>CP106724.1:159128720-164128720 GCA_025506655.1 Gossypium rotundifolium | reverse complement strand
GTTTACATATGCTTTAAAGCTGTTGGATATTGATTGGGTTATTTTCTATGATGTAATAAGGCCATTTTAACTATTTTGAGATATCATGGATTTAAGTCAGATTTGTTAACGGACAATTTATTAAAAAAATGATTTCAAAACATTTGCAACCTGAAAATCAAATTGGAGTTTTCAAAATTCGGATTGCTTATAAATAACTTGTTTTCCCGAAATTTCATTCTACTAACGATTTGAACTCTATACAACCCAGAAGTTTTTATTCCTCGGCAAACTACTACTTTCAATCGACAAACCCCTTTTAGCGGAGTATTTATTTTTAGGGGAAGAAAGAGAATTATTATTCTTTTCACCTTCTAAACAGAATCCTTTTCAACACTTTTCCAGTAGCATTCCGGATTTAGCCGTGGTGTTTTGGGCCGGGATTGGGGCGTTACAAGATACATGATGTGTTTCACGTGTCAATGTTACGACGCTTTGAAAATAGAGATTCATCCCGACATGACTTATGGTGAAGAACCATTCAAGACTTTGGCTCGGGAAGTTAAGCAACTAAGAAATAAGAGTATTGCCTTAGTAAAGGTATTGTGGCAAAGGCATGGAATCGAAGAAGCTACATGGGAATTAGAAGAGAGTGTGAGAAATCAGTATCCAAACCTTTTTGCTGGTAAGATTTTCACGAACGAAAATCCCTAAGGGGGAGAATTATAACAACCCGATTTAGGACCTAGTCAGGATAGTGGTGCGAGGCCACGAACCCGAGGTGAAATTATGAGTTTTCCAAGTTTATGCCATGTTTGCATGCTAGTATGAAAGTTTTGTTCAGCAATTTTATTAAGTTGAGGTCAATCGGTCTAAAAGGACTAAATTGAAAAAGTTGCAAAATATGAGTTTCTATAAGCTTTTTGTATGAAATAGCTTTAGAATAATAATTAGGAGCCCTCAAATAGCAATTTACCCAAAATTTTATTTTTGGACAAAAATTGGCCTTGGGATGGTGTTATAGAAATTTTTAGTGATTAGGGCATTTTGGTCATTTAGGAGTTAAATTATTTAAATAATTTAAATAGGAAAAAGATGAGAAAAATCTACTCATTTTCTTCCCCTATTGCTGAAAATTTGAAGGAAGCCATAGCTAGGGTTCTTCAATTTTTCAAGCTTGCTAGTAAGTGCTCCTAAGTTCGATTTTTGATATTCTTCGTATTTTCAAAGTTCTTGTATTATGAATTAGCCATTTTTAGCTATTAAATGAGCTAAGATGCATGTCCAAAAATTCTACCTTTGAATGGCATGCTTGTTAAATGATGTTTTATGGAAGTTTAAGAGAGTTTGATGTTAGATAAACATCTTTTCCTTAATGAATTTCATGAAAAATGGTAGTAGGGACCATCTTGTAACAATTATTAAATTGGTCATACCTATTAGAAATAGTGAGAATTGATGATTGTTATAGTAGAGAAAATGATTCAGCTAAGCATGAAGTTTAAGAAAGTTGCATGAAAATCATATTACGTGCCTCGGGGCAAAAGTACAAATTTTAAAAAGTATAGGGGAAAAATAGTAATTTTGCCAAAGTATGAGTTATGAGTCAATTTAGTCAATATGGTTTTTAAATGATCTGTTTATGATTATATATCAAGAAAAACGAAGCTCGAATCGAAACCGAGGCAAGAACAAAGTCGAGGACTAAATTGCACATCTACATACATTTTGTATGTTGAGGTAAGTTTGTATGATTTTTAAGCTTTATGATTATTATCATTAAATTGCTTAATATGATGTACAATAATCGTATGAAATGATCATGTTATGTTCAATCAAGAAATCATGATGATAAGTATAAGCAAGTCCCGATTGAAGATGAATTTCCCAGGATACTCGATCTACCTCACAAGATATCATGTAAGTCCAAGGCAAGCTTGGCATTGATCAAGATATCATGTAAGTCCAAGGCAAGCTTGGCATTCATCAAGTTAGTCAACAAGTTATCATGTATGTCCAAGGCAAGCTTGGCATTGATCAAGTTAGCAAGCAAGTTATCATGTAAGTCCAAGGACTAAAGCTTGGCATTGAGTATGATATCAAGAGCAAGACTTCACATAAGTCCATGTCAAGACATGGCCTTGAAACCAAGATGAGATAACCCATGTAAGACCATGTCTAGGATATGGCTTTGGCATCATATTATGTGGGAAGAGATTTAGTATCTGGGTTATTCACGAAATTCATCGGGCAAATGAGTAAGCTAAAAGAAGATAGCAAATACGCTAAGAAAGTAAAGTTAGTATCAAGATGAAGTTAGATGAAGTTGAGCATTATTCATGTTATGAATGAGAAAGTAGATATCATGATTGTTGTTATTATAGTATCTTGATCAATGTGATCAAGTGATCTGAAGTATCATGGTTACCTTACAAGTATGATAGTAGTAAGTGTCATGAGACATGTAAGAATCTATATGAGTAAGTAAGCTCTTTAGCTGAATTTCATAATACCATTGTTTAAGTGAAATGGTTTATAGTAAGCAATGATGATGCTATGAGTTGTTACATGCAAACTTACTAAGCTATATGCTTATGTTATGATTCTTTCTTTCTATGCAATCCCCCAAGCTAATTCGTGGATCATTAAAGTTGGAGCTCACAACACACTATCAACTCTTATTTTGGTATAGCCAAGTTACTTTACTAAGTATGGCATGTATAGGAAACATTCATTTTGTGGACATGTTTTAAGAAGGGCCTTTGTAAAGGCTATCAAGTTTATTATTCTTTTGTATATGGCTAAGTGATTGGCCAAATTTGACTAAGCATGTATGTTTTTTTGAGATCAATGAAGCATGTAGTATTATTCATAAAATTGGGTTGCTATTGCATCGTTGAATTGTGTATGGATATGATCTTTATTTCAGGGTGGCTAACGGCTTGGTAAATAGCTTGTAAATGCCCACATGGTTGGACACAAGGGCGTGTGTCAAGACCGTGTTAACCCTGCACCTTAGTATTATTAATTATAATAGGCCACGGGCAAATCCCACGGTCGTGTGTGTATGCCGTGTAAGACACACGGTTTGGACATGGGCGTGTTCCCAGACCGTGTTGATTTAGTCAGTATATCAAGGATTAGTACACGGTCTAAGCCCACGGGCGTGTCATGGCCGTGTGGACATAGTCAGTAGCTCCCCACGGTTTGAGGGCATGGGCGTGCTTAAGGGTACACGGGCGTGTGAACCCTGCTTCAAAAATGAGTTATTTGATTTTAATTCTGAAAGTTTTCTAACATGAGTTAAAGGCCTCATAGGCCCTTGTTATATGTGTTGACTAAGAAAGTGAAGTTTTTAAGTTGGAACGAAATTTTATAGCCCATAAGTACATGTTTCACTGAGTTCAAGCATAGTAATGTCTCGTATCCAGACCCAGTATCGATCTTGGGTGCGGGGTGTTACATCCGTCACCGGAGTAGGATTATGAGGCATTACTGATCAATATACATCATATAGCATACATAACTCATACATTTGTGCATTCATACTCAAATACCATTTAACACAATCACATTGTCCCTTATTGGGCTTATAAGGCCTTAGACATGCTTTAAAAATGGTTCGGTACTAAATCGATAACATACAATAATTTTGGAAAACATAAAGATTTTTCATCAATACAGGGGTCACACGCACGGCTTCAGATACGCCTGTGTCTCAGCCCATGTGTAAATAGGGCATACATACTCACTTGCATCACACGGCCGAAGACACACCTGTGTGAAAATTGTAGAGTATACTAACTTATGCAACATGACCCAGTCATACGCCCGTTTGTTAGGTCGTGTGCCAATTAGAACATCTTGACTTGTACCACACGGCGATCCTGCATAGTGTATGGGACCATGTAGAGCATACTAACTTCAATTTAATATCAACACTAGGGGACACACGGCTGTGTAACATGACCGTGTGTCACACAGGCTGAGACATATGCCTGTGTCTCTACCCGTGTGGACAAAAATTACCATTTGCAAAGCCAATTTTCCACCCCAACTCATGCTTACCTAAACAACCAAAATGGTATCATTTTATCATACAATTAGGCAGCCAAAATTATCAACCAAATGCATAATTCATACCATTATACTATCATCTATTCAAATTCTCAATTCACTACCAACTGCTTAACCAAATACATGCCAAAACAATATCAATCAATATGGTTCATTTACCATAATTCATACATACATAACTTTCTTATAAATAATCAACAAAACATCTAAAATCATACCTCCTCAAGGCATTTCTCAAGCATTTATACTTCACAAAACAATTAACCATTTGAGCAATTATAAACCATAACCATATCCATACCAAACATGCCAAAATAAGCCATCACTCATGGCTAAATATACAAACCATAACATATAAATTTACAAGCCAAATATCATTGTTATAATCACAACCAAAATACCACATTTAGCCTATACATGTCATATAACATATTTACACAACTCAAATGTACCAATTTAGATGTTTGATATTGGGACGATGTTCCCGACAACTCCCAGATCCAAGTTAGCCTTGATTCACTATAAAACATAGAATTATAACACGAAGTAAGCTTCATATCTTAGTAAGTTTGTATTAACGTAATGAGTAACTTCACCATTCATTCACAATTCAAACAATATAAATGTAAGAGAACAAAAATATATTGAATCTCAAGCCATTCAATCATTCATTCACTAACTTACCAAGATTTCATCCATTTCAGGGATTAAATGTTTATAAACTTTGTGTACATACCTATACCAACTCATACCAATCTCATTCTTGTCCATATCTTTCATTTTCCCATTGAACCATTTGAAATAGAAGTCGGATATTCAATGATCTTAATCGATAAGTACCTATACCATGGCCCATAGCCAAATCAAGGAAACTCATCTCTGAAATACCTATACCATGACCTAAAGCCAAATCAAGATATAACTCACACCCGAAGTGTCGATATCATGGCCCGAAGCCAGCACAATAGCCTAATGACATGTCACTAGCATCCTAGACTATTCTTAAGGTTCATCAAGGATTTTTCCAATGCCAAATTGTAGTCGAATCATTACGAATTATTGTCGAATCATTCCCGAACTTGTCCGTAATCACATAATTACAATTCATGCTATATCAAAGCATATAAAATACAATTATAAATAAGCTCATTACATACGAACTTACCTCGTGTTCGGAATTAACAAATCGAGTCGATTACTCCATAACCTTGCTTTTCCCTGATCTAAATCTGAATTCTTTCTTTCTTGATCTATATGAATTCAAAATTAACTTATTCAATCAAATATTCTTTCAGTTTAGTCCATAACATACATTTAAGCATATTTGCATATTAGCCCCTAAACTTTCACATTTTTACACTTTAGTCCGTATTTCACAAATACACAAAATTCACATAATTCAACAAAACCCATGCTTGGCCGAATTACCATAGTGCCCCTAGTAACCCATAAATTTCATTTATTCACACTTTTAGCCACTATATTTCACATTTTCTCAATTTAATCTCTTTTTGACATTTTTTTCAAAAATCACTTTACAAAAACTATTAATCTATCAATTAACCTTTATAATCTATCATCAATCATCAAATTAATCAAGTATTCAAAAATGGAAACATGTTATGTAACACCTCTAACCCGTATCCATCATCGGACTAGGGTTACGAGGTATTACCAGTCGAATCATAACATTTAAACAACCATTGCTCACACATCAGCATATCATAGTTAATCAATAACACAAAGTCCCTTTAGAAGGTCTACGAGACCTTAAACATGCTTTAAAGAATGTTCAGGACTAAACCGATCTCATACGGATACTTTGCAGAACTTAGAAAATTTTTCTTTCAAAATAGTGCACACACCCTTGTGGCTAGGCCGTGTGCCTCACACAATCGTGCCTTGGACCATGTATTAGCTTGTGTGCAACACTAACTTGGGTCATATGGTGCGACACTGCATGGTCGTCTTGCAGTGTGACACTTGACTTGAGTCACGACTGTCACACACCAATTGTGTGCAGCCCATGTGCAAGTCGTACTTGTTTCGAAATGGAACCTTAGGGAACACGGTCGAGACATAAGCCCGTGTTCTCAACCGTGTGGGAAAATATAGGCCAATTTGCCACCCATTTAGGGTCATCCCTACATGCTCACTTCCAACATCAAATAACAAACAATTCATTCACCATCTCAACTACCAAATCAATTATGAAACATACCATTTCTATTTCACCAAAGCATACCATAATGGCCATTCACACAAGACCATATATACATATCAAACACACCATTTTCACATAGCAAAACATATACCAAAGTCAATCCAAAGTCTCATCCATTATCAAACTGTATCATATGGCAAGATTTATACACTTCAAAACATTCCACAACTTCACTAGCCCATACATGCCATATACCATAAATACAACTTTCAAAAGATACCAAAATAGATGTCTGATAGTGTGATTGAGTCACTGATGATCCCCGGATCCGAGCTAGCTTTACATACCACTATAAAATGAGAAATACTTCACACGGTAAGCTTTAAAGCTTAGTAAGTTCGTAATATAACACAATTAACTCAACAATTCAAATTCAATATGCAAAATTAATTAACACTTAGTTCAATTCACATCACTGCTCAATCTCATCCATGGCTATTACTCACTTTCATACCATATCTATAGGTTCATAATCCAGCATTTATAATGCTACTCAATCCAACTCTTTTCATAATTCATTCACATAATCTTCCATCTATCTCATACACAATATCATCAACCACATAGGTTCTGTACATACCTGTACCATCACATATTTATTCATCTATCTCATACACAATATCATCAACCACATACATTTTGTACATACATGTACCATCACGTATTTATCCATCTATCTCATACATAATATCATTAACCCCATAGGTTCATTATATACCCCTACCATCATGTATTTATCTATCACATTTACCACTTAAATGCTCGATGCCATAATTCATTTGATCCTCTTAAAACGTTCGACAAACTTGCACACTTAGTGCGAATTAATTAGCTGAAGCTATAATAATATCGCACACTTAGTGCCATTACATTAAATCGAATTTGTGTCAGTATCGCACACGTAGTGCCAAATAATACATCCGATACTTTCTTTTTCTCGTACACTTAGTGTCATTCATCATTGTAACGATTCTATTTATACACACTTAGTGCCTCATATCTTCGATCTCACATTTCTCATTATCAAACTCCACAATCACATTTACATTCATTTCATCACATATGAACATTATGTAAATAATACATATTATACACGAACTTACCTCAGACGTAGAAACACTAGTCGGTCAATCAAGCACTTTGTTCTTGCCTCGATCTAAGCCCAAATTTCTCTTTTCTTGATCTATATAATATCAAATTCAACTCATTCAATCTCATATTTACTCAATTTAATTTAAAAACACACAATTAAGACATTTTGCACTTTAGCCATTATAATTTCACACTTTAGCACTTAGTCCTCATTTAAAAAAATCACAAAATACACAAAATTTCATATTTTTCATGCTTAGCCGAATTTCCATGGAGTTCATTTAAGCCCATATATTTCATTTATTTCACATTTCAACACAAAGTTGTCAAATATCTCAATTAAATCTCAAAAATGCATTTTTACTCAAAATCACTTTAGAAAATATATATATCAATCATCAAACACTTAGTTTTCATCATCAAACATCACAAAGCTCACAAAATCAACAATGGCATAACTCAAAATCATCATTAATTTCATGAATTTAAACATGGACTTTATAGAACACAAAGCAACGATTACAAAAACGTAGAAATTATCGAAAATCGAGCTAAAATTGTACCTTAATTAAGCTTGTAAATGCCGAACCCTAAAGACAACTTCCATGGCTTTCTTTTCTTTTGATTTTCGGCTAAGGATGATAAAAGATGATAGAAAATTGATTTTTGTTTTAATAATATTAACTTAATAACCATATTACTATTTTATCCATTAATTAAAACATTATAAAATCATTCATTTAATGGCCATTTATGTCAAATTCCACTATCAATGATCTAATATCAACATAAGGACCTTTCATTTAATAAGCCATATCAAATAAGCAATTTTAACTACTAGCACACAATTTTTTGCATTTTATGCGATTAGGTCCTTTTTCACAAATCGGCACACAAATGATAAAATTATCACACAGAACTTTCACACATTCTTTATCACATGCCATAAACATTAAAAATAATATTAATTTATTTTTAACTCGAATTTGTGGTCTCGAAACCACTATTCTAACTAGGTTATAAACCGGGTTGTTACAACTCTCCCCCTTGGGGATTTTCGTCCCCGAAAATTTTACCAGTGAATAGATTCGGATATTGCTCTCTCATAGAATCTTCATGTTCCCACGTAGCTTCTTCGACCCCGTGTCGATGCCATAAAACTTTTACTAACAAAATTTTCTTATTTCTCAATTCTTTAACCTCGCAAGCTAAGATACGGATCGATTCTTCTTCATAAGTCATATCAGACAAAATATCTCAGATGGAGAAATCACATGTGAGGGATCAGATTTGTATCGTCGAAGCATCGATACATAAAACACATTATGGATCTTTTCTAACTCTAATGGTAGTAACAATCTATAAGCAACTGGTCCAATACGCTCGATAATCTCATACGACCTGATGAATCTCAGACTCAATTTGCCTTTTTGCCGAATCAGAGTATTTTCTTACACGGAGATACTTTCAAAATTACTTTATCACGGATCTAGAATTCAATATCTTTTCGTTTCAAATCTGCGTATGATTTTTGTCTATCAGACGCTACTTTCAGACTATTTCATATCACTTTTACATTCTGTTCAGTCTCTTTAATCAAATCAACACCGTGAATTTTAGTTTCACTAAGTTCAGACCAGTACAGAGCTGCTCGGCATTTCCTACCATACAAGGCTTCGTATGGTGCCATTTTAATGCTCGACTAAAAACTATTATTATACGGAAATTCAATCAATGGTAAATAATGTTCCCATATACCTTAAAACTCAAGAATGCAACATCTCAACATATCCTCGAGTATCTGAATAATCCGCTTGGATTGACCATCCGTCTGCAGGTGAAAAGTAGTACTGAAGTGCAATTTTGTACCTAAAGCCTCTTGCAGTTTCTTCCAAAACTGTAAAGTAAACCTCGAATCTCTGTCAGACACAATAGATAGTGGCACCCCGTGCAATCTCACAATATTAGAAATGTATAACTCAGCTAACTTATCAAGCGAATAATCCGTTCTCACCGGAATAAAATGAACTAATTTTTCAATCTATCAACTATAACCCACATTGCATCTTTCTTCCTCGGAGTTATAGGCAAACCAGAAACAAAATCCATTGTCATTCTATCCCATTTCCACTTAGGAATCATAATTGGTTGTAACAAACCGGATGGCACCTGATGTTCAGCTTTGACTTGCTGATAGATTAAACATTTTGAAACAAAATCAGAGATATCTCTTTTCATTCCAAGCCATCAGTAAAGTTGTTTCAAATCATTATAATCTTTATACTTCTAGGATGAACCGATAAGCGACTAATATGTGCTTCTTTTAAAATCAACTGGATCAACTCTGGATTTCTTGGAACACAAAATCTGATCTCGGAATCTCATACAATCATCATCATCAACTTGAAATTCTAAATCAGAGTTCAAATCACACTGAGATCGTTTCGCTAGCATTTTCTTATCAACTTTTTGAGCCTTACAAATCTGCTATAAGAACAATGGTCTTGTTTTTAATTCAGCTAAAACTGAACCATCATCAGACAGAACTAAATGAGCATTCATTACAAGTAAGGCAAACAACGATTTCTAACTCAAAGCATCAGCAACAACATTTGCTTTTCTCGAATGATAATCAATCACAAGCTCGTAATTTTTAACAATTCTAACCATCTTCTATGTCATAGATTCAAATCTTTTTGAGTCATAAAATATTTCAGACTTTTATGATCTGAAAACACATGACATTTTTCACTGAAAAGATAGTGGCACCAAATTTTTAGAGTAAACACGACCGCAGCTAACTCAAGGTCGTGTGTCGAATAATTCTTTTCATGCGGTTTCAATTGTCTCGAGGCATAAGCTATAACTTTTCCTTCCTACATCAAAACACATCCTAGACTGTTCAACGAAGCATCACTATATATCACAAATTTTTTACCGGATTCTGGCTGTACTAGCACTAGAGCTTCAGTCAATAGGGATTTCAACTGATCAATGCTTTTCTGACACTTTCAGACCATTCAAATTTCACATATTTCTGAAGTAATCTCGTCAACAGAGTTGCAATCATCGAAAATCCTTTTATGAACCATCGGTAATAACCAGCAAGTCCTAGAAAATTGCAGACCTCAGAAACATTTTTTGGAGGCTTCCACTCTAAAATAGTTGAAATCTTGCTCGGATCAACTCGTATCCGGGATGCTGACACAATATGCCCTAAAAAGCCAACTTCGCGTAACCAGAACTCATATTTACTAAACTTTGCATACAATTGCTTTCCATGCAGAGTTTATAGCATAATTTTTAAATGTTCGGCATGTTCAATTTCATCATGTGAATATATCACAATTTCGTCAATGAATACAACAACAAGTCAATCTAAATATGGTCTGAAAATTCTATTCATCAAGTCCATGAAGATAGCAGGAGCATTTGTTACTCTGGAAGGCATAACTAAAAATTCATAATGCCTGTGCTTCATTCTAAAAGTAGTTTTTGGCACATCTGATTCTTTGACTCTCAACTGATAATAACCTGATCTCAAGTCTATTTTCAAAAACATAGTAACCCCTTTCAACTGATCAAACAAATCATCAATTTGTGGTAGAGTGTACTCATTCTTTATCATCACTTTATTCAGTTGTCGGTAGTCAATGCACATCCTCATAGTACCATCTTTCCTTTTCACAAACAACACAGGTGCACCCCAGGGTGAGAAACTTGGTCGTGCAAATCCTCTGTCTGTCAAATCTTGCAACTGAGATTTCAATTCTTTTAGATCTGTTGGAGCCATTCTATACGATGCTATTGAAATTAGAGTTGTTCCCATCACTAACTCAATTCCAAACTCAACCTCTCGTATCAGTGGTAATCCTAGTAATTCCTCAGGAAACACATCAGGAAACTCACAAACAACTGGCACAGATTCAACTATCTTTTTTGTCACTTTCGTATCAATCACATAGGCAAGATAAGCTTCATCCCTTTTCACATAATTCAGAGCTTTCATCGAAGATACTATGGCTGGTAGCTTATTCAAATCACTAGATTCAATTCGAACTATCTCATCATTCTAACTTCTCAAATCAATAGTCTTCTTTTGTAATTCACACTAGCATTATGAAAAGTTAGCCAATCCATACCCAAAATTATATCAAATTCATCAAAGAGCAGTAGCATCAAATTAGCCGGGAAATAGATATCTTGAAACATCAACGGACAAGTCTTGCACACTTTATCAACCAGAACACACTTGGCTAAGGGGTTCGATACTCTAATTACAAACTCAGTAGACTCAACAGGAAAAGTCTTACTAGGTACGAAGTTCACACACACATATGAATGAGTAGATCCTGGATCTATCAATGTAATCACATCAATATCATAAAGAGTGAAAGTACCAATAATGATGTCGGGAGATGATGCTTCTTTGTGAGCGTGAATAGAGTAGGTTTTGGCAGGTGCTCTCGCCTCGGATCTCACAGTCGTATCTGTTGTTCCTCTCTGACTACCACTCATAATTCTTGTGTTTTTGGGTGGTTTACCCCTAACTATCGTGTTACACGGCCTCGCACTCTGAGCATTATCTTTCTCATCCAACTCCAAGCAATCCAGAATAAAGTGATCTCATAATCCACATTTATAACAAACTCTATTATTATACTTGCCCCAACATTCACCAATATGACGTCTCCCACGCTATCTACAATCAGGCTTATTGCTTCGACCCTACCAACACTTGATTCCATTGGAATATGAGCTTTAAGACTCATTTATTATTTCACACGATCTCTACTCAAATGTCCAATCAAAGCATTTGAGTGGCTGGTTGCATCTCTGAATCTCTTTGATGAAGAGTGATACGACTTACTCATTGTAATAGGCCTAGTCAGAATAGTGGTGAGAGACCGAAAATCCAAAGTAAAAATATGAGTTCTATGATTTATATAAAGTATATGAGATGATTTCATGATTGTGTGAAAATCTCATGAAGAAATTTTATTAATTAGTGATTAAATTGTCCATTAGGACTAAATTGCAAAGAATGGAAAATATGAGATTCTAGAAGATTTAAGTATGAAATAAAATTATGAAAATTACTAGAGGTCCTTATTTAGCAATTAGACCATTATATTTGATGATGGACAAAAATGGACATGGGAAGGAAAAAAATCTCAAGAAAGGACCATTAAGGGCATTTTGGTCATTTGGTTAATAAATGAATTAAAAGGGAAAAAGAAGAAAAAATCATGTCTATCTTCTCCTACCTTAGCCAAAATTTGCAATGAGCCTTCAACTTCCAAGCTTGATAGTAAGTGCATCCTAGCCCGTTTTTAATGTTCGTATTTTTGAAACCATTGTAGCTTAGTTTAGCTATTTCTAGCAATATTTTGAGCTAGGGTTCATGCTCAAAAATTTACCCATGTGTGACTTGCATGTATTTTGATGTTTTATGGAGGAATATGAAAGTTTGATGTATGATAAACATCATTTTCTAAGTGATTTTCATGAAAAATGCATGTAAGGACCAAATTGTAAAAGTTATGAAAATGGTCATACATGAGTGAAATACTAGAAATTGAAGATTTCTATAGTTGAGAATATGATTCAACTAGGCTTGAAATACAAGAAAGTTGAATGAAAATCATTTTACGAGCTTAGGGGGAAAGTGTAATTATGTAAAAGTTTAGGGGTAAAATTATAATTTTTCAAAAATATGAATTATGAGTCGATTTAGTCAATGTGTGTATTTAACGAATGAAATTTTTATTGTAGATCAAGAAATGCGAAGCCCAGATCGAAACCGAGGCAAGAACAAAATCGAGGACTAAATCAAGCATCAATACATATTTTGAAAATTGAGGTAAGTTTGTATGAAGTTTGAGTTTCATAATGTTTTGATATTTGAAACTATTTAATATTATGATGAAGTATGTTATTGCTATGAAAATTCGAGTGATGAAGCCTCGATGGGGTAATAGTGAAATTAAGCTATGTGAAATTCCAGATAAAGATTCAGAATAATGAAAATACCCATGCGTTAGCATTGAATAAATAAGGTCCCGTGTAAGACCATGTTTGGGATATGGCCTCGGCATCAGAGAAAGATCTCGTATAAGATAATGTCCAGGACATGGCATCGACATTCATGTACGATCTCGTATAAGACTATATCTAGGATATGACATCGACATCGAGTTATAAGATCCCGTGTAAGACCATATCTGGGATATGGCATCAGCATCAAGGGGTGATCCCATGTAAGACCATATCTGGGATATGGCGTTGGCATCAAGATTTATGCATGATGAGTTCAAAAATCCTACAATAATCTGATTCATTCATCGGCAAAAGAGTTAAATATATGAATTGGTATAGAGCCAAATCCGTTTATGGATGGCCTTAAGTTTCATTCATAATAAGAATGATGAAGATTTGAGTTTATGTTTATGTTATCATATGTACTAAGTCATGTGATTAAGTGATACAGGTACTATGAGTTAGTACAAGTTTTTAAATCATAATGTGATATGAGATGGGTAAAATGAATGTGAGTAAGTATGTTTAAGCATCTGAGATATATGTTACGATTGTTTCATGAAAAGGATGAATTTGGTTTGAGCAGTTATGTTGCTTTAGAATTTCATGCAAACTTACTAAGCTATATGCTTACCCCTATCTTTTCCCTTTTCCTTGTAGTTTCGCCAAGTTAGCTCGGGGATCATAGAACGTTGAAGCTCGGATCACACTATAAGTCGTTCATTTGGTATAGTAAAATTAATTCATTTTGAGTATGGCATGTATAGGAACTTGATCGTTTTGTTTCATGTTATGTTTGAAGGCTAAAGGGTTGGCTATTAATGCTTCACATTCATTTTTGTAAATGGCCATGATGAATTGGCCAATATTTTCAAGTTCATGTTCCAAGGTTGATGGATATAATGAAATGAATGTTCATGCTAGTAATTAAGTAAAGTATAGGTGGAATGAATGATAATTTAAGGATTCTTAGTAGTTTAATAATTGCCATGTTATGTGTTACTTGTGATGAAATGAATGAGTCTATGTTCCAGGGTGGTAAAGAGGCTTGGAGAATAACCTCTAAGTGTCTACATGGGTAGACACATGAGCGTGTGTCTAGGCCGTGTGTGACATACGATCAACCCATATGGGTGTGTTGATAGGCTGTGTGTCCCCTGCATTTCAATTGCGAGAATTCGAATCATCACATGGTCCAGCACACGGGCTTGTGCCTAGGCCGTGTGCTTCTTAAGTGGTTGCTGGTGCCATAAATAGAATACCCCTAGTTTTCACACATGGGTAAGGACACGAGCGTGTTTAGGCCGTGTGCAGGACACGGGCCATTGACATAAGCATGTGTCTAGCCGTGTGAAAACCCCGTAAGTTTGAAATAACAATAAATTCTACACGAGCCAGGACATGGGCGTGTGAGACTACACGGCCTGCCCTACACTGGCATGTCCAAGGTTACACGGGCATGTGACCCTTGCTTAGGCAAAAATTTTCAAAGAAATTAAAAGTTTCTGGTTGAACTACGAAACTTTCCATATGTATTTTTAAGGCCTCGTAGGCCCATGAAATGTACATTAATAGTAAGAAAGAAAAGTTTCAAAATGGAACAAAATTTTATAGCCAGAAAATGCATGTTCAAGTAAGGTTAAGTACGGTAATGCCTCGTATCCAGTCCAGCATTGGAGACGGATAAGGGGTGTTACACTCATCGACTTTTTTCTCTTGTCTCTAGCTTCTGAGTCTGCTTTCTTCTTTTCTTTACTAAGCTCCTCGGCTTTACAAGCTCATTTAACCAATACCACAAATTTAGTCAAGTCGAGAATTCTAACCAGAAGTTTAATATCTTCATTCAACCCTTCAATGAATCGTTATAGTAGTTTCTGTCAAAACACATTCTCGTGCATACTGTCTCAATCTCACAAATTCTCTTTCGTATTCTGTAATAGACATACGGCCCTATTTTAGCTCAAGAAACTCTTTACTTTTCTAATCTATAAACTGTTGACTAATATATTTCTTCCGAAATTCCGTTTAGAAGAAATCACAGGTGATTCGTTCTTTCAGAACCAAAGATATCAATGTTTTCCACCAATGATACGCTGTATATCTCAATAGTGAAATAGCACACTTAAGACACTCATCAGGAGTACATGATAATTCATCAAACACTCTAATGGTATTCTAAAGCTAGAATTCAGATCGCTCGGCATCATCATCAACTGCGGCCTTGAACTCTTCAGCCCCATACTTACGAATCTTATCAACAGGAGGTTTACTCAATCGAATCGGGTCTATCACTTGTGGAGCTACTGGAACTTAGGGGGTGGAGGTTGTTGGGCAGCCGAATTCGTTTGAATGAACTTCGTGAACCACTCGTTCATCATTTGGAAGAAGGCTTGCTTTGCCTCTCCCTCAAGACTACTAGTAATCGGCCTAGATTCAGCCGGCGATGTCCCTTGAATGGGAGCAAAGACATTACTCTAACATCATCATTCTGACTGATCGGGAACTATTTTCTATACGAAAACACATTTGTAGCTGTCAGGAATCATCACACTATCGCAGATATATATATGACATGTATAGCTAGACTCTCACATGCTACGTTAGTCCTAAAATCAACTAAAAGGTAGCTCAGATACCAATCAAATGAAACACCCCTAACCTATATCCAGTGATGGACTAGGGTTACGAGGTATATTACTGGTCGAATCATAACATTTAAGCAACCATTGCTCACACATCAACATATCATAGTGAATCAATAACACAACGTCCCTTTAGAAGGTCTACGAGACCTTAAACATGCTTTAAAGAAAGTTCGGGACTAAGACAATCTCATACGGAAACTTTATGGAACTTATAAAATCTTTTCTTTCAAAACAGGGCACACGCCCGTGTGGCTAGGCCATGTGCCTCACACGGCCGTGCCTTGGACCATGTCTCAGCCCGCGTGCAACACTGACTTGGGTCACATAGTCAGGCACACGCCCGTGCTTTTGGCCCGTGTGAAACACTGACTTTAGTCACACGACCTGTCATATGCCCATTTGTTTGGCCCATGTGCAAGTTTGACTTGCTTCGAAATGGAACTTTAGGGGACACGGTCGATACATAAACCCATGTGCTCAACTGTGTGGGCAAATATAAGCCATATGCAAGGCCAATTTGCCACCCATTTAGGGTTATCCTTACATGCTCAATTCCAACATCAATTAACATACAATTCATTCACCATCTCAACTACCAAATCAAGCATCAAACATACCATTTCTATTTCACCAAAGCATACCATAATGGCCATTCACACAAGACCATACATAGTAAAACATATACCAAAGTTAATCCAAAGTCTCATTCATTATCAAACTGTATCACATGGCAAGATTTATACACCTCAAATCATTCACAACTTCATTAGCCTATACATGCCATATACTATAAATATAACTTTCGAAAGGTACCAAAATAGATGTCCGGCAGTGTGATTGAGTCGTTGACGATCCCCAGATCCGAGCTAGCTTTAAATACCACTATAAAATAGAGAAATACTTCACATAATAAGCTTTAAAGCTTAGTAAGTTCATAAAATAACACAATTAACTTAACAATTCAAATTCAATATGGAAAATTAACTATCACTTAGTTCAATTCACATCACTACTCAATCTCATCCATGGCATTACTCACTTTCATACCATATCTATAGGTTCATATACTAGCATTTATAATGCTACTCAATCCAACTCTGTTCATAATTCATTCACATAATCTTCAATCTATCTCATACATAATATCATCAACAACATAGGTTCTGTACATACCTGTAACATCATGTATTTATCCATCTATCTCATACACAATATCATCAACCACATTGTAACACCCCTTACCCGTGTCTGACACCAGGATAGGATATAAGGCATTACCGTACTTGACTTTACTTAAACGTGTATTAGCAGGCTATAAAATTTCTTTCCATCTTAAAACTTTTCTTTCTTACTAATAACATACTTTTCATAGGCCTTCGAGGCCTTAAACATACATTTGGAAGGTTTAAGGATTCATTCGGAAACTTTGGCACTTCTTGAAAATTTTTTTGCCTAAACAGGGTCCACATGCCCGGGTTGCCCAAGGGAAATGCCCGTGTGCCCTAAGACATGCTCGTGGTCGACACTGACTTATTTCACATGGCTGAGCACACTCTCGTATCTATAACCTGTTTCCTTCACATGGCCTTGACACGTCCGTGTCCTCTGCCCGTGGAGCTCTCTATTTATGACGCCATCATACTCTTAATAGCACAGCCATGGCACACGTCCGGTGTCTTTGGCTTGAATTAATCATATTTTGTAAATTAATGCAGGGACACACTACTATCAAGACACCCATAGGGCTGACCGTCTATGACACACGGCCTAGCCACACGCCCGTGTGTCTACCCGTGTGGAAACTTAGAGGCTATTTTCCAAGCCAATTGCCAACCTAAAACATAAACATGCTTATCTATCTCAAACAACTCAATTATTCCATCCATTGCATAAACTCATCATCATGAAAAGGTATATAACTTAACAAATATTGACCAATTCCTAACGGCCATATACAAAAGAATACATCATCCTAATAACCAAGCTTGTATCTCACAATATGACATGACCAAAATGATAAAACTCTTGTACATGCCATACTCAAATTAATTAACTTTACTGTACCAATTTAGTGGATGATAGTGTGATCCGAGCTCCGACATCTATGATCCCTGAGCTAACTTGAAACAGCCTGATTTTGGGGCTAGCCGAAATAGTGGGTTTGAGACCACTGAACTGAGGTCAAAGAAAATTATTTTACTGTTATTTATGTGTTGTAGCACAATTATATGGATGCATGAAAATTTTGGTGTTTTAATTTCAGTGATAACATGCTTAATTACGAAAAAGGACTAAATCGCATAAAGTGTGAAAGTTCTATTTTATAAGGTAGAGGTACCTAATGGCTATAGAAGGTAATTTGGAGGATTTTAAAATGAAATTAGGCCATTTACCTAGTGATGGTCAGCCATGTGCATAGGGGAGACAAGAGCAATTAATTTTTTTTCAAAATTGGATGAGTTAGGTGAGAAAAGATGAATAAAATAAAAGGAAGAGAAAAACTATCATCTTTTACTATTCATTCATCTCTTTCTACCGAAAATTAAAGAGGAAATAGGGCATTTGGGAGTTCAAACTTTCAGCCAAGCTATCTCTTTGCTAGTAAGTGATTTAGGTGGTTTTAATTGATGATTTTTGTGTTTTTAGAGTCTCTAAAGCTTGAGCTAGCTAATGAGGGGACTAATTTGAGATATGGTTGAAAGTCTAGGGACTTTCCATGAGAGTATTTATGTTGTTAGCTGAGTTTTTATGGAAGAAAATGAATGTTAGGGAGGTAAGAAACCACTTTTATGAATGGTGTTAGCATGAAAACACCTAAATAGGGTTTGAATGCAAAGATTTAATTTGTGTCATAAATGCATGAAATAGTTGGAATGGTGAGTAGTTGTAAGGGAAATAAATGTTCATCTATGCTTGTTTATTTAGAAAATATGGTGAAAAATGATTCATGAGCTTAGGGGCAAAATCATAATTTTTGCCATGGTATAATGGCAAAATGGTTATTTTGCCTAAGTGTAGATTTTGGTGCATTATGATCGTAAAATGTTTTAAATGAATGATTTTTATTGTTAAGATCAAGAAGAACGTGGGATTAACCTTGACCGAGGAAAAGTAAGGTTACGGAGTAAACCGTAAATCAACACGTTTTGCACCGAGGTAAGTTTACATGTAAATGATGCATTTTATATGCACATTATTGTTGTTAAATAGCTCATAGCACAATTGAGAACAAGTATGATTCAAGTAGATAGAAAGTGGTAGCTATTGAATAACTCTAATATGAATGATGGAATGGATATATAAGTGTGTTATATTAACCCTTGATGGTGGGCTAAGAGCTATACCACCTTATTGCTTAATTACGATTGGCTGCATGCGATACCATCGTCTATTTATCTTTGGTGGGTCGTATGCGATACCACCGTAGCTAATCCTTTGGTGGGTCAAAGTATACCATTGTAACTAACCTTTTTGGTGGGTTGTGTGCGATACCACCATAGCTAATCCTTTGGTGGGCTGCGTGCATACAACCGTAACCCTTTGGTGGGCTATATACGATACCACCCTAATAAAGACTGATGGTGGGCTAAGTGCAAAACCACCGAGTAATGTGACTATGAGTAATGTATTATGATATAGTGATGCGTTGTATTATGTGACCTTGTAATGCTAAGTACATGGAAACTGATAATGAATGTATGCATTATACTTGTGATGTGGTTGGAATGTGTGAATGAAGGAAGCGAGTAAGCATGATCTTGAATGTAAATTATTTTTTGCTTAGTAAATAATGTTATGAGAGTGTTTAATACACGTTAAAATGTTATATAGTTTACATGTAAGCTTACTCACCTTTCTTTCCCTTATTTTATAGAGTTCAAGAGCTGGGCCAGAATACGTCGATAACTAGGAGACCACCCACACTATCTACTCACTTCGGTATAATTAGACTTAGTGATTCTGTAAATGGCATGTATAGGGGCTAGACTAGTTAGATTATTTTGTTATTTTGATCAAAGGTGTTTTGGCTCTTGCTAAAACATTTATTTTGTAAATTGCCTTGAATTTTGGATCATTTTACTATTTATGAAATTTCAAAGTCATCTATGGGAATTCATATAGAAATTATGAGATGTTTATTAGTATGTTGAATGGATTAATGTAGAGTAAGCTACAGGGTGCAAGGAGATTGGCAAACAGCATTGTTCTTGTCTACATGGTAGGCACACGGGCATGTGTCTAGGCCATGTGTGACACTCGATCAAGCCATGGGCGTGTGCCCAGGCCGTGTGAAGTCTGCACCTTGAAATTAGAATATGAATGGTCACACGGTTGAAGCACACAGGCGTGCATCCAAGTCGTGTGACCCAAGTTAGTGTCGTCCATGGGTGTCAAACACGGGCGTGTGACTAGGCTTAGAGACCGTGTGTGTGTAGTCAGAATTCACCACGGTTGCAAAGCATGGGCGTGTCTAATTTTACACGGGCGTGTGAGTCCTGTATAAAAGAGAAAATTTTGTAGAATTTGAAAAAGTTTTGGTATAGTCTCGAGTGCTCTCGTGTGTATGAGTGAGGCCTCGTAAGCTAATAATGATGTTGTTAAGGTGTCAAGAGAAAGTAGTTGTGTAACACCCCGGTTTAGACCCTAGTTAGAACAGTGGTTTCGAGACCACAAAGTTGAGGTCAAAATAATAATTTAATATTATTTCTATGTGAAAAGTATGCAACATGGTCTGTGTGAAAGTTCTGTGTGATGATTTGATCGTTTTCGTGTCGGATTAAGAGAAAGGACTTAATCGCGTAAAGAGTAAACGCTATGTGTTGATTTATAAGTATCTAAATGTTGATGTCTTTTAAATATGGAGGCCTTATGATGCAATTAAACCAAGTTTTAAGATAGTGGGTGGTAATGGCCAACTAAAACCTTGGTGATTATATGTTTTAATTATTAATTGAAAGGATAAAATAGTAAATAGTTAAATAATATGTGTTTAATGAAATCAAAGCATGAAAATGGTCATTCTTGTTCATCTTGGTGCCGAAAATAGCAAAGAAAATAAAAGAAAAAGAAAGCTAGGGGTTCGGCCATTGTTAAGTAAAAATTTAGGTATGTTTTAGCTCAGTTTTTGATAATTTCTATGTTTTTGTAATCGTTGCTTCGTACTCTAGCTAGCCCATGTTGTAATTTGGTGAATTGATGATGTTTTTGTGATGAGCCATTGATGAATGTCTGAGCTATGTGCTAGATGATAGTGATATATGAATACTTGGTGTTGGATTAACATTTTTTCTCTTTGGATTTTTGATGAAATTGAGTATTTTGGGCTAAATTATGAAAAGTGTAAATTGAGAGACTAAAATGTGAAATAAATGAAATGTGAGGGCTTGTATAAGCATGGGGAGAATTTAGCTAAGCACATGTATATTAAAATTTTGAGTATTTGATGATTTTGTGGGATAGGGACTAAAGTGTCAAAATGTGAAAATAAGAGGGCCATTTTGAAAAATGCCCGAAATATGTGTGTTTGGATTAAAATGAATGATTTGATGATTGAATGGATTGAATTTGAACGTGTATTGACCAAGAGAGGAGGGGTTCGGATCGAGATCGAGGCAAAGATATAGTGCTCGATTAATCAACCATATCGATAGTTTGACATCTGAGGTAAGTTCGGATATAATACATGTAATTGAGATACGTTTTATTAATATCAAATGAATATGTTTATGTATATGAAATTGAGTACTATGTGCATGATTTTTAATTTGATGGCACTAAGTGTGTGAAAGTGAAAGCGAGATAGAAATGAATGGCAATCTTTGTATATGCGATGTGATGAAAGCTTCGGTTTATTCTTGTGGCACTATGTGTGCGATGTTATGAAAGCTTTGGATTATTCTTTGTGGCAATGTGTAAATGCGATCATCGAAATGAATTGGTTAAAAGAATAGGCCTTCGAGTGTGTGATAACCGTTATGAGTCGGATAAGTTTGTGGCATCGAAAAGATTAAACTAAAGAATGATCGGTAAATAATATTGAGCATTGAATAGCTTGGAGATTTAATAGCTTTGTGTGGTTAAGGTATGTATTGAACCTTTGTGGTTGATGAGTAAAATTAAGCTTCGATTGAGGAATGAGCATTGTGGCTATGGATAGAAGGCACGAATATGAGATAATAGATCTAAGTGATTATTTATTTTTGCATCAATTTAATTTGATATGATAATTGTATTGTTTATCGAACTTACTAAGCTTTGGAAGGCTTACTGTGTGATTTGTTTCTCTGCCTTATAGTGTCAGTAAAGCTAGCTCAGATCAGGGATCGTTAGCTTCTAAATCACACTATCGAGATTCTATTTTGGTATTTTTTGAAAGATGTATAAATCTAGAATATGGCATGTATAGGCTAGTTAATTGAATTATGTTTGAAATTGTAATTAGCCATGAGATGTGGCTAGATATGTGATAGGTTTGGCATGAATGAATGTGATATGTGTGATGCATCTTATGGCATGATTTGAGGATTGATAAATTTGCTATCAAGTGGTAACTTTGTGTTGATAAATGCTAATAGGGGTTAGTGAAATTGGGAATGAATTATGCGTGTGATAGAATCAGTTTTGGTTTGTTTATGGTGATAATATAAGCATGAAATGATTAGGTTGTATGGCTTGTACGTTGGACCCTTATGGGTGGCATTTTGACTTTGCAAAGTGGCCTATAAAGTCACACGGTTGGGGCACACGGGCGTGCCTCAGACCGTGGGCAAATAGGCAGAATGTGGCTTATACTGCACACGGCTATGGCACGGGCGTGCCTACACATAGTCCGATAAATGGCAGAATATGCCCTTATAAGACACGGCCATAGTACACAGGCGTGCTTGGTAGCCGTGTTGATTTTGGCAGTATGTAACCATGGGGAGGTCACACGGGTGTGTCATATAGTTGTGGGAGAGGCACGGCCTACCCCCACGGGCGTGTCTCCCATGTATTCTAGAAAAGTTACTAATTTTCATGAGATTTTATATGTGTTTTGGTTTAGTCTTGACTCGGTTTATAAGCATGCTTAGGGTCTTGATGACCCGGTTAAGGGACACTATGATTGTATATGAATGTGTTTAATGATGATTGACTTTATATCGTAAATGCGATATAAAATGATCCTAAGGTTCAGTAATGCCTCTAAACCCTATTTCGGTGACGGTCTCGGGTTAGGGGTGTTACATTTTATTAGATCAGAGCTACGATTTAGCAGATTCTCGGACTAATGTAGCGTGTGTAAGTCTAGCTATACATACCATATTGTGAAATTGTGATAGTGTGATGAAATTTGACAGTTGAAATGTGTTTTAATATAGTAATGGATCCCAATCGAGCAGTTGCTGATGATGTAGAGAGTAATGCACCTTCTCCCGCTCAAGGGACAGTGCCGGCCACATCTAGGCCGAATGATAGTGGTGAGGGAGGTGAGGCTAAGCAAGCCTTCATCTGTATGATGAGTGAATGGTTTTCGAAATTTGTTAGAACAAATCATTTGCTCCATAACCTCCACCCCCGCAAGTACTGCAGCCACAAGTTGTAAATCTGAGCAGTTGAATAAACCACGTAGATAAGATTCGCAAGTATGGGGTCAAGAGTTTAGGGCATGGAATCGATGGCGATCTTGGCGAAGTGAGTTTTGGCTTGAAAATACAATCAGAGTATTTTATGAGATGTCATTGAATCATGAAGAGTGCATTAAGTGTCCAGTTTCCTTGTTGAGAGACACGGCTTACAATTGGTGGAAAATGTTGATATCTGTAGTTTCGAGGGAGAGAATAACTTGGGACTTCTTTCAATTTGAGTTTAGAAAGAAGTATATCAGTTAACACTTTATTGATCAGAAACGTAAGGAGTTTTTAGAGCTGAAATAAGATCGTTTATGCATTCGAGTACGAAAGCAGAATTTGTAAGATTGAGTCAATATACAAAGGAATGTGTTTCGACTGAAGCTATTATGTGAAACATTTTATAGAGGGATTGAATGAAGACATTAAGTTGATGGTTGGAATACTGGATATAAATGAATTTGTTGTATTAGTTGAAAGAGCATGCAAAGCTGAAGAGCTCGGTAAAGAAAAGAAGAAAGCTTATTCTGAGGCTCGTGATAAAAGAAAGAGATCGATGAATAAGTTCTCTCAATCTTCAGTAAAGAGATATAAAGATGCAAGCAATCATTCAAATGCCTCGTTTGGACATCCAAATAAAGATCGTTTGAGGCCAGTCTTGGTTTACGAATTCAAGCTCCGAATGAAACAAGTGTTGGCAGTGTTAAGAGTAACAAACCCAAATGTAGACAATGTGGGAGACGACATGTAGGAGAGTGCTGGGGCAAGTATAAAAATAGAACATGCTATAAGTGTGGATCCCGATATCATTTTATTCGAGATTGCCCAAAGATGGTTGAAGAAAAAAATGTTCAGAATGAAAGACCGAGTAATGTGACAAAAAAGGGTAGACCACCGAGAAATATCAGAATTATGAGTGAAAGCCAGAGAGGACCAACTGATACAGCTGTGAGGTCAGAAGCGAGAGCACCTGCCCAAGCCTATGCTATACGCGCACGAAAGGAAGCATCATCTCTAAACGTGATCACTTGTACTTTCACTTTATTTGATACTGATGTCATTGCATTGATAGATCCTGGATCAACTCATTCCTATGTGTGTATGAATTTAGTATCGAATAAGACTCTACCTATTGAGTCTACTGAATTTTTGATTAGAGTATCGAACCCCTTAGGCAAGTGTGTTCTGGTGAATAAGGTGTGCAAGAATTGCCCGTTGATGTTTCGTGATTTATGTTTCCGGTCAATTTGATGTTGCTACCATTTGATGAATTTGACATAATTGCAGGATTGGGTGGCTCACTTTGCATAATGCCATTGTGAATTATAAGAGAAAGAATGTTGAATTGAAGAGTCAGAATGGTGAGATAGTTCGAATTGAGTCTAGTGATATGAAAGGACTACCAGCTGTTGTATCTGTGATGAAAGTTATGAACTATGTGAGAAAAGGTTGTGAGCTTATTTGGCGTATGTGATTGATACAAAGGTGTCAGAAAAGAAAATTGAATCTATGCCTGTGATATGTGAGTTTTCAGATGTGTTTCCGGATGAGTTACCAGGATTTCCTTCGATTAGAGAAGTTGAATTTGGTATTGAGTTAGTGCTGGGAACTGCTCCTATTTTGATAGATCCATATAGAATGGCCCCAACTAAATTGAAAGAGTTAAAATTTCAATTGCAAGAATTGACCGACAAAAGATTTGCACAACCGAGTTTTTCACCCTGGAGAGCTCTTGTATTTTTTGTGAAAAAGAAAGATGGCACGATGAGAATGTGTATCGATTACCGTCAGTTGAACAAAGTGACCATAAAGAACAAATATCTGTTACCTCGGATCGATGATTTGTTTGATCAACTGAGAGGAGCTACAGTATTTTCTAAAATAGATTTGAGATGATAGTTGAGAGTTAAAGAGTCTGATGTCCTGAAAACTGCTTTCAGAATGAGGTATGGACATTATGAATTCTTAGTGATGCCCTTTGGTCTAACAAATGCCCCTACAGTATTTATGGATTTGATGAATTGGATATTCAGACCGTATTTGGATCGCTTCGTGGTGATGTTCATTGATGATATTTTGATCTATTCGTGTGATGAGACGCAGCATGTCGAGCATTTGAGAATCGTGCTACAAACTCTACATAAGAAGCAGTTGTATGCAAAGTTTAGCAAGTGTGAATTTTGGTTGCCTGAGGTCAGTTTTCTGGGGCATATTGTATCTGCTACTGGGATACGAGTCGATCCACATAACATCTCTGCTATTTTAGATTGGAAGCCTCCAAGAAATGTGTTCGAAGTCCGTAGTTTTTTGGGACTAGCGGGATATTATAGACGATTTGTGATGGGCTTCTTGATGATTGTGAATCCATTGACAAAGTTATTACAGAAGGATGTTAAATTTGAGTGGTCGGAAAAGTGTCATCAGAGTTTTGAGCAGTTGAAAGTATTGTTGACAGAAGCACCGGTGTTAGTTCAACCTGAATCGGGAAAAGAGTTTATAGTTTATAGTGATGCATCGTTGAATGGTTTGGACTGTGTGCTGATGCAAGAAGGAAAAGTCATCGCTTATGCTTTGAGACAGTTAAAACCGCATGAAAAGAATTATCCAACGCATGATCTTGAGTTGGTTGCGATTGTATTCGCATTGAAGATTTGGTGTCACTATTTATTCGGTGAAAAATGTCATATTTATACTGATCATAAGAGTTTAAAGTATTTGATGACTCAAAAAGATTTGAACTTGCGACAAAGAAGATGGTTAGAATTGTTGAAAGACTACGAACTTGTAATAGATTACCACCCGGGTAAAGCTAATGTTGTAGCTGATGCTTTGAGTCAAAAATTATCATATGCCTTGCAAGCTATGAGTAATCAGATAGATTTGAGTGATGATGATGCGGTTATAGCTGAATTCAAAGTAAAGCCGATCTTTGTACAGTAGATTTGTGATGCTCAGAAGATTGATAATGAGTTGTTAGCAAAAAGAGTTCAGTGTGATTCTGATACCGTATCAGAATTTTGAGTTGATAATAATGATTGTTTGAGATTCAGAGATCGGATTTGCGTTCCGAGAAATTCAGAGTTGATTCAAATGATTTTGACTGAAGCTCACAATAACCATATGACTATACATTTGGGGAGCACGAAAATGTATAATGATTTGAAACAGTTCTATTGGTGGCATTGTATGAAGAAAGATATTTCTGACTTTGTGTCGAAATGTATAGTTTGTCAGCAAGTTAAGGCTGAACATCAAGTTTCACCCAGTTTATTGCAACTGATTATGATTCCTAAGTGGAAATGGGAGAAGATCACGATGGACTTTGTGTAGGGTTTTCCCTTATCTCCGAGCAAGAAAGATGCGATTTGGGTGATAGTTGATAGATTGACAAAATCAGCTCATTTCATTTTGGTGAGAACTGATTATTGTTTAGATAAGTTATTTGAATCAGATATCGATGAGATTGTGAGATTACACGAAAATCAATTATCTATTGTGTCCGATGAGATTCGAGATTTACCTCGCAATTTTGGAAGAAATTGCAAGATGCCTTGGGCACAAAATTGCATTTCAGTACTGCTTTTCATCCACAAACTGATGGTCAATCCGAACGAATTATTCAGATTCTTGAAGACTTGCTGAGATGTTGCATACTTGAATTTGAAAGCACGTGGGAAACGCATTTATCGTTGATTGAGTTTGTGTATAACAATAGTTTTCAGTCTAGTATCAAAACGGCACCATATGAGGCTCTTTACGGTCGAAAGTGTCAAACTCCATTGTATTGGACCGAGCTGAGTGAGAACAAGATTCACGGGGTTGATCTTATAAAAGAGACTAAGCAGAAAGTGAAAGTAATTTGTGATAGTTTGAAAGCAGCCTCAGATCTTCAAAAGTCTTATGCAGATTTGAAACGAAAGGATATTGAATTCAAGGTTGGTGATAAATTATTTTTGAAAGTGTCACCGTGGAAGAAAATACTTCGATTTGGCCGAAAGGGTAAGCTGAGACTGAGATTCATTGGACCGTATGAGATTATTAAACGAGTTGGGTCGGTTGCTTATAGATTGAGATTGCCATTAGAGTTGGAAAGGATCCATAACGTGTTTCATGTGTCAATGCTTCAATGATATCGATCAGACCCGTCTCATATAATTGCACCTACTGAGGTTGAGATCCAGTCAGATTTGTTGTATAGTGAAGAACCGATCCGAATTTTGGCACGAGAGACTAGAGAGTTGAGAAAGAAGAAAATTTCTCTAGTGAAAGTATTATGGCGCAAACACGAAATTGAAGAGGCTACATGGGAGCCTGAGAATGTTATGAAAGAGCAACATCCACAACTATTCACTAGTAAGATTTTCGGGGATGAAAATCCCTATGGGGGGAGAGTTGTAACAGCCCGATTTAGACCCTAGTCGGAACAGTGGTTTCGAGACCACAAAGTCGAGGTTGAAATAATAATTTAATATTATTTATGTGGGAAAAGTATGCAACATGGTCTGTGTGAAAGTTTTGTGTGATGATTTGATCGTTTTAGTGTCGGATTAAGAGAAAGGACTTAATCACGTAAAGAGTAAAAGCTATGTGCTGATTTATAAGTATCTAAATGTTTATGTCTTTTAAATATGGAGGCCTCATGATGCAATTAAACCAAGTTTTAAGATAGTGGGTGGTAATGGGCAACTATAACCTTGGTGATTATATGTTTTAACTATTAATTAAAAGCGATAAAATAGTAAATAGTTAAATAATATGTGTTTAATGAAATCAAAGCATGAAATGGTCATTCTTGTTCATCTTGGTGTCGAAAATAGCAAAGAAAATAAAAGAAAAATAAAGCTAGGGGTTCGGCCATTGTTAAGCAAAAATTTAGGTATTTTTAGCTCGGTTTGATAATTTCTACGCTTTTGTAATCGTTGTTTGCACTCTAGCTAGCCCATGTTGTAATTTGGTGAATTGATGATGTTTACATGATGAGCCATTGATGAATGTGTGAGCTATGTGCTAGATGATAGTGAAATATGAATACTTGGTGTTGGATTAACATTTTTTGTCTTTGGATTTTTGATGAAATTGAGTATTTTGGGCTAAATTGTGAAAAGTGTAAATTGAGAGACTAAAATGTAAAATAAATGAAATGTGAGGGTTGGTATAAGCACGGGGAGAATTCGGCTAAGCACATGTATATTAAAATTTTGAGTATTTGATGATTTTGTAGGATAGGGACTAAAGTATCAAAATGTGAAAATGAGAGGACCATTTTGTAAAATGCCCTAAATATGTGTATTTGGATTAAAATGAATGATTTGATGATTGAATGGATTGAATTTGAATGTGTATAGACCAAGAGAGGAGAGGTTCAGATCGAGATCGAGGCAAAGATAAAGTGCTCGATTAATCGACCGTATCGATAGTTCGACGTCCGAGGTAAGTTAGGATATAATACATGTAATTTAGATACATTTTATCGATATCAAATGAATATGTTTATGTATATGAAATTGAGTACTATGTGCATGATTTTTAATTTGATGGCACTAAGTGTGCGAAAGTGAAAGCGAGATAAAATGAATGGCACCGTAAATGCGATGTGATGAAAGCTTGGTTTATTCTCGTGGCCTTTGTGTGTATGATGTTATGAAAGCTTTGGATTATTGCTGTGGCACTGTGTGTGCGATACTGAAATGAATTGGTTAAAAGAATAGGCACTAAGTGTGCGATAACCGTTATGAGTCGGATAAGTATGTGGCACTGAGTGTGCGATTAAACTAAAGAATGATCGGCAAATAATATCGAGCATTGAATAGCTTGGAGATTTAATAGCTTTGTGTGGTTAAGGTACGTATTGAACCTCTGTGGTTGATGAGTAAAATTAAGCTTCGATTGAGGAATGAGCATTATGGCTACGGATGAGAAGGCACGAATATGATATAATAGATCTAAGTGATTGTTTATTTTTGCATCGATTTAATTTGATATGATAATTGTATTGTATATCAAACTTACTAAGCTTTGGAAAGCTTTCTGTGTGATTTGTTTCTCTGCCTTGCAGTGTCAGTAAAGCTAGCTCGGATCAGGGATCATCAGCTTCTAAATCACACATCGGCATTCTATTTTGGTATTTTTGGAAAGATGTATAAAGCTAGAATATGGCACGTATAGGCTAGTTAATTGAATTATGTTTAAGATTGTAATTAGCCATGAGATGTGGCTAGATATGTGATAGGTTTGGCATGAATGAATGTGATATGTGTGATGCATCTTTTGGCATGATTTGAGGATTGGTAAATTTGCTATCAAGTGGTAACTTTGTGTTGATAAATTCTAATAGGGGTTAGTGAAATTGGGAATGAATTATGCGTGTGATAGAATCAGTTTTGGTTTGTTTATGGTGATAATATGAGCATGAAATGTTTAGGTTGTATGGCTTGTAGGTTGGACCCTTATGGGTGGCATTTTGACTTTGCAAAGTGGCCTATAAAGTCACACGATTGGGGCACACGGGCGTGCCTCAGACCATGGGTAAATTGGTAGAATGTGGCTTATACTGCACACGGCCATGGCATGGGCGTGCCTACAGGTCATGCGAGAAATGGCAGAATATGACCTTATAGGACACGGCCATAGCACACGGGCGTGCTTGGAAGCTGTTTTGATTTTGGCAGTATGTAATCACGGGGAGGTCACACGGGTGTGTCATATAGTCGTAGGAGAGGCACTGCCTACCCCTACAGGCGTGTCTCCCCTCTATTCTAAAAAAGTTACAATTTTTCATGAGATTTTATATGTGTTTCAGTTTAGTCCCGACTCAGTTTATAAGCATGCTTAGGGTCTTGATGACCCGGCTAAGGGACACTATGATTGTATATGAATGTGTTTGATGATGATTGACTTTGTGTCGTAAATGCGATGTAAAATGATCCTAAGGTTTAGTAATGCCTCTAAACCCTATTCCGACGACGGCCTCGGGCTAGGGGTGTTACAAGTTTTATGGGCCTAAGTGGCGGTCATGAGAATTTTATTAAAGTAACACTTCGAGAATGTTTCCAGCGTAGAACATGGGTAAGAGGTGTTGCATTTAGTGGTATCAAAGCTATGGTTTAGTCGGTTCTATGACTACCGTAGCGTGTGTAGAAGTCTTGCTATACATGCCGTAAGTGTATAATGATAGTATGGTGGTTTCTGTTGATTTTAAATTTGTTCTATGTAGCATATAGATCCTGATCACCATTTATTGATGATGACTAGTAATGTCGTCGGCTCTGCAAGGGACCGCTTTGTGTAGAGTAGACCTAAGACTAGGGGTCAAGGAGAAGAGGCTCGGAAAGCCGTTCTCCAAATGATGAGTAACTGCTACACTGAGTACGTACGAGCAAACCCCAAAGCTCACCCTCATCCACCTCCTCCTATACCTCAACCAGTTCTTGAGGCTTCCCAAGCTATAGAAGTGGTGAGGACAACTAAGCCCTCGGTAGACAGAATTTGGAAGCAAGGGGCTGAGTATTTTTGAGCTAATATAGATGATGACCCTGAGCGAGTAGAGTTCTGACTGGAAAACTTAATGAGAGTTTTTGATGAACTCTCCTGTACACCCGAGGAGAGCTTGAAATGCGTTGTATCTTTGCTTACGGACTTGGCATACCATTGGTGGAAAACGTTGACATTAGTGGTTCCTAAAGAGAGGGTAACGTGGGACTTCTTCTTGGAAGAGTTCCAAAAGAAGTATATAAGTTAACAATTTGTAGACCAGAAACAAAAAGAATTCCTTGAGTTAAAGCAAGGAAAAATGACTGTGGTAGAATATGAGCACGAATTTGTTAGGCTCAGCAAGTGTGCACAAGAATGTGTATTCACGGAAGCTACCTTATGCAAGAGATTTGAAGATGGGTTGAATGAAGATGTCAGACTTTTAGTTAGGATTCTAGAGCTAAAAGAATTTGTGATATTAGTGGACAGGGCAAATAAGGTAGAATAATTGAGTAAGGAAAAGACAAAAGCCCTGAGTGAGGCTCGAGATGCGAGGAAGAGACTGATGAGCAAATCATACCAAGCTCAATCAAAGAGGTCCAAGGAAGTGAACCCTCGGATGACTACATCAGTCGGGTATTCAGAAAAAGAGCGAGGCAACACGTATTCGGGTTCAAGAGTTCAGGACACCTCGATGGCAAGTGTGGGCAATCCAAAGTCCAAACCGGAGTGCCCATGTTGTGGCAGACATCACATTGGGGAGTGTTGGGGAAACAATCGAAATTGTTACAAATGTGGTTCCCCTGACCATTTCATCTGAAACTGCTCTGAAAGGGATGATAAAGAGAAAAAGCAAGAGGTGAGATCAAGCAATGTATCCTCTAGAGGTAAGCCATAAAAGAACCTAGGAGGTGGGACTAGTGATAAAACGAGACACTACTGTGAGGCCAGAGGGCCGGGCGCTAGCAAGGACTTATGCTATTCGCGCTAGAGAAGAGGCATCATTGCCAGATGTAATAACGGGTACTTTTGCTTTTTATGACACCTTTGTTATTGCTTTGATTGACCCGGGGTCGACCCATTCTTATATTTGTATAAGATTGTCATCTAGTTTGAATATGACTATTGAATCTACTAAATTTGTGGTAAAGGTGTCCAACCCATTAAGAAAACATGTGTTAGTGGACAAGGTGTGTAGGAACTATCCCTTGACAATTAGAGGTCATTATTTTCCGGCAAACCTTATGCTGTTTTCGTTTGATGATTTTGATTTGATTCTTGGTATGGATTGGTTGAATACCCATAGTGTTCTAGTGAATTGTGGTAGTAAATTCATTGAATTGAAATGTGAAAATGGGGATGTTATTCGGGTTGAACCAGGTGAGTTAGATAATTTAACGATGATGATCTCTTCCTCGATGGCTGAAAAATATTTGAGAAAATGATGTGAGTCATATCTCGCTTTTGTACTGAACACCAAGATCCTAAAGTGAAGATTGAAACAGTGCTGGTTGTATGTGAGTATCCAGATGTATTCCCGAAAGAGTTACCTGGATTAGCTCCAAATAGAGAGGTTGAGTTTGGGATTGAGTTAGTTCTGGGAACGGCACCTATTTCTATCGCTCCGTATACGATGCCGTTGTTGGAGTTGAAAGAACTGAAGGTTCAGTTACAAGAATTGACGGATAAGGGTTTTACAAGACCGAGCTATTTACCATGGGGTGCTCGGTACTATTTGTGAAAAAGAAAGATGGGTCGATGAGATTGTGCATAAACTACAGACAACTCAACAAAGTAACTCTGAAAAACAAATATCCTTTACCGAGGATAGATGATCTATTCAATCAATTGAAGGGAGCTACGGTGTTCTCCAAGATTTACCTGAGGTCCGGTTATTACCAGTTGATGGTCAAGGAACAAGATGTGCTGAAGACAGCATTCAGGACAATGTATGGCCATTATGAGTTTCTGGTCATGCCATTCAGTTTAACGAATGCTCCTGCTATTTTTATAGACTTAATGAACCGTCTTTTCTGACCGTATTTGGATAAGTTCGTGGTTGTTTTTATTGATGACATATTGGTTTACACTCGAGACGAGAGTGATCAAACAGAGCATCTGAGGATTGTCTTACAGATTTTGAGAGACAAGTAGTTATATGCTAAATTTAGTAAGAGCAAATTTTGGCTTCGAGAAGTAGGATTCCTAGGACATACTGTGTCAGGTGAAGGTATTAGGGTTGATCCGGCAAAGGTCTCAGCTATTGTGGAGTGGAAACCGCTGAGGAACATGATGGAAGTCAGAAGCTTTTTGGGCTTAGTTGGGTACTATAGGCGGTTTGTGAAGGGATTCGCTATGATTGCTACTCCGATGACGAAACTATTGCACAAGGATGTTAAGTTTGAATGGACTGAAAAACGCCAATAGAGTTTCGAGAGATTGAAAATGTTGTTGATAGAGGCACCGATTTTGGTACAACCTGAGTCGGGAAAAGAGTTTGTGGTCTACAGTGACGCTTCGTTAAATGGTCTTGGTTCTTTGTTGATGCAAGAGGGTAAGGTGGTCGCTCATGCCTCAAGACAGCTAAAACCACATGAGAAGAATTATCCGACTCATGACCTAGAATTGGCTTCAATTGTTTTCGCGTTAAAGGTTTGGCGACATTACTTATATGGTGAGAAGTGCCGAATCTTTACAGATCATAAAAGTTTGAAGTACTTGATGGATCAAAAGGAATTAAATTTACGGCAACGACGGTGGCTTGAATTATTGAAGGACTACGAGCTAGTGATCGATTACCACCCGAGGAAAGCGAATGTAGTTGCAGATGCTTTAAGTAGAAAATCCTTGTATGCTTTGAGAGCTATGAGCACGAGCTTGTCATTGTCTAATGATGGTGCTATACTGGCCGAGTTGAGAGCTCGACCACTATTTGTTCAACAAATATGTGAGGCATAAAGAAATGATAATAAAATACTAGCTAAAAGAGCTAAGTGTGAATCAGGAACTAATTCTGAATTTCGGGTGAGTTCGGATGGTTGTTTAATGTTTCATGGTAGAATTTGTGTACCCAAAGATGACAATCTGATCCGAGAGATTTTACAAGAAGCACATAGTAGTTACTTATCAGTACACCCGGGAAGTACGAAAATGTACAATGATTTGAAGAAACTCTATTGGTGGCCGAGAATGATAAGAGACATATTGGAGTATGTAACAAAATGTCATATACATAAACATATTCATTTGATATCGATAAAATGTATCTTTGACTTTGAAAAGGAAAGATGTTGTGTGGGTTATTGTTGATAGGTTGATGAAGCCGGCTCACTTTATACCTATGCGTGTTGATTATTCGCTAGATAAGTTAGCCGAATTGTATATTGCAGAACTGGTAAGATTGCATGGAGTGCCTATATCCATTATCTCGGATAGAGACCCGAGATTTACTTCGAGGTTTTGGAAGAAGTTCCAATAGGCCTTAGGTACAAGGTTGAATTTTAGTACTGCATTCCATCCTCAAACTGACGGACAATCTGAGAGAGTAATCCATGTTCTTGAAGATATTCTCCAATGTTGTGTGTTAAAATTTGAAGGTATTTGGGAAAGATACCTACCCTTGGTCAAATTTGCTTACAACAATAGTTATCATTCGAGCATACGGATGGCACCGTATGAAGCCTTATATAGACGTAAGTGTCAGACTCCCTTGTATTGGACCGAACTGAGTGAGAAGCAAATTCATGGGGTTGATTTAGTTAAAGAGACTGAGGAGAAAGTTAAAGTTATTCGGGATAGTCTAAAAGCTACTTTAGACCGATAAAAGGCGTGCGCGAACTTGAAAAGAAAAGAAATTGAGTTTCAAGTGGGCGACAAGGTATTTCTGAAAGTGTCATCGTGGAAGAATATACTGAGATTTGGTTGAAAGGGTAAATTGAGTCAGAGATTCATAGGGCCGTATGAAATTACCGAAAGGATTGGGCCAGTGGCATATCGGTTGGCTTTACCGGTAGAGTTAGAGAAAATTCACAACGTGTTCCATGTATCAATGCTAAGGTGTTATCTCTCCGATCCTTCACATGTGATTCCTCCAACTAAAATTGAGATACAACCAGATATGACATATGAGGAAGAGTCGATTAAAATCTTGGCTCAAGAAGTGAAATAGTTGAGGAATAAGGACATAACCTTAGTAAAAGTGTTGTGGCAAAAACTTAGTGTTGAAGAGGCTACGTGGGAACTAGAGGAAGCTATGAGAGAACAATATCCAAACCTCTTTATCGGTAAGATTTTCGAGGGCGAAAATCCCTAAAGGAGGGAAGAGTTGTAATAGCCCGATTTTGGGGCTAGTCAAAATAGTGGGTTTGAGACCACTGAACCAAGGTCGAAGAAAATTATTTTAATGTTATTTTATGTGTTGTAGCACAATTATGTGGATTCATGAAAATTTTGGTGTTTTAATTTCAGTGATAACATGCTTAATTACGAAAAAAGGCTAAATCACATAAAGTGCGAAAGTTCTATTTTATAAGGTAGAGGTACCTAATGGCTATAGAAGGTATTTTGGACGATTTTAAAATGAAATTAGGCCATTTACCTAGTGATGGCCGGCCATGTGCATAGGGGAGACAAGAGCAATTAATTTTTGGTCAAAGTTGGATGAGTTAGGTGAAAAAAGATGAATAAAATAAAGGGAAGAGAAAAACTATCATCTTTTACTATTCATTCATCTCTTTCTACCAAAAATTGAAGAGAAAATAGGGCATTTGGGAGTTCAAACTTTTAGCCAAGCCATCTCTTTGCTAGTAAGTGATTTAGGTGGTTTTAATTGATGATTTTTGTGTTTTTGGAGTCCCCAAAGCTTGACCTAGCTAATGAGGGGACTAATTTGAGATATTGTTGAAAGTCTAGGGACTTCCCATGAAAGTATTTATGTTGTTAGCTGAGTTTTTATGGAAGAAAATGAATGTTAGGGAGGTGAGAAACCACTTTTATGAATGGTGTTAGCATGAAAACACCTAAATAGGACTTGAATGCAAAGATTTAATTTGTGTCATAAATGCATGAAATAGTTGGAATGATGAGTAGTTGTAAGAGAAATAAATGTTCATCTATGCTTGTTTATTTCGAAAATGTGGTGAAAATTTATTCACGAGCTTAGGGGCAAAACCATAATTTTGCCATGGTATAAGGGAAAAATGGTTATTTTGCCTAACTATAGATTTTGGTGCATTATGATCATAAAATGTTTTAAATGAATGAATCTTATTGTTATAGATCAAGAAGAACGCAGGATTAACCTTGATCGGGGAAAAGGCAAGGTTATGGAGTAAACCGCAAATCAACACGTTTTGCACCGAGGTAAGTTTACATGTAAATGATGCATTTTATATGCACATTATTGTTGTTAATTAGTGCATAGCACAATTGAGAACAAGTATGATTTACGTAGATAGAAAGTGGAAGGTATTGAATAACTCCAGTATGAATGATGGAATAGATATGTAAGTGTGTTATATCAACCCTTGATGGTGGGCTAAGAGCTATACCACCTTGTTGCTTAATTACGATAGGCTGTGTGCGATACCATTGTCTATTTATCTTTTGATGGGCTGTGTGCGATACCACCGTAGCTAATCCTTTGGCGGGCTATGTACGATACCATCGTAACTAACCTTTTTGGTGGGCTGTGTGCGATACCACCATAGCTAATCCTTTGGTGGGCTGTGTCCGATACCACCGTAACTAACCCTTTGGTGGGCTATGTGCGATACCACCCTAATAAAGACTAATGGTGGGCTAAGTACGAAACCACCGAGTAATGTAACTATGAGTAATTTATTATGATATAGTGATGCATTGTATTATGTGACCTTGTGATGCTAAGTGCAGGGAAACCGGTAATGAATGTATGCATTATGCTTGTGATGTGGTCGGAATGTGTGAATGATAGAAGTGAGTAAGCATGATCTTGAATGTAAATTGTTTCTTGCTTAGTAAATAATGCTATGAGTGTGTTTAATACACGTTAAAATGTTATATAGTTTACATGTAAACTTACTAAGCTTTAAGCTTACTCCCTTCCTTGTTTTATAGAGTTCAAGAGTGGTAGGAATAAATCGATAACTAGGAGACCGCCCACACTATTGCTCACTTCGGTATAATTAGACTTAGTGATTTTATAAATGGCATGTATAGGGGCTAGACTAGTTAGATTATTTTGTTATTTTGATGAAAATATTAGCTCTTGCTAAGACATTTATTTTGTAAATTGCCATGAATGTTGGCTCATTTTACTATTTATGAAATTTCAAAGTCATCTATGGGAATTCATATAGAAATTATGAGTTGTATATTAGTATGTTGAATGGATTCATGTAGAGTAAGCTACAGGGTGCAAGGAGCTTGGAAAAAAGCCTTGTTCTTGTCCACATTGGTAGGCACACGGGCATGTGTCTAGGCCGTGTGTGACACTCGATCAAGCCATGGGCATGTGCCTAGGCCGTGTGAAGTCTGCACCTTGAAATTGGAATATGAATGGTCAGACGATTAAAGCACATGGGCATGCCAGGCCGTGGGGAACTAGTCAGAGACGACCACGGACCAGCCACATGGGCGTGCATCCAGGTCGAGTGACCCAACTCAGTGTCATCCACGAGTGTAAAACACGGGCGTGTGACTAGGCTTAGAGACCATGTGTGTGTAGTTAAAATTCACCACAGTTGCGAAGCATGGGTGTGTGTATCTACACATGGGCGTGTCTAATTTTACACGTGCGTGTGAGCCCTGTATAAAAGAGAAAATTTTTGTAGAATTCGAAAAAGTTTCGGTAGTCTCGAGTGTTCCGTGTGTATGAGTGAGGCCTCGTAAGCTAATAATGATGTTGTTAAGGTGTCAAGAGAGAGTAGTTGTATGGGCCTATGTGGCGGTCATGAGATTTTTATTAAAGTAATGCTTCGAGCACGTTTCCAGCGTAGAACATGGGTAAGGTTATTACATAACTTGGCAAACCTATATGGAAAAAGGAATGGAGAGAGGTAAGCATATAGCTTTGTAAGTATGCATGAGGAGTTAACAAAAGAATATAATATCTTATAATTAAACTCATTCCTCATAAGCCTAAAGGAACATAAATCTCAAGGGTTTGAATTTACTTACTCTTACTTACTCTTTCTCATCACTTACCACATTATAATTTCATACTTGTAATTAAATTAGGGAACCTGTATCACTTAAATACATAGATTAGCACTTTTGCTAAAATAACATGAACATCAACTCTTTATCTCCCTTAACATAGGTAGAATTCCTTATCATTCTTGAATAACTTAACTTGTATTATTTTGCTTACTTGGCTTTCTTGTTACTTCTTTCATACTTGTCTCTTTTCCCATTGAATTGCTCGGAATGTCGGAGGATACTCATTCTCGTCAAACATGCATCTCGATGCCAATGCCATATCCCAAATATGGTCTTACATGGGATCACCTTATGATACCGATGCCATATCCCAGATATGGTCTTACACGGGATTCCTTAGCTTGATGCCGTTGCCATGTCCCAGACATGGTCTTATATGAGATCTTCCTTATATGTTTCCTTTGAAACTTACCATTGCCATGTCTTGACATGGTCTTACATGGTATCATTGCCTTATGAACTCACCAAAGACATGCCTTGGCATGGACTTACATGGGATCCTTGCCTTATAGTCACTTATCAATCCCATGTATTGGCTTGGACTTACATGATATCCTTGCCTTATTCGATGCTGATGCCATGTCCTAGACATGGTCTTACACAGGATCTATGTTCGATGCCGAAGCAATGTCCCAAACATGGTCTTACACAGGAGCTACATTCCTTGATGCCGATGCCATGTCCTAGAAATGGTCTTACATGGGCTTTTCTTGTCTCATTTTATGACATAGGTATCCTCGTTATTCCTAATCTTCAATTAGGACTCTCACTTACTTATTCTCATTGATTTCCTTATTAGGCATTGTCAATCAACTTTATGAAGATAATGTACATTATCGACATAGTAAGTAACTTATTTGTAAAAGTAATATGTAACTTTGAATTCATAGAAACTTACCTCGGTACTTAAAATGTGTAGAGTTGTGCAATTTAGTCCTCAACTTTGGTTTTGCCTCGGTTTCGGTCCGGGCTTCGAATTTCTTGTTTTATAATAACAATTTAACTTGTTTACTACTTACATTGACTAAATTGACTCATAAATCATACTTTGGCAAAAATTGTATTTTTGCCCCTAAACTTTCTTAAAATTACACTTTTGCCCCTAGGCTCGTAAAATGATTTTTATTCAATTTTCTTGCATTTCAAGCCTAGCCGAATCATATTCTCAACTATAACAACATTCAATTTCCATTATTTTACTCATGTATGACCATTTTCATAACTTTTGTAATTTGGTCCTTACATGGATTTTTTCATGAAAATCACTGAGGAAAATATGTTTATCCTACATCAAACTTTCATAATCTTCCATAAAACATCAAAATACATGCATGTCATACATGGGTAAATTTTTGAACATAAACCCTAGCTCAAATTATTGCTAGAAATAGCTAAATCGAGCTACGAGGATTACAAAAATACGAAGAACATTAAAAACGGGACTAGGATGCACTTACTTTGAGCTTGAAAATGAGAAAAACCCTAGTTCTGGCTTCTCTCCAAATTTTGGAACCTAGGGAAGAAGGTGGACACCATTTTTTACTTCTTTTTCCCTTTTTAATCTTTTATTTACCAAATGACAAAAATGCCCTTAATGATTATTTATTGAGATTTTTCCTTCCTATGTCCATTTTTTCCATCTCAACATATAATGGTCTAATTGATAAATAAGGACCTCTAATAATTTTATAATTATATTTAAACCTTCTAGAATCTCATATTTTATAATCCTTGCAAATTAGTCCTAATGGACAATTTATTCACAAATTAATAAAATTCCTCTATAAAATTTTCACACAATCATACAAATACCTCATAAGCCTTATAAAATCATTTAAACACGTATTTCTACTTTATATTTGTGGTCTCGCACCACTATTATGACTAGGCCCCAAGTCAGGCTGTTACAATTCTCCTCCCTTAGGTATTTTCGTCCCCTAAAATCTTGCCAGTAACAAGGTTTGGGTATTGATTCCTCATAGCCTCCTCGAGCTCCCACGTAGCCTCTTCTACCCCATGTCTCTGCCATGAGACTTTCACAAGAACTATACTTTTATTCCTTAATTGCTTGACTTCCCGGGCTAGAATCTTAATTGGTTCCTCACCATAAGTCATGTTGGGTTGTATCTCAACCTCTATCGGCGTAATTACATGTGAAGGGTCTGATCGATACTGACGCAATATAGACACATGAAATACATCATGAATCTTTTTTCACTCAGATGGAAAAGTCAATCGATAGGCTACCGGCCCTATCCTTTCGGTGATCTCATACGGTTCGATGAAATGTAGATTTAATTTGCCTTTCCGGCTGAATCTAAGAACTTTTCTCCACGGTGACACTTTCAAGAATACTCTATCACGACTTGATACTCAATCTCTTTCCTTTTTAAATCTGAGTAGGATTTTTTTTTATCAGATGTCACTTTCAGGTAATATTAGAAATGTACAAGTTTACCAACTTGTCAAGTGAGTAGTCAACTCGAACAGGTATGAAATGGGTTGACTTAGTAAGTCTATCAATTACAACCCATACAGCATCTTTCTTACTCGATGTCAACGGCAAACCCGTTACAAAATCCATGGTAACTTGGTCCCATTTCCATTCGAGAACCATGATAGCTTGAAGCAAACTTGAAGGTACTTGGTGCTCAGCTTTCACTTGTCGACAAATTAAGCATTTTAACACAAATTCTAAAATATATTTCTTCATACTTACCACCAATACCATTGCTTCAAGTCATTATACATCTTGGTGCTACCCGGATATACAGATAAACATCCGTTATGTGCCTCATGCAAAACTTTACGAATAAGTTCATCGTTCCTCGGTACACAAACTCTATCTCTAATCATTAAGCATCCATCTGAATTGATTTGAAAGTCGGTCTCAACACCCGACTCACACTGAACTCTTTTGGCTTGCAACTCACTGTCATCTTGCTGAGCTTTGTAAATCTCTTGAAGAAATTTTGGTCTAGCCCTCAACTCAGCTAGAATGGAACCATCATCAGACAAGGTCATTTGTGTGTTCATAGCCCTCAAAGTGAATAGAGACTTTCTACTTAAAGCATCGACAATTACATTTGCCTTTCGGGTGATAATCAATAATTACCTCATAATCTTTTATCGGCTCCAACCATCTTTGTTGCCTTAAGTTCAATTCCTTCTGAGTCATCAAGTACTTTAGACTTTTGTGATAAGTGAAGATCTGACATTTTTCACCATACAAATGGTGTCTCCAAATATTCAATGCAAAAACAATATCAGCTAACTCTAAGTCATGTGTCAGATAATTCCTTTCATGTGGCTTTAGTTTTCTGGACGCATACGCTATCACCTTGCCATCTTGCATAAGTATACACCCCAATCTGTTTAAAGATGCATCACTGTAGATCCCAAGTTCCTTTGCCGACTCAGGTTGTACTAGAACTGGAGCTTCTATCAACATTGCCTTTAATTTCTCAAAACTTTGTTGGCTATCATGAAAAACCCGTTGACAAACCATCTATAGTAGCCAACTAAGCCCAGAAAACTCTAACTTCAGTTACATTTTTTGGGGGTTTCCAATCAACGATGGCTGAGATCTTACTTGGGTCAACTCGGACTCCATCTCCCGAAACAATATGCCCCAAGAATCCAACTTTCTTAAGCTAAAACTCACTTTTGCTGAACTTGGCGTATAACTGATTATCTCTTAAAATCTGTAAAACTGTCCTTAAGTGCTCGGCATGCTCAGGCTCATCTAAGGAATATATCAATACATCATCAATAAAAACAACCACAAACTTATCTAGGTATGGCGAAATATGCGGTTCATTAGATCCATAAACACTGCCGGGGCATTAGTTAAACCAAAAGGCATGACTAAAAATTCATAATGCCTATACCTTGTCTGAAATGCAGTCTTCAGCACATCTGAGTCTTTTACTCTCAGCTGATAGTATCCCAACCTCAAGTCTATCTTAGAAAACATAGTGGCTCCCTTCAATTGATCAAACAAATCATGGATCTTCGGCAATGGGTACTTGTTCTTCACAGTTACCTTGTTAACCTGCCTGTAATCTATGCACAATTGTTAACCTGCTTGTAATCTATGCACAATCTCATAGAGCCATATTTCTTTTTCACAAATAATACCGGAGCACCTCATGGAGAACAACTTGGTCTAGCAAAACCTTTGTCCATCAATTCTTGCAATTGTGCCTTCAATTCCTTCAACTCAGTTGGAGCCATTCTATAAGGAACAATTGATATCGGTACAGTACCGGGAGCTAACTCGATGCCAAATTCAACCTCTCTAATCGGAGGCAATCCTGGAAATTCCTCGGGAAAAGAATTTGAGTACTCACATACTATCGGTACTGGTTTAATCTTTAACTCGGGTTCTTTGGCATTCATCACAAAGGTAAGATATACCTCATACCCTTTTCTTACATACCTCTAAGCCGACATGTGAGAAATCACTACCGACGATCTGTCATGTTCATCTGATCCAACATAAAGAGCATCCCCATTTTCACATCTCAACTCAATATAATTCTTCCTACAATTCACTGTCACATCATGAGTAGTTAACCAGTCCATACCAAGAATAATGTCAAATTCATCAATTGGCAACAGCATGAGATTAGCCTTAAAATAACGTCCCCTAATCATCAATGGGCAATTTTTGCATACTTTATCAACTAATACACTTTTGCCTAAAGGATTAGACACTTTTATCACAAACTCGGTAGGCTCTACGGGCATATTCATTTTTTATACTAATTTCATGCAAATGTATGAATATGCAGAACCCGGATCAATTAAAGCAACAACATTAGTATCATGAAGAGAAAATGTACCCATAATTACATCGGGAGATGATGCCTCTTCGCAAGCGCGAATGGCATAAGTCCTTGCAGGCACTCTGCCCTCAAATCTTGCAGCCTGCTCTCGAGGTGTACCCTTACTACTCGCCCCACTTCTTGGGTTCCTTTATGGTCTTCCTCTATTAGTGTTTCCTACTCTTGCACTCTGAATTTTGTCTTTCTCAACCATTTTGAAGCATTCTCTGATGAAGTGATCTTAGGAACTGCACTTAAAACAAGCACTCTCATGTGCTCGACACTCACCGGGGTGTCATCTGCCACACTGTGGGCATTCCGGTCTATTAGATCGAACATTCTCGACACTAGCAACTGAAGTAGTCTTAGCCTTATTCACTTAATACTATTTACCCTTGCCTTTTCTTCAAAACCCAATTGAAGTAGCTGATCGGTTAGAGAAATCTCGACTTCATGGACGAGGACTGGAATGACTTATTCCACTGTCTCTTTCTTGAGTCACGAGACTCCATTTTAACTTTTCATTTCTCTTTTACTAATTCTTTGGCTTTACAAGCCCGATCCACCAATACAACAAATTCTTTCAATTCTAGTACAGCAACAAACAATTTAATGTCTTCGTTTAGTCTATTTTCAAAACTCTTGCACATGATAGCTTCAGTGGATACACACTCTCGGGCGTATTTACTGAGCCTTACAAACTCACACTCATACTTCGTTACTGACATTTTACCTTGTTTCAGTTCCAAGAATTCCTTCCTTTTCTGATCAATGAATCTCTGACTAACGTACTTCTTCTTGAATTCTTCTTGGAAAAACTCCTTGTGACCCTTTCCTTAGTACAACCAAGCACAAGGGTATTCCACTGTGATATGCGAATCTCTTAAGAGAAACTACACACTTCATGCACTCTTTGGGGTGCACGAAAACTCATTAAATACCACGATGGTATTTTCAAGCCAAAACTCTGCCCTTTTCGGATTGTCATCTTTACTAGCCCGAAATTATTTAGCTCCTTGCTTTCGGATTTTATCAACCGGAGGCTTTTCTCTTCTTACTACTTCTACCACTTAAGGGGTTATAGGGGTAGGCTGAGGAATAGGCGGGGGTGGAGGGGTGGTGCATTTAGTTTCATGCAATCAAACTCTGTATACAAAGCATTTATCATGTAAAGAAAGGCTTCCATAGCCGCTTCTCCTTCTCTCTGACTGACTGCCGGAGGTCTATTCTCATTTTCATTCGGCACCATCCCTTCAGCAGGAGCTAGCACATTACTTTCTCAATCATCCGCCACAGCTCTTTCGAGATCCATTTACTATATGAAATACAATTTAAGTAAATGAGAGTCGTCACACTATCAATATATAAATACTTTTATGTATGGCATTTACAGCTAGACTCGTACTTCCGCTATGTTACTCCTAGAATCAACTAAACTGTAGCTCTGATACCACTAAATGTAACAGCCCTTACCCGTGTCCAATGCCAGGACAGGATATGAGGCATTATCGTACTTGGCTTTACTGAAACATGTATTATAGGGCTATAAAATTTCTTTCCATCTTAAAACTTTTCTATCTTACTAATAACCAATGATACGATGTATCTCTCAATAGTCAAACAGACACTTAAGACATTCATCAAGAGTACATGATAATTCATCAAACACTCTAATGGTATTCTCAAGCCAGAATTCAGCTGGCTCGGCATCATCATTAACTGTGGCCCTGAACTCTTCATCCCCATACTTACGAATCTTATCAACAGGAGGTTTACTCAATCGAATCGGGTCTATAACTTGTGGAGCTACTGGAACTTACGGGGGTGGAGGTTGTTGAGCAGCTGGATTCATTCGAACGAACTCTGTGAACCACTCGTTTATCACTTGGAATAAGGCTTGCTTGCCTCTCTCTCGTGACTACTAGTAATCGGCCTAGATTCGATCGGTATTTGTCCTTGAGCACGAACAGGCACATTACTCTCAACATCATCAGCTACAGCTTGATCGGGATCCATTTAATATATGAAAACACATTTTAAGCTGTCAGGAATCATCACACTATCGCAGATATATATATGGCATGTATAGCTAGACTCTCACACGCTACGTTAGTCCAAAAATCAACTAAACCGTAGCTCTGATACAAATCAAATACAACAACCCTAACCCGTATCCATCGCTAGACTAGGGTTACGAGGTATTATTGGTCGGATCATAACATTTAATTAACCATTACTCACACATCAACATATCATAGTGAATCAATAACACAAAGTCCCTTTAGAAGGTCTACGAGACCTTAAACACGCTCTAAAGAAAGTTTGGGACAAACTGATCTCATTCGGAAACGTTGTGAACTTAGAAAATTTTTCTTTCAAATAGGGCAAACGCCCGTGTGGCTAGTCCTGTGCCTCACACAACCGTGCCTTGGACCATGTCTAAGCCCATGTGTAACACTGACTTGGGTCACACAGTCAGGCACACGCCCATGCATTTGGGCTGTGTGAAACACTGACTTGAGTCACACGGCCTGTCACACGCCCGTGTGTCTGGCCCATGTGTAAGTCTAACTTGCTTCGAAATGAAACCTTAGGGGACACAGTCAAGACATAAACCCGTGTGCTCAACCGTGTGGGCAAATATAGGCCATTTGCAAGGCCAATTTGCCACCCATTTAGGGTTATCCTTACATGCTCAATTCCAACATCAAATAACATACAATTTATTCACCATCTCAACTACCAAATCCAGTATGAAACATACCATTTCTATTTCACCAAAGCATACCATAATGGCCATTCACAGAAGACCATATATACATATCAAACACACCATTTTCACATAGCAAAGCATATACCAAAGTTAATCCAAAGTCTCATCCATTATCGAACTGTATCACATGGCAAGATTTATACACCTCAAAACATTCCACAACTTCACTAGCCTATACATGCCATATACCATAAATACAACTTTCAAAACGTACCAAAATAGATGTTCGTTAGTGTGATTCAGTCACTGAAGATCCCCGGATCTGAGCTAGCTTTAAATACCACTGTAAAATAGAGAAATACTTCACACAGTAAGCTTTAAAGCTTAGTAAGTTCGTAATATAACACAATTAACTTAACAATTCAAATTCAATATGGAAAATTAACTAACACTTAGTTCAATTCACATCACTACTCAATTTCATCCATGGTTATTACTCACTTTCATACCATATCTATAGGTTCATATACCAGCATTTATAATGCTACTCAATCCAACTCTTTTCATAATTCATTCACATAATCTTCCATCTATCTATCTCATACCTGTACCATCTATCTATCATCAACCACATAGGTTTTGTACATACCTGTACCATCACGTATTTATCCATCTATCTCATACACAATATCATCAACCACATAGGTTTTGTACATACCTGTACCATTACGTATTTATCAATCTATCTCATACACAATATCATAACCCATATTGTAACACCCCTTACCCGTGTCCGATGCAAGGACAAGATATGAGGCATTACCGTACTTAAGTTTACTTAAACATGTATTATCGGGCTATAAAATTTCTTTCATCTAAAAAATTTTCTTTCTTACTAATAACATACTTTTCATAGGCCTTCGAGGCCTTAAACATACATCCGGAAGGTTTATGGATTCATTCGGAAACTTTGGTACTCCTTGAAAATTTTTTTGCCTAAACAAGGCCACATGCCCATGTTGTCCAAGGGACACGCCCGTGTGCCCTAATACACGCCCGTGGTCGACACTGACTTATTTCATACAGCTGAGCACACGCCCATGTCTATAACCCGTGTCTTTCACATGGCCTTTACACGCCTGTGCCTTCTACCCATGGAGCTCTCTATTTATGACGTTATCATACTCTTAATAGCACACGGCCATGGCACACGCCCGTGTGCTAGCCCGTGTGACGAATTGTATTTTTGTAAATTAATGTAGGGGATACACGGCGTATCAAGACACACATGGGGCTGACCGTATGCCACACACGGCCTGGACACACGCCTGTGTGTCTACTCGTGTGAACAGTTAGAGGATATTTTCCAAGCCAATTGCCACCCTAAAACATAAAAACACTTATACTATCTCAAACAACTCAATTATTCCATCCATTACATAAACTCATCATCATGAAAAGGTATATAACTTAACAAATATTAACCAATTTCTAATGGCCATATACAAAAGAATACATCATCTTAATAACCAAGCCTTTAGCTCACAATATGACATGACCAAAATGATCAAACTCCTATACATGCCATGCTCAAATTAATTAACTTTAATGTACCAATTTAGTGGATGATAGTGTGATCCAAGCTCCGACGTCTATTATCTCCAAGCAACCTTGGCGAACCTACCTAGAAAAAGGAAAGGATGGAGATAAGCATATAGCTTAGTAAGTTTGCATAAGGATTTAACAAAACAATATAATAGCTTATAATTAAACACATTCCTCATAAGTCTAAAGCAACATAAATCTCAAGCGCTTGAACTTACTTACTCTTACTTACTCTTTCTCATCACTTACCACATTATAATTTCGTACTTGTAATTAAATTAGGGAACCTGTATCACTTAAATACATAGATTAGACCTTTTCCTAATATATCATGAACATCAACTCATTATCTCCCTTAACATAGGTAGAATTCCTTATCATTCTTGAATAACTTAACTTGTATTATTTTTCTTACTTAGCTTTCTTGTTACTTCTTTCATACTTGTCTCTTTTTCCCGTTGAATTACTCGAAATGTCAGAGGATACTCAATCTCGTCAAACATGTATCTCGATGCCAATGCCATATCCCAAATATGGTCTTACATGGGATCGCCTTATGATACCGATGCCATATCCCATATATGGTCTTACACGGGATTCCTTAGCTTGATGTCGATGCCATGTCCCAAACATGGTCTTATACGAGATCTTCCTTATATGTTTCCTTTGAAACTTTCCATTGCCATGTCTTGACATGGTCTTACATGGTATCCTTGCCTTATGAACTCACCAAAGCCATGCCTTGGCATGGACTTACATGGGATCCTTGCTTTCTAGTAACTTATCAGTGCCATGTGTTGACATGAACTTACATGATATTCTTGCCTTATTCAATGCTGACGCCATGTCCCAAACATGGTCTTACACAGGACCTACATTCCTTGATGCCGATGCCATGTCCCAGACATGGTCTTACACGGGCTTTCCTTGTCTCATGTTATGACATAGGTATCCTCATTATTCTGAATCTTCAACCCAGACTCTTACTTACTTATTCTCATTGATTTCCTTATTAGGCATTGTCAATAAACTTTATGAAAATAATGTACACTATACGACATAGCAAGTAATTTATTTGTAAAAGTAATATGTAACTTTGAATTCATACAAACGTACCTCGGTACGCAAAATGTGTAGAGTTGTGCAATTTAGTCCTCAACTTTGTTTTTGCCTCGGTTTCGGTCCGAACTTCGTGTTTCTTGATCTATAATAACAATTTAACTTGTTTAATACTTACATTGACTAAATTGACTCATAAATCATACTTTGGAAAAATTACATTTTGCCCCTAAACTTTTTCAAAATTACACTTTTACCCTTAGGCTCGTAAAAAGATTTTTATTCAACTTTCTTGCATTTCAAGCCTAGTCGAATCATATTCTCAACTATAACAACATTTAATTTCCATTATTTTACTCATGTATGACCATTTTCATAACTTTTGTAATTTGGTCCTTATATTGATTTTTTTCATGAAAATCACTTAGGAAAAGATGTTTATCCTACATCAAACTTTCATAATCTTCCATAAAGCATCAAAATACATGCATGTCATACATGGGTAAATTTTTTAACATAAACCCTAGCTCAAGTTATAGCTAGAAATAGCTAAGTCGAGCTAGGAGGATTTCAAAAATACGAAGAACATTAAAAACGGGACTATGATACACTTACTTTGAGCTTGAAAATGAGAAAAACCCTAGCCATGGCTTCTCTCCAAATTTTTGCACCTAGGTAAGAAGATGGACACCATTTTTGGCTTCTTTTTCCTTTTTAATCTTTTATCTACCAAATGACAAAAGTACCCTTAATGATTATTTCTTGATATTTTTCCTTCCTATGTCCATTTTTTTCCATCTCAACATATAATGGTCTAATTGCTAAATAAGGACCTCTAATAATTTTTATATTTCTTTTTCATACTTAGAGCTTCTAGAATATCATATTTTCTAATCCTTGCAATTTAATTCTAACGGACAATTTATTCACAAATTAATAAAATTCCTCCATAAAATTTTCACACAATCATTCAAATACCTCATAAGCCTTATAAAATCATCTAAACACATATTTCTACTTCAAATTTATGGTCTCGTACAACTATTTTGACTAGGCCCTAAGCCGGGCTGTTATAATTCTCCCTTTAGGGATTTTCGTCCCCAAAAATTTTACCGGTAACAAGGTTTGGGTATTGATTCCTCATAGCCTCCTCGGGCTCCCACGTAGCCTCTTCTACCCCATGTCTCTACCATAAGACTTTCACAAGAGCTATACTTTTATTCCTTAATTGCTTAACTTTCGGGCTAGAATCTTAACTGGTTCCTCACCATAAGTCATGCTGGGTTGTATCTCAACCTCTATCAGCATAATTACATTTGAAGGGTCTGATCTGTACCGACGCAACGTAGACATATGAACTACATCATGAATCTTTTCTAACTCAGACGGTAAAGTCAATCGACTTGATACTCAATCTCTTTCCTTTTTAAATCCGAGTAGGATTTTTGTCGATCAGATGCCACTTTCAGGCAATCTCAAATTGCCTTTACTTTTTCTTCGATTTCTCTAACCAAATCAACCCCATGGATCTAGTTCTCCTTAAGCTTAGTCCAATATAAAGGCATTAGGCACTTACACCCATACAAAGCCTCATAAGGCGTCATTCTCAAGCTTGACTAAAAACTGTTATTGTAGGCAAATTCTACCAACAGCAAGTACTTTTCCCAGCTGCCCTGAAATTCAAGAACACAACACCTGTGCATATCTTCGAGAACTTGGATCAACCACTTCGATAGGCTGTCAGTTTGGGGGTGAAAAGCTGTACTAAAAGTCAACTTTGTGCCCAAGGCCTCTTGCAACTTTTTCCAAAATTTGGATGTGAATCTCGGATCTCTATCCGATATAATTGATAAGGCCATGCCATGTAGCCTCACAATCTCAAAAATGTACAAGTTTGCCAACTTATCAAGTGAGTAGTCAACTCAAACAGTTATGAAATAGGTTGACCTAGTAAGTCTATCAATTACAACCCATACAGCATCTTTCTTACTCGGTGTCAATGGTAAACCCGTTACAAAATCCATGGTGACTTGGTCCCATTTCCATTCGGGAACCATGATAGGTTGAAGCAAACCTAAAGGTACTTGGTGCTCAGCTTTCACTTGCTAAAAAATTAAGCATTTTTACTTGAATTCTGAAATATATTTCTTCATACTCGGTTTACAGATAAACATCCGTTACCTGCCTCATGCAATACTTTATGAAAAATTTCATCATTCCTCAGTACACAAACTTTGTCTCTAAACATTAAGCATCCATATGAATTAATTCGAAAGTCGATCCCAACACCTGACTCACACTGAACTCTTTTGGCTTGCAACTCACTGTCATCTTGTTGAGCTTTGTAAATCTCTTGAAGAAACTTTGGTCTAGCCCTCAACTCATCTAGAATGGAACCATCATCAGACAAGGTTATCTGTGTGTTCATAGCCCTCAAAGCAAATAGAGACCTTCTACTTAAAGCATCGACGACTACATTTGCCTTTCCCAGGTGATAATCAATAATTAGCTCATAATCTTTTATCAGCTCCAACCATCTTCGTTGCCTTAAGTTCAATTCCTTCTGAGTCATCAAGTACTTTAGACTTTTGTGATAAGTGAAGATCCAACATTTTTCACCATACAAATGGTGTCTCCAAATCTTCAATGGTAAAAAAATAGCAGCTAACTCTAAGTCATGTGTTGGATAATTCCTTTCATGTGGCTTTAGTTGTCTAGAGGCATACCCTATCACCTTGCCATCTTGTATAAGTACACAGCCCAATCCGTTTAAGGATGCATCGCTATAGATCACAAATTCTTTTCCCGACTCAGGTTGTACTAGACTGGAGCCTCTGTCAACATTGCCTTTAATATCTCAAAAATTTGTTGCCACTTTTTCGTCCATTCAAACTTTACATTTTTCACAAATAATACCGAAGCACCCCATGGAGAACAACTTGGTCTAGCAAAACCTTTGTCCATCAATTCTTGTAACTGTACCTTCAATTCCTTCAACTCAGTTGGAGCCATTCTATAAGGAGCAACTGATATCGGTATAGTACTGGGAGCTAACTCGATTCCAAATTCAACCTCTCTAACTGGAGGCAATCTTGGCAATTCCTCGAGAAAAACATCTGAGTACTCACATACTATCGATACTGATTCAATCTTTAACTCGATTTTTCTAGCATTTATCACAATGGTAAGATACGCCTCATACCTTTTTCTTACATACCTAATAGTCGACATGTGAGAAATCACTACTGACGATTTATCCTGTTCATCTGATCCAACATAAAGAGTATCCCCACTTTCATATCTCAACTCAATATATTTCTTCCCACAATTCACTGTCACATCATGAGCAGTTAACCAGTCCATACCAAGAATAATGCCAAATTCATCAAATGGCAATAGCGTGAGATTAGCCTTAAAATAACGAGCCTTAATCGTCAATGCACAATCTTTGCATACTTTATCAACTAATACACTTTTGCCTAAAAGATGAGACACTTTTATCACAAACTCGGTACACTCTACGGGCATATTCATTTTTTATACTAATTTCGTGAAAATGTATAAATATGTAGAACCCAGATCAATTAAAGCAACAACATTAGTATCATGAAGAGAAAATGTAACCGTAATTACATCGGGAGATGATAACTCTTCATGAGCACGAATGGCATAAGTCCTTGCAGCGCTCTGCCCTCGAATCTTGCAACCTATTCTTGGGGTGTACCCTTACTACTCGCCCCACTCCCTGGGTTCCTTTGTGGTCTTCCTCTATTAGTGCTTCCTGCTCTTGCACTCTGAATTTTATCTTTCTCAACCATTTTGGGGCATTCCCTGATGAAGTGATCTTGGGAACCGCACTTAAAACAAGCACTCCCATATGATTGGCACTCACCGAGGTGTCGTCTGCCACACTGTGGGCATTTCGATCTATTAGATCAGACATTTCCGACACTAGCAACTGAAGTAGTTTGAGCCTTATTCCTTGAACACTATTTACCCTTGCCTTTACTTGAAAACCCATCTAAAGTAGCTGATCAGTTAGAAAAATCTCTTGACTTCTTGGACGAGGACTGGAATGACTTACTCCACTGTCTCTTTCTTGAGTCACGAGACTCCATTTCAACTTTTCTTTTTTTTCTTTTACTAATTCTTCAACTTTACAAGGTGATCTACCAATACAACAAATTCTTTCAATTCTAGTACAGCAACAAACAATTTAATGTCTTCGTTTAGTCCGTCTTCAAATCTCTTGCACATGATAGCTTCAGTGGATACACACTCTCGAGAGTATTTACTGAGCCTTACAAACTCACGTTCATACTCTGTTACTGACATTTTTCCTTGTTTCAGTTCCAAGAATTCCTTCCTTTTCTGATCAATGAGTCTCTGACTAATGTACTTCATCTTGAATTCTTCTTGGAAAAACTCCCATGTGACCCTTTCCCTTGGTACAACCGACACAAGGGTATTCCACCACTTATATGTAGAATCTCTTAAGAAAGAAACTGTAACATCCCGATTTAAGGCCTAGTTAGAATAGTGGTGCGAGACCACAAATCTGAGGTATATGTATGAGTTTTTTATGTTTATTTCATGTTTTCATGTTAGTGTAAAAGTTTTATAAAACAATTTTGTGAAATTACGATTGAATTGTCCAAAAAGGACTAAATTACAAAAGTTACAGAATGTAAGATTCTAGGAGTTATTTCTATGAAATAGATTTTTGAAAGTTTGACAAAAAGGGCCTTTTGGTCATTTGTCAATTAAATGATTAAAATGGGAAAAGATGATAGAATTTCATTCATCTTCTTCTCCAAGGCTGTCGAAATTTTCAAGAAACCATTGTTAGGGCACTTCAACTTTTCAAGCTTGCTAGTAAGTGCATCCAAGCCCCGTTTTTGATATTTTTCGTATTTTTGAAGTCCTAGTAACAAGAGAAAGTTATTTCTAGCTATATGTTGAGCTAGGATGGATGTTCAAAAATGTACCCATGTATGACATACATGTATTTTGATGTTTTATGGAAGGATATGAAAGCTTGATGTAATAGAAACATCTTTTGCTAAGTGATTTCCATTAAAAATGCATGTAGGGACTTGTTTGTGAAATTCTTAAGGTTGGTCATACATGTGTGATTTAGTGAGAATTTATGATTGCCTTAATTGAGTAAGTGTTTCGACTATGCATGAAAGGGTAGAAAGTTGAATGAAAATACTTTACAAGCCTTGGGCCAAAAGTGTAAATATGAGAAAGTTTTGAGGCAAAATGGTAATTTTGCTAAAGTATGAGATAATGGTCAATTTAGTCAATGTGTGTATTAAATGAGTTGATTTGTCATTATAGATCAAGAAAGACGAAGCCCAGATCAAAACTGAGGCAAGAGTAAAGTGGTGGACTAAATTGCACATTTCAATACTTTTGAGTACCGAGGTAAGTTTACGTATAAATGATGCAAATATGTGTTTACCTTCTTAATGCTAGCTAGTGTGTAGCATGATTGTGGACCTATACGGTTCTAGTGGGATGAATGATATAGTAGTTGTGAATGGATGAATAGATTACAAGTAGATATGTGAATGTGTAGTGATAATGCATGATGGTGGGCTAAGTGCGATACCACCTTAATACTTAACAATGACAGGCTATGTACGATACCATAGTTAAGTATATTATTTAGTGGGCTATATGCGAAACCACTATGAATACCTTTTTTGGTAGGCTAAGTGTGAAACCACCGAGAAATTTGTTGTGTGGATGTATTATTAAGAATAATGATGTGTTGTATATTCAGTAATTGTGATATCGAGTGTAGGGGTGCATGTCAATGATTATGAGTATATGACTCATGATGTGTTGGAAATGTGGTAAAGGATAGAAAGAGTAACCATAATTGTGGATGTGAATTTATTTGGTAGTATAATACTAGTTGTTGTTTAGTTTATACTAGAATGCTTAAATTGTTTATGTGTAAACTTACTGAGCTCAACGCTTACTCCTTTTCCTTTCCCTTGTCTTATAGAGAAAAAAGGTTGAATCGAGATACGTAGATTAATCGGAAGATCGCCCACACTATCAATACACTCCGGTATAGTAGACTTGATGTTTTGTATATGGCATGTATAGAGGCTAGACAAGTTAGTGAATTTTGTTGTAAATGGCAATGATATGTTGGCCTTAGATGGATAATCTATTTTGTGTAATGCCATAGTTGTTGGCTATTTTATTATATGAAAAGATGTAGATATTCATGTGAGTTTGTTCTTCACTATGAGTTGATTATAGATGAATTAGATGAGTGTATGTTGTATGAACTTGAGGGGTGAGAAGAGATTAGCACATAGCTATACTCTTGTCCATGTGAGTAGACACACAGACATGTGTCTAGGCCATGTGTGACATACGGTCGGCCAACGGGCGTGTGCTTTAGTCGTGTCTCTTTGACAGTTTCAAGTAGTATAGGCCATGGACTAGCCACACGGGCATGTGTCTAGACTTCAGGCCGTGTGGTATAGTCAGTGTTTACCACGAGCGTGTGCCCTAGTCGTGGGGCATTGGCAAAATACTTGGGCTTTCATGCACGGGTAGAGGGCATGGGCGTGTGTGACCTCTACGAGCGTGTCTCACCTTATACGGGCGTGTTGTCCCTATTTAGGTGGAGAAATTGTAAAATCGTAAAGTTTACAATAAGGTCTCAAGAGCCCTCGTGAGTTTGAATGAGGCCTCGTAAGTCGAGAATGAGGTTGTTGAGATGACTTAAGAGAGTAATCACAAGAAGTTTAAGTGGCGATCATATGGTTTTAATCCGGTAATGCCTTGGGCCGATTTGGCATAGAATACGGGTAATGGGTGTTACATTTAGTGGTATCAGAGATATGGTTTAGTCATTTCTAGGACCATCGTAGCGGGTGTAAGAGTCTAGCTATACATGCCATAAGCGTATAATGATAGTGTGGTGGCTTCTGATGATTTTAAACTTGTTTTATATAGTGTATGGATCCCGATCAATCGGTTGCTAATGACGCGCAGCTAGTAATGTTCTAGCTCCCGCGCAAGGGACCGTGCCTGCATAGAGTGAACCTGAGACTGGGGTTCAAAGAGATGAGGCTCGAAAAGCCTTTCTCCAAATGATGAGTAACTAGTACTCAAAGTATGTTCGAGCAAACCCTAATGCTCAACCTCCTCCACCTCCTCCTATACCTCAGCCTAGTTCCAGTGGCTCATCAAGGTATAGAAGTAGTGAGAGTAACGAAGCCCCCAGTGGATAAGATTAGGAAACACGGGGCTGAAGAGTTTAGAGCTAAGATAGATGATGACCCTGAGAGGGCAGAGTTCTGGCTAGAGAACTCGATGAGAGTGTTCGATGAACTCTCATGTACACCTGAAGAGAACCTGAAGTGTGCCGCATCTTTATTAAGAGACTCGGTATACCATTAGTGGAAGACGTTGACATCGGTATTCCCAAAAGAGCAGGTGACGTGGGACTTCTTTCTGGAAGAGTTTCAGAAGAAGTATATAAGCCAAGATTTACTGATCAAAAAAGGAAGGAATTCCTTGAGTTGAAGCAAGGAAGAATGTCAGTAGCAGAATATGAGCGCGAGTTTGTTAGGCATAGTAAATACACTCAAGAATGTGTGTTGACGGAGACTGTTTTATGTAAAAGGTTTGAAGATGGACTGAATGAGGGTATCAAACTCCTGGTTGGTATTTTGGAATTGAAAGAGTTTGTAGTGTTAGTTGATAGAACAAGTAAGGCGGAAGAATTGAGTTAGGAAAAGAGGAGGGCGGTGAGTAGGCCCGAGATGCGAGAAAAAGGCCAATGGGCAAATCACACAAAGCTCAATCGAAAAGATCCAAAGAGGCGAATCCTCGGACCACTACATCAGTTGGATATTCACCTCGAGATCAAGGAAACATTGTTCGGGTTCAAGAGTCCAAGCCACCTCGATGGAAAATGTGGGCAATCAAAGAACAAACCGGAGTGTCCAAGTTGTGGTAGATATCACACTGAAGAGTGTTGGGGTAACAGTCGAAATTGTTATAAGTGTGGTTCCCCCAATCATTTTATCCGAAATTTCCCCGAGAGGGATGACAAGGAAGAGAAGCAAAAGATCAGATCTAGCAATATACCTATGAGAGGTAGGCCACCAAAGAACCCGGGAGGGGGAACTGGTGGTAGAGGTGCGTCACGAGATTCTGTTGTGAGACCGAAGGGTAGAGCGCCTGCAAGGATGCATGCCATTCGCACTTGCGAAGAGGCATCCTCCCCAGATGTGATAACGGGTACTTTTTCTCTCTATGACACCTTTGTTATTGCTTTAATTGACCTAGGGTCTACCCATTCCTATATTTGCATGAGACTGGCATCTAGTTTGAGTATGATCGTTGAGTCTACGGACATTGTGGTTAAGGTGTCAAACCCATTAGGTAAGCATGTGTTAGTGGACAAGGTGTGTAAGAATTGTCCTTTGATGATTGAGAGTCATTATTTTTCGGCAAACCTAATGTTGTTGTCGTTTGATGAGTTTGATTTAATCCTTGGCATGGATTGGTTGACTATGCATAGTGTCTTAGTGAACTGTGGCAGTAAGTTTATCGAGCTGAAATGTGAGGCTGGAGATGTTATTCGGGTTGAATCAGGTAGATCAGATAGTCTACCAATGATGATTTCTTCCTTAGTGGCTGAAAACTGCTTGAGAAAGGGATGTGAGTCCTATCTCGTGTTTGTATTGAATACTCAAGAGTCTGAAGTGAAGATTGAATCAATGTCGGTGGTATGTGAATATCTGGATGTATTCCCAAAGGAGTTACCCAAATTACCTCCAGTGAGAGAGATCGAGTTTACGATTGAGTTAATTCCAGGAATGGCACCTATTTCAATTGCTCCGTATAGGATGGCACCCGTAGAGTTAAAAGAACTGAAGGTTCAGTTGCAAGAGTTGACGGATAAAGGTTTTGTAAGACCGAGCTACTCACCGTAGGGTGCTCTGGTATTATTTGTAAGGAAGAAAGATGAGTCTATGAGGTTGTGCATAGACTATAGGCAAATTAATAAAGTAACGGTGAAGAATAAGTATCATTTGCCAAGGATTGATGATCTTTTTGATCAACTAAATGGAGCTTCAGTATTCTCCAAGATAGACCTAAGTTTGGTTATTATCAGCTGAGAGTGAAAGAGATAGATGTGTTGAAAACTGCATTTCGAACAAGGTATGGCCATTACGAGTTTTTGGTCATGCCGTTTGGTTTAACGAATGCACCTGCAATTTTTATGGATCTGATGAACCGTGTCTTCAGACCGTATGTGGACAAGTTTATAATTTTTTCATTGACGACATATTGATCTATTCTCGGGATGAGAATGATCATGAAGAACATTTGAGAATTATCTTGCAAACTTTAAAAGTTAAGCAGTTGTATGCTAAGTTTAGCAAGAGTGAGTTTTGGCCCAAAGGTCGGATTCCTAGGACACGTTGTGTCGGATGATGGCATTAGAGTTTACCAAAGTAAGATTTCAGCTATTGTGGATTGGAAATAGCCGAGAAATGTATCAAAAGTTAGAAGCTTTTTAGGTTTAGTAGGATATTACAGACGTTTCGTAAAGGGATTCTATGATTGCTACCCCGATGACAAAACTGTTACATAAAGATGTAAAGTTTGATTGGACTGAGACATGTCAACAAAGTTTCAAGAGGTTGAAAACATTGTTGACTGAAGCACCAATTTTGGTTCAACTAGAATCAAGAAAAGAGCTTGTGGTTTACAGTGATGCGTCGTTTAATCGTCTTGGTTGCGTGTTGATGCAAAAGGGTAAGGTAGTTGCTTACGCCTCGAGGCAGTTAAAACCACACGAGAAAAATTTTTCTGACTCACGATTTGGAGTTAGCTGCGATTATTTTCGCATTAAAGATTTGGCAGTATTACTTGTATGGCAAAAAGTTCCGAATCTTTACAGATCACAAGAGTTTGAAATATTTGATAGATTAGAAGGATCTGAATTTGAGACAGAGGCGGTGGGTCTAGTTATTGAAAGACTATGAGTTAGTCATTGATTACCACCCGCGAAAAGCAAATGTGGTTGTGGATGCCCTGAGTAGGAAATCCTTATATACTTTGAGAGCCATGAGCACGAGTTTGGCATTGTCTGATGATGGGACTATATTGGCCGAATTGAGAGCTAGGCCACTATTTTTTCAACAGATAAGTGAGGCTCAGATAAATGACAGTAAGATGCAAGCTAAGAGAGCTAAGTGTGGATCGGAAGTGATTCTGATTTCTAAGTGGGTTTGGATGATTGTTTGATGTTTCTTGATAGAATCTATGTACCCAAAGATGATGAGTTGATCCGAAAAGTTTTGCATGAGGTGCATAATGGTTATTTATCGGTACACTTGGGTAGTACAAAAATGTACAACGATTTGAGAAAGTTTTATTGGTGGCCAGGTATGAAAAGAGACATTTCAGAGTTTGTGGCAAAATGTCTGATTTGTCAGCAGGTGAAAGCTGAGCATCAAGTGCCTTCAGGATTACTTCAGCCTGTGATGGTTCCCGAATGGAAATGGGATCGGGTTACCATGGATTTTGTGATGGGGTTGTCGATGACTCCAAAAAAGAAAGATGATGTGTGGGTTGTTGTGGATAGGTTGATGAAGTCGGCTCACTTTATTCCAGTACGCGTTGATTATTCACTGGATAAGTTAGTTGAGTTGTATGTGGCAGAAATAGTAAGATTACATGGTGTGTCTGTGTCTATAATATCGGATAGAGACCCGAGGTTTACTTCGAGGTTTTAGAAGAAGTTGCAAGAAGCCATAGGTACGAGGTTAAATTTTAGTACTGCGTTCCATCCGCAAACTGATGGTCAGTCTGAAAAGGTGATTCAAGTCCTTGAAGATATGCTTCGATACTAAGTGCTAGAATTCGAAGGTAGTTGGGAGAGATATCTACCTTTGGTTGAATTTGCTTACAAAAATAGTTATCAGTCAAGTATACAGATGGCTCCGTATGAGGCCTTGTACGTTCGTAAGTGTCGGACCCCTTTGTATTGGACTGAGCTCGGTGAGAAGTGAATCCATGGGGTTGATCTAGTGAAAGAAACTGAAGAGAAAGTGAAAGTGATCCGTGATAGTTTGAAAGTTTCTTCAGACCGACAGAAGTCGTATGCGGATTTGAAAAGAAAAGAAATTGAGTTTGATGTAGGTGAAAAAGTGTTTTTGAAAGTATCCCCATGGAAGAAGATTATGAGAGTTGGACGAAAAGGGAAATTAAGTCTAAGATCCATAGGGCCGTATGAAATTACCGATAGAATTATACTAGTGGGTTACCGTTTGGCCTTGCCAGTGGGATTAGAAAAGATTCATAATGTGTTCCATGTGTCGATGTTGCGATAATATAGCTCCGATCCTTCACATGTGATTCCTTCAGCGAAAATTGAGATAAGACCAGATATGTCTTATGAAGAGGAGCCAATTAAGATCTTGGCTCGAGAAGTGAAACAGTTGAGGAATAAGAACATAGCCCTAGTGAAAGTGTTGTGGCAAAAACATAGTGTGGAAGAGGCTATGTGGGAAAGGGAAGAAGCTATGAGATAGCAACATCCAAACCTCTTTACTGGTAAGATTTTCAAGGGTAAAAATCTCTAAAGGGGAGAGTTGCAACATCTCGATTTAGGGCCTAGTTGGAATAGTGGTACGAGACCACAAATTCGAGGTATATGTATGAGTTTTTGAGGTTTATATCATGTTTGCATGTTAGTGTGAAAGTTTCATGAAGCAATTTTGTGAAATTGCGGTTGAATTGTCCACAAAGGACTAAATTGCAAAAGTTACAGAATGTAAGATTCTAGGAGTTATTTCTATGAAATAGCTTTAGAATATCAATTAGAGGTGCTTAATGAGAAATTTTTCTAATTTCTAATTTTTGGACAAAATTGGGCATAAATGGGTTAAAATTTGAAAGTTTGACAAAAAGGCTATTTTTGTCATATGTCAATTAAATGATTAAAATGGGAAAAGATGATAGAATTTCATTCATCTTCTTCTCCAAGGCTGCCAAAATTTTCAAGAAGCCATTGTTAGGGCTCTTTAACTTTTCAAGCTTGCTAGTAAGTGCATTCAACCCCGTTTTTGATATTTTTCGTATTTTTGAAGTCCCAGTAACATGATAAAGCTATTTTTAGCTATATGTTGAGCTAGGATGGATGTTCAAAAATGTACCCATGTATGACATGCATGTATTTTGATGTTTTATGGAAGAATATGAAAGCTTGATGTAATAGAAACATCTTTTGCTAAATGATTTCCATTAAAAATGCATGTAAGGACTTGTTTGTGAAAGCCTTGAAATTGGTCATACATGTGTGATTTAGTGAGAATTTATGATTGCCTTAATTGAGTAAGTGGTTCGGCTATGCATGAAAGGCTAGAAAGTTTAATGAAAATCACTTTACAAGCCTTGGGCCAAAAGTGTAATATGAGAAAGTGTTAGGGCAAAATGGTAATTTTGCTAAAGTATGAGATAAGGGTCAATTTAGTCAATGTGTGTATTAAATGAGTTGATTTGTCATTATAGATCAAGAAAGACGAAGCCCGGATCAAAACAGAGGCAAGAGCAAAGTGGTGGACTCAATTGCACATTTCAATACTTTTGAGTACAGAGGTAAGTTTACGTATAAATGATGCAAATATGCGTTTACCTTCTTAATGCTAGCTAGTGTGTAGCATGATTGAGGACCTATGCGGTTCTAGTGGGATGAATGAGATAGTAGTTGTGAATAGATAAATGGATTACAAGTAGATATTTGAATGTGTAGTGATAATGCTTGATAGTGGGCTAAGTGCGATACCACCTTAATATTTAACAACGACAGGATGTGTGCGATACCATAGTTAAGTATATTATTTAGTGGGCTATGTGCGAAACCACTATGAATACCTTTGTTGGTAGGCTAAGTGTGATACTACCCTATAAATTGATTATGGTGGGCTAAGTATGAAACCACCAAGAAATTTGCTGTGTGGATGTATTATTAAGAATAATGATGTGTTGTATATTCAGTAATTGTGATATCGAGTGCAGGGGTGCATGTCAATGATTATGAGTGTATGACTCATGATGTGTTGGAAATGTGGTAAAGGATAGAAAGAGTAACCATAATTGTGGATGTGAATTTATTTGGTAGTATAATACTAATTGTTGTTTAGTTTATACTAGAATGCTTAAATTGTTTCTATGTAAACTTACTAAGCTCAAAGCGTACTCCTTTTCCTTTCCCTTGTCTTATAGAGAAAAAGGGTTGAATCGAGATACGTGGACTAATCGAAGATCGCCCACACTATTAGCACACTCTGATACAGTAGACTTGATGTTTTGTATATGGCTTGTATAGAGGCTAGACAAGTTAGTGAATTTTGTTGTAAATGGCTAAGATATGTTGGCCTTAGATGGATAATCTATTTTTTGGTAATGCCATAGTTGTTGGCTATTTTATTATATGAAAAGATGTAGATATTCATGTGAGTTTGTTCTTCACTATGACTTGATTATAGATGAATTGGATGAGTGTATGTTGTATGAACTTGAGGGGTGAGAAGAGCTTAGCACATAGCTATGTTCTTGTCCATGTGGATAGACACATAGGCATGTGTCTAGTCTATGTGTGACACACGGTCGACCCACGGGTGTGTGATTTGGCCGTGTCTCTTTGACAGTTCAAGTAGTATAGGCCATGGCCTAGCCACACGGGCGTGTGTCTAGACTTCAGGCCATGTGGTGTAGTCAATGTTCACCACGGGTGGTGAGCACGGGCGTGTGCCCTAGCCGTGGGGCATTGGCAGAATACTTGGGTTTTCATGGACAATTTGATAGTTGGGGTGTGCGTGACCTCCACGGGCGTGTCTCACCATACACAGGCATGCAGTCCCTATTTAGGTGGAGAAATTTTAAAATCGTAGAAGTTTTCGATAAGGTCTGAAGGGCCCTCGTGAGTTTGAGTGAGGCCTTGTAAGTCTAGAACGAGGTTGTTGAGGTGACTTAAGAGAGTAATCACAATGAGTCTAAATGGCTATTATATGGTTTTCATCCAGTAATGCCTCGGGCCCAGTTCCAGCGTAGAATACGGGTAAGGGGTGTTACAAAAACTACACACTTCTTGCTCTCTTCGGGGGTGCACGAAAACTCATTAAATATCCTGATTGTATTTTCAAGCCAAAACTCTGTCCTTTTCGGATCGTCATCTCTACTAGCCTGGAATTCTTCAGCTCCTTGCGTCAATTTTATCAACCGATGACTTTTCTCTTCTTACTACTTCTACCATTTGAGGGGCTACAAAGGTAGGCTAATGAATAGGTAGGGGTGGAGGGGGTGGTGCATTTGGGTTCGTGCGAATGAACTCCATATACCAAGCATTCATCATGTGGAGAAAGGCTTCCTTAGCCTCTTCTCCTCCTCTCTAACTTACTTTCGTGGGTCTATTCTAATTTTCATTCGGCACTGTCCCTTCAACGGGAGCCAGTGCATTACTTTCTACATCGTCCGCCACAGCTCTTTAGGGATCCATTTACTATATGAAATACAATTTAAGTCGTCAGGAGTCGTCACATTTTCAATATATAAATACTTTTATGTATGTCATGTAAAGCTAGACTCATACTTACACTAGGTTAGTCCTATAATCAACTAAATCGTTGCTCTGATACCACTAAATGTAACACTCCTTACCCGTGTCCGACGCTAAGACAGTATATGAGGCATTATCGTATTTGACTTTAATTAAACATGTATTATCGGGCTATAAAATTTCTTTCCATCTTAAAACTTTTCTTTCTTACTAATAACCAATGATACGTTGTATCTCTCAATAGTGAAATAGCACACTTAAGACATTCATCAGGAGTACATGATAATTCATCAAACACTCTAATGGTATTCTCAAGCCAGAATTCAGCTCGCTTGGCATCATCATCAACTGTGGCCCTAAACTCTTCGGCCCCATACTTACGAATCTTATCAATAGGAGGTTTACTCAATCGAATCAGGTCTATAACTTGTAGAGCTCTTGGAACTTGCGGGGGTGGAGGTTGTTGAGTAGTCGGATTCATTCGAACGAACTATATGAACCACTCGTTCATCATTTGGAAGATGGCTTGCTTTGCCTCTCCCTCGTGACTACTAGTAATTGGCCTAGATTCAGTTGGCGCTATCCCTTGAATAGAAGCAGGCGCATTACTCTCAACATCATCAGCTACAGCTCGATCGAGATCCATTTGCTATACGAAAACACATTTTTAGCTGTCAGGAATCATCACACTATCGTAGATATATATATGGCATGTATTGCTAGACTATTACATGCTACGTTAGTCTTAAAATCAACTAAATCGTAGCTCTGATACCAATCAAATGTAACATCCTAACCCATATCCATCGCCGGACTAGGGTTACGAGGTATTACCGATCAAATCATAACATTTAAGCAACCAATGCTCACACATCAACTGTAACACCCCTTGCCCGTGTTTGAACTGGAACAGGGTTTGAGGAACTACACAGCTAATCTTACTTAAACATCTAGAATAGGGTTATAAAATTTTGTTTAACCCCATCGCTCGCACGTACTTGACCTAAGAGGCCCTAATTATACTTCCGAGAAGTATCAAAATCTTTCCGGGAACTTTCACGAGTTCAACTAACTTTTTAATCAAAACAGGGGTCACAAGCCCGTGTAGGCCTAGGGACATGCCCGTGTGCCCCTAAGGTATGCCTGTGTCTTCCACCTGTGCTCGACATTGACTAATTCACAAGGCCATAGCACACCCGTGGCTCTAGCCCGTGTATAAAACCTTAGTTTTCTGACTTACCCACACGGCCTATACACACGCCTGTGTACCCCAGCCGTGTAGTGATTTAAATCCTAAGTGCAAGGTGCAGACTTCATACGGCCTGAGTGCATGCCCATGTGCTAGTCGTGCCTCCCACATGATCTAGACCCACGCCCGTGTGTCTACCTAGGTGGACAATTTGTAGGCTATATACCAAGCCCTTTCCACCCTACAATGCACACATACATGCTTCCACTCAAAACAATACAACTCCTATCCAATAAGCAAGTCTAAGAACTCATTCCAACATACAAGATAATAAAAGGAACATACATTTCATGAAATTCATCTTCATTAAGCAAAAGAGTTTGTGAAGTATTTGCCTAACTCAAAAGGCCATTTACAAAATGACTTTTACAAACTTACATAGCCAACACTTTGACTAACAATTACATCTTAACAAAATACTCAAGTCCTATACATGCCATACTCAAAATAAGTCTAAAATTGTTATACCAAAGTGCTGTCGATAGTGTGATTTTCGAACTCCTACGTCCACGATCCTTGAGTTACCTTAGCAATACTACAAGAAAGAAGGGCAATGAAAAAGGGATAAGCATAAAGCTTAGTAAGTTTGCATGGAAATAAATAGCAATAATAAACTCATAAGATAATCCATCCACAGTATTAGCTAGTGTACAAGGGTCAAGGCTTCTTGACAATACTTACATACAATTGCCCTTATTTAGCACATACCGTGCCACATATCGAAATCGGTTCTTTGTGACTCTTTCACGAGTACCTATATTCACTAATTCACATGACTTAAATATCATTCACATTTTACTTCTAAATTCATCTACTTATCCCGCTATTCACAATGGATAGTCAAAGACGTGTGTTTATCGTCATTAGTTTAAGTATAAAACCAATGCCAGTGGTCTTACATGGAATCACCTCTAGATGCCAATGCCATATCCCAAATATGGTCCTATCTGGGATTACCTCTAGATGCCAATGCCATATCCCGAATATGGTCTTATATGGAATTTCCTATCATGTATCGATGCCATATCCCAAATATGGTCTTATACGATTTTCATATTCGTTAACGAAGCCATATCTCGGATATGGTCTTATACGGGATTTCAACTAGGTGCCGAGGCCATGTCCTGGACATGGTCTTATACGAGACCTTATCTATTTCATATCCTAATGATAGCATTTTTATAATCAATATGGCCCATTAGGACTTCAACATCTCATTCACATTAACTACTCAATTTAGTATTGCATCATGCATTAATAAAATGCCAAGCATTTCTCAACATGCTAATATAAAGGTTGCTTAAAATACATACAAACTTACCTTGATTTCCAAATGAGCTAACTTGTCGATCTAATCCGCAACTTTGTTCTTTCCCCGATCGAGGCGGGTCCTCGATTCTTCTTGCTCTATAATAGCAATTTAACTCATTTTAATCACTATATTAATAAAAGCATTTCAAAAATCATGTTTAGTAAAAATTACTATTTTGCCCCTAGACTTTGGCAAAATGACCATTTTGCCCCTAGGCTCGAAAATAAATTCTAATCACATTTCTACTTTCAGCAAGCCTAGGTGAACATTTAATGCTCATAAAGCAATCATCAAAAATCAATATCTCATGTATTAATCACAAACTTTATAACCTTTTTATCAAGGTTCTATTTGGTGTTTTCATGCTAACACCTTTTACAAAAGTTGTTTATCAAACAACTAAGACTTATTTTCTTCCATAAAAATGAAAAAATTAACAATGAAAGCTCTCATGGCAACTCTTTTAACATTTTACCATGTTGCACAATAGTCCCCTCATTTGAAAGCTTAAGCTTTAGGGGTCTTAAAAATACAATTATTTTCAAAGAAAGATCACTAGAACACTTACTAGGATGAAGGAGAGCTTGCTAAAAATTTTGAGCTTTCAAACTTCTATTTTGCTTGCCAATTTTGATGGAGAAAGATGGAAAGAAAGATTGTAACACCCTTATCCCGTCTCCATCGTCGGATTAGGGTTAAAGGCGTTACTAGATAGTTCAAAAACATTTACAGAATCAATCACACAACTATTCATCAATATCAATCATAATGTCCCTTAAGTAGGTCATCGAGACCTTAAGCATGCTTATAAACCAAGTTAGGACTAAATCAAAATACATACAAAATTACGTGGAAAATTAAAAACTTTTCTAAAATACAAGGGACACACGCCCGTGGGGGTAAGCCGTGCCCCACCCACGGCCACTAGACACACACATGTGTCCTTCCAATGGTCGAAACTGACTTATATACCACACCATTAGACACACCCGTGCACCCTGACCGTGGTCAAATTCTGCCAAATCCCATACGGTTGCAAAACTACCAGGCACCCCCGTGTTATGAGACCGTGCCCTACAAGACCACATACTGAATTTTCTCACAGACCTTTAGGCATACCCGTGCCATGACCGTGTACTTCTTAAGCTAGCAACTGACTTTACCCCATGGTTACTAGGCACGCCTGTGTGACATGGCCGTGTGACATTATGGGTCATTTGCAAGACCAAAATGCCACCCAAAAAGGGTCATACCTACAATAATTTTTTACCGTACTTCTCATGCACATAAAACCACCAAAAACATATCAATATAACCATTCAAACCATGCATTTAAAACCAATTTCCATGCATAACAACTTCAATACCAATACTTATCCTATCACAAGCATAATTCCTTCCCAATTTCAATTATTCATACTAGCAATTTCACCATCACAAAGATTTCCATTCATAGGTCAATATGTCAATCACATTTCATAACAAAATATGCATCATATACATATACCAAATTCATTCAAACTAAAACTAGCACATATCTAGCCACATCTAATGGCTACTCATAATTCTCACTTATGATTCAAATAACTAGCCTAAACATGCCACATTGAGAAGCTGACGATCCCAGATCTGAGCTAGCTTTACTGACACTATAAGGCAGAGAAACAATTCACACAGTAAGCTTTCCAAAGCTTAGTAAGTTCGACATACAATATAAATATCTTATTAATCTAACCAATGTACAAAATAAACAATCACATAGATCACTTATCTCACACTCATATCATCTCATCCATAGCTAAAATACTCATTCACTCAATCATAGCTTGTTTATAACTCATCAACCACAAAGGTTCAATACATACCTTAGCTAACACTTAGTTATTCAACTTCCAAGTTATTAAATGCTCGATATTACACGCCGGTCATCCTTTGATATTCATTCAATTTAACCGCACACTTAGTGCCACATACATATTCGAAGCATAATTATTATCGCACACTTAGTGCCTATTATTTTAACTGACTCATCTCGGTGTCTCACACACAGTGTCAATTCAATAAGCCGAAGCTTTCATATCACCATACACACAGTGTTATTCATTTCTATTTCGATTTTAATTTCGCACACTAAGTGCTATTAACCAAAATCGTGCACATTGCATCTTACTTTTATACACATCTACATATTCAATTCATAATGCTAAAACACATCTCAAATACATGTATTATATTCAAACTTACCTCGGACGTCGAACTATCGATACGATCGATTAATCGAGCACTGTAATAACCGGGAATTAGGGCTTGTGCATTTTTGCTCAATTGCATGTGCTTGTATGCCTGTGTATATTATGAATGTGCTTTATGAATTTCGAGAACAGTAGAATGTAGGAGAATGCCTTAGAAATTATTTAATTTTAAGTTTAAAGGAGGGAGCTAAGTCTAAGAGGCCTTAAGAAAATTTGTAGGGGAAATATGCCACTAAAATGGGCTTGTTTAAGTGGCATGAAGGCACCACTTAAGGCCTTAGAGTGTGACGCCACAAGCAAGGGGAAAGGGCTTGGGTTCGAGTCATAAGAGAAGCAAATAGGAATTTTATTTTGCTGCCAGAATGAGCAGTAGTGGATGGCACTAAGACACTAAAGGGATGAGCTTTAGTTGTGATTAAATCCTTTTTAAAAATTTGGCTAAGATAAGAGATAAATGTGGATTTATTTTTATTATTTTAAATGAAGTGATAAAGAGGGAAATAAGGGATTAGATAGGGGAAGAAGAGTGTGGTTGGCCTAGGGACTCCTTTAAGGTGATTTTCGGCCAAGTATTGTAAGGGGGATAGCTAAATTTCATTAAACAAGTTAGTCTCTCTTTTATTTTCTCTTTTCTCTCCAAAGCCATCACTATTATCTTCTTTTTCTTATTCTAGCCAAACCTCTCTAAAGATCACCATTACCGATTCTTCCTGAGTCCCATACCCTTCCTTTTCACTCTTGTTGAAGCCGATTTCTTAGTAAGTTCCAAAAGCCAAAATCTGTTAATTAACATCTAGCCATAGCCGAATTTCTCTGTGGATTCAAGTGAAGGTGCAGTCGACTACAGTACTAAGGGTAAGATTAGTTGATATTCGATTTTCAATTCTTTTTCTTTTAGCCGAAACTTAAGGACTAATCCATTGTTGTTCTTGACCGAAACTTTGAAAGATCTTTTGGGATTTCCATAGTAGCCGACTACTAGGGAGATCATTTGGGATTTCAGATCTAAGGTGAGAGGTTAGGCCGAAGGCCATGTATTCAAATGTTGGAATTGGATCTAACATAGTACTTGTAGGGATTTCGACAGAGACCAAGGACAAGTGATATTTCGAGATTTGGATTCACAAGGTAAGTACATGTGATATTCAGCCAAGGCCTATTTAGTGACTTAGATCTATTTCTTATTTATTCAAAAGCCGAGAACTAATCTGTGAAGTGATTTAGTGCTAGCCGATTGAAAGGAGGAAACACTACAAAGTTTGGGATTTGATTAGTAATCAAATCGGCAACAAGGTAAGATTTTGGTTGCGATAATCCTTCGGGATCTGATCATTTGGCCGAATAGGCTTTTGCTAAAATACTAAGTGTCGACCGAATGTAGGAACTAAGGATCTAAAGCGTTAGATTGGGACTTTCGGGATTTCAGTGAAAGCATTAAGAAAACCAGGTGTGTACCCCACACTAACTTTTAATAGATTTACGGCATCAATTTAATATATGTGTTTTTAATGATGTGAAATGTGGCCAAAGGTACCATGCAATGGTACAAAGTACTCAGGTACGTAACCTTAACATTATGTTAATGAATGATAGGAATATTTGGAATATGGCACATATGTGAATATTGATAAGAATGTGAAATAAGGCATAAGGCATGATGTTGCATGATTTGTATGACATGGGGCATATGGGAAATTATTTTAAAGGGGAAGTGATCTTGTGGTTTATACCATAATATCTGAATGTGGTGACTCATGTCACAAAAATCCGAATGTGGTGACTTATGTCACAAATAATTATCTGGTGGCTATGCCACAATATATATAAGGGCGATGAGCATGTAAATGCAATGATCGCCTTCGATGATGTGTAGCGGATGGAGGGTCGACTTAGTAGTCCCCACGGTGTGATGGTTGGTACGGGTGATGTGTAGCGGATGGTTATCTAGGCTTGGGTTGGGTTTGCATCATTGATTATATGTGTTTCATATGTGTGATTCTAAATTGATTGAGAGTTTGTGTTTGGTGGTTACACATTGAGTCTGTTTGACTCACCCCGTTGTGGGATCTTTTTCAGGTGACACTCTGTAATAGACCGGGTCGGCATGAGCTTTATGGTGGCCATGCTCAGCTCAGAAATTATTTTGTTTTGGACTTTCAATACTTAAGTATTTTGGGCTATTTCTGGATTTGTTTTGATGTAATAAGGCTATAAGTATTAAACTGATTATGCATGCATTTTAATTATTTTTAGTATGGTATGATTTGATTTTTATCAATTTTAAAGTTCAAGTAATTTTTCTTAAGAACAAAAATTAAATGTTTTGACACCTAATCAACACAAATCAACTGTTTTTCAAAAACACACAAAATTTTGGCAAAACTTCAAATAAGTTTCGAATGATTTTTCCCTAGAAGCATGCCAGATCCGGTCAGGGCTTGTGGGCTGGGTTTGGGGTGTTTCAATTTGGTATCAAAGCCCGGTTCAAAACTCGGCCTTGAGGGCTTTTTGGGCCCAAAACGTTTTCTTTCTTTTGGAATTGGATTTTTCTAAGAAATAAGCAGGTTTTCTGGCATGGCATGAGTCTCCGGCCCGAAGTCCACCAGGTAAGTACCCCTAACTCCTCTGTGACTTGTATGGGGGAAATCATAGGGACGTAGATTAGTAGATTTGGAGATATTAAACCCTAGGATTAGTCTACTTCAACACCAAGTTACATTAAACTTAAAGTCTAACCAAACAAACCTGTGTCTAAGTCGCTGAGTTAAAGGTGTGGCAACTGCAGCGCATGTCTAGGATTGAATTCGGTGGGAGCTTGGTATTTAAGTAGTCCTAGTGACTCACCTCCTCACCTCGAATCCTACAGTGCGAGTGACGGTTCACCCTAACCAAGAGGACTCGACCATGGCTAAACCCAACAATTAAAACCCAAAAGGGATCGTCACCTGCTTTGTGAAATTTCAAAGTTAAACCATGATTTTAAAACTCCAAGTGCCCTTGATTTAAAGAAGACCGAATACCCTCGGTTTGCAATTGACCAAATTATCCCTAACCTATACAAATGACCAAAATACCTCATTGTGGAAAGTTACCAAGTGCCTCAAATTAAAATTTCTAAAATACCCATTGTTTTGAAAAGTCACCAGAACCATATTTTATGAAAAAAATTTTATCGAAATGCCCTCGGTTTGAAAAATTATGAAAATACCTTTAAATTATAAAATTACCATTTTACCCTTGAAATTTTCTTACCAAGTATTTCAATTTTGTGGAAATGCCAAAATCTCTACCTTGTGAAATTTTCAAATACCCTAATTTGAAAAATTACCGAGATACCCCTATAGGATAAAATTACGGTAATAACCCTGGGTAGTGGAAAACAACGAACAACGACAACTACAACATTTTTATGTAATGAACGCAAGTTTATAAATGTGATTGATCGAATTGAGCTAATTGTATGAAATCGAAAGAAGAACTATTGAACATAAGGCGTGATAAATCAGTGGAACAAAAACTAATTTATAAAATTCTTTAATCAGATAAACGCAATTCAAAAGTATGAACTCTAGGGGACGTGGTCGTAATGTGCGTGGCCGTGGTAGAGGCCGAATGACCGTGTCAGAACCCGTTAGGTCAGGACAAGGGTACGAAAATGAGATGCCACCACCACCAGCCGCTGATGTGGAATATCAGGATCAGACGGGGGATGATGCAGTATCACAGGTGATGCTGTGAGTCTTGGAAAGGGTGGATGGAGCAAGCGGAGGCATGGGAGCTTGAAAGTTGGTACCTGAGTGACTCCGAGCTAATGGAGCTGAGTTTTTCGTGGAGTATCGGTGTGGCCCAATACTACCGAGTATTGTTGGAAGCGACGAGCGGATTATGGACGACTTGGACCTAACTGCCGAGGAGAAATTGAAAGGGATAGTGTCGCTACTTCGTGATAAGTTATACCAATGGTGGCTCACAGTTTGGGAAGGTGCTACCGTAGACGATCTTACTTGGGAATATTTCAAGGCGACATATCAGAAGAAGTACATTGGAACTAGCTATGTTGATGCGCAGAGGAAGGCATTTCTGAGGCTGGTTCAAGGAAATAAGTCTGTAATGGAATACGAGGCAAAATTCCTAAGGCTGAGCCATTATGCTCGAGGTATTGTGTCGACGGAGCATGAGCGGTGTGTCTAGTTTGAGGATGGACTGAGGGATGATCTAAGATTGTTGATAGCTCCACAGTAGGAGCGAGAGTTTACCGTGTTGGTGGAGAAGGCTAAGGTAGCCGAAGGGATTAAGGACTCGGTGAGATAGAATACAGACCGGAGTAGGCAAAAGAGAGGCTTTGGATCATCAGGGCCTTCAAGGAATGAGCAAAAGAGGCCTATAGTTGATGGGTCATGAGGTCGACAAGTCGCTCTTGGAGGCGATCGCACTTGTGCCCAGTGTGGAAAGATGCACTTGAGGGAGTGTTGGAAAAAAATAGGAGGATGCTTTAAGTGTGGGTCCAAGGACCACATGATTAAGGATTGTCCTATGAGAATAGAAGGGGGTCGACCAGTAAGCCAAGGTCCTAACCAGGCTGGAAGAGGAGGATAGCAGCCACTGCGAGGCCGTGGTTCGGCTGGCAGAGGTAACGGTGCTAGAAGGGACGAGGAACCCCGGGCAGAGGTGTTAATAATACAAAGGCAAGGCAGCTAGGTTTGGTCTATGCGATACGTCGGAGGGAGGATGGAGATGCACCGGACATCATAACCGGTACATTCCTTATATTTGGCAAGCCTTACTTTGCTTTGATTGATGTTGGCTCTACCCACACTTATGTTGCATGTAGAGTAGTTGAAATTCTAGGAATAGCCTCTGAATTTTCTAGTAGGGAGACGACTATAGTAAGCCCATTATGTCAAACTGTAGTGGTGAATAAGATGTTTCGGAGTGTACCTTTGGAGCTTCAGGGAGCGGTATTTCGCCAACTTAATGGAATTACCTTTGACAATTTGATCTCATACTTGGTATGGATAGCTAGTGGAACATCAAGTCGTATTGGATTGCGCTAAGCGTTTAATGGAGTTAAGGTCACGGAGGATAAGGCGGTAATTATGATAGAGAAAGAAAAAACTACTTGTCTAACGTAGTTTCGGCATTAAAGGCTGATAAGATGGTTCGAAAAGGGTGCAAGGCATTTTTAGCCTTCGTTAGTGCGTTTGATGCAAAAGAAGGGGAGTTAGTGGAGTTAGAACCGTAAGGGAGTTTGTGGATGTCTTTCCGGAGGAGTTACCTAGAATACCCCCGGACAAGGAGGTGGAGTTCGGAATTGACTTGCTGCCAGGAATAGCTCCTGTGTCAATTGCCCCGTACAGAATGGCACCAAAGGAGTTGGTTGAGCTCAAGGCTCAGATCCAAGAATTGCTTGACCGTGGGTTTATCCAACCCAGTGTGTCTCCATGGGGAGCACCGGTCTTGTTTGTGAAGAAGAAGGACTGAACTATGCGCATGTGCATAGATTATCGTCAGTTGAATAAGCTGACCATCAAGAACAAGTATCCATTGCCAAGGATAGACGACTTGTTCGATCAGCTTAAGGGGGCGGCAGTATTCTCAAAGATAGATCTAAGGTCTGGTTATCATCAGCTTAAAGTGAAGGAGGCTGACATCCGTAAGACAGCTTTTCGAACAAGGTACGGGCATTATGAGTTCTTAGTAATGCCATTCGGATTGACAAATGCCCCAACCGCGTTTATGGACATGATGAACTGGGTTTTCCAACCCTATCTGGACCGGTTCGTTGTTGTGTTCATAGACGATATTTTGGTGTATTCAAAGTCAGAGGAAGAACATGATGATCACCTCCGAGTTGTGTTGCAAGTGTTAAGGGAGAAAAAGCTATATGCCAAGTTCAGCAAATGCGAATTTTAGCTGAAAGAGGTTACGTTTTTAGGACATGTGGTGTTTGCTAAAGAAATAAGGGTGGATCCTCGGAAGATTGAGGCAGTGCTAGATTGGAAACCACCTAGGTCGATGGTCGAGGTTCGTAGTTTCTTGGGATTGGTGTGCTACTGTAAGGTTTGTAGAAGGATTCTCGTCAATAGCCGCACCTTTGACAAAGTTACTAAGGAATGAGGTACCTTTCATATGGATGATAATAAATGGAGAGCTTGGAGAAGCTTAAGAGAGTCTTGATCAAGCTCCAAGTGTTGATTCAAACTCGAGGTAGGAAGGATTTTGTAGTGTATCGTGATGCTTCCCATACAGATTGGGAGGAGTCCTTATGCAAGACGGAAGGTAGTTGCTTATGCATCTCGACAACTAAGGCCACACGAGGTTAACTACCCGACGCATGACTTAGAATTGGTGGCAGTGGTCTTTATTCTTAAGGTGTGGAGGCACTACTTATATGGAGAGAAGTCTGTAATCTACACATACCACAAAAGCCTTAAGTATCTGCTGACTCAGAAAGAGTTGAACCTGAGGCAGCGACGGTGGGTGGAATTATTGAAGGACTACGATTGTTCCATAGAGTATCACCCCGGCAAGGCGAATGTAGTGGTAGATGCCCTAAGTCGAGAAGGTAGTGTCAGAGTTAAGGGCCATGTTCGCACATTTAAGCCTCTATGATGATGGAAGTTTATTGGCAGAATTGCAAGTCAAGCCGTCATGGCTGAATAAGGTGAAAGAGGGACAGTTGGCCGATGATGATTTAAGTGCTAAGTTTCGGCAAGTGCAGAGTGGGAAGTTGAAGGACTATGGAATTAATGGCGATGGAATATTGTGTTTTAAGGGTAAGGTCTGTATGCCAAAGAATGAAGAGTTAAAGTAGAGGATTCTTCAGGAATTGCATGGTAGACCCTATGCTATGCATCCTGGAGGTAGTTAGCGGTACAGAGACTTAAGGGAACAATTTTGGTGGCCTGGTCTTAAGCGGGAAGTTACCGAATTTGTAAGCAAGTGCTTAACGTGTTAGCAAGTTAAGGCTGAACACCAAGTTCCGTCAGGATTGCTTCAACCGATACAGATTCGCAGTGGAAGTGGGAGAGAATCACCATGGACTTCGTTAGTGGGCTTCCTCTTACGCCTACTAAGAAGGACTCAGTATGGGTGATAGTGGATCGATTGACAAAGTCTGCGCATTTCATTCCAGTGCGGGTTGACTATTCTCTCCAGAAGCTAGCAAAGTTGTATGTGGCGGAGATTGTGAGGCCGGTGTCGATTATCTCAGATAGGGATCCGAGGTTTACGTCTCAGTTTTGGAAAGCACTACATCAAGCTTTAGGCACCAGATTAGACTTCAGTACGGCTTTCTATCCACAATCAGACGGTCAATCTGAACGAGTAATCCAAGTGTTAGAGGATATGCTAAGGGGATGTGTGATAGACTTCAGAGGAAGTTGGGAAGAATATTTGCTTTTAGCTGAGTTTGCATACAACAACAGTTATCAGGCAAGTATTAAAATGGCACCGTACAACGCGTTGTATGGACGAAAGTGTCGCACTCCTACGTGTTGGACAGAATTAGGGGAACGTTAGATTTTGGGTCAAGAGATTGTGGCAGAATCCGAGGAAATGGTTAAGGTAATTCGGGCACGGTTGAAGGAGGCATCTGACAGGCAGAAGTCGTATGCAGATCTCAAACGAAAGGAAATAGAATTTAATGTGGGAGATCAAGTGTTTCTTAGAGTGTCACCTTGGAAGAAGGTGATGAGATTTGGTCGAAAAGGGAAGCTAAGCCCAAGGTTTATAGGACCTTATCGGGTGTTGAAGCGAATTGGACCGATGGCATACCAGTTGGAGTTGCCTTTGGAGTTGTAGCAGATGCACAACGTATTCCTTGTCTCTATGCTACGTCGTTATCGATCGGATCCATCTCATGTAGTACCAGTTGAGGAGGTGGAATTAAGGCCAAATTTGTCTTATGAGGAAGAGCCGATTCAGATTCTGGAACGAGATGTGAAGGTGCTTCGGAGGAAGTCGGTCCCTCTGGTCAAAGTGTTATGGCGTAACCATGGATCGGAGGAAGCTTCTTGGGAGCTGAAAGAAGCAATGCGACAACAATACCCCCACCTATTCTAGCCAGGTAATTTTGAGGTCGAAATTATTTTAAGGGGGTAGAACTGTAATATCCGGGAATTAGGGCTTGTGTCTTTTTTTCTCAATTGCATGTGCTTGTATGCCTGTGTATATTATGAATGTGCTTTATGAATTTTGGGAATAGTAGAATGTAGGAGAATGCCTTAGAAATTATTTAATTTTAAGTTTAAAGGAGGGAGCTAAGCCTAAGTGGCCTTAAGAAAATTTGTAGGGGAAATATGCCACTAAAATGGGCTTGTTTAAGTGGCATGAAGGCACCACTTAGGGCCTTAGAGTGTGACACCACAAGCAAGGGGAAAGGGCTTGGGTTCGAGTCACAAGAGAGGCAAATAGGAATTTTATTTTCTTTGCCGTAATGAGCATGAGTGGGATGACACTAAGACACTAAAGGGATGAGCTTTAGTTGTGATTAAATCCTTTTTAAAATTCGGCTAAGATAAGAGATAAATGTGGATTTATTTCTATTATTTTAAATGAAGTGATAAAGAGGGAAATAAGGGATTAGATAGGGGAAGAAGAGTGTGGCCGGCCTAGGGACTCCTTTAAGGTGATTTTCGGCCAAGTATTGTAAGGGGGATAGCCGAATTTCATTAAACAAGTTAGTCTCTCTTTTGTTTTCTCTTTTCTCTCCAAAGCCATCACTATTATCTTCTTTTTCTTGTTCTAGCCGAAGCCCTCTCTAAAGATCACCATTTCTGATTCTTCCTGAGTCCCATACCCTTCCTTTTCACTCTTGTTGAAGCCGATTTCTTAGTAAGTTCCAAAAGCTAACATCTAGCCATAGCCGAATTTCTCTATGGATTCAAGTGAAGGTGCAGTCGACTACAGTACTAAGGGTAAGATTAGTTGATATTCGATTTTCAATTCTTTTTCTTTTAGCCGAAACTTAAGGACTAATCCATTGTTGTTCTTGACCGAAACTTTGAAAGATCTTTTGGGATTTCCATAGTAGCCGACTACTAGGGAGATCATTTGGGATTTCAGATCTAAGGTGAGAGGTTAGGCCGAAGGCCATGTATTCAAATGTTGGAATTGGATCTGACATAGTACTTGTAGGGATTTCGACAGAGACCAAGGACAAGTGATATTTCGGGATTTGGATTCACAAGGTAAGTACATGTGATATTCGGACAAGGCCTATTTAGTGACTTAGATCTATTTCTTATTTATTCAAAAGCCGAGAACTAATCTGTGAAGTGATTTAGTGTTAGCCGATTGAAAGGAGGAAACACTATAAAGTTTCGGGATTTGATTAGTAATCAAATCGGCAACAAGGTAAGATTTTGGTTGCTATAATCCTTCGGGATCTGATCATTTGGTCGAATAGGCTTTTGCTAAAATACTAAGTGTCAATCGAATGTAGGAACTAAGGATCTAAAGCGTTAGATCGGGACTTTCGGATTTCAAAGTGAAAGCATTAAGAAAACCGGTGTGTACCCACACTAACTTTTAATAGATTTCTGGTATCAATTTAATATATGTGTTTTAATGATGTGAAATGTGGCCAAAGGTACCATGCAATGGTACAATACGTAACCTTAACATTATGTTAATGAATGATAGGAATATTTGGAATATGGCACATATGTGAATATTGATAAGAATGTGAAATAAGGCATAAGACATGATGTTGCATGATTTGTATGACATGGGGCATATGGGAAATTATTTTAAAGGGGAAGTGATCTGGTGGTTTATACCACAATATCTGAAAGTGGTGACTCATGTCACAAAAATCCGAATGTGGTGACTTATGTCACAAATAATTATCTGGTGGCTATGCCACAATATATATAAGGACGATGAGCATGTCGTCTGCAGCGACTGCCTTCGATGATGTGTAGCGGATGGAGGGTCGACTTAGTAGTCCCCACGGTGTGATGGTTGGTACGGGTGATGTGTAGCGGATGGTTATCTATGCTTGGGTTCGGGTTTGCATCATTGATTATATGTGTTTCATATGTGTGATTTGACATGCCTAAATTGATTGAGAGTTTGTGTTTGGTGGTTACACATTGAGTCTGTTTGACTCACCCCGTTGCGGGATCTTTTTCAGGTGACACTAAGTAATGGACCGGGTCGGCAGGAGCTTTATGGTGGCCATGCTCAGCTCAGAAATTATTTTGTTTTGGACTTTCAATACTTAAGTATTTTGGGCTATTTCAGGATTTGTTTTGATGTAATAAGGCTATAAGTACTAAACTGATTATGCATGCACTTTAATTATTTTTAGTATGGTACGATTTGATTTTTATCAATTTTAAAGTTCAAGTAATTTTTCTTAAGAACAAAAATTAAATGTTTTGACACCTAATCAACACAAATCAACTATTTTCAAAAACACACAAAATTTTGGCAAAACTTCAAATAAGTTTCGAATGATTTTTCCCTAGAAGCATGCCAGATCCGGTCAGGGCTTGTGGGCTGGGTTTGGGGTGTTTCAGTTTGGTATCAGAGCCCGGTTCAAAACTCAGCCTTGAGGGCTTTTTGGGCCCAAAATGTTTTCTTTCTTTTGAATTAGATTTTTCTAAGAAATAAGGTGTTTTCTGCATGGCACCGAGTCTCCTCAATTCAAGTCTACTGTAAGTACTCCTAACTCCTCTCAGGACTTGTATGGGGGAAATCACAGGACGAGATTTGTAGATTAAGAGATATTAAACCCAGGATTAGTCTACTTCAACACCAAGTTACATAAAACTTAAAGTCTAACCAAACAAACCTGTGTCTAAGTCATTGAAGTTAAAGGTGTGGCAACTGCTGTAATGATGTCTAGGATTGGATTCGGTGGGAGCTTGGTATTTAAGTAGTCCTAGTGACTCACCTCCTCACCGTCGAATCCTACCTGGTGCGAGTGACGGTTCACCCTAACCAAGAGGACTCAAACCATGTGTTAAACCCAACAATTAAAACCCGAAGGGACCACACCTGCTTTGTGAAATTTTAAAGTTAAACCATGATTTTAAAACTCCAAGTGCCCTTGATTTAAAGAAGACCGTATACCTCGGTTTGCAATTGACCAAATTATCCTAACCTGCATAAATGACCAAAATACCTCGGTGTGGAAAGTTACCAAGTGCCTCAAATTAAAATTTCTAAAATACCCTTATTTTGAAAAGTCACCAGGAACCATATTTTATGAAAAAAATTTTACCGAAATGCCCCTGGTTTGAAAAATTACGAAAATACCTTCAGATTATAAAATTATCATTTTACCCTTGAAATTTTCTTACCAAGTATTTCAATTTTGTGGAAATGCCAAAATCTCTACCTTGTGAAATTTTCAAATACCCTAATTTGGAAAATTACTGAGATACCCCTATAGGATAAAATTACAGTAATACCCCTAGGTAGTGGAAAACAACCAACAATGACAACTATAACATTTTTCTGTAATGAACGCAAGTTTATGAATGTGATTGAATGAATGAATTGAGACTGTATGTGTATGAAATCGAAAGAACTACTCCTTAGAACTATTGAACATAAGACTGTTCGTGATAAATCAATAGAACAAAAACTAATTTATAAAATTCTTTAATCGATAAATGCGATTGAAGTATGAACTCTAGGGGACGTGGTCGTAATGTGCGTGGTCAGTGGTAGAGGTGAATGACCGTGTTTGAACTCCGTTAGGTCGTGACAAGGGTCCGAAAATGAGATGCCACCACCACCACCACCGATGTGGAATATCGAGGATCGACGGGGATGATGCAAGATATCAAAGCGATGTCTCTGCGAGTCTTGGAAAGGGTGGATGGAGCAGGCAGAGGCATGGGAGCTCGAAAGTCGGTACCTGAGCGACTCCGAGCTAATGGAGCTGAGTTTTTTCGTGGAGCATCCGGTGTGGCACCCAATACGGCTGAGTATTGTTGGAAGCGACGGAGCAGATTATGGACGACTTGGACCTAACTGCCGAGGAGAAATTGAAAGGGATAGTGTCGCTACTTGTGATGAGTCATACCAAAGGTGGCTCATGATTCGGGAAGGTCCGCCAGCAGACGATCTTACTTGGGAATATTTCAAGGCGGCATATCAGAAGAAGTACTTTGGAACTAGCTATGTTGATGCGCAGAGGAAGGCGTTTCTTAGGCTGGTTCAAGGAAATAAGTCTGTAATGGAATACGAGGTGGAATTCCTAAGGCTGAGCCGTTATGCTCGAGGTATTGTGTCGACAGAGCATGAGCGGTGTGTTTGGTTTGAGGACGGACTGAGGGATGATCTAAGATTGTTGATAGCTCCACAGTAGGAGCGACAGTTTGCCGTGTTGGTGGAGAAGGCTAAGGTAGCAAGGGATTAAGGACTCGATGAGATAGAATATGCATCTGAGTAGGCAAAGAGAGGCTTTGGATCATCAAGGCCTTCAAGGAATGAGCAAAAGAGGCCTAGAGTTGATGGGTCATGAGGTTAGCAAGTCGCTCTTGGAGGGATGATCGCATTTGTGTCCGGTGTGGAAAGATGCACTGAGGAGTGTTGGAAAAAACGGAGGATGCTTTAAGTGTGGGTCCAAGGACCACATGATTAAGGATTGTCCAATAAGAATAGAAGGGGTCGACCAAGAAGCCAAGGTCCTAACCAGTCGAAAGAGGAGGATGAAGAAAATCATGGAGGCCGTGGTTCTACCGGCAGAGGTAATCTGATCTTTGGAAGGGACGAGGAGCCCTGACGAGGTGTTAATAATACAAAGCCAAAGCAAATGAGTTTGGTTTATGCGATACGTCGGAGGGCAGACGGAGACGCACCGGACGTCACAACCGGTACGTTCCTTATATTTGGCAAGCCTTACTTTGCTTTGATTGATGTTGGCTCTACCCACTCTTATGTTGCATGTAGAGTAGTTGAAATTCTAGGAATACCCTCTGAACTTTCTAGTAGGGAGATGACTGTAGTAAGCCCATTAGGTCAAACTGTAGTGGTGAATAAGATATTTCGGAGTGTACCTTTGGAGCTTCAGGGAGCGGTATTTCCTGTCGACTTAATGGAATTACCCTTCGGAGAATTTGATCTCATACTTGGTATGGACCGGCTAGTGGAACATCGGGCTGTATTGGATTGCGTGGCTAAGCGAATGGAGTTAAGGTTGCCGGTGGATAAGGCAGTAATTATGATAGGAGAAAGAAGAAACTACTTGTCAACGTAGTTTCGGCATTAAAGGTCGATAAGATGGTTGAAAATGGTGCAAGGCATTTTGGCCTTCGTTAGTGCGCTTGATGCAAAAGAAGGGGAGTTAGTGGAGTTAGAACCGTAAGGGAGTTTGTGGATGTCTTTTCGAGGAGTTACCGGAATACCCCTTGACGAGAGGTGGAGTTGAATCGACTTGTCGCCGTGAATAGCTCCCGTGTCAATTGCCCCGCATGTAATGGCACCAAAGGAGTTGGTTGAGCTCAAGGCTCGAGATCCAAGAATTGTTTGGATCGGGTTTATCCGGCCAGTGTGTCTCCATGGGGAGCACCCGTCTTGTTTGTGAAGAAAAGGATCAACCATGCACATGTGCATAGATTATCATCAGCTGAATAAGTCGACCATCAAGAACAAGTATCCATTGCCAAGGATAGACGACTTGTTCGATCGACTTAAGGGGGCGGCAGTATTCTCAAAGATAGATCTAAGGTCTGGCTATCATCAACTTAAAGTGAAGGAGGCTAACATCCATAAGATAGCTTTCCGAACAAGGTACGGGCATTATGAGTTTTTAGTAATGCCGTTCGAATTGATAAACGCCCCAGCCTCGTTTATGGACACGATGAACTGGATTTTCCAACCCTATCTGGACCAGTTCGTTGTTGTGTTCATAGACGATATTTTGGTGTATTCGAAGTCGGAGGAAGAACATGATGATCACCTCCGAGTTGTGTTACAAGTGTTAAGGGAGAAAAAGCTATATGCCAAGTTCAGCAAATGCGAATTTTGGCTGAAAGAGGTTACGTTTTGAGGATATGTGGTGTCTGCTGAAGGAATAAGGGTGGATCATTGGAAGATTGAGGCAGTGCTAGATTGGAAACCACCTAGGTCGGTGGCTGAGGTTCGTAGTTTCTTGGGATTGGCAGGCTACTACAGAAGGTTTGTAAAAGGATTCTCGTCAATAACCACACCTTTGACAAAGTTACTAAGGAATGAGGTACCTTTCATATGGACTGATAAGCAGCAGGAGAGCTTTGAGAAGCTTAAGAGAGTCTTGACTGAAGCTCCAGTGTTGATTCAACCTGAGACAGGGAAGGATTTTGTAGTATACTGTGATGCTTCCCATACAGGATTGGGAGGTGTCCTTATGCAAGACGGGAAGGTAGTTGTTTATGTGTCTCTACAACTATGGCCACACGAGGTTAACTACCCGACGCATGACTTGGAATTGGCGGCAGTAGTCTTTGCTCTTAAGGTGTGGAGGCACTACTTATATGGAGAGAAGTCCGTAATCTACACATACCACAAAAGCTTTAAGTATCTGCTGACTCAGAAAGAGTTGAACCTGAGCCAGTGAAAGTGGGTGGAATTATTGAAGGACTACGATTGTTCCATAGAGTATCACCCGGGTAAGGCGAATGTAGTGGCAGATGCCCTAAGCCAGAAGGTAGTGTCAGAGTTAAGGGCCATGTTCGCACATTTAAGCCTCTATGATGATGGAAGTTTATTGGCAGAATTGCAAGTCAAGCCGTCATGGCTGAATAAGGTGAAAGAGGGACAGTTGGCTGATGATGATTTAAGTGATAAGTTTTGGCAAGTGCAGGGTGGGCAGTTGAAGGGCTATGGAATTAATGGCGATGGAATATTGTGTTTTAAGGGTAAGGCACAGATGCCAAGAATGAGGAGTTAAGGCGTGGATTCTTTAGGAATCGCATGGTAGCCCCTATGCTATGCATCCCGGAGGTAGTGTCGCATGAGAGACTTAAGGAACAATTTTGGTGGCTCGGTCTTAAGCGGAAGTTACCGAATTTGAAGGCAAGTGCTTAACGTGTCGCAAGTTAAGGTTGAACACCAAGTTCCATCGATTGCTTCAACCGTCTGATTCCGCGGTGGAAGTGGGAGAGAATCACCATGGACTTCGCTAGTGGGCTTCCCCTTACGCCTACTAAAAAGGACTCGGTATGGGTGATAGTGGATCGATTGACAAAGTCCGCGCATTTCATTCCAGTGCGGGTTGACTATTCTCTCCAGAAGCTAGCAAAGTTGTATGCGGCGGAGATTGTGAGGCTGCAGGGAGTACAGGTGTCGATTATCTCAGATAGGGATCCGAGGTTTACGTCTTGGTTTTGGAAAGCACTACATCAGGCTTTGGGCACCAGATTAGACTTCAGTACGGTTTGATGGTTGGTACGGGTGATGTGTAGCGGATGGTTATCTAGGCTTGGGTTCTGGTTTGCATCATTGATTATATGTGTTTCATATGTGTGATTTGACATGCCTAAATTGATTGAGAGTTTGTGTTTGGTGGTTACACATTGAGTCTGTTTGACTCACCCCGTTGTGGGATCTTTTTCAGGTGACACTCAGTAATGGACCGGGTCGACAGGAGCTTTATGGTGGCCATGCTCAACTCAGAAATTATTTTGTTTTGGACTTTCAATACTTAAGTATTTTGGGCTATTTCGAGATTTGTTTTGATGTAATAAGGCTATAAGTATTAAACTGATTATGCATGCACTTTAATTATTTTTAGTATGGTACGATTTGATTTTTATCAATTTTAAAGTTCAAGTAATTTTTCTTAAGAACAAAAATTAAATGTTTTGACACCTAATCAACACAAATCAACTATTTTCCAAAACACACAAAATTTTGGCAAAACTTAAAATAAGTTTCAATGATTTTCCCTAGAAGCATGCAGATCCCATTCGCCAGGCTTGTGAAATTTGGGTTTGGGGTGTTTCAGTTTAGTATCGAGTCAGGTTCAAAACTCGGCCTTGAGGCTTTTTGGGCCCAAAATGTTTTCTTTCTTTTGGAATTAGATTTTTCTAAGAAATAAGAAGGTTTTCTGGCATGGCACCTGAGTCTCCGACCCGAAGTCTACCAGGTAAGTACCCCTAACTCCTCTCGTGACTTGTATGGGGAAATCATAGGGGACGTAGGTTAGTAGATTAAGAGATATTAAACCACAGGATTAGTCTACTTCAACACCAAGTTACATAAAACTTAAAGTCTAACCAAACAAACACGTGTCTAAGTCATTTGAGTTAAAGGTGTGGCAACCGCTAGTGTGCATGTCAGGACTGGATTCATGGGAGCTTGGTATTTAAGTAGTCCTAGTGACTCACCTCCTCACCTTTCGAATCCTACAGTGCGTGAGTGACGGTTCACCCTAACCAAGAGGACTCACCAAGTGCTAAACCCAACAATTAAAACCCGAAGGGATCACACCTATTTTGTGAAATTTTAAAGTTAAACCATGATTTTAAAACTCCAAGTGCCCTTGATTTAAAGAAGACCAGAATACCCCTGGTTTGCAATTGACCAAATTATCCCTAACCTATACAAATGATCGAAATACCCTCATTGTGGAAAGTTACCGAAGTGCCCTCAAATTAAAATTTCTAAAAATACCCTTGTTTTGAAAAGTCACCAAGAACCATATTTTACGAAAAAAATTTTATCAAAATGCCCCTGGTTTGAAAAATTACGAAAATACCTTTAGATTATAAAATTATCATTTTACCCTTAAAATTTTCCTACCGAGTATTTCAATTTTGTGGAAATGCCAAAATCTCTACCTTGTGAAATTTTCAAATACCTTAATTTGGGAAATTACCGAGATACCCCTATAGGATAAAATTACGGTAATACCCCTAGGTAGTGGAAAACAACCAACAATGACAACTATAACATTTTTCTGTAATGAACGCAAGTTTATGAATGTGATTGAATGAATGAATTGAGACTGTATGTGTATGAAATCGAAAGAACTACTCCTTAGAACTATTGAACATAAGACTGTTCGTGATAAATCAATGGAACAAAAACTAATTTATAAAATTCTTTAATCAGATAAACGCGATTCAGAAGTATGAACTCTAGGGGACGTGGTCGTAATGTGCGTGGCCGTGGTAGAGGCTGAATGACCGTGTCGGAACCCGTTAGGTCAGGACAAGGGTCCAAAATGAGATGCCACCACCACCAGCCGCTGATGTGGAATATCGAGGATCGACGGGGATGATGCACGATCACAAAGTGATTGCGTGAGTCTTGGAAAGGGTGGATGGAGGAGGCGGAGGCATGGGAGCTCGAAAGTCGGTACCTGAGTGACTCCGAGCTAATGGAGCAGAGTTTTTCCGTGGAGCATCCGGTGTGGCACCCAATACGGCTGAGTATTGTTGGAAGCGACGGAGCGGATTATGGACGACTTGGACCTAACTGCCGAGGAGAAATTAAAAGGGATAGTGTCGCTACTTTGTGATGAGTCATACCAAAGGTGGCTGACAGTTCGGGAAGGTGCTGCCGCAGACGATCTTACTTGGGAATATTTCAAGGTGACATATCAAAAGAAGTACATTGGAACTACCTATGTTGATGCGCAGAGGAAGGCATTTCTGAGGCTGGTTCAAGGAAATAAGTCTGTAATGGAATACGAGGCAGAATTCCTAAGGCTGAGCCATTATGCTCGAGGTATTGTGTCGACGGAGAATGAACGGTGTGTCCGGTTTGAGGACGGACTGTGGGATGATCTAAGATTGTTGATAGCTCCACAAGGAGCGAGAGTTTACCGTGTTGGTGGAGAAGGCTAAGGTAGCCAAAGGGATTAAGGACTCGGTGAGATAGAATACAGACCGGAGTAGGTAAAAGAGAGGCTTTGGATCATCAGGGCCTTCAAGGAATGAGCAAAAGAGGCCTAGAGTTGATGGGCCGCGAGGTCGCAAGTCGCTCTTGGAGGCGATGATTGTACTTATGTCCGGTGTGGAAAGATGCACTTGAGGAGTGTTGGAAAAAATGGAGGATGCTTTAAGTGTGGGTCCAAGGACCACATGATTAAGGATTGTCCTATGAGAACAGAAGGGGGTCGACCAGTAAGCCAAGGTCCTAACCAGGCTGGAAGAGGAGGAGAGGCACCATGAGGCCGTGGTTCACCGGCGAGAGGTAACGTGCTAGAAGGGACGAGGAACGTCGGGCAAAGGTGTTAATAATACAAAGGCAAGGCAGCCGGGTTTGGTTTATGCGATACGTCGGAGGGAGGACGGAGACGCATCGAACGTCATAATCGGTACGTTCCTTATATTTGGCAAGCCTTACTTTACTTTGATTGATGTTGGCTCTACCCACTCTTATGTTGCATGTAGAGTAGTTGAAATTCTAGGAATACCCTCTGAACTTTCTAGTAGGGAGATGACTGTAGTAAGCCCATTAGGTCAAATTGTAGTGGTGAATAAGATATTTCAGAGTGTACCTTTGGAGCTTCAGGAGCGGTATTTCTATCGACTTAATGGAATTACCTTCGGAGAATTTGATCTCATACTTGGTATGGATGGCTAGTGGAACATCGAGTCTGTATTGGATTGCGTGGCTAAGCTTAATGGAGTTAAGGTCACGGAGGATAAGGCGGTAATTATGATAGGAGAAAGAAGAAACTACTTGTCTAACGTAGTTTCGGCATTAAAGGCTGATAAGATGGTTCGGAAATGGTGCAAGGCATTTTTGGCCTTCGTTAGTGCGTTTGATGCAAAAGAAGGGGGAGTTAGTGGAGTTAGAACCGTAAGGGAGTTTGTGGATGTCTTTCCGGAGGAGTTACAGAATACCCCGGACGTGGAGGTGGAGTTCGAATCGACTTGTCGCTGAGAACAGCTCTCGTGTCAATTGCCCTGCATGTAATGGCACCAAAGGAGTTGGTTGAGCTCAAGGCTCAGATCCAAGAATTGCTTGACCGTGGGTTTATCTGACCCAGTGTGTCTCCATGGGGGGCACCAGTCTTGTTTGTGAAGAAGAATGACTGAACTATGCGCATGTGCATAGATTATCGTCAGTTGAATAAGCTGACCATCAAGAACAAGTATCCATTACCAAGGATAGACGACTTGTTCGATCAGCTTAAGGGGGTGGCAGTATTCTCAAAGATAGATCTAAGGTCTGGTTATCATCAGCTTAAAGTGAAGGAGGCTAACATCCATAAGACAGCTTTCCGAACAAGGTACGGGCATTATGAGTTCTTAGTAATGCCGTTCGAATTGACAAACACCCCAGCCGCGTTTATGGACATGATGAACTGGATTTTCCAACCCTATCTGGACCGGTTCGTTGTTGTGTTCATAGATGATATTTTGGTGTATTCGAAGTCAGAGGAAGAACATGATGATCACCTCCGAGTTGTGTTGCAAGTGTTAAGGGAGAAAAAGCTATATGCCAAGTTCAGCAAATGCAAATTTTGGTTGAAAGAGGTTACGTTTTTAGGACATGTGGTGTCTGCTGAAGGAATAAGGGTGGATCCTCGGAAGATTGAGGCAAAGGTTAGATTGGAAACCACCTAGGTCGATGGTGAGGTTCGTAGTTTCTTGGGATTGGCGAGGCTACTACTGTAAGGTTTGTAGAAGGATTCTCATCAATAACTGCACCTTTGACAAAGTTACTAAGGAATGAGGTACCTTTCATATGGACTGATAAGCAATAGGAGAGCTTTGAGAAGCTTAAGAGAGTCTTGATCAAGCTCCGGTGTTGATTCAACTGAGGCGCAGGGAAGGATTTTGTAGTGTAATCGTGATGTTTCCCCATGTGATTGGGAGGAGTCCTTATGCAAGACGGAAGGTAGTTGCTTATGCATCTCGACAACTAAGGCCACACGAGGTTAACTACCCGACGCATGACTTGGAATTGGTTGCAGTGGTCTTTGCTCTTAAGGTGTGGAGGCACTACTTATATGGAGAGAAGTCCGTAATCTACACATACCACAAAAGTCTTAAGTATCTGCTGACTCAGAAAGAGTTGAACCTGAGACAGTGAAGGTGGGTGGAATTATTGAAGGACTACAATTGTTCCATAGAGTATCACCCGGGCAAGGTGAATGTAGTGGCAGATGCCCTAAGTCGGAAGGTAGTGTCAGAGTTAAGGGCCATGTTCGCACATTTAAGCCTCTATGATGATGAAAGTTTGTTGGCAGAATTGCAAGTCAAGCCGTCATGGCTGAATAAGGTGAAAGAGGGCAGTTGGCTGATGATGATTTAAGTGATAAGTTTCAGCAAGTGCAGAGTGGGCAGTTGAAGGACTATGGAATTAATGGCGATGGAATATTATGTTTTAAGGGTAAGGCCTGTATGCCAAAGAATGAGGAGTTAAGGCAGCGGATTCTTCAGGAATCGCATGGTAGCCCCTATGCTATGCATCCTGGAGGTAGTAAGTCGCATGAGAGATTAAGGGAACAATTTTGGTGGCCTGGTCTTAAGCGGGAAGTTACCGAATTTGAAGGCAAGTGCTTAACGTGTCAGCAAGTTAAGGCTGAACACCAAGTTCCATCAGGATTGCTTCAACCGATACAGATTCCGCAGTGGAAGTGGGAGAGAATCACCATGGACTTCGTTAGTGGGCTTCCCCTTACACCTACTAAGAAGGACTCAGATAGGTGATAGTGGATCGATTGACAAAGTCCGCGATTTCATTCCGGTCTTGGGTTGACTATTCTCCGTAAGCTAGCAAAGTTGTATGTATGAGAGATTGTAGAGCGGTGTCGATTATCTCGATAGGGATCCGAGGTTTACGCCTTGGTTTTGGAAAGCACTACATCAAGCTTTAGGCACCAGATTAGACTTCAAGACGGCTTTCCATCCACAATCGATCGGTCAATCGAACGAGTAATCCAAGTGTTAGAGGATATGCTAAGGGGATGTGATAGACTTGAGAGGAAGTTGGGAAGAATATTTGCTTTTAATGAGTTTGCATACAACAACAGCTTATCGTGAAAGTATTAAATGGCGCCGCATAACGAGTTGTATAGACGAAAGTGTCGCACTCCCACGTGTTGGATGGAATTAGGGAACGTTTGATTTTGGGTCCAGAGATTGTGGCAGAATCCGAGGAAAAGGTTAATGTAATTCGGGCACGATTGAAGGAGGCATCTGACAGGCAGAAGTCGTATGCAGATCTCAAATGGAAGGAAATAGAATTTAATGTGGGAGATCACGTGTTTCTTAGAGTGTCGCCTTGGAAGAAGGTAATGAGATTTGGTCAAAAAGGGAAACTAAGCCCAAGGTTTATAGGACCTTATCGGGTGTTGAAGCGAATTAGACCGATGGCATACCAGTTGGAGTTGCCTTCGGAGTTGCAGCAGATGCACGACGTATTCCATGTCTCTATGCTACATCATTATCGATCGGATCCATCTCATGTAGTACCAGTTCAGGAGGTGGAATTAAGGCCAGATTTGTCTTATGAGGAAGAGCCGATTCAGATTCTGGAACGAGATGTGAAGGTGCGTCGGAGGAAGTCGGTTCCTCTGGTCAAAGTGTTATAGCGTAACCATGGATCGGAGGAAGCTTCTTGGGAGCTGGAAGAAGCAACGCGACAGCAATACCCCCACCTATTCAAGCCAGGTAATTTCGAGGTCGAAATTATTTTAAGGGGGTAGAACTGTAATATCCGGGAATTAGGGCTTGTGCATTTTTGCTCAATTCCATGTGCTTGTATGCCTGTGTATATTATGAATGTGCTTTATGAATTTCGGGAACAATAGAATGTAGGAGAATGCCTTAGAAATTATTTAATTTTAAGTTTAAAGGAGGGAGCTAAGCCTAAGAGGCCTTAAGAAAATTTGTAGGGGAAATATGCCACTAAAATGGGCTTGTTAAAGTGGCATGAAGGCGCCACTTAGGGCCTTAGAGTGTGACGCCACAAGCAAGGGGAAAGGGCTTGGGTTCGAGTCACAAGGGAAGCAAATAGTAATTTTATTTTGTTGCCGAATGAAGCGAAGAGTGGATCGGCACTAAGACACTAAAGGGATGAGCTTTAGTTGTGATTAAATCCTTTTAAAAATTCGCTAAGATAAGAGATAAATGTGGATTTATTTCTATTATTTTAAATGAAGTGATAAAGAGGAAATAAGGGATTAGATAGGGAAGAAGAGTGTGGCCGCCTAGGGACTCCTTTAAGGTGATTTTCACCAAGTATTGTAAAGGAGATAGCTGAATTTCATTAAACAAGTTAGTCTCTTTGTTTTCTTTTCTCTCCAAAGCCATCACTATTATCTTCTTTTCTTGTTCTAGCCGAAACCTCTCTAAAAATCACCATTGCCGATTCTTCTTGAGTCCCATACCCTTCCTTTTCACTCTTGTTGAAGCCGATTTCTTAGTAAGTTCCAAAAGCCGAAATCTGTTAATTAACATCTAGCCATAGTCAAATTTCTCTGTGGATTCAAGTGAAGGTGCAGTCGACTACAGTACTAAGGGTAAGATTAGTTGATATTCGATTTTCAATTCTTTTTCTTTTAGCCGAAACTTAAGGACTAATCCATTGTTGTTCTTGATCGAAACTTTGAAAGATCTTTTGGGATTTCCATAGTAGCCGACTACTAGGGAGATCATTTGGGATTTCAGATCTAAGGTGAGAGGTTAGGCCGAAGGCCATGTATTCAAATGTTGGAATTGGATCTGACATAGTACTTGTAGGGACTTCGACAGAGACCAAGGACAAGTGATATTTCGGGATTTGGATTCACAAGGTAAGTACATGTGATATTCGGCCAAGGCCTATTTAGTGACTTAGATCTATTTCTTATTTATTCAAAAGCCGAGAACTAATCTGTGAAGTGATTTAGTGCTAGCCGATTGAAAGGAGGAAACACTACAAAGTTTCGGGATTTGATTAGTAATCAAATCGACAACAAGGTAAGATTTTGGTTGCGATAATCCTTCAGATCTGATCATTTGGTCGAATAGGCTTTTGCTAAAATACTAAGTGTCAATCGAATGTAGGAACTAAGGATCTAAAGCGTTAGATTGGGACTTTCGGGATTTCGGTGAAAGCATTAAGAAAACCGTGTAAAACCCTACACTAACTTTTAATAGATTTACGGATCAATTTAATATATGTGTTTTTAATGATGTGAAATGTGGCCAAAGGTACCATGCAATGGTACAAAGTACTGTGTATGTAACCTTAACATTATGTTAATGAATGATAAGAATATTTGGAATATGGCACATATGTGAATATTGATAAGAATGTGAAATAAGGCATAAGGCATGATGTTGCATGATTTGTATGACATGGGGCATATGGGAAATTATTTTAAAGGGAAGTGATCCGTGGTTTATACCACAATATCTGAATGTGGTGACTCATGTCACAAAAATCCGAATGTGGTGACTTATGTCACAAATAATTATCTGGTGGCTATGCCACAATATATATAAGGGCGATGAGCATGTCGTCTGCAACGACTGCCTTCGATGATGTGTAGCGGATGGAGGGTCGACTTAGTAGTCCCCACGGTGTGATGGTTGGTACGGGTGATGTGTAGCGGATGGTTATCTAGGCTTGGGTTCGGGTTTGCATCATTGATTATATGTGTTTCATATGTGTGATTTAACATGCCTAAATTGATTGAGAGTTTGTGTTTGGTGGTTACACATTGAGTCTGCTTTGACTCACCCCCTGTGGGATCTTTTTCGGTGACACTCAAGAATGGACCGGTCGACAGGAGCTTTATGGTGGCCATGCTCATTTCGTAAATTTTTTGCTTTGGACTTTCAATACTTAAGTATTTTGGGCTATTTCGGATTTGTTTTGATGTAATAAGGCTATAAGTATTAAACTTATTATGCATGCATTTTAATTATTTTTAGTATGGTACGATTTGATTTTTATCAAATTTAAAGTTCAAGTAATTTTTCTTAAGAACAAAAATTAAATGTTTTGACACCTAATCAACACAAATCAACTATTTTTCAAAAACACACAAAATTTTGGCAAAACTTCAAATAAGTTTCGAATGATTTTTCCCTAGAAGAATGCCAGATCCGGTCAGGGCTTGTGGGCCGGGTTTGGGGTGTTTCAAGCACTTTATCTTTGTCTCGATCTCGATCCGAACGAAACCTCTCTTGGTCTATACATATTCAAATTCAATCCAATTAATCATCAAATCATTCATTTTAGTCCAAACACATATTTAAGGCATTTTACACAATAGCCCTCATTTTTTTCACATTTTGACATTTTAGTCCTTAATTCATCAAATAACCAAATACACATAATTTCCCCTAACACAAGCTTAGCCAAATTTTACTTATGTCCATACCAACCCACATATTTCATTTAATTCACATTTTAGTCTCTCAATTTACACTTTTCACATTTTAGCCCAAAATACTCAATTTCACTAAAAACTCAAATACAAACTATGTTAACCCAACACCAAGCTTTCATATTTCACCAACTAACATCACAAAGCTCAAGTGTTCATCAATGGCTCATCACAAAAAAATAATCAATTTACAAAATTACAACATGGGCTAGCTAGAGCACGAAGCAATGATTGCAAAAACGTAGAAATTATCAAAAACCAATCGAAAACACATACCCGATTTATGCTTGAACCGTGGCCGAATGAACAAGCTTCACCTTTTCTTTTTCTTTTACTTTTAGCACCCTTAAAGTAAGATGATAATGTTCATCTTTTTCTTTTGTTTATTACAAACATAATAATATTCATTTTACCATACTATCCCTTTTACTAAACATTTAATAACAAATATACATTAATGGCATATTTGTCCATTTAATATCCACTGTCATTAAAAAGGTTAAATTGCCTCATAAGGCCTCTACCTTTAAAATCCATAACAATTAAGAATTTATAAATTAGCACACAGATTTTAGTCTTTACGTGATTAAGTCCTTTCTCTTAATTTGACACACAGTTGATAAATTACCATACAAAATTTTCACACAGACTATGTCACAAACTATTCACACAGAAAACAACATTAAATTAACATTCTGACCTCAGATTTGTGGTTTCGAAACCACTGTTCTGACTAGGGTCTAAACCAGGCTGTTACAAAGATGATATCTTCTTTTTCTTTATTCTAATATTAAACTATCAATTTAATCTACCTACTCACCAACTTTGACCAACTTGGTCAATCCTTGTCCCCTATGGTCGGCCAAGCACTTACAACTGCTAAATTTCCTTTTAGAGACCTCAATTTGACAATCTATGGCCATTTGGTACTTTTAACTTATGGAATGGAACTTTTGCACTTTATGTGATTTAGTCCTTTCTCGCGATTAAGCATGAAATCATTAAAATTAAAGTACCAAAATTCTCATGCACACATTCTATCATACTCTAACTCATAATATAACATGAAAATAAATTTCTCAAATCTCAGATTAGTAATCCCGAGATCACTATTCTGACTAGCCCTTAAATCGGGCTGTTACAATTCTCCCCTTGAGGATTTTCGTCCCCGAAAATCTTACCAATGAAAAGATTATGGTATTGGTTTCTCATCGATTCCTCGGGCTCCCATGTAGCCTCTTCTATACCGTGCCTTTGCCATAGGACTTTCACTAGGGCTATGCTTTTGTTTCTTAACTGCTTGACCTCACGAGCCAAACTTCAAATTGGTTCTTCACCATACGTCAAATCCAATTGTATCTATACCTCTATCGGCTCTATGACATGTGAAGGGTCTGAATGCTATCGGCGCAACATAGATACATGAAAGATGTCATGAACCCTTTCTAGCTCAGGTGGCAAGGCCAACCGATAAGCTACCAGTCCTATCATTTCGGTAACTTCATAAGGTCCAATAAAGCGCAAACTCAATTTGCCCTTCCGGCCAAATTTGAGGACTTTCCTCCAAGGTGATACTTTCAAGAACACCTTATTACCGACTTTAAATTCTATCTCTTTCCTTTTTAAATTTGAATAGGACTTTTGTCTATCGGAGGTGACCTTTAAATAGTCACGTATCACTTTTACCTTCTCTTCAGTTTCCTTAACCAAGTCAACCCCGTATATCTATTTCTCTCTGAGCTCAGACCAATACAAAAGAGTTCGGCATTTATGCCCATACAATGCCTCATAAGGTACCATCTTCAAACCTGGCTGAAAGCTGTTGTTGTAGGTGAATTCCACCAATGGTAAGTATTTCTCCCAATTACCGTGGAATTCCAAAACACAACATCGAAGCATGTCTTCTAATATCTGAATTACCCTCTCTGACTGCCCGTCAGTTTGCAGATGGAAGAATGTACTGAAACTCAATTTCATGCCCAATGCTTCTTGCAACTTTTTCCAAAATCGTGACATGAATATCGGATCTCTATCTGAAATAATCGACAATGGTACACCATAAAGTCTTACTATATCAGACATGTACAAGTCAACCAATTTATCGAGCGAATAGTCAACTCACATTGGTATAAAGTGGGCTGACTTAGTAAGTCTATCTACCACTACCCATATTGCATCTTTCTTCTTTGGAGTCAATGGTAAGCTCGTCACGAAGTCCATGGTAATACGGTCCCATTTCCATTCAAGAACCATAATGGGCTGAAGTAAACCCGAAGGTACTTGATGCTCTACCTTCACTTGTCGACAAATTAGACACTTCGATATAAACTCGAAAATGTCTTTCTTCATACCAAGCCACCAATACCATTTCTTCAAACCATGGTACATCTTCGTGCTGCCTGGGTGAACATTCAAACATCTGCTATGTGCTTCATGCAAGATTTTACGAATAAGCTTGACATTTCTGGGTACACAGATCCTATCTCGAAATGCCAAACATTCATCGAGATTTACTCTAAAGTCTGACTCAACGTTCGAGTCACATAAAACTCTCTTGGCTTGCAAACTATTGTCATCTTTCTGAGCTTCACAAATCTCTTGGAGAAATAATGGTTTAGCCCTCAATTCGGCTAAGACGGAACCATTATCCAACAAATTCATCTGAGTACTCATGGCTCTTAGTGCAAACAATGATTTTCTACTCAAAGCATCGGCGACCACGTTCGCCTTTCCCGGATGGTAGTCAATTGCCAACTCATAATCCTTAATCAGCTCTAACCACCTTTGTTGCCTCAAATTTAATTCCTTTTGAGTCATCAAATATTTTAGGCTTTTATGGTTAGTAAAAATCTGACACCTTTCACCATATAAATGATGCCTCCAAATTTTCAACGCAAACACGATTGTGGCCAACTCTAAATCATGAGTCGGGTAGTTTTTCTTGTGTGACTTCAACTGCCTAGAGGCGTATGCAATCACTTTACCCTCTTGCATAAGTACACAACCCAAACTGTTCAAGGATGCGTCACTGTAAACCATAAATTCTCTTCCCAGTTCAGGTTGCACCAGAATAGGAGCCTCAGTCAACAATGTCTTTAGTTTCCCAAAACTCTGTTGACACCTTTCCGTCCAATCGAACTTTACATCTTTCTGCAAAAGTCTCTTCATCGATGAGCTATCATAGATAACCCCTTGACAAAACGCCTATAATAGCCAGCTAGGCCTAGAAAACTCCTCACTTCAATTACACTCCTCGACGGTTTCCATTCCATAATTGCTAAAATCTTACTTGGATCGATTCTAATCCCATCACCCGGGACAATGTTCCCCAAAAATCCCACTTCTTTAAGCCAAAAGTCACTCTTACTGAATTTGGCATACAATTGTTTTTCTCTCAAAACTTGTAGATGCTCGGCATTATCATTCTCATCTCGAGAGTATATCAGTATGTCGTCGATGAAGAACACAACAAATCTATCCAAGTACAGTCGAAAATTGCAATTCATCAAATCCATGAAGATCGCGGGGGCATTCATTAGACCAAAAGGCATGACCAAAAATTCATAATGGCCATACCTAGTCCTAAATGCGATTTTGGCACATCCGAGTCCTTGACTCTCATCTGATAGTACCTTGACCTCAAATCTATCTTGAAAAATATTGTGGCTCCCTTCAATTGATCAAATAGATCATTGATCCTCGGCAGCAGGTACTTATTCCTCACTTTCACCTTGTTGAGTTACCGATAATCTATACATAGTCTCATGGAACCATCTTTCTTCTTCACGAATAGAAAAAGAGCACCCTACGGAGAGAAGCTCAGCCTTGCAAAGCCCTTTTCTGTTAGCTCTTGCAACTGTGCTTTAAGCTCTTTTAACTCGGTTGGAGCCATTCTATATGGAGCAATAGAAATAGGGGCAGTACCCGGAACTAATTCAATCCCAAATTCAATCTCTCTATCCGGAGGTAGCGCCAGCAACTCTTTCAGGAAAACATCTAGGTACTCACATACTACGGATACTAACTCAATTTTCAATTCAATCTCTTTAGTGTTCAACACAAAGGCAAGATAAGCTTTATACCCCTTCCTTAGGTACCTTTGAGCCAACATGGTTGATATCACTATTGGTGACCTATCTGGCTTATCTGATTCAACACGAATAAAATTACCATTTTCATCTCTCAACTCGATATACTTCTTCCCACAATTCATAATTACTCCATGGTTAACTAACCAATCAATCCCGAGGATGACATCAAACTCGTCAAACGGTAATAACATAAGATCGATCGGGAAACAATACCCTTAATCATCAATGGGCACCCTTTGAAACTCTATCAACCAACACACACTTGCCTAGGGGATTAGACACTCTTATGATGAATTCGGTAGACTCTACAGGCATGCTCATGCTAGAGACTAATTTCATGCATATGTATGAGTGGGTAGATCCCGAGTCAATTAAAGCTATAACACGAGTATTATAGAGAGAAAAGATACCAGTGATCACGTCGAGGGAAGATGCCTCTTCACGAGCACGAATGGCATATGTCATCGCCGGTGCTCTACCTTTGACTCTAACAGCTTGCTCTCTATATGGATTCTTACTTCTCATCTTAATCCCCGGGTTTCTCAATGGTCTTCCCCTAGTGGTACTACCCGATCTTGCATTCTGAGGCTTTTCTTTCTTGTCCACCTTGGGACAATGTAACAGACCGAATCTAACCCTAATCGGAATGATGGTTTTGGGACCACGAATTCAAACCCGAGAAATATTTAAATATTATATTTAGTGCTTATTATATATGAATTTATATGTGGGAAAGTTTCATAGAAAAATTTTATCGCTTAAGTATTGAATTTGATAAAAGGACTTAATCGCGTAAAAAGTAAAAGTGGCCAACTAAAGTGTAAAGTGTTAAATTGAGCATGGCTTTTAATGTGAGGTATTAAAAGGGCAATTAGACCATTTTAGGTTAATGGCCGCCACCTTGATGCATGTAATAGTGTTTGAGTTTTTATAATATATAATATTACATTATATGTTAAAAATAAACTAATAAATATATGTAAATAAAACAAACAATTAAAAAGCCATGTCTTGTTCATCTTTGGCCGAAAAACACAAAAGAAAAAGGGGAGAGAAGCTTTGAAACATTCGGCCTTGTTCAAGCTTAAATAGGTAAGAAATCTAGCTCGATTTTGTTAATTTTACGTTTTGAGATCGTTGCTTAGTATATTACCCACCCATGCTAGAATTTCTAAGATTATTGTGTATGTATGAATCGCCATTGATAAATTCTTGAGGTTTATGATTCTTGATGATGTTAGATGATAGATAGGTTAAAATTATTATATTATGTGTTGGAAGTTTTGGTGAATTTGTGTTTTTAGGGCCAAATTGTAAAAATAAAATTTTAAAGGGGCTTAATTACAAAATAAATGAAAGAAATGGACTTGTATAGTCCTCATATATATTCGGCCCTTAAGGAGTATGGGGAAATTTGATGTATTTTGAGTTTTATGCAAATAGGACTAAATTGCAAAGTATTGAAATAGTAGGGGTAAAATGGTAATTTTCCTATTTATGTGCTTAGGGACTAAATTGAGATGAAATGTACTTGAATGAGCTAAATTTGAATGTGTTTTAGATCAAGAGCAAAGAAAACAGTTTGGATCGGGGAAAGACAAAGGTTCTCGAATAGCCGATTTAATCGCTCATCGACAACCGAGGTAAGTCCTTAAGCAAGTGTATACTAAAGGAATATTTATGAACATTGCATATGATAAAGTTAGGAAATTTAAAGCATAAAAATGTGTGTTGGTGAATGTGGTAGTATAAATTGATAATGAGTTTAATTTGTTAAATGTGATGTAAGTAAGTAAGTTTGGTTGATAAATGAAAGTTGTATGAAGTATATAAGTTGTGGTGATTTCATTATTAAGTAAAGTGTATTAAAATGTTAAATGCGTTGAATTCGGGCTAAATGCCTAGCGTGCCTAGTGCTTTGTGACATGTTTAGGCTTATTGCCTAGCGTGCTTCGTCTTGGTGATCTATTTCGCTTTAATGCCTAGCAGTGCTTTGTCTTGGTGATCTATTTCGAGCTTTAATGCTCAGCGTGCTTTATGCCGATGATTTAATTCGGGCTAAATGCCCAGCGTGCCTAGTACGGTGACATGTTTAGGCTTATTGCCTAGCAGGCTTCGTGCCGGTGATCTATTTCGGGCTTTAATGCCTAGAAGGCTTCGTGCCGGTGATCTATTTTGGGCTTCGTGCCTAGCGTGCCTTGTCTTTTGATTTATTTCGGGCTTTAATACCTAGCAGGCTCTATGCCGGTGATGTGTTTTACAAAGGAGAAACCAAATTGTTGATCAAGGTAAATCATAGCTAAAGTGTTTAGTTAAAGGCTCAGGTAAGTAAGTAAGGTTTGATACGTTTGATGTTACTAAAGTTCAACTAATATTACGAGTGCAAGTGATATGTATATTTGAGATTTCGATTGATGTGCACAAGTATTATATGATTGAGTTTGAGCTTGAATGTACTATCATGGAGATTCGGTTTTCAAATAGTAGTACTAAAGGTGTAAGAAATTTTAATATGATAACATGATTGAGATGAATGATTTAAATGTTTAAGTGATTGAATGTAGTATCATTTTGAGCTTAGGACTTACTAAGTTAGTAAACTTATTTGTGTGTAATGTTCTCCTCTGTTTTATAGATTAGGTTAAGGCTACCTGCTCAACGGGATCGTCAAGACAGTCGACCATACTATCGATCGCTATTTTGGTATTTTAAAAGCTTGAACTTCGAACCTATGGCATGTATAGGCTGGTTTTTATATGTTTGGTTTTGAAATTTGTATATAGATAGCCATGCGAAAATGGCTTGATTATAATGTTAAAGCTTGTGTGTATGTGGCTATGACCTAAACTTATTTTGAAAGCATGTTTTTTTTTAGTATATATTTTTGTGATGTTTGGTTATATGATTCGGCAATGAGAAATGGTAAGTATGATGTATAATAGGTTTAATAGTTAGCTCTTTTGGAAGTATGAAATGTAGAATAATTTGGGTGGTGGATGATGGTATAATTTGGCATGGTAATGAGGTAAAATGATGGATATGTATTTGATTGTGTATTGGCTATATAGGTTCGATTGCTAAATGATAAATAATGAACATGTTTAATGACTATTTTTGTTGATTGTTTTGGTACGGATCCAAATGGTAAATGAAGGTTATGATTTAGGTATGTTTTGGTTAGTTTTATTGGATAGTTAAAAGTGCCAAGTTGATGTTAATATTAATATAGGTATGCGTACATGTGTGGTTGTAAATTCGGTTACGATATTTGGTTCATTTTGATAAGCATATGATCTTGATTATGGTGTGGTGAATCAATGATTAGTTAATAAGATGAAATATGAAGTTTAGGTATACTAATACATATGCTAATTAGGTGTACATTGAAAGGTTATTTATGCTCAAATGTTAAATATGGCTTTTGTTTTAGGGTAAATGTGCACTATATATATATATATATATATGCATCAATAGTATGTTCACCATGTTGTAATATTACTAAAGTCGCATATGTGATTGCATAATAATTAATGTAATATGGTTTGAATGGTTTTATTATGTGCTTGTGTAGAAGCAATGAAATGATATGTTTGATATTCAACTAATGAAATAGATATATTGACATATATTGATGTATGAAATGTAATGATATATGCTTTAATATATTTTAAGTATCCAAATGCCATTAATATTAGAGTCATATGTATTAAGTACATGTAACATGGCTTTGTTGCATATTAGCTAATTCAATATGTGGATATATATAGATGATATTAATATGGTTGAAATTTGAAGCATAGTTTGTATATGTATTATAAGTAACTAAGCATGATAAATTTATCTAGTTGTGTGTTCCATATGTGCAAATTTAACTAATATGATTTAGCGGATGATTGCTATTGGATTTAGAAGTTATATCGTATAGAAATTGATATAACCTTGTATATGAAAAATGATAAATGACTATGTGGAACTGTGTTTTGATCGGTAATGCCTCGTAACCCTATTTCGACGACGGATACGGATTAGGGGTGTTATAGACAATCTCTGATAAAGTGGTCTAAGGACCCACATCTGAAGCAAGCTTTCTTATTAGCTCGACATTCACCAGAATGGCACCTGCCACACTGAGGGCATTCTGATCTACTTGGTCAGACATTACCCATACTAGCAATTGATGTGGTTTGCCCTTTCGATCTCGATAATTGCTTGCCCTTACTTCGGGTTGAAAACCCTACTGAAGTGACTGATCGAGTAGTGAAATCCCTCGATTTCTTAGATGAGGATTGGTGAGACTTATTCAGTTGTCTCTTCCTCGAGTCACAAGACTCGTACTCAGCTCTTCTCTTCTATTTAGCCAATTCATTGGCTTTACAGGCTCTACCCACAAACACCACAAACTCCTTTAATTTGAGAACTCCCACGTATAGGCAGATATCTTCATTCAATCCGTCCTTGAATCTCTTTCACATGATGGCCTCGGTAGATACGCACTCCCATGCATACTTGCTAAGCCTTATGAACTCCCGTTCGTAGTCGGTCACTAACATACGGCCTTGCTTTAGTTCCAACAACTCCTTTCTCTTATGGTCGATGAACCTCAGGCTGATATACTTCTTCCGGTATTCCTCTTGAAAGAATTCCCAACTAAATCTCTCCCTTGGCACCACCAACACCAGGGTGTTCCACCATCAGTTAGCTGAATCTCTCAGGAGAGACATTGTACACTTTAAGCAATACCCAGATGGTATTCTCAAGCCAGAATTTTGCTTTCTCCGGGTCATCATCCTTATTAGCCCAAAATTCCTCGACTCCTTACTTTCGGATCTTATGCACTGGAGGCCTTTTTCTTCTCACTACCTCAACCACTTGAGGGGCTACTGAAGCGGGTTGAGGAATTGGTGGGGGTAGAGGGGGTTGAGCATTAGGATTTGCTCGGGTAAACTCAGTATATACTAGTTTATCATCATGTGGAGAAAGGCTTCTCAAGCCTCTTCCCTCTGACCCAAGGTCTCGGGTCTACTATTAGCTGGCATAGTCCCTTGAGCGGGAGCTGGCGCGTTACTTGCAACATCATCGGCTGCAGTTTGTTCTAGATCAGAATCTATCTACTACATAAAACTCAATTTTATACGTTAGGAGTCATCACACTATCATTACTCAGACACTTTTACATATGGCATGTATAGCTAGACTCGTACTTACGCTATGTTAGTCCTAGAATCGACTAAATCATAGCTTTGATACTAATAAATATAACACCCCTTGCCCATGTTCGAGCCAGAACAGGGTTTGAGGCACTACACAGCTAATCTTGCTTAAACATCTAGAATAGGGTTATAAAATTGTTTAACCCCATTACTCATACATACTCGGCCTAAGAGGCCCTAAACATACTTCTGAGAAGTATCGAAATCTTTCCGAGAACTTTCACGAGTTCAATAAAATTTTTAATCAAAACAGGGGCCACATGTCGTGTAGGCCTAGGGACACGCCTGTGTGCCCCTGAGGTATGCCCGTGTCTTCCACCCGTGGTCTACACTGACTAATTCACACGGCCATGGCATGCCCGTGGCCTTGGCCCGTGCATAAAACCTTAGCTTTCTGACTTACCCACACGGCCTATACACACGCCTGTGTACCCCAACCGTATAGTGATTTAAATCCTAAGTACAAGGTGCAGACTTCACACAGCCTGGGCGCACGCCCATATGCTAGCTGTGCCTCCCACACGGTCTAGACCCACGCCCGTGTGTCTACCTAGGTGGACAATTAGAAGGCTATATACCAAGCCCTTTCCACCCTACAATGCACACATACATGCTTCCACTCAAGATAATACAACTCCCATCCCATAAGCAAGTCTAAGAACTCATTCCAACATACAAGATAATAAAAGGAACATACATTTCATGAATTTCATCTTCATTAAGCAAAAGAATTTTCTAAGTATTTGCCTAACTCAAAAGGCCATTTACAAAATGACTTTTACAAACTTACATAGCCAACACTTTGACTAACAATTACAACTTAACAAAATACTCAAGTCCTATACATGCCATACTCAAAATAAGTCTAAAATTGTTATACCAAAGTGCTGTCGATAGTGTGATTTCCGAACTCCTACGTCCACAATCCTCGAGTTACCTTAGCAATACTACAACAAAGAATGGCAATTAAAAAGGGGTAAGCATAAAGCTTAGTAAGTTTGCATGGAAATAAATAGCAATAATAAACTCATAAGATAATCCATCCACGGTATTAGCTAACCATACATGGGCCAAGGCTTCTTGACAATACTTATATACAATTGCCCTTATCTAGAACATACCGTGCCACATATCAAAACCGATTCTTCGTGACTCATTCACGAGTACCTGTATTCACTCATTCACATGACTTAAATATCATTCACATTCTACTTCTAAATTCATCTACTTATCCCACTATTCACAAGGGATAGTCAAATACGTGTGTTTATCGTCATTACTTTAAGTATAAAGCCAATGCCAGTGGTCTTACATGGAATCACCTCTAGATGCCAATGCCATATCCCGGATATGGTCTTATATGGGATTACCTCTAGATCCCAATACCATATCCCGGATATGGTCTTATATGGAATTTCCTATCATGTATCGATGCCATATCCCGAATATGGTCTTATATAATTTTCATATTCATTACCAAAGCCATATCCCGGATATGTCTTATACGGGATTTCAACTCGGTGACGAGGCCATGTCCCGGACATGGTCTTATACGGGACCTTATCTATTTCATATCCCAATGTTAGCATTTTTATAATCAATATGGCCCATTAGGACTTCAACATCTCATTCACATTAACTACTCAATTTAGTAGTGCATCATGCATTAATGCCAAGCATTTCTCAACATGCTAATATAAAGGTTGCTTGAAACATATACAAACTTACCTCGATTTCAAAATGAGTTAACTTGTCGATCTAGTTCGAGACTTTGTTCTTTCCCCAGACGAGGCGGGTCCTCGATTCTTCTTGCTCTATAATAGCAATTTAACTCATTTTAATCACTATATTAATAAAAGCATTTCATAAATCATGTTTAGGCAAAATTATTATTTTGCCCCTAAACTTTGCCAAAAAGACCATTTTGCCCCTAGATTTTGGAAAAATGACCATTTTGCCCCTAGGCTCGGAAATAAATTCTAATCACATTTCTACTTTCAACAAGCCTAGGTGAACATTTAATGCTCTTAAAGCTATCATCAAAAATCAATATCTCGTATATTAATCACAAACTTTATAACTTTTTATCAAGGTTCTATTTGGTGTTTTCATGCTAACACCTTTCACAAAAGTTGTTTATCAAACAACTAAGACTCATTTTCTTCCATAAAATTCAGAAATTAATAATGAAAGCTCTCATGGTAACTCTCTTAACATTTCACCATGTTGCACAATAGTCCCCTCATTTGAAAGCTTAAGTTTTAGGGGTCTCAAAACATCATTTGGAATAAGGCTTCTTTAGCCTCTCCTCCCTGGCTACCCATCACAGGTCTAGAATCAAATGGCGCTGTCCCTCGTGGGAGTAGGTGCATTACACTCAACCTCACCAACTATAGCTCGATTGGGATCCATTACTATATGAAAACATAGTTTAAAACGTCAAGAGTCATCACACTATCACAGTTTATATATGGCATGTATAGTTAGACTCTCACACATGCTACGTTAGTCCTAGAATCGACTAAATCGTAGCTCTGATACCAATAAATGTAACACCCCTCACTCGTATTCAACGCCAGAATAGGATTACAAGGTATTACCGATCAATTCACAACACAATAGCATACATTTATGAAACGATAAACAATCATTCTCATAAATCATACAACACAATCACATTATCCCTTATAAGGGCCTACGAGGCCTTAAACATGCTTTAGAAGTGGTTCGGGACTAAATTGATATCATACAAAAATTTTGAAAACTTAGAAATATTTCAAGTAAACAAGGGTCACACACCCGTGTCTCAGGCCGTGTGAAAATAGGGCATACATACTCACTTGGGGCCGTGTCAACCACACGCCCATGTGTCTAGCCCGTGTACCCTACAAAGTGGCCCCACACACCCGTGTGCCAGGCCGTGTGCTAGGCCATGCCAAAACTGTAAGGTATATTGACTTATGCAACACGGCCAAGTTAAACGCCCATGTGTTAGGCCGTGTGCCAATTAGGGGTATACTGACTTGTACCACACGGCCAGTCACAAGTCCGTGTATGAGACCGTGTGGAGCATACTGACTTCAATTTTAATTTCAACGCCAAGGGACACACGGCCGTGTAACATGACTGTGTGTCACACACAGCTGACACACACGCCCGTGTCTCTGTCTGTGTAGACAAAAATAGGCTATTTACCAAGCGATTTTTCCACCCCATTTGTTACACACCTTTACCTACATATATGGCACAAAAACAAAGCAAAATAGGCAATCCATAACAACCAAATCAATCATAATTCTTACCATTTCATCTAGCATTTCTTAGCCTAAACTTCAATCACAATCATCGTCAATTTATCAACCATTTCCAAGTAACATTAAACACTTCACAAAATGATATTAGCTTATCTAAAAACATTTGCCAAACATACATCACTTTGTTCCAGTTCACAAACATAATACTAATTCCACAAACCTCATAATATAAGCCATAAGCACACTTATATATACATAATCAAACTAGCCAAATTAAGCCAAATCTCATGGCTATATAAATACAAACCAAAACTCAACCATTCACAAGCTATCCCAAATGGAAAAACTCACTACCAAAACATAATGACCATAATCCTATACATGCCATATGACTAAACCAAGAGCTCAAAAGTACCAAAGTGATGGTTGAATAGTGTGACGTAATCTCTGACGATCCCCGAATCCGAGCTAGCTTTGAAATCACTAAAAGAGATTGAAAAATAAATAAAGTAAGCTCTATAGCTTAGTAAGCCTGTATGATATAAACTTAATTAATCACACATACACATTCATCAATCTAAACATATTATCATGAAATTCAAGATTACTAACAAACCTTTCACATGCTTATTCATAATCTTATATTCAAATTTTGTAACTTCTTTGATTTTAATCTCATAATATACATATACATATACATACCTGTACTAATCCATAACAAGTTCATAGTTACACGGAATGCCGTTGAATACTCGATATCTCGCACAGTAAGTGTTAGACTCAATATCTCGCACACTAAGTGCCATACTCTATGTCTCGCACACTAAGTGCCAATCCTAATGTCTCGCACAGTAAGTGCCAATCTCAATGTCTCGCACACTAAGTGCCGTACATAGCTGAAGCTATCTCAAATCGCACACTAAGTGCTATATTTAGCCAAAGCTATGTCAAATTGCACACTAAGTGCCACAAATAGTCGATTTGTCGTCGACCATAAATGTAGTCCTGTATATACAATTTATGCAATACCAAAGCATTAAAAAGCATAATTATAACAATGCTTATTACATACGAACTTACCTCGAATGCTAAAACAGCGAATCAAGTCGATTAGTCGATAACTTTATATTTTCCCCAATCCAAGTTCATATTCCACTTTTCTTTATCTAATTATATTCAAAACTAACTTATTCAAACATCTATTCATTCAATTTAATCCAAAATACACTTTAAAACATATTTACACTTTTGCCCCATAATTTTTACATTTTTTTACAATTTAGTCCTTATTTCACAAAATCACAAATTAATGAAATTCAAGACTAACCCATGCTAGCCGAATTACCATAGTTCCCCCAGCAGCCCATAATTTTCATTTATTCCCACTTTTAACCACTACATTTCTCATTTCTCAATTTAATCCCTTTTTGACATTTTTGTCAAAAATCACTTTACAAAAGCTATTAATCTAACATTAAACCTTCCAAATCTATCATAAATCATCAAATTACTCAATCATTCAATAATGGCAACATGATAAATCTTTAACAGTTTTGAAATTTAAGGTACGAGCTAGCTAGAATACGAAGTAACGATCATAAAAATATAGAAATCATTAAAAACGGATAAAAAACAAATCCTAATTGAAAGGAATGAGATTGCTGAAATTTTGACACCAAATGGTTAGGTTTTTCTTCTTCAATCAGTTAAGAACACCATTAATGAATGAGATTTGATTTTAGTTTTATTAATTAAAACATTATTTGTCTTTTTACTAATTTGCCATTAAAATAATTCATATTTACACAAATGCCAAACCAAATATCATCCACTAACTCACAATTGGGCTATTTACTTCATAAGGACTTAAAATTTAAGTTTCTATAGCTATTTAACACCTTTAGCTAATAGAACGGCACTTTTGCATTTTGCGCGATTTAATCCTTTTCCTTAAATTGACTAACTAAATAATAAAATTTCTTCACAAAACTTTCACACAATAACTCTATCATGCTGTAAACTTTAATAAAATAATAAAATAAATATTTTGACTTTGAATTTGTGGTCCAGAAACCACTGTTTCGATTTGACTAAAAACAGGCTGTTACAAACTCTATACTTTCTATGCCTAGCAAAATTTCAAAACAGGTTTTTAATCTATTTAATTTGTTCCCTAATGTTACAATGTTAACTAACAAGCTTATTTAGCTTTACAATTTAGTCATTTTCATGATATAAGCTTAATATCTCTCAAGTTCAAGCCTAATTCATCAATTTCTCAACAATATAAACTTTTTAAAAATTCAAATTTTGAACAAATTGATACATGAGCTAGCTAAATCAAGTCCTCATGATCATAAATCTATAAAAATTACATGAAAAAGGGTTTGGTTACCTTAAAATTTTCTTGGTCAATTGTTCAAGCCCCAAAAATAGAGTTTTCTTTGTTTTGTTTCTAAGGGACTGTAACACCCCTTACTCGGGTTCTCCGTTGAAATCGGGCATGAGGCATTACCAAACTTGACTTGCTCGATCATTCCACTTTAGGCTATAAAAATATAATCTAATTTAAAAATTTTCATTCACCATCATAACATCCTTATTATGGGTCAACGAGACCCTTTACACCTGCTCGGGATATTGCGGGACCAAACTGGAATTTTACATACACTTAGAAAATTTTCACCTAAACAGGGGCCACAAGCCCGTGTTGGTCTAAGGACACGCCCGTGTGCCCCTAAGACATTCCCGTGTCTTCCACCCGTGGTCTAAACTGACTAATTTCGCACGGCCTGAACACGTCCGTGGCCTAGCCTGTGTGCCAAACCTTGGCATTCTGACTCATTCACACGGTCTATACACATGCCCGTATTCGATACCCATGGTCATCTCTGATTAATCCACACGGTTGGTCGCACGCCTTTGTGCTTTCATCGTGTGGCGATTCAAATTCTAAATCCTAAGTGCAAACTTCACACGGCCTGGGCACACACCCATGAACTGACTGTGTGTCATACACGGCCTAGACATACACCCGTGGACCTACCCATGTGGACAAGAACGAGGCTATTTGCCAAGCTGTTTGCACCCATCTAGTTCCCACCACATGAATCCATTCAACATATGAATAAACAACTCATAATTTGCAACGTGAACTTTCATGAATAACTTCATATTTTTATAAATGACACAGTGAGCCATCAACCATGGAAATATACAAAATAGTTATCTTAATAAGGGGCCAACACACTTTTGGCCAAAATAACAAAATAATCTAACTAATCTAGCCTCTATACATGCGATATACAAAATCACTAAGTCTAGATATACCGAGGTGAGCTGATAGTGTGGGTGACCTTCTACTTATCGGCGTATCCCAGCTCAGCTCTTAAACTCTATAAAACAAGGGAAAAAGAAAGGGAAGTAAGCTTTAAGCTTTGTAAGTTTACATGTAAATAGTTATGATTATAGTATGTGCTAAATAATAAACAACATTATGTACTAAACAAGGAGCATTTCATATTCATAATTATGCTTACTCATTTCTTCCATATCCACATCCAAACCATATCACAAGCTTAATGTACACATTTATTAGCATGCCTCCCGCACTTAGTACCACAATGTCACACAATACAACGCATCTCAATCTTTCAATCAACTACTCATAATTGAATTACTTGGTGGTTCCGCACTTAGCCCACCATCAGCCTTTATTAAGGTGGTATCGCACATAGCCCACAAAATAGGTTAGTTAGGTGGTATCGCACATAGCCTACCAATTAGTAAATAGATGATCACACATAGCCCATCATAATTAAGTATTAAGGTGGTATCGCACTTAGCTCACCATCAAATATTGACATAACACATTTACATATTCATTCCATCATTCACACTAGAGTTATTCAATAACTACCACTTTCTACCCACTTGAATCATACATGTTCTCAATTTTGCCATGCACTAGTTAGCAACAACAATGTATGTATATAATGCATCCTTTATACATAAACTTACCTCGGTGCAAAACGTATTGAATTGGGGTTTACTCCGTAACCTTGCCTTTTCCTCGGTCAAGGTTAATTCCGCATTCTTCTTGATCTATAACAATAAGATTAATTCATTTAGATCATTTAATGATCGTAATGCATCAAAATCTACACTTAGGAAAAAATGACCATTTTGCCCTTGCACTATGGCAAAATTTACGATTCTACCCCTAGGCTCGTAAATCATTTTTCAACACATTTTATAAATAAACAAGCCTAGATAATCATTTATTTCTCTTACAAATACTCACCATTCCAACCATTTCATGCATTTATGACACAAATTCATTCTTTGCATTTAAGTCCTATTTAGGTGTTTTCATGCTAACACCTTTCACAAAAGTTGTTTCTCATCTTCCTAACATTCATTTTCTTCCATAAAAACTCAACTAACAACATAAACTCTTTCATGGAAAGTCCCTATACTTTCAACCATATTGCAAATTGGTCCCCTCGTTAGCTAACTCAAGCTTTGGGATCCCAAAAGTACAAAAATCATTAAGAAAAACCTCAAAAATTACTTACTTGCAAGGATGAGATGTAGCTGAAATTTTCAATCTTTCAAACCCTTAAACTTGCTAAAATTTTTGGTAGTAGAGGGGGAGATGAATAGTGAAAGATGATAGCCTCTTTTTGTCATCTTATTATATCATATTTTAGTCAATTTGTCACCAACTATCACCTAGTTTGACTAAAATTAATGCTTTTGTTCCCTAAGCACCCTATGGCCAGCCATTACACTCCAAAATGGCCCAATTTCATTTTAAAATCCTCCAAATTACATTCTATAGCTATTAGGTACCTTATAAAATAGAACTTTTGCATCTTATGCGATTTAGCCCTTTTTCACAATTAAGCATGCTATTGCTAAAATTAAAGCACCAAAATTTCTACATAGCAATATATTAATGCTATAACACATAAAATAATATCAAAATAATTTTACTTATCCTCGGTTTAGTGGTCTCAAACCATCTTTATTGCTAGCCCCAAAATCGAAACATTACGGGGACGATAAAGAATATTATAACTGATCATCTTTCTTTCCACTATAATTCTATTTATACCTTAATTGGCCTTTAATTAATCTTAATTAATTAGAATAATTATGTTTTATTTTATTAATTTACTATTAATCTAAACTAAGTAGTTATCATCAATATCATCTAATAAATCATGCTAACATTTGGTTTATTTACCATTTTGATACTTTGGATATTTGTTATCTAAATCCTCAAATCTTTTCTTAATTAAAACTTGAGTTTTACAGTTTAGTTCTTGAGCTATAATTAACTATTTTTGGGTAATTACTTAATCGATCTTTATTAAAATTTTATCATAACTCCATAAATATTCTTATTTTAAATTTACAAAGTTAGTTTGCAAAATGGGGTTCCAAAATCGCATTTTTGACACCATTAGAAATTAGGTCGTTACATATTTATTAAGAATGAATTGAACCTAAAAGAAATTATACTTAATATTTGATAATGAGATAAGAATCATACTAATTTGTACTATAGAATAAGGAAACAAAATATAAATTAGTTATAATTAATTTTGTATAAATGAGATTGAGTAAAAAATATAGCACTATTGAAATTTAGCTTTGTTAGGGAAATTGTTTTTGAAATTGAATACAAAATTAGTTTTAAATTTAAGAAGAGTTGTGAATGAGAAAAGACTTGTGATAATACTTGAAATTTGAGTAAGAAGAGGTTACCTTTTTTCAAGCTTGAGTGTAAATACTCTGAATTTTTTTTTGTTATGTTTAAATGGCAGATTCAATGAGAAAGTAGAAATACACCTAATTAAGATTTAAATTTAGTTGGAATGGTAAATGGCTAAATTCTTAGTAATAAAGAAGTTTGATGTAAGAATTGATAAATAGAAAAATTTGGTTGTGATATGTGAAAGATAAATAAAAATTTCAAAATCGCAAATGAATGCTAAGCCAAGTTGTTATTAAATGAGTCACTATGTTTTATTTTATTCATGAAAGAATGATAATGAAATAAAGACTTTCAATAAAGTTTAAATCTTGAGTAGAGAATGTAGATTGTTAAATGACAAATGAATTGTTGAGATATAATATTTTATGTTGATGATTGAGTACAAATGGTACACATATGTATGTGTTCTCTGTATTGTGAATAAATGTAGATAATGATAACATAAATGTAATGAATGTCTATTATGTTATGTTAATTGAGATTTATAAATGATATGGGAAATTGTTAGTAGCCTTAGTATTTTGGTGGTTCTTAGTCGTGATGTATTTAGCATGCCAATAAGAATAGATAATGTGTTTGGTGCGGGATATAAGATTTGTACTGGATATGATTTAGATGGGTTATATTATGGCACTTTGGTGCATTTCATTTTAGAGTATAGGTTGGAGCACTTCGGTGCATTACTATATTGGAGTGTAGGTTGGGGCACTTCAATGCATTGCATTTTGGAATGTAGGTTGGAGCACTTCAGTGTGTATATTGGAGTGATGGATGGTTGTATCCCATACATTCAATGTATGAATCACCAAAAGTTACTAATGGTTGTCAATAAAATTTGAATTGGAACATTATGCTATACTGCCAGAATGAATTATTTTGATATATGTGTAATGTTGAATGATAATGTAGAAGTTGTGTAAATAAATCAATTATGCTTTAAATGGTAAGAATGTTCTTTTTGCCTATTATAAGTTGGTGCATGCTTTTCGTTTATATCATATTTTAGTAATTTATAAAGCTTGTAAAAATGTATGTTTATTGGAATTCACTTTAGTACTACTAAGCATAAATGTATGCTTAGCGTGCTGGATTGTTTTTTTTCCATGCGTAGGTTGGAGATCGAACAAGAGAAGATAAGTCACTAAAGTTTTGCATCGAGTCAACTCACATCACACAAATGTATAAACATGTTTGAGTCATTTATATTGCATAATTTAACGTCAGTAAGGCATGTACATAGGATATTACTATATTATTGAATTTTAATAAGTGATTTTTGTAATTCATGTGACACTACCGTCTATTGATTATTGAATTGAATTGCACGAATTTGAAAATTTTTTTTATTGACCGTCATCATCAAAACATGTTTCTTAAAGTTTATACATCTGTTAAGAAAAGATGTAAGTATCTTCGGGCTGAAATTATTGATGGTCTAAATAAGGGTGTTACAATCACATTCTAAGAATTTTAGAAGGAAAAGACAAGCTAAATATAGCCTTAAAAGCTTTCCTCTTGTTCAAGAAAAACAATCACAGCATTTCCATTACATGAAAGCAGTCTAAAACCCATTTTATGCATTTTTAAAAAACTCTAGCAAATTATAAAAGATCCAAAACGCTAATAAAGCTTTCAATTTCAATGTCTTAGAGTAATAATAATAATAATAATAATAATAATAATAATAATAATAATAATAATAATAATAAAGGGAAGAAATCGGAATGAAATCGTATTTTTTAACTTTGTATAAAAAATGTGGTGTTGGGCATAGCTTACTGTTATACTTTTGACGGGAGTTAACAGCTAAATAATCATAAAACGTAACATTATAAATTCAATGACAAAATCGTAAATTCACATAAACATGATTAATTATATAGTTTATCTAAAAATAAATTTATTTATTTAAAAAAGTATTAAAAAGATGTGCTGTTCTGAACTTGATTAATATAGTTTCTCTTGGTTTGATTAATTATCGACACATTAATCGAAGAATCTGCATTAATTTCTTGGAATTCCTGGAGAGAGTTTTGATGTTAATAAATTTACACAACGTCGTTTCCGGTTTAATGGCACAATTTTGTTTCGGTGAATGAAATAAAATTGTTGTAGGTTGTAAACAATCAATATCGTAAGGGAGTGCATTTATGAGATCTCCTAGAACCATACCGCTACATATTTTCATATTTCTTCATATTTCGAATTTTCTCTTTTCTTTCCTTTTAATATTAAAGAAGACTGAGTGTAAAGGATAGTTGAAAAAAAAATTGCATTGAAGTTTGAATCTTAAATTTATAGTAAACTTTTAAAAGAAATAAATAAATCATTTTAGGCTAAAATCATGTTCAAATTGACAATATTTATTAATGACTACTTTATCTTTATTTAATATAATTTTTTATAGAATTATTGAATATAATTGAATTCAGGTGTACATAAATAATATGAATTATCTCACTCTCCACAAACGTCGGAGATTTTCAAAAAATTTTATAGTTTATTTGTAGTAATCTATTTTGCCCGGCTCTTGAAAAGCCAAAAAAGAAAATCAAAATGAAAAATAAAAAAAATAAATGTTTAAGTTTATTTTTACAGTTCTTGTTACAGGCCCAAATAAATTGCCTACATTCCCATTACCAGACTAACCCAAAACCCATTTACACCGTTAGCCCAAAACAAATGCCACCAGCTACCTAAACAGATATAGCAGACTATGACCCAAGCCCAAAACAAACCCAAAATCACACGGGCCCAAAACCTAACCAGAGAACTAAGGGTTTCTGAAACCCTAAAGATCCCTCGCGCCGCAAGCCTTTCCCAGCAGCCCCTCGGTCACGCCAACAGTCGCGCCACAAATCTCGCGCCCAGGCCAACCATTGCGCCGCAATCGACTCCTCGCGCCAGCACCGAGCCTTCGGTCGCACCAGGATCTACGCCCGAATCACGCCATAATCGCCCGAGATCTCCTCATCAACTTGCGAAAAAAGGAAACAAACAGTAGAAAAGGAAAGAAGCAAATATGGTAAAGATTGTATTTCCTTTTTTATTTTGTTTTTGGGGTTATAAAAACACCTAAGTAAAACCGGTAATAGACACACATATACAGGCACAAAAACAAAGAAAAAAATACATCAGATAGTAATACATGAAAAGACACGAATTTGCACAAAGCCAGGAAGTAAAAATCTTGTCAGAAAACTCAGGGAAATAAAAGTAGATTTGCGTAGAGGTGATTTTTTCCATTCTATTTATTTTTATTTATTATTTATTATTTTTTTCTTTCACATGTCGCATATATAACCATTATTTTAAAAAAGAAAAAAAAGAAAGGAGGTTACCTTTCAACATTTAAAATCGAGATTTAAGCCTCGCTCACGGCCACGGAGAGGCGTGTGGTGGCGTGAGGAGGCGATGGCTAGGACTCGGAGATCGGAGCTCAGGCGATGGGAAGAGAATTTCAGAGGATTTTGAAGCCCCTTTTTTTTAAAAAAAAAATCGGATTTGAAATGAAATTTTTCTGTTGAAATTAACTTATATAGCCTCGAAGAAACAACGCCGTTCAAACAGATACAAGATCCGCGTGTTGACCCGACCCTGCCCTCAGGATCCGTGTGTTTTATTAAGAAGGAGAAATTGCTCTTCCAGTCCCTCTAATATTTTATAAATTTTAATTACGTCCTATTAACTAGTTTATTTTTTTTTAAAATTAACCCTGGCAATCTGTTTATATTTCAATTTAATATTTTAATTTAATATATATATATATATATATATATATATATATATATATTTTAAATTGGTATTAAATTATGTATTATATTAAATATTTTATAATTTTAGTAGTTATCTATACTAATTTATTAAATTATAAATATCTATTATTTAAATCTTATTATTTTAGTATTATATATATATATATATTTTCTACACATTATATAATATTATATCATATATTTAATTAAAATTATTTTAATATATTCATATTTTTAATATCCTTTTTTTATTTTTAAAATCATTATATATTTTTAACACATTGTTTATATTGTTGTCCTTTTATCTATTTAAATTTGCATGAAATATGTTCATAGTTAATTTTATTGTTTATTATATTTGCCTATACTTCATCATGTATCGTAATTGCTTTAGTATAGAAATTATTATTTGTCGTATTATGTATTATTATTGCATATCTTAAATGTTAGCATGTTTTTTTTTTATATATATATATATATATTTATGTTAGATAGTATATAAATGCAATATTGTCACATAGTTATGGTTTAAAATAAAAATACATTTTTTTACAAAATCAATATTTTATTTAAAGGTTTTCAAAATAAGGCAATGTTTTGATATTTAGAAATTCGGGAAATAGTGCCCAATTGTGCTGGGTTGCGATTTTTCGTTTGGCTAAATAACTAAATATCCTTTTAACAAGTTTTATAAATTATGAGATGATCTTAGTGACGAGGGTTTAAAAATATCATGTCCAATCGTGCTGGATGTGATGTTTATATTCTTTCGAATCGAAGTAATCTCATATTTTAAATCAAAATTTCTCAAAGTTTTATAAATTATGAGATAATCTTAGTTACGAGAGTTTAAAAAAACATGTCCAATCATGCTGGATGTGATGTTTATATTCCTTTGGATCGAAGAAATCTCAAATTTTAAATCAAAATTTCTCAAAGTTTATAAATTATGAGATGATCTTAGATACGAGAGTTTTAAAAACATCATGTCCAATAGTGCTGGATGTGATGTTTATAATCTTTCGGATCGAAGAAATCTCATATTTTAAATCAAATTGTTCAAAGTTTTTTAGAAATCATATTTTTAAATCCTTTTAAGTTTCAAACATTTGGACATAACTTTATCGATTAGGTACCAATTTTTGAGCATTATGAGGGTACTAACCCTTCCTCATACGTAACTGACTCCCGAACCTATCTTTTTGTTTTTCGTAGACCAAAATCAGTATTTTGAAATAAAACTTTTTACAAGGTGATCCAATCACACCTAAATAAAAAGAGATTGGTGGCAACTCTCATTTTTGTTTTAAAGTCGATTCTCATTTTTAAAACTCGATTTTTAAATGATTTCGATAGCTTGGCGACTTTGCTGGGGACCAATAGAGAGTCAAGTCGAAAAAACGATTAGTTATTGTCCAAATGTCGAAAATTTGAAAGTCTAATTTGAAAAGTCATGATTTTGTTCTTTTATTGCATGTGATTCTATTTTATAAAATGTTTCATGCATTACACTACATGACCGTCGTGGTCGTGCCTTTAGGTGGGAGCGAGAAGCTATGCTTTCGTGAGGTTTTCACCTCCGCATGGGCTAGTGGATTGCTTTTGAGATACATCCGTACGTATGTCTTCGTGAAGTTTTCACTTCCGTATGGCCATAGGGAAATGTATTCCCCTGAACCAAACTCGGTCTGTATGAGCCTATAATGGGTGAAGATTGAGGAATCTACTGGTTTAGGTACCTTGACTTTAGAACTAAACCACATATAGTAAACCTTAAGAACTCACTTTAGGTAAAGCGATCCTAAATTTTAGTAGTTACCCAGATAGGTGTATTTATTTCACTTGCCTTGTATCTTATTCTGCGATACTAACTCATGGTGTTTCATTTTTATGCATATCATCTCATTTTTCTAGAGGTATCGGTTCACGGTCAGTTTCTAAGTTAGAAAGCTGGTTATGGAGAATAGGTTCCTTGAAAAAGTGGGAGACAATGCGGCTGTTCGCACTTGGTCAGAGCAAACACAATTAGAGAAGGGGGATAGCTTAATTGATGGGTATGTATCTGAACTTTGGGGTTTTACTCGTGTTAGTATTACACAGAATGAGTTTAGAGAGTTGAAGGATATATGGACTTAGTGGGGTGATGAAGCAAAACAGATGTTTTATCGTGATTATAGGGATCTACCTTATTTGTTGGATATCAAGGTAGAAAAGCATCTATTTCGGGCCATGACTCAGTTTTGGAACTCTGATTATAGCTGTTTTACTTTTGGAGAGATAGATTTAGTGCCTACATTAGAGGAATATATGACTTTACTTCGTTGCTCAAGGTTCCAAGCCGACAAGGTTTATTTTAGGGCTGCCAATGTTACGAATTTTGTGAAAAGATTGATGAGTATCACAAGGATGAGTGAGCAGTGGGTGACAGCTAGGATTCAAGAAAAAGGTGAAGGCAAATGCATACCTTAGGTGAGTTTGAGGGACTTAATTATGACACATCCGGATGAAAAAAAGAAGATTGACATCTTTGTTTTATGTATTTATGGGTTGGTGATCTTCCCCAAAGCACTATGACATATATATGAAGCGGTTACCAATTTGTTCGATCGACTTAACAAATGTCACGCCTGTACCTGCAATTTTAGCTGAGACATTCAGATCCTTGGACGCGTGTCGGAGAGCTGGCGAGGGTAGATTCATTGGACGCGCACAGTTGCTTATGGTTTGGTTTCGCAGCCACTTTTGGAAGGTTGACAGAGTTTCTTGCCGAGTGTTCTCTGAAAATTATTCCCCTTTAAAGGAGGCTGCAGCTGTGTCAAGGAGAGATGATCTATCTGAGGAAAGTTGGATGGAAATTCTTCAAAACCTCCGAGAAGAATATGTTTAGTGGAGAGCCCCTTGGTTGGTTCCAGATAAAGTCCTTTATAGGTGTGGAAATTTTGATTGGTTACCTCTGCCTAGAGTTTGGGAAGCTGTGGGATATGCACTATTGCTCGTACTAAGGCAATACAAAGTAGGACAATTCATACCTACGACGTATGCATTAGCTCAAAGCGAATTCTCGTATAAAGGGGAAAATCATAAAAAAAAAATTTGAGAGATTTTTGAGGCTTGAAAGTAGGCTCGTTGTATGAAGATATTGACTCGAGGACCGATGGCAACCCCATAATATAAAGAGTGGTTGAGAAAAAGGATCAACGATAATATTCCTAAGCCAAGTGTAGAAGGTGCTCGATCACTAAAGGAGTGTTTACAAGTTATCCCAGCGGAGATAGAGCTTATAAAGTAGGAATTCGAAAGGAAAAGTTTAAAGCTTGGAAAGAAGATAGAGAAGCTAGAAGAAGAGAAAATGTATTTGAAGCTAGATGTGGATGCTCAGAAATTAGAAGTCGAGAAAGCAAGAAAGGAAAAGAGAGCGATTGAGGAAGATCGAGATAGTTTGAAGACCGAATACAAAAGGAGGCATCTATCGATGAGGAATGCTGGATTGGGGAAGACTTCGGAATAATGGCAAGAAGAGGTCCAAGAGGAAAAGGCCAAATCCGATTATTGGGAGAAAAAATTTTGAGAGATACAAGCGCAAAACAAGGCCTTAGAGAAGAACTTGGCAGAAAGTTTAAATGAAAAGGGGGAATTACAAGCTAGAGTTGCTAAACTTGGACGGTCTCTTCATCACCATTAGAGCCGTAATTCTGTAATAGGGTTAAAGGCAAGCCTGAACAAGATTGAATAAATGAAGGGTAGAATTGAAGAGTTAGAATCAGCACTACACAGTTGTGAACTTCGGATCGAGTGTCTTGAAACAAGAGAAGGGCATTTGAAGGAAGAACTCCATCATTCACATGGTCAAGTCAGAAATCGGGATTATCTCATGGGGGAAGCCAAAGTTCAGATTCAAGAGGTAGCTAATCACCTACAAACTTTGGTAGCGCAGGCCGACGTATTGAGCATAAAGTAGGAACTACAGTCAAATCATAGTCAAGAGCTAGTTTCGTTATTAGGGAAAATTAAGACTTTAGGACTTAGGGCGAAAGCTTATTTGTTATCCGTTTTATGTAAAAGAATTTATTTTCTAATAAAGTTTTCTAAAATTAAGTTGAATCAGAATCGATGCCTCTTTTGCATTCATGCATTTGCATTACATAATATCATATGCATTCAAATCTTTAGAGAGAGTCTAATTAGTTTAAATTGTAGGAGAGAGAGAGAGAGAGAAAGAAAATTTGGAAGCTGAACACGCTTATGGTACACGAGCAAAGTCAAGGAAAATGGACCAAAGAATGGAACAATTCTAGAGAGAAATGCTAGACCAGATGCAAGAGCAGATGGCAAAACTCCAACAAGAGATGAGGGACCAGATGTTGGAGGCACAAAGGAACATGATAGCCCAAATGGCCCAGATGATGAGTGGGATGATGGAAAAGGAAAGAGTCCTATGGCCATTACTGGAGAAGAAAGTGAAGGAAACCCTCTAGGTTTTACCCCACCATATGCGCCAGCACAGTTAGAAGAGTATCCTCAAAGGCCATCTGTTACAATTAGGCCTCAACAAGAACAAGCGAATACTAGACCACTCATGAATTTCCAAGTTGGCTTTGGATCTAATCCGGGAGATAATTCAGTCAATCCTGTTATCCCTGACCTGGACATTGTGGAGAAAGAGGGAATTAGAATTGAATCTTCAAGACAGTTGGAGGATCATTGTAGGTGGTTGGAGGAAAAATCCAAGGCTTTGGAGAATGTTGACCATCATCACGGTATTAATGCCAAGGGTTTGAGTCTGGTCCCAGATTTGGTGCTTCCTCACAAATTCAAAATGCCAGAATTTGAGAAGTACAATAGAACTACTTGCCCTGAAGCCCATATCACGATGTTCTGTAGACGTATGATAGGCTATGTGAATAATGATCAACTTATGATTCATTGTTTCCAGGATAGTTTGATAAGAGCAGCGTCCAGGTGGTATAACCAATTCAGTCGTGCTAACATTAGCTCTTGGAGGGACTCGGCCCAAGCCTTCATGAAGCAGTACAATCATGTCATAGATATAACGCCTGACCGAATCATGTTGCAAAACATGGAAAAGAAATCAAACGAGAGTTTCAGGCAATACGCACAGAGATGGAGGGAAATAGCTATGCAAGTTCAACCACCTCTCCTGGAAAAGGAAACCACTATATTATTCATCAACACTCTAAAGGTGTCATTTATCACCCATATGATAGGTAGCACCACTAAGAGCTTCGCGGATATAGTTATGGCAGGGAAAATGATCGAAAATGCCATAAGGGATGGTAAGATTGAAGCAGGAGAAACCGCTAGGAGATCTGCTCCTCAGAAAAAAATAATGAGGTGAACAATACGATCACGTATAGCAAAGGGAACTCAAAGACAGTTACTGTTATTTGGCCTAAATTCGATACTGCCGGGCAACAGGGGTCTACAAGATAAGAATCAGGTCCTAGACAAAATGTTGCAAAAATCCAATTTATGCCAATCCCGATGACGTATAAGGAGCTGTATTATACTTTACTATAGGAACGCGTAGTGTCCCCATTCTATCTACAGCCATTACAACCCCCGTATCCTAAATGGTATGACCCAAACGCCCAATGTGATTATCATGCAGGAGTAACGAGGCATTCAATAGAAAACTGTAATGTCTTTAAAAGGGTAGTTGAGAAGCTTCTTAAGTTAGGAGTGGTCAAGTTAGATGATACACCCAATGCAGAGAACCTACTACCCAATCATGGAGATAAGGGGGCAAATACGATTGAGGAAAATATGATAAGAAGGACCAAGGGGGATATCTCGGAAGTGAAAACCCAGTTAAAAATAACTTGGAGAGAAATGATAAGAAGGGGTCTAATAAAATCAAGACTCGAGGGAAGAAATGAAGAGCCAGGGAACTATTGTGAGTTTCATGAAGCTGAGGGACATGAGATCCAAAAATGTGCTAAGTTTAGGACATTGGTACAGAGCCTTATGGATAATAAAGAGATGGAGTTTTACGAAGAGGGCTTAGAGGGAAGACACGTACACGCAATAGAAGGAGAGTTGACAAGTCAAAAGGTCAATTATCTGAGAGTCATTATCACCCGACCGAGGAGGGCGGAGGTCGGAGCACAAATCGCACTTAAAGTGGTAATTCAGAGACTTGTGTCCTTTCCTTACAAGGATAACAAAATGGTACCATGGAATTACAACTGTAACGTAGAAACACCGGGAGTGGAAATCTCAGCAAGTGCTTTTAAGGAGGCTCAAAAAGAGGGGTTCTACACACGAAATGGGAGATGTTACGACTCAGTAAACATTAGAACGGAACCAGCAAACTCCAATGATGTGTTAATCGAATAGGAGGAAGGTCTTGACACCCTTATCAATGTACCTGTGAAGGAGGAAGAGGCTAAAGAATTTTTAAAATTCTTAAAGCATAGTGAATACAGTGTAGTGGAGCAGTTGCGCAAACAACCAGCTCGTATTTTAGTGCTAGCCTTACTTTTAAGTTCAGAAGTTCATTGTGAGGATTTGATGAATGTGCTGAATGAGACTTATGTTACTAAAGACATATCGGTCAATAAGCTGGACCGATTAGTTAGTAACATAAGTGTTGACAATTTTATTTCCTTCAGTGATAATGAAATTCCACCTAGAGGTATGGGATCAGCCAAAGCCTTGCACATCACCACTCGTTGTAAAGGATATACTCTGTCAAGCATGCTAATTAACAATCGATCAGCCTTGAATGTCTTGCCATTGTCAACACTAAAATGGTTACCGATAGATAGTTCTCACATGAAGACATGTCAAAACATAGTGAGAGTGTTTGAGATACTGAGAGAAGGGTGATGGGGAGAATTGACATACTGTTACAGATTGGGCCGAATACATATGAAGTGGACTTTCTGGTGATGGATATAAAACCTTCATACAACTATTTGCTAGGAAGGCCTTGGATCCATTCGACGGGGGCAGTGCCTTCATCTCTTCATCAAAAGTTGAAACTAGTGACGGATGGTCGACTAATTACTATAAATGCTGAGGAAGACATTATAGCAATTGTTACCAATAACGCGCCATATGTAGAGGCGAATGAGGAGGCCATGGAATTTTTTTTCCGATCTTTAGAGTTCATCAACGCAACATTTATCTCAGAAGGATGTAAAGTCCCAATGCCTAAGATATCCAAGACTACGAGGATGGGTCTACAAATGATGGTGGGGAAAGGAGCCTTACCAGGAAAAGGATTGGGCAGATACCTCCAAGTGGAGATTCAAGTATCGATGCTAAAGGAGAAAAGAGATCGTTTTGGCTTGGGTTTCAAGCTAGATGTTAAACAAAAGAGGAAAGACATAGAGAAGAAGCAGGAGAGAAGAAGGGCATGCGTAAATGGAGAAGATGTCCAGTGGGAACTAATAATATTCCCTCACATATCCCAGACCTTTGTATCAGGAGGGATAGTTCACCCTGAGAGAGGGTTATTGGAAAGTCCTCACGTCAATGTCATACATGAGGAGGAAGGTGAACAAAGAAACCTGTTGGGCATTCGCCCTTATGAACTTGGAAGCGTTTTGGACAAATGGACTGCAGAGGAAATTTCTATAATTTTTAGAAATTATACAGAGTAATATTTAGAACGCTCTTATTGTTTTTAGCCTAGGAACAATAAGATTTCTTTTGTGAAATAGGCTCGTGTTTAGAAGTTGTTATTTTAATAAAATACATTTTGATAATTAACTAGAGAGCAAATGTTCTTTCTTTCTTTTGACTTTTTAATTTCATTCCAAATTCTTCATTCATATCATGTGAATAGTTGTCCTAAAATTCATTTGTTCTTTGCACATTCTTTCGTACCCATTACAGGCCCTTAGATATCAATGACATGAACAACAATAATACGGATTTAGAGGTCTATTTTGAGCAAGAGATGTGTTTAGAGGAATCTCAGGATTTTGAAGATGGCCGAGGCTGTGACTTATCTCCAGATTTATTAAGAATGGTAAAGCAAGAGGAGAAACAGATCTTACCCCATAAAGAGGAAATAGAGAACATAGCTTGGAAGAAGGAAAGGTTGTAAAAATTGGGACGCACATAGCCAAGGAGATGAAACAAAATCTTGTTGAGTTATTACGAAATTAAAGGATGTCTTTGCATGGTCATACGAAGATATGCCCGGACTAAGCACTGATATTGTGGTACATCGCCTTCCCATTAGAGAAGATTACAAACCAGTTCAGCAAAAGCTACGAAGGATAAGACTTGATGTACTGTTGAAAATAAAAGAAGAGGTCCAGAAACAGTTTAATGCTAGTTTTCTATAAGTGGTCAAGTACTCAGAATGGGTTGCCAACATTGTTCTTGTCCCTAAGAAGGACGGAAAGGTTTCGGATGTGTGTAGATTACAGGGATCTAAATCGAGCTAGCCCAAAGGATAATTTTCCTTTGCCGCATATCGATACATTGGTGGATAATACAGCAGGATTTTCTTTGTTTTCCTTCATGGATGGCTTTTCAGGATACAATTAGATCAAGATGCACCCTGGGATATGGAGAAAACTACCTTCATAACACTGTGGGGTACCTTTTGCTATAAAGTAATGCCTTTCGGATTAAAGAATGAGGGGACAACATATCAAAGGGCCATGGTAACTTTGTTCCATGATATGATGTACAAGGAGATCGAAGTGTATGTTGATGACATGATTGCCAAATCACAAATAGAGAAAGAACACATTGAGGTCTTGAAAAAATTGTTTTTGAGGTTGAGAAAATTTCAATTGAAGCTCAATCCAGCAAAATGTACTTTTGGAGCTTGGTTAGGGAAGTTACTGGGCTTTATGGTTAGCGAGAAGGGAATTGAAGTTGACTCTAACAAAGTTAACGCTATACAAGAATTGCCTCCACCGCATACTTAGAAGGAAGTACGAGGTTTTCTTGGAAGGTTAAATTACATTGTTCGGTTTATTTCATAATTAAATAAGAAATGTGATCTCATATTTTGTCTTCTCAAGAAACAAAATCAAGGTATATGGGATGATGAATGTCAGAAAGCTTTTGACAAAGTCAAAATGTATCTGTCAAATACACAATACTATCTCCGCCTAATCCAGATAGACCATTGATACTATATTTGTCAATATTCAAAAAATCCATGGGATGTGTGCTTGGACAACACGATGAGTCAAGAAGGAAAAAAATGGCGATATATTATCTCATTAAAAAGTTCACTGATTGTGAAATGAGATATTCGTCGATCAAGAAATTGTGTTGCGCCTTGATTTGGACAACTAGAAGGTTGAGGCAGTACATGGTATATCATACCACCTGGTTAATTTTCAAACTCGATCCATTAAAGTATATGATGGAGTCCAGTGCTTTAAATGGAAGAATGGCTAGGTGGCAGATTCTGTTATCTGAATTCGACATAGTCTATGTGAACCAAAAGGCTATAAAAGGGAGCGCAGTAGTAGAATTTTTGATAAGCAGAGCTTTAGAGGATTATGAACCTTTAAACTTTGACTTCCGAATGAGGAGCTGATGTATGTGGCAAATACTGAGAAATGTTCATGGAAGTTAAACTTTGATGGAGCATCGAATGTTGTAGGAAATGGAATTGGGGTAATTTTGGTATCTCCTAGTGGTGATTATTATCCATTCACATGCAGATTGGATTTTGATTGCACAAATAACATGGCAGAATATGAAGCATGCATCATGGGACTTCAAGCAGCCTTAGAACGCAAGATCAGAGTGCTAGTAGTATACGGAGATTCTGCCTTGGTAATTTACCAGCTTAAAGAATAGTGGGAAACAAGAGATCCCAAACTAATTAATTACCGAAAAATAGTTCTGGGATTGATTGAAGAATTTGATAACATTACTTTCAATTACCTTCCACGTGATGAAAATCAGATGGCAGATGCTTTGGCAACCTTGACTTCTATGATCAGAGTAAAAAGACCAGAGGATATGAAGCCTATTCAGATGAGTATCGTTGAGGTTCCAGCCTTTTGTTATGACATAGAAGAGGAAGAAAGAGATGACCATCCTTGGTATCAAGATGTATTGCGATATGTGAAAAATCGTGAATACCCGGAGAATGCCACTGAGAATGAGAAAAGGACTTTAAGAAGAATAGCCTCTGATTATGTCTTAAATGGAGATATCTTACACAAAAAGAGAAAAGATCAAGTACTTTTGAGATGCGTTGATGCTGTTGAAGCTAAGAAAATCCTTGAAGAAGTTCATGAGGGCGTTTGTGGAACACATGCTAATGGATTCACAATGGCCAGACAGATAATGAGATTTGGATATTATTGGTCTACCATGGAAGGAGATTGTATCAACTATGCCAAGAGATGTCATAAATGCAAGATTTATGGAGATAAAATTTATGTGCCTCCATCACCTTTACATGTTATGACTTCCCATGGCCTTTTTTCATGTGGGGCATTGATGTTATTGGGCCAATCTCACCCAAAGCTTTGAATAGGCATCGATTCATCTTTTTAGTAATTGACTACTTCATGAAATGAGTCGAAGTTGCTTCATACGCTAACGTCACTAAGTCAGCAGTTAGTCAGTTCTTGAAGAAAGAGATTATTTGTCGATATGGAATGCCTGAGAAGATCATATCAAACAACGCGCTAAACTTGAACAATAGCTCGATATCAGAAATTTGTAGCCAATTCGGGATCAAACACCATAATTCATCTCCATACCGACCAAAAATGAATGGGGCAGTGGAAGTGACTAACAAAAACATCAAAAAGATAGTAGGGAAGATGATAGAGACTTATAAGGATTGGCATGAAAACTACTGTTTGCACTCTATGTTTATCGGACGTCCGTTAGAACCTCTACTGGGCAATGCCTTTCTCATTTATTTATGGGATGGAGGCTGTTCTACCCATTGAAGTGAAAATTCCTTCCCTTTAAGTTTTGTCAGAAATAAAGTTGGATGAAGCTGAATGGATTCAGGCTCGATATGATCAGTTGAACTTAATTGAAGAAAAGAGGCTAAGGGATATTCGTCACGGTCAGATGTACCAAAAACGAATGATGCGAGCCTATAATAAGAAAGTCCTCCGAAGAGAATTTCATGAGGGGGACCTTGTATTAAAAAAGATCCTTCCCATACAAAAGGATTCTAGAGAAAAATGGATGCCGAATTGGGAAGGACCATATGTGGTGAAGAAGGCTTTCTCTAGAGGAGCACTGATCTTGATCGAAATGGATGGGAAAAGTTTACCCAACCCTGTAAACTCTGACTCAGTAAAAAAGTATTTTGCTTGAAAAAGAGAAGAAGCCAAAGTGAAAACCCGAAAAGGGCGATTTGATTTCTCAGAAAAAAAAAGAGAGGCCAAGGTGAAAACCCACAAAGGCACCTTGAGACCAAAGGGGCTTTGAGTTGAAAACCCAAAAAGGGCGACTCAAATTATGAAGGGACACGCAGTCATCTCGCTACACTTAAAATGACAATGAAATGAAGAATGTCACATATTAGGGCATCAACAAAATACTTTGGGTCTTCTAAACACATGTTGAACTCGAGGCAGTCTTCATAAAGTTTGTATATGGGAGCTCAATCGGCGATATCTAGGGCATCTGATTTTTGTCCTATTCATTTTACTATCTTTGGATTCTTTTTTTTCTCTTCTTCTCAAAGATATGTTACAAGTAATTTTTCTTTGTATTCTTTTTACAAATTTACTCAAATTTTAATCCTTCTTTTGAGATCAATTTATTTGTTACCCATATTCATAAATTTGTTGCATTGAAAAAATGATTGACTAAGTAATAATTTCACAAAAAGAAGTTTTACATATTACTTTGGAAATTTTTAGATAAAACAAGGAGCCAAAACAAGACAATTGTTTAGAATTTCCATGTGCATAGAAATATTTGAGAAAGAAGAGTCTGGATAGAGACTATTTCTCTGAATTCTTTGTCCAATTGATAAGTGGACGTGATGCCATCAGATTATAACACTTGGGGGTGGTGCGATGAACTAAGAAACCCAGAATTGTGGTGGAATGGGTTGAACTTGAAATAAACCCTATACCCTAAAATTTACAAATGGATCAGATTGAAAGAGTTTCGATTCTCACTGTGGTAGGATGGTACAAGCCTTGTGTTCTCAAGATCCAAGCGAAGTTGAATCGGAAAGGAAAATGTGATTAATAAACAAAAATGAAGAACAAATGAGTGATAACACCTAGAGTAGGAATCATACTCATAACATTTTTGTATCATAGCAAATTTCATTAGGTGCATTTGATTTATTTCGGTCATTGCATTCTAATCCTAATCCTTTAAAAGGAATCATTTTTATGACATGTTGCATTCATGTCACTCATAACACATGAAATCGAGTCTACAGGACATGTCCTTCAATGGACGGTGTAGCGATATCGGTGAATTTTCAGATCTTATCTTCCTGAAGTTGTAGGAAGCAGATCAAAAAGAATTTCAGTCTTATCTTCCTAAAGTTGTAGCGGAGTAGATTGAAGAAAAAAGATCTTATCTTCCTGAAGTTGCAGGAAGCACATCAAAAGACACTTTCAGTCTTATCTCCTTAAAGTTGTAGCGGAGTAGATTGGAGAAAGAAGATCTTATCCTCTTGAAGTTGCAGAAAGCAGATCGAAGACATTTTAGTCTTATCTCCCTGGATTTACAGTGGAGTAGACTAAAGATAGAAGATTTTATCTCCCTGATGTTGTAGTGGAGCAAATTGAAAATAAAAGATCTCATCTTCCTGAAGTTGCAAGAAGCAGATCAAGAGACATTTTTAGTCTTATCTCCCTAAAGTTGTAGCGGAGTAGATTGAAGAAAGAAGATCTCATCTTCAGATCAAAAGACACTTTCAGTCTTATCTCCCTAAAGTTGTAGCAGAGTAGATTGAAGAAAGAAGATCTTATCTTCCTGAAGTTGCAGGAAGCAGATCGAAGACATTTTAGTCTTATCTCCCTGAAGTTGCAGTGGAGTAGACTAAAGATAGAAGATTTTATCTCCCTAATGTTACAGTAGAGCAAATCGAAAATAGAAGATCTCATCTTCCTAAAGTTACAGGAAGCAGATCAAAAGACATTTTCAGTCTTATCTTCCTAAAGTTTTAGCGGAGTAGATTGAAGAAAGAAGATCTCATCTTCCTGAAGTTGCAGGAAGCAGATCAAAAGACACTTTCAGTCTTATCACCTTAAAGTTGTAGCGGAGCAGATTGAAGAAAGAAGATCTTATCTTCCTGAAGTTGCAGGAAGCAGATCGAAGACATTTTTAGTCTTATCTCCCTAAAATTGCAGTGGAGTAGACTAAAGATAGAAGATGTTATCTCCTCGATGTTGCAGTGGAGCAAATCAAAAATAGAAGATCTCATCTTCCTGAAGTTGCAGGAAGCAGATCGAAGATTTTATCTCCCTGAAGTTGCAGTGGAGCAAATCAAAAACAGAAGATCTTATCTTCCTGAAGCTGCAGGAAGCAGATCGAAGACATTTTTAGTCTTATCTCCCTGAAGTTGCAGTGGAGTAGACTGAAGAAAGAAGATCTTATCTTCCTGAAGTTGCAGGAAGCAGATCAAAAGACGATTTTAGCCTTATCTCCTTGAAGTTGCAGTGGAGTAGACTAAAGACAGAAGATCTTATCTTTCTGAAGTTGCAGGAAGCAGATCAAAAGCATTTTCACCATTATCTCACTGAAGTTGCAGTGAAGTTAGAAGCCACTTGAAAAAGACGAAGACTAAGAAATCGAGGCTCGGCCAAGACCGGGCAAAATTGGTCCTTTTATGGTCTTTGCTCTATTCTTGTTTCACAACAATGAGCAAAGAGGGGCAGCTGTAGTAACCCATTTTGCCCAGCCCTTGTAAAACCAAAAAAGAAAATCAAAATGAAAAATAAATAAAATAAATGTTTAAGTTTATTTTTACAGTTCTTTTTATAGGCCCAAATAAATTACCTACAAACCCATTACCAGACTAACCCAAAACCCATTTACACCCTTAGCCCAAAATAAATGCCACCAGCTACCCAAACAGATACAACAGACTATGACCCAAGCCCAAAACAAACCCAAAATCACATGAGCCAAAAACCTAACCAGAGAACTAAGGGTTTCTGAAACCCTAAAGATCCCTAGCGCCGCAAGCCTTTCCTAGCAGCCTCTCGGACACGCCAACAGTCGCGTGCAAATCTCGCGCCTAGGCCAACCGTTACGCCACAATCGACTCCTCGCGCCAGCACTGAGCCTTCGGTCGCACCAGGATCTACGCCCGAGATCTCCTCATCAACTGCTGAAAAAGGAAACAAACAGTAGAAAAGAAAAGAAGCAAATATGACAAAGATTGTATTTCCTTTTTTATTTTGTTTTTTGGGATATAAAAACCCCTTGTAAAACTTGTAATAGACACACATATACAGACAAAAAAATAGAGAAAAAAATACACCAGATAGTAATACATGAAAAGGCACGGATTTGCACAAAGCCAGGAAGTAAAAATCTTGTCAGAAAACTCAGGGAAATAAAAGCAAATTTGCAGAGGTGATTTTTTCCATTCTATTTATTTTTAATTATTATTTTTTTCTTTCACATATCGCATATATAACCATTATTTTAAAAAAGAAAAAAAGAAAGAAAAGAGGTTACCTTTCGACGACGAAAATCGGAGATTTAAGCCTCTGGCTATCGGCCACGGAGGCGCTTGTGGCGCGTGAGGCGCATGGCTAGGGACTCGGAGATCGGGGCTCAGGCGATGGGAAGAGGATTTTAGAGGATTTTGAAGCCTTTTTTAAAAAAAAAAATTAGATTTGAAATGAAATTTTTCTGTTGAAATTAACTTATATAGCCTCGAAGAAACGAGCGTCGTTTAAACAGATACAGGATCCGCGTGTTGACCCGACCCGACCCTCAAGATCCGCGTGTTTTATTAAGAAGGAAAAATTGCTCTTCTAGTCCCTCCATTTGTAACACCCCACCCCGGCCCAAACACTACAACCGGATCTGGTATGTCACCAAGAAAAATTTTATCGAAACATGTCGCATTTTCGGAAAAGCCCAAATATGTTTTATATAGAATATGCTTAAGTAAAGTGAAATCCAAACTTAAATACATGCCTTTTTAATTAATATAAAAAGCTTAAACGACTTAAAGTAATAGAAGCCCATAATAAAACATAATAGCCCATGGCCTTATTACAACGAGGTTTGAAGTCCATTAATTAAAAATATAAAATAAAACTTGAGTCTCTTTTTGCCAAATCTACATATTCTTCTGCATGGCCACCTTGCGTTCCTCTCCAGCCCGGTCCGAATCACTAGGTATCACCTGAAATGTTAATTAAAGCGTGAGTCGCGAGACTCAGTGTGCAACCATTATGCACCACTAGAGTTTGGGCCTTAAGCCCATTAAACAAAATAAACAGTGTAATAATCATAATAAAAATTAATAGCAATTAATATGCAAGGCCCAACCCGTTTGCCTAGGTTTCCATCCGCTACACACCTCCGTACCAACAGTTCACACCATTGGGGATTTCTACAATCGACCCACACCACTACACACCATGATGGCAATCATGCTGCTCATTCACATATGATGGCCGAAGCCCTTATAACATATAATGGTCGAAGCCTGTATAACATTTAATGGCCGAAGCCCGTATAACAGTTCACGGCATTAGCTGCTACACATGTAACGTATAACTTCCTCCTTTCATCAACCCAACCCATGCAATCACATACAAGCATTTTACTTATAACATTTAAACAGATTATTTACTAACCTGAGGATCCGCTTTTTCCCTCCTTGGGCTTGCATCAATAAACCGAGATTTCGGCATTTATCAAAACATAAAAAAACACATGAACATACAATAATAGGCAGATCTAGATGGTGGGGAGGTATTACACTCCTGGTTACCGCGAAAATCTATTATCCCTAACGTAGAGCCTTATTTGTTGAATCTCGAAAATCCCTAAGACAACGTCACCTTCCTACCTTCGGCTTTTCCACCAAATCGGCACGGAGACTTTTAATGAGATGATTAACTACTAAAAGCGAGAGAGGAAAATCGACGAGCCTTAAATAAGTGTTTGGGTTAGATTTGAATGAAAAGAAAGAGTGAAATCGCATAGAATAAAATCCCAAAACTTACCAAATTACTAAGGAGTATGTGGCTTATGGTGCACCTTTGGAAGCGAAACCTCCCTTGTAGGTTCGGCTATGTGAGATGAGAGTATGAATCAAATGGAATTGACTTTTAGAAAAGAAAAAGAAAGCGTAGGAAAGGCTTGGAAATTTCGACAGAGAATGAGAGAAAAATAGGGTTTCGACTATCGAAATTGAAGAATACTACTCCCTATTTATAGAGAAATTTCGGCATATCATTCACACACAGAGTTAGAATTTCGGCCAACTCTTCCCTTCTCCTGATAGCCTTTATCTCACCTGATAACCCAATCCTTATCTCCTTAAAAAAAATAGCCCTCATCTTTCTCTTCATTATCTTCCTATTTATCAAGAAATAAAAGAATTAAAATCCTTATTTTGTAGCTAGTGTGCCGTCCACTCCTAGGGCTTGTAAGTGCCAAATTTTGTCTTAAAATTTGGGCTCTAAGTGGCCATACTAGGCCCAAACTCCTCCCATTATGATGCCACCTTATGCCCACTTAAAGCTCCTCAATCCTTGGGCCACAAGCCCGACTTGTCACTTAATTAACTATCTACTTAAATTATAAGCTAACACCATGTATTAGCCACCTAACCCATATTTTTAAAGCCCAATATATCACTTTAAAATACCCAGAGCACTAATTTAAACCCTAATCCACATATTTAATCAAAAAATCAGTCCGATCCTTAGAATCTCAATTTAACATATTAGACTATCATATAAGTGAGTAGGCCCACTTTGAGGATGTTACACCAATAATTTATAAATTTTAATTACGTCCTATTAACTAGTTTATTTTTTTAAAATTAACCCTGGCAATCTGTTTATATTGCAATTTAATCCTTTTTTTAAATATATATATATATATATTTTAAATTGGTATTAAATTATGTATTATATTAAATTTTTATATTTTTAGTAGTTATCTATACAAATTTATTAAATTATAAATATCTATTATTTCGTCTTATTATTTTAGTATATATATATATATAAAAATAGATATTATATTTTTTTGCTACACATTATATAATATTATATCATATATTTAATTAAAATTATTTATAATATATTCATATTTTAATATCTTTTTTATTTTTAAAATCATTATATATTTTTAACACATTGTTTATATTGTTGTCCTTTTATCTATTTAAATTTGCATGAAATATGTTCATAGTTAATTTTATTGTTTATTATATTTGCCTATACTTCATCATGTATCTGTAATTGCTTTAGTATAGAAATTATTATTTGTCGTATTATGTATTATTATTGCCTATCTTAAATGTTAGCATTTTTTTGTATATATATTTATGTTAGATAGTGTATAAATGCAATATTGTCACATAGTTATGGTTTAAAATAAAAATACATTTTTTACAAAATTAATATTTTATTTAAAGGTTTTCAAAATAAGGTAATGTTTTGATATTTAGAAATTCGAGAAATAGTGCCCAATCGTGCTGGGTTGCGATTTTTCGTTTGGCTAAATAACTAAATATCCTTGTAACAAGTTTTATAAATTATGAGATGATCTTAGTGACGAGGGTTTGAAAATATCATGTCCAATCGTACTGGATATGATGTTTATATTCTTTCGGATCGAAGTAATCTCAAATTTTAAATCAAAATTTCTCAAAGTTTTATAAATTATGAGATAATCTTAGTTACGAGGGTTTAAAAAAACATCATGTCCAATCGTGCTGGATGTGATGTTTATATTCCTTCGGATTGAAGAAATTTCAAATTTTAAATCAAAATTTCTCAAAGTTTTATAAATTATGAGATGATCTTAGATACGAGGGTTTAAAAAACATCATGTCCAATCGTGCTGGATGTGATATTTATAATCTTTCGGATCGAAGAAATCTCATATTTTAAATCGAATTGTTCGAAGTTTTTTAGAAATCATATTTTAAATCCTTTTAAGTTTCAAACATTTGGACATGACTTTATCGATTAGGTACCAATTTTTGGGCGTTATGAGGGTACTAACCCTTCCTCATACGTAACCGACTCCCGAACCTATCTTTTTGTTTTTCGTAGACCAAAATCAGTATTTTGAAATAAAACTTTTTACATGGTGATCCAATCACATCTAAATAAAAAGAGATTAGTGGCGAATCCCGTTTTTGTTTTAAAGTCGATTCCCATTTTTAAAATTTGATTTTTAAATGGTTTCATTATTATTTATTTATTTATTTATTTAATACTAAAATATGATTCTTACAGAGTATTTGATGTTTTCTTTTAATTGAATATGATTAAGGAAAATCTCATAGTTAAAATAATTACTTTACAATATTTGAGATATATTAACATTTTGATACACTAACACATTTCCTGAAAATGAAATTTACAAAATTACTCTTATCAAATAAAAGATAAATTTATGTATTTTTAATAATTTTACTATTAACAAGTATTTGAATTAAATATTTAATGGTATTATTTTCAGTAATATTTATTATTAAAAATATTTGAATTAATTCACAAAGCATAGTTTGCTCATATTTTGGTCGAATTTGTTATGTGAATACATTTGAAAAACAACTTGTATATTAACTTAAGGTTATGAAGATGTAAAATTTATATAAAAAAATCTATATAAATTTAAGTGTATTCGTGCATTGCGTATATAATCTAAAATTACCTTGATATTAAATTTTGGTGTTGATGAAAATTTATATTATATATAACAAAAGAAATACATTTATTTTAAACTTAATCCTAGACAGCTAATTTTGTCCTAACAATTTTTAAAATATATTCTAATAATTTAGAATTACTCATTGATTATAAAACTCAAAATTATGGTCTATTGATCCGATATTTCCTTCCTCACAAATATTTTGAATTTAAACATATAGATGATAAATTGATCTGCGACTTAACTTGCCAATTAATCATTTTAAAATTTATTTTATATGCACCATTTAAAAATAAAAATAGAACCCTTTTTTTCTTGCCGATTGAGTGTAGATACTCAATCTACTTGGAATAAATGTAAGGAGTAACTATTTCAAATATATCATTTAAAACTATACAAAATAGTTTTTCAACTAATAAATTATCTATATTATATATAAAGTAGTTAATTGAGTTGGTATTACAAGTTAATTCTATATTAATTTTGGGTGAAGTTAAAAAAATTTTGGAGGAATTGAAATTAAATTGTATATTTTACGATAGTAAAAAATATAATTTCATAATTTTAATAACTTATATTTTTATAATTTTTAAAGGATTGAATCAAATTTTTTTATCATTTTGGGAATAAAATGTAATTTTACCATTTTAATTTATAATTTTATAAATTATAAAAGGCTAAAAGGAATTTTTTCCATTTTAAAGTGACACTCCACCTTTACACTAACTCAACTATAAAATTACTCAAATACCTTTAAAAGATAATTAATATTATTATAAAGACATTTCAATCTTTTCATATATTTATATAATCTTGAACTAAAATAATTGATATACATTATTTGAGAATCTAAGTCTAACACAAGACTAATAAATTCATATAAAACGTATTTCTACTCTATTAATAATTATTTATTGATATATTTCTATAAATATATTTTTAAAATAAAATATGTATTCACTCTACAATCTAGATGTGATAAAATCTAATAGATTATAAATATTCTGTAAATGAATATGAGATTGGATCTTTCTAATATACAATTTTAAATTAAATTAATTATTTAAATATTTTTTTAAATTTCTTTCCTAAATTAAATGTATCATATTATTAATTGTTTATAAACTCGACGGATAAAGTTAAAAAGTTAAACCTGTCTTCGTAAAATGAAAGAAAAAAAACTAAATATAAAAAATAAGGGTTAATATACAATTTGATATTTGAATTTAACTTTAATATTTAATTTGATATTTGAGTTTTTGTTTAATATGGTACTTGAATTTGACTTTAATATTTAATTTGATACTTAAAATAAATAATTTAGTAAATGTTAGACATGTATACTCTAGTAAAAAGACATAGGTACTTAATTGGCATAAAAAAATTTCATATATCAAATTGAACATTAAAGTAAACTCCAGTACTTAAATAATACAAAGAAAAACTCAATTATCAAATTTTGAAAAATTGAACATTAAAATGAACATTAAAGTCAAATTCAAATATCAAATTATTGAAGTCAAATTCAGATATTAAATTAAAATAAAAATTTAAATATTAAATTAAATATTAAAATTAAATTTCGATATCAAATAATACATTAACCCAAAAAAAAATTCACTTTGCTTCACCCTTTGCTAGTTTACTTAAAAAGAATATATATATTACAAAACAATGGACGGTATCATGGATGAAATTGATAGCGTGGAAAGAAAAAAAATAGTAGTTTAACTGCCAAATTTAGATTTAAACCATAAAATCATGGCTTGATAACCCTAACCAAAAGCAAAAAACTAAAACCTGAGTTTTAAATTTGTACTTTTTAAATAAAACGACTTTATTAATCTCATTTCACTAAATTTTACAATTTTAGTCCTTCACAACAATGTTGAACATTGTAAACTTTTGGTACAATACGGGTAAAAAGTAAAAATTTTACAATTACAATCATGATGACATGTACATTTTGAGATTAGTTTAATTTTTTAAAAATTAAATAAAATACATGTTATATCTTAATCCTTATAAGAACCCAAATTATTTTGGATAATTTCATGCCTCTTAATATAATAATCTCGCCCACTAGAACACAAGGTCGTTGAAATAATAACCCCCATTTTTAAACAGGTACTTCTAATCATACTTTTTAAATACATTCTCAACAGTCTTAAAACCTTTCCAATAACAATGCTAACTAAACTGTGATCCATGATATTTTCCAATTATTATCCTTATTATTTTATCACCGGCCACCCCTTTTGGGTAATGGTGTAGTCCTATTGGAATTAGTTTTTTCAACAAGGCAGAAGGCTTTGAGACCTGAAACAATGGGTCTCTGCACAATAACACCACCATTTCTTCAGTAAAAATTTTGTGTATTAAATGTCAAATTATATTTTATTTATTTATTAGAAATAAGTAAATTAATTTATGTACATTAAATTAAAAATTAAATTAATCATTTTAATTAAAAATTATCTATTTCTATAATTGAAAATTAGCATTATGAATAGAATAATCAAACAAAGACACTTGATGTACCACATGTATCTCATGCTAATATATAGATATTTATTTTTAACAGTAAAAATAAATAAAAGTTTTAATAAAAATTAATTAATTTTTAATCAATATATATAAACTAATTTACGTATTTTTAAATAAAAATAAAATATAATCCAAATTCTAATAAAAAATTCAATGATATTTTAACCTATTTCTTTCCACTAAATACCAGAAAGGATGGTCTACAATCTGGATCCCTAACCCCTAAATCACTTTAATGGTGCGGTTAGCCTCTAACGGTATGCTAAACCACCATGTTATTTTATATTTACTTTTTCCAATTGCAAATATCTCCGATTAATGGCGCCCACGTGCTACGCAGCTCAAGTTGTCTACTATGGGAATTTGTGACCTTTTAAAAAAAAATTCCAAGAACAAATAAAAAACGAGGGTTTAGAAAAATTAAATTAAAAATGATACTCAAATTAATATTTATTAAATCTGGTAGTTCAGCATAGAATGGCATTTGATTTGGCTTGGTTCATAAATTAAAATATCGTAACTAACAGAATGAATTGAGCTTTGCATAATGTATTCAATTTTAAATTTTATAATATAATGTTTCTATATTAGTGAATGCTACATAAAAAATGTTATAAAATTAAGAAAACGTTCAACGACCCAAGTTGTTTTCCGTAGATGAAATTTTGATTTGGATTAATTCTAATTTTGATAATATTGGATTTAGTTTTTAATTTTACTCTTTAATTTTAAAATATTATAAACAATAAATTTATCTCAACCTCGGATACTCTTCCATGTAAGCTGCACCAGGATTTATAAATTTCATAAATGTTCGATTAGAATTTTTTTTAAGTTAAATAATAAATTCACTCAATTTAATTTGTCTACTTAATCATTGATTTTATATTTGATTCCAAAGCCATAATTTATGATGGAATAAAGTTCGAACTAAAATTTTATTTCATTACTAATTAAAAATAATAATTCATATTAAAAATTATTATTCTAAGATCCTATCAACTTCAACTAATAATAATAATATGCTCAGATTTACATTACTTCCGGTCACTTGAATTTTGATTAATATTGATTAGAAAACAAAAAAAAAAAACAATAAGAAATCATAAAGATTAAAAGAAAAATTCTATAAATATTAATGGAGTTAAAAATTAAACTATCCAACGTTAAATTTAACAACTACCCAATATAAAAGGTAGAAATTGCTTTCGCTGACAAAAAATTCATCAAATCAAAAAATCGAGTTGAATAGATAATTTAGTTTAATTTGGTTCAAATTTTTATAGTTGAGTTTAATTTGGTTAGATAATATTATTGAACCACATTAATTTAGTTTGATTTTAATTTTTTTATTAGACACAAAAAATAAAACGACAAAACAAAATAAAACAAGACAGTTTAAATTTTTTTAAAAGACATCCAATATTTTTATACATATAAGTCCAATATATAAATCCATTTAAAACCAAAAACAAAACCTATTGCTTCTAAATTATAAATATAGCTTTTATTATACTTTTACATATTTTATAATTAAATAAAAATTAAAACTATATCTAATTTCACTGTCAGCCTCTCATGAATTGTTGTTAAAACTTTCAAAAATTCAAGTGTTTATCTTTTTTTTTATTTATTATGTACTATTTTCTTTTTTTCCTGTTATTATTGTTGTTAAAATCTTTAAAATTTTGGTTATCATTATTAACATTTTTAAGCCCGTGTTTTTTTTTGTTGTCATTACACATTAAGAGTTATAAAATATAAATAATTTAACATTTGATTATGTTGAATAAAAATTGAAAGTGATTAAATTAATGTTTAATTTGATTTTTAATAAATATTTATAATTATAAATTTTATAAATTAAATTTTAATAAATATATTAATTGAAAAAATTAAATTGTCAAATAGTGTCTAAAAACTTAAAAAATATTTTATCTAATCAAAATTGAAAAGTCTAAATTCAAAAATAATTTTATCTCAAAACTCAAAACAGAATTTTATATAATTAAAGGGTATATCAAACACATTGAAGTTGAGGTTGAGGAATGCAAATATGTATTGTAGGTAAATCTCGGGAAAACAAACATTTAATTTACATATCTACATCACTATTCTTGCTAAATCAACATAAATGGTTGCTAAACCTAACACGCAATACAAGCTTTTAAATTTCATTTATATCTTGTCATTTCGAATTGGACCAACTTTATTTTTCTAAAGTAAAACCTCTCAAGTGTGTGGGTTTACCGGCAATAACTTGCCCACATAAAAGTTTTGTTGGCCTGATAGCACCGAAAATAAACAACATTCAAAAAAGGAAACGAAGCTTAAACAAAATGATTGTATGGGAGAGAAAAGAAGGCCCCAATTCTAGTTATATATTCCCCCAAACATGTCACTCTCTCTTCCCCAACTAGCTGCGAGTAGACAACAAAACAACATGAAAACCTCCCTTTTTTTCTTTTACTTATTATCTCTCTCATATTTCAATGTAAGAAACTAAATTCCCTAGTCTTGTTTTTGCTCTATATTGTCTTTTCTACATTTTCATTTCATATACATACATTCTAGACTTTGTTGCTTTAATTTATTTATTTCTATTTCTATTTCTATTTCCAGGTGGTGCAAGTATTTGGTACAGGCACAAGCGAGGGTAAGGAGAACCCATTTACAGCCAAAGCCTCGTTGATTCGTTACTGGAACAATCACATTTCCAACAATCTTCCCAAGCCACCATTTCTTATCTCCAAAGCTTCCCCACTAAACGCCATCGACTTGGCCAAGCTCACTCAACTCGCCAATCATAACTCTCTGTCTTCCCACATTGAATCTTTTTGTTCCTTAGCCAATCTTTTCTGCTCATTCCAGGAGGACTCCTCGAAACTAGACGCAGTTGGCAAGGGTAAAGGGGATGCAAACTTCGCAGTGTATTCCAGTAAAAACTTTAAAGGTTATGGCTCGTTAAGACGCGGAGGGATCGACTCCTTCAAGAACTACTCCGATGGGTTAAATACTCCCAATGAGTCTTTTAAGAAATACAGCAGGGGATCCAATGCCCACAGTGAAGACTTCACAAGCTATGCTAAAGATGCCAACGTCGCTATTGATAACTTCACCAACTATGGCTCCAGCGCCACGGGCGGCTCTGGTGGGTTCAACAACTATCAGGAACGAGTTAACGTGCCAAACCTCCGGTTCACCAGCTACGACTCCGATGGTAACAAGCATAAACTCTCTTTCTCAAGCTATAGCTCTGAGACAAACTCAGGGTCCGAGGCATTCACCAATTATGGGAAGAAGGGCAACGCAGTTCCAGCTGAGTTCACAAGCTATAGTTCTAATGCTAACACCATCGGGTCGAGTTTTGCAGGGTATGGGGTGTTAGGGAACTCAGCAAACGACTCGTTTAAAGCCTATGGTGACTCAGGTAACAATCCCCGTAATAACTTTAAAATCTATGGTTTAGCTTCTAAGTTGGGGATTGACAGCTTTACTAGCTATCGAGATTCAGCCAATGTTGGAGCTGATTCTTTTCAGTCTTACGCAAGGGATGCAAATTCCGGGAAAGTTAATTTTGTAAATTATGGGAAAACATTTAATGTTGGGAACTCTACATTCAAAGAATATGGTAAAGGTTCCACTGGTTCCACCACAATAGGGTTCAAAATGTATGATTTGGCCCGTTCATTCCTGGATTATGCCAAAAAGAGCGTCACATTTGCTGGATACACAAACTCAAGCTCTAAAGAAACTTCAGTGAATAGATGGGTTGAGCCAGGTAAATTTTTTAGGGAGTCGGTTTTGAAGGAAGGGAATGTCATGGTGATGCCCGACATAAGGGATAAGATGCCTCGAAGGTCATTTTTACCCCGGGGGATTTTGAGTAAATTACCATTTTCAACCTCCCACTTATCTGAGCTTAGGAACATTTTTGGTGCAAGCATGGAGGGCATGCTTGAGAACGCACTGACAGAATGCGAGAGGCCAGCGAGCCGAGGTGAGACGAAGCGGTGCGTTGGGTCTGTGGAAGACATGATTGACTTCGCCACATCGGTGTTAGGCCACAGTGTTACGGTGAGAACAACAGAAAATGTGAAGGGATCAAAGCAAGAGATCATGATCGGAGAAGTCAAAGGAATCAACGGTGGGGAGGTGACAAAATCGGTCTCATGCCATCAGAGTTTGTACCCCTACCTACTCTATTATTGTCACTCAGTGCCCAAGGCTAGGGTTTATGAAGCTGAAATTCTTGATGTTACAAGCAAATCCAAGATTAATCATGGCGTTGCCATTTGTCATCTTGACACGTCTGCTTGGAGTCCCACTCATGGTGCCTTTCTAGCCCTTGGATCCAGCCCTGGACAAATTGAAGTCTGCCATTGGATCTTTGAGAATGACATGACCTGGACAATTGTGGATTGAATTGCTGAAAACTTTTTTTTCCATCAAAAAAAGAAAGCTATTTTTAGTCCTACTTATTTATTTTTGTATCTCGTATGAACAACGGGTTTCAATTGTTTTGTTTTATTATAGTATACTTTTATCATGAACTTTATGGTGGTTAGTTTTTTTCTATTTTATTGGCAGTGTTCGATTAGTTCGATAAATTAAATAAGCTTTTTACTGCCAAATATTTTAGGAGAGTAGTTAATATCTATATTTTATAATAATCATATAAATATCTATCTTTAAATTTGAAAATGATTATATGAAACAATGATGTTATATTATCTCAGATCTATTTTTATTATTTTAATATTACAACAATATTTTTATCTTAAATTTCAGTATTTTATTTTAAAAATCCAAATGAAAATCTTGAATTTCAGCATGAAAATTGTTGATATAGCATTAAATTATTGGAAAGGGATAATATCACTGTTTTATACGATCATTCTTTCCCTGAACATAAAGGATGACTAATAAGCCTTTTTTTTTTTTTTTTATAGAAAACGGACTCGAAGGTCACTACCTCTTATTAGGAAGAATCAAGAATAACATGATTGTAACAACTCATTTTCAGCGAAAATTAGAATAGTGATTTCGGGATCACAAGTCTGAGCCAGAAAGAAAATTTATTTTAATATTATTGTATGGTCCGCATTATGATAGGAATGTTATATGAAAATTCTGATAAGAAAATTGTACAGATTATGTGTTTAATTAGGAAAATAACCAAATTGCATAAAATGCAATAGTTGAGTTCTAGTAGCTATAAGTATCAAATAGCTATGGAATTCAAAATTTGAGGTCCTTATATGATAATTAGACCATTAAAGAAAAGTTAGTAGATATTTTGATGATTCATCCATGGAAAATTAGAAAAAGAAAAGGACTAAATTGGAAATGTAAATAATTAATGGATGATAAATAATTAATAGGAAATAAAATCATTTTATATCATCTTCTTCCCCTAAAAAAATACATGAAAACTCTAGGAAAGAGAAAACAAGCTTTCTTGGCTTAATTGGATCCGGAAATACCAAATACAGAATTGGATTGTGAAAAACAAAAAGTGTCAGATTAGTAGATTTTCTTATACGAACGATTATCGAGGTAAGTTCTTGTAACCAAATTGTGTTTATTTTCATGCTTGAATTGAATATGGTATGTGATTGTAGGAATTATATAAATGTTATAAATAAATGAAATAATCACATATTCAATAAAGTCCGAAAAATGTTAAGTTCCGTTTGAATAATGAAATTCGATGGATCTATTATTTCCCGTATTGAATGGGGTCCTGCATATATTGCGGATAGAATATAGCTCGAATGAGCATCCTGATAAAAGCCCTCTCGAGCGTCCTGTTATATAGTTCCTGCGAGCATCTTGATCGATAGTGATATTGCATGTGTTGAGTACTACCGCAGCTTTTTGTGAGCGTCCTGTTACATGATTCGATTGGTTGTGATCCAACATATAATGTGGACACAAATGCAGCTCTATGTGAGCGTCCTGATATAGGCTCTTATGAGCTTCTTGACATGGCTTGCTTGAACTCCTTATTACCTTATCCGGTGCTCCCTGATATTAACTCTTCGGAGTTATCTGTTAAGCTTTATGAGCTCTCTGATTAAAACTCTTATCATTTTTCCTGTTTAGCCCGGATAAGTGTCCTGTTACATGGTTTATCCGAGCATCCTGATATGTGACCCGAGAGTGCGCTCCCTGATTATGTGCCCTAATTGGTACCCCTGATTATAAGTTGACGGTTTACAGTTTTGTACACCTTGTGTGTACTACTTGAGTATCCATCGATATTTCAATAATTCAACGGACAAAACTTCTGAAATGAGAAATTATGAAATTAAAAGAGTTATGTCCTGACTACTTCTGAAATACCTGAAAGTGTAACAGCCCGGTTTAGACCCTAGTCGGAACAGTGGTTTGAGACCACGAATCTGAGGTCGTAAAAATATTTTAATGATATTTTCTGTGTGAATGGTATGTGACATAGCCTGTGTGAAAATTCTGTGTGATGATTTGATCGTTTTAGTGTCGAAGTAAGAGAAAGGACTTAATTGCATAGAGACTAAAATGCTGTGTGCTGATTTGTGAGTACTTATATGTTGTGGCTTTGAAAAGATAGAGGTTTTATATGGCAAATTAGCCATTTCTTTAGTTAGTGGATGGTATTTGTCCATATTAACCTTTGAAAATGTGTTTTATAAGTTTATATTATAAGGTTGAAATGGGAAATTATTTATTAAAGAATTATAATATGATAAAATTAGAAAAAAATGGATGTTATTTCTTGCATTCTTCCACTGAAATTCAAAAGAAAAGAAAGATTAAAAGTTCTCATACATTTGGCTACTATCAAGCCAAAATTAAGGTATGTTTGAGCTCGATTTTTAATAATTCTACATTTTTGTAATCGTTACTTCGTGCTCTAGCTAGCCCATATTGTAATTTTGTGAATTGATGATTTTTTGTGATGAGCCATTGATGAATGTGTGAGCTATGTGCTAGATGATAGTGATATATGAAGACTTGGTGTTGGATTAACATGTTTTGTTTTTAAATTTTTGATGAAATTGAGTATTTTAAGCTAAATTGTGAAAAGTGTAAGTTGAGGGACTAAATAGAAAATTTGATGAAATAATTGGACTTATATAATCCCTAGAGAGGTTCGGCCAAGCATGTGAATGTGTGGAATTTGTGAATTTGATGATTTTGTGAGATAGGGACTAAAGTGTCGAAATGTGAAAATGTAAGCGCTATTTTGTAAAATGCCCTAAATATGTGTGTTTGGATTAAAATGAATGATTTGGTGATTAAATGGATTGAATTTAAATATGTATAGACCAAGAACGGAGAGGTTCGGATCGAGATCGAGGCAAAGATAAAGTGTCGATTAATCGACTATTTCGGTATTTTGACATCTAAGGTAAGTTCAGATATAATACTAGTTGTAAACTTTATCTATATGATATAAATTGAATGGATGTATATGTATCTATGAGATTTGAAATGCTATATGCTGAATTGAGATAAAGGGGCACTAAGTGTGCAAAATTTGAAACGAGAAAAAGATGATTGGCACTGTGTGTGCGAAAAGATAGAAGCATCAGCTTATCGACTTGGCACTATGTGTGCGATACCGATATAAGTTTGGTTTAATGTATTGGCACTAAGTGTGCGATGATGATTATGTTTCAGTTATGAAATTGACACTAAGTGTGCGAATAAACCAATGGAATAGCAAATGTTGAACGAGAGGTAAAATTGAACAATTGAGTAGCATAAATGGTAACTAACTATGTGTTGATCAAGGTACGTATGAACCTATGTTGTTGATAATAGATTTAAGAGTTGATTGAATAGATAATTGAGTATGTGGTTGAGATTGATAATGTGCCTAATTGTGCCTTTATCTATGTGATGGTACATATATATATACATATCGATGTTGTTGTATTGAGTAATATGTATTATATTACGAACTTACTAAGCTTTGGAAAGCTTACTGTGTGATTTGTTTCTTTGCCTTGCAGCGTCAGTAAAGCTAGCTCGGATCTGGGATCGTCAGCTTATCAATCACACTATCAACATTCTATTTTAGTACTTTTGGAAATATGTATAGAGCTAGAATATGGCATGTATAGGCTAGTTAATTGAATCAAGTTTGAGATTTGTAAGTAGCCATAAGATGTAGCTAGATATGTGATAGGTTTTGCATGAATGAATGTGGTATATATATGATGCATCTTTTGGCATGATTTGTAGATTGATAAATTTGCTATTGAGTGGTAACTTTGTGTTGATAAATGCTAGTAGGGGTAGTGAGATTTGAGAATGAATTATGCTTGTGATAGAATAAGTATTGGTATTGAATTGGGTATGATTAGAGTTGGTATTGATTGCATGTTTTAAATTGCTAAATTGGTATGCTTTTAGGTGGCAATATGTGCATGAGATGTTTGGTTGATTGGCTTGTAGGTTTGACCTTAAGTAGGTGGCATGTTGGCCTTGCAAAAATGGCCTATAATGTCGCACGGTTGGGGCACACAGGCATGTCTCGGACCGTGGGTAAATTGGTAGAATGTGGCTTAAACTGCACACGGCCATGGCACGGGCGTGCCTACAGGTCGTGCGAGAAATGGCAGTATATGACCTTATAGGACACGGCCTTAGCACACGAGAGTGCTTGTTAGCCGTGTTGATTTTGGCAGTATGTAACCATGGGGAGGTCACACGGATGTGTCATGTAGCCGTGGGAGAGGCACGGCCTACCCGCACGGGCGTGTCTCCCCTATATTCTTGAAAAGTTTTAATTTTTCATGAAATTTTGTATGTGTTTTGGTTTAGTCCCGACTCGATTTATAAGCATGCTTAGGGTCTTGATGACTCGTTTAAGGGACACTATGATTGTATATGAATGTGTTTGATGATGTTTGACTTTGTGTCGACATTTAGAGGTTAAATGTTCTGATTGATCGGTAATACCCCTTTAACCTATTTCGGTGACAGTTTTGGGTTAGGGGTGTTACAATTTTATTGGTATCAAAACCACGGTTTAGTTGATTCTCGGACTAATGTAGCGCGTGTGAGTCTAGCTATACATGCCATATTATGAAATTACAATAGTGTGATGAAATCTGACAGTTGAAATGTGTTTTAATATAGTAATGGATCCCGAACGAGCAGTTGCTGACGACGTAGAGAGTAATGCACTGCCCCCACTCAAGGGACAGCGCCGGCCACACCTAGGCCAAATGATAGTGGTGAGGGAGGTGAGGCTAAACAAGCCTTCTTCCATATGATGAGTGAATGGTTTTCAAAATTTGTTAGAACAAATCCGACTGCTCCACAACCTCCACCCCCGCAAGTACCTATTGTGCCACAAGTTGTAGATCCAATCAGATTGAATAAACCACCTGTAGACAAGATTCGCAAGTATGGGGCCGAAGAGTTTAGGGCCACAGTTGATGATGATGTTGAGCGAGCTGAGTTTTGGCTCGAGAATACCCTTCGAGTATTTGATGAGATGTCGCTGAACCCTGATGAGTGCATTAAGTGTGCAGTTTCCTTGTTGAGAGATATGGCTTACAATTGGTGGAAAACATTGGTATCTGTGGTTTCGAGAGAGAGAATCACCTAGGATTTCTTTTAAGTCGAGTTTAGAAAGAAGTATATCAGCCAACGCTTCATTGATCAGAAACGTAAGGAGTTTTTAGAGCTAAAACAAGGCCGTTTGTCTATTGTTGAGTATGAACGAGGATTCGTGCGATTGAGTCAATATGCTAGAGAGTGTGTTTCTACTGAAGCTACTATGTGCAAACATTTCGTAGAGGGATCGAATGAAGACATAAAGTTGTTGGTTGGGATACTAGATATAAATGAATTTGTTGTACTTGTGGAGAGAGCATGCAAAGCTGAGGAACTCAGCAAAGAAAAGAAGAAAGCCGATTCTGAGGCTCGAGATGAAAGAAAGAGATCGATGAATAAATTTTCTCAGCCTTCTTCAAAGAGATATAGAGATGGCAGCAATCGTTCAAATGCTTCGTTTGGTCATCCTAATAGAGATCGTTTGAGATAGAGTACTGGTTTACGAATTCAAGCTCCGAATGAGTCAAGTGTGGGCAGTGTTAAGAACAACAAGCCTGAATGTAAACAATGTGGGAGGCGACATGTGGGAGAATGCTGGGGCAAGTATAACAATAGAACATGCTATAAGTGTGGATCCCGAGATCATTTTATTCGAGATTTCTTAAAGATAGTTGAAGAAGAAAATGTTCAGAATGAAAGACCAAGTAATGTTTAGAATGAAAGACCAAGTAATGTGACGGCTAGAAGTAGACCACCTAGGAGCATCAGAAATGTGAATGAAAGCCAGAGAGAAGCGACTGATATAGTTGTAAGGTCAGAAGTAAGAGTACCTACCCGAGTCTATGCTATACGTGCACGAGAGGAAGCATCATCTCCAGACGTTATCACCGGTACTTTCACTTTATTTGATACTGATGTCATTGCATTGATAGATCCAGGATCGACTCATTCTTATGTGCGTATGAATTTAGTATCGAATAAGACTCTACCTGTTGAGTCTACTGAATTTGTGTTTAGAGTATCGAACCCCTTAGGCAAGTGTGTTTTGGTGGATAAGGTGTGCAAGAATTTCTCATTGATGTTTCGTGATTTATGTTTCCCGGTCAATTTAATGTTGCTACCATTTGATGAATTTGATATAATTCTGGGAATGGACTAGCTTACTTTACATAATACCATTATGAATTGTAAGAGAAAGAATGTTGAATTGAAGAGTCAGAATGGTGAGATAGTTCAAATTGAGTCTAGTGATATGAAAGGATTACCAGTTGTTATATCTGTGATGAAAGCTATGAACTATGTGAGAAAGGACTGTGAAGCTTATTTGGCATACGTGATTGATACAAAAGTGTCAGAAAGGAAAGTTGAATTTGTGTTTGTGATATGTGAGTTTCCAGATGTGTTTCCAGAAGAGTTACCAGGGTTACCTCCGATTAGAGAAGTTGAATTTGGTATTGAGTTAGTGTCGGGAACTGCTCCTATTTCGATAGCTCCATACAGAATGGCACCAACAGAATTGAAAGAGTTAAAATCTCAGTTGCAAGAATTGACCGACAGAGGATTTGCACGACCTATTTTTTCACCCTGGGGAGCTCTTGTATTATTTGTGAAAAAGAAAGATGGAATTATGAGAATGTGTATTGATTATCGACAATTGAACAAAGTGACGATAAAGAACAAATATCCTTTACCTCGAATCGATGATTTGTTTGATCAGTTGAGAGGAGCTATAGTATTTTCTAAGATAGATTTGAGATCGGGCTACTATCAGTTGAGAGTTAAAGAATCCGATGTGCCAAAAACTGCATTCAGAACGAGGTATGGACATTATGAATTCTTAGTGATGCCTTTTGGACTAACAAATGCCCCTGTAGTGTTTATGGATTTGATGAATCAAATATTCAGACCGTATTTGGATCGCTTCGTGGTGGTGTTCATTGATGATATTTTGATTTATTCGAGTGATGAGACACAACATGTCGAGCATTTGAGAATCATGCTACAAACTCTACGTGAGAAACAGTTGTATGCAAAGTTTAGCTAGTGTGAATTTTGGTTGTCTGAGGTCAGTTTTCTAAGGCATATTGTATCCGCTGCTGGGATACGAGTCGATCCGCATAAAATCTCTGCTATTTTGGAATGGAAGCCTCCGAGAAATGTGTTTGAAATCCATAGTTTTCTGGGACTATCGGGATATTATAGACGACTTGTGAAAGGCTTCTCAATGATTGCGAATCTTTTGACAAAGTTGTTACAGAAGGATGCTAGATTCGAGTGGTCAGAAAAATGTCAACAGAGTTTTGAACAGTTGAAGGTGTTGTTAATAGAAGCACCAGTGTTGATTCAACCTGAATCAGGCAAAGAGTTTATAGTTTATAATGATGCATCATTGAATGGTTTGGGCTGTGTGCTGATGCAAGAAGGAAAAGTCATCGTTTATGCTTTGAGACAGTTAAAACTGCATGAAAAGAATTATCCAACGCATGATCTTGAATTGGCTGTGATTGTATTTGCATTGAAGATTTGGCGTCACTATTTATTCAGTGAAAAATGTCATATTTATACTGATCATAAGAGTTTAAAGTATTTGATGACTCAGAAAGATTTGAACTTCGACCAGAGAAGATGGTTAGAATTGTTGAAAGACTATGAACTTGTGATAGATTACCACCCAGGTAAAGCTAATGTTGTGGCTGATGCTTTGAGTCAGAAATCATTATATACCTTACGAGCTATGAGTAATCAGATGGATCTGTGTGATGATGATGCGGTTGTAGCTGAATTGAAAGTACAACCGTTATTTATACAGCGAATATGTAAGACTCAGAAGATTGATAATGAGTTGTTAGCAAAAAGAGTTCAATGTAATTCGAATGCGAAATCAGAATTTCGAGTTGATAGTAATGATTGTTTGAGATTCAGATATTGGATTTGCATTCGAGAAATTCAGAGTTGATTCAAATGACTTTGACTGAAGCTCACAATGGTCATTTGACTGTACATCCGGGGAGTACGAAAATATATAATGATTTGAAATAGTTCTATTGGTGGCATGGTATGAAGAGAGATATTTCTAACTTTGTGTCGAAATGTTTAGTTTGTCAGCAAGTTAAGGCCGAACATCAAGTTTCGTCCGGTTTATTGCAACCGATTATGATTCTTGAGTGGAAATGGGAGAGGATCACGATGGACTTTGTGTCAGGTTTGCCCTTATCTCTGAGCAAGAAAGATGTGATTTGGGTGATAGTTGCTAGATTGACGAAATCAGCTCATTTCATTCCGGTGAAAACCAATTATTCTTTAGATAAGTTGGCTGAATTGTATATCGATGAGATTGTGAGATTGCACGGAGTACCGTTATCTATAGTGTCTGACAGAGATCCAAGATTTACCTCACGATTTTGGAAGAAATTACAAGATGCTTTAGGCACAAAATTGCATTTCAGTACTGCTTTCATCCGCAAACAGATGGTCAATCTGAGCGAATCATTCAGATTCTTGAAGACATGCTGAGATGTTGCATACTTGAATTTGAAAGCACGTGGGAAAGGCATTTATTGTTGATTGAGTTTGCGTATAACAACAGTTTTCAATCTAGCATTAAAATGGCACCATATGAGGCTCTTTACGGTTGAAAGTGTCAAACTCCATTGTATTGGACCGAGCTGAGTGAGAACAAGATTCACGGGGTTGATCTTATAAAAGAGACTGAGCAGAAGGTGAAAGTAATTCGTGACAGTTTGAAAGCAGCCTCAGATCGTCAGAAGTCTTATGCAGATTTGAAATGAAAGGATATTTAATTTGAGGTTGGGGATAAAGTGTTTCTGAAAGTATCTCTGTGGAAGAAGATACTTCAATTTGGCAGAAAGGGCAAGTTGAGTCTGAGGTTCATTGGACCGTATGAGATCATTGAACGAGTTGGACCGGTTGCTTATAGATTGAGATTGCCATCTGAATTAGAAAAGATCCATAATGTGTTTCATGTGTCAATGCTTCGATGATACAGATCAGATCCATCTCATGTGATTGCTCCTACTGAGGTTGAGATTTAGTCAGACTTGTCATATAGTGAAGAACCGATCCGAATTTTGGCACGAGAGACTAAAGAGTTGAGAAACAAAAGAATTTCCTTAGTGAAGGTATTGTGGCACAAACACGGAATTGAAGAGGCTACGTGGGAGCTTGAGAACGTTATGAGAGAGCAACATCCACAACTATTCACTGGTAAGATTTTCGGGGACGAAAATCCTTAACGGGGGAGAGTTGTAACAGCTCGGTTTAGACCCTAGTCAGAACAGTGGTTTGAGACCACGAATCTGAGGTCGTAAAAATATTTTAATGATATTTTTGTGTGAATGATATGTGACATAGCCTGTGTAAAAATTCTATGTGATGATTTGATCGTTTTAGTGTCGAATTAAGAGAAAAGACTTAATTGCATAGAGAGTAAAATGTTGTGTGCTGATTTCTGAGTACTTATATGTTGTGGCTTTGAAAAGATAGAGGTTTTATATGGCAAATTAGCCATTTCTTTAGTTAGTGGACGGTATTTGTCCATATTAACCTTTGAAAATGTGTTTTATAAGTTTATATTATAAGGTTAAAATAGGAAATTATTTATTAAAGAATTATAATATGATAAAACTAGAAAAAGATGGATGTTATTTCATGCATTCTTCCACCAAAATTCAAAAGAAAAGAAAGATTAAAAGTTCTCATACAATCGACTATTATCAAGCCAAAATTAAGGTATGTTTGAGCTCGGTTTTTTAATAATTCTACGTTTTGTAATCGTTGCTTCGTGCTCTAGCTAGCCCATGTTGTAATTTTGTGAATTGATGATGTTTTTGTGATGAGCCATTGATGAATGTGTGAGCTATGTGCTAGATGATAGTGATATATGAAGACTTGGTGTTGGATTAACATGTTTTGTTTTTAAATTTTTGATGAAATTGAGTATTTTAGGCTAACTTGTGAAAAGTGTAAGTTGAGGGACTAAATAGTAAATTTGATGAAATAATTGGACTTATATAATCCCTAGAGAGGTTCGGCCAAGCATGTGAATGTGTGGAATTTGTGAATTTGATGATTTTGTGAGATAGGGACTAAAGTGTCGAAATGTGAAAATGTAAGGGCTATTTTGTAAAATGCCCCAAAATGTGTGTTTGGATTAAAATGAATGATTTGGTGATTAAATGGATTGAATTTAAATGTGTATAGACCAAGAACGGAGAGGTTCGGATCGAGATCGAGGCAAAGATAAAGTGCTCGATTAATTGACCATTTCGGTATTTTGACATCCGAGGTAAGTTTAGATATAATACTAGTTGTAAACTTTATCTATGTGATATAAATTGAATGGATGTATATGTATCTATGAGATTTGAAATGCTATGTGCTGAATTGAGGTAAAGGGGCACTAAGTGTGCGAAATTTGAAACGAGGAAAAGATGATTGGCACTGTGTATGCAAAAAGATAGAAGCTTCAGCGTATCGACTAGGCACTATGTGTGCGATACCGATATAAGTTCGGTTTAATGTATTGGCACTAAGTGTATGGTGATGATTATGTTTCAGTTATGAAATTGGCACTAAGTGTTGAATAAACCAATGGAAGAGCAAAGGTTGAACGAGAGGTAAAATTGAACCATTGAGTAGTATAAATGGTAAGTAACTATGTGTTGATCAAGGTACGTATGAACCTATATGGTTGATAATAGATTTAAGAGTTGATTGAATAGATAATTGAGTATGTGGTTGAGATTGATAATGTGCCTAGTTGTGCCTTTATCTATGTGATGGTACATATATATATATATACATATCGATGTTGTTGTATTGAGTAATATATATTATATTACAAACTTACTAAGCTTTGGAAAGCTTACTGTGTGATTTGTTTCTCTGCCTTGCAACGTCAGTAAAGCTAGCTCGGATCTGGGATCGTCAGCTTCTCAATCACACTATCGGCATTCTATTTTGGTACTTTTGGAAAGATTTATATAACTAGAATATGGCATGTATAGGCTAGTTAATTGAATCAAGTTTGAGATTTGTAAGTAGCTATGAAATATGGCTAGATATGTGACAGGTTTGGCATGAATGAATGTGGTATATATATGATGCATCTTTTGGCATGATTTGTAGATTGATAAATTTTCTATTGAATGGTAACTTTGTGTTGATAAATGCTAGTAGGGGTAGTGAGATTTGGGAATGAATTATGCTTGTGATAGAATAAGTATTGGTATTGAATTGGGTATGATTAGAGTTGGTATTGATTGCATGTTTTAAATTGCTAAATTGGTATGCTTTTAGATGGTAATATGTGCATGAGATGTTTGGTTGATTGGCTTGTAGGTTTGACCATAAGTGGGTGGCATGTTGGCCTTGCAAAAATGGCATATAATGTCGCACGGTTGGGGCACACGGGCATGTCCCGGACCGTGGGTAAATTGGTAGAATGTGGCTTAAACTGTACACGGCCATGGCACGGGCGTGCCTACAGGTCGTGCGAGAAATGGCAGTATATGACCTTATAGGAGACGGCCTTAGCACATGGGAGTGCTTGTTAGCCGTGTTGATTTTGGCAGTATGTAACCATGGGGAGGTCACACGGGTGTGTCATGTAGCCGTGGGAGAGGCACGGCCTACCCCCACGGGCGTGTCTCCCCTGTAATCTAGAAAATTTTCAATTTTTCATGAAATTTTTTATGTGTTTCGATTTAGTCCCGACTCAGTTTATAAGCATGCTTAGGGTCTTGATGACTCGTTTAAGGGACACTATGATTGTATATGAATGTGTTTGATGATGTTTGACTTTGTGTTGACATTTAGAGGTTAAATGTTCTGATTGATCGGTAATACCCCTTAACCCTATTTCGACGACGATTTTGGGTTAGGGGTGTTACAGAAAGAGTGTAGCATGATGAACTCAACTATGTTTATTTGATGTACATGTGAACTATGTGACTAACTTGATTATTTGAGTGTATGTGATTAGGCAAATTGCCAATTTGTTGGAAAGCATGTTATTGTATGCTTATTGTAATGAATGTGATTGGTAAGTTTAATTCTTGTTATATGAATTTCCTAAGCATTAATTGCTTACTATGTTTTATTTTCTCTATTTTATAGTGCTTGTGAAGCTCATAAAGGTTGGAGATCGGTCGGAGTATCATCACACTATCCATCAGTTCGTTTTGGTATAAAAAAGTAATCTTATTTTGGTATAATGACATGTGTAGGTTAACTTGGCCAATGTTGGCAAGTACATGGTTGTTTGTAATTTAGCCATTGGAATGGCTAATAATGGTTTGTTTTGGTATATTATTACGAGGTTATATATATCATGTTTAACATATATGTATGTGGTTGGTTAGATTGAATTAGGATAAAATATAAGTCTTTACTAAAAGGTTAATTTGATCATATGAATGTATGTGATGTTATTTCATACATGTTATTGATGTTTGCTTGATTTATATGACTTGAATTGGTTGGAAAATATATGCAAATGTTGTTGTACGTTGAAGGTTAAATTTGGGTGAGAAATAATGTTAGGAAATGACTTTATTTTGTCCACACGGGTAGACACACGGCTAGGAAATAAGGCAGATATAAGTTCCATAGTTTACGATAGAAACTTTTATATGTATCTTGTAATTCCTTTAATCTTGGAGAATGTAACACCCCTTACCCGTATTCGACGCTGGAATAGGGTATGAGGCGTTACCAGACTTATATACAAGCAATCATACTAAACCGAGACATGATTTTCCACTCAAATTTAAAACTTTTCATAAACATTCATATCACCCATTAAACGTGCCTACGAGGCTCAAAACATACATTGGGAACGACTCGGGACTAAATCGAGAACTTTAGAAAACTTTTGGGAAACTTAGAAAATTTTCCATGAAAAAGGTCCACACGCCTGTGTGGGTGAAGGGACACGCTCGTGTGGCATATCACATGCCCGTGCTTCAGGCCGTGTAAAAAATAAAGGACATTCTATTTATGACGTCATCAACCAAATAAGGTCACACGGCCAAGGCACACACTCGTGTCCTTAGACCGTGTGGCAAATTAAATTCCTAAATTCAGGTGAAGACTTTGTACGGCTTGGGCACATGGCCATGTCCTATGGTTGTGTCTTCCATACGGTTGAGACACACGGCTGTGCCTCTACCCGTGTGGTTACTACTAGGCATTCTGTGTTGCCAACTCAGGATGCAGGGGGACACACGACCAAACCACACGCCCATAGGGCAGACCGTATGTCACACATGACTTAGACACACGCCCGTGTGTCTACCCATGTGGACAAAAACAAGGCTATTTACCAAGCCCTTTCTGCCACCCTTACTTGCACCAATATAAGCCACATCAAACAACCTACTCATTCATGCATAAATATACCAATTTCTCAACCATACAATTTGAACATTCATGATAAACACCATCATTTTCATATATGAACAATAAATATTAGCCATCAACTATGTCCTTATACAAAAAGAATTCATCTTCAAATCAAGCCAACACATTTGGCCAAAACAATATGACACTTGACAAATAGTAAGTCCCTATACATGCCATACTCAAAAAGTTGAAACTAACTATACCAAATGTTCTGTTTGATAGTGTGGTCGAGCCTCCGTCGTCCTTTGAATTCCTGAGCTAACTTGGCAGCTCTATAAGAAAATGGAAAGGAGAGAGAGTAAGCACAAAGCTTAGTAAGTCATAGGTAAATAATTAACAACAATTACCAAGCATTATCAAACTCATAACATATTATAAACTTGCACATGAATCTCAAATAAATAAAGGTATAACTTACTAATTTCACCCTTACTAATCATACAACATAATTCGAACTCATTTCTCAAGAATCTCATGTTGGAACTTGTACCACTTACAACATAATCATAACTTTTCTCACATTTGACACAAGCTTTAATTTACTCGTTGAACCCATTAGAATACCAAAAGATATCCAATAGGCCTCACACAATAGGGTAAGATGCTGATGCCATGTCCCAGACATGGTCTTACACTGGCTCACATGTCGAGACCGATGGCATGTCCCAGACATGGTCTTACATTAGCTCTCGTCTCAAAGCCGATGCCATATCCCAGACATGGTCTTACACTGGTACTCGCTGATCAATGCCGATGCCATGTCCTTAGGGGTGAGCAAAACTCGATTCGACTCGAAAAAATCAAAAAAAAATTTGAATTTCGAGTTAAACGAATCGAATTATTCGAGTTAATCGAGTTATTCGAGTCAACTCAAATTTTTTTTTGAATTTCGAGTTCGAATCGAGTTGAGTTTTCAATTGAATAACTCAAATAATTTGAATAATTGAATATTAAAATATAATATTTTATATTTTACCCCAAACTCCCAAACCTTTTACTTTTCCTCAAAATTTTTACTCCTTCCCACTTTTCCCCAAAACTTTTATTCCTCCCATCCCAACACTCCAATCTACCCAAAATCTATTTCCAACCAAAATTTTACTCTCCCATTTACTTTTCTCAAAATTTTACTCCAAAAACCCTTAAAACTTTTTATTTCCCCAAATTTTTACTCCTCCCACTTTTCCCCTAAAACTTTTACTCCCTTCCCATCCCACTCCCCATCTACCCCAAACCCATCCCCCCAATTTTTTTTTATATTTTCCTTCCAAAATTTTACTCCCCTATTTACTTTCCCTCAAACTTTTATTCCCCAAAACTTTTTATTTTCCCCCTAAACTTTTACTTCTCACCTTTTACCCTCAAATAAAAAATCAAAATTATCCAAAAAAATCACTAAACATAAATAGCAATAATTTTATTTATATCTACTATTTATATTATTAAATTAAATTTCACATTTTATATTATTTATATTATTGAATTGTTTAGTCATATTGAATATTTATATTAAAATTGAATTATTAATTATGCTATAAAATATTAGTATTAAAATTTTATATTGGTATCAATTTCATCTTTTATCTTTAAAATAACTTTTATTAAAAATCACATTTTACATTTAATATATATTTTAATTCCAAAATACATAATGATAAGAATTTGAAGATAATTGAAATAACTAAGCAAGCAAAGAAGCTAATCCGTATATAAAAGATTAATAAATAAATTATGAGGTGATGAAAGTTAATAAAAATTTGATTAAGGTGGACAAATTTTATTACGATGGGTGATAGTGGTTACAAGGACCCAAAATTATTTTTTAAAATTTAACTAGAACAAATATATTCGATTCGATTCGATTCGAATTCCATCTCACTCGACTCGATTCGAGAAAATTTCAAATCAAATTAGGATGATAAAATATGATTCGTCAACTCGATTAACTCGAACTTTTTTCATTCGATTCGATTCAATTCGATCGAACGCTCACCCCTACATGTCCTAGACATGGTCTTACATTGGCTCTCATAAAGTGGCCAATTCCATGTCCTAGACATGGTCTTATACTAGCTTTCACATATCAACCAAGTGTCATGGCTTGGATATCCAATCTATTCCCAAGGTTCAATCGAGAGTATACCACATCGAATTTAGTCATGTATATTCATAACAATAACTAAACATTTTATGCAATATCAATTGTTTAATGCATAATAACAATAGAGTTGTATTACTTACATACAACTTACCTCGGTATACAAAATTTGGGCAGCTAGTTCGATTTAGTCCACTATTTTGGTTTTTTCCCAGTCCAAGTCTAGATCCCGTTTTTCTTGATCTATAATGATAAAATTTCACTCATTTAATCATCACATAAATCAAGACATTTCAAATTTCCTACTTTGGCAAAATTACCATTTTGCCCCTAGACTTTTACATAATTACGATTTTTTCCTAGGCTCGTAAATCGATTTTAATCAAATTTCCTCATTTAGCAAGCCTAGCTGAACCTTTATTACTCTTTTAGCAATTCACAATTTCAATTGTTTCACACATTTATTACCCATCTTACAACCTTTACAAAAAGGTCCATTTTAGGTGTTTTCAAGAAAACTCTGTAACACCCCTTACCCGGATTCTATGCCAGAACCGGGCACGAGGCATTACTGGGCTTGACTTGCTTGATCATTCCACTTTAGACTATAAAAATTCTTTCCAATTTAAATCTTTTTATTCATCCACTTAACATCTCTATAATGGGTCAACGAGACCCTTTACACCCACTCGGGATGTTGCGGAACCAAACCAAAACTTCTCAATCACTTAGAAAATTTTCACCAAAACAAGGGCCACACGCCCGTGTGAAATGGGACACACCCCTGTGGGCAGGCCGTGTGGTCACACACGCCCATGTCCCTACCCCATGTGGGATTTATTTTCATTTCGAACCTACAGGGGTTTTCACATGGCTGGACGCACGCCTGTGTGCTTGGCCCATGTGCTCCATACGGCCTAGACATGTCTGTGTCCTCACCGTTGTGTAAAAAAATGGGTATTCTCTTTGTGAAGTCAGTAGCCTCACAAGGGTCACATGGCCTTGGCACATGTCCGTGTGGCTAGCCTGTGGTCGACACTGACTTACAACACTAACATGCAGGGGACACACGACCAAGTCACACACCCATGGGGCTGACCGTGTGTATCACACGGCCTAGACACACGCCTGTGTGTTTACCCGTGTGGACCAATTCAAGGCTATTTTCCAAGCCATTAGCCACCTTCACTTACATACATTCACACACCATCACATAAACTTCACATATCATCAATTATGACTCTTGAATTATCAAATTTAAACCATAAAATAAAGTCTTCATCCCATACACGAGGGAGAACTATTTCTGGTATAATTACAAACGACTTAAGCCATCATCTATGGCTATACACAACCGAACCATAAACTCTCTTAGGCAAACACATTTGGCTATCTCAACTATGATTTAATCAAATTTAAAAAGATCCCTATACATGCCAGAACTCATAAGGACTCGAAACCTCATACCAAGTTTCTGCTCGATAATGTGAAAACATCTCCGGTGATCTCCAACCCGAGCTAGTTAAGCTAACCTATAAGAGATGGGAAAAGAAGAGGAGTAAGCAATAATTCTTAGTAAGTTCATATGCAAATAATAATCAATTATTGATATTCATTGATTATACTCAATCACAAGGTATTATAATGAGTTTTACTCTTAAACTCATGGTTACCTATTCAACCACTCATAACGTTTACTCATTCCGTCTCTTACCACATTCTAACCATATCTCAAGCTTAATGCTCACATTCATTAACATACATTCCCTGTACTTATCACCACAATTTCTCATGATAAAAAACATCATAATTGATCACTAAGCCAACTTCAATGCCAAATCACTCGGTGGTTTCGCACTTAGCCCACCATCAATCTTTACTAGGGTGGTATCGCAAATAGCCCACCAAATAGATAGTTAAGGTGGTATAGCATATAGCCCACCAAATAATAATCTAAACGATGGTATCCACTTAGCCCATCGTTAATAAATAACAAGGTGGTATCGCACTTAGCCTACCGTCATGTGTTGTTATTACACATTTACATCAATATTTCGTCATTAATGTATGTACGAAGCCAATGCCACATCCCCGAGGTGATCTTACATAGAGTCACCTCTAAAAGTCAATGCCATATCCCGGATATGGTCTTATACGAAATCTTAACTATTATCACATCATGCTATTTGCATTTCCACTATTCTTAGATTCAATACTCTTGGCATCTCGTCAAAACATACTTAATACATTCATAGAGTAAATATAGATTCCATACAGCATTGGAATATTAAATATCCCACATGTAATTACAACATTTGCACATGAACTTACCTCAATATCGAAAAGGGTAGAAAGGGACCTTTTTGCCTACATTTCTCTTTTCTCCCATTCTAGGTCCAAATCTCGTTTTCTTTGATCTAGAACAATAGAATTTACTCATTTAATCACTTATAAATCATAATACATCATAATCTACACTTAGGCAAAATGACTATTTTGCCCTTTGGTAAAACTACGATTTTGCCCCTAGGCTTATAAATCACTTTTCATCACATTTTCTTATTAAACAAGCCTAGCTAAAAATTTAATCCTCTTACAACTATCCAAAATTCCAACTATTTCATGCCTTAATGAGCAAACTACAACATTTGCATCTTAGTCCAAATTAGGTGTTTTCATGACAACACCTTTCACCAAAGTTGTTTCTCATCTTCCTAACATTCATTTTCTTTTATAAAAATTCAACAACCAACATAAACGCTTTCATGGAAAGTCCCTAGACTTTCAACCATATCACAAATTAGTCCCCTCATTAGCTAGCTTAAGCTTTGGGGATTCCAAAAACACAAAAATCATCAAAAATTATCATCAAAAGGACTTACTCGAAGGATGAGATGTAGCTAAAATTTTTAAGCTTTCAAACCCTTAAGCTTGCTGATATTTTCAGTTGGAGAAGAAAAAAAATAAAAAGATGATAGCCTTGGCTTATTTCATCTTATTTTATTCATTTTTGTCAACTAATATCACCAACTATTGACCAAAATAAATGCTCTTATCCCCTTTGCATACTATGGCTGACCATCTCACTTAAAACAAGGCCAAATTGCACATTTGAGACCTCTAATTAATATTCTATAGCTATTTGGCACCTTTAACAATTAAAATAGAACTTTCACACTTTATGAGATTTAGTCCTTTTTCGCGATTAAACATGAAATCGCTAAAATTAAAGCACCAAAATTTCCATACATCCTTATAAACATGTTATAACACATAAAATAACATGAAAATAATTTTCTCTAACTTTGGATTAGTGATCCTGAGATCACTGTTTCAACTAGCCCTAAATCGGGCTGTTACAAACTTCTTTCACAAAAGTTGTTTATTTAACAACCAAGTTTCATTTTTTTCCATTAAAAATTCAGCAAACAACACTAATGTTCTCATGGAAAAACCCTAGACTCTCAACCATTTTGCAAAATGGTAATCCTTGCCACCTTGAGACAGGAAATGATAACTCCAATTATCAACCTTTTGTTTCATACGGTCTTTTAAATACTGAAAGGAGACCTTCTTCCTTCTACCCACTATATTTGGGAGAGGTTAGTGGAACACCTTACACCTAATTTGATGGAGATTTGTGTTCTCACTAAATCAATTGTATTTACGCTAAAAAAGAATGTGGATTTTTCAAAATTCACACATTAACCTGAATAAGTCTCATATTCTTTTAAAATTTGCTTCAAAATTTTAGCACCTTCCATAGTAGCTTCCCCAAATAGAATACAATTATCGGTAAAGAGTAAGTGAGATATCCGTGGACCTCTTCGACTTATTTTTACCCCTTTTGTAATACCATCATGAACAACCAACCTCATTAAAGAAGATAGACCCTCGCTACAAATGAGAAAGAGAAAAGGACTTAGGGGTCCCTTGTCGAAGTCCTCTCGAAGGCCAGAAAGGTGCCTTATTTCTTTCATTTAAGTTGACCGAATAAGAGACTGCGGAAACACACTTCATCATAGTGTCAACCTAAGCCTGAGAAAACCCATTTTTTCTATCATTACTCGCAGGAAATTCCACTCCACCCTGTTATAGGCTGTACTCATGTCTAGTTTGAGTGCAAGTAAGCCCTTTCTACCTTTTCGCTTCTGGCTAAAAGTATGCAACAATTCATATGCTAATAAAACATTGTTAGATATTAATCGGCTGGGAATAAATGCACTCTTGGACTTGTCAATATAGACATATAAGACCTTTTGAAATCTTTTTTTTTAACCATTTTGGCTATGATTTTATAGGTAACAGTGCAAAGGCTAATTGGTCTAAAATTGCACATTTTTGTAGGATTGTGAATTTTAGGGATAAAAACTATATTAGTGACATTTATAGACTCCATATTCATGCCATTATTTAATGCTCCCGAACAAAAGCGCAAACCTCCTTACCCATAATGTACCGATATTTTTTAAATAAGATTGTTGGGAAACCATCTATACCTTGCACCTTCGTAGGACCTATACCCTTTAATGCCCCAAAAACCTCCTCCTCTGTGTAGGAAATAGTTAGCTCGACATTGGCCTCCTCAGTGATCCACTTGTCAACTTCGAACAGAATATGGCTCATCCCACTGTCCCCCCTTTCATCGGAAAAAGCTCAACAAAATAGCTCATCGTAATGTTTTCCATTTTATCATGATTTGAGGTAATTCTACCATCCTTATAGTCTAGTGGAGAGATCCTATTTGAACTCTTCCTTTGCGATGCATATTTGTGAAAAAAATTGGTATTTTTGTCACCAGCCTTTAGCCAATTTACCATTGCCTTTTGTTATTAGAAAAGTTCTTCCTTATCAATCTCCTACTTAAGGAGGAGTTTTGTATAAATAAATTCTTGAAGGTTTTTATCGTCTCTATCAACCTCTTGTAGCAACTCCATGTAACACCCCTAACCCGTATTCATCGCCGAAATAGGGTTTCAGAGTGTTATCAAAACATTCAGAACATTTATCGATTAATTCAAGCAAGTTACTATTCATTCACCGAGGTCATTCATAATGTCCCTTAAATGGACCCTTGATGTCCAATACGAGCATTAGAATCAAGTTAGGACTAAATCGGGAGCTCAGGGAATTTTTTTGCGCAATTTAAAATTCTATAGGGTGCGGGGCTCACACGTCCGTATGGTCCAAGGGACACGCCCGTGTGACCCTGGGACACGCCTATGCTGCAAGCTGTGTTCAAAACTAGGTAGCTCTCTGATTTGTGCCACACGGTCATGCCGCAAGCCCATGTTCTAGGCCGTGTGGCACACACGGCTGAGGCATACGCTCGTGTCTCTACCCGTGTGCTCAATTTTGAGCATTCTATTTCTCAAAATTAAAGTTCAGGGGACACATGGCCTAACCACATGCCCGTGTTACTAGGTTGTGTGTCGCACATGATTTAGACACACGCCCGTGTAGACAAAATAAAGCCATTCCTAGCTTCATTTCTCACCCCAATCTTTGCCATAATCCTACACCACATCTTGTATTCATAACCCAACAAATCAAAGCATTTTATTCAAATTAATTCTATCATTTAACATGATATATCATCACATACAATTACTAACCATTTCAAGCATTCTAATCAAGCATATTCCATCCATCATCATGGCATATCATTTCATGCATACATGTTTACAATCTTACCTTGGTTATATCCTCATGTTAGACATAATTTGATTGTGACTAACATTAGATGACATTACAAGTATATCAGAACAATCATTACTAGCCATTCTAATGGCTAGATTACAAGCATCATTTATGTTTACATGCCAATATGGCCAACATATCCAATACATTCCATTACAATCGCAATTGAATTACCATACTATACCGACATGGGTTGATGGATAGTGTGAGTGATCTCCGCCAAGCTTCCAATCCAATGAGCTTTTGATTACTCTAAAACAAGGGAAAATAAAATAGAGTAAGCATAAAATGCTTAGTAAGTTCGTATAACACGGTACTTAACTTATCATTCATCCTATATGAGGTAACTAAGTAAGGTATAATCAACTACTTTGATCTCAAGCCCTACACATATCCTCATTGCCCTTGTTAGCCATATATTCCATAGTAATATCAAGACATGTATGGGCTCAACAATAATCAAGTTTCCAAGCAAATATGCTTTCCATATCATGTATTCATTCAACATACATAATTCATCTCATTATTTCGAGTATAATTTACTGATAGTTCATTTCGAGTTCAGATCATTTCGCATCAGAACTTGACACATATTACTCGGAATATCAAAGTCACGGTTAGTACACTCTAGGTGTACAAGTCTATAATCAAGAATGAATATTCTCATCAAATAGTTTCCATGTACAAATATCATCATATCATATTTCATATATCACTTGTCATGTATCATCATTTTCTTGCATTTCATGTAATATTCTTTCATGTCATATTTCCATATTGTCTACACCATTCTATGTCAATTTGTCTTAGATTTATATTTGCCTTTGTCAAAACCTTGCCCATTGAATTTATTTGAATTATCGATGGATACATAAGTAGTACACTCGAGGCATATGTAATAGGATCTGTCAATTTATATTCTTTTTTTTTGATAAAAAGACCAAGAAAAGGTCACCTTATTTTATTGCATCATCTAAAATAATATTGTGTAAATCCTTAGGGTAATCAACATCAAAATCAAAATTACAAGAATTTTTCATAGCAAGTTTACATAAACTGTCCGCAACTCTATTGCATGTCCTAGGAACCCAATTAAAATTGAAAAAAAATAAATGATTCAATTTGCTTGGACATATCCTGCATATACTGGCCCATGACAGTCAAGTCCACGGCTCTTTTTTCGAATCTATTGACTATGCTAGCACAGTCCGTCTCAATCACCACATTTTTCCAGCCCCTCATGCATGCAAAATTTATACTTTCTTCTATATCTTTAAACTCCCCCCATTCAGTACTAAAAACCTTGTCCGCCAAACCCATCCACCCACCATATACAAAGCCGTCATTATCCCTAGCAATCATACCGAACCAGGCCTGATTATTGAGAATCGCAACATTAAAATTTATCTTCATCACGCCTTCCTCGGGTTTCTTCCAAGCAATGACCTTACATGGGATCGGTAACATAGGCTTCTCCACCAAATTATAGATACGAAAATCGCGATTGAGAGTGGAAGCTCTATCCCAAACAACCCTCACGTCCTCCTCAACGCCTTGGAACACTTTTTTGTTCCTGCTATTCCATATGTTCCACAGCACCGTAATCAAATCCGCCATGGTCGTCCTATCCAGTGAGCGCATCACTTCTTCCAGCCAATCAATGCACCAAGTGAATTTCTTGTTTAACAGCCTGTTATCGAAACCCCCTTGTTCCAACACTCTCCTCGCGAACTGGCAGTCCCTAACAGCATGCATGTGACTTTCCCTCTCTTAGCCACAGCGCAAGCAAGTACTATCAAAGCCACTCCTAATACAGGCAATATTTTCGTAGGTAGGTAAAATCTCATGTCCCAATTTCCTGCAAAATAACCAAACTTTCGGGAGGGTATTAAGCTTCCAAATAAGCCTCCAAAAAAACGATGAGGACCAAAGCCCATTTGCCTAAGTATTAGCCAAGAGTAGGCTGACTTAGAAGAAAAGATACCACACGTGTTGTGAAACCAAGCTCGCTGGTCCGCATGGTCTGCATGAGGAATGGGTAGTTTACAGATTTGGTCCTTTAAACTTTCACCATAAATCTCCGTAACCCTTTCTTCATTCCACCCATCCTTATACGCATTAAAGAGCTTAGAGACATAAACCTCCGGCATCGAGCTTCTATCCACCCTAATAGAAGATCCTGATAGGCCTTCGACCCCTCAACAATCCCTCCAAATGTCGATACTCCTCCCATTGCCCACAATCCAGCCGAACCCCTCCTTTAGCTCATTCGTAGCCTTAGAGATGCTTTGCTAGGTGAACGACAGTTTGTCCACATTCTTTGGATGGAAAATGCCGCCATTCAAAAAATACTTTGCACTGAGGACCTCAAAGCAGAGTCTCTTTACATGTTAAGAGGTGCCACACTTGTCTTCCCAGCAGAGCAATGTTGAAGAGGTGGAGGTCCCTAAACCCAATACCCCCATGCCCTTAGGATGGCATAACCGGTCCCAAGCCAATTTGCTCCACACTCTGTCCTTCTCCTTGCCCCTCACCATACACGTCTCATCATGGTTTGGATGCTATCTATCACACTTTTGGGAGCCATAAAGACCGAAAAAGCATAGGTGGGCAACGATTGAATGACAGCCTTGATGAAGATCTCCTTCCCGCGTACTTGAGAGCAACCTCTTCGACCAACTGTTAATCCTCTTAGCCGTACATTCCATAATGGTCTTAAACACATCAGCTCTCTTCTTACCCATCAAAATCGGGAGACCCAGATAGTTATCGAGATCATCTGCAACTTTCATTTTAAAAATCTCATTTACCGCATCTCTATGAGAAATGGGAGTCTTAGGGCTAAAGCACGCCATGGACTTGTCATTATTAATCTTCTATCTTGACATCCTCTCAAACCTATCAAGGATCTCCATGCATTCCTACTCCTCTTTGCGGTTATTCCTGACAAACAACAGGGCGTCATCAGCGAAATATAAATGATTGATACGTGGCCCATCCTTACTAGCTCGGATGCCTTTCAGCCTAGAGTTGGCTTGGGCATCCATAAGCATTCGGGAAAGGGCATCCATACAAAAGAGAAAGAGATACGGAGATAAGGGGTTCCTTGACGGAGGCCCTCTCAGGAACAATAACATCTGTGCAATTCAAATTACATTTAACATTATAGCGGACCGATCTAACACAATTCATAATCTTGTTAACCCGATCTAACATTATGCAGCTGGGCACAAAAGCACTTTGATGTTTATTGATACACTCGAGGAGGATAGCTTTAAGCCGATTCGCCAAGGCTTTAGGGATGATCTTGTAAATGACTCTACAGAGGCTGATAGGCTGAAAGTTGGACATATCACACGGGTTATCGATTTTAGGGATCAACACAAGGGGGTATCATTGACTTTGTGAATATTATTGGTGTCCCTTAAAACCTCGTGGTAGAACTTCCAAACATCCTCTCCCACTGTCGACCAATGCTCTCTATAGAAGCCTCTAGGGATCCCATCAATACCCGGGGCCTTCCTCGGGTCCATTTGATTAAAAGCCAACATGATCTAAGCATTCCTGAATTCTCAGTCCAACTCCCTGTTCATCCTGTCCGTAACACAACAAGGAATAAAGTGTAAGTCAAAGTTATTGTCAGCATTTATAGAACTCTTGAAAAGATTGGTAAAATAGCTCCACGCCACGTCACAAATCTCCTTCTTATCCTCATGCCACACCCCATTCGAGTCATTCAGCCTATCAATACTGTTCTTCTTCTTTCGGCTTGTGGCTCGAATGTGAAAGAACCGAGTGTTGTGGTCCCCCTCTTGAAGCCATTGGATGCAGGCTCTTTGTGCCCAGTACCTCTCTTCAACATCAAACAGGTGGCCCAAATTTCCCCGCATGTCCTTCAAGAGCCTCGTCGTATTCAAGTTGTTAGGGCTATCCATCAACCAGCTTATAAACTTATCAAGGATACTGATCTTCTTCCGTAGCTCTTTAAAGCGTTTAAATTGCCATGGACCAAGCAGATTCTTAACTTCCGTGATTTTATCGATTAGGCTTCTCTCTTTCTTAGACCAAATATTCTTAATAATGTCTTTGGCTTCCCTTTCTTTAGCCCAGCACATATCATACCGAAACCACCACTTATGATAGGAGCCCTCCCCTGAGTACCCCTGACCGTGTCAAAAAGAATCGCATCATGATCTGACTTGAATTGACGCACCACCCTCATCTCTAAGAATGGTATATCTTCAATAACATCCTCTAAGACTATGAACCTATCAAGCCACTCCTTAACAAGACCTGATCTCTCTCTATTATTACTCCAAGTGGACCAGCCCACCCTAGGTTTGATATCCACTAGCAAAAGCTCTTCCACCAGCTCATTGAACTCTCTCATGGACGTCTTGGTTTTCTCCTACCCCTTCCTTCTCGGCTTCATTCAAGATGTCGTTGAAATCCCCTCCCACCACCCAACCCTCCCTAACACAACCCTTGATTCTTTCAACATGTCCCACACCTATTTTCTCAAAGTGGGATCCGACTGACTGTAGAAGCTCGTGAATCTAATTTTCTTCCCATCATCAAAGCCAACCCGAGCGTCGATGTGGAATTTGGAATAACTTTGAACCGAGACCCTCATCCCTTCCTTCCACATTAAAGCCAAGCCACCACTTTTCCCTTCCGAGCCAACCACCAAGCAGCCTCCCATCCTGCACAAAGAGCTAACCCTAGAAATGGCATTAACATTGATCTTAGTCTCACTAACAAACACTAAATCCGGGGTATTAGCAATAAGAAGTTGCCTAAACTCTCGAATTATCGCGGGGTTCCCCAACCCTCGACAGTTGCAACATAGGGCTCTCATGGCTCTTGGCAGGGCTGTTCGACAGCCATCGCCTTACTAGGTGAAATACTATCCAATATCCTTCTCTTGGCCAATTTAGTAAGACTTTCATCCACACTTTCTCCATTTGACCCCCCACTTTTTTTCTTGCTTTTGAATTGGCCGATTCCATCACGCACTATCTTATGGAATTTTCTTTCAACTGGGGAGGTCGACATAATCTTCTGCTCCCCTCTCTTGTCCCTTCCCTTTCGAACGAGTTGCCCACTATTATCCCTGGTATCCGTATTACTCCCTTCTCTGTCCTCATTTGAGTTGGCATTAGACGGGAACACCTCCACCCCATTTCTCCAGTTAACACAACCTTGATTTGGGGGTAAAATCGTTGCCCTTAACCAATTGCCGAATTGAGGGCTAGAATCTATAGTGTCTGCCCCTCTACTCCTAGCATTACAGTGATCCATCTTGTGACCAATAATACCACACATGAAACAGAAATCTGGGAGCCTTTCACACTTCAAGGCACAGATGACTTCTATTCCATCTCTGTCCACCAACTTCACAATCCACCTCAAAGGTTTCGAGATGTTGATCATCACCTTTATCCTCATAAACTCAGTCCAACCACTATTTTTGTCCTTGCAGTCAATGGCCACCAAGTCTCCTACTGCCTTGCCCACATCTAAGGCAGTTTGACATCCAACAACTCTATCGGGACATTGAATACTCTAAGCCAAAAGGGACTCTTGTGGAAATCGTAAGAATCAAACTCTTTTCCTTTCACAAAAGGTACCATTGAGAAGAGGCAGTTGTCGAATAGCCAAGGCATAAGGTTGAGGATCCGACTTCAATCCTCCTGGCATCTGAACTTCACAATGATAACCTCATCCTTTTGGGCTACGAAGCTCACTTCCTCTTTGGCAAACCAAAGCGACCTGAAAACCCTGTACATTACCTTTCTGTTAGGTTTTTTCGTCGCCATTATTTTACCAACTGCCCACGCTTCAAACCCTTGATCCCAGCTCTTTTCCTTGGAGTGGAAAACCCTCTCGACTCTTCATCGAAGAATTTTAATTTTTCCATCATCGAATTAATATTGACCTCCCATGACTCTTTATCGTTCCCTATTCATTCGTCCATCAAAAGAAAGCACTGAAACCCTAACAAAATAAGACAAAAACCAATAGCAGCACACAGGATGCCCAAACAGAGGAGAAAGCGAAAGACCAACAGGATTCAACAAAACAGCAAAGAAAGGGAAAAAGAAAGACACAAAATAAAATGAAACAAAGAAAAGAAAAACCTAAAAACTGTGCCAAGAAGCCCAAAAAAAAAAACAACAAAATAAGAAAAGACTAAAAAAACACATAAAAAAGAAAGAAGAAAGAACTAACAAAAAAGAAGAAAAAAAGCAACACGAGGAAAGCCAAGGAAAAACTTTCTATAGAATATGCATGAAAGAAAGAAAAAGAAAAAGGAAAATAAAAAACTACCAAGAAACCCTAAAAACCCATGCAGAATACATAGAAAGAAAAAAAACACGAGACACAGCCTCTAAACGCCATGGGGCCTGCCACTATCCTCAGTAATTAAAGAAAGCATGCAGAAAACATACAACATAAAAACTCGCAAAAAAAGTCAAAAATAAGAAAAAGAAATGTAATACCCGATATCATGGAAGAGGTGATGCATGATCGAAAGCATGCCAATTGACAAGACAAAACAAGTCATACCATCAAATCATGCGTTAGCGATAGAGAAAGACTCGGGAACAGATCCCAGAAACAAACAAAGAACACCGAAAATAAGAATCCTCAAAGTTGAAAAAGAAAACAGGATGAAAAGAAATAGAAATCAAACACAATTGAACTCCCAAAACCACCTCACAATTTCCATAAAAATCAGAACAATTTTTAGGCAGACGCACGGAGTAAACAAGAAAAGAAATCGCCCGAATCTTGATGAGAATTGCTCACTGCTATGCTACTAGTCGACATTCGCTACTAGTCCCCATCAATTCATATTCAATAATACCCATAAGCTACTATTTCAGAGAGTACACTCTCGAGCCACACATATATATACTACAGGATTACTAGTCTAGGCTAAATCCTTTTTATGACATATGCTCTAAAGAGCTTGATCAGGATTACCCTTCCGGGCTAAATCTAATCCATAATATATGCTCGAGAGGACTTATATCAAGATTACCCGTCCGGGCTAAATCCTATCAGAATTGAGGTCGAAGGATTACTCATCCGAGCTAAATCCTATCTGCAACAAATACACGGCCTCTTTAGTTTCAAGAAATCACATATCCATCTATTTTCCATTTATTCAATCAGGATTTAAACACTTTTCAAGCATTATCGGGCATTTGATTATTTCATACCTCCATTAAATTTATGTAGTTTGAGTAAAACACATTCCACATTCATGTCAAGCATACAAGTAACATTTTATTCATTTACCATTTTATCGGGCATTTTCATATATTGGGCTATATCGAGTAGGTGATCATTTCACATAATTATGACATTGCTAAAATTCACAAACACAACATTTAAATCAAGCATAAAAACATATACAATTTAGTTACACGAACTTACCTCGACAAAGGTTCATGTACGTAAAATCTACTAATCCGACATTTTCCTCATTCCTCGTTCTAAATCTAAATTTGGTCTATCCGTATCTATACGAGTAGATTTAAAACCAATTTATCATATTTTACATTCATGAGGACTAAATTTTCATCCTAGGTAAAATTACTATTTTGCCTCTAACTTTTCCATAAATTTCATTTTCGTCCCTAAGCTCGAAAAATGAAACTTGTGCAAATTACTCCCTATTCCAAGCCTAACTAAAGCCCCATTACAAATTTTACAGCACATGTATTCATAAAATTTTAGAATTTTTCATCAAATTTTACAACTTTTCATTTTAGTCCCTAAATCATGTTTTCATAAAAAAATCACTTTGTAAAAGTTGTTTATCTATCAATAATCTTTCATTTTCTACCATAAATTTATAATTTCTAGCATAGACATCCATGAACCATTTTCATACTTTGATAACTTTTCAAATTAATCCCCCAAATAGAGAGATTAAGCTATCCCGATTCTAAAAATATCAGAATTACTAAAAACGGGACAAGAAACTTACCCAATTTGCCCATGAAAGTCTCTTCTCTCTCTTCTAGGGTTTCCATGTTTGTTTGGGGAAGAAGATGAGAAAATATGATTTTTTTATTTTCTTTGCATCTTTTTAATTAATTAATATTTTCACTTTCCAATTTAGTCCCTAACTTTTTTCTCATTTTCCATGGATGAATCATCTTAAAATATCTACATAATTTTTTTATTAATGGTCTAATTACCACATAAAGACCTTAAGTTTTCAATTCCATAGCTCTTTGATCCTTCTAGCTACTAGAATCCAACTTTTGCATTTTATGCGATTTGGTCCTTCTCGTAATTAAGCACATAATCGATAAATTTTTTTTTCAAAATTTTCACCAGACATTTCTAGTATAATATGGATCATATAATAAAATAAAAATATATTTTATTTTTCTACTTGGATTTGTGGTCTCGAGACCACTATTCGATTTCATCGAAATTGGGCTGTTACACTCCAGCTTCTTTGTCAAACTCTCCTTCAAACCATTCATTTTCTCCTTTCTTTACCAAGCCCATTTAAGCAAACCAGCTCGGGTGCTTTCTGGTTTGGAAAGAAGGTCCCCCTAGTCGAATCCCATATCTTTCTAACTTCAGCTTCGAGGGAGTCTTCTCTTACGTTGTTTTTTTATCTTCTCCTCCACAGTCTGTTTGGATCAACAGTGGGTAATGATCTGAGAAAGAGTGGGGTAAATGATGAATAAAAGCACTAGGGAATTGAGTAAACCATTTTTTGTTTTCAACCCCCTATCCAACCGTTCTCTGATGTTTGTTTCTGGCAAATTCCCTCTCTTCCATATAAACCAAGGGCCCAAAAAACCCATGTCAAATAGGCCACAGTCCACTAAGACATCTTGAAAATCTACCATTCTCCTTTCTTCCCTTGGTAGCCCCTTTTTTTCAGAAGTGTAGAGAATATCGTTAAAGTCCCCACACACGAGCCATGGGAGATTACAATCAGCTCTTAAATATATAAGAGCGTTCCATGATTCTTGTGCACTATTTGTAAAAGGAGAATCATAAAAGCCTGTGTAGCACCACTCGTCATCCTCCTCACACTTTTTAATTGTCATGTCAATAAAATTATTAGAGAACTTATTTAAACATACTTGTAGATCATCTTTCCATGCTAGATAGAGGCCACCTTTACTACAATTGGTCCCAATCTCAAATCTATTCAAAAAGCCATATTATTTCCTAACTGCTTTCCTTCTAACGAGAATTTAATTTTGTTTCCATAAATAATATCAGTTGGGGTTTATACAGCCTCAGCGAATGCTGAAGGCGGCACACTATACGTGGTCTCCCTAAACCACGAACATTCTAGCATAAGAGATTCATTGTGCCCAGTCGGCTTGCCTATTAGTAGCCGCTGATCCTTCATTAATTAGAATTGAAGGCTGCTCTAAGGCATTTTTGTAAGAACTATCCATCATAAAGCTATCAACTTCTTTCTGGTCTCTTTCATTTTTTTGCTACCTGTAGTGTCATAGGAAGGAAACCCCACCTCACTAAAGAACTTTCATTCCCCTTTACATTTTCCATGTGTCACAACCATGCTACCTTGTTCCAAATTAGCTCTTCTGGTTAGCCTCTTCCAACGTTTGGTGGGCTGTAGTCTTTCTTCCAAGTTTTGTACCTTACACTCTTGAGCCCCAATTAAGTCATTAATAGGCCCAGCTCCCAAATGGGGACCATCGTGATCCATAAGTTCGCAGCCAGATTCTTTCCCTAAAGGAGAATCAATTAGAGCCTAATACTTGCCTTTATTATCTTCTCGAATTTCATGGACCCCACATTTTAATTCCATGTCTAACTCATGTTCATTTAAAATGCTCCTCAAACAACTTATTTGAGTCCAACACGCCAACTTCAATTCCAACACACTTTTTCCCTTTTGCGCTTTCGTAGTAGACTCCAATTCAAGCACGTCACCTACAACACCTTTCCTCCCAGTGGTAATTTCAGAATCCAATACCTCATTCTCAAATCTAGCACCCTTCTTCAAAGTCGTGTCATCCATAACCGCCATAAGTGGCATCCCAATCCCATTGCTCTAGCATTTCGAATGTGCAGAATCATCATCTTCTCCCACATAGGCAAAATTATTTCATGGATTTCTTTAAGTTGGCAACCAACTTTTGACTTACCTTTCCCACAAATTTAGGTTCTACTTTAAGCGCTATAGGGTAGGGTAATTCGACCCCTAGAAAGTGTTTAATGACATTCGGGACCTCCGTGCATTCCTTTAGGCCGTTCCTCATTCAACCACAACCAAAGCAAAAATCAGGCATATTTTCATACTTAAAAGAGCTCTATTATTTTCCCTCCGAACCAATGATAAACCGTAATATGTTCATATTTTAATCCCACATTTAGCATACTTTTAGATGATTTATTCCCTGGATCATGGAATTTGGTACTCCTAATCCTTTAATTTCATGTTTTATACTTAGGAAAGCATAGGAGGATGAAAAGAACGAGAAACGGGCCAAAAACGGAGGAAATGAGCCAAAGTATGAATTGCACATGGTCGTGCCTCCTTAGCAGATCCGACCACAGCCTGGCCCCTAATCACACACCGTACCACACGGGCGTGTCCCTGCCGTGGCAAAGAAGAGTATCATTCGGATTAGGGTACTTAGAGACAAAGAAAGACATCCAAAAAGCTTATATAAACACCTTAGAGGCCAACCTTAAAGGGGCGTTCAGCTAGGCCAAGGAACTCTAGAAGTTGGAAGCCAGTTGATCCATGCTAGAAGCTGGAATCACACTCAAGATTGAGGATCTCTTTTTCAATTCCTTTAGGGGGTTTTAGGGTTTTCTTTATGTTTTGTTATTTTTCTTATAAGATGTATTTTTTCATGATTATGAACTAAACTCCTCAGATACGAGGGGGATGAAACCTAAGATGGATCTTGTTATTGTTTTTTGAGCTATATAATAAAACTTGATTTGTTCTTAACTATGTGTTCTTAATTATTTCTTTGATATTTAAGGATATTGATTCAAGTATTGATGTGCTTAGGCAGATGAGGAATATTCCTTATTTAAGAGTAGATCTAGCATAGTTAAACGGAGTTGATCGCAACCCTAGAGATAGGATGACGAAAATCTACCGGATTAGTGTCAAACCTAATATGGGAGTCCATAGATCGAGTTAATGCAATTCTAAGGGTTTTAATTAGAAATTAATCAAGTCAAGTGAATAAATCGTCTGGTTCAGAGTTAGATAACAAGTGAAGTCTAGGTGGATTCTTCCTTGGGTATTGTTTGAATCAATTGATTTTTCCCAAAAGTATTTCCCCAATTCCTTCTCTATGTCTTAGCATCTTTAGCTTAGTTAATTTTAGATTTGATAACAATTCTCTTAATTATTAGGCTAAATAATAAAAGAAAGTTAGTATTAGTACTTTTGGTTCCCTTGGGTTCGACAATCCGGTCTTGCCACTAAACTATACTACTGTTCGATAGGTGCGCTTTTCTCAATCATGGTGATAGTTAGTTTCTAGGCTCGATCATTCATTATATAAAATTTAAGACTTTTCCACCACCATCAAGTTTTTGGCGCCGTTGCCGGGAAACTAAAATATTAAAAACGCTCAATTTTTATTACTTTAACCATATTTTATTTTTACTTTTCTAATTTTCTTTTTCTTTTCCTGGCAGGTACCTCTAGTTTATGACTAGAAGGAACCCGACAGGACCCTTAGTTTACGACAGTGATATTGAACGTATGGTTTGCAAAAATCATAGAGAAATAAGGCGAAGCTTAAACTGCATACAAAAAGAGCAAGAAGACGAAATTAATACTACTAAAAAGATGGCCGAGAATAATCCGCTACCTCAAGAGGTGGCCGAAAATCATGCTCCTCGAACTATGTATGATTATGCTAAACCTAATTTAACAGGGACTGAATCGAGTATTATTAGGCCTGCTATAACTGCTAATAATTTTAAACTGAAACCTAACACTATACAAATGATTCAACAGTTTGTTCAATTTGATGGTTTGCAAGATGAAGACCCAAATACTCATTTAGCAAATTTTCAAGAATTCTGTGATACTTTCAAAATAAATGGCGTTTCTGATAATGCCATCCATTTTCGGTTATTTCCCTTTTTATTAAGGAATAAAGCTAAATAGTGGTTGAATTCTCTTTCACGAGGATCAATCACTACATGGGAACAAATGACCAAAATTTTTTTATTAAAATATTTTCCTCCGCCAAAATGGCCAAATTAAGGAATAATATCTCTTCTTATGTGCAGATGGATCTAGAAACACTATACAATGCATAGGAGAGATACAAAGATTTATTAAGAAGGTGCCCACACCATGGATTACCCTTATGGCTACAGGTCTAAACTTTTTACAATGGTGTGAACCCCTCAACCAGGCAGTTGATTGATTCAGCTGACAGTAGAACCCTGGATAACAAAACACCTGAGGTAGCCTACTAATTCATTGAACAGATGTTACTGAATAACTATCAGTAGCAAGTCACAAGGACAAGGCCAACAAAAGCCGCTAGTGTTTTCAACCTCGACGCAGTAACCATGCTATCAAACCAGGTAGAACTTTTAACTAAGAAAATTGATGGCTTATGTGGTTCTTACATCCAACTATAAAGTACGATATGAATGGAGGAGGTACATCCTATATGGGTAACAATTTTAAATCGCAAAAAAGTATGATATGAATGGAGGATGGGTGGATGGGCAATCCACCCAGGTGAACCTTAATCAAAAGAATACCAACCTTAAAATACCATGCCCTAATGCGATGAATAAAGATACCACAAGGTAGCTTGCCAAGTAACACTAAGACTAACCCAAAGGAGCAACTTCAAGCCATAACAACTCGAATAGTTTAGTATGTTTCTTAAACTTTTAAAGAAATTACATATTAACTTACCGTTTCTTGAAGCTCTTTCGCAGATGCCAGATTCAAGGAAATTCTTAAAAGAACTTTTAACAAACAAGTGGAAGTTAGACGAGGAATCGTATGTGGAGCTAAACACAGTGTGCTCAACAATGTTGCAAAATAAACTACCACGAAAATTAAAAGATCCAAGGAGTTTTACAATTCCATGCTTAATTGGTAGTTTATCTATTGATAATGCTTTAGCTAATTTAGGGGCAAGCATCAATGTTATGCCTTATAAAATGTTTAAACAGCTAGGTCTAGGGAAACCCAAACAAACTAGGATGAGTATTCAATTAGCTGATAAGACTATCAAAATTCCTAGGGGTATAATTGAAGATATACTAGTTAAAATTGACAGATTGATATTCCCAGTAGACTTTGTTGTTTTAGATATGGATGAGGATAATACAGTTCCTTTAATTTTAGGAAGGCCCTTTTTAGCAACTGCTAGATCTAAAATTGATGTTGGTACAGGTGAACTCACACTTCATGTAGGTAACGAATCAATTAGTCTTCAAGCTCTCGACTCAGCTAGGACATCGAGTGATAAAGGTGAGAGCGTAAATTCTATTGATAATCAGTTGGTTCAACTTTCTTCACAAGAAGCACCACAAAATTATACAACTGAGCCAGATCTTAGACCTCGTATCACTAAAGAAGAAATAACTTATGAGGAACGAAGGATTCATGTCGCCGAACTAGATAAGTGGAAAGCGCATTTCAAGGAGAAATCAAAGCCACATGAAGCGAAACCAAAGGAACCCCCAGATGAGCTTATAAGAACATCAAATCATTTCAAAATAGGAGATCAGGTATTGTTAGAGAAAACAGACCCTCGATTCGCCACTTCAGACCTCAAGACAAACAAAGAGATCCCTTTTAAGGTACTTAATGTCTTCCTTTATGGAACAGTCGAGGTAAGTAATCCCATATTTGACACTTTTAAGGTAAATGCCACTCGACTTGAATTATATATTGATAATAAAACTAATAGCATGAGAAATGATTTTTCACTCCTCAAACCACCATGATTATGAAAGTAAGAGGTAAGTCTAGCTTAAGACTTTAAACGAGCACTTCTTGGGAGGCAACCCGAGCAGTAACCTCATTAAATTTTACATTAATTTATTTTTATCTTCTTTCTTTTAAGCACCTAACTTTAAACTAATCAAAGTGCAGATTTTCATACCACACGGCCTTGCACACGGCCGTATCTGTGGCCGTGTAGACACTACGAAGTTTAGTATAGGCGTGGCGGAGATCGTGCAGAAATAGGACGAAAATTTTCCCCAAGACACAGGCTCCGATTAAACGCCATGGCCGTGTGATGTGGCCGTGGTCAAAACTGCCTAAAAAACACGGGCTGAGATAAATCCACACGGCCGTGTGGCGGCTGTGGACAATATTATCAGCTTTTTAACATATCACAGCCACCACCACCACCTCGAGATCACTCTGATGATGAGGACCTTTAAGTCCTTTTATTGTTTTTATTTCTATTTCTATTTTTATTTTTATTCTTATTTTTATTTTTAGTTCATTTTTCTTTATTATTAAACTCTTTAAATTTTTAAGTTTAATTTGATTTCTTTTATCTCTGGCTGTTTAAACTCTCGAGTAACTATAACAAATGTCCATGAAATAAGAACTCCCTTAAAACTTTACTAATGACTTCGCAGTTTAAAAAGGTTCAAGATGCCACTCAAGGAACGAACACACCACCGGAGTATCCTCCACCACCTTCACCTATGTCTAAGTCATCATCATGAATCATCCTCCAAGGATTTCATCCAAAATTTAGGAAGTTTCACTTCTCTCCCTAACTTATGATTTTCTTACTATATTATGAATATATATTTGTACATTCAGGGCAATGTACATCTTAAGTGTGGTGGGGGTGAATTTTATACCTAACTTTTTAAATTCCTGAATTATGTCATGTCTTAAGTGATTTTCTCATATTACTAATTAGAATGAAACTTCTAATGATTTATGATTTCTATTGATATGTTTTGGCTTAAGTCATAGTTAATTGTGCATTGATGATTTAAACTTTAGGAGACTAGAGAATCACGCATGATGAGTCTATTTTTCAAAAAATAAAATTTTGCGAAGTTGTCTACCTAAATCTAATTATTACCTTGAAGTTTGAAATTTACAAAGTTGATATCAAAAACCCATAATTTTTATGAGATTTTGAGCCTTTTAGAGCATACATTCTTTTCTTGCTCACTTCTTTTTATTATGAGTGTGTCAATATTGATTTGTTATTCTAGAACTTACTTCGATTATACATGTCAAGACCACATCTTTGATTTGATATACAGAGATGATAAAGGCACTTAGGATTTAAACCACTTACTCCACTGAAAGCCAACCTTCACAATTAACCTCTAGTGAACCCCTTTGATCCTAACAACCCTTTTATTAATTCACCCATTAATATTAACCCAAAACCCATCTTGTATTTGTTATCACCATTTCTCTTGACTATCCTTTTTGTCGAGATTTGATTTTGAGCAGTTTCCTAACTATGTTTTATATTTCAGTTGATAAAGTTCTTTCTTATTATTGTTGATTTGTTCTTAAAAAAAATCAATCAAAGTATATTCATTATTTCTATAATAAAGTGAGCTTATACATTTAAATTCAACATCTTGAAGAAGAAGCTCGTATTATTAGTTTTCAATTGATGTAATTATTCAGGACTAGTTCATTTTTCTAGTTAGGTAAATTGTCAATTCAATCTCGATTTTAACCTTCTAATTCAGACTTTATCCACACCTTTAACCTAAGCCCCATTACAACCCTTTAAAGACCTTTTTATTTGTGTATCATCTCATTTTATAGTGGTGGAGATTTGATTTTCATGCAAGCCTATGGTAATAACTTTTCATGTTTGACTGATGAGTGCTTTATTTTGAACCTTAAACATCTTGAGTGATTTGAGTGAATCTTTAGTGAGGATGTCAATCCTTGTCAGTTTTGAATCAAATATAATTATTTAGATAAGGGGAAACACATATATTTTTCGTGCTACAAACTTGTGACTTTGATTGTTTCAATCTTTAGGACTCTTTTACTTAAATTATCCATGTATAAATTATCTATGAATTATGATGAAACATTATTGATGAATATTATGAATTGAGAAAGTTCGTTTTAATTGTGAGTTGAGAATTTTACTTGAGGATAAGCAAATGCTTAAGTGTGGGGGTATTTGATAAACCGTAATATGTTCATATTTTAATCCTACATTTAGCATACTTTTGGATGATTTATTCCCTGGATTGTGGAATTTGGTGCTCTTAATCCTTTAATTTCATGTTTTATAATTAGGAAAGCATAGGAGGATGAAAAGAACGAGAAACGGGCCAAAAATGGAGGAAATGGGCCAAAGTATGAATCGCACATGACCGTGCCTCCTTAGCAGATCTGACCATGGCCTGGCCTCGAATCACACAGCTGTGCCACACGGGCGTGTCCCTGCCATGACAAAGAAGAGTTTCATTCGGATTAGGGCACTTAGAGGCAAACAAAGACATTCCAAAAGCCTACATAAACACTTTGAAGGCCAACCTTAAAGGGGGTGTTCAGCTAGGCCAAGGATCCAAGCCAGAGGGGACAAATTGTGGGATTCACTCGAAGAAAGCCAATTGATCCATGCTAAAAGCCGGAATCACACTCAAGATTGAGGATATCTCCTTCAATTCCTTTAGGGGGGGTTTCTTTATGTTTTGTTATTTTTCTTCTGAGATGTATTCTTTCATGATTATGAACTAAACTCCTCAGATACTTGAGGGGGATGAAACCTAAAATGAATCTTGTTATTGTTTTCTGAGCTATATGATAAATACTTGATTTGTTCTTAACTATGTGTTCTTAATTCTTGCTTTGATAGTTCAGGATATTGATTCAAGTATTGATGTGCTTAGGTAGAAGAGGAATATTCCCTGTTTAAGAGTAGATCTAGCATAGTTAAGCGGAGTTGATCGCAACTGTAACACCCCATACCCGAGTCCGATGCTAAGATTGGATACGAGACATTACCATGCTTGAACTCACTTAAAACATGTACTTACGGGCTATCAAATTTTGTTCCAAATTAAAAAACTTCTCTTTCTTAGTCTAATCATACATTTCATGGGCCTACGAGGCCTTAAACACGTATCTGGAAACTTCTAAAACTCAAATGAAAACTTTTCCTTAAAACAGGGGTCACACGCCCATGTGACTTAGGACACGCCTGTACCCCTAACACATGCCCGTATCTTTCACCCGTGGTTGACACTAACTAATTGCACACGGCCTTGACATGCCCGTGGATGTAAACCGTGTGCTATACCTTGATATACTGACTTACCCACATAGTCTGGGGCATACACCCATGTTCTAACCGTGTATCACACACGGCCTAAACACACGATCGTGGGATTTGCCCGTGGCCTATTCTAACTTAAAACACTAAAGTGCAGGGTACGCACGGCCTAGACACATGCTCGTATGTCTAACCGTGTGGGCACTTAGAGGCTATTTACCAAGCCAATTGCCACCCTAAAATCAAGACTAAACTCATGCTGAATTCAATACATTTTTCATAAACATTACTACATGCTTCATTGATCTCAATAAACATACATACTTAGTCAATTTTGGCCAATCACTTAGCCAAATACAAAAGAATAATAAACTTAATAGCCAACACTTTGGCTCTTCTTAGAACATATTCTCAAAATGAAATGCTTCATATACATGCCATACTTAGTAAAATAACTTGGCTATACCAAAATAATGATTGATAGTGTGCTCCGAACTCCGATGACGATGATCCACTAGATTGGCTTGGCGAAACTACATAGAAAGAAGGAGTAAAAGACATAAGCATTTAGCTTAGTAAGTTTGCATATAATGCACATAGCAATATACTTGATTAATATAAATCATTTGACATAAACAATGGTATCATAGATTTCAGCTATAAAGCTTACTTACTCATACTGATTCTTACATATCACATGATACTTACTAGTCTCATCCCTGTGGGATAAATAAGGTACCTGTGTCACTGGATCACATTGATCAATATACTTTAACATGATAATCATAATATTTCCTTCATCATTCATAATATGAATAATACTTATTTCCAACTTGATAATAGCTTTGCCTACTTATCTTTCTTTTCATCTAATTTTAACTTTACTCATTTGCCCGATGAATTTCTACGAATAACTGAGGATACTAAATCTCATCCCACATATCTTGATGCCAAAGCCATATCCTAGATATGGTCTTACATGGAATATCTCATCTTGGTTTCAAGGCCATGTCTTGACATGCACTTATATGAAGTCTTTCTTGTTCTCACCAATGCCATGCTTGGCTTGGGCTTACATGAGATTTCTTTCTCTTGATAACTTTTCAATGCCAAGCTTGCCTTGGACTTACATGATAACTTGTTTAATGCCAAGATTACCTTGGACTTACATGATAACTTGTTCAATGCCAAGCTTTCCTTGGACTTACATGATAACTTACTTGATTGCCGATGCCATGCCTTGGCTTGGTCTTATACGGACTTTCTTATCTCATGTGGTAGATCGAGTATCCTGGGAAATTCATCCTCAATCGGGACTTGCTCATACTTAACCTCATTGATTTCTTTGTTTAACTTAACATTAAACATTCCATGATAATAATGTACATTATACTAAGCAATTCAATGATAGAATTCATAAAGCTTAGAAATCATACAAACTTACCTCAATATACAAAATGTATGTAGATATGCAATTTAGTCCTCAACTTTGTTCTTGCATCGGTTTCGATCTGGGCTTTGTTTTTCTTGTTCTATAATAATAATTCAACTCATTTAATAATCAAAATGACTAAATTGGCCCTTAACACATATTTTGGCAAAATTACTATTTTGCCCTTAAACTTTTTCATATTTGCACTTTTGCCCCAAGGCTCGTAAAATGATTCTCATTCAACTTTCATAAACTTCATGCTTAGTTGATTCAATTTCACTACTATAACAATCATCAATTCTCACTATTTCTAGTATGTATGACCAATTTTCATAACTATTACAAATTAGTCCATACTATCACTTTTCATGAAATTCACTTAGAAAAAGATGTTTATCTAACATCAAACTCTCATAAACTTCCATAAAACATCATTTAACATGAATGTCATTCATGGGTAAATTTTTGAACATGCTTCCTAGCTCATTTTATAGATAAAAATAGCTAATTTATAATACGAGAACTTCAAAAATACGAAGAATATTAAAAAGGGGCTAAACAGAACTTACTAGCAAGCTTGAAAAAAGGAAGAACCCTAGCTATGGAGTCTCCAAATTTTAGGCAATGTGAGGAAGAAGATGAATAGATTTTTATCATCTTTTTCCTATTTTAATCATTTATTAGACAAATGACTAAAATACCCTTCTTTTTAAAAATTTCTCTTTTACTAACTCATGTCCAATTTTGTCCAAAATTTATAATTTGGGAAAATTGTTACTTAAGGAATTATAATTGATATTCTAAAGCTATTTCATACAAAAAGCTTCTAGAAATTCATATTTTGCAACTTTTTCAATTTAGTCCTTTTGGACCATTCAACCTCAATTCAACAAAATTGCTTCATGAAACTTTCACACTAGCATGAAAACATGGAATAAACCTTAAAAACTCATAAATTCACCTCAAATTTGTGGCCTCCCACCACTATTTTGACTAGGCCCTAAATTGGGCTGTTACAGCAACCTTAGAGATAGGATGACAAAACTCTGCTGGATTAGGGTCAGACCTAATATAGGAGTCCATAGATCGAGTTAATACAATTCTAGGGGTTTTAATTAGAAAGAGATTTCAATTAATCAACCTAGGGTTAGACGTCAGTAGCCTCGAGAGAGGTATTAATATAAATTAGGGAATCCTACGAATCAAGTCAAGTGAATAAATCGTCTGGTTCAGAATAAATCGTCTGGTTCAGAGTTAGATAACAAGTGAAGTCTAGGTGGATTCTTCCTCGGGTATTGTCTTAATCAATTGGTTTTTCCCACAAGTATTTCCCCAATTCCTTCTCTGTGTCTTAGCCTCTTTAGCTTAGTAGTTAGTTAATTTTAGATTAGATAAAAGTTCTCTTAATTCTTAGGCTAAATAATAAAAAGAAAGTTAGTATTAGTACTTTTGGTTCCCATGGGTTCAAAAATTCGGTCTTGCCACTAAACTATACTACTGTTCGATAGGTGCGCTTTCCTCAATCGTGGTGATAGTTAGTTTCTAGGCTCGGTCATTCATTATATAAATTTTAAGCCTTTTTTTGGAACACCCTAAACCTGGCCCATGTGTTTCGACTGGATCTGGCGTGTCACGACTTGTACATTGAAAACTTTTGCCTTGTTGGTTTTGGAAGTCGTAAGTTAATTAGACATTATTAGAGTAAATAAGTGACATTTTAAAAAATAAAATCTTATATTAGTATTATTAAGTATAAATAAACCTTGACATAAAATTTATAAGTTGCATAACATTGAAAACTTCTTAGTTGAATAAAAACTAAGGGCCTTAAAAAAATCACAAATAAAAATAAAATAAACTTAAAGAAATCCTAAAATAATTTGTAGAAATAAAACTTGATGGCCCCTCGAGTCCGCCTCGGCTCCCATGTTCACCATCTACTGCTCACCTAAAATGTTGGGAAAAATAAAAGGCTGAGTCACCAAGACTCAGTGTGCAAATCCCGAGAACACATAAAAAAGCTTGAGGCCCACAAACACATTATGAGCCTTGGCCCGTATACAAGGATAACAAAATATGCAACATGGCCCATCCCAAACCTATGAGTCCATCCTCTACACACCCCGTACCAACCATCACACCGTGGGATTTCTACAATCAACCCCCATCCGCTACACACCATATCGACAATTTGTCTTTGTCATAAAGACCGATCACTATGTGACCTATGTGGAGAAGCCACCGATTGCTGTGCAACCTTAATAATATATCGACAGCTGTACTGCCAATCATAAAGACCGATCACTATGTGACCTATGTGGCAAAGCCACCGATCGCCTCGTGACCTGCTCCCTTTCCGTAAATCAATCAATCCCATCCCATGCATACATGCAAGAATCAGAACATTAAACTATCTAAACAGATCACATATTTTTACATACTTTGATACACATAGAGAAGTTTCTATGATTACGTACCTGGCATCCCTTGCCTACCCTTTCTGGGTAATACGACTATTCATACAGCCTCATTTTTCGACTTTTAGCCCATAACATACATATAATTCAGATTAACTAGTGTGATAGAGATCTACACACCTTTTCGGCTTTTAGCCCATAACATACATATAATATAACAAAGCTTATGTGTCAAGAATCTACACACCTGATTACCAATAAAATGAGGCTTTCTATATCGACGCTATCCTTAGTCGACACAACTGCTATCTACCTAAGGTGTTGTTCAGAAGCCGGTCCACAACCAATTGGCCAATCCCGAACAGCAGATACTGCTCATTTCTTAAACTTAGGGATTCTTTCTTTTGCCTGATCCATATATCAGAGTTACTATAATAATATTTAATCGTTAATCCTCCTTATAAAGTTAAAATCTTGTATATAATGATGAAATCTAATAGAAATCTAGGAAAATCTTCTTACCTTACAAATCCCGAAATTAGAGACTTATGGATTTCGGCTTTTAGATCTAGTCGACTAGGCTTCATTCAAATCCTGACTTGCCGCCCATCATAAACCATTAAACTATTAGCTTTCAGCTTTTGCCTTTTCAAAAATCGAGAATAGATTATGAGAACTAATAAAAAATCTACTCTTACCTTAACTTGGGAGATTCGGCTAGTACTAGAGAGAGAATTCGATAATGTCAATGCAGGATTTAAATGCCGGAAGTATAGAATAATTTCTCAAATGGGATGAATAAAATAAAAACTATAGAGATTTCAGCTTTTTAGAGAAGGAAGAGAATAATGGAGTTTTCAGCTTTTAGAAGAAAGAAGAGAATAATGGAGTTTTCATCTTTTAGGAAAAAGAAGAGAATAATGGAGTTTTTGGCTTTTAGAAGAAAGAAGAGAATAATGAAGTTTTGGCTTTTAGAGAAATTGGAGAAAGAAATTTAGAGAAAAGAAGCTAAGGAATTTCAGCACAAAAGGAGAGGATTTAATGTCGTAAATAAGGAGCTAGCCCCCTATTTATAGGAAATTGGCAACCCTTTGCCATGTAGTAGTGGTTTCTTTACTCCTCTCGATGATGGATTCTTGGCCATCACTCTCTTTTAGATAAATTCTAACTTTTCTCCTTTATCTTAATCTACTAGCTCATCTAAAAGAGACTTAATTATCTCTAACTCCTCCTTCTTTATCATAAAAATCCCTAGATCTTAGCCTTTATCTCGCTTATTATCCACATAAAATAAATTCCTAAATAATAGCCTTTATCCGCTTATTATCCACATATTTTAAACATTAAAACCCTAAATTTTAGCCTTGTTGCCATCCACTCCGCCTAATCCTAATGCCCAAAATTTAGCTAACTTAAATTAAAAGAATTGGGCTCCATGAAACTTAAATTTGGGCCCTTACTCCTGTGTGTGGCGTCACCTCCTAAGATTGGGCCACAAGCCCACTTTGGTATTTTAAACATAGATACTACCTTTTAAACCCTATAATGCCCAAACAGATAATTTTAATCAAGGCCTCTGCCTAAGCCTGAGCCCAATTTGGACCCCTAACACTTAACTTAACTCATTCTACATATTCACCCATTAAATGCATAGGCCCAAAAATTTAGGATGTTACAGTTCTACCCTCCTTAAAGAAATTTTTTCCTCGAAATTTCCAACTAACTAGTAATCATTCTGCCTGAGTCTCACCACTATGCTTTCGCTGTGCACTCTAATTCTAAAGCCAAAATAAACACTTAGTATACTATGGTAGGGTACGCACCATTATTCGCATCTGAAGCGTCTTCGTCCCCTTGTACTCATTCTACCGATTCGCGTTTATCTGATTAGAAATTTTATGAATTATTGGTTTTCTTCCACTTTTTTTTTAACCACAAACAGTCTTATGAATAATAGCTTTAAGAGTAATTATTTCGAATTCGCATTCACCACACAGTCTCAAGTTTATATCCTCTAAGAAGCCCATACATTCAATCATGAACTCATGTTCATTACAGAAAAGTGTTGTTGTTGTTGTGGTTGTTGTTTTCACTACCCAAGGGTATTTTCATAATTTTATCCTACAGGGGCATTTTCATAAATTTTTTTTGAAATGAGGTCCCTTGATGATTTTATAAAATAAAGGAATTTTGGTAATTTTGCATTCCCGGGGGTATTTTGGTTATTTTGGAAATTGAGGGTATTTTGGTAATTTTGGAATCCGAGGCATTTCAGAAGTTTTGAAATCTGAGGGTATTTTGGTAATTTTGAAATTCAGGGTATTTCTGTAATTTTTGTGATCTAAGGGTATTTTGGTAATTTTGTGATTCAGGGGTATTTCGGTAATTTTACAAAATAAGGGTAATTTGGTAATTTTACAAATCAGGGCTATTTTGGTCATTTTGCAAAACAAGGGTAATTTGGTAATTTTCTTCATAGTTGCGAACATTTTCAAATCAAATGTATTTTTTTTCTTGAAGTGTACAAAACTTAGGGGTTTTGTTTGCAAAATAGGGTGGTTGGTCCCATTCGGGTTTTAATTATGGGTTCAGCCCATGAACAAGTCCTTATAGGTAGAGTGAACAGTCACTATGCATCAGGTAAGATTCTTGTGAAGAGGAGGTGAGTCACTAGGTCTGCTTAAATACCAAGCTATTCCGGATCTACACCTAGACATGCATATGCCTGTTGCCACACCTTAGTCTTGTGACTCGTTTATAGGTTTTGTTTTAGTGAAGTTAAGTCTTATGGAATTGAAGAGATGTTTGCCTAAGCCTAGAGTCCATCAAATTCTCATCTAGATAGTCTACGTCCCATAAAGCCCATTAAGCCCACATTTATATCACAATCGGGAGTTCAGAATACTTACTTGGATGAATCGGGTGCCGGTAGACTCGAAGGCCATGTCCTCGAACCAAAAACAAATTTTCTAAAAACATTTCTAGACCCATTTCACAGCACGAGTTTTGAACTGGCTCTGATACCAAAATTGTAACACCCCAAACTCGGCCCATGCGTTTCGACTGGATCTGGCGTGTCACGGCTTGTACATTGAAAACTTTTGCCTTGTTGGTTTTGGAAGTCGTAAGTTAATTAGACATTATTAGAGTAAATAAGTGACATTTTAAAAAATAAAATCTTATATTAGTATTATTAAGTATAAATAAACCTTGACATAAATTTTATAAGTTGCATAATATTGAAAACTTCTTAGTTGAATAAAAACTAGGGGCCTTAAAAAAAATCGCAAATAAAAATAAAATAAACTTAAAGAAATCCCGAAATAATTTGTAGAAATAAAACTTGATGGCCCCTCGAGTCCGCCTTGGCTCCCATGTTCACGATCTACTACTCACCTGAAATGTTGGGAAAATAAAAGGTTGAGTCACCAAGACTCAGTGTGCAAATCTTGAGAACACATAAAAAGGCTTGAGGCCCACAAACACATTATGAGCCTTGGCCCGTATACAAGGGTAACAAAATATGCAACATGGCCCATCCCAAACCTATGAGTCCATCCTTTACACACCCTTGTACCAACCATCACACCGTGGGGATTTCTACAATCAACCCTCCATCCGCTACACACCATATCGACAATTTGTCTTTTGTCATAAAGACCGATCACTATGTGACCTATGTGGTGAAGCCACCGATCATCGTTGCGACCTTAATAATATATCGACAATCTGTGTCTTTGTCATAAAGACCGATCACTATGTGACCTATGTGGCAAAGCCACCGATCACCTCGCGACCTGCTCCCCTTCCGTAAATCAATCAATCCCATCCCATGCATACAAGAATCATAACATTAAACTATCTAAATAGATCACATATTTTTACATACTTTGATACACATAGAGAAGTTTTTATGATTACGTGCCTGACATCCCTTGCCTACCCTTTCTGGGTAATACAACTGCTCATCTGACCTCATTTTTCGGCTTTTAACCCATAACATACATATAATTGATTAACTAGTGTGATAGAGATCTATTTTCGCTTTTAGCCCATAACATACATATAATATAACAAAGCTTATGTGTCAAGAATCTACACACACGATTCACGATAAAACGAGGTCAGTTTATATCGACGCTATCCTTAGTCGACACAAGCGCTATCCGCCTAAGGTGTTGTTCGAAGCGGTCCACAACCAATTGGCCAATCTCAAACAAAGAGATCTCGCTCGTTTCTTAAACTTAGGGATTCTTTCTTTTGCACGATCCATATTTAATTCCATCATAAATCCTTATCGAGTTACTATAATAATATTTAATCGTTAATCCACCTTATAAAGTTAAAATCTTGAATATAATGATGAAATCTAATAGAAATCTAGGAAAATCTTCTTACCTTAAAAATCTCAAAATTAGAGACTTATGAATTTCGGCTTTTAGATTTAGTCGACTAGGCTTCCTTCAAATCCTAACTTGCCGTCAATCATAAACTATTAAACTATTAGCTTTCGGCTTTTGCCTTTTCAAAAATCGAGAATAGATTATGAGAACTAATAAAAAATCTACTCTTACCTTAACTTAGGAGATTCAGCCAGTATTAGAGAGAGAATTCGACAATGTTAATGGAGGATTTAAATGCGGGAAGTATAAAACAATTTCTCAAATAAGATGAATAAAATAAAAACTATAGAGATTTCGGCTTTTTAGAGAAGGAAGAGAATAATGGAGTTTTCAGTTTTTAGAAGAAAGAAGAGAATAATGGAGTTTTCGACTTTTAGGAGAAAGAAGAGAATAATGGAGTTTTTGGCTTTTAGAAGAAAGAAGTGAATAATGAAGTTTTCAGCTTTTAGAGAAATTGGAGAAAGAAATTTGGAAAAAATAAGCTAAGGAATTTCGGCACAAAAGGAGAGGATTTAATGTCGAAACAAGGAGCTAGCCCCTATTTATAGGAAATTGGCAACCCTTTGCCATGTAGTAGTGGTTTCTTTACTCCTCTCAATGATGGATTCTTGGCCATCACTCTCTTTGTAGATAAATTCTAACTTTTCTCCTTTATCTTAATCTACTAGCTCATCTAAAAGAGACTTAATTATCTCTAACTCCTCCCTCCTTTATCGCATATTATCCACATATTTTAATCATAAAATCCTAGATCTTAGCCTTTATCTCGCTTATTATCCACATAAAATAAATTTCTAAATAATAGCCTTTATCGCATATTATCCGCATATTTTAAACATTAAAACCCTTAAATTTTAGCCTTGTTGCCATCCACTCCACCTAATCCTAATGCCCAAAATTTAGCTAACTTAAATTAAAAGAATTGGGCTCCATGAAACTTAAATTTGGGCCCCTTACTAATTGTGTGTGGCGTCACCTACTAAGATTGGGCCACAAGCCCACTTTGGTATTTTAAACATAGATACTACCTTTTAAACCCTATAATGCCCAAACAGATAATTTTAATCAAGGCCTCTGCCTAAGCCTGAGCCCAATTTGGACCCCTAACACTTAAATTAACTCATTCTACATATTCACCCATTAAACACATAGGCCTAAAAATTTAGGATGTTACAGTTCTACCCTCCTTAAAGAAATTTCGTCCTCGAAATTTTCAACTAACTAGTAATCATTCTACCTGAGTCTCACCACTATGCTTTCGCTGCGCACTCTAATTTTAAAGCCCAAATAAACACTTAGTATACTATGGTAGGGTACGCACCATTATTCGCATCTGAAGCATCTTCGTCCCCTTGTACTCATTCTACCGATTCGCATTTATCTGATTAGAAATTTTATGAATTATTGGTTTTCTTCCACTTTTTTTAACCACAGACAGTCTTATGAATAATAGCTTTAAGAGTAATTATTTTGAATTCGCATTCACCATACAATCACAAGTTTATATCCTCTAAGAAGCCCATACATTCAATCATGAATTCATGTTCATTACAGAAAAGTAGTGTTGTTGTTGTTGTGGTTGTTGTTTTCACTACCCAAGGGTATTTTCGTAATTTTATCCTACAGGGGCATTTTCGTAATTTTTTTCGAAATGAGGTTTCTTGATGATTTTATAAAATAAGGGTATTTTGGTATTTTTGCATTCCCAGGGGTATTTTGGTAATTTTGGAAACTGAGGGTATTTTGGTAATTTTGGAATTCGGGGCATTTCAAAAATTTTAAAATCTGAGGGTATTTCGATAATTTTGAAATTTAGGGTATTTTGGTAATTTTTGTGATTTGAGGGTATTTTGGTAATTTTGTGATTCAGGGGTATTTCGGTAATTTTACAAAATAAGGGTAATTTGGTAATTCCACAAATCAGGGCTATTTTGGTCATTTTGCAAAATAAGGGTAATTTAGTAATTTTTTTTCATAGTTGCGAACATTTTCAAATCAAATGTATTTTTTTCTGGAAGTGTACAAAACTTAGGGGTTTTGTTTGCAAAATAGGGTGGTTGGTCCCTTTCGGGTTTTAATTATGGGTTCAAACCCATGAACAAGTCCTTATAGCTAGAGTGAGCAATACCACGCACTGTAAGATTCTGTGAAGAGGAGGTGAGTCACTAGGGTGCTTAAATACCAAGCTCTTAGGATCTACTCCTAGACATGCATATGCCTGTTGCCACACCTTAGTCTTGTGACTAGTTTACAGGTTTTGTTTTAGTGAAATTAAGTCTTATGGAATTGAAAAGATGTTTGCCTAAGCCTAGAGTCCATCAAATTCTCATCTAGATAGTCTAAGTCCCATAAAGCCCATTAAGCCCACATTTATATCACAATCGGGAGTTCAGAATACTTACTTGGGTGGATCGGGTGCTGGTAGACTCGAAGGCCATGTCCTCGAACCAAAAAAAAATTTTCTAAAAACATTTCTAGACCCATTTCACAGCCCGACTTTTGATCTGGGCTCTGATACTAAAATTGTAACACCCCAAACCCGGCCCATGCGTTTCGACTGGATCTGGCGTGTCACGGCTTGTACATTGAAAACTTTTACCTTGTTGGTTTTGGAAGTCATAAGTTAATTAGACATTATTAGAGTAAATAAGTGACATTTTAAAAAATCAAATCTTATATTAGTATTATTAAGTATAAATAAACCCTAACATAAAATTTATAAGTTGCGTAACATTGAAAACTTTTTAGTTGAATAAAAACTAGGGGCCTTAAAAAAATCCCAAATAAAAATAAAATAAACATAAAGAAATCCCGAAATAATTTGTAGAAATAAAACTTGATGGCCCCTCGAGTCTGCCTCGGCTCCCATGTTCACGATCTACTACTCACCTGAAATGTTGGGAAAAATAAAAGGTTGAGTCACCAAGACTCAATGTGCAAATCCCGAGAACACATAAAAAGGCTTGAGGCCCACAAACACGTTATGAGCCTTGGCCCGTATACAAGGGTAACAAAATATGCAACATGGCCCATCACAAACCTATGATTCCATCCTCTACACTCCCCCGTACCAACCATCACACCGTGGGGATTTCTACAATCAACCCTCCATCCGCTACACACCATATCGACAGTTGTGCTGCTTGTCATAAAGACCGATCACTATGTGACTTATGAGGCGAAGATAACCGATCATTGTGCGACCTTAATAATATATCGACAATTTGTCTTTTTGTCATAAAGATCGATCACTATGTGACCTATGTGGCAAAGCCACCGATCGCCTCTCGACACGCCTCCCGTTAAAAGTAAATCAATCAATCCCATCCCATGCATACATGCAAGAATCGAATATTAAACTATCTAAACAGATCACATATTTTTACATACTTTGATACACATAGAAGTTTCTATGATTATGTACCTTGCATCCCTTGCCTACCCTTTACGGGTAATACGATTGTTCATCTGACCTCATTTTTTGGCTTTTAGCCCATAACATACATATAATTCAGATTAACTAGTGTGATAGAGATCTACACACATTTTCTAGCTTTTAGCCCATAACATACATATAATATAACAAAGCTTATGTGTCAAGAATCTACACACCTAATTACCAATAAAACGAGGCTTTCTATATCGTCGCTATCCTTAGTCGACACAACTGCTATCTACCTAAGGTGTTGTTCGAAGCGGTCCACAACCAATTGGCCAATCTCGAGCAAGCAGAATCGCTCGTTTCTTAAACTTAGGATTCTTTCTTTTGCTCGATCCATATTTAATTCCATCATAAATCCTTATCGAGTTACTATAATAATATTTAATCGTTAATCCTCCTTATAAAGTTAAATCTTGTATATAATGATGAAATCTAATAGAAATCTAGGAAAATCTTCTTACCTTAAAAATCCCAAAATTTGAGACTTATGAATTTCGGCTTTTAGATCTAGTCGACTAGGCTTCCTTCAAATCCTGACTTGCCACCCATCATAAACCATTAAACTATTAGCTTTTGACTTTGCCTTTTTAAAAATCAGGAATAGATTATGTGAACTAATCAAAAATCTACTCTTACCTTAACTTAGGAGATTCGGCTAGTACTAGAGAGAGAATTCGACAACGTCAATGGAGGATTTAAATGCGGGAAGTATATAACAATTTCTAAAATAGGATGAATAAAATAAAAACTATAGAGATTTCAGCTTTTTAGAGAAGGAAGAGAATAATGGAGTTTTCAGCTTTTAGAAGAAAGAAGAGAATAATGGAGTTTTCGGCTTTTAGGAGAAAGAAAAGAATAATAGAGTTTTTGGCTTTTAGAAGAAAGAAGAGAATAATGGAGTTTTTGGCTTTTAGAGAAATTAGAGAAAGAAATTTGGAGAAAAGAAGCTAAGGAATTTCGACACAAAAGGGAGAGGATTTAATGTCAGAAACAAGGAGCTAGCCCCCCTATTTATAGGAAATTCGGCAACCCTTTGCCATGTAGTAGCTGGTTTCTTTACTCCTCTCAGTGATGGATTCTTGGCCATCACTCTCTTTATAGATAAATTCCTAACTTTTCTCCTATATCTTAATCTACTAGCTCATCTAAAAGAGACTTAATTATCTCTAACTCTTCCCTCCTTTATTATCATATTATCCACATATTTTAATCATAAAATCCTAGATCTTAGCCTTTATCTGCTTATTATCCACATAAAATAAATTCCTAAATAATAGACTTTATCTGCTTATTATCCACATATTTTAAACATTAAAACCCCTAAATTTTAGCCTTGTTGCCATCCACTCCACCTAATCCTAATGCCCAAAATTTAGTTAACTTAAATTAAAAGAATTGAGCTCCATGAAACTTAAATTTGGGCCCCTTACTCCTTGTGTGTGGCGTCACCTCCTAAGATTGGGCCACAAGCCCACTTTGGTATTTTAAACATAGATACTACCTTTTAAACCCTATAATACCCAAACAGATAATTTTAATCAAGGCCTCTGCCTAAGCCTGAGCCCAATTTGGACCCCTAACACTTAAATTAACTCATTCTACATATTCACCCATTACATGCATAGGCCCAAAAATTTAGGATGTTACATTTTCCACCACCATCAACCAACTTGGATAAAAATTCCATAGCTTAAAGTGGACCCAACCACATGCATAAAGTCCTTCCTCTCGTATTCTAGCAAGCAAGGGCCAACTTTTATCCAAAAGGGAGACATAATCGGCTTTATCTTTCTTCTCTCCATGGATTCCAAAAGTCAATAAAAAATAATTAGATTTCTCCAAAAAAACCATGGTTAACCATCCAAGATCATCTCCAAGTCCTCCTCTTCCTTAAACAGAATCATGAATAAATTATGCCCTGCAACTTGTATTTCAAAATTTTTTCGTGCCTTTTAGAAACTTTTCAATTAAGCTCGAAAGCTATCAGGATTATACGATTTCCTTTTCCGCATAGAACATAACAACATTGGTTTCCACATATGAATAATCAATGAACTTTTCATCGATAACTGGATCAATTCTTCTTTCAGAAGAGAGATCTCGTCCCTCTCCTCCCTCTCCATCTACACCAAAAGTCACCACCCTTTTCAAACCCAGCCACAACAAAAGTTATTTCTTTGAGAGACTTTGATAGAGTACTATTGACCTAAATTGTATTGAAATTAAATAATAATAAATGCAATCTTATTATTTATTCTTTATTAGTTGAGAAACTTTAACATTTTGTGTATTATTATATATTGTCTTAATTTTTCCTTATTTTATAATTTATTTTCACTATTTGTATAATGTAAGAGTTTTTAAAGCTTTATTTGCGATTAAGAATAAATTGGCTAATTTATATGTATATTATGTTTTCTTTAAATAAGGGTTTTAGGTCGTTTTTTTTTCAAAAATTAAAGAAATAGGTCATTTTTAAAGAGAGAAATGGAAAGCACGTCCAGTTGAGTGTGCTTTCCATTTCTCTCTCCCAAGGTTTTTAATATTTTTAGATTTATGGTTTAGGATTTTTTAGGAGAGTCTTAAGTTTACGATTAGAATTGTGAAATTTCATAGGTAGTTTTGAGGAGTCGCGGATGTAACACCCCTTACCCGTATTCAACGTCGGAACTAGGTATGAGGCATTACCGGACATAAACACAAGCAAACACATAAAACTGAGACATAAATTTTCATCCAAGTTTAAAACCTTTCACATACATTCATATCATCGCTATCACGAGCCTACGAGGCCCAAAACATTCATCAGAAGTGGTTTGGGCCTAAACTGAGAACTTTGGAAACTTTTGAGGAAACTTAGAAAATTTTTCATGTAAAAGGGGTTACATGCCCGTGTGGGTTCGAGACACACCCGTGTGACCCTAAGACATGCCATGCTTCAGGTCGTGTTCAAAATAGGTAGCTTTCTGTTTATGATGTCATCATCAAATTGAGGTCACACGGCCAAGTCACAAGCCTGTGTGCTTAGGCCATGTGATGATTAAATTTTCATAAATTTTCATAAAATAGGTGTAGACTTCACAAGGCCAGGGCACACGCTCGTGTTCGAGACCTGCCGTGCACATGGCTAAGATGCATACCCGTGTCTCTGCCCGTGTGCTCATTACTGAGCATTCTATTTTGTAACAATTAAGGTGCAGGGGACACACGGACAGAACACACGTCCATGGGGCAAGCCGTGTGTCACACACAGACTAGACACATGCCCGTGTGTCTCCCATGTGGACAAAAACAAGGCTATTTACCAAGCCATTTTGCCACCCTTCCATGCACATACCTACACAATAGAACATAACACCAATCCAAGCATATACATTGTAACATCCCAAAATTGGGCCTAGAAGAATTAGGCCTATGGGGCCTTGGGCACGAGAGCGTTTAAAATTTTTAAGAATAAGAGAACGACATTAGTGCAAGTTGGATATATTAGGTGAGTGATTTTGGAAGGTTAGAGGGCTTCTATGAAGTCTCGGGGTTCAAACTTTGGCTTTAGGAAAATTTTGGTTTTAGGTGAATAAAACCTTGAGAGTCAGTAATAGGCTTTAAGAATAAAATGTGGAGAAAAATGACACAAGTGTAGTGTGTGGTGTAGTGGCAAAGTGATGCCACATAAGGGACAAGGGGGTGACACCACAAGGAAGGAGGTCCAAGGTTCAAGTCTTGGCTCTTGCATTTTAGATTTCTTTTAAATGGTCTCTAGAATTTTGCCATAGGGTTATATTTAGTTGCGCATGATTTTAGACACAAGAAAGTGAGTGGTCTAGTGACAAGGCGTCATTAAGGGTGCAAAGGAGCCTAGGATCAAATCTCATGGCAAGCAAGGGAGTATTTATTTTGCAGATTGACGAGAAGAGTTTGAGTTGGATTTAAACTCTGCTAACGGAGGGATCCCACATCGGAAAGATACAAAGAAGGAAGGTGAGAAGCTAGATATATATAGAGCATTCTATGAGGAGAGTTAATATACCTTGGTGGGCGTTTGGGTGCAGACCTAGAGGATAATCGCCAATAGTAGCAAAGGAAGGGCTACTAGAACGTGAGGTACATGATAAGGTTACTGTGAGGTTTCAGTTTCTGATAAGTGTATATTAAGTTATGATTAATCGTTAGATGATGTCGATTGTAGGTTCGTGACTAAGGGGTTTGTAGCGCGCGTGGTTACCAGGTGTGTACAAACACTACACACACAAAATCGGCAATGCCGAAAAGTCGAAAAGCTAAAAGTGGCTAAATGGGCCTGGTAGGCCCTGAGGCTAAGTTTTATGAAATGGTTTGGTTGGTTATACGAATTGAATTAGACATGCATGATACATGATCTGAATTTGTTCTGGGCCTATTTGGCCATATGATGAGACTTGGGCCTGATGGGCCGTAATAATGTAATTTGGGTTTGATGAGCTTTATGGGGACGTAGACAAGTATGCTAGGGTTTATGGACCTTAGGCCTAGTTTGAACAACTCTTAAATTCCATATGACTTTCTAATAATTAAGCATGTCCGTAAACAAGTCGCTGGGTTGGAGTGTGGGAACGAGCATACGCATGTCTAGGATTGGATCTAGGGAGAGCTTGGTACTTAAGTGGCCCTAGTGGCCCACCTTCTCTTTTCTGGAATCCTACTTGGTGCATAGTGTCTGTTCACTTTAGCTGCGAAGACTTGTTGATGGGCCAAAGTTCATAGCTAAAACCCAAAAGGGACCGAAATACCGTTGATTTGTGAAATTACCAAAATACCACCGATTTGTGAAATTACCAAAATACCCCCGATTTGGGAAATTATCAAAATACCCTCGATTTACAAAATTACCAAAATACCCCTAATTTGTAAAATTATCGAAATACCCCCGATTTGCAAAATTATCAAAATACCCTCGATTTGTGAAATTACTAAAATACCCCCAATTTGTAAAATTATCAAAATACCCATGATTTGTAAAATTACCAAAATACCCTCGATTTGTGAAATTATCGAAATACCCTCGATTTCCAAAATTACCAAAATACCCTAAATTTGCAAAATTACCAAAATACCCCTAATTTTTAAAATTACCAAAATACCCCCAATTTGTGAAATTACTAAAGTACCCCAATTTGTAAAATTATTGAATACCCCTGATTTCCAAAATTACCAAAATACCCCTGTAGGGTAGAATTACCAAAATACCCCTATAGGGTAGAATTATGAAAATACCCCTTGGTAGTGAAATGACGAAAATACCCCTATGTGACGAATATGAGTTTGTGGATGTTACTTTTGTGTTTGATGCATTCATATGATATTCTGCTTAGGATGCATATGGGTGGGAATTATGGTACGGTGGAAGATTTGAGGATAACATTGCCGTATGGTATGGATCCAGGATCGCATGGCCATATAGTATGGATCCACCGTAAGCTTTTAGCCACTGAGCAGCCATGCTACACCGATAATGTTACCGAGGGCTGTATGCCATTAATATGGGCTTCGTACTTTGATTATGGGCTTTGTGTCAAAACTGAAGGCTTTGTGCTGTTATTATGGCTTTGTGCCAATCATATTTACCGTGGCTGTGTGCCTAACATATATATTGATGACTCTGTGTCAATATTTGAGGATCGCATTGCCGTATGGTATGGATCCAAGATCGCATGGCCGTATGGTATGGATCCAAAGGAGGCTTTAAGCCCAATGTATATGATTAGCAGCTTTGCTGCAACATTCGATAGTACCGCAATCGGGCTACCCTTGGTGTGTAGCGGAGGGGTGGGTCGAGCTAGAATTCCCCGCAGGAGTCATAAGGTTGGAAGGGAAATGGTGTGTAGCGGATGGATTTTTGGGGTGGGTTTTACATTATATGTTTATGAATGATACGATATGATATGATATGAGGTCTTTGTGGGATAAGGCCCAAGACAACTGATTTTGATAGGGCTTAGGCCCAACGTGAATATTTGTAAGTGATTTGTTTGCCAAGGGTTGTGCACACTGAGTTTCGAAACTCACACCCCTTTAACTTAATGTTTCAGGTAATCCAGAATAGATGACTCGACGTGGGAGAGGACTCAGAGATGGCCACACTATAAGAGGCTTGAATTTCCATTTATTTGTTTCAAAATACATGTTTTATTTACTTAATTTTCAGTAGACGTAATAAGACCTTGTACTCTGTTTTGACTTCAGATTTAATTTGGGTTTTGATATTAAATGTTTATTTAATTATTAAACCTAAGTAAGCTCTTATGTTCAAACTTGGTTTACTAAATGCTTAAAATAATAAAATGGGTTTTTTATCTTTAATTAATAAGTCTATTACATTTTGGGCTTTTGGGCCTTAATTTCTTAATTAGAAAAACCGCTTTGAATTGTGCCTTTAATGTGACATTTCAGATTCGGGCCTAACTTCTAGGCCGGGTTTGGGGTGTTACATACATTCAACCAAATTAGCCACAACCAAGGCATCAACACTTATTCATATACTACCATCTGTCACATACAACCATCACATACTTATTAACTCAAGCATGAAAATTCCCACATCCATGATAAGCATCATCATATATAAATATATTTAGACAATATTAGCCAATTTCAATGGCCATTTACAAAATGAATTATCAACCATCATAAGCCAACACATTTGGCCAAATCAATTATGACACAAAACAAAATGACCAAGTCCCTATAAATTCCATAACTCAAAATGTTAAATTCATCGGTACCCAAAATGATATGTTGATAGTGTGAGTGAATCTCCGACAGTCTCCGATCCCCAAGCTAGCTTGGTGACAATATAAGACAAGGGAAAAGGAAAGGGGAGTAAGCTTTAAAGCTTAGTAAGTTCCTATGAAAATAATAGGCATTATAACACATATTTAACACATAACTAACATGATGTAAATTAACATAAATGTCATTATAAATCTCATAGTCAAACTTACTCAATCACAAACTTGCTGAGGGTTCATGTAACAGTCTGATTTAGGGTCTAGTCAGAATAATGGTTTCGAGACCACAAATATAAAATAGAAATATTTATTTTATGATTGTTTTAAGGTTCATGAAATGATTGCTTGATTGTGTGAAAGTTTCATTGAGAAATTTTTTTGGTAAAGTGTCCAATTTGAGTTTTAGGACTAAATTGCAAAACTTACAAAATGTGTGTTCTAGAAGCGTTAAGTATGAAATAGTTATGGATTCTTAATTAGATGTCCTTAAATAGAAATTTGGCCAATTTCTATTTTTATGGACAAAAATGGACATGTTTAGGAAAAATTTCAAAGAAAGGCTTTAGGGGCATTTTGGTCATTTAGTTAATAAAAGAATAAAAAGGGAAAATAAAGCCAAAATTGACTCATCTTTCTTATACCTTGGCCAAATTTCTTAAGGGCTCCATAGCTAGGGTTTTGCCACTTTTCAAGCTTGATAGTAAGTGCATCCTAGCCTCGTTTTTAATGCTCTTTATATTTTTGAAGTCCTTGTAACCCGATTTACCTATTTCTACCATTATTTTGAGGTAGGGCTCATGTTTAAAAATTTACCCATGTGAAACATGAATTTATTTTGATGTTTGATGAAAGATACTGATTGGGAAAACAACTTATACTATGTGATTTTTAGTGAAAATGCTTAAAAGGACTTGTTTGTAAAAGTTATAAAATATTTAGTAAAAGTGTGTTTTAGTGGAAATTGTGGGCTGTTATAGTTATGAAAATGGTTCAGCTAGGCTTTTTTATTAAATAAATTGAATAGATTTCATTTTTTGAGCCCAGGGCAAAAATGTAAATATGTTAAAGTTTAGGGAAAAATGTAATTTTGCCATAATGTAATTTTTGGACTGAATTGATTAATGTGAAAAATAAATGAGTTAAATGTGATATTATAGATCAAGAAAAATGAGGTTCAGACCTAGAAAGGAGGAAAAATGAGTAATTGACGATTAAGTCCTTTTGCCATTTTGATACCGAGGTAAGTTCGTATGTAAATAATGCATTGTTATATTTATGTTTTAAATCCTTTAAAGTTGTATGAATTGTGATTGACTCTATGGAAGTATTCGTCAAAGTTTCAACGAGCGAGAAATCCCTGTTGAACCTTAGGAATAGATAGGATACAAATGTCATGACATTAGGGTCACTAAGAATACGTGTAAGACCATATCTAGGATATGGCATCGATATGAGATTTTTTAATAGCTCGATTTTAACCCTAATCGGAACAGTGGTTTCGGGTCCACGAATCTGACTTAGAAAAATATTTTAATATTATTTTCTATGTTTATTATGTGTGAATTGGTGTGTAAAATTTTCATATTAAAATTTGATCGTTTTGGTGCTTAATTTTGAAAAAGGGCTTAATCACGTAAAATAAAAATTTGATGGTTAAATGAGATAATGCTTAATTGTTGTTGTCTTAATAAATTGGAGGCTTTAAGTAACAATTTGACCATAAAGGAATGAGTAGTGGCCGGTTGGTATGCATGTATTAGTAAATGAGTTATCAAATTATTTTATTAATTGAAATTTGGTGAATTTGATAACTTATAATATTATAATAATAAAAAAAACAAAAACCAAGTGGATGAACATCTTTTCTATCATTTTATTTTCTTTATTGCCGAAACTAGAGAAGAAAGAAAGAGCTTGAGCTTTTAAAACTTTCGGCCCTTGCATGTTTAATTAAGGTATGAATTTGAGTTCAGTTTTTGATGATTTTTACGTTTTTGAGATCGTTGCTTTAAATACTAGCTAGCCCAAGCTTGAATTTTTGAATTTGATAATGTATTCATGAAATGCCATTGTTAATAGTTTGATGAATTTGATGTTTAGTGATGGAAAATAAATATTGGATGTTAGATTGTTAAGTTTAATTAAGGCATTTTTAGTAGAAATGGCTAAGTAGAATTAAATTGTGAAATTTTTAAATTGAGGGGTCAAAATGTGAAATAAGTGAAATGTATGAGCTTGTAATAAGGCTATGAATATTTGGCCCTAAAGAAGTGTGGTCAAATTTTGTGTAATTTGTGTTTTGTACATAATAGACTAAATTGTAAAAAGTGTAAAATGTCAGGGGCAAAATGGTAATTTTCCCATTCATGTGTTTTCGGATCAAATTCAATGGAATTATACTTAATTTAGCTAAATTTGAAATTTATTAGATCAAGAACAAAAAGGATCGGGATTGGATCGAGGAAAAGCGAAGTTAGTTGAATAGTCGAAAAATATAGTCCGTCGATACTCGAGGTAAGTTTTTAAGCAATTGAGTTGAATTGAATTTAATGGAAGTATGTATATATATTATTGATATATCCGTATGTGAGGTATGTATATGAGCTATTGGTATACCCAAATGGGATGTTGATTATTGAGATTGAAATAGGCTAATTCGTATATTTATAGTTGAGGTTTAATTCTTATGTGTGTGTATATATATATATATATATATATATATATAAATGTGTAACAAGATTGAGAAAGGCACTAGGTGTGCAAAATCGGTCATTATGTACTAAGTGTACAAATTGAATTATCGAGTACTATGTGTGCGAAATCGGTCAATGAGCACTAAGTGTGCGAAGTTAATTATCGAGCACTATGTGTACGAAATCGATTAATAAGTAATAAGGGTACAAGTTAATTTTCAATTCAAAGATCAAATTTGGTAAGTATTGAAACTACGAGATGTGGTATTTGAAATCAAGAGTAAGTGATTATTTGTGGATTGGATGGAATGTTTCTTTTAAATGAATAGTTTGGATGATATAAGTTGATATGTGCAAATGTTTACAAAATCGTATTGATTGTTATATGAATTACAAAATGTGAATTGGATATGTGGAAACTCGGTATAAGTTATAGGTTTGAATAGTTTGGAACTTGAATATATCGATAATGCATGGGAACAAAATATTCATATTAGGTTCGGCTTGAATTTGAGAGATAAGAATGTTATGTGGTTGCACAAGTAAATGAGTAGTTGATGGATCATTGTCTATTAAATTTTTATTAAATTTTTGATATATTGATTTAATGCATTGTTATCACGAAATTGCTTATAACTTACTAAGCTATGATAGCTTTGTAACACCCCAAACCCGGTCAATACACCACGACCGAATCTGGTATGTTACGGAGAAAACGTATTTGAAAGGTTAGATTTCCGGATAAAGGTTTGATGAAAACTCTTTGCTGTATTTTGTACTTGGTAAAAATCTTGGGCATGATTGTTTAGAAATCGATAGTGCACTTTGCTGACCCGAAAGTTTTGAAAACTTAGTGGAATCTAATTGCAAAACTAGTTTATATCATTTGGAAATTCGAGTTATTCCTTTTTAGTTGCTTAAAACATTTTGATTCAGTTGAATTTGAAAAAAAACAAATTTGAGTTGCATTCATTTTAAATTACAGCCTGATACCCGATGGTAAAGTTTAAAACATATCGCTTTGTAGTTTTGAAAAACCTTATCGTTCCAAGTTTTATCGAATATTACCCAATAATTTGTTGAGGCATATCTGAAATCAAATTGAAGCATAAAAATAACCAGAGTAAAATTTTAAAAAGGCCTTTTACAAACCCAACAAAACCAAATGGAAATAAATAGAGTAAAGTACCAAGTTTTTTATAAATAGTGCAAGTCCCAATTATTCATGGCATGGTCACCTCGAGTCCACCCGGCTCCGTGTCCGCGATCTAAGTGTCACCTGAAATGATAAGGGAGAAGGTGAGTCACAAGACTCAGTGCATAAATCCCCCTCCCGATGAATGCAACATACAAACACACAATCATAACAAAGAAATACAATTAATGCACCCGATCCTAACCATCCATAACACCTTTTCTACCTCGTGTGGTACCAAACCACTGGTGGTGCCAAACCACTGGTGACCCAAAGTCACGATATCCATCAATGTGGTGCCAAACCATTGGTGACCCAAAGTCACGAATAATCCATATGTGGGGCCAACCCACGTGTGATACCAAATCACTGGCGACGATCCCAGATCTCAATAGTGGGGCCAACCCACGATGGTACTAAACCACGTGGACAAGTCGCTATGAGGTGCCAAACCTCCGTGTCCCAAAGACACAATTGTGATACCAAATCATTGGTGACCAAGTCACGAATAGCCAAGTTGTGGGGCCAACCACGTGTGATACCAAATCACCGCAACGATCCCGTAATATCAAGCTGTGGGGCCAACCCATCGTGGTACTAAGCCAACTGGGACAAGTCGCGATGAGGTGCCAAACCTTGGTGACCCAAAGTCACAATAATCGATCGTGGTACCAAACCATCGGAGGTGCCAAACCTCTCGTGTCCCAAAGACACGGATATCATATTCCCCCTCCTCTCATATCACCCATAAACATACCATACTAATGCAAATCGTGCAATCATGCAAATCATGCTAATATGTTTCATGTAGCATCCCATAACACATACATCATAGATCATGATATCCTATCAATAACAGAGCTCGTAATGAAACGGACTTACCCGAATCCGTACACATACCCCATAGGGTATCATATCAATCAACCATACTGTTTCGGCTTTAAGCAATCAGGTTATTAAGCATATTACTAAGTAAAAAGTGTGTTAGTTTACACACCTGTTAATACGCAAGCCCTAATCCAAAAGAACCGATCTAAGACCCTCGATTAGCTTGCTCCTATAATCGGCCAAAAAAGAACATTAGGACCAAGGCCATTCGGCCACCCCAAATAAACTAAAGGGTTAACACTCAAACCCTTACCTTACGAATGATTTGGTTTCCTACCAAATCCCAAACCAACTGATGGTTCCTTTGACAATCGGCCACACCCTGTTAAGAAGAACAATTAATCCTTGAAGACTTTGGCTTAACGAGGCTAAGAGTATAAACTAATGAAACCAACCCTTACCACCACTTACCAACCGATCACTCACAAACAGAGGCTTCGCTTGACTGCTTCGAAATCCCGGAGTTCCTATAACAAAATGATTCCAAAACAATCGATTAACACCTTTCCAAACAAATGCCGAATCAACCCTTACCTGGCAAAAATCGACAGAGAACAGGGAGGGAAAGAAATAGGCATTCGGCCTAGCACTAACCTTCCTCTAAAACCCGATTGGAGAGAAAAGAGAAGAGACCACCCTCCTTGCTAGAGATTCGACCAAAACTTAAACAAAAAGAGAAGGGGATTCGACTGAGTTTGCTTAAGACTATCAAACAAGGTTCGGCTATAGGTGTTTAACACCACCTATGGTACGGCTTGGGTGGTAAGAGAGAAAGAGAAGGAGTGAAATGGAGATGAGGTTTCGGCAAGAAGGATTTGAGAAGAAGAAAGATAATGGACAGGAGGAAGGTACTTTCAGTTTTGGAAGAAAAAGAAAGGGAGAAGGTGTTTTGGAGTGTAAAGTTTCGGCTACCCAGATTTCAAAGAAAGAAAGAAAGTATGAGAGAAAAAGAGAATACTAGTTTCGGCTTAGTGCAAATGAAAAAGAAAGAGAGAGGTAGGAGGGTATATGGTTCGGCCAAAGTTAACAAAGAAATAGAAGCTTGAGAACTCAAAGAACATTCAGCTGCTAGTGAAAATGAAAGAAAAACAAAGCAAGTTTCGGCAAGGTATATGTTGCTTGGGGGTTTTCGGTTTTCAAAAAAAAGAACAATTAAGAAACTCCTTTGAAAAATTCAGCTAAGCACTTAAACTAAGGCTGGTCGAAAGTCACTCAACAATTGCCAAAAGAATTTTGGCACTCCCACTTACACACCTACCAAACCGGCCACTCCCCCCATGAAGAGTCCAACATTTGGCCACCACCCACAAACACTCATGGCCACTAATTCAAACCGATTTGAATTAGTCAAACCCCCAACTCACTCCTTAAGTCACTCCTTGCCCACCATTTAAATTATTTGACTTGGTCTATGGCAGAGTTTGAACTGCACACAACTTCTCCCCCTCTATGCCATCAAAATGGAAGCAAAATGTGTAACTTCTGTAGCTCGAACTCATGACCTCCTCCCCTTGCAAGGCGTCACACACACAAGCTCTAAGTGGCACCTCTTGCCACACCACCAAGGCTCCTCTTGTGCTAAAATCCATCGAAAAATACCTATAACCCCTAGCTCCTTCAGCTCCATTCACTTAAAGCTTAAAAACTAAAATTTTCTCTACCACTCAAGCTTACACTAGGCTTCCAACTAAGCCCCAAAATATCAAAAACAACCATACTGCAGATCAAACACATGCAAACAATGCAACAACAAAAATAGCCCCTATTCCAGGATATTACAGTTCTACCCCCCTTAAAAATAATTTTGACCTCGAAATTACCTGATCAAAAGAGTTGAGGGTATTGCTGTCTCATCATATCCTCTGGTTCCCACGTAGCTTCCTCCACGCCATGATTCCGCCATAGCACTTTTACCAGAGGAACTGACTTTCTACGCAGAACCTTCACATCCCGATCTAGAATCTGCACTGGTTCTTCCTCCATGGTCAAATTCGGATTCACCTCGATATCTTCCACTGCTACGACATGCGATGGATCTGACCGATATCGCCTAAGCATCGAAACGTGGAATAGGTCGTGAATCTGACTTAGCTCTGCTGGCAATTCAAGCTGATACGCTACCGGTCCCACACGTCTCAGTACCTTATATGGCCCAATAAACCTCGGACTTAACTTGCCTTTTCTCCTGAACCTCAACACTTTCTTCCATGGCGAGACCTTCAGAAAGACCTTATCACCCACGGAAAACTCTATATCTCTACGCTTGAGGTCAGCGTAAGACTTCGTCGTCGTCAAAACTTCCTTCAATCGATCTGAATCAACTTAACCTTGTCTTCAATCTCAGAACCAACTCGTCCCAATATCGACGTTCACCCAACTCCGTCCAACATGTAGGTGGCGACACTTCCTACCATACAATGCCTCATACGGTGCCATCTTGATGCTAGTTTGGTAAGCGTTGTTGTAGGCGAACTCACTAATGGTAGAAACTCTTCCCAACTACCTCTCAAGTCCAGGACACAACCTTGAAGCATATCCTCTAAGATCAGATAACCTTTTCGACCGCCCGTCGATTGCGAGTGAAATGTCTTTGAAATCCAACCGTACCGAGCACGATGCAACGCTTTCCAGAACCTTAACGTAAATCTGGGATCCCTATCCGAGATGATCAATACTGGCACACCGTGTAGCCTCACTATCTCTGACACATACAGCTTCGCTAACCTCTGAAGTGAGTAATCCACCCTCACCGGGATAAAGTGGGCTAATTTAGTCGACGATCCACAATTACCCAAATCGAGTCCTTCTTGCTAGGCGAAGAGGTAATCCACCGACGAAATCCATAGTTATCCTTTCCCGTTCCTTTGTGGAATCTTTATGGTGAAGCAACCTCGACGGCAATCGATGTTTAGCTTTGACTGCGACATGTCGACACTTCCCTACAAACTCTATCACTTCCCTCTTCGCACCTTTACCACCAAAACTACTCTTTTAGATCTCGATACATTTTCTCGCCTCAGGATGCATAGTGTAGGAAATTGCGATGTGCGTCTGAAGAATCTTCGCCTTAACTCGATATCCCTCGGCATACAAGCTCTCCCTTGAAACACAAAGACTCCTCACTAGACAAACCGAAACCCTCCAAACCACCATTCGCACTTGTGACCTCTGCGCATTCGTAACCTCATCCTCTAACTCGCTTTTCCTTAATCTGCCAACCCACGAGGCTTAACTCGCAATTCGCGAATACTTCCGTCGTCATACAAACTCAAATGGGCAAACATCACTCTTAAGTCCGCTACAACCTTTCGGCTCAATGCGTCTGCCACCACGTTCGCCTTGCCCGGATGGTACTCAATCGAATAGTCGTAATCCTTTAGCAACTCAATCCATCTGCGCTGCCTCAAATTCAAATCCTTCTGAGTCAAAAGGTACTTCAGACTCTTGTGATCTGTGTAGACTATCGATCTCTCTCCGTATAAATAGTGCCTCCAGATTTTCAAGGCGAAGACTACTGCCGCTAACTCCAAGTCGTGCGTCGGATAATTGACTTCATGTAGCCTCAGCTGCCGAGATGCATAAGCCACAACCTTCCCTTCCTGCATCAACACACAACCCAAACCTGTATGTGATGCATCGCAATATACTATGAATTCCTTTCCTGCCTCAGGCTGAATTAGAACCGGAGCTTCAGTCAAAATCTTCTTCAACTTGTCAAAGCTCTTCTGCTGCTTCTCAGTCCAAACGAACGGAACCCCTTTTCTTAACAATTTGGTCATCGGTGCTGCGATCAATGAAAATCCCTCTACAAATCTTCGGTAATATCCTGCCAAGCCCAGAAAACTCCGAATCTCAGCTACTGACTTAGGAGGCTTCCAATCCAAAACTGCCTCAATCTTGCGAGGATCCACTCTAATCCCCTCAGTTGACACTACATGACCCAAGAAAGTCACCTCTCTAAGGCAGGACTCGCATTTACTAAACTTTGCATAAAGCTATTTCTCCCTCAGAATCTGCAACATAACTCGCAGATGCGCATCATGTTCCTCCTCAGTCCTTGAATACACCAAGATGTCATTAATAAAAACCACGATGAACTGATCCAAATACTACTGGAACACCCTATTCATCATATCCATGAATGCTACCGGCGCTTAGTCAACCCAAATGGCATTACCAGAAATTCATAGTGCCCATACCGAGTACGAAATACCGTCTTGCAGATATCCGCCTCCTTTACCTTTAACTGGTGATACCCAGACCTTAAATCGATCTTCAAGAATACCGATGCACCTTTCAGCTGATCAAACAAGTCATCTATCCGTGGCAACGGATACTTGTTTTTGATCGTCAGCTTATTCAACTGGCGGTAGTCTATACACATCCGCATAGTACCGCTCTTTCTTTTGACAAAGAGTACCGGCGCCCCCAAGGTGAAACACTTGGCCCGATAAAGCCTTGGTCCAACAACTCGGATCTCGAGCCTTAAGCTCTACTAACTCTTTTGGCGCCATCCTATACAGAGCAATAGACACTGGCGCAGCTCCGCAATGATCTATCTCGAACTCTACCTCTCGATCCGGTGGCAAACCCGGAAGCTCCTCTGGAAACACATCAGAAATTCCTTAACTGTTCGGACCTCCCCTACGGCAGACTCCTCAGCCTCCAAGGCATACACATGAACCACATATGCTTTACAGCCCTTCCTGACCATCTTCTCAGCTTCCAAAGCAGACACCACATTGGACAAGTAATCCCTTCTATTACCGATCAAGACCACCTCATCACCCTTAACCGTCCTTAGAACCATGCGCTTAGCTGCGCAATCCAACCTCGCCTGGTACTTAACCAACCAGTCCATCCCAAGGATCAGATCGAACTCTCCAAACGGCAGTTCCATCAGATCAGCCTCAAATACTACCCTTTGGAGTTCTAGGGGTACATCTCTATACAGCTTATCTACAATTACAGAATGACCTAGAGGGCTAATTACAGTCATCTGCCTAGAAGATATCTCAGAGTCTAAATCCATGGTCTTTACTATGCTACTCGTAATGTATGAATGCGTTGAACCCACATCAATCAAAGCAGTAAATGGAGAACCAAAGATCAAGAACGTACCGATTATGACGTCCGGTGCATCGCCCTCCTCTCGGCGCCTCACTGCATACACTAACCCTAGCTGTCTTGCCTCAGAAATACCCGCACCTCTGCCCGGTGCTCCGCGGCCCTGACCAGAACCATTACCTCCTCTGCCATTACCACGACCCCTCTATGGTGGCGGTCCATTATTTCGAAACTGAGCACGACCCTGACCCTCAGACTGAATCCTAGCCAACTTACGCGGACAGTCCCTCGCACGATGGTCCAACGAACCACACTCAAAACATCCTCTTCCACCAGTCCAACATCCTCCCCAATGAGCTTTCCCACAATGGTTACACTGTGGCGGTCCCTGATTAGCAGCAATGGACCTACCAGACTGATTTAGCCCATTCGGTCTAGCCCTTTTCTGAAGATTACCTGACGACCTAGAAGATCCAAAACTCCGCTTTTGCCAGTTCCTATCCATATTCTGCCTCACAGACTCTTTAACCCCTTCGGCTACCTTAGCCTTTTCTACCAGGACAGAAACTCACGCTCCTGCTGTGGAGCAATCAGCAACCTTAATTCATCTCTTAGACTATCCTCGAAACGAACACACCTCTCGTGTTCAGTAGCCACCATGCCCCTAGCATACCGACTCAGCCTCAAGAACTCTGCCTCGTACTCCGACACAGACTTACTCCCCTGTACCAGCCTCAGAAATGCCTTCCGTTGATCATTAATGTAGCTAGCTTCGATGTACTTTTTCTAATATGCAGCCTTAAAATAATCCCAAGTAAGATCTTCTCGCTGCAAAGATCGTTCCGAACCGTGAGCCACCAATGGTATGACTCATCTCGAAGAAGTGATACTATCCCCTTTAGTTTCTCTTCAGATCGGTCTAAATCGTCCATGATCCATTCTGTCGCCTCCAGCCAATATTCACCGTCTTTGAGCCACACCAGACACACCTCGGAATACCTCAGTCCCGTTTGCTCAGAGTCGTTCAGGCACAAAATTTCGAGCTCCTGTGCCTCCACCTATTCCAACTACCCTTTTAGAACTCAAGAAGATCACCGTGACATCGTCGTCCCCAATCATTTCGAAACTCACCACCTCCAGCTGGTGGTGGTACCAGTATCTCATTCTCTGACCCCTGACCAGATCCTACGGGTTCAAAAACTGTCATCCTACCCCGTCCATGACCACGACCACGTCCACCTCGAGCGCTCATGACTAAAATCTCGTCTTGTCTGATTAGAAGTTTATGCATTAGTAAATATTCCATTATTTTTAAAGACAAGAGTCTTATGAATATCTCTTATTAAAGAAGTTTTGTTTTCGCGAGTCCATAGAGTCCTATTGTTTTCAGTTTCTAAAGTAGTTTACTACCGCTAGTCATTCAGTCACATCACATCAAAATCTCAAGCAATAGTAAGGGGTACTTACCTGGGCGGATTGGTGCTGGAGACTCGGTGCCATGCCTCTCAAACCATATACTTTAAAACTAAAACACTTAAACCAGTATTTAAAATATTTTGGGCCGCGGGCCCACAGCCGAGCCTTTGAACTTGGCTCTGATACCACAATTGTAACACCCCAAACCCGGTCAATACACCACGATCGAATCTGGTATGTTACGGAGAAAACGTATTTGAAAGGTTAGATTTTTGGATAAAGGTTTGATGAAAACTCTTTGTTGTATTTTGTACTTGGTAAAAATCTTGGGCATGATTGTTTAGAAATCGATAGTGCACTTTGCTAACCTGGAAGTTTTGAAAACTTAGTGGAATCCAATTGCAAAACTAGTTTATATCATTTGGAAATTCGAGTTATTCCTTTTTAGTTGCTTAAAACATTTTGATTCAGTTGAATTTGAAAAAAACAAATTTGAGTTACATTCATTTTAAATTACAGCGTGATACCCGATGGTAAAGTTTAAAACATATCGCTTTGTAGTTTTGAAAAACCTTATCATTCCAAGTTTTATCGAATATTACCCAATAATTTGTTAAGGCATATCTAAAATCAAATTTAAGCATAAAAATAACTCGAGTAAAATTTTAAAAAGGCCTTTTACAAACCCAACAAAACCAAATGGAAATAAATAGAGTAAAGCACCAAGTTTTTTATAAACAGTGCAAGTCCCAATTATTCATGGCATGGTCACCTCGAATCCACCCGGCTCCGTGTTCGCGATCTAAGTGTCACCTGAAATGATAAGGGAGAAGGTGAGTCGCAAGACTCAGTGCATAAATCCCCCTCTCGATGAATGCAACATACTAACACACAATCATAACAAAGCAATACAATTAATGCACCCGATCCTAACCATCCATAACACCTTTTCTACCCCGTGTGGTACCAAACCACTGGTGGTGCCAAACCACTAGTGACCCAAAGTCACGATATCCATCAATGTGGTGCCAAACCACTGGTGACCCAAAGTCACGAATAATCCATATGTGGGGCCAACCCACGTGTGATACCAAATCACTGGTGACGATCCCGTATCTCAATAGTGGGGCCAACCCACGGTGGTACTAAACCACAGGGACAAGTCGCTATGAGGTGCCAAACCTCTGGTGTCCCAAAGACATAATTGTGATACCAAATCACTGGTGACCGAAGTCACGAATAGCCAAGTTGTGAGGCCAACCCACGTGTGATACCAAATCACTAGCGACGATCCCGTAATATCAACTGTAGGGCCAACCCACTGTGGTACTAAGCCACTGGGACAAGTCGCGATGAGGTGCCAAACCTCTGGTGACCCAAAGTCACAATAATCGATCTGTGGTACCAAACCACTGGAGGTGCCAAACCTCTGGTGTCCCAAAGACACGGATATCATATTCCCCCTCCTCTCATATCACCCATAAACATACCATACTGATGCAAATCGTGCAATCATGCAAATCATGCTAATATGTTTCATGTAGCATCCCATAACACATACATCATAGATCATGATATCATATCAATAACAGAGCTCATAATGAAACGGACTTACCCGAATCTGTGCACATACCCCATAGGGTATCATATCAATCAACCATACTATTTCGGCTTTAAGCAATCAGGTTATTAAGCATATTACTAAGTAAAAGTGTGTTAGTTTACACACATGCTAATATAAGCCCTAATCCAAAAGAACCGATCTAAGACCCTCGATTAGCTTGCTCCTATAATCGGCCAAAAAAAGAACATTAGGATCAAGGCCATTCGGCCACCCCAAATAAGCTAAAGGGTTAACACTCAAACCCTTACCTTACGAATGATTTGGTTTCCAACCAAATCCCGAACCAACTGATGGTTCCTTTGACAATCGGCCACACCCTGTTAAGAAGAACAATTAATCCTTGAAGACATTGGCTTAACGAGGCTAAGAGTATAAACTAATGAAACCAACCCTTACCACCACTTACCAACCGATCACTCACAAATAGAGGCTTCGCTTGACTGCTTTGAAATCCCGGAGTTTCTATAACAAAATGATTCCAAAACAATCGATTAACACCTTTCCAAACAAATGCCGAATCAACCCTTACCTGGCAAAAATATACAGAGAACAGGGAGGGAAAGAAATAGGCATTCAGCCTAGCACTAACCTTCCTCTAAAAACTCGATTGGAGAGAAAAGAGAAGAGACCACCCCCTTGCTAGAGATTTGGCCAAAACTTAAACAAAAAGAGAAGGGGATTCGGCTGAGTTTGCTTAAGACTATCAAACAAGGTTCGGCTATAGGTGTTTAACACCACCTATGGTACGGCTTGGGTAGTAAGAGAGAAAGAGAAGAAGTGAAATGGAGATGAGGTTTCGGTAAGAAGAATTTGAGAAGAAGAAAGATAATGGACAGGAGGAAGGTACTTTCAGTTTTGGAAGAAAAAAAAAGGGAGAAGGTGTTTTGGAGTGTAAAGTTTCGGCTACCCAGATTTCAAAGAAAGAAAGAAAGTATGAGAGAAAAAGAGAATACTAGTTTTGGCTTAGTGCAAATGAAAAAGAAAGAGAGAGGTAGGAGGGTTTATGGTTCGGCCAAAGTTAACAAAGAAATAGAAGCTTGAGAACTCAAAGAACGTTTGCTGCTAGTGAAAATGAAAGAAAAACAAAGCAAGTTTCGACAAGGTATATGTTGCTTGGGGGTTTTCGGTTTTAAAAAAAAAAAAGAACAATTAAGAAACTCCTTTGAAAAATTCAGCTAAGCACTTAAACTAAGGCTGGCCGAAAGTCACTCAACAATTGCCAAAAGAATTTGGCACTCCCACTTACACACCTACCAAACCGCCACTCCCCATGAAGACTCCAACATTCACCACCACCCACAAACACTCATGGCCACTAATTCAAATCGATTTGAATTAGTCAAACCCCCAACTCACTCCTTAAGTCACTCATTGCCCACCATTTAAATTATTTGACTTGGTCTATGGCAGAGTTTGAACTGCACACAACTTCTCCCCCTCCATGCCGTCAAAATGGAAGCAAAATGTGTGACTTCTGCAGCTCGAACTCATGACCTCCTCCCCTTGCAAGGTGTCACACACACAAGCTCTAAGTGGCGCCTCTTGCCACACCACCAAGGCTCCTCTTGTGCTAAAATCCTCGAAAAATACCTATAACCCCTAGCTCCTTCAGCTCCATTCACTTAAAGCTTAAAAACTAAAATTTTCTCTACCACTCAAGCTTACACTAGGCTTCCAACTAAGCCCCAAAATATCAAAAACAACCATACTGCAGATCAAACACATGCAAACAATGCAACAACAAAAATAGCCCCTATTCCAGGATATTACAAGCTTACTGTATGTGTTTAATTGCATTGTTTTATAGATTTTGGGAGGCAAGTTACGAGCTCGGGGATCATCGTCAAAGTCTATCACACTATCGACTAATTTTGGTATTTTATAAGCTGAATTTTTGAACCTATGGCATGTATAGGCTGGGTTAAATTTTGAAATGATTGTTTTAGGGTAGGTATATGTATATATTATGCCATGCGAAAATGGATAAATCTTAACATTTAGGACTTATGCGAATTTGGTCATGGTGTTGGCTTATTATGGAAATATATTTCATAGTGTAATTATACTTTTCTTTGGTCGTATGGTTTGATAATGGAGTTATTCATGATATGTACTTGATCAAGTATTTAGCTTATTTTAGAAGTATACCATATAGTATATTACGTGGGATGGATGTTCTTGGTTTGATTGAATATTGAGTTAGTTAATAGTTATGAAATGTTGACCATGATATTTTGCATAATTGGGTAAGTAAGTTTCATGATATGTATGAAGGTATTTTGGGTTATATATCTTGATTGAGTAAAGATATGCATGACTTATAAATAGTTCTTTTAGTAAGCTTAAAACATGTTTGAATAGAAGATGTAAGTGACTACAAGATTCGGTCTTAGTATATGTATTGTATTGATGAGCATGTAATGTGTCTTAGTAGATATAATGGGATATGAATAAATGTATAAATGTCGTGATAAGCTGAGTACATTATTGATGAAATGTTCATTAGGTTTAGATTATCTTATATGTAATACTTTGGGCATATTTGGCTTTAGGAGTTGCTTTAATAATTTGGTCATAATGTGCTTGTGTATTTAGCTATGAGAGATTTTTAAAATGATTTGATAAATGGTTGGCTGATTACATGCATGTGAGATAGTTTCTATGGTAATGTTTTAAAATGTTCTATGAATGAAATGGTATATGTTAATTCTTATATATGTGAAAGTGAGTAATATATAATTATTAATAAAATTTGATTAGCTATGATGTAATGTTATATAAATGATTTATGTTCAATAATGAATTCGGAATTTGATAGCCATGTGAGTGAAGTTTATTTGATTTGAACTTGTAATAAAGAAGTATGATTTATGTATATGAATGCCTATTCTGGGTTGGGTTTAGATCGGTAATGCCTCGTAACCCTAATCCAGTGATGGATACGAGTTAAGGGTGTTACAGATTTCGTATAAGGCCATAGCTGGACTATTGGCATCGATATGAGATTACATGTAAGACCATATCTAGGATATGGCATTGGTACGGTACTGTATGTACAAGATTGCTGAGTATCCTTTAGTATTCTAAATGGTTCAACGAGTATGTCAAAGAAGAGATAAAGTAAGTGAGTATTACAAATTGGTACAAGTATGTACGTAAAGTTTATAAGCATTGACTTCATGAAATTGTGAGTTCATGATTTCCATGAGAATGATTTTATGAAAACCTTGTGATTATAATTCTATACTTGTGATGTATGAAATACTTAGTAAATTCGATTGATGATTTTGTGATTGGCTTTCGAGCTAGAGTGAGTTATGACTTAGCATGTTATATTCATGCAAATTGTAATTTATCGGATATGAGATAAAGGAAAGATTGGCGAAATTGCCTATTAAAATGATTATGGAAGTATGGAAAATAAAAGTTTAGGCAATTGTAAGATGTAAGATTATATGCTTGAATATAAATTCTCATAATTAATGTGTATGTTTTATGTAAGGTTTGAAATAGTTTGTTGATTGTGGTAAATGATATGTTATTCTTATGACTGAGCAAGATGTGCTCAATAAGCTTAATGTCATTTATGTTAGTATAAGTTATGTTATTAGTGTGATTAAGTAAGTTGTGCTCATGAATTTTAATGACATTTATGTTAATATATGTCATGTTATTCATATGACAATGTATAATTAATGTTGTTTATTATTTGCATATGAACTTACTAAGCTATATAGCTTACCCCCTTCCTTTCCCATGTCTTTTAAGGTTATTAAGCTAGCTCGGTTTGGAGTTCACCAGAGATCCTATCACACTATCAAGATTTCATTTTGGGTATAAATGAATTCAAGTATTTGAAGTCTATGGAATGTATAGGGACTTAGTCATTTTGTTAAATGTGTCATTGTGATTGTAGCCAATGTGTTGGTTTGTGATTGTTAAAGGCTTGCTTGCTATTTGGCCATGTAAGTTGGCTTATGTTGGCAACATGGCTGAAAGCCTAAGTATATTTATATAATTGTCAATGTTTAAGGTGATATGATCATGGTATGCTTGGTGAATGTCAAATATTTCGAAATGTGATTTATGGCATGATTGTGTGATGTGGGGATTGTGACCTATTAATGAGATGAGGAATTTAAGTATAATTTAGTAACTAGATAGAAATTGAATGAAGCCTAAAAATTGTGGGATTTGTTTGTTTGATTTAGGACTTAATAAATGTAGTGAGTATGTTAGATAAACATATAAAGTTGATATGTTTCAACCATGAATGTGGATGCCTTGGTTGCCTAACTATGTAATGTTATGTTCCTTTGAATTGATGTGAGTGTATGTGTGAATAAGGGTGACAAATGGCTTGATAAATAGCCTTTTTATTGTCCACACGAGTAGACACATGGGTGTGTGTTTAGGCCGTGTGTGACACACGGTCTGTCCCACGGGCATGTGATCCAGCCGTGTGCCCCCTGCACCCTAAACAATTGTAAAACAGAATGCTCAGTAATGAGCACACGGGAGGAGACGTGGGTGTGTGTCTCAGCCATGTGGACGGCATGGCTTTGAACACGGGCGTTGCCCTGGCCATGTGAAGTCTGCACCTATCTTATGAAAATTTATGAAAATTTAATCGATCACACGACCTAAGTACACGGGCATTTGACCTTAATTTGATGATGATGTCATAAACAGAATGCTTCCTAATATGAACACGGCCTGAAGCATGGGCGTGTCTTAGGGTCACACGGGTGTGTGACCCTTTTACATGAAAAATTTTCTAAGTTTTCCAAAAGTTTCCAAAGTTCTCGGTTTAGTCCAATTACTTCCGATACATGTTTTGGGCCTCGTAGGCTCGTTTTAGGGACGATATAAATGTTTTTGAAAAGTTTTAAATTTGAGTCAAAATTCATGTCTTGGTTTTGAATGTTTGCTTGTGAATAAGTCCGATAATGCCTCGTACTCTACCCGACGTCAGATACGAGTAAGGGTGTTGCAGTTCATCACAGATTGAGCTTATTAAGCATGAGTCTTATGTACATACCTGTACCCAAGTGCAACATAAAAAGTCTTTCACAACTTTAACATTTCTGTCGAACTACCCGTTAAACCACTTGGAATACTAAAGGATACTCGGGACATCTCGCATTCACAGTACCATACCAATGCCATATCCCAGATATGGTCTTACATGGGATCTCATATCGATGCCAATAGCCCAGCTATGGTCTTACACGAAGTCTCATATCAATGCCATATCCCAAATATGGTCTTACACGAAATCTCAATAACCCTAATGTCATGACATTTGTATCTTAACTATTCTTATGGTTCAACCGAGATTTTCTTACTTGTTGAAATTTGTCAATTATGTTCAAGGAGTCGATCATAATTTATACAATATTAAATCATTTAGAAACATAAATAAAACAATGCATTATTTACATACGAACTTACCTCGGTACAAAAATAGTAAGAATGGGACCTAATCGTTAAATACTTTATTTTTCCCCCGATCTAGGTCTGAACCTCATTTCTCTTGATCTATAATAGCAAATTTAACTCATTTATTATTCACATTATTCAATTCAGTCACAAAATCACATTATGGAAAAATTACATTTTTGCCCCTAAACTTTGATATATTTACATTCTTGCCCCTATGCTCAAAAAATGAAATCTATTCAATTTATTTGATTTCCAACTAGCCGGTCCTATTTTATACTTATAGAAGTCCATATTTTTCATTTAATCACACTTTTACACACATTTTATAATCTTTTTACTAATAGGTCCTTTTGACATTTTCATCAAAAACCACCTAGCAAAAGTTGTTTATCACAAATCAAACATGCATAATCCACCATTAGACATCAAAATACACAAATATCCAACATGGGTCAAACCCTAGACCTTGATTATTCCTTAAATTAATGATAGAAATAGATAAATCAAGTTACAAGGATTTCAAAAACATGAAACAGGGCTAGAACGGGCATACAATCGAGCTTGGAAGCTTGATAAAACCTATCCATGTCTCCCTCTTGTAAATTTTGGCCAAGGGGTTGAAGATGAGCAAAAATTGGCTTTTAAGTTGATTATTAATTCATTTTATTAGCCAAATGACCAAAATTCCCCTAACTTAAAACATGAAATTTCTCTTATTCCATGTCCATTTTTGTCCATTAACTTAACCAATGGTCTAATTCCCATCTAAGGACCTCAAATTTAAAATTTCATAGCAATTAGACACCTCTAGCATGTAGAAATAAACTTTTGCACTTTTTACAATTTAGTCCTTCTAACAAAATTGAGTGCCCAAACGTCAAAATTTTCAAACGAAATTTTCACAAAGTCATTCTGTGAAATTTTATACCATAAAAATATAATAAAAATGAACTTTTCTACATTGAATTTGTGGTCCCGAAACTATTGTTCCAACTAGGCCTAAAATCGGGCTGTTACAGCAGATGTGATAACGCGCCTCATAACACATACATTTCATATATCATGGTGGGAGAAGGTCATCACCTTAGAAACCCATCTTGGGGAAATTATGGTTTGGGGTGACAATGTTTGATATGATAAGGGGTCGAAGTCTAGTTAGAGGTCCTATTCAGCAATCCTGATGCTATCACAGGTTCGAGTATAACCGGGGTTCAGTTGACAGTCGTTATGTGGACATGAGTTCAACCAATGATGCCTTATATATACCATACATAAGATTGATGCCACAATTAGAAGGAAAATTGGAGGGATTTTCGATGTAATCAATGTAATTTTTTTCTTTATTTCCAAGCAGGCGGCATCTTTAACATTTTATTCTTTTACAAAAGTGTAACAGCCCGATTTATAACCTAGTCATAATAGTGGTTTTCAGACCACAAATCTGAGTTAGAAAAATATTTTAATATTATTTTTGTGTTTATAGTATGTGAATTGATATGTGTGATAATTTCGTATGAAAATTTTATCATTTGTGTGCCGATTTGTGAAAAAATGGCTTAATCGCAGAAAATGAAAAAGTAGCCTTCTAATTAGTTATATTCCAAATTGACATGGCTTATTAATGTGGGGTCCTTATATTGTAAATGGACCATTGAATTTATGAATGTACATATATGCCAAGGGTTAGTGGATTTTAAATGTGTTTAATAAGGCTATTTTGGTAAATGATGAATTGATGTTTATTAATTAAACAAAACATGATTTTCACTTCATCTTTTCATCATTTCCATTGTCTAAGCATCAATCAAAAATATGTTTTTTATCCGTTTTTGATAATTTCTACATTTTTGTGATCGTTGTTTTGTGTTTTATAAAGCCCATGCTTAAATTCATGAAACTAATGATGATTTTGAGTTATGCCATTGTTGATTTTGTAAGCTTTGTAATAGTCCGGTTTAGACCTAGTCGAAACAGTAGTTTTGGGACCACGAATCTAAGCCAGTGAAATATTTTAATATTATTTTCTCTGCCATTGATAGGTGATTAAGTATGAGTTAAATTTTCGTACGATAATTTGTCCGTCTGTATGCTTAATTTGATAAAATAAATTGCATTAAATGCAAAATTAGCATGCTATTTGTTAAAGTACCTATGTGTTGTGGCTTTTAAAAGAGGAGGCCTTATGAGGCAATTAAACCACTATTTAGTTAGTGGATAAACAAAAGACAAATATGCCCTTAATATATGTTTATTTTAATTATTAGTTGAAGGGATAATTTTGTAAATAGGTAAATAATATGATAATACATAAAAGAAATAATTAAAAGATGAAAGTTATCATCTTATTTTTTCTGAAATTAGAAAAGAAAAGAAAGGAATAAGCTAAGCTAGGTTTCGGCCATACATAAGCAAAATTAAGGTGTGTTTTGACTTTGGATTTTGATGATTTTGATGTTTTTGAGATTGTTGCTTAGTCTACTATCAAACCCATGTTGTAATTTGAAGAATTGATGATGTTTATGATATGTTCCATTGATGAAATGGTGAGCTTTGTGATGAGTTTAGGTGTTAAATGAAAGATATGTGTTAAACGAACATGTTTTATTCTTGAATTTTTGATGAATTTAACTAGTTAGGGCTTAATTATGAAAATAGTATTTTGAGGGATTAAATTGTAAATTTGATGAAATGTTTGGACTTATATGGGATACATGAGCATTCGGCTAAACATGGATATATGGTGATCTTGTATATTTGATGTTTTATGAAAAATAGACTAAATTGATAAAATGTGTAAAAGTGAGGACTAATTTGCAAAGTGCCCTAAATATGTGTTCTTGGATTGAATTGAATGTGTTGGTAAATAAAAGGGTGAAATTTGAATATGTATAGATAAAGAACCAAAGAAAACAAACTTAGATCGAGGGAAAGCGAAAGTAGTCGAATAACTGAGTCCGAATGAATATCTGAATCCGAGGTAAGTCAATATACAAATAAATGGATTTGTATTGAATTACGTATGTTCTTATGATTATTGATAATGATGAATGAATTTGAGATGATGTATACATGAATTCCGAGATAGAATCGACATAGTGACAATGTCCGAGAAGTCCCATTTGAACCTAGGAATAGATAGGGTAGTCTATGTCATGACATAGGTGTCTGTCATGTGATATCATGTAAGACCACGTCTAGGACGTTGGCATTGATTCGAGATTTAGTGTAAGACCATATCTGGGATGTTGGCTTCGATATGAGATTTACGTGTAAGACCTTACGGGACATTGGCATCGTATTATTTGTGTAAGACGCTATCTGGGATAGTGGCATTGATATCTGATTACATGTAAGACCACGTTTGGGATGTTGGAATTGTATGACTATTCCAAGCACTCTGCGTACCTTATTAGAATCCGGACGGTTCAACGGGCAAATCTAAGATATAAATAACTATGAGATTTGTATATCCATTTTAGGAATGTTTTATATGTATACTAAGTGTGCATGAAAGGTAAGTATCTATGTGAACTTACTAAGATGAATATGTGAATTGGAATGATGAGACAATATATGAGAATATGCTTGAATGAGCTATGTGTATAAGTGATATTGAAGTTGAAGAATTTGGTATGATATGGCTAAACATATGAGCCAATGAATATGAGATGAAGTTTCTATAAGAACTATAAATAACATCTTATCAAATTGAATATGTTTATTGTATGTTATGTTTATTTGTTTATGGCTTACTAAGCTTTTGAAAGCTTACTCTATGTGTGTTTTTCTCTATTTTATAGATCGTCAAAGCTACTAAAGGCTCGGGGACCGTCGAGGATTATCATCACACTACTCAACTCAATTTGGTACTTTTGAAATGTGTATATAGCTAGATATGGCATGTATAGGCTAGTCACTTTGAGTTATGTTTGAGAGGTGTAAATAGCCATGTGATGTGGCTAGGTAAATGTTGATATTATGTTGAAGTAAATATGATACATGATGTATGTTTGGTATGGCTAAATAGTTTATGGAATTGCCAAAGATATGGTAAGCGTATGAATGCATTATGAGAATGTATGTTTGAGAAAAGAAATGGTTATATGAGAAATAAAAGTGGATGAATCAAGTTTGAATGTATATGTGTTTTTTGTTAGGCAAAGTAGTATGGTTGGAAATGAGTTTGTATATGAAGATATGTTGATTGTTTGACTTGTTTTTGGATGACAAGTGTATATGAAATGAGTTGATAATTTTCTTGTAGGAATGGACTTTAGTGTAGGTGGCATTTTGACCTTACAATTGTTATGTTTTACCTACATGGCCGTGGCACACGGGCGTGCCTAGTGGCCGTGGATATAAGTCAGTAGCCAGCCTAAATGTACACGGCCGTGGCATACGGACGTGCCTGGTAGTCGTGTGAGTAAGTCAGTAGCTATCCTAATGTTACACGGCCATGACACACGAGCGTGCCTGGTGGCCATGTGGATAAGTCAGTATACAAGCTCTGTTTTGGCACGGGCAAGACATATGGGTGTGTCTAGTAGCCGTGGGAGGCACACGGTCTGCCTACATGGGCATGTTACCTCTGCAGCTTTGAAAATGTTTTAAATTTTTGAAAATTTCCATGTGTATTTGGTTTAGTCCCGACCTTATTCTAAATCATGATTAAGGTCTCGTTGACCTATAAAAGGGACACTTTGATGCGATTGATGATTTGTAATATAAAATGTCTATAAAAGTTTTCGATCCATCTGGTAATGCCTTCAACCCTAGTTCGACGATGGTTACGGGTTAGGGGTGTTACAAGCTTTGTGATGTTTGATGATGAAAACTAAGTGTTTGATGATTGACATACATATTTTCTAAAGTGATTTTGAGTAAAAATGCATTTTTGGAATTTAATTGAGAGATGTGAAAACTTTGTGTTGACATGTGAAATAAATGTGAAATATGGGCTGCCAGGGGCACTATGATAATTCGGCTAAGCCTGGATTAAATTGGATTTTGTGAATTTGATGTATTTGTGAAATAAGGACTAAAATGCTAAAGTGTGAAATTATGAGGGCTAAAGTGTAAAATGCCCTAATTGTGTGTTTGTGAATTGAATTGAGTTAAGATGAGATTGAATGTGTTGAATTTGATATTATATAGATCAAGAAAAGAGAAATTCAAGCTTTGATCGAGGCAAGAACAAAGTGTTCGATTGATCAAGGCATGATTGTGTATGTTTTGGTAGGGTTTTGACCATTAATTGGGTATAAATTGAGTATAGAGTGATGCTTGTAGGAATGAGCCAAAATGGGTTGCAAATTTGGCCTTGTAAATGTCCTATAATTGTCCATAAGGTTGAGCACACGGGCGTGTGTCTCAACCGTGTCCTTTAATGTCCCAATTCGAAGCAAGTGAGACTTGCACACGGGCCAGACACACACCCAAGTCAATGTTGCACACTAGGTAAGACATGGTGTAATGCATGGCCGTGTGAGGTACACGGCCTAGCCACATGGGCATGTGACATGTTTTGTAGAAAATTTTTTAAAGTTTTGTAAAAGTTTTCAATGTGATCAGTTCAGTCCTGAACCACTTCTAAAGCATGTTTAAGGCCTTGTAGACCTTTTAAAGGGACTTTGTGTTATTGATTAACTATGATATGCTGATGTGTGAGCAATGGTTTTTTAAATGTTATGATTCGACTGGTATTATCTCATAACCCTAGTTTGGTAATGGATACGGGTTAGGGGTGTTACATTTGATTAGTATCAGAGCTACAGTTTAGTGGATTCTAGGACTAACGTAGCGTGTGAGAGTCTACCTATACATTACATATATAAATCTGCGATAGTGTGATGGTTCCTGACAGTTAAAAATATGTTTTCGTATAACAAATGGATCTCGATCAAGCTGTAGTTGATGATGTTGAGAGTAATGTGCCTGCTCCCATTTAAAGGACATTACGTCTAATTCTAGACCTATTACGAGTAGCCACGAGGGAGAGACTAAGAAAGCCTTCTTCCAAATGATGAATGAATGGTTCACGGTGTTCGTTCGAACTAATCCGGCTGCTCAACAACCTCCACCTCTCAAGTTCCTGTAGCGCCACAAGTTATAGACCCGATTCAATTGAGTAAACGTCCAGTTGATAAGATTCGTAAGTATGTGGCCAAAGAGTTCAGGGCCATAGCTGATGATGATGCCAAGCGAGCTGAATTCTCGCTTGAGAATACCATTAGAGTGTTTGATGAATTATCATGTACTCCTGATGAATGTCTTAAGTGTGTTGTTTCACTGTTAAGAGATACGTCGTATCATTGGTGGAAAACATTGATATCTGTGGTTTCGAGAGAACGAATCACCTGAGATTTCTTCCCAACTGAATTCCAGAAGAAATATATCAATCAACGATTTATAGATTAGAAACGAAATAGTTCCTTGAGTTGAAATAGGGTCGTATGTCTATTACAGAATACGAGCGAGAATTTGTGAGATTGAGCCAGTATGCACGAGAATGTGTTTCAATAGAAACTACTATATGTAAACGATTCATTAAAGGGTTGAATGAAGATATTAAACTTCTGGTTGGAAATCTTGACTTAACAGAATTTGTGGTTTTAGCTGAAAGAGCTTGTAAAGCTGAGGAGCTTAGTAAACAAAATAAGAAAGCATACTTAGAAGCTAGGGACGAGAGAAAAAGGTCGATGAGTAAGCCGTATCACTCTTCGTCAAAGAAATTCAGAGATGTAACAAGTCGCTCAAATGCTTCGATTGGAAATTTGAGTAGAGATCGTGTGAAATAATATACGTGTCCTAAAGCTCAAATTCCAATGGAATCAAGTGTTGGCAATGTTAGAAACAATAAGCCTAAGTGTAAACAGTGTGGGAGACATCATATTGGTGAATGCTAGGGCAAGTATAATAATAGAGTTTGTTATAAATGTTGATAATGAGATCACTTCATTCGGGATTGCCCGGAGTTAGCTGAGAAAGATAACGCTCAGAGTGCGAGGCCGAGTAACACAGCAGCTAGGGGCAGACCTCCCAAAAACACAAGAATTGTGAGTGGTAGTCAGAGAGGAACAACGAATACATCTGTAAGATCCGAGGCGAGAGTACCTGCCAGAGCCTATGCTATTCGCGCTCGCAGAGAAGCGTCATCTCCAGACGTCATTACGGGTACATGTACTCTTTATGATACTTTTGTGATTGCATTGATAGACCCAGGATCAACTCATTCGTATATATGCATGAACTTAGTATCTAGTAAGACTTTGCCTATATAGTCTACTGAATTTGTGATTAGAGTATCAAACCTCTTAGGCAATTGTGTTCTGGTTGACAAAGTGTGCAAGAATTGTCCATTGATGTTTTGAGATATCTATTTCCCATCTAATTTGATGCTAGTACCCTTTGATGAATTTGATATACTTCTATATATGGATTGGCTAACTTTGCATAATGCTATTGTTAATTGCAAACGGAAGACTATTAATTTGAGAAGTCAAAATGGTGAGGTAGTCCGAATTGAATCCAGTGATTTGAATGGGCTACCAGCCGTAATATCTTCGATGAAAGCTCTAAATTATTTGAAAAAGGGGTGTGAAGCTTATTTTGCATATCTGATTGATACGAAAGTGACAAAAAAGAAAGTTGAATTTGTGCCTGTGGTTTGTGAATTCCCTGATGTGTTTCCTGAATAATTACCGCGATTACCTCCGATATGAGAAGTTGAGTTTGACATTGAGTTAGTACCGGCGATAACCCCTATTCAATAGCTCCATGTAGAATGGCTCCAATAAAATTGAAAGAATTGAAGTCTCAGTTGCAAGAATTGACAGACAGAGGTTTTGCACGACCGAGCTTTTCTCCTTGGGGGCTCCTGTTCTGTTTGTGAAAAAGAAAGATGGCATGATGAGAATGTGCATTGATTACCGTCAGTTAAACAAAGTGACTATTAAGAAAAAATATCCTTTGCCTAGAATCGATGATTTGTTCGATTAGTTGAAAGGAGCTACTGTGTTTTCAAAGATAGATCTGAGATTGGGATACTATCAGTTGCGAGTAAAAGATTCAGACATTCCAGAAACTGCTTTAGAACGAGGTATGGGCATTATGAATTTTTAGTTATGCCTTCTGGACTAACAAATGCTCCTACTACCTTTATGGACTTAATGAATAGAAATTTTAGACCGCATTTAGATCGATTTGTTATTGTATTCATTGACGACATTTTGATTTATTCGCAAAGCATGCCAAATATTTGAGAATTGTGCTATAAACATTTGAGTTCTGGTTGCGCGAAGTTGGCTTTTTGGGGCATATTGTGTCAGCATTCGGTATACGAGTTGATTCGAGCAAGATTTCAACTATTTTAGAGTGGAAGCCTCAGAAAAATGTGTCTGAAGTTCGCAGTTCTCTAGGAAATGCTAGTTATTATCGACGATTTGTAAAAGGCTTTTCGATGATTGCAACTCTATTGATGAGATTGCTTCAAAAGATTTGAAATTCGAATGGTCTGAAAAGTGTCAGGAAAGCTTTGATCAGTTGAAAGCCCTTTCGATTGAAGCTCCAGTTTTGGTACAGCCAGACTCGGGTAAAGAGTTCGTGATTTTTAGTGATGCTTCATTGAATGGTTTGGGATGTGTTTTGATGCAAGAAGGCAAAGTTATAGCTTATTCATCGAGATAATTGAAACCACATGAAAAGAATTATCTGACGCACAATCTTGAGTTAGCTGCGATCATGTTTGCTCTAAAAATTTGGCACCACTATCTTTTTGGTGAGAAATGTCATGTGTTTTCAGATCATAAAAGCCTAAAATATCTAATGACTCAGAAAGATTTGAATCTGCGACAAAGAAGATGGTTAGAACTGTTAAAAGGCTATGAGCTTGTGATTGATTATCATCCGGGAAATGCAAATGTTGTTGCTGATTCTTTGAGTTGGATGTTTTCCTTACTTGCGATGAATGCTCTTTTAGTTCTGTCTGATGATGGTTCGATTTTGGCTAAATTGAAAGCAAGACCATTATTCTTACAGCAGATTTGTGATGCCCAAAAATTTGACAATGAAATGCTAGCGAAACGAGCTCAGTGTGATTTGAACTCTGATTCAAAATTTCAAGTTGGTGATAAAGATTGTTTGAGATTCTGAGATCAGATTTGTGTTCCAAGAAATCCAGAGTTGATTTAGTTGATTTTGAAGAAGCTCATAGCAGTCGCTTATCGGTTCATCCGGGAAGTACAAAGGTGTATAATGATTTGAAACAACTTTACTGGTGGCCTGGAATGAAAAGAGATATCTTTGATTTTGTTTCAAAATGTTTGACCTGCCAGAAAGTTAAAGCTGAACATCAGGTGCCATCTAGTTTGTTACAACCGATTATGATTCTCGAGTGGAGATGGGGTAGAGTGGCGATGGATTTTGTCTTAGGTTTGCCCTTAACTCCGAGGAAGAAAGATGCAATCTGGGTTATAGTTTATAGATTGACAAAATCAGCTCATTTCATTCCGATGAGAATGGATTATTCACTTGATAAGTTAGTTGAGTTATACATTTCTAATGTTGTGAGATTGCATGGGGTGCCACTATCTATTATGTTTGACAGAGATTCGAGGTTTACTTCGCTGTTTTGAAAGAAACTGCAAGAGGCTTTAGGTATGAAATTGCACTTCAGTACTGCTTTTCACCTGCAGACGGATGGTCAATCCAAGGGATTATTTAGATACTCGAGGATATGTTGAGATGTTGCATTCTTAAGTTTAATGGTACGTGGGAACAGTATTTGTCATTGATTGAATTCACGTATAATAATAGTTTTCAATCGAGCATTAAAATGGCACCGTGTGAAGTCTTGTATGGTAGGAAATGCCAAACACCTCTGTATTTGTCTGAATTTAATGAAAATAAAATTCACGGGGTTGATTTCATTAAAGAGACTGAACAGAAAGTAAAAGTGATACGAAATAGTTTGAAAGAAGCGTCTGATCGACAAAAATCGTACGCAGATTTGAAAAAAAGATATTTAATTTGAGATCGGTGATAAAGTATTTTTGAAAGTGTCTCTATGGAAGAAAATACTCCGTTTCGGTGGAAAAGGCAAATTGAGTCCGAGATTCATCGGGCTGTATGAGATTATCGAGCGTATTGGGCTAGTTGCTTATAGACTGTTGCTACCATCTAAGCTAGAAAAGATTTAAAATTTTTTTCATGTACCAATGCTCTGACGATACAGTTCCGATCCCTCGCATGTGATTTCTCTATCTGAGATAGAGATTTAGTCTGATATGACTTATGAAGAAAAACCAATCTGTATATTAACTCGCGAGGTTAAAGAATTGCGAAATAAGAAAATTTCGTTAGTAAAAGTAATGTGGCATCAACACGGTGTTGAAGAGGCTACGTAAGAGCCCGAAGATACTATGAGACAGAAATACCTGAATCTGTTCAATGGTATGATTGTCTGGGACAAAAATCTCTAAAGGGGGGAGAGTTGTAAAGGCCGGATTATACTCTAGTCAGAATAGTGGTTTCGAGACCATAAATTCGAGTCAAAAAATATTTTAATATTATTTTTCGTGTTTATAGTATGTGAATTGATATGTGTGAAAATTTTGTATGAAAATTTTATCATTTGTGTGCTGATTTGTGAAAAAGGGCTTAATCGCAGAAAATGCAAAAGTAGCCTTCTAATTTGTTGTATGCCAAATTGACAAGGCTTATTAATGTGGGGTCCTTATGTTGTAAATGGACCATTGAATTTATGAGTGGACATATATGCTAAGGATTAGTGGATTTTAAATGTGTTTAATAAGGCTATTTTGGTAAATGATGAATTACTGTTTATTAATTAAACAAAACATGAATTTTGCTTCATCTTTTCATTATTTTTACTGAAAATCTAAAAGGAAATAAGGGTTTGAGTTCTCAAACATTTGGCCATTGTCTAAGGATCAATCGGGTATGTGTTTTTGATCCGTTTTTGGTAATTTCTACGTTTTTATGATCGTTGCTTTGTGTTCTATAAAGCCCATGCTTAAGTTCATGAAATTAATGATGATTTTGAGTTATGCCATTGTTGATTTTGTGAGCTTTGTGATGTTTGATGATGAAAACTAAGTGTTTGATGATTGATATACATATTTTCTAAAGTGATTTTGAGTAAAAAAATGCAATTTTGGGATTTAATTGAAAGATGTGAAAATTTTTTGTTGAAATGTGAAACAAATGTGAAATAAGTACTAAAATGCTAAAGTGTGAAATTATAAGGGCTAAAGTGCAAAATTCCCTAATTGTGTGTTTGTGAATTGAATTGAGTTAAAGATGAGATTGAATGAGTTGAATTTGATATTATATAGATCAAGAAAAGAGAAATTCGGGCTTAGATCATGGCAAGAACAAAGTGCTCGATTGATCGACTAGTATCGTTGTTTCTACGTCCGAGGTAAGTTTGTGTATAATACGTATTGTTTAAACAATGTTCATATGTGATGAAATGAATGAAAATGTGATTGTAGAGTTTGGTAATGTGAAATGTGAGTTCAAAGACAAGTGGCACTAAGTGTGCGTAAATAGAATCGTTATAGTGTTGAATGGCACCAAGTGTGCAAGATAAAGAAAGCATCAGCTGTATTATTTGGCATTACGTGTGCGATACCAAGACAAATTCAATTTAAGGTGATGGCACTAAGTGTGCGATATTATTGTAGCTTCGGCTAATTAATTGGCACTAAGTGTGTGAGTTCATCGAACGTTTAAATAGGATCGAATGAATTATGTTATTGAGCATTAAAGTGGTAAATGTGATAGATAAATACGTGATGGTACAGGTATGTACCGAACCTAAATGGTTGATGATATTGTGTATGAGATAGATGGAAGATTATGTGAATGAATGATGAAAAGAGTTGGATTGGGTAGCATTATAAATGCTTGTATATGAACCTATAGATATGGTATGAAAGTGAGTAATAGCCATGGATGAGATTGAGTAGTGATGTGCATTGAACTAAGTGTTAGTTAATTTTTCATATTGAATTTGAATTGTTGAGTAAATTGTGTTATATTATGAACTTACTAAGCTTTAAAGCTTACTATGTGAAGTCTTTCTTTGTTTTATAATGGTATTTAAAGCTAGCTCAGATTCGGGGATCGTCAGCGACTCAATCACACTATTAGACATCTATTTTGGTGCCTTTTGAAAGTTTTATTTATGGTATATGGCATGTATAGGCTAGTGAGGTTGTGGAATGTTTTGAGATGTATAAATCTTGCCATGTGATATGGCTTGATAATGGATGAGACTTTGAATTGATTTTGGTACATGTTATGCTATGTGAAAATGGTGTATGTGATGTGTATATATGGTATTGTGTGAATGGCCATTATGGTATGCTTTAGTGAAATAGAATTAGTATGTTTCATACTTGATTTGGTAGTTGTGATGGTGAATATATTGCATGTTTGAAATGGTTTGAAATGAGATGTGAATCATATGCTTTTGGTATGGAAATTGGTTCATGAAATGGACATGTTTTGGGCTGGAATTGTATATGGAAATGAATGAGGATATTGTAGCATGAATTGTGCATGTTTTGGTAGGGTTTTGACCATTAATTGGGCATGAATTGAGTATAGAGTGATGCTTGTAGGAATGACCCAAAATGGGTTGTACATTTGGCCTTGTAAATGGCCTATAATTGTCCACACGGTTGAGCACAAGGGCGTGTGTCTCGACCGTGTCTTTCAATGTCCCAATTCGAAGCAAGTCAGACTTGCACACAGGCCAGACACACGGGCGTGTAACAGGCCGTGTGAATCAAGTCAGTGTTGCACATGAGCCAGACACATGGGCATGTGATAGGCCGTGTGACCCAAGTCAGTGTTGCACACGAGATAAGACATGGTCTAAGGCATGGCCATGTGAGGCACACAACCTAGCCACATGGGCGTGTGCCCTATTTTGTAGAAATTTTTTTTAAAGTTTTGTAAAAGTTTTAAATGTGATCGGTTCAGTCCTGAACCACTTCTAAAGCATGTTTAAGGTCTTGTAGACCTTCTAAAGGGACTTTGTGTTAATGATTAACTATAATATGTTGATGTGTGAGCAATGGTTGTTTAAATGTTATGATTTGACCGGCAATACCTTGTAACCCTAGTCCGGTAATGGATACGAGTTAGGCGTGTTACAAAAGGCTAACACTAAGGTGGACACGAGAGGGCTCTCGAGGAAGAGAGCGAATGTTTCAGTGGAAGTATAAGTCAAATTTGGGTCGACGCGACAACTATTATAGTTATTAATGGATTGTTTAATAACGGGAGCTGTTGTCAACTCGAAAGTAGCATCACCTTTATTCCACTAAAACAGCCACTCCCTACTTGAGAGTCCTCTTTCGTCCATAATGGTTTGACTTTTGGATAAGAAGGGAGGTTAAAGGTACTAATTGCCTGGAAATGGAGAAAAAATTATGCTAATTATATTAGGAAGTCCCACAATTTTTCCCTAAGATTATTCCCTCAAACTTCTATATGGTATTTATAAGGTAATATTTTCAGGTATCCAAAAAGTTTGTACTCGTGGCCTTATAATGACTATTAACTTACTCCCCTGTTATACCTCGACCCATGATCGCATAACGAACGTTGATTTAGACCTCTATGTAGACTTTTACATGTGACCATACAAAGCTAAATCACCCAGAACGCAACTTCCCCAAGATAAGCATTGGAGGTAATGGTCCCATCTCGACAAGATATATGAAATGTGTACGACTCAGAGCAATATTGCATCACCAAAGACTCAAGAAAACCTCGAATGTGAACCAAATATTTTTAGTGACCTAAAATTTTAAGACTGGGAAATGTTTTATAGTGAAGGAATAAAAGGCTTGGGGAGAAGTTGTTTGAAGGATGATGAAGCATTGAGTGGGAGACCACTTTTATAAGCATAGGGGAAAGGTTAGATTGCAACGAAGAAATTTCTCTAGTCGAAAACACGACTGAGGACTAGCGTGTTCAACGAATATATTCAAAACGGGCTTACAATCAACTGAAAAATACAATTGGTTAGGTACTTTTAACCTACAACAAAATGAAAATGTTAGAGAAAGCACGCCCAATTTCCTTGCTGACATGCAAGTTAAAATTTCGAGCCCTAGAGAATCTTTGTATATAATTGATGCACGTTTTGAGCTGTAGAATACCCTGGGGAGCAAGTTTTTGATGAAATTATGCCTTCAGGAATGCATTTTGAATAATACTTTACATTTCATCATCATTATTTGATGAATACGTGTAACACCCCTTACCCATATTCGATGCCGGAACCGGGTAGGAGGTATTACCGGACTTAACATACTTAACAAACAAAATCGGGCCATAAATTTTCATTCCAACCTAAAATTTTCATTCGTGATCATAACATCCCTATTTTAGGCCTACGAGACACGAAACATACATATAGAGTGGTTCGAGACTGGACCAAAAGCTTACGAACACTTAGAAAATTTTTGCTCAAAATAAGGCCACATGCCTGTGTGGAAAGGAACACGCCCGTGTGGGTAGGCAGTGTGGTCACACACGCCCATGTCCCTAGTCTGTGTGTATTTTATTTTTCATTCTGAACCTACAGGGGTTTTCGAATGGCTTGGCACACGCACATGTCTATGGCCCGTGTCCCTCACACGGCCAAGACATGCCCATGTCTTTGCCTGTGTGTAACACCCCAAACAAGGTCTATGCGTCAAGATGAGATTTGGTTTGTCACACAGATCGAACATTCTTTTAATCTTTCTAATGATTTAAGTGAATCGGTACTACAAAACCTTTTTAAAATAAAGTTTAATAAAAACCAAGAGAAATGATTTAAATTCGATGAATTTAAGAAACATTAGTTGAAATATTAACATTTAGTATTTAATTATCAAAAACCTTAAAGTGATTTTTAATAAGTTTAAAAGGATTTGAAAATAAGAATAGATAAAGAATCTCATATGTTTGAAAACCCAAAGTATTTTAAGGAAACATTATAGGATTAACAAAAGCCCATATTAAAATATCTAAAACAAAATTTAAATCCATCCACACAGAAAATCCATAAAATATTAATAGAGGCCTTATTACATCATATCCAAAATAGTAATTTAAAGAAAGTACTTAATAAAAGTTCAAGGTTTAATAACCCATGTTTGCAGTATGGCCTCCACGAAGTCATCCTCGACCCAAGTCCACGTCAATTTCCATTACCTGTGATGGAAAATTTAAGGGAGTGAGTTACTCAGAACTCAGTGTATAACTCACTTACTATATCCATTGGGCCAGATCATCAAGTAATTATTTTGGGCTTGAGCCCATTAACGGATTTAACAATATAATAAATGAGATGCATGCAAAATGAAATTTCCCACCCAAACCTAATTTCCATCCGCTACACACCACCCATACCAACCATCACACCTGTGGGGATCAAGTCAACCCACCCCGCCAACACACCAATCATAGGCATAAAGCCATTTTTAATAATGTTGTGGTGAACCACCGAATTAGATTGTGACAAAGTCACCGAACTAGAGGCATTAAGCCATTGAAATAATTGTGGTAGAGCCACCGAACTAGAGGCAATAAGCCATTTAAATATTTGCGGCAGAGCCACCGAACTAGATTTTTGGCAACAGGCCTTTCTTCTCTTCATCATAAATCCCAACCCATGCAAACATATATGCATAATAGTCTATATACATATGATAATTTTAGCAAAAGGCCCAATTTACATGTGAATCAATATTTCAAGTTTTTGTTAAGGCCCATAATACAAAATAACATTTAGCCCATTTAGCAATCTAGCAACTTTCGGCCCATTTAACGATCTAGCAGATTTTTGGCCCATTTAACGATCTAGCATATTTTTGGCCCATTTAACGATCTACCATATTTTCAACCCATTTAACGATCTAGCATATTTTTAGCCCATTTTACGATCTAGCATATTTTCGGCCCATTTAACGGTCTAGCATGTTTTAGGCCCATTTAATGATCTAGCATATTTTCGGCCCATTTACACATGAGACATAAAATTTACAATTTACCAACTAACTCATTGAGGGCATTTTCGTAAATTTCACAACTTTAGCCGCTTTCATGTATTTTCACAAAAATACTAATTATTACGTGTTTTTTTCTGATTTTGTCATCTTTACGATTTTTCTCAATACTTACGGTATAACATCTAACCTGAGATAAGTGTGAAGTTACACACCTTGTTATTGTGAGTACTAGACTTTTCCGCTCGTCAGTACCTAAACGTAAAACAATAATTAGAATACTATCATATTTTAAAACTACACTATTGATAAATAATCTAAATCTTTACCCTCAGGATTTCGAACCACTTCTATTTTTGGTTTCTCCTCGATTGTTGGTTCATTGCCCAATGAGAATCCACGAACGAATAAAGGTTTGGGAGCACGAATGACTTCAAACAACTGGTTCTCCTCGGATGAGGGTCCGCAACCTGGTGGAAAATCCCGAATTCTCGAAATAGCCCTTCGTTTATACTTAGGGGGAATAGCGGAACCACCCCTCTTTCGAAGACTACTCACTGCCCTTTTCTGCCCTATCTTGAAAGTCTTTAATGACATAAAATCATTAGTCAAACTAATAACTATTGAAATAGGACTAACGATTTTAAAAGATTTGAGATTGGCTTACCACAATTATCCTCGTTCCACGAAGAAACGATCGAGCGATTATGTCCCTATAACGAAATCGATTAAATAACTAACTATACCAAAATGACGAAATATGAGAATCCTTGAATAAACTCCTTACCTTAACTCTTAAAATCGATTCCAACGATCCACAATACTCAAGAACACTTTGAGTTTCTGCCCTCCAAAAATCTCACTATTGTCCACGGTTTAAAAGAATTGAGTGAGAAGAATACTTATGACTAAAGGAGAATTCGATGATGACCAAACAAAGAAAATGAAAAAGATTCGGTACAAGAGCAAACTAGCATTCGGCCATGAGAGAAAATATTGAAGAAACTTTATTTGAGGAAGAAGTAAAAGAACGGAAAATGGAAGTGATATGATTCGGTTTCAAGAGAGAAAGAAAGAAAGGAAAGAGAAAGAAAAGAGAAAGAAAAGAGAATTTAGTTTAGGAGAAAAGTGCATTCGACATTGGGGAGGAAAAATGAGAAAAAGAATGGCCTTCTTTCTTTTTGTGTGTTGATAGTTTCGGCACTAGGAAGAATGATTGGCAAAGAAATGACCAAATGGTCAAAGAGAAAGGATGGTAAAAAGATGTTATAGTTTCCTCAAGGTTTAAGGTATAATCGGCTAGGGAGAGAGCAAATTTTTGGAAGAGAGTTTGATAAGCAAGCACCAAATGACCAAAAAGAAAGTTTTCATGCAACTCCCAAGCCTACCAAACCAATCAACAAAATCGGCCATCCCCCTAGCCCCTATGCCGTCCACATACATGGTCAAAAGGCCATTAGAAAGTTTCCAAAACATTACCCTATTCTTAAGCCTTATCATCCTCCTTTTTCCTTAAGTTAGAGAAACATTATCCCCCAATTCAAGCCATTCTATCCCCTAACTCAAGCTTTCCATAACCCTTAGTCTTCTTACCAAAAAAAAAAATCCAACTCATCCTAATCTTACCCATAGCCGACACATACTAGGATAAAGCAAAAATAAAAACTCCCTAATTACATGCTAGGTGATTCGAACCTCTCCCCTCAAGTCCAACTTATGGTGCCACCACCACTTTGCCAATTACTCATCTTATGCCATCTTTTAGTACTTAATTAACTTAGGTTTCAAGGTCACCTAATTTTTTTACCTTAAAGTACACTTTACTAATATTTATTCTAATTCTAAGTAAACCCGAGCTAACACTTAGCAACATAATGATACTCGAATATTTAGGATGTTACAATTCTACCCCCTTAAAGAAAATTTCGTCCTCGAAATTTACCTCATTAAAAGAGGTGAGGATATTGTTGCCGAATTGCATCCTCAGGCTCTCACATAGCTTCCTCCGCTCCGTGATTACGCCATAAAACTTTGACCAACGGCACGATCTTCTTTCTTAACACTTTAACATCTCGGTCTAAAATTTCCACTGGGTCTTCCTCAAAAGACAAGTCTGATTTCAATTCCACTTCCTCTACCAGTACTATGTGAGATGGATCCGATCTATAGTGTCTCAGCATGGAAACATGGAAAACATTATGAATTTGACTCAACTCCGGAGGTAGTTCAATCTGATAAGCCACTAGACCAACACATTTCATCACACGATATGGCCCAATGAACCTAGGGCTCAACTTACCCTTCTTTCCAAATCTGAAAATTTTTTTCCAAGGTGAGACCTTCAGAAAGACCTGCTCTCCTTCAGCAAACTCGATATCCTTACACTTCAGGTCTGCATACGACTTCTATTTATCCGAAGCTTCCTTTAATCGTGCTCAAATAACTTTTACTTTTTCTTCGATTTCAGATAACAATTCAGGACCCAACATCTGTCGTTCGCCCAATTCAGTCCAACAAGTAGGAGTACGACACCTACGACCATACAATGCCTTGTAGGGTGCCATCTGAATGCTAGACTGATAGCTATTGTTATACGCGAATTCTGCCAATGGTAGAAAATCCTCCCAACTGCCTCTGAAGTCGATCACACATCCCCTTAACATGTCTTCCAATATCTGAATTACTCTTTCCGACTGACCATCTGTCTGAGGATGAAAAGCCGTACTGAAATTTAACTTTGTTCCCAAGGCTTCATGAAAAGCTTTCCAAAATCGTGATGTAAATTTAGGATCCCTGTCTGATATAATAGACACTGGTACCCTATGCAACCTCACGATTTCAGATACATACAGCTTAGCCAATTTCTGTAATGAATAATCCGTACAAACTGGAAGAAAATGAACAGTCTTCATCAAATGATCAACTTCTACCCATATGGAATTTTTCTTAGTAGGTGTTAAAGGTAACCCACTAACAAAATCTATTGTTATTTGCTCCCATTTCCAAAGAGGAATCTTTACGGTTGTAACAAACCTGACGGCAATTGATGTTCCGCCTTCACCTGTTGACAAGTCAAACATTTTCCTACAAACTCAGAAATCTCACGGTTCAACCCTGGCCACCAATACTGTTCACGGAGATCCCGATACATCTTATTTCCTCTGGGGTGCATAGCATAAGGGCTACTATGTGCCTCCCGCAGAATCATTTGCCTCAAATCTGAATCTTTAGGCATACAAACCCTTCCACGTAAACACAGCACTCCATTCGTGTTTATACCAAAATCCCCTATTTCACCCCTTCCAACCTGTTGAAGTAAGGGTCCCAACTTTTTATCTAATATCTGCTTCTCCTGTATTTGTTCTAACCACAGAGGCTTCACCTGAAGTTCTGCTAACAGACTACCATCCTCATACAAACTCAAATGAGCAAATATTGCTCTTAATTCAGATACCGCCTTATGAGTTAACGCGTCAGCTACCACATTAGCCTTTCCAGGAGGATACTCGATTGAGAAATCATAGTCCTTTAATAATTCCACCCATCTTCTTTGTCTCAAATTTAATTCCTTCTGGGTAAGAAGATACTTAAGACTCTTGTGATCCGTGTAGATGATAGACTTCTCACCGTAGAGATAGTGCCTCCAAATCTTTAAAGCAAATACCACTACAGCTAACTCCAAATCATGAGTAGGGTAATTTACTTCGTGCGGTCTCAACTGACGAGAAGCATAAGCCACCACCTTTCCATTTTGCATCAGCACACAACCTAAACTCGTGTGAGACGCATCACAGTAAACGGTAAATTCTTTTCTAGCATCAGGCTGAATCAAAACTAGTGCTTCCGTCAGAATCTTCTTTAATTTCTCGAAACTCTCTTGTTGTTTTCAATCCAAATATATGGTACTCCTTCCGCAGCAGTTTAGTTAGGGAAAAGAATCAACAAAACCCTCAACAAAGCGTCTACAATAACCACCAATCCTACAAAACTCTAAATTTTAGCCACCGACTTTGGTGGTTTCCAATCCAATCTGACCTCAATCTTTCGAGGATCCACCTTATTCCTTCATCTGATACCACATGACCTAAGAAAGTCACTTCCTTTAGCCAAAATTCACATTTCTTGAATTTGGCATAAAGTTGCTTATCACAAGTAACTGCAATACTATACGCAAATGCGTGTCATGTTCCTCATCATTTCTTGAATAAACCAAAATGTCATCTATGAACACTACCACAAACCGATCTAAATACGGTTGAAAGACTTGGTTCATCATGTCCATAAATGAGGCTGGTGCATTGGTTAACCCAAACGGCATCACCAAAAACTCATAATGTCCATAACGAGTTCGGAATGTCGTCTTATAAATATCTACTTCCTTCACCTTAAGTTGGTGATAACCCGATCTCAAATCAAATTTGGAGAAAATTGAAGCTCCTTTCAATTGATCAAACAGGTCATCAATTCTCGGCAAAGGATACCTATTCTTGATCGTCAATTTATTCAATTGCCTGTAATCAATGCACATACGTATCGATCCATCCTTCTTCTTAACGAAAAAAACTAGTGCTCCCCACAGAGACACACTCGGTCGAATAAATCCCCGATCCAACAATTCTTGAATTTGAGCTTTAAGCTCCGGCAACTCCTTCGGTGCCATTCTATAAGGAGCATGGACACTGGAGCCATTCCGGGCAAAAGCTCAATACCAAATTCTACTTCTCGATCTGGAGGTATACTAGGAAGTTCTTCGGGAAATACATATGGAAATTCCTTCACCGTTCTCACATCATCCACAGATAACTCTTTGGCATCCAAAGCACAAATAAAAGCTAGGAATGCTCCATACCCCTTCCGCACCAACTTTTCTGCCTTCAACGCAGATACCCCATTTGCCAAATAATTCCTTCGTTCACCTATCATTATTACTTCCTTATCACCCGTAGTTCTTATTGATATCCGCTTTTCAAGACAATCCAAATGTGCCCGATGCTTAGCTAACCAATCCATGCCCAGAATGAGATCGAACTCGCTAAAAGGCAATTCCATCAAATTCGCCAGAAATATTTCTTCTTGAATTTCTAAGGGCACGTCTCTAAACAGTTTATTTACAATTACTGACTGTCCTAAAGAACTAATTACTGTCATCTCACTATCAATAATTTTAGATTCTAGATTCAAGTTTCCAGATATGGCGCTAGCAACATACGAGTGAGTAGAACCAATATCTATTAAAGTAGTAATAGGTACATCACAGATGAAGAACGTACCAGTTATTACATCCGGTGCATTGCCATCCTCGCGATGTCTAACTGTATAAACCAGTCATGGCTGTCTTGCATCCGTGTTACCTCCAGGACCATTGCCTCGACCCGGTGCACCTTGACCACGTTCAGCCTTATTACCACCACGACCTGGTCCACGGCCTCTCGGTGGCTGCTGAGTACCTCTGGTCGGCTGTGCTTCAGTATTACAAACTTCCTGAGTCGTATCCATACGTCGAGGGCAATTTTTATATTGGTGATCCATTGAACTACATTTATAACAAGCACCCGTTTTCCTCCAGCACTCTTCGGAATGCCTTTTTCCACATTCAGTACAATCTCGACTTTGATTATTAGCTACAGGTGCTCTACCTTGAGCTGGTTCATCATTTCGAGGCCTCTTCAGAAACCTTTTTGAAGAACCCGAATGCTTTATATCCCTCTTGCCTCTAAATCTTTCCCGACTATGACGTTCTGAGTTCTTAGCCTCTTCGGCTATCTTGGCTTTTTCCACAAGTGTGGCAAAAGTTCTAACTTGTTATGGGGCTATTAGAACCCGCAACTCATCATTCAACCCATCCTCAAAATGTACACAACGTTCATGATCCATTGACACTATTGTCCGAGCATAGTGACTCAAGCGTAAAAACTAAGCCTCATACGCTGCCACTGTCTTATTCCCTTGAATTAGATTAAAAAATTCCTTCCTTCGGGTGTCCACATAACTTGTTCCTACATATTTCCCTTGGAAAGCAGCTTTGAAGAATTCCCAAGTAATCAATTTAGCCTCGGTGCCTTCTCGAACAGTAAGCCACCATTGATACGCCTCGTCTCTTAGCAAGGACACAGCTCCTTTCAGTTTCTGCTCGACAGTGCATTCAATATCATCCATAATCCGCTCCACAGCTTTGAGCCAATATTCTGCCACATTCAAAGCTACACTGAAAACTCCTCTAAAAACTTCTGCAGCATTAGACTTGAGTCGTTCCGATATCGACCCACGAGCTGATGGTCCAACTCTAGTTCCAGCGACCCTTTCAAGGACTCGCAACATTGCTTGCTCAAAGCATTATCTTCTTCCATATTATCATGTGTTCCCGTCTCACTTTCAAGTGAAGCAGGTGCATCCATTTTCGGCATACGATTTGGTGCTTTAGACGCAGCACCTCATCCTCTACCACGGCCACGTCTACCGCGTCCACGACCACGTCTTCTAGAGCTCATAATGTCTAATTCGATTTAATCTGATTACAAGTTTTATGAATCAGAATACTAATTCAGTGTTTATTAACGATGTTTTATGAGATTTGAGAGATAAAGTTATTTTTCACAAACACATCCTATAGTCTCAATCTCTACGATTTTTAACATCTAAAACTAGAAGTTCTAGAGTGTTCCCATGATCATATCATCATAATAATCATTCAAGAATGTGAATACTTACTTGGCTTGGTTTGGATGCTTGTGGTGCCATACTAATCTTTAAAACATAATTGAAATAATTTCATATAGAAGTTATTTGTTGAACCCAACCACAATCGAGTTTTGAAACCGGCTCGATACCATTAAATGTAACACCCTAAACCGTGTCTATCGTCAAAATGAGATTTGGTTTGTCACACGATCGAACATTTTTTAATCTTTCTAATGATTTAAGTGAATCAAGTACTACAAAACCTTTTTAAAATAAAGTTTAATAAAACCAAGAGAAATGATTTAAATTAGATGAATTTAAGAAACATTAGTTGAAATCTTAACATTTAGTATTTAATTATCAAAAATCTTAAAGTGATTTTTAATAAGTTTAAAAGGATTTGAAAATAAGAATAGATAAAGAATCTCATATGTTTGAAAACCCAAAGTATTTTAAGGAAACATTATAGGATTAACAAAAGCCCATATTAAAATATCTAAAACAAAATTTAAATCCATCCACACGTAAAATCCATAAAATATTAATAGAGGCCTTATTACATCATATCCAAAATAGTAATTTAAAGAAAGTACTTAATAAAAGTTCAAGGTTTAATAACCCATGTTTGCAGTATGGCCTCCATGAAGTCATCCTTGGCCCAAGTCCACGTCAATTTCCATTACCCGAGATGGAAAATTTAAGGAGTGAGTTACTCGTAACTCGGTGTATAACTCACTTACTATATCCATTGGGCAGATCATCATGTCATTATTTTGGGCTTGAGCCCATTAATGATTTAGCAATATAATAAATGAGATGCATGAAAATGAAATTTCCCACCCAAACCTAATTTCCATCCGCTACACACCACCCATACCAACCATCACACTGTGGGGATCAAGTCAACCCACCCCGCCAACACACCAATCATAGGCATAAAGCCATTTTAATAATGTTGTGGTGAACCATCGAACTAGATTGTGACAAAGTCACCGAACTAGAGGCATTAAGCCATTGAAATAATTGTGGCAGAGCCATCGGACTAGAGGCAATAAGCCATTTAAATATTTGTGGCAGAGCCACCGAACTAGATTTTTGGCAACAGGCCTTTCTTCTCTTCATCATAAATCCCAACCCATGCAAACATGTATGCTACATACATATGATAATTTTAGCAAAAGGCCCAATTTACATGTGAATCAATATTTCAAGTTTTTATTAAGGCCCATAATACAAAATAACATTTAGCCCATTTAGCAATCTAGCAACTTTCAGCCCATTTAACGATCTAGCAGATTTTTGGCCCATTTAATGATCCAGCATATTTTCAGCCCATTTAACAATCTAGCATATTTTTGGCACATTTAACGATCTAGCATATTTTCGGCCCATTTTACGATCTAGCATATTTTCAACCCATTTAACGATCTAGCATATTTTCGGCCCATTTAACAATCTAGCATATTTTCGGCCCATTTACACTTGAGACATAAAATTTACAATTTACCAACTAACTCATTGAGGGCGCTTTTGTAAATTTCACAACTTTAACCATTTTCATGTATTTTCACAAAAATACTATTTATTACGTATTTTTTTCTGATTTTGTCATCTTTACGATTTTTCCCAATACTTACGGTATAACATCTAACCCGAGATAAGTGTGAAGTTAAACACCTTGTTATTGTGAGTACTAGACTTTCCCGCTCGTCAGTACCTAAACGTAACACGATAATTAGAATACTATCATATTTTAAAACTACACTATTGATAAATAATCTAAATCTTTACCCTCAGGATTTCGAACCACTTCTATTTTTGGTTTCTCCTCGATTGTTGGTTCGTTGCCCAATGAGAATCCACGAACGAATAAAGGTTCGGGAGTACTAATGACTTCAAACAACTGGTTCTCCTTAGATGAGGGTCCGTAACCCGGTGGAAAATCCTGGATTCTCGAAACATCCTTCGTTTATACTTAGGGGGAATAGCGAAACCACCCCTCTTTCGAAGTCTATTCACTGCCCTTCTCTGCCCTATCTTGAAAGTCTTTAATGACATAAAATCATTAGTCAAACTAATAACTATCGAAATAGGACTAACGATTTTAAAAGATTTGAGATTGGTTTACCACAATTATCCTTGTTCCACGAAGAAATGATCGAGCGATTACGTCCCTATAACGAAATCGATTAAATAACTAACTATACCAAAATGACGAAATATGAGAATCCTTGGATAAACTCCTTACCTTAACTCTTAAAATCGATTTCAACGATCCACAATACTCAAGAACACTTTTAGTTTCTGCCCTCCAAATATCTCACTATTGTCCACGGTTGAAAAGAATTGAGTGAGAAGAATACTTATGACTAAAGGAGAATTCGGTTATGACCAAACAAAGAAAATGAAAAATATTCGGTACAAGAGCAAACTAGCATTCGGCCATGAGAGAAAATATTGAAGAAACTTTAGTTGAGGAAGAAGTAAAAGAATGGAAAATGGAAGTGATATGATTCGGTTTCAAGAGAGAAAGAGAGAATAGAAAGAGAAAGAAAACAGAATTTAGTTTAGGAGAAAAGTGCATTCGGCATTGGGGAGGAAAAATGAGAAAAAGAATGGCCTTCTTTCTTTTTGTGTGTTGATAGTTTCGGCACTAGGAAGAATGATTGGCAAAGAAATGACCAAATGGTCAAAGAGAAAGGATGGTAAAAAGATGCTATAGTTTCCTCAAGGTTTAAGGTATAATCGGCTAGGGAGAGAGCAAATTTTTGGAAGAGAGTTTGATAAGAAAGCACCAAATGACCAAAAAGATTTTCATCCAACTCCCAATCCTACCAAACCAATCAACAAAATCGGCCATCCCCCCTAGCCCCTATGCCGTCCACATACATGGTCAAAAGGCCATTAGAAAGTTTCCAAAATATTACCCTATTCTTAAGCCTTATCATCCTCCTTTTTCCTTAAGTTAGAGAAACATTATCCTCCAATTCAAGCCATTCTATCCCCTAACTCAAGCTTTCCATAACCCTTAGTCTTCTTACCAAAAAAAAATAATCCAACTCATCCTAATCTTATCCATAGCCGACACATGCTAGGATAAAGCAAAAATAAAAACTCCCTAATTACATGCTAGGTGATTCGAACCTCTCCCCTCAAGTCCAACTTATGGTGCCATCACCACTTTGCCAATTACTCATCTTATGCCATCTTTTAGTACTTAATTAACTTAAGTTTCAAGGTCACCTAATTTCTTTACCTTAAAGTACACTTTACTAATATTTATTCTAATTCCAAGTAAACCCGAGCTAACACTTAGCAACATAATGATACTCGAATATTTAGGATGTTACACTGTGTGTGAAAACCTTAACATTCTGTTTTACGTTAGCAAACATTTAGGGTCACACAGCTGAGTCACACTCCTGTGTGCTAGCCCCGTGAGACGAACTTGATTTTTCACAAATAAGGTGCAGGGGACACACAACCAGGCTACATGCCCATGAGGCAGGCTGTGTGTCACACACGACCTGGACACACGCCCGTGTGCCTACCCTTGTGGACAATTATAAGGCTATTTACCAAGCCATTTGCCACCCTGAAAAGAAACCACACTTATACCTTTTCCAGCAACACATATCATAACAATAATACACGTCTCATATCCACAATTAAAACATCCACACCTTAATTTCATACTACGTTCATCATGCATACACTTCACACATTACTCATTCAATTGCACAAGCTTGCACTTAATGAATTTCATCATCATTGAATAAATATAACTTAACTAGTTTTGGCCAATTCCAATGGCCACTTACAAAATGAAATAAGTTACATTAATAGCCAATACCTTGGCTAACCATTATGACATATAACAAAATGACCAAGTTCCTATACATGCCATACCCAAAAGAATAGCTTGATAGTGTGAATTGAGCTCTGACATCCTACGATCCCCGAGCTAGCTTGGCGATACTACAAGAAAAGGAAAAAAGAGACGTAGAAAGCATAAAGCGTAGTAAGTTTGCAAGTAATAAATAACAACATAAATTCTTGTGAAAACATCCAAACATTACATTACGAATTAACACAAAATTCTCAAGCAACATTGACATGGCTTACACATGCTCACTCTTACCAACCACATATCACATACTAGACTCTTTTCTCGTGAGTTTTGAATATGTACCTGTATCACTCCATCACATAACTTTAGCCTCTTTTTCCATCCTTATCATAAACTTTAATTCTTGACCCCGTCAAACCACTTGGAGTATCGAAGGATACTCGAGAATTGTCATACACATAGTAAGATGCCAAAGCCATATCCAGATATGGTCTTAAATGGAATCACATGTCGATACCGATGCCATATCCCAGATATGGTCTTATACGGGATCTTGTATCGATGTCGACACCATATCCCAGATATGGTCTTACACGAGATCGTATGCCGATGCTATGTCCCAAACATGGTCTTACACATAGTCATTATTCGATGTCGATGCCATATCCCAGATATGGTCTTACACAGGATCTCAATTCGATGCCAAGGCCATACCCAAGATACGGTCTTATACGGGACCTTATTAATCTAATGACGTGACAAGGGTATCCTTCCTATTCCTAAGGTTCAACTGGGACTTTGGTATAGTAAAACTTCATCATATTTTTCATTGAGACCTCATTATCCAATTTAATAAAAAGAATCAAAATTTTATGTAATATAAAGAATTTAAAAACATAATAACATAATGTTGATTTATTACACACCAACTTACCTCGGTATCATAATATAGATAGTTGTTCAATTTAGTCCACTAGCTTGTTCTTTTCTCGATTTAGGTCCGAACTTCGTGTGTCTTGATCCATAATGACAAATTTCACTTATTTAATTACCACATTGACTAAAACAACCCATGAATCATACTTTGGCAAAAATTATAATTTAGCCCTTAAACTTTCACATATTTGTAAAATGGTCCCTAGGCTCGTATGATGAAATGTGTTCATTTTTCTCACACCCAAGCCTAGCTGATTCATAATCTCTCTTATAGAAGCCCAAAATTTTAACTATTTTACCTTTTATACACAAAATATTTCATCTTTTGCAAATAAGTCCTTTTTATCAATTTCACCAAAAATCATCTAGCAAAAGTTGTTATCACACTTCAAACTTTCATATTTTACCACTAGACATCAAAATACATGCATGTGATCCATGGGTAAAATTTTAAACACAAACTCTAGCTCAAAATAGTTGTAGAAATAGCTAGATCGAGCTACAAGGATTTAAAAAATATGAAGAACATCAAATATGGGGCTAGGAGGTACTTACAATCAAGCTTGAAAGTGAAACAAAACCCTAGATATTTCTCCTTGCAAATTTCGGCTATGAAGGATGAAGATGGACACCAATTTTGACTTCTTTCTCCCTTTTTATTAATTTATTAACCAAATGACCAAAATACCCTTAAGGCCCTTCCTTAAGATTTTTCCCTTCCATGTCCATTTTTGTCCATCATGAGATATAATGGTCTAATTACTAAATAAGGACCTCTAATAAATTTTCTAATGCTATCTCATACTTAAAACTTCTAGAATCTCATATTTTTCAATTTTTGCAATTTAGTCCTAAAAGATAAATTGATCACAAAATCATAAAATTTCTTCATGAAATTTTCACACAACCATGCAAACATGTCATAGACCTCATAAAAACCATAAATCTTATATTTGTACTTTAGATTTATGGTCTCGTAACCACTATTCTGACTAGGCCCTGAATCAGGCTTTTACAATTCTCCCCCTCAGGGATTTTCATCCTCGAAAATCTTACCAGTAAAAAGGTTTGGATATTGGTTCTCATAGCCTCTTCAGGCTCCCATGTAACCTCTTCAACCTTATGTCTTTTCCATAGTACTTTCACAATGGCTATATTTTTATTCCTCAACTATTTGACTTTCCGTGCCAAAATCTTAACCGGTTCTTCACTATAAGTCATGTCGGGTTGAATTTTAACCTCTGTCGGTACAATCACATGTGAAGGGTCTGATCGGTAACAGCTCAACATAGATACGTGGAACACATCATGGATCTATTCCAACTTAGATGGCAAAGCCAAACGATAGGCTACAGGCCCTATCCTCTCAGTAATCTCATACGGTCCGATAAAACACGGACTCAATTTACCTTTCCGACCAAATCTGAGAACCTTTTTCCATGGTGACACTTTCAAAAATACCTTATCACCAACTTGAAACTCAATCTCTTTCCGTTTCAAATCCGTGTAGGATTTTTGTCTATCCGAAGCAGCTTTTAAATAATTTTTGTCTATCCGAAGTAACTTTTAAACAATCAAGAATCACTTTTACTTTCTCTTCAGTTTCTCTGACCAAATCAACTCCATGAATCTGATTCTCTCTGAGTTTGGTCCAATACAAGGGCATTCGACACTTACGCTCATTCAATGCCTCGTAAGGCGACATTTTCAAACTCGACTGAAAATTGTTATTATAGGCAAATTCCACTAACGGTAAATACTTTTCCCAATTACCTTGAAATTCTAAAACACAGCATTGGATCATGTCTGCAAGTATCTGTATTACCCTTTCCGACTGTCTATCAGTTTGCGGATGGAAAGCTGTACTAGAATTCCACTTTGTGCCCAAGGCTTTTTGCAACTTTTTCAAAAATCGATATGTAAATTTTGGATCTCTATCCGAAATTGTTGACAAAGGTACTCCGTGAAGTCTCACAATTTCTGAAACATACAAATCCGCTAACTTATCAAGTGAATAGTCAATGCGTACCGGTATAAAATGAGCTGATTTCGTAAGCCTATCAACCATAACCCACACGGCATCCTTATTTTTCGGTGTTAAAGGCAAACCCGTTAGAAAATCCATAGCAATATGGTCCCATTTCCACTTGGGAACCATAATAGGCTGGAGTAAATTGGAAGGTACTTGGTGTTCAGCTTGCATTTGCTGACAAATCAAGCATCTCGATACGAACTCAAAATGCCTTTCTTCATACTCGGCCACCAATACCATTTCTTCAAGTCATTATACATCTTTGTACTGCCTGGATGAACAGATAAACCTCCACTATGTGCTTCGTGCAAAATTTTTGAATAAGCTCATCATCTCTCGGTACACAGACCCTATCTCGGAACATCAAACATCCATCAAAACTAATTTGAAAGTCTGACTCCATACCGATTCACTTTAAACTCTTTTGGCTTTTAAATCTTTGTCACCTTTCTGAGCCTCACAAATCTCTTGGAGAAATATCGGTCCAGCTCTCAACTCAGCTGGAATAGAACCATCATCTAATAAAGCCAACCATGTATTCATAGCCCTCAATGCAAACAAGGATTTCCTACTCAAGGCATCGGTGACTACGTTCACCTTTCTCGGGTGGCAGTCAATCACTAGCTCGTAATCCTTTATCAACTCTAACCATTTTCGTTGCCATAGATTCAATTCCTTTTGAGTCATCAAGTATTTTAGAATTTTATGATCAGCGAATACCTGACATTTCTCGCCATACAAATGGTGTCTCCAAATCTTAAACGTAAACACAATGGCAGCTAACTCCAAATCATGTGTCAGATAATTTTTCTTGTGTGGTTTCAACTGTCTAGAGGCGCATAAGCTATTACTTTGCCTTCTTGCATGAGTACATAACCCAATCCATTCAAGAATGCATCACTATAAACCACAAATTCTTTTCCCAGTTCAAATTGTACTAAAACTGGAGCCTCAGTTAACAATGCCTTTAGTTTCTCAAAACTTTGTTGGTACTTTTTTGTCTACTCAAACTTAACATCTTTTTGTAATAACCTCGTCATCGGAGTAGCTATCATGGAAAATCCTATGACAAATCGTTTGTAATAACCAGCTAGGCCTAGAAAACTTCTAACCTTAGATACATTTTTTGGCAGTTTCCAATCAACAATTGCTGAAATCTTACTCGAGCCAACTGAATACCATCACTCGAAACAATGTCCCCCAAAAATCTGACTTCTTTAAGCCAAAATTCACTTTTACTAAACTTGGTATATAACTATTTATCCCATGAAAATTGTAAAACCATCTTCAAGTGCTCAGCATGCTCATTCTCATCACGAGAGTAAATCAATATATCATCAATAAAGACTACAACAAATTTATCCAAATATGGCTGAAAGATGTGGTTCATTAAATCCATAAACACGGTAGGGTCGTTTGTTAATCCGAATGGCATAACTAGAAATTCATAGTTACCATTCCTTGTCCGAAATGTGGTTTTCGGCACATCTAAGTCTTTGACTCTCAACTGGTAATAACCAGACCACACGTCTATCTTGGAAAAGACATTGGCTCCCTTCAATTGGCCAAACAAATCATCATTCCTTCGCAAGGGATACTTGTTCTTTACGGTTACCTTATTAAGTGGCTGATAATATGTACATAACCTCATAGAACCATCGTTCTTTTTCACAAATAATACGGGAGCACCCCATAGAGAATAACTTGGTCTTTCAAAACCTTTATCCGTCAACTATTGTAACTGAGCCTTCAATTCTTTCAACTCGGTCGGAGCCATTTTGTACAGAGGAATTGAAATGGGTGCAGTACCAGGGGCCAACTCAATACCAAATTCAATCTCTCTAATCGCAGGCAACCCTGGCAATTCTTCTAGAAATACATCTGGATACTCACATACTATCGGCACTGATTCAATTCTTAACTCAGACTCTTTGGCATTCATCACCAAGGAAAGTAAGCTTCATATCCCTTTCTTATGAATTTCTGAGCAAACATAAAAGAAATCACTACAGGCAATCTATCCTGTTCATATGATTCAACACGAAGAATATTCCCATGTTCGCATTTCAATTCAATAAATTTCTTTCCACAATTTACTATCACATCATGAGTAGTTAACCAATCCATGCTAAGAATTACATCGAATTCATCAAACGGCAATAGCATGAGATTTTTGAAAAACAATGACCTCTAATCATCAAAGGGCAATCTCTGTATACCTTGCCAACTAACATATATTTGCCTAGGGGAATTGACACTTTTATCACAAATTCTGTAGACTCTACAGGCATGTTCATACTAGATACTATTTTCCTACAAACATACGAGTGGGCAGATCCAAATCAATTAAAGCAACAATGTGAGTATCATAGAGAGAAAATGTACTCGTAATCACATTAGGGGATGACGCCTCTTCGTGAGTGTAAATAACATAAGTCCTCGTAGGCGCTCTACCCTCAGATCTTGTAGTCTGCTCTCTAGGTGTATTCTTACTGCTCATTCCATTTCCTATATTTCTTTGTGGTCTCCCTCTAGTAGTACTACCCGATCTTGCATTTTGAAATTTCTCTTTTTTAACCATCTCGGGGCAATCTCTAATAAAGTGATATTGGGAACCACACTTGAAACAAGCTCTCTCATTTGCTCGGCACTCACCGGGGTGACGTCTAACACACTGTGAACATTGCAGTCTACTTGGTCAAGCATTACCAACACTAGCAATCGAAGTGGTTTGAGCTTTAGAAACCGAGTACTATTTACCTTTACTTTTATTTGAGAACCCAATGAAGCAGCTGATCAAGTAGTCAACTCTCTCGATTTCTTGGATGAGGATTGAAATGACTTACCCAATTGTCTCTTCCTCGAGTCACGGGACTTAATTTCATCCTTTCTTTTCTCTTTGGCCAATTCCTCAGCCTTGCAAGCTCTCTCTACTAGCACAACAAATTCCATCAGTTCTAGAATACCAACAAATAATCAGATGCCCTCATTTAATCCGTCCTCAAACCTCTTATACATGATGGCTTCAGTGGATACGCACTCCCAAGCATATTTACCGAGCCTTACAAACTTACGTTCATATTCGGATACTATTATCCGACCTTATTTTAGCTCAAGGAATTCATTTCTTTTCTGATCGATAAACCTTTGGCTAATATACTTCTTTCGGAACTCTTCTTGGAAAAATTCCCAATTAACTTTCTCCCTTGGTATAGTAGACACAAGGGTGTTCCACCACTGATAAGCCGAATCTCTCAAGAGAGACACAACACATTTCATACACTCTTCGAGTGTGAAAGACAATTCATCAAATACTCCGATGGTATTTTCAAGGCAGAATTCTACTCTTTCCATATCGTTATCTTTATTAGCTCAGAATTCATCAACTCTTTGTTTTCAAATTCTATCAATCGGGGGCTTTTCCCTTCTTACCATTTCTACAGCTTGGGGAGCTATAGGGATAGGCTGAGGGTTTCAAGGGGTGGAGCTTACTGTTGAGTGGCCAAAATCATTCGAATGAACTTCGTATGCTAGGCGTTCATCATATGGAGAAAGGCTTCCCTAGCCTCTTCTCCTCCTCTCTGACTCACACATTGATCTATTTTTATTTTAGTTGGCACCATCCCTTAGGCGGGGGCCGGCGCGTTACTTTCTACATCATCCGTCACTGCTCTATCGGGATCGATTTGCTATGCGAAAACATAATTTAAGTCGTTAGGACTCGTCACACTATCATTATGTATATAAAAATATGTATGGTTGTATAGGTAGACTCGTGCAGACGCTATGTTAGTCTGAGAATCGACTAAACCGTATCTCTAATACCACTAAATGTAACACTTCTTACCCGTATTCGACATTGGAACCAGGTATGAGGCATTACCAGACTTAACATACTTAAATATACAAAATTAGGCCATAAATTTTTATTCCAACTTAAAACTTTTCATTCGTGATCATAATGTCCCTATTATAGGCCTACGAGACACGAAACATAGATATAGAGTGGTTCGGGACTGAACCGGAAGCTTACGAACACTTAGAAAATTTTTGCTTAAAACATGGCCACACGCCCTTGTGGGCAGGCCATGTGGTCACACACACCCATCTCCCTAGTCTGTGTGAATTTTATTTTTCATTTAGAACCTATAGGGGTTTTTAAACGGCTTGGCACATGCCCGTGTCTATGGCCCGTGTCCCTCACACGGCCATGACACGCCCGTGTCTTAACTCTTGTGTGAAAACCTTGACTTTCTATTTATGACATCAGCAGACATTTAGAGTCACACGGCTGAGTCACGCGCCTGTGTGCTAGCCCATGAGACGAACTTGATTTTAGCAAATTAGGTGAAGGGACACACGACCAGGCTACACACCCATGAGGCAGGCCGTGTGTCACACACGGCCTAGACACACGCGTGTGCCTACCCGTGTGGACAATTATAAGGCTATTTACCAAGCCATTTGCCACCCTAAAATGCAACCACACTTATACAATTTCCAGCAACACATAACATAACAATAATGCACCTTTAATATCGATAATCAAGACATCCACACCTTAATTTCATACTACGTTCATCATGCATACACTTCACACATTACTCATTCAATTTCACAAGCTTGCACTTCATGAATTTCATCATCTTTGAATAAATATAACTTAACTAGTTTTGGCCAATTCGAATGGCCATATACAAAATGAAATAAGTAACATTAATAGCCAACACCTTGGCTAACCATTATGACATATAACAAAATTACCAACTTCCTATACATGCCATAACCAAAATAATCAAACTTTACTATACCCAAAAGAATAGCTTGATAGTGTGAATCGAGCTCCGATGTCCTACGATTCCCGAACTAGCTTGGTGATACTATACGAAAAGGAAAAAGAGAGGGAGTAAGCATAAAGCTTAGTAAGTTTGCATGTAATAAATAACAACATAAAATCATGTGAAAACATCCACACATTACATTACAAATTAACACAAAATTCTCAAGCAACATTGACATAGCTTACTCAAACTCACTCTTACCAACCACATATCACATACCGGACTCTTTTCTCGTGAGTTTTGCATATGTACCTGTATCAATCCATTACATAACTTTAGCTCTTTTTCCATCCTTATCATAAACTTTAATTCTTGACCCTGTTGAACCACTTGGGATATCGAATGATACTCGAGAATTGTCATACACGTAGTAAGATGCCAAAGCCAAATCCCAGTTATGGTCTTACATGGGATCACATGTCGATGCCGATGCCATACTCCAGATATGGTCTAATACAGGATCTCATATCGATGTCGACGCCATATCCTAGATTTGGTCTTGCATGAGATCGTATGTCGATACCATGTCTTAGACATGGTCTTACACGAAATCATTATTCGATGTCGATGCCATATCCCAGATATGGTCTTACACGGGATCTCAATTCGGTGCCGAGGCCATATCCCAGATACGATCTTATACGGGACTTTATTAATCTAATGTCGTGACGAGGGTATCCTTCCTATTCCTAAGGTTCAATCGGGACTTCGATATAGTAAAACTTCATCATATTTTTCATCGAGACCTCATTAACCAATTTCATAAAAAGAATAAACATTTCATGTAATATTAAGCATTTAAAAACATAATGACATAATGTTGATTTATTACACACAAACTTACCTCGGTATCAAAATATAGATAGTTGTTAAATTTAGTCCACCACCTTGTTCTTTACTCGGTTTAGGTCCGAACTTCGTGTTTCTTGATCTATAATGACAAATTTAATTTATTTAATTACCACATTGACTAAAATAGCCCATGAATCATACTTTGGCAAAAATTATAATTTAGCCCCTAAACTTTCTCATATTTACAAAATGGTCCCTAGGCTCGTATGATGAAATGTGTTCATTTTTCTCACAGCCAAGCCTAGCCGATTCATAATATCTCTTATAGTAGTCCAAAATTTTAACTATTTTACCTTTTATACACATATTATTTCATCTTTTCCAAATAAGTCCTTTTTATCGATTTCACCAAAAATAATCTAGCAAAAGTTGTTTTTCACACTTCAAACTTTCATATTCTACAAATGGACATCAAAATTCATGCATGTCATCCATGGGTAAACTTTTAAACACAAACTCTAGCTCAAAATAGTGGTAGAAATAGCTAGATCGAGCTACGAGGATTTTAAAAATACGAAGAACATCAAAAACGGGGCTAGAAGGTACTTACAATCAAGCTTGAAATTGAAACAAATCCCTAGCTATGGCTCCTTCCAAATTTCAGCTATGGAGGATGAAGATGGACACCAATTTTGACTTCTTTTTCCCTTTTTATTAATTTATTAACCAAATGACCAAAATGTCCTTAAGGCCCTTCCTTGAGATTTTTCCCTTCCATGTTTATTTTTGTCCATTATGAGCTAATATGGTCTAATTACTAAATAAGGACCTCTAATAAATTTTCTAATGCTATCTCATACTTAAAACTTCTAGAATCTCATATTTTCAATTTTTGCAATTTAGTCTTAAAAGATAAATTGATCACTAAATTATAAAATTTCTTCATGAAATTTTCACACAACCATGAAAACATGTCATAGACCTCATAAAAACCATAAAACATATATTTCTACTTCGAATTTGTGGTCTCACAGCCACTGTTTCGACTAGGCCCTAAATCAGGCTATTACAATGCGTGTATTCATAAACAAATTTTGAATAACTTATTTTCTCTCTCGCTATCTTTTTTGTATTAAACGAACGTAATTTTCATAACTTAGACACGTAACAAATTAATATCAAACATTGAATAGTTGAGTTGTCAGAGTCGTGTGCACTTCTTTGGACAACCTTGTACTTTTTTTTTTTTGCTTTTTTGTAATTCAATTCGTGCCTGATATTGAAATGAGTCGATGAGTGAAATCTGTTATTTACTACAACAGTCAAGTCTGTAATACAGAGGTTGAGTTGGTATTTGTAAGAGCTCAGATTGTGGAATTGGCATTCAATCTGACCATTCAATTGCATGAGCTATGGACTAGAATCAGAAAAAAAGTCAGGAGATCAACCCTGATAGCATGTTTATTCTACATGTTTTATGAGCTCAAAAAACTATTTCTTGAATTAATTCCTGCTAAATTGGTGATTTTATGTTTAAGTTTTTTCCAGGAACGCAATTTGGATGCTTTAAATTAAAAACAAGTAGAGAAGGACTAAATTGGAGCACAAGCAATAAAAGAGGGGCCAAATCAAAATTTTGAGACATTTAAGGGTTGATCAGATTTTTTACTTTGTAAAAGGCATATTTAGAAAAAAATCTAATATGAATTTGATTTCATGTAATTGGTTGTCAGGTGAGTTAGACTAGTTTTAGTGTATGATATGCATATAAATAGGGTGTGTGGTGGCCTTTGAAAAACACACTTGAATACACTTGAATATAGTAGAAATTGAATGAATTTTTTTTATTCCTTTCTATTTCATGCGTCAGTAGCATTCTACCATTTTATTTTTGTTTTCTTATTTCTTTGCAAATTTGTTCAATTGCTTCCTACTTCCCTTCCCTTTTCACAAAATCCATTTACATACACCAACTAGCATGATTAACGTCATGCTTCACTAAACTATTACTTAGTTTTAGGCCAATATTCTTTTCGGTCAAGAATTATGAGAAAATGAATCTGCATTAAAACTATTTCATAACGGTATTCACCATTTCTATGAAATATGAGATAGTACAAATTCGTCCCTTAAAGTTAATTCAATTTGAACACAATGTGCACGTTGGGTTGGAGTTGTTTTGGTGTATAGTTAGGAAGACGTGTCGACTGTGCTATGTATGAATTTTTGCGTACAAATTGGCGTATCTTGGTGGGGTCATACTAGTGGGATTTTCATCAAAGGATATAGCGATCAGATTTAAATGACCCACGTGGTTGAGACCATTGATTTGAGTTGGGTTCTTTAGAAAACAAGGATTCCAGGGTCTTGAATTGCAGACGCATGTATTGTGGTTAGACAATCGGTAAGGGTTGGTTTGAAGGTCGTACTAGAATCAACTACGAGATGAAGAATTGGTAGTAGGGACGTTCTTGGTCACTATAACTAGCTTATGGTTTGGAAGAGAAAACCAATTTTCAAGGATCTATTCAGAACCGGAACCTATTTCCAGTAACACATAGAATAACAATAATGCACCTCTAACATCCAAAATCAAGACATCCACACCTTAATTTCACACTACGTTCATCATGCATACACATTACTCATTCGATTGCACAAGCTTGCACTTCATGAATTTCATCATCATTGAATAGATATAACTTAACTAATTTTGCCCAATTCCAATGGCCATTTACAAAATGAAATAAGTAACATTAATAGCCAACACCTTGGCTAACCAATACGACATATAACAAAATGACCAAGTTCCTATACATGCCATACCCAAATAAAATCAAACTTTACTATACCCAAAAGAATAGCTTGATAGTGTGAATCGAGCTCTGACATCCTACGATCCTCGAGCTAGCCTGGCGATACTACAAGAAAAGAGTAAAGGGAGGAATAAACATAAAGTTTGGTAAGTTTGCATGTAATAAATAACAACATAAAATCTTGTGAAACCATCCACACATTACATTAGGATTAACACAAAATTCTCAAGCAACATTGACATGGCTTACTCATGCTCACTCTTACCAACCACGTATCACATATCGAACTTGTTTCTCGTGAGTTTCACATATGCACCTCTATCACTCCATCACATAACTTTAGCCTCTTTTTCCATCCTTACCATAAACTTTAATTCTTTACCCTGTTGAACCACTTGGAATATCGAAGGATACTCGGGACTTGTCATACACGTAGTAAGATGCAAAAGTCATATCCCAGATATGGTCTTACATGGGATCATAGATCAATACCGATGCTATATCCCATATATGGTCTTTTACGGGATCTCATATCGATGTGTACACCATATCCAAGGTTTTCGGGCTTGAGATAATAGAGTAAGTGGAGTGAGGGGGCGGTGGCCAGTGGTAGAGAGGGGGAAAGGCTGTGATGGCTAGGGTTGGGGAGGAAAGGATTTGGGGAAGAAAGTGAAAAGAAAAAGAGGTTTAAATAGATATTGGGACACATGTTCGTGGCCCACGCCCGTGTGCCATGGGTGTGTTAGGTTGCACTGCCATGTGGTGTTTCATTCGTTTCTCCCACACTTGTGTCGGGGTTTCCATGCCCATGTTGCTTAATCAGTGTCGACCATGGTCTAGGGACACGGGCGTGTCACACACCCGTGTTACTTTCTCAATGTTTACCACGACCGTATCGCACGGCCGTGGCATTTTATCGCAGCCTGTGTTGTGGGAAAAATTTTTGTCCTTAGTTCGTACGATTTCACCATGCCGGTATGCGTATTCATGGTGTCCACACGGCCATGGCCACGTCCGTATGCAAGGCCGTGTGGTAGGGAAACCTGCGCTTTATTAATTTGGTTAGTTTTTAGTTAGGTGATAACAATCGAAAATTTGAAAATTAATGGGGTTAGTGCTCGGGTTGCCTCCCGAGAAGCGCTCGTTTAAAGTCTTAAGCTAGACTTACCTTTCATTTGCATAATCATGGTGGTTTGAGGAGTTGACACTCCTATCTTCTGCTATCAATTCTAACATCAAAGTAAGGTTTAAGTCGAGCAATATTTACTTTAAAAGTACCTACATTAGGGTGAGTTACCTCGACCGTCCCGTATGGAAAAATTTTGAGTATCGTAAAAGGGGTTGCTCCATTCATATTTAGCTCTGACATGGTTTTTCTGGGATCTGTTTCATCTAATCATACCTGGTCTCGAACTTTGAAGTGATTTGTTCCACCCTTAAGCTCGTCATGAAGTTGCTTTGGTTCATCGTGTTTTATTAATTTCTCCTTGGCATGTGTCCTCCACTCGTCTAATTCATCAATCTGAAGCCTCTGCTCCTCATGAGTTATTTCATTGTTGGCACGAGAACTAGGATGTGGCTCAGTGGTGAATTTTCAAGGTGTTTCTGAAAAGAGGGTTGAATCGAAGGGTTATTAATAGAATTTATGTACTCACCTTTATTACTCGATATCCTAATCAAGTCAGGAGCCTGAAGAGTGATCGTTTTGTTACCTACACGAAGTGTGAGCTCACCTATACCAACATCAATTCTAGTTTTAGCAGTTACTGTCCTCATCCATGTCGAGAACAACAAAGTCAACTGGGAAAATAAATTTATCGATCTTTACAAGTACATCCTCAACAATTCCCCTAGGAAATCTAATGGTTTTATCTGCGAGTTGAATACTCATCCTAGTTTGTTTAGGTTTCCCAAGACCTAGTTTCTTAAACATTTTATAGGGTATGACGTTAATACTCACCCCTAAATCAGCTAAAGCATTATTAACATCTAAACTACCAATTAAATAAGGAATAGTAAAACTCCCTGGATCCTTTAATTTATCGGGTAGTTTATTCTATAAAATGGCTGAGCAAACTGTATTTAGTTCTATGCACGACGCGTCATCTAACTTCCACTTGTTTTCTAGAAGCTCTTTTAAAAATTTAACTGAGTTGGGCATCTACGAAAGAGATTCAATAAATGGTAAGTTAATATGTAACTTTTTCAAGAGTTTAAGAAATTTACCAAATTGTTCATCTGTACGATCTTTCTTTGTTGTGTTAGGATATGGCACATGAGGTATATACCCTTTACTTATCGATTTTTGTGTATCGTGGCTTACCCCATCCTTACGTTTACTTACCACAGGTTCTTACCTTGGTTCAGATTCAGATTTTACCACCCCTCTTTCGTCGCACGCTATGATGGACTAGAGTTGCTCCCTTCAGTTAGGTTCGGTATTACTTGGCAAGCTACCTTGTGGTCGTTCTGAGATCAACTTAGCAAGTTGTCCTATTTGGTTCTCAAGCCCTTGAATCAATGCTTGCTGATTTTTGAGTGCTGCTTCGGTGTTTTGGAAATGAGTTTTGACACCACGATGAATTCTGTGAGCATCTCCTCAAGGTTCAACTTCTTCTCTTGTGGGTAAGGTTGCTGTTGAACGCCTAGAGGGGGTTGTTGTCTCTAATTTCCTTGACCACCCCACAAGAAGTTTGGGTGGTTCCTCCAACTTGGATTATAAGTGTTAGTATAAGGGTTATTTTGAGGTCTAGAATTATTGCCCATATAGTTCATCTGTTAGCTTTCTATGCCAAGGTTGTAATGTGGATATTATGTATTGCTCATTCCTCCTCCATTCTATCGCACTACATAACTAGATGTACCTGCGAAGAACCACACAAGCCACTAATCTTTTTACTTAAAAGTTCTACCTGTTTTGACAGCATGGTCACTACGTCGAGGTTGAAAACACTGGCTGCCTTCGTTGGCTTAGTCCTCATAACTTGCCACTGATAGTTATTCAGTGACATCTCTTCAATAAATTCGAGGCAGCCTCAGGTGTTTTGTTGTTTAGTGTACCGCCGGTGGCTGCATTAATCAACTGCCTGGTTAAGAGGTTCACACCATTGTAAAAGGTTTGAACCTGTAACCATAATGGTAACCCATAGTGAGGGCACCTTCTCAGTAGATCCTTGTATCTCTCCCATGCATCGTAAAGCATTTCTAAATCCATCTGCATAAAAGAAGAGATATCATTCCTTAACTTAGCCATTTTAGCCGGTGGAAAATATTTAGGTAAAAATTTTTCGGTCATTTGTTCCCATGTAGTGATTGATCCTTGTGGTAACGAGTTTAACCATTGTTTGGCTTTATTCCTCAATGAGAAGGAGAACAACCGAAGGAAAATGGCATCGTCAGAAACACCATTTATTTTGAAAGTATTGCAAAATTCCAAAAAATTTGCCAAGTGATTGTTTGGATCTTTATCCTGAAAACCATCAAACTGAACAAATTGCTGAATCATCTGAATAGGGTTAGGTTTTAGTTCAAAATTATTTGCAGTAATAGCAGGTCTAACAATACTTGATTCAGTTCCTGTTAAATTAGGTTTAGCATAATCATACATAGTATGAGGAGCAGTATTTTGATTCACCGGGTTTGTGGCAACCACAGGAGGTAGCGGATTATTTTCGGCCATCTCTTCGATAGTATTGGTTTCGTTTTCTTGCTCTTCTTCTATGTACTGTAGACTTTGCCTAATTTCTCTTCAGTTTATGCGAGCGGTACCTTCTATATCACTGTCAAAAAGTAATGGTCCTGACTGGTTTCTTCTAGTCATAAACTAGAGGTACCTACTAGAAGTAAATAAAAGGAAAATTAGTAAAGAAAATAATAATAATAAAATAAATAAATTGCAAATAAAGTAAAAATGGCTAAAGTAATAAAAATTTAGTGTTCCTAATATCTTAGTCCTCGGCAACGGTGCCAAAAACTTGATGTGTCTCTAACTAACTATGATCACAATAAAGGCAAGCGCACCTATCGTTCAATAGTATAGTTATGGTAATACCCAGAAATATCGTATCCACAAGGACCAAGAGTACTAGTAATTACTATCTTTTTATTATTTAGCCTAAGAATTGGAGTGTTTTCTTTTTTAAACTAAACTAATTACAAACACGATAGAGAACAAAGTTGGAAAATACTTTAGACAAATTTATGAGATAGGCAATACCTAAGGAAGAATCCACCTAGAGTTCACTTATTGCTTTTGATTCATATGATTTATTCACTTGACTTAATTCGTAGAAATCCCTGATTTATGTTAATATCTTTTTCAAGACTAAAAATAACTAACTCTAGGTTGATTAATTGAAATTTCTTTCTAATTAAAACCCCTATTGTCACATTAACTCGATCTATGGATTCCCTTATTAGATTTGACTCTAATTCGGCAAATTTTTGTCGCCTTATTTTTAGAGTTGCAATCAACTCCGCTTAATTGTGTTGATCTACTCTTAAATAGGGACTTTTGCTCATCTGAATAATCATATTCGACTTAAATCAATAACCTGAATTATCAAAACAAGAATAAAAACTCACAATTAAGAAGAAGATCAAGTATTTATCTTATAAATCAAAAAATAATAAGATCTGTCATAGGTTTCATCCCCTTAGGTATCTAAGGGATTTAGTTCAGACTAATGGGGGGAAACATCTTAAAATAAGGAAAACAACAAAACATAAGAAAACCCAACAAGTTTTAAAGAACTTGATGGGAGATCTTCAGTCTTGATGAAGATCCTTCTTTCGAGCTGCTCCCGATGGCTGTCTTCGAGTATTTTCTACTTTCTATTCAGCGTCCCCTTTTAGGTTACTCCCTAGGATGTTTATATAGGCTTTGAAACAACTTCCTTGGCCCACAAGTGGTCTATTCTGAATAGAATTAAACTTTGATACGGCAGAGACATGCCCGTGTAACACGCTCGTGTTCAATTCCTTTGACCGTACTTGATTCTGCTAGCCACACACGGCCATGTGATCTGTCCGTGTACATTGATCCAGGCCATGTTTGATTTTGATCATAACACACGGCCGTGTTCATTGGTCCAGGCCGTGTTGATTTCTAAGGTAGGCCCATTTTGTCCTGTTTTGGCTCGTTTCTCGTTTTTTTTATTTCCTAAGCTCTCCTGAGCGTAAAACATGAATTTAAGGGATTAGGAGCATCGAATTTATCAAACCTAATAAAAATTCATCCAAAATAAGCCAAGCATGGGGTTAAAATATGTATAAATTGAGGTTTATCAACAGAATAATTGACAGCCCAAATTAGGTCTTCGACACGTCTTGCGTTACGCGAACGGAAATAGACTAGATATACTTGGGCAGTATATTGACCTATGTCGTGCCACACCGAGTCTATGGTGCGACACGACATGCAATTCTTTCCCAAGTCATTCATTTTGTGCTTTGATGGCCTCGGAAGCTTGTGTATCACTCGTTGTAACAGGGCGCTTTCAGTGAAATCGGAATAGTGGTTTTGGGACCACAAATTTGAGCCGAAAATAAAATTTATTTTTATTTTATTGTATGGCCCGTATTATGATAGAGATGTCATGTGGAAATTCTGATAAGAAAATTTTACCGATTATGTGCTTAATTACAGGAAGGACCAAAACGCATAAAATGCAAAAGTTTAATTCTAGTAGCTAGAAGGATTAAATAGCTATGGAATTCAAAACTTGAGGTCCTTATATGATAATTAGATCATTAAATAAAAGTATATAGATATTTTAGTGACTCATCCATGGATATTTAGAAAAAGGAAAAGGAGTAAACTGGAAATTAAAATAATTTAACTAATTAAAAGATGATAAAAGAATTATCATCTTATTTTATATCATTTTCAACCCCAAAATACATGGAAGCCCTAAAAGAGAGAGAAGAAACTTTCTTGGCTTAATTGGGTAAGTTTTCTTGTCCCGTTTATAGTAATTTTGATATTTTTGAAACCGGGATAGTTTAATCTATCTATTTGGGGGATCAATTTGAAAAGTTATCAAAAGTATGTGCAACACCCCGAACTCGGCCCAAATGTTACGACCGGATCTGGTATGTTACAGGGTAAATTGAAAACGATCTTTTAGTGACTTTGGGAAAACCATAAATTTTAAAAAAAATTCTGGTTAAAGCGATGACTTTGTTTATAAACAATCAGATTCAAACGACTTTCGGGAAAAAGCTTATTTTGACAAGAGTTATCATTGTTAAGAAAATCCAAAGTTTTATAAAAAATAACTTGTAAACTGTTCGTTAACATTTTTGAAAGACAGTTGTTTAATGTTTTAGGAAAAATCCCGTGTTGAATATTTAATAAAAATCAGTAATCAAATTAAAAACTAAAACGCAAATAAAAATTATCAAAGGCCTTATTACAACAAGAATCCCCAATTAAAAGAAATTTAATTAATGCAGAAAAAAGTTCACGAAAAGAAAATTCTTTATGGCCTCCACGAGTCTGCCTCGGCACCCAAATCCACAGTCTACTGGTTACCTGAAAAGTTAGGGAAAGGGTGAGTCACAGAGACTTAGTGTGTAAATCCATCAAAACACATAAAACGGCCCACGGCCCATAATCTCATATTCAGCTCATACATGATATCATACAACTACATTAATGCATCAAGCCCAGCTCAACCTAGTTTTTTTTCCATCCTCTACACGCCATCCCGTACCAACCATCACACCGTGGGGATTTCTACAATCAACCCTCCATCCGCTACACGCCGTCTTGATAGTCATGCTATCAGTTATAATACCGATCACGATGTGACCTTATAAATAGTTGTGGCAGTGCCACCGATCACTATGTGACCTTATAAATGAATGTGGCAGAGCTACCGATCACTATGTGACCTTATAAACAAATGTGGCAGAGCCACCGATCACTATGTGACCTTATAATCAACACTTCCCCTTTATCATAATCCATATCCCATGCATAATATACACATCATAATGAATACAGCATGCCATCATCCATGTAATAGATTATCACATATGCACAAGCTCACAATAAATTGTTATGGTTACATACCTGGCACTTCTTGCCTTACCATACAGGTATTTCGACTGTACACAGCCTTTTCTGACTTTTCACCCAAACAATTAATATTATAGTTAATATTCATATTATAACGTGTGTTAGGGATTACACACCTGGTAACACGCAAAACAATACTCTCTACGTCGACACTATCGATAGTAGAAACGATCGCTATCCGCCACGACTGCTTTTGAAGGTGGTCCACAACGGTGGCCAATCTCGAAGCACGACACCACACGTTTCTTAAACTTAGGAAATTTGGGTTTACGGGTCCAACCCCCTCCTTTGCCTGATGGGTATTGGATTCCATCAAAAGATCTTATCAGAAGGTACTATAAGGAAATATGGTTGTTTAACAACAACACAGGGTTAAGGTAAAGAATACGATAAGCGAACCTAAACAAAAATCTAAAGAGAACCCCTTACCTTGAATATAGGGCTCAGAGCTTAACAATTTTCGGCTTGAGATTTAGATGATTTGATTAGCTTGAATTCCCGGAATACGCGCCCCCCAAAGAGAATCAAAAAGATAGAAAATGTCAGTCCAAACGATGGCCTCATCAAGCCAATTAGCCATTCGTCTTTGGCTTCCAAAACTGAAAGGGAGTTAAAGAAATAGAAGAAATTGCCTCTTACGTTAACACAGAAGATTCGAATAACACCTAAGAGAAATCGACACAAGCACAACATTAGAGAAGATTCGGCAATGATTATGGTAGAAGAGAACAAGATGAAAGAACCGAAAATGAAAAAAAAGAACTTCAAATGGAGGCTTAGGAGTTTCAGCTTTTAGAGAAATTAGGAGAGGAATGTAGGAGAATGGCTAGGGAGATTCGGCCAATAGAAGAAATTAGAGAAGAGAATGATGAACAAGGAGTATTCAGCTTTCTGCCAAAAATGGAGAAGGGTTTAAACTTTTAGAAAGAACAAATAAAAAAGAGAAAAGAAAAAGAGATCACAGATGAAATGGTGGGTGTTTTCGGTTTTGAGTGATACAAAAGAGAAAAAGGTTCTAGAAGGAGGCAACAGGTTTCGATTAACTGAAGAAGAAGTGAGGAACAAACAAGAAAAGAAGTGAAAAGACAAAGAGTTGAAGCTAACCAAAATTTGGCACCTATAAACCCCAAAGCCAAAAATTACAGAAAAAATGAAACTACACGGTCCTATGGCCAATTTGAATTTTGCACACCCCAACACAGGCCAAAATCGATTCCCCCCATACCAAGTGTTTGAAATTCGGCCAACACCTTGATCACATGCCCATCCCTTTCTTTTCTCCTCAATTTCCTCCTGATCACCCGTTTGAATTATTTTGAATGCTTCAAACTCCACTTTTTCCTTCCAGCCACTCAATCAAATTATTTGACTCAGTCCACTCTCCCATCCTGAAGTGTCCCAGTTGAATTCTGCCTCTGCTTTCCTTGACGCCAAAAATAATCCCCAAAGTAAGCATCATGCGACTTGAACCTGCTCCCTCTCTGCTCCCTTGTGGCATCACCTTCCAACCCCTATGTGGCGTCACCTTGCCACTTTACCAACACCTTGCTTGTGTTAATCAAAAACAAACAATCACCCTTAGGTCCTATTCCAGCTAGCTCTCCCACTAAAGTGCCCAAAAAGAAAATTTTGGCCAGGGCTCCGGCTTATCCCTGGGCCTTTCCTACACTCCCAAACACCCTAAACTAGCACATTAAATAAAGAATACACACAAACACATCAAATGCATAATCCCTAAATCAGGATATTATAGTTTTACCCCCCCTTAAGAAAAATTTTGGCCTCGAAATTACCTGGTCAAAAGAGATGAGGGTATTACTGACGCATCGCTTCTTCTGGTTCCTACGTAGTTTCCTCAAAACCATGATTACGCCCCAAAATTTTTAATAACAAAACTTTCTTCTTGCGTAACACTTTGACATCACGATCCAAAATTCGAACTGGTTCCTCTTCAAAGGATAGATCAGGTCTTACTTCGATCTCTTCCACTAGTACCACGTGAGATGGATCCGAACGATAGCGTCTTAGCATCAAAACATGAAACACATCATGAATCTGACTTAACTCTGCAAGTAACTCGAGTTGATAAGCTACTGGTCCCACACACTTCAACATACGATAAGGACCAATGAACCTGGGGCTTAGCTTACCTTTCTGTCCAAACCTTAGCACCTTCTTCCACGGTGAAACCTTTAAGAACACCTGGTCACCCACCTCAAATTCTATATCCTTATGCTTTAGATCAGCATAGGATTTCTGTCTATCCAACGCTTCCTTTAAACGAGTCTGAATTAACTTAACCTTATCCTCTATTTTCGAAATCAGTTCTGGACCCAACAACTGTCGCTCACCCAACTCTATCCAACACGTAGGTGTATGACACTTTCGACCATATAACGCTTCATACGGTGCCATCTGAATACTCGATTGGGAGCTATTGTTATATACAAATTTCGCTAACGGTAGAAATTCTTCCCAACTCCTTCTGAAGTCTAAGACACAGCCCCTCAAGATATCCTTTAGGATCTGAATTACCCTCTCTGACTGTCCATCAGACTGCAGATGAAACGCTGTACTGAAATCTAACTTTGTCCCCAAGCTTGATGCAATGCCTTCCAAAATCTTGACGTGAATCTCGAGTCTGTATCTGAGATGATAGACACTGGTACTCTATGCAACCTTACGATCTCTTTAGCCAATTTCTGAAGAGAGTAGTCAAGACGAACTAGTATGAAATGAGTAGACTTCGTCAATCGGTCAACAATTACCCATACCGAATCCCTTTTAGTAGGCGTAAGGGGTAGCCCACTAACAAAATCCATCGTGATCCTCTCCCACTTCCACTGCGAATTTTTAACAGCTGCAACAAACCCAAAGACAACTGATGTTCTGCTTTTACCTGCTGACATGTCAAGCACTTACTTACAAACTTGGTTACTTCTCACTTTAGACCTGGCCACCAAAACTGTTCTCGCAATTCTCTATACATCTTATTTCCTCCAGGATGCATAGCATATGGGCTACTATGCGCTTCTTGAAGTATCGAATGTCTTAACTTATCATCCTTCGGCATGCAAACCTTCTTATGGAAACATAGAGTCCCATCACTGTTCAAACTGAAATCCTCAATCATTTTGTACTTGAAGTACTCGAGCACTCAAGGCATCATCCAACAACTGCTTCTCCTTAATCTGACTAATCCAGGAAGGTTTCACTTGCAATTCAGCTAATAGACTTCCATCATCGTACAGGCTAAGATGAGCAAACATTGCTCTCAAATCAGAGATCACCCTACGACTTAATGAATCTGCCACCACATTAGCTTTACCAGGATGGTACTCAATCGAGCAATCGTAATCCTTCAATAGCTCAATCCACCACCGCTGCCTCAAATTCAATTCCTTCTAGGTAAGGAGATACTTTAGATTCTTATGATTTGTATAAATAACAGACTTCTCGGCATATAGATAATTCTTCCAACTTTTCAAAGTAAACACTACTGCCGCCAATTCCAAATCATGCGTGGGATAATTTAACTCATGCGGTCTTAACTATCGAGATGCATAGGCAACAACCTTTCCATCTTGCATTAACACACATCCTAAACCCGTGTGCGAAGCATCACAGTAAACCACAAACTCCTTTCCAGCCTCCGACTGAATCAACACCGAGCCTCCGTCAAAATTCTCTTTAGCCTTTCAAAACTCTCTTGTTGTTTATCAGACCAAACAAATTGAACCCCTTTTGTAACAACTTGGTCAATGGTGCCGTAATCAAAGAAAACCCTTCAACGAATCTTCGATAATATCTAACCAGACCAAGAAAACTTTTGATTTCTTCCACAGACTTAGGTGGCTTCCAATCCAAGACAGCTTCAATTTTTCGAGGATCAACTCTAATCCCCTCTGCCGACACAACATGGCCCAGAAAAGTAACTTCGCTTAGCCAAAATTTACACTTACTGAATTTGGCGAACAATTGCTTCTCCCTCAGGATTTGTAAAACCACTTGAAGGTGTGAATTGTGCTCTTCCTCTAACTTTGAATAAACTAGAATATCGTCTATAAATACTACGATGAACTGATCCAGATAGGGTTGGAAAACCCGATTCACCATGTCCATAAACGCTGCTGGTGCATTGGTTAACCCAAACGGTATCACCAAAAATTTGTAATGTTCATAGCGAGTATGAAACGCCGTCTTATGGATATCTACTTCCTTAACCTTGAGTTGATGATACCCTGACCTCAAATCTATCTTCGAAAAGACTAAAGCCCCCTTCAACAGATTGAACAAGTCGTCAATCCACGGCAACGGGTATTTTTCTTGATTGTCAATTTGTTCAGCTGGCGATAGTCAATGCACATACACATTGATCCATCCTTCTTCTTAACGAATAACACCGGCGCTCCCCATGGTGATACACTCGGTCGGATAAAACCTCGACCCAAAAGTTCCTAAATCTGGGCTTTCAGTTCCACTAACTCCTTTGGCGCCATTCTATAAGGAGCGATAGATACAGGTGCTGTCCCCAGAAGGAGATCAATTCCAAATTCCACCTCGTGATCCGGGGGTAATCCTAGAAGCTCTTTTGGAAAAATATCAGGAAACTCCTTCACTGTCCTAACATCACCCATAGACAATTCCTTGACCTCCAAAGCACAAACCAAGGCTATGAATGCCTCACATCCTTTCCTCATCATTCTTTCAGCCTTTAAGGTGGACACTACATTAGACAAATAGTTCCTTCTTTCTCTTATTACCACCACTTCCTCGTCCTCAGGAGTACGGACCACCATGCACTTAGCAGCACAATCCAGATTTGCTCGATACCTTACTAACCATTCCATCCCTAAGATCAAATCGAACTCCCCAAATGGTAGTTCCATCAGATCAGCCGAAAAAACCACCCCTTGCACTTCTAAAGGTACATCCCTATAAAGTCTATTTACCACAACCGATTATCCTAGCGGACTAATTACTGTCATCTCCCTAGAAGCAACCTTAGAGTCTATGCTTAAAGTTCCAGATACCACACTAGCAACATAAGAATGTGTCGATCCAATGTCAATCAATGCAGAAAAAGGCAATCCAAAGATTAAGAACGTACTGGTTATGACGTCCGATGCATCCCCTCCTCTCTACGTCTAGCTGCATAAACCAACCACGACTGTCTTGCATTGGTGTTTCCTGCACCTCTGCCAGGCATTCCACGACCCCGACCAAAACCATTACCTCCTCTGGCCAGACCACGACCTCTCTGCGATTGCTGACCTCCTCTACCCGATTGAGTATAACCCTGACTCCCTGGCCTTACACTGTCCTGCTCCTGTGGATAGTCTCTAATCTGATGATCAGCAGATCCACACCTATAACATCTTCTGTTACTTGTCCAACACTCTCCCAAATAGAATTTACCACACCGAGCACACCTCTGAGGCTGCCTATCAGCAATGGGTCTCACCACTCGATTCGGCCCATCTATCCTAGGTCTTTTCTGAAAATGCCCAGTTGACCTTGACGATCTAAAATTCCTTTTATTACCACTTCTATCTCTATCCCGATTCTGCTTTTGACCGCTTCACCTCCTCAGCTATCTTAGCCTTTTCCACTAGGACAGCAAATTCCCTCTCTCACTGTGGGGCTATCAACACACGCAGATCATCCCTCATACCATCTTCAAACTGAACACAACATTCATGGTCTGTGGCCACTATTCCCCGAGCATAATGGCTAAGGTGTAAGAATTCTGCCTCATACTCAGCCACCAATTTACTTCCCTAAACCAGATTCAAAAAATGCCCTGCGCTGTGCGTCCACGTAGCTCGATTCGATGTACTTACTCTGAAATGCTATTTTGAAGAAATCCTGGGTGATACGGTCAGCCACTGTACAATCCCTAATCGTAAGCCACCACTGATACGCTTCGTCTTGAAGGAGAGATACAACCCCTTTCAACTTTTCCTCTTCTATGAAATCGAGATCATCCATTATACGCTCAACCGCCTCCAACCAATACTTAGCTGCATTAGGGGCTACACCAGAAATACCCCTAAACATTTTTGCTCCATTGGCTTGAAGCCGTTCCTACACAAATTTCTGAGCTCCTGTACCCACGCCTGCCCCAGCAACTCTCTCCAAAACCCGTAACATTGCCTGAGACACTGCATCATCTCCGACCGTTTGGTCCTAAAATTCTGCTTTCGCAGGTGGTGGTATTGGCATCTCATTTCCTGACCCATGACCAGATCCCACTGGCTCTGACACAGCAATCCTGCTCTACCATGACCACGCACACCACGTCCATGCCCCCTAGTGCTCATGACTAACGTGGCGACTTAATCTGATAGAAAGTTTTATGACTTAGTATTTCTTTCACTATTTAACACCGAGTAGTTTTATAGAAAATAGTCTTAGAGAGTAGTTTTGTAATACACACTACGACCGAATCCGGTATGTCACGGAGAAAGCTTGTCTTTGATAAAACAGGTTGTCGCCTTAAGTTGAAAAAAACGTCTTGTTTGATTAGAAATCGAAATTGGTTTGAATCAAAAGCTTAAACCGTTTCAAATTTTATTTTTAAAGAGAATCGAGTTAACTTGTTGATATCATAAGTTCGTCATTTACCCGATGGTAAAGTTTTAGAAAAATCTCGAAAATTCATTAAGGTTTTTGGGAAATATTTATCTTATTGATTCTTTCCTATTTTAAACGTGCTTTAGGGGTTAACTCAAATGCAAAGATATTTTACGAAGTAAATAATCCCGAAATAATAGTTAAAATGGCCTTATTGCAACCAAAACCCAAATTTAGTGAAAATTAAGTCCGAAGTAATAATTTAAAACAAAACCCGAAATATCGTGCATGGCCACCTTGAGTCCGTCCCGGCTCCCCATCCGCGATCTAAAAATCATCTACAAAATAGAAATGAAGGGGTGAGTCACCGAGACTCTGTGTATAAGTCCTCATCCCAAAGATATAAGCCCTTACACAGTTTCATAAGTGCAAATGCATATCATGCATCCCAAAACATAACCATCCGAAACTCTTATGTCTACCCCGTGTGGTCAAAACCACTGGTGACCGAGGTCACAAATAATATATATGTGGTCAAAACCACCGTGACCGAGGTCACAATTAATACATGTGTGGTCAAAACCATGGTGGTCGAAACCACCGAGACTTAGTCACTATTTTATAATAAGCGGGCCAACCCTTTGTGTGGTCAAAACCACTGGTGACACCGAAAACATACTTTTCCCTCCTCTCATCACCCATCTTTATGAACATGCTTTTCATGGCAAAATAACCATGCTTAATATTGAAATAACATAACATGGCATATGCAACCTTACCGAGGCAATCAATGTTAGCCAAGTCGAATGGACTTACCCGAGTCCTCACATGTACCCACAAGGGTAACACATCATAACACATTACTTTCTGCCATTATTCCGGCTTTGGACAAATCACATGATAATAACATATTAACCTACGAAGTGTGTAAGTGTTACAAACCTGATTACTTGCAATACAACGCTCTCTATGTCGACACTATCGTTAGCCGGCACTACCGCGATCTGTCTACTCTCATGTTACGATCTTTGGTCCACACCCGGTGTAATCATGAACCGCAGATATAGCCCTCTTCTTGAACTTAGGGGTTGGGGCCTCAGATACAACCCCACCTAACGTTCGGCTGCCATTAGGGTCCATAATACATTTGGTCACTAAATTGGATTAATACAAAGAATAACGATGAATAGATATTTAACCCGAATGAATAGATCCCTTACATAGGTTAACAAATCCTGAAGATTTGGTATCTTAGACCAAAGCACCACTTGAATACTCCGTCGGCTACGCCAAGCCTTTATTAACACCCCCCAATCGGCCAAGATCTACAAGATTAGCTACTACCTTCGGCATTTAACACAATAGGAATAATTGACAAGCAGGGACACTTACCATAGTACTAGCAAAATCGATTGAAGTGGATGGACAATGACAATCCGCTGTTATAAAATCAAAGAAATGATTAAGATAGCCAAGGAAATTCAGCTAAAGAACTACCCACCACAGATGCCAAACCCCGACTTTTCTCCCTATAGAAAACGATAGAGGAGAGAGAATAAAGATAGAAAAGATTCAATCAAAGTGCCAAGACTTACCCTAAATGCCGAAAATGCTTCACTAACGCAAGGAGAAGGATGTGATTGAAGAGAGATCCCTAACAGATGGTATTCGGCCAGAGATTAAAGGAGAAGAGAGAAGAGTTCCAGATGTTTCGGTAATGAAAAGATGAAGGGAAAGATTGGTAATGTGGTTTCGGCTAACAATGAGTGAACAAAAAGAAGATGAGGAAGGAATATAGAGTTTCGGCTCTTGCTAAACTAAATGAAAAGAAGAGAAAGGGAATAAAGTTGTGATAGGGTATAGGTTCAGAGGGTTCCGGCTCTTCAAGAGAATGACAAGAAAATAAATCGCATAAGATGAATGGGAAACAAGGTTGGTTCGGCCAAACAACAAAGAAAAATATCGAAAAAGAGAAAAGAGAATGAGAAGAGATGTAGGAAAAGAAATGTTTCAGATTTTGGAACCTGGAAAACCAGAAAACTCGACCAAAAAAATGCTATGGGTCTTTCGGTTTTGACCAAAGAAGAGAGAAAAGAAAAAAACCAAAAGAAAGTCTTTTTCTTTTTTCTTAGCTAATCGAAAATGCTCCCTTAAGCCTACTATAGAAATTCGGCACCCCCCTAAGCACCCAAAACCGATTCCTCCTACTCCCCTTAAAGTTTGCCATTCGGCCAACTCTAAACTCCCACATTCATCTCCACGAATTTCTCCTAGCCACTCATTCAAATTCGTTTGAATGAATTAAACTCCACAAATTTCTCTCTATCACACAATTCAAATGCGTTGACTCCTTCCACTCCTCATCTATCAGAGTCCCACCTGAACACAACTCCCCTAGCCTTGGCGTCAAAATAATAAGCATAAAAGGGAATTTCTGCTGCTCGAACCTAGGCTCTCCCACCTGCATGAGGTGTCACTCCCCTTGTGCTTCAGTGGTGCCTCCCTTGCCACTTTACCACTGGAGTACTTGTGTCTAAACGCTCCAATACTTTCCCTTAACACCTAGCCCAATCAGCTCCCCTCTACTAGAAGCACAAAAATGAAATTTTCCACAAGGCTCTAGCCTATCTCTGGCCTAAGCCTAGACCCTAAGACACCCTAAACAAGCACAATAGCCCTACTATCTACATGCGATAAGTAAAATGCAAAGACCCCGATTTAAGGATGTTACAGTTCTACCCCCTTAAAAATAATTTCGGCCTCGAAATTACCTGGTCAAAAGAGTTGAGGATATTGCTACCGCATCACATCCTCTGGTTCCCACGTAGCCTCTTCAGTTCTGTGATTCCGCCATAACACTTTCACTAAAGGAACTAACTTTCTACGCAAGATCTTGACATTCGGATCCAGGATCTGCACCGCTCCTCCTCAAAAGACAAATCTGGGTTTACTTCTATCTCTTCCACTAGCACAACATGCAAAGGATCTGAGCGATAACATCTAAGCATTGAAACATGAAACACGTCATGGATCTGACTCAATTTTGCTGGCAACTCAAGCTGATAAGCTACTGGTCCCACACACTTCAACACCTTATACGGCCCGATGAACCTAGGGCTCAGCTTGCCCTTTCGACCAAATCTCAACACCTTCTTCCACGGGGACACTTTCAGAAAGACTTTGTCACCCACCGAAAACTCTATATCCCTCCATTTGAGATCTGCATAAGATTTCTGTCTATCCGAAGCTTCCTTCAGACGAGCTCGAATCAGCTTAACCTTATCCTCCGTTTTAGTAACCAACTCTGGACCCAACAGTTGACGCTCACCCAATTCTGTCCAACACATAGGAGTTCAAAACTTTTGCCCATACAGCGCTTCATATGGTGATATCTTAATACTTGCCTGGTAACTTTTGTTGTACGCGAACTCTGCCAATGGTAGAAATTCTTCCCAACTACCTCTGAAATCCAAAACACAACCTCTTAGCATATCTTCTAAGATCTGGATTACCCTCTCCGACTGCCCATCTGATTGCGGATGAATCACCGTACTGAAATCCAACTTAGTATCCAGTGCCTGATGCAATATTTTCCAGAACCTTGATGTGAACCTAGGGTCCCTATCGGAGATAATCGACACCGGTACCCTATACAATCTCACGATCTCAGCCATATACAGCTTAGCCAGCTTTTGAAGTGAGTAATCAACTCAAACTGGTAAGAAATGAGCTGATTTTGTTAGACGATCAACAATTACCCAGACCGAATCCTTCTTCGAAGGTGTAAGGGGTAGCCCACTGTCGAAATCCATATTCTTTCCCACTTCCACTACGGAATCTTTATCGGTTGCATCAGACCCGAAGGTACCTAATGTTCAGCTTTGACCTATTGACACGTTAGACACTTACTCACAAATTCTGTTACCTCACGCTTCAGCCTCAGCCCCTAAAACTGTTCCCTCAAATCCCAGTACATTTTACTACCTCTAAGGTGCATAGCATATGGGCTGCTATGAGCTTCTTGGAAAATCTTCTGTCCTAGCTCCAAATCTCTCGGCATACACACCTTCCCTTGGAAACACAGCACTCTATCATTGCTCAAGCCATAACCCTCTAACCCACCATTCTGTAATTGCGAAAATCGAGTACTTAAGTCTTCATCCACTAGCTGTTTCTCTTTTACCTGGTTTACCCACGTCGGCTTTACTTGCAGCTCTGCTAGCAAACTTTCGTCATCATACAAACTAAGATGAGTGAACATTGCTCTCAAGTCTGCTACCACCTTGCGACTCCGCGCGTCAGCCACTACGTTAGCCTTAACCGGATGGTATTCAATCGAACAATCGTAGTTCTTTAATAACTCGATCCACCTTCACTGCCTCAGATTCAATTCCTTCTGAGTCAAGAGGTACTTCAAACTCTTGTGGTCCGTGTAGTCGGTCGGCTTCTCCCCATACAAGTAATGCCTCTAAATTTTTAGAGTGAAAACCATTGCAGCCAACTCCAGATCATACGTCGGGTAATTCACTTCATGGGGTCTCAACCATCGAGATGCGTACGCCACTACTTTCCTCTCTTGCATCAATACACATCCCAAACCAGTATGCGACGCATCATAGTAGACCGTAAACTCTTTCTCTACCTCTGGCTGAATCAAAATTGGAGCTTCTGTTAATATCTTCTTTAACTTTTGAAACTCTCTTGTTGCTTGTCTAACCACACAAACGGAACCCCTTTCCTTAGCAACTTGGTTAACGGTGTTGCAATCAAAGAAAAACCTTCTACAAATCTTTTGTAATACCCTGCTAAACCCAGAAAACTTGAATTTTCGCTAAAGACTTCGGTGGTTTCCAATCTAATACCGCTTCAATCTTTCGAGGATCCACCCTAACCCCCTCAACTAACACCACATGCCCCAAGAAAGTTACCTCCTTTAACCAGAACTCGCATTTACTAAACTTTTCAAACAACTACTTTTCCCTCAAAATCTGTAAAACCACACAGAGATGCTCATCATGCTCTTTTTCAATTTCGAGTACACTAAGATGTCGTCTATAAATACCATGACGAATCGATCCAAATACAGTTGAAAAATTGATTTATCATGTCTATGAACGCTGCCGGCGCGTTAGTCAACCCAAACGGCATTACTAAAAACACGTAGTGACCATAACGAGTTCGAAACGACGTCTTATGGATATCAGCCTTCTTTACCTTAAGCTGATGGTACCCTGACCTTAAATCAATCTTAGAGAAAACTGATGCCCCCTTCATCTAATTGAACAGATCATCTATCCTCGGCAACATATACTTATTCTTAATCGTTAACTTATTCAGCTGACGGTAATCTATACACATCCGCATTGTTCCGTCTTTCTTCTTAACAAAAGCAGCAGGCGCTCCCAAGGCGAACACTCGTGGGATAAAACCTCGATCCAAAGCAATTCACGAATCTGCGCTTTCAGCTCCACCAACTCCTTTGGTGCCATCCTATATGGGGCAATAGACATTGGTGCGGTTCCTGGTAGCAGATCTATCCCGAACTCAACTTCGCGATCGGGAGGCAGACCCGAAAGCTCTTTTGAAATAAATCAGTGAAATCCTTTACTGCTCGAACACTCCCCACAGTTGACTCTTTGGCCTCCAATGCACAAACATGAACTATGAATGCCTCACATCCCTTTCTCACCATTTTTTCGGCCTTCAGAGCAGATACCACATTGGATAGGAAATTTCTTTTATCACCTATCATCATCACCTTTTCACCCTCAACATACCTCAACACCATACGCTTAGCCACACAATCCAAACTTGCCTAATACTTCACTAGCTAGTCCATCCCTAGGATCAAATTGAACTCCCCGAATGGCAACTCCATCAAATCAGCCAGAAACACTACCCCTTAGAGTTCTAGGGGTACATCCCTATATGCTTTGTTTACTTCTACAGAGTGTCCTAGAGGGCTAATTACAGTCATCTCCCAAGAAGAAACCTCATGGACTAAGTTCAGAGTTCCCACTATACTATTAGCAATATACGAGTGCGTCGATCCAACATCTATCAAAACAGAATATAGGCAGTCCAAAAATCAAGAACGTATTGGTTATGGCATCCTATCGTTGCCCTCCTCTCGCCGCCTCACAGCGTAGACCAACCCAGGCTGTCTTGCATCACCATTCCTAGCACCTCTACCCGATGCTCCACGACCTCGACCAGAACCATTACCTCCCATGGTTGGACCGCGACCCCTTTGTGGTTGCTGGCCATCCCTCCTGAATCTTGTACGTCCCTGACCCTCAGACTGGATCCTAGCTAGCCTTTGCGGACAATCCCTTACCAGTGCCCCATTGACCCATACTCGAAGCACCCTCTGTTTCCTGTCTAACACACTCCCGAATGAGACTTCCCACACCGAGCACACCGTGGCTGCCAATGGGTAGTAGCAGTAGGCTTTGTAGCTTGACTCGGCCCACTATATCTAGCCCTTTTCTACAAATTTTTGGCAAACCCTGATGACCCAGAACTCCTCTTAATCCAACTCCGATCCTGATTCCGTCTCACCAGCTGTTTCACCTCCTCTGCAATCTTGGCCTTCTATACCAAGACCTCAAATTCTCTCTCCTACTGTGGAGCAATCAACATTCTGACTCATCTCGGCCCTTCCTCAAACGACCACATGTGCTCGTGTTACAGAGCCACGATACCCCTAGCATAATAGCTCAGTCGAAGAAATTTTGCCTCATATTTCGACATCGACTTATTCCCTTGAACCAGATTCAAGAATACCTTCCACTACGCATCTATATAACCAGACCCGACATACTTCCTCTGATAAGCTGCCTTAAAGAAATCCCAAGTGATGTCATCATCCGTCGCACTATCCCGGACCTTAAGCCACCACTGATAAGATTTATCACGGAGAAGATACACTATCCCTTTCAACTTTTCCTCCGTCGTAAAGTCCAAATCATCCATTATACATTCAATCACCTCAAGCCAGTACTCAGCTGTATTGGGAGCCACACCAAAAACACCCCAAAACACCTCTGCTCCATTGGCTCGGAGTCGTTCAGACACAGATTTCTAAGCCCCCGTACCTCCACCACTCATTACTCCTCCAAAACCCAGAAGATCGCTGCGACACCGCATCATCACCACCCATCTAATCCTAGAACTCAGCGCCCACGGTTGGCGGTGATGGTACCTCATTCTCTGACCCATGACCCGAACCTGCTGGTTCTGATACAGTTATCCTACCCCTACCATGTCCACGCGTGTTACAACCTCGTCCTCGAGTGCTCATGTCTACTGTTCTCGAATTAATCTGATTTAAGAATTTTATGCATTAGCTTTCTTCCACTGTCGTTACAGCACAATTTTATGAATAACTTAGAGTTGTTCTCGTAAGTTCATACAATCATATGGGCTTCAGTCTCTAAAGTGGATTCCTATTACTATCATCCATAACACCATTTTTTAAACCATGCAATCAACAGTTAGGGGACTTACCGTTGCGGATAGGTGCCGGAGACTTAGGTGCCATGCTTCCCAAAACATGCATTTTCCTTCAAAGTTATTTTGCAAACCCTTTATTGAAAACATTTTGGGCCTCGGGCCCACAGCCGAGCTATTAAACCTGGCTCTGATACCATAATTGTAACACCCTAACCTCGGTCAACACACTTCTACTGAATCCAGCGTGTCACAGAGAAAGCTTGTCTTTGATAAAACTGATTGTCGCCTTAAGTTAAAAAAAAATGTCTTGTTTGATTGGAAACCAAAATTGGTTTGAATCAAAAGCTTAAACCATTTTAAATTTTCTTTTTAAAGAGAATCGAGTTAACTTGTTGATATCATAAGTTCATCATTTACCCGATGGTAAAGTTTTAGAAAAATCTCAAAAATTTATTAAGGTTTTTGGAAAATATTTATCTTATTGATTCTTTCCCATTTTAAACGTGCTTTAGTGGTTAACTCAAACCCAAAGATATTTTACGAAGTAAATAATCTTGTAATAATAGTTAAAATGGCCTTATTACAACCAAAACCCAAATTTAATGAAAATTAAGTTCGAAGTAATAATTTAAAACAAAACCCAAAATATCGTGCATGGCCACCTTGAGTCCGTCCCTGCTCCCCATCTGCGATCTAAGAATCATCTACAAAATAGAAAGGAAGGGGTGAGTCACCGAGACTCAGTGTATAAGTCCCCATCCCAAAGATATAAGCCCTTACACGGTTTCATAAGTGCATATACATATCATGCATCCCAAAACATAACCATCCGGAACTCCTGTTAGCGGAATTACAGGTCAAAGCCGAACATCAGTTACCTTCGAGATTTTTTCAACCGATAAAGATTCTGTAGTGGAAATGGGAAAGGACACGATGGATTTTGTTAGTGGGCTACCCCTCACGCCTACTAAGAAGGATTCGGTCTGGGTAATCATTGACCGTCTGAGAAAGTCTGCTCATTTCATACCAGTACGTATAGATTACTCTCTTCAGAAGTTAGCTAGGTTATATATAGAAGAGATTGTGAGGTTGCATAGGGTGCCAGTGTCGATTATTTCAGACAGAGACCCTAGATTTACGTCAAGATTTTGGAAAGCATTGCATCAGGCATTGGGTACAAGGTTGGATTTCAGTATGGCATTTCATCCCCAGTCAGATGGGCAGTCGGAGAGGGTAATTCAGATTTTGAAAGATATGTTGAGGGGTTGTGTCTTGGATTTCAGAGGTAGTTGGGAAGAATTTCTATCGATGGCGGAGTTCGCGTATAATAATAGTTACCAGGAAAGTATTCAGATGGCACCATATGAAGCGTTATATGGACGGAAGTGTTATACCCCTACATGTTGGACAGAGTTAGGGGAGCGGCAGTTGTTGGGTCCGAGTTGGTTGCTAAAATAGAAGATAAGGTTAGGCTGATTTGAGTTCGTCTAAAGGAACCTTCGAAGGCAAAAGTCCTATACCGATCTTAAATAGAAGGATATAGAAATTGCAGAGGGTGACAGGGTTTTCTTGAAGGTGTCACCGTGGAAGAAAATGCTTAGATTTGGTCGGAAAGCCAAGCTGAGCCCTAGGTTTATCATGCCTTATCGGGTGTTGAAGTGTTTGGGACCGGTAGCTTATCAGCTCGAGTTGCCATCAGAATTGAGTCAGATTCATAATATGTTTCATGTTTCCATGCTTAGACACTATCGTTCAGATTCGTCTCATGTTGTGCCGGTAGAAGAAATTGAAGTAAGCCCAAACTTATCTTTTGAGGAGGAACCAGTACATATCCTAGATCGGGATGTCAAAGTATTGTGTAGGAAATCAGTACCTTTGGTGAAGGTATTGTGGCGGAACCATGGATCAGAGGAAGCCACATGGGAGCCAGAGGATGTTATGCGACAACAATACCCTCAACTCTTTTGATCAGGTAATTTTGAGGCCGAAATTATTTTTTTTAGGGGGTAGAACTGTAACATCCTTAAACAGGGCCTTTGCATTTTGTGTGATTGCATGTAGATAGTATGGTCATCATGCTAGTTTGGGGTGATTTAAGGGTCTGGGCATGAGATAGGGGTAGGCTATGGCCTTACCAAAAATTTTCTTTTTGAGCTCTTAGATGGGGAGCTAAATGGGGTAGTAGTTAAGGGTGGTTGGTGGTAGGTTTTGACACAAGAAGTGCCTTGGTAAAGTGGCAAGGAGGTGCCACTTAAAGCACAAAGAAGTGATGCCTTAGGGGGAGCTAATAGGGACCTGGTTCGAGCTGCGAGAATCCCCCTTTAAGTTGTTTTTTTTTTTTTTTGATGCCAAGTCCAGGAGGTGTTGCATTCAGTTTGGACTCTGGTGGATGAGCATTGAAGGGGTCAACAGATTTGGATAAGGGGAAGAGAGAAATTTTAGGAGTGTGGTGAATTCAAATTGGTATGATGATAGGAGGATAGAGGGGACGGCACAAGGGGGTGTTAGCCGAATTCTTTTGAAGAGTTTGGGGGAAGGGGACTCTCAGTTTTGGCTCTTAGTGAAGGTACCAAAATTTAGTTGTTAAAGAGTAGAATTTTCGGCATTTAGGTGAGTTTTCACTTTTCAGCCTAGCTTTTTCCTCTCAATTTCTCTTTAACTGAAAAACACCTAAGCTCTTCTCCTCTTTTCTCTCCTTTTTATTATAGCCAAAACTTCTTGAGGCTCTTCTCTTCTTCTTCTTTTTGTGATAACCAAATCCCTACTACTCTTTTCTCCATCTTTGTCCCAAAGCTGAATCACTACTTCTCTTGCTCTTCCATCTTGTCTATTCGCTTCAAAACACCTTGCTAGCCAAAACCCATTGATTCTCATTACCTTGATTTACTCTTCTTTCATTTACTAAAAGCCGAAGACCACACTTTCTTTTGGAAGCCGAATCTTTCTCGCTGTAATTACTTGTGTTGAATCGTGAGAAAATCCAAAGGTATGTGGATTTTGATGATATGTTTGGCCGAATGGCCACTCCCTTACCCTATTCTCTTTTGCCAAACCTCACCAGGTACTTGTGTAGGTGCGATTATCGGGTGGTCTAAGCCTGCTAACTCCGGGATCTAATCGGAGGTAGGAACTCCCTTCTTAGTGGTTATATTAATCGATCTATTGATTATCTACTGTTCTAACCTAGTGGGGTGGAGATCTCAAAATCACATCTCTCGTAGTGGGTTTTGACGAAGCTTTTAATGGATGCAAGAAATATACCAGAAGGAGAGGGAAATCAACCTTTAGGTTCGATCCCTAAGTTCAAGAAGAGGGTTTTGTCTACTATTCGTGATTGGCCACCTGGGTGTGGGCCAGCATCTAAGCAGAATAATAGGCAGATAGCGGTAGTGCCTATCAATGAGAGTATCGACGTAGAGAGTATTGTGTTACGAGTAATCAGGTGTGTAACTTTTACACACTTCGTATGTTTAATATGTTATTTTTGTGATTTGTCAAAAGTTGAAGTAACAGTGGGAATCACTATGTTACCCTTGTGGGTAAAAGCAAGGACTCCGAATAATTCCTAGATCTCGAATATGGAGCCGGGGTGGACTTGAGGTGGCCATGCTCAATACTTTATTTTTTTTGTTTTTTTATGTTTATTTTAGATTTATTTTGTTTCTACTGTAAGTTTGGATTTCAGCTTTGTAATAAGGCCACTCAGATTTTACTTTGGGATTATTTATTCGTTTTAAATTCCTTTAAAATTTTGCTAACGTTAAGGGCATGCCTAGTAAACTATGAAATGAACAAGGTTTTTTTTTCCAAACTTGAATAAACTTTTGGGATTTTCCGAAGTTTTACATTGGGTAATTAACAACAAGGCAACTCTATTTTTGCTCAACTAAGTTTCCAAAATGTTTTAACAATCCAATCTCAATTCTTTTATAAATATACAAAGGTTTCCTTCCCAACTCAAGATGACAAACTAGTTTCCAAAACGTTTTCTTCCCTGTGACATGCCGAATTCGGTCGTAGCATTTGGACTGGGTTTGGGGTGTTATTGTAACCTTATAAATAGATGTGGCAGTGCCACCGATCACTATGTGACCTTATAAACAAATGTGGCAGAGCCACCGGTCACTATATGACCTTATAAACAAATGTGATAGAGCCATCAATCACTATGTGACCTTATAATCAACACTTCCCCTTTATCATCATCCATATCCCATGCATAATATACACATCATAATGAAAGCAACATGCCATCATCCATGTAATAGATTATCACATACGCATAAGCTCACAATAAATTTTTATTGTTACATACCTGGCACTCCTTGCCTTACCATACGGGTATTTCAACTGTATACATAGCCTTTTCCGGCTTTTCATCCCAAACAATTAATATTATAGTTAAAATAAAGTGTGTTAGGGATTACACACCTAGTAACACATAAAATAATACTCTCTATGTTGACACTATCGATAGCAGAAACAATCGCTATCTGCCTACAACTCTGTTCTGAAGCTGGTCCACAACCTGGTGGCCAATCTTAAACTGCTGACACCGTACGTTTCTTAAACTTAGGGGTTGGGTTTACGGGTCCAACCCCCTCCTTTGCCTGATGGGTATTGGATTCCATCAAAAGATCCTGTTAGAAGGTACTATAAGGAAATAAGATTGTTTAACAACAACACAGGGTTAAGATAATGAATACGATAAGCGAACCTAAAGAAAAATCTAAAGAGAACCCCTTACCATGAAATCCTAGAAAGAGATATAGAGCTAAGAGCTTAATGATTTTGGCTTGAGATTTAGATGATTTGATTAGCTTGAATTCCCGAAATACACGCCCCCAAAAGAGAAACAAGAAGATAGAAAATGTCAGTCCAAACGATGACCTCATCAAGCCAATTAGCCATTCGGCTTTGGCTTCCAAAATCGAAAGGGATATAAAGAAATAGAAGAAATTACCTCTTACCTTAACACAGAACATTCGAATAACACCTAAGAGTAATTGACACAAGCACAACAGTAGAGAAGATTTGACAATGACTATGGTAGAAGAGAACAAGATGAAAGAACCAAAAAAAAATAAAAGAACTTCAAATGGAGGCTTAGGAGTTTGGGTTTTAAAGAAATTAGGAGAGGATGTAGGAGAATGGCTAGGGAGATTCGACCAATAGAAGAAATTAGAGAAGAGAATAATGAACAAGGAGTATTCAGCTTTCTTCCGAAAATGGATAAGGGTTTCAGCTTTTAGAAAGAATAAATAAAGAGGAGAAAAGAAAAAGAGATCACAGACGAAATGGTGGGTGCTTTTGGTTTTGAGTGATGCAAAAGAGAAAAAGGTTCTAGAAGGAGGCAACAGGTTTCAGTTAAGTGAAGAAGAAGTAGGGAACAAACAAGAAAAGAAGTGAAAAGACAAAGAGTTGAAGCTAACCAAAATTTAGCACCTATAAACCCCAAAGCCAAAAATTACACAAAAAATGAAACTACAAGGTCCTATGGCCAATGTGAATTTTGGCACACCCCAACACAGGCCAAAATCGATTCCCCTATACCAAGTGTTTGAAATTCGGCCAACACCTTGATCACATGTCCATCCCTTTCTTTTCTCCTCAATTTCCTCTTGATCACCCGTTTGAATTAATTTGAATGCTTCAAACTCCACTTTTTCCTCCCAGCCACTCATTCAAATTATTTGACTCAGTCCACTCTCCCATTCTGAAGTGTCCCAGTCGAATTCTGCCTCTGCTCTCCTTGACGCCAAAAATAATCCCAAAAAAGAGCTTCATGCGACTTGAACCTGCTCCCTCTCTGCTCCCTTGTGGCGTTACCTTGCCAGTTTACCAACACATTGCTTGTGTCAATAAAAAACAAACAATCACCCTTAGATCCTATTCCAGCTAGCTCTCCCACTAAAGTGCCCAAAAAGAAAATTTTGCCCAGGGCTCCGGCTTATCCCTGGGCCTTTCCTAGACTCATATACACCCTAAACTAGCACAATAAACAAAGCATACACACAAAACACAACAAATGCATAACCCTTAAATCAGGATATTACAGTATGGAAATTAGGTCATGGATGAATATGCTGAAAGTTTGAAATTTAAGGTAAAAAATGAAAGGTTGTTGATAGATAAACAACTTTTACAAAGTGATTTTTTGATGGAAACATGATTTAGGGACTAAAATGTAAAGTTGTTAAAATTGAAGAAAATTTCTAAAATTTATAGAATATATGTGCTGTGAATTGTATATTGAAATTTTGATTAGGCTTGGAATAGGGAGTACATTGCATAAATTTCATTTTTTGAGCCTAGGGACGAAATTGAAATTTATGGAAAAGGTTGGGGACAAAATGGTAATTTTACCTAGGATGTAAATTGAGTCCATTTGAATATGAAATGTGATAAATTGGTGAATAAATTCATTTGTATAGATCCAAACAACACAAATTCGAGGTTAGACCGAGGAAAAGAAAAAGTTTCGGATTAGTAGATTTTTAAATGCGAACAAGTGTCAAGGTAAGTTTGTGTAACTTAATCGAGCAAGTAAATATGTTAAATTGAATTTTGTGTTTGTATGGAATATGACTTATATTGATGTGAATTATTTGATTACTATAATGAAGAATTGAATACATGCTTGAAACAGTGAAAAAGGGTTAAGTTTCATTTGAATATTGAATTCCGATGAATATATATGCTTTCCCGAAATGAATGAGGTCCTGCATTTGTTACTGAAGGGATTTGGCTCGGATGAGTAATCCTATTGACCTCATAATAGAAAGGATTTAGCTCGGACGTGTAATCTTGATATAATTGAGCTCTTTCGAGCAAATGTTACATAAAGGATTTAGCCTGGACTGGTAATCCTGTTATATGATATGTGGCTCGAGAGTATATTCTTTGATTAAGAGCCCTAATGGGTACTGTTGAATAAGAAGTGACGGGTTATTGAATTGTACACCTTGAGTGTACTACCTGAGTATCCATCTGAATCTCAAAAATTCAATGGACAAAACTCTTGGCATGATAAGATAATTATGGGATGAAATGAATGATGTCTTGAAGGAATATAGTATGATGAGCTCATCTATGCTTACTTGATGCATATGTGAATATTTATGTGACTAAATTGTTTGATTGAGTGTAAGTGTTTAGGTAAATTTTCCAAATTGATGAAAAGCATGTTATTGAATGCTTAATATTAATAAATGTGAATTGGTGAGTTTTAATTCCCTTTATATGAACTTACTAAGCATGTAATGCTTGCTAGATTTTATTTTCCCTGTTTTATAGTGCTCAAAAGCTCACTAAAGGTTGAAAATTGATTGGAGCATCATCACACTATCGACTAGCTTATTTTGGGTATATATAGTAAAATCATTTTGGTGTAATGGCATGTATAGGCTAATTTGGCCATTTTTGGCTTGAAAGTGATGCTTGTAATCCAGCCATTTGAATGGCTAGTAACTGTTTATTTTGATATACTTATAATGTTATACTATGGTAGCTACATATATGTTAAGTAGTTGATCAAATTATAACTAACATGTGGACTAAACTAAGGAAGATTATAAACATGTATGCATGTGATTGCATGCCATGTTGAATGATAGAATTTTCTTAATTTGAATGCTAGAATTATTTGGTTTATGGATGCAAGTTTTAGTGCAGGCCATTGATAAAATTTTGGGTAAGAAATGAAGCTAGAAAAGGCTTTATTTTGTCCACACGGGCAGAAACACGGACATGTGTCTAGACCATGTGTGACACACGGTCTGGTACATGGGCGTGTGTCCCCTACACCTTAAATTCAAGAAAACAGAATGCTCAAAATTGGGCACACGGGAGTGTGTCTCAGTCGTGTGTGCTACACGGCCTAGAAAATGGGCGTGTGTCTTGGCCATGTGAAACTTACACCTATATTCGAAAAATAAAATTTACCACAAGGCCTAGAACACGGGCGTGTGCCTAGCCATGTGGCATATGTCAGAGAGCTACCTAGTTTCGAACATGGCCAATAGCACAGGCGTGTCCCTTGGACCACATGGGTGTGTGAGTCCTACACCTTGGAAAATTTTTAAAATTTTGAGAAAATTTTTTAGAGTTTGCGGTTAAGTCCCAACTCGATTCCAATGCTCATATTAGGCCTCGAGGTTCTATTTAAGGAACGTTATGAATAATCTCAAAAAATGAACAGTGGTTGACATGATTTATCTGTAAAGGTTCTGTAAACTTCGGTAATGCTCTGTAACCCTATTCCGACGACGGATATGGGATAGGGGTGTTACACTCGTCCTTTTCTTCCACGTTAATTAGGTCTTTATATCTCCATCCTATACACTCAATTAAGCTCGAAGTCAGCATACTCCTGGCTTATGCTTAAACAGGTTGGCTATGGTTTGCACTGCTTTTTCTAGATATTCATCTGGAAGTTGAAGATGCTGCCCAAAATTCGTGTTTTCTATTGGAAAGTTGGGCATGATATTCTCTCGACCTTCCATAATATCTCGACCATCCGTCCAATTTCAAAAAAGACTACCCTAAGTGTGGAGCTAGTAATGAAACACTCATTCACGCTTTGAAGGATTGTCCCACCGCTCGAAAAATTTTGGTTCTTGGTAGTCTCAATAATAAACTCCTCGACGGTGGTTATTTGAAGTCTATTGATTGGATTGAGGATGTGATGAGGGTTTTGGACAATAAGGCTATTTTCTTTTTAGAAAATAATAGAAACAATTTTCTTTTTAGAGGTAAAGAGGAATAAGCGATGGTGCTGTGGGAGAGAGCTGCTACCTTGAGTCGAGACTTTCAGATCTATAACCTGGTCTTTAAACCCATGTTTTTGTTACCTTCGATTGAAAAGTGTTGACTCAAACCCCCTCATGATATCGTCAAGATCAATTTCAACACTGCTGTCTTACCGGAAAAATTGGTGTTGGGATGATAGTATACGACTCGAATGGCTTTGTGCTTGGTGGTGGGGGAAGCGCTATTGATGTGAAGATGACAGCTGGCTGGGTGGAATTTAAAGCTTCGGAAGAAAGTATCAAATTTGCTAAAGCTTTAAATATCCAAAAAGTATATTTTGAGGCTGATTGTGTCAGTCTGGTAAACCGCATAAATAAAAGTGGGCAGGATATTACTCATTTGGGCTTTTACACGGAGGTGATTTGTGTACAGTTGAAGTAGTTCACTCATTCCAAGGTCTTATGGGCCAATAGATTTTGTAATAAGATTGCTAACCTTTGGGTCTTTTTATCAAAAAACAATTAAGCATATTAGCACAACCTAAAGCCTGTGTCCACTTATTAGGTCACAACACTTATAAAATGTGTTAAAAAGCACTTATTTTATTAATATTAATCCTGAGACCTAAATAATGAAAATGAAATAAAAAATTCTAAATTGCATAAAAAACAAGCTCCTTAACTATAGAATTGACCTGAATTGACTACTACATTTGACGACAAGTCACTAGGATATCGTGATACCCTCTCTTTTGGTGATGTCCTGGCTCGATTTTGGCCTCCAACGTGTCCGTGCAACACTCAATCATATGTTAGGGCCCTCAATGACACTATTGGCCAATTTAGATCTCAAAAACAAGAAAAATGAGGCATTTACACTTATTAACTCAAAACCTAAAAACTAAAAAAAAAAAAACTATGGAAAATATGCTACTATACATGAAAACAAACTCCTCAAGTGTATTGGGGAAGCTTAATTTGTCATATCAAATTATAACAGATCATACATAAATTACTGATACCCTTTTCAAAGTATCGATACCATTTTTAGGTTTGATGTTTGAAAATTTTAAGAAAAATCATCAATGTACCAATAACCCTTTCTAAGGTATTGATAACTCTGAGCCAAAAATTTCAAAAACTCATTTTTTTGGTTCCTTCTTCATGCCAACTTTATAATATGCTTAAATGGTGCTTATGTGCATAATTAACCCTACACAAAACCAATCCAAAATTACACATAAACATTTCATTTCAACCAATTCACATTATGAAATCCAATATGCCATAATTTGGCACCAAAATCAAACCAAATCAACCTAAATCATATGCCTTTAAACCATTTAAACCAACATTTAACCATGCCATATCAATATAAAATATACCATTTGAGAATCATTCAAAATCACAACATTTTACCAAAGCAAACACATATACACATGAGCATTATCCTTTCTAAAATTAGGTAGGGATCAAACTAAGTTAACATCCCAAGCTAATATATATATATATATAGCTACTTATGTACATGTCATCGGACTCGAAACAATCAAAAGACTACCAAGTCAATAACATGATAGTGTGAGCTTCAAGGCAATCCAATCGACACGTTTTGCAAGATGCCAACTACAAGGGAAAGAAACAAAAACATAAGCATACTGAATGCATAGTAAGTTCAAATGGATATTACCTAACTTGTTGTTTACAACAATTTAAAAACACTTGAAACACATTGGTAGAACAAGGCATCCCTGGGCATCTTTTCACTATGAAGTAAAATTTAACAAAATAACACATAGATTAGTACCTTTGTATAACAAGACTATAATGTTCAATTCACATTCATAAACAATAATTCCAAATCATATCATAAACTATTCAAATCATACTTAATTTGTAACTATAAATAATTCAATCCACATTCAAACATTTCATTTCCTTTTTAATTATTTTTTTCGTTTCTATTTTTCCTGGAGAACTATGGTAAATTGAACTTGGATACACAAGACTGATTTGCTCACATAAGCTGACATATTTGGGTTTCTCACACAAGCTTCAGACTAGAGTTACTCACAAAAGCTTAGTTCGATGTTGTTCCCACAAGCTTCAGAGAATCTGCAACACATGCTGGATCTCAAGCCATCGTATTAATCCCTGATCAAACACCTATTTTCCTTTTTGGACCCTAATGGCATGTCATCTGTGTCCTAATTGTTTACTAAGTTCACACGGGCTCTATTACAAAATCTAAATCATTTCAATCTCGGTAATGGCATCATAGACATATTATCCAATCATATAACCATTTCATATTCATTCAGTACATTGTATCTATTCGTAATAACCATATTTTTATACTTTATGATTTAGTCCTTTAGATGCCAACATTACCAAATTACAATTAACCTAAACTAATAGACAATATAATATAATTCAAACATAGAATAGAAAACATAGTAAGCTATATATGAATGCACTTGGAAAAAACAGCGACAAATAAGACGTCATGACTAATCCTTAATTTTGCCTTTTCATCGATTATCCTTTAATTGATTCAAATCTCGATCTATAAGTTAATTCATTTCAATTTATCAATTCCAAATACTTTATATCATCATATTATAAGCATGTATCAATTCAATTTCATTATTCGAATCTTCTCTAAATTTTGCATTTGATTCAATTTAGTCCCTAAAAACTAAATTATCATAACTTTCAAATTTGAGCTTGAATTTCAAAACCGATCTCAATTCTGTCTTTCTACGACCCTCAATTATCAAATATTATAGGAATATAACACCACTTTTGAAATTTATGCATTTTAGTCCCTATGTTCAAAACTAGTAATTCAATTTTACAAATCAATCCTTGTTCATTTCTGAGCTTAAAATCTAACAATTTAGTACCAAAAACTTCAAGGAAATCTCAATGGTAACCTTTAAAAACTTCAACTATTTTGAAAAATAGTACAGGGGTCAATTAAATCAAGCTCTTGAGATTTCGAAAACATAAGAATTACAAGAAACATACATGAAATATGTTTCCAATTGAAGGAATAAAGTTTGGAAGCTTTGAAACCCTTGTTTTTATTTTTAGCTACGGTGGACAGAAGATGAACATGACAATGACATTTTTTTTCTTTAATTTATCTTTTATACTAAGTTTAAACTTTAATTAACCTTACTTAAAATAATTAAACATTAGTTAACTTAACATAATCATAATTAAACATTACATAGTGAAAAATAACATCACTTTCCACCATCCACTAATAGGAAATGATTTAATTACTTATTTTACCTTTTAGCTAATTAAAAGTCCATAGCGATTGGACTTTTAAGACTTTTACCATTTAATCCTTGTACCTTAATTAACTATCGATTTAATAAAATTACTAGACGAAAATTCAATATATTACTAAATCAAACTCGTAAATACTAAATATAATATTTACGCATATGATCATTAGTAATGGGATTTCGAAACCACCATTTTTGAAACCACTAAAAAAACTGGCTATTATAAAGCGCTTCAAACTTATGCTATTTAAGTGCCCTTATATGGCCGACAAGATTGGCTTTAGTTATAGAGTTATTATGATGGGCTTGATGGAAACTTGTGATTAGTCTAGACAGAGCATTTGTAGGGGCGGTCTTGTTTAAAGACATATGCAGAGGCCTGCCTACTCATTGAAGATATGATAATTAACTCATATAAGTGGCCGATTGAGTGGTTCACATATCGAGAACTCATATAAGTGGCTGACTGAGTGGTTCACTTATCGAGCTAAACTGCCAATCATGAATGCAGTTGGTGGAGAGGAGAAATTTCAGCAAATCCTTGAAAGGCTTAATCACCTCGATCTTAGCTCCTCTAGATCGCAAATTGTCTCGTGTGAATATGATATGTGAATTGTACAAGTATACAAATTGGATCAAATAAAATATTGATAAGTGAGTTTTTCTCCACAGGGATCGGATTGGGTATACAAGTGGTCTAGTTATAGTAAAGTTAATGTTATAGCAAAATGATGATAAGAATGAAGTGGTAAACAAAAGGAATATTAATGTCAACAATATGTGTAACTGATGGATAACTGAAAATGCTATGGCAATGCAAGAGTAAAAATGAAAGGGCAATTACGAGAATGATTACGTGAATAATATGTAACTGAACAAGTAAACAACTAAGAATTCTATGGTAAAGATACTACGACAAAGGATAAGTGATATACGATGTTGATATGGAAGGTTGAAATTACTAAAAATCTATCCTTACTATCAGAAATGCCGCGGTAAAATCATAATTAATCTATTGCTCAGAAGAGTTCTAAAGTGGTTTGCTTCTTTCAAGCGCAAAAACCTCAAGTTACCTTGGTCATATCTATAGGCCTTTAATACAGTACCCTGGACTATTTCCTTCTGTATGAACGTTGCTCTATGTTTGGAGCCTACTACAAGTATCTGTTGAGTACTTGCTCATATCATTCAATTTCGGTCCAACTAATGTAACCTTTTCAGAATTAAATTAGTTCATGAGCATGTAACACAGTTGTCTATGTCTAGCAATTGCATGCATACAATTTAGAAATAAAAACAATTAAATGAAATAGTAGATTAATTCAGATATATGCTTCAACCATTAAAGAAAATAAAGGTTTCATCATGTAATCCCAAACCTATGAGATTTAGCTCATGGATTGGAAAATAGAATTGAAAACCAAAATATCATTCAACACAATTTTCATCAAATCAATTCATAGAGAAATAGTTAAGAAATAATAGAAGATTGAGGGAAGACAGCTTTCGCGTGTCTAATTCACACTTCCAGCAGCACAATGTCCTGTGGTGGCTGGGAGGGACTGCCTTTGTCTTTCTCTTTCTGCCTCTACTCAACCGCTACCTTCTAGTTTCGCGTATGGATCTCTACCCTTTTTGTTCACCCTTTAGGGTTTTCTTCTTTGGCTTTTTATGGCTTTTTTCCCTAGGGTAAAACCAACAACCCATGTTTATCTTCTCCTCTTTTTAAATTCTTGTTTTAACAGCCCAATATTATCTTCTCCTCTTTCTAAATTCTTTTTTTTTCTAGTATAAAACCAACATCTCAGGATTATCTTCTCCTCTTTTTAGGGATATTTTTTTAGTACAATTATAGTTGGGCTGAAACTGGTATGCGTTGAGTGTTGACTCCGTCCTCCTAGAATTACCACGACTTTCTTGCTGAAAAAATGTCCAACCTTTTGCCACGACAAACCTACATTCCTTTATTTCTTTCTCCATATCCTGTACTTTCCAATTACTACAAAACACAGCCCAACCACAAGCAACTAAAAGTAAAAAATAATAATATTTAAGCACCGTCTAATGTTTTTATGTAATGTTCTAAAAATGCTAAAATTGTAACACCCCAAACCCGGCCTAGAAGTTATGGTCGAATCTGGCGTGTCACATCAAAGCATCGTTCAAAAACTGAGTTTGTCGTTAAAAGTTCATTTCTATGTTTAAATCCTTTTACTCGAGTTTAGCAAATCATCCCTCATAAATGTTTACTTAATACCTGGCATTGATACTTTAGGTTATTCCAATCGCGGAAGCTACTAAAGTTTGAAATATAAAAACATGTGTTTTTAAGTGTTTTTGAAAATAGTTGTTAATTTTGAAAATTCGTGTTTAGTAGTTTTGAATAAGGAAATATAAATCCCATTTAAAAATTTAATCCCTCAAAGGCTTTATAATAGAATTAAAACCCAAAATATAAAATTCAAATAAAAAGTCTACAGCAGAGCATCAGTGGTCGTGTGGCCACCTCCTAGTCTCTCGTGGCTCCAAATCGCTTAAGGTTGGGCATTACCTGTACAGTTAGATAGAAGGGTGAGATTACGAAAACTCAGTGTGTAATCCTTTATAATACAAACAGTCAAATATACGGTATATAGAAATAGACTACGCCTAAGCCCATCACAGACATAGTATCATGTGGGCCTTAGCCCATTAATAGATCCAGGTGGACATAAGCCCATTACAAAATCAGTATCAGATGAAGATATACAGATAGAAATCCAGCCCAATCCAACCAAAACACCACCCGAACCAACAAACACACCATGAGGGGATAAAATCGACCCACCCATCCAACACACCCAGCTTAGCACTGGTTGCGGCATTAAGTCAATAGAACGGCTTGGCGTCGTAGACAGAACGGATAAAAACCATAAATATAGTAGCACAGCTACTAGTTAATAGAATAGATAAAAGCCATAAATATCCTAAAAAGGCTGAAAGCCTTGTACAGAACGGTAACGAGCCGTACACTTCCTCCGTAACAATGTCCCAACGCCATGAAAAATATCATGTATGTCATGCTCAATCATCATAGGTGTATGCAGAATGGCCATGCTCAGTAACAATCATTTAAACATACATCAAAAGCATATCAGTCATACAACCACAGTCAAGCCAGTTAAAACACAGTCATACGATCACAGTCAAATCAGTCAAATTCATAATCTAAGTCAGTCATTTACCCACAAGGGCAAAATAGTCATTTTGCCCTATAGGGGTATTTTAGTAATTTTACAAATATTGGGGTCTCGGTACTTATTACAACCTCCTAGAAGGTCTATCGTCGCTTCGAGCAACTCAGATAACCTACACGGCCAAAACAGTGTATATGGGCCCAAAACCCGCTATTGGGCCAAAGTGGGCCCACCCGCTCGTATGGCCTATTTAGTCCAGATTCACATATGATATTGCGAGCCTCATAAACCAACCTATTAATGATCACTTACGAAGGATTTTACCCGTGTGGGCCCATAAGCCCATTGGGCCCACGCTGCCCATTTCGACCAATCGAGGCCTATAACAGCCCCAACTATACAAACATCACATTCCAAACAACACTTACCACATCACATACATTTTATCCGTGTGGCCCACAAGCCCATTGGGCCCACACAAGCCCATTTTAGCCCAACAAGGCCCAGAAAAGCCCAAGACCACGAGAGCGCTCATGCTCTCCTCTACAGACTAACGCCTATGTTCGTGGGCTAGGTTCACTACACGCACGATCGCACGCTCGTGTTGCATCATACGCCATATTTTTGGCTTTTTGGCATTTTGTCAATCTACAGTCATAGCAGTGTAAACAACACATACTTTCAGCTTTTCAGTCGATCATTGAATACAGTATACAAATACACACCTGATTGGAGTAATGAAGAGTGCGAATAATCTGGAGCACAAAACCTATAACCAACACAACACAAGATTAATGCATACTCTTAATCCATAAACTTTATTTACTAAACCACAAACTCTCACCTTGCTAGAACTAACAGATACTAGTGCCTCACTGCTGATCAGGGGCGATTCCCCCTCCTAATATGATTCGGTAGATCAAAAGTTGTTAGAAGACAACAATGCATTCGACCCCCAAGATAAAGAAAAGGGAAAATCGAATCTTGTTAATAAAGCCAAAAGAATTTGAGTAAGAACAAAATAATAAAGTGGTTGTACACCCCCTTACCAATAAAACAAACGTATTTCGGTAATAGCCAGTCAAGAAGATTCGACCCGAAACAGGAAGAACAAAGAGATTTGAGAGGGAGTGAGTATGAGAATTTGGCCTAACAGAGAAAGGAAAAACAAAATTGTAAAAGAAGTAGAGATGAAAGTAAAAGAGAGGGTCAGCTATAGCAGAAAATGATTAAAGAAGAGATGAGTAGGAAGTTTCAAGCAGAAAAGAAACAGTACTCAGTTTCTTTTAAAGAAAAAAAGCAAAACTAAAGCTGAAAAGGAGAGACCAATTGACAACATACAAAAGAGCAAGCAAAGAAAACAACTCCGGCACTTCAAATATACCTAACAAAAGCCCCTAGCCAAATTTCCAAGAGCAGGAAACCTATTTCGGCACAACTTCTCAAGCCTTCAAACTCCTTGAAAATCTCCACCGCTCTCTCCTTGATTTTCTCCCCTTATCCCTCCTTGATATCCTCCACAACCAACTCACAAGACCAATTCAAACTCTCCAACAACAGAGTTCAAATCCAACACCAACTCTTGCCTCCTCATGAACAAAATATATAATCCCATTTTCATGCAGTGAGACTCGAACTCCAGTCCCTTAGCAGAAACAACACGCGTCCTTGCCACTAGACCATCCCCTCTCTTTGTGTCACATTTTAGCCTCAATTAACTAAAAGGTCTAAAGGCCAAAGTCTAGGTTCCTTTAAAAGAAAAACCAAAATATATTGCAAGAGTCAAGACTTGAACCCAAGCTCCCTTGCAACCTTAATGACGCCACAACCACTAGACCACATGCTTCGTTGTGTCATTTTTTTAACATAATAATTTAAAAGGCCTACATCCAAGGATCCAGGGTTTTATCCACTTAAAACCAAAATTTTTGCTAAAGCCCATGTTTGAACCCAGGACTTTTCCAACTCCTCTCAGGACCCTTAACCACTTGAGCAGACATTTAATTGTGTCATTTCCTAGCTCACATAAACTTTTATACACAATTTCCTAACTGTTCCCTTGCTCAAGGCCCAATACTTCTAGGCCCAAATTTCGGGGCATTATAAAAATATTATCCTAAAATGCAACTAAGTTCACTTAAGTACATGAATGCATGAACTTAAGAATTGCAATAGCAACATAATCACTTTTGCATTGTGAAACTCTTAAGAGAGCATTTTGTACTTCAGTTCTTAGCAATCCTCTATGTATAAAAAAAAAATTGATCAAGTGTCATAGCTTATTTAGTAAAGGCGATGCAAAAAATGTTGCCCTAAAAGAAAGATAAATCCTAAGTATTCATGCAATTTTCACTATAGGAATACCTCCTAATTTACATAGTTCATCTTTTAACTGAATCAATTTTCCTTATTTGTTTTCATCTGGCCTTATACATACTCAAATGCATACATATCTATTTATTATGCCTTTTTTATTTTCTTTTACTAGGGGATTCAACTCGTCACATGATTCTTTGACTTGACAATTACAATGGAGCATATACAAAATTGTTGAATACTCAATATGTCACGATTTGAATACTCACTCATAAAGGTAAGACTTTTGACTAAAAAGAAGGATGGAGCAAACAACTACCTCTTTAGCTACTCTACCCGTTACTATAGTGGAGTGCCCCTAATTTTCTTTATTACACACTCTTACTCAAATTCACCATTCTAGTCAACAACACGATGAAGTAAACAAACTGGTGTTGACTTACTCGATAATTCTAGGCATTGAAGTATTTGATGGCATTTTTTTAAAGAACTTTCTTAGACACTTTATTCATTATTGAGTATTGCCACGTTACCGAGTATAGCTTCAAGAGTCTCTAAGTTTATCAAAAGAAACTTACTATAGATCAATTATAATTGGAATTGGGACATCCTAATTTTAGGGATCAATTTACAATCAAACCATCCTAAGCTAACATCACCTAATCGGTGTCACAACTTTCTAAGTTTATCAAAGAATTAAGCTCCTCATCAAACATTAGAGACAAAAACACACTCATCACAGTCTAAACAATTCCTGGCAGTTATGTATGCCATGGAAAATGAATGAAAAATGAACAAAAAGTTAAAACATGCTCAACTAACTATTTAATACAATGTTAAATGCTCAACACACTCTCAAATCTAAGGGATGCATTATCCTCAATGCATGCACAGATATGAATCATGAATGTAGGAACATATAAATGTACATAATGAGATGTAAGAAAGGAGAAAAACTTTTCGAGTTTGAAATTGAGTGGTGGTACTTTAATTACATTGAGTGGTCTTTTGTGCACTCATCTTATAACGCATCAACCTTTTAAGTAAATTGAGTGGTACATCCTCCTCTACATTATCAAATCTGGTGAGTTCATAAATAATCCGATCGATCTCATGATCCTATTCAGTTATTAGTTCAGTAGAAAGAGGTGGAACAGTCGTAGTGTTGTCCAATGGTGATGCAATTGAGGGCTTTGCTTCCTCTTCATCCTCACGGTCAGTCTCAATGCACAGACTCTATTTTTGAAACACCCCAAACCCGGCCCACGAGCCTTGACTGGATCTGGTATGTTCCCCGGTGTAAACCATTTCAAATTCTTTTGTTACATAGGAAAACTTGTGTGTTTTGAAAGAAAGATCGTTTTGGGTTGGGCTTGAGTTGAAAACAAGTTTATTTCATTGTTAAAATCCTTTACTTTAGGTGACAAAATGTTTGGGCTTCATTTTTTTTTAAAAAAAATGATTACTTAATCTTTTAATAAATAAAGGCTTGTAAGCTTAACAAATAAAAACAGAATAAAATAATTTTACTAAGGCCTTATTACATCAAATAATTCCCAAAATTAAAACCAAAATAAACTCTAAAATACATAAAATAAAATAGTCCAAATAAAAGAAATCTGAACTTCACATGGCCTACACTAATCATCTCACGGCTCTATTCATCCTTTGGTCGTCATCGGAAAAGTAATCCCACAATGGGGTGAGTCAACAGACTCAATGTGTAACCAACACTAAAATTTAATATTTCAGGCATACAATATCATTCATGTTCAAAAAGCATTTAAACAATATGATGCAACCCGAACCCAAACCTATAAGCCATCTGCTACACACCACCAGTACCATCCTGCACATCGTGGGGACTACTAAGTCAACCCTCCATCCGCTACACACCATCAAAGGCAGTCGCTGCAGTCAACGTGCTCATCGCCCTTATAAAATTCGTGGTCTTAGGTCACCACATTTTGAATTCGTGGTCTTAGGTCACCGCATTCAGTTTACGTGGTCTTAGGTCACCACATTTAGATTTCGTGGTCTTAGGTCACCACATTAACTTCCCCTTTTCATATAATCCATATGCCCCATATCATACATATCATGCAATATCATACTTTTATTTATATTCTTATCACTTTTCACATTTTTATCACTTTTCACATGTTAAAAATAACATATATTCATATTCTTAGTAGGAGTAGGAAACGTACCTTAGTACTTTGTACCATTGTATGGTACTTTGGCCATGCTTTTCACAATCTTAATAACATATTTAATTTAAAACATAGCCATGAACATATTAAAACTTAGGGTAGGGTACACACCTGATTCGCTTAACGATTTCACTTGAAATCCCAAATTTCGATCTTAGATCTTTAACTCCCTACATTCGGCCCATATTAAATATCTAATGAAAAACCCATTCGGCCATAAAACCAAATCCTAGTAGGATTTGTACACTTATATGCTTACCTTGCTGTCGAATTGACTATAGTCAAATCCCGAAAACATTACTATACCCCTCCTTGTATTCGGCCAAACACTAGATCTCTACATAGGTTAGTTTTGACTTTTAAACATGTAAGAAATAGATCTTAGTATCAATACAGGCCTTGGTCGAATGCTATAGATACTTACCTTGTGGTTTTTAAATCCCGAAACTCACCGAATAACTAGGGAACACGCGACCTATGGTGTACCTTCGTGAAAAGAACTTTTCCTTCCTTGTAGTCGACACTTAGTAAATCCCGAAAGATCTCTTCAAAGTTTCGGCAATAAGATATTAATGGGGTTAGTCCTATATTTTAGCATATCTTATAAGAAAAAGGATGAAAATCGAATGATAACTAGTTCTTACCCTTAATACAAAAGTCGACTACCCCTTGTTTGAAGTCTCAAAACTATTCGGCTATGGCCTTGATTTTAGAAAACTTTCGTCTTTTGGAAGATTATAAAAGAAGAAGAGAAAAGAGTTTGAGCAATTTGGTAATGAAGTTTCGGCTACACAAGGTGTATTTTCGGCTTGGCAAAACGATGAAGAAAGAAGATATTTGCTAGAGAGAATTCGGTAGAGAGAGATTTAGAAGAAAGAATGAATGACCCTCTTTTCCTTTTATAGCCGAAATTACTAACTCAGAATCCCTTACTTGGCCATCACTCTTCTATTTTGATAGCTTTATCTCTTTAATTAAAAATTAAAGAATAATCCCTCAATTATCTCTTTGAAAATAATCTAAAATAAATCATCATTTATCCACCTATTTAGCCGAGTTTTAAGTAGAATTAAACTCTTCCCTTAAGAGTCCCTATTGCCGTTCATTGCTTCCTCTTTAAGTAATTAAATAAAAATCACATAAAGTCTTAGCTAGATGCCGTCCACCCCATTCCCTTGATGAGCCAAATTTAAACGTATTCTATTGGACTCCTTGTGGCCATACGAGGCCCAAATTATCCACCTAAGTGGCACCTCCCTATGATTAGTTTAGCTTTAATAACGAATTGGGCCGTAAGCCCAATTCAGACGTAAAACACTCTCGTAAATGCTCTCCTTGTTGCTCGAACTTAAGCTTGCACACATCTTTGGTGGCGTCATTCTTGGGCTTTAAGTGGTGCCTCCTTGCCACTTTTCCAAGCCCTATTCTTGTGTCAAATTCCTCCTATTAATTTTCTTAAGGCCACCTTGCCTTAGTTTCCTCTTTTAAACTTTAAAACTTAACATTTCCTTATATTTCCGTGTTTCCAAAATGTTCGTTTCCTCCTTTAACCTAACATTTCCTTACATTTCCAAGTTATCCGAAATGTTTACTTTCCTCTTTTGAATCATTTCTAAATCATTTCCTTACATTTCCTAGTTTCCAAAAATGTTCACTTTGAACTTAACATTTCCTTACATTTCCAGGTTTCCAAAAACGTTCAAAATACATTCATAACACATAAGACATGTCAGTTCGTATGATAAAATCGATAATGCATAGGCCCATTTTCAGGATGTTACAGTCCTACCCCCCTTAAAATAATTTCATCCTCGAAATTACTTACTAATGAAAAATCGTACATCCTAACTCACCATACTACACTACTGCTGCGCACTCTGATCTTAAAACTAACACATTTCCTACAAAAATTCACATCCAAGACTTCATACACTTTACTAGCATTCCAAGAATGAACTAACTCTATAACAAACAAGGCAATGAATGGTATTTTGAAATTTGCAAAACTTGAGGTTGTTTTTGAGAATTTGTTTTCCAACTCAGTGTTGTTGCAGAAATTTTTAAAGGTCGGGGGTCATTCTGGTAATTTTGTAACTCGGGGGTATTTCGATAATTTGCAGGGTAGGGGTAATTTCATAATTTTTTTTTCTAAAATCAGGGTATTTTGATATTTTCAAATTAAGGTTTTTGAACATTTTATAAAGTAATGAAATTTTGATAAGAATTGTGGGTATTTGAAAATTTTCATAAACCAATGGTATTTTTGTAATTTTACCACTAGGGGTATTCTTGTAATTTTTATAAATCAGAAATATTTTGAAAATTTTCCAAAATAAGTTTTGCTACTATTCAAGGGTAATTTGGTGATTATAAAACTAGGGTTTTCATAAAAAAATACTGGCTAGTCCCTTTTGGGTTTTAGTTAGGGGTTTAGCAGGTGTATAAGTCCTCTTGGTTAGGGTGAACCAGGCTACGCACTGTAGGATTTGAGTGGAGAGGAGGTGAGTCACGTGGACTGCTTAAATACCAAGCTCCCACCGAAACCAATCCTAGACATGCGTACCATGGTTGCCACACCCTAACTCGGTGACTTTACCACAGGTTTGTTTAATTAGGCATTTAAGTCTTATGTAATTGTTGGGCTAACTAGCCCTAGGGTTCAAGTACTAAATCTCTATTCTACGTTCCATTTCTACTCCTTCTACAAGTCATAATATAAATCACACAAGAGATCGGAGTACTTACCTGGTGGACTTCGGGTCGGAGACTTAGTGGGCCATGCCAGAAAAACCTACTTATTTCACAAAAATTCCTTTTTGGGCTTAACTTTGAAAACATTTTGGGCCTTAAACCCAAGGCCGAGAGTTTAAAACTGGGCTCTGATACCAAACTGAAACACCCTAAACCCAGCCCACGAGCCTTGACCGGATCTGGTATGTTCCCCGGTGTAAACTGTTTCAAATTCTTTTGTTACATAGGAAAACTTGTGTGTTTTGAAAGAAAGATCGTTTTGGGTTGGGCTTGAGTTGAAAACAAGTTAATTTCATTGTTGAAATCCTTTACTTTAGGTGACAAAACATTTGGGCTTCATTTTTAAAAAAAAAAAATGATTACTTAATCTTTTAATAAATATAGGCTTGTAAGCTTAACAAATAAAAACAGAATAAAATAATTCTACTAAGGCCTTATTACATCAAATAATTCCCAAAATTAAAACCAAAATAAACTCTAAAATACTTAAAATAAAATAGTCCAAATAAAAGAAATCTGAACTTCACATGGCCTCCACTAATCATCTGCCGGCCCGGTCCATCACTGGTCGTCACCTGAAAAGTAATCCCACAACGGGGTGAGTCAACAGACTCAATGTGTAACCAACACTAAAATTTAATATTTCAGGCATACAATATCATTCATGTTCAAAAAGCATTTAAACAATATGATGCAACCCGAACCCAAACCTATAAGCCATCCGCTACACACCACCCGTACCATCCTGCACACCGTGGGGACTACTAAGTCAACCCTCCATCCGCTACACACCATCGAAGGCAGTCGCTGTAGTTGACATGCTCATCGCCCTTATAAAATTCGTGGTCTTAGGTCACCACATTTAGAATTTGTGGTCTTAGGTCACCACATTCAGTTTACGTGGTCTTAGGTCACCACATTCAGATTTCATAGTCTTAGGTCACCACATTAACTTCCCCTTTTCATATAACCCATATGCCCCATATCATACATATCATGCAATATCATACTTTTATTCACATTCTTATCACTTTTCACATTTTTATCACGTTTCACATGTTAAAAATAACATATATTCATATTCCTAGTAGTAGTAGGAAACGTACCTTAGTACTTTGTACCATTGTATGGTACTTTAGCCATACTTCTCACAATCTTAATAACATATTTAATTTAAAACATAGCCATGAACGTAATAAAACTTAGGGTAGGGTACACACCTAATTCGCTTAACGATTTCACTTGAAATCCCGAATTCCGATCTTAGATCTTTAACTCCCTACATTCACCTATATTAAATATTTAATGAAAAACTCATTCGGCCATAAAACCAAATCCTAGTAGGATTTTTACACTTATATGCTTACCTTACGGTCGAATTGACTATAGTCAAATCCTGAAAACATTGCTATACCCCTCCTTGTATTCGGCCAAACACTGGATCTCTACATAGGTTAGTTTCGGCTTTTTAACATGTAAGAAATAGATCTTAGTATCAATACAGGCCTTGGCCGAATGCTATAGATACTTACCTTGTGGATTTTAAATCTCGAAACTCACCGAATAACTAGGGAACACGCGGCCTATGGTGTACCTTCGGGAAAAGAACTTTTCCTTCTTTGTAGTCGACATTAGTAAATCCCGAAAGATCTCTTCAAAGTTTGACAATAAGATATTAATGGGGTTAGTCCTAGATTTCGCATATCTTATAAGAAAAGGATGAAAATCGAATGATAAATAGTTCTCACCCTTAATACGTAAGTCGACAACCCTTGTTTGAAGTCTCAAAACTATTTGGCTATGGCCTTGATTTTAGCAAACTTTCGCTTTTGGAAAATTATGAAAGAAGAAGAGAAAAGAGTTTGAGCAATTTGGTAATGAAGTTTTGCTACACAAGGTGTATTTTCGACAGCAAAACAATGAAGAAAGGAGATATTTGCTAGAGAGAATTAGAGAGAGATTTAGAAGAAAGAATGAATGGCCCTCTTTTCCTTTTATAGTAAAATTACTAACTTAGAATCCCTTACTTGGCCATCACTCTTCTATTTTGATAGCTTTATCTCTTTAATTAAAAATTAAAGAATAATCCTCAATTATCTCTTTGAAAATAATCTAAAATAAATCATCATTTATCCACCTATTTAGCCGAAGTTTTAAGGAGAATTAAACTCTTCCCATAAGAGTCCCTATTGCCGTTCATTGCTTCCTCTTTAAGTAATTAAATAAAAATCACTTAAAGTCTTAGTAGATGCCGTCCACCCCTTCCCTTGATGAGGCAATTTAAACTTATTCTATTGGACTCCTTGTGGCCATCACGAGGCCCAAATTATCCACCTAAGTGGCGCCTCCCTATGATTAGTTCACTTTAATAACGAATTGGGCGCAAGCCCAATTCGACGCATAAAACACTCTTAAATGCTCTCCTTGCTGCTCGAACCTAAACTTGCACACATCTTTGGTGGCATCATTTACTAGGCTTTAAGTGGTGCCTCCTTGCCACTTTTCCAAGCCCTGTTCTTGTGTCAAATTCCTCCTATTAATTTTCTTAAGGCCACCTTGCCTTAGTTTTCTCTTTTTAAACTTTAAAACTTGACATTTTCTTATATTTCCAGGTTTCCAAAAACATTCGTTTCCCTCCTTTAACCTAACATTTCCTTACATTTCCAAGTTTCCCAAAATGTTTACTTTCCTTTTTTGAATCATTACTAAATCATTTCCTTACATTTCCTAGTTTCCAAAAATGTTCACTTTGAACTTAACATTTCCTTACATTTCTAGGTTTCCAAAAACGTTCAAAATACATTCATAACACATAAGACATGTAAGTTCGTACGATAAAATCGAAAATGCATAGGCCCATTTTCAGGATGTTACAATTTTCTTTGGTTTCTCTAGTGCTTTGGGTGCATTGTCTTGATTCGTCTCAACAGGCTCTGCGTCACCGTCCCCTTCCTCTCCTGCAGTTTATTAAACAAAGGAAATGAAATAAAAATAAAAATAACTTTCAAAATGTTGAAGTTAAACATCTCAAAGATCAATAGACTGTCTCGCTCTACATGAGCACCCTAGTAGTGGTTCAAGCATTGTCCATTAACTTTAAATGTCTCCCTCATTTTCATGTCCTTGTGTAGCTCCATGCAGATATACATGAGCTGCAAGCATTTTTCATCAAAATTGAAAGGACCATTTTGCTTCAGTAAAGTGCACAAGGGTCTCCGCTCAAATGAATTTTCATCACTCAGAAAATTGTTGTGGTAAAATCTCATGAACTCTTCCTTCACTGCTATTTCTATCCATTCAATGCGACAACATTCTTAATTCTCATCAACACATTTCAAGGCATTAAATATATTGAACGTGATCTACTGGTCATCCATCCTCATGGTTAGTTCACTTTTCTGCATATCAATTAAAGTTCTGCCTCTAGCAAGGAAAAGTCTTCAAAGAATAATTGGCACATCCCAGTTAGCTTAAAATTTTAAAATAAGAAAATCTACAAGAAAAATAAATTTATCTACTCCTACCAGCACGTCTTCAATTTTACCTTCTCGATGGGCTTAGGATCGATCAACTAGTTGCAACATAACCATAGTAGGTCTTGCTTTCCAAATTCCCAGCTTCCTGAAAATAGATATTGGCATTAGATTTATACTTGCTCCTAAATCACATAATACCTTACCAATATAACGATTTCCAATTGAACATGAGATAGTGAAACTCCCTATATCCTTTAACTTTGGGGGTAGTTTATTCACCAACATTGTCGTGCACCCTTTAGTGAGAGCAACGGTTTCAAATTCTCCTAATCTATGCTTCTTTGACAATATATCCTTCATAAATTTCATGTAATTGGGTATTTACTCCAAAGCTTTTACTAGTGGTATGTTGATATGGAATTACTTCAAGACCTCAAAAATCTTGTGAACTGAACATATTGTTTAGAATTATGGAATCACTTAGGAAAATGTAGAGGTGGTCTTCTTTTAGGTTGTTGATATTGTTTTGTTGTTGCTTTCTTGTTGACAACACGATTTGATTCTGCTATAACATTTTTCTGTTTACCCTTTTCAGGTACAATGTGCTTTTCATATGGCTCTGGGATCTTTACATGGTTGTTATTTGAGTTATCCTTCTTGATGTGGCATCTTGAACAACTTCATTCAAATGAGTTCCACTTCTGAGAGTGATGGCCTTGCTTTGCTCTTTCCCTTGTGATCTCAAATTCTTAGTATCACTTGGCAAAGCTCCTTGTGGTCTCGAATTTAAAGCATTCGCTATTTGCCCTACTTGATTCTTAAGAGCTCATAGGAATGCAAGTTGACTCTCAGTTACGAAATCATTCTTGGCCATAAATTCTTTCAATAAGTCTTTAATAGATGGTGATGATGATGATATTGACCTTGTTGGACATTTGGCCTCAGCATAGGTTGATTATAACCAGGTGGTGCATTGATGGCATTCTATCTTGTAGCATTGTTTGAATTCCTCGCAGCTTGATTATTTCATCTAAAGTTTGGATGCTGCTTCCACCCTGAATTATAGATGTTGGAATAAGGGTTACTGTTCCAATTGAAATTACCCATGTAGCACACAGATGCTGGATTTGATGGGCATTCATTAAACACATGGTCTTTACCGCAATAAACACATGATTCCTGAACTGTAACTGGTCACTTCAATTTTTTTGGTCATATTAGTTAAAGATGAAACCTTGGCAGCCAATAAAGTGATTGCATTAAGTTCTATAGTACCAGCAGCTTTCTTACCCATCTAACTCTCGTGGTAGGATATTGATAATAATTATTGGTAATCTTTTCCAAAATCTCATATGCTTCATTATAAGATTTATCCAATAAAGTACCATTGGCGGAGGCATCAACTACCATCCTCGTATGCACATTCATTCCATTATAAAATATCTCCATCTAATTCCAATGATGGAATCCATGCATTTGACATTTCCGAAGTAATTTTGTAAATCATTCACAAGCTTTATATAGTGTTTCATCCTCCAACTGCCGAAAGTGTGATGTCGTTTCTAAGCTTGGCATTCATATTTTGTGGATTATACTGTAATAAAAACCTCTGGCAAAGATCATTCCATGATGCCACTGTTCCCTATGGGAAAGCATTCAACCATGCTCTTGCATGATCTTTTAAAGAATAAGGAAACAATTTTAGTCGTAGAGCATCTTCAAGAACACCTTGTTGCCTGAACGAGTCACAAACTTCTATGAAAATTTTTAAGTGCAATCTTGGATCTTTAGTGTAATCCACTGGACTCTCCTACTATCTGCAATATATAAAATATTACCAGTTTCAACTCAAGTTACTGATCTTGTATTTGTGGCCTAACTACCCTTGGATTCAAATCATCCAAAATTGGAACAACATGCTCTCGAATGGGTCTATCTCGATCATCTATCACCTGACGAATAAGAGGATTAATATCCTGACCATTTGGATTATTATTGAGACTAGGACTATTTGGATTATCATTACGACCAACATCATTCTCATTTCTAGCCATTTTTCTAAATTCTTTTCACCTTCTTCGTAAAGTTCTCTCGATCTCTAGGTCAAAAGGATACTCTTTGTTAATAGGAATTCTTTTTCTCATACACTGTTGGAAAACTTGTAGAAATTAAATTAAACTAAGTTAAATAAAAATAACAAAATTATGTCAAAAAACCAAACCAAATTACACCAAATTATCGATCCCTGAAAACGACGCCCAAAACTTGTCGCGTGTGAATAAGATATATGAATTGTGCAAGTATACACGTCGAACCAAGTAATAAAGTGATAAGTGAGTTCATCTCCACATGTATCATATTGGGTATACAACTGGTCTAGTTATAGTAAAGTTAATGTTATAGCAAAATGATGATAAGAATGCATTGTTAAACAAAAAGAATATTAATGTGAACAATATGTGTAATTGATGGATAATTGAAAATGCTATAGCAATGTAAGAGTAAAAATGCAATGGCAATTAAGAGAATGAACATGTTAATAATATGTAACCCAACATGTAAACAACTAAGAATGCTATGGCAAAGGATAAGTGATATATGATGTTGATATGGAAGGTTGAAATTACTAAGAATCTACCCTTAGTATCAGAAATGCCTCGACAAAATCGCAATCATCTACTGCTCAGAAGAGTTCTAAAGTGGTCTGCTTTTTTTGAGAGCAGAAACCTAAAGTTACCTTGCTTGTGTCTATAGGCCTTTAATATGGTACCATGCACTTGTTCCTTCTATATGAACGTTGCCCTATGTCTAGAGTCTACTACAAGTATCTGCCAACTAATCTAACCTTTTCATAATTCAATTAGTTTATGGGCATGCTACACAGTCGTCAATATCTAGGGATTGCACGTATACAATTTAGAAATAAAAAAATTGAATGAAATAATAAATTAATTTAGATTTATGCTTCAACCATTAAAGAAAATAAAGGTTTCATCTTGTAAGCCCAACCTTTTAAGATTTAGCTCATGTGTTGAAAAATAAAATTCAAAACCAAAATATCATTCAACATTCATTTTCATCAGATTCATTCATGGATAAATAGTTAGGAAATAATAGAAGAACGACGAGAAGACAACTTTCACGTGTCCAATTCATTCTTCCAACGACACAGTATCTTTTGGTGGCTGAGAGGGACCACCTTCGTCTTCCTCTTTCTGTCTCTACTAAACCACTACCCTCTAATTTTACCTATAGATCTCCACCCTTTTTGTTCACCCTTTAGGTTTCCTTCTTTGGCTTTCTATAACCTTTTCCCTAGGGTAAAACCAACAACCCATGTTTATCTTTTCCTCTTTTTAAATTCTTTTTTTTCTAGGATAAAAACCAACATCCTAGGATTATTTTCTCCTATTTTTTAGGTAGATTTTTCTAGTACAAGTATATTTGGGCTAAAATTGGTATGCGTTGAGTGTTGACTTGATTTTCCTAAAGTTGCCATGACATTCTTACTGAAAAAAATGTCCAACCTTTTGCCACGACAAACCCTCATTCCTTTATTTCTTTCTCCGCATCCTACACCTGCTAATTACTACCAAACACAGCCCTACCACAAGCAATTAAATGTAATAAATAATAATTAAGCACTGTTCAAGCTTCTTATGCAATGTTCTAAAAATGCTAAAATATTATCCTAAAATGCAGCTAAGTTCACTTTAGTACAAACAATTGACCTAGTCTAAAGGCATGACTTATAACGCTTTTCAAGAGTTATCACAAACTCCCAACCAGCCCCATCTAACGAGTCTCAATATAGGTCATCCGAATTAAGGTGCGAGTTGGGGCAAACACCAAGAGAATGCTTATGGAAAAGTAAACTACATGGTAATAGGGGAAATAATCCCTACTCCAACACCTAGAACCTGGGGTGGCGTGATCACCCCAACCTTAGGTGTGGAGGGATGATAGTACTAGAAAGAACATATGTTTTCTCTCTACTTATTGGTTAATTTGTCCCCATTCAGTTATCTTTAGCACATATTTTACCATTTTCAGTTCTGTAAATTGCATTTTATAGCTCAGTGGATCTTAGCCTATTTATCCTTAATTTTGTCATGTTTTGGTATTGATGTTGCTACTTGAGTATGTCCAGATTCCGCCCAGAATTATTGCCGCACCTGACAACTACTCGAATAAGAACAAAATTGTGTTAGCTGTCCAGTTTGGTACAACCAATTTGTACTTACAGAGGTAGCATGATTCTGATAAAAGGATACCTGTGCTATTTGGATAAATATTAATATTCATGTAAAAAGGAAAGAAAGAAGGGAGAGAGGCTTTTTGGGAGGTATTATGTTCTTTAACCTATCTTTTGAAGCTTTTCGGCTATGGCAGCTTAAGTTTCCTACGGGTGAACCGATGTGAAAGGGACGCAGATCAGCTTTTGATGAGGAGCCCTAAGTACGACATAAGAGGGAATGGAGAGATTCAAGTTGAGACTATCTAGGAATAGTATTCTCAACTTGTTTCTTTTATACTTCTTTTCTAAACGGTGGTGATTACTTTCTATTTTATGTTTGTACGGAAGTATACATGATTTATGGGTTAAATGTTATTTTATTCAATATTGCTTCTACTGTTTAATCTTTGGGTTTGAATGTTTTTAGCATGGAAGTGTTATTGCGGTCACTGACAGTAAAAAGTGGAACAACAATTGAAGCTAACAAGCATGACAACGGAAGTTTCTTAAGGACTAGAGGAATTTAATCCACTTGCTCTTAATAGTGTTCCACTGCCATCATCGGAAGGTGTGGTTAATGTACATGTTTAAGTCTTAGATTGAATATGGAAGATAGACTTGGTAAGATATTCATTTCAATTTAATGCATCGACAATTACCTATCCTTTTATACCTTGTGAGCACTTAGTATTCTATTGAATATTCACGTTGAGGATCGAAGTTTATCATTATAATATTTTATCTTAAATTTTTCAAGTTATTGCTTCAACAACTACTCTCACAATTTATCTAGTTTCTATCTATTTATTGCACTGACATTGATAGACAAAAGACAACCACCCTCATGGGATCAATATTCGACAGACTCATATTTGTCAACTACACTTGCATCAACAGTGTAACAACCTCTTTTTAGTCAAATTAGAACAGTGGTTTTGGGGCCACAAATATAAGGTCAAAATATTTATTTTATTATTATTTTAATGTTTATAGCATGATTGAATGATAGTGTGAAAGTTTCGTTAAGAAATTTTATCGTTTGATTGGTCAATTTGATATAAAGGACTAAATCGCATAAAGTGCAAAACTTGTGTTCTACTAGCTAAAGGTGTTAAATAGCTATAGAACCATAAAATAAAGGTCCTTAAGTGGTAATTAACCCATTTAGAAGTTAGTGGATGGTAGTGGCATGGAATTTGGTGTAATTATTAAATATTTTAAAGGTTAAATAAGTAAATTAATTAATAAAGGTTAATTAAAACAAAACAAAAACCAAAATTTTGTCCATTTTTCTTTCAATTGCCAAATGTTGAAGAAGAGGATAGCCATTTTATTCATTCTAGGGTTTGGTCACTTTGGAGTTTAATTGGTAAGTAATTTTGACTCAATTTTTAATTATTTCTATGTTTTTAGATCGTTGCATCTAGTACTAGCTAGCCCATGGACTATTTTTCAAAACTGTTAAAGATTTTGAATGTTCCCATTGATTAATAAGCTTGTATTTTGAAGTTTCTTGATAGATTATGAATGTTTATTGTGAGTTATACAAGTTTTGTTAATTGATTTTTAGTGAAAATGTAAAAGAGGGATTAAATTAAGAAATGTTGAAACTTTGTGGTTAAAATGTGAAATAAATGGAAAATATGGGCTACTAGGGGCATAAGAATAATGAGACTAAGCATGGGTGTTTTAAAATTTCATGAATTTGTGATTTTGTGTAATAAGGACTAAATTGTAAAAGAAGTGAATTATTAAGGGCAATTGTATAAAATGCCCTAAAGTGAAAGTTGGACTAAATTGAATAAATGAATGATTAAATGAGTTGAATTTGATATTATGTAGATCAGGAAAAGCAGAATTCAGACCTAGATTGGGGGAAAACTAAAGTTATCGACTAATCGACTTATTTAGTCATTTTCACATCTGAGGTAAGTTTGTATGTAGTAAACATTGTTACAATTATGCTTTAAATACTTTGATATTGCATAAATTGTGTATACGAGATTATAGTCATGTTTGACAATGATTCAGAGATATATATATTGTAACACCCCAAACTCGACCCAGAAGTTAGGCCCAAATATGGTGTGTCACATTGAAGAAAACGTATAAAGGATTTGTGATTCGTACTAAAATAAGTTTTGTTAAATTCAAGAAAAACAAGTTTGATTTGAGACATTTGATAAAATACTACTAACCTCAAAGATTGATTGATAAATCGATAGATTTGAACTAATAATCTTATAAAATGGGACTTTTAAAAACAACGTTGAAAATTCGAAGAAGATTTCGTGTAAAAAAATATTTGTAAAAGTTTATTATGAAATCCATTTGTTAATCAGTTTTGGAAAACCTTTATTTAAGTTTTTAGAAAATTTCTATTTAAAATAATTTAAGTAAAATAATAAGTATATCAAACATAAAGCAAATAATAAAATAGTCCAGAGGCCTTATTACAACATAAAACCCAAAATAGTAAAGTGAACGAAAATAGAAATCTAAGGTTCCAAAGTAAAACACCATTTCTAAAGTATGGCCTCCATCGAGTCATCCATGGCCCCAAGTCCTCGTCACTGAGCATGACTTACAATGGTTAAGAAAGAAAGGGGATGAGTTACAAGAACTCAGTGTATAATCCCCTTACCGTCATCCACTGGCTTGAATCCAATTAGCAAAAACTTGGGCCTGAGCCCATAAAGAAAAATCTTGGGCCAAAGCCCATTTACACAATAGAACATATTTATCTATGTGTAATGTATGCAATTCCCAAGCCAAACCTAGTAATCCATCCGCTACACACCACCCGTACCAACCAACACACTTGTGGGGATCATCAGTCAACCCACCCCGCAAACACACCAATCGCAGGCATTAAGTCATTTATAATAATAATTTGCAGGCCAGTGGCCATTTATAATCGCATGCATTTAGCCATTTATAACAATAATTCGCAGGCCAGTGGCCATTTATAATTGCAGGCATTTAGCCATTTATAATATTAGAATTTTCGGCGAAGCCACCAGAATAACAGAATATACGTGGCATAGCCACCAGACAGATTGTGATAGAGTCACCAAAATATGTGGCAGAGCCACCAAATAGCTTCCTCCAATCATCAAAATCCCAAACCCATGCAGAATTATGTGAATGCAACATTCATAGCAAATTATGATACTTAATATAACAACAATAATTAACAACATCAGAGATTTATTACAAACAATTTGGCCCATTAACACTTTTCAAAATCGGCCCATTATGCCATATATCAAATTGGCCCATTTAGCCATATATCAAATTGGCCCATTAAGGCAATCTATCAAATCAGCCCATTAGGGGCGTTTTCATAATTCCACCCATAAGGGTATTTTCGTAATTTGGCACATAAGGGTAATTTCATAATTCGATAATTTTAACCACTAAGGATAATTCGGTAATCTCGCAACCCAGGGGTATTTCAGTAATTTACCCTCCAAGGGTATTTTCGTAATTTTGCAACCCCGTGCTTAATTACTAATTTGGGACATAAAACTTGAAACTGTCCATCTGTGTCATACTGACTAAATTGACTATAACTTAGGTTAGGAAACTCAAAATCTAAATCTGTAAATTTTCCATGAAACTAAACTCATATATCTTCTTACTAAAATTTTTCCAGAATTTGTCTTAACCATTTAGTACAGTTTATTCCTTAAAATTTCTCTTGTTACACTGTCCAACAATTCTGCCCTCTCTTACCTTAATTTGAAATATATCACTACACGGTTTTCATATATTGCTCCCACTTGTTTCTATTGAAAATAGACTCATTGAGAAATCTATACATATAAATTATAACCCATAATTCACTTTGTACAATTTTATATGATTTTTCCAAGATAGATCAGGGAACCACGAAGTTAATCAGAACTAGTCTCACTAAAATTAACATATCTCAGAATATAAAATTCCTTTTCCTTCTCCGTTTCTTCCTTATCAAAATAGACACAGTAAGATTTTATTTGATATCTCATTCACTTTCTAATTATCTTTCTCCTATTTTTTGTGATTTTTCAAAAACATATCACTGTTTCTAACCGAAACTATTTTATTAGAAAATATTGTTACTACTACGAATATACGCATCCCAAGTGATCACGGATGCCAATTTCCAATTTTCTTCAGTATTTCGATCGAATCATAGAATATTTCATGCAAGCCTTCAGAGAAGTTTGAGATCACACACCATTTCAAATATATATTCGGAAAGTATGGGATTACACACCTTATTCGGAATCTGTAACACGATATTCTCCACGGCACCAACAATCTGAGTCTCTTATTACGAGAGATAGGTGTTCGACTTTACCATTATTTCTAAAAAATCCACAAGTAGAGAGTATCGCGTGATTTTGTGCCTAACAACATAATCGATTAGCCAAACTTTCAATTCGATTAACCCCATAACCGAATAACGATATCAAATGGACTATGAAAAGATCCTTACCTTAATCGTCGATTCCCACCAATTGGCTTATGACTACGAATGAATCGACAAGGATTTGGTATTAGGCCACCCACTAGAACTTTACGAAAATGAGTTGATCAAATATGAGAGTGACGGAGAGAGTGATATTTTGATAAGAAACAAAGTGGAATAGCCGTATAGTGATGAACATACATATTCGACTAGAAAGAGAAGAAATAAAAGGATTAGAAATGAAGCCCTTACCCTATTCAACCAAGGAGAGATGTCCAACACACAAAAATGGGGAAGATAGAAGATGATAGAAATTCGGCTATCAAAAGAAGATGAACAAAATATGAATATTTGACTAAACAAAAGAGAAAAAAAGATGTACAATTGTGCTAAGAGGTTTCGGCAAAGAGAATAGTAAACTGGAAGAAGATGACAAAAAAGTTGCAAATAAGATTTTTGGCCAAAACAATACCAAGACCTTACCAAATGCCAAAGTAAAAATTTCAGCTACCTATCTACCCCCAAAACCATCCACATGCATTACAATATTGGTCAAGCATTTGGCGAGCCACACTTTCCATGACACTCTCCCTTTTTTGTGCCAACATGTCCCCCATACTTGCCTTTTTCTTTTGATTCCTTTCCCCAACCTCAACCTTTCCTTATTTCCTTAGCCACCTTACCAAAAATAAAGAAGTCCACCTTGCGATATATACCTCTTGGCTGACATTTAAGGAGAGCATGCAAAAATAATAGTCAAAATTTGCACACAATGGGATTTGAAGCTCTTCCCTTGAAGTCCTTCACTTGATGCCATAACCTCTTTACTAATTGCTCATTTATGCTAACAATTCACTCATTTATTTCTATAAGCCTTGAAGCTACTTACCATCTCTCCTTAAAGTGCTAAAATACCAAATTTTTCCTAAGGCCCAATTAAACCCGAGATTTCATAGAAACTCCGTAACCTTCCAAATTCACTTAACTAATAAGTCTAATTTGCAGCAATGCCATTATCATATTCTCAAAAAATTTAAACATTCTTACGCCCAAGGCCCATTGGGCCCAATCCTACTAGGCCAAATTTCGGGATGATACATATATATGGCACTTAGTGTGTGATTCAAAATAACTTCGGCTATATATGGCACTTAGGGTGCGAGATTGAGATAGCTTCGACTATGTATTGGCACTTAGTCTGCGAGATATCGAGTATTCAAAAGTATTACGAATAGGTATGAACTCTTTATGAATTTGTACAAGTATGTGCATGAAAAGTATGAGCTTAAATTAGAAGAAGTTATGAAATTGTATATAAGCATATGAGTAAGTATGAGGAAGGTTTGTTTGTTATCATGAATTACATGTTAAATAGTTCAATTTGATGAATTGTGTATTATAAATTATTGAGTTTATTTCACATGCGCCTACTAAGCTTTATATGTAACGCCCCAAAAAAATCTTTAATATTTATTTTTGTATGTTTTTGACAAAAATGTGTATCTGCTTCAGTGGTTATGTGTTATTGGAGTGTCTGAGAAGTCTTAGGTTCAAGCCTTAACTTGGGCAAAATTTAGCTTGGGCAAAATTTTGTCTTTAATTGAATAAACCCTTATCTTTGGATAGTAGGCTTATAAATAATTGTTGATAAAACATGTCAAAATGGGCCTGCTGGTCTAGTGGTTAAGTGGAGTGTTAGTGTTGCAAGAGGTCTGGAGTTCGAATCTCTGCGCGATAAAAATGGGGATTTATTTTTATTGCTTGGCCGTGGAAGAATTGTAGTTTGACCGAAATTTGAGTGTTTGAGGAGTGTGGGAAAGGTGTGGCTTATTATTAGGAGGCTAAAGATGGGGGGATTTTTGGTTGTTAAGGGATTTGGATGGGGGAGGTTGGAGATTTTTGAAGAGATATTTTGGGGATAGGAGGAGAGTTGGTGCCGAATTGGTATTGCTTCTCTCAAAATTTTGGCTAGGGAATTGTTTCCTCTCATTTCTTCTTTTTCCTTCCATCCTTTTTGTGTTTTCTACCGAATGTTCTTCTGCAAGAGTGCTAAATTTTTGCTGAGGGATTTTGCTATTTTCTTTCTTTTTTCTTGTCTCTCCTCTCTGTGTTGTTGCTTTCCACTTCACCTTGGTGTCGTTCTTCCCCTAAAAACTCTTCTTCTGACTGTCAATATTTCACCATAATTGCTACGACTTTCTTTTTCTTTCACGCTTTCAATAAGTTATGATAATGTTTTCCGTTATGGTCACCTAACCAATCGGTCACTAAGGTTTTGACTTTCGTTTACTAGACGATCAAAGTTTGAGGGCAGCTAGTCAAAGCTGTGGCTTTTGGTAATCGTCATTTTCTGTTGGTGGTAAGATTGAAATGACTGAAACCTGAATGGCTTGTTGTATCTTGTTCAATTCTCGTTAATTTATAACTGGTTCTTTTGTTAACTTTAACTTCATTGGGCCTTGTTTTTCTCTTAATTAAATGGAGGATCGGGGTTATTTTGTCTTGACAGCAAAGAACCGTTTGGAGCAAGGTCCTTTTTTGTGGAGTCGTAGCATTTTTGTTCGAGGTTTCAAGGTTGGTATCGTGTGTTTATTTTGGAAGTGTTTTCGACTATATGTTATGGTGCTAGTGGTGAGTGAGACTACCGATAAAATTAGAGTGTTCGAATTTAGGTACTATTGGTCTCAGGGGTGGTTTGCTGCGAAACCATAACAGGTGTGTAAACACAATCGCAATTATGGAAATTGACAAAAGTCAGAATATGTGAACGTCGATGCTACACGGGCGTACGCTCGCCCGTGTGGTAGGTCGTATGATAAATATGGGTGTGTGATCGACGAGGCCAACCATGTACGATTTCATGGGCTTGGCTGAACTGGGCCGTGTGGCCCCCACATGAACAAACCATACGGGCGTGTGGAAATTGTTGGGCCAGGTTGTAACAGTCTGGTTTATACCCTAGTCGAATAGTGGTTTTGGGACCACAAATTCGAGTTGGTAAAATATTTTAATATTATATTTTATGCCATTGATGAGTGTTTAAGCGTGTATTAAAGTTTCGTAAGCTAAATTGTCCGTTTATGTGTTTAATTTGATTAAAGGATTGAATTGCATTGAAATGCAAATTTGCATGTTTTATGAAAAGATGCCTATTTGTTATGTCTTTATAAGTGCGAGGACTTATGTGGCAATTAAGCCAATTCTATGGTTAGTGGATGACTAAGGTCAAAAATGACCTTGAATTATATGTTATAATAATGTTTATTAAATGGCAAAATTGGTAAAATGCATATTATTATTATGTTTTTAATAAAACATAAGAAATAGATAGTGGCATATGTTCATCCTATTTTGGCCGAAATTAGCAAAGAAAAAGAAAGGAGAAAGAAGCTAGGTTATTCAGCCATTGAAAGGTTCAATTAAGGTACGTTTTGACTTCAGATTTTGATGATTTTTATGTTTTTGAGATTTTTGCTTAGTCTACAATTAAGTCCATGTCTCAATTTGATGAATTGATGTTGTTCATGAAATGTGCCATTGATTAAATGGTGAGCTTTGTGTTGTGCCTAGTTGATACTTGAAAGATTTGTGCTAGATGAACATACTTTATTCTTGAATTTTTGATGAATTTAGCTAATTAGGGCTAAATTGAGAAAATAGTAACTTGAGGGACTAAATTATAAATTTTATGGAAAATATGGGCTTGTATGAGATGTATGAACATTCGGCTAAGCATGGTTAAATGATGATTTTGTAAATTTGATATTTTGAGAATAAATGACTAAATTGATAAAATGATCAATTATAGGGGACAATTTGTAAATTGCCAAAAATATGTGTATTTGGATTGAATTGAATGAATTAATGAGTAAAAGGGTTAAATTTTAATATGTATAGATTAAGAATCGAAGAAAATGGACTTAAATCACGGAAAACAAAAGTAGTCGAATAACCAAGACTGAACGAATATCCGAATTTGAGGTAAGTTGATATATAAATAAATGTATTTGTATTGAATTATATATGTTTATATGACTATGGATAATGATGAATGCACATGAGATGTTGTATATATATGAATTCTAAGATAAGATTGAAATAGTGTTAACATCCAAGAAGTTCCGTTCGAACATATAAATAGATAGGATTAACTATGTTATGACATGGGTGATTGATATCTGATTACGTGTAAGACCCTGCCTGGGTCAGTGGCACCGATATCTGATTACGTGTAAGACCCTATTTGGGACAGTGGCATCAATATCTGATTATGTGTAAGACCCTATCTAGGACAGTGGCATCGATATCTGATTATGTGTAAGACCCTGTTTGGGATAGTGGCATCGATATCTGATTAAGTGTAAGACCCTGTCTGGGACAGAGGCATCGATATCGATGTCATGCAAGACCATGCCTGGGATGTTGGCAATTAATGATTATATGATTTGTATATTTGTATCAGGTATGTTTGATATGTACACTAAGTGTGCATAATGGTAAGTATCTATATGAACTTATGTTGGTTAATATGTGAAATGGAATGATGAGTTAATATGCGAAATATGCTTGAATAAGTTATGTGTGAATATGATATTTGAATTGAAGAATTTTAGTATTATATGGCTAAGTATATGAGCTAATAAATATGAGATGAATTTTCTATGAGAATTATAAATGACATTCCATCAAATTGAATAAGTGTAATATATGTTAAGTTTATTTATATATGGTTTACTAAGCTTTTGGAAAGGCTACTCTGTATGTGTTTTCTCTGTTTTATAGATTGTCAAAGCTATTAAAGGCTCAGGGACCGTCGAGGATCGTCATCACACTACTCAGCTTGTTTTGGTACATTTTGGAAATGTATATAGCTAGATATGGCATGTATAGGCTAGTTATTTGTATAAGTGTGAGACTTGAACTTAGCCATGTGATTTAGCTAGTTATGTATTGGTAATATGCTTTGATAAATGTGTTATATGATGCATATTTTTGGTATGGTTTGAAAGCATAAGAAATGGTTAAGTTTAAGGTATGTATATAGAAGAAATTTTGAGCATATATGTTTAACAAAAGTTGAACTTGTGAATGGTAAGTATGGATAAATTATGCTTGTATATTCATAAGTTTTAGTCTTGTAAACTTGGCATGATTAGTATTGGATTGGATTGTAGAGATGGATGATTATTTTGATATGTTTTTAGTTGTCGTATGTGCATGAGATGTGTTGGTAATTTGCTTGTAGGAATGACCCTAGTTGGGTGGCATTTTGGTCTTGTAAATGGCCTATAATGTCACACGGGTGTGGCACACGAGCATGCCTAGTGACCGTGGGGTAAAGTCAGTAGCTAGCTTAAGAGCACACGACCATGGTACACGGGCGTGCCTAGTAGCCGTGTGAAGAAGTCAGTAAATGGCCTAAGAGTACACAGCCTTAGAACACGGGGGTGCTCGGTGACCGTGGAGCCAAGTCAAGTTCGACCACAAGGAGGACACATGGGTGTGTCTAGCAGCCGTGGGAGGCACACGACCTGCCACACGGGCGTGTAACCCCTAAAACTTTGAAAAGTTTTAAATTTCCAAGAATTTCTTTATGTGTTCCGGTTTAGTCCTGACCCTTTTACAAAGCATGTTTTAGGTCTCAATGACCTACATAGGGGACTTTATGATTGTATATGATAGTTTAATTTATGAATTGTCTGTTAAAGTTTTCGATCTATAAGGTAATGTCATTAACCCTAATCTGGTGATGGATACGGGATAGGGGTGTTACATTTGGTTGGTATTAGAGCTATGGTTTAGTCGATTCTCAGACTAACGTAACGTGACAAAGTCTAGCTATACATGCCATATATCTGAATTGTGATAGTGTGATGAATCCTGATGTGAAAAATGTGATTTTTATATAGTAATGGATCCCAAAAGAGACGTAACTGACGATGTAAAAGTAATGCACCTGCTCCCGTGCAAGGGACAACGCCTTCTGATCCGAGATCGACAACGAGCTGTCAAGAGGGAGAAGCTAAACAAGCTTTCTTTCATATGATGAGTGAGTGGTTCACTCAATTTATGAGAAATAACCCGACTGTTTCGCAACTTCCACCCTGGTTAATCCCCCTCAGACATCTGTTATGCTTTCGACTATGAATCTAAATCTGATGAAAAAGCCTCTAGTTAACAAAATTCGTAAGTATGGGGCCGGAGAGTTCAGGTTTACTAATGATGATAATATCAAGAAAGTCGATTCTAAAGCTCGTAATGAAAGAAAAGAATCAATGAGTAATTTTTCTCAACCTTTGATAAAGAAATATAGAGATGCAACCAATAGATCAAATGCTTCATTTGGACATATGAGTAAAGATCGTATGAGACCAAACGTTAGTATGAGAACTTAAGCTCCAATTGAATCAAATGATGAAAGTACTAAAAGCAACAAACCTGAGTGTAGATAGTGTGGAAGATGACATATGGGAAAATGTTGGGGCAAGTATAACAATAGAGTTTGTTATAAATGTGGATCACGAAATCACTTCATTCGAGATTGCCCAAAGATGGCGAGTGTTGAAAATGTCAGATACGAGTGACTCAAGTGTAAGTGTTGTAGTAAAAGACATTCGAGGAATTGTAGATTGAATAATCAAGTTCGCTTTAGATGTGGAATCGTTAGATCATTTTATTCGAAACTACCCAGAGTTTGTTGAACTAGAGATTACTCAAAATCTAAGATCAGATAATGCTTCAGAGAGAGATAGACCTTCCCGAAATACAAGAAATGTCAGTAGTAGTCAGAGGTCTACAAGGGATACTGTTGCAAAATCTGAATTTGGAGAGCCAACTAGAGCGTATGCTATTCAAGCTTGTGAGGAAGCTTCATCTTCAGATACTATTATGGGTACGTTTACTCTTTATGACACTTTTGTGATTGCATTAATAGACCCTGGCTCTACTCATTCGTATATATATACATGAACCTAGTAATTAGTAAGACTTTGCCTGTAGAGTCTACTGAGTTTTTTGTAAAAATATTGAAACCCTAAGTAAAAGTGTTTTTGTTGACAAAGTATGCAAGAACCGTCCGTTAATGTTTTAAGATATCTGTTTCCCTACTAATTTGATGCTTTTTCAATTTGATGAGTTTGATATCATTCTGGGTATGGACTGGTTGACAGTACATGATGCTGTTGTAAATTATAAAAGGAAGATTATTAATTTGAGATGTCTGAATAATAAAATTGTGCGGGTTGAGTTTAATGATTTAAATGAATTGCCTGTTGTGATATCTGTACTGAAAGCTCAAAGATATGTGAAAAATGGATATGAAGCATATTTTTCTTATGTGATTGATTTGAAGGTGTCTGAAAAGAAAGTTGAATCAGTGCCTATTGTCTGTGAGTTTTTTGATGTATTTCCTAAAGAATTGTCGGGTTTGCCTCCGATACGTGAAGTTAAATTTGGTATGGATTTGTTGCTTAGTACTACACCTATTTCGATAGCTCCGTATAGAATGACACCAACGGAATTGAAAGAGTTAAAGTCACAATTGTAAGAATTGACTGATAGAGGGTTCACTAGACATAGTTTTTTTTCACCTTGGGGGTGCTCCTGTCTTGTTTTTGAAAAAGAAGATGGTTAGAGCTGTTAAAAGATTATGAACTTGTGATAGAGTATCATCCGAGTAAAGCAAAGGTTATTGCTGATGCGTTGAGTAGAAAATCATTGTTCGCACTACGTGCTTTGAATGCTCAGTTAGATTTGCCTGATAACAGTTATGTGATAGCTGAATTAAAAGTGAAACTGTTGTTTGTACTGTAAATACGTGACGCTTAGAAGGTTGATAATGAATTGTTATCGAAACAAGCATAGTGTAATGCGAATTTTGAATCTGAATTGCTAGTTGTTGATGATTATTTGAGATTCCGCGATCATATCTGTGTTCCGAGAAATTTGGAGTTGATTCAGCTAATTTTGAGTGAAGCACATAACAGTCGTCTATCTATTCATCCAGGAAGTACAAAGATGTATCATGATTTGAAGCAACGCTAGTGGTGGTTTAGTAAGAAGAGAGATAATTCTGACTTTGTTTCGAAATGTTTAGTCTGTCAGCAAGTCAAAGCTGAACATCAAGTTCCGTCTAGTTTGCTACAACCGATTCTAATTCCAGAGTGGAAACAGGATAGAGTAACAATGGACTTTGTTTTTGGATTGCCTCTGATTCCGAGAAAAAAAGATGCAATTTGGGTTGTGGTTGATAGATTAACGAAATCTACCTATTTTATTCTGGTAAGATCTGACTACACACTTGATAAGTTAGCTGAGCTTTATATTTATGATATTGTGAGATTGCACGGGGTGCCACTATCCATTGTGTCTGATAGAGACCCGAGATTCACATCAAGATTTTAGAAGAAAATGCAAGAAGCTTTAGGTACAAGATTACATTTCAGTACAACTTTTCATTCGCAAACAGATGGTCAATCCGAGTAGAATCATTCAGATTCTTGAGGATATGTTAAGATGTTGTATTCTTGAATTTGATGGTTTGTGGGAACAATATTTGCCATTGATTGTATTTTCTTACAATAATAGTTTTAGTCAAGCATCAAAATGGCACCTTATGAAGCTTTGTACAGACATAAATGTCGTACACCTCTGTATTGGACTTAGCTTAGTGAAAATAAGCTACACGGGGTCGATTTGATAAAAGATACAAAATAGAAAGTGAAAATGATCCGAGATTGCTTGAAAACAGCATTTGATCGTCAGAAGTCTTACGCGGACTTTAAACAAAAAGATATAGAATTTGAAATCGGCGACAAAGTATTTCTAAAAGTGTCTTCGTGGAAGAAAGTACATCAATTTGGACGCAAAGGCAAGTTAAGTTCGAGGTTTATTGGACCGTATGAAATTATTGAACATGTCGGGCCTGCTGCATATGGATTAAGGTTGCCCTCTGAGTTGGAAAAGATACGTAATATATTCCATGTTTCGATGCTTCGTAGATATAGATCCGATCCATCACATGTGATTGCCCCATCTGAAATTGAAATCCGATCTAATATGACAAACAAAGAAGAATCGATTCGTATCTTAGCTCGTGAAGTAAAAGAGTTGAGAAATAAGAAAATACCATTAGTGAAAGTATTTTGGAATCAACACGGAATAGAAGAGGCTACGTGGGAGCCTGAGCACTCAATGAGATAGCAATATCTGACTCTGTTCACGGTAAGATTTTTGGGGACGAAAATCCCTAAGGGGGAGAATTGTAATAATCTGGTTTATACTCTAGTCGAAACAGTGGTTTCGGGACCACAAATCTGAATTTGTAAAATATTTTAAATTATATTTTGTGCCATTGATGAGTGTTTAAGTATGTGTTAAAGTTTCGTAAGCTAAATTGGCCGTTTATGTGTTTAATTTGATTAAAGGATTGAATTGCATTGAAATGCAAATTTGCATGTTTTATGAAAAGATTCCTAATTGTTATGTCTTTATAAGTGTGAGGGCTTATGTGGAAATTAAGCCATTTCTGTGGTTAGTGGACGGCTAAGGTCAAAAATGACCATGAATTATATGTTATAATAATGTTTATTAAATGGCTAAATTGGTAAAATGCATATTATTATTATGTTTGTAATAAAACATAAGAAATAGATAGTGGCATATGTTCATCCTATTTTGGCCAGAATTAGCAAAGAAAAAGAAAAGAGAAAAAAGCTAGGTTATTGGGCCATTGAAAGGTTCAATTAAGGTATGTTTTGAGTTTAGATTTTGATGATTTTTATGTTTTTGAGATTGTTGCTTAGTCTACTACTAAGCACATGTCTCAATTTGATGAATTGATGTTGTTCATGAGATGTGCCATTGATGAAATGGTGAGCTTTGTGATGAGCCTAGTTGTTAATTGAAAGATTTGTGCTAGATGAACATATTTCGTTCTTAAGTTTTTTTAATTAGGGCTAAATTGAGTCAATAGTAACTTGAGGGACTAAATTACAAATTTGATTGAAAATATGGGCTTGTATGAGATGTATGAACATTCGGCTAAGCATGGTTAAATGATGATTTTGTGAATTTGATGTTCTAAAAAATGGACTAAATTGATAAAATGTGTAATTATAGGGGATAATTTGTAAATTACCCAAAATATATGTATTTGGATTGAATTGAATGATATAATGAATAAAAGGGTTAAATTTGAATATGTATAGATCAAGAATTGAAGAAAATGGACTTAGATCACGGGAAAATGAAAGTAGTTGAGTAATCGAGACTGAACGAATATCCCAATTTGAGGTAAGTCGACATATAAATAAATGTATTTGTATTGAATTATATATGTTTATATGACTATGGATAATGATGAATGCACATGAGATGTTGTTTATATATGAATTCTAAGAAAAGATTGACATAGTGTTAACATCCGAGAAGTTCCGTTCGAACATAGAAATAGATAGGATTAACTATGTTATGACATAGGTGATCGATATCTGATTACATGTAAGACCCTGTCTGGGACAATGGCATCAATATCTGATTACATGTAAGACCCTGTCTGGGATAGTGACATCAATATTTGATTACGTGTAAGACCCTTTCTGGGACAGTGGCATCATTATCTGATTATGTGTAAGACCCTGTCTAGGATAGTGGCATCGATATCTAATTATGTGTAAGACCCTATCTGGGACAGTGGCATCAATATCTGGTTACGTGTAAGACCCTATCTGGGACAGTGGAATTGATATCTGATTGCGTGTAAGTCCCTATCTGGGACAGTGGCATCGATATTTGATTACGTGTAATAACCTATCTGGGATAGTAGCATCGACATCTGATTACGTGTAAGACCCTATCTGGGACAGTGGCATTTATATATGATTACGTGTAAGACCCTGTCTGGGACAGTGGCATCGATATCTGATTAAGTGTAAGACCCTGTTTGGGACAGAGGCATCGATATCTAATTTCATGCATGACCATGTCTAGGACTTTGGCAATGAACAATTATGTGATTTGTATATTTGTATCAAGTATGTTTGATATGTACACTAAGTGTGCATAAAGGTAATTATCTATATGAACTTATATTGATTAATATGTGAAATGGAATGATGAGTTAATATGTGAAATATGCTTGAATAAGTTATGTGTGAATATGATATTTGAATTGAAGAATTTTAGTATTATATGGATAAGTATATGAGCTAATAAATATAAGATGAATTTGCTATGAGAATAATAAATGACATTCCATCAAATTGAATAAGTGTAATACATGTTAAGTTTATTTTTATATGGCTTACTAAGCTTTTGGAAAGCTTACTTTGTGTGTGTTTTCTCTATTTTATAAATCGTCAAAGCTACTGAAAGGTCTAGGGCTGTCGAGGATCGTTATCACACTACTCAGCTTGTTTTGGTACATTTTGGAAATGTATATAGCTAGATATGGCATGTATAGGCTAGTTATTTGTATAAGCGTGAGACTTGAACTTAGCCATGTGATTTGGCTAGTTATGTATTGGTAATATGCTTTGATGAATGTGTTATATGATGCATATTTTTGGTATGGTTTGAAAGCATAAGAAATGGTTAAGTTTGAGGTATGTATATAGAAGAAATTTTGAGCATATATGTTTAACAAAAAGTTAAACTTGTGAATGGTAAGTATGGATAAATTATGCTTATATATTCATAAGTTTTAGTCTTGTAAACTTGGCATGGTTAGTATTGGATTGGATTGTAGAGATGGATGGTTATTTTGATATGTTTTTGGTTGTCATATATGCATGAGATGTGTTGGTAATTTGCTTGTAGCAATGACCCTAGGTGGGTGGCATTTTGGTATTGCAAATGGTCTATAATGTCACACGGGTGTGGCACATGGGCGTGCCTAGTAACCGTGGGGTAAAGTCAGTAGCTAGCTTAAGAGCACACTGCCATGGCACAGGGCGAGCCTAGTAGCCATGTGAAGAAGTCAGATATGGACTAAGACTACACGGCCTTAGTACACGAGGGTGCTTGGTGACCATGGAGCCAAGTCAGGTTCGACCACGATGAGGACCCATGGGTGTGTCTAGCAGTCGTGGTAGGCACACGGCCTTCCCACACGAGCGTGTCACCCCTAAAACTTTGAAAAGTTTTAAATTTTTGAGAATTTCTGTATGTGTTCCTGTTAGCTCCGACCCTTTTACAAAGCATGTTTTAGGTCTCAATGACCTACATAGGGGACTTTATGATTGTATATGATAGTTTAATTTACAAATTGTCTATCAAAGTTTCAGATCTGTCAGTTAATGCCCTTAACCCTAATCCGGTGTCGGATACAGGATAGGGGTATTACACAGGTCATGCACTTCACATGGCCAAGGCCATTATGGGTCGTGTGGGCCACACGGTGTGTGGGCCTACATGGGCCAACAATATGGGCTCATGGGCCCATTTTCACTATTTGACTATTAAGGTTGCATGGGTGCCCGAATCGACTGTGGACCTACTGTTGGGTCGGTAAGCTTACTTAGACCCCTAATTGACTGAATGACTGTTATGCCCCTGTATGATATATTTATATTTATGTACATGTGAGGCTATATTTTAGCATGCTATGTAGACTGTACTGAATAAATACACAATACTATGATATGACATGGCATGATTTCATGATGCATTGCATGGGGATGGGCTATTATTGATCGGAGGAAGTGTACTGAAAGGCTTCGAGCTTAAATTATTAGCAGCCCAGCTGCATATCACTATGTAGTGCCGCATTCGGTACTCTCTGGAGTGTAGGGATGGGTGGGTTGATTATATCCCCACATGGAGTGTAGGGTTGGACAGGGATGGAGTGTAGAGGCTAGATGGGTTGGACTTTATACTATTTCATATGTTACTGCACTGATTAATGTTACTGTAATGGGCCAAGGCCCAAACACATGACTATTCTGTACTGAGATAGACCAAAGCCCAAACTAAAATTGTCACTGATACTGAAAAAGGGCTTAGGCCCAGATTGTGTTTCTTCTCTATCTGTTTGTTGATATGGGATTACACACTGAGTTTTCGTAAACTCACCCATCTGTTTTAACTGTACAAGTAATCCCCAATCATAGGTGGATCAGTACAACAGAGGACTCAGCGGTGGCCACACGACCTATCTAATTGGATTTAGTATTTTATGGTTTCAACTTAATTTTTGGGGTATTTTATTGTAATAAGGGCCTTTGGATTTATATTTTTAATTTGGGATTTTATTGTTGTTTTGGTTTATAACTGCTAGCAGTAGGAAAAGCCGCAAGTTTTCAGAAAGATAAATGTTTTATCAAAATTTCCTCAAATACGCAATCAGTTTAAAAGCTTCCGCGATAAATGACGCTTTGAAAATTAATAACATTTTTAAAAGTGAATAACTTTTCAATGATTCATGCTTTGAAAATGAAAGACCCATTTTAGACTAATCATTGAATAACACAAAGTTATTAAATAGAAATGTGACATCGCCAGATTCGGCCATAACGTCCAGGCTGGGTTTGGGGTATTACATTTAGTGGTATCAGAGCCAGGTTGCAAAACTCGGCTCTGGATTGGGTTTTAAAACTTGAAATTCTAAATAACTGCTTTCAAATGATATGAAGTGTTTTGAGATATTTTACTGAATGTGTGGCACATCGAGTCTCCAACACCGATACTGTAAGTTCTCTCTAAAAACTGTATTATGATTGTGACTGAAACTGTTATATGCTCTAAATTGAAACTGCTATAGGTAGTATATCCTAGACTATTATAGATGGACTACACTTAAAACACTTAAAATAGTGTATACTGAGACTGTAGCAAAACTGTTAGGCCGATTTATGAAAATAGACACTAAATTTCTATACTACTTTGCATAAAACTTTGATTAACAAATGCTGAAACTGTAAACTGATCTACATAAAAATATTAATACATATAACACAAGATTAAACAATGAGCATGAGAGGTACTCGCAGACGGGGTACAAGAGGACATAAAGGTTAGTTACGGAACGACTCTGGTCCAATGAAGCTGAGATTTTTAGGGGTATTGATGGAGTTGCCCCTAACGTGGCTGAGTACTGGATAGAGGCCACGGAGAGAATTACGGATGACTTGGACTGCAACACCGAGTAAAAATTAAAGGGTGTTGTATCGCTACTACAAGATAAATTATATCAATGGTGGCTCACTGTAAATGAGGGTACTCAGCCTGAACGGCTGACCTGGGAATTCTTCAAATTTGCCTTCCAGGGAAAATACATGGGTGCCAATTTTGTATATGCCCAGAGGAGGGAGTTTTCAAATCTGACTCAAGAGGACAGATCAGTGGTCGAATATGAGGTCGAGTTCTTAAGGCTGAGCCATTATGGGAGAGGGTATGGTGGCGACCGAGTACGAGTGATGTGTTCGCTTCGAGGACAACCTTAGAGATAGCTTAAGAGTTCTAATAGCTCTACAAAGGGAGCGAGACTTTGCTGCACTAGTGGATAAGGCGAAGATCACCGAAGAGGTTAAGCGCATTGAGCGCCAGAATCGAGAGAAAGAGAGAGGTAGGAACAAGAGGGATTTGGAGCCCTCGAGTTCTATTCAGAGGCCTAAGAAAAAGGCCATGGTGGATAGGCCAGTCAGAATTGGGTCCCTTTGGTTGCTGCTGGTCAACAGCCTTGTACTGATTGTGGGAGACGCCATCAGGGCGAGTGCTAGAAAAGAACTGGGGGATGTTTGAGGTGTGGTTCATTGGATCACCATACCAGAGAGTGTCCACAGAGGCCTGATCAAATGCAAGCTCTTGGTTTGGGTACTACACAGTCATCGAGGTGGTAACGCGTTGGGCCATGGGCGGAGAGCACCGGACAGAGGTGCTAATTAGGCTGACGCTATGCAGCTGGATCTAGTATATGCTTCACGTCACCGAGAGGAGGGAGATGCTTTGGATGTCATTACGGGTACATTCTTAATTTTTAATGTACCTTATACTACATTGATAAATAAAGGATCCACTCATTCCTATGTTGCCTGCTCTATTACTGAAAACTTGGGGATTTTGATTGAGAGTACTCCAAGTGAAATTATAGTATTAAGTCTACTGGGGCAGTCGTTTGAGTTGATAAGTTATTTACAGATGTCCCTTTAAAGGTACAAGGAGTTATTTTTCTAGTCGATCTAATGGAACTCCCTTTTAGAGAATTTGATCTGATACTGGGAATGGATTGGCTAGTTAAACACCGAATGAACTTGGATTGTGCCACTAAATGGGTGGAATTGAGAACTGAGGAGGACAGCAAAGTAGTTGTAATTAAGGAACGTCAAAACTACTTGTCAAATGTGATTTCTGCATTGAGGGCTGAAAAGTTGGTTCGTAAGGTCAGTGAGGCGTATCTGGCCTACATCACTATTTCAGATTCTGGGGATTCTTCTATTAGAGAAATGAGAATGATTAAAGACTTTCCGGATGTCTTCCTTGAAGAGCTACCTAGGTTACCTCCAAACCGTGATGTTGATTTTGGGATTGAGCTCCTCCCTGGTATAGCTCTGGTGTCCATCGCCCCTTTTAGAACGACACCGAAAAAGTTTGTAGAGCTTAAAGCTCAAATCCAAGAGTTATTGGATCATGGTTCATCCGTCCTAGTGTGTCTCAGTTGGGAGTACCAATTCTATTTGTAAAAATGAAGGATGGATCCATGTGTATGTGCATTAATTATCGGCAAGTGAGCAAGTTGACCATTAAGAATAAGTACCCCCCACCAAGGATAAACGACTTGTTTGATCAATTTCGAGAAGCTTCAATTTTTCCTAAAATTGACCTCTGATCTGGGTACCATCAGTTGAGAGTTAAGGAGGCTGATGTACACAAGACTGTGTTTAAGACTCACTATGGGTATTACGAGTTCTTAGTAATCCCGTTTGGATTGACGAATGCACTAGCAAACTTTATGGATCTGAAGAACCAAGTGCTCCAGTCTTATCTGGATCGGATCATGGCAGTCTTTATTGACGACATTCTGGTTATTCGAAGACTAATGATGAACATGATGAACATCTTCAAGTGGTTTTGCAAGTTTTGAGGGAGAAACAACTGTACGCCAAGCTCAGTAAGTGTGAGTTTTGGTTAAATGAAGTAACATTTCTGGGCCATGTGGTATCTACGGATGGGATTAGGGTCAATCCTCGAAAGATTGAGGCTATCTTGGATTGGAAGTAGCCTAGGATTGTATCAGAGATTCGTAGTTTTTTGGGATTGGCTGAGTATTATCGATGATTTATAGAAGGCTTTTCTGTTATTACAGCACTCTTAACTAAAGCTGCTACATAAGGGTGTGTCGTTTAACTGGAATGATTCACAGTAAAAGAGCTTTGAGAAGCTCAAGACCATACTGATTGAAGCCCCTGTTCTGATACAGCTAGTGCCTGGAAAAGAGTTTACAGTGTACAGTGATGCATCACATGTTGGTTTAGGATGTGTGCTGATGCAAGAGGGTAAGGTGGTTGTGTACGTGTCTCAACAACTTAAGACTCATGAGGCAAATTACTCGACGCATAACTTGGAGTTGGCAGCGGTGGTATTTGCACTAAAAATCTAGAGGCATTACCTGTATGGTGAGAAGTGTTTCATTTACACTGTCCACAAGAGCCTCAAGTACCTCCTCACTCAGAATGAGCTAAATCTTAGGCAATGTAGATGGATTGAGCTACTTAATGAATATGACTGCACGATTGAATACCACCCTGCCAAGGCCAATGTGGTGGCTGATGCACTGAGCCGTAGGGCTGTGATGGATCTGAGGGTGATGTTTGCTTGTCTCAGTTTACTTGATGATGGTATTCTGTTAGCTAAACTCCAGGTTAAATCGATGTGGATCGAGTAGATTAAGGGTAAATAGTTGGAGGATGAGTCACTGGGTCTTCGATTCCGACAGATTGAGAGTGGTAATACATCATATTTTAGACTGAATAGTGAAGGGGTACTCTGTTTTCGTGGGAGAACCTATGTTCCAATTGATATTGATTTGAGACAGTCCATACTATGAGAGGTGCATAGTAGCTATTATGCTATGCATCCTGGCAGAAATAAGATGTACCGAGACCTTCAAGAGTTGTATTAGTGGCCAGGTCTTAAGCGAGAGGTTACTGATTTTATGAGTAAATGTTTGACATGGCAGGAGGTTCAGGTTGAGCATCAACTAACCTCAGGTTTACTATAGCCAATCAAAATACCGCTTTGGAAGTGGGAAAGAGTGACTATGGATTTCGTAAGTGGGTTTGCCCTTAATGCCCATTAAGAAGGATTCTGTATGGGTCATCGTGGATCGATTGACTACATCTGCCTATTTCATATTGGTTCGTACTGACTACCCTCTACAAAAGTTGGATAAGCTATATGTGTCTGAGATAGTGAGACTGCATGGCGTACCGATTTCAATAATATCTGATAGGGATCCCCGCTTCATGTCTCGATTCTGGAAGAAACTACATGATGCTCTGGGTACAAAGTTGGACTTCAGTACTGCATTTCATCCTTAGACAGATGGTCACTCTAAGACGGTGATTCAGATATTGGAGGATATGTTAAGGTGTTGTGTAATTAACTTTCGAGGCATTTGGAAGGAATGTTTGCCGTTGGCAGAGTTTGCTTACGACAACAGTTACCAGTCTAGCATGCAAATGACACCTTACGAGGTGCTCTATAGTCATAAGTGTCGTACTCCCTTGTGTTGGATTGAGTTGGACGAGTGACATGTTCTGGGCCCTAAACTAGTTTCTGATACTGAGGATAAGGTCAGGTTGATTCAGGATCGACTTAAGGAGGCATCTGATAGAAAAAAGTCGTATGCGGATCTGAAGTGTCATGATATAGAATATTCAGTGAGGGACTTTGTGTTTCTCAAGGTCTCACCATGGAAGAAGATACTGAGGTTTGTCGTAAGGGCAAATTTAGCCGTAGATTCATTAGGCCTTATCGCATACTGAGACTAGTGGGACTAGTTGCCTACCAGTTAGAGCTACCTCCAAAGTTGGACTAGATTCACGATGTGTTCCATGTCTCTATGTTGTGATGCTACCGCTCTGATCCCACACATATTGTTCCAGTTGAGGAGATCGAGGTTAGGCTAGATCTGACCATTGAGGAGGAGCCGGTACAGATATTGGACCGCGATGTTAAAGTTCTGAGAAGAAAGTCCATCCCATTGGTTAATGTTCTTTGGTGTAATCATAGTTCTGAGGAGGCGACGTGGGAGCCCGAGGATGCAATACGACAGCAATATCCTCATCTTTTTGATCAGGTAAAATTTTGAGGCCTAAATTTTCTTTAAGGGGGTAGAGTTGTAACGCCCCAAAAAAATATTTTATATTTATTTTTGTTTGTTTGTGATAAAAATGTGTATCTACTTCAGTGGTTATATGTTCTGGGAGTGTTTGAGAAGTCTTGGGTTCAAGCATTAGCTTGGGAAAAATTTGTCTTTAATTGAATAAACCCTTATCTTTGGATGGTAGGCTTATCAATAATTGTTAATAAAACATGTCAGAATGGGCATGCTGGTCTATTGTTTAATTGAAGTGTTAGTGTTGCAAGGGGTCTGGAGTTTGAATCTCTGCGCGATAAAAAGGGGGGATTTATTTTTGGTGCTTGGCCGTGGAAGAATTGTAGTTTGACCGAAATTTGAGTGTTTGAGGAGTGTGGAAAAGGAATGGCCAATTTTAGGAGGCTAAAGAGGGGAGATTTTTGACTGTTAAGGGATTTGGATGGGAGGAGGTTGGAGATTCTTTAGGAGATATTTTGGCGATAGGAGGAGAGTTGGTGCCGAATTGGTATTGCTTCTCTCAAAATTTCGGCTAGGGAATTGTTTCCTCTCCTTACTTCTTTTTTTCTTTCCATCCTTTTTTGTGTTTTCTGCCGAATATTCTTCTACTAGAGTGCCAAATTTTTGCTAAGGGATTTTTCTATTTTCTTTCTTTTTTCTTGACTCTCCTTTTTGTGCTGTTGCTTTCCTCTTCACCTGGGTGCCATTCTTCCCCTCAAAACTCTTCTTCTAACTGTCGATATTTCACCATAATTGCTACAACTTTATTTTTCTTTCACGCTTTTTGTAAGTTATGATAATGTTTTCCGTTATGGTCACCTAACCAATCGGTCACTAAGGTTTCAACTTTCATTTAGGAGATGATCAAAGTTTGAGGGCGGCTAGTCAAAACTGTGGCTTCGAGTAATCGTCGTTTTCCATTGGTGGTAAGACTAAAATGACTAAAAGTCGAATGGCTTGTTGTATCTTGTTCAATTTTCATTAATTTATCATTGGTTCTTTTGTTAACTTTAACTTTGTTGGGTCTTGTTCTGCTCTTAATTAAATGGATGACCGAGGTTATTTTGTCTTGACAGCAAGGAACCGTTTGAAGCAAGGTCCCTTTTTTCTAGAGTCGTAGCATTTTTGTTCGAGGTTTAAAGGTTGGTATCGTGCATTTGTTTTTGAAGTGTTTTCGGCTGTATGTTATGGTGCTAATGGTGATTGAGACTAACGATAAAATTGGAATGTTCGAATTTAGGTACTATTGGTCTCGGGGGTGGTTTGCTGCGAAACCATAGTAGGTGTGTAAACACAATCGTGATTATAGAAATTGACAAAAGTTGGAATAAGTGAACGTCAAAGCTACACGGGCTTGCGCTCGCCCTTGTGGTAGGCCATATGACTTTACATGGGTGTGTGATCGATGAGGCTGGCCATGTGCGATTTCATGGGCCAGGCCGAACTGGGCCATGCACTTGTAGGCCCCACACGGGCCAAGTCATGCATTTCACACGGCCAAGGCCATTATGGGTTGTTTGTGCCACACGGGTGTGGGGGCCCACATGGGCCAACAACATGGGCTCATGGGCCCTTTTCACTATTTGACTGCTAAGGTTGCACGGGTCGCCGAGTCGACTGTCGACCTACTGTTGGGTCGGTAATCTTACTTAGACCCCTAATTAATGAATGACTGTTATGACCTTGTGAAATATATTTATATATATGTATATGTAAGGCTATATTTTAGCATGCTATGTAGACTGTACTGAATACATACACGATATTATGATATGACATGACATGATTTCATGATGCATTGCATAGGGATGGGCTGTTACTGATCGGAGGAAGCGTACTGAAAGGCTTTGAGCCTAAATTACTGGTAGCCAGCTACATATCACTCTGTCGTGTCGCATTCGGTACTCTCTAGACTGTAGGGATGGATGGGTTGATTATATCCCCACATGGAGTGTGGGGCTGGATGGAGATAGAGTGTAGAGGCTGAATGGGTAGGACTTGTATACTGCTTTATATGTTACTGCATTGATTAATGTTACTGTGATGGGCCAAGGCCCAAGCACATGACAATTCTGTACTGAGATGAGCCAAAGCCCAAACTGAAATTATCACTGATACTAAAAAAGGGCTTAGGCCTAGGCTATGTTTGTTCTCTGTCTGTTTGATAATATGGGATTGCACACTGATTTTTTGTAAACACACTCATCTGTTTTAACTATACAGGTAATCCCTAGTCATAGGCAAATCAGTACAACGGAGGACTCAGCAATGGACACACAACCTATCTAATTCGTTTTAGTATTTTATGATTTCAGCTTAATTTTGGGTTATTTTATTATAATAATGGCCTTTGGATTTATATCTTTAATTTGGGATTTTGTTTTATTTTTTGTTTATAACTACTAGCAGTAGGAAAAGCCGCGAGTTTTCAGAAAGATAAATGTTTTATCAAAATTTCCTCAAATACGCAATCGGTTAAAAGCTTCCACAATAAATAACACTTGGAAAATTAGTAACATTTTTAAAAGTGAATAACTTTTCAATGATTCATGCTTTGAAAATGAAAGACCCTATTTTAGACTCTTCATTGAATAACACAAAGTGATTAAATAGAAATGAGGATTTCAACGACAACATATTTAATGAAAAACACTTCAATGTGACACCGCCAGATTCAGCCATAACGTCCAGGCCGGGTGTGGGTTGTTACATTATAGCTTACTTTGTTTATTTTTCCTATATTTTATAGTGAATTCAAAGCTAGCTTGTATTTGGGGATAGTCAAAGACATCGTCACACTATCCAACCGTCACTTTGGTACTTTTGAACTTATGGTTTGGTCATATGGCATATATAGGGACTTTGATTCATTTTGGTTATGTTTTGGTAAAGATATTGGCCATATGAATTGGCATCATAAATGTTTATGTTTGGCATGTATATATAGCCTTGTGTGATGGATTATTTTGGTTTTTTGGTATGCTTGAATAATGTACTTATATGTATAGTTAAGTTTTGTGAACTGAGTTGGTTGATGGTTGTATGATGATGGATGTTAATAGGTACTATAATGGTAAATTGATGATTTGTGGATATAGGTATGTTTGTGAAATTAGGCCAAATAATGCATATTTTTTATAATAGTCATTTTGATGAGTTGAGATTATAAGGATTGGTATGAATTCAGATAGCATATTGTGGTACTTATGTGCCTTGAATTGGTTAGTATTGAAATGGTAAGATTTAGACTTGGCTTGGTTGTTTTGGATGGTATTTTATGCTATGGTTTGGTGTCATTTGTATAGGTGAAGAAGTGTACCAAATGGGGTGGCAAAATGGCTTGGTAAATAGCCTATTTTTGTCCACACGGATAGAGACATGAACGTGTGTCTCAACCGTGTATGACACACGGTCATGTTACACAGCCGTGTGTCCACTGGTGTTGATATTAAAATGAAGTCAGTATGATCCACACGGTCTCACACACGGGCGTGTGATCGGCCATGTGGCACAAGTCAGTAACCCCTTAATTGGCACATAAGCGTGTGACTAGGCTATGTTGCATAAGTCAGTATACCCTATTGGTTTGGTGCGGCCTAGGACATAGCCTGGCACACGAGCGTGTGTGGCGAGTTCGAAGGGCACACGGGCATGTGGTTAGCCGTGTGATCCAAGTCAATAACCTTACTTGTTTGGACATAGGCTAGGACACGGGCTAGGACACGGCCATATGCTTCCATTTTGATTGTTCAGACGGCCTGTGACATGGGCGTGTGTCCCCTTTTGTAGAAAAATTTCCTGAGTTATCAGTTTAGTCCCGAACCACTTTCAATTCATGTTTAAGGCCTCGTAGGCTCGTTTAAGGGACACTATGATTGATTGTGATTGATTTGTATTTGAACTGATAAATTGTATATAAAATGTATGTTTAAAGGGACACATTGGTCACTTTGCAATTAGTTGATTTCTTGTTAGTCCATCCCAAGGGAGTCCTTGAGATGTCCAAGTTAGAGTTAGGTAATTTATCTTTCCTATAGATTTAATAGTGTTGGATTTTTTAGAAAACATAGAGATTTTGATTCTATTAGGGAGGTCATTTTTAGCTACCTTTAGTGCCAAAATTGATGTGGGAAAAGGAGAGTTAACTATGGAAATTAATGAAGAAATAGAGGTTTATAGATATGTCAATAACTATAAGGGAAATTATGATTGTTGATTTATTAAAATATTGTCATGGTACCAACATTGTGAATTGCTTGAAGTGGTTCGAAATTGTAGGTCTAAGTTCAATGCCAAGAAGGATTAATTCCAAAGAAGGTGACAATCTATGGGAGATCCTCAAGTAGCCTCATTAGATTGAAGAACAAGAGACGCGTTTGAGTGTCGAGGACACCATGCGAACACCACTTCGGGGGTGTAATGGATCGCCCGAAAATCCATTTTTAAATTTTCCATTGGCAAAACCGAACTTGTGTTGCAAATAATTTAATTGTTTGAGACTCCACTTACTTTTCTTTAGCTTAGGATTTAAATTTATTGCATGTGTAGATTTAGGACTTGGTATGTCTATTTTTGTTTAGTTAGGTGTTTGGGCTGAAAAACTAGGGAATTTTGGGTATCTTATAGTGGCATCGCGATGCCCAAGGGTCAATGTTACGATACCCAAAACAACTTCGGTGGGAAACCAAAACAATATTCAATGTCGCAATACTAAGCCCTTGATATCACTACACCTGAAACAGTTTCAAAATTAAGTTTTAGTCATAAAACATACAAGGTTATCGTGACGTTGACCCCTTAGTATCGCGATACCCAAAACAATTTCAAATTTCATTTTTAGTCCTAAAACATTCAAGGATATTGTGACATACAGGAATTGGATGTCGCGATATTAAGGTTGATTCTCCCCGATTTTGTAATACCCCTATCTGGTTTTGCAAAAAACCCGTTTTGGGTGTTGCAACCCGCATGTTTTCCCCTTTTAATTAACATTTATTTACTAAATTACTATATTAACCTTAATGAAAAACCATTACTATCATCCATTTAATGTCCAATATTGTCCACTTACTATTATAATGGTCTAATTGCAACATAAGGACCTCTAAATTAAGATTCCATAGCTATTAGATACCTTTAGCTAATGGAACTCCACTTTTATACTTTACGCGATTTATTCATTTTTCTCAAATTAACCATTTAAACGATAAAATTACTTAACGAAATTTTCACACAATCACTCAATCATACTATAGACACTAAAATAATAATAAAATAAATATTTTAACCTCAAATTTGTGGTTCCGAAACCACTATTTTGATTTGACCAAAAATGGGTTGTTATAACTCTCCCCCTTAGGGATTTTCGTCCTCGAAAATATTACTAGTGAATGGGTTAGGGTATTGTTTTCTCATAGTTTCCTCAGGCTCCCACGTAGCCTCTTCAAATCTGCGACGTTGCCAAAAGATTTTCACTAAAGTTATGCATTTATTTCTCAATTCTTTGATCTCTCGAGCCAAAATTCTGATCAGTTCTTCATTGTACGTCATATTAGGTTGAATTTCAAACTCAGACGGAGAAATCACATGTGAAGAATCTGATCGATATCGACGCAACATCGATACGTGAAACATATTATGGATCTTTTCTAACTCTGATGGTAAAGCTAGTCGATATGCCACTAGCCCTATTCTTTCGATGATCTCGTATGGCATGATGATTCGTGGACTCAATTTGCCTTTACGACCGAAATGAAGTATTTTCTTCCACGGAGATACTTTCAAGAACACTTTGTCATCGATCTAGAATTCAATGTCTTTTCATTTGAAATCTGTGTACGATTTCTGACGAGCTAAAGCTACTTTCAAACAGTCGCGAATTACTTTCACTTTCTCTTCGGTTTCTCTAATCAAATCAACCCCATGAATTTGTTTCTCGCTAAACTTTGTAATGCCCCAAAATGTAGGCATTTATTTTTGTATGTTTTTAGCACAAATACCTATTGCTTCAGTGGTTGAGTGATTTGGGTGTGTTTGGGAGTGTCTGAGAAGTCATGGGTTCGATCCTGGGCTTGTGCAAAATTTTGGTTTTGGGGAATAAAATCCTTGCCTTTGGTTGGTAGTATTTTAAGTAAAATTGGGTAAAGCATGACATTAAAAGCCTACTGGTCTAGGTGGTAAGTGGCGTGATACCTAGGCTAGAGGACTGAGATTCAAATCTTGGTATTGGCAAGGGAATAGCTATTTTGCTGCTGTGCTGTGGGAGGTGATGGAGTTTGACTGAAACACTGTAGTGGTTGAGGTGAATTTGAATTGAATGGTTGAGGGGAGGTGTGATCAGGTGGAGAGATTTGAGGAGGGATTTTAGTAGGAAATCAAGGAAGGGAAGGGGGACGTAAAACTGTGTCGAAAGTGGACTCTGACAATCATGAATTCGGCTAGAGGGGGGATGCTTATTTTCAGTTTTTCTTGGGTAAATGTTGCTCTTCTGTTGAAATCTTTTTCCCCATTTTCAATTTTTCTCTCTTTAGCCGAATATGCTCAGGGTGTCTGCACTTTCTTTAGTTGCATTTTTTACAACATTTTCTCCTTGGTCGAATACACCCATCTCCTCTTTTCTCTTTTCCCCTGTGTTGGCTGAGACCTTAATTGTCTCAATTTATTTCTTTTCTCTCTTCTCCCCTAAATCAATTCTCCTCTTCTCCCTCAAGTGTTGTGCTATCGATTTTTTATTTTGAGTACTACCGAAACTAGTCCTCTTCTTCTGTCGATTGACTCCTTTCTTTTCAGTAAGTAAATATAGCACTTGAAGTTTTGGATTTTGAGTTACTAAAGTGGGGTTGTGTTTACTATGTTTGACAGCAATAAATCAAAGGTGAAAGGCTATGCTAGTGCCGAACCCATCCTCCATTCGGTTCTATTGGTCTCCTTCAATAAGTTCTTTAAAGAATCATCATTTCCTTTCCTTATTTTGCCTTAAGTGTTAACTGATAACAATTGTACGACAGTTAAGGAAAGACTCTGGAAACTCCTAATGAATCATTGAACACTAAGATTCGTGGGGAATCACCGTGGTTCGATTGAAGGTAACGCCACTCTATGAATAGATTGTTGATTTCAGGTTTCTTATTAACCATAAAGTAGGACTGATAGTGGTGTTTAATTGACCAAATGTAGGTTGGTGAGTGCCTGAACGACTGTTCATGACGGATCGAAACCAGGTGTGTAAACACTGCCTAAATTGTAAACCGGCAAAAGCCAAAAAAAGTATGGTAATTGATGCTATATGAGCGTGCGTTCACTCTGTGGTAATTCGAATGCATAAAATGTGGGCGTTATACTACCGAGGCCACCATGAGCGATTTTGTGGTCTTGGGCCATTTTGGGCCATCTTGGGCCGAAATAGGCCATGTAGGCCCAACGGGCCTTTGGGTCCACACAGGTAAACCACACAAGCGTGTAGAGAATTTTGGGCCAAGCTATGTAAATTACATGGCCGAGCCATTTTTGGGCTGAGTTGGCCACACGAGCGTGGGGGCCCGCATTATGGGCCTTGGGACCATTTGCACTGTTTGACTGTTAAGGTTGTACGGGTCGCTCGAGGCGACTGTGGACCTATTGATGGATTAGTATGTACGCCTAGACCCAAACTAATAAAATGACTGTTATGCCCCTATATTATGTATGACCATATATGAGCATGCCATGATATATATATATATTGTATTCATGTGTGATATGTTGCATGGGATGGGATTATTGTGATTCGAGGAAGTGTACTGTACTGGTAGCTCTACTACAAATACTGTTTAGTGCTGCAACCGGTGCTAATTTTTGGAGTGTAGGGATGGGTAGGTGATTTTATCCCCACATGGAGTGATGGGCTGGACGGAATGGAGTGTAGAGGCTAGATGGGTAGGACTTTTGGTTGCATGCTTAAACTGCTATCACATCTTGTTATGGGCTAAGGCCTCATCGACATCGCTTTTGGGCTAAGGCCCAACTGAGCTGAACTGTCATTGACTTGGGCTTAGGCCGAGACTATACTTGCCTAAAGGCATGATTGGCTATTTTATTTGCATGGGGTTACACACTGAGTTTTCATAAACTCACTTCTCTGTTTATCTATACAGGTAATCCCCAGTCTTAGGTAGATCGATGCTGCGATAGATTCAGAGGTGGCCACACAACCGCTCCTATTTATACATTTCAATTTATTTCCTATGAATTTAATTTGGGTTTTTGTTATGTAATAAATCCTCTTTAATTTTTATCTTATAAGTTTGGGGATTTTACTTATTTTAATTTACATGTGATTAGTAGTAGAACGCGGTTTTCCAAAAGTTAACTTGTTTTCAAAGCATCATGTTTTGTAATTTATAATAAAAGCTTCTGCATCAAACTTGATTTTAAAATATAGTGACAAACTAAATATGATCAACGTTCTACTAAAATAACATAAGTTTTAAAAGAACAAGATACCCTAAATTTCTATTCAAGATACATAAACGAGGTTTAATAATAAGCATGGACTTTCTAAAGAAACGATGATTTCGAAAAACACTTCAATGTGATATCGCCAGATTCAGCCATAACATCTAGGCCGGGTTTGGAGTGTTACAAGCTTAGTCCAGTACGATGGAGTTTGACATTTGCGACCATAAAATGCTTCATACGGTGCCATTTTTATGCTTGATTGAAAGCTGTTATTATACGCATATTCAACCATCAGCAAATATTTTTCGAGTTACCTTCGAAACCTAAAATACAACACCGAAGCATATCTTCGAGAATCTGAATTACTCTCTCAAACTGACCGTCAATTTGTGGATGAAAAGCTATACTAAAATTCAACTTTGTACCCAGAGCTTATTGCAATTTCTTCCAAAAATGTGATGTAAACCTCAGATCTCTATCCAAAATAATCAAAATTGATACCCCGTGCAATCAAAAGATCTAAAAAATATACAACTCAGCCAGTTTATCAAGTAAAAAGTCAGTATGTACCGGGATAAAATATGTTGATTTTGTTAATCTATCAACGACAACCCAAATAGCATCTTTCTTTTTTGGAGACAAAGGCAATCCCGATACAAAATCCATCATAATTCTATCTCATTTCCACTCTGGTATCATTACAGGATGAAGCAAACCCGAAGGCACTTGATGTTTGACTTTCACTTGCTGACAGATCAAACACTTCGATACAAACTCAGAAATGTCTCGTTTCATACCTGACCACCAATACAGTTGTTTCAAATCATTGTACATTTTAGTACTTCCAAGGTGAACAGATAAACAACCACTATGTGCCTCGTATAAAATTTTCTAAATCAACTCTAGATCTTTCAGTACACAGATTCTACCTCAGAACATCAAACAATCATTGGATCCAATTTGGCACTCTGAATCACTAGTTAACTAGCATTGTGCTCTTTTAGCTTGCAAATCACTATCACATTTCTAAGCTTTGCAAATTTGCTAAAGAAATACTGGTTTAGCTTTTAACTCAACTAGAATCAAACCATCATCAGATAATATTAACTAGGTATTCATTTCTCTCAAGGCAAACAACGATTTTCTACTCAAAGCATCCGCGACTACATTCGCTTTCCCCAGGTGATAATCAATCACTAACTCATAGTCTTTTAGTAGCTCGAGCCATCTTTGTTGTCGCAAATTCAAATCTTTCTGAGTCATAATATACTTTAAACTTTTATGATCAGTAAAGATGTAGTATTTTTCACCGTACAAATAATGTCGTCAAATTTTTAATGTAAAAAATATAGCGGCCAACTCTAAATTGTGCGTCGGATAGTTCTTTTCATGTGGCTTCAACTGTCTAAAAGCATAAGCTATCACTTTTCCCTCTTGCATCAACACACAACCCAAACCATTCAGTGACACATCACTGTAAATCCCAAATTCTTTACTCGACTCAGGTTGAACCAACACTGTTGCCTCAGTTAACAATGCTTTCAATTTCTCAAAACTTCGTTGACAATTCTTGGACCATTCAAACTTGACATCTTTATGTAGCAGTCTAGTCATCGATGTCGTAATCATCGAGAACCCTTTTACAAAACATCGATAGTAACCAGCTAATACCAAAAAGCTTCTGAATTTGAATACATTTCTAGGTGGTTTCAAGTCAATAACTGAAGAAATCTTGCTCGGATCAACTCGAATGCCATTCGCCGAGACTGTGTGTCCCAAAAATCCAACTTCCCAGAGCCAAAACCCACACTTAGTAAATTTAGCATACAATTGCTTATCTCTCAAGGTCTGCAACACAATCCTCAAATGCTCGACATACTCAGATTCATCTTGCAAATATATCAGAATGTCGCCAATGAACACAACAACAAATCTATCTAAATATGGTCTAAATATCCGATTCATCAAATCCATAAAAATGGTAGGAGCATTAGTTAATCCAAAAGGCATAACAAGGAATTCATAATGTCTGTGCCTCGTTCTGAATGCAGTTTTCGGCATATCTGAGTCTTTAACTTGCAACTGATAATAACCAGATCTCAGATCAATCTTTGAAAACACTGTTGCACCTTTCAACTGATCAAATAAATTGTCTATTCTCAGCAACGGATACTTATTCTTTATTATAACCTTGTTGAGCTAACGATAGTCAATACACATTCTTATTGACCTGTCTTTCTTCTTAACAAACAATATTGGCACACCCTAGGGTGAAAAACTCGGTCGTGCAAAACCTCTATCTGTTAACTCTTGCAACTAAGCTTTCAACTCTTTCAACTCTGTCGGAGCCATTCTATATGGAGCTATAAATATCGGTGAAGTTCCCGGTACTAATTTAATAACAAATTCAACCTATCCGGAAATTCTTCTGGAAATACATCCGAATTTTCACAAACTATAGGCACTGATTCAATATTCTTTTCTGATACTTTGGTATCTAAAACATATGCTAGGTACATGTCACAACCTTTTCTCTCATATCTCGAAGCCGACATCAATGAATTCACTATAGGTAATCCACTCGACTCATCAGATTCAATCTGAAGAATTTGATTATCGACACTTCAATTTTATAGTATTTCATATACAGTTGATAATAGCATTATGTAGAGTCAACCAATCCACACCCAGAATCACATAGAACTCATCAAATAGTATAAGCATCAAGTCAGTAAAAACAGTAGCCCCGAGTCATTAAAGGACATTTCTTGCATACTTTGTCAACTAGAACATACTTGCCTAAGGGGTTCGATACTTTATTCATAAATTCACTAATTTCAACAGGCAATTTCTTACTAGACACTAAATTCTCACAAACATACGAATGTGTCAATCCAGGATCAATTAAAGCAATCACATTAGTGTTATAAAGAGAGAAGGTACCAGTAATAACATCTGGTGATGATGCTACTTCGCGAGCGTGAATAGCATAGGCTCTGGCAGGTGCTCTAGCCTCAGATCTCACAGTGGAGTCCCTTGTCGCCCCTCGACTATCACTCACATTCCCAGCATTTTTTGGTGGTCTTCCTCTAGTCGACATATTACTCGGTCCCACATTCTGAGGTCTATCTTTCTCAACCATCTAAAGACAGTCTTTAATAAAATGATCTCGTGAACCACAGCTGTAACAAGCTATATTATTATATTTTACCCAACAATCTCCAAAATGTTGTCTTCCACATTGTTGACACTCGGGCTTAATGTCTTTTATGTTGCCAACACTTGATACTGACGTGGTTTGAGCTTTAGAGCTGGTGTATTGTTTTCCATGATCTCTATTGGAATATCCAACTGAAGTGGTCAATTGGTTAAAATAATCTTTTGATTTCTTTGACGCAGAATGGTAAGGTTTACTCATCGGTCTTTTTCTCGAATCTCTAGCCTCTGAATCAGCTTTCTTCTTTTATCGGCTAAAATATTTAGCTTTGCAAGCCCGATCAAATAACACGACAAATTATTTCAAATCTAATATCTCGACTAAAAGTTTAATAACTTTATTGAACCTGTCAACAAAGCGCTTGCACATAATCTCTTCAGTAGAAACATACTCCGAGCATACTTGCTTAACTGTACGAATTCTCTTTCAAATTTGGTTACAGTCATGCAGCCTTGCTTCAATTTTAAAAACTCTTTATGCTTTTGAACCAAAAATCATTGCTTGATATATTTCTTCTGGAACTCGGTCTGAAAAAACTCCCAAGTGACTTTCTCTGTAACACCCCTAACCTGAAATCGTCGACGAAATAGGGTTAAGAGGCATTCCCTATCAATTTAGAACATTCAATATCATTCCACATCCAAACATAGCAAACCACACTCAATTAGTCCCATAATAAGGTCTACGAGACCTTAAACACATGTTAGAAAGAGGTCAGGACCAAACGAACACATACGAAAATTTAAAGATTTTCTAAACTGCAGAGGTCACACACCCGTATGGGTAGGCCATGTGCCTCACACGGCCTCGGACACGCCCGTACGTCCAAGCCATGGCAAAACAGGGCATACATACTGACTTGTCCACACGGCCTGAGACACGCTCGTGTGCCTCACCCGTGGTCGACACTGACTTGCACCATACAGCTAGTCACACGCCCATGTGTCCAGCCCGTGGTCGAGCATGACCTAAATCATATTACAAATTTAAGGGACACGGTCGAGCCACATGCCCGTGTGCTCAATCGTGTGGGAAAATATAGGCCATTTGTAAGGCCAATTTGTCACTCTCACTTAGGGTCTCACCTATAAGCACAAACCAATTCAATTCCACACACCAAATGGCAACCAAACATACCAAAACATACTCAAATTAATCACTTAACATCATCATTCATCTTCCAAAACAATTTCACCTTAACAAGTCAATCTAAATTATCATCTACACCTTCAAAAAATCATGTAAGCCAAACATCATATAATCCATACCACAAGTTCATATTTAAACCATCTTTCTTATCAACCAAATTAAGCATGAAACATTCCATTTCCATCATTTTCATAGCCCACATAATATAGCCAGATTCAATCCACTTCCAAGCCATATCACATGGCATGGTCCAAACATCTCAAAATATACCATATCAACTAGCCTATACATGCCATACACCAAATATATATACATCTTTCTAAAGTACCAAAATAGATAGCTAATAGTGTGATTGAGTCACTGATGATCCCCGGATTCGAGCTAGCTTTACTGACACTGTAAAATAGAGAAACACATCACACAGTAAGCTTTTAAAGATTAGTAAATTCGTAATATAATACATTCAATTCAATAAATCAAATACAATATACAAAGTTAATCCATCACATAGATCATCTCAAAAATATACACACCATATCATCTATAGCTAATATACTCACTCAACCATTCATAATTCCATTTACAATTTCATCAACCACTTAGTTTAGTCCAATACGATAGAGTTCGACATTTTCGACCGTAAAGAGCCTTATATGGTGCCATTTTGATACTAGATTGAAAACTATTAGTGTACGCAAATTCAATCAACGGTAAATGCTTTTTCCATGTACTTTCAAACTTAAGAATGCAACATCTTAACATATCCTCAAGTATCTGAATGATTTGTTCGGACTGACCATCTGCTTGCAAATGGAAAGCTATACTAAGGTGTAGTTTCGTACCTAAAGCACCTTACAGTTTCTTCCAAAACTGCAATGTGAACCTCGGATCTCTGTCCAAAATGATAGATAGTGGCAACCCGTGCAATCTCACAATCTCAGTACTATACAATTCGGCTAACTTATCAAGTGAATAATCTGTTCTCATCGGAACAAAATGAGCTGATTTTGTTAACCTGTCAACTATCACCCAGATGGCATCTTTCTTTCCTGGAGATAAAGCCAATCCCGGCACAAAGTCCATTGTGATTCTCTCCCATTTCCACTCAGGAATCATAATCGGTTGTAATAAACCAGATGGAACCTGATGTTCAGCTTTAACTTGCTGACAAACCAAGCATCTCGATACAAATTTTGAGATATCCCATTTCATACCATGCCACCAATAAAACTATTTCAGATCATTATACATTTTCATACTCCCCGGATAAACAGATAATCGACTACTATGAGCTTCGTTCAAAATCATCTGGATCAACTCTGAATTTCTCGGAACACATATCCGACTTCTGAACCTCAAACAACCATCAATATCAACTCGATACTCGGATTCAACATTCGATTCATATTGAGCTCGCTTTACTAACAAATCATTATCAACCTTCTAAGTATCACAAATTTGTTGAATAAATAATGGTATTGCTTTTAATTTCGCTGTTATCGAACCATCATCAGACATAGTCATATATGCATTCATTGCACGTAAACCAAACAGTGATTTTGGGCTTAAAGCATCAGCAACAACATTAGCCTTTCCAAGATGATAGTCAATCACAAGCTCGTAGTCTTTTAACAACTCTAACCATCAACGTTGTCACAAAGTTAGATCTTTTTGAGTCATCAAATACTTCAGGCTTTTGTGATCAGGATAAACATGACATTTCTCACCAAACAGATAGTGACGCCAAATCTTCAATACAAACACAATAGATGCCAATTCTAGATCGTGTGTTAGATAGTTATTTTCATGCAGCTTTAACTGTCTCAAGGCATAATCTATGACTTTGCCTTCCTGCATTAAAACACATCCCAGACCACTCAAAGATGCATCACTATAAATGAAAAATTCTTTACCCGATTCAAGTTGAACTAACACTGGTGCCTCTGTCAATAATACTTTCAATTGTTCAAAACTCTGTTGGCACTTTTCTGACCACTCGAATTTAACATCTTTCTGTAACAATTTCGTCAACGGAGTCACAATCATCGAGAAACCTTTCACAAACTACCTATAATATCCCGCTAGTCCCAGAAAACTACGGACACAAGATACATTTTTTGGAGGCTTCTACTCTGAAATTACTGAGATCTTACTCGGACCAACCCGAATACCTAATACTGATACAACATGACCCAGAAAACCAACCTCTCACAACCAGAACTCACAATTGCTAAATTTTGCATACAATTTCTTCTCACGCAGAGTTTATAATAAGATTCTCAAATGCTCGACTTGTTGCATCTCATCACATGAATAAATCAGAATATCATCAATAAACACCACAACAAAACGATCCAAATATGGTCTAAATATCCGGTTCATCAAATCCATAAACACTAAAGGAGCATTTGTTAGTCCAAAAGGCATAACTAAGAATTCATAATGTTCTTACCTTGTTCTGAAAGTAGTTTTCGGTACATCTGATTCTTTAACACTCAATTGATAGTAGCCCGATCTCAAATCTATCTTAGAAAATACTGTAGCTCCTTTCAGTTGATCCAACAAATCATCAATACATGGAAAAGGATATTTATTCTTTATGGTCACTTTGTTTAGCTGTAGGTAATCAATACACATCCTCATAGTACCATCTTTGTTTTTCACAAACAACACAGGAGCACCCCAGGGCGAAAAACTCGGTCATGTAAATCCTTTATCTGTCAACTCTTGCAACTGAGACTTTAACTCTTTCAATTTGTTGGTGCCATCCTATACAGAGCTATTGAGATAGGAGTCATTCCCGTCAATAGATCAATACCAAATTCAACTTCCCGTATCGAAGGTAATCCCAGTAGTTCTTCAGGAAACACATCTGAAAACTCGCAAACTACATGTACAGATTCAAATTTCTTTTCCGTCACTTTTGTATCTATAACATATGCGAGATAAGCTTCGCAACCCTTTTTCACATAATTCAAAGCTTTATTCGAAGATATAATAGCCGGCAACCCATTCAAATCACTGGATTTGATTCGTACTATCTCATCATTTTGACTTCTCAAATCAATACTCTTTCGTTTACAATTCACAATAGCATTATGCAAAGTGAGCCAATCTATACCAAGAATAATATCAAATTCATTAAAAGGTAGCAGCATCAAATTATCCAGAAAACAAATATCTCGAATCATCAACGGATAGTTCTTACACACTTTATTAACCAAGACACACTTACCTAAGGGGTTTGATACTCTAATCACAAATTCAGCACACTCAACAGGTAGAGTCTTACTTCATACTAAATTCATACACACATAGAAATGAGTAGATCCTAGATCTATCAATGCAATCACATCAGTATCAAATAGAGTAAAGGTACCAGTAATGACGTCGAGAGATGACGCTTCTTCACGAGCGCGAATAGCATAAGCTAAGGTAGGTGCTCTCGCCTCTGATCTCACTGTTGTATCGGTAGTCTTTCTTTGACTTCTACTCACATTCTCGGTGTTTCTAGGTAGTCTACCCCTAGTCATCGTATAACTCTGCCTCGCACTCTGAATATTGTCTCTCTCAGCTAACACTGGGCAATCTCAAATGAAATGGTCTCATGATCCACAGTTATTACAAGTTCTATTATTGTACTTGCCCTAGCATTCTCCAACGTGTCGTCTTCCATACTGTCTACACTCAGGCTTGTTGTTTTTAACACTACCAACACTTGATTCAATTAGAGCTTGCATTCTTGGACCAACACTTTTTCTCCCACGATATCTACTTGAATGTCCAAACGAAGCATTTGAATGATTTCTTGCATCTCTAAATCTCTTCGTCAAAGGTTGAGACAACTTACTCATCAATCTTTTTCTTACATCTCTATCCTCAGAATCGACTTTCTTCTTTTCTTTGCTAAGCTCCTCGGCTTTGCAGGATCTTTAAACTAACACAACAAATTCATTCAAATCAAGTATTCCAACCAGCAATTTAATGTCTTCATTTAGCCCTTCAATGAAACGTTTACACAGTAGCTTAAGTCGAAACACATTTCCATGCATATTGACTTAATCTCACAAACTCCCGTTTATACTCTGTAACAGACATGTGGCCTTGTTTCAGCTCTAGAAACTCTTTACGTTTGTGATCTATGAATCGTTGACTGATATACTTCTTTCAAAATTCAGCATGAAAGAAATCCCAGGTGATTCTCTCTCTCCTAACCACTGATATCAATGTTTTTCCACCATTTATATGTCGTTTTCTCAACAAGGAAACTGCACATTTAATGCATTCATCAGGGGTCAACGACATCTTATCAAACACTCGAATGGTATTTTCGAGCCAAAACTCAACTCGTTCAGCATCATCATCGACTGTGGCTTTAAACTCTTTGGCCCTATATTTTCAAATTTTATCTCCAAGAGGCTTATTCAATCTGATCGGATCTACAACTTGTGGCACAATGGGTACTTGTGGAGGTGGAGGTTGTGGAGTAGCCGAATTTGTTCAAACAAACTCTGAAAACCACTCACTCACCATTTGGAATAATGCTTGCTTAGCCTCTCCCTCGTGGCTACTAATATTCGGCCTAGATCCGGCTGGCGCTGTCCCTTGAGCGGGAATAGGCATATTGCTCTCTACATCATCAGCAACTATTCGATGAGGATCCATTTACTATATAAAAACACATTTTTAACTGTCAGGATTCATCACACTATAGCAATTATATATATGTCATGTATAGCTAGACTCACACACGCTATGTTAGTCCTAGAATCGACTAAACCGTAGCTCTAAGGCCAAAAAATGTAATACCTCTAACCCATATCCGTCGCCAGAATAGGATTAAGAGGCATTTCCTATCAATTCAGAACATTCAATATCATTCCACATCCAAATACAACAAATCACACTCATTTAGTCCCTTAATGAGGTCTACGAGACCATCAACACGTGTTAAAAAGAGTCGGGGCCAAATCGAACACATACGAAAATTTTTAAAAATTTAAAGATTTTTCTAAATTGCAGAGGTCACACGCTCGTGTGGGTAAGCTGTGTACCTCACACGGCCTCGGACACGCCCGTGCGTCCAAGCCATGGCAAAACAGGGCATACATACTAACTTGTCCACACAGCCTGAGACATGCCCGTGTGCCTCACCCGTGGGCGACACTAACTTGCACCACACAGCCAGTCACTACGCTCGTGTGTCTAGCGCGTGGTCAAACCTGACTTGAATCATATTACAAATTTAAGCCAAACATCAAATAATCCATATCATAAGTTCATATTTAAACCATCTTTTTCATCAACCAAATTAAGCATCAAACATTCCATTTCTAAAATTTTCATAGCCCACATAATATAGCCAAATTCAATCCACTTCCAAGCCATATCACATGGCATGGTCCAAACATATCAAAATATACCATATCAACTAGCCTATACATGCCATACATGAAATATATATATAGCTTTCTAAAGTACCAAAATAGATAGCCGATAGTGTGATTAAGTCACTGAGGATCCCCAAATCCGAGCTAGCTTTACTGACACTGTAAAATAGAGAAACACATCGCACAATAAACTTTTAAAGCTTAGTAAATTCGTAATATAATACTTTTAAGTTCGTAATATAATACTTTCAATTCAATAAATCAAATACAATAGACAAAGTTAATCCATCACATAAATCATCTCAAAAATATACACACCATATCATCCATAGCTAATATACTCACTCAACCATTCATAATTCCATTTACAATTTCATCGACCACAAAGGTTCAATACATACCTTAGCCAACACATAGTTATTCACCATTCATGCTACTCAATACATCGATATTACATTTCGATCAACCCTTGTTAATCATTTGATTTAATCGCACACTTAGTGCCAATTTCGTAATCGAAGCATAAGTATCATCGCACACTTAGTGCATATACTTTAAACTAAATGTATCTCGGTATCGCACACACAGTGCCAATCAACAAAGCCGAAGCTTCCATTACTTCGCACATACAGTGCTATTCATCTATGTGACAATTCCAATTACGCACACTTAGTGCCACATTTTCCCAATTCCACATATAGCATTTCTAATCCATTAATCACATAGTTATACATTTCATAACACTTAAACATAAATTCAACAACACATATTATATTCGAACTTACCTCGGACATCGAAATACCGAGACTAGCCAATCAATCGAGTACTTTGTCTTTGCCTCGATCTTTATCTGAATCTCTCCTTTCTTGGTCTATACATATTCAAATTTAACTTATTCAATCACCAAATAATTTCAATTTACTCCAAACACTCATATTTAGGGAATTTTACAAAATAGTCCTTACATTTACACATTTTGACACTTTAGTCCCTATTTCACAAAATCACAAAATACACAAAATTTCACTTCACTTATGCCTAGCTGAATTTTCCTTGTGTTCATACAAGCCCATATATTTCATTTATTTTACATTTTAGTCCCTCAAAATGTTATTTTCACAATTTAGTCCAATTTACTCAATTTCACCAAAAATTCAAAGACAAAACATGTTAATCTTTCACCTATCATTCATATTTCATCATCAACTATCATAAAGCTCAAGCACTCATCAATGAAATATCTCAAAATCACCATCAAACTCTAAAATTAAATCATGGGCTAGCTAGAACACTAAGCAACGATCATAATAACGTAGAAATCATCAAAAACTGAATCAAAAACATAAATTGATGAAGAACAACAATGGCAGAATGTTTCAAGCCCTAGCTCTTTCTTTTTCTTCTTCAAATTCGGCTAAGAAAAGGTGATAATGGCTTATTTTCTTACTTTTTTTATTTAATATACTTTATATTATGTTTTACCATTTTTCCCTTTAATTAATCAACCATTTTACTATAAAAAAAGATGATAATGGCTTTTTTTCTTACTTTTTTATTTAATATACTTTATATTATGTTTTACCATTTTACCCTTTAATTAATCAACCATTTTACTATCAATTATTAGGCCATTTATGTCAATCTTCACTATCCATGGTCCAATTACAGCATAAGGACCTCCCATTTAAAAAGCCATGCCAAATAAGCACTTTAACAATTAACACACAGCTTTTACATTTTATGTGATTAAGTCTTTTTTCATAATTAAGCACACAATCGATAAAATTTTCACACAGAACTTTCACACATGCTCAATCACATATTATAAACACCAAAAATAATATTAAAATATTTTTTTGATCTCAGATTTGTGGTCTCAAAACCACTATTCTGACTAGGGTCTATACCGAGCTGTTACAACTCTCTCCCCTTAGGGATTTTCTTCCTCGAAAATCTTACCAGTGAATAGGTTCGAATATTGCTCTCTTATAACATCTTCAGGCTCCTACGTAGCCTCTTCAACTCTGTGTTTGTGCCACAACACCTTCACTAAAGAAATTTTCTTGTTTCTTAAATCTTTGATCTCACGAGCCAAAATTCGAATCGGTTCTTCACTATACGACAAATCTGACTGAATCTCAACCTCAATAGGAGCAATTACATGTGATGGATCATATTGGTATCGTCGAAGCATCGATACATGAAATACATTATGAATTTTCTCTAATTCGAGTGGCAACAGCAATCTATAAGCAACCGGTCCAATTCGTTTGATAATCTCATATGGCCCGATGAACCTCGAACTCAGCTTGCCTTTTCGGCCAAATCAAAGTATTTTCTTCCACGTAGACACTTTCAAAAACACATTGTCACTGACCTCAAATTTGATATCTTTTCGTTTCAAGTCTGTATAAGACTTTTGTTGATTTGACGCTGCTTTCAAACTATCACAAATCACTTTTACTTTCTGTTCTGTCTCTTTTATCAAATCAACCCCATGAATCTTATTCTCACTCAGTTCAGTCCAATACAATGGAGTTCGGCATTTTCGACTATAAAGAGCCTCATATGGTGCCATTTTGATACTAGATTGAAAGCTGTTATTGTAGCAAACTCAATCAATGGCAAATGCTTTTCCCACGTACTTTCAAACTCGAGAATGCAACATCTTAACATATCCTCAAGTATCTAAATGATTTATTCAGACTGACCATCTGTTTGTGGATGGAAAGCTGTACTAAAGTGTAGTTTCGTACCTAAAACACCTTGTAGTTTCTTCCAAAACCGCAATGTGAACCTCAGATCTCTGTCCTAAACGATAGATAGTAGCACCCCGTGGAATCTCACAATCTCAGCAATATACAATTCGGCTAACTTATCCAGTGAATAATTTGTTCTCATCGGAACGAAATGAGCTGATTTCGTTAATCTGTCAAATACCACCCAGATGGCATCTTTCTTTCCCAAAGATAAAGGCAATCGACACAAAGTCCATCGTGATTCTCGCCCATTTCCACTCAGGAATAATAATCAATTGTAATAAACCGGAATAAAACTGTTTTAGATCATTATACATTTTCGTACTCCCCAGATGAACAGATAATCGACTGCTATGAGCTTCATTCAAAATCATCTGGATCAACTCTGAATTTCTCGGAACACATATTCGATTTTTGAACCTCAAACAACCATCAATATTAACTCGAAACTCGGATTCAACATTCGATTCACATTGAGCTCGCTTTACTAACAAATCATTATCAACCTTCTGACCATCACAAATTTGTTGAATAAATAATGGTCTTGCTTTTAGTTCTGCTATTATCGAACCATCATTAGACATAGTCAAATAAGAATTCATTGCACGTAAATAAAATAGTGATTTTTGGCTTAAAGCATCAGCAACAACATTAGCCTTTCCAAGATGATAGTCAATCACAAGCTCGTATTCTTTTAACAACTCTAACCATTGACTTTGTCCCAAATTTAGATCGTTTTGAGTCATCAAATACTTTAGGCTTTTGTGATAAGAATAAACATGACATTTCTCACCAAACAGATAGTGGCGCCAAATCTTCAATGCAAACACAATAGTTGCTAATTCCAGATCGTGTGTTAGATAGTTCTTTTCATGTGGCTTTAACTGTCTCGAGGCATAAGCTATGAATTTGCCTTCCTGGATTAAAACACAGCCCATACCACTCAAAGATGCATCATTATAAATGACAAATTCTTTACCCGATTCAGATTGAACTAACACTGGCACCTCTGTCAATAATACTTTCAACTGTTCAAAACTCTGTTGGCACTTTTCTGACCACTCGAATTTAACATCATTCTATAACAATTTCGTTAACAGAGTCATAATCATCGAGAAACCTTTCACAAACCGCCTATAATATCCCACTAGTCCCAGAAAACTACAGACTTCATACATATTTTTCGGAGGCTTCCACTCTAAAATTGTTGAGATCTTACTCGGATCAACCCAAATACCCAATGCTGATACAACATGACCCAGGAAACCAACCTCACACAACCAGAACTCACATTTGCTAAATTTTGCATACAATTGCTTCTCACGCAGAGTTTGTAATATGATTCTCAAATGCTCGGCATGTTGCATCTCATCACATGAATAAATCAGAATATCATCAATAAACACCACAACAAAATCATCCAAATACGGTATGAATATCCGGCTCATCAAATCCATAAACACTGCAGGAGCATTCGTTAATCCAAAAGGCATAACTAAGAATTCATAATGTTCGTGCCTTGTTCTGAAAGAAGTTTCGGTACATCTAATTCTTTAACTCTCAATTGATAGTAGCCCGATCTCAAATCTATCTTAGAAAATACTGTATATCCTTTTAGTTGATCAAACGAATCATCAATACGTGGCAAAGGATATTTATTCTTTATGGTCACTTTGTTTAGCTACTAGTAATCAACAGACATCCTCATAGTACCATCTTTCTTTTTCACAAACAACACAGAGCACCCTGTATGAGAAACTTCATAGTGCAAATCCTTTTATCATCAACTCTTGCAACTGAGACTTTAACTCTTTCAATTTGTTGGTGCCATCCTATATGGAGCTATTGAGATAGGAGTCGTTCCCGGCAATAGATAAATACCAAATTCAACTTCCCGTATCAGAGGTAATCCCGGTAGTTTTTTGGGAAACACATCTGGAAACTCACAAACTACAGGTACAGATTCAACTTTCTTTTCAGTCACTTTTGTCTCTATCACATATACGAGATAGGCTTTGCAACCCTTTTTCACATAATTCAAAGCTTTCATCGAAGATATAACAGCCAGCAACCCATTCAAAACACTGGATTTAATTCGTACTATCTCATCATTCTAACTTCTCAAGTCAATACTCTTCCGTTTACAATTCACAATAGCATTATGAAAACTGAGGCAATCTATACCCAAAATAATATCAAATTTATTAAAAGGTAGCAGCATCAAATTAGTCGAAAACAAATATCCCGAAACATCAACGGATAGTTCTTACACACTTTATTAACCAAGACACACTTGCCTAACGAGTTCAATACTGTAATCACGAATTCAGTAGGCTCAACTGGTAGAGTCTTACTTGATATTAAATTCATACACACATAGAAATGAGTAGATCATGGATCTATCAATGCAATCACATCAGTGTCAAATAGAGTAAAAGTATCGGTAATGACGTTTGGAGATGATGCTTCTTCACGAGCGTGAATAGCATAAGCTCGGGCAGATGCTCTCGCCTCTGATCTCACAATTGTATCGGTATTCCTTCTTTGACTTCCACTCACATTCTCAGTGTTTCTGGGTGGTCTACCCCTAGTCGTCGTATTACTCAGTCTGGCACTCTGAACATTGTCTTTCTCAACTAACTCTAGGCAATCTCGAATGAAATGGTCTCGTGATCCACACTTATAATAAGTTCTATTATTGTACTTGCCCCAACATTCTCCAACGCGTCATCTTCCATACTGTCTACACTCAGGCTTGTTGTTTTTAACACTACCAACACTTGATTCAATTAGAGCTTGAGTTCTTTGGCCAACACTTTATCTCTCACGATGTAACATCCTAAATTAGGCACTTTGCATTTGATGTGTTTGTGTGTGTGTAATATGCCTAACACATTAGTTTAGGGTACTTTAGGGTCTAGGAATGACTTAGGGGTAATCCAGAGCCTTAGTAAAAATTTTACTTTTTGGGCACTTTAAGGGAGAGCTGATTGGGATAGGACTTAAGGGTGGTTAGTCGTATGGTTAGACATAAGAAGTGCTTTATTAAAGTGGCAAGGAGGCGCCACCTAAATCTCAAGAAGGTGACACCTCAGGGAAGCTGGCAGGGAGCAAGTTTGAGCTACGTGGATTCCCTCTTGGGGATTTCTTTTTGACGTTAAGGTGGGGGAGAGTTACTCTCAGCTTGGACTCTGGTGGATAAGTGTTGAATGGGTCAACACATTTGAATGAAGGGAAGAGAGCAATTCAATGAGAAAGAATTGGTCAGCAGGTTTGAATGGGGAGTGGAGAGTGACCAGTGGAGAGAATCAGGGGATTGGGAGAGAGGAGAGAGTTTGGTTGAATGTGGGGTGTGTGAGTGTGTATGTTCGGTTTAGTGGTGTTAAGGGGAGTGGCCAAATGTTTAATGATAGGGGGAGTGTTGAGCATTTTGGCAAGCTAGAAGGAACCAAAAGCATTCTTTAGGTCATTTCTTTTGGTCAAAACCGAAACACCCTCAAACCACTTGGTGCATTTTTCTTTTCTCTCAAATACCTAAACCAAAACACCTTCTAATCCGCTTCTTATTTTCTTCTTCTTTTGTGCTTGGCTGAAACCTAAATTGCCTTTCACTCATCACTTTTGTTTTATTTTTTTTCCATTAAACATCAAAGCCGAAACCCTTTGAAGCCACATATTTTGCCGAAACCCTATCATTTTTTCTCTTTTCTTTCGAACACTTTAACCGAATATCTCTTTGTAGATAGCACCTTTCTTCTCCATCTCTTTCTCTTCAAGAGCAGAACAACTTTGGCATTTGGTAAGTTCTTTTTGGTTTAGCTGAATCTCTCTAGTCATCTTTGCATTCATTTTCTTCTTTTGATTTCTTTTTAAAGGATGCCGAAATATATTTTTGTTGAGGCAGTTTTTATTTTGATTAGTTAGCTGAAACCCTCTGGCATTCTTACTCTCTTCTTTCAGCTCTTGTTTCAGTGGATTGCAGTTACCTATTTTCTTCCTTTCCCAATCGGTTTCTCTAATGTTTGGGGTAAGTGTTTTCTTTTCGGTTCAATCATCTCTTCTCATGGTAGAGTGCCAAAGGCAGTAATCATAATCTTTAACTCTTGGTCGATCGTATGGGGGCTTTATCTTCGCGTTCTTCCGATTTTTGGTCTGTGTTTGGAGTGTTTAAAGGGATAATCGATTCTAGTCGATTTAAGTACACGAGCGGTGCAGGATTCAAACCTTCTTGATCTCTAGGATTTGTTGATCTAGGTAAGGACCCTTAGCCTTGAGTGTTATTCTCTTTTGTTCGATTTCACTGCTTTAATCCGGTCTAGTGACCAATGTTTTGTTTATGGACTCAAATGTTAGCCAAGCGGAAGGAAGGGTTGGACCCGTAGTCCCAGCCTCTAAGTTCAAGAAGCGCGCGATATCTGTTGTTCGGGATTGGCCACCGTGTAACACCCCGCACCCAAGACCGATACTGGGTCTGGATACGAGACATTACTATGCTTGAACTTACTGAAAGATGTACTTACGGGCTATAAAATTTTATTCTAACTTAAAAACTTCACTTTCTTAGTCAACACATATAAAAAGGGCCTACGAGACCTTTAACTCATATCAGAAAACTTTCGGAATTAAAATCAATTAACTCATTTTTGAAGCAGGGTTCACACGCCTGTAACTTGGGAACACGCCTGTACCCTTACATGCCCATGCCCTCAAACCGTGTAGAGACTATCGACTATTTCCCCACGGCTTAGACACGCCTGTGGCTTAGACAATGCCAATCCTTGATATCTTGACTAAATCAACACGGTCTGGGAACATGCCCATGTCCAAACCGTGTGTCTTACACGGCATACACACATGACCGTGGGATTTGCCCGTGGCCTATTATGATTAATAAAACTAAGGTACAGGGTTAACACGGTCTTGACACACGCCCGCATGTCTAATCGTGTGGGCACTTACAGACTATTTATCGAGATGTTAGCCACCTTGAAATGAAGATCATAACCATACATAATTCAACGATGCAATAACAACCCAATTTTATGAATAATACTACATGCTTCATTGATCTCAATAAACATACATGCTTAGTCAAATTTAGCCAACCACTTAGCCATATACAAAGAATAATAAACTTGATAGCCTTTACAAAGGCCCTTCTTAAAACATATCCACAAAATGAATGTTTCCTATACATGCCATACTTAGTAAAGTAACTTGGCTATACAAAAATAAGAGTTGATAGTGTGTTGTGAGCTCCGACTTTAATGATCCACGAGTTAGCTTGGCGGGACTGCATAGAAAGAAAGAATCATAACGTAAGCATACAACTTAGTAAGTTTGCATGTAACAACTCTTAGCATCATCATTGCTTAATATAAACCATTTCACATAAACAATGGTATCATGAATTTCAGCTAAGGAGCTTACTTACTCATATAGATTCTTACATGTCTCATGACACTTACTATTATCATACTTGTAAGGTAACCATGATACCTGTATCACTTGATCACATTAATCAGTATACTATAGTAACAATAATCATGATATCTACTTTCTCATTCACAACATGAATAATACTCACTTCATCGAACTTCATCTAGATACTAACTTTACTTTCTTATCTTTCTTGATATCTTCTTTTGGCTTACTCATTTGCCCGATGAATTTCTGTAAATATCTGAGGATACTAAATCTCTTCCAACATAATATGATGCCAAAGCCATATCTTAAGCATGGTCTTACATGGGTTATCTCATCTTGGTTTCAAGGCCATGTCTTGACATGGACTTATATGAAGTCTTGCTCTTGATAACATACTCAATGCCAAGCTTGAGTCCTTGGACTTACATGATAACTTACTTGCTAACTTGATCAATGCCAAGCTTGCCTTGGACTTACATGATATCTTGATCAATGCCAAGCTTACCTTGGACTTACATGATAACTTGCTTGCTAACTTGATCAATGCCAAGCTTGCCTTGGACTTACATGATATCTTGATCAGTGCCAAGCTTGCCTTGGACTTACATGATAACTTGCTTGCTAACTTGATCAATGCCAAGCTTGCCTTGGACTTACAAGATATCTTGATCAATGCCATGCTTGCCTTGGACTTACATGATATCTTGATCAATGCCAAGCTTGCCTTGGACTTACATGATATCTTGTGTGGTAGATCGAGTATCCCAAGGAAATTCATTTTCAATCGGGACTTGCTTGTACATATTATCGTGATTTCTTGCTTGAACATAACATGATCATTTCATATAATTATTGTACATTATACTAAGCAAATTAATGATAATAATCATAAAGCTTAGAAATCATACAAACTTACGTCAATATACAAAATGTATGTAGATGTGTAATTTAGTCCTCGACTTTGGTCTTGCCTCGGTTTCGATCCGAGCTTTATTTTTCTTGATCTATAATCATAAATAGATCATTTAAAAACCATATTGACTAAATTGACTCATAACTCATACTTTGGCAAAATTACTATTTTGCCCCTATACTTTTTAATATTTGTACTTTTGCCCTAATTCTCGTAAAATGATTTTCATGTAACTTTCTTAAAGTTCATGCTCAACTGAATTATTTTCTCTTTGATAACAATCATCAATTCTCACTATTTCTAGTAGGTATGACCAATTTTATAACTGTTACAAAATGGTCTCTACTACCATTTTTCATGAAATTCATTAAGAAAAGATGTTTATCTAACATCAAACTCTCTTAAACTTCCATAAAACATCATTTAACAAGCATGTCATTCAAGATTAGGTTTTTGAACATGCATCTTAGCTCAATTTATACCTAAAATTAGCTAATTCATAATACGAGAACTTCAAAAATACGAAAAATATTAAAAATGGGGCTAAGATGAACTTACTATGAGCTTGAAAAAAATGAAGAACCCTAGCTATGGTGTCTCCAAATTTTCTAAGACCACTAAGAAGAAGATGAGTGAATTTTCTCATCTTTATCCTATTTTAATCACTAATTAGGCCAAATGACCAAAATGCCCTTCCTCTTAAAAATTTCCATAATAGTCTCTTAAGGCCAATTTTGTCCAAAAATTAAATTTTGGGCAAATTGCTATTTAAGGGCTCGTAATTATTATTCTAAAGCTATTTCATGCAAAATGTTTCTAGAAACTCATATATTGAAACTTTTTCAATTTAGTCCTTTTGGACCAATTGACCATAACTTAATAAAATTGCTTTACAAAACTTTCATACTAACGTGCAAACATGGCATAAACCTGGAAAACTCATAATTTCATCTCGGGTTCATGACCTCGCACCACTATCCCGATTAGGCCCTAAATCGGGCTGTCACAATTCTCTCCCTTAGGGATTTTCGTCCTCGAAAATCTTACCAGCAAAAAGGTTTGATATCGATTCCTCATACTCTCTTCTGATTCCCATGTAGCTTCTTCGATTTCGTGCCTTTGCCACAATACCTTTACTAAGGCAATGCTCTTATTTCTTAGTTGCTTAACTTCCTGAGCCAAAATCTTGACTGGTTCTTCACCATAAGTCATGTCGGGACGAATCTCTATTTCCTAAGGGGTAATTACATCGAAGGGTCTGATCTGTAGCATTGTAACATTGACACGTGAAACACATCATGTATCTTCTCTAATTCTGATGGCAAAGCCAAACGGCAATCTACCAGCCCAATTCTCTCCGTAACCTCGTAAGGTCCAATGAAACGTGGACTTAATTTACCTTTACGGCCAAATCTAAAACTTTTCTCCATGGTGATACTTTCAAAAAGACTTTATCCCCAACTTGGTACTCGATCTCTTTTCTCTTTAAATCCGAATAGGATTTCTGTCTGTCTGAGGCAGCTTTTAAACATTCTAGAATTACTTTCACTCTCTCTTCAACTTCTTTAACCAAATCAACCCCGTGAATTTGGTTTTCCTTGAGTTCAGTCCAAAACAAGGGAGTTCTGCACTTACGCCCATATAGGGCCTCATAAGGCGCCATCTTTAAGCTCGATTGAAAGCTATTATTATAGGCGAATTCTACCAATGGAAGAAACTTTTCCCAACTTCCTTGGAATTCCAAAACACAACATCTGAGCATGTCCTCGAGTACTTGAATTAACCTTTCTGACTGACCGTCAGTCAGAGGGTGAAAAGCTATGCTAAAACTTAATTTTGTACCCAAAGCTTCTTACAGCTTCTTCCAAAATCTGGACGTGAATCTCGGATCTCTATCCAATATGATCGATAAGGGAACTCTGTGAAGTCTTACTATTTCTAAAACATACAAGTTTGCCAACTTGTCTAGGGAGTAATCCATTCGTACAGGTATAAAGTGGGCTGACTTCGTGAGTCTATCAACCACTACCCAAACAATATCTTTCTTGCTCGGAGACAATGATAAACCTTTACAAAATCCATGGTGATGCGGTCTCATTTCCACTCGAGAATCAAGATAGGTTGAAGTAAACCCGATGGTACTTGGTGTTCAGCCTTTACTTGCTGACAAATCATGCACTTGGTAACAAATTTCAAATGTCTTTCTTCATTTTTACCACCAATATCTTGCTTTAGATCATTATACATCTTGGTGCTACCGGATGTACAGATAAACACCGTTATGTGCTTCATACAAAATTCTCTGTATAAGCTCCTCTTTTCTCGAAACACAAACTCTATCTTTGAACATTAAGTATCCATCAGAATTAATCTAAAAGTCAGATTCAGCATCTGACTCGCATTGAGCTCTCTTAACTTGCAATTCACTATCTTCTTTCTGAGCCTCCAAGATCTCTTGAAGGAACATTGGTCTAGCTCTTAGCTCAGCTAAAATGGAGCCACTGTCAGATAAGGATATCCTTGAATTCAATGCTCTTAAAATAAACAGAGACTTCCTGCTCAAAGCATCGGTGACTATATTCGCCTTTCCTGGATGGTAATCGATGACCAACTCATAGTCCTTTATCAACTCTAACCATCTTCGTTGTCTTAAGTTCAACTCTTTCTGCATCATCAAGTACTTCAAACTTTTGTGATCGGTGAAAATCTGACATCATTCACCGTATAAATGGTGTCTCAGATCTTTAATGTGAAGACTATGGTGGCCAATTCTAAGTCATGTGTCGGATAATTCTTCTCATGAGGTTTTAATTGTCTTGAGGCATAAGCAATCACTTTGCCTTCTTGCATGAGTACACAGCCTAATCCATTTAAGGATGCATCGCTGTCGACTACAAATTCTTTCCCTGATTCGGGTTGTACTAAAAATGAAGCTTCTATCAGCATTGCTTTCAACTTCTCAAAACTTTGTTGGAATCTTTCTGACCACTCAAACTTCACGTTCTTCTGTAACAATTTAGTCATCGGGGTTGCAATCATAGAAAACCCCTTGACAAATCGTCTATAGTAGCCGGCTAGGCCCAAAAAACTTCTAATCTCAAGAATGTTCTTGATGGTTTCGGTCTATTATAGTGAGATCTTACTTGGATCTACTCGGACTCCATTTCTCGAGACAATATGTCCCAGAATCCCACTTCCTTGAGCCAAAATTCACTTTTCTTGAATTTGGCATACAACTGATTTTCTCGAAGAGTCTGTAAAACTATTCGTAGATGATCAGCATGTTTATTCTCATCTCGAGAATAAATCAGTATGTCATCTATAAAAATGACTACAAACTTATCAAGGTATGGTCTAAAAATGCGGTTCATTAAGTCCATGAATACCGCAGGAGCATTGGTCAATCCAAAGGGCATGACTAAAAATTCATAATTCCCATACCTTGTTCAAAAGGCAGTCTTCGATACATCTGAATCCTTCATTCTCAACTGGTAGTATCCTAATCTCAAGTCTATTTTGGAGAATACAGTCGCTCCTCTCAATTGATCAAACAAATCATCGATACTAGGCAATGGGTACTTGTTCTTTACTGTCACTTTATTGACGAGTAATCAATGCATAATCTCATGGTGCCATCTTTCTTTTTCACAAACAAAATCGGAGCGCCCCATGGTGAACAACTTGATCTTGCAAAGCCTTTGTCTGTCAACTCTTGCAACTGTAACTTCAACTCTTTCAACTCTGTTGGAGCCATTCTATAAGGAGTAATGGATATTGGTACAGTACCGGGAGTTAGCTCAATGTTGAACTCAACTTCTCTAACTAGTGGTAATCTTGGTAATTCCTCAGGAAAAACATCCACATACTCACATACTGTTGGCTCTGATTCAATCTTTAACTCTGTCTCTTTATCATTCAATACAAAGGCCAAAAATGCCTCATACCCTTTTCTTAGATATCTCTGCACCATCATATGAGAAATTATTACCGATGATCTACCTTGCTCATCTGATTCTATATAAAGAGTATCCCCATTCTCACATCTCATCTCAATGTATTTCTTCCCACAATTTATAATTGCATTATGAGTAGTCAACCAATCCATACCAAGAATGTGGTTAAATTCATCAAATGGTAACAACATAAGATTTGCTTTAAAGCAATGACCTCTAATCATTAATGGACAATCTTTACAAACTTTATCAACTAACATACTCTTGCCTAAAGGATTAGACACCGTAATCGCAAATTCTGTGGTATCTATAGGCACACCCAAACTAGGTACTAATTTCATGCAAATGTAAGAGTGTGTGGATCCGGGGTCTATCAAAGCAATAACTTTGGTACTGTAAAGAGAAAAGGTAACCGTAATAACATGAGGGGATGTAATATCCCGGGTTAGGGGGCTATTTTGTTGTTGCATGATATTGCATGTGTTGGTGTGCTATGTTGCTATTTCAATGTTTTAGGGGCTCGGTTGTAGGCTAGGAGTATGCTTGAGTGAATAGGAAAAAATTTAGTTTTTGAGCTTTAGGTGTAGGGAGTGATGGGTGAGGGATATGTATTTTATTTGGTAGTTTGTTACACAAAAAATGAGGTTGGCAAAGTGGCAAGGCATGTGCCACTTAGAAATGAGTGTGGCGTCATCTACAAGGGAGAGACCACAGTTAGTCGCAGAGTTCCCCATTTTGGCTCCCATTTTGGACGGCATGGAGGAAGAGGTAGAAGTCAATTCAATTCTTCTTTGGACTTAGTCTTCACATTCAAAGAGGGTGGAGAGGAAAGTAGGAGGAGACTTGTAAACTCATTTGAATTGAGTGGTGTGGAGTGTTGTGGGGATTATGGCGAATTTTGGGTGTTTGGAGTGGGGAGTGGACGACTTAGTGTGGTGTTGGAGGTGTCAAATGCATTTTTCCATTTGGTGCATATTCGGTCATTGAGTGAAAAGCAAAAGTCCCATTTTGGTTTTTGTTAGCCGAATTCTTTTCCAAGGTATTTCTCTCATCTTTTTGCACTTCTTGAAACTGAAAACACCAAACCCCTATAGTAGCCGAAACTTCATTTGTTTCTTCCATTTTCCTTCTTGAAACCGAAAGTCCAAGTTGCATATACCGAATTTGCCTTATTCTTTTGGTACTCTCAATAGCCGAATGTTCTCTCCTCTTTCACCTCTTTTTCTTCTTGAAGCCTTGTAAGCCGAAACATCATTCTTCTATTTTTTTTTCATTTTCGTTCCTTTTCCCATTTCGTTATTACGATTATCAACCCTATCCTCTTGCATTTCGATTTCCTTTTCTTTCTCTCGATCAATTTTGGGTTTGGTATAAAACACCTTGGCGAACCTTTTGGTTCTTCTTTTGGTGCAAGTCTTGGCCGAATCTCTTGTTGTTCTCTCCTAGTGTGGTTGATCAATTGGTGGTTGGTGTTGGGGTAAGTTCTTGGTCGAATGGCTATTTCTCACTTCTCTAAGTCTTTGTGTTGTTTTCGGTTTGACTAAGGGCCTATGATGGTTGTAGATTGAAATGGGTTAATCATTTGTTTAATCTTTTCAGTATAGGGTCTTTGGATATTGGAAGTAATCAAGAGGAGTCTTCCAACTCTTTTAACCAATTGATAAGTGGTGGTAAGAGGAGTATTTTGTTAGTCCATTCTTTTAGTCTTGTTGAAGCAAGTCTCGATGGATTAATGGCTTTTCTTTTTAGGTGGAGGCCGTTTGTAAAGAGGAACCTTTGTGGTTCAAGTTTGGTAGGAAGCCAAGCGTTTGCAAGGTAAGGCTATTTGATAAACCCTTTTGGTTTAATGCTTATGGTAGAATGATATGTGTGCTAACCCTTTGGTTGGTCGATTTTAGGATCAAAGTTGTCAAGGTGGTCGAGGGTCTTAGACCGGTTCTTAGTATTAAAACCTCCGCTAATTCAGGTGTGTAAACCAACACACTACCTTAACTTAATAATGTGATAACTTTGTTGTGTAAATGAAACAGTGTGATTGATTATTGCGATACCCATTGAGGTATGGATATGGATTCGGGTAAGTCCGTTTCATTATGAGTTATGTGATGATGATGATATGATGATTTTTGATACTTTGAGATGCCATGTTAAGCATGTGAGCATGATAGCATGATTGCACGATTTTACATCTAGTATGATATGTGTTTGGGTGATATGAGAGGAGGGGGACTATGATATCCGTGTCTTTGGGACACTGTGTCTTTGGGACACCAGAGGTTTGGCAACTCTAGTGGTTTGGTACCACGTATTTTGTGACTTTGGGTCACGGAGGTTTGGCACCTCGGCGTCTCGCCCCAAAGTGGCTTAGTACCACGATGGGTTGGCCCCATAGTTGACTATACTGGGATTGACGCCCGGTGATTTGGTATCACACGATGGGTTGGCCCCATCATCGGATTTGTGACTACGGTCACCGGTGATTTGGTATCACATTGTGTCTTTGGGACACGGAGGTTTGGCACCTCATTGCGACTCGTCCACGTGGTTTGGCACCACCGTGGGTTGGCCCCACTTATGAGATATGGGATCGTCGCTAGTGATTTGGTATCACACGATGGGTTGGCCCCATCATTGGATTATTTGTGACTTGGTCACCGGTGGTTTGGTACCACAAGATGGATATCGTGACTTTGGGTCACTAAGTGGTTTGGCACCACCGGTGGTTTGGTACCATACGGGTAGAAAAGGCGATATGGTTGGTTAGGAGCAGTGCATTATTTGCATTATTCTATTATGATATATGTGTTGGCATGTTATAACGGAGAGGGAATTATACACTGAGTCTTGCGACTCACTCTCTCCTTTGACTATTTTAGGTGACACATAGATGCGGAGGTGGAGCCGGGATGGACTCGAGGTGCTCATGCCATGCTAATAAAGATTTGCTCGGACTTTTATGAAATTTTGGTACTTAAGTTTTTATTACTATTTGGTTTTTCGGGTTGTAAATGGCCTTTTAAATTATGTTGGTTTATGACTATAGTAAATGTTTAATATGCCTTAACAAATTAATTGGGTTATAATGTGCTAAGATTTGGAAAGACAACGATTTTAAAAACATAAAAGCGATATTTTAAGCTATACCATCGGGTATCACACTAAGATTTGGAATAAAGAAGAACTCTAATGGTTTCTAACTTAAACTCGATTTTCTACTAAGACAAAAAAAATGTTTGTGTAACAATGATAAACAACCCAAACTTCTTAACGAGATAAACTGGTATGTCTACCCATCAAGTAAGTTTTAAAATTTTCGGTTTTCAAAATACATCATCAAACTTCAACCAAACCTACTCGAGTTTTCTTCAAATGCACAACCTAGCTAAGTGTTTTCTCCAACTTTTAAACTCAAACCTAAACCTCTCAAAACCCTTTTTCCCTGTAACATACCAGATTCAGTCGTGGTGTATTGACCGGGTTTGGGGTGTTACATTTGTGGTATCAGAGCTAAGTTCAAAAGCTCGGCTGTGGGTCCGAGGCCCAAAATGTTTTAAACTATAGTTTCCGAGTATTCTGTTTTAAAAAGTATGGTTTGAAAGGCATGACCCCGAGTCACCGGCACCAATCCGCCCAGGTAAGTACCCCGTACTATTGCTTGTGATTTGTTGAATGTAATGTGATGGAATGGCTAGTGATAGTAAGATTACCTTAGAGACTGAAACTAATAGGACTCTGTGGACTCGCGAAAACAAAGCTTCTTTTAAAATTCATAAGACTTTGCTTTTAAACAGTGGAATAATGACTGATACATAAAATTCTTTAATCAGACGAGATTTAGTCATGAGTACCAGAGGTAGACGTGGTCGTGGACGTGGTCGCAGATGGGATGACAGTTTCGAGCCCGTAGGTTCAGTCGTGGTTCGAAGAATGAGGTACGGATTCGCCACCGGTGGAGGTGGTGAGTTCCAAGAGCAGACTGGCGATGACGCAGTGTCACAGGCGATGCTGCGGGTTTTAGAACGGGTAGCTGGAGTAGGTGGAGGTGTAGGAGCTAGAAAATCTGTGCCTGAGTGACTTCGGGCAAACGGGGCTGAATTCTTTCGGGGTGTCTCGGGTGTTGCTCCAAAGACCTTCTTGAGTATTGGAAGCGACAGAACGGATCATGGACGATCTGGACCTAACGGCTGAAGAGAAATTGAAGGGGATCGTATCACTTCTCCGAGATGAGTCATACCAGTGGTGGCTCACTATTCGGGACAGCGCTGCAGCAGAAGATCTGACTTGGGACTATTTTCGGGCTGCTAAATAGAAAAAGTACGTTGAGCTAACTACATAAATGAGCGGAGGAAAGTATTTTGAGGTTAGTTCGAGGAGCAAATCGTGGTCGAGTACGAGGCAGAGTTTCTCAAACTGAGTCGGTATGCCAGGGGTATGGTGGCTACTGAACATGAGAGGTGCGTTCGTTCGAGGATGGCTGCGAGATGAATTAAGGTTGATAATTGTGCCCAACAGAGCGTGAATTCTTGTCCTAGTTGAAAAGGCGAAGGTGGCCGAGGCATTAAGGAATCTGTGAGGGGGTATGGATAGGAACCGACACAAGAGGAGTTTTGGGTCTTCAGGTCATCAGAAATCGTGAGAAAAGGGTTAGCCGAGTGGACCGAATCGATCAGTGGGTTTGTTGTTGCTAGGTCGGCCATCACGCATGTAGCCGTTGTGGGAAGGCTCATTGGGAGGATGTTGGGTGATGGTAGAGGTTGTTTTGAGTGTGGCTCATCGGACCACCGTGTGAGGGACTGTCTGCGCAAGTTAGCTAGGATTGATCAGAGAATCGGTACATGTCGATCTGAAATAACGGACCACCACCGCAGAGGGCCGAGGTAATGGCGAGAGGAGGTAATGGGTGCAGTCTGGGGCCGTGGAGCATCGAGGCAGAGGTGCGGTAGTTCGAGGCAGACGGTCGGGGTTGGTGTATCTTTGAGGCGCCGAGAGGAGGCTACACACCGGACGTCATTACCGATGACGTTTTAATATTTGGTTCTCCATTTATCGCTTTAATTGATGTGGGTTCAACACATTCATATGTTGCAAGTAGCATAGTGAAGACCATGGATCTAGACTACGAAATATCTTCTAGGCGGATGGTAGTAATAAGCCCTCTAGGTCACTCTGTAGTGGTAGATAAAGCGTATAGAGACGCACCTCTAGAACTCAAGGGGTATCTTTGAGGTCGATCGATGGAACCGCTTGGTTTGGGGAGTTCGATCCGATTACGGGGATGGTGGCTGGTTAAGTACCAGCGAAGTTGGACTCAGCGGCATGCTAAGCGCATGGTTGAAAGCACTGCTAAGGGTGATGAGGTAGTTACGATCGGTAATAGAAGGAACTATCATCTAATGTGGTATCTGCTCTGGCCAGAAGATGGTCGAAAGGGTACGTGAAGCATATGTGGTTCATGTGTATGCCTTAGAGGCTAAGGAGTCTCTTGTGGAGACAGTTGGACGATTAGGGAATTTGGGGATGTGTTTCTCGAGGAGCTTCGGGTTTGCCACGGATCGAGAGGTAGAGTTTGAGATAGATCATTATCTTAATCGCACTGTATCTATTACTCCGCATGTGATGGCACCTAAAGAATTAGTGGAGCTTAAGGCTTAGATCCAGGAGTTATTGGACCGAGGCTTTATCAGGCCAAGTATTTCACCATGGGGAGCGCCAGTACTCTTTGTAAAGAAGAAAGACGGTACTATGCGGATGTGTATAGACTACCGCCAACTGAATAAGCTGACGATCAAAAACAAGTATCCACTACCTCGGATAGATGACTTGTTTGATCAGCTGAAGGGGCGTCGGTTTTCTCGAAGATTGACTTAAGGTCTGGGTATCACCAGTTAAGGGTAAAGGAGGCGGATATCTGTAAGACGGCATTTCGTACTCGGTATGGGCACTTTGAGTTCTTGGTTATGCCGTTCGGGTTGACTAACGACCGGTAGCTTTCATGGATCGATGAATAGGGTGTTCCAACGATGATCTAGATCGGTTAAATGGTGGTTTTATCGACGACATCTTGGTGTACTCAAAGGCGAGGAGGAACATGATGCACATTTGTGGGTGGTATTGCGATTCTAAGGAGAAACAAATCTATCGAAGTTCGAGAATCTGAGTTACGGCTTAGGGAGGTGGCGTTCTTGGGACATGTAGTATCGGCGGAGGGATTAGAGTGGACCCCGTAAGATAGAGGCCGTTTTGGATTGGAAGGCGCCTAAGTCGATGGTCGAGATTCGGAGTTTTACGGGCTTGGCAGGATACTACCAAGATTTGTAGAGGTTTCTCTTTGATCGCAGACCGATGACTAAATTATTGAGAAAAGGGTTCCGTTTATTTGGGTGAGAAGCGGCAGGAGAGCTTCGATAAGTTGAAGAAGATTTTGTTGAAGCTCGGTTCGATTCAACTTTGAGGTCGTAAGGAATTCACGGTGTCTTCGCGATGCATCACATCTGAGCTTGGGTTGTGTCTTGATGCGAGAAGGGAAGGTTGTGTATTACGATCTCGGCGATTGAGGCCACATGAGGTGAATTATCCAACGACGATCTGGAGTTAGCGGTACTGTAGTATTTGCCTTAAAGATATGGAGGCATTACTTATGCGGAGAGAGATCGATAGTCTACACGGACCATAAGAGTCGAAGTACCTTCGACTCGGAAAGACTTGAATCGAGATGTAGCCGATAGATTGAGTGGCGAAAAGACTACGATTGCTCAATTGAGTATCATCGGGCAAGGCTAACGTTGTGGCAGACGCGTTGAGCCGTAAGGTTGTTTCAGATTTAAGACCACTTGAGTTTGTATGACGACGGGAGTATTCTGGCAGAGCTGCAGGTTAAGCCTACTTGGGTTGAGCAGATCAGAGAAAAATAGTTGTTGGATGAGGTTCTGAGTGCGCAGAGGACACAAGTGCAGAATGATGGGTTAAAGGGTTATAGCTTGTCTAGTGATGGGGTTCTGTGTTTTCAGGGGAAGGCTTGTATGCCGAGAGATGCTGAATTAAGGCAAAAGATTCTTCAAGATGCACATAGCAGCCCCTACGCTATGCATCCTGGAGGTAGCAAAATGTATAGAGATCTCAGAGAACAGTTCTGGTGGCCGGGTCTGAAGAAGGAGGTGACCGAGTTTGTGGGGAAGTGTCTGACATGCCAGCAGGTCAAGGCTGAGCATCAGCTACCGTCTGGGTTGCTTCAGCCAGTGAAGATTCCTCAGTGGAAGTGGGAAAGGATAACTATGGATTTCGTCAGTGGATTACCGCTTACACCGAGCAAGAAGGATTCAGTTTGGGTAATTGTGGATCGGTGACCAAATCGACTCACTTTATTAGGTGAGGGTGGACTACTCACTTCAGAGGTTGGCGAAGCTATATGTGTCAGAGATAGTGAGACTGCACGGAGTGCCAGTATCGATCATCTCGGATAGGGATCCGAGATTCACGTCAAGGTTACAGAAAGTGTTGCATCGAGCTCTGGGCACACGATTAGATTTCAAACCTGACATTTCATCCGCAGATCGACGGCGGTCGGAAAGGGTTATCTGATCTTGGAGGACATGTTACGAGGTTGTGTATTGGACTTCAGGGGTAGTTGGGAGGAGTATCTACCGTTAGCTGAGTTCGCCTACAATAACAACTACCAAGTGAGCATCAAAATGGCACCTTATGAGGCGTTGTACGGTAGAAAGTGTCGCTCACCGACTTGTTGGACAGAGTTAAGTGAACGTCAGTTGTTGGGACCAGAGTTGGTTGCTGAGACCGAAGACAAGGTTAAGTTGATTCAGGCTCGATTGAAAGAAGCTTCGGACCGATAGAAGTCCTATGCCGATCTTAAGCGGAGAGATATTGAATTTGCTGTAGGAGATCGGGTTTTCCTGAAGGTCTCACCGTGGAAGAAAGTATTAAGGTTCGGGAAGAAAGGCAAGCTAAGTTCGAGGTTTATTGGGCCATATAAGGTATTGAGACGTATGGGACCAGTTGCATATCAGCTCGAGTTGCCAGCAGAGCTAAGTCAAATTCATGACGTGTTCCACGTTTCGATGCTTCGGCGTTATCGCTCAGATCCATCACACGTGGTGATAGTAGAAGAAATCGAGGTAAACCCAGATATGACCTTGGAGGAAGAGCCTGTACAGATTCTAGATCGGGATGTAAAAGTACTGCGTAAGAAGTCTGTGCCTTTGGTCAAGGTTCTTTGGCGGAATCATGGCGTGGAAGAAGCCACGTGGGAACGAGGATGTGATGAGACAAACAATACCCACAACTCTTTTCGACTGTGTAATTTGAGGTCGAAATTATTTTTAAGGGGTAGAACTGTAATATCCCGGGTTAGGGGGCTATTTTGTTGTTGCATGATATTGCATGTGTTGGTGTGCTATGTTGCTATTTCGATATTTTAGGGGCTCGGTTGTAGGCTAGGAGTATGCTTGAGTGAATGGGAAAAAATTTAGTTTTGAGCTTTAGGTGTAGGGAGTGATGGGCCGAGGGATATGTATTTTATTTGGTAGTTTGTTACACAAAAATGAGGTTGGCAAAGTGGCAAGGCATGTGCCACTTAAAAGTGAGTGTGGCGTCATCTACAAGGGGAGAGACCACGAGTTCAAGTCGCAGAGTTCCCCATTTTGGCTCCCATTTTGGACGGCATGGAGGAAGAGGTAGAAGGCAATTCAAATTCTTCTTTGGACTTAGTCTTCACATTCAAAGAGGGTGGAGAGTGAAAGTAGGAGGGAGACTTGGTAAACTCATTTGAATTGAGTGGTGTGGAGTGTTGTGGGGGATTATGGCCAAATTTTTGGGGTGTTTGGAGTGGGGGAGTGGGCGGCTTAGTGTGGTGTTGGAGGTCTTAGAAATGCATTTTTCCATTTGGTGCATATTCGGTCATTGAGTGAAAAGCAAAAGTCCCATTTTGGTTTTTGTTAGCGAATTCTTTTCCAAGGTATTTCTCTCATCTTTTGCACTTCTTGAAACCGAAACACCAAACCCCTATAGTAGTTAAACTTCATTTGTTTCTTCCATTTTCCTTCTTGAAAATCGAAAGTCCAAGTTGCATATACCGAATTTTCCTTATTCTTTTGGTACTCTCAATAGCAGAATATTCTCTCCTCTTTCACCTCTTTTTCTTCTTGAAGCCTTGTAAGTCGAAACATCATTCTTCTATTTTTTTTCATTTTCGTTCCTTTTCCCATTTCGTTATTGGTGATTATCAACCCCATCCTCTTGCATTTCGATTTCCTTTTCTTTCTCTCCGACCGAATTTTGGGTTTGGTATAAAACACCTTGGCGAACCATTTGGTTCTTCTTTTGGTGCAAGTCTTGGCGAATCTTTTGTTGTTCTCTCCTAGTGTGGTTGATCGATTGGTGGTTGGTGTTGGGGGTAAGTTCTTGGCGAATGGCCATTTCTCACTCTCTAAGTCTTTGTGTTGTTTCGGTTTGACTAAGGGCCTATGATGGTTGTAGATTGAAATGGGTTAATCATTTGTTTAATCTTTTCATTATAGGGTCTTTGGATATTGGAAGTAATCAAGAGGAGTCTTCCAACTCTTTTAACCGATTGATAAGTGGTGGTAAGAGGAGTATTTTGTTAGTCCATTCTTTTAGTCTCGTTGAAGCAAGTCTCGGTGGATTAATGGCTTTTCTTTTTAGGTGGAGGCCGTTTGTAAAGAGGAACCTTTGTGGTTGAAGTTTGGTAGGAAGCCAAGCGTTTGCAAGGTAAGGCTATTTGATAAACCCTTTTGGTTTAATGCTTGTGGCGAATGATATGTGTGCTAACCCTTTGGTTGGTCGATTTTAGGATCAAAGTTGTCAAGGTGGTCGAGGGTCTTAGACCGGTTCTTAGTATTAAAACCTCCGCTAATTCAGGTGTGTAAACCAACACACTACCTTAACTTAATAATGTGATAACTTTGTTGTGTAAATGAAACAGTGAGATTGATTATTGCGATACCCATTGAGGTATGGATATGGATTCGGGTAAGTCCGTTTCATTATGAGTTATGTGATGATGATGATGATATGATGATTTTTGATACTTTGAGATGCCATGTTAAGCATGTGAGCATGATAGCATGATTGCACGATTTTGCATCTAGTATGATATGTGTTTGGGTGATATGAGAGGAGGGGGACTATGATATCCGTGTCTTTGGGACACTGTGTCTTTGGGACACCGAGGTTTGGCACCTCTAGTGGTTTGGTACCACGTATTTTGTGACTTTGGGTCACGGAGGTTTGGCACCTCGGCGTCTCGTCGGTGGCTTAGTACCACGATGGGTTGGCCCCACAGATTGACTATCTGTGATTGACGCCAAATGATTTGGTATCACACGATGGGTTGGCCCCATCATCGGATTTGTGACTACGGTCACCGGTGATTTGGTATCACATTGTGTCTTTGGGACACGGAGGTTTGGCACCTCATTGCGACTCGTCCACGTGGTTTGGCACCACCGTGGGTTGGCCCCACTTATGAGATATGGGATCGTCGCTAGTGATTTGGTATCACACGATGGGTTGGCCCCATCATTGGATTATTGTGACTTGGTCACCGGTGGTTTGGTACCACAAGATGGATATCGTGACTTTGGGTCACCGGTGGTTTAGCACCACCGGTGGTTTGGTACCACGCGAGGTAGAAAAAGCGATATGGTTGGTTAGGAGCAGGTGCATTATTTGCATTATTCATTGTGATATATGTGTTGGCATGTTATACCGATAGAGGGAATTATACACTGAGTCTTGCGACTCACTCTCTCCTTTGACTATTTCAGGTGACACATAGATGCGGAGGTGGAGCCGGGATGGACTGGAGGTGCTCATGCCATGCTAATAAAGATTTGCTCGGACTTTTATGAAATTTTGGTACTTAAGTTTTTATTACTATTTGGTTTTTCGGGTTGTAAATGGCCTTTTTAAATTATGTTGGTTTATGACTATAGTAAATGTTTAATATGCCTTAACAAATTAATTGGGTTATAATGTGCTAAGATTTGGAAAGACAACGATTTTAAAAAACATAAAAGCGATATTTTAAACTATACCATCGGGTATCACACTAAGATTTGGAATAAAGAAGAACTCTAATGGTTTCTAACTTAAACTCGATTTTCTACTAAGACAAAAAAAATGTTTGTGTAACAATGATAAACAACCCAAACTTCTTAACGAGATAAACCTGGTATGTCTACCCATCGAAGTAAGTTTTTAAAATTTTCGGGTTTTCAAAATACATCATCAAACTTCAACCAAACCTACTCGAGTTTTCTTCAAATGCACAACCTAGCGAAGTGTTTTTCTCCAACTTTTAAACTCAAACCTAAACCTCTCAAAACCCTTTTTCCCTGTAACATACCAGATTCGGTCGTGGTGTATTGACCGGGTTTGGGGTGTTACAGGGGAAGATGCCTCTTCGTGAGTGTGAATGGCATAAGTCCTTGCAAGCGCTCTGCCCTCGGGTCTCACGGCCTGCTCTTTGGGGTTGCCTCTTCCACTCGTCCCACTTCTCGGGTTCCTCTGCGGTCTCCCTTTGACCATACTCCCTGATCTTGGGTTCTGAGTTCTCTCTTCTTTAGTCATCTCTAGACAATCCTTTATGAAATGGTCTTGGGAACCACATCTAAAACATGCATTTTTATGTGCTCGGCATTCTCCCAAATGGCGTCTGCCACATTGTGGACATTCAGGTTTGTCAGATCTAAAATTTTCAACACTTGCAACTGAAGTGGTCTATGCTTTATTTTCCAACTACTGCTTACTATTGTCTTTCCTTGAAAACCCAGTGGAAGTAGCTGATCGAGCTAGAAAATCTCTTGACTTCTTGGATGACGATTGAACGAGTTGTTCCAATGTCTCTTTCTAGAATCGCGAGACTCCATTTCAAATTTCTTCTTCTCTTTTACTAGTTCTTCGGCTTTGCAATCCCTTTCCACTAGCACAACGAATTCTTTTAATTCGAGGACAGCAACAACCAGCTTAATGTCCTCATTTAAACCATCTTCAAACCTTTTACTCATAATGGCCTCAGTGGACATACATTCATGAGTGCTTTTGCCGAGTCGCATTTAACTCTCGCTCATAATCAATTACTGACATCATGCCTCTAGAAATTCTTTCCTCTTCTGGTCTACAAACCTCCGGTTGATATACTTTTTCTTAAACTCTTCTTGGAAGAATTCCCATGAAATATTTTCCCTTGGTACCACCGACACAAGGGTGTTCCACCATTGGTAAGCAGAATCTCTTAAGAGAGAGACTACACACTTCATGCATTCATCAGAAGTGTAGGACAGTTCGTTAAATACTCTGATTGTATTTTCTAACCAGAACTCAGCTCTTTCTAGATCATCATCTTTTCTAGCTCGAAATTCTTCTACCCCATGCTTCCTGATCCTATCAATTGTAGGTTTACCTCCTCTTACCACCTCTACTACTTGAGGGGCTACTGGAGTAGGTTGTGGAACATGCGAGGGTGGAGGGGGTTGTGAGTAGGTTGTGGAACATGCGAGGGTGGAGGGGGTTGTGCATTCAGGTTCGCCCGAACTAACTCCATGTACCAAGCATCCATCATATGGAGGAAGGCTTATCTAGCCTCTTCTCCTCCTCCTTCTTGACTCACTATAGTGGGTCTATTCTCATTCTCATATGACACCGTCCCTTCTACGGGAGCTAGTGCGTTACTTTCTACATCATCCACCTCAGCTCTTTTAGGATCCATTTACTATATGTATAAACATAATTTAAGTCGCCAGGAGTCATCACACTATCATTATAAAAACATTCTTACGTATGGCATGTATAGCTAGACTCATGCTCGTGCTACGTTAGTCCTAGAACCGACTAAACCATAGCTCTAATACCACTAAATATAACACCCCACACCCAAGACCGATACTGGGTCTGGATATGAGACATTGCTATGCTTGAACTTACTGAAACATGTACTTACGGGCTATAAAATTTCATTCCAACTTAAAAACTTCACTTTCTTAGTCAACACATATAACAAGGGCCTACGAAACTTTAACTCATATCAGAAAACTTTCAGAATTAAAATCAATTAACTCATTTTTGAAGCCGGGTTCACACGCCCGTATAACTTGGGAACACGCCCGTGTACCCTTACGCACGCCCATGCCCTCAAACCGTGAAGGGCTACTGACTATTTCCACATGACTTAGATACGCCCGTGGGCTTAGACCGTGTGCCAATCCTTGATATACTGACTAAATCAACACGGTCTGGGAACACGCCCATGTCCAAATCGTGTGTCTTACACGGCATGCACACACGGCCGTGGGATTTGCCCGTGGCCTATTATGATTAATAATACTAAGGTGCAGGGTTAACACGGTCTTGACATACGCCCGTGTTTCCAACCGTGTAAGCACTTACAGGCTATTTGTGAAGCCGTTAGGCACCCTAAAATGAAGATCATAACCATACATAATTCAACGATGCAATAACAACCCAATTTTATGAATAATACTACATGCTTCATTAATCTCAATAAACATACATGCTTAGTCAAATTTAGCCAACCACTTAGCCATATACAAAGAATAATAAACTTGATAGCCTTTACAAAGGCCCTTCTTAAAACATGTCCACAAAATGAATGTTTCCTATACATGCCATACTTAGTAAAGTAACTTGGCTATACCAAAATAAGAGTTGATAGTGTGTTCCGAGCTCCGACTTTAATAATCCACGAGTTATCTTGGCGGGACTACATAGAAAGAAAGAATCATAACGTAAGCATATAGCTTAGAAAGTTTGCATGTAACAACTCTTAGCACCGTCATTGCTTAATAGAAACCATTTCACATAAATGATGGTATCATGAATTTCAGCTAAGGAGCTTACTTACTCATATAGATTCTTACATGTCTCATGACACTTACTATTATCAAACTTGTAAGGTAGCCATGATACCTGTATCACTTGATCACATTGATCAGTATACTATATTAACAACAATCATGATATCTATTTTCTCATTCACAACATGAATAATACTCACTTTATCTAACTTCATCTAGATACTAACTTTACTTTATTAGCTTTCTTACTATCTTCTTTTAGCTTACTCATTTGCCCGATGAATTTCTGTGAATATCCGAGGATACTAAATCTCTTTCCACATAATATGATGCCAAATCCATATCCTAAGCATGGTCTTACATGGGTTATCTCATCTTGATTTCAAGGCCATGTCTTGACATGGACTTATATGAAGCCTTGCTCTTGATAACATACTCAATGCCAAGCTTGAGTCCTTGGACTTACGTGATAACTTGCTTGCTAACTTGATCAATGCCAAGCTTGCCTTGGACTTACATGATAACTTGCTTGCTAACTTGATCAACACCAAGCTTGCCTTGGACTTACATGATATCTTGATCAATGCCAAGCTTGCCTTGGACTTACATGATAACTTGCTTGCTAACTTTACCAATGCCAAGCTTGCCTTAGACTTACATGATATCTTGATTAATGCCAAGCTTTCCTAGGACTTACATGATATCTTGATAATACCAAGCTTGCCTTGGACTTACATGATATCTTGTGTGGTAGATCGAGTATCCTAGGGAAATTCATCTTTAATCGGGACTTGCTTGTACATATTATCGTGATTTCTTGCTTGAACATAACATGATCATTTATACATATTATCGTGATTTCTTGCTTGAACATAACATCAAACTCTCTTAAACTTCCATAAAACATCATTTAACAAGCATGTCATTCAAGAGTAGGTTTTTGAACATGCATCTTAGCTCAATTTATACCTAAAATTAGCTAATTCATAATACGGGAACTTCAAAAATACGAAGAATATTAAAAACGGGGCTAAGATGAACTTACTATGAGCTTGAAAAAAAATGAAGAACCCTAGCTATGGTGTCTCAAAATTTTTAGCAGCCACTAGGAAGAAGATGAGTGAATTTTTCTCATCTTTATCATATTTTAATCACTAATTAGGCTAAATGACCAAAATGCCCTTCCGCTTAAAAATTTCCATAATAGTCTCTTAAGGCCAATTTTGTCCAAAAATTAAATTTTGGGAAAATTACTATTTAAGGGCTCATAATTATTATTCTAAAGCTATTTCATGCAAAAAGCTTCTAGAAACTCATAAATTACAAGTTTTGCAATTTAGTCCTTTTGGACCAATTGACCTTAACTTAATAAAATTGCTTTACAAAACTTTCATACTAACATGCAAACATGGCATAAACCTAGAAAACTCATAATTTCATCTCGAGTTCGTGGCCTTGCACTCTATCCCGACTAGGCCCTAAATCGGGCTGTTACACACCGTGTTATGGGCTGACTTCTGAGCAAAATAAGAGGCAGATAGCAGTAGTTTCCGAAAGCGATAGTGTTGACATAGATAGCATAGTGTTGCGGGTAACCAGGTGTGTAAAATTCACTCATTTTAATATTATTATGTGTTATTAAATATCTGGGCTAAAAAGTTGAAATGGTTGGATGAATCGATGTTATGCCACATTGGGCATGACCGAAATACCAAGTAAGTACCCTGTTGTTTATGTATGCACTAATGATTGTATGCCATAATGATATTGTACACTTGACAGCTTGCTGCATTCATTTGACACTTGTATGCATGGGTTAGATATGATGTTTAAGGGGAAGTGTAAGACTGTCACTAGTGGTTTGGTACCACACGTGGGTTGGCCCCACATTCTTTATTCGTGACTAAGTCTTAGTGGTTTGGAACCACCAGCGGTTTGGTACCACATATTGATGATTTCGTGACTCGTCCTAGTGGCTTGGTACCACAGTGGGTTGGCCCCACATATATGATTATTCGGGATTGTCACTAGTGGTTTGGTACCACAAGTGGGCTGGCCCCACATATGATATTTTGTGACTCTGTCACCAGTGGCTAGGTGCCACATAGGGAGTGTAGCGGATGGAGGGTTGATTATAGAAATCCCCACGATGTGATTGGCTAGTACGGGTGGTGTGTAGAGGATGGAAATCTAGGATTGGGCCGGGTACAATGCATCCATACTTGTACATGCTATCTTTGACTGGGCTAAGGCCCAATATGTGGCTGTGGCTTGGAGCCATTTATGTGACTTAAGCGGGGTTTTACGCACTGAGTCTCGGTGACTTACTCCCTCTGCTTAACCTTACAAGTGATCAGTAAGACGTGGACTTGGGAGCTGGAGAGACTCGAGGAGGCCATAGCTTGTTATTTTCAGTAAAATTAGTTTCTTTTAAGACGTTTTAATTTGGGGTTTTAATTGATGTAATAAGGCCTTTTCATTGCTATTTGGTTTTACATTATTATTCCACTTTGATACAACATTACTTTATGACTTAAACTTAGTTGTTAGAAAGAAGTTTTTTTTCTAAATAACTGCAACCTAAAATATTTGTTTTTCTCACAAGTGTTAACATAGATAGTAAATGAACGGTTAATCAAACTTACAGTTTCCATCAGGATTTCAAAGTTTTTTTCAACCTTTCTCCCTGTGACATGCCAAATCTGGTCATAATGTTTAGACCGGGTTTGGGATGTTACACACGATCTCTACTCGAATGTCCAAACGAAGCATTTGAACGATTGCTTGCATCTCTAAGTCTCTCCGTTGAAGGTTGAGACGACTTACTCATCGATTCTTTTCTTTCATATCTAGCCTTAAAATTGACTTTCTTCTTTTCTTTACTAAGCTCCTCGGCTTTGCAGGCTCTTTCAACTAACACAACAAATTCATTCAAATTAAGTATTCCAACCAGCAATTTAATGTCTTCATTTAGCCCTTCAATGAAATGTTTACACATAGTAGCTTAAGTCAACACACATTCCCATGCATACTAACTTAATCTCACAAACTCCCGTTCATACTCGGTAACAGACATGTGGCCTTGTTTTAGCTTTAGAAACTCTTTACGTTTCTAATCTATGAATCATTGACTGATATACTTCTTTCGAAATTCAGCATGAAAGAAATCCCAGGTGATTCTCTCTCTCGTAACCACTGGTATCAACGTTTTCCAACAATTATATGTCGTATCTCTCAACGAGGAAACTGCATATTTAATGCATTCATCAGGGGTCAACGACATCTCATCAAACACTCGAATGGTATTTTCGAGCCAAAACTCAGCTCGTTCAGCATCATTATCGACTGTGGCTCTAAACTCTCTGGCCCCATATTTTTTGATTTTATCTATAGGAGGCTTATTCAATCTGATCGGATCTACAACTTATGGCACAATGGGTACTTGTGGGGTGGAGGTTGTGGAGCAACCGAATTCGTTCGAACAAACTCCGAAAACTACTCACTCATCATTTAAAAGAAGGCTTGCTTAGGCTCCCCACGTGGCTACTAACATTCGGCCTAGATGTTGCCGGCGCTGTCCCTTAAGTGGGAACAGGTGCATTGCTCCCTACATCATCAGCAACTACTCGATCAATATCCATTTACTATATAAAAACACATTTTTAAATGTCAGGATTCATCACACTATAGCAATTATACATATGTCATGTATAGCTAGATGTACACGCACTATGTTAGTCCTAGAATCGACTAAACCGTAGCTCTGATATTAAAAAATGTAACACCCCTAACCCATAACCAACACCAGAATAGGGTTAAGAGGCATTACCTATCAAGTTAGAACATTCAATATCATTCCACATCCAAACACAGTAAATCACACTCAATTAGTCCCTTAATGAAGTCTACGAGACCTTAAACACATGTTAAAAAGAGGTCGGGACCAAATTGAACACATACGAAAATTTTCAGAGATTTAAAGATTTTTCTAAACTACAGAGGTCACACGCCCGTGTGGGTAGGCCGTGTGCCTCACACTGCCTCAGACACACTCGTGCTTCCAAGCCGTGGCAAAACAAGGCATACATACTGACTTGTCCACACGGCCTGAGACACTCCCGTGTACCTCACCCGTGGTCAACACTGACTTGCACCACACGGCCAGTCACACGCCCGTGTGTCCAGCCCGTAGTCAAGCATGACTTGAATCATATTACAAATTTAAGGGACACAGTTGAGCCACACGTCCGTGTGCTCAACCGTGTAGGCAAATATAGGCCACTTGTAAGGCAAATTTGTCACCCTCACTTAGGGTCTCACCTACAAGCACAAACCAATTCAATTCCATACACCAAATGGCAACCAAACATACCAAAACATACTCAAATTAATCACTTAACATCATAATTCATCTTCCAACACAATTTCACCTTAACAAGTCAATCTAAATTATCATCTACACCTTCAAAAAATCATGTCAAAATATACCATATCAACTAGCCTATACATGCCATTCACCAAATTATATACATCTTTCTAAAGTACCAAAATAGATAGCCGATAGTGTGATTGAGTCGCTGATGATCCTCGGATTTGAGCTAACTTTACTGACACTTTAAAACAGAGAAACACATCACACAGTAAGCTTTTAAAGCTTAGTAAGTTCGTAATATGATACATTCAATTCAATAAATCAAATACAATGTACAAAGTTAATCCATTCCATAGATCATCTCAAAAATATACACACCATATCATCCATAGCTAATATACTCACTCAACCATTCATAATTCCATTTACAATTTCATCAACCACAAAGGTTCAATACATACGTTAGCCACACATAGTTATTCACCATTCATGCTACTCAATGCATCGATATTACATTTCTATCGACCTTTGTTAATCATTCGATTTAACCGCACACTTAGTGCCAATTTCGTAACTGAAGCATAAATATCATCGCACACTTAGTGCCTATACTTTAAGCCGAATTTATCTTGGTATCGCACACACAGTGCCAATCAACAAAGACGAAGCTTCCATTTCTTCGCACACACAATGCTATTCAACAAAGCCGAAGCTTCCATTAATTCGCACACACAGTGCTATTCATCTATGTCACAATTCCAATTACGCACACATAGTGCCACATTTTCTCAATACTACATATAGCATTTCTAATCCATTAATCACATATTTATACATTTCATAACACTTAAACATAAATTCAACAACACATATTATATCCGAACTTACCTCCGGACGTCGAAATATTGAGACTAGCCGATCAATCGAGTACTTTGTCTTTGCCTCGATCTTTATCCAAATCTCTCCTTTGTTGGTCTATACATATTCAAATTTAACTTATTCAATCACCAAATCATTTCAATTTAATCCAAACACTGATATTTAGGGCATTTTACAAAATAGCCTTCACATTTTCACATTTCCACACTTTAGTCCCTATTTCACAAAATCACAAAATACACAAAATTCCATTTCACTTATGCCTAGCTAAATTTTCCTTGTGTTCATATAAGCCAATATATTTCATTTATTTTGCATATTAGTCCCTAAAAATATTATTTTCACAATTTAGCCCAATTTACTCAATTTCACCAAAAATTCAAAGACAAAAATGTTAATCTTTCACCTATCTTTCATCTTTCATCATCAACTATCATAAAGCTCAAGCATTCATCAATAGCATAACTCAAAATCACCATCAAACTCTAAAATTAAATCATGGGCTAGCTAGAACACTAAGCAACGATCACGAAAATGTAGAAATCATCAAAAATTGAAGTAAAACATACATTGATTAAGAACAACAATGGCCGAATGTTTCAAGCCCTAGCTCTTTCTTTTTCTTCTTCAAATTTAGCAAACTAGAGATGATAATGGCTTATTTTCTTACTTGTTTTATTTAATATACTTTAGATTATGTTTTACCATTTTGCCCTTTAATTAATCAACCATTTTACTATCAATTATTAGGCCATTTATGTCAGTCTCCACTATCCATGGTCGAATTACAACATAAGGACCTCCCATTTAAAAAGCCATGCCAAATAAGCACTTTAACAATCAGCACACAGCTTTTTTTATTTTATGCAATTAAGTTATTTTTCATAATTAAGCACACAATCGATACAATTTTCACACAGAACTTTCACTCATGCTCAACCACATATTATAAACACCAAAAATAATATTAAAATATTTTTTTAATCTCAGATTTGTGGTCTCAAAACCACTATTCTGACTAGGGTCTAAATTGGGTTGTTACACTCTCTCTCGACACCACTGATACTAACGTATTCCATCATTGATATGCAGAGTCTCTTAGAAGGGAAATAGCACACTTTAAGTTGAAGCCGGTGTACAAAAAAGTTCATCAAACACTCGGATTGTATTTTTAAGCTAAAACTCGACTCTCTCAGGGTCATCATCAACATTATCTCTGAACTCTTCAGCCCTGTGTTTACGGATCTTATCAACTGGAGACTTATTTAATCTTAAAAGCTTGACTCCTTAAGGAGCTACGGGTACAGGTTGGGGATTAGGAGGGGTTGGAGGTTGTTGAGCAGCCGATTTTGTACGAATATATTGAGTGAACCATTCGTTCATCTCCCTGACTGCCAGTTATGGGTATAGAATCAGACGGCACTGTCCCTTGAGCGAGAGTGGGTGAATTACTTTCAACCACATTAGCTATAGCTCGATTGGGATCCATTACTGTAACGCCTTGAATTTGGGCCTCCAAGTATTGGGCCTATTGGGCTTTGGGCTTTGGATCTTAGAAAATTTTTAAGTGAGAGAAAATGATAATTGGCATGTGGGCTTTTATGGTTTAATGAATTTAGAATGTCTAGGTGTGTTGGACAAGCTCTGGGTTTGAGTTTTGTGGTGGAGAATTCTTAATGTATTTAATTAAGGAATCAGGGTTGTTAGTAGTGGATTTTAAACAAAAATAAGTGAAAAATGGCAAAAAGAAGCCTGTGGTGAAGTGGCTAAGTGATGCCACTAGGGTGTAGAGAGGTGGCGACATGTGCATGCAAGGAGGTCTGAGGTTCGAGTGCTAGCTTAAGTTTTATTTTTGAGTTTAATTTTAGGCTTCTAGAAGGTTGGATGTGGCATGTAGAGGGACTCTAAGGAGAAGTGATCAGTAGAGAGAATTTAGGAGAAGGATAAGGGAGATATCATGAAGAAAAATTAGGAGATGAGCAGTGGATGAAGTGGTGCCAAATTGGACTGTAGGGGTGGCTAAGTTTCGGCTATAGGCTATAAAGGAGGGGCTGAATGCTTGAAAGGGTCTTTGAGCATTCTTTAGTTTTTCTTTCTCCTGTCTCAATTAGTTTCTCATATAGCCAATTTTTTTTCCATTTACCAAAAAAGAAACCCATCATTCTTTTGGCCTAAAATTCCTATCAGAGTTGTGTTTTGTTTTTGTCCCTGAAAGCCAAATACACCTTCTTATCATATAGCTTTACTTTTGCTGATTTTTAGTTAGTTCTCCTTCATCATAATCGATTGCTACCCACTTTTAGTCAAGCCAAATCTTGTTTAGTAGTGATCTAGGCCGCAAGATCAAAGGAGGGTTTTGGGAAGTGTTTAGTTGAACTTTTTAGTAAGTTTTGTTATAAGCCGAAGGGCTATCTAACCTCTCTTTGTCGTTAACTTTGGTAAGATTTAGAAATCACGAGCGTGGTAGGTAAGGATCATTAGCAAGGCGGTAAGTGTTCTCGACTCAGTTTTGGTTTAGTAAATGGCCGAATGCAATATGGCTTATAGGGGTGACTTATGTGGAATATGAGTCACTTGTTTTTGATGATACACGTTTGGGTGCAGATCTGGAGGATAATTGCAAATAGTAGTGAAGGAAGGGCTACTAGAACATGTGGCACACGGTAAGGGTACGGTGAGGTTTTGGTTCTTGATAAGTATGTGTTAAATCTTTGGTTAATCGCTAGTAATGTCGATTGTAGGTTCGTGACTAAGGGGTTTGCAACACGCGAGGTTACTAGGTGTGCACAAACACTACACACACGATATCGGCAATGCCAAAAAGCCAAAAAGTCAAAGGTGGCTAAATGGGCCCGGTGGGCCCTAAGGCTAGGTTTGATGAGTTTGATTGGTTTGGTATACGAATTGAGTCAGTCAAGCATAATACAGGATCTAGAATTTTTTTGGGCCTAATGGGCCATAAGGATGTAATTTGGGTTTGATGGGCTTTATGGGGACGAGGCAAGTATGCTAGGGTTTATGGACTTTAGGCCTAGTCTGAACAACTCTTAAATTTCATAATACTTAATCTAATGAAACATGTCCGTGAACAAGTCACTGGGTTAGGGTGTGGCAACGGACACACACATGTCTAGGATTGGATTTAGAGACAGCTTAGTACTTAAGCGGTCCTAGTGGCCCACCTCCTCTTCTCTGGAATCCTACCTGGTCCGTAGTGTCTGCTCACTTTAGCCGCGAGGACTTGTTGATGGGTCAAAGTTCACAACTAAAACCCGAGAGGGACCAAATACCCTTATATTTATAAAATTACTAAAATACCCTTATATTTGTAAAATTGCTAAAATACCCCTAGGTTTGAAAAATTACCAAAATACCCCTGTTTTGTAAAAGTACCAAAATACCCCTATTTTGCAAAAGTACCAAAATACCCCTATTTTGTAAAATTACCAATATACCCCTATTTTACCAAACTACCAAAATACCCCTGTAGGGTAGAATTATGAAAAAACCCCTGGGTAGTGAAATGACGAAAATACCCCTATGTGACGAATATGAGTTTGTGGATGCTACTCGTGTGTTTGATGCATTCATATGATATTCTGCTTAGGATGCATATGGGTAGGAATTATGGTACAGAGGAAGATTTGAGGATCGCATAGTCGTATGGCCATGGATCCACAGACGGCTTTAAGCCCATTATATGGTTAGCAGCCTTGCTGCAATGTTTGGTAGTATCGCAACCGGGCTACCTTTGGTGTGTAGAGGATGGGTGGGTTAATTTAGAAATCCTCACAGGTGTGTAATGGTTGGAAGGGAAATGGTGTGTGTAGTGGATGGATTATTGGGATGGGTATTGCATTATCTTGTTTGTATATGATACGATATGATATGATATGAGGTCATTGTGGGCTAAGGCCCAAGACCACCAATTTTTTATAAGGCTTAGGCCCAATGTTAATATTTGTATATGATTTGATTGCCAAGGGTTATACACACTGAGTTTCGAAACTCACACCCTTTAATTTATTATTTCAGGTAATCCTGAATAGACGGCTCGATGTGGGAGAGGACTCAGAGATGGCCATACTACAAGCCGATCAAATGTTTTAATTTGTTCAAAGGAATATGTTTTTAAATATTTTTTTTTTTTTTTGGATTGTAATAAGGCCATGTAACTCCTAATTGACTTTAGATTTCGGGTTTATTATTATTGTTTCAACTATCTGCTTAATACATTTTATAAAATTTTTAAAGTTAGCATGGTTTTTGAAATAACTCAACATTTGACTGTTTTCTTAAAATTTGAGTTTTTCCTCTTAACTTAACAAGATACAAGGGTTTTGGGATTTTGGGCCTTAAATTGTTAATTTGTAAAGTCATTTTGAAGTGTGCCTTTAATGTGACATTCTGGACTCGGGCCTAACTTCTAGGTTGGGTTTGGGCTGTTACAATTACTATATAAAAACACATTTTAAAATGTCACGGGTAATAAATATAACACCCCTCACATGTATTCACCGTCAGAATAGGGTTACGAAGCATTACCAAAACTACAACACTTTTAAACATATATTTCATATACAATTTAACAATTCAAATACAAATCAATCACAATCAATCATAGTGTCCCCTTAAACGAGCCTACGAGGCAATGCATTGAGAGTGGTTCGGGACTAAACTGATAACTCGAGAAATTTTTCAATACTTATAAAATTTTTCTCAAAACAGGGGACACACATCCGTGTGGTCAAGCCGTGTGTCTCACACAGCCACCAGACACGCCTGTGTAACAGGCAGTGTGGACATTTGAATTGGAAACACATGGCCATGTTCTAGCACGTGTTCTACCCCGTGTCCAAACAAGTGAGGTTCTGACTTGGGTCACACGGCCAACCACACGCCCATGTGTCTAGCCCGTGTGCCCTTTCGAAGTGGCTATACATGCCCGTGTGCCAAGTCGTGTGCTAGGTCGTGTCAAACCTATAGGGTATACTGACTTATGCAACACGGCCAAGTCACACGCCTGTGTGCTAGGCCGTGTGCCAATTAGGGGTATACTGACTCGTACCATATGGCCGATCACACGCTCGTGTGTGAAACCATGTGGAGTATACTGACTTCATTTCAATTTCAACACCAGCAGACATACGGCCGTGTAACATGACCATGTGTCACACACGGCTGAGACACACGCCAGTGTGGACAAAAATAGGCTATTTACCAAGCCACTTTGTCACCCAAATTTGCATATACCTATACAACCAAAATGGCACCAAATCATAATATAAATAACATTCAATTCAACCACAATCAAGGCTAATTCATACCATTTTCATTACCAACATTCAACATGCTTATAACCTCAAACCCTACTCCATCAAAACATACCAAATCACATATACAAATAAACTAACTATACCTTTACTAAACATACATTATTTTGAACCAATTCACAAACATATCTCACATCTAATATCAACTATATATGCACATATATGCATATAACCAAAATTCACCAAATTAAGCCAACTCTCATGGCTATATTTACAACTCAAAGCATATACATTTACAAGCCAATTCATTTGACCAAAGTTATTACCAAAACATAACTAACATAACTCAAAGTCCTTATACATGCCATATACTTAAAATACCAAAATTCAAAGGTACCAAGTGATAGGTGGTAGTGTGAAACGATCTCCAACGATCCCCGAGTCCGAGCTAGCTTCGATATCACTATAAAACATAGAAAATATACAAAGTAAGCTATAAAGCTTAGTAAGCTCGTATGATATAAACTTAACTAATCACAAATATACCATTCATCAATTTACACATATTAACATGTAATTCATGATTACTAACAAACCTTTCACACGCTTATTCATATGCTTACATGCAAATTTCATAACTTCTTCGATTTAAAGCTCATACTATGTATGTACATACCTGTACCAATCCATAACAAGCTCAAACATACTCGGAGTACCATTGAAGACCTGATATCTCACACACTAAGTGCCGTACATAGCTGAAGCTATCTCAAATCGCACACTAAGTACCATACATAGTCGAAGTTAACTAGATCTCGCACACTAAGTGCCATATATAACAGAAGGACCTCTAAATTAAGATTCCATTGCTATTAGTATACCTTTAGCTAATGGAACTCCACTTTTACACTTTACGCAATTTAGTCATTTTTCTCAAATTGACCATTTAAAAGATAAAATTACTTAACAAAATTTTCACACAATCACTCAATCATACTGTAGACACTAATATAATAATAAAATAAATATTTTGACCTTAGATTTGTGGCCTCGAAACCACTATTTTGATTTGATGAAAAATGGGCTATTACATTATTCCATGGCAAAGTTTCTACACTTTGTTATCTTTTCAAATAATTCCCTCAAATAGATAGATTAGACTATCTCGATTCTAAAAATATAAAATCAATAAAAATGGGACTTCATTTCATACCTTATTGAGCTTGGAAAGCTTTCATCCTCTCTCCTAGGGTTTCATTTTAAGGAAGAAGATGAATAAAAAGATGATGATTTCCTTTTTAATTATTTATCATCTTTTAATTTTAGTGATTTCCAATTTAGTCCTTACCCATTTCTAATTTTTCCATGGATGAGTCACTAAATTACCTACTAACTTTTCTTCAATGGTCTAATTACCATATAAGGACTTTTGAATTTTATAGCTATTTGATACTTATAACTAATAGAAGATAACTTTTGCATTTTATGCAATTTAGTCCTTTCCCTAATTAAACATGTAATTGGTAAAACTTTCGTATCAAAATTTTCATATGACCTTCCTATAATAATGCAAATCATAAAATAATATTAAAATAAATTTTTTGGCTCAAATTTGTGGTCCCGAAACTACTATTCTAAACTCACTAAAATTAGGCTGTTACAACTCTCCCCCTTAAAAATTTTCGTCCTCAAAAATTCTTACCAAAAAAGAGGTTAGGGTATTGCTTCCTCATAGTATCCTCTAGCTCCCAGGTAGCTTCCTCTAATCCATGTTGTTGCCAGAGAACTTTTACCAATGCCACCTGTTTATTTCTTAGTTCTTTCGTCTCAATGCCAGTATTTTAATCGGTTCTTCATTGTAGGTCATATCAGGCTGAATCTCCACTTCTGTTGGTGTAATAACGTGTTAAGGGTCCGATCTGTAGCGTCGCAACATGAATACCTGAAACACGCTATGAATTGTATCGAGTTTTGGTGGTAATGCTAACTGATATGCAACAAGCCTGATTCTTTCAATGATCTCATATGGCCCGATGAACCGTCGACTCAATTTTCCTTTACAACCAAATCGGAGAACTTTCTTCCAAGGTGGCACTTTTAAGAACACTTTATCACCAACCTAAAATTCTATCTCTTTTCACTTTAAATCAGCATAAGACTATTACGCTTGAGGCCTTTTTCAAACTATCTCGAATCATCTTTACTTTTACTTTGGTTTCGGATCAACTCAACTGGTCCAATACAATGGAGTTCTACATTTGCATATAGAGCCTCGCCATTTTAATATTGCGATAACATTATTGTAAGCAAATTCAATCAAAAGCAAGTATTTTTCTCCAAATTCAAGTACACAACACCGAAGCATATCCTCTAAAATCTATATATCACATTTAGATTGTCCATTTGTTTGAGGATGGAATGCAGTACTAAAGTGTAAACGAGTGCCCAGAGCTTCTTGCAACTTACTCCAAAATTGGGATGTAAATCGGGGATCTCTATCTAAAATAATGGAGATTGGCACTCCATGTAGTCTTACAATCTCAGAGACATATAATTCAGCCAATCTATATAATGAAAAATCCATACACCGGAATAAAGTGTGCTGACTTCGTTAGGCGGTTAATAATTACCCAAACAACATCTTTCTTTTTCGGTGACAAGGGTAATCCTGATACAAAATCCACAATAATTCTTTACCATTTCCATTCCGGTATGGTAATTGGCTGCAATAATCCTGAAGGTACTTAATGTTTAGCCTTTACTTGCTGACAGATCAAACATCTAGATACAAATTCAAAATATCTCTTTTCATTCTCGGCCACCAATACATTTTCTTCAAGTTATTGTACATTTTGTTACTACCGGGATGTACAGATATTATACCATTTTCTACTTCATGTATAATCTTCTGTACCAATTCTGAATTCTTCGGTACACATGTTCTGTCCCTAAATAACAAACATCCATCAGAATCAACTTGAAAGTCTGAATCCAAATCTGACTCCCTTTGGACTCGCTTAGTCTGTAGTTTATCATCATCCTTCTGAGCTTCACAGATTTGTTGTCGAAATGTTGGTCTAGCTTTTAACTCAGCTATGATTGAATCATCATCAAACAATGATAACTGGGTGCTTAATGCCCTTAAGGAAAATAAAGATTTTCTACTTAAGGCATCCACAACTATATTAGCTTTCCCTGGATAGTAGTTAATAACAAGGTCATAATCCTTCAATAACTCAAACCATCTTTGTTGTCTCAAATTCAATTCTTTTTATGTCATTAAATACTTTAAATTGTGATCCGTAAAGATGTGACACTTTTCGCCAAAGAGATAATGCTGCCATATTTTCAGTGCAAAAATGATGGCTAACAATTCAAGATCATGTAGAGGGTAATTTCGCTCATGTCGTTTTAGCTGCCTAGATGCATACGCCACTATTTTACCATCTTGCATCAACACACAACCCAAACCATTCAATGAGTAATCGCTATATACTATAAATTCCTTACCCGATTTAGGATGGCCTAATACGGGCGCTTCCGTCAATAAAGCTTTCAATCTATCAAAACTCTGTTGACACTTGTCAGTCCACTCTTATTTCACATATTTTTGCAGTAATCGGGTCATCAGAGAAGCTATCATTGAAAAATGTTTAACAAATCTCCTATAATATCTAGCTAGTCCCAAAAAGCATCTTACTTCTGAAACATTCTCGGTGGCTTCAAACTTACAATAGCTGAAATTTTATTCAGGTCCACCCGAATACCTTCTACAGATGCAACATGTCCAAGGAAACTATCTTTATTTAACCAGAATTCACATTTACTGAACTTGGCATACAATTGCTTCTCACACAGAGTTTGCAATACAGTTCTCAAATGTTCAATATGTTCATTTTCATCCTGGGAATAAACCAAAATATCATCAATAAAAACAACCACGAACCTGTCTAGGTATGGTCTGAAAATTTGGTTCATTAAATCCAAAAATACTGCTAGGGCATTAGTTAATCCGAATGGCATCACCAAAAACTCATAATGCCCATATATGGTTCTAAAAGTTATCTTCGGCACATCCGAATCTTTTACTCGTAGTTGATAGTAACCGATCGTAGGTCAATTTTTGAAACTACAGTGGCACCTTATAATTGATTAAACAAGTCATCTATACGAGGCAACAGGTACTTATTCTTTATTGTGACTTTATTAAGATGTCTATAATCGATGCATAATCTCAATGATCCATCTTTCTTCTTTACAAACAATACCGGTGCACCCCATGGTGAAAAGCTGGGTCGAGCAAATCCTCTATCAATCAACTCTTGCAACTGTACCTTCAGTTTTTTCAATTCAGTGGGAGCCATTCTATATGGTACTATAGATATCGGCTTCGTTCCTGGTACAAGGTCTATGGAAAATTCCACCTCTCTAACTAGAGGTAAACCAAGTAGTTTTTCTAGAAATACCTCAGGAAACTCACAAACGATCGACATCAACTAGATTTATAACTCTGATACTTTGGTACCCAGTACAATAGAAAGATAAGCCTCATACCCCTTTTTAATATATCTCTGTGTCGATATTGCTGAAATCACATTAGACAACCCGTCCAGTTTTTTCTTAGATTTAACCCGAAGTAACTCACCATTCTGACATTTCAATACAATGTATTTATGCTTACAATTTTCCACTGCATCATGTTGGGTTAACCAATCCATTCCCAATATTACATCAAATTCATCAAAGGGTAACAAAATCAAATTAGCCTGAAAACAGTGACCCTTTTATTATCAATGGACAATTCTTACAAATTTTTCCACCATAACATGCTGACCCAAGGGGTTTGAAACTTTAACCACCAATTCGGTGAATTCAACAATCATATTTTTATCATAAACAAATTTTTTGCATATATAGAAGAATGCATGGAACCAGGATCAATTAAAGCAATAATATTAGTATCAAGTAGAGAGAATGTACAAGTGATAACATCTGGTGTTGAGGCATCTTCTCTTGCACGTATCGCATATGTTCTTGCCAGACTCCGAGCCTCGATTTTAGCTGTTGAATCTTTTGTAGCACTATGACTACCACCGACATTTTTGAAGTACCATAGTGGTCTACCCCTAGAGACAGGATTATTCGGCTTTGGGGTCTGTTCAATGTCTTTCTCAACCCTTTCCGGGCAATCTTTAAGAAAATGGTCGAGAGAACCACACTTAAAGCAAGCCCCACTTCTCATCTAGCACTCTTCAAAATGCAATTTATTACAAACATTGCATCCAGGTTTGGGGTTTCCAACACTCTTACCACTGGTTGTTAAGGGAGGCGAATACCTCAGGTTGGTATGTTTAGAACCTCGTTCCTTTCCCGAATACTCCTTTATGTAGCAAAACGTTCATGATAATTCTTTGATTTCTTCAAAGCAAATGATTGCGTCTTGCTAAAAAATCTTTTACTCAGAACCCATGCTTTCCTTTCTGCTTGCTTCTTTTCCTTGCTTAATTCCTCAACCTAGTGTGCCTGTTCAGCCAACACCACGAATTCTCTTAATTCTAGAATTCCAATCAACAGCTTGACATCTTCATTAAGCCCTTCTTCTAATAGTTTGCACATTTTGGCTTCAGTCTAAACCCTTTCACTAGCATACTTGCCCAATCTAACAAATTCTCGTTCATACTTAGACACTGTCATATTTCCCTGTTTGAGCTCAAAAAATTCCTTCTTATTCTGGTCCAAAAATCTTTAACTGATTTATTTGTTTTTGAAATCTATTTGGAAAAATTCCCAGGTAACATTTTCCCTTGATACCACAGAAGATATGGTTTTCCACCAATGGTAGGCTGTGTCTTTCAACAAAGATACCACACATTTCAGTCATTCGGCTGGTGTTCAAGAAAACTCATCTAGAGGCTGAATAGTATTTTCTGGCCAAAACTTAGCCCTTTCAGTATCATCATCGGTCGTAGCCCTAAATTCTTCAGTCCTATATTTTTTTAATTTTATCTACTGGAGCCTTATCAATTCTAACAAGTCTAGTACCTTGTGGCGTTTCATCATGTTGTGAAGCAGGTGGGAGAGGTCGTTGAACAGTAGGATTTGTTCTCATCTATTCGCTAATACACTCATCCATCATTTTGAAAGAGGCTATTTTTGCCTCTTCACGGCCCTCAGACATGGGCCTCCTACTACTACTAGTTGCGACTCATTGCACGAAAGCATGAGTTGTGCTATCAGCTTCCTCAGACTTATCTCTCGCTTGGTTGGAAGACATTACTATATGAAAATACATTTAAGAGTGGTCAGGAGATATCACACTATCATGATTTATATAATGGCATGTATAACTAGACTCGTACTTGCTACGTTAGTCTGAGAATGGTCTAAACCATAGATCTAATACTAATAAATGTAACACCCTTAACCCGTATACTTTGCCAGAATAGGGCTACGAAGTATTACCAAATTTTACAGAACCATCATAGATAAACCAAGTAAAAATACTATTCATATCTAAAAATAATCGTACCGTCCCTTAAATAGACCCTCGAGACCTATTATAAGCATTAGAAAAAATCGAGACTAGATCGGGATCTCATAACATTTTTCTCAAAATTTCAAAAAAAATTCTTATAACAGTGCCTATAAGCCCGTATGGTCGGGCCATGTGGTCACACACGCCGTGTCCCTAACACGTGTGACCCTCTCACTTGTGAAGCATGAAGTAATTAAAGTCACACGGCCTAGTTACACGCCCGTGTGCTAGGCCGTGTGGTGAATTTTTATTTTTGAAATTTAGGTGTAGTTTTCACACGGACATGTAACAGGCCCGTGTTCAAGGTCGTGTCATCCTTACGGCTGAGACACACATCCGTGTCTCTTCCTGTGTGCCAAATTCTGAGCATTTTGTTTCTCATTTTAAGATGTAGGGAACACACGACTGGACCACATGCCCATGGGACAAGCCGTGTGTCACACACGGCCAAGACACATGCATGTGTGTCTACCCTTGTGGACAAAATAAAGCCATTTCCTAGCCTCATTTTTCACCCAAAACTTACCCCTTTCCTGCACCAAAATCACTAACATATATCCACCAATCCAAACATTAAAACCAAGCCTATTCTAGTACCTAGCATGGTATATTATCACATACAATTCATGTTTATAATTTTATTTTTAGTGAACATACACCTTAAGCGTAATCCAATCAACTAACTTAGCACATAGGAATTTAATCATAGGATAACTTTATAAACATACTAAGTAAAACATCACTAGCGATTCCAATGGCTAGATTACAAAACATCACTTACAAGTCATCATTTGGCCAATGAAGCTATACATGCCATTATACCAAAATGAGATTTCTATTTATACCAAAATGAGAGAGCGGATAGTAGGATTGATGCTCTGACCAACCTCCAACCTTTGCGAGCTTACGAGCACTATAAAACAGGAAAATTTAAAAGGGGTAAGCATTATATGCTTAGTAAGTTCGTATAATGAGAATTTAACTTACCGATCACATTTTATAATATTAAGTAGACATAGATATGCATTCCATCAATTTTGGTAAGACACATACACTCAATCAAGAAAGTTAGTCACATAACTTCATATGAATATCAAGTAAATATAGATGAGCTCATCATATTACAAGTTTTCATTTAATTTCACCTTTCCTCATTTCAATGGTCTTCTCCGTTGAACTATCAAAATTTTGAAGGACATTCGGGTAGTATACATGAAGTATACATATCAATTATCTATCAATCCATGTTCATAGTCACCCATTAGGGCACAAAATTAAAGTGCACACTCTTGGGCCACATATTACGCAACAGGATTACCCGTCCAAGCTAAATCTCATTTTCAACCAATGCTCACAAGACTTATTCAGGATTGCCAGTCCTGGCTAAATCCCATTTACAACATATGCTCTAAAGAGCTTAAATCAGGGTTACCCATCCAGGCTAAACCCAGTCTATAACATATTCTTGAAAGGGCTTACTTCAGGATTACTGTCCGGGCTAAATCCTATTTGTAACATTTTCCATATTATACCCATTTCAAGTAATCACCATAATCCATCGAATTTCAATATTCAAATGGGACATGATATTTTATCAACATTTCCAACTTGTAATTATTTCATTATGTATATCATCATATACATATTATCACAATCACACAATTCAATTCAAACATATTAACATACCAAATTAAGTTACACAAACTTACCTGGATAGTTGTTTGTATTTGATTTCCAACTAATTCGACACCTTTTATTTTCCTCGATCTAATTCTGTTGTTGGTCTTTTCGGCTCTATATAAACAAATTTAACTATCAATTTATCACATTTCATACACATTTTCATTCTACTACATCCTAGGAAAAATTACCATTTACCCCTATTCTTTTCAAAAATTTCAATTTCGTTCCTAGGCTAGGAAAATGACATTCAAGAAATCTGACCCCTTTTTCAAGCCTAGCCAAAATTTATGTATCACATTTACAGCACTTACATTTCTCAAATTTTAGCATTTTTTATGGGTTTTACCCATTTTTCATTTTAGTCCCTAAACCGAGTTTTCATCAAAAATTACTTTGCAAAAGTTGTTTATCTATTAACAACTTTTCATTTTATACCATAAATTTCAAATTTCCAGCATATTAATCCATGGCAAATTTTCTACACTCTGTTATCTTTTCAAATAAATCCCTCAAATAGATAGATTAGACTATCCCAATTTTAAAAATAAAAAATTCATTAAAAACGAGACTTGATTTCATACCTTATTGAGCTTGGAAAGTTTTCATCCTCTCTCCTAGGGTTTCCATAGAAATTTTAGGGAAGAAGATGAAAAAAAAAAGATGATAATTTCCTTTTTAATTATTTTTTATCTTTTAATTTTAGTGATTTCCAATTTAGTCCTTGCCCATTTCTAATTTTTCCATGGATGAGTCACCTACTAACTTTTCTTCAATGTTCTAATTACCATATAAGGACCTTAAGTTTTGAATTCTACAGCTATTTGATACTTATAACTACTAGAAGATAACTTTTGCATTTTATGCAATTTAGTCCTTTCCCTAATTAAACATGCAATCAGTAAAATTTTCGTATCAAAATTTTCATATGACCTTCCTATAATAATGCAAATCATAAAATAATATTAAAATAATTTTTTTCACTCAGATTTGTGGTCCCGAAACCAGTGTTCCAATTTCATCTAAATTGGGTTGTCATAGCTTGAACATTTTTTTCGACGATTAGTGAAATGGGACATGATATTCTATAATAGATTCTTTGACTTGTAAAAATTTTGAATAATGCTTGATAAATTCTATTATTTGCAAGCTAGATTAGTTAGTTCAATTAGTTATATTGTATAGTAGAATAGAGGTTGTCGAAATTCATAAAAAATTTTAAATTTTTGACATGAATAAGTATGTTAATACATATGTGAATGCATGCACTGGAATTTAATATTATTCATGCAAACAAGTAGAAGAATGTTTTGATTTGGTATATATTGAGATGCTAAGGGATGGTCTAAGCCATGTTTGTGTAGCTAAGAGCCTAAATGACTAACCTATAGGCTATATACAACCCTAGTACCCTAATTTTGAGTCTTGGAATCCTTTCTTAATGAACCAATGTGTTTAAAATTGTGAGCCTAAAGTAAATTAAAGACTCAACCCTTATCGGTCCTTAATCTTGAAATTGCACTATACAATAGGCATCAGGCCGCAAATATTGAGGTTTAAGAAAAACTATTTGGAAGTTTCAAAAAATAAAATTGAGCAAATAGTGAAGAGATGGTTCGATATAGTGTGTATAAGCTCTTACAAACTGTCCGAAAAATGAAAAATGTGAGCAAACAAAGAAAAAATTTGTGAGAGTCAAAAGCTTAGCAAGTGAATAAAAAGCATAGTTAGAGATAAAATCCTTGTGAGTAAAAAGAGAAAAAATTGTAAAATATGCTAAAAATTAGAAATCAAGCTTTTCATTGTCATAGTGCACAAATACTTGCTAAGTTGTTTGTACTAGCTAATATCGAACCATATCTTACATTATTAGAGATAAAAGAAAAGCAAGAGAAGGAGAAATAAGGTGGTGAGTTTAATGATCACATATGGGGGGAATTGTTGCATCTGGTGCCTTAAATGTTATATTTTCGTCTAAGTACACTTGTAATTTTTTCGAACAGATTGGTTAATAAAATTATTCATGAATTACATTAAAACTATGTATATTGTCCTCACATGGTTTTTGCACCCAAAGAAAAATGGAAGCTAATGTTGCTCATTGGTTGTCTAAATGTTTAACTAATATTAAGCGAAATTACGTGGTGGATCATAGTATAGAAAGACAGATTGTATTAGTAGAAGAACCTAAAAATGTGTCCTTAATCTAGCTAGAAATGAGAAACCAATTGAAAGACTAATATGTCATCTATCAAGTCTAATTAGGGAGACGACTTATCTTGGGCATCAGAACGGATGACTCCTAGAAGATAAATACATAGATGTTATTACTTGTAACACCCCTAACCAGTATTCGTCGTCGAAAGAGGGTTATGGAGCATTACCAATAATTACAGAACATTTTCACATTATTCGAGTAAAATACAATTCATTTCCTGAGAACAATCATGGTGTCCCTTGATTGGACCCTCGAGGCCCAAAACAAACATTAGAACCAAAACGGGACTAAATTGGGATCACTAAGAATTCCTCTCAAGTACAGGGCTCACACGCCCGTGTGACCCTTAAACATGCCCATGCTATAGGCCGTGTCTTACCTCGTGTAACTCTCTGACTTGTCCACATGGCCATGCCACAAGCCCGTGTGTTAGGCCATGTGGTTAATTTAATTTTCATAAAATAGGTGCAGTTTCCACACGGCCAAGTCACATGCCCGTGTTCTAAGTCGTGTCCCTCACATGGCTGAGACACACGCCCGTGTCTCTGCCTGTGTGATCAATTCAAAGCATTCTATTTCTAAATTTTAAGATGCAGGGGACACACAGCCAATTCACATGTCCGTGTGTCTACCCATGTGGGCAAAACATTTTTAGCTTCATTTGTCACCCAAATTTAACCATTTACCTGCACTAAAACATACCAATTCATACTAACCAATTTGAAAATTATACCTAAGGTTATTTCATCTCTTAATATAGTATATTTTAACCTACCATCATAGCTTTGTTTTTACCATTGTCTAACATGACTATTATCATAAATTGATTACTCATACTTTATATAATTATAGATTATAATTATACTAAAACATAACCATATCCAGCTATTACAATAGCTAGTCATTATCAGATATTTACATGCCATTCCTTGATCAATTTAACCTATACATGCCATTATAACCACATTTGTTTTACACATTTGTTTTACCTTATATACCAAATTGAATTGATGGATAGTGTGAGTGATCTCCGTCGAGCTTCCAATCCAATGAGCTTCCAATTTATTATAAGATAGGAAAAATTAAAATGGAGTAAGCATATAATGCTTAGTAAGTCTGTATAACTTAGTAATAAACTTACCACCCATTCATCATCAAAATAAATACATAGGGTATAATCAAACCATTTAATCTCACAAGCCCTATCGCACATTCTCATCACCCTTGTCAGTCGCATATTTCATATAAACTTCAAGAAACACATATATGAACTCATCAATACTTGGGTTCTCATGCACATATGTTTTTCCACATCATGTGTTCATATAACATTTATGCAATTTTCTTCATGTATTTTAGGTATACTTTATATTAATTCATCTCAAGTTCTAGTATATTTCTTGTCAAAACCTTACTCAATAATCAATTGTAGTATTGATAATCATTTTGGGTAGTACAATTAAAGAGTAAAAATTTATTCCCATAGATGAACAAATTCATCAAACCATTTCATGTTCATGTATAAACATTTCATACTTCCACATATCATGTCTCAAACTATAGCCATTTATCGCAAATCCATATTTACTCATGTCAGAACTTTGCCCTTTGAATTTATTTGAATTATCGATGGATACTCATGTAGTACACTTAAAATCCGGTATTACATTTTAGGTACACTCTCGAACCACAATTATACTGCAGAATTACTAGTCCAGGCTAAATTCTGTCTGTGAAGCATATACTCTATGGGCTTTGTCGGATTACCAGTCCAGGGTAAATCCTTTATATGACAAAGAATTCCCTATAGAGTCCGATTTGGATTACCCGTCCAGGCTAAATCCAGTCAATTAGGATTACCAGCCCAGGCTAAATCCTAATTGAAACATATGCCCGAGAGGCTCACATAGGATTACTCGTCCGGGCTAAATCCTTTCCATAATGAGATCAATGGATTACTTATTCGAGCTAAATCCTTTCTGCAACACATGCAGGACCTCATTTCATACGAGAAATTACCATTATCCATCGATATTCATTATTCAACTGGGACTTACCATTTATGGGATATTATCATTTATTGGGCTTTATTAAACATCTTTCATTTCATAAAATATATAAATTATTTTTATATCTCCACATACATTTATACCATCACATTCATACAATTTAATTCAAGCATAATAACATATATAGTTAAGTTACACAAACTTACCTCGATAATTGTTCGTGTACATAAAATCTATTAATCCAACATTTTCTTCTTTCCACGATCTAACTTTTTGTTCGATCTTTCCAGATCTATATAATTGAACTTAGTCATCAATTTAACACATTTCATATTCCATTAAACTCAATTTACACCCTAAGCAAAATTACCATTTTGCTCGCATACTTTTCATAAATTCTAATTTCGTCCCTAGGCTCAGAAAATGAAATTCATGCAATCTAAACCTTATTTCCAGCCTAGCCAAATTTCTTATACCATAATAGCAGCCCATGAATTCCATAAAAATCAGAATTTTATTATGGGTTTTCATCATTTTTCAATTTAGTCCCTAAATCATGTTTTCATGTAAATTCACTTTGTAAAAGTTGTTTATCTATCAACCTTTCATTTTATACCATAAACTTTTAAATTTTAGCATATTCATCCATGGAAATTTTCTATACTTTGATAATTATTCAAATTAATCCCCCAAATAGGTAAATTAAGTTATCCCGATCTCAAAATATGAAAATTACTAAAAACGGTGCTTGAATACTTACCTAATTTGGCCAAGAAAGTTTTCACTTTCTTCTATCTCCATAACTAGGGCTTCCATGCCTTTTTTTTTAGGGAAGATGATATGATATTATTTTATTCCTTTAATTTAACTTATCATCCATTAACATTTCAAGTTTCCAATTTCATCCCTTTTTTTTTCTAATTTTCCATGGATGATTCATCCAAAAATATCTGCTAACTTTATTTAATGGTCTAATTACCATATAAGGACCTCCACTTTTAAGTTCTATAGCTATTTAATCCCTTTAACTATTAGAACTCAACTTTTTCACTTTGTGCAATTTGGTCCTTTATCAAATTAGACATGTAATCGCTAAAATTTATTTACAAAATTTTCACACGACATTATTGTCGTACTATAGATCGTTAAATATTATTAAAATAATTTTCCTCTCCAGACTCGGATCTATGGTCTCGAAACCACTGTTTCAATTTTTACGGAAAATGGGTTGTTACAACTCTCGCCCCTAAAAAATTTTTGTCCTCAAAAATTATAGCAATAAATAGGTAGCTTTCTCTATATCATATCATTGTCAGAAAACTTTTATTAAAGCTACCTTTTATTTCTCAGTTCTTTCTCTTCACGTGCCATAATTCTAATCAATTCTTCATTATAACTTATGCCAAATGAATTTCAATATCCATTGGAGGAATAACTGATAATGTATCTGATTAATACCATCATATTATAATTACAAGAAAACTTTATGAATTCAGTCAAACTCTGGCGGTAACACTATCCGATAAGTAACACTTCCAACTCTTTCAACAAATTTCATGTAATTCAATAGATCGAAGACTTAAACCTTTATAGCCAAACAGAATAACTTTCTTCCATGGAAAATTTTTCAGAAACACTTTGTCACCAGCTTGAAACTCTATTTCTTTTCATTTAAAAGTCACATAAAATTTCTAACAATCAGAGGCTGCTTTAAACCTATCTCGGATCTCATCCATATTTTCTTTTGTTTTAGAGATCATATCAACTCCACATATCTTTTCTTACTAATCTCAATCCAACAATATGGAGTTTTACATTTGCAACTACACAGAGTATCATATAATGCCATTTCAATACTTAACTAAAAATTGTTATGATTTGCAATTTACTAACAGCAATTATTTCTTTTCCATTTACCTTTGAATTCTAAGATACAGTACCAAAATATATTTTCAAAAATCTGAATAACATATTCAGACTAATCATCAGTTTGGAAGCGAAATGTAATATCAAAAATTTGTAACCATGTACCCATAACTTCTTATAATTTGCTTCAAAATCAGGAAATGAACTATAAACTGTGGAGCTCTATCAAACATTTAGGAGACTGATACTCCATATATCCTGATAAACTCGAAAACATATATCTCATTCAATCAATCAAATGAGCAATCCATTTATACTGGAATAATATGTATAAACTTCATCAAACAATCAATGATTACCGACGTAACATCTTTCTTTTTCTGAAACAAGAATAATTCTGATATAAAATTTATAATAACTTTACCTCATTTCTATTCTAGTATCGTCTCTAGCTGTAACAGTCTTGAAGATATCAGTACCTGTTGTTTGGTTTTAGCTTACTGACATATCCAACATTTAAATATAATTTCAGAAACATCACATTTCATTCTGATTTACCAATACATATTTTTCAATTTATCATGCTTCCCGAATGACAGATATATTACCAATATGAGTTCCGTATAAAATTTTCTATACAAGCTCTGAATTCTTCAGTACACAGACTTTATTTCAAAATAACAGACAGTCATCAGATCCTATCTGATATCTTGAATTAGAATTTTTTTTACTCTGTACCCATTTAACTTATAACTCATTTTCACTTTTCTGAGCTTAACCAATCTGTTGTAGAAACATTGGTTTAGCTTTTCTCAACTAAAATTAATCTTTCACTAGATAATAGCAATCGGAAATTTATTACTCATAAAACAAACAGAGATTTTCTATTCAGCATATCATCAACTATATTTACTATTCCCGAATAATACTCAATTTCTAAATCAGAGTCTTTCAACAATTCAAGCCATCTTTGTTGTATCAGATTCAAATCTTTCTGTACCATCAGGTATGTTAAAATTTTATGATCAGTAATTTTCAGTACCAACACAATAATTTCCAATTCCAAATCATATATCGAGTAATTCCTTCCTGTGATTTCATCTGTTTGAAAGTATAGACCATTACTTTGCCTTCCCTCATCAAAATACAATCTAATCCATTCAATGATGTATCACTGTAATAATGAATTTCTTACCTGATTCAGGCTGAATTCTTCAATTAACAGAGCTTCCAACTGATCAAAACTTTACTACCATTTATCGATCTATTCTAATCTTACATCTTTCTACAATAACCATGTCATTAATGTAGCTATTTGAATAATTAACATCAAGGCTTTGAATTATTCTGAAGTCACAATCATTAGATAAATTTTAAACCATGGTGCTATAATAAATTTGATGCTTCAACAATATAGATAAAACATTACCTCAACTTCAATATTGTTTCCCAAATAGAAGAGGAAAGTCGAAAGTAATCCCAATAAAAACCAGTGTCATAAAAATTTTCTATAATCTAAAATCCATATCACTTGACTTCCATGATCAAATTAGGATTTATAGCAGTAATACATGTAATTACCTTCAGTCAATGAATATTCTTTACAGGTAACCCATAATAATGACAAGAAATCCAAGATAATGAAATCCAAGTTGCGAAGCTATACTGAATTTCTGAGAACAGAACCCATATTGAATAATAAAGAAATTGATGACATCTCAGAGAAAATCCAGAAGAGTAATCTTGCAAATTCATACTATAAACAGTTATATTAAAGACAGTATAACTTGCACATTTGACATTCAGAACTTCAATCAACAAAAGTAGAAGATAGTATCATACCAATTTAATCATCAAGTCTTTTGTCGAACATGCTGGATTTGAAGACCAGAGAAAGACAGAGCAATACCGCTCATGAATCAACCAGACTTACAACAATTTCTTTCTATTACCATGTTTAGCCAACATTTCCATATAATGATTATAGCATCCGAACATAAACAGTTATATATATATACCTCTGAGAATAACACTACATATAAAATACTCATATAAAATACCCAGAAGAGATTGTTGTAATATACTTGATTATAACAATTGTATTCAAATATTTTAGCAATTTCATCACTAATCCACTAACATGTATAGTCATCAATAATTTCACATCATTCAGTTCACTCAAGGAACTAATTCGAAAAAAAATTTCAATTAACCCATTCTGTAAATACCATATCAGAATAAATCAATTTCCCATGAATAACTTCTTCCTTTAACAGTGGCACTGTGTATCCAAATAGTTTTCAGAAAAATCTGATATTTCTCTCCGTAACACCCCAAACCCGGCCTAGAAGTTAGGCCCAAATCTGGCATGTCCCATCAAAAGGTTATATAAACCTTACGATCTTTAAAAACCTTTCCTTAATTTAAAAACTTTCTCTCAATGAAAAACCTCGAGTTTCGTCGCTTAACAAATAAAATTTGCTTAAAGTTATTTTTCCTTGAAAACATAATATTGTTTAGAAAACATTATTTGTAGTAGAAGATTGACTTTAAAAGTTGCGAAAACGTGATATTTGAAAACGACAGTTATCGTTTTTTAAAACCCATGTTATATTGTTTAGCAGTTCATAACTAAAAGAATTACCAATGAAAGTTAAAAGAAAATCCCAAAGGCCATATTACAAAAATTAATAACCCAAAATAGAATAATCTAAAATAATTTCAAACCAAAATTACTAAGTTCTGTTTATTAATAACTCCGTGTATGGCCACCTCCGAGTCCTCCATAGCCCCAAATCCTCTAATGCTAGGGATCACCTGCAAGTTAAAGCAAAATGGTGAGTTACGAGAACTCAGTGTGTAATCCCCTAATCGGTCATTAATTGGGCCCGAGCCCATTCGAAAGCGTACTAGGCTAAAGCCCATACAGAAGCAGACTAGGTCGAAGCCCATACAGGAGCAGATTGGGCTGAAGCCCTATTCGGTAACAACCTGGGCCTTAGCCCTATAAACATGATCATGCAAACAAAATATGTAGCCCAGCCTAATAATCCATCCACTACACACCAGCCGTACCAGCCCAACACACATGTGGGGATTTCTGAATTGACCCATCCATCTACTATGCACCTTGATGGCAGTCAAGCTGCTTATCACAGAATTTGTGGCGAAGCCACCAGATATCAGAATATACATGGCATAGCCATCAGACAGATTGTGGCAAAGCCACCAAAATATGTGGCAGAGCAACCAAAATATACTTCCTTCGATCATCAATATCCCAATCCCATTTATGAAGTCGTGACATAAATAATTCGTGTATGCAGTATGTCATAATCATAATCAATCATATAAATATTTCACACATATCACTTAAACTACCACTAGTGTAACACCCCAAACCCGGCCCATGCGTTTCGACCGGATCTGGCATGTCACGGCTTGTACTTTGAAAACCTTTGCTTTGATGGTACTTGAAATTTGTGAGTTAATTGGACAATATTTAAGTAAATAAGCGGCATTTTAAAATAAAACCTTATATTAGTATTATCAAGTATAAATAAACATTATCATAAAATTCACAAGTTGCTTAACATTGAAAATGACTTAGTTGAATGAAAACTAGGGGCCTTATTACATAAATATTCTCGAAATAATATTGAAATAAATTAACCTAAAGAAATCTCAAAAGAAAATAACTTGTAGGAATAGAACTTGATGGCCCCTCGAGTCCGTCTCGGCTCCCATGTCCATGATCTATTGTTCATCTGGAAGAGTAGATAAAAGGAAAGCGTGAGTCACAAAGACTCAGTGTATAAATCTCAAAACACACATCTACCTGAGCCCACAAACACATTATGGGCCCTGGCCCACATAGGAAGGCATCAATCATAATCACATAATAATTAATAAAGAATGAATAACCCAACCCATCCTAGGTTTCCATCCTCTACACACCAACCCGTACCAACCATCACACCATGGGGATTTCTACAATCAACCCTCCATCCGCTACACACCAAAACGACAGCCGTACTGCCTATTCCTATTAAGTAGGAATCATTAAACGTGGCATAGCCACCGATCACAATGTGACCTAGCATTTACATTTGTGGGTTTTCTGCCACCGATCACTGCGTGACCTATCATGCACATCCCCTTCATCATATCAATATCCCATCCCATGCATACACACATAAAGAAAATATCATGTAGTCATATATATTTTTCGATACACATAGGAAGTTCTATGTTTACGTACCTGGCATCCTTGCCTAGCCCTTTTAGGGTTCCATTCGACTGTTTATACAGCCTTATTCCGGCTTTTAGCCCATAGCTTACATCAATAGATTTACATACAGGATTATTGGTAGTATGTTAGAGATCTACACACCTGATTACCGATAAAATGAGGCTTTCTATATCGACGCTATCCTTAGTCAACACAACTGCTATCTGCCTAAGGTGTTATTCAGAAGCCGGTCCACAAAGAATTGTCCAATCTCGAACAGTAGATACTGCTCGTTTTTTTAAACTTAGGGATTCTTTCTTTTGCCTGATCCATATTTAATTCCATCAAATCCTTATCAGAGCTAATATAACAATATTTAATCGTTAATCCTCCTTTTAGAGTTAAGATCATATATATATTGAATGAATCTAATAAAAATCTAGGGATAATCTTCTTACCTTAAAATCTCAAAATTGGAGACTTATGATTTTTGGCTTTTAGATCTAGTTGACTAAGCCTCCTTCAAATCCAGAATTGTCGCCCATCATAAAACCATTAACTATTAGCTTTCGACTTTTGCCTTTCTAAAATAGATTATGAGAACTAATCAAAATTCGACTCTTACCTTAGCTTAGGAGATTCGGCTAGCACTAGGGAGAGGATTTGGTAATGCCGATGGAAGATTTAAATGTTGGAAATGTAGAACAATTTCTCAAATAGGATGAATAAAAGAAAACAGCAATGGATGCTTCGGCTTTTTAGAGAAATCGGTACAAGGGAAAAGAAAGTGGGGAAAAGTTTCGGCTTTTAAAGAAATTAGAAAGAAATTTGGAGAAAAGAAGCTAGGGAATTTCAGCACAAAAGGGAGAGGATTTAATGTCGAAACAACGAGCTAGCCCCTCTATTTATAGGAAATTTGGCAACCCTTTGCCAAGTAGTAGTGGTTTCTTTACTCCTCTCAATGATGGATTCTTGGCCATCACTCTCTTTGTAGATAAATTCTAACTTTTCTCCTTTATCTTAATCTACTAGCTCATCTAAAAGAGACTTAATTATCTCTAACTCCTCCCTCCTTTATCAAGATATTATCCACATATTTTAATCATTAAAATCCTAAATCTTAGCATTTATCCGCTTATTATCCACATAAAATAAATTACTAAATAATAGCCTTTATCTGCTTATTATCCACATATTTTAAACATTAAAACCCCTAAATTTTAGACTTGTTGCCATCCACTCCACCTAATCCTAATGCCCAAAATTTAGCTAACTTAAATTAAAAGACTTGGGCTCCATGAAACTTAAATTTGGGCCCCTTACTCCCTTGTGTGGCATCACCTCCTAAGATTGGGCCACAAGCCCACTTTGGTAGTTTAAACATAGATACAACCTTTTAAACCCTATAATGCCCAAACAGATAATTTTAATCAAGGCCTCTGCCTAATCCTGAGCCCAATTTGGACCCCTAACACTTAAATTAACTCATTCCACATATTCACCCCTTAAACGCATAGGCCCAAAAATTTAGGATGTTACAGTTCTACCCTCCTTAAAGAAATTTCATCTCGAAATTTCCAACTAACTAGTAATCATTCTTCCTGAGTCTCACCACTATGCTTTCGCTGCGCACTCTAATTCTAAAGCCAAAATAAACACTTAGTATACTATGGTAGGGTACGCACCATTATTCGCATCTAAAGCGTCTTCGTCCCCTTGTACTCATTCTACCGATTTGCGTTTATCTGATTAGAAATTTTATGAATTATTAGTTTTCTTCCACTTTTTTTTTAACCACGGACAGTCTTATGAATGATAGCTTTAAGAGTAATTATTTCAAATTCGCAATCACCATACAGTCTCAAGTTCATATCCTCTAAGAAACCCATACATTCAATCATGAACTCATGTTCATTACAGAAAAGTATTGTTGTTGTTGTGGTGGTTGTTATTTTCACTACCCAAGGGTATTTTCGTAATTTTATCCTACAGGGGTATTTTCATAAATTTTTTTCGAAATGAGGTTCCTTGATGATTTTATAAAATAAGGGTATTTTGGTAATTTTGCATTCCCGGGGGTATTGGAAACTGAGGGTATTTTGGTAATTTTGGAATCTAGGGCATTTCAAAAATTTTAAAATCTGATAGTATTTGGTAATTTTGAAATTTAGGGGCATTTCGATAATTTTGAAATTCGAGGGTATTTCGATAATTTTGAAATTTTGGGGTATTTCAATAATTTTGAAAAAGTAATTTTGTGATCCGAGGTATTTTGGTAATTTTGTTATTTAGGGTATTTCGATAATTTTACAAAATAAGGGTAATTTGGTAATTCTACAAATCAGGGCTATTTTGGTCATTTTGCAAAACAAGGGTAATTTGGTAATTTTCTTCATAGTTGCGAACATTTTCAAATCAAATGTTTTTTTTTGGAAGTGTACAAAACTTAGGGGTTTTGTTTGCAAAATAGGGTGGTTGGTCCCTTTCGGGTTTTAATTATGGGTTCAGCCCATGAACAAGTCCTTATAGCTAGAGTGAACAGTCACTACGCACTAGGTAAGATTCCTGTGAAGAGGAGGTGAGTCACTAGGACTGCTTAAATACCAAGCTCTCCCTGAATCCACTCCGAGGCATGCGTATGCCTATTGCCACACCCTGTCATGGCTAAAGAGAATAGTCACTATGCACCAGGTAAGATTCTTGTGAAGAGGAGGTGAGTCACTTGGACTGCTTAAATACCAAGCTCTTTCGGATCTACTCATATACATGCATATGCCTGTTGCCACACCTTAGTCTTGTGACTCGTTTACAGGTTTTGTTTTAGTGAAGTTAAGTCTTATGGAATTGAAGAGTTGTTTGCCTAAGCCTAGAGTCCATCAAATTCTCATCTAGATAGTCTACGTCCCATAAAGCCCATTAAGCCCACATTTATATCACAATCAGGAGTTCAGAATACTTACAGGTGGATCGGTGTCGAGACTCAAGGCTATGTCTTCAAACCAAAATCTTTTCTTAAATTCATTTTTTAAAAAACACTTCTAGACCCATTTCACGGCCTCGAGTTTTGAACTGGCTCGATATAAAATGTAACACCCCAAACCCTACCATGCATTTCGGCGGATCGGCATGTCACGACTTGTACTTTGAAAATCTTTGCTTTGATGGTACTTGATATTTGTGAGTTAATTGGACAATATTTAAGTAAATAAGCGACATTTTAAAAATAAAACCTTATATTAGTATTATCAAGTATAAATAAACCTTATCATAAAATTCACAAGTTGTTTAACATTGAAAACGACTTAGTTGAATGAAAACTAGGGGCCTTATTACATAAATATTCTCGAAATAATATTGAAATAAATTAACCTAAAGAAATCTTAAAAGAAAATAACTTGTAGGAATAGAACTTGATGGCCCTCTAGTCATCTCGGCTCCCATGTCCACGATCTCTTGTTCATCCGGAAAAGTAGAGAAAAGGAAAGCGTGAGTCACAAAGACTCGGTGTATAAATCTCAAAACACACATCTACCGAGCCCATAAACACATTATGGGCCCTGGCCCACACAGGAAGGCATCAATCATAATCACATAATAATTAATAAAGAATGAATAACCCAACCCATCCTAGGTTTCCATCCTCTACACACCAACCCGTACCAACCATCACACCATGGGGATTTCTACAATCAACCCTCCATCCGCTACACACCAAAACGACAGCCGTACTGCCTATTCCTATTAAGTAGGAATCATTAAACGTGGCATAGCCACCGATCACAATGTGACCTAGCATTTATATTTGTGGGTTTTCTACCACCGATCAACTGCGTGACCTATCATGCATTCCCCTTCATCATATCAATATCCCATCCCATGCATACACACATAAAGAAAATATCATGCGTCATATATATTTTTCGATATACATAGGGAGTTCTATGTTTACGCACAGCATCCTTGCCTAGCCCTTTTAGGGTTCCATTCATTGTTTATCTGACCTTATTAGGCTTTTAGCCCAAAACATACATAAATAGATTTACATACAGATTATTGGTAGTGTGTTGAGATCTACACACGATTCACCGATAAAATGAGGCTTTCTATATCGACGCTATCCTTAGTCGACACAACCGCTATCTGCCTAAGGTGTTATTTGAAGCGGTCCACAACCAATTGGCCAATCTCGAGCAAGCAGAATCGCTTCGTTTTTTAAACTTAAGGATTCTTTCTTTTGCCTGATCCATATTTAATTCCATCAAATCCTTATCAGAGCTACTATAACAAGATTTAATCGTTAATCCTCCTTTTAGAGTTAAGATCATATATATATTGAACGAATCTAATAAAAAATCTAGGGATAATATTCTTACCTTAAAATCTCGAAATTGGAGACTTATGATTTTCTGCTTTTAGATCTAGTCGACTAAGCCTCCTTCAAATCTCGAATTGTCGCCCATCATAAAATCATTAACTATTAGCTTTCGGCTTTTGCCTTTCTAAAATAGATTATGAGAACTAATCAAAATTCAACTCTTACCTTAGCTTAGGAGATTCGGCTAGCACTAGGGAGAGGATTCGGTAATACCGATGGAAGATTTAAATGCTGAAAGTGTAGAACAATTTCTCAAATAGGATGAATAAAAGAAAACAATGATGGATGCTTGACTTTTTAGAGAAATTGGCACAAGGTAAAAGAAAGTGGGGAAAAGTTTCGGCTTTTAAAGAAATTAGAGAAAGAAATTTGGAGAAAAGAAGCTAGGGAATTTCGGCACAAAAGGGAGAGGATTTAATGTCAGAAACAAGGAGCTAGCCCTCTCTATTTATAGGAAATTCGGCAACCCTTTGCCAAGTAGTAGCTGGTTTCTTTACTCCTCTCAGTGATGGATTCTTGGCCATTACTCTCTTTGTAGATAAATACCTAACTTTTCTCCTTTATCTTAATCTACTAGCTCATCTAAAAGAGACTTAATTATCTCTAACTCCTCCCTCCTTTATCAGCATATTATCCACATATTTTAATCATTAAAATCCATAAATCTTAGCCTTTATCTACTTATTATCCACATAAAATAAATTCCTAAATAATAGCCTTTATCTGCTTATTATCCATATATTTTAAACATTAAAACCCCTAAATTTTAGCCTTGTTGCCATCCACTCCACCTAATCCACTCAACAGCCTCTCCGAAGGCCTATTGTTGCCTTGAGCGACACAGGACCCTTTTTGGGTCTCTACAAAATTGTTGGGCCTAAAATCTATCTTAGGCCCAAACGGGCCCACACACTCGTTTGGCCCATTTTGAATGATTTCGGTCTCAGATTTCCAGTTTTCGCAACCGCACCTACCCTTTGACAGTTTTCCAACAATTTTTCCTATGTGGGCCGAATAGCCCATTGGGCTCGTTAAGCCCGTTTGGCTCGGTTAGGCCCATTACAGCCTCAGTTTTGCGAGAGTGCTCGTGATACTCTCCGTGACTTACCGTCATTACTCATATTTTGATTTACCACTACGAGCGCTCGCACGCTCGTGTGGCACAGATGTCAATTTTTTGGCTTTTGACTTTTGGCCGATTCGTAAAACGTCACATGCAATCATTCAAGGGGTGTGAGATTACACATATGTTTGCGGTTTGTGGTACTCGACACTTTTTCCAACACACCTGAGATCAACATTTACTAACCGTTAGTCTTAATCCTAATACCACCTCTTCCAAGCATTGAGATTGATGAAACAATCTAGTCACTTACCAAAAATCGGAGAATTTCACCACAAGGAAAATTGCATAAACGATTCCTTGGTTTAAGCCCGTCGAGCCCCTTGCAACGTTGAAACCAAGAAGAACTATTAGCCATTAAAACTCACATCAAATATTAAAATTATAAGAGCATTTCGGCTTGAAAATGAACAACCCAATATTAAAACCCCATCACCCATACTCGGCCACAACCTTACTTACCAACCCACTTCCGAAAACCAAAGGCTAGAAGAACGATGAGAGTGTCTGCTAACACTCTGACAAATTCAACTCACACCAAAAGAACTAAGAAAAAAAATTGAGATAGAAAGAATGGATTGATTCGGCCTTAGTTAAAAGAAACAGGGTGAGAATTTTGGCTTTTAGCAAAGAAACAATAAGTGAAAAGAACCAAGAATCTAGCAGAAGAGCAGCACTAACCTTAGATGATGAGCCAAAAAGGGAATAAGAGATTCGGCACTTCCAAAATTATAAAAGAACTCAGGGTTCAGCTATGGAGGCTATACCGAAATGAAAACTAAACAAAGAACACAAGTCAAAATGGTGGATGTAGGAGAGGTTCAGCAATAGGAAGAAAAAGGGTTAGAAAAAATTCGGATATTGGTGTTTTGGCAATGTAACACCCCAAACCCGCCCATACGTCATGATCGAATCTGGTATGCTACGGGTTGACCGTTGCAAACTTTGCCTCGAAGGGTTTTGAAAATCTCAGTTTATTATAACCGATTAATCATTAATTGTGTAATTCTTGAATGAAACTTTAAGATTTGCGTGAATGTGTTTGAAAGCCCATTTTCCTCTCGCTTTATAATTAAAGTTTTGAAAACATAAGTTTATAAAAATGTGACATGATAATAATAAAGAAAAATAACCTAAGTTATGGAGGCCTTATTACAAAAAAAATCCCAAAATTAAAACTTAAAAGATAACCGAAAATAGTTTATGGAAATAATGGTCTTGATGGTCCCTCGAGTCCGACTCGGCTCCCATGTCCACGATCTACTTCTCATCTGAAAAGTTGGAAAAATAAAAGGGTGAGTCACCAAGACTCAGTGTGCAAATCCTAAAAACACATAAAAGCCTTGGGCCCATAAACACATTATGGGCCTTGGGCCATAACAATGGCAACAGAATATATTTTCAAGCAACATGGCCCATCCCAAACCTAAGAGTCCATCCTCTACACACCCCCCATACCAATCATCATACCGTGGGGATTTCTACAATCAACCCTCCATCCACTACACCATATCGACAGCTGTGCTGCCTATCACAAAGACCGTTCACTATGTGACCTATGTGGCAAAGCCACCGATCGCTATGCAACCTTAATAATATATCAATAACTGCGATGCCTGTCATAAAGACCGATCACCATGTGACCTATATGGCAAATCCACCGATCGCCTTGCGACCTGCTCCCCTTCATCATATCAATCCCATCCCATGCATACATACCTGTAAGAATCGGAACATTAAACTATCTAAATAGATCACATACTTTCACATACTTCGATACACGTAGAGAAGTTTCTATGATTACGTACCTGGCATCCCTTGCCTACCCTTTTTGGGTATTACGACTGTTCATACAGCCTCCTTATCCGACTTTTAGCCCATAACATGCATATAATACAGATTAACTAGTGTGATAGAGATCCACACACCTGATTACTGACAAGACGATACTGTCTAAGTCGACACTATTAGTAGCCGCTACGACTGCTAATAGTCTAAGGTTTTGTTCTGAAGTCGGTCCACAACCCAGTGGCCAATCTCGAACTGCTGACACCGCTCGCTTCTTCAACTTAGGGATTGGTTTAACAGATCCAATCCCCTCCTTCGCCTGATCGATATTTGATTCCATCAAAAGACCTTATCAGTTGCTACCATCATAACATATGGTTAAGATCACAATTACGATAGCGAATCTAACGGAAATCTAAAGAGAACCCCTTACCTTGAAATCCCAAAAAGAGAGATATATGAGATTTTGAAACTAACGATTTCGGCTTTTAGATCTACGCAATCTTCTTCACTTCTCGAATGTCACCCAACATGTAAAAGGATAGAAAGTATTAGTCTACTCGACAGCCTTAACAAACCAAGTGGCCATTCGACTTTGGCCCCTAAAAATAGAAAGATATCTTAAGGAATAACAAGTGTCGTCACTTACCTCAATATAGGGGTTTTGGCTAACTCTTGAGAAGATTCCGCTTTTGTGAAAATCAAAAAGAAAAGATGATTCAAAGAAATCTATGGAGATTTCGGCTTTTAAAGAAGAAAACGGCAAGAAGATTTTGGCTTTTACTGAAGAAGTCAGTAGGAAAAAAAAAAAGGAAAAGAATGGACAATAGGGTATTCGACTATAGCAGAAAAGAAGAAGAAGAAGAGGAAGATGGAACTTTAGAAGTTTTTGGCTTTTTGAGAAAGGAAACAACCAAGAGAAGAGAATGAGAATAAATACTCAAATTAAGAAGTACCCTATTTCTTTAATCAAATTTTCGGCACACACACTAACCAAAAGCCAGAATTTCCCTTTTTTGAAAACTAAAACTAATTAATTAACAGGGGAAATTTTGGTACCCCCCTTTTAGCCTCATCAAAATCGATTTCCTCCTTCCCCTAGAGTTGGAAATTCGGCCACTACTGTGACCAACAGATCAGATCCTAAATTTCCTCCATTTATCTTCCATATTATCTTTATTATCCACTCAAATAAATCCTCCTATATTTAAGCCTTGTTTCCGTCGAACTCTACCTAATCAATTGCTGAACTTTACTTAACTTTAATTAAAAGAATTGGGCTTCATGTAACTTGAATGTGGGCCTCCTCAGTTGACGCCACCTCCTTGCTCTCTAAGTGTCACCACTTTGCCACTGGGCCACAAGCCCACTTTGTAATTAAAACATAAATAACATCTTTTAAGCCCTATCTTATCAGGCTTTCCACTAGAGTGTCTAATCAGAGAATTCAATTAAGGCCTCGGCCCAATTCCTGAGCCCATTCTGGACCCCTAACACTCTCATTAAACATAACCACACATTAAACACATTGGCCCATTAATTCAGGACAGTTCTACCCCCTTAAAGAAATTTTGACCTCGAAATTACCTGATCAGAATGGATTCGGGTACTGCTACCACATCGTCTCCTCTGGTTCCCAAGTAGCCTCCTCAGAACAGTGATTCCGCCATAGAACCTAAACCAATGGAACCGTCTTCTTTCACAACACTTTGACATCATGATCTAAGATTTCTACTGGCTCTTCTTCAAAGGATAGGTCAGGTCTTACCTCAATTTCCTCCACAGGCACTACATGAGACGGATCTGAATGATATCGTCTCAGCATAAAGACATGAAACACATTGTGGATTTGGCTTAACTCTGAAGGTAGCTCTAGCTGATAGGCTACTAGCCCTACCCGCTTCAACACCCGATAAGGTCGGATAAATCTAGGACTTAATTTACCCTTCCGTCCAAACCTCAGCACTTTCTTCCACGGCGACACCTTTAAGAACACCTTATCACCCACTGCAAACTCTATGTCCTTACGCTTCAAATCAACATAGGACTTTTGTCTGTCCAAGGCTTCTTTTAGTCGAGCCTAAATTAACTCAACCTTTTTCTCTGTCTCTGTAACCAATTCTGGCCCCAAAATCTGATGGTCCCCCAACTCCGTCCAACAGGTAGGAGTACGACATTTTCGCCCGTACAATGCTTCATAGGGCGCCATCTAAATACTAGACTGGTAGCTGTTGTTGTAAACAAATTTCGCTAATGGTAAAAACTCCTCCCAACTACCTCTGAAATCAATGACACAACCCCTTAACATGTCCTCTAAGATTTGAATTACCCGCTCAGACTGTCCATCGCTCTGAGGATGAAACACTGTACTGAAATCCAACTTTGTACCAATGCTTTGTGCAACGCCTTCCAAAATCGTGAAGTGAACCTTGGGTCTCTATCCGTTATGATCGATACTGGTACTCCATGCAACCTCATCACCTCCGCTATGTATAGCTTAGCCAATTTCTGTAAAGAGTAATCGACCCGTACTGGTATGAAATGAGCAGATTTCGTCAAGCGATCAACAATTACCAGACTAAATCTTTCTTAGTAGGAGTGAGGGGTAGCCCACTAACAAAGTCCATTGTGATCTTTTCCCACTTCCATTGTGGAATCTTCACTGGCTGCAACAACCCTGATGGTAACTGATGCTCCGTCTTTACCTGTTGACAAGTCAAACACTTACTCACCAATTCAATTACCTCTCGCTTCAAGCCCGACCACCAGAACTGATCCCGTAAATCCCGATACATCTTACTCCCTCCGGGTGCATAGCGTATGAACTTCCATGTGCTTCTTGCAAAATCCTATGCTTTAATTTCGGATCTTTTAGCATGCAAACTCTCCCTTGAAAACATAACAGCCCTTCCTCATTCATACTGAAGTCCGTCGATCCATCACTTGATCCTACATGAAACTTCTCCTTTAGCAACTCATCGGTCTGCTGCTTCTCCTTAACCTGACTGATCCAAGAGGGTTTCACTTGAAGTTTAGCCAATAAGCTCCTATCGTCGTACAAACTAAGGTGAGCAAACATTACGCTCAAGTCAGAGATTACTTTAAGACTTAAGGCATCCGCCACCACATTAGCTTTATCCGGATGGTACTCGATCGAGCAATCATAATCCTTTAACAACTCGATCCACCTCCTCTGCCTTAAATTCAACTCCTTCTAGGTCAAAAGGTATTTTAGGCTTTTATGATCTGTATAAATAACAGATTTCTCCCCGTACAGATAATGTCTCCAAATCTTTAAAGCAAAAACCACCATCGCCAACTCCAAATCATGGGTGGGATAATTTGCTTCGTGCGGTCTTAACTGTCGAGATGCATATGCAACAACCTTTAGATTTTGCATCAACACGCATCCTAGTCTAGTGTGTGATGCATCACAGTAAATCACGAATTCCTTCTCAGCCTCCGGTTGAATCAATACCGGAGCCTCCGTCAAAATCCTTTCAACTTGTTGAAACTCTCTTGTTGCTTACTAGACCAAATAAACAGAACTCCTTTCCATAATAACTTAGTCAATGGTGCCGTAATTGAAGAGAATCCTTTCAAGAAACCTTCTGTAATATCCAGCTAGACCAAGAAAACTCTAAATTTCTACCACAAACCTAGGCGGCTTCCAATCCAACACCGCTTCAATTTTTTGAGGGTTAACCCTAATCCCTTCTACCGACTCAACTTGGCCTAAAAACATAACTTCACTTAGCCAAAATTCGCACTTACTAAATTTTGCATACAACTACTTTTCCTCAGAATCTGTAAAACCACTCGCAGATGTGAATCATGCTCCTCTTCCCATCTTGAGTAAACCAGGATATCATCTATAAATACCACGACAAACCATCCAAGTAGGGTTGAAACACTCGGTTCATCATATCCATAAATGTTGCTGGTGCGTTGGTCAATCCAAATGGCATCACCATGAATTCGTAGTGACCGTAGCAAGTCCTGAATGCCGTCTTATGAATATCTGCCTCCTTGACTTTAAGCTGATGGTATCCTGACCTCAGATCTATCTTTGAGAACACTGACGCCCCTTTCAGTTGATCGAACAAGTCATCAATCCTTAGCAACAGATACTTGTTCTTGATAGTCAACTTGTTCAGTTGATGGTAGTCAATGCACATACGCATTAATCCATCCTTCTTCTTAACAAATAACATCAGCGCTCCCCAAGGCAACACACTTGGTCGAATAAATCCTTTATCTAGCAACTCTTGAATCTGTGCTTTCAATTCCACCAACTCCTTCGGTGCCATTCTATACAGAGCAATAGATACTAGCGCTGTTCCCGAAAGAAGATCAATTCCATACTCTACTTCACGATCCGGGGTAATCCCGGAAGCTCTTCTGGAAAAACATCAGGAAACTCTTTTACCGTCCTAACGTCCCCAACAGTTAGATCCTTGGCTTTCAAAGCCCGGACAAACATTAATACTGCCTCACATCCTTTTTTCACCATCCTTTCTACTCTTAGGGCAGTCACCAAATTCGACAAACAGTTCCCCCTTTCTCCTATCACCAACACTTCACCACCCTCGGGGGTTCTTAACACCATACGCTTGGCTGCACAATCTAAATTCCAACCAGTCCATGCCTAATATTCAGTTGAACTCCCGGAATGGTAATTCCATCAGATCCGTCAAGAAAACTATTCCCTGAACTTATAAGGGTACCTCCCGATAAAGTTTATCTACTACCACAGATTGTCCTAATGGGCTAATTACAGTAATCGCCCTAGGGGTAATCTCAGAATCTAAACTTAAAATTCCAGACACACTACTAGCAATATACAAATGTGTCGACCCAATGTCAATCAATACAGTGTAAGGTAAACCAAATACTAAAAACGTATCGGTTATAACATCCGGTGCATCGACCTCCTCTCAACGTCTGGCAGTATAGACTAACCCCGACTGTCTTGCCTCAGTGTTTCCTGCCCCTCGGCCTGGTGCTCCACGGCCCCGACCAAAATCGTTACCACCTCTGACTGAACCACGACCTCTCTGCGACTGCTAACCTCCTCTGCTCGGCTAAGCATTATCCTGCCTTGAGGGTCCTACATCGCTTCGTGGCTGTGGACAGTATCTAATCTGATAATCCAAAGATCTACACCTAAAGAACTTCCCACTGCCTGTCCAACACTCACCTACATGGAATTTACCACATCGAGCACACTTCCGTGTTTGGCTAGCAGCAACAGGTCTCTCAGCTCGTCTTGGTCCATCCTACCTAGTTCTTTTCTGAGTACTCCCAATTGTCTCTGATGAACCAAAATTTCTCTTACCTCCACCCCTATCTCTATCCTAGTTTAATTTTTTCATCCGTCTCACCTCCTCAGCTATCTTAGCTTTCTCCACAAGCACAGCAAATTCCCTCTCCGCTGTGGAGCTATCAAAACACGTAGATCATCCTTCAGGCTATCTTCAAATCGAACACACCATTCATGTTCTGTGGCCACCATCCCTCGAGCATAACGGCTCAAGCGTAAGAATTCCACTTCATATGCCGCCACCGACCTACTTCCCTGAACCAAATTCAGGAACGCTCTACACTGCACATCCACATAACTTGTTCCAATGTACTTGCTCTAAAACACTGCTTTGAAGTAATCCTAGGTGATACGGTCAGCCATGGTACCATCCTTAACTGCAAGCCACCATTGATACGCTTCGTCCCAAAGAAGGGACACTACTCCTTTCAGCTTCTCTTCTCCCGTGAAATTCAGATCATCCATTATGCGCTCGACTGCCTCCAACCAATACTCAGTTGTACTAGGGGCTACACTGGAAATTCCCTTAAACACTTCTGCCCCATTGGCTCTAAGTCGATCCGATATAGATTTTGAGCTCCTATGCCCATGCCTGCCCTAGCTACCCTCTCTAAAACCCTCAACATCGCCTGAGATTCAACATCATCTCTGGCCGTCTGATCTTGAAATTCTGCCTCCACAGCTGGTGGCACTAGTACCTCATTCTCTAACTCGTGACCAGACCCTACGGGTTCCGACACAGCAATCTGCCTCTACCTCGGCCACGCACACCATGTCCTCTAATGCTCATTCTATCGATTCACGTTTATCTGATTAGGAATTTTTATGAATTATTAGCTTCTTTCAATGATTAACCACGAACAATCTTATGGACAGTAGTTTCAAGAGTAGTTCTTTCGAATTCAAAACTATATCTACGGGTTTTAGTCTCAAGTCTGAATCTCCTAGTTCTAAAAACCACATACATTCAACCATCATACATCAACATACAAACAGCATCCATGAACTCACATTCATCATCTAGGGGTATTTTTGTCATTTCACTACCCGAGGGTATTTTTGTAATGTTAATCCTACCGAGGTATTTTCATAATTTTCCAAAATAGGGTATCTTGGTGATTTTACAAAATAGGGGTATTTTGGTAATTTTGCAACTCGGGGGTATTTCGGTAATTTTTGTAAACCAAGGGTATCTCGGTAATTTTGCAAACCAAGGGTATCTTGAGAAATTTTTCACAAATCAAGGTTATTTCAGAAATTTTACATAACTAGGAGTATTTTAGAAATTTTGCAAAATAAGGTGGCTAGTCCCTTTCGGGTTTTAGTTATAAATTTTGGCCCGTCAACAAGTCCCCGTGGCTAAGGTGAACAGTCACTACGCACCAGGTAGGATTCTGGTGAAGAGGAGGTGAACATGCGTATGCCTGTTACCACACCCTAACCCTGTGACTTGTTCATAGACATATTTCATTAAAAATTAAGTCTTATGAAATTTTAAGAATTGTTTAACCTAAGCCTAGAGTCCATCAAGCTTTAATCATACTATCCTACGTTCCTATGGAGCCCATCAAGCCCAACATGCATATCACATAATGCGTTTAGGATACTTACCTGCGTGGATCGGGTGCCGGTAGACTTGAAGGCCATATCTCAACCGAATTTTTCTCAAACTTACATCACTTTTACAAATTACTACTGGGCCCATTTCACATCCCAAGTTTTGAACTGAGCTCTGATACCAAAAATGTAACACCCCAAACCCGGCCCACACGTCATGACCAAATTTGGTATGCTACGAGTTGAACGTTGCAAACTTTACCTTGAAGGGTTTTGAAAATCTCAATTTATTATAACCGATTAATCATTAATTGTGTAATTCTTGAATGAAACTTTAAGATTTGCGTGAATGTGTTTGAAAAGCCCATTTTCCTCTTTCTTTATAATTAAAGTTTTGAAAACATAAGTTTATAAAAATGTGACATGATAATAATAAAGAAAAATAACTTAAGTTATGGAGGCCTTATTACAAAAAAAAATCCCAAAATTAAAACTTAAAAGATAATCGGAAATAGTTTATGGAAATAATGGTCTTGATAGCCTCTCGAGTCCGACTCGGGTCCCATGTCCACGATCTACTTCTTATCTGAAAAGTTGGAAAAATAAAAGGGTGAGTCACCAAGACTTAGTGTGCAAATCTCAAAAACACATAAAAGCCTTGGGCCCACAAACACATTGTGGGCCTTGGGCCATAACAATGGTAACAGAATATATTTTCTTGCAATATAGCCCATCCCAAACCTAAGAGTCCATCCTCTACACACCCCCATACCAACCATCACACCGTGGAGATTTCTACAATCAACCCTCCATCCGCTACACACCATATCGACAGCTGTGCTGCCTATCATAAAGACCGATCACTATGTGACCTATGTGGAAAAGCCACCGATCGCTATGCAACCTTAATAATATATCGACAGCTGCACTGCCTGTCATAAAGACCAATCACCATGTGACCTATGTGGTAAATCCATCGATCCCCTCGCGACCTGCTCCCCTTCATTATATCAATCCCTCCCATGCATACATACATGCAAGAATCAGAACATTAAACTATCTAAACAGATCACATACTTTCACATACTTCGGTACACATAGAGAAGTTCTATGATTACGTACCTGGCATCCCTTGCCTACCCTTTTTGGGTATTACGCTTATCTGACCTCTTTATCCAGCTTTTATCCCATAACATATAAATAATACAGATTAACTAGTGTGATAGGGATCCACACACCTGATTACTGACAAGACAATACTGTTTAAGTCGACACTATCAGTAGCTGCTACGACTACTAATAGTATAAGGTTTTGTTCTGAATTCGGTCCACAACTCGATGGCCAATCCCGAATTACTGACACCGCTCACTTCTTAAACTTAGGGATTAGTTTAACAGATCCAATCCCCTTCTTTGCCTGATTGATATTTGATTCCATCAAAAGACCTTATCAGTTGCTACTATCATAACATATGGTTAAGATCATAATTACGATAGTGAATCTAATGGAAATCTAAAGAGAACCCCTTACCTTGAAACCCCGAAAAGAGAGATATATGAGATTCAAAAACTAACGATTCTGACTTTTAGATCCACGCAATCTTCTTCACTTCTCGAATGTCGCCCAACACGTAAAAAGGTAGGAAGTATTAGTCTACTCGACAGCCTTAACAAACCAAGTGGCCATTCGACTTTGGCCCCTAAAAATCGAAAGAGATCTTAAGGAATAACAAGAGTCGTCACTTACCTCAATATGGGGGTTTCGACTAACTCTTGAGAGAAGATTACGCTTTTGTAAAATCAAAAGAGAAGATGATTCAAAGAAATCTATGGAGATTTGACTTTTAAAGAAGAAATCGGCAAGAAGATTTTGGCTTTTCTTGAAGAAGCCATGGGAAGAAAAGAAAGGAAAACAATGGACACTAGGGTATTCGGCTATAGCAGAAAAGAAGAAGAAGAGGAAGATGGAACTTTAGGAGCTTTCGGCTTTTTGAGAAAAGAAACAACCAAGAGAAGAGAATGAGAATAAATGTCGAAATTAAAAAGTACCCTATTTCTTTAATCAAATTTTCGGCACACACACTAACCAAAAGCCAGAATTGCCCTCTTTTGAAAACTAAAACTAATTAATTAACAAGGGAAATTTTGGTACCCCCCTTTTAGCCTCATCAAAACCATTTCCTGCTTCCCCTAGAGTTGAAAATTCGGCCACTACTGTGACCAACAGATCAGATCCTAAATTTCCTCCCTTTATCTGCCATATTATCTTTATTACCCACTCAAATAAATCCTTCATATTTAAGCCTTGTTGCCGTCCAACTCTACCTAATTAATGATCGAACTTTAGCTAACTTTAATTAAAAGAATTGGGCTTCATGTAACTTGAATGTGGGCCTCCTCAATTGATGCCACCTCCTTGCTCTCTAAGTGGCGCCACTTTGCCATTGGGCCACAAGCCCCCTTTGTATTTAAAACACAGATAACATCTTTTAAGCCCTATCTTATCAGGCTTTCCACTAGAGTGTCTAATCAGAGAATTCAATTAAGGCCTCAGCCCAATTCCTGAGCCCATTCTGGACCCCTAACACTCTCATTAAACATAATCACACATTAAATGCATTGGCCCATTAATTCAGGATGTTATAGGCAATCACAAATGAAAGAAAAAGTGCTTGAAAAGAAAAGAGAAGGAGTCAATAGGAAAGTTGGGGTTTCGGCAAAGTGAAATGCAACAAAAGATTCGAAGTGCTTAATAAAGAAAAGTGACCACAATGCTAAAATTGCTTAGGAAAGCTAAAGAGAATTCGGCACCCTTTCTACACTTGACCGAATATGCTACCTAGAACTCCCCTCAACAGAAATTCTCCCCTAAACATCCCACTCCCATCCCCGATTCACTCAACCACTTCCATCACTCATTCAAATTTTTGACCCATTCAAACCTTCACGGGTGAGTTTTATCCAACTCCACCTCTTCTCCTCTTTGAGCAAAAAATAAAACTCCCTTATGCTGCATGTGGGATTCAAACACTCTCCCTTTCTGCTTTCCTTGTGACGCCACACCACTAGGCCATATGCTCATCTTGTGATAGCAAACACACTTAATTAGCCTTAAGTCCTGGTTCCACTAGCTCATCCCACTAAAGTGCCCAAAAACCAAAATTCCACCAGGGCTTGAGCTTGAAACCGAGCCTCCCAAGACCTCCAATCACACACAAAAACAAGCTTACCAAGCACAACACATGCAATAACACAAAAATGCCAGACCCTCTTTTTTAGGATGTTACATCTTCAGAACCCATCTTTAATTACTAACCCATTCTCAGTTCTGACTGTTTTATTTATCATTCAGATATTGAACTCTTCAGTTCCACACTTTTGAACTAAATCAATATAAATCTTATAAATTTCATTACATATAACTGTACTAATAAGGGGGTGGAGATCGTAAAGCCTCACAATTTAACTTTCATAAATATAAACTTATATGACATAACATTTATCATTCTCATGTACTATAAAACATTTATCCGCACCTTTTCAAATTCTGTTTCATCATAAATAATATTTTTCTCAAATACTTATGTATCCCTTTTGGAATTTCCGAAATTAGCTCGATTGGAAAGCATCTCTGTCTATTTGTAAAACAATTTCTCATCAGAGTCGAGAGATATCATGTAACATCCTAAAATTTGAGTATTGAATTGATGCATGTTTTAGTGCTTAACTTGTGTATAATAAAATTTTTCATGATTATTATAGTCTTGAGGAGACTTGAGAACTATTTAGAATTAGAATAAATTTTAGTAAGGAGTATTTAATTGAAGTGGATCAAGTGACTTTGAGGTTTAAGTAAAATTAAGTGTTAAAAACTAGCATAAGATGAGCTAGTAGCAAGGTGGTGTTGGCGCATGTATGTTTGCTTGAGGGGAGAGGTTCGAATCTCCTAGCATGCATTTTGAAAGCTTTTTATTTTTTTACTTTCCTTAGCAAGTGTCGGTCATGGATAAGATTAAAGGATGAGTTGGACAACATTTTTGGCAAGAAGACTAAAGGAAAAAGGTAAATAAAGGTTTAAGGAAAAGAATCTCATGAATTAAGGTGATAAGGGGACATAAGGCATGGATCAAGGGCTTTGTTTTGGAAAGCTTTGAATAGCTAATTGGCTATGAACTTGGTCGGTTATCGGGTTAGGGAGGTTGGCCGAATTTTGTTAGTAGCTTGATAGGGATTTGGAGCTAGTTTGGTCAATTTCTTTAGCAACATGAGCATTATTTTCCATTCTCTCCAAAATCATTTTTCCTAGCCGAATGTAGTTGAAGCAATAGGCAAATTTTTGGTTATTTGGCCATTTCTTTTTGACCAAATTAGTATCATCTTCTTTTCTTTCTCTTTTGTGCCGAAAACATACAACTTTGAAGAAGCATAGTTCTTTTTTTTCTTTTCTTCTTTTTGGCCGAATATACACCAACCCCAAGACCCTATCTTTGTTCATCTTCCATCCTTGGAAAATCAACACATAAACACTCTCTCTCTTTACTCTTTTTCTCCTTTCTTTCTTCTCGTAAAGAACACTCAAACATCTCATTTTCTCCTCTTATTTTCACCATGGCCGAATGTTGCTAAGCACTATCTCTTTCAATTTTCCTTCATAACCGAATCTTCTACAACTCACATATTTCCTTCTCAATCATTCTTCTTCCTACTCACACTTTAATCAATCGGTAAGTGGCTAGTACAATATTTTGGAATTTGTTATTTCACTTTCTTTTGTGCTAGAATCTATGTGGTGTGGGATGATCTTTTGGATTGAGATCATCATCATACCATATCTCATTCTAATCTTTTCTATCATAGAAACATAGTGGAGGCTGAAACTCAAGTGTTAAATAGCGTCGTAGATCGTTGAAATCGATTTAAGGTGTTAAAGGTAAGGGATTATTAAGGTAAACCGATTACACTCTTTAAGTCTTTAGTCTTAAGATTTTTGATATATTGTTAGGACTAATGACTCTTTGTCTTTGAAGACAATCAAGATAGGGACAAAAAGGCAGTAAATAATGTTCGGAAGAGGGGTGGTTTCGCTATTCCCCCTAAGTTTAAGAGAAGGACTGTTTTGGGAATCCGAGACTTTTCACCAGGTTGTGGACCCTCATCCGGTGAAAACCAATTATTCAAAGTCGTATGTACCCCCGAACCATTATTTACTCGTGGTACTGAACCTTTGATTGGAGAGAAATCACAAATAGTGGTTATTCGAGATTTCGAGGGTAAGATCTAGATCGCTCAATATTAGAATAGTTTAATATTAAATTTTAGTGTTCTAATCCTTCGTAATGTGTGTTTAGATATCGACAAGCGGGAGAGTGTAGTTCTCACGTTAATCAGGTGTGTAATCTCACACTATATCTCATGGGTTAGATGGCTATACAATAGTAAAAGTTGGATTAAAAATTGCAAAGTTGGTGAAATCAGAAAATATGGTATTATCGACACTTTAGTGTTAAGATCATGAAATCGGTATTAAGATCGTAAAAATTTTTAAATTGTCCTTAATGGCTAAAACGATAATAAGTGAAAATTTGGGCCATGACAAATTTGGGCCATATGTGATATTTGACAAATTTGGGCCATATGTGATATTTGATAAATTTGGGCCATGTGTGATATTTGAGAATTTGGGCCATATGTGATATTTGAGAATTTGGGCCATATGTGATATTTGGCAAATTTGGGCCATGTGTGATATTTGAGAATTTGGGCCATATGTGATATTTGAGAATTTGGACCATATGTGATATTTGGAAAATTTGGGCCATATGTGATATTTGAGAATTTGGGCCATATGTGATATTTGGCGAATTTGGGCCATATGTGATAATTGAGAATTTGGGCCATATGTGATAATCGATAAATGGGCCATAAGTGAAATTTGATAATTGGGCCAGTTATGATAATTGATAAATGGGCTATATGTGATATGTGTTTTAATGGGCCAAAATTCATAAATTATAATATGGTTTTCTTTATAAATATTTTGTAATGCATAAACATGATTGCATGGGTTGGGATCAATGATGAAGAGAAGAAAGGCTTGATGCGAATTCTAGATAGGTGACTCATCACGATGGCGTTTCTGAAATCTAGATCGGTGGTTCTACCACAATTATTTAAATGGCCGTTGCCACAAATATTATATTGGGCTTAAAGCTTACTTTGGTGTGTTGGCAGGGTGGGTGACTAAAGCTCCCCACAGGTGTGCTGGTTGGGTACGGGGGTGTGTAGCGGATGGAAATCTAGGTTTGGTTTTGGGAATTGCATATCATTTGCATTTTTTATATATATTTGCTAAATTATTATATTTTGAAATGGGCTTAGACCCAAATAAATGTTTAAATGGTCTTGGCCCAGTGGACTATGGTAAGTGAGTTACACACTGAGTTCTAAGTAACTCACCCCATTTTTTTTTACCCCTCTCAGGTAATAACAATTGATGGAGACTTGGGTCAGAGATGACTTCGTGGGGAGGCTATACTACAAATGGTGGTTTATAAAACTTTAAGACTTCTTTTATAATTTTTATTAAGTGTTATTTTTAATGGCGATGTAATAAGGCCTTTTTAATTATGGATTTTATTTTGTGGATGGATTTATTATGTTTTAGTTTTATTAAGTTGGATTGATTTAGTTTTTCATAAATGTTTTTCTAAAACTTTCGTATAAAATAAAGGTTTTTCTTATATATCTTTGAAACTCAGAAATCCTTTAACTCTTCGTTAGAGTATTTTAATTTTATAAATTTCAAAATTTTAATCAAATACTAATCTATAGATCTAATGATAATCTCTTGTGTCTTAATCTAGGATTTCAAATAAACCTCGATTTTTTGATAAAGTCATTCTCTTAATCGTTTTGGAATTTGATTTCTACTTCGTTAAATGATTTGAATGTACGTTAAATTTGTGTAGCACGCCAAAATCGGGCTTAATGCATAGGTCGGGTTTGGGGTGTTAGATATCACACTATCACAAGTTATATAATGGCATGTATTTCTAGACTTCACATATGTTACGTTCAGTCCGAGAACCAGCTAAACCGTAGCTCTGATACCAATAAATGTAATATCCTTAACCCGTATCCATCGTCAAAATAGGGTTACAGAGTATTACTGATGATTACAGAATATTTTCACATTATTCGAGTAAAATACTATTCATTTCTCGAGAATAATCATGACGTCTCTTGATTGGACCCTCAAGGCCAAAAACAAACATTAGAACCAAAATGGGACTAAATCAGGATCACTAAAATTTTTATCAAGTACAAGGCTCACACGCCCGTGTGACCCTTAGACATGCTTGTTCTACAGGTCGTGTCTTACCACGTATAACTCTCTGAATTATGCACACGGCCATGCCACAAGCCCATGTGCTAGGCCATGTAGTTAATTTAATTTTCATAAAATAGGTGCAATTTTCACACGACCAAGTCACATGCCGGTGTTTTAGGCAGTGTCTCTCACACGGCTGAGACACACGCCTGTGTCTCTGCCTGTGTGCTTAACTCAGAACATTCTGTTTCAAAATTTTAAGATGCAAGGGACACATGGACAATTCACATGCCCATATGCCAGGCTGTGTGACACACGGTCTACACAAACGCCCGTGTTTCTACCTGTGTGGACAAAACAAATGTAACACCCCAAACACGGTGAAATCTGGCGTGTCACATTGAAGTATTTTTCAAAAACCATGTTTTCATTGAAAAACCTTTTTGTTTAAAAGCTTAAGTAAAATCCCAGTTACATTAGTTTTATTCCCAAAACATTTTTTTTTCTTGCGGAAGCTAATTTTGAAAGTAATTGATTTACGAAAAGATTAAGTCGTAAAACCATTTAAAAAAATGTTACAAAAACATAGTGTTGTTTTAAAAACAGATAACATTTCGGAAAACTACGATTTACTTCTAACATATATAAATTAAAATAAAACCAATCTAAAATTTAAAGTGCGAAAACTTTAGATGGCCTTATTACAACCCAAATCATAATATTTCAAAGTAGATAATCAAAACGGAAAACATAAGCAGTGTGTGGTCTTCTCCGAGTCCCTCGCAGCTCCGAACCATCTATGGTTGGGGATTACCTACACAGTTAAAAATGGGGTGAGTTTATGAAACTCAGTGTGTAATCCCCTTTCTAGAGTAATAGTCAGTATCTAGAAACAGAACCCAAAGTAGTCTAGGGCAAAGCCCTTTAACAGTAACAGTACAGTACAGATCAGAGCATACGTGGGCCAAGCCCACTACAATATCATTTGGGTCACAACCAATAACAAAATCAATTGGGCCTAGCCCAAACCAATAACAGATCTCATAACAGATATGAAATAGCATGAGGATGCATCCCATCCCAAATCCAACCCTGCACTCCATTTCCCTTCCAACCCTACACTCTTGTGGGGATATAAATATCAACCCACCCATCCATACACTCCAAAGGTAGCACCAACAGCGGCACTACTCAAACATTGCAACAAGGCTGCTAAGCATATATATACGGCTCTAAGCCTTCAGTAGAGGTATTACAATTGGCACAAAGCCATCAATAACTGTATTATGTTTGGCACATAACCATCAGCGACGGTAATATAATCGACACAGGCTTGGGTAAATATGATCGACACAGAGTCATCGATATATATGTTAGGCACATAGCCACGGGTAAATACGATTGGCACAAAGCCATAATCAAGATGGCACAAAGCCATATTTAGGTTGGCACAGAGCCATAATTAGATTACGCGGCTTTAAGCCGTCCGTTGGTCCACAGTCGTCATGCGACTCGTGTGACCTTAACAAATAAATACTAGATCCACAGTCGTCATGCGACCCATGCGACCCGATCAGAACTTCCTCCGTATCAATATCCCAACCCCATGCAATATGTCGTGTATGTCATGCTCAATCATTACACATGTATGCAAAATGGCCATACTTAGTAACCGTCATTTCAACACATATTAATAGCAAATCAGACACACACCTACAATCAAGTCGGTTAAACCAAAGTCATACAATCACAGTCAAATCATGGCACCAAAATCAGTCTTTTACCCTCAGGGGAAAAATAGTCATTTTACCCTATAAGGGTATTTTGATAATCCTACACTATAGGGATAATTTAGTAATTCTACTCATAACTAATCCATGTATGCAGTGCATCTCAAACATAATCAATCATACAATAAACACATACAACACTAGTACTACCCCAAGGTACAACGATCATTTAATCGGTTAGGGGTAAAACAGTCATTTCGCCTCGTAAGGGCATCTCGATAATTTTACCCGTCGAGGGTATTTCGATAACTTTACCTATAAGGGGTATTTTAGTAACTTTATCCATAAAGGGTATTTCGGTAACTTTACCCGTAGAGGGTATTTTAGTAATTTTTCAAACTAGGGGTACTTTGGTAATTTCATAAATTGGGGTATTTTGATAATTCTATAAACCAAAGGCATTTTGGTAATTTCACAAACCAGGGGTATTTTGATAATTTTACAATCCAAGGGTATTTCAATAATTCTGTAAACCAAGGGTATTTTAGTAATTTTGTAAACTAAGGGTATTTCAGTAATTTTGTAAAGCAAGGGTATTTCAATAATTTTGTCAACCCCTCAGAAGGCCTATAGTCGCCTCGAGCTACTTAAGTATTCTAAACAGAGATAGTGATACGAATGGGCCTAAGGCCTATTCTCGGCCCAAGTGGGCCTACACGCTCGTGTGGCCCATTTAGCCCAAATCTAGCCACAGATATGAGATCCACATAGACCAGTCCAACATCTACTACACAATCATACAATTTATTCATATGGGCCTACGGGCCCCACATGGCCCATTTCGACCCATCAAGGCCCAAACAGCCTAACCCACAAGAACACTCATGATGGCCTCAACTATCACGTCGAAGCCCCCACACGTGCGCTCGCACGCTCGTGTGGCTACCATTGCTGTGTGACTAACATTTTGACATTTGTCGCTCTACAACTAGAGTAGTGCGAAATACACACCTGATAGTAATCTGAAGCTGCTAATCCGCGCTCCGAGCACTCTTATGCCCAAACTCCCACCAAGGTATCCTTAGTCTCCTCACAGATTGCTCTATTTAAAGCCAGCATCTTACCTTCCCTCATGCTAGCTTTCCGATGTGGGATCCTACCTTCAGCAGAGTTTAATTCCATCCCAAACACTTGCCCCCCAACTTAGCAAAATAAATATCCCTTTTTGCTTGAATTGGGATTCGAAATTAGGCTCCCTTGTAACATAATCCACGCCGCTAGCCACTTTACCAACTAGCTCCTTGTTGTCTTAAAACATGCGCAACTAAATATAAGTCTATGGCCAAAGTCTAAGTTCCTTTAAAAAAAGAAATCAAAATGAAATGCAAGCGCCAAGACTTGAACCTTGGACCCATTGCTTCCTTGTGTGGCGTCATTCCTTTGTCTTCCATGTGGCTCCATTTGCCACTAGACCACAACTCCTTTTGTGTCATTTTTCTCCACATTTTATTCTTAAAGCCTGCTTACTAACTCTCAGGGTTTACTCACCTAAAACTAAAATTTTCCTAAAGCCCAAGTTTGATCCTGGGACTTCAAGAAGCCCCTTAACCTTTCAAAATCACTCACCTAATAGGTCCAACTTGCATTAGTGTCGTTCTCTCATTCTCAAAAATTTTAAACGTTTCCCCGCCCAAGGTCCAATAGGCCTAATTCTACCAGTCCCAAATTTAGGTCATTACAAATCTACCCCCTTAAACAAATTTCGTCCTCGAAATTTCTAACTATCTAACAGTCTTCTAACACAGACTACCCCACTACGCTGCTGCTGCGCACTCTCATCCCAATAACACTAATACACTTTTAAATTTATCTTAAAACCTCTTACACACAACCAAACATCTACCCATAGAAACAAAGAGATAGTTATTACACATGCATACAATTCTATATTCAAACTTCACATCCAAACAAAACCCACACAGAATAAATACAAAAAAAAATACAGTCCAAAATCTAAAGAAACCACCGTATTCTTAACTCACTGCATTTCTATTTCTAAACAGACAAAATATTCAAAAAACTTACGGATTCGACGCCGGAGACTCGGTGTACCACACTTTCAGAAAACGGTCAATACAACATTTCAAAACTTTAAATCTTTTTAAGCCTTTTTGAAATAATATTTTCAAAAATTCAATTTTGAAGACCCAATCCATAGTCGAGTTTTGTAACTTGGCTCTGATACCATTAAATGTAACACCCCAAACTCGGCCTAAAAGTTAGGCCCGAATCTGACATGTCACATTGAAGTGTTTTTCAAAAACCATGTTTTCATTGAAAACCCTTCTTATTTATAAGCTTAAGTAAAATCCCAGTTACATTAGTTTTATTCCCAAAATATTTTTTCAGTTGCTGAAGCTAATTTTGAAAGTAACTAATTTACGAAAAGATTAAGTCATAAAACCATTTAAAAAAATGTTACAAAAACGTAGTGTTGTTTTAAAAACAGTTAACATTTCGAAAAATTGCGATTTACTTCTAACATATATAAATTAAAATAAAACCAATCTAAAATTTAAAGTGCGAAAACTTCAAAAGGCCTTATTACAATCCAAATCAAAATATTTCAAAGTAGATAATAAAAACGAAAAACATAAGCAGTGTGTGGTCTTCTCCGAGTCCCTCGCAGCTCCGAACCGTCTAAGGCTGGGGATTACTCGCACAGTTAAAAATAGGGTGAGTTTATGAAAACTCAGTGTGTAATCCCCTTTCTAGAGTAACAGTCAGTATCCAGAAATAGAACTCGAATTAGTCTAGGCCAAAGCCCTTTAACAGTAACAGTACAATACAGATCAGAGCATATGTGGGCCAAGCCCACTACAATATCATTTGGGTCACAACCCATAACAGAATCAATTAGGCCTAGCCCAAACCAATAACAGATCTCATAACAGATATGCAATAGTATGAGGATGCATCCCATCCCAAATCCAACCCTACACTCTATTTCCCTTCCAACCCTACACTCCTGTGGTGATATAAATATCAACCCACCCATCCCTACACTCCAATGGTAGCACCAACAGTGACAATACTGAAACGTTGCAGCAAGGCTACTAAGCATATATATATGGCTCTAAGCCTTCAGTAGCGGTATTACAATTGGCACAAAGCCATCAGTTACTGTATTATGTTTGGCACATAGCCATCAGCGATGGTAATATAATCAGCACATAGGCTTGGGTAAATATGATCGACACAGATTCATCAATATATATGTTAGCCACATAGCCACGGGTACATACGATTGGCACCAAGCCATAATCAAGATGGCACAAAGCCATAATTAGATTACGCGGGTTTAAGCCGTCCGTTGGTCCACAGTCATCGTGCGACCCGTACGACCTTAACAAATAAATACTAGATCCACAGTCGTCATGCGACCTGTGTGACCCTATCAAAACTTCCTCCGTATCAATGCCCTAACCCAATGTAATATGTCGTGTATGTCATGCTCAATCATTACACATGTATGCTAAATGGCCATGCTTAGTAACTGGCATTTCAACACATATTAACAGCAAATCAGACACACGCCTGCAATCAAGTCGGTTAAACCACAGTCATACAATCACAGTCAAATCATGGCACCAAAATCAGTCTTTTACCCTCAGGGGCAAAATAGTCATTTTACCCTATAAGGGTATTTCGATAATCCTACCCTACAGGGGTAATTCGGTAATTCTACTCATAACTAATCCATGTATGCAGTGCATCTCAAACGTAATCAATCATACAATAAACACATAAAACACTAGTACTACCCCGAGGGTACAATGGTCATTTAATCGGTTAGGGGTAAAACGGTCATTTCACCTCGTAAAGGCATCTCGGTAATTTTACCTATCAAGGTTATTTCGGTAACTTTACCCATAAAGGGTATTTCTGTAACTTTACCCATAATGGGTATTTTAGTAATTTATCAAACCAGTGGTATTTTGGTAATTTTACAAATCGGGGTATTTTGATAATTATGTAAACCATGGGTATTTTGGTAATTTTATAAATTAGGGGTATTTCGATAATTTTACAATCCAAGGGTATTTCAGTAATTCTATAAACCAAGGGTATTTTAGTAATTTTGTAAACCAATGGTGTTTCAGTAATTTTGTAAAGCAAGGGTATTTCAGTAATTTTGTCAACCCCTTAGAAGGTCTATAGTCTTCTCGAGCGACTCAAGTATTCTAAACAGAGATAATGATGCGAATGGGCCTAAAACCTATTCTCGGCCCAAGTGGGCCCATACGCTCGTGTAGCCCATTTAGCCCAAATCTAGCCACAGATATGAGATTCACATATATCAATTAAATATCTACTACACAATCATACAATTATTCATATGCAGCCTACGGGCCTATGGGCCCCACATGGCCTATTTCGCCCCATCGAGGCCTAAACAGCCTAACCTACAAGAACACTCATGATGGCCTCAACTATCGGTCGAAGCCCCACACGTGCGCTTGCATGCCCGTGTGGCTACCATTGTCGTGTAGCTGACATTTTGGTATTTGCCGCTCTACAGCTAAAGTAGTGCGAAATACACACCTGATAGGAATCAAGTCGCTAATCAGGCCCGAGCACTCCTATGCCTAAACGCCCACCAAGGTATCCTTACTCTCCTCATAGATTGCTCTATTTAAAGCCAGCTTCTCACCTTCCCTCATGCTAGCTTTTCGATGTGGGATCCTACCTTCAGCAGAGTTTAATTCCATCTCAAACACTTGCTGCCCCAACTTAGCAAAATAAATACCCCCTTTTTACTTGCAATGGGATTCGAACTCAGGCTCTCTTGTAACATAATCCATTCCGCTAGCCACTTTACCAACTAGCTCCTTGTTGTCTTAAAACATGCACAACTAAATATAAGTCTATGGCCAAAGTCTAAGTTCCTTTAAAAAAAGAAATCAAAATTAAATGCAAGCGCTAAGACTTAAACCTTGGAGCCCTTGCTTCCTTATGTGGCATCATTCCCTTGTCTCCCATGTGGCTCCATTTTCCACTAGACCACAACTCCTTTTGTGTCATTTTTCTCCACATTTTATTCTTAAAGCCTACTTACTAACTCTCAGGTTTTACTCACCTAAAACTAAAATTTTCCTAAAGCCTAAGTTTGATCCCGGGACTTCATAGAAGCCCCCTAACCTTCCAACATCACTCACCTAATAGGTCCAACTTGCATTAGTGCTGTTCTCTCACTTCTCAAAAATTTTAAACGCTCCCCCACCCAAGGTTCTATAGGCCCAATTCTACCAGGCCCAAATTCGGGTCGTTACAACAAAGACATTTCCTAGCTTCATTTGTCACCCAAATTTAACCATTTACCTGCACTAAAACATACCAATTCATACTAACCAATTCAAACATTATAGCTAAGGTTATTTCATCTCTTAATATAGTATATTTTACCTACCTTCATAGCTATGTGTTTATCATTGTCTAACATGACTATTAGCATAACTTGATTATTCATACTTTATATAATTATAGGGAATGGCATGTAAATATTTGATAATGACTAGCTATTGTAATAGCTAGATATGGTTATGTTTTAGTATAATTATATTTATAATTATACTAAAACATAACCATATCTAGCTATTACAATAGCTAGTCATTATCAAATATTTACATGCCATTCCTTGATCAATTTAACCTATATATGCCATTATAACCACATCTGTTTTACCTTATATTCCAAATTGAATTGATGGATCCGTCGATCTTCTAATCCAACGAGCTTTCGATTTACTATAAGACAGGAAAAATAAAATGGAGTAAGCATATAATGCTTAGTAAGTTCCGTAAATGTAACACCCCTAACCCGTATCCATTATCGGACTAGGGTTACGAGGTATTACCGGTCGAATCATAACATTTAAATAACCATTGCTCACACATCAGCATATCATAGTTAATCAATAATACAAAGTCCCTTTAGAAGGTCTACGAGATGTTAAACATACTTTAGAAGTGGTTCAGGACTGAACAGATCACATTTAAAACTTTTACGAAACTTTAAAAAAAATTCTACAAAATAGGGCACACGCCCGTGTGGCTAGGCCATGTACCTCACACGGCCATGCCTTAGACCATGTCTTACGCCGTGTGCAACACTGACTTGGGTCACACCATGTGTCTAGCCCGTATGTTTGGCCCATGTGCAAGTCTAACTTGCTTCGAATTGGGACATTGAAGGACACGGTAGAGACACATGCCCATATGCTCAACCGTGTGGGCAATTATAGGTCATTTACAAGGCCAAATTGCCACCCATTTTGGGTAATTCCTACAAGCATCACTCTATACTCAATTTATGCCCAATTAATAGTCAAAACCCTACCAAAACATGCACAATATCTTCATTCATTTCCATATACAATTCCAACTCAAAACATGTTCATTTCATGAACCAATTCCATACCTAAAGCATATGGTTCACATTTCATTTCAGATAATTTCAAACATGCAATATATTCACCATCTCAACTACCAAATCAAATATGCAACACACTATTTCTATTTCACTAAAGCATACCACAATGGCCATTCACACAAGACCATATATACGCATCACATACACCATTTTCACTTAGCAAAACATATACCAAAATCAATCCAAAGTCTCATCCATTATCAAGCCATATCACATGGCAAGATTTATACATCTCAAAACATTCCACAACCTCACTAGCCTATACATGCCATATACCATATATATAACTTTCAAAAGGTACCAAAATAGATGTCCAATAGTGTGATTGAGTCACTGACGATCCCCGGATCCGAGCTAGCTTTAAATACCACTATAAAACAGAGAAAGACTTTACACAGTAAGCCTTAAAGCTTAGTAAGTTCGTAATATAACACAATTAACTCAACAATTCAAATTCAATATGAAAAATTAACTAACACTTGTTCAATTCACATCACTACTCAATTTCATCCTTCAATTCACATCACTACTCAATCTCATCCATGACTATTACTCACTTTCATACCATATCTATAGTTTCATATACAAGCATTTATAATGCTGCCCAATCCAACTCTTTTTATCATTCATTCACATAATCTTCCATCTATCTCATACACAATATCATCAACCACTTAGGTTCTATACATACCTGTACCATCATGTATTTATTTATCACATTTACCACTTCAATGCTCAATGCCATAATTCATTTGATCCTCTTTAAACGTTCGATGAACTCGCACACTTAGTGCCATTTAATTAGACGAAGCTATAATAATATCGCACACTTAGTGCCATCACATTAAACCAAATTTGTCTTGGTATCGCACACGTAGTGCCAAATAATACAGCCGATGCTTTCTTTATCTCGCACACTTAGTGTCATTCATCACTGTAACGATTCTATTTACACACACTTAGTGCCACATATCTTCGAACTTGCATTTCACATTACCAAACTCCACAATCACATTTTCATTCATTTCATCACATATGAACATTGTTTAAACAATTCGTATTATACACGAACTTACCTCAGACGTAAAAACAACGATACTAGTCGATCAATTGACCACTTTGTTCTTGCCTCGATCTAAGCCCGAATTTCTCTTTTCTTAATCTACATAATATCAAATTCAACTCATTCAATCTCATCTTAACTCAATTCAATTCACAAACACACAATTAGGGCTTTTTTCACTTTAGCCCTTATAATTTCACACTTTAGCATTTTAGTCATTATTTCACAAATACATCAAATTGACAAAATCCAATTTAATCCATGCTTAGCTGAATTACCATAGTGTCCCTAGTAGCCCATATTTCACATTTATTTCACATTTCAACACAAAGTTTTCACATCTCTCAATTAAATCCCAAAAATGCATTTTATTCAAAATCACTTTAGCAAAAATGTAAATCAATCATCAAACACTTAGTTTTCATCATCAAACATCACAAAGCTCACAAAATGAACAATGGCATAACTCAAAATCATCATTAATTTCATGAATTTAAGCATGGGCTTTATAGAACACAAAGCAACGATCACAAAAAAGTAGAAATTATAAAAAAAAAACATATCAAAAACACATTCGATTGATGCTTAGACAATGGTTGAATGTTTGAGAACTCAAACCCTTATTTCCTTTCGATATTTGATAAAAATGATGAAAAGATGAAGCAAAAATCATGTTTTGTTTAATTAATAAACATTAATTCAACATTTACCAAAATAGCCTTATTAAACACATTTAAAATGTACAAACCCTTGGCATATATGTCCATTCATAAATTCAATGGTCCATTTACAACATAAGGACCCCACATTAATAAGCCATGTCAATTCGACATATAACAAATTAGAAGGTTACTTTTGCATTTTCTGTGATTAAGCCCTTTTTCACAAATCAACTCACAAATGATAAAATTTTCATACGAAATTTTCACACATATCAATTCACATACTATAAACATGGAAAGTAATATTAAAATATTTTTTTGACTCGAATTTGTGGTCTCAAAACCACTATTCTGACAAGCGTATAAATCGGGCTGTTATAGTATAACTTAGTAATAAACTTACCACCCATTCATCATCAAAATAAATACATAGGGTATAATCAAACCATTTACTCTCACAAGCCCTATCACACATTCTCATCACCCATGTCAGTCACATATTTCATATAAACTTCAAGAAACACATATATGAACTCATCAATATTTGGATTCTCATGCACCTATGTTTTTCCACATCATGTGTTCATATAACATGTATGCAATTTTCTTTATGTATTTTGGGTATACTATATATTAATTCATCTCAAGTTCCAATATATTTCTTGTCAGAACCTTACTCAATAATCAATTGAAGTATTGATAATCACTTGGGTAGTACACTTAAAGTGTACAAATCTATTCTCATAGATGAACAAATTCACCAAACCATTTCATGTTCATGTATAAACATTTCATACTTCCACATATCATGTCTTAATCTATAACCATTTATCTCAAATCCATATTTGCTCATGTCAGAACTTTGCCCGTTGAATTTATTTGAATTATAGATGGATACTCATGTAGTACACTTAAAGTGTAAGAAATCATAATCCGTCAATTCATATCTAGTAGTACCTTTTAGGTACACTCTCGAGCCACATATTATACAACAGAATTACCAGTCCAGGCTAAATTCTGTTTGTACCGCATATACTCTAAGGGCTTTGTCGGATTACCAGTCTATGCTAAATCCTTCAAATGAAAAAGAATTTCCTATAGCTTCCGATCTGGATTACCAGTCCAGGCAAAATCCAATCAATTAGGATTACCAGTCCAGACAAAATCCTAATTGAAACATATGCCCGAGAGGCTCACTTAGGATTACCCGTCCAGGCTAAATCCTTTTCATAATGAGATCAATGGATTACTCGTCTGATGGGCTCGAAACTAACTATTTCTTGACAAAGGCAAGCGCACCTATCGAACAGTAGCATAGTTATGGCGAGTCTGAAATATCGTATCCTCAAGGACTAAAATTACTAGTAATAACTATCTTTTTATTATCTAGCCTAATAATTAAAGGGATTTATTTTTAATCTAAAATTAACTCACTAATTTAACTAACTAAATGACTATAAACATGACAGAGAGTGAATTGGGAAAATACTTTTGGATAACTTATATGAGATAGGCAATACCTAAGGAAGAATTCACCTAGACTTCACTTATTACTTTTGATTCATATGATTTATTCACTTGACTTAATCCGTAGAAATCCCTGATTTATGTTAATATCTCTTTCAAGACTAAAAACAACTAACTCTAGGTTGATTAATTGAAATCTCTTTCTAATTAAAACCACTATTGTCCATTAACTCGATCTATGGATTCCCTTATTAGATTTGACTCTAATCCGGTAGATTTTTGTCGCCCTATTTCTAGGGTTGCAATCAATCTCCACTTAATTGTGTTGATCTTCTCTTAAACAGGGACTTTCGCTCCACTAAATAAGTACATTCGACTTGGATTAATAACTTGAATTATCAAAAATAAAAATAAAACTCACAATTAAGAATAAGAACAAGTATTTATCTTATAAATCAAACAATAATAAGATTCGTCTAGGTTTCATCCCCTTAGATATTTAAGGTATTTAGTTCATAGAGATAGAGGGAAACATATTAGAATAGGGAAAACAACAAAACATAAGAAAGCCCAAAAACTTTTAAAGAACTTGATGGGAGATCCTCGGTCTTGATGGAGATCCTTCTCCTAAGCTGTTCTCGACGGCTATCATGAGTATTTTTGCCTTCTACTCGGTGTCCTCTTTTAGGTTGCCCCCTAAGGTGTTTATATAGGCTTTGGAACACCTCTCTTGGCCCACAAGTAGTCTATTTTGAATAGAATTCAACTTTGCTACGGCAAGGACACACTCGTGTTCGACTCCTTAGATCGTGCTCGCTTCTGCTCGCCACACACGGTCGTGTGGTCAGGCCGTGTACGTTGATCTAGGTTGTGTCTCAGTTTTGCTCAAAACAAACAGTCGTATTTGTTAGTCCAGGCCGTGTAAGTTCCTAAGGTAGCCCATTTTGTCCCTGTATGGCCTGTTTCTCTTTCTTTTTGATTCCCTAAGCTCTCTTGAGTGTAAAACATGAATTTAAAGGATTTGAAGCATCGAATTCATCAACTCTAATGAATATTCATCAAAACATAAGCCAAGCATGGGGTTAAAATATGTATAAATTGAGGTTTATCAAATATCTCCACACTTAAGCGTTTGCTTATCCTCAAGCAAAATCCTCAACTCACAATTAAAATTAACTTCGTCAAATCATAATTTTCATTAATAATGTCTCATCGTAATTCATAAATAATTCATACATGGATAAATTAACTAAAAGAGTCCTAAAGTTTCAAACAATCTAAGTCATAAATTTTTATAGCATGAAAACATAGGTGTTTCCCCTTACCTAAATAATTACTTCTGATTCAAAATCGACAAGGACTGACATCCTCACTAAGGATTCACTCAAATCACTCGAAGTGTTTAAGGTTCAAGATAAGGCACTCAAAAGTCAAACATGAAGAGTTATTACAATAGGCTTGCATGAAAATCAAATCTCCACTACTATAAAATGAGATGATACACAAATCAAAAGGTCTTGAAAAAGGGTTGTAACGGGGCTTAGGTTAAAGGTGTGGATAAAGGCTGAAAATTGAAAACTTATCAATAATATCACGAGCTTCTTCTCAAAATGCAAAATTAAGTAAGCTTAAATAATCATAGAACTAATAATGAATATATCACAACTTTTTAAGAACAAGTATTTACTGAATTAGAGGGTTAATATCAAGAAAATGGAAGAAACAAAAATTTAGTTTTGGGTTAATATTGATAGGTGAGTCAAGAAACGGTCTATTAGGCTCAAAAGGTTTCACTAGAGGTTAATTATGAAGGTAGGCTTTTTGGTGGGATAAGTGGGTTAAATCCTAGGTGCCTTTATCATCTCAACATATCAAATCAAAGGTGTGGTCTTGACATGCATAATTGAAGCAAGTTCTAGAATAACAAATCAATGTTGACACACTCATAATCAATAAAGTGTGCACGAAAAATGTATGCTCTAAAGGCTCAATAATCTCACAAAAATTATGTTTTTTTTTTCTGATGTCAACCTTGCAAATTTCAAATTTCAAAGTAATATTTACATTTAGGAAAACAACCTAGAAATTTTTAATTCTGAAAATAGACTTATCATACTTGATTCTCTAATGTCTTAAAGTTTAAACCATCAATGCACAATTACCTATGACTTACTTCAAAACATATAAAAAAAATCATAAATCAATAGAAGTTTCATTCTAATAGTAATATGAGAAAGTTACTTAAGAATAAGGCATAATTCAGTATTGTTGACACCTCCCCACACTTAAGATGTACATTGTCCTTAATGTAAAAAGATAGATAATGACAATATAATAAGAAAATTATAAGATATGGAGAGAGGTGAAATTTCCTGAATTTTTGGATGGAGTCAAAGAAAAGAAACGGTGTAAAGTTGGGTAGAGGGGGTGGATACTCCGGTGGTGGTGTAGTCATTCCTTAACAGCCCCTTGAACCTAAATTAAAGAAAGCAAAATATACTAATATAAATTAAGGACAGAAAGATAAAGGGAAAGAATTTAAAAAAGAAAATAAAAGAAAAATAAAAAAATAAATGGACTCAAAGGTCCTTGTCTTGTCGAGGGAATGAAGAGGTCGACATGAACTTATATAGATTGGTCACGCATGGGGAAACCGTGCTAGGGTCCTTTCGCTTCTTCAACATAGAGATGGTGGTGTAAAGAAGGAATGAGGGAAAGCGGGAAAGGAAAAAGGATAAAGATGGTGTTTGGCTGAAGAAGAAGTGAAAAAAAGTAGAGTGAGTGGAGTGTAGAGGCGGTGGCCGATGGTGAGAAGGGGGAAAACTATGGTGGCTAGGGTTAAGGGGAAAAGAGGGGTTTGGAGAAGAAGATGAATAGGGGTGGTTTAAATAGAAATTAGCTACCCACGCCCATGTACCCTGGGCGTGTGAGGTCACACGGATGTGTGGTACGTCGTTCGTTTCTCCAATGCCTATATAGAAGTTTTCATGCTCATGTTACTCATTCAGTGTCAACCATGGTCTAGGGACACGGGCGTGTCTCACACCCGGTTACTTTCTCAGTGCCGACCACAGCTGTATCGTACGGCCGTGGTATTTTATCGCAGCCTATGTTTTGGGTGAAATTTTTTGTCCTTGGTTGCACGGTCTTGGCCACAGCCACGCCCGTGTGCAAGGCCGTGTGGTAGGGAAACCTGCGCTTTTATTGAATTGATTAGTTTTTGGTTAAGTTCTAAAAATCAAAAATATTAAAATTAATGGGGTCAGTGATCGGGTTGCCTCCCAAGAAGCGATTGTTTGAAGTTTTAAGCTAGACTTACCTCTCATTCTCATATTTCATGGTGGTTCGAGAAGTTGAAAATCCTCTATCCTATTATCAATTCGATTATCGATATATAGTTTGAGTCGAGTGGTTTTTACCTTAAAAGTGCCGAGCTTAGGATTAGTTACCTCGACTGTACCATATGGGAAGATATTAAGTACCGTGAAAGGGATCGCTTCATATGCATTAAGGTCTGAAGTGGCGATTCGAGGATCTATTTTATCCAATAGTACTTGATCCCCGATCTTAAATTGGTTTGTCCCATCCTTAAGTTTGACATGGAGTTGCTTTGGTTCATCATGTTTCCCCGATTTCTCCTTGTCTTGTGTCTTCCATTCGTCTAGTTCATCGATCTAAAGCCTTCGCTCCTTATGAGTTATTTCTTTGTTAGCACGAGGTCTAGGATCTGGCTCAGTTGTGTAATTTCGTGGTGCTTCTTGAAAAGAAGGTTGAACCAAATGGTCATTAATAGAATTTATGTTCACACCTTTATTACTCGATGTCCTAGCCTAGTCAAGAGCCTGAAGAGTAATCGTTTCGTCACCTGCACAAAGTGTGAGTTCACCTGTACCAACATCAATTTTAGTTTTAGCAGTTGCTAAAAAGGGTCTTCCTAAAATTAAAGGAACATTGTTGTCCTCATCCATGTCTAAAATAACAAAGTCTACTGGGAATATTAATTTATCAATTTTTACTAGTACATCCTCAATTATACCCCTAGGAACTCTGATAGTTTTATCAGCCAATTGAATGCTCATCCTAGTTTTTTTAGGTTTCCCAAGACCTAGCTGTTTAAACATTTTATAAGGCATAACATTGATGCTTGCCCCTAAATCAGCTAAAGCATTATTAATAGATAAACTACCAATTAAGCAAGGAATCGTAAAACTCCCTGGATCTTTTAACTTTTACGGTAGTCTATTTTGTAAGATTGCTGAGCACACTGCATTTAGCTCCACATGCGACGCCTCATCTAACTTCTGTTTGTTTGTCAAAAGCTCTTTTAAAAACTTTTTCGAATTGGGCATCTACGAAAGAGCATCAATAAACGGTAAGTTAGTATGTAATTTTTTTTTAGTGTTTGAGAAATTTATCGAATTGTTCATCTATGCGGTCTTTCTTTGTCGCATTGGGATATGGCACACGAGGTCAGTATTCTACATTTACCAGTTTTGGTTTATCACAGCTTATCTCAAACCTTCCTCTACCACATTCTCTTGCCTCAATTTTGGTTCATCTAACCCTTCACTATCGTGAGCAATAATGGCATGAATTTTCTCCTTTAGGTTAGTTTCAGTGTTGCTTGGCAAGCTGCCTTGTGGTCATTCAATATGAGCTTATCAAGTTGTCCTAATTGGTTCTCAAGCCCTTGAATCGATGCTTGCTGATTTTTAAGTGTTGTTTCGGTGTTTTGGAAATAGGTTTCTGACATCGCGATAAACTTTGCTAGCATATCCTCAAGGTTTTGTTTTTTCTCTTATGGATAAGGTTGCTGTTGAAAGCCTAGAGGGGGTTGTTGCCTTTGATTTCCTTGGCCACCCCATGAGAAGTTTGGGTGGTTCCTCCAACCTGGATTGTAAGTGATACTATAAGGGTTATTTTGAGGTCTAGAATTATTACCCACATAGTTCATATGTTCGTTCTCTATGCCAGGGTTGTAGGGTGGGTATTCTATTTTGTTCGTCCCTCCTCCGTATGTATCGCACTGCATCACTGGATGTACCTACGAAGAACCACACAAACCATCAATCTTTTTATTTAATAGTTCTACCTGGTTTGATAGCATGGTTAATGCGTCGAGGTTGAAAACACTGGTGGCTTTTGTTGGCTTTATCCTCATAACTTGCCACTGATAGTTATTCAGTGTCATCTCTTCTATAAACTCATAAGCCGCTTTAGGGATTTTGTTATTAGGGTTCCACCGGTGGCTAAATCAATCAACTGCCTAGTTGAGGGGTTCACACCTTATAAAAGGTTTGAACCTGTAGCCACAAAGGTAACCCATGGTGAGGGCATCTCCTTAGTAGATCTTTATATCTCTCACATGGGTCGTAGAGTGTTTCTAGATCCATCTACACAAAAGAATAAATATCATTACTCAACTTAGCCGTTTTAGCCAGCGAAAAATATTTTAACAAAAAATTTTCAGTAATTTGGTCCCATGTAGTGATTGATCCTCGTGGTAACGAGTTCAACCACTGTTTAGCTTTGTTCCTCAACGAAAAAGAAACAACCGAAGGAAAATGGCAGCATCAGAAATGCTATTAATTTTGAAAGTGTCGCAAAACTCTAGAAAATTTGCCAAGTGATTGTTTGGATCTTCATCCTGCAAACCATCAAACTGAACAAATTGCTGAATCATCTGAATAGTGTTAGGTTTTAGTTCAAAATTATTTGCAGCAATAGCAGGTCTAACAATACTTGATTTAGTTCCTGTTAAATTAGGTTTAGAATAATCATACATAGTACGAGGAGCAGGATTTTGATTCACTAAATTTGCAGCAACCAGAGGATGTAGCGGATTATTATCAGCCATCTCTTCGATATTATTGGTTTCGTCTTCTTGCTCTTCTTCTATGTATAGTAAGCTTCGCCTTATTTCTCTTTGGTTTTTGCGAGTGGTACCTTCTATATCATTGTCATAAAGTCTCTTCGGTTTCAACGAGCGGTACCTTCTATATCATTGTCGTAAAGTAATGGTCCTGACGGGTTCTTCTAGTCATAAACTAAAATTATCTGCCAAAAGAAAATAAAAGAAAAAATAGCAAAAATAAAAATAAAAATAAATTGTCAATACTAAAAATGGCTAAAGTAATAAAAATTTAGTGTTCCTAATATCTTAGTCCCCGGCAACGGCGCCAAAAACTTGATGGGATTGAAACTAACTATTATTTCGACAAAGGCAACTACACCTATCGAACAGTAGTATAGTTATGGCGAGTCTAGAATATCGTATCCTCAAAGACTAATATTACTAGTAATAACTATCTTTTTATTATCTAGCCTAATAATTTAGGGGATTTATTTTTCATCTAAAATTAACTAACTAATTTAACTAACTAAATGAGTATGAACGTGACAGAGAGTGAATTGGGAAAATACTTTTGGACAACTTATATGAGATAGGCAATACCTAAGGAAGAATTCACCTAGACTTCACTTATTACTTTTGATTCATATGATTTATTCACTTAAATTAATCCATAGAAATCCCTGATTTATGTTAATATCTCTTTCAAGACTAAAAACAACTAACTCTATGTTGATTAATTGAAATCTCTTTCTAATTAAAACCCCAATTGTCACATTAACTCGATCTATGGATTCCCTTATTAGATTTGACTCTAATTCGACAGATTTTCGTCGCCCTATTTCTAGGGTTGCAATCAACTCCGCTTAATTGTGTTGATCTTCTCTTAAACGGGGACTTTTGCTCCAATGAATAAGCACATTTGACTTGGATTAATAACCTAAATTATCAAAACAAGAATTAAAACTCACAATTAAGAATAAGAACAAGTATTTATCTTATAAATAAAATAATAATAAGATTCGTCTAGGTTTCATCCCTTTAGATATTTAAGGGATTTAGTTCATACTGATAGAAGGAAACATATTAGAATAGGGAAAACAACAAAACATAAGAAAACCCAAAAACTTCTAAAAAACTTGTTAGGAGATCATCGGTCCTGATGGAGATCCTTCTCCTAAGCTGTTCCTGACGGCTGTCTTGGAGTATTTTCTGTCTTCTACTCGACGTCCTCTTTTAGGTTTCCCCTAGGGTGTTTATATAGGCTTTGGAACACCTCCCTTGGTCCACAACTAGTCTATTCTGAATAGAATTAAACTTTGCTTCGATAGGGACACGTCCGTGTTCGACTCCTTAGATCGTGCTCGATTCTGCTTGCCACACATGGACGTGTACGTTGATCCAGGCCGTGTCTCAGTTTTGCTTGAAACATACGGTCGTGTCTGTTAGCCCAGGTCATGTGAGTTCCTAAGGTAGGCCCATTTTGTCCCTGTATGGCTCGTTTCTCATTCTTTTTGACTCTTGATCGTTGTTTTGTTGAGTTTTAAAATTTATAAAGAGAATGATGGAACCTGGAAACTAACTCTGACAACGACTTAAGGAAAGTACACCTATCGAACAGTAGTATAGCTTAGGCAAGACCGAATTATCGAACCCAAAGGAACTAAAAGTACTAATATTAGCCTTCTTTCTATTATTTAGCCTAAATATTAAGTGATTGGTTATTTAATCTAAATTAACTAACTACTAAGCTAAAGACGCAAAGACAAAAAGAATGAATTGGGAAAATATTCTTGGGAAAACTCAGTTGATTAAGACGATACCCTTAGGATGAATCCACCTAAACTTCACTTGTTATCTAACTCTGAACCAGACGATTTATTCACTTGACTTGATCCGTAGGATTCCCTAATTTATATTAAACCCTCTCTTGAGGCGAATAACGTCTAACCCTAGGTTGATTAATTAAAATCTCTTTCTAATTAAAACCTTTAGAATCCTATTAACTCGATCTATGAACTCCCATATTAGGTTTCACCCTAATCCGGCAAAATCTCATCACCCTATCTTTAGGCACGCGATCAACTCCGCTTAATTATGCTAGATCTACTCTTAGACAGGGACTTTTACTCCACCACCTAAGCACATTCAACTTGAATCAATATCCCGAAAATATTAACACAAGAATTAAGCACACATAATTAAGAACAAATCAAATATTTATCATATAGTTCAGAAAACAATAAAAAGATTCGTCTTAGGTTTCATCCCCTTCAGGTATCTGAAGGGTTTAGTTCATAACGATAGAAAACATCTCAGAAGAAAAGATAAAACAAAACATAATAAATCCCTAAAACTCCTTGAAGGAATTGAAGGAGAAATCTGCCGTCTTGAGTAGAGTTCCGGCTTCTTGAGATGGATCAACTGGCTATCTTCGAGTGATTCTCAAATCTGACCTTTTCGGATCGGCTCATTGGCCTAGCTAATCGTCCCCTTTAAGGTTATGCTTAGGGTGTTTATATAGGCTCATGGAATGCTTTACTTTGCCCCTAAGTATCCTAATCTGAGTGGAATTCCTACTAGGGTGTGTTTGGAATGTGTTTCTTTGACTCTAAGTACCCTATTCTGAATGAAATTGCTCTTTTCCACGACAGGGACATGGCCATGGTACACGCCCGTGTGAATCGATTTCAAGCCGTGGTTGAGTCTGCTGAAGAGACACGCCCTTGTGTTTCGAGGTCTAGGTCGTGTTAGAGTAAATTAGGGAGGCACGGTCGTGTGGTCTTGGGCCTAGGCCATGTCGATTTCTTCTTTGGCCCAATTGGTCAGTTTTAGGCCTGTTTCTCATTCTTTTCATCCCTAGGTGCTTTCCTGAGTATAAAACATAAAAAGAAAGGATTAAGAGCACCCTTTTACACAATTTAGGGAATAAATCATCCAAAAGTATGCTAAATATGGGATTAAAATATGTTACTTTTACGGTTTATCAAATACCCCCACACTTAAGCTTTTGCTTGTCCTCAAGCAAAATTCTCAACTTACAATTAAAACGAACTTATCACAATTCATAATTCTCATCAACAATGTCTCATCATAATTCATGGATAATTTAACTGAAAGAGTCCTAAAGATTCAAACAATATAAGTCATACATTTTGTAGCTCAAAAATATAGGTGTCTCCCCTTATCTAAATAATTACCTTTAATTCAAAACTGACAAGGATTGACATCCTCGCTAAAGATTCACTCAAAACACTCGAAGTGTTTAAGGTTCAAGGATAAGCACTCATAAGTCGAACCTGAAAAGTTAATCCCATAGGCTTGCCTGAAAATCAAATCTCCACCACTGTAATATGAGATTATACACAAATCAAAAGGTCTTTAACAGGGTTGTAACGGGGCTTAGGTTAAAGGTGTGGAAAAAGGCTAAATTAGATGGTTAGAATCGAGATTAACCTGACAAATTACCTAAATTTAGAAATAGAATTGAACTAACAATCTGAATAATTACATCACATGAAAATACTAATAATACGAGCTTCTTCTTCAAGATATTGAAATTAAACATATAAGCTTACTTAATTATAGAACTAATAATGAATATACTTCAATTTTTTTTTAGATAACGCTAGCACTGATTACATAAGAAAGAAATTTTATAACTGAAATAATAAACTGAGCAACTTATCAAATCAAGTCTCGATAGAAGGGTAGTCAAAGGAATGGTGATAACAAATACGAGTGGGGTTTTCGGTTAATATTAGTGGGTGGATCAATAAAAAGGGTTGTTAGGATCAAAAGGTTCACTATGGGTTAATTGTGAAGGTAGGATTTTTAGTGGAGTGAATGGGTTAAAACCTAGGTGCCTTTATCATCTCAGTATATCAAATCAAAAATGTGGTCTTAACATGTATAGTCGAGGCAAATTCTAGAATAACAGTAGGATAACCCCAAGGGGTTGCGGGTTTTTTTCTACCAATTGGAGCCCTCCCTTCACCACCCCCATGGGGATGGTCTCTGTGGTTCATAACTACTCCTCTTACTACGGGACGCTTACCTAGCCAACATTTAGATCCGGCTCTACCCAAACTTTTCGGTTCACCCCAACATTCCCCACCCATCTGATCGTTCTTTGAGCGGTTTTGGATATCAAACGGACCTCCCGGAAGGTAATTTTAATGTGGCGATTTCCTCCTTTGCAATCAGTTTCAATGTTGACACACTCATAATCAAAACGTGAGCACGAAAAAGAATGTATGCTCTGTAAGGCTCAAAATCTCACAAAAATTATGGGTGTTTTTGATGTCAACCCCTGTAAATTTCAAACTTCAAGGTAATAATCAAATTCAGGTGGACAACCTAGAAAAAATTTTATTCTTGAAAAATAGACTTATCATGCTTGATTCTCTAGTATCTTAAAGTATAAAGCATCAATGCACAATTAACTATGACTTACTCAAAAACATATCAATAAGAATCATAAATCATCAAAAATTTCATCCTAATTAGTAATATGAGAAAATTACTTAAGAACTAGATATAATTCAGGGATTTGAGAATAATGCAAAAAGTTAGGCACTTTTACCCCCCACACTTAAGATGTACATTGCCCTCAATGTACAAAGATAGATAAATAATCATGTGATACTGAAATCAAAAGAGAAGGGGAGAAGTGACACTTCCTAAATTTTTTCTGGGATCACTATTCCCGGCCTGATTTGGAGGAGGAGGCGATGGTGCTGTGGTGGATGCCAACAATCACTGTGCTAGATGAAGAAATTGGGAAACTCGTGATGGATTAGCCAAGAATTATTAAGACACATTTAAAATAAACTAATTATGTTTTTAAGGATAAGAAAACTAAAGGGAAAGAAAATAGAAAGTAAGATAAAATTAACATAAAAGATGAATGGACTGAGGAGTCCTTATTGTTGGATGGTTCGTGAGGTGGGTGTGATTCCTAAGGCTGTGTTGAGTCAGTGGTTGTGGTTCCAGTGTGATTCTCTAGTAGCCTGAAGAACCTAAAACCAAGAAACTAGAATAAGATAAACAAAATTAAGCATAAGAGAGTCAAAGAGAAGGAAATTGAAGCAAAAGAGAAAAGTAGAATAAAAGTTAAATGGTCTCAAAGACCCTTGGCTTGTAAAGTGGATGAAGCTGCCGGCATGAACTTATGTAGGTCGATCTCCCTCTGGGAGATTATGCTTGGCTTTTTTCGCTTCTTTGACATGGATATGTGTAGGCTCCAGAGTTTAGAGACTTGTTATGGAGAGGAGAGAAATTTGAGAAAAAGAAGGAAGAAGATGGGGAGTCGGTGAGAAAGAAGGGAAAAGGGTGGCTTTAAATATCGTTTCAAGTCTGGTACTTCCCTACACCCGTATACTGTGGGCATGTTGGCCACCTCACAACAGTGTGTCTAGGCATGTTGGTTCACCCACGCCCATTTTACAGATTGCCACGCTCGTTGGTGATAAGTCAGCGTCGTCCACGGCTGCGTCGCACTCGTGGCACTTTGTCGGTGCCCATGGGGTGGTGGTTGGAGTCTGTGACTTGAAGATTTGATTATTTCTAATTTGTTCCTCTTCTGCCATTGTCAGTATGGAGATTCTGTACTTCCACACGACCACGGCCGTGTGCAAGGCCGTGTGGTTTGGAAATCTGCACTGTTGGTTAGTTTAAAACTAGGTGTTTAAGATGAAGAGAAGAAAAGAAACTAAAATGAAAATAAATGTGTAAATAAATAGGGTTAGTGTTTAGGTTGCCTTCCGAGAAGCGCTTTTTTAAAGTCTTAAGCTAGACTTTCCTCGTATTCGCAAAAATCAGGGTGGTTTAAAAGTTTGAATATCTTCCCTCATGCTATCAGTTCTATTTTCTTAATAAAGTTTAAGTCGAGAAGCATTTACCTTAAAAGTTTCGAATATAGGATTGTTTACCTCGACTGTTCCGTATGGGAAAATATTGTGTTCCTCAAGAGAGATTTCTTCGTTCGTGTTTAGGTCTGATGTAACGATGCAAGGATCTACTTTATCTAACAGTACCTGGTCTCCTATTTTGAAGTGGTTTGTTGTTCCTACGAGCTCTTTTGTGGGTTCCTTCGATTTTTCTTTGTGCGATTCCAGTTCCTCTTTACAGTATGTCATCCACTCTTTTAATTTATCAATCTTAAGGTTTCGTTCCTCATGTAATTCTTCTTTGTTGGTATGGGGTCCATGATTCGGCTCAGGTTTGTAACTTGTGGTGTTTCCTGTGGTGAAAGTTGAACAACTTGGTTATCAACTAATTTTTCTTTCTTACCTTCATCAGTTTACGTCTTGGTCGAGTCAAGAGCTTGTAAACTGACCGATTCGTCACCTACAAGAAGTATGACTTCTCCTGTGCCAACATCAATTTTAGTCCTAGCAGTTGCTAAAAAGGGTCTTCTTAGGATTAAAGGAATCAAATTGTCCTCATCCATGTCTAAGACAACGAAATCTACTGGGAAAACAAATTTATCAATTTTTACAAGAACATCTTCGATAATACCCCTAAGAATTCTAATAGTTTTATCAGCTAATTGAATACCCATCCTAGTTTGTCTGGGTTTTCTTAGACCTAGTTATTTAAATATTTTATAAGGCATGACATTTATACTTTCCCCTAAATTAGCTAAGGCATTATCAACAGTTATTCTACCAATTAAACATGGAATTGTAAAACTCCCTGGATCTTTTAGCTTTCGCTGTAGTCTATTCTATAGCATTACTGAGCATACTGCGTTTAATTCCACATGTGGCTCCTCGTCTAACTTACGCTTGTTTGTCAAAATTTGTTTTAAAAATTTCCTTGAATATGGCATCTGTGAAAGAGCTTCAAGAAGCGGTAAGTTAATATGTAATTTCTTTAAGAGTTTAAGAGACTTACCAAACTGTTCCTCTTTAGTCTCTCTTCAATGCTTCGGGATAAGGTATGAGAGGTTGGTACTCTTTGATTACCGGTTTTGGCTTTTCTTGTGTTACCTCAACTTTACCTTCTTCTACCTCACTTTCTTGTATTGAATTGGGTTCATCTAACCATACATTTTCTTGAGCTGTTATGGCTTGGATTTGCTCTTTTGGGTTAATCTCAGTGTTGATTGGTAGACGCCACTTGCGGTCGTTCGGAAATTAACTTTGCAAGTTGTCCAACTAACTTAGTAATTTCCCCAACTGACTTAGTAAGTTCCCCAACTTGGTTCTTGATCGCTTCAATCGATGTTTGTTGGTTTTTAAGTGTTGTCTCAGTGTCTTGGAAACGATTTTCTGTGGCTGCCATGAATTTTGTCAGCATCTCTTCAAGGTTGACTTCTTTTCTTGTAGATATGGCTGATTTTGGAAATTTTGAAGAGGTTGTTGTCTTTGATTTCCTTGATTTCCTTGACCTCCCCATGAAATATTTGGGTGGTTCCTCCAACCTGGATTATAAGTATTACTATAAGGGTTATTATTAGATCTGAAATTATTACCTATATAGTTCATCTGTTCGCTTTCTCTGCCCGGTTGGTAGGGTAGGTACTCAGGATTCACCACAGTTCCACTTGCGTCGCACTGCATTACTGGATGTACCTGCGAAGAACACAAACTATCAAGATTTTTATTCATCATCTCTACCTGCGTTGATAGCATGGTTACTGTGTCGAGGTTGAAAACTCCGGCTGATTTTGTTGGTTTTGTCCTTGTAACCTGCCACTTATAGTTATTCAGTGACATCTCTTCAATAAACTCAAAGGCTACTTTAGGAGTTCTATAGTTCAGGGTTCCACCGGTGGTTGAATCAATTAGTTGCCTCGTTGAGGGGTTTACACCGTTATAGAAAGTTTGGACTTGGAGCCATAAGGGTAAACCATGGTGCGGACACCTTCTCAAAAGATCCTTGTATCTCTCCCATGCGCCGTATAATGTCTCTAAATCCATCTGCACAAAAGAAGAGATATCATTCCGTAATTTTGCTATTTTGGCCGGTGGGAAATATTTTAATAAAAACTTTTCGGTCATTTGATCCCATGTGGTGATTGACCCTCGTGGTAACGAGTTCAACCACTGCTTGGCTTTGTTCCTTAATGAAAAGGGAAATAACTGAAGACGTCATCAGAAACTCTATTTATTTTGAAGGTATCACAGAACTCTAAAAAATTAGCTATATGAGTATTTGGGTCTTCGTCCTGCAAACCATCAAATTGAACAAATTGTTGAATCATTTGTATAGTGTTAGGCTTTAATTCAAAATTATTAGCAGCCATAGCAAGCCTAACAATACTCGATTCTACTCCTGTAAAATAAGGTTTAACATAATCATACATAGTACGCGGAGCATTGTTTTCTGCCACATCTTATGGTGGTGGATTGTTCTCATCCATCCCTTTAGTAGGATTGGACCCGCCTTGTTGTTCTTCTTCTCTGTAATTTAGGGCTTACCTAATTTTTTTGCAATTCCTGTGACCGGTAGCTTCAATATCACTGTCGTATACTAGTGGCCCTTTCGGGTTCCTTCTAGTCAAGGTACCTGTGTTGGAAAAGAAAGAAAGAAAATTGGCAAGGTTAAAACTAAAATAAAAATAAAAATAAATTACGAAAAAAATAATGGCTAAACTAATAAAAATATGGCTTTCTTAATATTTTAGTTCCCCGACAATGGCGCCAAAAACTTGATCGTTATTTTGTCGAGTTTTAAAATTTATAAAGAGAATAATCGAACCTGGAAACTAACTCTGACAAGGACTCAAGGCAAGTGCACCTATCAAACAGTAGTATAGCTTAGGTAAGACCGGATTGTCGAACCCAAAGGAACTAAAAGTACTAATACTAGCCTTCTTTCTATTATTTAGCCTAAATATTAAGTGATTGATTGTTTAATCTAAATTAACTAACTACTAAGCTAAAGACGCAAAGACAAAAAGAATGAATTGGGGAAATACTATTGGGAAAACTCAATTGATTAAGACGATACCTTTAGGAAGAATCCACCTAGACTTCACTTGTTATCTAACTCTAAACCAGACGATTTATTCACTTGACTTGATCCGTAGGATTCCCTAATTTATATTAAACCTCTCTTGAGGTGAATAACGTCTAACCCTAGGTTGATAAATTGAAATCTCTTTCAAATTAAAACCCCTAGAATCGTATTAACTCGATATATGAACTCCCATATTAGGTTTCACCCTAATCCGGCAAAATCTAGTCACCCTATCTCTAGGCGCGCGATCAACTCCGCTTAATTATGCTAGATCTACTCTCAGACAGGGACTTTTGCTCCACCACCTAAGCACATTCAACTTGAATCAATATTCTGGAAATATTAACACAAGAATTAAGCACACATAATTAAGAACAAATCAAATATTTATTATATAGTTCAGAAAACAATAACAAGATCTGTCTTAGGTTTCATCCCCTTCAGGTATCTGAAGGGTTTAGTTCATAACGATAGAAAACATCTCAGAAGAAAAGATAAAACAAAACATAAGAAATCCCTAAAACTCCTTGAAGGAATTTGTAACACCCCAAACCCGGCCTAGAAGTTAGGCCCGAATCTGGTATGTCACATTGAAGGAAGTTGAAAAGCTAAGCAATTGTTTAGAAAAGTTTTATCAGATTTTTGAACTCCGAGTTCGTTGTTTGATTGAGAAAAGCGTGATTTACTAAATGACCATTTAAAAGTTGTTATTCTTTTGAAAAATTATTTTGTTATGAAAGTTGAACTTGCATCGTTGTGTAAACATGATATTTTAGAAAACGATTGCTGATGTTTAAACCCCCTCCCCCCGTATTTGTAAGTTTAACAGTTATAAATGAAAACTTAGAAAAAAAATAAACCAATGGCCTTATTACAAAATATTAACCCAAAATAAAAAATCTAAAAGAAAAGGCAAAAATTGAAATTACTAAAGTTCACGAGCAGTATCTCTGATGTATAGCCACCCCCGAGTCCTCCACGGCTCCTAATCCTCAATCATTGGAATCACCAAACATTTAATAAAAAGAGGGGGTGAGTTTATGAAAAATCAATGTACACAACCCTCATCAGTAAGAACATGCATCACAATAATCTGAGCCGAAGCCCATTACAATAACGGTGGAAATCGGGCCTTAGCCCAAAATAGCCTCGGTTGAGCCTTAACCCATATCTTATGTCACAGCAGATAATATGTGCAATGTGATGCAAACCCAGCCCAACCTAGATCTTCCATCCTCTACACACCACCGACCAATCACCCAATCACACCGGGATTTCTACAATCAACCCTCCATCCGCTACACACCATCGATGGTAGTCATGCTGCAGTTAGCTGCTCATCGTCAGAATCGTGACATAGTCACCAGAACAGATCGTGGCAGAGCCACTACAACACTTCCCCTTTAATATCACAATCCCAACCTCATGCAAGTATAAGATACTGATGTATGCTTTCAACAGGTTTCGGCATGTATGTATAGGATGCTTATCACATATAACATGTCATCTCATCAGAACCATCTATTAATAGAAGTCGCTAACCTGATGAATCGCCTTTACCCTCTACGGGGATTTCAATAGCCATACCTAGTTTTTGGCATTTAACAGAATATACATAAATATATATGTTATCAAGACACTATAAATGGTGTGAGAAGTTACACACAATCACGCTAATCAACCCCAAAGGGTATAACGATAATTTTACCTACCGAGGGTATTTTAGTAATTTACCGACCAAGGGTAATTCAGTAATTCTACTTATAACTAATCCATGTATGCAGTGCATCTCAAACATAATCAATCATACAATTAACACAGACAACATTAGTACTACCACGAAGGTACAACGATCATTTTATTGTTTAGGGGTAAAATCGTAATTTTACAAGCTAGGGGTATTTCGGTAATTTCACAAGCTAGGGGTATTTCAATAATTTTACAAACCAAGAGTATTTTCGTAATTTCGCAAACCAGAGGTATTTCGATAATTTTTGCAAACCAAGGGTATTTTAGTAATTTTGCAAACCAGGGGTATTTTGGTAATTTTGTAAACCAGGGGTATTTTGGTAATTTTACAAACTAGGGGTATTTCAGTAATTTTACAAACCAGGGGTATTTTGGTAATTTTGCAAATTAGGGGTAGTTCGATAATTTCACAAACCAGGGTATTAACGACCCAACAGAAGGTCCACTATCGCCTCGAACGACTCAAGTATTCTAAACAGAGATAATGATGCGAATGGGCCTAGGGCCCATTGTCGGCCCAAGTGGGCCACACACTCGTATGGCCCATACAGCCCAAACCTAGCCACATATATGAGTTTCACATAGTCTAGTTCACTATCTACTACTCAATCATACAATTTACTCATATGGGCCCTCGAGCCCATTGGGCCCACTTGGCCCCTTTCGGGCCATCGTGGGCCAACAGCCCACACCTACAAGAATACTCATGGTGGCCTCGACTATCGTGTCAAAGCTTCCACACGTGTGCTCGCACGCTCGTCTGGCTACCATCGCCGTGTGACCGGCATTTCGACATTTGCCGCTCTACAACTAGAGTAGAGAGAGTTGCACACCTGATAGGAATCTGAAGCTGCTAAACCGTGCTTCGAGCACTCCTATGCCCAATGCCAACCAGGTATGCCCCTTCTCCTCCTAGACAGCTCTATATATAGCTAGCTTCCCACCTTCCTTCTTTGTATCTTTCCTATGTAGGATCCCTCCATCAGTAGAGTTTAAATCCAACTCAAACTCTTCCCGTCCAATCCACAAAATAAATACTCCACTGCTTTCCATGAGATTCAAACCCAGGCTCCCTTGTAGCACAATCCATGCTGCTAACCACTTTACCAACTAGCTCCTTGTGTCTAAAACCATGCGCAACTAAATATAACCCTGTGGCAAAATTCCAGAGTCCCTTTAAAAAGAAAACCAAAATGCAAGAGCCAAGACTTGAACCTTGGATCTCCTTCCTTCCTTTTTGGCGTCACCCCCTTGCTTCTTATGTGGTGTCACTTTGCCACTACACCACACACTCCACTTGTGTCATTTTTCCCACATTTTATTCTTAAAGCCTACCTACTAACTCCCAGGGTTTTTTTCACCTAAAACCAAAATTTCCCTAAAGCCAAAGTTTGAACCCGGGACTTTATAGAAGCCCCCTAACCTTCCAAATCACTCACCTAAGAGATCCAACTTGCACTAATGCTGTTCTCTTATTCCCAAAAATTTTAAACGCTCCTACACCTAAGGCCTAATAGGCCCAATCCTACTAGGCCCAACTTTAGGATGTTACAAATCTACCCTCCTTAAAGAAATTTCATCCTCGAAATTTCCAGCTGTAGGAACAGTCGTACATCCTAACCTACCACACTACACTCACGCTGCGCACTCTGATTCTAAAATAGAATACACTTTCTAACTTAAGCTTGGAACCTTTTCACACAACCAACTATCTAATACAGAAGCAAACAGATATTTAACACTCATACATAAAATTTTTCATTCAAACGTCACATCCAAAACATACACAGAATAAATACAGTCATTATAGAATATAATAATAAGTAAGGGGACTTACGGATTTGGTGCCGGAGACTCGGGTGGCATACTTCCAATAAAGATACCTTTTTTTAAAAACCAAATTTCAAATAACTTTGAAACAATATTTTTGAACCCATTCCACAACCGAGTTTTGCAACCCAAGCTCTGATACCAAAATTGTAACACCCCAAACTCGGCCTAGAAGTTAGGCCCAAATCTAGCGTGTCACATTGAAGGAAGTTGAAAAGCTAAGCAATTGTTTAGAAAAGTTTTATCAGATTTTTGAACTCCGAGTTCGTTGTTTGATTGAGAAAAATGTGATTTACTAAATGACCATTTAAAAGTTGTTATTATTTTGAAAAATTGTTCTGTTATGAAAGTTGAACTTGCATCGTTGCGTAAACATGATAATTTAGAAAACGATTACTAATGTTTTAAAAAAAACCTCGTATTTATAAGTTTAACAGTTATAAATGAAAACTTAGAAAAAAATAAACCAATGGCCTTATTTTAAAATATTAACCCAAAATAAAAAAATCTAAAAGAAAAGGTAAAAATTGAAATTACTAAAGTTCACGAGCAGTATCTCCGATGTATAGCCACCCCCGAGTCCTCCACGGCTTCCAATCCTCAATCGCTGGGAATCACCTGAAACATTTAATAAAAAGAGGGGGTGAGTTTACGAAAACTCAGTGTGCACAACCCTCATCGGTAAGAACATGCATCACAACAATCTGGGCCGAAGCCCATTACAATAACGGTGGCTATTGGGCCTTAGCCCAAAATAGCCTCGGTTGAGCCTTAAACCATATCTTATGTCACAGTAGATAATGTGTGCAATGCGATGCAAACCCAGCTCAACCTAGATTTTCCATCCTCTACACACCATCCGTACCAGCCAATCACACCGTGAGGATTTCTATAATCAACCCTCCATCTGCTACACACCATCGATGGTAGTCATGCTGCAGTTAGCTGCTCATCGTCAGAATCGTGACATAGTCACCAGAACAGATCGTGGTAGAGCCACTACAACAGATCGTGGCAGAGCCACTACAACAGATCATGGCAGAGCCACTACAACACTTACCCTTTAATATCACAATCCCAACCCCATGCAAGCATAAGTTACTGATGCATGGTTTCAACAGGTTTCGGCATGCATGTATAGGATGCTTATCACATATAACATGTCATCTCATCAGAACCATCTATTAATATCACAGAAGTCACTAACCTGATGAATCGCCTTTACCCTCTACGGGGATTTCGATAGCCATACCGAGTTTTCGGCATTTAACAGAATATACATAAATATATATGTTATCAAGACACTATAAATGCTGTGAGAAGTTACACACAATCACGCTAATCAACCCCAAAGGGTATAACGATAATTTTACCTACCGAAGGTATTTCAGTAATTTACCTACCAAGGGAATTCAGTAATTCTACTTATAACTAATCCATGTATGCAGTGTATCTCGAACATAATTAATCATACAATTAACACAGACAACATTAGTACTACCACGAGGGTACAACGATCATTTTATTGTTTAGGGGTAAAACAGTAATTTCGCAAGCTAGGGGTATTTCGATAATTTCACAAGCTAGGGGTATTTCAATAATTTTACAAACCAGGGGTATTTCCATAATTTTGCAAACTAGGGGTATTTTAGTAATTTTGCAAACCAGAGGTATTTTGGTAATTTTACAAACCAGAGGTATTTTGGTAATTTTGCAAACCAGGGGTATTTCGATAATTTTACAAACCAGGGGTATTTCAGTAATTTTGCAAACCAAGGGTATTTCGGTAATTTTACAAACTAGGGGTATTTTGGTAATTTCGCAAAGTAGGGGTAGTTCGATAATTTCACAAACCAGGGTATTAACGACCCAACAGAAGGTCCATTGTCGCCTCGAACGACTCAGGTATTCTAAACAGAGATAATGATGTGAATGGGCCTAAAGCCCATTACCGGCCCAAGTGGGCCCACACACTCCTGTGGCCGATTTAGCCCAAATCTAGCCACATATATGAGTTTCACATATTCTAGTTCACTATCTACTACTCAATCATACAATTTACTCATATGGGCTCTCGGGCCCATTGGACCCACTTGGCCCCTTTCGGGTCATCGTGGCCCAACAGCCCACACCTACAAGAATACTCATGGTGGCATCGACTATCGCGTTAAAGCTTGCACATGTGCGCTCACACGTTCGTGTGGCTACCATTGCCATGTGACCGGCATTTCGGCATTTGCCGCTCTACAACTAGAGTAGAGAGAATTGCACACCTGATAGGAATCTGAAGCTGCTAAACCGCGCTCCGAGCACTCCTATGCCCAACGCCAACCAGGTATGCCCTTCTCCTCCTAGATGACTCTATATTTAGCTAGCTTCTCACCTTCCTTCTTTGTATCTTTTCGATGTGGGATCCTCCGTCGAGTGAGTTTAAATCTAACTCAAACTCTTCCCGTCAATCCCAAAATAAATACTCCTTTGCTTTCCATGAGATTGAACCTGGGCTCCTTGTAGCACAATCCACGCCGCTAACCACTTTACCAACTAGCTCCTTGTGTCTAAAACCATGCACAACTAAATATAACCCTATGGCAAAATTCTAGAGTCCCTTTAAAAAGAAAACAAAAATGCAAGAGCCAAGACTTGAACCTTGGACCTCCTTCCTTCCTTTTTGGCGTCACCCCCTTGCTTCTTATGTGGTGTCACTTTGCCACTGCACCACAAACTCCACTTGTGTCATTTTTCCCCCATTTTATTCTTAAAGCCTACCTACTAACTCTCAGGGTTTTTTTCACCTAAAACCAAAATTTCCCTAAAGCTAAAGTTTGAACCCGGGACTTCATAGAAGCCCCCTAACCTTCCAAAATCACTCACCTAAGAGATCCAACTTGCACTAATGCCGTTCTCTTATTCCCAAAAATTTTAAACGCTCCTACGCCTAAGGCCCAATGGGCCCAATCCTACTAGGCCCAACTTTGGGATGTTACAGAATTGAAGGAGAAATCCTGTCTTGAGTAGAATTTTGGCTTCTTGAGATGGATCAACTGGCTATTTTCGAGTGATTCCCACAAATCTAACCTTTTCGACTCGGCTCCTTGGCCTAGCTAACCGTCCCCTTGAAGGTTATAATTAGGGTGTTTATATAGGCTCTTGGAATGCTTTACTTGGCCCCTAAGTATCCTAAACTGAGTGGAATTCCTACTAGGGTGTTTGAATAGGCTTTGGAATATGTTTCTTTGCCTCTAAGTACCCTATTCCGAATGAAATTGCTCTTTGCCACGACAGGGACACGGTCATGGCACACGGCCATGTGAATCGATTTCAGGCCGTGGTCGAGTCTGCTAAAGAGAAACGACTGTGTGTTTTGGGTTACAGGCCGTGTTAGATTAAATTAGGGAGGCACGGTCGTGTGGTTTTGGGTCGGCCGTGTCTATTTCATCTTTGGCCCAATTTGGTCCATTTTAGGCCTGTTTCTCATTCTTTTCATCCCTAGGTGCTTTCCTGAGTATAAAACATGAAAGAAAGGATTAAGAGCACCTTTTTACACAATTCAGGGAATAAATCATCCAAAAGTATGCTAAATGTGGTATAAAAATATATTACTTTTACGGTTTATCAACTCTCTAAGCTCTCCTAAGTGTAAAACATGAATTTAAAGGATTAAGAGCATCGAATTCATCAAATCTAATGAAAATTCATCCAAAAATAAGCCAAGCATGGGGTTAAAATATGTATAAATTGAGGTTTATCATCGTCCGAGCTAAATCCTTTCTGTAACATATGCAGGACCTCATTTCATACAAGAAATTACCATTATCCATCAATATTCATTATTCGACTGGGACTTGCCATTTATGGGATATTATCATTTATTGGGCTTTATTGAACATCTTTAATTTCATAAAATATATATATGATTTTTATATCATCACATACATATATACTATCATATTCATACAATTTAATTCAAGCATAATAACATACCTAATTAACTTACATGAACTTACCTCGATAATTGTTCGTGTACATAAAATCTATTAATCCAACATTTTCTCCTTTCCACGATCTAACTCTTTGTTTGATCTTTTCGGATCTATATAATTGAATTTAATCATCAATTTAACACATTTCATATTCCATTAAACTCAATTTACACCCTAGGCAAAATTACCATTTTGCCCCTGTACTTTCATAAATTCCAATTTTGTCCTTGGGCTCAAAAAATAAAATTCATGCAATTTAATCCTTATTTCCAACCTACCCAAATTTCATATACCATAATAGTATCCCACAAATTCCATAAAAATTAGAATTTTATCATGGGTTTTCATAATTTTTCAATTTAGTCCCAAAATCATGTTTTCATGTAGATTCATTTTGTAAAAGTTGTTTATCTATCAACAACCTTTCATTTTCTACCATAAACTTTTATGTTTCAACATATTCATCCATGGAAAGTTTTCTATACTTTAATATATATTCAAATTAATCCCCCAAATAGGTAAATTAAGTTATCCCGATCTCAAAAATATGAAAATTACTAAAAATGGGGCTTGAATCTTACCTAATTTGGCTAAGAAAGTTTCTCTTTCTTCCATCTCCATAACTAGGGTTTCCATGCTTTTTTTGGGGGGAGGAGAGGAAGATGATAGATATTATTTTATTCGTTTAATTTAACTTATCATCCATTAACTTTTCAAGTTTCCAATTTCATCCTTTTCTTTTTCTAATTTTCCATGGATGGTTCATCCAAAAATATCTAATAACTCTATTTAATGGCCTAATTACCATATAAGGACCTCCACTTTTAAGTTCTATAGCTATTTAGTCCCTTTAACTATTCGAACTCAACTTTTACACTTTGTGTAATTTGGTCCTTTATCAAATTAGACATGTAATCAGTAAAATTTCTTTACGAAAGTTTCATACGACATTATTGTTGTACTATAGATCATAAAATATTATTAAAATAATTTTCCTCTCCAGACTCGGATCTGTGGTCCCGAAACCACTGTTTCAATTTTTACCGAAATGGGCTATTACATGACTGGACTGCTAGTAAATTGGATAGGACTCCAACATAATAGATCCCGAATTCGTTTATGGATTTATCCACTTGTGATGTTCATAGTGTGACATGCCTAAATCCTGAGTAGATGTTAAACTATGTATGTGTGACTTGTACACTTTGATGTAAGTAAAAGCCTGGGTTCCAATAGATAAGGAACTGGACGCAGGTGTGTTGGGTGTACGACTTCTATAGTATGTAGCGTCATTCAAAATAATGAAATTCATAGCCCAAAACATAGGTAAATGATATCCTCTCATTGGCATTACATGGTTGATGAAAAGTAAACGTGGCCACGGATCGTTTGTCTTTGTGATAGATGACTTGATCAATATTTGATAGTGATTGAATTCTCAAGAAGGAAAATGTAATAATTATCTTGAGATAAAATAGGACCATATTGGGAGAACAAATATTATCCCAAAGAGATTAAGGATATCCTATGAGGGTAACACACTTATGACAAGGTCATTGAACGAGCAATAAGTAGTTGCTTTCGTAATGGTATGTCGATGAAGAGAGCTTAGTCATGATACGATAGTGGAATGACTTCCTGACTAAATGAGTTTCTATTTAATATGCAAAAAATTGAAACTTAATTATAAATTATTTGAGCCTCAACTACATATGTCCAATCAGTCTCTCCACTAGCTCGTTGAAACCAGAAATGAATTGCATGTTTGAATATAAATGAATGGAATGAATAGAAAAAGAGAAATTAAAAACATTTAGGAATAATTATGGTTTTCTCCAAAATGGAGAAATGGAATCATTTGGAAATTAATGTAGGTTTCCAAAAACGAAAATGTAAATGGAAACTCGCAATCATATATAGGATTACTTAAAAATGGTGGAAGAATGAGTTTATCTTTTTGAACTGTTTTGAAGCCTGAAAATGAAAATAAATCATTTGGTCGTAGTTAACATGTTGAGTTGTAACATATTGAACGATTTTTCTCAAAAAGACCCAAGAAATACTCGTAATTGAACTCAATGTAAGAGAGGCCCAAAACCCTTCATATAACTTGAAAGGCACAGCAACCCCAATAGAAATACAAGGGTGATTCATTCACCCCTCTCTTACTCTAAGTAGGATTTTATTTTTCTATTTAAAAAAAAAACATCTATAACTTTACAAGGGTTCTACATTCTCTTCTTATAAATAGGTGTCATCGGTAGAGCTATTTACACAAATTTGAAAGATTGTTATTCTGCAGAAAAAAAAAAGATAATTTATTCTCAACTTATAAATATATTTTTCAGAATAATAAATTTACCGATTTCTATTAAAGCAGAGAGAATTTTCAATTCACTCCAAAAAGAAAATTTTTTCTAGTTCTGTGTTTTGGTTCAATTGGTTCGAGTCCACACTCAAAATAGTTATACACCACATACATTGCAACTGTTGAACAAGGAGGAAAGAAGTTATGATATCTCAGCTAACTAATTAGAAAGGTCAACTAGGCAATCATGTATCAAAAACTTATTTTTCAAGGGTTCAAAAATTATATTATAAAATTTTGGGAGGCTTTATAATTTAATTTATCATGATATTGACTTATAATTTTATAATTTATGAAAGGACTAAATTAACGTTTTATGATAGTTTAGAGGAGCTATAATTAAATTATAAATATTTGAGAGGCTAAACTCAAATTTTACTTTTGTTTCATCTTATAGAATTAAACTAGTATTTCATGATTTAGAAGAGAGGTTAATACCTATACCTATCCCTTGACACTGTCCTTATAGGAAACTAGGTAGTTTTTATTGGAAAATTTGAGATATTTCAAAAGAATAAAATTCATACTCTTAGAAAAGACCTTAAGACCCTTGTTTGTAAGTCATTATACTTGGGTTTGTAAGAACCAAGTTGAGAGGGTGAATTTGTGCGTTGAACCAAAAGACTAGTGTAATGTACATTTTAGCCTTTTTACTTTTGGACTTCTTTTCTACTCAATTTTAGAAAATCCAAGAAAATTAAAATTCTTAACTAGTAACATCTATACTTAGCCAAAGCTAAAAATAGCTTAATTAATTGAAGCTATCTTTTTTGTATAACCACAAGTGTCCTCCTCCGTTTTACGGCCTGAGCATAGTTTTGTGTAGGCTAGGGGTATTTTTAGTCAAGTCCATATTCATTGAATTATTTTCAAACTACTTTTAGCTAATTCAATTCACTTAACTTTGCAATTTTTAGCCTTTAAAACTCATATATATATATATATATATATATATATCAAGGCTCTTTTCCTCTCTTTGTGTTCCTCAAAAATTTATCATTCTCCTCTTGTTCTTCTTCTCCTTTTGAGTTTGTTGAGTATTTTGCATTACCATCTATTCAGTGGTGAAGCCGACGGGGATGGTTAAAATAGAAAATTTTTCATATAGGTCTCTTTATAATTTATAAAATTTTAAATTAATAATAGTAAAATTACACTTTGCCCCTAAAAATGATAAAAATTAATTTATTCCTTTAAAATTACAAAGATATAAACTATTAAAATGGCGAAATTGTATTTTTATTATCGTAAAATATATAACTTAATTTCGATCTCCCAAAAATTTTCTAGCTTTGTCTCTACATCTATTGTTAGATTCTTATTCTTGTTATTCGAAAGGTCATCAACAATTTTTAAATAGTATGATATTTTATTAATATTGTAATTGGTTAATAAGATAAAATATATGTCATCCATTTCTTTTTTTAAAGGGTAAATTACCAAATAATGCCCTTTTTTCAAAATTTATAGAAAAAGACATTTTTTCCAATTATTTACCGGAATGGGCCATTTTCCCCGAAAACGCGTCCACGTCAATGCGATGTCAGGGGATGCAGTAGGAAAACGCATCCCTGAGGGAGCGTTTTTTGCGACATCAGCAAAAATCGTATCCTTTAGGGCGCGCTTTGCTAATATGGCAGAAAATGCTCCCCCGGGGGCGCATTTTGCCCATCTCTTCCGTTAGGGTTTTCAAGGTTAGGGTTAGGTTTTTTAAGGTTTTAGGGCTGGGTTTAGGTTTTTTATGTTTTTTAGGGTCTTAGGTTTAGGGTTTTTAAAGTTTTTAGGGGAAAATAAATGAACTTGAGTTTAGGGTTAATTAATTAAAATAATTTTAAGTTTAGGGTTTTGAAACAAAATATATCAGCAATATAAAAATTATTTTTTTTACAGTAGTATCTGGTAAATTAATTTTGAAAAGACGTTTCTGAACAAATAGTGACCAAAACGCTTGGTAAAAAGGAGATTGGTAAAATAGTGATAAATAGTGTTTGAATCCCATAAGGCGAAGGAGACTGGTAAAAAGAAGAGCTCTCCGACGGCGCCTCATGCGATTCCTCATGCAACGACGGCCTACAGATCGGCTAGCCAGTCGGAGTAGCCAGAAATGGACTCAAATCGGGCCATGCATTCCAACCTGCCATAGGACTGGGAAAAGGAAACATATAAGGGTTAGGATACATATAAGGGCTAGGAGACGCACCTGGCATAATTTGAAAAGGATGTGATGTAGGTGTCGTCGGCTGAAGTGTTGGGCCCGGTGACTGTATGGGAGCTGCTGATGGGCCCGATGATTGTGTCGGCGTGGTTGATGGTCCTTTCCCATCATCCCTTCTCCTTGGATTTAAAGGGCCCCTTCGTTCCCTTTGTACACGAAGTTGCCGTCGCCTCTCCTTTTCTGACAATAAATACGACTTGCCATGGATCCTAAACCATGGCATGTATTCTGGCATGCACACTAACTCAGGAACGATGATCGGTTCCCGAGTAGGTATATAATCATATCGATTTTCTGACAATTCGATATATGCTAACCAAAATCTCATCCAATCCGTATGCAACTGCCATAAGTCAACTTTGTGCTCATTATCGAGCACCTCAGGTGCCACGGGGATCAGTTGTCGGAATCTAAATTGTCGCAGAACCCGATCTGACTGGTGCATCTCCACGGTGGCATAGTTGACCAATGGGACCTTCACATGCCAAATGTTCAGATTTTGAAAGAATTCATCTTGAAATACTACCTGAATTACCGGATCCTCGTATGGTGTCTATTGAAACTATATTAACATGATAAAAATATTAGTTATATACTAAATACTATATACTAAATACTAAATACTAAAACAAAAATATATTTTATTTAATAATTACTTGTGCTTCTGACCGTTGGTCTAATAGAAGCCGTATATCTTAAAGCTAGGTAGGTATTCCAACATAACTCGTCGATGGTTCCACCTAATTAAATAAATTTTTAGTATACAATTATATTTTAAATCTACATAATAATAGTAAAATCTAATATTAAATTTACCTCGTTATGAGTGGAAATGTATATGGGTGGTCCACTCGATGACGTAAAAATGGAAAGTGAAACGGTGCTCATGACTGCAGTAGTGATAGGCAACCTCTGATTTTGGCTTCATTCGGTCGCGTCCCAGCACATCTCCCGATACAATTTTGCTAGCACGGCAGACCCCCAACACAATTCACTGGTTGCTCTAAAATCAACGAGTTTCAGCCGCCATCTCAGATGTACGAGGTTTCGTGACAAGTCCGGCATCAGATAGCCTCCAATCATCTCAAGAATGTACGCCCGAGCATACTTGTAACACCTCTAACCCGTATCCGTCGCCGGATTAGGGTTACGAGCATTACTAAACCAAACACAAGTCAATGCACTTTATAAAAGCTATTACTTTGATAAATGTGTGCCAATTTATACTATCACGAATAAACATGTATATCCCATCTAATATCAAAACATTAACTTATATATCACGAATAATAACATTTACATCAACTAAAAACTAATTATATTCAACTTGTAAATCACTATTCACTTGGTCATTTAAACGCAAAGGCCGAATAGGTATATGGTACTTATTCACTTATTTCATTTCTATTATCATCAATGCATTCAAACATATATCATTAATGAACATATGCTTTACTTTCGATCATGTACACTCTTCATTGCGATACCACATATGATTATATCATTGACCTATCTACTTATCTCACATTCGAATATACCATAAATATAAATTTCAACCAACTCATTTATCTCATAGTTTCTTATCACATTCAGCAATCATCATTACATATATATATATATATTCCCTCATAAGCACACTTTAGCTAAATAATACATCAATAATTTAACCATTCATTTCCCATGACCGAATATACCATAGCACACAATAGAAAATTTAGACTCCAAACTAGATCAAGTCATGGCCAAATATTTCATTTCATAAACTTGACATACGGTACATACATATAATTGTACATATGTTTATCCAATTACCTTAATATACTATATGCATTACACAAAATCATATACATGCATTCGTATATGCCACATATATATATTATCAACGTATAAAATTTCCAAAAATGCTTACCACAAAACCGTACATGACTAAGCATTATAATCAAGCTTGATAATTTTTAACCAACCCAACACATAGTAATATGCCATTCATAATCTTAGGAAAACATACCTACCCAAATCATGTTATATTCAAAACCGAAATTTCACAAACATATATATATGCCCGCTCAAACATACTCACTCAATTCAAGGATAGAAGTGAAGCCATTTTCGCATGGCATTATATACATCAAATTCAAAATATAAACTCAAAAGAGTAGTATAGCCTATACATGCCATAGTTCTCATAGTTTAACTCATCAAAAGAGTACCAAAGATAGTCGATAGTGTGATTGACTTTGACGATGAATCCTCAAGCTCGAGCTTCGACTTTAAGATCTATAAAATAGTAAAATAAACACATAGAGTAAGCTTATATAGCTTAGTAAGTTATAAGCAATGGTTTTATATACAACAATTCATTAGTCAAACTTTAATCAATTCAACTTAATCATAAAAGAGCTCATAACCGCAAATGCATATAACATATTACCATGCATACCTTACCAAATTCCATAGATCTCAAAACTGCATACTTACATACCATATCCATTTCGAACAAGCTCATAGATTAATGAACACATCTCGTTCCTATAATTTCATAAAACAAGAGCAACTTACCTCATTAGTACTATCTAGCCAAGATATCATGCACCATTTCCATAAGTAATATTTCTCGATTATCTCCATTTGTTAATTAATGTTTTGATAGATAATTCAAGCAACGTATCGCACACTTAGTGCCGTTACTTGAAAAAAGCACACACAGTGCCATCTTCTAGTAATGTATCGCACAATTAGTGCCATTACTCATTTTCCGTACACATAGTGCCATTCGACCGATTTCGCACACACAGTGCTCGGTATTTTAGCTCGCACACATAGTGCCCTTCAACTCATTTTCTACTCAAATCCAAGTACACACATGATTTCATATTCATTCATATATACACATATATTTGAAGGTTCGCTAACATTTCATTTCTCTTATCTCATGTCATCGTATTTGGCATCATCAAATATATAAATACACACATATCCGAATATTCAATTACCATCACTACTCTCGTTCCATTTCCATATATATATATATATATATATATATATCTTAACACAAGTGCATATATTTAGCGAACTCATTTATTCAATAGTTATACATATATATACATATTTACTAACCCACATTCTAATAAAACATATAATAATTCTTATGCCTTATTCGGCATCTTAAAAATAAAATCTAATGCTTCACTCGAACATGCATATTTTAATATAGAGATAATTCAAATTAATCCGGTTGCTTAAAAACTTACCTCAAAAATCGACGGATTAGGGTTTCCCGGCTATTCGTTCAACTTCGCCTTCCCCAATCCAATCCCGTGTCTTTATGTTCTCGATCTAATTAATTCCAAATTAAACTCATTCAAATATATTTTCATTAATTTAATCCAAAGACACATAATTATGCAAATTACCATTTTACCCTTAATATTTACAATTTTTACAATTTAGTCCCTATTGCACAAAACACAACATTCACATAATTTGAATTTGCTCCTCTAGGGCCGAATGTTCACTAGGCTTATAAAAGTCTCCATATTTCATAAATTTCACAATCTAGCCTCTCAATTTACTATTTCTAAAATTTAGTCCTAAATACTCAATTTAATCAAAATTTCTAATACAAAATTTAATAATCTAACACATATATTTTATTTAAATTCATCAACCATCACAAACACAATTTTCCATCCATGGACGAACATTACTCATACATCAAAATCAAAAATTCTAACATGGGTCGGATAGAATTCGAAGCAACGATTTCAAAAACGTAAAAATTATCTAAAACTGAACTCAATTGCATACCTTATTTAATCATGCAAGGGGCCGAATGGTTGAGAGCTTAAGCTGTTCTCTTTTTTTTTTTTTTTTTTTTTTTGGTGATGAAGAAAGAAGATGATGATGTTTCCAATGTTTTCTTTTTTAACAATATTAACATATATTATTACATAACATTTTACTATAAAAATTATGTTTAAAAATACACTTTAATATAAATTTAAAGTCAATGACGTCCACTAGCATGCAAAAAGGTAAATTTGCTACTTAAATACTCATACAAAAGAAGACAAAATAATTTAGCCACTTAATTTAATAATTGGCTACTTTTATCACTTATGCGATTTAGTCCTTCTTCTAAAATTAAACATCCAAACAGACAAATTAACCTACGATATTTTAACACATGCTCAAACGTATAACATAGATATCAAATAAAATATTAAAATATTTTTCTAACTCAGATTCGTGGTCCCGAAACCACCATTTCGATTAGGGTCATAATTGGGCTGTTACAACTCACCCCCTTAAGGGATTTTTGTCCCCGAAAATCTTACCAATGAATAAATGCGGGTAGTGTTCTTTCATTGAATCTTCAAGTTCCCATGTTGCCTCCTCAATCTTGTGCTTATGCCACATAACTTTAACCAACGAGATTTTCTTATTTCGCAACTCTTTCACTTCGCGAGCTAAGATGCGAATCGATTCTTCCTCATAAGTCAAGTCGGGTTGAATCTCAATCTCTGATGGGCTAATCACATGAGAAGGATCGGATCGGTATCGACAAAGCATCAATACATGAAAGACATTGTGAATCTTGTCTAGCTCAGATGGCAACATAAGTCTGTACGCAACCGGTCCAATACACTCAATAACTTCGTACGGCTCAATGAATCACAAACTCAGCTTTCCTTTACGACCAAATCTAAGTATCTTTTTCCACGGAGAGACTTTCAAAAATACTCGATCGCCGACCTAAAACTCTATATCTTTACGTTTCAAGTCCGCATACAACTTCTGACGATCTGACGTGGCTTTCAAACTTTCTCGGATTACTTTAACTTTCTACTCAATCTCTTTGATTAAATCAACCCCGTGTATCTTGCCTTCACTTAGTTTAGTCCAATATAGAGGTGTACGACATTTACAACCGTACAAAGCTTCATAGGATGCCATTTTGATACTTGATTGAAAGCTATTATTGTACGCAAATTCAATCAAAGGTAAGTATCGTTCCCACGTACACTCAAACTCGAGAACGCAACATCTCAACATATCCTTGAGTATTTGAATAACACGTTCAGATTGACCATCGGACTGAGGGTGAAAAGCAGTATTGAAATGCAATTTGGTACCTAGAGCATCTTATAGTTTCTTCCAAAACCGCGATGTAAACCTCGGATCTCTATCCAAAACAATAGAAATAGGTATTCCGTGCAATCATATGATCTGAGATATGTACAACTCAGCTAACTTATCAAGTGAGAAATCCATACGTACTGGAAAAAAATGGGCCGATTTCATCAATCTATCAACAATAACCTAGATTGAGTCTTTCTTACTCGGCGTCAACGGCAAACCAGATACGAAATCCATTGTGACTCGATCCCACTTCCACTCAGGTATCATAATCGGTTGGAGTAGTCCCGATGGCACCTAATGCTCGGCTTTCACTTGTTGACATATTAAACACTTTGACACATAGTCTGAAATATCTCGTTTCATACCATGCCACCAGTAATGCTGCCTCAGGTCATTATACATCTTCGTACTACCTGGATGAATCGACAATCTACTATTATGATCTTCATCACAAATCATTCGAATCAACTCAGGTTTCTTAGGCACACATATCCGATTCTTAAACCTTAGACATCCCTCAGCATCTAACTAAAAATCTGAATCAGTTCTCGAACCACATTGACTCCTTTTTGCTATTAGGTCATTATCAACCTCTTGAGGTTCGCGAATCTGTTGTTCTCGCTTTTAATTCTACAATAATCACACCATATTAACTTTCCCTGGGTGATAATCAATCACAAGCTCATAATCTTTTAATAGTTCCAACCATCATTGTTGTCTCAAATCCAGATCCTTCTGAGTCATTAAATATTTTAGACTCTTGTGATTCGAATAGACATGACATCTTTCACCAAATAGATAATGACATCATATTTTTAAAGCAAAAACTATGGCGGCTAACTCAAGGTCGTGCATCGGATAGTTCTTCTCGTGCTGCTTCAACTGTCTCGAGGCGTAGGCTACAACTTTACCCTCCTGCATCAAAACATAACCCAGCCCATTTAAGGATGCATCACTGAAAATAACGAACTCCTTACCCGACTCTAGCTGAACAAGCATTGGAGCTTCTGTTAGCAAGGTTTTTAGCTGATCAAAACTCTTCTGGCACCTTTCTGACCACTCGAATTTAAAATCTTTCTGTAATAGCTTTGTCATCGGTGCGCTATCATAGAAAACCCTTTCACGAAGCGTCTATAATATCTGGCAAGTCCTAGAAAGCTACGAACCTCAGAAACATTTCGCGGAGGTTTCCAATCAAGTATAGCCGAGACTTTACTCAGGTCAACCTGAATACCGATGCCTAAACGACATGCCCCAGGAAACTAAATTCATTCAACCAAAACTCACATTTGCTGAATTTCGCGTACAACTGCTTATCACGTAAAATTTGTAACACGTCTCAAATGCTCAGCATGCTCAGTTTCGTCACGCGAATAGATCAGTATGTCATCTATAAATACAACCACAAACTGATCTAGATACGGTCTGAATACCCGATTCATCAGATCCATGAAAACAGCAGGGGCATTAGTGAGTCCGAATGGCATCACTAAAAACTCGTAATGGCCGTCTCTCATTCGAAAAGCAGTCTTTGGTACATCCGAGTCTCTAACTCATAACTTATAATAACCTGACCTCAGATCAATTTTTGAGAATACCGAAGCTCCCTTAAGCTGATCAAATAAATCATCGATACGTGGCAACGTATATTTATTCTTTACGGTTACTTTTTTGAGTTGTCGATAATCGATGCACATTCTCAAAGTTCTGTCCTTCTTTTTCACAAATAGGACTGGCGCACCCCAGGGTGAGAAACTCGGTTGAGCAAAACCTCTTTATGTCAATTCTTACAACTGAGCTTTCAACTCTTTTAATTCGGTCGGTGCCATTCTATACGGAGCTATCAAAATCGGAGTTGTCCCTCGCACTAGCTCAATACCAAACTCTACCTCCCGAATAGGTGGCAATCCCGACAATTCCTCCGGAATACATCCAGATACTCACAAACAATCGGTACAGATTCAATCTTCTTTTCGGTTACTTTGCTATCAATCAAAAAAGCTAAATAAGCTTCGCAACCTTTTCTAAAATACTAACGAGCCAACATCGAAGATATCACTACTGGTAGCCCATTCAAATCCGCAGATTCAATTCGAATTATCTCATTATTCTGACACCGCAAATCAATAGTCTTTCATCTGTAATTCACTACTGCATTGTGCACTGTTAACCAATCCATACTGAGGATAATATCAAACTCATCAAATGGTAGGAACATCAAATCGATCAAGAAACATGAGTCTCGAATCATTAAAGGGCAATTCTTGCACACTCTATCAACTAGCACACATCGACCCAAGGGGTTCGAAACCCTAATAACAAACTCAGTAGACTCAACAGGTAGAGTCTTATTGGACACTAATGTTTCACATACATAAAAAAGAGTTAAACCGGGACCAATCAGAGCAGTTACACTAGTATCAAAGAGAGTAAATATACCGGTGATGACATCTGGAGATGAAGCCTCCTCTCTAGCACGTATGGCATAGGCTCTAGCTGGCGCACAGGCCTCTGATCGAATAGCCGCATCTGAAGTCCCCCTCTGAACTCCGCTCTTACCTCCCACATTACGAGATGGTCTACCTCTAGCTGCATTGTTGCTCGATCTCGCACTCTGAGTAATACCCTTTTCAGTTGTCTCCGGGCAATCCCGAATAAAATAATCCTGTGAACCACACTTGTAGCAAGTGCGATCATTAGATTTACCCCAGCATTCACCAAAATATCGTCTACCGTACTATTGACACTCGAGCTTATTCGGTCGGGTATTGCCAACACTAACAATCGATGTAGCCCGAGAACTCACTAATGGTCGTTCTCGTATAGAGATCCCTGTGTTAGTTTTGGATCGTCTACTATCATTCTTGAACTTCTTTGTTGACGTTTGAGGAAATTTACCCGCAGATCTCTCTCGGAAGTCTCTAGCTTCAAACTTGGCTTTCCGTTTTTCTTTCCCAGCTCTTCAGCTTTACAAGCTCGTTTAACATGTACTACGAACTTATTTATTTCAAGTATGCCAACCAGTAGTTTTATATCTTCATTTAGCCCTTCTTCAAATCTTCGGTACATAGCAGCCTCGAACGAAACACACTCGCGAGCGTAGCTACTAAGTCTCACAAACTTGCTCTCATACTCAGATACGGTCATACGACCCTATTTAAGCTCAAGAAATTCCTTGCGTTTAGAGTCTATAAATCATTAACTGATGTATTTCTTCCAGAACTCCATCTGAAAGAAGTCTCAGGTAATTCGTTCCTTTGGAACAACCGATACAAGAGTATTACACCAATAATAGGCAGAATCCCGTAATAAAGATATGGCGCACTTCAGGCACTCATCAGGTGTGCATGATAGCTCATCGAAGACACGAATGGTATTATCAAGCCAAAATTCAGCTCCTTCAGCATCATCATCATCATCGGCTCTAAACTCTTGAGCCCCGTGTTTTCTAATTCAGTCAACCGGAGGCTTGCTTGCTCTCTAAGGATTAACGATCAGGGGTACAACCGGTACTACAGAGGGAGTGCTCGAATTCAGGGGTTGTTGAACAGTCGGATTAGCTCGAATATACTAACTGAACCAATCATTCATCATGCTATAGAAGGCTTGTTTAGCCCCCTCATCGGGATTACTCGTAGCTAGTCGAGATTCCTCTGGCGCGGTCCCTTGCGGAGAAGCGCCACGCTCTCGACATCGTCGACTATAGCTTGCTTGGGATCAGGATCCATTTACTATATGAAAGAAATAAACACATTTCACTGTCAGTGGTCATCACACTATCTCATTATAAAATATGGCATGTATAGCTAGACTCACACGCGCTACGTTAGCTCAAGAACCGACTAAATCGTAGCTCTAATACAAATCAAATGTAACACCCCAACCCGTATCCGTCGCTGAATTAGGGTTTCGGGAATTACTAAACCGAACACAAGTCAATGCACTTTATAAAAGCTATTACTTTGATAAATGTGTACCAATTTATACCATCACGAATAAACATGTATATCCCATCTAATATCAAAACATTAACTTATATATCACGAATAATATCATTTACATCAACTAAAAACTAATTATATTCAACTTGTAAATCACTATTCACTTGGTCATTTAAATGCAAAGGCTGAATAGGTATATGGTACTTATTCACTTATTTCATCTCTATTATCATCAATACATTCAAACATATGTCATTAATGAACATATGCTTCACTTTCGATCATGTACACTCCTCATTGTGATACCACATACGATTATATCATTGACCTATCTACTTATCTCACATTCAAATATACCATAAATATAAATTTCAACCAACTCATTTATCTCATAGTTTCTTATCACATTCAGCAATGATCATTACATATATATATTCTCTCATAAGCACACTTTAGCTAGATAATGCATCAATAATTTAACCATTCATTTCCCATGACCGAATATACCATAGCACTCAATAGAAAATTTAGACTCCAAACTAGATCGAGTCATGGCCAAATATTTCATTTCATAAACTTGACATACGGTATATATATATAATTGTACATATGTTCATCCAACTACCTTAATATACTATCTGCATTACACAAAATCATATACATGCATTCGTATATGCCACATATATATATTATCAACGTATAAAATCTCCAAAAATGCTTACCATAAAATCGTACATAACTAAGCATTATAATCAAACTTGATAATTTTAAACCAACCCAACACATAGTAATATGCCATTCATAATCTTAGGAAAACATACCTACCCAAATCAAGTTAAATTCAAAACTGAAATTTTACAAACATATATATATACCCACTCAAACATACTCACTCAATTCAAGGATAGAAGTGAAGCCATTTTCGCATGGCATTATATACATGAAATTCAAAATATAAGCTCAAAAGAGTAGTATAGCCTATACATGCCATAGTTCTCATAGTTTAACTCATCAAAAGAGTATCAAAGATAGTTGATAGTGTGATTGACTTTGATGATGAATCCTCGAGCTCGAGCTTCGACTTTAAGATCTATAAAATAGTAAAATAAACACATAGAGTAAGCTTATATAGCTTAGTAAGTTATAAGCAATGGTTTTATATACAACAATTCATTAGTCAAACTTTAATCAATTCAACTTAATCATAAAAGAACTCATAACCGTAAATGCATATAACAAATTACCATGCATACCTTACCAAATTCCATAGATCTCAAAACCGCATACTTACATACCATTTATCCATTTCGAACAAGCTCATAGATTAATGAATACATCTCGTTCCTATAATTTCATAAAACAAGAGCAACTTACCTTATTAGTACTATGTAGCCAAGATATCATGCACCATTTCCATAAGTAATACTTCTCGGTTATCTCCATTTGTTAATTAATGTTTTGATAGATCCGTAACTCCGCACACTTAGTGCAATTCAAGCAACATATCGCACACTTAGTGCCGTTACTTGAAAAGAGCACACACAGTGCCATCTTCTAGTAATGTATCGCACAATTAGTGCCATTACTCATTTTTTGCACACATAGTGCCATTCGATCGATTTTGCACACACAGTGCTCAGTATTTTAGCTCACACACATAGTGCCCTTCAACTCATTTTCTACTCAAATCCAAGTACACACAAGATTTCATATTCATTCATATATACACATATATTTGAAGGTTCACTAACATTTCATTTCTCTTATCTCATGTCATCATATTCGGCATCATCAAATATATACATACACACATATCCAAATATTCAATTACCATCACTACTCTTGTTCCATTTCCATATATATATATATATATATATCTTAACACAAGTGCATATATTTAGCCAACTCATTTATTCAAAAGTTATACATATATATACATATTTATTAACCCACACTCGGCAAAACATATAATAATTCCTATGCCTTATTCGGCATCTTAAAAACAAAATCTAATGCTTCACCCGAACATGCATATTTTAATATAGAGATAATTCAAATTAATCCGATTGCTTAAAAACTTACCTCGAAGATCGACGGATTAGGGTTTCCCGGCAATTCATTCAACTTTGCCTTTCCCCGATCCAATCCCATGTCTTTATGTTATTGATCTAAATAATTCCAAATTAAACTCATTCAAATATATTTTCATTCAATTTAATCCAAAGACACATAATTATGCAAATTACCATTTTACCCCTAACATTTACAACTTTTACAACTTAGTCCCTATTGCACAAAACACAAAATTCACATAATTTGAATTTACTCCTCTAGGGCCGAATGTTCACTAGGCTTATACAAGTCTCCATATTTCATAAATTTCACAGTCTAGCCCCTCAATTTACTATTTCTAAAATTTAGTCCTAAATACTCAATTTAATCAAAATTTCTACTACAAAATTTAATAATCTAACACATATATTTTATTTAAAGTCATCAACCATCACAAACACAATTTTTCATCAATGGCTGAACATTACTCATACATCAAAATCAAAAATTCTAACATGGGTCGGATAGTATTCGAAGCAACGATTTCAAAAACGTAAAAATTATCTAAAACCGAACTCAATTGCATACCTTATTTAATCATGCAGGGAGCCGAATGGTTGAGAGCTTAAGCTCTTCTCTTTTCTTTTGTTTTCAGTGATGAAGAAAGAAGACGATGATGTTTCCAATGTTTTCTTATTTTAACAATATTAACATATATTATTACATAACATTTTACTATAAAAATTATATTTAAAAATACACTTTAATATAAATTTAAAGTCAATGATGTCCACTAGCATGCAAAAAGGTAAATTTGCAACTTAAATACTCATACAAACAATTTAGCCACTTAATTTAATAATTGGCTACTTTTACCACTTATGCGATTTAGTCCTTTTTCTAAAATTAAACATTCAAACAGACAATTTAACCTACGATATTTTAACACATGCTCAAACGTATAACATAGATATCAATTAAAATATTAAAATATTTTTCTAACTCGGATTCGTGGTCCCAAAACCACCATTCCGATTAGGGTCCTATTACAATACTGTATGCTTTTTAATTCAGTCGAATCATTATCCGGCTCCGGGAATGTGTCTCATTACCAGCCCATCTCGATCTAACCTCCGTTAATGTTATCTGGAATAATACCCAAAAGCTCGCAGCATACGGCTCCCCAATCACCAGAAGTTGTGGACCCGGTGACTACGTACCCATCCACCGGCAATCCCAATTACAACTACACGTCTTCCAGAGTGATAGTACACTCTCTACATGGAAGATGGAAAGTGTGCGTCTCGGGTCTCCACCTTTCTATCAACGCACTGATTAACTTCGGGTCCAACTTGCACCCTCGGCCTGTCGTGGCCATGTGCCAAATACCCACTTCCCGCAGGTAATTCTCGATCAACGGCGATGGCGGACCAGGCATATTGCGGATATAGCATTGCAACACCCGATCTACAGACTGTTTAAAAAATTATAAATAAAAATTAATTAAAATTGCATAAACCTAAAAAAATTAATTAGTATTGAAAAAATTAAAATTATAACTTACCATTGTCATTTGATCGACGGAGATGTGTTTATGGTCGAGACGAATTAATTTTCCGGTCATTGCTAATACGATCGAATATTTTTAAATTTAAAAAAAAACTAATTCAAAAAACTTTTAAACAGGGCTTTTTTGTAAAAATTAAAGGACTTTTGTGAAATTTGAGAGGAACTTTAAAGGAATTTGAGAGAAATTTGAGAGGAATTTGAGAGAAAGTTGAGAGAAAATTGAGTAAGGACCTTTGTGTGAAAAAATGAAAGGGGGATTTTATAATTTTTTTTTTTTTTACTGTTGGAGGCCCAACGGTCAAAAAAATATGGCCGTTAGGGAAGGGCAAAAACGCGTCCCTGAAGGTGCGTTTTTGCCACATCAGCAAAGCGTGCCCTCAAGGACGCAATTTTTGTTGATGTGGCAGAAAACGCTCCCTCAGGGACGCGTTTTCTTGCTGCATCCCCTGACATCGCGCTGACGTGGATGCGTTTTCGGGGAAAATAGTCTATTCCGATAAATAATTAAAAAAAATGTCCTTTTCCGTAAATTTAAAAAAAAAAGGTATTTTTTGATAATTTACTAAAAAAAGGCTTTGAAAAATAAAATAGAAGGTAAATTTATAATGTATAAAATAGATAAAATTATAAAATATTTTAAAATTTGAAGCTAATGAAATTAAAATAATTCAATGTTAGACACCTGTAATTTTTCTTCAAAAATATTAATTATCCACCGACGTTTCTTTTAAAAATTGATTATAAAATAATAATAGTACATTTAGTGGATACATATAATAAATGCAAATATTGTGTAGTAATAAAGCAACCCCAACCAAAAGCATAAACACCTAACCACTAGCATAAAAGGGCAGTTATGCTTTGTCATTGCTGTCTTAAGACTGAAGCAATTCACACCTTTTTCTTGAAATATGTGAAAGAAAGCAGTATCCATTATCGAAAAATAATTAAATACAATACATGGTACCAATACGATATAAATAAATTAAAATTTTATATAATATTAATTATTAATTTTAAAATAATTGAAATATGAAATATAATGTATTAATAAAAATAAATGTAAATTAATATTTAAAAATTATATAAATTTTAATATAACAATAATTCAAATCTATATTAATTTTAAAATAAAGTTATAAATTTAAATTTTTAAGGTAAATCAAATCCATTTGAAAGATATAAATCTAATAAAAGACAAAAAGAAGAAAATCATTGGTACTATATTCTCCAGCCCATCCATGCCCAAAAATAATGATAATGGAGTGGAACATAATGGAATGTTGAAAAGGGTGGAAAACTGGTAAATGGTAATAAAGTGCGCGTGTTGTTCAACTGATTATGCAGTCGAAAGAGACAACATTGCATTTGCAAGCTTTGCAGCTTTGAGTGAAGCCCAAGAAAACAAAAAAATGCTGCTGCAATTCCTCATTGCTTAAGGCTTTTTGTTTTTGATGGCATAAGCATTAAACAATATAAAAGCATTACAACAAAAATTGCAGATTCAGGCTGTCTTGTCCCCCCAGCATCACAACTTGAGTCCACCTGTTAAAAGCAACCATTTCCATCATCCATCATCTCTCTCTTACTACTTTTTCACTTGAGTTCCCTTTTTCTACATTTTACTGTTAGTTAGTGACTCCTATATATAGTTACACACGTACTGGATTTCAATATAACATCAGTTATATTTTTATTTCATAATTACTATATTAAAATAATAAATATATTTTTCAAAAATAAAAATTAAATAATTATAAAATATTAAAATTATATCTGTAAAATATTTAAAAGATAAATATACTGCAAATATATATTAATGTATTAAATAATAATATTACTTTTAGTTATAAAATAAATTCTTCATATGTGCCTGTATCTTAATAACACCTCTTTGTTAAGTGTATTTTCTTTTTGGATGTCATTGTTTGCGTTTTGTAATCTCATAATAGAAATGATATCTATTTAAATAAGAATAATTTAAAATATTAATATATTACTTATTAATTAAATTGAGTAATTTAAATTATAATAAAAGTTTAATTGAAGATGAATTACATTAAGATTTATTATGAGTTTAAATAAAGGTAAAACAACAACTTTATTTTAAAATTTATGTAAATATTTTAAAGGTTAAATTCAAAATTTCAGTTGTAGTATTAAAAATAATTTTAACATTTTATATTTAAATATTTTTCTAATTTGAAACCAAATAGCAATGATATTAATTAAAAATAAATTCAAATGGTATCAAATACACTGAAATTAAACTTTATAAATATCGTTCAAAATCAACTTATCTAATTGGGATGAGATTATCACAATATATTTTCTAATTTTATAATAATTTATTCTTATAAATAAAATAACTATTGAATTATTAAATCATTTAATTGTATAATAAAATGAAATAAATTAAAATCAATTTAAAAACTTCAACTTCTTAATTAAAATAAAAGTATATTTAAAAATAAAAAATCTAACTCCCTAAAAACTAAATAAAATCTAATTTTAAAAATACTAATAATATTATAAACATAAAAAAAAATTTAATCTTCTCCTTCAATCTATCATTCTTGTTACCATCATCTATCTCAATCATCATCATCATCATCTTCTTCTTCTTCAATCTATTATATTCACCATCATCATCATCTTCGATCAACATTATACTTTCAATGTAATTAATAACTCCGAGTTACAAATTACCTAAATAATTATAAAATTATAATGAGAAATAATAAGAAATTATTTATCTAAGTCGAGATTTTCATAAAATAATATTTATAATTACAATAGTAATTAGAAAAATATTATAAATATCATAAAGTAAAATTAAAATTAGTAAGAACCTACAATTATAAAGTGAAACTATCACAGTAAACAATAAAATGATAAGGAAAAGTGAAAAAAGGTAGAATTTAAAATAAATTTAATATAATATGTATAATTAAACCTTATCATGGGTTGGGCCACCCGACCTGGCCCAAAGGCCCGCCCGAAAAATGAGAGGGTTTGGATAAAAATATAGGCCCGAAAAATGGGCTTGGACAAAAAATGAGGCCCATTTAGAAAACGGGCCGGGCCTTGGGTAAGATTCTTTTGGCCCGGGCCCGGCCCGAATTATATAATAACTATTTTATTTTATTTTTAATCATTTTAAATTTTTAACTTTACTTTTCTAATTTCACTTTCACTTTCAATTTGTGTATTGTTTTAAGAATTGTTTTAGTATCATTTTTTATTTTTTTTTGTTTTAATATTTGTTTTTATGTTTCTAAATGTATTTGATTTATTATATTTTAAAATTTTTTATTTAATAAAATAAGTTAAAAATTTTAATATGGGCCGGGCTGGGTCGGGCTCGGGCTTAGCAATTTTATTTTGGGCGAAGCTTGGATAATTTTTTAGGCCCATATTTCGGGTCGGGCCAAGCTCGGGCCTAGAAAACGGGCCTAGAATTTTGCTTGGGCCCTGCCCGAACCTGGCTTGGCCTGGCCCATGATCAGCTCTATTATAATAAATTAAATAAATGTGTAATGGAAGAATATCATAATTTTATTTCACCATCAATTAAAATGATATTTCATCTCTATCAAATGACATTGTTATATGAATATTACTTAAAATTTCCTCTTAAAAAACCAATACTTCAATACTCTATTATTTTTGAAACACTTCAAATTTACCAATGCCAATAATCTCCATTTTGTGGTATTATATAGATGCTACTTGTTTGAAATAGATTTTTTGGAAGCATTGAGGCATATTCTCGATTAGTAAAGGTGGAGATTTGAATCATAATATATTCTACTCCATGAGACCTTTACAACGGAATATCATATGCTCAAAATAGTTGAGTAATGAATGAGAAAGTGATGCTCAAAGTAAGCCATTTGTGAATTATGTTGAGGAAAATGGAAAGCTTAGTCTCACATTGGTTAGATATCAAGTGTAGAATATGTTTATATATGTGAACCAACTTGATAGTTATTAAATGACTAAACTAATGCTCTTCCTTGAGCGCAAGAGGGGTGAAAATCCAAACTCGCCTGGCTTGGGGCACACCTGCATGACGTAAGCGACGAAATGTTCGTACTGTTTTCTAAAAACAAAAATTCAAGAGATCTTTTCCCTGCATATTTTTCGAACTGTTTTCGATGATAGACAAAGGTAGTTGATTACTGCTGTCGTGTTCATCTTGTTGTTGTATCCTGAGAGATAGTCGACCAAAGTTTCTCTATCACCAAAGGAGTGGTCGAATCTGTCTTAAAGAAATTGTGAAAACAGGCCTTAACTACCACTCCGTTTTTCCTACCTACCTACGAGTATAATATTTCGATCCAGTCTTTATTTTTGTTCTTATTATTATTATTATTATTATTATTATTATTATTATTATTATTATTATTATTATTATTATTATATATATATACATACATATTTGTATTGTTCTCGTTGTTTATTTTACTAACGTCTGTGCAACAATCTTAAGATAGACCCCTTTAACACTTTCTAATCCAAGACGAATAGGACACCGATGAGAAACTGTATTCTGTTTGTAAACGAAAAATCAACTAAACAATTCTGTTTCAGGATTTTATTCTTGTCGTTTAACAGGAATTATTTTTTTTTTTTAAAACAGAAAATCAACTGAACAATTTTGTTTCAGGATTTTATTCATGCTGTTTAACAGGATTTGTTCGTTTTTTGTTTCCAATAGAAAATCTATTGAACAATTCTATTTCAAGATTTTATTCATGTCGTTTAACATGATTTGTTCGATTTTTTGTTTCAAACAGAAATCAATTGAATAATTCTGTTTCAGGATTCTTTTCCTGCCGTTCAATAGAATTTATTCAATTTTTTGTTAATAATAATTGTTTGAGAGTAACAATTCTATTACCATAAATTGGTTATTGATTTTTTTCTAGAATTTTTAAATTCTACCGTTTAACATAATCAAAGGGTTGTATAAACTAGAAATTAAATTTTCTGTTTATTATGATTACTAATTTTGATTCTGTTTATGAAATCTTAACAAAAAAATGGAAACTTCCACCAATTCACCCAATTCACAATCTAGAGTGTTAGTTCCAACTCAGGCTTCTAATCAAAACTCATGTTGCCGGTGGCTGTAAGCCACAACGAGAAGCCTACAAAATTCTTCGAATAGAATTTCAAGACATGGCAATAGAAGATGTTGTTCTATTTGAATAGGTTGAACTTGGTCAAATTTTTGAAGAATGACACTTCTACTATTAAAGAAGGTGAGGTAGATGATATTACCGCCTTCACTGCTATTGAAGCTTGGGAGCATTCTGACTTCCTATGTCGAAATTGCATCTTCAATGGGTTGACAGATGCATTGTACAAAGTATACAGTTTAAAAAAGATGGCTAAGGAATTATGGACATCTTTGGACCATAAATACAAAACTGAATATGCTGGAGCTAAAAAGTTTTTAATTACTAAATTCTTAAATTTTGTAATGTTTGATTCCAAACTAGTTGTGAATCAAGTGTAGGAACTTCAACTAATCATTCATGGAATTCTTGTTGAAGGAATGGTCATAAGTGAATCCTTCCAGGTGGCAGCCATTATTGAAAAGCTACCCCCTACTTGGAATGACTTTAAGAACTACCTAAAGCACAAAAGAAAGAAAATATCAATGGAAGACTTGATTGTTAGACTTCAGATTGAAAAAGACAATAGAGGTACTGGCAAAAATCTCAACAAAGAAGCAAATGTCAATGGTGCTAAGACAAAGGTGGTAGAAGTAAAAAAGGACTTCAATAAGGGGAAAACAACCTTAGAATGGGTCTAAATTGGGACCAAAAGGTGGTGTTTCCAAGAAGCAAAAATTTCAAGGGAAATGCTTCAATTGCAACAAGATGGGGCACAAGTCATCTGACTGTAAGCTACCAAAGAAAGTCAAAACTAATGAGGCTAATGCTGTGGAAGAAATTTCCAAGGAAGTGTCTGATATGGATTTATGTGCTATGATTTCTGAAGTCAATATTTTTGACTCAAATCCAAGAGAATGGTGGCTTGATACTAGTGCCACACGTCATATCTACTGCGACAAAGATTCATTTTCTGAGTTGGTGCCTTATGACAAATAGGAGAAGCTCTATATGGGAAATAATGCGACTTCCAAAATTAAGGGAAAGGGTACTGTGGTCTTGAAGATGACTTCTGGCAAAGAACTCAAGTTTCAAAATGTGTTGTATGTGCCTAACATACGCAAGAACCTTGTTTCATGGACACTTATCAATGTACATGGATTTTGGATGGTGTTTGAATCCCGTAAGCTAGTTTTGTCTAAAGGGGAGAATGTTTATGAGAAGGGGATATATATTAAATGACATATGGAAACTTAATGCAATCTTTATAAAAGCAAAGACAATGAATAAGAATGTCGCTTCTTCTTTTGTTTATATACTTGAGTCATTTAATTTATGGCATGGTAGGCTCAAACATGTTGATTATGATACTTTACGTAGATTAATTAATTTAGAGCACATTTATTTATTTCACATTAATTATAATCATAAACGTGAAACTTGTGTTGAAGCAAAATTAGCAAGGTCTTTATTTCAAACTATTGAAAGAAATACAACACCACTTGATCTAATACATAGTGATGTTTGTGACTTAAAGTTTGTTCAAACCAGAGGAGGGAATAAATATTTTATTACCTTCATTGATGATAGCACAAAATATTGTTATGTTTATTTGCTTAAGAGAAAAAAAACAAAGCTATAGAGAAATTTATTCTCTATAAACAGGAAGTTGAAACCCAACTTAATAAAAAGTTTAAAATGATGAGAAGTGATCGTGGTGGTGAATATGTTGAACCATTTGGTGAATACTGTGCACAACATGGTATTATTCATGAAGTGACACCATAATAGTCTCCTTAATCAAATGGAGTAGTAGAGCAAAAAAATTGGAATCTAAAGGAAATGATGAACACATTGATAGAAAGCTCTAGGTTATTACATAACATGTAGAGAGAAGCTATTCTATCAGTTAATTACCTTTTAAATAAGGTTTCCCGCAAGAAAAAGGGCAAGACACCATATGAGTTATGGAAAGGTAGAAAACCTTCCTACAACTATGTGAAAGTGTGGGGGTGACTTGCAAAGGTAATGACTCAGTTACCAAAGAAAAAAAAATAGGTCCTAAAACGATGGATTGTATTTTCATTGGATATGCAGATCATAGCAATTTATATAGATTTCTTGTGTATGAATTAAAGAATCTCTTAACATTGAAAATAATACTATATTAGAATCAAAGAATACTTCATTCTTAAAAATATCTTCCATTGTAAAGTTAGGGAAGTTGACTCAAGTTCAACAAAACAAACTTTAGAGACTATAGAAGAAAATAGTCAAGACGTTCAACAAGAGGTTGAAATTGAGATAGAGCCAATAAGGAGTAAACGAACAAGAGTGGAAAAATCTTTTGGGGTTAGATTTTCTAACCTTTATGGTAGAGGCTGAACCTTAAACGTATAATGATGTTATACGTCATCTTAAAGCACTTCATGGAAAGATGCTATTAAAAGTGAAATTCGCTCCATCATGCAAAATCATACGTGGGAATTAGTTGATCTTCTTTCGGTGATTAAACCATTAAATTCTAAGTGGATTTTCAAAAGAAAAATGAAAACAGATGGAACAATTGATAAGTATAAGGTTATAAAAGGTTATAGACAAAAGGAAGGCCTTGAGTACTTTGATCATTTTTCTCCAATATCCAGGATAACTTCTATACGGATAATACTTGCAATTGCCGCCTTACAAAATCTAGAAGTACATCAAATGGATGTTAAAACAGCTTTCCTAAATGAAGATCTTGATGAAAAGATTTACATGGAACAACCTAAAGGTCATATAGTTCTAGGACAAGAAAGGAAAATTTATAAATTGGAGAAGTCTTTATATAGGCTTAAGCAAGCACCAAAGCAATGGCATGAAAAGTTCGATAATGTCATGATGATAAATGACATTAAGATTAATGAATGTGACAAATGTGTGCATGTCAAAACTACTAACATTGGATATATAATCTTATGCTTATATGTTGATGACATATTCATTGTTGGAAGTAACAATGAAATGGTAAAATGTACCAAATACATGATAAATTAAAGATTTGACATGAAAGATATGGGACTAGTTGATGTGATTTTGGGTATCCAAATTAAGATGTCATCTGAAGGTCTCATATTGATTCAGTCACATTATGTGGACACAATTCTTGGGAAATTTAGCAAGGATGATTCTGATATACCCAGAACTCCAATAGATATGAGCTAATATCTGTCCAAAAACAGAGGTGAAAATGTTGACCAAGTGGAATATGCATGGTTCATAGGAAATCTAATGTACCTTATGAGTTGTATTAAACTAGATATTGCTTTCATTGTGAGTGATTTAAGCATATTCACAAGCAATCCAGGGGAAAACCACTAGAAAGTAATTGAAAGGATACTGAGATATCTCAAATATACTCAGGACTACGGACTGCATTATTCCAAAGATCCTGTTGTTTTAGAAGGATTCTCTTATGCCAATTGGATATATGATATTCAAGATACTAAAGGCACAAATGGATATGTTTTTACATTGGGTGGAGGAGCTGTGTCATGGAAATCCTTAAGAAAAATGATTATAACCAGATCCACAACGAAATATGAGTTTGTAGCTTTAGAAAAATTTAAAGAAGAGGTTGAATGGCTTCGAAACTTCTTAGAGGATATTCCTGACTGGCCAAAGTTTGTGCCTACAATATGTATATATTGTGATAACCAAGTAACAATTAGAAGAGCACAAAATGTAATGCATAATGGTAAGTCGAGACATATGCGTCGTCGACACAATACTGTTAGACAATTAATCTCAAATGAAGTTATCTTTATTGATTTTGTAAAATCAAAATATAAAATTGCAGATCCATTAACTAAAGGCTTAAATCAAGATCAGGTTGATAAAACATTGAAAGGAATGGAATTAAAGCCCATGAAAATTAAAGGTGTTATGTGAAAGAAAACCCAACATAGTTGACTAGAGATCCCAAGATCTAGGTTCAAAGGGACAACCTACTGTATAAGCCTTTGTGAGGTCACTGTGGGGGTTCTTATCCCAAGTCCGTTCCTATGATATGAATAGTAATTAAAAGTGGGATACGTTAAGCAATGCTTTTTAATGATCGTTGTGTGTTTCGATGAGCCGAGCAACATAAGTCACCTATGTGAGAGTGTAGTGAGGCTACTTCGAGGAGACTATTGGGGTATAGTTCTCTCAAACTCTTGCAGAAACAAGAGATGTTCATAGCCATATGAACATACCCATGATAACTAAAACCTTGCTAGGGAGGTAGTTATGTGAGGTATATCATCGTTTACACAAACGATAGAATAACTCAAGGACATCGCATCTACTGGTTGGTTAGTAAAGTAAATATACTTTTACAAGGGAAGATTTAAGGGTTGATGCCTACCTATCCTATGCAATTATTGAACATAGACTCTATCACCATATCGAGTCAATGTTTTTGTTAAAACTATCAATTTCCATTCATGTGGGAGATTGTTGGAAAAAAATAGATTTTTTGGAAGTTTTGAGGCATATTCTCAATTAGAAAAGGTGGAGATTTGAATCATAAAATTATGGTATTATATTCTACTCCATGAGACCTTTACAACGGTATATCATATGCTCAAAATAGTTGAGTGATGAATGAGAAATTGATGCTCAAAGTAAGCTAGTTGTGAATTATGTTGAAGAAAATGGAAAGCTTAGTCCCACATTGGTTAGATACCAAGTGTAGAATATGTTTATATATGTGAACCTACTTGGTGGTTATTGAATGACTAAACTAATCTCCCCCTCACGCGCAAGAGGTTGCAAATCTAAACCTGCTGGGGTTGGGGGCGCATTCGCACGATGTGGGTGACGCGAAATGTCCAAACCGATCGGGCCTTCTAAGCCTACGGATATTTTAGCCCAATACGTAACTTATTATTTTTTCTCAAAAGTGCTTATTAGTTTGAAATTAAAAGGAGTTAATGAATCCTTTAATTCAAACGTTAATTTGGGTTTAATGGCTCCTTAATTCACAGACACGTTATTGGCTCCATGTAACAGCTCAATTTTCAGTGGTGATGGAACAGTGGTTTGGGACCACAAAATTCTATCGTATCGACTCGTAAATATTATTTTTATAATATTTATAGAGTCATTAGAATTGTATTAAAATTTGGTTAAGAAATTTTAACGTTTAGATATTTAATTTAGGAAAAAAAGGACTAAACTGAAAAAGGTGAAAAAGTTAGTAATTAGTTTATTAAATGACTAAATAGCTTATTAACTACATGAGGAGAGACCAATATAACAAATTTTCCCATATAGTTAGTGTTGGACGACAATGGTATCCAAATGATAAAAATATTAAGTTTTAATGGCAAAATTGTAATTATAATGAAATTAAATAACAAATAGTAAAACAATACCTTTCTTTTTCATTTTCACTTCTTCTATAATCAAAATTGTCTTTAAATGGTGGCTTGAGAATCAACTAAGCATAGAAACCTTACATGTAAGTGAATTTCTTCCCCGTTTCCTATATTTTTTATGTTTTTAATGTTGTTGCAACTAGGTCCAGCTAGCCCGTACCTTCGTTTTGGATTCTGTTAAAAATTTTGGAAGTTTCCATTGATTAATATTGAATGTTTTTTTATGAATACCATGTATTTGAACCTTTAATTGTGTTGTTTGATAATTTTGTAAAGTGATTTTTTGTTAGATTTTGATTTTAGGATCAAATTGTGAAAATGACAAAATTTTAGGGCTTGGAAGTGAATTTAAGGTTCATTGGGGGATGTTTAAGGGCCTAGTGTTTTTGAATGAAATTTTAACTTGATAAAAATAGTTAATTTGATGAATTTGAGGTTAAGGGACTAAATTGTAAAAATTATAAAAGTTTAGGGTAATTATGTAAATTCAAAAATAAAAAGGTATTAATTGTAAAATGGATTGGAATATGAAATGTATGCTAATAATTAAGGAATTTTACATTTTAGATTAAGATCCCGTAGATACTCGTGGAAAAGAAAAAAATAGTGGAATAGTCCCTGAACTTCTAAAATTACTACAATTCAGTCCAAGTAAGTTCATACGGTTATAATTTAACATCTATATGAATTCTTGAATAGTATAACATAATATAAAATACATATTGTAATATCCTAAAATTTGAGTATTATTTGTGTTGACTCGGGTATGAATTTTGTGTGTAGCATAGTCTTGTGAAGGCTTGATTTTATTTAGGAAGCTAGAATAATTGTTAGTATGGTTTATTTAATGAAGTGGATTAAGTGAGCTTGACACTTAAGTTAAATTAAATGTTAAATTAAAGCACATGAGTAGTTAGTGGCATAGTGGATAAGGAGCTTGAAAGGTTGCTTGAGGGAAGTGGTTCGAGTAGCATGGAAAGCATATTGAGGATTTTATTTTTGTTCATCTTAGCATTTATATTCAGTCAACTTTATTTATGATAAGGTTGGACTTTCAAGATTTTTGGTAAGTTGAATATTGGTTTAAGGAAAGCATGAAATTGGGGATAAGAATATTAAGGTTATGGAAGGTTGGGGAGACATAAGGCTTGGTTTTAGGAAGATGTTTTGGAAAGTATTCCAAGGCCTTTAGTGCATGTATGTGGACGGCATGTGTGGCTAGGGGGTGACCGAATGATGATAGGAAGCTTAGGGGGATAGTTGGCCAATTTTAGTTTTGTGCATCTTTTGCATTTGTTTTTCCTCTCCAAAACTCTCTCTTTGGTAGAATATATCTTATGCATTTTGTGCAAATTTTGCTTTTGGTTTAGCCTTCATTTTGTTTGAGCCAAAATGTTATTTTCTTTCTCTCATCTTTCCTCTTGAAACCGAAACCTCACTTGGCTTTTGTGCACTTTCTTTTCGCAAATAGGTGTTTGGTGAACCTCTCTCTCCAATATCTCTCTTTTCTTCTTTTGATATTGGTTCATAATCACATTTTCTTTTACACTCTCTTGGCGAATCTTTCTCCATCTCAAATTCCATTTCTTTTTCATTTACTCAAAGTTAAAACATCCATTTACATTCTTTTTTTTTCTTTTCTTTTTATTTCACCATAGCCGAATCTTCTTTCTCTCTTTTGGGATTGTTTTGGCCGAATATCATCAAGGTTAGGCATTCATTTAAGGTTTTCTTCAATCGGTTTTGGAAAAGGGTAAGTGTTCATGGCCCTTTTTTCCTTCTTTTCTTTCTCTTTTCTATGTCATTTTTCTTGTGGACAAAGGCCAAACCTATGGGAATTTGTTGCAAGGTTCTAACCATTCTAGGAACCGATTTCTTTTAGGCTCCTCGGGACGTTGGAAGCAATCAATCTAAGCCTCGTATCTTTGTCTCTCGTTTTGGGTAAGCTTTTAGGTAAGATTGGTTTTTTTTTCGAAGCGATAACTCTTTGAGATTTAGTGGTAGGGCCGAATGGCCTTTGTTTATAATCTTAGTATTGGTCGATTGTAGGACAAGGTGATCTAGTGTGGTAGATCAGATCTTTGGAAGTTAGTTCTAGCGTTGGTGAAAGGTGTGTACCTTACACACTTTATAACTCGGTTAAGTATATGTATTTATATTATTAATTTACTAATCATATTATCAAAGTGGGAAAACAATGAGATCTTAATATGATACCATGATGGTATGAATGAGGATTCGGGTAAGTCCGTTTCGATATGTTGTTAATACATGTGGATTGAGAACATGATCTACGATTTATGATATATCATTATGTGATTCATAATAAAGTATATTGACATGATTTGTCTATCTATTGCATTGGTATGGGCAATATGAGAGGAGGGGGAAGATTGATATCGTGTCTTCGGACACCAGAGGTTTGGTACCTCCAGTGATTTGGTATCACATTCGTGTCTTCGGACACCAGAGGTTTGGCACCTCATAGCGTCTCGTCCCTGTGGTCTAGCACCACCGTGGGTTGGCCCCACTTTTGAGATATGGGATCGTTGCCAGTGATTTGGTATCACACGTGGGTTGGCCCCACAGATGGATTATTCGTGACTTTGGTCACCAGTGATTTGGTATCACATATATTTCGTGACTTTGGTCACCAGTGGTTTGGCACCACCAGTGGTTTGGTACCACACGGGGTAGAAAAGGAGTTATGGATGGTTAGGTTGGGTGCATTATACATATATGTTGCTTTGTTATAATTTGTGTAAGTATGTGATATTTACCCGGGAGAGGGATTATGCACTGAGTCTTGGTGACTCACCTTCTCCCTTACTTTTTAGGTGATGCATAAAATTCGCGGGTGAGGAGCCGGATGAACTCGAGGAGGCCATGCAATAAACATTGATTTTTCATGAACTTCGATTTGGGGTACTTTAAATTATTTTAATTTGGTTTTCATATTTTTATGGATTTGTAATAAGGCCTGTTTAATTATGTTTTGGATTATTTATATGTTTTAGATTTGATTTAAATTTGGCTTACAAATTACATGTTTGATATAATAATTTGAGCACAAAGTTTTCTAAACTACGAACGCAATGGTTTTCAAAACGCTACCATCGTGTAATTTAAATAATTTGATAATCTTTAATAATTTAAGTGTTTTTGATAACTCATACGTTTTCCAAAACTTAAGTTTGCAAATTTCAATTAGCAACGGTTTTCAACTAATCGCTTGAGTTTCTTATAAAAAATTATAGAAAGTTTTCTAATTTATGGATATGTAACTAAGATTTAATTAGATAATTTCAAAGTAAATTATCGCTTTTAACTTAATATACACATTTTCTATAAATATAAAATTTTCAAAGAGTTTTTCACTAAAATTAATTGTTATCTTGATTTTCTTCAAAATGTTTTACTCTGTGGCATGCTAGATTTGGTCATGGCGAATTGACCGGTTTAGGTGTTACAAATTAGTATCGAGTTAAGTTCAAAAGCTTCTTTGTGGGCCCGAGGCCCAAAATGATTTAAAGTATAGTTTTAAAATGTTTTTGTTTATGGTTGAAAAAGCATGGCACCGAGTCTCCGACACCGATCCGCCCGAGTAAGTACTTCAAACTGTTGATTTTGATGATATGATGATGATGGTATACTTTATAGTAGTAGGAACTAATGTAGAGACCCAAAACTATAGGTTGGATGTACTTGCGAAAACAAAACTCTTTAATAAGAATTATTCATAAAACTGTGTTTTAAAATAGTGGAATAATGACTAATGCATAAAACTTTTAAATTAGATAAGTCGAGATTTTAGATATGAGTATTCGAGGTCGAGGTCATGTTATGCGTGGACGCGGTAAGGGTAGGATGGCTGTGTCTGAGCCAGTGAGGTCGGGTCAAGGATCCGAGAATGAGGTACCACCACCCCCACCACCAGCGGTTGGAGTTGAGTTTTAGGATCAAACGGGGGACGACGTAGTGTCTCAAGTAATGCTGAGAGTTCTTGAGAGGGTAGCTGAAATAGAAGGAGGCGTGGGAGCTCGGAAATCTGTACTTAAGCGAATCTGAGCCAATGGAGCCGAGGTATTTCGAGGTGTTTCGGGTGTAGCTCCCAGTTCGGCGGAATATTGGTTAGAGGCGACGGAGCAAATAATGGATGATCTGGATCTGAATGCCGAGGAAAAGCTGAAAGGGATAGTGTCACTTCTTCGGGATGAGTCATATTAGTGGTGGCTCATGGTGCGAAACAGTGCTGCGGCGGATGATCTCACTTGGGATTATTTTAAGGCAGCGTATCAAAAGAAATACATTGGGTCCAGTTACATTGATGCGCAGCGTAAGGCATTTTTGAGTTTGGTCCAAGGGAGTAAGTCCGTATCAGAATATGAAGTTGAGTTTTTAAGATTGAGCCGGTATCTTTGGAGGTATCGTAGCTTCGAACCGAGCGATGTGTCCGGCTCGAGGATGGCTTAAGAGATGAGCCGAGGTTCTGATTGCCCCACATCGGAGTGAGAATTTCTTTGCGTTAGTTGAAAAGGCTAAGATTTTGAAGGAATAAAGGAATCCATACGGTAGAATCTCGACCGAAATAAATATAAGAGAAGTTTTGGATCATCCGGGTCAGCCGATAATTCTCAGAAGAGGGTTAGGCAGAATGAGCCAAATCAATTTGGAAGGCTCATTATCGCTAATCAAGGACCAAAGACAGATTGTAATTGATGTGGGAAATATCATTGGGGTGAATGTTGGAGCCGAAGAAAAGGATGTTTTGAGTGTGGTTCGCTGGATCATCGTGTGAGGGACTGTCCACGTAAGCAAGCCAGGAATCAGTCTGAGGGTCAAGGTCGTGCTCAGTTCAGAAAGGAGGGACCATCACCACAGAAAGGTCGTGGTAATGGTAGAGGAAGTAATGGTTCTGGTCGAGGCCGCGGAGCATCTAGCAGAGGTGCAAGTAACACTGAGGCAAGACAACCTGGTTTAGTGTATGCTGCGAGATGTCGAGAGGAGGGCGATGCATCGGACATCATTACCGGTACGTTCTTAATCTTTGGTGTTCCATATACTGCTTTGATAGATGTGGGTTCGACACATTCGTATGTTGCTAGTAGTATAGTAGAGACCATGAACTTAAACTTTGAGACTGCTTCTAGGAGGATGACAGTACTTAGCCCTCTAGGTCACTCTGTAGAAGTAAATAAACTGTATAGGGATGGACCCCTAGAACTCCAAGGGGTAATGTTTGTGGCTGATCTGATGGAACTACCGTTTGGGGAGTTCGATCTGATTCTTGGAATGGACTGGTTGGTTAAGTACTAGGCAAGTTTGGATTGCGCTGCTAAGCGCATGGTTTTGAAGACAGCTGAGGGTGAAGAGGTGGTTATGATAGGTAATAGAAGAGATTATCTATCCAACGTGGTATCTGCGTTAAAAGCTGTGAAGATGGTCAGGAAGGGCTGTGAGGCATATGTAGTCCATGTGTGTGCGTTGGAGGCTAAGGAGTCTACTGTGGGGAATGTCTGAACTGTAAAGGAATATGCTGATGTATTTCCAGAAGAACTTTCGGGACTACCTCCGGATCGTGAAGTCGAATTCGGTATAGATCTGTTACCCGAAACGGCGCCAGTGTTTATAGCTCCGTATAGGATGGCACCAAAGGAATTGATGGAATTGAAAGCTCAGATTCAAGAGTTGTTGGATCGAGGTTTCATTCGACCAAGTGTTTCACCTTGGAGAGCGCCGGTACTTTTTGTCAAGAAGAAGGATGGTACGATGCGGATGTGTATTGACTACCGCCAGTTGAATAAGCTGACGATCAAAAACAAGTATCCTTTACCGAGAATAGATGACTTGTTTGATCAGCTTAAAGTGGCAGCGATTTTCTCTAAGATTGATTTAAGGTCTGGATATCATCAGTTAAAGGTGAAAGAGGCTGATATCCATAAGACGGCATTTCACACTCGGTATGGGCACTATGAGTTTCTGGTAATGCCGTTTAGGTTGGCTAATGCGCCGACAGCATTCATGGACATGATGAATCGGGTATTCCAGTAGTTTTTGGATCAGTTTGTCGTAGTTTTTATAGACGATATTTTGGTATACTCCAAGTCAGAGGAGGAGCATGATGCGCATTTGCGAGTAGTGTTGCAGATTCTGAGGGAAAAGCAGTTATATGCCAAATTTAGTAAGTGCGAGTTCTGGCTTAGGGAGGTGACTTTCTTGGGTCATGTTGTATCAGCTGAGGGGATTAGAGTGGATCCTCAAAAGATCGAAGCAGTGTTAGATTGGAAGCCACCTAAGACAGTGGCTGAAATTCAAAGTTTCTAGGTCTGGCGGGGTATTATCGAAGATTTGTCGAGGGATTTTCTTTGATAGCAGCACCTATGACCAAGTTATTGAGGAAAGGAGTTCCATTTGTGTGGACCGAGAAGCAGCAAGAAAGTTTCGACAAGTTGAAGAAGATTCGATCAAGCTCGGTTTTAATTCAACCCGAGGCGCAGCAAAGAATTCACGGTTCTTGTGATGCATCACATCTTGGTTTGGGATGTGTCTGATGCAAGAAGGGAAGGTAGTGGCTTATGCATCTCGATAGCTTGAGACCACATGAGGTTAATTACCCGACGATGACTTGGAATTAGCCGCATGGTCTTTACTTTGAAGATTTGGAGACATTACTTGTACGGAGAGAAGTTGATAGTCTACACAAATCACAAGAGTCTTAAGTATCTTTTGACTCGAAGGATTTGAACTTGAGGCGCAGAGATGGATTGAATTGTCGAAAGACTACGATCGCTCGATCGAGTATCATCCGCAAGGCTAACGTGGTGGCGTACTCGTTGAGCCGTAAGGTTGTATCAGATTTAAGATCAATGTTTGCTCGTCTTAACTTATATGACGATGGGAGTCTTTTGGCTGAATTGCAAGTCAAGCCGACTTGGTTAGATCAAATCATGGAGAAACAGTTAGAGGATGATAGTTTGAATGATCGGAGGTTGCAGATTCAGAATGGTGGTTTAGAGGATTATAGTTTGTCCAGTGATGGAGTATTGTGTTTTCAAGGGAGAGCTTGTATGCCGAAGGATATCGAGTTGAGGCAAAGGATTCTTCGGGACGCACATAATAGCCCATATGCTATGTATCCTGGAGGTAGCAAGATGTATCGGGATTTAAGAGAGTAGTTTTGGTGGCCAGGTCTGAAGCGGGAGGTAACTGAGTTTGTGGGTAAATGTCGACATGTCGCCAGGTAAAATCGAGATCGCCATTCTGTCTGGATTACTTCAGACGGTAAAGATTCCATAGTGGAAGTGGGAAAGGATCACTATGGACTTTGTTAGTGGATTACCTCTTACGCCTAGTAAGAAGGACTCAGTTTGGGTGATTGTGGATCGTTTGACTAAGTTAGCTCATTTTATCCCAGTAAGGGTGGATTATTCGCTTCAGAAGTTAGCTAAGTTGTATGTGGCGAAGATAGTGAGGTTGCACGGTGTGCCAATGTCGATCATCTCGGACAGAGATCCCAGATTTATGTCGAGTTTTGAAGAGCGTTACATCAGGCCTTGGGTATGCGATTGGATTTCAGTACCGCATTTCATCCACAGTCTGACAGGCAGTCGGAAAGGATTATTCAAATTTTAGAGGATATGTTGAGAGGCTATGTTTTGGACTTCAGAGGTAGCTGGGAAGAGTTTTTATCGTTAGCTGAGTTCGCATACAACAATAGTTATCAAGCAAGCATTAAGATGGCACCATATGAGGCGTTGTATGGTAGGAGGTGTCGCACACCTACTTGTTGGACAGAGTTGGGTGAGCGTCAGTTGTTAGGACCAGAGTTGGTTGCAGAGACTGAGGATAAGGTTATGTTGATTTAGGCTCGTCTGAAGGAAGCTTCGGATAGGCAGAAGTCATATACCGATCTCAAGCGGAGGGATATAGAGTTTGCCGTGGGTGACAAAGTTTTTCTGAAGGTTTCGCCATGGAAGAAAGTGTTAAGATTTGGGAGAAAGGCAAGTTAAGTCCAAGGTTCATTGGACCATTTAAGGTGTTGAGACGAGTGGGACCAGTAGCCTATCAGCTCGAGTTGCGAGCAGAACTGAGTCAGATTCACGATGTGTTCCATGTTTCTATGCTTAGACGCTATCGTTCTGATCCATCGCATATCGTGGCAGTAGAGGAAGTAGAGGTGAATCCAGATTTGACGGTGGAGGAGGAACTTATGCAGATCCTAGAACGAGATGTAAAAGTTTTACGGAGGAAGTCAGTTCCTTTAGTGAAAGTCTTATGGCGGAACCATGGCGTAGAAGAAGCTACGTGGGAACCGGAGGATGCAATGAGGCAGCAGTATCCTCAACTCTTTTGATCAGGTAATTTCGAGGATGAAATTTTCTTAAGGGGGTAGAATTGTAATATCCTAAAATTTGAGTATTATTTGTGTTGACTCGGGTATGAATTTTGTGTGTAGCATAGTCTTGTGAAGGCTTGATTTTATTTAGGAAGCTAGAATAATTGTTAGTATGGTTTATTTAATGAAGTGGATTAAGTGAGCTTGACATTTAAGTTAAATTAAGTGTTAAATTAAAGCACATGAGTAGTTAGTGGCATAGTGGATAAGGAGCTTGAAAGGTTGCTTGAGGAAGTGGTTAGAAGCATGGAAAGCATATTGAGGATTTTATTTTTGTTCATCTTAGCATTTATATTCGGTCAACTTTATTTATGATAAGGTTGGACTTTCAAGATTTTTGGTAAGTTGAATATTGGTTTAAGGAAAGCATGAAATTGGGGATAAGAATCTTAAAGTTATGGAAGGTGGGGAGACATAAGGCTTGGTTTTAGGAAGATGTTTTGGAAAGTATTCCAAGGCCTTTAGTGCATGTATGTGGATGGCATGTTTGGCTAGGGGTGGCGAATGATGATAGGAAGCTTAGGGGATAGTTGGCCAATTTTAGTTTTGTGCATCTTTTTGCATTTGTTTTTCCTCTCCAAAAACTCTTTCTTTGGCCGAATATATCTTATGCATTTTGTGCAAATTTTGCTTTTGGTTTAGCCTTCATTTTGTTTGAACCAAAAATGTTATTTTCTTTCTCTCATCTTTCCTCTTGAAATCGAAACCTCACTTGGCTTTTGTGCACTTTCTTTTCAGCAAATAGGTGTTTGGTGAACCTCTCTCTCCATATCTCTCTTTTCTTCTTTTGATATTGGTTCATAATCACATTTTCTTTTACACTCTCTTGGCGAATCTTTCTCCATCTCAAATTCCATTTCTTTTCATTTACTCAAAGTTAAAACATCCATTTACATTCTATTTTTTTCTTTTCTTTTATTTCACCATAGCGAATCTTCTTTCTCTCTTTGGGATTGTTTTGGCGAATATCATCAAGGTTAGGCATTCATTTAAGGTTTTCTTCAATCGGTTTTGGAAAAGGGTAAGTGTTCATGGCCCTTTTTCCTTCTTTTCTTTCTCTTTTCTATGTCATTTTTCTTGTGGACAAAGGCCGAACCTATGGGCATTTGTTGCAAGGTTCTAACCATTCTAGGAACCGATTTCTTTTAGGCTCCTCGAGGCGTTGGAAGCAATCAATCTAAGCCTCATATCTTTGTCTCTCGTTTTGGGTAAGCTTTTAGGTAAGATTGGTTTTTTTTTTTTTCGAAGCGATAACTCTTTGAGATTTAGTGGTAGGGCCAAATGGCCTTTGTTTATAATCTTAGTATTGGTCGATTGTAGGACAAGGTGATCTAGTGCGGTAGATCGGATCTTTGGAAGTTAGTTCTAGCGTTGGTGAAAGGTGTGTACCTTACATACTTTATAACTCGGTTAAGTATATGTATTTATATTATTAATTTACTAATCATATTATCAAAGTGGGAAAACGATGATATCTTAATATGATACCATGATGGTATGAATGAGGATTCGGGTAAGTCCGTTTCGATATGTTGTTAATACATGTGGATTGAGAACATGATCTACGATTTATGATATATCTGTTATGTGATTCATAATAAAGTATATTGACATGATTTGTCTATCTATTGCATTGGTATGGGCAATATGAGAGGAGGGGGAAGATTGATATCGTGTCTTCGGACACCAGAGGTTTGGTACCTCCAGTGATTTGGTATCACATTCGTGTCTTCGGACACCAGAGGTTTGGCACCTCATAGCGTCTCGTCCCTGTGGTCTAGCACCACCGTGGGTTGGCCCCACTTTTGAGATATGGGATCGTCGCCAGTGATTTGGTATCACACATGGGTTGGCCCCACAGATGGATTATTCGTGACTTTGGTCACCAGTGATTTGGTATCACATATATTTCGTGACTTTGGTCACCAGTGGTTTGGCACCACCAATGGTTTGGTACCACACGGGGTAGAAAAGGAGTTATGGATGGTTAGGTTAGGTGCATTATACATATATGTTGCTTTGTTATAATTTGTGTAAGTATGTGATATTTACCCGGGAGAGGGATTATGCACTGAGTCTTGGTGACTCACTTCTCCTCTTTATTTGGTGATGCATAAAATTTGGGTGAGGAGCCGGATGAACTCGAGGAGGCCATGCAATAAACATTGATTTTTCATGAACTTGATTTGGGGTACTTTAAATTATTTTAATTTGGTTTTCATATTTTATGGATTTGTAATAAGGCTGTTTAATTATGTTTTGGATTATTTATATGTTTTAGATTTGATTTAAATTTGGTTTACAAATTACATGTTTGATATAATAATTTGAGCACAAAATTTTCTAAACTACTGAGCATAATGGTTTTCAAAAGCGTTACCATCGGGTAATTTAAATAATTTGATAATCTTTAATAATTTAAGTGTTTTTGATAACTCATACGTTTTTCCAAAACTTAAGTTTGCAAATTTCAATTAGCAACGGTTTTCAACTAATCGCTTGAGTTTCTTATAAAAATTATAAAAAGTTTTCTAATCTATGGATATGTAACTAAGATTTAATTAGATAATTTCAAAGTAAATTATCAGTTTTTAACTTAATATACACCTGTTTTCTATAAATATAAAATTTTCAAAGAGTTTTTCACTAAAAATTAATTGTTATCTCGATTTTCTTCAAAATGTTTTACTCTGTGGCATGCTAGATTCGGTCATGGCGAATTGACCGGGTTTGGGGTGTTACACATATATTCAATTGTTGATAATGAGTTATTATTTGAGATATATATTGAAATGATTACTCGGATTAGATTGAATGCGGGATAGAGTACAATCGTGATATGACATGTTGTAAGGGATTGGACTGGAGATGGATTGGAGGGAGGTATAAATTTATTTCCCGAGTAAACCGAGGTTCAGCATTTGTTGCGAACTCTTGTGTTATACTCTCTATCTGGCGTGTTTCGGTTGGATTAGCTGTAACAGCCCGATTTATACCCTAGTCAGAATAGTGGTTTCGAGACCACAAATCTGAGTCAAAAAATATTTTAATATTATTTTTCGTGTTTATAGTATGTGAATTGATATGTGTAAAAATTTCGGATGAAAATTTTATTGTTTGTGTGTTGATTTGATAAAAGGATTTAATCGTAGAAAATGTAAAAGTTGTGTTCTACTTGATGAAGTGCCGAATTGACATGGCTTCTTAAATGAAAGGTCCTTATGTTGATATTAGACCATTGATAGTGGAATTTGACATAAATGGCCATTAAATGAATGATTTTATAATGTTTTAATTAATAGATAAAATAGTAATTTGGTTATTAAGATAATATTATTAAAACAAAATCAATTTTCTATCATCTTTTATCATCCTTAGCCAAAAATCAAAAGAAAATAAAGCCATGGAAGTTTTTTTTAGGGTTCGACATTTACAAGCTTGATTAAGGTACGATTTTAGTTCGTTTTTGATGATTTCTACGTTTTTGTGATCGTTGTTTTGAGTACTAGCTAGCCCATGCCTCAATTTTTGAAAGTGTTGATGATTTTGAAAGTTGTCATTGATGAATTCATGAGTTTTATGATGTTTGATGATGAATTATGCAAGTTTGGTGTTTGATATACATGTTTTGTAAAGTGATTTTTGACAAAAATGTCAATTAGGGATTAAATTGAGAAAAGTGTAAATTGAGAGGTTAAATTATAAAATAAATGCAAAATATGGGCTATTAGGGACCTATAGAGAATTTGGCTAAGCATGGGTCATATTGAATTTTGTGAATTTTGTGTATTTATGAAACAGGGACTAAATTGTAAAAATGTGAAATGTTAGGTGCTAAAATGTAAGTTTCCCATTATATGTTCTTAGATGAAAATTGAATGAAATATTGAATAAGTAAGCTAATTTTGATATTAATTAGATTGGCAAAAGCGAAATTCGGATCTAGATCGAGGGAAAGTCAAAATATCGGATTAGTCAACTTAATTTGTCATTACTACGAACGAGGTAAGTTCGTTTTTAATAGACATTACAAAATCATGTTATAAATGCGTATTATTTGTATGATTTAATTCAATACCGAATGGTAATGCAAATGTATGTATTTTGAATAAGTTATATATATGTTATTATGATATTGAATTGTTAGAGAAGCAGAATATATGAATACGGGAAAGTCCCGATAACGTGACGACGTCCGAAAAGTCCCGTACGAACCCTAGGAATAGTAGAGGATACATATGTCATGACATTAGATTCCGAGATATGATTTCGTGTAAGACCATGTCTGGGACGCTGGCAATGATTTGAGATATCGTGTAAGTCCGTGTCTGGGACACTGGCATCGATTAGAGATTACATGTAAGATCATGTCTAGGACATCGGCATCGTATATGATTTCGTGTAAAACCTTGTCTGGGATAGTGGCATCGATATTTAATTACATGTAAGACCACGTCTGGGACATTGGCATTGTACGAGCTTTCCGAGCTATCTAAGTATCCTTATTGATTCTGAACGGTTCAACAGGCGTTTCGAGAAATAAGTGATTAAGTGAATAACATTCCGATTCAGGTATGTTGAAATGTATACAATATTTGATAATGAAAGGTAAGTATATATGTGCAAAGAATGTTATGTGATGTATATACAAATGAAATGTGAATATGTGAAAATGAAACATGAACAAATGAATAAGATTTGATTTATAAAGTGGAGTATGTGAAATTGTCAGATACTATATGAATGAAAGGTGAATTTGGGTATAAATGATGAACTGAGATTCATATGAAAAAGATATATGATTGGATATGCTATTTTCCATAATGTGCTTAATTGGCTATATGAAAGTGTGAATTGAATGATATATGAGAATTGAATTGAATAAGCTTGAGAAAGCTAAAGTTAGTTAAGTAAGTAAGTATAATATTAAATGATGATAATTCGATATGAGAACATGTTATATAATTTAGAAAAGTTGTGTAAGATAGCATATCATGCTTATGGCATTGTAATGAAATTATTTGTTACGTTAAGTTTATTAAACTACGAGCTTACTAAGCTTTCAAAGCTTACTCTGTGTGTTTTTCCTAAGTTTATAGATTTTCGGATGTTCGCTTAGGTTAGAAGTCGGCGGAGATCGCATCATACTATCTGGTTTATGATTTCGGTATTTATACCCTTTATGACTTGGCTATATGGCATGTATAGGCTAGAAATGTTAAGATATGTTTTGGGATATGTATATTTAGCCATGTGATATGGCTTGGTTAAGTTTGAGTTTGTGAACAAAATTTGGATATATACTATGTGTTATGAAATGGTACATTTTGAAGTATATATCTGGTCAAGGGAAAAAGGCCATTTTGAATGAATTGGTATGTTTTGGTTATGTATGAAATGGTTTAATTTGGATATGAAGTATGTGATTTTAGATGTGATTATAGTCCATGAAAGGTATGCCTTTGGATTGGTAATTGAATGTGGAATTAATCTATGATATTATGGTTTGAATGATGCATGTTCTGGTATTGGAATTGGCTGGAAATGTGGTATATTTGTTGCTTGTTTAATGCTTGTAGGGAGGACCCAAATTGGGTGGCAAATTGGCGTTGTAAATGACCTATTTTGTGCCCACAGGGCAGGGATACGGGCGTTTGTCTCTGCCATGTTGCTCGAGGGCCACTTCGAAGTGAGCCTGGGCAGAGCACACAGTCGCACACACAGGCCTGTACTAGGCCGTGTGACCAAGTCAGTAGTTTCCCTAATTTTCTCATGGCCTGGCACACGGGCGTGTCCTATGGCCATGTGGACAAGTCAGTATGTATGCCCTGTTTTGCCACAACCTGGACACACGGGCATGTCTAAGCCGTGTGAGGCACACGGTCTGCCCATACGGGCGTGCGACCTCTGTAACTTTAAAAAATGTTTAAGTTTTGGAAAAAAATTTGTGTGTGCTCGGTTTATTCACAAGCCCTTCCCAATGCCTGTTTAAGGTCTCGTAGACCTTCTAAAGGGACTCTATGTGTATATTCCGCTATGGAATGTTTGTGAATATTTGATGTTAGTGAAATGTTTGTGATATGATCCGATATGTCCGATAACACCTCTTAACCTTAGTTCGACGACGGATACAGGTTAGGGGTGTTACATTAGCTCTTATGAGCATTGGCGTGTTACGATTAGATTAGCTCTTATGAGCATTGGCGTGTTACAGTTGGATTAGTTCTTATAAGCACTAGCGTGTTTCCGTTGGATTAGCTCTTATGAACATTAGCTTGTTATGGTTGGATTGATGATGTACTCTTATCCGTAAGTAATTCTTCAAATGGAAAATCTCGATAAGGTAATCTGTTTAATGAATTTGAAAGATTTGTTATATATTGAGTATTGATCTGAACATAGATGAATTTATCGGTTGAAATTGTGGATGACTGGGAATTCTCATGGTTGATTATTATTGTTTGAATTGTTGTATTTACTTCGGTAAGATTTATCGTTTAATACGTTGAACTTACTAAGCTTCTTTTAAGCTTACTTGTGTTAATCTTTGTTTTTGTAGATGTTCGGAAGGTTAGATGATCGGATCGGCAGTCGAGTCACACTATCTAGCTTAACTCAGTAGTTCTTGAAACATTTATTCCGGATTATATGGCATGTAACAGGATTGATGTTGATTCTAATGTTTTGGAAATGTAAATAGTTAAGTATGAACCTGATTGTATAAGTTGTTTTGGTTGATACCTATTTGGTACTTTTGATGTCTTTATATTATTTGTTAAAGTGGCTATGTGATGCTTTTGAGAAATGGTAAAATTAGTAGGTGTTAAATTAATTATTGTATAACTAAGATATGGTATGTTTGAAATGGTATTGAATTAGATGTTTGGGTGAGTAAGTGGTAATTTGTGTTTGAAGATTTGTTTTGATGTATAATTGTATATACTTGTGGTACCATGATGGTACATCAGTTAGGCACTTAATTGGTTGATTTGCTATGTTTTTGGCTTGTATAATGTCATTTTGAATAGGTGTTTTGGTTGGTATTTGAGTTTCTTAAGGTTCAAGTAAGTCTGAAATGGTAAACTTGTGGTTCAAGGTTCATTTTGAGTCCATACAAACTGAGACACGGGCGTGTGCCTCAGCTGTGTGTGACACATGACCATGCGACACGGTCGTGTGTCCCATGTAGGTTTTTAAGGTTGCATTTCGAAAGTTACACATCCTGGCACAAGGCGTGTGGCTTTGCCGTGTGACCCAAGTTAGAGAGTTACACGAGCATGGACACGCGTTAGGACACAGCCGTGTGTCCCCATTTCAATTGTTACATGGCCTGAGACACGGGCAAGTGTCTCAGCCGTGTGACTCATACGGCCTTGCCACACAGCTGTGTGACCCCTGCAATTCAAATGTTTCAACTTTTTCTTAAACTTTCCAAATGTTTTCGATTTAGTCTTGGATTGTTTCTATAGTATTTTTTTAGGGCCTTGAGCTCCCGATTAAGGAACATTATGAATTTATTTGAATGGAATTAGATTATGATTGCATTGATGTATGAATTGAATGGTTTACTGTTCTATTTGTTTGGTAATACTCCGTAATCCTGTTCTGGCGACAAATACGGGTTAGGGTTATTACTCTCCATTAGTCAAACATTTCCAAAAGTTCTTCATTTGAATTTTATTTAAAACCAAATAATTTGCAAGAAAAGATACACACTAAATTTTCCAAAAAAAAAAAAATAAATAAAATTCGAGAGATCTTTTCCTGGATATTTTTTGAACTATTTTCGGTGATAGATGAAGGCAAGACTACTGTTCGTTGATCATTGCTGTTGTGCTCATCTTGTTGTTGTATCCTGGGAGACAGTCAACCAATGTTTCTCCAGCACCAAAGGAGCGGTCGAATCTGTCTTAAAGAAACTGTGAGAACAAGCCTCAACTACTACTCCGTTTTTCCTGCTTACCTACGAGTATAATATTTTGATCTAATCTTTATTTCTGTTCTGTTCTAATTATATATATACATATTTGTATTGATCTCGTTCGATCTTGTGATTTAATTAAATATTTTATGTCATTGTTTATTTTACTAATGTTTGTGCAACAGATAACTAATTTGAATATAATTGTAACACTAATTAAATGATAATTAATTTAAAATAATATTTATTGTTAACTAATATACTCAATTGTGTAGTTCAATCCAATAATTTTTTTTATGCAAAAGAATAAAACTTATTATTTTATCTATTATTAATAAATAATTAACAGTACGTGCTCAATTCTAACTTCAACTCAACAATACAAGATTGAGTATATTAATTCTCTATACAAGATATTTTAAGAAGTGTTGATGCTCAATTCTCTATACAAACTTTTTCAGAAGTGTTGATGAAAATGCTTCAAGCAGTGATTCCAAATCAGAGAAGGCCAAGGCTTCTGTCGATACTATCTACACTTTGATTTTCTGTTTAGACTTTTTCCTTGGTTGATGATGTTTTTGTTTATAGATCAAAGGTGGGGAGTTATTTCGTTGGTGATTCCTACTAAGGAGCATCTTCTTTGTTGATTCTTTAGCAATTTTGGGTGTTAATTGTAGGGTTTTCTTAGCTTGGTTGTGACTGATGTTTTTAAGTCCTTTATTGTGTGGTTCTGCTGCTATTTGTAGTGGCTTTGCTCTTCTTTTAATAAAATCAATGATTAAGAACAAAAACCTCGACTATAAAGTTGGATAAAAACTTTATTATCTTTAAAGAATAAAAAAAAAAAACATTTTTTACAATGATTAATAGAAGGTATTTCTTTTCGATTCAAAATTTTCTCCAAATATATATATATATATATATATATATATACCCTCTTATATTTGATAGAAAATGGGTATTAGTTCATGGATTTTACATTCTCCGTGAAAATGTAACATAAACTTCATTCTTTTGTTTGTGTTTACCTAAACTAGTCGATAATTGTTTAAGAAAAATAAAGTACGTAAATGGTGATCGAAGTGGCACCAAAAGTTAAAATTTCTGATGGCACTGCGAAAACTAGAACAAAAGTAAGAGACAAAATTAATTACACAATTCAATTTTCGCCTAACTCAACGAGATATACTCAATCTTAAATTGGAAATCTTACGTTTCTAGTACTAGTGGTGTTAATATTTAAAAAAATAAGGGGAAATCACATAATCACTTCTTTCTATAAAGATTCAAAAAGTAATGTTGATTTTATGGCAATTTTTTTTTAGAGAAAGGATTGAATGAAACAATAACACCACGCCATTATATCCGTTTCTAATAGATTTATGTCACATCAATATTTTTATCCTGAATTTTAGTATTTTATTTTGACTTTTAGGATTTTAATTTGGATTTGATTTTTTTCAAGATAAAAATGCTGAAATTTAGGATAAAAATGCTGATGTGGCATAAATCTATTGCAAAGGGATACAGATGACGTGGCGCCACTGTTTCATTCAATCTTTTCCCTTTTTTTTTTAATAATTATGAATCGAGAAAGGATTGATGAAGCGGTGGCGTTACGTCATCATATCCTTTTTAATAGATTTATGCCACATCGATTTTTATCTTGAATTTTAACATTTTTATCTTGAAAAAAATCAAATCCAAATTAAAATCTTAAAATTCAAGATAAAATGCTATTCAGGATAAAAATGCTGATGTGGCATAAATCTATTAGAAAGGGATATAGATGACGTGGCGTCACTGTTTTATTTAATCCTTTCTCATTATGAACTATATTCTCCCACTTTTTTTCTTTCTTTTTACATAATTTGATGTAATCTCATCAACTCAATTTAGATGTTAAGACCAAATTTAAAATATTATGTTAGTCATCGAAATGGCCTAATAGAATTATCGAAGTTTATAAAACAATCGTTTAAAACATTTGCTTATTTTTGAAAAAGAACTTAACGTGTTATCTTTTTTCACTAAAAGATAAAATTTTCAAAATGATGATTTTAAAGTTTATTTAACAAAAGTTGTTTTCTAATTTTATATGTTTATTATTCAAATCATTTAAAATAATAATGCGGCAAAAATATATTCAATAGTAGTTTTAACAAAAAAAATTCATGCATATTTAAAATAAAATCTATGTTTCGATAGCCTAAACAACTATAATGCCATGCCATGCATAAATAACGTAATTTAATTTATCTCATAATTTAATTTATCTTAAATTTCATCGCAATTTAAAAAAATATAAGTAACGTAATTAAATCACATCAAATAAAGAATAATACATAATTATAATAAGCAATAAACCTGGTGAACTTTCAAAAGCCTTCACGATTATTAGGAAAATAAATATGCCTTCCACGTTTATTAACTATCGGCAAATGCTAAACTTAAAATTGATGCGTTTGATTTCTTCTTAATAGCAGCCGCAAGAAGTTAAAAAAAAAAAAAAAAAAAAAAAACCATGTATTCCACAATAACAATAACATATGTATTTATTATTATTTAATTAAAAGCCACGACAGTGATGAAGATGTGAGATAAAACTCCATATTAAGAATATAATTCAATTTCAATTCCATTAATTTTAAATCACAATCAAACATACACAATAAGAATGTAAATAGAAAATCATCTACTTTTTAATTAGGCTTTGATACTACACGTACGTGACTTTAGTATTTTTAGAATAATATGATTTTCAAAAATTTAGATGAAATTAGAGTTAATTATTGGGTTTGATAAAAAAAACATCACAATAAATTAATTTATTTTTTTTGGCCTTTTCTTTTAATTATATAAGTCTTAACCAATGGAGGCTATAATTTTTTATGTGTGCTTTGTGTATAACCCTAATAGGTATAGGAGATCAATTTATAATGATCAACCTTTAATATAGAATGTCTATTAGATAACCGAATGAGTGGATAGGATTTACAATCTATTAAAGTAAAACTCTTTCTTAAGTTTTTTAAACATTATAAGACAATAATTAAATTTCAATGTTCATCTCACTACTTTTTTTTTTTTAAAGATTATATAACAAATGTGTTTAAAAAAGAAGATTATATAAAATGGTCAAAATTTTAATTTTGGTTCTTATACTATGTTCAAATTTGAGACTTAATATAGAAAGTTTAATTTTGACATAATTTGGTACATTAACTTTTAAAATGTTAGTTAGTATACATACTTTATTCTAATTAGAATTCTAATTTGAAATTTAAGAAAGGTTAAAATTATTAATTTTTTTGTTAAATTTAGATATTTAAGTCTATTACAATATTATTTTTTGTCTCATGGCTTCTAGATGAGTATTTTTTAATTTAAAAATTTCATATTGGTAAATTTAATATAAAAATTTTAATAATGTTAACAACCAGTATAAAATTAAATTCTAAATATACGAAACTAAAAACACTTGAATTATAATATAACCTTTAAAATTTTATTTTATAATTTATTTCAAGAAATTCAACCAATGCGAAGCAGGTGAAACCATACTTACGAATAAATTAACCTTATTAATCTTAGAAAACCATGTTGGCGAAAGAAGACCTTAGAATATCATCCAACCATGTTCATTTGTTGACTAGTGTTTTGGGCTTTTTGTTGGGTTAAAATCTTGAATTTGCTATGAGTCTTCTTAAGAGACGAATATGTTTTTCGCTATTGGCTGCCCTTAAAAACCGAGACCTGGGCCAACTATGTTGAAATCTTTAGAATGAAGTACCTATCATGTCTTACCCTCTTAAATCGGTCATTTGGATTTATGTGTAATTATTATAATTACATGTAACATATTTAGATAGTTATTATAATTGATAGATTTCATTGAATCGGGTATAATTGGAGTGTATTTAACAATTCTTAAAGTGAGAGTGAGAATTGAAGTAATTAGTAATTACGTAAGTAATTACATGTACATCTAATTATCTTATGACTTTCCATACACTGCACAAAATTTAGCTTTAAAATTATTTTTAAACAAGTTTAAATTATAAAAAATATATTATATGTACTAATAGCATGGGCATTTTAGATGATTATGGTAAAAAATAAAATCTAAAGTTATAAATCCAAAAAATTAGATTATAAAAATAATTTATGTGTATTTTATAAAGTTATAAAAAATATATATTATTTAAAGCTTTAAAAAATTCTAAATTTATGGTTAAAAATTTTATTATAAAAATTGAGTTATGTGTTTTACAAAAGTGATATGATCGAATGCGGATGGTTAATGACGGGCTAAAATATTAAAAATTCTTTTTAGACCTTTAAAATTAAAAAAATAGTTAGCCCCTTCTAAAAAATTAAAATTTCTCATTATACCTTTGAAAATTCTCAAAATTTTTAATTTGACCCCACCAAAATTTTTGTCAATTCTCATTAAGCTTATAAAATATTGTATTTTGTCCGACAATATTCAAAACTTATTTTCTAAGTATAAATTCAATTTTTAGGAATAATAATTCCTTTGTTGAGAGAGAGAGAGAGAGAGAGAGAGAGAGAGAGAGAGAGAGGGAGAGAGAGAGAGAGGGAGAGGAGGAGAGAGGAGGGAGGGAGAGAGGGAGGGAGAGAGGGAGGGGGGGGAGGGGAGAGGGGGGAGGGGGGAGGGAGAGGGAGAGGGAGAGAGGGAGAGAGAGTGAGGGGGAGAGAGAGGGGAGAGCGAGGAGGAGGGGGGAAGGAGGGGAGGGGGAAGGATGGAGGGAGGGAGGGGGGAGTGAGGGAGGGAGGGGGATATGGAGATGGAGAGAGAGAGGGAGAGGGAGAGGGATAGAGAGAGCGATAGGAGAGGAGGGAGAGAGAGAGAGAGAGAGAGGGAGAGAGATTTACTTTCTTACGGAAAGTAAAAAAATTATTTATGGTTCTGTGTTTGATTCATGGTTGTTCAAGCCCACACTCGAACCAATTCCTGGTACAAGAATAGCGGAGAAGGACGTTTAGTTGAAAGTTGGGAACGTCTATGATCCGTCTCACACAAAGCATAGGTACTTTTCAGGAAAAGTTTATTGCTATAAATATCACAAATCGACTCCAGTTTCATATGTTTAATTTTTTGTTGTGATAGAAAACCATTTTTAAACCAGATTTTTTTCCAACAAGCCTATAGTAGATTGATTAAGGAAGATGGATATGTGGAATATCACTTTAAAACACTAGCACAAATGTGCTTAAATGCACCGTATTGAGATTTCATGCCCTTAGTGTAGTGATTTCGTAAATTTGTACTTGTATTTTTCAAGTAAGTTAATTTAATAAAATATCTAACAGTATCATTAATATCTTTATTTGTTGTCATCATAGGGTTTTTGCATACAAAGCAAAATGAAAGAAAGTATTGACTTAATGATTATATAATGTTTAACTAAAACTAAGCGGTATTATGTGGTCATATCGTAATATGGGAAGACAGCTTATATTAGTCAATAATCTAAACATGTCATTAGTCTAATCGGAATTAGCAAATCAATTTAAAGAATAGTATTTTGTTTATGAAGTCCGATTGAGGAGGAGTAAATGACTCCAAAAAGATGGACATTGATGTGACAGACTAGAATGACAATACATCATATAGAACCTAAGTAGAATAGATCTTAGATTTTTTTTATGGATTTATTAACTTGTGACGTTAATAGTGTGATATACCTTAATCTTGAATGGATGATGGACTATGTATGTGTTACTTGTATACTTTATTGTAAATGAAAACCTGAGTTCAAATAGCTAAGGAATCAAAAGCTAGTGCATTAGGTATACAACTTCTACATAATGTAGTATCATTCGACAATAGTAGAATTCATAACCAAAATAAAAGGTAAATGATATCCTCCCATTAACATTACATGATAGATGAAAAGTAACATGACCACATGTAACAGCCTATTTTTTAATGGTGTTGGAAACATTGGTTTTGGAGCCACCAAATCCGACGAGTAAGTTTGTAAATATTATTATTTAATATTTACGAGTCAAACATGACTTTAAACATGTTTTTGATATAGTGATTTTTTAATATAAATGATTTAATAAGTTCAAGTGGTAAGATCCTAAGGTCAAGTGGGTTTAGAAAATGAGGTATCAAGACCTCGTTTCTATAAAATAAGGTATCGAGACCTAGTTTCTATAAAATGAGCCGTAAATATTTTTATAAATATTTACGGAGTATCATTAAGGTGGTATTAAAGTTTCGTTGGAAAATTTTAATGTTTCGATAGTTAATTAATTAAAAAAGACTAAATCGTAAAAGATGTAAAATTTGATCACTATTTGATTTGAGTGATTAAATGGTTTATTGAATAAAGGAAAAGAGACTTAAATGGTAATTAGACCATTTAAGAAGTTAGTGGAGAATTATGGGTAGGGAATTGGTGTTTTAATTATTTATTAACCAATGTTAAAATGGTAATTTAGTTTGTTATAATAAAATAAAATAAAAACAAAAGGTTAATTGGTTATCATCTTTTTAGTTTATTCTTCAAAGAACCAAATGTCCATGGAGGTTTTAAGTTAGGTTTGGCCATGGTGGTTTCCTATTGCATGGTATGTGATTTTGGCTCCATTTTTAATAATTTTTATGTTTTTTAAGATCGTTGCAACTAGGTCCAGCTAACTCGTACATTCTATTTTGAAACTGTTAAAGATTTTGAATGTTTCCATTGTTGAACCTTGTGATTTTAGATGTTAAATGATGAATTTGAAATATTAGTTGTTATTTAAAAGTATTTTATTAAGTGATTTTAATGAATTTGTTGATTAGGGACTAAATTGTTAAAATAGTAAAATACAAGGATTTTTTTGTGAAATTATTGGATGAATGGGCTGTATTGGATAGCATAAGTATTTGTTTGTGCTCAATTTTGGGTAAAAATGGTTAATTTGGATGTTTTAGGCTCAGAGACTAAATTGAATAAAAGTAAAACTTTAGGGGCAATTTTGTAAAATGTCAAAAATGACTAAATTGCATAAAGTACAATTTTTACTATCTAAATTAATATATTAAATGAAATTATTAATTTATATCAAGAACAGATGGAAAGTCGAGGAGAATGGAAAATTATCAAAAAGCCCTTATACTTTGACATTTCTACAATTTAGCTAGGTAATTGAATATAAGGTGAGAAAGGATTTATTAGAAAACTATTGAATATTTATGAGATATGATATATATGCGATTTCAGCGTGATTATGAATTGTTACAGCATGTGTATCGAGAAATATGAAGTTATTAATAGATTATGTTAATCTTTGTGAAGACATATTGAAAGTATGAATATGTATTGATGTTATATCATGTGTACGGAAACAATGAAGTGCCCTTGAATGATAAATATGTTTAAAGGAAATGGATTACATGAAATGCCCAGTTGGATGTAGTAATCACTAGGATACAATTGGCATGCCACTAGGGTTAGAATGTGCGCTTATACGAAATTTGACTTGGGTGCCCTTGTTTGCACGTCGGTGCCCCTGTATACAGTTTGGTGTCTCTATTTGCACTACGGTGCCCCTGTTTGCACATTTGTGACCCTATCTGCACTTTGGTGCCCATGTTATGCATCCATGATGCCTTTGGTGTAGTGTACTTACCCGAGTATCCGAATCAAGTTACTAGTTCATCGGGCTAACTATGAATGGAATTTATAAAATTATTTTAATGTTAAAGGCTAATGTATAGTCAAGATATTAGTAAATGTTAAATGTTAAATGTTTAATGAATTACTTGATCATATGTGAGTATCGTGATATTGATGATTATTCGGTTAAAGATATATGTTTATATGCATATATAAATGAGTTTGGGTTGAATTATTATAGTACAAGAAGCATACGATGAATTATTTTCAATACTAAGCCTATAAGTGCTCCGTAAACGTATAACATGTATGATTAATTTATTCATTTAGCTTTAATCTTGTTTAGTAAAAGTAAGAGATTCCTGAATAACATGTTTATAGGAAAGTTTGAGATGAATGATGAATTATAGAATGATTATTAGTTAAATGTGTAAAAGTTATGTTAAAATGCAGTAGCTTGTGGTTATGGTTGATGTTTAGGCTTATGTCTTGTGAGTTATGCAAATGAAACATGTGAGAATAGATATTGAAATGATAAGTTCATAGATGTGGCGAAATATGATGAAATAAAAAGAATTGTTGAGTTAAGGACTTACTTGTAAGGAAGGAATTTACTTATGTTGTGAATAGATACACTGATTTGTGAATTGATAACGTAATTAAGCTTATGCTAAGTAAATGGTATGGTAAGTAAATGAAATGATTCACCGTTTTAAGAAAAGGTTGATGATTAGGTAATTTAGCTTATAAGACCTTATTATGTTATAAATGGAACGTATTCAGGACGTTAATGAACATATTCATTCATGAGACGTTAGCTATATAGTTTGACAAATCTTGAAGCATTGGTATAGGTTTATTTATAACTTATAAATTTCACATTTAAAATGGAATATTATGTTTAAGTTTATACGAGCTTACTAAGCACTTATTACTTATATGGTTGTCTTTCTCTTACTTTCAAGATTATCAGAAGCTCAATCGGGTTGGAAGCTAGTCGGATATCCATCACACTATCCATCATCTATATTGGTAGATTTCCATGAATTTGAGTCATGGTTATAATGGCATGTATAGGTGTTTTTGTTTGATGAAATTAACCATTATGTTCGGCTTATAAATATGCTATTTTAAGTGATGAAATAGTTTTCATGTTGACATGTATGTATGGTATTTTAATTGTAACATCCTAAATAAGGGTCTGGCATTTTTTGTTATTGCATGTGTTGTGCTTGATAAGCTTGTTTTTTGGGTGTGTTTGGGGTCCTGGGGAGGATCGGGTTCGAGCCCAAGCCCTGGTGAAATTTTGGTTTTTGGGCACTTTTGTGGGGTGAGCTAGTGGAAGCAGGACTTAAGCTTAATTGGTTTCATTTTGTTAACACAAGGAAGCATGTAGCATTGTGGTGTGGCATCACAAGGGGAACCTAGAGGAAGGGAGTTCAAGTCTCTCAGGCTGTAATTTGTGGCTTTTATTTTGTGCTTAGTAGGTGGAGCAAGTAGAGCAAGACTCTACAAGGAATTTGGACTTAGTCAAATTGGTTTGAATGAGTGATGGAGAGTGAAGTAGGGAGAGATTCATGGAGAAAATCATGGAGTGGTGACTGTAGGGAGTTGGCCGAATGTGAGAGTGTTGGGGGACAAGAAAAACAGCTAGGGGAGTGGTGTTTTGGTATTTTTGGCCAGGGTGGTATAGGTGCCTAATTCTTTTAGGCTCTCTAGGCATTTTTGAGTCTTGAGCGTTGACTACTCAAGTATTTTGGGTCCTCTTTTTTCCAACTTGTACTGTGTCGAAATTTCTTTAGCTTCTTCTTGGCATCTTTCTTCTTAGATTTTGTCCACTTATCTTTAAGTGTTCGGATTAACTTTTTTGCAAAGCCCTCTGCCGAAATCACAATTCCTTTTGTTCTCTTCAACTCAATTTGTTTAAGCACTCTCCTATACTTTTTGATAGTAACATTGCTAGCTGAATTCATCTTCTCCCTATCTTCTCCGAATTTGAAGTTATTTTCTACTACTCTTTGCTAATAGCCGAACCCTCCCCTACTCATCTTTTCTCTCTTTTCGTCTATTTCTTCTCTCTTTTTCCGTTTTGCTTTCTTTTTCTACACTCTCTTCTCTATTGGCCGAATCTTTCCCTCCTCTCCAATTGGAATTTATTTCTTTATTCCTTACTAATAGCCAAAATTGAGTAGCCTGAAGCGTGAGGGACTTTTGTTTGCCAAATCTACTTTGGCTATTCGGCACTGTTGTGAACACAAGGTAATATCTTTTCTCTTATTTATTTTCCATCGGTTCTCTCTTTTCTCTTCTCTCTAAAGCCGAAACTTCCATTCTTCTTGCAAGGCCAAATCTCTTCTTCTCATACGACTCATCTCTAACCTGAGGCTGGATCTGTTGGAGTGCCAGCATACCTCATATCACCTTCCTAGTCTTGGTTTTCGGAGGTTGGTTGGTAATTGGGATTAAGGCCGAATATTGGTGGTGAGATTATACCCTTTGGTTGATTCTTATTTAAGCCGAAAGGCTCGCATGTTTTTAAGTTGGATGCGAGTTCTAATGGCTAACACTTCTTCTTGGTTTCAACGTTGGAAGGGACTTGATGGGTATAAAACAAAGGAGCGTTTATACAATCCTCCCTTGTAGTGGAAGTCTCGGGTTTTTGGGGTAAGTGGTGTAGAGTGTTTATCAATCCCAATGTTTGGAAGATATTGTATTAAGACTAACTGTTAGTCAACGTTGATCTCAGGTGTTTGGAAAAAATGACGAGTACGGCTAATCGCAAATAGGTGTGTAATCTCACACCCTTTTCGATGGTTGTTTGTGATGTTCTGTGACACGGCTAAAAGCTAAAAAGCTGAAAAGCTGGCAACTGGGACCACTCGAGCGTGTGGGCGCTCGAAGTGGTAAATCGAGAGACAAGTCGTGACGTTAAGTCATTGAGAGTGCCACGAAAACTCTCGCAATACTAAGGCTATAACGGGCCTAACTGGGCCGAAGTTGGCCAAGTGAGCCCAACGGACTATCCAGCCCTTTTGGGCAAAATTGTTGAAAAACTAGCAAATGATAAGCCCAAATTTGAAATTTGCAAATCTGCAAATCTAAGGCTGAAATCATGCAAAATGGGCCACACGAAGCTGCGCGGGCTCGACTGGGCCTAAGATGGATTTTATGCCCAATAATTTTGTAGAGACCCAATAAAGGGTCCTGTGTCGCTCGAGGCGACAGTAGGCCTTCAGAAAGGTCGTTAGATGAGAAAAATACCAAAATACCCCTAGAGGATAAAATTACTGTTATACCCTTATGGGTTGAATAACATGATTGTGTGTACTCTATTTATCTGGTTATGACGGTAATTTATTTCATAAATCATTTTTGATATATGCTTGGATACATGACATTCTGCATGGGATTGGGTTATTGATGATCGGAGGAAGTGTGATCTAGTGGCTCTGCTACATATTCTGGTGGCTTTGCCACAATCTGTATAGTGGCCATGCGATGTATATTTTGTTATTCTGGTGGCTTCACCACAAATTCTGTGATGAGAAGCTTGTCTACCATCGAGGTGTGTAGCGGATGGACGGGTCGATTTAGAAATCCCACAAGTGTGTTGGGCTGGTACGGGTGGTGTGTAGCGGATGGATTAGTAGGTTGGGCTGTATACATTATCTGCTTTACCATGCTAATAGGGCTAAGGCCTAGTTTGTTTCTGTATAGGCTTCAGCCCAGTTTGCCTCTGTATGGGCTTACATCCAGTTGATGAACGTTTAGGGGATTACACACTGAGTTCTCATAACTCACTCCTCTGTTTTAATCTTGCAGGGGATCCTCAGCATTGAGGATTTAGAGCTGAGGAGGATTCTGTGGTGGCCATACATCGTAACCTTAGTAAATTTCTGTTTTACCTTATTTTGAGTTTTTTTTTATTTAGGTTTAATTTTATGTAATAAGGCCATTGGTTTTTAATTTTCCTTTAAAAATTTCAATTCGGTCGCTTTTAATTTGTTAGATGTTTGAATATTGAGTTTTCTTAAAACGAAAATAACATTTTGCAAAATATCACATCTATGCAATTCACTGAACCTGGTTGTTGCTATAAACAAAGTTTTGGAGACGATAATGATAATAATGTTTTTTACAAGAAAACCATAAAAACGAATCTAGTTTTTCACAAACAACAAAGCTCGAAGTTTCAAAAAAGAATGCAAACTTTTTAACAAACGCGCAACTTTTCAAACAACCCTTCTATGTGACATGCTAGATCCGGTCATAGCGTTTAGGCCGGGTTTGGGGTGTTACATTTTGTGGTAACAGAGCCAGGTTGCAAAACTCAACTGTGGAATGGGTTCGAAAATGTTTTTTAAATTTGTTTGAATTTAGTTTAGGAAAATGTATCTTTATTGAAAGTATGGCACCCGAGTCTCTGGCACCTAATCCGTAAGTTCCCTTACCTTATATATGATGATTTGATGAAATGACTTTAGTAAGAAACTACGAGAGTTAGTGGTAGTATACTGAGACTGCTAGCTGTAAGAGCTAAGACTTTAGAGACTGAGACATTAGGAAATTAGATCTGCGAGAACAACTCTTATATCTACTTTCCATAAAACATTTGTTAATAAACATTGGAACTATATACTGATTCATAAAATTCTTAATTAGATTAATTCGATTCAACTGTATGAGTACAAGAGGACGTGGATGTGGTAGACGTGGCCGTGGTAGGGGCCGAGGTGCTGGGGCTGGGTCCGCAGCATTGGGGCACATGCCTAAAATGGAAGCACTTGCGTCACCACTGACTGAAACAGGGTCTCACGACAAAACCGAAGGAGACGATACTTTGTTGCAAGCTATGCTGTGAGTTTTGGGACGGGTTGCTGGAGCAAGTACTAGGTCAACAACTCGTGGGTCTATTTTTGAGCGACTCCGGTCAAACAGGGCTAAAGTTTTAGGGGCATTTCTGGTGTGGCCCCAAATGTAGCCGAATACTAGTTGGAGGCAATTGAATAGATTATGGATGATCTGGATTGCAGTACTGAATAGAAACTAAAATGGGCAATATCCCTATTGAAAGATGAGGCATACGAGTGGTGGCTTACTGTGAGGGAAGGTACTCAAGCGGATTGTATCACTTGGGACTTCTTTAAGACAGCGTTCTAGGGAAAGTATGTCGAGGCTAGCTATGTGGACACTCAGAGGAAAGAATTCTTGAATTTGGTTCAAGGAAACAAATCAGTAGCGAGAATATGAGGCAGAGTTCCTGTGCTTGAGCCGTTCACATGGGGTATAGTTGCGACTGACTATGAGCGCTGTGTGTGGTTCGAGGATGGCCTACGGATGAGCTGCGGGTACTGATAGCTCCGTAGAGAGAAAGGGATTTTCCACTTTGATTGAGAAAGCAAAAATTGCCAAAGAGGTGAAACGTTCTGAGAGGCAAAATTAAGATAACGAAAGGGGCAAGAATAAGAGAAGTTTTGGGTCGTCGGGTTCTTCTGGGGGTTTCCAAAAAAAGCCCTAGGTTGGATGGGCCAGCTCGAGTTGGGATGCCAGTTGCCATGGGTCAATTGTGACCGTGTATGCAGTGTAGGAAAACCCATCCGAGGGTGTGCTGAAGAAGATCTGGTGGGTGTTTCAAATGTAGGTCTAGGGATCATCAGATAAAGGATTGTCCACGGGAGCCTGTTAGGGTGCAGGTGGTATGTCAAGGATTTGGACAGCCAGGGAGAGGTGGCCAGCAGCCATCGAGAGGTCATGGTCCGGCCAGAGGGGGAAATGGATTTAGACGAGGTCATAGAGCATCGGGTAGAGGTGCTGGTAATATAGATGCAAGGTAGCTGAGGTTGGTTTATGTGGCTAGACGTCAAGAGGATGGTAACACACCAGATGCCATAATCGATACGTTTCTCATATTTGATGTGCCATTTACCGCTTTAATTGATATTGGGTCTACCTATTCATATGTTTCCTGTACTGTGTCTAGGACTCTGGGTGTAAAATTTGAGATTGTTGCTAGAGAAATGTCTGTGATTAGCTCTCTAGGACAATCTGTGGTAGTGAACAAGTTGTTTAGGAATGTTCCTCTAGAAATTCAAGGAGTAATATTCCTAGCGAATTTGATGGAACTGCCGTTCGGCGAGTTTGACCTTATTCTAGGCATGGACTGGCTAGTTAAGCATCGTGCGAACTTGGATTGCGCTGCTAAGCGTATGTTATTAAAGACTCTAGAGGATGAGGAGGTGATTGTGATAGGAGAAAGAAGGGATTATCTGTCTCCTGTGATTTCGCCATTAAAGGTCGAGAAGTTGGTGTGTAAGGGGTGTGAAGCATTTCTAACTTTTGTCAGCGCATCTGGTGCTAAGGAATTGTTTGTTGAGGATGTTCGAACCGTGAAGGAGTTCTCAGACATTTTTCTCGAAGAGCTTCCGAGATTGCCTCCAAATCGCGAGGTCGAATTTAGCATTAAGCTATTACTGGGAATGGCTCCGGTGTCCATCGCCCCTTATAGGATGGCACCGAAGGAGTTGGTAGAACTAAAATCTCAGATCCAAGAGCTGTTGGACCGTGGATTTATCCGACCAAGTGTATCTTCATGGGGAGCGCCGATATTATTCGTAAAGAAGAAGGATGGGTCAATGCGTATGTGCATTGACTATCGTCAGTTGAACAAGTTAACTATTAAGAACAAATACCCGTTACCAAGGATTGACGATCTATTTGATTAGCTATGGGAGCTTCGGTCTTCTCAAAAATAGATTTGAGATTGGGGTACCATCAATTAGGGTCAAGGAGGCAGATATTCACAATACTGCTTTCTAAACTCGTTATGGGCATTACAAATTTCTGGTATGTCGTTCGGATTAACTAATGCACCAGTCATTTTTATGGATATAATGAACTGGGTTTTCCAACCCTATCTAGACCGGTTCGTGGTAGTATTCATAGATGACATCTTAGTGTACTCAAGAACTGAGGAGGAGCATGATTCGCATCTTTGGGTTGTTCTGCAGATATTGAGAGAGAAGCAAGTTTACTCTAAATTCAGTAAGTGTGAATTTTGGTTGAAGGAAGTGACATTTTTGGGACATGTGTCTGCCGAGAGGATTATGGTTGATCCTTGAAAAGTTGAAGCTGTATTGAATTGGAAGCCACCGAATTCAGTATCAAAGATCCAAAATTTTTTGGGTTTGGCTGGGTACTACAGGCGGTTCATCAATTGCCGCACCTCTAACTAAATTGTTGTGTAAGGGGGTACCATTTGTGTGGACGTATAATCAATAAGAGAGTTTGAGAAACTGAAGAAGATTTTAATGGAAGCACTGGTTTTGATTCAGCCTGAGGCTGAGAGAGAATTTGTTGTTTACTGTGATGTGTCACACACATGTTTGGGATGTATGCTGATGCAAGAAGGAAGGTAGTGGTATGCATCTCGTCAACTTAGGCCACATAAGGTGAACTATCCCACTCATGACTTGGAGCTAGCTACAGTAGTGTTCGCTCTAAATATATGGAGACATTACCTATATGGGGAAAAGTCAATTATCTACACCGACCATAAGAGCCTGAAGTATCTCCTTACCCTAAAGAAGTTAAACCCCAGGCAACAGAGGTGGATAGAGTTGCTGAAGGACTGCGATTGTTCGATCGAATATCACTCGGAGAAGGCCAACATGGTGGCGGATGTACTAAGTTGTAAGATGGTATCTGATTTGAGAGCAATGTTTGCTCATCTCAGTCTTTATGAAGATGGTAGCTTGTTAGTGAAACTTCAGGTGAAACCGACATGGGTAGGTCAGATTAAAGAGAAGCAATTGTTGGATGAATCATTGGGTTCTTAGCTTCGGCAAGTGAAAAGTGGAGAGATAGTGGATTTTAGGCTGAAGAGTGAATGGGTATTATGTTTTCGTGGAAGAGTTTGTCTGCCGAAGGACTCTGAGTTAAGACAGCTGATTTTCGGGCGGTGCATAATAGCCCATACGCTATGCATCCCGGTGGGAACAAGATGTACCGAGACTTGCGTGAACAGTACTGGTGGCTAGGGTTGAAACATGAATATACCGACTTTGTGAGCAAGTGTTTGACATGTCAGCAAGTGAAGGCAAAACATCCGCTACCTTTGGGATTACTGCAACCGGTGAAGATTCCACTTTGGAAGTGGGAGAGGATAACGATGGATTTTGTTAGTGGGCTACCCCTGACGCCTACTAAGAAAGATTCAGTGTGGGTAATCGTTGATCGATTTACTAAGTCCACTCACTTCATATCGGTTCGCACTAACTACTCACTACAGAAGTTGACCAAGTTGTATGTGGCAGAAATTGTGAGGCTTCATGGGGTACCGGTGTCTATCATATCGGACAGGGATCCTAGGTTTACATCTTGGTTCTGAAGGTATTGTATGAAGCTTTGGGTATGAGAATAGACTTTAGCACAGCGTTCCACCCACAGACTGATAGTCAGTCGGAGAGGGTAATCCAAATTTTGGAAGACATGTTAAGAGGCTGTGTGATCGACTTCAGAAGTAGTTGGGAGGATTATTTACCCTTAGCAAAATTCACGTATAATAACAACTACCAATCTAGCATTCAGATGGCACCCTACGAGGCGTTGTATGGTCGTAGGTGTCGTACCCCTATTTGTCGGACAGAATTGGGTAAACGACGGTTGTTGGGTCCGAAATTGATTTTAGATACTTAGGAGAAGGTGAAGTTGATTCAGGATCGGTTGAAAGAAGCTTCCGATAGACAGAAGGTGAAGTTGATTCAGGGTCGGTTGAAAGAAGCTTTCGATAGACAGAAGTCGTATACAGATCTTAAGCGTAAGGAAATTGAGTACATAGTGGGAGATTATGTCTTCTTGAAGGTCTCACCTTGGAAGAAAATTTTGAGATTCGGACTGAAGGGTAAGTTGAGCCCCAGATTCATTGGGCCTTATCGGATAGTGAAGCGTGTGGGACCGGTCGTCTACCAGCTTGAGTTGCCTCTAGAGTTGAACTGGATACATAACGTAATTCACATTTCTATGTTGAGGCGCTATCGCTCAGATCCTTCTCATATAGTACCGATGGAAGAAATTGAGGTTAGACCGGATCTGTCATTTGAAGAAAAACTAGTGTAGATTTTGGATCAAGATGTTAAAATGTTGAGGAGGAAGTCCGTTCCGCTGGTCAAAGTGTTGTGGCGTAATCACAGTTCTGAGCAAGCCATGTGGGACCTGGAGGAGGCAATGCGAAAGCAATACCCTAACCTCTTTTAATCAGGTAAAGTTCGAGGTCAAAATTTCTTTAAGGGGGTAGAACTGTAACATCCTAAATAGGGGTCTAGCATTTTTGCATTATTGCATGTGTTGTTCTTGATAAGCTTGTTATTTCGGTATGTTTGGGGGTCCTGGGGAGGCTCAGGTTCGAGCCCAAGCCCTGGTGAAATTTTGGTTTTTGGGCACTTTAGTGGGGTGAGCTAGTGGAAGCAGGACTTATGTTTAATTGGTTTCATTTTGTTAACACAAGGAAGCATGTGGCATTGTGGTGTGGCGTCACAAGGAGAACCTGGAGGAAGGGAGTTCGAGTCTCTCAGGCTATAATTTGTGGCTTTTATTTTGTGCTAAGTAGATAGAAGAAGTAGAGTTCAGCTTGGACTCTACAAGGAAGTTGGACTCAGTCAAATTGGTTTGAATGAGTGATGGAGAGTGAAGTAAGGAGAGATTCATGGAGAAAATCATGGAGTGGTGAGTGTAGGGAGTTGGCCGAATGTGGAAGTGTTGGGGGAGAATAAAACGGTTAGGGGAGTGGTGTTTTGGTATTTTCGGCTAGGGTGGTATAGGTGTCGAATTCCTTTAGGCTCTCTAGGCATTTTTGCATTTTTGAACGTTGACTACTCAAGCATTTCGGGTCCTCTTTTTTCCAACTTGTAGTGTGCCGAAATTTCTTTAGCTTATTCTTGGCATCTTTCTTATTCTATTTTGTGCACTTACCTTTAATTTTTTGGATTAACTCTTTTTGCAAAGCCCTCTGCCGAAATCACAATTCCTTTTGTTTTGTTCAGCTCAATTTGTTTAAGCACTCTCTTATGCTTTTTGATAGTAACATTGCTGGCCGAATTCATCTTCTCCTATCTTTTTGAATTTGAAGTTATTTTCTACTACTCTTTGCTAATAGCTGAACCCTCCCCTACTCATCTTTTCTCTCTTTTCGTCTATTTCTTCTCTCTTTTTTCGTTTTGCTTTCTTCTTCTACACTCTCTTCTCCATAGGCTGAATCTTTCCCTCCTCTCCAATTGGAATTTATTTCTTTATTCCTTGCTAATAGCCGAAATTAAGTAGCCTAAAGCGTGAGGGACTTTTTATGCCGAATCTACCTTGGCTATTCGGCACTGTTGTGAACACAAGGTAATATCTTTTCTCTTATTTCTTTCCATCGGTTCTCTCTTTTCTCTTCTCTCTAAAGACGAAACTTCCATTCTTCTTGCAAGGCCGAATCTCTTCTTCTCATACGACTAATCTTTGACCTGAGGCCAGATCTGTTGGAGTGCCAGCATACCTCATATTGCCTTGCTAGCCTTGGTTTTCTAAGGTTGGTTGGTTAGTGGGATTAAGGCCGAATATTGGTGGTGAGATTATACCCTTTGGTTGATTCTTATTTAAGCTGAAAGGCTCCTATGTTTTTAAGTTGGATGCAAGTTCTAATGGCTAACACTTCTTCTTGGTTTCAACGTTGCAAGGGACTCGACGGGTGTAAACCAAAGGAGCATTTATTCAATCCTCCCTTGTAGTGGAAGTCTCGAGTTTTTGGGGTAAGTGGTGTAGAGTGTTTATCAATCCCAATGTTTGGAAGATATTATATTAAGACTAATCGTTAGTCAATGTTGATCTCAGGTGTTTGGAAAAAGTGCCGACTACCGCTAATCGCAAATAGGTGTGTAATCTTACACCCTTTTCGATGGTTGTTTGTGATGTTCTGTGACACGACCAAAAGCTGAAAAGCCGAAAAGTCAAAAAGCCGGCAACTAGGACCACTCGAGCGTGTGGGCGCTCGGAGTGGTAAATTGAGAGACGAGTCGTGACGTTAAGTCATTGAGAGTGCCATGAACACTCTCGCGATACTAAGGCTATAACGGGCCTAATTGCGCCGAAACGGGCCAAGTGGGCCTAATGGACTATCCGACCCCCTCGAGCAAAACTGTTGAAAAACTAGCAAATGATAAGCCCAAATGTGAAATCTGCAAATCTGAGGCCAAAATCATGCGAAATGGGCCCCATGAGCGCATGGGCCCGATCGGGCCTAAGATGGATTTTAGGCCCAATAATTTCGTAGAGACCCAAAAAGGGGTCCTGTGTCGCCGAGGTGACAGTAGGCCTTCAGAAAGGTCATTAGATGAGAAAAATTACCAAAATACCCATGGAGGGTAAAATTAATGTTATACCCTTATAGGTTGAATAACATGATTATGTGTACTCTGTTTATCTAGTTATGACGGTAATTTATTTCATACATCATTTTTGATATATGCTTGCATACATGACATTCTGCATGGGATTGGGTTATTGATGATCGGAGGAAGTGTGATTTGGTGGCTCTATCACAATCTGTATAGTGGCCATGCCACGTATATTTTGTTATTCCAGTGGCTTCACCACAAATTCTGTGATGAACGGCTTGTCTGCCATCGAGGTGTGTAGCGGATGAATGGGTCGATCTAGAAATCTCCACATGTGTGTTAGGCTGGTACGGGTGGTGTGTAGCGGATGGATTATTAGGTTGGGCTGCATACATTATCTACTTTACCATGCTAATAGGGCTAAAGCCCAGTCTATTTCTGTATGGGCTTCAGCCTAGTTTGCCTCTGTATGGGCTCACGCCCAGTTGATGACCATTTAATGGATTACACACTGAGTTCTCGTAACTCACCCCTCTGCTTTAATCTTACAAGTGATCCCTAGCATTGAGGATTTGGAGCTGAGGAGGATTCTGTGGTGGCCATACATTGTAACCTTAGTAAATTTCCATTTTACATTATTTTGAGTTTTATTTTGATTTGGGTTTAATTTTATGTAATAAGGCCATTGGTTTTAATTTTCCTTTAAAAAATTCAATTCGGTTGCTTTTAATTTGTTAGATGTTTGAATATTGAGTTTTCTTAAAATGATAATAACATTTTGCAAAATATCACATCTATGCAATTCACCGAACCTGATTGTTGCTATAAACAAAGTTTAGGAGACGATAATGATAACAACGTTTTTTTACAAGAAAACCATAAAAACAATTCTGGTTTTTCACAAACAACAAAGCTCGAAGTTTCAAAAAAAGAATGCGAAGTTTTTAACGAACGCGCAACTTTTCAAACAACCCTTCTATGTGATATGCCAGATCCGGTCATAGCGTTTAGGCCGGGTTTGGGGTGTTACATTAATGGTTGTTAGTTTGGTATCTAAGTACTTAAATGATGATAGTTGAAATGATGAATATAAAGGTATGCTATGAAATGTTGGTGTGGTATGGAATGAGATAGTGCATTTGTAACATCCCGAATTAGGGGCTAGTCGGAACAGTGGTTTCGGGACCACAAATTCGATGTTGATAAATTTATTTTATTTATATTTTTATGGTCTACATGTAACAGTCCGGTTTATACCCTAGTCGGAACAGTGGTTTTGGGACCACAAATTTGAGTCCAAGGAATATTTAAATGATTTATTATGTGCTTATTATATGTGAATTGAAGTGTGTGAAAGTTTCGTAGCAAAATTTAATTGTTTGTGTGTTTAATTTATAAAAAGGACTTAATCGCGTAAAAGGTGAAAGTTTCAAACTAGAGTGAAAAATCACTAAATTGATTGTGGCTTTTTAATTTGGAGTATAAAAAGGGCAATTAATCCATTTTATGAGTTAGTGGGCGGCAAAGGTCAAGTATGACCTTAAGTTATAAGTTGTTTTTATTATTAATGAAAGGTTAAAATGGTAAATCATTAAAAATATTATTATATGTTAAATTATATAAAATTAAAAGCCATTTTTATTATTTATTCATCCTTACTGCCGAATTTTGAAGTAAAGAAAAGAAAGAAAACAAAGCTAAAGTTCGGCTAACTTTTGGCTTGATTAGGTAAGATTTTTACTTCGGTTTTTGATAATTTCTATATTTTCGTAATCGTTGCTTCGAATGCTTCTAAACCCAAGCTTCAATTTTGAAGATTGATGGTGTTTGTGAAATGAGACTTTGATGAACTCATACGATTTGTGATGTTTAACAGTGAAATATGAAAGATATATGTTTGATGAACATATTTTGTTCTTGAAGTTTTGATGAATTTAGCTAAATAGGGCTAAATTGTGAAAATGGTAAATTGAAGGACAAAATAGAAAATTTGATGAAATATTTGGGCTTATATAGTCCCTAGAGAGGTTCGGCCAAGCATGTGTGTGTGTGGATTTTGTGAATTTGATGTTTTGTGAAAAAATGGACTAAATTGTTAAAGTGTGCAAATATGAGGGTTAATTTGCAAATAGCCCTAAATGTGTGTCTATGGATTGAATTGAATGGAATGGTGAATAAAAGGGTTAATTCTGAATATGTTTAGATCAAGAACCGAGGAAAACGGATTTAGATCACGGGAAAGCGAAAATAATCAAGTAGCCGTTTCTGTTCAATAAACCAAGTCCGAGGTACGTCACTATGCAAATAAACGTATTCGTATGATATTATGCTTGTCCGTATGACTAATGTTGGTAATGTATACCTATGAGAGTATATGCTTATGAATTCCGAGATGAGTCTGACATAGTGATTAAGTCTGAGAAGTCCTGATTGAACCTAGGAATAGATAGGATTAGCTATGTCATGACATAGGTATCTGTTTTGTTTTATTATATAAGACATCGTCTAGGACATAGGCATCATATTCTGATTTTATATAAGACCTCTTCTGGGACGTAGGCTTCATATTCTGATTAGTATATAAGACCTCATCTGGGACGTAGGCATCATATTCTGATTTTATATAAGACCTCATCTGGGACGTAGGCATCATATTCTGATTATATATAAGACCTCGTCTGGGACGTAGGCATCATTATCTGATTATATATAAGGCCTTGTCTTGGACGTAGGCATCATATTCTGATTTTATATAAGACGTCGTCTGGGACGTAGGCATCATATTCTGATTATATATAAGACTTCGTCTAGGACATAGGCATCATTATCTGATTATACGTAAGACCACGTTTGGGACGTTGGCAGCGATATGAGCTTCTCGTGTAAGACCATGTCTAGAACATCGACATCATGTTGATTCGTGTAACAATCTATCCGAGACTGAGGTATCGATATCTGAGTACATGTAAGGTTCCGTTTAGGACGTTGGATTTGTACGACTATTCTGAGTTTTCTGAGCATCCGATTAGATTCCTATTGGATCAACGGGCAAGTTTGTGATGCGAATTGCAAATCCGAGTTAGGAATAAATATGTGTATGTAAAACCATTTAAGGTACGTTGATTATACACTAATTGTGTATATAAGGTAAGCATCTAAGTAATTTTACTATGACGCTATGGATACAAAATTGATGATATGATATGTAAAGTTTTGATTATATGAATTTCGTAATTATATGATTCTTGAAGTTGCAAAGATAACAAATGTGGTTTATAGTGTTTGAATCAAAGCATATATGCAATAATATGTTAAATGATTGATATGTACTAATGTATTTATTTGCATAAATGCCTTCTATGCCAAATTTATTTGTATATGACTTACTAAGCTTTTGGAAAGCTTACTCTGTGTGTGTTTTCTCTATTTTATAGGTCGTCAAAGCTACTAAAGGCTCGGGACCGTCATGGATCGTCATCACACTACTAAAATTATTTTGGTACCCTTTTTAAAATATATATAGCTAATTATGGCATGTATAGGCTAGATAAGTGTATATGATTATAAGATGATTCTAGCTATATGTTTTGGTTAGTCTTGAGTTGATAAAATGCTTGAATGAATGAGTTATATGAAGTATATATTTTGGTATGCTTTGATGCATATGAAATGGTTATGTTTTGGTTAAGCAAATGGATGATATATGCTTGAAATGATGTAGGATTTAATTTGTAAGTTAGTATGAATGGAATTGGTATTGAATGTATATATGAAGTGAGAAATTTGGTATGTTTTGGTTGCCATATATGCATATTATGATTTGGTATGTTTTGCTTGTAGGTGAGATCCAAAATGGGTGGCATATTGGCCTTGTAAAAGGGCCTATAATGTCACACGGTTGAGGCACACGGGCGTGCCTAAGACCGTGGGTAAATTGGTAGAATCTGGCTCAAATTGCACATGGCCTCGACACGGGTGTGCTTGATGGCCCTGTGAGAAATGGCAGTATGTGATCTAGTAGTACACAGCACACGGGCGTGCTTGGTGACCGTGTTGATTTTGGCAGTATACTACCATAGGGAGGACATACGGGAGTGTCCAGTAGCCGTGGGTGAGGCACGGCCTACCCCCACGGTCGTGTGTCTTTTGTATGTTAGAAAAGTTTCAAATTCTTATAAAATTTCTTATGTGTTTCGGTTTAGTCCCGACTCGGTTTATAAGCATGCTTAAGGTCTCGATGACTTACTTAAGGGACATTATTATTGATATTGATGAATGATTGTACCATTAATTCTGTAAATGTTTCTAATCTGTCTGGTAACGCCTTTAACCCTAATCCGGTGATCGGACACAGGATAGGGGTATTACATTTGGTTGGTATCAGAGCTACAGTTTAGTCGATTGTTGGACTAACGTAGTGTGTCAGAGTCTAGCTATACATGCCATAAATTTGAAATGAGATAGTGTGATGAATCTTGACGTATAAATGTGATTTCCGTATAGCAATGGATCCCGAAAGAGCCGTAGCTAACGATGTAGAAAGTGATGCGCCTGCTCCCGCGCAAGGGACAGAGCCTTCTGATTCAAGACCAACTATGAGCGGTCAGGAGGGAGAAGCTAAGCAAGCTTTCTTCCAGATGATGAGTGAGTGGTTCACTCAATTCATGAAAAATAACTCGACTGTTTCGCAACCCCCACCTCCGGTTAATCCTTCTCAGAATACGGTTGTGTCATCGGTTATGTATCGAATCTATTGAACAAGCCTCCGGTTGATAAGATTCGTAAGTATGGGGCTGAAGAATTTCGAGCTATTAATGATGATAATATCGAGAAAGTCAAATCTGAAGCTCGTAATGAAAGAAAAAGATTGATAAGTAATTTCTCTCAACCTTTGACGAAGAAATATAGAGATGCAAACAATAGATTAAATGTTTCAATCGGACATAGGAGTAGAGATCGTGTGAGACCAAATGTTGGTCTGGGAACTCAAGCTCAAATTGAATCAAATGATGGAAGTACTAAAAGCAACAAACCTGAGTGTAGACAGTGTGGAAGACGACATGTGGGAAAATGTTGGGGCAAGTACAACAATAGAGTTTGTTATAAATGTGGATCACGAAATCACTTCATTCAAGATTGCCTAACGATGGCGAGTGTTGAAAATGTCAGATCCGAGCGACTCAAGTGTAAGCATTGTAAAAAAAAGACATTTGGGGAATTATAGATTGAATTCAGATGTGGATCGTTAGATTATTATATTCGAGACTACCCAGAGTCTATTGAACAAGAGATTGTTCAGAACCGAGATCTGAGAATGTTTTAGCGCGAGGTAGATCTCCTCAAAATGCAAGAAACGTCAGTAGCAGTCAGGGAACTTCTAGAGATACTGTTGCGAGATCCTAAGCTATAGCATCGGCTAGAGCGTATGCTATCCGAGCTTGGGAGGAAGCTTCATCTTCAGATGTTATAATAGGTACTTTTACACTTTATGATACCTCTGTGATTGCTTTGATAGACCCTGGTTCTACTCATTTCTATATATGCATGAACTTAGTATTCAGTAAGAATTTTCCTGTAAAGTCTACTGAGTTTGTTATAAAAGTATAGAACCCCTTAGGTAAAAATATTCTGGTTAACAAAGTAGGTAAGAAGCGCCTGTTAATGTTCGAGATATCTGCTTCTGCCGATCCGATACTATTACAGTTTAATGAGTTTGATATAATTAAGGAATGGACTAGTTGACATTGCATGATCTTTGTTGTGAATAGTAAAAGAAAGATTATTGATTTGAGTCGTCGGAGTGGTGAAATAGTTCGTATTGAGTCGAATGATTTAAATGGATTACCTGCTATGATTTCTGTGTTGAAAACTCAGAATTAAATTAAAAAAAAGGGTTACGAGGTATATTTTGCTTATGTGATTGATTTGAAAGTATCTGAAAAGAAAGGTGAATCGGTGCCAGTAGTCTGTGAGTTCTTTGATGTTTTCTCTAAAGAATTGCCAGGATTGCCTCCGATTTGCAAAGTTGAATTTGGTATAGATCTGTTGCCTGGTACAACCCCTATTTCGATAGCTCCGTATAGAATGGCACCAATGAAATTGAAAGAGTTAAAGTCACAGTTGTAAGAATTAACCGATAGAGAGTTCGCAAGACCGAGTTTTTCACCTTGGGGTACTCCTATTCTATTTGTGAAAAAGAAAGATTTGAATCTGCGACAGAGAAGATGGTTAGAGTTATTGAAAGACTACAAGCTTATAATAGATTATCACCCGGGTAAAGCTAATGTAATTGCCGATGCGTTGAGTTGAAAGTCACTGTGTGCATTACGTGCTATGAATGCTCAATTAGATTTGTTTGATGATAGTTCAGTGTTGGATGAATTGAAAACAAAACTATTGTTTTTACAGCAGATATATGATGCTCAGAAAGTTGATAATGAAATGTTAGCGAAACGAGCTCAGTGTGATTCAAATTCTAATTCCTAGTTTCGAGTTGTTGATGATTGCTTGAGATTTCGAGATCGTATCTGTGTTCCGAGAAACTCTGAGTTAATCCAGTTGATTTTGAACAAAGAACATAATAGTCATTTATCTGTTCACCTAGGTAGAACAAAAAGGTACCATGATTTGAAGCAACAACACTGGTGGTCTGGTATGAAACGAGACATTTCTGACTTTGTTTCGAAATGTTTAGTCTGCCAACAAGTGAAACCAGAACATAAAGTTTTGTCTAGATTGTTACAGTCGATTCTGATTCTCGAGTGGAAATGGAATAGAGTAACGATGAATTTTTCTTTGTGTTTACCTCAGACTCTAAGAAAGGAAGATATGATTTGGGTCATAGTTGATCGATTGACGTAATCTGCCCATTTTATTCCAGTGAGATCTGACTACTTACTTGAAAGATTAGCCGAGTTGTATATTTTTGAGATTGTTAGATTGCATGGAGTGCTATTATCTATTGTGTCAGATAGAGATCCGAGATTCACATCACAATTTCGAAAGAAATTACAAGAAGCTTTTGGCACGAAATTACATTTCAATCTGACTTTTCATCCACGCATCGATGGTCACGTAAACAAATTATTGATTCTCGAAGACATGTTAAGATGCTGTATACTTGAGTTTAGCAGTTCGTGGAAACAATATTTTTCCATTGATTGAATTTCCGTATAATAATAGTTTTTAGACGAGCATCAAAATGACACCTTATGAAGCTTTGTACGGACGTAAATGACGTACACCCCTGTATTGGACTAAACTCAGTAAGAATAAGTTGCATGGAGTTGATATGATTAGAGACTCAGAACAGAAAGTGAAACTGATCCGAGATTGTTTGAAAGTAGCATCTGATCGTCAGAACTCCTATGCAGACTTGAAACGAAAAGATATAGAATTGAGGTCAGCGGCAAAGTATTTCTGAAAGTGTCTCGTGGAAGAAAGTGCTTTGATTCGGACGAAAAGGAAAATTAAGTCCGAGGTTCAACGGACCGTATGAGATCATTGAATGTGTTGGGCCTGTGGCTTATAAATTAAGGTTGCCCCATCTGAAATTGAAACCCAATCTGATATGACATACGAAGAGGAACCGATCCGTAGCTTAGCTCGTGAAGTGAAAGAGTTAAGAAACAAGAAAATTCCATTAATGAAAGTAATGTGGAATCGACACGCAATAGAAGAGGCTACGTGGGAGCCTTAAAACTCAATGAGATAGCAATATCCGAATCTATTTAACGGTAAGATTTTAGGGACGAAAATCCTTAAGGGGGAGAATTGTAACAGTCCGGTTTATACCCTAGTCGAAACAGTGGTTTCAGGACCACGAATCCGAGTCTAAGGAATATTTAAATGATTTATTCTGTGCTTATTATATGTGAATTAAAGTGTGTGAAAGTTTCGTAGAAAAATTTAATTGTTTGTGTGTTTAATTTAGAAAAAGGACTTAATTGCGTAAAAGGTGAAAGTTTCAAACTAGAGTGAAAATGCACTAAATTGATAGTGGCTTTTTAATTTGGAGTATAAAAAGGGAAATTAATCCATTTTATGAGTTAGTTGGTGGCAAAGGTCAAGTATGACCTTAAGTTATAAGTTGTTTTTATTATTAATGAAAGGTTAAAATGGTAAATCATTAAAAATATTATTATATGTTAAATTATATGAAATTAAAAGCCATTTTTATTTGTTCTTCATCCTTATTGCTGAATTTTGAAGGAAAGAAAAGAAAGAAAACAAAGCTAAAGTTCGGCTAGCTTTTGGCTTGATTAGGTAAGATTTTTACTTCGATTTTTGATAATTTCTATGTTTTCGTAATCGTTGCTTCGAATGCTTCTAAACCCAAGCTTCAATTTTGAAGATTGATGATGTTTGTGAAATGAGACTTTGATGAACTCATGTGATTTGTGATGTTTAATAGTGAAATATGAAAGATATGTGTTCGATGAACATGTTTTGTTCTTGAAGTTTTGTTCTTGAAGTTTTGATGAATTTTGCTAAATAGGGCTAAATTGTGAAAATGGTAAATTGATGGACTAAATAGAAAATTTGATAAAATATTTGGGCTTATATAGTCCCTAGAGAGGTTCGGCCAAGCATGTGTGTATGTGGATTTTGTGAATTTGATGTTTTGTGAAAAAATAGACTAAATTGTTAAAGTGTGCAAATATGAGGGTTAATTTGCAAATAGCCCTAAATGTGTGTTTATGGATTGAATTGAATGGAATGGTGAATAAAAGGGTTAATTCTGAATATGTTTAGATCAAGAACTGAGGAAAATGAATTTAGATCGCGGAAAGCAAAAATAACCGAGTAGCCGTTTTCGTTCGATAAACCAAGTCCGAGGTACGTCACTATGCAAATAAACGTATTCGTATGATATTATGCTTGTTCGTATGACTAATGTTGGTAATGTATACCTATGAGAGTATATGCTTATGAATTCCAAGATGAGTCTGACATAGTGATTAAGTCTAAGAAGTCCCGATCGAACCTAGGAATAGATAGGATTAGCTATGTCATGACATAGGTATCTGTTCTGTTTTATTATATAAGACCTCGTCTGGGACGTAGGTATCATATTCTGATTTTATATAAGACGTCGTCTAGGACGTAGGCATCATATTCTGATTATATATAAGACCTTGTCTGGAACGTAGGCATTATATTCTGATTTTATATAAGACCTTGTTTGGGACGTAGGCATCATATTCTGATTATATATAAGACCTTGTCTGGGACGTAGGCATCATTATCTGATTATATATAAGACTTAAATGCAGGGGACGAGGCATCATTATCTGATTATAAATAAGACCTCATCTAGGACGTAGGCATCATATTCTGATTATATATAAGACCTCGTCTGGGACGTAGGCATCATTATCTGATTATATATAAGACCTCGTCTTGGACGTAGGCATCATATTCTGATTTTATATAAGACCTCGTCTGGGACGTAGGCATCATATTCTAATTATATATAAGACCTCGTCTAGGACATAGGCATCATTATCTGATTATATGTAAGACCGCGTTTGGGACGTTGGCAGCGATATGAGCTTCTCGTGTAAGACCATATCTAGAACATCGGCATCATGTTGATTCGTGTAACAATCTGTCCGAGACTGAGGTATCGATATCTGAGTACATGTAAGGTTCCGTTTAGGACGTTGGATTTGTACGACTATTCTAAGTTTTTGAGCATCCGATTAGATTCCTATTGGATCAACGGGCAAGTCTGTGATGCGAATTACAAATCCGGGTTAAGAATAAATATGTGTATGTAAAACCATTTCAGGTACGTTGATTATACACTAATTGTGTATATAAGGTAAGCATCTAAGTGATTTTACTATGACGCTATGGATACGAAATTGATGATATGATATGTAAAGTTTTGATTATATGAATTTCATAATTATATGATTCTTGAAGTTGCAAAGATAACAAATGTGGTTAATAGTGTTTGAATCAAAGCATATATGCAATAATATGTTAATTGATTGATATGTACTAATGTATTTATTTGCATAAGTGCCTTCTATGCCAAGTTTATTTGTATATGACTTACTAAGCTTTTGGAAAGCTTACTCTATGCGTGTTTTCTCTATTTTATAGGTCGTCAAAGCTACTGAAGGCTCGGGACCGTCACGGATCGTCATTACACTACTAAAATTATTTTGGTACCCTTTTTAAAATGTATATAGCTAATTATGGCATGTATAGGCTAGATAAGTGTATGTGATTATAAGATGATTCTAGCCATATGTTTTGGTTAGTCTTGAGTTGATAAAATGCTTGAATGAATGAGTTATATGAAGCATATATTTTGGTATGCTTTGATGCATATGAAATGGTTATGTTTTGGTTAAGCAAATGGATGATATATGCTTGAAATGATGTAGGATTTTGTTTGTAAGTTAGTATGAATGGAATTGGTATTGAATGTATAGATGAAGTGAGCAATTTGGTATGTTTTGGTTGCCATATATGCATATTATGATTTGGTATGTTTTTCTTGTCGGTGAGACCCAAAATGGGTGGCATACTGGCCTTGTAAAAGGGCCTATAATGTTACACGGTTGAGACACACGGGCGTGCCTAAGACCGTGGGTAAATTGGCAGAATGTGGCTCAAATTGCACATGGCCTCGAAACGGGTGTGCTTGATGGCCGTGTGAGAAATGGCAGTATGTGATCTAGTAGTACACGGCCTTAGCACACAGGCGTGCTTGGTGACCGTGTTGATTTTGGTAGTATACTACCACGAGGAGGACACATGGGAGTGTCTAGTAACCGTGGGTGAGGCACGGCCTACCCCCACGGCCGTGTGTCCCCTGTATGTTAGAAAATTTTCAAATTCTTATGAAATTTCTTATGTGTTTCGGTTTAGTCCCGACTCGGTTTATAAGCATGCTTAAGGTCTCGATGACTTACTTAAGGGACATTATGATTGATATTGATGAATGGTTGTAGATTAATTCTGTAAATGTTTCCAATCTGTCTGGTAATGCCTTTAACCGTAAGTCAGTGATTGAACACGGGATAGGGGTGTTACACTACAATTTCACGGAATGATTTCGTGAAAATCTCATTCGAAAATTTTGACGTTTGGGCACTCAATTTAGTCAAAAGGTGTAACAGACTGAATCTGACCCTAATCGAAAAGGTGGTTTTGGGACCACGAATCCGAGCCCGAGAAATGTTTACATATTATATTTAGTGTTTATTATGTATGTATTTATATGTGTGAAAATTTCGTAGAAAAATTTTATCGTTTAAGTGTTGAATTTGATATAAAGGACTTAATCGCATAAAAAGTAAAAGTGGCCAACTAAAGTGTAATGTGTTAAATTGAGCATGGCTTTTTAATGTGAGGTATTAAAAGGGCAAATAGCCCATTTTTAGGTTAATGGTAGGCAACCTTGATGCATGTAATAGTGTTTGAGTTTTTATAATATATATTATTACATTATATGTTAAAATAACTAATAAATATATGTTAATAAAACAATAAAATAAAAAGCCATCCATTTGTTCATCTTTGGCCGAAAGAAACACAAAAGAAAAGGGGAGAAAAGCCTTAGAACATTCGGCATTATTCAAGCTTGATTAGGTAAGAAATCTAGCTCGGTTTTTGTTAATTTTACGTTTTGAGATCGTTGCTTAGTATATTACCGACCCATGCTAGAATTTCTAAGATTAGTGTGTATATATGAATCGCCATGGATGAATTCTTGAGGTTTATGATGTTTGATGATGTTAGATGAAAGGTAGGTTAAAATTTGTATATTATGTGTTGGAAGTTTTGGTGAATTTGTGTTTTAGGGCCAATTTGTAAAAATAAAATTTTAGAGGGGCTTGATTGCAAAATAAATGAAAGAAATGGACTTGTATAGTCCTTATATACATTCGGCCTTTAAAGAGTATGGGGAAATTTGATGTATTTTGAGTGTTAGGCAAATAGGACTAAATTACAAAGTTGTGAAATACTAAAGGTAAAATAGTAATTTGCCCATTTATGTGCTTAGGGACTAAATTGAGATGAATTGTGCTTGAATGAGCTAAATTTAATGTGTTTTAGATCAAGAGCAAAGAAAAACGGAGTTAGATCGGGGAAAGACGAAGGTTCTCGAATAAGCCGATTCAGACTACTATCGACAACCGAGGTAAGTCCTTAACAAATTTATGTTGAGAAATTATTTACGAAAGTAGTGTATGTTAAAATTGGTATTGAATGCAAGAAAATGGAGATAGGCGAATGTGGGGTATGAAATGTTAGTAAATTTATTTGTTGAGTGTGATGTGAATAATTATGTTCATTTAACATGAAATTGTTAAATAAAGCATACGAGGTGGATGTGATTTTATCTTTAAGCAATGTGTATGAAAATATTGATTGGTTTGATAATCGGGCTTAAATGCCTAGCGTGCCTCGTGTCGGTGATATATTCGAGCTTAGTGCCTAGCGAGCTTCGTCGTTTGATTTATTTCGGGCTAAATGCCTAGTAGGCCTCGTCTTGGTGATATATTCGCTTAGAGCCTAATGTGCTTCGTGCGATGATCATTTCGGGCTAAATGCCTAGCAGGCCTTGTGCCGGTGATATATTCGAGCTTTAATGCCTAGCAGGCTTTATGCCGGTGCTTAAATCTTGGACCTTTGGTCTAGCAGGTTTTATATTAGCGAGTGTTAATTCGAGCTTATGCTTATGAATAGAAATGGTCTATATATGATGGTAATGAATAAGTCAAGGTTTGTTACTATAGTATTCTCTTGAAAGTTAGGTGTTGAATCAAGTTTACGATACTTGTGATGCTTCGTGAATAAATAAGTTGATAGAATGTGTTGGTACATTTGGTATGTAAAGTATTTGATTAAAATAAAAGACATTGAGTTGATGTGGATTATTTCCTTATAAGAGCAATTATGTTATATATATATATAAATAGTTCGGCCATGCTTTACATATATATATATATATACATTCAACTATGTGAAATCATTTTAGATGTGCATTGAAGATGTTATTCAGTGGTGTGTGAAATTGTATAAGAATTTATTTATCGATCAAGATAATTTCGATAAGTTTTACAAGTCAAGTATACAATGAATAAGGCTTCGTTATTTATATATGAACATTGAAATTCGGCTAAGATGGTATATAGTGTGTATATGTCATAAATACTGCTTGGGACTTACTAAGTTAGTAAACTTATTTGTGTGTAATGTTCTCCTCTGTTTTATAGATTAGGTAAAGGCTACCTATTCAACGGGATCGTCAAGACAGTCGACCATACTATCGATCGCTATTTTGGTATTTTAAAAGCTTGAACTTCGAACCTATGGCATGTATAGGCTGGTTTTTATATGTTTGGTTTTGAAGTTTGTATATAGATAGCCATGCGAAAATGGCTTGATTATAATGTTAAATCTTGTGTGTATTTGGCTATGTCCTAAACTTATTTTGAAAGCATGTTTTTGGTATATATTTTTGTGATGTTTTGTTATATAGGTTCGGTTGCTAAATGATAAGTAATGAATATGTTTCATGACTATTTTGTTGATTATTTTGGTACGGATCCAAATGGTAAATGATAAAGATGAAATATGAAGTTAGGTATAATAATATATATGCAAATTAGGTGTACATTGAAATGTTATTTGTGTTTAAATGTTAAATATGGCTTTTGTTTTTAGGGTAAAATGCACTATATATATATATATGCATCAATAGTATGTTCGGCCATGTTGAAATGTTACTAAAGTCGCATATATGATTTGCATAATAATTAATGTAATATGGTTTGGATGGTTTTATTTTGTGCCTGTGTAGAAGAAATGAAATGATATGTTTGATATTCAACTAATGAAATAGATATATAACTTATATTTGATGCATGAAATGTAATGATATAGGCTGCAAAATGTTTTAAGTATACAAATGCCATTAATATTAGAGTCATATGTATTAAGTACATGTAACATGGCTTTGTTGCATATTAGTTAATTCGAATATGTGGATATATAAATGATATTAATATGGTTGAAATTTGAAGCATAGTTTGTATATGTATTATAAGTAACTAAGCATGATTAATTTTAACTAGTTGTGTGTTTCATATGTGCAAATTTAACTAATATGATTTAGCGGATGATTGCTATTGGATTTAGAAGTTATATCGTATAGAAATTGATATAAACTTGTGTATGAAAAATGATAAATGACTGTGTGGAACTGTGTTTTGTCCGGTAATGCCTCGTAACCCTATTTCGACGACGGATACGGGTTAGGGGTGTTATATTTTATTGGTATCAGAGCTTATGGTTTAGTCGATTCTAGGACTATCGTAGCGTGTGTGAGTCTAGCTATACATGCCTTGGTTATATATATCGATAGTGTGGTGACTTCTGACAATTTCAATTGTATTTTATATAGTAAATGGATTCCGATCCCGATAGAGCCGTAGCTGATGATGTGGAGAGTGTTGCGCCTGGTCTCGCACATGGATCAGCACCATTAGACTCTCAACCGATTCTTGGTAACCACGAGGAGAGGCTAAACAAGCCTTCTACCAAATGATGAATGAATGGTTTACCCGGTTTGTTCTGAATAATCCGACTGTACAATGACCTCCACCCCCGAATAATCCAACTCCGGTACCTTCAGCACCCCCGATAATAGATCCAATGAGATTTAGTAGGCCCCCTGTTGATAAAATCAGGAAATTTGGGGCTGAGGAATTCAAGGCCAATGATAATGATGATGCGAGTGAGTGAATTGTGGCTTGATAACACTATTTGGGTACTTGATGAGCTATCCTCGCACTGCATTTAATGTTTGAAATGTGCTATATCCTTGCTCGGACACCGCTTATCACCGGTGGAATACACTAGTATCGGTGGTTCCAAAAGAAAAAGTGACATGGGATTTCTTTTAGAATGAGTTCCGCAAGAAATATATCATCGAGGTTCATTGACCGAAACGTAAAGAATTTCTTGAATTAAAATAGGGCAAATGACCGTGATGAATATGAGCGAAAGTTTGTCGATTGAGCCGATATGCTCGGAGTGTGTATCAACCGAAGCCATTATGTGCAAAAGGTTTGAAGATGGCTTGAATGAAGACTTAAAGTTGCTTGTTGGCATTCTTGAAATCAAAGAGTTTGTGACACTCGTTGAGCGAGGTTGCAAGGTGAAGAGCTTCGGAAGGAGAAAAAAAGGCCGAGATAGAAGCTAGAGATACCGTAAGAGATCATCGGTAAGAATTTCCATTCCACATCTAAGAAGTTTAGAGATGATTTCAGTAGACATAAAGCTACTTGATTCACCTAGACGTGATCGACCCCGGTGGGCTCCCGAGCTACCTCGATGGCGGTGTTGGTAACATTCCACAAAATCGAGTTGAATGTAAACATTGTGGGAAATGGCATTCTGGGAGTTGTAGAGTTCGTGATCGGTCCTGCTTTAAATGTGGATCCTCAGATCATTTTATTCGAGAATGCCCGATGTTAGCTAAGCGAAATCTGCATGAATTCTAGACCGAAGCGGTGCATCAAGACGGGTAGACCACTCGTGAATTCGGCAATGTAGGTGGTAGTCGAGAGGGACGAAGAGCACGCGATTTGATCTGAAGCTAGAGCTCCAGCTAGAGCTTATGTTACTCGAGCTAGTGAGGATGCTGCTTCTCCAGATGTCATTACCGGTACTTTCACCCTTTATGATACTACTGTGATTGCATTGATTGATCCTAGTTCGACCCATTCATATGTATGTGAAACTCGGTATTCAAGAAGACTCGCCATTGAGTCTCTGAATTTGTGATTCGTATCCAACCCTCCGGGTAGATGTGTGTTTTTAATAAAGTGTGTAAAGGTTGCCCATTGATGATTCGAGATTTTTGTTTCCCAGTCGATTTAATGCTGTTGCCTTTCGACGAGTTTGATATGATTTTGGGAATAGACTGGTTAACTTCGCATGACGTAGTGGTGAATTGTAAAAGGAAGCTTATTGACTTGAGACATCAGAACGGTGAGATCATTAGAATTGAATCCAGTGATCTAAGTGGGATTCCTACAGTGATATCCTCGATGTTAGCCCAGAAGTATGTGAGAAAAGGGTGCGAAGCTTATTTGGCTTATGTACTGGATAATAAATTATTTGAGAAACAGATTGAATCAGATCGATTGTATGTGAATACCGGATGTGTTTCTGAAGAACTATCGGGTTTACCCCCAGTACGAGAGGTTGAGTTTGGCATTGAATTAGTACCGGGAATGACTCCGATCTCAATAGCTCCATATCGGATGGCACCTACTGAGCTAAAAGAGTTGAAAGCACAGTTACAAGAGTTAACAGATAGGGGCTTTGCTCGACCAAGTTTTTCTCCTTGGGGTGCACCAGTTCTTTTTGTGAAAAAGAAAGATGGAACGATGCGAATGTGTATTGATTATCGACAACTGAATAAGGTAACTATAAAGAATAAGTACCCGTTACCTCGGATTGATGATTTGTTTGATCAGTTGAAAGGGGCATCAGTATTTTCGAAGATAGATTTGAGATCGGGTTATTATCAGTTGTGAGTCAGAGATACAGATGTGCCAAAGACTGCATTCCGGACGAGGTACGAACATTTTGAGTTTTTGGTTATGCCTTTTGGGCTTACTAATGCACCTGCTATTTTTATGGATTTGATGAATCGGGTTTTTAGACAGTTTTTGGATCGATTTGTGGTAGTGTTTATTGATGACATATTGATCTACTCCAATAATGAAATCGAGCACGCCGAGCATCTGAGATTAGTGCTACAAACTTTGCGAAATCAGCAGTTGTATGCGAAGTTTAGTAAGTGTGAGTTCTGGATGAAAGAGGTCAGCTTTTTGGGACATGTTGTTTCAGCATCAGGCATTCGAGTTGATCCGAACAAAATCTCAGCTATACTTGATTGGAAGCCACCGAAAAATGTTTTGAGATTCAAAGTTTTCTGGGACTTGCGGGTTACTATCGACGATTTGTAAAAGGTTTTTCCATGATAGCTACCCCGTTGACAAAGTTATTGCAGAAAGATGTCAAGTTCGAGTGGTCAGAAAAGTTTTGGTCAGTTGAAAGCCCTTTTGACAGAAGCTCCAGTGTTAGTTCAGCCTGAATCGGGTAAAGAATTTGTTGTTTATTCTGATGCTTCTTTAAATGGTTTGGGCTGCGTTTTGATGCAGGAAGGCAAAGTTGTAGCCTACGCTTCAAGACAATTGAAGCCGCATGAAAGAAATTACCCGACGCATGACTTAGAGCTTGCAGCCATTGTTTTCGCATTGAAAATTTGGCGTCACTACTTATTCGGCTTGAAATGTCACATTTATTCGGATCATAAAAGTCTAAAGTATTTAATGACTCAGAAGGATCTAAATTTGAGACAACGCAGATGGTTAGAATTGTTGAAAGACTATGAATTAGTGATTGACTACCATCCGGGAAAAGCTAATGTTGTTGCAGATGCGTTAAGTCGAAAATCACTGTTTGCTCTTCGTGCAATGAACGCATGAATAGCTATGTCTGGTGATGGTTCGATCATAGCAGAGTTACAAGCAAGACCGATGTTTATTCAGCAAATTTGTGATGCACAGAAAGTTGACAAGGAGTTGATTGCTAGACGAATTCAGTGTGAAAAAGGTGCAGAGTCAGATTTTCAGATTGATGCAAATGACTATTTGAATTTTAAAAAAAGAATGTGTGTTCCGAAAAACTCAGATTTGATCTGAGATGATTCGAGTGAGGCCCATAGTGGTCGATTATCAATACATCCGGGTAGCACAAAGATGTATAATGATTTGAAATAGTTCTATTGGTGGCCGGGCATGAAACGGGATATATCTAAATTTGTCTCGAAATGTTTAATTTGTCAGCAAGTAAAAGCTGAACATCAAGTGCCATCCGGACTACTTCAGCCAATCATGATACCTGAATGGAAATGGGATAGAATCACAATGGATTTTGTATCCGGTCTCCCTATGACACCGAGTAGGAAAGATGCCGTCTAGGTTATAGTTGATAGGCTGACTAAATCAGCTCATTTTGTGCCAGTACGTACAGACTATTCACTTGATAAACTTGCTTTGAATTGTATGTATCACAGATTGTGAGATTGCATGGTGTACCGAAGTTTCATTGTTTTGACAGAGACCAGAGATTCACATCGCGATTTTGGAAAAATTGCAAGATGCTTTAGGTACTAAACTTCATTTTAGTACGACTTTCCATCCATGAAATGACGGTCAATCCGAAGCGAACTATTCGGATACTTGAGGACATGTTGAGATGTTACGTTCTCAAGTTTAAAGGTACATGGAATGATACCTACCTTTGATTGAATTTGCTTATAATAATAGTTTTCAATCTAGTATCAAAATGGCACCTTATGAAGCCTTGTGCGGCGAAAGTGTCGAACACCATTGTCTTGGTGAGCTCGTGAGAATAAGATACACGGGTTGATTTGATTAAAGAAACTAAGCGAGAAAGTAGCTATTATTAGAGACAATTTGAAAGTCGCCGGATCGTCAAAAGTCTTATCTTGATTTGAAACGTAAAGATATTGAATTCAGATTGGAGATCGAGTCTTTTAAAGGTTTCACCGTGGAAGAAAGTGCTCCGTTTTGGCCGGAAAGGCAAGTTGAGCTCGAGGTTCATTGGACCGTATGAAATCATTGAGCGCGTTGGGCTGTTGCTTATAGATTGAAGCTACCCTCTGAATTAGAAAAGATACATGATGTATTTCATGTTTCTATGCTCGTGAATCTGCACGGATCCGTCACATGTGATTGCTCAAATCGAGATTGAGATACAACTGATATGACGTATGAGGAAAAGTCGATCCGTATTCTAGCTCGGAAATGAAAGAGCTAAGAAACAAAAGATTTCCTTGGTGAAAGTGTTATGGAATCGACATGGAGTTGAAGAGGCAACGTGGGAGCCTCAAGATTCAATGAGGCAACAATATCCGACGTTGTTTAACGGTAAGATTTTCGGGGACGAAAATCCTTAAGGGAGGAGAGTTGTAACAGACCGAATCTGACCCTAATCGGAAAGGTGGTTTTGGGACCACGAATCCGAGCCCGAGAAATGTTTACATATTATATTTAGTGTTTATTATGTATGTATTTATATGTGTGAAAATTTCGTAGAAAAATTTTATCGTTTAAGTGTTGAATTTGATATAAAGGACTTAATCGCATAAAAAGTAAAAGTGGGCAACTAAAGTGTAATGTGTTAAATTGAGCATGGCTTTTTAATGTGAGGTATTAAAAGGGCAAATAGCCCATTTTTAGGTTAATGGCCGGCCACCTTGATGCATGTAATAGTGTTTGAGTTTTTATAATATATTATTACATTATATGTTAAAATAACTAATAAATATATGTTAATAAAACAATAAAATAAAAAGCCATCCATTTGTTCATCTTTGGCCGAAAGAAACACAAAAGAAAAGGGGAGAAAAGCCTTAGAACATTCGGCATTATTCAAGCTTGATTAGGTAAGAAATCTAGCTCGGTTTTTGTTAATTTTTACGTTTTTGAGATCGTTGCTTAGTATATTACCCGACCCATGCTAGAATTTCTAAGATTAGTGTGTATATATGAATCGGCCATGGATGAATTCTTGAGGTTTATGATGTTTGATGATGTTAGATGAAAGGTAGGTTAAAAATTTGTATATTATGTGTTGGAAGTTTTGGTGAATTTGTGTTTTTAGGGCCAATTTGTAAAAATAAAATTTTAGGGGCTTGATTGCAAAATAAATGAAAGAAATGGACTTGTATAGTCCTTATATACATTCAGCCTTTAAAGAATATGGGGAAATTTGATGTATTTTGAGTGTTAGGCAAATAGGACTAAATTACAAAGTTGTGAAATACTAGGGGTAAAATAGTAATTTGCCCATTTATGTGCTTAGGGACTAAATTGAGATGAATTGTGCTTGAATGAGCTAAATTTAATGTGTTTTAGATCAAGAGCAAAGAAAACGGAGTTAGATCGGGGAAAGACGAAGGTTCTCGAATAATGATTCACTACTACTATCGACAACCGAGGTAAGTCCTAAACAAATTTATGTTGAGAAATTATTTACGAAAGTAGTGTATGTTAAAATTGGTATTGAATGCAAGAAAATGGAGATAGGTAGAATGTGGGGTATGAAATGTTAGTAAATTTATTTGTTGAGTGTGATGTGAATAATTATGTTCGGTTTAACATGAAATTGGTAAATAAAGCATACGAGGTGGATGTGATTTTATCTTTAAGCAATGTGTATGAAAATATTGATTGGTTTGATAATCGGGCTTAAATGCCTAGCGTGCCTCGTCTCGGGTGATATATTCGGGCTTAATGCCTAGCGAGCTTCGTCTTAGGTGATTTGTTTGGGCTAAATGCCTAGCGTGCCTCGTCTTGGGTGATATATTCGGGCTTAGTGCCTAGCAGGCTTCGTGCCGGTGATCTATTTTGGGCTAAATGCCTAGCAGGCCTTGTGCCGGTGATATATTCGAGCTTTAATGCCTAGTAGGCTTTATGCCGTTGCTTAAATCTTGGACCTTTGGTCTAGCAGGTTTTATATTAGCGAGTGTTAATTCGAGCTTATGCTTATGAATAGAAATGGTCTATATATGATGGTAATGAATAAGTCAAGGTTTGTTACTATAGTATTCTCTTGAAAGTTAGGTATTGAATCAAGTTTACGATACTTGTGATGCTTCATGAATAAATAAGTTGATAGAATGTGTTGGTACATTTGGTATGTAAAGTATTTGATTAAAATAAAAGACACTGAGTTGATGTGGATTATTTCCTTATAAGAGCAATTATGTTATATATATATATAAATAGTTCGCCATGCTTTTTATATATATATATACATTCAACTATGTGAAATCATTTTAGATGTGCATTGAAGATGTTATTCAGTGGTGTGTGAAATTGTATAAGAATTTATTTATCGATCAAGATAATTTCGATAAGTTTTACAAGTCAAGTATACAATGAATAAGGCTTCGTTATTTATATATGAACATTGAAATTCAGCTAAGATGGTATATAGTGTGTATATGTCATAAATACTGCTTGGGACTTACTAAGTTAGTAAACTTATTTGTGTGTAATGTTCTCCTCTGTTTTATAGATTAGGTAAAGGCTACCTGCTCAACGGGATCGTCAAGACAGTCGACCATACTATCGATCGCTATTTTGGTATTTTAAAAGCTTGAACTTCGAACCTATGGCATGTATAGGCTGGTTTTTATATGTTTGGTTTTGAAGTTTGTATATAGATAGCCATGCGAAAATGGCTTGATTATAATGTTAAATCTTGTGTGTATTTGGCTATGTCCTAAACTTATTTTGAAAGCATGTTTTTGGTATATATTTTGTGATGTTTTGTTATATAGGTTCGGTTGCTAAATGATAAGTAATGAATATGTTTCATGACTATTTTGTTGATTATTTTGGTACGGATCCAAATGGTAAATGATTAGTTAAAAGATGAAATATGAAGTTAGGTATAATAATATATATGCAAATTAGGTGTACATTGAAATGTTATTTGTGTTTAAATGTTAAATATGGCTTTTGTTTTTAGGGTAAAATGCACACTATATATATATATGCATCAATAGTATGTTCGACCATGTTGAAATGTTACTAAAGTCGCATATATGATTTGCATAATAATTAATGTAATATGGTTTGGATGGTTTTATTTTGTGCCTGTAGAAGAAATGAAATGATATGTTTGATATTCAACTAATGAAATAGATATATAACTTATATTTGATGCATGAAATGTAATGATATAGGTTGCAAAATGTTTTAAGTATACAAATGCCATTAATATTAGAGTCATATGTATTAAGTACATGTAACATGGCTTTGTTGCATATTAGTTAATTCAATATGTGGATATATAAATGATATTAATATGGTTGAAATTTGAAGCATAGTTTGTATATGTATTATAAGTAACTAAGCATGATTAATTTTAACTAGTTGTGTGTTTCATATGTGGAAATTTAACTAATATGATTTAGCGGATGATTGCTATTGGATTTAGAAGTTATATCGTATAGAAATTGATATAAACTTGTGTATGAAAAATGATAAATGACTGTGTGGAACTGTGTTTTGTCCGGTAATGCCTCGTAACCCTATTCCGACGATAGATACGGGTTAGGGGTGTTATAAAAGGACTAAATTGTAAAAAGTGAAAAAGTTGAGTTCTACATGTTAGAGGTGTCCAATTGTTATGAAATTTTAAATTGGAGGTCCTTAAATGATGTTTAGACCATTGGTGAAGTTGGTGGACAAAAATGGACATGGATGGGTATGTTTCAAAAGATTTTTTTAAGGGGCATTGTGATAATTTAGTAAATTAAATGAATTAAAAAAAATTTAAATGCCAAATATGTCCATCTTGTTCATTAGGACGAAATTACAAGGGTTATCCATAGCTAGGGTTTTTTCAAGCTTCCAACCTCTATAGTAAGTGATTCCAAGCCCCGTTTTTACTGTTCTTTACGTTTTTGGAGTCCAGTAACTTGATTTAGCTTATTCTAGCAATAATTTAACCTAGGGTTCATATTTGGAAAAATACCCATAGGTGAAATATATTTATTTTGATGTTTTATGATAGAATATGAAGGCTGACATAATGTTAAACAACTTTTACTAAGCGATTTTACGTGAAAACAAGTAAAACAACATAATCGGTAAAAATACCTAATGTTCATAAGTACATGTTAGAGTGAGAATTCGATGTTTCCATAGAAGGGAAAATGTTCAGCATGTCATAAAACATAAGAAAAATGAATGAAGTTTAATTTACGAGCCTAGGGGTAAAAGTGTAATTTTAAAAAGTTTAGGGGCAAAATTGTAATTTTGAAAAGTTTGAGTTAGGGACTGTTTTGAGTAATAAATTAATTAAATAAGTAGAATGTGATGTCTTAGACCCCAAAAAATGAGATTTGGACCTAGAACGGGAGGAAAATTGAAAATTGGAATAGTTGGTAAAATGACCGTTTTGGTATCGAGGTAAGTTCATATGTTTAATAAGCATTTAATTATGCATATTTGAATGATAAATTTATATTTTGGCCATAAATACTTTAGTATTGAGTTTTCAGATATAATGATTAATGTTCGATAATAATTTGATATTGGAAAGATAACTTATATAATTTATATGTAAGACCATATTTTGTATTATGGCTTTGTATGATAACAAGAAAGTATTGAATAGCATAGTTTGATGAGAATAAGTTAAGTTGATGATATGATGAGATTGAGAATGTAAGTTTGTATGTAAATAATACATCGCTTTTATTTATGTTTTAATATTTTGTTATATTATATGAGATATGGTTGAATATGGAGTAATTATTTGATGTAAATTATGAATTGTGATTATTATGGATGAATTGGTAAAATGTTGAAAAGTGAGAATTCCCAGTTGTACCTTCGGAATAGAGAAGATATGAATGAGGTAGCTTGATCACATGTGTGGTACTAAGTGTAGGCCACTATGTGTATAAGAGAGCTACGAGATGGCTTTAGGTCACATGTGTAGTACTAAGTGCAGGCTACTATGCGTACCCTATAGCTTCGATCACATGTGTGGTACTGAGTGCAGGCCATTATGTGTAAGTGATGGTTTTGGTCACATGTGTAGTACTAAGTGCAGGCTACTATGTGCACCAGATAGCTTCGGCTACAAGGGTGGTTCTTTGTGCAGGCCACCATGTATCTGTTATTATTCTGATGAGTTCAACGGGAAATTGACTAAGTGAAAATACATGTGATCATGTAACGACTAAGTGTAATTGAATATGATTATGTGATGAATAAATGCAGGTATATGTGTGAAAATTTATGAACAATGTACTTGATATTTGATCTTTAACATCCTAGATTGGGGGCTCTGCATTTGTGATGTGTTGTGTGTGTATGCCATGCTGTGTGTGTGTGTCTGGTGTGTTTAAAACTTTCGGGAAGGCTTGAGGTTAAGCCTGAGCCTTGGTAGAAATTTTGTTTTTAGACTCTGCAAGGGAGAACTAGGTGAAGTGGGCCTTAAGGATACTTGAATGGGAAAGTTAACACAAAAATCTAGTTGGTAAAGTGGCAAGGAGGCGCCACTAAGGGCATAGGAAGGTGACGCCACAAGGGATTTGAAGGAGCAGTTGAATCCCATGTTGAGCAAAAGAGTGTTTTTTAATATATGTACCGAGGAGTGTCAGGTGGTTTCAGCTGGGACTCTAAAAGAGTGAGTGTGGATTGAGTCAGAAGATAGGAAGATGAGGATAAGAGAAAAATGAGGGATAGGATAGAGGGGGAAGAGGTGGCCGAATGTGGGACTATGTGCAAGGGGAAATCGGTTGAAGTGGCTAAGGGCATGCCGAAATTCTCATTTGGTTAAGGGTGTGCCGAAATTTCATTTTTTTCCCGAAGCATAGTTTTCTTTCTTCTTCTTTTCTCCTCCTATTTTCGGCATTAGAGGATTTCCTCTTCTCTTCTTCTGCCAAAACTGAAACTCCTAAGTCACTGTTTGGAGTATCTTTATTTTTCTTTTGGCTTTCTCATCCAATTCTTTTCTACCTTATTCATTGTCGAATCTACCTAGCCTCTTTTCTGTTCATCTTTTTTTCGGATCTTTCATAAAAGCCGAAAACTCTTAGATCTCATTTGTTGCTTGGCTTTATTTCTTTCAATATTTCAATCTTCTTCTTTAATTGCCGAATCTTCTTGCAAGTGGTAGCCAAAATCTTCTGTAGAGGTAAGTGTCGACTTGTGCTATTATTTTTGTAATCTTTTTCGGCTTTTGAGGCCAAAGCCGAATGGCTAGTTGGTTGTTAGGGCCATCTTTAGTTTGACGTTTTCTCTGACCTCGTGTTCTTTTTGGGCAACATTCCGAGATTTGAAGGAGATCTAATCGCCTAGGTTTCTAAGTTAGAAATCGGTAGTATTCGAACCATATTATTTCTTTCGGGATTTCAAGGTAAGGATTTTAATTCTCCCTAAGTTGATCAATTGGTTTCTTTTCGTTATTCGTGCCTTAACCTAATGTTTCATTAAGCAATCATCATAGTACCTTCTAACCAAGATCATTCATGGACTCGAATGTCAGTAAATCAAAGGAAGGGGTTGGATCTGTAGTTCCAGCCCCAAAGTTCAAGAAATGTGCGGTGTCTGCTGTTCGTGATTGGCCACCAGGTTGTGGGCTAGCTTCTGAGCAGAACAATAGGCAGTTAACGGTAGTTTTGGCTAGCGATAGTGTCGACATAGAGAGTGTCGTCTTACATGTTATCAGGTGTGTAAACTTTCAAACACACTATACTATAACTGTACTAACATTTGTATGGCTGAAAAGCCGAAAAAAGGGCTGTGTAGACAGTCGTGATGCCCTTAGGGGTAAGGCTAGGATTGCAGTGCACGTGATATGTCGATTTCTTTGCATAGCCGAATGTATGTGTGATGATCGATGTGTTATGAATAGCATGTTGCATTGTTAGGTTTTGTATGTAGATCATGGGTATGGGTTTGATATGAAGGGGAAGAGCTTAATTGGTCACGTAGTGATGGTGGCTTTGCCATGATATATATGCATATGTTCATACATTATTTTGGTCACATTGTGATCGGTGGTATACCGCCACGATGTATATATATATTTATTTGGTCACATAGTGATCGGTGGTCGTGCTGTGAAATATTATTTGGTCACCTAGTGATCGTGTTTAATTGATGACATATTTGTCATGATGGCGTGTAGCGGATGGAGGGTTGATTGTAGAAATCCCCATGGTGTGATTGGTTGGTAAGGGTTTGTGTGTAGCGGATGGAAAAACTAGGTTTGGGTTGGGCTTATTGCATTCATATGTGTATGTTGATATGTGGGCTAAGGCCAATGTGTGATTGTGGATTGGATGCAGTATGTATAATGTGGGAGATTTTTACACACTAAGTCTTGGTGACTCACCCCTTTCCTTAAATTTTCAAGCAAGCAGTAGCTCGTGGATACAAGAGCCAAGGCGGACTCGTGGAGGCCATAAATTTCGATTTCCTTTCTTTATAGTTCGGCAATACTATAAGTTTATGTTTTTTTTAAAATTTGGGATTTTGCTATGTAATAAGGCCTTTCAAGGTTGTACTTCGGTTTATTTTATTATTTTACTGTTTATATCAAATACGACACCTCGGCCGGTTAAATATTAAAGAAAAAAGTGGAGTTTTCAGTAATCTAAGCATCATTGTTTTCAAGACACCGCAGCAAGCGAAAAATTTATCTTTCAAATCGCCGGTTCTTTCAAAAATTTAACTAAGACTTGATTTTACTTCACCATGTGACATACCAGATTCGGTCGTAACTCATGGGCTGGGTTTGGGGTGTTACATGATCGAACCTTCGGTAAGATGAGATCTAATAAGTGAAATTATGAAAGAGTAAATTTAGCAACAAAACAGTTTTGGACAGCAGCAGTTGTGTGACTTTGAAAAATCAGCAAAAATGGTGGAAATAGAATTAGAGGTTGAATAAGATATAAAATTAAATCTGAATGCGTCTATTTTCATATAAAGGAAACATAACAAACAAAGGATTTGTATATTTTGATATATTTAAATTTTTGTGAGACTAGTTCAGAATGATTACGTGATCCCCTATTCTTCCTTGTAAAAATCATTAAAAATTGTAAAAAAATAATTATGGGATATAATTTATATTCCTGAAATATTGAATGCGTCTAGTTTCAAATGAACTAAACAATAAGGTCATCTGAACTCTATATGAGGAGAAAATTGATTCGTAGTGAAGAGAGGTTAGAATAGTCAAATAGTGAAACAGAGGAAAGTTTTAATGAATAAATTGTACTAATTCGCAAGACCAAAAATTCTATAAATTTTATGGTGTGAAGATATGTGAGTCTAGTTTCGGGAAAAATTAGCAGTTTTTAATTCAGAGCTCTGTAGTTCACGAAATAAATAATTTAGTGACAGTGACTCAAGTAGATAGATTAATGAAACATGAGTAATAAGGTATAAGCATGTGATTTAATGATTGTATCAATTTGAGAACTTATTGTAAGGATTTGTCTCGTTGAGGCTTTAGTAAGGCTACAAATAAGTAAGTTGAGAAAGTAAGAACTTAGCATTATTTATGCAAGTTATGACAGCTTAGTAGTAAGCTAAATTCATTGGTAATGCTTATTATTTTTACATGTGAACTTACTAAGCTTTATAAGCTTACCCCCTTTTTTTTCCCATGTTTCAGAGTCCTATTAAACAAGCTCAGGCTGAAGATCGTCGGAGATCGCTTCACACTATCAAGCTATCTATGGGTATTTTTATTTATAAATGATTTAAATTATGGCATGTATAGGGGCTTGACTAAGTCATTTTGTATATGTGTAAATTAATTTGATCAAATGTATTGTTAAGTCCAGTAACGCCTCGTACCCGGTTCCGGCGTAGTATACATGTAAGGGGTGTCACAAGATTGAGTTGTTAAATGGCTAGTTTTGGTAGTTTTGGTTGTGTTGGCATATGACTAAGTTGCTAAGGTATTGATTGAGTTGTGTGAATGGTCATATTGGTGGTTATGAGTACGAAAATGATATGTGAACATTATGGTAAATGTAGTATAAGTTGTCCAATTGGTTGACTGATTAATGACTAAATTTAGCAAATATTTAGTTAAATTTAATTGTTGTGTTTGAGGTGTCTTTAAGGCATATTGGTTGTATGGATAGATGCCATTTTGATTTAACTACATTATGCATATTTTAGGTACATTTTTAAATGTTTGAAATAGGTACAAATGGGTTGTATGTGTGAGCATGTTTAGGGTGAATGAAGTGGCTTGAAAATGAATATATTCTCATCCACACGGCCTAAGACACGTGCGTGTGTCTCAGCCATGTATGACACACGGTCATGCGACACGGTCGTGTGTCCCTTGTAGGTTTTTATAAGTTGCATTTTGAGAGTTACACAGCCTGGGACACGGGTATACGGCTTGGCCATGTGACCCAAGTCAGAGAGTTACACGGGCACGGACACGAGCTAGGACACGGCCGTGTGTCCTTACTTCAATTACCAACACGGCTTGAGACACGGGCGTGTGTCTCAGCCATGTGAGTCACATGGTCGTGTGACCCCTGTAGTATGAATTTTTCTATCTTTTTCCATGAAGTTCTAAATGTTTTTGTTTTAGTCCCAAATCGTTTCTAAAGTGTTTCAAAGGCCTCAAAGGCTCGAAAAAGGGACATTATTCATGTGTTTGAATGAAATATGATGTGTTGTTTTCAAATGATTGTAATTGAATGTTTTAAGTTAAAAGTTTCTGGTAATACTTCGTAACCCTATTTTGGCGACAGATATAGGTTAGGGGTGTTACACCACAATTCAGTTGTCTCAATGATAAATGATTTAAATACTATTTGATATTTATTGAATTTTCATGAAGGAAAATATAATGACTACCTTGAGAAAAAATAGGTTCATATTAGAAGAAAAAATTTATTCAAAAGAGATTAAAGATATCCTATGAGAGTAACACACTTATGAAAAGGTCATTGGATGAGCACTTGGTAAGTAGATTTTGGAATGGTATCTAATAAAGGAGAACTCAGTTATGGTACTATAGTGAATGGCTTCATAACTAAATAATGTTGTAATTAATAGACTAATAGCCGAAACTTAATTACAAATTATTTGAGTCCCAAATATTTATGTCCAATCGATACCTCTATTAGCTCGAGATAACTAAAAATGAGTTGCACGTAGAACCAATAATATGAAATGGATGAAAATGATGAAGTAAGAGAAATAGATCACATGTATCATTATTCACAGTGAATGTGTTCTCTCGCTAAGTATAAAATTTCAATTAAAAATATTTTAAGTTCTTGAATTATTATTTAATTAATTGTAATTAAATAATTGAATTTCAAAGAAGAATTAAATTAATTAGTCATTCTGATTTGTTGAGTAAGTGAATAAAATATATTTTCATTATAGATTCTAATACGATAAAGTTTTCATGACTTTAACATAATTAGAATTGAGTTGAGAAAATAATTTAATTGAGAAATTAATTTAGTTAATTTAATTAATTAAGTTAATTGATTAAATAAATAATATTTTGAAAATAGAAAATAAATATTGGGTTGGATAAATTATAATTAGATAAAAATTTAGATAACACATATAATTGGACCCAATACATGAAAGGCTTAATAGGACCATAATACATGTAAAGGGTGACAACCCTATTGTAAACTTATACTTATAGTAGAAGTTGTATTTTCTATTAAAATATTATTATTTGATCAGGCATTATTCGAACAGAGCTTTTGTATTGATTTTTATATAAATATGATCCATGTGTTAAGCTTTACACACATATTGTTTATGTCGTTATTTTGTCAGAAAATGATGGCAATTTATTTTTTTATAGAATAAATTACATTTTATGAGAAAACCACATAATTTTGGTATAGATAGGTGCAATTGGTTTATGACACTTTGAGCCCACAACCAAAATAGTTTGCGGTTTGAGAATAGCAAAAAAGGCCACTTGATAGAAAGATGAGATAGGATAAACTATCTGAGAAAAATAAGTTTGTTCATCAATGCATCGGTGAATATTTTAGTGTGGATAAAAATGATTGCCTTAGATTCCGTAATTGGATCTATGTCCTTGAAGATTTCGAATTGAAGGAATTGATTCTTCGTGAGGCTCACAATAGTTCCTTTGCTATGCATCATGGTGGTCCAAAGATGTATTGTGACCTATAAGAAACGTATTTGTGGTTCGGAACGAAAAGGGAAATGTTGAATATGTAGCAAAATGTTTAGCTTGTCAAAGGGTTAAGGCCGAGCACCAAGTTCCCTCTAGGTTGTTACAACCTATCTCTATTTCGGAATAGAAATGGGAATGAATCACAATGGATTTCGTAGTTGGTCTACTGGAATGGTGGAAATGTGCAAGTGTACACAATCGCAACAAGTAATAAAGTGACAAGTAAATATCGAGTTATCATACCCACAGGGACTGTAAAAGAATTACTTATGAAAATGATTTTAAACACTTTGGTGAAGGAAAAATATTTAGATTTGAGAAATGATTAAAAACTAGAAACAGAGTAAAATAAAATAAATAAAGTTCTAATGCACGAGTTCAAAAACTGATTTTAATCAAGATGATATAATTGTGTTGGATTAATTATATTTCCTTACTTTAGAATTATTAAACTTATGCTTATACTTGTTACGAATAAATCACGACAACTCGGTAATTTGCTAACTTATGAACATATTTACAAATAAAAAATCCATTCATCTCTTGTACATATTCCTATGTCAATTCGACCAATAAAACAGATTTATAAAGGTAAATATGTTATTGCACATACATACTCACTAAATTAAACAATCTCTCGCATATTCCTATGTCGATTCAAATGATTAATTCAACCTAATAAGCATATAAAAGACTATGTGAGGTAACAAAGTATCCTTACCTTGAAACAGTTTAATCACAATAATCTTGCAAGTTATGCAAGGCATATGTATCACCAAATACAATGCTAATCTAATCTTCAGCAACCTTAGAAGAATTAAACATGCACTGATTAAGTACTGTGTCCATTAATTACAATTTCAACGCGTTTAAATAATTAATTCTTTAGTTATCTAAACAATTATAATGCCAGAATAACTTAGGCATGATTTTACTTAATCAAGCATCTTACCGAGGCCTATAACAACATAAACACAATTTTAATAATTCAAGCAGGCAAAATATAATCAACCCAACACGGATTAAATTCAAGATAAATTGATTAAAATAACCATTTCAATAGCATAAATATTCATAAACATGTTTTTCAAAACAACAACGAAATTTAAAGAGATAAGGAACAAGAAGCAAATCTGGTGTTTCTCCATGGCTTGACTGATTGCTCCGTTCTTCGTTCTTCGTTGTCCTCGGCTATCAAGGTGGCTTATGAAAAATTTAATTGCTGCTCAACAATGGCTGATGAGGACCTCTTTCCCAAGAGAAGAAATCGGCACATGAACAAAAGGGGGAATGGAAAGGAAAAGTTGAGAGAAAGTGAGAGAGGAGAAGAGAGAATGAGAGTGTGAGGGATGCCTTGAATGATCAGCCAAGAGGGGTTTTTATAGCTGAATGTGGCAGCCAAAATTTGCTAAAAATAGCAGCCAAAGAGCCACCCCTTGGCCGGCCTCCTATGTGGCAAAGTTGATGGCTTCAACTTTGCTAAATATGGCTTGGGGCAAATCTACAAAGCCACTAATTGTGGAGGGGGTTGAATGCAACTTTGACAAGTCTTAAAGGGCCTTTTTGCAAGCTTGATTAATCAGCTAAAATTCTTATTTGGCCGAGCATATGGACAGTTCTAGGCAGCCCAATTGGTGGCTGGTTCGGTTCACTAAATTCGGTTCAACCAGTGTGGTTCAACTGGACCCTTTTTTCCACAATTAATTAATAATAATTTATTTATCCCAAATTAAATTGGGAATAAATTAAAATTAATTATATTATGAGTTAACACACATTTTTGGACCATCTTAGGCTGGAAATAAATTTTGCTCGATACTTCAAATTGCTTCTCGATTTTATTCTTCGAGTAGTGTTTGCCGAGCCAATTTTCACCCTTTGTATGAATCTGTCGAAAATGATTAAAATTAATCAAAGTTTATTATAAAACTTATTATAATTCATTATGTTAATAATTTAAGTACAAAATAATTATTTTACAATAATTATATATTTTTCGACAATAATTTTATTGAAACTGCATGAATTTGAGTTAAAAAGGGCATGAAAAAATGTGTATATTTTCGTGTTTCCACACCCCCAAACTTAATTCATTGCTCGTCCTGAGTAATGCACAAACTAAAAAGAATTTCTCAAAAGCACTTTTGAAAAACTCATTCAGAACAACATTTTTCCCAAAATTATGAATTAGGTATACTTATGCTCAAGAACAAGAATTTTGATATTTATGCTACTTATGTATACATATCATTCAAATTAATATGAATAACTATTAAGGTAGCAAAAATAGATTAAACGCTTTCTTAATTAAAAACATGTAAATCCCTACCAATTTGATTTTAATCCCTTATTCAAGATTAAGCTGCAATCATTAAGTTTAACTTACGCCTTCATATGTTGAACATAGCAATTTTTCTTCACTAATGTAGGTAGCATAGAAACTTGAATCAATAGGTCTTTAAAAAGGTTATAACGTGGCTCGCTAGCGGTAGGTAAAAGATAGATAAATTTAGGCTAAAAACCCTAGACTTAGCTTCAATCGGACCTTCGAAACGTTTACCTTCAATACACCAACTTACTTTGCTTTCACATGCTCTTTTGTACATCTATTTTCTTTCAAGTACATATGCTTTTTCTTTTTTTTTTTTGAATGAGCATTTTACTATAATACTACAAATTTTGAACATTTGATACTTCTTTTCAGTTCCCCCAAACTTATTTTCAAAGAATATTCTGTGTAGTACTGAGTCTAGTGTTTGGGACAATTTAAAGATAGTTAAGAGAAACGTGATGGTTAAAAATTGCAAAGGTTCAAATAAAATTAGGCCATATAGTCTCAAAGTTGGGTTTCACAGGGTAAAATTTCATCAAGTTCGGCTTGAAAGGCTCAAACGGTCCAAACAACAGTTGCCTAAATCATTTTCAACATTCCATGCTTCCTAGGATTTCGCCTCAAGAAACTATTAAGTCAATTCTAGAGACTTAAACTTTCATGCATACCTAACTTTCTTAAGGAACTAAAAATTTTGTGGTATGATTTGCATGCTTTATTAAAAATAAATTTATGTCATTATTAAGCTAACATAACAATTTATTGAAATAATTAAACTTTATTTATACTGAAGTTTAGCATACTTAACAAAATTTCAAATTTATTGAACAAAATATATCCTAATCATAATTAAAAGAAAATTTTATTCTGAGTGGAAACAATTTCAATTTTTCGGTCCCCCTACTTAAGATGAACAATGTCCTCATTGTTAAAAGTGAATAGATACTATACACCAGGTAGGAGTCTAGAAAAGAGTAGGTGAGTCAATTTGACTGCTTAAGTACCAAGCTCTCTCAAAATCCAATCCTAGACATGTATATATCCATTGCCACACTTTATACTTTGTGTCTTGTTCATTTTTATTTATGATTTCCACCTCTTGTTTTATTATGCGAAAAATCATAATAGAACCTAATCCTAAAACATTAAATAATCTAGGAAAGAAAATGAAATAAAGTAAAGATCCCCCTTTTTTATTTATTTGTAGATCCATCAGAATTTGACTCATACTTTTCCTTCCTCGACATTGGAGTCCATGGTTCAAGTATAAGTCTGGAAATTCATGCACAAAAATAAACGGGTTATGAAATATATATTTTAAATGCATCTATGATCGAGTCATTCTGTATTTTTGAGTATCTCCAATAATCTTGTTACTGCAACTACATGTGTTATAGCATAGCCATTATACCAAACTGTTCACTTCGTGGAATAGTGTTAGATAAAGGGACTCTCAGCGTCAAACTTAGGAAATTTGTTAAGGGTGATTTCAGTTTTGGGCAGGTGGGTGAGTAGTTGAGGGTAAGGTTTAGAGTTGAAGAGGGTGGCAGTTTTAAGGATAGTTCAGGTGCGGTAGTTGCTGACTTCGAATAAAGGTGTTTGGGGTGGTGATTCAGGGAGTTAAGGGCTGCAACATTAAGGGGTTAAGTGAGATGCACTATTGGGCTACTAGGGAGTTGTGGTAGAACAAGGTAAGGGATATAGGTTTGTGCAGAAAAGGGTTGAATATTTCCCTTCTTATTAGTGTCTTAAGCCCAATGGCAGCTCCTTTTTGGATCCTAAGCTCCTATACTGAAAAAAAACTCAAAGAAATTAATGCTTGGGGTTAAAAGTTAACGCTTTATTTAACAAAACAAATACTTAAATTCTTTAGGCTTCTTAGAAAAATATTTTTTTAAAAAATTACATCAAATTAAACTCTCAAGAAAGATTGGAGGGGTCACAGATGGTCCCGCTTAAGTCTCAATCTCCTAGATAGAGTTTTAATTAATGTAATGAACTAAAGAAAATTTTATCTAAGTCTACCATTTTATTCAAATGAGAAAAAAAACTAAAAATATAAAATAAAGATAAAGAAAGTGAAGAGAACTCCCTCCATTTTATTTAGGATCGTCATTGACCATAGTGGTGTAAAATGGCCATTTGTCATGCCAACCATAACCATTTAAGAAGTAATCATATTCTTTCCCATCAAATCTGTCCAACATCTTATTAGGGAAAGAAAATTCATAATGATCTTTCCTGGTGGCCTTATTTAACTTCCTGTAATTCCTACAAATCCTCCAACCCGTGACTCGAATATCTGCAATAATCCATCCAACACACTTCTTGTGCCTTTCCAAAATCACGAGTACCTATTCTTCTTGATATTTGGTGAACTCAACTGACATAATGATAGGTAAAGTCGAAGATAAACCCAAATAGTCATATTTCAAATGAGGAGACAAAATCTTTAGTTCCAATTTAGCTGGCTCTTCAATCAACAACTTTGGTTGTGTATACTCTTGGGATGAAAACTCTAATGATTCGAGTGGAACTTCTTGAGTGAATTCCTTTGAATTAGCTTCTAACCAAGCCAAACATTCCTTGTCTTCATCATCACTTGGTGAATCCTCTAGTAGAATATGTTCTAATGAATCGTCTAAAGAATTGAGCTCCAATTCTGTAGAAGCCAGTGATTCCATCTTGGATATAGCAGAACAGTCTTCAACTACATCTGGGGATTTAGCAGCATCGAAGTCATTAAAAGTCACCTTGTCATCAAAAATTTTTTTCAACTAAGTATCTCGTTGCTGCTTCTGAAATCGTTGAGGATATGGCAATGGTGGAATCTTATCTTTAACCGGACAACTCTTTCGTAATTTTTTTTTGCATCTAACAAGGGTGTTAAATAATCAGAACTAACTGGTTTAGAGTTTACCTCGTCAAGGATCACTGAATCTGACTTCTGTGATACAGGAGTTTCAACACTTGGTTGAACTTCCCCTTTGTCTTGAGCTATAACATGCTTATCTTGAACCTTAACCACCTTGGGCTCCAATGTCTTTCCACTCGGCAAAGAGACTGCTTTGCAATGTTCTTTGCCCAAATTTTTGGATTTTTTGTGTCACTTGGCCAAATACCTTGGGGTTTATTTCAAAGTTCATTGGTTACCTGACCCATTTGATTCTCAGATTATCATTCTTCACTATGTATGCCTTCAGCAGATTCTCAAGATCACTTGAAGATTCAGTTGGTGGGGGTTATTGCACTTGTTGAGAATATTCCAATGGATAATTAGGTCGAAATGGCATAACAGAGTCGCTATGGTCCGCATATTGATTACTCCATTCAGAAATTGGATGATTCTGCCATGAAGAATTGTAAAAATTTTATTGCGAACTATTCTAGTTTTGATTTCCCATATAATAATTTGACTCTTGATTCGATGGGCAGTTTTCAAAGAAATGGCCATCTCTACAGTATTCACAAGAAATATTCTCGAACTGGTTTTGCTGTTGACCTGATAGATTACCATTGAAACCATTACCAATTATGTTCTTAAGCATAGAAGACATAGAGGATACCTAGGCTACCAAAGAAGCAAGTGTGTCCGCTTTATGTACTCTCTACTGCTCGGTTGATTGGCCACTGATAGTTATTGCTGGAAATTCTTTCAATAATCTTGTAAGCATCGTTATAAAACTTAAAAAGAAGGGCTCCATTCGCCGAAGCATCCACCATCATTCTAGTATGAATATTGAGACCAATATAGAAAGTCTCCAATTGAACGCATTAAGGAATGCCGTGATGAGGGCACTTTCGTAATAACTCCTAAACCACTCCCATGCTTCATATAAAGATTCTTCATCAAGTTGCTAAATGAAGTGATTTCATTTTGGATCTTGGCGGTTAAAGATGTATGGAAATATTTCATTAAGAAACATTCAACCAACTCTTGCCATGTAGTTATGGAACCAGACATGAAGGGAGTTCTGTAACATCCTAAAATTGGGCCTAGTAGAATTGGGCCCATTGGGCTTTAGGCTTGGGAGTGTTTAAAATTTTTGAGAATAAGAGAACGTCATTATTTCAAGTTGAACTTATTAGGAAGGTGATTTTGGAAAGTTACGGGGTTTCTAGGAAGTTTTGGGTTCAAGTTAGGCTATAGGAAAATTTTAGTGTTGAAGCACTTAAAGGGGAGAAGGCAAATGGCGTCTAGCATGAGGGAATGAGTGGGTAACTTGCTAGCACAAGAGGAGCTAGTAGCAAGGTGGTGAGGCATCATATGAAAGGGCTTAAGGGCTGGAGTTCGAATCCCATCTATTGTAACCTTTGGTATTTAATTTTTTTTACTAATCAAATGTTTATGGGAAGTGTCGACCAAGCTTTAAAGATGGTAATGAAGACTTTATATTTATGGAAAGAAGAATAAGAAAATATGGCATGGAGGAAAACAAGGGAAAATGAAGGAAAGAATCAAAGGAAAAAGGTAAGAGAAGGGAACATGTTGGCCTATTATGTGGAGGATTTTGGGGTCAACACTCATCTTTTTGGTAAAGATGGTACATGATTTTGGTAGGGAGAATAGGGGGAGCCAAATTTCTATAGTCCCTTTTGCAATTTTAGTGGAGGAGAGGCTTTTCTCTTTTTAGCATTTTTGAGTTTGCTCTTTGGCAATTTCTTCTCTCCCTTGCCGAAACTCTAAAGCCAATATTGTACACCATTTTCACTTGTTTGGCCGAAACACCTAGTCCATTTGTGCACCTTTCTCCTTTGTTTTGCTGAAACTTTCAAGCCATTCTTTGTTGCTACTTATCATTATCCTAGCCTTGGTTTTGGAAGTTGATTGGTAAGTGGGTGATTAGGCCGAATATTGGCGGTAAGATGTTACTCTTTATTTCGATGTTTTGCGCCGCTCATGTGATTCTATTTTGGGGTGATGATATCAAATTCTTACTCTTGTGGAAGGGCCAAATATTGGATGAAGGCTAACCCCTTTAGTACATCACTTATTTATTTTTAGGAACTCGTTGCAATAGCCAAAGGGCAAGGCTGGATTTTAGAACCTAGTAGGGAAGGATCACGATTGTGGGGGCAACGAAGAGTGGTTCTTTAGGAAATCCAAATCAGGTGTGTAATCTCACACCTCTCTGAATATTTGCATGAAATGTTTTGTGATTCGGTTGAAAGATCGAAAAACTAGAAATCGGCATCTGTGACCTCACGGACGTGCGTATGTTCATAGTGGAAACCATATTTTGCAATGAAATAGTTTTTAGTTTGCAGCAGTGACGTGATTTTGAAAAATCACAAAAAATAGGAGAAAGGGAATTAGAAGGTGAATAAGGTATCGAATTAAAGCTTATTGTGTATATTTTTATATGAAAGAAACAGAGTAGGAAGAGGAATTTTATATTATGTGATATTCTAAATTTAGTGAGGCTGGTTCTGAATGACTTCGTAGTTCCCTGATCTGTCTTGGAAAAATCATTCAAAATTTTACAAAGTGAATTATGAGTTATAATTCATATGTATAGATTCCTTAGTGAGTCTGTTTTCAATAGAAACAAGTGAGAGCAACATATGAAAACTGTATGAGGAGATATTTGAGTTTAGGGTAAGAGAGGTCAGAACCATTGGTCAGTGAAACAGTGGAAACTTTAATGAATAAACTGTACTAAATGGATAAGCCAAAAATTCTGGAAAAATTAAGTCTAGTTTCAAGGAAAATTTACGGATCTAAATTTCGAGTTTTTAACTCGATTTATAGTCAATTTAGTCAATATGATGTAGATGGACATTTTAAATTTTTATGCCCCAAATTAGTAGTTAAGTTTGGGGTTGCAAAATTACGAAAATACCCTCGATGGGTAAAATTACAGAAATACCATTGGGTTGTAAAATTTACCGAAATGCCCCTATGGGCTGAATTATCGAAATGCCCTATGGGCTAAATTACCGAAATGCCCCTATGGGCTGATTCATTAAATGTATTCAATAGATTAATGGTTGTTATTTATATGTGGAGACTTTATGTTATTATATGTTGCATCTCTACATATTGCATGGGATGGGAAAATTGAATGAAGAGAAGTGTAGCCTAGTGGCATTGCCACAAATTCTGATAATGGCTATGTGCCAACCTAAATATGGCTTTGTGCCATCGTGATTAAGGCTGTGTGCCGGTTATATTACTGTATATATTATTCTGGTGGCCTCACCACAAATTCTGATAATGGCTATGTGCCAAATTAAATATGGCTTTGTGCCATCGTGATTAAGGCTATATGCCGATTATATTACCGTATATGATACTCTAGTGGCTTTGCCACAAATATTATAAATGAGAACTTGCCTGCGAAATATTATAAATGGCAACTTGCCTGCGAATTATTATAAATGGAAACTTGCTTGCAAATTGGTGTGATTGGCGGGGTGGGTTGACTTGATCCCCACAGGTGTGATTGGCTGGTATGGGGGTGTGATTGGATGGATGGGTTGGGTTGCATACATTGCACATATATATATTCTGTTATGTAAATGGGCTTCGGCCCAATATTATTCTATATGGGCCCAGGCCCAAATTATTGCTAATTAGATTCAGGCCCAGTGGATGATGGTAAAGGGATTAAACACTGAGTTCTAGTAACTCACCCCTTTTCCTTAACTCTTGCAGGTAATGCTCAGTGATGTGGACTTGGGCCATGGATGACTCGGTGGAGGCCATACTTTGGAAATAATGTTTTCGAACATTAGTAAACTTCTTTACCGTTTTAATTCGTTACTTTGACTATTTTGGGTTTTAAAGTTGTAATACGGCCTCTGGAATATGTTTTATTTTGCTTTACATTTAGACGTACTTAATATCTTTTTTGAATTGTTTTAAATGGGGATTTTTCTAAAATCATTAATAACAATTTTTTCAAAATTGATTAACAAATGGATTTTATAATAAATATGGACAACTAATTTAACTTGGATTTTCTTTCGAGATTATCAACGTCATTTTCAAAAGTCACGATTTTAAGGTTCACTAGTTCGATTTTTGGTTTATCAATTAAACCTCTTGTGATTAGAAGTATTTTATCAAATATTTACAACCAAACTTGTTTTCTCAACTATAATTTAATAACACCTATTTTAGTACAAATTACCAGTTCTTAATATGTTTTCTTCATGTGACATGTTAGATCCGGTCGAAACGCATGGGCCAAATTTGGGGTGTTACATTTTATGGTATCAGAGTTAGGTTGCAAAACTAGGCTGTGGTTTGGGTTCAAAAGTATTTTCCAAAGCTGTTTAAAATTTTTAATTTATAAATGCATGTTCCAAAGGAAGTATGGCACCATGGGTATCCGACACCAAGTCAAGTAAGTTTATGCTTTTATTTTATAATTGTTGTGGTATGACTGTAGAAATACTCTAGAACTTTTAGCTTGAGGAGTTGAAACTATTGAGATTGAGACTATAGGATGCGTTGTGCGAAAACAACTTTACTTCTTATACTCTATAAAACATTGTTTAATAAACATTGAATAGCATACTGATCCATAAGACTCTTAATAAGATTAAGTCGATGTAGTGAACATGAGTGCTAGAGGACGTGGACGTGGTGGACGTAGCTGTGGTAGAGGCCGAGGTGCTAGAGCTAGATCTTCAACACTGAGGCATGTGTCCAAAAGGGAGGCGTTGGCATCGCCAGTGGTTGAGACGGGGTCTCATGATGGAGCCGGAGTCGATGAGTTGCCTCAGCTAGTTAGGGAGGTTTTAAAGGAGATTAAAGGAATCGGTGAGGCACTTTGGTTTAGGTGCATGGACTGTAAGAAGAAAATAGATCGCGTTTCTTTAGGGTCGCAGTCTCATTCTATAAAGCGTGTTAAGGCACGTCTAAACTTTTTGGCTTACGATTATTATAGAAGGCGTCATTCGGGAGAATGCTGGAGGAGGTCAAGAGCATGCTTGAGATGTGGGTATAAGGAGCATAAGGCTCGAGATTGTTTCATCACCATCAAGTCAGGTATGTTTTGGTTGGACGTGATGTTTGAATGTGGAAATTTTAGGTATAAGTGGTAGATAACTGCTTGTTTCTGTGGTTAGATGTTTGGTTGTGTGTAAAAGGATTCAATATTAAGTTAAAAGTACATTAGTGTTATTAAGGTCAAAGTGCACAGCGAAAGCATAGTGGTGTGACTTGAGCGGTGCGTTTAGTAGTTGGCTGGAAATTTCGAGGACAAAATTTCTTTAAGGAGGGTAGAATTGTAACATAATGAAATTGGGCCTAGTAGAATTGGGCCCATTAGGCCTTGAGCTTGGGAGCGTTTAAAATTTTTGAGAACAAGAGAACAGCATTATTTCAAGTTGGACTTATTAGGAAGGTGATTTTGGAAAGTTACGGGGTTTCTAGGAAGGTTCGGGTTTAAGTTAGGCTATAGGAAAATTTTAGTGTTGAAGCACTTAAAGGGGAGAAGGCAAATAGCGTCTAGCATAAGGGAATGAGTGGGTAACTTGCTAGCATAAGAGGAGCTAGTAGCAAGGTGGTGAGGCATCACATGAAGGGGCTTAAGGGCTGGAGTTCGAATCCCATCTATTGCAACCTTTGGGATTTATTTTTTTTTTTTACTAATCAAATGTTTATGGGAAGTGTCGGCCAAGCTTTAAAGATGGTAAGGAAGACTTTATATTTATGGAAAGAAGAATAAGAAAATATGGTATGGAGGAAAATAAGGGAAAATAAAGGAAAGAATCAAAGGAAAAAGGTAAGAGAAGGGAACATGTTGGCCTATTATGTGGAGGATTTTGGTGTCAAAACTCATCTTTTTGGTAAAGATTGTACATGGTTTTGGTAGGGATAATAGGGGGAGCCAAATTTCTATAGTCCTTTTTTCAATTTTAGTGGAGGAGAGGCTTGTCTCTTTTTAGCATTTTTGAGTTTGCTCTTTGGCAATTTCTTCTCTCACTTGCCGAAACTCTAAAGCCAATATTGTACACCATTTTCCCTTGTTTGGCCAAAACACCTAGTCCATTTGTGCACCCTTCTCCTTTGTTTTGCTGAAACTTTCAAGCCATTCTTTGCTGCTACTTATCATTCTTTTAGCCTTGATTTCGGAAGTTGATTGGTAAGTGGGTGATTAGGCCGAATATTGGCGTAGGATGTTACTCTTTATTTCGATGTTTTGCACCGCTCATGTGATTCTATTTTGTGCTGATGATATCAACTTCTTACTCTTTTGGAAGGGTCGAATATTGGATGAAGGCTAACCCCTTTGGTACATCACTTATTTATTTTTAGGAACTCGTTGCAATAGCCAAAGTGCAAAGCTGGATTTTAGAACCTAGTAGGGAAGGATCACGATTGTGGGGGTAACAAAGAGTGGTTCTTTAGGAAATCCAAATTAGGTGTGTAATCTCAAACCTCTTTGAATATTTGCATGAAATGTTTTTTTGATTCAGTGGAAATATCAAAAATCAAAAACGGCATCTGTGACCACACGGACGTGCGTATGTTCGTAGTGGAAACCATATTTTGCAATGAAACGGTTTTTGGTTAGCAGCAGTGACTTAATCTTGAAAAATCACAAAAAATAGGAGAAAGGGAATTAGAAGATGAATAAGGTATAGAATTAAACCTTATTGTATTTATTTTTATATGAAAGAAACAGAGTAGGAAGAAGAATTTTATATTCTGTGATACTTTAATTTTAGTGAGAGTGGTTCTGAAAGACTTCGTAGTTCCCTGATCTCTCTTGAAAAAATCATTCAAAATTTTATAAAGTTAATTATGAGTTATAATTTATATTTATAGATTCCTTAGTGAGTCTTTTTTCAATAGAAACAAGTTGGAGCAACATATGAAAACTGTACAAGGAGATATTTGAATTTAGGGTAAGAGAGGTCAGAATCGTTGGTCAGTGAAACAGCAGAAATTTTAATGAATAAAATATACTAAATGGCTAAGCCAAAAATTCTGGAAAAATTGAAGTAACAAGATATATGAGTCTAGCTTCAAGGAAAATTTACGGATCTAAATTTTGAGTTTCCTAACTCGAGTTATAGTCAATTTAGTCAATATGACGTAGATAGACAATTTAAATTTTTTTTGCCCCAAGTAAGTAGTTAAGTCCGGGGTTGCGAAATTATGAAAATACCCTCGATGGATAAAATTATAGAAATACCTTTGGGTTGTGAAATTTACCGAAATGCCCCTATGGGCCGAATTACCGAAATGCCCCTATGGGCCGATTTATCGAAATGCCTCTATGGGCTGATTTACCGAAATACCTCTATGGGCTGAATTATCAAAATACCCCTATGGGCCGATTTATTAAATGTATTCAATAGATTAATGGTTGTTATTTATATGTGGATATTTTATGTTATTATATGTTGCATCTCTACATATTGCATGGAATGAGAAAATTGAATAAAGAGAAGTGTAGCCTGGTGGCATTGCCACAAATTCTGATAATGGCTATGTGCGAACCTAAATATGGCTTTGTGCCATTGTGATTAAGGCTGTGTGCCAGTTTTATTACCGTATATATTATTCTGGTGGCCTCCCACAAATTCTGATAATGGCTATGTGCCAAATTAAATATGGCTTCGTGCCATCGTGATTACGGCTATGTGCATATCATATTACCGTATATGATACTCTGGTGGCATTGCCACAAATTCTGATAATGGCTATGTGCCAACCTAAATATGGCTTTGTGCCATCGTGATTAAGGCTGTGTGCCAGTTTTATTACCGTATATATTATTTTGGTGGCCTCGCCACAAATTCTGATAATGGCTATGTGCCAAATTAAATATGGCTTCGTGTCATCGTGATTACGGCTATGTGCCGATTATATTACCATATATGATACTCTGGTGGCTCTGCCACAAATATTATAAATGGCAACTTGCCTGCGAATTATTATAAATGGCAACTTGCCTGCGAATTGGTGTGATTGGTGGGGTGGGTTGACTTGATCCCCACAGGTGTAATTGGCTGGTACGGGGGTGTGATTGGATGGATGGGTTGGGTTGCATACATTGCACATATATATGTTCTGTTATGTAAATGGGCTTCGGCCTAAGATTATGTGTAACACCCCAAACTCGGCCTATGCGTTTTGACCGAATTTGACATGTCACATGAGAAAACATGTTAAATCCTTTTTATTCATACTAAAATAGGTATTGATTTATTAAAATCAAGAAAACAAGTTTGATTTGAAATATTTGGTAAAATACTACTAACCTAGAAGATTGATTGATAAATCGATAAATTTGAACTAGAGATTTTATAAACCGTAACTTTTGAAAATATCGTTGATATTTCGAGAGAAAATTTTCGAGTTAAAAATATTCCGTAGAAGTTTGTTAAGAAATCCATTTGTTAATCTATTTTGGAAAATCCTTATTTAAGTTTTGAAAAATTCCCATTTTAAAATAATTTAAGCAACAAAATAAGTTAAATCAAACATAAAGCAAAAATTAAAATATTTTAGAGGCCTTATTACAACATAAAAAAAAAACCCAAAATAGTAAAGTAAACGGAAATAGAAATCTAAAGTTCAAAATAAACACCATTTCTGAAGTATGGCCTCCACCGAGTCATCCATGGCCCAAATCCACGTTACTGAGCATTACCTGCAAGGGTCAAGGAAATAGGGTGAGTTACTAGAACTCAGTGCATAATCCCCTTACCGTTATCCACTGGGCTTGAACCCGTTTAGCAATAACTTGGGCCGGAGCCCATTTAGCATAATCTTGGGCCTAAGCCCAATTATAAAATAGAATATATATACATATATAATTATGTGCAAAGTATGCAACCCAACCCATCCTAATAATCCATCCTGTAACACCCCAAACCCGGCCTAGAAGTTAGGCCCGAATCTGGCGTGTCACATTGGGGTGCTTTTCGAGAAACCATGGTTCCATTTGAAAACCTTTCTTGATATTAAAAACTAAAGTCCCAATTTGCGTTTGTTTATTATTAATCGACATTTATTAAAAAGTTATTACCTAAAAAAACTTTGTTTGTTGCGGAAACTTAATTAAAATGACTGACTTATGAAAACGTGATGTTTACGACCTATTCATGAAAGCGTAGTATTTTGAAAGAAGATATTGTTTTGGAAAACTGTGATACAAAGTTTACCAGATTTAGGACATAATAAACTAAAAATCCAAAACTAAAACCAAAATTTAAGAGAGGCCTTATTATAAAATATTAACCCAAGTTAAAAATAAGTAAAATACTAGAGTCCAAAACTGCTCGTAGTGTGGCCACCTCCGAGTCCTCCAAAGACGTCGAACCGCCATCGAGGATTACGAAAAATATTAAAAAGAGGGTGTGAGTTTACGAAAACTTAGTGTGCATAACCCTCATCAATAAGAACATGAATCAAAATAGTTTGGGCCGAAGCCCATTTCAATAACGGTGGCAATTGTGCCTTAGCCCATAAAAGCCTCAGTTGGGCCTTAACCCATAAATGTCACAAATCATATTTATCTAGGCCTGAGCCCATCTCAAATAAAACCACATATGCAATGCATTAATGCCCATACCAACCCTACACTCCGTCTCATGTCCAACCCTGCACTCTTGTGGGGATTTAATCGACCCACCCATCCCTACACTCCTTATGTATCGGTGCAGCATAGCTGCTCGATGGCTAAAAGCCTTCGGTGGATCCACAGTTGTCAAGTGACTATGTGATCCTATCTGCACTTCCCCTTTCGAATAATCCCATCCCATGCAACACAATAACACATGAATACAACATACAATAATAATCATACGATAACAATCGTAAATCACATACAAGAATAATCATATAACATGTAGGGGCATTTTCGTCATTTTTGCCCTCTAAGGGCATATCTGTCATTTTACCCATCGAGGGTATTTCCGTAATTTACCTACCAAGCGACTCGGCTACCATTTATGATCTTTACCGGACTATTGGGCCTAAAATCGATTTTGGCCCATTTGGCCCACGCGCTTGTGTGGTCCACCTAGCACAAATCTAGTCACGTATATAAAATTCACCTAGTCTAGTTCACTATATACTACACCATCATACATTTTATTCAATTGGGCCCACGTCCTTATTGGGCCCACTTCGGCCCATCGTGGCCCAACAGCCTCAACCCACAAGAACACTACTGATGGCCTCAACTATCGCGTCGAAGCCCCCCACATCGCGCGCTCAGACGCCCATGTGGCTACTATTACCGTGATCGATACTTCAGCATTTGTCGCTCTACAACTAGAGTAGAGAGAGAGTTGCACACCTGATAGGAATTCTGAAGCTGCTAAATCACGCTCCCAAAGCTCCTAAGCCCATCGCCCACCAAGGTATCTTTTCTCTCCTCCTAGAATGCTCTTTATATAGCTAGCTTCTCACCTTCTTTCTTCGCATCTTTCCAATGTGGGATCCTTCTGCTAGTAGAGTTTAAATCCAACTCAAACTCTTGTCGCCCCATCTTAGCAAAATAAATACTCCCTTGCTTCTCATGAGATTCAACTCGGGCTCCTTGTAACATAACCCATCTTTGCTAGCCACTTTACCAACTAGCTCTTTGTTTCTAAAATCATGCACAACTAAATATAAGTCCTATGGCCAAATTCAAAAATCCATTTAAAAGAAAACTAAAATGCAAGCACCAAGACTTGAACTTGGACCTCCTTCCTTCCTTGTGGCGTCACCCCTTGCCTCTTATATGGTGTCACTTTGCCACTACACCACACACTCCACTTGTCATTTTTCCCCGCATTTTATTCTTAAAGCCTACCTACCAACTCCCATGGTTTTTTTCACCTAAAACTAAAATTTTTCCTATGGCCTAACTTTAACCCGAGACTTCATAAAAGCCTCCTAACCTTCCAAAATCACTCACATACTAGATCCAACTTTCCTTAGTACCATTCTTTTGTTCTCAAAAAAATTTAAACGCTACTACCCCCAAGGCCCATTGGACCCAATCCTACAAGGCCCAACTTTGGGATGTTACAAATGTACCCTCCTTAAACAAATTTCATCCCCAAAATTTCCAACTATCTCATAGCCGCACAATACCGGATATACCACTACGCTTCTGCTGCGCACTCTAGTCCTAATTGCAAATTAGGTAAATAACCCATTACTGGTAAAGCACATACCAGTATTCACACCTGGAGCATATCCGTCCTCAGGACGACGTGCTGCATAAACCAATGCCGACTGTCTCGCCTCCTCATGACCAACACCTCTACCTGGAGCTCCACGTCCCAAACCATTCCCATTCCTTGCATGCCCACGGCCTCTAAGCGGCCTCTTGTACCCCTTCTAGCACTCATTATCACTTTGCGTATTATCTAAATTACAAATTTTATGAATTTAGCTCATAGTTCCAATAATTAAACAAATGTTTTATGGAAGTAGTAGTTAAGAGTTGTTTTCGAATTGCCAGCTCACTATAGGTTTTAGTCTACTACAGGCCTCAGTATAGTCTATCATCTAAAGTAAGCCCAGTATCTACCTACAGCAATAACAGTTTAAAACATATAAGAGAACTTACTTGGTCCGACGCTGGAGACTCGGTGTGCCACACAAAAACTGCAACATCCTTAAATCGGGGTCTCTACTTTTTTTTGTATGTTTGCATGTGTTAGTGTGATTGCTATGCTAGTTTAGGGTGTTTGGGGTTCTGGCATGAGCTAGGGGCAGGCTTAAGCCATAGTAGAAATTTTTGTTTTGAGTACTTGGAAAGCAGCTAATAGAGTTAGGGGTTAAGTGAAATATTTGGTGTGTTTTGACACAAGGAGCTAGGTGGAAAAGTGGCAAGGAGGCACCACTTGAGCACAATGGGGATGACGCCACAAGAAGGTGGGAGAGCCTAGGTTCGAGCGGCAGAATTCCCCTTTCTGGTAATTCTTTTTAACGCCAGCTCAAGGGAGGAGTTTGGCTCAAGGTGGACTCTGATGGATGAGGTTGGAAGAGGTCAACAGGATTGAATGTGTGGATAAGAGAGGTTTGTGGAGTTGGATGGATTAAAACTCGTTTGAATAAGTGGTTAAGAGGAATTCAAAGAGAGAAAGGGGGGATTGATATGGGAGGTGGCTAGGCCAAATTTTTGTAATAGCGAGGAGAGCTTAGAGCATTCAATTTTTGTGTGTGAGTGGGGTGCCAAAATTGGGTTTTTGGGGTATGATTTTCGGTATATTGGGGTGAGTTTCATTTTTATTTTGACTTTAGTTTTCTTCCATTTTCCTTGGTGTCAAAACCTCTCTCAATTGCATACCCTTGCATTTGGGTTCTTTTTCTTTCTTTTTTAAAATACCTTTGGCTGAATGCCCTCCCAAACCTTTTCTCATATTTGTTTCTTTAACTTCATCTTTTCTCTCAATCTCTCTCATTGTGCCGAAAACACCAAGAGCATCTTTCTTTTTCTCTCATCTTGTGCTAAAGCCGAAACCATCACCCTCCCTCTCTATTAACATTTTTCTTCTCTTCTATTGGACCCATAGTCGAATCACCTTACCATTCTTTTTCCTATTTTCTTTTAGTATTTGGAGGAGCTGAACCTTTCTTTCTTATTAAGGTAAGTTGTTGTTTTCTCTCAATTGTGTATTAAGGCTAAAACTCTCTAATCCTCTTTTCACTCTTGATTTTTGGCAAACCGAATATCTGTGCTCATATCTCCTTTCCTCTTCTTGCGTTTTCTCTTATTCTACCTAGGTCCTGAAATCAATTTCCCTTCTCTGGATCTCCAAGCCGAATCTCAACCCACATCTTGCAGCAGATCGTCATCACCCATCCACTCTTAATTGATTTTGGTAAGTGTTGAGGTAAAGGGGTGATCATCTTCTCATGTTATATTCTTTTAGGATTTATGTTAGTGTCGAATGGCTTTTGGGATCTATGGTGATGTGTTTGGTTGATTGTAGGAAGGAGTGTAGCTGCATTCTGTTGATCTCCAGGATTTTCTTGGCTTGTGATTTAAATCTAAATCTTCAGGATTTATTGATTAGGTAAGGGATTTATTCATTTGGGTTTGATATTCTTAGTCATAGTATTCTCTGTGTTAACCTGGCTTAGTTACCAAAAGGTGTTATGGACCCTAATGGCAGCCAATCATTAGGAGGGGTCAGATCTGAGACCCCAGCCCCTAAGTTCAAGAAGAGAGTCGTGTCTGCGATTCGTGATTGGCCACTTGGGCGTGGACCAGCATCCGAGCAGGAAAGTAGGCAGTTAACGGTCGTGTCAATTAATGACAGTACCGATGTGGAGGGTGTCATACTACGTGTAATCAGGTATGTAACACTTACACACTCCATTAGATAATTTGCTAATTATGTTTATTATTAAAAGCCGAAATAACTATTGAAATCGTGTGTTACCGTTGTGGGTATGAGCGTGGACTCTGGGTAAGTCCCCTGTGGATTGGCTATCGATATATGCTGTTATACTATTTGATTATGCTATGCTATGTGCTACTTGCATTACAAACATGTTATTATGCCACGGAAAATGTGTTCATGATGATGGGTATGCTGAGAGGAGGGGGAAGGATGATTTAGACTGTCACCAGTGGTTTTGGCCACACAGTGGGTTAGCCCCGCTTTCCTTATTATTTGTGACTAGTCTCAGTGGTTTTGACCACCAGTGGTTTTGACCATACGGATATTATTTGTGACTACGGTCACCAGTGGTTTTGACCACACATGATTATTGTAACTCGTCCCAGTGGTTTGGTACCACAGTGGGTTGGCCCCACATGTTGATTACGGGATTGTCATTAGTGGTTTTGACCACACGGTGGGTTGGCCCCACCATATGTTTTGTGACTACGATCACCAGTGGTTTTGACCACACTTATGTGGTATGGTTTTGACCACACAGGAGTTCGGTTGGTTAGGTTGGGTTTGCATGATTTGCATATTGACTTATGAAATGTGTAAGTGCCTTGTTATTATCAGGATGGGGATTTATACACTGAGTCTCAACGACTCACCCCTTCCTTGTATTTTTACAAATAAGGCCTAGATCGCGGATGTAGAGCCGGGGTGGACTCGAGGTGGCCATGCACTTTATTTTTGGGTTTTGTTTTAAACTTCCATTTCAGTTTATATTTTCTTTAAATTTGGTTTTGGATATGTAAGAATGCCGCTAAATTTTATTACTTTGGGTTTTTGATTATCTGCTTTATGTTTTATCATACTGTGCTTAAGTTAAATAACATAGCATGCTCAAATAACCGGTAAAAATCAACGTTTTTGAAAAAAAATCATACCTCTTGTCGAGATTTTTTACAACCATCGGGTATTAATAAACATATGAGGTTAATGAACAACACAGATTATCTCCAACTTAAGTCTTTATATCAAGTTCAATTACATAACGGTTTTTAACTTAATTATTTTAAACTCACTCGGGTTTTCATACAACCAAACGACTTACCAAAACTAGAAACAACAAACGATCTTCTCAAGGGAGTTTTCTTTTAAACTCAAAACGAAAAAAATGTTTTCGATAACAGTTTTTCATAAAAGTAAACCGGTAAATTGTTTTCTACAAAATAATTTTCACCCTGCAACATACTGAATTCGCTCGTGGTGTGTTAACCAGGTTTGGGGTGTTACAATTTTGGTACCAGAGCCAGGTCCAAAAGCTCGACTGTGGGCTCGAGGCCCAAAAATTTTTAAAATGGGTTATGAAAGGTTTTTATGGGAAGGTACGGTTGGAAAAGCATGGCACCGAGTCTTGGCATTGATCTGCCGGGTAAGCACCCCTATTTGTGTCAATGTGATTGTAATGATGATGTTATGACTAGTGGTAATAGGGAATTGCTTTAGAAACTTAAACCATAGGATTGTGTGAACTTACGAAAACAATCCCTGTATTAAACTATTCATAAGAATGTGCTTTAATAATAGTGGAATAAGTCTAATGCATAAAACTGTTAAATCAGATCAATTTGTATCGGCAGTCATGAGAGCACGAGGACGTGTGCGTAATACGCGTGGATGAGGTAGGGGTAGGATGATAGTGTCAAAATCGGTAGGGTCTAGACATGGGTCAGAGAATGAAGTACCACCACCGCCAGTTGTGGGCGCGGAATATCAGGATCAGATGGTTGGTGATGACGCGTTGTCGCGGTGATTTGCGGGTTGCGAAAGATTTTGCGGAGCAGCATCAAATAGGAGCTCAAAAGTCGTGGTCCGAACGACTCTGGGCTAGTGGCGCAGAGGTATTCAGAGGTGTATCGGGTGTGGCTCCTAGTATGGCGGATTATTGCCTGGAGGCGACAGAACGTATCATGGACGACCTGGATTTTATGGCTGAGGAGAAGCTGAAAGGTATAGTATCTCTTCTCCAAGATGAGTCATATTAGTGGTGGCTCATAGTTAGGGATGGAGCAATGGTTGACGACATCACTTGGGATTTATTTAGGGCAACCTATCAGAGGAAATACGTTGGGGCTAGTTACATCGTTGCGCAGCGTAAGGCATTCCTGAATTTGGTTCAGAGAAATAAGTCAGTGTCGGAGTATGAGGTGGAATTTCTTCGGTTCAGTCGGTAAGCACGGGGTATTGTGGGCACGAAACATGAGCGCTGTGTCAGATTTAAGGATGGGTTGAGAGATGAGCTGTGGATGTTGATTGCTCCACAGTAGGAGAGAGAATTTACAGTCTTGGTCGAGAAGGCCAAGATTGTCGAGGAAGTGAAGCAGTCGGTAAGATGAAATCAGGATAGAAATTGGACCAAGAGGAGTTCTAGGTCATCGGGGTCTGTTGGGAATTTGGAAAAAGGGCTAGATATGGTGGGCAGAATCAGGGTTCCAGGCCTACTACTACTACTCAATGGCCGCTACGGTGTGGTCGATGTGGAAAGTCTCACACGGGGGAATGTTGGACTAGAAACAGAGGGTGTTTTGAGTGTGGGTCAATGGGACACTGAGTGAGGATTGTCCGCATAGGTCGCCTAGGCTTGATCTAGGGATCGTGGTAGTACACGATTCGGGAAGGATGGTCGGCAACCACGGAGGGTCGTGATTCGGCGGAGGAGGTATTGGTTACGGGCGAGGCGGCGAGCATCGGGTAGAGGTGATGGGAGCCTGAGGCGAGATGACCTAGGTTGGTCTCACGCATGAGACGTCGAGAGGAGGCGGCCGACCGAACATCATAGCCCGCACGTTCTTAATTTTCGATCGCCTTATCTTGCTTTGATAGATGTTGGTTCGGCCTTTTCGTATGTTGCCGATGAGTATAGTGGAAACTATGAACTTAGACTTTGAGATTACTTCTAGGGAGATGATAGTAGTAAGCCCTCTAGGTCACTCTGTAGAAGTAAATAAACTGTATAGAGATGTACCCCTAGAACTTTAAGGGGTAGTGTTTTTGGCTGATCTGATGGAACTGCCATTCGGAAGTTTGATCTGAATCTCGGGATGGATTGGCTAGTGAAGTACTAGGCTGGTTTGGATTGCGCAGCTAAGCGCATGATTTTGAGGACAATTGAAGGTGATGAGGTAGTAATGATAGGTAATAGAAGAGATTATCTATCTAATGTTGTGTCTGCTCTGAAGGCTGAGAAAATGGTGAGGAAGGGTTGTGAGGCGTTTATGGTGCATATTTGTGCCTTGGAGGCCAAGGAATCAGTTGTGGGGAATGTTTGAACGGTGAAGGAATTTATCGATGTATTCCTAGAGGAACTTTCGGGTCTACCTCCGGACCGTGAAGTTGAGTTCAGTATAGACTTATTACCTAGAACTGCGCCAGTGTCTGTTGCCCCATATAGGATGGCGCCGAAGGAATTGGTTGAACTAAAGGCACAGATTCAGGAATTATTGGACCGGGGTTTCATCCGCCGAGTGTATCACCTTGGGGAGCACCTGTGCTCTTTGTTAAGAAGAAAGACGGTACAATGCGGATGTGTATAGACTACCGCCAGCTGAATAAGTTGATGATCAAGAACAAGTATCTGTTGCCCAGGATAGACGACTTGTTTGATCAGCTTAAGGGTGCATCGATTTTCTCTAAGATAGATCTTAGGTTGGGGTATCATCAACTCAAAGTGAAGAGCCTGATATCCATAAAATGGCATTTTGTACTCGTTATGGGCACTATGAGTTTTTGGTAATGCCGTTTGGGTTGACTAATGCATCGGTAGCGTTCATGGATATGATGAATCGGGTGTTTCAGCCGCACTTGGACCGGTTCATAGTAGTATTTATAGACGACATTTTGGTGTACTCGAAATCTGAGGAGGAACATGACGCGCATCTACAGGTGGTTCTACAGACTCTGAGGGAGAAGCAACTATTCGCCAAGTTTAGTAAGTGTGAGTTCTGGCTTAAGGAGGTAACTTTCTTGAGTCATGTGGTGTCAGCTGAGGGGATTAGGGTTGATCCTCGGAAGATTGAGGCAATGTTAGATTGGAAACCACCTAAGACGGTAGTAGAGATTCAGAGTTTTCTGGGTTTGGCAGGATATTACAGAAGATTCGTGGAAGGGTTTTCTTTAATTGCAGCACCGTTAACTAAGTTGTTGCAGAAAGGGGTTCTGTTTGTGTTGTCTGATAAGCAGCAGGAAAGTTTTAACAAGTTAAAAAAGATTCTGACAGAAGCTCCAATTTTGATTTAGCCTGAAGTAGGGAAGGAATTTACGGTTTATTGTGATGCATCGGATACTGGTCTCAGGATGTGTGCTGATGCAAGAGGGCAAGGTGGTGGCTTATGCGTCTCGGCAGTTGAGACCCCATGAAGGAAACTACCCGACGCATGATTTGGAGTTGGCTGCAGTAGTTTTTGCCCTGAAATTTTAGAGACATTACGTATGGGGAGAAGGCAGTAGTCTACACGGATCACAAGAGTTTGAAGTATCTGTTGAAGCAGAAGGAGTTGAATTTGAGGCAGCAGAGGTGGATCGAGTTGTTGAAGGACTACGACTGCTCGATGGAATACCACCCGGGTAAGGCTAACGTGGTGGCTGACACGTTGAGTCGCAAGGTGGTGGCGGACTTGAGAGCAATACTTGCTCACCTGAGTTTGCATGATAATGGAAGTTTGGTAGCAGAGTTGCAAGTAAAGCCGTCATGAGTCAGTCAGGTTAAGGAAAAGTAGTTAGTGGATGAGGACTTAAGTGCTCAGTGTGTGCAAGTGCAGAATGGTGGATTGGAGGGTTATAGCTTGAGTTGTGATGGAGTGCTATATTTCCAGGGGAAAGTTTGTATGCCGAAAGACGTTGAGTTAAGGTAGAGGATTCTTCGGAAAGCTCATAACAGCCTTTACGCTATGCACCCGGAAGGTAGTAAAATGTATCGAGACTTGAGAGAACAGTTTTGGTAGTCGGGTCTGAAGCGTGAGGTAACGAAATTTTTCAGTAAGTGTCTGACGTGCCAACAAGTCAAAGCTGAGTGTCAGTTACCGTCAAGTTTATTGCAGCCGGGAAAGATTCCGCAGTGGAAGTGGGAAAAGATTACGATGGATTTTGTCACTGAGTTACCCCTTACGCCTAGCAAGAAGGATTCAGTTTGGGTGATAGTAGATCGTTTGACTAAGTCGGCTTATTTTATACCGGTTAGAGTGGATTACTCGCTCCAAAGGTTGGCTAAGTTGTATGTGGCAGAAATAGTGAGACTGCATGGGGCACCGATATCGATTATCTCTGATAGGGATCCCAGATTCACGTCGAGGTTCTGGAAAGTGTTTCATCAGGCACTGGGTACAAGATTGGATTTCAGTAAAACATTTCATCCTCAGTCAGGCGGACAGTCAGAAATGGTAATTCAAATCTTAGAGGATATGTTAAGGGGTTGTGTTCTGAATTTCAATGGTAGTTGGGAGGAATATCTACCATTGGCAGAGTTCGCGTATAACAAAAGTTATCAAGCGAGCATCCGGATGGCACCATATGAGGCATTATATGGATGGAAGTGTCGTACCCCTACGTGTTAGACAGAGTTGGGTGAGCGGTAGTTGTTGGGTCAGAGTTAGTAACGGAAACAGAAGATAAGGTTAAGTTGATTTGGGCTCATCTGAAAGAGGCTTTGGACAGGCAAAAGTCTTATGTCGGTCTCAAGCGGAGAGATATAGAGTTTGCAGTAGGTGACAAGGTCTTTATGAAGGTATCGCCATGGAAGAAAGTACTGAGATTTGGTTGGAAGGGCAAGCTAAGCCCTAGGTTCATCGGGTCGTATAAAGTATTGAAGCAAGTGGGACCAGTAGCTTATCAGCTCGAGTTGCCAGCAGAATTGAGTCAGATTCACGACGTGTTTCATGTTTCAATGCTTAGGCGCTATCGATCAGATCCATCGCATATTGTACCAGTGGAGGGAATTAATGTGAGCTCAGACTTGTCTTTCGAGGAAGAACCAGTGCGAATTTTGGATCGAGATGTCAAAGTGCTACGTAAGAAGTCGGTTCCTTTGGTGAAAGCATTATAGCGAAACCATAGTATGGAGGAGGCCACGTGGGAACCAGAAGATGTGATGCGGCAGCAATACCTTCAACTCTTTTGACCAGGTAATTTCGAGGCCGAAATTATTTTTAAGGGGGGTAGAACTGTAACATCCTTAAATCGGGGTCTCTACTTTTTTTTGTATGTTTGCATGTGCTAGTGTGATTGCTGTGCTAGTTTAGGGTGTTTGGGGTTCTGGCATGAGCTAGGGGTAGGCTTAACCCATAGTAGGAATTTTTGTTTTGAGTACTTGGAAGGGCAGCTAATAGAGTTAGGGGTTAAGGGAAATATTTTGTGTGTTTTGACACAAGGAGCTAGGTGGAAAAGTGGCAAGGAGGCGCCACTTGAGCACAAGGGGGATGACGCCACAAGCGGGTGGGAGAGCCTAGGTTCGAGCGCGAATTCCCCTTCGCTAATTCTTTTGGACTTGACTCAAGGGAGGAGTTTGGCTCAAGGTGGACTTTGATGGATGAGGCTGGAAGAGGTCAATAGAATTGAATATGTGGATGAGAGAGGTTTGTGGAGTAGGATGGATTCAAACTTGTTTGAATAAGTGGTTAAGAGGAATTCAAGGAGAGAAAGGGGGGATTGATATGGGAGGTGGCTTAGCTGAATTTTTGTAATGGCGAGGAGAGCTTAGAGCATTCGATTTTTGTGTGTGAGTGGGGTGCCAAAATTGGGTTTTTGGGGTATGATTTTCGGTATATTGGTGTGAGTTTCATTTTCATTTTGACTTTAGTTTTCTTCCATTTTCCTTGGTGCCGAAACCTCTCTCTCAATTGCACACCATTGCATTTTGGTTCTTTTTGTTTCTTTTTTAAAATACCTTTGGCCGAATGCCCTCCCAAACCTTTTCTCATATTTGTTTCTTTAACTTCATCTTTTCTCTCAATCCCTCTCATTGTGCCGAAAACACCAAGAGCATCTTTCTTTTTCTCTCATCTTGTGCTAAAGCTGAAACCATCACCCTCCCTCTCTATTAACATTTTTCTTCTCTTCTTTTGGACCCATAGCCGAATCACCTTACCATTCTTTTTCCTATTTTCTTCCAGTATTTGGAGGAGCCAAACCTTTCTTTCTTGTTGAGGTAAGTTGTTGTTTTCTCTCAACTGTGTCTTAAGGCCAAAACTCTCTAATCCTCTTTTCACTCTTGATTTTTGGCAAACTGAATATCTATGCTCATATCTCCTTTCCTCTTCTTGCGTTCTCTCTTATTCTACCTAGGTCCTGAAATCAATCTCTCTTCTCTGGATCTCCAAGCTGAATCTCAACCCACATCTTGCAGCAGATCGTCATCACCCATCCACTCTTAATTGATTTTGGTAAGTGTTGAGGTAAGGGGGTGATCATCTTCTCATGTTATATTCTTTTCGGGATTTATGTTAGTGTCGAATGGCTTTTGGGATCTATGGTGATGTGTTTGGTCGATTGTAGGAAGGAGTGTAGCTACATTTTGTTGATCTCCGAGATTTGCTTGGCTTATGATTTAAATCTAAATCTTCGGGATTTATTGATTAGGTAAGGGATTTATTCATTCGGGTTTGATATTCTTAGTCATAGTATTCTTTGTGTTAACCTGCCTTAGTGACCAAAAGGTGTTATCGACCCTAATGGCAGCCAAGCATTAGGAGGGGTCAGATCTGAGAACCCAGCCCCTAAGTTTAAGAAGAGGGTCGTGTCTGCGGTTCGCGATTGGCCACTTGGGTGTGGACCAGCATCCGAGCAGGAGAGTAGGCAGTTAACGGTAGTGTTGATTAACGACAGTACCGACATAGAGGGTGTCATACTGCGAGTAATCAGGTGTGTAACACTTACACACTCCATTAGTTAATTTGCAAATTTTGTTTATTGTTAAAAGCCGAAATAACTATTGAAATCGGTGTGTTACCGTTGTGGGTATGAGCGTGGACTCCGGGTAAGTCCCTTGTGGATTGGCTATTGATATATGCTGTTATACTATTTGATTATGATATGCTATGTGCTACTTGCATTACAAACATGTTATTATGCCACGAAAAATGTGTTCATGATGATGGGTATCTTTGAAAGGGGAAGGATGATTTAGGCTGTCACGATGGTTTTGACCAGCGGTGGGTTGGCCCACTTTCCTTATTATTTGTGACTAGTCTCGATGGTTTTGACCACGAGTGGTTTTGACCCACGGATATTATTGTGACTACGGTCACGGTGGTTTTGACCACACATGATTATTGTGACTCGTCCTAGTGGTTTGGTACCACGATGGGTTGGCCCACATGTTGATTACGGATTGTCATCGAGTGGTTTTGACCACATGGTGGGTTGGCCCCACCATATGATTTGTGACTACGGTCACGGTGGTTTTGACCACACTTATGTGATTTGTGACTACGGTCACAAAGTGGTTTTGACCACACGGGGTGACACAGGAGTTCGGTTGGTTAGGTTGGGTTTGCATGATTTGCATATTGACTTATGAAATGTGTAAGTGCCTTGTTATTATCGGGATGGGGATTTATATCGAGTCTCAAATGACTCACCCCTTCCCTTGCATTTTCTGAGATAAGGCCTAGATCGCGGATGTAGAGCTGGGGTGGACTCGAAGTGGCCATGCACTTTGTTATTAGGTTTTGTTTTAAACTTGCATTTCAGTTTATATTTTCTTTAAATTTGGTTTTGGATTTGTAAGAAGGCCGCTAAATTTTATTACTTTGGGTTTTTGATTATCTGCTTTAAGTTTTATCATACTGTGCTTAAGTTAAATAACGTAGCATGCTCAAATAACCGGTAAAAATCAACGTTTTTGAAAAAAATCATACCTCTTGTCAGGATTTTTTACAACCATCGGGTAATAATAAACATATGAGGTTAATGAACAACACAGATTATCTCCAACTTAAGTCTTTACATTAAGTTCAATTACATAACGGTTTTTAACTTAATTATTTTAAACTCACTCGAGTTTTCATACAACCGAACGACTTACCAAAACTAGAAACAACAAACGATCTTCTCAAGGGAGTTTTCTTTTAAACTCAAAACGACAAAAATGTTTTCGATAACAGTTTTTCATAAATGTAAACCGGCAACTTGTTTTCTAAAAAATATTTTTCACCCTGTAACATACTGAATTCGCTCGTGGTGTGTTGATCAGGTTTGGGGTGTTACAATTTTGGTACCAGAGCCAGGTTCAAAAGCTCGATTGTGGGCCCGAGGCCCAAAAATTTTTTAAAATGGGTTATGAAAGGTTTTTGTGGGAAGGTACGGTTGGAAAAGCATGGCACCGAGTCTCCGGCATTGATCCGCCTAGGTAAGTACCCCTATTTGTGTTAATGTGATTGTAATGATGATGTTATGACTAGTGGTAATAGGGAATTACTTTAGAAACTTAAACCATAGGATTGTGTGAACTTACGAAAACAATCCCCGTATTAAACTATTCATAAGAATATGCTTTAATAACAGTGGAATAAGTCTAACGCATAAAACTGTTAAATCAGATCAATTCGTATTGGCAGTCATGAGCGCACGAGGACGTGGGTGTAATACAAATGGACGAGGTAGGGGTAGGATGACAGTATCGGAACTGGTAGGGTCTGGACATGAGTCAGAGAATGAGGTACCACCACCGCCAGTTGTGGGCGCGAAATATCAAGATCAGACGGTTGGTGATGATGCAGTGTCGTAGGTGATGCTGCGGGTTCTAGAAAGAGTCGCAGGAGCAGGCATTGAAACGGGAGCTCAAAAATCTGTGTCCGAACGGCTCCGGGCTAATGGCGCAGAGGTATTCAGAGGTGTATTGGGTGTGGCTCCTAGTACGGCGGAATATTGGCTGGAGGCAACAGAACGTATCATGGACAATCTGGATTTTACGGCTGAGGAGAAGCTGAAATGTATAGTATCTCTTCTCCGAGATGAGTCATATCAGTGGTGGCTCACAGTTAGGGATGGAGCAATGGCCGACGACATCACTTGGGATTTCTTTAGGGTAGCCTATCAGAGGAAATACGTTGGGGCTAGTTACATCGATGCGGAGTGTAAGGCGTTCCTGAATTTGGTTCAGGGAAATAAGTCAGTATCAAAGTATGCGGTGGAATTTTCTCGGTTAAGTCGGTATGCACTGGGTATTGTGGGCACGAAACATGAGCGCTGTGTCAGATTTGAGGATGGGTTGAGAGATGAGCTGTGGATGTTGATTGCTCCACAGTAGGAGAGAGAATTTGCGATCTTGGTGGAGAAGGCCAAGATTGCCGAGGAAGTGAAGTAGTCGGTGAGACGGAATCAGGATAGGAAGTAGACCAAGAGGAGTTACGGGTCGCCGAGTCTCGAGAATTTATAAAAAAGGCTAGATATGGTGGGCAGAATAAGGGTTCGAACTGCTACTACTACTCGATGGCGCTACGGTGTGCTCGATGTGGAAAGTCTCATACGGGGGAATGTTGGACTGGAAACAGAGGGTGTTTTGAGTGTAGGTCAATGGGACACTGAGTGAGGGATTGTCCGCAGAGGTCAGCTAGGCTTCAGTCTAGGGATCAGGGTCGTACACAGTTCAGGAAGGATGGTCAGCAACCACAGAGGGGTCGCGATTCGGCCAGAGGAGGTATCGATTCTGGACGAGGCCGCAGAGCACCGAGTAGAGATCTTTGAGAACCTGAGGCGAGACGACTGGGTTGGTCTCTGCAACAAGGCGTTGAGAGGATGGTGACGACCGGACATCATAACCGATGCGTTCTTAATTTTTGATTGCCATATACTACTTTGATAGATGTTGGTTCGGCCTTTTCGTATGTTGCCGATGAGTATAGTGGAAACTATGAACTTAGACTTTGATATTACTTCTAGGGAGATGACAGTAATAAGCCCTCTAGGTCACTCTGTAGTAGTAAATAAATTGTATAGAGATGTACCCCTAGAACTTTAAGGGGTAGTGTTTTTGGATGATTTGATGGAATTATCGTTCAGGGAGTTTGATCTGATTCTCATGATGGATTGGCTAGTGATGTACCAGGCTAGTTTGGATTGCGCAGCTAAGCGTGTGGTTTTGAGGACAGTTGAAGGTGATGAGGTAGTAATGATAGGTAATAGAAGAGATTATCTATCTAATGTTGTGTCTACTCTGAAGGCTGAGAAAATGGTGAGGAAGGGTTGTGAGGCGTTTATGGTGCATATTTGTGCCTTAGAGGCCAAGGAATCAGTTGTGGGGAATGTCCGAACGGTGAAGAAATTTGTCGATGTATTTCCAGAGGAACTTTCGAGTCTGCCTCCGAACCGTGAAGTTGAGTTCAATATAGACTTTTTACCCGAAATCGCGCCAGTGTCTGTTGCCCCATATAGGATGGCGCCAAAGGAATTGGTTGAACTGAAGGCACAGATTCAGGAATTGTTGGATCGGGGTTTCATTCGGTCGAGTGTATCACCTTGGGGAGCGCCTTTGCTCTTTGTTAATAAGAAAGACGGTACAATGCGGATGTGTATAGACTACCTCCAGCTGAATAAGTTGACGATCAAGAACAAGTATCCGTTGGCCAGGATAGACGACTTGTTTGATCAGCTTAAGGGTGTATCAGTTTTCTCTAAGATAAATCTTAGGTCGGGGTATCATCAACTCAAAGTGAAGAGGCTGATATCCATAAAATAGCATTTCGTACTCGTTATGGGCATTACGAGTTTTTGGTAATGCTGTTTGGGTTGACTAATACGCCGCCAGCATTCATAGACATGATGAATCGGGTGTTTCAACCGCACTTGGATCGGTTCGTAGTAGTATTTATAAATGAAATTTTGGTGTACTCGAAATCTGAGGAGGAACATGACGCGATCTCGTGTGGTTCTCGGACTCTGAGGGAGAAGCAACTATTCGCTAAGTTTAGTAAGTGTAAGTTTTGGCTTAAGGATGTAACTTTCTTGGGTCATGTGGTGTCAGCTGAGGGGATTAGGGTGGATCCTCGGAAGATTGAGGCAATGTTGGATTGGAAACCACCTAAGACGGTAGCAGAGATTCAGAGTTTTCTAGGTTTGGCAGGATATTACAAAAGATTCGTGGAAGGGTTTTCTTTGATTGTAGCACCGTTAACTAAGTTGTTGCAGAAAGGGGTTAGTTTGTGTGGTGCGATAAGCGGCGAGAAAGTTTCGACAAGTTAAAGAAGATTCGTGAAGCTCGGTTTGATTGACTGAAGCGAGGGAAAGAATTTATGGTTTATTGTGATGCATCGCATACTGGTCTTGGATGTGTGCTGATGCAAGAGGGCAAGGTGGTGGCGTATGCGTCTCGACAGTTGAGACCTCACGAAGTAAACTACCCGATGCATGATTTGGAGTTGGCTGCAGTAGTTTTCGCCCTAAAATTTTGGAGACATTACCTGTATGGGGAGAAGTCAGTAGTCTACACAGATCACAAGAGTTTGAAGTATCTGTTGAAGCAGAATGAGTTGAATTTGAGGCAGCAGAGGTGGATCGAGTTGTTGAAGGACTACGACTGCTCGATGGAATACCACCCGGGTAAGGCTAACGTGGTGGCTGACGCGTTGAGTCGCAAGGTGGTGGCGGACTTGAGGGCAATGCTTTCTCACCTGAGTTTGTATGATGATAGAAGTTTGCTAGCAGAGTTGCAAGTAAAGCCATCATGGGTCGGTCAAGTTAAGGAAAAGCAGTTAGTGGATGATGACTTAAGTGCTCGGTGTGTGCAAGTGTAGAATGGTGGATTGAAGGGTTATAGCTTGAGTTGTGATGGAGTGCTATGTTTCCAGGGGAAAGTTTGTATGCCGAAAGACGTTGAGTTAAGGTAGAGGATTCTTCGGGAAGCTCATAGCAGTCCTTACGCTATGCACCGGAAGGTAGTAAAATGTATCGAGACTTGAGAGAACAGTTTTGGTGGCCAGGTCTGAAGCGTGAGGTAAAGAAATTTGTCAGTAAGTGTCTGACGTGTCAACAAGTCAAAGGCGAGCATCGATTCCATCGAGTCATTGCGGTAGGATAAAGATTCCACGATGGAAGTAGGAAAGGATTACGATGGATTTAAATCCTTCGGGTTACCCCTACGTCTAGTAAGAAGGATTGATTTGGGTGATAGTAGATCGTTTGACTAAGTCGGCTCATTTTATCTGGGTTAGAGTGGATTACTCGCTCCAAAGATTGGCTAAGTTGTATGTGGCGAAATAGTGAGGCGCATGGGGTGCCGATATCGATTATCTCGATAGGGATCCCGATTCACATCGAGGTTCAAAAGCGTTGCATCGAGCCTTCGGGTGCGAGATTGGATTCGATCTGACATTTCATCCTCGGTCGGTAGACGATCGAAAGGGTAATTCAAATCTTAGAGGATATGTTAAGGGGTTGTGTTCTGAATTTCAGCAGTAGTTAGGAGGAATATCTACCATTGGCAGAGTTCGCGTATAACAACAGTTATCAAGCGAGCATCCAGATGGCACCATATGAGGCATTATATGGATGGAAGTGTCGTACCCTACGGGTTGGACAGAGTTGGGTGAGCGGCAGTTGTTGGGTCTAGAGTTAGTAACGGACACTGAAGATAAGGTTAAGTTGATTCGGGCTCGTCTGAAAGAGGCTTTGGACAGGCAGAAGTCTTATGCCGATCTCAAACGGAGAGATATAAAGTTTGCAGTAGGTGACAAGGTCTTTCTGAAGGTATCGCTGTGGAAGAAAATGCTGAGATTTGGTCAGAAAGGCAAGCTAAGCCCTAGGTTCATCGGGCCATATAAAGTATTGAAGCGAGTGGGACCAGTAGCTTATCAGCTCGAGTTGCCAGCAGAATTGAGTCAGATTCACGACGTGTTTCATGTTTCAATGCTTAGGCACTATCGATCAGATCCTTCGCATATTGTGCCAGTGGAGGGAATTAATGTGAGCTTAGACTTGTCTATCGAGGAGGAACCAGTGCAAATTTTGGATCGGGATGTCAAAGTGCTACGTAAGAAGTCAGTTCCTTTGGTGAAAGTATTATGGCAGAACCATGGTACGGAAGAGGCCACATGGGAACCAGAGGATGTGATACGGCAGCAATACCTTCAACTCTTCTAACCAGGTAATTTCGAGGCCGAAATTATTTTTAAGGGGGTAGACCTGTAACATCCTTAAATCGGGATCTCTACTTTTTTTTGTATGTTTGCATGTGTTAGTGTGATTGCTGTGCTAGTTTAAGGTGTTTGGGGTCCTGGCATGAGCTAGGGGTAGGCTTAAGCCATAGTAGAAATTTTTGTTTTGAGTACTTGGAAGGGCAGCTAATAGAGTTAGGGGTTAAGGGAAATATTTTGTGTGTTTTGACACAAGGAGCTAGGTGGAAAAGTGGCAAGGAGGCGCCACTTGAGCACAAGGGGGATGACGCCACAAGCAGGTGGGAGAGCCTAGGTTCGAGCGGCAGAATTCCCCTTTCTGCTAATTCTTTTTGACGCCAGCTCAAGAGAGGAGTTTGGCTCAAGGTGGACTTTGATGAATGAGGTTGGAAGAGGTCAACATGATTGAATGTGTGGATGAGAGAGGTTTGTGGAGTTGGATGGATTCAAACTCGTTTGAATAAGTGGTTAAGAGGAATTCAAGAGAGAAAGGGGGGATTGATATGGGAGGTGGCTTAGCCAAATTTTTGTAATGGCTAGGAGAGCTTAGAGCATCCAGTTTTTGTGTGTGAGTGGGGTGCCGAAATTGGGTTTTTGGGGTATGATTTTCGATATATTAGGGTGAGTTTCATTTTCATTTTGACTTTAGTTTTCTTCCATTTTCCTTGGAGCCGAAATCTCTCTCTCAATTGCACACCCTTGCATTTTGGTTCTTTTTCTTTCTTTTTCAAAATACCTTTGGCCGAATGCCCTCCCAAACCTTTTCTCATATTTTTTTCTTTAACTTCATCTTTTCTCTCAATCCCTCTCATTGTGCCAAAAACACCAAGAGCATCTTCCTTTTTCTCTCATCTTGTGCTAAAGCTGAAACCATCACCCTCCCTCTCTATTAACATTTTTCTTCTCTTCTTTTGGACCCATAGCCGAATCACCTTACCATTTTTTTTCCTATTTTCTTCCAGTATTTGGAGGAGTCGAACCTTTCTTTCTTGTTGAGGTAAGTTGTTGTTTTCTCTCAATTGTGTTTTAAGGCCGAAACTCTCTAATCCTCTTTTCACTCTTGATTTTTGGCAAACCGAATATCTGTGCTCATATCTCATTTCCTCTTCTTGCGTTTTCTCTTCAACTACCTAGGTCCCGAAATCAGTCTCTCTTTTCTAGATCTCCAAGCCGAATCTCAACCCACATCTTGCAGCAGATCGTCATCACCCATCCACTCTTAATCGATTTTGGTAAGTGTTCAGGTAAGGGGGTGATCATCTTCTCACGTTATATTCTTTTTGGGATTTATGTTAGTGTCGAATGGCTTTTGGGATCTATGGTAATGTGTTTGGTCGATTGTAGGAAGGAGTGTAGCTGCATTTTGTTGATCTCCGAGATTTGATTGGCTTGTGATTTAAATCTAAATCTTGAGATTTATTGATTAGGTAAGGATTTATTCATTGGGTTTGATATTCTTAGTCATAGTATTCTACGTGTTAACTGGCTTAGTGACCAAAAGGTGTTATGGACCCTAATGGTAGCTAAGCATTAGGAGGGTCGGATCTGAGACCCGACCCTAAGTTCAAGAAGAGGCCGTGTCACGGTTCGCGATTAGCCACACCGGTGTGGACCAAACATCCGAAAGCGGAGAGTAGGTAGTTAACAGTGAGTGTCAATTAATGACAAGATCTTGGCGTGGATGGTGTCATACTATGAGTAATCAGTGTGTAACACTTACACATTCCATTAGTTAATTTGCTAATTATGTTTATTGTTTAAAGCCAAAATAACTATTGAAATCGGTGTGTTACCCTTGTGGGTATGAGCGTGACTCCGGGTAAGTCCCCTGTGGATTGGCTATCGATATATGCTGTTATATATGCTACTTGCATTACAAACATGTTACTATGCACGGAAAATGTGTTCATGATGATGGGTATGCTGAGAGGAGGGGGAAGGATGATTTAGACTGTCACTAGTGGTTTTGACCACACAGTGGGTTAGCCCCGCTTTCCTTATTATTTGTGACTAGTCTCAGTGATTTTAACCACCAATGGTTTTGACCACACGAAAATTATTTGTGACTACGATCACCAGTGGTTTTGACCACACATGATTATTGTGACTCGTCCCAGTGGTTTGGTACCACAGTGGGTTGGCTCCACATGTTGATTATGGGATTGTAATCAGTGGTTTTGACCACACAGTGGGTTGGCCCCACCATATGATTTGTGACTACGATCACTAGTGGTTTTGACCACACTTATGTGATTTGTGACTACGGTCACCAGTGGTTTTGACCACCAGTGGTTTTGACCACACGGGGTAGACACAGGAATTCGGTTGGTTAGGTTCGATTTGCATGATTTGCATATTGACTTATGAAATGTGTAAGTGCCTTGTTATTATCGGGATGGGGATTTATACACTGAGTCTCGGTGACTCACCCCTTCCCTTGCATATTTGCAGATAAGGCCTAGATCGCGGATGTAGAGGTGGGGTGGACTCGAGGTGGCCATGCAGTTTGTTTTCGGGTGTTGTTTTAAACTTCCATTTTGGTTTATATTTTTTTTAAATTTGGTTTTGGATTTGTAAGAAGGCTGCTAAATTTTATTACTTTGGGTTTTTGATTATCTGCTTTAAGTTTTATCATACTGTGCTTAAATTAAATAACATAGTATGCTCAAATAACCGGTAAAAATCAACGTTTTTGAAAAAAATCATACCTCTTGTCGAGATTTTTTTACAAGTTTGACCATCGGGTATTAATAAACATATGAGGTTAGTGAACAACATAGATTATCTTCAACTTAAGTCTTTACATCAAGTTCAATTACATAACGGTTTTTAACTTAATTATTTTAAACTCACTCGGGTTTTCATACAACTAAACGACTTACCAAAACTAGAAACAACAAACGATCTTCTCAAGGGAGTTTTCTTTTAAACTCAAAATGACAAAAATATTTTTGATAACAATTTTTCATAAAAGTAAATCGGCAACTTGTTTTCTACAAAATATTTTTCACCCTGTAACATACTGAATTCGGTCATGGTGTGTTGACCGGGTTTGGGGTGTTACAAAAACCTTTCAAAACTACTTCAAAAATCTTTTGTAAACATCTTTAAAATAAACACTAAAACCCATTTCACAGCCCGAGTTTTGCAACCTAGGCTCTGATACCACTAAATTAACACCCCAAACCCGGCTAAAAGTTAGGCCCGAATCTGGCGTGTCACATTGGGGTGCTTTTCGAGAAACCATGGTTCTATTTGAAAACCTTTCTCGATATTAAAAACTAAAGTCCGATTTGCGTTTGTTTATTATTAGCGACATTTATTAAAAATTTATTACCTAAAAAACTTTGTTTGTTGCGAAAACTTAATTAAAATGGTGACTTATGAAAGCGTGATGTTTACGACCTATTCGTGAAAGCGTAGTATTTTGAAAGAGATGTTGTTTTGGAAAACCGTGATACAAAGTTTAGCGATTTAGGACATAATAAGCTAAAATCCAAAACTAAAACTAGAATTTAATAGAGGCCTTATTACAAAATATTAACCCAAGTTAAAAATAAGTAAAATACTAGAGTCCAAAAGCGCTCGTAGTGTGGCCACCTCTGAGTCCTCAAAGACGTCGAACCGCCATCGAGGATTATCTAAAAAACATTAAAAAGGGTGTGAGTTTAAAAAACTCGGTGTGCATAACCCTCATCAATAAGAACATGAATCACAATAGTTTGGGCCGAAGCCCATTTCAGTAAAGGTGGCAATTGTGCCTTAGCCCATAAAAGCCTCAGTTGGGCCTTAACCCATAAATGTCACAAATCATATTTATCTGGGCCTGAGCCCATCTCAAATAAAACCACATATGCAATGCATTAATGCCCATACCAACCCTGCACTCCGTTTCCTGTCCAACCTTGCACTCCCGTGGGGATTTAATCGACCCATCCATCCCTACACTCCTTATGTAGCACCGGTTGCGGCAGTAACTTATCGATCCACATAGCTGCTCGGTGGCTAAAAGCCTTCGGTGGATCCACAGTTGTCAAGTGGCCATGCGATCCGATCTGCACTTCCCCTTTCGAATAATCCCATCCCCATGCAACATAATAACACATGAATGCAACATACAATAATAATCATACGATAACAATCATAAATCACATACAAGAATAATCATATAACATGTAGGGGCATTTTCATCATTTTTACCCTCCAGGGGCATATCGGTCATTTTACCCATCGAGGGTAGGGTTTTTACCAAGGGTAATTTACCCACCAAGGGTATTTTGTAATTTTACCTGCAATGGTATTTTGAAGGCCCAAAGTTGCCCTACCAACGACTCGTAATTTACCATTTTTTGTCTTTATCAATGGCCTATTGAAGGCCCAAAGTTGCCTAAACACTCGACTACCATTTTTCTTTATCGGACTATTGGGCCTAAACTCGATTTCAGCCCATTCGGGCCCACGCCCTTGTATGGCCCACCTAGCACAAATCTAGCCACGTATATAAAATTCACCTAGTCTAGTTCACTATATACTACACCATCATACATTTTATTCAATTGGGAACACGGCCCCATTGGGCCCACTTCGGCCCATAGTGGCCCAACAACCTCAACCCACAAGAAAACTACTGATGGCCTCAACTATCGCGTCGAAGCCCCCACACGTGCGCTCGTACGCCCATGTGGATACTTTTGCCGTGACTGGCACTTCGGCATTTGCCGCTCTACAACTAGAGTAGAGAGAGAGTTGCACACCTGATAGGAATTCTGAAGCTGCTAAATCGCGCTCCCAAAGCTCCTAAGCCCAATGCCCACCAAGGTATCTTTTCTCTCCTCCTAGAATGCTCTTTATATAGCTAGCTTCTCACCTTCCTTCTTCGTATCTTTCTGATGTGGGATCCTTCCGCTAGCAGATTTTAAATCCAACTCAAATTTTTGCCGTCCCATCTTAGCAAAATAAATACTCCCTTGCTTCTCATGAGATTCGAACTCAGGCTCCCTTGTAACATAACCCATGTTGCTAGCCACTTTACCAACTAGCTCCTTGTTTCTAAACTCATGCGCAAATAAATATAAGTCCTATGGCCAAATTCAAAAATCCATTTAAAAAGAAAACTAAAATGCAAGCACCAAGACATGAACCTTGGACCTCCTTCCTTCCTTGTGGTGTCACCCCCTTGCCTCTTATGTGGCGTCACTTTGCCACTACACCATACACTCCACTTGTCATTTTCCCCACATTTTATTTTTAAAGCCTACTTACCAACTCTCAGGGTTTTTTTCACCTAAAACTAAAATTTTTCCTATGGCCTAACTTTAACCCGAGACTTCATAAAAGCCTCCTAACCTTCCAAAATCACTCACATACTAGATCCAACTTGCCTTAGTACCATTCTCTTATTCTCAAAAAAAATTAAACGCTACTAACCCCAAGGCCCATTGGACCCAATCCTACTAGGCCCAACTTTGGGATGTTACACATTCGCTACACACCACCCGTACCATTCCATCACACCTGTGGGGATCAAGTCAACCCACTCCGTCAAACACACCATTTGCAGGCAAGTTGCCATTTATAACATATTTTGATTGTGGCCAAGCCACCGAAATCATAGTAAATCATATTAACAAACATTTTTGTGGCAATACCACCGAAATCACTTCTCTTCAACATTTTCCCTTCCCATGCAAAATTATGTAAATGCAACATACATAATAAATCATGATATTTACAAACACAAACAACAATCATTAATTCAGAGATTCATTACAAAAATTTGGCCCATTATAACCCTTTGCAAATCAGCCCATTAGGGTAATCTATCAAATAGGCCCATTAGGGCCATTTTAGTAATTCTCATAGTTAATATCGTTTTTGGCAAATTTTTCAAAATAGTGTAATTTAGGGCAATTTCCCGGTTTATGCCATATTATGATTTTAATCATAACGATTTATTTCCAACATGATATCAAGTCTTAAAACCTACGAAAAAACGGTGTGAGATTACACACCTGATTACGGTAAGTACTAAGCCGTCTTGATCGTCAACACCTATGATATCATAACACTCAATTAATCTAACGGGCGGGATTTGTATTAATCCAAAACTACACCAAGCAATTTTTAGTACTTACTCTTGAAATCGTGAACGACCACGATTTGTCAATTCTCCTCGGATGATGGTCCACAACCCGATGGAAAATCCGAACCGTCGATACTACCCTTCATTTGAATTTAGGAGTAGGGATTGTAGATCTTCTCCTTTTGTGTTCTCCACTCGCTTTCCCTTTCAAGTCGATACCACTAGCCTCCATCGAATAAAATCTTAGTCAAAATGATATTATGATATAAATATAGATTGTCTAATGACAAAGGGTTCAGCTTACCACTAAATAAGGAGAGAATATCGAATGATTTCGTCCCTACTAACATGATCAATCAGCCATCCTTTAGTTTGATTAACACAACAACCAAGTAGAGATATCAAATGGACTATGAAAGAACTCATTACCTTAATCGATGATAATCCCGATTCCCACAATTATCTTATGACTAGAGATGATTAGACGATGATGTGGCATTCAGCCACCCTCTATAACACTATGAAAAGGATATTGATCACAACATGAGAATGATGGGAAGGGAGATGTTTTGATAGGGAAAGAAGATAGAATAACCAAATAATGATGAACACATATATTCAGCTAGGAAGAAAAATGAAAGTAAAATGAAATGAAAAGAGGGATATAAGGTTACTTACCGATTTGGTCAAGAGGAGATTGTCCAAGATGAAAAGAAAAGAATAAGTGAAGAGATGGGATGATAATAGATTCAGTTTTAGAGGAAAATCAAACAAGAAAAAGTGATCTCAAAGTGGTGTCGATTTTAGAGAAGAGAAAAGATTGATGAAATGGTCAAAAGAAAGAATGGATGGATGGAGGAGTGCTAGATTGTTTGGCTATCAAAAGAGACGTGGGCAAAAGATGAGTGTTTCAGCCAAACAAAAGAAAAAGAATGCACAAATGTGCTAGGAGGTTTCAGCCAAAGTAAAGAAAAGAAAATGTTCACTTTGGCTTTGGAATTTTCGGCAAAGAGGAAAGAGATTGGAAAAAAAAATAAAAGATCACCCAAAATGTTAAGAAGAAAATAATCACTCAAGTACCAAAATTCACCAAAATGCTAAAGAATTTTGGCACTCCCCTATTACCCCTCAAAACCGTGTGCACCAAACCAAAAGGGTAAAAAATTGACCATAAAAACATTGCAAAACATTTCCCATGAAAAAGGCCAACATGTTCCCTTATCTTGCCTTTTTCTTTTGATTTCTTTCCTTACCCTTATCCTTGCCTTATTTCCTTAGCCACCTTGCCAAAATTAAAAAGTCCACCTTGCCTAAAATACCTTTATGTGACGCCACAACCTCCTTGCCATATGCTCATTTATGCTAGCCATTTACTCACTTATTTGCATAAGCATTGACCCCACTTACTATTTCTCCTTAAAGTGCTAAAATACCAAATTTTTACTAGGGCCCAATTAAACCCCGAGCCTTCTTAGAACCTTGAAACGTACACAATTAATAATTTAACTAGCCTCACAAAAGATATAATGCAACACATAAAATTTCTAAATTTTAGGATGTTACAATTCTACCCCCTTAAAGAAAATTTCATCCTAGAAATTTACCTGATCAAAAGAGGTGAGGATTTTGCTGCCGAATCGTGTCCTCAGACTCCTATGTCACTTCCTCTGATCTGTGATTACGCCACAATACTTTAACTAATGGTATCGACTTCCTTCTCAGCACCTTAATGTCCCGATCTAAAATCTGTACTGGTTCCTCTCCAAATGATAAGTCATATCTTAACTCAACTTCCTCCACTGGTACAACATGAGATGGATCCGAACGATAACGCCTTAACATAGAGACATGGAATACACTATGTATCTAGCTTAACTCTGGAGGTAACTCAAGCTGATAAGCCATGGCCCAACACGCTTCAATACACGGTATGGTCCAATGAACCTAGGGCTCAACTTGCCCTTCCGTCCAAATCTAAAGATCTTCTTCCAAGGTGAGACCTTTAGAAAGACCTGATCTCCCACCTCAAACTCAATATCCTTACGCTTCAGATCCGCGTATGATTTTTGTCTATCCGAAGCTTCTTTTAACTATGCTCGAATTACCTTTACTTTTTCCCCCGTCTCCGAAATCAACTCAAGACCCAATAACTGTCGCTCCCCCAGCTCAGTCCAACAAGTAGGAGTACGACACCTGCGACCATACAACGCATCGTAGGGTGCCATCTGGATGCTGGATTGATAGCTGTCGTTGTATGCAAACTCTGCCAAAGGTAGAAAATCTTCCCAACTACCCCTGAAATCGATCACACAGCCCTTAACATATCTTCCAGAATCTGGATTACTCTCTCCGATTGACCATCTGTCTGCGGATGAAATGCTGTACTAAAGTTTAACCTTATTCCCAAAGCTTCATGCAAAGCCTTCCAAAACTGTAATGTAAACCTAGGGTCCCTGTCCGATATAATAGACACTGGTACCCCATGTAACCTCACAACCTCTGCTACATACAACTTGGCCAGCTTCTGCAATGAATAATCCGTACGAACAGGTAGAAAATGAGAAGCCTTAGTCAACCGGTCTACTATTACCCAAATAGAATCTTTCTTAGTAGGTGTTAAGGGTAACCCCTAACAAAGTCCATCGTTATCCTTTCCCATTTCCATAATGGAATTTTCACCGGTTGTAGCAATCCCGACAGTAATTGATGTTCCGCCTTCACTTGCTGACATCTTAAGCACTTACTCACGAAGTTAGTAACCTCCCATTTCAACCCTGGCCACCAATACTGCTCACAGAGGTCTCGATACATCTTATTTCCCCTGGGGTGCATAGCATATGGGCTACTATGCGCCTCACACAGAATCATTTGTCTCAATTCCAAATCCTTGGGCATACAAACTCTTCTGCGGAAACACAATACTCCATCACCGTTCAATCCAAAATCCCCTATCTCATCACCTTCCACTTGCTTAAGTCGCGAACCCAACACTTCATCTATCAACTGCTTTTCCTTAATCTGACTTATCCATGCAGGCTTCACCTGAAGTTCAGCTAACAAACTACCATCTTCATAAAGGCTGAGGTGAGCAAACATCGCTCTCAAATCTGATATCACCTTACGACTCAACGCATCTGCCACTACGTTAGCCTTTTGGGATGATACTCAATTGTGAAGTCATAATCTTTCAACAATTCTATCCACCTCCATTGTCTTAAGTTCAACTCCTTCTGGGTAATGAGGTACTTCAGATTCTTATGATCTGTATAGATAATAGACTTCTCACCGTACAGATAGTGTATCCAAATCTTCAAAGCAAACACCACTACAACTAACTCCAAATCATGCGTGGGATAGTTTACCTTATGCGGTCTTAATTGACGAGATGCATAAGCCACCACTTTTCCTCCTTGCAGCAACACACATCCCAAGCCCGTGTGTGACGCATCACAATAAACAATAAACTCTTTACCAGCCTTAGGTTGAATCAATATTGGTGCTTCTGTCAGAATCTTCTTCAATTTCTCAAAGCTCTCTTGCTGCTTATCTGACCATACAAACGGTACTTCCTTACGCAATAGCTTAGTTAGGCGTCCAGTAATCAACGAAAACCCCTCAATGAACCGCTTGTAATAACCAACCAACCCTAGGAAACTCTGAATTTTAGCCACTGACTTCGGTGGCTTCCAGTCCAACACAGCCTCGACCTTCCAGGGATTAACTCTAATTCCTTCGGTAGACACAACATGCCCCAAAAAGGTCATTTCCTACAGCCAAAATTCACAATTACTGAATTTGGCATACAGTTGTTTCTCTCTTAAAATCTGCAGTACAACTCGTAGATGTGACTCATGCTCTTCCTAATTCTTCGAGTACACCAAAATATCATTTATGAACACTACCACAAACCAGTCTAGATAGGGTTGGAAGACTCGGTTCATCATGTCCATAAATGCAGCTGGTGCATTAGTCAATCCAAACGGCATCACCAAGAACTCGTAATGCCTATAATGAGTTGGAAACGCAGTCTTATGAATATCTGCCTCTTTGACCTTAAGCTGGTGATAACTCGATCTCAAATCTATCTTGAGAAAATCGAAGCTCCTTGCAATTGATCAAAAGATTGTCGATTCTCGGCAACGGATACTTTTTCTTGATCGTTAGCTTATTCAATTGCCTATATTCGATGCACATACGCATCGACCCATCCTTCTTCTTAACGAACAAGACTGGCACTCCCTACGGTGACACACTCGGTCGAATGAATTTGCGATCCAACAACTCCTGAATTTGAGCTTTAAGCTCCGCTAACTCCTTCGGTGCCATTCTATAAGGAGCAATGGGCACCGGAACCATTCTTGGCAATAGCTCAATGCCAAACTCTACCTCCTGATCCAAAGGCAATCTTGGAAGTTCCCCGGGAAAGACGTTTGAAAACTCTTTCACCGTTCTAACACTTTCCACCGACAACTCCTTGGCATCCAAAGCACTGATGAAGGCTAAAAATGCTCTACACCCCTTTTGCTCCAACTTTTCTGCCTTTAAAGTAGATACCACATTAGACAGATAGTTTCTTCTTTCACCTATCATCATCACTTCCTTATCCTCCAAAGTTCTTTGTATCATATGCTTTGCAGCACAATCCAAGTTCGCACGGTGTTTTACCAACCAGTCCATGCCCAAAATAAGATCGAACTCGCCAAATGGCAGTTCCATCAAATTCGCCAGAAATAATTCCCCCTGAATTTCTAAGGGCACATCCCTAAACAACTTATTTACTGCCACCGACTATCCTAGAGGACTAATTACAGTTGTTTCTCTAGCAGCAATCTCAGATCTAATGTTTAAGGTTCTAGACACATCACAAGAAACATACGAATGAGTGGATCCAATATCAATCAAAATAGTAACAGGTACATCTAGCTGATGGGTGGATCTAATGTTTAAGTTTCCCGCAGTCTACACATGGCTGTAACTGATTGGTAGCAGCTGGTACTCTAGCTCGAGCTGGCTCCTCATTCCTGGGCCTCTTTTGAAACCCTCTAGTAGGACCTGAATATCCCGAATCTCTCTTATTCCTACCCCTATCCTTGTCTCGATTTTGCCACTCTGATGTTTAACCTCTTCAGCTATCTTGGCTTTCTCCACCAGTGTGGAAAAATTCCTCTCCTTTTGTGGGACTATCAGTACCCGCAACTCATCACGCAACTCGTCCTTAAAACGCACACAGCGTTCATAGTCAGTCGGCACTATTCCCCAAGCATACCGACTCAGACGCAGAAATTTCGCCTCGTATGCTGCCACAGACTTACCTCATTGGACCAAATTTAGGAATTCCTTCCTTGAGCGTCAACATAGATAGCCCCGACATACTTTCCTTAAAATGAGGTTTTAAAGAATTCCTAGGTAATACGATCAACTGAGTGCCTTCCCGAACAGTGAGCCACCACTGATATGCCTCGTCTCTCATCAATGACACAGCTCCTTTTAGTTTCTGCTCGGTGGTTCAATCCAAATCATCCATGATCTGCTCCACCGCCTTAAGCCAGTACTCTGCTACATTTGGGGCTACACCCAAGATACCATAAAACCTCAGCACCATTCGATCTGAGTCGCTCCGATATTGACCCACGAGCTGCTATCCTAGTTCTTACCCCAGAAACCCTTTCTAGAACTCACAACACTACTTGGGATACAACGTCATCCTCTCTTATACGATCATGTGACCCAGCTTCAGTCACAGGTGACGCAGGTGCATCCATTTCAGGCATATGTCCCGACGCCTCAAGCACAACTCTAGCGCCTCGGCCTCTACCACAGCCACATCTACTGCGTCCACGTCCTCTAGCACTCATATTTGCTGATTTGATTTAATCTGATTATGAGTCTTATGAATTAGTATGCTATTTCAATGTTTATTAAACAATATTTTATGAAGTGTAGGAAGTAAAGTTACTTTCGGAAAAACACATCCTATAGTCTCAATCTCTATACTTTCAACTCCTAAAACTAAAAGTTCTAGAGTATTCCTACAGTCATATCACAATAATCATAATCATACAATGATAACATATACTTACTCGACTTGGTGCCGGATACCCGTGGTGCCATACTTCCTTTAGAACATATATGTATAATTTAAAATTCAAACAACTTTGGAAAACATTTTGAACCCAAACCACAGCCGAGTTTTGCAAACCTGGCTTGATACCATAAAATGTAACACCCCAAACCCAACCTATGCGTTATGACCGGATCTAACATGTCACATGAGAAAACATGTTAAATCCTTTTTATTTGTACTAAAATAGGTATTGATTTATTAAAATCAAGAAAACAAGTTTGATTTGAAATATTTGGTAAAATACTACTAACCTAGAAGATTGATTGATAAATAAATAAATTTGAACTAGAGATTTTATAAATAGTAACTTTTGAAAATATCGTTAATATTTCGAGAGAAAATGTACGAGTTAAAAATATTAAGTAGAAGTTTGTTAAGAAATCCATTTGTTAATCTATTTTGAAAAATCCTTATTTAAGTTTTTGAAAAATTCCCATTTTAAAATAATTTATGCAACATAATAAGTTAAATCAAACATAAAGCAAAAATTAAAATATTTTAAAGTCCTTATTACAACATAAAAAAAAATCCAAAATAGTAAAGTAAATGGAAATAGAAATCTAAAGTTCAAAATAAACACCATTTCTGAAGTATGACCTCCACCGAGTCATCCATGGTCCAAATCCACGTTACTGAGCATTACCTGCAAGGGTTAAGGAAACAGGGTGAGTTACTAGAACTCAGTGCATAATCCCCTTACCGTTATTCGCCGGGCTTGAACCCGTTTAGCAATAACTTGGGTCAGAGCCCATTTAGCATAATCTTGGGCCTAAGCCCAATTATAAAACACAATATATATACATATATAATTATGTGCAAAGTATGCAACCCAACCCATCCTAATATTCCATCTGCTACACACACTTGCACCATCCCATCACACTTGTGGGGATCAAGTCAACCCACCCAAGTTGCCATTTATAACATATTTTGATTGTGGCCAAGCCACGGGAATCATAGTAAATCAAATTAACAAACATTTTTGTGGCAATACCACTGGAATCATTTCTCTTTAACATTTTCTCATCCCATGCAAAATTATGTAAATGCAACATACATAATAAATCATGATATTTATAGATACAAACAACAATCATTAATTTAGAGATTCATTACAAAAATTCGGCCCATTATAACACTTTGCAAATCGGCCCATTAGGGCAATCTATCAAATCGGCCCATTAGAGGCATTTTTGTAATTCGACCCATTAGGGGCAATTTCGTAATTCAGCCTATTAGGGCATTTTTGTAATTCTCACAGTTAATACCGTTTTTGACAAATTTATCAAAATAGTCTAATTTAGGCCAATTTCTCGATTTACGCCATATTACGATTTTAATCATAACGATTTATTTCCAACATGATATCGACTCTTAAAACCCACGGGAAAACGGTGTGAGATTACACACCTGATTACGGTAAGTACTAGGCCGTTTTGATCGTCAAAACCTATGATATCATAACACTCGATTAATCTAACGAGGCGAGATTTTTATTAATCCAAAACTACACCAAGTGATTTTTAATACTTACTCTTCAAATCGTGAACGACCACGATTTGTCGATTCTCCCCGGATGATGGTCTACAACCCAGTGGAAAATCCCAAACCGCCGATACTACCCTTCATTTGAATTTAGGAGTAGGGATCATAGATCCGCTCCTTTTGTGTTCTCCACTCGCTTTCCCTTTCAAGTCGATACCACTAGCCTCCATTGGATAAAATCTTAGTCAAAACGATATTATGATATAAATATAGATTGTCTAATGACAAAGGGCTCGACTTACCACTAAATAAGGAGAGAATATCGAATGATTTCGTCCCTACTAACATGATCAATCAACCATCCTTCAATCCGATTAACACAATAACCAAGTAGAGATATCAAATGGACTATGAAAGAACTCCTTACCTTAGTCGATGATAATCCCGATTCCTACAATTGTCTTATGACTAGAGATGAATAGATGATGATGTGGTATTCGGCCACCCTCTATAACACTATGAAAAAGATATTGATCACAACATGAGAATGATGGGAAGAGAGATGTTTTGATAAGGAAAGAAGATAAAATAATCGAATAATGATGAACACATATATTCGGTTAGGAAGAAAATGAAAATAAAATGAAATGAAAAGAGGGATATAAGGTCACTTACTGATTTGGTCAAGAGGAGATTGTCCAAGACGAAAAGAAAAGAAGAAGTGAAGAGATGGGATGATAATAGATTCGACTTTAGAGGAAAATCAAACAAGAAAAAGTGATCTCAAAGTGGTGTTGATTTTAGTGAAGAGAAAAGATTGATAAAATGGTCAAAAGAAAGAATGAATGGATGGAGGGGTGCTAGATTGTTCGGCTATCAAAGGGGAGGTAGGAAAAAGATGAGTGTTTCAGCCAAACAAAAGAAAAAGAATGCACAAATGTGCTAGGAGGTTTTGGCCAAAGTAAAGAAAAGAAAATGTTCAGTTTGGCTTTGGAATTTTCAGCAAAGAGGAAAGAGATTGGAAAAAAAAATTAAAAGATCACCCAAAATGCTAAGAAGAAAATAATCACTCAAGTACCAAAATTCACCAAAATGCTAAAGAATTTTGGCACTCCCCTATTACTCCTTAAAACCGTGTTCACCAAACCAAAAGGGTCAAAAATTGACCATAAAAACATTCCAAAGCATTTCCCATGAAAAAGGCCAACATGTTCCCTTATCTTGCCTTTTTCTTTTGATTTCTTTCTTACCCTCATCCTTACCTTATTTCCTTGGGCACCTTGTCTAAAATACCTTCATGGCCGACACTCTAAATGAATAGCACAAAAAAATAATAAAAAATTTACCAAGTGGGATTCGAACCTCTTCCCCTAAAGCCCTTCATGTGACGCCACAACCTCCTTGCCATATGCTCACTTATTTCCATAAGCATTGAGGTCACTTACTATTTCTCCTAAAAGTGCTAAAATACCAAATTTTTACTAGGGCCCAATTAAACCCCGAGCCTTCTTAGAACCTTAAAACGTACACAATTAATAATTTAACTAGCCTCACATAAGATATAATGCAACACATAAAATTTCTAAATTTTAGGATGTTACATTATGCTCTATGGGCTCAGGCCCAAATTATTGCTAATTAGATTCAACCCCAGTGGATGACGGTAAGGGGATTATACACTGAGTTCTAGTAACTCACCCCTTTTCCTTAACTCTTGCAGGGAATGCTCAGTGATGTGGACTTGTGCCATGGATGACTCGGTGGAGGCCATACTTTGGAAATAATGTTTTCGAACATTAGTAAACTTCTTTACCATTTTAATTCGTTACTCTGACTATTTTGGGTTTTAAAGTTGTAATACAACCTCTGGAATATGTTTTATTTTTCTTTACATTTAGATGTACTTAATATCTTTCTTGAATTGTTTTAAATGGGGATTTTTCTAAAATCATTAATAACGGTTTTCCAAAATTGATTAACAAATGGATTTTATAATAAATATGGACAAATGATTTAACTTGGATTTTCTTTCGAGATTATCAACGTCATTTTCAAAAGTTACGATTTTAAGGTTCACTAGTTCAATTTTTGGTTTATCAATTAAACCTCTCGTGATTAGAAGTATTTTATCGAATATTTACAACCAAACTTGTTTTCTTAACTATAATTTAATAACACCTATTTTAGTACAAATTACAAGTTCTTAATATGTTTTCTTCATGTGGCATGTCAGATCTGGTCGAAATGCATAGGCCTGGTTTGGGGTGTTACAAGTTCAACCACGCTCGTGCTCTATATCTTAAGGAGTATGGAAAAAATCTCAGTCTCAAGGCGTCCTCAGTCACTCCGACTAGTTTAAATGAGTCACCCACTTCCATGAATAGCCGAAGATGAAGATGTTGATATTCATTAGGAATCCCAATAAATTGACCCATATTTTGCAACATCTGGAACAGGACTGACTGTAGCTCGAATTGTTGTGTCTCAATTTCGGGTCTCTTAATACTCAGATAAAGCTCGTTGAATAGAGGAATGGCATATTGTTGAATGACACATTTTCTATCATCGACAACACTGATCGAATTGTGAGTATTATAAGCGAATGTTGAAACACCCCAAACCCGGCCCATGAGCCTCGATCGGATCTGGTATGTTCCCTGAGAAAAAAACATTTCAAAAACTTGTTTGTTACTTTGGAAAATTTGGGTGGTGTTGAAGAAAGATTTGTTTGTGTTGAGTTCAAATTGAAAACGGTGTTATTCTTGAAGTCTGATATCTATTAAATTGAAAATAATTTGTGTTTAGGTGTCAAACATATAAAATTTATTTTCAAGAGAAGTTGTTAAACCTTGATTTAATAATAATCATATCATAATAAAATCAAATAAAATGCATGCATAAAACAATTAATAGTAATGGCCTTATTACAACAAAGCATATCCCAAATAAATCCAAATCTTAAATATAAAATTCAAAATTAAATAAATGTTGAAATGAGCATGGCCACCACTAAGTTCCCGCCGACCGGTCCATTTATTGAGTGTCACTGTAAAATGTTAGCCACTAGGGTGAGTCAAAGCAGACTCGATGTGTAACAACCAACACAAACTCCCAAACGACTTAGGCATATCGGATCATACACAACAAATATAGGCAATGATGCAATCCCAACCCCACCTAAATATCCATCCTCTACACATCACCCGTACCGCCATCACACCGTGGGATTACTAAATCGACCCTCCATCCGCTACACACCATCGAAGGCGATCATCTGCAATCAAGCGCACATCGCTCTTATAATTGTGGCATAGCCACGGATAATGTGACAAAGTCACCAGATAGTAATCGTGACATTAGTCACCACATTGATTATGTGACATGAGTCACGGATATTGTGGTAAAACCACCGGATCACTTCCCTTTTCAATATCAACCATATGCCCCATCGTCATACAAACCATGCGAAATCATGCAATATACCTTATTTCATATTCATAACAAATTCACATATGTGTCATATTCAATGTTCATAACACTATTAATGAGCTTTAGAGGATAACGACTGGATACCTTTGTACCATTGACCTTAAGCCACATCTTTCATATTTTCATTAACACATGTTTTAAATTAATAACATAAATCTTATTAGGAATCAATGTAGGGCTACACACCTGGTTTACTAACATGTTCACTGAATCCCGAAAGTCTATCAAACAGATTGTACCCCTCCCTAACAATTAATGTCAGAATCGACTAGACACTAACACTTAATATGGCCTTGGCCGAATATTAACACTCCCTTACCTTGTGGATCTAAATCCCGAAAATCGTCACTTGGCTATGGAGATGTCGAAATCCTATATAGTACATGTTAGATCCAATTCTAACATTTAAACATAGTAAATGGCCTTCGGCCTAAAACCTCACTTGCTTACTTTAGACCTTGAAATCCTGAATGATCTTCTCCTTGTTGTCGACAATAACCAAATCCTGAAACCTCCTTCATAGTTTTGGCCAAAGATCAGTAAAAGAGATTAGAGTCCTAATTTCGGCTAACCCAAAAGAAAAGAAAGAAGAAAAACAATAGTTGATCCTTACCCTTACTACGTAAATCGATCGCACCTTGCTTGAACCCACATAGATATTTGGCTATGTAGGCTAGATGTTGATCAATTCATTTCGGCTTTTGGAGTTTAATGAACAATCGGCTATGGTCTAGGAAGAACTTATTTTTAGCTTTTGGAAAATTGTGAAAAGAAGAAGAGAAAGGTTGAGCAATTCGGCAATGGTGATAAATGAAGATTCGGCTAGCACAAGGGATATTTCGGCTTTTAGTGCTATGTTCAAATCGGCTCTATGGAAGAGTGATCAGCTTGAAGAAGAAAAAGATAAAGAAATCGGCTAGGCTTACTTGTGTTTTTGGCTTTGACAAACTAAAATGAGAAGAGAAGATTCACTTTCGGTTTTCAACAGAGAAAGAACTTCGGCAAAGGCACAATTGAAAAGAAAAGAAAGCAAATGGACATACTCCTCCTTTTCTTTGAAAATACCACACCTAGACCCTCCATTCTACCAACTCTCTTTCCCTATCTAATCCCTTCTTTTATCCTAAAACTTCTCTTTATCACTCATTCAAAATAATTGAAATAAATCAACATTTATCTTCCTACCTTAGCGGATTTTAAAAGAAATTGACCACATATAAAGCTCATCCCTTAGTGTCCCATTCTTGGCCACCTCTGTTTCTCCTTGCTGCAAAATAAAACTCCCTTTTGCTTCCCTTGCTTTGCTCGAACTCGAGCCCTTCTCCTTGCTTGAGGCGTCACTTACCAAGGCCCTAAGTGGCGCCTCCTTGCCACTTTAACAAGCCCACTTTTATGTCCAATTTCCCCTACAAATTCTCTTAGGGCCTTATTTGCCTAGCTCCCCCTTTAAGACTTAAAATCTTATATTTTCTAAGGCACTTACCTACACTCTAAAGTTCTCAAAATCTACAAGACACATTCAAAATACACACAGGCATGCTTCCACATATATTTAAGAAAAAATGGACAACCCCTAAATCCCAGATATTACAGTTCTACCCCCTTAAAATAATTTTGACCTCGAAATTACCTGGCTAAAATAAGTGAGGCTATTGTTGTCGCATTGCTTCTTCTGGCTCCCACGAAGCTTCTTCCGATCCATGATTACACCACAACACTTTGACTAGAGGAACGAATTTCCTCCGTAGTACCTTCACATCCCGTTCCAAAATCTGAATCGGCTCCTCCTCGTAGGACAAATCTGGTCTCAGCTGCACCTCCTCAACTGGCACTATATGAGATGGATCCAATCGGTAACGACGTATCATAGAAACATGGAATACATCGTGCATCTGCCTCAACTCCGGAGGCAACTCCAACTGGTATGCCACTGGTCCAACTCGCTTCAATACCCGATAAGGTCCTATAAATCTGGGACTTAACTTCCCTTTGTGACCACTTTTTCCAAGGCAAAACTTTGAGAAACACGTAATCTCCTACAGCAAACTCGATCTCCTTTTGCTTAAGATCTGCGTATGACTTTTGCCTGTCAAATGCCTCCTTCAACCGTGTCTGAATTACTTTAACCTTTTCTTCTGATTCTGCCATGATTTTGGACCCAAAATCTAACGTTCTCCCAATTCCGTCCAACATGTAGGAGTGCGACACTTTTGTCCATACATCGCTTCATACGGTGCCATCCGAATACTTGCCTGATAGCTGTTGTTGTATGAAAATTCCGCTAAAGGCAAGAACTCCTCCCAACTCCCTCTGAAGTCTATCACACAACCTCTCAACATATCCTCCAACACTTGTATTACCTGCTCAGATTGACCGTCTGACTGCGGATGGAATGCCGTACTGAAATCTAACCTGGTGCCCAAAGCTTGATGTAATGCCTTCCAAAACTGAGACGTAAACCTCGGATCCCTATCCGAGATAATTGACACTGGCACTCCGTGCAACCTCACGATCTCTGCTATATACAACTTTGCCAATTTCTGTAGAGAATAGTCCACCCGTACCGGTATAAAATGTGTAGATTTTGTCAACCGGTCTACTATCACCCATACCAAGTCCTTCTTAGTAGGCGTAAGAGGAAGCCCACTAATGAAGTCCATGGTAATTCTCTCCCACTTCCATTGCGGAATCTTTATCAATTTGAAGCAATCCAGCGGTGCCTTGGTGTTCAAACCTTGACTTGTCGACACGTTAGGCACTTCCTACAAACTCTGTAACTTCTCGCTTAAGACCAGGCCACCAAAACTATTCCCGTAAATCCTTGTACAACTTACTTCCTCTAGGATGCATAGCATAAGGGCTACTATGCGATTCCGAAGAATCCTCCGCCTTAACTCCTCATTCTTAGGCATACAGACCTTGCCTTGATAACACAGCACTCCATCGCTGTTTACACCAAAATTTTCCAATTCCACATTTTTTACTTGTAGCAGCTTAGTACTTAAATCCTTATCTGCCAACTGTTCTTCTTTCACCTCATTCAGCCATGACGGCTTGACCTGCAACTCTGCCAGCAAACTTCCATCGTCATACAAGCTAAGATGTGCAAACATCGCCCTCAGCTCCGACACTACTTTCTGACTTAGGGCATCTGCCACTACGTTCGCCTTGCCCGGGTGATACTCTATAGAACAATCGTAGTCTTTCAATAACTCCACCCACCTTCGCTGTCTCAGGTTCAGCTCTTTCTGAGTTAGCAGATACTTAAGGCTCTTGTGGTCCGTATAGATCACCGACCTTTCTCCATATAGATAGTGCCTCCACACTTTAAGAGCGAATACAATCGCCGCCAACTCTAGATCGTGCGTCGGATAGTTCACCTCATGTGGCCTCAATTGTCGAGACGCATATGCGACTACTTTTTCGTATTGCATAAGGACACATCCCAATCCTGTATGGGAAGCATCACAATACACCATGAAATCTTTTCCTGCCTCAAGCTAAATTAAAACTGGAGCTTCAGTTAAAACCCTCTTAAGCTTCTCAAAGCTCTCCTGTTGCTTATCTGTCCATACAAAAGGTACCTACTTCCTTAGTAACTTCGTCAAAGGTATAGCTATTGATGAAAACCCTTTTACGATTCTTCTATAATAGCCTGCCAATCTCAAGAAACTACGAACTTTCTACCACAGACTTAGGTGGTTTCCAATCCAATACTGCCTCAATCTTCCGAGGATCCACCCTTATCCCTTCAACAGACACCACATGCCCTAAAAACGTAACTTCCTTCAGCCAAAATTCGCACTTGCTGAACTTAGCATATAGCTTTTTCTCCCTTAACACTTGCAACACGACTCGAAGGTGCTCATCATGTTCTTCCTCATACTTAGAATACACCAAGATATCGTCTATGAACATAACAACGAATCGGTCCAGATAGGGTTGGAAAACTCGATTCATCATGTCCATGAACACGGCTGCGACATTTGTCAATCCAAATGGCATTACCAAGAACTCATAATGCTTGTACCTTGTCCAAAAAGCTGTCTTATGGATATCAGCCTCCTTCACCTTAAGCTGATGATATCTTGACCTTAGATCTATCTTCGAAAATACTGCGGGCCCCTTAAGCTGATCGAACAAGTCGTCTATCCTTGGCAATGGATACTTGTTCTTGATGGTCAGCTTATTCAGTTGCCGGTAATCCATACACATGCGCATAGTCCCGTCCTTCTTCTTCACAAATAGGATCGATGCTCCCCATGGAGACATACTCGATCGAATAAATCCACGATCGAGTAACTCTTGGACTGAGCCTTGAGCTCTACTAGCTCCTTTGGTGCCATTCGGTATGGAGCAACTGGCACAGGAGCTGTACCCGATAATAAGTCAATTCCGAACTCCACCTCCCTATCCGGGGGTAACCTAGGAAGCTCCTCTGGAAAGACGTCTACAAATTCCCTTACTGTTCTAACTCCTCCTACAGCTGCTTCCTTAGCCTCCAAGGCACTGATCAATATCAGGAAAGCTACACACCCTTTTCTCACCATCTTCTCTGCCTTAAGGGTAGATACCACATTTGACAGGCAATTTCGTCTCTCGCCCATCACCACAACCTCTGTGCTGTCAGGAGTTCTTAACGACATGCGCTTAGCTGTACAATCCACATTTGCATGGTACTTTACTAACCAATCCATGCCTAAGATTAGGTCAAACTCCTCAAACAACAACTCCATTACGTCTGCTGGAAATTGTGCCCCCTGAACTTCCAAAGGTACTGCCTTAAAGATTTTATCTAACACTACTGATTGCCCTAAAGGACTAAGTACAGTCATCTTCCTAGTTACAGTTTCAGAGTTCGCATGCAGAGTTCCATACACCTTACTAGCAATATATGGATGAGTTGACCCAATATCTATCAACTCAATAAAGGGTAATCCAGAGATAAGGAACATACCCATTATGACATCAGGTGCATCACCATCCTCCCTCCGACGAATTGCATATACTAAACCCGGCTATCTCGCCTCTGTGTTACCAACACCTCTACTCGGTGTTCCCCGTCCTCTTCTAGAACCATTACATCTACCAGTCGAACCTACCTCTTCCAGCCTAATTAGGACCCTGACTTACTAGTCGGCTCCCTTCTGTTTTCATAGGACAGTCCCAAATCATGTGATCCTTGGACCCACACTTGAAACATCCTCTCGTCTTCTTCCAACACTCTCCCAAGTGCATCTTTCCACACTGAGCACAAGTGCGGTACTGTCCTTCCGTAGCAGCTTGCTGACCTCGCGACCCATCCGTTCTAGGTCTCTTCGAACATTCCTAGATGACCCTGATGATTCGAAAGCTCTCTTTTGTTTATTCCTGTCCGTGTTCTATCTCACAGACTCCTTAACTCCTTCAGTAACCTTTGCCTTTTCCACCAACACAGCAAACTCCCGCTCCTACTGTGGGGCAATCAACAATCTCAGGTCATCCCTTAGTCCATCCTCAAATCGGACACATCGTTCGTGCTCCGTAGCTACTATACCTCGAGTGTATCGGCTCAACCTTAGGAATTTTGCCTCATACTCTGCTACGGACTTATTCCCTGAACCAGCCTTAGAAACGCCTTCCTCTGCGCATCAATGTAACTAGTCCCAATGTACTTCTTCTGATATGCCGCCTTAAAGTACTCCCAAGTGAGATCATCTGCGGTAGCACCATCTCGAACTATGAGCCACTATTGATATGACTCATCGCCGAGGAGCGATACTACCCCTTTCAGTTTTTCCTTGGCGGACAGGTCTAAATCATCCATAATTCACTCCGTCGCCTCTAACCAATACTCAGTCGTATTGGGCACCACACCAGATATACCACAAAAAAACTCAGCTCTATTAGCTCGGAGTCGCTCAGGTACAGACTTCTGAGCTCCCATGCCTCCACCTGCTCCAGCCACCCTTTTCAGAACTCGCACCATCGCCTGTGATACTGTATCATCCCCTGTCTGATCCTGATATTCCACACCTGCGGCTGGCGGTGGTGGCATTTCATTCTTGGACCCTTGACCAGACCTAACGGGTTTTAACACGGTCATTCGGCCTCTACCACGGCCACGCACATTACAACCATGTCCCTTAGAACTCATGCTTCTGAATTGCGTTTATCTGATTAAAGAATTTTATGAATTAGTTTTTGTTCCACTGATTTATCGCGAACAGTCTTATGTTCAATTGTTCTAAAGAGTAGTTCTTTCGAATTCATACACACACACTGTCTCAAATTCATTCATTCAATCATCACATTCATGAACTTATATTCATTACAGAAACGTGTTGTAGTTGCCATTGTTGTTGTTTTCCACTACCTAGGGGTATTTTCATAATTTTATCCTATAGGGATATTTTGGTAATTTTTCAAATTAGGGTATTTGAAAATTTTACAAAATAGAGATTTTTGGTCTTTTTGCAAAATAGGAATACTTGGTAAGAAGATTCAAGGGTAATTGGCAATTTCATAAATTGAGGGTATTTTTGTAATTTTTGAAACCAGGGGCATTTTGGTAATTTTTTTGCAAAATATGGTTCCAGGTGATTTAACGAAATAAGGGTATTTTGGAAATTTTTTAATTCGAGGGTATTTCGATAACTTCCCATACTAAGGGTATTTTGGTAATTTATACAGGTTAAGGGTAATTTGGTCAATCTGCAAATCAGGGGTATTTGGTCATTTTTAAATCAAGGGTACTTTGGAATTTTATAATCACGGTTTGACTTTAGAATTTTACAAAACAAGGTGACTAGTCCCTTTCGGGTTTTAACTATTGAATTTAGCCTGTGATTGAGTCCTCTTGGTTAGGGTGAACCGTTACTACGCACCAGGTAGGATTCGAGCTGAGAGGAGGTGAGTCACTAGGACTGCTTAAATACCAAGCTCCCCCTGAATCCAATCCTAGACATGCGTACAACGGTTGCCACACCTTTAACTCGGCGACTCACTCACAGATTTGTTTGGTTAGACTTTAAATTTTATGCAATTTGGTGTTGGAGTAGACTAATCCTAGGGTTCAATAATTCCTAATCTACTAATCTAAGTCCCTATAATTCCCAATCACAAAAGGGTTAGGGGTACTTACCTGGTGGACTTCGGGCCGGAGACTCAGGTGCCATGCTAGATAACCTGCTCATTCTTTTGTAAAGCTTAATTTTAAAATAGAAAAACGTTTTGGGCCCAAAAGCCCTCAAGGCCGAGTTTTGAACTGGGCTCTGATACCAAACTGAAACACCCCAAACTCGACCCATGAGCCTCGTAGGATCGGCATGTTCCACGAGAAAAACATTTCAAAAACTTGTTTGCTACTTTGGAAAATTTGGGTGGTGTTGAAGAAAGATTTGTTTGTGTTGAGTTCAAATTGAAAACGATGTTATTCTTGAAGTCTGATATCTATTAAATTGAAAATCATTTGTGTTTAGGTGTCAAACATATAAAATTTATTTTCAAGAGAAGTTGTTAAACCTTGATTTAATAATAATCGTATCATAATAAAATCAAATAAAATGCATGCATAAAATAGTTAATAGTAATGACCTTATTACAACAAAGCATATCCCAAAATAAATCAAAATCTTAAATATAAAAATTCAAAATTAAATAAATGCTGAGCTGAGCATGGGCACCACTAAGTTCCTGCCGACCCGGTCCATTTACTGAGTGTCACCTGCAAAATGTTAGCCCACGAGGGGTGAGTCAAACAGACTCAGTGTGTAACAACCAACACAAACTCCCAAACGACTTAGGCATATCAGATCATACACAACAAATATAGGCAATGATGCAATCCCAACCCCACATAAATATCCATTCTCTACACATCACCCGTACTTGCCATCACACCGTGGGGATTACTAAATCGACCCTCCATCCGCTACACACCATCGAAGGCAGTCACTGTAGTCAATTGCACATCGCCCTTATAATTGTGGCATAGCCACCAGATAATGTGACAAAGTCACCAGATAGTAATACGTGACATTAGTCTCCACATTCAGATTATGTGACATGAGTCACAAGATATTGTGGTAAAAATCACCAGATCACTTCCCCTTTTCAATATCAACCATATGCCCCATGCGTCATACAAACCATGCAGAAATCATGCAATATACCTTATTTCATATTCATAACAAATTCACATATGTGTCATATTCAATGTTCATAACACTATTAACAGAGCTTTAGAGGATAACGTACCTGGATACATTGTACCATTGAATGGTACCTTAAGCCACATCTTTCATATTTTCATTAACACATGTTTTAAATTAATACCATAATTCTTATTAGGAATCAATGTAGGGCTACACACCTGGTTTACTAACGTGTTCACTGAATCTCGAAAGTCTACCAAATAGATTGTACTCCTCCCTAACAATCAATGTCAGAATCGACTAGACACTAACACTTAATATGGCCTTGGCTGAATATTAACACTCCCTTACCTTGTGGATCTAATTCCCGAAAATTGTCACTTGGCTGTGGAGATGTCGAAATCCTATATAGTACATGTTAGATCCAATTCTAACATTTAAACACAATAAAAGGCCTTCGACGTAAAACCTCACTTGCTTACCTTAGACCTTGAAATCCCGAATGATCTCCTCCTTGTAGTCGACAATAACCAAATCCCGAAACCTCCTTTATAGTTTCGGCCAAAGATCAGTAAAAGAGATTAGAGTCCTAATTTCAGCTAACCCAAAAGATAAGAAAGAAAAAAATAGTAGTTGATCCTTACCCCTTACTACAGAAATCGACTGCACCCTTGCTTGAACCCACAGAGATATTTGGCTATGTAGGCTAGATGTTGATCAATTGGTTTCGACTTTTGGAGTTTAATGAACAATCGGCTATGGTCTAGGAAGAACTTACTTTCGACTTTTGGAAAGTTGTGAAAAGAAGAAGAGAAAGGTTGAGCAATTCGGCAATGGTGATAAATGAAGATTCGACTAGCATAAGGGATATTTGACTTTTAGTGCTATGATCAAATCGGCTCTATGGAAGAGTGATCACTTGAAGAAGAAAAGATGAAGAAATCGGCTAGGCTTACTTGTGTTTTCAGCTTTGACAAACTAAAAGGAGAAGAGAAGATTCACTTCGATTTTCAACAGAGAAAGAATTTGGCAGAGGCACAATTGAAAAGAAAAGAAAGCAAATGACCATACTCCTCTCTTTTGCCGAAAATACCACACCTAGACCCCTCCATTCGGCCAACTCTCTTTCCCCCTATCTAATCCCTTCTTTTTCTCCTAAAACTTCTCTTTATCACTCATTCAAAATAATTGAAATAAATCAACATTTATCTTCCTACCTTAGCTGAATTTTAAAAAGAAATTGACCACATCTAAAGCTCATCCCCTTAGTGTCCCATTGCCGTCCACCTCTGTTTCTCCTTGCTGCAAAATAAAACTCCCCTTTTGCTTCCCTTGCTGCTCGAACCTGAGCCCTTCTCCACTACTTGAGGCATCACTTACCAAGGCCCTAAGTGGCGCCTCCTTGCCACTTTAACAAGCCCACTTTTATGTCCAATTTCCCCTACAAATTCTCTTAAGGCCTTATTTGCCTAGCTCCCCCTTTAAGACTTAAAATCTTATATTTTCTAAGGCACTTACCTACACTCTAAAGTTCTCAAAATCCACAAGACACATTCAAAATACACACAGGCATGCTTCCACATATATTTAAGCAAAAATGCACAACCCCTAAATCCCGGATATTACAAATGTTCCTCCTGGATTTTGGTTTGGATTTTTGAAATTCATATCTTCGGTCCTTCTTTAGTTCACTTGTCTTCTCCTTTGTTAGAAAGTCCTTTCAATTTCAGGGTTTACAAGAAGTAAGTCAATAATTTGATCAATACTCTGAAACAAACATACAAAAAAATGGAATTAAAATTTAACAGAAAAAAAGACCAAAATGCAAAATTAACAATTTCACAAATAATGTCTTTTAAAACAGTCCCCAGCAACGGCGCCAAAAACTTGGAATAGTGGAAATGTGCAAGTGTACACAATCACAACAAGTAATAAAGTGACAAGTAAATGTTGAGTTATCGTATCCACATGGACTGTAAAAGAATTATTTATGAAAATGATTTTAAACACTTTGGTGAAGGAAAAATATTTGGATTTGAGAAATGATTAAAAACTAGAAAATAGGGTAAAATAAAATAAAATAAAATTCTAATGCACGAGTTCAAAAACTGATTTTAATCAAGATGATATACTTGTGTCGGGTTAATTATATTTCCTTACCTTAGAATTATTAAACTTATGCTTATACTTGTTACGAAGAAATCACGACAACTCGGTAATTTGCTAACTTATGAACATATTTACAAATAAAAAATCCATTCATCCCTTGTACATATTTCTATGTCAATTCGACTGATAAAATAGATTTATAAAGGTAAACATGTTATTGCACATACATACTTACTAAATTACACAATCTCTCGCATATTCCTATGTCGATTCAAATGATTAATTTAACCTAATAAGCATATAAAAGACTATGTGAGGTAACAAAGTATCCTTACCTTGAAACAATTTAATCACAATAATCTTGCAAGTTTTGCAAGGCATATGTATCGCCAAATACAATGCTAATCTAATCTTTAGCTACCTTAGAAGAATTAAACATGCACTGATTAAGTACTGTGTCCATTAATTACAATTTCGATACGTTTAAATAATTAATTCTTTAGTTATCTAAAAAATTATAATGCCAAAATAACTTAGGCATGATTTTACTTAATCAAGCATCTTACCGAGGCCTATAACAACATAAACACTATTTTAATAATTCAAGTAGGCAAAATATAATCAACCCAACATGGATTAAATTCAAGCTAAATTGATTAAAATAACCATTTCAATAGCATAAATATTCATAAACATGTTTGTCAAAACAACAATGAAATTTTAAAGAGATAGGGAACAAGAAGCAAATCCAGTGTTTCTCTATGGCTTGACTGATTGCTCTGTTCTTCGTTCTCCATTGTCCTCGGCTATCAAGGTGGCTTATGAAAACTTTAGTTGCTGCTCAAAAATGGTTGATGAGGACCTTTTTCCCAAGAGAAGAAATCGAGACTTGAACAAAAGGGGGAATGGAAAGGAAAAGTTGAGAGAAAGTGAGAGAGGAGAAAAGAGAATAAGAGTGTGAGGGATGCCTTGAATGATCAGCCAAGGGGGGTTTTTATAGCTGAATGTAGCAGCTGAAATTTGCTAAAAATATCAGCCAAAGAGCCACCCCTTGGCTGGCCTCCTATATGGCAAAGTTGATGGCTTCAACTTTGCTAAATATGGCTTGGGGCAAATCTACAAAGCCACTAATTGTAGAGGGGGTTGAATGCAAATTTGACAAGTCTTCAAGGGCCATTTTGCAAGCTTGATTAATATGATAAAATTCTGATTTGGGTCAGCATATGGACGGTTCTGGGCAGCCCAATTGGTTGCTGGTTCAGTTCACTAAATTCGGTTCAACCAGTGCGGTTCAACTGGACCCTTTTTTCCATAATTAATTAATAATAATTTATTTAGCCCAAATTAAATTGGGAATAAATTAAAATTAATTATTTTATGAATTAACACACATTTTTGGACCATCTTAGGCTGGAAATAAATTTCCTCGATACTTCAAATTGCTTCTCGGTTTTATTCTTCGAGTAGTGTCTGTCAAGCCAATTTTCGCCCTTTGTACGAATCTATCAAAAATGATCAAAATTAATCAAAATTTATTATAAAATTACTTATAATTTATTATGTTAATAGTTTAAGTACAAAATAATTATTTTATATTAATTATATATTTTTCGACAATAATTTTACTGAAACTGCATGAATTTGAGTTAAAAGGGGCATGAAAAAGTGTGTATATTTTCGTGTTTCCACAGCCCCAAATGTGCTGAACAAAAGAAATGTCATTTGGGTGATAGTGGATTGATTGACTAGGTCAGCTTCCTAACAGTGAGAACTGATTGGTCACTTGACCGTCTCCGGACATACTAATGTCCAAAGTGTGAATACTACAACTGAAGATGTGGAATTGAGGTAGTGTCCACAAGTATACAGGTCAGGTTATAATATAGTTATAACGAAGTAGGTGTGTACTAGATTAATTCAGTAACATCCCTTACCCGTGCCCAACGTCGTAACAGGATACGACGCATTACCGGACTTAACGTGCTCAAACATACATTATCAGGCTATAAAATTTCTTTTCAAATTTAAAACTTATCATTCATATTCATAACATCCTTATTATGGGCCTATGAGGTCCTAAACATACTTACGGGAGGTTTTAGAATTAATTCAGAAACTATTACGCTCTTAGAAAATTTTTACCTAAACAGAGGCCACACGCCCATGTGAAGTGGGACACGCTCATGTGGGCAGGCCGTGTAGTCACACATGCCCATGTCCCTTGCCTGTGTGGAATTTAATTTCTATTTCGAACCTACAAGGGTTCTCACACAGCCGGACACACGCCCGTGTCAATGGCCCGTGTCTCTCACACGGCCTAGACACGCCCGTGTCCTAACCAGTGTGTGAAAACCTTAGCATTCTGTTTATGAAGTTAGCAACTTCTCAAGGGGCACCCGGCCGTGTACTGGCCCGTGTGATGAATCGAATTCTCGTAAATTTGGTGTAGGGGGCACACGGCCTATCAACGCACCCATGGGGGTTGACAGTGTGTCACACACGGCCTAGACACGCACCTGTGTGTCTACCCGTGTGGACAATTAGAAGGCTATTTTCCAAGCTAATTGCCACCCTGAAACATAAACATACTTATACCAACTCAAGCAATACATGATATGGAAATAATACCCTATAAAGAACCACTAATCATCATTCAAACACTTCACATTTTACCTCATCATTTGCATAAACTTTCCTTCATAAAATTTATCATCATTAAAATATGAAACTTAACAAATATTGGCCAATTTTCTATGGCCATATACAAAGTGAGTGTATAACATTAGTAGCCAACCTTTTGGCTCTCAAATATGATATAATACAAAATGGCCAAGTTCCTATACATGCCATACCCAAAATAAATCAACTTTACTATACCAAAAGAATGATTGATAGTGTGATCTGAGCTCCGACGTTCTATGATCCCTGAGCTAGCTTGGCGATACTATAAGGAAAAGGGAAAAGAGAGGGGTAAGCATATGGCTTAGTAAGTTTGCATGAATTAATGTAGCAATATAAGTATTCATGGTAAAATCCATTCATCTCATATAACAATAGCAACACAAGTTCTTAAGTGCTTAGGCATACTTACTCATACTCACTCTTACCATCACACATCACATTATGGTTTCATAACTTGAAATTTTTCCCATGGTACCTGTATCACTTAGTCACATAATTTAGCACTTATGCTAACTTGGACATAAACTTAAATCATCATCATCCTTAATATAAATGGAACTCATTATCAACCTTGTATAATTTAACTCTATAGCATCTTTGCATACTTAGCTCTTCTTCCCGTTGAACTACTCAAAATATCAAACGATACTCAATCTCATCATACATGTATCATGATGCCAATGCCATATTCCAGATATGGTCTTACATGGGATCACCTCTTGATGCCGATGCCATATCCCAAATATGGTCTTACATTGGATCTCTTAGCTCAATGTCGATGCCATGTCCCAGACATGGTCTTATATGAGATCGTACTCAGATGCCGATGCCATGTCCCAGACATGGTCTTATACGAGATCTTCCTTTGGTGCCGAAGCCATGTGCCAGACATGGTCTTACACGAGACCTTCCTTATTCGATGCCGATGCCATGTCCCAAACATGGTCTTATACGAGATCTACATTCGGTGCCGGGGCCATGTCCCAGACATGGTCTTACACGGGACCTACATTCGGTGCTGATGCCATGTCCTAGACATGGTCTTATACGAGACCGTCCTTATCTCATGTCGTGACATAGGTATCCTCATTATTCTGAAATTTCAACCGGGACTTTACTTAGCATATTCTCATTCATTTTCTCATCAAGACATTATTCATAAATTTCATGGAAATGACATGTATTTCTCAAAATAATAAGTAATTTAAACACAATAACACATGTAACCTTAAGTTCACACAAACTTACCTCAGTACTCAAAATGTATATAGATGTTTGATTTAGTCCGCAACCTTGTTCTTGCACCAATTTCGGTCCGGGCTTTGCGTTTCTTGATCTATAATGACAATTTCACTTATTTAATATTCACATTAACTAAATTGACTCATGAATCACACTTTGGAAAAAATACAATTTTGCCCCTAAACTTTTTCATAATTACACTTTTGCCCCTAGGATCGTAAAATGATTTTTATTCAACTTCCTTGTATTTTAAGCTTAGCCGAATTATTCTCTTAACTACAACAGCCCTTAATTTTCCACTGTTTCACCGATGTATGACCAATTTTATAACTTTTACAATTTGGTCCTTTTATGCATTTTTCATGAAAATCACTTAGAAAAAGATGTTTATCATACATCAAACTTTCATATTCTTCCTTAAAACATTAAAATACATGCATTTCATACATGGGTAATTTTTTGAACATAAAACCTAGCTCAAAATATAGCTAGAAATAGCTAAATCGAGCTACGAGGATCTCAAAAATACGAAGAACATTAAAAATGGGGCAAAGAGACACTTACAATCAAGCTTGAAAGATGAACAAACCCTAGCTAGTCTTCCTTAGAGAATTTCGGCCAAGGAGAAGAAGATGGACACAATTTTGACTTCTTTTTCCCTTTTTAATCTTTTATTTACCTAATGACAAAAATGCTTTTAATGATCCTTTCTTGAGATTTTTCCTTCCCATGTCTATTTTTGTCCATCTTAACATATAATGGTATAATTGCTAAATAAGGACTTCTAATAATTTTTGTGATGCTATTTCATACTTAAACCTTCTAGATTCTCATATTTTCTAATCTTTACAATTTAATGGACAACTTGTTTACTAATTAATAAAATTCCTTCATGAATTTTCCACACAATCATGCAAATACCTCGTAAGCCTCATAAAAATAATTAAAATATATATTTCTACTTCGAGTTTGTGGTCTCGCACTACTATTCTAACTAGGCCCTAAATCAAGCTATTACAATTTTTAAGCTAAATGCCAATAGATCTAATTAGTATTTTAAATAAACTATATTACGAATAAACACAAATCAAGGGGTTTTGAAATAATAAGAGTCTTCATAAAACTAGATTATAAACTGGATCAAATGTAAACATGGGTTATTAGCTTACTTTGGTAGTCATAACCAACTATCATCTCGAGTTTTCTTATTCAATCAACTAGTCAATACCCCAGCAGGATCTTCTGATTCGTCCACTAAAATACTGAGTCGACAAGAACTACTTATCTTCTGACCTCACAATTTAAATCGACTCAATGTTAAGGTGGTCATGGAGAGGCCATACCAAATTTGGGTTAATTCCAACCTTGATGACTTCCTAGTGCTGTCAGGCCTAGGGTTTAAGTTCTTCCTTTCCTAAATAGCTGATCGGTTAAGAAATCTCTACAAAATAGTTAATTATTCATACCTTCACTCATTAATCCCTCATACGAGGATTAGTTCCTCATGAAATCAATAAACATCATAAACTTGATATTGAATATATGCATAAAGATTAACAAAAGAGTAGAGTTTAGAGAATCCTATTTGTATTTTCTATATGAAGTGCTGAAATCCTTAAACGTTTAATTGCGTCTACAAATCAAGTTCTTTGAAGAACACGAATGAAAAGAATTGAAAAGAAGCCTAAACCCTAAAAGAAAGAAAAATAAACTGAAAACTAAATTTTACAAAGGAAATTAATAATATGAAAATTTGTTCTTTAACAAGTGTTTAAGAGCCTATTTATAGATTTAGGGTTGCCATCGTCCTCAACTTGTAACAACCCATTTTTAGTCAAATCAAAATAATGGATTCAAGACCTTAAATCTAAAGTAAAAATAATTATTTTATTATTATTTTAAGGTCTACAACATGATAGTATGATTGTGTGAAATTTTCGTTAAGAAATTTTATTGTTTGAGTGTTTAATTTGATAAAAAAGGACTAAATCGCGTAAAGTGTAAAACTTGTGTTCTATTAGCTAAAGGTGTCAAATAGCTACAGAACTTTAAATTGGAGGTCCTTATGTTGTAATTATCCTATTTATAAAGTTAGTGGATAGAGATGGACATCTTTTAATGGCTTTAAAGGTTTTATAATAAAGGTTAAATAAGTAACTTAGTTATAAAATTAAAATTAAGTATAATAAAACCATATTTTAATCCATCTTCTTCCTTAGCCAAAAATTAGAAGAAGAGAACTCCATTTTTAGGTTTGAAGCATTCGGTCACTTTTTAGCTAGCAAGTAAGTGATTTTTGACTCAATTTTGATATTTTTATGTTTTTGAGATCGTTGCAGCTTAATCTAGCTAGCCCAAGGACTATTTTGCAAAATTGTTAAAGGTTTATAGTTTTTACATTGATTAATCTATGTGTATTTTTATTTTTAATGGTAGAAAATTCATGGTTGTTGTTAGATAAACAATATTTGTTAAGTGATTTTCAGTAAAATGTCCAAATAGGGATTAAATTGTGAAATGTGTAAATTTTGTGGATAAATTGTGGAATAAATGAAAAATATGGGCTTCTAGGGACCTAATTGAAATTTGGATAGCATGGGTTTTGGTTGAATTGCATGAATTTGTAATTTTATGAAATAAGGACTAAATTATAAAAATGTTGAAATGTTAGGGGTAAAAGTGTAAATTCAACTGTAATGTGTATTTTGGACTAAATTGAATAGAGATATTATTAAATAATTTAATTTTGATTATATTTAGATCAAGAAAAGTGAAATACGAATTTAGATCGGGGAAAGAATAAAGTTTTGGACTAATCAACTTGTTTTGTTATTTTTGCATTTGAGGTAAGTTCGTATGTATTAAACATTATTATATTTGTGTTTTAAATGCTTTGATATTGCATAAATTATGAATATGACACTACAAACATATTCGACGATAATTCGACAAGTGAGAAATCTCGGTTGAACCTTAGGAATAGATTAATATACGAATGACATGTCATTAGAGGTTATGTGATTGAATGTTGGTCTGTACGACTTACCGGTGGCTGAGTTATCTGGCATGTGTTACGGGTACTTGTCAACTTGTGTGAGTAGCACTATGTAGCTTCGTCATGACCGTGAGCTTGTGTGAGCAGACCCGTTGATAGCTCTAGTGTGAGCATTATATGTGATACAAGATTGAGATAGCTTCAGCTACATATGTGGCACTTAGGGTGTTAGATTCCCGAGTATCCAATAGTATTTTGAATGGTTTAATTGATACATCAGTCGGGTATCACAAAGAGAGTGAGGCAACACGTACTCGGATTCAAGAGTTTAGGCTACCTCGATGGCAAGTGTTGGCAATCCGAAGTCCAAACCAGAGTGCCCAAGTTGTGGCAGACATCACATTGGGGAGTGTTGGGGAAACAATCGAAATGGTTATAAGCGTGGGTCCCCTAACCATTTCATCCAAAACTGCCCCGAAAGGGATGACAAGGAGAAAAAGCAAGAAATAAGATCAAGAATGTATCTTTTAGGGGTAGGCGCAAAGGAACCCGGGAAGTAGGGCTAGTAGTAGAGGTGCGTCGTGAGATACTACTGTGAGGTCAGAGGGTCGGACACATACAAGGACTTATGCCATTCGTGCTCGTGAAGAGGCATCATCACCAGATGTAATAACAGGTACTTTTTTCTTCATGACACCTTCATTATTGCTTTGATTGATTCGAAGTATACCCATTCTTATATTTTCATGAAATTGGCATCTCGTATGAGTCTGATTGTTGAGTTTACAGAATTTTTACTAAAGGTGTCAAACCCATTAGGTAAAAATGTGTTAGTTGATAAGGTGTGTAGGAAGTGTCCTTTGATAATTAGGGATTATTATTTTCGGCAGACTTTATGTTGCTGACGTTTGATGAATTTGATTTGATTCTTGGTATGGATTGGTTGACTGCTCATAGTGTTTTGGTGAACTGTGGTAGTAAATTTATTGAGTTGAAATGTGAAAATAGATATGTTATTAGAGTTGAATCAGGTGGGTCGAATAGTTTACCGATGGTAATCTCTTCCTTGGTGGCTGAAAATATTTGAGAAAAAGGTGTGAGTCCTATCTCGCTTTTGTACTAAATACTCAAGCGTCTGAAGTAAAGATTGAGACAGTGTCGGTGATATGTGAGTATCCAGATGTATTCCCAAAATAATTACCTAGATTGCCTCCGGTTAGAGGGGTCGAGTTTTGGGTTGAGTTAGTTTTAGGAACAACACCTATTTCGGTTACTCCGTATAGGATGGGACCATTAGAGTTGAAAGAACTAAAGGTTAATTTGTAAGAGTTAACAGATAAGGGTTTTGCACGATCAAACTATTCACCATGGGGTGCTCCGGTGCTTTTGTAAAGAAGAACGATAGGTCGATGAGATTGTGTATAGACTACAGATACCTCAACAAAGTTACTGTGAAGAACAAATACCCTTTACCTAGGATAGATGATCTATTTGATCAACTAAATGGAGCTATGGTATTCTCCAAGATTGACCTGAGGTCCGGTTATTACCAGTTGAGGGTTAAGGAGCAAGATGTGCCAAAAACTTCATTTCGGACGAGGTACGGCCATTATGAATTTATGGTCATGCCGTTCAGTTTAACTAATGCTCCTGTAATTTTTATGGACTCAATGAATCGTGTCTTCCAGCCGTATTTAGACAAGTTTGTAGTTGTCTTTATCGACGACATATTGATTTATTCATAGGATGAGAGTGATCATACAGAACATCTGAGAATTGTTTTGCAGACTTTAAGAGGCAAGCAGTTGTAAGCTAAATTTTGCAAGAGTGAGTTTTGGTTCTGAGAGGTCGGATTCTTAGGACACATCGTGTCAGGTAATGGTATTAGAGTTGACCCGAGTAAGATCTCGGCTATTATGGAGCAAAAAGCACCGAGAAACATGTCAGAAGTCAGAAGCTTTTTGGGTTTAGCGGGGTACTATAGACAATTTGTGAAGGGATTTTCCATGATTGCTACTCCGATGACGAGATTGTTTCACAAAGATGTTAAGTTTGAATGGACTGAGAAATGTCAACAGAGTTTTGAGAGATTGAAAACATTGTTGACGGAGGCGCCTATTTTGGTTCAACCTAAATCGGGGAAAGAGTTTGTGGTCTACAGTGATGCGTCGTTTAATGGTCTCAATTGTGTGTTGATGCAAGAGGGTAAGGTAGTCTCTTACACCTCGAGGCAGCTAAAACCGCATGAGAGGAATTATCTGACTCATGACTTGGAGTTGGCCACGATTGTGTTCGCGTTAAAAATTTGGCGACATTATTTGTATGGTAAGAAGTGCCGAATCTTCACAGATCCTAAGGGTTTGAAGTACTTGATGGATCAAAAGGAATTGAATTTGCGACAACGGTGGTGGCTTAAGTTATTGAAGGACTATGAGCTAGTAATCGATTACCATCCGGGGAAAGCGAATGTGGTTGCAGATGCCCTGAGTAGGAAATCTTTGTATGCTTTGAGAGCTATGAGCACGAGTTTGGCATTGGCTGATGATGGAACTATATTAGCTGAGTTGAGAGCTAGGCCACTATTAGTTCAGCAAATATGTGAGGGTCAAAGGAATGATAGTGAGATACAAGCTAAATATCTATGTGTGAATCGGGAAACGATTCTGATTTTCGACTGGGTTCGGATGGTTGTTTAATGTTCCATGACAGGGTTTGTGTACCTAGAGATGATGAGTTGATTCGAAAAATATTGAATGAAGCACACAGTGGTTATTTGTCAGTACATCCGTGCAGTACGAAAATGTACAATGATTTAAAGAAATTTTATTGGTGGTCGAGAATGAAAAGGAACATCTCAGAGTATGTAATAAGATGTCTAATTTGTCAACAAGTAAAAGCTTAGCATTAAGTGCCTTTAGGATTGTTTCAGCCAGTAATGGTTCCCGAGTGGAAGTGGGATTGGATCACCATGGATTTTGTGACGGGGTTGTTTGTGACTCTGAAAAAGAAAGATGATGTGTGGGTTGTCGTTGATTGGTTAACGAAGTCGGCTCACTTTATTCCAGTACATGTTGATTATTCACTGAATTAGTTGGCTGATTTGTATATTGCGGAGGTGGTGAGATTACATGGAGTGCCTGTATCTATTATCTCTGATAGAGATTCGAGATTTACTTCGAGGTTTTGGAAGAAGTTGCAAGAGGCCTTAGGTACAAGGTTGAATTTTAGTACTGCATTCTATCCTCAAACTGACGGTCAGTCTAAAAGAGTGATCCAAATTCTTGAAGATATGCTCCAATGCTGTGTGTTGGAGTTTGAAGGTAGTTGGGAGAGATACCTACCTTTTGTTGAGTTTGCCTACAACAATAGTTATCAATCGCGTATACGGATGGCACCGTATGAAGCCTTGTATGGTCATAAGCATCGAACTCCTTTGTATTGGACCGAGCTGAGTGAGAAGCAAATTCATGGGGTCGATCTGGTTTAAGAGACCGAGGAGAAAGTGAAAGTGATTCATGACAGTCTGAAAGCTACTTTAGATCGATAAAATTTGTATGTGGACTTGAAAATAAAGGAAATCGAGTTTAATGTGGGTGACAAAGTATTTCTGAAAGTGTCCCCGTGGAAGAAAATATTGAGATTTGGCCGAAAAGGGAAATTGAGTCTGCGTTTCATAGGGCCGTATGAGATTACCAAGAGGATTGGACCAGTGGCATATCGGTTGGCCTTACTGGTAGAGTTAGATAAAATTCACAATGTGTTTCATGTATCGATGTTAAGGCGTTATCGCTCCGATCCTTTGCATGTGATCCCTCCAATAGAAATTGAGATACGATGAACATGACATATGAGGAGGAGTCGATTAAGATTATGGCTCGAGATGTGAAACAATTGAGGAATAAAGATATAGCTTTAGTAAAAGTGTTATGACAAAAACACGGTGTAAAAGAAGCTACATGGGAGCCGGAAGAAGCCATGAGAGAGCAATATCCAAACCTCTTTACTAGTAAGATTTTTGAGGGCAAAAATCCCTAGAGGAGGGGAGAGTTGTAACAACCCAATTTAAGGGCCAATCAAAATAGTGGTTTTGAGACCACTAAATTGAGGTCGATGAAAATTATTTTGATGTTATTTTATGTGTTGTAGGCTATGTGAAATTTTTGATACATTAATTTAAGTGATAGCATGCTTAATTGTGAAAAAGGATTAAATCACATTAAGTGCGAAATTTCTATTTTATATTGTAAAGGTACCTAATAGTTGTAAAATGTAATTTGGAGGATTTTAAAATGCAATTGGGCCATTTTGGAGTGTAACGGCCGGCCATAGGGTGATTAGGGAACAAAAGCATTAAATTTAGTCAAACTAGGTGATAGTTGGTGACTAATTGACTAAAATATGATAAAATAAGATGACTAAAGGCAGCTATCATCTTTCATTATACATCTCCCCTCTACTACCAAAAATTTTAGCAAGTTTAAGGGCTTAAAAGCTTGAAATTTCAGTTATATCTCATCCTTGCAAGTAAGTAATTTTTGAGGTTTTTCTTAATGATTTTTGTACTTTTGGGATCCCCAAAGCTTAAGCTAGCTAATGAGGAGACTAATTTGTGATATGGTTGAAAGTCTAGGGACTTTCAATGAGAGTATTCATGTTGTTAGCTGAGTTTTTATGGAAGAAAATGAATGTTAGGGAGGTGAGAAACAACTTTTATGAAAGGTGTTAACATGAAAACACCTAATTAGGATTTAAATGCAAAGATTGATTTTGTGTCATAAATGCATGAAATAGTTGGAATTGTGAGTAGTTGTAAGAGAAATAAATGTTCAGCTAGGATTGTTTAATGAGAAAGTGAGTTGAAAAATGATTTACGAGCCTAAGGGCAAAATCGTAATTTTGCCAATATACAAGGGCAAAATAATCATTTTTGCCTAAGTGTAGATTATGATGCATTATGATCATAAAATGATCTAAATGAATGAATTTTATTGTTATAGATTAAGAAAAACGCATGATTAACCTTGATCGAGGAAAAGGCAAGGTTACGAAGTAAACCGTAATTCAATACATTTTGCCCTAAGGTAAGTTTATGTGTAAACGATGCATTATATATATATATATATACATTGTTGTTGTAACACCCCAAACTCGGCCTAGACGTTATGGCGAATCTAGCATGTCACATCAAAAGGTAGTTGAAAAGCTAAGCGATCATTAAAAATGTTGCTTCTCTTTTTGAAACTCCGAGTTTCGTTGCTTGTTTGTAAAAATGCGGTTTGCTTAATATCTATTTTTATAAAGTTGTTATTATTTTGAAAAAAAAACTATTTTTCAGTTGTGAAAATCGAACTTGAATAGTTGCGAAACGTGCTATTTTGAAAAGCGATTATTAATGTTTTAATAACCCCGTTTTTAATGCTTAACAGTTTAGTAAATGTCGAAATGGAAGTTTAAAAAGTAAAATAAATCCAGAGGCCTTATTACAAAATAAAAATCCAAATTTAATAATATTGAAAATAGGATAAAAACCAGATTTATTGAGTTTCGTGAGGAACAACTTCGATGTTTGGCCACCACTGAGTTCTCCGCGGCACCCAAATCCATTAACACTAGGGATTACTTGCAAGGTTATGGGAAAAGGAGTGAGTTACAAGAACTCAGTGTGTAATCCCTATAATGGTCACTATATGGGCCTGAGCCCTTACGGTATCGGTCTCGACCTAAGCCCTTTAAACATGATAATGCAAGTAGAAAAAAATGCAGCCCAACCCAATCCAACCATCACACCACCTGTACCAGCCCTACACTCCTGTGGGGACCAAGTCAATCCACCTAGCCCTACACACCAAGATCGCAGCCGAGCTGCCAGTATAAACGCAACAAAGCTGCCAGTAATGGTATACGTGGTTGAGCTACTCAAATCAGTATATCGTGGCAGAGCCACTGAATCAGTACAATGTGGCATAGCCACCAGTACAGTACTTCCTCCAATATATATAATTATATACATATTAAATCATCCCAACCCAATTCAAGATGTCATGACATAATAAATCAGCGTATGCAATAATGAGCCATTACAACAATTAAACAGAATACACACAAACATACTAAATCTACCTCTAAGGGTATAACGATAATTTTGTCGATAGAGTAAAACAGTAATTTACCCTTCAGGGTATGACAGTAATCTTTCCCAATGAGGGTATTTTAGTAATTTACCCACTAAGGGTATTTCGATAATTTACCCACTAAGGTTATTTCGGTAATTTACCCACTAAGGGTATTTCAGTAATTTACCCACTAAGAGTATTTCGGTAATTTACCCACTAAGGGTATTTTGGCTTTTGGCCGATTCACAGAATAACGCATAACATAACAAGCAAGGGTGTGAGATTACACACCTTATCCCGTAGAGTACTAAATAATCACAAGCACCTTCATCTATACAAAACATAACACACAATTAACACATTTAGCAAAAGAATTAGGAGATCTCTATTCCAAACACCTAACCATAAGATTTACTATCACTTGCCTTCACTAGAACGATCAATTTCGATTTGCCTAGTTAAACTAAAGTTTGATGCGACACCCTTCCGCATCCAAGTGGAAAGTCCCGAACAGCTAACACCCTACGCCGCTTAAACTTGGGAGTGGAAGCTATGTGCACAGTCTCGGCTGGCACCTTTACCCCCCATATGGCTAGAATCCCCTTTACTCATCAAGAACATGATTTTATAGAACTGGAGTCAACACGAATGCTTAAATCACAACCACAAAGTACCAATCACTCTAACAAGAAGAAACGAGATAACGATGCGATTGGGCCTAGGGCCTATTCTCGGCCCAAATGGGCCCACATGCTCATGTGGCCTATTTAGCCCAAATCTAGCCACATATATGAGATTCACATAGTCTAATCCAACATCTACTGCACAATCATACAACTTATTCATATGGGCCCATGGGCCATTTGGCCCACTTGGCCTCGTTCGACACATCGTGGCCCAAAAAAGTCAACCCACAAGAATACTCATTATGGCCTCGACTATCGCATCGAAGCTCTAAATGTGCACCTGCAAGCTCGTGTGGCTACCATCGCCGTGTGACCGACATTTTGGCATTTTCCGCTCTACAACTGGAGTAGTGCGAAATACACACCTAATAGGAGTCTAAAGCTAATCCGCACTCCAAATTATCCTATGCCCAAACGCCCACAAGGTATCCTTCCTCTCCTCATAGATAGCTTTATTTAAAGCCAGCTTCTCACCTTCCTTCTTGCTAGCTTTTCGATGTGGGATCCCTCCTTTAGTAGAGTTTAAATCCAACACAAACTATGGTCGTCCAATCCGCAAATTAAATACTCCCTTGCTTGTCATGAGATTCGAACCCAAGCTTGCCTGTAACTTAATTTATGCCGCTAGCCACTTGCCCACAAGCTCCTCTTGTGTCTAAAATCATGCACAACTAAATATAAATCTATAGGCCAAAGTCTAAGTTTACTTAAAAATAAATTAAAATGAAATGCAAGCGCCAAGACTTGAACCTTGGACCCCTTGCTTCCTTGTGATGTCATTCCCTTGTCTCTTATGTGGCATCATTTGCCACTAGACCACAACTCCTTTTGTGTCATTTTTCTCCACATTTTATTCTTAAAGCCTACTTACTAACTCCCAGGGTTTTACTCACCTAAAACCAAAATTTTCCTAAAGCCCAAATTTGATCCCAGGACTTCATAGAAGCCCCCTAACCTTCCAAAATCACTCACCTAATAGGTCCAACTTGCACTAATGCCGTTCTCATGTTCTTAAAAATTTTATACGCTCCCATGCCCAAGGCCCAATGGGCCCAATCCTACTAGGCCCAACTTTGGGTCGTTACAGTTGTTGCTAACTAGTGCATGGCACAATTGAAAACATGTATGATTCAAGTGGGTAGAATGTGGTAGCTATTGAATAACTCTAGTGTGAATGATGGAATGGATATGTAAATGTGTTATATCAATATTTGATGGTGGGCTAAGTGCGATACCACCTTAATACTTAATTACGATGGGCTATGTGCGACACCATCATCTATTTACTAATTGGTGGGCTATGTGCGATACCATCTTAATAAAGACTGAGGGTAGGCTAAGTGCGGAACCACCGAGTAATTCGATTATGAGTAGTTGATTGAAGGATTGTGATGCATTGTATTATGTGACATTGTGGTACTAAGTGCGGGGAGGCATGCTAATAAATGTGTACATTAAGCTTGTGATATGGTTTTGATGTGGATATGGAAGAAATGAGTAAGCATGATTATGAATATGGAATACTTGTTGTTTAGTACGTAATGCTAATTGTTTACATGTAAACTTACTAAGCTTAAAGCTTACTCCCTCTTTCTTTTTTCCTTGTTTTATAGAGTTTAAGAGCTGAGCCGGGATACGCTGATAAGCAGAAGATCGCCCACACTATTAGCTCACCTCGGTATATCTAGACTTAGTGATTTTGTATATGGCATGTATAGGGGCTAGAGTAGTTAGATTATTTTATTATTTTGGAAAAAACTGTGTTGGCCCCTTATTAAGATAACTATTTTGTATATTGCCATGGCTGATGGCTCAACTTGTCATTTATGAAAATATGAAGTTATTCATGAAAGTTCATGTTGCAAATTTTGAGTTGTTTAATCATGTGTTGAATGGATTCATGTGGTGTGAACTAGAGGGGTGTAAAGAGCTTGGAAAATAGCCTCATTCTTGCCCACATGGGTAGGCACACGGGCGTCTGTCTAGGCCGTGTGTGACACACGATCAGTCCATGGGCATGTGCCCAAGGCGTGTGAAGTCTACACATAGGATTTAAAATCTGAATTGCCACACGGTGAAACCACACGGGCGTACAACCAACCGTGTGGATTAATCAGAGACGACCACGGGCATCGAACACGGTTGTGTGTATAGGTCGTGTGAATGAGTCAGAATGCCAAGGTTTGGCACACGGGCCAGGGCCACGGATGTGTCTAGGTCGTGCAAAATTTATCAGTGTCGACCACGGGTGGAAGATACGGGCATGTCTTAGGGGCACACGGGCGTGTCCCTAGACCAACAGGGGCGTGTGGCCTCTATTTAGGTGAAAATTTTCTAAGTGTTCGTAAAGTCCCAGTTTGGTCCCACAATATCCCGAGCAGGTGTAAAAGGTCTCGATGACCCATGATAGGGATGTTATGATGGTGAATGAAAAGTTTCAAATCGGATAATATTTTTATAGCCTAAAGTGGAATGATCAAGCAAGTCAAGTTCGGTAATGCCTCATACCCGATTCTGGCGGAGAACCCAGGTAAGAGGTGTTACAAGAAAGGCAAAATATAGACTTAGATCAGGGAAAGAACAAGATTTCAGATTAATTGACTTAATTCGCCGTTTTTGCATTCGAGGTAAGTTCGTATGTAATAAGTTTTGATTAAAGTCTACTTACCAAATTTTTTATTCAAGCATCGAACCCCTTAGGCAAGTTTGTCCTAGTTGATAAAGTTTTCTAGAGTTGTCCTTTGATGACTCGAGGTTAATTTTTGGCAAATTTGATGCTTTTACCGTTTGATAAATTCGACGTGATCCTGGGTATGGATTGGTTGACTTTCCATGATGCTGTTGTGAATTGGAGACGAAAGACTATTGAATTGAAATGTCACGATAGTGAAATCTTTCGAGTTGAATCAGATGAGTCGAGTGGATTTTCGGTTGTGATTTCATTGATGACAGCTCAGAGATATGTGAGAAAAGGTTGTGATGCTCACCTTGCGTATGTATTAGATACAAAAGTGTCTAAATCAAAAATTGAATCAATACCAGTAGTCTATGAATATCCGGATGTGTTTCCAGAAGAGTTATCGTGGTTGCCACCGATCAGAAAGGTCAAGTTTACTATTGAATTAGTACCGGGAACATCACCAATATTGAAAGCTCCGTACAGAATGGCTCCAACAGAATTGAAAGAGTTGAAATCTCAATTGCAAGAGTTAGCCGGTAGAGGATTTACACGACCTAGTTTTTCGCCCTGGGGTGCACCAGTGTTATTTGTAAAGAAGGAAGATGGATCGATGAGATTGTGTATTGATTTAGTCAGCTCAACAAGGTTACAATTAAGAATAAGTATCCTTTGCTGAGAATTGATAATTTGTTTGATCAGTTGAAATGAGCAACCATATTTTCTAAGATTGATCTAAGATCTGGCTATTATCAGCTGCGAGTAAAAGATTCAGATATGCCAAAAATTGCATTCAGAACAAGGTACGGGAATTATGAATTTTTTGTAATGCCATTCGGATTAACTAATGCTCCTACAATTTTTATAGATTTGATGAATCAAATCTTTAGACCGTATTTAGACAAATTTGTTGTTGTATTTATTGACGACATTCTGATCTATGCCCGAGATTAATCTAAGCATGCCTAGCATTTGAGGGTTGTGTTACAAACATTGAGAGATAAGAAATTGTTTGCTAAATTTAGTAAATGCATGTTTTGGCTCCGAGAGGTTGGATTTTTGGGGCATATTATTTCAGTGGAAGGCATACATGTTGATCTGAGTAAGATTTTGGCAGTTGTTGACTGGAAACCACCAAGAAACGTGTATGAAATAGAAGCTTTCTGGGATTAGCTAGCTACTACTGGCATTTCATTAAAGGATTTTCGATGATTGCTACACCGATGACTAGATTACTACAAAAAGATGTGAAATTCGAGTGGTCAGAGAAATGTCAACAGAGTTTTGAACAGTTGAAAGCATTGTTAATAGAGGCACCAGTTTTGATTCAACCTGAGTCGGGTAAAGAGTTTGTAATTTTCAGCGACGCGTCATTGAATGGTTTGGGATGTGTTTTAATGCAGGATGGAAAAGTGATAGCTTATGCTTCCAAACAGTTGAAACCGCATGAAAAGAATTATTCGACGCACGATTTAGAGTTGGACGCTATTGTTTTGCATTTAAAATTTAGCAACATCATTTATACGGTGAAAAGTGCCATATCTTTACCGACCACAAGAGCTTGAAGTATATAATGACTCAAAAAGATTTGAATTTGCAATAATGAAGATGGCTCGAGTTGTTGAAAGACTATGAGTTAGTGATCGATTATCATCCGGGTAAGGCGAATGTAGTCGTGGATGCTCTGAGTAGAAAATCTTTATTTGCTTTGCGAGCAATGGAGATATAGTTAACTTTGTCTGATGATGAATTGATTTTAGCTGAACTAAAAGCTAAACTGGTGTTTCTTCAGCAAATTTGTGAAGCTCAAAAATGTGATAATGAATTGCAAGCTAAAGGAGTACAATGCGAATCGACTACTGATTTAGACTATCAGATCGGATCTGATGATTGTTTAATGTTTCGAGGTAGAATATGTGTACCAAAGAATCCTGAGCTCATTCAAAAAATTATATGTAACAGCCCGATTTAGACTTTAGTCGAAACAGTGGTTTTGGGACCACAAATTCGAGTCAAAAAAATATTTTAATATTATTTTCCAAGCTTAAAATATAGAATTGATATGTGTGAAATTTTCGCATGAAAATTTTATCGTTTGAGTGTCGATTTGTGAAAAAGGACTTAATCGCATAAATTGTAAAAGTGGCATTTTAATTGTTAAAGTGCTTAATTGCTTTGATTAATTAAAGATGGGATCCTTATGTTTTAATTTGGCCATTAAACCATAGGATGGATGGTAATGGGCTTATGTTATATGGTTTTCTAATTAAATTACAAAGGTTAAATTAGTAAATGGTATATTAATAAGAAATAAATAAAACAAATCAATAAGTTAGTTGCTGTTCATCTTTTATGGTCGAATGTGGGAAGAAAAGTAAGCCATTTACTTTGTTTAAGGGTTTGGCACTTTGAAGTTAGAATTGAGGTATGGATTTTGTTCAGTTTTTGATAATTTTTACGTTTTTGAGATCGTTGCTTCATAAATTAGCTAGCCCATGCTTTAATTTTCAGAATTGATGATGATTTTGTGTTTTTCCATTGTTGAATGCTTGATGATTTTAGTCTTTGATGATGAAAAATAAATATGTGTTAATAGATTTTGATGTTTAATAAAGTGATTTGAGTGAAAATGTCAATTTTGGACTAATTTGTGAAATGTGTAAAATATGAAGTTTAAATGTGAAATAAATTGAATAAATGGGCTAACATGGGCCTAGTGAAATTTTGAATATTTGGTATTACTTTGAATTAGGGACTAAATTGCAAAAATGTGAAATGTTAGGGGCTAAAATGTAAATTTCCCATTTATATGTTCTTGGATGAAAATTGAATGAAATGTTGAATAAGTAAGTTAATTTTGATATTAAGTAGATTGGCAAAAGCGGAATCTGGATTTTGATCGAGGGAAAGTCAAAATATCTAGTCAACTTAATTTGTCATTACTATGAACGAGGTAAGTTAGTATTTCAATAAACATTGCAAAATCATGTTATAAATGCATATTATTTGTATGATTGAATCCAATGTCGAATGGTAATGCAAATGTATGTATTTTGAATAAGTTATATATATGTTATTATGATATTGAATTGTTCAAGAAGCAGAATATATGAATACGAGAAAGTTCTGATAATGTAACGACATTCGAAAAGCCCCATATGAACCTTAGGAATAGTAGAGGATACGTATGTCATGACATAGGATTCCGAGATATTATTTCATGTAAGACCACGTTTGGAACGTTGGCAACAATTTGAGATATCGTGTAAGACCGTGTCTGGGACACTGGCATCGGTTAGAGATTATGTGTAAGACCATGTTTGGGACATCGACATCGAATATGATTTCGTGTAAGACCCTATCTAGGATAATGGCATCGATATTTGATTACATGTAAGACCACGTCTGGGGCGTTAGCATAGTACGAGCTTTCCAAGCTATCCAAGTATCCTTATTGATTTGAACGGTTCAACAGATGTTCCGAGAAATAACTGATTAAGTGAATGACATTTCGATTCAGGTACTTTGAAATGTATACGATATTTGATAATGATGGGTAAGTATATATGTGCAAAGAATGTTATCTGATGTATATGCAAATGAATTGTGAATATGTGCAAATGAAACATAAACAAATGAATAAGATGTGATTTATAAAGTGGCATATGTGAAATTGTCAGATACTATATGAATGAAAGGTGAATTTGGGTATAGATGATGATATGTGATTCATATGAGAAAGATATGTGATTAAATATGTTATTTCCCAACATGTGCTAATTTGGTTATATGAAAGTGAGAATTGAATGTTATATGAGAATCAAATTGAATAAGCTTGTGAAAGCTAAAGTTAGTAAGTAAGTATATTATTGAATGGTGATGATTTTGATATGAAATCATGTTATAAACTTGAGAGAAGTTGTGTTTTGGCATGTGTGATAGCATATTATGCTTATGACATTGAATTGAAATTATTTGTTATGTTAAGCTTATTAAGATACGAGCTTACTAAGCTTTATAGTTTACTTTGTGTTATTTTTTTCTATGTTTTATAGAGTTTAAGACGTTCGCTCGGGTTGGAAGTCGACGGAGATTGCATCACACTATCTGACTAATAATTTTGGTATTTATACACTTTGTAACTTGGTTATATGGCATGTACAGGCTATATGATTGTTTGATGAGTATTTGTAATTTGGGCAATTGATGCTTATGTGTTTGATGTAATATTCCATGAGATTTGGCTTGGAAATCGATTTTAATTTTGATGTGTATGTGTTGCCTTATGTAATGGCATAGTTTGGTATGGTTGATGATGGTTCAAGTTGTTTTACTTGATTATTTGGTGGTTTTGAATAATTGCTTATAATGCATGATCTTAAACATGATCAATGAATGATTAGTAGATGATTTATGAGTTGAGCTTGGTGTATGATTGATGATAAAACACATATTTAAAATAGATTGAATTGATGAATGAGATATGTGTATTGGTACATGATGGAATAAGTGTGAAATGAGAAATGAATCATGTTGGCTTTGGTTTGTGTTTTGTATAGGAAACGGTTGTGATTTGAGTTGATGAAATGGAGAATTGGAATGACATGTTTGGTGTATAAAATAACATGTTTTGGCTGCCTATTAATTGTATTGAAATGATACAAAATGATGTGGTTTAGGTGTGCATGAGGAGAGTGGTAAATATGGCTTAAACCAAGCCTAATTTTGTACCACACGGCCTGAGCACACGGGTGTGTGACTCAACCATGTGACCTCTGCACCTTAATTAAATAAGACAGTCAGTTACAAGGTATAGACACACGGGCATGTCTATTGGCCATGTATAGCACACGAGCTAGCACACAGGTGTGTGATTGGTCGTGCCGCCAAGTCAGTATGTATGACCTATTTTCACACGGCCTGAGAATAGGCGTGTCTGGTGGCCATGCGAGGTATAAGACTGTTTACATGGGCGTGTGGCCTTTATATGCATGAAAAAGTTTAAAGTTTTCTCAAAGTTTTCTAATGTGATTGGTTTAGTCTCGAACCACTTCTAAGTATGTTTTAAGGCCTCGATGAGCCTCGAAAGAGACGCTATGATTGTGTTTGATGTTGATTATGTGATATTGAATTATGAACAAGAATTATGTGTTATATGCTGAGTTTTGATCGGTAATACCTCGTAGCCCTATTCTGACGATGAGCATGGGTTTAGGGCTGTTACATTCTACACGAAGCACATAGATGTTGTTTATCTGTTCACCCAGGGAGTACTAAAATGTACAATGATTTGAAACATTTGTACTGGTGGTCAGCCATGAAATGAGACATTTCAGAGTTTGTGTCGAGATGCTTGATTTGTCAACAAGTCAAAACCGAACATCAAGTGCCTTTAGGATTATTATAGCCTGTGATGATACCAGAATGGAAATGGGATAGAGTTACAATGGATTTCGTATCGGGATTACCCCTATCTTCGAAAAAGAAAGATGTTATTTGGGTTATCGTTGATCGACTAACGAAGTCTACACATTTCATTCCGGTATGTACTGACTTTTCACTCGATAGACTAGCTGAGTTGTACATCTTTGAGATCGTTAGATTGCAGGAGGTGCCAATTTCTATTATTGAGGATAGAGATCCGAGGTTTACGTCGTGATTTTAGAAGAAATTGCAAGAAGCTTTGGGTACGCGGTTGCACTTTAGTACTGCATTTCATCCCCAAATTGACGGTCATTCTGAGAGTAATACATATTCTTGAAGATATGCTTTGTTGTTGTGTTTTGGAGTTTGAAGGCAATTGGGAGAAATATTTACCATTGGTTGAATACACGTATAACAACAGTTTTCAATCGAGCATAAAGATGGCACCGTATGAAGCATTGTATGGTTGTAAAGGCCCAACTTCTTTGTATTGGACCGAGCTTAATGAGAAAAAGATTCATGGGTTTGATTTGATTAGAGAGACCGATGATAAAGTGAAAGTAATTCACGACAGTTTGAAAGCAGCTTCAGATTGACAGAAATCATATGCGAATTTGAAACGTAGAGACATTGAGTTTTATATTTGCGACATAAACTTTTTGAAAGTGTCTCCGTGGAAGAAGATTCTTTGATTTGGTGGCAAAGGAAAGTTAAGTCAACGATCTATCAGGCCGTATAAGATCATCAAAAGAATAGGGCCAGTGGCATATCAACTAGCTTTACCGTCAGAATTAGAAAAGATCCACAATGTATTTTATGTGTCGATGTTACGACGGTATCGATCAAATCCATCGCATGTAATTTCTCCAACAGAGATTAAAATTCAATCTAATATGACGTATAATAAAGAACTGATCAGAATTTTAGCTTGAAAGGTTAAAGAATTGAGAAATAAAAACATTTAGTGAAGGTTTTGTGGCAACATCACGAGGTAGAAAAGCTACATGGGAAACCAGGAAGCTATGGGAAAACAATACCCTAATCTCTTTTCTGCTAAGATTTTCGGGGACGAAAATTCCTAAGGGGGAGAGTTGTGACAACCCATTTTTAGTTAAATTAGAGCTGTGGTTTTGGGACAAGAAATTTGATGTTGAAATAATTATTTTATTATTATTTGAATATCTACAGCATGATAATATGATTGTGTGAAAATTTCGTTAAGAAATTTTATCGTTTGAGTGCTTAATTTAATGGAAAGGACTAAATCGTGTAAAGTATAAAACTTGTGTTCTATTAGCTAAAGGTGTCTAATAGCTATGGAATATTAAAGTGAAGGTCCTTATGTGGTAATTAGCCCATAATGAGTTAGTGGAATGTATTGGCTTGTCAACTGGGTAATTTTTAAATGTTTTAAAGGTTAATTAAGTAATTAGGTTATTAATTATAAAAATAAATAAAACAAATTTATCATCATCTTCAACTATCATATTCCACCAACTTTCATAAAGGAGAGAAGCCATTTTTATACTTGATATTCGGCCAAGCTGTCATTGCTCATATTGGTATGATTTTTGTCTCATTTTAATGATTTCTATGTTTTTGAGATCGTTGTAGCTTAATCTACCTAGCCTAGGGACTAATTTGAAAAATTGTTAAAGGTTTAGGGTTTTGTCATTGATGAATCTATGTGTATTTTGATGTTTGATGATAGAAAATGTTTGCTTGTTGTTAGATAAACAACATTTGTAAAGTGATTTTTGATAAAATTGTCATTTAGGGATTAAATTGAGAAATGTTAAAATTTTGTGGTTAAATTATGAAAAATATGGGTTGTTATGGTAATAAGAGAAATTTGGCTAGCATGGGTAGGGTCTTAATTGCATGAATTTGTACTTTTATGAGATAAGGACTAAATTGTAAAGAAATTGAAATATTAGGAGGAAAAGTGTAAAGTTGCTATAATGTTCATTTTTGGGCTAAATTGAATAGATTGATGATTAAATGAATTAAATTTGATATTATATAGATCAAGAAAAGTGAAATTTAGTTTTATATCGGGGGAAAACAAAGTGTTGGATTAATCGATCAAATTCGTCATTTTTGCATTCGAGGTAAGTTCGTATGTAATAAGCATTATTATAATTATGTTTTAAATGCTTTAATATTGAATAAATTGTGAATACGACCTTACGGATATATTTGATAACGATTCAAAAAATTTGAAATCCGGTTGAACCTTAGGAATAGATTAAGATACGAATGACATGTCATTAGGGGTTATGTGATTTGGGTGATGGTTCGTACGTCCTACCGGTGGCTGAGTTATCTGGCATGTGTTGCAGATTCTTGTTAGCTTGTGTAAGCAGACACAGTAGTAACCGTCATGACTGTCGGGGTTGTGTGAGTAGACCTGATTGTACTCGATAGTGAACATTATATGTGATATGAGATTGAGATAGCTTCGGCTATGTATTGGCACTAACAGTGCGAGATTCCCGAGTATCCAATAGTATTCTAAATGGTTCAACAGGTATATTAGAGATAAGAATGAGTATGAGATTAATACGAGATGGTATAGGTATGTACATGAACTATACTAGCACTGAATCAAAGAAATTGTGAAATTCATATCTAACCTTATGAATGAATATGTGATAGCTTTGTGCATCAATATGAATTACATCATGTTATGTTTAATTGCTTAAATTGTGCATGTATGGTAAGATGAGTTAATTATTATACTAACTTACTAAGCTTTATAGCTTACTCTATTTATTTTTCCGTGTGTTATAGTGATATCAAAGTCCGCTCAGATTTGGGAATCGTCGAAGACCTCATCACACTATCAAGCTATCACTTTAGTACTTTTGAATCTATGTTTTTGGTTATATGGCATGTATAGAAAATATTGGTCATTTTGGTTTATGTTATAAATGGATTTAGCCATTTGAGTTGGCTTATAAATGTTAAGTGTTTGCTTTTGTGTATATCCATGAGAGTTGGCATATTTTGGTTGATTTGGTTGAGTATATATATATATATATATATGTGTGTGTGTGTGTAAATGGCCTTTGTTATACATTTGGTAATTGCTATGTAAATGCTTGTAGTGAATGGTTGTTCGTGGATTGGTAATTTGAGTATCATATAGTTGATAATTGAGAATTGGTATTACTTGTGATTTAGGTAAAATGATGCATATATGGAAGTGAACATTTAAGTGATTTGAAAATGTCAAATTGGTATAAATGGAATAGCACATTGTGGCAAATGTGTGCCTTGTTGTTGTTGGTATTCAAATGGTATTAATTATGCTTGGTTGAGGTTGGTTGAAGGCCTATTTATGCCATGATGTGTGCCAATTGGTTTTGTGTAGGTGTATGATATTTAGGTGAGCAAAATGGCTTGGTAAATAACCTATTTTTGTCCATACAGGCAGAGACGCGGGTGTGTGTCTCAGCTCTGTGTGACACACGGTCAGGTGACACGATCGTGTGTCCCTTGGTGTTTAATTAGAAATGAATTTAATATGCTTCACAGGGCCCAGCACACGAGCGTGTGACTTGGCGTGTGGCATAAGTCAGTATACCCTATAGGTTTGGCATGGCCTAGCACACGACTAGGCACACGGGTGTGTGAGGCCATTTCAATGGGCACACGGACTGGCCACACAGGCATGTGGTTGGCCGTGTGACCCAAGTTAGGGAGTTACACGGGGTCAAAAATGAGTTGGGACACGGCCATGTGATCCCATTTTGAATGTCCACACAGCTTGCGACACGGACGTGTCTTTGGCCATGTGAGACAGCGTAGCCGGGCCACACGGGCGTGTGTCCCCTGTATTTTGCAAAATTTTCTAACTATTCCAAAAATTTATTGAGTTATCAGTTTAGTCTCGAACCACTTCTAATGCATGATTTGGGCCTCGTAGGCTCGTATTAGGGACAATGTGAATGAATGTGATTGGTTTATATTTGAAATGGAAAAATGTATGAGTGTAACACCCCAAACCCGATCATCACACTATATCCGGATCTGGCATGTCACTGAGTGAAAATATCTTTTTTCCTTTTTAAAACGAAAGTTTACCGGTTAATTTTCTTAGGAAACCCTTTTTAGAAATCCTTGCTTATAGTCTAATTATTGTTACAAATTTTTAGAAACCATTCAAGTTATCTTTGTTATCATATGTTGAGTGATGTTACCCGATGGCAACGCTTTAAATAAAAAAGAAGGAGTTATAGTTTCAAAAACATTACGTTTTGCCGGTTAATTAGTAAAATCATTTATCCCACATAGTTAAAATAATAGCAAAGATGAAAATAACCAAAACAAATCTTAGCGGCCTTATTACATAACCCAAAACCAAAATTTAAAATTTAAATAGTAGCATAAGAATTCAAAGTCCAATGAACATGCATGGCCGCCTCGAGTCCTTCCGGCTCCATCTCCGTAATCTATTCACCGCAAAATATAAAGGAAGGGGTGAGTCACCAAGACTCAGTGTGTAAATCCCCAACCCGATAGTGCATTCACTTACACAAGTTATCAGTAAAACATTCAAACCATGCAAAACATGCAACCCATAACCTAGCCATCCAAACACCTTTAACTACCCCGTGTGGTCAAAACCACTGGTGGTCAAAACCACTGGTGACCTTAGTCACAAATATATCGGTGTGGTCAAAACCACTGATGACCGAAGTCACAAATCAAGTGATGGGGCCAACCCATCATGTGGTCAAAACCACTGATGACAATCCCGTATATAATCTCGTGGGGCTAACCCACTGTGGTACCAAACCACTGGGACAAGTCACAAATCGGTATGTGGTCAAAATCACTGGTGGTCAAAACCCCTGGACTTAGTCACAAGATATAATATCAAGACGGGGCCAACCCGTCATGTGGTCAAAACCACTGGTGACAGTCCAATATAAATCATCCCCCTCCTCTCATCAAACCCATCATCATGTTCATAACATACATGCCATAGTATCAAATAATCATGCCAAATATCATATAACACAAAGATCCAACGAATCATGATGATGTATACTAAGGATCGCATAATAGGGGACTTTCCAAAGATCCAAGCTTATGCCCACAAGACAAAGTCACTAATATCAAGGGTTATACAAGAACATATTGAGCATTATTAAACTAATAAAGTGTGTAAGCGTTTACACACCTGACTATACGCAAAATCCCGAAACAATACGATTCTACGAGATCCCGAAACGTATGCCCTTACTGCACCTACAATCGGCCAACACCACCTTTTAGATTTAAAGTCATTCGGCTTATTCACAAATCCCGAAGGATGAATCGCACAAGGTTAATTCCTTACCTTAGTGCCAATACCAAATCTCGAAACCACACACTAAGCCCCCTTGCAATCGGCCACACCCTTAATTAGCTAACAAATCTTCCAACTTCACTTTATTCGGCTACTTCCCCTTCCTTTTACAATCGGCTTAACACATCATTAGAGAACTAAAGGCCATTTAGCCATACCATGAATCCAAAACCTGTAACATCCTGAATAGGGCCTATGCATTTCCAGTTTAATTGTATGAAATGACAAGTTTCAAGTACAATGAATAAGTTTTTGATACTTTTGGAAACCTAGAAATGCATGAAAATGGAAATGGAAATGGAAATGAAAATGGAAATGGAAATGGAAATGGAAATGGAAATGGAAATGGAAATGGACGTTTTGGAAACTTAGACATTTTGGAAACTTAGACATTTTTGGAAACCTAATGGAATTAGGAAAGAGAACATTTTGGAAAACCAAAATAGGAAACTAAACATTTTGGAAACCAAACCAAAATAGGAAACTAAACATTTTGGAAACTTGGAAAATACAGAGCCGCGCGAAAATTTTAGGAAACTTAAAAATGACCCCGGAATGTCAAATTTAAGAGCCCAAAGGGGAGCTTAGGGCCAAGTGACCCTAAAGATATAAAGAACATAAAATTTGACCCAATAACGGACTTGGAAATGTGGCCTGAAGATGCCCCCTAAGGCCCTAGGAAATGGCCCAAATGCAAGAGGTTTTGGGCCTGAGTTTGAGTCATCAAGGAAACAAATAAAAGAAATAAAATTTTGTCTCCATGAGTGGAGGGTTGGACGGCACAAGGAAGAGGAGTTTTTATTCAATAAAAACTCTTGGCTAACTAGGAGATTTGATGGAGTTTCATATTGATAAAACTAAAACTTATCACAAGTGAAGAATTGGCTGAATTAGGGACTCTAAGGCTAATAGATTCGGCCAAAGAAAGAAAAGAAAAGAGCCATTCTCTTCTCTTCCACATCTTGCCGAAACCTCCAAGTGAAAGTAGCAACAATCTTTCCTCTTCTCTTTAGCCGAAATTCCCTTGTCAAAAACTCTCTCCATCTTTTTCTTTCTTTCTCTTTTCTTCTACTATTCAACCACAAAAGCCAAAGTTTTGAGATCCACAATAGTGCCATAGCGAATAGCATAAGGGATCTTCCGGATTCAAAACAAGGTAAGTACCTCATTATACAATTGGCAAAAGATCCTCCTTGATTAAGTAATAGATCAAATCTAACAAGTGATTTCAGAATTTGAGATAAAGAACAACTCTGGATTTGAGGTAAGTGAGTCTATACATTCGCCAAGGCCAAATCTTAGTCAATTAGATCAAATTGATCAAAACTAATCTATTCAGAGATCTAGGAAGTTGCCGATTTCAAGGAAAAGGGAGGTGAAGTTTCGGGATTTAAATCCATAAGGTAAGCCCATAAAGGTATTCTACCAAAGTTATGTGATTACTAAGATTAGATTAAGTAATTATTAAAAGCGAAAACTAATTTATGTTGAGGTTTCAAGGTTGGCGAATATCAAGTGAAGGAAAACAAAGATTCCGGATTTGAATAAACATCAAATCGGCACCAAAGGTAAGCCTCTTTACAAATCCTACTAGGATTTGGAAATTATAGCCCAAATAGAATTTATGCTAAGTAATATTTGATAAACCAAATGTAGGAATTAGGATTTAAACACTAGATCTTGCTTTCGAAATCTCAAGGAATCGCTAAACAAATCAGGTGTGTATTCCACACTATTCTTAATAGTTTTATGGTTTAAATATGTGATATATGTCAATGTGAAAGTGAAAGAAAGTGGCTAAAGTGTCATATCATGGTACAAAGTATTCAGGTACGTTTTCCTACTTCTACTAGGATTTCGAAATAAATGTTATACAAGTGAAAAGTGATGTGAAAGTGAAATGAAAATATATTATGCATGATATTTATAATTTGGGGCATTCGGGATTTATGTGAAAGGGGAAGAAGGTGTTGACTACGGTCTCACCAACGTTATAAGTGAAAGTGATGACTTCGGTCACACTAAGTGAAAGTGATGACTTCGGTCTCACTAAGTGGTAACTTTACATTACAATGGTGGCTATGCCACAATATTATCGATGGGCGATGAGCACGCCGACCGCATGACGCCTTCGATGGAGTGTAGCGGAAGGAGGGTTGACTTAGTAGTCCCCACTGTACAAAAGTTGGTACGGGTGGAGTGTAGCGGATGGCATATAGGTTTGGGTTCGGGTTTGCATCATGATCTTGAAATTGTTATATGCATATGATTTTATGGTGTGCCTATTTCTATTATGTTTAGTGTTGGTTACACACCGAGTCTATAGACTCACCCCGCTAGGGAATATATTTTAGGTGATGAGAAAGAATGGACCCGGACTGGCAGAACTTGTGGTGGCCATGATCGACTTGAAGTTCGGTTTAATTTGAATATTTATTTTATTTTAAAGTACTGTACAATTTATTATTTTGGGTTTCAGTTTATGTAATAAGGCTACCGTGACGAATTTTTATTTCTACGATAATTACTATGTTATGAGTTTAGGGCTTTATAAAGAGGAAGCCCACTTAGTATGAAATAAGTTTAAATATTTTTATCACTTGAAGCAAATGGGTTTTTATTATAAATTTGTTTTCAACTCAAGCCCAACCCACAATGAGCTATCTTCCAAAACTCATAGTTTTCAAAAGCAGTTTGTATGAATTTGAATCGGGTTACTTCAAGGAACATACGGATCCATCCATTCTCGTAGGGTGTGGGGTGTTTCAATTTGGTATCGAGCCAGTTCAAACTCTCTACTGTAGCCTAAGGCCCAAAACGTTTTAAAACAAGGCCAAGTGAGTTTTATGAAAATATTTTACAAATGGACAGTATAAAGACATGGCCCTTAAGTCTCCGATCCATCCACCGTGTAAGTACCCTAACTCTATGTGTGATTACGTGATTTATATAAGGGTAGAAAAGGCATGGAACGTAGAATAGCATGATAGGAACTTGAACCCTAGGATTAGACTACTCAAACACAAACACATAAGATTTAAGGCACTAAACCAACCCATGACTCAGTCAATTAAACTAGGGTGTGGCAACCATGGTACGCATATCTAGGAGTGGATCCTCAAGAGCTTGGTATTTAAGCAATCCTAGTGACTCACCTCTCTTCTTGAATCCTACAGTGCGTAGCTTCGGCTCACCCTAACCTATTAGCGGTGTGGCAACCCCTGATGCATGTCTAGGAATGGTTTGGTGGGAGCTTGGTATTTAAGCAATCATGACTCACCTCCTCTCCACTCGAATCACCGCTCGGTGCGTAGCTTTGGTTCACCTTGACCAAGAAGGCTCACCATAGGCAAAACTCAATCACTAAAACCCGAAAGGGAATTAGCCATTTTTTTTCTCTACACTTAATATTAAAATTCTTCAATCACTTTCTTTCTCTTATCCTTAATTCACGAAAAACTACAAGACCCATTTATTTTCAAAAAAAATTTGATCCATACAAATTACAAAAATGCCCTTAGTGGTAAAATTACCAAAATGCCCTTAGTTTATAAAATGATTCAACTACTCAACAGCTTTTACAAAATTTCATTATTTTATAAATATTCAAAACCCTAACTTGCAAACTATCAAAATATCTCGATGTTGGAAAATTACAAAATTGCCCCTAACTCACTAAAATTACCAAAATGACCCTAAATTTCAAAAATTTTGCAACATTCCCATTTTGAAGGAACAATTTTCGAAAAGAACCCTCAGAGTTTTACAACTTTTGAAATACCACTGATTTATTAAATTTTACAAATTTACCCTGATTTATGAAAAATTACCAAAATACCCCTGAGGTTAAAAACTACCGAAATAACCCCAGATTTAAAACTTTTTCCAAAATTACCCTAGACTTCAAAATTTTCAAAATAATTTTTGACAAAAACACCAAGGAACGTGTTTCTTCTAAAAAAAAATTATGAAAATGCCCCTGTAGGACAAAATTATGAAAATACCTCCGGGTAGAGGAAAACAACAACAACAACAAAAACTACAACATTTCTCTGAATGAACGAAAGTTCATACTTGTTTGATGGATGAATGAATGTATGGAAAAGACTGTGTGTTTGTATGAATACGAAAGAACAACTCTTAAAACACTTTTCATAAAACTTCTTCGCTAATAAACAAGTGGAACAAAGACTAATCCATAAAATTTCTTAATCGATCTCGACGCTAGAAAATGAGTTCTAGAGGACGCCACGTCGTGGGGGACGCGATAGAGGAAGAATAAGCGTGTCGAACCCGTTAGATCGTGTCAAGGTTCGACAATGAGTTACCACCGCCACCACCACCCCAATTTGTTAATGTCGAGCAAGGCTCGGACGGGATGAGGCCGTGTCATGAGCCATGTTGCAGTATTGGAAATAGTGGTGGCGGGTGGAAATTCGGAGCTCAAAAATCTGCACCGAGCGACTCGAGCCAACGGGCCGAGGTGTTTCGTGGAGTGTCCGGTAGCACCCAAGATCGCCGAGTATTGGTTGGAAGCAACCGAGCGCATTATGGATGAACTCGACCGACCCCCGAGGAGAAGTTGAAAGGGATGGTAGCCTTACGTGATGAAGCATACCAATGGTGGCTAATCTGTCGTGATGGTGCCACGGTAGAGGATCGACGGGAGTATGCTAAGGAGGCATATCGGAAGAAGTATGTCGACTTTCGGTATATTGATGAGCGTGAAGGCTTTTTAGGACTAGTTCGGGGAACAAATCAAGAGCGGCATATGAGGTGAATTTACGAGGTTGCCGATATGCTCGAGGAGTAGTCGCGATCGAACATGAATCTTGTGTCCGTTTGAGGACGAATTAAGGATGACCTAAGGTTATTGATAGCTCCACATCGAGCGGAGTTCTCCACGTTGGTTGAAAAGGCTAAGGTAGTGAAGGAATCAAGGACTCGACTAGGCGTAACTCGATAGGAATAGACCCAAGAGGGTTATGGATCGTCGTAAAATGTGCGTAAAAGGCCCGGAATCGATGGGTCGAGGGATCAACAATCGCCACTGGGATGGCGATGATCGTTCTTGTGAGCATTGTGGAAAGAAACATTCAGGTGAGTGTTGGAAAAAGATAGGAGCATGTCTTAAATGTGGGTCTAAGGACCATATGCTCAAGGACTGTCCAAAGATATCAGATGATAGACAGCCAGCAACTCAGAATGTTAATCAGGCCGGTAGGGGAGGACAACAGCCTCAACGAGGTCGAGGTTCGAATAACAGAGGTAATGGTTTCGGTCGAGGACGTGGAGCACCAAGCGGAGGCGCTGAAGGTTCAGATGTAAGGCAGCCAAGGTTAGTTTATGCAGTCGGCCGTCGCGAGGATAGTGACGTGCCAGACGAGACAACGAGTAAGTTTCTTATTTATGGATTATACTTCATTACTTTACTCGCTATAAGATTAGTTCGATCTTATATTGCTAATGAAGTGTATGGAACCTTGATTGTGAACTTAGAGAATGTGCCTAAAAAGTATGATAGTTCTTTAAGATCAGAGTGCGCAGCAATAGCGTAGTGTGGTGAGTTAGACTGTACAGATGAATGATAGTAAGTAATTTCGAGGACGAAATTATTTTTTAAGGGGGGTAGAACTGTAACATCCTGAATAGGGCCTATGCATTTCCAGTTTAATTGTATGAAATGACAAGTTTCAAGTACAATGAATAAGTTTTTGATACTTTTGGAAACCTAGAAATGCATGAAAATGGAAATGGAAATGGAAATGAAAATGGAAATGGAAATGGAAATGGAAATGGACATTTTTGGAAACTTAGACATTTTGGAAACTTACACATTTTTGGAAACCTAATGGAATTAGGAAAGAGAACATTTGGAAAACCAAAATAGGAAACTAAACATTTTGGAAACCAAACCAAAATAGGAAACTAAACATTTTGGAAACTTGAAAAATCTGAGTAGCTGAAAATTTTAGGAAACTTAAAATGACCCGGAATGTCAAATTTAAGAGCCCAAAGGGAGCTTAGGGCCAAGTGACCCTAAAGATATAAAGAACATAAAATTTGACCCAATAACGGACTTGGAAATGTGGCTCAAGATGCCCCCTAAGGCCTAGGAAATGGCCCAAATGCAAGAGGTTTTGGGCACGAGTTTGAGTCATCAAGGAAACAAATAAAAGAAATAAAATTTTGTCTCCATGAGTGGGGGTTGACGGCACAAGGAAAAGGAGTTTTTATTCAATAAAAACTCTTGGCTAACTAGGAGATTTGATGGAGTTTCATATTGATAAAACTAAAACTTATCACAAGTGAAGAATTGGCTGAATTAGGGACTCTAAGGCTAATAGATTCGGCCAAAGAAAGAAAAGAAAAGAGCCATTCTCTTCTCTTCCACATCTTGTCAAACCTCCAAGTGAAAGTAGCAACAATCTTTCCTCTTCTCTTTAGCCGAAATTCCCTTGTCAAAAACTCTCTCCATCTTTTTCTTTCTTTCTCTTTTCTTCTACTATTCAACCACAAAAGCCAAAGTTTTGAGATCCACAATAGTGCCATAGCCGAATAGCATAAGGGATCTTCCGGGATTCGAAAACAAGGTAAGTACCTCATTATACAATCGGCAAAAAGATCCCCTCCTTGATTAAGTAATAGATCAAATCTAACAAGTGATTTCGGCAGGAATTTGAGATAAAGAACAACTTCGGGATTTGAGGTAAGTGAGTCTATACATTCGGCCAAGGCCAAATCTTAGTCAATTAGATCAAATTGATCAAAAACTAATCTATTCAGAGATCTAGGAAGTTGCCGATTTCAAGGAAAAGGAGGTGAAGTTTCGGATTTAAATCCATAAGGTAAGCCCATAAAGGTATTGACCAAAGTTATGTGATTACTAAGATTAGATTAGTAATTATTAAAAGCGAAAACTAATTTATGTTGAGGTTTCAAGGTTGGCGAATATCAAGTGAAGGAAAACAAAGATTCGAGATTTGAATAAACATCAAATCGGCACCAAAGGTAAGCCTCTTTACAAATCCTACTAGGATTTGGATATTATAGCCCAAATAGAATTTATGCTAAGTAATATTTGATAAACCAAATGTAGGAATTAGGATCTAAACACTACATCTTGCTTTCGAAATCTCAAGGAATCGCTAAACAAATCAGGTGTGTATTCCACACTATTCTTAATAGTTTTATGGTTTAAATATGTGATATATGTCAATGTGAAAGTGAAAGAAAGTGGCTAAAGTGCCATATCATGGTACAAAGTATTCAGGTACATTTTCCTACTTCTACTAGGATTTCGAAATAAATGTTATACAAGTGAAAAGTGATGTGAAAGTGAAATGAAAATATATTATGCATGATATTTATAATTTGGGGCATTAGGATTTATGTGAAAGGGGAAGAAGGTGTTGACTACGGTCTCACCAACGTTATAAGTGAAAGTGATGACTTGGTCACACTAAGTGAAAGTGATGACTTGGTCTCACTAAGTGAATGTGATGACTTCGGTCTCACTAAGTGGTAACCGGTTACATTACAGTGGTGGCTATGCCACAATATTATCATGGGCGATGAGCACGTCGATTGCATGACCGCCTTCGATGGAGTGTAGCGGAAGGAGGTTGACTTAGTAGTCCCCACTGTACATGAGTTGGTACTGGTGGAGTGTAGCGGATGGCATATAGGTTTGGGTTGGGTTTGCATCATGATCCTGAAATTGTTATATGCATATGATTTTTATGGTGCCTATTTCTATTATGTTTAGTGTTGGTTACACTTTGAGTCTATCGACTCACCCGTTGTGGGAATATATTTCGTGATGAGCAAGAATGGACCGGATGGCAGAACTTGTGGTGGCCATGATCGACTTGAAGTTCGGTTTAATCGAATATTTATTTTATTTTAAAGTCTTGTATAATTTATTATTTTGGGTTTCATTTATGTAATAAGGCCATAGTGATTTAATTTTTATTTCTACGATAATTACTATGTTATGAGTTTAGGGCTTTATAAAGAGGAAGCCCACTTAGTATGAAATAAGTTTAAATATTTTTATCACTTGAAGCAAATGGGTTTTTATTATAAATTTGTTTTCAACTCAAGCCCAACCCACAACGAGCTATCTTCCAAAACTCATAGTTTTCAAAACAGTTTGTATGAATTTGAATCGGGTTACTTCAAGGAACATACCAGATCCAGTCCATTCTCGTGGGCCGGGTGTGGGGTGTTTCAATTTGGTATCAGAGCCCAGTTCAAACTCTCGGCCTGTGGCCTAAGGCCCAAAACGTTTTTAAAACAAGGCCAAGTGAGTTTTATGAAAATATTTTTACAAATGGACAGGTATAAAGACATGGCCCCTAAGTCTCCGACCCGCAGTCCACCAGGTAAGTACCCCTAACTCTATGTGTGATTCTGTGATTTATATAAGGGTAGAAAAGGCATGGAACGTAGAATAGCATGATAGGAACTTGAACCCTAGGATTAGACTACTCAAACACAAACACATAAGATTTAAGGCACTAAACCAACCCATGACTCAGTCAATTAAACTAGGGTGTGGCAACCATGGTACGCATGTCTAGGAGTGGATCCTGAAGAGCTTGGTATTTAAGCAGTCCTAGTGACTCACCTTGTAACAGCCCAAACCCGGCCCAATCGTTAGGACCGAATATGGGTCGTTACTAAGAAGAACTTTTTGAAACCCATTTTCTAAATCCACTTAAGTTTTGTTGAAAACTTCTCATTTTAAGTTATCTTGTGAAATTATACTTAGTCCACTTTGAAAATTTAATTAAGTCAAGTTATTACACAATTTTTCAGATGTGTTCGATGGCACGATAAAACATTTTCGTGTTACTTTAGAAAAGCGTGTAATTCAAATTTTAATTAAAATAAATTATCCAACTTATAGGAAAATAACTAAAGTAAAGTATGATGAGGCCTTATTACATCAAAAATAAAACAACCCAATAACCAAATTTAAAATAACTAAAAAAATCAAAGTCTATTTAAATTTAAATCCACCGCATGGCCTCCTCAAGTCCCTCGGCTCCATGTCCGCGATCTAAGCATCACTGAAAAATTAATGGAGAAGGTGAGTCACCAAGACTCAAGATGTAACCCTTCCCCGCTTTAAAAATATTTTTCATACACAACATATAACATTTAATATGCAAAATAATGTGTACCCAACCTAGCCAACCATACGCCACTGCTCACCCCATTGTGGTACCAAACCCTTGGTGGTGCCAAACCACTGGTGACATATAGTCACAATGTGTTACCAAAACACCGTGTCCAGAGACACAAATCGGGTGATGGGGCCAACCCATCGTGTGATACCAAATCACCGAGGCGATCCCATATCTCAAGTGGGGCAACCCACGGTGGTGTTAACCACGTGGATAAGTCGCTATTGAGGTACCAAACCTCCGGAGGTACCAAACCTCGTGACATATAGTCACGGTGTGTTACCAAAACACTGGTGCCCATCGGCACAATATCACCGCCCTCCACTCATCAATCCCACAATGATAAACATACATATGTTTCATGCCATCACATTCTTAAATTTCATGTGTCAATACATCATGCTTACCAAAAGCATTAATAATAATAAATCACATTAACGGTACTTACGAATCACCACTTATACCGATTTGGTATTAATTCCAATGCTACATTAATAAAGATGAGCATTCACAAAGTTAAGCATAGTTAATATATTATATAGTGTGTATACACACTGTTACCACGATAATCTTAAATCTAGAAGATAATCAATCTACCACGCCTAAGTCCTGCCCCTATATTCGCCAACTAACAAGGTTAGTAATATGGCCATTCGGCCAAACCAAATAATTTAAAGGGTCATATTTTGTACCGCATCCTTACCTAATCGCTTGAATCCTAGCTTATTTTAGAATCGCAAATCTGGTTCATAAACTAGCTTGGTCAATATTAGCAACCATAGCTTTCGGCTTTTCTTAATCATTAGAGAGTAATCTTTTATAAGTAGACACTTACCACCACCTACCCAAACCGAATGTCGAGAATGCCGATCCGATCTCTACTTTTGAGATCCCGAGTTTCCTAGAAAGAAATCGGTTTCACAAGGGTGTTAATACACTATTGAAATCGGCACTTACCCCCTTATGGATGTTGATGAGAGACACGTAAGAGAAAGAAAAAGAAAAATAGCATTCTGCTATTACCTCTTACCTCTGCTTCAATATTCGCCAAGTCTATAGAGTAGAGGAAGGAATTTGAATGTGGGTTTCGCAAAAAGAAGTAGAGAGGGCTTTTCAGGTTGAAAAGGGAGTGAAAAGTTTGGAGAGATGGAGTATGGAAGTAGAAAGGAAATTCTGCCATTGCCAAAGGAGTAGAATGAAAGATAAAAGAATGTGTGAAGAGAATTTGGCACTTTAGCAAAAAATGACAAAAGCAAACAAGGTGACAAGGTTGAACCTTATATAGGCATTCGGCATCCCCTAGTGGCCTTGCCGTCCACCTCCCCATGAGGTGTTTAAATTTGACAAACACTTACAACCTCTCACAGCCACTCATTTGATTTAATTCAAATCATTTGAGAACAAAATCCAATAATAATTCACAATATCCTTGACTATCACTAATTATCCTTAGATAAAAATCTATTAATTCCCAAATAATCAAATAATCTCTTAATAATCCAAATAATTTCCTTATTATCACCTATTATCTTGTTTATCTAAATAAACTAATATCATCCTTATTATCCTTAGAATTAAACAATTAAAAAAACAATTTAAAATGCTCATATTATCCTTTATTAATGAAATAAAATTTGAGCATTTTCCTCTCTTGTTGCCGTCCAAACAAGGTGCCAAAAGGAGAATTTCATGACTGAACCAAGGCTCTCCCTCACCCATTGTGGCGTCAAGTGTAGCTCCCAAGTGGCCCTTCCTTTGCCACTTATTCTAGGCTCATTTTATGTCAAAAGCTCCTTATTTATTCTTATAACACCCTCTTGCTAAGGCTCCCTACCTTAAAAATTAAAACTAAAATTTCCTACCAAATCGAGCCAACACAAAGCCTTAAATTGATCATTATTATTCCATAAATAATATCTTAGCGTTCTTACCTAAGAAAAATAATTAAAATTCCAAATAACCCCATTTTGGGATGTTACAGATTCTACCCCTTAAAATAAATTTCATTCCAAATTACATAACTAAAACAGATGAGGTATTGCCGTAGTATCACATCCTCGGGTTCCCACGTAGCTTCCTCAAAGACCATGATTCCGCCATAGCACTTTCACTAAGGGCATCGACTTCCACGTAGAACCTTTATATCTCTATCCAAGATCCGAATGTGTTCTTCCTCAAAAGATAAGTCGCGTTAACCCGATTTACATCACGGGCACCACATGTGATGGATCTCGACCGATACTGAATCTCAAAGATTGATACGTGAAAGACGTTATGTATCTCGACTCGCCTTTGGCAACTCTAGCCGATAGGCTCGGACCCACTCGCTTTACAATCAGATATGGCCCGATGAACCTTGGGCTCGGCTTCCCTTTCATCCAAATCTTAACACCTTTTTCCAAGGCGACACCTTTAGAAAGACCTTGTCTCCACAAAGATACTCCATTTCCTTGCGTTTGAGATCGGTAAGACTTCGCCTATCTGATGCTTCCTTGAGACGAGACCGAATCACTTTGACTTTGTCTTCAGTCTCTGCTACCATTTGGGCCCAACACTTGTCGTTCACCCAACTCCGTCCAACACGTCGGAGTTCGGCATTTTCGTCCATACACTGCTTCGTATGGTGCCATCTGAATACTCGCTTGGTAGCTATTGTTGTAGGCGAACTCGGCTAGAGGTAAGAATTCCTCCCAACTACCTCGGAATTCCAAGACACAACCCCTCAAAGATATCTTCTAAGATCAGATGACCCTTTTCGATTGCTCGTCTCAAATTCGAGGATGGAAAGTCTTTGAAATCCAACCGCTGCACTCCAACGCTTGATGTAACGCTTTCAAAACCTCGAAGTGAACCTTGGGTCCCTATCTGAGATAAGCGACACGGTACACCATGCAATCGACTATCTCGCCACATACAACTTTGCTAGCTTCGGAGTGAGTAGTCCATTCTCACCGGATAAAGTGGTGATTTAGTCAGACGGTCACGATTACCCAAGCGCATCTTTCTTCTTTGGGCGTAAGGGGTAGACCAGCGACGAAGTCCATAGTGATCCTCTCCCATTTCCATTGAGGAATCTTTACCGGTTGAAGTAGCCCCGATGGTAAGCGGTGTTCACCTTAACTGCCGACACGCCAAACACTTCCCTACGAATTAGTTATCTCACGCTTCAACCCGCCACGTAATGCTTTAGTAGGTCTCCATACATCTTGCTACCTCCGGGATGCATAGCGTATGGGCTACTATGAGCATCATGGAGAATCTTCGCCTCAACTCCATGTCCTTTGGCATCTGAGGCCGTCCTTGGAAACATAACACACCATCACGGTCAAACTATACCCTTCTAAACCACCATCCCGAACTTGCATTCTTTTCGCATTTAAGCCTTCATCCACTAACTGCTTGTTCTTAATCTCCTCGACCCATGTTGGCTTAACTTGAAGTTCGCCAAAAGGCTTCCATCGTCATATAGGCTCAAGCGAGCAAACATTGCTCTTAAGTTCGCCCGACCTTCCGGCTCAACGCGTCGACCACCACGTTAGCCTTACCCGGATGATATTCGATGGAGCATCGTAGTCCTTTAATGTACTCAATCCATCAAGTGTCTCAAATTCAGATCCTACGTGGTCAAGATACCTCAAACTTTGTGGTCCGTGTAAATTACCGACTTCTCCCCATAAAGATAATGTCTCCATACTTTTAGGGCGAAGACGACTGCGGCTAACTCCAGGTCGTGTGTTGGATAGTTAACCTCATGCGGTCTCAGCTGTCGGGACGCATAGGCTACTACCTTTCCATCCTGCATCAACACACACCCCAAACCAGTGTGAGATGCATCACAATAGACTGTGAATAATTTCCCTGCCTCAGGTTGTACTAAAACCGGAGCTTCCGTCAGAATCTTCCTCAGCCTATCAAAACTTTCTTGCTGCTTCTCCGACCATACAAATGGAACACCTTTCCTTAGCAACTTAGTCAGCGGCTACCTGCGATCGAGAGAACCCTTCCACAAATCTCGGTAATACCACCGCTAACCTTGAAAACTCAGTATCTACGCCCACCGACTTAGGCGGTTTCCACTCCAATACCGCTTCAATCTTGCGGGGATCCACTCTAATCCCTTCCGCTGACACTACGTGACCTAAGAAAGCCACCTCCCTCAGCCAAAATTCGCACTTACTGAATTTGGCATACAACTGTTTTTCCCTCAACACTTGTAGGACTATCCGTAAATGCTTGTCGTGCTCCTCCTCCGTCTTTGAGTAGACCAATATGTCGTCTATGAACACTACGACGAATTGATCTAGGTACTACTGAAATACCCTATTCATTAAGTCCATGAACGCCGCCGGGGCATTGGTCAACCCGAATGGCATCACCAGGAACTCGTAATGCCCATACCGAGTTCGAAAAGCCGTCTTGTGAACATCGACCCCCTTCACCTTAAGTTGATGGTAACCCGACCTAAGGTCTATCTTCGAAAACACCGACGCCCCCTTCAACTGGTCAAACAAGTCATCGATCCGAGGTAATGGGTACTTGTTTTTGATCGTTAACTTATTTAACTGACGGTAGTCGATGCACATCCGCATAGAACCGTCCTTCTTCTTGACAAACAACACAGGCGCTCCCCACGGAGATATACTAGGTCGAATAAACCCCTTATCCAAGAGCTCCTGAATCTGAGCCTTCAGCTCCACCAATTCCTTTGGTGCCATCCAGAAGGTGCTATAGACACAGTGCTGTTCCGTATCAAGTCTATCTGAATTCGACTTCCGATCTGGAGGTAGACCGGAAGTTTTTCCGGGAACACATCGAAGAATTCCCCAACCGTTCGGACCTTCCAACTATCGACTCCTTAGCTTCCAAAGCACAAATTGAACCAAATACGCCTTACAACCCTTCTTAACCATCTTTTCCGCCTTCAAGGCGAGACACCACATTGGATAGGTAATTCCTTCTATCACCTATCATAACCACTTCACCACCCTCGGTAGTCTTAAGAACCATGCGCTTAGCATAATCCAAATTACCGATACTTAGCCACCAATCCATTCCAAGGATCAAATCAAACTCCCGAATGGTAGTTCCATCGGATCGACCCGAATCGACCCCTTGGAGTTCTAGGAAGTGCGTCCTAAAAGTTTGTCTACCACTACAGAGTGACCTAAAGGACTCACTACGGTCATCTCCCTAGCGGCGATCTCGTAGTCTAGGTTCAAAGTCTCTACCACACTCTCGGCTACGTGCGAATGTGTAGACCCCACATCAATTAATGCATAATAAGGAGACCAAAATCGAAGCGATCGGTTATGACATCGGGGCGTCACCCTCCTCATGACGCCTTGCCACAGATAGACCAAGCCAGTCGCCTAGCCTCATGTTGCTCGAACCTCGCCTGAGTTCCTCGACCTCGGTTAGGACCATTGCTTCCTCTGCCATTACCACGACCCTCTGCGGTCCCACATTTGATCCCGAGTGCAGTTACGCCCCTCCGGTGATTTCGAACTCGCTTTGGGGACAATCTCGACCCAATGTTCAAAAGACCCACACTCAAAACATCCTCTATCACGGTCGAGCAACCTCCCCAATGGGACTTCCCACAACGATTGACCTTGGCCGGCCTCGATTATTAGCTACGGGCCTTCTTTGCTGATTTGGCCCACTCTGCCTAGTCTTCTTCGATCATTACCCTTTGGATCCGGTGACCCAAATCCTCTCTTTTGATTATTTCTACTATAATTACGCCTCACGGCCTCCTTGATCCCTCGGCTACTTTAGCCTTTTCCACGGAGATGAAAACTCACGAACTTGTCATGGGCAATCGGTAACCTCAAGTCATCTGGTCCGTCCTCAAAGCGGACACTGGCGCTCGTGTTCAAGTGGCTACGATTCCTCCGCATACCTACTCAGTCTCAGAAACTCAGCCTCGTACTCGGCCACGGACTTAGTTCCTTGTATTAGACCCAGAAAAGCCTTCCTCTGCGCGTCAGTGTAGCTAGTGCCCACATACTTCTTCCGAAAAGCGGTTTTAAAGTAGTCCCATCGTAAGATCATCATTGTGGCTCCATCCCGAAATCGTCACCACCACCGGTATGCTTCATCCTTTAGAAGCGACACCCCCTTCGACTTTTCCTCCTCGGTCGGTCAAGATCATCCATTATCCTTTCGTAGATTCCACCAATACTGCTACACTGGGTGCTACTCGACACACCGGAACACCTCGGCTCAGTTGGACCGAATTCGCTCGGAAGCATTTCGAGCTCCTAAATTTCCACCAGCCTGACCACCAATTCGAGGACTCGCAACACTACTTGCGATCTCGCCTCTCCTCCCGTCGATCCTGCCTCCTCTGCTCCAAAAATGGAGGTGGTGGTGGCGGTGGTACATCATTTTGAACCTTGCCCGACAGACGGGTTCAGACAAATCATCCTACCCCTACTGCGCCCACGGCGTCCACGTCCTCTAGAACTCATTCTATCTACTTGCGCTTTTAATCGATTAAGAAAATTTTTATCGTTAGCATTTGTTCCACTTTATTACCCATGAAGAAATTTTATGAAGAAATTTTAATTAGAGATTCTTCGTGCAAACAAGGTTTGATCTTCTATCCTAGTTCACACAAAGAAGTTCTTGCATCCATTCCTTAATACTTTCCATACCTATTCGCTCTTGGACATTTACGCCCATTTCTAACCTGTGGGTATTTTCGTCATTTTCCTACAGGGGTATTTTCGTAATAAAAGAGATTTTAAAACTTTAGTAAAGTAGGTTGTTTTTGCAATTCCCAATACTGGAGGGTATCATAAAAAAAATAATTGATAAGGTTTGAAGTTATGGCATTGTTAGGAAACCGTGGGTATTTTGGTAATTTTGTCCTCCGTGGGTAATTTGGTAATTTTGTAAATCAAGGGTGTTTTAACCATTATAAAACTCGAGGGTCCCTTTTGAGAATTTTCCTTTCTTAAAAGCGGTGATGTTGCAAAAATTTTGTACTCGAGGCGTTTGGTGAAATTTTTTTGAGTTGAGGGCGTTTTCGTAATTTTTCCAAAACCCACGTGTTTCATTGAGGATTTCCAAAGCTGAGTTGAATATTTGAGAAATAGTTGGAATTTTGGACAAAATCATTGAGTTGATGTTTTATGAACCAAGGGTATTTTAGTATTGCCCCTAAGGGCATTTTCGTAATTTTTCCCACAAATAGAACTTTTCGATGAAAACGTTGTAAAAAGAGTTGTTCTTACTTTTGAAGGAGTGATTTGAAAAGTTTTAAAACCAAGTTTTGTTGTTTCATCATTTTTTTCGAAAATCAAGGCTAATTCCCTTTCGGGTTTTAGTCATTATGTTTGGCCTATGACCGAGCCCTCTTGGTCAGGATGAACCCAAGCTACGCACCAGGCAGGTTTCGTGTGGAGAGGAGGTGAGTCACACGGATTGCTTAAATACCAAGCTCCCACCGAACCTTTCTAGACATGCGCATGAGGTTACCACACCACCGAGCCCTCTCGGGTTAGGGTGAACCCAAGCCACGCACTGGTAGGATACTGCAAGAGGTGGTGAGTCACTCGGATTGCTTAAATACCGTGCTCTTGGGTTCCAATCCTGACATGCGTCTGAGGGTTACCACACCTAGCTCATCGACTAAGTCATAGATTGGTTTAGTTCTTTAAATCTTATGTTTAGCTTGTGTGTTTGAGTAATCTAATCCTAGGGTTCAAATTCCTATAAGTCTATCTACGTTCCATGCTTCCTACCCTTCTACGAATATAATTCACAAAGGAGTTTAGAGGTACTTACAGGCGGATCGGTCTGGGAGACTAGGGCCATGCCGCTTTAAAATCCAAAAACAATTAATAAGGCCTACTAAAACATTTTTGGGCCTTGGGCCCCAAGTAGAGTATTGAAGCGGGCTCGATACCAATTTGTAACATTCAAACCCTACTAATCGTTAGGACCAGAATATGGGTCGTTACTAAGAAGAACTTTTGAAACCCATTTTCTAAATCCACTTAAGTTTTGTTGAAAACTTCTCATTTTAAGTTATCTTCTTTGAAATTATACTTAGTCCACTTTGAAAATTTAATTAAGTCAAGTTATTACACAATTTTTGAGATGTGCGGAGATGGCACGATAAAACATTTTTCGTGTTACTTTAGAAAAGCGTGTAATTCAAATTTTAATTAAAATAAATTATCCAACTTATAGGAAAATAACTAAAGTAAAGTATGATGAGGCCTTATTACATCCAAAAATAAAACAACCCAATAACCAAATTTAAAATAACTAAAAAAAATCAAAGTCTATTTAAATTTAAATCCACCGCATGGCCTCCTCAAGTCCCTCGGCTCCATGTCCGCGATCTAAGCATCACTGAAAAATTAATGGAGAAGGTGAGTCACCAAGACTCGATATGTAACCCTTCCCGTTTTAAAATATTTTTCATACACAACATATAACATTTAATATGCAAAATAATGTGTACCCAACCTAACCAACCATACGCCCTTTGTCTACCCTGTTGTGGTACCAAACCACTTGGTGGTGCCAAACCACTGGTGACATATAGTCACAATGTGTTACTAAAACACGGTGTCCGTGAGACACAAATCGGGTGATGGGGCCAACCCATCGTGTGATACCAAATCAGCGCGGGCGATCCCATATCTCAAGTGGGGCCAACCCACGGTGGTGTTAACCACGTGGATAAGTCGCTATTGAGGTACCAAACCTCTGGAGGTACCAAACCTCTGGTGACATATAGTCACGGTGTGTTACCAAAACACTTGGTGCCCGTCGGCACAATATCACGCCCTCCACTCATCAATCCCACAGCAGATAAACATACATATGTTTCATGCCATCACATTCTTAAATTTCATGTGTCAATACATCATGCTTACCAAAAGCATTAATAATAATAAATCACATTAACAGGTACTTACCTGAATCACCACTTATACCGATTTGGTATTAATTCCAATGCTACATTAATAAAGATGAGCATTCACAAAGTTAAGCATAGTTAATATATTATATAGTGTGTATGTACACACCTGTTACCACGATAATCTTAAATCTAGAAGATAATCAATCTACCACGCTCTAAGTCCTTGCCCCTATATTCTACCAACTAACAAGGTTAGTAATATGGCCATTCGGCCAAACCAAATAATTTAAAGGGTCATATTTTGTACCGCATCCTTACCTAATCGCTTGAATCCTAGCTTGGCACCGAATCGCAAATCTGGTTCATAAACTACAGTTGGTCAATATTAGCAACCATAGCTTTCGGCTTTTCTTAATCATTAGAGGAGTAATCTTTTATAAGTAGACACTTACCACCACCTACCCAAAACCGAATGTCGAGAATGCGGATCCGATCTCTCTGTTTTGAGATCCCGGAGTTTCCTAGAAAGAAATCGGTTTCACAAGGGTGTTAATACACTATTGAAATCGGCACTTACCCCCCCTTATGGATGTTGACAGAGACACAGAAGAGAAGGAAAAAGAAAAATAGCATTCGGCTATTACCTCTTACCTCTGCTTCAATATTCTGCCAAGTCTATAGAGTAGAGGAAGGGAATTTGAATGTGGGGTTTCGGCAAAAAGAAGTAGAGAGGGCTTTTCAGTTGAAAAGGGAGTGAAAAGTTTGGAGAGATGGAGTATCAGTAGAAAGGAAATTGGCTATTGCCAAAGGAGTAGAATGAAAGATAACAGAATGTGTGAAGAGAATTTGACACTTTAGCAAAATGACAAAAAGCAAACAAGGTGACAAGGTTGAACCTTATATAGGCATTCGGCATCCCCCTAGTGGCCTTAGTCCACCTCCCCATGAGGTGTTTAAATTTGACAAACACTTACAACCTCTCCGGCCACTCATTTGATTTAATTCAAATCATTTGAGAACAAAATCCAATAATAATTCACAATATCCTTGACTATCACTAATTATCCTTAGATAAAAATCTATTAATTCCCAAATAATCAAATAATCTCTTAATAATCCAAATAATTTCCTTATTATCACCTATTATCTTGTTTATCTAAATAAACTAATATCATCCTTATTATCCTTAGAATTAAACAATTAAAAAAACAATTTAAAATGCTCATATTATCCTTTATTAATGAAATAAAATTTGAGCATTTTCCCTCTCTTGTTGCCGTCCAAACAAGGTGCCAAAAAGGAGAATTTCGCGACTCGAACCAAGGCTCTCCCTCACCCATTGTGGCGTCAAGTGTAGCTCCCAAGTGGCCCTTCCTTTGCCACTTATTCTAGGCTCATTTTATGTCAAAAGCTCCCTTATTTATTCTTATAACACCCTCTTGCTAAGGCTCCCTACCTTAAAAATTAAAACTAAAATTTCCTACCAAATCGAGCCAACACAAAGCCTTAAATTGATCATTATTATTCCATAAATAATATCTTAGCAGTTCTTACCTAAGAAAAATAATTAAAATTCCATATAACCCCATTTTTGGGATGTTACACACCTCCTCTTCTTGAATCCTACCTGGTACGTAGCTTCGGTTCACCCTAACCTATTAGCTGGTGTGGCAACCCCTGTACGCATGTCTAGGAATGGTTTCATGGGAGCTTGGTATTTAAGCGATCCGTGACTCACCTCCTCTCCACTCGAATCCTGCACAGTGCGTAGCTTTGGTTCACCCCGACCAAGAAGGCTCAGTCATAGGCAAAACTCAATCACTAAAACCCGAAAGGGAATTAGCCATTTTTTTTTCTCTACACTTAAAATTAAAATTCTTCAATCACTTTCTTTCTCTTATCCTTAATTCACGAAAAACTATTATAGTACCCATTTATTTTCGAAAAAAAATTTGATCCATACAAATTACAAAAAATGCCCTTAGTGGTAAAATTACCAAAATGCCCTTAGTTTATAAAATGATTCAACTACTCAACAGTTTTACAAAAATTTCATTATTTTATAAATATTCAAAAACCCTAACTTGCAAACTATCAAAAATATCTCGATGTTGAAAAATTACAAAATTGCCCCTAACTCACTAAAATTACCAAAATGACCCTAAATTTCAAAATTTTTGCAACATTCCCATTTTTGAAGGAACAATTTTTGAAAAGAACCCTCAGAGTTTTACAACTTTTGTAATACCACTGATTTATTAAATTTTACAAATTTACCCTGATTTATGAAAAATTACCAAAATACCCCTGAGGTTAAAAACTACCGAAATAACCCCAGATTTAAAACTTTTTCCAAAATTACCCTAGACTTCAAAATTTTCAAAATAATTTTTGACAAAAACACCAAGGAACGTGTTTCTTCTAAAAAATTACGAAAATGCCCCTGTAGGACAAAATTACGAAAATACCCCCGGGTAGAGGAAAACAACAACAACAACAACAAAACTACAACATTTCTCTGAATGAACGAAAGTTCATACTTGTTTGATGGATGAATGAATGTATGGAAAAGACTGTGTGTTTGTATGAATACGAAAGAACCACTCTTAAAACACTTTTCATAAAACTTCTTGGCTAATAAACAAGTGGAACAAAGACTAATCCATAAAATTTCTTAATCGGATCTCGGCTAGAAAATGAGTTCTAGAGGACGCGGTCGTCGGGGACCTGATAGAGGAAGAATAAGCGTGTCGTAACCCGTTAGATCGGTCAAGGTTCGACAATGAGTTACCACCGCCACCACCACCCCATTTATTAATGTCGAGCGGCGAGGCTCGAGACGGGGGATGAGGCGTGTCATGAGCCATGTTGCAGTATTGGAAATGGTGGTGGCGTGGTGGAAATTTGGGAGCTTGAAAATCATGCACCGGCGACTCGAGCCAGCGAAATTTGAGGTGTTTCGTGGAGTGTCGGTGTAGCACCCAGTCTGCCGAGTATTGGTTGGAAGCAAGCCAGCGTATTATTGATGAACTCGACGACCCACGAGGAGAAGTTGAAAGGGATGGTAGCCACATTACGTGATGAAGCATACCAATGGTGGCTAAGCTGTTCAGTGATGGTGCCACGGCGGAGGATCGGCGTGGGAGTATGCTAAGGAGGCATATCGGAAGAAGTATGTCGGACTTTCGGTATATTGATGAAGCGGTAAAAGCTTTTCTAGGACTAGTTCAGGGGAACAAATCGGTAGTGGCATATGAGGTGAATTTACGAGGTTAAGCCGATATGCTCGAGGAGTAGTCGCGACTGAACATGAACGCTGTGTCCGTTTTGAGGACGGATTAAGGGATGACCTAAGGTTATTGATAGCTCCACATCAGGAGCGGGAGTTTTCCACGTTGGTTGAAAAGGCTAAGGTAGCTGAAGGAATCAAGGACTCGACTAGGCAGAACTCTGATAGGAATAGACCCAAGAGGGGTTATAGATCGTCAGAAAATGTGCAAAAAAGGCCCAGAACTGATGGGCCGAGGGATCAACAATCTGCTACAGGATGGAAGTATCGTTCTTGTGAGCATTGTGGAAAGAAACATTCAGGTGAGTGTTGGAAAAAGATAGGAGCATGTCTTAAATGTGGGTCTAAGGACCATATGCTCAAGGACTGTCCAAAGATATCAGATGATAGACGACCAAAGAACTCGTAATGTTAATCGGTAGGTAGGGGAGACGGCTGACCTCAACGAGGTCGAGGTTCGAATAACGAGAGGTAATGGTTTGATCGAGGCGTGGAGCACCAAGCGAGGCGAAGGTTCGGATGTAAGGCGCCAAGGTTAGTTTATGCGATCGGTCATCGCGAGGATAGTGGCGTGCTGACGAGACAACGAGTAAGTTTTTATTTATGGATTATACTTCATTACTTTACTCGCTATAAGATTAGTTCGATCTTATGTTGCTAATGAAGTGTATGGAACCTTGATTGTGAACTTAGAGAATGTGCCTAAAAAGTATGATAGTTCTTTAAGATCGAGTCTTGACAATAGCGTAGTGTGGTGAGTTAGGTATGCGGATGAATGATAGTAAGTAATTTCGAGGACGAAATTATTTTTTAAGGGGTAGAAGCTGTAACATCTGAATAGGGCCTATGCATTTCGGTTTAATTGTATGAAATGACAAGTTTCAAGTACAATGAATAAGTTTTGATACTTTTGGAAACCTAGAAATGCATGAAAATGGAAATGGAAATGGAAATGGAAATGGAAATGGAAATGGACATTTTGGAAACTTAGACATTTTGGAAACTTAGACATTTTGGAAACCTAATGGAATTAGGAAAGAGAACATTTGGAAAACCAAAATAGGAAACTAAACATTTTGGAAACCAAACCAAAATAGGAAACTAAACATTTTGGAAACTTGGAAAATCTGAGCAGTGAAAATTTTAGGAAACTTAAAATGACCTGGAATGTCAAATTTAAGAGCCCAAAGGGGAGCTTAGGGCCAAGTGACCCTAAAGATATAAAGAACATAAAATTTGACCCAATAACGGACTTGGAAATGTGGCTGAAGATGCCCCTAAGGCCCTAGGAAATGGCCCAAATGCAAGAGGTTTTGGGCACGAGTTTGAGTCATCAAGGAAACAAATAAAAGAAATAAAATTTTGTCTCCATGGTGGAGGGTTGACTGACACAAGGAAGAGGAGTTTTTATTCAATAAAACTCTTGGCTAACTAGGAGATTTGATGGAGTTTTATATTGATAAAACTAAAACTTATCACAAGTGAAGAATTGGTGAATTAGGGACTCTAAGGCTAATAGATTCGACCAAAGAAAGAAAAGAAAAGAGCCATTCTCTTCTCTTCCACATCTTGCGAAACCTCCAAGTGAAAGTAGCAACAATCTTTCCTCTTCTCTTTAGCGAAATTCCCTTGTCAAAACTCTCTCCATCTTTTCTTTCTTTCTCTTTTCTTCTACTATTCAACCACAAAAGCCAAAGTTTTGAGATCCACAATAGTGCCATAGCCGAATAGCATAAGGGATCTTTGGGATTAGAAAACAAGGTAAGTACCTCATTATACAATCGGCAAAAGATCCCTCCTTGATTAAGTAATAGATCAAATCTAACAAGTGATTTGGCAGAATTTGAGATAAAGAACAACTGGATTTGAGGTAAGTGAGTCTATACATTCGCCAAGGCCAAATCTTAGTCAATTAGATCAAATTGATCAAAAACTAATCTATTCGGAGATCTAGGAAGTTGTCGATTTCAAGGAAAAGGGAGGTGAAGTTTCGGGATTTAAATCCATAAGGTAAGCCCATAAAGGTATTCGGCCAAAGTTATGTGATTACTAAGATTAGATTCGTAATTATTAAAAGCCGAAAACTAATTTATGTTGAGGTTTCAAGGTTGGCCGAATATCAAGTGAAGGAAAACAAAGATTCGAGATTTGAATAAACATCAAATCGGCACCAAAGGTAAGCCTCTTTACAAATCCTACTAGGATTTGGATATTATAACCAAATAAATTTATGCTAAGTAATATTTGATAAACCAAATGTAGGAATTAGGATCTAAACACTAGATCTTGCTTTCGAAATCTCAAGGAATCGCTAAACAAATCAGGTGTGTATTCCACACTATTCTTAATAGTTTTATGGTTTAAATATGTTATATATGTCAATGTGAAAGTGAAAGAAAGTGGCTAAAGTGCCATATCATGGTACAAAGTATTCAAGTACGTTTTCCTACTTCTACTAGGATTTCGAAATAAATGTTATACAAGTGAAAAGTGATGTGAAAGTGAAATGAAAATATATTATGCATGATATTTATAATTTGGGGCATTCGGGATTTATGTGAAAGGGGAAGAAGGTGTTGACTACGGTCTCACCAGCGTTATAAGTGAAAGTGATGACTTGGTCTCACTAAGTGAATGTGATGACTTGGTCTCACTAAGTGAATGTGATGACTTGGTCTCACTAAGTGGTAACCGTTTACATTACGATGGTGGCTATGCCACAATATTATCGATGGGCGATGAGCACGTCATTGCGCGTTGCGCCTTCGATGGAGTGTAGCGGAAGGAGGGTTAACTTAGTAGTCCCCACGGTGTCTGAGGTTGGTGCGGTGGAGTGTAGCGGATGGCATATAGGTTTGGGTTGGGTTTGCATCATGATCTTGAAATTGTTATATGCATATGATTTTTATGGTGTGCCTATTTCTATTATGTTTAGTGTTGGTTACACTTGAGTCTATAGACTCACCCGTTGTGGGAATATGTTTTAGGTGATGGCGGTAATGGACCGGACGGCAGAACTTGTGGTGGCCATGATCGACTTGAAGTTTGGTTTAATTTGAATATTTATTTTATTTTAAAGTCTTGTACAATTTATTATTTTGGGTTTGAGTTTATGTAATAAGGCCACCGTGGCGAATTTTTATTTCTCGATAATTACTATGTTATGAGTTTAGGGCTTTATAAAGAGAAGCCCACTTAGTATGAAATAAGTTTAAATATTTTTATCACTTGAAGCAAATGGGTTTTATTATAAATTTGTTTTCAACTCAAGCCCAACCCACAACGAGCTATCTTCCAAAACTCATAGTTTTCAAAACAGTTTGTATGAATTTGAATCGGGTTACTTCAAGGAACATACCAGATCCAATCCATTCTCGTGGGTCGGGTGTGGGGTGTTTCAAAACCAAAAGAGTTTGACACCTTCTTACCTTATTCAATGATTCGACTTCTATACACCAAAGATCGACACACTCCAAATGGAAGGATCAGATTCGGCTCTTAATCCCAAAGATCCTAGGAGAAATCGGTTTCCAACAAGGGTTAGGAATCATGTCAACAAATGCTGAAATTCGGCTTTTATCCCTATGTGAGTTGAAAGAGAAAAGGGAAAGGAAATAATAGAAATTTGGCCAAGAACACTTACCCTCTTCAAATATGATTAAAGAAGAACCCGAAGAAAATCCACTCCTGGTTGATATTCAGCCAAAATAACACTAGAATAAAGAAGGAGATTCGACTAAGATGAATGAGAGGACTTTCGGCACAAAGGGGTTTGAAAGAGAGAAAAGAAAAGGTGAGTGTATAGGGTTCGGCTATGGTGTTTTCGGCTTGAGCAAAATAGGAAGAAAAAGAGAGAGACGAGGGAGATGAAGATTTTGGCTAGGTACTTTGAGAGAAAAAGAAAATAACACTAGTGAGTCTAGGGGGACATTCGGCTATACCAAATGCTCTCTAAAACCGATAGCCCCCTTTACCCACAGTCCACCATTCGGCCAACTCTTTCAAGTGAGCATGATACAATTCAAACTCCTCAATTTCCCTCATCTACATCCATTTCACTCCCTCTATCCTTATCCTGAAGAGTCCAATCTGAGGACTCCTCTCCTTGCTTGTGGCATGAAAAAGAATAAGCAGGAGTGCAATTCCTGCAGCTCGAACACAGGTACTCCCTCTCTGTATGTGGCGTCACTCCTCTGACGCCCTAGTGGTGCCTCCTTTCCACTTTACTAAGGTAGTTCTTGTGTCAACCTTCCCAAATAAAATCTCTTAACCCCTCTCTCCCTTAGCTTCATTTCCTTAAATGCCAAAATAAAATTCTTAGCCCTAACTCAGGCCTAACCTAGGGTTATAATTAGACCCCAAAACATGTTAAATGAACATTATAATCAATTCATCACATGCAACACAAGAAAAACGCAGAACCCCATTTTAAGGATGTTATAGTTCTACCCCCTTAAAAATAATTTCGGCCTCGAAATTACATGATCAGAAGAGTTGATGGTATTGCCGCCTCATCACATCCTCGAGTTCCCACGTGGCCTCCTCTGTACCATGGTTTCGCCATAACACCTTCACCAAGGGTACTGACTTCCTACGCAGAACTTTGACATCCCGATCTAAGATCTGTACCGGCTCCTCCTCGAAAGACAAGTTCGAGCTCACCTCAATCTCTGCAACTGGAACAACGTGTGATGGATCTGATCGGTAGCGCCTAAGCATCAAAACATAGAAGACGTCGTGAACTGACTTAACAATGCTGGCAGCTCGAGCTAATAAGCTACCAGTTCTACTCGCTTCAACACCGTGTACGGCCCAATAAACCTAGGGCTTAGCTTCCCTTTCTGTCTAAATCTTAACACCTTCTTCCATGGTGATACCTTCAGAAAAACTTTATCACCCACTGCATACTCTATATCTCTGCGTTTAAGATCGGTGTAAGATTTCTGCCTGTCCGATGCTTCTTTAAGATGAGCCCGAATCACCTTAACCTTATCCTCAGTTTCTGCCACCAACTCCAGACCCAAAACATGCCGTTCACCCAACTCTGTCCAACACGTAGGAGTACAACACTTCCCTCCATACAGCGCCTCAGATGGTGCCATCTGGATACTCGCTTGATAACTATTGTTATAAGCGAATTCCGCCAATGGTAGATACTCCTCCCAACTACCACTAAAATCCAGAACACAGCCTCTTAGCATATCCTCTAAAACCTGAATCATCCTTTCAGACTGACCATCAGATTACGGATGAAAAGCTGTGCTAAAATCCAACCTCATTCCTAAAGCTTGATGCAAAGCTCTCCAGAACCTCGATGTGAACCTAGGATCCCTGTCCGAGATGATTGACACTGGCACTCCATGCAACCTTACAATCTCAGCCACATACAATTTGGCTAACTTCTATAGCGAATAATCACCCTCACCGGTAAGAAGTGAGCTGATTTGGTCAGGCGATCCACAACCACCGGTGAGTCTTTCTTCTTTGGGTGTTAGGGGTATGTGGCGAAATCCATGGTGATCCTTTCCCACTTCCATTGAGGAATCTTCACCAGCTGAAGTAAACCTGATGGAAACTGATGCTCAGCTTTGACTTGCTGACACGTCAAACATTTTCCCACAAACTCAGTCACTTCCCACTTCAACCTTGGCCATCAAAACTGCTTCCGCAAATCCTGGTACATCTTGCTACCTCCAGGATGCATAGCGTATGGGCTGCTATGTGCATCCTGAAGAATCCTTTGCCTCAACTCCATGTCCTTGGCATACAAGCTCTCCCTTGAAAACACAAGATTGTCGTGAGTCAAGTTGTAACCTTCAACCCATTACTCAGACTTGCGACCTCCGAGCATTCAAACCTCATCCTCTAACTGCTTTCTCTGGATCTCGCTCATCCCAAGTCGGCCTAACACGTAATTACGCCAAAAGACTCCCATCGTCATACAAGCTAAGACGAGCAAACATCGCTCTTAAGTCCGCCGCCACCTTACTTACTCAATGCATCACTACCATGTTAGCCTTGCGGATGATACTCTATCGAACAATCGTAGTCCTTTAATAGCTCAATCCATCTGCGTTGCCTTAAGTTGAGATCCTACGAGTCGGAAGGTACTTGTGCTCTTGTGATCATGTAAACCTCGACTTTTCTCCATACAGATAATGCCTCCAAATCTTCAAGGCAAAAACCACCGCAACCAACTCCAAGTCATGCGTCGGGTAGTTACCCTCATGAGGTATCAACTGTTGAGACGCGTACGCTACTACTTTTCCTTCCTGCATCAGCACACATCCCAAACCAGTATGTGATGCATCGCAATAGACCGTGAATACCTTTCCTGCCTCAGGTTGTACCAGAACCGGAGCTTCCTTTAGAATCTTCTTCAACTTGTCGAAACTTTCCTGCTGTTTCTCCGTCCACACAAATGGAACTCCTTTCCTCAATATCTTAGTCAATGGTGCCACGATCAAAGAAAATCCTTTCACAAATCTCCGGTAATACCCTGCCAGACCTAGAAAACTCTGAATTTCAGCCACCGACCTAGGCGATTTCCAATCCAACACCGCCTTAATCTTGAGAGGTCCACTCTAATCCCTTCAGCGGACACTACGTGACCCAAGAAAGTCACCTCCCTAAGCCAGAATTCGCACTTACTGAATTTGGCAAATAGCTGCTTCTCCCTCAGAATTTGTAATACCACCCGCAAGTGTGTATCATGATCCTCCTCAGTCTTTGAGTACACCAATATGTCGTCTATGAATACTACAATAAACTGGTCCAAATCTATCTTTGAAACACCCGATTTATCAAGTCCATGAATGCTGTCGATGTATTAGTTAACCCGACGGCATTACGTAAACTCGTAGTGCCCATACCGAGTCTGAATGCCATTTTATGCACATCAACCTCTTTCACCCTTGATTGATGATACCTAACTTTGAGATCTATCTTTGAGAAAATTGATGCACCCTTGATTGATCAAGCAGTTCATCAATCCGAGGCAATGGATACTGTTCTTGATCAACTTGTTAAATTTGGCGGTAGTCTATACACACATATTGTACCATCCTTCTTCTTAACAAAACACAGGTGCTCCCCAAGGAGATATGCTTGGTAAAATAAAACCTCGGTCCAACACGAATTTGGGCCTTTAACTCCACCAATTCCTTTGGCGCCATCCTATCTGGGGCTATAACTGGCATAGTTTTGGGTAACAGTCTATCTTGAATTCCACTTCCCGATCCGGAGGTAGACCGAAAAGTTCTTCTCGAAATACATCAGTGAATTCCTTTACTGTTCGAACATTCTCCACTGCTAACTCCTTAGACTCGAAAACACATACTCGAACCAGAAATGCCTCACAGCCCTTCCTAACCATTTTCTCCGCCTTCAGTGTCGAGACCACATTCGATAGGTACTCCTTCCTATTACCTATCATCACCACCTCCTCACCTTCCATTGTCCTCAACACCATGCGCTTAGCCGCGCAATCCAAACTGGCCTGGTACTTTACCAGCCAATCCATCCCGAGATTCAGATCGAACTCCCCAAATGGCAGTTCCATCAAATCAGCCAAGAACACGACCCCTTGAAGTTCTAGGGGTACCTCCCTATATAGTTTACTTACTTCTATAAAGTGACGTAAAGGGCTTATCACAGTTATCTTCCTAGAAGTAATCTCAGAGTCTAAGTTCATAGTTTCCACTATGCTACTGGCTACATACAAGTGCATCAAACCCATATCTATCAAAGCATTATAAGGAAATCCAAAGATTAGGAACATACCGGTTATGAAGTCTGGTGCGTCACCTTCCTCTTGACGCCTCACTGCGTAGACTAATCCAGGCTGTCTAGCCTCTGCACCACCTGCACCTCTGCCTGGTGCTCCACGTCCTCTACCAGATCCATTACCTCTTCTAGTAGCACCACGGCCCCTCTATGGCTGCTGAACATCCCTCCTATTCTGAGTACGGTTCTGATCCCCAGACTGCAATCTACTTGACCGCTTTAGACAATCCCTCACTCGATGCTCCATCGACCCACACTCAAAACATCCTCTGTTTACAATCTAGCATTCCCCCGTGTGAGACTTTCCACACCGAGCACATCATGGCGGCCACTGAGTATTATCTGTAGTAGGCCTAGCAGCTTGATTCGGCCCACTATATCTACCCCATTTTTTCTGGTTTTCGCTAGACCCAGATGATCCAGCATTCCTTTTATTCCATCCCCTGTCCTAATTCCGACTCACAGACTGTTTCACCTCCTCAACAACTTTGGCCTTTTCCACTAAGACCGCAAACTCTCTCTCCTACTGTGGAGCAATCAGCAGCCTCAAATCATCCCTTAATCCGTCCTTGAATCTAACACACCGTTCATACTCCGTAGCTATAATGCCCCGAGCATATCATTCGACCTCAAAATTTTGCCTCGTATTTAACTACGCATTTATTCCCCTGAACCAACTTAAGAAACGTCTTCCTTTGCGCATCAATGTAACTAGACCCAACATATTTCTTCTGATAAGCTACCTTAAAATAGTCCCAAGTGAGGTCATCCACTGCCGTATTATCCCAAACCGTGAGCCACCATTGGTATGACTCATCCCGGAGAAGTGACACTATACCCTTCAGTTTTTCCTCAGTAGTCAGATCCAAGTCATCCATAATTCGTTCAGCGCTTCCAACCAATACTCAGCCGTATTCAGAGCCACACCAGAAACACCTCGAAATACCTCAGCTCCATTGGCTCGCAATCGGACAGACACGGATTTCTGGGCTCCAGTACCCCCACCTGCTCCAGCCACTCTTTCCAACACTCGCAGCATCGCCTGCGACACAACATCCTCCCCCGTTTGATCTTGATACCCAACACCAGCAACTGGTGGTGGTGGTATCTCATTCCCGGACCCTTGACCAGACCTAACAGGTTCCAATATGGTTACTTCGCCTCTACCGCGTCCTCGCACATTTCGACCACGTCCCCTAGTACTTATGTCTATGGTTGCAGTTTATCTGTTTAAAAGATTTTTATGAATTAGTCTCTATTCCACTTATTACCCATGAATAAATTTTATGTAGAGAAATTTAGTAGTGGTTCTTTCGATCATCACACAGTTTTCAGTTCAATTTCCTACCCCATTCCACGTGTAGGGTATTCTCGTCATTTCACTACCTAGGGGTATTTCCATAATTTTAACCTATCGGGGTATTTTAGTAATTAAAATAGGGTTAATTTGAAAACCTTTACAAATCATAGATGTTTCAAAAATTCCAAAAATCGGGGGCGTTTTGGTAATTTCATAAACCAGGGGTATTTTCGTAATTTTTCATAATCCAGGGGTATTTTCAAATTTTTTTTTTCAAAATATTGTTCAAGGTGATTTTACAAAGTAAGGGTATTTTGAATATTTTCAATTCAAGGGTACCTCGGCAATTCTCCATACTAAGGGCATTTTGGTAATTTTACAAGTCAGGGGTAATTTGGTCATTTCTCAAATCAAGGGTATTCTGGTCTTTTTCCAAATCAGGGGTACTGTGGTAATTTCAAAACTAAAGTTTAAAGTGTTTCAAAACAAAACGGCTGGTCCCTTTTGGGTTTTAGTTATGAAGTTTAGCCTGTGAATAAGTCGTCTTAGCTGGGGTGAACCATCGCTATGCACCAAGTAGGATTCGGGTGAAGAGGAGGTGAGTCACTAGAACTGCTTAAATACCAAGCTCCTCCTTGAATCCACTCCTAAACATGCGCACAACGATTACCACACCCTTGGCTCAGGGACGTACCCACAGGTTTGTTTAGTGGATCATTAAGTCTTATGTTCTTGAGTTGGGGTAAACTATTCCTAGGGTTCAATAATTCCTATTCTACTAATCTACGATCCCAAATACCCTTTTCCCCACATATAAATCACTATGATCGAAGTACTTACAGGAAGATTGGTCTTTGGAGACTCGGTGCCATGCTGTTCAACCCATGCATTTCCAACCAAGAACATTTAAAACCCTACTTTAAAACGTTTTGGGCCTCAGGCCCACAACCGAGCCTTTGAACTTGGCTCTGATACCAAAATTGTAACACCTCAAACTCGGTCAACACACTATATCCGGATCTGGCATGTCACGGAGTGAAAATATCTTTTTCTTTTTAAAACAAAAGTTTGCCGGTTAATTTTCTTAGGAAACCCTTTTTAGAAATCCTTGCTTATAGTCTAATTATTGTTACAAATTTTTAGAAACCATTCAAGTTATCTTTGTTATCATATGTTGAGTGATGTTACCCGATGGCAACGCTTTAAAGAAAAATGAAGGAGTTATAGTTTTGAAAACATTGCGTTTTGCCGGTTAATTAGTAAAATCATTTATCCCACATAGTTAAAATAATAGCAAAGATGAAAATAACCAAAAAAAATCTTAGCGGCCTTATTACATAACCCAAAACCAAAATTTAAAATTTAAATAGTAATTATAAGAATTCAAAGTCCAACGAACATGTATGGCTGCCTCGAGTCCTCCCGGCTCCATCTCCGCAATCTATTCACCGGTAAAATATAGGGAAAGGGGTGAGTCACCAAGACTCAGTGTGTAAATCCCCAACCCGATAGTGCATTCACTTACACAAGTTATTAGTAAAACATTCAAACCATGCAAAACATGCAACCCATAACCTAGCTATGCCAACACCTTTAACTACCCCGTAGTCACAAATATATCAGTGTGGTTAAAACCACTGATGACCGAAGTCACAAATCAAGTGATGGGGCCATCCCATCATGTGGTCAAAACCACTGATGACAATCCCGTATATAATCTTGTGGGGCTAACCCACTGTGGTACCAAACCACTGGGACAAGTCACAAATCGGTATGTGGTCAAAACCACTGGTGGTCAAAACCATTGGGACTTAGTCACAAAATATAATATCAAGCGAGCCAACCCGTCACGTGGTCAAAACCACGGTGACATCAAAATAAATCATCCCCTCCTCTCATCAAACCCATCATCATGTTCATAACATACATGCCATAGTATCAAATAATCATGCCAAATATCATATAACACAGCATCCAACGAATCATGATGATGTATACTAAGGATCGCATAATAAGGGACTTACCCGGCATCCAAGCTCATGCCCACAAGACAAAGTCACTAATATCAAGGGTTATCTGATAACATATTGAGCATTATTAAACTAATAAAGTGTGTAAGCATTTACACACGACTATCATAAAATCCCAAAACTATGCGATTCTACGAGATCTCGAAACGTATGCCCTTACTGCACCTACAATCAGCCTAACACCACCTTTTAGATTTAAAGCCATTCAACTTATTCACAAATCCCGAAGGATGAATCGCACAAGGTTAATTCCTTACCTTAGTGCCGATTTGGTCTCCTACCAAATCCTGAAACCACACACTAAGCCCCCTTGCAATCGGCCACACCCTTAATCGGCTAACAAATCTTCCAACTTCACTTTATTCGGCCACTTCCCCTTTCTCCTACAATCGGCTTAACATATCATTAGAGAACTAAAGGCCATTCAGCCATACCATGAATCCAAAACCAAAAGAGTTTGACACCTTCTTTCCTTATTCAACAGATTTGGCTTCTATACACCAAAGATCAGCACACTCCAAATGGAAGGATCAGATTCAGCTCTTAATCCCAAAGATCCTAGGAGAAATCAATTTCCAACAAGGGTTAGGAATCATGTCAACAAATGCCAAAATTTGGCTTTTATCCCTATGTGAGTTGACAGAGAAAAGGGAAAGGAAATAATAGAAATTTGGCCAAGAACACTTACCCTCTTCAAATCTGATTAAAGAAGAACTCGAAGAAAATCCACTCCTGGTTGATATTCGGCCAAAATAACACTAGAATAAAGAAGGAGATTTGGCCAAGATGAATGAAAGGACTTTCGGCACAAAGGGGTTTGAAAGAGAGAAAAGAAAAGGTGAGTGTAAAGGGTTCGGCTATGGTGTTTTCGGCTTGAGCAAAATAGGAAGAAAAAGAGAGAGATGAGGGAGATGAAGATTTCGACTAGGTACTTTGAGAGAAAAAAAATAACACTAGTGAGTCTAGGGGGACATTCGGCTATACCAAATGCTCCCTAAAATCGATAACCCCCTTTGCCCACAGTCCACTATTCGGCCAACTCTTTCAAGTGAGCCTGATACAATTCAAACTCCTCAATTTCCCTCATCTACATCCATTTCACTCCCTCTATCCTTATCCCGAAGAGTCCAATCTGAGCACTCCTCTCCTTGCTTGTGGCGTGAGAAAGAATAAGCAGGAGTGCAATTCCTGTAGCTCGAACACAGGCACTCCCTCTCCACATGTGGCGTCACTCCTCTGACACCCTAGTGGCACCTCCTTGCCACTTTATCAAGGTAGTTCTTGTGTCAACCTTCCCAGATAAAATCTCTTAACCCCTCTCTCCCTTAGCTTCACTTCCTTAAATGCCAAAATAAAATTCTTAGCCCTAACTCAAGCCTAACCTAGGGTTATAATTAGACCCCAAAACATGTTAAATGAACATTATAATCAATTCATCACATGTAACACATGCAAAACACAGAACCCCATTTTAAGGATGTTACAATGAGAAATGTATGTTTAATTGTGTAATAATTTTGGTAATATTCCGTAACCCTATTCCAAAAATGAATACGGGTAAGGGCTGTTACAGTTCCCCTTTTCTTTGATTGATAACATATTTTCTTTGTTACACTCGTAGGCACCAAGCTCTATCACAACAAGGGAAAACCTCCCTGGAAAGTTCTTACAGAAGTTTTTTCCTATTAGCAAAGCTGTTCAATTGAGAAGAGAAATTTTTGTATTTAAACAATTGGAAGGGGAAAGTTTTCACGAGGCTTGGGAACATTTTAAGACATTGATCCAAAAATGCCCACACCATGAATTTCCTAAGTCGATGCAATTGCAGGTGTTTTACAACGAGTTGGATGCACATGCGAGGTGTGGATTAGATAGAGCAGCATGAGGAGCTCTTATGAATAGAATGTACAAGGATGCGTACAAATTAATAGAAAACATGATGATGAACTCTTGTCAATAGCATATTGAATGATTTATGTATGGCCAGAAACCATCTACGGTAAAGGCTGTCTAGGAAGATGATAAATACCAGCAGTTAGTGGACAGACTTAATCGTATTAAATTTGTAAATAGTGCACCTTCTATGTATAAAGGGGATAAATCGCTCTTCAATTATATCAATAATCCTATCGAGGATGTAAATTATGTTGGGAATAGGGGTGGAAACCCTTATTTGAATACTTACAATCGCTGTTGGACAGATCATCTGAACTTGAGATGGGGAGGAAATCAAGTAGGAGGTAATAGTTCAAATCAAGTTAAAAATTCTAATTACCAATCTCCTTATTTGTAGAATCCTCAAGACAGGGCCAATCCAAATGACCATACTGCATGTGGTCAACATCTCGATCAAATCAAAGGGGAAGTGCAGTCAATGATAATAGAAGTAAAGTAGTTACAATTTAAGTGTTCCAATTTAGCAAGAATGTTGACTAAACTGGAGGACCAAATCAGCCCATTAATGAGTATGATAGGATATACTAAAAGGAAAATTGGCACTGACATACCCAGTAATATCGAGAATAATCCTTGAAAAGAAGGGAAGGAGCAAGCAAAAGTGGTCGTGCTCTCGTCGAGCAAAATCTTGAGTAGCCTGGAAACCTTGACATAAGAAGATGAAAATAGAATGCAGAGGTTCGTCCAAAAAACCCCCAAGAAACTGATCAGGAACCAAAACCAGGGGAGGTCATCGAACTGCCAACCGAACCAAAAGAGAAGGTAAAAGAAAAAGCTACTAACATACAAGTACCATTCCCTTCCAGATTAGAAGAGAAATAAAAATGAGATGATGATGAGTTTGTAAGTTTTCTTAATTTGTTTAAAACATTGAATGTGAACTAACCATTAAATGAACTAGTTGAGAAAGTCCCTAAATATCCCAAATTTTTAAAAGAAATCATGTTTAGGAGTAGGAAAGTTAAGGTAGGAGAGCAAGTCAACATAAATGCATCATTTAGTGCTACTATTTCTAGACAGGTACCTCAAAAAATGAAAGACCCGAGAAGTTTTACAATTCCAATTGATATAGGGAGCATTCATTTTAACAAAAGCTCTATGTGATTTAGGAGCTAGTAAAAAACTAATGCCCTTATCTATTTATGAAAAACTTGGGGTAGCGGACCTAAAAAATACTCAAATTACACTACAGTTAGCTGACAGATTTGTAGTCTAACTAAGGGAGTGCTAGAGGATGTTTTAGTGAATGTGCACAGTTTTATTAGCCTGAAAAATTTTGTAGTTTTAGAGTTTGAAGAGGATCAAGAGATACCCACCTTATTAGGAAGACCTTTTCTAGCCACATTTAGATCTACCATTGATCTAGAGAAAAATGAATTAAAGATGAAAATTAATGGTGAAACTGAAAATTTTAGATGTGGATCTTACCAAAGTGAGGAAAGCCGAAGAAAACTAGGGGAGCAGCGTCAATACATATTTACTTTCGAATCTAACTGCTTGATGTGATTAATGTAGGATTAAATAGTAGGTATAAGGAAGGATGCAAGTGGAAAATAATGAAGGGACATGACAGACGATGGACAAATGTTGAAAGTGGCACAAGTGGGAATGTGTTAATATAACTGCTGGATGAATCCAATAGTAAAATATGACTAAAACTTTAAATGAATTTTCTTATATATTATTGTATATTCAACTAACCAGGTAGTTTAGATTCTGACTTATATTAGGTGTATGTTTACTATAGACCGAGACATACTAAAAATGGACATTTTGAGCTAAAATAGAGTCGGTGTCGCAACATGGTAACCCTATGTTGCAACACTGCATGTAGAATGCAAGAATCAGAGAAAGTAGCTCAATTTCACGACATGGCATCTCCGCATCGTAAGATAGAAGATAGTATAGAAGATAGTTTCGCAAGTTTTCCAAATTGAAAGGTGTGTCGCAACACAAAACCTCTATGTCGCGATGTCATTGCAATTTTCTGTAGGATTAACCCAACCCATTAGCACAACCCAGTGGCTTTAAAATCAATTTTAGCTGATTTTTAACCATCTAAAGTTCTATAGCTATTTAATACCTTTAGCTATTAGAACTTAACTTTTGCACTTTATGTGATTTAGTCCTTTTTATAAAATTGAGCATGTAAACGGTAAAATTTCTTAACGAATTTTTATACAGTACTTCTATCATACTATAGGAAATAAAATAATAATAAAATAAATTTTTTTACCATAGATTTGTGGTCCCAAAACCACTATTCTAATTTCACTGAAAATGGGCTGTTACAAACTGTGAGGTATACCGATCGACCCATCTCTATGTCCAACTACGAACTTTTTAACTGCAACAAACTTAAATATATGCTATTGGGGCTGGAATTACCACAGCTGTTGGCACCAGACTTGCCCTCCAATGGATCTTCGTTAAGGAATTTAGATTGTACCCATTCCAATTACCAGACTCATAGAGCCAAATATTTTTATTTATTGTCACTACCTCCCTGTGTCAGAATTGTGTAATTGTGGATTTGGTAGTCATTTCTCAAGCTCTCTCTTCAAAATTGAACCCTACTTCTTCGTCACCCATCAGTACCATAGTAGGCCACTATCTTACCATGAAAAGTTGATTGGGAAGAAATTTCAATGATGTGCCACTAGCATAAAGGCCGTGTGATCTGTCAAGTTATCAAGAATCATCAAAGCAATAGGCAAAGTCTGCGTCAACTTTTTATCTAATAAATGCATCCGTTCCAGTAGTCGGGTTTTTGCATGTATTAGCTCTAGAATTAATACGATTATCCGAGTAGAAAATACAGTCAAACAAACTATAACTGATTTAATGAGCCATTTGCATTTCACAATCTAAATTTGTTCATAATTTTGCCATGGGTTGCGCATGGGAGCCTGTAACCATGGCACACTTGTGTGATCCATTATGTTCAAAGGAGGTTATTTGGCCTAACCAGACTAGCCCGTTGCTTGGAGAGATTGAAGGTCCATCTACAAAACTTGGCAAAGATGGAACGTGATCTTCAAGGATATGTAATCTTTAAAAGATATCATTTTGTAATCTTAGAGATTTGATTTGTAAATAGCTTTTAATCATAGCCATTAATGTACTTTGATCTGTATCGTTGATTTTGGGGAGGCTTAACAATAAATATCGTTCTCTCCCTCTCATTGTAAATTATTTAATGAGTAATAGAATTCTTGAGAGCATTCAATCAAAACTTTCTCTCTAGTGTTCTTGCTTTTCTGTGGCTTTGTTCATCTTTCGAGTTCTTTCAATTTTTGTTTTTCCACTTGTTCTTCGTGGGTGCCTTAGAGGAATTCTATTGAATACTCAATTATTGAGAGTTAGGCAGACTTAGGCATTTTTAGAGCAAAAAAAACTGCCTAAGGTGGCACATATTGCGTGGAAAAAATCTAAGTCTGTGACAGTTGGTACCCGAGCAATCTACAAGGCTTCTTTGGGCAATGGAGGGTTAGCTACTATTGCACCCAAGCCCGTGTGGATGTTTCCAAGCCCAAGGAGTTCAAGGGAACAAGGTTCACGAGAGATGTGGACAATCTTCTTTGGGGAGTGGACCAATACTTCCATGCCAAAGGCATCTTGGACGATGCCACTAAGGTAATTACTGTTGCTATGTATTTGACTAACATTGCTTTGTTGTGGTGGCATCGTAGGTCTACAGATGTGAGACATGGTGGGATCGAAATTGGGACTTGGGAGGAGTTCTAAAATGAGTCCAGAGCACAGTTTGATCCAAAGTATGTTGAGGATAAGGTTTGGGCAAAGTTATGCCAGCTTACGCAATAAGGCACTCTGAGGGAGTATGTGTAGGAGTTTAGTGAACTCATGCTTCAGATCTCTGATATGGGTGAGAAAGAGGCATTATTTTCCTTTATTGATGGGTAGAAACCATGGGCGAAACAAGAGTTGCAATGTCAAGGAGTCTAAGAGCTTACCAAGGCCACAATCATAGAACAATCGTTTGTCGAGCTTGGTGGAAAGAAAGAGAAGCTTGAGTCTTTCAAGCCCAAATTCAAACTGATAAACTATAAAAGTAACATATTTTAATCCCACATTTAGCATATTTTTGGATGATTTATTCCCTAAATTGTGTAAAAAGGTGCTCTTAATCCTTTCTTTTCATGTTTTATAATCAGGAAAGCACCTAGGGACGAAAAGAACGAGAAGCAGGCTCAAAATGGACCAAATTAAATAAAGAAGAAATCGACACTACTGGGCCTATGACCACTGATAGTGCCTTATTAAATTACTAGAACACGGCCTGGACCTCAAACACATGGGTGTGTGCCATGGCCGTGTCCATGTCGTGACAAAGAGCAATTTCATTCGGAATAGGGTACTTAGAGGCAAATAAACACATTACAAAGCCTATTCAAACACCCTAGTAGGAATTCCACTCAGATTAGGATACTTAGGGGCCAAGTAAAGCATTCCAAGAGTCTATATAAACACCCAAGGGGGCAACTTGAAGAGGAGTTCGACAGAAGCCTTCTGCTAGGGCTTTTGGGGTCAGCTAGGCCAAGAAGCTGAGCCAGAAGGCCAGATTTGTGGGAATCACTCGAAGATAGCTAGTTGATCCATCTCAAGAAGCAAGAATTATACTCAAGGCGCGAATCTCTTTTTAAATTCCTTCAGGGAGTTTTAGGGATTTCTTATGTTTTGTTTTATCTTTACTTCTAAGATGTTTTCTTTTATTGTTATGAACTAAAACTTTCAGAAACCTGAAGGGGATGAAACCTAAAATGAATCTTGTTATTATTTTTGAACTATATGATAAATACTTGATTTGTTCTTAATTATGTGTGCTTAATTCTTGTGTTAATATTTCTAGGATATTGATTCAAGTTAAATGTGCTTAGGTGGTGGAGCAAAAGTCCCTGTCTAAGAGTAGATCTAGCATAACTAAGTGGAGTTGATCGCGCGCCTAGAGGTAGGGTGACGCGATTTTGCCAGATTAGGGTAAAACCTAATATGGGAGTCCATAGATCGAGTTAATGCGATTCTAGGGGTTTTAATTAGAAAGAGATTTCAATTAATCAACCTAGGGTTAGACGTTATTCACCTTGAGAGATGATTTAATATAAATTAGGGAATCTTACGTATCAAGTCAATTGAATAAATCATCTGGTTCATTTTTAGATAACAAGTGAAGTCTAGGTGGATTCTTCCTAAGGGTATCGTCTTAATCAACTGAGCTTTCCCAATAGTATTTCCCCAATTCATTCTTTTTGTCTTTGTGTCTTTAGCTTAGTAGTTAGTTAGTTTTAGATTAAACAACCAATCACTTAATATTTAGGCTAAATAATAGAAAGAAGGTTAGTATTAGTATTTTTAGTTCCTTTGGGTTCGACGATTTGGTCTTGCCTAAGCTATACTACTGTTCGATATGTGCACTTGCCTTAAATAGTTGTCAGAGTTAGTTTCCAGGTTCGATCATTCTCTTTTTATAAATTTTAAAACTCGACAAAACAACGACCAATTTTTTGGCATCGTTGCCGGGAAACTAAAATATTAAGAAAGCTCTATTTTTATTACTTTATTAATTTTTTTATTTTTATTTTCACAATTTATTTTATTTTATTTTTGCTAATTTTATTTCTTTCTTTTCCTAGCAGGTACCTCTAGTTTATGACTAGAAGGAACCCGAAAGGACCACTAGTATACGATAGTGATATTGAAGCTACCGCTCGCAGGAATCGCAGAGAGATTAGGCAAACCCTAAATTACACAGAAGAAGAGCGAGAAAGCAGATCCAATCCTATTGAAGGGATGGACGAGAATAATCCCCCACCACAAGATGTGGTAGAAAACAATGCTCCGCGTACTATGTATGATTATGCTAAACCTCATTTAACATGAGCAGAATCAAGTATTGTTAGTCCTGCTATAGCTGCTAATAATTTTGAATTAAAGCCTAACACTATACAAATGATTCAACAATTTTTTTCAATTTGATGGTTTGTAGGACGAAGACCCGAATACTCATATAGCTAATTTTTTAGAGTTATGTGATACCTTTAAAATAAATGGCATTTTTTATGATGCCATACATCTTCGATTATTTCCCTTTTCGTTAAGGAATAAAGCCAAACAGTGGTTAAACTCGTTACCACGAGGGTCAATCACTACATGGGATCAAATGACTAAAAGTTTTTATTAAAATATTTCCCACCGGCCAAAATGGCCAAATTACGGAATGATATCTCTTCTTTTGTGCAGATGGATTTAGAGACATTATACAATGCATGGGAGAGATACAAGGATCTCTTGAGAAGGTGTCCGCACCATGGTTTACCCTTGTGGATCCAATTCCAAACATTCTATAACAGTGTAAACCTCTCAACGAGGCAACTAATTGATTCAGTCATCGGTGGAACCCTGAACAACAAAACTCCTGAAGTAGCCTACGAGTTTATTGAAGAGATGTCACTGAATAACTATCAGTGGCAGGTTACAAGGACAAAACCAACAAAATCAGCCAGAGTTTTCAACCTCCACGCAGTAACCATGCTATCAACACAGGTAGAGATTATGCATAAAAAGATTGATAGTTTGTGTTCTTCGCAGGTACATCAAGTAATGCAGTTCGACGCAAGTGGAACTATGGTGAATCTTGAGTACCCACCCTACCAACGGGGCACAGAAAGTGAACAGATGAACTATTTAGGTAATAATGTAACACCCCAAATTTAGACCAGTAGGATTGGGCCCATTGGGCCTTGGGCTTGGGAGCGTTTAAATTTTTTTAGAACAAGAGAATGGCATTAATCTAAGTTGGACTTATTGGGAAGGTGATTTTGGAAAGTTACGAGATTTCTAGGGAGTTCCGGGTTCAAGTTAGGCCATAGGAAAATTTTTGTGTTTATGCACCTAAGGGGGAAAAGGTAAGGGGCATCAAGACTTAAGGAAATAAGTGTTCATTTTGCTAGCACAAGGAGTCTATTGGTAAAGGTGGAAAGTGGCGTGTGGAGTGTACTAATGGTCTGAGGTTCAAATCCCACCTATTGCATTTTTATTAATTTTTGTGCTTCACTTCCATTTGTCGGTCATGGCTTTCTTAAGGTAAGGAAGACTTTTTATTTTGGAAAGGAGGCTAAGGAATATGGTAAGGAGGAAGATAAGGGAAAAGGAAGGAAAGAAATGAAGGAAAAAGGCATAAGAAGGGAACATGTTGGCTTATTATGTGGGTGATGTTTTGGAAAGATATTTTGGATCAACACTCATCTTTTGGAAAAGATGATACATGGTTTTGGGTAGGGGGAGCCCAATTTCTTTAGCTCTCCCTTGTATTTTCACATTTTTGGTCACTTTTCTTTACCTAATATTTTGTTTCTTTTGGTCACATTTCCTCCTTGCCAAAATTCCCTCTTCTTCTATAGTGTTCCTTCTACTCATCTTTTCTCTCTTTTCATCCAATTCTAGCTAGTACAATTTGAGCCGTGTGTTGTAAATCTCTTTTGGCGAAACCCTACTTCTTTTCCTTCCTAATCTTCAAGTGGTTGGTTCCATTCTTCTCATCTTTTAGTTTCTATTGCGATGTGTCCCAAAATTGAATAGTGGTTCTTACATTTTACTGTTGTGCCGAATCTTTTCTTCCATTCGACTTTTCTTTGAGTTATGTTAAGCCGAAACACTCTTTTGTCGATTCTTTTGATAATCAAAGGGTGAGGATCGTTAACATCAATGGCTGTAAAGGAGCGAATGGTGGTAGTTAGAAGGCAGGGTTGATTATCGGGACTCCGTAGAGGGAGATCGTGTAGTGGTAAATGATTCAAGTGTAAGTAATACGTTGGGTATGAAATCTTTTGGAAATCCAAGGCTAACTTTTGGTTGGTATTGTTCTAGGGGCAACAAAGAGTGGTTCTCTAGGAAATCCTAATAAGGTGTGTAATTCCGTACCCTTCCGAATACATGTTTGAAATGGTGTGTAATTCCACACTTCTCTGAATCTTTGCATGAAATGTTTTGTGATTTGGTCGAAAGATCGAAAAATCAGAAATTGGCATATGTGATCACTCGGGCGTGAAAATGTTCGTAGTGGTAACCATATTTTGCAATAAAACTATTTTTGGTTAGCAATAGTGACGTGATTTTGAAAAATCACGAAAAGTAGGATAAAGGGAATTAAAAAGTGAATAAGATATCAAATTAAAGCTTCTTGTTTAGTTTTATATGAAAGGAACAAAGGAGGAAGAGAAATTTTATATTCTGTGATATTTTAATTTTAGTAAGACTGGTTCTGAATGACTTTGTGTCCCCCTATTCTATTTTGGAATAGTCATTCAAAATTGTACAAAGCAAATTATGAGTTATAATTTATATGTGTAGATTCCTTACTGAGTCTATTTGCAATAGATACAAGTGGGAGCAACATATAAAAACTGTACAATGAGATATTTGAATTTAAGTTAAGACAGGTCAGAACCATTGGTCAATAAAATAGGGGAAACTTTAATGAATAAACTGTACTAAACGGCTAAGCCAAAAATTTTGGAAAAATTGTTGTAAGAAGATATATAAGTCTAGTTCCAAGAAAAATTTACGGATCTAAATTTTGAGTTAAGTCCGGGGTTTGCAAAATTATGAAAATACCCTTGGATGATAAATTACTGAAATACCCCTGGGTTATGAGATTACCGATTTACCTAAATGCCCCTATGGGCTGATTTACCAAAATGTGCCCAGGGGCCAATTTACCAAAATGCTCCTATGGGCCGATTTACCTAAATGCCCCTATTGGTTGATTTACTAATTTGCCTTAGTAAGCCAAATTACAAAGTTCTATAATTGACCGATTTACCATAATAAATTACTAGATTAATGATTGTTGTTTATAATTGTAAATATCATGATTTACTATGTATGTTGCATTTACATAATTTTGCATGGGATGGGAAAAAGTTGAAGAGAAGTGATTCCGGTGGCACTGCCACAAAAATGTTTGTTAATATGATTTATTCTGATTCCGGTGGCTCTGCCACATATTCTGGTGGCTCTGCCACAAATTCTGATAATGGCTAAGTGCCAACCTAAATACGACTTTGTTCCATCGTGATTATGGCTTTGTGCTAAATGTATTTACCCGGGGCTATGTGCCTAACATATGAATTAACGATTCTATGTCGATCATATTTACCCAAAGCTGTGTGTCGATTATATTACCGTATATGATATTCTGGTGGCTCTGCCACAATTTGTATAGTGGCTATGCCACGCATAATTATGACTCTGGTGGTTCAGCCACAAATATTATAAAAAGCAGCTTGATTACAGCGTTTCTGGTGGCTCAGCCACAAATTATTATAAATGGTAACTTGCCTGCGATTGGTGTGTTTGGCGGGGTGGGTTGACTTGATCCCCATAGGTGTGATGGGATGGTACGGGTGATGTGTAGCGGATGGATTACTAGGATGAGTTGGGTTGCATACATAGCACATATATATTTTCTGTTTTGTAAACGGGCTTCGGCCCAAGATTATGCTATATGGGCTTAGGCCCAGGATTTTGCTTTATGGGTTCAAGCCTAGTGGATGATGGTAAGGGGATTATGCACTGAGTTCTTGTAACTCACCCTCCTTTCTTTCTTAATCCTTATAGGTAAATCTAAGTGACGAGGACTTCGGCCCATGGATGACTCGGTGGAGGCCATACTTTGCAAATAATGATTTCTAACTTTAGTAAATTTCATTTTTAGCTTTATTTCATTACTTTTACTATTTTAGGTTTTAAAATTGTAATAAGGTCTCTGGGATATGTTTTATTTTGCTTTACGTTTAGACGTACTTAATATCTTGCTTGAAATATTTTAAATGGGGATTTTCTAAAATCATTAATAACGGTTTTCCAAATTTGATTAACAAATGGATTTCATAACTAACTTTTACAAATATTTTAACTTGGAAATATTCACTCAAATTATCAATGATATTTCTTTTGAAAGTCACAGTTTTATAAGATCACTAGTTTAATTATCGATTTATCAACCTTTGAGGTTAGTAATATTTTTAACAAATATTTTAAACCAAACTTGTTTCTTGATTATAACAAAATAATACTTATTTTAGTATGAATAAAATGGATTTAACACGTTTTTCTCATGTGACATATCAGATTCGGTCATAACACATGGGCCAGGTTTGGGTGTTACATTTTATGGTATCAGAGCCAGTTTCAAAACTCGACTGTGGTTTGGGTTCAAAAATATTTTCAAAGTTGTTTAAAAGTTTTATTTATACATGCATGTTCTAAAGGAAGTATGGCACCACGGGTATCCGGCACCAAGTCAAGTAAGTTTATGTTTTTATTTTATGATTATTGTGGTATGACTGTAGGAATACTCTAGAACTTTTATCCTTAGGAGCTGAAACTATAGAGATTGAGACTATAGGATGTGTTTTGCGAAAATGGCTTTACTTCCTATACTTCATAATATATTGTTTAATAAACACTAAAATAGTATATTGATTCATAGGACTCTTAATAAGATTAAATAGATTTAGCAAATATGAGCGCTAGAGGATGTGGACGCGATAGACGTGGCCGTGGTAGAGGCCGAGGTGCTAGAGTTGTATCTAAGGCATTGGGACACATGCTGGAAATGGATGCACCAGCTTCGCTAGTTGCTGAGACAGGATCTCATGATTGAGCTGGGGTTGATGAGTTGACTCAGTTAGTTAATGAGGTATTAGAGGAGGTTAAAGGAATCGGTGAGGCACTTCGGGTTAGGTGCGTGGATTGTAAGAAGAAAAGATATCGAGGTTCTTTAGGGTCGCAGTCTCGTTCTATGAAATGTGTTAAGGCACGTCCAAACTCTCTGGCTTGCGATTATTACGGAAGGCATTATCCGGGTGAGTGCTGGACGAGGTCAGGAACATGTTTGAGATGCGAGTCTAAGGAGCATAAGGCTCAGGATTGTTCCATCACCATTAAGACGGGTATGTTTTGGTTGAATGTAGAAAATTTTATGAATGAGTGATAAATACATGTTTGCTTCTGAGGATTAGATATTTGATGATGTGAAGAGTTTTCAAGATTGAGATAGAAAGCGAATTAGTGTTATTAAGATCATAGTGCGCATCGAAAGTGTAGTATGCTAGGTTAGGATGTGCGACTGTTCCTATAGTTGGAAATTTTGAGGACGAAATTTCTTTAAGGGGGTAGAATTGTAACATCCCAAAATTGGGCCTAGTAGGATTGGGCCAATTGGGCATTGTGCTTGGGAGTGTTTAAAATTTTTGAGAACAAGAGAACGACATTAATCCAAGTTGGACTTATTTGGAAAGTGATTTTGGAAAGTTACGAGATTTCTAGGAAGTTCCGGGTTCAAGTTAGGCCATAGGAAAATTTTTGTGTTTATGCACTTAAGGGGGAGAAGGTAAGGGCCGTCAAGACTTAAGGAAATAAGTGTGCATTTTGCTAGCACAAGGAGTCTATTGGTAAAGGTGGAAAGTGGCGTGTGGAGTGTACTAATGGTCTGAGGTTCGAATCCCACCTATTGTATTTTTGATTAATTTTTGTGCTTCTCTTCCATTTGTTGGTCATGGCTTTATTAAGGCAATGAAGACTTTTTATTTTGGAAAGGAGGCTAAGGAATATGGTAAGGAAGAAGATAAGGGAAAAGGAAGGAAAGAAATGAAAGAAAAAGGCATGAGAAGGGAACATGTTGGCTTGTTATGTGGGTGATGTTTTGGAAAGATATTTTGGGTCAACACTCATCTTTTGGAAAAGATGGTACATGGTTTTGGTGGTGGGGGGGAGCCGGATTTCTCTAGCTCTCCCTTGTATTTTCACATTTTGGGTCACTTTTCTTTACCTAATATTTTGTTTCTTTTGGTTACATTTCATCCTTGCCGAAATTTCCTATTCTTCTATAGTGTTCCTTCTACTCATCTTTTCTCTCTTTTCATCCAATTCTAGCTAGTACAATTTGAGTCGTGTGTTGCAAATCTTTTCTTGGCCGAAACCCCTATTTCTTTTCCTTCCTAATCTTCAAGTGGTTGATTCCATTCTTCTCATCTTTTAGTTTCCATTGCGATGTGTCCCAAAACCGAATAGTGGTTCTTACGTTTTGCTATTGTTTGAATCTTTTCTTCCATTCGACTTTTCTCTGAGTTAAGTTAAGCCGAAACACTCTTTTGCCGATTCTTTTGATAATCAAAGGGTGAGGATCATTAACATCAACGGCAGTACAGGAGCGAGTGGTGGTAGTCAGAAGGTGGGGTTGATTATCGGGACTCCATAGAGGGAGATCGCGTAGTGGTAAGTGATTCAAGTGTAAGTCATATGTTGGGTATGAAATCTTTTGGAAATCCGAGGCTAACTTTTTGTTGGTATTGTTCTAGGGGCAACAAAGAGTGGTTCTCTGGGAAATCCTAATAAGGTGTGTAATCTGTACCCTTCTGAATACATGTTTGAAAGGTGTGTAATCCCACACTTCTCTAAATCTTTGCATGAAATTTTTTGTGACTCGGTCGAAAGACCGAAAAATTGGAATTCAACATATGTGATCACTCGGGCGTGCGTATGTTCGTAGTGGTAACCATATTTTGCAATGAAACTATTTTTGGTTAGCAGCAGTGATGTGATTTTGAAAAATCATGAAAAATAGGAGAAAGAGAATTAAAAATTGAATAAGATATCAAATTAAAGCTTACTGTGTCTAGTTTTATATGAAAGAATTAGAGGAGGAAGAGTAATTTTATATTTTGTGATATTTTAATTTTAGTAAGACTGGTTTTGAATGACTTCGTGGTTCCCTGTTCTATCTTGGAAAAATCATTCAAAATTGTAAAAAGCTTATTATGAGTTATAATTTATATGTATAGATTCCTTAATGAGTATATTTTCAATAGATACAAGTGTGAGCAACATATGGAAATTGTAAAATGAGATATTTCAATTTAAGATAAAAGAGGTCAAAACCATTGGTCAGTGAAATAGGAGAATTTTTAATGAATAAACTATACTAAACGGCTAAGCCAAAAATTCTGGAAAATTTTTTATAAGAGTATATATGAGTCTAGTTATAAGAAAAATTTACGGATCTAAATTTCTAGTTTTGTAACTCGATTTATAGTCAATTTAGTCAACATGACGCAGATGGATAGTTTCAATTTTTTATGCTCCAAATTAGAAGTTAAGTCCGGGTTGCGAAATTACAAAAATACCCTTGGATGCTAAATTATCGAAATACCCCTGGGTTGTGAGATTATTGATTTACCGAAATGCCCCTATGGGCTGATTTATCGAAATGCCCCTATTGGTCGATTTGTTAGTTTGCCTTAGTGGGCCAAATTATAAAGTTGTATAATTGGCTGATTTACCATAATAAATTACTGGATAAATGATTGTTGTTTATAATTGTAAATATCATGATTTACTATGTATGTTGCATTTACATAATTTTGATTGGATGGGGAAAAGTTGAAGATAAGTGATTCTGGTGGCACTGCCACAAAAATGTTTGTTAATATGATTCATTCTGATTCTGGTGGTTCTGCCACAAATTCTGATAATGGCTAAGTGCCAACCTAAATATAGCTTTGTGCCATCGTGATTATGGCTTTGTGCTAAACATATTTACCCAGGGCTATGTGCCTAACATATGAATTAATGACTCTGTATAGATCATATTTACCCAAGGTCGTGTGCGATTCTATTACCAGATATGATATTCGGTGGCTCGCCACAATCATATAGTGGCTATGCCATGCATAATTATGACTCTGGTGGCTCAGCCACAAATATTATAAAAAGCAGCTTGACTGCAGTGGTTCTGGTGGCTCAGCAACAAATTATTATAAATGGCAACTTGCTTGCGATTGGCATGTTTTGCGGGGTGGGTTGACTTGATCCCCACATGTGTGATGGGATGGTACGGGTGGTGTGTAGCAGATGGATTACTAGGATGGGTTAGGTTGCATACATAGCACATATATATTTTCTGTTTTGTAAACGGGCTTCGGCCCAAGATTATGCCATATGGGCTTATGCCCAGGATTTTGTTTTACGGGTTCAAGCCTAGTGGATGACAGTAAGGGGATTATGCACTGAGTTCCTGTAACTCACCCTCCTTTCTTTCTTAATCCTTGTAGGTAAATCTTAGTGATGAGGACTTGGGCCCATGGATAACTCGGTGGAGGCCATACTTTGCAAATAATGATTTTGAAATTTAGTAAAATTCATTTTCCGCTTTATTTCATTACTTTTACTATTTTGGATTTTTAAGTTGTAATAAGGCCTCTGGGATATGTTTTATTTTGCTTTACGTTTAGACGTACTTAATATATTGCTTGAAATGTTATAAATGGGGATTTTTTAAAATCATTAATAATGGTTTTCCAAATTTGATTAACAAATGGATTTCATAACAAACTTTTACAAATATTTCAACTTGGAAATTTTCACTCAAATTATCAACGATATTTGTTTTGAAAGTCACGGTTTTATAAGATCACTAGTTCAATTATCGATTTATCAACCTTCGAGGTTAGTAGTATTTTTAAAAAATATTCTAAACCAAACTTGGTTTATTGATTATAACAAAATAATACTTATTTTAGTACTAATAAAAAGGATTTAACACATTTTTCTCATGTGACATGTCAGATCCGGTCATAATGCATGGGTCGGGTTTAGGGTGTTACAAATAATTTCAGATCTAATAATAACCCTTATAGTAATACTTATAATCCAGGTTGAAGGAATCAACCAAATTTTTCACGGGGAGGTCAAGGAAATCAAGGAAATCAAAGACAACAACCTCCTCAAAATTTTCAAAATCAGCCATATCCACAAGAAAAGAAGCCGAACCTCGAAGAGATATTGACAAAATTCATGGCAGCCACAGAAAATCATCTCCAAGACACTGAGGCAACACTTAAAAACCAACAAACATCGATCAAAGCAATCGAGAACCAAGTTGGAACTTACTAAGTCAGTTGGGGAAATTACTAAGTCAGTTGGACAACTTGCAAAGTTGATTTCCGAATGACTAAGCAACACTGAGACTAACCCAAAGGAGCAAATTCAAGCCGTAACAGCTCATGACAGTGAAAGGTTAGTGGAATCTGACCCAAGGCAAGAGCCTGTGGTGAGTGGAGGTAATGTTGAGATAAGCCAGGATTTACCAAACTCGGTAACTACAAAGTACCAAATTCGTGCCCCATACCCCAATGTGACAAAGAAAAACCACACGGAGGAAGAATTCGGTAAGTCTCTCAAACTTCCAAAGAAATTTCATATTAACTTACCATTTCTTGAAGCTCTTTCGCAGATACCAAATCCTAGACCTTGTGTCGATAAAGAAGAAATTCATGAGGAGCGAAGGCTTTGGATCCATTAACTAGATGAGTGGAAGACACACTTCAAAGAGAGACTAAAAACACACGAAGCAAAAACAAGGCAACTCCACGACGAACTTAATAGTGGGACAACCCAACTTAAGGTAGGAGATCAGATACACAAAATCTCCCTAGATGGAACAGTCGAGGTAACTAGTCCTAAAACCATCACCTTTAAGGTAAACACTACTCGACTTAAACTTTATATCCAAAACCGAGTTGATCGCATGAGAAAGGATTTTCACCTCCTCAAACCACCATGACCATACAAATAACAGGTAAGTCTAGCTCAAGACTTTAAACGAGCGCTTCTCGGGAGGCAAGCCGAGTACTAACCCCATTTTTATTTTTATTTTTATTTTTATTTTCCCCTTTTAGCATTAAAATAAACCAAACGTGCAGATTTCCAGACCACACAGCCTTGCACACGGCCGTGGCCGTGGCTGTGTGGGAACCATAGAAAGGAACACGGGCATGGGATGCATCTCTATTTAACCCCCTTTTTCCTTTCTCTTTTCCAGATGTCTTTCTTCTTTCATTTTCCATTATTTACTTTTACTTTTTTTATTTTTATTTTTATTTTTATTTTTTTTCTTTATTATTCTCTTCTTATTCTTCATGCAATTTAGATTTAGCTTGGATACAATAAAATTAGAATGGCTGCTTTGAGGATTCAATTTCAAATGGTTCGAGACGCTTCCCCACGTTCACCTCCAATCTTATCCAGTTTCTTTTCATTGACTTCATCCAAAATTTAGGAAGTTTCACTTCTCTCCCCATCTTATGATTTTATGAGTATTTTGATATTATCTATCTTTGTACATTAAGGGCAATGTACATCTTAAGTGTGGGGGGGTTAACTATAGTATTATTTGAAAATCCCTGAATTATGTCTTGTTCTAAAGTAAGTTTCTCATATTATAATTAGGATGAAATTTTTGATGGTTTATGATTCTTATTGATATGTCTTAGATTAAGTCATATTTAATTGTGCATTGATGATTTAAACTTTAAGATACTAGAGAATCAAGCATGGTAAGTCTATTTTTCAGAATTAAAAATTTTGTAAGTTGTTGAACTGAATTTGAATATTACTTTGAAGTTTAAAATTTACAGGGATTGATGTCAAAAACACCCATAATTTTTTTGAGGTTTTGAGCCTCATAGAGCATATATTCTTTTTCATGCTCACTTTATTGATTATGAATGTGTCAACACTGAATTGTTATTCTAAAACATGCCTCGATTATACATGTTGAGACCATATTTTTTATTTGATATACTGAGATGATAAAGGCATCTAGGTTTTAACCCACTCACTCCACTAAAAATCCTACCTTCATAATTAACCCTTAATAAACCCTTTGATCCTAACAACCCTTTTTATTGATTCACCCATTAATATTAACCAAAACCCGCTTGTATTTGTTATCACCATTCATTTGACTACCCTTCTATCAAGAATTGATTTGATTAGTAGCCTAATTACTTTATTTTAGTTGATAAAGTTCTTTATTATATTATGTATTTATTGATTTGTTATTAAAAAAATGAAGTATATTCATTATCAGTTCTATGTTCTAAGAGCTTGTACGTTTAAATTTAGCATCTTGAAGAATAAGCTCATATTATTAGTATTTTGAATTTTCATGTTGTAACACCCCAAACCCGGCCCATTCACTACGACCGAATCTGGAATGCCACTGCGAAACACGTTCGAAAATATTCTTACTTAAAAGTGAAAACCGTTAAAAATTTGTGGCCTTTGATAAATCATTTTCGTAACTTAAAACATTCTAAGTAAAAATCAAGTGGTTATAAAAATACCGGATTCAAAACTTTGGTATATATGTACTCTTAACAAACGGTCATCCCTAGAGTCCAACAAACGGCCACCATATCCCCACTTAGCAAATCCCAAATTAAACTCCTATTTTAACTCTTTATCACCTTAACAAATAAAATAATCCTTCATATTATCCCATATCAAACTCCTATATTATCACCTATTTAAACTAAAATAAATAAAATAAATAAATCACATTTATCCTACCTTAGCCGAAAATCAACACTTCCTTACCTAATTAAAAGTCCAAAGCCGTCCAACACTCCCCTTCTCTCTTAACACCACCAGCAAAAATAAAATAAAACACCCATTTGCTGTCTCCAAGTTTCGAACATGGGACCTGCTGGAGTTACCACACGCTACCGGCCACTTCGCTGCTAGCTTCTTTGTGTCATAAACCCCCAACAATTCTTTTTAAGGCCTTCTTCTCCCTTAACGCCAACTTGGAAAAATAAAAACACGCTTATGCTACCCACAGGACTCGAACCCAGTCCCTTCTCCCCTACTCATGGTGTCATCACCAAGGCCCTTAAGTGGCGCCTTGCAGCCACTTTACCAGGCTCACTTTCATGTCCAAAAATGCCTATATTTTTCCCTTAAGGCCTCCCTGGCCTTGCTTCCCTCCTTGACGCACAAAGAAAAGCCCACAATGCAATTTCTACAACTCGAACCTCTTCCTTCCTGACGCAACCTTCCAAGCCCTTAAGGTAGCGTCCCTTGCCCATTTGCCACACGGTTGCTGGTGTCCTAAACTCCCTAAAACTTTCTTAAGCCCTCCTTGCCTAGTTTCCCCTTTTCACTTAAAATTCTAATATTTTCCAAAGTTTTCCCCTTCACCTAAAGTTCTCAAAAACTCCTAAAATATATCCAAACACACTCCAAGCCTACTATCACTTGAATTATGCATTAAATGCATAACCCCTAATCTAATATGTTACAGTTCTACCCTCCTTAAAAATAACTTCGTCCTCGAAATTACTTACCATCGAACAATCGTGTATCCTTAACTCATCACACTACTCTATCTTCACAAGACTCGATTTAATAAAACTAACACATTTCCTTTGCAAAATCTCAAAGTTCACAGTCAAGATTCCATACACTTCACTAACATCACAAGAATGAACTAGCTTTATAACAATCAAGGCAATAAAAAGATTCCAAGTTTAGGGAACATACCCGATCCTATTTGGTCCAACTTCTTCCTTGCTATAACTGATTGCCTAAGCCAACCTTGCTTGCCTTGCATCTGAACCTTCAGCACCTCTGCCCGGGGCTCCACGACCTTGACCTCAAGCCCTATCCATCACTTGAGGACATTTCTTAACCAAATGAGCCTTAGACCCACACCGAAAACATTCCTTGCTATTTTCCCAACATTCTCCTACATGAGCTCTCCCACACTGGGCACATAGACGACTCCGATTCTCCGCAACTAGTATAGGTACACGTACAGAATTCTCAATCCTTGGCCTTTTCTGAAAACCTTCAGATGATTCCGACGATTCAAAACTTCTCTTATTCCGGTTCTTATTCTTTTCTCGGTTCTGTCTCACAGACTTCTTAACTTCCTCAGCTATCCGAGCTTTCTCTACTAGAATTGCAAAATCTCTTTTCTTTGCGGAGCAATCAATACTCGCAGCTCGTCCCGCAATCCATCTTAAAATTGAACACACCTTTCGTAATCACTGACAACGATTCCTTTAGCATACTGACTTAACCGCACAAATTCTGCTTCATATTCCGCTACCGACATACTTCCTTGTACCAAATTTAAAAATGCCTTTCTTTGCGAGTTTAAATAACTAGATCCCACATACTTTCCTTCAAACTTAACCTTAAAATACCCCAATCCAATCGATCTCTGTGGGTACCTTGCTCGACAAGTGAGCCACCATCGATAAGCTTCATCTCGAGCAACGAGACAAAGACCTTTCGTGTTTTCCTCGCGAGAAGGTCCAAATCATCCATAATCCTTTCAACCGCTTCTAGCCAAAACTGTGCCACGTTCGGAGCTACTCTTGACACTCCTCTAAAAATCTCAGCTCCATTTAACTTAAGCCTTTTCGACACTGATTTTCGAGTTCCATTGCCCACATTAGCTCCCGCGACTCACTCTAGTACTCACAGCATAGCTAATGATATTGCATCATCTCCTCTAGTCTGATCCTGATCCTCCGCGCCCACTGCTGGCGGTGGCACATCACTTCCTGACCCATGGCCAGACCCTACTGGTTCTGATACTGCCATTCTACCTCGACCATGTCTACTAGAACTCATATCTAACGTCGTGATTTAATCTGATTAGAAATTTTTATGCATTAGCACTTTGTTCCACTGTTTATTCGTGAACAGTTTTATGAAAAGGTGTTTAATAGCTGTTCTTTCGATCAATCATAGTCTTAGTTTCAAGTTTATTATTCTATTTCAGAGATTCACATTCACATTCACATTCATCCATCTCGATAGAGACACATTCATTCATCATTAACATTCAATCATACTTCCATGGGTATTTTTGACCATACCCAACCCAAGGGTAATTTCGTCATTTTTTCTACAAGGGTTTTAGTAATAAATCGGGGTTAATTCGAAAATATTTTACAAATCAAAGGTATTTTAGAATTTACAAAACCTCGGGGTTTATCTTGAAAATTTGTTTTCCAAAACAGAGGTGTTGCAAAAAATTTCAGAAATCGGGGTTATTTCGATAATTTTGGAAGTCAGGGGCATTTTCGTAAATTTTCCCAAATCAGGGTATCTCGGTATTTTGTAAAATAGGGTTTCTAATATTTTGTAAAGTAAAAATATTTTAACATAAGTCGAGGGTATTTTTGAAAATCTTAGAAACTAAGGGTATTTTAGTGATTTACAACACAGGGGCATTTTAGTAATTTTCTCAAATCAAAGTACCTTGAATTTTCGTAAAATAGAATTTTTGGACACTTTTCCAAAATAGAGAAACTTTATTAAAATTGAGGGTAATATGGAAATTTTAGAAACTAAGGGCATTTTTTGTAATTTTATCACCAAGTGTATTTTAGTAATTTGGCACACAGGAAAAATTTTTCGAGAAATTTTCAAAAATAGATTTTGTGACAAATCGAAGGGGGTAATTTAAGAATTTAAAAACTAAGGTGTTTATAAAACCATGGTTAATCCCTTTCGGGTTTTAATTATTGACTTTAGCCTGTGAATAAGTCCTCTTAGTTTGGGTGAACCGTTACTACGCACCAGGTAGGATTCGAGTAAAGAGGAGGTGAGTCGCTAGGACTGCTTAAGTACCAAGCTCTTACCAAATCCACTCCTAGACATGCGCACAATGGTTGCCACACCTTAACTTGGCGACTTAGTCACAGGTTTGTGTGGTTGTCCTTAAGTCTTATGCATGTGCTTGAGTGCACTAGCCCTAGGGTTCATCAGCCCTAATCTTCTAATCTACGAGCCCAAAATATGCCCATAACATTCACATATGCAAATCACTTCAACAATTAGAGGTACTTACTTAGTGGACTTCGGGTCGGAGATACAGGTGCCATGTCAAGATCAACCTGAAATAGTTCATAAAATCTTATATTTTTGAAAAGCCCATTTTGGAAAAACTTTTTTTTGGCCCAAATCCCTCAAAGTCGAGTTTTGAACCGGGCTCTGATACCAAACTGTAACACCCCAAACCCGACCCATTCACTACGACCGAATCTAGAATGCCACTGCAGAACACGTTCGAAAATATTCTTACTTAAAAGTAAAAACCGTTAAAAATTTGTGGCCTTTAATAAAACATTTTCATAACTTAAAACATTCTAAGTAAAAATCAAGTGGTTATAAAAATACCGGATTCAAAACTTTGGTATATATGTACTCTTAACATATAAGTTGCTAAACATAAAACTTACACAATTATTAACTTAATTATAAATCCACTTAACCATACCAAAAATAAATAATTAAATACTTTAAGTGGCCCTTATTACATCAAATCACTATACAAAAATATTTAAAATACTAAGTGCATAAAATTAAATAAAACGTCTTCTGCATGGGCCACCTCGTATCCACTCCAACCCGGTCCAAGCATCACATACGATGTTGATAAAAATTGGGTGAGTCATACAGACTCAGTGTGCAATTAGTCCACTGCATTCCACCCACATGTCAAACCACATATTTACCCACATAACATATATTAATGCAACTTATTCACAGGATTTCACTTATTGGGCTTGGCCCATATTCACATCAATAGAGTTCACATATTGGGCTTGGCCCATAAGCATATCACATTCTTATAATAGGGTAATTAACCACATGTTTCCACATACTGGGCTTGGCCCATTTTCACGTATATTCATATCACATGTTATGCAATTTACGAAGCCCAACCCAGCCTAGGGTCCATCGTCTACACACCCCCTTATCCAGCCTACCACACACCAGGGGATTATTAAATCACCCTCTCCTTTTTACTCAATAAGACAACAAATGCCATCCACGCGAACTTAATCGCAAATAATCCACAACGCGACCTTAGTCAGTGTCAATCCACGATGTAGCCGTAGCTAACATCAAAACCACGATGAGCACAAAGCCATCAATAACCACGATATGGCACATAGCCTATATCAATCACGATGAGGCATAGAGCCATACATCAAACCACGTACTCGAAGTACACCCTGTCCTTCTTTCATATCCCAATCATGCACATGCAACATAAAATAGTGCCATGATGATAATGCATGTACATGTTATTTAGCATAACACTTATACAAATTAATAACCACATCACATTCAAATTTAGAACTTACCAGATTGTTGACATACCCCTTGAGGGTATCCATATCACAATTTACCCTTTGACCGATTAACACATTCATAACATATACACATATCACATACAATCATATATCCCGAAAATAGTAGTCTAACTACACACCTGACTATTTAGCGAAATCCTTAGCTACTTGATTCTAACACGATGAACGGGGTTTTTACTCCTCCCTTACTGCCGATTTGGTCTCCTACCAAATCCCGAAGGCTTTGATTATCTCTGCCGATTTCCCCTAACATCCATAGATAGAATCGATCATCCATTAGATACTAAATATGGCCTATGGCCGAATATTACTCACCACTTACCAAGCTTACTTGAATCCCGAAACTGCACTTGTCTTATAGAATTGTCGAGATCCCTATATGTCACATATTAGAATCGGCTATTAACAATAATCCATGCACATAGGCTCTAGGCCGAATACCATACTTACTTACCTTATCGAATCAAATCCACAAAACTCCTTTGATGCTTCCTTAACGTTGGCTACACAAAGAAACACTTATAAGGACACTATGAACACTTGGCCATAACTAAAACCAAGGCCTCGCTCACTTGATTCGGTATACAACATAAAAAGGATCCAAAACCCGATTGCTTATAGAAGAATACTTACCACTTATGATCCACTTCCCGAAATCACCCTCCTAGGTTCGGCCATAGAAAAGAAATATATTTCAAGGTCTCAGCTCTTAAAACTCATAACAAGATTCGGTTATCCCTTCAGAGGGTGATGAAATATTATTCAGCTATCACTCTTAGTGTCAAAAGGTATTTGGTTTTAAAGAAAATAGGAAGGAATTTTGGTGTTGAAAGAAATAGAAGAAAGTAGAAGAGATTGCGGCAACTCACTTTACACCAATGGACCGAAACTTAAAAAAAAAAACAAAAGAGAGGAAACAAGATCATTAACTAAGAATTTCGGCACTTATGCCTCACATCCCACAACCAAATATGCAAGCCGTCCAACAAACGGCCGCCATATCCCCACTTAGCAAATCCCAAATTAAACTCCTATTTTAACTCTTTATCACCTTAACAAATAAAATAATCCTTCATATTATCCCATATCAAACTCCTATATTATCACCTATTTAAACTAAAATAAATAAAATAAATAAATCACATTTATCCTACCTTAGCCGAAAACCAACACTTCCTTACCTAATTAAAAGTCCAAAGCCGTCCAACACTCCCCTTCTCTCTTGACGCCACCAACAAACATAAAATAAAACACCTATTTGCTGTCCCCAAGTTTCGAACATGGGACCTGCTGGAGTTACCACACGCTACCACCACTTCATTGCTATCTTCTTTGTGTCATAAACCCCAACAATTCTTTTTAAGGCCTTCTTCTCCTTAGCGCCAACTTGAAAAATAAAACACGCTTATGCTGCCCACAAGACTCGAACCCAGGCCCTTCTCCCCTACTCATGGCGTCATCACCAAGGCCCTTAAGTGGCGCCTTGCAGCCACTTTACCAGGCTCACTTTCATGTCCAAAAATGCCTATATTTTTCCCTTAAGGCCTCCCCGGCCTTGCTCCCTCCTTGACGCAAAAAGAAAAGCCCACAATGCAATTTACGCAACTCGAACTCGAACCTCTTCCTTCAAGCCCGACGAACCTTCCAAGCCCTTAAGGTGGCGTCCCTCCCAAAACTTTTGCCACACCTCCTTGCCTAGGTGTCCTAAACTCCCCAAAACTTTTCTTAAGGCCTCCTTGCCTAGTTTCCCTTTTCACTTGAATTATGCATTAAATGCATAACCCCTAATCTAGGATGTTACAGTTCTACCCTCCTTAAAAATAATTTTGTCCTTGAAATTACTTACTATCGAACAATCGTATATCCTTAACTCATCACACTACTCTACTGCTGCGCACTCTGATTTAATAAAACTAACACATTTCCTTTGCAAAATCCCAAAGTTCGCAGTCAAGATTCTATACACTTCGCTAACATCACAAGAATGAACTAGCTTTATAACAATCAAGGCAATAAAAAGATTCCAAGTTTAGGGAACATACCTGATCCTATTTGGTCCAACTTCCTCCTTGCTATGACTGATTGCCTAAGCCAACCTTGCTTGCCTTGCATCTGAACCTTCAGCACCTCTGCTTGGGGTTCCACGACCTTGACCTCGAGCCCTATCCATCACTTGAGGACATTTTTTAACCAAATGAGCCTTAGACCCACACCGAAAACATTCCTTGCTATTTCCCCAACATTCTCCTACATGAGCTCTCCCACATTGGGCACATAGACGACTCCGATTCTCTCAGAATCTGCATGCAGTACACGCATGTAATTCTCAATTCTTGGCCTTTTCTGAAAACCTTCAGATGATTCCGACGATTCAAAACTTCTCTTATTTTGGTTCCTATTCTTTTCTCGGTTCTGTCTCACAGACTTCTTAACTTTCTCAGCTATCCGAGCTTTCTCTACTAGAATTGCAAAATCTCTTTCTCTTTGCGGAGCAATCAATACTCGCAGCTCGTCCCGTAATCCATCTTAAAATCAAACACACCTTTCGTAATCAGTGGCCACGATTCCTTTAGCATACTAACTTAACCGCACAAATTCTGCTTCATATTCCGCTACCAACATACTTCCTTGTACCAAATTTAAAAATGCCTTTCTTTGTGAGTCTAAATAACTAGCTCCCACATACTTTCCTTCAAACTTAACCTTAAAATACCCCCAATCCAATCGATCTACAGGGGTACCTTACCTGACAGTGAGCCACCATCGATAAGCTTCATCTTGAGCAACGAGACATCACCATTCAGCTTTTCCTCAGTAGTAAGGTCCAAATCATCCATAATCCTTTCAACTGCTTCTAGCCAATACTCCGCCACGTTCGGAGCTACTCCTGACACTCCTCTAAAAATCTCAGCCCCGTTTGACTTAAGCCTTTTCGGCATTGATTTTGAGTTCCATTGCCCACATTAGCTCCTGCGACTCGCTCTAGTACTCGCAGTATAGCTAATGATACTACATCATCTCCTCTAGTCTGATCCTGATCCTCCGTGCCCACTGCAGGCGGCGGCACATCACTTCCTGACCCATGGCCAGACCCTATTGGTTCTGATACTGCCATTCTACCTCGACCATGTCTACTAGAAATCATATCTAATGTCGCGATTTAATCTGATTAGAAAGTTTTATGCATTAGTACTTTGTTCCACTATTTATTCGCGAACAGTTTTATGAAAAGGTGTTTAATAGCGGTTCTTTCGATCAATCATAGTCTTAGTTTCAAGTTTACTATTCTAATTCAGAGATTCACATTCACATTCACATTCATCCATCTCGATAGAGACACATTCATTCATTATTAACGTTCAATCATGCTTCCATGGGTATTTTTGACCATACCCAACCCAGGGGTAATTTCGTCATTTTTCCTACAAGGGTATTTTGGTAATAAATCGGGGTTAATTTGAAAATATTTTACAAATCAAAGGTATTTCAGTATTTACAAAACCTTGGGGGTTATCTTGAAAATTTGTTTTCCAAAACAGAGGTGTTGCAAAAAAATTTAGAAATCGGGGTTATTTCGGTAATTTTGAAAGTCAGGGGCATTTTCGTAAATTTTTCCAAATCAGGGTTCTCGATATTTTGTAAAATAGGGTTTCTGATATTTTGTAAAGTAAAAATATTTTAACATAAGTCGAGGGTTTTTTTTGAAAATCTTAGAAACTAAGGGCATTTTTTGTAATTTTATCACTAGGGGTATTTTAGTAAATTGGCACACCGGAAAAATTTTTCGAGAGATTTTCAAAAATAGATTTTGTTACAAATAGAAGGGGGTAATTTAAGAATTTAAAAACTAAGGTGTTTATAAAACCATGGTTAATCCCTTTCGGGTTTTAATTATCGGGTTTAGCCTGTGAATAAGTCCTCTTGGTTAGGGTGAACCGTTACTACGCACCAGGTAGGATTCGAATAAAGAGGAGGTGAGTCACTAGGACTACTTAAGTACCAAGCTCTTACCAAATCCACTCCTAGACATACGCACAATGGTTGCCACACCTTAACTTGGCGACTTAGTCAAAGGTTTGTATGGTTGTCCTTAAGTCTTATGCATGTGCTTGAGTACACTAGCCCTAGGGTTCATCAGCCCTAATCTTCTAATCTACGAGCCCAAAATATGCCCATAACATTCACATATGCAAATCACTTCAACAATTAGAGGTACTTACCTGGTGGACTTCGGGTGGGAGATACAGGTGCCATGCCAGAATCAACCTGAAATAGTTCATAAAATCTTATATTTTTGAAAAGCCCATTTTGGAAAAACGTTTTTTTGTCCCAAATCCCTTAAAGCAGAGTTTTGAACCGGGCTCTGATACCAAACTGTAACACCCCAAACCCGGCCCATTCACTACGACCGAATCTGGAATGCCACTGCGGAACACGTTCGAAAATATTCTTACTTAAAAGTAAAAACCGTTAAAAATTTGTGGCCTTTAATAAAACATTTTCGTAACTTAAAACATTCTAAGTAAAAATCAAGTGGTTATAAAAATACCGGATTCAAAACTTTGGTATATATGTACTCTTAACATATAAGTTGCTAAACATAAAACTTACACAATTATTAACTTAATTATAAATCCACTTAACCATACCAAAAATAAATAATTAAATACTTTCAGTGGCCCTTATTACATCAAATCACTATTTAAAAATATTTAAAATACAAGTGCATAAAATTAAATAAAACGTCTTCTGCATGGGCCACCTCGTATCCACTCCAACCCGGTCCAAGCATCACCTGTGATGTTGATAAAAATTGGGTGAGTCATACAGACTTAGTGTGCAATTAGTCCACTGAATTCCACCCACATGTCAAACCACATATTTACCCACGTAACAGATATTAATGCAACTTATTCACAGGATTTCACTTATTGGGCTTGGCCCATATTCACATCAATAGAGTTCACATATTGGGCTTGGCCCATAAGCATATCACATTCTTATAATAGGGTAATTAACCACATGTTTCCACATACTGGGCTTGGCCCATTTCCACATTAATCCACATATCATATACTGGGATTGGCCCATTTTCACGAATATTCATATCACATGTTATGCAATTTATGAAGCCCAACCCAGTCTAGGGTCCATCGCTCTACACACCCCCTTATCCAGCCTACCACACACTAGGGGATTATTAAATCACCCTCTCCTTTTTACTCCAATAAGGCAACAAATGCCGTCCACGTGAACTTAATTGCAAATAAGCCACAATGCGACCTTAGTCAGCGTCAATCCACGATGTAGCCGTAGCTAACATCAAAACCATGATGAGCACAAAGCCATCAATAACCACGATATGGCACATAGCCTATATCAATCACGATGAGGCATAGAGCCATTCATCAAACCACGTACTCGAAGTACACCCTGTCCTTCTTTCATATCCCACCCATGCACATGCAACATAAAATAGTGCCATGATGATAATGCATGTACATGTTATTTAGCATAACACTTATACAAATTAATAACCACATCACATTCAAATTTAGAACTTATCAGATTGTTGACATACCCCTTAAGGGTATCCATATCACAATTTACCACTGCACTGATTAGCACATTCATAACATATACACATATCACATACAATCATATATCCTTAGCTACTTGATTTTAACAAGATGAACGGGGTTTTTCCTCCTCCCTTACTACCGATTTGGTCTCCTACCAAATCCCGAAGGCTTTGATTATCTCTGCCGATTTACCCCTAACATCCATAGATAGAATCGGTCATCCATTAGATACTAAATATGGCCTATGGCCGAATATTACTCACCACTTACCAAGCTTACTTGAATCCTGAAACTGCACTTATCTATAGAATTGTCGAGATCCCTATTTGTCACATATTAGAATCAACTATTAACAATAATCCATGCACATAGGCTCTAGGCTGAATACCATACTTACTTACCTTAACGAATCAAATCCACAAAACTCCTTTGATGCTTCCTTAACGTTGGCTACACAAAGAAACACTTATAAGGACACTATGAACATTCGGCCATAACTAAAACCAAGGCCTCACTCACTTGATTCGACACACAACATAAAAAGGATCCAAAACCCGATTGCTTATAGAAGAATACTTACCACTTATGATCCACTTCCCGAAATCACCCTCCTAGGTTCGGCCACAGAAAAGAAATATATTTCAAGGTCTCGGCTCTTAAAACTCACAACAAGATTCGGCTACTCCCTTCAGAGGGTGATGAAATATTATTTGGCTATCACTCTTAGTGTCAAAGGGTATTTGGTTTTAAAGAAAATAGGAAGGAATTTTGGTGTTGAAAGAAATGGAAGAAAGTAGAAGAGATTTCGGCAACTCACTTTACACCAATGGACCAAAACTTAAAAAAAAACAAAAGAGAGGAAACAAGATCATTAACTAAGAATTTCGGCACTTATGCCTCACACCCCACAACTGAATATGCAAGCCCCTATAGTCCAACAAAAGGCCACCATATCCCCACTTAGCAAATCCCAAATTAAACTCATATTTTAACTCTTTATCACCAGAACAAATAAAACAATCCTTCATATTATCCCATATCAAACTCCTATATTATCACCAATTTAAACTGAAATAAATAAAATAAATAAATCACATTTTTCCTACCTTAGCCAAAAATCAACACTTCCTTACCTAATTAAAAGTCCAAAGCCGTCCAACACTCCCCTTCTCTCTTGACGCCACCAGCAAAAAAAAAAATAAAACACCCATTTCCTGTCCCCAAGTTTCGAACATGGGACCTACTTGAGTTACCACACGCTACCAGCCACTTCGCTGCTAGCTTCTTTGTGTCATAAAACCCCAACAATTCTTTTTAAGGCCTTCTTCTCCCTTAGCGCCAACTTGGAAAAATAAAAACACGCTTATGCTGCCCACAGGACTCGAGCCCAAGCCCTTTTCCCTACTCATGGCGTCATCACCAAGGCCCTTAAGTGGCGCCTTACAGCCACTTTACCAGGCTCACTTTCATGTCCAAAAGCGCCTATATCTTTCCCTTAAGGCCTCCCTGGCCTTGCTCCCCTCCTTGACGTAAAAAGAAAAGCCCACAATGCAGTTTCTACAACTCGAACCTCTTCCTTCCTGACGCAACCTTCCAAGCCCTTAAGGTAGTGTCCCTCGCCAATTTGCCACACGGTTGCTGGTGTCCTAAACTCCCCAAAACTTTTCTTAAGGCCTCCTTGCCTAGTTTCCCCTTTTCACTTAAAATTCCAATATTTTACAAAGTTTTTCCCTTCACCTAAAGTTTTCAAAAACTCCTAAAATGTATCCAAACACACTCCAAGCCTACTATCACTTGAATTATGCATTAAATGCATAACCCCTAATCTAGGATGTTACACATGTGATGTAATTATTCAGGTTATTAGTTCATTTTTTCTAAAGTTAGGTAACTTGTCAATTCAATCTTGATTTTAACCTTACAATTCAGCCTTTATCCACACCTTTAACCCAAGCCTCGTTACAACCCTGTTAAAGACCTTTTGATTTTTGTATCATTTCATATTACACTGGTGGAGATTTGATTTTCAGGCAAGCCTATGGGATTTCAACTTATGAGTGCTTTTTCCTGAACCTTAAACACTTCGAGTGATTTAAGTGAATCTTTTGTGAGGTTGCCAATCCTTGTCAGTTTTGAATTAAAGGTAATCATTTAGATAATGGGAGACACCTAAGTTTTCGTGCTACAAATATATAACTTAGGATTGTTTGAATCTTTAGAGTCTTTGAGTTAAATTATTCATGTATGGATTGTCTATGAATTATGATGAGACATAGTTGATAATAATTATGAATTGCGGAAAGTTTGTTTTAATTGTAAATTGAGAATTTTGCTTGAGGACAAGAAAAAGCTTAAGTGTGGGGGTATTTGATAAACCGTAAAAATAACATATTTTAATCCCACATTTAGCATAATTTTGGATGATTTATTCCCTTAATTGTGTAAAAAGGTGCTCTTAATCCTTTCTTTTCATGTTTTATACTTAAAAAGCACCTAGGGATGAAAAGAACGAGAAACAGGCTCAAAATAGACCAAATTAGGCCAAAGAAGAAATTGACACGGCCTGGGCCTAAGACCACATGGCTGTGCCTCATTAAATTACTAGAACACAGCCTGACCCGAAAACACACGGGCGTGTCTCTTCAGCAGACTCGACCACGGCCTAAAATCGATTCACACGGGCGTATGCCATAGTCGTGTCCCTGCTATGGTAAAGAGCAATTTCATTCGTAATAGGGTACTTAGAGGCAAAGAAACACATTCTAAAGCCTATTCAAAAACCCTAGTAGGAATATTCAAAAACCCTAGTAGGAATTCCATTCAGATTAGGATACTTAGGGGCCAAGTAAAGCATTCCAAGAGTCTATATAAACACCCAAGGGGGAAACTTGAAGAGGAGTTCGGCAGAAGCCTTCTGCCAAAGCTTTTGGGGTCAGCTAGGCTAAGAAGTTGAGCCAGAAAGCCAGATTTATGGGAATCACTCGAAGATAGCCAGTTGATCCATCTAAGGAAGCCAGAATTATACTCAAGACGGTGGATCTCTCCTTAAATCCTTCAGGGAGTTTTAGGGATTTCTTATTTTTTGTTTTATCTTTACTTTTGAGATGTTTTCTTTTATTATTATGAGCTAAAACTTTCAGATACCTAAAGGGGGTGAAACCTAAGATGAATCTTGTTATTGTTTTCTGAACTATATGATAAATACTTGATTTGTTCTTAATTATGTGTGATTAAGTCTTGTGTTAATATTTCCAGATATTGATTCAAGTTGAATGTGCTTAGGTGGTGGAGCAAAAATCCCTGTCTAAGAGTAGATCTAGCATAATTAAGCGGATTTGATCGCGCACCTAGAGAGAGGGTGACGAGATTTTTCTGGATCAGGGTGAAACCTAATATGGGAGTCCATAGATCGAGTTAATGCGATTCTAGGGGTTTTAATTAGAAAGAGATTTCAATTAATCAACCTAGGGTTAGACGTTATTCGCCTCGAGAGAGAGTTTAATATAAATTAGGGAATCTTACAGATCAATTCAAGTGAATAAATCGTCTAGTTCATTATTAGATAACAAGTGAATCTAGGTGGATTCTTCCTAAGGGTATCGTCTTAATCAACTGAGTTTTCCCAACAGTATTTCCCCAATTCATTCTTTGTGTCTTTAGGTTAGTTGTTAGTTTTAGATTAAACAACCAATCACTTAATATTTAGGCTAAATAATAGAAAGAAGGTTAGTATTAGTACTTTTAGTTCCTTTGGGTTCGACAATCCAGTCTTGCCTAAGCTATACTACTGTTTGATAGGTGCACTTGCCTTAAGTCGTTGTCAGAGTTAGTTTCCAAGTTTGATCATTCTCTTTTTATAAAATTTAAAACTCGACAAAACAATGATAACAAACCAAAGGGCAATAGTGGTGGAGACAAAGACAAGCCCACTAAGAAATTGGAAATGTTCAGAAGCCTTGGGATAAAAAGAAGAATGGGCCTTTAAGTTGCTTCCATTGTGATGGTCCACATATACTTGAAGGCTGTTCGATGAAGGCCACACTTTCTACTATGAAAGCAAATGAGGAGGCAGATAAGGTGGAAAACAATCTTGGTTCGATACTAGGGGGTGTTGAAGATAAGACAAGTCATGGGCTGATGTTTGTAGACATCATGGTGGTAGGCAGAGAATTAATTGTGCTTGTTGACATAGGTGCGTCTGATTTCATCATGTTTGAAGAGACTAATCGTAAACTTGGTCTCAAGATCCAAAATGAGTTGGGTTAGATCAAGATGGTGAACTTAAAAAGCATTCCAATCAAGGGGGTTGCTAAGCGAGTGGATCTCTAACTTGGCAGTTGGACCGATAAGACGACTATTAAGGTAATACCACTTGGTGACTATGATTTTGTGGTTAGATTAAGTTTCCTTCACCAGGTTTATACATCTATTTTTCCTTTTGGTAATTACATGGTGATTTTTTATTTAAACCATTAATGCATGGGGAGAATGACAAGGAAGGGAAGCATAGAAGGAAAAACATTGTCAGCAATGCAATTCGATAAAGGAGTGCAGAGAGGTGAAGTCCCCTATTTAGAAACCCTAAAGGTCAAGGAAGCCGTGAAGTCCGTTGGTGAGATCCCGAAGGATGTGGGCTAGTTATTGCAGTCTTTACAGGATGTGATGCCTACCGATTTGTCTAAGAAGTTGTCACCAAATAAGGAGGTAGACCACAGGATTGAGTTAGTGCCCAACATGGAGTCGACAAAAAAGGCCCCATTTTGTATGTCTTCACTAGGATTAGAAGAGTTGCGAAAATAGTTGAAAGAGCTTTTAGATGTAACACCCTTTACCCGTATCTAACTCAAGATAGGGTATGAGGCATTACTGAACTTATTCATAAACAAACATTCAAAACTGAGACATGCATTTCCACTCAAATTTAAAACTTTCCAAACACATTCATATTATGCCTAAAACGAGCTTACGGGGCCCAAAACATGCATCGAAAGTGGTTCGAGATTAAACCGAGAACTTTGAAAACTTTTGAAAACTTAGAAAATTTTCATGGAAAACGGGTCACACGCCCGTGTCTCTGCCCATGTGCTCATTAATTAGCATTCTGTTTTGCAATTATTTAGGGTGCAGGGGACACACGGTCAGATCACATGCCCGTGGGGCAGATCGTGTGTCACACATGGCCTAGACACACGCCCGTGTGTCTACCCATGTGGACAATAAAAAGGCTATTTACCAAGCCATTTTTCATTCTTATTCACACATACACTCACATCAATTTAAAGGCACATAACATTACATACTTAGGCAACCAAAGCATCCACATTCATGGTTGAAACATATAAACTTTATATGTTTATCTAACATACTCACTACATTTATTAAACCCTAAATCAAACATACAAATCCCACATTTATTAGGCTTCATTCAATTACTATCTAGTTACCAAATTACACTTAAATTCCTCATCTTATCAATAGGTCACAAATTTCAACATTACACAATTATGCCATAAATCACATTTCCAAATATTTCACATTCACCAAGCATACCATGATTTTATCAACATAGATATTGACACATGTATGAATATACTTAGGCTTACAACCATGTTAGCCAATATGAGCCAACTTACATGGCCAAATAGCAAAACAAACCTTTGATAATCACAAGCCAACACATGGGCTACAATCACAATGACACATTTAACAAAATGATTAAGTCCCTATACATGCCATATAGTTAAAATACTTGAAATCATTTATACCCAAAATGACAGCTTGATAGTGTGATAGGATCTCCAGCGAACTCCAACCCAAGCTAGCTTATTAACCCTATAAGACATGGGAAAGGAAAGGGGAGTAAGCTTTAAAGCTTAGTAAGTTCATATGCAAATAATACAAAACATTATTCATACACTTGACATACAAATAACTTAACAAATATTAACATAAATGTCATTAAAAATTCATAAACACCAGTTACTCAATCCTATTCTTACCAATAGCTCATCATCTAAGTAACATAACATATTTCCACATGAATATAATTAAACTTCATGAGTATAATTTACTCAATCACATTCTTGCCTATAGCTCATCATATGAATAACATAACATACATCAATATAACCATCATTAAACTTCATAAATGTCATATGAACATAAATGTCATTTAATATCAACATGACACATGTCAACATAATTGTCATATACTAATGGCTCATCACATGAATATCATAACACATGTCGACATAATTGTCATATACCAATAGCTCATCATATGAATAACATCACACATATCAACATAATTGTCATTTAAGCTTCATAAGCATAACTTGCTCAATCACAATTTTACTAATTTTTTATCATATACTGAGTTCATTTTCTTTGAGTTTTTCATACATACCTGTACCAACTCGTAATATAATCACATACTTTCTCGTCTTTGACATTCCCATTGAATTTTTTGTTGGACCATTTGGAATAATAAACGATACTCGGGAACCTAGTACATACAATATTGTACCAATGCCATATCCCAGATATGGTCTTACATGTAATCTCGTATCGATGCCAATAGCCCAGATATGGTCTTACACGAAGTCTCACATTGATGCCATATCCCAGATATGGTCTTACACGAAGTCTCAAATCGATGCCATATCCTATATATGGTCTTACACATAATCTTAGTGACCCTAATGCCATGACATTTGTTTCCTATCTATTCCTAAGGTTCAACCGAGATTTTCTTACTTGTCAAACTTTATCGATTACATTCAAAGAGTCGATCAATTCATATAATATTAAAGCATTTAAAACATAAATTAAACAATGCGTTATTTACATACGAACTTACCTCGGCATCAAAATGTCAAAAATGACTAAACCTCATTTTTTTCTTGATCTATAATATCACATTTAATTTATTCAATCATTATACAATTCAAATTACACAAAATCACATTATGGAAAAATTATATTTTTGCCCTAAACTTTAACATATTTACAATTTTACCCCTAGGCTCGAAAAATGAAATCTATTCAATTTCTTCGATTCACAAGCCTAGCCGATCCTTTTTCATAACTATAACAGCCCACAATTTCCATTAAAACACACTTTTACTACATATTTTATAACTTTTACAAAGAAGTCCTTTTAGGCATTTTCACTAAAAATCACTTAGTAAAAGTTGTTTATCACACCTTAAACAATCAATATCTTCCATAAAACATCAAAATACATGCATGTCACACATGGATAAATTTTTAAACAAGAACCCTACTTCAAAATAATGGAAGAAATATGTAAACCGGGTCACGAGGACTTCAAAAATGTAAAGAGCATTAAAAACAAGGCTAGGATGCACTTAGTATCAAGCTTGAGCAGTGGCAAAACCCTAGCTATGGAGCCCTTATGAAATTCGGCCAAGGTAAAAGAAAGATGAGTCAATTTTGGCTTTATTTTCCCTTTTTATTCTTTTATTAACCAAATGACCAAAATGCTCTTAAAGCCTTTCTTTGAAAATTTTCCTAAACATGTCCATTTTTGTCCATAAAAATAGAAATTGGTCAAATTTCTATTTAAGGACCTCTAATTAAGAATCCATAAATATTTCATACTTAAAGCTTCTAAAACACACATTTTGCAACTTTTGCAAGTTAGTCTTAAAAGTCAAACTAGACACTTTACCAACAAAATTTCTCAACTAAACTATCACACAATCAAAAAATCATATCATGAACCTTAAAATAATCATAAAATAAATATTTATACTTCGAATTTGTGGTCTAGAAACAATTACTATGACTAGACCCTAATTTGGGCTGTTACATTAGATGCATGATTCATTAGGCCATATAAATCTTCTTTTAGTGTGCCAATGTTTTAAAAGAGACGTTATAGGTCATTGAGGATGTGAATTGATTATCAATCCTTAAACAAGATCACTGTGAAGAACATGTACCCTATTCCCCTTATTGCAGACTTATTTGATCAGCTTGGTTGTGCGAGATGGTTCACCAAGTTGGATTTGAGATCGGGGTACCACCAAGTTCAAATGGCTGAGAGGGGCAAGTTAAAGGTAGCTTGTGTGACGTGATATGCTTCGTATGAGTTTCTTGTGATTCCCTTTGGACTCACGAATGCCCCAGCTACATTTTACACCCTAATGAATAAGGTACTTCAACCTTTCCTAGGTCGTTTTGTGGTTGTGTACCTTGGTGATATTGTGGTGCACAACAAGTCACTCGAGGAGCATTTGGAACATTTGAGAGAGGTGTTCCAAACTTTAAGGGAAAATGAGTTGTTCGTCAAAGACAAGAAGTGCCTATTTTCCCAATGAGAAGTGTCATTTCTAAGCCACATTGTAGGAGGTGGCAAGATCCCAATGGATGAGAGGAAAATTCGGGCCATTGTTGAGTGGGAGCCAAAAACCAAGGTGACAGAGTTGACATATTTCCTTGGGTTGGAAAATTATTATCGATGCTTCATCGAAGGCTCCTCTAAAATTACTACACCTTTGACAGACATGTTGAAAAAGGGCAAGGAATGAGATTGGGATCCTCAATGAGAGAAAGTCTTTAACCAATTGAAGCAAGTGATGGCAAGGGAGCTTGTACTTACTTTGTTGGATTATTCGAAGTCGTATGAGGTACATATGGATGCATCGAATTGTGCCATTGGGGGAGTACTGATGTAACACAGGCATCCAATTACTTTTGAGAGTTGAAAGCTTAATGAGACAGAGTGGAGGTACACGGTCCAAGAAAAAGAGATGGTTGTTGTGGTGCATTGTTTACGCACATGGAGGCATTACTTACTGGGTTCCAGGTTTGTGGTCTTTATCGATAATGTTGCCAACAGTTATTTTCTAACCCATAAAAAGTTCTCCCAAATAGATTTGTTAGCGGGTTTAGTAGAATTTGATTTCACGATGGAGTATAAGTTAGGGAGTGCCAACACTATGGCTGATGCACTTAGCCAAAAGATGGAATTTTATATAATCAGCCAAGCTGATGGGTCCTTATTGGAGAGTATTCAAGAGGGATTGTCCTATGATCCCATAACCAAAAACTTGATCAAGCTTGCTAATGAGGGGAAAATGAGGAGATTTTCGTTGAGGGGGAGTTGTTATACATTCATGGGCACTATCTTTATGTGCCTGATTATGGGAAATTTGCAAAGAAGTCATGAAGGAGTGTCATAACTTGAGATGGGCGGGCCATCTAGGAATGTACCGCACCTTGGCCTTTTTGGAGGATCATTACTATTGGCCTTTTTTGTTTGAGGGGGAGTTGTTATACATGTGTAAACATGTTATACTCCATTACAAGTTTTTATCGTCGTTGTCGGGAACTGTTGCCTTAATCATTTTTTATGAAATTACTTTTACAATTTGGTTTTTTTTATTTATTTTCTAACACTACTAATTTATTCAATATTCTTTATTTTTTATTTATTCTTAATTGTTTTATGAGCATAGATCAAATCATTGATCTATTACTTATGGACCCCGAAATTGAACAAACTTTTAGACAAAGAAGACGCGAAGATCTTCTCAAAGACAAGTCGAGATGGACCTTGGAAATTAAAACGATGGACAAGGTAATGGAGTCAATCAAGTGCCCAACCCAATCCTTATTGTTGATGATAAGGATCGTGCCATAAGACAATACGCTGTGGTACACTTTAATGAGTTAAATCCCAGAATTAAAAGGCTAGATATTGAGGCACCCCAATTCGAATTGAAACCAGTGATGTTTCAAATGCTCTAAATGGTGGGCCAATTTAGTGGTATGCCCACGGAAGATCCACGCTTACACCTTCGTTTGTTCATGGAGGTAAGTGATTCATTCAAGATAGCTAGTGTGACTAAAGATGCACTGAGGTTGACACTGTTTCCATACTCATTTTAAGATCGAGCAGGAGCAAGGCTAAATTCATTGCCGCCAAGTTCAATATCTACCTTGCAAGAATTAGCAGAAAGGTTTTTGGTAAAATATTTTCCACCGAGTAAGAATGCAAAATTGCGTAATGGGATAACTACTTTCTAATAATTAGATGATGTGTCTTTGTATGAGGCATGGAAAAGATTCAAGGAATTACTTTGTAAGTGTCCTCATCATAAGATTCCTCATTATATCTAGTTGGAGACGTTTTATAATGGTTTCAATGAACATACAAGATTAATGGTAGATGCTTCTGCGAATGGTGTGATTTTGCCTCAGTCTTATAACGAGGCTTATGAAATCATTGAAAGGATTGCAAGTAATAACTACCAATGGTTGACAAATAGAGAAGTTTAGGAAGATGTGTAGCTGGAGTGCATGAAGTGGATGCACTAGCTTTACTGTCTACTCAGGTATCTTCTATTTTCTCTATGTTAAAACCCTTACCACTAATGGTTTAAATAATTTTGCAGCTCAATCACCAAGTCAGTATGAAGTAGTTTCTTACGTATATTGTGGGGATTGTCATTATCTCGAATCAGTGTACTGCTTAAGGAACTAGTATCAAAACAAAAATGGACAAGGACCACAATCCAATTTCTACAATCCATTGTGGCGAAACCATTCAAACTTTTCCCAGAGTAATTAAGGAAATGGATCGAACAACAATCAAATGTAGCATAAACCCTACCAAACCTAAAGGTTTAACCAACAAGCCACATCAACCTAAATCATCAAATAGTTTGGAGAACTTGTTCAAGGCGTACATGGTGAAAAATAATGCCTTGATCGAAAGTTAAGAAGCAATGCTAAAAAATCTTGAGAACAAGATGGGTCAGTTAGCTACTAAGCTTCATTGTAGACCACAAGGAGCCTTGCTGAATGACACAGAAAATCTGAGAAATTTGGGTAAGGAACATTGAAAATCGGTTGAGTTACGAAGTGGTAAGATTTTGCAACCTAAAAACGTTATAGTTGAAGATGAGCCTACAAAAAAAGAGGAAAGTCAACCGATAGTTACAGTTCCTAAAACAAAAAAATCAAATGCTGAAAAATATAATGAGGAGAACCCTAAACTAGTAAATTTTAAAAAGCTAACACCCTATTTTGCATATGTACCTCCTCAGAAAAGTTGCCCATATCAACCTAGAGTTCTATATCCTCAAACACTTCAGTAGAACAAGAAGAAACAAGAGATACAATTCAATAAGCTCTTGGATGTTTTAAAGCAGCTACACATCAACATACCATTGGTAGAGGCTTTAGAGAAAATGCCCAACTCTGTGAAGTTTATAGAGGATATTTTGTTAAAGAAGAAATGACTTAATGAGTATGATATTGCCGCTTTGACGAAGGAGTGTAATGCATTTTTATAGAACATGCTACCTTCAAAACTAAAGGATCCTGGCAGTTTTATGATACCCTACAACACTAGTGAATCATATTGCGGTAAATCTTTATGTGACTTTGGAGCAAGCATCAACTTGATGCCCAAATCTATTTTCAAGCTATTAGGAATAGGTGAAGTAAGACCCACTATTGTAACACTTAAACTTGCAGATCAATCATTAGCATATCCTGAAGGAAAGATCGAGGATGTTTTGTTAAGAGTCGATAAATTTATTTTTCCTGCTGATTTCATTATTTTGGATTTTGAAGCAGACAAGAAAGTTCCGATCATCCTAGGTAGACCTTTCCTAGGCATGGAAAGAACGTTGATAGATGTGCTAAAAGACAAACTCACCATACGAGTTCAAGATGATAAGTAATGGAGGGATTAGAGACCTTAGTTTCTATGGGAAGTAATTCTAAAGAAGACCTCCTGGAGAATGTCTTAGGTCTGAACTATTCAAAGATGAAAAAGGTAATGAAGGTTTGGCTTTGATGGAATCCAATCCAATGAGTTATATTCAACCACCGCGGTTGAAACCGCTAGAGTTGGAAGTTTGGGAATTTACACAACCCAAGTTGTTAATCAAGGAATCGCCTATAACTCAAAGTAAAGGTACTTCTGTCTCACTTAAAATATGATTATCATGGTGATATTTTTACTTTGCTTGTGATTATTTTAGTGGAATTGATAGAACATCAAGAGGGGCAATTGATTGCTATCTTAAAGAAATTTAAGAAGGCAATTGGTTAGACCATAGCAACATACGAGGTATAAGTCCTTCCTTCTACATGCATAAATATTTTTTAAAGGAAGGCAAAAAAGGTAAGATTGATGGGCAAAGGAGACTTAACCCTATCATGAAAGAAATTTTCAGAATGAGAAAATTAAGTGGTTAGATACGGGAATTATTTACCCTATTTTAGATAGTTCTTGGGTGTGTCCAGTACAATGCGTACCGAAGAAAGGTGAGATCATGATTGTTGAGAATGAGCGAAATAAGCTAATCTCGATGAGAACTATCATGAATTGGAGAACATGTATTAACTATAGAAATCTTAACAAAGCCACTCGTAAGGATCATTTTGCTTTACCTTTTATGGATCAAATGTTAGATCTTCTAGTAGGTAATGAATTTTATTACTTTTTAGATGGATATTCAAGATACAACCAAATAGTTGTAGCATCAGAAGACCAGCATAAAACTACTTTTACCTATCCATAGGGTACATTTTCTTTTAGTCAAATGCCTTTCGACTTATGTAATGCACCTGCCACAATTCAGCGACGTATGATGGCAATTTTCATTACTATGGTTGAAAATTATGTCGAGGTTTTCGTGGATGATTTCTCCATTTTTGGTAACACTTTTGATGTTTGCTTCAATAATTTAGCTAAGGTACTAAAAAAGATAGGAATCGACTAATCTTATCCTTAACTGGGAGAAGTGTCATTTTATGGTTAATGAGGGAATTGCCTTAGGGCATAAGATTTCCAAAAATGGGATTGAAGTGGATTAAGCGAATGTGGACTTTATTGAGAGATTATCGCCTCCAATTAGTGTGAAATTAGTTTGAAACTTCTTAGGTTATGCTGGTTTTTATCATAGATTTATAAAGGATTTTTCAAAAATTTCTAAACCTTTATTTATGCTTTTAGAAAAAAAAGATGTTTTTTATTCTAATAAAGCTAGTTAATTTCAGCCCCAAAAATTATCACACCTGATTGGAATAGGCCTTTTGAGTTAATGTCTGATGCAAGCAATTTTATTGTTGGAGTTGTGATGGGCCAAAGAGGAACAAAGTCTTTCATCCTATTTACTATGCAAGCAGAACTTTGATAAGAGCCTAGATTAATTATATAGTAACTGAAAAAGAATTCTTTGCTATAGCCTTTGCTTTTGATAAGTTCCATTCATATCTTATAGGTACCAAAGTTACAGTGTTTACCGATCATGCTGCCATTAAATACTTACTCACGAAGAAATATGCTAAACCGAGGCTAATTCAATGGATACTCTTACTCAAAGAATTTAACCTTGAGATCCAAGAAGAAAAGGTGTTGAAAATCAAGTAGTCGATCATCTATCGAGGTTGGAACACAATAAGGTAACTTTCTCACTTGTTCCAATTAATGAGAATTTTCCTAATAAGCATATGTTTGAGGTAACACAAATTTATGAAACACCTTGGTTTGCTTATTTTGCCAATTACTTAGCATGTCGAATAATTCCTTGAGAAATGACGTACCAACAAAGGAAGAAATTCCTTCATAATAGTCAATACTATTTCTGGGAAGACCCATTTTTGTTTAAACAATGTACAGGTAACATAATCAGGAAGTACGTAGCTATAAGTGAGATTGACAAAATTTTGTTCCATTATCATCTATCTCCGAATGGGGGACACTTTGGTGGTTCACATACAACATTAAAGAATTTACAAGCTAGGCTCTTTTGGCCTACATTGTTCAAAGATGCTTATGCATGTGTGAGAAACTATAATAGATGCTAAAGAACTAGAAACATATTAAGAAGGAACAAGATGCCCTTGACAAATATTTTAGAAATAGAACTTTTTGATGTATGGGGCATTGATTTCCTAGGCCCATTTCCTTCTCCCTATGGGAAGAAGTCTATCTTGGTAGCTATGGACAATGTGTCCAAGTGGGTTGAAGTCAAGGCATACCCAACTCATGGCGCTAAGGTAGTCATGCGATTCCTACATAAGGATGTATTTACACGATTTGGAACACCTAGTACTATAATTAATGATGAAGGATCTCACTTTGTAAATAAGTAGCTTAAGTGGTTGCTTGATAGGTACGATGTAAAGCATAAGATTGCTGTTGCCTATCATGTAACACCCCTATCCTGTGTCTGGTCACTGGATTAGGGTTAAAGGTGTTACTAGACAGATCAGAAACATTTACAGAATTAATCGTACAACCATTCATTGATATCAATCATAATGTCCCTTAAGTAGGCCATAGAGACCTTAAGCATGCTTATAAATCGAGTCGGGACTGTAACATCCTGAAAATGGGCCTATGTATTTCATTTAATTATACGAAATGGCATGACTTATGTATTATGAATGTATGATGAACATTTTTGGAAACTTGGACAGTGAACATTTTGGAAACTTGGTAATGTTAAGTTAAAAGAGGAAAGTGAACATTTTGGAAACTTGGAAATGTTAAGTTAAAAGAGGAAAGTGAACATTTTGGAAACTTGGAAATGTTAAGTTAAAATAGGAAAGTGAACATTTTTGGAAACCTGGAAATGTAAGGAAATGATTTAGAAATGTTAAGTAAAAGAGGAAACTAAAACAAGGTGGCCTTAAGAAAATTAATAGAAGAAATTTGACACAAACATGGGCTTGTTTAAGTGGCTTGGAGGCACCATTTAAGGGCCTAGCATGTGACGCCACCTATATATGCAATTGGGCTTGAGTTCGAGCCACAAGGAAAGCAAAAAGAAGTTTTATTTTTGCTACAAGATAGGTAGAAGTGGACAGCATTAAGGCACCATAAGGAGGAGTTTGTTTTTTTTTAGAATTCGGCTAGATGAGGGATAATTGTTGGATTAAATTTTATTTTTGAATAAGGTGATAATTAAAAGATAAATGAGGAGATTAATAAGGGATTTGATCAGAGTTGAGGTGGTGGCCGAATAGGGGGCTCTTTGGGATTGGTATTTTCGATTTTGAAAGGGGGCTTAAGTGTCGAATTTTGTTATTTCACCCTAAGTCTCTCTTGTCGAAATCTATAATGAAGAAAATCCTCTCCTTTTCTCATTATTTTGATAAGGCCGAAACTCCATTAGCATCCTCCCTTACCGAAATTCTTCTCCTCTTCTCCTAATCTCCTTTTGTTTCCCTCTTCCAAATTCCCTTGTAGTCGAATCTTAAAGCTTTCTTCATCTCTTATCTACTCTTGATATCATAAAGGGCCGAACCATCATTGTTGATCTCAAAGCCGAATATTTGAGAGATTGCCAGCAAAGGTGCTGTCGATTTCTTCAAGCAAGGATTGCCGATCTCTAAAGTAAGGGTAAGATCTCATTCAGTCTCATTCTTTTTCTTCTAAGATTAAAATCGAAACCAGGAAATCTAACCCCATTATTGTGTTAGTCGAAGCTTGGAAAGAAGGCTTCGGGATTTAGGAGTTATTAATTACCAAGAGGAGATCTTTAAGGATTTAAAATCCACAAGGTAAGTCCATGTGAATATTTGGCCAAGGCCTATTTTTGGTGTTTAGATCTAGTTCATATTTATTCAAAATAGCCAAAACTAACAAGTTAATAGATCTAAGGATCAGCCGATTACAAGGAAGGAGAAGTTCTTTTCCCGAAGGTACACCATAGGCCGCGTGTTCCCTAGTTATTCGGTGAGTTTTGGGATTTGAAAATCGCAAGGTATGTGCCTAAATATAATCGGCCATAGGCCTGTTTTGATAACTAGATCTCTTTCATAATTGTTTAAAAAGCCGAAACTAACCTGTGATGTGATTTGATGTATGGTCGAATGCAAGAAGGAATACAACAAAGTTTCGGGACTTGATTTTTAAGTCAATTGGCAACAAGGTAAGATTTTTGCCACCAAGATCCTTCGGGATTTAATCTCATAGCCGAATAGACCTTTGCTAAACATCAAAGTGATTGACCAAATGTAGGAATTGAGATCTAAAGTGTTAGATCGGGTTTCAGGTTCTCAGGAAAGCATTAAACGAATTAGGTGTGTACCATACCCTGGGTTTTAATACGTTCATGGCTATGTTTTAAATTAAATGTGTTATTAAGAATGTGAAAAGCATGGCTAAGGTAAAATGTGTTATTAAGAATGTGAAAAGCATGGCTAAGGTACCATACAATGGTACAAAGTACTAAGGTGTGTTTCCTACTCCTACTAGGAATATGAATATATGTTATTTTTAACATGTGAAAAGTGATAAGAATATGAAAAGTGATAAGAACGTGAATTAAGGTATGATATTGCATGATATGTATGATATGGGGCATATGGGTTATATGAAAAGGGGAAGTTAATGTGGTGACCTACGACCACGAAATCTGAATGTGGTGACCTAAGACCACGATAACTGAATGTGGTGACCTAAGACCACGAATTCTTAATGTGGTGACCTAAGACCATGAATTTTATAAGGGCGATGAGCACGTCGACTGCAATGACTGCCTTCGATGGTGTGTAGCGGTTGGAAGGTTGACTTAGCAACCCCCACGGTGTGCAGGTTGGTACGGGGGACGTGTAGCGGATGGATATCTAGGTTTGGGTTTGGGTTGCATCATTATTTTTTAGTTGTTTATGAACATGTATGATAATGTATGCCTGAAATGTTAAATTTTAGTGTTGGTTACACATTGAGTCTATTTGACTCACCCTTTGTGGGATTACTTTTCAGGTGACGACAAGTGATGGACCGGGCCGACAGATGCTTAGGGATGGCCATGCACAGCAAGAAGTTCATTTATTTTTATTTGGACTATTTTATTTTAAGTATTCTAAATTTTTATTTTGGGAATTATTTGATGTAATAAGGCCATAGTAGCACTACTTTACTTTGCTTTTATTATTAAGCTTACAAACTTTTATTTATTAAAAGATTAAATAAATCTATTTTAAAATAAGCCCAAACATTTTGTCACCTAAAGTAATGATTTTTTTTTTAAAAAAGAAATAAACTTGTTTTCAACTCAAGCCCAACCCAAAACAATATTTTTCCAAAACAATCTTTCTTTAAAAACACACAAGTTTTTCCTAAGTAACAAAAGAATTTGAAACGGTTTACACCGGGGAACATACCAGATCCGTTCAAGGCTTGTGGGCCGGGTTGGGGTGTTTCAATTTGGTATCAAAGCCCAGTTTTAAACTCTCGGCCTTGGGTTTAAGGCCCAAAATGTTTTCAAAGTTAAGCCCAAAAAGAATTTTTGTGAATTAAGCAGGATTTTATGGCATGGCCCACTAAGTCTCCGACCCGAAGTCCACCAGGTAAGAACTCCGATCTTTTGTGTGATTTATGATATGAATTGTGGAAAGGTAGAAATGGAACGTAGATTAGCATGATAAGTACTTGAACCCTAGGGCTAGTTACCCCAACAATTACATAAGACTTAAATGCCTAATTAAACAAACCTGTGGTTAAGTCGTCGAGTTAGGTGTGGCAACCATGGTGCGCATGTTCAGGATTGGTTTCGATGGGAGCTTGGTATTTAAGCGATCCGCGTGACTCACCTCCTCTCCACTCGAATCCTACAGTGCGTAGCTTGGTTCACCCTAACCAAGAGGACTTATACACTGCTAAACCCCTAACTAAAACTCGAAAGGGACTAGCCAGATTTTTTATGAAAACCCTAGTTTTATAATCACCAAATTACCCTTGAATAGTAGCAAAACTTACTTTGGAAAATTTTCAAAATATTTCGATTTAAAAAAATTATTACAAAAATACCCCTAGTGGTAAAATTACAAAAATACCATTGGTTTATGAAATTTTCAAAATACCCACAACTCTTATCAAAATTTCATTACTTAATAAAATGTTCAAAAACCCTAATTTGAAAAATATCAAAATACCTTGATTTTGAAAAATTACGAAATTGCCCTTAACCTACAAAATTACCAAAATGACCCTGATCTTCAAAAAATTTTTGCAACAACACTGATTTGGAAAATAAATTCTCAGAAACAACCTTCAAGTTTTGTAAAATTTCAAAGTATCATTGATTTATTAAGATATACAAATTTACCCAGGTTAATTACCAAAATATCCTCGGATTTTAAAATTTCCCAAAATACCCCCAGGAATGAAAAATTACCAAAATACCCTTATTGAAAAAAAAACACCAAGGAACCTTATTTTGACAAATTACAAAAATACCCATGTAGGGCAAATTACGAAAATACCCCTGGGTAGTGGAAAAACAACAATAATGAAAACTACAACGTTTCTCTGAATGAACGAAAGTTCATAATTGATTGATGGATGTATGAATGTAAAGACTGTGTGCATGTATGAATACGAAAGAACCACTCCTAAAATTCTTTTCATAAAACTTCTTCGTGGATAATCAGTGGAATAAGGGCTAATTCATAAAACTTTCTTAAATTAGATTAAAGCGTATCGTTAGATATGAATTCTAGAGGACGCGGTCGTTATGGACGCGGTAGAGGAAGAATGACTGTGTCAGAACCCGTTAGATCGGGTCAAGGGTCTGACAATGAGTTACCACCACCACCACCCCCATTGTTGGTGTCGAGCACCAAGTTCGAGACGGGGATGATCTGTCAGACGCGAGCTATGCATGAGTTCTTGAAATGGTGGTGGTCTTTGGAGGGAATACGGAGCTCAAAAATCAGACCGAGCGACTCGAGCCAACGAGCTAAAGTGTTCCGTGGAGTATCCGTGTGGCACCCAATCTGATTGAATCTTGGTTGGAAGCAATGGAGCGCATTATGGATGAGCTCGATCCGCCCCGAGGAGAAGTTGAAGGAATGGTGGCAATTTATACGTGATGAAGCGTACTAATGGTGGTTAACAGTTCGGGATGGTGCCCTAGCTGAGGATCTGACCTGGGAATATGTTAAGGCGGCATATCAGAAGAAGTATGTCGGTACACGTTATATCGATGAGCAGAGGAAGGCTTTTCTAAGACTGGTTCAAAGGAACAAGTCAGTAGCAGTGTATGAAGCTAAATTTCTAAGGTTAAGCTGATATGCTCGAGGAGTAGTGGCTACGAAGCATGAGCGGTGTGTTCGGTTCGAAGACGATTTAAGGGATGATCTAAGGTTATTGATAGCTCCACATCAGGAGCGGGAGTTTTTCGCGTTAGTAGAAAAGGCTAAAGTAGCCGAGGGAATCAATGACTCGATTAAGTAGAGCTCTGATAGGAATAGACCCAAGAGGGGTTATGGGTCATCAGGATCATCGGGAAATGTGCAGAAAAGGCTCAGAGCTGATGGACTGCGAGGTCAGCAAGTTGGTACAAGAGGGCAGTATCGTCCTTGTGATCAGTGTGGGAAGAAACACTTAGGCGAATGCTGGAAGAAGACAGGTGGGTGTTTCAGATGTGGGTCAAAGGACCATATGATCAAGGATTGCCCGAAGAAACCAGATGAGAATCGCCAATGACTCGTAATGCTAATTAGGTCGTGGTAGGGGACAATGACCACGAGGTCATGATCCGAATAATCGAGGAAATGGTAGAGGACGTGGATCACTGGGTCGAGGTGCTGTTAATACTGAGGCAAGGCAGTCGGGTTTGGTTTATGCGGTTTGCCATAGGGAGGATGGAGATGCGCCGGACGTCATAACCGGTACGTTCCTCATTCATGGCAAGCCCTATTTTGCTCTTATTGATGTGGGCTCGACCCAATCTTATGTTGCATGTAGTGTAGTGGAAAGCTAGGCTTACACTCTAAACTTTCTGATAGGGAGATGACTGTAGTAAGCCCATTAGGCCAAACTGTAGTGGTGGATAAGATCTTTCAGAGTGTATCCCTAGAAATTCAAGGAGTAAGCTTTCGGGCTAACTTAATGGAGTTACCCTTCGGAGAATTTGACCTCATACTTGGTATGGATTGGTTAGTAGAGCATCGAGCCGTGTTGGATTGTGCGGCTAAACTAATGGAACTAAGGACCCCAGAAGATGAAGTGGTAGTAATGATAGGAGAAAGAAGAAACTACTTGTCTAATGTAGTTTCGGCGTTAAAGGCTAAAAAGATGGTTCATAAAGGGTGCAAGGCATTCTTAGCCTTTGTAAGTGTGCTAGATAGAAAGGAAGAAGGTGTTAGTGGAGTTAGAACGGTAAAGGACTTTCAGGATGTGTTCCCGGAGGAATTACCAAGAATACCCCCAGACAGGGACGTGGAGTTTGGAATTGACTTGCTGCCAGGAACAGCTCCTGTGTTAATTGCCCCTTATAGAATGGCACCAAAGGAGTTGGTTGAGCTCAAGGCTCAAATCCAAGAATTGCTGGATCGTGGGTTTATTCGACCCAGTGTGTCTCCATGGGGAGCACCGGTCCTGTTTGTGAAGAAGAAGGATGAAACTATGCGGATGTGCATAGATTATCGTCAGTTGAATAAGCTGACCATCAAGAGCTTTGCCGAGGATTGATGAATTGTTTGATCAGCTTAAGGGGTCGGCAGTGTTCTCAAAGATCGACTTAAGGTCGGGATATCATCAGTTGAAGGTAAAGGAGGAGGATATCCATAAGATAGCCTTTAAGACAAGATACGGCCATTTTGAGTTTGTAGTAATGTCGTTTGGGTTGACAAACGCCCCAGTCGCGTTCATGGATATGATGAACCGGGTGTTTCAACCTTACTTGGATAGGTTCATCGTGGTGTTCATCGATGACATCCTAGTGTACTCCAAGACTGAAGAGGAGCATGATGAGCATCTCCGGATTGTGTTGCAAGTATTGAGGGAGAAGAAGCTTTATGCCAAATTCAGCAAGTGTGAATTTTGGCTTAGGGAAGTTACTTTCATAGGACACGTGGTGTCTGCTGAAAGAATAAGGGTGGATCCTAAGAAGATTGAAGCAGTGTTGGATTGGAAATGACCTAAGTCAGTGGTGAAGATTCGTAGTTTCTTGGGATTGGTAGGCTATTACAGAAGGTTCATGGAAGGATTTTCGTCAATAGCTGCGTCTTTGACAAAGTTGTTGAGGAAGGAAGTACCCTATGTATGGACGGATAAGCAAAGGAGAGCTTTGAAAAGCTTAAGAGGGTATTGACGTAAGCTCCAGTGTTGATTCAGCCTGAGGCAGGAAAGGATTTTACGGTGTATTGTGATGCTTCCCATGCAGGTTTGGGTTGCGTATTGATGCAAGACGGGAAGGTAGTCGCATAGTTGACGGTAGTGGTCTTCGATCTTAAGGTATGGAGGCACTTCCTTTATAGTGAAAAGTCAATGGTCTACACAGACCACAAGAGTCTCAAGTATCTTTTAACTCAGAAGGAGTTGAATCTGAGGCAAAGAAGATGGGTGGAATTACTAAAGGACTATGACTATGCGATTGAGTATCACCCGGCAAGGCGAATGTAGTGGCGGATGCCCTAAGCTGGAAAGTTGTGTCGGATCTGAGGGTGTTATTCTCACACTTGAGTTTGTATGATGATGGGAGCCTGTTGGCAGAATTGCAAGTCAAGCCGACATGGTTAATGAGGTGAAAGAGGGACAGTTGGCTGATGAGGACCTAAGTGTTAAGTTACAAAAAGTACAGAATAGGGAATTAGAGGACTATGGTGTTAGTGATGAGGGAGTATTATGCTTCAAAGGAAAGGTCTGTATGCCGAGGGACGAGGAGTTAAGACTGAGGATTCTTTGGGAAGAGCATGGTAGCCCTTATGCTATGCATCCTGAAGGCACTAAGTTGTACAGAGACCTAAGGGAACAGTTTTGGTGGCCTGGTCTGAAAAGGGAAGTTACTGAACTTGTTGGCAATTGTCTGACGTGTCGCAAGTTAAGGCTGAACACCAAGTTCCATCGGGATTGCTTCAGCCAATCGAGATTCCACAGTGGAAGTGGGAAAGAATTACCATGGACTTCGTTAGTGGGCTTCCCCTTACGCCTACTAAGAAGGACTCGGTATGGGTAATAGTGGACTATCTGACCAAGTCCACGCACTTTATCCCGGTAAGAGTTGATTATTCTCTTCAGAAATTGGCTAAATTATATGTGGAAAAAATTGTGAGGCTACATGGAGCACCGGTGTCTATCAATTCAGATAGAGACCCAAGATTTACGTCTCAGTTTTGGAGGGCACTTTATCAAGCTTTAGGCACTAAGTTGGATTTCACTACGGCCTTTCATCCACAATTGGACGGGCAATCTGAATGGGTAATCCAAGTTTTAGAGGACATGTTGAGGGGCTGTGTGATGGATTTCAAAGGAAGTTGGGAGGAGTATTTGCCTTTAGCAGAGTTTGCCTACAACAATGACTATCGTGCAAGTATTGAATAGCACCTTATGAAGCACTTTGTATGGTCGGAGGTGTCGAACTCCTACATGTTGGATGGAATTGGGAGAATGTCGAGTTTTGGGACCAGAATTAGTAGCAGAGTCTGAAGAGAAGGTTGAGATAATTCGTGCACGGTTGAAGGAAGCATCTGATAGACAAAAGTCGTACGCAGATCTCAAATGGAAGGAGATCGAATTTGATGTGGGAGACCGGGTATTCCTTAAGGTTTCACCTTGGAAGAAGGTGATGAGATTCGGCCGCAAAGGGAAGTTAAGTCCAAGGTTTACAGGACCCTATTGAGTGTTAAAGCGAGTTAGACCAGTGGCATACCAGCTAGAGTTGCCACCAGAGTTGCAGCAGATGCACGACGTATTCCATATATCCATGCTACGTCGCTACCGATCGGATCCATCTCATGTGGTACCAGTTGAAGAAGTGGAGCTAAGGCCAGATTTATTCTACGAGGAAGAGCCGATTCAAATCTTGGAACGAGACGTGAAAATATTACGGAGGAAGTCAGTTCCCCTAGTCAAAGTGTTGTGGCGTAATCATGGATCGGAGGAAGCTTCGTGGGAGCCAGAAGAAGCAATGCGACAGCAATACCCTCAATTAATTTAGCCAGGCAATTTCGGGGACAAAATTATTTTAAGGGGTAGAAGCAGAACATCCGAAAATGGGCCTATGTATTTCGATTTAATTATACTGAAATGGCATGACTTGTGTATTATGAATGTATGATGAACATTTTTGGAAACTTGGAAAGTGAACATTTTGGAAACTTGGAAATGTTAAGTTAAAAGAGGAAAGTGAACATTTTGGAAACTTGGAAATGTTAAGTTAAAATAGGAAAGTGAACATTTTGGAAACACTGAAATGTAAGGAAATGATTTAGAAATGTTAAGTAAAAGAGGAAACTAAAAAAGGTGGCCTTAAGAAAATTAATAGAAGAAATTTGACACAAACATAGGCTTGTTTATATGGCTTGGAGGCACCACTTAAGGGCCTAGCATGTGACGCCACCTATAAATGCAATTAGGCTTGAGTTCGAGCCACAAGGAAAGAAAAAAGAAGTTTTATTTTTGCTACAAGATAGATAGAAGTGGACGGCATTAAGGCACCATAAGGAGGAGTTTGTTTTTTTTAGAATTCGGCTAGATGAGGGATACTTGTTGGATTAAATTTTATTTTTGAATAAGGTGATAATTAAAAGATAAATGAGGAGATAAATAAGGGATTTGATCAGAGTTGAGGTGATGGCCGAATAGGGGGCTCTTTGGGATTGGTATTTTCGGTTTTGAAAGGGGGGCTTAAGTCTTAGAATTTTTTATTTCACCCTAAGTCTCTCTTGTCAATTCTATAATCAAGAAAATCCTCTCCTTTTCTCATTATTTTGATAAGGCCGAAACTCCATTAGCATCCCCCTTGTCAAATTCTTCTCCTCTTCTCCTAATCTCCTTTTGTTTCCTCTTCCAAATTCCCGTAGTCGAATCTTAAAGCTTTCTTCATCTCTTATCTACTCTTGATATCATAAAGGGCCGAACCACCATTGTTTATCTCAAAGCCGAATCTTTGAGAGATTGCCAGAAAAGGTACTGTCGATTTCTTCAAGCAAGGATTGTCGATCTCTAAAGTAAGGGTAATATCTCATTCAGTCTCATTCTTTTTATTCTAAGATTAAAACCAAAACCAGGAAATCTAACCCCATTATTGTGTTAGTCGAAGCTTGGAAAGAAGGCTTTGGGATTTAGGAGTTATCAATTACCAAGAGGAGATCTTTCGGGATTTAAAATCCCCAAGGTAAGTCCATGTGAATATTTGGCCAAGGCCTATTTTTGGTGTTTAGATCTAGTTCATATTTATTCAAAATAGCCGAAACTAACAAGTTAATAGATCTAAGGATCAGCCAATTACAAGGAAGGAGAAGTTTTTTTCCGAAGGTACATCATAGGCCGCGTGTTCCCTAGTTATTCGGTGAGTTTTGGGATTTGAAAATCTCAAGGTATGTACCGAAATATAATCGGCCATAGGCCTGTTTTGATAACTAGATCTATTTCAGAATTGTTTAAAAAGCTGAAACTGACCTATGATGTGATTTGATGTATGGTCGAATGCAAGAAGGAATACAACAAAGTTTTGGGACTTGATTCTTAAGTCAATTGGCAACAAGGTAAGATTTTTGCCACCAAGATCCTTCAGGATTTAATCTCATAGCCGAATAGACCTTTGCTAAACATCAAAGTGATTGACCAAATGTAGGAATTGAGATCTAAAGTGTTAGATCGGGTTTCGGGTTCTCAGGAAAGCATTAAATGAATCAGGTGTTTACCCTACCCTAAGTTTTAATACGTTCATGGCTATGTTTTAAATTAAATGTGTTATTAAGAATGTGAAAAGCATGGCTAAGGTACCATACAATGGTACAAAGTACTAAGGTACATTTCCTACTCCTACTAGGAATATGAATATATGTCATTTTTAACATGTGAAAAGTGATAAGAATATGAAAAGTGATAAGAACGTGAATTAAGGTATGATATTGCATGATATGTATGATATGGGGCATATGGGTTATATGAAAAGGGGAAGTTAATGTGGTGACCTAAGACCACGAAATCGAATGTGGTGACCTAAGACCACGATAATTGAATGTGGTGACCTAAGACCACGAATTCGAATGTGATGACCTAAGACCACGAATTTTATAAGAGGCGATGAGCACGCCGACCGCAATGACGCCTTCGATGGTGTGTAGCGGTTGAGGGTTGACTTAGCAGCCCCACGGTGTGCAGGTTGATACGGGGGACGTGTAGCGGATGGCTATCTAGGTTTGGGTTCGGGTTGCATCATTATTTTTTTTATTTGTTTATGAACATGTATGATAATGGATGCTTGAAATGTTAAATTTTAGTGTTGGTTACACATTGAGTCTGTTTGACTCACCCCTTGTGGGATTACTTTTGGTGACGACCAATGATGGACCCAGCCAAGTAGATGCTTAGGGATGGCCATGCAAGAAGAAGTTCATTTATTTTTATTTGGACTATTTTATTTTAAGTATTTTAAATTTTATTTTGGGAATTATTTGATGTAATAAGGCCATAGTAGCACTACTTTACTTTGCTTTTATTATTAAGCTTACAAACTTTTATTTATTAAAAGATTAAATAAATCTATTTCAAAATAAGCCCAAACATTTTGTCACCTAAAGTAATGGTTTTTTTTTTTTTTAGAAAAAGAAATAAACTTGTTTTCAACTCAAGCCCAACCCAAAACAATCTTTCTTTAAAAACACACAAGTTTTTCCTAAGTAACAAAAGAATTTGAAATGGTTTACACCGGGGAACATACCAGATCCGATCAAGGCTCGTGGGCCGGGTTTGGGGTGTTTCAGGGACTAAACTGAAACACATAAGACAGTTCATAAAAATTTGAAACTTTTCTAACATAAAGGGGACACACGGCCGTGGGGGTAGGCCGTGCCTCACCCACGGCTACTGGACACTCCCTTGTGTCCTCCTCATGGTGGTATACTACCAAAATCAACAAGGTCACCAAGCACGCCCGTGTTCTACGGCCGTGTACTACTATATCACATACTGCCATTTCTCACACGGCCGTTAAGCACACCAGTGTCGAGGCCGTGTGCAATTTAAGCCACATTCTTTCAATTTACCCACGGTCTTAGGCACGCCCGTGTGCCTCAACCGTGTGACATTATAGGCCATTTTACCATGCCAATATGCCACCCACTTAGGGTCTTCCTACAAGCAATATATACCAAAACATAATATGCATATATGGCAACCAAAACATATCAAATGGTTCACTTCATCCATACATTCAATACCAATTCCATTCATACTAACTTACAAACTAAATCCTACATCATTTCAAGCATATATCATCCATTTGCTTAACCAAAACTTAACCATTTCATATGCATCAAAGCATACCAAAATATATGCTTCATATAACTCATTCATTCAAGCATTTTATCAACTCAAGACTAACCAAAACATATGGCTAAAATCATCTTATAACCACATACACTTATCTAGCCTATACATGCCATAATTAGCTATATACATTTTAAAAAGGGTACCAAAGTGATTTTAGTAGTGTGATGATGATCCGTGACGGTCCCGAACCTTTAGCAGCTTTGACGACCTATAAAATAGAGAAAACACGCACAGAGTAAGCTTTCCAAAAGCTTAGTAAGTCATATATAAATAAACTTGGCATAGAAGGCACTTATGCAAATAAATACATTAGTACATATCAATTATTCAACATATTACTGCATATATGCTTTGCTTCATACACTATTAACCACATTTGTTATCTTTGCAACTTCAAGAATCATATAATTACGTAACTCATATAATCAAAATTTTACATATCATATCATCAATTCAGTATCCATAGCATCATAGTAAAATTACTTAGATGTTTACCTTATATACACAATTAGTACATAATCAACGTACCTGAAATGGTTTTACATACACATATTTATTCTTGACTCAGATTTGCTATTCGCATCACAGACTTGCCCATTGATCCAATAGGAATCTAATAGGATGCTCAGAAAACTTGGAATAGTCGTACAAGCCAACGTCCTAAATGAGACCATACATGTACTCAGATATCGATACCTCAGTTTTGGACAGATTGTTAACGAATCAATATGATGCCGATGTTCTAGACATGGTCTTACACGAGAAGCTCATATCGCTGCCAACGTCCCAAACGTGGTCTTACATATAATCAGATAATAATGCCTACGCCCCAGACGAGGTCTTATATATGATCAGATAATGATACCTACGTCCCAGACGAGGTCTTATATATAATCAGATAATAATGCCTATGTCCCAGATGAGGCCTTATATATGATCAGATAATGATGCCTATGTCCCAGAGGAGGTCTTACATATAATCAGATAATGATGCCTACGTCCTAGATGAGGTCTTATATATGATCAGATAATGATGCCTATGTCCCAAACGAGGTCTTATATATAATCAGATAATGATGCCTACCCCAGATGATGTCTTATACGAAATTTCAAATCAACGCCAACGTCTCAGATGTGTTCTTACATGATAAAATAGAACAGATACTTATGTCATAACATAGCTAATCCTATCTATTCCTATGTTCGATCGGGACTTCTCAAACTTAATCACTATGTTAGACTCATCTCAGAATTCATAAGCATATACTCTCATAGGTATACATTATCAACCTTAGTCATACGCACAAGTATAATATCATATGAATACGTTTATTTGCATAGTAACTTATCTCAGATTCGATATTTCGAAATGAAAACGGTTACTTGTTAACTTTCGTTTTCCAGCGATCTAAGTCTGTTTTCCTCGGTTCTTGATCTAAATGTATTCAGAATTAACCCTTTTATTCACTAATTCATTCAATTCAATCCATACACATATATTTTGGGCTGTTTACAAATTAGCCCTCACATTTGTACATTTTATCAATTTAGACCATTTTACTCAAAACACTAAAATTTCCAATATAAAACCTGCTAATCTTTAGCATATCTTTAATATAAAATCATCAAACATCAAAAACCACAAGAACATGTTAACGGCCGAACATCAAGCATGCTCAAATTTAAAAATTCTTCAATGGGTCAACTAATATTCGAAACAACGATCTCAAAAATGTAAAAATTATCGAAAACCAAGTAAAACACACCTTGAATTGAGCTAGATGATGGTCGAACACTTCAAAGCCTTTAAACCCTTATTTTCTTAGCTAACATATGGCAATGAAAAATGAAGAATAAATAAAATGGCTTTTAATTTCAAATAATTTAACATATAATAACATTTTTAATGATTTACGAATTTAACCTTTCATTAATAATAAAAATAACTTATAACTTAAGGTCATACTTGACCTTTGCCACCCACTAACTCATAAAATGGGTTAATTGCCCTTTTTATACTCCAAATTAAAAAGCCACAATCAATTTAGTGCATTTTCACTATAGTTTGAAACTTTCACCTTTTATGTCCTTTTTCTAAATTAAACATACAAACAATTAAATTTTTCTACGAAACGTTCACACACTTTAACCACATATAATAAGCACAAAATAAATCATTTAAATATTCCTCAGACTCGGATTCGTGGTCCCGAAACCACTGTTTCGACTAGGGTATAAACCAGACTGTTACAATTCTCCCCCTTATGGATTTTTGTCCTCGAAAATCTTACCGTTAAACAGATTTGGATATTGCTATCTCATTGAGTTTTCAGACTCCCACGTAGCCTCTTCTATTCTGTGTCGATTCCACATTACTTTCAGTAATGGAATTTTCTTGTTTCTTAACTCTTTCACTTCATGACCTAAGATACGGATTGGTTCCTCTTCGTATGTCATATCAGATCGGGTTTCAATTTCAGATGGGGCAATCACATGCGATGGATCGGATCGATATATACAGAGCATTGAGACATGAAACACATTGTGTATCTTTTCTAGTTTAGAGGGCAACCTTAATCTATAAGCCACATGCCCAACACATTCAATGATCTCATACGGTCCGTTGAACCTCGGACTTAATTTGCCTTTTCATTTGAATTGAAGCACTTTCTTCCACGGAGACACTTTCAGAAATACTTTGTCGCCGACCTCAAATTCTATATCTTTTCGTTTCAAGTCTGCATAGGACTTTTGACGATCGAATTGCTTTCAAATAATCTCGGATTAGTTTCACTTTCTATTCTAAGTCTCTAATCATATCAACTCCATGTAACTTATTCTTATTGAGTTTAGTCCAATACAAGGGTGTACGACATTTACGTCCGTACAAAGCTTCATAAGGTGTCATTTTGATGCTCGTTTAAAAAATATTATTATATAGAAATTCAATCAATGGCAAAATACTGTTTCCACGAACCGCTAAACTCAAGTATACAACATCTTAACATGTCTTCGAGAATCTGAATAATTTGTTCTGACTGACCATCAGTCTGTGGATGAAAAGCTGTATTGAAATGTAATTTCGTGCCAAAAGCTTCTTGTAATTTCTTTCGAAATTGTGATGTGAATCTCGGATCTTTATCTGACACAATAGATAATGGCACTTCGTGTAATCTAACAATCTCATAAATATACAGCTCGGCTAATCATTCAAGTAAGTAGTCAGATCTTACCAGAATAAAATAGGCAGATTGCGTCAATCGATCAACTATGACCCAAATCATATCTTCCTTTCTTAGAGTTTGAGGTAAACTCAAAACAAAATCCATCGTTACTCTACTCCATTTCCACTCGAGATTCAAAATCAGCTGTAACAATCCAGACGGAACTTGATGTTCTACTTTCACTTGTTGGCAGACTAAACATTTTGAAACAAAGTCAGAAATGTCTCGTTTCATACCAGATCACCAGTAGTGTTGCTTCAAATCATGGTACATTTTTGTTCTATCCAGATGAAGAGATAAATGACTATTTTGTGCTTTGTTCAAAATCAACTGGATTAACTCAGGGTTTCTCGGAACACAAATACAATCTCAAAATCTCAAGCAATCATCAACAACTTGAAACTAGGAATTAGAATTTGAATCACACTGAGCTCATTTCGCTAACATTTCATTATCAACTTTCTAAGCATCACATATCTGCTGTAAAAACAACATTTTGTTTCCAATTCAACCAACACTGAACTATCATCAAACAAATCTAATTGAGCATTCATAGCACGTAATACATACAGTGACTTTCAACTCAACGCATCGGCAATTACATTAGCTTTATCCGGGTGATAATCTATTACAAGCTCGTAGTCTTTCAATAACTCTAACTATCTTCTCTGTCACATATTCAAATCTTTCTTTTTAACAAATAGAACAGAAGTACCCTAAGGTGAAGAACTCGGTCTTGTGAACCCTCTGTCGGTTAATTCTTGCAACTGTGACTTTAACTCTTTCAAATCCATTGGTGCCATTCTGTATGGAGCTATCGAAATAGGGGTTGTACCAGGCAATAGATCTTTACAAAATTCAACTTTGCAAATCGGAGGCAATCCCAGTAATTCTTCAGAGAAAACATCAGAGAAGTCACAGATTACTAGCATCGATTCAACTTTCTTTTCATATACTTTCAATTCAATCACATAAGCAAAATATACCTCATAACCCCTTTTTAATTTAATTTTGAGTTTTCAACACAGATATCACAGCAGGTAATCCATTTATATCATTCAACTCAATACGAACTGTTTCACCATTCCGACAACTCAAATCAATAATCTTTCTTTTACAATTCACAACAGCATCATGCAATGTCAACCAGTCCATTCCCAGAATCATATCAAACTCATCAAACTGTAATAGTATCAGATCAGCAGGGAAACATATATCTCAAACATTAACGGGTAGTTCTTACCTACTTTGTCAACAAGAATATTTTTACCTAATGGGTTCGATACTTTTATAACAAACTTAGTAGACTTTACAGGAAAAGTCTTACTGAATACTAAGTTCATGCATATATAGAAATGAGTAGAATCAAGGTCTATCAAAGCAATCACAGAGGTATCACAAAGTGTAAAAGTACCCGTTATAACAACAGAAGATGAAGCTTTCTCCCGAGCTCGGATAGCATACGCTCTGGATGGCACTATAGTTTAGATCTCGCAACAGTATCTCTAGTAGTTCCCTGACTACTACTGACGTTTCTTGCATTTTGAGGAGATCTACCTCGTCGCTGAAACATTCCAGATCTTAGGTTCTGAACAATCTCTTGTTCAACAAACTCTGGGCAGTCTCGAATATAATGATCTAACGATCCACATCTGAAGCAAGCTTGATTATTCAATCTATAATTCCCCGAATGTCTTTTATTACAATGCTTAGACTTGAGTCGCTCGGATCTGACATTTTTAACACTCGCCATCGTTGGGCAATCTCAAATAAAGTGATTTCGTGATCCACATTTATAACAAACTCTATTGTTGTACTTGCCCCAACATTTTCCCACATTTCATCTTTCACACTGTCTACACTTAGGTTTGTTGCTTTTAGTACTTCTATCATTTGATTCAATTTGAGCTTTAGTTCCCAGACCAACATTTGGTCTCACACGATCTGTAACATCTGGGTTCTAGGGGTTATGCATAACTCAAGTGATGGTAGGCTTATGGTGAAGTTGGATGAGTTTTAAGGGGTTTGGAGAACCCTAAAAGGTAGGTGATGCCTTAGGAAATTTTTGGTTTTTAGTGTTAAAAAGGGGAGCTTGGCTATAGGGGTCTTAAGAGAAATATTTGGGAGGTTAAGACACAAGAATTTCTTTCGAAGAGTGGCAGGGAGGCGCCACTTAGAGGCTTGGAAGGTGATGCCTCAAGGAACTGAAGGGGTCTCATGTTCGAGCTGCAAAGGCAGCATTTTGGTTTTGTTTTTGTGTCATGAGAAGGGGAGGAGTTGGTTTCAGTTTTGGCACCTAAAAAGGAGGATTTGACTATTTCAAATTGTTTTGAATGTGTGGCTAGAAGAAGAGATGGGTTGGCTTTTGTTTAAAATGATTTGAAAGGAGGGTGTAGAGTGGAACTAGGAGGAAATCAAGGGATTGGGTGAAAAGAAAAGGAGTTGGACGGCTAGGGGGGTTCTCATGAGGATATTTTCGGCCATGAAGGCTTGGGGGGAGTGGCCGAATTCTATTTAAGGGATGGTAAGCTTCCTTTAGTGAATTTTGGCTTGCTCTCCTAAAACCTTCACCTTTTCCTATTTCAAACACTACCTCTACCCGCTCTTTCAATCCCTTTCTCCTTTGAACATCTCTTGCTTTCTTCTTTTCCTATCAATAGTAGAACCTCTTCAAGCCCAATCAACTTTCCTTTTCTTCTCTTATTCCATCAAAACCGAATGCACTCTTAGTGAAACACCTCTCTCCTCTTGCCATCTTGCTAAAGTCGATTCTTGAGGCCGTCAAGCACTCTCTCTCAGTCTCTGCAAGCGTGTGGTAGTTAGTAAGCTCTTCCCTAGTATCGATTTTGTTTCTTTCTCTTGTGGGGTGCCGAAACCAAAGGGTGATCTCGGTATTTGGAGTTGGCCGAATGTTCTTAAGGTCTTAATATGGTATCTCTTTCATGTGTAGCCAAAGGAGGGAAGCGCTAAGGATCTTGTAAGGTTTGGTTTGCATAAAGATATTTGGCAGGTTGAAAGGAGCAACCAGGATTCAAGTTGTTTGGTAAGAAGTATTTAGTAAGTTTTGTTACTTAGTTTACGACTTGGGGTTTAACCGATTTATCTGATTAAGTGTGTTGATGGAGGCAAGTACCAGTCAAGGAGGGCAAGGGAAAGTCCCTATCCCGAAGTTCAAGAAAATAGCTGTCTCGGCGGTTCGAGATTGACCAAGGGGTGTGGGCAAACGTCGAAGTTAGATTTAAGCGGATCGTCGTAGTTTTGTTTAGGGATAGTAGTAAGATCGAGGGTCTAGAACTTCAAGTGTTAAGGTTCATAATCATCGTACTATTTCTTCGGTTAATCATTTATTAATGTGTGTTTGTGTATGCTGTGTGATAGCCGACATTAAAGGCTAAGGTGATGGATACCCATATGTGGGGTAATCAATTATCAGGTTGGTAAATTGTGTTATTAAATTTACTTATGGTGTATGTATGATATGGTAATGAGCATGTGATGTATACTCATTCGATATGATTGACTTAACATGATGCATTGACACTTATGCATGGGGATTGGATGTGACCAAGGAAGGATGGGTGTACACATTGATGTACGTGGTCTAATGTTAGCCTCGTGCTATATTAGCGCTTGATGATTAGCTATGTGCTACATCAAGGGAGGTGTGGCTAGGTGCCCATCTCGGCGGTTGATAGCTAAGTGCATCACCGAAGACAGATTACTGTCGGGATCATGATGTGATCGGTGGCTCAGCCACGGTCTTGTGCAGCAGGTCTGCCTAGGTAAGATATGTGGGATCACTCAGTTGTGATCGGTGGATTAGCAATGGCCTTAAGCAGGGAGTCTGCTAAGGTTGGCGTAATGGAGGGACTTAGGTTGGGTTGGATCATAATTGCATATCTATTGGTATGGACTGTGTGGGTATGGGTTAAGCCCATACATGTGGAAACATGAGTAATGATTATGCACTGAGTCTGTGGACTCACCCAATTTTTCTTAACCATTTCAGGTGATGTGTAAAGTTGGACCAGGTTGGAGAGGATGCAAGGTGGCCCATGCCGAAGAAGATGTTTTAATTATTTTATGGAATTTAACATTAATTATTCTCTTTAAGTATTGGTTGTAATAAGGGCCTTTTTACTATAATTGGTATTATTTTAATTGTGGCTTGTTTTAATTGAATTACTATGTGAAGACGTTTTTATTTTTAGCAACTTTTCTTTGTTCAAATTATATATATATGGGTTTAATAAAGTTTTAGTTCAGACACTTTATGACGTTAAGGTTTCCATATTATTCTAAGTGGGCATGATTTTCAAAAGTTAACACTATTCTTACCATTTTATCCTAAGTCAAAAAGATTTTCAACCGTCTTTCCAGAGTGACACAACCAGATCCGATTAAGGCTCATGGGCCGGGTTTGGGGCTGTTACACGATCTATACTCGTATGTCTAATTGAAACATTTAATCTATTTTTTGCATCTCTATATTTCTTCGTCAAAGGTTGAGAGAAATTACTTATCGATCTTTTTCTTTCATTACGAGCTTCAATCGACTTTCTCGATATTATCATCATTAATAGCTCGAAATTCTTCAGCCCCATACTTACGAATGTTATCAACCGGAGGATCATTCAACAGATTTGGATACATACTCGGTGGCACAATCGTAGTTTGAGGAGGATTAACTGGGGGCGGGGGTTGCAAAACAGTCGGCTTATTTTTCATGAATTGAGTGAACCACTCACTCATCATCTGGAAGAAAGCTTGTTTAGCCTCTCCCTCTTGACCGCTGTAGCCAGTATTGAATTCGAAAGCTCTGTCCCTTGTGCGGGACGCAGCACATCACTTTTTATGTCGTCAGCTACGGCTCTTTCGGGATCCATTGCTATACGGAAAAAACATTTATACGTCAGGATTCGTCACACTATCACATTTCAAATTTTATGGCAAGTATATCTAGACTCTGCCACACTACGTTAGTCCGAGAATCGACTAAACCGTAGCTCTGATACCAACCAAATATAACACCCTTATCCCGTGTCCGATCACCGAATTAGGGTGAAGGCGTTACTAGACAGATCGAAAACATTTACTGAATTAATCGTACAACCATTCATCAATATCAATCATAATGTCCCTTAAGTAGGTCATCGAAACCTTAAGCATGCTTATAAATTGAGTCGGGACTAAACTGAAACACATAAGAAATTTCATAAAAATTTAAAACTTTTCTAACATACAGGGGACACACGGCCGTGGGGTTAGGCCGTGCCTCACTCACGGCTACTGGACACTCCCTTGTGTCGTCCCCGTGGTGGTATACTGCCAAAATCAACACGGTCACCAAGCATGCCCATGTGCTAAGTCCGTGTACTACTAGATCACATACTGCCATTTCTCACACGGCCATCAAGCATACCCGTGTCGATGTCGTATGCAATTTAAACCACATTCTGCCAATTTGCCCATGGTCTTAGGCACGCCCGTGTGCCTCAACCGTGTGATAGTATAAGCCATTTTACCATGCCAATATGCCACCCACTTAGGGTCTTCCTACAAGCAATATATACCTAAACATAATATGTATATATGGCAACCAAAACATATCAAATGTTTCACTTCATCCATACATTCAATACAAATTCCATTCATACTAACTTACAAACTAAATCCTACATCATTTCAAGCATATATCAGCCATTTGCTTAACCAAAACTTAACCATTTCATATGCATCAAAGCATACCAAAATATATGCTTCGTATAACTCATTCATTCAAGCATTTTATCAACTCAAGACTAACCAAAACATATGGCTAAAATCATCTTATAACCACATGCACTTATCTAGCCTATACAGGCCATAATTAGCTATATACATTTTTTAAAAGGGTACCAAAATGATTTTAGTAGTGTGATGACGATCCGTGACGGTCCCGAGCCTTCAGTAGCTTTGACGACCTATAAAATAGAGAAAACATGCACATAGTAAGCTTTCCAAAAGCATAGTAAGTCATATATAAATAAACTTGGCATAGAAGGCACTTATGCAAATAAATACATTAGTACATATCTATCATTATTATTGCATATATGCTTTGCTTCATACACTATTAACCACATTTGTTATCTTTCCAACTTCAAGAATCATATAATTACGTAATTCATATATCATAACTTTACATATCATATCATCAATTCCGTATCCATAGCGTCATAGTAAAATTACTTAGATGCTTACCTTATATACACAATTAGTGCATAATCAACGTAGCTGAAATGGTTTTACATACACATATTTATTCTTAACTCAAATTTACAATTCGCATCACAGACTTGCCCGTTGATACAATAGGAATCTAATAGAATGCTCAGAAAACTCAGAATAATCGTACAAGCCAACGTCCTAAACGAGACCTTCCATGTACTCAGATATCGATACCTTAGTTTCGAACAAATTGTTACACGAATCAATATGATGCCGACGTTCTAGACATGGTCTTACACGAGAAGCTCATATCGCTGCCAATGTCCCAAACGTGGTCTTACATATAATCAGATAATGATGTCTCTATCCCAGATTAGGTCTTATATATGATCAGATAATAATGCCTATGTCCCAGACGAGGTCTTATATATAATCAGATAATGATACCTACATCCCAGACAAGGTCTTATATATGATCAGAAAATAATGCCTACGTCCCAGACAAGGTCTTATATATGATCAGATAATGATGCCTACATCCCAGACGAGGTCATATATATAATCAGATAATGATGCCTACGTCCCAGACGAGGTCTTATATATGATCAGATAACGATGCCTACGTCGCAGACGAGGTCTTATATATAATCAGATAATGATGCCTATATCCCAGACGAAGTCTTATATATGATCAGATAATGATGCCTACGTCCTAGAGGAGGTCTTATATATAATCAAATAATGATTCCTACGTCCCAGACGAGGTCTTAAATGAAATTTCAAATCAACTCCAACGTCCGGGCGTGGTCTTACATGATAAAACAGGACAGATACCTATGTCATGACATAGCTAATCCTATCTATTCCTAGGTTCGATCGGGACTTCTCAAACTTAATCACTATGTCAGACTCATCTCGGAATTCATAAGCATATACTCTCATAGGTATACATTATGAACCTTAGTCATATTATTTGCATAGTGACTTACCTCGGATTCGATATTTCGGAATGAAAACGGCTACTCGTTAACTTTCGCTTTCCCGCGATCTAAGTCTATTTTCCTCGGTTCTTGATCTAAACATATTCAGAATTAACCCTTTTATTCACTAATTCATTCAATTCAATCCATACACACATATTTTGGGCTATTTACAAATTAGCCCTCACATTTGCACATTTTATCAATTTAGTCCATTTTACTCAAAACACTAAAATTTCCAATATAAAACATGCTAATCTTTAACATATCTATAATATAAAATCATCAAACATAAAAAACCACAAGAACATGTTAACGGCCGAACATCAAGCATGCTCAAATTTAAAAATTCTACCATGGGTCAACTAATATTTGATGCAATGATCTCAAAAATGTAAAAATTATCGAAAACCAAAGTAAAACACATATTGAATTGAGCTAGATGATGGCCGAACACTTCAAAGACTTTAAACCCTTATTTTCTTATCTAACATACGGCAATGAAAGATGAAGAACAAATTAAATGGCTTTTAATTTCATATAATAACATTTTTAATGATTTACCAATTTAACCTTTCATTAATAATAAAAACAACTTATAACTTAAGGTCATACTTGACCTTTTCCGCCCACTAACTCATAAAATGGGTTAATTTCCCTTTTTATACTCCAAAGTAAAAAGCCACAATCAATTTAGTGCATTTTCACTCTAGTTTGAAACTTTCACCTTTTACGCGATTAAGTCCTTTTTCTAAATTAAACACACAAACAATTAAATTTTTCTACGAAACTTTCACACACTTTAATTCACATATAATAAGCACAAAATAAATCATTTAAATATTCCTCAGACTCAGATCCATGGTCCCAAAACAACTGATCCTACTAGGGTATAAACCGGACTGTTACATATCACCCACAATTGAATGGGCAAGTTGAAAGGGTGAATCATGAAACCAAAGGTATTCTTGAAATAGTAGTGCACCCAAACTGTAACACCGCATACCCAAGCCCGATGCTAAGACTGGATACTAGACTTTACCATGCTTGAACTCATTTAATCAAGTACTTGCTGGCTATAAAATTAAATTTCGACTTAAAACCTTTCTTTCTTGGTCTAGACGTACGTATCATGGTCATACGAGGCCTTAAACACTCATTCGGACTTTCAGAACTTATTGAAATCCTCTCTCAAAATCAGAGGTTACACGTCCGTGGGGTTTGGGGCACGCCCGTGCATTCCTAAACACGCCCATGTTCCCATCCGTGGGGTGCTACTGACTTATCCGACACGGCCTTGATACGCCCGTGTCCTCCAACCGTGTGGAGCTACTGACTTATTTGCCACGGCTTGAGCACACGCCCATGCCCAAGTCGTGGGTCTTACATGGCTCATGCACACGGCCGTGGGATTCACCCGTGGCCTATTTTAACAAGTAATCATAAGGTGCAAGGTTCGCACGGCCCAGACACACGCCCGTGTGTCTAATCGTGTGGACACTGAGAGGCTATATTCCAAGCCCTTCTCCATCCTACATTTCAACAATAATATACTCATTCAATAAAGTCTCAAAACAATGACTAAAACACATGAATTCATACATTTGATTCATGAAAATAAAGTGTTACTACCATACAAATACAACAACTTAGCCATCATCAACGGCTATACACAATTAAACTACAAACCCTTTTTGGCCAACATAGTTTGGCACATTAACAATAACTTAATCAACCTTAAATTCTAGTCCTATACACGCCATGACTCATAAGGACTAGATATCTCAAATCGAATGTCTGCTCGATAGTGTGAAAACATCTCCAGCGGCCTCCAACCCGTATTAGTCAACATAATCTATAAGAGATGATAAAAGAAAAAGAGTAAGCACTAATGCTTAGTAAGTTCATCTGCATAATCTGGAAATTATTAATATTCATTAAATATAGATAACCACAAGATATTATGCTGGGTCATTCCCATTAACTCATGGTTGCTTACTCAATCACTCTAGAAGCTTACTCATTCTATCTCTTACCGTACCACGAGCTAATTGCTCGTTTACAAAGAATCCATTCTTGCACTGATTATCATGTAATCCATTCTTGCACTGATTATCATGTAATCATATAAGACATCACATCAAGTCTTATTAATAAGCTACTCATCTTTCGGTGGTTTTGCACTTAGCCCACCATTATCATACATTCATAAATAGTCATCCACATGTAATTGTAACACCCCTCACCCAGGTCTGTTGCTGGAACAGGGTACGAGGCATTACCGGACATGATTCATACTAATGTACAAAATTTAAAATGTAAAATCCATATAAATTTAAAAATTTTTCCATAGATAGTCGTCAATACCCATAAGTAAAATAATTATTCGTTATTACAAATAACAAAACAATTAAGCCTTCTATACATGCCATAATTCCCAAAATATTGTTTTCAAAATACCAAAAGAAGGCTGATAGTGTGGATGGATCTCCGACGATCACCGAATCCCGAGCTAGCTTGATGACACTATGGAACAAGGAAAATAAAAGAAAGTAAGCATATAGCTTAGTAAGTAAGTATATAAATAATAAATAATGGATTTAATATGTTTACAAGATAAAACAATCATATCTACATTCAAAGTCACTATTAATTCAAACTAGGAGCAAGCTGTTAATTCGAGTCATAGTCACTAAATTATTTTTATCTAGAGCTACGAAACTCAAAATTAAGATCCATAAATTTTACCTGAAACTAGATTCACATATATTTTTACCACAAAATTTTCAGAATTTTTGGTTTATCCAATTAGTACAGTTTATTCTTCAAAGTCTCCCCTGTTCTGCTGTCTAACAATTCCGACCATTCTTTGCTAAAATTTAATTATCTCTTTGTACAGAATTCAAATGATGTTCTAGTTTGCTTCTTATAAAAATATACTCAATAAGGAATCTAATCATACAAATTATGTCCCAATATTATTTTTTAAAAATTTTCAATGATATTTCCAATTCAGAATAGGGGATCTCGAAATCACTCAGAACCAGTCTCACAAAAATCTAAATATCTCAAAATATACCAATCCTTTGCTTTCTATGTTTCTTTTAGATGAAAATAGACTCAATAAGCTTTAAATAAATGTCTTATAAAACTTATAATTCGATTTCTACCATTTTTGGTGATTTTTCAAATTCACATCACTGCTGCTGTCCATAACAGTTTTATTGTAAAATTTTACTTTCTCTCACTTTAGTTGTATTCATTACTTACCTATAACAACCATTCAAATTTCCAATCACATATTGAGCATATTGCTCATACATTATACATACATATACATATACATATACTTATCACTACAACATCTCACATAATTTCATTTAGTCAGTTTTCCCGTTGAACGCTTCGGAATAATAACGAATATGCGGTGGTTTCGCACATAGCCCACCTTTGAAATCAAAGCTCTCTTGTACACATAGTGGCCTTCACCCAGTACCACTCATGTGACCTATCTCGATTATGCTTATAATTCTGGCTCTCTTGTACATATGGTGGCCTTCACTTAGCACCACTCATATGACCTAGCCTTCTCGTAGCTCTCTTGTACACATAGTGGCTCAATCCATATACCACACATGTGACCTAGCTACATATAGCTTTCTTGTACACATGGCATACTCTCGGTACTACACATGTGACCTAGGTACATATACAAAATCTCTTGTAGCTCTCTTGTGCACATAGTGGCCTACACTTAGTACCACTCAATACATTAAACATGCTGAAATGTAATACATCAATAAAAATAATGAATTATTTACATACTACTTACCTCGGTGCAAAATATGGAAAAATTTGCAATTTAGTCCTTAACTTTTCCTTTCCCTCGTTCAAGATCGATTCCACGTTCTTCTCGATCTATAATAACACATTTAGATTATTTAATATTTACATTATTTAATTCAATCCAAAATCACATTATGGCAAATTATGTTTTTGCCCCCTAACTTTCACAAAATTACAATTTTGCCCCTAGGCTCGAAAATTAAACTTCATCCTATTTTCTTACATTTTAGGACATGCTGAACATTTTTCCCTTCTATGGCAACATCAAATTCTCACTCTAACATGTACTTATGAACATTAAATATTTTTACCTATTATGTCATTTTACTCGTTTTTACGTAAAATCGCTGAGCAAAAGTTGTTTAACATAATTTCAGCCTTCATATTCTATCATAAAAAATCAAAATAAACACATTTCACCTATGGGTATTTTTCCAAATATGAACCCTAAGTTAAATTATTGCTAGAATAAGCTAAACCAAGTTACCGGGATTCCAAAAACGTAAATAACATGAAAAATGGGGCTTGGATTGACTTACTATGGAGCTTGGAAGCTTGGAAACCCTAGCTATGGAGTCCCCCCCTTGAAGTTTCATCCTAAGGAAGAAGATGAGCATATTTTTCCATCTTTTTCCCTTTTAATTTCTTTTTATTACCAAATGACTAAATTACCCTTCATTAAAAACTTTGGTTCTTTCTACCTATATTTGTCCATTTTTGTCCATGAAAGCCTAATGGTATAATTACCATTTAAGGACCTCTACTTCAATTATGCTCTTCAATTAAATCCTTTAGTATCTAGAACTCTCATTTATCAACTTTTACAATTTAACCCTAATAAGCAAATTAGACAAGAATTTCATAAAATTCTCTATCAATACTCTAACACATGCATCCAATCAATTAATAAATCATAAAAATTAATCAAAATAAAGTTTTCTATCTCGGATTCGTGGTTTTGTAACCACTATTCCGTTTAGGCCCTATTTCGGGGTGTATGGGTACTGTTTTCGCATAGCCTCTTCGGGCTCCTATGTAGCCTCGTCTACCCCATGTCTATTCCATAACACTTTCACAAGTGTGACACTTTTTTTCCTTAGTTGCTTGACCCTTCGAGCTAAAATCTTAATTGATTCCTCTTCGTAAGTCATATCTGGCTTAATCTCAACCCCCGTCTAAGGAATCACATGTGACGGATCAGAACGGTAACGATGTAACATGGATACATGGAACACATTATGAATCTTCTCTAACTCAGTTGGAAAAGCTAACTGATATGCTAATGGCCCAACTCTCTCTGTAACCTCAAATGGCCCAATAAATTGTGGACTTAGTTTGCCTTTCTTGCCAAATCTGAGGACTTTCTTCCACGGGGATACTTTTAAAAACACTTTGTCACCAAATTGATACTCAATCTCTTTTATCTTCAAGTCTGCATATGACTTCTGTCTATCTGAAGTTGCTTTCAAGCAATCTCTGATGACTTTTACTTTCTCTTCTATTTCTTTAACTAAATCGACCCCATGAATGTGATTTTCCTTAAGCTCTGTCCAATATAAAGGTGTACGACATTTGCGTCCATACAAAGCCTCATAAGGTGCCATCTTTAAACTCGATTGATAACTATTATTGTAAGCAAACTCTACTAATGCTAAATACTTTTCCCAACTGCCTTGAAATTCTAATACACAACATCTAAGCATATCCTCAAGCACCTGAATTACTCTCTCTGACTGTCCATCGGTATGAGGATGAAAAGTTGTACTAAAACTCAACTTTGTGCCCAAAGCTTCCTATAACTTCTTCCAAAACTGTAAAGTAAATCATGAATTTCTGTCTGAAATGATCGATAATGGTACCCCATGTAGTCTAACTATCTCTGAGATGTATAATTCAGCCAACTTATCCGAACTGGGATAAAATGAGTCGACTTCATTAGCTTATCAATTACAACCCATATTGCATCTTTCTTTCTCGGTGTCAACGGCAGTCCTATAACAAAATCCATAGTAACTTAGTCCCATTTCCACTCAGGGACTAACACAGGCTGCAATAAACCTGAACCTGATGTTTGGCTTTTACTTGCTGACAGATCAAGCATCTAGAAACAAACTTTGAAATATCTCTTTTCATTCCTACCCACCAATACATTTTCTTCAAATTATTATACATCTTTGTACTACCTGGGTGAATAGAAAAAGAACTATTATGTGCTTCCTGTAGGATCTTCTAAATAAGCTCATCATTCTTCGGTACACATATTCTATCTCTGAACAATAAACAACCATTAGAACCAATCTGAAAATCAGACTCTACACCTGACTCGCACTGAGCTCTTTTAGCTTGCAACTCACTATCATTTTTCTGAGCTTCATGGATTTCTTCAAGAAACATCGGTTTAGCTCTCAACTCAGCTATAATGAAACCGTCATCTGATAAAGCCAAGTTAGTATTCAAAGCTCTCAATGCAAATAAAAATTTTCTACTCAAGGCATTAGCAACAACATTTACTTTACCCGGATGGTAATCGATCACTAACTCATAATCTTTAATCAACTCTAACCATCTTCTTTGCCTCAGGTTCAAGTCTTTCTAAGTCATCAAGTATTTCAAGCTTTTATGATCAGTGAATATTCGACACTTCTCGCCATACAAGTGATGTCTCCAAATTTTCAGAGCAAATATAATAGCAACTAGCTCTAAATCATGTGTCGGATAATTTTTCTTATGTGGTTTTAGCTGTCTAGAGGCATAAGCAATTACTTTGCCTTCCTGCATAAGTACACAACCCAATCCATTTAAGGATGCATCATTGTAGACCACAAACTCTTTACCTAGTTCTGGTTGTACTAAGACAGGAGCTTCAGTCAACAATGCCTTTAACTTGTCAAAACTCTGCTGACATTTCTCAGTCCATTCAAATTTGACATCTTTTTGTAGCAATCTCGTCAATGGGGTAGCTATTATGGAAAATCCCTCTACAAATCATCTATAATAACCAGCTAACCCCAGAAAACTTGTAACCTCAGATACATTCCTCGGAGGCTTCCACTCAACAATGGTTGAGATCTTGCTCGGGTCAACTCTAATGCCTTCATCTGAGATGATGTGTCCTGGAATCCAACTTCTCAAAGCCAGAACTCACTTTTACTAAATTTAGTGTACAACTGGTTATCTCTCAAAGTTTGTAAGAGAGTTCTCAAATGCTCTGCATGCTCAGTCTCATCATGAGAATAAATTAAGATATCATCAATAAACACGACTACAAACTTATCCAAGTAAGGTCTGAATATTCAGTTCATTAAGTCCATGAAAATGGCAGGAGCATTAGTCAAGCCAAATGGCATCACAAGGAACTCATAATGACCGTACCTAGTCCGGAAAGTAGTCTTCGAAACATTTGACTCTTTAACTCGAAACTAGTAGTAGCTGAATCTCAAATTTATCTTAGAGAACATAGTGGCTCCCTTCAATTGATCAAATAAATCATCAATTCTAGGTAATGGATATCTGTTCTTTATTATTACCTTGTTAAGTTGCCAATAGTCTATGCACAATCTCATTGAACCGTCTTTCTTTTTCACAAATAAGACCGGTGCACCCCAAGGTGAATAACTAGGTCTTGTAAAGCATTTATCAGTTAATGCCCAGAGTGAGCTTTCAATTCTTTCAATTCCAATGGGACCATTCTATATGGAGCAATAGAGATGGGTGTGGTACCTGGAATCAACTCAATACCAAACTCCACTTCTCTAATAGAAGGCAAACCTGATAATTCTTCCAGAAACACATCTAGATACTCGCATACTACTGGCACTGACTCAATTTTTAGCTCTGAATCTTTAGTGTTTAACACAAAAGCAAGATAAGCTTCATACCTTTTTCTCAAACATTTCTGAGCAGACATAATAGAAATCATGGCAAATGAACTATTTGGCTCATCTCAGTTAACCCAAAGGATTTCACCAGTTTCACATTTCAGCTCGATGAATTTTTTCCCACAATTCACTATCACATCATGTGCAATCAGCCAATCCATACCAAGGATCACATCAAACACGTCAAATGGCAATAGCATGAGGTTAGCCGGAAACAATGACCTCTAATCATTAAAGGGCAATTTCTACATACTTTATCTACTAACACATGCTTGCCTAATGGATTTGATGCTTTAATCACAAATTCTATAGATTCTATAGGCATACTTATACTAGGCATCAATTTCAAGCAAACATAGGAATGGGTCGAACCCGGATCAATCAAAGCAACAACATTAATATCATGTAGAGAAAATGTACCCGTAATTACATCGGGGGAGGATGCTTCTTCACGAGCTCGAATGGCATATGTCCTAGAAGGTGTTCTAGCTTCTGATCTTGTGGCTGGGTCTTTCATCACACTTCTACTGCTAGCTCCACTTCCAGTATTTCTCAAAGTTCTACCTCTATTAGCAGTGTTAGTCTATCTAGCACTGTGAAATTTCTCTTCCTTAGCTTCCTCCGGACAATCTTTAATAAAATGATCGCGAGAACCACACCTGAAGCAAGCTCGACAAGTTCCCCAATACTCACCAAAATATTGCCATCCATAATGCTGACACTCGGGTTTACTAGACTTCACATTGCCCACACTTGCCACTGAAGTAGCTTGAGTTTTAGGACCCGAATATGATCTCCCACGGTCTCGGTGCGAATGTCCCGCTGAAACAGTAAATTGAGGATTCATCTCTTTGAACTTCTTTAATTGATATTGGGACGACTTGCTCATCAGCCTCTTTCTTGTATCCCGGTCCTCGATAGTAGCTTTCATTCTTCCTTTTTTTAATTCCTCAGCTTTAAGGGCTCGGTCGACCAATACCACAAATTCTTTCAGCTCAAGAATTCCCACAAACATTTTAATGTCCTCATTAAGCCCATCTTTAAATCTCTTGCACATAATATCCTAGGTGGACACACACTCCTGGGCATACTTACTAAGTCTAACAAATTCACGCTCGTACTTTGCCACCGACATCTTGCCCTGCTTCAATTCAAGAACTCCCCCGTTTCTGATCAATAAATCGCTGACTTATATATTTCTTTCTAAATTCTTCCAGGAAGAAATCCCAAGTGATCCTTTCTTTTGGCACCACTGCTACTAAAGTTTTCCACAAATGATAGGCTGAATCTCTCAGAAGTGATACAGCACATTTTAAACACTCCTCTGGTGTACACGAGAGCTCATCAAATACACGGATAGAGTTTTCAAGCCAAAACTCCGCTTTCTCAGGATCATCATCAATATTTGCTCTAAACTCTTCTGCTCCTTGCTTTCTAATTTTATTGACTGGAGGCTTGTTCATTCTTACCAAATCCATGCCCCGGGAGCTACGGAACCGCTCGAGGTATGGGAGGGTGGAGGAGGTTTAGCATTCGGATTCGCTTGAATAAACTCAAGATACCGATTACTCATCATTTTGAGGAAGGCTTCCCAGCCCCTCTCCTTGTCCACATGTTTCAGATCTATTTTCATCTTGCAGCCCTTGCTTGCGGAGCCGTGCATTACTTTCAAAGATCATCGGCAGCTTGCTCGGTCGGGATCCATTTACTATAAAAAATAACATTTTATATTGTCAAGAGTCATCACACTATCACAATATATTTATGGCATGAATAGCTAGACTTTTACACACGCTGTGTTAGTCTGAGAACTGACTAAACCATAGCTCTGATACTACTAAATGTAACACCCTCACCCAGGTCCGTCGCCAGAACAAGGACGAGGCATTATCGGACATGATTCATACTACTGTACAAAATTTAAAATGTAAAATCCGTATAAATTTAAAACTTTTTCCATAGATAGTCGTCAATACCCATAAGCAAAATAATCATTCGTTATTACAAATAACAAAACAATTAAGCCTTCTATACATGCCATAATTCCCAAAATATTGTTTTCAAAATACCAAAAGAAGGCTGATAGTGTGGATGGATCTCCGACGATCACCGAATCACAAGCTAGCTTGATGACACTATAGAACAAGGAAAAGAAAAGAGAGTAATCATATAGCTTAGTAAGTAAGTATATAAATATTAAATAATGGATTTAATGTGTTTACAAGATAACACAATCATATCTATATTCAAAGTCACTATTAATTCAAATTTGGAGCAAGCTGTCTATTCGAGTCACAGTCACTAAATTATTTTTATCTGGAGCTACAAAACTCCAAATTAAGATCTGTAAATTTTACCTGAAACTAGATTCACATATATTTTTACCACAAAATTTTCAGAATTTTTGGTTTATCCAATTAGTACAGTTTATTCTTCAAAGTCTCCCCTGTTCTGCTGTCTGACAATTCCAACCATTCTTTCCTAAAACTTAATTATCTTTTTGTACAGAATTCAAATGATGTTCTAGTTTGCTTCTTCTAAAAATATACTCAATAAGGAATCTATTCATATAAATTATGTTCCAATATTACTTTTTTACAATTTTAAATGATATTTTGAAGTCAGAACAGAGGATCTCGAAATCACTCAGAACCAGTCTCACAAAAATCTAAATATCTCAAAATATACCGATCCTTTGCTTTCTATGTTTCTTTTATATGAACATAGACTCAATAAGATTTAAATAAATGTCTCATACAACTTATAATTAGATTTCTACCATTTTTGTGATTTTTTAAATTCACATCACTGCTGTTGTCCACAACAGTTTTATTGTAAAATTTTACTTTCTCTCACTTTAGTTGTATTTATTACTTACCTATAACAACCATTCAAATTTCCAATCACATATTGAGCATATTGCTCATACATTATACATACATATACATATACATATACTTATCACTAAAACATCTCACATAATTTCATTTAGTCAGTTTTCCCATTGAATGCTTCGGAATAATAACGAATATGCGGTGGTTTCGCACACAGCCCACCTTTGAAATCGAAGCTCTCTTGTACACATAGTGGCCTTCACCCAGTACCACTCATGTGACCTAGCTCGATCATACTTATAATTCTGGCTCTCTTGTACATATGGTGGCCTTCACTTAGCACCACTCATATGACCTAGCCTTCTCGTAGCTCTCTTGTACACATAGTGGCTCACTCCATATACCACACATGTGACCTAGCTACATATAGCTTTCTTGTACACATGGCATACTCTCGGTACTACACATGTGACATATCTACATATACAAAATCTCTTGTAGCTCCCTTGTGCACATAGTGGCCTACACTTAGTACCACTCACGTGACCTAGCTACATGCCAATTACATCTTTCGATTCTGAAGGTTCAAACGGGAAATAACTCACTTTTTAACACTTTATTTCATTCTTTCAATAGTCAATTATGATCCAAAAATCAGAAACAATACATTAAACATGTTGAAATATAAAACATCAATAAAAATAATGAATTATTTACATACTACTTACCTCGGTGCAAAATATGGTGAAATTTGTAATTTAGTCCTTAACTTTTCCTTTCCCTCGTTCAAGATCGATTCCACGTTCTTCTCGATCTATAATAACACATTTAGCTTATTTAATATTTACATTATTTAATTCAATCCAAAATCACATTATGGCAAAATTACATTTTTGCCTCCTAACTTTCACAAAATTACAATTTTGCCCCTAGGCTCGAAAATTAAACTTCATCCTATTTTCTTACATTTTAGGACATTCTGAACATTTTTCCCTTCTATGGAAACATCAAATTCTCACTGTAACATGTACTTATGAACATTAGATATTTTTACCGATTATGTCATTTTACTCGTTTTTACGTAAAATCGCTTAGCAAAAGTTGTTTAGTATAATTTCAGCCTTCATATTATATCATAAAACATCAAAATAAACACATTTCACCTATGGGTATTTTTCCAAATATGAACCCTAAGTTAAATTATTGCTAGAATAAGCTAAACCAAGTTATTGGGATTCCAAAAACGTAAAGAACATGAAAAACGAGTCTTGGATTGACTTACTATGGAGCTTGGAAGCTTGGAAACCCTAGCTATGGAGTCCCCCCCCCCTTGAAGTTTCGTCCTAAGGAAGAAGATGAGCATATTTTGCCATCTTTTTCCCTTTTAATTTCTTTTTATTACCAAATGACTAAATTACCCTTCATTAAAAACTTTGGTTCTTTCTACCTATATTTGTCCATTTTTGTCCATGAAAGCCTAATGGTATAATTACCATTTAAGGACCTCTACTTCAATTATGCTCTTCAATTAAATCCTTTAGTATCTAGAACTCTCATTTATCAACTTTTACAATTTATCACTAATAAGCAAATTAGACAAGAATTTCATAAAATTCTCTATCAAAACTCTAACACATGCATCCAATCAATTTATAAATCATAAAGATTAATCAAAATAAAGTTTTCTATCTCAGATTCATGGTTTCACAACCACTGTTCCGTTTAGGCCCTATTTCGGGGTGTTACAGTAATACTTTAAATCAATTGTTCATCCGAGAACACCCTCACATTACTACTCTTACTTAACTTTTCCACTATTTTTATTCGCATTCCCACAATATAACAATAAATCTAACTCATGAAACAAGGTGCATTAATTTCCCATATCCCAATAGGGTTCATCATATATATATATAAATTGAAATCATCTCAATTCAATTCTAGTACACACTTGTGCCATTTGTAGCTCAACCGCATACTTTCTTTACTTCAACATATACTCAAGTTATAAAATAACTCTCTTGAGTCTCATACTCATGAAATCACATAGAAGTCATACCCCAATAGGGTATTACTTGAATTAACATATCAATGCCGTGTCCTTGACATGGTTTTATACTAATCCTTACATCGAGGCCATAATCCAATATGGTCTTATACGAGACTTTAACTATCATCTCAACACTCTTCATGCATTTCATCTAGGGGTATTTCATACATCCATTGTAACATTCGGGATTGGGGGTCTCGTATTTTAATTCATATCTATGTTTTAGTATGCTCAGTATGCTGTTTGAGTGTGTTTGGGAAACCTTGGGGTTAGGTAGAAGCCTTAGTGAAAATTTCTAGTTTGAAGCCTTTAGGGAAGAGCTAGGGGAGCTAGTCCTTAAGGGATTTAATGTGGGGTGTATGGACACAACAAATGGAGTGGTGGTGTGGCAAGGAGACGCCACCTTGTGGGCAGGGGAGTTGCGTCAAAGGGGAGTTCCAAGGGGGAGAAGGTTCGAGCAACATGGACAGCATTTTGGAGGTTGTTTTTGCGTCAAGAGGGGGAGGTAGTGGATTCGGCTATGGCACTTGGAAGGGGGAAGTTTGAATGGGTCAAGCATTTTGAATGTGTGGTGGAGAGTGGGGTGGAAGGTTTAAATCATTCAAACCTGTTTGAATAAGGGGAGGGGAGGAAAATTTGGAGGAAAACAAGGGATGAGGAGTGAGGCTGAAGAGTTGGCCAAATGTGGGATGCTAGAGGGTGGCATTTTCGATCATGAAGGGCGTGTGCCGAAAATGTGAGGTTTAGTAGCTTGAGTGTGTGCATTTTAGAGTTTTTCTCTTCTTTAGTTCTCTCTGTCGAAAGTGTTAGTCAAGAGCTCTTCAATTGTTTTCTCTCCATTTGACCAAAAACTGAAGGTAAGGATGACCATTTAGGCATTTTGTTCACCCTCTTTTCCTTCTTTCCGAATTCTTTATCTATTTTCTTCTCTCAACCTTAAGAGCCGAACCTTCCTCCAAGCCTTTCTCATTTTCTTTCCCATCATCACTTGTTTGCTATACAAGCCGAATCTTTCTCTGTATTTTTTTTCTCTCCAGAGCTGAAACTTCTATCATTTTCTCCTTTTTAATTTTATTTTCCTTCTAAACCCGTATCATCTATTGTTCATTCTCCCTTTTTCCATCTGTTTTAATCTTTGCTACTTGTTCTTCATAGCCTAAAGTTACTTCTCATTTTCTCCCTTGGAATCGTTTTGTTCTTGAAACATTAGAAGTTGAAGTTTGTACCTCATATTTGGAAGGTGCCGTCATTTATTTACTTCCAACTCTCCCAATCGATTTCTAATATTGTGGTAAGGGGTTTCTTTTCTATTTGAATCTTGTTCTTTTCTTTTTGGTTGCCGAAACCAAAAGCTTCATTTGGTTTCTTGAGGTGTGGCCGAATCTATAAGGGTTGATTTTGTGGTTCTTTTGTTTGTAGCAAGGGGTGAAGGATATTAAGGATCTTTCGGACTTCGATTGTTCAAGGTAAGAAGGCAATATTCGGCCAAAGGCCACTCTTTTTGTCCATAATGTTAGAGCCAAATCTAAAATGGCTTATGTAGGGATTTCGATAACCTTCAAGTTCAAGTGAGAGCCTTCGGGATTTAGGTCGACTTTGGTAAGGATACTCTTTCGATCTTAGCATTTATTTGGTTCGTTATTCTTTCCTATTCAACGTTTTAACCCGGGTCTTCTGACCAAAGACTTTGTTTGATGGATTCGAGTATCAGCATAGGAGAGAAAGGGGTTGGACACGTAGTCCCTACCCCTAAATTCAAGAAGCGGTCAGTTTCAGCGGTTCGTGATTGGCCATCGGGGTGTGGGCCAGCTTCAAAGCAGGATCGTAGGCAAATAGCGGTAGTGTCGGTTAGTGATAGCGTCGACGTAGAGGGCGTGGTATTACGGGTTATCAGGTGTGTAGTTATTACACTGTTTCCTTGTCTAAATTAATTAAATGCATGTTGTAATATCCCGGGATAAGGGCTATTTTATTTTGGCGTTGTTTGCATGTTAATGGCTCGCTATGTTGTTGTTTGTGTGGTTTGGGGCTTAGTTGTAGGAGGGGCTTGAGAGTATTTGGGGAGGTTGGCGGTTGGAGAGAGTTTGGGGAGGGAAAAGAGTGGCGGTTGTTATTGTGGGAGAGTGCGAAATTTCCACTTAGGCAAATGTGCATTTTCGGTCACAATTTTATTTTGGTAAGCTAATTTTTGTTTAGTCAAAAGCTAGTAAAAGATCTCTTCATTTGTAAATAGCCTAATAGAAAAAAAAAACCTTCCATTTTGCTCCTTGAAAGCAAAACACAAAGCAACTTTATTTGCCAACTTTGCACTCTTTCTACATTTTGGTGAAGCCAAGTGTTCTTTTGCATTTTTCTCTTCTTTGTCATTTGTGTAAACAAAACCTCAAGCACCCTTCTGCCAAAATTCTACCTTGTTTCTTCTCTTTTTATTTTTCATTTGAACAAAGCCAAACCTAGTATCCTACTTTCATCTTTTTCCCTCTTTTGAAACCTTGGTAGCCGAATATTCATCTCTCCCTTTCTTTTCCAATTGTTGAAGCCAAAACTAGTGATCCTTCCTTCTCACATTTTCTTTTTGTTTTTACAACCCTTGTGCCGATTTCTCCATTTGTTTCATACCATTTCATTAAGCCGAAACCATCTTCCCTTGTTCCCCTAACTTTCATTTCCTTTTCTTAATGCCATCTTGACCAAGCACTTCTCCATTTATCATTTTATACTCTCCTTTCTTTTCACACAAAGCCAAGGTAGAAGTGTTAACATCTAGGCGAATCTTTTCTCTCCTAGTGGTGTTTGTTGGCGAATATTGGGTGTTGTTGGGTGCTTGTTTCCAATCGGTTGGTAGTGGGCATGAGCTTGGCGAATGGCCATTTTTCCTCTTCGTTCTTATATTTTGTGGTTTAAATGAAGGTAGGTTTTGTTATTGGTTGAAGGATATTGATCTAATGTGTAGACCAATTTCTTTATAGGGCATTCGGATTTTGGGAACCGGTGGGAGGAGCCTTGTTATCGATAAGCAAGCGGTAAGTGGTGGTAAGAGTAGTTTTCTTTTAGATTATTCTTTTAATCTTCGTTAAGTCAAAATTTGTTAAGGGATTAACCATTTTCTTTCTAGGGTGAGGCCGATTGTTGGATGAACCATTGTTGGTTCAATTGGGTAGAAAACCAAAGCAAGTTTAAGGTAAGGGTAATCGATATACCCCTTTGGATTAAATGGTTTTGGCGAATGAGTTAAGTGTTAATCCCTTATTGGCCGATTGTAGGATCGGGGTTGTCGGGGTGATCGAGGCGTGAGACCGATTCTAGGGATTAACACCTTCGCTATTTCGGTGTGTAAACCAACACACTATCTTAACTAAGTAATGTGATAACTTTGTTTGTGTAATGAAGCAGTGTGGTTGACTATTCGATACCCATTGAGGTATGGATACGGATTCGGTAAGTCCGTTTCATTATGAAATATGTGATGATATATGATATCATGATTGTTGATGTATATACTTTGGGATGCCATATCAAGCATGTGAGCATGATAGCATGATTGCACGATTTGCATCTAGTATGATATGCGATTGGGTGATATGAGAGGAGGGAGTATGATATCCGTGTCTTTGGGACAACTGTGTCTTTGGGACACGGAGGTTTGGCACCTCCGGTGGTTTGGTACCACGTATTTTGTGACTTTGGGTCACGGAGGTTTGGCACCTCGGCGTCTCGTCCGATGGCTTAGTACCACGGTGGGTTGGCCCCACAGTTGATTATCTGGGATTGGCCGGTGATTTGGTATCACACGATGGGTTGGCCCCATCATCGGATTTGTGACTCGATCACGGTGATTTGGTATCACATTGTGTCTTTGGGACACCGAGGTTTGGCACCTCATTGCGACTCGTCCACGTGGTTTGACACCACCGTGGGTTGGCCCCACTTATAAGATACGGGATCGTCGCTAGTGATTTGGTATCACACGATGGGTTGGCCCCATCATTGGACTATTGTGACTTGGTCACTAGTGGTTTGGTACCACAGTATGGATATCGTGACTTTGGGTCACGGTGGTTTAGCACCACCGGTGGTTTGGTACCACACGGGGTAGAAAAGGTGATGTGGTTGGTTAGGATCGGGTGCATTACTTGCATTATTTTGTTATGATGTGTGTTGGCATGTTATCTGGGAGAGGATTTATACTTGAGTCTTGCGACTCACTCTCTCCTTTGACTTTTCGGTGACACTTAGGCGGACATGGAGCCGGGATGGACTCGAGGTGCTCATGCCATGCTTAAATAAGGATTTGCTCGGACTTTTATGAATTTGGTACTTAAGCATATTTATTACTATTTGGTTTTATTTGGGTTTGTAAATGGCCTTTTAAAATTATGTTTTGTTTATGTTTAAAGTAGATTTGTAATATGCCTTAACAAATTAAGCGGGTTAAGATGTGCTAAAACTTGGAAAGGTAACGATTTCAAAACTACAAAAGCGATATTTTAAGCTATACCATCGGGTATCACACTATGATTTGAGTTAAAGTGAACTCAAACGTTTTCTAACAAACACGATTTTCTACTAAGTCAAAATGTTTTTGTAACAATGATAAACAACTCAAACTTCTTAACGAGATAAACTGTTTTACCTACATATGCGATTGAGTTTTCAAAATTTTCGGGTTTTCAAATACATCATCAGATTTCAATCAAACCTACTCAAGTTTTTCTTCAAATACAAAATTTTAGCGAAGTGTTTTCCTCAAACTTTTAAACTCAAACCTAAACCTCTCAAAAACCTTTTTCCCTGTAACATACCGATTCGATTACGTGGTGTATTGATCGGGTTTGGGGTGTTACATTTGTGGTATCGAGCTAAGTTCAAAGGCTTTTTGTGGGCGGGGCCCAAAATGTTTTAAAACTATAGTTTTGAGTTATTACATTTTAAAAGTATGGTTTGAAAGGCATGGCACCGAGTCACAAGCACCAATCCGCCTGAGTAAGTACCCGTACTATTGTTTGTGGTAATGATATTGATGAGATTGGATGGCTAGTGATAGTAAGACTACTCTAAGCTGGCCGATAGGATCGAGTGGACTCAAAAGCAAGCTCCTTTAATATTCATAAGACTTTGCTTTTAAGCATTGGAATAAATCTTGATACATAAAATTCTTTAAATCGGATGAGATTTAGTCATGAGTACCCGAGGTGGGCGTGGTCGTGGCGAGGTCAGCGGTAGGATGATTTACGAACCCGTGGGTTACAGTCGAGGTCGAAGAACGAGTATCGATTCCGCCACGGTGGAGGTGGTGAGTTTCAAGCGGGAGGGATGACGCAGCGTGTCCTGACGATCTTTGCGAGTGTTAGAAAGGGTAGGCTGGAGTAGGTGGAGGTGTAGGAACTAGGAAATGCGTACTGGCGACTTTGGGCAAGCAGGCTAAATTCTTTCGGGGTGTTTGGTGTTGCCCTAGCCTCTGCTGAATATTGGTGGAAGCAAGCGAGCGGATCATGGATGATCTAGACCTAGCTCTTGAAGAAAAATTAAAGGGATAGTATCACTTCGAGATGAGTCATACCAATGGTGGCTCCTTTGTTGGGATAATACTGCATTGAAGATCGACTTGGGACTATTTAGGCCGCTTATCGAGAAAAAAGTGCGTGGGGGCTAACTATATTAATGAGCGAGGAAAGCATTTACGAGATTAGTTCGAGGAGCAAATCGTAGCCGGTCTGGCAGGCGAGTTTACGAGGTGAGTCGGTATGCGTGGGTATGGTGGCTACTAAACATGAGAGGTGCGTTCGTTTCGAGGATGGCCTGCGGGACGAATTAAGGTTGATAATTGCGCCCCAGGGCGTGAATTCTGATTACGGTTGAAAAGCGAAGGTAGCCGAGGGCATTAAGGAGTTTGTGAGGCGGGGTATGGATAGGAAGGCCGACACAAGAGGAGTTTTGGATCTTACGGGTCGTCAAGTAATCGCCAGAAAAGGGCTAGACCAAGTGGTAGAATCGATCGGGTAGGTTTGTTCTTTGCTAAGCGAGGGACCGCCACATGTAACCGTTGTGGGAAGGCTCATTGGGAGGATGTTGGGTGATGGTAGAGGTTGTTTTGAGTGTGGCTCATTGGACCACCGTGTGAGGGTGTCCGCGCAAGTTGGCTAGAATTCAATCAGTCGGTAGTACTCGATATAGGAATAATGGACCACCACCACGAGAGGGCCGAGGTAATGGCGAGGAGGTAATGGTTACGGTCGGTAGTGGAGCACAGGCGGGAGGTGCGAGTAGTTACGAGGCAGACGGTAGGGGTTGGTGTATCTTTGCGGCGCGTAGAGAGGAGGCGACGCATCGGACGTCATGCACTGAATGCGTTTTTAATCTTTGGTTCTCCATTTCTTGCTTTAATTGATGTGGGTTCAACACATTCATATGTTACTAGTAGCATAGTGAAGACCATGGATTTAGACTCGAGATATCTTCTAGGCGGATAGTAGTAATAAGCCCTCAGGTCACTCTGTAGTGGTAGATAAAGCGTATAGAGATGTACCTCTAGAACTCCAAGGGGTATCTTTGTGGTCGATCGATGGAGCTGCCGTTTGGGGAGTTCGATCGATTCTCGGGATGGATTGGTGGTTAAGTACCGAGCAAAGTTGGATTCTTGTGACTAAGCGCATGATTCTAAAAACGACTTTGGGTGATGAAGTAGTTACGATCGGTAATAGGAGGAATTATCTGTCGAATGTGGTATCTGCTCTGAAAGAGAAGATGGTCGAAAGAATTTGTGAAGCATATGTGGTTCATGTGTATGCCTTGGAGGCTAAGGAGTCTGCTTGTGGAGCGGTTCGGACGATTGGGGAATTTGTTGATGTGTTTCTGAGGAGCTTGGGTTTGCCACCGGATCGAGAGGTAGAGTTGGGATAGATCATTGCAAATGCGCCGATATCCATTGCTCCGTCTGAGGATGGCACCTAAAGAGTTAGTGGAGCTTAAGGCTCGAGATCCGGAATTGTTGGGTGAGGCTTTATCGAGCCAAATATTTCGCCTTGGGGAGCGGCGGTACTCTTTGTCAAGAAGAAAAACGGTACCATGCGGATGTGTATAGACTACATGGTTGAATAAGTTGACGATCAAAACAAGTATCCACTACCTCGGATAGATGACTTGTTTGATCGGTGAAGAGGCGTCGGTTTTCTCGAAGATCGACTTAAGATGCAGGTATCACCGGTTAAGGGTAAAGGAGGCGGATATCGTAAGGCGGCATTTCATACTCGGTATGGGCACTTTGAGTTCTTAGTTATGCCGTTCGGGTTGACTAACGTGGTGCGTGACCTTCATGGATCGATGAATAGGGTGTTCCAACGATATCTAGATCGATTCGTAGTGGTTTTATCGGCGACATCTTGGTATATTCAAAGTGAGGAGGAACATGATGCCCATTTGCGGGTGGTATTGCGATTTTAAAGGAGAAATAGCTCTATCTGAAGTTGATAAATCTGAGTTTTGGCTTAGGAAGTGGCGTTCTTGGGTCATGTAGTGTCGGTGAGGGATTAGAGTGGACCCGTAAGATAGAGGCCGTTTTGGATTGAGGCCGCTTAAGTCGATGGAGTGAGATTCGAGTTTTACGGGCTGGCGAGGATACTACTGAAAATTTGTAGAGGTTTTCTTTGATCGTGAGACCGATGACTAAATTATTGAGAAAAGGGTTTCGTTTATTTGAATTTGAAGCGGCGGAGAGCTTGATAAGTTGAAGAAGATTTTGGTGAAGCTCGGTTACGATTCAACTTTGAGGTAGTAAGGAATTCACGGTGTCTTGCGATGCATCACATCTGAGTTTGGGTTGTGTCTTGATGCGGGAAGGAAGGTTGTGGCTTACGCATCTCGGCGGTGAGGCCACATGAGGTAAATTATCCAACATACGATCACGGGTTGGCGGTACGTAGTTTTTGCCTTAAAGATATGGAGGCACTACTTGTATGGAGAGAGATCGATAGTCTACATGGACCATAAGAGTCAAAGTACCTTGACTCGGAAAGACTTGAATCGAGGCAATACAGATGGATTGAGCTGGCGAAAGACTACGATTGTTCAATTGAGTATCATCCGGCAAGGCTAACGTTGTGGCGAGCGCATTGAGCCGTAAGGTTGTTTGATTTAGGCGTTGTTTGCCCACTTGAGTTTGTATGGCACGGGAGTATTCTGGCGAGTTGCGAGTTAAGCCTACGTGGGTTGAGTAGATCGAGAGAAAAATAGTTGTTGGATGAGGTTACGAGTCTTGAGAGGACACAAGTGCGGAATGATGGTTTGAAGGGTTATAGCTTGTCTAGTGATGGGGTCTTTGTGTTATCGGGAAAGCTTGTATCTTGGGGATTGAGCTAAAGCGAAGATTCTTGAGGATGCACATAGATCCCTACGCTATGCATCTGGAGGTAGCAAAATGTATAGAGATCTCGAGAAGCGATTACGGTGGCGAGATGCGAAAAAGGAAGTGAGCGAGTTGGTAGGGAAGTGTCGACATGTCGGCGAGTTAAAGTGAGCATCGATTCTGCGTCCGGTTGCTTCATCCGGTGAAGATTCCTCGATGGAAGTGGGAAAGGATAACTATGGATTTAAATCGGTGGATTATAAACACACCGAGCAAGAAGGATTCAATTTGGGTAATTGTGGATCGGCTAACTAAATCGGCTCGGTTTATTAGGTGAGGGTGGATTACTCACTGCAGAGGTTGGCAAAGGCGTATGTGTCGGAGATAGTGAGACTACGGGGTGCCGATGTCGATCATCTCGGATAGGGACCCGAGTTCACGTCAAGGTTCGGAAAGCGTTGCATCGGGCTCGGGTACACAGTTAGATTTCAACCACGGCATTTCATCTATGATGACAGGCGATCGGAAAGGGTTATCTGAGATCTTGGAGGATATGCTACGAGGTGTGTTTTGGATTTCGAGGGTAGTTGGGAGGAATATCTACCGTTAGGAATGAGTTCGCCTACAACAATAGTTACCAAGTAAGTATCAAGATGGCACCTTATGAGGCGTTATGCGGTAGAAAGTGTCGCTCACCTACTTGTTGGACGAGTTAAGTGAACATCGAGTTGTTGGGACCAGAGTTGGTTCTTTGAGACCGAAGACAAGGTTAAGTTGATTGAGGCTCGGTTGAAAGAAGCTTCGGACGGCGAAGTCCTATCCGATCTTAAGCGGAGAGATATTGAATTTCTTTGTGGGAGATCGGGTTTTCTGAAGGTCTCACCGTGGAAGAAAGTATTAAGGTTAGGGAGGAAAGGCAAGCTAAGTCAGAGGTTTATTAGGTAGTATAAAGTAATTGAGGCAGTGGGACCGATTGCATATCACTCGAGTTGCCGTGAGCTAAGTCGATTCATGGCGTGTTCCACGTTTCGATGCTTCGGCGTTATCGCTCAGATCCATCGCACGTGGTGACAGTAGGAGAGATTGAGGTAAACCCAGATATGACCATGGAGGAAGAGCCTGTACAGATTTTAGATCGGGATGTGAAGGTTCTGCGTAAGAAGTCTGTGCCCTTGGTTAAGGTTCTTTGGCGGAATCATGGCGTGGAAGAAGCGACGTGGGAACCCGAGGATACGATGAGACAGCAATACCCGCAACTCTTCTGACCAGGTAATTTCGAGGTCGAAATTATTTTAAGGGGGTAGAACTGTAATATCCCGGGATAAGGGCTATTTTATTTTGGCGTTGTTTGCATGTTAATGGCTCGCTATGTTGTTGTTTGTGTGGTTTCGGGGCTTAGTTGTAGGCTAGGAGTGAGCCTGAGTGGGTGGAAAAATTTTAGTTTTTGGGCTTTAGGGGATAGGAGCTGAAGGAGCTGGGTCTTATATATTTTAATTGGTGTTCTTGAGCACAAATGAAGAGCTAGCAAAGTGGCAAGCATGCGCCACTTGGAGCATGTGTATGGCGTCAATTGCAAGGGAGGAGGTCCTGAGTTCAAGCTGCGAAAATCCCCCATTTTGGCTCTCATTTTGACGGCATGGGGAGGAGGAGTTGTTGGTAGTTCAAACTCTACCATGGACTAAGTCAACACATTCAAATGGTGGGTGGTGAGTGAATGTAGGAAGGAGACTAGTTCAACAAGTTTGAATTAGGGGCTTGGGAGTATTTTGGGGAGGTTGGCCGGATTTGGAGAGAGTTTGGGGGAGGCAAAAGAGTGGCCGGTTGTTATTGTGGGAGAGTGCCGAAATTTCCACTTAGGCAAATGTGCATTTTCGGTCACAACTTTATTTTGGTAAGCTAATTTTTTGTTTAGTCAAAAGCTCGTAAAAGATCTCTTCATTTGCAAATAGCCTAAGCCGAAAAAGAACCTTCCATTTTTGCTCCTTGAAACCGAAACACAAAGCAACTTTATTTGCCAACTTTGCACTCTTTCTACATTTTGGTGAAGCCGAGTGTTCTTTTGCATTTTTTCTCTTCTTTGTCATTTGTGTAAACCGAAACCTCAAGCACCCTTACTGCCGAAATTCTACCTTGTTTCTTCTCTTTTTATTTTTCATTTGAACAAAGCCGAACCTAGCATCTTACTTCTATCTTTTCCCTCTTTTGAAACCTTGGTAGCGAATATTCATCTCTCCTTTCTTTTCCAATTGTTGAAGCGAAACTAGTGATCCTTCCTTCTCACATTTTCTTTTGTTTTACAACCCTTGTCCGATTTCTCCATTTGTTTCATACCATTTCATTAAGCCGAAACCATCTTCCCTTGTTCCCCTAACTTTCATTTCCTTTTCTTAATACCATCTTGACCGAAGCACTTCTCCATTTATCGTTTTATACTCTCCTTTCTTTTCACACAAAGCCGAAGGTAGAAGTGTTAACATCTAGGCCGAATCTTATTCTCTCCTAGTGGTGTTTGTTGGCCGAATATTGGGTGTTGTTGGGTGCTTGTTTCCAATCGGTTGGTAGTGGGTAAGAGCTTGGCCGAATGGCCATTTTTCCTCTTTCGTTCTTATATTTTGTGGTTTAAATGAAGGCCGGTTTTGTTATTGGTTGAAGGATATTGATCTAATGTGTAGACCAATTTCTTTATAGGGCATTCGAATTTTGGGAACAAGTGGGAGGAGCCTTGTTATCTGATAAGCAAACGGTAAGTGGTGGTAAGAGTAGTTTTCTTTTAGATTATTCATTTAATCTTCGTTAAGTCAAGCTGTTAAGGGATTAACCATTTTCTTTCTAGGGTGAGGCCGATTGTTGGATGAACCATTGTTGGTTCCGAATTGGGTAGAAAACCAAAGCAAGTTTAAGGTAAGGGTAATCGATATACCCCTTTGGATTAAATGGTTTTGGCCGAATGAGTTAAGTGTTAATCCCTTATTGGCCGATTGTAGGATCAGGGTTGTCGGGGTGATCGAGGGGCGTAGACCGATTCTAGGGATTAACACCTTCGCTATTTCAGGTGTGTAAACCAACACACTATCTTAACTAAGTAATGTGATAACCTGTTTGTGTAATGAAACAGTGTGGTTGACTATTTCGATACCCATTGAGGTATGGATACGGATTCGGGTAAGTCCGTTTCATTATGAAATATGTGATGATATACGATATCATGATTGTTGATGTATATACTTTGGGATGCCATATCAAGCATGTGAGCATGATAGCATGATTGCACGGTTTTGCATCTAGTATGATATGTGATTGGGTGATATGAGAGGAGGGGGAGTATGATATCCGTGCCTTTGGGACCTTGTGTCTTTGGGACACAGAGGTTTGGCACCTCCGTTGGTTTGGTACGATGTATTTTGTGACTTTGGGTCACGGAGGTTTGGCACCTCGGCGTCTCGTCCCGATGGCTTAGTACCACGATTGGGTTGGCCCCTGATTGATTATCTGGGATTGACGCCCGGTAATTTGGTATCACACGATGGGTTGGCCCCATCATCGGATTTGTGACTACGGTCACCGGTGATTTGGTATCACATTGTGTCTTTGGGACACCGAGGTTTAGCACCTCATTGCGACTCGTCCACGTGGTTTGGCACCACCGTGGGTTGGCCCCACTTATGAGATCTGGGATCGTCGCTAGTGATTTGGTATCACACGATGGGTTGGCCCCATCATTGGATTATTTGTGACTTGGTCACGGTGGTTTGGTACCACAGATATGGATATCGTGACTTTGGGTCACGGTGGTTTAGCACCACCGGTGGTTTGGTACCGCACGGGGTAGAAAAGGTGATGTGGTTGGTTAGGATCGGTGCATTACTTGCATTATTTTGTTATGATGTGTGTTGGCATGTTATCTGGGAGAGGATTTATACACTGAGTCTTGCGACTCACTCTCTCCTTTGACTTTTCAGGTGACACTTAGACGCGGACATGGAGCCGGGATGGACTCGAGGTGCTCATGCCATGCTTAAATAAGGATTTGCTCGGACTTTTTATGAATTTGGTACTTAAGCATATTTATTACTATTTGGTTTTATTTGGGTTTGTAAATGGCCTTTTAAAATTATGTTTTGTTTATGTTTAAAGTAGATTTGTAATATGCCTTAACAAATTAACTGGGTTAAGATGTGCTAAAACTTGGAAAGATAACGATTTCAAAACTACAAAAGCGATATTTTAAGCTATACCATCGGGTATCACACTATGATTTGAGTTAAAGTGAACTCAAACGTTTTCTAACTTAAGCACGATTTTCTACTAAGTCAAAATGTTTTTGTAACAATGATAAACAACTCAAACTTCTTAACGAGATAAACCTGTTTTACCTACATGTCTGATTGAGTTTTCAAAATTTCCGGGTTTTCAAATACATCATCAGATTTCAATCAAACCTACTCAAGTTTTTCTTCAAATACAAAATTTTAGCGAAGTGTTTTCCTCAAACTTTTAAACTCAAACCTAAACCTCTCAAAAACCTTTTTCCTCAGTAACATACCGTTGATTCGGTCGTGGTGTATTGACCGGGTTTGGGGTGTTACACATGTGATATGTGTGGTAGCCGAAATAGTGGCTATGGTGGTGTTGTTACCCATATTGGGTAATCCGGTAACCAGGTTGGTCCTTTTCCTACATCAAAAATGTGGATGGATATATGTGGATCTATGTTAGCAGTTTGGTACGCATGTCTGATATGTTCATATGATTACAATGTCATTTCATCATAATATGTTGCATGTGCACGGGATTTGGGATATATATATTGAAAAAGGGGAAGTGTGTATATATTAATATACGTGGATTGATGTTGGCCTCGAGCCTCATCGTGGATTGATGACGACCTTGAGTCTCATCGTGGATACTTGCGATTTTAATCACGTGGATCAGTGGCTAGACCACTAAGTGGACTCTGAGCAGTGTGCAGTCGGCATAGACTGCCAAAAAGGTGTGCAGCGGATGGAGGGTCGATTTAGTAATCCCCAGGTGTGTGGTGGATGGATATACGGATGGTGTGTAGCGGTTGGATACTAGGTTGGGGTTGGGTTAACACTTTGCATCATCATCGTGGTATGTGGTTGATGTGGATTTGGGTCTTAGCCCATTGGTGGAATCATGTGAATTAATTGCACACTGAGTCTCGTGACTCACTCTGATTTTTTTTACACAATGCAGGTAATTTGTAACTCGTTGGACTGGGCTGGAGCGGAAATCGAGGTGGCCATGCAAAAGTTGTTTCCATAAATTCTATTTATATTTTAAACTGTTTGGATATTATTTGGGTTATTTTATTAAGTAATAAGGCCACTCTAACTATTTTGAGATTTTATGGATTTAAGCCGGATTTGTTAATTAAAATGACTTTAAGCCAATTACAACCTGGAAATAAAATTGAGAGTTTTAAAATTTGGGTTACTCGGGAATAATTTGTTTTTCTCGAAATTCTCGTATAAACAATGATTTAATCTTCACACAACCCGAAAGATTTGATTCATCGGTAAATTACTACTTTAATCGACAAACATCATTTTTTTTAAGCGGAAATTTTTGTTTTAGAACTTAGAACTTATTTACTTCTTTTCAACACTTTTCCTGTAACATTCTGGACTCGGCCGTGGTGTTTTGGGCCGGGTTTGGGGTGTTACATCCATAGAGTAAATATACATTCCATACAACATTAGAATACTTACATGAACTCATACATAATTTCTATAATTGCATGTGAACTTACCTCGTTGTCGAAATAGCCAAAAATGACTATTAGCCCATATTTCTCTTTTCATCCGTTCTAGGTCCGAAACTTGCTTTCCTTGATCTAGAACAATGAAATTTACTGATTTATTCACTTATAAATGATAATATATCGTAATCTACACTCTAGACAAAAATGATAATATATCGTAATCTACACTCTAGGCAAGTCCCTAGACTCTCAACCATATTATAAAATAGTCCCCTCATTAGCTAGCTTAAGCTTTGGGGATCACAAAAGTACAATTTTCTTCAAGAAAAATGATCAAAATCACTTACTAGGGAGGAGGATTTCTAGCTGAAATTTTAAGCTTCAAAACCCCCTTGTTGCTGCTCATTTTTGGTGGAGAAGAAGAGAGAAAAAGATGATATCTTTTTCCTTTCTTTATTTTATTATAAACATCAATTTCAACCCACCAACTTTGACCAAAATTGAAAACTCTTGTCCCCTCTTGTCTACATGGCCGGCCATCATATTCAAGATGGTCTAATTTCCTTTTAAAACCCTCCAATTAATATTTTATGGCTATTTGTACCTTTAGCCTATAGAATGGCATTTTCGCACTTTATGCAATTTAGTCCTTTTTAGCGATTTAGCATGAAATCGCTAAAATTAAAACACCAAAACTTTCATACATCTTTATGAACATGTTATAACACATAATATAACATGAAAATATTTTTCTCTTTTCTCGGTTTAGTGATTTCCAGATCATTGTTCCGACTAGGCCCTACATTGGGCTGTTACAATTCTCCCCCTTAGGGATTTTCGTCCCCGAAAATCTTATCAGGAGGATTTACAATCAACATTCTTTAAACATTTCTATAAATTCTTCAAAATAACAAATCTACTTATCCTCAAGTTTCTCTTGTCAACAACCTTTAAGCTACCATACAAAAGGTCGAAGCATACTAAGTAATCCACTAATTTAGTGCTCTGCACACGTCTAATTAATTATTCCCCTTCATGGGAATTTTGTCCAATCACACTTGAAATCTATAAGCCTTTACTTTACCTTCTCATTAAAGCATTCACCAGTTATAACAATCCTGACTTGAACATTTTAAAAACTTAGCTTTTTGTGGTCAACTACTTCTGACTATAAGCTGATTCATCTCATGAAAGGTACTCTGTTGTCAAACATTTATGCACATAACTACTTTTCCTTATTCTTGCATTAGTAGATATGCTACTACTAAATCTCATGCCAAAGCTTTTGTATAAGTTCTGGATTCATCATCATTCCAGTTCTATTTCGAGGAAATCTCAACAATAGAAAACTTATGCAACCTGCATTTTACCATCTTGAAATAAACTAAACCCTTATTCGAAAATACCATTTATTATCTGACTCTTGAACTCTTCTATTTTGAAAAGAAAATTGGCTCTTGACATTAATCTCACTGAAATTATGATATCACCAACTAGCTAACTCACCTTGCTTAACATGAAGCTTTCCTTTAAACACCTGTACAATGACTACCATCTGTGAAGTATTACAATAACTATACCCACCATGGTAATAGTTCAAGTCGTTTCCACTATCTCAATGTCACAAGATGTTCTCACTCAAGAAAATTTTAGAAAATACTCATTGGTTTTCCATAGATCATCACAACACATTCAACTCTCATACAGATATGAAAGGGATCCTCTCGGGATCACCAATCTGGCAACTATCTTTCTCAATACAGACTGAACTCAGTACTAGAACTTTCAATCGATAACTAATTCTATAGCTTTCAACTCAACCATCAAGGTTTAAACGTTTAGATGAGCATATTTCTGTAATATGCTCCCCATTCACAAGCACACAAAAATTATTCTCTTTACTGACTCATGCCTGAACATACTTAGAACTTGATTCATATCTCAATACAATAATTTACTCTTTTCTCCATACTGAGAATCTATCTTAAGCACACTCTCATCTGAGTTTCTTTTACTGTGCTAGTCTAAAACCTTTACTAGCATCGAATCTCACAATATTAATGATATCTCGATCTAATTTATCAACTTTATCTAGCTACTCAAAATCCCATCATACAACATGAAACTTATGATTTCATTTCTTATACTAAAATCATCACGGTTTTCCTCCTCAAAGTACCCGTACAAGGTTACAAGGATATGAAGAAATGTCGATTGCAATTACTAAACCGACAATCTTTGGTCTAGATTCGCAATCAGCTAACATTCTCACACAATCTCTACTCATGAGATAAACAACTACATCGCCTGTGAGAGGCAAAAGACATTAACACTTAGTACTTAAGGAGATCATTATGGCCCATACAACTATGGTTATCATAATTGAACACTCTTATCGTTCAAACATGGTTTCTTTAACCATTCCGTCCTCAAGCTCCTTAACCATTCCTTTCATTAATAAACATCAATTTAAGAAGATCTTGATAAACATACACCTCAGGCTTCCTACTCACTTGAGTCAATAGCCTAGGCTAACTTTCTCTTGTTCATATCATTGTATAATCAATACAATCGTTAAAGCATTCGGACATACTTTCTTACAATTGCCTTTATTAAGCACCTACCGTGCTACACGTCGTACTCATTTCTTCGTGACTCGTTCACAAATGCGTATATTTACCCATTCACATGGCTTTAGTACAATTTTCATTTCTACCTCTAGACTCGTCTATTTGTTCCATTGATCACTAGGGATAATCAAAGACGCAAATTTATCGTCATTCAAGTAAGTGCGAGACTAATGCCACATCCCCGAGGTAGTCTTATATGGAGTCAACTCTAAATGTCAATGCCATAACTCGGTTAAGGTCTTGTATAGACTTCCGCATCAAGTATCGATGCCATATTCCAATATGGTCTTACTCGATTCTCATGTCCATTTTCGAAGCCGTATTCTAGATATGGTCTTATATGGAATCATAACTTGGTGCCGAGGCCATGCCTTGAACATGGTCTTATACAGGACTTTATCTATTTCTTACCTAAATGGTAGCCCTTTTTAGCATAGTCCCCTAGGACTCCAACTTCAGGTTCAACAACAATTACTCTACCTAGTAAAGTATCATGTATCAATGTGATACAAAGCATTTTCAAAATGCTAACATGAATACTGCATTAATCACATACAAATTTACTCAATTTGACTCTCATAACATCTCATCATAATTCAGCGGTGGTAAGGAGGGTGAGGTCATGGAGCCTCTTAACTTAAATCTCGTGACTACATACATGTGATTTACGATTCATCATCAATAAAATATCATCATAGTCATACAACTCATCTCAAGTGAGTTTTCACATTTATCACGCTACAATTGTTTCTATCACAAATACCTTAGAATAATGTATTCACTTACTCAAGTTCTACATTACTATCTACTTGAGTACTCTACTTTCTCTTACCGTCACTTATTAGTTAAAGAATGACTTACGGATTTGAGTACGTCGTTTACTTGATTACCATAGTCCAACTATGATCTTACTCGTATCTTATCCTCATAGCCCAGCTATTACTTTACATGTCATCACAATGCCATAGCCTCGCTATGGTCTTACACGAAATATCATATCAATACCAATGCCATATCCCTGATATGGTCTTATATGGAACTCATGTCAATGCCGATGCCATATCCAAACACGGTCTTACACTGGCTCTTGTCTTAATGCCGATACCATGTTCCAAACACGGTCTTATACTGGCATTCATAATACGGCCGATGCTATGTCCCAAACAAGGTCTTACACTGGCTCTCTCATTGCCATGGTCCAACCATGGTCTTATTCATCTTTTCGCCATTGAACGACCGTACTTATCTCCTATATTCTACTTAATCAAACTTCTCAGTTTTAACTCTCATACCATAATATAGGTGGTTTCTTGCTCTTACTGCTTCTCGCATACATCATGGTGCTTACTATTCTCATATCTGTAAGGTAAACAAGGTACCTATAACACTTGATCACAAAAATTAATATGCTTTACTAATATAAGTATAATCTTAGCATCATCATTCATAGCATGAATTATACTTGTCAGTCAGTCTTAACTAGTATGACATAATATCATCTTTACTACTACCTTTCTTTCTATCACATTTTAACTTTACTTATTTGCCCAATGAATTTCTGTGAATTACCGAGGATACTAAATCTCTTGCCATGAACTTGATGCCAAAGCCATACTCTAGGCATGGACTTACATGAAAGGTCTCTTCTTGAATCATTGCCAAGCTTGCCTTAGTCTTACATGAAATATCTGTTCAATACCAAGCTTGCCTTGGACTTACATGATATATCTGTTCAATGCCAAGCTTGCCTTGGACTTACATGATATATCTGTTCAATGCCAAGCTTGCCTTGGACTTACATGAAATATTTGTTCAGTGCCATGCTTGCCTTGGTCTTACATGAAATATCTCTTCAATGCCAAGCTTGCCTTGGTCTTACATGAAATATCTCTTCAATGCCAAGCTTGCCTTGGTCTTACATGAAATATCTCTTCTTGATTGCCGATGCCATGCCTTGGCTTGGCCTTATACAAGCTTTCTTGTCTCATGTAATGGATCAAGTATCCTAGGCAATTCTTATTCAATCGGGACTTGCTCATAATTAATCTCATTGATTTCTTTGTTTATCAGATCATTGAACATTTTCATAGAAATAATGTGCACATAGCAACGTCACAAGAAGTTCAACAAAATGTTCATGAAACTTGGAAATCGGGCAACTTACTAAAATTAGCTCGATTGAAATCATCACTGTCTTAACAAAACAATTTTGTTAGAGCCGAGAGACATCACACTATCACGGTCCACATATGGCATGTATAGCTAGACTCTTACTCTCGCTAGGTTAGTCCTAGAACTGACTAAACCATAACTCTGATACCACTAAATGTAACACCCTGTACCCAAGTCCGATGCTAAGACTGGATGCGAGACATTACCATGCTTGAACTCACTTAATCAAGTACTTGCTGGCTATAAAATTAAATTTCGACTTAAAACCTTTCTTTCTTGGTCTAGACATACATATCATAGTCATACGAGTCCTTAAACACTTATTCGGACTTTCGAAACTTATCGAAAATCTTCTCTCAAAATTAGAGGTTACACGCCCGTGAGGTTTGGGGCACGCCCGTGCACTCCTAAACACGCCCATGTTCCCATCCGTGGGGAGCTACTAACTTATCTGACACGGCCTTGACACCCCCGTGTCCTCCAACCGTGTGGAGCTACTGACTTATTTGCCACGGCTTGAGCACACGCCCATGCCCAAGCCGTGGGTCTTACATGGCTCATGCACGTAGCCGTGGGATTCACCCGTGGCCTATTTTAACAAGTAATCATAATGTGCAGGGTTCGCACGGCCCAGACACACGCCCATGTGTCTAACCGTGTGGACACTGAGAGGCTATATGCCAAGCCCTTCTCCATCCTACATTTCATACATTAATATACTCATTCAATAAAGTCTCAAATCAACGACTAAAACACATGAATTCATACATTTGATTCATGAAAATAAAGTGTTACTACCATACAAACACAACAACTTAGCCATCATCAACGGCTATACACAATTAAACTACAAACCCTTTTTGGCCAACATAGTTTGGCACATTAACAATAACTTAATCAACCTTAAATTCTAGTCCTATACATGCCATGACTCATAAGGACTAGATACCTCAAATCGAATGTCTGCTCGATAGTGTGAAAACATCTCCAGCGACCTCCAACCCGTATTAGTCAACATAATCTATAAAAGATGAGAAAAGAAAAGGAGTAAGCACTAATGCTTAGTAAGTTCATCTGCATAGTCTGGCAATTATTAGTATTCATTAAATATAGATAACCACAAGATATTATGCTGGACCATTCCCATTAACTCATGGTAACTTACTCAATCACTCTAGAAGCTTACTCATTTTATCACTTACCGTACCACGAGCTAATTGTTCGTTTACAAAGAATCCATTCTTGCACTGATTATCATGTAATCATATAAGGCATCACATCAAGTCTTATTAATAAGCTACTCATCTTTCAGTGGTTTCACACTTAGCCCACCATTATCATACATTCATAAATAGTCATCCACATGTAATACTTTAATTCAATTGTTCATCCGAGAACACCCTCACATTACTACTCTTACTCAACTTTTCCACTATTTTTATTTGCATTCCCACAATATAACAATAAATCTAACTCATGCAACAAGGTGCATTAATTTCCCATATCCCAATAGGGGTTCATCATATATATATAAATTAAAATCGTCTCAATTCAATTCTAGTACACACTTGTGCCTTTCGTAGCTCAACCGCATACTTTCTTTACTTCAAATATACTCAAGTTATAAAATAACTCTCTTGAGTCTCATACTCATGAAATCACATAGAAATCATACCCCAATAGGGTATTACTTGAATTAACATATCGATGCCATGTCCTTGACACGGTCTTATATGAATCCTTACATCGAGGCGATAATCCAATATGGTCTCATACGAGACTTTAACTATCATCTCAACATTCTTCATGCATTTCATCCAAGGGTATTTCATACATCCATAGAGTGAATATACATTCCATACAACATTAGAATACTTACATGAACTCATACATAATTTCTATAATTGCATGTGAACTTACCTCGTTGTCGAAATAGCCAAAAATGACTATTGGCCCACATTTCCCTTTTCATCCGTTCTAGGTCCAAAACTTGCTTTCCTTGACCTAGAACAATGAAATTTACTGATTTATTCACTTATAAATCATAATATATAATCTACACTCTAGGCAAAAATGACTATTTTGCCCCTACACTTAGGCAAAATTATGATTTTGCCCCTAGGCTCGTAAATAAATTTTCATCTCAATTTCTTGTTAAACAAGCCTAGTTGAACAATTAATCCTCTTACAACTATCTCCAATTGCAAATATTTCATACCTTAATGAACAAATTATAACATTTGCATAATAACCCATTTTAGGTATTTTCCATAAAAATCCTTTCACAAAAGTTGTTTCTCTTCATCCTATCATTCATTTTCTTCCATAAAAACTCATCAAACAACATATACTCTCTAATGGCAAGTCCCTAGACTCTCAACCATATTGTAAAATAGTCCCCTCATTAGCTAGCTTAAGCTTTGGGGATCACAAAAGTACAATTTTCTTCAAGAAAAATGATCAAAATCACTTACTAGGGAGGAGGATTGCTTGCTAAAATTTTAAGCTTCAAAACCCCCTTGTTGCTGCTCATTTTCGGTGGAGAAGAAGAGAGAAAAAGATGATATCTTTTTCCTTTCTTTATTTTATTATAAACATCAATTTCAACCCACCAACTTTGACCAAAATTTAGAACTCTTGTCCCCTCTTGTCTACATGGCCGACCATCATATTCAAGATGGTCTAATTACCCTTTAAAACCCTCCAATTAATATTTCATGGCTATTTGGTACCTTTAGCCTATAGAATGGCACTTTCGCACTTTATGCAATTTAGTCCTTTTTAGCGATTTAGCATGAAATCGCTAAAATTAAAACACCAAAACTTTCATACATCTTTATAAACATGTTATAACACATAATATAACATCAAAATAATTTTCTCTTCTCTCGGTTTAGTGATTTCCAAATCATGGTTCTGACTAGGCCCTAAATTGGGCTGTTACACAAATAGAACAAATTGGTCTCGAAGGCATGATGATGCACCATGGGCCTATCGAACTACTTTTAAGACACCGTTAGGAATGACTTCCTATCGGTTAGTTTTTGGAAAGGCATGTCATTTTCCGATAGAATTGGAGAATCAAGCTCACTGGGCTTTGAAGCAATTGAATTTTGATCGTAAACAAGCATGTGATAGAAAGATGTTACAGCTTCATGAGTTGGAAGAGTTGAGGTTATTTTCAGATGAGAATGCCAAGATGTGTAAAGAAAAATATAAGAGGTGGCATGATTGTCATATACAACCTCATGAATTCAAAGAAGATCAAAAAGTGTTGTTTAATTCAAGGCTAAGGTTATTTCCTAGAAAAGTCAAGTCTCGATGGAAAGAACCTTATACCATCCAAAAAGTTTATCCATATGGAGCTGTAGAATTGTACAAAAACCATGGAGATACATTTCAAGTTAATGGTCAACGTCTCAAGCACTATTGGGATGGTGAAGTTGAGCGAATTAAAACCTTGTTCAAATTATTAGACCCTTATTTTTTAGTAAGTCTACTTTTTAATAAAAATTTATAAAATATTTTCTTAAATTAGTACATTTAATTAATTCTGTCTAAGTAGATTGAAACTTAAGCAGGACTGTTGTGACCCCTCCAACGTTTCTTGGGAATTTATTTTATGTAATATTTTAATAAGGAAATTTCTAATTAATTATAAAAATTTTACTCTTAGTTTATTTTTATTTTTCATTTTCATCTTTTCCTTTAATTTTAATTTGTTTATGTTTATTAAATGGGGTCAAATTGGCCTGGGTACTAATTACTGAATTTATTTTTAAGCAGTCTAGTTCGTAAATACAGTTTGGGTTCCAAGCCTGAAACAATGAAGAGGTGAAATTTACCCATTGTTGCCATCCATAAGGGTTCCACAAAACTCTAATTTTTGCTACCACTTGTTCCCTCCATCCATACTTGCTGCCCAAGTCACCTTAGATTAGCTAAATGTTAGCTACAAAATTACCTTATTCATCACTATATAAACCCCTCTCTACCTTCATAATTTTCACAACCCCTCAAGCTATTACCTTAAACCCTAAACCACTCATTCTTTTCCCTCTTAGCCGTCGAGTTAAATCTTGAAATTTCTCCCCAAATTTCTTCCTTATCACAAGCCCCTAGTATTGTCGCTGCACAACTTTTGCTGGATCAGCCCTTTTGCTGTCGCAACCCCTTCCCCGCCGCATCCTATCACCGTAGCAAGCTTTACGCCATCGTAAATCAATCATTGTCACAAATCCTTTCTTCATCTTTTGCCTGAATTTTGCTTATTTTTCTAGAAAATTATCCACATCTCGCAAAAGGACTAGATCTTCCAAAACATTTTCCATAAATCCCATTGTGATTAAATCTTCAAGAATAACCCTATAGTGTCGGAAAAAGGTTTTCACTTGGAAAGCAATGATAAGATGGTTTTGCCTTTGTCGATTTGAAAGATGATTGACGCCTTCAATTGGAATTATTTTTGTGATGCACGATCATTACCCGATGAGGAGTTAGTTTGTGAGTTCTATGCAAATTTGACTAATCCAGATGCTACTCAAGTTTATGTTCGCAAGAAGAAGGTACCTCTAACTTCTAAGTCCATTAATGATTTGTTTAACCTACCTAATGTTGAAGAAGATGAGTATTTTTCCATGACAACAAACATATATTGGGATTTTCTTCAACAAGTCCATTAATGGTTTGTTCGATATAGCTTCATGCCTACCTCACACAGTTCCACCATCTCGATGGAGCGAATTCTTTTGTTGTATGCAATTATGACAAAAAGGTCTATCAATGTTGGGAAGATCATTCTTAAAGAGATCCATGATTGTGCCAGAAAGAAGACTGGAAGTGCTTACTTCCCCTCGTTGATAACTTCACTTTACTTAAGGGCCCAAGTTAAAATAAAAGCAAACCTTAGGGGATCGTATCTTCAAGGTTGCATCACAACCCATGATATCAAAATGTTAGTAGAGAATGTGCATAAGTTAAACCCACCTGAACCAAGTGAACCAGCATAATTAGAAACAGATGAGTCATTGAACCAACATAACTCAGTTACTAAGACAAAAAAAATCTGAATTCGAGGAAGAACAGAGCAATCCCAAATCGATAAAGGAATCGAAAATCTTTGAACCAATAGAAGAGTTGAATGCTGATAAGTCAGTTGAATCAAGTGTTGATCCTAAGTTGATTATTCCTAGGCCTACTTTTCAAATATTGTTAAGAAATCGGAATTGTCAATTATGGTGGATATATGAAATTTATTCCTCTTCAAAAGAAAAAAAATAAAGTGATGTGGTAATGGGAATGAGCATGACTATGAAAAAGACTTGGTACTTAAGCTATCTTTATGACTCACCTCTCTTTTCTTGCAACTCTACCTGGTGTTCAATTTTCATTCTTTACATTGTTTTCGCAGTGAGGACATTGCTTCCTTTTAAAAGGGGGGTAAGGTGTTTCGCATGAATTTTGAAGTTTGTTTCAATCTTTTTACTTAAGTATGCTGAAATAAATGAATGTTCAGAAAGAATTTTTGTTCATAATGCAAGCATGATCTCTGATTTTATCTAAGTTTTCCGTATGTTATCTTGAGTAATGGAATGCTTGTGTGATCTTAGTCTTATGTGGGATTTGCCATTAAAATTTGATTTCTTTAGAAATAGACATGTATGAAGGTTTAAGTCTTTAGAATTGACTTAGTAACTTTCTTGATGTGAAATCCTAGGAGGTATAAGAATCTAATATGATATAAGCGCACTTTCTATGGATCGTTGGAGCCTTTCAAGCTGACCCTACAAATTTAACCCTTGAAACTTAATTTTTGAGCTTAATGGACTGTTTATTGTAAAGTACCCACATTATAAGCCACATTATCATCAAATTATCATCTTTTTGATTCTATTTTATTCTTTTGCACCTATCTTTAATAAATTTGTTTTGGTGATCAAAGTTTGATGGAAGATATGAAAAGATGTACATGCTCTTTACATTATTTAAAATAAATTAATGAAAGTTTGAAGAATAAAAAGAAAGAAAAGATTGCTCATGATCTCAAAAATAAATAGCAAAGTTTGCTCAAAGTTTGAGAAAAATAAAAGTGGAGCATAAGTTCAAAATAAGTTTAGGGGTATTCCAAAGACACATTTTGTAACACCCCTTACCCGTATTCAATGTCGGAACCGAGTATGAGGCATTACCGAGCTTAACTTGCTTGAACATACAACTTTGGGTTATAAAATTTCATTCCAACTTAAAACTTTCCATTCACATTCATAACATCCTTATTATGGGCCTACGAGGCCTTAAACATGCAAACAGAGGGTCTTGAAATCAAACCGGGAACTTTTGTATACTTATAAAATTTTTTCCTAAACAGAGCCACATGCCCGTGTGAAATGGGACACGCCCGTGTGGGCAGGCCGTGTGGTCACACACGCCCATGTCCCTAGCCCATGTGGAATTTATTTTCTTTTCGAACCTACATGGATTTTCACATGGCCAGGCACATGCCCTTGTCTTTGGCCCGTGTCCCTCACACGGCCTAGACATGCCTGTGTCCTCACCCGTGTGCAAAAACCAGTATTCTATTTATGACATCAGTAACCTCCTAAGGGGCACACGGCCTAGGCACACGCCCGTGTGTCTAGCCCGTAGTCAACACTGACTTGCAACACTAACATTCAAGGGACATACGACCCAGTCGAACACTAATGGGACTGACCATGTGTCACACACGGCCTAGACACACGCCCGTGTGCCTACCCGTGTGGACAAGAACAAGGCTATTTTCCAAGCCCTTTTTATCACCCTAACTCATACATCATAATTTACATTTAGCCATTTACCAAGTAACCCAATCACGCATCATACAAATTCATGAATAACCTCATCTTTTCAGATATTAATAATAATGAGCCATCAATTATGGCTATATACAAAAAAAGTTCATCTTTAAAAGAGCCAACACATTTGGCCAAAACAACATAACATTTCACTAAGTCTAGCCCTTATACCTGCCATACTCAAAATGCTAAGTCTAAATATACCGAAATAAGGTGATAGTGTGGGTGATCTTTCGATTATCTTCGTATCCCAAGCTCGCTCTTTGACACTATAAAACAAAGGAAAAGAGTGTGAGTAAGCTTTAAGCTTAGTAAGTCTACATGTAAACAATAAGCATCATACTATATGTAAAGCAACCACAATCATTATATATTATGTAAGAACAATTCACATTTTCATAATCATGCTTACTCATCTCATCTCTTACCACATTCCAACCATATAACATATATATTGCTCACATTTATTTGCTTATATCCCTTGCACTCATCACCACAAAGCCACATGAAACATTTACTTAGACAAATGTCTCGATGAACCCTTTGGAATAATACTAAGTACCCGATGGTTTCGTACATAGCCCACTATTAATCAATAATAGGGTGGTATCGTACATAGCCCACCAAATAATAATTTAAACGATGGTATCGCACACTATAACAGCCCGATTTAGGGCCTAGTCAGAATAGTGGTGTGAGGCCACAGATCTGAGGTGAATTTATGAGTTTTAAGGTTTATGCCATGTTTGCATGCTAGTGTGAAAGTTTCATGAAACAATTTTGTTAAATTGAGGTTGAATGGTCCAAAAGGACTAAATTGCAAAAGTTACAAAATATGAATTTCTAGAAGCTTTTTGTATGAAATAGCTTCACAATATCAATTAGAAGTCCTTAAGTAGCAATTTTTCCAAATTATAAATTTTGGACAAAATTGGACATAAGTTGGTAAAATAGAAATTTTTAGAGAGAAGGGCATTTTTGTCATTTATCAATTTAAATAATTAAAAATGGGAAAAAGATGAAAAAATCTATTCATCTTCTTCCCTTTATTGTCGAAATTTTGAAGACTCCATAGCTAGGGTTCTTCATTTTTTTCAAGCTTGCTAGTAAGTTCATCTTAGTCCCATTTTTAATATTCTTCGTATTTTTTAACTCGTATTATGAATTACCTATTTTTAGCTATAAAATGAGCTAAGATGCATGTTCAAAAATATACCCATGAATGACATGCATGTTAAATGATGTATTATGGGAGATTATGAGAGTTTGATGTTAGATAAACATCTTTTTCAAAGTGAATTTCATGAAAAATGGTAGTATGGACTAATTTGTAATAGTTATGAAAATTGGTCATACATACTAGAAATAGTGAAAATTGATCATTGTTATAGTAGAGAAAATGAATCAGCTAAGCATGAAGTTTATGAAAGTTGGATGAAAATCATTTTACGAGCATTGGGGCAAAAGTGAAAATATGAGAAAGTTTAGGGGTAAAATAGTAATTTTGCCAAAGTATGAGTAATGAGTCAATTTAGTCACTGTGTTTATTAAATGATCTATTTATGATTATAGATCAAGAAAAATGAAGCCGGATTGAAACTGAGGCAAGAACAAAGTCGAGGACTAAATTTCATAGCTACATATATTTTGTATATTGAAGTAAGTTTGTATGATTTCTAAGCTTTATGATTTCTATCATTGAATTGCTGAGTATAATGTACACTATTTTCATGGAATGTTTAATGTTATGTTAAACAAAGAAAACAATGAGATTAAGTATGAGCAAGTCCATATTGAAGATGAATTTCCCAGGATACTCGATCTATCACATGAGATAAGAAAGTCTGTATAAGACCAAGCCAAGGAATAGCATCGAAAATCAAGTACAGATATCATGTAAGTCCAAGGCAAGCTTGGCATTGAAAAGCTATCAAGAGAAAGAGATCCCATGTAAGTCCAAGCCAAGGCATCGCATTGGTGAGAACGAGAAAGACTTCGTACAAGTCCATGTCAAGATATGGCCTCAAAACCAAGATAAGATATTCCATGTAAGACCGTATCTAGGGTATGGCTTGGGTATCAAGTTCATGGGAAGAGATTTAGTATCCTCGGTTATTCGTAAAAATTCATCGGGCAAATGGGTAAAGTTAAAATGAGTTAACAAGAAAGCTAGATAAGCAAAGCTATTATCAAGTTGAAATTGAGTATCATTTATGTTATGAATGATGAATGATGAATTAGAGATCATGATTATTATGTTAAAATATGTTGATCAATGTGATCAAGTGATACAGGTACCATGTTTACCTTACAAGTATGAGAATAGTAAGTATCATGAGACATGTAAGAATCAGTATGAGTAAGTAAACTCTATAGCTGAAATTTATGATACCATTGTTATGTCAAATGGTTTATATTAAGCAATTTTATTAATAAATGTTTTACATGCAAACTTACTAAGCTAAATATTTACATCTTTAATTATTTCTTTCTATGTAGTCCCGCCAAGTTAACTTGTGGATCGTTGGAGTCGGAGCTCGTAGCACACTATCAATCGCTATTTTGGTATAGCCAAGTTATTTTACTAAGTATGGCATGTATAGGAAGCATTTCATTTTGAGAATATGTTTAAGAAGGTTCATTGTATAGATTATCAAGTTTATTATTCTTTTGTATATGGCAAAGTGATTGGCCAAAATTAACTAAGTATGTATGTTATAGGGATTAATGAAGTATGTAGTAATGTTTTTGAAAAATGTATTGAATTGAGCATGAGTTTGGTTTTGATTTCAGGGTGGCAATAGGCTTGGTAAATAGCCTTTAATTGCCCACACGGTTAGTCACACGGGCGTGTGTCTAGGCCGTGCCTACCCTTCACTTTAGTGTTTTAAGTCAGAATAGGCCACAGGCAAATCCCACGGTCGTGTGTTTAGGCCGTGTGTGATACACGGTTATAACATAGGCGTGTGCCCCAGACCATGCGAATAAGTCAGTATATCAAGGTATAGTACACGGTTTACATCCACGGGCGTGTCAAGGCCGTGTGTAATTAGTCATTATCGACCACGGATGGAAGACACGGGCATGTGTTAGGGGTACAAGGGCCTATACCAAGTCACATGGGCGTGTGACCCCTATTTTAAAGAAAAGTTTCATTTGAGTTCCGAAAGTTTCCAGATACGTGTTTAAGGCCTCGTAGGCCCATGAAATGTATGATTAGACTAAGAAAGAGAAGTTTTTAATTCGGAACAAAATTTTATAGCCTGTAAGTACATGTTTTAAGTGAGTTCAAGAATGGTAATGTCTTGTATCCAGTCTTAGCATCGGACTCGGGTATGGGGTGTTACACACACAACCCATCGTTAATAAAATAATAAGGTGGTATCACACACAGCCCACCAACAATGATAATTACGGTGGTATCGCACATAGCCCACCAAATGATAATTATGGATATTTATCCGTACTTACATTTCTATTCTGAGGTTCATACGAGAGTTACTCAATATCCATCATTTTCAATCAATCTCACCAAAAAGTAATTTCATCCATACAATGTATTAATAGGTAACAAAATATGTACTAAAGATGTATCGTTTACACATAAACTTACCTCGGTGCAAAATATGTTAATTGCCGATTCAGTTCGAAACCTTGCCTTTTCCTAAGTCAAGGTTGTTTCCGCGTTCTCCTTGATCTATAATAATATTTATTCATTCAATCACTGTATAACTCATGGTACATCAAAATTTCTACTTAGGCAAAAATGACCATTCTGCCCTTATACTTTGGCAATATTATGATTTTTCCCCTAGGTTTGTAAATCGTTTTTCATCACATTTTCTAATTAAACAAGCCTAGATGAACATTTATTTCTCTTACAAAAACTCACAAAACCAATTGTTTCATGCATTTATTACTCAATTACAACCTTTACAAATAAGTCCCATTTAGGTGTTTTTCATGGTAACACCTTTCACAAAAGTTGTTCCTTAACCCACTAAAATTCATTTTCTTTCATAAAAACTCAGCAAAAAGCATGAACACTCTCATTTAAAGTCCCTAAACTTTCAACCATTTAGCAAAATAGTCCCCTCATTAGCTAGCTTAAGCTTTAGGGGTTCCAAAAGTATAAAAATTATCAAGAAAGACCTCTAAAATTACTTACTTGCAAGAGATTAGCTTGGCTGAAAATTTGAACTCCAAAAACCCCTATTCTCTCTTCAATTTTTGATGGAGAAGAAGTATGAATATTAAAAGATGATATCTTCTTCCTTTATCTTAATTTATTCATTTTTAATCACCTAATTTCACCTAATTTTTGACCAAAATTAATGCCTTTGTCTCCCTTGTCTCTATGGTCGGCCAACACCCCATTATTGGCCTAATTGCACTTTAAGGACCTCTAATTTAATATTCTATGGCTATTAGACACCTTTATCATGTATAATAGAACTTTCGCACTTTATGCGATTTAGTCCCTTTTTCACAATTAAGCATACAATTGCTAAAATTAAAGCACCAAAATTTCCATACATCCTTATAATCATGCTATAACATTTAAAATAATATCAAAATAATTTCTTCAACCTCGGATTAGTGGTTCTGAACTCACTGTTCTGACTAGCCCCAAAATCGGGCTGTTACACATTTGTATGAAAGTTGTGATGCCAATGGATCTAAGACAAAGTTAGGGTTAAGATGTTTTGAACTTAAAAATTAATTCTCTTTATCCCTACATTTAGCCTAGCCCCATTACAACCTAATAAAATACCTATTGATTAGATGACAATACCGACAACATTAGTGAAGAGGAATTACCGAGTTCAACATATGAAGACACTAATTAAACCTTAGGATTGCTATGTTTAGTTGATAAGGGAAGCATATTGATTGGTGAATGTTATCTATGACTCTAAAAATGCATGCAAACTATTATTCATGTTAACATTATGATGTACTTAGTATAAAGTTTGGAAATAATATTTGTATTCGAGCTACTTATGAATAAAGAATATTTTTTACATGATTTTATTGAATCATGATTATGTGCAAAGATTGATGCTGCTTTATCAATTTGCAAAATTGTCTTAGCAAAAATTATGCCATGCTTGAACATTACTCGGGACGAGCAATGGTTTAAGCTTGGGGGTGAGTAAACTCAAAATTATATAGGGTTTTTCTATATGTTTTTAACCCTTTTTTTTTACTTAATTATTATGTTTATCTCGAGTAACTATTATTGAAATAAGTGAATTTTACTTAATTAGTAATCTTAGACATGAGTTTGGAAAGTATGTGAAATTATGCTTTATAACGCCCCGAATTTGGGCTTGTAGAATTAGGCCTATTGGGCTTTGGGCTTTGGGTCTAAAATTTTGTTTAAGCGAGCGAGACAATGACAACTGGCATGTGGGCTTTGAAGGTTAATGAATTTGGAGGGTCTAGGGGTGTTGGAGATGTCCTGGATCAAGGGTATAGGAAAAATTTTGGTTTTAGCCCAAGGGAACTGTGACTTTAGTTAGTAGGCCTTTTAAATAAATGAAGAAGAATAATGACACAAAAGAGCTTGTGGTGTAGTGGCAAAATGGCGCCACTTAGGGAGCAGGGAGGTGGCATCATTAGTGGGCAAGGGAGTCCAAGGTCCGAGTAGTGGCATGGTATTTTATTGGGGTATTTGTTTTGTGGATTGGACTGCCAAAGTTTATGTTGTATTTGAACTCTAGCTTTGGAGAGTTTGAATTGGTCTTGTGAGATGGATGTGGAGGAAATCAAGGAGGGATAAGGGGAGAGTATCTTAGAGAAAATTTAGGATGAGATTGAGGAGTTATCAAGGAGAAAAGTTAGGAGCTGATAAGTGTGAAGAGTTGGTGCCGTTTTGGGAAGTGGGAAGTGTATAAATTCGGCGTAGGAGGGTAAATGACTGCCGTTTTTGGGTCTTTTAGGGGGTATTACGAATTTTCATTGTGGCTTTTGGCATTTGGAGAGTTTTCCAAATTGGTCAGTCTTTCTTTTCTTTACCAAATATCTTGTAGCTACCTTTACACAAGCACATTTTATCTTTTTCTTTTCTTCTTGTTACCTTTTCCAAACCCTCTAAAGCCGAATAATTCCACCCTCCCTTTTCCAAAATTCTTTTTGTGCCATCACTATTTCTTCAACCTAGCCGATTCTTGTGTAAGTACTTTACTCTTTCAATTGATCTTGCTAGAACTGACTTCTCCTCTCCCTCACTCTTTCTAAATTGATTTTGGTAGGGGATTGATATCGAATCTCTGTTCTTCAGATCTCTACCGAATTACTCTATATGCGTTTCGGGATTTGGGTAAGTATTCTTCACTTTTGGTTTTGAAGGTTGGCTGAATGGTCGTAAGTAATGTAAGGGTGACTTAAGATGGATATATGTCACCTATGGTTCAATTTTTAATAATTAAGATTGATGCAGATTTAAGAAGTACTCGTGATTAGTGATCAAAGGAAAGATATTAGGGCTTGGTGTTTCAAGTAAGGTTAAGGTGAGACTTCGGCTTTTGGTAAAGTATTCAATAATTATTTGTGATTAATCATTGAGTAACATAATTTGTAGGATCATGGCTAAGGAGATCACATCGCGTTTTGTTGTCAGGTGTATACATACACTATACACACACAATGGATTGGAAAATCCCGAAAGTTTGGCTTCGATAGTCTTGTGAGTGTGTGAACACTCGTATAAGGGAAATGGAATCAATAACAGAGACCCCATGAGCGATCTCATGGACTTGGGTTGTGTTTTGGCCAATTGGGCTAGAATGGGCAAAATGGACCCGATGGGTCGTAGACTCAAAATAGGCGAATTTGATGATTTGATAATAAGTGATGAGCTAGTCATGCTGGTTACATGGCTTGGAATTGATTTGGGCCAGATGGGCCATACGAATGTGATTAGGCCAGATGGGCCATATGAATGTGATTTTGGCCTAATGGGCCATACGAATGATATTAGGCTTGGTGGGCCATATGTAACACCCCAAACCCGGTCAATACACCACAAAGAATCGGTATGCTCTGAGGAAAAGGTTTTGGGTGGTTTAGGTTGAAGTCTAGCGTTTGGTGAAAACGCTTAGCGGAATTTTGCATTTGAGGAAAACTCGATTAGATTTCGATTAAAAATCCGATGATGTATTTGAAAACCTAGAAAGTTTTGAAAAGTAATCCGATGTGTAGGTAAAACTAGTTTATTTCGTTTTGATGCTTAAGTTATTTCTTATTGTTACTAAAACATTTATGACTTAGTAGAAAATCATATTTAAGTTAGAAAACCTTTTAAGTTCATTTTATCCCAAGTTATAGTATGATACCCGATGGTATAGTTTAAAACATCGTTTTTGAAGTTTTGAAAACGTTGTCTTTCCAAGTTTTAGCACATTTCACTTAATTGGTTTGTTAATGCATATTGAAAATCTACTTAAACATAACATATCAAAAACATAATTTAAGAGGCCATTTACAAACCCAAATATAGCAAAATAGAAATAAATCAGCTAGTGTACCAAATTTTTATAAAAGAAGTCCGAGCAATCTTTATTTTAGTATGGCATGAGCACCTCGAGTTCATTCCGGCTCCATGTCCACATCTAAGTGTCACCTGAAAAGTCAAAGGAGAGAGTGAGTCGCAAGACTCAGTGTATAATTCCCTCCCCCGGTATAACATGCCAACACACATATCATAACAGAATAATGCAGATAATGCACCCGTTCCTAACCAACCATATCGCCTTTTCTACCCCGTGTGGTACCAAACCACTGGTGGTGCCAAACCACTGGTGACCCAAAGTCACGATATCCATCTTGTGGTACCAAACCCTTTGGTGACCGAAGTCACAAATAATCCAATGATGGGGCCAACCCATCATGTGATACCAAATCACTAGCAGACGATCCCATATCTCATAAGTGGGGCCAACCCACGGTGGTGTCAAACCACAGGGACGAGTCGCAATGAGGTGCCAAACCTCTGGTGTCCCAAAGACACAATGTGATACCAAATCACTAGTGACCGTAGTCACAAATCCGATGATGGGGCCAACCCATCGTGTGATACCAAATCACTGGCGTCAATCCCGTATAATCAACTGTGGGGCCAACCCACTGTGGTACTAAGCCACTGGGACGAGACGCTGAGGTGCCAAACCTCTGGTGACCCAAAGTCACAAAATATCATTGTGGTACCAAACCACTGGAGGTGCCAAACCTCTGGTGTCCCAAAGACACAGTGTCCCAAAGACACGGATATCATACTCCCCCTCCTCTCATATCACCCAATCACATAACATACTAGATGCAAAATCGTGCAATCATGCTATCATGCTCACATGCTTAATATGGCATCTCAAAGTATCAACAATCATGATATCATCATCATCACATAACTCATAATGAAACGGACTTACCCGAATCCGTATCCATACCTCAATGGGTATCGAGATAATCAATCACAATGTTTCACTTACACAACAAAGTTATCACATTATTAAGTTAAGGCGGTGTGTTAGTTTACACACCTGAATTAGCGAAGGTATTAATCCCTAGAATCGATTTCGCCCCGATCACTTCTACAACTCGAATCCTTCAACTAGATTTGGTTTCCTACCAAATCCGAACCCAACAGTGGTTCTTTCAGCAATCGGCTTCACCCACTACTCACCGCCTGCTTACCAGAGAAAGAAAACTCCTCAAGAACGTTCCTTAGATCCGGATGTCCCACTACCAATCGATTGGAAACCGGCACCTAACAACACCCAATATTCGGCCAATACCAAGGAAGGTTCGGCTAACACCCTTAATCCCGAAAAGAAGAGTTTAAAAAGAAAAACAAGGAAGAAAGAGTGCTCTCGGTTTTGAATGAAAGAAGTAGAGGAAGTATTTGGAGAATGAAGTTTTACCTACACCAAATGAACAAAAGAAAAGGGAAGTAGGAGAGAAAGAGCTTTGACTACAAATGACCAAAATCGGCAAGGGTTTGCTTGTGGTAGCTTCGGTTTAGATGAAAAGATGGAGGATGTAGGTTTTGGTGAAATGTGTTACGGTCAAAAAGAGAGAAGGCTAGTTTCGGTTTACAAGCAACAAGAGAAGAAAGGGAATGAGAGAGGCATTCGGCTTCTACAAAAACAAAAAGAAAAAGGTGGAAGCAACAAGCAAATTTAGTAGCACCAATGCTTTGGGTTTTCGGTCCCAAGAAAAGAAAATATGAGAAGGAAAGGGAGAGTCAAAGGAGCTAGTTTCATGAGTTGAAAAGAAACAAAATGCTGGTTTTGGTTTCAAAAAAATGCACAACAAAATGGGTGAAATCCGCTTAGGCTATTTGCAAGTGAAGAGAGTTTTCTTTGCAAGCTTTTGACTAAACTAAGAATCGGCTTGTTGACACAAAAAGAAAAAAAAGAAAAACTTAATTGTCCCCTCCCCTAAGACCGAAAATACACCCCAAAAGGCCAAGGGAGTTTCGGCACTTCCCAAGCTCCCCCAAACACTCCTCAAAACCGCCAACCTCCCCATTTGCTCTCACACCACCAATTCAAATGGCAAAGACCAAGTCTCCCTCCTACAATTGCTCTCCATCCACCGTTTGAATGTGTTGATAAGGTCCAAGCTAGAGTTCAAATTTCCCACAACTCTCCCCCTCCATGCCGTCAAAATGGATGCAAAAGGGGTGGGATTCTCGCGACTTGAACTCAAGACCTCCCCCTTGCAATTGACGCCACACCCATGCTCCAAGTGGTGCATGCCTTGCCACTTCACCAGCTCATTTCTTGTGTTACAAATTCACTTAAATTAATCATAAACCCCAGCACCTTCAGCTCCTATCCCTTAAAGCCCAAAACAAAAATTTCACCACCTACCCAGGCTCACTCCTAGCCTACAACTAAGCCTCGAAAACACCCAAACAACATCATAGCAAGCAATTAATCATGCAACCAATGCCAAAACAAAATAGCCCTTAACCCGGGATATTACACCATATGAAAGTATGTGATTTTGTTTTGGCTTTGTAAGGGGTATTGGGCTTAGTATTTGGAAAATTGTTTAACCTTACATAAAAATTTAATAATCTATTAAGTGCAACTCTGAACAAGTCATAAGGTTTAAGCGTGGCAACAGGCATATGCATGTCTAGGATTGGATCTAGGGAGAGCATGGTACTTAAGCGGTCTTAATGACCCACCTCTATTTTTCTAGAATCCTACCTAGTGCGTAGTGTTTGTACACTTTAGCCGCGAGGACTTGTTGATGGGCTAAGGTTCGTAATTAAGACCCCTACTATTAAGAATTACTTAAATACCCCCAATTTGTAAAATTATCGATTTACCCCTAATTTGCAAAAATTACCAATATACCCTCAGGTTGTAAAATTATCAAAATACCCCCAGTTTATGAAATTACCGAAATACATGTATTTTGCGAAAGTACCTGAATACCCTTGATTTGTGAAATGACTAAAATACCCCTATGTGTTGAATGTAAACTTCATAAATGTTACTCTTATATTTGCTGCATTCATATGATATTCTGTTTAGGATGCATATGGGTGGGAATTATGGAACGGAGGAAGTATATGAAGGTCGCATGGTTTCTTGACGACCGTAGATCCACCGATGGCTTTTTAAGCCTATTATATAATTAACAGCTTTGCTGCAACGTTAGGTAGTACCACAACTGGGCTACCCTTAAAGTGTACCAAATGGGTGGGTCGATTTAGAAATCCCCACGGAAGTGTTTTAGTTGGACAGAGACGAAGTGTGCCGGATGGATTATTTGAGGAGGGTTGCACAACATTGCATGTATGATATTATTATGTTAATAATATGATATGTATGTTATTTGTTTGACGAGGGTCATGCACACTGAGTTTCCAAAAACTCACTCCCTCTTTTATTTTTCTCAAGTGATCCTCAGTAGGCGGTTCGACGAATGGAGGGACTCAGAGGTGGCTAACTAGCAAGACGATTAGACCTATTTTTCTTAATATCTAAATTCTAGATTTTAAGTGATTTATTTTAAGTTATTTTATTTCGGATTGTAATAAGGTTTTCCCTCTAGTTAGTATTCCATTACTTCCACTATACATTATAACTTTGAAACGGAACCTGGATTGATTTCCTTTAAGCATATTTCAAGTTTTTAGAAATAATTGTGTTTTAAGAACGAGCTTCCACTGTCAAAGGAAAATTTTTTTACATAATACAAGGAAATGGGTTTTTTTTTTTGGGATACACCTCATTTTGAAAGCAAACTGGATTTTACTTAATTTTTCTTTAGAAGGGTTTTGAATGAAAACAAGGTTTTCGCAAAAACACTTCAATATGACATTTCGGATCTGGGCCTAACTTCTAGGCCGAGTTTGGGGTGTTACATTTAGTGGTATTAGAGCCCAATTGCAAAGCTCGGGCTGTGAAATGGGCCTTATTACTTGGATTTTTATTAAAAAAACTATTTTTGGGTTAGATCGAAATGTTTTGGAAATTCTTATGATGTGGCACACCGAGTCTCCGACGTCAAACCAAGTAAGTTCTCTTATTATTAAGCTTGTTTAACTTGATATACTGTAGATAGTTAGTGGGCTACTTTAGGTGATTATACTAAATCTTTTTAGTTAGAGTGAAACTAAAGCCTGTAGGAACTTGAAACTCTAGAGGATTTACAAAAACAACCTCTTTACTTAATACTATCATAAAACATCGGCTTAATTACTGAAACTAACTAAAATTTCATAAAGTTCCTAATTCAGATAATACGAGAATCAATGATGAGCACTAGAAGAGGTGTAAGGGGTCACGGCAAGTGTTAGGGCTGGATCGTCAGAATCGGGCCATACGCCCAACGTTGAAGTAGGAGAGGCTCCGACCTCACCTGAGGCTGAGACTGGACTATATGATTGGGCCGCGGGGGATGACGCATTATCGCAGGCAATGCTGAGGATTTTGGAAAGGGTCATTGGGCCCAATAATGGTACGAGTAGTCGTGTGTCAGTTTCAGAATGACTACGATCTGATGGGGCTGAGGTACTTAAAGGTATTGCTAGTGTGGCTCCTAACATGGCTGAATACTGGATGGAGGCCACTGAGAGGATAATGAAGGATTTGGACTGCTCACCTGAGCAAAATTTGAAAGGGGCAATGTCGCTGCTTAGAGAGGAAGCATATCAATGGTGGTTAACAGTGAAAGAGGGTTCAATTAGAGTTAAAGTGTGTTAGTGTTATTAAAATCAAAGTGCACAGCGAAAGCATGGTGGTGTGACTTGAGCTGTGCAACTAATAGTTAGTTAGAAATTTCGAGGATGAAATTTCTTTAAGGGGGTAGAATTGTAATGCCCTGAATTTGGGCTTAGTAGAATTGGGCCTATTGGGCTTTGGGCCTCAGAAAATTTTTAAGTGAGTGAGAAAATGAAAATTGGCATGTGGGATTTGAGGGTTAATGAATTTGGAGGATCTAGGGGTGTTGGAGATGTCCTGGGATCAAGTAAGGGTATAGGAAAAATTTTGGTTTTAGCCCAAGGGAATTGTGACTTCAGTTAGTAGGCCTTTTAAATAAATGAAGAAGAATAATGACACAAAAGAGCTTGTGGTGTAGGGGCAAAGTGGCACCACTTATGGAGCAGGGAGGTGGTGTCATTAGCTGGCAAGGGAGTCCAAGGTTGAATAGTGGCATGGTATTTTATTGGGGTATTTATTTTGTAGATTGGACGGCTAGAGTTTGTGTTGGATTTGAACTCTAGCTTTTGAGAGTTTGACTTGGTCTTGTGAGATGGTTGTGGAGGAAATCAAGGAGGGATAAGGAGAGAGTATCTTGGATAAAATCTAGGATGAGATTGAGGAGTTATCAGGGAGAAAAGTTTGGAGCTGAGAAGTGTGAAGAGTTGGTGCCATTTTGGGAAGTGGGGAGTGTATAAATTCGGCTTAGGAGGATAAATGACTGCCATTTTTGGGTCTTTTAGGGGGTATTACGAATTTTCATTGTGGCTTTCGGCATTTGGAGAGTTTTCCAAATAGGTCAGTCCTTCTTTTCTTTATCAAATATGCCGTACTTCCCTTTACACAAGCACATTTGATCTTTTTCTTTTCTTCTTGTTACCTTTTCCAAACCCTCTAAAGCCAAATAATTCCACCCTCCCTTCGCCGAAATTCTTTTTGTGTCGTTACTATTTCTTCAACCTAGAAGATTCTTGTGTAAGTACTTTGCTCTTTCAATTGATCTTGCTAGAACCGACTTCTCCTCTCCCTCACTCTTTCTAAATTGATTTTGGTAGGGGATTGATATCGAATCTCTGTTCTTTAGATCTCGGCCGAATTACTCTTTATGCGTTTTGGGATTTGGGTAAGTATTCTTCACTTTTGGTTTTAAAGGTTGTCCAAATGGTCGTAAGTAATGTAAGGGTGACTTAAGATGGATAGAAGTCACTTATGGTTCAGTTTTTAATAATTAAGATTGATGCAAATTTAAGAAGTACTCGTGATTAGTGATCGAGGGAAAGCTATTAAGGCTTGGTGTTTCAAGTAAGGTTAAGGTGAGACTTCGGCTTTTGGGAAAGTATTCAATAAGTATTTGTGATTAATCATTGAGTGACATCATTTGTAGGATCGTGGTTAAGGGAATTGCAGCGCGTTTTGTTGTCAGGTGTGTACATACACTATACACACAATGGATTGGGAAATCCCAAAATCCCAAAAGTTTGGCTTCGGTAGTCTTGCGAGTGTGTGTACACTAGTATGAGGGAAATGGAATCGATAATATAGACCCCATGAGCGATCTCATGGACTTGTGTAACATCCAGAATTTGGGGGCTATGCATTTTTAACTTAATTGTATGTTGTTGCATGCCTATGTGTAGTTGAGTGTGCTGTGGAAGTTTTAGGAACTTTAGTATGTAAGAGAATGCCTTAGAGAAATATTAAATTTTTAAGACTTAAGATGGAACTAAGCAAGATAGGCTTTAAGAAATATTGGCAAGATGTTTTAAGCATAACAAGTCATTTGGCAAGGTGGTGTTGGCACATGGGTGAATGCATGAGGGGAAGGGTTCGAATCTCCTAGCTAGCAATTGGAAGGATTTTAATTTTTGCTTTCTTTCCTATAGTGTCGGTCAAGCCTTATCTAGAATGGATGGACTTTCTTTTATTTTTGGATAGTAGACCAAGGGGAAAAGGCAAGTTAGTAGTTATGGTATGGAATCATGAGGGTATGGAAGGATAAGGGGACAAAGGGCATGAAGAGTGGAAGATGTTTTGAAAGCTTTTCCATGGTCATTTGACCATGAACCTAGACAGCATAAGGGCTAAGGGGGATTGGTTTAATTGTGATAGGAATTAAGGGAATGATGGGGAAGAAATGAGGAGGAAAAAGAGGATCATGTTGGCAAGGGTGTTGGCCTAATTTTGCAATAGCATTAGGGGTGATAGTTGGCCAAAATTCTAACATTTTGTGCATCTTTTCACTTTTCTCCAAAAGCTCTTTTCTTAGCCGAATTTGTTAATGACATTAGATAAAAGTTTTGCTTTGTTTTGGCTTTCATTTTTTTTTTTTGACCATTTTGGTTTAAGTGTCTATTCTCTCAAGTTCTTGTCCTCTACAGCCAAAAGCACCAAATAGTTTGAATTACATTTCTCTTTTTCCCTCATTGCCGAAAACACCAAAGAAATTTAGAAGACAATTCTCTTTTCTTTTCTTTCTCTCTAGTGCCGAAATCATCAAGGGCATTTCTCATCTTTTCTTTTTCTTTCTCTTTCTCTTTCTCTTTCTCTTCCTCTTTCTCTTTTCTTCTTCTTTCTCTTAACCGAAACCATCTTCTACCATAACCGAAACCACCATCTCTTTCTTTCTTCTCTTTGTTAAAACCGAACCTTTCTCCATTTTCACCATCTTCTTTCTTTTCTTTTGTTAAAAACCGAAACCACTATAGCCAAAACCACTATCTTTTTCTCTTTTCTTTTTGTCCAAACCGAAATCACCATTTCTCTTCTTTTAAATTGATAAGGCCAAATCTTCAATAGTTCAAGTAAGGGTGAATCAATCTCCGTATACGAGTAAGGATTTTCTATCAAACGTTCTCTTTATTTTATTCTAGAATAGCCGATTTTAGAAATCTAATTGTCTTATTTTCTCCTTGGCCGAATCTTTGAAGGGGATTTTAAGGATTCTTTTCGTAGTCAACGATTAAGGAGAGATCATTCGGGATCATTCAAGGTAAGGATTGTCATATTATTGGTTATATCATTCTTTAGAAAGATTACTAATCGACTTTATTTTAGGGGACTCTATCGCTCGGACATTTCCCGTAAATGTAAGATTTTGGGACTAACAAAATAGGTTCAAAAAGAGCGGTAAGGAGTGTTTGGAAGAGGGGTGGTTCTGTTATACCCTCAAACTTCAAACGAAGGGCTGTATCGGGGATCCGAGATTTTCCACCGGGTTGTGGACCCTCTGCTAATGAAGATCGTTTATTTGAAGTTGTATGTACACCCGAGCCACTTTTTGTTAATGGTTTGTCACCGGGTTTTGATCCATCCATCGAAGAGAAACCACATATAACAGTTATCCGAGATTCCGAGGGTAAGGAATTAGATCTTTCATCAATAGTGTAGATTTATAAGTATTAGTGTGTTCTAATCAAGTGTGATAAATAATTAGGTGTCGATTTGAAAGGAAGGTATCGTTCTCACTGTTATAAGGTGTGTAACATTATACTAAATTTCTCATAGATCTAAAATAAATATGATTTGTATGAAAATATGGATTATAACGGTTGCGGGTACCATTCAGTGGTACACGATATTCAGGTATGTTTAACCCCAATATTTTGTTAATATTGCTATATGCATAAATATGAAATAAGTATGACTCTGCTATGATTTTGGGGTAAATGGCATGAAAAACTGAATAATATGTATGTGCATGGGCATATGGGTGTTATTGATAAAGGGGAAGTGTTCTGGTGGTTTTACCACATTATCCGGTGACTTCGGTCACATATATGAATCCGGTGACTTCGGTCACATATTTTGAATCCGATGACTTCGGTCACAACTATCTGGTGGCCATGCCACAAAATTATAAGGGCGATGTGCATGTTGACTGCAGCAACTGCCTTCGATGGTGTGTAGTGGATGGAGGGTCGATTTAGTAATCCCCATGGTGTGATTGGTAGGTACGGGTGGTGTGTAGCAGATGGATATTTAGGTGGGCTTGGGTTTGCATTTCATTTTATATATCCATATGATTTTTATGTGATTTTTATTTGATTTGCTATAAAATGGGCTTATGGCTAAATGTGATTTTAAATGGGCTTAATGGCCATGATCAATTGGGCTTTTAGTGTTTTGTTACACATTGAGTCTATGACTCACCCTTTTATGGGATATATTTGGGTGACTCTTAGCGCGATGGATCGGGTGATGAGGACTACGTGGTGGCCAATGCTCAACAAAGTATTTGAGTTTATCTTAATTAAACCTATTAAGTTTATTTTTATTACTTAGGATTTATTATGAGTTTTGTTATTTTTGTAATAAGGCCGCTATGAACTGCTTTTAATTTTGCGTTTTAGGTTTTTAATCGCCACGAACAATTATTACTAAATAATTAAATGATTTTAGAAATAACTTAAACTATTTTTGACACCTATGTTTTATAATAATAAAAAGTTTTTCATTAAAATTGGTTTTCTTTTAACTTATAATTTTCTCTTAAAATAATGTTTTAAGAAGATACAAATTTATTTAACAAAACGATTTCAACGCACTCATTAAGTTAACTGCATTTTATTCGAAACCATTATATTTTCTGAATAAACTATACGAAATTTATTTAAAGTTTTACTCGAGGAACATATCAAATCCGGTTAGGCTTTTGGGTCGGGTTTGGGGTGTTTCAACTTGGGTCGTGTTTTGGCCAACTGGGCCAGAATGGGAAAAATGGGCCCGATGGGTCGTGGACTCAAAATAGGCAAATTTGATGATTTGGTAATAAGTGATGAGCTAGTCATACGAGTTACATGGCTTGGAATTGATTTGGGCCACATAGGCCATATGAATGTGATTGTGCCAGACTGGCCATATGAATGTGATTTAGGCCTAATGGACCATACGAATGAGATTGGGCCTGGTGGGCCATATGAACGTATGTGATTTTGTTTGGGCTTTGTAAGGGGTCTTGGGCTTAATATTTGGTAAATAGTTTAACCTTACATAAAATGTAACATCCTAAAAAGGGCCTATGCATTTTGGCCTAATTGTACGAAAAGACATGTTTTATGTGTTTTGGAATAAATTTGGAATGATTTTGGAAACCTGAGAATGTATGGAAATGTTACGTTGAAAGTAGGAAAAATGACCATTTTTGGAAACCTAAGCAAATTAGGAAAGTGAACATTTTGGAAACCTAAGTAAATTAGGAAAGTGAGCATTTTGGAAACTAAGCCAAAAGAGGAAAGTAAACATTTTGGAAACTAAGCCAAAAGAGGAAAGTAAACATTTTGGAAACTATGCTAAAAGAGGAAACTAAACATTTTGGAAACCTAGGAAATGTCAAGTTATAGATCCATGCTAAAAATTTTGGAAACTTAAAATGACCCCAAATGTCGAATTAAAAAGTTCAAAGGGAACTTAGGGCGGTGACCCTAAAATATAAAGTACGTGGAATTAGACCCACAAGCGGACTTGGAAAAGTGGCTCAAGATGCCACCTAAGGCCTCGTGAAATGGCCCACATGCAAGGGGTGTTGGGCTGAGTTTGAGTCACCTAGGAAGCAAATAAAAGAAGTTTTATTTTGCCTCCATGAGTAGAGAGTTGGACGGCACAAGGGATCTAGATGGAAGAGTTTTATTCCTTTGGAATTTTCGCTAATTAGGAGATTTGATGGAATTTAATATGTGATAAAATTAAAATTTATCACATAGGAAGAGTTGGCCGCTTGAGGACTCTAAGGCTAATAGTTTGACTAAAGAGGAACATTAAGAGCCATTCTTCATTCTTTTCTTTTCAAGAGAACCTCTCTTGAAATTCCCTAGCCAAATAAGCCCCAATCTTTTCTTCTTCCTCTAGCCAAATTCTCTCTGTCAAAACTCTCTCCATCTCTTTTCCTTTCTTTTCTTTTTCTTTTTTTCTACTATCCCTTCACAAAAGCCGAAACTTTGTGATCCATAATAGTGCCATAGCCGAATAGTATAAGGGATCATCTGGGATTTGAAAATGAGGTAAGTACATCTATGTACATTCGGCCAAAAAGGTCTCTTTCATAATTGAATGGTAGATCAAATTTAACATGTGATTTCGGCAGGAATCTAAAATAAAGATCAATTTCGGGATTTGAGAACTCCAAGGTAAGTGAGTTTATACATTCGGCCAAGGCCAAATCTTAGTTATTTAGATCAAATTAATCAAAACTAACCGATTCGGAGATCTAGGATTTGGCCGATTTCAAGGAAGAGGAAGGTGAAGTTTTGGATTTAAAATCCATAAGGTAAGCACCTAAAGGTATTCGGCCAAGGCTTGTGTGATTACATAGATTAGATCTTTAATTATTAAAAAGCCGAAAACTAATCTATGTTGAGATTTAGGGTTGGCCGAATATTAGGTGAAGGAAAACCAAGTTTTCGGGATTTGAATAAACATCAAATTGGCATCAAAGGTAAGTCTTTTTACAAATCCTACTAGGATTTGGATATCATAGCCAAATAGAATTTATGCTAAGTAATAAATGATGAATCAAATGTAGGGACTAAGGATCTAAACATTAGATCTAGCTTTTCGGAATCTCAAGGAATCACTAAACAAATCAGGTGTGTACCCCACACTAATCGTAATAGATCTATGGCTTAAATATGATATATATGATTAATGTGAAAGTGAAAGAATGTGGCTAAAGTACCATATTATGGTACAAAGTACTCAGGTACGTTTTCCTACTCCCACTAAGATTTCGAAATATGTTATATTTAACATGTGAAAAGTGATGTGAAAGTGAAATAAAATATGATATGCATGATATGTATAATTTGGGGCATTCGGGTTAATTGAGAAAGGGGAAGTGAATGTGATGACTTCGGCCTCACTAAGTGAATGTGATGACTTCGGTCTCACTAAGTGAAACATGATGACTTCGGTCTCACTAAGTGAAACGTGATGACTTCGGTCTCACTAAGTGAATATGGTGACTTGGTCACATTAAGTGAATGTGGTAACCGGTTACATTATCGAAAGTGGTGGCTATGCCACAATATTATAAGTGGGCGATGAGCACGCCGTCATTGCAATGACGCCTTCGATGGTGTGTAGTGGATGGAGGGTTGACTTAGTAGTCCCCACGGTGTGCAGGTTGGTACGGGTGGAGTGTAGTGGATGGCATATAGGTTTGGGTTCGGGTTTACATCATTATCTTGAATTCTTATATGAATATGATATGTATGGTGTGCCTATTTCTATTATGTTTTGGTGTTGGTTACACATTGAGTCTATCGACTCACCCCATTGTGGGAATATGTTTCAGGTGATGAGCAGTAATGGATCGAGACAGCGAGAACTTGTGGTGGCCATGTTCACTTGAAGTTTAATTTAATTTGAATCTTTATTTAATTTTAAAATCTGTACAATTTTATTTTGGGTTTCATTTTATGTAATAAGGCCATCGTGACAGTTTTTATTTCTGCTTTAATTACTATGTTATGAATTTAGGGCTTTATAAAGAATAAGCCCATTTAATTTTAAAATAAGTTAAAATATTTTGTCACCTAAAACAAATGGGTTTTTGATATAAAATAAATTTGTTTTCAATTCGAGCCCAACCCACAACAAACTGACTTCCAAAACACACAGTTTTCAAGGTATTCAAATGAATTTGAACCGGGTTACTTCGAGGAACATACCAGATCCGGTCCATTCTCGTGGGCCGGGTGTGGGGTGTTTCATAAAACTTTAATAATCTATTAAGTGCGACTGTGAACAAGTCATAAAGTTTAAGTGTGGCAACGGGCATATGCATATCTAGGATTAGATCTAGGGAGAGCTTGGTACTTAAGTTGTCTTAATGACCCACCTCCTCTTTTCTGGAATCCTACCTAGTGCGTAGTGTCTGTTCACTTTAGCCTCGAAGACTTGTTGACGGGCCAAGGTTCGTAATTAAGACCCTTACTATTAAGAATTACTGAAATACCCCGATTTGCAAAATTACCAAATACCCCTAATTTATGAAAATTACAAAAATACCCCTAGGTTGCAAAATTATCAAAATACCCCCAATTTATGGAATTACCAAAATACCCTCGATTTACGAAATTACTGAAATATCATTGATTTGTGAAATGACTAAAATAACCCTATGTTTGAATGTAAACTTTATGGATGTTACTTATATATTTGCTGCATTCATATGATATTCTGTTTAGGATGCCTATGGGTGGGAATTATGGAACAGAGAAAGTATATGAGGATCGCATGGTTGCTTGACGACCGTGGATCCACCGATGGCTTTTTAAGCCTATTATATGATTAGTAGCTTTGCTGCAACTTTAGGTAGTACCGCAACTGAGCTACCCCTGAAGTGTATCGGATGGGTGGGTCGATTTAGAAATCCTGATAGAAGTGTTTCGGTTGGACGGAGACGAAGTGTACCGGATGGATTATTTGATGAGGGTTTGCATAGCATTGCATGTATGATATTATTATGTTAATAATATGATATGTATGCTATTTGTTTGACGAGGGTTGTGCACATTGAGTTTTTGAAAACTCACTCCCTCTTTTATTTTTTCTTAGGTGATCCTCAGTAGGCAATTCGACGAATGGAGGGACTCAGAGGTGGCCAACTAGCAAGACGATTAGACATGTTTTTCTTAATATCTAAATTCTAGATTTTAAGTGATTTATTTTATGTTATTTTATTTCGGATTGTAATAAGTTTTTCCCTCTAGTTAGTATTTCATTACTTCTACTATGCATTATAACTTTGAAACGGAACCTGGATTGGTTTCCTTTAAGCATATTTCAAGTTTTTGGAAATAATTATGTTTTAAGAATGAGCTTCCGCTGTCAAAGGAATTTTTTTTACATAGTACAAGGAAGTGGGTTTTTTTTATGCAACTCGTCTTGAAAGCAAACTGGATTTTACTTAACTTTTCTTTGGAAGAGTTTTCAATGAAAACAAGGTTTTCACAACAACTCTTCAATGTGACATGCCGGATCTGGGCCTAACTTCTAGGCCGGGTTTAGGGTGTTACATACTTAATTACATGGTTTTCATGCATATTTTGTATTAATTCATGTTAATTTATTAGTGTATGTACTTTTCACTATGTAGGAGGTCCATTGGAGACATGATTTAAATAAACAAAATATGGTCATGCACAAATTATCCAAGTGGATAGCAAGACCATGCAATTTTGGGCATGGGGTTGACTACTTGATGTAGCAAAGAAGGTGATAATAGATGGACATGTATGTTAAGTTATTGGACTGAAAGAACCATCCAACAAGGGGAATGGAAAGCCCAATTTTGGCAATTGATGTTGGCTGCCAAAAATGTGTTTTGGGATATGGAATTGAAGGTCCCTACAATTGGAAAATAATCAGAATTCAGCCCAACAACTTCCCTGTTGAAACCGTCCACTCTATAGCTATTTTTAGCTTGAAATTCAAATTCAAATTGAGAAGACTTGGTCATCCCTTTTCCTTGAAGCATGGCCGCTCACATAAGAGTCGGAACTGAAAAAATTTAAACCGATTTTTAGTAAACTCAAACCCTTACCTTCACCTATAAATACCATGCCATTCCTCACTTTTCCAATCATCACTTATTTCTCAATGTTTCTATCTCACTCACTCTAGTTTTCTCTCAATTCTTCTCCCTTTTTCCCCTTGCATAGCCGTCCACCCCCTCTCCCTTCTTTAGCCTCATAAACTTTGTCAAAAGTACTCTTGAGCTGGCTACCTTCTAAACCCATAGCAAAAGAAGCTTCAATCAGAATGGAGGAGCGCTTCAATTAGAATAGATCCAAAAAATTGCTGAACTGAGTCAATTCTTTCCTCTTGATTATCTATTTTAACATGTTTGCTTTGAGTTTTATAGTTTTGGCATCAACTATGAAGTTTTAAATCTTATTTGCTAGGATAATTATATTAAGTTAATGAGATTTATTTAGTTCATGTTAACATTTTTTGTTCCTCAGTCGATTATGTTTTAAGTTAATATCATGATGCATTTCATTCATATGTGATTAGGTGCACTCAGATTAGCTAAGCAATCCTAACTAGACAACGGCTAGTGGACGCATAATTAAAAAGTGCAATGCTTAATTTAGGTCATTAAAACCGACTAAGTTAAGGTTCAAAATATCTTTAGTTATCTCTATTATCTTGCATGGTTTTAGATTTATGTAATTAAACTGTTACAAATGTAAATGTCCTTGTGACCTTGCATAAATGCTAAGAAACCCTTAGTCTAATATGATCAGTAACATGCATATTTAATTAAGTAAAAGATCTGATAGGACATAATTTGGTTTCCAAACCCAAAAGAGATCGAGTTGCCATGGAAGTAATTCCGAACTTGTTAGCATGACGAAAGTAAGTTGATTTGATTAATGTAATTATCCTAGCCCATTTAATGTTGATTCTTTTTGTTGCTAAAGCCTTTAATCACACATTTAGGTAAATTGCATTTAGATTAGAAATTGCATTAGGGATCACTATTGCATTTAATTAATCTAATCAACGCTATCCAAATTTATTGAGTTTTTTACATCAAATTGTTAATTAAAATTTTGCAATTTATTGTTTAAGCTTATACAGTCCCTATAGAGATGATAACTCATTTTAACTTACTTACAACTTGAACGACTACGTACACTTGCATAAACACTTACAATCCTCAATGTTCCCGCACCACCAGAGGCCCAAGTTGTCTATGGTCATGCAAATTTGAGACACCAAGGTACCGATGGTGCTCGATTCTCCTGCAACACCAATGACTTCGATTGCCAATGGTGTCCGAGTCTCCCGCACGTCTAAGCACACAGGTTTCGATTTTGCTAGATGCTCCCCGCAACCAAAGACCTATGTTGTCAATGGTGTCCAAGGCTCTCGCACATCCAAGCACCAATGTTTTGATGCTACCCAATGCTCCTGCACAACCAAGCGCCTGTGTTGCTGATGGTGTACAAGGCTACCGCACGACCAAGGGCCCAAGGTGTCGAAGGCTCTTGTACCGAATGTTGAAGATCGGGACAATATTTGAATTCTAGCTTTAGGATTGGGGAGGGACTCATTGCATCATTTTTTATATTCCAGGATGCCTCGTCGGATGTGCTAGAGGATCTTGTTCCAAAAGGGGAAGGACCAGAATGATATCTGAATTATAGCTTTCGAGTTGAGGAGTGATTCATTGCATCATGTTTTATATAATGGGATGCCTCGCCGGAGTACTGCCAAAATGGCTCGTCAGAGCACTGTCGAAATGGCTTGTCAAAGCACTGCTGGGAACCTAACTAACATTGATGGCATCGATGTTTGTTCATGCATGGCCATGGGAGGTGCCCTCGGCAACCCTTTGTCGCTCAATATCACTTTCCCCTTAAAGAGCTAAAAATACTTTATAGAAATGCTACCAGTAGACATTCTTTTTTTTTATCAATCTACCCGTAGGCATTCTTTTTTGAATAAAAAATGTCCACAAGGGTCAACTCAATTTATTAAGTAACATAAAAAATTACAACATCATGGATTTCGATGGGTAATCCATTTCGAAAAAACAAGTTGTAACATCCTGAAAAGGGCCTATGCATTTTCAGTTTAATTGTATGAAATGACAAGTTTAGGCACTAAGAATAAATTTTTGATATTTTGGAAACACGGAAATGCATGGAAATGGAAACATTTTGGAACATTTTGGAAACCCGAACATTTTGGAAACATTTTGGAAACTTGAACATTTTGGAAACTTGAACTTGTAAGAAAAATGGCAAGTTACAGAGCCGATCAAAAATTTTAGGAAACTTAGAAATAATCGAGAAATGTCAAATTTTAAAGTTTAAAATAGGAAATAAGGGCAAGAAGGCCTTAAAAGAAAAAGTTGGTGAGATTTGACACACAAACAGGCTTGGAAAAGTGGCCTGAAGGTGTCACTTAAGGCTTATGGAAATGGCGCCATGTGTAAGAGGAATGGGCCTGAGTTTGAGTCACTTGGAAAGCAAATAATGAAGGCTTTATTTTGCTTCCAAGGCTAAGGGGTGGATGGCACCTATTTCTAGAAAAGGAGGAGTTTTATTTCATTAAAACTTGATAAATTAAGTGATAAGTAAAGGATTTTCTTAATAAGATAATTGAGGAGGTAAAGGATGGATTAAATACTTTTAATATAAATAAGGTGATAAATAAAAGATAATATTATCACTAATGGGGAGTAGTGGCCAAGTCAAGGACTCTTGGTCTAGCAATTTCAGTTAAAGGAGGAGAATCTAGGCTATTCTCTCATCTTTTCTAAGCCTTGTCGAAATTTTCCTAGCTCTCTCCCTCTCTCCGAATTTTCTTTATAAAATCCATCCTCTCTTCTTCTATTTTCTTCTATGTTTCTACCGCAAGTCAATCTTTTTGATTCTAAGCAAAGGAGCAATCAACTACAACATCAAAAGAGTAAGATCGTGGTCAATCAATTTCTATTCCTTTTCTTTTTACCAAAATCGTGGTACTAATCCCTATTCTTGTTCATGGTCAATCTACAAGGATCTCTCGTGTTTTACAATTACCAAATATAAGGATCAAGGATCTAAGGTAAGAACAATTAATTTTGTTCTTCTAATTCTTTTAATCAAGATCTAAGGAAATAACCTCTTTTATGTCTCTTGGCCGAATATCAAAGGAAGAGTTTGGGATTTGATTCAAGGAATTTAAGGTGAGGCACATTCGCCAAAGGCCAAATACTACTTATTAAAGTTAGATTAGATCTAACATATGAAGTTGTAGGATTTCGACAGCATATTAAGGAATCCTCTCCGATTTGGAAATTGTATGGTAAGTGACATTCGCCAAGGTTTGTTCTTGATATTAGGAATTATTTTCCATTTATTCAAAAGTTAGAAACCCACATAATTACGATTTAATGGCTAGCCGATTTAAGGAAGGAATACTATCAAATTAGGCATTTGATTTACAATCTTTCAATTCTAAGAACAAGGTGAGTAGTACCATTCCTATTAGGAATTGGTTTTAAAAGCTTAAAAGGGTACTAATGTGTTTTATATGATGGGCGAATATAGGAATTAATGATCTAAAGTTAGATCGGGATTTTCGAGATCTCAAGGAACCCATTAACAAATCGTGTGTACGCACACTAACCTTCGATTTATCATATGGCAATTATTTTAATATATAAATATGCATAAGAATATGAATGTGGCTAAATACCACAAATGTGGTAAGAGTACCCAGGTACGTTTCCTACTTCTGATTGGATTATGAATATGATATATTTTGAATATATGAATAAGAATTAAGTATGGCATGATATATATAATTTATGGGGCATTCGGGATTTATGTAAAAGGGGAAGAAGGTGTTGACTTTGGTCTTACTAATAGAATATGGTGACTACGGTCACAAAATTTGAATATGGTAACTCCGGTTCCATTATCTGAATTTGGTAACTTCGGTTACATTATTTGAATATGGTGTCTAATGACACAAATTATATGGGCGATGAGCACGCCGATCGCAATGATCGCCTTCGATGGTGTGTAGCGGATGGAGGGTTGACTTAGTAGTCCCACGGTGTGGTTGGTGTACGTGGTGGTGTGTAGCGGATGGACCATTAGGCTTGGGTTGGGTTGCATCATCATTTATTTTATATGAATGTGAATTTGATATGAACATGTATGCCTGATTTGTTGAATGTTAGTACTGTGTGCACATTGAGTCTGTTGACTCACCCCGTTGTGGGAAATATTTTCAGGTGATGAACAGTGATGGACCGGGACGGTAGACCTTGAGGTGGCCATGATCCATTTGAAGATTTTATTCGATTTGGACTTTATTATTTGTTTTGGGTTTTACTTGATGTAATAAGGCCATAAGGCCCAGTGGATTTTTCTTATCCTGCTTTACTTTAAATTGTTATGTTACTTAACTATTATGACTAAAGTTAAGTGATTTTTTTATAAACCTTAAAATTATTTTGTCACCTTAATAAAATTGGATTTTCAAATAGATTAAATGGGTTCCCAATCTGAGCCCAATCCACAACAACATTTTTCTAAAAATTTTACAAACTCTCTTTAAGTAACGAAAATCTTTGAAACCGGTTTACTTTAGGAACATACCAGATCCGGTTCAGGGCGTGGGGTAAAGTGTGGGGTGTTTCAATTTGGTATCGAGCCAGATTTTAAACTCTCTACTGTGGGCTAAGGCCCAAAACGTTTTGAATTGAGCCCAAATGATTATCTTTGAAAAATAAGCAGGCTTCTGGCATGGCCCCTAAGTCTCCGACCTGCAGTCCACCAGGTAAGTACCCCTAACTCTATGTGTGATTCTATGAACTGTAAAAGGATAGAAAAGGCATGGAACGTAGAATAGAATGATAGGAACTTGAACCCTAGGATTAGACTACTCAAACACAAAACCACATAAGACTTAAAGCACTAAACAAACCTATGGCTAAGTCACTGAGCTAAGGTGTGGTAACCCTTGTACGCATGTCTAGGATTGGATCCGGAAGAGCTTGGTATTTAAGCAGTCCTAGTGACTCACCTCCTCTTCACAGGAATCCTACCTGGTGCGTAGCTTCGGTTCACCCTAACTCAGAGAGCTCAGTGGTGTGGCAACCTCTGTGCGCATGTCTAGGAATGGTTTCGGTGGGAGCTTGGTATTTAAGCAGTCCGCGTGACTCACCTCCTCTCCACACGAATCCTGCCTGGTGCGTAGCTTTGGTTCACCCTGACCAAGAGGGCTCGGTCATAGGCTAAACATAATGACTAAAACCCGAAAGGGAACTAGCCATGTTTAAAAAAAAAAAGAGAGAACAAAACAACAAACCCTAGTTTTTCAAACTTTTAAAACTTTCTTTTAAATCTAAGAAAATTATATTTACAACATCTTCTGAAAAACTCCTGATTTGCGAAAATTACAAAAATGCCCTTAGGGGTGAAATTACCAAAACGCCCTTGGTTTATAAAGTGTTTAACTACTCAACAGCTTTACCAAAATTTCATTATTTTATAAACACTCAAAAACCCTAATTTGTAAAATATCAAAATACCTCAATTTTGGGAAAAATTACAAAATTGCCCCTAACTTACAAAATTACCAAAATGACCCTGATTCCCAAAATTTTTGCAACATCCCCATTTTTGAAGGAACAATTTTCGGAAAGAACCCTCAAATTTTTACAACTTTTAAAATACCCCAAATTTATTAAATTTTACAAATTTACCCCGATTTTGAAAAATTACCAAAATACCTCGAGGTCAAAAATTACAAAATACCTCTGATTTCAAAATTTTTCCAAATTACCCCAAGATTTTGAAATTTTCAAAATAATTTTGACAAAAACACCAAGGAATGTTTTTCTTCGAAAAATTACGAAAATGCCTCAGAGGACAAAATTACGAAAATACCCCAGGTAGTGGAAAACAATAACAACAAAAACTACAACGCTTCTCCGAATGAACGAAGTTAATACTTGTTTGATGGATGAATGAATGAATGGAAAAGACGTGTGATTGTATGTATACGAAAGAACCACTCTTAAATCCTTTTCATAAAACTCCTTATTTGGTAAATAAGTGGAACAATGACTAATCCATAAAATTTCTTAATCAGATCTCGACGCTAGAAAATGAGCTCTAGAGGACGTGGTCGTCGTGGTCGAGGTAGAGGAAGGATGACCGTGTCAGAACCCGTTAGATCGGGTCAAGGGTCCAACAATGAAATGCCACCGCCACCACCACCCCCACCGTTAATGTTGAGCAAAGCAGGCTCGCACGGGAAGATCTTTGTGTCGCAGTCAGTCCGCAAGTTTTGGAATTGGTGGCAGGTGCAGGAGGAAATTCATGAAATCGAAAGTCTGTACCTGAACGGCTCCGAGCTAATGGAGCGAAAATGTTCCAAGGAGTATCTAATGTGGCACCCAGTACAGCTGAGTACTGGTTGGAAGCAATGGAGCATATCATGGATGAGCTCGATCTGACTCTAGAGGAAAAGTTGAAAGGGATGGTGGCGTTGTTACGCGATGAAGCGTATCAGTGGTGGTTAACTGTTCGGGATGGTACCACGGCTGGAAACATGACTTGGGAATATGTTAAGGAGGCATTTCAGAAGAAGTATGTGGGAACCAGGTATACAGATGAACAAAGGAAGGCTTTTCTAGGGTTGGTGCAAGGGAGTAAGTCCGTCAGAGAATATGAGGCGGTATTTCGAGGTTGAGCCGCTATGCTCGAGGGTAGTGGCAATCGAGCATGAACGCCGGTCCGTTTGAGGATGAACCGAGGACTATCTCGAGGCTGTTGATAGCACCGCATCGAGCGGGAATTCTCGACTTTGGTGGAAAAGGCCAAGGTGGCCGAGGGGATTAAGGACGCTACCAAGCGCATCGTGGATAGGAATAAGGCCAAAAGAGGTTTGGACCATCCGGAAAGGGTCACAAGAGGCCTAGGGTTGACGGCCACAAAACCAACAGCCGGTACGGTTGGCAAGACGCCCTTGTGAGCATTGTGGAAAGAAGCACATGGGAGAGTGTTGGAGAAAGACGGGAGGATGTTTCAAGTGTGGGTCCAAGGACCATATGCTTAAGGATTGTCCCAAGCAACCAGATGAGAGCCGACCGGTAGTTCAGAATGCTAGCCAGACCGGTAGAGGCGGACAGCAGCCTCAACGGGGTCGTGGTTCGGGTAACCGAGGTAGTGGTGCTGGCAGAGGCCGTAGAACACAGGGCCGAGGTACTAATGTTAATGCAGAAGCAAGACAACTGGGTTTGGTTTATGCGGTTTGTTGAAGGGAAGATGGAGACACGCGGATGTAATAACCCAGACGTTCTTTATTTTTGACAAACCCTATTTTGCTCTGATTGATGTGGGCTCGACCCATTCCTATGTTGCAAGTAGTGTAGTGGAAACACTAGGCCTAGACTCTGAACTTTCTGATAGACAGATGACTGTAGTAAGCCCATTAGGCCAAACTATAGTGGTAGACAAGATCTTTCGGAATGTACCCCTAGAGATTCGTGGAGTGAACTTTGGTGACTTAATGGAGTTACCCTTCGGAGAGTTTGAACTTATACTCGAAATGGATTGGCTAGTAGAACACCGAGCCGTGTTGGATTGTGCGGCTAAATGTATGGAACTAAGAACCCCGGAAGATGAAGTGGTAGTAATGATCGGAGAAAGGAGGAACTACTTGTCTAACGTAGTTTTGGCACTGAAGGCTGAGAGGATGGTTAAGAAAGGGTGTAAGGCATTCCTAGCCTTCGTAAGTGCGATTGGTGGGAAGGAAGAAGGTATTAATGGAGTTAGGACGGTAAGGGACTTTGTAGATGTATTTCCAGAGGAATTACCGGGAATACCCCAGACAGGGAGGTGGAACTTGGAATTGATTTGCTATCGGGAACAGCTCCTGTGTCAATCACTCCATACTGAATGGCACTAAAGGAGTTAGTGGAGCTCAAGGCTCAAATCCAAGAACTGTTGGATCGAGGGTTCATCCGACCCAGTGTGTCTCCGTGGGGAGCACCGGTCTTATTTGTGAAGAAGAAGGACGGAACTATGCGTATGTGCATAGATTACCGTCAGTTGAATAAGCTGACCATTAAGAATAAGTATCCTTTGCCAAGGATCGATGACCTGTTCGATCAACTCAAGGGAGCCGCAGTATTTTCAAAGATCGACTTAAGGTCGGGATACCATCAGTTGAAGGTGAAAGAGGCTGATATCCATAAGACCGCTTTTAGGACAAGATATGGTCACTTCGAGTTTGTGGTGATGCCGTTTGGGTTAACGCCCACGGTAGCGTTCATGGACATGATGAATCGGGTTTTCCAACCCTACTTAGATAGGTTCGTCGTTGTGTTCATCGACGATATTTTGGTGTACTCGAAGTCGGATGAGGAGCATGATGAGCATCTCCGAGTTATGTTGGAAGTGTTAAGGGAGAAGAAGCTTTACGCCAAATTCAGCAAGTGTGAATTTTGGCTTAAGGAGGTGGCATTCTTAGGACATGTGGTATCCGCAGAAGGAATAAGAGTGGATCCTAGGAAGATCGAAGTAGTGTTGGATTGGAAACCACCTAGGTCCGTGGCTGAAATCCAAAGTTTCTTAGGCTTGGCGGTGCTATTACGTGAAGGCTTGTGGAAGGATTTCGTCAATAGCCGCACCTTTAACCAAGTTGCTAAGGAAGGAAGTACCTTTGAATGGACTAATAAGCGGCAGGAGAGCTTTGAAAAGCTTAAGAAGGTCTTGTGGAAGCTCCAGTGTTAATTCAAATAGGAGGTAAGAAAAGATTTTGTGGTGTAATCGTGACGCTTCACACACGGGTTAGGCGTGTGCTAATGCAAGATGGTAAAGTGGTCGCTTATGCGTCTCGGCAGCTAAGGCCTCATGAGGTTAACTACCCAACCCATGATTTAAAGCTAGCAGCAGTGGTTTTCGCCCTTAAGGTTTGGAGGCACTACCTTTATGGAGAAAGGTCGATTATCTACACAGACCACAAGAGCCTTAAGTATCTGTTGACTCGAAGGAGTTGAACTTGAGGCGTGAAGGTGGGTGGAATTGTGAAGGACTACGATTGTTCGATAGAATATCATCCGGGCAAGGCGAACGTCGTGGCTGATGCCTAAGTCGGAAGGTTGTATCGGATCTACGGGCTTTGTTCGCTCATTTAAGTCTGTATGATGACGGAAGCCTGTTGGCTGAGTTACAAGTCAAGCCCACATGGCTGAAGGAGGTGAAAGAAGGACAGTTGGCCGATAAGGACTTAAGTACTAAGTTACAGCAAGTACCGCTAGGAGGATTAAAGGACTATGGTGTCAATGATGAAGGAGTATTGTGCTACAAGGGAAAGGTCTGTATGCCGAGGGATAAGGAGTTGAGACAAAGGATTCTTCGAGAAGCACATGGTAGCCCTTATGCTATGCATCCCGGAGGCATCAAGCTGTATAGAGATCTAAGGGAACAGTTTTGGTGGTCTGATCTGAAACGAGAGGTGACTGAATTTGTGGGGAGATGTTTGACGTGTCAGCAAGTTAAGGCTGAACACCAAGTCCCATCAGGATTGCTTCAACCAATCGAAGTTCCCCAATGGAAGTGGGAAAGAATTACCATGGACTTCGTTAGTGGGCTTCCCCTTACGCCTACTAAGAAGGACTCGGTATGGGTAATAGTGGACCGGTTAACCAAGTCCGCACACTTTATCCCAGTAAGAATGGATTATTCTCTTCAGAAGTTGGCCAAGTTATATGTGGCAGAAATTGTGAGGTTGCATGGAGTACCAATGTCGATCATCTCTGATAGAGACCCAAGATTTACGTCTCGATTTTGGAAGGCACTTCATCAAGCTTTAGGCACTAAGTTAGACTTCACTACGGCTTTTCATCCACAATCAGACGGGCAGTCTGAACGGGTTATACAAGTGTTGGAGGATATGTTGAGAGGCTGTGTAATGGATTTCCGAGGAAGTTGGGAAGATTACTTGCCTTTAGCTGAGTTCGCCTACAACAACAACTATCAAGCTAGCATTCGGATGGCACCATACGAAGCATTGTATGGAAGGAAGTGTAGAACACCTACTTGTTGGACCGAGTTAGGAGAACGCCGAGTTTTGGGTCCAGAAATAGTGGCAGAAACCGAAGAGAAGGTTGAGTTAATTCGGGCCCGGTTAAAAGAAGCCTCTGATAGGCAGAAGTCGTACGCAGACCTTAAGCGGAAGGAAATAGAGTTTGAAGTGGGAGACCAAGTATTCCTGAAAGTCTCGCCTTGGAAGAAGGTAATAAGGTTCGGTCGAAAAGGGAAGCTAAACCCAAGATTTATAGGGCCCTACCGAGTACTGAAGTGAGTTGGGCCAGTGGCATACCAATTAGAGTTGCCACCAGAGTTGCAGCAGATGCACGACGTATTTCATGTATCCATGCTATGTCGCTACCGATCGGATCCGTCGCATGTGGTATCTGTTGAAGAAGTGGAGCTAAGGCCTGACTTATCCTACGAGGAAGAACCGATTCGGATCTTGGAACGTGATGTAAAAGTACTATGAAGGAAGACAGTGCCTCTAGTCAAAGTGTTATGGCGCAATCATTGATCGGAAGAAGCTTCGTAGGAGCCGGGAGAGACTATGCGACAGCAATACCCTCAACTATTTTAGTTAGGAAATTTCAGGGACGAAATTTTGTTTAAGGGGGGTAGAACTGTAACATCCCGAAAAGGGCCTATGCATTTTCGGTTTAATTGTATGAAATGACAAGTTTAGGCACTAAGAATAAATTTTGATATTTTGGAAACACGGAAATGCATGGAAATGGAAACACGAACATTTTGGAAACTTGAACTTGTAACAAAAATGGCAACTTGAACTTGTAAGAAAATGGCAAGTTACGAGCCGATCGAAAATTTTAGGAAACTTAGAAATAATCGATAAATGTCAAATTTTAAAGTTTAAAATAGGAAATAAGGGCAAGAGGGCCTTAAAAGAAAAAGTTGGTGAGATTTGACACACAAACAGGCTTGGAAAAGTGGCCTGAAGGTGTCACTTAAGGCTTATGGAAATGGCGCCATATGTAAGAGCAATGGGCCTGAGTTCGAGTCACTTGGAAAGTAAATAATGAAGGCTTTATTTTTGCTTCCAAGGCTAAGGGGTGGACGACACCTATTTCTAGAAAAGGAGGAGTTTTATTTCTGTTAAAACTTGATAAATTAAGTGATAAGTAAAGGATTTTCTCTTAATAAGATAATTGAGGAGATAAAGGATGGATTAAATACTTTTAATATAAATAAGGTGATAAATAAAAGATAATATTATCACTAATGGGGAGTAGTGGCCAAGTCAAGGACTCTTGGTCTAGCAATTTCAGTTAAAGGAGGAGAATCTAGGCTATTCTCTCATCTTTTCTAAGCCTTGCCGAAATTTTCCTAGCTCTCTCCCCCTCTCTGCCGAATTTTCTTTAAGCAAAATCCATCCTCTCTTCTTCTATTTTCTTCTCTGTTTCTACTGTCAAGCCGAATCTTTGTTGATTCTAAGCAAAGGAGCAATCAACTACAACATCAAAAGAGTAAGATCTGTGGTCAATCAATTTCTATTCCTTTTCTTTTTACCAAAATCAGGGTACTAATCCCTATTCTTGTTCATGGCCGAATCTACAAGGATCTCTCGTGGTTTTACAATTACCAAATATAAGGATCAAGGATCTAAGGTAAGAACAATTAATTTTGTTCTTCTAATTCTTTTAATCAAGATCTAAGGAAATAACCTTTTTATGTCTCTTGGCCGAATATCAAAGGAAGAGTTTGGGATTTGATTCAAGGAATTTAAGGTGAGGCACATTCGCCAAAGGCCAAATACTACTTATTAAAGTTAGATCGGATCTAACATATGAAGTTGTAGGATTTCGACAGCATATTAAGGAATCCTCTTCAGATTTGGAAATTGTATGGTAAGTGACATTCGGCCAAGGTTTGTTCTTGATATTAGGAATTATTTTCCATTTATTCAAAAGTTAGAAACTGACATAATTACCTGATTTAGTGGCTAGCCGATTTAAGGAAGGAATACTATCAAATTCGGCATTTGATTTACAATCTTTCAATTCGGCAACAAGATGAGTAGTACCATTCCTATTAGGAATTGGTTTTAAAAGCTTAAAAGGGTACTAATGTGTTTTATATGATGGGCGAATATAGGAATTAATGATCTAAAGTTAGATCGGGATTTTCGAGATCTCAAGGAACCCATTAAGCAAATCAGGTGTGTACGCACACTAACCTTCGATTTATCATATGGCAATTATTTTAATATATGAATATGCATAAGAATATGAATGTGGCTAAATACCACAAATGTGGTAAGAGTACCCAGGTACGTTTCCTACTTCTGATTGGATTATGAATATGATATATTTTGAATATATGAATAAGAATTAAGTATGGCATGATATATATAATTTATGGGGCATTCGGGATTTATGTAAAAGGGGAATAAGGTGTTGACTTCGGTCTCACCAACAGAATATGGTGACTACGGTCACAAAATTTGAATATGGTAACTCCGGTTCCATTATCTGAATTTGGTAACTTCGGTTACATTATTTGAATATGGTGTCTAATGACACAAATTATATAAGCGATAAGCACGCCGATCGCAATGACGCCTTCGATGGTGTGTAGCGGATGGAGGGTTGACTTAGTAGTCCCACGGTGTGTGGGTGTACGGGTGGTGTGTAGCGGATGGACCATTAGGCTTGGGTTGGGTTGCATCATCATTTATTTTATATGAATGTGAATTTGATATGAACATGTATGTCGATTTGTTGAATGTTAGTCTTGTGTGCACATTGAGTCTATTGACTCACCCGTTGTGGGAAATATTTTAGGTGATGAATAGTGACGGACCGGGACGGTAGACCTTGAGGTGGCAATGATCCATTTGAAGATTTTATTAGATTTGGACTTTATTATTTGTTTTGGGTTTTACTTGATGTAATAAGGCCATAAGGCCCAAGTGGATTTTTCTTATCCCGCTTTACTTTAAATTGTTATGTTACGAACTATTATGACTAAAGTTAAGTGATTTTTTTTTAATAAACCTTAAAAATTATTTTTTCACCTTAATAAAAATTGGATTTTCAAATAGATTAAATGGGTTCCCAATCTGAGCCCAATCCACAACAACATTTTTCTAAAAATTTTACAAACTCTCTCTAAGTAACGAAAATCTTTGAAACCGGTTTACTTTAGGAACATACCAGATCCGGTTCAGGCTCGTGGGTCGGGTGTGGGGTGTTTCACAAGTTTTGGCCTCACTATACATTTTTTTACAAATTAAATGGGTTACATTATTACAAGATCGTTTGGCCCAAATTAACTTGGTAGATTTGAAATTGTTGAACGCTGCTATGCAGACCTTAATCCACGTGCCTATTATGTTGACGTTAGTGGTTAAATTCTTTAGCCTATTGACCAGCCTAACGAGATCCGTCTAAAAAATAATATGTTCTTTTATTTTCAATTTACAAGAAGCTTTAATGCTTTCTTCAAGGGCCACGCACTCAACGTCTTCCACCGACAGCCTTGACTCTATAAAGCCCCCACCTCCTCCTAAAATAAATCCTTTATTGTCTCTAATAATCGTCCCAAAATCGATTCTGTTTTCACCCACGGTAGAGTCAAATTTAATTTTTATGAAGCCCTTTGAAGGTTTTTCCAACTTTTTTCTTGCTCTATTTTGTGAAAGCAACACCTCATTTATAAAATTGCAAATCCAAAACTCTTTATTTAAGGTACTGGCTCTCTCCCAAATAATCTTAGCATCCTCTACTTTTCCCTGAAGATGTAGTTGTTTCTATTGTTCCAACAGCTCCATAAAATCACCATGAGGTTGGCCATAGCTCTCTCGTCAAGCACTCTCATCATGTCTTCCAACCAGTTAATACAGTGGTCATACTACTTTGAAATAGTTCTCTCGAACCATCCACCTAAAGAGAGAACCGCACAAGATGTTGGGCAATCTTTTAATGCATATAACATAGTTTCAGCCTCAGCTCCACACCTTGGGCATCCCTTGTCAAAGCGTCTAATAGAAGCAATTTTTTCATTCATCATGAGAATCTCATGCCCCATACGCCAAGTAAACACACGAATCTTCGATAATGTGTCCAACTTCCAAAGAGCTTTCCCAAAAAATCTGTGAAGGCCATACCCCATTTCATTCAACAGCAACAATGAGTAAGCAGACTTCGACGTAAAGCACCCAAGAGGGTTGTGAAACCAAAATATTTTATCACCTTGGCCCTCGTCCGCTATAGGCACATTGCAAATTGATAAACCATAAAAGTAACACATTTTAGGCCCACATTTAGTATGCTTTTGGATGATTTAGCCCTTGATTTATGTAAAAAGGTGCTCTTAATCCTTTCTTTTCATGTTTTTACTTAGGAAAGCACCCGAGGATGAAAAGAACAAGAAACGGGCTTAAAACAGGCCAATTTAGGCCAAAGAGGAAATTGACATGGCTTGGACTTTAAGCCACACGGCCGTGCCTTGACAATTAACTAAGACACGGCCATGCCACGATTTACACGACCGTTCCCCAATCGACAGAATCGAGACACGGCCTAAAAATGATTTACACGGACGTGTACCATAGCCGTGCCCCTATCTTGGAAAAGAGGAATTTCACTCATATTTGGATACTTAAAGGCAAAGAAACACATTCCAAAGCCTATTCAAACACCCAAGTTGAATTAGGATACTTAGAGGCCAACTAAGGCATCTTAAAGCCTATATAAAGACCCTAGAGGCCAACCTGAAGGGGATGTTCAGAGTTCGGCAGAAGCCAAAACCCACGGTGGTTAGCTAGGCCAAGGAGCCGAGCTAGAAAGCCAGATTTGTGGGAGTTACTCAAAGATAGCCAGTTGATCTATCTCAAACGAGCCGAAATTCTACTCAAGACGACAGACTTCTCTTTCAATTCTTTCAGGGGGTTTTAGGGATTTCTTATGTTTTGTTTTGTCTTTTCTCTTGAGATGTTTTCTTTATTCGTTATGAACTAAACCCTTCAAATACCTGAAGGGGATGAAACCTAGATGAATCTTGTTATTGATTTCTAAATTATATGATAAATACTTAGTTTGTTCTTAATTATGCATACTTAATCCAAATCTGATGTGCTTAGGTGGAGGAGGAATAGACCATGCTTAAGAGTAGATCTAGCATAATTAAGCGGAGTTGATCGCATGCCTAGAGATAGGGTGATGAGATTTTGCTGGATTAGGGTGAAACCTAGTATGGGAGTCCATAGATCGATTTACTGCTATTCTAGGGGGTTATTATTCAGGAAAGAGATTTCCGTTAATTAACCTAGAGTTAGACGTTATCTGCCTCGAGAGAGGGTTTAATATATGTTAGGGAGTATTACGGATCAAACTAAGTGAATAAATCGTATGGTTCAGTGTTAAATAACAAGTGAAGTCTAGGTGAATTCTTCTTGAGGGTATCGTCGTGATCAACTAAGTTTCTCTTCAAGTTATTTCCCAATTCATTCTTTCTGTCTTTGCGTCTTTAGTTTAAGTAGTCATTAATTTAGATTAAAGCAACTTCACTTATTTTAGGCTAAATAATAAAAAGAAAGTTAGTATTAGTACTTTTAGTTCCTTTGGGTTCAACAATCCAGTCTTGCCTAAGCTATACTACTGTTCGATAGGTACACTTGCCTTAATTCGTTGTCAGAGTTAGTTTTCAGGTTCGATCATTCTCTTTATAAATTTTAAAACTCGACAAAACAACGATCAAGCTTTTGGCGCCGTTGTCGGGGAACTAAAATATTAAGAAAGCTCTATTTTTATTACTTTAGCCATTATTTTTAAATTTAATTTTTATTTTAGTTTTATTTTTCGCAATTTATTTTATTCCATTATTTTTACTAAATTTTATTTTCTTTCTTTTTCCTAGTAGGTACCTCTAGTTTATGACTAGAAAGAACCCGACAGGACCTCTAGTATACGATAGTGATATTAAAGCTACCACTCGTAGGAATCGCAGAGAAATTAGGCGAGCCCTAAATTATACAGAAGAAAAGCGAGAAGGCAAATCCAGTCCTACTGAAGGGATAGACGAGAATAATCCACCACGAGATGTGGGAGAAAACAATGTTTCGCGTACTATGTATGATTATTCTAAACCTCATTTAATAGGAGCAAAATCTAGTATTGTTAGGCCTGCTATAGCTGCTAATAAATTTGAATTAAAGCCTAATACAATACAAATTAATCAACAATTTGTTCAATTTGATGGTTTGTAGGACGAAGACTCGAACACTCATATAGCTAATTTTTTTAGAGTTCTGTGATACTTTCAAAATAAATGGTGTTTCTGATGATGCCATTTGTCTTCGGCTATTTCCCTTTTCATTAAGGAATAAAGCCAAATAGTGGATGAACTCGTTACCACGAGGGTCAATTACTACATGGGATCAAGTGACCAAAAATTTTTCAATAAAATATTTCCCACCGACCAAAACGGCCAAATTACGGAATGATATCTCTTCTTTTGTGCAGATGGATTTAGAGACGTTAACGACGCATGGGAGAGATACAAGGATCTCTTGAGGAGATGTCCACACCATGGTCTACCCTTGTGCCTACAAGTCCAAACTTTCTATAACGGTGTAAACCCCTCGACGAGGCAACTAATTGATTCAGCTTCCGGTGGAACCCCGAACAATAGAACTCCTGAAGCAGCCTACGAGTTCATTGAAGAGATGTCACTGAAAAACTATTAGTGGTAGGTTACAAGGACAAAACCGACAAAATCAGCTGGAGTTTACAACCTCGATGCGGTGACCATGCTATCAACACATGTAGAGATGATGAATAAAAAGCTTGATAGTTTGTGCTCTTTGCAGGTACATCAAGTCATGCAGTGCAACACAAGTGGAACTGTGGCGAATCCTGAGTACCCACCCTACCAACCAGACGCAGAGAGCGAATAGATGAAGTGTATAGGTAATAATTTCAGATACAATAATATTCCTTATAGTTATGACTACAATCCAGGTTGGATGAACCACCCAAATTTTTCATGGGGAGGCCAAGGAAACCAAGGAATTCAAAGACAACAACCTCCTCAAAATTTCAAAAATCAGCCATATCCACAAGAAAGAAGCCAAATCTCAAAGAGATGTTGACAAAATTAATTGCAAACACAAAAAATCGTTTCCAAGAAACTGAGAAAACAATTAAAAGCAACGAGAACCAAGTCAGGGAACTTACTAAGTCAGTCAAGGAAGCCACTAATGCAGTCGAATGACTCGCAAAGTTAATGTTAAAACGACCGCAAGGATGTCTACCAAGTAACATCGAGATTAACCCAAAGGAGAAAATTCAAGCCATCTCAGCTCATGACAGTAAGGGGTTAGATGAGCCCAATCCAATACAAGAAAAAAAGGTAGAAGAAGGTAAGGTAGAGGTAACACAAGAAAAGCCAAAACAAGAAATCAAGGAGTACCAACCTCGCATACCTTATCACGAAGTGATGAAAAGAGACGATTTGGAGGAACAGTTCGGTAAGTTTCTTAAACTCTTAAAGAAATTACATATTAACTTACCTCTTCTTGAAGCTCTTTTTCAAATGCCAGACTCGAGGAAATTTTTAAGACAGCACTTGACGAACAAATGCAAATTAGACGAAGAACACCACATGGAATTGAACGCAACATGCTCAGCAATGTCACAGAATAGACTACCACGAAAGCTAAAAGATCCAGGGAGTTTTACAATTCCATGTTTAATTGGTAGTTTAGCTATTGATAATGCATTAGCTGATTTAGGGGCAAGCATAAATGTCATGCCTTATACATTATTTAAACGACTAGGTCTAAGGAAGCCCAAACAAACTAGGATGGGTATACAATTAGCTAATAAAACTGTTAGAATTCCTAAGGGCATTATCAAAGATGTTCTTGTCAAAATCGATAAATTTGTTTTCCCAGTAGATTTTGTCGTCTTAGATATGGATGAGGATAATACAATCCCCTTAATTTTAGGAAGACCCTTCCTAGCAACTACCAAGACTAAAATTGATGTTGCCACATGAGAACTCATACTTTGTGTAGGTGACAAATCAATCAGTCTTCAAGCTCTTGACTCGGCCAGGACAACAATCGATGAAGGTAAGAAAGTTAATACAGATGATAATCAAATTGTTCAACCTTTATCACAGGAAACACCGCAAAGACATAACCCTGAGCTGACTCATAGATCCCAAATCGACAAAGAAGAATCACACAAGGAACAAGACCTTAGGGTCGACAATTCAGAAAAGTAGAGGACACAAGTCAAAGAAGAACCGGAACCGCATGATGTAAAACCAGAGGAACCACCAGAAGAGCTCGTAGGAATATCAAACCACTATAAAATAGGAGACCAGGTACTGTTAGACAAAGCAGATCCGCACATCATCACAATAGACCTGAAGGCAAAGGGAGAAACCCTTCTTAAGGTACACAATATCCTCCCACACGAAATAGTCAAGGTAAGCAACCCAACATTCAACACTTTTGAGGTAAACGCTTATCAACTTCAACTTTATCAAGAATATAGAATTTTAAGCAAGAGGGGAGATATTCAAACCTTTAAACTTCCCTGATTTTTTTTCATGTCGAGGAAAGTCTAGCTGGAGACTTTAAACAAGCACTTCTCGGAAGGCAACCCGAGCACTAATAATATTTATTTATTTTTATTTTTGGTTATTTTTTTATTTTTATTTTTTCTTTTCTAGCTTCAAATTAACACCAAAAGTGCAGACTTCCAGACCACACGGCCTTGCACACCGTGGCCGTATGGGTACTCCAAATCGCTTACTGACATGACTAGAGAGACACGAGTCAGACAGAATCAATTCCCTTAAAATCACGAGCCAACTACCACACCACGGCATCTGGAACGAGCGCGGTATCTGCCTTTTCAGGAACGAGCGCGGCATTTGGAAAATGGATGTGGATGAACTAACACGCCTATACACACGACTGTGCGATGCGACCGCGTGAAGACACTGACTTATCGACTCCGGGCGTGGCAATAAATACACGGGTGTGTAGATCCCAACACGTCCTCAAACATCGCCGGTCGAATTAGCCGTGTACTTCGACGCGCCCATATTACACGGGCGTGGAAAAAGTGGTGATGTAACACCCATAAACCCATACCCGTCACCGGATTAGGGTTATGAGACGTTACCGAACTAGACACAGTTTAACATAGTCTTATATGAAATAAACCCATTTCGCATGTTTAAATTTTTCTATACTAACAAATGATGCCCAAGACATACATTACAAATAACCCTGTTTCAAAATACAATACATTATAATTCATTATCTGTACAGATTGAGAAACAAACTTCCACATTACAACACCAAATTTCATATAAGAAACATATATATATATATAATATCTATTGCATTAGTCAAAAATCAACATATCATTTTATACCTTCTACAAATATGCATATTACAACAAATAGGCCTGAAATACTCTATTAGTTTTTCCCTCACATACATGATATGTGACTAGTCCAAGATACTTAAATACAAACAAATCATTGACCGTATATTCGGTCCTCAATTAAAACTCTAATAATCAACCCAAAAAATGAGTATAAACATTTTCATGGTCAACTTTGAATTATAACTATGCACATAATAATCTAAGTAGAAAAATTTACACAACCAAATAGGCATACTTATACATATATATATATATACATACATATATTACATATAAATGATTAATTCTATATAACCACATTTAACTCCCAAGCATGATACGCACACATCTTATATCAAAGATTAAAACAAACCATTATATCAAACATATAAACCATACTTAACTAAAGTAAAGTAATAGCCTTACTATATAAGGCCATATATATATATATTTATACAACCGAACATCATTCATTCAAGTCCTAATTCAACCTATACATGCCTTTGATTCAAAAGGGAAACATTTATACCAAAAGAGTGATAGTGTGGTTCACTTTCTTGACGATCCTCTGAGTCCTTAGCTGAGTCTACGATCTATAAAACAGAAAGACCAACATATACAAAGTAAGCACACTAGCTTAGTAAGTTTTAAGTTAATGGTAATACAATGTCCAAACACCAATACATATATAATAGTTACCATTAACAATGAAAAATAAACATTTCAATACACGAATTTATGTAAGGCCGAATACCATAGTTCATTAACCTAATTGTTTCACTTGTTTACCTTAAACTTATATTATTTCAAAACACAAGGTATATGTATTACATTAATCACATTATTTCGTATCATATACATCCACCATTCACATCGTCTATGTTATCCCAATCAAAGTCATATTTCAATGAACATTTCTATTCATAATCAAGTCTACCAAAATATTGTATTCAATCACAATGTCAACCACATACTACTCATACTTTTGATCATAAGTTCAATTTCACATTATACCATTTCTACCGTATCATTCAAATTCAGTTAATATTAGTCATAACTTACCTTGCTCTCGGTGAATGAAAAAGGGACTTACGTTTACTCGAGCGCTTACTTAATACATTAACTGCGTTTCACCTTGAGTAATTTAAGGTTTTTTTCATTTAAAACGCATAACTGGCATCAAGCCTGCTAGGCACGAAGCCCGAATATATCACCAGCACTAAGCCTGCTAGGCACGAATCCTGAATATATCACCGGTGCTAAGCCTGCTAGGCACGAAGCCTGAATATATCACAGGCACTAAGCCTGAAACACCCCACACCCGGCCCACGAGCCTGGACCGGATCTGGTATGTTCCTCGATGTAAACCGGTTCAAATTTCTTTTGTTACTTTGAAAACTGTGTGTTTTGAAGATAGTTTGTAGTGGGTTAGGCTTGAGTTGAAAACAAGTTTACATCGTTATTAAAAATCCTTTTGATTTAGGTGACAAAACGTTTGGGCTTGGTATTAAATTACTTAATCTTTTAATAAATATAAAGATTGTAGGCTCAATAATAAAAAAAATAAAGTAAACGCTACTACACCCTATTACATCAAATAATTTCCCAAAATTAAAACCAAAATAAACTTTAAAATACTTAAATTAAAATAAAAGTCCAAGTCGTAAATTTCTTGCTGTGCATGGCCATCTCTAAGCTTCTGCCGAACCCGGTCCATCACTGATCATCACCTGAAACATGTTCCCACAACGGGGTGAGTCAACGGACTCAAAGTGTAACCAACACTAAAATTAATAATTCAGGCAAACCATACATGTCATGTTCACATAATAATTCAAGATAATGATGCAAACCCGAACCCAAACCTATATGCCATCCGCTACACTCCACCCGTACCATCCTGCACACCGTGGGGACTACTAAGTCAACCCTCCATCCGCTACACACCATCGAAGGCGATCATTGCGATCGGCGTGCTCATCGCCTATATAAAATTTGTGGCATAGCCACAGATAATTGTGTCATGAGACACCACATTGAGATAATGTAACCGAAGTTACCACATTCGAGATAATGTGACCAAGTCACCACATTCAGATAATGTGACCGAAGTCACCACAGTCAGATAGTGAGACCGAAGTCATCACATTCACTTCCTCTTTCTCAAATAACCCGAATGCCCCATATTATTCATATCATGCATATCATACTTAAATTCACATTCATGTCACCTTTCACATTTTAAGTATAACATATTTCATAATCTTAGTAGGAGTAGGAAAACGTGTTCGAGTACTTTGTACCATAACATGGTACTTTAGCCATATTCTTACACTTTCATATTAACACATATATCAAGTTTAAGCCATAAATCTATTAAGATTAGTGGGTACACACCGATTCGCTTAACAATTTCACTTGAAATCCAGAAATTTGATCTCTCGCCTTAGATCTTTAACTCCCTACATTCGCCCATATTAAAGGTTTAATGAAAAACTCATTCGACACAAAACAAATCCTAGTAGGATTTGTACACTAAGACTTACCTTAATGCCGATTTGCTTATCACTCAAATCCCGAAAACTTTGCTTTTCTTCTCCTTGTATTCGGCCAAACACTAGATCTCTACATAGGTTAGTTTTCAGCTTTTAAGATAATAAGAAAATAGATCTAGATACTAAAGTAAGGCCTTAGCCAAATGCTATAGTGCTTACCTTGCGGATCTTAAATCCCGAAACTCACTGAATAACTAGGGAACATGCGGCTTATGGTGCACCTTTGGGAAATGAATTTTACCTTCCTTGTAGTCAACACTATCAAATCCCGAATGATCTTTCCAAATTTCGGCAAACAAGATATTAATGATATTAGTTCCTATGTTGTGGCTTAAAGAAGAGAATAAATTAATGGCCATAAAATTCTTACCCTTAATATTGAATTGACAAAGACGTAAGCTTGAAGCCACTTGATATATTCGCTATGGCCTAAAAAGGCTTACTTTCGGCTTTTGGAGGATTAGAAGGAAAAGAGAAGGAAGAATAAAGATGGGGATTCGCTAGAGCACAAGGTATTTGGCTTTGGCTAACAAAAAGAAGAATAAAACTGTAGGAAATTCGACAGAGAGAGGAGAATCTACTTAAGAAGTTTGGCAAAGGAAGAGTGAATGAATGAATGGCCTCTTTTCCTTTTATAGCCGAAATTACTAACTTAGAATCCCTTACTTGGCCATCACTCTTCTATTTTGATAGCTTTATCTCTTATTTAGCCAAAATTCTAAAGGGAATAAAACTCTTCTCTTAAGAGTCCCTATTGCCGTCCATTGCTTCCTTTCTAAGTAATTAAATAAAAAAAATCACTTAAAGCCTTAGCTAGATGCCATCCACCCCCTTCCCTTGATGAGCCAAATTTAAACTTATTCTATTGGACTCCTTGTGGCCATCTGAGGCCCAAATTATCCACCTAAGTGGCGTCACTCCTTTGGGCTTTAAGTGGTATCTTCAAGCCACTTTTCCAAGCTTTGTTTGTGTGTCAAATTTCACATACTTTTTCTCTTAAGGCCACCTTGCCTTAATTTCCTCTTTAAACTTCAAAACTCGACATTTCTAAGTCATTTCTAAGTTCCAAAAAGTTTCGTTTATCTTTTAAACTTGACATTTCCTTACATTTCCAAGTTTCAAAATGTTTACTTTCCTCTTTTGAATCATTTCTAAATCATTTTCCTAGTTCCATAAATGTTCACTTTCCTCTTTTGAATCATTTCTAAATCATTTTCCTAGTTTCCATAAATGTTCACTTTCCTCTTTTTAACTTAGCATTTCCAAAATGTTCACTTTCCTCTTTTAACTTAACATTTCCAAGTTTCCAAAATGTTCACTTTCCTCTTTTTGAAACTTAACATTTCTAAATCATTTCTTACATTTCCATGGTTCTAAAAATGCACACCACATATCATAGTAAACATGCTATTAAGCAAAAATGCATACAATGGGATTCGAACCTCTTCCCTCAAAGTACTTCACTTGTTGCCATAACCCTTGCACCTTAGGTGGCGTCCCTTGCCACTTTTTCACATCACTTCTTAAAAACCAATAATTTTCCAAAGCTTTCTCTTCCATCCTAGGATTTTAAAAACCCTTAATTCACTTCCAAACACTGCCAAAACCTACTACTCATGAATTATGCACAAACGCATAACCCCTAATCTTGGATGTTACAGTTCTACCCTCCTTAAAAATAATATCGTCCTCGAAATTACTTACTAACAGTCGTACAATCCTTCTCACCACACTATGCTTACGCTGCGCACTCTGATCTTAATAGAACCATCATACTTTCCAGGCACAATCTCTAAGTTCACGTCCCTTAGAACTCATTTCTAACGTCGCGATTTAATCTGATTAAGAAGTTTTATGTATAAAAAATTTTGTTTCACTGATTAACCGCGAAGAAGTTTTATGGAAAGAATTTTTAGAAGTGGTTCTTTCGTATTCATACATGCACACACTCTTTACATTCATACATCCATCAATCAATTATGAACTTTCTTTCATTCAGAGAAATGTTGTAGTTTTCATTGTTGTTGTTTTTCCACTACCGGGGTATTTTCGTAATTTAACCTACAGGGGTATTTTTCATAATTTATCGAAACAAGGTTCCTTGGTGTTTTTGTCAATGAGGGTATCTTCAAAATTTTGCATTCCGGGGTATTTTGGAAAATTTTGAAATTTGAGGGTATTTTGGTAATTACCCCAGGTAAATTTGTAAATCTTAATAAATCACGAATATTTTGGAATTTACAAAACTTGAGGGTTGTTTTGAGAATTTGTTTTCCAAATCGGTGTTGTTGCAAAAATTTTTGAAGATCGGGGTCGATTACGGTAATTTTGTAACTCAGGGGTATTTCGGTAATTTATAGGGTAGGGGTAATTTCGTAATTTTATAAATTTGAAATATTTCAAGAAAATTTTATAAAAATTATCTTTTTTAAATCAAGAAAATAATTTAGAAATTTTAAAACTTGGGTTTCCATAAAATACGGCTAGTCCCTTTCGAGTTTTAGTTAGGGGTTTAGCCCGTGTATAAGTCCTCTTGGTTAGGGTGAACCGAGGTTACGCACCAGGTAGGATTCGAGTGGAGAGGAGGTGAGTCATGCAGACTGCTTAAATACCAAGCTCCCACTGAAACCAATCCTAGACATGCATACCATGGTTGCCACACCTAACTCGGCGACTCAACCACGTGTTTGTTTAATTAGATATTTAAGTCTTATGTATTTGTTGGGGTACACTAGTCCTAGGGTTCAAATACTTATCGACTAATCTACGTTGCCATAAAAGCCCATACATTTCACATATTTAAATCACTTGAAGTCGAAGTACTTACCGGTGGATCATTGGTCGGAGACTTAGTGGGCCATGCCAGAAAAACCTGAAAATTTTTCAGAAAATTCCTTTTGGGCTTACTTTGGAAAATGTTTTGAGCCTTAAACCCAAGGCCGAGAGTTTAAAACTAGGCTCTGATACCAAATTGAAACACCCCACACCCGGCCCACGAGCCTGGACCGGATCTGGTATGTTCCTCGATGTAAACCGGTTCAAATTTCTTTTGTTACTTTGAAAACTGTGTGTTTTGAAGATAGTTTGTAGTGGGTTGGGCTTGAGTTGAAAACAAGTTTACATCGTTATTAAAACTCCTTTTGATTTAGGTGACAAAACGTTTCGGCTTGGTATTAAATTACTTAATCTTTTAATAAATATAAAGATTGTAGGCTCAATAATAAAAAAAAATAAAGTAAACGCTACTACGGCCCTATTACATCAAATAATTTCCCAAAAATAAAACCAAAATAAACTTTAAAATACTTAAATTAAAATAAAAGTCCAAGTCAGAATTTATTCTTGTGCATGGCCATCCCTAAGCTTCTGCCAAACTCGGTCCATCACTGATCGTCACCTAAAACATGTTCCCACAACGGGGTGAGTCAACGGACTCAATGTGTAACCAATACTAAAATTAATAATTCAGGCAAACCATACATGTCATGTATACATAGTAATTCAAGATAATGATGCAAACCCGAACCCAAACCTATATGCCATCCGCTGCACTCCACCCGTACCATCCTGCACACCGTGGGGACTACTAAGTCAACCCTCCATCCGCTACACACCATCGAAGGCAATCGCTGCAGTCGACGTGCTCATCGCCCATATAAAATTCGTGGCATAGCCACCAGATAATTGTGTCATGACACACCACATTCAGATCATGTAACCGAAGTTACCACATTCAGATAATGTGACCGAAGTCACCACATTCAGATAATGTGACCGAAGTCACCACATTCAGATAGTGAGACCGAAGTCACCACATTCACTTCCCCTTTCTCAAATAACCCGAATGCCCCATATTATTCATATCATGCATATCATACTTAAATTCACATTCATGTCACTTTTCACATGTTCAGTATAACATATTTCGTAATCCTAGTAGGAGTAGGAAAACGTACCTGAGTACTTTGTACCATAACATGGTACTTTAGCCACATTCTTACACTTTCATATTAACACATATATCAAGTTTAAGCCATAAATCTATTAAGATTAGTGCGCGGTACACACCTGATTCGCTTAACAATTTCACTTGAAATCTCAAAATTCGATCTACTGCCTTAGATCTTTAACTTCCTACATTCGGCCCATATTAAAGGTTTAATGAAAAATTCATTCGGCCACAAAACCAAATCCTAGTAGGATTTGTACACTAAGACTTACCTTAATGCCGATTTTCTTATCACTCAAATCCCGAAAACTTTGCTTTTCTTCTCCTTGTATTCGGCCAAACACTAGATCTCTACATAGGTTAGTTTTCGGCTTTTAAGATAATATGAAAATAGATCTATGTATTAAAGTAAGGCCTTAGCCGAATGCTATAGTGCTTACCTTGCGGATCTTAAATCCCGAAACTCGCTGAATAACTAGGGAACATGCGGCTTATGGTGCACCTTCGGGAAATGAATTTTACCTTCATTGTAGTCTACACTAGCAAATCTCGAATGATCTTTCCAAATTTCGGCAAACAAGATATTAATGATATTAGTTCCTATGTTACAGCTTAAAGAAGAGAATAAATTAATGGCCATAAAATTCTTTCCCTTAATATTGAATTCGACAGCACCTAAGCTTGAAGCCACTTGATATATTCGGCTATGGCCTAAAAAGGCTTACTTGTAACACCCCAAACCCGGTCTATGCATTGAGACTAGATTTGGTTTGTTACATGATTCGAGCTATTCTTAAATCTTTAATGAGTTGAAAACTACAATATTATATCTGAGGTTTAAAATTTGAAGAGTATTTGAATTTGATAAATATTTGAAAACATTAGTTGAAAATCATTGTATTATCAAAACCTTTAAATAGTTTGTTAAAGAGTTAACTATAATAAAATATTTATAAAAGAATTCCATATACTTGAAAACCCAAATTTATTTTAATAAAACATCATAAAATCACACCCATAATTAAAAAGTCCAAAGTTTAGTTTAAATCCCAAACACACATAAAATCCATAAGTTATTTATAGAGGCCCTTATTACAATAATCCATAATAGTAAAAATATACTTATTAAAAGTTCGAGTTTAAATAACCCTCTTTCAAGATATGGCCTCCACGAAGTCATCCTCGCCCAAGTCCACATCAATTTCCATTACGAGATGGAAAAAAAATTAAAGGGTGAGTTACTTAGAACTCGGTGTGTAACTCACTTACCACCATTATTGGGCGAGATCATCAAGTTATTATCTTTGGGCTTGAGCCCAATTCGAGAATTCAACAATATATCATGAATTAAAACAATTAAAATGCATGTAAAATGTAATTCCCAACCCAAACCTAATATCCATCCGCTAACACCCCGTACCAACCATCACACTGTGGGGATCAAGTCAACCCACCCCGCCATCACACCAATCGTAGGCATTAAGCCTTTTTATTATTGTGGCATAGCCACCGAACTAGAGGCAATAAGCCGTTAATGTGGCAGAGCCACCGAACTAGAGGCAATAAGCCGTTAATGTGGCAGAGCCACCGAACTAGATTTTTGGCAATTGGCCATTCTTCTCTTCATATATCCCACCCCATGCAATCGTGCGTATATAACAAAATATAATCATATAATAATTTCTTTTATTTAATTCATAACAATGGTGGGTTTATCATTTCATTTGGCCCATAAACATAATATAGCAATTTGTCTATTTAGCAATTTAGTGGGCCTTGGCCCATTTACCGAACTAGAGTGTTTTGGCCCAATTTATCGAACTAGAGTATTTTGGCCCAATTTATCGAACTAGAGTATTTTGGCCCAATTTATCGAACTAGAATATTTTGGCCCAATTTATCGAACTAGAGTATTTTGGCCCAATTTATCGAACTAGAGTATTTTGGCCCAATTTATCGAACTAGAGTATTTTGCAGCCCATTTTCACGAAACATCCAATTTACATAATAACAAATAATTTCGAGGGCATTTTGTAATTTTCACGATTTAGTCGTTTTACGTATTTTCGTCAAAATATCGGTTTTACGTTTTACCGATCTAATCGTTTTTACGATTTACTTCCATACCTAAATTTGACATCCAACCGAGAAAATAATGAGTGTGAAATTACACACCTCGTTATCGAGAGTACTAATCCTTCTCGCTCCTCGGCACCTCGGCACCTGTAAACCGAGTACTAATCCTTCTCGCTCCTCGCTTTTTTCTTTTTTCTTGATCTAGACACATTAAAATTCAGCTCATTCAAGTACATTTCATCTCAATTTAGTCCCAAAACACATAAATGAGCAATTTACCACTTTACCCCTAATATTTCACTTTTTACAATTTAGTCCTATTTGTATAAAGCACAAAATACACAAAATTTCCCATGCTACTAAATCTTCCTAGGGACCTTACAAGTCCATTTATTTCAGTAAATAAGTCCCTCTAAAATTCTATTTTTGTAAATTAGCCCTAATTACTCAATTTCACCAAAACTTCCAATACTAAATATACTAATCTTTAACATATCTTTAATTTGAAATCATCAAACACCAAAAATAATGAGTGTGAATTTGAAATTTTACAACGATCTCAAAACGTTAAAATTATCAAAACCCACTAAAATTACATACCCGATTTAAGCTTGAAGGATAAAACATATTTTGATCCGTTAGACAACTAATTCGTAAAAATAATCTTAATCGAGAATAGATCCAAAATCTTACCCTCTTGATTTTGAATCACTTAGATTTTCGGCTTTTCCTCTTTTATTGATTCGTTAGCCGTCGAGAATCCACCAACGTATAACGGCTCGGAAGTTCGTACCACTTCGAATAATGGACTTCCTTCGGAAGATGGCCCGCAACCCGGTGGAAAATCCCGGACTGCCGAAATCGCTCTTCGTTTGAATGGGGGATTTACGGATCCGCCCCTCTTAACGTGACTAACCACCGCCCTTTTCTTCCCTATTTTGAAAGTCTTCAAAATCCAAAGGGATAATAGTTAGATCTAAATAATATCAAACAGTACTAAGGCTTTAAAAAGATGTGATTTCCTTACCACAATAAAACGTTTCCAATGTTTCTACAATTCTCCCGATCACTTGAGTTTCGATCTCCGTTATTGCACTAAATAATAACGAAAGAAACGTTATTAGAATGAACGTTATATCGATCCAAAAAGGCCCTCATAAAACCAATGATATTCGGCCATGACACTAATAATAAATCAAAAATGGAAAAGAACCCTTACCTAATTCCCACGGTCAAAAGGAAAGGATTGAGAATGATGTTTAATTGATGAAAGATTCGGCTATGTATGATCAAGGAAAAGAAAATAAATTTGGCTAATAGGCACATTAGTATTCGGCTATGAGAGTGTAGATGGAGAGAATTTCAATTGAAAAGAAATAAAATAAAAGAAAAGATGGTGATGATGTTGCTTTGATTTCAAAGAGATTAGGAGAAAAAGAAAAGAAAAAGACAAGCTTTAGGGGAGATGTATATTCGGCAATGGCAAAAAGAAAAGAAAAAGATTGGCTTTTGGTATAGGTGATTTTCGGCATTCAAAGAAAAGGTACAAACAAGTACTAAAGCAATAAACAAAAATGACCAAATGGTCAAAATAATCAAGGCTTACCAAAGCAAAATTCGGCCAAGGGAGAGATAGGTTGAGAGAATTTGCAAAATATGCACAAAACTAAAGAAAATGACCAAAACAAAAGACTAAGTTTCCTAGCAAACTATCACCAAAATTCGGCTTCCCCCCTAGCCATAATGCCGTCCATAAGCATGGTCCATTGCCATGATTTTGTTTCCAAAATTCTCCCTTGATATGTGCCTTATGTCCCCCCTATCTTTCCTTAAGTCTTTGATTCCATGCCATAAGTTAGTTGTTTCCTTAATCCATTGATACACTAACCAAAAATAACATGGTCAACACTTTCCTTATATGTTCATTGCCGACACTTCCTATCCATGAGCAGAAAATTAAAAACAAAAATTCATTTAGGTGCTATACAAAGGATTCGAACCTCCTCCCTCTTGCTAGAACCCATGCGCCAACTCCACCTTACCATGTACTCACTTATGACACTCTTTAACACATAATTTAGCTTAAGTCTTAATCACCTTCGTTTCACTTCAATAAATTCTCAATTAATAAATTTTATTCCTTCTCCAAATTATGCTTTACCCTCTCTAGGACTTCAATAAGCACTAAAATAAAAATAAAAGATTTTTCCTTTAAAAATCTAAACACCAATTCATGCAATTTAAAAACTCAAATTTTTAGGGTGTTACATTACTTCCGGCTTTTGGAGGGATTAGAATGAAAAGAGAAGGAAGAATAAAGATGGGGGATTCGGCTAGAGCACAAGGTATTTCGGCTTTGGCTAACAAACAGAAGAATAAAACTGTAGGAAATTCAGCAGAGAGAGGAGAACCTGCTTAAGAAGTTCGGCAAAGGAAGAGTGAATGAATGAATGGCCTCTTTTCCTTTTATAGCCTAAATTAATAACTTAGAATCCCTTACTTGGCCATCACTCTTCTATTTTGATAGCTTTATCTCTTATTTAGCCCAAAATTCTAAAGGGAATAAAACTCTTCTCTTAAGAGTCCCTATTGCCATCCATTGCTTCCTTTCTAAGTAATTAAATAAAAAAAATCACTTAAAGCCTTAGCTAGATGCCGTCCACCCCCTTCCTTTGATGAGCCGAATTTAAACTTGTTCTATTGGACTCCTTGAGGCAATCTGAGGCCCAAATTATCCACCTAAGTGGCGTCCTCCTTTGGGCTTTAAGTGGTATCTTGAGCCACTTTTCCAAGCCTGTTTGTGTGTCAAATTTCACATACTTTTTCTCTTAAGGCCACCTTGCCTTAATTTCCTCTTTTAAACTTTAAAACTCGACATTTCTAAGTCATTTCTAAGTTTCCAAAAATTTTCGTTTGGCTCTTTAAACTTGACATTTCCTTACATTTCCAAGTTTCCCGAAATGTTTACTTTCCTCTTTTGAATCATTTCTAAATCATTTTCCTAGTTTCCATAAATGGTCACTTTCCTCTTTTGAATCATTTCTAAATCATTTTCCTAGTTTCCATAAATGTTCACTTTCCTCTTTTTAACTTAGCATTTCCAAAATGTTCACTTTCCTCTTTTAACTTAACATTTCCAAGTTTCCAAAATGTTCACTTTCCACTTTTTGAAACTTAACATTTCTAAATCATTTCTTACATTTTCATGGTTCTAAAAATGCACACCACATATCACAATAAACATGCTATTAAGCAAAAATGCACACAATGGGATTCGAACCTCTTCCCTCAAAGTACTTCACTTGTTGCCATAACCCTTGCACCTTAGGTGGCGTCCCTTGCCACTTTTCCACATCACTTCTTAAAAACCAATAATTGTCCAAAGCTTTCTCTTCCATCCTAGGATTTTAAAAACCCTTAATTCACTTCCAAACATTGCCAAAACCTACTACTCATGAATTATGCACAAACGCATAACCCCTAATCTAGGATGTTACAAAGCCTGCTAGGCACGAAGATTGAATATATCACCGGCACTAAGCCTGCTAGGCACGAAGCCTGAATATATTTATCAACTCAATTTATCAATTCACATTTCTTGACACATACATTACTATCCAATCGTATTCACAAAATCAATTCATCTGTCATGTCAAGTATACTAATTCACCTTGTATTCAAAAACATATATTCATTCCAAAGTTAAACATTCACATTCGGCTATCTCATACTATTTACCCAAATTAATCACATAATTTGGTTTCATACATTTTTAATTATCAACTTAACGAACTTTAACTTAAGAACTTACCTCGACTGTCGACGGACCGTGTAAACCGACTATTCGATAACCTTCGTCTTTCCCCGATCCAAATCCGTTTTTCTTTTTTCTTGATCTAGACACATTAAAATTCAGCTCATTCAAGTACATTTCATCTCAATTTAGTCCCAAAACACATAAATGAGAAATTTACCACTTTACCCCTAATATTTCACTTTTTTACAATTTAGTCCTATTTGTATAAAGCACAAAATACACAAAATTTCCCCATGCTACTCAAGAGCCGAATCTTCCTAGGGACCTTACAAGTCCATTTATTTCATTTATTTCATAAATAAGTCCCTCTAAAATTCTATTTTTGTAAATTAGCCCTAATTACTCAATTTCACCAAAACTTCCAATACTAAATATACTAATCTTTAACATATCTTTAATTTGAAATCATCAAACACCAAAAATCACATGAACACTACAATGATCGAATATCAAACATGCTTAGATTTGAAAATTTTAACATGGGTCAGCTACGGTTCTAAGCAACGATCTCAAAAACGTTAAAATTATCAAAAACTGACTAAAATTACATACCCGATTTAAGCTTGAAGGATGGCCGAATGTATGAGCTCTCACTTTTATTTTCTTTCTCTCTCATTTCGGTCATGCAAGGATAAAGAATTAACTTTATTTTATGTTTTATTTGACATATAATATTGTATTTGATAATTTACTAATTTAACCTTATAATAATATTCATTAACATAACATAATGGCAAAAATGGTCTTTAACCGTCCACTAACATGAGAAATGGGCTAATTGCCCTTTTAACACCACAAATTAAAAAGCCATCATCATTCAAGTACTTTTCACTTTAGTATGCAACTTTTACGCTTTACGCGATTAAGTCCTTTTTGTCAGATTAAACACTTAAACGATAAAATTTTTCTACGAGATTTTCACACACATAAATTCATATAATAAACACAAAATATAAAATTAAAATATTTCTCAGACTCGGATTCGTGGTCCCGAAACCACCGTTCTGATTAGGGTCAAAATCGGTCTGTTACAACTCCCCTTAAGGATTTTCGTCCCAGAAAATCTTACCGTTAAATAACGTCGGATATTGTTGCCTCATTGAGTCCTCAGGCTCCCACGTAGCCTCTTCAACTCCATTCCGATTCCATAGTACTTTCACTAATGGAATCCTTTTGTTTCTTAACTCTTTCATTTCCTGAGCTAAGATACGGATCGGTTCTTCCTCATACGTCATATTGGGTGAATTTCAATCTCGGATGGAGCAATCACATGTGATGGATCGATCAGATCTCTGAACATAGAAACATGAAATACATCATGTATCTTTTCTAATTCGGAGGTAACTTCAACCTATAAGCAACAGGCCCAATACGTTCGATGATTTCATACGGTCCGATAAATCTCGGACTCAGTTTGCCTTTTGACCAAAACGAAGTACTTTCTTCCACGGAGATACTTTCAAGAATACCCGATCTCCGACTTGAAATTCTATATCTTTACGTTTCAAATCAGAGTAAGACTTTTGACGATCGATGCGACTTTCAAACTATCTTTGATTATAGCCACTTTCTATTCAGTCTCTTTAATCAAATCAATCCCTTGTATCTTGTTCTCACTGAGCTCGGTCCAGTACAATGGCGTACGACACTTGCGGCCATATAGAGCTTCATAGGGTGCCATTTTGATACTTGATTGAAAACTGTTATTATAAGCAAATTCAATCAAAGGTAAGTACTTTTCCCATGTACCTTCAAACTCGAGAACGCAACATCTCAACATGTCCTCAAGTGTTTGAATGGTTCGCTCAGATTGACCGTCAGTCTGTGGGTGAAAGGCGATGCTAAAATGAAGTTTAGTACCTAAAGCATCCTGTAACTTCTTTCACAATCGCGATGTAAATCTCGGGTCTCTGTCTGAGATAATAGAACTTGGCACACCATGTAATCTCACAATTTGAGATATATACAACTCAGCAAGTTTATCGAGTGAAAAGTCCATACGAACCGGTACAAAATGAGCTGATTTGGTCAATCTATCTACTATAACCCAGACTGCAACTTTCTTGCTCGGTGTCATAGGCAAACTAGATATAAAATCCATAGTGATTTTATCCCATTTCCATTCAGGTATCATGATCGGCTGAAGCAACCCAGAAGGCACTTGATGCTCGGCTTTTACTTGCTGACAAATTAAGCACTTTGACACAAATTCATATATATCCCGTTTCATGCCAGGCCACCAATAAAACTGTTTCAAATCATTATACATTTTCGTGCTACCCGGATGTATCGATAATCGACTACTATGAGCTTCACCCAGAATCATCTGAATCAACTCCGAGTTCTTAGAACACACATTCGGCTTTTAAAGTTCAAATAGTCATTTGCATCAATTTGAAACTCGATTAGTATCTTTTCGTGCTTGAATTAGTCTAGCAATCAAATCTTTGTTAACTTTTGTGCATCACAAATTTCTTTGAATAAACATCGGTCTTGCTTGTAACTCGGCTATGATCGAACCATCGCCAGACATAACCATTTGTGCGTTCATCGCATGAAGAGCAAATAATGATTTTTGGCTTAACGCATCTGCAATAACATTGGCTTTTCCCGGATGGTAGTCAATCACCAAATCATAGTCTTTCAACAATTCTAACAATCTGCGTTGTCTCAAGTTCAGATCTTTCTGAGTCATCAAATATTTTAGACTTTTATAATCCAAATAAACTTCACATTTCTCGCCAAATAAGTAATGACGCCAAATTTTCAATGCAAAAACAATGGCTGCTAATTCCAGATCATGAGTTGGATAATTTATTTTGTGCGGCTTCAATTGTCTCTAAGCGTAGGCTATAACTTTGCCTTCCTGCATCAAAACGCAACCCAACCCATTCAAAGAAGCATCACTAAAAACGAAAAATTCTTTACCAGATTCAGGCTGAGTTAACACTGGAGCTTCGGTCAAAAGAGCTTTCAGCTGTTCGAAACTTTTCTGACACTTTTCCGACCACTCAAACTTGACATCTTTCTGTAGTAGCCTTGTCAAAGGTGTAGCTATCACAGAAAAACCTTTTACAAACCGTCTGTAGTATCCTGCAAGGCCTAGAAAACTTCAAATTTCGGAAACATTCTTTGGTGGTTTCTAATCAAGTATAGCTGTTATTTTGTTTGGATCTACCCGAATACCTGATGCTGAAACAACATGACCCAAGAAACTGACTTCATTCATCCAGAACTCACATTTACTAAACTTTACATAAGCTGTTGATCTCGCAAAGTTTGTAGCACTAATCTCAAATGCTTGGCATGCTCGGTTTCATCTTTGGAGTAGATCAGTATATCATCAATAAACACTACTACAAATCGATCCAAAAAATGTTTAAAGACCCGATTCATTAGGTCCATAAAAATAGCAGGTGCATTAGTGAGTCCAAAAGGCATAACCAGAAACTCAAAATGTTCGTACCTCGTCCGGAATGCAGTCTTTGGCACATCTGTATCTCGACTCGAATCGCTATTAATAACTCGATCTCAAATCTATTTTTGAAAATACCGAAGCCCCTTTCAACTGATCAAACAAATCATCAATCCGAGGTAACGGGTACTTATTCTTTATAGTTACCTTATTCAGTTGCGGATAATCAATACACATTCGCATCGTTCTATCTTTCTTCTTCACAAAAAGAACTGGTGCACCCCAAGGAGAGAAACTCAATCGTGCAAAGCCCCTATCTGTTAACTCTTGCAACTGTGCTTTCAACTCTTTTAACTCAATAGGTGCCATCCGATACGGAGCTATCGAGATCGGAGTCGTTCCCGGTGCTAATTCAATGTCGAACTCAATCTCTCGTACTGGTGATAAACCCGGTAGTTCTTCAGGAAACACATCTGGGTATTCACATACAACCGGTACAGATTCAATATACTTTTCAGACACTTTATTATCCAGTACATAAGCCAAATAAGCTTTGTACCCTTTTCTCACATACTTTCGGGCCAACATCGAGGATATTACTATAGGAAACCCACTTAAATCACTGGATTCAATTCTGATGATCTCACCATTCTGACATCTTAAATCAATAAGCTTTCTTTTGCAATTCACCACTGCATCATGTGAAGTTAACCAGTCCATTCCCAAAATTATATCGAACTCATCGAAGGGCAACAACATTAAACCAGCTGGGAAGCAAGAATCCTGAATCATCAACGGGCAACCTCTACACACTTTATTAGCAAGTACACATCTACCCAAAGGGTTGGACACACGAATCACAAACTCAGTAGACTCCACTAGTAGAGTCTTACTGAATACTAGAGTTTCACACACATATGAATGAGTCAAACCAGGATCAATTAATGCAATCACAGTAGTATCATAAAGGGTGAAAGTACCAGTAATGACATCGGGGGAGGAAGTATCCTCTCTGGCTCGTGTAGCATAAGCTCTAGCTGGAGCTCTAGCCTCTGATCATATTGTGGTGTCCTTCGTCCCTCTCTGACTGCCACCTACATTGCCTGAATGTCTGAGTGGTCTACCCCGTGCTGGCGTACTACTCGGTCTAGTGTTCTGTGTTGTATTTTGCCTGGCTAACATCGGGTACTCTCGAATAAAATGATTCGATGATCCACATTTAAAGCAGGACCGATCACGAACTCTACAACTCCCAGGATGCCATTTCCCACAATATTTACACTCGGCCCAGTTCTGTGGAACATTACTGGCACTAGCTATCGAAGTGGCTGGGGAACTCACTGGAGGTCGATCATGTCTAGGCAAGTCTGAAGTGGCTTTATGTCGACTGGGGTCATCTCTGAACTTCTTATGCACAGAATGGAAAATTTTACTCGATGATCTTTTTCAAGTGTCTCTAGCTTCTACTTTAGCTTTTCTTTTCTCCTTTCCGAGCTCTTCAGCTTTACAAGCTCGCTCGACTAATGTCACAAACTCTTTGATTTCAAGAATGCCAACAACTAAATTTATGTCTTCATTCAGGCCATCTTCAAATCTTTTACACATAATGGCTTCGGTAGATATACACTCTTGAGCGTAACGGCTTAATCTGACAAACTTTCGCTCATATTCCGTCACAGTCATGCGACCCTGTTTTAATTTCAAAAATTCTTTCCATTTCTGATCGATGAATCTCTGACTAATATATTTTTTACGGAACTCAATTTGGAAGAAGTCCCAAGTTACTTTTTCTTTCGGAACTACGGATACCAGTGTGTTCCACTAGTGATAGGCAGTGTCCCGAAGTAGAGATATAACACACTTTAGGCATTCATCTGGAGTACAAGATAACTCATCGAGTACCCGAATAGTGTTATCAAGCCACATCTTGGCTCGCTCTCCGTCATCATTATCATTGGCCTTGAATTCCTCGACCCCATATTTCCTGATTTTATCAACGGGAGGCCTGCTAGATCTCATCAGATCTATCATTGAAGTCTTGAAGGTACAGGAGTTGGATTATTCGGGGTGGAGGTTGTTGTACTGCCGGATTAGTCGAATAAACTGGGTAAACCATTCGTTCATCATCTGATAGAAGAATTGTTTAGCCTCCCCCACATGGCTACCCGAAACTGGTCGAGAGTCTAATGGCCGTGATCCATGTGCGAGACTAGGCGCAACGCTCTCCACATCATCAGCTACGGCTCTATCGGGATCGGAATCCATTTACTATATATAAAATACAATTGAAATTGTCAGAAGTCACCACACTATCATATATACAATTCAAAGGCATGTATAGCTAGACTCTTACGCACTACGGTAGTCCTAGAATCAACTAAATCGTGGCTCTGATACCAATAAAATGTAACACCCATAAACCCATACCCGTTGCTGGGTTAGGGTTATGAGACGTTACCGAACTAGACACAGTTTAACACAGTCTTATATGAAATAAACCCATTTCGCATATTTAAATTTTTCTATACTAACAAATGATGCCCAAGACTTACATTACAAATAACCTTGCTTCAAAATGCAATACATTATAATTCATTATCTGTACAGATTTCGAATCAAACTTCCACATAACAACACCAAATTCATATAAGAAACATATATATATATATATATATATATTGCATTAGTCAAAAATCAACATATCATTTTATACCTTCTACAAATATGCATATTACAACAAATAGGCTGAAATACTCTATTAGTTTTTCCTCACATATATGATATGTGACTAGTCCAAGATACTTAAATACAAACAAATCATTGACCGTATATTCGGTCCTCAATTAAAACTCTAATAATCAACCCAAAACATGAGTATAAACATTTTCATGATCAACTTTGAATTATAACTAAGCACATAATAATCTAAGTAGGAAAATTTACACAACCAAATAGGCATACTTATACATATATATATACATATATTACATATAAATGATTAATTCTATATAACCACATTTAAGTCCCAAGCATGATACGCACACATCATATATCAAAGATTAAAACAAACAATTATATCAAACATATAAACCATACTTAACCGAAAGTAATAGCCTTATTCGCAAGGCCATATATATATACATTTATACAACCGAACATCATTCATTCAAGTACTAATTCAGCCTACACATGCCTTTGATTCAAAAGGGAAACATTTATACCAAAAGAGTGATAGTGTGGTTGACTTTCTTGACGATCCTCTGAGTCCTTAGCTGAGTCTACGATCTATAAAATAGAAAGACCAACATATACAAAGTAAGCACACTACCTTAGTAAGTTTTAAGTGAATGGTAATACAATGTCCAAACACCAATACATATATATGATTACCATTAACAATGAAAATAAACATTTCAATACACAATTTATGTAAGGCCGAATACCATAGTTCATTAATCTAATTGTTTCACTTGTTTACCTTAAACTTATATTATTTCAAAACACAAGATATATGTATTACATTAATCACATTATTTCGTATCATATACATCCACCATTCACATCGTCTATGTTATCCCAATCAAAGTCATATTTCAATGAACATTTCTATTCATAATCAAGTCTACCAAAATATTGTATTCAATCACAATTTCAACCACATACTACTCATACTTTTGATCATAAGTTCAATTTCACATTATACCATTTCTACCGTATCATTCAAATTCAGTTAATATTAGTCATAACTTACCTTGCTCTCGGTGAATAAAAAGGGACTTACATTTACTCGAGCATTTACTTAATACATTAACTGCGTTTCACCTTGAGTAATTTAAGGTTTCTTCATTTAAAACGCATCACAGGCATCAAGCACGCTAGGCACAAAGCGGAATATATCACCAAGCACTAAGCACGCTGAGCACGAAGCTTTGAATATATCACCGACATTAGCACGCTAGGCACGAAGCTTTGAATATATCAGGCACTACGCACGCGCTGAGCACTAAGCACGAATATAGCACTTAGGCACTAAGCGCTAGCAAAGCCTAAATGTATCAACGGCACTAAGCACGCTAGGCACGAAGCTTTGAATATATTTCTCAACTCAATTCATCAATTCACATTTCTCGACACATACATTACTATCCAATCGTATTCACAAAATCAATTCATCGTCATGTCAAGTATACTAATTCACCTTGTATTCAAAAACATATATTCATTCCAAAGTTAAACATTCACATTTGGCTATCTCATACTATTTACCCAAATTAATCACATAATTTGGTTTCATACATTTTTAATTATCAACTTAATGAACTTTAACTTAAGAACTTACCTCGACTGTCGACGGACCGTGTAAACCGACTATTCGATAACCTTCGTCTTTCCCCGATACATTTTCTTTGTTCTTGATCTAGACACATTAAAATTCAGCTCATTCATCCCAAAACACATAAATGAGCAATTTACCACTTTACCCCTAATATTTCACTTTTTTACAATTTAGTCCTATTTGTATAAAACACAAAATACACAAAATTTCCCCATGCTACTCAAGAGCCGAATCTTCCTAGGGACCTTACAAGTCCATTTATTTCATTTATTTTGCAAATAAGTCCCTCTAAAATTCTATTTTTTGCAAATTAGCCCTAATTACTCAATTTCACCAAAACTTCCAATACTAAATATACTAATCTTTAACATATCTTTAATTTGAAATCATCAAACACCAAAAATCACATGAACACTACAATGACCGAATATCAAACATGCTTAGATTTGAAAATTTTAACATGGGTCAGCTACGGTTCGAAGCAACGATCTCAAAAACGTTAAAATTATCAAAAACCGACTAAAATTACATACCCGATTTAAGCTTGAAGGATGGCCGAATGTATGAGCTCGCACTTTTATTTTATTTCTCTCTTATTTCGATCATGCAAGGATGAAGAATCAACTTTATTTTATGTTTTATTTGACATATAATATTGTATTTGACAATTTACTAATTTAACCTTATAATAATAATATTCATTAACATAACATAATGGCAAAAATGGTCTTTAACCGTCCATTAACATGAGAAATGGGCTAATTGACCTTTTAACACCACAAATTAAAAATCCATCACCATTCAAGTACTTTTCACTTTAGTATGCAACTTTTACGCTTTACGCGATTAAGTCCTTTTTGTCAGATTAAACACTTAAACGATAAAATTTTTCTACGAGATTTTCACACACATTAATTCACATATAATAAACACAAAATGAAACACCCCAAACCCGGCCCACGAGCCTTGGCCGGATCTAGCATGCTCCTTGAGTAAATCATTTCAAAAACTTGTTTGTGCTTTGGAAAAACTTGAGTGGTTTTAAAGAAAAATCGATTTGTGTTGTGATCAATTGAAAACAGTGTTATTCTTGAAGTCTAGATTTTATTAAAACTCCATTTTTATACTTCAAAACTATAAGTTAAAAGAAATACCGGGTTTTTAGAGTTTACCATTAAATTGACAATCGTTGGTGTTTAGGTGACGTAACATTTAGAATTTATTTTAAAGAAAAGTTATTTAACCTTTTGTTTGATAATAATCGTATCATGATAAAAATAATTAAAATGCATGCATAAAACAGTTAATAGTAATGGCCATATTACATCAAAGCAAAACCCAAAATAAATCCAAAATACTTAAATATAAAAATTCCAAATAAAATAACATTGAGCTGAGCATGGCCACCACTAAGCTCCTGCCGACCCGGTCCATTTACTGAGTGTCACCTGAAAAGATATCCCATAACGGGGTGAGTCAACAGACTCAATGTGTAACAACCAACACAAACTCCCAACGATTTAGGCATACAAATCATATATAAAACATATATAAAGAATGATGCAATCCCGAACCCAAACCTAGATAACCATCCTCGACACATCACCCGTACCTGCCATCACACCGCGGGGATTACTAAATCGACCCTCCATCCGCTACACACCATTGAAGGCAGTCGCTGCAGACGACTTGCACATCGCCCTTATAAATTGTGGCATAGCGACTAGATAATTGTGACAAAGTCACCAGATAGTATTTCGTGACATTAGCCACCACATTCAGATTATGTGACATGAGTCACCAGATATTGTGGTAAAAACCACCAGATCACTTCCCCTTTTCATAATCATCCATATGCCCCATGTGTCATACAAATCATGCGAAATATCATGCCATATGCCTTACTCATATTCGTAACCAATTCTCATATATGTCACATTCAATGTTTATAATACTATTAATAGATCTTTAGAGAATAACGCACCTGAATATGTCGTACCATTGAATAGTACCTTTAGCCATATTTTTTATATTCTTATTAACACATATATTAAATTAATACCAGTAAATCTAGTAGGAATTGGTGTAAGGCTACACACCTGGTACTAACGTGTTCACTGAATCCCGAAAGACTACCAAAACAGATTGTACTCCTCCCTAAAAATCATAGTTAGAATCGGCTAGTCACTAACACTTAATATGGCCTTGGCCGAATGTTAACACTCTCTTACCTTGCGGATCTAAATCCCGTAATTAATCCTTGCTCTTGGTGTTGTCGAAATTCCTATAGGCACATGTTAGATCCAATTCTAACATTTAAACACAATAAATGGCCTTCGGCCTAAAACCACACTTGTTTACCTTAGATTTTGAAATCCCGAAGATCTCCTCCTTATAGTCGACAACAACCAAATCCTGAAATCTCCTTCATAGTTTCGGCCAAAGAACAGTAAAAGAGGTTAGATTCCAACTTTTGGCTAAAAGAAAAAGGAAGGAAATCGAATAACATTTGATCTTACCCCTACTACAGAAATCGACTGCACCCTTGCCTGCCACCACAAAAAGATTCGGCTATGCAGGCTAGATAGTGATTGATTTGCTTCAACTTTTAGAGTTTAATCAACAATCGGCTATGGCTAGGAAAAGCTTACTTTTGGCCTTTGGAAAATGGTTGAATCGTGAGAAGATGAAGAAGAAGAGAAACTAAGGTTTGAGAGGTTTCGATTTTTGGTCACAAAAGAAAAGAGAAAGGGAATAGAGCTTTTAGCAGAGAGAAAAATCAAAAAGATGCCTATTACTACACTAAGTAAATTCGGCACCTAGCTCCCCTTGTATGACCGAATTATGCACCCCTTAGAGTCCCATATTCGACCACTTGCTTCCCTCTCTCCCTTATCCCTTGATCCCCTCCACCTTAGCCGAATCCTCAAACCCTCCCACCCAATCTATACCTCATCCTTCTAGAGTCCACATGCCATCCAACTTCCTTCCTCCTGACGAAAAATCCACAAGTGCTCCCCTTGCTGCTCGAACCTAGGCCCCCTCTGCACTGCTTGTGGTGTCAGTTATTAAGGCTCTAAGTGGCGCCTCCTTGCCACTTTAACAAGCCCACTTTTTATGTCCAATTTCCCCTTCAAATTCTCTTAAGGCCTTATTTGCCTAGCTCCCCCTTTAAGGCTTAAAATCTAATATTTTCTAAGGCACTTACCTACACTCTAAAATTCTCAAAATTTCATACAACACATTCAAACACACATAGGCATGTTACTTCATACAATTAAGCAAAAATGCACAACCCCTAAATCCCGGATGTTACACAAAATATAAAATTAAAATATTTCTCAGACTTGGATTCGTGGTCCCGAAACCACCGTTCAGATTAGGGTCAAATTCGGTCTGTTATAGGTGAGACCAAAGTTCTATTGAAACCACCCCTCTCCCTCTTCTCCCTCACCCTCCTTCACCCTTTCTTTCTTCCCCATTTCTATCACATTTTGTCTCTCTCATTTAATTCTAACATTCTTATAACTCTTGAGACACCAAAGCCATGCCGAAGAAGCATAAGCGGCCAACCACAGTCTCCTCAAAGGAGACCGAATTACATGAGTTCATGCCAGCAGCTTCAGCTATTCGACATGCCAAGGGTCTCCGAAACCTTTTCATTTCTTGGTTTTAGGTTCTAAAGGCTGCTTGGGAATCACACACCATAGCCTTGAAGTCACACCCACTTCGCGAACCATCTGTCAATAAGGACTCTTCAGTCCATTAGTCTTTTCTTTTAATTTTAGTTTTCTTCTTAGTCTCCTTCTCTTTAATTTTCTTATCCTTAATTATATGATTAGTATATTTTTAATATTCCTTTAGATTTTTTGGATATATCTTCCCATGCTTCCCAATTTCTTCATCTAGCTAAATGCTTGTCGGTAGCCACCCTACCAAGCCCATAAAAAACTCCATCACCACCACCAAAGACACCGCCGACTCCAAGAATCATCTAAAATTCAGGAAGTGTCACTTCTCCCCTTGATTTTATTATATAAATGATTATCTATCTTTGTACATTGAGGACAATGTACATCTTAAGTGTGGGGGGTAAAAGTACCTAACTTTTTGCATTATTCCAAAATCCTGAATTTTAGTCTTGTTCCTAAGTAATTTTCTCATATTATCAATTAGGGTGAAATTTCTAATGATTTATGATTTATATTGATATGTTTTTGAGTAAGTCATTGATAATTGTCCATTGATGATTTATACGTGAAGAATAGTAGAGAATCAAGCATGATAAGTCTATTTTTCAAGAATAAAAAATTTTCTAGGCTGTTGAACTGAATTTGAATAATACCTTGAAGTTTGAAATTTACAAGATTGATGTCAAATACCCATAATTTTTGTGAGATTTTGAGCCTTATAGAATATATATTCTTTTTCATGCTCACTTTATTGATTATGAGTGTGTCAACTTTGAACTGTTATTCTAGAACTTGGCTCGATTATACATGTTGAGACCATATCTATGATTTGATATACTGAGATAATAAAGGCACCTAGGTTTTAACCCATTCACTCCACTAAAAAGCCTACCTTCACAAATTAACCCTTAGTGAACCCATTTGATCCTAACAACCCTTTTTATTGATTTACCCGCTAATATTAATCCAAAACCCTTTGTATTTGTTATCACCATTCCTTTGACTACCCTTCTATCGAGAATTGATTTGATCAGTTACTGAATTAGTTTATTTCAGTTGATAAAGTTTTCTTTATTATGTTTCTAGTTTGTTCTTAAAGAAACTGAATCAATCGAAGTATATTCAGTATTAATAGTATAAAAAGAAATATATTCATTATTAGTTCTATGTTTTAAAAGCTTGTACGTTTAATTTCAGCATCTTGAAGAAGAAGTTCGTATTATTAGTATTTTCATGTGATGTAATTATTCAAATTATTAGTTCAATTATTTTTCTAGAAGTTAGGTAACTTGTCAATTCAATCTCGATTCTAAACCTTCTAATTCAGCCTTTATCCACACCTTTAACCTAAGCCCCGTTACAAATGTAACACCCCTAACCCGTATCCGTTGCCATATTAGGGTTACGAGGCATTACTGAACATAACACAGCTCAGCACAGTCATATAGATCATTTATCAAAATGAGTTCACTTTACAACAAAAATCCTTTCCTACTTTATTACATCTAATACATAAATAAACCATGCTTCTTGTTCCAAACATATACTAGATATTCATTTAATCAACTTAGCAATCCAAATCACATGTATCAAAATTAAACTACTTATATTTATTAATCCTAACGTTCAAAACATATAAATATTACAAGCATGATTTTCAAATTCCTAGTTAATAAATAATCATTTTCATTTCCTAAACCAAGTAGATAAATTACAACATTGATATATATGACAAGAGCAACCATTACTAAATAGACCAATAAAATCTTATATTCGTATTTTATTAAATCTTTGAAAATAATATCACTAATCATTTTCGGTCACAAATGGTGATTGATAGTATTTTTGAATTACAAGACAAATAATATGCCTAAACATTACACCATAATTTAGTATAGCACTATTTTACTTACCACCACATTCGGCTAACCAATTTGCCTTAATAATGCTGCACATTATGCCGACTAAAGTATTGATCAAATCTTTCATGAGACATTGCAATCCCTATCGTTTCAAACCACATAAATATGACCAACTATCAAAGATTGAAATTTTCATCCATGGTTTAATAAGCTATGCACAATCAAAACTACATTCATCAACTACCTCAACATTTAGGTCAGGTCATATGAATATCCATCACATATAATATGCTATATGATATATTTCTAAATTGAGCTAATTACTTAATCGAATACATGTCATGAATGACATTATAATCAACCATACTACCAACACAAGCATACTTACTCTATCAAATATATATACTTTTATAATGAGCAAGCTCCATGGTCGAATACATTTAAGACCAAAGTACCACAAATTAGCCATTTTCGCATGGCTATATATACAAGGACAAAATTCATTGATTCAAAACATAGTCTAGCCTATACATGCCTTTAGTTTAAAATCCAAGCTTAAAAGTACCAAAATAAGTCGATAGCGTGGATGACTTCGTTGGCGATCCCTACGCTCGTAGCTTGACGAAAATCTATAAAACAGAATAACAAACGCATAGAGTAAGCTAACTTAGCTTAGTAAGTCTTAAGCAAACTTAACAAATAAATTGGATATTCAATCAAATTAACCCGAACAATTTATAACATTGATTTAATAACATAACACATATAGATAATGATAGTCGAATGCCAATGTTCTTACATAGCAAAACATTTGTCATTACCTACTTTAAATGTAAAACTTATCAAATGTACATCAATAAATAAATATATATTCACATATACAACCGAATATCAATTTCCATGTACATATAAAATAATCCCCATAACCAAATGTGTCTATGTATATATATAAACATATATATACATCTATTAAACGATCTCATGTTTGCATATAAATAATATCAACTCCATGTCATTTTATCCACATTCTAAGAAACCGAAAATACAAGCACATTTATCTACCAACTTACTCAATCACATCACATATAACATACACATATATATACATACCTTATGGTCGAATATAATCAAATTCATTTAAATAAACTTTAGCTTGCTCAATTTCCACCGTGACTTAATCATTTCATAAGCATAACTCTTGTATTATAGATCACGGTATAAAACCTGCTAGGCATAAGCCTGAATCACACACCGACACTAAGCCTGCTAGACCTGAGGTCTGATATTCATTCACTGGCAATAAGCCTACTAGGCATTAAACCCGATAAGTTCATCGGCCCAAGGCTTGCTAGGCTCAAAGACTGAATAGTAAAGCTTTAAGTTATCTCACACAAATCATTTCATATAAGGAACCTTTTACACATTTCAAACTCACTGTATGAACATTCAAAAGAACATATATCAATCAAATTACTTAACCAAATCAAATATTATACTTAGCCATATTCGGCTATTCCATAATATTTTTACAATGTTTCCAAAATTCAGCATATACTAGGTTACATACTTAATTTACGGTGTTTTATTGCTTAAAGACTTACCTCGGATATCGACGGACGGCAAAAACTGGCTACTCGACTATTTTCGTTTTTCTCCGATCCAAATCCATTTTCTTTGGCTCTTGATCTTTAATCATGTTCAACTTAAGCTCATTCAAATATATTTTTAACTTAGCCCAAAAACACATAAATGTGCAAATTACCATTTTGCCCCTAATATTTCACACTTTTTTACAATTTAGTCCTAATTGCACAAAATACGAAATACATAAAATTTGGCTACACACCTTAAGGGCCAAATTTTCCTAGTCTTCATACAAGCCCATACATTCTATTTATTTCACATTTTAGTCCCTCTAAAATTTATTTTTGCAATTTAGTCCAACATACTCAATTTCATCAAAAATTCAAAGACAAAACTTGTTAATCTAACACATATTTATCATAATTCATCCTCAAACAACATAAACAACAAACTATCATCAATGGCTCAACTCAAAATATTCATCCAAATCAAAAATTAAAACATGGGTCTTGAAGATTTCTAAGCAACGATCTCAAAAACGTAGAAATTATCAAAAACCGAACAAAATCTAACCTTTAATCAAGCTTGAAGATAGCTGAACCCTTGAAGTTTTCTCTCCTTTGTTTTTCTTTTTAGTTTAGGTCTAAGTGAAATAAAGAAGATGAACATGAAAAGTTTTATTTTATGTCTTTTATTTATTAATAGTTTATAATATAATTTTATTATTATAAAATAACTTAACATAAAATAATCATGTAAATGCATTATGACATAGGCATTGCCGTCCACTATCCCATTTAAAATGGGTAATTTACCATATAGATCCTTCCCTATATAAAAACACATCAATTAGCCACTCAATTAATCAAATAAGCTACTTTTACCACTTATACAATTTAGTCCTTTTTCTTAAATTAATTACACAAATGGGCAATTTATATTACAAAACTTTCACACATGCTCAATCATATATAACTAACACAAAAAAAATGTTAAATTATTTTTTGACGTGGATTCGTGGTCCCGAAACCACCATTTCAATTAGGGTCAAAAGCGGATTTATTACAACAACCCTGAAAAAGACCTTTTGATTTGTGTATCATCTCATATTACATGGTGGAGATTTGATTTCCAAGCAAGCCTATGGGATTAACTTTTCAGGTTCGACTTATGAGTGCTTTTTCTTGAAACTTAAACACTTCGAGTGCTTTGAGTGAATCTTTAGTGAGGATATCAATCCTTGTCGGTTTTGAATTAAAGGTAATTATTTAGATAAGGGGAGACGCCTATGTTTTTATGCTACAAATTTATGACTTAGAATTGTTTGAGCCTTTAAAAGTCTTTGAGTTAAATTATCCATGAATAAATTATCGTGAATTATGATGAGGCATTGTTGATAGGATTGTGAATTATGGAAAGTTCATTTTAATTATAAGTTGAGAATTTTGCTTGAGGACAAGCAAAAGCTTAAGTGTGGGGGTATTTGATAAATCGTAAAAGTAACATATTTTAGGCCCACATTTAGTATGCTTTTGGATGATTTAGCCCTTGATTTATGAAAAAAAAGTGCTATTAATCCTTTCTTTTCATGTTTTTACTTAGGAAAGCCCCGGAGGATGAAAAGAACAAGAAATAGGCTTAAAACAGGCCAATTTGGGCCAAAGAGAAAATCGACACGGCCTGGACTTCAAGCCACACGACCATGCCTCAACAATTAACTAAGACACAGCCATGCCACGATTTACACGGTCGTGCCCCAATCGACAGAATCAAGAGCATGGCCTGAAAATGATTTACACGGGCGTGTATCATGGTCGTGCCCCTGTCATGGAAAAAAGGAATTTCACTCGGATTTGGATACTTGAAGGCAAAGAAACACAATCTAAAGCCTATTCAAACACCCGAGTAGTAATTATACTTGAATTAGGATACTTAGAGGCCAAGTAAGGCATCTTAAAGCCTATATAAAGACCCTAGAGGCCAACCAAATGGGGACGTTCGAAGTTCGGCAGAGCTGGAACCCAGGGCGGTTAGCTAGGCCAAGGAGCCGAGCCAGAAAGCAAAATTTGTGGGAGTTTCTCGAAGATAGCCACTTGATCCATCTAAAAGGTGCCGAAATTCTACTCAAGACGACAGATTTCTCCTTCAATTCCTTCAGGGGGTTTTAGGGATTTCTTATGTTTTGTTTTATCTTTTCTCTTGAGATGTTTTCTTTATTCGTTATGAACTAAACCCTTTAGATACCTAAACGGGATGAAACCTAGATGAATCTTGTTCTTGATTTCTGAATTATATGATAAATACTTAGTTTGTTCTTAATTATGCATGCTTAATCCAAATTTGATGTGCTTAGGTGGAGGAGGAATAGGCCCTGCTTAAAAGTAGATTGAGCATAATTAGCGGAGTTGATCGCACTCCTAGAGATAGGGTGACGAGATTTTGTCGGATTAAGGTGAAACCTAATATGGGAGTCAATAAATCGGTTTACTGCTATTCTAGGGGGTTATTATTCGAGAAAGAGATTTCTGTTAATTAACCTAGAGATTCTTATGGATCAAACTAAGTGAATAAATCATATGGTTCGGTGTTAAATAAAAGTGAAGTCTAGGTGGATTCTTCCGAGGGTATCATCGTGATCAACTAAGTTTCTCTTCAAGTTATTTCCTAATTCATTCTTTACGTCTTTGCGTCTTTAGTTTAAGTAGTCATTAATTTAGATTAAAGCAACTTCACTTATTTTGATCCTTCCCTATATAAAACACATCAATTAGCCACTCAATTAATCAAATAAGCTACTTTTACCACTTATACAATTTAGTCCTTTTCTTAAATTAATTACACAAATGGGCAATTTATATTACAAAACTTTCACACATGCTCAATCATATATAACTAACACAAAAAAAAATGTTAAATTATTTTTTTGACGTGGATTCGTGGTCCCGAAACCACCATTTCAATTAAGGTCAAAACTGGACTGTTACAACAACCCTGAAAAAGACCTTTTGATTTGTGTATCATCTCATATTACAGTGGTGGAGATTTGATTTCCAAGCAAGCCTATGGGATTAACTTTTCAGGTTCGACTTATGAGTGCTTTTTCTTGAAACTTAAACACTTCGAGTGCTTTGAGTGAATCTTTAGTGAGGATATAATCCTTGTCGGTTTTGAATTAAAGGTAATTATTTAGATAAGGGGAGACACCTATGTTTTTATGCTACAAATTTATGACTTAGAATTGTTTGAGCCTTTAAAAGTCTTTGAGTTAAATTATCCATGTATAAATTATCTGTGAATTATGATGAGGCATTGTTGATAGGGATTGTGAATTATGGAAAGTTCATTTTAATTATAAGTTGAGAATTTTGCTTGAGGACAAGCAAAAGCTTAAGTGTGGGGGTATTTGATAAATCGTAAAAGTAACATATTTTAGGCCCACATTTAGTATGCTTTTGGATGATTTAGCCCTTGATTTATGAAAAAAAAGTGCTCTTAATCCTTTCTTTGCATGTTTTTACTTAGGAAAGCACCAGAGGATGAAAAGAACAAGAAATAGGCTTAAAACAGGCCAATTTGGGCCAAAGAGAAAATCGACACTACCGGACTTCAAGCCACACGACCATGCCTCAACAATTAACTAAGACACGCCATGCCACGATTTATACTGGTCGTGCCCCAATCGATGAATCAAGGCATGGCCTGAAAACGATTTACACGGGCATGTATCATGGTCGTGCCCCTGTCATGGAAAAAAGGAATTTCACTCGGATTTGGATACTTGAAGGCAAAGAAACACAATCTAAAGCCCATTCAAACACCCGAGTAGGAATTATACTTGAATTAGGATACTTAGAGGCCAAGTAAGGCATCTTAAAGCCTATATAAAGACCCTAGAGGCCAACCAGATGGGGACGTTCAAGTTCGGCAGAGTCGGAACCTGTATGTTAGCTAGGCCAAGGAGCCGAGCCAGAAAGCAAAATTTGTGGGAGTTTCTCGAAGATAGCCACTTGATCCATCTAAAAGGTGCCGAAATTCTACTCAAGACGGTAGATTTCTCCTTCAATTCCTTCAGGGGGTTTTAGGGATTTCTTATGTTTTGTTTTATCTTTTCTCTTGAGATGTTTTCTTTATTCGTTATGAACTAAACCCTTTAGATACCTAAACGGGATGAAACCTAGATGAATCTTGTTATTGATTTCTGAATTATATGATAAATACTTAGTTTGTTCTTAATTATGCATGCTTAATCCAAATCTGATGTGCTTAGGTGGAGGAGGAATAGGCCCTGCTTAAAAGTAGATTGAGCATAATTAGCGGAGTTGATCGCACTCCTAGAGATAGCGTGACGAGATTTTGCCGGATTAGGGTGAAACCTAATATGGGAGTCAATAAATCGGTTTACTGCTATTCTAGGGGGTTATTATTCGAGAAAGAGATTTCTGTTAATTAACCTAGAGATTCTTATGGATCAAACTAAGTGAATAAATCATATGGTTCAGTGTTAAATAAAAAGTGAAGTCTAGGTGGATTCTTCCTGAGGGTATCATCGTGATCAACTAAGTTTCTCTTCAAGTTATTTCCTAATTCATTCTTTCTGTCTTTGCGTCTTTAGTTTAAGTAGTCATTAATTTAGATTAAAGCAACTTCACTTATTTTAGGCTAAATAATAAAAAGAATGTTAGTATTAACACTTTTAGTTCCTTTGGGTTCGGCAATTCGGTCTTGCCTAAGCTATACTACTATTCGATAGGTACACTTGCCTTAAGTCGTTGTCAGAGTTAGTTTCCAGGTTCGATCATTCTCTTTATAAGTTTTAAAACTCGACAAAACAACGATCACCAATCTTGTCACTCCAATCTTAACCATAGACATTTTTAACTTTATTAACATTCCAGGCTCTCCTATCCGCAAGCCAAAGGTCTTTCACGCTCATTTCATTTGGGTTGAGACTATCCCTTCTCATGGCATCCCCATTAAGACCTTCCATTCCCCAGTTGATAGCCCAGATATTTATCAACCTGGAACCCAAATCCTTCCTTAAGAGCTTCCGCCACTGCCGCAATGCTTGACCGGTAAAGGAAGCTTTGTCCACTTTTTTGGCTTTAAAAATATTACCATCAGGGAAATATTTCGAAGACAGCACTTTAAAACATAGAGAATCTTTATTGTTTATAAGCCTCGATACTTTACGCCCTAATAGACCCAAATTGAAGAGTCGAACATCTCTAATTCCAAGACCTCCCATGCCCTTCAGTTTACACTAAGTCTTCCAAGGGATCATTGTCCAAAATCTGCCTTTGTCTTTTCTAGCCCACCACGTTTTGCTTAGTTTAGCTTGGATATCCTCGATCACTCCTTTGGATGCCTCTTAAGATTCCATTTATACTAGGGCCATTTATACTGGCCTGGATGCCTCTTAAGATGCTATTATCCTGAGCTTGGATGAGCATTCTTGAGAACGCTTCCATGCAGAACAAGAATAAATAAGGGGAGAGGGGATCCCCTTGACGGAGATCCTCTCGGGGATAATAATATCTGACAAAATATTGTTACATTTGACCATATATTTAATCAAGCGAACGTAATTCATAATTTTTCTATCCACTTCTCATCGAATCCCATCTTCATCATAATTGTTTCAATGAAGTCCTGCTCCACGCGGTCCTACGTAGCTTGACAGTGAACCCTTAGTTAGGTTTGTTTTTAGAGCTTTAAAGATAGTGAAGGAGCTCATGCGTAGTCATAATATTATCATGTATAATCCTCCTCGGCACGAAGGCATTTTGATTTTGGCTGATGCAGCCAGGAAAAACAACTTTCAGGCGATTGGCATAAACCTTTGAGCTGATCTTGTAGACAAACCTATGTAAACTGATAGGATAGAAATTAGACAGCTCACATGGATCTTTAATTTTAGGAATTAAAATGATCATAGTTTCATTAAGGTTAGAAATGTTTTTGTTCCCATTAAGGACATCCAAGCAGAAATTAATAGTGTCGCTTCCCACAATCTCCTAATGATGTTTGAAGAAATTCCCCAAAAGGCCATCAATGCCAGGAGCTTTATTTGGGTCCATTGCTTAATGGCCTGAAGGACCTCATTCTCCGGATAGTCCCTAGTAAGCCACTCATTTTTCTCCCTGGTCACACACTCCTGAATATACCCCATCTCTTGTATGTTAACCCTATGACCGTTTGACCGAAATAATCTCAAAAAGTAGTTTTTAGCCACCTGACTAATGTCCTTGCTATTAGTCACACAGTTTCCTTCCTTGTCTTTAAGCTTCTTAATATTATTCTTCTTTAACCGTCCAATAGATTTAAAATAGAAATACCTAGTATTCTGATACCCCTCCCTGAGCCATTTTGATCGAGACCTTTGAGCCTAGTAGCTTTCTTCCCTAGCATAAAAAAGTCAAGCCTTATACGAAGTTTCCTTCAAAGTCTTCACACTATCCCCTCTACTGGTAGAGTCTATAATTAGGTCAATATTTTTCTCATGTCTTTGCATGTCACTCTTCATTTTTCCATATTTCTTACGTTCCCAAGGAACAAGAACCGACCTAACCCTTTCAAGCTTATCCTCGTTGTGTCACCCCTATTCCACGCACTACCAATAATATTTTTTGCTTCCCTATCACCAGCCTAGCACAAATCGAATTTGAAGCACAATCTATGGTCATTAGGGTAATCTTTTGGTTTACGACCCCATAAATCTAGGAGAATCGCGTCATTATTAGACTGCGTTTGCCTCATCACTTTTGTAACAATAAAGGGGAAATTTCCAACCAATGAAGCCGAGCTAAGGAATCTATCAATCCATTCCTTTATCAAACTGCCCTCACTCCTAATAATGACCCAAGTAAACCATCCACTGTCGGGTTTGATATCCACAAGAGCCAAGTCATCCATAACCTCTTTGAAGTCATTCATATGCGCCCTTACCCCCTACAACCGCCTTATTTCTCAGCGTCATTTAAAATTGCGTTAAAGTCTCCCCCAACAACCCAATCCTCCCTAACTGAACCCCCAAACCTACGCAATATATCCCATGAACTGCTTCTAAGGTTCAAATTTGCATACACGTAGAAGCCCGTAACTCCCATGTTTTTGTTGTTCTCTAGATTAACAATGGATTCAATGTGGTGCTTAGAGTAACTTTGAATAGAGACATTCGTTCCATCCCTCCAAATTAGTGCAAGGCCCCCACTTCGACCCTCAGAATTCACAACTAAGCCATTTTGCATTTTGCATTTATTTTGAACACTATGAAAATCATTACCATTCATTTTAGTTTCACTAAGAAAAATAAGACCAGGGTTGTTTGCAATGAGAAGTTGCTTAAGCTCCCTAATTTTTGTGGGGTTCCCCTGCCCGCGATAGTTCCAACACATGAACTTCATTGGTTGTGTGCAACCCACGTATCTTTTTCCTTTAACATGCTAAACTCGCCAGGATAGTGATGAAGCTTTTGCCTTTTTGACTGCCTCAATGCATCAAGAAAAGTGACAAGATATGCGGAGAAAATGAACCAAGCCAACTCGAATCGGGCAGCTTCCCAAAATAAGGAGTCTGCAAGGGAAACACAGCAAAAAGGAAAATGAACACTGTAACAGTTCAAAAAGAAACAAGACTATCACCTAATCTTTCCATTAAAATCATGCTCCATTAAAACCCCTATCCCCGCTTCAAGAAGGAGAGCACAATCAAGAGAAACAAGAAAATGATGCTGAAAAAACAAAAATCATAAAAACCCAGAAAAACTAATTATTTCTTGAAAGTAAAATGAAAGAAAACTTAGAAATCGAATGAAAACATTTGAAAACTCATAGTATGCATGCTTTTAAAGCCTACTAAAACGACGGAAACCCTACAAGAAAATTTCGTTGAAAGGTCAAAGAATAATCAAATCTGCCATTAATGGTTTTCATGCAACATGATACAAACCATGCAAAAGACGTACAAGACTCATTCACCATTCCAGATAAATAAGGAAAACGATAAAAGATTAAAAGAAAAATGACAAAACCTTGATACTTGCGATGAATCATCCAGTCAAAATAGGGTCTGATCATGCTAGAAGGAAAGAAAAATGTCGAAACCATAAAAAGTCACCTATACACCCTCGATTAACTTGCCACCGCAAGACATGCAAAACATAAACCATGCACGATAAAGACCATAAACATTAACATTCAATGACGTCTTAGACATGCAAAACATACAAAAGTTAAACGAAAGAGACAAAAACACTGTCGAAATAAGAACCGCTTTAAGAAGTCCCCATTACAACAGTAGCCTTTGACAGAGACCCTTTATGTCAGTACCTCAGCTCCGTACACCACCGATAGACTCCTCAACAGTAAAGGAGAAACAGCCACAATCATCATGTAACACACTCAACACCCCAATACTGCCATAATATTCAACGAAATAAAAGGCAGACACACGAAAATCAAGAATAGAAATCGCTTGAATCTTGGAGAAAATCACAAAAACACTGCTACAATCTACCCGTAGACATTCATATCTCCAAAATAGGGACACTTTTTTTAGCCCTACGCTTTTGCACCAATAGGTGCCCATGTTACCGATGGTGCCCAATGCTCCCACACATCTGAAGCTCTAAGGTGCCAATGCTACTCGATGCTCTTACACAATGAAGGTACCCAGTAACCCCGCACCACGGGATGGCTTGTGTTACTGATGGTGTACGAGCCTACCGTATGACCAAGGGCCCAAGGTGTCGAGGCTCTTGTTGTAAAAGGCCAAGGACCATCAGATATTGCCCGATGGTCCTACACAACCAAGGGCCTATGTTGCCGATGGTGTACAAGGCTACCGCACGACCAAATGCCCAAGGTGCCAGAGGCTTTTCTTCCAAAAGGCGAATGATTGGGACTAGGACGATATCTGAATTCTAGCTTTGGGATTGGGGAGGGACTCGTTGCATCATTTTTTATATTCTAGGATGCCTCGCCAAATGTGCCGGAGGCTCTTGTTCTAATAGGGGAGGGATTAGGACGATATTTAAATTCTAGCTTTGGGACCGGGAAAGACTCATTGCATCATTTTTTTATATTCCAGGATGCCTCATTGGAACACCAATGGAATGGCTCATCGGAGCATCGCCAGAATGGTTCATCGGAGTACAGTTGGGAACCTAGCCGGCGGTGGGGGCACCGAAATTTGGGCATTCATAAGCGTAAGAGGTGCCCTCGACAACCCCTGGTCATTCAATATAACTTCCCTACTAAAGAGCTAAAAAACTTTATAAAATTTCTACCACTAAACATTCCTTTTTTTTTACAAAAAAAGACCCAAAGGTCACTATCTCAAATTAAATTGCATTTGAAATAACAATGTTATGGATATCGCTAAGATAATCCATGTCAAAATTCAAATTACAGAGCATTAAAATAGACTAATTACAAAGAGAATCGACTAATTTATTACAACCCTGGTTTATCCATTTGATTTTGGTAAACACAAAAGAGTCAACCAATTTGCGAGCTTCCTTGATCCGATACCCAAGGATTGCGATGTCCTCATTGTGATCACAAAAGCGGTTGACGATGCTAGCACAACCCGATTCAAAAATGACATTATCAACATTAAGAAGGTGAGCAAACTGAAAGCCATCAATGAGGGCATCTAACTCTACCCACTCGGAGTTAACCTTCTTATTGGTGAAAGACACTTTTCCACTCAAAAAAAAGTCGTAGGAGTCTCTAGCAATGATACCCAAGCTCGTGCCACAAGAGTTCACAGCAGCATCAAAATTAACTTTGATCACCCCTTTCGGGAGCTTCTCCCATCTACAACATCTAGAGACCCAAGTAAGATCGATTGAGAAGAAAGATTGTTAATCCTGAAGTCATTATTGAGCTTACGAGAACTCTCCTAAATCCCATTCACTTCTTCCTCCTTGCCTCTAAAGATGGAATTGTTTCTACTATTCTATATGTTCCACAAGGTAGAAATGAAGTATTCGAAAGCTTTTTTGTCCAAAATCCTCATGGAATCTTCAATCCAATCGATACTAAAGTCATATTAATTGGTCAACAACCGATTATCAAAACCACCCGTAATGAGAACCTAACGAACTTTGTGACAATCTTTTAAAGAATGAAGAAACGTCTCATCCCTATTCCTACATCTTGAGCAAATCGAGGCCACATGACTCTTGATAGACGAAAGCTTAGCATTAGTAGGGAGCAAACCATGACCAATGCGTCAAGCGAAGACCCGGATCTTAGGGAGGATTTTGAGCTTCCAAATGAATTTCCAAAACAAACGGTACGGTCCATAACCGACTTTGTTAAGAAGCATTCAAGAATAACCCGATTTATTCGTGTAGGATTCATGGATGTTGTGAAACCAAACAACTCTATCATTCGAATTGTTATGCAAAATAGAAATGTCACAGATACGGCTAGCCAAGTAGTCCCCAAAAAGGTCACAAACATGGCCCACCTCAATTGTCCCAATCGTTCTAAATGTTGCGATCGTCCCCCACTTTCCACTCAAAACCTTTTTCAAGGTCTTTGGCTACCATCGAGATACTAGACCAAATGATTGAGGGTTTGTCGACCTTCTTTGCATGAAAAAGATTCTCGTCTGGAAAGTATTTGAATTATGGACTTTGAAGCACAAGGTCTCCCTCTGCAAGATAAGCCTCTAAAGTTGTCGCCCGATTAGGGCCAAATTGAAGAGCTACAAGTCTTTGAAGCTCATACTGCCCATACCTTGCTACCAGTAGACATTCTTTCTTTCTTTTTGAAAAAATGACCACAAGGGTCAAACTTATTATATAGCATCACAAATAACAGATTCCTGGATTTCAAAAGGGTAATCCATGTCAAAAAAGCCAATTACAAGCATACGAGCACATCTTTTACTAATTAAATCAGCCACTATGTTACAACACCGGCTGGCCCAAACTAACTTTGCTGCCTTAAAATTTTCAAAAGCTTTAAGACTTTCTTTGATTTGCGCACTAATGACAGTGACATTCGTACAGTGGTGCTTCACTCTATAAACTAGGCTAGCATTATCTGTTTCAAATATCACATATTTTTTAATGTATAGCTTACATACAATCTTAATGCGTTCATCAAAAGCATAACTTTCAGCCTTTTCCACCAACATTGTCCCGTCTTTGAAGCCCCTTCCATCGCCCATAACAAAATCGTCTTCATCCCTTGCTATAACCTCATAGCCAACTCTATTGCTCCGTATAGAAGCATAAAAGTTAATTTTCACATGATCTCTAGGAGGTTTTTCCCACCTTTTAACAGCAGGGTTAGTAAGTAACAATGGGTCATTCAAAAGGTTACAAATGCAGAAGTCTTGACTCAGTGTTCTAGCCCTATCCCAAAAAACTTGTGCCTCTTCTTCCTTCCCCCGGAGAATGAAACTTTTCCTATTGTTCCAGCTATTTCAAAGGGTAGTCATGAGGTCAGCTATAGCTTTCTTGTCCAAAACCTTCATCATGTCTTCCAATCAATCTATGCAGCAGTGGTACTCTTTCGAAATGATGCTATTGTCCAGGCCACCAATTGAAAGGATCGCCCTTGATGTTAGACATTATTTAAGGGCATGAATAAGGGTTTCTTTTAGCACCACACCTAGGGCATTCCTGCCCAAAACCATGTCGAATAGAGGCAATCTTGACTTTAGCAAGAAGGATCTCATGCCCCATCTGCCAAGTGAAAACCCTAATTTTAGGGATGGTGTCGAGCTTCCAAATAGCTTTACAAAAGAACCGATAAGGGCCAAGACCCATTTGCTTCAACAACAACCAAGAGTAAGCTGACTTAGTCATGAATGAAGTAAGAGGGTTGTGGAACCACACCACTCTATCGCTTTAGCTTTCATCACCAATCGGTAAATTGCATATTTGATCCCTCCAATCTTGCCTGTACAACTCACACACTCTAGCATTATTCCATCTCCTACTATTTTTTATCTATAAATTTTTCACACTACTCTCATTAGGGTTCAAAATGTTAAAGTTAACAGCCTCACCATTTAAACCTTCCAGCCCCCAGTTACCGGTCCGAATATTGGTACAATCACCACTTCCAATCTGCCAATCGAAGCCATCCTTTAGAGCTTTAGCCGCTTCAGCAATGTTCAACCTAGTGAATGAAGCTTTGTCAACTCTTTTGGGATGAAAAATATCACCTTCAGGGAAATATTTTGAGCTCAACACTTTATAACATAAGGTATCTTTGCTGTTTAAATGGCCTCCACACTTGAAACCCAAGGAGCCCAAATTGAAAAGTCGAATGTCCCTAAAGTCGAGCCCTTTCATGCCATTTGGATGGTCAAGCTCTTTCGAGGCAACATCATCCACGATATGCCCCTTTTCTTGCCCGTCCACCATGTCCTACAAATCTTGGCTTGCATGTGTTTTATAACACCCCTAGGAGCCAAAAATATTGAAAAGGAAGAAGTTGGGAGAGATTGAAGAACAACTTTGATAAAGATTTCTTTACCACCAAAGAATGGAAGTCTCTTTGACGAACTGTTTATCCTACAAGAAAATCAATTAGTGATCTCTCAAAAAGCCAAAGTTTTCTTCTTACCAACCGAGGAGGTAATCTGAGGTAGTTGTCCAATTTATCCACCACATTTATACCAAGTAAATCACTAAAAATTTATCTTTGCACCCTAGGAGTATTTGGGCTAAAAGGAATCATAGACTTTTCAAAATTAATTTCTTGACTAGAAACATTAACAAAATCCTTAAGAATATTAAGAAGGGCATCAACACTACATTTCTTATTCCTTACAAAAAGAAGGGCATCATCGGTGAAAAAGAGGTGGTTAATCCGAGGACCATTTATACTGGCCCGGATCCCTCTCAAACAATTATTACCTTGTGCATGGATGAGCATCCTCCAGAGTCCCTCCATATAAATAAAAGATAAGGGGAGAGGGGATCCCCCTGATGAAGTCCCTTCTTGGGAATAATAACTTCTGAAAGAATCGTATTGCAATTAACAACGTATTTTACAAATTGAGCGCAGCTTATAATTTTGCTGATCAAATTATCAACGAACCCCATCTTCTTCATGACCTCCTCAATAAAGTTCCACTCCACACGATCATATGCCTTGCTCATATCGAGCTTAATGAAAAGCCTTTATTAGGGCCATTTTTAGAACTTTGGAGGTCGTGCATTAGTTTGTAAGCGATCAAAATATTGGTGTGTATCATTCTCCCCGGGATGAAAGCACTTTGGTTTTGACTAATACAACCAGGGAAGGCAAGTTTGAGCCAGTTAGCAAACAATTTGGAAATGATCTTATAAATGAACCTGGATAAACTAATTGGATGGATATTAGTCATATCACTCGAGTCTTTAATTTTTAGAATAAGAATAATCATGTGTCATTTAGACAAGAAATATCTTTTCTCTCATTGATAAACCATAATATACACATATTTTAATCCCACATTTAGCATGTTTTTGGATGATTTATCCCTCTTATTGTGGAATTTAGTGCTCTTAATCCTTTGTTTTCATGTTTTATACTCAGGAGAGCACCGGAGGATGAAAAGAACGAGAAATGGGCTGAAAACATAGTAAATGGTCCAAATTACGAAATCAACACGGCCTGAGCCCAAGACCGCACGGTCGTGCCTCATTAACAGACCCGAACACGGCCTGGCCTCGACTTACATGGGCGTGTCCCTGACGTGACCTATTTGAATTCTATTCGAAATAGGGTACTTAGAGGCAAAGAAAGACATTCCAAAAGCCTATATAAACACCCTAGAGGCCAACCTTCAAGGGGGCGTTCAACTAGGCTAAAAAGCCAAGCTAGAGAGGCCGAATTGTGGGATTAACTCGAAGAAAGCCAGTTGATTCATCTCAAGAAGCCAGAATCATACTCAAGATAGAGGATCTCTCTATCAATTCCTTCAGGGGGTTTTAGGGTTTTCTTTATGTTTTGTTTTATATTTTCTTCTGAGATGTATTCTTTTATAATTATGAACTAAACCCCTCAAATACCTAAGGGGATGAAACCTAAGATTTAATCTTGTCATTATTTTTTCGAGTAGTATGATAAATACTTGATTTGTTCTTAACTATGTGTTCTTAATTCTTGCTTTGATATTTCAGGATATTGATTCAAGTATTGATGTGCTTAGGTAATGGAGCAAAAGTCCCTATCTAAGAGTAGATCTAGCATAGTTAAACGGAGTTGATCGCAACCCTAGAAATAGGATGACGAAAATCTGTCAGATTAGGGTCAAACCTAATATGGGAGTCCATAGATCGAGTTAATGCAATTCTAGGGGTTTTAATTAGAAAGAGATTTCAATTAATCAACCTAGGGTTAGACGTTAGTAGGCTCGAAAGAGGTATTAATATAAATTAGAGAATCCTACGGATCAAGTGAAGTGAATAAATTGTCCGGTTCGAGTTAAATAACAAGTAAAGTCTAGGTGGATTCTTAAGGATCATATACATATTAATCACTATGAGTAATGTTGTGACAATTACATAATAATCCAAGAAACATACTCATAGCGAATTGGTCAATATGTTGTTCTCTAACACACATATTCATGCATTGATTTTGATACTCCATATCAATGATAACTCTTTATCATCAATCAACTACATGTTAGTCTTAATGCATTATTGTTGTCCTAGTCAACAATAATACTTGACTAAGGATATTTTAAGAATAATCATATTATTCTCAAGACATTATTATAAAGCAGTTTATTTGTACACGAAGGAAAAAGCTGAAATAATAATGACAAGCTTTATATTAATAAACATGGTAAATCAAGTATGTTATTACAACCATCTCATGATTGATCTTTGGGCATACTCTTACTGATTCTTCTTGGTATTGTCTCAATCAAATGGCTTTTCCCCAGTATTTCCCCAATTCATTCTCTTTGTCTTAGCATCTTTAGCTTAGTAGTTAGTTAATTTTAGATTAGGGTCGTTCAACTAGGCTAAAAAGCCAAGCTAGAGAGGCCGAATTGTGGGATTAACTCGAAGAAAGCCAGTTGATTCATCTCAAAAAGCCAGAATCATACTCAAGATAGAGGATCTCTCTATCAATTCCTTCAGGGGGTTTTAGGGTTTTCTTTATGTTTTGTTTTATATTTTCTTCTGAGATGTATTCTTTCATAATTATGAACTAAACCCCTCAAATACCTGAGGGGGATGAAACCTAAGACGAATCTTGTCATTATTTTTTGAGCCGTATGATAAATACTTGATTTGTTCTTAACTATGTGTTCTTAATTCTTTCTTTGATATTTTAGGATATTGATTCAAGTATTGATGTGCTTAGGTAGTGGAGCAAAAGTCCCTATCTAAGAGTAGATCTAGCATAGTTAAACGGAGTTGATCGCAACCCTTGAAATAGGATGACGAAAATCATGATTAGGGTCAAACCTAATATAGGAGTCCATAGATCGAGTTAATGCAATTCTAGGGGTTTTAATTAGAAAGAGATTTCAATTAATCAACCTAGGGTTAGGCGTTAGTAGCCTCGAAAGAGGTATTAATATAAATTAGAGAATCCTACGGATCAAGTGAAGTGAATAAATTGTCTAGTTCAGAGTTAAATAACAAGTAAAGTCTAGGTGGATTCATTGAAGCAAGGCACCTCCAAGGCGCAATGAAATAAAATTAATCCGTGATCAAACCATGAATCCATGTGAGGAACGAATCGGGGTGAAATAAAGGTTTGAAATTACCAAAGTTTCAATCGAGTGAAGAGCGGCGCCTCGGCGACAAGATATCGATCTCTTGTCGAACCAAGCCACAACCTTTACGATGTCGACCTCTACGTAATCCATTCGGTTTGACTATGAGCGTAAATCTCCAAAAACTATTTTTTTAGAGAGGTGTTTTGCTTGACGGCTGCTAGACCTTTTTTTAAGCAAAATTCATTAGGGTTTTTCTTCACTTATTACCCTTTTTATAATCAGTATATCATTTATGAATAATAAAATTAAATAAATATAATAATGTTTTAACCGAAAATTATAATTACATTAATTATACCCAAAAGTTATAATTACATTAATTATAACATGGATTTTAGTAAACTATATTTATTTAAATTTATATCTGAACCAAATTCATATATTAATTCTCATTATGTGTACAACATCCTTGTACATATAATATATTCAATATTTGATTGCGAATTAAATTAATTCTTTAATTAATTTAATTCATGTGACAATCAAACACAATACCAACTATGTTTCATTAGTTCATTTCAACCATAGGTGTGACCACTGTAGGTTCTTATAACGTTAGTAGTAATACTAGAACGATTCTAATGTCACAAACAATGAGTGGCATCTAGCAATGCATCATTGCTACCTAAGATACAAGAAGTCATGATTCGACATAACTTTTGTGATTAACTTTTCATGCTCTTCTTGGTATTGTCTCAATCAATTGGCTTTTCCCCAAGTATTTCCCCAATTCATTCTCTTTGTCTTAGCATCTTTAGCTTAGTAGTTAGTTAATTTTAGATTAAACAACAACAACTCCTTTAATTTTTAGGTTAAATAATAAAAAGAAAGTTAGTATTAGTACTTTTGGCTCCTTTGGGTTCGACAATCCAGTCTTGCAACTAAACTATACTGCTGTTCTATAGGTGCGCTTGCCTCGAGTCGTTGTCACAGTTAGTTTTTAGGCTAGATCATTCATTATAAATTTTTAAGACTTTGACACACGACTAAGTTTTTGGCGCCGTTGTCGAGGAACTAAAATATTAAGAAAGCTCAATTTTTATTACTTTAGCCATATTTTATTTTATTTTTGCAATTAAGTTTTATTTTTACTTTTCTAATTTTCTTTTTCTTTTATTTTTTCCTGATAGGTACCTCTAGTTTGTGACTAGAAGGAACCCGACAGGACCCTTGATTTACGACAGTGATATCGAAGGTAAAGATTCGCATAAATCGTAGAGAAATAAGGCGAAGCTTAAACTACATACAAGAAGAGCAAGAGAACGAAATTAATAGTACCGCAGAGATGGCTGAGAATTATTCGCTACCTCCAGAGGTGGCCGAAAATCATGCTCCTCGAACTATGTATGATTATGCTAAACCTAATTTAACAAGAAATGAGTCAAGTATTGTTAGACTTGCTATAACTGCTAATAATTTTGAACTGAAACTTAACACTATACAAATGATACATAAATTTGTTCAATTTGATGGTTTGCAGGATGAAGACCCAAATAATCACTTGACATATTTCCTAGAATTTTGCGATACTTTCAAAATTAATGGCATTTCTGATGATGCCATCCGTCTTTAGTTATTTCCCTTCTCTTTGAGGAATAAAGCTAAACAGTGGCTAAATTTACTTCCACGAGGCTCAATCACTACATGGGACCAATTGACAGAAAATTTTTTATTAAAATACTTTTTGCCGGCCAAAACGGCCAAATTAAGGAATAATATCTCTTCTTTTGTACAGATGGATTTAGAAACACTATACGATGCATGGAAGAGATACAAAGATCTATTAAGAAGATGCCCACACCATGGATTACCCTTGTGGCTACAGGTCCAAACTTTTTACAATGGTGTGAACCCTGAATAACAAAACTCTTGAGGTGGCCTATGAGTTTATAGAGGAAATGTCACTGAACAACTATCAGTGGCAAGTTACAAGGACAAGGCCAACAAAAATAGCTAGAGTTTTCAACCCCGATCCAGTCACCATGCTATCAAATTAGGTAGAGATGTTAAATAAAAAGATTGATGGTTTGTGTGGTTCCTCGCAGGTACACCCAGTAATGCAATATGATTCAAATCTAGGAGGTGTGGAGAATCTTGAGTACCCACCCTACAATCATGGCATGGAAAGCGAATAGATAAACTATATGTGTAACAATTTCAAATCTCAAAATAGCCCTTATAGCAATACTTATAATCCAGGTTAGAGGAACCACCCCAATTTCTCATGGGGTGGTCAAGGAAATCAGAGACAACAACTTCCTCCAAACTTCCAACAACAGCCCTACCCAAAGGAAAAGAAGTCGAACCTTGAAGAAATGCTGACAAAATCCATAGCGGTGTCAGAAACTCGCTTCCAAAACACTGAAACAACACTTAAAAATCAACAAGCATCTATTAAGGGAATCGAGAACCAGTTAGGGCAACTCGCTAAGCTGATCTCGAATGACCACAAGGTAACTTGCCAAGTAACACTGAGACTAACCCAAAAGAGCAACTTCAAGCCATAACCGCTCAGAATAGTGAAGGGTTAGTAGATTTTGAACCTGAACCAAGGCAAGAACCTGTAGTAAGTGAAGTTAAGGTTGAGGTAAGCCAAGAAAAGCCAAAATTACTAATTAAAGAATACCAACCTCGTATACCGTACCCCAATACGATGAAGAAAAACAATTCAGATGAACAATTCGGTAAGTTTCTTAAACTTTTAAAGAAATTACATAGTAACTTATCGTTTCTTGAAGGTCTTTCACAAATGCTAGATTCAAGGAAATTTTTAAAAGAGGTTTTGACAAACAAGCGAAAGTTAGACGAGGAATCATATGTGGAACTAAATGCAGTGTGCTCGGTGATGTTACAAAACAAACTACCACAAAAATTAAAAGATCTAAGGAGTTTTACAATTCCATGTTTAATTGGTAGTTTAACTATTAATAACACGTTAGCTGATTTAGGGGCAAGCATCAATGTTGTAACTTATAAATTGTTTAAACAGCTAGGTCTAGGGAAACCCAAACAAACTAGGATGAGTATTCAATTAGCTGATAAAACTATTAGAATTCTTAAGGGTATAATTGAGGATGTGCTAGTGAAAATTGAAAAATTCATATTCCTAGTAGACTTTGTTGTTTTAGATATGAATGAGGACAATAGCATCCCCTTAATTTTAGGAAGACCCTTTTTAGCAACTGCTAGAACTAAAATTGATGTTGGTACATGAGAACTCATACTCCATGTAGGTACCAAATCAATCAGCCTTCAAGCTTTCAACTCAGCTATGACATCAAGTAATCAAGGTGAGAAAATTAATTCTATTAATGACCACTCAATTAAACCTTCTTTTAGGAAGCACCGCAGAACCACACATCTGAGCTAGATCCTAGACCTTATACCAATAAGAAAATAACTCACGAGGAACGAAGGCTTCAGTTCGATGAGCTAGACGAGTGGAAGCCACATGTTAAGGAAAAACTTAAGGAACCCCCAGACGAGCTTATAGGGACATCAAATCACTTCAAAATAGGAGATCAGGTACTGTTAGATAAAACAGACCTGAGAATCGCCACTTCAGACCTCAAGACAAATGAAGAGATCCCTTTTAAGGTATTTAATGTCTTCCCATACGGGACAGTCGAGGTAAGAAATCCTATATTCGGTACTTTTAAAGTAAATGCTGCTCTACTTGAATTATATAATGATAATAAAATTGATAGCATGAGAAAGGACTTTTCACTCCTCAAACCACCATGAATGCGCAAATGAGAGGTATGTCTAGCTTAAGGCTTTAAACGAGCGCTTTTGGGAGGCAACTCGAGCACTAACCCCATTTATTTTTTTTTTTTCTTTTAGCACCTAACTACAAACTAACCAAGTTAATGAAGCGCAGATTTATAAACCACACGGCCTTGCCCACGGCAGTGGCAGTGGCAGTGTGGATGCTACAGATTTTTATACTACCGTGACAGAGATAGTACGAAAAAGAGCGAAAAAATATCTTCAAGCCACGGGCTCCGACTAAGCACCACAGCCGTGCGACACAGCCGTGGCCGACACTATATTCTCAACACGGGCATGGCAACCTGAATAACAGGCATGGGAGAAATGAATGAACCACTGCACGGCCGTGCGATACGGACCGTGTGACATGACACGCCCATCAAATATGGGCGTGGGGATGTACCAGAGCTGAAAATTTTATTTAAACCACCTACTCCCCTTCTCACCCACTCCCCATTCTCTTCTTCCATCCCCTTTAAGTTTTTTTCCCTTTCATTTTCCTCATCCTTCATCTTCCAAGCCATTTATTTTCACCTTATCCATGTCAAAGAAATGAAAGCATCCTATCCCAGTCTCCCTGTGCGAGACCTATCTACATAAGTTCATGACGGCCACTTCATTAACTCGAAAGGAAAAGGACCTTTGAGTCCATTTATTTTCTCTTTTTCTTTTATCATCTCTTTTAATCTCCTTATCTTTATTTTTCTTATACTAAATATGGTTTATTTTATTTTAGTTTCTTGGTTTTAGGTTCTAAAGGCTACTTGGGAATCACACACCACGGCCTTAGAAATCACACCCATCTCGCGAACTATCTAACAATAAGGACCTTTCGGTCCATTAATCGATTCTTTTAGTCTTATTTCACTCTTTACACTCTTTCTTTTTATTTTTGTTTTCTTTAAATATATAATTAGTGTATTTAGAATTATTCTTATTATTTCCTAGCTAACTCTTCACGAGATTCCCAATTTCTTCATCTAGCGCAGGAATTAGAGGTGCCCCTCCAAATTATCTTTCACCTCCGAATCAAGTTTCCACACTTCTAATTCAAAGAAATCCATCCAAAAATTTAGGAAGTTCACTCCTCTCCCTTTCTTTTGATTTACTACTATAATGTTATTATATGTCTTTGTACATTGAGGGCAATGTATATCTTAAGTGTGGGGGGTTGAAAACTATTTAGAAAAAGTGCCTAACTTTTTGCATTATTCTCAAATACTTAATGATATCTTGTCTTATGTAATTTTCTCATATCACTAATTAGAATGAAATTCCTGTTGATTTATGATTTTTATTGATATGTTTTAGATTAAGTCATTGATAATTGTGCATTGATGATTTAAACTTTAGGAGACTAGAGAATCAAGCATGATGAGTCTATTTTCAAATATTTAAATTTTGTTAGGTTGTCTACCTGAATCTAATTATTACCTTAAAGTTTAAAATTTACAAGGTTGTCATCAAAAACCCATAAATTTTTGTGAGATTCTGAGCCTTTTGAGCATACATTTTTTCGTGCTCACTTTATTGATTATGAGTGTGTTAACATTGATTTGTTATTCTAGAACTTGCTTCGATTATACATGTCGAGACCACACCTTTAATTTGATATACTGAAATGATAAAGGCACCTAGGATTTAACCCACTTACTCCACCAAAAGCCTACCTTCACAATTAACCCCTAGTGAACCTCTTTGATCCTAACAATCCTTTTATTGACTCACCCACTAATATTAACCCAAAACCCATCTTGTATTTGGTATCACCATTCTTTTAACTACCCTTCTATCAAGACTTGATTTGATCAGTTGGCTAATTATTTTATTTCAGTAGTTGAATTTTTCTTCTATTATGTACTTAACTTGATTTGTTTTTTAAAAAAATTGAAGTATATGCATTATTAGTTTCGTGATTAAGTGAGCTTATACGTTTAAATTCAACATCTTGAAGAAGAAGCTCATATTATTAGTATTTCAAGTTTTCAATTGATGTGATTATTCAGGATTAGTTTATTTTTTCTAGTTAGGTAATTTTTCAATTCATGCTCGATTCTAACCCTCTAATTTAGCCTTTATCCACACTTTTAACTTAAGCCCCATTACAACCCTTTAAAAACCTTTTGATTTGTGTATCATCTCATTTTATAGTGGTGGAGATTTCATTTTCAAGCAAACCTATGGGATTAACTTTTCATGTTCGACTTTTGAGAGCTTAATTTTGAACCTTAAACACTTCGAGTGATTTGAGTGAATCTTTAGTGAGGATGTCAACTCTTATAAATTTTGAATTAAAGGTAATTATTTAGATAAAGGGAAACACATATATTTTATTCGTGCTAAAAACTATGACTTTGATTGTTTGAATCTTTAGGACTCTTTAAGTTAAATTATCCATGTATAAATTATCTATGAATTATGATGAAACATTATCAACGAATATTATGAATTGAGGAAGTTCATTTTAATTGTGAGTTGAGAATTTTGCTTGAGGACAAACAAAAGCTTAAGTGTGGGGGTATTTGATAAACCATAATATAAACATATTTTAATCCCACATTTAGCATGTTTTTGGATGATTTATCCCTCTTATTGTGGAATTTGGTGCTCTTAATCCTTTGTTTTCATGTTTTATACTCAGGAGAGCACTGGAGGATGAAAAAAATGAGAAACAGGCTGAAAATGGAGTAAATAGGCTGAATTACTAAATCGACACGGCCTGGGCCTAAGACCACTAACAGACCTGAACACGACCTGGCCTCGACTTACACGGGTGTATGCCATGGGCGTGTCCCTGACGTGACTTGTTTGAATTCTATTTGAAATAGGGTACTTTGAGGGAAAGAAATACATTCCAAAAGCCTATATAAACACCCTAGAGGCCAACCTTCAAGGGGGCGTTCAGCTAGGCCAAAGAGCCAAGCCAGAGGGGCTAAATTGTGGGATCAACTTAAAGAAAGCCAGTTGATTCATTTCAAGAAGCTGGAATCATACTCAAGACTGAGAATCTCTCTTTCAATTCCTTCAGGGGGTATTAGGGTTTTCTTTATGTTTTGTTTTATATTTTCTTCTGATATGTATTCTTTTATAATTATGAACTAAACCCCTCAAATACCTGAGGGGGATGAAATCTAAGATGGATCTTGTTATTGTTTTCTGAGCTGTATGATAAATACTTGATTTGTTCTTAACTATGTGTTCTTAATTCTTACTTTGATATTTCAGGATATTGCTTCAAGTATTGTTGTGTTTAGGCAGTGGAGCAAAAGTCCCTATTTAAGAGTAGATCTAGCATAGTTAAGCGGAGTTGATCGCAACCCTAGAACTAGGATGATAAAAATCTGTCAGATTAGGGTCAAACCTAATATGGGAGTCCATAGATCAAGTTAATGCAATTCTAGGGGTTTTAATTAGAAAGAGATTTCAATTAATCAACCTAGGGTTAGACGTTAGTAGCATCGAAAGAGGTATTAATATAAATTAGGGAATCCTACAGATCAAGTCAAGTGAATAAATCGTGTGGTTCAGACTTAAATAACATGTTAAGTCTAGGTGGATTCTTCCTCGGGTATTGTCTCAATCAATTGGTTTTTCCCCCAAGTATTTCCCTAATTCATTCTGTTTGTCTTAGCATCTTTAGCTTAGTAGTTAGTTAATTTTAGATTAGACAACAACAACTCCTTTAATTTTTAGGTTAAATAATAAAAAGAAAGTTAGTATTAGTACTTTTTGTTCCTTTAGGTTCGAAAATTTGGTCTTGCTACTAAACTATACTACTATTCGATAGGTTCGCTTGCCTCGAGTCGTTGTCACAGTTAGTTTTTAGGCTAGATCATTCATTATAAATTTTTAAGACTCTGACACACGATCACTCATTAAGATCATCCAAGCAAAATAGAGTAATATCACTGCCCACAGTCTCCAAATTATTTTTGATAAAATACCCCTAGAGGCCGTCAATCGTAGGAGCTTTTTTGGGGTCCATATGTTTGATGTCATGAGTAATTACTTATGAGCCAATCATTGGTCTCTCTGGTAACATGCTGTTGAATGTAACTCATATCATGGTTCCCAATACAAGAGGTATTTGATCGAAACAGACTATTAAAGTACTCTCTCTCCACATTACAAATATCATTAGTTTCGATCACCCATCTCCCATTCGAGTCTTTAATCTTAATAGTGTTGTTCTTCTTAAGGAGACAAGTGGCCCTCGTGTGAAAGTAACGCATATTTCTGTCACCCTCCTTTAGCCACTTGATACGGGACCTTTGAGCCCAATATTTTTCTTCTTTTGCATAGAGATGACTGAGTTTAAAGCGGGCCTCCTTCAAAGCAACCGCATTATTGTCCCTTTGAGAAGTATCAATAACATTGTCAATCTTCCACTCAAGCTTTCAGATTTCTTTTTTTTTTTTAATTTTGTTATATTTTCACGTTGCCACAGGCCAAGCACCGATCTCACTCTTTCAAGCTTATCAATGATATTTGAATCACCCCTGTTCCAAGCACTATTAATAATATCCTTCGCCTCCCTATCTTTAGCCCAGCAATCGTCATACTTAAAGCGCAGCCTTGGGTCTTTTAGTTGCTCTTTCGATTTGCGCCCCCACATGTCCAACAAGATCACATCATGGTCAAACTTTGTTTGACGCACAATGTTAGTGGCCATATAAGGAAAGTTTTCAATCACTGACACTGATGTCAAAAACCTGTCCAACCTTTCTTTTATCATGTTACTACCCTCTCTATTGTTGACCAATATGAACCACCCTTTGTAAGGTTTAATATTCATAAGAGCCATCTCATCCATGATGTCCTTGAAGTCATTCATATGTGTTTGCGTCTTTTTATGACCACCTTCTTTTTCAGTGTCATTTAAAATGGCATTAAAGTCACCCCCAACCACTCAATCCTCCCTAACTGAGCCCCTAACACATCTCAACATGTCCCATGAGTTATTTCTTAGATTAGAGTTCGCATAACTATAAAATCCTATAAATCTTAAGTTGATATGATTTTCGAACCGAACCAAAGAGTCTATGTGGTGCTTTGAATAGTTTTAAATAGCAACATCCACCTCCTCTCCAAATCAAAGCAAGACCACCACTTCGACCCTCAGAACTCATAGCCAAACTGCCTTTCATCCTACAAAAGTTTTGAATATGAGGGAAACCATTAGCATTCATCTTCGTTTCACTAGGAAACATAATATCAGGGTTATTAGCAACGAGGACTTGCTTAAGCTCCCGAAATATTGTAGGGTTCCCCAACCCACGACAGTTCTAACATAAGAGCTTCATTGTTCTTGGCGGGGCTACTCCCATGTCCTTCCCAAGGGAAACGGTCCACCAACTAAGAACAACTATACACCACCACCCACAGAATCAAGAAAGAGCTCTTAGTCTGTGAATCCTTACCATGACCAAACTTGGTAAGTTTCCTCGTGTTGGGTCAAATTAAGCTGCAGGCTCCACTCCTGGTGGTACCCTTTCCATCAATTCCTTTATGTTTTAGCCTTGTGACCATATTCCCCCCAGAACCCAAAGACTTTCATTTCTCATAAGGTGTCGACGGATTCCTAAAAGAAAAATCTATCGATCCCTAGTCAACATTGTATATAGTTAAGACTAGGACGATATCTGATCGTCTTTGAGCCCTAACTTTCTTTCTTGATTAATGAAAACATCATTTGTAAGTGCTTTCGCAGTTGTTCATATTTCATAAATCCAAGAATTTCACCTTGGACTATGAAATAAGAATTCCCCCGACTATCCTTGTTAATCATTACTCCGATCTTGAAGGCCAACAAAATAGGATCAAAATCCTATAATGGTATCCCATGCTAATGTATACAAGCATAGGTTTGCTTTAAGCATTCTAATTTCTTCAAATTAACAACATCAGAGGAATAACTCAGCCAATTAAGGCTAGAAGCGCATTGTCGGCAATAGGTGTAACACCCGTTATCGTAACTGACGTCGAAAGTGGGTACGAGGCATTACCAAACTTAACATACATCATCATGCAATATCGGACTATAAATTTTCATTCCAACTTAAAACTTTTCATTTGAAATCATAACATCCCTATTATAGGTCTACGAGACCCAAAACATACATTTGGAGTAGTTCGGGACTAAATTGGAAACTTACGAGCACTTAGAAAATTTTTAATAAAAACAGGGCCACACACCCGTGTGGGAAAGAGCATGCCCGTGTGGGCGGGCCTTGTGATCACACATGCCCATGTTCCTGGCCCGTGTGGATTTTATTTTTTTCATTTTGAACTTACAGGGGTTTTCACATGGCCTGGCACACACTTGTGTCTATGGCCCATGTCTCACACATGACCATGACAGTCCCGTGTCTTTACCCGTCTATGAAAACCTTGACATTTTGTTTATGACGTCAGGAAACCTCTATGGACACACGGCCTAGTCACACGCCCATGTGCTAGCCTATGTGATGAACTGAATTTTTCGCAAATTAGATGCAGGGGGCACACGACCTATCAATACACCCTCAGGGCTGATCGTGTGTCACACAGGGCTAGACACACACCCTTGTGCCTAATCGTGTGGAAAATTATAAGGCTATTTACCAAGCCAATTGCCACCCTGAAAAAGCAACCACACTTATACCATTTCAATGCAACACACATCATGACAATAAGGCATCTCTAATATCCAAGTTCAAGACATCCACATCATAATTCCACATTACATTCATCATGCATATACTTTACACATTACTCATTCAATTTCATAATCTTGCACTTCATGAATTTCATCATCATTGAATAGATATAACTTAGCTAGATTGGCCAATTCCAATGGCCATTTACAAAATGAAATGAGTAACATTAATAGCCAACACCTTGGCTAACCAATATGACATATAACAAAATGACCAAGTTCCTATAAATGCCATACCCAAAATAATCAAACTTTACTATACCAAAAGAATAACTTGATAGTGTGATCCGAGCTCCGACGTCCTACGATCCCCAAGCTAGCTTGGCAATACTATAGAAAATGGGAAAAGAGAAGGGAGTAAGCGTAAAGCTTAGTAAGTTTGCATGCAATAAATAGCAACATAAAATCTCATGATACACTCATAATTTAATTTAAGTAATAACATAAATTCTCAAGCACATTGACATGGCTTACTCATGCTTACTCTTACCAATCACATATCACACATCAGACTTATTTCTCTTGAGTTTCTCATGTATACCTGTCTTACTCATCACATAACTTTAGCACTTTTTCATCTTTAACATAACTTAGCACTTTACCATCTTTAATGTAAAAATTTAACTCTTTACCTGTTGAACCACTTGGAGTATTGAAGGATACCCGAGAGTTGTCATACTCTTAGTAAGATGCCAATGCCATATCTTAGATATGGTCTTACATGGGATCACATGTCTATGTCGATGCCATATCCCAGATATGGTCTTATACAGGATCTCATATCGATGTCGACGCCATATCCCAAATATGGTCTTATACGATATCATATATCGATGCCATGTCCCAAATATAGTCTTACACGCTTTTCTTATTCGATGCCAATGCCATATCCCAGATATGGTCTTATACGGGATCTCAATTCGGTGTCGAGGCCATGTCCCAGACATGGTCTTATACGGGACATTATAATCTCATGTCTTAACGATGGTATCCTTTCTATTCCTAAGGTCAATCGGGACTTTCACATCATGAAACTTCGTCATATTCTCATCAAAATATCATTGATAATTTTATAGAAATAATATACATCTTCATGAAATTTCAATCATATTTAAGCATAATAACATGATGTTGAATTATTACACACAAACTTACCTCATTATCAAAATGTGTATAATTGTTCGATTTAGTCCACCACCTTGTTCTTTCCTCGGTTTCGGTTCAGACTTCGTGTTTCTTGATCTATAATGTCAATTTCACTCTTTTAATGATCACATTGACTAAATCGAACCATGAAACATACTTTGTCAAAATTATAATTTTTCCCCTATACTTTCTCATATTTACAAAATGGTCTCTAGTCTCGTATAATGAAATACACTCATTTCCTTGGTTACCCTGTAACAGCCCGATTTAGGGCCTAGTCGGGATAGTGGTGTGAGGCCACGAACCCGAGGTAAAATTATGAGTTTTTCAAGTTTATGTCGTGTTTGCACGTCAGTATGAAAGTTTTGTAAAGCAATTTTATTAAGTTGAGGTCAATTGGTCCAAAAAGGACTAAATTGTAAAAGTTGTAATATATGAGTTTCTAGAAGCATTTTGCATGAAATAGCTTTAGAATAATAATTATGAGCCCTTAAATAGCAATTTTCCCAAAATTTAATTTTTGGACAAAAATGGCCTTAAGAGACTATTATGGAAATCTGTAAAGGAAGGGCATTTTGGTCAGTTGGCCTTATTAGTGATTAAAATAGGATAAAGATGAGAAAAATTCACTCATCATCTTCCTTGTTGCTGCCGAAAATTGGGAGACACCATATCGAGGGTTCTTCATTCTTTTCAAGCTCATAGTAAGTTCATCTTAGCCCCGTTTTTAATATTTTTCGTATTTTTGAAGTTCTCCGTATAATGAATTAGCTATTTTTAGCTATAAAATGAGCTAAGATACATGTTCAAAAATCTACCCTTGAATGACATGCTTGTTAAATGATGTTTTATGGAAGTTTAAGAGAGTTTGATGTTAGATAAACATCTTTTCCTTAATGAATTTCATGAAAAATAGTAGTAGGGACCATTTTGTAACAGTTATAAAATTGGTCATACCTACTAGAAATAGTGAGAATTGATGATTGTTATAGAAGAGAAAATGATTCAGTTGAGCATGAAGTTAAGAAAATTGCATGAAAATCATGTTATGGGAAATGGGGCAAAAGTGTAAATATTAAAAAGTATAGGGGCAAAATAGTAATTTTTCCAAAGTATGAGTTATGAGTCAATTTAGTCAATATGGTTATTAAATGATCTATTTATGATTATAGATCAAGAAAAATGAAGCCCGAATCGAAATCGAGGCAAGAACAAAGTCGAGGACTAAATTGCACATCTACATACATTTTGTATATTGAGGTAAGTTTGTATGATTTCTAAGCTTTATGAGTATTATCATTAAATTGCTTAACATAATGTACAATAATTGTATGAAATGATCATGTTATGTTCAAGCAAGAAATCATGATGATAAGTACGAGCAAGTCCCAATGGGAGATGAATTTCCTAGGATACTCGATCTACCAAGCAAGTTATCATGTAAGTCCAAGGCAAGCTTGGCATTGATCAAGTTATCATGTAAGTCCAAGGCAAGCTTGGCATTGATCAAGTTAGCAAGCAAGTTATCATGTAAGTCCAAGGACTAAATCTTGGCATTGAGTATGTTATCAAGAGCAAGACCTCATATAAGTCCATGTCAAGACATGGCCTTGAAACCAAGATGAGATAACCCATGTAAGACAATGTCTAGGATATGGCTTTGGCATCATATTATGTGGGAAGAGATTTAGTATCCTCGGTTATTCACAGAAATTCATCGGACAAATGAGTAAGGTAAAATAAGATAGCAAGAAAGCTAAGAAAGTAAAGTTAGTATCAAGATGAAGTTAGATGAAGTTGAGTATTATTCATGTTGTAAATGAGAAAGTTGATATCAGGATTATTATTATAGTATACTGATCAATGTGATCAAGTGACACAGGTATCATGGTTACCTTACAAGTATGATAATAGTAAGTGTCATGAGACATGTAAGAATCTATATGAGTAAGTAAGCTTTAGCTTAAATTCATGATACCATTGTTTTTGTGAAATGGTTTATATTAAGCAATGATGATGCTAAGAGTTGTTACATGCAAACTTACTAAGCTATATGCTTACGTTATGATTCTATTCTTTCTTTCTATGTAGTTCCGCCAAGCTAACTCGTGGATCATTAAAGTCAGAGCTCACAACACACTATCAACTCTTATTTTTGTATATCCAAGTTACTTTACTAAGTATGGCATGTATAGGAAACATTCATTTTGTGAATATGTTTTAAGAAGGACCTTTGTAAAGGCTATCAAGATTATTATTCTTTTGTATATGGCTAAGTGATTGGCCAAATTTGATTAAGCATGTATGTTTATTGAGATCAATGAAGCATCTAGTATTATTCATAAAATTGGGTTGTTATTGCATCGTTGAATTGTGCATGGTTATGATCTTCATTTCAGGGTTGTTAACGGCTTGGTAAATATCCTGTAAGTGCCCACACGGTTTGACACACGGGCGTGTGTCAAGACCGTGTTAACCCTGCACCTTAGTATTATTAATCAGAATAGGCCACGGGCAAATCCCACGGCGGTGTGTGTGTACCATATAAGACACACGGTTTGGACATGGCCGTGTTCCCAGACCGTGTTGATTTAGTCAGTATATCAAGGATTAGCACACGGTCTAAGCCCACGGGTGTGCCATGGCCATGTGAAATTAGTCAGTAACCTCCCACGGTTGGTAGACACGGGCATGTCTAAGCCGTGTGGAAGTAGTCAGTAGCCCTACACGGTTTGAGGGCACAGGCGTGTTCCAAGTCACACGGGCGTGTGAACCCTGCTTCAAAAATGAGTTATTTGATTTTAATTCTGAAAGTTTTTTGACATGAGTTAAAGGCCTCGTAAGCCCTTGTTATATGTGTTAACTAAGAAAGTGAAGTTTTTAAGTTTGAACGAAATTTTATAGCCCGTAAGTACATGTTTTAGTGACTTCAAGCATAGTAATGTCTCGTATCCAGACCCAGTATCGATCTTGGGTGCGGGGTGTTACATACCCAAACCAAGCCGAACCTATCTTAAGCTTATAGTAGCTCATATTTTCTTTCAAAATTGATTTTTACTACACATTTTATCACTTTTACAATTAGGTCCTTTTTTATGAGTTTTCCATGAAAATCACTTAGAAAAAAAGGTTACCATACATCAAACTTTCATATTCCTCCATTAAACATCAAAATACATGCATGTCATGCATGGGTAAATTTTTGGACATGACCTCTAGCTCAAAATATGGCTAGAAATAGCTAAATCGAGGTACGAGGATCTCAAAAATATGAAAAACATTAAAAATTGGGCTAAGAGGTACTTACAATCAAGCTTGAAAGATGATAAAACCCTAGCTATGGTGAGCTTGAAATTTTCGGCAATGGGGAGGAAGATGGACATCAATTTTGACTTCTTTTTCCCTTTTAATTAACTTACTAACCAAATGACGAAAATGACCTTAAGACCCCTTTCTTGAGATTTTTCCTTCCCATGCCCATTTTTGTCCATCATAAGATATAATGGTCTAATTGCTAAATAAGGACCTCTAATAATTTTTCTAATGCCATCTCATACTTGAAACTTCTAGAATCTCATATTTTTCAACCTTTGCAATTTTGTATTAACGAATAAATTGATCACTAATTTATAAAATTTCTTCATGAAATTTTCACAAAATCATGCAAACATATCATAAGCCTCATAAAAGCCATAAAACACATATTTCTACTTCGAATTTGTGATCTCGCAACCACTATTCCGACTAGGCCCTAAATCGAGCTATTATAATAGGAACGAACAGACCGGTGCTCATCGTGAGGTGAATCGACTGACCCACCTCTAAGTCCAACTACGATCATTTTAACTGAAACATCTTAAATATATGCTATTGGAGTAGGAATTACCACGGCTGCTAGCGCAAGACTTGCCTTCCAATGGATCCTCGTTAAGGGATTTAGATTGTACTCATTCTAATTACCAGCCTCACAGAGCTTGGTGTTGTTATTAATTGTCACTACCTCTCTGTGTCAGGATTGGGAAATTTGCGCCTGCTGCCTTCCTTGGATGTGGTAGCCGTTTCTTAGGATCCCTCTCTGGAATTGAACCCTAATTCTTCGTCATCATGACCACCATAATGCCACTATCCTACCATCAAAAGTTTATAGGGCAGAAATTTTAATAATGCATCGTCGGCACAAAGGTCATGCGATCCATCAAGTTATCATGAATCATTAGAGCAATAGGCAAAGCTCGTGTTGACGTTTTATCTAATAAATGCATCTCTTCCAAAAGTTGGGGTTTGTTGCACGTATGAGTAAATACCCTCAAACAAACTTTAACTAATTTAATGATCCATTTGCAGTTTCACTGTCTGAATTTGTTCATACTTACACATGCCTAACTTAATATTTGAGACAAGCATATGACTACTAGCAGGATCAATCAGGTAGCATTCCTCCGCGATATCAGCACTTTATGGTCCTCAACATGCCACATGATGAACAAAGAGGTCATAATAGAGCACGAGCATCATCCATGTCAAGAGACAAAATGCATAGGTATCCAGATATAAGGGCCTAAACCCTACTCTACAAAATATTTTTTGCATCTAAAAGCACGATCGATAACCAGTGCATCAACGCGGCCACACTAGTTTAAAGGGGCACACGCGATACACAAGGCATGATTTAAGTCCACCATGCACCCCAAAGGGCACAAGATGGAGAAAAACGACAACACATCCATAATTTCATCTGTCTAGGTACACAACATAGGATTCTAATCGAACCCCTTGAGTTCATTTAGAACAAAGAGAGATAAGGAAAAGGATTGCAACTTGAAAGTTTGATTCAAGTAGCATAGAGCCTTCCAGTACACACAAACAAAACACCGATCATATGCCCGTTGCGTACTAGTAGTAGCATCCTCGCACACTAGCCAAGAACCCACCCAGCCAATGTTTTGGTACGGAAGTGGAAGGAACAATGAACAAGGGAATGACAGCTACGAGGGGAAAAATCCAGTTAGGAATTCGTCCAGCCAAGATCGAACCTACAAACTAAGTTTATGCTCCCAGTGAGCCATTATTGTTAAAGGGAATTGGTACTGGGGTCACGGGCAGTTTTGAATGAAGGAACGAGCTTGGGAAGGCCACGACATCATGTGATTGCTGAATTCGAAGGCACAAGGCGTGCCTAATATGACGGTGGGAATGGGCAAGCCAAGATCGAGCCTAAAGAAATGAATAAGCCACCCCAAGATATCTTTGTCAAATATAGAGAACTTGGGCCTGGAGTCGTTGGCTACATTTCTATGGGCACAGGGTTGATCGACCATAAAATCATCGCCCGGCCCTTGTGTCAGTGATCCACGTAGAACATCCCAACCCCCACAGGGGGAGGGACGCACCCCAGCTTGAGATGGGGCTCGTCGAGGGACAACAAATACATAGCCCATAAATATCTAAAAAATTATATAATGGCACTACCAATCGATGTTTATACTTCTTAAACGGGGACACTTTTCTTCAGCCTGATGCTTTCGCAACGACAGGGGCCCAAGTTGTCGATAGTGCCTAATGCTCTCAGACATCCACCAAGGTACCGACGGTGCTCGAGGCCTAATTTGTCGATGGTCCTCAATGCTCCCCCACCACTAGGGGCCTAAGTTGCCAATGGTGCCTGATGGTCCTACACATCTAAGGCACCAAGGTACCGATACTGCCTGTTGCTCCCGTACATCCAAGGAACCAAGGTGCCAATGGTGCTTGATGCTCCCACACCAACAATGGCCTAGGTTGTCAATGGTGTTTGAGGCTCCCATACGTCTAAGCAACAAGATGCTAATTTTGTCTGATGCTCTCACACAACCAAGGGCCTATGTTGCCGATAGTGTCCGAGGCTACCACACGTCCAAGCACCAAGGTGCCAATGCTACCCGATGCTCCCATAAAACTAATGGCATGTGTTGTCAATGTTGTACAAAGCTAGCATACGACCAAGGGCCCAAGGTATTGCAGGCTCTTAATCCAAAAGAGTAGGGATTGGAACGATATCTAAATTCTAGCTTTATGAATAGGGAGTGACTCGTTGCATCATTTCTTATATTTCGGGATGACTCACCGGATGTGTCGGAGGCTCTTGTTCTGAAGGGGGAACAGGGAAGATATCTAAATTCTAGCTTTGGGATTGGGAAATGACTCATTGCATCCTTTTTTATATTCTGGGATGCCTCACTAAAGTCTCGCTGAAAAGGCTTGTCAGAGCACCACCAGAACGGCTCGCCGTAGCACCGCCAAAAACCTAAACGACGGTAAAGGAACATTGACATTCAGTTATTCATAGGTGTGGGAGGTGCCTTCGACATCCCTTGGTCGCTCAATAACACTTCCCCACTAAAGAGCTAAAAAAAATTTATAGAATTGCTACTAGTAGACATTCTTCTTTTTTTTTAACAAAAACGACCATAAGGGTCAACTCAATTTATTAAGTAACATCACAAATTACAACATCATGGATTTCTTATGGATAATCCATTTCAAAAAAACAATTTTGGCCTCAATATACATTTTTTTATAAAGTAAATGGGCTACATTATTACAAGGCCGTTCGGTCCAAATTAACTTGGCTGATTTAAAAATTTTGAAAGCTGTTATTCATTCCTTAATCCACGCACCTATTATGGTGACATCATTGGCTATATTTCTTAGCCTGTTAACCAGCCCAATGTGGTCAGTCTCAAAAGAACATGTTCATATATTTTTAATTGGCTCGCCACTTTAATGCTTTCTTTAAAAGCCACGAATCCAGCCTCTTCCACCGATAGCCTTACCTCTTTAAAGCCCTCGCCGCCTCCTAAAACAAAACCTTCTTCATCTCTTATGATCATCCCATGCCCGATTCTGTTTTCACCAACTGTAACATCAAAATATATTTTAATGAAGCCCTTTGGAGGTTTTTCCCACTTTTTCTCCACGATATTTTGTGAAAGTAATGGTTCATTCAGCATGTTACATATTCGAAATACTTGTTCAGATTGCTCCTTCCCATATTAGCTGAGCCTCTTCTTCTTTTCCCCTGAAGATGTAGTTATTTCTATTATTCCAGCAGTTCTATAATGTTGTCATTAGGTCAGCCATGGCTCTCTTGTCAAGGACGCTCATCAAGTCTTCTAGCCAATTAATACAATGGTCATAGTTTTTAGAAATAAAGCTCCTGGACCATCCACCTAATGAGAGAACTTCACTCGATGTTAGGCAGTCTTTTAAAACATGTAACAACATTTTGCCATCGGCTCCACATCTTGGGCATTCCTTGTCAAAGCACTGTTTGATGGAAGCAATTTTATCAGTCGTTGATAGAATTTCATGTCCCATGTGCCAAGTGAATACACGGATCTCGGTAAGGTGTCAAGCTTCCATAAAGCTTTCCAAAAAAATTTGTGAGAGCCATATCCCATCTCATTCAACAGTAACATGAGTAGGAAGACTTCGAAGTAAAGCACCCATGAGGGTTGTGAAACCATATTATTTTATCTCATTCATATCTTTGAAATAGTGACACTTTTTTTAGCCAGACATTTCCACACCAAGAGGGGCCCAAGTTGCTGATTGTGTTTGAAGCTCCCCTACATACGAGGCACCAAGGTGCCAATGCTGTTTGACACTCCTACACATTGAAGATGCCCGATGTGTCCCCACCACAAGATGGCCTATGTTGCCGATGGTGTGTGAGGCTACCGCACAACCAAGGGCCCAAGGTGTCGAAGGCTCTTGTTGTAAAAGCGGAGGGACCACCAGATGCTGCCCGATGCTCTCGCACAACCAAAGGCTTGTGTTGCTAATGGTGTACGAGGCTACCGCTCGACCAAGAGCCTAAGGTGTTAGAAGCTCTTATTCTAAAAGGAAAAGGACTGGGACGATATCTGAACTTTAGCTTTAGGATTAGATAGGGACTCGTTGCATCACTTTTATATTCCAAGATGCCTTGTTAGATGTGCCGGAGGCTCTTGTTGAAAAAGGGAGGAACCGGGACGATATTTGAATTATATTTATGGGATTACGGAGCGACTCGTTGTACCATTTTTTATATCATGGATGCCTCACCAGATCACCGCCAGAATGGCTCACCAGAGAATCACTAGGAACCTAACCATCGATGGGAGCACCGACGTTCTGTCATGAATGGGCATGGGATGTGCCCTTGACAACCCTTGGTCATTCAATATCACTTCCCCCTAAAGAGCTAAACAAACTTTAGAGAATTGCTAGCAGTATTTTTTTTTTTACAAAAGACCCAAAAGGTCGAAAAACTCAATTAATAGAATCACCAAGTACAAGATCATAGATTTCTTTAGGATAATCCATACCAAAGGTCCAATTACAAGTATTAGTAACAACTTTTTTGCAAATAAAACCCATAACCTTATTACAGCTACAATTGGCCCAAATTACAGTAACGGAATTAAAGAAGTCCATATTTTTAGGGGCCTCATCAATTCGATAGCCCATAATTGTAATATCCTTTCCATATTTTTTCACCCTGTTCACCAAACCGGCATAGTCAGTTTCAAATATGGCTTTTGTAATATTAAGGGACCACGCAATTTTTAGACTTTCCTCAAAGGCATAAAGCTCCGCCCATTCAGCCAACATGTCTTCATCTTTGAACCCCCCTCCTCCTCCAAGAAAGAAACCATCAAAGTCATGGACAATCACACCATAACCAGTTTTGTTGTTAAAAAATGTAGCATCAAAGTTTAATTTTGTAAAATCACAAGGTGGCTTCCCCTAGTTTTTATAAGCAGGGGTAATAGGTAGCATCGGCTTGTTGACCAGATTATGGATCCGAAGTCCTGTTAAAGACTTTTACCTTTATCCTAGACAAGTATTGCTTCTTCCTCCTTTCCACGAAAAACAAAGTTGTTACAGTTGTTCTAGCTATTCCACAGCCTTGTTTGTAATAGCCCAATTTTGGGGCTAGTCAGAACAATAGTATCGGGACCACTAATCCGAGGTTGAGGAAATTATTTTAGTATTATTTTGTGTTATGGCATTAATATATGGCTATATGGAAATTTTTGGTGCTTTAATTTTAGCAATAGAGTACTTAATTGTGAAAAAGGACTAAATCGCATAAAGTGCGAAAGTTCTATTTTATAAGGTGGGGGTACCTAATAGCTATAAAATGTAAATTTGGAGGATTTTAAAGTGCAATTGGGCCATTAATCTAGTGATGGCCGACCATAGAAAGCTAGGGGGACAAGAGCATTAATTTTTAGTCAAATTTGGTGATAGTTGTTGACTAATTGACTAAAATATGATAAAATAAGGGAAGGCCATCATCTTTTTTTCTCTTCTCTTCTTTTTCCACCGATTTTTACACTCAAAAGAAGGGTTTTGAAAGCCTTGACATTTCAGCAACTTGTTCTCACCCAAGTAAGTGATTTCTGATGGTGTTAATTGATAATTTTTGTGTTTTTGGACTCCCTAAAGCTTAAGCTAGCTAATGAGGGGACTAATTTAAGATATGGTTGAAAGTATAGGGACTTGCCATGAGAGTATTTATGTTGTTAGCTGAGTTTTCATGGAAGAAAATGAATATTAGGGAAGTGAGAAATAACTTTTGTGAAAGGTGTTAGCATGAAAGCACCTAAATAGGACTTGAATGCAATGATTTAGTTTGTGTCATAAATACATGAAATAGTTGAAATGGTGAGAAGTTGTAAGAGAAATAAATGTTCATCTATGCTTGTTTATTGAGAAATGAAAAATAAATTACGAGCCTAGAGGCAAAATCGTAATTTTAACAACGTAAAGGGCAAAATGGTAATTTTTGCCCAAGTGTAGAGTTTGATATATTATGATCATAGAATGATCTAAACTAATGAATTTCATTGTTATAGATCAAGAAGAGCGAGAATCAATCTTGACCGTGGGAAAGGCAAGGTGATGGAGTAAATTGCTAGCTAACACGTTTTGCATCGAGGTAAGTTTACATGTAAACGATGCATTTTACATGCACACTATTGTTGTTAATCAGTGCATAGAATAATTGAGAACATGTATAATTCAAGTAGATAGAAAGTGATAGTTAATGAATAATTCTTGTATGAATGATGGAATAGATACGTAGGTGTGTTATATAAAATTTTGATGGTGGGCTAAGTACGATACCACCTTAATGTTTAATTACTATGGGCTGTGTGTGATACCATCATCTGTTAACTTTTCTAGTGGGCTATGTGTGATACCACCATAATTAACCGTCTTGGTGGGCTGTGTGCGATACCACCCTAATGAAGATTGATGGTGGGCTAAGTGCAAAACCACCGGGTAATGTATTTTGAGATGGTGATGTGCTACATTAAGTGACCTTGTGATGCTTAGTGTAGGGAAACCATTATTGAATGTATACATCATGCTTGTGATGTGATTGGGATGTGTGAATGGAGGAAATGAGTAAGCCTAATACTAAATGTAGATTGATTCTTTCTTAGTAAATAATGTTATAAAAATGTTCATTCATTTTAGAGTGTTATATTGTTTACATGTGAACTTACTAAGCTTTAAGCTTACTCCTCTCTCTTTCCCTTGTCTTATAGGGCTTAACAGTCGAGTCGGGATATGCCGATAACTAGAAGACCGCCCACTCTATCTGCTTGCTTCGGTATAATTAGATTAGTGATTTTGTATATGGCATGTATAGGACTAGACTAGTTAGATTATTTTGATATTTTGACCAATGGTGTGTTAGCTCTTGCTAAGACATTAATTTTTAAATTGCCAAGAATGATGGCATATTTTATCATTAATGAAATTCCAATGTTATCAATGTGAGTGCATGTAGATTAAGGTGTGTTAATTTGTTGAATAAACCCATGTAGAGTAAAATATAGGGATGCCAAAAGCTTGGCAAATAGCCTTCATGTGCCACACGGGTAGACACACGGGCGTGTGTCTAGGCCATGTTAACCATGCACCTTGTTATTACTAATTAGAATAGGACACGGGCAAATCCCACGGCCATGTGCATAAACCGTGTAAGACACACGGTAGGGACATGGGCGTATGCCCAGGCCGTGTGGATCAAGTCAGTAGCTCCCCATGGTTAGAAGACACGGGTGTGTCCAGGCCGTGCTAAATTAGTCAGTAACTTCCCACAGGCGAAAGACACGAGCATGTTGTTAGGGTACACAGGCGTGCCCTAGCGGTGTGAGTTTTGGTAGAATGTTGGGGTTTTTGGGCACGGTGTGAGCACATGGCGTGTGCGACTACACACGGGCATGTGTGTCATCTAGCACGGGCGTGCACTCCCTAGTTAGATGAAAAGAAATTTTATGGACCGTAAAACTTCTGATATGGTCTCGAGAGTTCTCGTAGGTACGATTGAGATCTCATAGGTTGGGTGTGAAGTAGTTGAAGTGATTCGAGAAGAGTAGTCACGTTGAGCCTAAGTGGCGATCAGGTAAATTGTTCGATAACATCTTGTGCCCGATTCCGACAAGAATTACGGGTAAAGGGTGTTACATTTAATGGTATTAGAGCTATGGTTTAGTCGGTTCTAGGACTACCGTAGCGTGTGTGGAAGTCTAGCTATACATGCCATAAGCGTATAATGATAGTGTGATGGCTTTTGATGATTTTAAAAATTTGTTTCATGTAGTCTATAGATTTTGATCAATTGCTACCAATGACGCAGCTAGTAATGCATCGGCTACTGTGCAAGGGACTGCGCCTGTGCAAAGTGAACCCGAGACTAGGGGTCAAGGAGAAGAGGCTCGAAAAGCCTTTCTCCAAATGATGAGCAATTGGTACACCGAGTATGTACGAGCTAATCCCAATGCTCAACCTCCTCCACCTCCTCCTATACCTCAGCCAGTTCCTGTGGCTCCCCAAGGTGTAGAAATAGTGAGGAAAGATAAGCCCTCGGAAGATAAAATTTGGAAGCAAAGGGCTGAAGGTTTTGAGCTAACAAAGATGTTGACCCTGAGCGGGCGGAGTTCTGGCTTGAGAACTCAATGAGGGTTTTTGATGAACTCTTCTGTACACTTGAGGAGAGTTTGAAATGCGCTGTATCTTTACTGAGGGACTCGGCATACTATTGATGGAAAACGTTGACATCAGTAGTTCATAAAGAGAGGGTAACGTGGGAATTTTTCTTGGAAGAGTTCCGGAAGAAGTATATAAGTTAAAGGTTTATAGACCAGAAGCGGAAGGAATTCTTCGAGTTAAAGCAAGGAAAAATGACTGTGGTGAAATATGAACACGAATTTGTTTGACTCGAGTAAGTACGCACAGGAATGTGTATCCATAGAAGCTACCCTATGCAAGAGGTTTGAATACGGGTTAAATGAAGACATCAAACTTTTAGTTGGGATCTTAGAGCTAAAAGAATTTGTGATACTGGTGGATTCGGCTAGTAAGGCCAAAGAATTGAGTAAGGAAAAGATCAAGGTATTCGTAGAAAGATCGAGGTAATATGTATTCGGGTATTCGTAGAAAGATCGAGGTAATATGTATTCGGGTTCAAGAGTTCAGGCCACCTAAATGGCAAGTGTGGGCAATCCAAAGTCCAAGCCAAAGTGCCCAAGTTGTGGCAAATATCACATTAGGGAGTGTTGGGGAAACAATCAAAATTTTTGAAACTGTCCTGAAAGAGATGACAAGGAAAAGAAGCAGGAGGTAAGACCAAGCAGTGCATCTTTTAGAGGTTGGCTACAAAAGAACCCTGGAGGTGGGACTAATGGTAGAGGGGTATCACGAGACACTACTGTAAGGTCAGAGGGTCGGGCGCTAGTAAGAACCTATGCTGTTCGTGCTCGAGAAGAGTCATCATCGCCAAACGTAATAACGATCACATTTTCTCTCTATGACACCTCTGTTATTGCTTTGATTGACACGGGGTCGACCTATTCTTATATTTGTATGGGATTGGCAATTAGTTTGAAAATGACTATTGAGTCTACTGAATTTTTGATAAAAGTATCAAACCCCTAGGAAAACAGGTGTTAGTTGATAAGGTGTGTAGGAACTGTCCTTTGACAGTTAGGGGTCATTATTTTTCGGCAAACCTTATGTTGCTTCCATTTGATGAGTTTGAATTGATTCTTGGTATGGACTGTTGACCGGCCATAGCATTTTAGTGAATTGTGGTAGTAAATTTATTGAATTGAAGTGTGAAAATAGAGATGTTATTCGGGTTGAATCAGGTGAGTCAGATAACCTACTGGTGATGATTTCTTCCATTGTAGCTGAGAAATATTTGAGAAAAGGATGTGAGTCGTATCTTGCCTTTGTACTGAATAGTCAAGAGTCTGAGGCAAAGGTTGAAGCTGTGTCGGTTGTATGTGAGTGTCTGGATGTATTCCCAAAAGAGTTTCCTGGAATACATCCAATCAGAGAGGTTGAGTTCGGAATTGAGTTAGTTCCAGGAATGGCACCTATTTCCATCACTCCATATAGGATGGCACCGTTGGAGTTGAAAACTGAAGGTCCAGTTACAAGAGTTGACAGATAAGGGTTTTGCAAGACCAGGCTTTTCGCCGTGGGGTGCTCCGGTATTATTTGTGAAAAAGAAAGATGGATCGATGAGATTGTGTATAGACTACAGATAGCTCAACAAGGTGACGGTGAAAAATAGGTATCCTTTACCGAGGATAGATGATCTATTTGATCAACTGAAGGGAGCTATGGTATTCTCCAAGATTGATTTGAGATCCGGATATTATCAGCTGAGAATTAAGGAACAAGACGTGTCGAAAACAGCATTTAGGACGAGGTATGGCCATTATGAGTTTCTGGTCATGCCGTTCGGTTTAACGAATGCTCCTACAGTTTTTATGGACTTAATGAACTGTATCATTCGACCGTATTTGGACAAGTTCATAGTTATTTTTATCGATGACATATTAGTCTACTCCCAAGATGAGTGTGATCATGCAAAGCATTTGAGAATTGTCTTGCAGACCTTGAGAGACAAGCAATTATATGCTAAATTTAGCAAGAGCGAGTTTTGGCTCGAGAGGTCAGATTCCTAGGACATGTTGTGTCAGGGCAAGGCATTAGAGTTGATCCAGGAAAGATCTCGATATTGTGGAGTGGAAACCACCGAAGAACGTGTCGAAAGTCAAAAGCTTTCTGGGTTTGGTGGGGTACTATAGGCGGTTCGTGGAGGATTTTCTATGATTGCTACTCAAATGACGAAATTATTGCAGAAGGATGTTAAGTTTGATTGGACTGAAAAATGCCAACAGAGTTTTGAGAGATTGAAAATGTTGTTGACAGAAACACCGATTTTAGTACAGCCTGAGTCGGGAAAGAGTTTGTGGTCTACAGTGACGCGTCCTTAAATGGTCACGGTTGTGTGTTGATGCAAAAGGGCAAGGTGGTCGCTTATGCCTCGAGACAGCTAAAACCACATGAGAAGAATTATCCGACTCATGACCTAGAGTTGGCCGCAATCGTTTTCGCGTTAAAGATTTGGCTACATTATTTATATGGTGAGAAGTGTCAAATTTTTACGGATCATAAGAGTTTGAGGTACTTGATGAATCAAAAAGAGTTAAATTTATGGCAACAACGATGGCTTGAATTATTGAAAGACTACGAGCTAGTGATCGATTACCACCCGAGGAAAGCAAATATAGTTGCAGATGCTTTAAGTATAAAATCTTTGTATGCTTTGAGAACTATGAGCACGAGTTTGTCATTGTCTGATGATGGTGCTATACTATCTGAGTTGAGAGCTAGGCCACTATTTGTCCAACAAATATGTGAAACTCAAAGGAATGATAATGAGATGTTAGCTAAAAAAGCTAAGTGTGAATCAGGAGCTGATTCTGAATTTTGGGTAAGTTTGAATGGTTGTTTAATGTTCGATGATAGAATTTGTGTACCCAAAGATGATGAGTTAATTCGAGAAATTTTACAAGAAGCACATAATAGTCATTTGTCAGTACACCCGGGCAATACGAAAATGTACAATGATCTGAAGAAATTCTATTGGTGGCCAGGAATGAAAAGAGACATCTCGGAGTATGTAACAAGATGTCTGATTTGTCAACAAGTGAAAGCTGAGCATCAGGTGCCTTTGGGATTACTTCCGTTGATGGTTCTCGAGTGGAAGTGGGATTGGATCACCATGGACTTCGTGACGGGGTTGCCTTCGACACCAAAAAAGAAAGATGTTGTATGGGTTATCGTTGATAGGTTAATGAAGTTGGCTCACTTTATACCGGTACGTATTGATTATTCGCTAGAGAAGTTAGCCGAGTTGTAAATTGCAAAGGTGGTAAGATTACATGGAGTATCTATATCCATTATCTCGGATAGAGACCCGAGATTTACTTCGAGGTTTTGGAAGAAGTTACAAAAGGCCTTAGGTATAAGGTTGAATTTTAGTACTGCTTTTCATCCTCAAACTGATGGTCAGTCTGAGAGAGTAATCCAAGTTCTTGAAGATATGCTCTGATACTGTGTGTTAGAATTTAAAGGTAGTTGGTAAAGATACCTACCTTTGGTCGAATTCGCTTATAGCAATAGTTACCAATCAAGCATACGGATAGCACCGTATGAGGCCTTATATGGTCGTAAGTGTCGGACTCCTTTGTATTGGACCGATTTGGATGAGAAGCAAATCCATGGGATTGATTTAGTTAAAGAAATTGAGAAAAAAGTGAAAGTGGTTCGGATAGTTTAAAAGCTGCTTCAGACAGACAAAAGTCATACGCGGACTTGAAAAGAAAAGAAATTGAGTTTCAAGTGGGTGAAAAAGTATTTTTGAAAGTGTCACCGTGGAAGAAAATATTGAGATTTGGTCAAAAGGGTAAATTGAGTCCGAAATTCATAGGGTCGTACGAAATTACCAAAAGGATTGGGCTAGTGGCATATCGGTTGGCTTTACCAGTAGAGTTAGAGAAAATTCACAATGTGTTCCATGTATCAATGCTAAGGCATTATCGTTCCGATCCCTCGCATATGGTTTTTCCCACAGAAATTGAGATACGACTGGATATGACATATGAGGAAGAGCCGATTAAAAGCTTGGCTCGAGAAGTGAAACAGTTGAGGAATAAGAACATAGCCTTAGTAAAAGTGTTGTGGAAAAAGCACGGTGTAGAAGAAGCTACGTGGGAACCAGAAGAAGCCATGAGAGAGCAATATCCAAACCTCTTTACCGGTAAGATTTTCGAGGGCGAAAATCCCAAAAAGGGGGGAAGAGTTATAACAGCTCGATTTTTGGGGCTAGTCAGAATAGTGGTCTCGGGACCACTAATCTAAGGTTGAGGAAATTATTTTAGTATTATTTTGTGTTATGGCATTAATATATGGCTATATGGAAATTTTTGGTGCTTTAATTTTAACAATAGAGTACTTAATTGTGAAAAAGGACTAAATCGCATAAAGTGTGAAAGTTCTATTTTATAAGGTGGGGGTACCTAATAGCTATAAAATGTAAATTTGGAGGATTTTAAAGTGTAATTGGGCCATTCATCTAGTGATGGCCGGCCATAGGAAGCTAGGGGGTGGACAAGAGCATTAATTTTTAGTCAAATTTGGTGATAGTTGTTGACTAGTTGACTAAAATATGATAAAATAAGGGAAGGCCATCATCTTTTTTTCTCTTCTCTTCCTCTTCCACCGATTTTTACACTCAAAAGATGGGTTTTGAAACCCTTGGGATTTCAGCAACTTGTCCTCACCCAAGTAAGTGATTTTTGGTGGTGATAATTGATAATTTTTGTGCTTTTTGAGTCCCCAAAGCTTAAGCTAGCTAATGAGCGGACTAATTTGAGATATGGTTGATAGTCTAGGGACTTGCCATGAGAGTATTTATGTTGTTAGCTGAGTTTCCATGGAAGAAAATGAATATTAGGGAGGTGAGAAACAACTTTTTGAAAGGTGTTAGCATGAAAACACCTAAATAGGACTTGAATGCAATGATTTAGTTTGTGTCATAAATGCATGAAATAGTTGAAATGGTGAGTAGTTGTAAGAGAAATAAATGTTCATCTATGCTTGTTTATTGAGAAATGAAAAATAAATTACGAGCCTAGGGGCAAAATTGTAATTTTGCCAATGTACAAGGGCAAAATGGTAAATTTTGCCCAAGTATAGAGTTTGATGTATTATGATCATAGAATGATCTAAACGAATGAATTTCATTGTTATAGATCAAGAAGAGCATGGAATCAACCTTGACCGTGGGAAAGGTAAGGTGATTGAGTAAATCGCTAGCTAACACTTTTTGCATCGAGGTAAGTTTACGTGTAAACGATGCATTTTACATGCACACTATTGTTGTTAATTAGTGCATAGCATAATTGAGAACATGTATAATTCAAGTAGATAGAAAGTGGTAGTTAATGAATAATTCTTGTATGAATGATGGAATAGATAGGTAGGTGTGTTATATAAAATTTTGATGGTGGGCGAAGTGCGATACCACCATGTTGTTTAATTACGATGGGCTGTGTGCAATACCATCGTCTGTTAGCTTTTTTGGTGGGCTATGTGCAATACCACCGTAATTAACCTTCTTGGTGGGCTATGTGTGAAACCACCCTAATGAAGACTGATGGTGGGCTAAGTACGAAACCAACGAGTAATGTATTTTTAGATGGTGATGTGCTACATTAAGTGACCTTGTGATGCTTAGTACAGGGAAACCGTTATTGAATGTGTGCATCATGCTTGTGATGTGATTGGGATGTGTGAATGGAGGAAATGAGTAAGCCTAATATTAAATTTAGATTGATTCTTGCTTAGCAAATAATGTTATAAAAATGTTCATTCATTTTATAGTGTTATATTGTTTGCATGTGAACTTATTAAGCTTTAAGCTTACTCCTCTCACTTTCCCTTGTCTTATAGGGCTTAAGAGCCGAGCCGGGATATGCCGATAACTAGAAGACTACCCACACTATCTGCTTACTTCGGTATAATTAGATTAACGATTTTTATATGGCATGTATAGGACTGACTAGTTAGATTATTTTGTTATTTTGACCAAAGGTGTATTGGTTCTTGCTAAGACATTAATTTTGTAAATTGCCAAGAATGATGGCATATTTTATCATTTATGAAATTCCAAAGTTATCAATGTGAGTGCATGTGGATTAAGAGAGGTGTCTTAGTTTGTTGAATAAACCCATGTAGAGTAAGATATAGGGATGCTAGAAGCTTGGCAAATAGCCTTCATGTGCCACACGGGTAGACACACGGGCGTGTGTCTAGGCCATGTTAACCCTGCACCTTGTTATTACTAATTAGAATAGGCCACGGGCAAATCCCACGGCCGTGTGCATGAACCGTGTAAGACACACGGTAGGGACATGGGCGTGTGCCCAGGCCGTGTGGATCAAGTCAATAGCTCCCCACGGTTAGGAGACACGGGTGTGTCCAGGCCGTGCTAAATTAGTCAGTAACTTCCCACGGGTGAAAGACACGGGCATGTTGTTAGGGTACACGGGCGTGCCCCCATTTCACATGGGCGTGCCCTAGCCGTGTGAGTTTTGGCAGAATGTTGGGGTTTTTGGGCACGGTGTGAGCACTAGGCAGAAATCACATTACGTGAGCATCCGTAGGGACTATCGCAATACTTTATTTTAATTAACATATGGGATTCTCCTTATCCGAATCAGTTCTGAATTGACTGTTCGTTGCCTGAGGAAGGCCCCAAGGGAGTCGTTCCCAGTTAGTCCTCCATCCAACACGTGGCAACTCGTTCTCATCATGGGAGCAACTCAACCATCACACCAGCAACCGACATGTTCGGGACTAGAACCCCTGTGCCCAACCCTTAGAGCCAATCCTTTTCTCGAGGTTACGAATCCATTTTTTGACTTCCCTTGCATACATTGTTCCATTAACCAAAGGCTTTTACCTTGGAGACCTGATGCGGTTATGAGTACAACCGAACACAGAAAACACTCGGTCTTTTAGATTTTCAAGGGCTACCGAGGGCACACCAAACACCACGCAACGTGCGGTGCTCTTCCGACCACTAGACCCTACCTCTAACTAAGCCATTTCTAGAGTGGCATGCCATTAAATAGAAAAGATAACTCTTCTCGAGACCCCTATCGACGTCTTCAGACTCCTTCACATTAATGTCAGCAGTCGAGTCCTAGTTAAGGAATTTCAACCAAATTCCCTTTCAAAGCTCGTGCTAGACGGGCTATCAGATGACCTTATCCCGTCTTTTAGGATTGATTAACCCATGTGCAAGTGTCATTCACATGGAGCCTTTCCCTTTTTTAGCCTTCAAAGTTCTCATTTGAATATTTGCTACCACCAATAAGTTCTGCACCGATGGCCACTCCGCTCGGGCTTGCACCTCAAATTTTTGGCGACTTTTGCACCCTCATACTCAACATGGCCTAGCATTTCACCTGATGGCTGGGTATAGGTCGCGCACTTAAGCGCCATCTATTTTTGGGGCTAGTTGATTCGGCAGGTGAGTTGTTACATACTCCTTACCAAAACCCTTTGTGGGTTATAGGTTAGCACGCAATTGGGCACCGTAACTCAACTTCCAGTTCATCTTGCACTACCAGTTTTGCTTACCAAAAATTGCCCACTTGGAGCTCTCTATTACATGGCATGGCTTAACAAAGTAACTACGCTATCCTACCTATTTAAAGTTTGAGAATAGTTCGAGTGCGTTGCACCCTTAATGCCTTTAATCATTGGCTTTACCTAATAGAACTCACTAAGGGCTCCAACTATCCTGAGGCAAACTTTAGAGGGAGCCATCTACTAGACAGTTTGATTAGTCTTTCACCCCTATACCCAAGTCAAACGAATGATTTACACATCAATATCGCTGCGAGCCTCCATCAACGTTTCCTCTAGCTTCACCTCGCTCAGGCATAGTTCACCATCTTTCGTGTCTTGACAGGCATGCTCTCACTCCAACCCTTCTCAAAAGATCAAGGTCAATTAGCAGTGCACCCGCGAGGGATCCAACCAATTAGCTTCCTTGCACCTTACGTGTTTTCTATCCCGTTGACTCGCACACATGTCAGACTCCTTGATCCATGTTTCAAGACGGGCAAAATGGAGAGCCCGCAGGCTATCACCTAAAGCTTGTCTAGAGAAAAATGACTAGCCTAAAGCTTGTCTACACAATGCCAGTAAGCGCAACAAGAAGGGGGTGGATTAGAATCAAAGGGATGTGTAATTTCAGGTTGGTAATTCAGTCCTTGCTAAACTACTCTTATTTTGAGACATAATGGTTTACACATGGGGCTTGTGCGATGGTATGAGGGACCCTTTCGAATTGTGAGGACAGTAAGTAGGGTGGCATACAAGCTTGAGTTGCCAACAAAACTCAAAGTCCAAACAGTGTCTCATGTAATGCCTAAGCATTTTCATGAGGATCAAGAGGATCCAAATCTAGCCACGTCCGAATGGGCACCGATGAGGGTAAAAGTCTCTTACAATTGTGAAGTTGAAAGCATAAAGGCGGACCATATGATTAGATGAAAGTACTATCGATCGTAACATGAATACTTAGTTCGATCGAAGGGACTTCCCGACAGTTCCAAGGAAAGATAGACTAGTTCCATAGAAGGACGCGGCGAGAATGTCGCTAGAATAAGTGGGGGAGAATGTCATGGGTTGCGCATGGGAGTCCGTAACCATAGCACACTTGTGTGATCCATCATGTTCAAAGGAGGTCATTTGGCCCAACCAGACTGGTCCTTTGCTTAGAGAGATTAAAGGCCCATCTGTAAAGCTTGGCAAATATGGAACGTGATCTTCAAATATATGTAATCTTAGATATGATATGTAATCTTTAGAAGATACGATTTTGTAATCTTAGAGATTTGATTTGTAGATAGCTTTTAATCTTAGCCATTGATGTACTTTGATATGTACCATTGATTTTTGGGAGGCTTAACTATAAATAAAAGCCTCTCCCCATCATTGTAAGTCATTTAGTGAGTAATAGAATTCTTAAGAGCATTCGCTCAAATTTTCTCTCTAGTGTTCTTGCTTTTTGTGGTTTTGTTCATCTTTCAATTTTCTTTCTTCTACTTTTTCTTCGTGGATCCCTTAGAGGAATTTTTTTGAATCCTCAATTATTGGGAGTTAGGCTGACTTAGGCAACTTTAGAGCAAAAAACTGCCTAAGGCCACACGGATTGTGTGGGAAAAATCTAAGTCACGTGACACTTACACATACATGGCTTAATCTTTGAGACAAGCATATCACTACTGGCAGGATCAACTAGGTAACATTCATCCGTGATGTTAGCACTGCATGGTCCTTAACATGCCATGTAAGCAATGAAGAGGTCATAACAAAATGTGAGCATTGTCGGTGTTAAGAGACAAAATACATAGGCATCGAGAGATAAGGGATTGATCGAGCACCGAAAGCATCCAAAAATATTTTTTGTATTCGAAAGTATGATCGAGCACTAGTGCACCAACACAGCCACGTCGATTTAAAGGGGCACACGCAAGAGACAAGGCACGATTCAGGTCCACCACGCACCCCAAAAAGGCACAACATGGAGAAGGGACATCAACATATTCATAATTCCATCTACTTAGGTACGCAACACAGGATCCCGATCGCACCCCTAAAGTTTATTTAGAATAAGGGGAGATAATGAAGAGGAATACACTCAATAGTTTGATGCGAGTAGTATGGAGCCTGGCAATAGAAACAACCAAAACACCACTTATATACCCATTGCATACTAGTAGTAGCATCTACGCACACCAGCCAACAACCCACCCAACCAAAGTATTGGTAGGGGAGTGAAAGGAAAAATGAATAAGGGAAAACAACAACTGCTTGCCACGATAACTATGAGGGGAAAAATCTAGCTGGGACTTGGTCGAGCCAATATTGACTCACAAACTCAACTTACGCCCCTCAATAAGCCATTGCCATCAAAGGGACTTGGTGCTGGGCTCACAGGAAACTTTGAATGCCGGCACCAGCTTAGGAAGGCCACAACATCATGTGGTTTCTGACTTGGAAGGCACAAGGCATCCCTAATATGACGGGGGGAATTGGCAAGCCAAGCTCGAGCCCAAAGAAATGCATAAGCCCCCAAAAAATCTTTTCTCGATATAAGGTACATGGCCCTAAAGTCGTTGGCTATATTTTTATGGGCATGGGCTTGACCGACTGGAAAATTATCGCCCCAACCACTGGTACCGATGATCCACTTGCCACCATTCATGAGTCATAGCAGAACATCTCGACCCCCATGTGGGAAGGGATAGGGGGCCATCGGAAGGTGGTGAATGCCTACCCTTTTAAGAGCTAAAAAAACTTTATAATGGTTCTACCAATTAACATTTATACGTCTTAAATAAGGACACTTTTCTTCAGGCTGATGCTTCCACAACAATAGGGTCCCAATTTTCCAATGGTGCTCGATGCTCCCACACATCCAAGGCACCAAGGTGCCAGCAATGCTCGAGTCCCAATTTTTCAATGGACATCAATGCTCTTGCACCACTAGGGGTCCAAGTTGTTGATGGTGACCAATAGTCACACACATCCGAGGCACCAAGGTGTTGATGCTGCCTGATGCACCCACACAACCAAGGGCCTGTGTTATCGGTGGTGTACGAGGCTACCACACGATTGAGGGCCCAAGGTGCCCGAGGCTCTTGTTCCAAAAGGGGAAGGACCGGAACGATATCCAAATTCTTGCTTTGGGATTCGATAGGGACTCGTTGCATCATTTTTATATTTTGGGATGCCTCGGTAGATGTGCTGGAGGCTCTTGTTCCAAAAGGAGAGGGCCTAGATGATATCTAAATTCTATCTTTAGGATTGGGGAGGGATTCATTGCATCATTAATTATATTACCGGATGCTCGCTGAAGCATCGCCAAAATGGCTCATCAGAGCACTGCTAGAATGGCTCATCGAAGCATCGGTGGGAACCTATTTTAGCCCGACGCTTCTGCACCAAAAGGGACCCAAGTTTCTGATGGTGGTCAACGTTCCCACACATTCGAGGCACCAAGGTTCCAATGCTAGTTGACACTCACGCACATTAAAGGTGTCCAATGCCCCCGCACCATGGGATAGCCTACGTTGTCGATGGTGAACGAGGCTACTGCACGACCAAATGTCTAAGGTGTCGGAGGTTCTTGTTGTAAAAGGGGAGGGCCACCAGATGTTCATCGGAGCACTATCAAAAACCTAACCGATGGTGGGGGGCACCAATGTTTAGGCATGCGATAGGCGTAGGCAGTGCGCTAAATAACCCTTGGTCACTCAAGATCATTTTCCCCCCTAAAGTGCTAATAAAACTTCATTATCTTGCTACTAGCAGATATTCTTTTTTTTTTTTTTGAAAAAAATGACTACAAGGGTCAATTCAATTAAACTACATCGTTGATAACAAGTTCATGGATTTCCAAAGGGTAATCCATGTAAAAAAAACCAATTACAAGAATCAGAACTCACTTTTTTACAAATGAAATCTGCCACCGTGTTACAACATCTATTGGCCCAACATAATGTTGTCGATTTAAAATGTTTCAAGGCTTTAATACTATCTTTGACTCGCGCAGCAATGGTAGTGACATCAGTACTGTGATGCTTTACTCTATTAATGAGGCTTGCATTGTCAATCTCAAACACCACAATTGTATTGATATTAAAAGCACACGTAATCTTTACGCTTTCTTCAAAAGCATAAATTTCAACCTATTTCGCTTACATCATCTCATTTTTGAACCCCTTGCCACCGCATATTATGAAACCTTCATCATCCCTAGCAATAACCCCAAAACTAGTTCTATTGCTACTTTCAGAAGCATCAAAGTATATTTTCATGTGATCCCTTAGAGATTTCTCCCACCTTTTAATAATAAGGTTATCAGGTAACAAGGGTTGTTAATCAAGTTAAAAATATGAAAGTCCTGATTGAGTGTTCTAGCTTTTTCCCACACAACATGCATCTCTTCTTCCTTCCCACGAAAGATGAAGTTGGTCTTATTGTTCCAGCTATTCCATAAGATGGTCATGAGATTAGTAGTAGCTCTCTTGTCCAACACCCACATCACGTCTTCCAACCAGTCTATGCAACAATGATAGTCTTTCGTAATGAGGCTCTTATCAAGTGTGTTACTAAAATAACTCAAAGTAGGACCTTTGAGCCCAATATTTTTCTTCTTTTGCGTAAAGGTGGGCGAGTTTAAAATAGGCCTCCTTCAATGCAATTGCATTATGGTCCCTTTGAGAGGTATCAATAACCTTTTTGGCCTTTTACCCAAGCTTACGATTTTTATTTTACTATATTTTTGCGTTGCCACACTGCCAAGCATCGATCTCACTCGCTCTACTTTTTCAATGATGTTCAAATCACTTCTTTCCATGCATTATTAATAATCTCCTTAGCCACCCTGTCTTTAGCCTAGCACTCATCATACTTAAAACATAACCTTGTATCTTTGAGTTGATAGTTTGGTTTGCGCCCCCACATGTCAAATAGAATATCATCATGGTCAGACTTCATTTGTCTCACTACACTGGTAGCCATATAAGGAAAGTTTTCAATCGTCGTCACCAACATGAAGAACCTGTCCAGCCTTTCTTTGATCATATTGTGACCATCTCTATTGTTGACCTACATGAACCACCCTTTGTCAAGTTTTACATCAATAAGAGCCATTTCATCCAAGATATCCTTGAAGTCTTGCATATGAACCCTCACCATCTTAAGACCACCTTTTTTTATGTCGTTTAAAATGGCGTTAAACTCTCCCCACCCCTCAGTCTTCCCTAACTGAGCCACCCACCCTTCTTGACATATCCCACAAGCTATTTCTCAAGTTAGGGTCTACATGACCATAGAAGCCTGTAAATCTCAAGTTTCTTTGATTTTCGATCTGAATCAAGGAGTCAATGTGATGCTTTGAATAGTTTTGTATTGCAAAATCCACCTTCTCTCTCCACATCAATGCAAGACCACCACTTCGACCCTTAGAACTCATAGCCAAGCCACTATTCATCCTACATAAATTTTGAATTTGAGAGAAGGTATTAGCATTCATTTTCGTTTCACAAAGAAAAATAATATTAGGGTTATTAGCAACGTGGAGTTGCTTCAGCTCCCAAACTCTCGCAGGATTCCTTAACCCATGACAGTTCTAACAGAGGAGCTTTATTGTTTTTGGCGGGGCTGGTTGCCAGACACCACCTTGTAAGGTGAGAGAGAGTCTACAAGCTTCCTTCAAATGAGTCTATTGGGGCTCTCTTCGGGTAGCTTTCCATTACTCCCTTTCATCCTCTTTCTTTTACATCTCATTTTTCCTACTCCTTCATGATTTATTTTTGTCAGACGTTTTCCCATTGGAGAGCATGATTCAGAATCTTCCTCATTGTTTATTTTTTTTCCTTTGCCTTTTGGCGCTATAGATTCATTCACCTCCCCATTTCCCTGTTTATCTCTGTTGGGATCACTATCCATCTCTTTCTTTCCTATAATAACCTCAATACCATTTCTCCAATTGCCACGGTTTTGATTTGGCCCTCCTATTTGAGCTCTAAACCAGCTTCTGTAACAACCTGTTTTTCAGTGGTGTCAAAAATAGTAGTTTCGGGCCACCAAATCCAACGAGTAAGTTTGTAAATATTATTATTTAATATTTACGAGTCAAATGTGATTTAAAAAAAGTTTTTGATTTGATAATTTATGTTATATAAGTTATTTATTAAGTTCAAGTGGTTTTAGAAAATAAGGTATCGGGACCTTATTTTTATAAACTGATCCATAAATATTTTTATAAATATTTACGAGTGTCATTAAGGTGGTATTAAAGTTTCTTTAATAAATTTTAATGTTTCGATAGTTAATTAATTAAAAGGACCAAATGATAAAAGTGCATTCCAGAGACTCAATTCAGTAAACCAAACTCGTAAATATTTTAATAAATATTTATGAAGCTAGTTAATGTAGTTAATTAGGTTTTGGTTAAGTGAATTTGTATGAATTAAAAGTAATTAAGATCTAAATTGCATATAGGGTGAAAGTTGAATTATAGAATAAAGAAAATTAAAGGGACTAAAGAAGCAATTATGCCAATCGTCATAAATAAGGCGGAATAAGATAGATATTTATAATACTTTAAGTTAATATATGAGAGCTCATATATACACACGTATAACTACTCTAGCTATAGAGCGACAAATGCCGAAATGCCGGTCACACGGCAATGGTAGCCACACGAGCATGCGAGCACACGTGTGGGAGCTTCGACACGATAGTTGAGGCCATCATGAGTGTTCTTGTGGGTTTAGGCTGTTTGGGCCACGATGGCCCGAAAAAGGCCATATGGGCCCAATGGGTCGTGGGCCCATATGAATAAATTGTATGATTGTGTAGTAGATATTGGACTAGTCTCTGGGAATCTCATATCTGTGGCTAGATTTGGGCTAAATGAGTCATACGAGCGTATGGGTCCATTTTGCCCGAGAATGGGCCTTAGGCCCATTCGCATCATTATCTCTATTTAGATTACTTTGGTTTAACTAGGCAAATCGCAGTTTGATCACTGTAGTGAAGGTGACAGCGCTCGTGATTATTTAGTACTCCATGTCATAAGGTGTGTAATCTCACACCTCTGTTCATTCTGTTAATGCTATGATTTGTGAATCAGTTAAAAGTCGGAATGCCGAAAAGCTGAAGTACCAGCGAACAATGCCATATGAGCATGCGATCACGCGTGTGGTGAACCGAGCTCACGGAGCGTGAGCGTGTGATGAGAAAGGCCACCATAAACGAATTCATGGGCTTAGGCCGTAGTGGGTCACTTGGGATGGAATGGGCCTCGATGGGCCAATGGGCCATAGGGCCCGTAAATGCAAGATTAGACGGTTAAATGGGAAATAGATAGGCTTATCATGTTGTGTACATGAATTAGGTGTTTTGGGCCGCGTAAGGCCGAAAGGGGGCTGTGTGGGCCCACATGGATGATATGTCCGTGAAGTGATAGGTTATTGATTTGGGCTGTGTTGTTGAATAACTGTGGTTGATTCTAGGCTCAATGGGCCACACGAGTGTGTGGGCCCACTTGGGTAGGGTAATGGGCCTTAGGCCCATTTTCATAGTTAAATCAATTTAATTTTCCTAAGTCGCTCGAGGCGACGGTGGACCTCCTGTTGGGTCGTAAATACCCTCGGATTGCAAAATTACTAATATACCTCTAATTTGTGAAATTATTGAAATACCCTTGATTTGTAAAATTATCGAAATACCTCCAGTTTGTAAAATTATCGAAATACCCTCGATGGGTAAAATTACCAAATTACCCCTATAGGGTAGAATCACCGAATTACCCCATAGGGTAGAATTACTGAAATACCCCTAAAGGGTAGGATTACCGAAATACCCTTACAAGGTGAATGTCTATTTTACCCTTGCGGGTAACTGACTGATTAGGACTATGAGTGTTCTAACTGTGAATGTATGACTGTGTTTTAACTTATTTAACTGTGGTCATGTGACTATTATGTTTTTAATGTGTGTGTAAATGATTATTACTAAGCATGGCCATTTTGCATACACGTGTAATGATTGAGCATGACGTACATAACATATTGCATTGGGTTGGTTTGATGAATGGAGGAAGTACCATTTTAGTGGCTCTGCCACATACCGTTTTAGGGGCTCAGCCACATATACCGTGATTAGTAGCTTGGCTACAATATTGGTAAGGTTTGGTTGGGTGGGATGACATGGTCCCCACATGGTGTGGTTGGTTGGTATGGGTGGAGAGTTAGTCGGTTGGTAGGATTGGGGTGGGTACACATTCACATACATTGATATGATTTGGGGCTTAGGCCTAGATTATTACTGAATAAGGCTTAGGCCCAGACCGACACCGTAAGGGCTCAGGCCCAAACATGACCGTATAAGGGATTACACACTGAGTTCTCATAACTCACCCTTTCTTTTAACTGTGCAGGTAATCCCCGGCCTTAGAGGATTCGGAGCTACGAGGGACTTGAAGGTGGCCACACGTCAAATATGCTTTAAAGTTAAACTTAGCGACTTTATTTCATTTTATTTTAATTTATTGGGTTAATAATTTTGTAATAAGGCCTTTTTATTTTTAAACTTATTGCTTCTGATATTTATTTATGATGTTTTCTAACTGATAAAAGTGGAATACGATTTCCAAAATGGCAACTGTTTTCAAAACACTACGTTTCCACAACGTTTTTGAAATGCTTCTGCAACTCATTTTTTTAAACATCACATTTTGAAATGGTTTGCGACTTAATCTTTTTCGTAAAATTGTCTATTTCAAATTAAGCTTCTGCAACAAACAAGGCTTGAAAGTAATAATGTTTTACAAGAGAATGACTTTTAATAAACTACGTTTTGAAGATAAGCAAACAAAGTTTGGGGTTTTACATGGTAGAAAGTTTTAAATTCTTTAAGAAGGGTTTCTAATGAAAGTGTGGTTTTCGAAAAACTCTTCAAAGTGACACGCCAGACTTAGCCTAACTTCTAGGCCGAGTTTGGGGTGTTACAGTTTCAATTGTTCAAAGCTTAATTGGTTTGTCAATTTAGTCACTTTTTTGTAATTTTTATGTTTTCAGAATCCTAGTATTAAGTACTACCCGACCCATGTCAAAATTTTAGAAATTATTGAGTTTTTAAATGTTGTTAATGTTGAATAATTTTAGTATTAGGGACTAAATTGATAGATTTTCAAGTTAGAAATAAAAAAGAACTGAATTGTAGAATAAATTTTAAAGTTTGAGTAATAGGGACTAAATTGTGAAAATTTTAAAATTTTGGGATTTAAGAGAAATTAGATAGTTAAATCTAGTTTAAAGTGGAAATTGAATAACAATATAGAATTTATTGTGACGAAATAAAATTAGTCTCGGTTTAGGGACTAAATTGGAATTTTGACAAATGTTGAGTAAAAAGTTGAAATATTCAATATGAAATTTAAATTGTATTGTATTGATAAATTTTAATTATTTTAATTCCGTAGCTAACGTCGTACGGGAACCCTCGACTAAAAAGGGGGAAAGATAAAGTCGACGTAGAATAGCTCAAAATTCCTAGCTTGTATTTCTATAATCCGAATTTAGTTGTTAATTGTTATAATTCAATTTAATGTATATGGCAAGTGTTGAGGTGAGAATTATTATGTTTTGCAATTAAAATGGATTGATTTAGTATTGATGTATTTATTGAATTTATATTGATTGAATTGGTATATAAATATATTGAATATATTGATTATTTGAATTGAAATGAATATTGGTTGTATTTGAAAAGTGAATTGAAACCCTATTAACTGTATTGGGCTGAGTCGGATATAGATGGCATGCTATAGGACTGGAAGAGTTCAGGAATTTCTTCGACTTCGAGTCGATGAGACACTGGGTGTCAATTTACTACTTCGGATTAATTCGATGAGGCACTGGGTGCCAATTTACTTTGATTTAGCCGATGAGACACTGAGTGTCAATTTATTAATTCGAATTATCTAATGAGGCACTGGGTGCCAAACTAGTGTGTTTTGGTTCAATCCGTGTAACTGTCCGAGTTCGAGTTGTGTTAATAGGGGTAAATGAATAATAAAGTTCTATAATTGATATTGAAATGATATGGTATGAGAAATGGAAGTGAAATACTGAATTGAAAATAGAATGTGAAATATGTTGCATATATATGGAATATATGAGTTATATACTCATGAAATGACTATGGAATGGATATTACAATTGTATAATGAAATGTGAAATAAATTGTGAAAAGCTATCTGTATAGCAAGTATGAGAATTGAGATATTTGTGAAACAAATGAAATATGATATGGTTGTTGTAATAATTAAATATTAATATGTGTTTATATTTCAATTTTATATTTGTAATTTCTTATCTTTAAATATTCGGATTATAGAAATACCACTGAGTTTATACTCAGCGTACGATTTTGTTTCTCGTGCACAGGTTAGGTACATAACTTTTGATCACTAATTCAACATCCAACAACGATCCCGAACTCAAATGTGGTGATGTTTATCATTTGTGTTAGCATGTACCTAGGGTGTCTAAATAATAGTTATTTTGTGGTTTGATTGTAAATGAGGTTATAAGTTTAATTTTGGTTAGTTTTATACATATAAATATGTGTTTGTTTTTTAATCCATCTTATGGCATCATAAATTGAACTAAATCTAGATAGGTGCATGGAATTTAATTCTACGTTTAAGTGTTCATGAACTAGGCAAAATTGATTTGGATTTGATATGTTTATAGTATGGATTAAAATGATGCTTTGATGACATGTTTTGATGATATGAAATGTTTGAAATTTATGTTTGTTTGATCTGTAAACTCGGTAATGCTCCGTAACCCAGTTCCGATGAGGGATACAAATTGGGGTTGTTACAATTTAGTGGTATCAGAGCTTTGTAGGTTTATCCGATTCTTGAACTAAATCAAGTTCGGAATTGAGTCTAGAGGTACATGCCATAATTGAGTCGAATTGAGTCTGAATTTGGATGCTGATATGTTTGTTTTTGTTTTATAGTTGAAATGTCAAATGATTATACTGATTACGTTGATGATAAATGTTATGTTATACGTGTGTATATATGAGAGTCAAATTTTGAGGCATTATTTGATAGATAAAATCGACTCAGTTGTTTTAATCAGAGTAGGTTATTCATTGAAAAGTTTATTGAGTTATACGCATTTGAGTCTATCCTCACATCTAGGAATAAATTTTGTGCGTTCGTGGGTAAATAGACGGACAGTAAGAATGAGAAATTTAGATTCTAGAAGACTTGATACAGAAATATATCTATCAGGTCAATTCTAATCATGAAATGTTATTATGGGTTAAAGTTGTCCCCATTTTTGAAGTTATCGTACTTGTGTAAAATGATATTGCTTGACGCTTTCTTGGAAAAAGGGGAACAAATATCAGTTGACAGTTACAGATGCAACCACGTCAGAAACATCAGTCATAGTTTAATAATATGGGTTTCTCGGTTATGTTTTGACAGACGATTACTAGGAATTTCTCGGTAGTTATACTACTAATGATAAAGTGATGACAGGAGAACATCAGAGCTACTCAGTTAAGTTCAGGTAAGAAATTTCGAGAACGAAATTTTTGTAAGGGGAAAGAGTTGTAACAGCCCGTTATTCAGTGATATCAAAATAGTGGTTTCGAGACCACCAAATTCGACGAGTAAGTTCGTAGATATTATTATTTAATATTTACGAGTCAAATGTGATTTTTTTTTTAAAAAATGATTTGATAATTTATTTTATATAAGTGATTTATTAAGTTCAAGTGGTTTTAGAAACTAAGGTATCAGGACCTTATTTTTATCAATTAAGTCGTAAATATTTTTATAAATATTTACGGAGTGTTATTAAGGTGATATTAAAGTTTTGTTAAGAAATTTTAACGTTTCGATAGTTAATTAATTAAAAAGGACCAAATTAAAAAAGTGCATTCCCGAGACTCATTCAGTAAATCGGACTCGTAAATATTTTTAATAAATATTTTTAAAGTTAGTTGTGTAGTTAATTAGGTTTTGGTTAAGTGAATTTGCATGAATTAAAAGTAATTAAGTCTAAGCACTAAATTTCATATATGGTGAAAGTTGAATTATAGATTAAAGAAAATTAAAGGGACTAAATAAGAAATTATGCCAATTGTCATAAATAAGGCGCATAAGATAGTTATTTATAAAACTTTTAAGTTAATATATATTATAATATTTACTTAAATATTAAGTATTAAGTATATATATTATATTATATTATTATAATATAATAATATAATATAATAATGTATAATAAAACAAATAAATGAAAGAAAAAGAAAAAGAAAGTGAAACGAAACAAAAGGGAAAAAAAGAAAGAAAGAAAGAAAGAAAAGGAGAAAGAAAAGCTAAGCGTTTCAATTGTTCAAAGCTTAATTGATTAGTCAATTTAGTCCTTTTTCTTATAATTTTTATATTTTTAGAATTCTGGTATTAAGTACTCACGACCCATGTCAAAATTTTAGAAATTATTGAGTTTTTAAATGTTGTTAATGTTGAATAATTTTAGTATTAGTGTAACACCCCCAGACCCGACCTAGACGTTTTGGCCGAATCCAGTGATGTCACATCAACAGAATAATTCAAAATGATTTTGCTAAGTTAAAATTTAAGGCCTAAAAGCCCAAAATCCTTGAATCTTGTTAAGTCATGATAAAAGCATATGTTTAAACTTAAGAAATTTATCCAGGTTCAACAATTAAGTAAACAGTTGAAACAAAAACAACAAAACTCAAAATCTAAAGTCAAATCGAAGTACAAGGCCTTATTACAACCCAAAGGAAACAAAGTAATTTAAAACTAAGTCTTTCAAAACAAATTAAGAACTGCTTGTAGTGTGGCCACCTCCGAGTCCTCTTCCACGTCGAGCCGTCTACTGAGGATCACCTGAGACATTAATAAAAAGGGTGTGAGTTTTGAAACTCAATGTGTAGACCCTTGATAATCCAATCAACATACAATTATTACATTGGGCCTAAGCCCTATCAAAACGGTGGTTTTGGGCCTTAAGCCCACAATGACCTCATGTTATATCACATTATATCACATGAAAACAAGGTTATGCAAAACTCTCCCCAAAAGTCCATCCGCTACACTCCATTTCCCTTCCAACCCTACACTCCTCTGGGGATATAAATATCAACCCACCCATCCCTACACTCCAAAGGTAGCACCAACAGCGGCACTACTCAACGTTGCAGCAAAGCTGCTAAGTATATAATGGGCTTAAAGCCACCGGTGGATCCACGGTCATCAAGCGACTATGTGATCCTCAAATTTTTCCTCCGTACCATAATTCCCACCCATATGCATCCTAAACAGAATATCATATGAATGCAGCATGCACATGAGTAACATCCATAAACCTCATACTCATCACATAGGGGCATTTTAGTCATTTCACAATTAGGGGTACTATCGTAATCCTACCCTACAGGGGTATTATCGTAATTTTACCCTACAAGGGTATTATCATAATTCTACCCTATAGGGGTATTATCGTAATTTCTTCATATCGGGTTTTAGTTATGAACTTTGGCCCATCGACAAGTCCTCGCGGCTAAAGTGAAAAGATACTATGCACCAAGTAGGATCCTAGAGAAGATAGGGTAGGCCACTAGGACCGCTTAAGTACCAAGCTCTCTCTAGATCCAATCCTAGACATGCATATGTCCATTGCCACACTCTAACTTAGCGACTTGTCCACAGACATGTTTGATTATTAAAACAAGTTTTATGCTATTTAAGAATTCATCACACTAGGCCTAGAATCCATTAAAACCCTAGCATGCATTTCTAAAATCCCATAAAGCCCATCAAGCCCATTTCACATTCATATAGCCCATTACACCCAATCACATACTTATGGCCCATTAGGCCCAGATCTCACTCATATGGCCTATTAGGCCCAAAACAATTACAGATCATGTAACATGCATGACTAACTCAATCATATAACCAAATCAATCAATTTTATCAAACTTAGCCTCAAGGCTCACTGGGCCCATTTAGCCACTTTTGGCCTTTCGGCTTTTCGGCATTGCTGATATCATGTGTGTGTAGTGTTTGTACACACCCAGTTATTGTGACGTGCTATACTATCATTGCTAGATCTTATCTCTTGCTTCTCTACCTTGTCATCCCTCTCGGGGCAATTTCGTATAAAATGATCGGGGGAACCACACTTACAACAGTTTCGGCTATTACCCCAACACTCTCCAGTATGATATCTACCACAACTTTGACACTCCGATTTGTTCTTCGGATTGCCCACACTTTCCATCGAGGTGGCTTGGACTCTTGAACCCGAACGAGTGTTACCTTGATCCCGATGTGAATATCCAAATGATGTAGTGGTCTGAGGATTTGCCTTCTTGGATCTTTTCGATTAAGCTTTGTGTGATTTGCCCATCGGTAGTTTTCTCGCATCTCGGGCCTCACTCACCGCCCTCCTCTTTTCTTTACTCAGTTTTTCAGCCTTACTTGCCCTATCAACTAACATTACGAACTCTTTCAATTCCAAAATACCAACAAGGAGTTTGATATCCTGATTCAGTCCATCTTTGAACCTTTTACATAAAACGATCTCCGTCGACACACATTCTTGAGCGTATTTGCTAAGCCTAACAAACTCGCGCTCATATTCTGCTACCAACATTCTTCCTTGCTTCAACTCAAGGAATTCCTTCATTTTTTGATTAGTAAATCTCTGGCATATATACTTCTTCCGAAACTCTTCCAAAAAGATGTCCCACGTCACCCGCTCTTTTGGGATACCGACGTCAACGTCTTCCACCAATGGTATTCCGAGTCTCTTAGTAAAAATACGGCACACTTCATGTTCTTTCGGTGTACATGAGAATTCATCGAACACTCTCATTGAGTTCTCTAGCCATAACTTTTCCCTCTCAGGGTCATCATCTACCTTAGCTCTAAACTCCTCAGCCTCGTGCTTCCTAATCTTATCCATCGGGGGCTTTGTTACTCTCACTACTTCTATACCTTGAGGAGCCACTGGAACTGGCTGAGGTATAAGAGGAGGTGGAGGAGGTTGAGCATTAGTGTTTGCTTGAACATACTCCGAGTACCAGTTACTCATCATCTAGAGAAAGGCTTCCCGAGCCTCATCTCCTTGACCCCCAGTCTTAGGTTCACTCTGCGCAGGCGCGGTCCCTTGCGTGGTAGCCGGCGTATTACTAGCTACGTCATCAGCAGCCAGTTGATCGGGATCCATACACTATATAAAACAAGTTTAAAATCATCAGAAGCCACCACACTATCATTTTACGCTAATGGCATGTATAACTAGACTCTTACACTCGCTATAGTAGTCCTAAAAATGACTAAACCATAGCTCTGATACCACTAAATGTAACAACCCTTACCCGTATTCTACGTCAAACTGGGCATGAGGCATTACCAGATTAAAACCATATGATCGCCACTTAGGCTCATCGTGATTACTCTCTTAAGTCAACTCAAAAACCTCATTCTCGACTTATGAGGCCTCACTCAAACTCACAATGGCTCTTGAGACCTTATCGAAAACTTCTACGATTTTAAAATTTCTCCACCTAAATAGGGACTATATGCCCGTATAAGGTGAGACACGCCGGTGGAGGTCACACACGCCCATGCCCTCAACCAGTGCATGAAAACCCAAGTATTCTGCCAATGCCCCATGGCTAGGGCACACGCCCGTGCTCACCACCCATGGTGAACACTGACTACACCACACGGCCTGAAGTCTAGACACACGCCCGTGTGGCTAGCCCATGACCTATACTACTTGAAACTGTCAAAGAGACACGACCAAAGCACACGCCAGTGGGCCGACCGTGTGTCACACATGGCCTAAACACATGCCTATGTGTCTATCCACATGGACAAGAACATAGCTATGTGCTAAGCTCTTCTCACCCCTCAAGTTCATACAACATACACTCATCCAATTCATTTATAATCAACTCATAGTGAAGAACAAACTCACATGAATATCTACATCTTTTCATATAATAAAATAGCCAACAACTATGGCATTACACAAAATAGATTATCCATCTAAGGCCAACATATCTTAGCCATTTACAACAAAATTCACTAACTTGTCTAGCCCCTATACATGCCATATACAAAATATCAAGTCTACTGTACCGGAGTGTGTTGATAGTGTGGGCGATCTTCCGATTAATCCACGTATCTCGATTCAACCTTTTTCTCTATAAGACAAGGGAAAGGAAAACGAGTAAGCTTTGAGCTTAGTAAGTTTACACATAAACAATTTAAGCATTCTAGTATAAACTAAACAACAATTAGTATTATACTACCAAATAAATTCACATCCACAATTATGCTTACTCTTTCTATCCTTTACCACATTTCCAACACATCATGAGTCATGTACTTATAATCATTGACATGCACCCCTGCACTCGAAATCACAATTACTCAATATACAGCACATATTATTCTTAATAAAACATCCACACAGTAAATTTCTTGGTGGTTTCACACTTAGCCCACAACAATCAATTTATAAGGTAGTATCGCACTTAGCCTACCAACAAAGGTATTCATAGTGTTGTCGCACATAGCCCACTAAATAATATACTTAACTATGGTATCGCACATAGCCTGTCGTTGTTAAGTATTAAGGTGGTATCGCACTTAGCCCACCATCAAGCATTATCACCACAGATTCATATATCTACTTGTAATCCATTCATCCATTCACAACTACTATCTCATTCATCCCACTAGAACCGCATAGGTCCTCAATCATGCTACACACTAGCTAGCATTAAGAAGGTAAACGCATATTTGCATCGTTTATACATAAACTTACCTCGGTACTCAAAAGTATTGAAATGTGTAATTTAGTCCACCACTTTGCTCTTGCCTTGGTTTCGATCCGTTTTGTCTTTCTTGATCTATAATGACAAATCAACTCATTTAATACACACATTGACTAAATTGACGCTTATCTCATACTTTAACAAAATGACCATTTTGTCCTAAAACTTTTTCATATTTACACTTTTGGCCAAAGGCTCATAAAGTGATTTTCATTCAACTTTCTAGCCTTTCATGCATAGCCAAACCACTTACTCAATTAATGCAATCATCAATTCACACTAAATCGCACATGTATGACCGATCTCAAGACTTTCACAAACAAGTCCCTACATGCATTTTTAATGGAAATCACTTAGCAAAAGATGTTTCTATTACATCAAGCTTTCATATTCTTCCATAAAACATCAAAATACATGCATTTCATACATGGGTACATTTTTGAACATCCATCCTAGCTCAACATATAGCTAAAAATAGCTTTCTCATGTTACTAGGACTTCAAAAATACAAAAATATCAAAAACGGGGCTTGGATGCATTTACTAGCAAGCTTGAAAAGTTGAAGAGCCTTAACAATGGCTTCTTGAAAATTTCGACAGCCTTGGAGAAGAAGATGAATGAAATTATATCATCTTTTCCCATTTTAATCATTTAATTGACAAATAACCAAAATGCCATTTTTGTCAAACTTTCAAATTTTAACCCATTCATGCCCAATTTTGTCCAAAAATTAAACATTGGAAAAATTTCTCATTAAGGACCTCTAATTGATATTCTAAAGTTATTTCATACAAATAACTCCTAGAATCTTACATTCTGTAACTTTTGCAATTTAGTCCTTTTTGTACAATTCAATCGCAATTTCACAAAATTACTTCATGAAACTTTCAAACTAACATGCAAACATGACATAAACCTCAAAAACTCATACATATACCTTAGATTTGTGGTCTCGCACCACTATTCCGACTAAGCCCTAAATCAGGATGTTATTATTTTCTCCCCTTAGAGATTTTTGCCCCCAAAAATCTTACCAGTAAAAAGGTTTGGATGTTTCTCTCTTATAGCTTCTTCTGTTTCCCACGTAACCTCTTCCACACCATGTTTTTGCCACAACACTTTCACTAGGGCTATGTTCTTATTCCTCAACTATTTCACTTCTCAAGCCAAGATCTTAATCGGCTCCTCTTCATAAGACATATCCAGTCTTATCTCAATTTTCGCTAAAGGAATCACATGTGAAGGATTGGAGTGATATCGTCGTAACATCGACACCTAGAACACATTATGAACCTTTTCTAATTCCACCAGCAAGGCCAAACGGTAAGCCACTAGTCCAATTCTGTCGGTAATTTCATACAGCCCTATGAATCTTGGACTCAATTTCCCTTTTCATCCAAATATCATGGTCTTCTTCCATGGGGATACTTTCAAAAACATTTTGTCACCCACATCAAACTCAATTTGTTTTCTTTTCAAATCCGTATACGACTTCAGTCGATCCGAAGCAGCTTTCAGACAATCACGGATCACTTTCACTTTCTTTTTAATTTCTTTCACTAGATCAACCCCATAAATTTGCTTCTCACCAAGCTCAGTCCAATACAAAGGGGTCCGACACTTACGACCATACAACGCCTCATATGGAGCCATCCTTATACTCGACTGATAACTATTGTTGAAAGCAAATTCGACCAAAGGTAGATATCTCTCCCAACTACCTTCGAATTCTAACACATAGCGTCGAAGCAAATCTTCAAGGACTTGAATCACTCTTTCAGACTGACCATCAGTTTGCGGATGGAATGCAGTACTAAAATTTAACCTCGTACCCATAGCTTCTTACAACTTCTTCCAAACCTTCGAAGTAATCCTTGGGTCTCTATCCGATATTATAGACATAGGCACACCATGTAATCTTACTATTTCTGCCATATACAACTCAGTAACTTATCCAATAAATAATCAATGCGTACTGGAATAAAGTAAGCCGACTTCGTCAACCTATCCACAACAACCCACATAGCATCTTTCTTTTTTGGAGTCATCAACAACCCCATCACAAAATCCATGGTAATCCAATCCCATTTCCATTTGGGAACCACCACAGGCTGAAGTAATCTCGAAGGCACTTGATGCTCAGCTTTCACTGCTGACAAATCATACATTTTGTCACAAACTCTGAAATGTCTCTTTTCATACCTGGCCACCAATAAACTTTCTCAAATCGTTGTACATTTTTTACTACCCGGGTGTATTAACAAATAACCACTATGAGCCTCATGCAAAACTTTTTGGATCAACTCATCATTTTTGGGTACACAGATTCTATCATGATACATCAAACAATCATCCAAACCCACTCAAAATCAGAATAACTTCTCGATCCACACTTAGCTCTCTTAGCTTGCATCTCACTGTCATTTCTATGAGTCTCACTTATCTGTTAAACAAATAGTGGCCTAGTGATCATCTCTGTCGAGTCTTAAAAATTTATAAAAAGAAGGATCGAACCTAGAAACTAACTAAGACAACGATGAAGGCAAGCGCACCTATCGAACAGCAGTATAGTTTAGTGGCAAGACCGGATTGTCGAACCCAAAGGAACCAAAAGTACTAATATTAGCTTTCTTTCTATTATTTAGCCTATGAATTAAAGGAATTTTTATCTAATCTAAAATTAACTATTTAACTAAGCTAAAGATTCTAATACAAAGAAGAATTTGGGGAAGGACTTGAGGGAAAATCGATTGATTTAGACAACACCTGAGGAAGAATCCACCTAGACTTCACTTGTTATCTAACTCTAAACCAGATGATTTATTCACTTGATTCGTAGGATTCCCTAATTTATATTAATACCTCTCTCGAGGCTACTAACGTCTAACCCTAGGTTGATTAATTGAAATCTCTTTCTAATTAAAACCCCCTAGAATTGCATTAACTCGATCTATGGACTCCCATATTAGGTTTGACCCTAATCTGACAAATTTTGTCACCTTATCTCTAATCGCGCAAGTAACTCTACTTAACTATGCTAGATCTACTCTTAGACAGGGTCTCTTCCTCCTCTACCTAAGCACATCACACTTGAATCAATATCCCAAAAATACCAAAACAATAATTAAGAACACATAGTTAAGAACAAATCAAGTATTTATCATACAGCTTAGATAACAATAACAAGATCCATTTTAGGTTTCATCCCCCTCAAGTATCTGAGGGTTTAGTTCATAATTATAAAAGAAAACATCTCAGAAGAAAAGATAAAACAAAACATAAAAAACCCTAAAACCCCTGAAGGAATTGAAGGAGAGTTCATCCGTCTTGAGTATGATTCCAACCTCTTGAGATGAATCGACTGGCTTTCTTCAAGTAAATCCATGAATTTAACTGCTCTGGTTCGGCTCTTTGGCCTAGCTGAACGCCCCCTTAAAGGTTGGCCTCTAGGGTCTTTATATAGGCTTTTAGAATATGTTTCTTTGTCTAGAATTCTTCTTTTCTATGGCAGAGGCACGCCAATGGTACACGCCCATGTAAATCATGGCCAGGCCGTGGTCAGGTCTATTGATGAGGCACGGTCGTGTGGCTTTGGCCCAAGCCGTGTTAATTTTGAGCTTTGGCCCATTTTCTCTATTTTTAGCCCATTTCTTATTCTTTTCATCCTCCGGTGCTTTCCTAAGTATAAAACATGAAAACAAAGGATTAAGAACACCTATTTCCATAATTAAAGGGATAAATCATCCAAAAACATGCTAAATTGGGATTAAAATATGTTAATATTATGGTTTATCAAATACCCCCACACTTAAGCTTTTTCTGGTCCTCAAGCAAAATTCTCAACTCATAATTAAAATGAACTTCCTCAATTCATAATATTCATCGATAATGTTTCATCATAATTCATAGATAATTTATACATGGGTAATTCAACTCAAAGAGTCCTAAAGATTCAAACAATCAAAGTCATGAGTTTTTAGCATGAAAGCATAGGTGTTTTCCCCTTATACGAATAATTACCTTTAATTCAAAATCGAAAAAGTTGACATCCTCACTAAAGATTCACTCAAATCACTCAAGGTGTTTAAGGTTCAAAACTTACGCGCTCAAAAGTCGAACATGAAAAGTTAATCCCATCGGCTTGCATGAAAATCAAATCTCCCCCACTGTAAAATGAGATGATACACAAATCAAAAGGTCTTTTAAAGGTTGTAACGGGGCTTGGGTTAAAGGTGTGGATAAAGGCTGAATTAGAAGGGTTAGAATCGAGATTGAATTGACAAATTACCTAACTAGAAAAATGAACTAATGCATAATTACATTAATTGAAAACTTGTAATACTAATAATACGAGCTTCTTTTTCAAGATGTTGAAATTAAATGTATAGGCTCGCTTAATCACAAAACTAATAGTGAATATACTTTGATGATTTTTTTTAAGAACAAATCACTGTAAGATAAAACTTTAACAACTAAAATAAAATAATTCGGCAACTGATCAAAACAAATCTTGATAGAAGGGTAGACAAGAGGAACGGTGATAACAAATACGAGATGGTTTTCTAGTTAATATTAGTGGGTTGAGTCAATAAAACGGTTGTCAGGATCAAAGTGGTTTACTAGGGGTCAACTATGAGGGTAGGATTTTACTAGAGTAAGTGGGTTAAATATTAGGTGCCTTAATCATCTCTGTATATCAAATCAATAATGTGGTCTCGACATGTATAATCGAAGCAAGTTCTAGAATAACAAATCAATGTTGACACACTCATAATAATAAAGTGAGCACGAAAAGAATGTATGCTCTAAAAGGCTCAAAATCTCACAAAAATTATGGGTATTCTGATGTCAACCTCGTAAATTTCAAACTTCAAGGTAACAATTTAGATACAGGTAGACAACCTAACAGAATTTTAATTTTTTGAAAATAGACTCATCATGCTTGATTCTCTAGTATCTTAAAGTTTAAATCATCATTGCACAATTATCAAAGACTTAATCTAAAACATATTAATAAAAATCATGAATCAACAAGAATTTCATTCTAATTAGTGATATGAGAAAATTACTTTAAGACAGAATATCATTCAGGGATTTGGGACTAATGCAAAAAGTTGGGCACTTTTTTTTAATAAACTTTCACTCCCCACACTTAAGATGTACATTGCCCTCAATGTACAAAGATAGATAAACTGACAATATAGTGATAAAATCAAAAGATGGGGAGAAGTGAAACTTCCTAAATTTTGGATGGATTTAATGAATAAGAAATAGGATAGGATTGGGCGAAGGTAAACGTGGGGAAGCACCTTGAAGCATTTGAAATTGAATCCTTGAAGTAGCCAGCTTGATTTCATTATATCCTAAGCTAAATCTAAATGGCAAAATAATAAAGAGAATAAAAATAAAAGTAAATAATACAAAATGAAAGAAGAAAGACAACTGGAAAGGAAAAAGGGAGAAGGGGGTTTAAATAGAGATGCAGCTCACACCTATGTTCCTACTTGTGGTACCCACACAGCCGTGTGTAAGGCCATGTGGGTATGAAAAATTTGAGCCTAAACATGAAAAGAAATAAACTAAACTGATTAGTAGGGTTAGTTCTCAGGTTGCCTCCCGAGAAGCGCTCGTTTAAAGTCTTAAGCTATACTTACCTCTCATTCACACAATCATGGTGGTTTGAGGAGGTGGAAATCTCTTCTCATGCGATCAATTTGGTTATTGATATATAGTTTGAGTTGAGTTGTATTTACCTTAAAAGTGCTGAATTTAGGATTAGTTAACTGTTCCATCTGGGAAGATTTTGAATACTTGATCTCCTATCTTAAGCTAGGTTGTCTAATCGTTAAGTTTGTCGTGGAGTTGCCACATTTTTGCTTTGTGTATTTTTAGTTTTTCTTTGAAGTGTGTCTTCCACTCATCTAGTTCATCGATCAAAGCCTTCATTTCTCATGAATTTCTTCTTTATCGACACGAGGTCTAAGATCTGGCATCTGTGAAAGAGCTTCAAGAAACGACAAGTTAATATGTAATTTTTTTGAGGTTTAAGAAATTTACCGAATTGTTCCTCTGTGTGGTCTTTCTTTATCGCATTGGGGATGACATACGTGGTTGGTACTCTGTAATTATCGAGTTTGGTTTATCATAGCTTACCTCCACCTTACCTTCCTCTACCACATTCTCTTCTGTCAATGTTGGTACATCTAACCATTCACTATCGTGAGTAGTTATTGCTTGAGGTTGCTCTCTAGGGTTAGTTTCGGTGTTGCTAGGCAAGATACCTTGCGGTCTATTTGAGATCAGCTTAGCAAGTTGCCCTAATTGGTTTTCGATCTCTTGGAATGATGCTTCTTGATTTTTGAGTGCTATTTCGGTGTTTTGGAAACGAGTTTCTAACACCGCTATAAATTTTGTCAGCATCTCCTCAAGGTTCGACCCTTGTTCTTGTTGGTGAGGTGGTTGTTGAAAATTTGGAGAAAGTTCCTGTCTTTGACTACTTTGATCATTCCAAGAGAAATTGGCATGGTACCTCCAACCTGCATTATAAGTGTCACTAAAAAATTATTTTAAGGACTAGAATAGTTACCCATAGAGTGGACTTGTTCGTTCTCTGTGCTAGGGTTGTAGGATAGATATTCTATGTTGTTCACCCCTCTTCCATTCATATCATACTGTATTACCAGATGTACCTACAAAGAATTACATACACCATCAATCTTTTTATTCATCATCTCCACCTGATTTGATAGCATAGTGACCGCGTCAAGTTTGAAGACACTGGCTGCTTCAGTAGGCTTTGTCCTCATGAATTGCCACTGATAATTATTCAATGCCATCTTCCTCTATAAACTAAAATTGTCTGCCAAAAGCAAATAAGGTAAAGTTAGCAAAGTAAAAATAAAAATAATAATGAAAATAAATTACAATAAAAAATGGCTAAAGTAATAAAAATTAAATGTTCTTAATATTTCAGTTCCCCGGCAACGGTGCCAAAAACTTTATCGTGTCTGTCGAATCTTAAAAATTTATAAAAAGAATGATCGAACCTAAAAACTAACTAAGACAACGATGGAGGCAAGCGCACCTATCGAACAATAGTATAGTTTAGTGGCAAGACTGAATTGTCGAACCCAAAGGAACCAAAAGTACTAATATTAACTCTCTTTCTATTATTTACCCTACGAATTAAGGGAATTTTTATCTAATCTAAAATTAACTATTTAACTAAGCTAAAGATGCTAAGACAAAGAAGAATTTGGGGAAGGACTTGAGGGAAAACCGATTGATTCAGACAACACCTGAGGAAGAATCCACTTAGACTTCACTTGTTAACTAACTCTAAACCAGACGATTTATTCACTTGACTTGATCCGTAGGATTCCCTAATTTATATTAATACCTCTCTCGAGGTTACTAACGTCTAACCCTAGGTTGATTAATTGAAATCTCTTTCTAATTAAAACCCGCTAGAATTGCATTAACTCGATCTATGGACTCCCATATTAGGTTTGGCCCTAATCCGACAGATTTTTGTCACCTTATCTCTAGGCACGCGAGAAACTCCGCTTAACTATGCTAGATCTACTCTTAGACAGGGTCTCTTCCTCCTCTGCCTAAGCACATCACACTTGAATCAATATCCCAGAAATACCAAAACAAGAATTAAGAACACATAGTTAAGAACAAATCAATTATTTATCATACAGCTCAGATAACATAACAAGATCTATTTTAGGTTTCATCCCCCTCAAGTATCTGAGGGTTTAGTTCATAATTGTAAAAGAAAACATCTCAGAAGAAAAGATAAAACAAAACATAAGAAAACCCTAAAACCCCCTGAAGGAATTGAAGGAGAGTTCCTCCGTCTTGAGTATGATCCCGACTTCTTGAGATGAATCAACTGGCTTTCTTCAAGTAAATCCATGAATTTAACTGCTCTGGCTCGGCTCTTTGGCCTAGCTAAACGCCCCCTTAAAGGTTGGCCTCTAGGGTCTTTATATAAGCTTTTAGAATATGTTTCTTTATCTCTAAGTGCCCTAATCCGACTAGAATTCTTCTTTTCTGCGGCAGAGGCACGTCTATGGCACACGCTCGTGTAAATCGTGGCCAGGCCGTGGTCGAGTCTGTTGATGAGGCACGGCCGTGTGGCTTTGGCCTAGGCCGTGTTGATTTCGAGCTTCGGCCCATTTTCAATGTTTTGGGCCCTTTTCTCGTTCTTTTCATCCTTGGTGCTTTTCTGAGTATAAAACATGAAAACAAAGGATTAGGAGCACCTATTTCCATAATTAAAGGGATAAATCATCCAAAAACATGCTAAATGTGGGATTAAAGTATGTTACTATTACGGTTTATCATCTAGCTCTCAATTCGGCCAATATAGTCCCATCATCAAACAATGCCAGACTCGTGCTCATGGCTCTCAAAGCATATAAGGATTTCCTACTCAGGGCATCCGCAACCACATTTGCTTTTCCCGGGTGGTAATCAATGACTAACTCATAGTCTTTCAATAACTCAAGCCACCGCATCTGTCTCAAATTTAGATCCTTCTGATCCATCAAATACTTCAAACTCTTGTGATCCGTAAAGATTCAGCAGTTTTCCCCATACAAGTAATGTTGCCAAATCTTTAACACGAAAACAATCGCAGCCAACTTCAAATCGTGAGTAGGATAATTCTTCTCGTGCAATTTTAACTGCCTCAAGGTGTAAGCGACTTCCTTACCCTCTTTCATCAACACGCAACCGAGACGATTAAATGACGCATCACTGTAAACCACGAACTCTTTTCCCAATTCTGGTTGGACCAAAACTAGTGCCTCAATTAACAATGTTTTCAACCTCTTGAAACTCTGTTGACATGTCTCAGTCCAATCAAACTTTACATCTTTATGTAACAGTTTCATCATCGGGGTAGCAATCACAGAAAATCCCTTTACGAAATGTCTGTAATATCCCTCTAAACCCAGAAAGCTTCTAACTTCTGATACATTTCTCGGTTGTTTCCAATCCGCATAGCCGAAATCTTACTCGGGTCAACTCTAATGCCATCACCTGACACAACATGTCTTAGGAATCCGACCTCTTGGAGCCAAAACTTACTCTTGCTAAACATAGCATACAACTACTTATCTCTTAAAGTTTGCAAGGCAATTCTCAAATGTTCTTCATGATTGTTCTCATCCCGAGAATAGATCAATATGTCGTCAATGAAGACAACTACAAACTTGTCAACATACGGTCTGAAGACACGATTCATCAGATCTGTAAAATCGCAGGTGCATTCGTTAAACCAAATTTACATGACCTGAAACTCGTAATGGCCATACCTTGTTCAAAATGTAGTTTTCAACACATCTAGCTCTTTCACTCTCAGCTGATAATAACCAGACCTTAGGTCTATCTTGAAGAATACTGAAGCTCCCTTCAGTTGATCAAAAAGATCATCAATCCTTGGTAAAGGATACTTATTCTTCACCGTTACTTTATTGAGTTGCCTATAGTCTATGCACAACCTCATAGACCCATCTTTCTTCTTCACAAATAATACCGGAGCACCCTATGGTGAGTAGCTCGGTCTCACAAAACCTTTATCCGTCAACTCTTCCAACTAAACTTTCAATTCTTTTAACTTTACGGGTGCCATCCTATACAGAGCAATTGAAATAGGTGCCGTTCTCAGAATTAACTCAATCCCAAACTAGATCTCTCTCAATGGAGGTAATCTGGGAAACTCCTCCGAGAATACATTCAGATACTCAAATACCTCCGGCACTGATTCAATCTTCACCTCAGACTCTTGAGTATTCAATACAAACACGAGATAGGACTCACATCCCTTTCTCAGGCATTTCTTGGCTACTAAGGAAGAAATCATCACTGGTAGACTATTCGATCCACCTGATTCAACCCGATTAACATCTCTAGCCCCATATTTCAACTCGATAAACTTACTACCACAGGTCACTAAGACACTATACGTAGTCAACCAATCCATGCCAAGGATTAAATCAAACTCATGAAATGACAACAACATCAGGTTTTCCAGAAAACAATGACTCTCAATCATCAAAGGACAATTCTTACACACCTTGTCCACTAACACATGCTTCCTAACGGGTTTGACGCCTTAACCACAATGTCCGTAGACTCAACGATCATACTCAAACTAGATGCCAATCTCATGCAAATATAGGAATGGGTAGACCCTGGGTCAATTAAAGCAATAACAAAGGTGTCATAGAGAGAAAAAGTACCCGTTATCACAACTGGGGAGGATGCCTCTTTGCGAGCACGAATGGCTTATGTCCTTGCAGGCGCTTGACCTCCGGTCTCATAGTAGAGTCTCATGACGCACCTCTACCTCTAGTTTCCCCTCCTGGGTTCTTTGGTGGCCTACCCTTCTTAGGTACATTACTAGATCTTCTCTCTTTCTTCTCTTCCTTGTCATCCATTTCGGGGTAATTTTGGATAAAATGATCAGGGGAACCACACTTATAATAGTTTCGACTGTTACCCTAACACTCTCCAGTGTGATATCTACCACAACTTGGACACTCTGGTTTGTTTTTCGGATTGCCCACACTTTCCATCGAGGTGGTTGGACTCATGAACTCGAACGAGTGTTGCCTTGATCCCGAGGTGACTATCCAACTGATGTAGTGGTCCGAGGATTCGCCTCCTTGGATCTTTTCAATTGAGCTTGGTGCGATTTGCCCAACAGTCATTTTCTCGCATCTCGGGCCTCACTCACCACCCTTCTCTTTTCCTTACTCAGTTCTTTGGCATTACTTGCCCTATCAACTAACACTACGAATGCTTTCAATTCCAAAATACCAACCAGAAGTTTGATATCCCCATTCAGTCCATCTTCAAACCTTTTACATAAAACAGTCTCCGTCGACGCACATTCTTGAGCGTATTTGCTAAGCCTAACAAACTTACGCTCATATTCTGCTACTGACTTCTTCCTTTCTTCAACTCAAGGAATTCCTTCCTTTTTCAATCAGTAAATCTCTGGCTTATATACTTCTTCCGAAACTCTTCTAAAAATAAGTCCCACGTCACCCGCTCTTTTGGGACTACCGACGTCAACGTTTTCCACCAATGGTATGCCGAGTCTCTTAGCAAAGATACGACACACTTCAGGTTCTCTTCAGGTGTACATGAGAATTCATCAAACACTCTCATCGAGTTCTCTAGCCAGAACTCTGCCCTCTCAGAGTCATCATCTACCTTAGCTCTAAAATCCTCAGCCTCATGTTTCCTAATCTTATCTACTGGGGGCTTCGTTACTCTCACTACTTCTATACCTTGAGGAGCCACTAGAACTGGCTGAGGTATAGGAGAAGGTGGAGGAGGTTGAGCATTAGGGTTTGCTCGAACATTCTCCGAGTTTCAGTTACTCATCATCTAGAGAAAGGCTTCCGAGCCTTATCTCTTTGACCCCCAATGTCAGGTTCACTCTGTGTAGGCGCGATCCCTTGCACGGGAGTTGACACATTACTAGCTACATGATCAGCAACCGATTGATCAGGATCCATACACTGTATAAAACAAGTTTAAAATCATCAGAAGCCACCACACTATCGTTATACACTTATGGCATGTATAGCTAGACTTTTACACCCGCTACTGTAGTCCTAAAAATGACTAAACCATAGCTTTGATACCACTAAATGAACCCCCTTACCCATATTCTACGCCAGAACTGGGCCTGAGGCATTATCGGATTAAAACCATATGATCGCCACTTAGGCTCATCGTAATTACACTCTTAAGTCACCTTAACAACCTCGTTCTCAACTTACGAGGCCTCACTCAAACTCACGAGGGCTCTTGAGACCTTATCTAAAACTTCTACGATTTAAAATTTCTCTATCTAAACAGGGACTATACACCCGTGTAAGGTGAGACACGCCCGTGGAAGGTCACACACGCCCATGCCCTCAACCCATGCATGAAAACCCAAGTGTTCTGCCAATACCCACGGCTAGGGCACACGCCCGTGCTCACCACCCATGGTGAACACTGACTACACCACATGGCCTAAAGTCTAGACACACGCCCGTGTGGCTAGCCCATGACCTATACTATTTGAAACTGTCAAAGAGACACGGCCAAAGCATACGCCCGTAGGCTAACCGTGTGTCACATATGGCATAGACACATGCCTGTGTGTCTATCCATATTGACAAGAACATAGGTATATGCTAAGCTCTTCTCACCCCTCAAGTTCATACAACATACACTCATCCAATTCATCTATAATCAACTCATAATGAAGAACAAACTCACATGAATATCTACATCTTTTCATATAATAAAATAGCCAACAACTATGGCATTACACAAAATAGATTATCCATCTAAGGCCAACATATCTTAGCCATTTACAAAAAAATTCATTAACTTGTCTAGCCTCTATACATGCCATATACAAAACATCAAGTCTACTGTGTCGGAGTGTCCTGATAGTGTGGGTGATCATCCGATTAATCCTCGTATCTCGATTCAACCTTTTTCTCTATAAGACAAGGGAAAGGAAAAAGAGTAAGCTTTGAGCATAGTAAGTTTACACATAAAAAATTTAAGCATTCTAATATAAACTAAACAACAATTAGTATTATACTACTAAATAAATTCACATCCACAATTATGGTTACTCTTTCTATCCTTTGCCACATTTCCAACACATCATGAGTCATGTACTCATAATCATTGACATGCACCCTTGCACTCGATATCACAATTACTCAATATACAACAAATCATTATTCTTAATAATACATTCACACAGCAAACTTCTCGGTGGTTTCGCACTTAGCCCACCACAATCAAATTATATGGTAGTATCACACTTAGCCTACCAAAAAGGTATTCATAGTGGTTTTGCACATAGCCCACTAAATAATATACTTAACTACGGTATCGCACACAGCCCGTCATTGTTAAGTATTGAGGTGGTATCACACTTAGCCCACCATCAAGCATTATCACTACTCACTCACATATCTACTTGTAATCCATTCATCCATTCACAACTACTATCTCATTCATCCCACTAGAACTGCATAAGTCTTCAATCATGCTACACACTAGCTAGCATTAAGAAGGTAAATGCATATTTGCATCGTTTATACGTAAACTTACCTCGGCACTCAAAAGTATTAAAATGTGCAATTTAATCCACCACTTTGCTCTTACCTCGATTTTGATCCGGGCTTCGTCTTTCTTGATCTATAATGAAAAATCAACTCATTTAATACACACATTGACTAAATTGACCCTTATCTCATACTTTAGCAAAATTACCATTTTACCTTAAAACTTTCTCATATTTACACTTTTGGCCCAAGGCTCGTAAAGTGATTTTCATTCACTTTTCTAGCCTTTCATGCATAGCCGAACCACTTACTCAATTAAGGCAATCATCAATTCTCACTAAATCACACATGTTTGACCAATCTCAAGACTTTTACAAACAAGTCCCTACATGCATTTTTAATGGAAATCACTTAACAAAAGATGTTTCTATTACATCAAACTTTCATATTCTTCCATAAAACACCAAAATACATGCATGTCATACATGGGTACATTTTTTAACATCCATCCTAACTCAACATATAGCTAAAAATAGCTTTCTCATATTACTAGGACTTTAAAAATACGAAAAATATCAAAAATGGGGCTTGGATGTACTTACTAGAAAGCTTGAAAATTTGATGAGCCCTAACAATGGATTCTTGAAAATTTTGGCAGCCTTGGAGAAGAAGATGATTGAAATTCTATCATCTTTTCCCATTTTAATCATTTAATTGACAAATAACCAAAATGCCCTTTTTGTCAAACATTCAAATTTTAACCCACTCATTCCCAATTTTGTCCAAAAATTGGAAATTGGAAAAATTTCACATTAAAGACCTCTAATTGATATTCTAGATCTATTTCATACAAATAACTCCTAGAATCTTACATTTTCAACTTTTGCAATTTAGTCCATTTTGGACAATTCAACCGTAATTTCACAAAATTGCTTCATGAAACTTTCACACTAACATGCAAACATGACATAAACCAAAAAACTCATACATATACCTCAGATTTATGGTATTGCACCACTATTTTGATTAGGCCCTAAATCGGGATATCACACTAATAGTCCTTCTTTAGCTACTATTCACAAGTATCCCCTAGATCTGCACTCACACATGCACCATCAAACTTCGAGTGACTCATAACCCACACCAGTCACCCCTATAGTTCATACTCACATTCGACCATTTACTTAAACCATATTCGAGTTGAGTACACTTACACTTTGCTAACGATCCTTACCACGCTTGCGATCTCTGAACCTTATCGGAATCCACTTTTGATACTGTGGCCTAGATAACTACTAAACGAGATTCGACTTTTACCCTTGATTGATAGTAGGTAACCATCGATTTGTGATAGAAGAAAAAAACAAAGATTCGATACTAATAGCGATTTTGGTAAGAGAAGATGATGATACTTCAGCAATAAAAGAGTTTGGCTATGAGATAATTCAGTAAAAAGGGATTCGGCTATAGGAGATTTCACCAACAAGGCAAGGTATTTTCGACCGTGGAAAAATAAGGTTTCGTTAAGAAAAGAAAAGAATGAAAAATTTGGTATTACCTCGGCCCCCAGATTCGGCACACACATATTTATATAGCCTATAGCCGAAACTTAGCCACCCCTAAAGTCTAATTCGACACCACTTCATCCACTACTCATCTCCTAATTTTTCTCCATGATATCTCCCTTATCCTTCTCATAAATTCTCTCTACTGATCACTTCTCCTTAGTGTCCCTCTACACGCCACTTCCAGCCTTCTAAAAGCCTAAAATTAAACTCCAAAATAAAATTAAGCTAGCACTCAAACCTCAGACCTCCCTGCATGCATATGTCGCCACCTCCCTACACCCTAATGGCGTTACTTACCCACTTCACCACAGGCTTCTTTGTGCCATTTTTCACTTTATTTTTATTTAATAGCCCACTACTCACAACCCTGATTTCTTAATTAAATAAATTAAGAATCCTCCACCACTAAACTCGAACCCAGAGCTTCTCCAACACACCAAGACACTCCAAATTCATTAAACCTTTAAAGCCGTCATGTCATTTGTCATTTTCTTGCTCACTTAAAAATTTTATGAGACCCAAAGCCCAATAGGCCCAATTCTTCTAGTCCCAAATTTGGGGCATTACAATTCTACCCGCTTAAAGAAATTTCGTCTTCAAAATTTCTAACTAACTGCTAAACGCACTGCTCAAGTCACACCACTATGCTTTCACTACGCACTCTGATTTAATAACACATAAACATTGCATGCATACAGTTTCTATACCCAAAAATATCGCATCCACACAAAACATACCAGACTTAACGGTGATTGAACAATCCCGAGCCTTATGCTCCTCAGACCCGCATCTGAAACACACTCCTGACTTCCTCCAGCATTCACTCGGATGACACCTTCTGCAATACTCGCAAGCCAAAAATTTTGGACGTACCTTAACATGCTTCACAAAACAAGACTGCGACCCTAGAAAACTATGATCTCCTTTTTCTTACATTCCACGCACCTAACCCGAAGTGTTTCATCAATTTCTTTAACCTCCTCCAATACCTCCCTAACTAGCCGAAGTAAAGACATCATTTCTAACACTTTCACACTTACTTACGACCCTTGCACTTCTTCTAGCGCTCATCGCTGATTCTCATATTATCTGAATTAGGAATTTTTTATGAATTTAGTTCATAGTTTCACTGTTAAAAGTACATTTCTTATGCAAGTAACAATTTAAAAGTTATTTCGCAGTCGTAAATCCACTACAGGCTTAAGTTTCCTATGGGTTTTAGTCTCTAAGAACCTATTGTTTAAAGTGGCCCAATATCTAGATATAGTTCAATAATCTAAACAAATGTAAGCACAGAAAGCTTACTTGGCTCGACGTCGAGGCTCGGTGAACCACACTTCAAAAACCCTACACAAACTTTTTTAATCTATTTGTTTTAAAACCCAAAATCTAAGGCCCATTTCACAGATCGAGCTTTGTAACCAGGCTCTAAAACCACTAAATTTCACACCCTCAGACCCAGCCTAGACGTTATGGCCAAATTCAATGATGTCACATCAATAGAACAATTCAAAACAATTTTGCTAAGTTAAAATTTAAGGCCTAAAAGCCCAAAATCCTTGAATCTTGTTAAGTCATGATAAAAGCCCATGTTTAAACTTAAGAAATTTATCCATGTTCAACAATTAAGTAAACAGTTGAAACAAAAACAACAAAACTCAAAATCTAAAGTTAAATCGGAGTACATGGCCTTATTACAACCCAACGGAAACAAAGTAATTTAAAATTAAGTCTTTCAAAACAAATTAAGAACTACTTGTAGTGTGGCCACCTTCGAGTCCTCTTCCACATTGAGTCGTCTACTGAGGATCACCTAAGACATTAATAAAAAGGGTGTGAGTTTCAAAACTCAGTGTGTACGACCCTTGGTAATCGAATCAACATACAATTATTACATTGGTCCTAAGCCTTATCAAAATGATGGTCTTGGGCCTTAGCCCACAATGGCCTCATATCATATCACATCATATCACATGAAAACAAGGTTATGCAAAATATCCCCAAAAGTCCATCCGCTACACTCCATTTCCTTTCCAACCCTACACTCTTGTGGGGATATAAATATCAACCCACCCATCCCTACACTCCAAAGGTAGCACCAACAGCAGCACTACTTAACATTATAGCAAAGCTACTAAGTATATAATGGGCTTAAAGCCACCGGTGGATCCACGGTCGTCAAGCAAATATGCGATCCTCAAATTCTTCCTTCGTACCATAATTCCCACCCATATGCATCCTAAACAGAATATCATATGAATGCAGCATGCACATGAGTAACATCCATAATCTTCATACTCATCACATAGGGGTATTTTAGTCATTTCACAATCAGGGGTATTTTCATAATCCTACCCTACAGGGGTATTATCGTAATTCTACCCTACAGGAGTATTATCGTAATTTCTTCATCTCGGTTTTAGTTATGAACTTTAGCCCATCGACAAGTCCTCGCAGCTAAAGTGAATAGATACTATGCACCAGGTAGGATCCCAGAGAAGAGGAGGTGAGCCACTAGGACCGCTTAAGTACCAAGCTCTCCCTAGATCCAATCCTAGACATGCATATGTCCATTGCCACACTCTAACTTAGCGACTTGTCCACAGAGATGTTTATTTATTAAAATAAGTTTTATGCTATTTAAGAATTCATCAGACTAGGCCTAGAGTCCATTAAAACCCTAGCATGCATTTCTAAAATCCCATAAAGCCCATCAAGCCCATTTCACGTTTATATAGCCCATTACGCCCAAATTACATCCTTATGGACATTAGGCCCAGATCTCACTCATATTTCCTATTAAGCCCAAAAAATTCCAGATCATGTAACATGCATGACTAACTCAATTCATATAACCAAATCAATCAATTTTATCAAACTTAGCCTCAGGGCCCATCGGGCCCATTTAGCCACTTTCGACCTTTCGACTTTCCGACATTGCAGATATCATGTGTGTTTAGTGTTTGTACACATCTGGTTACTGTGATGTGCTATACTATCCTTGGTCTTAAACCTACAACCAACCAACTTTCAATCAATCACCTATACTTAATCAAAATATTTACCAAAAGTCGAAGCCTTATCGTAACCTTACCGTGTACCACCGGGTTCTAATAGTCCTTCCTTAGCTACTAATCATGAGTATCCCCTAGATCTGCACTCACACATACACCATCAGACTTTTAGTGACTCATAATCCACACAAGTCACCCCTATAGATCATACTCACATTCGGCCATTTACTTAAACCATAATCGAGTTGAGTACACTTACACTTTGCTAACGATCCTTACCAAACTTGCGATCTCTAGACCTTACTCGAATCCACTTTTGATCCTGTGGCCTAGATAACTACTAAATGAGATTTGGCTTTTACCCTTGACTAATAATATGTAACAATCAATTTGTGATAGAGGAAAACAACAGAGATTCGGCACTAATAGCGATTTCGACAAGAGAAGATGATGATACTTCGGCAATAAAAGAGTTTGGCTATGAGAGAATTCGGTAAAAAAGGATTCGGCTATAGGAGATTTTGGCAACAAGGCAAGGTATTTTTGGCCATGGAAAAATAAAGTTTCGGCAAGGAAAAGAAAAAGAATGAAAAATTTAGTATTACCTCGGCCCCAGATTCGGCACACACACATTTATATAGCCTATAGCCGAAACTTAGCCACCCCTAAAGTCCAATTCGGCACTACTTCATCCACTACTCATCTCCTAATTTTTCTCCATGATATCTCCCTTATCCTTCTCCTAAATTCTCTCTACTGATCACTTCTCCTTAGTGTCCTTCTACACGCCACTTCTAGCCTTCTAGAAGCCTAAAATTAAACTCCAAAATAAAACTAATCTAGCACTCGAACCTTAGACCTCCATGCATGCATATGTTGCCACCTCCCTACATCCTAGTGGCGTCATTTACCCACTTCACCATAGGCTTCTTTGTGCCATTTTTCACTTTATTTTTATTTAACAACCCACTACTCACAACCCTGATTTCTTAATTAAATAAATTAAGAATCCTCCACCACAAAACTCGAACCCAGAGCTTCTCCAACACACGTAGACACTCCAAATTTGTTAAACCTTTAAAGTCGTCATGTCATTTGTCATTTTCTTGCTCATTTAAAAATTTTATGACACCCAAAACCCAATAGGCCCAATTCTTCTAGGCCCAAATTCAGGGTGTTACAATTGGGGACTAAATTGATAGATTTTCAAGTTAAAAATGAAAAGGACTGAATTATAGAATAAATTATAAATTTTAAGTAATAGGGACTAAATTGTAAAATTTTTAAAATTTAAGGATTTAAGTAAAATTAGATAGTTAAATCTAGATTAAAGTAGAAATTAAATAAAATATAGAATTGATTATGAAGAAATAATATTAGTCTCGGTTTAGGGACTAAATTAGAATTTTGACAAATGTTGAGTAAAAAGTTGAAATATTCAATATGAAATTTAAATTGTATTGTATTGATAAATTTTAATTATTTTAATTCTGTAGCTAACGTCGTACCAGAATCCTCAACTAAAAAGGGGAAAAATAAGGTCAACGTGGAATAGCTCGGAACTCCTAACTTGTATTTCTATAATCCAAAATTGTTATAATTCAATTTAATATATATGGCAAGTATTGAGGTGAGAATTATTGTGTTTTGCAATTGAAATGGATTGATTTAGTATGTGATGAATTTATTGAATTTATATTGATTGAATTGGTATATAAATATATTGAATATATTGATTATTTGAATTGAAATGAATATTGGTTGTATTTGAAAAGTGAATTGAAACCCTGTTGACTATATCAGGCTGAGCCAGATATAGATGGCATGCCATAGGACCAGAAGAGTTCAGGAATTTCTTCGACTTCGAGTCGATGAGACACTGGGTGTCAATTTACTACTTCAGATTAATTCGATGAGGCACTGGGTGCCAATTTACTTCGATTTAGCAGATGAGACACTGGGTGTCAATTGGTTACTTCGAATTATCAGATGAGGCACTGGGTGCCAAACTGGTGTGTTTTGGTTCGATCCGTGTATCCATCCGAGTTTGAGTTGTGTTAATAGGGGTAAATGAATAATAAAGTTCTATAATTGATATTGAAATGGTATGGTATGAGAAATGGAAGTGAAATAGTGGATTGAAAATAGAATGTGAAATATGTTGCATATATATAGAATATTTGAGTTATATACTCATGAAATGACTATGGAATGGATATTGCAATTGTATAATGAAATGTGAAATAAATTGTCAAAAGCTATTTGTATAGCAAGTATGATAATTGAGATATTTGTGAAACAAATGAAATATGATATGGTTGTTGTAATAATTAAATGTTAGTATGTGTTTATATTTCAATTGTATATTTGTAATTTCTTATATTTAAATATTTGGATTATAGAAATACCACTGAGTTTATACTCAGCGTACGATTTTATTTCTCGTGTGCAGGTTAGGTACATAACTTTTGATCGCCGATTCAGCATCCAACAACGATCCGGAACTCAAATGTGGTGATGTTTATCATTTGTGTCGGCATGTACCAAGGGTGTTTAAATAATAGTTATTTTGAGGTTTGATATTAAATGATGTTATAAGTTTAATTTTGGTTGGTTTTATACATATAAATATGTGTTTATTTTTGAAGCCATATTATGGCATGGTAAATTGAACTAAATCTAGATAGGTGCATGTGAATTTAATTTTATGTTTAAGTGCTCATGAACTAGGCAAAATTTTTTTGGATTTGATCTGTTTATAATTTGGATTAAAATGATGCTTTGATGACTTGTTTTGATGATATAAAATGTTTGAAATTTTTGTCTCTTTGATCTGTAAACTCGGTAATGCACCGTAACTCGGTTCCGGTAAGAGATATGGATTGGGGGTGTTACAATTTAGTGGTATCATAGCTTTGCAAGTCTAACCGATTCTCGAACTAAATCGAGTTAAGAATTGAGTCTAGAGGTACATGCCATAATTGAGTCGAATTGAGTCAGGATTTGGATGCTGATGTAACACCCTTAACCCGTATCCGTCACCTAATTAAGGTTATGAGGAATTTTCGATCTAAACCCAACCCAGAATAAGCATTCATATACATAAATCATAGTTCTTTATTACAAGTTTGAATCAAATGAACTTCACTCGCATGGCTATCAAATTTTGAATTCATTATTGACATACTTCAATTATATAACATTACATCATAGCTAATAAAATTTTATTAATAATTATATATTACTCACTTTCGCATATATAAGAATTAACATATACCATTTCATTCATAGAATATCTCACATGCATGTAATCAGCCAACCATTTTATAACAGCCCAGTTTAGGCCCTAGTCAGAACAGTGGTTTTGAGACCACAAATCTGAGGTCGATATAAAAATTTAATATTATTTTCTGTGTGAATGGTATTTGACATTGTCCATGTGAAAATTCTGTGTGATAATTTGATCATTTGTGCCGAATTTAGAGAAAGGACTTAATCCCATAAAATGCAAAAGTTGTGTGCTGATTGTTAAAATGCTTAATTGTCATGGCTTTTTAAATAAAGTGTCTTATGTTGTAAATGAACCATTAAAAGTATAGATGGACATAAATGGGTATATATTAAGTGTATTTATAATGTTTTAATGAAGGGAAAAATAGTAAACTTTGTTGTAATGTTAATATAATAAATAAAACACAAATTTTACCCATTATGTTCATCCATGCACAAAAATTGAGAGGAAAGAAAGGGTTAAGAGCTTTGTAGATTTCGGCACATTGAATTCTTGATTAAGGTATGTTCTAAGTTCGATTTTTGATAATTTCTACATTTTTGTAATCGTTGCTTCGTACTCTAGCTAACCCATGTTGTAATTTTGTGAATTGGTGATGTTTTTGTGATCAACCATTGATAAACACTTGAGCTTTGTGATGTTAGTTGGTGAAATATGAAAGCTTGGTGTTGGGTTAACATAGTTTGTATTTGAATTTTTAGTGAAATTGAGTATTTTGGGCTAAATTGTGAAAAGTGTAAATTGAGGGACTAAAATGTGAAATAAATGAAATGTGTGGACTTGTACGAATATAGAGAGGATTCAGCTAAGTATATGTGTTTTGGAATTTAGTATATTGGATGATTTTGTGAAATAGGGACTAAAGTGTCGAAATGTGAAAATGTGAGTAAAATACCCTAAATATATGTGTTTCGACTAAAATGAATGATTTGATGATTGAATGGATTGAATTTGAATGTGTATAGACCAAGAGAGGAGAGGTTCGGATCGAGATCGAGGCAAAGATAAAGTGCTCGATTAATCGACTGTATCAATAGTTCGACGTCTGAGGTAAGTTCGGATAGGATAGATATTATTAAGATATGTTTTAGCATTAAGAAATGAATATGTATTTGTGTATGAAAGTCAGTTGCTATATGCAAGATTTTAGTTGATGGCACTAAGTGTGCGAAATTGAAATCGAAACAGAAATGAATAGCACTATGTGTGCGATGATATGAAAGCTTGACTTATGGACCTAGCACTGTGTGTGTGATACCGAGATAAGTCGGTTGAAAGATTAAGCACTAAGTATGCGATGACGATTATGATCCGGTTATGAAATTGTCACTAAGTGTGCGAAATAATCAAAAAGAATAGTAAAGGTTGAACGAGAGGTAATATCGAGCAATTGAGTAGCATGAATGATGAGTAACTATGTGTTGATCAAGGTACGTTTGAACCTAGGTGGTTGATGATAGCCTTAATAGTTATATGAATAGATACTTGAGAATATGTTTGAGATTGATGATGAGCCTAATTGTGTAATTTATCTATGTGATGATTTAATTGTGTATGATGTGGTATTATTGAGTAATATGAATTAAATTACGAACTTACTAAGCTTTACTAAGCTTTGTCAAAATATGGCAAAGCTTATTGTGTGATTTGTGTTTTGTGGCTAGATATGTGATAGTTTTGGCATGAATGACTTTGGTATGATCCATTTGAGAAATTGACTTATGGCATTTATGATGTTTTGTAAATGACCATGAATTGAATGATTATTTTGATACTTTTAAGTAGTCCAGTTGTTTTGGCGGTATGATCCATTTGGCGGCATTTTGGTTTTGTAAATGCTATAATGTTAGTGACCATGGACCATGGGGTAAAGTCAGTAGCTTGCTTAAAGGCACACGGCCATGGCACACAGGTGTGCCTAGAAGCCGTGTGAGAAAGTCAGTATATGGCCTAGTAGTGCACGGCCTTACCACACGGGGGTGCTTGGTAACCGTGTTACTTTGGCAGGATTGACCATGGCCAGGGTACACGGGCGTGCTTGGTGGCCGTGGTGAGGAATCAGGTTCGACCATGATGAAGACACACGGGTGTGTCTAGCAGCCGTGGAGAGCACATGGTTGGCTCCCACGAGCTTGTATCCCTTATTTTGGATAAGTTTTTATGTTTCCAAAAAATTTTGTATATGTTTCGATTTAGTCCCAATCCTTCTCTAGCAGGTGTTTAAGGTCTTATTGGTCTCAATAAGGGACTATATGTTTATGTTTTGATGTAATATATTGATGATTGACTTTGTGTCGTGAATGGGTTGTTAAATGATTTGATTGTTCAGTAATGCCTCTTAACCCTATTCCGATGATGGTTTTGGGTTAAGGGTGTTACATTATATTGGTATCAGAGCTACGGTTTAGTCGATTCTCAGACTAACGTAGCGTGTGTGAGTCTAGCTATACATGCCATATTATAAAATTGTGATAGTGTGATGAATTCTGATAGTTGAAAATTATGTTTTCATATAGTAATGGATCTTGATCGAGCAGTTGCTGACGACATGGAGAGTAATGCGCATGCTCCCACTCAGGGGACAACGCCGGCCACATCTAGGCCGAATGAAAGTAATGATGGAGGAGAGGCTAAGTAACCTTTCTTTTGTATGATGAGTGAATGGTTTTTAGAATTTGTTCGAACGAATCCGACTACTCCACAACCTCCACCCCCACAAGTACCTGTTGTGCCACAAATTGTAGATCCGGTCAGATTGAATAAACCACATGTAGACAATATTCAGAAGTACGGGGCTGAAGAGTTTAGGGCCACGACTGATGATGATGCTGAGCGGGTCGAGTTTTGGCTCGAGAATACAATTCAAGTATTTGATGAGATGTCGTTGAATCCTGATAAGTGCATTAAGTGTGTAGTTTCCTTATTGAGAGACATGGCTTATAACTAGTGGAAAACATTGATATCCGTAGTTTCGAGAGAGAGAATCACTTGGGATTTCTTTTAAGCCGAGTTCAAAAAGAAGTATATTAGTCAATGCTTCATTGATCAGAAACGTAAAGAGTTTCTAGAACTGAAACAGGGTCATTTGTTTGTTACTGAATACGAGTGGGAATTCATAAGATTGAGTCAATACGCGAGAGAATGTGTTTTGACCGAAGCTACTATGTGCAAACGCTTCATAGAGGGATTGAATAAGGACATTAAGTTTCTGGTTTGAATACTCGATATAAACAAATTTGTTATGTTAGTTGAAAGAGCAGGCAAAGCTGAGGAGCTCAGTAAAGAAAAGAAGAAAGCTGATTCTGAAGCTCGCGATGAAAGAAAGAGATCGATGAGTAAGTTTTCTCAACCTTCTACAAAGAGATTTAGAGATGCAAACAATCATTCAATTGCTTCGTTCGGACATTCAAGTAGAGATTGTTCGAGACAAAACGCTGGTCCACAAACTCAGGCTCTGATTGAATCATGTATCGGCAGTGTTAAGAATAACAAGCCCGAGTGTAGACAATGTGGGAGACGACATGTGGGAGAGTCCTGGGGCAAGTATAACAATAGAACATGCTATAAGTGTGGATCCCGATATCATTTTATTCGAGATTGCCCAAAGATGGTCGAAGAAGAAAATGTTCAGAATGAAAGATCAAGTAATGTGACAGCTAGGGGTAGACCACCTAGAAACACCAGAAATGTGAGTGAAAGTTAGAGAGGGACAACCGATACAGCTGTGAGGTTAGAAACAAGAGAACTTGCCCGAGCTTATGCTATACGTGCACGAGAGGAAGCATCATCTCCAGATGTCATCACTGGTACTTTCAGTTTATTTGATATTGATGTTCTTGCACTGATAGATTCAGGATCTACCCATTCTTATGTGTGTATGAATTTAGTATTGAATAAGACTCTGCCTGTTGAGTCTACTTAATTTGTGATTAGAGTATCGAACCCCTTAGGCAAGTGTGTCTTGGTGGATAAGATGTGCAAGAATTGCCCATTGATGTTTCGAGATGTTTGTTTTCCAGTTAATTTGATGTTGCTACCATTCGATGAATTTGACATAATTTTGGGTATGGATTGGATTACTTTGCATAATGCCATCGTGAATTGTAAGAGAAAGAGCATTAAATTGAAGAGTCAAAATGATGAGATAGTTCGAATTGAGTCCAGTGATATGAAAGGATTACCAACTATTGTATCTGCGATGAAAGCTATGAACTATGTGATAAAGTGTTGTGAAGCTTATTTGGCGTATGTAATTAATACAAAAGTGTCGAAAAAGAAAGTCGAATCTGTGCCTATGGTATGTGAGTTTCCAGACGTGTTTCCTAAAGAGTTGCCGAGATTACCTCCAAAATCGTGAAGTTGAATTTGGTATTGCATTAGTGCCGGGAACCACTCCCATTTCGATAGCTCCGTACAGAATGGCACCAATAGAATTAAAAAGTTGAAATATCAGTTACAGGAGTTGACTAATAGAGGATTTGCACGACCGAGTTTCTCACCCTGGGGAGCTCTTGTGTTATTTGTGAAAAAGAAAGATGGAACTATGAGAATGTGTATTGATTATCGACAATTGAACAAAGTGACAATAATGAAAAAATATTCATTGCCTCGTATTGATGATTTGTTTGATCAGCTGAGAGAAGCTACAGTATTTTCTAAGATAGATTTGATATCAGGGTACAATCAGTTGAGAGTTAAAGAATCTGATGTGTCGAAAACTACTTTTAAAATGAGGTATGGACATTACAAATTCTTAGTGATACCTTTCGGACTAACAAATGCTCCTGCATTGTTTATGGATTTGATGAAACGAATATTCAGACCATATTTAGATCACTTCGTGGTGGTGTTTATTGATGATATTTTGATTTATTCGTGTAATGAGACGTAGCATGCTGAGCATTTGAGAATCGTACTACAAACTCTAAGTGAGAAACAGTTGTATGCAAAGTTTAGCAAATGTGAATTTTGGTTGCGTGAGGTTGGTTTTCTGGGACATGTATCAGCTACCGGGATACGAGTTGATTCGAGTAAAATCTATGCTATTTTGGAGTGGAAGCCTATGAGAAATGTGTCTGAAGTTCGTAGTTTTTCAGGACTAGCGGGATATTATAGACGATTTGTGAAAGGTTTCTCAATGATTGCGACCCCATTGACAAAGTTGTTACAGAAAGATGTTAGATTTGTGTGGTCAAAAAGTGCCAACAGAGTTTTGAACAGTTGAAGGTGTTTTTGATGAAGCACCGGTGTTGATTCAACTTTGAGTCGAGCAAAGAGTTCATAGTTCTGATGATGCATCGTTAAATGGTTTGGGGTGTGTGTTGATGCAAGAAGGGAAAGTCATTGCTTATGCTTCGAGGTAGTTAAAACCGCACGAAAAGAATTATCCAACACATAACCTTGAATTGGCTGCGATTGTGTTTGCATTGAAGATTTGGTGTCACTACTTATTCGGTGAAAAATGTCATATTTATACTGATCATAAGAGTTTAAAGTATTTGATGACTTAGAAAGATTTGAATTTGCGACAGATGAGATGGTTAGAATTGTTGAAAGACTACGAACTTGTGATAGATTACCACCCAGGTAAAGCTAACGTTGTAGCTGATGCCTTGAGTCGTAAATCATTATATGCTTTGCGAGCTATGAGCAATCACATAGATCTGTGTGATGATGATGTGGTTGCAGCTGAATTGAAAGTAAAACCATTATTTTTATGACAGATATGTGATGCTCAGAAAATTGATAATGAGTTGTTAGTAAAAAGAGTTCAGGGTGATTCGAATGTTGTATCGAAATTTTGAGCTGATAGTGATGATTGTTTGAGATTCAGATATCGGATCTGTGTTTCGAGAAATTCAGGGTTGATTCAAATGATTTTGAATGAATCTCACAATAGTCATTTAACTGTTCATCCGGGGAGTACAAAAATGTATAATGATCTGAAACTGTTTTATTGGTGGCATGGTATGAAAAGAGACATTTCTAACTTTGTGTCAAAGTGTTTAGTTTGTCAGCAAGTTAAGGCTGAACATCATGTTTTGTATGGTTTGTTACAACCGATTATGATTCCTGAGTGGAAATGGGAGAGAGTTACGTTGGACTTTGTGTCGGATTGCCCTTATCTCCGAGTAAGAAAGATGCAATTTGGGTGATAATGGACAGATTGACGAAATCAGCTCATTTTGTTCCAGTAAGAACTGATTATTCTTTAGATAAGTTAGCTAAATTGTATATCAATGAGATTGTGAGATTGCATGGAGTACAGCTCTCTATTGTGTCTGACAGAGATCCGAGATTTACCTCGTGATTTTGGAAGAAATTACAAGATGCTTTAGGTAGGAAATTGAATTTCAGTACTGTGTTTCATCCACAAACGGATGGTCAATCCGATCGAATCATTCAGATTCTCGAAGACATGCTGAGATGTTGCATACTTGAATTTGAAAGTGCATGGGAAAAGCATTTATTGTTGATTGAATTTGCGTATAACAACGGTTTTGAATCTAGTATCAAAATGGCACCATATGAGGCTCTCTATGGTCGAAAGTGTCGAACTCCATTGTATTGGACCGAGCTAAGTGAGAATAAGATTCACGGGGTTGATCTTATAAAAGAGACTGAATAGAAAGTGAAAGTAATTCATGACAGTTTGAAAGCAGCCTCAGATCTTCAGAAGACCTATGCAGATTTGAAACGAAAGGATATTGAATTCGAAATTGGTGATAAAGTGTTTTTGAAAGTGTCTCCGTGGAAGAAAAGACTTCGATTTGGCAGAAAAGGCAAGTTGAGTCCGAGGTTCATCGGACCGTATGAGATCATTGAACGAGTTGGATCGGTTGCTTATAGATTGAGATTACCATCTGTGTTAGAAAAGATTCATAACGTGTTTCATGTGACAATGCTTCGACGATACAAATTGTAACCGTCTCATGTGATTGCACCTACTGAGGTTGAGATTCAGTCAGACTTGTCGTATAGTAAAGAACCGATCCGAATTTTGGTACGAGAGACAAAAGAATTGAGAAACAACAGAATTTCCTTAGTAAAATTATTGTGGCACAAACACGAAATTGAAGAGGCTACGTAGGAGTCTGAGAACATTATGAGAGAGCAATATCCACACCTGTTCACTGGTAAGATTTTTGGGGATGAAAATCCCTAAGGGGGGAGAGTTGTAACAGCCCGGTTTAGACCCTAGTCAGAATAGTGGTTTCGAGACCACAAATCTGAGGTCGGTATAAAAATTTAATATTATTTTCTGTGTGAATGGCATGTGACATTGTCCGTGTGAAAATTTGGTGTGATAATGTGATCGTTTGTTGTCGAATTTAGAAAAAGGACTTAATCGCATAAAATGCAAAAGTTGTGTGCTGATTGTTAAAATGCTTAATTATCATGGCTTTTTAAATGAAGGGTCCTTATGTTGTAAATGGACCATTAAAAGTATAGATGGAAATAAATGGGTATATATTAAGTGAATTTATAATGTTTTAATGAAGGGCAAAATAGTAAACTTTGTTTTAATGTTAATATAATAAATAAAACACAAAATTTTACACATTATGTTCATCCATGCACCGAAAATAAAGAGGAAAGAAAGGGTTAAGAGCTTTGTAGATTTTGGCACATTGAATTCTTGATTGAGGTATGTTCTAAGTTCAGTTTTTGATAATTTCTACGTTTTCGTAATCGTTGCTTCGTGCTCTAGCTAACCCATCTTGTAATTTTGTGAATTGATGATGTTTCTTTGATGAGCCATTAATGAACACTTGAGCTTTGTGATGTTAGTTGGTGAAATATGAAACCTTGGTGTTGGGTTAACATAGTTTGTATTTGAGTTTTTAGTGAAATTGAGTATTTTGGGCTAAATTGTGAAAAGTGTAAATTGAGGGACTAAAATGTGAAATAAATGAAATGTGTGGACTTGTACGAATATAGAGAGGATTCAGCTAAGTACATATGTTTTGGAATTTAGTATATTTGATGATTTTGTGAAATAGGGACTAAAGTGTTAAAATGTGAAAATGTGAGGGCTATTTTGTAAAATTCCCTAAATATATGTATTTGGACTAAAATGAATGATTTGATGATTGAATGGATTGAATTTGAATGTGTATAGACCAAGAGAGAAAGGTTCGGATTGAGATCGAGGCAAAGATAAAGTGCTAGATTAATCGACCATATCGATAGTTCGACGTCCGAGGTAAGTTCGGATAGGATACATATTATTAAGATATGTTTTAGCATTAAGAAATGAATATGTATTTGTGTATGAAAGTCAGTTTCTATGTGCAAGATTTTAGTTGATGGCACTGTGTGTGCGATGTTATGAAAGCTTTGGCTTATGGACTTGGCACTATGTGTGCGAAATCGAGATTAGTCGGTTGAAAGATTAGGCACTAAGTGTGCGATGACGATTATGATTCGGTTATGAAATTGGCCTTAAGTGTGCAAAATAATCAAAAAGAATAGTAAAGGTTGAACGAGAGGTAATATCGAGCAATTGAGTAGCATGAATGATGAGTAACTATGTGTTGATCAAGATACGTTTGAACCTAGGTGGTTGATGATAGCCTTAATAGTTATATGAATAGATACTTGAGCATATGGTTGAGATTGATGATGAGCCTAATTGTGCAATTTATCTATGTGATGATTTTATTGTCCAATTTACTTCGGTTTAGCCGATGAGACACTGGGTGTCAATTTATTACTTCGAATTATCCGATGAGGCATTGGGTGCCAAACTGGTGTGTTTTGGTTCGATCCGTGTATCTGTCCGATTCGAGTTGTGTTAATAAGGGTAAATGAATAATAAAGTTCTATAATTTATATTGAAATGGTACGGTATGAGAAATGGAAGTGAAATAGTGAATTGAAAATAGAATGTGAAATATGTTGCATATATATAGAATATATGAGTTATATACTTATGAAATGACTATGGAGCGGATATTGCAATTGTACAATTAAATGTGAAATAAATTGTGAAAAGCTATTTGTATAGCAAGTATGAGAATTGAGATATTTTTGAAACAAATGAAATATGATATGGTTGTTGTAATAATTAAATATTAATATGTGTTTACAATTGTATATTTCTAATTTCTTATCTTTAAATATTCGAATTATAGAAATACCACTGAGTTTATACTCAGCGTACGGTTTTGTTTTTCATGCGCAGGTTAGGTACATAACTTTTGATCGCCGATTCAGCATCCAACAACGATCCCGAACTCAAATGTGGTGATGTTTATTATTTGTTTCGACATGTACCTAGAGTGTTTAAATAATAGTTATTTTGTGGTTTCATTGTAAATGAGGTTATAAGTTTAATTTTGGTTGGTTTTATACATATAAATATGTGTTTGTTTTTGAAGCCATATTATGACATGGTAAATTGAACTAAATCTAGATTGGTGCATGTGAATTTAATTCTATGTTTAAGTGCTCATGAACAAGGCAAAATTGATTTGGATTTGAAATGTTTATAATTTGGATTAAAATGATGCTTTGATGACTTGTTTTGATGATATGAAATGTTTGAAATTTCTGTCTGTTTGATCTATAAACTCCGGTAATGCTCCGTAACCCGATTTTGGTGAGGGATACGGATTGGGGGTGTTACAATTTAGTTGTATCAGAGCTTTGTAGGTTTAGCCAACTCTCAAACTAAATCGAGTTCAGAATTAAGTCTAGAGGTACATGCCATAATTGAGTCGAATTGAGTTGGGATTTGGATGCTGATATATTTGTTTTTGTTTTATAGTTGAAAATGCCGAATGATTATGCTGATTATGTTGATGATAAATGTTATGTTATACGTGTGAATATATGAGAGTAAAATTTTGAGGCATTATCTGATAGATAAAATCGACTCAGTTGTTTTAATCAGAGTGGGTTATTCATTGAAAAGTTAATTGAGTTATACGCATTTGAGTCTATCCTCACATCCAGGAATAAATTTTGTGAGTTCATGGGTAAATAGACGGACAGTCAGAATGAGAAATTTAGATTTTAGAAGACTTGATACAGAAATATATCTATCAGGTCAATTCTAATCAGGAAATGTTATTATGGGTTAAAGTCGTCCTGATTGTTGAAGTTATCGTACTTGTGTAAAATGATATTGCTTGACGCTTTCCTAGAAAAAAGGGAACAAATATCAGTTGAAAGTTACAGATGCAACCACGTCAGAAACATCAGTCAGAGTTTAATAATCCAGGTTTCTCGATTATGTTTCGATAGACGATTACTGGGAATTTCTCGGTAGTTATACTACTAATGATAAAGTGATGACAGCAGAACATCAGAGCTACTCAGTTAAGTTCAGGTAAGAAATTTCGAGAACTAAATTTTTGTTATTCAATGGTGTCGAAAATAGTGGTTTCGGGGCCACCAAATCCGACGAGTAAGTTCGTAAATATTATTATTTAATATTTACGAGTCAAATGTGATTTTTTTTTTAAAAATGATTTGATAATTTATGTTATATAAGTGATTTATTAAGTTCAAGTGGTTTTAGAAAATAAGGTATCGGGACCTTATTTTTATAAATTAATAGTAAATATTTTTATAAATATTTACGAGTGTTATTAAGGTGGTATTAAAGTTTTGTTAAGAAATTTTAACGTTTCGATAGTTAATTAATTAAAAAGGACCAAATTAAAAAAATGTATTCCCGAGACTCATTACCTAAATCGGACTCATAAATATTTCTAATAAATATTTATAAAGCTAGTTGTGTAGTTAATTAGGTTTTGATTAAGTGAATTTCCATGAATTAAAAGTAATTAAGTATAAGGACTAAATTACATATAGGGTGAAAGTTGAATTATAGATTAAAGAAAAATTAAAGGGACTAATGAAGAAATTATGCCAATTGTCATAAATAAGGCCGCATAAGATAGTTATTTATAAAACTTTAAGTTAATATATATATATTATAATATTTACTTAAGTATTAAGTATTAAGTATATATATTATATTATATTATAATAATATAATATAATAATGTATAATAAAACAAATAAATGAAAGAAAAGAAATAGCAAGTGAAACGAAACAAAAGGAAAAAGAAAGAAAAAAGAAAGAAAAAAAGGAGAAAGAAAAGCTAAGCGTTTCAATTGTTCAAAGCTTAATTGGTTTGTTAATTTAGTCATTTTTCTTGTAATTTTTATATTTTTCGAGTCCTGGTATTAAGTACTACACGACCCATGTCAAAATTTTAGAAATTATTGAGTTTTTAAATGTTGTTAATGTTGAATAATTTTAGTATTAAGGGCTAAATTGATAGATTTTCAAGTTAGAAATGAAAAAGGATGAATTGTTGAATAAATTGTAAATTTTAAGTAATAGGAACTAAATTGTGAAAATTTTAAAATTTAAGGATTTAAGTGAAATTAGATAGTTAAATCTAGTTTAAAGTGGAAATTGAATAAAATATAGAATTGATTATGAAGAAATAATATTAGTCTCAATTTAGGGACTAAATTGGAATTTTGACAAATGTTGAGTAAAATGTTGAAATATTCAATATGAAATTTAAATTGTGTTGCATTGATAAATTTTAATTATTTTAATTCTGTAGCTAACGTCGTGCGGGAACCCTCAACTAAAAAGGGGAAAGATAAAGTCGACGTGGAATAGCTCGGAATTCCTGGCTTGTATTTCTATAATCCGAATTTAGTTGTTAATTGTTATAATTCAATTTAATGTATATGGCAAGTGTTGAGGTGAGAATTATTGTGTTTTGCAATTGAAATGGATTGATTTAGTATGTGATGAATTTATTGAATTTATATTGATTGAATTGGTATATAAATATATTGAATATATTGATTATTTGAATTGAAATGAATATTGGTTGTATTTGAAAAGTGAATTGAAACCCTGTTAACTGTATCGGACTGAGTGGATATAGATGGCATGCCATAGGACTAGAAGAGTTGAGGAATTTCTTCAACTTCGAGTCGATGAGACACTGGGTGTCAATTTACTACTTCGGATTAATTCGATGAGGCACTGGGTGCCAATTTACTTTGATTTAGCTGATGAGACACTGGGTGTCAATTTGTTACTTTGAATTATCCGATGAGGCATTGGGTGCCAAACTGGTGTGTTTTGGTTCGATCCGTGTTGTAACATCCTGAAATTGGGCCTAGTAGAATTGGTCCCAATAGGCCTTGAGAATGGGAACGTTTAAAATTTTTGAGATGCATGTAGCACTTAGAATGTTATGGTAAGGTATTAATGGGCTTGTGCATTGTGTGTAATGTTATGTTTAATATGTTAATTTGAGGTTCAGTTGGGCCCAAAGAATTGGATCAAAATTTAAATGACCAAGGTGAGCTAAGGGGGGGACGGCACAAGGCTATAATTTAGGGATTATTTTTGTTTAATTAATGAGGATAACAAGTCGATAAAATAAAGGAGAGTTGGTGCAAATGTGGCCTCTTATGGATGAGTGTTTTGATAGGGATAAAGGATAGAAGGATAGAGGAGAAAAGATAGGAGTTATCTTACGAGTACTGAGTTGGCAAATTCCATCTCCGGAGGGTGGGAAATTCCTATAAAAGGGGTACCTCTTCAATTAGGCATTTTGAACCCCATTCTCTTCTCTCATCTTTCGTGTCGAAATTCTCGTTCTTCTTGGTAATCTCTTTTCTTTTGATTTCTTCCAAAGTCGAAACCCCTAAGTATTCTTTCTCTCCACTTTCTTTTCACTTTCCTTCTAAGTCAAACACTTCACTCGGCTTTTTCCAAAAGCGAAAATGCATCAGTTCATCTTTTCCGAGATTTTCATAAAAGCGAAATCGCTAGATCTCATCTCCGTGGTTGCGAATCCTCTTTAATGGAGTCTGCTTGTGCGAATCTAAAGGAAACAATAGGTAAGTGTTGATTTGGGATTTCAATGTTCTTCGACTTTTCAAAGTCCTTAGCGAATGGCTATTAGAAACTAATCTCTTATTTCACACTTCTTATCAAGATTCAGGATTTGAAGAAGGAGGCCAATTGCATAGATCTCTAAGTTATAGAATCGTGTTACTTTCGGGATTTCAAGGTAAGAGGATTTGTTATTTATATATATAAAATCGGGTAGAATACTAACCATGGCCGAATATAAGAGAGGGCATATTTTCACAGTTTTCTGGCTTTTAAGCAAAGTTATAGATTGAGGATAATAGATCCGGATATCAAGGACATGGACTAAGAATATTGGATTTCGCGATATCAGGTGTGTAACACTTCCCCACCGTCTAGATCTGATTAATAATAAATGTATATATATGTATATGTGTTCACAAGATTTATATGCTACATTAAAAGCCAAAATCTCAGATTTAAACGACGGACCCTCAGGTTAGTAAATAATCTGACTATATCTTACAAGTAAACTGTTGTACATGTTTTAAATTATTGTGCATGTTGCATGGGGTTGGTGATGAAAGGAAGAAGTTATATGTACATGTATATGAGTAACGATTTTTACCGTGAACTACTGTAATGGCTAATGTCGTGAACTGCTATACGGGCATCGGCCATTATATGTTATAAGGGCTTTGGCCAATATATGTTGATGAGCAGCTTGACTGCCATCTTGGAGAGTAGCGGTGTGGGTTGATTGTAGAAATCCCCACTGGTGTGTTGGTTGGTATGGGGGCGTGTAGCGGATGGAAACCTAGGCAAATGGGTTGGGCTTTGCATATTATATGTTTCCATGTAAATGAATTTATTATTATGTTTAATGAGGCCCAAATCTAGTGGTGCATGAGGGTTGCACACTGAGTCTCACGACTCACCCCCTTTAAACTAACCTTTCAGGTGATGATTAGTGTATCGGACTGGGCCAGAGTGGAGTGCAAGGTAGCCATGCAAAAGAAGGTGGATCCGGCGACAAAGTTTCCCCATATTAGTTTTTTTTAAAGTACTTTATATGATGGATTTAAAATACATTGTAATAATGCCATAGGCCATTTGTTTACATTTTAGTTTTAAAATGGGCCTTTAGTATTTATTCTCATTTTAATTTCTTTCAAGAACATGTAATTAAGTTTTAGGCTTTTGATTATTAAAGCACAATTTATGTAATTTTCTATTTGGGCTTTTTTCGACACGATGGTTTTCCTAAAAATTTTTCTTAGTGACATACCAGATCCGGTAGTAGTGTTTGGGCCGGGTTTGGGGTGTTACACGTGTATCCTTCCGAGTCTGAGTTGTGTTTATAGGGGTAAATGAATAATAAAGTTCTATAATTGATATTGAAATGGTATGGTATGAGAAATGGAAGTGAAATAGTGAATTGAAAATAGAATGTGAAATATGTTGCATATATATGGAATATATGAGTTATATACTCATGAGATGACAATGGAATGGATATTGCAATTGTATAATGAAATGTGAAATAAATTGTGAAAAGCTATTTGTATAACAAGTATGAGAATTGAGATATTTGTGAAACAAATGAAATATGATATGGTTGTTGTAATAATTAAATGTTAGTATGTGTTTATATTTCAATTGTATATTTGTAATTTCTTATATTTAAATATTCGGATTATAGAAATACTACTGAGTTTATACTCAGCGTACGGTTTTGTTTCTCATGCGTAAGTTAGGTACATAACTTTTGATTGCCGATTCAGCATCCAACAACGATCCCAAACTCAAATGTTGTGATGTTTATCATTTGTGTCGGCATGTACATAGGGTGTCTAAGTAATAGTTATTTTGAGGTTTGATATTAAATGTGGTTATAAGTTTAATTTTGTTTGGTTTTACACATATAAATATGTGTTTGTTTTTGAAGCCATATTATGGCATGGTAAATTGAACTAAATCTAGATAGGTGCATGTGAATTTAATTCTATGTTTAAGTGCTCATGAACTAGGCAAAATTGATTTGGATTTGATCTGTTTATAATTTGGATTAAAATGATGCTTTGATGACTTGTTTTGATGATATGAAATGTTTGAAATTTCTGTCTCTTTGATCTATAAACTCCGGTAATGCTCCGTAACCCGGTTCCTGTGAAGGATATGGATTGGGGGTGTTACAATTTAGTGGTATCATAGCTTTGCAAGTCTAGCCGATTCTCGAACTAAATCGAGTTCAGAATTGAGTCTAGAGGTATATGCCATAATTGAGTCGAATCGAGTCAGGATTTGGATGCTGAAGTAACACCCTTAACCCATATCCGTCGCCGAATTAGGGTTAAGAGGCATTTTCGATCTAAACCCAACCCAGAATAAGCATTCATATACATAAATCATACTTCTTTATTACAAATTTGAATCAAATGAACTTCATTCGCATGGTTATCAAATTCCGAATTCATTATTGAACATACATCAATTATATAACATTACATCATAGCTAATAAAATTTTATTAATAATTATATATTACTCACTTTCGTATATATAAGAATTAACATATACCATTTCATTCATAGAACATTTTAAAACATTACCATAGAAACTATCTCACATGCATGTAATCAGCCAACCATTTTGTAACAGCTCGGTTTAGACCCTAGTCAGAACAGTGGTTTGAGACCACAAATCTAAGGTCAGTATAAAAATTTAATATTATTTTCTGTGTGAATGGTATGTGACATTGTCCGTGTGAAAATTCTCTGTGATAATTTGATCGTTTGTGTGCCAAATTTAGAGAAAGGACTTAATGTACCAAATAAAGGGTCCTTATGTTGTAAATGGACCATTAAAAGTATAGATGGACATAAATGGGTATATATTAAGTGAATTTATAATGTTTTAATGAAGGGTAAAATAGTAAACTTTATTTTAATATTAATATAATAAATAAAACACAAAATTTACACATTATGCTCATCCATGCACAAAAATTGAAAGGAAAGAAAGGGTTAAGAGCTTTGTAGATTTCGGCACATTGAATTCTTGATTGAGGTATGTTCTAAGTTCGGTTTTTGATAAATTCTACGTTTTCGTAATCGTTGCTTCGTGCTCTAGCTATTGTAATTTTGTGAATTTATGATGTTTTTGTGATGAACAATTGATGAACACTTGAGCTTTGTGATGTTATTTGGTGAATTATGAAAGCTTGGTGTTGGGTTAACATAGTTTGTATTTGAGTTTTTAGTGAAATTGAGTATTTTGGGCTAAATTGTGAAAAGTGTAAATTGAGGGACTAAAATGTGAAATAAATGAAATGTGTGGACTTGTACGAATATAGAGAGGATTCGGCTAAGTATATGTGTTTTGGAATTTAGTATATTTGATGATTTTGTGAAATAGGGACTAAAGTGTCGAAATGTGAAAATGTGAGGGCTATTTTATAAAATGCCCTAAATATATGTGTTTGGACTAAAATGAATGATTTGATGATTGAATGGATTGAATTTGAATGTGTATAGACCAAGAGAGGAGAGGTTCGGATCGAGATCGAGATCGAGATCGAGGCAAAGATAAAGTGCTCGATTAATCAACCATATCGATAGTTCGACGTCCGAGGTAAGTTCGGATAGGATACATATTATTAAGATATGTTTTAGCATTAAGAAATGAATATGTATTTGTGTATGAAAGCCAGTTGCTATGTGCAAGATTTTAGTTGATGGCACTAAGTGTGCGAAATTGAAATCGAAACAAAAATGAATAGCACTGTGTGTGCGATGATATGAAAGCTTCGGCTTATAGACCTGGCACTGTGTGTCCGATACCGAGATAAGTTAGTTGAAAGATTAGGCACTAAGTGTTCGATGACGATTATGATCCGGTTATGAAATTGGCACTAAGTGTGCGAAATAATCAAAAAGATTAGTAAAGGTTGAACGAGAGGTAATATCGAGCAATTGAGTAGCATGAATGATGAGTAACTATGTGTTGATCAAGGTACGTTTGAACCTAGGTGGTTGATAATAGCCTTAATAGTTTTATGGATAGATACTTGAGCATATGGTTGAGATTGATGATGAGCCTAGTTGTGCAATTTTTCTATGTAATGATTTAATTGTGTATGATGTGGTATTATTGAGTAATATGTATTAAATTACGATCTTACTAAGCTTTGAAAAGCTTACTATGTGATTTGCTTTTCTGCTTTGCAGTGTCAGTAAAGCTAGCTCGGATTTGGATCGTCAGCATCTCAATCACACTATCAGCAATCTATTTTGGGGTATTTTGGAAAGATGTACATAGTTAAAATATGGCATGTATAGGCTAGTTATTTGAATCATGTTTGAAATTTGTAAGTAGCCATGAGATGTGGCTAGATATGTGATAGTTTTTTGCCTGAATGACTTTGGTATATATGATGCATCTTTTGGTATGGATTGTGAGTTGAGAAATTGACTTATGGATGGAAATTTTGGTGATGGTATGATGTTATTAGGAATAAGTTAAATTGGGAATGAATTATGCTTGTGATAAGATAAGTTTTGGTATTAAATTTGGTATGAATAGAATTGATATTGAATGCATGGTTTGAATGATTATTTTGATATGCTTTTGGGTAGTCATAAGTGCATGAGTTGTTTTGGTAAATGTTGCTTGTAGGTATGACCCATTTGGGTGGCATTTTTGGTCTTGCAAATGACCTATAATGTCACATGGCCATGGCACACCGGCGTGCCTAGTGACCGTGGGGTAAAGTCAGTAGCTTGCTTAAGGGCACACGGGCATGCCTAGAAGCCGTGTGAGAAAGTCAGTAAATGGCCTAGTAGTGCACGGCCTTAGCACACGGGGGTGCTTGGTAACCGTGTTGCTTTGGTAGGATTGACCACGGCTAGGGTGCACGGGCATGCTTGGTGGCCATGGTGAGGAATCTGGTTCGACCACGGGGAGGACACACGGGTGTGTCTAGTAGCCGTAGAGAGCACATGGTTGGCTCCCACGGGCGTGTATCCCCTGTGTTTTTGATAAGTTTTTAAGTTTCTGAAAAATTTTGTATATGTTTCGATTTAGTCCCGATCCTTCCCTGGAAGGTGTTTAAGGTCTTATAGATCTTAATAAGGGACTATATGTTTATGTTTTGATGTGATATACTGATGATTGACTTTGTTTCGTGAATGGGTTGTTAAATGATTTGATTGTTCGGTAATGCCTCTTAACCCTATTCCGGTGATGGTTTCGGGTTAGGGGTGTTACACATTTACCAAACCATTTTAAAAACTTCTCATAGCCAAATACACAAGCACGTTATGACCAAATTATTAAAGCAACTCATAAGGCCAAATATGCCCAAAGTATTACATATTCAATAATCTAAACCTAATGAACATTTCATCAATAATGTACTCAGCTTATCACAGCATTTATACATTTATTCATATCCCATTATATCTACTAAGACACATTACATGCTCATCAATACAATACATATACTAAGACTGAATCTCGTAGTCACTTACATCTTCTATTAGAACATGTTTTAAGCTTACTAAGAGAACTATTTATAAGTCATGCATATCTTTACTCAATCAAGATATATAACCCAAAATACCTTTCATACATATCATGAAACTTACATACCCAATTATGCAAAATATCATGGTCAACATTTCACAACTATTAACTAACTCAATATTCAATCAAACCAAGAACATCCATCCCACATAATATACTATATGGTATACTTCTAAAATGAGCTAAATACTTGATCAAGTACATATCATGAATAACTCCATTATCAAACCATAAGACCAAACACAATCATAATTACATTATGAAATATATTTCCATAATAAGCCAACACCATGACCAAATTCACATAAGTCCTAAATGTTAAGATTTAGCCATTTTCGCATGGCATAATATATACATATACCTACCCAAAACAATCATTTCAAAATTTAATCCAACCTATACATGCCATAGTTTCAAAAATTCAGCTTATAAAATACCAAAATTAGTCGATAGTGTGATAGACTTTGATGATAATCCCCGAGCTCGTAGCTTGCCTCCCAAAATCTATAAAACAATGCAATTAAACACATACAGTAAGCTATCATAGCTTAGTAAGTTATAAGAAATTTTTTGATAACAATGCATTAAATCAATATATCAAAAATTTAATAAAAACTTAATAGACAACGATCCATCAACTACTCATTTACTTATGCAACCACATAACATTCTTATCTCTTAAATTCAAGTTGAACCTAATATGAATATTTTGTTCCCATGCATTATCGATATATTCTAGTTCCAAACTATTCAAACCTATATCTTATACCAAATTTCCACATATCCAAATCACATTTTGTAATTCATATAACAATCAATACGATTTTGTAAACATTTGCACATATCAACTTATATCATCCAAACTATACATTTAAAAGAAACATCCCATCCAATCCACAAATAATCACTTACTCTTGATTTCAAATACCACATCTCGTAGTTTCAATACTTACCAAATTTGATCTTTGAATTGAAAATTAACTCGCACCCTTAATCGATTTCGCACACATAGTACTCAATAATTAACTTCGCACACTTAGTGCTCATTGACCGATTTCGCACACATAGTGCTCGGTAATTCAATTCACACTTAGTACATAATGACCGATTTCGGACACTTAGTGCTTGGTATTTTAAATTCGCACACTTAGTTCCTTTCTCAATCTTGTTACACATTTATATATATACACATACATAAGAATTAAACCTCAACTATAAATATGCGAATTAGCCTATTTCAATCTCAATAATCAACATCCCATTCGGATATACCAATAGCTCATATACATACCTCACATATGGCTATATCAATAATATATATACATACTTTCATTAAATTCAATTCAACTCAATTGCTTAAAAACTTACCTCGAGTATCGACGGACTATGTTTTTTGACTATTCGACTAACTTCACTTTTCCCTGATCCAATCCCGATCCTTTTTTGTTCCTGATCTAATAAATTTCAAATTTAGCTCAATTAAGTATAATTCCATTGAATTTGATCCGAAAACACATAAATGGGAAAATTACCATTTTGCCCCTGACATTTTACACTTTTTACAATTTAGTCCATTTTGCACAAAACACAAATTACACAAAATTTGACCACACTTCTTTAGGGCCGAATATTCATAGCCTTATTACAAGCTCATATATTTCACTTTTTTCACATTTTGACCCCTCAATCTATAATTTTCACAATTTAATCCTACTTAGGCATTTCTACTATAAATGCCTTAATTAAACTTAACAATCTAACATCCTATATTTATTCTCCATCACTAAACATCAAATTCATCAAACTATTAACAATGGCATTTCATGAATACATCATCAAATTTAAAATCCAAGCTTGGGCTAGCTAATATTCACAGCAACGATCTCAAAAACGTAAAAATTATCAAAAACCGAACTAAAATTCATACCTTAATTAAACATACAAGGGCCGAAAGTTTTAAAAGCTCAAGCTCTTTCTTTCTTCTCTAGTTTCGGCAATGAAGAAAATAAAATGATAGAAAAGATGTTCATCCACTTGGTTTTTGTTTTATTATTATAATATTATAAGTTATCAAATTCACCAAATTTCAATTAATAAAATAATTTCATAACTCATTTACTAATACATGCATACCAACTGGCCACTACTCATTCCTTTATGGTCAAATTGCAACTTAAAGCCTCCAATTTATTAAGACAACAACAATTATGCACTATCTCATTTAACCATCAAATTTTCATTTTACACAATTTAGCCCTTTTCAAAATTAAGCACCAAAACGATCAAATTTTAATACGAAAATTTCACACACACCAATTCACACATAATAAATATAGAAAATAATATTAAAATATTTTTCTAAGTAGGATTCGTGGTCTCGAAACCACTGTTTCGATTAGGGTCAAAATCAGGCTGTTACAGTTGATATATTTGTTTTTGTTTTATAGTTGAAAATGCCGAATGATTATACTGATTATGTTGATGATAAATGTTATGTTATGTTGTGGATTATGTTGTTGGGCTAAAAATTCATAATGCCCATACCTCGTTCGAAAATCAGTCTTGGATACATCTGAATCCTTCACTCTAAGCTGATAGTACCCTGATCTCAAGTCTATTGTTGAGAGCACAGTGGCTCCTTTCAATTGATCGAACAAATCATCGATCCTAGGCAATGGGTACTTATTCTTTCCTGTCACTTTATTAAGTGAATGTAATCTATACACAATCTCATGGTGCCATCTTTCTTTTTCACAAATAAAACCAGAGCACCTCATGGTGAACAACTTGATCTTGCAAATCCTTTGTCTGTTAACTCTTGCAACTGTGACTTTAGCTCTTTCAACTATGTTGGAGCCATTCTGTTTGATAACTTATAATATTATAATAATAATAAAACAAAAACAAGTGAATGAACATCTTTTCTATCATTTTATTTTCTTTATTGCTAAAACTAGAGAAGAAAGAAAGAACTTGAGCTTCCTCCTTGCCCCAAAAAATAAAGTTGTTGCGGTTGTTCCAAATAATCCACAACATCATAATAAAGTCAGTAGTATCTTTCTTGTCCAACACACGCATGATGTCCTCGATCCAATCAATGCAGTAAGATTTGTAACATCCCAAATATGGGCCTAGTAGGATTGGGCCTAATGGGCCTTAGGCGGAGTAGTGTTTAAAATTTTTGGGAATAAGAGAACGGCTTTAATGCAAGTTGGATCTAGTAGGTGAGTGATTTTGGAAGGTTAGGGGGCTTCTATGAAGTCCCGGGATCAAACTTTGGCTTTAGGGAAATTTTGGTTTTAGGTGAAAAAAACCCTGGGAGTTAATAGGTAGGCTTTAAGAATAAAATGTGGAGAAAATGACACAAGTGGAGTGTGTGGTGTAATGGCAAAGTGACGCCACATAAGAGGCAAGGGGATGATGCCAAAAAGGAAGGAAGGAGGTCCAAGGTTCAAGTCTTGGCTCTTGTATTTTGATTTTCTTTTTATATAGACTTTAGAATTTGGTCATAAGTTTATATTTAGTTACGCATGATTTTAGACACAAGAGGAGCTTGTGGCTTAGTGGCTAGCGGCGTGAATTATGCTACAGGGGAGCCTGCGTTCGAATCTCATGACAAGCAAGGGAGTATTTATTTTGCGGATTGGACGAGAAGAGTTTGAGTTGGATTTAAAGCTCTACTGACAGAGGGATCCCACATCGAAAAGATACAAAGAAGGAAGGTGAGAAGCTAGCTATATACAAAGCTGCCTAGGAGGAGAAGGAGCATATTTGGTTGGCGTTGGGCATAGGAGTGCTCGGAGCGTGGTTTACCAGCTTCAGATTCCTATCAGGTGTATACTCTCTCTATTATAGTTGTAGAGCGGTAAATGCCGAAATGTCGGTCACACGGCAATGGTAGCCACATGAGCATGCGAGCGCATGTCTGGAAACTTCGACGCGATAGTCGAGGCCACCATGAGTATTCTTGTGAGTGTGGGCTGTTGGGCTACGATGTCCCGAAATGGTAAATTGTATGATTGAGTAGTAGATAGTGAACTAGACTATGTGAATCTCATATATGTGGCTAGGTTTGGGCTAAATAGGCCATACGAGTGTGTGGGTCCACTTGGGTCGAGAATGGGCTTTAGGCCCATTCGCATCATTATCTCTATTTTGAATACTTGAGTCATTCGAGGCGACAGTGGACCTTCTGTTGGGTCATTAACACCCTAATTTGTAAAATTACCAAAATACCCCTAGTTTGTAAATTACCAAAATACCCCTGGTTTGTAAAATTACCAAAATACCCCTGGTTTGTAAAATTATCAAAATACCCCTGGTTTGTAAAATTACCGAAATACCCCTGGTTTGAAAATTACCAAAATACCCTTAGTTTGTAAAATTACCGAATTACCCTTGGTAGGTAAATTACTAAAATACCCTCGGTAGGTAAAATTTCTGTTATACCCTTAGGGATTGATTAGTGTGATTGTGTGTAAAATATTCACACTCTGTTATTAATATGTGTTATTAACTGTTTGGCTGAAAAGCCGAAGTAACTGAATAGGAAGTCGTTATACCCTTGTGGGTAAGGCTAGGGATACCAGGTAAGTGACTATAATGTTCTATTAATGGGTATGAAAATGTATGCTATAATCTGTTACTATGATGAGAGCATGTGCATTCATTTTATTTGTATGTTCTGCATGGGTTGGGTTATTATGCGAAAGGGTAAGTATTAGAGACTGTCACGGTGGTTTGGTACCACAAGTGGGTTGGCCCCACATATATCTGATTTAGTGACCATGTCTCGGTGGCTTGGTGCCACGGTGGTTTAATACCACGCATATATATCTATGATTAGGTGACTAGTCCCAGTGGTTTGGTACCACAGTGGGTTGGCCCCACATATGTTATTAGTGACTCTGTCACGGTGATCTAGTATCATGGTGGTCTAGAACCACGAGTGGCTTGGTGCCACATATGAGGTGTGTAGCGGATGGAGGGTTGATTGTAGAAATCCCCACGGTGTGATGGGCTGGTACGGGTGGTGTGTAGAGGACGAAAAATTAGGTTGGGCTGGGTTTTCATTGTATTGCATACATTATCTGCTATGACATATGATATGGGTTAAGGCTCAATCGAGGCTATTTTGGGCTAAGGCCCAATTGCCACCGTTATTGTAATGGGCTTTGGCCGGATTGTTGTGATGCATGTTCTTACCGGTGAGGGTTGTACACACTGAGTTTTCGTAAACTCATCCCCTCTTTTTATTAAATGTTTTAGGTAATTCCCAGCGATAGAGGATTGGGAGCCGTGGAGGACTGGGGGTGGCTATACATCGAAGATACTACTCATGAACTTTAGAAATTTCTATTTTTGCCTTTTCTTTTAGATTATTTACTTTGGGTTAATATTTTGTAATAAGGTTATTGGTTTATTTTTTCTAAGTTTCCATTTATAACTGTTAAACTTATAAATACGGGGTTTTCTTAAAACATTAGCAATTGTTTTCTAAAATATCATGTTTACGCAACGATGTAAGTTCAACTTTCATAAAAAAATAGTTTTTTAAAATAATAACAACTTTTAAACGGTCATTTAGCAAATCACGTTTTTCTCAAACAAACAACGAACTTGGAGTTCAAAAATCTGATAAAACTTTTCTAAGCAATTGCTTAACTTTTTAGCATCCTTCACTGTGACACGCCAGATTCGGGCCTAACTGTTAGGCCGAGTTTGGGGTGTTACAAGATTAATCCTTAACAAAAAGTCTGTTATCAAGACCACCTATAGTAAGAATGGCCCGAGTTGTTGGAAAGTCTTTGAGGGCATGGATGAGGGTTTCTACACTCTTACCACACCTAGGGCAATCCTTTCTAAAGTCTTGACAAATAAAGGCAATTTTTGCATTCGTAGGAAGGATCTTATGTCCCACACTCCAGGTGAAGACACGAATTTTTGGAAGGGTTTTAAGCTTCCAGATTGTTTCTAAAAGAATCTGTAAAGGTCGAACCCTACCTGCTAGAAAAGAAGCCAAGAGAATGCAGACTTGGAAGTGTAGAAACCATGAGGGTTGTGAAACCATCCATTTATAGTCCCTTGGGCCATTAGCAAAAATTGATAAATTACATATTTGGTCCCCATAAGATTGCCATATAACTCACTCACCCTAACTTCGTTCCAACTCATTTGATTGTTGATCCATAAGTTGTTCACCTTTCCTTCATGAAAAGTTAGTACAGTCAGGTACATTAAGTCATCGTTTAAACCTTCAAATCCCCAGTTGTATTTTGTGAACATCGATGTTGTTTCTGTCACCAACTTGCCAACCAAAACCATTTTCGAGGTCCTTAACAGTAGCAGGGATACTAAACCAAGTGTAAGACGGTTTGTCAACAGCTAGGGAAGTACTTCGAACAAAGCACTTGATAGCACAACGTATCTTTATAGGTGAGGAGACTCCAAACTTGTCTACCAATGAGAGCCTAGTTAAAGAGGTGAAGATCATGAAAGCATAGACCTCTCATTCCCTTGGGATGACAAACTCTCTCCCATGCAAGCATTGACTAGCCCCTACCATTCTCTTTGCTATCCCACTACATACGGCATATCTTGGATTGCATGTCTTCTAAAATACCCCTAAGAGCAAGAAAAATTGAAAATGCATAATTTGGGAGTGATTGTAAGATAGCCTTAATGAAAATCTCTTTACCGTCGTAGGAGAGGAGCCTCTTTAACCAACTACTAATCCTACAAGAGAAATGGTTAATAATGCCATGAAAAACCGAAGACTTCTTTTTAACAATAGAGAGGGGTAAGCCAAGATAGTTATCCAGCTTGTCGACAACTCTCATCCTAAGTAAGTCACCATAATCATGACGCTGGACCATAGCAGTATTCGGACTAAAGAATACCATTGATTTGTCAAGGTTTATTTTCTGACCTGAGACTTTCTCAAACTCCCTAATAATATTCAAAAAGGCATCGACTTCACTTTTTTTATTCCTAACTATTAAAAATATAATGTCGGTAATGACAAAGAAAAGAGAAACCAAAATTATAGAACACACAGATTTTACATGGAAAACCCTTTCGGGAAAAACCATAGGCAGAGGAGAAGAAAATTCACTATGTCGAATTTGAATCATTACAAGAGGAATAGACTATGTCTATTTATAGGCTTGTAAAACAATATTCTAATAAGAGTGTAGTAAGTTTGAAACACCTTATTCAAATCAATATTAAATAGATGGAGTTTAATAAGGTTTAAGAAACCTTATTTAAAATAAAATAAAAGAAGTGTAGTTCTATAGGGATTTTTCTTTTATTTATTTTACCCTTGTATTTTATTTAAATAAGGATTTGGGTCACTTAATTCTAACAATCTCTAGCTTGACACGAATTCTCAATGAACAAGTTCTTCATTGCGAACTCTCAACGAACAAGTTCCCCACCTCTTCCATAAAACCTCTTAAGGGTTTAACTTCAACAATGAACACCAACCAAGTCTAAGCAATGCTCAAACATGGTTATAAGAAGTGACTTAGTCATCATATCTGCAGGATTTTCATGAGTACTAATTTTGCTCACAACAATATCACCACGAGCAATAATATCACGAACAAAATGATAAGGAACATTAATGTGTTTTGTTCTCTCATGAAACATTTGATCTTTTGTAAGGAAGATGGCACTCTAACTGTCACAAAATACTGTACTGATTTGAAGGTCTTCATTGAGCTCACTAAAGAGTCCCTTCAGCCAAATAGCTTTTTTACAAGCCTCAGTAATTGCCATGTACTCAGCTTCAGTGGTAGATAAAGGAACTGTAGTTTACAAAGTAGCTTTTCAACTGATTGCACAACCTCCGATTGTAAAGACATAACCAGTGAGAGATCTTCTTCTATCAAGGCCTGTAGCAAAATCAGCATCAACATACCTAATAACTCCATCTCTAGTTCTTCCAAACTATAAGCAAACATTAATAGTACCTCGCAAGTATCTTAAAATCCACTGAATTGCTTTTCAATATTCTTTATTGGGTTTTTCCATGTATCTGCTAATAGTACTGACTGCATATGATAAATTTAGACGTGAACAAACCATAGCATACATAAGAGATCCCACTGCACTAGAGTATGGAACATGTGACATGTACTCAATCTCATTATCTGACTGTGGAGAAAAAGCCGATGAAAGTATGAAATGGGCTATTAAAGGAGTACTAACAGGCTTAGCACTCTGCATATTGAACCTGCAAAGAACTTTCTCAATGTACCCTTCTGACTTAGGTACAATTTACTTGCTTTTCTAACTCTGAGAATCTCCATACCAAGTATCTTCTTTGCTGGTCCCAAATCTTTCATCTCAAATTCTTCACTTAATTGGGCTTTGACCTTTCTTATTCTCCTTTATCTTTTGTTGCTATCAACCTGTCATTAACATAAAGAAGTAGATACACAAAAGAACCATCACTGTTTTTCTTAAAGTAAACACAGCTGTCAAAAATACTTCTTTTAAAATCATGAGAAGTCATAAAGGAATCAAACCTCTTGTACCACTGTCTTGGTGACTGTTTCAAACCGTAAAGGGACTTTTTTAGCAAGCAAACATAGTCCTCTGTTTTTGAGAATGTAAAACCCTCTGGCTATTGAATGTAAATATCTTGCTCAAGTTTTCCATGCAAAAATGTAGTTTTTACATCTAACTGCTCAAGCTCTAAATCATGCATTGCCACAATACCAAGCAAAGCTCGAATCGAACTATGCTTCACAATCGAGGAGAACACATCTGTGAAGTCCACTCTTAGAATTTGACTATAACCCTTTGCAACAAGCCTTACTTTATATCTGGGTTCTTCAACTCCTTGAGTCCCTTCTTTCTTTTTAAACACCCATTTACAGCGAACAACATTTTTACCTTTAGGAAGTTTCACAAGATCTCATGTTCTATTTTTGTGGAGTGATTCCATCTCCTCTTGTATAGCAAACATCCACTTTTCTGAGTCTTCACAACTAACCACCTCAGAATAATTAGACGGCTCTTGGTTTGCATTATATCTTTGGCCACATTTAAAGTATAAGCAACTAGATCAGCCTCAGCATACTTCTTTGGAGGTTTAATTTCTCTTCTAGATCTGTTTTTGGTGATAGAGTATTGTGGTGAAGAAACTCTATTCTCAATTTTTGTAGTGGCTTGAGAAGTCGACTCTATATTAATTTAATGCTCCACCTGCTTTTGATTTTCTTTATTGCAAGAGTCTTTAAGAGATAAGTTAGGTAGCGTAGCATTTTGATCAAAAACAACATCTCTGCTAATCACAACTTTTCTATTTTCAGGACACCATAACTTATACCCTTTTACACCAGCTTTATAACCAAGAAAAACACATTTAATGGATCTCGGTTCCAATTTTCCATTATCAACATGAGCATACGCAGGAAACCCAAAGATCTTTAAATCAAAATAATTAGCAGGATTACCAGACCATACTTCTTGTGGAGTCTTTTTCTCAATGGCAATGGATGGAGATCGGTTGATCAAAAAACATGCAGTAGAGGCTGCTTCAGCCCAAAATGACTTTGGTAAGTTGGCATTTGACAACATACATCAAACCTTCTCCATGATCATTTTTTTCATTCGTTCTGCAACACCGTTTTACTGTGGAGTATGACGAACTGTCAAGTGTCTCACGATCCCTTCTGACTTGCACAATTTATTAAACTCATCAGAACAAAACTCTAAGCCATTGTCTGTGCGGAGGTATTTTATTTGTTTTCCTGTCTGATTTTTAATCATAGTTTTCCAAGACTTAAATGCGGAAAACACATCGCTTTTTTGCTTCAAGAAGAACGCCCAAACTGTTCTGGAAAAATCATCAATAAAATTTAGTATATAATTAGCTCCACCTCTTGAAGGCACTCTTGATGGCCCCCACAGATCAGAATGAATATACTCCAATGTTCCCTTCATGTTATGGATCCCTCTGGTGAATCAAACTCTCTTTTGCTTCCCAAAAACGCAGTGCTCACAGAACTTCAGTTTGTAAATTCCTTACCAATCAAGAAGTCCTCTTTTGCTCAATTCTGCCATGCCATTCTCACTTATATGCCATAGGTGCATATGCCAAAGTTTAGTAATACCATCATCTGATAAGGAAGAGGAAGCGACAGCTGCATCACCAATAATAGGAGAACCCTGCAAAACATATAACTTGGCAGTCTTTCTCTGCCCTTTCATCACAACGAGGGAACCTTTGAAAATCTTCAAAATCTCACTTTAAAATGTGTATTTGTACCCTTTTGAATCAAGAATACTTAACGAAATTAAATTTCTTTTCAATTCTGGAACATGTCGTACGCCACTAAATATTCTGACAACTCCATCAAACATCTTAATTTTAATTGTTCCAGCACCTGTGATTTTACACGAAGCATTATTTCCCATCAAAATAACACCTTCAGACACTATTTTGTAATTTGTAAACCAATCCCGATTGGGACTCATGTGGAAAGTGCAACCCGAATCAAGGATCCACTCATCGCTCACTTTAGAATTGTTAACAGAAGCGGCTAGAAGTTCACCATCACTGTAGTCTTCTACAACATCAGCTTCACCGAAATTTTTTGGTTGCTTTCCCTTTTGATTCGTAGCCTCCCTTTTAATCTTGTTCTGTAGCTTATAGCACTCAGATTTAATGCGCCCTTTCTTCTTACAGAAGTTACAAGTTTTACCTATGTTTGAAGACTTCGATCTACCCTTAGATTTACCACGAGGATTCCGTTCCTGTGTCCTTCCATGATTATCATCAGCATTCTGATCTTGTCTCCCATGAACAATGAGACCCTCTCCTTGAAAGTCAATTTTAACCACAAGATGCTTCATCTTATCATACGATAATACGCCATTACCGTGATCGAGATGGAAAAATCCAGAAGCTCCGATACCAATTTGTTAAAAATATAACATCAGTAATGACAATATATCGCAAAGAAAAGAGAATAAAAATTAAAGAACACATAGATTTTACGTGGAAAACCCTTTCGGGAAAAAACCACGGGCAGAAGGGAAGAAAATTCACTATGTCGAATTCGAATCATTACAAGAGGAATAGACTATGTCTATTTATAGGCTTGTAAAACCATATTCTAATAGGAGTGTAGTAAGATTGAAACACCTTATTCTAATCAATATCAAATAGATGGCATTTAATAAGGTTTAAAAAACCTTATTTAAAATAAAATGAAAGAAGTGTAGTTCTATAGGGATTTTTCTTTTATTTTATTTTACCATTGTATTTCATTTAAATAAGGATTTGAATCACTTAATTCTAACACTAACAAAGAAAAGGGCATCGTCAATGAAGAACAAATGATTAATATGAAGGAAGTTTTGGCTACCCTGAATGCCCCTAATAATATTAGTGCTTTGACCATGTAAAAGCATTCTAGAAAATGCCTCCATGTAAAACAAAATGAGATAAGGGGAGAGGGGGTCCCCTTGTTTAAGACCCTTCTCGAGAACAATAACCTCCGAGAGTACCATATTACACTTAACTATGTATCTCACCGACCAAATACACCGCATAATCTTATTGTCCCAAGCATCCTCAAAACCAAACTTCTTTATGACTTCCTAACCACCTCCAGTTATTTTTAAAGAAAATACCCGAAAGACTATCAATCCCAAAGGCTTTGCAGGGTCCATCTGCTTGAATGCTTCAAGAATCTCACCATCCGTAAAGTCCCTAACTAGCATATTGTTAATAACCTGGGTGATTTTCTTTTGTATGTAACCCAAGTTAAGCTCACCATGAGGGGAAGCTTCCAACTTAAACTGGCTATGAAACTACTTTTACACGACCCTACAAATATCGTTAGTATCATTCGCCCAAGTACCATTTGAATCCTTAAGTCTGTCAATTTTGTTTTTCTTCAATCTACTGGTGGCACGGACATGAAAAAAATGTGTGTTTCTATCCCCTTCTTTGAGCCACTTAATGCGTGATCTCTAAGCCCAATAACACTCCTCTTTTGCATAAAGATGTCCAAGCTTAAGTCAGGCAGCTTTCAACATCTCTGCACTATTCTCCCAATGAGGACCATTAATAATCTTGTCAATCCTCATCACCAGCCCACAGATTTGATTTTTCATCCTTTTATAACGACCATGTTGCCACGGGCCAAGCTCCACACGCACTTTCTCAAGCTTCTCGATGATGTTTGTATCATTACTATTCCAAGTTCTCTTAATAATGTCTTTGGCATCCTTCTCTTTCGCCCAGCACGCATCATATTTAAAGAAAAGCCTCGGATCTTTAAAGTTCCTCTCTAGGTTTACGCCCCAACGTATCCATCACAATCGCGTCATGGTCGGAGTTTGTTTGTCTCACCACTGTAGTTGCAAGAAAAGGGAATTTATCAATAGCATTAGTAGAAATAAGGAACCTATCCAACCTCTCTTTAACCATGTTATTCTCATCACGATTATTGACCCACGTGAACCAGCCTTTGTTAGTTTTTATGTCAACTAGAGACAACTCCTCCATAACATCTTTAAAATCCTCCATGGTTACCCTAGGTTTCCTCCGTCCCCCCTCTTTTTAGCATCGTTTATGATGGCATTAAAATAACCACCCACAACCCAATCCTCCCTAGTCGAGCTGCCTACATTTCTTAGGATATCCGAAGACCGTTCTCTCAAGTTTGGATCCGCATGGCCATAGAAACCAACTAACTTAGTGCTGTTATGGTTCTCCATTCGAACAAGCAAATCAATGTGGTGTCTGGAATAGTTTTGTATGGACACATCGACCCCATCTTTCCATAGCAACACTAACCCTCCACTCCAACCTTCCGAGTTCACAGCTAAGCAACCAGCCATCCTGAAAATATTACGAATACGAAAGAAGTTATTAGAGTGCATTTTCGTTTCGCATAAGAAGATAATGTCAAGGTTATTAGCTACGAGAAGTTGTTTAAGTTCCCGAACTATCGTAGGGTTCCCAAGCTCGTGACAGTTCCAGCAAAGAAGCTTCATTGTTCCGCCTAGAAGCACGACACGGGAAAATCCTCGCATCGATCGTGGGGTGTCCGACGCGGACACGCCGCGTGTCGGATAAAGGGACACTGAAGCGTGTCAAAAGGGTGAGTCAGATAAGTCTTGGTTTTATTTTTGCAAAAATGAAATACTGAGCAAAGGTAAAGATGGTAAATGAGAAAGGAAAAAAGGGTAAATGGGAAGAAATAAAGGTAGCAGAGGTGATAAGGGAGGTTTTATGATGAAGAAGGAAATGGAAGGGCAAAAGGTTACCTACTTGGGGTGTGGAACGATGGAGCAACATAACCAAAAGGATATGAGGGTTTTCAAGATATATTTTGTTTGAAAAGATAAAAGGCATTTAATAAGGGTCATTGAAAGTTATTTGAATCTTTGAATATTCCAAGATAGGAGTTATTATGGATGACAACTGGAAATGATTTTCTAAAAGCTACCCTATCGTCTTTTGAGTGCTGAGTATTTCTTTGTTTTATGGGCCAATGTTTTATTTTACTTTTTGATTTGTTTTCTTGTTTTTGATTTGTCTTTTTCGCTTTTGGTTTTTATGTTGGGCATCATTTTATTTTGCTTTTGGGCTATAATTTGGGCCCGATTCAATGATAATTTCGGATCTTTATTTCAAAAAATAAGACATTGTTTACAAATTAAGTTAAACAAAATATATTTTATTTTTAAAAATTTAGTATTTATTAGTATAATATATTTTATATTTATTAGTATAATTTATTTGACCTATAAATTTAATTTATAAATATATGAGATATATTATAATAAGAATATATATAATATTTACATATATATATATAAATAATAAAAATATTTTTATTGCCATATCCTACCTGCATCGTGTCATCATTTTTTAAAATTACCGTGTCGCCAGATCTCAGATCGTGTCGCATGTCTGTATTGCGTGTCCGTATCCATGCTTCATAGTTCCTGGCAGGGCTGGTCTCTAGCCACCGCCTTGCAAGGTGAAAGACTATCTGTTAACTTCCTTCGTACTTGTCTGGTAGGACTCTCCTCGTTATTTTCCCCATTACTTCCTTTCATTCTTTTTCTTTGCATTTCATTTTACCCATTCCATCCCTCGTTGTTTTCGTTAGTTGTTTGTCCATGGGTGAGCAGGATTTAGGCTCCTCTTCCACAACTCTAGCTTTGTCTTTTCCTTTTGGCATTGTGAGATCATTTTCTTCCCCATTCCCATCCTTATTACCATTGGTCTCTTCCCTCGGATTTATCTTCTTTTCCAGAATTTCGATCCCATTTCTCTAGTTACCTCTAGCTTGGGCTGGCTCTCCTAACTGAGGTCTAAGCCAACTCCCATATTGGAAGTTGAGATTGTTCGTTTCAAGGTGCACTTCTTTTCTATTACATTTTTGAGTAATGTGTCCAATAATGCCGTATGTGTAACAGGAGGGTAGCCTTTCATATTTGATCGCACAGACAGTCTCGGTGCCTTCACTGCCAACTAAATGGACCACCCTTCGAAGGGATCTTAGCTCATCTATCTTAACTCTAATTCTGATGTACTCAGTCCACCCCCATCTCTATCATGCCAGTCAATAGCTACAACCTCCCCTATCCCCTTTCCCACGTCGATGGCCACCTGTCTATCCATTTGCTCAAAGGGGATATTATAAATCCTAATCAAAAAAGGCCTGTCGTCCATTTCTTGACCCTTAACAAAAGGAAACAACGCAAACAGACTTTGATAAAAAAGCCATGGGTCAAGTTTGATGTTGCCAAATTTAACAAGCATCGCTCCATCGTTTAAAGCTACAAAGTTAACTTCTTCCTTTGTGAACCATAAGGATTTAAGGACACGATACATAGCTTCTCTGTTGACTTTTTCACCAGACATAATCATACCAACAGCCCACGCCTCGTACCCCTGCATATTTGTTGACTTCTTATTCGTGCTGATAACCCTTTTTTATTCTTCTTCGGAGAAATTTAGTCTTTCCAACAACTCATTTATATCCTCGGCCATTCTTGAGGTCATAGATGCACTCGAAGAAGGAGAAAATACTTCCGCTAAAATCCCAGATAGACAGAGATCCTTCACCGCGATTAAAATAAAAGACAAACTACAAAATCACGAAAATGAAAAGAAACAGCAAGAAATTCCAAGAAAACGAAAACAAGAAAAACAAACGAATAAAATGATAACTGAAACAGCAAGAAAGCACCTGTAAAAGTGAATAATTAAGAACCCAAGGAGGGAAGACGTCGCACAAAAGAAAATAAGAAAAAACGCACAAACCTACGTTGTGACTCACATGACCAAAACCACAAAGAAGAAATGCACAGGAGCTCTAAGAGAAAAAAGAGTTTAAACGACCAGACAGAAAATTCGTTTATCCAGAATAAAGAGAAAAATGAAAAGAAAATAAAAGGAAAGCTACCAAGAAACCCTAAAATGTAAAAGCTACTTACCAAAAAAGATAAAGACCTAAAGCTATAATAAGGAAATACATGGTAATAAATGCAAATTATAGAAAACCGAGAAAACTCATGCATGCGATAAAAATCGTAGGGAAAGTCAACGTACCTGATTGCAAAGCATGCAAAAAAACAGAAACCATGCATGAACACGTAAATTTCATGCAAGAAAATGTAAACAGTAAAGCAAATACAGAGAAAAGATGACAACATCGAATCACCGAACAAGACTACCACCAAATCCCCAGCGCACCCCCACCGCAAAATGGACGCTTCTTCTCCTTCCACGTAGGAACCACAGTACAGGTCTCGAAGAACTCACAAATGACAGTCTTGGAAACCCCAGTAAGCAGGGACGCAAAAAATACCGCCCAATTATTCTAAAGAGGAACAAAGACGGACACCAAAACCAAAAAAAAAAAACCACAAGGAGGAAAATCGTACAAATCTTGGAGCAAATTTTACACGCGTTATCCTGCTACCAACGGACATTTTTATATTTCTTTTTATAAAAAGACCCAAAAGGTCAAACTTAAATTTATTGAATCATTCATGACTAAATCATGTATATCCATGAGATAATCCAAATTAAAAGTTAAATTACAATTTTTATCCATGGCCATTTTACAAAGATGATCCGCAATCCTATTACAACTTCTATTGGCCCACATTATTTTGAGCGAATTAAAGTACTCCAACAGGTTACAAATACCCTTTATGTGGTGGCCCAACAAAGTAATATCATGACCTTTTTATTTGTCTGTATCAATGACGCCAACACCCCCTCCCAAAACCTATCTTCTTCATCAATACAGTGGCATCAAAATTAATCTTCACAGTACCATAACGGGGTTTCACCCATTTATTTTCAGCAGTAATCACAGGCAACAAAGGCTTGTTCAGCAGGTTATGAATACGAAAATCATGGCATAAGGTCGCAGCTCTTTCCCAAACCACCCTGGCTTCCTCCTCCTTACCCCGGAAAATAAAGTTATTTCTATTGTTCCAACTGTTTCAAAGGGTGGTGATGAAGTCGGAGGCAACTTTTTGATCCAGTACCCTCATTATGTCTTCAACCCAGTCAATACATTTTGTATAATCACCAATGAGAAGGTTATTGTTTAGGCCTCCTAAAACAAGGATTTCGCGAGCAGTGGGCAGTCTTTCAATGCATGGATAAGAGTCTCATTGCAAGCACCACATCTAGGGCATTCACTCTTGAACTCTCGACGAATGGTGGATATTTTCTCACAGGTGGGCAAGATGTCATGCCCCACTCTCCAGCAGAAGATGCAGATTTTAGGTGACATTTGCAGCTTCCAAATAGTTCTTTAGAAGATGTAGTGAGGGCCATAGCCAACTTGCTTAAGGAGCATCCATGAGTACACTGACTTTGAAGTATAAAATCCACGAGGTTTGTGAAACCATACTCTTCGATCGTTAGGGCCATTGCCCATTAGCAACAATGGGAATTTTATAAATCTGATCCCCCCATGTGTTTGCCATAAATCTCATTGACCTTATTTTCGTTCCAGCGCACATTATTAATGTTCCAAAGATTACGCACTTTTTGTTTATGAATAGGCAGCCTGCTCGAGCAGATTGAATCACCGGACAACCCCTCAAAGCCCCAATTATCTCTCTGAATATCAATGCTATTCCTATCACCCACCATCAAACCGAAGCCATTTTTTAACATTCTAGCAACCGTGGCAATGCTTTTCCAAGTGTATAAAGGCTTATCAATACACTTGGGTTGAAAGATGTCACCATTAGGAAAATATTTAGCACTCAACACGTGGAAACACAATGTGTCTTTACATGTGTTTAGCCGCCACACCTGTCTACCTAAGAGGGCCTACTACACCAAAACAGACTTTTAGCGGCATTTTTAGTGTCGCTTTAAATAAAACGCATAAATATTATACATTAGCGGCGTTTGAGGAAGAACGCCAAGAAAAAGAAATCGCGCTTATTTATAAAACGCCGCTAAAGGATATATAGCGGCTTTTCGTAAAACGCCGCTAAAGTTGAGCTTTAGCGCGCTTTTGCAAAACGCCGCTAAAAGTTCGAGCTTTAGCGCTTTTGGACAATCGCCACTAAAAGTCGAGCTTTAGTGGCGCTTTTAAAACGCCGCTAATAGTCTCAATTAGCGCTTTTGGAAAACGGAAGCGGCTTTTGCAAAACGCCGCTAAAAGTTCGAGCTTTAGCGGCGCTTTTACAAAATGCCGCCAATAGTTCTGAAGATTAGCTTTTGCAAAACGCCGCAAATAATTATAAAGTTTTTTTGGATATATATGATTGATTGTTTTAAATTTATATATTAAATAATTTCTTATATATGGTTAAGGGTTTGGGATAATATGTTAAGGGTTTCATAGGTTAAAAGTTAGGGTTAATGGGTTTAAAGGTATATATGGTTAAGGGTTTGGGGATAATATGTTAAGGGTTAAGGTTTAGGGTTATATGATTTATGATTAATTAGGGTTTATGGGATGAGAGGATGGGGTTATGAGTTTAGATTAAATTAGTGTATTTTAATTTATATATTAAATTATTTATAATATGGTTTAATTTAGGGTATATAGTTTATAAGCTTTATAGTTTATGGTTTAGGGTTTAAGAATTAAGATTTATGGTTTTGGGTTTAAGAGTACAGGTTAGGTTATGGTTTAGGCTGTGTTTATAGTTTAGTTTTTGGTTTTAGATTTATATATTGGGTTTAGGGTTTAGTGCTTAAACCATATCGAACAATGAGTTAGAGTGTTAGTGTTTAGGGATTTAAGTGTTCAAGAATTTGATAAAAGAGGTAAAATCAAATTCTTTTAGGGTTTAAGGTTTGCAATAAGATTATTTCTTTAATTACTTTTGCACCTTGTAATATACGTATGAGTTGCGGTTTAGGGTTTAAGGTGTATAAATAAGAGTTTATAGTGTATAATTTGGGGTTTAGTGTATCATATGACACACTTTTTAGGTGTATAATTTAGGTTTTATGATTTATGAGAACTTAAATTATAAAACTATATAAATTAAATATAGTGTTAGAAAGAGAACAAAATAATTTTAAAGGAATTTAATAAATAAATAAAGTAAAAAAAATTATTGGTATTAGCGGCGTTTTTGCTCAAAAACGCCGAAAAAAGCATATTAATAAAAAGAAAACGACGCCGTTTTCATGGGGGCGGTAGCGGCGTTAGCCATAAAAACGCCACAATAGATTAGTATTAGCGGCGTTTTATATAAAACGCCGCAAAAAAACTATTAATTTTAATTCAAACTACCATTTTCTTTAGAGTTTTAGTGGCGCTTTATGAAAAAATGCAAATAACCGGCGCTTTAATTGATACGACGTCGTTTATTTAGAGGGTTAGTGGAACCAGTTAATTTAAAACGCAGTCGTTTTTGTAAGGGAATTTAGTGGCGTTTTTTAAAAACGCCAGAAAATGCCAATTTCATTTAACAAAACGGTGCTGTTTGTTTTCCTCAGTTTATACACCGATTCATCCCCTCCCCCCCAAAAAAAACATAACTCATAATCCCTAATTTTTCCCCAAATCCTAGCGATCGACCAAAACCCGCCACGCCGGTGTTCTCTCGCTTGTCGCCTTCACCTGCCTTCTCTCGTCACAAATCGGCCGGTAAATATACTCATCGAGTCTCCGCCGCCATGGTTGCCGAGTTTCAGTGACTCGGGCTTAGTAACTATAGTCTACTAGTTTTTAGGCACTGATTTATACTTCAAGTGATGTCTAAAATTTTAGTTTTCAAATATTTCTTCTTTAGTTTTTAGTTTTTAAATAATTTTAGTTTTGATTCAATATTCTCATTACTTCTTTTAGTAAAAATTCAAATATTTGAATTCGTTTATTCCTTTTACTTTCAAAAAATCTATTTTAAATAAATAAAGAATTTTTATATATGAAATATTTGAAAACTATGTAATTTTTAGGCATTGAAGTATATTTCTTCTTCTACGTGTAGTTTGTTTACACACTTCCGTTTCTTATATATGAGAAAACACAACAGTCTGAAAATAGAAAAAAAATGCATATTATGGGTTTTAATCCCCAATATAGTTCTCTCATACTTTGATGCCATACTTTGATGCCATTTTTTGACTTGTATTTCTCATTTCCATTAATGAGTTATCGAATCGAGTACTTCAAACAAACCCTGCACCAAGGTGGTCCAGCAAACCAAAGGAACTTCGAATTCCTCGCATGCCTCAACTGTAAGCCTTTTTATGAAACTTATATTTTGTTAATTACTTTTGCTTTGTTTGATATTGTAGGTAATAAAATTTTTAAATTTCTCAGCCATGATTTCCAGTTCTTTTCCAGGGTATGGTTTGCAAATGGATTTTGATTGAAAATTTCAAGTAGACCCAAGGTATCTCTCTACATTAGCTGAATGGGAAGTTTTGTGTGATTACTGGTATATGGCCATGTGGTGAAATTTCTTGAATTTTGATTGCAGTTAGAACTATATTCATCTCTATTTACATGAATTTTGATTGCAGTTAGAATTATATTCATCTATGTCAACTATATGGCCATACTTTGATGCATGTTTACATGAAATTTCTTGAATTTTGATTGCAGTTAGAATTATACTTTCATGCTTTACGTTCGACTTTCATTTTGCATAAATCTTGTGTAAGCCTCTAAATCTTATCATGTATAGAATTTTCTAGATCTATTTTAATTAACTTTGAATATATTTTAAATATTAATTTGATTGTACTCAGTAATGGTAATATCTAATTATAGATGATATATATATATATATATATTGCTCGAATCAACAACTTCAAATGTTTATCATTGTTTTTCATGTGCGTAATCGTAAAGTAAACTGAAACTTGAAAGTAGAAATAATCAATATGCTCTAAGTTGTGGTTTTGATGTGTTGTACATGTGAGGAACCGAATAACCCCGAGAATTGAAGTGTCAGAAAATTGTTGTTTAAACTTCAATTAGTGGCTTGGAATGAAAAAAGAACATATGAATATATATGCACCCTCTTGCATCATGTCCAAGGCATGCAAGAATTTTATCCATTGTTTTATTTCTTTTGAATTACTTCTTTATCATTTTGTCAAATGTCAAGTGTTAAGTCTGCAAATTGAAGTGTTTAAGTGCTGCAAATTGAAGTGTTAATGTGTTGCAAATTGAAGTATTTAAATCTGTGAATTGAAGTATTAAAGTGTTGCAAATTTTAGTGTTTACATGTTGTAAATTGAAGTGTTTTAAGTATCGCAAATTGTATTGTTTAGTTCCTCGAAATTGAGATGTTTATTGCTATAATTGAGGTGTATAATTGTCGTTAATTGGGATGTTAAAGTGTTGTAAGTTTAGGTGTTTAAATGTTGTAAATTGCTGTTTAAATGCTGATTCTTATGCTCAATTTCAATTATGATAACTTATGGTTGAACTTGAATTTAAGTTAGAATTTAAGTTAAAGTGTTGTGTTGCTGCAAATTGAAGTGTTTAAGTGCTGCAAATTGAAGTGTTAATGTGTTGCAAATTGAAGTATTTAAATGCTGTGAATTGAAGTGTTAAAGTGCTACACATTTAAGTGTTTACATGTTGTAAATTGAAGTGTTTTAATACTGCAAATTGTATTGTTTAGTTCCTGGAAATTGAGCTATAATTGAGGTGTATAATTGTTGTTAATTGGGATGTTAAAGTGTTGTAAGTTTAGGTGTTTAAATGCTGTAAATTGATGTTTAAATGGTGATTCTTATGCTCAATTTCAATTATGATAACTTATGGTTGAACTTCAATTTAAGTTAGAATTTAAGTTAAAGTGTTGTGTTGCTGCAAATTGAAGTGTTTAAGTGCTGCAAATTGAAGTGTTAATGTGTTGCAAATTAAGTATTTAAATGTTGTGAATTGAAGTGTTAAAGTGCTGCAAATTTAAGTGTTTACATGTTGTAAATTGAAGTGTTTTAAGTACTGCAAATTGTATTGTTTAGTTCCTGGAAATTGAGATGTTTATTGCTATAATTGAGGTGTATAATTGTTGTTAATTGGGATGTTAAAGTGTTGTAAGTTTAGGTGTTTAAATGCTGTAAATTGATGTTTAAATGCTGATTCTTATGCTCAATTTATATTATGATAACTTATGGTTGAACTTGAATTTAAGTTAGAATTTAAGTTAAAGTGTTGTGTTCTCGCAAATTATAGTGTGTTCCTTTTTGTATAAAATAATGTGTAAAATATTATATCTGGCAGATAAATGGGCTAACCCGCATGGTCGTTGTCTACAATTGTTGAAGGAAACGAAACCGCATTTTAACCTTCTTCGCTTGTGGATTTATACAATTGGGTAGCGGCTTTATCTTTTCATCTAAGGTGAGTTGATTGAGTTGAAATTTTAAATGTTTTACATCCTTTAGTATTAATTTCATTTGATTTGATTTATTATAATTCGAAAAATATAGTGACCAAAATTGATTTTTAAAACCTTAAAATTGACATGTTATTGGAGCTAAGGTCATTAAAACTATTTGTTCATGTTACTTAAGTTCAACTAAAAAAAAAACTTAATTTTAGTTCAATAATTATTAATTTGTTCATGTTACTTAAGTTTAACTAAAATATATAATTTTTAATGTTGAGCTAATTTTTTTAAAAAAAAGATTATAATTGTTTAATAATTCATTGTTATTTTTCTATAATTGTTTTATATTATTAATATTTTTAAAAATTTAAGTACTTTTAATTTTAAAATTTATTGTAATTTTAAATTTTTAATAAGTTTATATATTTTGTATTTTTATATTTTCATTTCAAACCCTAAACCTAAACCCTAACCCTAAACCCTAAACCTTAAACCTTAAACCCTAAACCCTAAACCCTAAACCTTAAACCCTAAACCCTAAATCCTAAACCTTAAACACTAAACCCTAAACCCTAACCCTAAACCCTTAATTTTAAACTTTAAACTCTAAACCCTAAATCTTAAAACCCTAAACCTTTAAAACCCTAAAACCTTAAAACCCTAAAACCATAAATCGTAACCCTTAAACCCTAAACATTTAAACCCTTAAATCTTAAACCCCTAACCCTTAACCCCTAACCCCTAAACCATAAACCCTACACCCTACACCCTAACCTCTAACCTATAACCCTTAACCCCTAATTTTAAGTTAATATCAAACTTCATAACTTACATAATACTTGCATAATTTTAAGAAAAGGATTCAAAGTATATAGGCTGGAAACCTGACGAGTTGCCTTATATCTCACTATTAGATATAACGGATCCTCCCTAGGTGTAACAATGCCCCGTATGATGGATCTAAACGAAATATCAAATTAAATATTGAAATAATATAACATTTATTAAACCCTTAAACCCTAAACCTTTGAAATCTTAAAACCTTAAAACCCTAAAACCATAAGCCCTAACCCTTAAACCTTAAACCTTTAAACCCTTAAATCTTAAACCCCTAACCATTAACCCCTAACCCTTAACCATTAACCCTTAAACCCTAAACTCTAAACCTTACACCCTAACCCTTAACCCTTAACCCCTAACCCCTAAACCCTAACCCCTAACCTATAACCTAACCCCTAACCTATAACCCTTAACCCCTAATTTTAAGTTAATATCAAACTTCATAACTTACATAATACTTGTATAATTTTAAGAAAAGGATTCAAAGTATATAAATTTGAAACTTTGACGGGTTGCCTTATATCTCATCATTAGATATAACGGATCCTCCCTAGGTGTAACAATGCCACGTATGATGGATCTAAACGAAATACCAAATTAAATATTAACATTTATTAAACCCCTAAACCCTAAAATAATATAACATTTATTAAACCCTAACCCCAACCCCTAACCCTTAACTCTTAAACCCCAAACCTTAAACCCTAAACCTTACACCCTAACCCCTAACCTTAAACCCTAACCCTTAAACCCTAAACCCTACACCTTACACCCTAACCCCTAACCTATAACCCTTAACCCCTAATTTTAAGTTAATATCAAACTTCATAACTTACATAATACTTGTATAATTTTAAGAAAAGGATTCAAAGTATATAGGCTGGAAACCTGACGGATTGCCTTATATCTCACTGTTAGATATAACGGAATCTCCCTAGGTGTAACAATGCCATGTATGATGGATCTAAATAAAATACCAAATTAAATATCAAAATAATATAACATTTATTAAACCCTTGAACCTTAAACCTTTGAAACCCTAAAACCTTAAAACCTTAAAACCATAAACCCTAACCCTTAAACCCTAAACTTTTAAACCCTTAAATCTTAAACCCTTAACCCTTAACCCTTAACCCCTAACCCTTAACCCCTAAACCCTAAACTCTAAACCTTACACCCTAACCCCTAACCCCTAAACCCTAAACCCTACACCCTACACCCTAACCCCTAACCTATAACCCTTAACCCCTAATTTTAAGTTAATATCAAACTTCATAACTTACATAATACTTGTATAATTTTAAGAAAAGGATTCAAAGTATATAGGCTGAAAACCTGATGGGTTGCCTTATATCTCACTGTTAGATATAACGGATCCTCCCTAGGTGTAATAATGCCACGTATGATGGATCTTAAAGAATACATAACTTACCTAATTTTAAGATCAAATTTCATAAATTACATAAGTTGACGATTAAATTTCATAACTTATATAATTTTCCCTTAAGATCAAACTTCATAACTTACATAATACTTGTATAATTTTAAGAAAAAGATTCAAAGTATATATAGGCTGGAAACCTGACGGGTTGCCTTATATCTCACTGTCAGATATAATGGATCCTCCCTAGGTGTAACAATGCCACGTATGATGGATCTTAAAGACTACATAACTTACCTAATTTTAAGATTAAATTTCCATAACATTATTTACATTAATTATTAATTAACAATTTAGCCATATAATTTATTGTCAACTTTAGACTTCAACAACTACGAAATGGATAGGAGTTGGATGAAATTGTCAAGGGTAAGCAACGGCTATCGAAATGGAGTAGAAACTTTTTTGAATTTTGCATTTCAAAATGCAAGCCAAGAGAATATGATTCTTTGCTCGTGTAAGAAGTGTTGCAATATTAACTGGCATTATCGTGAAGTGGTCTATGAACATCTAGTTGTTGATGGCTTTGTTCGAGGGTACAAAATATGGTTTTTTCATGGCGAGACTACATCTAGTGGAGCATCTTTATCGATGAATCTAGGGTATCCTCATAGTGCTTTCAATCAGAATGTTAGTGACGATAACATGGAAAACATGTTGCGGGATGCTTTTAATATGCGCAGTGATGGTTTCGGGTCATTTCCACCTGACTTGGGTGCAACCGATGATTATAATTTTAGAGGAAATACTTTCACCGAAGGGGAAAGAAGTGTACCGGATGAACAGCCAAATGAAGAAGCGGCGAGGTTCTACACATTACTTGGTGAAATGAATGAAGAACTGTATGAAGGATCAAACTTTTCCAAACTGTCATTCTGTATTCGTCTTTTTCACTTGAAATGTTTGGGGGGTGGACCGGAAACTCGTTGATAATGCTGTTAGAGTTTCTGCAAGAAATGTTCCCGTTTGCAAAAATCCCTCGATCTTCCAAAGACATGAAGAAATTGATAAAGGATTTGGGCCTTGGATACAACAAAATTCACAGTTGCCCAAATGACTGCATGTTGTATTGGGGCGACCGCATAAACCAACAAGGTTGTCATGTACGCGCCAATCCGCTGGATTAATAGAAATACGAAGGCGGTAACGAGGATGAACACGGTACACAATCAAAAAAGCGACCAGATTAAGATTTTACGGTATTTTCCCTAATATCGAGGCTTCAACGGCTTTTCATGTCATCGAAGACAATAGAATCAATGACGTGGCATCGTGATGGATGAACCGATGATGGGTTGTTAATGCATCCTGCAGATTCTTTAGCTTGGAAATGTTTTGACTATAAATTTCCAAGCTTTGCAAGCGATCCTGAGTGTGAGGCTTGGGCTAGCATTCGATGGATTTAACCTTACAAACTTATGAGCACAACGTCATGATTTTGGCTTTGTGGTGCTTGTTCCTACAATTTGCCTCCATGGGTTTGCATGAAACAATCTTCTTTATCTTGTCTATGATTATACCGAGAGAAAGGGCCGGGAATGATATTGACGTCTATTTGCGACCACTTGTTGACGAGTTAAAACAACTATGGGCTGGTGTTCGTACATTCGATGCAATGAGAAAAGAGAACTTTAATTTACATGTGGCATTAATATAGACTATTAACGACTTTTAAACTTATGCTAATTTATCTGGTTGGAGTACCAAGGGACGTTATGCTTGTCCGTGTTGTCTGCAAGACATGTTCGCAATGGTTATATAATGGGAAGAAGTTTTCTTACATGGGGCATCGCTCGGTGGTTACCGAAAAATCATACATTTAGATTTCGAGTGCTCGGTTTAATGGTATCAAGAGTTCGGATCGCTCCTTCGCAGAATCGATGGATCCGAAATATTGTTAATGTTGAAAGATATGAATTTCATTTATGGGAAGATGAATCAACCGCAAACCCGCACGTAAATAGAAGATCTAGGATGAATCGATGAAGAGGATGATCCTAATGAGGCGGACTTGTGGAAAAAAGAAGTATTTTTTTGAGTTGCCTTATTGGAGCATCGATTTACGCCAATAACCTTGATGTCATGCACATAGAGAAAAATGTCTGCGAGAACATCATTGGGACTATTTTGAATGTTGATGGAAAATCAAAAGATAATCTTCGAGTCGACTTGATTTAGTCCACATGGAATTGACGTGAGCTTCATCCCCGAGCACTTCGAATATGAAATATCGGCTGTCACCGCTATTTTTTCAATGTCGAAGACGGAGAAAGAAGTGTTCATGCGGTGTTGAAGGATATAAAGGTCCCGGATGCGTATGCATCAAATATATCGCGATGTGTGAGTCTTAAGGATCAAGATTATATGGCTTAAAATCGCATGACTATCACATATTGATGCAAGACTTATCGCCGATTGCTATGCGGTGTTGTATGTCGAAAAAGGTGACTACTCTGTAATTGAACTATCAAATATAATGAAAGGCATTTGTGGTAAATTTTGAATGTTCAAGAACTTGAGAGACTACAAGATCGAGCCGCATTAACTTTATGCAGTCTGGAGAAGATATTCCCGCCTTCCTTCTTCACTATCATGGTGCACTTGTTAATTCATCTCCCACGTGAAGCACTTCTTGGTGGACCCATTTTCTATCGATGGATGTATCCCATTGAAAGGTCTTACTTTATTTACAAAATATTCATTCATTTAGCTAAATGCCTTTATTTCCAACTTTTGATAATATTGTATATCGTGTTTAGGTTCCTTTCCAAATTAAAGTCATACTGCCGCAATAAGCGTTATCCGGAAGGATCAATTGCGGAGGATACTTGGCGAGAGGAATGTATGACTTTTCGCTCGAGGTATTTGGAAGATGTTGAAACAAGAATGAATGACCAAGTAGAAATCTTTGGGCTCACGATCATAATTTGGTGAAACTTATTTATTTTAGAGTTTCGAGAACCGATCGGCAGAGTCGAAATTACGTAATTAGACGATAGATCGTGGGTCCAAGCACATCGACACGTTCTTTTCATCACGATTCAATGGAACCATTTGAAGTACGTTCTACAATTTGATAAATACTCATCAATTATGATTTGTTTGTCTTCTAACAAAGTAAAACCTTTTTACCGTAGTGAGTACAAACAAATATTGAGAGCTCGTTCACGATCTCGAAGATTAAATCGACGAGAAATTAATAAGTTGTTCGCATAATCATTCCATGAATGGTTAAGCCAAATGGTATGCAATTTAAATTTTCATTGACAAATAATATTTTCTCATAACATTCATAATTACTCGATTTATCGTCAACTCAATAGGTTTGGAGTCGAATGAAGTAAATGACGACGTTAAATGGCTTTCACAAGGTCCAAAGCAAATTGTTAAAAGATATAGTGGCTTCCTCATCAATGGACACTGATTTCATACAAGGTATCGCGAGAGATTGAGGAGAACCCAAAATTGCGGAATTGTTGTTAATTCTTCGATTACAAGTTATGCTAGTGCTAGGACAAGAATCCGATTGAGGGAATTTGGAATATTACGGACTTATTATCGACATCATTGAGTTGGATTATTACGGCAAATGCAAAGTTGTCCTATTTCGAGGTGATTGGGCTGATGTGAATACGGCTCGTAATTAAAACGATCAATATGACTTTACAATGGTGAATTTCTCTCGATTAATTCACACCGAGAACAAGCGATGGACGAGCCGTATGTTTTTCTTCTCAAGTTAAACAAGTTTTTACTCGGAAGATCCAAGCGATGAGGGTTGGTACGTTGTACTTGAAACACCCTAGAGACTTCTTCGACATTGGCGGTGGAAGTAGAGATGACATAGTCGAAAGATCGTAAACTTTGCCTTTTCCGAACAAGACTTAATTGAAAATATCCTAGTACTAGTCAACAATTTCAATGGGTTCGTCGGGATGTGGACGAAGATATTTACTGAAATATGATGTAGTAAGATTTAACGATTTATTATTTATATGTAATATTATAATTTTCATGTTGGTCATGTTATATAATTTTCATGTGTATTACGGGAAAAATGCCTAGAAGACGATTACTAGATTTAAATATTATCCGCCAAACTCCAAATCCGAAGAAGTTAATAGTAGTGAGCAAAGAAGCAATTTGTTGGATCTTCTACTCTGCCGGACATAGATGACGAGCCTGGAGAATTTGAAAGTAATGTTAAGTTTATTTTACATGCATGTTGAATTTTATTATTGATTCATTTTTCAATTTTAATATAATAATATATCATTTTTCAAGTTGAAGGTGGTGGGACGCGCAGAGGTCGGGGACGTACATTACTTAAAGATTTATACGACTTAGAGCCTAACGATCGTGTTAAAGTAAGGAGAAACAATGATGGCTAGCCTGTTGGATCTGAAGCTCGACTGTTAGGAGGCTATTTGGGCATTTTAGCACGAAATCCCAATATGTTACTCATTAACTATTTAATCATGGCATCACATGCCCGATGCCAACAAAAATCGTGCCCTCGAAAATATTAAGGTAATAAAACGTGAATGTAATTTATAATACTTTAATTTAATTTTCATTTATATTAACTTTTATACTTTTTTTCTTGAGGTGGATTTAATTTAGAGGTCTCGATGACTATGTTAAGAAGACATTGGGTAAAAATGGAGAGACAATAAAAGCACGCTCAAAAATAATATTTTAAGAAAGACATAAGCCTCGACGAAAAATTAAGAAATGTTCCACCGGAATGTTGAGGTACCAATGGGAAGATCAAGTTAGATTTTGGAATTCAAAAAAAGGAGAGGTATTACGTACATCTAAAATCATTTAAATTATTTGGTTTATAGTATTTACTATATATATAATTCAAATTGCATTATGTAGGACCGTGAGCGAGTTGGAATAAGCAAGCAGATGTAAATGTAAATTCACTTATTACAGCGCAGTTCTAGAAGTTTTGCTTGTGTAGTCGAGGTCGAGGTATTATAATTTATTAATTACATCAAATATTAATTACTTTATACTATTAAATTATATTTTTTCTACTAAAATGTAGGAAACTTTGACTGGTCAAAAAGTTGGACGTGTTGACTTTTTGACATTACGCATAGAAAGAAGGATGGATCTCGATGACATCCAAGTTGTAGAAATTTTGGTATATTTACTTAATAAAATTTTATTTTTATAAATATTTCTACCGCTTAATTATAATAGTTTAATTCATCGCTTATAGTTTTAAATTTATAATGTTCAATTATGTTGCATTCTTTCTTATTTATATATTTTGTTTCTAACTCTTTCATTGATTTATTAGGATAAACTAAAGGAGAAGAAGGCCGAGTATGAAGCGGTACCGCTTGATCGATAGTTCTGTTAATCTTGAGGAGATTGATAATGTAATTATTACAAATGTTTTGGGTCCCGAAGGTAACGATCGCTTGATCGATAGTTCGCTAATCTTTAGTATATTTTTAATAGAATTATCACCGATGTTTTTGGTCTTGAAAGGTATGGTCGGGTTCGATTTAAAGGATCTGGTGTTACCCCAACCCAATATTTTGGATCCGACTCCCAGCAGTACATGCCTTCCGGGGGTCAATCTCGTGTTGAAGTTCAGAGGCTACAAAACCAGATAGCTTAGATACAAGAGAGCACGGTTGAGTAGAGGCAGCAAATTGCTGGTGTTCAAAGAAAATATGAAGAACTCCAGCAACAGCTTAGAGCGGATGCGGAAGCGGCACAAGCAAGGGAGGCAACAGCATCAACGAGAGAGGCAACGGCAGTTGCGAGGGAGGCAGAGGCAGCATCGATGCTAGCAGAGCGAGCGAGAAAATACGAAGAGCTCCAAGACCAAACTTGAAATATGATGATGCGATGTTTCAAAGAATGCGAAACCACCATCTTAAACATTTAGTTTTTCATTGTAAGAAGTTTTGACATTATTACATTTAACATTATTGTTACAATATTTTCAGTTATCATTCATTTAATTAAATTTCAAGTATCATTTAGAATTAATGTATTCGGTGTGATTTTTATGCTAAATTTGCTGTTTTGCGTTGGAATTATATACTGTTATTGGTTGGTTTTTAGTGCAGGAGGGGTATAATATTGAAAAAATTTTATTTTTTTAAATCTGTACAAATTAGCGGCGTTTTTACAAAAGTACCGCTAAATGTTAAGAAATTTTTGCGGTGTTTTTTTGGAAAGCGCCGCTAAAGGCCCTGACTTTTAGCGGTGTTTTTTTTAAAGCGTCGCTAAAGGCCCTGACTTTTAGCGGCATTTTTTTTAAAAGCCCCGACTAAAGGCCCCGACTTTTAGCTGACTTTTTTTTGGGAAAAAGTCGCTAAAGGCCTGACTTTTTAGCGGCGTTTTTGGGAAAAGCCGCTAAAGGCCCGACTTTTAGCGGAGTTTTATAAGAAGCACGCTAAAGACCATGGTTTTAGCGACGCTTTTATCACAAACGCCGCTAAAAGTCGGGATCTTTTAGCGTTTTTTTACATAAACGCCGCAAAAATTTTCGGCGGTTGTATTGGCGGCATTTTTTGTGGCGTTTAGAGAAGCACCGCAAATACTTTTTGTGGCACTTATAAACGCAGCTTAATGCCCAAAAAAATACCGCTAAAAGTCTGTTTTGCTGTAGTGGCAAAATTAAATAGACGTAGGTTCCTAAACCCAAGACCCCCATACCTTTTGGGAAACAAATCCTCTCCCAAGCAAGCATTGACCAACTTTGACTCTTATCATTCCCCCTCCACCACATGTGACTAATTTTAGATTGAATGTCCTCAATGATGCCTTTAGGAGCAAGAAACACCGAGAAAGCATAGGTCTAGATAGATTGGAGAATGGATTTAATAAAGATTTCTTTTTCCCCATAAGACAAGAGCCTCTTCGACCAGCTATTAATTCTGTACGAAATGCAGTTAGAAATACTTTGAAAAGCAATTGATATATTCTTCCTGACGGGGAGTGAAAGGCCAAGATAGTTATCAAGCTTGTCCACCACTTTCAAGTTGAGTAAGCCACCCAAGTATTGACGTTGGGTCATCGGGGTGTTAGGGTTGAAAAACACCATGGACTTGTCAAGGTTGATGCTTTGACCCGAAATTTTTTCAAACATACCAAGAATATTCATGAAAGCCTCCACTTCACTTTTTTTGTTCCTGACAAAAATAAGGGCATCGTCAGCAAAGAAGAGATGTTAACGCTAGGGCCATTTTTGCTTGCACGAATGCCTTTGATAGTATTAGCAATTTGAGCATGAATTAACATGCTTAAGAAAACTTTCATGCAAAACAAGAAATGATGAGGGGAGAGAGGTTCCCCTTGTCGAAGACCCGGCCCTTTCCGGAATAATAATATCAAACAAAGTCATATTGCATTTAACCATGTAACGAATAGAACGCACACACCACATGATTTTCTCAACCCAATTTAATCATCACTTTCTCGAGAAGATTTCATTCGACGTGGTCATAGGCCTTACTCATGCCGAGCTTAATAACAAAACCTTTCTTTAGTCTATTTTTTGAACTTTGAAGGTAATGCATAAACTCGTGCGCAATTATAATATTGTCATGAATCATGTGACCCAGGACAAAGGCACTCTGGTTCTAACAAATACACCACCGGAGGACTTTTTAAAGTCGGTTTGCCAAGAATTTAGATATAATTTTATAAACAACCCTACACAAACTAATAAGAAAAAAATTAGTCATATCAATAGGGTCCTTAATTTTTGAATCAAGACAAGAAAAGTATCATTAAGGCACGCAACATCTTTGATGCCATTTAGCACTTTGTGACACAAATTTATAATATCGTTACCAACCACTTCCCAATGTTCTTTAAAGAAGCAACCCAAAAAGGCCATTAATCCTCGGTGCTTTGTGAGGCCATCAAATGTCTAAAACAGGAACACTTTATTTTTCCCTGACGCTTCCACAACAACAGGGGCCCAGATTGTCAATGGTGCTTAATGATCCCGCACATCCGAGGCACCAAGGTGCTGATGCATATAAGGTGTCGGTGGTGCACGATGACCCCGCACTAGAGGATGGCCTTCAATGGTGCCCGAAGATCCCGTACATGTCTAAAGTGGGGACATTTTTTTAGGCAACTTCCACTTTGTATATTTAACTAAAAATTTTAATGTTGACCCAAAAAAAGTATAAGCAGTACACGTTTGTTGCCTTTGGGTCCCGAATTACCAGGTGAAGAAATAAGAGATTTCGCGAATCACGCAAGTATTAAGATAAATTGATAGATTTAGGGTACAAATTAGATGAGCGCGAAAAGCTTCCTGGAATGATGGCATGATGGCAAGATAGAAAATTGAACAAGTGCTTAGAGATGACATTTGGTGGGAACTCGCACCCACACCACTAGAGTCACCGTTGTGTCATGTTTTTGAAGGGGGCGGCACAACCAAGTGTTAACTTCGCACACCAAGTCCCCTATAATATCCCGGACTATGGCTTATGCATTATTACTAAATTGTATGAAATAGCATGCCTTTGTGTGTTACGAATGTGTTGTATGAATTTTGTGAACTTTAGAAAATAAAAGAGTGCCTTAGGAAATATTATATTTTTAAATCTAAAAAGGGGAAGCTAGGCCGAGGAGGCCTTAAGGAAAATTGTAGGAGGTTTTGGACATGAAATTGGGCTTGGTAGAGTGGCTTGGAAGCACCACTTAGGGCCTTGGTATGTGACGCCTCAGGCAAGGGAGAAAGGAGGAGGTTCGAATCATGTTGGCAGCATAAAGTGTGGTTTTATTTTTGCATGTTGGCTTCAAGGGAGAGGGGGAGTGTTGGACGGTAATTGGACTTTCAAATGGATGAGGATTAAGCTTGTTTTTCCTTTTAAATTTCGGCTAGGATAAGGGATAAATTGTTGTTTTATTTTATTTATTTTGAATAAGTGTGGATTAATTCAATTTATTTTGAATGAGCTGATAAGAGATAAATTAGGAGAAGAGAGTGGGATATGATAAGGGACATGGTGGTGGCCGAATGAGGGGCTCCTTGGGTTGATGTATTCGGTCATGTATTGGGGGTTAAGTGCCGAATTTCACTTAGTGTAAGCATTCATCTCTTTGTCGAAATTCCTCTACTCTTCTTCTCTTCTTCTTTATTTTCTTTCAACCTCAAATCCCTTTCTATTTCTTTGGAAGCCGAACGCCCTTGTCATTAAAAGTGATAGCCGAAACTTTGCTACCATTGTTCACCATTGCCAAAATCAACTAAGCCCCAAACTCCCTCCATCTTTTTAATAAAGGCCGAACCTCAAGGCTAGTCTTTCTTCTTTTCCTTTGAAGTCGAATCTCTAAGGAGGGGCAGTCGACTACTCTTTCCTGATCTTTTCAACGTGTGTGGTGGTAAGTAATCTCCACTTTAAGTAATCGATTTTGGGATCTCTTTTTATTGGTGTACCGAAACCAAGTGTTTGGTCTTGGTTTTTATAGCATGGCCGAATGTTCATAAGTTCTATTAAGTGTGTTCTTTGTATATAGCTAGCATAAGGGAGCACTAAAGGAGTCTTGCAGGATCCGATTACCCAAGGTAGGTGATAGGTACTATTCGGCCAAGGGCCATTCTTATGGATTATTGCTTAAATTCGATTCTAACATATGGCATATAAGGATTTCGATAGCTTCTAAGGCAGGTGGTGATTTTGAGATTAGATCCGTAAGGTAAGGTAGTAGTGGTATTCAGCCATAGGCCATTTTGGTATACAATGTTAACCAAATCTAACTATGGATATTTAGGGGCAGTCGACAGTGGTATACAAGGATTTCGGGATTTCAAATCGCAAGGTAAGCACTTATGTACAATCGGCCAAGGCCATATTTGGTGATTTAAGATCTATTCATTATTTGTTCAAAAGTTGGAACTAACCAAGTTAAGTGATTTAGCATTGGTCGATTGGAGGGTAGGAAGATCACAAAGTTTTCGGGATTTGAGGAGTACTCAAATCGGCAAGCAAGGTAAGCTTTCGGTTATGGATTTGGATAGTTAGCCTAATAGGCTTATGCTAACATGTTGAAGGTGGTCGAATATAAGAACTAAGGATCTAGGACGCTAGACCGGGTTTTCGGGATTTTCAATAAAGCGATAAGTATATCAGGTGTGTACCCCCACACTAAGCTTCAATTAATTTATGGTTATGCGTTAATATATGTGTTAATAAAAATATGTGTGAAGTGGCTAAAAGTACCATGCAATGGTGCGAACAAAATACTCAGGTATGTTTACCCACTCCTACTACGAGTAGGTTATGATCTATTATGGCACATATGTTAATAGTGATAAGAATGTGAAATAAAGCATGTTATTGCATGATATGATTGACATGGGGCATATGGGTGATATGTAAAGGGGAAGTGAATTGGTGGTTTAATACCCCAATATATGAATGTGGTGACTTATGTCACAATATCCGAATGTGGTGACTTATGTCACAATATATGAATGTGGTGACTTATGTCACAAAATAATTATCTGGTGGCTATGCCACGAATTTTATAAGAGGCGATGAGCACGTCATTGCAATGACGCCTTGATGGTGTGTAGCGGATGGAGGTTGACTTAGTAGTCCCCACGGTGTGATGGTTGGTACGGGTGATGTGTAGCGGATGGATACTTAGGCTTGGGTTCGGGTTTGCATCATTAAGTATATGTGCTATTATGTATGAATTGATATGCCTAACTTAATTGAGACTTATGTTGGCTGTATACATTGAGTCTGTTTGACTCACCCCATTGTGGGATTACTTTTCAGGTGACGCTCATTAATGGACCGGGTCGGCAGGAGCTTAGTGGTGGCCATGCTCAGTTCAAGACTTTATTTTATTTTGGACTTGTTATATTTTAAGTATTTTGGATTTAATTTGGGTTTTGATTTGATGTAATTAGGCCTTGGTTTTAACTGTTATGCATGCATATTTAATTATCTAAGTATGACTCGATTTTAATAATTCAAAGTTAAAGTCTATTTTTCTTAAGTATATATATTAAACGTTTTGACACATAATCAACACGGGTTTTAAAATTCGAGCCCAACCCAAATTAACTATTTTCAAAAACACGCAAAATTTTAGCAAAGTTTCAAATAAGAATCGACTAGTTTTTCCTAGAAGCATGCCAGATCCGGTCAGGGCTTGTGGGTCGGGTTTGGGGTGTTTCATTTTGGTATCAGAGCTCGATTCAAAACTCGGCCTTGAGGGCTTTTTGGGCCCAAAATATTTCTTTCTTTTGAAATCGGATTTTATAAGAAATTGAGCGGGTTTTTCTAGCATGGCACCTGAGTCTCCGGCCCGAAGTCCACCAGGTAAGTACCCCTATCTATTGTGTGAATTATTGTATGATTTGTAGAAGGGTAGAAATGGAACGTAGATTAGTAAGATAAGTACTTGAACTATAGGACTAGTTTACCCCAACAATTACATAAAACTCTAATGCATAATTAAACAAACCTATGTCTAGGTCACCGAGCTAGGTGTGGCAACCACAGCGCATGTCTAGGATTGGTTTCGGTGGGAGCTTGGTATTTAAGGATCCTAGTGACTCACCTCCTACCCACTTGAATCCTACAGTGCGTAGTGATGGTTCACCCTAACCAAGAGGACTCACCACAAGCTAAACCCAATAACTAAAACCCGAAAGGACTAGCCATATTTCCACAAAATCCTAGTTTTAAAATCACCAAATTACCCTCCGATGTATAGGAAAACTATTTTGAAAAATTTTCTAAAATAATCTCGATTTACTCAAATACCACGGTGAAAAATTTACTAAAATGCCCTTGGTTTATAAAATTTCCATACTACCACGCTTTTATCAAGATTCTCTTACCTTACAAATATCCAAACACTCTACTTTATAATAAGACACCCTAATTTGGAAAATTTATGAAATTACCCCTGATTTGTAAAATGACCAAATTACCCCTAACCTGTATAAATGACCAAAATACCTCAATAAGGAAAATTACCAAGTACCCTCAAATTAGAAATCTTTAAAAATAACCTCATTTTGAAAAGTCACCAGGAACCATATTTTGCAAAAAATTATCGAAATGACCCTGGCTTGTAAAATTACAAAAATACCCCTAGTGTATAAAATTATCATTTCACCCTTGAAATTTTCCCAGCAAGTATTTTAATTTTTGTAAAATATCAACAATCTCTATTTTGCAACATTTTCAAATACCCTAATTTGAGAAAAAATTTCCAAAATACCCTTGTAGGACAAAATTACGAAAATACCCCTAGGTAGTGGAAAACAACAAACACCGAGAATTACAACATTTCTCTGTAATGGACGCAAGTTCATGTGTGTGACTAAATGAATGATGTGAGACTGTATGTGTATAAAATGAAAGAACTACTTCCTAGAACTATTAAACATAAAACTGTTCGTGATAAATCAGTGGAATCAAACTAATTCATAAAACTCTATAATTAGATAAACGCAAAGTGATAGTATGAATTCTAGGGGACGTGGTCGCAACGTACGTGGCCGTGGAAGAGGCCGAATGACCGTGTCTAAACCCGTTAGATTGGGTCAAGGATCTGAGAATGAAATGCCACCACCACCACCATTACCGATGTGGAATATCGAGGATCGACGAGGATGGCGCATGTCACGTGCAATCTTGTGGGTTTTGGAAAGGGTGGCTGGAGTGGGTGGAGGCATGGGAGCTTGAAAGTCGATACCTAAGCGACTTCGAGCCAACTGAGCTGAGGTGTTCCATGGTATATCTGGTGTGGCACCCAGATCTGCTGAATATTGGTTGGAAGCGACGAAGCGGATTATGGATGAGCTCGATTTAACTGACGAGGAAAAGATGAAAGGGTTGGTGTCGCTTCGTGTGATGAGTCATATCAATGGTGGCTCACGGCACGGATGGTGCTACGGTGAGGAACTCACTTGGGAGTATGCTAAGGCGGCATACCGTAAGAAGTATGTTGGCACTCATTATATTGATGCAGAGAAAGGCATTTACGGGTTGGTTCAAGGAACAAGTCCGTAGTGAGTCTGTTGAATTCCTAAATTTGAGCCGTTATGCTCGAGGATAGTGTCTCTCGAACATGAGCGGTGTGTTCGATTTGAGGACGGACTAAGGGATGATCCGAGGTTGCTGATATCTCCACAACAGGAGCGGGAGTTTGCTGTGTTGGTAGAGAAGGCTAAGGTAGCCGAGGGAATTAAGGATTTTGTAAGGCAAAACACCGATCGAAATAGGAAGAAAAGAGGATTTGGATCATCAAGGCCATCTAAGAATGAGCAAAAGAGGCCTAGAGTTGATGGGTCATGAGGTCGACAAGTCGCTTCAAGAGGCGATGATCGTGCTAGTGATCGGTCTGAGGAAAAACACTTAGGTAAGTGTTGGAAAAAGACGGGAGGATGTTTTAAGTGTGGGTCCAAGGACCACATGATTAAGGATTGCCCGATGAGAACTGAAGGGGGACGACCAGTTAGTCAAAGTTCTAACCAAGCTGGAAGAGGAGGACAACAGCCACCGCAAGTTCGTGGTTTGGTGGTAGAGGCAATGGTCCTGATAGAGGACGAGGAACACCGGGTCGAGGTGGTGGTGACACGGAGGCCAGGCAGCCGGGTTTAGTCTATGCGATTCACCGAAAGGAAGATGGAGACGCACCGGATGTCATAACCGGTATGTTCCTTATTTTTGAAAAACCTTATGTTGCTTTGATTGATGTGGGCTCGACCCATTCTTATGTTGCATGTAGAGTAGTTGAAACTCTAGGGATAGCCTCTGAACTATCTGATAGAGAGATGACTGTAGTAAGACCACTAGGTCAAACTGTAGTGGTGAATAGGATGTTTCAGAGAGTACCTTTGGAACTTCAAGGAGCAGTATTTCTTGCCGACTTAATGGAATTACCCTTCAGGGAATTTGATCTTATACTTGGCATGGATTGGCTAGTGGAGCATCGGGCTATATTAGATTGTGTAGCCAAACGAATGGAGTTAAGGACCCCAGAGGATGAGGTGATGGTTATGATAGGAGAAAGAAGGAACTACTTGTCTAACGTAGTTTCGGCATTAAAGGTGGATAAGATGGTTTGGAAGGGGTATAAGGTATTTTTGGCCTTCATTTGTGCTTTGGATACAAACAAAGGAGGAGTTAGTGGAGTTAGAACTGTAAGGGAGTTTGTGGATGTCTTTCCGGAGGTATTACTAGGAATACCCCCAGACAGAGAGGTGGAGTTTGGAATCGATTTGCTCCTGTGCGCCTCCCGTGTCAATTGCCCCCATGAGAATAGCACCAAAGGAGTTGGTTGAGCTCAAGGCTCAAATTCAAGAGTTGCTAGACCGCGGGTTTATTCGACCCAGTGTGTCTCCATGGGGAGCACCGGTCTTGTTTCTGAAAAAGAAGGATGGAACTATGTGCATGTGCATAGATTATCGTCAATTGAACAAGCTGACCATCAAGAACAAGTACCCTCTGCCAAGGATTGACGACTTGTTCGATCAGCTAAAGGGGTCGTAATTTTCTCAAAGATAGATCTGAGGTCCGGGTATCATCAGCTTAAGGTGAAGGAGAGAGATATCCATAAGACAACTTTTCGGATAAGATATGGGCATTTTGAGTTTGTAGTAATGCCGTTTGGATTGACGAATGCCCCAGCCGTGTTTATAGACATGATGAATCGGGTTTTCCAACCCTATCTAGACCGGTTTGTTGTTGTGTTCATAGACGATATTTTGGTGTATTTGAAGTCTGAGGAAGAACATGATGAGCATCTCCGGATAGTGTTACAAGTGTTAAGGGAAAAGAAACTCTATGCCAAATTTAGCAAGTGTGAATTTTGGCTTAAGGAGGTTACGTTTTTAGGACATGTGGTATCTGCTGAAGGAATAAGGGTGGATCCTCAGAAGATTGAGGCAGTTTTGGATTGGAAACCCTCTAAGTCTGTGCAAAAGTTCAGAGTTTCTTAGGATTGGCATGCTATTATAGAAGGTTTGTGGAAGGGTTCTCGTCGATAGCCGCGCCTTTGTCAAAGTTGCTGAGAAAAGAAGTACCTTTCATTTGGACAGATAAGCAACAAGAGAGCTTTGAGAAGCTTAAGAGGGTTTTAACTGAAGCTCTGGTTTTGATTCAGTCGGAGGCGGGGAAGGATTTTGTGGTGTATTGTGACGCTTCCCATACAGGATTGGGATGCGTGTTAATGCAAGATGGGAAGGTAGTTGCTTATGCGTCTCGACAACTAAGGCCACATGAGGTTAACTACCCGACGCATAATTTGAAACTAGCGGCAGTGGTCTTTGCTCTTAAGGTGTGGAGGCACTATCTCTATGGAGAAAAGTCGATAATCTACACAGCACCACAAGAGCCTTAAGTATCTCACGACTCGTAAAGAGTGAATCGAGGCAATGAAGGTGGGTGGAACTATTGAAGGACTATGATTGTTCAATAGAGCATCACCCGCAAGGCAAATGTAGTGTCAGACGCCTTAAGTCGGAAGGTGGTGTCAGATCTAAGGGCGATGTTTGCGCATTTGAGTTTGTATGATGATGGAAGTCTCTGGTAGAGTTGCAAGTTGTTTCGACATGGTGAATGAGGTGAAAGAGGACGATTCTTTGGATGAGGATCGAGTGAAAGTCGAGACAAGTGCGTAATGGAGAGTTGGAAAATTTTGGTATTAACGATGAAAGAGTATTGTGTTTCAAGGGCAAAGTCTGTATGCCGAAGGACGAGGAGCTTAGGCAAAGAATTCTTCGGGAATCACATAGTAGCCCTTGTGCTATGCATCCCGGAGGTAGTAAAATGTACAGAGATCTAAGGGAATAATTTTGGTGGCTCGGTCTTAAGAGGAAGTTACCGAATTTATAGGAAATGCCTAACGTGTCGACAAGTTAAATTTGAACATCAAGTTCGTCGGGATTGCTTGACTAATACAAATTCCATGATGGAAATGGGAGAAAATTACCATGGACTTCATTAGTGGGCTTCCCTTACGCCTACTAAGAAGGACTCGATATGGGTGATAGTGGATCGGCTGACAAAGTTCGCAAGATTTTATTCCGGTCTTGGTTGACTACTCTCTACAGAAGTTAGCGAGGTTGTATGTAGCGGAGATTGTGAGGTTGCATGGAGTGCCGATGTCAATTACCTTGAATAGGGATCCAAGGTTCACGTCTCGATTTTGGAAACCTTTACATCAGGCTTTAGGCACTAGATTGGATTTCAGTACAGCTTTTCATCCACAGTCGGACGGCCAGTCTAAACGAGTGATCCAAGTACTAGAGGATATGCTAAGAGGCTGTGTGATAGACTTCAGAGGAAGTTGGGAAGAATATTTGCCTCTAGCGGAATTTGCATACAATAATTGACTATCGTGCAAGTATTCGGATGGCACCGTCTGAAGCACTATATGGTCGAAGTGTCGACTCTACATGTTGGACGGAATTGGGAGAACGCCGATTTTGGGTTCAAAAATTATGGCGAGTCGAGGAGAAGGTTAGTGTAATTCGAGCTCGATTAAAGGAGGCATCCGATGATGAAGTCGACGTAGATCTCAAACGAAAGGAAATAGAAATTGATGTGTGAGATCAAGTGTTCCTTAAAGTTTCGCCTTGGAAGAAGGTGATGAGATTTGGTCGAAAAGGAAGCTAAGTCCAAGGTTTATAGGGCCTTATCGAGTAATGAAGCGAGTTGGACCGGTGGCATACCAGATTGGAGTTGCCACGTAATTGAAGCAATGCATGACGTATTTCATGTCTCCATGCTATGTCGATATCGATCGGATCCATCTCATGTAGTTTCGGTTGAAGAGGTGGAGCTGAGACTAGATCTGTCTTATGAGGAAGAGTCGATTCAGATTCTGGAACGAGATGTGAAGGTGCTTCAGAGGAAGTCAGTCCCTTTAGTCAAAGTGTTATGGCGAAATCATGGATCGGAGGAAGCTTCTTGGGAGCCAGAAGAAGCAATGCAACGGTAATACCCCCACTTATTCTAGCCAGGTAATTTCGAGGTTGAAATTTTTTTAAGGGGGTAGAACTGTAATATCCTGGACTATGGCTTATGCATTATTACTAAATTGTATGAAATAGCATGCCTTTGTGTGTTAAGAATGTGTTGTATGAATTTTGTGAACTTTAGAAAATAAGAGAGTGCCTTAGGAAATATTAGATTTTTAAATCTAAAAAGGGGAAGCTAGGCCGAGGAGGCCTTAAGGAAAATTGTAGGAGTTTTTGGACATGAAATTGGGCTTGGTAGAGTGGCTTGGAGGCGCCACTTAGGGCTTTGGTATGTGACGCCTCAGGCAAGGGAGAAGGGAGGAGGTTCGAATCATGTTGGCAGCATAAAGTATGGTTTTATTTTTGCATGTTGGTGTCAAGGGAGAGGGGGAGCGTTGGACGGCAATTGGACTTTCAAATGGATGAGGATTAAGCTTGTTTTTCCTTTTAAATTTCGGCTAGGATAAGGGGATAAATTGTTGTTTTATTTTATTTATTTTGAATAAGTGTGGATTAATTCAATTTATTTTGAATGAGCTGATAAGAGATAAAATAGGAGAAGAGAGTGGGATATGATAAGGGACATGGTGGTGGCCAAATGAGGGGCTCCTTGGGTTGATGTATTCGGTCATGTATTGAGGGTTAAGTGCCGAATTTCACTTAGTGTAAGCATTCATCTCTTTGCCGAAATTCCTCTACTCTTCTCCTCTTCTTCTTTATTTTCTTTCAACCTCAAATCCCTTTCTATTTCTTTGGAAGCCGAATGCCCTTGTCATTAAGAGTGATAGCCGAAACTTTGCTACCATTGTTCACCATTGCCAAAATCAACTAAGCCCCAAACTCCCTCCATCTTTTTAATAAAGGCCGAACCTCAAGGCTAGTCTTTCTTCTTTTCCTTTGAAGCCGAATCTCTAAGGAGGGGCAGTTGACTACTCTTTCCTAATCTTTTCAACGTGTGTGGTGGTAAGTAATCTCCACTTTAAGTAATCAATTTTGGGATCATGTTGGACGGGAGAAGGGAGGAGGTTCGAATCATGTTGGCAGCATAAAGTGTGGTTTTATTTTTGCATGTTGGCGTCAAGGGAGAGGGGGAGTGTTGGACGGCAATTGGACTTTCAAATGAATGAGGATTAAGCTTGTTTTTCCTTTTAAATTTCGGCTAGGATGAGGGGATAAATTGTTGTTTTATTTTATTTATTTTGAATAAGTGTGGATTAATTCAATTTATTTTGAATGAGATGATAAGAGATAAATTAGGAGAAGAGAGTGGGATATGAAAAGGGACATGGTGGTGGCCGAATGAGGGGCTCCTTGGGTTGATGTATTTGGTCATGTATTGGGGGTTAAGTGCCGAATTTCACTTAGTGTAAGCATTCATCTCTTTGCCGAAATTCCTCTACTCTTCTCCTCTTCTTCTTTATTTTCTTTCAACCTCAAATCCCTTTCTATTTCTTTGGAAGCCGAATGCCCTTGTCATTAAGAGTGATAGCCGAAACTTTGCTACCATTGTTCACCATTGCCAAAATCAACTAAGCCCCAAACTCACTCCATCTTTTTAATAAAGGCCGAACCTCAAGGCTAGTCTTTCTTCTTTTCCTTTAAAGCCGAATCTCTAAGGAGGGGCAGTTGACTACTCTTTCCTGATCTTTTCAACGTGTGTGGTGGTAAGTAATCTCCACTTTAAGTAATCGGTTTTGGGATCTCTTTTTATTGGTGTGCCAAACCAAGTGTTTGGTCTTGGTTTTTATAGCATGGCGAATGTTCATAAGTGCTATTAAGTGTGTTCTTTGTATATAGCCAGCATAAGGGAGCACTAATAGAGTCTTGCAGGATCCGATTACCCAAGGTAGGTGATAGGTACTATTCAGCCAAGGGCCATTCTTATGGATTATTGCTTAAAGCCGATTCTAACATGTGGCATATAGGGATTTCAACAGCTTCTAAGGCAGATGGTGGTTTTCGGGATTAGATCCGTAAGGTAAGGTAGTAGTGGTATTCGGCCATAGGCCATTTTGGTATACAATGTTAGCCGAATCTAACTATGGATATTTAGGGGCAGTCGATAGTGGTATACAAGGATTTTGGGATTTCAAATCGCATGGTAAGCACTTATGTACAATCGGCCAAGGCCATATTTGGTGATTTAAGATCTATTCATTATTTGTTCAAAACCCGAAACTAACCAAGTTAAGTGATTTAGCATTGGCCGATTGGAGTGTAGGAAGATCACAAAGTTTTCGGGATTTGAGGAGTACTCAAATCGGCAACCAAGGTAAGCTTTCGATTATGGATTTGGATAGTTAGCCGAATAGGCTTATGCTAACATGTTGAAGGTGGCCGAATATAGGAACTAAGGATCTAGGACGCTAGATCGGGTTTTCGGGATTTTCAATAAAGCGATAAGTATATCAGGTGTGTACCCCCACACTAAGCTTCAATTAATTTATGGTTATGCGTTAATATATGTGTTAATAAAATATGTGTGAAGTGGCTAAAAGTACCATGCAATGGTACGAACGAAATACTCTCGGTATGTTTACCCACCCTACTATGAGTAGGTTATGATCTATTATGGCACATATGTTAATAGTGATAAGAATGTGAAATAAAGCATGTTATTGCATGATATGATTGACATGGGGCATATGGGTGATATGTAAAGGGGAAGTGAATTGGTGGTTTAATACCCCAATATATGAATGTGGTGACTTATGTCACAATATCTGAATGTGGTGACTTATGTCACAAAATAATTATCTGGTGGCTATGCCACAAATTTTATAAGGGCGATGAGCACGTCGACTGCAGCAACTGCCTTCGATGGTGTGTAGCGGATGGAGGGTTGACTTAGTGGTTCCCACAGTGTGATGATTGGTACGGGTGATGTGTAGCGGATGGATACTTAGGCTTGGGTTCGGGTTTGCATCATTAAGTATATGTGCTATTATGTATGAATTGATATGCCTGAATTAATTGAGACTTATGTTGGCTATATACATTAAGTCTGTTTGACTCACCCCGTTGTGGGATTACTTTTCAGGTGACGCTCATTAATGGACCAGGTCGGCAGGAGCTTAGTGGTGGCAATGCTCAGTTCAAGACTTTATTTTATTTTGGACTTGTTATATTTTAAGTATTTTGGATTTAATTTGGGTTTTGATTTGATGTAATAAGGCCTTGGTTTGAACTGTTATGCATGCATATTTAATTATCTAAGTATGACTCGATTTTAATAATTCAAAGTTAAAGTCCCTTTTCTTAAGTATAAATATTAAACGTTTTGACACATAATCAACACGGGTTTTAAAATTCGAGCCCAACCCAAATCAATTGTTTTTAAAAACACGTAAAATTTTAGCAAAGTTTCAAATAAGAATCGGTTTTTCCTAGAAGCATGCCAGATCCGGTCAGGGCTTGTGGGTTGGGTTTGGGGTGTTTCACCCCCATCTAGGGACCCTAGGGTCGGGTCGTGCAAAAGAACAAGAGGGGCTTAGATTGGCAAGGGGCGGAATGAATCAAAGTAAAAAGGGCTAAATCTCAGTGGATGCTTCTTCATTTTCGTGCTAGAGCATATGCTATACGTGCTAGAGAGGATGCTTCTTCCCTAGATGTTATCACCGGTACTTTCACTCTTTATGATACTACTGTGATTGCATTGATTGATCCTGGTTCGACTCATTCATATGTGTGTGGAACTTTTGTATCCAGTAAGACTCTGCCTGTTGAGTCTACTGAGTTTGTGATTCGTGTATCCAACCCCTTGGGTCGATGTGTTCTAGTTGATAAAGTGAGTAAAAGTTGCCCGTTGATGATTCAGGATTCATGCTTCCCAGTCGATTTAATGTTGTTGCCTTTCGACAAGTTCGATATAATTTTGGGAATGGACTGGTTAACTTTGCACGATGCTGTTGTTAATTGCAAAAAAAAAAAAACCATTGATTTGAGATGCCAGAACGGTGAAATTGTCTGGATTGAATCTAATGACCTGAATGGGTTACCGGCAGTAATATCCTCGATGTTAGCTTGTAAGTATGGGAAAAAAGGTGTGAAGCTTACTTGGCTTATGTGTTGGATAGTAAAGTGACTGAAAAGTAGATTGAATCCGTACCAGTTGTGTGTGAATACCCAGATGTGTTTCCTGAAGAATTACCGGGTTTACCACCAGTTCGAGAGATAGAGTTTGGTATTGAGTTAGTATCGGGGACGACTCCGATTTCAATAGCTCCGTATCGGATGGTACCTACTGAATTAAAAGAGTTGAAAGCATAGTTGCAAGAGTTGACAAATAGGGGTTTTGCAAGACCGAGTTTCTCTCCTTGGGGTGCACTAGTCTTATTGTGAAAAATAAAGATGGGAATGTGTATAGATTATCGACAGCTGAATAAGGTGATTATAAAGAATAATTACCCGTTGCCTCAAATTGATGACTTGTTTGATCAGTTGAAAGGGGCTTCAGTGTTTTCGAAGATAGATTTGAGATCGGGCTATTATCAGTTGCGAGTCAGAGATTTTGATGTGCCAAAGACTGCATTTCAAACGAGGTACGGACATTTTGAGTTCTCGATTATGCCTTTTGGACTTACTAATGCACCTGCTATTTTTATGGATCTGATGAATCAGATTTTTAGACAGTATTTGGATCGGTTTGTAGTAGTGTTTATAGATGATATTCTGATCTACTCTAGGGATGAAACCAAACATGCCGAGCATTTGAGATTGGTGCTACAAACTTTGCAAGATCAATAGTTGTATGCAAAGTTTAGTAAGTGTGAGTTCTAGATGAATGAGGTTAGTTTTCTGGGTCATGTTGTTTCAGCGTCAGGCATTCGGGTTGATCCAAATAAAATATCGGCTATACTTGATTGGAAGCCACCAAAGAATGTTTCAAATCAAGCTTTCGGGACTTCTTTGCTTACTCTGTAAGATTTGTGAAAGGTTTTTTTATAATAGCTACCCCGTTGACAAAGCTATTACAGAAAGATGTTAGATTCGAATGGTCAAAAAAGTGTCAGAAAAGTTTCGATCAGTTGAAAGCCCTTTTGACCGAAGCTCCAGTATTAGTCCAGCCTAAGTCGGGTAAAGAATTTATTGTTTATAGTGATGCTTCTTTGAATAGTTTGGGTTGCATTTTGATGTAGGAAGGCAAAGTCGTAGCCTACGCTTCGAGACAATTGAAGCCACATGAAAGAAATTACATGACGCATGGTTTGGAGTTAGCAGCTATTGTATTCGCATTGAAGATTTGGCGTCATTACCTGTTCGGGGAGAAATTTCATGTCTATTTAGATCACAAAAGTTTGAAGTATCTGATGACTCAAAATGATCTAAACTTGAGACAACGCAGATGGTTAGAACTATTTAAAGACTATGAATTAGTGATTGATTACCATCCGGGGAAAGCCAATGTTGTTGCGGATGCTTTAAGCCAAAAATCATTATTTGCTCTTCGTGTGTTGAACGCACACATGGCTATGTCTGTTGATGGTTCGATAGTAGCTGAATTAAAAGCAAGACTGCTATTTATTCGACAAGTTAGCGATGCCCAGAAAGTTGATAAAGATTTGTTGACAAGGTAAGTTCAGTGTGAAAGTAACCTTGAATCAAAGTTTTGAACTGATGAGAATGACTGTTTGAAGTTCAAAGATCGACTATGTGTTTCGAGAAATGAAGAATTGATTCAAATGATATTGAATGAAGCTCATAGCAGCTGATTGCCTGTACATCCGAGTAGCACGAAAATGTATAATGATTTGAAACAGTTCTATTAGTGGCCTAGTATGAAATGGGACATATCTGAATTTGTCTCGAAATGCTTAATTTATCAGCAAGTAAAAGCCGAACATCAGGTGCCATCTGGGTTACTTCAGCTGGTCATGATACCTGAATGAAAATGGGATAGAATTGCTATGGATTTTGTATCTGGTTTGCCTATGAAACCGAGCAAGAAAGATGCAATTTGGGTCATAGTGGATAGAATAATCAAATCAGCTAACTTTGCTCCAGTTCGTACGGATTATTCACTCTATAAACTTGCTGAGTTGTATGTATCTCAAATTGTGAGATTACATGGTGTGCTGATTTCTATTGTATCGGACAGAGACCCGAGATTCACATCGTAGTTTTGGAAGAAATTGCAAGATGCTTTAGGTACCAAACTACACTTTAGCACAGCTTTTCATCCGCAGATAGATGGTCAGTCTGAATGAACCAATCAGATACTTGAGGACATGTTGAGATGTTGCGTCCTTAAGTTTGAAGGTACGTGGGAAAGATACCTACCTTTGATTGAATTTGCTTATAATAACAGTTTTTAATCTAGTATCAAAATGGCACCTTACGAAGCTCTATATGGCCGCAAGTGTCGTACACCATTGTATTGGACCGAGCTCAGTGAAAACAAGATACACGGGGTTGATTTGATTAAAGAGACTGAATAGAAAGTGGCTATAATCAGAGATAATTTGAAAGCTGCATCGGATCACCAAAAGTCCTATGCTGATTTGAAACATAAAGACATTGAGTTTCAGGTCGGAGACAAGGTATTTTTGAAAGTTTCTCCGTGGAAGAAAGTACTTTGATTTGGTCGAAAGGCAAGCTAAGTCCGAGATTCATCAGACCGTATGAGATCATCGAACGTATTGGGCTGTTGCTTATAGATTGAAGTTGCCCTCTTAATTAGAAAAGATACACAACGTATTTCATGTTTCGATGCTCCGTAGATATCGAGCAGATCCGTCGCATGTGATCTCTCCATCTAAAATTGAAATCTGATCCGATATGATGTACGAGGAGGAACCGATCCGTATTTTAGCCAATGAAATGAAAGAGTTGAGAAACAAGAAAATTTCATTAGTAAAAGTACTATGGAATCGACATGGAGTAGAAGAGGCTACGTGGGAGCCTGAGGATTCAATGAGGCAATAATATCTGACTTTGTTTAGTGGTAAGATTTTCGGGGACGAAAATCCCTAAGGGGGGAGAGTTGTAACAGTCCGAATTTGACCCTAATTGGAATAGTGGTTTCGAGACCACAAATTCGAGTCCGTATAATAATTTAATATTATTTTCTATGTCGTTGATATGTGGCTAAGCATGTGTTAAATTTTTGTAAGCTAATCCGTTCGTTTGTGTGTTTATTTTTAACAAAAGACTTAATCGTGTAAAGTGAAAAAGTTACAAACTATAGTGAAAAGTGCCCAATTGTTAATGGTTTCTTAATATGGGATCCTTAAAGGGCAAAAAGTCCACTTTCTAACTTAGTGGCCGGTTATGTACACAAATAGCCTTATGTAATAATATTATTTATTTTATAAAGTAAGGTTAATTTAGTAATTAAACAAATACATAATATATATGTTAATTAAAATACAAAATAGGCATGTTTTGTTCATCTTTCTCTTGGCTGAATGCATGCAAGAGAAGAAAAGAAAATAGCTAAGCTAAGTTCAGCATATATCTATCTAAATTAAGGTATGTGATTAGTTCGGTTTATGTTAATTTTTACGTTTTTGAGATCGTTGCTTCGAATATTAGTTGACCCATGTTAGAATTTTTGAATTTGAGCATGTTTGATATTTGGCCATGGTTAGATGTTTGTGATTTATGATGTTTAATGGAAAAATATTAAAAGTAGGTTAGGAATTAACAAGTTTTGAACGGGAAATTTTGGTGAAATTGAGTATTTAGGGCTAAATTGTAAAAATAAATTTTTGGAGGGGTTCAATTTGAAACACCCCAAACCCAGCCCAAAAAGCCTAACCGGATTTGGTATGTTCCTCGAGTAAATCTTTAGCGGAATATCGTTTTGTTCAAGAAAACTTGAAGATTTTAAGTAAAACGGATTAACTTAAAGATCGAGTTGGGCTTAGTTGAAAAATAGATTTGTATTTTCTTAAAACATATATATATATATATATATATATATTCTTGACAAAAACCTTTTAAATAATTTATCGAAAACCATTTAGTTATTTAATTGATAATTGTTCATGGCGAATTTAAAATAAATCCAAACACAAAATCTAAAAGTAGTTTATAGTGGCCTTATTACAAAAATAGCAAACCCAAAATAAAGTCTAAGTAATAAAATTTAAATTAATAAGTTTAAGTTGGAAATCTCCACAATACTTGATACGAAAGCACCGCCACTTGAAATCCTTCTTGACCGATCCATCGCACTACGAATTATCTGAAAAGTTATCCCAAAAAAATGGGTGAGTTATAAACTCAATGTGTAACACATACACTAAAAAGTCCATTTTATCATATGCTTTAAAGTCCAAAAATTTCACATATGGCCATAGGCCCATTTAACTCATATTTAGCCCAAAGGCCCATTTAGCTCATATTTAGCCCAAAGGCCCATTTAGCTCATGTTTAGCCCAAAGGCCCATTTCATAGCAGATCAAATAATAATCATTCAATATTACATGGTTATGTACATGAAATGAAATGCAAGCCCGGCCCACCTAAATTTCCATCCGCTACACACCACCCGTACCAACCAACACACCGTGGGGATTACTAAATCAACCCTCCATCCGCTACACACCATCGAAGGCAGTTGCTGCAGTCAACATGCACATCGCCCTTATAATATTGTGGCAAAGCCACCAAAGCAGAATGTGATGAAGTCACCGACCAAGTCCAAATTTCAAATCGTGACCGAAGTCACCAGATTCACATATGTGACCGAAGTCACCGGAGCCAAATATACGTGACCGAAGTCACCGGAGTCAAATATGTGACCGAAGTCACCGGAGTCAAATATGTGACCGAAGTCACCAGAAATGTGGTAAAACCACCAGAATACTTCCTCCTTTATCAACAATACCCATATGCCCATGCACATACATATCAAATCAGATTTTCATGCTATTTACCCCACAAAACATAATATAATCATACTCATTTCATATTTATGCATATAGCAAAATAAATAGAATATTGGGGTAAACATACCTGAATTTTGTATACCAATGATTGGTATCCACAAACAAACATATTGTCATATAATCACTTTTTAAAATATAGATCTATGGAAATTTTAATGTAAGGTTACACACCTTATGACAGTGAGAACAATACCCTCTCGTTCGTCAACACCTAATTGATTAACACACTTGGTTAGTATAAACTATTGTTAACAAAACTATACTTATTGACGATGGATCTAAATCCTTACCCTCGGATTCTCGAACGATAGTTATTTGTGGTTTTTCTCCACTAGATGGATCAAAACCGGCGATATTCCACCAACGTAAAGTGGTTCGGTTATACGCACTACTTCAAATAATCGATCCTCGTTAGCGGAGGGTCCACAACCCGATGGAAAGTCTCTTACTCCGTCTGGCTCTTCGTTTGTAGTTCGATGGTAAAGGAATACCTCCTCTCTTCCAAACACTCAATGCGGCTCTTTTCTTACCTATCTTGTTGATCTTAAATCGCCCTAAAATAACGTAGATTAGTGATCCATCTAAAGAAATTGATATGATCTAAATTAATAACCTTACCTTGATGATTTCGAATGGTCACTACTTAGAAGTTGTCTTCAACAAAGATCTTTGAAAAATCTTTTCAATGATTCGGCCTAGGAAAGAGAAATAAAAGACTATGATTCTAAATTTGCCAAAGTAAAAAGAAATGATGAAAACGATTGACAAAACCTTACTTTGAGTTCTTCAAGGTTTGGCTTTGAATAAGAAGAAAAGAATATGATGATTTGGCCTTAACAAAAAGAGAAGAGAAATGGTGGTTTCAATATGATGGTTTCGGTTTTGAAAGAAAGAAGAAAGAGAATGAAAAGAGAAGGAAAAAGAGAAGGAAGAAAAAAGAGAAAAAGGAGAAGAAGATGATGATGGTGATTTCTCAAATGAAAAGAAATGTGTTTAGGAACCTTTGCACATTCGGCCAAGGAAGGAGAAATGAGGAAATTGGTTCTTTGAACTTTGTAGTTTCGATTTCAAAAAGAAAAATGGGAGAAAGAAAATAGTATTTGGTTCAAACACAATTGAGGGCTAAATCAAAAGCAAAATTGTACCAAAGTGCCTAAGGTACATTCGGCCAAAGTGGGAGTTTTTGGAGAAAATTGGTCAAAAAGAAGAAAGCCAAAACAAAAAGAAATTTTTTACCTAAACTCAATGACAAATTCGGCTAGGAGAGAAACTATTGGAGAAATGAGAAAAGATGGACAAACAAAAAAATGCAAGACTTTTGGCCAACTTTCCCCCCTAATGGCAAAGCAAAAATTCGGCCAATCAATGCCAACATTATCCCCTTTTTCCTCCTTGTTTCTTCCCCATCAACTTTTGATTTGCTATCAACAATAAACCACTCCCTTTAGCCCTTCATGCCGTCTAGGTTCATGGTCAAATGACCATGAACAAACTCCCAAAACCTTGCCCCATATCATGCCTTTTGTCCCCCCTCATCTTATCATCAAGTTATGATTCCATACCATAAGTTCCTAGCTTCCTTTTCACATGGTCAAATAGCCAAAAATGAATGAATGCTCATCCACTCTAGAACATTCTTGGCCGACACTTATAGGGAAGAAAATAAAAATAAAATCCTCCCTAATGCTAGCTAGGAGATTCGAACCTCTCTCCTCAAGCACACATCCATGCATCTTAACCACCTTGTCAATTACTCAATTCATGCAAAAACCTCTTATCATTAATTCTTAAGGCCTAACTTGCTTAGCTCTCTCTCTAATTAATAGGAATTAAAAGTTTACTAAGCATTCACTTAATTAATGAAGCTCAATTAACTTCTAAGAATACACTTAATAATAATTAAGCATGCAACATCATTCAATTAAGTAAAATGCATAGCCCCTAATTATCAGGATGTTACAGTTCTACCCCTTAAAATAATTTCGTCCTCGAAATTACCTGACTGGAATAAGTGAGGGTATTGCTGTCGCATCGCTTCCTCCAGTTCCCACAAAGCTTCTTCTGATCCATGATTACGCCATAATACCTTGACGAGAGGAACCGACTTTCTCCGTAAAACCTTTACATCTCGTTCCAGAATTTGAATTGGCTCCTCTTCATATGACAAGTCGATCTTAATTCCACCTCCTCAAGCGGCACTACATGAGATGGATCGGCCAGTAGCGGCGTAACATTGAAACATGAAACACATCGTGCATTTGCTTCAATTAGAAGGCAAATCTAAGCGATATGCCACAGATCCGACCCGCTTCACAATCCGATAAGGTCCAATGAACACAGGACTTAGTTTCCTTTGCGTCCAAATCTCATCACCTTTTTCCAAGGTGAAACCTTTAGGAAAACTTGGTCCCCACATCAAACTCTATTTCTTTCCACTTAAGATCTGCGTACGATTTTTGTCATCGGATGCTTCTTTTAATAGAGCAGGATTACCTTAACCTTTTCTTGATTCACCACTATTTTTGGACCCAAAATCGACGTTCCCTAATTCGGTCCAACACGTAGGAGTGCGACACTTTCGTCCATATAGTGCTTCATATGGTGCCATCCAGTATCTTGGATTGAAGCTGTTGTTGTCATAAATTCGCCAGCGGTAAGAATTCCTCCCAACTTCCTTGAAATCTATCACACATGCCCTTAACATATCTTCTAAGATCTGGATTACTCTTTCGGATTGACCGTCCGATTGAGGATGAAATGCCATCTTGAAGTCAATCTGGTGCCCAAAGCTCGATGCAATGCTTTCCAAAATCGCGACGTAAATCTCGGATCTCGTCAAAATTATCGACAACGGCACTCCATGCAATCTCACAATCTCACCACATATAACTTCGCCAATTTACGCAAAGAGTAATCAACCTTTGGCGGGATAAAATGTGCGATTTAGTCAATCGGTCCACTATCACCCATCTGAGTCTTTCTTAGTAGGCGTAAGAGGAAGCCCACTAACAAAGTCCATGGTGATTCTCTCCCACTTCCACTGCGGAATCTTTATCGGTTGAAGCAATCCCGATGGTACTTGATGTTCAGCCTTGACTTACTGACACATCAAGCACTTCCCTACAAACTCCGTAACTTCCCTCTTAAGTCCAGGCCACCAAAATTGATCTCGCAAATCTCGATATAACTTACTTCCTCCAGGATGCATAGCATAGGGGCTACCATGCGATTCCTGAAGAATCTTTTGCCTCAACTCCTGATCCTTTGGCATATAGACTTTACCTTTGAAGCACAATACCCGTCCTTTATTAATACCAAAATCTTCCAATTTCCCACTCTGTACCTGCCGAAGCTATTCATTCAGATCTTCATCTACTAAGCGCCTCTCTTTCACTTGACTTAACCATGTAAACAACTTGAAGTTACGCCAACAAGCTTCCGTCATCGTAAAGACTAAGATGTGCAAACATTGCCCTCAAATCGACACCACTTTTCGACTTAGGCGTACGCCACCACATTCGCCTTGCCGGGTGGTACTTGATGGAACGATCGTAGTCTTTCAATAACTCTATCCACCTTGACGCCTCAAATTGAGTTCTTTACGAGTCGGTAGATATTTCAGACTTTTGTGGTCCGTATATATCACTGACTTCTCCCCGTATAAGTAATGCTCCAAACCTTAAAAGCAAAGACTACAGCTGCCAACTCCAAGTCATGCGTCGGGTAATTAACCTCGTGCGGTCTCAACTGCCGAGACGCATACGCAATTACCTTTCTGTCTTGCATCAGAACACATCCTAATCCCGTGTGAGAAGCATCACAATACACGATGAAATCTTTTCCTGCCTCAGGCTGGATCAAAACCGGAGCTTCAGTCAAAACTTTCTTGAGCTTCTCAAAACTCTCTTGCTGCTTATCAGCCCACACGAAAGGTACTTCCTTTCTCAGCAATTTCGTTAAAGGTGCAACTATCGATGAAAATCCTTCAACGAATCTTACAGTAGTATCCGGCTAAACCCAAGCTGCGAACCTCGATTCACGGACTTAGGTGGTTTCCAATCTAGCACAGCCTCAATCTTCAGAGGATCCACCCTTATCCCTTCCGCAGATACCACATGACCTAAAAATGCAACTTCTTTTAGCCAAAATTCACACTTATTGAATTTGGCGTACAATTTCTTCTCCCTTAAGACTCGCAACACAATCCGGAGATGCTCATCATGTTCTACTTCGGACTTAGAATACACCAGGATATCATCTATGAATACCACGACGAATTGATCCAAGTAAATTTGGAAAATCCGGTTCATCATATCCATAAACGCAGCTGGGGCGTTCGTCAATCCGAATGGCATTACCAAAAATTCATAATGCCCATATCTAGTTCGGAAAGCCGTCTTATGGATATCCACTTCTTTCACTTTAAGCTGATGATACCCGACCTTAGATCAATCTTTGAGAATACTGCAGCTCCCTTAAGCTGATCGAACAAGTCGTCGATCCTTGGCAAAGGATACTTGTTCTTGATGGTCAGCTTATTTAACTGCCGGTAATCTATACACATCCTCATCGATCCGTCCTTCTTCTTCACGAATAGGACCGGTGCTCCCATGGAGACACACTAGGTCGGATGAATCCACGATCAAGCAACTCCTGAATCTGAGCCTTAAGCTCAACCAATTCCTTCGGTGCCATTCTATATGGAGCAATAGAAACTGGCGCCGTTCCAGGCAATAAATCAATCCCAAATTCTACCTCACGATCCGGAGGCAAACACGAAGTTCTTAGGAAAAACATCTACAAATTCATTCCGATCCGACTTCATTAGCGATTGCTTCCTTAGCCTCCAAAGCATTCACTAACATCAGAAAGGCTTCACATCCCTTTCTAACCATCTTTTCCGCCTTAAGAGCGGATACTACATTAGATAAGTAGTTAGTCTCTCGCCCATCACTACAACTTCCTTGTCATCAAAAGTTCTTAAAGACATTCTCTTAGCAGCACAATCCACATTTGCACGGTATTTCACAAGCCAATCCATGCCTAAGATTAGGTCGAATTCTCCAAATGGCAACTCCATTAGATCAGCCGAAAACTGTATCCCTTGAACTTCTAAAGGCACTTCCTTAAAAGTTTGTCTACAACTCATGCATCCTAAAGGACTAAATGCGATCATCTTCCTAGGTACGATTTGAAGTCACATGCAAAGTCGAGATACTTCACTAGCGATATAGGAATGAGTTGACCTATATCTATCAAAGCAATAAAGGGCAACCCAAAAATCGAAAGCGTGCCGTGATAACATCAAGTGCGTCCTTTGTCTTCTCTGCGATGAAGCGCATACACCAAACTGGTTGTTGTCGCCTCGAGCTACCTTGCCTCTACCTAAAGTTCGCGTCCTCTACCGAACCATTGCCCTTCCATTTGGGCCACGACCTCTTATCTCTGCTTTGTCCACTTACATCACTGATTAGCACCCCGACTTCTTTGGACGATTTTTCTCCAAGTTCATCGGACAATCTTTGATCATATGATCCTTTGAACCGCACTTGAAACATCTGCCGGTCTTTTTCCAACATTCTCCCGAGTGCATTTTCCCACATTGAGAACAAGTACGATTTTGTCCACCCGTAGTAGTCTGTTGATTTCGCGGACCATCACTTCTTGATTTCTTCTGAAAATTCCCGGACGACCCTGAGGACCCAAAGCTTCTCTTATTCTTGCTCTGGCCTCTGTCCCGATTCTGTCTCTCAGTCCGTTTAGCCTCTTCGGCAATTCTCGCCCTTTCCACTAAGATTGCAAAATCTCTTTCACGGTGTGGAGCAATCATCACTCGTAGCTCATCTCTAAGTCCATCTTCAAATCGATACACGTTCATATTAGTAGCCACTATCCTCGGCATAACGGCTAAGTCAAAAATTTCGCTTCATATTCACTATCGACTTATTTCCTTGGACCAAATTGAAATGTCTTCCTCGGGAGTCGATGTAGCTAGCTCCAACATATTTTCCTTGAATTTAATCTTAAAATACCCCCAATCCAGACGATCCACGGGGTACTCTCCTTGATAGTGAGCCACCTTTGGTAGGCTTCATCATGGAGAAGTGAAATAGCACCTTTCAATTTCTCTTCATCGGTCGATCTATATCGTCCATGATTCTCTCATCGCCTCCAACCAATATTCAGCTACATTAGGAGCTACTCCGGATACTCCTCTGAAAACCTCAGCTCCATTCGATCTAAGTCTCTCACTCTGGACTTTCGAGACCCATTTCAGAACTAGCTTACGCTACTCGTTCTAAAACTCATGACCTGACTTGTGATCTGCGTCACCTCCTTCATTTTGTTCTTGAAAGTCCACCCCAACGGTGGTGGCGGAGCTTCATTCTCGGAACCTTGACCGGATCGAGGCGGTTCAAACAGATCATCCTTCCTCTTCCATGTCCACGACGACCACGTCCCCTAGAACTCATGTCTACTACGTATCTTATCATTTTACTGAAAAAGTCTTATGTATTAGAGTCTTTTCACTTCTTATTAAAGGAAAGTTTTGAAAACAGATATTGAGAGTTTTTCCGTAGTAGCACATAAACACCTAAGGTCCATGTCTCTAAAGTATAGTTTAAGTTTAAACTATCATACATATCACATATCGATAAAGTACATACCTGATGGATCTGGGTCGAGAACTCGAGTGCCATGCTCTTATAAAATCATTTAACTTAAGAAAACTTTCAAAAAGTCATTTGGGCCAACTTTTGAAAACGTTGTGGGCTTCAAAACCCAAGGCCGAGAGTTTAAAACTGGGCTCTGATACCAAGCTAAAACACCCCAAACCCGGCCCAAAAAGCCTAACCGGATTTGGTATGTTTCTCGAGTAAATCTTTAGCGGAATATCGTTTTGTTCAAGAAAACTTGATGATTTTAAGTAAAACGGATTAACTTAAAGATCGAGTTGGGCTTAGTTGAAAAATAGATTTGTATTTTCTTAAAAATATATATATATATATATATATATTCTTGACAAAAACCTTTTAAATAATTTATCGAAAACCATTTAGTTATTTAATTGATAATTGTTCATGGCGAATTTAAAATAAATCCAAACACAAAATCTAAAAGTAGTTTATAGTGGCCTTATTACAAAATAGCAAACCCAAAATAAAGTCTAAGTAATAAAATTTAAATTAATAAGTTTAAGTTGGGAAATCTCCACAATACTTGATCGAGCACCGCCACTTGAAATCCTTGTCGACAGATCCATCGCACTTCTGAATTATCTGAAAAGTTATCCCAAAAAAATGGGTGAGTTATAAACTCAATGTGTAACACATACACTAAAAAGTCCATTTTATCATATGCTTTAAAGTCCAAAAATTTCACATATGGCCATAGGCCCATTTAACTCATATTTAGCCCAAAGGCCCATTTAGCTCATATTTAGCCCAAAGGCCCATTTAGCTCATGTTTAGCCCAAAGGCCCATTTCATAGCAGATCAAATAATAATCATTCAATATTACATGGTTATGTACATGAAATGAAATGCAAGCCCGGCCCACCTAAATTTCCATCCGCTACACACCACCCGTACCAACCAACACACCGTGGGGATTACTAAATCAACCCTCCATCCGCTACACACCATCGAAGGCGATTCTTGCAATCAACATGCACATCGCCCTTATAATATTGTGGCAAAGCCACCAAAGCAGATGTGACCAAGTCACCGACCAAGTCAAATTTCAAATCGTGACCGAAGTCACCAGATTCACATATGTGACCGAAGTCACCGGAGCCAAATATGCGTGACCGAAGTCACCGGAGTCAAATATGTGACCGAAGTCACCGGAGTCAAATATGTGACCGAAGTCACCAGAAATGTGGTAAAACCACTAGAATACTTCCTCCTTTATCAACAATACCCATATGCCCATGCACATACATATCAAATCAGATTTTCATGCTATTTACCCCACAAAACATAATATAATCATACTCATTTCATATTTATGCATATAGCAAAATAAACAGAATATTGGGGTAAACATACATGAATTTTGTATACCAATGATTGGTATCCATAAACAAACATATTGTCATATAATCACTTTTTAAAATATAGATCTATGGAAATTTTAATGTAAGGTTACACACCTTATGAGCGGTGAGAACAATACCTCTCGTTCGTCAACACCTAATTGATTAACACACTTGGTTAGTATAAACTATTGTTAACAAAACTATACTTATTGACGATGGATCTAAATCCTTATCCTCAGATTCTCGAACGATAGTTATTTGTGGTTTTTCTCCACTAGATGGATCAAAACCCGCGATATTCCACCAACGTAAAGTGGTTCGGTTATACGCACTACTTCAAATAATCGATCCTCGTTAGCGGAGGATCCACAACCCGTGGAAAGTCTCTTACTCCGTCTGGCTCTTCGTTTGTAGTTCGATGGTAAAGGAATACCTCCTCTCTTCCAAACACTCGTCGGCTCTTTTCTTACCTATCTTGTTGATCTTAAATCGCCCTAAAATAACGTAGATTAGTGATCCATCTAAAGAAATTGATATGATCTAAATTAATAACCTTACCTTGATGATTTGAATGGTCACTACTTAGAAGTTGTCTTCAACAAAGATCTTTGAAAAATCTTTTCAATGATTGACCTAGGAAAGAGAAATAAAAGACTATGATTCTAAATTTGCCAAAGTAAAAGAAATGATGAAAACGATTGACAAAACCTTACTTTGAGTTCTTCAAGGTTCGGCTTTGAATAAGAAGAAAAGAATATGATGATTCGGCCTTAACAAAAAGAGAAGAGAAATGGTGGTTTCAATATGATGGTTTTGGTTTTGAAAGAAAGAAGAAAGAGAATGAAAAGAGAAGGAAAAAGAGAAGGAAGAAAAAGAGAAAAAGGAGAAGAAGATGATGATGGTGATTTCTCAAATGAAAAGAAATGTGTTTAGGAACCTTTGCACATTCGGCCAAGGAAGGAGAAATGAGGAAATTGGTTCTTTGAACTTTGTAGTTTCGGTTTCAAAAAGAAAAATGGGAGAAAGAAAATAGTATTTGGTTCAAACACAATTGAGGGCTAAATCAAAAGCAAAATTGTACCAAAGTGCCTAAGGTACATTCGGCCAAAGTGGGAGTTTTTGGAGAAAATTGGTCAAAAAGAAGAAAGCCAAAACAAAAAGAAATTTTTTACCTAAACTCAATGACAAATTCGGCTAGGAGAGAAACTATTGGAGAAATGAGAAAAGATGGACAAACAAAAAAAATGCAAGACTTTTGGCCAACTTTCCCCCCTAATGGCAAAGCAAAAATTCGGCCAATCAATGCCAACATTATCCCTTTTTCCTCCTTGTTTCTTCCCCATCAACTCTTGATTTGCTATCAACAATAAACCACTCCCTTTAGCCCTTCATGCCGTCTAGGTTCATGGTCAAATGACCATGAACAAACTCCCAAAACCTTGCCCCATATCATGCCTTTTGTCCCCCCTCATCTTATCATCAACTTATGATTCCATACCATAAGTTCCTAGCTTCCTTTTTCACATGGTCAAATATCCAAAAATGAATGATGCTCATCCACTCTAGAACATTCTTGGCCGACACTTATAGGGAAGAAAATAAGAATAAAATCCTCTCTAATGCTAGCTAGGAGATTCGAACCTCTCCCTTCAAGCACACATCCATGCATCTTAACCACCTTGTCAATTACTCAATTTATGCAAAAACCTCTTATCATTAATTCTTAAGGCCTAACTTGCTTAGCACTCTCTCTAATTAATAGGAATTAAAAGTTTACTAAGCATTCACTTAATTAATGAAGCTCAATTAACTTCTAAGAATACACTTAATAATAATTAAGCATGCAACATCATTCAATTAAGTAAAATGCATAGCCCCTAATTATCGAGGATGTTACAGTTCTACCCCTTAAAATAATTTCATCCTCGAAATTACATTGGAATAAGTGAGGTATTCTTTGTCGCATTGCTTCCTCCCGTTCCCACGAAGCTTCTTACGATCCATGATTACGCCATAATACCTTGACGAGAGGCACCGACTTTTTCCGTAAAACCTTTACATCTCGCTCGAATTTGAATTGGCTCCTCTTCATATGACAAGTCGATCTTAATTCCACCTCCTCAAGCGGCACTACATAAGATGAATCGATCAATAGCATTGTAACATTGAAACATGAAACACATCATGCATTTGCTTCAATTTGAAGGCAAATCTAATTGATATGCCATGATCAGACCCACTTCACAATCCGATAAGGTCCAATGAACACAGGACTTAGTTTCCTTTGTGTCCAAATCTCATCACCTTTTTCCAAGGTGAAACCTTTAGGAAAACTTAGTCCCCACATCAAACTCTATTTCTTTCCGCTTAAGATCTGCGTATGATTTTTGTCATCAAATGCTTCTTTTTAACCGAACCCGGATTACCTTAACCTTTTCTTGATTGACCACTATTTACGGACCCAAAATCGACATTCCCTAATTACATCCAACACGTAGGAGTGCAACACTTTCGTCCATATAGTGCTTCATATGGTGCCATCCAGTATCTTTGGATTGAAGCTGTTGTTGTCACATAAATTCGCATAGCGGTAAGAATTCCTCCCAACTTCCTTGAAATCTATCACACATGCCCTTAACATATCTTCTAAGATCTGGATTACTCTTTCGATGACCGTCCGATTGAGGATGAAATGCCATCTTGAAGTCAATCGGTGCCCAAAGCACGATGCAATGCTTTCCAAAATTGCGACGTAAATCTCGGATCTCGTAAAATTATCGACAACGGCACTCCATGCAATCTCACAATCTCGACCTCATATAACTTCGCCAATTTTTGCAAAGAGTAATCAACCCGGCGGGATAAAATGTGCGATTTCATCAATCGGTCCACTATCACCCATCTGAGTCTTTCTTAGTAGGCGTAAGAGGAAGCCCACTAACAAAGTCCATGGTGATTCTCTCCCACTTCCCTGCGAAATCTTTATCGGTTGAAGCAATCCGATGGTACTTGATGTTCACCTTGACTTGTCGACACGTCAAGCACTTCCTACAAACTCCGTAACTTCCTCTTAAGTCCAGGCCACCAAAATTGATCTCGCAAATCTCGGTATAACTTACTTCCTCTAGGATGCATAAGCATAGGGGCTACCATGCGATTCTGAAGAATCTTTGCCTCAACTCCCGATCCTTTGGCATATAGACTTTTCCTTTGAAGCACAATACCCGTCCTTATTAATACCAAAATCTTCCAATTTCCCCTCTGTACTGCGAAGCTATTCATTCAGATCTTCATCTACTAACTGCCTCTCTTTCACTTGACTTAACCACGTCGGCTTAACTTGAAGTTCTGCCAACAAGCTTTCGTCATCGTAAAGACAAAGATGTGCAAACATTGCCCTCAAATCGACACCACTTTTCGACTTAGGCGTACGCCACCACATTCGCCTTGCCGGGTGGTACTCGATGGAAACGATCGTAGTCTTTCAATAACTCTATCCACCTTGACGCCTCAAATTCGGTTCTTTCGAGTCAATAGATATTTCAGACTTTTGTGGTCCGTATATATCACCGACTTCTCCCGTATAAGTAATGTCTCCAAACCTTAAGAGCAAAGACTATATTTGCCAACTCCAAGTCATCGTCGGGTAATTAACCTCGTGCGGTCTCAAGCTGCCGAGACGCATCTATAACTACCTTCATCTTGCATCGAACACATCCTAATCCCGTGAGAAGCATCACAATACACGATGAAATCTTTTCCCGCCTCGGTGGATCAAAATCGAAGCTTGGTCAAAACTTTCTTGAGCTTCTCAAAACTCTCTTCTTGCTTATCGGCCCACACGAAAGGTACTTCCTTTCTCGGCAATTTCGTTAAAGGTGCACTATCGATGAAAATCCTTCAACGAATCTTCTGTAGTATCCGACTAAACCCAAGAAACTGCGAACCTCAGTTACGGACTTAGGTGGTTCCCAATCTAGCACAGCCTCAATCTTCCGAGGATCCACCCTTATCCCTTCCGCAGATACCACATGACCTAAAAATGCAACTTCTTTTAGCCAAAATTCACACTTACTGAATTTGGCGTACAGTTTCTTCTCCCTTAAGACTCGCAACACAATCCGGAGATGCTCATCATGTTCTACTTCGGACTTAGAATACACCAGGATATCATCTATGAATACCACGACGAATTGATCCAAGTAGAAATTTGGAAAATCCGGATCATCATATCCATAAAGCAATGGTGGCGTTCGTCAATCCGAATGGCATTACCAAAATTCATAATGCCCATATCTAGTTAGGAAAGTCGTCTTATGGATATCCGCTTCTTTCACTTTAAGTCGATGATACCCGACCTTAGATCAATCTTTGAGAATACGCAGACTCCTTAAGTCGATCGAACAAGTCTTCGATACTTGGCAAAGGATACTTGTTCTTGATGGTCGACTTATTTAACTCGCGGTAATCTATACACATCCTCATCGATCCGTCCTTCTTCTTCACGAATAGGACCGGTGCTCCCCATGGAGACACACTAGGTCGATTAATCCACGATCAAGCAACTCCTGAATCTGAGCCTTAAGCTCAACCAATTCCTTGGTGCCATTCTATATGGAGCAATAGAAAGCTGGCGCCGTTCGTGCAATAAATCAATCCCAAATTCTACCTCACGATCCGGAGGCAAACCTGGAAGTTCTTCCGAAAAAACATCTACAAATTCATTCACAGTCCTGACTTCATTAGCAATTGCTTCCTTAGCCTCCAAAGCATTCATTAACATCAGAAAGGCTTCACATCCCTTTCTAACCATCTTTTCTGCCTTAAGAGCGGATACTACATTAGATAAGTAGTTCCGTCTCTCGCCCATCACTACAACTTCCTTGTCATCAAAAGTTCTTAAAGACATTCTCTTAGCAGCACAATCCACATTTGCACGGTATTTCACAAGCCAATCCATGCCTAAGATTAGGTCGAATTCTCCAAATGGCAACTCTATTAGATCAGCCGAAAACTGTATCCCTTGAACTTCTAAAGGCACTTCCTTAAAAAGTTTGTCTACAACTACTATATCATCCTAAAGGACTAAATCTGATCATCTTCCTAATGCGATTTGAAGTCACATGCAAAGTCGAGATACTTCACTAGCGATATAGGAATGAGTTGACCTTATATCTATCAAAGCAATAAAGGCAACCCAAAAATCGAAATGTACCGTGATAACATCAGTGCGTCCATTTGTCTTCTCTGCGACGAGCGCATACACCAAACTGGTTGTCTCACCTCGAGCTACCATCGCCTCTGCACAAGTTCGCATCCTCTACCAGAACCATTGCCCCTTCCATTTGGGCCACGACCTCTTATCTGCTGCTGTCCACTTCTGTCAGCCTGATTAGCACCCTGACTTGCTGGACGGTTCTTCTCCGAGTTCATCGGACAATCTTTGATCATATGATCCTTTGAACCGCACTTGAAACATCCGTCGGTCTTTTTCCAACATTCTCCCGAGTGCATTTTCCCACATTGAGAACAAGTACAATTTTGTCCACCCGTAGTAGTCTGTTGATTTCGCGGACCATCACTTCTTGATTTCTTCTGAAAATTCCCGGACGACCCTGAGGACCCAAAGCTTCTCTTATTCTTGCTCTGGCCTCTGTCTCGGTTCTATCTCTCAGTTCGTTTAGCCTCTTCGGCAATTCTCGCCCTTTCCACTAAGATTGCAAAATCTCTTTCACGGTGTGGAGCAATCATCACTCGTAGCTCATCTCTAAGTCCATCTTCAAACCTGATACACCGTTCATATTTCGTAGCCACTATCCCTCTGGCATAACGGCTAAGTCGCAAAAATTCTGCTTCATATTCAGCTATCGACTTATTTCCTTGGACCAAATTCAGAAATGTCTTCCTCTGGGAGTCGATGTAGCTAGCTCCAACATATTTTCCTTGAATTTAATCTTAAAATACCCCAATCCGACAATCCACGGGGTACTCTCCTTGATAGTGAGCCACCTTGGTAGGCTTCATCACGGAGAAGTGAAATAGCACCTTTCAATTTCTCTTCATCGGTCGATCTATATCGTCCATGATTCTCTAGATCGCCTCCAACCAATATTCAGCTACATTAGGAGCTACTCCAGATACTCCTCTGAAAACCTCAGCTCCATTCGATCTAAGTCTCTCAGCTACAGACTTTCGAGACCCATTTCCAGAACTAGCTTCTGCTACTCGTTCTAAAACTCGCAGCACAGCTTGTGATACTGCGTCACCTCCTTCATTTTGTTCTTGAAAGTCCACCCCAACAGCTGGTGGCGGAGCTTCATTCTCGGAACCTTGACCAGATCGAACTGGTTCCGAAACAGTCATCCTTCCTCTTCCATGTCCACGACGACCACGTCCCCTAGAACTCATGTCTACTACGTATCTTATCTGTTTTTACGAAAAAGTCTTATGTATTAGAGTCTTTTCACTTCTTATTAAAGGAAAGTTTTATGAAACAGATATTCAGTAGTTTTTCCGTAGTAGCACATAAACACCTAAGGTCCATGTCTCTAAAGTATAGTTTAAGTTTAAACTATCATACATATCACATATCGATAAAGTACATACCGATGGATGCGGGTCGAGAACTCGAAAGTGCCATGCTCTTATAAAATCATTTAACTTAAGAAAACTTTCAAAAGTCATTTGGGCCAACTTTTGAAAAGCGTTGTGGGCTTCAAAACCCAAGGCCGAGAGTTTAAAGCGGGCTCGATACCAAGCTAAAACACCCCAAACCCGGCCAAAAAGCCTAACCGGATTTGGTATGTTCCTCGAGTAAATCTTTAGCGGAATATCATTTTGTTCAAGAAAACTTGATGATTTTAAGTAAAAGCGGATTAACATAAAGATCGAGTTGGGCTTAGTTGAAAAATAGATTTGTATTTTCTTAAAACATATATATATATATATATTCTTGACAAAAACCTTTTAAATAATTTATCGAAAACCATTTAGTTATTTAATTGATAATTGTTCATGGCAGAATTTAAAATAAATCCAAACACAAAATCTAAAAGTAGTTTATAGTGGCCTTATTACAAAAATAGCAAACCCAAAATAAAGTCTAAGTAATAAAATTTAAATTAATAAGTTTAAGTTGGGAAAACTCCACAATACTTGATACGAGCACTGGCCACTTCGAAATCCTTGCTGACCCGATCCATCGCACTACGAATTATCTGAAAAGTTATCCCAAAAAAAATGGGTGAGTTATAAACTCAATGTGCAACATATACACTAAAAAGTCCATTTTATCATATGCTTTAAAGTCCAAAAATTTCACATATGGCCATAAGCCCATTTAACTCATATTTAGCCCAAAGGCCCATTTAGCTCATATTTAGCCCAATGGCCCATTTAGCTCATGTTTAGCCCAAAGGCCCATTTCATAGCAGATCAAATAATAATCATTCAATATTACATGGTTATGTACATGAAATGAAATGCAAGCCCGGCCCACCTAAATTTCCATCCGCTACACACCACCGTACCAACCAACACACCGTGGGATTACTAAATCAACCTCCATCCGCTACACACCATCGAAGGCGATTCTTTGCAGATCAACATGCACATCGCCCTTATAATATTGTGGCAAAGCCACCAAAACAGATGTGACCGAAGTCACCTGACCGAAGTCCAAATTTCAAATACGTGACCGAAGTCACCAGATTCACATATGTGACCGAAGTCACCAGATTCACATATGTGACCGAAGTCACCGGAGCCAAATATGCATGGCCGAAGTCACCGGAGTCAAATATATGACCGAAGTCACCAGAAATGTGGTAAAACCACCAGAATACTTCCTCCTTTATCAACAATACCCATATGCCCATCCACATACATATCAAATCAGATTTTCATGCTATTTACCCCACAAAACATAATATAATCATACTCATTTCATATTTATGCATATAGCAAAATAAACAGAATATTAGGGTAAACATACTTGAATTTTGTATACCAATGATTGGTATCCACAAACAAACATATTGTCATATAATCACTTTTTAAAATATAAATCAATGGAAATTTTAATGTAAGGTTACACACCTTATGATAGTGAGAACAATTCCCTCTCGTTCGTCAACACCTAATTGATTAACACACTTGGTTAGTATAAACTGTTGTTAACAAAACTATACTTATTGACGATGGATCTAAATCCTTACCCTCAGATTCTCGAACGATAGTTATTTGTGGTTTTTCTCCACTAGATGGATCAAAACCGGCGATATTCCACCAACATAAAGTGGTTCGGTTATACGCACTACTTCAAATAATCGATCCTCGTTAGTAGAGGGTCCACAACCCGTGGAAAGTCTCTTACTCCGATCGACTCTTCGTTTGTAGTTCGATGGTAAAGGAATACCTCCTCTCTTCCAAACACTCGTCGGCTCTTTTCTTACCTATCTTGTTGATCTTAAATCGCCCCTAAAATAACGTAGATTAGTGATCCATCTAAAGAAATTGATATGATCTAAATTAATAACCTTACCTTGATGATTTGAATGGTCACTACTTAGAAGTTGTCTTCAACAAAGATCTTTGAAAATCTTTTCAATGATTGGCCTAGGAAAGAGAAATAAAGACTATGATTCTAAATTTGCCAAAGTAAAAGAAATGATGAAAATGATTGACAAAACCTTACTTTGAGTTCTTCAAGGTTTGGCTTTGAATAAGAAGAAAAGAATATGATGATTGGCCTTAACAAAAGAGAAGAGAAATGGTGGTTTCAATATGATGGTTTCGGTTTTGAAAGAAAGAAGAAAGAGAATGAAAAGAGAAGGAAAAGAGAAGGAAGAAAAAGAGAAAAGGAGAAGAAGATGATGATGGTGATTTCTCAAATGAAAAGAAATGTGTTTAGGAACCTTTGCACATTCGGCCAAGGAAGGAGAAATGAGGAAATTGGTTCTTTGAACTTTGTAGTTTCGGTTTCAAAAAGAAAAATGGGAGAAAGAAAATAGTATTTGGTTCAAACACAATTGAGGGCTAAATCAAAAGCAAAATTGTACCAAAGTGCCTAAGGTACATTCGGCCAAAGTGGGAGTTTTTGAAGAAAATTGGTCAAAAAGAAGAAAGCCAAAACAAAAAAGAAATTTTTTACCTAAACTCAATGACAAATTCGGCTAGGAGAGAAACTATTGGAGAAATGAGAAAAGATGGACAAACAAAAAAAATGCAAGACTTTTGGCCAACTTTCCCCCCTAATGGCAAAGCAAAAATTCAGCCAATCAATGCCAACATTATCCCCTTTTTCCTCCTTGTTTCTTCCCCATCAACTCTTGATTTGCTATCAACAATAAACCACTCCCTTTAGCCCTTCATGCCGTCTAGGTTCATGGTCAAATGACCATGAACAAACTCCCAAAACCTTGCCCTATATCATGCCTTTTGTCCCCCCTCATCTTATCATCAACTTATGATTCCATACCATAAGTTCCTAGCTTCCTTTTTCACATGGTCAAATAGCCAAAAATGAATGAACGCTCATCCACTCTAGAACATTCTTGGCTGACACTTATAGGGAAGGAAATAAAAATAAAATCCTCCCTAATGCTAGCTAGGAGATTCGAACCTCTCACCTCAAGCACACATCCATGCATCTTAACCACCTTGTCAATTACTCAGTTCATGCAAAACCTCTTATCATTAATTCTTAAGGCCTAACTTGCTTAGCTCTCTCTAATTAATAGGAATTAAAAGTTTACTAAGCATTCACTTAATTAATAAAGCTCAATTAACTTCTAAGAATACACTTAATAATAATTAAGCATGCAACATCATTCAATTAAGTAAAATGCATAGCCCCTAATTATCAGGATGTTACACAATTGCAAAATAAATGAAATGTATGCATTTGCATAGATGTATGGAAGATTCGGCCTTAAAGGATTGAGTACAAATTATGTGTGTTTTATGTTTTGTACAATAGGGATTAAATTGTAAAAGTTGTAAATATCAGGGTAAAATGGTAATTTGCCGATTTATGTGTTTTGGGATTAAATTGAAATGAAATGTGCTTGAATGAGCTTAATTTGAATATGTCTAGATCAAGAACAAAGAAAAACGGACTTAGATCGGGGAAAGGTGAAAGTTAACGAATAGCCGATTTTAGCTGTCTGACGATTTTCGAGGCAAGTCTATGAGCAATTTAACATCGTTAAAGGTATTTATAACATTGATTATATACCGAATCATTAAATTATGCTTGTAAAACTTGTCTTAGCTGAATGTGGATAGTGAGAATGAGATGAATTGTTGTTATAATTTAAACCGGGTTGTTATGTTTAAGTGATTGAATAATGTGTGATTTATGTTAATTTGGGAAGAATTATTGAAATGCATATGAGATGATAAAATATTGAATCGGGCTTCAAGCCTAGCAGGCCTCGTGTCGGTGAATAGTATTAGGCTTCAAGCCTAGCAGGCATTGTGCCGGTGAAGTGTATCGGGGTTATTGCCTAGCAGGCTAAATACCGGTGATCAAATTTCAGACCTCTGGTCTAGCAGGCTTAATGCCGGTGTGTATTTTAGGCTTTGATGCCTAGTAGGCTTAATGCTGGTGATATGTTATAAATGGAGAATTCATGAATCATAGCAAGTTGGAACATATTTAATGCAATGAGCTAAAAGCTCAGGTAAGTATAAACCTTGTATATTTGTAAGGAATAAGGTAAGTTGGTATATTACCATTTGAATTAAGTATGATGTGATATAGTTGATAATTCGGTAAGAATTCTAATATATGCTATTGAGCTTACCATTGATGAGTATGAACATTATATAATGGAATGTGAGTTTAGATATGTTATTTTGGAGAATCGGCTATAGGTGAAAATGTTAAAGATAGATTAGGTGTGTGTGCATATGTGTACAAATGAGTATACGTGATTGATATGTATGTTGTATTCATTTGATTTGGAACATGTGAATACATATTATATTTCTACGTTTCGATGAATTACAGGTTTACAGAAATAAAATGATAATACTTAGGATAAGTGAATTGATAGCATTCGGCCATGATGAATTTACAAGTTGAAATGTTTATATTAAATGCTATAAACCTAATGATTAAAATGCATATTTGTTTGGATGTTATATAAAATTGCTTAAGACTTACTAAGCTAGTAAGCTTACTCTGTGTGTACTCAATGTTCTGTTTTATAGATTTTGGTCAAGCTACGAGCTCGGGGAACCGTCAGCAAAGTCAACCACACTATCATCTATTTGGTACTCTTTTAGTTTGGTTTTGGATAAAGGCATGTATAGGATTGAAAAGGTCTATGTTTGAGTTGAAAACTTTGTCCTTGTATATATTTTAGCCATGCGAATATGGCTTATATCCATTGTTAGTTTGGTATTGAGACATATGGTTTTAATGATCAAATGTTGTATATGTTTATGTCATTATGATGCAAAGGTTGTATGGATTTTGGTTAGCTTATATTCGGCTATGGTACATGTGCATATAATAGGTATAATGTGGTCTCGTGATTAATGGTATTTCGTGCTAAAATAATGTTTTTACAATGTATAATCAGTCATGGCATACAAGTGAGATATGTTTGTTATGTTTATTATGTTCTGTGTTCAATTATGTTTGATGGAGACTTAAATTCATTTTTGGTAAAATGTTAAATGACACATGTGATTGGTAAATGTGACATGATTAATTGATTTGAAATGATGAGTATAAGCCGAATAGGTATTTAGATAGTTTGATAAAGTGATTTGTTGGAAATGATAAAAATGCATGAGTTGAAATGATCTTATTAAGTTATAATAAACGTCTGTATATGAAACTAACTAATGCAAAATAATGTATATACTGTTAGTTATTTTCGGTTCAACTATGTGCATGCAAACAAATTTAGGTGTACATTGATTTGATTGATTATTTGGATCTATCTGAACTTTGGTATAAACTATGTACATGTAATTGCATACATGTGTCTTTGTATATTTGGCCAAGTAGATATGTACTTATATGATATTTATTGAGCTGGTAGGTTTGGACATATGTTAATATCTTTTATGCTAGTATGCCTTTTAAGTGAGTTAATATAAGATGATATTTGGATCATGTTATTCAATCAAATAGATACGGTTGGTTTAATTGTTTGAGTACTTCACAAGTAAATAAAGATATGGTAAATGAGGTTTATGGTATTTTCATTATTATGAGATATTAATAACATGTACTTTGCATGTTTAGCTTATGTTTGTCAATGCTTGTGCCGTATATGATTTAGTTTTAGTAGAACAAGTATGTTTTATGCATATGTAATTGTTTGCTTATATGTGTATCATTATATAAGTATGATTTAATATAATTTAATTGATTGTATAAAAGTTATGATTTAATTGGTAATGCCCGTAACCCTAATTCGGCGACGGATACGGGTTAGAGGTGTTATACAACCGAATGGGCAAGTTGAAAGGGTGAATCAAGAAAACAAAGGTATTCTTGAAAGAGTAGTGTGCCCTAATAGAACAGATTGGTCTTGAAGGCTCGATGACACACTATGGGCCTATCGAACTGCTTTTAAGACACCGTAGGAATGACACCCTATCAGTTAGTTTTTGGAAAGCCATGTCATTTACTGCTTGAATTGGAGAATAAAGCTCGCTGGTCTCTGAAGCAATTCAATTTTGATCTTAAGCAAGCTGGTGAGAGAAGGATGTTACAACTCGATGAGTTGGAAGATTTGAGGTTATTTTCACATGAGAATGCCAAGATGTGTAAGGAAAAATATAAGAAATGGCATGATAGTCATATTCGACCTCATAAGTTCAAAGACAGTTAGAAAGTGTTGTTGTTTAATTCAAGGCAAAGGTTATTTCCTAGAAAGCTCAAATCCTGATGGAAAGAACCTTATAGCATCTACAAAGTTTATCCATATAGAGTTGTAGAATTGTACGACAACCATGGAGGTACGTTTAAAGTTAATGGTCAACGTCTCAAGCACTATTGGGATGGTGAAGACCTCGTTCAAATTAAGAGACCCTTAATCTTTCATAAACCTACTTTTTAATAAAAAGTTATAAATTATTTTCTTAAATTAGTACATTTAATTAATTATGTCTAAGGAGATTGGAACTTAAACGAGACCGTTGTGACCCCTCAACCTTTCTTGGAAATTAATTTAATGTAATCTTTTAAGAAGAAAATTTCTAATTCATTTTAATCTTTGTCTTTTTAATTTTAATCTTTAATTTTAATTTTAATCTTTATTATTAATTTTAATGTTAGTTTTATTTATTTTAACAAATGGGTTAAAATTGGCCCAAATACTAATAAGTTTGTTTATTTTTAAGCAGTCCAATTTTTAAATAAATTTTGGGCTCAAGGCCTAAAACAGCAAAAAAAGAGAAATTTAACCCATGTTGTCGTCCATAGGGTTCCCTAAAGCCCTAATTTTTTCCACCATATCATCCCTCCATCATACTTGCCGCCCAAGCAACTCAAAATTAGATAAATTTTAGCTACAATACTACCTTGTCTTCCAAGTCACTTAAATTAGCTAAATTTTAGCTACAAGACTACCTTGTCGCCCAAGTCACTTAAATTAGCTAAATTTTAACTACAAAATTGCCGTATTCCATCACTATATAAACCCCTCTCTACCTTCATAATTTTCACAACCCTTCAAGTTATTTTACATTCATTATTGTCTCTCTTAGCCGTCAGCCTAAATCCTAAAATTTTTTCCCAAATTTCTTCCTTGTCACAAGCCCCTAGTATTGTCGCCTCACGACTTTTTCCAGAGCAGCCCCTTCGCTGTCGCAACCCCTTCACCTCCACATCCTATCGCTGTAGCAAGCTTCGTGCCACCACAAGCTCGTCACTGCCGCAAATCGATCGCCACCAAAACACATTGCTCTCATCCTTTTCCATTTTGCTTATTTTTCAGGAAAAATGTCCACATCTCGCAAAAGGACTAGATCTTCCAAGACCTTTACCGGAAATCTGATTGTTATTTAAGATGAAGAAGTGAAAGAAAGTTTTGATTCAATTTTTAAGAATTAACCTATGATTCCAAAAAAAGGTTTTAACTTGGAAAGCAATGATAAGATGGTTGTGCCTTTACCAATTCAAAAGACTATTGATGCCCTCAATTGGAATTATTTTTGTAATGCACGATCATTGTTGGAAGAGGAGTTAGTTTGAGAGTTCTATACAAATTTGATTAAGCTAAATGCTTAATCAAGTTCTTGTTTGTAAGAAGAAGGTACCCCCAACTTCTAAGTCCATTAAAGATTTGTTTAACCTACCTGATGTTGAAGAAGATAAGTATTTTTCCATGATGACAAACATAAATTGGGATTTTCTTCAACAAGTGCTTAATGTTGTGACAAAATCGGGATCCCAATGGATTATAAGGAAGTATGGCAGTCATTCTTGTTTAAGGGAATACTTAAAGTCATTGGCTAAGGTATGGTTTTACTTTGTTCGATATAGCTTCATGCCTATCTCATACATTTCCACCATCTCGATGGAGCGAATTCTTTTGTTGTATGCAATTATAACATAAATGTCTATCAATGTTAGGAAGATTATTCTTAAGGAGATCCATGATTTTACCAAAAAGAATACTAGAAGTGCTTACTTACCCTCCATGATTACTTCACTTTGCCTAATGGCCCAAGTTAAAATAAAAGCAAACCTGAAGGGGCCGTATGTTCAAGGTTGCATTACAGCCCATGATCTTGAAAAGTTAGTGGAGAATGTCCATGAGCTAAACCCACCTGAACCGAGTGAACCAACAAAACCAGAAACTAATGAGTCATCAAACAATTCTGAAACAGAAGCTAACTCAATTACTTAGATAGAAAAAGCTGAATCTGAGGAAGAATTGAGCAATCCAAAACCGATAAAGGAATCGGAAGTCTCTGAACCAAAGGAAGAGCCAAATGCTGATGAGCCAGTTGAACTACGTGTTAATCCTGAGTTGACTATTCCTAGGCCTACTTCTTCAAATACTGTCAAGAAATCAGAATTGCTAATTATGATGGATATGATGAAATTTATGCATAACCAACAACAGGCTTATTAGAAATATGATGATGTAAGAAATACTTTTAAAAATATCTCTGAAAATTTTGTTCCTGAGTTCCCAAATTATATCTTCGAGTCATGGAAGGAAGATGAGAATGCAAGTGAGGATGAAACATCAAAGGAGGAAGATGAGAAGGATAAGTCAAATAAATAAAATAGGGAATTTCTTATCTTTAGTTTTTATTTCTTTTTAGGTGTTTATTTTTATTTCCTAGTTAGAAATTTTGCATTCGCATAATAAAATAGCAAGCATGAATAAAACAAGTTCAATGCCTCTTCAATAGAAAGAAAATAAAGTGATGTGGTAATGAGAATGAGCATTTCTAGAATCGAATTGTGAGAAAGATTTGGTACTTAAGCAGTCTTTATGACTCGCCCCTATTATCTTGCAACCTTAACTAATGTTTAGTTTTCATTCATTACTTTGTTTGCAATCAAGACATTGCTTCTTTTTAAAAGGGGTAAGGCATTTTGCATGAATTTTAATAAGGTATTTCGCATGAATTTTTAAAGTATGTTTCAATCTTTTTACTTAAGTATGCTAAAATAAATGAATATTCAGAAATAATTTTTTTTCACAAGTATGTTCAAATGCAGACATGATTTTTTATTTTATATAAGTTATTCATATATTATCTTAAGTGATAGAATTCTTGTATGATCTTAGCCTTAAGTAGGATTTGCCATGAAATTTTGATTTCTTTAAAAATAGGCATATATGAAGGTTTAAGTTTTTAGAATTGACTTAGTGACTTTCTTGAGGCAAAATCTTAGGAGGTATAAGACTCTAATATGATATAGGCAAACTTTCTTTGGATCGTTTGAGCCTTTCAAGCTGACCTTATGAAATTTAACCCTTGGAACTTAATTTTGAGCTTAATGCCCTATTTATTGCAAATTACCTACATTATAAGCCACATTAACATCTTTTTTTATCCTATTCTTTTGCACATATCTTAACCAAAAATTTGTCTTGGTGATCAAAGTTTGAGGAAAATTATGAAAAGATGTACATGCTCTTCACATGTCAAAAGAAAAAAGGGAAGATGGATGTATGTTTGTTCAGAAGAATAAAAAGCAAAGAAAATATTGCTCAGAATCTCAAAAAATAAAGAGCAAGGTTTGTTCAAATTTTGAAAAATAACAAAGGTTGAGTATGAGCTCGAAATAAGTTTTGGGCTGTTCTAAAGACCTAATTTTATGAAGTTTGTGACACAAAAAGATCCAAGACAAGTTAGGGTTAAGATGATTGAATCTACAAATCACTTCTTTTTATCCCTACCTTTAGCGTAGCCCCATTAAAACCTAAAAAAGACCTATTGATTGGATGATTATACCGGCTACGTTAGTGGAGAGGAATTACTAAGTTCAACATATGAAGACACTAATTAAACCTTGGGATTGTTATGTTTAGTGATAAGGAAAGCATATTGATTGGTGAAAGTTATGTATGACTTTGAAAATGTAACACCCTAAAATTTGAGTATCAATTTTAATGCATGTTTTTGGTGCTTAGATTTTGAAGGAAAATTTTTCTTACTTCTTTTCGTATTTATTATAGTTCTGAAGAAGAATTTAGAATTATTCGGGAATGGATTAAATTTTCAATTTTGAAGAATTAATGAAGTAAATTAAGTGACATTGATACTTAAGTAAAAATAAGTGTCAAAGTGTAGCATAAGATGAGTAAATGGTAAGGTGGTGTTGGCGCATGAGTTGTGGCATGAGGGGAGTGGTTCGAATCCCTTGGTTAGCATCTAGAAAATTTTTTTTTTTTTTTGGCTTTAATCTATGCATGTGTCGGTAAAGGTATAAGGATGGATGAGTTGTATTGTTTTATTTTTGGTAAGTAGACTAAAGGAAAAAGGTAATTTTTAACTTATGGTATGGAATCAGAGAACTTTGGAAAGATATGGGGACATGAGGCAAGTATCAAGGAAAAGGTTTTGGAAACAAATTCATGGTCATTTGACCAATGAATTTGGACAACAATAATGGCTAGGGGAGGTTGGCCAATTTTGCTAGTAGCTTGGCTAGGTTAGGGATTTTGTTTTTGGTCATTCCTATCATCTTGTGCAAGTTTTATTTTTTTTTTTTTTGTTTCTCTCAACCTTCTCTTTGGCCAAATTTGAGCTTTTGGTATGCCTAAATTCTTTTGACCATTTGGTCATTCTTGTTTATCACATTAGCATTCTTTTGTGTGCCTTTTCATTGTGCCGAAATTACCAATACCAAAGGTCATTCTTTTTCTTCCTTCCTCCATTGCCGAAATTTACCTTGCCCCTAAACACATCTCTTACTTTCTCTTTTCTTCTCTTTGAAACCGAATCACCATCATCATCATCTTTTCCTCTCATCCTTTATTTTCTTTTCAATCGTACCTTCTCCATTATATTCTCTCTTGGCTGATTGTTAATGTGCCTTTGCCGAACCATTTTCTCTTCTCTTTGGTTTCTCATAGCCGAATCTCTCTCTATTCATAAACATCCTTCTCAATCGTTTTTCTCAACCGTGAACATTAGGTAAGAATTATTTTTAGTTTATTTTAGTTGATGATGGTTTTGGCCGAATCTTGAGGATGATAAGAAGGATCTTTTAGATAGAATTTATCGTTCAATCTATTAATGTTTTCTTTCGTTATACTGTAGTGCAATAGAGGAAGACCGGAACTCAAGTGTTCGTGTGTATCTTAGAACTTTGGAATCAATTTAAGGTGTTGAGGAAGCGTTTTGGTCAACTCTTTTTAAGGAGCAAGAATCTTTGTGGTAAGGAAATCTCGCCTTTAAAATCTTTAGTATTTTCAATATATTATTATTAGGATTAACGATCTTTTGATATTAAAGACATTCAAAATAGGGAAGAAAAGGCGGTGTTTAGTCTTCGTAAGAAGGCGGATCCACTATTTCCCTAAGTATAAATGAAGGGCGATTTGGTGATGCAGGATTTTCCACGGGTTGCGAGACCATCTACCGAAGGAAATCAATTATTCGAAGTAGTCCGTACTCCCGAGCCTTTGTACGTTAGTGGATTCTCAGTGAACAACGAATCGATAAACGAGGAGAAACCGAAAATTGAAGTGATTCAAAATCAAGAGGGTAAGGATTTGGATCGAATATCTATAACATATTTTTATACATGATAGTGTCCTAATAAGATCGTATTATGTTTAGGTGTTGAAGAGCGGGAAGGGTTAGTACTCACGATATCAAGGTGTGTAACTTCACACTTTTCTCGGGTTTAGATGTCATTCGTGGTATTGAGTAAAATCATAAAAACGACTAGATCGGTATAAAACGTAATAATTGGTATTTGGTGAAATTACATGAAAACGGTTAATATGGTGAAAAATTACAAAAAAGCCCTCGATAAGTTAGATGGTAAAATATAAATTTTCATGTCTTCGTAAAATGGGCCGATGAGTTTGATAATTAGTAGATGGGCCGAAAAATATTGCTTATTAGTAAAATGGGCCGAAATCCCTGATAAATAATAAATGGGCCAAAATCTCTGCTAGATCGATAATTGGGCCGAAATCTCTATTAGATCGAAAATTTGGGCCGAAATCTCTGATAGATCGTAAATGGGCCGTAATCTCTGTTAAATTGTTAAGCAATGAAATCCTACTAGATCGATAAATGGGCGAACTCTTGCTAGATCGTAAATTTGGGCCTAAGATGTTAAATTGCTAAATGGGCCAAATGTTGTTTTGTAATTTTGGGCCTTAATAAAATTGGAAATATTGACTCTTGTTAATGGGCCTTTTAATAAAATCATTGTATGATCATAGACTACTTTGCATACATATTGCTTGGGTTGGGAAACTGATGAAGAGAAGAAAGGCCTGTTGCCAAAATCTAGTTCGGTGGCTCTGCCACAAAATTATTAAATGGCTATTTTCCTCTAGTTCGGTGGCTCTGCCACAAATAATAATTGGCTCAATGCCTCTAGTTCGGTGACTTTGTCACAATCTAGTTCGGTGGCTCGCCACAAATATAAAATGGCTTAATGCCTACGATTGGTGTGATGGCGGGTGGGTTGACTTGATCCCCACGGTGTGATGGTTGGTGCGAGGTGTGTAGCGGATGGAAATTAGGTTTGGGAGGGAAAATTCATTTTTGCATGCATATCATTATTCATGTTGTTAATTCTGCTAATGGGCTTAAGCCCAAATCCATAATTTGATAATCTGGCCCAGTGGATAAAGTAAGTGAGTTATACACTGAGTTCTAAGTAACTCACTCCCTCAATTTTTTTATCTCAGGTAATGGAAATTGACGTGGACTTGGGCCGAGGATGACTTCATGGAGGCCATACTGCAAAACATGGGTTTATTAAACTTCGAACTTTTTAATAAGTACTTTCTATAATTTACTATTTGGATTTAATGTAATAAGGGCCTCTATTAATATTTTATGGATTATTATGGGTGGTTGGTTTTAAACTATATTTTGGACATTTAAATATGGATTTATGATTATATGATGTTTTCTTAAAATAAATTGGGTTTTCTATTACATGAAATTTCTTTATCGTTTAATATATATTTTAAATACTTATAAAATTTATAACACAATACAAATGATGTTTTCAACTAATGTTTTCTAATATACATCAATTTTAAAATATTCTTTTGGTTTTATTAAACCTTGTAATTAAAAATAATTTTGTAGATTTGGTTACACTATCATTATTAAGATAGTTCGATTTATGTAACAATCCAAATCTAGTCTTAACGCATAGATCGGGTTTGGGGTGTTACATTTAATAGTATCAGAGCCAGTTTTAAAAACTCGGTTGTGGTTTGGGTTCACAAATAATTTCTGTATGAATTCATTCAATAATGTTTTAAAGATCAGTATGGCACCACAAGCATCCGGCAACAAGTCAAGTAAGTATTTATTACTTAATGATTACTATGATGATCATAGGAACACTCTAGAACTTCTAGTTTTAGATGTGAAAAATCGTAGAGATTGAGACTATAGGATATGTTGCGAAAAACAACTTTATCTCTCAAATCTCATAAAACATCGTTAATAAACACTGAAACAATTTTCTGATTCATAAAACTTGTAATCAGATAAAAACGAATAAGCTATCATGAGCACTAGAGGACGTGGTCGTGGATGTGGTAGACGTGGCGTGGTAGAGGCCGAGGTGCTACTGATGAAGCACCAAATCATATGCCGGAAATGGATGCACCTGCGTCATTTGAGAGTGAGACGGGATCACGCGATCACATGAAAGAAGATAATGCTTTGACACAAGCAATGCTGCGAGTCCTAGAAAGGGTCGCGGAACTAGAATTGGGCCAACAACTCGTGGGTCAATTTCAGAATGACTCAAGTCAAATAATGCAGAAGTTTTTAGAGGAGTTTTCGGTGTAGCTCGAATGTGGCTGAATATTGGCTCAAAGCTGTGGAGCGGATTATGGATGATATGGAATGCACTGTTGAGCAAAAACTGAAAGGAGCTGTGTCCTTGTTAAGAGACGAGGCGTGTCGGTGGTGGCTCTTTGTTCGAGAAGGCCTTGAAATTTTGATTACTTGGGAATTCTTTAAAGCGCCTTCAAGGAAAATCGTCGAGGAACGAGTTATGTAGGCCTTGAAGGAAGGAATTTCGAATCTTGTACAAGGAAGTAAAACGATGGCGACATATGAAGTCGAGTTTTTACGTTTGAGCCGCTATGCTCGGACAATAGTATCAACAGATCATGAGCGTTGTGTGCGTTTCGAGGATGGGCTTAATGATGAGTGAGGGTTCCGATTGCCCCACGATGAAGTTAGAACTTTTCTCACGCTTGTGGAGAAGGCCAAGATAGCCGAGGAGGCTAAGAACTTCGAGCGTTAGAAGCAGAAAGATTTAGAAACAAGAGAGAGACACAATGATCGGTTCTTCAAAGAGATTTCAGAAGAGACCTCGAAATGATGAACCAGTTCAAGGTAGAACACCAGTAACAAATAATCGAAGTCGAGATTGTGCTGAATGTGGAAAAAGACATTTTAGAGAATGTTGGAGGAAAACGGGCGCTTGTTAAAAATACGGTTCAATGGATCATCAGTACAGAAATTATCCTTGACGTATGGATCGACTCAAGAAGTTCGTAATAATGATGCACTGTAGGCGGAGGTACTCAAGACCACCGAGAGGTCGTGGACCAGGTCGTGGTGGTAATGGGGCTGGTCGTGGTCAAGGTGCACCGGGTCAAGGCAATGGTCCTAGAGGGAACACGGATGCAAGATAGCCTGGACTGGTCTATGAAGTTAGACGCCGCGAGGATGGCAATGCCCCTGATGTGATAACTGGTACGTTCTTCATCTTTGATGTACCTGTTATTGCTTTAATAGATGTTGGTTCTACCCACTAATATGTTGCTAGCGCCATATCTGGAAACCTAAATCTAGAATCTAAAATTATCGATAGTGGGATGACAGTAATTAGTCCTTTAGGACAGTCAGTAATTGTTAATAAAATGTTTAGAGATGTGCCCTTGGAAATTTAAGAGGAAGAATTCTTGGCAAATCTGATGGAATTACCTTTCGGTGAGTTCGATCTTATTCTGGGCATGGATTGGTTGGTTAAACATCGGGCGCAATTGGATTGTGCCGAAAAACGGATGTCAATAAGGACCTCGGATGATAAGGAAGTCATCATGATTGGTGAACGAAGGAACTACTTGGCAAATGTGGTATCCGCGTTGAAGGCAAGAGAAGTTGGTTCGGAAAGGATATGGAGCATTCCTAGCCTTTATCGTGCTTTGGATGCCAAAGAGTTATCTGTGAATGATGTGAGAACGATGAAGGAATTTCCGATGTATTTCGAAGAACTTTCGGTATACCTCGGATCGGGAAGTAGAATTTGGCATTGAGCTTTTGCCCGAGCGACTCCGGTGTCCATTGCTCCTTATAGGATGGCACCAAAGGGTTGGCGGACCTTAAAGCTCAAATTCAAGAATTGCTAGATCGGGATTTATTCGACCAAGTGTGTCTCCGTGGGAGCACGGTTTTGTTTGTCAAGAAGAAGGATGGATCGATGCGTATGTGCATTGATTATAGACAATTGAATAAATTGACGATCAAGAATCGGTATCCTCTGCCGAGAATTGACGACCTGTTTGATCAATTAAAAGGAGCTTTAATTTTCTCCAAAATTGATTTGAGATCGGGTTATCACCAGCTTAAGGTGAAGGAAGCGGATATTTATAAGACGGCATTTCGGACTCGTTACGGACATTATGAGTTTGTAGTGATGCCGTTTGGATTAACCAATGCACCAGTGGCATTTATGAACATGATGAACCGAGTCTTTCAACCATATTTAGACCGGTTTGTAGTAGTGTTCATAGATGACATATTGGTTTATTCAAGAAATGAAGTGGAGCATGACACTCATTTGTGTTAGTATTGCAATTACTTCGTGATAAGTAACTTTATGCCAAATTCAGTAAATGCGAATTTTGGCTAAAGGAAGTGACTTTCTTAGGTCATGTGGTATCAGCTGATGGAATAAGGGTAGATCCTAGAAAAATTAAGGCTATTCTGGATTGGAAACCACCAACGTCGGTAGCTGAAATTCGGAGTTTCTTGGGTTTGGCTGGTTACTATAGACGTTTTGTAGAGGGGTTTTCGTTGATTGCTGCACCCCTAACTAAATTGTTGCGAAAGGGAGTTCCGTATAATTGGACTGAAAAACAACAAGAGAGTTTCGAGAAATTGAAGAAGATCCTGACGGAAGCTCAGTTTTGATTCAGCCGGAGGCTGGAAAAGAATTCACTTGTTTATTGTGATCGTCTCACACGAGTGCAGGTTGTGTGTTGATGCAAAATGGAAAGGTGGTGGCCTATGCTTCTCGTCAATTGAGACCGCATGAAGTAAACTACCCTACTCATGATTTAGAGTTAGGCTGCGGTGGTCTTTGCTTTAAAGATTTGGAGGCAATATCTCTACGGTGAGAAATCTATCATCTACACGGATCACAAGAGTCTTAAATACCTCCTTACCCAACAGAGCTGAATTTGAGACAAAGAAGATGGGTAGAATTATTAAAGGATTATGATTTCTCAATCGAATATCATCTGGAAAGGCTAACGTAAGTAGTCGACGCGTTAAGTCGTAATCAAGATGTCGATTTGAGAGCATTGTTTACTCTTTTGAGTTTGTATGAGGATGGGAGTTTGTTAGCGAACTTGGTGAAGCCGCTATGGCTGGAACAAATCAAGGAAAAATAGACATCAGATGAAAAGTTGGGACCTTTACTTCAGCGAGTTGAAAATGGTGGAATCGAGGGTTTTGGAATAAACACGGAAGGTGTGCTGTGCTTTCAAGGAAGAGTTTGTATGCCTAAGGACTCAGATTTGAGGCAAATGATTCTTCGGGAGGTGCATAGTAGCCCTTATGCTATGCACCCCGGAGGAACTAAGATGTATCGAGATCTCCGTGAACAGTATTGGTGGCCAGAGTTGAAGCGTGAGATTTCAGAGTTTGTGGGAAAATGTTTGACTTGTCAGCAAGTGAAGGCAGAACATCAATTACCGTCTGGATTGTTACAACCGGTAAAAATTCCTTTATGGAAATGGGAGCGGATAACTATGGATTTTGTTAGTGGGTTACCTTTAACACCTACTAAGAAAAATTTTGTTTGGGTAATTGTTGATCGTTTGACAAAGACTGCTCATTTTCTTCCAGTTCGTACGGATTATTCATTGCAGAAGTTGGCGAAGCTGTACGTATCTGAAATTGTGAGGTTGCATTGGGTACCCGTATCTATTATATCAGACAGGGATCCCAGATTTACATCACGATTTTGGAAAGCTCTGCATGAAGCCTTGGGGACAAAGTTGAATTTCAGTACGGCTTTTCATCCTCAGTCTGATGGTCAGTCAGAGAGAGTAATTCAGGTATTGGAAGATATGTTAAGGGGATGTGTAATCGACTTCAGGGGTAGTTGGGAGGATTTTCTACCTTTGGCGAATTTATGATATAACAACGATTATCGATCTAGCATTGGATGGCACCTTACGAGGCATTGTATGATCGTGAGGTGTCGTTCTCCTATTTGTTGGGTGACTTGGGCGAACGACGGATGTTAGGTCTGAGATGATATCAAAGCAGAGGAAAAGGTAAAAGTTATTCGAGCACGGTTGAAAGAAGCCTCGGATAGAGCGTAAGTATGCGGACACAAGCATAAGGATATCGAGTATCTTGTGGGGAGCAAGTTTTCTTGAAGGTCTCACCTTGGAAAAAGATTTTCAGGTTTGGAAAGAAGGGCAAGTTACGTCCTAGGTTCATTGGACCATACCATGTGCTGAAGTGTGTTGGTCCAATGGCTTATCAGCTTGAGTTACCTCTGGAGTTGGGTCAAATTCATAACGTTTTTCATGTTTCTATGCTGAGGCGTTATAGATCGGATCCTTCGCACATAGTACCTAGTAGAAGAATTGGAGTTGAATTGGACTTGTCTTTTGAAGAAGAATCGGTGGAAATCTTAGACCGAGATGTTAGGGTGCTAAGAAAGAAAATCGTGCTGATTGGTCAAAGTTTTATGGCATAATCACGAGGCGGAGGAAGCTACATTGGGAGCCTGAGGAAACTATTCGCAACAATATCCTCACCTCTTTTAATCATGTAAATTTCGAGGACGAAATTTTCTTTAAGGAGGTAGAGTTGTAACACCCTAAAATTTGAGTATCAATTTTAATGCATGTTTTTGGTGCTTAGATTTTGAAGGAAAATTTTTCTTACTTCTTTTCAGATTTATTATAGTTCGAAGAAGAATTTAGAATTATTAGGGAATGGATTAAATTTTCAATTTTGAAGAATTAATGAAGTGAATTAAGTGACATTGATACTTAAGTAAAAATAAGTGTCAAAGTGTAGCATAAGATGAGTAAATGGTAAGGTGGTGTTGGCGCATGAGTTGTGGCATGAGGGAGTGGTTCGAATCCTTGGTCAGCATCTAGAAAATTTTATTTTTTTGGCCTTAATCTATGCATGTGTCGACAAGGGATAAGGATGGATGAGTTGTATTGTTTTATTTTTGGTAAGTAGACTAAAGGAAAAGGTAATTTTAACTTATGGTATGGAATCAAGGAACTTTGGAAAGATATGGGGACATGAGGCAAGTATCAAGGAAAGGTTTTGGAAACAAATTCATGGTCATTTGACCAATGAATTTGACTGACAATGTGGCTAGGGGAGGTTGGCCGATTTTGCTAGTAGCTTGGCTAGGGTAGGGATTTTGTTTTGGTCATTCCTATCATCTTGTGCAAGTTTTGTTTTTTTTTTTTTTTGTTTCTCTCAACCTTCTCTTTGGCCAAATTTGAGCTTTTGGTATGCCTAAATTCTTTTGACCATTTGGCCATTCTTGTTTATCACATTAGCATACTTTTGTGTGCCTTTTCATTGTGCCGAACTTACCAATACCAAAGGTCATTCTTTTTCTTCCTTCCTCCATTGCCGAAATTTACCTTGCCCCTAAACACATCTCTTACTTTCTCTTTTCTTCTCTTTGAAACCGAATCACCATCATCATCATCTTTTCCTCTCATCCTTTATTTTCTTTTCAATCGTACCTTCTCCATTATATTCTCTCTTGGCCAATTGTTAATGTGCCTTTGCCGAACCATTTCTCTTCTCTTTGGTTTCTCATAGCGAATCTCTCTATTCATAAACATCATTCTCAATCGTTTTTCTCAACCGTGGACATTAGGTAAGAATTATTTTTAGTTTATTTTAGTTGATGATGGTTTTGGCGAATCTTGAGGATGATAAGAAGGATCTTTTAGATCAATTTATCGTTCAATCTATTAATGTTTTCTTTCGTTATCTTTGTAGTGCAATAGAGGAAGACCGGAACTCAAGTGTTCGTGTGTATCTTAGAACTTTGGAATCGATTTAAGGTGTTGGGGAAGCGTTTTGGTCGACTCTCTTTTGAGGAGCAAGAATCTTTGTGGTAAGGAAATCTCGCCTTTAAAATCTTTAGTATTTTCAATATATTATTATTAGGATTAACGATCTTTTGATATTAAAGACATTCAAAATAGGGAAGAAAAGGCGGTGTTTAATCTTCGTGAAGAAGGCGGATCCACTATTTCCCTAAGTATAAAGCGAAGGCGATTTGGTAGTCCGGATTTTCCACCGGGTTGCGGACCATCTAGAAGGAAATCAATTATTCAAGTATTTCGTACTCTCGAGCCTTTGTACGTTAGTGGATTCTCGATGAACAACGAATCGATAAACGAGGAGAAACTAAAAATTGAAGTGATTCAAAATCAAGAGGGTAAGGATTTGGATCGAATATCTATAACATATTTTTATACATGATAGTGTCCTAATGAGATCGTATTATGTTTAGGTGTTGAAGAGCGGAAAGGGTTAGTACTCACGATATCAAGGTGTGTAACTTCACACTTTTCTCGTGTTTAGACGTCATTCGTGGTATTGAGTAAAATCGTAAAAACGACTAGATCGGTATAAAACGTAATAATTGGTATTTGGTGAAATTACATGAAAACAGTTAATATGGTGAAAAATTACGAAAAAGCCCTCGATAAGTTAGATGGTAAAATATAAATTTTCATGTCTTCGTAAAATGGGCCGATGAGTTTGATAATTAGTAGATGGGCCGAAAAATATTGCTTGTTAGTAAAATGGGCCGAAATCCCTGATAAATAATAAATGGGCCAAAATCTCTGCTAGATCGATAATTGGGCCGAAATCTCTGTTAGATCGAAAATTTGGGCCGAAATCTCTGATAGATCGTAAATGGGCCGTACTCTACATTAAATTGTTAAGCGGTGAAATCCTCGCTAGATCGATAAATGGGCGAACTCTTGCTAGATCGTAAATTTGGGCCTAAGATGTTAAATTGCTAAATGGGCCAAATGTTGTTTTGTAATTTTGGGCCTTAATAAAAATTGGAAATATTGACTCTTGTTAATGGGCCTTTTAATAAAATCATTGTATGATCTTAGACTACTTTGCATACATATTGCTTGGGTTGGGAAAATGATGAAGAGAAGAAAGGCCTGTTGCCAAAATCTAGTTCGGTGGCTCTGCCACAAAATTATTAAATGGATATTTTCCTCTAGTTCGGTGGCTCTGCCACAAATAATAATTGGCTCAATGCCTCTAGTTCGGTGACTTTGTCACAATCTAGTTCGGTGGCTCGCCACAAATATAAAAATGACTTAATGCCTACGATTGGTGTGATGGCGGGGTGGGTTGACTTGATCCCACAGGTGTGATGGTTGGTGCGAGGGTGTGTAGCGGATGGAAATTAGGTTTGGGAGGAAAATTCATTTTGCATGCATATCATTATTCATGTTGTTAATTACGCTAATGGGCTTAAGCCCAAATCCATAATTTGATAATCGGCCCGATGGATAAAGTAAGTGAGTTATACACCGAGTTCTACTCCTCAATTTTTTATCTCGGGTAATGGAAATTGATGTGGACTTGGGCCGAGGATGACTTCGTGGAGGCCATAATGCAAAACATGGGTTTATTAAACTTCGAACTTTTTAATAAGTACTTTCTATAATTTACTATTTGGATTTAATGTAATAAGGGCCTCTATTAATATTTTATGGATTATTATGGGTGGTTGGTTTTAAACTATATTTTGGACATTTAAATATGGATTTATGATTATATGATGTTTTCTTAAAATAAATTGGGTTTTCTATTACATGAAATTTCTTTATCGTTTAATATATATTTTAAATACTTATAAAAATTTATAACACAATACAAATGATGTTTTCAACTAATGTTTTCTAATATACATCAATTTTAAAATATTATTTTGGTTTTATTAAACCTTGTAATTAAAAATAATTTTGTAGATTTGGTTACACTATCACTATTAAGATAGTTCGATTTATGTAACAATCCAAATCTAGTCTTAACGCATAGACAGGGTTTGGGGTGTTACATTTAATGGTATCGAGCCGGTTTAAAAACTCTACCGTGGTTTGGGTTCAAATAATTTCGTATGAATTCATTCAATAATGTTTTAAAGATCGTTATGGCACCACAAGCATCCGGCAACAAGTCAAGTAAGTATTTATTACTTAATGATTACTATGATGATCATAGGAACACTCTAGAACTTCTAGTTTTAGATGTGAAAATCGTAGAGATTGAGACTATAGGATATGTTGCGAAAAACAACTTTATCTCTCAAATCTCATAAAACATCGTTAATAAACATGAAACAATTTTACGATTCATAAAACTTGTAATCGATAAAAATGAATAAGCCATCATGAGCACTAGAGGGCGTGGTCGTGGGCGTGGTGGGCGTGGCGTGGTAGAGGCCGAGGTGCTACGATTGAAGCACCAAATCATATGCCGAAATGGATGCACTGCGTCATTTGAGAGTGAGGCAGGATCACGCGATCACATGAAAGAAGATAATGCTTTGACACAAGCAATGTCTGCGAGTCCTAGAAAGGGTCGCGGAACTAGAATTGGGCCAACAACTCGTGGATCAATTTGAGAATGACTCAAGTCAAATAATGCGAAGTTTTAGAGGAGTTTCGATGTAGCTCGAATGTGGTGAATATTGGCTCAAGGCGTGGAGCAGATTATGGATGATATGGAATGCCTTTGTTGAGCAAAAGCGAAAGGAGTGTGTCCTTGTTAAGAGGCGAGGCGTGTCGATGGTGGCTCATCGCTCGAGAAGGCTTCAAGTCTGACCGATTACTTGGGAATTCTTTAAAGCGCCTTCCAAGGAAAATACGTAGGAACGAGTTATGTAGACGCCCGAAGGAAGGAATTTCTGAATCTTGTACAATGAAGTAAAACAGTAGCAGCATATGAAGCTGAGTTTTTACGTTCGAGCCGCTATGCTCAGACAATAGTATCAACAGATCATGAACGTTGTGTGCGTTTTGAGGATGGGCTTAATGATGAGCTGGGGTTCTGATTGCCCCACAGTAAGTTAGAACTTTTTCCACGCTTGTGGAGAAGGCCAAGATAGCCGAGGAGGCTAAGAACTCAGAACGTTAGAACCGAGAAAGATTTAGAAACAAGAGAGAGACACATCAGTCTGGTTCTTCAAAGAGATTTCAGAAGAGACCTCGAAATGATGAACCAATTCAAGGTAGAACACCAGTAACAAATAATCGAAGTCGAGATTGTGCTGAATGTGGAAAAAGACATTTTAGAGAATGTTGGAGGAAAACGGGCGCTTGTTATAAATGCGGTTCAATGGATCATCAGTACAAAAATTATCCTTGGCGTATGGATACGACTCAAGAAGTTCGTAATAATGATGCACAGCCGGCCAGAGGTACTCAGCAGCCACCGAGAGGTCGTGGACCAGGTCGTGGTGGTAATGGGGCTGGTCGTGGTCAAGGTGCACCGGGTCGAGGCAATAGTCTTAGAAGGAACACGGATGCAAGACAGCCTGGACTGGTCTATGCAGTTAGACGCCCCGAGGATGGCAATGCCCCTGATGTGATAACTGGTATGTTCTTCATCTTCGATGTACCTGTTATTGCTTTAATAGATGTTGGTTCTACCCACTCATATGTTGCTAGCGCCATATCTGGAAACCTAAATCTAGAATCTGAAATTACCGATAGTGGGATGGCGATAATTAGTCCTTTAGACGATTGGTAATTGTTAATAAAATGTTTAGAGACGTGCCCTTGGAAATTCAAGAGGAAGAATTCTTGGCGAATCTGATGGAATTGCCTTTCGGCGAGTTCGATCTTATTCTGGGCATGGATTGGTTGGTTAAACATCGGGCGCAATTGGATTGTGCCGAAAAATGGATGTCAATAAGGACCTCGGATGATAAGGAAGTCATCATGATTGGTGAACGAAGGAACTACTTGGCAAATGTGGTATCCGCATTGAAGGCAGAGAAGTTGGTTCGGAAAGGATATGGAGCATTCCTAGCCTTTATCTGTGCTTTCGATGCCAAAGAGTTATCTGTGAATGATGTGAGAACGGTGAAGGAATTTTCTGATGTATTTCCCGAAGAACTTCCTGGTATACCTCCAGATCGGGAAGTAGAATTTGGCATTGAGCTTTTGCCTGGAACAGCTCCAGTGTCCATTGCTCCTTATAGGATGGCACCAAAGGAGTTGGTAGACCTTAAAGCTCAAATTCAAGAATTGCTCGATCGGGGATTTATTCGACCAAGTGTGTCTCCGTGGGGAGCACCAGTTTTGTTTGTCAAGAAGAAGGATGGATCGATGCGTATGTGCATTGATTATAGACAATTGAATAAATTGACGATCAAGAATCGGTATCCTCTGCCGAGAATTGATGACCTGTTTGATCAATTAAAAGGAGCTTCAGTTTTCTCCAAAATTGATTTGACATCGGGTTATCACCAGTTTAAGGTGAAGGAAGCGGATATTTATAAGACGGCATTTCGGACTCGTTACGGACATTATGAGTTTGTAGTGATGCCGTTTGGATTAACCAATGCACCAGCGGCATTTATGAACATGATGAACCGAGTCTTTCAACCATATTTAGACCGGTTTGTAGTAGTGTTCATAGATGACATATTGGTTTATTCAAGAAATGAAGTGGAGCATGACACGCATTTGCGTTAGTATTGCAATTACTTCGTGATAAGCAACTTTATGCCAAATTCAATAAATACGAAATTTGGCTAAAGGAAGTGACTTTCTTAGGTCATGTGGTATCAGCTGATGGAATAAGGGTAGATCCTAGAAAAATTAAGGCTATTCTGGATTGGAAACCACCAACATCTGTAGCTAAAATTCAGAGTTTCTTGGGTTTGGATGGTTACTATAGACGTTTTGTAGAGGGGTTTTCGTTGATTGCTGCACCCCTAACTAAATTGTTGCGGAAGGAGTTCAGTATAATTAACCGAAAAACAACAAGAGAGTTTGAGAAATTGAAGAAGATCTGACGAAGCTCAGTTTTGATTCATAGGAGGTGGAAAAGAATTCACTATTTATTGTGATCGTCTCACACAGTGCAGGTTGTGTGTTGATGCAAAATGGAAAGGTGGTGGCCTATGCTTCTCGTCAATTGAGACCGCACGAAGTAAACTACCATACTCATGATTTAGAGTTAGCTGCAGTGGTCTTTGCTTTAAAGATTTGGAGGCACTATCTCTACGGTGAGAAATCTATCATCTACACGGATCACAAGAGTTTTAAATACCTCCTTACCCAACAGGAGTTGAATTTAAGATAAAGAAGATGGGTAGAATTATTAAAGGATTATGATTTCTCAATCGAATATCATCCTGGAAAGGCTAACGTGTAGCTGACGCGTTAAGTCGTAACGCAGTATTTGATTTGAGAGCATTGTTTACTCATTTGAGTTTGTATGAGGATGGAAGTTTGTTAGCAGAACTTCAGGTGAAGCCGCTATGGCTGGAACAAATCAAGGAAAAACAGACATCAGATGAAAAGTTGGGACCTTTACTTCAGCAAGTTGAAAATGGTGGAATCGAGGGTTTTGGAATAAACACGGAAGGTGTGTTGTGCTTTCAAGGAAGAGTTTGTATGCCTAAGGACTCAGATTTGAGGCAAATGATTCTTCGGGAGGCGCATAGTAGCCCTTATGCTATGCACCCCGGAGGAACTAAGATGTATCGAGATCTCCATGAACAGTATTGGTGGCCAGAGTTGAAGCGTGAGATTTCAGAGTTTGTGGGAAAATGTTTGACTTGTCAGCAAGTGAAGGCAGAACATCAATTACCGTCTGGATTGTTACAACCGGTAAAAATTCCTTTATGGAAATGGGAGTGGATAACTATGGATTTTGTTAGTGGGTTACCTTTAACACCTACTAAGAAAAATTCTGTTTGGGTAATTGTTGATCGTTTGACAAAGACTGCTCATTTTCTTCCAGTTCGTACGGATTATTCATTGCAAAAGTTGGCAAAGCTGTACATATCTGAAATTGTGAGGTTGCATTGGGTACCCGTATCTATTATATCAGACAGGGATCCCAGATTTACATCACGATTTTGGAAAGCTCTGCATGAAGCCTTGGGGACAAAGTTGAATTTTAGTACGGCTTTTCATCCTCAGTCTGATGGTCAGTCAGAGAGAGTAATTCAGGTATTGGAAGATATGTTAAGGGGATGTGTAATCGACTTCAGGGGTAGTTAGGAGGATTTTCTACCACTGGCAAAATTTGCATATAACAACAGCTATCAGTCTAGCATTCAGATGGCACCTTACGAGGCATTGTATGATCGTAGGTGTCGTTCTCCTATTTGTTGGACTGACTTGGGCGAACGACAGATGTTAGGTCCTGAGATGATATCTGAAACAGAGGAAAAGGTAAAAGTTATTCGAGCACGGTTGAAAGAAGCCTCAGATAGACAGAAGTCGTATGCAGACCTAAAGCATAAGGATATCGAGTATGCTGTGGGGGAGCAAGTTTTCTTGAAGGTCTCACCTTGGAAAAGGATTTTCAGGTTTGGAAAGAAGGGAAAGTTACGTCCTAGGTTCATTGGACCATACCATGTGCTGAAGTGTGTTGGTCCAATGGCTTATCGACTTGAGTTACCTCCGGAGTTGGGTCAAATTCATAACGTTTTCATGTTTCCATCTTTGAGGCGTTATAGATCGGATCCTTCGCACATAATCTTGGTAGAAGAATTGGAGTTGAATTGGACTTGTCTTTTGAAGAAGAATCGGTGGAAATCTTAGGCCGAGATGTTAGGGTGCTAAGAAAGAAAAGCGTCTTTGTTGGTCAAAGTTTTATGGCATAATCACGAGCGGAGGAAGCTACGTGGGAGCCTGAGAAACTATTCTAGCAACAATATTCTCACCTCTTTTAATCGTAAATTTCGAGGACGAAATTTTCTTTAAGGAGGGTAGAGTTGTAACACCCTAAAATTTGAGTATCAATTTTAATGCATGTTTTGGTGCTTAGATTTTGAAGGAAAATTTTTCTTACTTCTTTTCATATTTATTATAGTTCTGAAGAAGAATTTAGAATTATTCGGGAATGGATTAAATTTTCAATTTTGAAGAATTAATGAAGTGAATTAAGTGACATTGATACTTAAGTAAAAATAAGTGTCAAAGTGTAGCATAAGATGAGTAAATGGTAAGGTGGTGTTGGCGCATGAGTTGTGGCATGAGGGAGTGGTTGAATCCTTGGTTAGCATCTAGAAAATTTTATTTTTTTTTGGCCTTAATCTATGCATGTGTCGACAAAGGGATAAGGATGGATGAGTTGTATTGTTTTATTTTTGGTAAGTAGACTAAAGGAAAAGGTAATTTTAACTTATGGTATGGAATCAAGGAACTTTGGAAAGATATGGGGACATGAGGCAAGTATCAAGGAAAAGGTTTGGAAACAAATTCATGGTCATTTGACCAATGAATTTGACTGACAATGTGGCTAGGGGAGGTTGGCGATTTTGCTAGTAGCTTGGCTAGGGTAGGGATTTTGTTTTCGGTCATTCCTATCATCTTGTGCAAGTTTTGTTTTTTTTTTTTTTTTATGTTTCTCTCAACCTTCTCTTTGGCCGAATTTGAGCTTTTGGTATGCCTAAATTCTTTTGACCATTTGGTCATTCTTGTTTATCACATTAGCATACTTTTGTGTGCCTTTTCATTGTGTCGAAATTACCAATACCAAAGGTCATTCTTTTTCTTCCTTCCTCCATTGCCGAAATTTACCTTGCCCCTAAACACATCTCTTACTTTCTCTTTTCTTCTCTTTGAAACTGAATCACCATCATCATCATCTTTTCCTCACATCCTTTATTTTCTTTTCAATCGTACCTTCTCCATTATATTCTCTCTTGGCCGATTGTTAATGTGCCTTTGCCGAACCATTTTCTCTTCTCTTTGGTTTCTCATAGCCGAATCTCTCTCTATTCATAAGCATCATTCTCAATCGTTTTTCTCAACCGTGGACATTAGGTAAGAATTATTTTTAGTTTATTTTAGTTGATGATGGTTTTGGCCGAATCTTGAGGATGATAAGAAGGATCTTTTAGATCGAATTTATTGTTCAATCTATTAATGTTTTCTTTCGTTATACTGTAGTGCAATAGAGGAAGACCGGAACTCAAGTGTTCGTGTGTATCTTAGAACTTTGGAATCGATTTAAGGTGTTGAGGGAAACGTTTTTGGTCGACTCTCTTTTTGAGGAGCAAGAATCTTTGTGGTAAGGAAATCTCACCTTTAAAATCTTTAGTATTTTTCAATATATTATTATTAGGATTAACGATCTTTTGATATTAAAGACATTCAAAATAGGGAAGAAAAGGGCGGTGTTTAATCTTCGTAAGAAGGCGGATCCACTATTTCCCTAAGTATAAACGAAGGCGCTTTGATGAGTCAAGGATTTTCCACGGGTTGCGGACCATCTCTGAAGGAAATCAATTATTCAAGTAGTTCGTACTCCGAGCCTTTGTGCGTTAGTGGATTCTCGATGAACAACGAATCGATAAAGCGAGGCGAAAATTGAAGTGATTCAAAATCAAGAGGGTAAGGATTTGGATCGAATATCTATAACATATTTTTATACATGATAGTGTCCTAATAAGATCGTATTATGTTTAGGTGTTGAAGAGCGGGAAGGGTTAGTACTCACGATATCAAGGTGTGTAACTTTACACTTTTCTCGGGTTTAGACGTCATTCGTGGTATTGAGTAAAATCGTAAAAACGACTAGATCGGTATAAAACGTAATAATTGGTATTTGGTGAAATTACATGAAAACGGTTAATATGGTGAAAAATTACGAAAAAGCCCTCGATAAGTTAGATGGTAAAATATAAATTTTCATGTCTTCGTAAAATGGGCCGATGAGTTTGATAATTAGTAAATGGTAGAAAAATATTGCTTGTTAGTAAAATGGGCGAAATCACGATAAATAATAAATGGGCGAAATCTACGCTAGATCGATAATTGGGCGAAATCTACATTAGATCAAAATTTGGGTGAAATCTCGATAGATCGTAAATGGGCGTAATCTCATTAAATTGTTAAGCCAAGGCTGAAATCCTGCTAGATCGATAAATGGGCGAACTCTTGCTAGATCGTAAATTTGGGCCTAAGATGTTAAATTGCTAAATGGGCCAAATGTTGTTTTGTAATTTTGGGCCTTAATAAAATTGGAAATATTGACTCTTGTTAATGGGCCTTTTAATAAAATCATTGTATGATCATAGACTACTTTGCATACATATTGCTTGGGTTGGGAAAATGATGAAGAGAAGAAAGGCCTGTTGCCAAAATCTAGTTCGGTGGCTTTGCCACAAATAATAATTGGCTCAATGCCTCTAGTTCGGTGACTTTGTCACAATCTAGTTCGGTGGCTCTGCCACAAATATAAAATGGCTTAATGCCTACGATTGGTGTGATGGCGGGGTGGGTTGACTTGATCCCCACAGGTGTGATGGTTGATGCGGGGTGTGTAGCGGATGGAAATTAGGTTTGGGAGGAAAATTCATTTTGCATGCATATCATTATTCATGTTGTTAATTACGCTAATGGGCTTAAGCCCAAATCCATAATTTGATAATCGGCCCGATGGATAAAGTAAGTGAGTTATACTTTGAGTTCTAAGTAACTCACTCCTTAACTTTTTTATCTCGGGTAATGGAAATTGGCGTGGACTTGGGCCAAGGATGACTTCGTGGAGGCCATCTTGCAAAACATGGGTTTATTAAACTTGAACTTTTTAATAAGTACTTTCTATAATTTACTATTTGGATTTAATGTAATAAGGGCCTCTATTAATATTTTATGGATTATTATGGGTGGTTGGTTTTAAACTATATTTTGGACATTTAAATATGGATTTATGATTATATGATGTTTTCTTAAAATAAATTGGGTTTTCTATTACATGAAATTTCTTTATCGTTTAATATATATTTTAAATACTTATAAAATTTATAACACAATACAAATGATGTTTTCAACTAATGTTTTCTAATATACATCAATTTTAAAATATTCTTTTGGTTTTATTAAACCTTGTAATTAAAAATAATTTTGTAGATTTGGTTACACTATCATTATTAAGATAGTTCGATTTATGTAACAATCCAAATCTAGTCCTAACGCATAGACCGGGTTTGGGGTGTTACAGAAAATGCATGCAAATTATGATTCATGTTGACAATATGATGTACTTAGTATAAAGTTAAAAATAATATTTGCATTTGAGCTGCTTATCAATAAAGAATACTTTTTTAGCATGATTTTTTCAATGCATGATTATGTACGAAGATTGATGCTTTCTTTATCATTTTACAAAATTGCCTTAGCAAAAATTGTGCTATACATGCATATTACTCGGTACAAGCAATGGTTTAAGTTTGGGGGTGTGGAAACTCAAAATTATATAGGTTTTTTCTATATGTTTTTACCACCTTTTTACTTAATTATTTGTTTATCTCGAGTAATTATTATTGAAATAAGTGAATTTTACTTAATTAGTAATTTTAGACTTGAATTTTGGAAGTATGTGAAATTATGCTTAATTACGTGATTTTCATTCATATTTTGTATTAATTCATGTTAATTTATTTATGTATATACTTTTCACTATGTCGGAGGTCCATTAGAGACATAATTTAAATAAATAAAAGATGACCACGCACAAATGATCCATATGGACAGCAAGAGTATGTAATGTTGGGCATAGGGTTGAGTACTTGACCCAGTAAAGAAGATGTAAAATATGGATATGTCTGCTAAGTTATTGGATTGAAAAAAACCGTCCAACAAGGGGAATTAAAAGCCCAATTTTTCACTTGATGTTGGCTGCCCAAAATGTGTTTTGGGATATTTAATTGAAGGTCCCTGCAGTTGAAAAATAATCAGAATTTAGCCCAACAACTTCCCTGTTGAAACCATCCACTCTATAGCTATTACTAACTTGAAATTCTAATTCAAATTGAGAAAACTTGGTCATCTCTTTTCCTTGAAGAATGGTCGGCCACATAAGAGGGGGAAGGAAGGAAATTTGGACCTATTTTTCGTAAACTCAAATCCTTACATACACCTATAAATACCTTGACATTCCTCACTTTTCCATCATCCCTCATTTCTCAACATTCCTCTCTCACTCACTCTAGTTTTCTCTCAATTCTTTTTCCCTTTTTACCTTGTATAGCCGTCCATCCCCTCTCCCTTCTTTAGCATCAAATATTTTTCAAAAGCACTCTTTAGCGAGCTACCTTCTAAACCCTTAGCAAAAGAAACTTCAATCAAAATGGAGGAGCACTTCAGATAGAATCGATCCGAAAGACTGTTGAACTGAGCAATGTTGAGCACATCAGTTAGAATAGATCCGAAAGGTTGCTGAACTAAGTCTACTCTTTCCTCTTGATTATCTATTTTAACATGTTTACTTTGAGTTTTATGCTTTTGACATCAACTATGAAGTTTTAAATCCTATTTGTTGGGATAATTATATTAAGTTAATGAGATTTATTTAATTCATGTTAACATGTTTTGTGCCTCAGTCGATTATGTTTTCAATTAATATCATGATGCATTTCATTCATACATGATTGGGTGCACTCAGATTAGCTGAGCAATCCTAACTAGAAGACGGCTAGTAGACGCATAATTGAAAAGTGCAATGTTTAATTTAGGTTATTAAAACGGACTAAGTTAAGGTTCATAATATCTTTAGTTAGTTCTATTATCTTGCATGGTTTTTAGATTTATGTAATTAAACTATTCCAAACATAAATGTCCCTGTGACCTTACATAAATGCTTAGAAACCTTTAGTCTAATATGATTAGTAACATGCATATTTAAGTAAGTAAAAGATCTGTGAGGACTTAATTTGGTTTCCAAACCCATCTGAGATCGAGTTGCCATGGAAGAAATTTCGAACATGTTAGCATGATGAAAGTAAGTTGATTTGATTAATGTAATTATCCTAGTTCATTTAATGTTGATTGTTTGTGTTGCTAAAGTCTTCATTCATACATTTAGGCAGTTAAATATAATTATCCTCGCTCATTTAATGATGATTGTTTTTGTTGCTCATTTAATGTTGATTTGATTGTTTTTGTTGATTATAGAATTAATTTAATTGGGCAATTAAATATTGAGCGAATTATATATTATGTTGTACACATAATGAGAACATGGTTAAATTAATATATATGAATTTGGTTCGTATAAAATTTAACTAAAAATAATTTATCGAAATCCTTGTTATAATTATTGTAATTATAATTTACGATCGAATATTATTATAATTATTGTAATTGTAATTTTCATTCAAACATTATTATAATTATGGTAATTATAATTATTATATTAGTTAATTATTACAATGAATCTTGATTCATATTAAGATAACAACTATTCCCGAATTAGGAAATATAAGGTTTTTAAGAAAAACCTTATATACCTAAATATTGTGTATGAGGTCTAGTAGTTGTCAATGACTTTTTCTCTTTGAAAAAGTTTGAGAGAATTCTTGTTGTTCATTGTCATACGAGGTGGATAACATAGAGGCTAAAACTTTTGTGGCAGCTTGGAATCGACACACAGTTACGTAATCAGTTTCACAACAATTATCTTTGATTTTCCAAATGATTAAAGATAATCATTCATACTCTTCTCACCCTGATTCGTTCCTCGCACATGGATCCCTGGATATGATCATCATCCAACAATAGAAAAGATTAGTCTCGAAGGCTCGATGATGCTCTATGGGTCTATTGAATTGCTTTTAAGATGCCAATAGGAATGACTCCTTATCAGTTAGTATTTGGAAAGGCTTGTCACTTGCCACTTGAATTGGAGAATAAATCTCACTAGGATTTGAAACAATTAAATTTGGATCTTAAGCAAGCTGATAAGAGAAGAATGTTACAGCTTGACGAGTTAGAAGATTTGAGGTCATTTTCATACGAAAATGCCAAGATGTATAAGGAAAAATATAAGAAATGGCATGATAGTTGTATTCAACCTCGTGAGTTCAAAGAATGCTAGAAAGTGTTGTTGTTGAATTTGAAGATAAGGTTATTTCCTAGGAAGCTTAAGTCCTGATGGAAAGGACCTTATACCATCTATAAAGTTTATCCATATGGAGCTGTAGAATTGTACGACAACCAGGGAGGTACGTTTAAAGTTAATGGTCAACGTCTCAAACACTATTGGGATGGTGAAGTTGAGCGAATTGAAAATTCGTCCAATTTAATAGACCCTTAATTTTTCATGTTTTTACTTTTAATAAATAGTTAGAAATTATTTTATTGAATTAATACCTTTAATTAATTATGTCTAAGGATATTGGAACTTAAACGGGGCTATTTGTGACCCCTCCAACCTTTCCTGGGAATTAATTTAATGTAATCTTTTGAGAATAAATTTTATAATTAACTTTGAAATTTTTATTTTTCATTTTAATCTTATTTTTCTATTTGTTTATGTTTAAAAATGGGGTCAAATAGGCCCAAGTACTAATCAGTTATTTTATTTTAAGTAGTCCAATTTATAAATACAATTTGGGCTCAAAGCTTGAAACAACAAAGAGGAGAAAAATTTACCGCACATTGTCGTCCAAAGGGTTCCCAAAACCTATTGTTGCTGTCACTTTCTTTCTCATCTTATCTTGCCACCCAAGCCACCCTTGTAGCTAAATTTTTTCTACAAGTTTGCCCTAATGTACTAATATATAAACCTCTCTTTACCACCATATTTTCACAACCATTCAAGCAATTAGCTTAAAACCTTGCCATTTATTCTTTTTCCTCTTAGCTGTTGGTCTTAAATCCCGAAGAATCTCTCCAATTTCCTTCACTTATCACAAAACCCTCCTTATTGCCACCGTAAGTCTTTTGTCGAAGCCTTACTATCATCGTCACATAGCTCTTGCGAGAGCAATCTTATTGCCACTGCAAGCATTTCACCACAGCAATTCCATTGCTGTTGCAAACCTATCACTACTACAAACCTCTTGCTACCATCCATTGTCAATTTCTTTTCCTTCCTTTTTGCCAAGACATCCGCTAAAAATTCGATCATGATTCAAGATGAGGAAGCGAAAGAAAGATTTGATTCCATCTTCAAAAATCAATATATGATGCCGGAAAAAGGTTTCAATTTTGAAATCAATGACAAGTTGGTAGTGCCCCTGCCAATTTGAAAAAAAAAACTAATGCCCACAATTGGAAATATTTTTGTGATGCGTGATCACTACCTGAAGAAGAGTAAGTTTGAGAGTTCTATGCCAACTTAACCATGTCAGAAGCTACTAAAGTTCTTGTTCACAGAAATAAGGTACCCGTTACTTCTAAGTCCATTAATGATTTGTTTAATATGCCTAATGTTGAAAAAGATGAGTACTTTGCCATGATGACAAAAAAAATTGGGATTTTCTTCAATGAGTGCTTAATGTTGTTATAAATTCAGGATCCCAATGGATTATAAGAAAGTATGGTAGTTATTCTTGCTGAAGAAATATCTAAAACCGATGGCTAAGGTATGGTTCTACTTTATTCGATATAGCTTCATGCCTATGTCACATAGTTCCACCATCTTGATGGAACAAATGCTTTTATTGTATGTAATTATGACAGAAAGGACTATCAATGTTGGCAAAATATTCTCAACGAGATCCATGATTGTGCTAGAACGAAGGCAGGAAGTACCTACTTTCCATCATTGATTACTTCACTTTGCTTAAGGGCCCAAGTTAAATCAAAAGCAAACTTTAAGGGTTAGTATGTTCAAGGTTGCATCACAGCCCATAATCTTGAAAGGTTAATGGAGAATGTCCATGAGTTGAACCCAATTGAATTAGGTACACTAACCGAAGCAGAAACTGATGATTCATCCAATAAATCTGAACCGGAAGCTGACTCAGTTGAGGACACAAAAGAAGCAGAATCTGAAGAGGAACCAAACAACCCTGAACCGAGGGTGGAACCTAACGTTACTGAACCAATAGAGCTGAGTTTTAGTCCTAAGTTGATTATGCCAATGCTCACTTCTTCAAATACTATGAATAAATCAGAATTTTCAACTATGATGAATATGTGGAAATTCATGCATAACCAACAATAGGCCTATTGAAGATATGAAAAAATTAGAGATGATTCTATTCAAAACACTTTTAAGAATATCTCTAACACTTTTTCTCCTGAGTTCCCAGGTCATATCTTTGAAACATAGCAAGAAGAGCTTGTAGGATAAAGTGCGACCAAGAAGGGAAAGAAGAAAGACTCAAAAGAAAATTCAAATTAAAAAAGGGGGAAATTTATTTTTCTTAGTAGTTTTAGTTATTTACTTTCGCAGTTGGTATTTTGCTTTTGAACAATAAAATTGCAAGCATGAATAAAATAAAGTTAATGCCTCTACTCTAATAAAAAAAGCTAAATAATGTGGTAATGTGAATGAACATGTCCAGGATTATATTGTTGAGAAAGACTTGGTACTTAAGCAGTCTTCATGACTTACCTCTCTTTCTTGCTATCCTACTTGGTGTTCAGTTCTCATTCATTACTTTGCTTACATAATGAGGACATTGTTTCTTTTGAAAGTGGGGGTAGGGTAATATTACCATGAAATTTTAGCAGTTAGCATGAATTTTAATTTTTTTTCTTAAGTATGTTTCAATTGATTACACATAAGTATGCTAAAATAAAATGATGTTTAGAGAAAAATTTTGTTCATAAGTTAGCTCAAATGCAAGTATGATTTCTGATTTTATCGAAGTTTTTTTTATGTTATCTTGAGTTATGAAATGCTTGTATGTTCCTATATCGTATGTAACATTTTTCCATGAAAATTGAACTTCTTTTGAAATAGACATGCATGAAGGTTTAACGCTTAGACTTGACTTAGTAACTTTCTTGAGGCGAAATCCTAGGAGGCATAAGAATCTAAACATGATTTAGGCACATTTTCTTTGTATCTTTTGAGCCTTTCGAGCCTACCATATGAATATGACCCTTGAAACCTTAATTTGAGCCTTAAAGCCTATTTTTGTTGTTTACCTACATAATAAGCCATGTTACCATCTTTTTAAATCTTATCTTATTTTTGCACCTATATCAACTATACTTGTCTTGGTGAGCAAAGATCAAGGAAAAATTCAAACAGATGTACACGATCTTCATATGTTCAAAGCGTTTAAAAAAAAAAAGAGAAAGAGAGATCTTTATTCAAATCTCAAGAAAAAAGAACAAAATAAAGAGCTCAAAGTATTAAGAAATATTGGGCATGTGCTTCAAAATTAAGTTTGGGGTGAAGAACCCATTAGTTGGAGAGATGTACCTCAAATTGATCCAAGGAAAAGCTAGGGCTAAGATTACTGAACCTAAAAATTCACTTCTCTTTTATCCTTACCTTGAGCCTAGCCCCATTACAACCGTATAAAAGACCCATTGATTTTGATGATTATGCTGACTACATTAGTGGAGAGGAATTCCTAAGTTCAACATATGAGGCCCATTAATTAAACCTTATGATTTATTTGATTGATAAGAAATTTTGACTGAATGGTGAATGGTATGTATGATCTTGAAAAGTATGCACTCTATGACTTATGCTAGCATATTTCTGCACTTAGAATAAAAATTTGGAATAATGTTTGCATATGAGAGACTTATCTATAAAAAGAGTTTCTGAGCATGCTTTTGTTGATGCATGATTATGAGCAAAGATTGATCTGCTTAATCATATAGCAAAATTGCCTTAGCAAAATTTTTTGTTATGCTTGAACGTTACTTAGCACAAGTAATGGTTTAAATTTGGGGGTGTGGAAACTCGAAATTATATAAGATTTTTCTAGTAATTTTTACCGCCTTTTTACTTAAAAATAATATTAATATGGAGTATTTCTTAATTAATTAAGTGAATTTTTCTTAAATGTTAATAACGGACATGAATTTATAAAGTATGCGAATTTGTGCTTTTTTATATGATTTTGTGCATAAAATTAAAGTATTTCATATTATTTATTAATATGTTAAATTTACTTATGCAATGGAACCATATAGTTGAGTTTATTATAATGTTGCATGGACATAAGCTATTATTCTCATATGTTGGATGGCAAGACCAAGCTTAATGGGTCATCAAGATGCCACCTTGAGCAAAAAAAAAAAAAGATAATACATGTTGGTAAAGTCTACAAGCTAGTTGGATCATTAACCGTCCAATTCAAGAGAAGAGAGGCCCAATTCGGTAACCACAATTGGGTAGCCAAGAAATCAATTTTGGGACAATTATTTGAAGGTCCCCACACCTAGAAAAATATTGGAAATTGGCACAAAATATTTACTAGAGAAACCGTACACCCTTTGCATGATTCAAGCATGATTTCATGCTTGAATCAAGCAACCAATCCACCTTCTCTTCCACATATCATGGCCAGCATAGGAGGGAGAAATCCAATAGACTGTTGCTGCTACTTTTAGTAAACTTTCCCACCTACTTCAAGTATAAATACCACACCTATCTCACATTTTCAAACATCTCTTACTTATCCCTTCATTCCTCATTTTCACAACATTTTTCATTCCCTCTCTTGCTCTCTTCATCCACCATGCCTATCATTCTATTTTCCCCTTATTTTTTAGCCATAAAAAGCCTTAAAGAGATCATCTCTTAGTCGGCCACCTTGAGGAGCCATTAGCAAAGGTACAATAGGAGCGGAGGAAAACACCTTCAATCAGAGTCTGTGAGATTGCCAAATTGAAATAGAGTTTATTCTTCCCTTACTTGTTGTTGTAAATTAATTATGTTTGCAATGTGTTTTGTGATCTTGACATCAACAATGGTAGCTTAAATCTATTTAGCTAAGTTAATTACATTAATTCAATGAGATTCATTTTATTCATGTTTAAAGTGTTTGTGCCTCGGTCGATCATATTTTCAATTAAATTCAAGTATGTATTTCATTCATACGTGATTGGATGCATTAGAATTAGTGAAGCGATCCTAACCAGACGACGGCTAGTGGGCACAATAATTGAAAAGTGCAAGCTTAATTTAGATCCTAACCAGACTAAATTGAAGGTTCATAATAACTTTAACAAGCTCTATTATCTTGCATAATTTTTAGGTTTATGTGATTAAAATATTTCAAACCTAACCCATCCCTGTTACTTCACATAAATACTAAGAAAACCTTAGTTCAACATGATCAATAAAATGCATGTTTCAGTAAGTAAAAGATTCCAAAATGACTTAATTTGGTTTCCAAACTTATGAAAGATCGTGTTGCCATGGAATGTTTCCTGAACACTTTAAGCATGACGAAAATGAATCAAGCATGAGGTTGTGTTTCTGCTGCTAAATTCATTCATACATTTAGATAATTTGCATCCTTAGATTAAAATTGCATTAAGGATCAATTTTGCATCTAGTTAAATTAATCTAGTTTAATCATCATCATTCAAATTATTGTGTTTTATCACCAAATTGTTAAATTATAATTTTACAATTAATCGATTAACATACCAATCCCAGTGGAGACGATAACTCATTTACTTACTTATTACTTGAACGACTGTGTACACTTGCACAAACTGAGCGTTACATTCTTGAATTCTCAGTATCACTTGGTAATGCTTCTTGTGGCCTTAAATTTAAAGAGTTCACTATTTGCCCCACTTGATTCTTAAGAGCTCTGAGGGATGCAGCTTGGCTCTAAATTACAACATCATTCTTTACCATATATTCCTTTAGCAAGGCTTCAATGGAGGTAGAAGATGATGCTTGATCCTATTGAACATTTTTCCTTGGCATAGGATGATTATAACCAGGCAGTGCACTATTAACATTCTGTCTCGCAAGATTGTTTAAATTCCCCGCACCTTGATTATTCCAACTAAAATTTGGATGTTGCTTCTACCCTGGGTTGTAGGTGTTGGAATATGGGTTATTATTCCGATTAAAATTACCCATGTAGTATACAGATGCTGGGTTTGATGGGAATTCATCAAACACATGGTCATCACTGTAATAAACACACAATAGTTTAGTTGCTTTCATCTCTTGGACTGCAGTGGGCCTCTTCATTGTTTTGATCATATTAGCTAAAAAGATGTCTAGGCTATCAACGAAGTGATTGCATCAAGATCTATGGTACCAATAGCTTTCTTACCCGTCCAAACTCTCGTGATAGGATATTGATAATCATTGTTAGAAATCTTTTCCAAAATCTCATATGCTTCATTATAGGATTTATCCAATAGAGTACCATTTGCAGAGGCATCGACTACCATCCTTGTATGCGCATTCAACCCATTAGAAAACATCTCCATCTGCATCTAGTGCTAGAATCCATGCATAGTACATTTACGAAGTAATTCTTTAAATCGTTCTCAAGCTTCATATAGCATTTCATCCTCTCATTATCGAAAAGACGTGATGTCATTTCTAAGATTAGCATTCATATTTGGTGTATTATACCATAGCAAAAATCTCTGGCAAAGATCACTCCATGATGCCACTGTTCCTGACGACAAAGCATTCAACCACACTCTTGCATGATCTCTCAAAGAATATGGAAACAGTTTAAGTTGCAAGGCATCTTCAAGAACACCTTGTTGTCTAAATAAGTCATAGACTTTTAGAAAGAGTCTTAAATGCAGCCTCGGATCTTCAGTGGGTAATCCACGAAACTGCCCTACTGTTTGCAACATCTAAAACATTACCGATTTCATCTCGAATTTGCTGAGCTTGTATGTATGGTCTTCCTATCCCTGGATTCAAATCATCCAAAATTGGAACAACACATTCCCGAATTAGTTTATCTCAATCATCTATCACACGAGGAATAAGAGGATTAACATCCTCACCATTGGGATTATGTAACACCCCTTACCCGTGTTCGAAGCCGGAACCAGATACAAGGCATTACCTAACTCAACTTGCAAAAACATATCACAATCGGGCTATAAAATTTCATTCAACTTAAAAACTTTCCATTCACACTCATAACCTACTTATCCTTGGCTTACAAGGCCTTAAACATACTTCCGGAAGGTTTCAGAACTAAGCCAGGAACTTTTACGCACTTAGGAAAACTTTTGCCTAAACAGGGGTCACACGCCCGTGTTGCTCAAAGGACACGCCCGTGTGCCCCTGAGACATGCCCGTGTTCTTTACTCGTGGTCGACATTGACTTATTTCACATGGCTAGGCACACGCCTGTGTCCCTAGCCCGTGTCCCTCACATGGCCTTGACACGCCCGTGTCTTATCCCGTGCGCCAAAACCTTGGCATTATGTTTATGATGTCATCACCTCACTATGGTCACACGGCTAATACACACACCAGTGTCCTTCGACCGTGTGTCGAATTAAATTCCTAACTTTAGCTGCAGACTTTACATGGCCTGGGCACACGCCCATGTCTAAGGCCGTGCCTCCCACACGGCTGAGACACACGACCGTGTCTCTGCCCATGTGTTTACTATTGAGCATACTGACTTGCAATTCTAGCATGCAAGGGGACACACGGTCGATCAACACACCCATAGGGCTAACCGTGTGTCACACATGGCCTAGACACACGCCCGTGTGTCTACCCGTGTGGACAATTATATGGCTATCCACCAAGCCATTTTCAACCCTACCAAGCAACCATACTTATACCAAATCAATACAACATAAATGATGGACATAAGGCTCCTCTAAGAACTCATAAGAGATGAAGACATCCAACACAAGCATACATTTCATGAAATCCATCATCACTGAATATATGGACACATCAAGTATAGGCCCACTTCCCATGACCTTTTGCAAAATAAATAGAACAACTATAATAGCCAACACATTTGGCTTGCCAATATGACATAACAAAATACTGAAGTCTTATACATGCCATACTCAAAATAAATCTAATTTGGCTATACCAAAAGTGGTCCATAGTGTGATCTCCAACTCCGACGTCCGTAACTTCTAGAGTTAACTTGGTAATACTACAAGGAAAGGGGCAACAAAAAAGGGCAAGCATAAGTTTGCATGGAAATAATAGCAACAATAAGTCATAACAATATCCATCCATGGCATTAAATAACCACACACAAAATCATAGGCTCCTTTCCATACTTATACTTTCCCTTATCTAGCGCATACCATGCCTCATATCGTAAATGTTCTTCGTGAAATACTCACAGGTACCTGTGCTAACTCAATCACATAACTTTAATACAATTCTCGTTTTTATTTCCAAGCAGATCTATTTATCCCAATAAACCACTATGGATACTCAAATATGCATATTTATTATCATTAGCATAAACATGAAGCCAATGCCATATCCCGAATGTGGTCTCACATGGATCATCTCTGAATACCGATGCCATATCTCGGATATGGTCTTATACGGAACATCGTATCAATATAGATGCCATATCCCGGATACTGTCTTATACAATTTTTCATATTCAATGCTGAAGTCATATCTCTGGTATGGTCTTATACGGGATCTCAATTTGGTGCCGAGGCCATGTCCCCAACATGGTCTTACACGGGACCTCATCCATCTCATGTCTCAATGATAGTGTTTTCACATTCATTATAGTCCAACTGGGACTTCAACATCTCAACTTTCTCATTCAATTCCAAATACTTAATTTCTTAGAATATGATATATCATTATAACGTCCAACATTCTTAAACATACTAGCATAAATGTTGAATTTATCACATACAAACTTACCTCGATTTTAAAATAGGCTAGATTGTCGATCTAGTCCGATACTTTGTTCTTTTCCGTTCGAGGTTGAGTCTTGGTTCTTCTTGCTCTATAATAGCAAATTATCTCATTTTAATCATCACATTAATAAATGCCTTTCAATAACCATACTTTAGCAAAATTACTATTTTGCCCTTAGACTTTGGCACAATGACCATTTTACCCCTAGGCTCGGAAGTCAATTCTAATCAAATTTCTACCTTTAACAAGCCTAGGTGAACATTTATTTCTCTAATGGCTATCATCAAAAAACCCAACATTTCACACATTTACTACAAATTTTATAACATTTACAAAAAGGTCATTTAGGTGTTTTCATAGTAACACCTTTCTCAAAAGTTGTTTATCTAACAATTAAGACTCATTTTCTTCCATAAAAATGCAGTAAACAACATAAAAGCTCTCATGGCAAAACCTTAAACTTTTCACCATATTTCAAAATAGCCCCCTCATTAGAAAGCTTAAGCTCTAGGGGTTTTAAAAGTACAACTATCATCAAGAAAAACCATTAAAAATCACTTACTTGAATGGAAAAGAGTTTGCTAAAATTTTGAGTTTTCAAAACCCCTATTTTGATTGCTATTTGTGGTGGAGAAGAAGAGAGAAAAAGATGATATCTTCTTCCTTTCCTTATTTTATTAATACAAGTCAAATTATCCACCTAACTTCAACAACTTTGACCAATTTTTCCTCCTATTGTCCCCTATGGCCGGCCAACCATTAACAAATAGGCTAATTGCCCTTTAAAGACCTCATATTACAAATTCTATGGATCTTGGGTACTTTTAGCTTATAAAATAGAACTTTCACACTTTATGCGATTTAGTCCTTTTTCTCAATTAAGCAAGAAATCGCTAAAATTAAGGCACCAAAATTTTCATGCACACATAAAATCATGCTCTAGCTCATAAAATAACATAAAAATAATTTTCTCTAACCTCGAATTAGTGGTTTTGAACCACTGTTCTGACTAGCCCCTAAATTAGGCTGTTACAGATTATCATTGAGACCATGATCATTCAGACTAGGATCATTCCCTTCTCTAGCCATAGTTTGCAGCTTTTTTCACCTCTTCCGCAAAGTTCTCTCGACCTCTGGGCCAAGAGGATACTCATTGTTAGTAGGAACGCCTCTTCTCATACACTGATGGAAAACCTGTAGAAATTGAGTACAACTAAGTTAGCTAAAACTACTAAAACAAAAGAAAATAACAAAACCAAATTTCACCAATTGCTAATCCCCGGTAACGACGCCAAAAACCTGTTGCATGAGAAATGATATGCGAATTGTGCAAGTATACACGTTGAATCAAGTAATAAAATGATAAGTGAGATCATCTCCACATGGATTGATTAGGTATAAAATGGTTGAGTTATTATAATGATGTATGATTAATGTTATGACAAAAATAATGACAAGAATGTAGCAGTAATTTGAAGGAATAATAATGTATGTAATATAAATAACTGATAAATAATGGAAAATTGCTAAGACAAAACAAGAAATGGAAAATTCAAGAATAATCACGTGAATAACATGTAAACTATAACACCCCTTACCTGTGTCCGACGCCGGGACCGAATACGAGGCATTACCATGCTTAACCTTGCTTGAACATGTAATCTCGGGCTATAAAACTTCATTCCAACTTAAAGCTTTTCTTTCTTGATCATAACATACATATCATGGGCTTACGAGGCCTTAAACATATATTCAGAAGGTTTCAGGTTCAATCAAAACTTTTACACTCTTTGAAATTTTTTGCCTAAACAGGGGTCACACGCCCGTGTGACTTAGGACATGCCCATGTGGGCAAGCCGTGTGGTCACACACGCCCAAGTCCCTAACCCGTGTAGAATTTATTTTTATTTTGAACCTACCGGGTTTCCATATGGCCGGACACATGTCTGTGTCAATAACCCGTGTCCTTCACACGATCTAGACAAGCCCGTGTCCTCACCCGTGTGTGAAAACTAGGGGTATTCTATTTATGACGTCAGCAACCCCTTAAGAAGCACACGGCCTAGGCACACGCCCGTGTGTTGGCCCGTGTGACGATTCAAATTCTCACAATTAAAATGCAGGGGACACACGGCCTATCAACACACCTAGAGGGGTTGACCGTGAGTGAAACACGACCTAGACACACGCCCGTGTGGACACTTAAAGGCTATTTTCCAAGCCTTTTTGCCACCCTGAAACATAAACTCATTCATTTCATCACAAGTAGCCTATATCATAACAATATTTAACTATAAGATTTCTTAAATTATCATTCATTCCACCTGTATTTTACTCAATTACTTGCATAAACATTCATTTCATTAAACTCATCAACTTTATAACATAAACTTGACAATATTGGCCAATTCACCATGGCCATTTACAAAATGAGTGTAGAACATTAATAGCCAACCCTTTGGCCTTCAAACATGACATGACACAAAATGATTAAGTTCCTATACATGCCATACTCAAAATGAATTAATTTTACTATACCAAAAGAACAGTTGATAGTGTGATTGGAGCTCCGACGTACTATGATCCCCAAGCTAACTTGGCGAAACTACAAGGAAAAAGGGAAAAGAGAGGGTAAGCGTATAGCTTAGTAAGTTTACATGAAATTCTAAAACAACAAAATTGCTCACATTAAATTCCTCCATCTATTGAAACAATAGCAACATAAGCCTCAAAAGCTTAAGCATACTCATCTATGCTTACTCACACTTATTCTTACCTATCTCATGTCACATTATGAGTTTATAACTTGTATTTTCTCATGGTATATGTATCACTTATCACATAACTTAGCACATATACTATCATGAGCATAAACTCAAATCTTCATCAGTCTTAATTATGAAAGAAACTCAAGGTCATCCAAAAATAGTTTTGTCTCTATACCATTTTACATACTTAGCTACTTTGCCCATGAACTAATCAGATTATCGTAGGATATTCAAACTTAGAAGTGATCATGGGTTAGGCTACCCGACCCGGCACGACGGAATGGGAGGGTTTAGGTAAAAATATAGGCCCGAAATATGGGTTTGGGCAAAAAAAGATGCCCGTTTAAAAAACGGGCCGAGCTCAGGTAAATTTTTTTGGCCCAAGCCCAGCCCGAATTATATATTAAATATATATTTGATTTTTAATCAAATAAACTTTTTAAATTTACATATTTTTATTTGTTTTTTTGTTTAACTATTTGTTTTAAAATTTTTTATTTAAAGAAAAAGCTAAAAAAAATTAATATGGGCTGGGCTTGGGTTTATCAATTTTCTTTCGGGCTGGGCTTAGACAAATTTTTAGGACCATATTTCAGGCTCGGGCCCAGAAAATGGGCCTAAAATTTTGTCTTGGTCCGGCCTAACACGGCCCGACCTAGCCCATGATCACCTCTATTCAAACTCATCATGCATAAATTTTGATGCCAACGCCATATCCCAGATATGGTTTTACATGGGATCACCTATTAATGTTGATGCCATATCCCATATATAGTCTTACATAGGATTTTATAGCTCGATGTTGAAGCCATGTCCCTGACATGGTATTATACGAAATCATACATAGATATCGATGTCATGTCCCAGACATGGTCTTATACGAAATCATCCTTTGGTGCCGAGGCCATACCCTTGACATGGTCTTACACGGGACCTTCTTTATTCAATGCTATAATATGAGTATCCTCATTATTTCGAATCTCTATCCGAGATTTCACTTAGCTTATTTTCACCATTTCTTCATCGAGGCTATGTCACTCGATTTTCATAGCTATATTATAAAATGTCATAATATTAAGTAGTTTCAAATATCGAAACATTATGAAACTTTAAATTCATACAAACTTACCTCGATTATTAAAATGTGTATCGATGCTCGATTTCATCTTCGATTTTGCTCTTACCTCGGTTCTGGCCTGGGCTTCGTGTTTTTTGATCTATAATAATAATTTCACTTGTTAAATACACACATTGACTAAATCGACTCGTAATTCATGTTTTGGAAAAATTATGATTTTGCCCCCTAAACTTTTTCATAATTACACTTTTGCCCCTAGGCTTGTAACGTGATTTTCATTTAACTTTCTTGTATTTCAAGCCTAGCCGAATCATATTCTCAACTATAGCAACTTTCAATTTCTACTATTTCACACATATTTGACCATTTTTATAACTTTTACAATTTAGTCTTTTTTATGTATTTTTCATGAAAATCACTTAGGAAAAGATGTTTATCTTTCACCAAACTTTCATATTCTTCCATAAAACATCAAAATACATGCATGTCATACATGGGTAAATTTTTGAACATACACCCTAGCTCAAAATATTGCTAGAAATAGCTAAATCGAGCTACAAGGGTCTCAAACATACGAAGAACATTAAAAATGAGGCTAGGATGCACTTACTTTGAGCTTGAAAAATTGAAGAAACCGTAGCTATGGAGTCCTTGAAATTTTCAGCTATGGAGGATGAAGATGTACATGATTTTTAGCTTCTTTTTCCCTTTTTAATCTTTTATTTACCTAATGACAAAAATGCCCTTAATGACTCTTTCTTGAGATTTTTCCTTCCCATGTCTATTTTTGTCCATCATCAAATATAATGGTCTAATTGCTAAATAAGGACCTCTAAATATTTTTATAATTCTATTTCATACTTAAATCTTCTAGAATCTCATATTTTCCAATCTTTGCAATTTAGTCCTAGTAGGTAATTTATTCACTAATTAATAAAATTCCTTCATGAGATTTTTGCACAATCATGCAAACACTTCATAAACCTCATAATATCATTTAAACACATTTTTCTACTTTGGATTTGTGATCTCGCACCACTATTCTAGGTAGGCCCTAAGTCGAGCTATTACAATTCTCCCCCCTTAGGGATTTTCGTCCCTAAAAATCTTACCAATAAAAAGGTTTGGTATTGGTTCCTCATAGCCTCCTCGGGCTCTCACGTAGCCTCTTCTACCCCATGTCTCTACTATAAGACTTTCACGAAAGCTATACTTTTATTCCTTAATTGCTTAACTTTTTGGGCTAGAATCTTAATCAGTTCTTCACCATATGTCATATCAGGTTGAATCTCAACCTCTGTAGGCGTAATTACATGTGAAGGGTCTGATCGGTACTAACGTAACATAGACACGTGCAACACATATGAATATTCTCTAACTCAGATGGCAAAGCCAACCGATAGGATACCGGCCGAATCCTCTCGGTGATCTCATATGGTCCAATAAAACGCAGACTCAATTTTCCTTTCGTGCAAATCTAAAAACTTTCTTCCATGGTGACACTTATAAGAATACTCTATCACCAACTTGATACTTGATCTCTTTCCTTTTCAAATCGAGTAAGATTTCTATTTGTCAGAAGTAGCCTTTAAACAATCTCGAATCACCTTTAACTTCTCTTCAGTTACTCTAACCAATCAACCCTGTGGATCTGGTTTTCCTTAAGTTCAGTCCAATATAAAAACGTTCGGCACTTACGCCTATACAAAGCCTCATAAGGCGTCATTTTCAAACTTGACTAAAAACTATTATTGTAGGCAAATTCCACCAATGGTAAGTATTTTTCCCAGATGCCCTAAAACTCTAGAACACAACACCGAAGCATATCTTCAAGTACTTGTATTAACCTCTCCGACTGACCGTCAGTTTGGGGGTGAAAAGCCGTACTAAAACTCAACTTTGTACCCATGGCCTCTTGCAACTTTTTCCAAAATCTGGACGTAAATCTCGAATCTCTATCTGATATAATGGATAATGGTACTCTATGAAGTCTCACAATCTCTGAGATATACAAGTTTGCCAACTTGTCAAATGAGTAGTCAACACGTATAGGTATAAATTGGGCTGACTTCATAAGTCTATCGACTACGACCCATACAGCATCTTTCTTACTCGGTGTCAACGACAAACCCGTTACAAAATCCATGGTAACACGGTCTCATTTCCACTCGAGTACCATAATAGGTTGAAGCAAACCCGAGGGCACTTGTTGTTAAGCCTTTACTTGCTGACAAATCAAGCATCTTGAAACAAACTTGGAAATATCTTTCTTCATACTCGGCCACCAATATCATTTCTTCAAATCATCATACATCTTGGTGCTACCCGGATGTACAGATAGGCATCCATTATGTGCCTCATGCAAAACTTTACGAATGAGCTCATTATTTCTTGGTACACAGACTCTGTCTCTGAACATCAAACACCCATTTGAATCAATCCAAAAATTAGACTCAATACCCGACTCGCATTGAACTCTTTTGGCTTGCAACTTACTATCATCTTTTGTGACTTATAAATCTCTTGGAGGAACATTGATCTAGCCCTCAACTCAGCTAGAATAGAACCATCATCGGACAAACTCACCCGTGTATTCATAGCCCTCAAGGCAAATAGGGATTTCCTACTCATGGCATCGGCGACTACATTCGCCTTTCTCGGGTGGTAGTCAATGACAAACTCATAATCTTTTATCAACTCTAACCATCTTCGCTGTCGTAAATTTAATTCCTTCTGAGTCATGAAATACTTTAAACTTTTGTGATCGGTGAATATCCGACATCTTTCTCCATACAAATGGTGTCTCCAAATCTTCAATGCAAAAACAATAGCAGCCAGCTCTAAATCATGTGTCGGATAGTTCTTCTCATGTGGCTTTAACTGCCTAGAAGCATACGCTATCACCTTGCCTTCTTACATAAGTACATAGCCTAGTCCATTTAAGGATGCATCACTGTAGATCACAAATTCTTTTCCCAATTCAGGTTGTACTAGAATTGGAGCCTCTGTTAACATTGCTTTAATTTCTCAAAACTCTGTTGGCAGTTTCCCGTCCATTCAAACTTTACGTTTTTCTATAATAGTTTCATCATTGGAGTCGCTGTCATAGAAAACCCCTTAACGAACCGCCTATAATAGCTAGCTAGACCGAAAGCTTCTAACCTTAAATACATTTTTTGACGGTTTCCAATCAACAATCGTTGAAATGTTACTTGGGTCGACTCGGACTCCATCTCCCGAGACAATGTGTCCCAAAAATCCAACTTCCTTGAGCCAAAACTCACTTTTGTTGAACATGGCATACAAATAATTTTCTCATAGAATCTGCAAAACTTTCCTCAAGTGCTCGGCGTGCTCATGCTCATCTCGAGAATATATCAGTATATCATCAATAAAAATAACCATAAACTTATCTAAATATGGCTGAAAGTTGAGGTTCATTAAATCCATAAACACTGCAGAGCCATTTGTTAAACCGAAAGGCATGACTAAAAATTCATAGTGCCCATACCTCATTCGAAAAGTCGTCTTAGGCACGTATGAGTCTTTTACTCTCAATTAGTAGTATCCCGACCTCAAGTCTATCTTGGAGAACACAGTGGCTCCCTTCAATTGATCGAACAAATCGTCAATCCTTGGTAGTGGGTACTTGTTCTTCACTATTACTTTATTAAGCTGTCAGTAATCTATGCACAATCTCATAGAGCCATCTTTATTTTTCACAAATAGCACTGGAACACCCCATGGAGAGCAACTTAGTCTTGCAAAACCTTTTTCTGTGAGCTCTTGCAACTGTGCCTTCAATTCCTTTAACTCAGTTGGAGCCATTCTGTAAGGAGCAATCAATATCGATACAGTACTAGGAGCTAACTCAATACCAAATTCAACCTCTCTAGCCGGAGGCAATCCTAGCAATTCTTCGAGAAAAACATCTGGATACTCACATACTATTGGTACTGATTCAATCTTTAACTCGATTTCTTTGGCATTGATCACAAAAGCAAGATACGCCTCATACCCTTTTCTTACATACCTCTGGTGACATGTGAGAGATCACTACCGGTAACCTATCTTGTTCATCCGATTCAACACGAAGAGTGTCCCCATTTTCACATCTCAATTCAATATATTTCTTCCCACAATTTACTGTCACACCATGAATGGTTAACCAGTCCATACCAAGAACTATATCGAATTCATCAAATGGAAATAGCATGAGATTTTCCTTGAAACAACGACCTCTAATCATTAATGGAAAATCTTTACATACCTTATCAACTAGCACACTTTTGCCTAAAAGATTAGACACCTTTATCACAAATTCTGTAGACTCTATGGGCATACTCATTCTAGATACTAATTTCATAAAAATATATGAATAGGTGGAACTCAGATCTATTAAAGTACAAACTTTAGTATCATGGAGAGAAAATGTACCCGTAATCACATCAGGAGATGATACCTCTTTACGAGCGCTCATGGCATAGGTCCTTGCAGGCGCTCTACCCTCAATTCTCATAGCCTGCTCTCTGGGCGTATTCTTACTACTTGTTCCACTTCTCTTATTTTTTTGTGGTCTTCCTCTAACAATGCCTCCTGGTCTTGCATCTTGAGGCTTCTCTTTCTCGTCCACCTCAGGGCAATTTATAATAAAATGATCTAGAGACCCACACCTGAAATAGGCCTTTTCATTTGCTCGACATTTGCCAGTATGACGCTTGCCACACTATGGGCACTCCGGTCTACTCGGCCGGGCGTTGCCAACACTAGCAACTGATGTGATCTGGGCTTTAGACCCAAAGTAATGCTTGTTCTTACTTTTTTTTTGAAAACCCAGCTGAAGTAGTTGATCGAGTAGAAAAATCTCTCGATTTCTTAGATGAGGACTGAAATGACTTACTCAATTGTCTCTTTCTTGAGTCATGAAACTCCATCTCAACTTTTCTTTTCTCTTTCTATAATTCCTCGGCCTTACAAGCCCGATCCACTAACACAACAAATTCCTTTAACTTGAGGACACCAACAAATAATTTAATGTCTTCATTTAGTTCGTCCTCAAACCTTTTACACATGATAGCCTCAGTAGATACACACCATTGAGCGTATTTGCTGAGCCTTACAAACTCACGCTTGTACTCAGTTACTGTCATTCTACCTTGTTTCAATTCCAAGAATTCCTTTCTTTTCTGATCAATAAATCTTTGACTGATGTACTTCTTCTTGAATTCTTCTTGGAAAAACTCTCACGTGATCCTTTCCCTTGGTACCACCGACACAAGGGTGTTCCACCACTGATAATCAGAATCTCTCAGAAGAGAAACTACACATTTCATGCACTCTTTAGGTATGCACGATAATTCATCAAATACCTTGATGGTATTTTCAAGCCAGAACTCGACTCTTTCTAGATCATCATCTTTATCAGGATCTATTGACTATATAAAAACACAATTCAAATCGTTAGAGTCGTCACACTATCATTACACAAGTACTCTTACGTATGGCATGTATAACTGGACTCATACTTACACTACGTTAGTTCGAGAACCAACTAAATCGTAGCTCTAATACCACTAAATATAACACCCCTTACCCGTGACCGACGTCGGGACCGGATATGAGGCATTACCATGCTTAACCTTGCTTGAACATGTAATCTCGGGCTATAAAATTTCATTCCAACTTAAAAATTTTCTTTCTTAATCATAACATACATATCAAGGACCTGCGAGGCCTTAAACATACATCCGGAAGGTTTCAGAGTTCAATCGAAAACTTTTACATTCTTTGAAAATTTTTGCCTAACTAGGGGTCACACGCCTGTGTGACTTAGAACATGCCCGTGTGGGCAGGCCATGTGGTCACACACACCCATGTCCGTAGCCTGTGTAGAATTTATTTTTATTTCGAACCTACAGGAAATTTTTTACGGCCGGACACATGTCCGCGTCAATAACCTGTGTCCTTCACACGGTCTAGACACGCCTGTGTCCTCACCCGTGTATGAAAACTAGGGGTATTTTGTTTATGGCATCAGTAACCCCTTAAGAAGCACACGGCCTAGGCACATGCCCGTGTGCTGGCCCGTGTGACGATTCAAATTCTCGCAATTAAAATGCAGAGGACACACGGCCTATCAACACACCCATAGGGGTCGACCGTGTGTCACACACGACCTAGACACACGCCCGTGTGGACACTTAAAGGCTATTTTCCAAGCCTTTTTGCCACCCTAAAACATAAACTCATTCATTTCATCACAAGTAGCCTATATCATAACAATATTTAACTACTAAGAATTCTTAAATTATCATTCATTCCACCTATATTTTACTCAATTACTTGCATAAACATTCATTTCATTAAACTCATCAACTTTATAACATAAACTTGACAATATTGGCCAATTCACCATGGCCATTTATAAAATGAGTATAGAACATTAATAGCCAAACCTTTGGCCTTCAAACATGACATGACACAAAATGATTAAGTTACTATACATGCCATACTCAAAATGAATTAATTTTACTATACCAAAAGAATAGTTGATAGTGTGATTGGAGCTCGACGTACTATAATCCCCGAGCTAACTTGGCGAAACTACAAGGAAAAAGGGAAAAGAGACAGGTAATCATATAGCTTAGTAAGTTTGCATGAAATTCTAAAACAACATAATTGCTTAAATTAAATTCCTCCATCTATTAAAACAATAGCAACATAAGTCTCAAAAGCTTAAGCATACTCATCTATGCTTACTCACACTTATTCTTACCTATCTCATGTCACATTATGGGTTTATAACTTGTATTTTCTCATAGTACCTGTATCACTTATCACATAACTAAGCACATATACTATCATGAGCATAAACTCAAATCTTCATCGGTCATAATTATGAAAGAAACTCAAGGTCATCCAAAAGTAGTTTTAGCTCTATACCATTTTACATACTTATCTACTTTGCCTATGAACTAATTAGATTGTCGTAGGATATTCAAACTCATCATGCATAAATTTTGATGCCAACGCCATATCCCAGATAGGGTCTTATATGGGATCACCTATTAATGTCGATTCCATATCCCAGATATGGTCTTACACAGGATCTTATAGCTCGATGTCGAAGCCATGTCCCTGACATGGTATTATGTGAAATCATACACAGATATCGATGCCATGTCCTAGACATAGTCTTATACGAAATCGTCCTTTGGTGTCGAGGCCATATCCCTGACATGCTCTTACACGAGACCTTCTTTATTCAATGCTATAACATGAGTATCCTCATTATTTCGAATCTTTATCCGAGATTTCACTTAGCTTATTTTCACCATTTCTTCATCGAGGCTATGTCACTCGATTTTCATAGCTATATCATAAATTGTCATAATATTAAGCAGTTTCAAATATCGAAACATTATGAAACTTTAAATCCATACAAAGTTACTCGATTCTTAAAATGTGTATCGATGCTCGATTTAATCCTCGATTTTGCTCTTGCCTCAGTTTCGGTCTGGGCTTCGTGTTTCTTGATCTATAATAATAATTTCACTTGTTAAATACACACATTGACTAAATCAACTCGTAATTCATGTTTTGGAAAAATTACAATTTTTCCCCCTAAACTTTTTTAAAATTACACTTTTGCCCCTAGGCTCGTAAATTGATTTCCATTTAACTTTCTTGTATTTTAAGAATAGTTGAATCATATTCTCAACTATAGCAACTTTCAATTTCTACTATTTCACACATATTTGACCATTTTTATAACTTTTACAATTTAGTCCTTTTTTATGTATTTTTCATGAAAATCACTTAGGAAAAGATGTTTATCCTTCATCAAACTTTCATATTCTTCCATAAAACATCAAAATACATGCATGTCATATGTTTTAAATTTTTGAACATACACCCTAGCTCAAAATATAGCTAGAAATAGCTAAACCGAGCTATGAGGGTCTTAAAAAACGAAGAACATTAAAAACGAGGCTAGGATGCACTTATTTTGAGCTTAAAAAATTGAAGAAACCCTAGCTATGGAGTCCTTGAAATTTTCGGCTATGGAGGATGAAGATGGACATGATTTTTAGCTTCTTTCTCCCTTTTTAATCTTTTATTTACCTAATGGCAAAAATGCCCTTAATGACTCTTTCTTGAGATTTTTCCTTCCCATGCCTACTTTTGTCCATCATCAAATATAATGGTCTAATTTCTAAATAAGGAACTTTAGAAATTTTTATAATTCTATTTCATACTTAAATCTTCTAGAATCTCATATTTTCCAATCTTTGCAATTTAGTCCTAATGGGCAATTTATTCACTAATTAATAAAATTCCTTCATGAGATTTTTGCACAATAACGTAAACACCTCATAAACCTCATAATATCATTTAAACACATTTTTCTACTTTAGATTTGTGGTCTCACACCACTATTCTGGCTATGCCCTAAGTCGGGCTATTACATAAACAACTAAAAATGCTATGGCGAAGATACTACGAAAATGGATAAAAATTTTACGATGTTGATTTAAAAGGTTAGGATTACTAAGAATCTACTCTTACTGACATTAATGCCTCGACAAATTCATACTCAATCTACTACTCAGAAGAGTTCTAAGATGGTCAGTTTCTTTTGAGAACAAGACCTCAAGCTATCTTACTTTAAAAGATATATGCCTATAGGTCTTTAGCACGGTACCCTACACTATTTTGTTTCCTTTCCATATGAACATTTCTCTATGTCTAGAGGCTGCTATAAGTATTCAGTCGAACACTTGCTCATATCATTCATTTTCAATCTCATTAACCTAACCTTGTCAAAATTATATTAATTTAATGAATATATTGTACATCCATCTATGTCTAGAGTTTGCAAACATGCAATTTTGTAAAGAACCATTAAATGAAATAGTATATTAAAGTAGATCTACGATCCAGTCACTAAAGGAAATAAGAGTTTCATCAAGTAATCCCAACCCTATGAGATTTAGCTTATAGGTTGGCAATTAAAATTCAAATCCAAATTATCATTCAACATCGTTATCATCAAATAAATTTATGATGAGTAATCAAGAAATAATGGAATAACTTCAGGAAGATAGCTTCTATCTATCTAGCCCACACCCTAGTGATGCAGTGTCCTGTGGTGGCTGAGTGGGACTGCCTTCATCTTCCTCTACTCGTCTCTACTGAGCTGCTACCCTCTATTTTCCTACCCAAGGATCCCTTTGGTTGTCCGTCCCCTTAAGGTTTTCCTCCTTGGCTTTTATAATCATTTTCCTAGGGTAAATGTAACAGCCCATTTTTTAGTGGTGTCGAAAATCGTGGTTTCAAAACCACAAATCTGACATCCGATGACTAAGTTCGTATAATTAGTATTCAAATTATATGATTAATAATAATTTTATATTGAATTTTGATTTGATGAATTTAAATTAATTGAATTAATGGTTAGTATAAGTGGTTTAGTCCAAAAGTCAAGTGTTTGTTGAAAATAAGGTATTGTGGCCTCATTTTTGTAATTTAAGGTCTTAAATATTTTTATTAAATATTTACAGAGTCGTATTATAAGTGAATTGAAGTTTGTTCTGGTAATTTTGATAATTGGTTGCTTAATTAAGGTAAAAGGATTAAATTTTAAAAGAGGTAAAAGTTAATTGCTATAGATTTAAAATACAAAAGGGACCAAAATGGTGGTTAAACCATGGTCAAAAAGTCCAAGCGATGGTGACATGATTAAATCCACTAACTTTTGGGCTATTTGCTCATTTAGTCCTAAATAGTTTAGGGTTAATTAAAATAAAATTTAATTAGTTAAAATTTTAATATAATTGAATGGTCAATTGTGCAATTAAACCTTCCTTAGTTGGTAAATATACCATAATTTTATATTTTGGACAATTTTGGATGTAGGTTAGTGATATTTTAAGTGTAAATTAAAGGTTAATTTTGTAAATAAGTAAATAAGTTAATTAAAATAAAAATATTTCTCAATAAGTCATCATCTTCCTTTCTTTTCTTTTGGAACTGAATATCCATGGATATGGAGGAGCAAGCTTTCGACCAAGATTGTGGTGCTTTGTTTGTTAGGTAAACATTCCTCATTTTTAATAATTTTTATGTTTTTTAGCTCGTATTAGCTCAATCTAGCTAATGCGGTGACTAATTTGTAAAACTGTTAAACATTGTGGATTATGTCATTGATGTGTTGTGTATATTCTTGAAGTTTTATGATCGATTATTAATTTCAGTTCTTAAATAGGATTATTTTGTAAAGTAGTTTTTGTTAATTTTAATGTTAAATGACTAAAACGTTAAAGTGATAAAATGTATGGACTTGAGGTGAAATAAATGAAATTATGGGTTGTAATGACACTTAATTCCATTCAACTGAATTTGGTTTTAATGAAAATTGGTTAAATTGCAAAGTTTTGAGCTTAAGGACTAAATTGAATAAAAGTAAAATATTGGGGGCAATTTTGTAAAAATATCTAAAAGGACTAAATTGCATAAAATGAGTTAATTTTGCTATGGAATTAGTGAATTGAATGAAATTATTATTTTAGATCAAGAACGAATGGAAAATTGAGGAAGAAAAAATTGTATAATAGTCTTTGTACTTTGTCATTGCTGCAGTTTAGCCTGGTAAGTTCTTTCGGTTTAATTTAATTACATTTTTAAATATATTATATGAACCTAATTACATAATTTTTAATTATATTGATGTGTGTAAATGAAAATGGAAATAATGAATTGATACAACATCGATAACTGATTGAGATACTATGAACCATTACTACAAATCAGTCCTGTAAGTTCATACTATTATTTTATGTTTATAAGGATTCTTACGTATTACATATTTATTAAAATTAGATCCAATGTTGTACTTAACTATTAAATAATTTAAGAATAATAATAAATGAATATTGTGAGTACATGATGTACCTGAATATTAGGCTTTGTGCCGGTGATATTTATCGGGCTTTGTGCCTAGCAAGCTTTGTGCCGATGTGTTTATCGGGCTTTATGCCTAGCAGGCCTTGTGCTAGAGTTGTCTATTAGGCCTTCAACCAATGATCATTTAGAAGGTACTATGTACCAATGATACAGACAGTAACGATGGCTTGAGATCCTACATATGTTTCGAATTCTCTGCAGCTTGTGTGAGCAGTATCATGAGCTAGGGATTAATTAGTAGGTACTATGTACCGGTGAAACAATCCGTAATGATGGCTTGAGATCCTACATATGTTGTGGATTATCTGCAAGATTAATTAGTAGGTACTATGTATCGGTGATACAGACCATAACGATGGTTTGAGATCCTACATGTGTTGTAAATTCTCTACAGCTTGTATGAGCGGCATCGTGAACCGGTCAAAGTTCTAAAGTTAACTTGAGTAAGTGATATCCTTTAGATTACCTGAAATGAGATATTATTAGAATGGTGACTTGGTTTATAATCGTTTATCATGTGGCATTTTTATAGATATGAATTATCCGAGTATAAGTGTTTTCGAAAAGTTGAAATGGTAATAATATGGAATATGATTTGAATTATTGTACCGTGCAATAATCACCTATTGTAAGCTGTGATTGATAGGAATTTGGATAATAACCTTGTGACATGAACTCTATTTTTTAATCTTGTTATTTGATTTGTTATGATTAAATTCGATAATATTTATCATTTAATCGATGAACTTACTAAGCTTTACGAAAGCTTACTCGTGTTATTTGTCTTATTTCTTGTAGATACGTTTTGTGAATCAAGAGATCAGGTCAGCTCGTAGAATCACACTATCCAGGGATCATTTGTTAGCTTTCGAATACATATTGGCTTATATGGCAGGTAATAGGAGAATTTGATTATGTTTGTAAGGGTTCATAAGTACTTATTGATGTTGTTCTTAATGTGCATATGATGATGTGGTATAAATAGCCAAGTGAGGTGCATACTTGATTTTATGGTATAGCATTTTGAGATAGAAAATATGTTATTTGAATGTGCTTGTAGCTTGTATACTTAGTTAAGGAAATGAATTGTGAAAGTACTTGAAATGTGGTGTCATGGATAACACATTGGTTAGACCTTAAGATGTTTGTTTTGGCATGCTTTGGGTGTCATTGAAATGCATTTTGAAGTCTTCGAATATTATGTTGAGAATTGGTTTAGGTACTTAAGCATTTGGATATGAATTAAGTATGTTTGGGTCATTTTTGGGTACACATAGGCTATCACACGGACGTGTGTCACACACGGGCAACCCACATGGGCATGTGCCCTGAACGTGTTAGATGCAGTTTTCACACGGGCTGGCACACGACCAGTGGCACGGTCGTGTGACCCAACATCGAGTTAAACACAGTCTAGCACACAGCCCGCGACACTGCCATGTAAGGGTATTTTGAATGCTACACGGCTAGCACACGGCCTGCGACATAGCCGTGTTGGAACACCCCAAACCCGGCCCATGAACCTTGACCGGATCTGGTATGTTCCCCGGTGTAAACCGTTTCAAATTCTTTTGTTACTTAGGAAAACCTTGGGTGTTTTGGAAGAAAGATTGTTTTGGGTTGGGCTTGAGTTGAAAACAAGTTTATTTCATTTTGTAAAATCCTTTACTTTAGGTGACAAAATGTTTAGGCTTTGTTTTAAAATGAATTTACTTAAACCACACTTGATAAAAATTCATACATAGTAAATAAAAGTAAAATAAAGTAATCCAACTATGGCCTTATTACATCAATTAAATCCCAAAATTAAAACCAAAGTACATAAAATAAAATAGTCCAAATAAAATGAATTTCTTCTTGAGCATGGCCATCCCTAAGCTCCTGTGAGGCCGGTCCATTCTTGATCATCACGAAAAAGGTTCCCACAGCAGGGTGAGTCAGCAGACTCAATGTGTAGCCACAACATTAAGTCATAACAAATTGAGACATTTTGAGCATACATATTCTTATATCATAAAAAAAAATGATGCAACCCGAACCCAAACCTAGATAGCCATCCGCTACACGTCACCCGTACCAACCTGTACACCGTGGGGACTACTAAATCAACCCTCCATCCACTACACACCATCGAAGGTAGTCGCTGTAGTCGACTTGCTCATCGCCCTTATAAAATTCGTGGTCTTAGGTCACCATATTCAGATATCGTAGTCTTATGTCACCACATTCAGATATCGTGGTCTTAGGTCACCACATTCAGATATCGTGGTCTTAGGTCACCACATTCACTTCCCCTTTTCATATAACCCATATGCCCTATATCATACATATCATGCATTAACATGCCAAATTCTTATTTCACATTCTTATAATGTCATATGTGTCTCGTAACAGATATTTAACATAATCCTAGTAGGAGTAGGAAACGTACCTGAATACTTTGTACCATAGCATGGTACTTTAGCCATATTCACGTTCTTATAAACATGCTCATATTAAATTTTAGCCATAATTCTTATTAAAAGATAGTGTGGGGTACACACCTGATTTACTTAGTGCTTTAATGAAGATCCCGAAAATCCCGATCTAAGCTTTAGATCCTTAACTACCTATATTCGGCCAACACATGGTTAATTTACTAAGACCCATTCGGCCATGAAACCAAATCCCGGTAGGATTAGTACACTTAAATCCTTACCTTGCTATCGATTGATGTCTAATTAAATGTCAAAAACTTTGTATCCTTCTTTCTTGAAATCGGCAATCACTAGGTTACTTGAATAGATTAGTTTCGGCTTTTAAATATTAATGAAACACATCTATTTACTCAACATGGCCTTGGCGAATGCTATAGATAATTACCTTGTGGATTTTAAATCCGAAACTCACCGAATAACTAGGAACACGCTGCCTATGGTGTACCTTCGGAAAAGAATTTCTCCTTCCTTGTAGTCGACACTTAGTAAATCCCGAAAGATCTCTTCAAAGTTTGAGAACAAGATATTAATGGGGTTAGTCCTAGATTTCACAAATCTTAAAAGAAAAAGGATAAACCGAATGAGATCTTACCCTTACTTTAGAGATCGACAATCCTTGCTTGAAGTCTCAAACTATTCGGCTATGGTCTTGATAATAGCAAGTTTTCGACTTTTGGAACTTAACAAGAAATCGGCTAAAGGTTATACGTGTTGTCGGTTTATCAAAAGAAAAGAGAGGGAAAAGAGTCACTAGGGGATTCGCAATGGTGGACTTATGGAGAAAAGATTTGACTATGGCAAAAATAAAGAGAAAGGAGAGAGTTTGCTAGGAAATTTTTGAGAGACTTCAATGGAAAGAGAAGATTGATGAATAGCCTTATTTTCCTCCTTTTGTCGAAATTACTAGGCCAAGACTCCTTACTTGGCCATCACTTCTCTTATCTTTATTAAAAATTAATGGAAATAATCCTTAATTATCTCTTATCTCTTAAACAATAATTATCCATCATTGATCCACCTATTTAGCTGAATTTTAAAGAGAATTAAACTCTTCCCCAAGTTCCTTGGTGCCGTCCAACTCCCTTGCTCCTTGCAGCAAAATAAAACTCTTTTATTTGCTTCCCACGTGACTCGAACCTAGGCTCCTTCCCCCTTGATTGTGGCGTCACTTACGGGGCCCTAAGTGGTACCTCCTAGCCACTACTCCACGCCCGTTCTTGTGTTAAATTCCCTCTACTAATTTTCTTAAGGCCACCTTGTTTTAGTTTCCTCTTTTAAACTTAACATTTCTAAAACATTTCCTTATATTTCCAAGTTTCCAAAAATGTTCACTTTCCTCTTTTAAACTTAACATTTCTAAAACATTTCCTTACATTTCCAAGTTTCCAAAATGTTCACTTTCCTCTTTTAAACTTAACATTCCAATATTTTTCCGATGCATTTTCCCCATCTCCTAAGGTTCTCCAAACCCTTAAACATACTCACCCACACTTGAGCCTATTAATTCATGAATTATCGCCAAATGCATAACCCTAATCGGGATATTACAATTCTACCCCTCAAAAATAATTTAGTCCTCGAAATTACTTACTAACGAACAATCGTACATCCTAACTCACCACACTACACTCTCTGCAAGACTCGATCTTAAAACTAACACATTTCCTACAAAAATTCACATCGGTAATTTGGGGTGGTGGTGGCATTTCATTTCAGATCCTTGACCCGATCTAACGGGTTCGAACACGATCATTCGCCTCTTCCACTACCCACGCATGCGTTACGACCACGTCCCCTTGAATTCATACTTCCGCTTGCATTCATCTAATTAAAGAATTTTAGGAGTGGTTCTTTCGTATTCATACATGCACACAGGCTTTACATTCATACATCCATCAATCAATTATGAACTCTCGTTCATTCAGAGAAATGTTGTAGTTTTCATTGTTGTTGTTTTTCCACTACCTAGGGGTATTTTCGTAATTTACCCTACAGGGGTATTTTCGTAATTTGTCAAAATAAGGTTCCTTGGTGATTTTTTCAATAAGGGTATTTTGGTAATTTTTAAAATCCCGAGGGTATTTCAGAAATTTTAAAATTACAGGGGTATTTCAGTAATAAACCAGGGTAAATTTATAAATCTTAATAAATCAAGGATATTTTGGAATTTACAAAATTGGAAGGTTGTTTCTGAGAATTTGTTTTCCAAATTAGTGTTGTTGCAGAAATTTTTGAAGATCGGGGGTCATTCTAGTAATTTTGTAACTCGGGGGTATTTTGGTAATTTTGAGGTAGGGTAATTTTGTAAATAAATTTTTTCCATAATCAAGGTATTTTGATATTTTGTAAATTTAGGGTTCCTTTAAGCAAAGTAGTGAAATTTTGATATGAAGCTGTGGGTATTTGGAAATTTCATAAACCAATGGCATTTTGTAATTTTACCACTAGGGTATTTTAATAAATTTGTAAATCAGAAATATTTCAGGAAAATTTATAAAAATAATCTTTTCAAATCAAGAGGGTAATTTAGAAATTTAAAACTAGGGTTTCCATAAAAATACGGCTAGTCCCTTTTGGGTTTTGTTAGGGGTTTAGCCCGTGTATAAGTCCTCTTGGTTAGGGTGAACCGAGGCTACGCACCAGGTAGGATTCGAGTGGAGAGGAGGTGAGTCACGCGGACTGCTTAAATACCAAGCTCCCACTGAAACCAATCCTAGACATGCGCACCATGGTTGCCACACCCCAACTCGACGACTTAACCACAGGTTTGTTTAGTTAGGCATTTAAGTCTTATGTAATTATTGGGGTATACTAGTCCTAAGGTTCAAGTACTTAATCTCTATTCTACGTTCCATTTCTACCCTTCTACAAATCATAATATAAATCACACAAAAGATCGAGTACTTACGGTGGACTTGAATTGGAGACTTAGTGGGCCATGCCGGAAAAACTGCTTAATTCACAAAATCCTTTTGGGCTTAACTTTGAAAACATTTTGGGCCTTAAACCCAAGGTGAGAGTTTAAAAGCGGGCTCGATACCAAATTGAAACACCCTAAACCCGGCTCACGAGCCTTGGCCGGATCTAGTATGTTCCCGGTGTAAACCGTTTCAAATTCTTTTATTACTTAGGAAAAACTTGGGTGTTTTAGAAGAAAGATTGTTTTGGGTTGGGCTTGAGTTGAAAACAAGTTTATTTCATTTTTTAAAATCCTTTACTTTAGGTGACAAAACGTTTAGGCTTTGTTTTAAAATGAATTTACTTAAACTACACTTGATAAAAATTCGTACATAGTAAATAAAAGTAAAATAAAGTAATCCAACTATGGCCTTATTACATCAATTAAATCCCAAAATTAAAACCAAAGTACATAAAATAAAATAGTCCAAATAAAATGAATTTCTTGCTGAGCATGGCCATCCCTAAGCTCCTGCCGACCCGGTCCATTACTGATCGTCACCTGAAAAAGGTTCCCACAACGGGGTGAGTCAACAGACTCAATGTGTAACCACAACACTAAGTCATAACAAATTCAGACATTTCAGAGCATACATATTCTTATATCATAAAAAAATGATGCAACCCGAACCCAAACCTAGATAGCCATCCGCTACACGTCACCCGTACCAACCTGTACACCGTGGGGACTACTAAGTCAACCCTCCATCCGCTACACACCATCGAAGGCAGTCGCTGTAGTCGACGTGCTCATCGCCCTTATAAAATTTGTGGTCTTAGGTCACCGCATTCAGATATCGTGGTCTTAGGTCACCACATTCAGATATCGTGGTCTTAGGTCACCACATTTAGATATCGTGGTCTTAGGTCACCACATTCACTTCCCTTTTCATATAACCCATATGCCCCATATAATACATATCATGCATTAACATGCCAAATTCTTATTTCACATTCTTATAATGTCATATGTGTCTCGTAACAGATATTTAACATAATCCTAGTAGGAGTAGGAAACATACCTGAGTACATTGTACCATAGCATGGTACTTTAGCCATATTCACATTCTTATAAACATGCTCATATTAAATTTTAGCCATAATTCTTATTAAAAGATAGTGTGGGGTACACACCTGATTTACTTAGTGCTTTAATGAAGATCCCAAAAATCGATCTAAGCTTTAGATCTTAACTACCTATATTCGGCCAACACATGGTTAATTTACTATGGCCCATTCGACCATGAAACCAAATCCCAGTAGGATTAGTACACTTAAATCCTTACCTTGCTGCCGATTGATGTCTAATCAAATGCCGAAAACTTTGTATCCTTCTTTCTTGAAATCGGCAATCACTAGGTTACTTGAATAGATTAGTTTGCTTTTAAATATTGATGAAACACATCTATTTACTCAACATGGCCTTGGCGAATGCTATAGATACTTACCTTGTGGATTTTAAATCCGAAACTCACCGAATAACTAGGGAACACGCGACCTATGGTGTACCTTCGGAAAAGAATTTCTCCTTCCTTGTAGTCGACACTTAGTAAATCCCGAAAGATCTCTTCAAAGTTTCGGAAATAAGATATTAATGGGGTTAGTCCTAGATTTCAGCAAATCTTAAAAGAAAAAGGACGAAACTGAATGAGATCTTACCCTTACTTTAGAGATCGGCAATCCTTGCTTGAAGTCTCAAACTATTCGGCTATGGTCTTGATAATAGCAAGTTTTCAGCTTTTGGAACTTAACAAGAAATCGGCTAAAGGTTATCTGTGTTGTTGGTTTATCAAAAGAAAAGAGAGGGAAAAGAGTCACTAGGGGATTCGGCAATGGTGGACTTATGGAGAAAAAGATTTCGGCTATGGCAAAAATAAGAGAGAAAGGAGAGAGTTTGCTAGGAAATTTTCGGCAGAGACTTCGATGGAAAAGAGAAGATTGATGAATAGCCTTATTTTCCTCCTTTTGCCAAAATTACTAGGCCAAGACTCCCTTACTTGGCCATCACTTCTCTTATCTTTATTAAAAATTAATGGAAATAATCCCTTAATTATCTCTTATCTCTTAAACAATAATTATCCATCATTGATCCACCTATTTAGCTAAATTTTAAAGAGAATTAAACTCTTCCCAAGTGCCTTGGTGCCGTCCAACTCCTTGCTCCTTGCAGCAAAATAAAACTCTTTTATTTGCTTCCCACGTGACTCGAACCTAGGCTCCTTCCCCTTGATTGTGGCATCACTTATCGGGCCCTAAGTAGTACCTTCTAGCCACTACTCCAAGCCCGTTCTTGTGTTAAATTCCTCTACTAATTTTCTTAAGGCCACCTTGTTTTAGTTTCCTCTTTAAACTTAACATTTCTAAAACATTTCCTTACATTTCCAAGTTTCTAAAATGTTCACTTTCCTCTTTTAAACTTAACATTTCTAAAACATTTCCTTACATTTCCAAGTTTCCAAAATGTTCACTTTCCTCTTTTGAACTTAACATTCCAATATTTTTCCGATGCATTTTCCCCATCTCCTAAGGTTCTCCAAACCCCTTAAACACATTCACCCACACACTGAGCCTATTAATTCATGAATTATGCGCCAAATGCATAACCCCTAATCTAGGATATTACACGTGTGGATTTATTTCAAAAGGTACACGGTCTGTCACATGGTTGGCCACATAGCCATGTTCGTGCACCACACGGTCTGGGCTGTGTCACACAACCAAGTGACCCCTATTTTGAGAAGTTTCAATTTTTCCTTAAACTTTTTAATTTATTTCAAATTGGTCCCTAATTGTTTCTAAATTAATTTTAAGGCCTCGTAGGTTCGATTTAATGTTCGTAAATGTATGTATTACTCCAATTTAAATTATGATGAAATTATGTTAATTAATTTGACAACTTGATGCTATTTGTTTTCAATTGTTCTGTAAAGTACGATAATATGCCGAAACTTGAAATCCAATGGCAGAATCGGGTTATGGGTGTTACAGTAAATCCAACAGCCCATGATTTTTTTCCTTCTTTTTCAGGTAGTTATATCTACTACAACTTCAACTACGTCTAAGACCGGTTCGCTTTGAATGTTGACTGGACATCTTCCCGGCATTACCATGGCATTTATGTTGACAAACTATCCAACTTTTTGCCCTGACAAACCTTCACTTCTTTACTTCTTGTTCCTCATCCTGCACTTGACAACCCACCACCACACACAACCCTTCCACAAGAAATTAAAAATAACTAACATTTAAGTATAGTCCAAGCTCCTAATGTAATGTTAAAACAAAAAATACTAATGAAATGTTCTAAAATGCAACTAAATGTACCTAAATACAGGTAAAATGAGCATGAAATATAACTGTTTTCAAGATTTATCACTCAACACCTATCGCATCATGCACCAAAATGAATCATCGTGGGACAATCTCACCAAGTAGCATACTTTGACTAGTTGTCCTATTTAGAAGATAGAATTTCTTGACTTATCGCATGATAATGCCTACCACAAGGGCCAATCCAATTATCATTTGATCACAAGAGAATTCTCTTTACTTTCAAGAAATCTCCTCAGTAAAATCCACACAGCAATCCTACCACAGGGTAGTGCACTTGTCATGCCATCACAAAAGACCATTGATGGAGGCCGTAGGTCTTGTTTAGGGACCTTCTCCCACTAAATATTTTTAAAACATGCAAGGTTTTTAATTTCCAATTTCAATCATGTATGATCAATACCTGTATGACAAGTACATGTGGCATTCTTTCCTAAACTATATGGCATCTCATGTATGCATGACATGCTATGGCAATTTTATAATATTCACATTCAATTATTCACAAGAGTCAACCAAACAATTTTGATTCTTCATAGTTTTTCTTTTAAGGAAAAAATCGAAGAAGTGAATATGAACCGTGCACCAGGTAGGTTCCTAAGAAAGAGAGGTGAGTTGTACTTGACCACTTAAAAACCTAGCCTTTCCTTTCCAGATCCAATCATAGACATATACCTTCTCATTACCACACTTCTCACAGTAATCAAATAACCTAAAGAAGTGAATGGAACAATATAGCACATTTATTTTCTCATTACCACAGTTCTTATCTTTAATAGATCAACAAATATATAAATAGATGGGTAATAATAAAAATTGCTAGCCAAAATTTTCATGGTTCTATTTCTAGAAAATAAATGAAAAACAAAAATTATATAATTTTTCATCACAAGGCATTTCTTGTGTCTTCGACTGCAATCACTCTATCATCTCCTCGTCATAGACTCTTTTTTGGAAAAATTACATTTACGTCCTATGTTCATTTCTGGCTCACAAGAATTCTATAAATAAAAATAATCTTACATGGAGATGATAGTTCACAATCTATTTCCTAAAAACCACAACCTTGGCAAAAAAATTTATTATATAACAAATATATAATATTGCATTCATTCACATACATTCCCCTAAACATACGAATAATTATAAAAATGTCACATCTTATCAAATGTTAATCAAACAAGATGAAGAGGGAGATTCAGCCTTGGTTTACACCATAAACATAGCACAACATGGCTCTTAATACCAATTGTTGGAAAAATTCGATCTGAAAATGATTTTCTTGCATTGTGAAAAATAAAAATTTTGAAAACCAACCCGGTTTGTGATATTTATAGCAATAAACCATAGACCGAAATCGTACATGTGTTTTTGGATAAGCGGATCCTTGATATTTTTTGAATTTCAACTAAATGATCTTCTTCGCTATTCTTGTACCACGAACTGCTTCGAGTGTGGGCTATCAAAACACAGAACTAGAAAAAAGTTTTCCTTTTGGGATGAAAATAAAAATTCTCTCTTCTATAATAGAAACCAATAAAATTTTTATTCTGAAAAATATATTTATAAGTTGAGAATAAATGCTCTTTATTTTTTGGTAGAATAAGAATCTCTCAAAGTTGTGTAAATAGCTCTACCAGTGCCATCTATTTATAGGAAGAGAAGGTAGAACCCTTGTAGAGTTGAAAAAGTTTATTTCCACTAGAAAAACAATATCCTAATTTATATAGGATATAGGGGGCAGCAACCCTAGTAAATGATACTACGGTTTTGTCATCCCACCTCTTTACATGAAGGGTTTTGGACCTCTCTCACATCAGATCCAATTTGTAACACCCCTAACCCGTCTTCATTGCCAAATTGAGGTTATGAAGCATTATAGTACAAATCAAGACATTTATCTTCAAACAAAACTATAAAATAAATGATAACTTTCAATAGCTTATCAAGGTAAAAATACACTTACAGACCTTAAATCTAGCTTACGGGGCCTAAAAATAGTTTGGAACAATCCGAGACTAATTTGAATCAAAATAGAAAAATATGTAAAAATTAAAATTTTGGAAATAAAAGTCACATGACTGTGTGGAATAGCCTAGGTCATGTGGCTTCACATATGGCCGTGTGGCTAGACCGTGTAACTAACTGTGACCGTGTGAAAAATCCTACACCTAAAAATTAATAAGACACATGGCCGTGTGGCCAGGCAGTATGGAATAGCCCAAGCCATGTGCACCTTAAAAAGCTTCTAAAACAAGGCAAACTTTCATCCAACACTTAAGTTCCAACCAAATCAAAATCAATCATTTCCATACTTTAAATACACATTTAAACAAGCCTAAAACATGTCAAAACAATCAACTTAAGTGCCTAACCAATGTGTCCTCATTGACACCTTAATTCAATTATCAATCTCAATTCACATGACACATCAACTAAAGTTCATATATAAAACTCATGCCAAATTTATCATTTCTTCTTAATCATTCACATTCATTCATACCATGATTCAAACACTTAAATAAGGTTTATATCAAATGACCAAAACAACTTTATATGAATATATTCACACCAAGACTAAAGGTACATACACAAGTAAGTTTATACCAAGCTTAAAACGTAACATTTGTAATAAGTATCCAAACATATACAAACACACCTATTACATAGACATTCAATAGTTCAAAACACTCCTTAAACACATACAAACATACCAAATCAATCAACCTATAGGTTCTAAATAATATGCCATTCAAAGGAACTTCAACTTAAAATAATTTACTATCACTCCATAGCCTAAGCTTACTTCACTACAACCATAAACATTTCAACCACACATATAAACATGTCTAAAACATACATTTACATGTCACTCAAAGTGACCAAAAGACACTTATTTACAAAGTTTTACAAGTTCACCACAAAACATAATCTCCAAAATATATGACCAAACCAAGTGGACCAAGTAACGTATTCATGACACCTATTACATATGAATCTTGTACATGCCATTTATAAACATAGCCAAAATGTTCAAAAACTACCAAAATGATCGACGGATAGTGTGATAGAGCTCCAACAAGATTCCAACTGAATGAGATTTCCGATGATCTACAAAATAGAGGAATAATAACTACATAAGCATATAATGCTTAGTAAGCTCGTATAAAGAAACTTAAACTTATCGTTCCTTAACATTAAATCATTCAATCATACTCATTATATCATATAGCACTAGCCTTTCCTAACACCATCGTTCACATCATTGGTATATATATTAACAATACATCCTCTATAAACATGGTATACAACATGAATTGTTTATAATTACTCATATTGCATCACATATGTGATTAATGCTCTTTTACATGCATTATTAAGCTCACCTTACCGTTTCATACGGTCATCGTTATCCATAATTCCATGTATAAGCTTTCCATTCCTTTACTTACCCATTGAACCGTATAGAATAACATCGGATAATTTGGAACACCTTTCCATAGAACCATAACATTTTCAATAATGCTCACACGAGCTATGAAATGGATCTTCTCACACAACCTGTGGGTTGGGATGTAATAGCCCGATTTTGGGTCTAGTCGGAATAGTGGTTTCGAGACCACAAATCTGACGTAAGGAAATTTATTTTATTTTATGGTCTACAATTTCATGGGATGATTTTTTGAAAATTTCATTCAAAAATTTCCACGTTTGGGCACTTAATTTAGTCAAAAGGACTAAATCGTAAAGAGTACAAAACTTGAGTTCTAAAAGCTAGAGGTGTCTAATTGCTATGAAATTTTAAATTAGAGGTCCTTAGTTGGTAATTAGACCATTGGATAAATTTTTGGAAAAAAATGGACATAAAATGGGTGAAATAGAATATTTTTAAGTTAGGGGCATTTTGGACACTAAGTAAATAAATGAATTAAAAAGCAAAATAAGCCAAAATTTCTTGTCATCTTCAACCCCTTGGCTGAATATACCATGGAAGCCATGGATATGGCTTTGTTCAAGCTTTCCAAGCTCCGTAATAAGTTCGTTCTTGCCCCATTTTTAATGATTTTTACGTTTTTGAAATCCTTGTATCATGATCTACCTATTTCTACCACTTATTTGAGATATGATGAAGGGTTTAACTCATGTTATAAATTTTTGTATTTTGATGATTAATGGTAGATTATGCATGTTTATGGTTAGGGAAACAACTTTTACTAATTGATTTTGGTGAAAATGCTTAAAAGGACTAATTTGTAAAAGAAGTAAAAGTGTGTTTTAATGGAAATTTTGGGCTGTTATAATTATGAAAATTATTCGGCTAGGTTTGCATGTTAAAGAAATTGAATAAATTTCATTTTACGAGCCTAGTGGCAAAAATGTAAATATGATAAAGTTTGGGGGCAAAAATATAATTTTGCCATAATATGATTTTTGGACTTAATTGAATAAGGTGAATAATAAATGAGTGAAATGTGTTATTATAGATCAAGAAAAATGAGGCTCGGACCTAAAACGTAGGAAAAACGAGTAATTGGCAATTAAGTTCTTTTCTACTATTTTTGATGTCAAGGTAAGTTCGTGTGTAAACAATGCAACTTATGTTATGTATTTAATATTTTTTTTATTGCATGAATTGTACAATTATCATTATGGATTAGTTTGGCAAAGATTCGATATGGTGAAACTCCCGTTTGAACCTTAAGAATAGTTACGATACAAATGTCATGACATTAGGGTTATGAGTTTACATGTAAGACCATATCTGGGATATGGCATCGTTATGAGATTCCGTGAAAGACCATGTCTAGGACATGGCATCGATATGAGAATCGTGTAAGACCATATCTAGGCTATCGGCATCGATATGTGACCCCATGTAAGACCATAACTGGGATATGGCATTAGTATGATCCTATATGTATGTTATTCCCGAGTATCCTTTAGTATTCAAAGTGGTTCAACGGGAAATTCAAAGATTATGCCAAAGATGACAAAGTAATGATTATGTTACGAGTTGGTATAGGTATGTACGTAAAGTTTATAAGCATTGGTTTCATAATATTATGAATTCATGATCACTATGAAAGTGACTTTAAGTTAAGCTGTGATTATTGGTTTATGTGTGTGATGAATAAATACATGGTAAAGTTGATTGAAACTTATGAAAAAGGGCTTTTAGGCCAAATGGAATTGAGATATGAAATGTTTTATTTCCTTGATTGTGACTCAATGAATATGAAATGAAGGAAAGATTGGTATTAATATCTATTAAAAATATTTATGAAATCTTACGATTAAGTGTTTAGGTTTATGATGTATAAATTCATGGTAGATTCAGTTGATGAACATGTGTAAGGCTTTGTGGCCAATTCGATTGGTGAGATAATAAATGTTTTTCATTTGAATCGTGATTTATCGGTTATGAGAAAAGGGAAATATTAACATAATTGCATATTAAAATGGTTAAGAAAGTATAGGTAGAAAGAGTTCAGACAATTTGAAATGTGTTAAGCTATATGCATGAAAACATGAATACACATAAGTAACGTATACTTTTACTATGAGGTTTGAAATGATTTGCTTATTGTGAAACTTGTTACAACGAAGAGATTATGGTTGTTAGGCTAAAGTAAAGTTATGTTAAATTATGTTGATAAATCAAAAGACATGAGAATTGGTTATATTACAATCCTCGAGATTTATAGCTATTTTATATGGATTTGTACTTATATTTTCAAGCATGGTATATGATTAGCATGAATCGTTCATTATTTTCATACGGGCTTACTAAGCTATATAGTTTATCCCCTTCCTTTCCCATATCTTATAGGGTTATTAAGCTAGCTCAGGTTGGAGATCGTCGGAGATGCTATCACGCCATCAGGCTATCATGTTGGGTACAAGTGAATGCAAACCACTTTGAGTTTATGGCATGTATAGGCACTTAGTCATTTGGTGTATGAGTCATTATGATTTGGCAAAAAGGTTGTAAGCCTAAATAAGTATGTATGTGCATATGTCAATGTTTTGTGATGTGGTTTATATTTGCTTGATATATAATGGTTAGGCATTTATTCATACGTTAATGCCCTTTGAGTGTGAATTTAGCATGAAATGATTTGTTATGGCCTAGGGTTATAATGCATGAAAGATGATGGTATGAAAATGATAAGTTATTGCTTAATTGTAGTTGTTATTGAAGGCATCTATATGTTATGATTTGTGCCATGTGATGTTGTGAATGTGTGCAAGTAAGGGTGACAAAATGGCTTGGAAAATAGCCTTGTATTTTCCACACAGGTAGACACACGGGCATGTGTCTAGGCCGTATGTGACACACGGTCTGCCCCCACGGCATGTGTTCCAGCCATGTGTCCCCTGCACCTTAGTTTTGAGAAACAGAATGCCCAGTAGTAAACACACGGGCCTGAGGCACGGTCGTGTGTCTCGGCCGTGTGAGAGACACAGCCAAAGTACATGGGCATGTGCCCAGGCCGTGTGAAGTCTACACTTGATTTTCGAAATTTAATTTGCCATACGGCCTAAGGACACGGATGTGTGCCTTGGCTGTGTGATCTTATTTGGTTGATGACGTCATAAACAGAATGTCCCCTATTTTAGACACGGCCTGAAGCACGGACGTGTGATATGTCACACGGGCGTGTCCCTTCACCCACATGGGCATATGGACCTTTCTCATGAAAAATTTTCTAAGTTTTCCAAAAGTTTCTAAAGTTCTCGATTTAGTCCTGAACTGTTCCCAATGTATGTTTTGGGCCTCGTAGGCTCATAATAGGGACAATATGAATGCACATGAAAAGTTTTAATTTTGGATGGAAATTCATGTATCAGTTTTGTATGAATGCTTGTGTTTAAGTCCGGTAATGCCTCGTACCCTATTCCGGTATCATGTAACACCCTTTACCCGTATTTTACGTTAGAACCGGGTATAAGGCATTACCGAACTTATCTCGCATGTACATACAACTTTGGGATATCAAATTTCATTCCAATTTAAAACTTTCCTTTCACATATCTAACATCCTTATAATGGGCCTACAAGGCCCTATACATAAACTCAAAATGCGTCAGAACCCTACTAGAAACCTCCAAGCACTTAGAAAATTTCGACATGAAACAGGGCCACACGCCCGTGTGAGAAATGGGATACGCCAGTGTGGTATTTTACACGCCCGTGCTTTGCACCCGTGGTCGACACTGACTTGCATCACACGGTCAGCCACAAGCCCATGTGTTATACCTATAGTCGACACTGACTTATTCCATACGGCTTGTCACACGCCTATGTGCTTCAACCGTGTGGCGATTTAAATTCCCATTGCAAGGTGCAGACTTCACACGGCCTTGGAACACGCCTATGTCTGTGCCATGCCTCCGCCCATGGAGCATACTTCCTTGCATGCTTAGCATGCCAGGGGACACACGGCCATTCAACACACCTATGGGGCTGACCGTGCGTCACACACGGCCTAGACACATGCCCATATGCCTACCTGTGTGGACAAGAGTAAGGCTATTTGCCAAGCTCTTCCATCACCCTAATTCACTCAAGCTTAATTCATCCTCAACCATCAATTCCTTCATACATACTCATAACCTTTCGTTTCATTGATTGATAATAATGAGCCATTTACTATGGCAATATACAAAAGAATTCATTTATAAGGAGCCAACACATTTGGCCAAAATAACAAAACAATTCACCTAGTCTAGCCCCTATACATGCCATTGCCATACTTAAAATGCTAGTTCTGAATATACCAAAATGAGCTAATAGTGTGGGTGATCTTCTAATTATCTTCGTATCCCGATCCGACTCTTTGTCATTATAAAACAAGGGAAAAGAAAGGGGGTAATCTTTAAGCTTAGTAAGTTTACATGTAAACAATAAACATCATAATATATACAAAGCAATGAATAGCATTATATACTATACTAGAACGATCCACATTCCATGATCATGCTTACTCATTTCATCTCTTACCACATTCCAACCATATCACAAGCCAAATGCTCACATTATTTAGCATACAACCCTGCACTTATCATCAAATGTTCTCATGAGACAACACTTAACAATTTCACAATAAGCCATACATAGTAATCCCAACACTCGGTGGTTTCGCACTTAGCCCATCATTCATTTTTAATAGGGTGGTATCGCACATAGCCCACCAATAAGAATACTTACGGTGGTATCAGACATAGCCCACCGAATGATAATATAAACGATGGTATCGCACACAGCCCATTGTGAATAGGTAATAAGGTGGTATCGCACTTAGCCCACCAACAAGAATGATTAAGGTGGTATCACACACAGCCCACCATTAATTACTACAGATAATATTCCACATTTACATATCTATCTTAACATTCATACGAAAATTATTCATTATCTATCGAACTCAATCCATTTAAATTGTATGTGTTCTCAATCATACAATGCACCAATAAGAAACAACATCTATATTTATAATGCATCGTTTAAACATAAACTTACCTCGGTGCAAAATATGTTGATCAACGTTCTATTCCGTAGCCTTTCCTTTTCCTCGGTCAAGGTTAATTCTGCGCTCCTCTTGGTCTATAATAACAAAATTTCACTCATTCAATCATTCTATACTCATAATACATCATAATCTCTACTTAGGCAAAAATTGTAATTTTGCCTTTACACTTTGGCAAAATTACGATTTTTCCCCTAGGCTCGTAAACCATTTTTCATCAAATTTTCTCATTAAAAAAGCCTAGCTAAACATTTATTACTCTTACAACTACTCATAAATCCAACTATTTCATGCATTTATTACACATTTTCAACTTTTACAACTTAGTCCCGTTTAGGTGTTTTCATGGTAACACCTTGCACAAAAGTTGTTTCTCATCTCATTGACATTCATTTTCTTCCATAAAAACTCAAAAAAAAAAACATAAACACTCTCATGGAAAGTCCCTAAACTTTCAATCATTTTACAAAATAGTCCCCTCATTAGCTAGCTTAAGCTTTGGGGACTCCAAAAGAACAAAAATTATCAAATAAAACCACCAGAATCACTTACTTGCAAGGAGATAGCTTGGCTAAAAGTTTGTCTCTAAAATCCCCTATTTTCCCTTCAATTTTCGGTGGAAGAAGAAAGATGAATAGTGAAAGATGATATCTCATCTTTTTATCTTATTTTATTCATTTTTTTTACCACCTAATGTCACCAAATTTTGACTAAAATTAATGCTCTTGTCCCCCTAAGCTATATGGCCGGCCATCACACATCTAATGGCCTAATTTTACTTTAAGGACCTCCAATTTGATATTCTTTGGCTATTAGACACCTCTACCACTTATAATGGAACTTTCGCACTTTATGCGATTTAGTCCTTTTTCACAATTAAACATACAATTGCTAAAATTAAAGCACCAAAATTTTCATATAGTCATATATTAATGCCATAACACATAAAATAATACTAAAATAATGTTCCTCAACCTCGGATTAGTGGTCCTGAGACCACTGTTTGACTAGTCCCAAAATTGGGCTGTTACACATCGAATACGGGTAAGGGGTGTTACACAGGACATTAGCTACATGATGCTGCTCACACGAGCTGTGGAGAACCCACAACAAATGCAGGACCTCAGCCATCAGTAGGACATCCAGGACCAGCACTCGAAACACATAATCCCTGATGACATGTCATTTGTATCCTAAGCATTCTCTAGGTTTAAACGGGACTTTTGCCGTTAAGTATTCAAATATCGATTTATTACCAAATCAATTATAAATAACATAACATTAACGAATAAACAACCAAAATAAAATTTAATAAGAATAAAATTCATACGAACTTACCTCGACCATAACAGTTATATCAACAAAAGTCGAGAACTAATCTGAGACTTTCGCTTTCCCTCGATTCAATTCCGGATGATTCTTTTCTTGATCTAAATTATAATTTAACTCAACTACATATTTTAATTAACTACAATTATCCAATTCAAACCTATAATCCATATTAATGTGAAATTATAAAATTACCCTTAATATTTTAACTTTTTACCATTTAGCCCCTAAAACTAAATCTTACAATGTAACCAATAAAAATAAAATATTATAATTCTCAACTATTCTTAAGGTCTCATACAACCCCTAACTTCCACTAAATCACAACATTAACCATTAATTTTGTTATTTCCACCATTAAGTCCTTAAACTTTAAATTCATCAAAAATACTTAACAAAACATGTTTATCTAACAATTAAACTTAATAATCTATCAAAAAATTCACAAACACTATTAAATCATGCATGGAAAAACCTTAAAATTTTTACAACTTTATAATTTAACTCCTGGGCTAGCTAGATTAAGCTAAAACGAGCTTAAAAATATAAAAATCATTAAATACGAAACTCAAAAACCTTACCATGCAAGCCCTTGAATTTTCCAGCTTAAAAAAAAAACATGAAAATGGTGTTCTTCCCCTTAAAATTTTGGTGGAGAAATGAAGCTAAGAAGATGACAACCTTTTGTCATATTTCATTTTAATTACAATTTCATAATTACTAATTTAGCCTTTTAAAACATTAAATTTTTTTACCCCAATGCCAAACCACCAAATTCCACTAACATATAAATATGGTATTATTACCATCTAAGTCCCTTTATTAAATATTTAGCCTTTAATTAACCTTTTAACAAAAGAGATAAACTTTTGCACCTTTTTCAATTTAGTCCTTTTAATTAATTAATTATCTAAACCTCAAAATTTCTCAATAAAAATATAATACGACCCTAATATAACTCTATAAACATTAAAATATTTATTCACTCAACAGAATTGTGGTTTCGAGACCACGGTTTTTGACACCACTAAAATTAGGCTGTTACACAATTACGACTACTTCTTGGGCCTTTTTGTCCCAATACTCTGTAATATGATCTAACCCAATTCAGTTTTTCTATTTTCAAAAATAAACTTTAATATCTACATATTAAATAATTTTATCACCTCAATTTTATCCTAATAAAATTTTGACAATTTTACCCATGCTAAAATTTTGACCATTTTACCCTCGATAAAATTTCAAGAAAAACCCTCAATAAACTATTTATAAACATGTAGAGGTGCAGGTTATGCTGAGGCGAGGCAGGCAGCCTCGGTCTATGCAGCACATCGCTAAGGGGACGAGGACGCTCCAGATGCGAATAATGGTGCGTACCCTACTGTAGTATATTGAGTGTTTATTTTTAGAATTGGAGTGTGCAGCGAAAGCGTAGTGGTGAGACTTGGGTAGTACAATTGATAGTTAGTTGAAAATTTCGAGGACGAAATTTTTTTAAGGAGGGTAGATCTGTAACATCCCGAATTTGGGCCTAGTAGATTTGGGCCTATAGGGTTGTAATGCCCCAAAAATCTCGAAACTTTTAATTTCTGTGAATGGGAGTTAATATGCATGTGTAGAACTTAGAATAATAATATTAAGGTATTATCGGGATTATTTGAAGCCTTAGAGTTAGGGGAGACCATAGGCAAAATTCATTTTCCTTACTTAGTGGACCCTAGTCTTAGGCCTACGGATTAAGAGAAGAGAGGACACAAATGGGCTCAGGAATTGGGCTGAGGCCTTAATTGAATTCTCTGATTAGACACTCTAGTGGAAAGCTTGATAAGATAAGGGCTTAAAAGATGTTTCTGCGTTTTAAACACAAGTGGGCTTATGGCCCAGTGGCAAATGGCGCCACTTAGAGAGCAAGGAGGTGGCGTCATTAGCAGATGAAGAGGGCCCAAGTTCGAGTCAATTAAAGCCCAATTCTTTTAAATTAAAGTAGCTAAATTTTGGCATTTGGGTGGGTAAGGTTGGATGGCATCAAGGCTAGAATTTAAGGGATTTTAATGTTTTAAAATATGTGGATATTATGCTGATTAAGGAGGGAGGAGTTGGTGCTAATTAGGCCTCTTTTGGAGGAGTTAGTAGATTAAGATAAGGAAGAAATATAGGAGCTATCATTTGGTTGCAGAGTTGGCCAAAAATCAAACACAAGAGAGGGGGGAGAGAATCGATTTACTATGGCAAAGGGTGTGCTGAAAATTTGAAGGCCATCTCATTTGTTTTCTTTTCTCATCTTTTCTCTTCTAAAAATTGAAAATCACCACCTCCCTCACCCTTTCTTTTTCTTTGAAATTTCCTTTTAGCCAAATCTTCTGATCCCCATTGTTATTCTTCTCCCATTCACTAAAAGCCGAAACTACGCTCTTGTTTGTTCTTGTAGCCAAAATCTCTAAGTCTCAGCATCATTCCATTCGGTTTATTTTCCTGAAGTGTTCATCATAGTCGAATCCCTATTCTATATTTCGGTAAGTTCTCTGTTATTTCCTGTTTTTTTTCTTTTCTCCTTTTTGGTAGAATAGTCTCTTAAACCTTGTTAAGTGGTTCTATTCTTCTTCTCTTAAAAGCCGAATCTTCACTGATGTGGCTGCTTGTGCCGAACCCTGAAGATAGTCGAAGGTAAGTGGTTAGTGTGGTTGGCCGATTGGTGAATGAGGGACCCATATTCCCTGTTGGTCGAAAGGTCATCTTCTCTAATCTAAATCTCTTTTAGATCGAATCTCATTTGGTTTCGGTATAGGTGTGCAATCAACGTTTCAATCCAAGTCTGCTAACTTCGGGATTTAATCGATTTAGAATAGTGGTCTGATAGTTGCAATTCCGGCTAGGGAGAGCATCGACTTCAATAGTTAGGTGTTGAGAGTAATCAGGTGTGTAATTTCTCACACCATCTCTGTTGTCTGTTAGTATATATATCTGTTTATATTCTGTTAAATGTCGAAATCCCGGCATGATTGTTGAAAACCCGTGGAGGGTAAAGGGCGACTCATCAGGTTAGTGATTTCTATGATTTTCTTTAAGTAAAATGATTCTATTGAGTTGATATGATATACATGCATGCCGTTTTCTATGTTTGCTCGGGGTTGGGCGATTGATGTAGACGAAAGGGGAAGTGTTCTGTTGTAGTGGCTCTGCCACGATCTGTTGTAGTGGCTCTGCCATGATCTGTTCTAGTGATTATGTCACAAATCTGACGATGAGCAGCTAACTGCAGCATGACTGCCATCGATGGTGTGTAGCGGTGAGGGTGATTGTAGAAATCCCGATTGGTGTGATTGGCAAGCAAGGGTGGTGTGTAGCGGATGGATCTAGGATTGGGATGGGCTTTGCTTAATTCTGATATGTGATATTCTACTATTTTATTCTGTGGGGCTAAGGCCCAGTCTGATGGTGCAAGAGGGATTGCACACTGAGTCTTGTGACTCACCCCGTTGTTTAACATTTTTCAGGTAGCACTTAGTGCATCGGACCGGGCTAGAAAGGAGCGTAAGGTGGCCATGCATGGATTTATTTCGACTCAATAAAGGATGTTGTTTTAATTATTTTCCCTAATATTTTCAATTTGTTTGGTTTTATATTTTATTGTAATAAGGCCACTAGCTATGGTTTATTGGTTTTATGTTTTCGTTTTCGGGTTTTCATATGCTTAGATTTTATGATTAATTGGAACTAAGGCATGTGTTTAAATAATAAAACTCAAAGGCAAAATTTTGGTTTTTATTCATTAAGGCATTAATTAAAATTTATTTATTTTACAAATTATCAAATTATTAAGTTTTTCCCATATAAATGTTTAAACTATGCTTTTCAAAAAAAAATATCAGAAAAGAAAATAATATGCGACATGTTTTACGAAAACTTCTTAGTGACATGTCAGATCCTGTCGGGGTGTTTGGGCCGGGTTTGGGGTGTTACATGTTTCACCCAAAATGGGAATGTGCTGGGATTATGAACTTAGACTGGATATATGTGGTTGAGGCTCAAATGATTTATAATTAAGTTCCAGATTTTTCCTATTAATTATAAGCTCATTTAGTCACAAATTCATTCCACTATAGTATCGTGACTGAGCTCTCCTCAATGACATACCAGTACAAAAATAACTACTCAGTGCTCGTCAAATGACCTTGTTATAAATGTGTTGCCCTCATAGGATATCCTTAAACTCTTTAGGATAATATTCGTTCTCCCAATATGATCTTATTTTATCTCATGGAAATCATTACATCTTCCTTCATGAAAAGCCAATCACTATCAAATAGTGATCAAGTCATCCATCATAAAGATGGACGATCGTGGCCACGTTTACTTTGCATCCACCATGTAATACTAACGAGAGGATATCATTTACCCATGTTTTGGACTATGAATTACACTGTTGTGAATGACGCTACATACTACAGAAGTCGTACACCTAACGCACCAGCTTTCAGCTCCTTATCTATTTAAACTCAAGCTTTTATTTACATCAAAGTGTATAAGTAACGCACATAGTCTGCCATCCACTCAGGATTAGGTATGTCACACTATGAACGTCACAAGTGAATAAATCCATAAATGAATTCAGGATCTATTATACTTGGGTCATGTCCAATGTACTGTCAATCTAGTTAGTCACATTTCCGTCTCTATCTTTTGGGAGTCATCCGCTCTCATGCCCAAGATAAAACATCTCCCCGATTGGACTTGATAGACGACATATTAGTCTTTTGATAGGTTTGCTTATTTCCGATTAAACTAAGGATATGTTTAGGTTCGTCTACTAATACAAGTTGTCATTTTGTACTATGATTAGACCATGTAATATTGCTTAGTATTAGTTAAACATTTAGACAAACAATGAGCAACATTTGGTTCTATTTTTCTTTATATGCAAAAACTATGTGAGGACAATACTACAAAGTATATTAATTTAATTCATGAATAATTTTATTAATCAATCTGTTCGGAAAAATTACAAGTGTACTTAGATGAAAATACTACACCCAGGGCACCAGATCCAACATGACGTCCATTAACCAATTATATCGATCAAGGCGAATTTGCTTCCAAGGTAGTGGTTCTTTCATGGTACAGTGATTACTTCATTATTTATTTACGCTCAGTTTATTTTACCCAGTCAGTGCTAACGAGTTTATTCTGCAATAGTATTTTTTTCCAACAATTTTTAATCTATGTGGAAATAATTTAAATTTGTTTGTTTGTTTTTAACCTAATAAAATTTCATGTTAGCAATTTACACATGACTTAGCGGAAAATTATTTCACATAGATAACACAGTTAGTGAAACTTAATGAAATATGAAAATTGAACCAAAATTAAAGTTTGATGTATATAAATGCATCAAATTAAAGTTGATATATAACATTACAAATTATATCAAGATTCATGTATAATTTTGATATTTATCCGATTTTATATATTATAAATATAAATAAGTTGGATATAGATGAATTTGCGAATATATGAAAGGCATAATGATTTATTTGGCCTCCAACTTTTCAAAAAAATTATTTTAACCGTCTATTTAATTTTTCATCTCTTTAGTCATTAAACTTTCATTGTTTGTCAAATCACCCCAAAATGGATGAAAAAGTTAACGTTTATTAACTTTGCTCATGTGGCATCCACGTAAATGTCGCGTGTATACCATATTAGTAATTAATTAACTTTTTAAGAATAAAAGAATATTTTTATATAAAAGAATATTTTTATAATTTTTTTACTTTTTAATAATGTTAAAGATTTATTTAATAATATTTTAAATTTTAAATATTTAAAAATTAATTAATTATTGACGTAGCATACACAAGACATTCACGTCGATAAAGTTAGTAGATGTTAATTTTTCATCTATTTTGAAATAATTTGATAAAATACAAATTAAAAACTAAAAATATAAAAAATTAAATGAAAAGCTAAAATAATTATTTAAAAACATTAAAAGACCAAATAAATTTTATATATATACACATAAACCAGATTAAACCTATAAACACCCAAAATCCAGCAAGGCAAGCAAAGAGAAGGCAGCAATAGGAAAGAGGCGCTGTGCAGCGGATATGCCAACCCGAACACAGCTTGTTATAATGGCATGCATCCCAGGCCCCACCAAAAGCGCTGGAGGTGCATGTGCCACGCGTTTTTCAACAACGGGGGGCCTTTAAACAGCAGCAAGTGAGGAAATAAATAAAATGAGTGGCACCAAATTCAAGAAAAAGGAGACAACCGTATACGGAGAAGGACCATACCAATACGGAAAATGTCCGACACACCCAGTCTCAACCTTTTGCCGCTGGGCCCCACTCTCTTCCGAATTAATGATAATCAACTTATGATAAGCTTGTGTGAACTTTAATAATATGCTCCTGCTTTATTTGATATAATGATTTAAAAAAATAATTATTTAAGAAAATTCAAACGCTCTTTTAGTAGTTTAGCCTTACTTCTTGTTAAATATAAAAACATTATTTATGATCAATCCTTAACAAACTATTACATTTGATTATGGTTAGTATATTAGTGACACTAACTTTATTTTCAATTTCTATCACTAATAATATATTTTTTAAAAGTTAGTAATTTAAATAATAAATCTGAGCAACCAGTTGAATTCAATTCACTTAAATTAATTAGATTTTAATTGAAATTTGAATGGTTTAATATAAATAATCATGATTCAAATCTTTGATATAATCCAATAATAATTAAATTATAATAAACCTCCTATAGGGTGAAAGTTATAATTATATTATAAATATATTTAAAATTTGATATAAAATGTAAATGAGTTTTAATTAAAATGGAAAAAGTAGATATGTTGAAATATATAGTGGCTTAAGTTTAAATTTATTTTGTAAAGCAATGGTATTTTAGTCATTACTCCATCGAATTAATGTTCAGTTGACTTATGATATCAATTTAGTCAAAATTTATTATATAGTATAAATAATAATATCAAAACCACAGGTGTTCTCATTTACAGCTTGAGTATAGTCTTATTTAAATAGAGGATAATATTCAAATAAAATCTCTCTACTAGTATATAAACTACAAATAATCTTATCAATTTTAGTTAAAGTAGATAGTGATTATATTTGGAATTATAATTATATAATCTATACAATATTATTAAAGTAATCTCGTTTAATGAGAGGCTAGAATACTTAGACTGGAAGGCTTTAATTTTGTGTCAATTAAGTCATAACATTTTTTTATGGGTGGGGGTAATTAAGTCATTTTATTGCAAAGTTAAAAGAAAATCATTGGCAAACACTCGATTATATAGTTTATGCATTAGATGGGTCCATAAGTTTAATAGATTTTCAAATAAGTCCTGATATGTTCTTTTTGTTAGGTCTTATATTTGTTGAATAAGTTCCTAATTATTAGGAGCATATCTTAATTTGTTATTGTTTTTGAATTAATCTTTGTTTTAGTTTTTTTTACTTTCCTGAGTTAGTGGGATACGTTAGCTTCTTTTTAGCTTTTCTGTTTTTGTAAGGCTATTTAAAGCCACTACTGTTTGCTTTCAAAGATATGAGAAATACAGATTGCTGAGAAAAACAGATTGCATTGTGTTGCATTTCTCTGTTGAGTTCATCATTTTATTTTACATTTGGCATCAAGAACTTGGTCCAAGAGGCCTAATTGAAGAAAATAATAGAGTTTTCTTTTGAAAGGAACAAGAGAGAAAAGTGTGAAGAATGGCAGAAAGCAGTTCCAATAGTGGTGCGTTTGTGCAACCTGCTGTTCCCAAGTTTGATGGGTACTATGAACACTGGGCAAAGTTGATGGAGAATTTCCTTCAAGCAAAGGAATTTTGGAGCCTAGTAGAAGATGGAATAGATGAAATTCCAGCAAGGAGAGAACCATCTGAAGAAGAGGTAAAGCTGTTTGAAGAACAACAATTGAAAGACAGTAAAGTGAAGTATTATCTCTAGCAAGCAATAAGTAGAGAAATCATGGAGACCATTCTCAATGATGATACATCCAAATAGATATGGGATTCAATGAAGCAGAAATTCAAGGGATCAATAAGGCTCAAGAGAGCACAACTTCAAGCTCTAAAATCTGAGTTTGAAATATTGAGAATGAAGGAAGGAGAAACTGTCAATGCTTATTTCGGAAGAACTCTCTCAATTGCTAAGAAGATGAAAGCATGCGAGAGAATGTCAAAGAAGCTGATATTACAGGGAAGATTCTGTGATCCTTAGTTCCTAAATTTAATTATGTTGTATGCTTAATTGAAGAATCAAACAATGTTGAGACCTTAATGGTAGATAAACTTCAGAGCAATCTGTTGATCCATGAACAAAGAATGACAAGCCCAATTAAGGAAGAGCAGGTCTTGAAGATCACAAATGAAGATCGAGGTCGAAGAGAAGAGGCAGAGGTTGGACTAGAGGTCGAGGAAGAGGCAGAGGTCGTGGCAAACAAAGTGTAGATAAAGCAATTGTAGAATGCTACAAGTGTCACAATTTGGGGCATTATTAGTATGAATGTCCCAATTGTGAAAAGAAAGCTCATTATGCAAAAATTGATGATGAAGACGAGATGTTGCTGCTGGCACAAGTAGATACGAAGCAAAACAAAAGGGAAGGAATATGGTTTCTCAATTCCGGGTGTTCAAATCACATGTCTGGAAACAAAGAATAGTTCACAAGACTTGATGAAGGATTCAAGCATTTGGTAAAACTTGGGAACGACTCTAAAATGATGGTGAAAGGGAAATGAGACATCAAGCTAAATTTGGGAGGAAAAGTTCAAATAGTAAGGAATGTGTATTTTATACTTGATTTATGCAATAATTTGCTTAGTATAGGTCAATTACAAGATCGAGGCATCACTACTCTGATCAAACATGGAGCTTGCAAGCTATACTATCCAACTCGTGGGCTTATAATGGAAAGTACAATGACGGCCAACAGAATGTTTGTGGTCACCACAAATATTCTCATGACATCAGCCTCTTGCTTCAACACATGCAATGAGGATTCCAGCGATATTTGGCACAAACGATATGAACATCTTAGTTACAAACATTTGGCATTATTGCATAAAAAAGAGATGGTTCATGGGCTTTCCAAAATTAGAACACTAACAAATAGATGCACTAGCTGCTAGGGGTGAGCAAAATCCGGTTCGATTCGAAAAACTCGATAAAATTTTCAAATTTTGAATTAAATAGTTCGAGTTATTTGAGTTAATCAAGTTATTTGGATCAACTCGAATAAAAAATTAATTTTTTCAGTTTAACTCGAATATGAATTACACAATTCGAGTTATCCAAAAATCATATAAGAAAAGGCAAAACTACGCCATTTTGATAAATGTTTACATTTTCTAAAGTTAAAAGTCAAAACCATTAAGTTAAAAGGCAAAACTACGTTATTTTGATAAATGTTACTCATTAAGTTAAAAGTAAAACAATTATATTGTTTATGTAGTTAAATAATTTTAACTTTGTTTACTAGTTAAATAATTTGTTCATTAAAGCAACATTGAGTATAAATAAAGGATTTATTAAAACTGACTCGAAATTTTATATAACTCGACATTGAGGATTTGTTAACTGACTGACGAAATTTTTTACTCGATTTGATCCGATTCGAAAAAATCAAATTGAGTTTGGTTGCTAAAATAGGATTCGTCAACTCGACTAACTCAAAATTTTTAACTCGATTTGATTCGACTCAATCGAATACTCACCCCTACTAGCTACATGATAGGGAAACAACATAGAGAAGCTATTCCAAAGAAGAGTAAATGGAGAGCAGCAAAACAACTGCAGCTCATCCACTCTGATATTTATGGCCCCATTTCACCTGCATCATATAGCAAAAAGAGTTTAAGAACAAACAGAGGAGGAGAATTCAACATTGAGGAGTTCTCAAATTTTTGCAAGGCACAAGGCATCAAAAGGCAACTCACAACAGCTTATATGCCTTAGCAAAATGGAGTTGTTGAACGTAAAAATCGTACCATTCTCAACATGGTGAGATGCATGCTTGAAGAAAAAAAGATGCCCAAAATGTTCTGCCCAGATGTTGTAAAGTGGATGTGCCATTTGTTAAACAGAAGTCCTACTGCCTGCTTGAAGAATAAAACCCCTGAAGAATACTAGAGTAACCTCAAACCTAATGTTGAATACTTTTGGGTGTTTGGATGCAGTGGAAATGTTTATGTACCCGGGGCAAAAAGATAAAAGCTAGATGCAATAAACCAAAAGCAAGTTCTGATCGGTTACAGTGAAGAATCCAAAGGTTACAAAATGATTGATCCACTGACAAAGAAAATCACTATCAGTAGAGACGTGGTTTTTGAAGAAAATGAAGGATGGGATTGGAACAATACAAAAGAAGAAACCATAAATGATGTATTAGATTGGGGAGAAACCTATGAAGAAGCATAAATCAAAATGATGAAGATGAATCAAATTTAAATGATGAAGATTCAGCTTATGAGAACTCTAGCTTAAATGATGCAGCAAATCTCTCCAATGATGAAGTAGCAGCTCCTCAAACTCGAGAAAGAAGGGCTCCAGCATATCTAGATGATTGCACGAGTGGAGAAGGTCTCTCAGAAGATGAGGTACAAAACTTTGTGTTATTTTTATCTGCTGATGATCCTTTATCCTATGAACAAGCAACAAAATCAAAAGATTAGAGGAAGGCGATGGATCTTGAAATTGAAGTAATAGAGAAGAATCATACATAGAAGCTGGTAAAAGCTCCCTTCGGTGTGAAAGTGATTGGAGTCAAGTGGGTCTATCGGAAAAAATTGAACGAAAATAGAGAAATTGATAAGTGCAAGGCGAGACTAGTGGCCAAGGGATATGCTTAAGAGAAGGGGATAGACTATAATGAGGTGTTCACTCCTGTAGCAAGATGGGATAATATTCGAATGGTATTAGCTCTGGTAGCAAGAAATGGCTGGAAAGTCTTTCAGCTCGACGTCAAAAGTGCCTTTCTACATTGTGAACTCAGTGAAGATGTATATGTCACTCAACACAAGGTTATGAAGTGAAGGGAGAATAGGACAAAGTGTACAAATTGAAGAGGCTCTTTACGGCTTAAAACAAGATCCGAGAGCATGGTTCAGCAGAATTGAAGGATACTTTATCAAAGAAGGTTTCGAAAAGAGTTGCTATGATCACACTTTGTTTGTCAAGAAGCATGAGGATAATAAGATTCTGATTGTAAGTCTCTATGTTGATGATTTTATTTTTACAAGTAATGATTTCTTAATGATGCAAGGTTTTAAAAACTCAATGAAAAATGAGTTTGAAATGACTGATCTGGGTGAGATGAAGTACTTTCTAGGAATAGAAGTATATCAAGGCACTAATGGGATCTTCATCAACCAAAAGAAATATGCCAAGGGGCTCGTAATGGAGTCAAGAATCCAATAATTCTTGGCAGCAAATTGTCAAAAGAGGAAGAAGGAATACAAGTCGATGAAACCTTATTCAAGCAAATCGTGGGAAGATTGATGTACATGACAGTCACAAGACCTGATCTGATGTACAGTGTATGTCTTATCAGTAGATTCATGTCAAATCCAATGGAAGCACATATGCTGGCAGCTAAAAGAATTTTGAGATATGTTCAAGCTATCACAGACTTTGGCATTCTTTACAAAAGGAATTGCACACATGAACTGATGGTGTACACAGACAGTGATTATGCTGAAGATTTGAGTGATCGGAAGAGTACTTCAGGCTATGCCTTTATGCTAAGTGGAGGAGCAGTAGCTTGGGCATCAAAGAAGCAACCCGTTGTTACTCTGTCAACTACAGAAGCAGAGTATGTAGCTGCAGCCTCATGTGTTTGTCAAAGTGTATGGGTGCAACGAATTTGGAAGCAAATTAAAGGTACCCAAAGCAAATCAGTCAAAATTCTTTGTGATAACTCCTCTACCATTAAGCTTGCAAAAAATCCTGTCTTTCATGGAAGAAGTAAACACATTGATGTAAGGTTTCACTTTCTAAGAAATCTTGTATCTGATGGATCAATTAGCATGGAGTACTATGGAACTGGTGAGCAAGTAGCTGATATTATGACCAAACCCTTGAAGCTCGATCAATTCGAAAAACTCAGAGAAGCACTTGGCGTTCGAAGTTGCAGTGATATAAAGTAACATACAGTTGGTATGTTTAGTTTAGGGGAGGGTTTTATTAGGTCTTATGTTTGTTGAACAAGTCCCCAATTATTAGGAGTATATCTTAGTTTGTTATTGTTTTTTAATTAGTCTTTGTTTCAGTTTTTTTTAGTTTCCTAAGTTAGTGGGATACGTTAGCTTCTTTTTAGCTTTTCTGTTTTTGTAAGACTATTTAAAGTCACTGCTATTTGCTTTCAAAGTTATGAGAAATACATATTGCATTGTGTTGCATTTCTCTGTTGAGTTCATCATTTTATTTTACACTTTTCACTTATATAAGTCATTATTCTTTTACTCACTTATAAAAACCTTTAATTTTAATTAGTTTGCTATTTTTGAAGATATTAATTTGAATTATAAAAATTAGATGTAAATCATTTGTTTATTAAGTAGTTTTTTTTATCACAAATCTATTGGTTGTAAGAAATTCAATATGAATGTCAACCATTAAATGTATCATATTAAAAGTTTTTTTACTTGTTTGTTTGTTCGAGTGAACAAATAATTTTCATGTAATTTTGTCAATTTAAATTTTCTGTGATTAAACAATGCTAGCTAATTAAATCTACAATCTTTTATGAGTAAGGTGGCTTATTTAGGTAAAAAAAATTATGAGAACTTATTCAAATAAATTATTATAGTTTAGGGTTATTTTTAATTTTAAATTTTTAAATTCTCAAAAGGTGATTGGAGTTAAAATTAAATGAATATAACAAATTATGCAAATTTGAGATAAATTAAGAAATTATATAAAAAATGTGGAATAACTAATATACAACGTAACATACGAATATTTTAAATATACAAATGTATCAAAATTTACATTTAACAATTATGGATAAAAGCACAAACACAATATGAATATATTATTTTTAATTTAATCATTATTAAAAATAATACAAAGTATGTTATAAAAATGCACAAATTAATTCTCTAAAACAAGTAGCTATGAAAGTCTATGCGAAACTCAATATGACACAAAATTACATAAAATGGCATGCATTAAAAAAATCAAAACCTTTATAAAATAAATTTATATTATTCTAAACCCATGAAATTAATCCGAATATAAATATGGTATGAAAAATAACATGGCAAATATTGACAATAACTTTCATTTTCTGTGTCATGTATCTTCCAGTTAATTTTTTCATATTATTTTTTTTCAATAATCATAGTTATCTTCAATATCTATTATATTTGATTTTTTGTTGGCATTTTACATAAATTTTAACAAAATTATGTATTTATATTTTATTGAGTTGTTCCATATTTTGATTATTTCTGTATCAATATTGTGTTATATAATTATAATGAATTTGAATTTATCATATTCAAATATTATATAAATAAAATTATTGAACATCTAAATTATTTTATTATTTTTGTATGTTCTAACAATTTAAGTATAATAGCATGTTCAATATAGTGCGGGCGTTTATCTAGTATGAGAATTAAAACAATTATTTATTTAAAGGTAGTCATATTTCCTTTATAAATAGTTAGAATTTTAACTTGTTAAGAAAATAAACAGAAAAGTTATTATATAATAGGGTAAATTATATAGATAGTCACCTAATTATAAAAAAAAAATCATTTCAAGCACTCAAAATAAAAGGTTCGCAATTTAAGTACTCACATTACATAGTTCGGTCATTTAGGTTACTCCTCTTAAAATTACAAGCGGCAAACTGATATGGCAGTTAAAATAATGATTATAATAATAAAGTTAGTTCTCAACTTTCACATATTATATCAATTTAGTCATAATTTTAAAAATTAATCCTAAAATTTACAAATAGTTTCAATTTAGTCTTAATTCTAAAAAATCAAAGAAATATATAAAAATACATCAATATTTTCAAAATACAATAATAAATTCTAAAATATATAAAAATAAAAAATATTATTGAGAAGAAATAATAATAATAATAATAATAAATATTATTAAAAAATAAAAAATAAAGTCAAATCTCATGTTGTTGTGCACCTATAATTCACGTACTTATCTATGGTGCTAAGATTTCGAATTTGCAGTCGTATCAACAAAACTAAGGTCTGCTATGTTAGGATATGTTTAATAGTATTAAAATAGGTTAGTTAGTCTGTTGACTCAAGCTGTTAAACAGTTGTAAAGGTAGTTACACTACTTCATTAAATACTCAGTTTGCTCTCTTAATGAAGTATGCATGAAGTATTATTCTTCATATGTTGAGTCTTTCAACATGGTATCATGAGCTTAGGTTTTCTTTTTCTTTGATATAATTTTTTTTCTTCGTGGCTACTGAAGGTGTTCCTCCTCTTGACACATCGCCCCGATCTGTAAGTGTTGGTGAAACAGTTCATCTTCTGAGTTCAAGTAATCTTGCCCCATCAAATGTTTAGTATTTTACTAAGCATGATACTGTCAAGCTTAATGAAAACAATTTTTGTTATGGAAACATCAATTGTTGTTAATTCTTGAGGGTTATGGTCTTAAAGGGTTTGTATTAGGCACGGTTCTTCCTCCCCCTTCGTTCATATCTGGTGCTGATGGGAGTCTCATGGAAAATCCGGCGTTCTTGGTGCATAAGAAGCAAGATAAGTTCTTGGCTTCATAGCTTCTATCCACAGTCACGGATGATGTTTTGGATCATCTGACAGCTGCTAAAACTAGCTTTGAAATCTGGACGACTATTGGCAGATGGTTTGGTGCAAAGTCCAATGTTAAAATTTCGAGTATACGTCATACCTTGTACTCGATCAAGAAATCAAATCTTTCTATCAAAGATTATCTGGCTAAGGTTAAAAATCTAAGTGATAGCCTAACTGTTGCTGGAAGTCTTGTCTCTGAACAAGAACAGGTTAGCATAATCTTGGCTAGTCTTCCCATTGAATTTGAGTCCATTCGTATTTTTGCCTCTGCTACACCTATGAGTCTTGACTTAGTTACTGAGATGCTTCTCGACTGTGAAGCTCGTCAAATGGCTATGTTAACTGATGTCCCTTTACAAGCTAACTTAGTTTCTCAGCGAGACGATCGTGACAATATGAAGTCAGATTAGGGTTTTATTCGTGGTTCGCATCAAAATCACAAAGGTACTGGTCGTGGCTGGTTTCATGGACGTACTCGAGGTTCTGGTCGAGGGTGGTCGAGATCTAAACCAAAATGCCAATTATGTGGTAAAATGGGTCATATGGTGCAAACATGTTATCATCGGTTTGATGAAAGTTTCTCTGGTATTGGCTTGAACTCTTCACCGTCCGTCAATTATCATCATCTAAATGAGACTTCCTCATCTCACTGCTCATCATCTCAATGTTGTGGTCATTTTTCGCAACCTTCTTCAACTATCTCACAAGTTGATCTAGCTCCACAATCTTCGGTGGCAACTCAACACTGGTATCCAGACTCAGGTGCCACTAATCATGTCACTCCAACTATGGCCACTTTTACTGATGTCTCTCCATACATGGGTGCAGGTCGAGTCTCCATGGGTAATGGTGAGTCGGTTTCCATTGATAATATAGGCTCTTCTAAAATTTTGGTTGGTTCTCAATTGCTGCATCTAAAGAGTATTGCATGTGCCTACAGTATGTAAAAGTTTGATCTCTGTAGGGCAATTTGCCAAAGATAGCAATGTTTATTTCGAGTTTCATCCTGTGCTGTGTAAACTTGGTGGGCCACATGCATAATGGCCTGTATCGATTTGATTTCTCTTGAGTTGAAGCATGTAAACTTGGTCCAGCTGCTACTTTGGGGTCTCCAGTGGTGCATAATGTTGAAGCTTCCTCTACTCTTAATCTTTGGCATAATAAACTTGGACACCCTTGTACGAACATTCTTCATCTTATATTACGTTCTTGTAATGTTTCTTTCAAAAATAGTGACCTGCCTCTTAAGTGTACAGCTTGTAAAATAGGCAAATCCCATAGATTGCCTTTTGCTACTTCAAAAATAGTGTACTCGGCTCCTTTTGAATTAGTGACATCGGATGTTTGGGTTCCAGCTCACGTGTTGTCCAGTGGATACTCTTATTATGTTTCTTTTATTAATCACTATAGTAGATTTACATGGTTATATTTTCTCAAGACTAAATCAGAGGTTGCTCGATGTTTTTCTCAGTTCTACAAGATGGATTCAAGTTTAATTTGGCCAGACAATCAAAATGTTACAGACTGATAGAGGGGGAGAGTTTCATGTTCTCTCAGCTGAGCTTAATCGACTTGGTGTTCGTCATCGAGGTACATGTCCTCACACCTCTAAACAAAATGGGGTTGTAGAGAGAAGACATCGTCATGTAGTTGAAATGGGGTTGACATTGTTGGCACAAGCTTCTATGCCATTAGAATACTGGTCTGATGCCTTCTCTCATGAGGTTCATTTAATCAACAGACTCCCTACTCCTGTGTTGCAACATATTTCTCCTTATGAGAAGTTTTATAAGGTTCAGCCTAATTATACTCAATTGAAGGTCTTTGGGAGTGCCTGTTTTCCTCATCTTCGACATTTTCAAAGGTATAAGCTTTAGTTTCGGTCCAGCAAATGTGTGTTCCTTGGTTTTGGATATCATCAAAAGGGGTTTAGGTGTCTTGTTGCTGATGGCCATGTGTTTCTTTCTCGAGTGTAATATTTGATGAAATAGATTTTCCTTTTCAAGCTGGTTTTCTTTTTCCACAAGGGTCTAGTTCTATCAAGTTCATTCATCATCGGTCTCCTATACCTGTGGTTATGATGCCCGATTCTGACTTTGGTATGTTGGGCTCCGATGCAGTTGTTAATAGTCCAATTCCATCTCCTCATTTCCCTTCTCCTATCTTGAGATCTACAAATTCGTGCTCCTCTATTGGATATGATGCTGAGAATGTGATTGCACCTTTGCATAGTGTGTCTGATGCTGTCAGTATACCACCATCATCTCATGTTAACCATCATCCTATGCAAACACGGTCGAAGAGTGGTATTTTTAAACCAAAAATGTTCACTTCTATCTTGGATGAGAAGGAGCCTTCCACGATAACTGAAGCTTTTCAAAGTCCTACTTGGACTGATGCTGTAAAGGCCGAATATAGTGCTTTAATAGCGAATCACACGTGGGATCTTGTTTACTTACCTGAAGGTCGTCGAGCTATTGATTGTAAATGGATTTTTAAACTCAAACGTCATGCAGATGGTTCAATTGCTAGATACAAGGGTAGACTCATTGTACGAGTTTATCTTCAGGAAGCTGGAGTCAATTTCTTTGAGACGTTTAGTCTTGTTGTTAAGCCAACAACTTTCCGAGTAGTGTTGGCCCTTGCTATTTCTCGAGGGTGGTCTCTTCCACAAGTGGACATCAACAACGCTTTTCTCAATGGAGATTTGCATGAAGAGATATACATAACACAGCCACCAGGTTTTGAACAGCATAGTGTTGATGGGAAACAACTTGTGTGCCGGTTAAGAAAGGCACTTTATGGTCTTAAGCAAGCCCCTCGGGCTTGGTTTCACAAGCTGAGGGAATTTTTACTTGCAAATCAATTTGTGGTTTCTAAAGCCGATAGTTCACTCTTCATTCGACAAACAGACACTCAACTTCTCTATGTGCTCGTGTACATCGATGACATAATAGTCACTGGCAGTGATTCCCATGGTATTGATAGTTTTGTTCAATCACTTGATACTAATTTCTCTTTAAAAGATTTGGGTCAGTTGAGCTATTTTCTTGGTATTGAGGTCATTCACACTTCGAATGGCGTCTTCTTGATTCAAAAGAAGTATATTCTCGACATACTTCAACGAGCTTCCATGGCGAAGTCGAACACCTCTCCAACTCGATGGTCACTACATGCAAACTGTCTGTTCATGAAGGAACTCCTATTGAAGATGATCGACTATTCAGAAGCATTGTGGGTGCCTTCTAATATGTGGTTGTAACGAGACCAGACATTACGTTCTCAGTAAATAAAGCCTGTCAATTTATGCATCGGCCGTTGGATACTCATTATAAAGCTGTAAAAAGAATTTTACGGTATCTACAAGGGACACTAGATTTTAGCTTACATTTCACTCGGACCTCAAAACTATTACTTGAAGGATACTCTGATGCAAGTTGGGCATCAGACACTGATGATCGTAGGCCGACTTCAGGGTTTTGTGTCTTCTTGAGAGGTAATCTAGTTTGCTGGGAAAGTAGGAACAGTCAGTCGTGTCCTATTCCATAGTGGAGGCGGGATACAGGAGCTTAGGTCAGGTCACTGCGAAAATGGTTTGGATTAAATCGTTATTATCTGAACTTGGTGTTTCTACTCTTAACAAAGCCATGCTCTGGTGTGATAACTCAGCTGCAGTTGCTGTGGCCAACAATCCTGTGATGCATTCAAAATTTAAACATGTGGAGTTGGATTTGTTTTTTATCAGGGAAAAAGTTGCGGGTGGTTCTTTTGGAGTTGGTCACGTGTCTGGACAAGATCAAGTTGCCGATATATTAACTAAACCTCTTTCAGTTGGTTTGTTTGATAGATTCAAGAAGAAACTGCGTGTTGTTTTCAAAGGAGAAGTGATATTACCATAGAGAAGATTGATAAGCATGGGGCATGTTAGGATATGTCTAACAGTATTAAATAGGTTAGTTAGTCTGTTGACTCAAGCTGTTAAACAGCTGTAAAGGTAGTTACACTACCTCATTAAATACTCAGTTTTCTCTCTTAATGAAGTATGCATGAAGTATTATTCTTCATACGTTGAGTCTTTCAACATGCTATACTGTGCCCCATCTGCGTTTAGTGGCATTTAGTTGCCTTTTCTAGCTATAATTCCTATGAAGCTTTTGCTTTTAGTCTCTGCTCATAATGTAATATTGTTAACTCAGTTGGAAGTTTGAACAATACGAGTAAGAGTACTGGAATGTTTTTTATGCTATGCAAGTTTGGTTGCAGTTCCATTAACACCAACCACTTACACTTATCTGCAGTTTGAAGCAATGAACTATAGAAGTGTTATTTGTTGCATATTTTTAATTTTAATTTATTATTATATTTTTTGAAAAATTTTATTTATTTTTAAATTTTATATATTATTGTTTCTTGTCAACAATATTTATATATATATATATTTACATTTATTGTTATATTTCTTTTTGAAAATTTTATGTATTATTATATATTTCTTTGAATTTTTAGAATTAGCATCAAATTTGTTATAATATGTAAAAGTTAAGGGCTAAATTTGTTATTATATTGATTATTTTAAGCGCCACATCAACTTCTTGTTTGTAATTTTAACGAGAGTGACCTAAATGATTGAACTATGTAATGTGGATGCTTAAATTGTATTTTTTTATTTTGAGTGCCTAAAATGAAAATTTTTTATAGTTGAGTGACTATTTTTGTAGTTTCCTCTATATAATAAAAAAACATTTTTTAGTCCAAATTGACATGCAAAATTATACGAGTCTTAGACACTAATGCAATTGTGTAACAATAGTAATATTATTAATTTACAAAGTAAATTATTTTATTTTGATGGTTCTTTTGTTATTTCATATTTTTATGTAGAAAAAAACATAAAAAAAACTTTGAGTTATGAGTTAGTTCTTTGACGCCACGTTTGGTTCGCTGTAATGGAATAGAGCTGTAATTGAATAGAGGTGTAATGGAATAGAGGTGTAATGGAATAGAGTTGTAATAAGTAATTCAACTGTTTGGTTGAATAGAATGGAATAGAGCTGTAATAGAATTCTTGTGTTTGGTTGAATGGAATGATGTTGTAATAGCATAAAGAAAAGAACTAAAATGACCAGAATACTCTTAGCAGAATTTTTTTAGGTAGATGATTATTGTTATTGTTATTAAATTTTAATAAGATTATTATTGAAAATAATTTAATAAAAATAATAAATAATTTAATCATATTGTAACATAATTATTATTAAATATAATTTAATAAAAAATAATTTAATAACATTCTTAATATATTTATTATATGATTTAAAAATCAAAATATATAATACTATAAAATATATATAATCTATTTTATTATTTTTAAATTGTAATGCATATTTAATGTGCTAAAATATCATTATTGAAACAAATAATTTAATTATTCTACAATAAAAAATATTAGAAGTAATAAATAACTTGAGAATTTATATTTTGCATAAACATAATATTCATATATTAACAAAATGTTACATGAAACATATATAAGTAAGTTAATTTTAACTTATGCCATGCATCTTTAAAGGCTAATTTTAATCAAAATAGATGAACTCCTAATCCTTGCTATGTATTAGTTAATTAATTTATGTGATTAAAGTACATGTCTTGCATGCTTTATATTATAGTATAGTATACATTTCTATTGCAATCCCTATAGTTTTATATCTTGCTTTGTGCACCTTATCTAAGGATTGAAACATATGATTGACATGTTGATTTTAGAAATAATTAGAAGAAATAGATTAATATAATACCAAGCTAAAATATACCGTCCCAAATATTACAAACACAAAAGTTACCAAAATATCATCAATTTCCCGATATGGAGTCTTAGCTCAAAGCTTGTAATGAGGGGCTGAACAATTTCCCAATATGGGAGAACGAAGTGGCATTTTAGGACTAGACACGGGCGGATGTTTTATTCCAATTAGCCTTCGATCATGCTCTACTCGTCTTCAATGAAAATTCTTCCAATAAAATCCGAAACCTCTTGAGTAGAGTTTTGGACCGACGGTGATATTGAAGAAGATCACTTGTAGTGATTTGTAGGCATGCTGCAATTTCTTCTCGATGTCATAGTCTTGTAAGATGTCAATGATGCCAAAGTATAACACAACTTCATAAACTTCGCCACTATGTGAAAAGAGACCGACTCCACCACGTGTATCTTGATCAAAGTCGCTTCTTCTTGACATTCACACTACTCTTTTTTGGCATGTTTGCTCCTAGCCGTATCAATGGTTTCGCCAAAAGAAAAATACATAGAAAATTATTTAGAATTTCATTAAGTTTTCTTTCCTACAAAATCACAACTCAGAAGAGGCATCAATACACAACACATAAAATTCTAAGCGCATACTATCAAAGCCCATTTCAGATCTAATTCCCTAAAGTATCTCGAATGCATATATAATTTTTCACCAAGAGGGTGATGAACAAATGGTATGTCATATGGTGACAGTCCAAAAATCATTAGAAGGGAAAGAGACCTTAAAATAGAATAACTAGTGATATGCACAGAACCATCGGGTCGCATTCTCCACCATTCTCATCCACCAAGTTCATGAATCATTTCATAGAAACTAGATAATGGGTAACAAAAAATCAAGGCAACTCTTGATTCTTATCTAGTAGGATCATAAAGGGCCACAATTGCTACATGCCCCACCAAAATAAAATTGTCTTCGAATTATTTCCACAAAATCACTCGAGACAACACAATCAACCTTCAATTATTCCATCGAATATGATCAAGTATCAACAGTTGACCGAGAAATTTAAAATTTAAGCATCATCATGGAGGAGCCTTGCCTAATTCCACATCTATAATAAGGAAATAACTAGAACCAAAATATTATTTAAGGAAGAGAGCAAAACATACAAAGCCGCCTAAAATTGATCCATGTCCAGTAGCTCACTTCAAGGAATCTACGACCACGCATAAACTTTTCATTCGATATGAATCCTTTTTGCTGCATAGGAAGGCATATTCAAATCCTATTCTTATTTCAACAGATATTATCCATTCAAATTTCATGAGGAATAGTATGGTTTTCTATTAACTTACTCAGACGCAAGAGAAAGCGGTGATAACCCCATTTTATCACCTCTATTATCATCCCGAAAGTGTAGTCCAACCAAAAGACTATAATCCATAATTCTCTCACCTCCAAGAACTCATAATCTCGATCAATTTGCCTATCACCATGTAGTCATAGGAAATTAGCAAAATACACGATCTTGTGACATAACAGAGTAAAGTAATAAAATATAGCTTACTTCATAAGCTCTTGGAACCAATTCCGCTAGAGGCGAAACACATAATTAAGATCCGGTCTTTAAGGGAGTGGTTTCATCAATTTCCTCTTCCGCTTATCGGTTGAGCGGCCATGGGAGGATCCTTTCGAGTCAAACCGTCTATGAATTCGATAGTCGAGCAAAACAGATTCCCTATCACAATGAACCGGTCCGGTATTTAACAACGACAATTTTTGAGCAAGTGAGATAATTTCATCAATGATCAAAGCGTTGAATGAGAATAAATTCACACGTACCTTTTGGCCACCTATAGGTTTGACACAATGCACACCAAAGAATTTTGTCACTAGGAATTTTCGTATTTAGAAACATGTTGGTAGTAACTTGGAAGCATCCTTATAAGAACTCGTCTGACAAATCATAGACTTAAATCGGTTTAAACATCCCTACCATTAAAAAATGTTAGTTTAACAAATTAAGTCATTTGAAAATGAGAAGCAAACAATTTTCCAACTTTAAAGAATGCAATATGAGGAATTAATGCATCAAGAAACACAACAAATTTCACGTTAAGTCAAAAGGGTGCCAACTAACCTTGACTTGATTTCTTTCTTGTCTTTATCATAAATCATCATCCCGAGTAAGGTAAAAGAAGCTTCCACTCTTCCCGGGAAGAAAGCTACCTAAGGGCATCACTACCGCAAATAGCTACCATGTAATCAGCAGGATCAACTTGGAATAGGTCCCTCAAATGTCTAAAAAGAAAATCCAAAAGGAATGCAGTCAACAATATAGCACAAAGCAATTAAAACAAATAGGAAGAGCAACAAAGCATTCTGAACCAATCGTACCTAAACACTTATCTTCAAAATTTGCAGATAAACCAACGAATTGCAAACAAAGAACAGATATTCAACTAAGAAGAAGAAGCAAAAGCAAACGGACTTAAAAACCATCGGACAATAATCCTTCCACCGGAACTCCACAGATTGATGAGGAGGTGTAAGCTTTGATCCTTCAACAGGAAACCTGGTCCAGAACTTCTCCTTGGGATCAAAATCACTTGGCTTCAAATCGCGCAAAATTGAGGCATCTTTCCCAACATTATATCAAAATCAATCTTCTTTGATACTTTTTTAAATCCCCAATTCTAAACAAATGACATTGGATTTGTCCTCCACAATCGACACCCACCCAGTCACCGAAGTTTAAAGCTTTAAACCACTCTTCACCCACCCAAAAAAAATGGAAACAAAATCAATTCGCCCCCCCCAATTTATCTTCCTAATTAAGAATAGACCCAGAATAGATCATCACCTAAAGCAGTAAAACCCGATTTATTGACTAAATTATAGGAAGCGTTTATGAAGATGAAAAAGAAAAGAAGAAAAGAGAAATCACCACGGAAGCACTTGCAAAACGAGAATCGGGAGAGGGTGAAGCGGTGGAGCCTTGTGGGGTGGCTTTTTGGTAGCTTCATTTGCTCTTGCTTTTAGAGCTCTGGGTTGGGGGGTAAAAATTGGAAAGGAATAGGTAAACGGTGGTTTGAGAAGGGAATAGAAATCCCCCAAAAATCAGCGAATTTTGCGTATAGATACGTAATGGAATAAGCCTGTAATAGGCATTCCATTGAACCAAACGGAGGATTAAGGTGGGCCCATGGAATAGGGGTATAATGGCATGCCATTACACCCAACCAAACATACCGTGAGTTTTAAAATATTTCTTTTTTTAATAATATTTAAAATAGTCTTCTTTTTAAAATTATGTTTTAAATTTGGTTTTTTCATTAATAATAAAGTTTTAAATAATAAACAACATGCATTTAATTAAAATTTAAAACTAAAATCTAAACATAAATCACAAAATAATGTAATTGTATGTAGCTATCAAATATAATAAAATCTTCTTTTTAAAAAAAATCTTATAAAAACATCTTTTAAATATAAAGATTTTTTATATATTTAAATGATATCATCAACTTTGGAAGCCTAATTGTTAAAGATGAAAATACTCATCAAACTCTAAAATGACATTAATTTATAAAAAGTAATCATTTTTAAAATTTTTTATGTAAAATAAAAAGTTAAATTTTTTATTAGAAATTGTGTATCTATACATTTCTCGACAATAGAAATATCTTTTATTTTTACTTTCCTTTTAAAATGGTAAACTTTCCAACGGTAGAAACTACATAATTACTAAGGAACTATAATGTTTGTAGTTTTGAAAATTGAAATCATTTGAATTTTTCAACATCATATTAAAACCGACCTAAAAGCCAAGAAAAGCGAAACAAGGAAAAAAAATCATTATAGAAAAATTAATAAAACAATAAATAAAAGAGAATGAAAATACAAGAGAATTTTATTATTTTATTTTCACTTATAAGATGCTATTTATAAGCTACTTTACATTCAATTAATAAAGGTATTACATTTAATGAATTAAAGTTTCTTAATTACTCTATTTAATAATCTCACGATTATAAATTAAGTAAAGAGTTTTATCTCATTACTTTAATATGCTCAAAGGGGTTATGACATCCATTTAATTTACAACACTCCCCCTTGAATGTCTTTTAAATAAGAATGTGCCTCATTAAAACATTTATTAGGAAAAATCTTGTGGGATAAAAACTTAATGAAGGAAAAAGAGTACACAATTTCCTATTACAAGTTGCCTCGTTAAAAACCTTTACCAGGAAAACCCGGTGGAACAAAACCTTGGTTAAAGGAAAAGAGTACAACATGTTTTAGACTCCTCCTGATGGCAACATCACATTATATCTTTGAGTCGACGCATTCCAATCTTGTATCGTAGTTTTCATATGTTGAAGTTGGCAATGCCTGGGTAAAAAGATCTGCTAAATTATCATTAGAACGAATTTGTTGAACTTCTATGTCACCTTTCTTCTCAAGATCATGAGTAAAGAATAATTTTGGTGAAATATGTTTCATTCTGTCACCTTTGATATAACCACCCTTTAATTGAGCTATACATGCTGCATTATCTTCGTATAAGATAGTTGGCATATTTTCCTGTAAAGGTAATTTACATATCTTCTGGATATGTTGGGTTAATAACCTTAGTCAAACACACTCTCGGCTTGTCTCATGCATTTCAATTATTTCAGCATGATTTGAAGAGGCAGTAACTAATGTTTGCTTTGTCAAACGCCATGATATGGCAGTACCTCCACATGTAAATAAATATCCCGTTTGAGATCGACCTTTATGTGGATCCGATAAATATCCAGCATCAGCATAACCAACTAATAGGGATTTTGAATCATTTGAATAAAATAACCTCATATCAATGATCCCTCTATGATATCTAAATACATGTTTAATTCCATTCCAATGTCTACGTGTTGGAGAGGAACTAAATCTTGCTAACAAGTTTACAGCAAAAGCTATATCAGGTCTTGTGTTATTTGCAAGATACATCAATGCTCCTATGGCACTTAGATATGGTACTTCAGGACCAAGAAACTCTTCATCATTCTCACAAGGATGAAATTTATCTTTATTCACATCTAACGATCGTACAACCATCGGGGTACTCAATGGATGTGCCTTATCCATATAAAATTTATTTAAGATCTTTTTGTATAAGTTGACTGATGGACATGAATTCCATATTTTAAATGCTCGATCTGCAGACCAAGACAAAATTTTATTTTTCCAAGATCTTTCATCTCAAATTCTTTCTTTAAATAATTTACTGCATTTTGAAGCTCTTCAGGAGTTCCAATAATATTTAGATCATCAATATAAATAGAAATTATCACGAAGTTCGATTCAGACCTTTTTATGAAAACACATGGGCAGATTGGATCGTTTTTATAACATTCTTTTAACAAATATTCACTAAGACGATTGTACCACATACGTCTAGATTGTTTTAATCCATATAAACTTTTCTTTAATCTGATTGACCAATTTTCCCGGGAAACACTATATCCTTCAAGGATTTTAAATCCTTCTGGGATTTTCATATAAATTTCACTATCAAATGTACCATAGAAATAGGCTGTAATAACATCCATTAGACGCATGTCAAGTTTTTCACATGCTGCCAGACTAATAAGGTATCTAAACGTGATTGTATCCACCACAGGAGAATATGTCTCTTCATAATTAATGCCGAGTCTTTGCGAAAATCCTTGTGCTACAAGTCGTGATTTAGATGTTACGAATTCATTTTTCTCATTTTGTTTTCACACAAATATCTATTTATTTCCTACCGGCTTTACATATTTAGGTGTTTGGACTATAGGTCCAAAAACCTCACGTTTAGAAAGTGAATTTAATTTGCTTGAATTACGTCTTTCCATTTTGGCCAATCTTTTCTATTTCTATATTCCTCAATAGATTAAGGCTCAGGATCCTCATTTTCTTTTTCTATTTCAATAGCAACATTATAAGCAAAATTGTTGTCGGTAACTATATTTTTTCGGTTCCATCTTTTTCTAAAGTAACATAACTTATTGAGATTTCTTCGTTATCACCATTTTCAAGTACCTGAACCTCTCCTAGGGTTTTTTGATTAGTTATATCTTTGGCCTCTTCTGGGGCACTTGCCTCCACAATATTACCATCTTGAATAATTGATCCTTTCTTTTTACGAGGATTTTTAACTTTGGAACCGACTGGTCTTCCACGCTTCAGGCATGGATTACTTTCTTTTGCACTAACAATTTGCTTTATTGGGATATCAATTCGTATTGGAGCATTTTCAGTTGGTATGTGAGATTTTGTAATTCTCTTTAGGTCAGTAAATGAATCTGGCAGTTGATTGGCAATATTTTGCAAATGTATAATCCTTTGAACTTCTTGTTCACATTTATTTGTACGAATATCTAATTGAGATAATGATGATCTATTCCATGTTATTTCTTTTACCACTTGTATTTTCTCTACCCCTAATGTTGGGAATGTTGTTTCATCAAAATGACAATCAATAAATCGTGCAGTAAATAAATCTCCTGTTAATGGTTCAGCATACTTAATTATAGAAGGAGGTTCATAACCAACATATATTCCCAACCTCCTTTGAGGACCCATCTTTGTGCGTTGTGGTGGAGCAACTGGAACATATGCTGCACATCCAAATGGGAAATATTTGGCTCCTGACCAAAAGCCTATTGTAATGGGGAGTACTTATTATAACTTGTTGGCCTTAAGTGCATAAGTGCTGCTGCATGCAAAATAGCATATCCCCAAGCTGTAATAGGGAGATTTGTTCTCATAAGCAATGGTCGAGCTATTAGTTGGAGGCTTTTGATAAATGATTCAGCTAAACCATTTTGTGTATGAACATAGCTACGGATGTTCAACTTTTATCCCAATTGACATACAATAATCATTAAAAGCTTGGGATGTAAACTCACCAGCATTATCAAGACAAATAGTTTTGATTGCATAATCCGGAAATTGTGCTCTTAATCGAATTATTTGAGCAAGTAGTCTCGCAAACGCCAGGTTACGAGTCGATAATAAGCACACATGTGACCACCTACTAGATGCATCTATTAATACCATAAAATATCTGAATAGTCCACATGGTGGATGAATGGGCCCACATATATCACCTTGAATACTTTCCAGAAATGCTGGAGATTCAATCCCAACTTTAGCTAGTGATGGTCTAATAATCAATTTTTCTTGAGAACAAGAGACACAAGATAAATCCTTAAATTCAAGAATCTTTTGTTTCTTTAATGAGTGTCCAATTGAATTCTCAATGATTCTTCGCATCATAATAGATTCGGGATGGCCTAATCGGTCATGTCAAATAGTAAAAGTATGTGGTTCTACAAACTTCTGGTTTGTAGTAACATGTGACTCAATTGCACTAATATGTGTATAATATAAACTTGATGAAAAAGCAGGTAACCTTTCCAAAATATATTTCTTTCCATATTCAACATTTGTAATATATATATTCAACATTTTTCTCATTCATAGTCTCAATATGATATCCATTAAGACGAATATATTTAAAACTCAATAAATTTCTTTGAGACTTGGTGGAATATATAGCATCACCAATGATAAATTTTCACCTTTAGGTAATAATATAATAGCTCTTCCAGAGCCTTCAATAAGTTTTGAACTACCGATATTGTATTAATGTAACAGTTCGATTTAGGGCCTAGTCGGAATAGTGGTACGAGGCCACGAATTCGAAGTGAATTTATGAGTTTTTAAGGTTTATGCCATGTTTGCATGCTAGTGTGAAAGTTTCATGAAGCAATTTTGTTAAATTGAGGTTGAATGGTACAAAAGGACTAAATTGCAAAAGTTGCAAAATATGAGTTTCTAGAAGCTTTTTATATGAAATAGCTTTAGAATATAAATTAGAAGTCCTTAAGTAGGAATTTGCCCAAATTATAATTTTTGGACAAAATTGGACATGAGTTAGTAAAATAGAAATTTTTAAAGAGAAGGGCATTTTAGTCATTTGTCTAATAAATGATTAAAATAGGAAAAAGATAATAAAAATCTATTCATCTTCTTCCTCACATTGTCGAAAATTTGGAGACTCCATAGCTAGGGTTCTTCATTTTTTTCAAGCTTGCTAGTAAGTTCATCTTAGCCCCGTTTTTAATATTATTCGTATTTTTGAAGTTCTCGTAATATGAATTAGCTATTTTTAGCTATAAAATGAGCTAAGATGCATGTTCAAAAATCTACCCATGAATGACATGCTTGTTAAATGATGTTTTATGGAAGTTTATGAGAGTTTGATGTTAGATAAACATCTTTTTCTATGTGAAATTCATGAAAAATGCATGTAGAGACTAGTTTGTTAATTTATGAGATTTGGTCATACATGGTAGAAATAGTGAGAATTTGCTATTGCTATAGCTGAGATAATGAGTCACCTAAGCATGAAGTTTATGAAAGTTGAATGAGAATAATTTTACGAGCCTTGGGGCAAAAGTGCAAATATGAGAAAGTTTAAGGGCAAAATAGTAATTTTTCCAAAGTATGTGTTAAGGGCCAATTTAGTCAATGTGATTATTAAATGAGTTGAATTATTATTATAGATCAAGAAAAACAAAGCCCGAATCGAAATCGAGGCAACAACAAAGTCGAGGACTAAATTGCATATCCACATACATTTTGTATATTGAGGTAAGTTTGTATGATTTCTAAGCTTTATGATTTTAATCATTGAATTGCTTAGTATAATGTACACTATTTTCATGGAATGTTTAATGCTATGTTAAACAAAAAAATCAATGAGATTAAGTACGAGCAAGTCCCGATTGAAGATGAATTTCTAGGATACTCGATCTACCACATGAGATAAGAAAGTCTGTATAAGACCAAGCCAAGGCATGGAATTGGCAATCAAACATAGATATCATGTAAGTCCAAGGCAAGCTTGGCATTGAACATATATCATGTAAGTCCAAGGCAAGCTTGGCATTGAAAAGCTATCAAGAGAAAGAGATCCCATGTAAGTTCAAGACAAGCTTGGCATTGAAAAGCTATCAAGAGAAATAGATCCCATGTAAGTCCAAGCCAAGGCATGGCATTGGTGAGAACAAGAAAGACTTCGTATAAGTCCATGTCAAGACATGGCCTCGAAACCAAGATGAGATATTTCATGTAAGACCGTATCTAGGGTATGGCTTTGGTATCAAGTTCGTGGGAAGAGATTTAGTATCCTCGGTTATTCGTAGAAATTCATCAGGTAAATGAGTAAAGTTAAAATTAGATGACAAGAAAGATAAGTAAGCAAAGCTATTATCAAGTTGGAAATGAGTATTATTCATGTTATGAATAATGAATGAAAGATTATGATTATCATGTTAAAGTATACTGATCAATGTGATCAAGTGATATAGGTACCTTATTTATCCCACGGGGATGAGACTAGTAAGTATCATGAGATATGTAAGAATCAGTATGAGTAAGTAAACTTTATAGCTGAAATCTATGATACCATTGTTTATGTCAAATGGTTTATATTAATCAAGTATGTTGCTATGTTCATTATATACAAACTTACTAAGCTAAATGCTTATGTCTTTTATTCTTTCTTTCTATGTAGTTCTGCTAAGCCAATCTCGTGGATTATCGTCATCAGAGTTCGGAGCACACTATCAATCATTATTTTGGTATAGCCAAGTTATTTTACTAAGTATGGCATGTATATGAAGCATTTCATTTTGAGAATATGTTCTAAGAAGAGCCAAAGTGTTGGCTATTAAGTTTATTATTCTTTTGTATATGGCTAAGTGTTTGACCAAAATTGACTAAGTATGTATGTTTATTGAGATCAATGAAGTATGTAGTAATGTTTATGAAAAATGTATTGAATTGAGCATGAGTTTGGTCTAGATTTCAGGCTGGCAATTGGTTTGGTAAATAGCCTCTAAGTGCCCACATGGTTAAACACATGGGCGTGTGTCTAGGCTATACGTACCCTGCACCTTAGTGTTTTAAGTCAGAATAGGCCACGGGCATATCCCACGGTTGTTTGTTTAGACCATGTGTGATACACGGTCAGAACATGGGCGTGTGCCCCAGACCGTGTGAATAAGTCAATATATCAAGGTATAGCACATGGTTTACATCCACGGGCGTGTCAAGGCCGTTTGTAATTAGTCAGTGTCGACCACGAGTGGAAGACACAGGCATGTGTTAGGGGTACACGGGCGTGTGACCCCTGTTTTAAGGAAAAGTTTTCATTTGAGTTCTGAAAGTTTCCAGATACGTGTTTAAGGCCTTGTAGGCCCATGAAATGTATGATTAGATTAAGAAAGAGAAGTTTTTAATTCGAAACAAAATTTTATAGCTCGTAAGTACATTTTTTAAGTGAGTTCAAGCATGGTAATGTCCCGTATCCAGTCTTAGCAACGGACTTAGATATGGGGTGTTGCAATTAACATGGGCATTACTCATTGTCAAATGAGAAAAATATTTTTTATCTTTGAGTATCGTATATGTTGTAGCATTATCTGCAAGACACATATCTTCATTGATTTTGGGTCCATCAAAATTTTGTTGAATATTCATATTCTTCATAAAAACAAACAAAATATAATATGAGAAACATTGCAATTATTTATTAAATACATAAATTATTCTTTATGCAAGAAAATAAAATATACTTAAAACAACATAAAATGTCAAAATAACATCAAATTTTCTAATGATTCTCAAAGAAATCTGCTACATCTAGGTGAGTTATATTATTAAGGTCATTAAATTTATCATCCTCATAGGCATGGTTAGTTTTATTAATATAGTGAATATCTTTATCTTTTGCCTCCATTTCATCATTTTGGGATATAAAATTTGTCTCCATATGATTTCTCTTCCTTTTAATGGATGCTTGATAAAATTTCACTAAATGCTCAGACGTACAACAGGTACATGACCAATGCCCCTTCATACCACATCGGTAGCATATATTCTCAACAATCTTTGAAGGATTATTTTCACCACTTCTTTCTTGTCTTTCATTGTTATTCTTTTTCTGGTGGTTAGAAGTATCATTGTTATGACTACCATGATAACGATTACTAATACGTCCTCGATCACGTCCCCCACTACGTCCACGACCATGGCCACGACTTCTATATTTTCTATTTTCATAATTATTGTATACTGCTACATTCACTTCAGGGAATGGTGCAGAACCAGTGGGACGAATTCCATGATTTTTCATCAATAGCTCATTATTTTGTTCAACCACCAAAAGGCATGAAATCAATTCAGAACACCTTTTAAAACCTTTATCACGGTATTGCTGCTGCAGAAGCACATTAGTAGCTTGAAAGGTTGAAAATGTTTTCTCTAACAAGTCCTCATCAGTTATGTTTTCTCCACATAATTTTAGTTGAGAACTAATTTTGAAAAGTTCTGAATTGTATTCACTTACAGTCTTAAAATCTTGTGACCGTAAGTGCATCCAATCATAACGAGCTTTAGGGAGTATCACAGTTTTCTGATGATCAAATCGTTCTTTCAAATTTTTCCACAACTCAAGAGTTTCACAGTGAGATATTCCACTTTTAATCCTTCATGCAGATGATGACGGATGAAAATCATTGCTTTTGCCTTGTCTTGATTAGATGCTTCTTTATCTGCTAATATAGTATATCCTAGACCTTTAGCATCTAGGTGAATTTCAGCATCTAACACCCATGACAAATAATTCTTGCCTGAGATGTCTAAGGCCACAAATTCAAGTTTGGCAAGATTTGACATTATAATCACTTGAATCAAAAAAAAATATTAGTAAAATAATAAGTATTCTCAATCGTGAAATAATTCAATTATATATATCAAATTTGCTAAATAATAATATGTATGTCAAATATTGGCATAAAGAAGAATAATTATAATAATAACTTAACACAAATTAAATTAATTGAAATTTCTTTTAATAAAAAAAAACATGTATATATAATTATCATTATTAGATTTTAGTTGTAAAAATAAATGTGTAAATGTTACCCAAAGCAAATATTTTATCTAGAAAATAAAATAAAAGAATTATGAAAATACGTTTACCGTATATAGTTTAACGGGAGTTATACGGGCAAATTATATAAAGTTGAAATGACGTGAACTTCACTATGAACTCGTAGAAGCTCGTGCTAATAACGTGTTAAAGAAAAATTAATAAAACAATAAATAAAAGAGGATGGAAAATACGAGAGAATTTCATTGCTTTATTTTCACTTACAAGGTGCTATTTATAATCTCCTTTACATTCAATCAATAAAGGTATTACATTTAATGAATTAAAGTTTCTTAATTACTCTATTTAATAATCTCCTGATTATAAATTAAGTAAAGAGTTTCATCTCATTACTTTAATATGCTCAAAGGGGGTTACGACATCCATTTAATTTACAACAAACTCAAGGTTTTTAATATCTTTTTCCAACTATCCCATTACAGACTATTTTACCTATAAAGGTCCTTTTCAAAGTATATTTATGGAAATGGGCCAATTTTTGCATTATTTATTGGAAAGGGTCGAAAATGACAAAATACGTCCACGTAAGAGCGTTTTTGGGTGAAATTTCAGCAAAATGCGCCCGTGGGGGAGCGATTTTACCATGTCAGCACAAAACGCGCTGATGTGGACGCGCTTTGTTGACGTGGCAAAATTGCTCCCCCAGGGGCGTGTTTTTTTCCCAACGGCTACTTTATTTTTTGACCGTTGGGGGGTCCAACGGTCAAAAAATTTTCCATAAAACCCTCCATTCTATTTTTTTCACACTTTATTTTTTCAAAATTTGGCAAAAAAACTCTAAAATTTCTCCCTAAATTTCTCAAAGCTCTTAAATTTCTCCTTAAATTTCTCAAAACTCTCTTTAATTAATTATTTCCTTTTAATTTTTTTATAATTTCAAAAATATTTGATTGTGTTAGCAATGGCTGAGGAATTAATTCGTTGAACAAATGAAAATTGTAAGGGTTAATTTTAATTTTTGAATATTATTTAATTTTTTTCTTTTATGTAATTTTAATTAATTTTTATTTTATAAATTTTTATAATAATCTGTAGATCGAGTGTTACAATGTTATATTTGTAATTTGTCTGGTCCTCCATTACGGTTGATAGAAAATTACTTGAATGAATCGCGTTTTTGGCACGTGGCCACTATAGGTTGGGGGTGCAAGTTGGACCCGAAACTCATCAACGCATTAATAGAAAGGTGGAGACCCAAGACGCAAGCATTCTATCTTCCATGCGAAGAGTGTATCATTACTTTGGAGAACGTGCGTTACAATTAAAATTGCGGTGGATGGGTCCACACTCACCGGGTCCGTTCAATCTGCTGATTGAGGAGCCATATGCTACGATCTTTTGGGTGTGATTCTGGATAATATTTACGAAGGTCGGATCGAGATGGGCTTGTTACGAGACACATTCCGGTGTCGAGGAATGATTTGACTAAAGTAGAAAGAATATGATATGCTCGGCCATACATCCTTGAGATGATTGGAGGTTATTTGATTCTGGACTTGTCACAAAACCTCATACATCTGAGGTGGCTATTGAAACTCATTGATTTTAGAGCAGCTGGTGATTTTAGTTGGGGGGTTTGCCGTGTTGGCAACATTGTACCGAGAGATGTACGGGGCGACGCCACCAAATAAAGCCAAAATCAGAGATTGTCTATCACTACTACAATCATGGGCTCGATTTCACTTTCCATTTTTACGTCCTTAAGTGAACCACCCATATACATTCACACTCATAACGAGGTAAAATTTATATTTGATTTTATAATTATTACATAGATTTAAAATATAATTGTATGCTAAAAATTTATTTAATTAGGTAGAACCATTCGACGAGTTATGTTGGAATACCTACCGCTCTTGAAGATATACGGCTTCTATTAGACTAACGGTCGGAAGCACAAGTAAGTATTAAATAATATATATACATAAAATAGTCGTTTCATTTTTAGTATTTAGTATTATGTATATAACTAATATTTTTATCACGTTCAAATAGTTTCAATGGACACCATCGAGGATCCGGCAATTCAGACAGCAATTCTGGATGAATTCTTTCAAAATTCGAACATTTGGCATGTTAAGGTCCAAATGGTCAACTATGCTACTGTCAAGATGCACCAGATTGATAGAGCATTGTGGCAATTTGGATTCCAACAACTGATTCTCAAGGCACCTGAGGTGCTCGATAATAAGGTAAACGAATACGAATTAGCCGGCATTCTTCTCGGAATATATCGAAATTTGGAAAAATCAGTATGATTAAATACCTACTCGTGAACCGATCATCGTTCTAGAGTTAACATGCACGTCGTATTACATGCCATGGTTTAGGATCCGTGGCAAGCCATATTTGTTGTCGGAAGAGCAAAGGCGTCAACAAATCAGTGTCAAAAGGGAACGACGGGGCCCTTTAAATCCAAAGAGAAAGGATGATGGCACGAGCCCATCAACAGCGCCCACACAATCATCGGGTCCAATGCCTCAACCGATGAGACCCACACCATAGCCCCTTCAGATTATGCCAGATGCGTATCTTAGCCCTGATATGTATTCTAACCCTTATATGTTTCCTTTTTCCAGTCCTATGCTAGGTTGGAATGTATGGCTCGGTGCATCTCCTTTCCCGATAACTGCAACTCAACCCCCGATATATAGGCCATCGTCGCTGGAGAGATTGCACGAGGCACCGTTTAGGAGTTCATCCCATTACCAATCCCCATCGCTTTATGGGATTCAAACACCTCCGTTGTGAATAATGCAAACACCTTCACATTCTTTATTCTATCAAGGTAGGTCATTCTCCCAACACCCACAACCGGAGGAACCACAACCCCCACCGAAAGTTGAACCAATGAGGAATCCAGCGCGTAATCGTCGACCACCTCCATGTGGCATTGATTTCGACCGACACATACATTGATTTTTTTAAATATATTTGTACAAACTTTTTTATATTATTTCATTTAATAAAATAAAAGTTATTTTTAATATTTTAATAGTAAATTATTTTTATATTTTTATTTAATAAAATAGAAGTTCTTTTGAATAAGGTAATAGAAATAATGCGACATAGTTTCATTACAGTAATTATCAACTATTTCGTTTTGGACATGATCGAATTGTATGACTTGGGTTCTTACACCATCCGCACAACTTCTGTTGGTTTGTTCTTTCCCGGATATCAATATTATTACATATTCTACTTGAGTAAGGTTGACTTTTTTATTTGAGACGCAATTCTCTATTCGGTAACAACTTAAATAGAGCAAGCGATACAGATGGCCACTTACGTTCATCTGGGATTGGTGGGAATACGTGTCTCCACACATTGTACATGTATTTTATTTTGTACACTTCGTCGACATATCTCATAGGATCCAAATGGAGATTCTGACAAGCTGCAATTGCATGAGCGCATGGATAACGAAGTGCATCAAACATCCCACAGTTGCAAGTCTTATTTCCCAAGTGTACACGATATTACCCACTGGTAATACCTTGGTTTGGTTTGTTAAACTCGATTGCATGAAACCATAGGTTGTCGCAATTACGTGCATGGTGTTGGCCCACGCCTTCACCTTGTTAATTTCTTGCAATACCTTCCTGAACCATACATTGCGTCTCTGTATTTGGCCTTTATAACTCGCTACTCACTTTGGAAATGGTGCCGTCAAACAAAAATATGTCTCTTGCACAACTGAGGTTATCGGCAAATGACACGTTCATTTAGAATAGAATTTATGCATTCAGCCAGGCTTGAGGTCATATGACCATATCGTAGACTGCCGTCGTATGCTTGTGTTCACTTTTCGAAAGGTATGTTATAGAGGTAGTCTACGCCTTGTTCGTTAACTGGACGCAGAATCCCAACATCTCATGAAAACAATCCTTATTGATCTCCTACCTTGCCAATATAAGTTGATAGCAAAAATTACATACCACTAATCCATTCAGAATAAATTGAATATTACAAACGAAATTATATTAATAGAGATTAAATACCCATGTTGGTCACTTGTTGTCGTTCAGTGGTAGACCGATATTGTCCGTAGTAGTTGGACGCAATGTGCCTTAGACAATACTGATGGTGTATACAATCCCATAAGCTTCCCTGTCACTCAATTGCAGTTAGTATTCAAGTGTCCCATCTGATATAACGCAGATATCAGGTTAGGGGTATACATGCCACCTTAACCTAGAAAGAATGAAATTTCAATCATCACCTGACTCCCCCGGTGTTATTGCAAATGCAATTGGAAGGATTCTCCCATCGCCATCTTGTGTCACAGTTAGTAATAGCTGATGGGTATATCTACCATACATAGAGGTACTGTCAATTTGTACCAATGGCTTGCAGTACACAAATACGTCCCAACATTGCTTAAAGCTCCAAAATAGACGCTTGACCACTTGGCATCCATGGAGCAATCGATCGTTGTAGTATGTAGGGCTCGTTTCAATATCTGTTATGCAACCTAGGACGTACCTCTCCAGCACCTAACACCACTGCCACACCTCATTATATGAAGCATCCTACCCATGAAGCATCCTACCCATTATGCATCTTTTCCAATGCCTTCTACTTAGCTATCCAATCCTTGCGGTAAGAAGGTGTGCACCTCAATTAACTACGAATATAAGCAATTAAGACCAACATAGAAGTCTTGAGATCTGCTTTTACCATCGGTAGTATTAAGCTAGCTATCATACTTGAATCCATCTTGGGATGATCTTGTGAAACACCTGTCAAAGAAGTACGTTAAATAATGCAACATTAAGTAATAACATTATTATTCAAAAACCCTAAACACCCAGTGATACTATACCGACAACACATGTATGTGGACCTTTATACTTTTTTTTTATCTCTCACAAGCCTGTCTTTTTCTTAACCGAAGCCATGATTTTTCATGAACATGTACCGTCTTGCACTGCACACTTGGCCTCGAACTTGTCGGATTTGGGTTTAACCACGTTGTAGTTAACCCCGTGATTAATGATATGTTGTTTCAATGTACCAAGAAAATTATCCTTACTGGAAAACTCCTTACCAACTTCCAATTCACCCGAATCCAATGACGAACTTGTACGGTCACGCCTTCTATGTGATAGCTCTAGAAACTCCGACGTATTATCTGTCGGTATATCGACATTATGCATGTGGGCTGGAGGTGAGTAAGCCCTGAATCACGGATCTTCTTCTTCATCTGAACCCCCTTCAACGTCTTCAAGTTCGGATGGAATAGGCTCTGGTTCAGAAAATAATACAACTTCTGGGACTCTCGAGTTGGATCCATACTGGACTCATCATCTAACCCACCATCATCTGTAACGTACGAGGTCCCCTCGCTGGTGGACGTCGTAGGGAGTACATCATCCCTTCTTGTGGACGTTTCGTAACGTCCCTAATCAGATGTGGATTGCCAACCACTAGAAGTTGATGTCATTTCCCAATACATATTTCCAACATGGAACATCGACCCATCGATGTGCATGTCCTATCCACTAACAGAGTGTCGTGCAGGAGTTGTGTATTCCATACTGCCACCAAATACATGCATTTTTGTGTTCTACCTCCCACTAATGGAGTGTCGGGTAGGGGTTGTGTATTCCTTTCGAACAATAGTAGATGTTGAAGTCGCAAATGCTTTATTCGGCGACAAAAATTGTACATATAACTCAAGATAGGGTGATCCACTAACGAGATGAGTCTGCACCATTGCCTCCAAGCTACGACCACCTTTGATATCAAATGAGTCACATGTCACAGGATCAATCGAAGCACAAAATCGATACTTAATAGAAGAAACCCTCATTGGTGTCGTTCCGAAGATTTTACGCCTAATTCTTTTATGAAGTTCTGTCAAATCTATGTTCTGGTTAAAAACCAGTCGCGTTGTGTTCTCCGATAAAAAAACAACACCGTTCTTGGTGTCACGGACCTCACCATCATAGTAAATAATAGCACTAATACGTTTACTCATCTTCAATTTCTATTCTGCTTAGCCTCTCAAATTTTTCTTATTGTAACTTATGCAACCTGATAATGAAATTTGGTTCATTTATAGCCGAAGACCAAACAATAACTACTGTAGAAAAAGAACGTCCATATGGGAGCTTTTTTCATCAATTTTTTTGACAGTGCATCCTACTTGAAGTGTTTTTGACATTATTTGTTCAAAACCGTCTTCTCAAAATTATTTTTTCAGAACTGTAGAAAAAAAAAAGTCTACGTGGGAGCTTTTTTCATTAAATTTGCTGACAGTGCATCTTGCTTGAAGCATTTTTGACACTATTTGTTTAGAATTGTCTTCTTAAAATTATTTTTGAGGAACTATTATAGAAAAAGAGCATTCATGTGGGAGTTTTTTTCATCAAGTTTGCTGACAGTGCATCCTACTTGAAGCGTTTCTAACACTATTTATTTAGAACCGTCTTCTCAAAATTATTTTTCAGGAACTACTGGAGAAAAAAAATCCTTATTGTCAATACAATTTTCCCTAAACCCTAAACCTAAACACAAAGTTATTTTTAAAAACTAAACCCTAATTTAATTAATTTTTTAAAACTCTAAACCCTAATTTAATTAATTAAATTAAAACCCTAAAACCTAATTTTATTATTATTTTTAAAAAATACTAAACCTTGATTTATTTTTAAAATCCATAAACCTTAAAACTCTAAATTATTTTAACCCTAAACTTACAACCCTAACCCTAAATTAGTTTAACAAAACTCTAAAAACCCTAAACCAAAAAATCTTAGGGACTAAACATGCAAAAAACCCTAACCTAGAAAAACATGGAGCAAAAACGCGCCCTGGGGGAGTGATTTTGCCATGTCAAGAAAAGCGCCCACGTCAGCGCGTTTTGTGCTGACATGTCAAAATCACTCCCCTAGAGAGCGTTTTGCTGAAATTTCACCCAAAAACACTCCTATATGGACGCATTTTATCATTTTCAATTCTTTCCAATAAATAATACAAAAATTGACCCATTTCCGTAAATAAACTTGGAAAAGGGCCTTTATAAGTAAAATAGTCCCCATTACACATGAAAAAAAAAAAGGAATGAAAATGCCTTATATATGGGAAACACGAAGGAGTTATTTTGAAACATAAACCCCCTTAGTGTTTTAAATTTATTTTATAAAGGCTTTTCGCCTTTCTAGTTTTCTCATTTAGTCTCAAATTTTAAATGTTATCTAATTTTAAAAACATGTTAATAATATTAACTATGTTAGTCCCTATAATTTTATATTATTTAGGAAAAGAATTTATCTTATTTAATTTCTGTTTTTGAACAATTAATTTCCATTTTAAATTTTTAATATTATGTTTTTACGAAATTACATCATTTTTTAATCTTTATGATTTTAAAAGAAATATATATGAATGAATACAAACATATTTTTATAAATATAATAAATTATATTATTTAAATATTTATAAAATAAGTGTTTTTCACATATATTATTTAATTGTTATTTGAAATATTTTAACATTTTAGTGTCTAATTTTATATTTTATATGGTGTTTTAATTTATTTAACCATTGATCGGTTGAAATTAAATAGTTTTCAAATATAGAACTTACTATTTTTTTTCCTTCAACTTTATACATGTTATTAATACAGACAAGCATTTAACACTATTTTAATGTTAGTGTTTCCAGAAATTTTACATGAAAATTAAAGAATATTATATTTTCTTACAATGCTTTCTAACTTTTAATGTAAATAAACTAAGAAAATAGTTTTGTCTCACATTAAATAATTATGTTTGTGTTTAATTAAAATATTAATAAAAAGTAAATATATATTAATTAATACATCATGATTCCGTGTAAAATAGTTTTTAATACTATTTAAATTATAAATTTTTCCATAAAATTTATGCATGTAATATATTCAAAATATTACAAATATATTATATTTCAAATAATTTATACAAATAGTAAACTCGTGTGAAGAAAATTAGTTTATTATATAATCCAACTCAAATCCCGGTATAAGCGGTGTATTTATCTGTGGTTAGTGTACAGACAGCAGTAACGATGATATTAGATATTGTAATAATCTTATAGCGTAGAACATAAAAAGATAAAAAAAAGACATCGCAGACGAAAGGTAAATGCCCATCCAAAAGGGCCCTTAGTTGTGAATTTATTAAAAAGCCATTATTTATATAAAGCAATAAAGAGTATTTATATCCACAAAATATATACACATGAAGGGATTTCAACCCAAAATATTAGGATCTTTACTCCTTCAACTTTATCATTTCAGTCAAAGTCATATTTAATTTTGTATTATTTTTTTATAAAATTTGTTATCAATTGTTTTCATCTACATCATGGGTGTGCCATTATCTAGTATTTAATTTTAAGAAAATTATTTAATACATTGATAATGAAATTTTAGAATAATAAAGAGAATAGTTATTATATAACAAAAGTGTTTGATTTTTTTAGGGCAAATATCCCAAAAATACAAAAAAATAAAAATTACGAAAAGACAGTTTTAAAAATATTGACGGAAGGACAATTTCAAAAACGCGTCCGTCGCCATAGCGTTTTTTAAAAGAAACAAAGCGCTTCAGGGCGTTTTGTCACCTCATTAAAAAACGTCACGTAGGCGCTTTTGAGGTGGACAAAAGCTCTCTGGCGCCTTTAGCCCATGTTTTTAAAAAAACTATTCGAATATTTTAAAATTTACGAGAATAAATTATAAAGGCTCAAAGTGACAACACTAATTTTGTTAAGGTGTTATCAATTAATAAGGAAATATAACTTATAAAGAAATCTTTATATAGACAATGTCTTATTTTTGTTTCTCAAGTAAAATGGGATATAGATATATTTATTTATGAATAGTTTGAAATTGTTTTAAACAATGGGATTCCTTCCTCTTTTAACTAACAAACAAGATGACATGCTACACTATATTCGATTTTTTTTTACAAAACAATTTCTCTTTTTATATTTTGTTAACATTTTCTTATATTATAAAAAACAAGAAACAAAAAGCTCAAATATATTTTTACAAATCTAATCATCACTAATATAAAAAATGTTAACAAAATATAAAAAGAGAAATAGTTTTGTAAAAAAATCAAATATAGTGTAGCATGTCATCTCATGTTGTAAAAGTTAAAGAATCCTACATTGTTTTAATGTTGTAAAACTATTCATCTATAAATACACATATCTCATATACTTTACTCAAGAAGAAAAATGAATATTATATAAAGATTTCTTTAGTTATATTTTTATTAATTGATGACATTTAAAAAATGGTGTTGTCACTTTGAGCCTTTATAAAGGTTTATTCTCGTAAATTTTAAAATATTCGAGAATAGTTTTTTTAAAAACACGGCTAAACGAGGACGCTTTATTCAGAAAAGCGCCTACATGGATTTATTGAAAAGCGCAACGTATTGCTTTTATTATCCCTTAAAAAATGACGTGACGTTTTTGAAATTGCCTTTGGTCAATATTTTGAAACTTTGTCTTTCCGTAATTTTTATTTTTTTGGTATTTTGAGATATTTGATTTTTTTTATTGCCAGGTATAAAAACATAATAAAATAAATTTCAAAATTACATTTAATTTTGATCAAATGTGTAATTCAATACATAAATTTTGATTTGCTCTAATTATATATATAATTTTAATTTTCATTTAATTATATACACGAAACTTTGATTTTCTCATTTACTTGTACATATTTTAAAAAATATAAAATTATTTTTATATTGAATAAATATAATTTTTATATGTATTTTGTAAACGTACAATAAATTTTGATTTTTGTAAAACGGTACATGAATTATAATTTTATGTAACTATATATATAACTTGAATTTTAATTTAATTGTAATTTACATTCAATTATAAATATGTATATTAAGGCCACCTTAATACACATATTAATTTTTGAAAATTGAATTAAAATAAAAATTATTACATTCTACATTAAACAAAAAATCATTTATATTCTCTTTATTTTCTTTCTAAAGTAAAATGATTGTAAATTATTAGGTAACATGTACCACTGGAATGTAAAACTTGACATTTGACAAACAAAATTGTTGTTTTAGTACAACAAACTACATTTTATCCAATAAGTAGGGTATATATATATATATATATATATATATATACCTTCTTTCGTTTGAAAGTCTACTTTATTTTTCTGAAATATATTATTTTTATGTTAATGTTGGTATATATTCTATAAGTAAATTTAAATAAAATTCTTTTCTGAATTAAATAAATTTGAATCAAACTAACCTGAACTATCAAAATTCCACCAACAAGTTTGTTTGTTTTTCCCCTAAGGTTTGCTATTTAAAAAGTAGTATATATTTGGTCAATTAAACTTAGTAATTTATGTATTCATATTAGGATGGATTCGCCCAAAAAATGAAAAAATTTGAATAAAAATATAGATTCAAAAACTTAGATTAAATAAAAAATGAGGCATGCTTTTCAAATGGATTGAGCATTAGTTTTTTGGGTTCGGCTTAAATCGAATTTGCAAAAAAGAAAAATCTTGTTGCTTTTTGCTATTGTTTTCATTGTTGTTTTGTCACTGTTTTAGTGTCATTTCGTTATTTTATTGTTATTATTTTATTGTTATTATTTTAATATTATATATCTTTTATTTTATTATTAATTTTGTTATTATTTTAGATATATTTGCTTGTTAAGTTGTACTTATCTTAGTATTATTTAACTATTAATAATTTTTAAATTTTATTTTCAATTTATTGGAAATATTTATTTTAATGTTTTTAGTGTATTTGATACATTATATTTTTTAATTTGTTTTATATAAAATAATAATATAAAAAATTAATACAAACGGGTCGAGTCGAGCCGAACTCGAGTTTTAGTATTTTTATCATGATCGAAATTAGATAAAATTTTTAACCTATTTTTCAGACCGAGCCTGAGCCTGAGCCTAAGCCTAAAATTTTATTTAGACCCGACTCGAGTCATGATCAACTCTAATTATATCCAATATAACTTTTTGTAAATGTTTAAAATATTATATTTTATAATATAATAATATTCATATTATATAAAATCTTATATTTTTAAAGTGATCTATTTTTGCTCTAAAGGTTTAAAGGTTTACACAAACAATAATGCAAAATTGACAAGAGAAGTTTGGAATTGAAATGTAGGGGCAGAGAAAGCAATTGAAAAGAACTAGTAGGCCGACAGATAGAGGGGCAAAAAGGGAAAAAAGAAGAGGAAATGGCGGGGTGAGAAAATAGAGAGAGAGAGAGAGAGGGGTAAATATGAAAAGAGAATGGGCAGAAGACTGAAAGTCATAATCAGCAAGACCCAGATTGTCTCCTCAGAAGTGGATCTTCGCACGTTATCAATGTTTGCCGACTCTTCAACCGTTAATTAATAAAATAACATAATCTTTCTTTTTTGTATCATTTAGGTGAATAGCTTACAAATATACGTAGATGTATATTTTAATAAAGTACAAAATGAAAAAAATTGTGATGAATTAATCCTGATATTAAGTTCATGGTTGGGATATGAATATCCTAATTAATCTTAAATTTTGTTTTTACCATAACTAAACCGTTATCAGTGTAATACCGAGCTAATAAACCATCATTTTAAATGATATTGCACGTATACTCTCTCTCTCTCTTTAGTTATTTTCCTTCTCTTCTTCCTTTTTTCACTCTTCTCTCTTTTTAAGCTGATATGCCTGTCTTTCATTCAAGTCATAATCAAATCAAATCTTTGATGCAAATATACTTCTTTAGCGACCTTTCGGTAAGACAATCTTCCAAAGATGCTCGGTGCATCGGAATATTATTCATTGGGAAGAGGATCTACCATTAATTACTACAGGCCTCAAGCTCTGCAACAATTGAAAAGATTTTACTCTGCAATTAAAAAGGAGTCACCACGAGGTATGTGAACCTTCTTTGGCTTTCATTTTAATGCAAAATGAATTGGATATTTAACTAAAATGATGGTAGAATCCAACGCAAAATCAAGAAATGAGGTCCCCATTTAGGCTATGAACTTCCGTTTCTTCCACCTAGCATTCATTTCTCTTTTTCCCCTTCTCAAAGTTTAGCCTTTTAATTGGAGACCTTCTCTAATCGCTCTTGGTCTATCACTCTCGTATTTCTACATTCAATCATTTTCTCCTTTATTTTTTAGTCATTAAAAAACGCACAAGTCTTTCCTCGGCTGCACCCTCAACTCTGCCTTAGTCCCCGCGAGTCGAGGAGATCGCTGTTCCTTGGCTTGCTCCCTAGGACGCTCTCGCGTCATGGGCTCTCGGCTTCCGCCTGGTTTGGCTCAGTTCAGCCGCCGAGGACTATTGTTGGTAGATCTGCGTCGTTCCAGCCTCTGGCACCCTTCAGAATGAGTGTTCTTTTATTTTGATGTTGCGGAGGTAAACAAAATTCCAGAAAATTTACATCTTTGTTTCTTCACTTATTGGACTTTTAACAGCCAGAATCTGCTTCATTGTTTAAGTCCTTATTTGTTATTAATCAATTAAATTATGATAATTATTTTAAAATCAATATTCAAATACAAGTAATGGTTAGGGTTATGAAAGGGATAAGAGGGAAAAGAGAGAAGAACATAAATAACAGAAAAGAAAAAAGAATTAAAATGCTTAAAAAGAAAAGTCTAGGGACTAAATGTGCAAATTTGACCTAAAATATTTGTTTAAAACGGTTAAAATTAAAGTTTAATTACCAAAACACAAATTAAACTAATTTACCAAAAGAATCATCCACTTAGATATGATGGTTAAGAATAAATTAAATTTCTTCTATAGATCACAATAAAATTCGATTCAATATAGTAATCATTGACAGGTAAATGGAATATTGTGTAATTACAGGATATATTGGATTCATTCTATATGGATAGGTATTATTATTTTTCGTAATTTTAAATAAAATAATTAAAACCGCATATCCAAAAATTAAGCAAGTCCTTAAGAAAATTTATTTATAAATTAAAAAAATATTTTTATAACAACAGTATTGAATAAATTAGAGAGTAAAATTTTAAAAAGATAAAATAGTTACATCCAAAAGGAAAGGAAAGCATAAGACAACATCATAACCAAACTTGTTGGGTTTGGAATATGCATGACGATTAATACCAAGTTGTTAAATTCTTTGAATACTGAATCTTCTTTGGAAGCAAATTTATCTTATGAAAATTAATGATTATCTTGTGTTATTCTAAAATTAAAAATATTTATCCAAAATGTTTTATTAAAATATACGTCTTTAAAATTCCTAATTTAATCGCAAACATTTTGCTATTAAATCCTTTGGAATTTACAACTTTAAAAATTTCAATTGAATTAGTGATACAAATTAAGTGATAATTCTATAAAATAATTCATTACTGTCCTATAGAAAAATCGAAATATTATCAATGCTCTTAGTGCATCCGACGGTTCAGAAATTCTATTTAATAATTATTTTCTCACAAGAAAATATTTAATGCACAAATAAAAAACATAAGCTCATAAATTAAATAGAAGAAAAAAATGAATGGTTTTTCCCAAAATTTTTCATGATGATAAAATACTAATTACCAAATAAATTTATATAAATTATCAAATCTATAAACAAAAGCAAGGATAAAAAGGCATATTAATAAATTTATTACTCTATATTTTCATCTTTTGTTAATTTGATTTTTATTTTATTTGACTAAATTTAATTATTAACCTGTTTAACAATGTTGATGTGATAATTTGTGTGATAATTTAATTATGTCCTCGTAAGTGTGTAATTTGATTTACAAGAAAATAAAATTAATTTTAACTATAGCAGCTGATTTGATTTTTTAATTCACCTAACAATAAACAAAGTTAAGCTTAATGAATGAGCTTATCAATGAAATATTACAAAAATCAGAACAACAAAACTTGTTAAACTTTAAGAACCAAAGTTTTCCAATCATATTTGTAATTAGAAGAAAGAAAAAAAAAAGAAAAAAAGAGAGAGTGAAAAAGCAATTTTCTTTTGGCTAATTTGATAATTTCACGTTTCCTTTGTGAAAGATTATCAGCAAGGTCAGACCCATTTGGAAATTCTCCTTTCGTTTTCTTTTTCTTTTCTCTCATAGTGTTTATCTGTTTGACGCTTTCAAGCCCTGAACAAAAGAAAAAAAAGCTTTCTACCTTTTCAGGGTTCTCCGTTTTCTCCATGGCTGCCATTTTTACCTGCAGTGTACCAACAACAAGCTTATTATTGATTTAGCCAATTAGCCTTCCTTTTTCTTTTTACAAAAGGAAAAAAAAAAGATTGAAATTCCTGTTGGTGAATTCCTGCCGTCCCCTTGTCCTTTTCATTTGATCTCTGAGTTGAGGCTTTGTAAAAACAATGGAGGGGTTGCTTCACCATCTTCAGGGGACACAAAGACAAGAAAAAAGCTTCATTTTTCACCTACAGAACTTTTCTAGTTTTTTGTTTACTATTTTCAAAATTTTCTGTTTCAAAACTCAAGGATTATTTCAAATTGTGATGCTTGAAGTTTGAATTATATAGTTACGAGTATCCATATATTTTCATAATCATAACCCATATTTTTTTTTCTTTTTTCTTTTTCAAGTTCTACATTAGGTTGATTTGATGATTTTCTTTGATTTTTGGTGCTAATCCATGAAGAATTTTTACTGGTTTAAGCAAATCTCAAACAATGTTAAGTCAGAGAGGAGGCTTTCTCTTGGGGAATACAAAAGAGCAGTTTCTTGGTCTAAGTATTTGGTTTCCTCTGGCGGTGAGATAAAAGGAGAAGGAGAAGAATGGAGTGCTGACATGTCACAGTTGCTTATTGGCAACAAGTTTGCTTCAGGTAGACATAGTAGGATTTATAGAGGGATATATAAGCAAAGGGATGTGGCAATTAAAATTATCAGCCAGCCTGAGGAGGATGAGAATTTAGCTAACTTTCTTGAGAAGCAGTTCATTTCTGAGGTGGCTTTGCTTTTTCATTTGAGGCATCCCAATATTATCACTGTAAGTTCTATATATCTTTGGTATCCTTTTGCCTGCACTATGTTTGTGCTGAAAGGGATCATGGTTTTCCTTTAATGTTTGAATAATGCATCTTTCTTTGGTGTGTGGGATTGGGGGATAGGGTGGCAGGAGAATGTGATGTTGATGACATAAAGAAACATAGTAATTTGCTCTCTGCCTTCTGCTTTTGTGATTTTATTGATACATTTATAACATTATATCATATTAAGTAAGAGTTTAGTGAAAAAGATTGTTGAAAAATGAATGGATGGTGACATATCTGGTAGGAAAGCAACTTTTCTGAAATAAGAATGAGCTGGGGAAATCAAACTACTTCACCTTGAAAAGAGAAGAATATGCTTATTTTCCCTTTATAAGATTCCAATTTAAAAGGTTTTTAGCCTTTGATGAGTCAGTTAACGACACCAAGACATACAGCTGAAGTAGCCTCATTTTTGTGCAAATTTGTGACCTTTCTTTTCACCCAACCATTTTGCAACATTTTATTTGATTTCTAGAGGGAATGGGATAACTGTTGTTGAGCTCTTCAATTGGCATTAATTGAGACTTTTTATCATACCTGTCTGAGACATGTGGCATTGAATTCACTTACTTTTGGAATGTGGATACCTTCAACTTGCCATGATAAAACCTTGTCTGCTTTACTAAGTTTGGCATCATAGCACGATATTTCCAAAAGGCAGCATAATTAGTTCATACTGGTGATATGAATCCTAGTGTAAAAGAATAACCAGCCTCTGATGCCCAGAGGTGTCTCTTTATTATCTTAAATTGATTATTTGGAAACGGGCAAACCAGTTCCCCAGGTACTACTCTCACTTTGACCTTCTCTAAAGGTCAGTTACTGTGATTGTGTCGGTTTGCAATTTCTTCCACTAGTGTGCGTTAATGGCCATATATTTGTGCTTTATCTCTTGAGGTGCAGCCATGAGTCATGATGCAGTTATTACTTAAGCCCCCTTGTATCCAGGTCTTAGATATTGGTAAATTCAACTGCGGATGATTGTCCTAGCAATTAGTTGTTATCCTAAAGAGTTATTTATCAATCTGGCTTACTGATGCTCCCTTGGGGAATTTCGGGATGCATAATGTTATATCATTGATTTTCTTGGTGCTAACTTCCAAATTGTAAAACCAGCTAAAATGAATTAAATTCTTTATCATTCTTGCATAACAAACAATATACTGGAAAAGAATGAAAAGAAGGTTTGAATTGCATAAATAAACCTATACAGAGCTCATGCCTGTCACTGCCTATCAGATTGCAAACAATCATCTAATAAATCGCAGTATAATAAGCTGAACATTTTTTGCATGACAAGCAACTGATAGTCTTAAGTATTTTAAAGCTTGGGGCTTCTATTCTCTTAGTAATTCACTAATTGTTACTTTATCTTCCAATCAGTTTGTTGCAGCTTGTAAGAAGCCTCCTGTGTTCTGTATAATCACCGAGTATCTTGCAGGTGGCTCATTAAGAAAGTATTTGCATCAGCAGGAGCCATATTCAGTCCCGCTTAATTTAGCTCTAAAATTAGCTCTTGATATTGCACGTGGGATGCAGTACCTTCATTCACAAGGAATACTTCACAGGGATCTCAAATCAGAAAATTTACTCCTTGGAGAAGATATGTGTGTGAAGGTGGCAGATTTTGGTATTTCATGCTTAGAATCTCAGTGTGGTAGTGCAAAGGGATTTACAGGTACTTATCGGTGGATGGCACCTGAAATGATTAAAGAGAAACATCATACAAAGAAAGTAGATGTTTACAGTTTTGGCATGGTCCTTTGGGAGCTTTTAACGGCTTTGACACCATTTGACAACATGACTCCAGAACAGGCTGCATTTGCAGTCTGCCAAAAGGTAAAGTGCCTAACTCATTCTTGGTATGAAGCTTCCATGTTATTAAGATTCTCTACCTTTGGCCCATGACTAGTCTTATTTGTCTGCTCTCGCTCTTTCTGGTATTATTGTCTATATTAAGGTTATCGATTAGTTGTGATTTGTCAATGATATAAGAAATACAAAGCTGGGATGGTGATGATCCAACATAATTTATATTAAGGAGTTATCTAACTCAAATATAAGTGATTAGTTTACACATAAGATTCCAACGATATCCCTTTCCCTTTTCTCATAATGGAAGTGATAATGATCTAATATTATGCAGAAAGTGATGCTTCAGTGAATTGTCTGCTTGTGATGTTGTTGAGGGGAGCAAAGTTGAAGATAGTTTTAAGCTAGGATGCAGATATGATGTTATACTTCTTGAATTATGTGAAAAATTTTATTAATTAAACCAGATTAAAAGCTTAAGTCTTAAGTTAGTGGAACTGGTTTTTGGAAAGTTCGGAATAAAAAAAATTATGAAAGGACTATATGAAATAATGAAGCCTGGTATGATGATTAGGACATGGCATGATGTCAAGGCAAGAGAAGTTGAGAAATATTAGATGCTAAATGAAGTGATATAAATATAACTAGGCCTTTAACCCTTCTTAAGTTCACAAAGAAATCATGCAACTGGATAGAGGATATGACCGTAAAAGAATTTGGAAAAAGTTTGTAGGATTATCCCCTTTTTATTATTTGTTTCAGGCTGATTTATGCGGTACATGCTGACATTTTAACCCATATGATGCTTACTTGATCATTGACCTATGGACCTATAATTATGTGATGGTAATCATTGTGAAAGAATATGGAGGCAGTGATGCAGCATCTAAAATCAATTTTTTCTGTTGGCATTGAAGTGAGTACGATAGGCAAATGCATCTTTATCCTGATTGCTGATATACTGCTCTTAAAAGCTTAAACTTGTAAGTGGAACCTTTTTATAACTGGGAATTTCATGTGATCTTTTCAACCACTTGGAAAGCAGGCATGATATGCAATATCAACAGGGTTTACTTTTTTCTTTTGTTCTTTTTTTTTTTTTTTTGGGGGGTTGAGAATGTTAATAGCAACCTTTTTAAGGTGGTGAATATAGGACAGTTAATGTGCTTGGTTGATATACAGGCCAAGTTTGCAAGTATCTATTATCTATCTGTGATATAAAGATCTTTGTATACCTTTTCCAAATCGTTGCAAGTGCATATAATTGCAAGATAATAAGCTCAATGATCAGTTGGTAGCACCCTACATAATTTCTCATCGTTCATGTGTTTCTTGAATCCTGATTTTCTCCACATCGGTGTTGCTAACAACAGAGACAAGTACTAGGCATAATAAAAGCCTGTAAATTTTGATGATACCTTATCATGTTATTAAATATTAAGCGTCATCAATCCTAATTAAGTGATTATACAATTTAAGTATAGCGGTTTCCTTTTAACCTCTATTAATTTGTAATGTAGTGTCTTATGTTGTCAAAATATACAAATTTAAATTGATAATTAATTAAATATGAAAACCTGATAAGAAATAGGGAGTAAAATATACGTGGAATCTATGGTGTAGTTTGTTATGGGTGACAGATTAAAATGCATTTTTCTAGTTTCAAAGTAATATCATCTTGCCATGTTTATGTTAGGGTGTGAGGTAAGTGTGCTTTTAGTTTTACTTAAGCATCAGCATAAGAGTAGATACATCTGGAGCTGCTATGACATAATTTGTAGCTTGAACATGTATGGTGAGTTCAAACATTATCATTCCTGAATTTCCAGAGGGTCATGAGCAGGATTGTTGGATGAATGGAGTTCTTTTCTCTTGATCTTGTTCTAAATAATAAGCATAAAATGATTGATTCTCTTCAAATCTTACTAAATCTTGGATTTATGCAGGATGCAAGACCACCGCTGCCCTCCTCCTGTCCACTTGCGTTTAGTCATCTCATCAACCGATGCTGGTCAAGCAATCCCGAGAAGCGACCACTGTTTGAGGAGATAGTTTCGATTTTGGAAAGTTATGCGGAATCCCTCGAAGAGGATCCGGAATTTTTCAAGACTTATAAACCTTCTTCAGGTCGTACTATTTTGAGATGCCTGCCAAAATGTATTACTGCGGATTGAATTGCTAAGATGTATAATGATGTGTGATGCTAAGTGTACCATAGTGTTTACTTGTCTAGGTAGGTTCAGATGTTCAACTGAACTCTACCTCTATATATATATGCGCTTTTGATATAGGTATTCTTATTCCCTTCAAATTTTATGTACCAATCTGAATTTGTACAACCAAACAAAATATTGTGTAGTGTGTTTGTTTCACTGCAACCGTTTTCGATTACTATTTTTGTATTTTTTTTTTTAGAAGGGAGGGGGTGTTAATTGCAAGAATGAAATTATTACCATTTAAAGATTTTAAATCGGTTCACGTTGAATTCAAATTTTAAACTTAACTTTAATTAAAATATATATTAATTATTATTATCATTATCATTTTAATATTTTATTAATACTACAGTTTACCTTGCTACAGTCTCAAAGGCCCGGTGACCTGGAGCCCCGTAACAATTACTACTATTAGTTCGATCTTGATGAATTTTTTTATATTATTTAACTCGATTTGAAATTATCTTGAATTGAGTTGAGTGAGATGAAATTTTAATTGAATCAAATATATTTGTTCGAGTTAAATGAAAAAAATGACTTTAGGTCTTTATAGCTACTGCCACTTATTGTAATCAAATTTATTATTAACTTCTATCCCTTCATAATTTATTTGTTAATTTTATATACTGAGTTAGTTTTTTATTTGCTTAGTTGCTTCAATAATATTATGATTCTTGTCACCATGTATTTTGAAATTTAAAATATATTAAATGTAAAATCTGTGATTTTTAATAAAATTTATTTTAAAGATAAAATGTGAAATTGATACTAATAGAAAATTTTAACATGAATATTTTATGGCATCATCAATAATTTAATTTTAGTAAAAATTGATAAAGATTCAGCATGATTAAACAATTCAATAAAATAAATATTACAAAATGTGAAATTTAATTTAATAATATAATTAGTAGACATAAATGCGAAAAAAAGTTTTGGGAGTTTAAGCGGAAATAAAACTTTTTAGGGAAGTAAAAGTTTTGGAGGGAATAAACGGAAAAAAGTTTTGGGGGGTTTGAGGGGAAGTAAAATTGTTTGGGGGAAGTGGGAAGTAAAAGGGTTTGATATTTAGTTTATCCGAATTATTTGAATTATTCGAATTTAAAAATTTAACTCGATTCGAATTTGAAATTCTAAAAATAAAATTCGAATAGATTCAATTAACTCGATTAAATAAATTTGAATAATTTGAAATTTAATTTTTTTTTATTTTTTCGAGTCAAATTAAATTTTACTCACCCCTAAAAACAAGTGATCACAGTTGAAACGCATGTACTAAATATGACAAAAATATGCATGTGTAAGCATGAGTGATATTAAGTATCACGAGAATATGCGTGTGGAATTCGTATTACACTAGCATGATTTTCAACTAAGATACCGTACAGGAAAAAGTAGCCAAGAGACTTTCTCAACAATAGAAAAATAAATTTTAGCTATCATGCCTTCAAGTTCCTCTACATTAGTTTGATCATATTTTAATTTACTTTTTACTCCTCTTAAGAAAACCACAACAAATATATTAAATTACTAGTACAAAATTACCATATTCTTGAATCAAGTCAGATAGAAAACTCCTATCTAGCTCTTTTAAACCTTTATAAAGCTTTTGAAAAACCTTCAAGATCTTTCATCAAATCACTTGCACGTTTAAAACCTTAAGTATCGAAAGAATACATCTAGTCAACAAAGTTTAACCAGTGCATTCTCCCAACAGGCACAATAGAATACTTTGTCACCATAGAAATTCCTTTGAAATTTTCACAGTAATGGACCAAGTATGGGTACACCCACATACACTTTGGTGTAGTCAAACTAGCCCTACGCTATCATGGTAGTGAACGACGATCGATCTTTTCTAGAATAGCTCTCTTAGACTTGAGATACTTAAATTATGAACGTGCATATATAGGTATTGTCGAGACATTCTTCAACTCAGGGATGGTTTACTTGACGTTTTTCTCTAACTACAATATAGTGCTCAAAGATCCAACACTACTCAAATGCCTCAAAGTCCAAATCTGGATTTTTATGCATACCATTTTTATCCCTTGAATTGAAAGAAATTCGAATTCACTTAGATAGCTAGAGCAAAGATGGTAAGCGCAACTAACGATGCAACCCTTCACTATCAGATGCCTTACAGAGTCTATGGCCATGTAACAGCCTGATTTAGGGGCTAGTCGGAACAGTGATCTTAGAATCACTAATTTGAGGTTAGAGATAATTATTTTCACGTTATGTTATGTGTTATAACATGTTTATAAGGATGCATGAAAATTTTGGTGCCTTAATTTTAGCAATTTCTAGCTAAATTGTGAAAAAAGGACTAAATCGCATAAAGTGCGAAAATTCTATTTTATTTGCTAGAGGTGCCAAATAGCTATGGATTATTAATTGGAGATCCCAAATGTGCAATTTGGCATTGTTTAAGTGAGTTGGCCGGCCATAGGATACATAGGGGACAAGTGCATTTATTATGATTAAAAGTTGGTGATATTAGTTGGAGAAAATGACTAAAATAAGATGATATAAGCAAAAGTTATCATCTTTTTATTTGGCCTTCTTCTCCAACCAAAAATATCAACCATGGGAGGGCTTTGAAAGCTTGAAATTTCAGCAGCTCATTTTCTTTACAAGTAAGTCATCTTGATGGTTATTTTTGATGATTTTTTGTATTTTTGGAGTCCTCAAAGCTTAAGCTAGCTAATGAGATGACTAGTTTGCAATATGGTTGAAAGTCTAGGGACTTACCATGATAGAAATTATGTTGTTTGATGAGTTTTTATGGAAGAAAATGAATGATAGGATGCTGAGAAACAACTTTTGTGAAGGGTGTTGTCATGAAAACACCCAATTAGGACTAAAATGCAAAAGTTATAATTTGTTCATTAAGGCATGAAATAGTTGGAATTGTGGATAGTTTTAAGAGGATTAAATGTTCAGCTAGGCTTGTTTAACATGAAAATGTGATGAAAATTTATTTATGAGCCTAGGGGCAAAATCGTAAATTTTGCCAAAGTGTAGGGGCAAAATAGTATTTTTGCCTTAAGTGTAGATTATGGTGTATTATGATTTATAAGTGATTAAATCAGTAAATTCCATTATTCTAGATCAAAGAAAATGAGTTTCAAACCTAGAACGAGTGAAAAGAGAAATGTGGGCAAAAAGTCTCTTTCGGCCTTTTCGACATCGAGGTAAGTTCATGTGCAAATGTTGCAATTATGTACAAGTTAATTTAATATTCCAATTTTGTATGGAATGTATAATTACTCTATTAATGCATGAAATATCTTTTGAAGAGATGTCAAGAGAATTGAATCTAAGAGTAATGGGAAATATATATAACATGATATGATGATAGTTAAGGTCTCGTGTAAGACCATATTGGAATATGGCCTTGGAGTAAGAATTCATATAAGACCATGTCAGGGACATGGAATCGATATGTTATTACATGTAAGACCCTATCGGGGTATGATGTTAGTGTGACATTAGGTGTATGAAACTCAAAAGTGTTATTTAACAATTTGAGTGATTCAACGAGTATGTTGAAAGCGAGAAAGTATGTGATTGTATCACGAGAAACACAAGTGTGTATTAGAATGGAATTGAGATGAATTCAATATATGATGAACCCCTAATGGTTTATATGTAATCAATGCACCTTAGTTGCATGAGATATATTTATTGATGCATTGTGTGAATGCGAACGAGTATCGTAGAAAGTTAAGTAAGAATAGTAGTGTGTGAGGATGTTATCGGATGAACATTTGAAATAGAGAAATACATGTAGATAACTATCCATGAATGTATAATAATGGTGAGCTATGTGCGATATCACCTTATTGATGGTAGTGATGAGCTATGTGTGTTACCACCTGATTAATTAGTAATCGATGGGCTGTGTGCGATACCATCTCTTATAAATGATTGGTGAACTAAGTGCGAAATCACCATAAGTATAAATGATTGGTGGGCTGTGTGCGGCATAAATGATTGGTGGGCTGTGTGCGGCACCACCCTATTAGTGATTGATAGTGGGCTAAGTGTGAAACCACTAAGAGATTAGTAGTATAAGTGGCTTATCGAAAATGCTTGATGTGTTGTTTTATATGATCATGTGGTAATCAATGCAGGAATGTATGCTAATTAAATGAGCAATTGACTTATGGCATGGTTAGAATATGGTAAGAGATAGAATGAGTAAGCTTCAAGAATGGTTGAGTAAGTAACCATGAGTTTATGAGAAAAACTCATTATAATACCTTGTGGTTGTGTGTATTCAATGAATATTAGTATTTGTCAGTTATATATGCAGATGATCTTACTAAGCATTATTGCTTACTCCTTTTCTTTTTCCCATCTCTTATAGGTTATTTTAAACTAGCTCAAGTTGGAAACCGCCGGAGATGTTCTCACACTATCGAGTAGACCCCTGGTATGGTGTTTTAAGTTCTCATGAGTCATGGCATGTATAGGGATTCTTTTAAAGTTGATTAAGTTCTAATTGATGTAGCTAAATTGTGTGGGCCTAAGAGAATTTATAGTTTAGTTGTGTATAGCCATAGATGATGGCTTAAGTTGTTTGTAATTGTATTGGATATAGTTCTCCCTAGTATATGGGATGGAGACTTTATTTCTCTTATGATTAAAAGTCTTTAACTCAAGAGTTATATTGATACTATGTGGAGTTATGTGATGATGTATGAATGTATGCAATGAAAGTGGCATAAGGCTTGGTTGATAGCTTGCAAATTGTCCACATAGGTAGATACACGGGCGTGTGTCTAGACTGTGTGGGAGGCACAGTTAGCACATGGGCGTGTGCCTAAGCAGTGTGGATAAGTCAAAATACCAAGGTTTGGCACACGGGATAGTGCCACGGACGTGTCAAGGCCGTGTGAATTAGGTAGTGTCGATCACGGGTGGAAGACACGGGCATGTCTTAGGGGCACACGGGCATGTCCCTAGACCAACACGGGCGTCTGGCCCCTGTTTTGAGGAAAAGTTTCTCAATTTCATAAAAGTTTCGGGATTTGTTCAAAAACCTCTTGAAGGTAAGTTTAGGGCCTTATAGGCCGAGATTGAGTAAGTGATAGGCTTAAAAGAGATTTTATAGCCCGTTTCGAAGAGTTAAGTAAGTTTAAGCATGGTAATGCCTCGTATCCAGATTTGGGTAAGGGGTGTTACATTTAGTGGTATTAGAGCTATGGTTTAGTCGGTTATCGGACTAACCTAGCATGAGTAAGAGTCTAGCTATACATGCCATATGTGGACCGTGATAGTGTGATGTCTCCCGGCTCTAACAAAATTATTTTGTTAAGACAGAAATGATTCCCAACTGAGCTAATTTCAGTAAGTTTGTATGATTTTCAAGCTTCATGAATAATTTCATTGAATTGCTTGTGATGTTGTTATATGTACATTATTTCCATGAGAATGTTTAATGATATATTAAACAAAGAAGTTACTAAGATTAAAATGTATAAGTCCCAATTGAAGTTGAATTACTTAGGATACTTAATCTCACACATAAGACGAGAAAGCCCGTATAAGACCAAGCCAAGGCATGGCATCGGCAACCAAGCAAGTTATCATGTAAGACCAAGACAAGTCTTGGCATTGAAAAGTTATTATGAGGCAAAGACCCATATAAATCTAAGCCAAGGCATGGTATTCGTGAGTCTCTAAAGAGAAGATATCAAGTAAGCCCATGTCAAGACATGGCATCGACCCTAAGTTAATAGATCCCATGTAAGACCATATTTAGGATATGATATTGGCATTGAGACACATGTGTATTGAGATTCAGTATCCTCTGTTATTCATAGTAATTCATCGGGCAAAAGAGTAAAGATTGAATGAGAAAACAAGAAGTTAAGTAAGTAAAGCTGTTATCAAGTTATGCTAGTTAAAGCTGACTAAGAGTATTATTCATGTCAAGAATGATGAAGTTGAGATTATGCTTATCATAGCAAAGTATACTGATCTATGTGATTAAGTAATACAAGTATCATGTTTACCTTACAAGCATGAGACTAGTAAGTACCATGAGGTATGTAAGAATTAGTAATAGTAAGTAAGCTTTGGAGATTTGTGATGCCATTGTTTATGATAAATATGTCCACATAACTAAATCTCATGTGTGACTGTTAAAGTAGAGAATGTATAATGTTTTGTTTTATGACTTTGTTATGAAATCACACATATTATAGTGTGGGAGTTAAACTAAGAAGCTTGACTAAGTAGAATGCAAGAGATGAGTACGGTCGTTTAATAATAAATTGATGAATAAGACCATGGTAAGACCATGGGAATACATGTGATCCCATATAAGATAATGTCTGGGACATGGCATTGGCAATGATATACGATCCTGTGTAAGACCATATTTGGGATATGGCGTCAACATCGAATAGTGATTCCATGTAAGACCATGTATGGAACATGGCTTCGATACCAAAGAAAGATCTCATATAAGACCATGTCTGGGACATGACATCGACATCTAAGTACGATCTTGTATAAGACCATATCTGGGATATGGCATCGACATTGAGTTACAAGATCCCGTATAAGACCATATTTGGGATATGACATCGGCATCGACATGAGTTCCATGTAAGACCGTATCAGGGATATGGCATTGGTATTGATATGAGATTTTGTGGAAGACCATAGCGAGGCTATGGCATCGTGATGACATGTAAGGAAATAGCTGGACTATGAGGTGTGATACAAGTAAGACCATAGTTGAACTATGGCAATCAAGTAAACGACGTACTCAAACCTGTAAGATATTCTTTAATTGTTAAGTGATGGTAAGAGAAATTAGAGTTAAGTGTTGAGTACTCAAGTAGATATTAGCATGGAACTTGAGTAAGTAAAGTCACTGTTCGAAAGTATGAGTGATAGAAACAATTGTAGCGTGATAAACGTGAAAACTCACTTGGAGAGAGTTGTGTGACTATGATGATATTTCATTGATGATGAATGTTAAATCATATGTATGTAGTCACGAGAGTCAAGTTATGGAGTGCTACGACCTCACCCCCTTACCACTGTTGAATTATGATGAGATGTTATAAGAGTTAAGCAGAGTAAGTTTGCATTTGATTAATGCAATAATTATGTTAGCATAATTGAGAATGCCTTGTATCACATTCATACATGATACTCTACTAAATACAATAATTGTTGTCGAACATTAGGTTGAAGTCTTAGAGGACTAAAATGAAAAGACTATCATTGAGATATGAAATATATAAGGTCCTGTATAAGACCATGTCCAAGACATGGCCTCGGCACCAAGTTATGATTCCGTTTAAGACCATATCCAAGATATGGCTTCGGTAATGAATATATGATCGTGTGTCAGAGTCTTAAAAATTTATAAAAAGAATGATCGAACCTGGAAACTAACTAAGGCAACAATGGAGGCAAGCGCACCTATCGAACAGTAGTATAGTTTAGTGGCAAGACTGGGTTGTCGAACCCAAAGGAACCAAAAGTACTAATACTAACTTTATTTTTATTATTTAGCCTAAGGTTTAAGGGATTTTTTATCTAATCTAAAATTAACTAACTACTAAGCTAAAGATGCAAATACGAAGAGAATGAATTGGGAAAGACTTGATGGAAAACCAATTGCCTAAGACAATACCCGAGGAAGAATCCACCTAGACTTCACTTGTTATCTAACTCTGAACTAGACGATTTATTCACTTGACTTGATCCATAGGATTCCCTAATTTATATTAATACCTCTCTTGAGGCTACAAACGTCTAACCCTAGGTTAATTAATTGAAATCTCTTTCTAATTAAAAACCCTAGAATTGCATTAAATCGATCTATGGACTCCCATATTAGGTTTGACCCTAATCCGATAGATTTTTGTTATCCTATCTCTAGGGTTGCGATTAACTCCGCTTAACTATGCTAGATCTACTCTTAAACAGGGTCTATTCCTCCTCTGCCTAAGAGCATAAATGCTTGAATCAATATCCCGGAAATACCAAAACAAGAATTAAGAACAAATAGTTAAGAACAAATCAAGTATTTATCCTACAGCTCAGATAACAATAATAAGATTCGTCTTAGGTATCATCCCCCTCAGGTATCTGAGAGGTTTAGTTCATAATCGTAAAAGAATACATCTCAAAAGAAAATATAAAATAAAACATAAAGAAAACCCTAAAACCCTTGAAGGAATTGAAGGAGAGATCCTCAGTCTTGAGTATGAATCCAGCTTATTGAGATGAATCAGCTGGCTTTCTTCAAGTGAATCCCACAATTTTGGCCCTCTAGCTCGGCTCTTTGGCCTAGCTGAACTGCCCCCCTAAAGGTTGGCCTCTAGGGTCTTTATATAGGCTTTTGGAATGTCTTTCTTTGCCTCTAAGTACTCTAATCCGAATGAAACTCTTCTTCTCTGTGGCAGGGACACGTCCGTGGCACACGCCCGTGTGATTCGATTTTAGGCCATTGTTGAACATGTTGAGAAGTCACGACCGTGTATTTTGGGGTCCAGGCTGTGTTCGGCTCTTCTTAAGAGGCACGACTGTGTGGTCTTGGGCCCAGGCCGTGTGGATTTCGTGTTTTGGCCCTTTTTCTCTATTTTCGGCCCATTTCTCATTCTTTTCATCCTCTAGTGCTCTACTAAATATAAAACATGAAAATAAAGGATTAGAAGCACCTATTTCCATAATTAAAGGGATAAATCATCCAAAAGTATGCTAAATGTGGGATTAAAATATGTTCATTTTACGGTTTATCAAATACCCCCACACTTAAGCTTTTGCTTGTCCTCAAGCAAAATTCTCAACTCACAATTAAAACGAACTTCCTCTATTCATAATATTCATTGATAATGTTTCATCATAATTCATAGATAATTCATACATGGATAATTTAACTCAAAGAGTCCTAAAGATTCAACCAATCAAAGTCATGAGTTTATAGCACGAAAATATAGGTGTTTTCCCTTTATCCAAATAATTACCTTTAATTCAAAATCGACAAAGGTTGACATCCTCACTTAAAGATTCACTCAAATCACTCAAAGTGTTTAAGGTTCAAAATTAAACTCTCAAAAGTCAAACATGAAAAGTTATTACCATAGGCTTGCTTGAAAATCAAATCTCCACCACTGTAAAATGAGATAATACACAAATCAAAATGTCTTTAAAGGGTTGTAATTGGGCTTAGGTTAAAGGTGTGGTTAAAGGCTGAATTAGAGGTTAGAATCGAGATTGACTTGACAAATTACCTAACTAGAAAAAAATGAACTAATCCTAATTACATCAATTGCAAACCTGAAATATTAATAATACGAGCTTATTCTTCATGATGTGGAATTTAAACGTATAAGCTCATTGAATTATAGAACTACTAATGAATATACTTCGATTATTTTTTCACCAAAACAAATCAAGTAAATACATAATATGAGAAAATTTCAACAACTGAAAATAAAATAATTAGGCAACTGATCAAATCAAGTCTCGACAGAAGGGTGTTTTGGGTTAATATTAGTGGGTTGAGTCAATAAAAGGGTTGTTAGGATCAAAGGGGTTTACTAGGGGTTAATTGTGAGGGTTAGGATTTTAGTGGAGTAAGTGGGTTAAATCCTAAGTGCCTTAATCATCTCTGTATATCAAATTAATAGTGTGGTCTTGACATGTATAATCGAAGCAAGTTCTAGAACAACAAATCAATGTTGACACACTCATAATCAATAAAGCACGAAAAGAATGTATGCTCTAAAAGGCTCAAAATCTCACAAAAATTATGGGTTTTTGATATCAACTTTGTAAATTTCAAATTTCAAGGTAACAATTAGATTCAGGTAGACAACCTAACAAAATTTTTAATTTTTTGAAAATAGACTCATCATGCTTGATTCTCTAGTATATTAAAGTTTAAATCATCAATGCACAATTATCAATGACTTAATCTAAAACATATCAATAAAAATAATGAATTCACAGGAATTTCATTCTAATTAGTGGTATGAGAAAATTACTTTAAGACAGAACTTTTTCTAAATAATTTTCACCCCCACACTTAATATGTACATTGCCCTCAATGTACAAAGATAGATAATAATCATATAATAAGAAAATCAAAAGTGAGGGAGAGAGGTGTAACTTCCTGAATTTTGGATGAAATCCTTGTGTTGGAAGTGTGGAAACTTGATTCATAGGTGAAAGATAATTTGGAGGGGGCACCTCTACTTCCTGTGCTAGATGAAGAAATTGGGAACCTCGTGAAGAGTTAGCCAAGAAATAATAATACTAATTTAAATTATACTAAATAAATAATTAAAGTAAATAAAGATAACAAGAAAGAAAATAAGAATTAAAATAAGACCAAAAGAAAATATGAATGGACTGAAAAGTACTTATTGGTAGATGGTTCGCGAGGTGGGTGTGGTTTCTAAGGCCGTAGTGTTGTGGTTTCCTAGCAGCCTTTAGAACCTAAAATCAAGAAACTAAAAAAAAATTAACTGAATTTAGTATAATAAAAATAAAGAAAAGGAAAATAAAGGAGAAGAGAAAAGTAAAATAAAAGTTAAATGGCCTCAAAGACCCTTGGCTTGTCGATTAGATAAAGTGGCCGACATGAACTTATGTTGATTAGTCTCGCACAGGGAGACTGGGCTAGGATCTTTCTGTTTCTTCAACATTATTGAAGCATAGATCAAGACTTTAGAGAATGAAAAAGGAGGAAAGTGAAGATGAAGGGGAGTAAAGAGTGAACGGGGAGTGGGTGAGAAGGGGAGAGGGGTGTTTTAAATAGAAATTTTCAGCTCTGGTACAACTCCACGCCCGTGTCTCATGGGCGTGTTGTGTCCCACGGCCATATTGCATGGCCGTGTGGTGGTTCAATCGCTTCTCCCACGCCTTGTATTGGATTGCCACGCCCGTGTTGGTTCAACAGTGTAGGCCACGGTTATGTCGCACGGCTGTGGTGTTATTTGAGTCTGTGATTTGAAGATATTTTTCTCGTCCTGTCTTGTACTATCTCTGCCATGCCAGAGCTAACATCCGTAGTATACACACGACCACGGCCACGGCCACGGCCATGTGTAAGGCTGTATGGAGCGGAAATATGCGCTTTATTAACTTGTTTAGTTTGTAGTTATGTTCTAAAAGAAAAAGAAATAAAAATAAATAAGGTTAGTGCTCGGGTTGCCTCCCAAGAAGCGCTCGTTTAAAGTCTTAAGCTAGACTTACCTTTCATTCATACCTTCACGGTGGTCTAAGGAGTGAAAAATCCTTTCTCATGCTATCATTATATGGTTTGAGTCGAGTAGAGTCTACTTTAAAAGTACCAAATGTAGAATTACTTACCTCGACTGTTCCATAAAGGAAAACATTAAGTACTGTAAAGGGGATCTCTTCATTTGTCTTCAGGTTTGATGTGGCGATTCATGGGTCTGTTCTATCTAATATTACCTGATCTCCTATTTTGAAGTGATTTGATGTTCCTTTAACTTCTTCTGGGGGTTCCTTCGGTTTCACTTCGTATGGTTTTGATTTCTCCTTGAAATGTGTCTCCCACTCATTTAGCTCATCGGTCTGAAGCTGTCGTTCCTCATAAGATATTTCCTTGTTGGTACGAGCTATATGATCTGGCTCTGTAGTGTAGTTCCTCGGTGTTTCCTAAAAGAAAAGTTTAATTGAATAATTATCGAAAGAATTTATGTCCTCACCTTTCTCACTCGATGTCCTTATTGATTCGTGAGCCTGAAGACTGATTGATTTGTCACCTACACGAAGTATGAGTTCACCTGTACTAACATTAATTTTAGATCTGGCAGTTGCTAGAAAAGGTCTTCCTAAAATTAAGGGGATACTATTGTCTTCATCCATATCTAAAACAACGAAGTCTATGGGGAATATGAATTTGTCAACTTTAACTAGTACTTCTTCAATTATACCCTTAGGAATTCGAATAGTCTTATCAGCTAGTTGAATACTCATCCTAGTTTGTTTGGGTTTCCCTAGACCGAGTTGTTTAAACATTTTAGATGGCATAACATTGATGCTTGCCCTAAATCAGCTAAAGCATTATCAATAGATAAACTACCAATTAAACATGGATTTGTAAAACTCCCTGGATCTTTTAATTTTCGTGGTAGTTTGTTCTGTAACATTGCTGAGCATATTGCGTTTAATTCCACATGTGACTCGTCGTCTAACTTTCGTTTGTTCGTTAAGAGCTCTTTTAAAAATTTCCTTGAATATGGCACTGAGAAAGAGCTCCAAGAAACGGTAAGTTAATATGTAATTTTTTAAGAGTTAAGGAACTTACCGAACTGTTCTTCTGTGTCGTCTTCCTTTATCGCATTGGGGTAAGGTATACGAGGTTTATATTCTTTAATTACCGGTTTTGGCTTTTTTTAGCTTCTTCAACCTTACTTTAACTTATCACAGGTTCTCACCTTGGCTCAGATTCAAATTCTACTAATCCTTCACTGTCATGAGCTGTTATGGCTTGAATTTGCTCCTTTGGATTAGTCTCAGTGTTACTTGGCAAGTATCTAACATCCTTAAATTGGGGTCTCTGCATTTTTTTGTATGTTTGCATGTGTTAGTATGTTTGTGGTGCTAGTTTAGTGTGTTTTGGGGTCCAGGCATGAGCTCGGCATAAGCCTGAGTCATGGTAAAAATTTTTATTCTGAGTACTTGGAAGGGGGAGCCAATGGAGTTAGGTGATAAGAGGAATTGTGGGAGTGTTATGACACAAAAAACCCAGTGGTAAAGTGGCAGGGGAGGCACCACTTAGGTGCAAGTGAAGTGACGCCATATGCAGGGGGAGAACCTAGGTTCGAGCAGCAGAATTCCCTTTCTGCTTGTTGTTTTTGATGCCAAAGCTAAGGAGGTAGTGTGCTCAGGATGGACTCTCTTGGATGGGTGTTGAAGGAGTCAACTCATTTGAATTGGATGGAGAGGAGTGAATGTAGCAGCTTGACTCATTCAAATCGGTTTAAATGAGTGGATGAGAGGAAAATATGGAGGAAAGGAAGGGATTGAGTTGGGGGGAGTTGCTAGCCGAAATTTTTAGGGAGTTTTGGTATGCATTTTGGTTTTGGAGAGTAGTAAGGGGGTGTGCCGAATTTGGGTTGTTTAGGGTATGAATTTTGGTATTTTGGTGGGGGTTCATTCTCTTTACGACTTGAGTTTTCTTCTATCTCCTAGTGTGCCGAAACCACTCTCACAATTGCATTCTTATGCATTTTTGCTCTCTCCCTTTTCTCTCAAAATACCTTAGTCGAGTGCTCTCCTAAACTCCTCCTCATTTCTTTTTCTTTAACTTCTTTAGTGTCTGGCCGAATCTCCTCTAGGTTCTTTTTTTTGTGCCAAGCCGAAATCATCATATCACCTCTCTTGCGATTTCTTTTTCCCCTCCCAATCTCTTTTGTGTCAAAACTTGTTCTCTCTTTCTTTTCAATCCTAAAAGCCGAAACCTCTGCTACTCTTCTCTTTTTTCTTTTCTGACATCTTGGCCAAATGCCAATTGAGTGAGATCGGTGTCTTTTCATCTTTTCTTTGTTTCGTAGGGCGACGCCGAAGGTAAGTTCTTGGTCTTGTGATCGAATCTTTCTCATCCCTTATCCCTTCCCACTATCATTTCATATGGTGACAAAAGCCGAATCCTTTGGTACTCATAAGTGATTTTTCGAGTTTTGGTGGTAGCAGATTCGGCGTTGGCTTTTCGTCACCAGTGGTTTTGACCACACTTATGTGATTTGTGACTACGGTCACCAGTGGTTTTGACCACTAGTGGTTATGACCACACGGGGTAGACACAAGAGTACGGTTGGTTAGGTTGGGTTTGCATGATTTGCATATTGACTTATGAGATGTGTAAGTGCCTTGTTATTACCGGGATGGGGATTTATACACTGAGTCTCGGTGACTCACTCCTTCCCTTACATTTTGCAGATGAGGCATAGATCGCAAATGTGGAGCCGGGGTGGACTCGAGGTGGCCATGCGCTACGTTTTCAGGTTTTATTTCAATTACTATTTTGGGTTAATTTACTTTTAAACTTGGTTTTGGATTTGTAATAAGGCCGCTAAATTTTGTTATTTTGAGTTTTTGATTATCTGCTTTAAGTTTTATCATATTGTGCTTAAGTTAAATAACATAGCATGTTCTAATAACCTGTGAAATCAACGTTTTCGAAAATTGTACAACTTATCGGGTTTTTCTAACTTTACCATCGGGTAATACTAAACAAATGGAGTCAGCAAACTAACTCAGACTTTCTCAGAACTAAGTTTTTCTTTATGTTCAGATACAAAATGGTTACAACCAAACGACTTACCAAAACTAGAAACAACAAACGATCTTCTCAAGGGAGTTTTCTTTTAAAGCTCAAAACGACAAAATGTTTTGATAACACTTTTTCACAAAAGTAAACCAGCAACTTGTTTTCTTCAAATTATTTTCACTCTGTGACATACTGAATTCGGTAGTGGTGTGTTGATCGGGTTTGGGTTGTTACAATTTTGGTATCAGAGCCAGGTTCAAAAGTTCAGTTGTGGGCCCGAGGCCCAAAAATATTTTAAAAAATGGGTTATGAAAGGTTTTTTGGGAAAGGTACGGTTGGAAAAGCATGGCACCGAGTCTCCGGCACCGATCCGCCCAGGTAAGTACCCCTATTTGTGTTAATATGATTGTAATGATGATGTTATGACTAGTAGAAATAGGGAATTACTTTAGAGACTTAAACCATAGGGTTGTGTGAACTTACGAAAACAATCCCCGTATTAAACTATTCATAAGACTGTGCTTTAATAACAGTGGAATAAGTCTAACGCATAAAAATGTTAAATCAGATCAATTCGTATCGGCAGTCATGAGTGCACGAGGACGTGGGCGTAATATACGTGGACGAGGTAGGGGTAGGATGACAGTGTCGAAACCGGTAGGGTCAGGACATGGGTCAGAGAATGAGGTACCACCACTGTCAGTTGTGGGCGCAAAATTTTAGGATCAGACGGTTGGTGATGATACAGTGTCGCAAGAGATGCAGCGGGTTCTCAAAAGGGTTGTGGGTGCAGGCGTCGGAACGGAAGCTCAAAAATCTGTGTCCGAATGACTCCGGGCTAATGGCGCAGAGGTATTCAGAGGTGTATCTGGTGTGGCTCCTAGTACGGCGGAATATTGGCTGGAGGCGACAGAACGTATCATGGACGACCTAGATTTTACAGTTGAGGAGAAGCTGAAGTGTATAGTATCTCTTCTCCGAGATGAGTCATATCAGTGGTGGCTCACGGTTAGGGATGGAGCAATGGCCGACGACATCACTTGAGATTTATTTAGGGCAGCCTATCAGAGGAAATACGTTGGGGCTAGTTACATTGATGCTTGACGTAAAGGCGTTCTGAATTTGGTTCGTGGAAATAAGTCGATGTCGGAGTATGAGGCGAAATTTCTTGATTAAGTTTGGTATGCATGAGGTATTGTGGGCACGAAACATGAGCGCTATGTTAGATTTGAGGATGGGTTGAGAGATGAGCTGTAGATGTTGATTGCTCCACAGTAGGAGAGAGAATTTATAGTCTTATTAGAGAATGCCATAGTTGCTGAGGAAGTGAAATTGTCAGTGAGATAGAATCAGGATAAGGGTTGGAATAAGAGGAATTCTGGGTCATCCGGGTCTGCCGAGAATCAGCAGAAAAGGGCTAGATATGGTGGGTCTCACGGGGAATGTTGGACTAGGAACAGAGGGTGTTTTGAGTGTGGGTCAATAGGACACTGAGTGAGGGATTGTCCGTAGAGGTCAGCTAGGCTTCAGTCTGGGGATTAGGGTCGTATACAGTTTAGGAGGGATGGTCAGCAACCATAGAGGGGCCACGGTTCAGCTAGGGGAGGTAATGGTTCTGGACGAGGCCACAGAGCACCGGGTAGAGGTGTTGGGAGCATAGAGGCGAGACAGCCTGGGTTGGTCTATGCAGTGAGGCATCGAGAGGAGGGCAACACACCGGACGTCATAATCGGTACGTTCTTAATTTTTGGACTACCTTATACTACTTTGATAGATGTTGGTTCGACGCACTCATATGTTGCCAGTAGTATAGTGGAAACTATGAACTTAGACTTTGAGATTACTTATAGGAAGATGACAGTAATAAGCCCTCTAGGTTACTCTGTAGAAGTAAATAAACTGTATGGAGATGTACCCCTAGAACTTCAAGGGGTAGTGTTTTTGGCTGATCTGATGGAACTGCCATTCGGGGAGTTCGATCTGATTCTCGGGATGGATTGGCTAGTGAAGTACCTGTGCCGGTTTGGATTATGACTAAGCGCATGATTTTGAGGACAGTTGAAGGTGAAGAGGTAGTAATGATAGGTAATAGAAGAGATTATCTATCTAATGTTGTGTCTGCTCTGAAGGCCGAGAAAATGGTGAGGAAGGGTTGTGAGGCATTTATGGTGCATGTTTGTGCCTTGGAGGCCAAGGAATCAGTTGTGGGGAATATTCAAACGGTGAAGGAATTTACTGATGTATTCCCAAAGGAACTTCCGGGTCTGCTTTTGGACCGTGAAGTTGAGTTCAGTATAGACTTATTACCCGGAATCGCGCCAGTGTCTATTACCCCATATAGGATGGCGTCGAAGGAATTGGTGGAACTGAAGGCACAGATTTAGGAATTGTTGGATCGGGGTTTCATTCTACGAGTGTATCACCTTGGGAGTGCATGCTCTTTGTTAAGAAGAAAGAGCGGTACAATGCGGATGTGTATAGACTATCACCAGCTGAATAAGTTAACGATCAAGAACAAGTATCTATTACCCAGGATAGACGACTTGTTTGATCAGCTTAAGGGTGCATCGATTTTCTATAAGATAGATCCTAGGTCGGGGTATCATCAACTCAAAGTGAAGGAGGCTGATATCCATAAAATGACATTTCGTACTCGTTATGGGCACTACGAGTTTTTGGTAATTCCGTTCGGGTTGACTAATGCACCGGCAGCGTTCATGGACATGATAAATCGGGTGTTTCAATCGTACTTGGACCAGTTCGTCGTGGTGTTTATAGACGACATTTTGGTGTACTCAAAATTTGAGGAGGAACATGTCGTGCATCTACGGGTGGTTCTACAGATTCTGAGGAAGAAGCAGCTATTCGCCAAGTTTAGTAAGTGCAAATTCTGGCTTAAGGAGGTAACTTTTTTGGGTCATGTGGTGTCAGCTGAGGGGATTAGAGTGGACCCTCGGAAGATTAAAGCAGTGTTGGATTGGAAACCACCTAAGTCGGTAACAGAGATTCAGAGTTTTCTGGGTTTGGCAGGATATTACAGAAGATTTATAGAAGGGTTTTCTTTGATTGCAGCGCCGTTGACCAAGTTACTGAGGAAAAGGGTTCTATTTGTGTGGTCTGATAAGCAGCAGGAAAGTTTTGACAAGTTACAAAAGATTCTGACAGAAGCTCCAGTTTTGATTCAGCCTGAAGCAGGGAAGGGATTTATGGTTTATTGTGATGCATCGCATACTGGTTTGGGGTGTGTGCTGATGCAAGAGGGGAAAGTGGTGGCGTATGCGTCTCGACAGTTGAGACCTCATGAAGGTAACTACCTGACACATGATCTAGAATTGGCTGCAGTGGTCTTCGCCCAGAAGAATTGGAGGCATTACTTGTATGGGGAAAAGTCGATAGTCTACAAAGACCACAAGAGTTTGAAGTATCTGTTGACACAGAAAGAATTGAATTTGAGGCAGCGGAGGTGGATCGAGTTGTTGAAGGACTACGACAGCTCGATTGAATACCATCCGGGTAAAGCTAATGTAGTGACTGAAGCGCTGAGCCGCAAGGTAGTGGCGGACCTGAGAGCGATGTTTGCTCACCTTAGTCCGTATGATGACGGGAGTCTATTGGCAGGATTGTAAGTAAAGCCAACATGGGTGGATCAGGTTAAGGAGAGGCAGCTGGTGGATGAGGTTTTGAGTGCTCGGAGGTTGCAAGTGTAGAACGGTGAATTGGAGGGTTCTGACTTGGGCAAATGATGGAGTCTTGTGTTTCAAGGAAAGTATGTATTAGAAGGACGTTGGGTTGAGGCAGTAGATTCTTCAGGAAGCTCATAGCAGTCCATACGCTATGCATCTTGGAGGTAGCAAGATGTAGCGGGATTTGCGAGAACAGTTCTGGTGGCCGGTCTTAAGCGGGAAGTAACTGAGTTGGTGAGTAAGTGTCTGACATGCCAACAAGTCAAAGTTGAACATGAGTTACCGTCAGGTCTGTTGCAGCCAGTAAAGATTCCGCAGTGGAAGTGGGAAAGGATTACGATGGATTTCGTCAGTGGGTTACCCCTTACACCTAGCAAAAAGGATTTAGTCTGGGTGATTGTTGATCGTCTGACAAAGTCGGCCCATTTTATACCAGTTCAGATTGATTATTCACTCCAAAGGTTGGCTAAGTTGTATGTAGCAGAGATAGTGCGGTTACATGGGGTGCCAGTGTCGATTATTTCAGATAGGGATCCCAGATTCACGTCAAGGTTCTGGAAAGCTTTGCATCAGGCATTAGGTACGAGGTTGGATTTTAGCACGGCTTTTCATCCGCAGTCATACGGACAGTTAGAAAGGGTAATTCAAATCTTAGAAGATATGTTAAGGGGTTGTGTTCTGGATTTCAACGATAGTTGGGAGGAATATCTACCATTGGCAGAGTTCACGTATAACAACAGTTATCAAGAGAGTATCCAGATGGCACTATATGAGGCATTATATGGACGAAAGTGTCGTACCCCTACGTGTTTGACAGAACTAAGTGAACGTCAGATGTTGGGTCCAGAGTTAGTAATGAAAATAGAAGATAAGGTTAAGCTGATTCGGGCTCGTCTGAAAGAGGCTTCAGACAGGCCGAAGTCTTATGCCGATCTCAAGCGGAGAGATATAGAGTTTATGGTAGGTGACAAGGTCTTTTTGAAGGTATCGCCGTGGAAGAAAGTGTTGAGATTTGGTCGAAAGGGCAAGCTAAGCCCTAGGTTCATCGGGCCGTATAAAGTATTGAAGTGAGTGGGATTAGTAGCTTATCAGCTCAAGTTGCCAGCAGAATTGAGTCAGATTCATGACGTGTTTCATGTTTCAATGCTTAGGCGCTATCGATCGATCCGTCGCATATTGTGCCAGTGGAAGAAATTGAGGTGAGCTCAGACTTGTCTTTCGAGGAGGAACTAGTGCGGATTTTGGATTGGGATGTCAAAGTGCTATGTAAAAAGTCAGTTCCTTTGGTGAAAGTATTATGGCAAAATGTACGGAGGAGGCCACGTGGGAACCAGAGGATGTGATGCGGCAGCAATACCCTCAACTCTTCTGACCAGGTAATTTTGAGGCCGAAATTATTTTTAAAGGGGTAGAACTGTAACATCCTTAAATTGAGGTCTTTGCATTTTTTTGTATGTTTTCATGTGTTACTATGTTTGTGGTGCTAGTTTAGGGTGTTTTGGGGTCCAGGCATGAGCTTAGGATAGGCCTGAGTCATGGTAAAAATTTTTGTTCTGAGTACTTGTAATATCCGGGATTTAGGGGGTGTGCATTTTTGCTTAAGTATATGTGGAAGCATGCCTGTGTGTATTTTGAATGTGTGTTGTGGATTCTAAAAACTTTAGAGCGTAGGTAAGTGCCTTAGAAAATATAAGATTTTAAGTCTTAAAGGGGGAGCTAGGCAAATAAGGCCTTAAGAGAATTTGTAGGGGAAATTGGACATAAAAGTGGGCTTGTTAAAGTGGCAAGGAGACGCCACTTAGGGCCTTGGTAAGTGACGCCTCAAGCAGTGGAGAAGGGCTCAGGTTCGAGCAGCAAGGGAAGCAAAAGGGGAGTTTTATTTTGCAGCAAGGAGAAACAGAGGTGGACGATAATGGGACACTAAGGGGATGAGCTTTAGATGTGGTCAATTTCTTTTTAAAATTCGGCTAAGGTAGGAAGATAAATGTTGATTTATTTCAATTATTTTGAATGAGTGATAAAGAGAAGTTTTAGGAGAAAAAGAAGGGATTAGATAGGGGGAAAGAGAGTTGGCCGAATGGAGGGGTCTAGGTGTGGTATTTTCGGCAAAAGGGAGGAGTATGGCCATTTGCTTTCTTTTCTTTTCAATTGTGCCTCTGCCGAAATTCTTTCTCTGTTGAAAATCGAAAGTGAATCTTCTCTTCTCCTTTTAGTTTGTCAAAGCCGAAAACACAAGTAAGCCTAGCCGATTTCTTCATCTTTTTCTTCTTCAAGTTGATCACTCTTCCATAGAGCCGATTTGATCATAGCACTAAAAGCCGAAATATCCCTTGTGCTAGCCGAATCTTCATTTATCACCATTGCCGAATTGCTCAACCTTTCTCTTCTTCTTTTCACAATTTTCCAAAAGCTGAAAGTAAGTTCTTCCTAGACCATAGCCGATTGTTCATTAAACTCCAAAAGCCGAAACCAATTGATCAACATCTAGCCTACATAGCCGAATATCTCTGTGGGTTCAAGCAAGGGTGCAGTCGATTTCTGTAGTAAGGGGTAAGGATCAACTGTTGTTTTTCTTCTTTCTTTTCTTTTGGGTTAGCCGAAATTAGGACTCTAATCTCTTTTACTAATCTTTGGCTGAAACTATGAAGGAGGTTTCGAGATTTGGTTATTGTCGACTACAAAGAGGAGATCATTCGGGATTTCAAGGTCTAAGGTAAGCAAGTGAGGTTTTAGGCCGAAGGCCATTTATTGTGTTTAAATGTTAGAATTGGATCTAACATGTACTATATAGGATTTCGACATCTCCATAGCCAAGTGATGATTTTCGGGATTTAGATCCACAAGGTAAGGGAGTGTTAATATTTGGCCAAGGCCATATTAAGTGTTAGTGTCTAGTCGATTCTGACATTGATTGTTAGGGAGGAGTACAATCTGTTTGGTAGACTTTTGGGATTAAGTGAACACGTTAGTAAACCAGGTGTGTAGCCCTACATTGATTCCTAATAAGATTTATGGTATTAATTTAAAACATGTGTTTATGAAAATATGAAAGATGTGGCTTAAGGTACCATTCAATGGTACAATGTATCCGGGTACGTTATCCTCTAAAGCTCTATTAATAGTGTTATGAACATTGAATATGACACATATGTGAATTTGTTATGAATATGAAATAAGGTATATTGTATGATTTCTGCATGGTTTGTATGACGCATGGGGCATATGGGTGATATTGAAAAGGGGAAGTGATCTGGTGGTTTTTACCACAATATCTGGTGACTCATGTCACATAATCTGAATGTGGTGACTAATGTCACATATTACTATCTGGTGACTTTGTCACATTATCTGGTGGCTATGCCACAATTATAAGGGCAATGTGCAGTTGACTACAGTGACTGCCTTCGATGGTGTGTAGCGGATGGAAGGTCGATTTAGTAAACCCCACGGTGTGATGGCAGGTACGGGTGATGTGTAGAGGATGGATATTTAGGTGGGGTTGGGATTGCATCATTGCCTATATTTGTTGTGTATGATCGATATGCCTAAGTCGTTTGGGAGTTTGTGTTGGTTGTTACACACCGAGTCTGTTTGACTCACCCTCGTGGGCTAACATTTTGCGGTGACACTCGATAGATGGACCGGCCGGCAGAACTTAGTGATGGCCATGCTCATTCAAACATTTATTTAATTTTGAATTTTTATATTTAAGATTTGGATTTATTTCGGATATGCTTTGTTGTAATAAGGCCATTACTATTAAGCTGCTTTTATGCATGCATTTTATTTGATTTTATTATGATAAGATTATTATTAAATCAAGGTTTAACAACTTCTCTTGAAAATAAATTTTATATGTTTGACACCTAAACACAAATGATTTTCAATTTAATAGATATCAGACTTCAAGAATAACACCATTTTCAATTTGAACTCAACACAAGCAAATCTTTCTTCAACACCACCCAAATTTTCCAAAGTAACAAACAAGTTTTTGAAATGTTTTTCTCAGGGAACATACCAGATCTGGTCGAGGCTCGTGGGCCGGGTTTGGGGTGTTTCAGTACTTGGAAGGGGGAGCCAAGGGAGTTAGGTGATAAGAGGAATTGTGGGAGTGTTATGACACAAAAAACCCAGTGGTAAAGTGGCAAGGGAGGCGCCACTTAGGTGCAAGTGAAGTGATGCCATATGCAGGGGGGAGAGCCTAGGTTCGAGCAGCATAATTCCCTTTCTGCTTGTTGTTTTTTGACACCAAAGCTAAGGAGATAGTGTGCTCAGGATGGACTCTCTTGGATGGGTGTTGAAGGAGTCAACACATTTGAATTGGATGGAGAGGAGTGAATGTAGCAGCTTGACTCATTCAAATTGGTTTGAATGAGTGGATGAGAGGAAAATAAGGAGGAAAGGAAGGGATTGAGTTGGGGGGAGTTGCTAGCCGAAATTTGTAGGGAGTTTTGGTGTACATTTCGATTTTGGAGAGTAGTAAGGGGGTGTCCTGAATTTGGGTTGTTTGGGGTATGAATTTCACCATTTTGGTGGGTGTTCATTTTCTTTTCGGCTTGAGTTTTCTTCCATCTCCTAGTGTGCCAAAACCACTCTCACAATTGCATTCTTATGCATTTTTGCTCTCTCCCTTTTCTCTCGAAATACCTTAGTCGAGTGCTCTCCTAAACTCCTCCTCATTTCTTTTTCTTTTACTTCTTTAGTGTCTGGCCGAATCTCCTCTAGGTTCTTTTCTTTTGTGCCAAGACAAAATCATCATATCACCTCTCTTGTGATTTCTTTTTCCCTTCCCAATCTCTTTTGTGTCAAAACATGTTCTTTCTTTCCTTTCAATCCTAAAAGCCGAAACCTCTGCTACTCTTCTCCTTTTTCTTTTCTGACATCTTGGCCGAATACCAAATGAGTGAGATCGGTCTCTTTTCATCTTTTCTTTGTTTCGTGAGGCGACGCCAGCATTTGAAGGTAAGTTCTTGGTCTTTTGATCGAATCTTTCTCAACCCTTATCCTTTCCCTCTATCATTTCATATGGTGACAAAAGCTGAATCCTTTGGTACTCATAAGTGATTTTTCGAGTTTTGGTGGTAGCAGATTCGGCGTTGGCTTTTCGTCATCACTCTTAGTCAGTTTCGTTAGTGTGGGGGTAAGTGCTTCTATTGTTTCGACATTTTTTTGTATGTTATTACGTTAAAATACCGTAGGCTTTAATCCTATGATAGTAGTACTTGGCCGATTGTAGGGGGGAGACTTGCCGTCGTGTGGCCTTGGGTTTTGCATAGAGATCGAAAGGTGTTAAGGTAAGAGTGATCATTTGGGTGCGTTATCTCTTCCTTCGGGATTTCTTGGTTAAGCCGAATGGCTATTTGCTTAATGGATTATGTTGGCCGAATATAGGAAGGGTGAAGGAAAGCGCTTGGATTTTCGGGTTTCACTCGATTCGTGGTTTAGATCTAAATCTTCGGGATTTATCGATTAGGTAAGGGATTTATTCATTCAGGTTTGATATTCTTAGTCATAATATTCTCTGTGTTAACCTAGCTTAGTGACCCAAAGGTGTTATGGACTCTAATGGCAGCCAAGCATTAGGAGGGGTCAGATTTGAGACCCTAGCCCCTAAGTTCAAGAAGAGGGCCATGTCTGTGGTTCGCGATTACACACAGGTGTGGACCAAAGATCCAAGCAGGAGAGTAGGTAGATAGCGGTAGTGTCGATTAACGATATTACTGTCATGGAAGGCGTCATATTGCGAGTAATCAGGTGTGTAACACTCACACACTCTATTAGTTAATTTGCTAAGTATGTTTATTGTTAAAAGTTGAAATAACTATTGAAATCAGTGTGTTACCCTTGTGGGTATGAGCGTGGACTCCGGGTAAGTCCCCTGTGGATTGGCTATCGATATATGTTGTTATACTATTTGATTATGCTATGCTATGTGATATTTGCATTACAAACATGTTAATATGCCACGGAAAATGTGTTCATGATGATGGGTATGTTGAGAGGAGGGGGGAGGATGATTTAGACTGCCACCAGTGGTTTTGACCACACAGTGGGTTGGCCCCGCTTTCCTTATTATTTGTGACCAGTCTCAGTGGTTTTGACCACACATGGATTATTGTGACTCGTTCCAGTGGTTTGGTACTACAGTGGGTTGGCCCCACCTGTTGGTTTGTGACTACGGTCACCAGTGGTTTTGACCACACTTATGTGATTTGTGACTACGGTCACTAGTGGCTTTGACCACCAGTGGTTTTGACCACATGGGGTAGACACAGGAGTACGGTTGGTTAGGTTGGGTTTGCATGACTTGCATATTGACTTATGAGATGTGTAAGTGCCTTGTTATTACCGGGATAGGGATTTATACACTGAGTCTTGGTGACTCACTCCTTCCCTTACATTTTGCAGATGAGGCATAGATCGCGGATGTGGAGCCGGGGTGGACTCGAGGTGGCCATGCGCTACGTTTTTGGGTTTTATTTCAATTACTATTTCGGGTTAATTTACTTTTAAACTTAGCTTTGGATTTGTAATAAGGCCGCTAAATTTTATTATTTTGGGTTTTTGATTATCTGCTTTAAGTTTTATCATATTGTGCTTAAGTTAAATAACATAGCATGTTCTAATAACCTGTGAAATCAACGTTTTCGAAAATTGTACAACTTATCAGGTTTTTCAAACTTTACCATCGGGTAATACTAAACAAATGAAGTCAACAAACTAACTCAGACTTTCTCCGAACTAAGTTTTTCTTTATGTTCAGATACAAAATGGTTTTCAACTTTATTATGCTAAACTCACTCGAGTTTTCATACAACCAAATGACTTACCAAAACTAGAAACAACAAATGATCTTCTCAAGGGAGTTTTCTTTTAAAACTCAAAACGATAAAATGTTTTCGATAACACTTTTTCACAAAAGTTCATAATTGATTGATGGATGTATGAAAATACCCCTGTAGGGAAAATTACGAAAATACCCCTGGGTAGTGGAAAAACAACAACAATGAAAACTACAACATTTCTTTGAATGAACGAAAGTTCATAATTGATTGATGGATGTATGAATGTAAAGACTGTGTGCATGTATGAATATGAAAGAACCACTCCTAAAATTCTTTTCATAAAACTTCTTCGCGGTTAATCAGTGGAATAAAGGCTAATTCATAAATTTTTTTTAATAAGATTAAATCGCGACGTTAGTAATGAGTTCTAGTAGACGTGGTCGAGGTAGTATCTAAGAAATGTGTTAGTTTTGTTAAGATCGAGTCGTGAGAAAGGCGTAGTGTGATGAGTTAGGATTGAACGATAGTAAGTAATTTCGAGGATGAAATTATTTTTAAGGAGGGTAGAACTGTAACATCCTAAAAATGGGCCTATGCATTTTTGATTTAATTATACGAAATGGCATGTCTTATGTGTTATGAATGTATGATGAACATTTTTGGAAACTTGGAAATGTTAAGTTAAAATAGGAAGGTGAACATTTTGGAAACTTGGAAATGTTAAGTTAAAATAGGAAAGTGAACATTTTGAAAACTTAGAAATGTAAGGAAATGTCCCAGAAATGTAAGGAAATGTCCTGGAAATTTAAGGAAATGTCTTGTCTTGGAAATGTAGGGAGATGTCTAGGAAATGCTTTAGAAATGTTAAGTTTAAAAGAGGAAACTAAAACAAGGTGGCCTTAAGAAAATTAATAGGAGGAATTTTGACACACAAACAGGCTTGGAAAAGTGGCCTGAAGATATCACTTGAGGCCCAGGTAGGTGACGCCACATACAAGGGTATTGGGCCTAGGTTCGAGTCACTTGGGGAGAAAATAAAGGAGTTTTATTTTGCTACAAAGAGTAGGAAGTGGGCGGCACTAAGGAACCCCAAGGAAGAGTTTTATTCTCTTTAAATTTCGTCTAAATAGGAGATAAATAATAGATTTAATTATCATTATTTTTAGGAGATAATTGTTGGATTAATTCTTTTAATAAAGTGATAATTCAAAGGATAAATTAATCAAAATAGAAGAGTGGTGGCCAAGTGAGGGATTCTGAGTAGTAATTTTGGCTATAAGAGGGAAAGAATAGGGCTACTCATCAATTTTTCTTCCTCCTCTTCTCTCTGCTGAATTTCTTAGTTCTCTCCTCTCTTCTCTTCTCTTTCATTTGTTAAGCCGAATCTATAGTCCACCATTGCCAAAATTCTCAAGTTTTCTTTTCTTTATTTTTGTGGAAATCGAATACCTCAAGAGAACCCCTGGCTAACTTCTCCATTAAATCCCAAAAGCCGAAACCTTATCATCTAGTCATCAAGGTCGATTCTTTAAGGGGCTTTTAACAAGGGTGTTGTCGATTTCTTCAAGTAAGGGTAAGATCAAAAATTCGGTTTCCATTCTTCTACTTTTAGTATTGTCGAAATCAAGGTATTAATCCTATTAGTGATCTTTGGACGAAACTTGAAGGTTCTCTGGGATCTCTGCTATTGTCGACATCTCCCTAGTCAAATAGTGTTTTCGGGATTTCCAAGATCTAAGGTAAGGAATATTCGGCCAAGGCCTATTTTGGTGTTTTAGATCTAGTTCATAATTATTCAAAATAGCCGAAACTAACAAGTTAATAGATCTAAGGATCAGTCGACTACAAGGAAGGAGAAATTCTTTTCCCGAAGGTACACCATAGGCTGCGTGTTCCCTAGTTATTCGGTGAGTTTCGGGATTTAAAATCCACAAGATAAGTACCTATAGCATTCGGCCTAGGCCTGTATTGATACTAAGATCTATTTCTTACATGTTAAAAAGCTGAAACTAACCTATGTAGAGATCCAGTGTTTGGCCGAATACAAGGAGGAGAATAGTATAGTTTTCGGGATTTGAGTGATAAGCAAATCGGCATTAAGGTAAGTTTTAGTGCACAAATCCTACTAGGATTTGGTTTTATGGCCGAATGAGTTTTTCATTAAATCTTTAATATGGGCCGAATGTAGGGAGTTAAAGATCTAAGATCAGAAATTCGGGATTTCAAGTGAAATCGTTAAGCGAATCAGGTGTGTACCCTACCCTAAGTTTTAATATGTTCATGGCTATGTTTTAAATTAAATGTGTTATTAAGAATGTGAAAAGCATGGCTAAGGTACCATACAATGGTACAAAGTACTAAGGTACATTTCCTACTCCTACTAGGAATATGAATATATGTTATTTTTAACATGTGAAAAGTGATAAGAATATGAAAAGTGATAAGAATGTGAATTAAGTTATGATATTGCATGATATGTTTGGTTTGGGGCATATGGGTTATATGAAAAGGGGAAGTTAATGTGGTGACCTAAGACCACGAAATCTGAATGTGGCAACCTAAGACCACAAAAACTGAATATGGTGACCTAAGACCATGATATCTGAATGTGGTGACCTAAGACCACGAATTCTGAATGTGGTGACCTAAGACCACGAATTTTATAAGGGCGATGAGCACGTCGACTGCAGCGACTACCTTCGATGGTGTGTAGCGGATGGAGGGTTGACTTAGTAGTCCCCACGGTGTGCAGGATGGTATGGGTGGTGTGTAGTGGATGGCTTATAGGTTTGGGTTCAATTGTCGATAATCAATACATATTCTCACAGTTCCATCTTTCTTTTTCATAAATAATACAGGAGTTCCCGAGGGTGAAAAACTTGGTCGTACAAATCCTCGGTCGGTCAATTCTTGCAACTGAGATCTCAACTCTTTCAATTTTGTTGGTGCCATTTTGTACGGAGCTATCGAAATAGGAGCAGTTCGACACTAACTCAATACCAAATTCAACTTCCCTAATTAGAGGTAATCCCAATAACTCTTCTGGAAACACATCTGGAAACTCACATACCACAGGCACAAATTCAACTTTCTTTTTCGACACTTTTGTATCAATCACATACGCCAAATAAGCTTCGCAACCCTTTCTCTCATAGTTTATAGCTTTCATCGCAGATACAACAGCTGGTAATCCTTTCATATCACTGGACTCAATTCAAACTATCTCACCATTCTGACTCTTCAATTTAATACTCTTTCTCTTACAATTCAAGATGGCATTATGCAAAGTAAGCCAATCCATACCCAAAATTATGTCAAACTCATTGAATGGTAACAACATCAAATTAATCGGAAAAAATAAATCACGAAACATCAATGGGAAATTCTTGCACACCTTATCCACCAAAACACACTTGCCTAAGGGGTTTGACACTCTAACCACAAATTCAGTAGACTCAACAGGTAGAGTTTTACTCGATACTAGATTCATACACACATAGGAATGGGTTGATCCAGGATCTATCAATACAATGACATCAATATCAAATAAAGTGAAAATACCGGTGATGACATCTGGAGATGATGCTTCCTTTCGTGCGCGTATAGCATAGGCTGGGACAGGTGCTCTTGCTTCTAATCTTACAGCTATATCAGTTGTCCCTCACTGAATTTTGCTTATATTTTTTATGTTTCTGGGTGGTCTACCCCTAGCTGTCACATTACTTGGTCTTTCATTCTGAACATTTTCTTCCTCAGCCATCTTTGGGCAATCTCGAATAAAATGATCTTGAGATCCGCATTTATAACAAACTATATTGTTGTACTTACCCCAGCATTCTCCCATATGTCGTCTTCCACATTGTCTACACTCGGGCTTGTTACCCTTAACACTGCCAACACTTGATTCATTCGAAGCTTGAATTCATAAACCAGTACTTTGTCTCAAACTGTAACACCTTGTACCCAAGATCGAGGCTAGGTTTGGATACGAGACATTACCATGCTTGAGCTCACTTAAACATGTACTTATGGGCTATAAAATTTCGTTCTGACTTAAAAACTTCGCTTTCTTAGTCAACACATATGTTACAAGGGCCTACGAGGCCTTAAGCTCATGTCTAAGAACTTTCGAAACTAAATCGATTAAATCATTTTTTTTTGAAGCAGGGTTCACACGCCCGTGTGACTTAGAACATGCTCGTGTATCCTTAAGCACGCCCATGCCCTCAAACTGTGGGGAGCTACTGACTATTTCCACACGGCTTAGACACACCCGTGTCTTTCAACCATGGGAGGCTACTGACTAATTTCACACGAAAATGACACGCCCGTGGGCTTAGACCGTGTGCTAATCCTTGATATACTGACTAAATCAACACGGTCTGGGAACACGCCTATGTCCAAACCGTGTGTCTTCCACGGTACACACACACGGCCATGGGATTTGCCCGTGGCCTATTCTGATTAATAATCTAAGGTGCAGGGTTAACACGATCTTGACACACGCCCGTGTGTCCAACCGTGTGGGTAATTACAGGCTATTTACCAAGCCGTTAGCCACCCTGAAATGATGATCATATCCATACACAATTCAACGATGAAATAACAACCCAATTTTATGAATAATACTACATGCTTCATTGATATCAATAAACATACATGCTTAGTCAAATTTGGCCAATCACTTAGCCATATACAAAAGAATAATAAACTTGATAGCCTTTACAAGGGCCCCTCTCAAAACATGTCCACAAAATGAATGTTTCCTATACATGCCATACTTAGTAAAGTTACTTGGCTATACCAAAATAAGAGTTGATAGTGTGTTGCGAGCTACAACTTTGATGATCCAAGAGTTAGCTTGGCGGGACTGCATAGAAAGAAAGAATCATAACGTAAGCATATAGCTTAGTAAGTTTGCATGTAACAACTCATAGCATCATCATTGCTTAATAGAAACCATTTCACATAAACAATGGTATCATGAATTTCAGCTAAAGAGCTTACTTACTCATATAGATTCTTACATGTCTCATGACACTTACTATTATCATACTTGTAAGGTAACCATGATACCTGTATCACTTGATTACATTGATTAGTATACTATAATAACAAAAATCATGATATCTACTTTCTCATTCACAACATGAATAATACTTAACTTCATCTATCTTCATCTTGATACTAACTTTACTTTCTTAGCTTTCTTGCTATCTTCTTTTAGTTTACTCATTTACCCGATGAATTTCTGTGAATAACCGAGGATACTAAATCTCTTCCTACATAATATGATGGCAAAGCCATATCCTAGGCATAGTCTTACATGGGTTATCTCATCTTGGTTTCAAGGCCATGTCTTGACATGGACTTATATGAAGTCTTGCTCTTGATAACATACTCAAGGCCAAGCTTGAGTCCTTAGACTTACATGATAACTTGCTTGCTAACTTGATCAATGCCAAGCTTACCTTGGACTTACATGATATCTTGATCAATGCCAAGCTTGCCTTGGACTTACATGATAACTTGCTTGCTAACTTGATAGATGCCAAGCTTGCCTTGGACTTACATGATAACTTGCTTGCTAACTTGATAGATGCCAAGCTTACCTTGGACTTACATGATAACTTGATCAATGCCAAGCTTGCCTTGGACTTATATGATAACTTTCTTGCTAACTTGATCAATGCCATGCTTGCCTTGGACATACATGATATCTTGATCAATGCCAAGCTTGCCTTGGACTTACATAATATCTTGCTTGCTAACTTGGTCAATACCAAGCTTGCCTTGGACTTACATGATATCTTGATCAATGCCAAGCTTGCCTTGGACTTACATGATAACTTCTGTGGTAGATCGAGTATCCTAGGAAATTCATCTCCCATTGGGACTCACAATTATTAATCTTGAGCTATTTCATATAAAAAGCTTCTAGAAACTCATATTTTGGAAACTTTTGCAATTTAGTCCTTTTTGGACCAATTGACCTCAACTTAATAAAATTGCTTTACAAAACTTTCGTACTAGCATGCAAACATGGCATAAACATGAAAAACTCATAATTTCACCTCGAGTTCATGGCCTCGCACCACTATCCCGACTAGGCCCTAAATCGGGCTGTTACAATTCTCCCCTCTTAGGGATTTTCGTCTTCAAAAATCTTACCAGCAAAAAGGTTTGGATACTGATTTCTCATACTCTCTTCTGATTCCCATGTAGCTTCTTTGATTCTGTGCCTTTGCCACAATACCTTTACTAAGGCTATACTCTTATTTCTTAGTAACCTAACTTCTCAAGCCAAAATCTTGACTGGTTCTTCACCATAAGTCATATCGGGATGAATCTCTATTTTGAAGGGGTAATTACATGCAAAGGGTCTAATCTGTAGCGTCGTAACATTGACACGTGAAACACATCATGTATCTTCTCTAATTCTGATGGCAAAGCCAAACGGTAAGCTACCGGCCCAATTCTCTCCGTAACCTCGTAAGGCCCAATGAAACGTGGACTTAACTTGCCTTTATGGCCAAATCTGAGAACTTTTCTCCACGGTGATACTTTCAAAAAGACTTTATCCCCAACTTGGTACTCGATCTCTTTTCTCTTTAAATCAGAATAGGATTTACATTCTACATCTGAGGCGACTTCTAAACATTCTCGAATTACTTTCACTTTCTCTTCAGCTTCTTTAACCAAATCAACCCCGTGAATTTGGTTCTCCTTGAGTTCAGTCCAAAATAAGGGAGTTCTGCACTTACACCCATATAGGGCCTCATAAGGCGCCATCTTTAAGCTCGACTGAAAGCTATTATTATAGGCGAATTCTACTAATGGGAGAAACTTTTTCCAACTGCCTTGGAATTCCAAAACACAACATCTAAGCATGTCCTCGAGTATTTGAATTAACCTCTCTGAATTATCGTCAGTTTGAGGGTGAAAAGTTGTGCTAAAACTCAATTTTGTACCCAAAGCTTCTTACAGCTTCTTCCAGAACCTGGATGTGAATCTCGGATCTCTATCCGATATGATCGATAAAGGAACTCCATGAAGTCTTACTATTTTGAAACATACAAGTTTGCCAGCTTGTTTAGGGAGTAATCCACTCGTATAGGTATAAAATGGGCTAACTTTGTGAGTCTATCAACCACTACCCAAACATCATCTTTCTTGCTCGGAGACAACGGTAAACCCATTATGAAATTCGTGGTGATATGGTCCCATTTCCACTCGAGAATCAAGATAGGTTGAAGTAAACCCGAAGGTACTTGGTGTTCAGCTTTTACTTGCTGACAAATCATGCACTTGGTAACAAATTTTGAAATGTCTTTCTTTATTTTCGGCCACTAATACTGTTGCTTTAGATTATTATACATCTTGGTGCTACCCGGATATACAGATAAACACCGTTATGTGCTTCATACAAAATTCTCTGTATAAGCTTATCTTTTCTCGGATTTCACAAACTCTATCTCTGAACATCAAGATCCATTAGAATTAATCCTAAAGTTGGATTCAGCATCTGACTCGCATTGAGCTCTATTGACTTGCAACTCACTATCTTCTTTCTGAGCTTCAAAGATCTCTTGATGAAACATTGGTCTAGCTCTTAACTCAGCTAAAATGAAGCCATTGTCGGATAAGGATATCTTTGAATTCAATGCTCTTAAAATAAACAGAGACTTCCTGCTCAAAGCATCAGTGACTACATTCGCCTTTCCTAGATGGTAGTCGATGACCAACTCATAGTCTTTTATCAACTCTAACCATCTTCTTTGTCTTAAGTTCAATTCTTTCTGCGTCATCAAGTATTTCAAACTTTTGTGATCGGTAAAAATCTGACATCGTTCACCGTAAAAATGGTGTCTCCAAATCTTCACTGCGAAGACTATGGCGGCCAATTCTAGGTCTTGCGTCAGATAATTCTTCTCATGAGGTTTTAACTGTCTTGAGGCATAACCAATCACTTTGCCTTCTTGCATGAGTACACAGCCCAATCCATTTAAGGATGCATCGCTGTAGACTACAAATTCTTTCCCGATTCGAGTTGTACTAAAACTGGAGCTTCTGTCAGCATTGCTTTCAACTTCTCAAAACTTTGTTGGTGTCTTTCCTACCACTCAAACTTCACGTTCTTCTGTAACAATTTAGTCATCGGGGTTACAATCATAGAAAACCCCTTGACAAATCGTCTATAGTAGCCGGTTAGGCCCAGAAAACATCTAATCTCAGTGATGTTCTTCTGTGGTTTCTAGTCTATTATAGCTGAGATCTTACTTGGATCTACTTGGACTCAATCTCTCGGGACAATATGTCCCAGGAATCCCACTTCTTTGAGCCAAAATTCACTTTTACTGAATTTGGTATAAACTGATTTTCTCGAAGAGTCTGTAAAACTATCCGTAGATGATCAGCATGTTCATTCTCATCTCGAGAATAAATCAATATGTCGTCAATAAAAACGACTACAAACTTATCAAGGTATGGTCTAAAAATACGGTTCATTAAGTCCATGAATACCGCAGGAGCATTGGTCAACCCAAAGGGCATGACTAAAAATTCATAATGCCCATATCTTGATCGAAAGGCAGTCTTGGATACATCTGAATCCTTCACTCTTAACTGGTAGTACCCTGATCTCAAGTCTATTTTGGAGAAGACAGTCGCTCCTCTCAATTGATCAAACAAATCATCGATCCTAGGAAACGGATACTTGTTCTTTACTGTCACTTTATTAAGCTGACGGTAATCAATGCATAATCTCATGGTGCCATCTTTCTTTTTCACAAATAAAATCGGAGCGCCCCATGGTGAACAACTTGATCTTACAAAGCCTTTGTCTGTCAACTCTTGCAACTATAACTTCAACTCTTTCAAATCTATTGGAGCCATTCTATAAGGAGTAATGGATATTGGTACAATACCGGGAGCTAGCTTAATGCTAAACTCAACTTCTCTAACCGGTGGTAATCCTAGTAATTCTTCAGGAAAAACATCCACATACTCACATACTATTGGCACTGACTTGATCTTTAACTCTGTCTCTTTATCATTCATCACAAAGGCTAAATATGCTTCATACCCTTTTCTTATATATCTCTATGCCATCATGTGAGATATCACTACCAGTAATCCATATTTTTCATCTGATTCTACATGAAGAGTATCCCCATTCTCACATCTCATTTAAAGGTATTTCTTCCCATAATTTACAATTACATTATGAGTAGTCAACCAGTCCATACCAAGAATGAGGTCGAATTCATCAAATGGTAACAACATAAGATTTGCCTTAAAGCAATGACCTCTAATCATTAATGGACAATCTTTACAAACTTTATCAACTAACATACTCTTGCCTAAAGGATTAGACACCTTAATCACAAATTCTGTGGTATCTATAGGCACACCTAAATCGAGTACTAATTTCATGAAAATGTAAGAGTGTATGGATTAGGGTCTATTAAAGCAATAACTTTGGTATTGTAAAGAGAAAAGGTACCGTAATAACATCGGGGAAGATGCCTCTTCATGCAGTGCAAATAGCATAAGTCCTTGCGGGCACTCTTCCCTCGGGTCTCCTGACCGCGCTCTCTGCAGGGTTACCTCTTTCACTTGCCCCACTTCCGGGTTCCTCTGCGGTCTCCCTCGACCATACTCCCGGATCTCGGGTTACGAGTTCTCTCTTCTTTAGTCATCTCTGAACAATCCTTTATGAAATGGTCTTGGGAACCACATCTAAAACATGGATTTTCATGTGCTCGGCATTCTCCCAAATGGCGTCTGCCACATTGTGGACATTCAGGTCTGTCAGATCTAAAATTTTCAACACTTGCAACTGAAGTGGTCTGTACTTTATTTCCCGAATACTGCTTACTCTTGTCTTTCATTGAAAACCTAGTGGAAGTAGCTGATCGAGCTGGAAAATCTCTTGACTTCTTAGATGATAATTGGAAAGACTTGTTCCACTGTCTCTTTTTTGAATCACGAGACTCTATTTTAGATTTCTTCTTCTCTTTTACCAGTTCTTCGGCTTTACAAGCCCTTTCCACCAGTACAACAAATTATTTTAATTTGAGGATAGCAACAACCAGCTTAATGTCCTCATTTAAATCATCTTCAAACCTTTTACTCATAATGGCCTCAATGGACACACATTCACGAGCGTACTTGCTAAGTCGTGCGAACTCTCGCTCATAATCAATTCCTGACATCTTGCCTTGCTTCAGCTCTAGAAATTCTTTCTTGTTCTGGTCTACAAACCTCTGGCTGATATACTTTTTCTTAAACTCTTCTTGGAAGAATTCCATGAGATCCTTTCCTTGGTACCACCGACACAAGGGTGTTCCACCATTAGTAGCGAGAATCTCTTAAGAGAGAGGCTACACACTTCATGCATTCATCGAGTGCGAGGATAGTTCGTTAAATACTCGATGGTATTTTCTAACGAACTCGAGATCTTTACGGATCATCATTTTTCTAGCTCGGAATTCTTACGCCCCATGCTTCCTGATCCTATCAATTGGAGGTTTACCTCCTCTTACCACCTCTACTACTTGGGGGCTACTGGAGTAGGTTGTGGAAAAGGTGGGGGTGGAGGGGGTTGTGCATTCGGGTTCGCTCGAATAAACTCCGTATACCAGGCATTCATCATATGGAGGAAGGCTTTTCTATCCTCTTCTCCTCCTCTTTGACTCACCGTAGTGGGTCTATTCTCATTCTCATGCGGCACCATCCCTTCTGCAAGAGCTGGTGCATTACTTTCTACATCATCCGCCTCAGCTCTTTCGGAATCCATTTACTATATGTATAAACATAATTTTAAGCGTCAGGAGTCGTCACACTATCATAAAAAACATTCTTACATATGGCATGTATAGCTAGACTCATACTCGTGCTACGTTAGTCCTAGAACCGACTAAATCGTAGCTCTAATATCACTAAATGTAACACCCCGTACACAAGATCGAGGCTAGGTTTGGATATGAGACATTACCATGCTTGAGCTCACTTAAACATGTACTTACGAGCTATAAAATTTTATTTCGACTTAAAAATGTCACTTTCTTAGTCAACACATACGTTACAATGGCCTACAAGGCCTTAAACTCATGTCTAAAAACTTTCAGAACTAAATCAATTAAATCATTTTTTTGAAGCAGGGTTCACACGCCCTTGCCCTCAAACCGTGGGGAGCTACTGACTATTTCCACATGGCTTAGACACACCTGTGTCTTTCAACCATGGGAGGCTACTGACTAATTTCACACGGCCATGACACGTCCGTGGGCTTAGACCATGTGCTAATCCTTAATATATTGACTAAATCAACACAGTCTGGGAACACGCCCATGTCCAAACCATGTGTCTTACACGGCACACACACACGGCCGTGGGATTTGCCCGTGGCCTATTCTGATTAATAATACTAAGGTGCAGGGTTAACACGGTCTTGACACACGCCCGTCTATCCAACCGTGTGGGCACTTACAGGCTATTTACCAAGCCATTAGCCACCCTGAAATGAAGATCATATCCATACACAATTCAACGATGCAATAACAACCCAATTTTATGAATAATACTACATGCTTCATTGATCTCAATAAACATACATGCTTAGTCAAATTTGGCCAATCACTTAGCCATATACAAAAGAATAATAAACTTGATAGCCTTTAACATGTCCACAAAATGAATATTTCCTATACATGCCATACTTAGTAAAGTAACTTGGCTATACCAAAATAAGAGTTGATAGTGTGTTGCGAGCTCCGACTTGTAAGGTAAAGAGCTTACCTACTCATATAGATTCTTACATGTCTCATGACTCTTACTATTATCATACTTGTAAGGTTACCATGATACCTGTATCACTTGATCATATTGATCAGTATACTATAATAACAATAATCATGATATCTATTTTCTCATCCACAACATGAATAATACTCAACTTCATCTAACTTCATCTTGATACTAACTTTACTTTTTTAGCTTTCTTGCTATCTTCTTTTAGATTACTCATTTGCCTGATGAATTTCTGTGAATAACCGAGGATACTAAATCTCTTCCCACATAATATGATGCCAAAGCCATATCCTAGGCATGGTCTTACATGGGTTATCTCATCTTGGTTTCAAGGCAATGTCTTGACATGGACATATATGAAGTCTTGCTCTTGATAACATACTCAATGCCAAGCTTGAGTCCTTGGACTTACATGATAACTTGCTTGCTAACTTGATCAATGCCAAGCTTGCCTTGGACTTACATGATATCTTGATCAATGTCAAGCTTGCCTTGGACCTACATGATAAATTTCTTGCTAACTTGATCAATGCCAAGCTTCCCTTAGACTTACATGATATCTTGATCAATGCCAAGCTTGCCTTGGACTTATATGATAACTTGTGTGGTAGATCGAGTATCTTGGGAAATTCATCTCCCATCGGGACTTGCTCGTACTTATCATCATGATTTCTTGCTTGAACATAACATGATCATTTCATACAATTATTGTACATTATATTAAGCAATTTAATGATAATAATCATAAAGCTTAGAAATCATACAAACTTACCTCAATATACAAAATGTATGTAGATGTGCAATTTAGTCCTCGACTTTGTTCTTGCCTCAGTTTTGATCCGGGCTTCATTTTTCTTGATCTATAATCATAAATAGATCACTTAATAACCATATTGACTAAATTGACTTATAACTCATACTTTAGCAAAATTACTATTTTGCCCCTATACTTTTTAATATTTTCACTTTTGCCCCAATTCTCGTAAAATGATTTTCATGTAACTTTCTTAAACTTCATGCTCAACTAAATCATTTTCTCTTTTATAACAATCATCAATTCTCACTATTTCTAGTAGGTATGACCAATTTTATAACTGTTACAAAATGGTCCCTACTACCATTTTTCATGAAATTCATTAAGGAAAAGATGTTTATCTAACATCAAACTGTCTTAAACTTCCATAAAACATCATTTAACAAGCATGTCATTCAAGGGTAGATTTTTGAACATGCATCTTAGCTCATTTTATAGCTAAAATTAGCTAATTCATAATACGAGAACTTCAAAAATACGAAGAATATTAAAAACGGGGCTAAGATGAACTTACTAAGAGCTTGGAAAAAAATGAAGAATCCTAGCTATGGTGTCTCCAAATTTTCTACAGCAACAAGGAAGAAGATGTGTGAATTTTTCACATATTTATCCTATTTTAATCACTAATGAGGCCAAATGACCAAAATGCCCTTCCTCTTAAAAATTTCCATAATAGTCTCTTAAGGCCAATTTTGTCCAAAAATTAAATTTTGGGCAAATTGCTACTTAAGGACTCACAATTATTAATCTTGAGCTATTTCATATAAAAAGCTTCTAGAAACTCATATTTTGGAAACTTTTGCAATTTAGTCCTTTTTGGACCAATTGACCTCAACTTAATAAAATTACAAAACTTTTATACTAGCATGCAAACATGGCATAAACCTGGAGAACTCATAATTTCACCTCGGGTTCGTGGCCTCGCACCACTATCCCAACTAGGCCCTAAATTGGGCTGTTACACGAACGATCTCTATTTGGATGTCCAAACGAAGCATTTGAACAATTGATTGCATCTCTATATCTCTTTGTAAAAGGTTGATAAAATTTATTCATCGATCTATTTCTTTCATCTCGAGCCTCAGAATCGTCTTTCTTCTTTTCTTTACTGAGTTCCTCAGCTTTGCAAGCTCTTTCCACTAGTACAACGAATTCATTTATAACCAGTATCCCAACCAACAACTTAATGTCTTCATTCAATCCCTCTATGAAACGTTTGCACATAGTAGCTTCAGTAGAAACACACTCTCTAGCATATTGACTCAACCATACGAATTCTCGTTCGTACTCAGTAAAAGACAAACGACCTGTTTCATTTCTAGAAACTCTTTATGTTTCTGATCAATGAAGTGTTGACTGATGTGCTTCTTTCTAAACTCGGCTTGAAAGAAATCCCAGGTGATTCTCTCTCTCAGAACTACAGATGTCAACGTCTTCCACCAATTATAAGTCGAATCCCTCAACAAAGAAATAGCACATTTAATACATTCATCCGGAGTCAACGACATCTTATCAAATACTCGAAGAGTATTCTCGAGCCAAAACTCAGCTCGCTCAGCATCATCCTTCGCCATGGCCCTAAACTCTTCAACCCTATACTTCCAAATCTTGTCTACATGTGGTTTATTCATTTTGTTCGAATCTACAACTTGCTGCACAATAGGTACTTGTGGGGGTGGAGGTTGTGGAGCAGTCGCATTCGTTCTAGCAAATTCTAAAAACCATTCACTCATCATACGGAAGAAGGCTTGCTTAGCCTCTCCTCATTACTTTCATTCGGCCTAGATGCGGCCGGCGCTATCCTTTGAGCGGAAGCAAGCACATTACTCTCTAAGTCATCAGCAACTGCTTGATCGGGATCCATTATTATATTAAAACACATTTCAACTGTCAGAATTCATCATACTATCGCAATCTCATAATATGGCATGTATAGCTAAACTCACACACGCTACGTTAGTCTAAGAATCGACTAAACTGTAGCTCTGATACCAATTAAAATGTAACACCCCTAACCTGAGACCATTGCCAGAATAGGGTTAAGAGATATCACTGAACAATCAAAACATTTAACATCTAAAGTACAACACAAAGTCAATCATCAGAATAGCTCATCAAATACATAACATATAGTCCCTTATTGAAGTATATAAGACCTCAAATACATGTTAGAAAAGGATAGGGACCAAATCAAAACACATACAGAAGTTCTCAGAAACATACAACTTAACCAAAAGTACAGGGGACACACGCTTGTGGGGGTAGGCCGTGCCTCACCCACGGCTACTTGACACACCCGTGTGTCCTCCCTATGGTCATATACTACCAAAATCAACACAGCTACCAAGCACTCCCGTGTGCTAAGGCCATGTCCTACTAAGTTATATACTGCCATTTCTCACACGACCTTTAGGCACGCCCGTGCCATGACCGTGTACTTCTTAAGCTAGTTACTGACATTACCCCACGGTTACTAGGCACGCTCGTGTGCCATGGCCGTGTGACATTATAGGTCATTTGTAAGACCAAAATGCCACTCACTTAGGGTCATTTCTACAAGCCAACCATCAAGACATATCATACCTATTTAACAACCAAACATATACCAAATTGACCATTCAATCTATACATTCAATGCCATTCCCATTCATGCCAAAATACAAACTAAAATTCATATCATCACAAGCATTAATCATCCATTTTGTTTAGCCAAAACTTAACCATTTCATATGCTTCACACCATACCAAAATTTGTATCATATAACTCATTCATTCAAGCATTTATCAACTCAAAACTTACCAAAACATATGGCTAAGTTCACTTCATAAACATATACACATAACTAGCCTATACATGCGATATTTCAACTATATACATCCTTTCAAAAGTACCAAAAAAGAATGCCGATAGTGTGATTGAAAAGCTAACGATCCCAGATCCGATCTAGCTTTACTAACACTGCAAGGCAAAGAAACAATTCACACAGTAAGCTTTCCAAAGCTTTGTAAGTTCAATATACAATACAATTATCTCAATAATCTAACTAATGTACATAATAAACAATCACTTAGATAACTTATCTCATATTCATATCATCTCATCTGTAACTAAAATACTCATTCATTCAATCATGGCTTGTCTATAACTCATCAACCACAAAGGTTCAACACATAACTTAGCTAACACTTAGTTATCTAACCTCCAAGCTATTCAATGCCCGATATTACATTTCGATCATCCTTTGATATTCGTTCAATTTAACCGCACACTTAGTGCCATATATATTCAAGGCATAATTTTTGTTGCACACTTAGTGCCTATTCTTTTAACCGACTCGTCTCGGTGTCGCACACACAATGCCAATTCAATAAGCAAAAGCTTTCATATCATCGCACACATAGTGTTATTCATTTCTATTTCGATTTCAACTTCGCACACTTAGTGCCATCAACTAAAATCGTGCACATAGCAAATCACTTTCATATACATATACATATTCATTTCATATTGCTAAAACACATCTCAAATACATGTATTATATCCGAACTTACCTCAGACGTCGAACTATCGATACGGATGATTAATCGAGCACTTTATATTTGCCTCGATCTCGATCTTGATCTGAACCTCTCCTCTCTTGGTATATACACATTTGAATTCAATTCATTCAATCATCAATTCATTCATTTTAGTCCAAATACACATATTTAAGGTATTTTACAAAATAGCCCTCACATTTTCACATTTTAACACTTTAGTCCTTAATTTATCAAATCATGAAATACACAAAATTTGCTTGTACTCTAGCCTAGCTGAATTTTATTAAGCTCATACAAGTCCACATATTTCATTTATTTCACAATTTAACCCTTCAATTTCTTATTTTCTCAATTTAGCCCTAATTAGCTAAATTCTTAAAAAATTAAAGAACAAAGTATGTTCATCTAGCTCAAATCTTTCTTTTAACACCTAAAACCATCACAAAGCTCAACATATCATCAATGGCATGTCACACAACATCATCACATTACAAAATTTAAGTATAAGTTTTGTAGAGCACAAAGCAACGATTACAAAAACGTAGAAATTATCAAAAACTGACTAAAAACATACATTAAATTTGACTTGCAAGTTTCTAAAATAAAAAGAATAAAACCCTTTCTTCTTCCTCAAAAGATGAGTAATAATGACCATTTTTCTTTCTTGTTTTATCATATTATAACATTTTAACACATGAATGACATATCTACCCTTTTTATTATAATATAGGACAAATTAACATTATGGTTTATGAGTCATTTAACCATCCACTAACTTGAAAATGGTTTATTAACAACATAAGGCCCCTCCTTAAAAAGCCAACAATATTTAAGTACTCACAAATCAGCACATAGCATTTTTACTCTCTATGTAATTAAGTCTTTTCTCTTAATTTGATACACAATGATCAAATTATCACACAAAATTTTCGCACAGAATAAGTCACATATCATTCACATAGAAAATATCATTAAAATATTTTTTTATGACCTCAGATTTGTGGTCTCGAACCACTATTCTGGCTAGGGTTTAAATCAGGCTGTTACATTCCGTGGGAGAGTTTGTATGCCGAGAGATGCTTATCTGAGGCAATCTATCCTATAGGAGGTGCATAGCTGTCATTATGCTATGCATCCTGGGGGAAACAAGTTGTATCGAGATCTGCATGAATAGTACTGGTGGCCAAGGCTTAAGCGCGAGGTTACTGATTTCGTGGGTAAGTGTCTAACATGCTAGCAAGTTAAGGCAGAGCACCAACTACCTTCTAGGTTACTACAGCCAGTAAAGATTCCACTTTGGAAGTGGGAAAGGGTAACCATGGATTTTGTAAGTGGGCTACCCTTAACAGTCACTAAGAAGGACTCAGTATGGGCTATTGTTGACCAACTAACTAAATCTGCCCACTTTATATCAGTCCGCACTGATTATTCACTGCAGAAGTTGGCTAAGTTATACGTGGCTGATATTGTGAGATTGCATGGGGTACCAGTTTCTATCATTTCGGATAGAGATCCTAGATTCACATCTCGATTCTAGAAAAAGTTATATGAGGCTTTGAGTACCAGGTTGGATTTCAGTATTGCATTTCATCCTCATACTAACGGTCAGTCGAAGAGAGTTATTCAGATATTGGAGGACATGTTAAGAAGCTGTGTAATTAATTTTAAAGGCAGTTGGGAAGACTACTTGCCGCTAGCAGAGTTCACATATAACTACAGCTACCAATCCAGTATTCAGATGGCACCATACGAGGCATTATATGGTCGTAGGTGTCGTACCCCTACCTGTTGGACAAAACTTGGTGAGCGACGAGTTTTGGGGCCAGAGTTAGTATCTGAAACTGAATAAAAAGTAAAATTGATCTGATACTGGTTAAAGGAAGCATCTGATAGGAAAAAGTCGTATCTAGATCTAAAGCATTAAGAGATAGAGTACTCTGTGGGGGATTATGTCTTTTTGAAGGTGTCACCATATAAGAAGATTCTGAGATTTGGACGGAAGGGCAAACTGAGCCCTAGATTCATCGGACCCTACAGTATATTAAAGTGTGTAGGACTGATAGCCTATCAACTTGAGTTGCCTCCTGAGTTAAACAGGATACATGATGTGTTCCACATCTCCATGCTAAGGTGTTACCGCTCTGATCCCTCACATATAGTGTTGGTAGAAGAGATTGAGGTTAGATGTGATCTAACTTTTGAGGAAGAACGGTGCAAATTCTAGATCGTGATGTTAATGTATTAAGGAGGAAATATGTTCCTTCAGTCAAGGTGCTTTGGCGTAATCACGGTACCGAGGAAGCCACGTGGGAGCCTGAGGAGGCAATGCAACAACAATATCCTCACCTATTTTGACCAGGTAAATTTCGAGGCCAAAATTTCTTTTAGGGGTAGAATTTTAACGCCCCAAAAATATGGGGTCTTTAAATGTTTTCATGTTCCGACAAATAGCTTGCTTGCTATAATGGCTAAGTGATTTGGGTGTGTTTTGGGGAATTTAAGAAGCCTGGGTCCAAGTATGGCCTTTGGCAAATTTTTGATTTCTTTTTTTACTCTTTTGGAAACCTGGATGTTAGCTTAAAGGGTATATATTAAGTTGTGTTTATTTTATGACACAAAAGAGCTAGTGGCAATGAGGCAAGTGGCGTGTTGGGGAATGTAAGAGGGAGTGAGTTTGAATCTCATGGCATGCAATAAGGGGGTTTTATTTTATATCTCTATGGCGTGAGAGGTAGAGTTTGGTTCAAACTCTGCAGAGGTGGTTGGAGACTTGGTCATCAAATTTGAATGGATTTGAATGTGAGGCAAGGAAAAATTTGAGGAGAAATCAGTGGAGAGGTTGAAGGAGTTGGGATATGAAGGAGTCATAACTGAATTTGAGAGCTTGAACAGGGGGATTTCGGCTAAGGGTATGTCATTTGGTGCATTTCGACATTGTGTGAGGGAGTAAGTGTCAAATTTTTTCTGGTGTTTTTGGGATTTTTTTTATTTCGGGTTTTCCTCTCGTTTGATATTAAATTTCCCAAGTTCTTTTTTTCACCTTGCTGGAATCCAACACCTCAAATGCCGAATTTTGACTACTACTCTTACTTTTTTTTTCCTTTTTCAGCATTCCATTAGGGGGTGACCGAATTTTTTTGGATAGTTCTTTGAAGCCAAATTCATCTTTCCTTTCATTTCATTCCTTTTCCTTCTCTTCTTGAATTGGTTTTGCCCTGTCCACTAAATGTCTCTTTTCTTCTCTAACCTTCTCAATTTGTGGAGCGTTGATCAAATATTTAATGCTCTTCTTCTCTACTTCGATTCTGCGAGTGTTTTGTCAAAGGGGAGGTGTTCGTAATTCTATTCTTGGGACCAAGGGTTGATTTTATTCTTATAGCCGAATACTCATCTTCTTGTACTTTGATTATCTAATCATGATCCATTCCTTTTGGTGTGGGGGTTGATGGTTTCTAGGTTTTCAGTGAAGTGAATAAGGGTCTCAAGGTAGTCATCAAAACTGTTTTCTTATCACACGATTTGAGGTAAGCATTTTGGTTTAGAACTTTAGGGTTGGCCGATACCTTATCTTCAGATTTGGGATTTTTTTAATATCGATTCAAGTTATAGGTCATGCGTTATTGAGTAATGGATTCTTTTGTTAATACAATATTTCAGTAAAAAAGGGTGCAATCCTTTTTGAGTAACATCCTTAGTGGGCCAAGTCACACTTTTGTTAAGGTGAATGTCAACACCGTTCTTCTGGGATTAAGTGGGAGTGATGGGTATTAACACTAACTAAAAATATTGATTGATGTAGGCATTGGATTGGTGAGCGGTTCGCTCGACTTCACTAACAAGTGTGTAACCGTACACCATTCTGGTACTAGCATAAGCCAAAAAGGTGTGTACTCACATCCCTGTTTAACTGTGAATCGGCAAAAGTCGAAAAGATGAAATGCTAAAACTTTGACATTTGAGGTCTCACGAGTGCGCGATCGCTTGTGTGGTAAACCGAGCCCACGAATCATCGGCGGCAGACTGTAGAGGCCACCACGAGGGTTCTCGTGGGCTTAGGTCGTAATGGGCCACGTTGAGTCGAGATGGGCCACACATGGGTAAAATCCATGGTAAGCGAATAATAATGGATTGGACTACAAAGTTCGTATAGCCATGACGAAATTTGGGCTGAACGGGCCACACGAGCGTGTGAACCCACTTGAGCCGAGTAATGGGCCTTAGGCCCAATCACACTATTTTGGCCATATAGGTTATCCGAGTTGTTCGAGATGATTGTAAGCCTTTGGAAAGGTTGTAAACTGTACCAAGACCCTAATGAGTAAAATGACTAAAATACCCCTAATGAGTAAAATGACTGAAATACCCCTAATGGGTAGAATTATCGAGATACCCTCGTAGGGTAGAATTATTGAGATACCCTCGTAGGGCAGAATTATTGAGATACCCTTGTAGAGTAGAATTACTGAAATACCCCTAAGGGGTGAAATTATCATTTAACCCTAATCGACGAAATGACCATTATACCCATAGTGGTAGTTTAGTTGATGTATGTATGCTATCTATATGATTGTTAATGAATATGACATACAACATACACGTAATATTTATGACACGACATTCTGCATTGGGGTTGGGATTCTGATTTGGAGGAAGTACTGTACTAGTGTATCAGCCACGTTTTTACTGTTCTAGTGGCTTCGCCACGTATTCTGATTTTAGTGGCTGGGCCACGTTCTTCGTTGCTAGCGACTTTCTTTGCGTTACTAATACTTGACTATCTTGTGATATTGGTGTGTTGGCTGGGTGGGTTGACTTAGTCCCTACATGGTGTGTTGGTTGGTACGAGTGGTATGTTGGCTGGTTTGGGTTGGGTTGCATCTCTATTATGTGCTATTATTATTCTGGGCTTAAACCCACACTGTTACTGTATAGGGCTAAAGCCTAGACTGATCTGTTACTGTATAGGGCTTAGACCCAATCTGTTTCTGCTTGCACCAATTATTATTTGACTTATAGGGGATTACACACTGAGTTTTGTAAACTCACCCTTTCTCTCAACTGTACAGGTAATCCCCAGCCTTAAGCGATTTGGAGCCGTGAGGGACCCGGAGGTGGCCACGTCAATATTGATTTTTCGCATGGGTCTTGATATTTTTTATTTATGTTTGGGTTTGATAATGTAATAAGGCCATTTGAGGTTTAACTTTTATTTGGTTTTAACTCCTTATTTCTACCTACTAGATTGGGAAAAATGGGTTTTCAAAATAATAACTATTTTCCAAAGAAAATCACGCATTTCAAATTCTAGGGTTTATAATTAAAAAAGCTCCCATGTTTTTTTTTCTAGATTAATAAACTTGTAATAAATAATATGACCAATAAGTGGTTAACAAGTTTTTATTTTAAAACCCCAACATTTTCAATAGTAATTAGTTTTAAAAGGATTGAAAACTTTAGACACTAATTTTCATCGACAAGACCACTTTTGAAATCAACACTTTGATGTGACACGTCAGATCCGGTCATAACGTCTAGGTCGAGTTTAGGGTGTTACAGCATGGGCATGTTTCTAAGCCATGTGTGACACACGGTCAACCTCATGGGCGTATGGTTAGGCTGTGTGTCCCCTTGCATGCTAGGTTGGTAAGTCAGTATGCTCAGTAGTAACCACACGTGTAGAGACATAGCCGTGTGTCTCAACCGTGTGGAAGACATGGCCATGGACATGGGCGTGTGCCCAGGTCATGTGAAGTCTGCACCTAAAATTAGGAATTTAATTCGCCACATGGCCGAAGGACACAGGCTTGTGCCTTGGTCGTGTGACATTTATGGGTGATGACGTCAGAAATAGAATGCCAAGGTTTTTACATACGGGCTAGGATACGGGCGTGTTGAGGCCGTGTGAGGGGCACAGGCCATGGACATGGGCATGTGTCTGGCCGTGTGAAAACCCTTGTAGATTCGAATTGAAAAATAATTCCACACGGGTGTGGAACACGAGCATGTGATATGCCACACGGGAGTGTACTTTCTCCTTACGGGCGTGTGGACTGTTTGATGATAATTTTCTAAGTATTTTGAGAGATCTTTAAAAGAGTTCAATTTGATCCCGAACTATTCCTAAAGTGTGATTTAGGCCTCACAGGCTTGTTTAAGAGGTGTTATAAAAGGTTTTAATTTTGAGTGGAATGTCATATCTCGGTACTGCATAATTATTTATGCATAAGTCTGGTAACGCCTCGTACCCTATTCTGGTGTCAAATATTGGTAAGGGGTGTTACATTTAGTGGTATCAGAGCTATGGTTTAGTCGGTTCTTGGACTACCGTAGCGTGTGTAAGAGTCTAGCTATACATTCCATAAATATATATATTGATATTGTGGTGAATCCTGACAATTTTAAACTGTGTTTTCATATTGTAAATGGATCCCGACTAAGATACTACTGATGATGCTGCTAGTAATGCGCCGGCTCCCACGCAAGGGACCGCACTTGTAGAAAGTAGACTCGAGACTTTGGGTCAAGGAGAAGAGGCTCAGGAAGCCTTTCTCTATATGATGAGTAATTGGTACACTGAGTTTGTACGAGAAAACCCTAATGCTCAACCTCTTCCACCCCACTTATACATCAGCCAGTCCCCATGGCTCCTCAAGGTATAGATTTGGTTAGAATGACCAAACCCCCGGTCGATAAGATTCGAAAACAAGGGGTCGAGGAATTTAGAGCCAACATAGATGATGACCCTAAGAAAGCAGAGTTTTGGTTCAAAAATTTTATGAGGATGTTTGATGAGCTTTCTTGTACACCCGATGAAAGCTTAAAATGTGCTGTGTCGTTATTAAGGGACTCAGTATACCGCTGGTGAAAAACCCTAATATCTGTAATTCCAAGGGAGAGAGTGACATGGGACTTCTTAGAAAAGTTCTAAAAGAATTCATTGATCAGAAACGAAAAGAGTTTCTTGAATTGAAGCAAGGCAAAATGACTGTGGCAGAGTACGAACGTGAATTCGTCAGACTTAGTAAGTATACGTAAGAGTGTGTGTCTATAGAAGCTATTATGTGCAAGAGGTTTGAGGATGGGTTGAATGAGGACATTAGATTGCTAGTTGGGATCTTGGAATTGAAGGAATTTGTAGTATTGGTTGATAGAGCTTGCAAGGCTGAAGAGTTGAATAAGGTAAAGAGAAGAGCTACGATGGAGGCCGAGATGCAAGGAAGAGGCCGATGAGTAAGTTGTTTCAAACCCAATCAAAGAGGTCCAAAGAAACGAATCCTCAGAAGACTACTTCAGCCGACCATTCACACCGAGATCGTGGTAACACATATTTGGGCTCAAGAGTTCAAGCCACCTCGATGGCCAGTGTGGGCAATGCGAAGTTAAATAAACTAGAGTGTCCAAATTGCGATAGACAACATACTTGGGAGTGTTGGGGAAATAATCAAACTTGCTACAAGTGTGGTTCACCAGACCACTTCATTCGAAATTGTCCAGAGAGGGGTGAAAAAGACATAAATCAGGAAGAGCGAGTAATATAACTTTGAGGGGTAAACCACAGAGGAACCTGGGAAGTGGGACTAGTAGTAGAGGTGCACCTAGAGATTCTGTTGTGAGATCAGAGGGTAGAGAACCTGCAAGGACTTATGCCATTCGCGCTTGCGAAGAGGCATCATCTCTAGATGTGATAACGGATGCTTTTTCTCTTCATGATATTTCTGTTGTTGCTTTGATTGATCCTGGGTCTACCCATTCCTATATTTGTATGAAATTGGTACCTAGCATGAATATGATTATTGAGTATAAAAGTGTCAAACCCGTTAGGCAAACATGTGCTAGTTGACAAAGTGTGTAGAAATTGTCCCTTGACAATTAGATGTCATTATTTTTTGGCTAATCTTATGTTGTTTTCGTTTAATGAATTTGACTTGATTCTTAGTATGGATTGGTTGGCTACACATAATGTTTTATTAAACTATGGTAGTAAGTTTATTGAACTGAGATGTGTAAATGGAGATATCATTCGGGTTGAATCAAGTAAATCGGATAATTTGCCTGTAGTGATTTCATCTATGGCAGCTAAGAAATGGATGACAAAAGGGTTTGAGTCCTATCTTGCATTTGTGTTAAATGCCCAAGAGTCAAAAGTAAAGATTGAATCGATGCCTGTGGTATGTGTGTATTCGGACGTGTTTCCGGAAGAGTTACCCGGATTGCCTCCAGTTAGAGAGGTCAATTTTGGCATTGAGTTAGTTTTGGTACAACACCTATTTCGATTGCCCCATATAGGATGGCACCTTTGGAGTTAAAAAGTTAAAAGTTCAGCTACAAGAGTTATCGGACAAGGGTTTTGTAAGATCGAGCTATTCACTGTAGGGTGCTCTGGTACTTTTGTGAAGAAGAAAGATGGGCAGATGAAACTGTCTATGTAATATAGACAGCTCAACAAGGTGATAGTGAAGAATACGTATCCTTTGCCAAGGATCGACAATTTGTTCGACCAATTTAAGGTAGGCATGATGTTTTCTAAGATAGACTTAAGGTCTAGATATTACCAGTTGAGTGTTAAGGAGCAAGATGCATCGAAAACTGCATTTCGGATGAGGTATGGCCATTATGAGTTCCTTCTCATGCTATTTGGCTTAACAAATGCACCTGCGGTATTTATGGATTTAATGAAACGTATCTTCTGACCGTACTTGGATAAATTTGTAGTTGTTTTTATCGACGACATACTAATTTATTCCCGGGATGAGAGTGAGCATGCAGAACACATGAGAACTATTTTGCAGACTCAAAGAGACAAGCAGTTGTATGCTAAATTTAGCAAGAGTGAGTTTTGAATTTGAGAGTTCATATTCTTAAGACACATCGTGTCGGGTGATGGCATTAGAGTTGATCTGAGTAAGATCTCGACTATTGTAGAGTAGAAACCGCCGAGGAATATGTCAAAGATTATAGCTTTTTGGGCTTAGAGGGTTACTACAATTGATTCGTCAAAGGATTCTCCATGATTGCTATACTGATGATGAGATTGCTACATAAGAATGTTAAGTTTGAATGGACTGAGAGATGCCAATAGAGTTTCAAGAAATTGAAGGCATTGATAACTGAAGCACCGGTTTTAGTACAACTAGAGTTGGGAAAGGAGTTTGTAATCTATAGTGACACGTCAATGAATGGTCTTAGTTGTATGCTGATGCAGGATGGTAAAGTAGTAGCTTATGCCTCGAGACAATTAAAATCGTAAGAAAAGAATTATCCGACTCACGATTTGGAGTTGTCTACTATTGTATTTGCTTTAAAGATTTTGCGTCATTATTTGTATGGTGAGAAATACTGAATCTTCACCGATCACAAAAGTTTGAAGTACCTGATGAATCAAAAGGATTTGAATTTGCGACAATGGTGGTGGCTCGAATTATTGAAAGATTATGAGCTAGAAATTAATTACCATCCGGGGAAAGCGAATGTGGTTGTGGATGCCTTGAGCAAAAAATCCCTAAATGCTTTGAGAGCTATGAGTATGAGCTTAGCGTTGTCTGATGATGGTGCTATATTGAGGGCTAGACCATTATTTATTCGGCAGATATGTGAAGCTCAAAAGAATGATAGTGAAATGCAAGTTAAGGGAGCTCAATGTGAATCGAGAAATAACTCTGACTTTTGGGTTGGTGCAAATGATTGTTTGAGGTTTCGTGATAGAGTTTGTGTACCTAAAAATGATGAGTTGATTCAGAGAATTTTACATGAGGCACACAATGGTTATTTTTTAGTACATCCGGGCAACACAAAAGTGTATAATGATTTGAAGAAGTTGTATTGGTGGCCGGGTATGAAAAGAGATATCTCTGAGTTTGTTACAAAGTGTTTGATCTATCAACAAGTGAAAGCCGAACATCAAGTACCTTTAGGATTACTTCAGCCAGTGATGGTTCCCAAGTGTAAGTGGAACCGAATCACGATGGATTTTGTAACAAGGTTACCTATGACTCCGAAAAAGAAAGATGATGTGTGGGTTATCGTTGATAGATTAACGAAATTGGCTCACTTCATACCGGTGCGTGTTGATTACCCACTTGACAAGTTAGCTGAACTGTATATTGCCGAGGTTGTGATATTACATGGGGTGCCTATATCCATAATCTCAGATAGAGATCCAAGGTTTACTTCGAGGTTTTGAAAAAAGTTACAAGAAGCCTTGGGTACGAAATTGAATTTTAGTACCGCGTTCCATCCGCAAACCGATGGCCAATTTGAAAGAGTGATTCAATTTCATGAGGATATGCTCCGATGCTGTGTTTTAGAGTTCGAAGGTAGTTGGGAAAATATCTACCTTTGGTTGAGTTTTCCAACAACAACAGTTACCAGTCGAGTATGCGGATGGCAATGTATGAAGCATTATATGGTCGCAAGTGCCGAACTCCTTTGTATTAGACCGAGCTTAGTGAGAAGCAAATTCATCGGGTTGATCTAGTTAGAGAAACTGAGGTGAAAGTGAAAGTGATCTGTGATAGTCTAAAAGCTGCTTCAGATCGACAAAAGTTATACGCAGATTTAAAAAGGAAAGAAATTGAGTTTCAATTGTGTGATAAAGTATTCCTGAAAGTATCCCATTGGAAGAAAATATTGAAATTTGGTCAAAAGGCTGAATTGAGTCCGCGATTCATCGGGTCATACGATGTTATTAAAAGGATTGGACTAGTAGCTTACCAGTTGGCTTTGCCGACAGAGCTAGAAAGAATACACAACGTGTTTCATGTGTCAATGTTGTGAGGATATTGTTTCGATCCTTCGCATGTGATTCCTTCGACCGAAATTGAGATACGACCAGATATGACCTATGAAGAAGAACCAATTAAGACTTTGGCTCGAGAGGTTAAACAATTTAGGAACAAAAGTATAGCCTTAGTGAAAGTGTTGTGGAAAAAACACAATGTAGAAGAGTCTACATGGGAATTGAAAGAAGTCAGGAGAGAACAATACCCAAACCTCTTTACCGGTAAGATTTTGGGGGATGAAACTCTCTAAAGGGAGGAGAGTTGTAACAGCCCGACTTTGGGGCTAGTCAGAACAGTGGTTTCAAAACCACTAATTCAAGACTAGAGAAATTATTTTAATATTATTATATGTGTTATATCATGATTATATGGGTGCATGAAAATTTTGGTGCATTAATTTTAGTGATTGCATGCTTAATTGTGAACAATGACTAAATCACATAAAGTGTAAAAGTTTTATTTTACAAGCTAAAGGTGTCTAATAGCTGTAGAATATTAAATTGAAGGTCCTTAATGTGCAATTAGGCCATTGGGGAAGTGATGGTCGGCCACAGGGACAAGAAAAGACATGATCAATTAGTTAGGTGAGGTTTTGGTGACTTAACTGATAAATTAAAATAAAATAAGAAGAAAGATGATAACACATATCATCTTTATCATCTTCTACCGAAAATTCCAGAAAAAGAGGGGTTTTGAAAGCTTAGAAATTTCAGCAACTTATCCTCCTTGCAAGTAAGTGGTTTTTATGGTATTTCTTGATAATTTTTGTACTTTTAGGACCCCTAAAACTTTAGCTAGCTAATGATAGGACTATTTTGCAAAATAGTTGAAAGTTTAGGGTTTTTCCATGAGAGTATTAGTGTTGATTTTTGAAACTTTATGGAAGAAAATGAAACTTAGTTGTTAAATGAATAACTTTTGTGAAATAGTTTCTCATGAAAACACCTAATAGGACCTTTTTGTAAAGGTTGTAAATTGAGTAGTAAATGCATGAAATGATGGGTATTATGAGTTGTAATAAGAGTAATAAATGTCCAGCTAAGCTTTTTAAATGAGTAAATTTGATGAAAAATAATTTACGAGCCTATGGGAAAAATCATAATTTTGCCAAAGTATAAGGAAAAAATGGTAATTTTTGCCAAAGTAGAAATTTTGAAGTGTCTTGATTTATGTAGTGATTAAATGAGTAAATTTTATGATATGACCCGCCTCGGGTGAGTTGAGTTGTATGAGATTTTGCTCGATCGTCAACGAAGAAGTATCGTTCGGCTCTTTTAAAAAGGATGTCTTTAGGTAAAATGATGCGAAAGTTGTTAAAATGGGCTTCAAGATAAGTTTAAGGATATGAGATTTGTATGGGTTCGTTTATCATAAATAAAGATGGCGATTGGTTTGGAAGTAGGTTAACAAATGATGGATGAGAAAGTGAAAGAAGTGGCTCGGTTGAAATGGAAGGGAAAGGTGAAAGAAAATTAATAGATGGTGGAGATGGATAATAGTATTTATGTTTCAAGTAAGATTCGAAACTATAGAGAGTATCGCCCCAGCACGTATATCACTTAAGGTGGTAGATGGAAAATAGATTAAACCTCGACCCGTTACTTAGCAAAGTAATAACCTCGGCATATTGGATTAACGCCACACTCATTGGAGTGATAAGTTCAGAAAGAAGAGCAAGGTTGACACCACTAAAACTAGATAAGCCAATAGAGTCTTCAAAGAAATTAGAGAAAAAAGAGTCTCACCAAAATAAGATAGTTTCATTAACAATTTAGTAAAATTCCCTATCAATAGGCTAATTACATGTTTTTATAGTGTCAAAAGAGGCTAGCTAAATGGTCACTTTTAATGAAACTAATAATGAGCTCAAATGAAAAGTCACAACTTTTAAAATTCTAACCCAAGTAACTCCAACCTTCAATGTGATTTACTTCTTCAATTAAGTTGCATTCAAAGTCTTTTGAAGTCTCCATGACCAACCGAAAAGACACCAGCTTCTTTGATGGAAAATTGAATGCATGTAGTGATTACTCATTAAGCAAATGGTTATAGAAGATGAAACAAAGAGGCTATTGAATTTAAAGAAGAACAATGCTATCCTTTAAATGATTAAACAACTTCTTAATGATGTATAAAGCCTCTTTGTAACAGCCCCTCTTTTGTAACTGAAATCTCTTGATAAGTCACCTTATTGAATGCATAACAGCCTTTAAACGTAATGGATGTGAGCTGAAAAGTCACCTGTAATTAACACATGTAACCGACACATTTATGCAATTATTAAGCTTAAAACAAATTAACAACTAACTTAAATAAATGAACTAACACTTATGTACCATTTATTCCAGCAACTAGTTTAATTAAGAGAAGCATTATTAAATGAACGTTATCTCAAGCATCAATAAATTATCCTAGTAACTAGATTAATTAAAGAAGCAACTATTAAATAAAGTTCAACAAAAACTCAATTAATTAAACTAAGATGAGTTGAATTAATGTCCAACAACTCATTTATTAAACTAAGATGCTTAAATGCATGGTTTGAAATACAAACTAAATGAACAAATGAATTAATGCATGACTTAATTAAATGTAGAACACATAATGCATGTCATAATTAAAATATGTAGATCAATAATGCATGACATTAACTAAAGATGCATTTAATTAAACAAGACATAATTAAAGACTAAAGTAACTAAAATAAATAAATCAAGTCCTTATTCCAGCAATTTAAATGCAAGAATTAAAATTTAAAGATGAGCTCAAACAAGCTTATTTAAGCTGAATCAAGCTAGTTGAATGAGCACACGAACTCACTGAGCTGGATCGAGCTCAAATAAGCTGAATTTGAACTGGACGAAGCTCGTGGAGCTGGAAATGAGCTAGGATCAGCTTGCTAATAATGTAATGCTTGACTCGGGATACTTTTCCAATGAAGTTCGTCAGGCGTGCTTGCATCATTCCCCCTCTTGAAGGCAACTTGTCCTCAAGTCGAGCCATTTGTCTAAGGGACAATATTTCTTCTCGCTTGGTTTTCCTCGATCGAATGGCACAAAGAATATCGAGCAATTCTGAAATAGATTCACCAATGGACAAGTAAACACATCACCATCATAATAAAGTAGCAGAGGGTTAAGATAACCAAAACTTAAAGATAACCCGAATGCTAAGCAAAAGATGAATCTTATCTTGCCAAATTGACTTAACAATTTTGGCAACGACAAGCGCAAAGTATTTACATTTGGATGGTACATGTAAAATTTAGTCCGGAGATCATATGGCAAAAATTTTAGTCGTTCATAACATGGAAACTTCACGTTGTCGCACACTTTCGATATGCCATCAATATGATCAATTGAACAAATGGAAACAATGAATGTTTAATCATGCATTCTCACAAACGACAATACATTCCTCGTTTCATCCACAATATTTCAATAGGCTCAAAACAAAGAATATATTCATTTGAATGAAAAACATTGGCACTTTCCACGAAGTCCTTACCAACATCATCGAGTTCTTCACTTTTCAAACAAAACAAAGACATTTTTGACTTACCTTGTAAGTTATATGATGAAAGTTCAAATTTACCTCGTTCTCGCAGAACAAACCTTTGCTCCTTGGCGAGGTAATGCAATTTATATTCTGGACTCGAATAAATCTTCCAAGGTAAAAAGTCAAAAAGATAATTCTTGCTTTTCAAAATATAAGTTCTACAATAAAGGAAGCTACTAATGTCACCACTAAAAATGTACTTAAAAGGAAAAAAAATGAAATGTTATTCACAGGTGTAATGCTTGATTCAATTTCGGGTTTAAAAACAAAATTTTCAGAATCAAGGATTTGGTTTTGATTTTGTAAACCAACCACATACTTTATTTTCAAAAATAAAGATAAGACTTGAAGCAAATGAAAAGGTATAACAAAGTTACTTACAATGAGATCATGATGCATACCTTTTCTTGGAAACAACTCGAAGTGGCTTACTCCCGGCTTAAAGATTTGATTTTGGACATTTAGCCTGATATACAGAAAGAGTTTCACTTTTTCAAATAAATAAAAAGTAGAGCAAAGAAAGCTTAGGCAGACAAATATGCAGAAACTCAAACTTTAAGAATCCCAATCGGGCAGGTAAATCGTAACATGGAAATTTTGCACAAAAATTCAAAGATTTCTCTTGATGGACACAATCCAACAAAGTAAGCATTTTGGGCAAAAACCTTTTAACATGTATGTCAAACAAAGGAGCTGTGAGCATACGATTATTCAAAAGTTCAAATCATCACAGAACAATCGAATAGGCATGTTTATACAAAAAGATTTGGCACATGGATTCAATAAATTTAAGCATTCAAACACATCAAAACGTGAAAAATATTTTCCAAACACATACGGATTTCGCATGGGTAGGGACAATCAAATAGAAGGGTCAAACATGTTTTAAGACCAAACTTTCATGGCATCACCTGAAATAAAATCGTTAACATTAATATGTGAACAATAATTGAACAAATCAAAAGATGGAAGTTTTTCAGAAATTAAGCCTTCAAACCCTTTTTGAACAAGTTTTAAATCCAATGGTCTTGATTCGATAAACATGTAGTCCTTTCTTACATTCAATCGCAAGTAGGTGGTTATCCTTTAAACACTTACCTTTCTTGAACAACTGGAAACGTCTCTTGTTTGGAAGGTAATGTAGCTGAATTTGGTCGCACAAAACTTTAGGAACCTAAAAAAAAAATATCACAAGAAGATCGAACAAAAGGGTTAGTGGGAACAATCCTCTCTTGCTCATTAACATCTTTCTCACTTGAATATTTTTATTCTGAATCTCTCGTTTCTTTTTTTCCATTTCTTTCTCTTCAATCTCTTTTTCTTCAAGTTCTCTCAATTTTTCCATGCTTTATTTTTCCTCGATTTCTTTTTCAACTACTTTTTCACTATCAAATTCTTTTTCTTTTTCATAGGCTTTTTCAATGACTTTTTTGAGCTCTCTCAAAACTTGCTCATTTTCTCTCTTATTTCTCTCTTTTATTTTTATTTCTTTTGCCTTTTCTTCTTTTTTCTTTTCTTTTACATGATGTTACAAAAGAATCAAGATGGTAATTATTTGGCTCAAAAAAAGAACATTTATTTACAAATGAATCACGATAATTACATCGGGAAGAATATTTCGTGTAGGATTTCTTTGAAGTTCTTGAAGGAGTATACCGTTCATCTTGCATGTCATCTTGGAGGGACTAAAAATCCAAGTCGGCTTCCCTTCGCCTCGAGTTCCTTGATGAATAAGAATCTCGATTGAAATCTCATCTCGAATAATCGTTAAAAGTGTATCTTTGCGAAGTTCTCGATTCTGCTCTCCGATTTGATGACACTCATTTTCGTGGATGTCTTTGTTCCATACGATCTAATCTCCCGTGTAGTCTATAAAACTTTGAATTCACCATTCTTTTCATTTCTTGCACCCAGTATTGGTACTCCGATTCGGTGAACTCTTCGCGAGACATGATTTTTTTTTTTTGGTGGCTGAAAAGAAATATGTTAGTTCACAAAACAAAAATTAAGTACCTCACCACAAACCTCTTGATTTCACTCGAAAAGAAGAAGGAAAAGTTACACTCTCACTCGTGTTTACACTTATTTGGCTTTTACCTACACACGAATGATCTCACTCGCTCGTGCCTTTTACCTCTCAAACTTTCTCTCGCAATTTCGTATTCGGACTCGCCAAGGTCGTATCATAGGCTAAGGGTCGATTGCAAAACGGTTTAGCAAAGGATAAATATGAGGGGATTAAGGCTTGGCTGAATGAAAATTGAAATCGGTTTAAGGTGTGGCATTGGGATAGAAAGTGATAGAATCGAGACTTAATAATCGAGAACATAAGTAGGTGAACAAATACCTCTTTGAGCACTTTATTTTTTTAACACTCTTTTTTTTAATCGAAATTCTTTTTCCACTTCAAATATAATAGAATGAATACAAAGGAAATGATATACAACTTTGATTTTTTTTTAATTTTCGTAATAATTTTTTTTACTTACGAACTAAATTTCGATAATGCTATGAACGTCGGTACTCCTTGTTTTATTAGCTCTAATATCAAATGATACGATCCGCCTCAGGGTAAGTCGAGTTGTATGAGATTTTTTCAGATCATAGATGAAGAAGTATTCATTCGGCTCTTTTAAAAAGGATGCCTTTAGGTAAAATTATGCGGAAGTTGTTAAAAGGGGCTTCAAGAATAAGTTTAAGGATATGAGATTTGTATGGGTTCGGTTAACTTAAATAAAGATTACGATTTGTTTGGAAGTAGGTTAACAAATGATGGATGAGAAATTGAAAGAAGTGGCTCAGTTGAAATGGAAGGGAAAGGTGAAAGAAAATTAATAGATGGTGGAGATGGATAATAGTATTTATGTTTCAAGTAAGATTCGATACTATAGAGAGTATTGCCCCTACGTATATCACTTAAGGTGGTAGATGGAAAATAGATTAAACTTCGACCCGTTACTTAGCAAAGTAAGAACCTCGGTATATTGGATGAATGCCACACTCGTTGGAGTGATAAGTTCAGAAAGAAGAACAAGGTTGACGCCACTAAAACTGGATAAGCCAACAAAGTCTTCAACGAAATTAGAGAGAAAGAATCTCACCAAAATAAGATAGTTTCATTAATAATTTAGCAAAAGTCCCCTATCAATAGGCTGATTACATGTTTTTATAGTGTCAAAAGAGGCTAGCTAAATGGTCAGTTTTAATGAAACTAATAATGAGCTCAAATGAAAAGTCACTGCTTTTAAAATTCTAACCCAAGTAACTCCAACCTTCAATGTGATTTACTTCTTCAATTAAGTTTCTTTCAAAGTCTTTTGAAGTCTCTATAACCAACTGAAAAGACACTAGCTTCTTTAATGGAAAATTGAATGCATGTAGTGATTACTCATGAAGCAAACGATTATGGAAGATGGAACAAAGATGCTGTCGAATTTAAAGAAGATTAATTGCTATCCTTTAATTGATTAAACAACTTCTTAATGATGTATAAAGCCTCTTTGTAATGACCCCTCTTTTGTAACCGAAATCTCTTGGAAAGTCACCTTATTGAATGCATAACAGCCTTTAAATGTAATGGATGTGAGCTGAAAAGTCACCTGCAATTAACACATGTAACCGACACATTTTTGCAACTATTAAGCTTAAAACAAATTAACAACTAACTTAAATAAATGAACTAGCACTTATGCATCATTTATTCCAACAACTAGTTTAATTAAGAGAAGCATTATTAAATGAACTTTATCTCAAGCATCAATAAATTATCCTAGTAACTAGATTAATTAAAGAAGCAACTATTAAATAAAGTTCAACAAAAACTCAATTAATTAAACTAAGATAGTTGAATTAATGTCCAGCAACTCATTTATTAAACTAAGATGCTTAAATGCATGGTTTAAAATGCAAACTAAATGAACAAATGAGTTATGTAATGCATGACTTAATTAAATGCAGAACACATAATGCATGTCATAATTAAAATATGTAGATCAATAATGCATGACATTAACTAAATATGCATTTAATTAAACAAGACATAATTAAAGACTAAAGTAACTAAAATAAATAAATCAAGTCCTTATTCCAGTAATTTAAATGCAAGAATTAAAATTTAAAGATGAGCTCAAACAAGCTTATTTAAGCTGAATCAAGCTAGTTGAATGAACACACGAACTCATTGAGCTGGATCGAGCTCAAATAAGCTGAATTTGAACTGGAAGAAGCTCGTGGAGCTAGAAACAAGCTGGGATTAGCTTGCCAGCAACATAATGCTCGACTCAGGATACTTGCCCGATGAAGTTCGTGGGGCGTGCTCGCATCATTTTATTATTATAGATTAAGAAGAAAGTGGAATCAACTTTGACCCGGGAAAGGCAAGGTTTCGAACTAAACCGTAAACTAACATATTTTGTATCGAGGTAAGTTTATGTGTAAATGATACATCCCTATTACGTATGTTTTAACTATTAATGCATTGTGTGGATGTAATTGATTATTGGTGAGAATTATTGAAATAGTAGAAAATGTGAAAACTCTCGGATGAACCTTTGGAAGAGAAATATGGGTACGAATGAATATCCATAAATATGTAAATTTTGGTGGGCTATGTGTGATACCACTTTGTTATTTATTAATGATGGCTATGTGCGATACCATCATATTTATTATCATTTTGGTAGGATATGTGTGATACCATCGTAATTATCACTGTTGGTGGGTTGTGTGCGATACCACCCTATTATTGGTTAATGGTGAGCTATGTGCGAAACCACCTGGTATCTTGTGTCATTCCGAAGGGTTCATTGAGAAACTTGTTTAAGTAAAAATTTCATATGGCTTTGTGGTGATAAGTGCAGGGTATATGTGTAAGTAAATGTGAGCAATGTTTATGATATGTGTTTGGGATGTGGTAAGACTTGAAATGAGTAAGCATGATTATGAGGATATGATTTGTTTTTACACAGCATGTAATGTTCAACTGATTATTATGTGGTATGATACTTATTGTTTACATATAGACTTACTAAGCTTAAAGCTTACTCCCTTCTCTTTTCCCTTCCTTTATATAGTCGAGAGCTAGCTCGGGATACGGAGATAAGCAAAGGATCACCCACACTATCAACACATCTTGGTATAGTTAGACTTAGCATTTTTAGTATGGCATGTATAGGTACTAGACTTAGTTGAATGTCATATTGTTTTGGCCAAATATGTTGGCTTATTCAAAGATGAACTCTTTTGTGCAAGGCCATAGTTGATGGCTCTTTATTATTAATTTATGGAAAGATGAGGTTATTCATGAATGTGCAAGTTGCATGGTTGATTTACTTGGTTTAATTATGCATGAATGGGTTGATGGTTTGATGTGATTTAGGTTTGCATGAGTTGGGGTGACAGAAAGAGTTTGGCAAATAGCCTTGTTCTTGTCCATACGGGTAGATACACGGGCATGTGTCTAGGCTGTGTGTGACACACAGTCAGCCTCATGGGCGTATGGTTAGGCCATGTATCCCATTGCATGCTAAGTTGGTAAGTGAGTATTCTCAGTAGTAACCACACGGGCAGAGATATGGCCGTGTGTCTCAACCGTGTAGAAGACACGGCCATAGACATGGGCATGTGCTCAGGTCGTGTGAAGTCTGCACTTGAAATTAGGAATTTAATTTGCCATACAGCCGAAGGACACGGGCATGTGCCTTGGCTGTGTGACTTTAATGGGTGATGACGTCAGAAACAGAATGTCAAGGTTTTTGCACATGGGCTAAGACACAAGCGTGTTGAGGCCGTGTGAGGGACACAGGCCATGGACACGGGCGTGTGTCCAGCTATGTGAAAACCCGTCTAGGTTCGAATTGAAAAATAATTTCACACGGGTGTGGAACACGGGTATGTGATATACCATACGGGCGTGTCCTTTCCTCCATACGGGCATGTGGACTGTTTGATGAAAATTTTCTAAGTCTTTTGAGAGATCTTTAAAAGAGTTCGGTTTGATCCAGAACCATTCCTAAAGTGTGATTTAGGCCTCGTAGGTTTGTTTAAGAGGTGTTATAAAAGGTTTTAATTTTAAGTGGAATGTCATGTCTCGGTACTGCATAATTGTTTGTGCATAAGTCTGGTAATGCCTGGTACCTGTTTCAACATCAAATACGGGTAAGGGATGCTACAGAAGGGACTCTACTCGATAAATCATATAATGAGGCATATGGAATTCTAAATAGGATAGCCAACAACAATTATCAATACCCCACTATGAGACTAGGGACTAGCAGAAGAGTTTCTAGAGTAATGGAACTTGATGCGATTACTTTCCTAACAACTAAGGTATCCTCTTTAACGAATATGATTAAAACACTAAAAAGACCAGCTATAGTGCAAGAAATAAAAGCAGGGAGTTAGCATGTGTTTACTGTAGAGAAAATCATATTTTTGATGAATGCCCATAGAATCTAGCCTCAATTTATTATATGGGAAATTTTAATTGCAGCAATAACAACCTATATTCCAATACATACAATTCAGGGTGGAAGCAACATCCTAACTTCAGCTAGAGTAATCCAAGGGTGGGAAATTCTAGCAATGCTATTTGACAAAATGGTGCGAGTGCACAACCTGGATACAATCAACTCATGCCACGGCTAAATATTCAGCAAAATTCAGCTTCGAGTTCTTCATCTATGGAAGATCTATTGAAGGAATACATTGACAAGAATGATCCTATCATTCAAAGTCAAGATGCATCTTTAAGAGCTTTTGTAACATCCTAAAATTTGAATTTTATATGTTGCATTATTTTGGTGCTCAGCTAGTTAAACTATCCAATATGTGTGTTAAGGTAGTCCTGAGAAGGCTCGGGATTTATTTGGATTTAGAAATTTTTTTTGGCATTTAGTACTTTATGGAAATGGAATAAGTGACCTTAAAGCTTACGGTAATAAAGTGGTAAATAGCTAGCACAAGTGAGCTATTAGTAAAGGGGTATGGTGCTATATGTGTTACCTTGAGGGAGGGAGTTTGAATCCCTTTGTGTGCATATGTGAACTTTATTTTTTTTGCTTTCCTTCCTTTTAGCATCGGTCAAGCATGAACCTATGGTAAGTTGGACTTTTATTTTTTTTTTTATGGCAAGATGGCTAAGAGAAAAAGACAAGATTGAAGTTAGGGAAAGGAATCAAATGGATATGGCATGTAAGGGGAGCATAAGGCTTATTCAAAGGGTGATGTTTTGGAAAGTTTGGGTGGCCAAACTTTTGACCAAATGGCTATGTACTTGGATGATTTTTGAGGTTAAGAGGGGTGGCCGAGTGTTGATAGCACTTTGGTAAGGTTTAGGTGCTAGTTTTGGTCATTTCTTTTCATTAGCAAATAGTGTATCAAATTTTCTCTCCAAAACTCTTTTCCCTAGCCGAATGTGTCATGAGGAATAGGTAAATTTTGTTTGTTTTGGCCATTTCTTTTTGACCAATTTGGTATCATCTTTCATACTCCCCAAACTCTTTTCTTCTTTGTGTCGAAACCATACAACCTTGATGGGGTATTTTCATTTCTTTTCTTCTCATTGTCGAATGCATAACAATTTGAAGACCTTTTCCTTATTCATTTTCTACCCTTGAAAACCGAAACTTAAAAACCATATCTTCTACTTCTTTTTCTTCTTCTTTTCTTTTTGTAAAAACTTTCAAACATCATTTCCTCTCCAATATTTTCACTATAGCCGAATCTTCCACTTCATACATATTTTCTTCTCAACCACTTTTCTACTCACACTTCGATCAATTGGTAAGTGATCAATTTCAACATTTTTTTGTATTTTTATTTTACCCTTTTTCTTAGTGCCGAACCTATACCTTGGTGTGGGATGGCCATACTGATCGAGACCATCATAATACTAACTCTCATATGAAATCACTTTTCTTTGCTATAGAAAATTAGTGGAAGGCCGAAACTTAGAGTTTTCGAAGTCATCAATTAATCACTAGGATTTGGTCCAAAATTCATAAGGTAAGGATTCTTTGACGATATTATAATCACTTTTTATTCGTTAAGATAGTGTTGATTAATCGATGTTATTATAGGGACTCTTCCGCTCGATCTTTCATCTTGAGATCATACAGATTCTTGTGGTAAGCTGACTTCACTCCTAAGATCATTTGTTTATAATAACGAAATATTAGTTTGGACTAATATTTATTTTTTAATAGAGGCAAGCAAGATCGAAGGAAAAGGGGTAGTGGTTGGTGATCGAAAAAGGAGCAGATTTACGATCCCCTCTAGATTCAAACAAAGGGCTGTTTCGGCGATTCGAGACTTTCCACCGGGTTGTGGACTCTCATCTGGTGAGAATCAACTATTCAAAGTTGCTCACAATTGTGAGGCATCAGCGATTCGGGATTTTCTACCGGGTTGTGGACTGTCAACCGGGGAGAAACGATAAATATTAGTTGTTCGTGATTCCGAGGGTAAAAATCTAGACCGTTCATCTTGGAGTAGATTTCCTATAAGTGTACATGATCTAATCGAGCGTTAAAAAATATTTTTAGGTGTCGACGATCATGAAAGTGTAGTGCTTACCGTAATCAGGTGTGTAATCTCACACCGTATTTCATGGGTTAGATAATTATATCATGTTAACCGCTTGATGAAATCACATGTTAGTGAAATCGAGTAAAATGGCATATTTATCACTATGTTGGCAAAGACTATGAAATCGGTATTAAGACTCTGAAAATTACGAAATTGCCCTCAATGGGCCAAATCGATAAAATTGACTTTATGGGCCAAATGTGATATTTGATATATGGACCAAATGTGATTTTTGATATATGGGCCAAATGTGATATTTGATGTATGGGCCAAATGTGATATTTGATGTATGGGCCAAATGTGATATTTGATATATGGGCCAATTGTGATATTTGTTATAATGGGCCTTATTGTTCGTAATAAATATTTGAATGAATGGTTGTAAAAGAATATGCATTATATACATGGATTGCATGGGATGGGATAATGATGAAGAGAAGTTCTAGTAGCCATGCTACATAAATCTGGTGGCTCTACCACAAATCTGAAAAATGGAAATGCCATGTAAACTCTGTAAATTTGGTGGCTTGTCCACAAATTGATATAAATGTCTTAATGCCTATTTTTGTGTGTTGGCGGAGTGAGTGACTAAAGCTCCCCATAGGTGTGTTGGTTGGTACGGGTGGTGTGTAGCTGATGGAAACTAGGTTTGGTTTGGGAATTGCACATCACATTCATTTTATATATGTTGTTTTTGTATTATAATTGTAAATGGGCTTGGCTCAAAAAATGCTTAGTTGGATTTTTGGCCTAGTGGACAATGGTAAGTAGGTTATATCTGAGTTCTAGTAACTCACCCTATTTTCCTTATCACTTTCAGGTAATGATCTATGATGGAGACTTGGGCCGTGGATATCTTGGTGGAGGCCATACTTCAAAAAGGTTAAATTTTATATTTTGGATTTCTTTTAATATTTTTTATTATTAATTATTTGGCTATTTGAATTAAGTTTGTAATAAGGCCTCTGGATTAATTTTTTTGGTTTTGTTTATTGTTTGATGAATTTATAAACTGCTTAAAGTATTTTAATTGAGATTTTAATTTCTAAAAACTTAAATAATCATTTTATTCAAAAATGAATATACAAAAGGATTTCATAAAAAATTTTCATATTTTTTTTAACTCGAAAAATTACTCTTAAGGTTTTCATCAATTCCTTGCGTAAAATATCTTTAACTCCTTTTAAATTTTTCTCAAACTGTTAATGATATTATTAAAATTTTGATTTATAAGATTTTGCATCTCAAATTGTCGATATATCAATCAAATCAAATTTTAATACTTCGTCTAGATTTTGAAATCTGTTTTACTTGAATTTTTGAAAGACTTTATGGTTTTTCACTTGTGACATGTCAGACCCCCATTAATGTATGGGCCAAGTTTAGGGTGTTACATTTTATGGTATCAGAGCTTGGTTCCAAACACGGCTGTGGTTTGGGTTCTAAAATATTTTTTTTCAAAACTGTTTTGGATTATAGAACGTATGTTTCAAAAGTAGTATGGCACCATGAGTATCTTGCACCAAGTCAAGTAAGTGTATTAAAATTGAATGATTATTATTATTGTGATATGACTATAGGAACACTCTAGAACTTTTAGTTTTAGGTGCTAAAACTATAGAGATTGAGACTATAGGATACGTCTACGAAAATAATTCTACCTCCTATATCTCATAAAATATAGTTAAAAAGCACTGAAATAGAATACTAATTCATAAAACTTGTAATCAGATCAAAACAAAATAATAAATATGAGTGCTAGAGGACGTGGACGTGGTAGATGTGGCCGTGGTAGAGGCCGAGGTGCTAGAGTTGTGTCTGAGGCATCTGGACATATGCCGAAAATGGACGCACCGGCATCACCTGTGTCAAAAAATGGATCACATGATCGTATGAGAGAAGACATTGCTCTGTCTCAAGCAATGTTACGAGTTTTGGAAAGGGTTGCTGGGGTTAGATCGGGGCTAATAACCCGTGGATCAATATCAGAGCGACTAAGATCAAATGGTGCTGAGACTTTTAGGGGTATTTTGGGAGTAGCCCCAAATGTCGTGAAATATTGGCTCAAGGCTGTGGAGTGGATCATGGATGATCTGGAGTGTACCGTCGAGCAGAAATTAAGGGGAGCTGTGTCCTTGTTGAGGGACGAGGCGTATCAATGGTGGCTCACTATTCGGGAAGGCACTCAGGCTGAATGTGTTACTTGAGATTTCTTCAAAACTGCATTCCAAGGAAAGTATGTTGGGGCAAGCTATGTGGATGCCCAAAGGAAGTAATTCTTAAATCTGGTTCAAGGAAATAAGACGATGGCAACTTATGAAGCAAAATTTCTACATTTGAGTCGTTATGCTTGGACTATAGTGCCAACTGACCATGAACGCTGTGTGCATTTTGAGGACGGATTGAATGATGATTGCGGGTACTGATAGCCCCACAACAAGAAAGGACTTTTGCCACGCTTGTGAAGAAAGCTAAAATAGCTGAAGAGGCTAAGCACTCGGAGAGGCAAAATCGAGAAAGAGATAGAGGCAAGAACAAGAGGGACTTTAAGTACTCGGGTCCTACTAAAAGGTTTCAGAATAAGCCCAGGAATGATGAGCCAGCTCAAGCTAGAGCACCTACTGCTACCAATCAAATTCAATCATGTGTTGACTATGGAAGATGACACCCTGGTGAATGCTGGAAGAGAACCGGTGGTTGATTCAAATGTGGTTCTAAGGACCATCAGCTTAAGAATTGTCCTTGACGGACTACTATGACTCAAGAAGCTCATAACCATGATGCACAACCAACTAGAGGCGCTCAGCAGCACTGAGGGGCCGAGGACCAGGTCGAGGTGGTAATGGCGTAGGTCGAGGTCAAGGTGCACCGGCGAGGTAATGGCTTCCGGGGTAACGCGAGCGAGGTAGCCAGGGTTAGTTTATGCGGTCAGATGTCGAGAGGATGGCGATACACCTGATGTGATAACTGGTACGTTCTTCATCTTCGATGTACCTGTTACTACTTTGATAGATATCTAATCTACCCATTCGTATGTTGCTAATGCTATATCTAAAAATCTGAACATTAGATCTGAGATTTCTAATAAAGAGATGATAGTAATTAGTCCTTTAGGATAGTCTATGCTAGTGAATAAATTGTTTAAAGACGTGCCCTTAGAAATTCAAAGAGAAATATTTTTGGCGGATCTGATGGAATTGCCTTTTGGCGAGTTCGACCTTATTTTGGGAATGGATTGGTTGGTAAAACACTGGGCGCACTTGGATTGTGCTGCAAAGCGGATGTCGATAAGGACTTTGGAATATAAGGAAGTGGTGATGATAGGCGAACGGAGAAACTATTTAGCAAATGTGGTATCTGCTTTAAAGGCAGAAAAGTTGGTGCGAAAAGGGTGTGGAGCATTCATATCATTCATTAGTGCTTTGGATGCCAAGGAATTATCGGTGGAAGGTGTTAGAACGGTGAAAGAATATTCAGATGTCTTTCTCGAGGAACTTTCGGGTTTACCTTCAGACCGAAAAGTAGAGTTTGGCATTGAGCTTTTGCCCGGAACGGCTCTGGTGTCCATTACTCCTTATAGGATGGCGCTGAAGGAGTTAGCGGAGGTTAAAGCTCAAATTTAGAATTATTAGATCGGGGATTTATTCGACCAAGTGTGTCATTGTGGGGAGCACCGGTCTTGTTCGTTAAGAAGAAGGATGGGTCGATACGTATGTGCATTGATTAGGTAGTTGAATAAATTGACGATCAAGAATAGGTATCCATTGTTGAGAATCAATGACCTATTTGATCAATTGCGAGAAGCTTCAATTTTCTCCAAGATAGATTTGAGGTTGGGTTATCACCAACTCAAGGTTAAAGAGGTGGATATTCATAAGACGACATTTCGAACTTGTTATGGACATTATGAGTTCTTGGTGATGCCGTTTGGATTGACCAATGCACCAGTTGCATTTATGGACATGATGAACCGAGTCTTTCAACCCTACTTAGACCGATTCATGGTGGTATTCATAGATGATATCTTGGTATACTCGAAGAATCAAGAATAGCGTGATTCACATCTGCGTATAGTATTACAAATATTGCGAGAAAAGTAACTTTATGCCAAATTCAGTAAGTGTGAATTTTGGCTGAAGGAAGTGACTTTCTTGGGACATGTTGTGTCAGCCGAAGGAATCGAAGTTGATCCTCGGAAGGTAGAGGCTGTGTTGGATTGGAAACCACCGAAGTCAGTGGCCAAAATTCAGAGTTTCCTAGGATTGGCTAGTTATTATAGACGTTTTGTTGAGGGGTTTTCGTTGATTGATGCACCCTTAACTAAACTATTGCGAAAGGGAGTATCATTTGTGTGGGCAGACCAATAACAAGAAAGTTTTGAGAAACTAAAGAAGATTTTGTGGAGCGCTTGATCTTGATTCAACTTTGAAATTTGGAAAAGAGTTTATCGTTTACTGTGATGCGTCACACATGGGTTTAGGATGTGTTTTGATGCAAGGTGGAAAAGTGGTGGCTTATGCATCTCGTCAGTTAAGGTCACACGAAGTCAACTATCCTACTCATGATTTGGAGTTAGCTGCGATGGTTTTTGCTTTAAAGATTTGGAGGCACTATCTCTACGGTGAGAAGTCGATCATTTATACGGACCATAAGAGTCTAAAGTACCTCCTTACCCAAAAGGAGTTGAACTTAAGACAACGGCGGTGGATAGAGCTGTTGAAGGATTACAACTTCTCAATCGAGTATCACTCTGGAAAGGCTAATGTAGTGGCAGATGCATTGAGTCGTAAGGTGATATCAGAGTTGAGAGCGATGTTTGCTCATCTCAGTTTGTATAGAGATGGCAGTCTGCTAGCCGAACTTCAAGTGAAGCCTATGTGGTTAGGCCAGATCAAGGAAAAAGTAGTTATCAGGTGGTGTAATAGGGGATTTTGGATTTGATAAGGATGGAGTACTGTGTTTTCGCGGAAGAATTTGTATGCCCAAGGATTCATATTAGAGACAAATGATTCTGCGAGAGGTGCATAGTAGCCCTTATGCTATGCACCCCGGGGGAAATAAAATGTATCGAGACCTCTGTGAGCAGTATTGGTGGCCACAGTTGAAGCGGGAGGTCACTGAATATGTGAGTAAGTGCTTGACTTGTCAACAAGTGAAGGCGAACACCAATTACCATCGGGATTGTTGGAATCGGTAAAGATTCCATTACGTAAATAGGAACGGATAACGATGGACTTTGTTAGTAGGTTACCGTTATCACTTACTAAGAAAGATTCCGTCTGGTAATAGTGGACCAATTGATGAAGACTGCCCATTTTCTACCTGTTCGTACGGATTTCTCATTGCAGAAGTTGGCTAAGTTGTATATAGCAGAGATTGTGAGGTTACATGGGGTACCAGTGTCTATTATATCGGACAGGGACCCTAGGTTTGCATCACAGTTTTGGAAAGCTTTACATAAAGCTTTGGGAACAAAGTTAAATTTTAGCACGGCTTTTCATCCTCAATCAGATGGTCAGTCGGAAAGAGTAATCTAGATTTTGGAAGACATGTTAAGGGGTTGTGTGATTGACTTCAGAGGTAGTTGGGAGGATTTTCTACTATTGGCAGAGTTTACGTATAACAATAGCTATCAATCCAATATCCAAATGGCACCCTATGAAGTATTGTATGGTCGTAGGTGTCGTACTCCTACTTGTTGGGTTGAATTAGGGGAACGACAATTTTTGGGTCCTGAATTGATATCAGAGACGGAAGAAAAAGTAAAGGTAATTCAGGCACGGTTAAAGGAAGCTTTGGATAGACAAAAATCTTATACGGATCTGAAGCATAAGGATATTGAATTTGCGGTGGGGGATCAGGTCTTTCTAAAGGTCTCACCTTGGAAGAAGATTTTCAGATTTGGAAGGAAGGGCAAGTTGAGCCCTAGGTTCATCGGACCGTATCGTGTGTTGAAGCGTGTAGGACCAGTGGTTTATCAGCTTGAGTTACCTCCGGAGTTGAGTTAGATACATAGTTTCCATGTCTCAATGTTGAGGCATTATCAATCGGATCCGTCTCACATAGTACTGGTAGAGGAAGTTGAGTTAAGGCCTGACTTGTCATTCGAGGAAGAGCTAGTGAAAATTTTAGATCGAGATGTAAAGGTGCTGAGAAGGAAGACTGTGTCGTTAGTCAAGGTTCTATGGCATAATCACGGAGCGGAAGAAGCTACATAGGAGCCTGAGGAGATCATTCGACAACAATAACCCCATCTGTTTTAATCAGGTAAATTTCAAGGATGAAATTTTCTTTAAGGGGGTAGAATTGTAACATCATAAAATTTGAATTTTTATGTTGCATTATTTTGGTGCTCAGCTAGTTAAACTATCCAATGTGTGTGTTAAGGTAGTCCTGAGAAGGCTCAGGATTTATTTGGATTTAGAATTTTTTTTTTGGCATTTAGTACTTTAAGGAAATGGAATAAGTGACCTTAAAGCTTAAGGTAATAAAGTGGTAAATAGCTAGCACAAGTGAGCTATTAGTAATGGGGTATGGCACCATATATGTTACCTTGAAGGAAGGAGTTCGAATCCCTTTGTGTGCATGTGTGAACTTTATTTTTTATTTTTTGCTTTCCTTCCTTTTAGTGTTGGTCAAGCATGAACTTATGGTAAGTTGGACTTTTATTTTTTTTATGGCAAGATGGCTAAGAGAAAAAGAAATATTGAAGTCCAGGAAAGGAATCAAATGGATATTGCATGTAAGGGGAGTATAAGGCTTATTCAAAGGGTGATGTTTTGGAAAGTTTGGGTGGCCAAACTTTTGACCAAATGGCTATGCACTTGGATGGTTTTTGAGGCTAAGGGGGGATGGCCGAATGTTGATAGCACTTTGGTATGGTTTAGGTGCTAGTTTTTGTCATTTCTTTTCATTAGCAAATAGTGTATCAAATTTTCTCTCCAAAACTCTTTTCCCTAGCCGAATGTGTCATGAGCAATATGTAAATTTTTGTTTGTTTTGGTCATTTCTTTTTGACCAATTTGGTATCATCTTTCATACTCCCCAAACTCTTTTCTTCTTTGTACCGAAACCATACAACCTTGATGGGGTATTTTCATTTCTTTTCTTCTCATTGCCGAATGCATAACAATTTTAAGACCTTTTCCTTGTTCATTTTCTACCCCTGAAAATCGAAACTTAAACACCATATCTTCTACTTCTTTTCCTTCTTCTTTTCTTTTTGTAAAAACTTTCAAACATCATTTCCCCTCCAATATTTTCACTATAGTCGAATCTTCCACTTCATACATATTTTCTTCTCAACCATTTTTCTACTCACACTTTGATCAATTGGTAAGTGATCCATTTCAACATGTTTTTGTATTTTATTTTACCCTTTCTCTTAGTGCCGAACCTATACCTTGGTGTGGGATGGCCATATTGATCGAGACCATCACCATACTATCTCTCACACGAAATCACTTTTCTTTGCTGTAGAAAATTAGTGGAAGGCCGAAACTTGGAGTTTTCGAAGTCATCGATTAATCGCTAGGATTCGGTCCAAAATTTTAAGGTAAGGATTCTTTGAGGATATTATAATCACTTTTTATTCGTTAAGATAGTGTTAATTAATCGATGTTATTATAGGGATTCTATCGCACGATCTTTCATCTTGAGATCATACGGATTCTTGTGGTAAGTCGACTTCACTCCTAAGATCAATTGTTTATAATAATGAAATATTATTTTGGACTAATATTTATTTTTCAATGGAGGCAAGCAAGATCGAAGCAAAAGGGGTAGTGGTTGGTGATCGAAAAAGGAGCAGATTTACGATCACCTCTAGATTCAAACGAAGGGCTGTTTTGACGATTCGAGACTTTCCACCTGGTTGTGGACCCTCATTCGGTGAGAATCAACTATTTGAAGTTGTTCGCAATTGTGAGGCATCAGTGATTTGGGATTTCCCACCAGGTTGTGGACTGTCAATCGGGGAGAAACGGTAAATAGTAGTTGTTCACGATTCTGAGGGTAAAAATCTTGACCGTTTACCTTAAAGTAGATTTCCTATAAGTGTACATGATCTAATCGACCATTAAAAATATTTTTAGGTGTCGACGATCAGAAAAGTGTAGTGCTTACTGTAATCAGGTGTGTAATCTCACACCGTATTCCATGGGTTAGGTAATTATATCATGTGAACCGCTTGATGAAATCACATGTTAGTGAAATCGGGTAAAATGACATATTTATCACTATGTGGGTAAAGACTATGAAATCGGTATTAAGATTGTAAAAATTACAAAATTGCCCTCAATGGGCCAAATTGATAAAATTGACTTTATGGGCCAAATGTGATATTTGATATATGGGCCAAATGTGATTTTTGATATATGGGCCAAATGTGATATTTGATATATGGGCCAAATGTGATATTTGATATATGGGCCAAATGTGAAATTTGATATATGGGCCAAATGTGATATTTGATGTATGGGCCAAATGTGAAATTTGATATATGGGCCAATTGTGATATTTGTTATAATGGGCCTTATTGTTTGTAATAAATATTTGAATGAATGGTTGTAAATGAAAATGCATTATATACATGGATTGCATGGGATGGGATAATGATGAAAAGAAGTTCTTGTAGCTATGCTACATAAATTTGGTGGCTATGCCACAAATCTAAAAAATGGCAATGCCATGTAAACTCTGTAAATCTGGTGGCTTGTCCACAAATTGATATAAACGGCTTAATGCCTATTTTGGTGTGTTGGCGGGGTGGGTGACTAAAGCTCCCCACAGGTGTGTTGGTTGGTACGGGTGGTGTGTAGCGGATGGAAACTAGGTTTGGTTTGGGAATTGCATATCACATTCATTTTATATATGTTATTATTGTATTATAATTGTAAATGAGCTTGGCTCAATAAATGCTTAATTGGATTTTTGGCCCAGTAGACAATGGTAAGTGGGTTACACACTGAGTTCTAGTAACTCACCCCGTTTTCCTTATCACTTTCAGGTAATGATCTATGATGGAGACTTGGGCCGTGGATATCTTGGTCGAGGCCATACTTCAAAACGGTTAAATTTTATATTTTGGATTTCTTTTAATATTTTTTATTAATTATTTGGCTATTTGAATTAAGTTTGTAATAAGGCCTCTGGATTAATTTTTTTGGTTTTGTTTATTGTTTGATGAATTTATAAACTGCTTAAAGTATTTTAATTGAGATTTTAATTTTTAAAAACTTAAATAATCATTTTATTCAAAAATAAATAAACAAAAAGGATTTCATAAAAAAATTTTCATATTTTTTTTAACTCAAAAAATTACTCTTAAGATTTTCATCATTTTATGACAGACAGCATAGCTGTCAAAATACTATAATGTATTACTGAGGTCGCATAGCGATCGGTGGCTTTGCCACATAGGTCACATAGTGATCGGTCTTTGTGATAGGCAGCACAGCTGTCGATATGGTGTGTAGCGGATGGAGGGTTGATTGTAAAATCCCACAGTGTGAACGTTGGTACGGGGGTGTGTAGAGGATGGACTCTTAGGTTTGGGATGGGCCATGTTGCATGAAATATTCTGATGCCAATGTGTGGGCCAAGGCCCATAATGTGTTTGTGGGCCCAAGGCTTTTATGTGTTTTCAAGATTTGCACACTGAGTCTTGGTGACTCACCCTATTATTTTTCCCCAACTTTTCAGATGAGCAGTAGATCGTGGACATGGGAGCCGAGGCAGACTCGAGGGGCCATCAAGATTATTATCTACATAGGTTGTTTTCAAAATTTCATTTGAATTTTAATTTTTGGGAGTATTTTTGTAATAAGGCTTCCACAACTTAGGTTTTCGATTTATGGTTTTTTTTAAAAGTCTTAATTATAAAATGAAATGATAAATGGGCTTTTCAAACACAATCAACGCGAATGCTTAAAGTTGTTCCAAAAATTTCACAATTATTTGATTAAACGGCTATAATCAACAAAGATCTTCAAAACCTTTTAAGGAATAGTTTTTCAAGTTTCAACCCGTAGCATACCAAATTCGATAATGAGATATGGGCCGTGTTTGGGGTGTTACATTTTTGGTATCAGAGCCCAGTTCAAAACTCGAGCTGTGAAATGGGTCCAGTAGTGGTTTGTAAAATTGAAATGTACTTAAGAAAAGTTTCAGTTGAGATATGGCATTCGAGTCTACCGGCACCCAATCCATGTAGGTAAGTATCCTAAACTCATTGTGTGATATGCATGTTGGGCTTGTTGGGCTCCATAGGGACGTAGGCTAGTATGATTAGAGCTTGATGGACTTTAGATTTAGTATAAACAATTCTTCAAATTCCATAAAACTTAATTTCTAATTAAACATGTCTCGTGGACAAGTCACGGGGTTAGGCGTGGTAACGATTAAGACGCATGTCTAGGATTGGATCAAGGAGAGCTTGGTATTTAAGCGGCCTAGCGGCTCACCTCCTCTTCTTTGGAATCCTACAGTGCGTAGTATTGTTCACCTTAGCCACGAGGACTTGTTGACGGGCAAAATTTATAACTAAAACCCGAAAGGGACCATCACCCTGCCTTTGTAAATTTGCTTATATACCTCTAATTTTGGAAATTACCCAGAATACCCTAAGTTTGAAAAATTACCTAAATACCCTTGATTTGTGAAAATTTCCCGAAATACCCATTGTTTGCAAAATTATTGAAATACCCCTAGATTTCAAAATTACCAAAATACCCCTTTTTGTAAAATCGCCAAGATACCCTATTTTGAAAAGTTACGAAAATACCCTTGTAGGATAAAATTACGAAAATACCCCTAGGTAGTGAAATAACGAAAATACCCCTAGGTGATGAATGTAAGTTCATGGATGCTACTTGTATATTATGTGTGATGGATGTTGACTGAATGTGTATTCTAGAATTAGGAAATAGAGACCTGAGAATTGAACCTCATAGATAAAATTTGAATTCCAAAGAACTACTGTTAAAATTACTTTCCATAAGACTGTCCGTTATTAATCAGTGGAATAGAGTATTAATAATTCATAAAATTTCTAATCAGATAAATCGCGAACGGTAGAATGAGCACTAAGGGACGTGGTGTGCATGGCCGAGGTAAAGGCATGATTGCTGTGTCAGAACCCGTAGGGTCTGGTCACGAGTCAGGGAATGAGGTACCAGTGCCACTAGCTGTGGAGGCAAAATTTTAAGATCGGGGCGGTAGGAGATGATCTGTATCTTAGGCAATGTTACGAGTTTTAGAGAGAGTTACGGGAGCAGGCATGGGCACTGGAGCCTAAGTGCATCTTGGGAGTGACTTAGAGCCAATGGGCAGAGGTGTTTAAGGGAATTTCTGGTGTAGCTCCTAGCACAGCAGAGTATTGGTTGGAAGCAATGGAGCGTATAATGGATGATCTTGACTTCACGGAAGAGGAGAAGTTGAAAGGAGTAGTGTCCCTTCTCTGGGACGAAGCCTATCAATGGTGGCTTACGGTTAAGGATAGTACCGTGGCTGACCGTATCACCTGGGATTACTTTAGAGCGACGTTCCAGAGTAAGTACATTGGAACGAGCTATGTGGATGCGCAGCGTAGAGCATCCCTGAATCTAGTTTAGGGAAGTAGGTCGGTGGCGGCGTATGAAGTGAAATTCTTACGCCTTAGTCGTTATGCTCGAGGGATAGTGGCCACAGAATATGAGCGATATGTTCATTTTGAGGATAGCTTGAATGATGACCTACGTGTTTTGATAGCTCCACAGCGGGAGAGGGAATTTGTTGTGCTTGTGGAGAAAGCTAAAATAGCTGAGGAGGTGAGACGGACGAAAAAACTAAATCGGGATAGAGATAGGGGTGGAGGTGAGAGAAATTTTGGATCATTAGGGACAGCCGTGCATACTCAGAAAAGACCTAGGCCGGATGGACTAAGACTGGTTGAGAGACCTGTTGCTGCTAGCCAAACACGGAAGTGTGCTCGATGTGATAAGTTCCATGTAGGTGAGTGTTAGGCAGGCAGTGGGAAGTGCTTTAGGTTTGGATCTACGGATCATCAGATAAGAGACCGTCCTTAGCTACGGGATGAGGTAGGACCCGTAGGGCAGGGAAATGCTTAGCCGGGTAGAGGAGGTCAGCAGCCGCAGAGGGGTCGTGGTCCAGCCAGAGGTGGTGACGGATTCAGTCAAGGTTGAAGAGCACCAGACTGAGGGGCAAGAAACACTAAGGCGAGGCAGTCGGGGTTGGTCTATGCTGCCAGACGTCGAGAAGAGGCTAACGCACCAGATGTTATAATCGGTACGTTTTTAATATTTGGTTTGCCTTACACTGCATTAATTGACATTGGGTCGACGCATTCATATGTTGCTAGTAGTGTGTCTGGAACTTTAAGTTTGGATTCCGAGATTACCCCTAGGGCGATAACTGTAATTAGCCCATTAGGACAATCTGTGGTAGTAGATAAACTTTATCGGGAGGTACCCTTAGAAGTTCAAGGAATAGCTTTCTGGATGGTTCTGATGGAATTACCGTTCGTGAGTTTGACTTAATATTAGGCATGGACTGGTTGATGAAGTACCAAGCTAACTTAAATTGTACAGCCAAGCGTATGGTGTTAAGAACCCCCGAGGAGGTGAAGTGTTGGTGATAGGAGAAAGGGAGAATTGTCTGTCGAATATGGTGACTGCTCTAAGAGCGAAAAGAATGGTGAGAAAAGAATGTGAGGCAGTTTTAATGTTTGTACGGGCTTTAGAAGCGAAGGACCTAACTATTGGGGACGTTAGGACGGTGAAGGAATTTTTCGATGTTTTTCTAGAAGAGCTTTTCGGATTACCTCCGGATCGAGAAGTGGAGTTTGGAATCGATCTTCTTCTGGAATAGCGCCGGTATCTATAGCTCCTTATAGAATGGCGCTGAAAGAGTTGGTGGAATTGAAAGCACAAATCCAAGATTTGTTGGATAGAGGGTTTATTCGACCAAGTGTGTCACATTGGGGAGCACCGGTGTTATTTGTTAAGAAGAAGGATGGTTCAATGCATATGTTCATTGACTACCATCAGCTGAACAAGTTGACTATCAAGAACAAGTATCCGTTGCCAAGGATTGATGACTTGTTTGATCAATTGAAAGAGGCATCAGTGTTCTCAAAGTTAGATCTGAGGTCAGGATACCATCAGCTTAAGGTCAAGGAGGCGAATATTCATAAGATGGCTTTAGAACTCGCTATGGACATTACGAGTTCATGGTGATGCCATTTGGGTTGACTAATGCACCAGTAGCTTTTATGGATATGATGAAACGAGTGTTCCAACCCTACTTGGATCGGTTTGTCATGGTATTTATTGATGACATCTTGGTTTACTCAAGATCGGAGGACGAGCATGATTCACATCTCCGAGTGGTTCTGTAGATTCTGAGGGAGAAGCAGCTTTATGCCAAATTCAGCAAGTACGAATTCTGGCTAAAGAAAGTTACTTTTCTAGGTCACGTTGTGTCAGCAGAGGGGATTAGGGTGGACCCTCAAAAAATTGAAGCAGTGTTAAACTGGAAGCAGCCTAGATCTGTGGCAGAAATTCAGAGTTTTCTTGGTTTGGCCGGGTACTATCGAAGATTTGTTGAGGGATTTTCTTCAATTGCGGCACCCTTGACTAAGTTGTTACAGAAAGAAGTTTCGTTCGTTTGGTCTAATAAGCAGCAAGATAGTTTTGAAAAGTTAAAAAGGATTTTAACGGAGGCTCCTGTATTGATTCATCTGAGGTTGGAAAGGAATTTGTAATTTACTGTGATGCGTCACACATAGGACTAGGATGCGTGTTGATACAGGATGGAAAGGTTGTTGCGTATGCATCTTGACAGTTAAGACCGCACGAAGAAAATTATCCCACCCATGGTTTGGAGTTGGCGGTGGTGGCTTTTGCCTTAAAGATTTGGAGACATTATCTGTACGGGGTGAAATCGGTTATTTATACAAATCATAAAAGCCTAAAATACCTTTTGACCCAGAAGGAGTTGAATTTAAGGCAGAGGAGGTGGATCGAGTTGTTAAAGGATTATGATTGCTCGATCGAGTATCATTCGGGTAAGGCTAATGTGGTGGCGGATGCTCTAAGTCGTAAAGTAATCACTGACTTGAGAGCAATGTTTGCTCACCTTAGGTTGTACGATGATGGGAGTTTATTGGCCGAACTTCAAGTGAAACCCTCATGGGTCAGCCAGGTTAAGGAGAAGCAGTAGACCGATGAGTTGCTAAAGGAGAAGCTTCATGTAGGATCAAGTGATGGATCGACAGACTTCAGTATCAATGAGGAAGGACTATTATGTTTTCGAGGGAGAGTATGCATGCCAAAGGATTTGGGATTGAGGTCTAGGATTTTGCAAGAAGAACATGTAAGTTCATACGCCATGCACCCCGGAGGGAGTAAAATGTATCGGGATTTGCGGGATCAGTTCTGGTGGCCGGGCTTGAAGTGTGAGGTAACTGAATTGGTGAGTAAGTGTTTGACCTGTCAGCAGGTAAAGGCAGAACATTAGTTACCATCAGGGTTGTTGCAGCCGGTAAAGATTCCACAATGGAAGTGGGAAAGGATCATAATGGACTTTGTTAGTGGGCTACCTCTCACGCCTACTAAGAAAGATTCAGTTTGGGTGATAGTTGATCGCTTGACGAAGTCTGCTCATTTCATCTTGATGCAGTCGATTACTCTTTATAAAATTGGCTAAGCTATACATAGCGGAGGTGGTGAGGTTGAATGGAGTACCGATGATCGATCATATCGGACGAGACCCTAGGTTCACATCACGATTTTGGAAAGCGTTGCATCAAGCGTTAGTGCAGTTGGATTTTAGTCTGACGTTCCATCCACAGACTAATGGTTAGTCTGAGTGAGTAATTCAGGTCTGAGAGGACATGTTAAGGGTTTGTGTCATTGATTTTAGAGGTAGTTGGGAAGAGTTTTTACCATTGGCGGAATTTACTTACAACAACAGGTACCAGTTTAGTATTTAGATGGCGCCCTATCAAGAATTGTACGGGCGGAAGTGTCGTACTCCTACTTGTTGGACGAAATTAGGAGAACGTCAGATTTTGGGTCCGGAGTTGGTTACAGAGACAGAGGAGAAGGTTGAGTTAATCCGAGCTCGACTAAAGGAAACATCTGATAGAAAAAAGTCATATGCTGATTTGAAGCGTAAGGACATAGAGTTTACAGTGGGTGACAAGGTGTTCTTGAAGGTGTCGCTATGGAAGAAAGAGCTGAGGTTTGGACGGAAGGGTAAATTAAGTCCTAGATTTATCGGACCATACCGGGTGTTGAAATGAGTCGGACCAGTGGCCTATCAGCTTGACCTACCTTCAGAGTTAAGCCAGATTCATAATGTGTTTCATGTCTCTATGCTGAGATGATACCATTCAGATCCGTCTCACGTGGTGCCTATGGAAGAAATTGAGGTGAGACCTGACCTCTCCTTTGAAGAGAAACCAGTGGAAATCCTGGATCGTGATGTCAAAGTGTTGCAAAGGAAGATGGTTCCGTTGGTTAAGGTTTTATGGCGAAATCACAATTCTGAGGAGGCTACATGGGAACCAGAAGAGGCAATGCGGCAGCAGTACCCCTATCTATTCAGATCAGGTAATTTCGAGGCTAAAATTTCTTTAAGGGGTAGAATTGTAACATCCTGAATTAATGGGCCTGTGCATTTAATGTGTGGTTATGTTAGTATAAGTGTTAGGGGTTTAGGATGGGCTCAGGAATTGGGCCGAGGTCTTAGTTTAATTTTCTGCTTGGGTACTTTAAAGGGAAGCCTATTAGAATGAGGATTAAAAGATATTATCTATAAAATTAAGACATAAATGGGCTTGTGGCCCAGTGGAAAAATGGCGCCACTTAGAGGGCAGAGAGTTGGTGTCAATTGTGGAGGCTCAAGTTCGAGTCGCATGAGGCCCAATTATTTTAATTTAATTTAGCTTATTTTCGGCAATTAAGTGGAAGAGGTTGGACGGCAACAAGGCTTAAAAATAGGAGATTTAATGAATGGCATAATGTAGGTAATATAGTTGATAATGTGGCAGATAAAGGGAGGAAGAGGTGGTGATATTTGGGTCACTTGTGGATGAGAGATCAGGTAATGATAAGGGAGAAAACTTAGGACTTATCTATTGGTCAAGGTGGTGGCCGAATTTCCAACTCTAAGGGGAGGAGGAATCGATTTTTGTTATACTATAGGGGTGCCGAAATTTTGTTTAAGTGAGGGGAATACCTTTTTATTTTTGACATTAAGGTTTCTCTATTCTACCATTCTCTGTAAAAGCTAAAATTCCTAAGCCTATTCTTTCATCTTCACTTCTATGCAAAAGCCAAAAATCGATGATTCTTTCTCTGCTTTCTTATACAAAGCCGGAATCACCCAATTCTTTTTAACATCTTTCCCTTCAAAAGCCAAAATTCTGAACTTTCTTCTCATCTCTATAGCCGAATAACTCCTATTCTCTTTTCCGATCTCTTCACTAAAAGGTGAATCTATACATATTTCTTCCTAACCTCTTCTCTTTTTGATTTTTTGCAAGAAGTCGAAAACTTTTAAGGGTAGCCGAATCTCCTGTGATAGGGTAAGTGCCAATTTCTTCTGTTCCCTTCTTCCTCTTTCGGGTTTTGGAAGAAAAAGTTGAAAAGATAATGGATTGTTGGTTTCTTGTGTTTTCTTATTGGATGACATTCGGGAATTGAAGTAGATCGTCTAGATCTAAAACCCAAAAACTGCTAGTCTCTAATTTCGAGATTTCAAGGTAAGGGGTTCTCTTTAGATTTTTGTTAGATTCGCTATCGTAATCGTGATCTTAACCATATGTTGATGGTAGCAACTGATAAGGTCTTTTGATGGAATCAAATATCGATCAAGCGAAGGAGGGGATTGGATCTGTTAAACCAATCCCTAAGTTTAAGAAGCGAGCGGTGTCAGCAGTTTGGGATTGGCCACCGGGTTGTGGACCGGCTCGAACAAAATCTTAGGCGTTAGCGGTCGTGGCTGCTCTCGATAGTGTCGACATAGAAAATCTTGTCCTATCGAATCGGTGTGTAGATCTCTATCACACTCATTAATTTGTATTATATGTATGTTGTGGGCTAAAAGCCGGAAAGAGAGGTGTGTGAGCGATTCGTATTACCTGAAGGGGTAGGCAAGGGATGCCAGGTACATAATCATAGAGACTTCTCTATGTGTATCGAAGTATGTGAAAGTCTAAGATCTGTTTAGATGGCTTAATATTTTGATTTTTTCATGTACGTATGCATGGGATGGGATTGATTGATATGAGGAAGGGGAGTAGGTCACAAGGCGATCGGTGGATTGCCACATAGGTAACATAGTGATCGGTCTTTATGGCAGGCAGCATAGCTGTCGAAATACTATAATGTATTACTGAGGTCCCATAGCGATCGGTGGCTTTGCCACATAGGTCACATCGTGATCGGTCTTTATGACAGGCAGCACAGCTGTCGATATGGTGTGTAGTGGATAGAAGGTTGATTGTAGAAATCCCCACGGTGTGAAGGTTGGTATGGGGGTGTGCAGAGGATGGACTCTTAGGTTTGGGATGGGCCATGTTGCATGAAATATTCTGTTGCCATTGTGTGGGCCAAGGCCCATAATGTGTTTGTGAGCCCAAGGCTTTTATGTGTTTTCGGGATTTACACACTGAGTCTTGGTGACTCACCCTATTATTTTTCCCCAACTTTTCAGATGAGCAGTAGATCGTGGACATGGGAGCCGAGGCGGACTCGAAGGGCCATCAAGATTATTATCTACATAGACTATTTTCAAATTTTCATTTGAATTATAATTTTTGGGAATATTTTTGTAATAAGGCTTCCACAACTTAGGTTTTCGATTTATGTTTTTTTTGAAAGTATTAATTATAAAATGAAATTATAAATGGGCTTTTCAAACACAATCAACGCGAATGCTTAAAGTTGTTTCAAAAATTTCACAATTATTTGATTAAACGGCTATAATCAACTAAGATCTTCAAAACCCTTCAAGGCAAAGTTTTTCAACTTTCAACCCATAGCATACCAGATCCGGTCATGACGTATGGGCCAGGTTTGGAGTGTTACATTAACTGATGTATAAAAAGTGAATTAACTATGAGAGTTATTGATCAGTAGATAAGTTTTAATGTTTTTGATACTATTAAGTGTGTAGATACAGATGAAGAATGTCACGTTGTGGAGATTGTTCACACAATAGTTTAGGAAGAAATTACAGAATTTTATCACAATAATTGTAATGATGATGCAGACTCAATTGAGTTAATTGAAGTAAAAATGATTGAAGAGCTTGGTGAACTGATGGACATTAAGCAATTCAAGAATGGATCAAGGAGAAGTTTCGAACCATTAAATTTATCAAACCGTTCTTTTAAACCTCATCAGCCATCTTTAGAAGATCCTCCTATGTTGGAATTGAAGCCTTTGCCAGCACATTTAAAGTATGCATGCATGCTCAATTATTGAAAGTTTTAAGGAAATCTAAGAAAGGATTAGGATGGACGATTACGGATAACAAAGGAATCAGTCTAGTAATATGTATGCATAAAGATATTACTGGAGGACTGCCATGGCAAATCTATCAAACAGCAGAGAAGACTGAATCTTGTTATGAAGGAAGTTGTCAAAAAGGAGATTATCAAATGTTTGAATGGCTGGGTGAGCCCTGTTCAATGTGTACCTAAAAGATGGGGTGCCACTATGGTAAGCAATGAAAACAATGAACTCATTCCTACTCGTACTGTCACGGGATGAAGGGTTTGTATGGACTATCGAAACTCAACAAAGTAACAAGGAAGGACCATTTTCCTCTACTATTTATCGACCAGATGATAGATAGATTAGAGGGGAAAGCCTTCTATTACTTTCTAGATGGTTATTCGGGGTATAACAAGATTATCATAGCTCCTACAGATCAATAGAAGACCACATTCACATGTCCTTATAGAAATTTTGCGTTTCTACAAATGCTGTTTGGATTGTGCAATGCCCCTGCAACATTTCAACATTGCATGATGGCAATATTTTCAGACAATATGGAGAAACTTTTGGAAGTTTTTATGGATGACTTCTCAGTGCTTGGCGATACTTTTGAAGATTGTTTAAAAAATATTGAGTTAGTTCTTTGTCAGTGTGAAGAAACAAACCTTGTTCTCAATTGGTAGAAGTGCCATATCATAGTCTATAAAGGCATTATTTTGGGACATAAAATTTCACAGCAAAGGATTTTCGTCGACAAAGCAATAATCGAAGTTATTGAGAAATTGCCACCACCATCTATAGTTAAAGGTATTTGCAATTTTCTTGGCCATGCAGGATGTATTTGCAATTTTCTTGGCCATGCAGGATTCTATCGACTACTCATCAAAGATTTTTTGAGGATATCAAAACCCCTGTGTACATTGCTAGAATACAATAGATCTTTCAATTTTGATAAGCAAGGCTTACAAGCATTTAAGGAGTTGAAAAAGTGGCAAGCCACAGCACCTATAGTCATAGTACCAGATAGGACTTTACCTTTCAAACTTATGTGTGATGCCAGTGATTTTACCGTAGGGGCAGTACTTGGGCAAAGAAAGGACAAGGTATTTCATGTTATCTACTACGCAAGCCATACATTGACTAATTCATAGCTAAATTATACCACCACTGAGAAGGAGCTATTAGCTATGGCTTTTGCTTTCGACAAATTCAAAGCTTATTTAGTAGGCACAAAATTACGTTTATATGGACCACTCTTCTATTAAATACTTAGCGACCAAGAAGGATGCAAAGCCTAGATTGATTCAATGGATACAACTATTTTAGGAATTTAATCTAGAAATTAGAGATAGGAATGACATAAAAAATAAAATGGTTGATCACTTGTCTCAAATAAAGCAGGAAATGAATACGGTAATATTCAGTGCATTCAGGATGATTTCCCAAATGAGCATCTGTTAGTTGCCATGGCATTACTGTGGTATACTGATAGCGTAAATTTTTTGGTTAATGGATTACTACCACTTGACCTCACAAATCAAAGACGAAAAAAGTTTCTCCATGATTACAAGCAGTATTATAGGGATGAGCCATTTTTATTCAAACATTATACAGACTAGATAATTCGGAGGTGTGTTCCAGATGATGAGATTTAAAGTATTTTATTTCATTGTCATTCAACATCATTTGGAAGGCACATTGGGGGCATGAGAACTGCTGCAAAAGTTTTCCAATCTAGTTTTTATTGGCCAACCATGTTTAAAGATGCTTATGAATTTTGCCAAGCTTGCAATCGCTGTCAAAGAACTGGAAATCTATCAAGGAGGTATGAAATACCCTTACAAACTATTTTAGAAGTGGAACTATTTGACATTTGAGGAATTGATTTTATGGTTCCATTCCCACCTTCTTGGGGCAATGCATACATACTTTTAGTTATTGATTATGTCTTCAAGTGAGTTGAGGCTATTTCTTTACCAACAAATGATGCCAAATCGATACTGAAATTTCTACATGAGAATGTTTTTACCAGGTTTTGTGCCCCTCGTACTCTAATTAGTGGTAAAGGTTTACACTTTGATTGCAAATTAGTTGCTAATGCTCTGAACAGGTATGAAGTTAAACATAAAATTGTCACGACATACCATCCCAAGACAAATGGGCAGGCAGAAGTCTCTAATAGAGATTAAATAAATTTTGGAGAAGGTAGTCAATCCCAACCACAAATATTGGTCATTCAGATTGGATGAAGCTTTATGGGCATACTGCACTACTGTAGGTCAAATACGAAGCTGCCCATGTCTATACCATTTGGGCCGTAATATGAGGACAATTCAAGAGAAAATTTAATTGAAATTCCTATTGGACCTATGACTTAGGCTAGATCCAAGAAGCTTAAAGAGGCGATGATGGGCCTGATTTAGCAAGTTTGGGTCGAACATGAGAAGTCCAACCCTTATTGGACCTAAGATGACATCCCAAGTCCATGCAATGTTTTTCATGTCACTGTTTGTTTAGTTTAATTAATTCTATAGATTTTAATTATGTCCTATTTAGTATATGCATATTTAATTAATGTATTGCATTATATATCATCATCTTTTAAAACTTACATTATGTGCTCTGCAAATTAATTAAGTTATGCATTAAAGCATTACACATGTTAATAAAGTTTGGGTTTTAATAAATTTGTCTGTATGAGTGTTTATAGTTTGCTGATTTTTATTTGTGTCTTTAGTAATAGTTTAATGCTTAAATGCCTATCCTGTAGGTGACTATTCATAGGACTAACGAATCTTCAATTTTGGATGGTTTTCAAGCCTTCAAAGCTCATTACGATGGCTGTTCAAAAGGACCTAGGAAAACTTTTCAAATCTGATCAATTTTGGAGCATTCAAAAACTCATTATGAAAACATTTTAAGAGTTTTTGCACAAGTCCTTTGGTATTCGGTTTTAAGGGAGATAAAAGGACACCGTATAGTACATTAAGGGAACATTAATTCATCAACAAGTGAGGAGACATGCCTTTTCAACTATACATGAATCAGGTCAAAGACATGACTCATTAGCTACCTTACATGAGTTAAACCAAATTTAAATGCTTATAGTAACAGCTAATAAATGCCGAATTTGAAAGGTCCTATAAAGAAATTTCAATAGTCATATTAGCGCATATAAACAACTTGTAAAAGGACATTGTTGGCTAATGAACATTTTTAATATTTTGTGAGACTTCAATCTCTTTGTTATTGAAAGAACTTATCTGGACTTATCAAGGTTTACCTTGTGGTGTCAAAACCCAATATTGTTGGTTCTTTTTTTTTCTAAATATATGGTCAGAGTTTTCCTTCTTCAAACGTGTTCTTTTCTTCACTTTATATAACTCGAGTGACGATCTTTCATATCTATTGGTTCATTTCTAAGTGTTTACTTGTCCAAGTTATCCATCCAATATCACTTCCGTTCTAACCATTGAAAAAATATTCTTTATACTCTTTTTCATTGTTAACATTATTTAAAAAAAGTACATAATTGGACGATCAAGCACTTCAGTGACATGTAATTGAATTTACGAATATAAGCACGCATCATGTGGTGTGGTTATTCTTTCCTGCATATTCACTGAGTTCGCAAGAGCTCACATACTCCTTTTTTAAAAATTGTAGATAGTTAGATTGTACGGTGGATAACAGCGAGGCGGGTGATCCAGGTGAAGCGTAAACACTAGAAATGTAGTACAAAAGAACTCTAGATACAAGGGTTGTGTGGGATATTCTGCTTGGGCTTAGATATATCTTTCTATTGACTTTGCCGATTATTTTAGGACTTAGTAATTTTTATGTTTTCTTATCTTTTTCTTTATATTTTTATTTGCGAACAGATGATACTTTATGAACACATTTGAGTTTTAAGTATATGAATATAGTCCAAGTTTGATTGATGTTCTCTTAAATTACAAGTGCAATAATTAATATCTAAACATAGTGTTTGCCATAGGAAATAGCATGAAATATATAAAATTGTCAAACTTATATAGATTTTGCCAAAGTTGTTTCAAAGTGATAGGGTTGTCGAACATTATGCTAAGTGCGAACCTTAATAATTGATGAACTATTCCATTTTAACCTTTAATAAATTTTGATATACGGGTTAGGAGAAAACTTGCGAAATATGTTCACTTTATCTAAAATTGTAAGGGTAGTTCGTGGAGCTTACCCTGTTTAAATAATCTTACATTTCCAAGGCTTAGATTCTGCAAGCTACTCTAGGAGCAAACCTTAATGTTGAGAAGTGTATATTATTTTCATAAACTTAGAATTTTTTTGCTTATCAGTAACTTAAGCATGCTTTAAACTTATGGTGTGTTAGAGGTTGGGTTGGATGTCAGTAGAGTGTTCCTTAGGTGGCTACTATGGAGTTCCATAGCTTGGATTCGACAACTGGACCGGGTATGAGGTATTACATTTTTTAGTATCAGAGCTTGTCTGGTAGGTTATGTAACAGCTCGTTTTTAGTGATATCGAAATGGTGATTTTGATACCACAATTCTGACGTGTAGATTATTATTATTTATTATTTTAATGTCTATGTGTAACACCCCAAATCCGCCTAGATGTTAGACCCGAGTCTGGAATGTCACATTAAAGACACACTTCAAAACGATTTTACAATTTAACAATTTAAGGCCAAAAACCCAAAACTCTTGTATCTTGTTAAGTTAAGAGGAAAAACCCAAAATTTAAGAAAACGATCATATGTTGAGTTATTTTGAAAACCATGCTATCTTTAGAAATTTTATGAAATTTATTAAGCGGATAGTTGAAACAACAATATTAAACCCGAAATCTAAAGTCAATTAGGAGTTACATGACCTTATTACAATCCAATAAAAAACAAAGTATTTAAAAACATATTCATTTGAAAAAATTAAAACATTTGATCAGCTTGTATTGTGGCCATCTCTGAGTACTCTCCCATATCGAGCCGCCTATTCAGGATTACCTGAAACAATAAATTAAAGGGTGTGAGTTTCGAAACTCAGTGTGTACAACCCTTGGCAATCAAATCACATACAAATATTCACATTGGGCCTAAGCCTTATCAAAAATTGGTGGTATTAGGCCTTAGCCCACAATGACCTCATATCATAACATATCGTATCATATACAAACAAGATAATGCAAAACCCATCCCAATAATCCATCCACTACACACACCATTTCCCTTCCAACCATTACACACCTGTGGGGATTTCTAAATCAACCCACCCATCCTCTACACAGCAAAGGTAGCCCGGTTGCGGTACTACATAACGTTGCAGCAAAGCTGCTAATCATATAATGATCTTAAAGCCACTGGTGCATCCATGGCCATGCGACTATGCGATCCTCAAATCTTCCTCCATACCAAAATTCCCACCCATATACATCCTAAACAGAATATCATATGAATGTGATCGTGTGTCAGAGTCTTAAAAATTTATAAAAAGAATGATCGAACCTGAAACTAACTAAGACAATGATGGAGACAAGCTCACCTATCGAACAATAGTATAGTTTAGTGGCAAGACCAGATTGTCGAACCCAAAGGAACCAAAAGTACTAATACTAACTTTCTTTTTACTATCTATCCTAAGAATTAAGGAATTTTTTATCTAATCTAAAATTAACTAACTACTAAGCTAAAGATGCTAAAACAAAGAAGGAATTGGGGAAAGACTTGAGGGGAAAACCGATTGATTTAGACAATACCTAAGGAAGAATCCACCTAGACTTCACTTGTTATCTAACTCTGAACTAGACAATTTATTCACTTGACTTGATCCGTAGGATTCCCTAATTTATATTAATACCTCTTTCGAGGCTACTAACGTCTAACCCTAGGTTGATTAATTGAAATTTCTTTCTAATCAAAACCCATAGAATTGCATTAACTCGATCTATGGACTCACATATTAGGTTTGACCCTAATCTGACAAATTTACGTCATCCTATTTCTAGGGTTGTATTCAACTCTGCTTAACTATGCTAGATCTACTCTTAGGTAGGGTCTTTTTCTCAACCACCTAAGCACATCAATACTTGAATCAATATCCCAGAAATGCCAAAATAAGAATTAAGAACACATAGTTAAGAACAAATCAAGTATTTATCATACAGCTCAGGTAACAATAACGAGATTCGTCTTAGGTTTCATCCCCCTCAGGTATCTGAGGGTTTAGTTCATAATAGTAAAAGAAAACATCTCAGAAGAAAATATAAAACAAAACATAAAGAACACCTTAAAAAGCCCTGAAGGAATTGAAGGAGAAGTCCTCAGTCTTGAATAAGATTTCGGCTTCTTGAGATAAATCAACTGGCTTTATTTGAGTAAATCCTTGTATTCAGCTTCTTTGGCTCGACTCATTGGCCTAGCTAAACGCTCGAAAAGCCCTGACTGAAGGCTTCCGTCGAACTCTCCTTTAAGTTGCCTCATAGGGTGTTTATATAGGCTTCGAGAAGCCTTACTTGGCTCGAAAGTACCTAATCTGAATAGAACTCTTCTTTCCTGTGGCAGGGTCATGCCCATGGCACACACTCATGTGATTTGAGGCCAGGCCATGGTTTAACCTGTTGATGAGGCACGGCCGTGCATTTCGGGGTCTAGGCCGTGTTCGGCTCTTCTTAAGAGGCACGACTGTGTGGTTTTGGGCCTAGGCCGTGTGGATTTCGTGTTGTGGCCCATTTTTTCCATTTTTGGCCCATTATTCATTTTTTTCATCCTCTGTTGCTCTCCTGAGTATAAAACATGAAAAAAAAGGATTAGAAGCACCTATTTCCATAATTAAAGGGAAAAATCATCCAAAAGTATGGTAAATATGGGATTAAAATATGTTCATATTTCGGTTTATCAAATACCCTCACATTTAAGCTTTTGCTTGTCCTCAAGCAAAATTCTGAACTCACAACTAAAGCGAACTTGTTCTATTTATAATATTCATTGATAATGCCTCATCATAATTCATAGATAATTTATACATGGATAATCCAACTCAGAGAGCCCTAAAGGTTCAAACAATCAAAGTCATGAGTTTTTAGCATGAAAACATAAGTGTTTTCCCCTTATCCGAATAATTACCTTTAATTCAAAATCGACAAGAGTTGACATCCTAAATAAAGATTCACTCAAATCACTCAAGGTCTTTAAAGTTCAAAATAAAGCACTCATCAGTCAAACATGAAAAGTAAATCCCATAGGCTTGCATGAAAATCAAATCTCCACCACTATAAAATGATATGATATACAAATCAAAAGGTCTTTAAAAAGGGTTGTAACGGGGCTTAGGTTAATGGTGTGGATAAAGGCTAAATTAAAGGGTTAGAATCGAGATTGAATTGACAATTACCTAACTAGAAAAATGACTAATAACATGCATAATTACATCAATTGAAAACTTGTAATACTAATAATACGAGTTTTTTCTTCAAGATATTGAAATTAAACGTATAGGCTCGCTTAATCACAAAACTAATAGTGAATATACTTTGATTTTTTTAAGAACAAATCAATATAAGATAAAACTTTAACAACTGAAATAATATAATTAGGAAATTGATCAAATCAAGTCTCGATAGAAGGGTAGTCAAAAGGAATGGTGATAACAAATACAAGATGGGTTTCGGGTTAATATTAGTAGGTTGAGTCAATAAAAGCGTTGTTAGGATCAAAGGGGTTCACTAGGGGGTTAATTGTGAGGGTAGGCTTTTAGTGGAGTAAGTGGCTTAAATATGAAGTGCCTTAATCATCTTTGTATATCAAATCAATAGTGTGGTCTTGGCATGTATAATCGAGGCAAGTTCTAGAATAACAAAACAATGTTGACACACTCATAATTAATAAAAGTGAGCACGAAAAGAATGTATGCTCTAAAAGGATCAATATCTCACAAAAATTATGGGTTTTTGATATCAACTTTATAAATTTCAAATTTCAGGGTAACAATTAGATCTAGGTAGACAACCTAACAAAATTTTTAATTTTTTGAAAATAGACTCATCATGCTTAATTCTCTAGTATCTTGAAGTTTAAATCATTATTGCACAATTATCAATGACTTAATCTAGAACATATCAATAAAAATCATGAATCAACAGGAATTTCATTCTAATTAATGATATGAGAAAGTTATTTCAGACAAGATATCATTCAAGGCTTTGAGAATAATGCAAAAAGTTAGGCATTTTTTTCTAAATAATTTTCACCCCCTACACTTAAGATGTACATTGCCTTCAATGTACAAAGATATATAATAATTATATACTAATAAAATCAAAAGATAGGGAGAGAAGTGAAACTTCCTGAATTTTGGAGGAATTCCTTGAGTTGGAAGTGTGGAAACTTGATTCGTAGGTAAAAGATAAGTAGAAGGGGGCGCCTCTACTTCCTATGCTAGATGAAGAAATTGGGAACCTTGTGAAGAGTTGGCCAGGAAATAATAATACTAATTTAAATTATAATAAATATATAATTAAAGTAAATAAAGATATCAAGAAAGAAAATAAAAATTAAAATAAGACCAAAAGAAAAGATGAATGGACTGAAAAGTCCTTATTGGTAGATGGTTCGCGAGGTGGGTGTGATTTCTATGGCCGTGGTGTGTGATTCTCTAGTAGCCTTTAGAACCTAAACCCAAGAAAATAAAATGAAATAAACTAAATTAAGCATAAGAAAGTCAAAGAGAAGGAAAATAAAAGAGAAGAGAAAAGAAAAATAAAAGCTAAATGGCCTCAAAGACCCTTGGCTTGTCGAGTGGAAAAAGTGATTGGCATGAACTTATGTTGATTAGTCTCGCCAAGGAGACTGGGCTAGGATCTTTTCATTTCTTCGACATTGTTGAAGAGTAGATCAAGACTTTAGAGAATGAATAAGGAGGAAAGTGAAGATGGAAGGGAGTGAAGAGTGAATGGGGAGTAGGTAAGAAGGGGAGAGGGGTGTTTTAAATAGAAATTTTTAGTTCTAGTACATCCTCACACCTGTTTCTCATGGGCGTGTTGTGTCCCACGTCCATATCGCACGGCCATGTGGTGATTCAATTGCTTTTCCCACACCTTGTATTGGATTGACATGCCGTGTTGGTTTAACAGTGTCGGCCACGGCTGTGTTGCACGGCCGTGGTGTTAGTTGAGTCCGTGATCTAAAGATATTTTTCTCGTCCTGTCTAGTACTATCTCTGCCATGCCAGAGCTAGCATCCGTAGTATCCACATGGCCATGGCCACGGTCGTGTGTAAGGCCATGTGGTATGGAAATCTACGCTTCATTAACTTGGTTAGTTTGCAGTTAGGTGCTAAAAGAAAAAGAAATAAAAATAAATAGGGTTAGTGCTCGAGTTTCCTCCCGAGAAGCATTTGTTTAAAGTCTTAAGCTAGACTTACCTTAAGGAGTGAAAAATCCTTTTTCATGCTATCATCATATAATTTTATTTGAGTGGAGTTTACTTTAAAAGTACCGAAAGTAGAATTACTTACCTCGACTGTTCTGTAAGGGAAAACATTAAGTACCGTAAAGGGATCTCTTCATTTTTCTTCAGGTTTGATGTGGCAATTTGTGGGTCTGTTCTATCTAATAGTACCTGATCTCCTATTTTGAAGTGATTTGGTGTTTCTTTAGGTTCTTCTGGGGGTTTCTTCAGTTTCACTTCATGTATTCCTAGTTTCTCCTTGAAATGTGTCTTCCACCCATCTAGCTCATCGATCTAAAGTCGTCATTCCTCATGAAATATTTCTTTTTTGGCATGAGGTATGGGGTCAGGCTCAGTGGTGTGGTTCCGTGGTGCTTCCTGAAAAGAAAGTTTAACCGAATGCTTATCAACAAAATTTACGTTTTCACCTTTCTCACTCGATTTCCTAGCTGAGTCAAGAGCTTGAAGACTGATTGATTCGTCACCTACATGAAGTATGAGTTCACCTGTACTAACATCAATTTTAGATCTGGCAGCTGCTAGAAAAGGTCTTCCTAAAATTAAAGGGATAGTATTGTCTTCATCCATATCTAAAATAATGAAGTCTACAGGGAATATGAATTTGTCAATTTTAACTAGTACATATTCAATTATACCCTTAGGAATTCGAATAGTCTTATCAGCTAGTTGAATACTCATCCTAGTTTGCTTGGGTTTCCCTAGACCTAGCTGTTTAAACATTTTAGATGGCATAATATTGATGCTTACCTCTAAATTAGCTAAAGCATTATCAACAGATAAACTACCAATTAAACATGGAACTGTAAAACTTCCTAGATCTTTTAATTTTCGTGGTGGTTTATTCTGTAACATTGCTGAGCATACTGCGTTTAATTTCACATGCGACTCCTCGTCTAACTTTTGCTTGTTCATTAAGAGATCTTTCAAAAATCTCCTTCATTCTGCCATCTATAAAAGAGCTTCAAGAAACGGTAAGTTAATATGTAACTTCTTTAAGAGTGTAAGGAACTTACCAAACTGTTCTTCTATGTCGTCTTCCTTTATCGCATTGTGGTAAGGTATACGAGGTTTGTATTCTTTAATTACTGGTTTTGGCTTTTCTTGGGTATCCTCAATCGTACCTTCACTTATCACAGGTTCTCGCCTTGGCTCAAGTTCAGATTCGACTAACCCTTCACTGTCATGAGCTGTTATGACTTGAATTTGCTTCTTTGGATTAGTCTCAGTGTTACTTGGCAAGTTAGCTAATGGTCATTCGGAGATCAACTTTGCGAGTTGCCCTAATTAGTTCTCGATTCCTTTAATAGATGCTTGTTGATTTTTAAGTGTTGTCTCGGTGTTTTGAAAATGAGTTTCAGACACCTCTATGAATTTTGTCAGCATCTCTTCAAGGTTCAACTTCTTTTCCTGTGGGTAGGGCTGTTGTTGGAAGTTTGGAGGGGGTGGTTGTTGTCTCTGATTTCCTTTGCCACCCTACGAGAAATTGGGGTGGTTCCTTCAACCTGGATTATAAGTAACAAGAAGGGTTATTTTGAGATTTGAAATTGTTACCCGTATAGTTTATTTGTTCGCTTTCCATGCCATAATTGTAGGGTGGTACCCAGGATTCGCCACACCTCCTAGATTTGAGTCACATTGCATAATTGGATGTACCTGCAAAGAACTACACAAACCATCAATCTTTTTATTCATCATCTCTACCTGATTTGATAGCATGGTGACTATGTCTAGGTTGAAAACTCTGGTTGTTTTAGTTGGCCTTGTCCTTGTAACTTGCCATTGATAGTTGTTCAGTGACATCTCCTCTATGAATTCATAAGCTGCTTAAGGAGTTTTGTTATTCAGGGTTCCGCCAGCTGCTGAGTCAATCAACTACCTGGTTGAAAGATTTACACCGTTGTAAAAAGTTTGGACCTATAGCCACAAAGGTAAACCATGGTGTGGGCACCTTCTCAACAGATCATTGTATCTCTCCCATGCATTGTATAATGTTTCTAAATCCATCTGCACAGAAGAAGAGATATCATTCCTTAATTTGGCTGTTTTGGCCGGTGGAAAATATTTCAATAAAAAAATTTGTCATTTGGTCCCATGTAGTGATTGATCCTCGTGAAAGAGAATGTAACCACTGTTTGGCTTTATTTCTCAAAGAAAAGAGAAATAACCAAAGATGAATGGCATCATCAGAAACACAATTTATTTTTATGGTATCACAAAATTCTAGAAAATTTGCTAAACGAGTATTCGAGTCTTCGTCCTGCAAACCATCAAATTGAACAAACTATTGAATCATTTGTATAGTGTTAGGTTTCAGTTCAAAATTATTAGCGGCTATAGCAGGCCTAAAATACTCAATTCAGCTCATGTTAAATTAGGTTTAGCATAATCATACATAGTTAGAAGAGCATGATGATCGACCACCTCTTGAGGTAGCAGATTATTCTCAGCCATCCTTTCAGTGGTATTAGTTTTGTCCTCTTGCTCTTCTTGTATGTAATTTAAGCGTTGCCTTACTTCTCTACGATTACTGCGTCTGGTTCCTTCAATATCACTGTCGTAAAGTAGTGGTGTTGTCGGGTTCCTTCTAGTCATAAACTAGAGGTACCATCTAGGAAAAGAGAAATAGAAAAAGAAAATTCAAAAAAGTAAAAATAAAGTTTAATTGCAAAAATAAAAAAATAAAAAAATGGCTAAAGTAATAAAAATTGAGCGTTCTTAATATTTCAATTCCCGGCAATGGTGCCAAAAACTTTATCGTGTGTCAGAGTCTTAAAAATTTATAAAAAGAATGATCAAACCTGTAACACCCCACACCTAAGACTGATACTGGGTCTGGATACGAGACATTACTATGCTTGAACTCACTGAAACATGTACTTATGAGCTATAAAATTTCGTTCCAACTTAAAAACTTCACTTTCTTAGTCAACACATATAACAAGGGCCTACGAGGCCTTTAACTCATGTCAAAAAATTTTTGAAATTAAAATCAAATAACTCATTTTTGAAGCAGGGTTCACATGCCTTCAAACCGTGGGGAGCTACTGACTATTTCCATACGGCCATGACACGTCCGTGGGCTTAGACCATGTACTAATCCTTGATATATTAACTAAATCAACACGGTCTGAGAACATGCCCATGTCCAAACTGTGCGTCTTACATGGCATACACACACGGCCGTGGGATTTGCCTGTGGCCTATTATGATTAATAATACTAAGGTGCAGGGTTAACGTCTTGACACACACCCGTGTGTCCAACCGTGTGGGCATTTACAGGCTATTTACCAAGCCGTTAGCCACCCTGAAATAAATATCATATCTATACACAATTCAACGATGCAATAACAACCTAATTTTATGAATAATACTACATGCTTCATTGATCTCAATAAACATACATGCTTAGTCAAATTTGGCCAATCACTTAGCCATATACAAAAGAATAATAAACTTAATAGCCTTTACAAAGGCCCTTCTTAAAACATGTCCACAAAATGAATGTTTCCTATACATGCCATCCTTAGTAAAGTAACTTGGCTATACAAAAATAAAAGTTGATAGTGTGTTGCGAGCTCCGACTTTAATGATCCATGAATTAGCTTGGCGGGACTGCATAGAAAGAAAGAATCATAATGTAAGCATATAGCTTAGTAAGTTTGCATGTAACAACTCATAGCATCATCATTGCTTAATATAAACCATTTCACATAAACAATGGTATTATGAATTTCAGCTAAAGAGCTTACTTATATAGATTCTTACATGTCTCAGGACACTTACTATTATCATACTTGTAAGGTAACCATGATACCTGTATCACTTGATCACATTAATCAGTATACTATAATAACAACAATCACGATATCTACTTTCTCATTCACAACATGAATAATGCTCAACTTCATCTAACTTCATCTTGATACTAACTTTACTTTCTTAGCTTACTTGCTATCTTCTTTTAGCTTACTAATTTGCCCGATGAATTTCTGTGAATAACCGAGGATACTAAATCTCTTCCCACATAATATGATGCCCAAGCCATATCCTAGACATGGTCTTACATGGGTTATCTCATCTTGGTTTCGAGGCCATGTCTTGACATGGACTTATGTGAAGTCTTGCTCTTGATATCATACTCAATGCCAAGCTTGAGCCCTTGGACTTACATGATAACTTGCTTGCTAACTTGATCAATGCCAAGCTTGCCTTGGACTTACATGATATCTTGCTTACTAACTTGATCAATGCCAAGCTTTCCTAGGACTTCCATGATATCTTGATCAATGCCAAGCTTGCCTTGGACTTACATGATATCTTGTGTGGTAGATCGAGTATCCTGGGAAATTCATCTTCAATCGGGACTTGCTTGTACTTATCATCATGATTTCTTGATTGAACATAACATGATCATTTCATACGATTATTGTACATCATATTAAGCAATTTAATGATAATAATCATAAAGCTTAAAAATCATACAAACTTACCTCAATATACAAAATGTATGTAGATGTGCAGTTTAGTCATTGTTCTTGCCTCGGTTTCGATCCGGGCTTCATTTTTCTTGATCTATAATCATAAATAGATCATTTAAAAACCATATTGACTAAATTGACTCATAACTCATACTTTGGCAAAATTACTATTTTGCCCCTATTCTTTCTAATATTTGTACTTTTGCCCCTAGGCTCGTAATATGATTTTCATGCAACTTTCTTAAACTCCATGCTTAGCTGAATCATTTTCTCTACTATAACAATCATCAATTCTCACTATTTCTAGTAGGTATGACCAATTTTATAACTGCTACAAAATGGTCCCTACTACCATTTTTCATGAAATTCATTAAGGAAAAGATGTTTATCTAACATCAAACTCTTTTAAACTTCCATAAAACATCATTTAACAAGCATGTCATTCAAGGGTAGAATTTTTAGACATGCATCTTAGCTCATTTAATAGCTAAAAATGGCTATTTCATAATACGAGAACTTTGAAAATACAAAGAATATCAAAAACCGAGCTTAGGAGCACTTACTAGCAAGCTTGAAAAATTGAAGAACCCTAGCTATGGCTTCCTTCAAAATTTTGGCAATAGGGGAAGAAGGTGAGTAGATTTTTCTCATCTTTTTCCTATTTAAATCATTTAATTCCTAAATGACCAAAATGCTCTTATCACTAAAAATTTCTATAACACCATCTCAAGGCCAATTTTTGTCCAAAAATAAAATTTTGGGCAAATTGCTATTTGAGGGCTCCTAATTATTATTCTAAAGCTATTTCATACAAAAAGCTTCTATAAACTCATATTTTACAACCTTTACAATTTAGTCCTTTTTGGACCAATTGACCTCAACTTAATAAAATTGCTTAACAAAACTTTCATACTAGCATGCAAACATGGAATAAACCTGGAAAACTCATAATTTCACCTCGGGTTTGTGGCCTCACACAACTATCCCGACTAGGTCCTAAATTAGGTTGTTACAATTCTCCCCCCTTAAGGATTTTCGTCCTCGAAAATCTTACCAGTAAAAAGGTTTGGATACTGATTTCTTATACTCTCTTCTAATTCCCATGTAGCTTCTTCGATTCCATGCCTTTGCCATAATACCTTTACTAAGGCAATACTCTTATTTCTTAGTTGCTTAACTTCCCAAGCCAAAATCTTGACTGGTTCTTCACCATAAGTCATGTTGGGATGAATCTCTATTTCCGGAGGGGTAATTACATGTGAAGGGTCTGATCTGTAGTTCGTAACATTGACACGTGAAACACATCATGTATCTTCTCTAATTCTGATGGCAAAGCCAAAAGGTAAGCTACCGGCCCAATTCTCTCCGTAACCTCGTAAGGTCCAATGAAACATGGGCTTAACTTGCCTTTACAGGCCAAATCTGAGAACTTTTCTCCATGGTGATACTTTCAAAAAGACTTTATTCCTACTCGATCTCTTTTCTTTTTAAATTCGAATAGGATTTCTATCTGTTTGAGGCAGCTTTTAAACATTCTCGAATTACTTTCACTTTCTCTTAGCTTCTTTAACCAAATCAACCTTGTGAATTTGGTTCTCCTTGAGTTCAGTCCAAAACAAGGGAGTTCTGCACTTACGCCCATATAGGGCCTCATAAGGCGCCATCTTTAAGCTCGACTGAAAGCTATTATTATAGGCGAATTCTACCAATGGGAGAAACTTTTCCCAACTGCCTTGGAATTCCAAAACACAACATCTGAGCATGTCCTCGAGCACTTGAATTAACCTTTCTAACTGACCGTCAGTATGAGGGTGAAAAGCGGTGTTAAAACTCAATTTTGTACCCAAATCTTCTTGCAGCTTCTTCCAGAATCTAGATGTGAATCTCGGATCTCTATCCGATATGATCGATAAGGGAACTCCATAAAGTCTTACTATTTCTGAAACATACAAGTTTTCCAACTTGTCTAAGGAGTAATCCACTCTACAGGTATAAAGTGGGCTGACTTTGTGAGTCTATCAACTACTACCCAAACAACATCTTTTTTGCTCGGAGACAACGGTAAACCCATTACGAAATCCATGGTGATACGGTCCCATTTCCACTCGAGAATCAAGATAGGTTGAAGTAAACCCGAAGGTACTTGATGTTCAGCTTTTACTTGCTGACAAATCATGCACTTGGTAACAAATTCTGAAAGGTCTTTCTTCATTTTCGGCCACCAATATTGTTGCTTTAGATCATTATACATCTTGGTGCTAGCCGGATGTACAGATAAACATCCATTATGTGCCTCGTGCAAAACTTTCTGAATAAGCTCCTCTTTTCTCGGAACACAAACTCTATCTGTGAACATCAATTATCTATCAGAATTAATCCAAAAGTCGGATTCAGCATCTGACTCGCATTGAGCTCTCTTGACATGCAACTCACTATCTTCTTTCTGAGCTTCAAAGATCTCTTGAAGGAACATTGGTCTAGCTCTCAACTCAGCTAAAATAGAACCATCATCGAATAAAGATATTTTTGAATTCAATGCTCTTAAGGCAAATAGGGATTTTCTGCTTAAAGCATCGGCGACCACATTCGCCTTTCTAGGATGGTAATCAATGACCAACTCATAGTCCTTTATCAACTCTAACCATCTTCGTTGTCTTAAGTTCAACTCTTTCTAGATCATCAAGTATGTCAAACTTTTGTTATCGGTAAAAATCCGACATCGTTCACCATATAAATGGTGTCTCCAAATCTTCATTGCGAAGACTATGGCGGCCAATTCTAGGTCATGCTTCTGATAATTCTTCTCATGAGGTTTTAATTGTCTTGAGGCATAAGCAATTACCTTGCCTTCTTGCATGAGTACACAGCCTAATCCATTTAAGGATGCATCGCGATAAATTATGAATTCTTTCCCTACCTTGGGTTGTACTAAAACTGGAGCTTCTGTCAGCATTGCTTTCAACTTCTCAAAACTTTGTTGGCATCTTTTCGACCACTCAAACTTTACGTTCTTCTGTAAAAATTTTGTCATCGGGGTTGCAATCATAGAAAACCCCTTGATAAATTGTCTATAGTAGCCGGCTAGGCCCAAAAAACTTCTAATCTCAGTGATGTTCTTCGGTGGTTTCCAATCTATTATAGCTGAGATCTTTCTTGGATCTACTCGGACTCTATCTCTCGAGACAATATGTCCCACGAATCCCACTTCCTTGAGCCAAAATTCACTTTTATTGAATTTGGCATACAACTGATTTTCTCGAAGAGTCTGTAAAACTATCCATAGATGATCAGCATGTTCATCCTTGTCTCGGGAATAAATCAGTATGTCGTCAATAAAAATGACTAAAAACTTGTCAAGGTATGGTCTAAAAATGCGGTTCATTAAATCCATGAATACCACATGAGCATTGGTAAACCCAAAGGGCATGACTAAAAATTCATAATGCATCTTGATCGAAAGGCAGTCTTGGATACATCAAAATCCTTCATTCTAAGCTGGTAGTACCCTGGTCTTAAGTCTATTTTGGAGAACACAGTCGCTCCTTTCAATTGATCAAACAAATCATCGATCCTAGGTAATGGGTACTTGTTCTTCAATGTCACTTTATTAAGCTGACAATAATCAATGCACAATCTCATGGTGCCATCTTTCTTTTTCACAAACAAAACTGGAGCGCCCCATGGTGAACAACTTGATCTTGCAAAGCCTTTTTCTGTCAACTCTTGCAACTGTAACTTCAACTCTTTCAACTCTATTGGAGCCATTCTATAAGGAGTAATGGTTATTGGTATAGTACCGAGAGTTAGCTCAATGCTAAACTCAACTTCTCTAACTGGTTGTAATCCTGGTAATTCCTCAGGGAAAACATCCACATACTTAGATACTATCGGCACCGATTCAATCTTTAACTCTGTCTCTTTATCATTCAATACAAAGGCTAAAAATGCCTCATACCCTTTTCTTAGATATCTCTGCACCATCATATGAGAAATTATTACCGACGTTCTACCATGCTCATCTGATTCTACATGAAAAGTATCCCCATTCTCACACCTCATCTCAATGTATTTCTTCCCACAATTTACAATTACATTATGAGTAGTCAACCAGTCCATACCAAGAATGAGGTCGAATTCATCAAAAGGTAACAACATAAGATTTGCTTTAAAGCAATGACCTCTAATCATTAATGGACAATCTTTACAAACTTTACCAACTAACATACTCTTGCCTAAAGGATTAGACACATTAATCACAAATTCTGTGGTATCTATAGGCACACCCAAACCGGGTACTAATTTCATGAAAATGTAAGAGTGTGTGGATCCGGGTCTATTAAAGCAATAACTTTGAAATTGTAAAGAGAAAAGGTACCCGTAATAACATCAGAGGAAGATGCCTCTTCGCAACAGCGAATGGCATAAGTCCTTGCAGGTGCTCTACACTCGGGTCTCGCGGTCTGCTCTCTGGGGTTACCTCTTCCACTTGCCCCTCTTCTCAGGTTCCTCTACGGTCTCCCTTTGACCATACTCCCGTATCTCGGGTTCTGAGTTCTCTCTTTTTTAGTCATCTCTAGACAATCATTTATGAAATGGTCTTGGGAACCACATCTAAAACATGCATTTTCATGTGCTCGGCATTCTCCCAAATGGCGTCTACCACATTGTGGACATTCTGGTCTGTCAGGTCTAAAATTCCCAAAACTTGCAACTAAAGTCGTCTATGCTTTATTTTCCAAATACTATTTACTCTTGTCCTTTCTTGAAAATCCAGTGGAAGTAGCTGATCGAGCTGGAAAATCTCTTGACTTCTTGGATGACGATTGGAACGACTTGTTCCACTACCTCTTTCTAGAATCGCGCATTTAAAATTTTTTCCGCCTCTTTCTAGAATCGCGCATTTAAAATTTTTCTTCTCTTTACTAGTTCTTCACTTTGTAAGCCCTTTCCACTAGCACAAGTAATTCTTTTAATTCGAGGACAGCAACAACCAGCTTAATGGCCTCATTTAAACCATCTTCAAACCTTTTACTCATAATGGCCTCGGTGGACACACATTCACGAGTGTACTTCTTTGAGTCGTCTGAACTCTCACTCATAATCGATTCTTCGACATCTTGCCTTGCTTGACTTCTAGAAATTCTTTCTTCTTCGGTCTACAAACTTACGGGCCGATATATTTTTCTTAAACTCTTCTTGGAAGAATTCCCATGAAATCCTTTCCTTGGTACCATCGACACAAGGGTGTTCCACCATTGGTAGCGTAATCTCTTAAGAGAGAGACTACACACTTCATGCATTCCTCGAGTGCGGGGCGATTCGTTAAATACTCTGATGGTATTTTCTAACCAGAACTCAGCTCTTTCTGGATCATCGTCTTTTCTAGATCGAATTCTTCTACCCCATGCTTCTTGGTCCTATCAATTGGAGGTTTACCTCCTCTTACCACTTCTACTACTTGAGGGGCTACTGGAGTAGGTTATGGAATAGGCGGGGTGGAGGGGGTTGTGCATTTGGGTTCGCTCGAACGAACTCCGTGTACTAGGCATCCATCATATGGAGGAAGACTTCTCTAGCCTCTTCTCTTCCTCCTTCTTGACTCACCGTAGTGGGTCTATTCTCATTCTCATACGGCATCATCCCATCTGCAGGAGCTGGTGCGTTACTTTCTACATCATTCGCCTCAGCTCCTTTGGGATCCATTTACTATATGTATAAACATAATTTAAGTCGTCAGGAGTCGTCACACTATCATTATAAAAACATTCTTACGTATGGCATGTATAGCTAGGCTCATGCTCATGCTACGTTAGTCCTAGAATAGACTAAACCGTAGCTCTGATACCATTAAATGTAACATCTCACACCCAAGATCGATATTGGGTCTGGATACGAGACATTACTATGCTTGAACTCACCGAAACATGTACTTAAGGGGTATAAAATTTCGTTCCAACTTAAAAACTTCACTTTCTTAGTCAACACATATAACAAGGGCCTACGAGGCCTTTAACTCATGTCAGAAAACTTTCAGAATTAAAATCAAATAACTCATTTTTGAAGTAGGTTCACACGCCCGTGTAACTTGGGAACACACCCGTGTACCCTTAAGCACACTCATGCCCTCAAACGTGTGGAGCTACTGACTATTTCCACACGGCAATGACACGCTTGTGGGCTTAGACCGTGTACTAATCCTTGATATACTGGCTAAATCAACATGGTCTAGGAACACTCCCATGTCCAAACCGTGTGTCTTACATGGCATACACACACGGCTGTGGGATTTGCCCACGGCCTATTATGATTAATAATACAAAGGGGCAGGGTTAACATGATCTTGACACACGCCCGTGTGTCCAACTGTGTGGGCATTTACAGGCTATTTACCAAGCCGTTAGCCACCCTGGAATAAAGATCATATCCATACACAATTCAACAATGCAATAACAACCCAATTTTATGAATAATACTACATGCTTCATTGATATCAATAAACATACATGCTTAATCAAATTTGGCCAATCACTTAGCCATATACAAAAGAATAATAAACTTGATAGACTTTACAAAGGCCCTTCTTAAAACATGTCCACAAAATGAATGTTTCCTATACATGCCATACTTAGTAGAGTAACTTGGCTATACCAAAATAAGAGTTAATAGTGTGTTGCGAGCTCCGACTTTAATGATCCATGAATTAGCTTGGCGGGACTGCATAGAAAGAAAGAATCATAACGTAAGCATATAGCTTAGTAAGTTTGCATGTAACAACTCATAGCATCATCATTGCTTAATATAAACTATTTCACATAAACAATGGTATTATGAATTTCAGCTAAAGAGCTTACTTACTCATATAGATTCTTACATGTCTCATGACACTTACTATTATCATACTTGTAAGGTAACCATGATACCTGTATCACTTGATCACATTAATCAGTATACTATAATAACAACAATCATGATATCTACTTTCTCATTCACAACATGAATAATGCTCAAATTCATCTAACTTCATTTTGATACTAACTTTACATTCTTAGCTTACTTGCTATCTTATTTTAGCTTACTCATTTGCCCGATGAATTTCTGTGAATGGTGAGGATACTAAATCTCTTCCCACATAATATGATGTGAAAGCCATATCCTAGACATGGTCTTACATGGGTTATCTCATCTTGGTTTCAAGGCCATGTCTTGACATGGACTTATGTGAAGTCTTGCTCTTGATATCATACTCAATGCCAAGCTTAAGTCCTTGGACTTACATGATAACTACCTTGCTAACTTGATCAATGCTAAGCTTGCCTTGGACTTACATGATAACTTGCTTACTAACTTGATCAATGCCAAGCTTGCCTTGGACTTACATGATATCTTGCTTACTAACTTGACCAATGCCAAGCTTGCCTTGGACTTACATGATAACTTGCTTGCGAACTTGATCAATGCCAAGCTTGCCTTGGACTTACATGATATCTTGTGTGGTAGATTGAGTATCTTGGGAAATTCATCTTCAATCGGGACTTGCTTGTACTTATCATCATGATTTCTTGATTGAACATAACATGATCATTTCATACGATTATTGTACATCATATTAAGCAATTTAATGATAATCATAAAGCTTAAAAATCATACAAACTTACCTCAATATACAAAATGTATGTAGATGCAATTTAGCCCTCGACTTTGTTCTTGCCTCGGTTTCGATCCGGGCTTGTTTTTTCTTGATCTATAATAAAAAATAGATCATTTAAAAACCATATTGACTAAATTGACTCATAACTCATACTTTGGCAAAATTACTATTCTACCCCTATACTTTTTAATATTTATACTTTTGCCCCTAGGCTCGTAATATGATTTTCATGGAATTTTCTTAAACTTCATGCTTAGCAGAATCATTTTCTCTACTATAACAATCATCAATTCTCACTATTTCTAGTAGGTATGACCAATTTTATAACTACTACAAAATGGTCCCTACTACCATTTTTCATGAAATTCATTAAGGAAAAGATGTTTATCTAACATCAAACTCTCTTAAACTTCCATAAAACATCATTTAACAAGCATGTCATTCAAGGGTAGAATTTTTGGACTTGCATCTTAGCTCATTTAATAGCTAAAAATGGCTAATTCATAATACGATAACTTTGAAAATACGAAGAATATCAAAAACCGAGCTTAGGAGCACTTACTAGCAAGCTTGAAAAATCGAAGAACCCTAGCTATGGCTTCCTTCAAAATTTTAGTAATAGGGGAAGAAGATGAGTAGGTTTTTCTCATCTTTTTCCTATTTAAATCATTTAATTCCTAAATGACCAAAATGCCCTTATCACTAAAAATTTCTATAACACCATCTCAAGGCCAATTTTTGTCCAAAAATAAAATTTTGGGCAAATTGCTATTTGAGGGCTCCTAATTATTATTCTAAATCTATTTCATACAAAAAGCTTCTAGAAACTCATATTTTGTAACTTTTTCAATTTAGTCCTTTTTGGGCCAATTGACCTCAACTTAATAAAATTGCTTAACAAAACTTTCATACTAGCATGCAAACATGGCATAAAACTGGCAAACTCATAATTTCACCTCGAGTTCGTGGCCTCGCACCAATATCCTGACTAGGTCCTAAATCGGGCTGTTACAGAACCTGGAAACTAACTAAGACAACGATAGAGGCAAGCGCACCTATCGAACAATAGTTTAGTTTAGTGGCAAGACCGGATTGTCGAACCCAAAGGAACCAAAAGTACTAATACTAACTTTCTTTTTATTATCTAGCCTAAGAATTAATGGATTTGTTTATCTAATCTAAAATTAACTAACTACTAAGCTAAAGATGCTAAGACAAAGAAAGAATTGGGGAAAGACTTGAGCAGAAAACCGATTGATTTAGACAATACCCGAGGAAGAATCCACCTAGACTTCACTTGTTATCTAACTCTGAACTAGGCGATTTATTCACTTGACTTGATCCATAGTATTCCATAATTTATATTAATACCTCTTTAGAGGCTACTAAGGTCTAACCCTAGGTTAATTAATTGAAATATCTTTCTAATTAAAACCTATAGAATTGTATTAACTCGATATATGGACTCCCATATTAGGTTTGACCCTAATCCGGCAAATTTACGTCATCCTATTTCTAGGGTTGCCTTCTGATCGTGTCAAACAGTCGAGTTTTAATTATATAAAGAATGATCGAACCTATAGACTAACTATGACTATGATTGAGGCAAGTGCACCTATTGAACAATAGTATAGTTTAGGCAAGATTATTTTATCGAACCTAAAGGAACCTAAAAGTACTACTACTCACCTTCTTTCTATTATTTAGCCTAAAATATGGAGTTATTTATTAATTTAAAACTAATGAAAAACTAAACTAGATGCAAAGACAAAAGAATGAAACTTTGGGAAAAGACTGTGGAAAAACTCAGTTGATTATGACGATACCCTCAGGAAGAATCCACCTATGACTTCTCTTGTTATCTAACTTTTAATTCATATGACTTCTTTACTTAGCTTGATCTGTGAGACTCCCTAACCTATATTAAACCCTTTTTTGAGGCGAATAACGTCTAACCTTAGGTTAATTAGTGGAACTCTCGTTCTCTTATAATAACCCCCTAAGGAAGCAGTAAATCGATCAATGGCTCCCATATTAGGTTTCACCCTAATCTAGCAAAATCTTGTCACCCTATCTCTAGGCGTGCGATCAATTCTGCTTAATTATGCTAGATCTACTCTTAGGCAGGGTCTATTCTTCCTACACCTAAACACATCAGATTAAATTAAGCAACATAATTAAGAATAAACTAAGTACTTATCATATAATTTAGAAATCAAATAACAAAATCCATCATAGGTTTCATCCCCTTCAGGTATCTGAAGGGTTTAGTTCATAACAAAATAAGAAAACATCTTAAGAGAAAAGATAAAACAAAACGTAAGAAATCCATAAAACCCCCTGAAGGAATTGAAGGAGAGATCCTCCTTCTTGAATAGAACTTCGGATTCTTGAGATGGATCAACTGGCTATCTTTGAGTAATTCCTTGAATAAAAGCTCTGGCAAAAAAACTCCACCTAAAACTTCCTCCTCTTAGAAGGCTACCTTGTGTTGTTTATATAGGCTCTTTAGATGCTTTACTTGGCTCCTAAGTACCTTCTTCAAGTAGAATTACTATTAAGGTGTTTAAGTAGACTTAGGAGTATGTTTCTTTGGATTCAAGCATCCAAATCCAAGTGAAATTGCTCATTCATGTTGCAGGGGCACGGCCATGGCATACGCCCGTGTAAATCGTCTTCAGGCCATGTCTCGATTCTATCGATTGGGGCACGGCCATGTAAATCATGGCATGGCTGTGTGAAGTAAATGGCAAGGCACGACCGTGTGGCTTGAAGTCCAGGCCGTGTCGATTTCTTGGGTTGGCCCAAATTGGTCCGTTTTAAGCCCATTTTACGTTCTTTTTATCCTTAGGTTCTTTCTTGAGTATAAGACATGAAAAAAAAAGGATTAAGAGCACCACTTTACATAAATTAGGGATAAATCATCCAAAAGCATACTAAATGTGGGATTAAAATATGTTACTTTTACGGTTTATCAAATACCCCCACACTTAAGCTTTTGCTTGTCCTCAAGCAAAATTCTCAACTTACAATTAAAACAAACTTTCTATAATTCATAATTCCTATCAAAAAATGTCTCATCATAATTCATAGATAATTTATACATGGATAAATCAACTCAAAAAGTCCTAAAGATTCAATTACGATAAGTCATACCTTTGTAGTACGAAAATATAGGTGTCTCCCCTTATATGAATAATTACCTTTAATTCAAAATCGACAAGGATTGACATCCTTACTGAAGGTTCACTCAAATCACTCAAAGTGTTTAAGGTTCAAGAATAAGCACTCATAAGTCGAACCTGAAAAGTTAATCCCATTGGCTTGCCTGAAAATCAAATCTCCACCACTGTATATGAGATGATACACAGATCAAAACGTCTTTATCAGGTTTGTAGTGGGGCTAAGGTTAAGGTTGTGGATACAGGCTAAATTAGAGGGTTAGAATCGAGACTTACTTGACAAATTACCTAACTAGAAACAATGAACTAAATATGAATATTTACATCGAATGAAAACTGATAATACCACTATTGATAATTACTTTATAATAAAGAGTATTTTCATCACTTAAAATTTGATAATACTTTAATCTGAGCTTTTGTTCAACAATTGGAATTTGAATGCTTTAAGCTTTTTATATACTAATAATATTGAATATACTTGGGTTATTATTATTATTATTATTATTTTATTTTAAGAACAAACTACATACTAAAGAAAGAACTTTATTAACCGAAATAAACTAATTAGGCAACTGATCAAATCAATTCTCGATAGAAGGGAAGTCAAAAGAATAGTGATAAAAAATTCAAAGGGTTTTCGGGTTAATATTAGTGGGTAAATCAATAAAAATAGTTCACTAGGGGTTAATTATGTGGGTAGGCTTTTTAGTGGTGTGAATGGGTTAAAACCTAGGTGCCTTTATCATCTCAGTATATCAAATCAAAAGTGTGGTCTCAACATGTATAAACGAGGCAAGTTATAGAATAACAGTTCAAAGTTGACACACTCATAAATAATAAAGTGAGCATGAAAAAGAATATATGCTCTGTAAGGCTCAAAATTTCACAAAAATTATGGTTGTTTTTGACATCAATCCTTATAAATTCCAAATTTCAAGGTAATACTAAAATTTAGTTCAACGACTTATTAATTTTTAATTTTTAGAAAGTAGACTTATCATGCTCGATTCTCTAGTATCCTTCAAATTTAATCATCAATGCACAATTAACTATGACTTAATCTAAAACATATCAATAAAAATCATAAATCAACAGAAATTCATCCTAATTAGTAACATGAGAAAAAATACTTTCGAATCAAGACTAGATTTAGGATTTTGAGAATAATGCAAAAAGTTTGACACTTTTACCCTCCCACACTTAAGATGTACATTGCCCTCAATGTACAAAGATGAATAATGATAGTTATGGGATAAATCAAAAGATAAGGGGTAAAGTGACTTCCTAATTTTTGGATGGCTCCGGGAGTTGGCAGTGGTCGTGGTGGTGGCATTTTCTATGTTCCTAGTGGGGTGGCTACCAACAATCTCTGCACTAAATGAAGAAATTGGGGAGCTTGTAGAGAATTAGCCAGGGATTATTAAGACATATTTAAAATAAACTAAGTATATATATAAAGATAAGAAAGAAGACGAGAATTAAAATAGAAAACAATCTAAAGTGAAAATAAAAGATAAATGGACTGTTAAGTCCTTATTGAAGGATGGTTCGCAAGGTGGGAGTCAACACTAAGGCTGGGGATGTGATGACGGTGGCGAATGTGAAGAGGTTTTCATGGTGATCGGTGTGATTCCCAAGCAGCCTGGTGAACCTGACACTAAAAAATTGAATTAAAAAAAACTAAACTAAGCATAAGATTGCAAAAGAGAAGGAAATTGAAGCAAAAGAGAAAAGGAAAGTAAAAACTATATTGTCTCCCATAGGGGGATTATGCTTGCCTTCTTCCACTTCTTCGGCATGATTTTAGTGTTGCTCAAGAGTCTTGGACAGTTTTCCTTACAGAGAAAGAAAATCTTGAAAGAAAAATGAAAGAAGAAAGAAGAGAAAAGATGGGAAGAAGGGGAAGGGATGTGGGGTTTAAATAGTACCTCAAATATGGCACGTTCACACGCCCGTGGTCCAAGGGCGTGTCGAGTTACATGGCTGCCTCGCACGGCCGTGGTGTGAAGCGTGTTGCATTGCCTACACCTGTTCTTGATGTTCCATGCCCGTGTCTGAGTAGTCAGTGTTGACCACGGCCGCATCGCATGGCTGTGGGTATAGGCGTGTTGAGTCTCCCACACCCGTTCCTCAGTCAGCCACGCCTATTGGGAGATAGTCAATAGCTTCACACAATTTAAGGGCACGCTGTGCTGATCTGTCAGTGCCCGTGGGGAAGGGTGGTTGGGCTCGTGACGTCTGACGGTTGTTGGTTTGAATTGCACGGCCTCTGTTCTATCAGTGTGGTGGTTCGGTGGTCCACACGACCACGAACACGACCGTGTGTAAGGCCGTGTGGCCTGGAAATCTACACTTTTGTGTTAGTTTACAACTAATTATTTAGAAAAGAAGGATGGAAAGAAAAGAAACTGAAAATAAATTTGAAAGTAAATTGAGTTAGTGCTCGGGTTGCCTCTCGAGAAGCGCTCGTTTATAATCTTAAGCTAGACTGTCCTCGTGTTTGAAAATTTTAGGGAGGTTTAAAGGTTTGAATATCTTCCCTCATGCTCACCATTTTATTTTTGTGACAAAGTTGAAGTTGAGAAGCGTTTACCTTGAAATTGCCACATATTGGGTTGCTTACCTCGACTATTTTGCGTGGGAAGATATCGTGTACCTTAAGAAGAATTTCTCCCTTTGCCTTTAGGTCTGTTGAAGTGATGTGGGGATAGGCTTTGTCTAACAGTACCTGGTCTCCTATTTTAAAGTGATTTGATGTCCCTACGAGCTTTTCTGGCGGTTCCTCTGGTTTTACTTTCTGTGGATCCGGCTTTTCTTTGACTTGTATCTTCTTCTCTTCTAAATCTTCAACCTTAAGGTTTTGTTTCTTGTGTGATTCTTCTTTGTCGATTTGGGGGCTATGAGTTGGCTCAGGTTTGATGCCTTGTGATGTTTCCTGTAGTGAAGGTTGAACCATTTGATTATCTATTGAAGTGACTTTCTTACCTTCATCATCTGTTGTTCTGGCTGAGTCGAGAGATTGAAGCTTAATAAATTCATCTCCTACACGAAGTATGAGTTCACCTGTGGCAACATCAATTTTAGTTCTAGCAGTTGCTAGGAAAGGTCTTCCTAGAATTAAGGGGATTGAATTATCATCATCCATGTCTAAAACAACAAAATCTACTGGGAAAACAAATTTATCGATTTTTACAAGAACATCTTCAATAATGCCCCTAGGAATTCTAACAGTTTTATCAACTAGTTGAATACTCATCCTAGTTTGTTTGGGCTTCCCTAGACTTAGTCGTTTAACCAATGCATAAGGCATGACATTTATACTTGCCCCTAGATCAGCTAACGTATTACCAATAGTTAAACTACCAATTAAGCATGGAATCATAAAACTCCCTGGATCTTTTTGTTTTTACGATAGTCTATTTTGTAACATTGCCGAGCATGTTGCATTTAGTTCCACGTGGTGGTCTTCGTCTATTTTGTGTTTGTTTGTCAAGAGTTGTCTTAAAAATTTCCTCGAGTCTGGCATCTGGAAAAGAGCGTCAAGAAGGGGAAAGTTAATATGTAATTTCTTTAAAAGTTTAAGAAACTTACCGAACTGTTCCTCTGAATCATCTCCTTTCAATGCTTCGGGAAAGGTATGCAAGGTTTGTATTCTTTGATTATTGATTTTGGCTTTTTGTGTGCTACCTCTATTTTACCTTTTTCTTCCTTGGTTTCTTATTCCGTGGTGGGCTCGTCTACCTTTGTACCCTCTTGGGCTGTGATGGCTTGGATCTGTTCTTTTGGGTTTATTTCTGTGTTACTTGGTAGATGTCCTTGTTGACATTCAGAAATCAGCTTTGTGAGATGTCCCACTGACCTAGTAAGTTCTCCAACTTGATTCTCGATCCCTTTGATCGATTTTTATTGTTCATCAAGTGCTGCTTCAGTCTTTTGGAAATGAGAATCAATTGCTGCCATGAATTTTGTCAGCATCTCTTCGAGGTTTGATTTCTCCTCTTGTGGATATGGCTGATTTTGATAATTTGGAGGAGGTTGTTGTCTTTGATTTCCTTGATTTCCTTGTCCTCCCCACGAAAAATTTGGGTGGTTCCTCCAACCTGCGTTATAAGTGTTACTATAAGGATTATTAGATTGGAAATTGTTACCTATATAGTTTGTCTGCTCATGTTCTGCTCCTGGTTGGTAGGGTGGGTACTCAGGATTCGCCACATTCCCACTCGCTTCGCATTGCATTACTGGGTATACCTATGAAGAACATAAATTATCAAGCTTTTTATTCATCATCTACACCTGTGTTGATAGCATTGTTACTGTGTCTATGTTAAAAACTCTGGCTGATTTTGTCGGTTTGGCCGTTGTAATTTGCCATTGATCGGTATTCAATGAAATCTCTTCAATAAAGCCGTAAGCCGCTTCAGGAGTTTTGTTATTCAAAGTTCCACCAGCTGATGAGTCAGTCATTTACCTCATTGAAGAATTTACACCGTTTTAAAAAGTTTGGACTTGAAGCCACAAAGGTAATCCGTGGTGTGGACTTCTTCTCAGGAGATCCTTATATATTTCCCATGCATCATATAATGTTTCGTCATTCTGCACAAAAGAAGATATGTCATTCCTAAATTTGGCCGTTTTGGCTAGTGGAAAGTATTTTAAAAGAAAATTTTCGGTCATTTGATCCCATGTGGTGATTGATCCTCGTGGTAACGAGTTCAACCACTGCTTGGCTTTATTCCTTAATGAAAAGGGAAATAACCGAAGATGAGTGGCATCATCAGAAACGCCATTTATTTTGAAAGTATCACAGAACTCTAAAAAATTTCTATATGAGTGTTCGGGTCTTCTCCCGAAACCATCAAATTGAACAAATTGTTGAATCATTTGTATTATGTTAGGCTTTAATTCAAAATTGTTAGCAGCTATAGCAGGCCTGACAATACTAGATTCTGCTCCTATCAAATTAGGTTTAGCATAATCATACATAGTTCGCGGAGCATTCTGTTCTTGCACATTTGGCGGTGGATTATTTTCATCCATCCCTTCAATAGGAATGGATCTATCTTGTTGTTCTTCTCTTTGTTAGTCTAGAGCTCGTCTAGTTTCTCAGCGATTCCTATGAGCGGTAGCTTCAATGTCACTTTCGTACATTAAAGGTCCTCTCGGGTTTCTTCTAGTCATAAACTAGAGGTACCTGCAAGGAGAAGAAAGAAAGAAATTTAGTGTAAATAAAAATTTAACCTAAACTAAAAATAAAAGTAAATTGCAAAAAAAATAATAAAATAATGGCTAAAGTAATAGAAATAGAGCTTTCTTAATATTTTAATGTTCCCAAGAAGCGGCGCCAAAAACTTGATCGTGTCAAATAATGAGTTTTAATATTTATAAAGAATGTTCGAACTCAGAGACTAACTATGACAACGATTGAGGCAAGTGCACCTATCGAACAATAGTATAGTTTAGGCAAGATTATTTTATCGAATCCAAAGGAACCTAAAAGTACTACTACTCACCTTTTTCTATTATTTAGCCTAAAATATGGAGTGATTTATTAATTTAAAACTAATGAAAAACTAAACTAGATGCAAAGACAAAAGAATGAAACTTTGGGAAAAGACTGTGGAAAAACTCAGTTGATTACGACGATACCCTCAGGAAGAATCCACCTATGACTTCTCTTGTTATCTAACTTTTAATTCATATGACTTCTTTACTTAGCTTGATCCGTGAGACTCCCTAACCTATATTAAACCCTCTCTCGAGGCAAATAAAGTCTAACCTTAGGTTAATTAGTGGAACTCTCGTTCTCTTATAATAACCCCTTAAGGAAGCAATAAATCGATCAATGGACTCCCATATTAGGTTTCACCCTAATCTAGAAAAATCTCGTCACCCTATCTCTAGGCGTGCGATCAGCCCCGCTTAATTATGCTAGATCTACTCTTAGGCAGGGTCTATTCCTCCTCCACCTATGCACATTAGATTAAATTAAGCAACATAATTAAGAACAAACTAGGTACTTATCATATAATTTAGAAATCAAATAACAAATTCCATCATAGGTTTCATCCCCTTCAGGTATCTGAAGGGTTTAGTTCGTAACAAAATAAGAAAACATCACAAGAGAAAAGATAAAACAAAACATAAGAAATCCCTATAACCCCCTGAAGGAGTTGAAGGAGAGATCCTCCGTCTTGAGTAGAACTCCGGCTTCTTGAGATGGATCAACTGGCTATCTTCGAGTAATTCCCTGAATAAAAGCTCTGGCAAAAACTCCACCTAAAACTTCCTCCTCTTAGATGGTTGCCTTGGGTTGTTTATATAGGCTCCTTAGATGCTTTACTTGGCTCCTGAGTACCTCCTTCAAGTAGAATTACTATTAAAGTGTTTAAATAGACTTAGGAGTATGTTTCTTTAGCTTCAAGCATCTAAATTCGAGTGAAATTGCTCATTCCCGTAGTAGGGGCACGGCCATTACACACGCCCGTGTAAATAGTCTTCAGGCTGTGTCTCGATTCTGTCGATTGGGGCACGCCGTGTAAATCGTGGCATGGTCGTGTGAAGTAAATGGCAAGGCACGGCCGTGTGTCTTGAAGTCCAGGCCGTGTCGATTTCTTGGGTTGGCCCAAATTGGTCCGTTTTAAGCCTGTTTTACGTTCTTTTTATCCTTAGGTGCTTTCCTGAGTATAAGACATGAAAAGAAAGGATTAAGAGCACCTTTTTACATAAATTAGGGATAAATCATCCAAAAGCATACTAAATGTGGGATTAAAATATGTTACTTTTACGATTTATCACGTTCAACTTCGCTTAACTATGCTAGATCTACTCCAAGGCAGGGACTTTTGTTCCACCCCTTAAGCACATAATAACTTGAATCAATATCCCAGAAATACCAAAACAAGAATTAAGAACACATAGTTAAGAACAAATCAAGTATTTATCATACAGCTCAGATAACAATAACAAGATTCGTCTTAGGTTTCATCCCCCTCAGGTATCTGAGGGTTTAGTTCATAATAGTAAAAGAAAACATCTCAGAAGAAAATATAAAACAAAACATAAAGAAAACCCTAAAACCCCCTAAAGGAATTAAAGGAGAAGTCCTATGTCTTGAATAAGATTCCGGCTTCTTGAGAGGAATCAACTGGCTTTCTTTGAGTAAATACCTATATTCAGCTTCTCTGGCTCGGCTCTTTGGCCTAGCTGAACGTCCAAAAAGACCTGACAGAAGGCTTCCGTCGAACTATCCTTTAAGTTGCCTCATAGGGTGTTTATATAGGCTTCGAGATGCCTTACTTGGCCCGAAAGTATCCTAATCCGAATAGAACTCTTCTTTCCTGCGACAGGGCCACGCCCATGGTACACGCCCATGTGATTCGAGGCTAGGCCGTGCTCTAACCTATTGATGAGGCACGGCCATGCATTTCAGGGTGCAGGCCGTGTTCGACACTTCTTAAGAGGCACGGCCGTGTGGTCTTGGGCCTAAGCCGTGTGGATTTTGTGTTTTGGCCCATTTTCTCCGTTTTCTTCCGTTATTCATTCTTTTCATCCTCCGGTGCTCTCCTAAGTATAAAACATGAAAACAAAGGATTAGGAGCACTTATTTCCATAATTAAATGGAAAAATCATCCAAAAGTATGCTAAATGTGGGATTAAAATATGTTCATATTTCGGTTTATCAAAATGCATCAAACACACGACTAACATTCACAAACTCATACTCATCACATAGGGGTATTTTTGTCATTTCACTACCTAGGGTTACTTTCGTAATTCTACCCCACAGGGGTATTTTGGTAGTTTGGAAAAATAGGGGTATCTTGGTACCTTTTTAAAACAGGGGTATTTTGGTAATTTTATAAAATAAGGGTATTTTAGTCCTTCTTGGGTTTTAGTTATGAAATTTGGCCCATCAACAAGTCCTCGCAGATAAAGTGAATAGACACTACGCACCAGGTAGGATTCTAGAGAAGAGGAGGTGGGCCACTAGGACCTTTTTAGTACCAAGCTTTCCCTAGATCCAATCCTAGACATGCATATGCCCATTGCCACACCCAAACCCAGCGACTTGTTCATGGACATGTTAAATTAGGTTAAGTCTTATGAAATTTAAGAGTTGTTCCAACTAGGCTTAAAGTCCATAAACCCTAGCATACTTGTCTACGTCCCTAGAAAGCCCATCAAACCCAAATTATATCCTTTCGGCCCATTAGACCCAAATCACATCCTTATGGCCTGTTAGGCCCAAAACAATTCCAAATCATGTATTATGCTTGACTGACGTAATTCATACACCAAACCAAACAAACTCATCCAACCTAGCCTTAAGGCCCATCAGGCCCATTTAGCCACTTTCTGCTTTTCGACTTTTCGGCATTGCCAATATCGTGTGTAGTGTTTGTACACACCTGGTAATCTCACGTACTGCAAACCCCTAAGTCACGAACCTACAATCGACATTACTAGCAATTAACCAAAGCTTTTAACACATACTTATCAAAAAATAAAACCTCACCGTACCCGTACCGTGTGCCTTACGTTCTAGTAGCCCTCCATTTGCTACTATTGGTGATTATCCTCTAGATCTGCACCCAAATACCTATATCGTCAAAACCAAGTGATCCATATTGATCATAATTCACCCCTATAAGCCACATTAGATTCGACAATTTACTAAACCATGACTGGGTCGAGAACACTTACCACCTTGTTAGCAATCCTTACCTACCACGCTTGCGATTGTTGATCCTTTCCGGTTAATACAAAGTTAACGACAAAGAGGGGTCAGATAGCCCTTCGCTTTTAAAAAAACTCACTAAAAGATCAATTAAGTACTTACGAAATTCTCCTTTGATCCTGTGGTTTAAGTCTGTCATTTGAACAAGATTTGGCTTGACTAAAAGTGGGTAGCAAATGATTGTGATGAAGGAAAACCAAAAAAGAATCGGCACAAGTGAAGCTAAATGATAAGAAGTTGTATTCAGCTTTTAGGGAAAGAAACAGAACACAACTCAAATAGGAATTTTCGGTAAAAAGACTGATGGGTTTCTTTTCGGCAAGTGGAAGAATTCGGTTATAGGAGAAACTGATTAAGGGGAGAAAGAAAAATTAAAGAATGATCAAAGAACCTTTAAGCATTCGGCCCCCTCCCTTTTATAGCCACAAGCCGAACATGCCATCTCCCAAAGTTCCATTTGGCACCAGCTCCTCCCTTTGCTCATCTCTTGATTTTTCTCCCTAATAACACCTTAATCTTATCCGAAATTTCCTCCACATCCATATCACCTGCTTCCCTCAAACTCTCCACGGCTATAGTTCAAAACCAACACAACTCTTGCCGTCCACCCATGCAAAATAAACTCCTAAAACACACTCCCAATGCTCGAACCTTGGACCTCCTCAGCTTACTCACACGCCACCTTGCAGCTCTCAAGTGATGCCACCTACCATTGGACCACAAGCCCATTTGTGTCCTATTTTCTCTTAATCTACTTAAGAGGCCTCATGCCTGAGACTAGGGTCCACTAAGCAAGAAAAATAATTTTTTTCCTATGGTCTCTTTTATCTCTAAGGCTAAGTGCTACACATTCATACTAACTTCAATGCACAGAAATTAAGATTTCGAGATTTTTAAGGCGTTACAATTCTACCCCTCTTAAAAAAAATTTCTACCTCAAAATTTACCTGTTTGAAACAGATGAGGGTATTGTCGACGCATTGCCTCCTCAAGTTCCCATGTAGCCTCCTCGGCATTGTGGTTACGCCAAAGCACCTTGACCAAAGGAACAGGCTTCCTTCTTAATACCTTGACATCTTGATCAATTATCAGAACCGACTCCTCTTCAAAAGTTAGATCTGGTCTAACCTCGATCTCTTCGACTGACACAATGTGAGAAGGGTCTGAGTGATAACGCCTTAGCATTAACACATGGAACACATCATATATTTGGCTCAATTTAGGAGGCAACTCCAGCTGATAGGCAACCGGCCCAATTCGCTTTAATACTCGATAAGGTCCAATGAACCTTGGGCTTAACTTGCCTTTTTGACCAAACCTTAACACCTTCTTCCAAGGGGAAAGCTTGAGAAAAACCATGTCCCCCACCGCATATTTGATCTCTGTTTGTTTGAGGTCAGCATACAACTTTTGCCTATTCACCGCCTCCTTCAATCGATCTGGAATCAATTTCACCTTATCTTCGGTGTCTACTACCAATTTCGGACCCAAAACCCGTCGCTCACCCAGCTCAGTCCAACAAGTCAGAGTATGACATCTTCGTCCATACAGTGTTTCATATGGTGCCATTCCATTACTTGCCTGATAACAATTGCTATACGTAAATTCAACTAACGACAAGTAGTCCCTCCCAACTACCTCAAAACTCAATTACACACACCCTCAGCATATCCTTCAAAACTTGAATTACCCTTTCCGACTGACCATCAGTCTGAGGGTGAAATGCTATACTAAAACCCAACCTCGTATCTAGCGCCTCATGTAGCTTCTTCTAAAAGTGAGGCGTAAAACGACGATCTTTATCAGATATGATTGGGACCGAAACTCCATGCAACCTTACAATCTCCACCACATACAACCTTGCCAAATTCTGTAGCGAGTAGTGAGTCCAGACAGATATAAAATAGGCAGACTTAGTTAACCAATCCACAATGACCCACATAGAGTCCTTCTTAGCAAGCGTCAAGGGTAGCCCATTAACGAAATCCATAGTAACATGCTCCTACTTCCATTGTGGTATCTTAATCAGCTGAAGTAATCCCGATGGAAACTGATGTTCGCTTTCACTTGTTGACATACTAAATATTTGCCCACAAACTCCGTAACCTCGCATTTCAATCCCGGCCAACAATAAAGTTCTCGTAAATCTTGGTACATCTTGTTACCTCCGGGGTGCATAGCCGTTTCCCAGAATTCACCGTTTCCCAATTCTCAACTTGCTTGAATCGAAAAATCAGAGTTTCATCCAATGACTGTTTAGCTTTAATTTGTTCAACCCATAGTGGCCTTACTTGCAATTCGGCTAACAAACTCCTGTCGTCATATAGACTCAACCGAGCAAACATTACCCTCAAATCCAACATAGTCCTACAGCTTAGCGTATCAACCACCACATTTGCTTTGCCCGAGTGATATTCGGTCGTGCACTTCTCTCCATACAAATAGTGCCTCCAAATCTTAAGTGCGAACACCACTGTCGCCAATTCCAAATCATGGGTTGGGTAATTTATTTCATGATTCTTAAGTTGGTGTGACGCATACGCAACCACCTTTCCTTCCTGCATCAAAACACAGCCCAAGTCCATGTGTGACGCATCACTATAAACTGTAAACTCTTTCCTGTGCTCCAGCTAAATCAGAATAGGAGCCTCCGTTAAAACCTTCTTAAGCTTCTCGAAACTTTTCTGCTCTTTATCCATCCACACAAATGACACCCCCTTCCAAAGCAGCTTGGTCAAAGGTGCCGTGATCAAGGAAAACCCTTCAAAAAATCGCCTATAGTACCCCGCCAGGCCTAGAAAACTCTGAATTTCTGACACCGTCCTAGGTCATTTCCAATCCAAAACTGCTTCCACCTTCCGGGGTTAACCCTCATTCCCTCAACGAAAACCACATATCCTAAAAAAGTGACTTCCCTTATCCAGAATTCGCACTTGCTAAACTTAACATAAAGTTGCTTCTCCCTTAAAACTTGCAACACAATCCTTAGGTGTGCATCATGATCAACCTCCGTTCTCGAGTATATCATGATGTCATCTATGAAGATTACTACGAACTGGTCTAGGTACGATTGAAAAACCCGGTTCATGAGATCCATAAAAGCAGCAGGTGCGTTTGTTAGTCCAAACAGCATTACCATAAACTTCAAAAACTCGTAATGTCCCTAACGAGTTTTGAAAGCTTCCTTATACACATCTGCTTCCTTAACCCTTAGTTGATGGTATCCCAAACGCAAATCAATCTTCAAGAAAATCGAGGCTCCCCTAAGTTGATCGAAAAGGTCATCTATCCTAGGCAGAGGGTACTTATTCTTAATGGTTAACTTATTCAATTGCCTGTAATCAACGCATATCCTCATGGACCCATCCTTCTTCTTCACGAATAACACCGGTGCTCCCCATGGAGACACACTTGGTCTAATAAATCCACGGTCTAATAACTCCTAAATTTGGGCCTTCAACTCTGCCAGCTCCTTCAGTGCCATCCTATAAGGTGCGATAGACACTGGAGTCGTACTCAATAACAACTCTATTCCAAACTCCACTTCTCTACTGGGAGGTAATCCCGACAACTCCTCTGGAAAAACATCAGGGAATTCTTTAACTATTTTCAAATCCTTGATAGTAAAATTCTTCGATTCTGAATCATTGATATAGGCTAAGTAAGCTTCATACCCCTTCCTTATCAACTTTTCTGCCCTTAAAACTAAAATCACATTTGACAAATAATCACGCCATTCTCCAATCACTGCCAGTTCATCACCTTCCACCATTCTCAACACCATCCGCTTCATGGCAAAATCTAGAGTTGCTTGGTGCCTCATCAACCAATCCATGCCTAAGATGAGGTCGAACTCACCAAATGGTAATTCCATCAAGTCCACTAGGAAAATAACTCCTTGAACTACCAATGGTACATTCCTAAATAGTTTACTAACTTTCACCGACTGCCCTAAAAGACTTAACACAGTCATTTCATTCTTAATGGTTTCAAACTTAACCCTTACAGTCTCAGTCCTATTGCATGCAATGTACAAATGTGTCAACCCTACATCAATTAGTGTAATATAAGGTAGCTCACAAATAAGGAACGTACCCGTTATCACATCTGGTACATCACCTTCCTCTGTACGACGAGCAGCATAAACCAACGCTGGCTGTCTCGCCTCTGCCTGTCATGCACCTCTACCCGATGCTCCACGTCTTCGTCCTACGCCATTGCCACCTCTGGCTTGACCATGGCCCCTCGATGGTTGTTGACCACCCCTTTAAGGCTGAAAATTACCTTTACCATCGGGTTGCTCCTAATCTAGCCTTCTCGGGCATTGCCTAACCCTATGCTCCATGGATCTATAGCCCAAACATGCTCCCATCCTCCTCCAATATTTGCCCGGATGCCTTCTCCCACACTCAGTACAAAGTGGTATTCCATTATAAGCAGCAGCAACAGGGGCTTCAGCTCTAACCGACCCATTCACTATGGCCCACCTAATGGGCCTCTGTTCAGCTCCCATAGGTTACATATTTTGCTTGTTCTTGCCCCTCTCTTTCTCTCGGTTGCGACACTCCGTGCTCTTTACCTACTCTGCTATTTTTTCTTTCTCCACCAAAATTGCAAAATCTTGCCCCCTCTATGGAGCTATTAGTACCCTAAGTCTATCCCTTAATCCATCCTTGAATCGTACACACCTTTCATAATCCGTCGTGACTATCCCATTGGCATATCGACAGAGGCACGAAAACTCAGCGTCGTACTCTGCTACTTGCTTAACTCCCTGGATTAGACTCAAAAACTCCTTCCTTTGGGCATCCACATAGGCCGCTCCAATGTATTTCCTCTGGAATGCCGATTTGAAGAACTCCCACGTGATCTGCTCCAGTTGGTTGCCCTCCTTTATGGTCAACCACCACTAGTAGGCTTCTTCCCTTAGTAGGGATATTGCTCCTTTCAGCTTTTGCTCAACTGTGCAATCCAGGTCGTCCATTATTTTTTCAGTAGCATCCAACCAATACTCTGTCACATTCGGGGCCACCCCCGCTACTCCTTTGAAAATCTCAGCCTTATTAGCTCGGAGTCGCTCCACAATCGACCCACGACTCACCGTACCATTATTGGGCCCAGCGACCCTTTCCAAGATTCTTAACATGGCCTGGGATACAGCCTCTTCAGTAGCCTGCCCTAATGGTGAGGCCAGAGCCTCCCCTACTCCTACGTTGAGCATATGGCCTGAATTAGACGATCTTACCCTAACACCTCCACGGCCTCTGTTGCGGCCTCTTTCACCTCGTATAGCACTCATTGTTGCGTATTTTTGAATTAAGAATTTTATGAAATTAGTACATAGTTCCACTTGTTTAGGGCACATGTCTTATACGAGCAAAATTTTTAAAGTTATTAAGCGGTCAAGAACCCACTACAGGCTTAAGTTTCCTACGGGCTTTAGTCTCCAAAAGCCTAATTTTAAGTAGCCCATTAACTAGATATAGTTTTGTATTTAAACAAAGGTAAACAATGGAAAACTTACTTAGCTCGACGTCGAGGGCTCGGTGAACCACACTTCAAGAATCCTACCAAAAACTTTTTAAAACCCAAAATCTAAGGCCTATTTCACAGCCCAAGCTTTGCAACAGGACTCTGATACCACTAAATGTAACACCCCAAACTCGGCCTAGAAGTTAGACCTGAGTCCAAAATGTCACATTAAAGACACACTTCAAAATGATTTTACAATTTAACAATTTAAGGCCTAAAAGCCCAAAACCCTTGTATCTTGTTAAGTTAAGAGGAAAAACCCAAAATTTATGAAAACGATCATATGTTGAGTTATTTCAAAAACCATGCTAACTTTAGAAATTTTATGAAATTTATTAAGCGGATAGTTGAAACAATAATATTAAACCCGAAATCTAAAGTCAATTAGGAGTTACATGGCCTTATTACAATCCAATAAAAAACAAAGTATTTAAAAACATATTCATTTGAACAAATTAAAACATTTGATCATCTTGTAGTGTGGCCATCTCCGAGTCCTCTCCCACTTCGAGCTGTTTATTTAGGATTACCTGAAACAATAAATTAAAGGGTGTAAGTTTTGAAACTCAGTGTGTACAACCCTTGGCAATCAAATCACATACAAATATTCACATTGGGCCTAAGCCTTATCAAAAATAGGTGGTCTTAGGCCTTAGCCCACAATGACCTCATATCATAACATATCGTATCATATACAAACAAGATAATGCAAAACCCATCCCAATAATCCATCCGCTACACACACCATTTCCCTTCCAACCATTACACACCTGTGAGGATTTCTAAATCAACCCACCCATCCTCTACACACCAAATGTAGCCCAGTTGCGGTACTACCTAACGTTGTAGCAAAGCTGCTAATCATATAATAGGCTTAAAGCCACCGGTGGATCCATGGCCATGTGACTATGCGATCCTTAAATCTTCCTCCGTACCAAAATTCCCACCCATATACATCCTAAACAAAATAACATATGAATGCATCAAACACACGAGTAACATCCACAAACTCATACTCGTAACATAAGGGTATTTTCGTTATTTCACTACCCAGGGGTACTTTTGTAATTGTACCCTAAGAGGGTATTTTGGTAGCTTGGCAAAATAGGGGCATCTTGGTACTTTTTGAAAATAGGGGTATTTTGGTTATTTTAAAAATATAAGGGTATTTTAGTAATTTTACAAATATAAGGGTATTTTAGTCCCTCTCGGGTTTTAGTTATGAACTTTGGCCCATCAACAAGTCCTCGCGGCTAAAGCGAACAGACACTACGCATTAGGCAAGATTCCAGAGAAGAGGAGGTGGGCCACTAGGACTGCTTAAGTACCAAGCTCTCCCTAGATCCAATCCTAGACATGCGTATGCCAGTTGCCACACCCTAACCCAGCGACTTGTTCACGGACATGTTTAATTAGGTTAAGTCTTATGAAATTTAAGAGATGTTCAAACTAGGCCTAAAGTCCATAAACCCTAGCATACTTGTCTACGTCCCCATAAAGCCCATCAAACCCAAATTATATCTTTACGGCCCATTAGGCCCAAATCACATCCTTATGGCCTGTTAGGCACAAAACAATTCCAAATCATCTATTATGCTTGACTGACTTAATTCATACACAAAACCAAACAAACTAATCCAACCTAGCCTTAGGGCCCATCAGGCCCATTTAGCCACTTTTTACTTTTTGTCTTTTTGGCATTGCCGATATCATGTGTGTAGTGTTTGTCCACACCTGGTAACCTCGCGTGCTGTAAACCCCTAAGTCACGAACCTACAATTGACATTACTAGCGATTAACCAAAGCTTTAACACATACTTATAAAAAATCAAAACCTCGCCGTACCCTTACCGTGTGCCTTGTGTTCTAGTAGCCCTTTCTTTGCTACTATTGGCAATTATCATCTAGATCTACACCAAATACCTATATCGTCAAAACCAAGTGACTCATATTGATCATAAGTAACCCCTATGAGCCATATTAGATTCGGCAATTTACTAAACCATGATTGGGTCGAGAACACTTACCACCTTGTTACCAATCCTTATCTACCACGCTTGGGATTATTGATCCTTTCCCTTGTTAATACAAAGTTAATGACAAAGAGGGGTTAGATAGCCCTTAAACTTTTAACAAAACTCACTAAAAGATCAACTAAGCACTTACCGAAATTCTCCTTTGATCCTGCGACTTAAGTCTGACTTTTGAACAAGATTCCGCTTGACTAAAAGTGGGTAGCAAACGATTATGATGAAGGAAAACCAACAAAGAATTGGCACAAGTGAAGCTAAATGATAAGAAGGTGTATTCGAGTTTTAAGGAAAGAAATAGAACACAACTCAGATAGTAATTTTTGGTAAAAAGACTGATGGGTTTCTTTTCGGCAAGTGGAAGAATTCGGCTATATGAGAAAATGATTGAAGGGAGAAAGAAAAATTAAAGAATTGTAACACCCTAAACCCGGCCTAAATGTTACGACCAAATCTAGTGTGCTACATCAAGTGGTGTTTGAAACCACAAGGTTGTTTGGAAAACATATTGTTGAAACTCGCATTTATAAATTCAAATTTTCATTTCTCCTCATTTATACCGAAAAAGGGGTTTACTCTTTTTAATACTCTTCCAAAATGCGTGTTTTATCTTGTTTAATAAAAACTCATTCGATTACAAGAATTTATTCTTATCATTTACGAAAATGGGTTATTTGAAAAAAATGTTGTTTATTGTTTTGAAAACTTCATGTTGATTAGATTTGTAATTTTTAAAGAAAACCAAATAAAAGTTAAAATAGTTCCAATGGCCTTATTACAACAATTATAAAACCCAACAATTAAAGTAAACAAATCTTAAATTTTAAAATGTTTAATTCACCCCTTAAAACATGCAGAACGAGTGGCCATCTCCTAGTACCTCACGGCTTCAAATCCTCCACGGTTGGGGATTACCTGTAACATCCTGAAGTAATGAGTCAATGCGTTTAATGTATGGTTATGCTTAATGTGAGTGTTAGGGGTCCAGAAGGGGCTCAGGAATTGGGCCGAGGCCTTAATTGAATTTCTGTTTAGACACTCTAGTGGGAAACCAGTTAGGATAGGGCTTAAAGGATGTTATCTATGTTTACAAACACAAATGGGTTTATGGCCCAGTGGTAAAATGGCGTCACTTAGAGAGCAAGGAGGTGGCATCAACTGAGCAGGCCAAATTCAAGTTGCATGAAGCCCAATTCTTTTAATTAAAGTTAGCTAAATTTCGGCAATTAATTAGGTGGAGTTGGATGGCAATAAGGCTTTAAAATAGGAGAATCTATCCAAGTGGATAATACTGATAATATAGTAGATAAAGGAGAAAATTTAGGATTTGATCTGCTGGTCATAGTAGTGGCCAAATTTCCAACTCTAGGGGAAGGAGGAAATTGGTTTTGATGAGGCTAAAGGGGTGCTGAAATTTCCCTTGTTTATTAATTAGTTTTAGTTTTCAAAAGAGGACAATTCCGGCTTTTGGTTAGTGTGTGTGCCGAAAATTGGATTAGAAAATAGGGTACTTCTTAATTTTGACATTTATTCTCATTCTCTTCTCTTAGTTGTTTATTTTCCCAAAAAGTCGAAAACTCCTAAAAGTTTCAGCATCTTCTTATCTTCTACTAAAGCCGAAACCTCATAGCCTTTCTCTACACTTTTTCCCAATTTCTTCTATAAGCTGAAACCCTAAGTATTTTTCTCTTTACTCTCTTCTGCTATAGCTGGATGCCCTAGTATCAATTCATTCTTTTCCTTCCTATCGATTTCTTCATTAAAAGCCAAAACTTTCCTGCCGATTTCTTCATTAAAAGTCAAAACTTTCTGCCAATTTCTTCACTAAAAGTCAAATCTCCCATATTGAGGTAAGTGTCGACTCTTGTTATTCCTTAAGATCTCTTTTAATTTTTAGGGTCCAAGGCCGAATGGCCACTTGGGTTATTAACGCTGTCGATAGGGCTAATATTCCCTATCTTTTTGCATTTTGGGCAGCCTTCCGGGATTTGTAGGAGACCTGATCATTTTGGTTCTTAAGCAAGGAACCGTTAACTTCGAACCATATCTCTTCTTTTGGGATTTCTACTCTATGAATATACATTCGTGTTAGTATTCGATACAATGTTTTAATCCGGTTTGTTGATTAAGATCTGTTCCATGGATACAAACGCTAGTCAAACGAAAGAGGGAATTAGATCCGTAAATCCAACCCCTAGATTTAAGAAGCGAGCGGTGTCAGTAGTTCGGGATTGGCCATCGGGTTGTGGACCGCTTCAGAGCAAAATCTTAGACTGTTAGCAGTCGTAGCGGCTATTGATAGTGTTGACATAAAAAGTACTATCCTGTCCATAATCAGGTGTGTGGATCTCTATCACTCTAGTTAATCTGTATTATATGCATGTTATCGTATGAGTAGTTGTAATACCCAAAAAGGGTAGGCAAGGGATGCCAGGTATGTAATCATAGAAACTTCTCTATGTGTATCGAAGTATATGAAAGTATGTGATCTGTTTAGATAGTTTAATGTTCTGATTCTTGCATGTATGTATGTATGGGATTGGATTGATATGATGAATGGGAGCAGGTCGCAAGGCGATCGGTGGATTTGCCACATAGGTCACATAGTGATCGATTTTTATGACAGGCAGTGTAGCTGTCGATATATTATTAAGGTCGCATAGTGATCGGTGGCTTTGCCACATAGGTCACACAGTGATCGATATGGTGTGTAGCGGTTGGAGGGTTGATTATAGAAATCCCCACGGTGTGATGGTTGGTACGGGGGTGTGTAGAGGATGGACTCTTAGGTTTGGGATGGGCCATGTTGCATGAAAATATATTTCGTTGCCATTATTATGGCCCAAGGCCCATAATGTGTTTGTGGGCCCAAAGCTTTCATCTGTTTTCGAGATTTACACACTAAGTCTTGGTGATTCACCCTTTTATTTTTCCACACTTTTCAGATGAGCAGTAGATCATGGACATGGGAGCCGAGTCTGACTCGAGGGGCCATCAAGGCTATTATTTTGATAAACACTTTTCGGTTATCTTTTAAGTTTTAATTTTAGGATATTTCTTTTGTTCTAAAGCCTCCATAACTTAGGTTATTTTTCTTAATTATTATGTCACATTTTTATAAACTTATGTTTTCAAAACTTAAATTTTAAAACGAGAGGAAAATGGGCTTTTCAAACACATTCACGAAAATCTTAAAGTTTCATTCAGGAATTACACAATTAATGACTAATCGGTTGCAATAGACTGAGATTTTCAAAACCCTTCAAGGAAAAGTTTGTAATGTTCAACCCGTAGCATACCAGATCCGATCATGACATATGGGCCGGGTTTGGGGTGTTACAATTTTGGTATCGGAGCCCAGTTCAAAACTCAGGCTGTGAAATGGGTCCAGTAGTGATTTGTAAAATTGATGTAAGTTTGAGAAAAGTTCGGTTGAGATATGCTCCTCGAGTCTACCGGCACCCGATCCACGCAGGTAAGTATTCTAAACTCATTATGTGATGTGCATGTTGGGCTTGAGGGGCTCTATAGGGACGTAGGCTAGTATGATTAAAGCTTGATGGACTCTAGGTTTAGGTTAAATAATTCTTCAAATTCCATAAGACTTAATTTCTAATTAAACATGTATGTGAATAAGTCACAGGGTTAGGGTGTGGTAACAGACATACGCATGTCTAGGATTGGATCCAGGGAGAGCTTGGTATTTAAGCGGCCCTAGCAGCTCACCTCCTCTTCACTAGAATCCTACCTGATGCATAGTGACTGTTCACCTTAGCCACGAGGATTTGTTAATGGGCCAAAATTTATAACTAAAACTTGAATGGGACCAACCACCTTATTTTGCAAAATCCCTAAAATACTCCTAGTTATGTAAAATTTCCGAAATAACCTTGATTTGTGAAAAAATTCTCAAGATACCTTTGGTTTGTAAAATTACTGAGATACCCTTGGTTCGAAAAACTTACCAAAATACCCCTGAGTTGCAAAATTACTAAAATACCCTATTTTGTAAAATCACCAAGATACTCTATTTTGAAAAATTATGAAAATACCCCTGTAGGATAAAATTACAAAAATACCCCTGGGTAGTGAAATGACGAAAATACCTTTAGGTGATGAATGTGAGTTCATGGATGCTACTTGTATGTTGATATGTGGTGGTTGAATGTATGTGGTTCTTAGAACTAAGAGATACAGACTTGAGGTGAGTTTGAATTCGAAAGAACTACTAATTAAACTACTTTCCATAAGATTGTTCGTGGTTAATCAGTGAAAGAAGCTAATAATTCATAAAAATTCCTAATCAGATAAACAAGAATCGGTAGAATGAGCACTAGAGGACATGGTGTGCATGTCCGAGGTAGAGACATGATTGTTGTGTCGGAACCCGTAGGGTTTGGACACGAGTCAGGGAATGAGGTACTAGTGCTACCTAGCTGTGGAGGCAAAATTTCAAGATTAGACAGCTGGAGATGATGCGGTATCTCAGGTGATGTTGAGGGTTTTAGAGAGGGTAGCTGGGGCAGGCATGGGCACAGGAGCCCGAAAACCTATATCAGAGCGATTTAGAGCCAATAGGGTAAAAGTGTTTAAGGAATTTCGGTGTAGCCCCTAGTACAGCTGAGTATTGGTTGGTGAAGGACCAGGCTAATTTAGATTGTTCAGCCAAGCGTATAATGTTAAGAACCCCCGAATGTCGTAAAGTGTTGGTGATAAGAAAAAGGGGGAACTGTTTGTCAAATGTGGTGACTGCCCTAAGAGAAGAAAGGATGGTGACAAAAGGATGCGAGGCAGTATTAATGTTTATTTGGGCTCTGGAAGCCAAGGACCTAACTATTGGGGACGTTAGGACGGTGAAGGAGTTTTTTGATGGTTTTCTAGAAGAGCTTCTAGGATTACCCCCGGATCGTGAAGTGGAGTTTGGAATTGATCTTCTTCTAGGAACAGCACCAGTATCTATTGCTCCGTATAGAATGGCGCCGATGGAGTTGGTGGAATTGAAAGCTCAGATTCAAGAGTTGCTAGATAAAGGATTTATTCGACCAAGTGTGTCGCCTTGGGGAGCGTCGGTGTTATTTGTTAAGAAGGATGGATCAATGTGTATGTCCATTGACTACCGTCAGCTGAAGAAGTTGACTATCAAGAACGAGTATCCGTTGCCAAGGATTGATGACTTTTTCGATCAACTGAAAAGGGCATCAGTGTTCTCAAAGATAGATCTAAGGTCAGGATACCATCAACTTAAGGTCAAGGAGGTAGATATTCATAAGACGGCCTTCAAGACTCGCTATGGTCACTACAAATTCATGGTGATACCATTTGGATTGACCAACGCGCCAAAAGCATTTACGGATATGATGAATCGAGTGTTTCAACCCTACTTAGATCAGTTTGCTGTGGTATTTATAGATGATATCCTGGTTTACTCAAGATTGGAAGAGGAGCATGATTCACATCTGTGAGTGGTTTTGCAGATTCTGAGGGAGAAGCAATTGTATGCCAAATTCAATAAATGTGAATTTTGGCTAAGTGAAGTTATGTTTTTAGGCCACGTTGTGTCGGCAGAGGGGATTAGGGTTGACCATCTAAAAATTAAAGCGGTGTTGGATTGGAAGCTGCATAGGTGTGTGGCAAAAATTCAGAGTTTTCTCAATCTAGACGGATATTACAAGAGGTTTGTTGAAGGATTCTCTTCAATTGCAGCACCATTGGCTAAGTTATTACGGAAAGGAGTTCCGTTTATTTGGTCTAGTAAGCAGCAAGAGAATTTTGAGAAGTTGAAAAAGATTTTGACAGAGGCTCCGATATTGATTCAACCGGAGGCTGGGAAGGAATTTGTGATTTACTGTGATGCATCACACACGGGACTAGGATACGTGTTAATGCAAGATAGAAAGGTTGTTGCGTATGCATCTCGGCAGTTAAGACCGCACGAAGCAAATTATCCCACCCATGATTTGGAGTTGGCGGCGATGGTTTTTGCTTTAAAGATTTGGAGACATTATCTGTACGGTGAGAAATCTATTATTTATACAGATCATAAAAGCCTAAAATACCGTTTGACCTAGAAAGAATTGAATCTAAGGCATAGGAGGTGGATCGAGTTGTTAAAGGATTATGATTGCTCGATCGAGTACCATCCGGGTAAAGCTAATGTGGTGGCGGATGCATTAAATCGTAAAGTAATCTCTGACTTAAGGGCAATGTTTGCTCACCTTAGTTTGTACGATGATGGGAGCTTATTGGCTAAACTTCAAGTGAAACCCTATTGGGTCAGTCAGGTTAATGAGAAGCAGCAGACCGATAAGTTGCTAAAGGAGAAGTTTCATGTAGGATAAAGTGATGGATCGACGGGCTTCAGTATGAATGAGGAAGGGCTATTATGTTTTCAAGGGAGAGTTTGCATGCCAAAAGATCTAGAATTGAGGCATTGGATTTTGCAAGAAGCGCATGGAAGTTCATCGCTATGCACCCGGAGGAGTAAGATGTATCGAGATTTGCGGGATCGCCGGTGGCCGGGCTTGAAGCGTGAAATGGCGAATTGGTGAGTAAGTGTTTGACTGTCAGTAGGTAAAGGCAGAGCATCAGTTACCATCAAGGTTGTTGCAACCAGTGAAGATTCCACAATGGAAGTGGGAAAGGATCACAATGGACTTTGTTAGTGGGCTACCCCTCACGCCTATTAAGAAACATTCAGTCTGGGTGATTGTTTATCGCTTGACGAAGTCTGCTCATTTCATACCAGTACGGGCCGATTACTCTTTGCAGAAATTGGCTAAGCTATATATAGCGGAGGTAGTGAGATTGCATGGGGTACCAATATCGATCATATCGGACAGGGACCTGAGGTTCACGTCGCGGTTTTGGAAGGCTTTGCATCAAGCATTGGGTATGAAGTTGGATTTCAGTACAACGTTTCATCCTCAGACCGATGGACAGTCTAAGTGGGTGATTCAGATCTTAGAGGACATGTTAAAGGGTTGTGTCATTGATTTCAGAGGTAGTTGGGAGGAGTTTTTACCATTAGCGGAATTTGCTTACAAAAATAGCTACCAGTTTAGTATTCAGATGGCGCCTTATGAAGCATTGTACGGGTGGAAGTGTCGTACTCCTACTTGTTGGACAGAATTAGGGGAATGTAGGATTTTGGGTCCGGAGTTGGTTACCGAGACAGAGGAGAAGGTTGAGTTAATTCAAACTCGACTAAGGGAAGCGTCAGACCGACAGAAGTCCTACGTAGACTTGAAGCGTAAGGACATAGAATTTGCAGTGGGTGACAAGGTGTCGCCATGGAAGAAAGTGCTGAGATTTGGACGGAAGGGTAAATTAAGTCCCAAATTTATCGAACCTTATCGGGTGTTGAAACGAGTAGGACCAGTAGCCTATCAGCTAGAGCTACCTCTAAGCTAAGCCAGATTCACAATGTATTCCACATTTCTATGTTGAGATGATATCATTCAGATCTGTCTCATGTGGTGCCTATGGAAGAAATCGAGGTGAGACTTGACCTATCCTTTGAAGAGGAGCCAGTGGAAATCCTGGATCGGGATGTCAAAGTGTTGCGAAGAAAGACGGTTCCGTTGGTTAAGGTTCTATGGTGGAATCACAGTTCTGAGGAGGCTACTTGGGAACCAGAGGAGACGATGCGGTAGTAGTACCCGCATCTATTCTGATCAGGTAATTTTGAGGACGAAATTTCATTAAGGGGGTAGAACTGTAACATCCTTAGTTAATGGGCCAATGCGTTTAATGTTTGGTTATGCTTAATGTGAGTGTTAGGGTTCCAGAAGGGGCTCAAGAATTAGGCTGAGGCCTTAATTGAATTTTTGTTTAGACACTCTAGTGGGAAACCAGTTAGGATAGGGATTAAAGGATGTTATTTGTGTTTAAAAACACAAATGGGCTTGTAGCCCAGTGGCAAAATGGCAAAATGGGGCCACTTAGAGAGTAAGGAGGTGGCGTCAACTAAGTAGGCCAAATTCAAGTTGCATGAAGCCTAATTCTTTTAATTAAAGTTAGCTAAATTTCAGCTATTAATTAGGTGGAGTTGGACGGCAACAAGGCTTAAAAATAGGAAAATTTATCCAAGTGGATAATACAGATAATATGGCAGATAAAGGGAGGAAATTTAGGATCTGATCTGTTGGTCACAGTAGTGGCCGAATTTCCAACTCTAGGGGAAGGAGGAAATCGATTTTGATGAGGCTAAAGGGGTGTCGAAATTTCCCTTGTTTATTAATTAGTTTTAGTTTTCAAAAGAGGGCAATTTGGCTTTTGGTTAGTGTGTGTGCCAAAATTTGGATTAGAAAATAGGGCACTTCTTAATTTCAATATTTATTCTCATTGTCTTCTCTTAGTTTTTTTTTCTCAAAAAGTTAAAAAGCTCCTAAAATTTTCTTCTTCTTCTTCTCTTCTGCTAAAGCCGAAACCTCATAGCCTTTCTCTACACTTTTTCTCGATTTCTTCCACAAGCCGAAACCTTAAGTATTCCGTCTTTTTACTCTCTTCTGCTATAGCCGAATGCCCTAGTATCCATTCATTCTTTTATTTCCTGCCAATTTCTTCATTAAAAGCTAAATCTCCCATATTGATGTAAGTGTCGACACTTGTTATTCCTTAAGATCTCTTTCGGTTTTTAGGGGCGAAGGCTGAATGGCTACTTGGTTTGTTAAGGCTGTCGATAGGGCTAATATTCCCTATATTTTTGCGTTTTGGGTGGCCTTCCAGGATTTGTAGGAGACTTGATCTTTTTGGTTCTTAAGCCAGGAACCGTTAACTTCAAACCATATCTCTTCTTTCGGGATTTTTAGGTAAGGGATCTCTACTCTATGAATATACATTCGTGTTAGTATTCGATACAATGTTTTAATCTGGTTTGTTGACTAAGATCTGTTCCATGGATACAAATGCTAGTCAAACGAAAGAGGGAATTGGATCCGTAAATCCAACCCCTAGATTTAAGAAGCGAGCGGTGTCAGCAGTTTGAGATTGGCCATCGGGTTGTGGACCGACTTCAGAACAAAATCTTAGACTATTAGCAGTCGTAGCGACTACTGATAGTGTTGACATAAAAAGTACTGTCCTATCGGTAATCAGGTGTGTAGATCTCTGTCACCCTAGTTAATCTGTATTATATGTATGTTGTGGGCTAAAAGCTGGATAAAGAGGTCAGATGAGCAAATGTAATACCCAAAAAGGGTAGGCGAGGGATGCAGTACATAATCATAGAAACTTCTATGTATATCGAAGTATGAGAAAGTATGTGATCTGTTTAGATAGTTTAATGTTCTAATTCTTGCATGTATGTATGCATGGGATGGGATTGATATGATGAAGGGGAGCAGGTCGCGAGGTGATTAGTGGCTTTGCCACATAGGTCACATAGTGATCGGTCTTTCTGACGAAGCGTGCAATTGTTGATATATTATTAAGGTCGCATAGCGATCGGTGGCTTTGCCACATAGGTCGCATAGTGATCGATATGGTGTGTAGCGGATGGAGGGTTGATTGTAGAAATCCCCACGGTGTGATGGTTGGTACGGGGGTGTGTAGAGGATGGACTCTTAGGTTTGGGATGGGCCATGTTGCATGAAAATATATTCTGTTGCCATTGTTATGCCCCAAGGCCCATAATGTGTTTGTGGGCCCAAGGCTTTCATGTGTTTTCGAGATTTACCCACTGAGTCTTGGTGACTCACCCTTTTATTTTTCCCAACTTTTCAGATGAGCAGTAGATCGTGGACATGGGAGCTGAGTCAGACTCGAGGGGCCATCAAGACTATTATTTCCATAAACTCTTTCCAATTATCTTTTATGTTTTAATTTTGGGATATTTCTTTTGTAATAAGGCCTCCATTACTTAGGTTATTTTTCTTAATTATTTTGCCACATTTTTATAAACTTATGTTTTCAAAACTTAAAGTATAAAGCGAGAGGAAAATGGGCTTTTCAAACACATTCACACAAATCTTAAAGTTTCATTCAGGATTTACACAATTAATGATTAGTCGGTTATAATAAACTGAGATTTTCAAAACCCTTCAAGGAAAAGTTTGCAACGTTCAACTCGTAGCATACCAGATCTGGTCATGACGTATGGGCTGGGTTTGGGGTGTTACATTACCTGTACAGTTAAGGTAAAGGGGTGAGTTACAAGAACTCAGTGTGTAATCCCAGTACAAACACGATGCAGGTTCAAGCCTATCGAAGTCGATTCGAGCCTACGGCCCCAAGATCATGGTAATGCAATAGAGAAAATGCAACCCAACCCAATACAACCAACACACCTCCCATACCAGCCCTACACTTCTGTGGGGACCAAGTCAACCCACCCAGCCCTACACACCAAGAATGCAATCGATTTGCCAAGATAACGCAAGAATGCCGATAAGATGATTTATGGTCGAGCGACTAAAATCAGTATATCGTGGCAGAGCAACTGAATCAGTATGATGTGGCATAGCCACCAGTACAGTACTTCCTCCAATATATATATTCATATGTATTTAAACATCCCAACCTCATGCAACATGTCATGACATAATAATCCAATGTATGCAATAATGTACCATCATAATAGTTAAATAAATTACACAAACTCATACTAAATCAACCCCTAAGGGTATAACATTAATTTTACTCACCAAGGGCATTTCAATAATTTACCCTCTAAGGGTATCTATGTAATTTACCCTCCACGGGTATTTTAGTAATTTAGCCCTTTAACGGCCTTCCTGGCAGCCTATTGTTGCCTCAAGTGACTCAGGACCCCTTTTGGGTCTTTACGGTGCAATTGGGCCAAAAATCCATTTTACATCGAAACAGGCCCACACACTCGTGTAGCCCATTTAGCATGTTTTTGGTCTCGATTTTGTAGACTTCGCAGTCGCATCTATCGTTCAGTAGTTCTCTATCGATTTGGCCATGTGGCCCCATTATCCCATTGGTCCCGATTAGCCGTTTCATTTCGATCGGATCAGTTCTGACCTCGGTTTTGAGAGTGCTCGTGACACTCTCCATGACTTACCATCATCATAGTAACTCAGTTAATCACTATGAAAGCTTGAATGCTCGAGTGGTCACGATTGACGATTTTCCAGCTTTTTGACTTTTGGCCAAATCATAGATCAAACAGGCTTTTGTCAATGTTCGGTGTGAGATTACACACCTGATCACGTAGAGTACTAAACACTCACGATCGTCGTCACCTGTACCAAACATAACTCACAATTAACATTATTAACAATAGAATTTAGAGATCATTAATCTGAACACCTAACTACGAGATTTACTAACACTTGCCTTCATTAGAGCGATCAACTATGACTTGTCTCATTAAACCATATAATGATGCCGTTCTGCATCCATGCGGAAACTCCCAAACTGCTGACACCCTATGCCGTTTAAACTTGGGAGCCGAGGCTACGAGTCCATTTTCATTAGGCACTCTTCCTGATCCCCCCTCAGGCTGGCTATCTCTTGCCTCCATGATTAGCGATATCAGGATTACTTGTAGGACCGCAGATGAAGATCAAGGAAGCTAATTGAAGAGTAACAATATTCAACCCTGTCTCTTGACTAATGCAAATAGGTTCCTGTAAAGAAAGTAATTGGTGCACCAAAGGAGTTAGCATCCACCAATATTCAACAATAGAGAGAAATCTAACAATGATTAGTACTTACCCCTAGATTCGATAAAGACAGATCCCTTGAACAAGAGGAGTTTAATCACGCACGACCCTCAGAGATGATGATTAACTAGGGAGAAAAAGAAGAGCTTTTGAGCTTACAAGAAACCAAAAGAAATAGATTCGACCTTCACCAACTTAGCTAACTTAATACTGTGAAGAGAGAAGCATCAAGAACATAAGTACCAATTCAAGAAGGATTCGGTAGTTGACCCCCCAAGGAGTTTCGGCTCTCATTAAACGGAACACAAATGATTCGAGCAGGAGAAGAGTGAATGGATTCGGCCTCTAATCAGGGATGAGCCAAATTGAAAAAGAAGGTTTGGTCACTAAGGGTAACACCACGAACTAAAGATGGAAGAAGAGAGTGTGGAAACTCAATTTTGGAAGAAAGAAATCGCGAAGTATGGTAGGAGAAAGGGAAGAAAGATGTGTTGGTACGGTTTAGGGGTAAAGAGAAGTGAGTAGAATAAACAAAAAGTAAAGAGGATAGTCTTACCAAATCGGCACCTAGCAGAAGAAATCTAGGAGGAAGAAAAGAGATGAAAACGAAAAAATTGATAGAAGTAAAAAAATCAGAGAGAAGACCGAAATGCTCAAGGAAAGAAAATGCCCAAAATGCAAAAACACTCAAGAAGCAACTAGGGAATTTCGACACCTACTCTTCACTAGCCGGAAATATGCCTAAACACCACCCTTTGGCCGAATTTCCCTTCCCTAACACTCCGACATTCGGCCACTACTACCACTCTCCTCTATCCCCCAATTTTCAACCCTTTTTACTCCTCAACTTGCTCTCCACCTCTCATTCAAATTGATTAACTCAATCTCCAATCTCCACGGCACAGTTTGATCCCAACTCTGCTTCCTTCTCTTCCCAAGCACAAAATAAAACCTCTATTTTGCAACTTGTAGGATTTGAATCTCCAACCCCCTTGCACTCCTCTTGACACCACACCACCTTGCCATATGATCCACTTGTGCTAGTAAAACACACTAAATTTTACTTAAGTCCTGCTTCCAACAGTCCTCTCCACTAAAGAGCCAAAAATGAAAATTTTCCTTTGGCCCAACTTGAACCCGGGACTTCATAATACCCTCTAAACATTCCAAAATCACACACCTAATAGGTCCAACTTGCACTAGTTCCATTCTCTTGTTCCTAAGAATTTAAATGCTCCTACGCCCAAGGCCCGATGGGCCCAATTCTACTAGGCCCAAATTCGGGTCGTTACAAATCTAACCCCCTTAAAGAAATTTCATCCTCAAAATTTCCAGCTGAAGGATAAGTCACACATCCTAACCTAGCACACTCCGCTCTCACTGTGCACTTTGATCTTAATAACACAAGCATGCACCACACTATCTATCCATCAGAGTGAATGGGCATCGCTCGTAAATAATTTCCAAAATATACACAGATTAAATACAAAATCTAAGTTTAAGCATCACAGTACAATCTATTATATAAAAAAAACCACTGTATTCTAGTTCACTATTTTTGAATTTCTAAACAAACAAAAGTATTTAGAAACCTTACGGATTTGGATGTTGGAGACTCATTGTGCCACACGTTCAGTGATACCACTTTTTAAACCAGACTTTAAAAAAATTCAAGATATTTTTAAAACCCATTCCACAGTCGAGTTTTTGCAAATTTGGCTCTGATATGACTAAATGTAACACTCCAAACCTGGCCTAAATGTTACGACCTAATCTAGTGTGCTACATCAGGTGATGTTTGAAACCACAAGGTTGTTTGGAAAACTTATCGTTGAAACTCACATTTATAAATTTGAAATTTCATTTCTCCTCACTTATGCCCAAAAGGGATATACTCTTTTAATACTCTTCCAAAATGCGTGTTTTGTCTTGTTTAATACAAACTCATTTGATTACAAGAATTTAGTCTTATCATTTACGAAAATGAGTTATTTGAAAAAAAACATTGTTTATTGTTTTGAAAACTTCATTTTGATTAGATTTGCAGTTTTTAAAGAAAACCAAATAAAAGTTAAAATAGTTCCAATGGCCTTATTACAACAATTATAAAATCCAACAATTAAAGTAAAGAAATCCTAAATTTTAAAATGTTTAATTCACCCCTTAAAACATACAGAACGAGAGGCCATCTCCGAGTCCCTCGCGGCTCCATATCCTCTACGGTTGGGGATTACCTGCACAGTTAAGGTAAAGGGGTGAGTTACAAGCACTCAGTGTGTAATCCCAATACAAACACAGTCTGGGCTCAAGCCCATGTAGTATCAGTTCGGGCCTAAGGCCCCAAGATCATGGTAATGCAACAGAGAAAATGCAACCCAACCTAATCCAACCAACACACCTCCAGTACTAGCCCTACACTCCTGTGGGGACCAAGTCAACCCACCTAGCCTTACACACCAAGAATGTAGCCGAGCTGCCAGTATAACGCAATAATGCTGCCAATAATAGTATTTGTGGCTAAGCCACTAAAATCAGTATATCATGGCAGAGCCACTAAATCAGTATGATGTGGCATGGCCATCAGTACAGTACTTCCTTCAATATATATATTCATATATATTTAAACATCCCAACCCCATGCAACATGTCATGACATAATAATCCAATGTATGCAATAATGTACCATCATAATAGTTAAATAAAATGCACAAACTCATACTAAATCAACCCCTACGGGTATAACAGTAATTTTACCCACCAATGGTATTTAAGTAATTTACCCTCTAGGGGTATTTTGGTAATTTAGCCATTCAACGGCCTTTTAGGAGGCCTATTGTCGCCTCGAGTGACTCAGAACCCCTTTTTAGGTCTCTACGATGCAATTGGGCCAAAAATCCATTTTATGTCCAAACAGGCCCACACGCTCGTGTGGCCCATTTAGCATGTTTTTGGTCTCAGTTTTGCAGACTTCGCAGTCGCATCTATCATTCAATAGTTCTTTATCAATTTTGGCCATATGGACCCATTAGCCCATTAGGCCCATTTAGCCCATCCTGGCTCGACAGGCCTGTTACACCTCAGTTTCATGAAAGTGCTCGTGACACTCTCCATGACTTACCGTCATCATAGTAACTCAGTTAATCACTACGAACGCTCGCACGCCTAAGTGGTCACGGTTGCCGATTTTTTGGCTTTTTGTCTTTTGGCCAAATCATAGATCAAACAAGCTTTCGTCGATGTTTGATGTGAGATTACACACTTGATCACGTAGAGTACTAAACACTCACGATCTTCATCACCTATACCAAACATAACTCACAATTAACATTATTAACAATAGAATTGAGAGATCATTAATCTGAACACCTAACTACAATATTTACTAACATTTGCTTTCATTAGAGCGATCAACTGTGATTTGTCTCGTTAAACCATATACCGACGCCCTTCCACATCCAGGTGGAAAGTCCCGAACTGCTGACACCCTACGCCACTTAAACTTGGGAGCCAGGGCTATGAGTCTATTTCTGTTAGGCACTCTTCCTGATCCCCCCTTAGGCTAGCTATCTCTTGCCTCTATGATTAGCGATATCAGGATCACTTGTAGGATCGTCAGATGAAGATCAAGGAAGCTAATCGAAGAGTAACAATATTCAACCTTGTCTCTCGACTAACGCGAACGGATTCCTATAAAGAAAGTAATTGGTGCACCAAATGAGTTAGCACGCACCAATATTTGGCAATAGAGAGAAATCTAACAATGATTAATACTTACCCCTAGATTCGACAAAGATAGATTCCTTGAACAAGAGGGGTTTAATCATGCATGGCCCTTAGAGATGATGATTAACTAGGGAGAAAAAGAAGAGGTTATAAGCGCACAAGAAACCAAAAGAAATAGATTCGGCCTTCACCAACTTAGCTAACTTAATACCGTGAAGAGAGAATCATCAAGAAAATAAGTCCTAGTTGAAGAAGGGTTCGGCAGTTGATCCCCCAAGGAGTTTCGACCCTCACTAAATGGAACACAAATGATTCAAGCAGGAGAAGAGTAAATGGATTTGGCCTCTAATCAGGGATGAGTCGAATGCAAAAAGAAGGTTTCGCTCACTAAGGGTAACACACGAACTAAAGATGGAGGAAGAGAGTGTGGAAACTCAGTTTTGGAAGAAAGAAATCGCGAAGTATGGTAGGAGAAAGGGAAGAAAGATGTGTTGGTACGATTTAGGGGTAAAGAGAATAATTGACTAGAAGAAACAAAAATTAAGGAGGGTAGTCTTACCAAATTGGCACCTAGCAGAATAAATGTAGGAGGAAGAAAAGAGATGAAAATGAAGAAATTGATAGAAGTCAGAAAAACAGAGAGATGACCTGAAATTCTCAAGGAAAGAAAATGCCCAAAACCCAAAAACACTCAAGAAGCAACTAGGGAATTTCGGCACCTACTCTTCACTAGCAGAAAATATGCCAAAACACCACCCCTTGGTCAAATTTCTCCTTCCCCCAACACTCCCACATTCGACCACTACTACCACTCTCCTCTATCCCCCGATTTTCTCCCCTTTTTTCTCCTCAACTTGCTCTCCACCTCTCATTCAAACCGATTGACTCAGTCTCCAACCTCCATGGTAGAGTTTGATCCTAACTCTGCTTCCTCCTCTTCCCAAGCACAAAATAAAACCTCAATTTTACAACTTGTGGGATTCAAGCCTCCAACCTCCTTGCACTCCTCTTGACGCCACACCACCTTGATATATGCTCCACTCGTGCTAGTAAAACACACTAAATTTTACTTAAGTCATGCTTCCAACAGTCCTCTCCACTTAAGGGCCAAAAATGAAAATTTTTCTTTTGGCCTAACTTGAACCCGAGACTTCATGGTACCCTCTAAACATTCCAAAATCACACACCTAATAGGTCCAACTTGCACTAGTGCCATTCTCTTTTCTTAAGAATTTAAATGCTCCTATGCCCAAGGCCCAATGGGCCCAATTCTACTAGGCCCAAATTCAGGTCATTACAAGAATGCTCAAAGAACCTTCAAGCATTCGGCCCTCCTTCCTTTTATAGCCACAAGCCGAACATGCCATCTCCCAAAGTTCCATTCAGCACCAGCTCCTCCCTTTGCTCATCTCTTGATTTTTCTCCCTAATAACACCTTAATCTTATCCAAAATTTCCTCCACATCCATATCACCTACTTCCCTCAAACTCTTCACGGCAAGAGTTCAAAATCAACACAACTCTTGCCATCCACCCATGCAAAATAAACTCCAAAAATACACTCCCAATGCTCGAACCTTGGACTTTCTCAGCTTACTCACACACCACATTGCAGCTCTCAAGTGACACCACCTACCACTAGACCACAAGCCCATTTGTGCCCTATTTTCTCTTAATCTACTTAAGAGGCCTCATGCCTAAGACTAGGGTCCACTAAGCAAGAAAAATAATTTTTTTTCCTATGGTCTCCCCAATCGTTAAGACTTTAAATAATCTCGATAATTCCTTAATATTAATAAACTAAGTGCTACACATTCATAGTAACTTCAATGCACAGAAATTAAGGTTTCGAGATTTTTGGGGCGTTATACTATGGGATTATATGAAGGTCTTATTAAAATGTCATTATGAAATTTTGATGTTTGCATGGTTAATAAAGTGAAAAGGACTAAACTGTAAAAGCTAAAAAAGTTGAGTTTTATTAGTTAAAGGAGTCAAATGGATATGAAATCCTAAACTAAGGTACTTAAATGTTAAATAAAAAAATTAAAGTGATAGTGGATGTGCATGGACTAGGTTTTGTTGTAAATTTAAATAATTAATAATGTTATAATGGTAATTAGGTAGTTAAAAAGAAAATTAGGTAAAGAAAAGATGAAACAATGTTGTCATTTTTTCATTCCTTTTTCTTGTTTGGTTGAATAAACCATTGAAGGGGGCGAGAGCTTTGTTTTGAATTTTACTTGTATGGTCAAGCCCCATTTTTAATGATTTTTATGTTTTTGAGTTCGTTTTAGCTTAATCTAGCTAGCCCGAGGATTAATTTGTAAAACTGTTAAAGGTTGAGGGTTATACCATGAATGTTCGTGGATGGTTCTAGATATTAATGGATTGGTTATGAATCTTTGTTGAGATATAAACAAGTTTTGTTAAGTGATTTTTGATGAAATTGCATTTAGGGATCTATTTGTGAAAATAGTAAAATTTCATATTAAATTTATGAAATGATGGTTTAAATGGGTTTAAGTCCCTAAGAAATTCTGCTAGATTGAATGGAGGATTAAAATGGATAGATTTCAATTTATGAGCTTAAGGACTAAATTATAAAAAGTTAAAATACCAGGGGCAAATTGGTAATTTTGCATAAAGTAGAAATGTGGATTAAATTAAATACTAGATGTAACATCCCGAAATTGGGCCTAGTAGGATTAGGCCTTGAGCACGAAAGTGTTTAAAAATTTGAGAACAAGAGAATGGCATTATTGCAAATTAGATTTTTTTTAGCTAAGTGAATTTGGAAGGTCACGAGGTTTCTATGAAGTCTCGGGTTTAATTGGGCCTTAGGAAAAATTTGGTATTTTAGCACTTTAAGGAGATGGAGTAAGTGACCTTAAAGCATATGGAAATAATTGATTAAATAGCTAGCATAAAAGAGCTATTAGTAGAGAGGATATGGCGCCACTTGTAGTACCTTGAGGGAAGAGGTTCAAATCTCTTTGTGTGCAGTGTTTGGCTAATATTTTTGCACTCTTTCCTTAAGTGTCAGCCAAGGACTATTTATGGCAGGGGTGGACTTCATTATTTTTGGTAAGGTGGCTAAAAGAATAAGGCAAGGTTGAAGTTGGGGAAGGGAATCATGAGAAATAGGTAAGTAAGGGGGACAAGGGGCTTAATTTGAGGATGGTGTTTTGGAAAGCATGGGTGGCCAAACTCTTATCCTAAAGGGGGATGCATATGGACGGTTTTAAGGTAGATAGGTGGCTGAAAATTTTACCATGGCATTTGGTAAGGTCTTGGTTTTCTTTTGGCAAAATTTCCCTTTGACAACTGTGTATCATCTCTCCCATTTTGCAACTCTCCTTGCTGAAACATATTAGCACAGTAGTGCATTTTCTCTTCTCTTGAATTGGTCACATATTCATCTTTTTTCTAATCTCCTTGATAGCCAAATATCATTGTTCATTCTCCTCCATAACTGACACCTTTCCATCGTTCTTTCTTTCTCATTCCTTAAGCAATCGGTAAGTATTCTTTCCAATTTTTTATTTTCTTCTCTTATGATCGAATTCATACTTTGGTTTTTGGATGGTCATTTTGACCGAGACCATCACCTTACTTTCGCTCATACGAGATCGTTTTCTTCTTCGTAGTGATATAGAAGGAGGTCGAATACCACAATATCGCCTAATCATCTCTAGTCATAGGACGATCGTGAGAAACGAGATTATAATCTATTAAGGATAGTCCATTCGATATCTCCATTTGGTTATTGAGTTAATCGGATTGAAGGTTGGCTAATTGATATTGTTGGTAGGATCAATTCTTGGTGCATCGAGGGAGATCACAGTCGTTGTGTTGAAATCGGTAGAAAGCACAACTCATAAGCAAGGTCTGTAATCCCGTACTTTTCAAATATATATTTGAAATGGTGTGTGATCTCCCACTTCTCTGAAGGCTTGCATGAAATATTCTATGATTCGGTCAAAATACCGAAGAAAAACGTAAGCGGCATCCGTAATCACTTTAAGGCGTGCGTATGATCATAGTGGTAATCATATTTGTAATAAAATAGTTTGATCGAAAGCGATGGCGTGTATTTGAAAAATCACAAAATATTGGATAATTACTAAGTGAAAAAGATATCAAATTAAATCTTCTTGTGTCTACTTTAATATGGAAGAAAAGGAGAAGGAAAATGAATATTATATTACGAGATATGTTAATTTTAGTGAGACCGGTTACGAATGACTTTGTTGTATTCTAGTGCATCTTGGAAAAATCATATAAAATTGTAAAAATGAATTATGGGTCATAATTTATATGTATGGATTCCTTAGTGAGCCTATTATTAATAGAGACAAGTGGGAGCAGATATGAAAAGCTGACAAGAAGATATTTTGGATTTTGGGTAAGAGAAGTCGAGAATCGTTGGCGAGTGAAACAAAGGAAACTTTAAGGAATAAACTGTACTAAATGGTTATGGTAAAAATTCTGGAAAAATTTTAGTAAGAAGAAATATGAGTCTAGTTTCAAGAAAAATTTACCGATTTAGATTTCAATATTCCTAACATGAGTTATAGTCAATTTAGTCAGTACGATGCAAATGGACAGTTTCAAACTTTTATGCCCCAAATTAGTAGTTAAGCCTAGGTTACGAAATTACCATAATACCCTTAGAGGGTAAATTATCGAAATACCCCTGGGTTTGGAGATTACCGAATTGCCTTCAACGGGAAAATTATGAAAATGCCCTTATGGGCCGAATTACGAAAATACCCTTATGGGCTTAATTACGATATTGCCCTCAATGGACTAAATCAATAAAAGTGATATATGGGCCAATTGTGATATTTGATATATGGGCCAAATGTGATATTTGGTATATGGGCCAAATGTGATATTTGCTATATGGGCCAAATGTGATTTTTGCTACATGGGCCAAATGTGATATTTGATATGTGGGCCAAATGTGATATTTGTTATATAGGCCAAAATGTGATATGGGCCAAATTGTTTAAATTTTATAATGGGCCATATGGTTATAATAATTATATGAATGAATTATTGTAAATGAATATGCATACATGATTTGCATGGGTTGGGATATTTAACGAAGAGAAGTTCTGATAGTTTTGCTACAAAATTCTTATGGCTTTGTGCCCAGTTTGATATATGGCCTCGTGCCCAGTTTGATATTGGCTTTGTGCCTAGTTTGATATATGGCCTCGTGCCCAATTTGATATATGGCCTCGTGCCCAATTTGATATATGGCCTCGTGCCCAGTTTGATATATGGCCTCGTGCCCAGTTTGATATATGGCTTAATGCCCAGTTTGATATATGGCCTCGTGCCCAGTTTGATATATGGCCTCGTGCCCAATTTGATATATGGCTTAATGCCCAGTTTTGGTGTGTTGGCGGGGTGGGTGACTAAAGCTCCCCAAAGGTGTGTTGGTTGGTACGGGTGGTGTATAGCAGATGGAAAACTAGGTTTGGTTGGGAAATTACATTTCATACACATGTTATATTTGATACATTATTGTTATTGTAAATGGGCTTAGGCCCAAAATATTGCTATGTGTGTTCTGACCCAGTGGATGATGGTAAGAGGATTTGACACTGAGTTCTTGTAACTCACCCCCTTTCTCTTAACCCTTGTAGGTAATGCTCAGTGACAAGGACTTGGGGCCATGGATGACTCGGTGTTGGCCATACTTCAGAAATGGTTTTATTTGGACTTTAGTTTCTTACTTTGTTTACTTTATTATTTACTATTTTGGGTTATGTGTTGTAATAAGGCCTCGGGATTATTTTATTTTGCTTTATGTTTGACGCGTTTATATTTTACTCAAATTATTTTAAATGGAATTTTCTAAAATCATAATAAAGGTTTTCCAAAATCGATTAACAAATGAATTTCAAAATAAACTTTTACAAATATTTTTAATACGAAAATTTCCCTCAAACTATCAACGATATTTCCCAAAGTCACGGTTTTATAAAATTATTACTTCAAATTTAATCAATCAATCTTCAAAATTAGTAGTATTTTATTAAATATCTCAAGTCAAACTTGATTTTCTTGATTTTAACAAATCAAGATCTATTTTTGTACGCATGGAAAAGATCTAACATTTTTTTATCTCATTTGACATGTTTTCTTTATACGTTATCGAAAAACTTTTTAGTGTGACACACCGGATTTGGGCCTAACTTCTAGGCCGAGTTTGGGGTGTTACATTTTATAGTATCAGAGCTCAGTTTCTAAACTCAGCTGTGGTTTGGGTTCAAAAGCATTTTCCAAAGCTGTTTAGAATTTTGATTTATAAATATATGTTCTAAAGGAAGTATGGCACCACGAGTATCCGACACCAAGTCAAGTAAGTATTTGTTTTCATTTTATAATTTTTGTGATATGAAAATTCTACAAAGTAGAATACTCTAGAACTATTAGCTTTAGTAGTTGAAACTATAGAGACTGAGACTCTAGGATGTGGATTTGACTCTCGAAAATAACTTTTCTACTCATACTCCATAAAACATCGTTTAATAAACATCGAATAGCATAATGATTCATAAAACTCTTAATCAGATTGTATCGACTTAGTGAACATGAGCGCTAAAAGATGCGGACGCGATAAACGTGGACGTGGTAGAGGCTAAAGTGCTAGGGCTAGATCTTCGGCACCAAGGCATGTGCTCGAAAGGGAGGCGCATACATCGTTAGTGGCTGAGACGGGATCTCATGATCGAGTTGGGGTTGATGAGCTGACTCAGATAGTTAAAAAAGTATTGGAGGAGGTTAAAGGAATCAATGAGGCACTTCGAGTTGGGTGCGTGGACTATAAGAAGAAAAGAGATCGTGGTTCTTTAGGGTCACAGTCTCATTCTGTGAAGCGTGTCAAGGCACGTCCAAACTTTTGGCTTGCGATTATTGCAGAAGGCATCATCCGGGAGAATGCTAGAGGAGGTTAGAAGCATGTTTGAGATGCGAGTCTAAGGAGCATAAGGCTCGGGATTGTTCCATCACTATCAAGTCAGGTATGTTTTGGTTGGACGTGATGTTTGAATGTAGAAAATTTTATGAATGAGTGATAAATACCTGTTTGCTTCTGGGGTTTAAATATTTGATGATATGAAGAGTTTCCAAGGTTAGAGATAGAAAGCGAATTAGAGTTATTAAGATCAGAGTGCGCATGAAAGCTTAGTGATGTGATTTGAGAGATATGTTTAGTAGTTGATTGGAAATTTCAAGGATGAAATTTCTTTAAGGAGGGTAGAATTGTAACATCCCGAAATTGGGCCTAGTAGGATTGGGCCCATTGGGCCTTGAGCACGGAAGTGTTTAAAAATTTGAGAACAAGAGAATGGCATTATTGTAAATTGGATTTTTTTAGCTAAGTGAATTTGGAAGGTCACGAGGTTTCTATGAAGTCTCGGGTTTAATTGGGCCTTAGGAAAAATTTGGTATTTTAACACTTTAAGGAGATGGAGTAAGTGACCTTAAAGCATATGGAAATAATTGATTAAATAGCTAGCATAAAAGAGCTATTAGTAGAGAGGATATGGCGCCACTTGTAGTACCTTGAGGGAAGAGGTTCAAATCCCTTTGAGTGCAATGTTTGGCTTATATTTTTGCACTCTTTCCTTAAGTGTCAGCCAAGGAATATTTATGGCAGAGGTGGACTTCATTATTTTTGGTAAGGTGGCTAAAAGAATAAGGCAAGGTTGAAGTCGGGGAAAGGAATCATGAGAAATAGGTAAGTAAGGGGATAAGGGGCTTATTTTGAGGATGGTGTTTTGGAAAGCTTGGGTGGCTAAACTCTTATCCTAAGGGGGGATGCATGTGGACGGTTTTGAGGTAGATAGTGAAAATTTTACCTTGGCATTTGGTAAGGTCTTGGTTTTGTTTTGGCAAAATTTCCCTTTGACAACTTTGTGTCATCTCTCCCATTTGCAACTCTCCTTGCGAAACATATTAGCACAATAGTGCATTTCTCTTCTCTTGAATTGGTCACATATTCATCTTTTGTCTAATCTCCTTGATAGCCGAATATCATTGTTCATTCTCCTCCATAACCGAAACCTTTTCATCGTTCTTTCTTTCTGATTCCTTAAGCAATCGATAAGTATTCTTTACAATGTTTTATTTTCTTCTCTTATGACCGAATCCATACTTTGGTTTTTGGATCGTCATTTTGACAGAGACCATCACCTTACTTTCGCTCATACAAGATCATTTTCTTCTTCGTAGTGATATAGAGGGAGGTCGAATACCACAACATCGCATAATCATCTCTAGTCATAGGACGATCGTGAGAAACGGGATTATAATCGATTAAGGAAAGGAAGATCTTTCATAGTCCATTCGATATCTCCATTTGGTTATTGAGTTAATTGGATTGAAGGTTGGCTAATTGATATTGATGCTAGGATCGATTCTTGGTGCATCGAGGGAGATCACAGTCGTGGTGTTGAAATCGGTAGAAAGCACAACTCATAATCATGGTGTGTAATCCCGTACTTTTCAAATATATATTTGAAATGGTGTGTGATCTCACACTTCTCTGAAGTCTTGCATGAAATATTCTGTGATTCGGTCGAAATACCAAAGAAAAACTAGAAACGGCATCCGTAATCACTCGGGCATGCGCATGATCGTAGTGGTAATCATATTTGTAATAAAATAGTTTCAGTCAGAAACAGTGATGTGTATTTGAAAAATCACAAAAAATTGGATAAAAGGAATTAAAAGTGAGTAAGATCTCATATTAAAGCTTACCGTGTTTACTTTAATATGGAAGAAACGGAGAAGAAAGGAATATTATATTCTGAGATATGTTAATTTTAGTGAGACCGGTTTTGAATGACTTCGGGTATTACATTACATCTTGGAAAAATCATATAAAGTTGTAAAAAGTTAATTAGGGGACATAATTTATATGTATGGATTCCTTAGTGAGCCTATTATTAATAGAGACAAGTGGGAGCAATATATGAAAACTGTACAGTAAGATATTTGGATTTTGGTAAAAGAGGTCAGAATTATTGGATAGTGAAACAAGGGAAACTTTAAGGAATAAACTGTACTAAATGGTTATGGTAAATATTCTGGAAAAATTTTAGTAAGAAGAAATATGAGTCTAGTTTCAAGAAAAATTTACCGATTTAGATTTCAAGATTCCTAACATGAGTTATAGTCAATTTAGTCAGTACGACGCAGATGGACAGTTTCAAACTTTTATGCGCCAAATTAGTAGTTAAGCCTAGGTTACGAAATTACCATAATACCCTTAGAGAGTAAACTACCGAAATACCCCTGGGTTGCGAGATTATAGAATTATCCTCGACGGGTAAAATTATGAAAATGCCCTTATGGGCCGAATTACGAAAATACCCTTATGGGCCGAATTACGGAATTGCCCTCAATGGACTAAATCGGTAAAAGTGATATATGGGCCAATTGTGATATTTGATATATGGGCCAAATGTGATATTTGCTATATGAGCCAAATGTGATATTTGCTATATGAGCCAAATGTGATATTTGATATTTGGGCCAAATGTGATATTTGCTATATGGGCCAAAATGTGATATGGGCCAGATTGTTTAAATATTTATAATGGACCGTATGGTTGTAATAATTATATGAATGAATTATTGTAAATGAATATGCATACATGATTTGTATGGGTTGGGATATTTAACGAAGAGAAGTTCTGGTAGCTTTGCTACAAAATTCTTATGGCTTTGTGCCCAGTTTGATATATGGCCTCGTGCCCAGTTTGATATATGGCCTCGTGCCCAGTTTGATATATGGCCTTGTGCCAAGTTTGATATATGGCTGAATGCCCAATTTGATATATGGCTTAATGCCCAGTTTGATATATGGCATCATGCCCAGTTTGATATTTGGCCTCGTGCCTAGTTTGATATATGGCTTAATGCCCAGTTTTGATGTGTTGGCGGGGCGGGTGACTAAAGCTCCCCACAGGTGTGTTGGTTGGTACGGGTGGTGTGTAGCGGATGGAAAACTAGGTTTGGTTGGGAAATTTCATTTCATAAACATGTTATATTTGATACATTATGGTTATTGTAAATGGGCTTAGGCTCAAAATATTGCTATGTGTGTTCCGACCCAGTGGATAATGGTAAGGGTATTTCACACTGAGTTCTTGTAACTCACCCTCTTTCTCTTAAACCTTGTAGGTAATGCTCAGTGACAAGGACTTGGGGCCATGGATGACTCGGTGTAGGCCATACTTCAAAAATAGTTGTATTTGGACTTTAGTTTCTTACTTCGTTTACTTTATTACTTTACTATTTTGGGTTATGTGTTGTAATAAGGCTTCTGGATTATTTTATTTTTCTTTATGTTTGACGTGTTTATATTTTATTCAAATTATTTTAATTGCAATTTTCTAAAATCATAATAAAAGTTTTCCAAAATCGATTAACAAATGAATTTCAAAATAAAATTTTACAAATATTTTTAATACGGAAATTTCCTCGAACTATCAATGATATTTCCAAAAGTCACGCTTTTATAAAATTATTACTTCAAATTTAATCGATCAATCTTGAAATTAGTAATATTTTATTAAATATCTCAAGTCAAACTTGATTTTCTTGATTTTAACAAATCAACATCTATTTTTGTACGAATAGAAAAGGATCTAACATTTTTTTATCTCATTTGACATGTTTTCTTTATACGTTATCGAAAAACTTTCTAGTGTGACACACCGGATTCGAGCCTAACTTCTAGGCCGGGTTTGGGGTGTTACACTAGAAGTATTTAATTTGTTGAAATTATCTATTTAGATCAAGATAAACACAGACCTGGATCGAGGAAAAGCAAAAGCTTCGGATTAGCTCGATTTAACTTCTACACCCCTAGTCTTCGAGGTAAGTTCGTATAAATGTAATTATGTTTTGTATAATGTAAACGGGTCGATATATAAACCTATCAATGCTATGATGAATTGACAGCTATCAAGTGTAACACACGTAACCCATATCCATCGTCGAAATAGGGTTATGGAGTATTACCGTACAACCGAAAATAGTTAAACTTAACTTCATTCAATAACATAAACAAATCATAAACCAATTCTATACATACATCCTGTCCCTAAATTGAGCCCTCGAGGCTCTAAAAATACCTTAGAAATGATTCAGCACAAATCTGAACCAATTTGGAAAATCTTGGAAAAAGTCACAAAATTCTTAAAAAAAAATAGTGGTCACACGGCCGTGTGTGTAATATCCGGGATTTATGGCTTATGCATTTTGCTTAAGTATGTGTGAAAGCATGTCTATGTGTTCTGAATTGTGTGGCATGAATTTTGGAAACTTTAAAGTGTAGTGAATGCCTTGGAAATTATTCAATTTTAAGTTTAAAAGAGGGAGCTAAGCCTAAGAGGCCTTAAGAAAATTAGTAGGGGAAATAAGACACAAAAATGGGCTTGTTTAAGTGGCATGAAGGTGCCACTTAGGGCCTTAGAGTGTAACGCCACAAGCAACGGGAAATGGCCTAGGTTTGAGTCACAAGGGAAGCAAAAAGAGAGTTTTTATTTTGCGGCAATAGGGAGCAGTAGTGGACGGCATATGGACTCTGGAGGAAGGAAGTATAGATTGGGTTGGAATGTTGAGGATTCGATTAAGGAGGAGGGGATCAAGGGATAAGGTAGGAAGGGAAAAGAGGTGGCCGGGCTAAGGACTCTCTTTTGAGGTGATTTTCTACCAAGTAGTAGGGGAGGGGTAGCCGAATTTGGTAAAAGGGTTTTATGTTTTCTTTTTCTCCTCTTTGTCAAAATTTAGCCCCCTCTCTTCACTCTTTTCTCTCATCTGTTTTAGGTAAATCGAATCTACCATCTTTCCTCATCTTTTCTTTTATTGTTAAAATTGAATATCTTCTCAAAGTTCCATCATTGCCGATTCTCCTTAAGCCTCATACCTCTCCTTTTCTTTCTCTTGTTGAAGCCGAATCTTCCTAGTGTTCATCAAGACGAAACCTTCTCTTTTTGGGATCTAGTAGCCGATTGCTCATAAAACCCTCAAAATCTGAAAACCTGTTGATCTCTATCTAAGTCTACATAGCCGAATCTCTGTGGGTTCAACAAGGAGCAGTCGACTTCTGTCATAAGGGTAAGGATCAACTATTGATTGTTTTCTTTCTTTTCTTTAGCCAAAAGATGAAATCTAACCCCAATAATGTTCATGGTCGAAACTATGAAGGAAGTTTCGGGATTTCTACTATAGCCGATTTCAAGAAGGAAGCTTTCGGGACTTTTAAGATCTAAGGTAATATATGGGTAATATTCGTCCATATGCCATTTATGATGTTCATACAGTATTAGAATCGGATCTAACATAAGGTTTGTAGGATTTTGACAACTTCAGGGGCAAGTGAACATTTTCAAGATTTAAGATTTATAAGGTAAGTGTCTAAGTACATTCGGCCAAGGCCATAAATGGTGTTTCAGATCTATTTCGTATTTATTCAAAAAGCCAAAAACTAACTAGTTAAGGGATTTAGTGCTAGCCGATTCCAAGGAAGAAATATCACAGAATTTTGGGATTTGATTAGTAATCAAATCGGCAACAAGGTAAGATTTTGGTTGCGATAATGCTTCGGGATCTGATCTTTTGGTCGAATAGGCTTTTGCTAAAATACTAAGTGTTGACTGAAGTAGGATCTAAGATCTAAAGCGTTAGATCGAGACTTTCGGGATTTCAGTAAACTCGCTAAGTAAATCAGGTGTGTAACCCACAATGAATCTTAATAGATTTATGGCTTTAATTTAATATATGTGTTAATAAGAATGTGAAAGATACGGCTTAAGGTACCATTCAATGGTACGGCATATTCATGTACGTTATTCTCTAAAACTATGTTTACAATGATGCGAATACCTATTATGACACATATGTGAATATTGGTAAGAATGTGAAATAAAGAATGTGGCATAATCTTTGCATGATTTGTATGACATAGGGCACATGGGTGATTATGAAAGAGGAAGTGATTTGGTGGTTTTATACCACAATATCTAAATGTGGTGACTTATGTCACGAAATCTGAATGTGGTGACTTCTGTCACAAAATATTATCTGGTGGCTATGCCACGAAATTATAAGGGCGATGTGCAAGTCGCCTGCAGCGACTACCTTCGATGATGTGTAGCAGATGGAGGGTCAACTTAGTAGTCCCCACGGTGTGATGGTTGGTACGGATGATGTGTAGCGGATGGTAATCTAGGTTTGGGTTCGGGAATGCATCATTACTTATATTTGGTATCTGTACATGTTTGAACTGATATGCCTAAATTTGTTGGGACTTAGTGTTGGCTGTTACACACTGAGTCTGTTTGACTCAACCCGTTGTGGGATATTTTGCAGGTGACACTCAGTAATGGATCGGGTCGGCAAGAGCTCAGTGGTGGCCATGCTCAGCTCAGAGACTATTTTAATTTTATTAGTTTTAATATTTAAGTTTTGGATTTATTTGAGATTCCTTTGATGTAATAAGGCCACTAGTATGAAAGCTGTTTATGCATGCATTTTAAAATTATTTTAGTAGGATCGATTTTTATCAAATTAAAGTTTAAGTAACTTTTCTTAAAAATAAATGTTAAATGTTTTGACACCCAATCAACACCGTTTTAAATTTGAACCCAACACCAAATCAAATGATCTTCAAAAACACACAAAATTTTGGCGAAGTTTAAATAAGTTTTAAATGGTTTTTCCCAAGGAACATACTAGATCTGGTCAAGGCTCGTGGGCCAAGTTTGGGGTGTTTCAGTTTGGTATCAGAGCCCAGTTCAAAACTCGACCTTGAGGGCTTTAGGGCCCAAAACGTTTTCTTTCTTTTGAAATGGGATTTTTCTAAGAAATAAGCAGGTTTTCGGCATGGCTTTGAGTCTCAATTCAAGTCCACGGTAAGTACCCTAACTCCTCGGTTATTTGTATGGGGAAATCATAGGGACGAGATTAGTAGATTAGGAAATATTAAACCCTAGGATTAGTCTACTTCAACACCAAGTTACATAAAACTTAAAGTCTAACCAAACAAACATGTGTCTAAGTCAGTTGAGTTAAAGGTGTGGCAACCGTTGTGCGCATGTCTAGGATTGGATTCGGTGGGAGCTTGGTATTTAAGCGCCCTAGTGACTCACCTCCTCACCGCTTTCGAATCCTACACAGTGCGTAGTGACGGTTCACCTTAGCCAAGAGACTCAAACACAAAGCTAGACCCAATAATTAAAACCCAAAATGGACCATCACCTTGTTTTGAGAAACTCAAAATTCAAACCATGATTTTAAAATTTCAAGTGCCCTTGATTTAAAGGCGACCAAAATACCCACGACTTGCAACTTGACCAAAATACCCCTAACACATACAAATGACCAAAATACCTCGGTGTGGAAAGTTATCAAGTACCTCAAATTAAAATCTTTAAAAATACCCTTATTTTGAAAAGTCACCAGGAACCATATTTTGTGAAAAATTACCGAAATGACCCTGGTTTGAAAAATTACGAAAATACCCTCAACTTATAAAATTACCATTTTACCCTTAAAATTTTCTTACCAAGTATTTCAATTTTGTAAAAATACCAAAAATCTCTATTTTGCAACATTTTCAAATACCCTAATTTAGAAATTACCAAAAGACACTTATAGGATAAAATTACAAAAGTACCCTTGGGTAGTGGAAAACAACAAACAATAACAACTACAACATTTTTCTGTAATGAATGCAAGTTCATGAATGTGATTGAATGAATGAATTGAGACTGTATGTGTATGAAATCGAAAGAACTACCCCCTAGAACTGCTAAACATAAGACTGTTCGTGATAAATCAGTGGAACAAAACTAATTTATAAAATTCTTTAAGCAGATAAACACGATTCGAAAGCATAAACCCTAGGGGACGTGGTCGTAACGTGCGAGGCCGTGGTAGAGGCCGAATGACCGTGTCAGAGCCCGTTAGGTCCAGACAAGGGTCCGAAAATGAGATGCCACCACCACCAACCACTGATATGGAATATCAGGATTAGACGGGGGATGATGCAGTATCATAGGCGATGCTGCGAGTTTTGGAAAGGGTGGCTGAAGCGGGCGGAGGTATTGGAGCTCGAAAGTCGGCACCTGAACGACTTCGAGCTAATGGAGCTAAATTTTTCGTGGAGTTTCTGGTGTGGCACCCAATACGGCTGAGTATTGGTTGGAAGCAACGGAGTGGATTATGGATGACTTAGATCTAACTGCCGAGGAAAAAATTGAAAGGGGTAGTGTCGCTACTCAATGATGAGTTATACCAATGGTGGCTCACAGTTCGGGATGGTGCTGCCGCAGATGATCTTACTTGGGAATATTTCAAAGCAGCATATCAGAAGAAGTACATTGGAAGTAGCTATGTTGATGCGTAGAGGAAGGCGTTTCTGAGGCTGGTTCAAGGAAATAAGTGTGTAGCAGAATACGAGGTAAAATTCCTAAGGCTGAGCCGTTATGCTCGAGGTATTATATTGACAGAGCATGAGCGGTGTGCCCGATTTGAGGACGGATTGAGGGATGATCTAAGATTATTGATAGCTCCACAGTAGGAATGAGAGTTTGCCGTGTTGGTGGAGAAGGCTAAGGTAGCCGAAGGGATTAAGGACTCGGTAAGACAAAATACGGACTGAAATAGGCAGAAGAGAGGCCTTGGATCATCAGGGTCGTCGTGAAATACCCAAAAGAGGCCTAGAGTTGATGGGCCACGAGGTCAACAAGCTGCTACGGGAGGGCAGTATCGTACTTGTGCCCAATGTGGGAAGATGCATTTAGGGGAGTGTTGGAAGAAGACGGGAGGATGCTTTAAGCGTGGGTCCAAGGACCACATGATTAAGGATTGTCCTATGAGAACAGAAGGGGGTCGACCAGTAAGCCAAGGTCCTAACCAGGCTGGAAGAGGAGGACAATAGCCACCGCGAGGCCGTGGTTTGGCTGACAGAGGTAACGGTACTGAAAGGGGACGAGGAACACCGGGTCGAGGTGTTGGTAACACGGAGGCAAGACAATCGGGTTTAGTGTATGTAGTTCATCAAAGGGAGGACGAAGAAGCACCGGACGTCATAATCGGTATGTTCTTTATATTTGGCAAGCCTTACTTTGTTTTGATTGATGTTGGCTCTACCCACTCTTATGTTGCATGTAGAGTAATTGAAACTCTAGGAATAGCCCCTGAACTTTCTAGTAGGGAAATGACTCTAGTAAGCCCATCAGGTCAAACTGTAGTGGTGAATAAGATGTTTCGGAGTGTACCTTTGGAGCATCAAGGAGTGGTATTTTTCACCGACTTAATGGAACTACCCTTTAGAGAATTTGATCTTATTTTTGGTATGGACTGGCTAGTGGAACATCGGGCTGTATTGGATTGTGCAACTAAGCAAATGGAATTAAGGACCTTGAAGGACAAGACGATAATTATGATAGGAGAAAGAATAAACTACTTGTCTAATGTAGTTTCGGCATTAAAGGCTGATAAGATGGTTCAGAAGGGGTGTAAGGCATTTTTGGCTTTCGTTAGTACTTTGGATGTGAAAGAAGGGGGAGTTAGTGGAGTTAGAACCGTAAGGGAGTTTGTGGATGTCTTTCCGGAGGAATTGCCAAGAATACCCCCAAACAGGGAGGTGGAGTTCGGAATTGACTTGCTGCCAGGAACAGCTCCTGTGTCAACTACCCCGTACAGAATGGCACCAAAAAAGTTGGTTGAGCTCAAAGCTCAGATCAAAGAATTGCTTGACCATGGGTTTATCCGACCCAGTGTGTCTCCATGGAGAGCACCGGTCTTGTTTGTAAAGAAGAAGGACGGAACTATGCGCATGTGCATAGATTATCGTTAGTTGAATAAGCTGACCATCAAGAACAAGTATCCGTTGCCAAGGATAGATGACTTGTTCGATCAGCTTAAGGGGGCAACAGTATTCTCAAAGATAGATCTAAGGTCAAGATATCATCAGCTTAAGGTGAAGAAGGTTGATATCCATAAGACAGCTTTTTGAACAAGGTACAGGCATTATGAGTTCTTGGTAATGCCGTTCGGATTGACAAATGCCCCAGCCATGTTCATGGACATGATGAACCGGGTTTTCTAACCCTATTTGGACCGGTTCGTTGTTGTGTTCATAGACGATATATTGGTGTATTCGAAGTCTGAGGAAGAACATGATGAGCATCTCCGGATGTGTTGCAAGTGTTAAGGGAGAAAAAGCTATATGCCAAGTTCAGCAAATGCGAATTTTGGCTGAAAGAGGTTACATTTTTAGGACATGTGGTGTCTGCTGAATGAATAAGGGTGGATCCTCGGAAGATTGAGGCAGTGCTAGATTGGAAACCACCCAAGTCTGTGGCTGAGGTTCGTAGCTTCTTGGGTTTGGCAGGCTATTACAGAAGGTTCGTAGAAGGGTTCTCATCTATCGCAGCACCTTTGACAAAGTTACTAAGGAAGGAGGTACCTTTCATATGGACTGTTAAGCAACAGGAGAGCTTTGAGAAGCTTAAGAGAGTCTTGACTGAAGCTCTAGTTTTGATTCAGCCTGAGGCAGGGAAGGATTTTGTAGTGTACTGTGATGCTTCCCATACAGGATTGGAAGGTGTCCTTATGCAAGACGGGAAGGTAGTTACTTATGCGTCTCGACAACTAAGGCCACACGAGGTTAACTACCCAACGCATGACTTGGAATTAGCGGCAGTGGTCTTTGCTCTTAAGGTGTGGAGGCACTACTTATATGGAGAAAAATCAGTGATCTACACGGACCATAAGAGCCTCTAGTATCTACTGACTCAGAAAGAGTTGAACGTAAGACAGCGAAGGTGGGTGGAATTATTAAAGGATTACGATTGTTCCATAGAGTATCACCCGGGCAAGGTGAATGTAGTGGCAAATGCTCTAAGTTGGAAAGTGGTGTCTGATCTAAAGGCGATGTTTGCGCATCTGAGCTTGTATGACGATAGAAGTCTACTGGCAGAGTTGCAAGTTAAGCCGACGTGGTTGAATGAGGTGAAAGAGAGTCAGTTGGCGGATGATGATCTAAGTGCTAAGCTACGGCAAGTACAGAGTGGAGAGTTGAAGGATTATGGTGTTAACAGCGATAGAGTATTGTGTTTTAAGGGTAAGGTCTGTATGTCGAAGAACGAGGAGTTAAGGCAGAGAATTCTTCAGGAATCGCGTAGTAGTCCTTGTGCTATGCATCCTGGAGGTAGTAAGATGTATAAAAATCTAAGGGGAATAGTTTTGGTGGCTTGGTCTTAAGCGGGAAGTTACTGAATTTGTAGGGAAGTGCTTAACGTGTCAGCAAGTTAAGGTTGAACACCAAGTTCGTCGAGGTTGCTTGGTAATCTGATTCCATAGTGGAAGTGGGAGAGAATTACCATGGACTTTGTTAGTGGACTTCCCCTTACACCTACTAAGAAGGACTCGGTATGGGTGAAAGTGGATCGGCTGAAAAGTTCGTGCATTTTATTCCAGTATGGGTTGACTATCCTCTGCAAAAGTTAGCAAAGTTGTATGTAGCTGAGATCGTAAGGTTGCATGGAGTGCCGGTGTTGATTATCTCGGATAGGGATCCGAGGTTTACGTCTCAATTTTGGAAGGCACTACATCAGGCTTTGGGCACCAGATTGGACTTTAGTATGGCATTTCATCCGCAGTCGGACGGCTAATCTGAGCGAGTGATTCAAGTGTTAGAAGATATGCTGAGGGGCTGTGTGATAGACTTTAGAGGGAGTTGGGAAGAATATTTGCCTTTAGCGGAATTTGCGTATAATAACAGCTATTAGGCAAGTATTCGGATGGCACCGTATGAAGCACTGTATGGACGGAAGTGTTGCACTCCCACATGTTGGACGAAATTAGGGGAACGTCAGATTTTGGGTCCGAAAATTATGGCAGAATTGGAGGAAAAGGTTAAGGTAATTCAGACACGATTAAAGGAGGCATCTGACAGGTAGAAGTCGTATGCCAATCTAAAACGGAAGGACATAGATTTTGCTGTGGGAGATCAAGTGTTTCTCAAAGTTTCACCTTGGAAGAAGGTGATGAGATTTGGTCGAAAAGGGAAGCTAAGCCCAAGGTTTATAGGACCTTGTCGGTGTTGAAACGAATTGGACCGATGGCATACCAGTTAGAGTTGCCTTCAGAATTGCAGCAGATACACGATGTATTCCATGTTTCCATGCTACGTCGATACCAATTGGATCCATCTCATGTAGTTCTGGTTGAAGAGGTGGAGCTAAGACTAGATCTGTCTTATGAAGAAGAGCCGATTCAGATTTTGGAACGAGATGTGAAGGTGCTTCGGAGGAAGTCGGTCCCTCTAGTCAAAGTGTTATGGCGTAACCATGGATTGGAGGAAGCTTCTTGGGAGCCAGAAGAAGCAATGCGATAGTAATACCCCCACCTATTCTAGCCAGGTAATTTCGAGGTCAAAATTATTTTAAGGGGGTAGAACTGTAATATCCGGGATCTATGGCTTATGCATTTTGCTTAAGTATGTGTGAAAGCATGTCTATGTGTTCTGAATTGTGTGGCATGAATTTTGGAAACTTTAAAGTGTAGTGAATGCCTTAGAAATTATTCGATTTTAAGTTTAAAAAAGGGAGCTAAACCTAAAAGGCCTTAAGAAAATTAGTAGGGGAAATAAGACACAAAAATGGGCTTGTTTAAGTGGCATGAAGGCGCCACTTAGGGCCTTAGAGTGTGACGCCACAAGCAAGGGGAAAGGGCCTAGGTTCTAGTCACAAGGGAAGCAAAAAGAGAGTTTTTATTTTGTGGCAATAGGGAGCAGTAGTGGACGGCATATGGACTCTGGAGGAAGGAAGTATAGATTGGGTTGGAATGTTGAGGATTCGGCTAAGGAAGAGGGGATCAAGGGATAAGGTAGGAAGGGAAAAGAGGTGGCCGGCTTAGGGACTCTCTTTTGAGGTGATTTTCGGCCAAGTAGTAGGGGAGGGGTAGCCGAATTTGGTAAAAGGGTTTTATGTTTTTCTTTTTTCTCCTCTTTGTCGAAATTTAGCCCCCTCTCTTCACTCTTTTCTCTCATCTATTTAAGGTAAATCGAATCTACCATCTTTCCTTCATCTTTTCTTCCATTGTTAAAATCGAATATCCTTCTCAAAGTTCCATCATTGCCGATTCTCCTTAAGCCTCATACCTCTCCTTTTCTTTCTCTTGTTGAAGCCGAATCTTCCTAGTGTTCATCAAACTGAAACCTTCCCTTTTGGGATCTAGTAGCCGATTGCTCATAAAACCCTCAAAAGCCGAAAAACTATTGATCTCTATCTAAGTCTACATAGTAGAATCTCTGTGGGTTCAACAAGGAGCGATGACTTACATCATAAGGGTAAGGATCAACTATTGATTCTTTTCTTTCTTTTATTTAGCTGAAAGATGAAATCTAACCCCATTAATGTTCATGGCCGAAACTATGAAGGAAGTTTTGGGATTTCTACTATAGCCGATTTCAAGAAGGAATCTTTCGGGACTTTTAAGATCTAAGGTAAGCTATGGGTAATATTCGGCCATAGGCCATTTATGATGTTCATACAGTATTAGAATCGGATCTAACATAAGGTTTGTAGGATTTTGACAACTTCAGGGGCAAGTGAACATTTCCGGGATTTAAAATTTATAAGGTAAGTGACTAAGTACATTCGGCCAAGGCCATAAATGGTGTTTCAGATCTATTTTGTATTTATTCAAAAAGCCAAAAACTAACTAGTTAAGTGATTTAGTGCTAGTCGATTACAAGGAAGAAATATCAAGGAATTTCGAGATTTGATTAGTAATCAAATCGGCAACAAGGTAAGATTTTGGTTGCGATAATCCTTCAGGTTCTGATCTTTTGGCCGAATAGGCTTTTGCTAAAATACTAAGTGTTGACCGAATGTAGGATCTAAAGATCTAAAGTGTTAGATCGGGACTTTCGGGATTTCAGTGAACTCGCTAAGTAAATCAGGTGTGTAACCCACACTGAATCTTAATAGACTTACGGCTTTAATTTAATATATGTGTTAATAAAAATGTGAAAGATATGGCATAAGGTACCATTCAATGGTACGGCATATTCAGATACGTTATTCTCTAAAACTATGTTTACAATGTTACGAATACCTGTTATGACATATATGTGAATATTGGTAAGAATGTGAAATAAAGAATGTGGCATAATCTTTGCATGATTTGTATGACATGGGGCATATGGGTGATTATGAAAGGGGAAGTGATTTGGTAGTTTTATACCACAATATCTGAATGTGGTGACTTATGTCACGAAATCTGAATGTGGTGACTTACATCACAAAATATTATCTGGTGGCTATGCCACGAAATTATAAGGCGATGTGCAAGTCATCTGCAAAGAAGCGCCTTCAATGATGTGTAGCGGATGGAGGGTCGACTTAGTAGTCCCCACGGTGTGATGGTTGGTACGAGTGATGTGTAGCGGATGGTAATCTAGGTTTGGGTTCGGGAATGCATCATTACTTATATTTGGTATCTGTACATGTTTGAACTGATATGCCTAAATTTGTTGGGACTTAGTGTTGGCTGTTACACACTGAGTCTGTTTGACTCACCCCGTTGTGGGATATTTTGCAGGTGACACTCAGTAATGGACCGGGTCGGCAGGAGCTCAGTGGTGGCCATGCTCAGCTCAGAGACTATTTTAATTTTTATTAGTTTTTAATATTTAAGTTTTGGATTTATTTAGGGATTCCTTTGATGTAATAAGGCCACTAGTATGAAACTGTTTGTGCATGCATTTTAAAATTATTTTAGTAGGATACGATTTTTATCAAATTAAAGTTTAAGTAAGTTTTCTTAAAAATAAATTTTAAATGTTTTGACACCCAATCAACACCGTTTTAAATTTGAACCCAACACCAAATCAAATGATCTTCAAAAACACATAAAATTTTGGCAAAGTTTAAATAAGTTTTGAATGGTTTTTCCCAAGGAACATACCAGATCCCGTCAAGGCTTGTGGGCCGGGTTTGGGGTGTTTCAGTGTGGCCAGCTCATGTGCCTCACATGGATGAGGGACATTCCTGTGTCTTAGGCTATGTAACAATCAAACTAGGGACACACGACCATGTCATACGCCAGTGTGCTAGGCAGTGTAACTTTTGAAATTCCCCCACACGCCGTGCACCAGGCTGTGTGCTAGGTCATGTAACTCAATAACTTACATGAAAAGGAACCCTCAAACGACACGCGATTGAGTCACACGCCTGTGTCTCAGATTGTGTGGACTTAAAATGTACCTAAAATCAAGCCATTTCATACAGTTTCATACAAGACCTTTCAATCAATATATACACACTTTGTATGAGCCTAAACACTTTCAAAACATACATTAATATGCCATTTCAAGTTCCAAATTCAATCAACCCATATGCCATACAATGAAGTTCAATATATACACCAAAACATAACATACCAATCAAACCAAGCTTACCATATTCCTAACATCATAACCTAGTTTCATACTTGCCAAAACACCAATAATGCTAATTTTCATGCCAACCAACCTAAACCAAATAGATACTAAAGCATTCCATCAATGACCAATTTCAACCATTCAAACATACCATAAAAGGAACCTTATATACAATCACATAAAAGTGACCTTGAGGACTTACTTAAACAAGCATGATAAGTCCAACAACCATTCATAAACACCAAGGCACAACCATACAAAATTACATTTAAACATTCATCAAAACATCATTATAAACCACCCTATACATGCCATTATAAACCTTATCAAAAAAAAAAAAAAAATGCTCCAAAATACCGAATTAACTGCTGGGTAGTGTGATAGGTCTCTGACAAGCTTCCAACCAAATCTAACCTTTCGGTGATCTACAGGAAAGAAAACAACTAACATAAGCAATAATGCTTAATAAGTTCGTATAAAGACAACTTGACTGCTGGCATATTAAAATAAACAACTAAGCATAGTTTTTATTTATATCTTAAGCTGACTTTTGTTTTCTATTCACTACATCTCTCATGGATAATTGTTGTTGCCTTGCATATACATATATATATATATATATATATTTCCTTATAAGCATTTCATATAACCATTTTAATTAAACGTTTCTTCTTCTATAACACTTACACGTTTAACATATAATCATCCGATAATTCGTCTTTTGTTTCAACCTTTCATATAAACATATCATCTTAGAATCACTTACTTTCTTTGAACAATGTTAAAGTTCAATAAATTGATTAATCATACATGTTATTCATTTATGAAGAACATATAGGATTAATCTTGAAAATGGTTCATCGTATGCTTCCGTAATATAATAATTCAATCCAAACTCATACATATATGTGTATAAACATTATCTTTAACCGAATAATCATCAATATAATGACACTCACATATGATCAAGTAATTCATTGCACATTTAACATTTACTAATATGTTAACTATACATTAGCCTATAACATTTAAATAATTTTGTAAAATACATTCACATTTAGCCCGATGAACTAGTAACTTGACTCGGATACTCAGGCAAATACACCACACCAGAGGCATCATAGGTGCATAATAATAGCACCAAAGTGTAGACAGGGGCACAAATGTGCAAACAGGGGCACCGTAGTGCAAATAGAGGCATTGAAGTGCAAATCTCGTACAAATGCACCTACTAACCCTATTGGCATGCCAATCGTATCCTAATTGTTTACTATGTCCATACGGGCATTTTAACAAAATTAAAACTTTCATAAATCAGAGGCACTTCCATATTTCTCAATGTACATGCTGTAACAATTTATAATCATTCCAAAATCACATATATCATATTTCATAAATATTCAATAGTTTTCAAATAAATCCTTTCTCACCTTATATACAGTTATAATATTTCAATTTCCAACTCACATTTTAAACATCATATATATATACATTCATAAATCAATAGTAGCATTATGCATATATAGATCTGTACAATTCTACACCTACGAACTTACCTCGACAATTAAAGTGGTAAAACGAGGCCGACGACTAATCTGACACATTAGCTTTTCCTCTGTTTAGATCTGTTTGATCCATTTCTGGATCTAAAAAATAAATTTTCATTCAATTAATACAATTCTAGCACTTCAATAATATGTCTAATACAATTAAGTCCTTCATAATCATTTTACATTTATTTTACCTTGTAAGCAATTTAGTCTCTAAACCCGAAACTTGAAAATTTACCATTTTTAGTTCAAGTTCATGCTAGCCAGGGTTCATAATCAGCCCATTTTAATAATCATTTCACAATATTTACCTTGAATTTTTCTATTTTCATAAATCAATCCCTAAACTTGAAAATTATAAAAAATTACTTAACAAAATACTTATATTTAACAACCAAGCATAATAATATATGATAAAATTTCAAGAACATCACAAATCTCATCCATGGTAAAATTCTAACCATTTAACAATTTAATAACTTGACCCCCCGAGTTAGCTAGATTCACCTGCAACGATCTCAAAAACATAAAAATTACGAAAAACATAATTTAAATGGACTAACATGCATACATTGAAGCTTGGCCGAAATTTAGGAAGTTCTAAAGTTGTGTTTTATTCATCCAACAATCGGTGGTAGAATATTGAAGATGATAACTCAATTAACACCTTTTAGTACCTTTAATTTTATTTATTAATTTACCAATATAACATTTATAATTTACCTAAAATGATTAAATTTGTACCTTGAAATCGTCCACAAATATAAACAAGGTATAGTTACCTTTTAAAACTCTTAATTCATGGTTCTTTAGCCATTTAATACAATTAAGCTAATAGTGATTGACTTTTCTTCCTTTACAAATTAGTCCTTTTTATTTAATTAACTATCGAAACATTTAAATTTCTTAACCAAATTTTAATACGACCTTAATAACACTCCGTCAATATTTAATAAAATATTTACGGCTCGGTTTATAGAAACAAGGTACCGACACCTTATTTTTTAAAATCACTTAACTTTAAGGTCATACCACTTGTGTAACACCCCCAAACCCGGCCCATGCGTTAGACTGGATCTGACATGTCACATGAGAAAAACGTGTTAAATCTTTTTTATTTGTACTAAAATAGATATCATTTTGTTATAATCATGAAAACAATTTTGATTTGAAACATATGATAAAATACTACTAATCTCGAAGGTTGATTGATAAATCGATAATTTGAACTAGAGATCTTATAAACCATGACTTTTGAAAATATCGTTGACAATTTGAGAGAAAATTTTCGAGTTAAAATATTTGTAAAAGTTTATTTTGAAATCCATTTGTTAATCTATTCGGAAAAAATTATTCAAGCTTTTAGAAAAATTCCCATTTAAAACAATTCAAGCAAGACAATATGTACGTCAAACATAAATCAAAAATAAAATATTCTAGAAGCCTTATTACAACATAAATTCCATAATGGTAAAAGTAATAGAGTGAATGAAAATAGAAGTCTAAAGTTTAAAAATAAACACTATTTCTAAAGTATGGCCTCGACCGAGTTATCCATGGCCGAAATCCACATCACTGAGCATTACCTGCAAGGGTTAAGGAAAAAAGGGTGAGTTACTAGAACTCAGTGTGTAATCCCCTTACTGTTGTCCACTAGGCCTGAACCCGTTTAGCATCATCTTGGGCCTAAGCCCATTTACATAATAGAATATATATATATATATATATATGTGCAATGTATGCAACCCAACCCATCCATCCAATCACACCCCCGTACCAACCATTCACACCTGTGGGGATCAAGTCAACCCACCCCGCCAATCACACCAATTCGCAGGCAAGTTTCCATTTATAAAATTTGTGGCTGAGCCACTAGAATCATATACGGTAATATAATTGGCACATAGCCTTAATCACGATGGCACAAAGCCATATTTAATTTGGCACATAGCCATTATCAGAATTTGTGGCAGTGCCACCAGACTACACTTCTCTTCATTTAACTTTCCCATCCCATGCAATATGTAACATGCAACATACATAATTAAACATAATATCCACATAAATATACAAAAATCATTAATCCAATATTTTATTATGGTAAATCAACCCATTATAGTACTTTGTAATTTGGCCCACTAAGGCAATCTAGTAAATTGGCCCATAGGGGCATTTCGGTAATTCGACCCATAGAGGCATTTTCGTAATTTAACAATTTTAATATCGATTTTGACAGATCTTTAAAAATAATGTACTTTAAGCCAATTTCTCGTGTTATGCCAATTTTACGATTTTTAGTCGTATGATAATAATAACAACCTACTATCAAACATGTTACTGAATCATAAATCTACGGAATTACGGTGTGAGATTACACACCTGATTAAGGTAAGTATTAAACTCTTTTGACCATCGGCACCTATGACAACATAATACTCGATTAATCTAATGAACAAGATTTTTATTAATCTAAATCTAAACCAAGCGATCTATTGAACCGCATACCCTCGATATCATGAACGACCATGATTTATCTATTCTCACTAGATGATGGTCCACAACCCGGTGGGAAATCTTGAACCGCCGAAACAACTTTACGCTTGAACTTAGGAGTAGGAATATCAATTCTACTCCTTTGTATTCTCCAATCGCTTTTCCTTTCAAATCGGTTCCAGTTGCCTCCATAGGAAAAATTTCAGTCAGTAAAATACTACTATGAAAGAAAGTAGTCGTTTAGGGATAAGATTCAGCTTGCCTCTATTTCTGAAGGGTCAACGATTGAATAAGAACGAACGATAAGTCCCTATAATAACCGTTTAGTCAAAACTTCGGTCCGATTTGCATCATAAATGAGTAAAGATATTTTGAAAGATCCAAAAATAAACTCCTTACCTTAACGATGATGAATCCGATTTCTATCAATGACTTATGGCTACGGATGAGACAAGATTTTGAGAATCAGCTTTCCTCTATAACACTACACTAGAAGAAGAACATGATATAAGAGAGTAGGAGATATATATTTTGATAAAGAAACAAAATGGAATACCGATTAGTGATGGACATACATATTCGGCTAGGAAGAAAAAGAAAATGAAAATGAAAAGAGGGGAATGAAGTCACTTACCAATTCTGTCAAGAAGGGAGTGCCCAACACAAAAGAAATAGAAAAGAAGAAGAAGAGATTAGGTTTTGATAGGTTCGGATAATGAAGAGAAAAGGGAAAAAGAGATAGAAAGAAAGAAGTGTTAGGAAGTTTCGGTTGACATAAAAATGAAAATGATCAAAATGGTCAAGATGATCAAAATGAGATGGGTGTTTTGGCAACAAGGGAAGAATGAGTATAGATGGATTGAGAGTTTCGGCACAACAAGGAAACAAGATGAACAAAAATGCAATGAGAATTTTGGCCAAAACAAAGGAAGAGAGTTAGGAAGAGAAAACACCAATATGCTAAAAGAAAGTGGCCTCACAAGCACAAAATTTACCAAAAGACTAATGAGAAATTCGGCTACCCCAAAACCCCCTCCCAAACGTGTATCATCTTTACCAAAAGATAAACATTGACCAAATAAAATCTTTCCAAAACACCTTCCACACTATAGGCCAACATATTCCCTTGTCTTTCCTTTTCTTTCATTTCATTCCTTGTTTTCCTCCTTACCATATTCCCTTGGCCATCTTTCCATAAATAAAAAGTCTCCCTTACCAAAAATACTATCATGGCCGACACTTAGGGAAGGAAAAAAAAAAATAAATCACAAAATTTGCACTAGGTGGGATTCGAACTCCACCCCTCAAGCCCATACATGCAACGCCACACCACTCTTCTACTAGCTTGACTTGTGTTATCAAAAGGCACACTTGTTTCCTTAAGCCTTAATGCCACTTACCTTCTCGACTTAAAATTCTTAAATACAAAAAATTTTCTAAGGCCCAATTCAACCCCGAGCCTTCTTAGGACTCTTAAACATACACAATTAATAATTTAACTATCCTAATGCAACACATAAAATTTTGAATTTCAGGATGTTACAATCCTACCCCCTTAAAGAAATTTTGGCCTCGAAATTTACCTGATTAAAAGAGATGAGGATATTGTTGTCGAATCGCGTCCTCTGGCTCCCATGTAGCTTCCTCTGATCCGTGATTACACCATATTACTTTGACTAACGGAACCGACTTCCTTCTTAGCACCTTAATATCCCTATCTAAAATCTTTTCTGGCTCCTCTTCAAAAGATTAGTCAGGTTTTAACTCAATTACCTCCACTGTTAGAACATGAGATAGATCTGAATGATAACGCCTTATCATAGAGACATGGAATACACTATGTATCTGAATTATCTCCAGAGGTAACTCAAGCTTATAAGCCACTGGCCCAACATGTTTCAGTACACGGTATGGTCCGATGAACCTAGGACTCAACTTGCCCTTCCATCCAAATCTAAAGATCTTCTTCCAAGGTGAGACCTTCTGAAAGACCTGATCTCCCACCGCAAACTCTATATCCTTACGCCTCAGATTCGATTATGATTTTTTTTATCCGAAGCTTCTTTTAATCGTGCCCAAATTACTTTTACTTTTTTCCTCCGTCTCGAGATTAACTCAAGACCTAACACTTATCGTTCCCCTAGCTCAGTCCAGCAAGTAGGAGTACGACACCTACGACCATACAACGCCTTGTAGGGTGCCATTTGGATGCTGGATTGATAGCTGTTGTTGTATGCAAACTCTGCCAATGGTAGGAAATCTTCCCAACTACCACTGAAATCGATCACACAGCCTCTTAACATGTCTTCTAGAATCTAAATTACTCTCTCTGACTGACCATCTATCTGTAGATGAAATGCCATGCTGAAATTTAACCTTGTACCTAGAGCTTCATGTATAGCCTTCCAAAACTGTGATGTAAACCTAGGATCCCTGTCTGATATGATAGACACTTGTACTCCATGCAACCTCACGATCTCTGCTACATACAACTTGGCCAACTTCTGCAACAAATAATCCGTACGAACAGGCAAGAAATGAGCAGTCTTCGTTAACCGATCCACTATCACCAATATAAAATATTTCTTAGTAGGCGTTAAGGGTAACCCACTAACAAAGTCCATCATTATTCTTTCCCATTTCCATAATGGAATTTTTACCGGTTGTAGCAACCCTGAAGGCAGTTGATGTTCTGCCATCACCTGTTGACATGTTAAACACTTGCTCATGAAGTCAGTAACCTCCCGTTTCAACCTTGGCCACTAATACTGTTCACGGAGGTCTTGATACATTTTGTTTTCCATGGGGTGCATAGCATATGGACTACTATGCGCCTCACGTAGAATCATTTGTCTCAATTCCAAATCCATAAGTATACAAACTCTTCCACGAAAACACAATATTCCATCTCTATTCAATCCAAAATCCCCTATCTCACCACCTTCCACTTGTTGAAGTCGAGAACCCAACACTTCATCTATCAAATATTTTTCCTTACGGCTTACCCAAGCAGGCTTCGCTTGAAGTTTGGCTAACAGGCTACCATCCTTATAAAGGCTGAGATGAGTGAACATCACTCTCAAATCTGATATCACCTTTTGACTTAACGCATCTGCCACCACATTAGCCTTTCCTAGATGATACTCGATTGAGAAGTCATAATCCTTCAATAGTTTTATCCACCTCAGTTGTCTTAAGTTCAATTCCTTCTGGGTAAGGAGGTACTTCAGACTCTTATGATCCGTATAGATAATCGACTTCTCCCCATACAGATAGTGTCACCAAATCTTCAGAGCAAACACCACTACAACTAACTCCAAGTCATGCGTGGGATAGTTCACCTCATGCAGCCTTAATTGGCTAGATGCATAAGCCACCACTTTTCCTCATTACATTAATACACATCCCAAGCCCGTGTGTGACGCATCACAATAAACAGTAAACTCCTTACCAGCCTCAGGTTGAATCAATATCGGTGTTTTTGTCAGAATCTTCTTCAATTTCTCAAAGTTCTCTTGCTACTTATCTGACCACACAAACGGTACTCCCTTACGCAACGCTTCGTTAGGGTGTAGCAATCAACGAAAACCCCTCAATGAATCACCTGTAATACCTAGCCAAGCCTAGAAAACTCTAAATTTCTACCACTGACTTTGGTGGCTTCCAATCCAATACAGCCTCAACCTTCCGAGGATCAACTCTAATTCATTCGGAGACACAACATGCCCTAAAAAGGTCACTTCTCCCAGCCAAAATTCACATTTACTGAATTGTGCATACAGTTACTTTTCTCTTAATATTTGCAATACAACCCGTAGATGCCAATCATGCTCTTTTTCAATCTTTGAGTACACCAAGATGTCATCTATGAACACTACCATAAACTGGTCTAGATAGGGTTGGAAAACCCGGTTCATCATGTCCGTAAATGTAGCTGGTGCATTAGTCAACCGAACGGCATCACCAAGAACCCGTAATGCCCATAACGAGTTCAAAACGCAATCTTATGAATATCCGGCTCCTTGACTTTAAGCTGGTGATAATCCGATCTCAAATCTATCTTCGAGAACACTGAAGCTCCTCTCAGCTGATCGAACAGATCATCGATCATCGGTAATGGATACTTATTCTTGATCATCAACTTATTCAATTACCTATAATCGATGTACATATACATCGACCCATCCTTTTTCTTAATGAACAAGATCGGCTCTCCCCATGGTGACACACTCGGTCAAATAAATATGCGAACTAACAATTCCTAAATTTGAGCTTTAAGCTCTGCTAACTCCTTCGGCGCCATTATATAAGGAGCAATGGACACCAGAGCCGTTCCTGGCAACAGCTCACTGCCAAACTCCACCTTCCGATCTGATGGCAATCCTAGAAGCTCCTCGAGAAAGATGTTTGAAAACTCTTTCATCGTTCTAACACTTTCTACCGACAACTCTTTGGCATCCAAAGCACTGATGAAGGCTAAGAACGCTCCACACCCCTTTCGCACCAACTTTTCTACCTTTAAAGCAGATACCACATTAGACAAATAGTTTCTTCTTTCACTAATCATCATCATTCCTTATCCTCCGAAGTTCTTAGCACCATCTGCTTTCCAGCACAATCCAAGTTCGCACGGTGTTTCACCAACCAGTCCATGCCCAAAATAAGGTCGAACTCGCCGAATGGCAGTTCCATCAAATTCGCCAAAAATATTTCCCCTTGAACTTCTAAGGGCACATCCCTAAATAACTTGTTTACTACCCCGACTGTCTTAAAGGACTAATCACAGATATTTCTCTAGCAGTAATTTTAGATCTAATATTCAAAGTTCAGACACATCACATGCAACATATGAATGGTTGGATCCAATATTTATCAAAGCATTAACAGGTACATCAGCTATGAAAAACGTATCGGTTATGATATCAGGTGCATTGCCATCCTATCAACGTCTGACCGTATAAACCAACCCTGGCTGTCTCATATTTGCGTTACCCCTATTACCGATATCTCTACCCAGTGCACCCTGACCTCGTCCTACGTAATTACCACCTCGACCTGGCCCACGGCCTCTCGACAGCTGTTGAGCGCCTCTAGATGGCTGCGCAAAATTGTTACGAACCCCCTGAGTATGAGCAGGCTATCGAGGACAATCCTTTAATCGATAATCTTTGGAACCACATCTGAAACAACCATCAGTTCTCTTCTAGCATTCACCCAAGTGAAATTTTCCACAATCCACACATGGCTGTAACTGATTAATAGTAGCTTGTACTCTCGCTCGAGCTGGCTCCTCATTCTTGGGCCTCTTCTGAAACCCTCTTGTAGGACATGAATATCCAAAGTCTGTTTTATTCCTACCCTTATCCTTGTCTCAGTTTTGCTTCTCCGAGTGTTTAACCTCCTCAGCTATCTTGACTTTTTCTACTAGTGTCACAAAATTCCTCTCCTTTTGTGGGGCTATCAATACCCACAAGTCATCACGCAACCCATCCTCAAAACGCACACAGCGTTCATAATTAGTCGGCACTATTCCCCAAGCATATCGACTAAGACGTAAAAATTTTACCTCGTATGCTGCCATAGATTTACCTCCTTGCACCAGATTCAGGAATTCCTTCCTTCGGGCATCCACATAGCTAGCCCCGACGTATTTCCCTTGAAATGCAGTCCTAAAGAATTCCCAAGTAATACTATTAGCCTGAGTGCCTTCCTAAACAGTAAGCCACCACTAATACGCCTCGTCTTTCAACAAAGACACCACTCCTTTTAGTTTCTATTCAGCGGTGCAATCTAGATCGTCCATGATCCGCTCCATAGCTTCAAGCCAGTACTCCCCTACATTTGGGGCTACACCCAAAATACCTCTAAAAACTTCAGCTCAATTCGATCTAAGTCGTTCCGATATCGATCCACGAGCTGTCGACCCAGATCTTGCACCAGCAACCCTTTCCAGAACTCGCAACATTACTTGGGACAGAGCATCATCCTCTCTCATACGATCATGTGACCCAGCTTCAGTCACTGGTGACACAGGGGCGTCCATTTCTGGCATATGCCCTGATGCCTCGGATGCAACTCTAGCACCTCGGCCTCTACCACGACCGCGTCTACCGCGACCTCGTCCTCTAGCACTCATACTAGAGAATTTGATTTAATCTAATTAAGATTCTTATGAATCAGTATGCTATTTCAGTGTTTATTAAACAATATTTTATGAAATATAGGGAGTAAAGTCATTTTGCATCCTAAAGTCTCAATCTCTATAGTTTCAGCCCCTAAAGCTAAAAGTTCTAAAGTATTTCTATTTTGTGGAGTTTTCTTACCACAGTAATAACACAATAATCATAAAATGAAAACAATTACTTACTTGACTTGGTGTCGGATATTCGTGGGGCCATACTTCCCTTTAAACATGCATTTATAATTTAAAATTCAAACAGCTTTGGACAATGCTTTTGAATCCAAACCACAGTCGAGTTTTGCAATCGGGCTCTGATACCATAAAATGTAACACCCCCAAACCCGCCCATGTGTTATGATTGGATTTGACATGTCACATGAGAAAAACGTGTTAAATCCCTTTTTATTTGTACTAAAATAGATATCATTTTGTTATAATCATGAAAACAATTTTGATTTGAAACATATGATAAAATACTACTAATCTCGAAGGTTGATAGATAAATCGATAATTTGAACTAAAGATCTTATAAACCATGACTTTTGAAAATATCGTTTATAATTCGAGAGAAAATTTTCGAGTTAAAATATTTGTAAAAGTTTATTTTGAAATCCATTTGTTAATCTATTTTGGAAAACCTTTATTTATGTTTTTAGAAAACTTCTCATTTAAAACAATTCAAGTAAGACAATAAGTATGTCAAACATTAAAAAAAAATATTCCATAGGCCTTATTACAACATAAAAACCCATAATGGTAAAAGTAATAGAGTGAACAGAAATAGAAGTCTAAAGTTTAAAAATAAACACCATTTCTGAAGTATGGCCTCCACCGAGTTATCCATGGCTCAAATCCACATCACTGAGCATTACCTGCAAGGGTTAAGGAAAAAGGGGTGAGTTACTAGAACCCAGTGTGGAATCCCCTTACAGTTGTCCACTAGGCCTGAACCCATTTAACATCATCTTGGGCCTAAGCCCATTTACATAGCAGAATATATATATATATGTGTGTGCAATGTATGCAACCCAACCCATCCATCCAATCACACCCCCGTACCAGCCATTCACACCTATGGGGTTCAAGTCAACCCACCCTACCAATCACACCAATTCGTAGGCAAGATGCCATTTATAAAATTTGTGGCTGAGCCACCAGAATCATATACGATAATATAATCGGCACATAGCCTTAATCATGATGGCACAAAGCCATATTTAATTTGGCACATAGCCATTATTAGAATTTGTGGCAGTGCCACCAGACTACACTTCTCTTCATTCATTTTTTCCCATCCCATGCAATATGTAACATGCAACATAGATAATTAAACATAATATCCACATAAATGTACAATAATCATTAATCCAATATTTTATTATGATAAATCAACCCATTATAGTACTTTGTAATTTGGCCCACTAAGGCAATCTAGTAAATTGGCCCATAGGGGCATTTCGATAATTCGACCTATAGGGGTATTTTCGTAATTTAACAATTTTAATATCGATTTTGACAGATCTTTAAAAATAATGTACTTTAAGCCAATTTCTCATGTTATGCCAATTTTGCAATTTTAAGTCGTATAATAATAACAATCTACTATCAAACATGTTACCGAATCATAAATCTACAGAATTACGGTGTGAGATTACACACCTGATTACGATAAGTATTAAACTCTCTTGACCGTCGGCACCTATGACAACATAATAGTCGATTAATCCACTGAACGAGATTTTTATTAATCTAAATCTAAACCAAGCGATCTATTGAACCGCTTACCCTCGATATCGTGAACAACCACGATTTATCTATTCTCACCGGATGATGGTCCACAACCCGGTGGGAAATCTCGAACCGCCGAAATCGCTCTACGCTTGAACTTAGGAGTAGGAATATCAATTCTATTCCTTTTGTATTCTCCAATTGCTTTTCCTTTCAAATCGGTTCCACTTGCCTCCATAGGAAAAATCTCGGTCAGTAAAATACTACTATGAAAGAAAGTAGTCGTTTAGAGATAAGATTCAGCTTACCTCTATTTTTGAAGGGTCAATGATTGAATAAGAACGACGATAAATACCTATAATAATTGTTTAGTCAAAACTTCGGTCCGATTTGCATCATAAATGAGTAAAGATATTTCGAAAGATCCAAAAATAAACTCTTTACCTCAACGATGATGAATTCAATTTCTATCGATTGACTTATGGCTACGGATGAGACAAGATTACGAGAATCAGCTTTCCTCTATAACACTACACTAGAAGAAGAAAAGAGAGTAGGAGAGATATATTTTGATAAAGAAACAAAGTGGAATACTGATTAGTGATGGACACACATATTCGGCTAGGAAGAAAAAGAAAATGAAAATGAAAATGAAAAGTGGGGAATGAAGTCACTTACCAATTCGGTCAAGAAGGGAGTGCCCAACACAAAAGAAAAAGAAAAGAAGAAGAAGAGATTAGGTGTTGATAGGTTCGGCTAGTGAAGAGAAAAGGGAAAAAGAGATAGAAAGAAGTGTTAGGAAGTTTCAGTTGACATAAAAATGAAAATGTTCAAAATGGTCAAGATGATCAATATGGGATGGGTGTTTCGGCAACAAGGGAAGAATGAGTATAGATGGATTGAGAGTTTCGGCACAACAAGGAAACAAGATGAACAAAAATGCAATGAGAATTTTGGCCAAAACAAATTAAAAGAGTTGGGAAGAGAAAACACCAATATGCTAAAAGACTAATGAGAAATTCGGCTACCAAAATATGAACATTGACCAAATAAAATCTTTACCAAAACACCTTCCACACTATAGGCCAACATGTTCCCTTCTCTTTCTTTTTCTTTCATTTCATTCCTTGTTTTTCCCTTGTTTTCCTCCTTACCATATTCACTTAGCCATCTTTCCATAAATAAAAAGTCTCCCTTACCAAAAATACAATCATGGCCGACACTTAGGGAAGGAACACGAAAATAAATCCCAAAATTTGCACTAGGTGGGATTCGAACTCCACCCCTCAAGCCCATACATGCAACGCCACACCACTCCTCTACTAGCTTCACTTGTGTTAGCAAAATGCACACTTGTTTCCTTAAGCCTTAATGCCACCTACCTTCTCTCCTTAAAGTGCTTAAACACAAAAAATTTTCTAAGGCCCAATTCAACCCCAAGCCATCTTAGGACTCCTAAACATACACAATTAATAATTTAACTATCCTAATGCAACAAATAATGCAACAAATAAAATTCTGAATTTCAGGATGTTACAACTTGAACCTTTCCTTCAAATAATATAAATTGCCAATTCAAAATTTATTTTAATACTATATTTGACTCTTAAATATTAAATATAAAATATTTACGGACTCACACGTCAGATTTGTGCCCCCGAAACCATTGTTTTCAACACCAGTGATAAACGAGTTGTTACAACTCTCCCCTCTTAAGAAAATTTCATCCTCGAAATTTCTTATGTGATAACCGTTAGGTAGTCTATACAAAAAATCCATTATGGTCTGTTCCCAATCAGAACTCCCACCAAATCATAATATTTTATAAAGAATTAATGGTATAACCCTCGACTCCATAATACTCAAACCATCATAATCCAAGATCGTATCTAAACCCGAAACTTGAAAATTTACCATTTTTAGTTCAAATTCATGCTACCCAGGGTTCATAATTAGCCCATTTTTATCATCATTTCACAATATTTACCTTAAATTTTACTATTTTCATAAATCAATCCCTAAACTTAAAAATTATAAAAAATTACTTAACAAAATACTTATATTTAACAGCCAAGCATAATAATCTATCACAAAATTTCAAGAACATCACAAATCTCATCATGGTAATATTCTAACCATTTAACAATTTAATAATTTAACCCATGAGTTAGCTAGATTCACCCGCAACGATCTCAAAAAACATAAAAATTATAAAAAAAACATAATTTAAATGAACTAACATGCATACATTGAAGGTTGGCTGAAATTTAGGAAGTTCTAAAATTGTGTTTTATTCATCCAACAATCGGTGGTAGAATATTGAAGATGATAACTCAATTAACACCTTTTAGTACCTTTAATTTTATTTATTAATTTACCAATATAACATTTATAATTTACCTAAAATGATTAAATTTGTACCTTGAAATCGTCCACAAATATAAACAAGGTATAGTTACCTTTTAAAACTCTTAATTCATGGTTCTTTAGCCATTTAATACAATTAAGCTAATAGTGATTGACTTTTGCTTCCTTTACAAATTAGTCCTTTTAAGTTAATTAACTATCTAAACATTTAAATTTCTTAACCAAATTTTAAATACGACGTTAATAACACTTCGTCAATATTTAATAAAATATTTATGGGTCAGTTTATAGAAACGAGGTACTGAAACCTCATTTTTTAAAACCACTTAACTTTAGGGTCATACCACTTGGACCTTTCTTTCAAATTATATAAATTGCCAATTCAAAATTTATTTTAATATTATATTTGACTCTTAAATATTAAATAGAAAATATTTACAGACTCACACGTCAGATTTGTGGCCCCGAAACCACTATTTTCGACAGCAGTGATAAACGGGTTGTTACAGCTTCCCCCCTTACGAAAATTTCATTCTCGAAATTTCTTACGTGATAACCATTAGGTAGTATATAAAAAATCCATTATGGCCTGTTCCCAATCAGAACACCCACCAACTCATAATATTTTCTAAAGAATTAACGGTTTAACCCTCGACTCCATAATACTCAAACCATCATAATCCAAGATTGTCTCTAAACCCGAAACTTGAAAATTTACCATTTTTAGTTCAAATTCATGCTAGCCAGGGTTCATAATCAACCCATTTTTATTATCATTTCACAATATTTACCTTGAATTTTACTATTTTCATAAATCAATCCCTAAACATGAAAATTATAAAAAATTACTTAACAAAATACTTATATTTAACAGCCAAGCATAATAATCTATGATAAAATTTCAAGAACATCACAAATCTCATCCATGGTAATATTCTAACCATTTAACAATTTAATAATTTGACCCCCGCGTTAGCTACATTCATCTGCAACGATCTCAAATGAAACACCCCAAACCCGACCCACAAGCCTTGACCGGATCTGGTTTGTTTCTTAAAGTAAAACATTTTAGAAACTTGTTTGTTACTTTGGAAAATTTGGGTGGTTTTGAGGAAAAATTGATTTGTGTTGTAACATCCTGATAATTAGGGGTTATGCATCTTACTTAATTAAATAATGTTGCATGCTTAATTATGATTGAGTATGTTTTGGAAGTTATTTTTGAACTTCATTAATTAAGTGAATGCTTAGTGAAACTTTTAATTTCTAATAATTAAGATGGAGCTAAGCATATTAGGCTTTAAGAAATAATGACAAGGAGTTTTAAGCATAAGATGAGTAATTGGCAAGGTGGTTAGGATGCATGGATGAGTGCTTGAGGGAGAGGTTGAATCCCTAGCTAGCAAATGGGAGGATTTTATTTTTGTTTCCTTCCTATAGTGTCGGCCAAGACCCTTCTAGAATGGATGAGCATTCTTTTAATTTTGGCTATTTGACCATATGAAAAGGCAAGCTAAAGACTTATGGCATGGAATCAAGATAAGATGATAAGATAGGGGGACAAAAGGCTTGATATATGGGCAATGTTTTGGAAACTTGTTCATGGTCATTTGACCATGAACCTAGTCGGTTTTAGGGGCTAAAGAGGATGGTTAATGGTGATAGCAAATTAAGGGTTGACGGGGAAGAATTGTGGAGGAAAAAGGGGGATAATGTTGGCTTCCTAGTTGGTCGAATTTGACTTGAGTTAGGGGGTGATAGTTGGCCAAAAATCCTAGCAATTGTGCATCTTTTCTCTTTTCTCCAAAAACTCTCCTCCTAGCGGAATCTTGCTATTGACATTAGGTAAAAATTTCTCTTTGTTTTGACTCTTGTTTTGACCATTTTTGGCTAAAGTTCCTATTCTCTCAAAACCTTGTTTTCTTTAGTCATAAGCATCAAAAGATTGGAAAACATTTTTCTTCTTTTCTTTTCTCTCATTCCGAATCTACCAAAGTTCAAAGAACCATTTTCTTCAATTTCTCCCTCTTGGCCGAATGAACATTGGTCCCTAAACACATCTATTTTCTTTTGAGAATCAATATCATCATCATCATCTTCTTCTTTTAAATCTCTCTTTCTCTTTCTCTTTTTCTTCCTTTTCTCTTTCCTTCTCTTTTTATTTTCTTTCTTCTTCACTCTCAACCGAAACTATTTTCCTATCAACACCAACAATCAACATCTATTTTCATCTTCTTTTGCCAACCGAATCATATACTATTTTGATTTCCTTTCTCCTTTTCTTTCTTTGAAAACTGAAACTATTTTAGCCATAAATCACATCTTTTTCTTTTCTTTTTGTGCAAACCAAACCACCAAATCCATTTTATTCTCTTCTTCTTGTTTTAGGCCGAATCTTCAAGTGGGTAAGTAAGACTTTTCGTCAATCATTTTCATTATTTCTTTTTACTTTGACCAATCTAGAATCATGATTCTCTTATTTTCTCTCCTAGGCCAAATCCTTGGAAAGGATTTTTAAGGATCTTTGTTGAAGCCAACTTTTAAGAAGTGATCTTTCGAAATCATCCAAGGTAAGGATTATTAATTTCGATCGTATAAATTCTTTTAGAATGGATCACTAATTAACTTTATTTTAGGGCGATTTGAGACTAACAAGATAGGTAAGAAAAGAGCGATCTGAGTGTTTGGAAGAGAGGAGGCTTTGTTTACCATCGAACTTCAAGCGAAGGGTCAGATGTCGTGAAGAGATTTTCCACGGGTTGTGGACCCTCTGCTAATGAAGATCGGTTATTTGAAGTAGTGCGTACAATCGAACCACTTTACGTTGGTGGGATATCAGCGGGTTTTGATCCATCTAGCGGAGAAAAACCACAAATAACGGTTGTTCGAGAATTCGAGGGTAAGGATTTAGATCTCTCGTCAATAAGTATAATTTTATTAGTAATAGTGTATACTAACCAAGTGTGATGATTAACTAGGTGTTGACGAGCGAGAGAGTATCATTCTCACTGTCATAAGGTGTGTAACCTTACAATAAAAACTCATAGATCTATTTTTATATGTGATTTTATGACAATGTGTTTGATAATGATTTTTGGATACCAATCAGTGGTATACGATATTCAGGTATGTTTACCCCAAATATTCTGTTAATTTTGCTATATGCATAATTGTGAGATAAGTATGATTATATTATGATTTTGGGGTAAATGGCATGAAAACTAAATGATATGTATGTGCATGGGCATATGGGTAAAATTGATAAAGGAGGAAGTATTCTGGTGGTTTTACCACAATTTTGGTGACTTCGGTCACATATTTGAAATCCGGTGACTTCGGTCACATATGTGAATCTGGTGACTTCGGTCACATATTTGAAATCGGTGACTTCGGTCACATATGTGAATTTGGTGACTTCGGTCACATATTTGAAATCCGGTGACTTGATCCCAATTTTGTCTTGTGGCCTTGCCACAAAATTATAAGGCGATGTGCATGTTGGCAAAGAATCGCCTTCGATGGTGTGTAGCGGATGGAGGGTCGATCTAGTAATCCCACGGTGTGTTGGTTGGTGCAAGTGGTGTGTAGGGATGGATATTTAGGTGGGCGGGTTTGCATTTCATTACATGTACAAATCCATGTGATTTAAATGATTATTATTTAATCTGCTATGAAAATGGGCTTTTGGGCTAAATATGAACTAAATGGGCTGTGGCCATATGTATAATTAATGGGCTTTAAAGTTATGTTCAAATGGGCTTTTTAATGTATGTGTTACACATTGAGTTTATAACTCACCCATTTTTGTGGGATAACTTTTGGATGATTAAGTAGTGCGATGGATCGAATTCGCAAGTACTCGTGGTGGCCAATGCTCATATCAAGTATTTTGAAGATTTTCCAATTTAAACTTATTAAATTTCACTACTTAGACTTTATTATGGGTTTGCTATTTTTGTAATAAGGCCACTATAAACTATTTTAATTTTTGTGTTTGGACTTTTATTTTGCCATGGACAAATATCTATTAAATAACTAAATGGTTTTTCGATAAATAATTTAAAATGTTTTTGTCACTAATATATATATGTTTTAAAGTAATTTCCTTAAATTTGGTTTTCTTTTAATTTATAAATTCCTTCTAAAAATAACGTTTTAAAAGACATAAATTTACTTTACAAAATTTGATTTCAACCTAAAATATTAAGTTAATCTGTTTTCTACAAAATCATCAAGTTTTTCTTAAATAAACGAGAATTTGCTAAAGTTAGATTCGAGGAACATATCAAATCCGGTTAGGCTTTTTGGGCGGGTTTGGGGTGTTTCAACTTGGTATCGAGCCCGCTTTTAAACTCTCGGCCTTGGGTTGAAGCCCACAGCGTTTTCAAAATATGGCCCAAATGACTTTTGAAAGTTTTCTTAAGTTAAAATGGTTTTATAAGAGCATGGCACTTCGGAGTTCTCAAATTGAGATCCATCGGTATGTATCTTTATTGATAAAGTGATATGAAAGTCGATAAGCTTAAGGAAACTATAACTTTAGAGACATGGACCCTAGGTGTTTGTACACTACTACGGAAAAACCACTGAATATCTATTTCATAAAACTTTCTTTTAATAATAAGTGAAAAGATTCTAATACATAAGACTTTTCGTAAAAACAGATAAGACACGTAGTAGACATGAGTTCTAGGGGACGTGGTCATCGTGGACGTGGACGAGGAAGAATGGCTGTGTCGGAACTAGTTAGATCTGGTCAAGGTTTCGAAAATGATGCTCCACCACCGACTGTTGGGGTGGACTTTCCAGAACAAAATGAAAGAGGTGACTTGATATCACAAGTCATGTCTTTGCGAGTTTTAGAACAAGTAGTAGAAGCTAGTTCGAAATGGGTCTCAAAGTCGATGGTGAGAGACTAAGATCGAATGGAGTGAGGTTTTCGGAGGAGTATCTCGAGTAGCTCCAAATGTAGCGGAATACTGGTTGGAGGTAGTCGAAAGAATCATGGACGATTTAGGCGCTTCTTTGAAGAAAAATTGAAAGGTGCTATTTCACTTCTCCGTGATGAAGCCTATCGGTGGTGGCTCACTATCAAGGAGAGTACCCTGTGGATCATTGGATTGGGGTATTTTAAAATTAAATTCAAGGAAAATATGTTGGAGCTAGCTACATCGACTCCGTGAGGAAGACATTTCTGAATTTGGTGCAAGGAAACAAGTCGATAGCTGAATATGAAGCAGAATTCTTGCGACTTAGCCGTTATGCGGAGGATAGTGGCTACTAAATATGAGCGGTGTGTCAAATTTGAGGATGGACTTAGAGATGAACTGCGAGTGATGATTGCTTTGCACCGGGAAAGAGATTTTGCAATCTTAGTGGAAAGAGCAAGAATAGCTGAAGAGGTTAAGCGGACAGAAAGAAAGAACCGGGACAAAGGCCAGAATAAGAATAAGAGAAGCTTTGGGTCTTGTGGTGATCAAGAATTTTAGAAGAAACCAAGAAATGAAGGACCGCGAGGTCAGCAGACTGCTACAGTGGACAAAATCGTGCTTGTGCCCAATGTGGAAAAATGCACTCGGGAGAATGTTGGAAAAAGATCGGGGGATGTTTCAAGTGCAAATCTAAAGACCATATGATCAAAGATTGCCCGAAGAATTCGGTGAAGAACCGCCCAGCAAGTCAGGGGGTTAATCAGTTTGGTGGAGGTGAACAGATGATAAGGGCCGTGGTCCAAATGGAAGGGTAATGGCTCGTAAAGGTCGTGGAACTTGAGCAGAGGCGGTGGTAGCTCGAGGCGAGACAACCAGTCCGGTATATGCGATTCGTCGTAGAGAGGATAGTGGCCTTTTGATGTAATCACTGCATGCGTTTCGATTTACAGGTTGCCCTTTATTGCTTTGATAGATTTAGGGTCAACTCACTCTTATATCGCTAGTGAAGTATCTGGGACTTTGCATGTGACTTCGAGGTATACCTAGGAAGATGACTGTACTTAGTCCTTTAGGACAGACAGTAGTAATAGACAAACTCTTTAAGGAAGTACCTTTAGAAGTTCAAGGAACGCAGTTTCCGGCTAATTTAATGGAGTTACCATTCGGAGAATTCGACCTGATCTTAGGTATGGAATGGCTTGTGAAGTATCGTGCAAATGTGGATTGTGCTGCTAAGCGAATGTCCTTAAGAACTCTTGATGACAAAGAAGTTGTAGTGATGGGTGAGAGGCGGAACTACTTATCTAATGTAGTATCCGCCTTAAGGTAGAAAAGATGGTTAGAAAAGGATGTGTAGCCTTCCTGATGTTGGTGAGTGCCTTGGAGGCTAAGGAAGCAACTATTGAGGAGTTCGATCTGTGAATGAATTTGTAGATGTTTTTCAGGAAGAACTTCCAGGATTACCTCCGGATCATGAGGTAGAATTCGGGATTGATTTATTGCCTGGAATGGTGCCAGGTTTTATTGCTCCATATAGAATGGCAGAAGGAATTAGTTGAGCTTAAGGCTCGATTAGGAGTTGCTTGATCGTGGATTTATCCGACCTAGTGTGTCTCCATGGGAGCACCGATTTTATTTGTGAAGAAGAAGGACGGATCGATGATGATGTGTATAGATTAAAGCGGTTCAATAAGTCGACTATCAAGAATAAGTATCCTTTGCCAAGGATTGACGACTTGTTCGGTCAGCTCAAAGGCTGCGGTATTCTCAAAGATTGATCTAAGATCGAGGTATCATCACTTAAGGTGAAAGAAGTGGATATCCATAAGACGACTTTTGAACTAGATATGGGCATTATGAATTTCGGTAATGCCATTCGAATTGATTTAACGCCCCATTGTGTTCATGGATATGATGAACCGAATTTTCTAACCCTACTTGGATCTGTTCATCGTGGTATTCATAGATGACATCTGGTGTATTCTAAGTCCAAAATGGAATATGATGAGCATTTTGGATTGTGTTGCGAGTTTTAAGGAGAAGAAACTTTATGCCAAATTCAAGAAGTGTGAATTTTGGTTTGAAAGAGGTTGCGTTTTTAGGCCATGTGGTGTCGGCAGAAGGATAAGGTGGATCCTCGGAAGATTGAGGTCGTGCTAGATTGGAAACCACCTAAGTCTCAGAATCGAGGTTCGCAGATTTCTTGGGGTTAGCAAGCTATTCTGTAAGATTTGTTGAAGGATTTTCTTCGATAGTTGCACCTTTAACGAAATTGCCGAGAAAGGAAGTACCTTTTGTGTGGGGTGATAAGCAACAAGAGAGTTTTGAGAAGCTCAAGAAGGCTTTGGTGAAGCTTGCTTTGATTTAGCCTCGAGGCGGAAAGGATTTTTTCATGTATTGTGGCCTTCTCACACGGGATTAGGATGTGTTCGATGCAAGACGGGAAGGTAGTTGCGTGTCGTCTCGTGATTAAGACCTCACGAGGTTAATTACCCGACGCATGATTTGGAATTGGCAGCTGTAGTCTTTGCTCTTAAAGTTTGAAGACATTATTTATATGGGGAAAAGTCAGTGATATACACGGACCATAAAAGTCTGAAATATCTACTGACTCAGAAAGAACTGAATTTGAGGCAGCGAAGGTGGATAGAGTTGTTGAAAGACTACGACTGTTCTATCGAGTACCACCCGGGCAAGGCGAATGTGGTGGTAGACGCTCTAAGTCAGAAAGTGGTATCAGATTTAAGGGCGATGTTTGCACATCTTAGTCTTTACGATGACGGGAGCTTGTTGGCAGAATTGCAAGTTAAACCGACATGGTTGAGTCAAGTGAAAGAGAGGTAGTTGATAGACGATGATCTTAGTGCAAAACTTCAGCAGGTACAGAGTGGAGAATTGGAAAATTTTGGTATTAACCGTGATGGGTTATTGTGTTTCAAAGGTAAAGTCTGTATGCCGAGGGATCAGGAATTGAGGTAAAAGATTCTTCAGGAGTCGCATAGTAGCCCTTATGCTATGCATCCTGGAGGAAGTAAGTTATACCGAGATTTACGAGATCAGTTCTGGTGGCCTGGTCTTAAGCGAGAAGTTACGGAGTTTGTCAGAAAGTGCTTAACGTGTCAACAAGTCAAGGTGAACATCAAGTACCTTCGGATTGCTTCACCGATAAAGATTCCACAGTGGAAGTGGGAGAGAATCACCATGGACTTTGTTAGTGGGCTTCCTCTTACGCCTACTAAGAAAGACTCAAGATGGGTGATAGTGGACCGAATGACAAAATCGCACATTTTATCCATTTGGGTTGATTACTCTTTGCAGAAATTGGGGAAGTTATATGTGGCTGAGATTGTGAGATTGCATGGAGTGCCGGTGTTGATTATTTTGGGTAGAGATCTGAGGTTTATGTCTCGGTTTTGGAAAGCATTGCATCAGGCTTTGGGCACCAGATTGGACTTCAGTACGGCATTTCATCCTCAGTCGGACGGTCAGTCTGAACGAGTAATCCAAATCTTAGAAGATATGTTAAGGGGATGTGTGATAGATTTCAAGGGAAGTTGGGAGGAATTCTTATCATTAGCAGAATTTGCGTACAACAACAGTTACCAAGCCAGTATTCGGATGGCACCATATGAAGCACTATATGGACGGAAATGTCGCACTCCTACGTGTTGGACAGAATTAGGGGAACATCAGATTTTGGGTCCAGAAATAGTGGTTGAATCCGAAGAAAAGGTTAAAGTAATCTGGGCTCGATTAAAGGAAGCATCTGATAGGCAAAAGTTGTACGCAGATCTAAAGCGGAAAGAAATAGAGTTTGCTGTGGGGGGCCAAGTGTTCCTAAAGGTTTCACCTTGGAAAAAGGTAATGAGATTTGGTCGCAAAGGAAAGCTAAGTCCCAGGTTCATTGGACCTTATCGGGTTTTGAAGCGGGTCGGATCTGTGGCATATCAGTTAGAATTACCTTGAGTTGAAGCAAATGCACGATGTGTTCCATGTTTCAATGTTACGCCATTACAAGTCCGATCCATCTCATGTAAGTGCCGCTTGAGGAGGTGGAATTAAGACCAGATTTGTCTTATGAAGAGGAGCCAATTCAAATTACGAGCGAGATGTAAAGGTTTTACGGAGAAAGTCGGTTCCTCTCGTCAAAGTATTATGGCGTAATCATGGATCGAAGAAGCTTCGTGGGAACCGGAGGAAGCGATCGACAAACAATACCCTCACTTATTCCAAATGGTAATTTCGAGGACAAAATTATTTTTAAGGGGTAGAAGCGTAACATCCTCGATAATTAGGGTTATGCATCTTACTTAATTAAATAATGTTGCATGCTTAATTATGATTGAGTATGTTTTGGAAGTTATTTTTGAACTTCATTAACTAAGTGAATGCTTAGTGGAACTTTTAATTTCTAATAATTAAGATGGAGCTAAGCATGTTAGGCTTTAAGAAATAATGACAAGGAGTTTTAAGCATAAGATGAGTAATTGGCAAGGCGGTTAGGATGCATGGATGAGTGCTTGAGGGGAGAGGTTCGAATCCCCTAGCTAGCAAATGGGAGGATTTTATTTTTGTTTCCTTCCTATAGTGTCGCTAAGACCCTTCTAGAATGGATGAGCATTCTTTAATTTTGGCTATTTAACCATATGAAAAAGGCAAGCTAAAGACTTATGGCATGGAATCAAGATAGGATGATAAGATAGGGGACAAAAGGCGATATATGGGCAATGTTTTGAAACTTGTTCATGGTCATTTGACCATGAACCTAGTCGATTTAGGGGCTAAAGAGGATGGTTAATGGTGATAGCAAATTAAGGGTTGATGGGGAAGAATTGTGGAGGAAAAGGGGATAATGTTGGCTTCCTAGTTGGTGAATTTGACTTGAGTTAGGGGTGATAGTTGGCCAAAATCCTAGCAATTGTGCATCTTTTCTCTTTTCCAAAAACTCTCCTCCTAGCGGAATCTTGCTATTGACATTAGGTAAAATTTCTCTTTGTTTTGGCTCTTGTTTTGACCATTTTTGGCTAAAGTTCCTATCCTCTCAAAACCTTGTTTTCTTTAGTCATAAGCATCAAAAGATTGGAAAACATTTTTCTTCTTTTCTTTTCTCTCATTCTTAGAATCTACCAAAGTTCAAAGAACCATTTTTCTTCAATTTCTCCTCTTGGCGAATGCACATTGGTCCCTAAACACATCTTTTTTCTTTTGAGAATCAACATCATCATCATCATCATCTTCTTTTAAATCTCTTTCTCTTTCTCTTTTCTTCCTTTTCTCTTTCCTTCTCTTTTATTTTCTTTCTTCTTCACTCTCAACCAAACTATTTTCCTATCAACACCAACAATCAACATCTATTTTCATCTTCTTTTGCCAACCGAATCATATACTATTTCGATTTCCTTTCTCCTTTTCTTTCTTTGAAAACCGAAACTATTTTAGCCATAAATCACATCTTTTTCTCTTTTCTTTTTTGTGCAAACCGAAACCACCAAATCCATTTTTATTCTCTTCTTCTTGTTTTAGGCCGAATCTTCAAGTGGGTAAGTAAGACTTTTCGTCAATCATTTTCATTATTTCTTTTTACTTTGACCAATCTAGAATCATGATTCTCTTATTTTCTCTCCTAGGCCAAATCCTTGGAAAGGATTTTTAAGGATCTTTGTTGAAGCCAACTTTTAAGAAGTGATCTTTCGAAATCATCCAAGGTAAGGATTATTAATTTCGATCGTATAAATTCTTTTAGAATGGATCACTAATTAATTTTATTTTAGGGGAGATTTGAGACTAACAAGATAGGTAAGAAAAGAGCAAGACGGAGTGTTTGGAAGAGAGGAGGCACTGTTTTACCATCGAACTTCAAATGAAGGGTCAGATCGACAGAAGAGATTTTCCACGGGTTGTGGACCCGCTACTAACGAAGATAGGTTATTTGAAGTAGTGCGTACAACCGAACCACTTTACGTTGGTGGGATATCAGCGGGTTTTGATCCATCTAGAGGAGAAAAACCACAAATAATGGTTGTTCGAGAATCCGAGGGTAAGGATTTAGATCTCTCGTCAATAAGTATAATTTTATTAGTAATAGTGTATACTAACCAAGTGTGATGATTAACTAGGTGTTGATTTAGTTTAAAGAGTATCATTCTCACTGTCATAAGGTGTGTAACCTTACAATAAAAACTCATAGATCTATTTTTATATGTGATTTTATGACAATGTGTTTGATAATGATTTTTGGATACCAATCAGTGGTATACGATATTCAGGTATGTTTACCCCAAATATTCTGTTAATTTTGCTATATGCATAATTGTGAGATAAGTATGATTATATTATGATTTTTGGGTAAACGGCATGAAAACTAAATGATATGTATGTGCATGGGCATATGGGTAAAATTGATAAAGGAGGAAGTCTTCTGGTGGTTTTACCACAATTTCCAGTGACTTCGGTCACATATTTGAAATCCGGTGACTTCGGTCACATATATGAATCTAGTGACTTCGGTCACATATTTGAAATCCGTGACTTTGGTCACATATGTGAATTGGTGACTTGGTCACATATTTGAAATCCGGTGACTTGGTCACAATTTTGTCTGGTGGCCTTGCCACAAAATTATAAGGCGATGTGCATGTTGATGCAAGAATCGCCTTCGATGGTGTGTAGCGGATGGAGGGTCGATTTAGTAATCCCTACGGTGTGTTGGTTGGTACGGTGGTGTGTAGCGGATGGATATTTAGGTGGGCGGTTTGCATTTCATTACATGTACATATCCATGTGATTTAAATGATTATTATTTAATCTGCTATGAAAATGGGCTTTTGGGCTAAATATGAACTAAATGGGCCTATGGCCATATGTGTAATTAATGGGCTTTAAAGTTATGATCAAATGGGCTTTTTAATGTATGTGTTACACATTGAGTTTATAACTCACCCATTTTGTGGGATAACTTTTAGGATGATTCAGTAGTGCGATGGATCGAATTGACAAGTACTCGTGGTGGCCAATGCTCATATCAAGTATTTTGAAGATTTTCCAATTTAAACTTATTAAATTTCACTACTTAGACTTTATTATGGGTTTGCTATTTTTGTAATAAGGCCACTATAAACTGCTTTTAATTTTTATGTTTGGACTTTTATTTTGCCATGGACAAATATCTATTAAATAACTAAATGGTTTTTCGATAAATAATTTAAAAATGTTTTTGTCACTAATATATATATGTTTTAAAGTAATTTCCTTAAATTTGGTTTTCTTTTAATTTATAAATTCCTTCTAAAAATAACGTTTTAAAAGACATAAATTTACTTTACAAAATTTGATTTCAACCTAAAATATTAAGTTAATCTGATTTCTACAAAATCATCAAGTTTTTCTTAAATAAAACGAGAATTTGCTAAAGTTAGATTCGAGGAACATATCAAATCCGGTTAGGCTTTTTGGGCCGGGTTTGGGGTGTTTCATGTGTTGAGTTTGAAGGGAAAACGGTGTTGTTATTGAAGACTAGATTTTATTAAAACCTTATTATTATATTTCAAAAACTATAAGTTAAAAGAAATACCGAGTTTTTAGAGTTCACTATTAAATTGAAAATCGTTGGTGTTCAAGTGTCAAAACATTTAGAATTTATTTTAAAGAATAGTTATTTAACCTTTTGTTTGATAACAATCGTATCATGAGAAAAATAATTAAAAGTGCATGCATAAAACATTTAATAGTAATGGCCATATTAAATCAAAGCAAAATCCGAAATAAATCCAAAGTACTTAAATATAAAAAGATTCCAAATAAAATAACATCGAATGAGCATGGCCACCACTAAGTTCCTCGCCAATCTCGGTCCATTTACTGAGTGTCACCTGAAAAGATATCCCACAAAGAGGTGAGTCAACAGACTCAATGTGCAACAACCAACACAAATTCCCAACGATTTAGGCATACAAATCATATATACAAAACATATATAAACAATGATGCAATCCCGAACCCAAACCTAGATAACCATCCTCTACACATCACCTGTACCTTCCATCACACCGTGGGAATTACTAAATCGACCCTCCATCCACCACACACCATCGAAGGCAGTCACTGCAGACGACTTGCACATCGCCCTTATAAATTGTGGCATAGCCACTAGATAATGTGACAGAGTCACCAGATAATATTATGTGACATAAGTCACCACATTCGGATTATGTGACATGAATCACCAGATATTGTGGTAAAAACCACCAGATCACTTCCCCTTTTCATAATCACCCTTATGCCCATGCACAATACAATACATGCAAAATCATGCCATATATCTTATTCCTTGGTCATAACGAATTCATGTATATGTCATATTCAATATTCATAACACTATTTACATAGTATTAAAGGTGAACGTACCTGAGTACTCTATACCATCGTATGGTACCTTTAGCCACATCTTTCATATTTTCATTAACACATGTATTAAATCAGTACCATAAATCTATCAAGAATTAGTGTGGGGCTACACACCTGGTTACTCGTAGATCTAACCGAAATCCTGAAAATCCCGATCTAATGTACTAGATCTCTTCTCCTACATTCGGCCAACACTAAGCACATTAGGCAATGGGCCATTCGGCTAAATAACAAATCCCAAAGGATTAACGAGACCAAAACCCTTACCTTGCTGTCGATTTGGTTACTAACCAAATCCCGAAACTTTGTGATGATCCCCCTTGCAATCGGTTAGATACTAATACACTTAATCGGTTAGTTTTGGATTTTGAACGAAATAGAAAACAGATCCAACACTAAAACACTTACCTAGGTTGTTTAGCCAAATCAAAATCGTCAACGCTTTATGAAGATATCGAAATACCTACATGATCTATGTTAGATCCGATTCCATCATTTGAATGAATAGCCTTCGGCCTAAACCACACTTTACTTACCTTGGATAACCAAATCCCGAATGGTCTCCCCTAGAAGTCGGCTACAATTGAAATCCCGAAAGATCCTTTATAGTTTCGGCCAATTCAAAATAAGAGAGATTAGATCCTTAAATTCGGCTAAAGAGAAAAGAAAACAAATGACTGTTGATCCTTACCCTTAATGCTGAAATCGATTGCCCTCTTGCGTAGATCTGCAGAGGAATTCAGCTATGTAGGCTAGATATTGATCAAATGGGTTTCGACTTTTGGTGTTTAGTGAACAATCGATTATGGCTAGAAAAGACTTACTTTCGCTTTTGAGAGTTGTGGGAAAAGAAGAAGAAAAGAGATATTCTACTTAACAAATGGAAGAAAAGAGATGAAGAGAGGTTCGCAATGGTGGTGTTTGACTTAAGAAATTTCGACACACTACTAAAGGAAGAAAAGGAACCAAAATAACATCTAAACCCCTTTTGAAATTCAGCTATCCCCACTTACATGACCGAAAATAACCACCAAAGAATCCTTGGCCTACCAACTCTCCTCTCTCCATTCAATCCCTTTTCACTCTACCTTAGCCGAATCCTTAAGTTTTTAGCTTAATCTACACTTCATCTTTGAAGTGTCCTTGTGCCGCCCACTACCTCTCCTCCTCGCTGCAAAATAAAACTCCCTTTGCTTCCCTTACGCTCGAACTCGAGCCCTTCTCCACCGCTGAGGCGCCACTTACCAAGGCCCTAAGTGGTGCCTCCTTGCCACTTTAACAAGCCCATTTGTTTGTCCAATTTTCCCTACAATGTTTCTTAAAGCCTCATTCGCCTAGCTCCCCCTTTAAGGCTTAAAATCTAATATTTTCTAAGGCACTTACCTACACTCTAAAGTTCTCTTAATTTCAAACAACACATTCAAACACACATAGGCATGCTACTTCATACAATTAACAAAATGCACAACCCTAAATCTTGGATGTTACATCAAAATATAAAATTACTTAAAAACATAATTTAAATGGACTAACATGCATACGTTGAAGCTTAATAAATTTAGGAAGTTCTAAAATTGTGTTTTTCATCCAACAATCGGTAGTAGAATATTGAAGATGATAATTAATATCTTTTAGTACCTTTAATTTTATTTATTAATTTACCAATATAATATTTATAATTTACCTAAAATGATTAAATTTGCACCTTGAAATTGTCCCATGATATAAACAAGGTATAGTTACCTTTAAAACTCTTAATTCATGGTTCTTTAGCCATTTAATACAATTAAGCTAAAATCGATTGACTTTTGCTTCCTTTACAAATCATCCTTTTCAATTAATTAACTATCTAAACATTTAAATTTCTTAACCAAATTTTAATACGACCTTAATAACACTCGTCAATATTTAATAAAATATTTATGGCTCATTTATAGAAACGAGGAAATTTTAACACCTCATTTTTAAAACCACTTGACTTTGTGGTCATACCATTTAAACCTTTCTTTCAAATAATATAAATTGCCAATTCAAAATTTATTTTAATACTATATTTGACTCTTAAATATTAAATAGAAAATATTTACGGACTCACACGCCGATTTGTGGCCTCGAAACCAATCGCTTTTTGACACCAATGATAAACAAAGTTGTCACAACTCTCCCCTTTACTAAAATTTCGTCTTGAAATTTCTTACGTGATAACCGTTAGGTAGGTCTATAAAAAATCCATTATGGCTGTTCCCAATTAGAACTCCCAACAAATCATAATATTTTCTAAAGAATTAACGGTTTAACCCTCGACTCCATAATACTCAAACCATTATAATCCAAGATCGTCTGAATAAAGTGTTACTATTAAACAATAAATTTTTCTTTGACTGAGGCTGAAGTAGATACCTAACTTGACTGAACAAATTTGTTGCTTTCAATACAATTACCGAGAAATTCCTATTAAATCACTTGTCAAAACATAACCGAAAAATACAAATCATTAGGTTCCAGATACATTTGATAATTCATAGTGCTTAGCTAAAATTCATAATTTTCATAACAAACCCTCAACTAATAAACATTGCAGTTATTCTGACCCAACTAACTTGTTGTCGCTCTATCCGGCTAGCATACCAGGGGTCTACATTCTATTTCATGTAAAGCTTAAATAATATCATTTAAATACAAGTGTGATAGCTACTATTATCAAAACAAATTTAACCCATAATAACATTTCCTGATTACCTCTGATCTGGTTGATATTTTCCTGTATCAAGTCTTCTAGACTATGAATTTCTCATTCTGACTGTCCGTCTGTTTGCCTGTGACTTCGTGAAATTTATTCCCGAATCTAGAGATAAACTCAATTAGATACAACTCAAAAATCCCTTCAAGTGAATAATTTGTTCTGACTAAAATAAATGAGTCGATTTTATCAACTCGATAGTAACAATTCAAATCAATTCTTTCTTTTTGTCGTCAAAATAATATGTACATAAAATCTATTATAACTCCTTGTTATACCAACTAAAACTTGTAACAAATCTGTATTAGTTCACACAAACATAACATCTAGTTTTGACTTGTTGACATAGTTTGACATCATCAAAGAAATGAGAACTAATGCGCGATGCTAAGTTTCATCTTCCACCATCTACACTTTTACCACTATTTAACCCTTCTTGAAAGATAAAAGTTGAATACATAATAAGACTATTCCCATGAATAACATCAAAGCATTGAACTATACTAGAGCCACAACCATCAAATGAATTAGAAGTATTATCTTGCTCTTTCCTACGAAAACCTTTCCCTGCACGGACGCATTGGTTTAATAATGCATTCTGAAGCAAAAGAGAAAAAGAACCCAATATAGTTCCAATAACAACAAGTGCAGCAACTCAACTTCTAAAAGCTGAGACATATACCAAAAAGCTCCCATGATCCAACCAAGAATCATAACCATAATAAATGTAATAATCCCAAGTCAATGTCTATCCTTCGTAGATAGACCATATATGATAGAATAGAAAATAAAAACAAAAAGAAAGTCGATATAGAGAAGTCCAAGATGTAAAGCTCTATTAAAATCCCAAGAGTATAACCCATTTCTATACTATCAGAATATACAAATTATGAGCCTTTAAGACATACTCGTCCACATCCAAACTATTTCTATTGAAGACTATGCTGCATAATAAGAACATATTGATTGCTACATAAATTGATGATACCCAAAGAAAAATCCAAAAGGAGAATATCGCTAGACGACTAGAACTAGTTGTGACAAACAACACCAATTTCCATATGCAAAAAATGAATAACAATCAAGATAAGGTAAAAATAACAACACATGAATTTTGCCATTGAGTCTTCTACCGAAACATAATTGAATAGAATGCCAAAAAAAATAGAGCAATGCTAATCATTACCCAACCAGACTAACAATACCTTTGCCTAACGTTATGATTAGCCAGCATTCCTATATGATAAAAACTACATCTAAAGATAAACAATCGCTTATATATCTAAAGATAAACGAGCACATAGAATACCTAGAGGAGATCATTGTAAGTATCTCAGCCATAACAGCTGCATTCAAATATATTTATAGTTCAACACTACCCCATTGAATACTAAAGTCATCGATGATCCCACATTATCCAATTCCACTAAAGTAATCAATTCAGAAGAAATCCCGGCTAACCTATTCTTTAGATACCATAGTAGTTAAAGTCGATTACTGGTAAATATTTTGTTCTTTTAACGATGACGTTGCACATCCCAAATATCTTCAGTAAGACTTATTATCTCAACTAGAACTCTTTTGATTTACTAACCAACCCTTAGCCCTGACTACATTATTACTCATTCAATTGTTGAACTCTTTGACTTCACACTCGTTGGCTTAGTAAACCTAAATCTTGTGAATATTTCGTTGTATAAGACTTTCAGGATGAGGGGGTGGAGGTCTTAAAGACACAAAATTTGATTCTTATGTATACACATCAAACATAACATTCAATACTAATATAAACACTATGAACTTTTACTCTAACCTTAATGAATTTCGGCTTATCAGTATCAACCTTTTAATCAGAGACTTGAATATTGCTTTTAGCAACATCAGAATTAGCTCGATTGGAAGACATCTTTATCTATATAAAAATATAATTCATCTTGAGTCAGGAGATATCACACTATCACAAGTTATATAATGGCATGTATTTCTAGACTCAGAATACCCCAAACCCAAATTTTAGACGTTATGGTCGATCTAGCATGTCTCATCGCAATGTAATTTAAAAACTACGCTCAATGAAAACCCTTCCTCGATTAAAACTTTCTACTATTTATAAATCCGAATTTTATTATTGGCCAAAACAAGATTTGCTTAAAGTTATTTTCCTTGAAAACATAATATTATTTTCAAAACATTGTTTGTTGCGTAAGACTGACTTTAAAGTTACTTAACACGTGATATTTTCAAAATAGTAGTTATTATTTTAAAACCCGCTGACTTGTTTAGCAGCTCATAACTAAAAGAATTATCGAATGAAAGTTAATAAGAAAACCCCAATGGCCTTATTACATAAATCATTAACCCAAAACTAAAATAAAATAAATTAAACTCAAAATTGCTAAGTTCCATTTATTAATAGATCTGATGTATGGCCACCTCCGAGTCCTCCACAGCTCTAAATCCTCTAACGCTGGAGATTACATGCATGGTTAAAAGAAAGGGGTGAGTTACAAGAACTTAGTATGTAATCCCCTACTACGATTATAATCTGGGCCCAAGCCTATACGGTGTCGGTCTGGGCCTAAGCCCTATTCGGTAACAAGCTAGGCCTAAGCCCCATATCAAATAAATGCAATGGATATGTACCCACCCTAACCAACCAAACTCTCTACCTGTACCAACCAAACTCTCCGTGGGGACCAAGTCGACCCACCCAGCTAAAACTCTCCAATAATGTCAAGTCGCTAATAACAAAGATGTGTGTCTAAGCCACTAAATAAAGCATATGTATGTAATAATTATAATAGTATGCGTGAGCCACTAGAACGGTATGTGGCAATGCCACTAAACGGTACTTCCTCCAATCAGTAAACCCAACCCAATGCAATATGTTATGAATGCAGTGTATTATGATCATAAATAGATATACAAAATTACATAAACGAAGTTTAACTATCACCAAGGGTATAACGATCATTTTGTCATTTAGGGGTAAAATGGTAATTTCACCCCTTGAGGGTATTTCGGTAATTTACCCATCGGGGGTATTTGATAATTTACCCATTGAGGTATTTTGTAATTTATCCATCGAGGTATTTCAAAGAATTTACCCATCGAGGGTATTTTAATTTACCCATTGAGGTATTTCAAGAATTTATCCATTAAGGGTATTTCGATAATTTATCGCTAACGGCCTTTCCCAAGGCCCACTATGGCCCTGCACGACACATGTTCCCTTTTTGGTCATTACGGTGCAATTGGGCCTAAAATTTAATTTTGGCCCAAACGGGCCTACAAGCTCGTGTAGCCCTTTCATCTCGTTTTCGGTCTCAGTTCTGCGAACTTCGTAGTCGCATCACTCATTCGGCTATTTCCATCGATTTCGCTCATATGGGCCCGTAACCTATTGGGCCCACTTAGCCCGTTTCGACTCAACAAGGCCTATTATGGCCTCAAATCTGTGAGAGTGTTCATGACACTCTCAATGGTATATCGCCATCACTAGTGGCTCGGTTTATCTCTACGAGCGCTCGCACGCTCAAATGATCTCAGTTACCGATATTTCAACTTGTCGATATTTTGACTTTTAGCCGACTCACAGCACATTGTACTATCAGAATAAATGAAGGAGTGAGATTACACACCTTGATTACGAGTTATGTTTTCCACCGTTTCCAACTATAGTGATAGTTGACAAATGGTTAGTCTCAACCTTAATAACCTTAACTTTGAAACACCTTACTAGACTAACTTTACTTACCACTTAACACTATCTCCTTCAAAGGCACCAAGTAATCGGCCTTATCCCTTGGCTACTAAATCAAGTCCCTAACAATATTTGATGAGCAAAAGAGTGTCAAGAACATCCATCATTCGCCCCCCATAGAGGAGAGACCAAAGCCCCGCTTTCGAATAACATAAGAGATCTAACAATAATCAAGTTACAAGAACTATTAGCCTTTTCCCTCTTACCAAAACACCACAAAAATGGCAGTTTTCCTATAAGAAGTTATGGCCCTCACCACAAAGAACAAAAGGGATTCAAGATGGAGAAGGGTAAGTAGATTCGGCCTAGATAACAAGAATTCAAGGTTAAGAGTTTCGGCTTTAGCAGAGCAAAGAAAGGGAAGAAGAAAAATAAGAGAAAAGAAAACGTTACCTTTGACCAGAGAAGAGCCGAATGGGAAAGAGAGATTTGGCAACAAAGAGTAGCAACTACGAAATAATAATGGAATGAAAAAAAAAAGGAAATGGAAGAAGAGAGGCTTAGCGTTGCAATGAACAACGGCAACAAATGAATGAAGAATGAAAAGGAACTAGGATTGAATTCAGTAAAGGTCAAGAAAAAAGAAAAGAGGCAAATGCACGAACCCGAAATGTCACTCTAGAGAAAAAGAAAAACAATTACCAAAAATGTCACTTTGGAAAATATCCAAAATGAAAAGAAAATAGCACACACGAAGGGGTTTCAGCTTGCTCTCACACTCAAATTGCCGAATTTTCTTCCAAAAGCCATCCCCTAGCCGAAATCTCCCCTCTTAGACACACTCCCATAATCGGCCACTACTCCCTCACTCATCAATACCCTGATTTTCTCCTCTATCTCCTCTTACAATTCCTCTCCTTCATCCATTTGAACTGTTTGACCCAGTCTCCAACTCCCATTAAAGAGTTAGATCCAAACTCTACTTCCTCCACTCTCAAGCCACAAAATAAAATCCTTCATTTGCAACTTGAGGGATTCAAATCCATCCCCTCCTTACTCACTACCTGACGCCACACCACAACACCACATGCTCCACTTGTGTTAGTAAAACACACCCAAATATACTTAAGTCCAACCTCAACCAACCCTCTCCTCTTAAGGGCCAAAACTAAAATTTTCCAAGGCTCGACTGCTCCTGTGCCTCCCTAGAATCCCCAAATACACCCAAATAACCAGTTGAACAAGCACAACATGTAATTATGAAAAATTTACAACCCCTAACTTTTGGGATGTTACAGACTCCATACATGCTACGCTCACCGAGAATGGAGTAAATCGTAGCTCGATACCACTAAATGTAACCCCTAACCCATATTCGTCGTTGGAATATAGTTACGAGTATTATCACACAATCAAAATAATTCTACTTAACTTCATTCAAGAACATAAACCAATCATAAACCAATTTTATACATACATTCGTCCCTAAATCAAGCCTCGAGATCAGAAAATACATTAGAAATGATTCGGGACCAATTTGAGACAATTTTGAAAATCTTGGAAAAAGTCATAAAATTATAAAAAAAGGGTTACGCGAACCGCCCGTCTCTCAGACCGTGTAACAATCGAACTAGGGATATACTGCCGTGTCTCACCCCATGTCCTCACCGTGTAACTCTCTCGAGTAGGTCACATGGCCAGTAACATTCAAAATTGCCCCATACACCAAGGTGCAAGATCGTGTTAGGTCGTAACTCAACGGCTTGCATGCAAAATAACCCTCAGACGACACACGGCTATGTCACCAAGCCAGTATGTTCAAACGATTGAGCCACACACCCATGTCTCGGATCAGTATGGACTCAAAATATACCTAAAATCAATCTATTTCATACCATTTCATACAAGACCTTTCCATCAATATACATACACTTTGTATGAGCCTAAACACTTTTAAAACATACATTAATATGCCATTTCAAGTTCCAAATTCAATCAACCAATATGCCATAAAAGGAACCTCAATATATACACCAAAACATAACATACCAATCAAACTAAGCTCACCGTATTTCTAACATCATAACCTAGTTTCATACCTGCCAAAACATACCAATAATGCTAATTTTCATGCCAACCAACCTAAACCAAATAGATACTACCATCAATGACCAATTTAAACCATTCAAACATACCATAAAATGAACCTTATATACAATCACATAAAAGTGACCATAAGGACTTACTTAAACAAGCATGATAAGTCCACCAACCATACCAAATTACATTTACACATTCATCAAAACATCATTATAAACCACCCTATACATGCCATTATAAACCTGAGACAAAATGAAAGTTCCAAAATATTGAATTAACTGTTGGGTAGTGTGATAGGTTTCCGACGAGCTTCCAACCAAATTGAACCTTCCGATGATCTACGGTGAAAGAAAACAACTAACGAAGCAATAATGCTTAGTAATTTCATATAAAGGCAACTTAACCATGACATATTAGAATAAACAACTAAGCATAATTTTTATTTATATCTTAAGCTAACTTTTGTTTACTATTCACTACATCTCTCATGGATAATTGGTGTAGCCTTGCATATACATATATATATATATATATATATTTCCTTATAAGAATTTCATATAACCATTTTATTGAAACGCTTTCTTCTTACCATAGCACTTACACATTTAACATATAATCATCCAAGAATTCATCTTTTGTTTCAACCTTTCATATAAACATATCATCCCTAATCACTTACTTTCACCTGAACAATGTGAATGTTAAATAATAGATTAAACATACATGTTATTCATTTACGAAGAACTTATAGGATTAGTTCTAAAATGGATCATCTATGCTTCCTTTAATATAATAATTCAATCCAAACTCATACATATATGTGTATAAACATCTATCTTTAATGTAATAATCAACATAATGACACTCACATATGATCAAGTATTCATTGAACAGTTAACATTTACTAATATGTTAACTATAAATTAGCCTATAACATTCAATTAATTTTGTAAATTCCATTTGCATTTAGCCGATGAACTAGTAGCTTGTCTCTTGATACTCGTGTAACTACACCACACAAGAGGCATCATAGGTGCATAACAAGAGCATGTATGCGCATACGGGGCACAAATGTGCAAACAGGGCAATCAGAGTGTAAACAGGACACCAAAGTGTATACAAATGTACTTAAGTGCAAACAAAGGCACCAAACTACAAATCTCGACAAGCGCCAAGCATACTAACCCTATTTGCATGTCAATCGATCCTAATCATTTTCTATGGCCAAACGGGCATTTTAACAAAATTATAACTTTCATGAATCGTGAGGCACTTCCATATTTCTCAATACACATGCTGTACCAATTCATAATCATTCCAAAATCACATATATCATATTTCATAAATATTAAATAGTTTTCAAATAAATCCTTTCTCACCTTATATTCAATTATAATATTTCAATTTCCAACTCGCATTTTAAACATCATATATATATATACATTCATAAATCAACAATAACATTATGTATATATACATATGTACAATTCTATACCTACGAACTTACCTCGACAATTACAAAGTGGTAAAACAAGGCCGACGACTAATTCGACACATTAGCTTTTCCTCTATTTAGATCTGTTTGATTCGTTTCTAGATCTAAATAATAAATTTTCATTTAATTAATACAATTATAGCACTTAAATAATATGTCTAATACAATTAAGTCCTTCCATAATCATTTTACATATTTATCCCTATATTTTATCTTTTATGTAATTTAGTTCCTAAACCCAAACTTGAAAATTTACCATTTTTAGTTACAATTCATGCCACCAATTTTCATAGGGTTCATAATGAGCCCATTTTATCATCGCTTCACAATAGTTACCTTGAATTTTACTATTTTCATAAATCAATACTTAAACTTTAAAATCATCAAAATTACTTAACAAAATACTTATATTTAACAACCAAGCTTAATAATCTATCATAAAATTTCAAGAACATCACAAATTTCATTCATGGTAAAATTCTAAACATTTAACAATTTAACAATTTGACCCCCGAGTTAGCTAGATTAAGTTGCAACGATCTCAAAAATATAAAAATTACAAAAAACATAATTTAAATGGACTTACATGCATGCATTGAAGCTTGTCTGAAATTTAGGAAGTTCAAAAATGCTGTTTTATTCATCCAACAATCGGTGGTGGAATATTAAAGGTGATAACTCAATTAACATCTTTTATTACCTTTAATTTTATTTATTAATTTACCAATATAACATTTATAATTTACCTAAAATGATTAAATTTGGACCTTGAAACCGTCCCCCAATATAAGTAAGGTATATTTACCTTTTCAAACCCTTAATTAATGGTTCTTTAGCCATTTAATACAATTAAGCTAATAGCAATTGACTTTTGCTTCCTTTACAAATTAGTCCTTTTAGTTAATTAACTATCTAAACATTGAAATTTTTAACCAAATTTTAATACTAACCTTAATAACACTTCATAAATATTTAATAAAATATTCTTAGCTCTCAGATAGAAATGTGGTCGTGATACCTCATTTTCTAAAACCATATGACTTTAAGGTCATACCACTTGAACCTAATAATTTTTTCAAGTAGCATAAATTTCCAATTAAAAATTTATTTGAACACTATATTTGACTTGTAAAACTTAAATAGAAAATATTTACAGACTCATACATCAGATTTGTGGCCCCGGAACCATTATTTTCGAGACCACTTGTACACCCCTAACCCGTATTCATTACCGAAATAGGGTTACGAGGTATTACCGATCAATACATAACACATAGCTTACATTTTTCAACCTCAAGCAATGATTCTCATACATCATCCAATACAATCACATTGTCCCTTATGAGGGCCTACGAGAACTTAAATATGCTTTAGAAGTGGTTCGGGACTAAACCGATAACATACAAAAATTTTGAAAACTTAGAAATTTTTCAATCATACAAGGGTCACATGCCCGCAGTGAACCGGCCGTGTACCTTACCTTACACTGTTAGTAGACACGCCCATGTCTTAGGCCGTGTGGAAATAGGGCATACATATTGACTTGCATCACACGGCCGGGGACACGCCCGTGTGCTAGGCCATGTGAAAACTGGAGAGTATACTGACTTGGGTCACACGGCCAACCACACGTCCGTGTGTCCAGCCTGTGTGCCCTTCGAAATGGCCACACACGCCCATATGCTAGGCCATGTGCCATTTAGGGGGGTATACTGACTTATACCACACGACCAGTCACACGCCCGTGTGTGAGACCGTGTGGAGCATAATGATTTCAATTCAATTTTGACACTAGGGACACATAGCCATGTAACCTAACTATGTGTCACACACGACTGAGACACACGCCATTGTGTCTCGCCTGTGTGGACAAGAATAGCCATTTACAAAGCCAATTTGCCACCATTTTGCACATACTGCATAAGCTCATATGGTATCATTTTAAGACACAATTATACGCCCAAAGGTCATCAACCAATACATAATCCTACCAAATCCATTTCATCCCATTTCAATACTCAATTCAATGCTATTCACCTATTCAAACACTAATCAACTAAACTTTCTTTACTAAGAATAATTTGCATATATAATTCATCTAACTAAACCAATTCAAATATACATAATCACTTCTACTCCATTCATTTGGGATAGGTCTAGTTTCAAACATTAAAAGTAAAACTATTTGCATGGTCATAAACATCATCAAGTTCATCATTTTATGCCAACACAAATGGCTAAAATACACATCCATCAGATAAACCATTTTGACACAAGCTTATACATGCCATATACCATATATACATAGCTTCAAAAGTACCAAAATAAATGATCGATAGTGTGATGAAGCCTCTGACGATTCCCAAATCTGAGCTAGGTTTGTAGAACTATAAAACATAGAAACAATTAAATAGAGTAAGCTTTAAACTTAGTAAGTTCGTATGTGAACATGAAATAATCACAACATTCATTAGCAATTCAAAATGGATTATATTATAAACATTTAAAGTATCAATTCATGAGCTATTATAGAATTTATCCATATCATCATTCATAAGTTCTCAACTTCATATATCTCGATACTTGAATAATCTTCTGTACATACTTGTATCGATACATATCTATTTCTCATCAATACTCTTACCAAACCCTTCCGATTTACAAATGCTTTCGATAAAAATTCATTGATTTTTCTGATGCCATAGTCCAACTATGGTCTTATACTTTGCCAAGGCCCTGCCGTGGTCTTTCATTCCCATGCCATAACCTGGTTATGGTCTTATTATTTGATTGCCATAGTCCAGCTATGGTCTTTTTGGCAACTTGCCTTACTCAATCCCGACATTTCATTTTATAACTCAACATTTAATCAATAGAATAATTACTATATCAATTTCATTCATCAAATAGATAGGTACACATTTAAGTGCAATTATACAAACTTACCTCATATTTGGAATTATCGTATCGGATCGACTACTCGTTAATTTTACTTTTTCCCTGATCTAAATCTGAATTCTTTCTTTCTTGATCTATATGAATTCAAAATTGACTTATTCAATCACATATTCTTTCAATTTAGTCCAAAACATACATTTAGGCATATTTGCACTTTAGCCCCTAAATTTTCACACTTTTAACAATTTAATCCCTATTTCACAAATACACAAAATTCACATAATTTCATTATACTCTAGCTTATTCGGATTACCTATAGGTTCCTAGAAGCCCATAACTTTCATTTATTTCACATTTCAACCCCTCAATTTACAAATTTCACAATTTAATCCATTTTTGACATTTTTGTCAAAAATCACTTTACAAAACATGTAAAACTATCATCATGCTTTCATATTCTATCATCAATAATCAAATTACTCAAGTATTCAATAATGGAAACTCTTAAAATCTTTAACAATTTCAAAATCAAAGGTACGAGCTAGCTAGATTTCAAAGCAACGATTTTAAAAACGTAAAAATCATTAAAAACCGAGCTCAAGTTGTACCTTAATCAAGCCTAATGTGTGCCGAACCCTAAGTGTTCATCAATGGATTCTTTTATTCTTCAATATTAGGCTAGAATATGGTAATGAAGCTAAATTTTTATTATGTTCTATTAATATTAACCTTATTAACTAATTTACCAATATAACCTTAATGAATAAACATTAAAACATATAACGTTGTCCATAGTGTCCATAGTAGAATACAACTTAAAATAAAAAGCTAATTGACACCCTTAACAAGTAGAATACAACTTTTACATTTTACGCGATTTAGTCCTTTTTCTCAATTTGACTAATTAAATGATAAAATTACTTCACGAAAATTTCACACATTCATATTTTCAAGATATAAGAACATAAGATAATATTAAAAATAATTTTTGACATTGAATTCGTAGTTTCAAAACCACTATTCCAATTTAGCTAAAACCTGGCTGTTACACCACTGATAAATAGGTTGTTACATCGAGTCTTGGTTGAATCTTAGGAATTTTTAGGATACGAATGACATGTCATTAAGGAATTCATGTTTCGGGTGCTGTTCTTGAATGTCCTACCGATGGCTAAGGTGTTGCATTTGTTGCAAATTCTCCACAGCTTGTGTGAGCAGCATCGTGTAGCTTATATTTTGACCCACAGCTTGTATGAGCAAGCCCATTTCATAGCTCGTGTGAGCAATGATGTAAAGGAAAGGTTACTATTATATGTAAAGGCACACTTTGTGTGAACTTTCCTAAGTATCCGATGAAATTCTAGATGGTTCAATGGGCATGACAAGGGAACGAAAAGGTAAGTATGCATTTGGATTGAATCATGGCTTATTGAATGGAAATATGAACTACATGATGTTGTACATATGATTGATTTCATTATATCATGGAAAAACTTACTAACTTGTGAGTTGTTGATGTTGGTTAGGAATTTCTAAGCTTGTGACATTGGTGTTGAATTGTATTTTAACTATGTTATGTAATTATAGAAGTGGTAAGTTGTGTTTATGTTTATACGAGATTACTAAGCATTGTTGCTTATGTAGTTTCTTTCTTATGTTTTATAGATTATCAAAAGCTCGATCAATTTGAAAGCTTGTCGAAGATCTATCACACTATCCAGAAGTCTTTTCAGTAGTTTTTGAGCATTTTGGCCAAGGTTTATAATGGCATGTATAGGGTGGATAATATGGTGTTGTGATGAAAATGTAAATGATATTTTTGGTATGCTTGCATCATGATGTTTATGAATGCTTGATGGAGTTATAATGCTTATTTAGGTACATTCTTTTGGTCACTTTTGAGAATTGTTTTGTATGGAATATTGGTACAAGATGTTGGCTTGGAAACGGTCAATTATGATGTGTTTTAGGAACATAATAGAATGAAGTCTTCATGCATAGAATTAGGTAATGTTTATATGTTTTGGTAAATATTGTGTTGTTAAAATTGTGGTGCCTTTGAATGACATATTGATTAGTTGATTTAGGATCTTGAAATGACATGTTGATGTGTGTTTAGATGTTGTTTATGTCCCTTTTAAAGTGTGCTTAAATAGGTTGAATGGTATGCATGTAATGAATTTGATATAGCTTGATTTTAGGTAAATTTTGGGTTCACACGACCTGAGTCACGGGCGTGTAACTCAGCTGTGTGAGACATACAGCTTGGCAGCACAGTCGTGTGTCATTTGATGATTTCCTTAAAGTGCAAGTCAGGAAGTTACACAGCCTGAGACATGGGTGTGTGTCTTAGCCGTGTGACCCTTATTTTGCAAATTTTACATCTTTTTCTTAAACTTTCCAAATTGTTTCAAATTGGTCCCGATTTGCTTCTAAGATATTTTTAGGGCCTCGAGGGCTCGATATAGGGATAGTATGCATGTGTAAGAATGGTTTATAATGTGATTATGATATTGAATGATATAATGTTCAAATGTTCTCAATTGTACAATAATACTCTGTAACCCTAATCTGATTACAGAGACGGGTTAGGGGTGTTACATTCAGTGGTATTAAAACTATGGTCTAGAAATACATGCAATTATATAACTTATGATAGTGTGATAACTCTTGACTCAAATTGAACTATGTTTTTATATAGATAAGATGTCATCCAATCGATTCAATTCCGATGAGGTTGAAAGTAACACACAAGAAATTATTCACGAAGTAGCTTCTGGTAGAGTAAATGTGAATGTAAACTATGTTACAGGAGCTGCAAACCCTCCAGGCAGTGAAAGGACTTTGGTGTCACCTATGCGACCTGGCAGGGAAAATGTTCTGGATGAGAGTGTCAAACTATTTGTATAAGCCATGATCAGGACTTTCCAATGTGCTACTGGTACTAATACTACTCCTACCAATCACAGATTATCATTAGAGCATCTGTGAGATTTGAGTGGTAAGAAATTTAGTGGTGTCAGGGGAGATGATCCTACTAAGGTAGAGTATTGGCTTAGGGGTGTTGAAAAGATCCTTAAGCAAATAGCCTTTACTGAGGAAGAAAAGTTGGGATGTATTATTTCCTTACTGATTGGCAAAGCCCATCGCTAGTGGGACACAGTGAAGCAAAGAACTCCTATGAACTAATTTTCTTGGGACTTTTTACTAGAAACAGTTAAGAAAGAGTTCATGGGCAAACAACACTTAGAAGCTCGCAAGCGAGAATTCATAAACTTTGTGTAAGGTGATATGTCTATTGCTAAGTACGAGGCTAAATTTGTGTCCAATGCCCAGTTGATATGGTCTCTCTGGAAAGGGATCACTATAAAAGGTTTCACATTAGATTGAATCGCAATATCCAACTCTATCTGGTAGCACATGACACGATGAACTTTGATGAGTTGCTAGAACTGTAGTGGCTCCGTGAACTATAGCAGGGTCTGGAAAAAAATGTCTAGATAAAGATCCAAAAGGGATCGTGAATTTCATAATAATGGCAAAAATGTCAGACGTAGCTTTCAATCTAATTAGTCGTGGCAACAAGGTAGCACCCAAGACGAAAAAAGAGGTTCGTACAAGTTGCCAAGTTGTCCATTCTTTGAACATTGCAAATGAAGGCATCCTGGTGAATGCCATAAGTTTACAGGAGGATGTTTCAAGTGTGGGTCTAAATAACACACGATAAGGAACTACCTAGAATGACTAAAACGGTCGCAAGCTCAGAGTTTAACACCCCACACTAGTGCGAGTAGAAGTTCACAGACAAGATTGAGGTATAAGTGGTGGCACAAGAAATGATATACAATGAACCCTAGTATTGCCACAAAAGGTAAGATAGGAGGGCTCACATGAGCATATGCTGTGAAAGAACTATAGGACTAGGGAGTGACCAACGTCATCACAAGTACCTTCACTGCGAACTATTTTGTTGTTTTCTTTGATTGATTTTGGTTCCCCACACTCGTATATTTTGAGTGAACTGGCCTGTGAGAAGGGTAGTTCAATAAGAAACATTGATAAGGGTATAATTGTCACTATTTCTTTTGGTAAAAGTGTTCTAGTTAATAGAGTGTATCGTTGGTGTCTCTTAAATGTTTAAGGACATGTGTTCTTCACTGATTTGATGGAGTTTCCCTTGTATGGGTTTGACCTAATTTTGGGAATGGATTGGTTATTTGAGCATAAACCCAAGATAGGCTTTGAACTAAAAAGAGTGACTTTGCAAAGTGATGAAAAGGTGGAAATTGTTATGGTTGGAGAGTGAACCCAATTTCTGTCAAACATGGTTTTGACAATTAAAGAAGAGAACCTGATGGGGAAAGGCAACAAGCCTACATCGCTTATGTTATGGGTTTGCAGGTCAATAAAATAAAGGTTCACAATATTCCTATTGGTAAAAAATTATCTTGATGTGTTTCCAGAAGAGCTAACTGGTTTACCCCTAAACCATGAAGTGGAGTTTGATATCGAGTTATACCCAGGTAGTTTACTAGTATCTATTACACCTTATCGCATGGCACTAAAAGAGATTAAGGAACTAAAGATACAACTACAGGAGTTGTTTAATAGAGGTTTCATTCGACCAAGTGTATCACCATGGGGATCGCTAGTCTTTTTTGTGAAAAAGAAGGCTAGTAGCTTGAGGATGTGTATTGACCATAGATAGTTAAACAAATTGATTGTCAAAACCAAGTATCCACTACCATGAATTAATGATCTGTCCAACCAATTACAATGTGCCACAGTTTTCTTGAACATAGACTTGTATTAGGGTATTATCAGCTTAAGGTGAAGGTCAGATGTTTTAAAGATAGCATTTAGAATAAAGTACAAGCATTATGAATTTTTTCCATGCCCTTTGTACTAACAAATGCACCTATTGCATTCATGAAATTGATGAATCGAGTGTTCCATGAGTATTTGGATCAGTGCATGGTGGTCTTCATAAATGATATTCTGGTGTACTCGCAAAAGAAAAAGAGCATGATGCTCACCTGTGATCTGTGTTACAAATCTTGTGAGAAAACCAACTATTCGTAAAGCTCAAAAAATTTTTGTTTTGGCTAAATGAGGTAGCTTTCTTGGTTCATGTGCTTTCAGTAGAGGGGGTTTGCATAGACCCAAAAAAGATCAAGGCAATTTTTGAACTTAGATCACTAAATAGCATTATTAAAGTGCAAAGTTTTTTAGGGCTAGACGGATATTATTATAGATTTGTTGAAGGGTTCACCACCATTGCGACACCCTTAACAATGCTACTGCAAAAGAATGTGGAGTTTGCATGGACAAATGAAAAATAGAAAAGCTTCGTAAAGCTTAAGGCGATACTCACTAAAGCTCCTGTACTGATTTAACTAGAATTTGGAAATGACTTTGTAGTCTACAGTGATACCTCCTACATAGGACTTGGTTGCGTGCAAATGTCGAAAGGTAAGCTGGTGTCTTATGCTTCGTGATAGTTGAAATCACGAGTGAAACTACCCAACGCATGATCTAGAGTTAGCAGCAATAGTGTTCAAACTCAATATTTGGAAACACTACTTATATGGCAAGCGATGTACCATCTATATAGACCAATATAGCCTCAAGCACCTTCTCACACAAAAGAGTTGAACTTACGATAGAGAAGGTGGATAGAACTTCAAAAAGTCTATGATTTTTTGATAGAATATCACCTTGGAAAGGCAAACGTGGTTGCAGATGCCTTAACTAGAAAGTCGATGAATGAATTGCAAGCTATGTTTGCACGGTTGAGTGTGATAAGTGATGGGGGATTGCTTACAGAACTGCCAGTAAAACCAATCCTCTCATAACAAATAAAGGAAAACCAAGGAACAGATAAAGCCCTGGTGTGTAACAGCCCGATTCTAGGGCTAGTCAAAATAATGGTTTTGAAACCACTAATTCGAGGTCATATAAAATTATTTTAATATTATTCTATGTGTTATAGCATGATTATATGAGAGCATGAAAATTTTGGTGCATTAATTTTAGCAATATCATGCTTAATTGCGAAAAAAGACTAAATTGCATAAAGTGCAAAGTTTTATTCAACAAGCTAAAAGTAGCAAATAACCATAGAACCTTAAATTGGAAGTCTTTAAAGTGCAATTAGACCTATAGAAAGGGTAGGCCGGCCATAGAGACAAGGGGAGACATGGCCAATGGTTAGGTAACATTTGGTGACTAAATTGATTTTTAATCATAAAATAAAGAAAAGCTATCATCTTCCCCATTTTTCTTCTTCTCTCCACCGAAAATATCAGTAAAAGTGGAGTTTTGGAAGCCTAAAATTTTTAGCAACTTCTCACCCTTACAAAACAAGAAACACGAAGTCTGGGCCGAAATCGAGGAAAGAATAAGGTGCTGGACTAAATCGAACAAATATACATATTTTTGTAACAAGGTAAGTTTGTGTGTAATAAATTCAATATCATGTTATTATGTTTTAAAATGCTTGACATTCGTGAAGATGTATATTACTTCTATGAAATTGATCAATGATGTTTCAATGAGAAAATGATGAAAATTTACGATGTTGAAGTCTCGGTTGGACCTTAGAAAGTGAGAGGATACCATCATCAAGACATGAAATGTGTAAGGTCCTATATATGACCATGTATTGGACATGGCCTCAGCACCGAATTGAGATCCCATATAAGATGATATCTGGGATATGGCTTCGGCATCAAATATGAAAATCATGTAAGACCATGTTTGGGATATGGCATCGGCATCGAGATATGATCTCATGTAAGACCATATATGGGATATGGCACTGGCATTGTACTATGTGTATGATGATTATTGTTTATCCTCAAATATTCCAAGTGGTTCAATGAGATAAAGAGTTAAGTCTATGTTGAAGATGAAACTAGTGCTAAATCCATGTGATGAAGTGATATAGGCATATGTGAGTAATTAATGAGTAATGTGCCCAATATGTGATAAATGATTGGTAAGAGTAAGCATGAGTAAGTTATGGCAATGTGCTTGATAAATTGTGCTATTACTCAATTCAATGTATGAATGATATCATGAGCCTTTATGTTGCTATTTATTTCATGCAAGCTTACTAAGCTTTATGCTTACTCCCTTTTTTTTCCATTCACTTGTAGTTTTACAAAGCTAGTTCGGGAATTTGAAGGACGTTAGAGCTCGTTTCACACTATCAAGCTATAATTTTGGGTATAGTATAGTTAGATTTAGCATTTTGAGTATGGCATGTATAGAGACTTAGTCTTTGGTTGTATGTCATATTATTTTGTCTTTAGTTGTATGTCATATTGTTTTGGCCAAATGTGTTGGCTTATTCGAAGATGAATTCTTTTGTATATGGCCATGGTTGACGGCTATCCTTTATTAATATATGAAATGATGATGTTGTCATGAATGTGCAAGTTGCATGGTTGATTAATTGGTATATTTGTGCATGAATGAGTTGGTTTCTTGATGTGGTTTATATTGGCGTAAGCATGGGTCGCAAAAAGGCTTGGTAAATAGCCTTGTTACTGTCCATACGGGTAGACACACGGGCATGTGTCTAGGCCGTGTACGATACATGGTATGCCCTACAGGCATGTGGTTTGGCCGTGTGTCCCCCTACATGCTAAGTTGGCAAAATAGAATGCCCCGTAGTAACCACACGGGCTGAGACACAGCCGTGTATCTCAACCGTGTGTATGACACGGCCCTTGGACATGGGCATATGCTCAGGCCATGTGAATTCTACACCTGAATTTAGGAATTTGATTCGTCACACGGGATAAGGACACGGGTGTGTGTCTTGGCCGTGTGACCATCTGATGTTAATGACGTCAAAATAGAATGTCAAGGTTTTCACACACGGGTTAAGACACGGGCTTGTCATGGCCGTGTGAAGGACACGAGCTGTAGACACAGGCGTATGTTCGACCGTGTGAAAATCCCTTTAGGTTCGAGTTGAGAAATAAATTCGTACGGATAAGGGACATGGGCGTGTGTGATGACACGGTCTGGCCACACGAGCATGTGGCCCTATTTTGATAAATTTTCTAAGGTTTTCCAAGGAACTCGAAATGATTTCAAAAAGTTTCTAAGATGTGTTTTGGGACTCAGAGGTCGATATTAAGGATTTTAAGAGGAAGTTTGAAAAGTTTTAAATTTGAACAGACTTTTATGATTCGAAATTGAATGTATGCATGTGTTTAAGTTAGTTGATGCCTCGTACCCTGTCCCGGCATTGGATATGGGTAAGGGGTGTTACATCTAATGGTATCATATCTACGTTTTAGTCGATTCACAGACTAATGTAGCATATGCATGAGTCTAGCTATTGATGCCATATGCACGAGTATTTACATAATGATAGTGTGATGACTCCTAATGATTTAAATTATGTTTTCATATAGTAAATGGATCCTGATCGAGCTACTACTGATGATGCTGCTAGTAATACGTCGGCTCCCATGCAAGGGACTGCGTTAGTAGAAAGTAGACTTGAGACTTTGGGTCAGGGAGAAGAGGCTCGAAAAGCCTTTCTCCAAATGATGAGTAATTGGTATAATGAGTTTGTTCGAGAAAATCCCAATGCTCAACTCCCTCCACCCCTACTTATTCCTCAGCCTACCCCTGTAGCTCTCCAAGTTGTAGAAGTAGTAAGAAGGGAAAAGCTCCCTGTTGATAGAATCCGAAAACAAAGTGCTGAGGAGTTTCGAGCCAATAAAGATGATGATCCAGAAAAAGCAGGATTCTAGCTTGAAAATACCCTTAGGGTATTTAATGAATTATCTTGCACAACCGAAGGGTGTATGAAGTGTGTCGTGTCTCTCTTAAGAGATTTGCCCTACCAGTGGTGGAACACCCTTATGTCGGTTGTACCAAGGGAGAAAGTTAACTAGGAAGTTTTCCAAGAAAAGTTTCGAAAGAAGTATATTAGTTAAAGGTTTATCAATCAGAAAAGAAAGGAATTCTTGGAACTAAAGCAAGGTTGAACGACTGTAACCGAATATGAGCGTGAGTTCGTAAGGCTTAGTAAATATGCTCGGAAGTGTGTATCTACTGAAGCCATTATGTATAAAAGGTTTGAGGATGGGTTAAATGAGGATGTCCGCTTGTTTGTTGGTGTCCTAGAACTAAAAAAAATTTGTTGTGTTAGTTGATAGAGCTTGTAAGGCCGAGGAGCTGGTCAAAAAGAAAAGAAAGGCTGAAATCGAGTCTTGTGACTCGAGGAAGAGACAGTTGGGCAAGTCATTTCAATCCTCATTTAAGAAATTAAGGGAGTTTACTACTTGTTCAGCTATTTCAACTGGGTTTTCAAACGGAAGTAAGGGTAAATAGTACTTGGGGTCTAAAGCTCAGACCACTTCGGTTGCTAGTGTTGGCAGCGCTCGAACAAGTAGATCGGAATGTCCATAGTGTGGCAGACGTCACCCCGGGGAGTGCCAAGCAAGCGAGAGAGCTTGTTTCAAGTGTGGATCCCCAGATCATTTTATTGGAGATTGCCCTGAGAAGGGTGAGAAAGAGAAATCTCAGAGTGCAAGATCGAGAAATACTACTAGAGGGGGGCCACTGAGAAATCCGAGAAGTGGAACGAGTAGGAAGAATATGCCTAGAGAGAAGACTGTAAGATCTGAGGGTAGAGCGCCTACGAGAACTTATGCCATTCGCACACGCGAAGAGGCATTCTCCCCTGATGTAATTACGGGTACATTTTCTCTCTATGATACTCATGTTGTAGCTTTAATCGATCCAAGATCTACCCACTCATATGTTTGCATGAAATTAGTATCTAGTATGAACATGCCTGTAGAGTCTACAGAATTTACAATAAGAGTGTCGAATCCCTTAAGCAAATGTGTGTTAGTTGATAAAGTATGCAAAGATTGCCCTTTGAGAATTAGAGGTCACTACTTTCCAGCTAATCTCATGTTATTGCTGTTCGATGAATTTGATGTAATCCTTGGTATGGATTGGTTAACTACTCATGACGTGATAGTAAATTGCGGAAGGAAATTTATTGAATTAAAATGTGAAAATGGGGATATTCTTCGTGTTGAATCAGATGAACAGGATAAGTTGCCTGTAGTGATTTCTCATATGTCTGCTTGGAAATATGTAAGAAAGGGGTACGAATCTTATCTTTCCCTTGTGTTGAATACCAAAGAGTCGGGAGTAAAGATTGAGATAGTACCTATGGTATGTAAGTACTTAGATAAGTTTTCGGAAGAGTTGCTCGGATTGCCTCCAACTAGGAAAGTCGAGTTTGGTATAGAGTTGGATCCCGGTACAGCACCTATTTTGATTGTCCCGTATAGGATGACACCATTAGAGTTAAAAGAGTTGAAGGTTTAGCTACAAGAGTTAACGGATAAGGGTTTTGGAAGATCGAGTTATTCTCCGTAGGGCGCTCTGGTACTTTTTGTGAAAAAGAAAGACGGGTCGATGAGATTATGTATAGATTACCGACAACTCAATAAGGTGACGGTTAAGAACAAGTATCCTTTGCCAAGGATCGATGATTTGTTTGACCAATTGAAGGGAGCCACTGTGTTTTTTAAGATAGACTTGAGGTCTGGTTATTACCAGTTGAGAGTCAAAGATGCAGATGTGCCGAAAACTACATTTCGGACAAGGTATGGACACTATGAGTTTTTAGTCATGCCTTTCGGTTTAACCAGCACCCCTACCGTGTTTATGGATTTAATGAAACGCATATTTCGACCATATTTGGACAAATTTCTTGTAGTCTTTGTTGATGATATATTGATTTACTCTCGTGATGTGAACGAGCATGCCAAGCACTTGAGGATGGTTCTACAAGTTTTACGAGATAAATAGTTATATGCCAAGTTTAGTAAAAGTGAATTTTGGCTCAAAGGAGTCAGATTTTTGGGCCACATTGTTTCAAGTGATGGCAATAGAGTTGACCCGGGAAAGATTTTGGCCATTGTTGAATAGAAACTACCGAAGAACATATCAGAGGTTGAAGAACATATTAGAGGTTAGGAGTTTTTAGGCCTAGCCGGTTATTACAGACGGTTTGTCAAAGGATTTTCCATGATAGCTACTCCGATGACGAGGTTATTGCAAAAAGATGTGAAGTTTGAATAGACAGAAAAGTGCCAACATAGTTTTAAGAAACGAAAGGCATTGTTGACTGAGGCTCCAGTTTTAGTGCAACCTGAACTGGGAAAATAATTTGTGGTCTATAGTGATGCATCCTTGAGTGGATTAGGTTGTGTACTTATGCAAGAAGGAAAAGTAATAGCTTATGCCTCTAGACAATTAAATCCACATAAGAAGAATTACCCGACCCATGATTTGGAGCTAGCCGCTATTGTATTTGCATTGAAGATATGAAGACACTATTTGTATGGTGAAAAATGTCGAGTATTCACTGATCATAAAAGCCTAAAGTACTGAATGACTCAAAAGGAGTTGAACCTAAGGCAACGAAGATGGTTAGAGTTGATAAAGGACTACGAGTTAGTGATTGACTACCATCCGGGAAAGGCGAATGTGCTCGCCAATGCCTTGAGTAGGAAATCTTTGTTTGCATTGAGATCCATGGATACACAGTTGGCTTTATCAGAGGATGGTTCTATTCTAGCTAAATTGAGAGCTAGACCGATGTTTCTCCAAGAAATTTATGAAGCTCAGAAAGGCAACAATGATTTGCAATCTAAAAGAGTTCAATGTGAGTCGGGTGTTGAGTCAGACTTTCGAATTAATTCCAATAGATGTTTAACGTTCCGAGATAGAGTCTGTGTACCGAGAGATGATGAACTTATCTGGAAAGTTTTACACAAGGCACATAGTGGGTGTTTATCTATACACCTGGGCAGTATAAAGATGTATAATGACTTGAAGAAATGGTATTGGTGGTCGAGTATGAAGAAAGATATTTCCGAATTCGTATCGAGATGCTTGATTTGTCAACAAGTTAAAGCTGAACACCAAGTACCTTCGAGTCTACTTCAGCCTATTATAGTTCCCGAGTGGAAATGGGACCGTATTACTATAGACTTTGAGACGAGTTTACCTTTGACACCGAGTAAGAATGATGCCGTATGGGTTGTGGTGGATAGACTGATGAAGTCGGCCCATTTTATATCGGTACATATTGACTATTCTCTTAATAGGTTGGAAAATTGCATGTGTCAGAAATTGTGAGATTACATGGAGTACAATTGTCAATTATTTCGGATAGGGATCCGAGATTCACATCAAGGTTTTGGAAAAAGTTGCAAGAAGCGTTCGGAGCGAAACTAAATTTTAGTACTGCTTTCCATATGCAAACCGACGGTCAGTCGGAGAGAGTAACACAGATCCTTGAAGACATGCTTCGATGTTGTGTTTTGGAATTTCAAGTAATTGGGAAAAATACTTACCGTTAGTGGAATTTGCCTACAATAACAGATTTCAGTCGAGTTTGAAAATGGCGCCATATGAGGCATTGTATGGGCGTAAGTGTTGAAAGCCTTGTATTGGACCGAACTCAGAGAGAACCAGATTCACGGGGTCAATTTGGTCAGAGAAACTGAAGAGAAAGTAAAAATGATACATGATTATTTAAAAGCTGATTCCGATAAGCAAAAATCCTACGTAGATTTGAAATGAAAGGAGATTGAGTTTCAAGTTGGTGATAGGGTATTTTTAAAGGTGTCACCATGGAAGAAATGTAACACCCCTCACCCGTGTCCAACTCCGGGATAGGGTTTGAGGCATTATCGACTTAGACATTCACAACTGTACAAAATCGGGTTATCAAAATTTGCCCAAAATTAAAACTTTTCAAACACATGCATATTGTCCCTTATACATGCCTTCGAAGCCTACAAACATACATTGGGGTGGTTCGGGACTAAACTGAGAACTTTAAAAATCTTTGGGCAACTTAACCAATTTTCTTGCTTTGGAGAGTCACACGCCCGTGTGGGTTGGGTCGTGTAGTCACACACACCTGTGTGGCTTGGGACACGCCCGAGTCCTCAGTCCGTGTAACTCTCTGTTTGTGACGCCAGCAACCATTTAAGGGCACACGGCCAAAGCACACGTCCATGGCCAGAGGCCGCGTCCTCTACACGGTTGAGACACAAGGCCGTGTCTCTACCCGTGTGGTCAAGACCTAGGCTAACTTCCAAGCCTTTTTGTCATCTTTACATACACACACATACATTTGACCTTGTCATCTATATAATCACTTATACCACGTAATTAGACATTAACTCATACCATAGACAAATAGGATTCCAAGCCAAAATCATTATAAGCCACATCTCATGGCTATAATCAACAAATCAATATAAGCCAATACATTTGGCTAATCACAACAACATCCATCATAGAAAAATTAAGTCCCTATACATGCCACTCACTTGAAAACATTTAACATACACATGCCAATACTCCAAGGATAATGGCTCGATAGTGTTATGCTGCCTCCGACGATCTCCAACCCTGAGCTGACCTGACAAAACTAAAAGAAATGAAAAGGAGAGAATAAGCTTTACGCTTAGTAAGCTCGCATGAAAATAATAAGCAATGCGATAACATACTATTTTCATATTCTTTCTATTTATTCAAATTCCAGTTAAGCTGTTTCCTCGAGTCACAGTAATTAAATTATTTATATCTTGAAACACCTCAAACCCGGCCCACAAGCCCTGACCGGATCTGGCATGCTTCTAGGAAAAACAATTCGAATCTTATTTGAACTTTGCTAAAATTTTTCGTGTTTTTGAAAACAGTTGTTTTGGGTTGGGTTCAAAATAAAATTTCGTGTTGTTTAGGTGTCAAAACATTTAATATTTATACTTAAGAAAACTGGACTTTAACTTTAATTCGATAATAATCGTATCATACTAAGTAATTTAAAAGCATGCATAAACAATTTAATACTTATTGCCTTATTACATCAAATAAAACCCAAATTAAATCCAAATACTTAAAGAGAGAAAGCCCAAAATAAAATAACTAAATCCAGAGTTGTGCATGGCCACCACTTGAGCTCCTGCCGACCCGGTCCTTTACTGAGTGTCACCTGAAAATAATCCCACAAGGGGTGAGTCAAATAGACTCAATGTGTACAACCAACACAAGTCTTAATTAAATTCAGGCATGTCAAATCATACATAATAACATATATAATTAATGATGCAAACTCGAACCCAAACCTAATTAACCATCCGCTACACATCACCCGTACTAACCATCACACCGTGGGGACTACTAAGTCTACCCTCCATCCGCTACACACCATCGAAGGTAGTCGCTGCAATTGACGTGATCATCGAGCTTATAAAATTCGTGGCATGGCCACCAGATATATAGTCGTGACATAAGTCACCACATTCATATATTGTGACATAAGTCACCACATTCATATATTGTGACATAAGTCACCACATTCGGATATTGTGACATAAGTCACCACATTCAGATATTGGGGTATAAAACCACCAATTCACTTCCCCTTTATATATCACCCATATGCCCCATGTCATACAAAACATGCAAATATTATGCCTTATGCCTTATTCACATTCTTATAGTTGCACTTATGTGCCATAACAGATATTTATCATGATATACTCATAGTAGGAGTGGGTAAACGTACCTGAGTATTTCGTACCATTGCATGGTACTTTTAGCCACCTCACACATGTTTTAATTAACACATATATTAAAGCATAATCATAAATTAATTGAAGCTTAGTGTAGGGGTACACACCTGATATACTTATCGCTCTATTGAAATCCCGAAATCCCGGTCTAGCATCCTAGATCCTTAGTTCCTATATTCGACCACCCTCAACATGTTAGCAAAAGCCTATTCGGCTAACTATCCAAAAATCCATAACCGAAAGCTTACCTTGCTTGCCGATTTGAGTACTCCTCAAATCCAAAACTTTGTGATCTTCCTACCTCCAATCGCCAATGCTAAATCACTTAACTTGGTTAGTTCCGCTTTTGAACAAATAAGGAATAGATCTTAAACACCAAATATGGCCTTGGCGATTGTACATAAGTGCTTACCTTGTGATCTAAAATCCCGAAATCCTTGTATACCACCGTTTACCGCCCTAAATATACATAGTTAGATTCGGCTAACATAGTAACCAATATGGCCGAATATGCACCTTCACTTACCTTATGGATCTGAAACCCGAAATTGATCCTTGCTTCTCTGGTGATATCGAGATCCATACTTAACCATTGTTAGAGTCGGCTTATGCATAAATCTATGGAAAATGGCCCTTGACCGAAACTACACGTCACTTACCTTGAGCACTTCAAATCCCGAGAGGCTCCTTTACTGCTCCCTAACGTTGGCTACACACAAAAAGAACACATCATTATGGCCTTACACACATTCAGCCATCCCTAAAACCAAGGTCAAACATTTGGTTTTGGCACACTAAAAGAAAGAGTAGGGAAATCGATTATAAGAAGTACTTACCACCAACGTTTACTTGTGAATACTAACAGAGAATAGATTTCGGCTAACCATTTCGGCTTTTAAGATTTGTGGCAAAGAAGAGAAAATAGGCACTTTGAGATTCGGCTAGGCTTTTCAATGACAAAGGGTCATTCGGGCATTCAAGAAAAAGTGATGAATCGAGTTTGAAAGAAAAGAGAGTAGGAAGGGAGAGGAAATTCAGCAAGGCACAAAGAGAAAGAAAAAGATGAATGCTCACAACAAAATTATAAGACACACTCCTTCACACTCTTCAAAGCCGAAAATACAAGCCCCTAGAGTCCAATATTCGGCCACTACATCCTCTCACTATCTAATCCTCTAATTCACTCTTCCTTAGCCAAATCTTGAAGTGTCCCTATGCCGTCCACTTCCTCTTATCCAGAGTCCATGTGCCGTCCATTTCCTCTCTTCCTTGTAGCAAAATAAAATCTTCTATTTGCTTTCCTTGTGACTCGAACCTTGGCCCATTTGCACCTGCTTGTGGTGTCACTTATAGAGGCTTTAAGTGGCGCCTCCAAGCCACTTAGACAAGCCCATCTTTGTGTGTCATAACTCCCTTACATTTTCTCTTAAGGCCACCCTACTTAGCTTCCTCTTTTAGATTTAGAATCTAATAATTTCTAAGGCACTCTCCTATTTTCTAAGGTTCACAAAATTCATACAACACATTCTTAACACATAAAGGCATGCTATTTCATATTATTAAGCAAAAATGCATAAGCCATAATCCGGGATATTACAATTCTACCCCCTTAAAATAAGTTCGACCTCGAAATTACCTGGCTAAAATAGGTGGGGGTATTACTGTCGTATTGCTTCTTCCGGTTCCCACAAAGCTTCTTCCGATCCATGGTTACGCCACAACACCTTGACCAAAGGGTCTGACTTCTTCCGAAGCACTTTCACATCTCGTTCCAGGATCTGGATCGGCTCTTCCTCATAAGACAGATCTGGTCTCAGCTCCACCTCTTCAACTGGAACTACATGAGATGAATCTAATCGGTATCGACGTAGCATGGAAACATGAAATACGTCGTGCATCTGCTTTAATTCTAGAGGTAACTCCAACTAGTATGCCACCGGTCCAATTCGCTTCAATACCCGATAGGGTCCTATAAACCTTGGACTTAGCTTCCCTTTTCGACCAAATCTCATCACCTTCTTCCATGGTGAAACTTTAAGAAACACTTGATCTCCCATATCAAATTCTATTTCCTTCCGTTTGAGATCTGCGTACAACTTCTGCCTATCAGATGCCTCCTTTAACCGTGCCCGAATTATCTTAACCTTCTCCTCGGATTCAGCCACAATTTTGGACCCAAAATTTGACGTTCCCCTAATTCCTTCCAACACGTAGGAGTGCGACACTTCCGACCATACAGTGCTTCATACGGTGCCATCCGTATACTTGCCTGATAGCTGTTATTATATACAAATTCCACTAGAGGCAAATATTCTTCCCAACTTCCTCTGAAGTCTATCACACAGCCTCTCAGCATATCCTCTAGCACTTGGATCACTCGTTCAGACTGGCCGTCTGACTGTGGATGGAAAGCTGTACTAAAATCCAATCTAGTGCCTAAAGCCTGATGTAGAGCTTTCCAAAACTGAGGCGTGAACCTCGGATCCCTATCCGAGATAATTGACATCGGTACTCCATGCAACCTTACAATCTCTGCTACATACAACCTTGCTAACTTTTGTAGGGAGTAATCAACCCGCACTGGAATAAAATGCGCGGACTTTGTCAGCCGATCCACTATCACCCATATCGAGTCCTTCTTAGTAGGTGTAAGGGGAAGCCCACTAACAAAGTCCATGGTAATTCTCTCCCACTTCCACTGCGGAATCTGTATTGGCTGAAGCAACCCTGACAGAACTTGGTGCTCAGCCTTAACTTGCTGACACGTCAAACATTTGCCAACAAATTCAGTAACTTCCCGCTTAAGACTAGGCCACCAAAATTGTTCTCTTAGATCTCTATACATTTTACTACCTCCGAGATGCATAGCATAAGGGCTACTATGCGATTCCCGAAGAATTCTCTGCCTAAGTTCTTCATCCTTCGGCATACAGACCTTACCCTTGAAGCACAACACTCCCTCATCATTAATATCATAACCTTTCAACTCCCCGTTCTGCACTTGCCAAAACTTAACACTTAGATCCTCATCCATTAACTAACTTTCCTTCACCTCATTCAACCATGTCGGTTTAACTTGCAATTCTGCCAGCAAACTTCCATCGTCATACAAGCTCAGATGTGCGAACATCACCCTCAGATCCGACACAACCTTTCGAATTAGGGCATCTGCTACCACATTCGCCTTGCCCGGGTGATACTCTATACAGCAATCATAGTCCTTCATTAGTTCCACCCACCTTCGCTGTCTCAGATTCAGCTTTTTCTGAGTCAGTAGATACTTAAGGCTCTTGTGGTCTGTGTAGATCACTGACTTTTCTCCATAAAGATAATGCCTCCATACCTTAAGGGAAAAGACCACTGTCGCCAATTCCAAATCATGCGTCGGGTTGTTAACCTCGTGTGGCCTTAATTATCGAGACGCATAAGCAACTACCTTCCCGTCTTTCATAAGGACACCTCCCAATCCTGTATGGGAAGCATCACAATGCACCACAAAATCCTTCCCTGCCTCCGACTGAATCAGAACTGGTGCTTCGGTCAAGACCCTTTTAAGCTTCTCAAAGCTCTCCTGTTGCTTATCAGTCCATATGAAAGGCACTTCCTTCCTTAACAACTTTGTCAGAGGCGCGGCTATCGACGAGAACCATTCCACGAACCTTCGGTAATAGCCTGCTAATCCTAAGAAACTCCAAACTTCCGCCATAGATATAGGGGGTTTCCAATCCAACACTGCCTTAATCTTCCGAGGATCTACCCTTATTCCTTCAGCAGATACCACATGTCCTAAAAACATAACCTCCTTAAGCCAAAATTCACACTTGCTGAATTTGGCGTAGAGCTTCTTTTCCCTTAACACTTGCAACACTATCCGAAGATGCTCATCATGTTCTTCCTCAGACTTCGAATACACCAAAATATCGTCTATGAACACAACAACAAACCGGTCCAGATAGGGTTGGAAAACCCGGTTCATCATGTCCATAAATGCGACTGGGGCATTAGTCAAACCGAACGGCATTACCAAGAACTCATAATGCACGTACCTTGTTCGAAAGCCGTCTTATGGATATTAGCCTCTTTCACCTTAAGCTGATGATATCCAGACCTTAGATCTATCTTTGAGAATATTGCCGCCCCCTTAAGCTGATCGAACAAGTCATCTATCCTTGGCAAAGGGTACTTGTTCTTGATGGTCAGCTTATTCAATTGACGATAATCTATGCACATACACATAGTTCCGTCCTTCTTCTTTCACGAATAAGACCGGTGCTCCCCATGGAGACACATTGGGTTGGATGAACCCATGGTTGAGTAATTCTTGGATCTGAGCCTTGAGCTCAACCAACTCCTTTGGTGCTATTCTTTATGGGGCAATGGACACGGAGCTGCATCAAGACAAGTCAATTCAAACTCCACCTCCTATCGAGGGTATTCTGTAATTCCCGGAAGACATCCACAAACTCCTTACAGTTCTAACTCCACTAACTCCCCTTCGTTTGTATCCAAAGCACAAATGAAGGCCAAAATCTTACACCTCTTAGAACCATCTTATCGCCTTTAATGTCAAACTATGTTAGACAAGTAGTTCCTCCTCTTGCCTATCATAACCATCACCTCATCCTCTGGGGTCCTTAACGCCATTCATTTGGCTGCACAATCCAATACAGCCCGATGCTCCACTAGCCAATCCATGCCAAGTATAAGATCAAATTCCAAGGGTAATTCCATTAAGTCGACAAGAAATACCGCTCCTTGAAGTTCCAAAGGTACTCTCAAACATCTTATTCACCACTATAGTTTGGCCTAATGGGCTTACTATAGTAATCTCCTATCGATAGTTCGAGGCTATCCTAGAGTTTCAACTACTCTATATGCAACATAAGAATGGGTCGAGCCCACATCAATCAAAGCAACATAAGGTTTGCGGATATAAGGAACGTCTTGGTTATGACGTTTGGTGCGTCTCCGTCTTCCCTCCGATGAACCACATAAACCAAACCCTTACCGCTGGCCTCTGTGTTACCAACACCTCGACCCGATGTTCCTCGTCCTCTACCAGAACCATGACCTCTGCCAGCTGAACCACGACCTCGCGGTGGCTGCTGTCCTCCTCTTCCAGCCTGGTTAGAAGCTTGACTTACTGGTCGTCCCCCTTCAGTTCTCATCGGGCAATCCTTAATCATGTTGTCCTTGGACCCACACTTAAAACATCCTCCCGTCTTTTCCAACACTCACCCAAGTGCTTTTTCCCGCACTGATCACAAGCACGATACTGCCCTCCTAAAGTAGCTTGCTGACCTCGCGACCCATCAACTCTAGGCCTCTTTTGCTCATTCCTAGATGGCCTTGATGATCCAAATCCTCTTTTTTGCCTATTCCGATTGGTGTTCTGCCTTACAGAATCCTTAATTCCCTCGGTTACCTTAGCCTTATCCATCAACACAGTAAACTTTCGCTCCTGTTATGGAGCTATCAGCAACCTCAGATCATCCCTTAGTCCATCCTTAAATCGAACACACCGCTCATGCTCAGTAGACACTATCCCTCGTGCATAACTCGTACCTTAGGAATTTAACCGTACTCGACTACAGACTTATTCCTTGAACCACCCGAAATGTCTTTCTCGCATCAATATAATGAGTGCCAACATACTTCTTCTGGTATGCTGCCTTAGCATAATCCCAAGTGAGTTCCTCAGCTGTAGCACCATCCCGCACTGTGAGCCACCATTGATATGACTCATCGCGAAAAAGCGACACCAACCCTTTCAGCTTTTCCTCGTCAGTTAAGTCGAGCTCATACATAATCTACTCAGTCGCCTCCAACTAATACTCAGCGGTACTGGGTGCCACACCTGATACACCACAGAACACCTCAGCTCCGTTGGCTCAGAGTCGCTTAGGTACCGACTTTCAGGTTCCCATTCCTTCACCCACTCCACCACCTTTCCAAACCCGGCAACCGCTTGTAACACTGCGTCATCCCCGTCGATCCACGATATTCCATATCGGTGGTGGTGGTGGTGGTGGCATTTCATTCTCAGATCCTTGACCCGATCTAACAGGTTCAGACACAATCATTCGGCCTCTTCTACGGCCATGCACGTTATGACCACGTCCCCTTGAATTCATACTTTCGCTTTGCGTTTATCTAATTAAAGAATTTTATGAATTAGTTTTGTTCTACTGATTTAACACGAACAGTTTTATGTTTAATAGTTTTAGGAAGTAGTTCTTTCGATTCATACACATATAGTCTCACATCATTCATTTAGTCACACACATGAACTTGTGTTCATTACAGAGAAATGTTGTAGTTGTCATTGTTTGTTGTTTTCCACTACCCAAGGGTGTTTCCGTAATTTTGTCCTACAAGGGTATTTTGGTAATTTTTCAAATTAGGGTATTTGAAAATGTTGTAAAATAGAGATTGTTGATATTTTACAAAAATTAAAATACTTGTTGGGAAAATTTCAAGGGTGAAATGATAATTTTATACACTAGGGGTATTTTTGTAATTTTACAAGTCGGGGTAATTTGGTAATTTTTCGCAAAATGTGGTTCTGGTGACTTTCCAAAATAAGGGTATTTTAAAGATTTCTAATTTGAGGTACTTGATAATTTTCCTTCTTGAGGGTATTTTGGTCATTTGCATAGGTTAGGGGTAATTTGGTCATTTTGTAAGTCAGGGGTAATTTCGTAAATTTTCCAAATCAAAGTATCTTAATATTTTGTAAAAACAGGGTTTTTGGATATTTGTAAGGTAAGAGATTCTTGATAAAAACTGTGGGTAGTAAGGAAATTTTATGATCCAAGGGCATTTTAGTAATTTTCCCAACCAGGGGTATTTAGGTTATTTTAGTAAATCGAGAATATTTTGAGATTTTTTTTTTCAAAATAGTTTTCCTACACCTTGAAGGGGTAGTTTGGTGATTTTAAGACTAGGGTTTTTATAAAAATATGGCTAGTCCCTTTCGGGTTTTAGTTACTGGTTTAGCCCGTGGCTGAGTCCTCTTGGTTAGGGTGAACCGTCACTACGCACCAGGTAGGATTCAAGTGGGTAGGAGCTGAGTCACTAGGACTGCTTAAATACCAAGCTCCCACTGAAACCAATCCTAAACATGCGCACAACGGTTGCCACACCCTAACTCGGTGACTTAAACACAGGTTTGTTTAATTGTGCATTAAAGTTTTATGTAATTGTTGGGGTAACTAGTCCTATAGTTCAAGTACTTATCATACTAATCTACGTTCCATTTCTACCCCTCTACAAATCATACAATAATTCACACAATGGATAGGGTACTTACCTGGTGGACTTCGGGCCGGAGACTCAGGTGCCATGCTCGAAAACCTGCTCAATTTCTTATAAAACCCAATTTCAAAAGAAAGAAACATTTTGGGCCCAAAAAGCCTCAAGGCCGAGTTTTGAATCGGGCTCTGATACCAAGTTGAAACACCCCAAACTCGACCCACAAGCCCTGACCGGATCTGGCATGCTTCTAGGAAAAATAATTCGAATCTTATTTGAACTTTGCTAAAATTTTCCATGTTTTTGAAAACAGTTGATTTGGGTTGGGTTCAAAATTAAATTCCGGGTTGTTTAGGTGTCAAAACATCTAATATTTATACTTAAGAAAAATGGACTTTAACTTTAATTCGATAATAATCGTATCATACTAAGTAATTTAAAAGCATGCATAAACAATTTAATACTTATGGCCTTATTACATCAAATAAAACCCAAATTAAATCCAAATACTTAAAGAGAGAAAGCCCAAAATAAAATAACTAAATCCAGAGTTGTGCATGGCCACCACTTGAGCTCCTGCCGACCCGGTCCTTTACTGAGTGTCACCTGAAAATAATCCCACAAGGGGTGAGTCAAACAGACTCAATGTGTACAACCAACACAAGTCTTAATTAAATTCAGGCATGTCAAATCATACATAATAACATATATAATTAATGATGCAAACCCGAACCCAAACCTAATTAACCATCCGCTACACATCACCCGTACCAACTATCACACCGTGGGGACTACTAAGTCAACCCTCCATCCGCTACACACCATCGAAGGCAGTCACTGCAGTCGACGTGCTCATCGCCCTTATAAAATTCGTGGCATGGCCACCAGATATATATTCGTGACATAAGTCACCACATTCATATATTGTGACATAAGTCACCACATTCATATATTGTGACATAAGTCACCACGTTCAGATATTGTGACATAAGTAACCACATTCAGATATTAGGGTATAAAACCACCAATTCACTTCCCCTTTACATATCACCCATATGCCCCATGTCATACAAAACATGCAAATATTATGCCTTATGCCTTATGCCTTATTCACATTCTTATAGTTGCGCTTATGTGCCATAGCAGATATTTATCACGATATACTCATAGTAGGAGTGGGTAAATGTACCTAAGTATTTCGTGCCATTGCATGGTACTTTTAGCCACCTCACACATGTTTTAATTAACACATATATTAAAGCATAATCATAAATTAATTGAAGCTTAGTGTGGGGGTACACACCTGATATACTTATCGCTTTATTGAAATCCTGAAATCCCGGTCTAGCATCCCAGATCCTTAGTTCTTATATTCGACCACCCTCAACATGTTAGCAGAAGCCTATTCGGCTAACTATCCAAAAATCCATAACCGAAAGCTTACCTTGCTTGCCGATTTGAGTACTCCTCAAATCCTGAAAACTTTGTGATCTTCCTACCCTCCAATCGGCCAATGCTAAATCACTTAACTTGGTTAGTTCCGGCTTTTGAACAAATAAGGAATAGATCTTAAAACCCCAAATATGGCCTTGGCTGATTGTCCATAAGTGCTTACGTTACAATCTAAAATCCCAAAATCCTTGTATACCACTATCGACTGCCCCTAAATATCCATAGTTAGATTTGGCTAACATAGTAACCAATATGGCTGAATATGCACCTTCACTTACCTTGTGGATCTGAATCCCGAAATTGATCCTTACTTCTCTAGTGATATCGAAATCCCTACTTAACCATTGTTAGAGTCGGCTTATGCATAAATCTATGGAAAATGGCCCTTGGTCGAAACTACACGTCACTTACCTTGAGCACTTCAAATCCCGAGAGGCTCCTTTACTACTCCCTAACGTTGGCTACACACAAAAAGAACACATCACTATAGCCTTACACACATTCGGCCATCCCTAAAACCAATGTCAAACATTTGGTTTCGGCACACTAAAAGAAAGAGTAGGGAAACCGATTATAAGAAGTACTTACCACCAATGTTTACTTGTAAATACTAACAGAGAATAGATTTTGGCTAACCGTTTCGGCTTTTAAGATTTGCGGCAAAGAAGAGAAAATAGGCACTTTGAGATTCGGCTAGGCTTTTCAATGACAAAGGGTCATTCGGCCATTCAAGAAAAAATGATGAATCGAGTTTGAAAAAAAAGAGAGTAGGAAGGGAGAGGAAATTCGGCAAGGCACAATGAGAAAGAAAAAGATGAATGCTCACAACAAAAATTCAGCACACACTCCTTCACACTCTTCAAAGCCGAAAATACAAGCCCCTAGAGTCCAATATTCGGCCACTACATCCTCTCACTGTCTAATCCCCTAATTCACTCTTCCTTAGCCAAATCTTGAAGTGTCCCTGTGCCGTCCACTTCCTCTTCTCTAGAGTCCATGTGCCGTCCACTTCCTCTCCTCCTTGTAGCAAAATAAAATCTTCTATTTGCTTTTCTTGTGACTCGAACCTTGGCCCATTTGTACCTGCTTGTGGTGTCACTTACAGAGGCTTTATGTGGCGCCTCCAAGCCATTTAGACAAGCCCATCTTTGTGTGTCATAACTCCCTTGCATTTTCTTTTAAGGCCTCCCTGCTTAGCTTCCTCTTTTAGATTTAGAATCTAATAATTTCTAAGGCACTCTCCTATTTTCTAAGGTTCAAAAATTCATACAACATATTTTTAACGGATAAAGGCATGCTATTTCATATTATTAAGCAAAAATGCATAAGCCATAATCTGGGATATTACATATCTGGAGCTACGAAATTCCAAATTAATATCTGTTAATTTTTCATAAAACTAGTCTCACATATCTTCTTACCATAAAATTTTAGAATTTTTTATTTGGGCAATCAATACATTTTATTCATTAAAGATTCCCTTGTTTCTCGGTTTGATAGCTCTAAAACCTCTTCACTAAAATTAAAATTCCTCATTACACAAAGTTTGGATAACCTTCCCGTTTATCTATCTCAAAAGTAGACTCATCAAGAATTCCTAGAATATAAATTACACACCATAACCATTTTTATACAATTTTTAGTGATTTTCCAAATTTGGAACAGGGGATTTCCGAAACCATTCAGACCCTGTCTCACAAAAATTTAAATATCTCATAATAGAAAATTTATTTACTCACACCATTTATTTTATGTGAAAATAGACTCAATAATATTTAATTTCACCTCTCATTCAGCATATAATTCAATTTATACTATTTATGGTGATTTTTCAAAATAATGTAACTGCCGTTGTTTCAATCTATTTTACTGAAAATTTTACTCTCCCATGTTTTCTTTATATTACTTTCATATGTGCACATATAACACCAAGCATGTTCAATACTAGCCATACAAATGAAATAATCATCACCAATATTTACGAGTACTCATAATGGCGCTTACACCATATCAGACTTACGATAATTTCAATCATGCATCACATATCAAACACATTATGCAAATACACACATGGTCACATGCACCCTTGTTCACAAAAACCCTTGCTCACATGTACATTTGTCACATTTCTCAATTGGTCACATTCACACCCACACTTATTCATAACATGATCGAACCACCATTAGTAAGTTATCTTATTGAACCCCTTCGAAAAACCCCGATACTCGATGGTCTCAGCACATAGCTCCACCTATACATAATTCAGTTTTCTTGTACACATGGTGAAGGTCCCTTATCACCCATGTGACCTAGCCATTCCATCTCACAGCTTTCTTGTCTACATAGCATCCAACACTAGGAACCACTCATGTGACCTAGCTACTCATAACCCGTAGCTTTCTTGTACACATGGTATACACACAGTATTACACATGTAACCTAGTTACATATGAAATTATTATCCCGTAGCTTTCTTGCACGCATGGTGAAGGTCCCTTATCATCCATGTGGCCTAGCTACATATCAAATTTTTCCATCTCATAGCTTTCTTGTGCACAAGGTGAAGGTCCGTTATCACTCGTGTGACCTAGCTACATATTGTCCGTATCTCTCGGTTTTCCAAAGGTTCAATCGAGAATTTCACATTCTATACATTTTCATATTATAGTTATCACCCAATGATTTCCATAATAACTAGAAAAATAATTATTGAACAAGTAAAATAAATGCATTATTTACATGTAAACTTTCCATTTGAGATAATAACCATTGTCATAGAAAACACCTTTAAGCATAACATTTCAACTCATTTTCCATGTCACCTATGTCACCTTTTATTATTAACATATTATTAAATCAATTCACCAACATAATATACTAAATATGTAATTTAGAAAAATCAATTTAATTCCACAATTTAGGTTTCAAACATACATTATGACATTATTGCATTATTATTAACACACCAACTTACCTCGTATCCGTAAAGCAGTAATTTACCTACTTTCCCAATTTTTGATTTTCCTCCTGTTTCTAGGTCCAAATATCATTTTTTGTGTCTAAAAAATCACATTTCACTTATTTAATTAATGTACTACTCAAAACAGTCACTAACTCAAGCATTAGAAAAATTACAATTTTACCCTTAAACTTTTGCATAATTATTTTTTTGCCCCTAGGCTCGAAAATTAAACTTCATCCCTTATTCTTATGTTTTATAACATGATGATCATTTTTCCCTTCTATGGAAACATCAAATTCTTGCTCTAACATGCACTTATGTACATTAGGTATTTTTGCCGATTATATCATTTTACTTGTTTTCACTTAAAATCGCTCAGTAAAAGTTGTTTAACATAATTCTAAGCTTCATATTCTACCACTAAACATCAAAATAAACACATTTCACCTATGGGTATTTTTCAAAATATGAACCCTAGGTTAAATTATTGCTAGAATAAGCTAAATCAAGTTACCAAGACTTCAAAAACGTAAAGAACATGAAAAACGGGGCTAGAATGGACTTACCATGAAGCTTGGAAAGCTTCAAAAACCCTATCTATGGCTTCCCATATGTTAAATTTGGCCTAAGCTTGAAGATGGGCAAATTTGGCATTTTGTTTTTAATTCATTTAATTCACTAAATTACCAAAATGCCCCTTAAAAAATCTTTTGAAACATACCCATCCATGTCCATTATTTTCCACCAACTTAACCAATGGTCTAATTATCATTTAAGGACCTCCAATTTAAAATTTCATAACAATTGGACACCTCTAACATGTGGAACTCAAGTTTTGCACTTTTTACAATTTAGTCCTTTTGACTAAATTGAGTACCCAAACGTTAAAATTTTTGAATGAGATTTTAGCAAAATCATTCTGTGAAATTTTAGACAATAAAAATATAAATAAAATAAATTTCTCAACATCGAATTTGTGGTCCTAAAACCACTATTTCGACTAAACCCAAAATCGAGCTGTTACAAGAAAGTTCTCAAATTTGGCCAAAAAGGCAAATTGAGTCCGCGCTTTATCGGACTGTATGAGGTTACCAAGAGGATAGGGCCGGTAGCTTATCGATTGGCTGTGCCATCTGAGTTGGAAAAGATTCATGATGTATTTCACATATCTATGTTGCGTCATTACCGATCAGACCCTTCACGTGTGATTATGCCGACAGAGGTTGAAATTCAACCGGACATGACTTATGGTGAAGAGCCAGTTAAGATTTTGGCACAAGAAATCAAACAGTTAAGAAATAAAAGTATAGCCATTATGAAAATATTATGGCAAAGACATGGGGTAGAAGAGGCTACATGGGAGCCCGAGGAGGCTATGAGAAACCAATATCCCAATCTTTTTGGGTAAGATTTTGGGACTAAAATCCACGAGGGGAGAATTGTATGACCGATTAAGGGCTAGTCGAGCGATGGTTTTGAAACCACTAATCCAAGGTCGTAGAAAATTATTCTAATATTATTCTATATGTTATAGCATAATTATATGAGTGCATGAAAATTCTGGTGCATTAATTTTAGCGATGTCATGCTTAATTGCAAAAAAGGACTAAATCGCATAAAGTGCAAAGTTTTATTATACAAGCTAAAAGTACCAAATAGCCATAGAAAATTAAATTAGAAGTCGTCAAAGTGCAATTAGACCCATAGAAAGGGTAGGCCGGCCATAGAGACAAAGGGGAGACATGGTCAATAGTTAGGTAGCATTTGGTGACTAAATTGATTTTTAATCATAAAATAAAGAAAAGTTATCATCTGCCCCATTTTTCTTATTCTCTCCATCAAAAATATCAACAAAAGAGGAGTTTTGGATGCCTAAAATTTTTAGCAACTTCTCACCCTTACAAATCAAGAAACACGAAGTCCGGACCGAAACCGAGGAAAGAATAAGGTGTTGGACTAAATTGAACAAATATACATATTTTGGTACCGAGGTAAGTTTGTGTGTAATAAATTCAACATCATGTCTTTATTTTTAAAATGCTTGACATTCGTGAAGATGTATATTACTTCTATGAAATTGATCAATGATGTTTCAATGAGAAAATGATGAAAATTTATAATGTTGAAGTCCCGGTTGGACTTTATGAAGTGAGAGGATACCATCATCAAGACATGAGATGTTTAAGGTCCCATATAAGACCATGTCTCAGACATGGCCTCGATACCACTACTGAGATCCTGTATAAGACGATATCTGGGATATGGCCTCAGCATCGAATATGAAAATCGTGTAAGACCATGTCTGGGACATGGCATTGGTATACGATCTTGTATAAAACCATATCTTGGATATGGCATCGACATCGATATGACATCCCGTTTAAGACCATGTCTGGGATATGGCATTGGTATCGAGATATGATCCCATGTAAGACCATATCTGGGATATGGCATTGGCATCGTACTATGTGTATGATGATTATTGTGTATCCTCAAATATTCCAAGTGGTTCAACGAGATAAAGAGTTAAGTTTATGTTGATGATGAAACTAGTGCTAAAGCCATGTGATGAAGTGATACAAGCATATGTGAGTACTTTACGAGAAATGTGTCCGATATGTGATATATGATTGGTAAGAGTACGCATGAGTAAGTTATGTCAATGTGCTTGATAAATTGTGTTATTACTCAATTCAGTGTATGAATGATATCATGAGCCTTTATGTTGCTATTTATTTCCTGCAAGCTTACTAAGCTTTATGCTTACTCCCTTTCTTTTCCATTCCCTTGTAGTTTCCTAAGCTAGTTTGGGAATTCAAAGGACATCGGAGCTCGTTTCACACTATCAAGCTATACTTTTGGGTATAGTATAGTTAGATTTAGCATTTTGAGTATAGCATGTATAGGGACTTAGTTTTTGGTTGTATGTCATAATGTTTTGGCCAAATGTGTTGGCTTAGTAGAAGATGAATTCTTCTGTATACGGCCATGGTTGATGGCTATTTCTTATTAATATATGAAATGATGATGTTAGTCATGAAAGTGCAAGTTGCATGGTTGATTAATTTGTATATTTGTGCATGAATGAGTTGGTTGCTTAATGTGGTTTATATTGGTGTAAGCATGGGTGGAAAAAAGGCTTGGTAAATAGCCTTGTTACTGTCCATACGGGTAGACACACAGCTGTGTGTCTAGGCCGTGTGTGACACACGGTTGGCCCCATGGGCGTGTGTTTGGCCGTGTGTCCCCCTGCATGCTAAGTTGGCAAAACAGAATGCCCCGTAGTAACCACACGGGCTGAGACACAGTCGTGTATCTCAACCGTGTGGATGACACGGCCCTAGGACATGGGCATATGCTCAGGCCGTGTGAAGTCTACACCTGAACTTAGGAATTTGATTTGTCACACGGGATAATGACACGGGCGTGTGTCTTGTCCATGTGACCATCTGATGTTGATGACGTTAGAAAAAGAATGTCAAGGTTTTCACACATCGGTTAAGACACGGGCGTGTAATGGCCATGTGAAGGACACTGGCTATAGACACGGGCGTGTGACCAGCAGTGTGAAAACCTTGTAGGTTCGAGTTGAGAAATAAATTCACACGAACAATGGACATGGGCGGTTGTGATGACATGGTCTGCCAACACGGGCATGTGGCCCTATTTTGATAACATTTTCTAAGGTTTTCCAAGGAACTCGAATTGTTTTCGAAATGTTTCTAAGATGTGTTTTGGGCTTCGGAGGCCGATATTGTAACACCCCAAACTCGGCCTAGAAGTTAGGTCCGAATCCGTGTGTCACACTAAAAAGTTTTTCGGTAATGTATAAAGAAAACATGTCGTAATGAGATAAAAAATGTTAGATCCTTTTCTATTCAGATAAAAATAGATGTTGATTTGTTAAAATCAAGAAAATCAAGTTTGACTTGAGATATTTAATAAAATACTACTAATTTCAAGATTGATCGATTAAATTTGAAGTAATAATTTTATAAAATCGTGACTTTTGGAAATATCGTTGATAGTTCGAGGAAATTTTCGTATTAAAAATATTTGTAAAAGTTTATTTTGAAATTCATTTGTTAATCGATTTTGGAAAACCTTTATTATGATTCTAGAAAATCCCATTTAAAATAATTTGAGTAAAATATAAACACGCCAAATATAAAGCAAAATAAAATAATCCAGAGGTCTTACTACAACATAACCTAAAACACCCCAAACCCGGCCCATGAGCCTTGACCGGATCTGGTATGTTCCATGTTGTAAACCGCTTCAAATTCTTTTGTTACTTAGGAAAAACTTGTGTGTTTTGAAAGAAAGATTGTTTTGGGTTGGGCTTGAGTTGAAAACAAGTTTATTTCATTATTAAAATCCTTTACTTTAGGTGACAAAACATTTAGGGTTTAGTTCATGATAAATTCACTTAGTCTTTTTTTTTTAAATAATATTTTGTACCAGGATAAGTAGAAGTAAAATAAAATAATTCAACTATGGCCTTACTACATCAAATAATTCCCAAAAATAAATTCAAAGTACTCAAAATAATAAGAGTCCAAAACGAAGAAAAATCTGAACTTCACATGGCCTCCACTAAGCATCTGCCGGCCCGGTCCATCACTGGTCGTCACCTGAAAAGTAATCCCACAACGGGTGAGTCAATGACTCAATGTGTAACCAACACTAAAATTTAATATTTCGCATACAATATCATACATGTTCATAAAACATTTAAACATATTTTAAGCTATACCATCGGGTATCACACTATGATTTGAGTTAAAGTGAACTCAAACGTTTTCTAACTTACGCATCGATTTTCTACTAAGTCAAAATGTTTTTGTAACAATGATAAACAACTCAAACTTCTTAACGAGATAAACTGCTTTTACCTACATGTCCGATTGAGTTTTCAAAATTTTCGGTTTTCAAATACATCATCGATTTCAATTAAACCTTCTCAAGTTTTTCTTCAAATACAAAATTTTAGCGAAGTGTTTTCCTCAAACTTTTAAACTCAAACCTAAACCTCTCAAAACCTTTTTCCTCAGAATATACCGTATTCGCCGTGGTGTATTGACCGGTTTGGGGTGTTACATTTTGGTATCGAGCTAAGTTCAAAGGTTTCATTGTGGCCCGGGGCCCAAAATGTTTTAAAACTATAGTTTTTGAGTTATTCTGTTTTAAAAGTATGGTTTGAAAGGCATGGCACCGAGTCACCGGCACCAATCCGCCCAGGTAAGTACCCCGTACTATTGTTTGTGGTAATGATATTGATGAGATTGGATGGCTAGTGATAGTAAGACTACTCTAGAAACTGAAACTGATAGGACTGAGTGGACTCGCGAAAATGAAGCTCCTTTAATATTCATAAGACTTTGCTTTTAAACAGTGGAATAAATACTGATACATAAAATTCTTTAAATCGATTTAGATTTAGTCATGAGTACCCGAGGTGGACGTGGTCGTAAGCAGGTCGCAGAGGATGACGGTTTCGAACCCGTAGGTTCCGTCAAGGGTCGAGAACGAGGTATCGATTCTCGCCACCACCAAGGTGGTGAGTTTCAAGAGCGCATCGATGACGCAGTGTCACAAAGCGATGTCATGAAAGTGTTAGAAAGGGTAGCTAGAGTAGGTGGAGGTGTAGGAGCTAGGAAATCGTGCCGAGCGACTTTGAGCAAATGGGGTCAATTCTTTCGGGTGTCTCGTGTTGCCCCTAGACCGCTTGAATATTACCGGAAGCAATGTAAGCGGATCATGGATGATCTAGACCTAATCGCTGAAGAAAAATTAAAGGGATAGTATCACTTCTCGAGATGAGTCATACCAATGGTGGCTCCTTTGTCGACAACTGCCTACAAATACCAAGATCCGACTTGGGGCTATTTTCGCCGCTATCGAAAAAGTACGTGGGGCTAACTACATTAATGAGCGAGGAAAGCATTTTCGAGATTAGTTCAGGGAGCAAACTGGTTTGAGTACGAGGCGTAGTTTCGAGGTCGAGTCGGTATGCTGTGGGTATGGTGGCTCTTGAACATGAGAGGTGCGTTCGTTTGAGGATGGCTCATGGACGAATTAAGGTTGATAATTGCGCCAACAGGAGCGTGAATTTGCGGCTCGTTGAAAAGGCGAAGGTAGCCGAGGCATTAAGGAGTCTGTGGAGGTATGGATAGGAACCACACAAGAGGAGTTTTGATCTTCCGGTCGCAAGTAATCACCGAAAAGGGCTAGACCGAGGGGCCGAATCACGGTAGGTTTGTTGTCGCTAGGCGTGGACCGCCGCAGGTAACCGCTAGGGAAGGCTCATCGGGGAGGATGTTGGACTGATGGTAGAGGTCGCTTTGAGTGTGGCTCATTGGACCACCGTGTGAGGGACCTGCCCACGCAAGTTGGCTAGAATTCACAGAGAGTCGTACGCACTCAAGATAGGAATAATGGACCACCACCGTAGAGGGGCCGAGGTAATGGCAGAGGAGGTAATGGTTCGGTCGGGGCCGTGAGAGCACCACGCGTGAGGTGCGTGTAGTTCGAGGCCAAACAAAGGGGTTGGTGTATGTCATGAGGCGCCGAGAGGAGGGCGACGATCGGACGTCATTATCGACGCTTTTTAATCTTTGGTTCTCCATTTATCGCTTTAATTGATGTGGGTTCAACACATTCATATGTTGTTAGTAGCATAGTGAAGACCATGGATTTAGACTCGAGATATCTTCTAGGCGATGACCGTAATAAGCCCTCAGGTCACTCAGTAGTGGTAGATAAACAGATAGAGACGCACTCTAGAACTCCAAGGGTATCTTTTGTGGTCGATCCGATGGAACCGCCGTTGGGGAGTTCGATCCGATTCTCAGATGGATTGGTGGTTAAGTACCAGCGAAGTTGGATTGCACGGCTAAGCGCATGATTCAAAAACACTTTGGGTGATGAAGTAGTTCGATCGGTAATAGGAGGAATTATCTATCGAATGTGGTATCCGCCCGAAGCCAGAAGATGGTCGAAGGGTCGTGAAGCATATGTGGTTCATGTGTATGCCTTGGAGGCTAAGGAGTCCGTGGAGACGGTTCAACAGATTGGGGAATTTGTTGATGTGTTTCGAGGAGCTTCGGTTTGCCACCGATCGAGAGGTAGAGTTCGGGATAGATCTGCTACCGTAATCGCGCCAAGATTCCATTGCTCCACACGTGATGGCACCTAAAGAGTTAGTGGAGCTTAAGGCTCGATCCGTGAATTGTTGGATCGAGGCTTTATCGTGCCAAGTATTTCACCTTGGGAGCTTTGTATTTTGTCAAGAAGAAAGACGGTACCATGCGGATGTGTATAGACTACCGCAACTGAATAAGTCGACGATCAAAACAAGTATCCACTACCCTGATAGATGACTTGTTTGATCACCGAAGGGCGCCGGTTTTCTCAAGATCGACTTAAGGTCCGGTATCACCAGCTAAGGGTAAAGGAGGCGATATCGTAAGACGGCATTTCGTACTCGGTATGGGCACTTTGAGTTCTTAGTTATGCCGCTCGGGTTGACTAACGCTACGGCCACGGCCTTCATGGATCTCGATGAATAGGGTGTTCCAACAAAGATTCAGATCATCAGTAGTGGTTTTTATCGGCGACATCTTGGTATATTCAAGGACCGAGGAGGAACATGATGCCCATTTATGGGTGGTATTGCGATTCTAAGGGAGAAACAAATTTCTATGCTGAAGTTCAAGAATGCGAGTTCGCTTAGGGAGGTGACGTTTTGGGTCATGTAGTGTCGGCTGAGGGATTAGAGTGGACCCCTATAAGATAGAGGCCGCTTTGGATTGGAAGTCGCCTAAGTCAAGAGTGAGATTCGTAGTTTTCGGCCCGCAGATACTATCAAGATTTGTAGAGGGTTTCTCTTTGATCGCAGCACCGATGACTAAATTATTGAGAAAAGGGGTTTCGTTTATTTGGACTGAGAAGCAGCAGGAGAGCTTCGATAAGTTGAAGAAGATTTTGACTCAAGCTCCGGTTCTGATTCAACCTGAGGCTGGTAAGGAATTCAAAGTGTACTGCGATGCATCACATATGTGTTTGGGTTGTGTGCCGATGCAGAAGGAAGGTTGTGGCTTACGATCTCGCAAATGAGGCCACATGAGGTACATTATCCAACGCACGATCTGGAGTTAGCGGCTGTAGTTTTTGCCTTAAAGATATGGAGGCACTACTTGTATGGAGAGAGATCGATAGTCTACACGGACCATAAGAGTTTGAAGTACCTTCCACTCGTAAAGACTTGAATCGAGATGTACCGATGGATTGAGTCGGTGAAAGACTACGATTGCTCAATTGAGTATCATCCGCAAGGCTAACGCCAGGCGCACGCGCTGAGCCGTAAGGTTGTTTCGGATTTAAGAGCGTTGTTTGCCCACTTGAGTTTGTAGGACGGCTGTGAGTATTCGGGCAGAGCTGCGAGTGTTGCTTTACATGGGTTGAGCAGATCGAGAAAAACAATTGTCGGATGAGGTTCCGAAAGCGCAGAGGACACAAAAGTGTAATGATGGTTTGAAGGGTTATAGCTTGTCTAGTGATGGGGTGCTGTGTTTTCAAGGGAAAGCTTGTATGCCGAGGGAATCGGAGCTAAGGCAGAAGATTCTTCAGGATGCACATAACAGTCCCTACGCCATGCATCCTAGAGGTAGCAAATGTATAGAGATCTCAGAGAACAGCCTACGATGGCGGTCCGAAAAAAGAAGTGATGAGTTGGTAGGGAAGTGTCCGACATGTCAAGAGTTAAGGTCGAGCATCGCCATCATTCGCGTTGTTTCACCAAGGAAGATTCCTCGATGGAAGTGGGAAAGGATAACTATGGATTTAAATCGGTGGATTACCGCTACACCGAGCAAGAAGGATTCAGCTTGGGTATCAGGATCTACCGACTAAATCACTCACTTTATTCGGTGAGGTGGATTACTCACCGTAGAGGTTGGCAAAGTCAGTATGTGTCGAGATAGTGAGACTACACGGGTGCCGTGATCGATCATCTCGGATAGGGACCCTGTGTTCACGCTCAAGGTTCGAAAGCGTTGCATCAGCTCGGGTACACTGTTAGATTTCAGCACGGCATTTCATCCGCAGACTGACGGGCAGTCGGAAAGGGTTATACAGATCTTGGAGGATATGCTATGAGGGTGTGTTTTGGATTTCAGGGGTAGTTGGGAGGAAAATCTACCATTAGCTGAGTTCGCCACAACAATAGTTACCAAGCAAGTATCAAGATGGCACCTTATGAGGCGTTGTACGGAGAAAGTGTCGCTTACCTACTTGTTGGACGAGTTAAGTGAACGTCCATTGTTGGGACCGAGTTGGTTGTCGAGACCAAGACAAGGTTGTTGATTCAGACTTCGGCTGAAAGAAGCTTCGAACCGGTAGAAGTCCTATGCCGATCTTAAGCGAGAGATATTGAATTTGTTTGGGAGATCGGGTTTTCCAAGGTCTCACCGTGGAAGAAAGTATTAAGGTTCGGAGGAAAGGCAAGCTAAGTCCGAGGTTTATTCAATGATAAGGTAATCGAGACGAGTGGGACCAGCTTGCATATCACCGAGTTGCCAGCAGAGCTAAGTCGATTCATAACGTGTTCCACGTTTCGATGCTTCGGCGTTATCGCTCAGATCCATCGCACGTGGTGACAGTGGGAGAGATTGAGGTAAACCCAGATATGACCATGGGGAAGAGCCCGATGATTTTAGATCGGATGTGAAGGTTCTGCGTAAGAAGTCCGTGCCCTTGGTTAAGGTTCTTTGCGGAATCATGGCGTGGAAGAAGCGACGTGGGAACTTGAGGATACGATGAGACAGCAATACCCGCAACTCTTCTGACCAGGTAATTTCGAGGTCAAAATTATTTTAAGGGGGTAGAACTGTAATATCCCGGGATAAGGGCTATTTTATTTTGGCGTTGTTTGCATGTTAGTGGCTCGCTATGTTGTTGTTTGTGTGGTTTCGGGGCTTAGTTGTAGGCTAGGAGTGAGCCTAAGTGGGTGGAAAAATTTTAGTTTTTGGGCTTTAGGGGATAGGAGCTGAAGGAGCTAGGTCTTATATATTTTAATTGGTGTTCTTGAGCACAAATGAAGAGCTAGCAAAGTGGCAAGCATGCGCCACTTGGAGCATGTGTATGGCGTCAATTGCAAGGGAGGAGGTCCTGAGTTCAAGCTGCGAAAATCCCTATTTTGGCTCTCATTTTGACTGCATGGGGAGGAGGAGTTGTTGGTAGTTCAAACTCTACCATGGACTAAGTCAACACATTCAAATGGTGGGTGGTGAGTGAATGTAGGAGGAGACTAGTTCAATAAGTTTGAATTAGGGCTTGGGAGTATTTGGGGAGGTTGGCGGATTTGGAGAGAGTTTGGGGAGGGAAAAGAGTGGCCTATTGTTATTGTGGAGAGTACCAAATTTCCACTTAGGCAAATGTGCATTTTCGGTCACAATTTTATTTTGGTAAGCTAATTTTTGTTTAGTCAAAAGCTAGTAAAAGATCTCTTCATTTGCAAATAGCCTAAGCTTTAAAAAGAACCTTCCATTTTTCTCCTTGAAACCAAAAGTAAAGCAACTTTATTTTCCAACTTTGCACTCTTTCTACATTTTGGTGAAGCCGAGTGTTCTTTTGCATTTTTTCTTCTTTGTCATTTGTGTAAACCAAACCTCAAGCACCTTTATCGCCGTAAATTCTACCTTGTTTCTTCTCTTTTTATTTTTCATTTGAACAAAGCCAACCTAGCATCCTACTTCCATCTTTTTCCTCTATTGAAACCTTGGTAGCCGAATATTCATCTCTCCTTTCTTTTCCAATTGTTGAAGTCAAACTAGTGATCCTTCCTTCTCACATTTTCTTTTGTTTTTACAACCCTTGTGCCGATTTCTCCATTTGTTTCATACCATTTCATTGTCAAACCATCTTCCCTTGTTCCCTTAACTTTCATTTCCTTTTCTTAATACCATCTTGACCAAGCACTTCTCCATTTATCGCTTTATACTCTCCTTTCTTTTCACACAAAGTCAAGGTAGAAGTGTTAACGCTCAGGCCGAATCTTTTCTCTCCTAGTGGTGTTTGTTGGCCGAATATTGGGTGTTGTTGGGTGCTTGTTTCCAATCGGTTGGTAGTGGGTAAGAGCTTGGCCGAATGGCCATTTTTCCTCTTTCGTTCTTATATTTTGTGGTTTAAATGAAGGCCGGTTTTGTTATTGGTTGAAGGATATTGATCTAATGTGTAGACCAATTTCTTTATAGGGCATTCGGATTTTGGGAACAAGTGGGAGGAGCCTTGTTATCTGATAAGCAAACGGTAAGTGGTGGTAAGAGTAGTTTTCTTTTAGATTATTCATTTAATCTTCGTTAAGTCAAGCTGTTAAGGGATTAGCCATTTTCTTTCTAGGGTGAGGCCGATTGTTGGATGAACCATTGTTGTTTCCGAATTGGGTAGAAAACCAAAGCAAGCTTAAGGTAAGGGTAATCGATATACCCCTTTGGATTAAATGGTTTTGGCCGAATGAGTTAAGTGTTAATCCCTTATTGGCCGATTGTAGGATCAGGGTTGTCGGGGTGATCGAGGGGCGAGACCGATTCTAGGGATTAACACCTTCGCTATTTCGTGTGTGTAACCCAACACACTATCTTAACTAAGTAATGTGATAACCTGCTTGTGTAATGAAACAAAGGTGGTTGACTATTTCGATACCCATTGAGGTATGGATACGGATTCGTAAGTCCGTTTCATTATGAAATATGTGATGATATACTATATCATGATTGTTGATGTATATACTTTGGGATGCCATATCAAGCATATGAGCATGATAGCATGATTGCACGATTTTGCATCTAGTATGATATGTGATTGGGTGATATGAGAGGAGGGGGAGTATGATATCCGTGTCTTTAGGACACCGTGTCTTTGGGACACCGAGGTTTGGCACCTCCAAAGGGTTTGGTACCACGATTTTGTGACTTTGGGTCACCAGAGGTTTGGCACCTTAGCGTCTCGTCCCAGTGGCTTAGTACCACAGTGGGTTGGCCCCATAGTTGATTATACGGGATTGACGCCAGTGATTTGGTATCACACGATGGGTTGGCCCCATCATCGGATTTGTGACTACGGCCACCAAAGTGATTTGGTATCACATTGTGTCTTTGGGACACCGAGGTTTGGCACCTCATTGCGACTCGTCCCTGTGGTTTGACACCACCGTGGGTTGGCCCCACTTATAAGATACGGGATCGTCGCTAGTGATTTGGTATCACACGATGGGTTGGCCCCATCATTGGATTATTTGTGACTTGGTCACCAAAGTGGTTTGGTACCACAAGATGGATATCGTGACTTTGGGTCACGGTGGTTTGGCACCACCAAAGGGTTTGGTACCACACGGTAGAAAAGATGATGTGGTTGGTTAGGATCGGTGCATTACTTGCATTATTTTGTTATGATGTGTGTTGGCATGTTATACCGGAGAGGATTTATACACCGAGTCTTGCGACTCACTCTCTCCTTTGACTTTTCAGTGACACTTAGACGCGACATGGAGCCGGATGGACTCGAGGTGCTCATGCCATGCTTAAATAAGGATTTGCTCTTGACTTTTATGAATTTGGTACTTAAGCATATTTATTACTATTTGGTTTTATTTGGGTTTGTAAATGGCCTTTTAAAATTATGTTTTGTTTATGTTTAAAGTAGATTTGTAATAAGCCTTAACAAATTAACTGGGTTAAGATGTGCTAAAACTTGGAAAGATAACGATTTTAAAACTACAAAAGCGATATTTTAAGCTATACCATCGGGTATCACACTATGATTTGAGTTAAAGTGAACTCAAACGCTTTCTAACTTAAGCACGATTTTCTACTAAGTCAAAATGTTTTTGTAACAATGATAAACAACTCAAACTTCTTAACGAGATAAACCTGCTTTTACCTACATGTCCGATTGAGTTTTCAAAATTTCCGGTTTTTAAATACATCATCAGATTTCAATCAAACCTACTCAAGTTTTTCTTCAAATACAAAATTTTAGCGAAGTGTTTTCCTCAAACTTTTAAACTCAAACCTAAACCTCTCAAAACCTTTTTTCCCTGAATATACCGTATTCGATTCGTGGTGTATTGACCGGGTTTGGGGTGTTACATAGTTTTTGGTTGTATGTCATAATGTTTTGGCCAAATGTGTTGGCTTAGTAGAAGATGAATGGTTGATGGCTATTTCTTATTAATATATGAAATGATGATGTTGGTCATGAAAGTGCAAGTTGCATGGTTGATTAATTTGTATATTTGTGCATGAATGAGTTGGTTGCTTAATGTGGTTTATATTGGTGTAAGCATGGGTGGAAAAAAGGCTTGGTAAATATCCTTGTTACTGTCCATACGGGTAGACACACAGGTGTGTGTCTAGGCCATGTGCGACACACGGTTGGCCCCATGGGCGTGTGTTTGGCCGTGTGTCCCCCTGCATGCTAAGTTGGCAAAACAGAATGCCCCGTAGTAACCACATGGGCTGAGACACAGCCGTGTATCTCAACCGTGTGGATGACACGGCCCTAGGACATGGGCATATGCTCAGGCCGTGTGAAGTCTACACCTGAACTTAGGAATTTGATTTGTCACACGGGCTAATGACACGGGCGTGTGTCTTGTCCGTGTGACCATCTGATGTTGATGACGTTAGAAAAAGAATGTCAAGGTTTTCACACATCGGTTAAGACACGGGCGTGTAATGGCCATGTGAAGGACATCGGCTATAGACACGGCGTGTGACCAGAAGTGAAAACCTTGTAGGTTCGAGTTGAGAAATAAATTCGCATTTAACAATGGACATGGGCGGTTGTGATGACATGGTCTGCCAACACGGGCATGTGGCCCTATTTTGATAACATTTTCTAAGGTTTTCCAAGGAACTCGAATTGTTTTTGAAATGTTTCTAAGATGTGTTTTGGGCTTCAGAGGCCGATATTGTAACACCCCAAACTCGGCCTAGAAGTTAGGTCCGAATCCGGTGTGTCACACTAAAAAGTTTTTCGGTAATGTATAAAGAAAACATGTCGAATGAGATAAAAAAATGTTAGATCCTTTTCTATTCGTACAAAAATAGATGTTGATTTGTTAAAATCAAGAAAATCAAGTTTGACTTGAGATATTTAATAAAATACTACTAATTTCGAAGATTGATCGATTAAATTTGAAGTAATAATTTTATAAAACTGTGACTTTTGGAAATATCGTTGATAGTTCAAGGAAATTTTGTATTAAAAATATTTGTAAAAGTTTATTTTGAAATTCATTTGTTAATCGATTTTGGAAAACCTTTATTATGATTCTAGAAAATCCCATTTAAAATAATTTGAGTAAAATATAAACACGCCAAATATAAAGCAAAGTAAAATAATCCGAGGTCTTATTAACATAACTCGAACACCCCAAACCCGCCCACGAGCCTTGACCGGATCTCGTATGTTCCACAGTGTAAACCGCTTCAAATTCTTTTGTTAATTAGGAAAAACTTGTGTGTTTTGAAAGAAAGATTGTTTTGGGTTGGGCTTGAGTTGAAAACAAGTTTATTTCATTATTAAAATCCTTTACTTTAGGTGACAAAATATTTAGGTTTAGTTCATGATAAATTCACTTAGTCTTTTTTTTTTAAATAATATTTTGTACCGAGGATAAGTAGAAGTAAAATAAAATAATTCAACTATGGCCTTACTACATCAAATAACTCCCAAAAATAAATTCAAAGTACTCAAAATAATAAGAGTCCAAAACGAAGAAAAATCTGAACTTCACATGGCCTCCACTAAGCATCCGGCCCTGATCCATCACCGGTCGTCACGAAAAGTAATCCCACAATGGGGTGAGTCAACAGACTCAATGTGTAACCAACACTAAAATTTAATATTTCGTGCATACAATATCATACATGTTCATAAAACATTTAAACAATATGATGCAACCCGAACCCAAACCTATATGCCATCCGCTACACACCACCGTACCATCCTACACACCGTGGGACTACTAAGTCGACCTCCTTCCGCTACACTCCATATCGCGATCTTAGGTCACCGTATTCGTGGTCTTAGGTCACCACGTTCAGATTTGTGGTCTTAAGTCACCACATTCAGATTCATCGTGGTCTTAGGTCACCACACGGTCTTAGGTCACCGTGTTTGTGGTCTTAGGTCACCACCCTTTTCATATTACCCATATGCCCCCATATTTCATACACAATATGCAAAATCATGCCTTAATTCACATTCTTATCACTTTTCACATGTTAAAAATAACATATATTCATATTCCTAGTAGGAGTAGGAAACGTACCTTAGTACTTTGTATCATAGTATGGTACCTTAGCCATATTCACATTCTTATAAACATGCACATTTAATTTAAAACATAGCCATGAACATATTAAAACTTAGAGTAGGGTACACACAAGTACCTTAGCCATATTCTTACACTTTCATATTAACACATATAATGAATTAAAGCGTAAATCTATTGAGATTTAGTGGGGTACACACGGTACCTTAGCCATATTCTTACACTTTCATATTAACACATATAATGAATTAAAACCAAAATCTATTGATATTTAGTGTGGGGTACACACCTAATTCGCTTAACAATTTCAATCGAAATTCCAAAATCCAATCTAAAGCCTTAGATCTCAAGTCCCTACATTCACCAACCTTAGTATGTTAGCATAAAGCCTATTCGGCTATAAAACCAAATCCTAATAGGATTAGTACACTAAAACTTACCTTGGTGCCAAATCCCAAAATCTTCACTATACTCTTTCTTGTATTTGGCAAAGCTTTAAATCAATTTAACAAATTAGTTTGCTTTTGAATAAATATCAACTAGATCTAAAACACCAAAAATAGGCCTTGGTGAATATTCGCATGTCTTACCTTGTGGATTTTAAATCCCAAATTCACCGAATAACTAGGGAACACGCGCCTATGGTGTACCTTCGGAAAAGAACTTCTCCTTCTTGTAGTTGACTTAAACAAATCTCAAAAGATCTCTTCAAAGTTTCGCAACAAGATATTAATTGGGTTAGTCCTAGATTTGGCAAATCTTAAAAGAAAAGGATGAAAATAGAATGATAACTAGTTCTTACCCTTAATACGTAAGTCGACAACCCCTTGTTTGAAGTCTCAAAACTATTTGGCTATGGCCTTGATTTTAGCAAACTTTCGCTTTTGGAAGATTATGAAAGAAGAAGAGAAAGAGTTTGAGCAATTTGGTAGTGAAGTTTTGGCTACACAAGGTGTATTTTGGCTTGGCAAAACAATGAAGAAATGAGATATTTGCTAGAGAGAATTCGACGGCAGAGAGAGAGAGTTAGAAGAAAGAATGAATGGCCCTCTTTTCCTTTTATAGCCGAGATTCCTAGGCTAAAGTCCCCTACTTGGCCACCACTCTTCCTATGTGATAATTATCACTTTATCAAAAGAATTAATTCAACAATTATCTCCTATTTAGCCGAAATTCTAAAGGAAATAAAACTCCTCTTTAAGAGTCCTCATGCCGTCCACCTCCCTGCTCTTTGTAGAAAAATAAAACTTCTTTTATTTGCTTCCTAAGTGACTCGATCCCTGGCCCAAATACACTTGCATGTGGTGCCATTTCCAGAGGTCCTAAGTGGCATCTTCAGGCCACTTTTCCAAGCCTGTTTGTGTGTCAAATTTCACATACTTTTTCTCTTAAGGCCACCTTGCCTTAATTTCCTCTTTTAAACTTTAAAACTCTACATTTTTGAGTCATTTCTAAGTTTCCAAAAATTTTCATTTGGCTCTTTAAACTTGACATTTCCTTACATTTCCTAGTTTCCAGAAATGTTCACTTTCCTCTTTTGAATCATTTCTAAATCATTTTCCTAGTTTCCATAAATGTTCACTTTCCTCCTTTAAACTTATCATTTCTAAAGCATTTCCTTACTTTTCCAGGACATTTCCCTACACTTCCTTACATTTCCCTACATTTCCTTACATTTCCATACATTTCCATACATTTCCATACATTTCCATACATTTCCTTACATTTCCATACATTTCCATACATTTCCTTATATTTTCATACATTTCCATACATTTCCTTACATTTCCTTATATTTCCATACATTTCCATACATTTCCTTATATTTCCATACATTTTCATACATTTTTAGGTTTCCAAAAATGTTCAAAACACATTCATAACACATAAGACATGTCATTTCGTACAATTAAACCGAAAATGCATAGGCCCTTTTCAGGATGTTACATTTCTACCCTCCTTAAAAATAATTTCGTCCTCGAAATTACTTACTAACAAATGTACAATCCTTCTCACCACACTATGCTTACGTACAAGACTCGATCTTAATAGAACCATCATACTTTCCAGCACAATCTCTAAGTTCACGCCCTTAGACCTCATTTCTAACGTCGCGATTTAATCGATTAAGAAGTTTTATGTATTAAAAATTTTGTTTCACCGATTAACATGAAGAAGTTTTATGGAAAGAATTTTAGAAGTGGTTCTTTCAGTATTCATACATGCACACGATCTTTACATTCATACATCCATCAATCAATTATGAACTTTCGTTCATTCGGAGAAATGTTGTAGTTTTCATTGTTGTTGTTTTTCCACTACCGTGGGTATTTTCGTAATTTGTCCTCTAGGTATTTTTTTCAATTTATCAAACAAGGTTCCTTGGTGATGTTGTCAATAAGGGTATTTTGGTAATTTTTAAAATCCGGGGTATTTTTAAATTTTGAAATTACAGGGTATTTCAAGAATAACTGTGGTAAATTTATAAATCTTAATAAACCAAGGATATTTTGGAATTTACAAAACTTGAAGGTTGTTTCTGAGAATTTGTTTCCAAATCAGTGTTGTTGCAGAAATTTTTGAAGATCGGGGGGTCATTTTGGTAATTTTGCAACTCGGGGGTATTTTGGTAATTTATAGGTTAGGTGTAATTTCATAAATTTTTTTCTTCCCATAATCAAGGTATTTTGATATTTTGTAAATTTAGGGTTCCTTTAAGCAAAGTAGTGAAATTTTGATAAGAACTGTGTGTATTTTGAAATTCCATAAACCAAGGGCATTTTCTTTGTAATTTTACCACTAGGGGTATTTTAGTAAATTGGTAAATCAGAAATATTTCAGGAAAATTTATAACAATAATCTTTTCAAATCAAGAGGGTAATTTAGAAATTTTAAAACTAGGGTTTCCATAAAAATACGGCTAGTCCTTTTCGGGTTTTAGTTAGGGGTTTAGCCCGTGTATAAGTCCTCTTCGTTAGGGTGAACCGAGGCTACGCACCAGGTAGGATTCAGGTGGAGAGGAGGCGAGTCACTAAGACTGCTTAAATACCAAGCTCCCACCGAAACCAATCCTAGACATGCGCACCATGGTTACCACACCCTCACTCAGCGACTTAACCATAGGTATGTTTAGTTAAGCATTTAAGTCTTATGTATTTGTTGGGGTACACTAGTCCTAGGGTTCAAAATACTTATCAGACTAATCTATGTTGCCATAAAAGCCCATACATTTCACATATTCAAATCACTTGAAGTCAAGTACTTACGGTGGATCATGGGTTCTGAGACTTAGTGGGCCATGCCAGAAAAACTGCTTAATTCACAAAATTTCTTTTGGGCTTAACCTTGAAAACGTTTTGGGCCTTAAACCCAAGGCCGAGAGTTTTAAACTGGGCTCTGATACCAAATTGAAACACCCCAAACCTGGCCCACGAGCCTTGACCGGATCTGGTATGTTCCCCAGTGTAAACCGTTTCAAATTCTTTTGTTAATTAGGAAAAACTTGTGTGTTTTGAAAGAAAGATTGTTTTGGGTTGGGCTTGAGTTGAAAACAAGTTTATTTCATTATTAAAATCCTTTAATTTAGGTGACAAAATATTTAGGGTTTAGTTCATGATAAATTCACTTAGTCTTTTTTTTTAAATAATATTTTGTAGCAGGATAAGTAGAAGTAAAATAAAATAATTCAACTATGGCCTTACTACATCAAATAATTCCCAAAAATAAATTCAAAGTATTCAAAATAATAAGAGCCCAAAACGAAAAAAAATCTGAACTTCACATGGCCTCCACTAAGCATCTGTCAGCCCGGTCCATCACTGGTCGTCACCTGAAAAGTAATCCCACAACGGGGTGAGTCAACAGACTCAATGTGTAACCAACACTAAAATTTAATATTTCAGGCATACAATATCATACATGTTCATAAAACATTTAAACAATATGATGCAACCCGAACCCAAACCTATATGCCATCCGCTACACACCACCTGTACCATCCTGCACACCATGGGGACTACTAAGTCGACCCTCCTTCCGCTACACTCCATATCACGGTCTTAGGTCACCGCACTCGTGGTCTTAGGTCACCACGTTCAGATTTCTGTGGTCTTAAGTCACCACATTCAGATTACTGTGGTCTTAGGTCACCACATTCACTTCCCCTTTTCATATTACCCATATGCCCCCATATTTCATACACAATATGCAAAATCATGCCTTAATTCACATTCTTATCACTTTTCACATGTTAAAAATAACATATATTCATATTCCTAGTAGGAGTAGGAAACGTACCTTAGTACTTTGTACCATAGTATGGTACCTTGCCATATTCACATTCTTATAAACATGCACATTTAATTTAAAACATAGCCATGAACATATTAAAACTTAGAGTAGGGTACACACGGTACCTTAGCCATATTCTTACACTTTCATATTAACACATATAATGAATTAAAACTGTAAATCTATTGAGATTTAGTGTGGCGTACACACGGTACCTTAGCCATATTCTTACACTTTCATATTAACACATATAATGAATTAAAACCGTAAATCTATTGAGATTTAGTGTGGGGTACCCACCTGATTCGCTTAACAATTTCACTGAAATTCCTAAAATCCAATCTAAAGCCTTAGATCTCAAGTCCCTACATTCGACCAACCTTAGGATGTTAGCATAAAGCCTATTCGGCTATAAAACCAAATCCTAGTAGGATTAGTACACTAAAACTTACCTTGGTGCCAAATCCCGAAATCTTCACTATACTCTTTCTTGTATTTGGCAAAGCTTTAAATCAATTTAACAAATTAGTTTCGACTTTTGAATAAATATCAACTAGATCTAAAACACCAAAAATAGGCCTTCGCTGAATATTCACATGTCTTACCTTGTGGATTTTAAATCCCAAATTCCTTTGAATAACTAGGAACACACGCCTATGGTGTACCTTCGAAAAGAACTTCTCCTTCTTGTAGTTGACTTAAACAAATCTGAAAAGATCTCTTCAAAGTTTTGGCAACAAGATATTAATGGGGTTAGTCCTAGATTTCGACAAATCTTAAAAGGAAAAGGATGAAAATCGAATGATAACTAGTTCTTATTCTTAATACAAAAGTCGACAACCCCTTGTTTGAAGTCTCAAAACTATTCGGCTATGGCCTTGATTTTAGCAAACTTTCGACTTTTGGAAGATTATGAAAGAAGAAGAGAAAAGAGTTTGAGCAATTTGGTAGTGAAGTTTCGACTACACAAGGTGTATTTTCGGCTTGGCAAAACAATGAAGAAATGAGATATTTGCTAGAGAGAATTCGGCAGAGATAGAGAGTTAGAAGAAAGAATAAATGGCCCTCTTTTCCTTTTATAGCTGAAATTCCTAGGCTAAATTCCCCTACTTGGCCACCACTCTTCCTATGTGATAATTATCACTTTATCAAAAGAATTAATCCAACAATTATCTCCTATTTAGCCGAAATTCTAAAGGAAATAAAACTCCTCTTTTAAGAGCCCTCATGTCATCCACCTCTCGCTCTTTGTAGCAAAATAAAATTTCTTTTATTTGCTTCCTAAGTGACTCGATCCCAGCCCAAATACACTTGCATGTGGTGCCATTTCCAAAGGTCCTAAGTGGCATCTTCAGGCCACTTTTCCAAGCCTGTTTGTGTGTCAAATTTCACATACTTTTTCTCTTAAGGCCACCTTGCCTTAATTTCCTCTTTTAAACTTTAAAACTCGACATTTTTAAGTCATTTCTAAGTTTCCAAAATTTTCATTTGGCTCTTTAAACTTGACATTTCCTTACATTTCCTAGTTTTAAATGTTCACTTTCCTCTTTGAATCATTTCTAAATCATTTTCCTAGTTTCCATAAATGTTCACTTTCCTCCTTTAAACTTATCATTTCTAAAGCATTTCCTTACATTTCCAGGACACTTCCCTACATTTCCTTACATTTCCCTACATTTCCTCACATTTCCATACATTTCCTTACATTTCCATACATTTCCATACATTTCCTTATATTTCCATACATTTCCCTACATTTCCATACATTTCCTTACATTTCCATACATTTCCATACATTTCCTTATATTTCCATACATTTCTATATATTTCCTTACATTTCCTTACATTTCTATACATTTCCATACATTTCCTTATATTTCCATACATTTCCATACATTTCTAGGTTTCCAAAAATGTTCAAAACACATTCATAACACATAAGACATGTCATTTCGTACAATTAAACCGAAAATGGATAGGCCCTTTTCAAGATGTTACATAACCCAAAATAGTAAAGTAATAAAGTAAACGAAGCAAGAAACTAAAGTTCAAATAAAACCATTTCTGAAGTATGGCCTCCACCAAGTCATCCATGGCCCCAAGTCCTCGTCACTGAGCATTACCTACAAGGGTTAAGAAAGAAAGGGGGTGAGTTACAAGAACTCAGTGTGTAACCCACTTACCATTTTCCACTGGGCCAAAAATTCAATTCACCATTTATTGGGCCAAAGCCCATTTACAAATATAACATAATAACATGTATATAATATGCATGTGATATGCAATTCCCAAACCAAACCTAAATTTCCATACGCTACACACCACCTGCACCAACCAAAGACACCTGTGGGGAGCTTTAGTCACCCACCCCGCTAACACACCAACCGGGCATTTCAATTTATAATAAATCGGGCACGGCCATATATCAAATCGCACGAGGCCATATATCAAAGCGGGCACAAGGCCATATATCAAATCGCACGAGGCCATATATCAAATCGGGCATGAAGCCATATATCAAATCGCACGAAGCCATATATCAAATCGGGCGTTAAGCCATATATCAAATCGTGCACGGCCATATATCAAATCGGGCATTAAGCCATATATTAAAGCGGGCACGAGCCATATATCCGGGCATTAAGCCATATATCAATATCAAAGCGGGCATTAAGCCATATATCAAATCGGGCACGAAGCCATATATCAAACTGGGCACGAGGCCATATATCAAACTAGGCAAGAGGCCATATATCAAACTGGGCATTAAGCCATAAGAATTTTGTAGCAAAGCTACCAGAACTTCTCTTCGTTAAATATCCCAACCTATGCAAATCATGTATGCATATTCATTTACAATAATTCATTCATATAATTATTACAACCATGCGACCCATTATAAAAATTTAAACAATCTGGCCCATATCACATTTTGGCCCATATAGCAAATATCACATTTGGCCCATATATCAAATATCACATTTGGCCCATATAACAAATATCACAATTGGCCCATATATCACTTTTATCGATTTAGTCCATTGAGGGCAATTCGTAATTCGACCCATAAAGGCATTTTCGTAATTTAGCCCATAAGGACATTTTCGTAATTTTACCCATTGAGGGTAATTTGGTAATCTCGTAACCTAGGGATATTTCGGTAATTTACCCTCTAAGGGTATTATGGTAATTTCGTAACCTAGGCTTAACTACTAATTTGGGGCATAAAAGTTTGAAACTGTCCATCTGCGTCATACTGACTAAATTGACTATAACTCATGTTAGGAATCTCGAAATCTAAATCCATAAATTTTCCTTGAAACTAGACTCATATTCCTTCTTACTACAATTTTTTCAGAATTTTTACCTTAACCATTTAGTACAGTTTATTCCTTAAAGTTTCCCTTGTTTCACTGTCCAACGATTCTAACCTCTCTTACCCAAAATCCAAATATCTCACTGTTCAGTTTTTATATATTTCTCCCACTTGTTTCTATTAATAATGGAATCCATACATATAAATTATGTCCCATAATTCACTTTTTACAATTTTATATGATTTTTCCAAGACAGAACAGAATACCCCAAAGTCATTCAGAACCAGTCTCACTAAAATTAACATATCTCATAATATAATATTCCTTTTCCTTCTTCATTTCTTCTATATTCAAGTAGACATAGTAGATTTAATCTGATATCTTACTCACTTTGTAATTCCTTTTATCCAATTTTTCGTGATTTTTCAAACACACGTCACTATTTCTGACCGAAACTATTTTATTACAAAACATGATTACCACTACGAGCCTACACACGTCTGAGTGATCACGGATACCGGTTATCAGTTTTCTTTGATATTTCTACCGAATCACAGAATATTTCATGTAAACTTTGAAAAAGATGTGAGACTTACTCACCATTTCAAACATATATTCGGAAGGGTACGTGATTGCACACCTTGATTACGAGTTGTGCTTTCTACCGATTTTAACACCTATATTGATAGTTGATAGAAGGTTAGTCTCAACTCGATAATCATAACTAGAAACACTTTATTAGGCTAACTCCACTTACCACGATTGTGATCTCCCTCGATGCACCAAGAATCGATCCTACCAACAATATCAATTAGCCAACCTTCAATCTGATTAACTCAATAACCAAATGGAGATATCGAATGGACTATGAAAGATCTTCATTACCTTAATCAATTTTAATCCCGTTTCTCATGATCGTCCTATGACTAGAGATGATTAGGCAATGTTGTGGTATTCGGCCTCCCTCTATATCACTACGAAGAAGAAAACAATCTCGTATGAAAGAAAGTAAGGTGATGGTCTCGTATGGTCAAAGGTGATGACCATGACCATCCAAAACCAATGTATGGATTCGGTCATAAGAGAAGAAAATAAAACATTGGAAATAATACTTACCGATTGCTTAAGGAATGAGAAAGAAAGAACGATAGAAAGGTTTCGGTTATGGAGGATTGAACAATGATATTCGACTATCAAGGAGATTAGACAAAAGATGAATATGTGACCAATTCAAGAGAAGAGAAAATGTACTATTGTGCTAATATGTTTCGGGAAGGAGAGTTGCAAAATAGGAGAGATGACACAAAGTTGTCAAAGGGAAATTTTGCCAAAACAAAACCAATACCTTACCAAATGCCAAGGTAAAATTTGGCTATCACTCTAGCCCCAAACCGTCCACATCCATCCCCCCTAGGATAAGAGTTGGCCACCCAAGCTTTCCAAAACATCACCCACGAATTAAGCCTCATATCCCCCTTTCATTCCTATTTCTCTTGATTCCTTTCCCAAACTTCAACCTTGCCTTATTCTTATAGCCACATTACCAAAAATAATGAAGTCAAACTTGCCATATTTACTCCTTGGCCGACACTTAAGGAAAGAGTGCAAAAATAAAAGTCAAAATTGCACACAAAGGGATTTGAACCTCTTCCCTCAAAGTACTTCACTTGATGCCATAACCTCTTTACCAATAGCTCATTTATGCTAACCATTTATTCATTTATTTCAATAAGCATTGAAACTACTTACCATCTCTCCTTAAAGTGCTAAAATACCAAATTTTTCCTAAGGCCCAATTAAACCCGAGACTTCATAGAAACCTTGTAACCTTCCAAATTTACTTAGCTAAAAAGTCCAATTTGCAATAATGCCATTCTCTTCTTCTCAAAATTTTAAACATTCCTACGCTCAAGGCCCATTGGGCCCAATCCTACTAGGCCCAATTTTGGGATGTTACAGATATTAAGGATGTTAGGAGGAAGTTTGAAAATTTTTAATTTTGAACAGACTTTTATGATTCAGAATTAAATGTATGCATGTGTTTAAGTTAGGTGACGCCTCGTACCCTGTCCCGACGTCAGATACGAGTAAGGGGTGTTACATGGTAAGGTGGGTACGCCAAGTAGAATAGGGGGCTTAGGGGGACTTCTCATTAAACAAGAAAGGGGTAGTTTATTTCCGAGGGAGACTCTGAGTGCCCTATGATGAAAATCTTTAACATGTAGTCCTTATTGAAGCTCACAGAAGCCCTTACGCAATGCACCCAAGAAGAAATAAGATGTACCATGACCTTCGCGAACTATATTGGTGGCTTGGTTAGAAGCAATATGTCATAGACTTTGTAATATCCTGGATTATGGCTTGTGCATTTACGCTTAATTATATGAAATAGCATGCTTATGTGTGTTGTGAATGTGCATTATGGATTTTATGAACCTTAGTGTGTAGTTAAATACTTTAGAAATTATTGGATTTTAAATTTAAAAGGGGAGCTAAGCTTGATAAGGCCTTAAGAAAGTTAATAGAGGAAATTTGACATGAAGTTGGGCTTAGTAAAGTGGCTATAAGGTGCCACTTAGGGCCTTAGCAAGTGACGCCATTATCAAGGGGAAGGGGCCAAGGTTCGAGTAGCGTGGGGAGCACTTGGAAGTTTTTTTATTTTTTTGGAAAAGGGAGAGTGGTAATGGACGGCATTAGGAGACTTAGGAATGAGTTTAAGATGTGCTTAAACTCCCTTGGCAATTTCGACTAAGGCATGAGATAAATAAGAATTTATTTTAGATTATTTCTTTTAATAGATAAGAAAGAGAGAAGATAGGAAAATAACAAGGAAAGGCCTAGTGTGTGAGTAGGTAATCGAAATTGAGAAGCAAAGCATTCATCTTTTCTTTTGTTTTTCTACTTTATTGCTCAAAGTCTTTCTTTTTCTTTTATTTGCTCTAGCCGAAATCTCCTTTTCCCTATTCTCGCCATTACCGTAACCTTTAAGGCTTCACACCTCTTCTTTTGTGTCTCTTGTGGAAGCCGAATCCATAACCCCTTGCAAATACAAGGTACCCCTAGCTGATTCTCCATTAAGACACAAAGCCAAATATCCTTATGGTGACAAAGATAGGTGCTGTCGATTTCTTCAGTAGAGGTGAGACCAAGTTTGATTTCTATTCTTTTCTTTTAGGACTTGTCGAAATTTAAAGACTAATCCCTATTACTATTCTTTGACCGAAATCTTAAGGAGAGATTTCGGGATCTCTTCTAGTGTCGACTTTAAGAAGGGAGCATTCGGGATATCAGACCTAAGGTAAGTAAGGTGTAAGTTTAGGCCGAAGGCCATTTATCTGAATGTTAGAATTGGATCTAACATATACTTTTAAGGGTCTCGACATTATCAAGAGCAAATAGCAATTTCGGGATTTTAATATCCGAGGTAAGCTATAAGGTAAGATTCGGCCAAGGCCATGTATGGTGTTATAGATCTATTTCTTAATTATTCAAAAATCAAAAACTAACCCTTTAAGTGATCTAATGTTAGCCGAATACAAGGTAGAAGGATTTCAACATTTCGGGATTTGATTGGTAGTGAAATCGGCACCAATGTAAGAGTTTGATTACAATAATCCTATTAGGATTTGGTTTTATAGCTGAATGGCTTTTTACTAATAAGATTAGGGTTGGCCGAATATAGGCAGTAAATATCTAAAGTAGTAGATTGGATTTTCGGGATTTGGAGTGAATTTGCTAAGTAAATCAGGTGTGTACTCCACACTATCTCTCAATAGATGCAAGGCAATATTTAATATATATATGTTATAATAATGTGAATGTGGCTAAGTTACCATGTGATGGTACAAAGTACTCAGGTACATTTTTCCTACTCCTACTAGGAATATAATACGATCTATCATGGCACATAAGTGCAACTATAAGAATGTGAATAAAGAATAGGGCATAATTTTTGCATGTTTTGCATGACATGGGGCATATGGGTGATATGTAATATAAGAATGTGGTGACTTATGTCACAATATAAGAATGTGGTGACTTATGTCACAATATATGAATGTGGTGACTCATGTCACAAAATAATTATCTGGTGGCTATGCCACGAATTTTATAAGGGCGATGAGCACGTCGACTGCAGCGACTGCCTCCGATGGTGTGTAGCGGATGGAGGGTTGACTTAGTAGTCCCCACGGTGTGACGGTTGGTACGGGTGATGTGTAGCGGATGGATATATAGGCTTGGGTTTGGGATTGCAGCATTTTGTGCTATATGAATATGTATGATTTGATATGCCATAACTATTGAGATTTAGTGTTGTGGTTGCACATTGAGTCTTTTGACTCACCCCTTGTGGGACTATTTTTCAGGTGACACGCAGTAATGGACCGGGTCAGTAAGAGCTCAGTGGAGGCCATGCAAAGCTCAAAGATTGTCCTATTTTATTCATATTTAAGTTTTAAATTACTACGGGTTTTTATTTGATGTAATAAGGTCAAAGTGTTAAATTGTTTATGCATGCTTTCAAATTACTTAGTATGATACGATTATTATCCAATTAAAGTTAAAAGTAAATTTCTCTTAAATATTAGAGTTCAATGTATTAACATTTAAACAACACGTTTTTTTTTTTAAATTTAAGCCCAACCCAAATCAATTGTTTTCAAAATCACACAAGTTTTTGGCAAAGCCCAAATAGAATTCGAAAGGTTTTTCTTTCGAAGCATGCCAAATCTGGTCAGGGCTTGTGGGCGGGTTTGGGGTGTTTCATTTTGGTATCAGAGCCCAGTTTTAAACTCGGCCTTGGGTTTAAGGCCCAAAACGTTTTCAAAATTAAGCCCAAAAGAATTTTGTGAAAAATTTTTAGAAATAAATAGGTTTTCTGGCATGGCTTTGAGTCTCCTACCAAGTCTACCGGTAAGTGCCCTATCTCTTGTGTGATTATGATATGAATTATAGAAGGGTATAAATGGAACGTAGATTAGCATGATAAGTACTTGAACCCTAGGACTAGGTTACCCCAACAATTACATAAAATTTTAAGTGCCTAATTAAACAAACCTGTGGTTAAGTCACCGAGTTAGGGTGTGGCAACCATTGTGCGCATGTCTAGGATTGGTTTTGGTGGGAGCTTGGTATTTAAGTAGTTCATGTGACTCACCTCCTCTCCACTCGAACCCTACCTGGTGCGTAGTGATGGTTCACCCTAACCAAGAGGACTTAGCCACAGGCTAAATCCAATAATTAAAACCCGAAAAGGGACTAGCCACGTTTTTATGGAAACCCTAGTTTTAAAAGTCAACAAACTACCCTTTTGAATTGTGAAAATTTTTATTTTGGAATCTAAGAATTTTTAATTTACAAATTACCTAAATACCCCTAGTGGTAAAATTACTAGAATGCCCTTGGTTCTAAAATTTCCATATTACCCTTGATTTCAATAAATTTTCCCTACTTTGCAAGAATATCCAAAAACTTTACAAAATATCAAGACACCCTGATTTGGAAAATTTACAAAATTACCCCTGATTTACAACATGACCAAATTACCCCTAACCTGTACAAATGACCAAAATACCCTCAGTAAGGAAAATTACCGAAGTACCCTCAAATTAGAAATCTCTAAAAAAAATAATAAATAAATACCTTTGTTTTGAAAAGTCACCAGGAACCATATTTTGCGAAAAATTTCCGAAAAGACCTTGGCTTGTAAAATTACAAAAATACCCCTAACGTATAAAATTATCATTCCATCCTTGAAATTTTTTTCGGTAAGTATTTTAATTTTTCAAAACATTAACAATCTCTATTTTGCAACATTTTCAAATACCCTAATTTAAAAATTACCAAAATACCCCTATAGGATAAAATTACGAAAATACCCCTGGGTAGTGGAAAATAACAAACAACGATAATTACAACATTTCTCTATAATGGACGCAAGTTTACGTGTGTGACTAAATGAATGATGTGAGACTGTATGTGTATGAATCGAAAGAACTACTCCTTAAAACTATTAAACATAAAACTGCTCGTGTTAAATCAGTGGAACAAAACTAATACATAAAATTCTTTAATCAGATAAACGCTAAACGAAAGTATGAATTCAAGGGGACGTGGTCGTAATGTGCGTGGCCGTGGAAGAGGCCGAATGATCGTGTCTGAACCCGTTAGATTGGGTCAAGGATCTAAAAATGAAATGCCACCAACACCACCGTACCGATGTGGAATATCGTGATTAGACCGGGATGACACGGTGTCACAAAGCGATCTTTGCGGGTTTTAGAAAGGGTGGTGGGCGGTGGAGGCATGGGAGCTCGAAAGTCGGACTGAAGCGACTCGAGCCAACTGAGCCGAGGTGTTCCGTGGTATATCCGGTGTGGCACCCAGATCACTGAGTATTGGTTGGAGGTGGTCGGCGGATTATGGATGAGCTCGACTTAACTGACGAGGAGAAGCTGAAAGGGTTGGTGTCGCTTCTTTGTGATGAGTCATGTCAATGGTGGCTCACGGTGCGGGATGATGCTATAGCGGAGGAACTTACTTGGGAGTATGCTAAGACGGCATACCAGAAGAAGTATGTTGGTGCCCATTATATAGATGCACAGAGGAAGGCATTTCGAAATTTGGTTCAAGGAACAAGTCCGTAGTGAGTCTGGTGAATTCTTATATCGGTTTGCTATGCTCGGGGCATAGTGTCTACAGAGCATGAGCGATGTGTCCGGTTTGAAGACAGACTAAGAGATGACTTGAGGTTATTGATAGCCCCGCAATAGGAGCGAAAGTTTGCTGTATTGGTGGAAAAGGCTAAAGTAGCCGAGGGTATCAAGGATTCTGTAAGGTAGAACACTGAACGGAATAGACAGAAGAGGGGTTTTAGGCCATCTGGATCGTCAGGGAATGTGCAAAAGAGGCCTAGAGTTGATGGGCCTCAAGGTCAGCGGACTGTGATAGGAGCCCAATACCGTACTTGTAATCAGTATGGAAAGAAGCATCTAGGAGAGTGTTGGAAGAGGACAGGAGGATGTTTCAAATGTGGGTCTAAGGACCATATGATTAAGGACTGTCGATGAGACCAGATGGGAATCGACCAGTAGCTCAGAATGTTAATCAGGCTGGTAGGGGTGGACAGTAGCCTCAGCGGGGTCGTGGTCTGAATAACAGAGGAAATGGTATTGGCAGAGGACGTGGAACACCGGTCGAGGTAGTGGTAATACAGAGGCAAGATAACCGGGCTTGGTGTATGCGGTTCGTCGTAGGGAGGACGGAGATGCACCGGATGTCATAACCGGTACGTTTCTTATTTATGGCAAGCCTTATTTTACTTTGATCGATGTGGGCTCGACCCATTCTTATGTTGCATGTAGTATAGTTGAAACACTAGGCATAGCCTCTGAAATTTCTAGTAGGGAGATGATTGTAGTAAGCCCACTAGGTCAAACTGTAGTGGTGAACAAGATATTTCGAAGTGTGCCTTTGGAGCTTCAGGGAGTAGTATTCTCTGTTGACTTAATGGAATTACCCTTCGAGGAATTCGATCTTATACTTGGCATGGATTGGCTAGTGGAGCATCGGTGTATTAGATTGTGCAGCCAAACGAATGGAGTTAAGGACCCCAGAGTTTGAGGTGATAGTTATGATAGGCGAAAGGAGGAACTATTTGTCTAACGCAGTTTTGGCATTGAAGGTGGATAAGATGGTTTGGAAGGGGTGTAAGGCATTTTTGGCCTTCATTTGTGCTTTGGATACAAACGAAAGGGGAGTTAATGGAGTTAGAACTATAAGGGAGTTTGTGGATATCTTTCGAAGGAATTACTCAGAATACCCCCGGACAGGGAGGTGGAGTTTGGAATTGACTTACTATCGGGTACAGCTCCTGTGTCCATTGCCCCGTACAGAATGGCACCAAAGGAGTTAGTTGAGCTTAAGGCTCAAATTCAGGAATTGCTTGACCATGGTTTCATCCGACCCAGTGTGTCTCCATGGGGGCACCGGTCTTATTTATGAAGAAGAAAGACGGAACTATGCGTATATGCATAGATTATTGTCATTGAACAAGCTGACCATCAAGAATAAGTACCCGTTTCCAAGAATTGATGACTTGTTTGATCAGCTTAAGGGGGCCGCAATATTCTCGAAGATAGATCTATGGTCTGGATATCATCAGCTTAAGGTGAAGGAGGCTGATATCCATAAGACGGCTTTTCGAACAAGGTACGGGCATTATGAGTTCTTGGTAATGTCGTCTGGTTTGACTAATGCCCCAGCTGCGTTTATGGACATGATGAACCGGGTTTTCCAACCCTATCTGGATTGGTTCGTTGTTGTGGTCATAGATGACATATTGGTGTATTCAAAGTCAGAGGAAGAGCATGATGAGCACCTCCGAATTGTGTTGCAAGTGTTGAGGGAGAAGAAGCTCTATGCCAAATTCAGTAAGTGTGAATTTTGGCTTAAGGAGGTGACGTTTCTATGATATGTGGTATCTATTGAAGGAATAAGGGTGGATCCTCGAAAGATTGAGGCAGTTTTGGATTGGAAACCCCCTAGGTCTGTGGCGGAAGTTTGGAGTTTCTTAGGATTGGCAGGCTATTATAGAAGGTTTGTAGAAGGGTTCTAGTTGATAGCCGTGTACCTTTAACAAAGTTATTAAGGAAGGAAGTGCCTTTTATATGGACCAATAAGCAACAGGAGAGCTTCGAGAAGCTTATGAAGGTTTTGACCGAAGCTTCAGGTTTGATTCAGCCAGAGGCAGGGAAGGATTTTGTAGTGTATTGTGATGCTTCCTATACAGGATTGGGAGGTGTCCTTATGCAAGATGGGAAAGTAGTCGCTTATGCATCTCGACAACTAAGGCCACACGAGGTCAACTACCCGACGCACGACTTGGAATTGGTGGTAGTGGTCTTTGCCCTTAAGGTGTGGAGGCATTATCTCTATGGAGAAAATTCGGTGATCTACACAGACCACAAGAGCCTTAAGTATCTGCTGACTTAGAAAGAGCTAAATTTGAGACAGCGAAAGTGGGTGGAATTATTGAAAGATTACGATTGTTCGATAGAGTATCACCCGGGCAAAGCAAATGTAGTGGCGGATGCCCTAAGCCGGAAAGTTGTGTTGGATCTGAGGGTAATGTTCGCACATCTGAGCTTGTATGATGATGGAAGTCTCCTGGCAGAGCTGCAAGTTAAGCCAACGTGGTTGAATGAAGTGAAGGAGGGACAGTTGGTGGATGAGGATCTAAGTGTTAAGTTGCGACAAGCGCAGAATGGAGAGTTAGAAGGTTATGGTGTTAATGACGAGGGAGTATTGTGCTTCAAGGGTAAGGTTTGTATGCCGAAGGACGAGGAGCTTAGGCAAAGAATTCTTCGGGAATTGCATAGTAGCCCTTATGCTATGCATCCCGGAGGTAGTAAAATGTATAGAGATCTAAGGGAACAGTTCTGGTGGACTGGTCTTAATCGAGAAGTGACTGAATTTGTTGGAAAATGCTTGACGTGTCAGCAAGTCAAGGCTGAACACCAAGTTCCGTCAGGGTTGCTTCAGCCAATACAAATTACGCAGTGGAAGTGGGAGAGAAACACCATGGACTTCGTTAGTGGGCTTCCCCTTACGCCTACTAAGAAGGACTTGGTATGGGTGATAGTGGATCGACTGACAAAGTCCGCACATTTTATTCCAGTTCAAGTTGACTACTCCCTACAAAAGTTAGCAAGGTTGTATGTAGCGACGATTGTAAGGTTGCACGGAGTGTCGGTGTCGATTATCTCGGATAGGGATCTAAGGTTTACGTCTCGATTTTGAAAAGCACTACATCAGGCTTTAGGCACCAGATTGGACTTGAGATGACTTTTCATCCACGATGGGGACCACCGGTCGAGCGAGTGATCTAAGTGCTAGAGGATATGTTAAGAGATTGTGTGATAGACTTCAGAGGAAGTTGGGATGAATATTTGCCTCTAGCGAAATTTGCTTACAACAAATGACTATCGTGCCAAGATATCTGGATGGCACCATACGAGGCATTGTATGGTCGAAAGTTTCAGACTCCTACATGTTGGACAGAATTAGGAGAACGTCAGATTTTGGGTCTGGAAATTGTGGCAGAGTCTGAGGAGAAGGTTAGTATAATTCGAGCTCGATTAAAGGAAGCATCTGATAGACAGAAGTCGTACGCAGATCTCAAACGGAAGGAAATAGAATTTGATGTGGGAAATTAAGTGTTTCTTAAGGTTTTGCCTTGGAAAAAGATAATGAGATTTGGTCGAAAAGGGAAGTTAAGTCCGAGGTTCATAGGACCTTATCGGGTATTAAAGAGAATTGGACCGGTGGCATACCAGTTGGAGTTACCTTCGAAATTGCAACAGATGCACGACGTATTTCATGTTTCCATGCTACATCGGTATCGATCAGATCCGTCTCATGTAGTTCCGGTTGAAGAGGTGGAGCTGAGACCAAATTTGTCTTATGAGGAAGAGCCTATCCAGATTCTGGAAAGGGATGTGAAGATGCTTCGAAGGAAGTCAGTTCCCCTAGTCAAAGTATTATGGTGAAATCATGGATCGGAAGAAGCTTCATGGGAGCTAGAAGAGATGATGCGACAACAGTACCCTCACTTATTTCAGTCAGGTAATTTCGAGGACGAAATTATTTTAAGGGGGTAGAACTGTAATATCCTGGATTATGGCTTGTGGATTTACACTTAATTATATGAAATAGCATGCTTATGTGTGTTGTGAATGTGCATTATGGATTTTGTGAACCTTAGTGTGTAGTTAAATACTTTAGAAATTATTGGATTTTAAATTTAAAAGGGGAGCTAAGCTTGATAAGGCCTTAAGAAAGTTAATAAAGGAAATTTGACATGAAGTTGGGCTTGGTAAAGTGGCTATAAGGTGCCACTTAGGGCCTTAGCAAGTGACGCCATTATCAAGGAGAAGGGGCCAAGATTCGAGTAGCGTGGGGAGCACTTGGAAGTTTTTTTTATTTTTTTGGCAAAAGGGAGAGTGGTAATGGACGTCATTAGGAGACTTAGGAACGAGTTTAAGATGTGCTTAAACTCCCTTGGAAATTTCGGTTAAGGCATGAGATAAATAAGAATTTATTTTAGATTATTTCTTTTAATAGATAAGAAAGAGAGAAGATAGGAAAATAAAAAGGAAAGGCCTAGTGTGTGAGTAAGTGACCGAAATTGAGAAGCAAAGCATTCATCTTTTCTTTTGTTTTCTTCCCCATCTCTTTCTCTAGCCGAATTTCTACTTTATTACTCAAAGTCTTTCTTTTTCTTTTATTTGCTCTAGCCGAATCTCCTTTTCCCTATTCTCACCATTGCCGTAACCTTTAAGGCTTCACACCTCTTCTTTTGTGTCTCTTGTGGAAGCCGAATCCATAATCCCTTGCGAATATACAAGGTACCCCTAGCCGATTCTCCATTAAGCCACAAAGCCTAATATCCTTGTAGTGACAAAGATAGGTGATGTCAATTTCTTCAGTAGAGGTGAGATCAAGTTTGATTTCTATTCTTTTCTTTTAGGACTTGTCGAAATTTAAAGACTAATCCCTATTACTATTCTTTGACTGAAATCTTAAGGAGAGATTTCGGGATCTCTTCTAGTGTCGACTTTAAGAAGGGAGCATTTGGGATATCAGACCTAAGGTAAGTAAGGTGTAAGTTTAGGCCGAAGGCCATTTATTTGAATGTTAGAATTGGATCTAACATATACTTTTAAGGGTCTCGACATCATCAAGAGCAAATAGCAATTTCGGGATTTCAATATCCGAGGAAGCTATAAGGTAAGATTCGGCCAAGGCCATGTGTGGTGTTATAGATCTATTTCTTAATTATTCAAAAACCGGAAACTAACCCTTTAAGTGATCTAATGTTAGTCGAATACAAGGTAGAAGGATTTCAACGTTTCGGGATTTGATTAGTAGTGAAATCGGCACCAAGGTAAGAATTTGATTACAATAATCCTATTAGGATTTGGTTTTATAGCCGAATGGCTTTTTACTAATAAGATTGGGGTTGGCCGAATATAAGCAGTAAAAATCTAAAGCAGTAGATTGGATTTTCGGGATTTGGAGTGAATTTGCTAAGTAAATCAGGTGTGTACTCCACACTATCTCTTAGTAGATGTAAGGCAATATTTAATATATATATGTTATAATAATGTGAATGTGGCTAAGTTACCATGCGATGGTACAAAGTACTCAGGTACGTTTTTCCTACTCCTACTAGGAATATAATACAATCTATTATGGCACATAAGTGCAACTATAAGAATGTGAATAAAGCATAGGGCATAATTTTTGCATGTTTTGCATGACATGGGGCATATGGGTGATATGTAAAGGGGAAGTGAATTGGTGGTTTTTATACCCCAATATAAGAATGTATAATATAAGAATGTGGTGACTTATGTCACAATATATGAATGTGGTGACTCATGTCACAAAATAATTATCTGGTGGCTATGCCACGAATTTTATAAGGGCGATGAGCACGTCATTCGCATGATCGCTTCGATGGTGTGTAGCGGATGGAGGATTGACTTAGTAGTCCCCACGGTGTGACGGTTGGTACGGGTCATGTGTAGTGGATGGATATATAGGCTTGGGTTTGGGATTGCATCATTTTGTGCTATATGAATATGTATGATTTGATATGCCATAACTGTTGAGATTTAGTGTTGTGGTTACACATTAAGTCTGTTGACTCACCCCTTGTGGGACTATTTTTCAGGTGACACGCAGTAATGGACCGGGTCGACAAGAGCTCAGTGGAGGCCATGCAAAGCTCAAAGATTGTCCTATTTTTATTCATATTTAAGTTTTAAATTACTACGGGTTTTTATTTGATGTAATAAGGTCAAAGTGTTAAATTGTTTATGCATGCTTTCAAATTACTTAGTATGATACGATTATTATCCAATTAAAGTTAAAAGTAAATTTCTCTTAAATATTAGAGTTGAATGTATTAACATTTAAACAACACGACTTTTTTTTTTAAATTTAAGCCCAACCCAAATCAACTGTTTTCAAAATCACACAAGTTTTTGGCAAAGCCCAAATAGAATTCGAAAGGTTTTTCTTTAGAAGCATGCCAGATCCGGTCAAGGCTTGTGGGCTAGGTTTTGGGTGTTTCAGACTTTGTGGCGAAGTGCCTACTCTACCAGAAGGTGAAAGAAGCGCATCAATTTCCCTAAGGATTGTTACAACCACTCAAAATTTTAGAGTGGAAGTGAGAAAATAGCACTGTGGACTTTGTTTCAAGCTTACCCTTAACTTTGAAAAAAATAGTGACATGTGTGATTGGGATCGCCTTACAAAGAGTTCACACTTCTTAGTAGTTTGCACTAATTATACTTTGCAAAAACTAGAAAAATTGTACATCATAGCCTTTGCTTAACTTATGTTTTGTGCGTGTTGTGTGGTTATACTTTCTTATATATTCACTGAGTTCACAAGAGCTCACCCACTCCTTTCTAAACACTATAAATAGACCACACGGTGGATAGCGGCGAGGTGGGTGATCTAGGTGAAGAATAAACAATGGGATTGTAGTACAAGAGAACTCTAGATACAAGGCAATGTGGGCTATTCTACTTGGTCATAGAGATATCTTTCTATTGACTTTGCCAATTTTTTTAGGACTTATTAATTTTTATGTTTTCTTTATATTTTTATTTGTGAACCAATGATACTTTATGAACACATCTGAGTTTTAAGTAGATGAATACAATCCAAGTTTGATTGATGTTCTCTCAAATTACAAGTGCATACTTAAATAATTAATTTATAAACATAGTGTAAAACTTATACAGAGTTCACCAAAGTTGCTGTGAAGAGACAAGGTTGTCAAACTATGTTCAGTGCGAACCCTAATAATTGGTGAACATTTTACCTATGAAGCCTTAATAAATTTTGATATACAGATTAGGAGAAACCTTGCGAACTGTATTCCAAGTATCTAAAAACATAAGGGTAGTTCACAAAACTTACCCTGTTTAAATAGTCTTAGACTGCCAAGACTTAGATTCTACGAGTTACTCTAGGAGCAAACCTTGATGTTGAAAAGTGTATACTATTTTTATAAACTTAGAATTTAGCTGCATATTAGTAACTTAATCATGCTTTATGTGTTAAACTTGTGGTGTGTTTGAGGTTAGGTTAGGTGTCAATAGAGAGTCACTTAAGTGACTAATATGGTATTCCATAGCTCGGGTTTGATGACCAAATCGGGTATTGGGTGTTACAATATGGATAAATGATATCCTCTCATTGGCATTACATGGTTGATAAAAAGTAAATGTGCCCATGGGTTGTTATTCATCTCTATGAAGAATGACTTGATTACTATTTGATAGTAATTGACTTTTCATGAAGGAAGATGTAATGGTTACCATAAGATAAACTAGGATCATATTTGAAAAACATATTTCTCCAAAAGAGAATAAGGATATCTCTGAGGGTAGAACACTTATGACAAGGTCATTGGACGAGCACTGTAACATCCTAGATTAGGGGTTATGCGTTTGTGCATAATTCATGAGTAGTAGGTTTTTGCAGTGTTTGGAAGTGAATTAAGGATTTTTAAAATCCTAGGATGAAAGAGAAAGCTTTGGACAATTATTGGTTTTAAGTTAAAAACAAGAAGTGATGTGGAAAAATGGCAAGGGACGCCACCTAAGGTGCAAGGGTTATGGCAACAAGTGAAGTACTTTGAGGGAAGAGATTCGAATCCCATTGTGTGCATCTTTAGAACCTTGGAAATGTAAGGAAATGTAAGGAAATAAAAGGAAGTATAAGGAAATGTAAGGAAATGTAAAGAAATAAAAGGAAATGTATGGAAATGTATGGAAATGTAAGGAAATGTATGGAAATGTATGGAAATGTATGGAAATGTATGGAAATGTAAGGAAATGTATGGAAATGTATGGAAATGTATGGAAATGTAAGGAGATGTATGGAAATGTAAGAAATGCTTTAGAAATGTTAAGTTTTGGAAACTAAACTAAAATAGGAAAGTGACCATTTTGAAACCAAGTAAATTAGGAAAGTGAACATTTTGGAAACCTAAGCTAAAGAGGAAAGTAAACATTTTGGAAACTAAGCTAAAATAGGAAAGTAAACATTTTGGAAACCTAGGAAATGTCAAGTTTACAGAGTCAGCCATGAAAATTTTTGGAAACTTAAAATGACCCCAAATGTCGAATTTTAAAGTTCAAAGGGGAACTTAGGGCCAGGTGACCCTAAAATATAAAGTACGTGAAATTAGACACACAAACGAGCTTGGAAAAGTGGCCTGAAGATGCCACTTAGGGCCTTTGGAAATGGCGCCACATACAAGGGTGTTGGGCCGGAGTTCGAGTCACATGGGAAGCAAATAAAATAAGTTTTATTTTTGCTTCTAGAAGCCCAAGAGGTGGACGGCACAAGGCTTGCAAAAGAGGAGTTTCACTCTCTTTAAATCTCGGCTAATTAGAAGATCATAAGGAGTCTTAAGGGAAGAGTTTAATTCTCTTTAAAATTCGGCTAAATAGGTGGATAAATGAAGAATTATTCTTTAATTAGGAAAATAAGGAAGAGTGGTGGCCAAGTTAAGGAATCTTGGCCTAGTAATTTCGACTATAAAAGGATGAGACTAGGGCCATTCATTATTCATTCTCCTCTCTTTTCCTCTGCGAATATTCTTCTTGAGCATCCATTCTTTTCTTCTTTTCTTTTAGCCTCCTAGCCGATTCCTTCTAAGCCTATTATTCCTATCTTCTTTCATCTTTGAAACCGAATACATAAGGGAATCATAGCCGATTGTTCATCAAGTCTCTAAGCGAATCTACGAAGGTTGAAGTGAAGGTGCAATCGATTCCTTCAAATAAGGGTAAGATCCAAGTTTGGTTTCCATTCTTTTTATTTTAGACTTATCGAAATCTAGGGCTAATCCCATTAATGTTCATGGTTGCGAAACTTTGAAGAGATCTTTCGGGATTTACTAAGTGTAGGCTACAAGGAAGGAGAAGTTCTTTTCAGAAGGTACACCATAAATTTGCATGTTCCTAGTTATTCGGTGAGTTTGGGATTTAAAATCCACAAGGTAAGTGTCTATAGCATTCGGATAAGGCCTATTTTGATAGTTAGATCTAATTCTTGTTTGTTTAAAAAGCGAAACTAACCCTAATGAGATTTAGTGCTTGGTAGAATACAAGGAGGAGCATAGCATAGATTTTGGATTTGATTAGTATTGAAATCGGCAACAAGGTAAGTTATAAAATACTAATCCTACTAGGATTTGGATTTATGGTCAAATGGTTTTTATTAAAGTAGTAAGTGATTAATCAAATGTAGGGATTGAGATCTAAAGCAACAGATCGGGTTTTCGAGATTTCAAGGAATTGATAAGCAAATCGGTGTGTACCTACACTAAATCTTGATAGATTCTGACTTTAATTCATTATATGTGTTAATATGAAAGTGTAAGAATATGGCTAAGGTACCGTGTGTACCCACACTAATCTTAATAGATTCATGGCTTAAATATGATATATATGATTAAAATACCATATTATGGTACAAAGTACTCAGTGCACGTTTTCCTACTCCTACTAGGATTTGAAATATGTTATATTTAACATGTGAAAAGTGATGTGAAAGTGAAATAAAATATGATATGCATGATATGTATAATTTGGGGCATTGGGTTAATTGAGAACGGGAAGTGAATGTGATGACTTGGTCTCACTAAGTGAATGTGATGACTTGGTCTCACTAAGTGAATGTGATGACTTGGTCTCACTAAGTGAATGTGGTGACTTGGTCACATTAAGTGAATGTGGTAACTTTGGTTACATTATCGAAAGTGGTGGCTATGCCACAATATTATAAGTGGGAGATGAGCATGTCATTGCGGTGCACGCCTTCGATAGTGTGTAGCGGATGGAGGGTTGACTTAGTAGTCCCCACGGTGTGCAGGTTGAATGCGGGTGGAGTGTAGCGGATGGCAAATAGGTTTGGGTTGGGTTTGCATCATTATCTTGAATTTTTATATGAATATGATATGTATGGTGTGCCTATTTCTATTATGTTTTGGTGTTGGTTACACATTGAGTCTATCGACTCACCCGTTAGGGAACATGTTTCAAGTGATGAGCAATAATGGACCGGGACGGCAGAACTTGTGGTGGCCATGTTCAGCTTGAAGTTTAATTTTATTTGAATCTTTATTTTATTTTAAGTACTGTACAATTTTATTTTGGGTTTCATTTTATGTAATAAGGCCATCGTGACATTTTATTTCTGCTTTAATTACTACGTTATGAATTTAGGGCTTTACAAAGAATAAGCCCATTTAATTTAAAATAAGTTTAAATATTTTGTCACCTGAAACAAATAGGTTTTGTTATAAGATAAATTTGTTTTCAACTCGAGACCAACCCACAACAAACTATCTTTCAAAACACACGATTTTCAAAGTATTGAATGAATTTTGAAGCGGGTTACTTGAGGAACATACGGATCAGGTCCATTCTCGTGGGCCGGGTGTGTGGTGTTTCAAGCACTGATCGAATTGCTTTCTAATGGCATGTCCTTAGGGAGAGCTCAATCATGATACTATAGTGGAATGACTTCGTGTCTAAATGAGTTTATGATTAATAGGCGAAAAGTTGGAACTTGATTATAAATCTTTGAGCCCTAGTTGCAAATGTCCAATCAGTCCTTCTGCTAGCTTGTTGAAACCATAAATGAATTGCTAGTTAAATCAAATAAACATAAATGGATAGAAATGACAAAGTTAGATAAATGAGAAACAATTGGAAATGAATGTGGTTTTCTCTAAATGGAAATGACCTAGAAAATGAATTTAAGGTTTTTCGAATTATTATTTAATTCACCAATTAAATAACTGAAGTTTGAAAATGGAGATAAATTAATTGGTCATAGTGAATCCATTGAATGTAGAAATATTAAATATATTTTCACATAGATTCTTTTACGGTAAAGTCGTCGTGATTTTAACGGAATTAGAATTTGGTTGAGAAAATTATTTAATTGGGAAATTAATTAATTTAAATTAAATTAAGACATTTATTTTGGAAAATAGAAAAATAAATATCAGGTTGGATTGAATTATAAAGTATTGGGTTAAAAGTCTAGGAAGTACTTGTAATTGAACCCGATATGGGAGACGACCAAAAGCCTATCATGTTTAATGCTAGGGACGACAAACCCTAGTTTCTTAAACTAGGGTTTCTGCCCCACCTAATAAGTTAGATTAGGAGTTCATTTTTCTATTAAAATAGACTTCTACAATTAAACAGGGGTATCACCTCTTCTCCTTATGATAGATGGCACCGATAGAGCTAAATACAAAACTTTGAGATATTGTTATTCTGCTCGAAAATAGTGAGAGTTTATTCTCTAAGTATTAATTATATTTTTCGGAATAACAATTCTATTGGTTGCTATTGATAGAGAATTTTGCTTTCCCATTGAAAGTAAAGTAAACTATTTCTGGTTCTGTGTTTGATTTGAATTCATTCAAGCCCACACTCAAAGTAGATCGTGGTACAAGAATAGTGGAGAAGTCGGTTGAAAGCTAGGAATAAAAAAGATCCGTCTAGCTGAAAACATAGGTGCAATTTCAGTAAAGGTTTTATTGGTATAAACATCACAAACCAGGTCAGTTTCCAAAAATTTTATTTTTCCGCTATGCAAGAAAACCTTTTCGAACATGATTTTTTTCCAATGGCCTTGAGGTGAACCCCATAACACAATTCAACATAAATTACAAAATAATTAAAATAAATAATATAGCAAGGTTAAAGCATAACAAAGCAAATTAAGCTTAGTAAAATGCATGTGTTTCTAGCACATGCATCAAGTAATTCCATATCCAATTAAATCCATATCACCAAATTTAATAACAAGTTTACTTGTCATTTCAGAGTAGAGGCAAATATGCAAAGGTTACAAATATCAAATACTTTAAAGTCATATCTAAATTTCATTATCATAAACTTAATCCTATCAGACATTTAGATTTTTGCCTAATGTAACCTTACTAAAATAGAACTCGAACACACAAGAATCCACCAAACACCCCAAAGTTCATCCAAATGCAAAGGCCAAAGGAAACAGAGAACACACACTAGTTCAAAACCTCCAAACAGACCAAGAAAGTCTCTAACAAGATAGTGTATATCCAATTGTCCAAACAGAATGCCCAACAAAGGGATCACACAACAGAACTGCCAATCAACTTTGAAACCATTAAAAAAAACACATATGTCCCTAATTTGCATGCCAATTGTATCCTAAAATTTGTACCAAGTTTACACAAGCACAATTTACATATTAATCAAAGGTTTATAATTAATTATCGAACAGGGAAGAGATTCATAATTTTTCATGTAAAGAACATTTTAGAACCAAACCGAAAGTGAAATATAATTTCTCACATTCACAAATAAAGGTCATGACTTCATAGAACCAAAGACTTCTATATCACATAAACATTAAAATTATCCCACATTTTCTATGTTAAAACCATGTCATGATTAACATACAAATCATCTTGCCAAATTTCCAATTATTTAAAGTATTAAAATTTTCTAAAAGCATGGCAACACAACCGAACACTTCATTTATATACATACCAAGCCAACATACAAGTGAGTCATGTGTATTTTATTCTTCAACACCTTTAACATATTTAAAAATATATTAACACACATATTGAAAAAGAAGTATTGTAAGTTCCATAAGAACATACCTTCAAATACACAAAATAAAAGAAGGCTCTTCTAATAGCCTTTACTGCTCAACTTTCATTTTTCCCTTATTAGAACCTCCTCTAACAAGTTCTTTCTCTTCACAAATCAGAAAAAGCCCAAACCTTCAATGAGTGGGTGATGATGATGATGATGATGACGAGAAATGACTCAAATAAGGTGTTAACAATGTGGATTTGCAAGAAAACGAAGAGAAAGAAGTGAGAGCTTGAAGAAATTTGAGAGTGGAAAGATTAAAGAATGGAAAAAAAGGTTTTCTTCTTACTTCTTAGGTGTGGTCAGTTGGTAAGGAAGAAAGGTACAAAATGTTCTTTTTTCAAGTTATTTGGTACTTTAAAATACCCAAAAGGTCGGTCAAAAATTCAGAGTCTCATTTTATGAGGCCATTATTTGTTTCCAATATAAAAATAGGCAAATATGTGTCAAATGAAAAAATGCCCTCAAGGATAGAGTTATCATTTTTCCTCTCAACTTGTATTTTTACTCAATTGGATTCAAACTCTAAAAATAACTTAGAATGCCAACACATGACTTTCAAAATTTAAAATATGAACAAATCTAAAGATGTCAAATTTTCGTATCAGATTATGGATAGAATTCTCAGAAAATAAACATATGGTAAACTAAAAAATTTTGAGGCATTGTACATAAAAATGGTAAATGATAGCACAATCACAATTAAAGGAGTATACACCCAACAATTTTAATTTTTAAAGCTTTGATTGCCCAACAAATCTCTCGATATACTATAGCTACAGCAATTGAACCCCAGCTAAGTCAGATAGCTTCTTTTAAGTCATTTAGTTGTAAGAGCCACCTCAAATGTGCCTTATTTTGAGATTTATTTGCTATTAGAAAACCCCCGATAAACCTCAATATAAATGTTCGTGTGAATTGTTGCTTCTCCTCCTCCTTAGAAGATTCATCAAAAGGTTTGAAATGAATTTATAATCATTTTATATATATTCAATCACCACTAAACTTGTCCAATACCTTGCCTAGTAGCTATTGGAAGTATGCTAGATCCATAACAGTTGTGTAACATCCTGGGATTAGGGGCTCTACACTTTTATGTTTTCTGTGTGATTGGCTTGTTTTGTTTGTAATTTGGTGTGTTTGCGGGTCCTGGGAAGGCTCGGGGTCAAGCCAGGGCCTTGGTGAAAATTTTGTTTTTAGGCACTTTAGGGGAGAACGGGTTTGAGGTGTTGGAACGCCGGCACCCCCATGGCGCACCGAAATAAAATTAATCCCGGCGATCCAAACCATGAATCCATGTGTGAGGAACGAATCGGGGTGAAATAAAGGTTTCAAAATTATTGAAATTTCAATCTGAGTAGACAGCGACGCCTCGGCAACAAGAGTTCTGATCTACTGCCGAACCAAGCCGCAACCTTTACGATGTCGGCCTCTACGTAATCCACCCGGTTTGACTATGAACGGTAGAAAAATCTCCAAAAACTGTTTTCAGAGAGTTTTTATTTGCTTGACGGCTACTAGACTTTTCTAAGCAAAAAAAAAAACTTAGGGTTTCTCTTCACTTATTACCTTTTATAATCAGTATTTTATTTATGAATTATAAAATTAAATAAATATAATAATGTTTTAATCGAAAATTATAATTACATTAATTATATCCAAAAAGTTATAATTACATTAATTAAAACATGGATTTCGGTAAACTATATTTATTTAAATTTATATACGAACCAAATTCATATATTAATTCTCATTATGTGTACAACATCCTTGTACATATAATATATTCAATATTTGATTGCCCAATTAAATTAATTCTTTAATTAATTTAATTCATGTAACAATCAAACACAATACCAACTATGTTTCATTCCGTTCATTTTAACCATAGGGTGTGACCCTGTAGGTTCTTGTAACGTTACTAGTAATACTAGAATGATTCTAATGTCACAAACAATGAGTGGCATCTAGCAATGCATCATTGCTACCTAAGTTACAAGAAGTCATGATTCGACATAACTTTTGTGATTAACTTTTCATGCATTAATCTTTAAGTCCTTTATCTCTGGAATAGATACAAGTCATGGAATAGTCACACTTGTATAGTCCATCCCATGTTTCTTGATATCTTGAGTAGACTATGATATACAAATTAGTATGACATCTCATGTCAACTTATTTGAGCATGGCCATGCATTTCTAGTCTCACTCAATCAAGTGGCCTAAGATATTACCACCATTATGTGGGAGGGACTTATCCTATATTGATCAACAATATCCCTCTACATAGATTGTGGTATATCCAACATCAGCCTTTATAGAACAACCAGTTACGGTGGACGTTTGACTATATCTAAATATACGACTCACGATGTTGGGATAATGATTATCTCAAGTCTAAGGATCATATACATATTAATCACTATGAGTAATGTTGTGACAATTACATAATAATCCAAGAAACATACTCATAGGGGTCACCCAATATGTTGTTCTCTAACACACATATTCATGCATTGATTTTGACACCCCATATCAATGACAACTCTTTATCATCAATCAACTACATGTTAGTCTTAATGCATTATTGTTGTCCTAGTCAACAATAATACTTGACTAAGGATATTTTAAGAATAATCATATTATTCTAAGGACATTATTATAAAATAGTTTATTTGTACACACAGAAGGAAAAACTAAAATAATAATGACAACGCTTTATATTAATAAACATTGTAAATCAAGTATGTTTTTACAACCATCTCATGATTGATCTTTGGGCATACTCTTACAATCTCCCACTAGCACTAAGACCAATCAATCATATATCTAATACCAAGTGACTTAGTGTGACGATCATGCTTCTGCTGTGTCAAAGGCTTGGTCAGGGGACCAGCAATGTTATCATCTGTAGGTACTCTGCATATCTCAACATCTCCTCGATCGATAATCTCTCGAATAAGATGATAGCACCTAAGTTTATGTTTGGATCGCTGGTGAGATATGGGCTCTTTAGCTTGTGCAATAGCTCCATTGTTATCACATCGGAGTTCTATAGCATCTGATATGCTAGGCACAACCCCTAGTCCAGTAATGAACTTCTTGATCCAAACCGCTTCTTTTGCTACCTCACCGGCTGCAATGTACTCGGCCTCTGTTGTAGAATCGACTCATCAGATTTTGCTTTGAACTCTTCCAGCTCACATCACGACCATTAAGGCAAAACACAAATCCTGATTGCGATTGAGAATCGTCCTTGTCAGTTTGGAAGCTGGCATCAGTGTAACCTTTTACACTTAACTCTTCCTCACCTCTATATATTAGGAACGTATCCTTAGTTCTTCTTAAGTACTTAAGGATATTCTTGAACTTAAGGATATTCCTGACTATGGTCCAGTGACCTTCATCGGGATCTACTTGGTACCTGCTCCTCATACTTAAGGCATACGAGACATCTGGACGGGTACATAACTTGGCATACATGATAGATCCAATAACAGAAGCATATGGAATTTTACTCATGCGTTCTCTCTCTTGTGGAGTTGAAGGAAACATTTCCTTCGAGAGTGAAATACCATGTCTCATAGGTAGAAATCCTCTTTAGATTCTTCCATATTGAACTCAGAACACCCCAAACCCTACCAAACGCTACTAGAATCTAGAATGCTCTTGAGGAAAAAGTTTGAAAAGAATTTGTCATAAGGGTGAAAACATAAAAATTTTCATCATTTATAAAAACATTTTGATTTAAAATTCTAAGTAAAATTATGTTGTTACAAATTTTCAATTAAAACTTTAATATAAGTTTTGATGATGTAAATCGCTTTCTAAAATAAAACATTCCAAATATCATCTCGATCGTCAATCCAACTCGAACACAATAAAAGTCCCCAAATACTTTAAATGGCCCTTATTACAATAAATATTTACTCAAAATACTGAAAATATAAAGTGCATAAAATAATGAAAAAACATCTTCGCATGGCCACCTCGTGATCCGCTCCAAATTTGGTCCAAGAATCATGTATCACCGCATTGTTTGGTAAAAAATTGGGTGAGTCAAACCGACTCGATGTGTAATTAGTCCTGATTTCCACACATGGGCTTAGCCCAAACCACACCAATCCACATATCAAATAATAATGCAAAATGCACCCAACCCACCTAGGGTCCATCCTCTACACACCCCGTATCCACCACCACACACCGGGGATTACTAAATCAACCCTCCAACCTTTACACACCAATTTGGCAAGCAATGCCATCCACCAAGTGGTCAAGCCAGCGGTCCACGTGAAATAAATCATAGTATAATCCACAACGCGACCTCAGTCAACGTCAATCCACGATGTAGCTCGTAGCTAACATCAAATCATGATGAGGCACATAGCCATCACCAACCAAGATATGGCACAAAGCTGATCATCAATCCACGTGAGGCTCGTAGCCATCATTAAACCACGTACATAAATGTACACCCTGTCCTTCAATAATCATATCCCAATCCCTATGCATATGTCAGTATCATGGCCAAATAATAGTAAAATTCCAATGAGCATACATCACATGCTTACGACAATTCCACACATATACCATGGTAAAATAATATCATAAAACTGACCTAGTTAACCGAATACCCACTATGGGTAGCCACCATCTCAGCCATTATTTTCAGCTATCATACACATCTTATACGTATATATATATACATAACAACAAATCCAAACAACAGGAGATCAGTGCGATAACTACACACCTTTTTCGGTATAGTTAACTAAATCCCGAAACCCAAAGCCTAAACGATTTACACCTTGCGATTTGATGAATTCCCTCCTACACAACTATGTTAGATTCGACTCTAACATAGAACTCATGAGAGTGGCCTTTGGCCGAACAGTATACCCTTATCTTAAGTAATCAAACCCAAAAGAATCCTTTAATGCTTCTTCACATTGGCTACAAAAAAAATCCCGAAACTTTCCTTCATGGTTTCAGCCAAAGAAAATAGAAGAGATTAGAGTTTTGCTTTTCAATCGTCAGAAAAAGAAATAGGAAAAGAAATCGGCCTAGAAGAGATTCTTACCGAAAAAGTAATGACCAAAACACAAATGGTCACTAAACTCCAAGAAATCGACAAGAAGAACTCAAGTGGAGAAATCGGTTGGATGAGAAAGATGATAGGCTTTTGGTCTAATGAATAAATTAGGTGGGTAGAGATGCAATCGGCTATGGCCACAAGATAGGGATTCGACTTTTGAAAGAACTATGGAAAGAAGAAGTGAATGATGGAGTGGTTTGGCTCTTAACAAAATAATGGAGAGGGAGAGTGTGAGGCTTAGAAGTTGCGGCAAAGGTGAAATAAAAAGGATGAGAGGTTTGGCCTAAAAAAAATAAAGAGAGGAGAAAGATGATCAAAAGAGAAAGAGGTGCACAAGAGGTCACTTACTTGGTTTACGGTCTCAAAAAGAAAAAGAACACAAAAGCTTTCGGGAAAAGAAATCACACAAGGAAATGCCTAAACCTCCCTATGCAAAATTGGCTACAAAAGAAAAGGTGTTTTGGAAGTACAAAAAATGACCAAATGGGAAATACACCCAACCACTCATCCTTACCAAAATCAACAACAAAATCCGGCCACCCCCTTGTCCATAATGCCATCCACATTCATGGTCAAAATGGCCATGAAATAATTTCCAAAACATCCACCTTGATACATGCCTTGTAATCCTCTACTTTCCCAAAGTTTAAGAAATTCTATCCCCAACATCAAGAAATTCTATCCACAAAGCCCTTGATTCATGCTTTATGTCCCCTTATCATACCAAATTTTCTTGATTCCGTACCTTAAGTTAACACTTACCTTATTCCCTTAGTCTACTATCCATAAAAGATAAAGTCCAACCTTACCTTAATTAAAGTTTGACCAACACATGCCATACAAATGCAAAATAAAAGTCACCGTAAGTTTATCCATGGGATTCGAACCTAAGATCCCCTCACACTGCTTGTGGCGTCACTTTCTAAGGCCCTAAGTGGTGCCTCCTTACCACTTTGCCAACTGAATTCTTGTGATTAAATCCTCCAACAAATTTTCTTAAGGCCTATCTTGACTAGCTCCCTTTTTAAGAATTAAAAATCTAATATTTTTCTAAGGCATTCTCCTACATTCTAAAATTCCCAAAACTCCTAAAACACACTCAAACCACACATAGGCATGCTACCACATACAATTAAGTTAAAAACACCTAACCCCTAGATCTCGGATATTACAGAACCTTTTCAGTACTTTATCTATGTATGTACTTTGGCTTAGACCTAGTAGTCGTCTTGATCTATCTCTATAGATCTTGACTCCGAAGATGTAAGTAGCTTCGCCCAAGTCTTTCATAGAAAAACAACTTCCTAACCAAGTCTTAATAGACTGTAAGGTAGGTATGTCATTTCCCATGATAAGTATGTCATCCACATACAGTACCAAGAATGAGATAGTGCTCCCACTAACTTTCTTGTAAACACATGGTTCATCTTCATTTTTGATAAAACCAAACTCTTTGATTGCATCGTTAAAACGAAGATTCCAACTTTGAGAAGCTTGCTTTAATCCATAAATGGATCTTTGTAGCTTACAAATCTTTCAAGCATCCTTTGGATTAACAAAACCTTGAGTTGTGTCATGTACACATCCTCTTCAAGTTTCCCATAAGGAAAGCTGTTTTGACGTCCATCCGCAGATTTCATAATCATGAAATGCAATTTATGGCGAGTAATATCCTGATGGATTTAAATATAGCTACAGGAGAAAAGGTTTCATCATAGTCAACACCATGAATTTGGCGAAAACCTTTAGCGACTAATCGCCCCTTGTATGTTTGTACATTACCATCCATGTCGTTTTTCTTTTTGAAAACCCACTTGCACCCTATAGGTTTAACCCCTTTGTCGGGTGGGTCAATCAAAGTCCATACTTGATTTTCATACATGGAATCCATCTCGGATCTCATGGCCTCAAGCCATTTCTCGAGTCCAGGCTCACACCGCTTCTTGATAAATCCTAGGTTCATCTTGATCTATAAGAAGAACGTCACCATGCGTTGTAATGAGAAATCCATATCTCTCAGGTGCATAGCGTTCTCTTAAAGATCTTCGGGGTGGTTGTGTTTCTACAACAGTTACTTGTTCCTCAATTTCTTGTGGAATTTGCTATTGTTCTATCTTTGGTTCAGTGGTATCTTGTGATTCTCAAATTTCTTCAAGTTTAATCTTTCTCCCACTTCCTTTTCTAGAAATAAATTCTCTCTCTAGGAAGACACCAGTCCGAGCAACAAACATTTTGTTCTCAGTGGGATTAAAGAAATAATAACCTTTGGTTTCTTTCGGATACCCCACAAAAATACACCTTTCAGACTTGGGTTTAAGCTTAGCAGACGTCTGATGTTTAACATAAGCTTCACAACACCAAATTTTCATAAAAGACATACTGGGATGTTTCCCAGTCCACATCTCATATGGCGTCTTTTGAACTGATTTAGATGGAACACGATTTAGTGTGAAAGCAGCTGTCTCAAGTGCATGTCCCCAAAAGGAAGTCGATAGATCAGTATAACTCATCATGGATCGAACCATGTCTAATAAAGTTCGATTTCTTCTCTCAGAAACTCCATTCCATTGAGGAGTAGTAGGAGGAGTAAGTTGTGAGACAATCCCACATTCCTTCAATAGATCATCAAACTCTAGGCTTAAATACTCTCCACCTCGATCATATTGAAGTGACTTGATAGTTTTGCCTAGTTGATTTTATACTTCATTTTTGAATTCCTTGAACTTTTCAAGAGACTCAGACTTATGGTACATGAGATAAACATACCCATATCTACTGAAATCATCAGTGAAAGTAATGAAGTGTTGAAATCCACCTCTGGCCTGTGTATTTATTGGTCCACATACATCAGAATGTATTAGGGCCAATAAATCACTAGCTCGTTCACTTTTACCAATAAAAGGAGATTTAGTCATTTTTCCCAATAAGCAAGATTCACATACTTCAAATTGTTCAAAAAAAATAAATCTAAGACACTATCTTTATGGAGTATGGATATGCGTCTCTCACTTATGTGGCCCAAACAACAATGCCAAAGATAAGTTTGATTTGAGTCATTTATTTTAGATCTTTTAGTATTTATGTTGCAAATAGGGTTCATTTGATCTAAAATATAGAGGCCATTAATCAATTGTGCCGAACCATAGAAAACATTATTGAGATAAAAGGAACAATAATTATTCTTAATAATTATCTCAAAACCAATTTTGTCTAAACAAGAAACTTAAATAATGTTTTTAGTCAAACTGGGCACAAAATAGCAATCCTCTAAAATTAAATTAAGTCCACTAGGCAAAGATAAAGTATATGTTCCCACAACTAATGCAACAACCTTTGCTCTATTTCCAACTCGCAGGTCCACATCTCCTCTAGCCAACGTCCTACTCCTTTGTAGTCCTTGTACAGAAGTACAAATATGAAAACCACAACCAGCATCTAATACCCAAGAAGTAGTAGTTGATAAACTAATATCAATAACATAAATACCTGAAGCAGACGTTCCGCTTGTTTTGGCCTTCTTGACTTCCTCGAGATAGATAGGGCAGTTTCGCTTCCAATGTCCAGTCACACCACAATGAAAGTAGTTTCCTTCCTTAGACACTCCACCTTTAGGTTTCATTGCAGCCATTCCTTTGCCAGGCTTGGGCTTACCTTTGCCATTGGGCTTTGTCTGAACTTTGGCCTTTCCCTTGCCTTTGTTGTTACGGACCATCAGTATGGGCTTGGGTCCAACCTTTTCATGTTACCTTCAGATTCAGTAACATCTTGAGCAATCTGTGGCGTAGTCTTGTCAATTTCATTCATATTGAAATTAAGGACAAACTGGCTGTACCTATCCAACAACGATTACAGAATAACATCAGTGGCCAACTCTTGGCCCAATGAAAAACCAAGCTTAGACAGACTTTTAATATAGCCAATCATCTTAAGGACATGAGGTCCTACTGGGCTTCCTTCAGCCAACTTACATTAGAATAGGGCTTTCGAGATATCGAACCTCTCTTGCTGTGCTTGCCCTTGATAAAGTTCTTTCAGGTGCTCGATCATATCATAAGCAACCATGTCCTCATGTTGCTTCTGAAGCTCAGGATTCATAGTGGCAAGCATAAGGCATCCAACATCTACCTTGTCATCGAGATACTTCTTGTAAGCATCTCTATCAATTCTTGAGTCATTAATAGGTGGTTCATTAGGAAGTGGTTGTTCAATGACATACAATTTTCGTTCTTGTTTGAGGACAATCCTCAAGTTACGGAACCAGTCAAGAAAATTCAACCCATTCAATTTGTCCTTCTCAAGGACCGATCGCAATGAGAGTGTGCTAGTATTTGCAGCCATAATATATCTACAACAATTAAATATGCGTGTGGGTAAATTTACCAAGTTTATATCAATCATTAAAAAGACTTTATTAAATGATGATCCTACTATTTTATTTCAAAATTAATAACCCCCATATATTAATTTCGGAAAAACTTTCTCCAAAGTATTTTTAGTGGGTTAATGATCCATATTTCACCTCCTCTTAAGTTAGCTTTGGCTTTACTCTCAAGACTATGGTTATTTAGGTAAGCAACCTTTGCTAATTACATCATATGTAACTCCTAATATTTGGTGAACAACTCTTGTTCTAATCATCTTATGATTTATCCAATTTAATTGCCTCTAGGTTTCTAATCCTATTAGAGTAACCTAGTTAAGTCATTAACTAATTTTTAACCAGCGAATATCACTTGTTTATTCTTCGCGTTTAACCAAGATAAATACTAGTACTTCGCTTTGGCATAACCTACATAGTATTGATCGAGGCCTTAACGAGGATAAAATTGGAAGGCCATGTTGACTTAATATTTTAATAGAGGGATTTTATTAAGGATGCTCCATCTCACCAATTATGTTCTACTTTAATCCATTTAGTCTTTTAATTGATCTCATCAATTAATTGGATTTATTATTAAATTTTAATTTATAAAATTGGCATGCTTTAGACATCCATAGCATCTCATACATGAATAAATAAAGCAATAAATAAATGCAATAGTTATAGCCCATAAACTAAGGTGATTCAACCCAAGCCAATGGGAGAACCAAAAGGAAACCTAAAGGTGTAAGCAGTTTCACAAACTATCAATCCACAATAGTTGTCCCAACTTCTTTCTTGTCTGGCCGGTAGCAACTCTTGCAAATTACAATATGCAAAAACTCATTTTACATACGAGGGAGTAAGATGAGAAGAGAAATACAAGAGAATAGTAGTAAGGCATGACACGCAGGCCGTATTTATATATATATAAAATTACAACCCTTTATCAAATGGGTCATCGGGCTATAACTATGCATTTCAAACATCGTGCATGTCAAAAAATAGCATACATAATTCAATGCTTTTTGCTAAGGTGAATTATAAAATATCCTTTCAACCTTTTGTGGCCCATCAATTTTATATATTTCTTTTATTAACAAAACATACTATAATAAGAAAATGGTGTCGCATACCCCAGTCAAATGAAACCTCACGATTTGATAATTTTTATCAACAGAATCGTGTTTTCAGGATTTTAATCCTTGAGGTTTATATCGGAACAACCCTTATTCCACTAGCCGTTAACCCTCATCGAAGCTGTAAATACCACCGCCGCAATATTACGATTTGTTAATAGTTAACAGTAATAAATTAAGATCGAATAGGCCACAACACCATGATTAACATTTAATCAATTATCGAAAGGAACAGTTATCAGGTTATGCTTAAATGATTTAAACAACCAAAAACGTAGTAAAATAAAAGCATGCATCTCATACAATTGCATCGCCCAAGTATTTAAACCCGAGTTCGTATCACACAAGTGGCTCTGATACCATTGTTGGAACGACGACACCTCTATGGCGCAGCGAAATAAAATTAATCTCGAGGATCCAAACCATGAATCCATGTGTGAGGAACAAATCGGGGTGAAATAAAGGTTTTGAAATTAACAAAATTTCAATCTAAGTAGACAATGACGCCTCGGTAATAAGAGTTCTGATCTACTGTCAAACCAAGCCGTAACCTTTACGATGTCGGCCTCTACGTAATCCACCCGGTTTGACTATGAACGGCAGAAAAAACTCCAAAAACTATTTTTAGAGAGTTTTTATTTGCTCGACGGCTGCTAGACTTTTCTAAGCAAAAAAAAAAAAAAACTTAGGGTTTCTCTTCACTTATTACATTTTATAATCGGTATTTTATTTATGAATTATAAAATTAAATAAATATAATAATGTTTTAACCGAAAATTATAATTACATTAATTATATCCAAAAAGTTATAATTACATTAATTATAACATGGATTTCGATAAACTATATTTATTTAAATTTATATACTGAACCAAATTCATATATTAATTCTCATTATGTGTACAACATCCTTGTACATATAATATATTCAATATTTGATTGCCCAATTAAATTAATTCTTTAATTAATTTAATTCATGTAACAATCAAACAAAATACCAACTATGTTTCATTCCGTTCATTTCAACCATAGTGTGTGACCCTGTAGGTTCTTGTAATGTTACTAGTAATACTAGACCGATTCTAATGTCACAAACAATGAGTGGCATCTAGCAATGCATCATTGCTACCTAAGTTACAAGAAGTCATGATTCGACATAACTTTTGTGATTAACTTTTCATGCATTAATCCTTAAGTCCTTTATCTTTGGAATAGATACAAGTCATGGAATAGTCACACTTGTATAGTCCATCCCATGTTTCTTGATATATTGAGTAGACTATGATATACAAATTAGTATGACATCTCAAGTCAACTTATTTGAGCATGGCCATGCATTTCTAGTCTCACTCAATCAAGTGGTCTAAGATATTACTCCCATTATGTGGGAGGGACTTATCCTATATTGATCAACAATATCCCTCCACATAGATTGTGGTATATCCAACATCAGCCTTTATAGAATAACCGCGATTCTGATTATACGTTTGATCAGTATCAAAATATACGACTCACGATGTTGGGATAATGACTATCTGAAGTCTAAGGATTATATACATATTAATCACTATGAGTAATGTTGTGACAATTACATAATTATCCAAGAAACATACTCAAAGTGGTTCAGTCTAATATGTTGTTCTCTAACACACATATTCATGCATTGATTTTGACACTCCATATCAATGACAACTCTTTATCATCAATCAACTACATGTTAGTCTTAATGCATTGTTGTTGTCCTAGTCAACAATAATACTTGACTAAGGATATTTTAAGAATAATCATATTATTCTCAGGACATTATTATAAAATAGTTTATTTGTACACGCAGAAGGAAAAACTGAAATAATAATGACAACGCTTTATACTAATAAACATGGTAAATCAAGTATGTTATTACAACCATCTCATGATTGATCTTTGGGCATACTCTTACATGAGGTAGGTCTTAAGGGTATTTTCTTGTGTTTTGTTGATGCAAGATAGAGAGTGGTAGAGTGGCAAGTGACGCCACTTAGGGAGCAAGGGTGTGGCTTCACAAGGGAGCAGCAGTAGGGAAGGAGTTCGAATCCCATAAGCCTTGCTATGAGCTTTATTTTTGGCACCAGGACGGATGGAAGATGGATTCAGCATGGACTCTTCAAGGGGTTAGTGTTGAATGAGTCAAATATTTTTGAATGAGTGGTGGAGAGGTGCTTGTGGGGTTCGAATGGGTCAACAAGTTTGAATGAATGTGGAGGAGTGAATGTAGGAGGAAATCCAGGAGTGTGGCCATGGGGAAAGGTGTTGGTCGAATGAGGAGTCTTGGTTGAGGGCTGTTTCAATTTAGTTGCTTTAGGGAGTGCCAAAATTTTTGTTTAGTCTTAGGCTTTCTACCTTGGTGCATTCGGTCATATGAGGTTGGTAGAGTACCGTTTATGCTATTTTGGAAACCAAAATTTTAAGGTACATTTTGTCCTCTTTTTCATTTCTGCAATCATCTTGTTAGTGAACAAAACACTTCTCCCCTCTTCCCTATACATGTGCTGAAACCATCACCCTTTTACTTTTCCTTTTCTCTGTTGCATATCCTTTACTATTTCGACAAGCCATAATCGAAATAATTTTTCTTCTTTTCTTTACATTTTGCGTTGAGCCGAAATCTCCCATCTCATTTCTTTTTCTCCATCTTTCTCCATAATCTAACCTCCATCCCTCCTTTCTACTTCTCTACTCTTTCCGGTAAACCGACACTCCTACTCCTCTTGGTTCTTGGCTAGTTTTCACCATAGCCGAATCTTCTTGTATGGTAATCGGTATCTCTGCTCAAGGTAAGGTCCTTCCTTTTATTTTCTTATGGACATTCTCTCTATTCCTTCTTTTTAAGGAAGGTTAACAAATGAACCCATTTTTTCGTTCCATACCTGTAACCCGAACATCGCGAAGCAAGGTACTAGGAATCTTTGGCTAGGAAGTCTTTTCAATCGATTCTGTTGTTTAAGGTAAGGAGAGCTCTGTTGCCCATTGCTTTTCTTTCATTCTTTTGGTTTATGTGGCCAATGCTGAATGGCTAGTTGGCTTGGCGTTTATATTTCGGTTAACCCCCTCTTACTTTTCTTCTTTTCTCATTTGGGACGTTTACTCTGGGGAACTTTTTTAGCCAAACGTTTAGAGTTCAAAGTCTAGGGAACGGTTGATTTCTGAATCTTACTTTCCATTCGGGTTTAAGGTAAAGAGCCTCTTTTATTATTTGTGTTGAGCCTTTGTTCATTACTTTGTATTAATCGAATCTTTTGGTTAGCTAATCAAAGGTTTCCTTGACCTCTGATCAAGTCTGTTTCATGGATACAAGAAATGGTAAAGTCATGGTGGGAAGTGAACCTGTAATCCTTGCTCCTATGTTTAAAAGGCGCGCTGTGTCGGTGGTTCGAGATTATCTGCCGGGTTGTGGTAGAGAGCCGATGTCTACCTGGGATAGGCAAATAACCGTTGTCCCTGCTAGTGAAAGCGTCGACGTAGAAAGCTTAGTATTACGCGTTATCAGATATGTATCAGTCAAACGCTTCTTTACTGACTATGTTATTAACTGTGTTGGTTGAAAGTCAAACGACTATCTGAATAGTCGAGATATCGTTATGGGTAAGGTTGGAGACACCGGGTAAGTTCTGCTATGATGATATTTCTGAATATATGCATGTATGAAATTATTAACTGTTACACATTGAGAGTATGTCGCATTCATTTTTTGTATGATGAAATGAGCATGGGCTTGGGATTGAATGAAAGGGAAGTGTAAATCAGTGACTTTGTCACGGTGGTCTAAGAACCACAGTGTTTTGAAACCACATGAACGTATATCAGTGACTTGTCTCGGTGGTCTAAGACCACAGTGGGTTGGCCCCACGTGTGCATAAACTTATCAGAGATCGTCATGGTGGTCTGAGACCACGGTGGGTTGGCCCCACGATTATATATATTAGTGACTTTGTCACGAGTGATCTGGGATCACGGTGGTCAAGAACCATAGTGGCATAATGCCACGGGTGTGTGGATGATTCAGGTGACCTAGAGGATGGAAACACTAAGTTGGGTTGGGCTGCATTGCATACATGTGTCATATGCTGTATGGAGTGGGCTAATGCCTAATGTGCATTTGTGGGCTTAAGGCCCATTTTCGTTATCAGGGAATTTGCACACTGAGTCTCGACGACTCACCCCTCTGCTTAATTGTGTAGGTAATCACTAGGTCGCGGATCTGGAGCGGAGGTGGACTTGAGGTGGCCATGCGTTATCGTTTCTTTTGTAAACTCGTTCTTTTATTTAAGTTTATTTTAATTGGTATTTTGATTTGTAGTAAGGCCACTTTAACTTTAAAATTGGGTTTTGATTCAATGTTGATATTATATAATTTATAAACTGTCAAATTTGGGGTTTTCCTAAAATATAAATAACTATTTTTTTTTCAAAATGTTAACAAAGGGTTCACAAGTAAATTATAATTAAACTTGGGATTTTCATAGAACTACAAATATTATTTTCAAAAGGTCACGTTCCTCAACATTGTTTTCAACTGTCACCTCATTGAAATTTTATAAATTCGACTTTACAAAATAAACCCGTTTTCAGCTTCTAGATAACCTAATAAAAAGTTGGCAAGATATATCCAAACAAAATTCTAAATTACCCCTAACATGGAGTCACTAAAACGAAAAGTTTTTCACAAGTTACGATGTGCTGTTAAATGTTTTCAGAACTACCCTTCCTGTAACAATCCAGATCTGGTCGTAACATATTGACCGGGTTTGAGGTGTTACAAGTTGCCCCGTCAATCGATAAATTGAGTTTTAATGCCACATGTAACACCCTTCGCCCGACTCAGTCATTGAGTCTGAGCTATAGGATACTACATTAATTGTCAAAGCAACTACAACTAATTTTAACATAATTTTTGTCAATAAAACACTTATATTCATCAATATGATCATTATATTATTATATCATAACTTATAATCTAATTTGGGGTTTATTTTAGCTTTCGAAAGCTCTTTTGATGACCCAAGAACAGTCTACAACAAGTTCGTATCCTTTCTCAACTAGTGCCACGACATCCTTGAGGTAGTGTTGAGACTCTATAGACAGAATACAACAATTACAATTCCTTTTGGATTCAACCTATAATTTCAAATCATACGCAAACTTTTGTGACTTCATACCTGATTGTTGTTTTGTCGAGTTTTAAAATTTATAAAGTGAATGATTGAACCTGGAAACTAACATTGACAACGACTTAAGGCAAGTGTACCTATCGAACAGTAGTATAGCTTAGGCAAGACCGGATTGTCAAACCCAAAGGAACTAAAAGTACTAATACTAACTTTCTTTTTATTACTTAGCCTAAAACAAGTGAAGTTGCTTTAATCTAAATTAACGACTACTTAAACTAAAGACGCAAAGACAGAAAGAATGAATTGGAAAATAACTTGAAGGGAAATTCAATTGATCACGACGATACCCTTAGGAAGAATCCACCTAGACTTCACTTGTTATTTAACACTGAAGCATACAATTTATTCACTTAGTTTGATCCGTAAGACTCCCTAACGTATATTAAACCCTCTCTCGAGGCGAATAACGTCTAACCCTAGGTTAATTAATGGAAATCTCTTTCTCGAATAATAGCCCCCTAGAATAGCAGTAAATTGATCTATGGACTCCCATATTAGGTTTCACCCTAATCCGGAAAAATCTCGTCACCCTATCTCTAGGCATGTGATAAACTCCATTTAATTGTGCTAGATCTACTCTTAAGCAGGGTCTATTCCTCCTCCACCTAAGCACATCAGATTTGGATTAAGTATGCATAATTAAGAACAAACTAAGTATTTATCATATAATTTAGAAAACAATAACAAGATTCATCTAGGTTCCATCCCCTTCAGGTATCTGAAGAGTTTAGTTCGTAATGAATAAAGAAAACATCTCAAGAGAAAAGATAAAACAAAACATAAGAAATCCCTAAGACCCCCTAAAGGAATTGAAGGAGAAATCCGTCGTCTTTAGTAGAATTTCAGCTTCTTGAGATGGATCAACTGGCTATCTTCGAGTAATTCCTACAAATCTGGCCTTCTGGCTCGGCTCATTGGCCTAGCTAACCGCCCCAACAAAAGCCCTAGCAGAAGGCTTCTGCCGAACTCATAACGTCCCCTAAAGGTTGGCCTCTAGGGTCTTTATATAGGCTTTGAGATGCCTTACTTGGCCTCTAAGTATCCTAATTCAAGTATAATTCCTATTCGGGTGTTTGAATAGGCTTTGAAATGTGTTTCTTTGCCTTCAAGTATCCAAATTCGAGTGAAATTCCTCTTGGCTGCGGCAGGGACACGCCTATGGCATACGTCCTTGTAAATCATTTTCAGGCCGTGTCTCGATTCTGTCGATCGGGGCACTGCCATGTAAATCGTGGCATGGACGTGTCTTAGTTAATTTTCAAGGCACAATCGTGTGGCTTGATGTCCAGGCCGTGTCGATTTCCACTTTGGCCTAAATTGGCCCATTTTAAGCCCATTTCTTATTCTTTTCGTCCTCGGGTGCTTTCCTGAGTAAAAACATGAAAAGAAAGGATTAAGAGCACCTTTTTACATAAATCAAGGGCTAAATCATCCAAAAGCATACTAAATATGGGCCTAAAATATGTTACTTTTACGATTTATCAATTACCCCCACACTTAAACTTTTGCTTGTCCTCAAGCAAAATTCTCAACTTACAATTAAAAAGAACTTTCCATAATTCATAATTCCTATCAATAATGCCTCATCATAATTCATAGATAATTCATACATGGATAATTTATCTCAAAGACTCCTAAAGATTCAAACAATTCTAAGTCATACGTTTGTAGCACGAAAACATAAGTGTCTCCCCTTATCTAAATGATTATCTTTAATTTAAAACTGACAAGGATTGACATCCTCACTAAAGATTCACTCAAAGCACTCGAAGTATTTAAGGTTTAAGAATAAGCACTCATAAGTCAAATTTGAAAGGTTAATCCCATAGGCTTGCCTGAAAATCAAATCTCCACCACTGTAATATGAGATGATAAAGAAATCAAAAGGTCTTTAACAGGGTTGTAACGTGGCTTGGGTTAAAGGTGTGGATAAAGGCTAAATTAGAAGGTTAGAATCGAGATCAATTTGACAAATTACCTAACTAGAAAAAATTAACTAATAACCTGAATAATTACATCTCAGGAAAATTTAAATACTAATAATACGAGCTTCTACTTCAAGATGCTGGATTTAACGTATAAGCTCTCTTAATTTCAAAACTAATAATAAATATACTTTGTTTTTATTTTATTTTAAAAACAAACTAATAAATACATAATAAGAAGATACTTTATCAACTGGAACTAAGTAATTAGGCAACTGATCAAATCAATTCTTGATAGAAGGGTAGTCAAAGGATGGTGATAACAAATACGAGCGGGGTTTTTAGTTTAACATTAGTGGATGAATCAATAAAAAGGGTTGTTAGGATCAACGGGGTTTGCTAAGGGTTAATTTGTGAAGGTAGGCTTTTTAGAGGAGTGAATGGGTTAAAACCTAGGTGCCTTTGTCATATCAGTATATCAAATAATTAATGTGGTCTCGATATGTATAATCTAGGCAAGTTCTAGAATAACAATTCAGTGTTGACACACTAATAATCAATAAAGTGAGCATGAAAAAAGAATATATGCTCTATAAGGCTCAAATCTCACAAAAATTATGGGTATTTGACATCAATCCTGTAAATTTCAAACTTTAAGGTAATATTCAAATTCAATTCAACAACCTAGAAAATTTTTTATTCTTGAAAAATAGACTTATCATTCTTGATTCTCTAATATTCTTTAAGTATAAATCATCAATGCACAATTATCAATGACTTACTCAAAAACAAATTAATAAAAATCATAAATCATTAGAAATTTCACCCTAATTGATAATATGAGAAAATTACTTAGGAACAAGACTAAAATTCAGGATTTTGGAATAATGCAAAAAGTTAGGTACTTTTATCCCCCACACACTTAAGATGTACATTGCCCTTAATGTACAAAGATAGATAAATAATTATGTAATAGAAAAATCAAAAGAGAAGGGGAGAAGTAACACTTCCTGAATTTTTGGATGAAGTTAATGAAAAGAAACCGGATAAGATTGGAAGTGAATGTGGGGAAGCATCTTGAACCGTTTGAAATTGAATCCTCGAAGTAACCGGCTTGGTTTTATTGTATCCTAAGCTAAATCTAAATGCCATTGAGAAAAAAAGGAGAAAATAATAAAGGAAGTAAAAATAGAAAAAGAAATAAAAATAAAAATAAAAATAAAAATATGAATAAAAGTAAATAATTAAATAGAGATAAGGTCCACGCCCATGTGCCTAGCCGTGGTGTCCAAAGGCCACGGCCACGGCCATGTGTAAGGCCGTGTGGGTATGGAAACCTGTAACACCCCAAACCCAGCTCATACATCATAACCGGATCTGGTATGCTACGAGTTGAATGTTGAAAACTTTGCTTTGAAGGGTTTTGAAAATTTCAGCTTATTTTAACCGATTAATCATTAATTGTGACATTTTTTAAGAAACTTTAACATTTGCATTGAACATGCTAGAAAAACCCATTTTCCTTTCACTTTATAATTAAGACTTTGAAAATATAAGTTTATAAGGTGTAACATAAAAAAAATATAGTTCGATAACCTAAGTTATGGAGGCCTTATTACAAAAATAATCCCAAAATTGAAACTTAAAGAAAAACCAAAAATAGTCTATGAAGATAAAAGACTTGATGGCCCTCGAGTCCGCCTCGGCTCTCATGTCCACGATATACTACTCATCTGAAAAATTGGGAAAAATAAAAGGGTGAGTCACCAAGACTCAGTGTGCAAATCCCAAAAATACATAAAAGCCTTGAGGCCCACAAACACATTATGGCCCTGGGCCCATACACAATGGCAACAGAATATATATTTACATGCAACATGGCCCATCCCAAACCTAAGAGTCCATCCTCTACACACCCCCGTACCAACCATCACACCATGGGGATTTCTACAATCAACCATCCATCCGCTACACACTATATCGATAGCTGTGCTGTCTGTCATAAAGACCGATCACTATGTGACCTATGTGGCAAAGCCATCGATTGCCATGCGACCTTAATAATACATTATAGTATTTCGATAGTTGTGCTGCCTGTCATAAAGACCGATCACTATGTGACCTATGTGGCAAAGCCACAGATCGCCATGCGACCTTCTTCCCCTTCATCATATCAATCCCATCCCATGCATACATACATGCAAGAATCAGAACATTATACTATCTAAATAGATCACAGACTTTCACATACTTCGTTACACATAGAGAAATTTCTATGATTACGTACCTGGCATCCCTTGCCTACCCTTTCTGGGTAATACGACTGTTCATACAACCTCATTTTCTAGCTTTTAGCCCATAACATACATATAATACAGATTAGCTAGTGTGATAGAGATCTATAGACCTGATTATTGATAGGACAGTACTTTCTATGTCGACTCTATCAGAAGTCAATACGACTACTAACTTTTTAAGGTTTTGTTCTGAAGCCGATCCACAACCCGGTGGCCAATCCTGTACTGCTGACAACACGTGTTCTTGAACTTTGGGGCTGGAACTACAGATCCAACCCCTTCCTTCGATTTGCTGACATTCGAGCCCATGAATGACCTTAGTCAGAGGATACTATAATGATTGATTAACGAGGCATTAGGTTAAGGCACAATAAAGAAAGGAAACCGATGGATCAACTTAGGGAGAATTGAAATCCTTACCTTGAAATCTCGAAAGAAGACAATAGGATTGGGAAGTTGTCGATATTTGTCCTAGGAACCTAGGCAGTTAGATCTCCAACAAGTTTGGCTTCTCCTGACAGATTTCAGCTTCTGAGAAGATCAAAAGAAAGACAGTGTAATAGGATCCATGAAGATTCGACTATGAAGAAATCGACAAAAGGGAGAATAAAGGAAAGAACAATGACCATTCGATTATAGGAAAAGAATGGAGATGAGAAGAGTTATGAGTTTCGACTTTTGGAGGAAAAGATGAGAGAAGAGAACAATGAAATTTTTGGCTTTTGCATAGAAGTGGGGATGAGAGGAAAGAAAAAAGAAAATAGGGTCAAATGCCGGAATTGAAAAGATATCCCCCCTACTTAAGCAAAATTTTGGCACCTACTGCCTAAAACCAAAAATGCCCCTTTTTAAAACTAAAACTAAGCTATTAATCAAGGGAAATTTCAACACCCCTTGATCATATCAGAACCGATTTCTCCTCCACCTTAGTGTTGAAATTTCGGCCACCACTGTGACCAGTAGATAAATTCTAAATTTCCTCCCTTATCTTTATCTGATCACACCTCCAAAAGAATCCTAGATAACAATACCTCTTCCTCCCTTTATCTGCCATATTATCTGCATTATCCACTCAAACAAATCCTCCTATTTCCAAGCCTTATTGCCGTCCCACTCTATCCACTTAAATGCCAAAATTAGCTAAATTTAATTAAAAAGAATTGAGCCTTATGCGACTCGAACCTTGGACCTCCTTAACAGCTTGACACGCCACTCCTAGTCCCTGCATATCGCCACTGACCACTGGGCCACAAGCCCATTTTTGTGTCTTAATTCATAGGTAATGTCTTTTAAGCCCTGTCCTAACTTACTTTTCACTAGAATGTCCAAACAGAAAATTTGACTAAAGCCTCGACCCAACTTAGAGCCCATTCTAGACCCCTAAAACATTCTATCAAGCATAACAAGCACAACCACACACATTAAACGCATAGGCCCATTAATTCAGGATGTTACAAAACCTATGCCTAAATACAAAAAGAAATAAAACCAAACTAATTAGTACGGTTAGTACTCGGGTTGCCTCCTGAGAAGCGCTTGTTTAAAGTCTTGAGCTAGACATACCTGTTGTACGCACAATCATGGTGTTTGAAGAGGTGGAAATCCTTTCTCATGCGATCAACTTGGTTATGGATATAAAGTTTAAGTCAAGTAATGTTTACCTCAAAAGTGTTGAATTTAGGATTGCTTACCTCAACTGTACCGTATAGGAAGACATTAAGCACCCCAAAAGTAATTTCTTCGTTTGCCTTGAGGACTAAATTGGTGATTCAAAGGTCTTCCTTATTCAACAATACTGATCCTCTATTTTAATTTGATTTTTTGTTCCTATCAGCTCGTCTGGGGTTTCCTTCGGTTTCACTTTGTGTGGTTCCGATTCTTTTTTAAATTGTATTTTTCATTCTTCTAGTTTGTTGACCCTAAGGCTTCGTTCCTCATATAATTCTTCTTTGTTGGCACGAGGTCTAAGATCTAGCTCAGCTAGGTGATTTCGTGATGCTTCCTGTAAAAAGGTTGAACCAAATGGTTATCAATATAATTAAAGTTCATACCTTTATTACTCGATGTCCTAGTTGAGTCAAGAGTTTGAAGAGTGATTGTTTCATCTTCTACAGGAAGAGTGAGTTCACTGAATTCTTCCTCTGTGTGGTCTTTCTTTATTGCATCAGGATATGGCACATGAGGTTGGTACTATGTACTTACCGATTTTGGTATATCATGGCACACCTCAACCTTACCTTCACTTACCACAGGTTCTTACCTTAGGTTTGGTTCGTCTAACCCTTCACTGTCATGAGCTGGTACGATTTGAATTTGCTCGCTTGGGTAAATCTCTGTGTTGCTTGGTAGACGCCCTTGCGGTCGTTTGGACATTAACTTTGCAAGTTGTTCAACTGACTTAGTAATTTTCTGAACTTGGTTCTTGATCTCTTTGATCGATGCTTGTTGATTATCGAAGCGTTGTCTCGCTTTTTGGGGACGAGTTTCGTGGTCGCCATGAATTTTGTCAACATCTTCTCAAGACTCGACTTCTCTTCCTGTTGGTGAGGTGGTTGTTGAAAATTTGGAGGAAGTTCCTGTCTTTGGCTACTTTGATCATCCCACGAGAAATTGGGATGGTAACTCCAACCTGCATTATAAGTGTCATTATAAAAATTATTTTGTGGTCTAGAATAGTTACCCGTATAGTGAGCTTGCTCATTTTCCATGCCATATCTGTAGGGAGGGTACTCAGGATTCACCACGCCTCCTAAATTCGAATCATATTGCATTACTGGGTGTGCCTGTGAGAGATTATACAAACCATCAATCTTTTTATTCATCATCTCTAGCTGGTTAGATAACCTAGTGACCACGTTGAGGTTGAAAACACAGGAGACTTTTGTTGGCGCTGTCCTCATAACTTGCCACTGATAGTTATTTAGTGCCATCTCCTCTATCTGCCAAAATCAAATAAAAGAAAATTTAGCAAAATCAAAATTTAACTTAAAAATAAATAAAAGTAAAATTTTGGAAAATAAAAAATAATGGCAAAAGTAATAAAAATAAAGCTTTCTTAATATTTTAGTTCCCCGGCAACGGTGACAAAAACTTGATCGTTGTTTTGTCGAGTTTTAAAATTTATAAAGAGAATGATCGAACCTAGAAACTAACTCTGACAATAGCTTAAGACAAGTGTACCTATCGAACAATAGTATAGCTTAAGCAAGACCCGATTGTCGAACCCAAAGGAACTAAAAGTACTAATACTAACTTTCTTTTTATTATTTAGCCTAAAATAAATGAAACTGCTTTAATCTAAATTAAGACTACTTAAACTAAAGATGCAAAGAAAGAAAGAATGAATTGAAAAATAACTTGAAGGGAAACTCAGTTGATCATGACGATAACTTCAAGAAGAATCCACCTAGACTTCACTTGTTATTTAACATTGAACCATACGATTTATTCACTTAGTTTGATCCCTAAGACTCCCTAATGTATATTAAACCCTCTCTCGAGGCGAATAACATGTAACCCTAGGTTAATTAACAGAAATCCCTTTCTCAAATAATAACCCCTAGAATAGCAGTAAATTGATCTATGGACTCCCATATTAGGTTTCACCCTAATCCAAAAAATCTCGTCACCCTATCTCTAGGCGTACGATCAACTCCGCTTAATTGTGCTAGGTCTACTCTTAAGCAGGGTCTATTCCTCCTCTACCTAAGCACATCAGATTTGGATTATCTATGCATAATTAATAACAAACTAAGTATTTATCATATTATTCAGAAAACAATAACAAGATTCATCTAGGCTTCATCCCCTTCAGGTATCTAAAGGGTTTAGTTCATAATGAATAAAGAAAACATCTCAAGAGAAAAGATAAAAAAAAAACATAAGAAATCCCTAAAACCCCCTAAAGGAATTGAAGGAGAAATCCGCCGTCTTGAGTAGAATTTCAACTTCTTGAGATGGATCAACTGGCTATCTTCGAGTAATTCCCACAAATCTGGCCTTCTGGCTCGGCTCCTTGGCCTAGCTAACCACCCCGACAAAAGCCTTGGCAGAATGCTTTTGTCGAACTCCGAATGTCCCCTAAAGGTTGGCCTCTAAGGTCTTTATTTAGGCTTTGAGATGCCTTACTTGGCCTCCAAGTATCCTAATTCAAGTATAATTCCTACTCGGGTGTGTGAATAGGCTTTGGAATGTGTTTATTTGCCTTCAAGTATCCAAATCCGAGTGAAATTCCTCTTGGCGGCGACAGGGACACGCCCATGGCACACGTCCGTGTAAATCATTTTCAGGATGTGTCTAATTCTGTCGATTGGGGCACGACCGTGTAAATCGTGGCATGGCCATGTCTTAGTTAATTGTCTAGGCACGGTCGTGTGACTTGAAGTCCAGGCTGTGTCGATTTCCACTTTGGCCCAAATCGACCCGTTTGAAGCTCGTTTCTTGTTCTTTTCATCCTCGGGTGCTTTCTGAGTAAAAGAAAGGATTAAGAGCACCTTTTTACATAAATCAAGTGCTAAATCATCCAAAAGCATACTAAATGTGGGCCTAAAATATGTTACTTTTATAGTTTATCAATACCATTGACAATCATCACAATGAAATTTCATACCACTTTGTTCAAACCATCATATCATGCCAAACCATACTAAATTAGTCTTATCACACTTTGAAATCAAGTATCCAATATGAGACCAAACACATGTTCAACATCTAGGCATATTCAAGTCGTTTATCAATCTTAACATACCAAGTTACTTCACTTTGCAAGATTTAACGTATAAGGCATATGCAAGCTTGAAATCATAGATCCAAATGGCATCACACATGATCAAAACTAAACAAAAACTAGACCATATATCAAGCTTAATATACAACTAAACCTTAGCCATAATAAAAACATTGACATTTACAAATAAAGATGATCGTTTACAAAATAAAGACCCTATATACATGCCACAATATTTGACTTAAAATTAACATAATCGTATATTCTTGTTGATAGTGTGTAATCTACAGTTATCTAGATTGGTGAGTTCCATAAGACAGGGATCTATATGTAGGAAAATAATGATAGGTAAGCATTCAATGCATAGTTACTTCAAATGGAAATTACAATACTTAATGTAACACCTCTTACCCATATTCGACGCCGAAATAGGGTACGAGGCATTACCGGACTCACATCACAAGAAATTACACAATTCCGAGTTATAAAATTTGCGTCCCAATTAAAATCATTCATAATCAATCATAAAATCCCTATTACGAGACTATGAGGTCCAAAGCATACTTTAGAAGTGGTTTGAGACTAAACCGAGAACTTTAGAAATTTTTACAAAACTTAGATAATTTTTCATGTTACAGGGCTCAGACGCCCGTGTGGTTAAGGGAGGCACCGTGCTTCAGACCGTGTTCGATTTAGGGGTGCTCTCTGACTTGTGCCACATGGCAGTGCCACACGCCCATGTGTTAGGCCGTGTAGCACACACGGTTGAGACACACGCCCGTGTCTCTACCCGTGTGCTCAATTCTAGACATTCTGTTTGCAACAATTAAGGTGCAGGGGACACACGGCCGGAACAAATGCCCTTGAGGAAGATCGTGTGTCACACACGGCCTAGACACATGCCCGTGTGGACAAAAAACAAGGCTATTTACCAAGCCATTTTTCCACCCTCACTTGCACCAATCAACACAACATCACATGGCACAAATTCAAGCATATAAGAGCAACCAAACAACCACAACCAAGATAATAACATGTCATCCTCATGCCATTATTTATCATGCTCAAAATATCATACTTAGCCCATTAAAAACATACTAATTTCATATTCGCAAGAGGGCATTAACATATGAATAAACTTATAATCAACATAAACTATCATTCATGGTTATATATAAGATGAAGCATTAACAATTACAAACCAACATGGCCATATAATAACACATATAACAAATTGACCTAGTCCCTGTACATACCATAGACTTAAAATGCTTGAATTCATTTATACCCAAAATGATAGCTTGATAGTGTGATAGGATCTCCGACGAACTCCAACTTGAGCTAGCTCAATAACCCTATAAGACATTGGAAAGGAAGGGGGAAAGATATATATATATATAGCTTAGTAAGTCCGTACAAAAATAATAGGCAACTCTTACAAATCTTTTATCAAGTTCAACAATTTAAACACAAGATAATACAAATTGCTATGAATCTCACAGTTATAATTTTTGTAACAACCCAAACCCGGCCTAGACGTTATGGCATAATCTGGCATGTCACATCAAAAGGTTGTTTAAAACCACACGATCATTAAAACCTTTCCTCAATTTACAAACCCTTTTAATCAATGAAAAACCCCGAATTTCGTTGCTTATAAAACCAGATTTACTTAAAGTTATTTCCCTTGCAAACACAATATTATTTTCAAAATGTTATTAGTTGCGGAAGACTGACTTCCAATGTTGCGGAAACGTGATATTTGAAAGCAGCAGTTATTATTTAAAAAAAACTGTGTTTAACTTGTTGGCAGTTCATAAATTAAAGAATTACCAAATGAAAGTTAAAAGAAAATCCCAATGGTCATATTACAAAAATTTTAACCCGAAAATAATATAAAAATAAATTAAACCCAAAATTACTAAGTTCCGTTTATTAACAAATTCGACGTATGGCCACCTCTGAGTCTTCTGTAGCTCCAAATCCTCTAACGCTGGGGATTACCTGCACGGTTAAGAGAAAGGGGTGAGTTACGAGAACTCAGTGTGTAATCCCCTATAACGGTCATAATCTGGGCCCAAGCCCATACAGTGTCGGTATGGACCTAAGCCCTATTCGGTAACAAGCTGGGCCTAAGCCCCAAATCAAATCAATGCAATGGATATGTACCTACCCCAATCCAACCAAACTCTCCACTCGTACCTACCAATCTCTCTGTGGTGACCATGTCAACCCACCCAGCCAAAACTCTCTAATAATGCAATCAAGCTGCTAATAACGTTATATGTGGCTGAGCCACTAAATTAAGAACGTGTGGCGAGGCCACTATAACGGTATGTGGCGATGCCACTAGAACCGTATGTGGCAGAGCCACTAGAATGGTACTTCCTCCAATTAGCAGACCCAATCCAATGCAATATGTTATGAGTGTTGTGTAATACGATCATATACATATATATAAAGTCACATAAACAATATTTAAACTATCACTAAGAACGTAGCGGTCATTTCGTCGTCCGGGGGTAAAACGGTAATTTCACCACTTGGGGGTATTTCGGTCATTTACCGATCGAGGGTATTTTAGCAATTTACCCACTGAAGGTATTTCGATAACTTGTCCTCTAAGGGTATTTCGATAATTTACCCGCTAAGGGTATTTCCGTAATTTACCTACCAAGGGTATTTCAATAATTTATCAACTAACGGCCTTTTTGGAGGCCCACTGTCGCCTCGAGCGACACAGGGTCCCTTTTTGTCACTACGGTGCAATTGGGCCTAAAATCCAATTTCGGCCCAAACGGGGCCACACGCTCGTGTGGCCCATTCCGCTCGTTTTCGTTCACGGTTCTGCGGACTTCGCATTCGCATCAATCATTCAGCACTTAGTATCGATTTTACTTATGTGGGCCCATTAACCCATTGGGCCACTTAGCCCGTTTTGGCTCATCAAGGCACGACCTTTGTTCCACGAGAGAGTTCATGACAGTCTCAACGGTCTATCGGCAACCCTAGTGGCTAGGTCTATCTCTACGAGCGCTCGCACGCTCGGTAGATCTCAGTTATCGGTACTCCGACTTTTCGGTATGTTGGCTTTTAGCTGATTCACAAATCATAACATATCATATTAGCAGTAGTGTGAGATTACGCATCTTGATTGTGAACGTGACACGAATCCCTTAGCACCACTCCTTGTTTTATCGAGTTTTACTAAATCCTCTCCAATTATCAGATAAGATTAATGTCCCCTCTCTAAACCCTGCGTTTCAAAACACCCCTATTAGAGGAGTTGAATAAGATGTGGTTAACATCCACCCTTTCCGAAATAAACCCTCAGAACAAATCGGTCCTTCAACCAAACACAAAGTGCGATACTTACCTGATCAAAGCCTGAGAGTAACGTTTCAACTGTTTTCGGATGTTACTCCCTTCTATGTCACGAGAGCACCTAAAACTAGTTAATGTCAGACTACAGAAGAAAGGGGAGATTCACCACTTAGAGAAAAGAATAGCATGCCCCAACCATTACTCAACACAAAATAGTCAACGCTACTTTCCTTCAAATTCGGTATGAACCACCTCCTCTTATCAACCCGAAAGGACGACCCCAAAGATTAGGAAGGAAAAGAAGGGATTAGCTTTGGCTTAAAAAGAGATGGAGTGTTGAGCACTAGGTTCGTCTATGGAAGAAAAGAGTAGATGGGAGGAAAAAAAAGGAATAGATGAACTGTGAAGTGAGATGAGAAGAAGGAGTTTTGGCCAACAAGTGTTTAGGCTATTCACACAAAGGAAGAACACACGAAAGTTAAGATGGAGATGAGGAGAAAGAGACTAAGAATTCTGTAGAAGTGAATTGAAGAGTAACTGACCCGAAATGCTAGAGAAAATAAAAGCCCAAAATGTAAAAACTCATCAAAGAATACTAGAGAAAATTCAGCACACTCTTCTCTCTCCCTACCGAAAATGCTACCAAAACACCCCTCTTCAACCGAAATTCTCCGTTACTAGACCCCCACTTTTGGCCAACACTTCCCACACCCATCAACTCCTTGATTTTCTCCCTTGTTTCCTCTTACAATTCCTCTCCTCCATCCATTTGAATTATTTGACCAAGTCTCCACTCCCCCTTGAAGAGTTTGATCCAAACTCTGCTTCTTCCCCTCTCAAACTACAAAATAAAATCCTTCATTTGCAACCTGAGGGATTCAAACCCCTCCCCTCCTTGCTCTCCACTTGACGCCACACCACCACACCACACGCTCCACTTGTGTTAGCAAAACACACTAAAATTTACTTAAGTCCAACCTCAACCAGCCCTCTCCTCTTAAGAGCCAAAAAGTTAAATTTTTCCAAGGCTCAAACTCAATCCCAGGCCTCCCTAAACCCCCAAATACACTCAAATAACCATTTGAGCAAGCACATCATACAATTATGCAAAAATTTACAACCCCTAATTTGGGACGTTGCAACTCTTCCCCCTTAAAGAAATTTTGACCTAAAAAATTACCTGATCAAAAGAGATGAGGTTACTGCTTTTGCATATCCTCCTCAGGCTCCTACGTGGCTTCCTCTGAGTCATGATTACAACACAACACCTTGATTAACGGAACAGATTTCCTTTTCAGTACCTTAAAATCTCGATCCAAAATCTGTATCGGTTCTTCTTCAAATGTCAGATCAGCTCTTACCTCGATCTCCTCCATTAGCACTATATTGAAAGGATCCGAACAGTAGTGCCTCAGCTTAGAAACGTGGAATACATTATGTATACGATTTAACATAGGGGGCAGTTCCAACTGATAAGTGATCGGTCCCACACACTTTACTATCCGGTAAGGTCCAATAAATCTAGGGCTTAGCTTGCCCTTCCATCCAAATCTCAGAATCTTCTTCCAAGGTAAGACTTTCAAAAAGACAAAATCTCGCACCGAGTATTCAATCTCTTTGCGCTTTAAATCTGCATATGACTTCTTCCTATTAGATGCTTCTTTTAACTGACCCCGTATCAACTTCACCTTCTCCTCAGTTTCAGAAATTAGCTCCAGACCCAACAGTCGCCGTTCACCCAATTTTGTCCAACAAGTAGGCGTACGACACCTACAACCATATAATGCCTCGTACGGTGCCATCTGAATGCTAGATTGGTAGCTGCTGTTGTAAGTAAATTTTGACAATGACAAATAGTCTTTCCAACTGCCCTTGAAATCAATCACACAATTTCTTAACATGTATTACAAAATCTGTATTACGCTCTCCGACTGACCATCAGTCTGAGGATGAAATGCCTTGCTGAAATCTAGCCTCATACCTAAAGCTTTGTGTAACACTCTCCAGAATCGCGATGTGAATCTGAGGTCCCTGTCCGAGATGATAGACACTGGTACCCCATGTAACCTCACAATTTCTGCCATATAAAACTTTGCCAACTTCTGCAATGAGTAATCAGTGCGAACCGATATAAAGTGGGAAGATTTAGTCAACTGATCAACAATTACCCAAACCGAATCTTTCTTAGTAGGCGTTAGCGGTAGCCCACTAACAAAATCCATGGTTACCCTCTCCCACTTCTAGAGTGGAATTTTCATAGGTAGCAGCAATCTAGAAGGCAGTTGACGCTTAGCCTTCACTTACCGGCATGTCAAACACTTACTTATAAAGTTGGTAACCTCATGCTTAAGTCCAGGGCACCAGTACAGTTCACGCAGATCTCGGTATAATTTGTTTCCATTGGGATGCATAGCATATGGGCTAATATGCACCTCCCGCAGAGTCGACTATCTTAACTCAGAGTCCCTCGGAACACAAACTCTTCCACGAAGCATAATACTCCTTTACTATTCAGCTCAAAATCCACAGTCTCTCCCTTTTTCAGCTGTTGGAAACGAAAAACCAATGACTCATCCAACATCTGCTTCTCTTTAATTTGGCCAATCCAAGTCGGTTTCACATACAGTTCAGCTAACAGGATACCATCCTCAAACAACTGAGACAAGCAAACATTACTCTTAGATCAGACACAACCTTACGGCTCAGTGCATCCGCTACCACGTTAGCTTTTTCCGGATGGTACTCGATCGAGCAATCATAATTCTTAAGTAACTCTATCCATCTTTATTGCCTAAGGTTTAACTCCTTCTGAGTAAGGAGGTACTTGAGACTCTTATGGTCAGTATAGATGATCGACTTCTCCCCGTACAAGTAGTGTCTCCAAATATTTAATGCGAAAACCACTGCCTCTAATTTCAAGTCATGAGTGGGGTAGTTGACCTCGTGCGGCCTAAGCTGACGAGACATATATGCCACCACATTCTCCTCCTGCACCAGCATACAACCCAAACCCGTGTGCGACACATCACAGTAGACAACGAATTCTTTTCTAGCCTCTAGCTGTATCAATACCAGGGCTTCAGTTAGAATCTTTTTTAGCTTCTCAAAACTCTCCTGCTGTTTATCAGTCCAAACAAACGGTACTCCCTTACGCAATAACTTAGTTAAGGGTGTAGCAATCTGTGAAAACCCCTCAACGAACCGTCTGTAATATTCGGCCAGACCCAAAAAACATCGAATCTCAGATACTGACTTCGCTGGCTTCCAATCTAATACAGCCTCAACTTTTTGAGGATCAACCCTAATCCTTTCGGCAGACATGACATGACCCAAAAATGTCACTTTACTTCACTCAGAGATGTGAATCATGCTCCTCCTCGATTCTTGAATACACTAGAATATCATCTATAAACACCACCACGAACCGGTCTAGGTAGGGTGGGAAGACCCTATTCATCATATCCAAGAAAGCAGCTGGTGAATTTGTTAACCCAAATGGCATGACCAGAAACTCATAGTGCCCATAACAAGTCCTAAACGCGGTCTTGAACACATCTACCTCCTTAACCCTTAACTGATGGTACCCCGATCTTAGATCTATCTTGGAGAAAACTGAAGCTCTTCGTACCTGATCAAATAGATCGTCTATCTTCGGTAGTGGGTACTTATTCTTAATTGTCAATTTATTCAATTGACGATAATCGATACATATGTGCATTGATCCATCCTTCTTCTTCACAAACAGTATCGGTGCTCCCCAAGGAGACACACTCGGTCGGATGAATCCTCGATCCAGTAGTTCTTGGATTTGACCCTTTAATTCAACCAGCTCCTTCGGTGCCATCCTGTAAGGAGTGATAGACACTGGAGCCGTTCTCTGTAGAAGCTCAATTCTGAATTCGACCTCACAATTTGGAGGCAACCCTGGAAGCTCTTCAGGGAATACATCCAAAAATTCCTTTACGGTCCTGACATCCTCAACAGACAAACCCTTAGCATCAGACGTGCTGACATAAGCTAAGAAAGCCTCGCAGCCCTTGTGAACTAGTTTTTCGGCCTTTAAAGTTGAGATTACGTTGGATAAATAATCCCTTCGCTCCCCTATCACGATCATTTCCTCCTCTTTAGAAGACTTTGATACCATACACTTAGCAGCGGAATCCAAACTCGCAAGGTGTTTTACTAACCAATCCATGCCCAGAATGAGATCAAACTCACCAAATGGTAGTTCCATCAAATCCACTGGAAAGACAACCCCTTGGACCTCTAGGGGCACATCTCTAAACAGCTTATTCACTATAATCGACTATCCTAAAGGACTAATCACCAACATTTCTCTATCATCAAGTTAAAATTGTAAACCTAAAGTTCTAGACATAATACATGCAACATACGAGTGCGTCGACCCAATATAAATAAAAGCAACACATGGTACATTATAAATGAGAAACCTACCAGTTATGACGTCAGGTGCATTGCCATCCTTTCGAAGTAGAATAGCATAAACCAACTCTAGCTGTCTCGCCTCTGTATTACCAACACCTCTGCCCGGTGCTCCATGACCTTGCCCTAATCCATTTCCCCCTTTGGGTAGACCATGACCTCTCGATGGCTACTGACCACCTCTCCCTGGTTGCACATAGCCCTGACCGGCTGTTTCTATCTGAACAAGCTCCCAATGACAGTTTTTGAACTGATGATCCTTGGACCCACATCTGAAACACCCCCAGTTCTTTTCTAGCACTCTCCTAAATGAGGTCTCCTACACTCACCGCAAGGCTGCGGTCGACCAGCAACAGCTAGAACCCCAACTCGGGTGGCCCATCAAACCTAGGCCTCTTATGAAACCCACCTGAAGAACTTGAAGGCCCAAAATCCCTCTTATTTCTGCCCTTTCCTTCTCAAGGTTCTAACGCTCAGAACTTTTGACCTCCTCAGCAATCTTTGCCTTCTCAATCAGGGCAGCAAAATCCCTTTCCCTCTATGGGGCTATCAGCACTCACAACTCATCTCAAAAACCATCCTCAAACCGTACGCAGTGCTCATACTCAGTTGTGACTATTCCTCGAGCATATCGGCTCAACCGTAGAAACTCTGCCTCATACTCTGCAATGGACTTGTTCCCCTGAACCAAATTTAAAAATTCTTTTCTCCAGACCTCCCCATAACTTGCCCCAACATATTTTCCTTGGAAGGTCGTCTTAAAGAGATCCCATGTTAATCGGTCAGCCTGCGTGCCTTCCCTCATGGTAAGCCACCATCGATATGCCTCATCTCGTAGTAACGACACTGCTTCTTTCAGTTTTTGCTCCACTGAGCAATCAAGATCATTCATTATTCACTCGATAGCCTCTAGCCAATACTCTGCTACATTCGGGGCTACACTACAAATGCCCTTAAAAATCTCTTCCCCATTTGACCGGAGTCGTTCAAAAATTGACCCTCAGCCCACTGACCCAATACTCACTCTAGGAACCCTTTCTAGAACTAGTAGCATCGCTTGGGACAGAGCATCATCCCCACTAGCTCAGTTATGTGACCCCATTTTAGTCACTGGTGATGTCGGCGCCTCTCTTTCGGGCATATGTCCTGATGCTGAGGACCCAATCTTAACACCCGGCCTCTACCATGGCCACGTGTACCCCTTCCGTGACCTCTTGAACTCATATCGATGTGACATATTAATCTGTTTAAGAGTTTTATGAATCAGCTTATAGTTCTCATGATTATTAACAAATGTTTTATGAAAAACAGTAATAAGAGTTATTTTCGCGGATCGAGTTTACTATAGTTTTAGTTTCCTATAGTCTCAGTTTCCCTAACCAAAGAGTTCGATATGCTACTACTATCCCTAGTAGTTTCTCAATACAATCATTACAGCATATAACAGAGCATATTATCAGGAAACTTATGGATTTGGTGCAAGAGACTCGGTGTGCCATACTTTCAGTAACACTATCATTTCCCAAGTTAAAAATTTAAGCTGAGTAGAAAAATTTTTGAAATCCATTCCACAGTCGAGTTTTGCAACCGGGCTCTGATACGATTAAATGTAACACCCTAAACCCGGCCTAGACGTTATAGTCGAATTTGGCATGTCACATCAAAAGGTTGTTTAAAACCACACGATCATTAAAACCTTTGCTCAATTTAAAAACCCTTTTTATCAATGAAAAACCCCAAATTTCGTTGCTTATAAAACCAGATTTACTTAATGTTATTTCACTTGCGAACAAAATAATATTTTCAAAACGTTATTAGTTGTGGAAGACTGACTTCCAAAGTTACAGAAACGTGATATTTGACAACAACAGTTATTATTTTTAAAAAAATCATGTTTAATTGGTTGGCAGTTCATAAATTAAAGAATTACCAAATGAATGTTAAAAGAAAATCCCAATGGCTGTATTACAAAAATTTTTAACTCGAAAATAATATAAAAATAAATTAAACCCAAAATTACTAAGTTCTATTTATTAACAAATTTGACGTATGGCCACCACTGAGTCCTCCGTAGATCCAAATCCTCTAACACTGGGGATTACCTGCACGGTTAAGAGAAAGAGGTGAGTTACAAGAACTCAGTGTGTAATCCCCTATAACGAGCATAATCTGGGCTCGAGCCCATGCAGTGTCGGTATGGGCCTAAGCCCTATTCGATAACAAGCTGGGCCTAAGCCCAAAATCAATTCAATGCAATGGATATGTACCCACCCCAATCCAACCAAACTCTCCACCCGTACCAACCAATCTCTGCGTGGGGACCATGTCAACCCACCTAGCCAAAACTCTCCAATAATGCAGTCAAGCTACTAATAACGATATATGTGGCTTCGGCATCGAGTTAAGAGATTCCATGCTAGACCATATCTGGGATATGGCATCGGCATCATGAGGCGATCCCATGTAAGACCATATCAAGGATATGGCATTGGATTGGGGCAAATGTTTGATGAGATTGAGTATCCTATGGTATTCCGAGTAATTCAATGGGCAAAAAAGCCAAGTACAAATGAGGTAATAAGAAAGCTAAGCAAGTAAAGATAGTAATAAATTAAGTTATTCAAGGTTGAATAAGAGTTTATTTAATTTAAGAAAGATGATGATATGGGTTTGTGTTTATATTAGAGAAAGTGCTAATCTATGTGACTAGGTGATACAGGTACCATGATTAAAAATACAAGTATGAAATTATTATGTAAAATGTGATGAGTAAGAGTAAGTATGAGTATGTAATACCCCGTTTGTAACATCCTAGATTAGGGGTTATGCGTTCGTGCGTAATTTATGAGATAGTGGGATCAGTGGGTGTGTTGGATGTGTTCTGAAGAGTTTCAAGAACCCTAAGATGTAAGGAAATATAAGGAAATGTAAGGAAATGAAAGGAAATGAAAGGAAATGAAAGGAAATGTATGGAGATGTATGGAAATGTATGGAAATGTATGGAAATGTATGGAAATGTATGGAAATGAATGGAAATGTAAGGAAATGTATGGAACGATTAGCTAAAAGAGGAAAGTGAACATTTTGGAAACCTAAGCTAAAAGAGGAAAGTAAACATTTTGGAAACTAAGCCAAAATAGGAAAGTAAACATTTTGGAAACCTAGGAAATGTCAAGTTTACAGAGTCATGAAAATTTTTGGAAACTTAAAATGACCCCAAATGTTGAATTTTAAAGTTCAAAGGGAACTTAGGGCCGGTGACCCTAAAATATAAAGTACGTGAAATTTGACCCATTAACGGACTTGGAAAAGTGGCTCAAGATGCCACTTAAGGCCTCGTGAAATGGCCCACATGCAAGGGTGTTGGGCTTGAGTTCGAGTCACATAAGAAGCAAATAAAATAAGTTTTATTTTGCTTCTAGAAGCCCAAGAGGTGGACGGCACAAGGCTTGCAAAAGAGGAGTTTCACTTTCTTTAAAACTCGCTAATTAGAAGATCATAAGGACTCTTAAGGGAAGAGTTTAATTCTCTTTAAAATTCGGCTAAATAGGTGGATAAATGAAGAATTATTCTTTAATTAGGAAAATAAGGAGGAGTGGTGGCCAAGTTAAGGATTCTTGGCCTAGTAATTTCGGCTATAAAAGGATGAGACTAGGGCCATTCATTATTCATTCTCCTCTCTCTCTTTCCTCCGCCGAATATTCTTCTTGAGCATCCATTCTTTTTCTTCTTTTCTTTTAGCCTCCTAGTCGATTTCTTCTAAGCCTATTATTCCTCTCTTCTTTCATCTTTGAAACCGAATACATAAGGGAATCATAGCCGATTGTTCATTAAGTCTCTAAGTCAATCTCAAGGTTGAAGTGAAGTTGTAATCGATTCCTTCAAATAAGGGTAAGATCCAAGTTTGGTTTCCATTCTTTTATATTTTAGACTTATCGAAATCTAGGGCTAATCCCATTAATGTTCATGGTTGCGAAACTTTGAAGATATCTTTCGGGATTTACTAAGTGTAGGCTACAAGGAAGGAGAAGTTCTTTTCCAAGGTACACCATAGGCAGCGTGTTCCCTAGTTATTCGGTGAGTTTGTGATTTAAAATCCATAAGGTAAGTGTCATAGCTTTCTGCCAAGGCCTATTTTGATAATTAGATCTAATTCTTGTTTGTTTAAAAGGTCGAAACTAACCCTGTTGAGATTTAGTGCTTGGCTGAATACAAGGAGGAGCATAGCATAGATTTCGGGATTTGATTAGTATTGAAATCAGCAACAAGGTAAGTTTAAGAATACTAATCCTACTAGGATTTGGATTTATGGTCAAATGGTTATTTTTATTAAAGTAGTAAGTGATTAATCAAATGTAGGAATTTAGATCTAAAGCAATAGATCGGGTTTTTGGGATTTCAAGGAATTGATAAGCAAATCATGTGTGTACCCTTACTAACCTTCGATATTTTATGGCTATTATTTAATATATGAATATGAATAAGAATGTGAATGTGGCTATGTACCACAAATGTGGCAAAAAGTACCCAAGTACGTTTCCTACTTCTGATAGGATTGTGAAATATGTTATTTTATAACATGCGAATATATGTATATGAACATGAAATTAAGTTATGCACAATATATATATTTTTGGGGCATTCGGGATTCATGTGAAAGGGGGAGAGTAGGTGATGACTTCGGTCTCACCAACGAAGGTGTTGACTTCGGTCTTACCAACGAAATATGTTGACTACGGTCACATTGCGAAATTTTGGTAACTTCGGTTACAATATTTGAATATAGTGTCTAATGACACAACGTATAAATTTGACTATAGTGTCTAATGACACAACGTATATGGGCGAATGCCTTCGATGGTGTGTAGCGGATGGAGGGTTGACTTAGTAGTCCCCACGGTGTGAATGGCAGGTACGGGTGGTGTGTAGCGGATGGACCATTAGGTTTGGGTTGGGTTGCATCATCATTTATTTTATATGAATGTAAATTTGATATGAACATGTATGCCTGATTTGTTGAATGTTAGTACTGTGTGCACATTGAGTCTGTTGACTCACCCCGTTGTGGGAAATATTTTCAGGTGATGCACAGTGACGGACCGGGATGGTAGACCTCGAGGTGGCCATGTTCCATTTGAAGATTTTAATCGATTTGGACTTTGTTATTTATTTTGGGTTTTACTTGATGTAATAAGGCCATAAGGCCCAAAGTGGATTTTTCTTATTCTCGCTTTTACTTTAAATTGTTATGTTACTTAACTATTATGACTAAAAGTTAAATGTTATTTTCTTTAAAACCCTAAAATTATTTTGTCACCTTAATAAAATTGGATTTACAAGATTAATTAAATGGGTTTCCCATCTAAGCCCAATCCACAACAACGTTTTCTAAAAATTTTACGAATTTTCTCTAAGTAACGAAATTCTTTGAAACCGGTTTACTTTAGGAACATACCAGATCCGGTTCAGGCTCGTGGGCCGGGTGTGGGGTGTTTCACCGTTATCCGAGACCAAAGCTAAGTCTGGATACGAGACATTACTATGCTTGAACTCACTTAAACATGTACTTATGGCTATAAAATTCATTCCAACTTAAAAATTTCACTTTCTTAGTAAACACATACATTACAAGGGCCTGCGACGCCTTAAACTCGTGTCTGAAAACTTTCAAAACTAAATCAAATAATTCATTTTTGAAACAGGGTTCACACGCCCGTGTACCATTAAGCACGCCGATGCCCTCAAACCATGGGAAGCTACTAACTATTTCTGCACGGCTTAGACACACCCGTGTCTTCCAACCGTGGGAGCCTACTAACTAATTTCACATGGTCATGAGACGCTCGTGGGCTTAGACCGTGTGCTAATCCTTTATATACCGACTAAATCAGCATGGTCTGGGCACACGCCTATGTCCAACCCGTATGTATAACACGGCCGTGGAATTTACCCATGGCCTATTCTGATTAATAATACTAAGGTGCAGAGTTAAGACGGCCTTGACACACGCCCGTGTATCCAACCGTGTGGGCACTTATAGGCTATTAACCAAGCCGTTAGCCACCCTGAACTGAAGATCATATCCATACACAATTCAACGATGCAATAGAAACCCAATTTTATGAATAATGGTACATGCTTCATTGATCTCAATAAACATACATAGTCAAATTTGGCCAATCACTTAGCCATATACAAAAGAATAATAAACTTGATAGCCTTTACAAAGGCCCTTCTAAAAACATGTCCACAAAATGAATGTTTCCTATACATGCCATACTTAGTAAAGTAACTTGGCTATACCAAAATATGAGTTGATAGTGTGCTACGAGCTCCGACTCTAATGATTCACAAATTAGCTTGGCGGGACTACATAGAAAGAAATAATTAAATACGTAAGCATTTAACTTAGTAAGTTTGCATGTAAAACACATGTCAATAAGCTTGCTTAATAAAAACCATTTAGCATAACAATAGTATCGTAATTTTAGCTCTAAAGCTTACTTACTCATGCTTGGTTCTTACATGTCTCATGATGCTCACTATGTTCATTTTTTAAAGTAAACATGATACTTGTGTCACTTGATCACATTGATCAGTGTACTTAAACAATAATCATTATGATCTCTAATTCTTCATTCATAACATGAGTAATATTTAATTCATTTTGATGCTAGCTTTGCTTTCTTAGCCCTCTTGTTACCTCATTATTAACCTTACTTGTTTCCCCGATGAACTTCTACGAATACCCGAGGATACTAGATCTCTTCCCACTTAGCCTGCCACCAAAGCCATATCTTAGGCATGGTCTTACATGGAATTTCTCGTCTTGGTTTCAAGGCCATGTCTTGACATGGACTTACATGAAGTCTTGCCCTTGATAACTTATTCAATGCCAAGCTTGCCTTAGACTTATATGATATCTTGATCAATGCCAAGCTTGCCTTGGACTTACATGATATCTTAATCAATGCCAAGCTTACCTGATATCTTGATCAATGCCAAGCTTGCCTTGGACTTACATGATATCTTGATCAATCCCAAGCTTGCCATGGACTTACATGATATCTTGATCAATACCAAGCTTGCCTTGGACTTACATGATATCTTATGTGGTATATCGGGTATCTTGGGGAATTCATATTCAATCGGGGCTTGCTCATGTTTAATCTCTTTGTTCACAAAAATGATAGGCATTACAAAATAGCAATGTATATTATACTAAGCAATTCAATGATAGTAATCATAAAGCTTAGAAATCATACAAACTTACCTCAATATACAAAATGTAGGGAGATGTGCAATTTAGTCCTCGACCTTGTTCTTGCCTCGATTTCGATCGGGGCTTCATTTTTCTTGATCTATAATCATGAAATTCATTCATTTAGATTTCCTATGATTACAATACATCAAATTCTTCACTTGGGCAAAACGACCATTTTGCCCTTATACATTGGCAAAATTATGATTTTGCCCCTAAGCCCAGTAAATTATTATCCAACACATTTCCTCAACAATTAAGTCTAGCTAAACCTTTATTCCTCCTACAACAACCCACAAATCTAGCTATTTCATGCATTTATTACCAAACTACAACATTTACATCTTAGTCCCATTTAGGTGTTTTCACAACAACACCTTTCACAAAAGTTGTTTCACATCTCCCCAACATTTATTTTCTTCCATAAAAACTCATTAACAACATAAATACTCTCATGGAAAGTCCTTGGGCTTTCAACCATATCACAAATTAGTCCCCTCATTAGCTAGATTAAGCTTTGGTGACTCCAAAAACACAAAAATCACCAATTAAAACCACCTAAATCACTTACTTGAATGAGAGTTGAGTGGCTAAATGTTTGAAGCTCCAAGAGCTCTATTCCCTCTTCAATTTTTGATGGAAAGAGAAGAGTGAATAGTGAAATATGATAACATCTTTTATTTCTTTTATTTTATTCATGCTATCACCTAATTTCCACCAAATTGACTATCATTTAATGCTCTTGTCCCCCTATTTTGCTTGTATGGCCGGCCAACTCATGAAAGATGGCATAATTTCATTCTAAAATCCTTCTAATTACAATCTATGGCTATTTGGTACCCCTACCTTAAAAATAGAACTTTTGCATCTCATGCGATTTAGTCCTTTTTCTCAATTGGTCATGCTATTAGTAAAATTAAGGCACAAAAATTTCTATATAATCATATATTGACACCACAACACATAAAATAGTACTAAAATAATTCTCCTCAACCTCGGATTAGTGGTCCAAAGACCACTGTTTCGACTAGCCCCAAATTTGGGCTATTACAGAGTAAGTAAGTTCAAGCACTTAAGATTTATGTTGTTCTTGTTTATGACGGATGGGTATATTATAAACAATATATTGTTATATGAATTTCATGCAAACTTACTAAGCTATATGCTTACTCCTCTCTTTTTCTTTCTTCCTTGTAGTATCGCCAAGCTAGCTCGGGGACAAAGATGTCGAAGCTCGGATCACACTATCAATCATTATTTTGGTATAGACAAGTTGTTTTATTTTAAGCATGGCATGTATAGGGATTATGTCATTTTGAGTTATATCATATTGGGAGCCAAAGGGTTGGCTATTAAGATTACTATCCTTTTGTATATGGCTAAGGAGATTGGCCAATATTTGTTAAGTTTTATATATTAACGATGATGAGTTTTTTGTTAATGAAATCTATAAGTGATGTTTTAGGAAATATTCATAGTACAAGAAGTCTACATTATGTATTGCTTGAGTTGGTATAAGTGAGATCATGTTTCAAGGTGGTAATCGGCTTGGAAAATAGCCTCTAAGTGTCCACACGAGTAGGCACACGGGCATGTGTGACAAACGGCCAGCCCCATGGGTGTGTTAAGAGGCCGTGTACCCCCTTCACTAATTTAAGAGAATGCGATTCGTCACATGGGCCAGCACATGGGTGTATGCTATTAAGGGTATGATGACATCATAAACAGAGAGCTCCACAGGCATGTCTAGACTGTGTAAAGGACACGGGTTATAGACATGTGTGGTCAGCCATGTGAAATAAGTTATTGTCAACCACGGGTGGAGAACATGGGCATGTCTTAGGGGCGCACGGGCGTGTCCCTTGGATAGCACAGGCGTGTGGGCCCTGTCTAGGCAAAAATTTTCAAAAAGGACTAAAAGTTTTTGATTAAACTCTGAAATCTTCTGAATGGGTGTTTAAGGTCACGTGTGCCCATAATATACATGTTATGATTCAGAAGGAAAAGTTTAAAGTCGAAGCAAAACATTTATAGCCCAACAATACATGTTCAAATAAAGTTATGTATGGTACTGCCTCGTACCCTGTCCCAGCGTCGGACACGGGTAAGGGGTGTTAGAACACCCATAGTTTTCACACACGGGTAAGGACACGGGCATGTCTAGGTCATGTGGAGGACATGAGTCATTGACACGGCGTGTGTCTGGCCGTGTGAAAAACCCTGTAGGTTCAAAATAAAAATAAATTCTACATGGGCTAGGGACATGGGCGTGTGAGACTACAGGGCCTGCCCCACACAGGTGTGTCCCAGGCAACACAGGAAAAAACTTTTCAAGGAAAGTAAAAGTTTCTGGTTGAACACCGAAATCTTCCAAATGTATTTTTAAGGCCTCGTAGGCCATGAAATGTACGTTAATAGTAAGAAAGAAAAGTTTCAAAATGGAATGAAAATTTATAGCCCGAAAATGCATGTTCAAGTAAGGTTAAGTACGGTAATGCCTCGTATCCAGTCCTGGCATCGAAACGGGTAACGGGTGTTACATTCTAACAATCTAAAGTGGATTCTAAACTGCCACGAATCACTTTTACTTTCTGTACGATTTCTGATTGGGTAGTCTCTGAAACATATAACTCAACTATTCTATCATGTTACATACCCGATCACCAGAACATCTAATTCAAATAACTGTACATTTTATTACTCCCTAAATGAGCAAATGATCTACTACTGAGCTTTATACAAAATTTTCAACATAAGTTATGAATCACTAAGCATGCACATTCTATCTCGGAATAATGATAATAGTCATCAGATCCGACCTGAAATTCAGAATCAAAAGCCGTCTAACGTTGTACTCGTTTAGTTTACTACTCACTGTCACATTCTTGAGGTTCTCAACCTTGTAAAGGAAACATCGCTTTAACTTCTAATTTAGCTATATTCGTATCGTCATCAAATAAGATTAATCATGTATCCAATACTCACAAAATAATCAAAGGTTTTCCATTCAAGCATTTGCAACTATATCTGCTTTCCCAAAGGTTAACCGATAACTGCTCTCAATCTTTCAATAGTTCAAGCCATCTATGTTGTTTTAAATTCAGGTCTTTCTGTGACATTAAATACTTTAAACTCTTGGGATCAGGAAACATATGACATTTTTGTCGGACAATCGATGTCATCAAATTCTCAACACAAACATAAAAAGTGGTCGACTCTAAATCACCCGTCGGACAGTTCTTTTCATGTGAATTTAACCTTTTGAAAACATAAGCTATCACTTTACATTTTTGTATTAAAACACATTCCAATCTGTTCGATAGTGCATCGCTGAAAAATCACAAATTCTTTACTCAATTTAAATTGGACCCAGAATTATTGCTTCGGTTAACAATACCTTCAACTATTTTCAACTTTGCTAATACTCAACAAACCATTTAAACTTTCACAAATGTGATAACTTTATCAATTAGAACAACTTTTAACTCATAATAATATTATCCTATTAGAACTGATCTAATAGGTATATCACTGTATCACACCTTTTTTAATATAAATTTTTCATTCAAACTGTTCGACAATTTACCCATTAATGTACAAGATTTTATCCTCTTACATGAGGATAAACTTAAATGCATATAACTCAAATTACCTTTCAACTGACCAGTTCGCTTAGATAAAAATAACTGAGTTGATTTCAACTATAAAATAATATCATATCAAATATTCCCTTCTTCATGTTGTTAAAACAACTCAAACATACAATCTTTCAAAATTTCCTCATAAGCTAGTCAAAAGATCTTTACAATAATATTAGCTCAAGGAAACAAAATATCTTAGTTGAACTCATTGATCTTAATCAAAATTACCTAAGAAAAGAAAACCATTGTACAATTTGAGCTTGAGCTTCCACTATCGATACCTCTGCCGATGTCAATTCCTTTCAATGAAATTAGAGAGATCCTGATACTAGAATCACCACATTCCTATGACCGAACCAGAAATACAACTGTAATAGACATAGTTATCACAATCCAAAGAATACACTTTAAAGATAAGCCATGATTGATAATTTACGACATAAGGATGATAAGAAAATCGAGATAAAGAAATCCAAGTTGCGATATCATATTAGAAGTCTGAGAATGTAACACTCCTTACCCGTATTCAACGTCGAAATCGGGTACGAGGCATTACCAGACTTAACATACTTAATCATACTAAATCAAACCATAATTTTTTCATTCCAACTTAAAAACTTTTCATTCGTATTCATAACGTCCCTATTATGGGCCTACGAAACTCGAAACTTACAAATAGAGTGGTTCGGGACTGAACCAGAAGCTTACGAACACTTAGAAATTTTTTGCTTAAAACAGCACCACATGCCTGTGTCTATGGCCCGTGTCAATCACACAGTTATGACACGCCCGTGTCTTAACCCGTGTTTAAAAACCCAGGCATTCTATTTATGACATCAGCATACATTTAGGGTCACACGGTCGAGTCACACGCCTGCATGCTAGGCCGTGTGGCGAATTTAACTTTCGCAATTAATGTGTAGACTTCACACAGCCTGGGCACACACCCTGGGCACATGCCCATGTCCTGAGACCATGTCCTTCACATGGCTGAGACACATGGCCATGTCTCTGCCTACGTGTTTACAACTAGGCATTCTATTTTGCTAAATTTGGATGTAGGGGACACATGACCTATCCACACGCCACGTGGCTGACCATGTGTCACACACGGCCTAGACACACGCCCGTGTGTCTACCCATGTGGGCAAATATAAGGCTATTTACCAAGCCATTTTCCATATTGACAAGCAACCATACTGATACCATTTCCAGCAACACATAGCATAACAATAATACACTACTAATATCCACTATCAAGACATCCACACCTTATTTTCACACTACTTCATCATGCATATACTTCACATATTACTCATCCAATTGTGCAAGCTTACTCTTCACGAATTTCTTCATCATTGAATAGATATAACTTAACTAGTATTGGCCAATTCCGGTGGCCATTTACAAAATGAAATGAGTAACATTAATAGCCAACACATTGGCTAACCAATATGACACATAACAAAATGACCAAGTTCCTATACATGCCATACCCAAATTAATCAAACTTTACTATACCAAAAGAATAGCTTGATAGTGTGAATCGAGCTCACGTCCTTCGATCCCCGAGCTAGCATGGAAATACTACAAGAAAATGAAAAAGAGAGGTTGTAGGCATAAAGCTTAGTAAGTTTGCATGTAATAGATAACAACATAAAATCTTGTGATAACATCCACACATTACATTATGAATTAACAAAAAATTCTCAAGCAACATTGACATGGCTTACTCATGCTCACTCTTACCAACCACATATCACATACCGGACTCATTTCTTGTGAGTTTTGCATATGTACCTATATCACTCGATCACATAAATTTAGTACTTTTTCTATCTTTAACATAACTTTAATTATTTACCCCATTGAACCACTTGGAATATTGAAGGATACTCGAAAATTGTCATACACGTAGTAAGATGCCAAAGCCATATCCTAAATATGGTCTTACATGGGATCACATGTCGATGCCGATGCCATATCCCAAATATGGCCTTATACGGGATCTCATATCGATATTGACACCATATCCAAGATATGGTCTTACACGAGATCGTATGTCCATGCCATGTCCTAGACATGGTATTACACAATTTCATACCGAAGCTAGGTCCCAGACGTGGTCTTACACGGAATTACTATTTGATACCGATGCCATATCCCAGATATGGTCTTACATGGGATCTCAATTTAGTACCGAGGCCATATCCCAGATACGGTCTTATACGAGACCTTATTAGTCTAATGTCGTGACAAGGATATCCTTTTTATTCCTAAAGTTCAACCGGGACTTCGACATAATAAAACTTTATCATTTTTTCGTCGAGACCTCATTAAAAACTTCTATAGAAAGAATATACATCTCATGCAATTTTAAGCATTTAAAAGCATAATAGTCTGATGTTGATTTATTACACACAAACTTACCTCAGTACCAAAATATGTATAGTTGTTCAATTTAGTCCACCACCTTGTTCTTTCCTCGGTTTAGGTCTAGACTTCATGTTTCATCTATAATGAAAATTTTCACTTATCTAATTATCACATTGACTAAAACAACCCATGAATCATACTTTAGCAAAAATTATAATTTTACCCCTAAACTTTCACATATTTACAAAATGGTCCCTAGGCTCGTATGATGAAATGTATTCATTTTTCTCACATCCAAGCCTATCCGATTCATAATCTCTCTTATAGCAGCCCCAAAATTTTAACTATTTTACATTTTATAGACATATTATTTCATCTTTTGCAAATAAGTCCTTTTTATTGATTTCACCAAAAATCATCTAGCAAAAGTTGTTCATCATACTTCAAACTTTCATATTCTACCACTAGACATCAAAATACATGCATGTCATCCATGGGTAAAATTTTAAACACAAACTCTAGCTCAAAATAGTGGTAGAAATAGCTAAATCAAGCTACGAGGGTCTAAAAAAATGAAGAACATAAAAAACGAGGCTAGGAGGTACTTATAATCAAGCTTGAAAGTGAAACAAAACCCTAGCTATGGATCCTTGCAAATTTCGGCTATGGAGAATGAAGATGGACACCAATTTTGACTTCTTTTTCCCTTTTTATTAATTTATTAACCAAATGACTAAAATGCCCTTAAGGCCCTTCCTTGAGATTTTTTCCTTCCATTCCTATTTTTGTCCATCATAAGATATAATGGTCTAATTACTAAATAAGGATCTCTAATAAATTTTTCTAATGCTATCTCATACTTGAAACTTCTAGAGTCTTATATTTTTCAATTTCTGCAATTTAATCCTAAAAGATAAATTGATTCACTAAATCATAAAATTTTTTCATGAAATTTTCACACAACCATGCTAACATGTAACAGACCTCATAAAAACCATAAAACTTATATTTCTACTTTGTATTTGTGGTCTCAAAACCACTATTTTTACTAGGCCCTAAATTGGGCTGTTATAGAGAACATAACTCATATGAAGATAATAAAGATCTTGATGTTTCCTCAAAGAAAACTAAAAGAAAAACAATTCTTATACACTCTAAAATCAATTGTAACAGAGATAATATATTTTCCAAATATATATACAAAACAAAAAACATCTAGTAGAAACAGAAGAATAGGCTCACACAAATTTTCACCAACAACTTATTATTCCAAACATAATAGAATATAATCCAACAGATAGAGATAAGAAATGCTGCTCATCAACCAACCAGATCAATAATGCTCTCATCTAACATTATAAGCAGCTAGCATTCTCATACGATAAGAATTTCATCAGAAAACAAACAATCACATACATCTTTAAGGATAAATGAATATATATAATACCCAGGAGAGATCATCATAATCTATTCAATTACAACTATTACACTCAAACATCCTTACGATTCAAATATCATTTCTTTGACTAATTCTATCATCACTAATCCCATATTATTCCATTCACTAATGAAAATCAATTCGAAGGAATTTCCATACTTTAAAATATACCTGAATGACTCAATTAGTTGAGATTAACTTTTTCTTTAACCATGACATTGCGAAATCCGAATGATCTTTAGAATAACCCTGCATCTTTTCTAGAAACTGTATTCATTTGCCAAACTATTCTTAACTCTGACCACATTATTAGTTATTCCATTACTGAACTCTTTAGTCTCTTACTTGTGAGCTCATACAACTTAAATCTCATGAAATTTTGTTATAAAATACCACATTTGTAACACCCCTTACCGTGTTCGAAGCTGAAATTGGATACGAGGCATTACCTAACTTAACTTGCATAAACATAACACATCAGGCTATAAAGCCTCGGTTCAGCTTAAAAACTTTCTATTTAAACTCATAATCTACTCATCCTGGGTTGACTTGAAATTTTAACATACAAGGGACACACGGCCTTGTCACACACCCATTGTAATGCCCTAAACCCGGCCTAGACATTACGACCGGATCTAGCATGTCACATGGTTGGGTTATTTAAAAGTTGTGTTCTCGTTAAACACTTCGTATTTTTTTAAGACTTTGGCTTTGTTGTGTGTGAAAATCAGTTTCGCTTTTATGGTGTGGCTGTAAAAACATTGTTTGTTATAACTATTGAGACCTCTATTTATAATAGAAAACAGGTTCAGTTATTTGCAAGGATGCGATATTTTGAAAATGATTATCGTCGTTTTAAGAAAACCACGTATCGAGAAATTTAGCAGTTATTAAAGAAAACTTAAAGAAAATAAGCCAACGACCTTATTACAAAAATATTAACCCCAAAATAAAAATAAGACTAAAGTAAAGAAAAACGAAGATTTACTAAGTTTGCAATAATAACTCTTGGGGTATGACCACCGCAGAGTCCTCCACAGCTCCAAATCCACTAACACTGGGGATCACCGCAAGGTTGAAACGGAGGGGTGAGTTACAAGAACTCAGTGTGTAACCCTAATTTCAGTCACAGTCATGGTCTCAATTTAGGCCTAAGTCCCATACAGTATCAAGTCGGGCCCACGACCCCAAAAGCATGGTAATGCAAATAGAAAATGCATTCCAGCCTAATAGTCCATCCGCTACATTCCACCCGTACCAGTCCTACACTCCATGTGGGGACCAAGTCAACCCACCCAACCTTACACTCCAAGAATGCAGTTGAGCTGCCAGCATAAACAAAACAAAGCTGCTAGTATCAGTATATGTGGCTGAGCCACTGAAATCAGTATAATGTGGCATAGCCACCAGTACACCACTTTCTCCATCATTACAACCCATCCCAATGCAACATGTCATGGCATAATAATTCAGTGTATGCAAAATGTATCATCATGGCAGTTAATCAAGTTATACACAATCATGCCAAATCTGGCCTTAAGGGTATAACAGTAATTTTCCCCAACGAGGGTATCTCAGTAATTTACCCACCGAGGGTATTTTAGTAATTTACCCACCAAGGATATTTCAGTAATTTACCAACCAAGGGTATTTTAGTAATTTACCCACTAAGGGTATTTTGGTAATTTTAACCTCTATTGGTATTTCGATAATTTTTACTAACTAACGGCCTTTCCAAAGGCCTATTGTTGCCTTGAGCGACATGAGCCCCTTTTTGGGTCTATACGGAGCTATTGGGCCTAAAATCCATTTTAAGCCCAAATGGGCCCACACGTTCGTGTGGCCCAAAATGTAAGGTTTCGGTTCTAGATTTGCAAATTTCACGTTTGGATCTATCATTTACTAGTTTTCCAATAGATTGGCCCTAAATGGGACGGATAGCCCATTGGGCCCACTTGGCCCATTTTGGTCGGTTAGTCCCGTCTCAGCCTCAGAATCGTAAGAGTGCTCGCGACACTCACAGTGACTTAACGTCGTTATTTGTATCTCGATTTACCACCACAAGTGCTCGCACGCTCGAGTGGTCACAGTTGCTAGTTTTTCAACTTTTCGGCATTTGTATGATTCGCAAAATGTCTCACGCAAACATTCAGATAAGTGTGAGATGACACACTTTAGAGGCGACGATTCGCCCTTCGTATCAACCCTACAAGTCATCAAATTCCTTATTAGCCAAATATTGTTTAAGGTTAAGAACTTAAAGAACTAACCCAAAATGTTCCCCTCACCTTGATTGAGTAAACGACCCAAAACACCCAGTTCACTAGGCGCGGTAGATTGGCTTTACGTCTGTTTGATTGAATTTGCACCAAGAGACACCCATAAGTGTGTCTAAAATCGCATACCACTCAACATCCATATGCAACACATTTGGCCCATCCTAGTATTATGACAGCGTACCTACCTCCTTTGGACAAAGAGTCCATAGTCAATATTTGACTAACACAAACCCTCTTGATCTCCTTCGCCTTATAGAATTCGCAAACCCAAAGATGGCCAAAATAGAGATAAAACTAACGTAACCTTAGCCATAGAGTGAAAGAGATAGCATAAGATTATTAAAGAAGAAATTGAATTGGAACAGAGTTACAGAATTAGAATATCCATAACTTACCGATTGTCACACCCTTTACACAACTATAGAAGAAGGGAAAAGAAGCTATCTGGTGATTGAAGGTTTGACTATGGGGAAAAACGTTTAAGAGGGAAAAGAGTAACGTGAGAAAAGGAGAGAAAAGTAGGTGTTCGGCTAAAAGTGGAGGGAAGGTTGAGAAGATGAAAATTGGATAGAAGAAAGAAGGATAAAAATAGAAGTGAAGAATTCAGCACCTTCAGAAGATTTGGAAAAGAAGGAAGAAGTGAAGGAGAATACCTTTGGCAATTTCGAAGAGGAAGAAAAGAGAAGGAGCAAGTGCACTAGGGTATATTCGATAGAGTTCATAGGGGAAACAAATGACTTGAAATCGTCTCAAAATGCTAAAAAAGAAAATGACCACCTTTTTCTAAAAGACCAAACAAAGCAAATTCGGCACTTCCCCTTGACAAAATCGAATATGCACTTTTCCAAATGCAAAATCCTTTGTCGAAACCCCTTATTCACTTAACTAATTCAGCCAACCACCTCCAACACCATCCATTTCCCTAATTTTCTCCTACATTTGCTCCCCCATTCACTCTTCATCCCTGATTCAAGTTATTTGACTAAGTCTTCCCTCTCTCCTACAGAGTTTGGACTTCACCCAGCTACCTCCCTTGCCTGAGCACAAAAATAAAACTCCCCACATGTTGCTTGTGGGATTCGAACCCCACTCCCCTTACTCCACAAGTGACGCCAACACCACTACACCACAAGCTCTCTTTTGTTAACAAAACACCAACAATTTCTCTTAGGCTTTGCCTCCTACAGCTCTCCCCACTAAAGTGCCCAAAAACCAAACTTTCACCGAGACTTAGGCTCAAATCCGGGCCATTCCAGGATCCTCAGTCACACCCAAATAACAAGCCAAGTTACCCAAACACATGGAATAGTGCAAAATGCCAAACCTCTAATTTTAGGATGTTACAGTTCTACCCCCTTAAAGAAATTTTAGCCTTGAAATTTACCTGATTAAAAGAGGTGAGGGTATTGTTGTCACATTGCCTCCTTCGACTCCCACGTGGCTTCCTCTGAACCGTGATTTCGTCACAATACTTGGACCAGCAGAACGGACTTCCTCCTTAATATTTTAACGTCCCGATCCAAAATCTACACTGGTTCTTCTTCAATTGACAAATCAGGTCTAACCTTAATTTCTTCCACTGGTATTATATGAGATGGATCTGAGCGGTAGCGCCTCAGCATAGAAAGAGTGAAATACGTCATGTATTTGATTCAACTCCGGGGGCAACCCAAACTGATAAGCGAATGGTTCCACACGCTTTACTATTCGATAAGGCCCATTGAATCTGGGGCTCAACTTACCCTTTCATCTGAATCTCAAAATCTTCTTCCAAGGTGAGACCTTCAAGAAGGCATAATCCCCCACTGAAAATTCTATCTCCCTACGCTTCAGATCCACTTACGACTTCTGTCTATCAGAAGCTTCTTTTAACGATCCCAAATCAACTTAACCTTCTCCTCAGTTTTTGAAATTAATTCTAAACCGTATAACCATCGCTCACCCAATCGTCCAACAGGTAGGGGTATGACACCTACAACCATACAACGCTTCGTAGGGTGCCATCTGAATGCTAGATTGGTAACTATTATTATACGCAAATTCCACTAAGGGTAAATAATCTTCCCAACTACCTCTAAAGTCGATCACAGACCCCTTAACATGTCTTCTAGAATCTGAATTACCCTTTTCGACTGACCATTAGTCTATGGATGAAACGCTGTGCTTAAGTCCAATCTTGTAGCCAAAGCTTCATGTAATGCCTTCCAGAACTGAGATGTAAAACTAGGGTCCCTTTCTGATATTATAGACACTAGCACCCCTTGTAGCCTCACAATTTTTGCCACATACAGCTTGGACAACTTTTATAGCGAGTAGTCAGCAGCGATCCGTTATGAAGTGAGCAGACTTAGTAAACCGGTCAATGATTACCCATACTGAATCCTTATTAGTAGGCGTCTGGGGTAGCCCACTAACAAAATCTATCGTTATTCTCTCCCACATCCAAAGTGGAATCTTCATGATTCTGACAATCCGAAGGCAAGCGATGTTTAAGCCTTCGATTCTTGACATGTCAAACACCTAACACACAAAGTCAGTAACTTCAAGTTTCAACCCTGGCCACCAATGTTGTTCTCGTAGACCTCGGTACATCTTGCTTCCACCGAGATGCATAGCGTATGGGCTACTATGCGCCTCCTTCAGAATCATCTACCTTAACTCAAAGTCCTTCGATATACAAACTCTTCCGTGAAAACATAATACCCCTTCACCGTTCAGCCTAAAATCCACTGTCTCCCCACTTTTCACTTGTTGAAGCCGAGAACCAAACGATTCATCCAACAATTGCTTTTCTTTAATCTGACCTACCCATGTCGTTTTCACCTGAATTGTCGTTAACAATCTACCATCTTCATAAAGACTGAGATGACCAAACATTGCTCTTAAACCTAATACCACTTTATGACTTAATGTATCTGCCACCACATTGGCTTTACCCGGGTGATACTCAATCGAGCAGTCATAGTCTTTCAGTAACTCAATCCACCTCCTTTGCCTGAAATTTAAGTCCTTTTATGATCGACTTTTCTCCATACAGGTAGTGTCTCCATATCTTTAGAGCGAACACTACTGCAGCTAGCTCCAAGATGTGAGTGGGGTAGTTCACCTCATGTGGCCATAGTTGACGAGATGCATACGCCACCACCTTTCCCTCTTGTATTAGCACACATCCCAAACCTGTGTGCGATGCATCACAATAAACAACAAATTCTTTCCTAGCCTCAGGTTGTATCAATACTGGTGCATCAGTTAGAATTTTCTTAAACTTTTCAAAACTTTCCTGCTATTTGTCAGTCCATACAAACGGTAGCCCCTTACATAACAATTTAGCTAGAGGTGCGGTGAGTAAGGAAAACCCCTCGACGAACCACCTGTAGTCCCAGCTAAACCTAGAAAACTTTGGATCTCTGACACTGACTTCGATGGCTTCTAGTCTAATAAAGCTTCAATTTTACGAGGATCAACCCTAATCCCCTCGGCAGACACAACATGCCCTAAAACGTCACCTCTCTCAGCCAAAACTCATACTTACTGAATTTGGCGTAAAGTTGCTTCTCTCTTAATATCTGTAGAACAACCCGAAGATGCCAATCATGCTCTTCCTTAGTCCTTGAGTACACCAAGATGTTATCTATAAATACCACCATGAACCGGTCTAAATAGGGTTGGAAAACCCGGTTCATCATATTCATAAAAGTGGCTGGTGCATTTGTTAATCCGAACGGCATCACCAGAACTCGTAATGCCTATAACAAGTTTGGAAAGTAGTCTTGTGAATATCCGTCTCCTTGACCCTTAGCTAGTGGTACCCCGATCTTAAATATAGTTTTGAGAATATCGTAGCTCCTCGCAGCTGATCGAATAGATCGTCAATCCTTGGTAGCGGGTATTTGTTCTTAAGAGTTAACTTGTTCAATTGACGATAGTCAATACACATATGCATTGACCCATCTTTTTCTTCACGAAAAATATCGGCGCTCCCCATGGAGATACATTCGGTCTGATAAATCCACGGTCCAATAGCTCTTGGTTCTGAGCTTTCAGTTCTACCAGCTCCTTCGGTGCCATCCTATAAGGGGCGATGGACACTAGAGCCATTCCCGATAACAACTCAATACCAAATTTGACCTCGCAATTCAGAGGTAGGCCCGGAAGCTCTTGGGGAAGAACTCCCTCACGGTTCTTACATCCCCAACAGACAATTCTTTAGCATCAGACGCACTGACAAAAGCTAGAAATGCCTCACACCCCTTACGCACCAACTTCTCAGCCTTTAATGTCGAGATCACATGAGACAGATAATCCCTTCTTTCTCCTATCACCATCACCTCTTCATCCTCTGGAGTCCTTAATACCATACGCTTAGCAGTGCAATCCAAGTTCGTACGGTGTTTAACTAACCAGTCCATGCCCAGAATAAATCAAACTCATTGAACCGCAGTTCCATCAAATCTGCCAGAAATACCACTCCTTAAACTTCTAAAGGCATATTCCTAAACAACTTGTTCACTACCACAGATTGTCCTAAAGGGCTAATCACAGGCATTTCTCTAGTAGCAATCTCAGATTCTATACCCAGTGTTCCAGACACAGTACATGCAACATATGAATGGGTAGATCCAATATCTATCAAAGCTGTAAATAGCACATCAAATATAAGAAACTACCAGTTATGACGTCCAGTGCATCGCCATCCTCTCGACGTCTAGCCGCATAAACCAACACTAACTACCTTACACCTGTACTACTAGCACCTCTACCCGGTGCTCCACGACCTTGTCCAAACCCATTTCCCCCTCTGGCTGGGCCATGCCCTCTTGGTGGCTGCTGACCACCTCTTTTAGGCTGAACATAACCCTATCTCGTAGTTGACGGCGGACCCGATTTTAGCATACAGTCCTTGATTCTATGGTCTCTTGACCCACACCTAAAGCAAGCCCCAACTTTCTTCCAACATTCTCCATGATGACATAACCCACACACTGCACAAGGTTGCAGTCTGCCAGTAGCAAACTGAGCTCTAGTTCAAACTGGCTTAACGTCGTCATTCGGATCTCGGTTTACCACTACGAGTGCTTGCACGCTCGAGTGGTCATAATTGCCAGTTTTTTGGCTTTTCTGTAACACCCCAAACCCAGTCAGAATGCTACGACTGAATCTGGCATGCCACAGGAGAAGAAAAAAATTTGAAAATCAAGTTAACGCCATGAGTTAGGAAAAATCTTTGATTTTGTAGAAACAGAATTAATATTGAGTGATCAATTGAAAACAATTCTGAGTCTTAGTTTGAAAATTTAGTTACTTTTCTACTAAAGCCCAAATTATTTTTTTTAGTTAGCCAATTCTAAAGTCTCACAGCTCTTAAGTTTTGAAAAGTCATTCATTTCGACAATTTATTAGGCATGCGTTAACACTCCAAAATAAAATAAAATAAAGAAAGTTAATAAAATAATTCTAAACCCAAATTAACGTTTAAGTGGCCTTATTACATTACCAAAATCCAAATTAAAGTAGAGTAATCCCAAAATAACTATTTAAAATGAAGTCTAAAATATTACGCATGGCCACCTTGAATCTACCTTGGCTCCATGTCCGCGGTCTAAGGATTTCCTGCAAAATTTAACGGGGGGGTAAGTCACCGAGACTCAGTGTGTAAATCCCTATCCATAAGATTTTCAGATCTCACACAAAACCATATGTTACGTATGTATGCCATGCAACCCAACCAACCTAATATGTACATCCACCGTATCTCCTGTATCCACCAAACATTTGTGGCACCTAGCCACTGGTCGTACCTTACCACTGGTGACAAAAGTCACAAATAATAATATGTGGGGCTAACCCACTTGTGGTACCTAACCATTGGTGACAATCCCTGATATCCGTACGTGGGGCCAACCCACTGTGGTACCAAACCACTGGGACAAGCCACAGAAATAAGATATATGTGGTACCTACCCACTGGTGACAGTCTAAAAGAGTTCATATTTCCTCCCTCTTCACATCATACCCCATCTTCATGTTCATGCTTTACAATATGGTATGATCATGCTTTCAAAGTACAATAAAAATCAATTCACTCATACATGCATCCATTAATAACAGCACATAGTAGAACCGACCTGGAGTCCCCACTTTTACCCACAAGGGTAACATAGTGATCCATACCATCATTTTGGCTTTTGGCAATACATAGATAATAACATAATTAACATATAAAGTGAGCAAGAGTTACACACCTGATAACATATAATACCACGCTCTCTATGTAGACACTATCACTAACAGGCACTACCGCTATCTGTCTAGTGTTCTGCTCAGAAGTCGGCCCACAACCTGGTGGCCAATCTCGAACAGTAGATACCGCGCTTCTTGAACTTAGGGGTAGGAACTGCTAGTCCAACCTCCTCGTTTGATTGGCTAGGATTTGATTCCATAGAAGAGATCTTGGTCAGAAGACCGAGTTAAAGCATTGAATAGAATAAAGGTAAGATGATATGTTTAACTGAAGAGATTTCCTTACCAAGATCGACAAAAGCCGAAAGCTTCAGGCTTGGCCCAAGAATCGAGAGCATCCTAAAACGTTACTAAATTAGAACCGATCCCAATCATAAATTAAAAGAATGACCCTTCAGCCAATAAGCAAATAGTAACATCTTACCACCCTTCGGCCATGACTACTCACAAAAGGTCCTTCAACCACAGGCTAGATGCCGAAAAGAGTGTGAATACCAAGCACTTCCTAGAATCGGCTAACGCCTTCAAAACACCAAGTAACCCCCCTTCAATTAGTATCACATATTAATATTAATGAATAAGGAAGAAATGAAAAAGATGAAGACACTTACCACCCCAAATAGGAACCGATTGAGAAGATTGAGAGGAGGAGTGACGAAAATCTTCTAGCACAATCGCATATGAAAGAAGCACACCTCAGAGAGATTCAACCAAAAGAAAATAATAAACACAACTCAACACGAAAGAAGAGAGAAAAAGGTTTCGATTATGAAGGACAATCAGAAGAAATATGAGATAAGTAGAAGAGAAAAGACAAGCAATAAGTGTTTTTAGCTTTGCAGAATTAGAGCTCGAGACTTCAGCAATGGAGAAGAAACGAAAGAGAGGATAAAAGAAAATATGGCAAAAGAGATTCGGTTTTAGGAAGCAAAAGAGAGAAAAAGATGAAATAGAGAAAGCTATAGGAGAATTCAGCTAAGGTTTATATCATGAAAGTGATTATGAATAAAAAGAAGAAAGAATTGTGGTTTTGGCTTTTTCTAAATGAGAGCACAAGTGATGCCTACCAAGAAGAAGTCGCCTACCGAAAAAATATAAGGAAAAGACTAAGAGCATTCAGCTCCTACTAAGTTTAAGCTACCCAAAATGTACCCAAAACGACACCCCTACACTCTCCTCATCCGAATAATAGAAGCAAACCCAGCTAAATTTTGACACACTTCTAGATACTACTAACTCGAAATCAAACCCCCTTCACAAGCTTCCCAACCACCAATATCCACCAATCTCAAATCCATCCTTTTCCTCCTACAAATACTCTCCTACACCCAATTCAAATCGGTTTGAAAGGTTCAACTCCCACCTTTCACTCATGGCCAGCCATTTAAATTAATTTGACCCCTTCAACACTCCCCCCTAAGTGTCCTTGCTGAAACCACCACTTACCTCTCCAGGCGCAAAATAAATCTCCAAAATGTTATCCATGCAGCTCGAACTCCTTCCCAATTGTAACTCCCCCATGATGCCACTTACAAGCACACAAGGTGGCGTCTCCTTGCCACTACACCAGCTCTTTTCTTGTGTCAACAACCACAAAATTTAACCCTTAAAGCCTGATTCAACTAGCTCTCCCCTAACATGCTTAGAATAAAAAATTTCACTAAGGCTCAGCCTTAACCCCGAGCTTCCGGGACCCCAAACACATTCAGACAACCCACGATACATACCAACATACAGATATAGAGTAAACGCATAACCCATAAGTCCCAGATGCTACAGTTCTACCCCTTAAAGAAATTTCGGCCTCGAAATTACCTAGTTAAAAGAGTTGAGGGTATTGTTGTCGCATCACCTCATCTGGTTCCCACATCGCTTCCTCTGAACCATGATTTTGCCACAGAACCTTAACCAACAAAATCTTCTTCTTACGTAACACCTTGACATCGCGGTCCAAGGTCCGCACTGGTTCCTCATCAAAAGATAGGTCAGTCCTTACCTCAATTTCTTCCACTGGCACTACGTGAGATGGATCCGAACGATAGCGTCTTAGCATCGAAACGTGGAACACATCATGGATCTGAATTAACTCTGCAGGTAACTCGAGTTGATAGGCTACTGGTCCCACCCGCTTCAACACTCGATAAGGCCCGATAAACTTGGGGCTCAACTTGCCCTTCCGACCAAATCTTAGTACTTTCTTCCATGGCGACACCTTTAAGAAAACCTTGTTACCCACCGCAAATTTTATGTCTTTCTGCTTTAGATCCGCATAGGACTTCTGCCTATCTGAAGCTTCCTTCAATCGAGTTTGTATTAGCTTAACCTTATCTTCCGTTTCAGCACCCAACTCTGGACCCAACAATTGACGCTCACCCAACTCTGTCCAACACGTAGGTGTACGACACTTCCAACCATATAATGCTTTATATGGCACCATCTGAATACTCAATTGGTAGCTATTGTTATACGCAAATTTCGCCAATGGTAGAAATTCTTCCCAACTACCTCTGAAGTCTATGACACAGCCTCTCAACATATCCTCTAAGATCTGAATTACCCTCTCCGACTATCCATCAAACTGTGGATGAAACACTGTACTAAAATATAACTTTGTACCCAACGCTTGATGCAATGCCTTCCAAAATCTCGATGTAAATCTAGGGTCTCTATCCGAAATGATCGACACTGCACCCCATACAACCTTACAATCTCTGCTACATATAATCTAGCCAACTTCTAAAGAGAGTAATCCATACACACGAGTATGAAATGAGCAGGCTTCGTCAAACGATCAACGACTACCCAAACAAAATCCTTCTTAGTAGGCGTAAGGGGTAGCCCACAAACAAAATCCATCGCGATCCTCTCCCACTTCCACTGCGGAATCATGATAGGTTGCAACAACCTCGAAGGCAACTGATGCTCGGCTTTGACCTGTTGACACGTCAAGCATTTACCCACAAATTCAGTTACTTATCGCTTCAGACATGGCCACTAAAACTATTCCCACAAATCCCAGTACATCTTACTTCCTCTAGGATGCATAGCGTATGGGCTATTATGCACTTCCTGAAGAATCTTCTGCCTTAAATCTACATCTCTCGGCATGCAAACCTTACCACGAAAACATAACACTCCATCGATGTTCAAACTGAAATCCTCTATTCCACCCTCTTGTATTTGTAGAAGTCGAGCACTCAAGACATCATCTACTAACGGTTTCTCCTTAACCTGACTTACCCATGTCGACTTCACTTGAAATTTCGCTAATAAACTTCCATCGTCAAATAAACTAAGGTGGGCGAACATCGCTCTTAGGTCAGATATTACCTTACGACTTAGCGCGTCTACCACAACGTTAGCTTTACCCGGGTGGTACTCAATCAAGCAGTCGTAATCCTTCAACAACGCGATCCACCTTCGCTGTCTTAAATTCAACTTCTTTTGAGTAAAGAGATACTTCAAACTCTTGTGATCTGTATAAATGATGGACTTCTCCCCATACAAGTAGTGTCTCCAAATCTTCAGGGCGAAAACCACTGTAGCTAGCTCACGATCATGCATAGGGTAATTTAACTCATACGGTCTTAATTGTCGAGATGCATACGCAACAACCTTTCCGTGTTGCATCAACACGCACCCTAATCCTGTGTATGAAGCATCACAGTACACCACGAACTCCTTCCCTGCCTCAGGCTGAATTAACACCAGAGCTTCTGTCAGAATCCTCTTTAACTTTTCAAAACTCTTTTGTTGCTTGTCAGACCACACAAACCGAACCCCTTTCTTTAACAACTTGGTTAACGGTGCTGCAATCAAAGAGAACCCTTCCACAAACCTTCTGTAATACCCAACTAACCCCAAGAAACTCGAATCTCTGCCACAGACTTAGGAGGTTTCCAATCCAACACAGCTTCAATTTTCAGAGGGTCCACCCTAATCCCCTCGGCAGACACCACATGACCCAAAAGGGTAACTTCCCTTAGCAAGAACTCACACTTACTAAACTTAGCAAACAATTGCTTCTCCCTCAGAATCTATAAAACCACTCGTAGATGTGAATCATGCTCCTCCTCAGACATTGAATAAACCAGGATGTCGTCTATAAACACTACGACAAATTGATCCAGGTAGGGTTGGAAAACTCGATTCATCATGTTCATAAATGCGCTTTGGTGCGTTGGTCAACCCAAACGGCATCACCAAGAATTTGTAGCGACCATAACGAGTACAAAATTCGTCTTATGAATATTTGCCTCCTCGACCTTAAGCTGGTGATAGCCCGATCTCAAGTCTATCTTTGAGAAGACTGATGCTCCCCTAAGTTGGTCGAACAGGTCATCTATCCTTGGCAACAGGTACTTATTCTTTATCATCAACTTATTCAACTAACGGTAATCAATGCACATACGCATTGATCCGTCCTTATTCTTAACGAATAGCAACGCTCCCCAAGGTGATACACTCAGTCGAATAAACCCCGGTCCAACAATTCCTGAATCTGTGCTTTCAACTTCACTAACTCCTTCGGCACCATTCTGTATGGGGCAACAGACACTGGCATGGTTCCCGATAGGAGATCAATACCAAACTCAACCTCACGGTCTAGAGGCAACCCTAGTGGCTCTTCTGGGAAAACATCAGAAAATTCCTTTACCATTTGTACATCCCCCACTACTGATTCCTTGGCCTCCAAAGTGTAAACATGAACAATAAATGCCTTACATCTTTTTCTCACCATTCTCTCGGCCTTCAAAGCGGATACTTCATTAGATAGGTAGTTCCTCCTCTCGCCTATCACCACCACCTCGACACCCTCGAAAGCTCTTAACACAATGTGCTTGGCTGGACAGCCCAAACTTGCTTGATATTTTACTAACCAATCCATTTCTAAGATCAAATCGAACTCCCCAAGTGGCAGCTCCATCAAATCAACCGAAAAAACTAACCCTTGAAGTTCTAGAGGTACATCCCTATACACTTTATTCACCACTACACAGTGTCTTAGTGGGCTAATTATAGTCACTTCCCTAGAAGAAATCTCAAAGTCCAAATCTAGAGTTTCCATTATAGCACTGGCAACATAAGAGTGTGTCGAACCAATATCAATCAAAGCAGTGTATGGCAAACCAAAAATAAGGAACATATTGGTTATGACGTCCGATGTGTCATCTTCCTCTCTACGCCCAGCTGCATAGACCAACCCAGGCTACCTTGCCTCTGTATTCCTAGCACCTCGACCCGGTGCTCTACGCTCTCAACCAAAGTTATTTCCTCCTCTGGCCAGACCACGACCTCTCTGCAGTTGTTGACCCTCTCTTCTAAATGGTGCGCATCTTTGACCCTCTAATTGTACCCTGACTGGCCTCCGTGAGCAATCCCTTATCTGATGATCCAAAGATCCACATTCAAAACATCCCCTATTACCTGCCCAACACTCTCCCTAATTAAATTTCCCGCATCAAGTACACTGAGGTAGCTACTGAACAGTAATAGGCTTGGCAGCTTGACTCGACCCTTCAACTCTAGACCTCTTCTGAAAACCCCCAGAAGACCTTGATGGCCCGAAACTTCTTTTATTTCTATACCTTTCCTGATTCTACTTTTCAGACCTCTTCAGCTCCTCAGCTATTTTAGCCTTCTCAACCAACACAGTAAACTCCCTTTCTCGTTGCGGAGCTATTAATACCCGCAACTCATTTCTCAAGTCATCCTCAAATCTGACACAATGCTTATGATCTGTTACCACGATACCCCTGGCATAGCGGCTCAGACGCAAAAATTCTGCTTCATATTAAGGAATGCCTTCCGCTGAGCATCCACAAACTCGACCCGATGTATTTTCCTTGAAAAGCTGACTTAAAGAACACCCAGGTGATGTAGTCAGTCGATGAACCATCCCTAACCGTGAGCCACCATTCATATTCCTCATCTCGAAGGAGAGACACTACACCCTTCAATTTTTCCTCTGTGGTACAGTCCAGGTCATCTATTATACACTCAGTCGCTTCCAACTAGTATTCAAGCTGTATTGGGAGCTATACTAGAAATGCCCCTAAATATTTCTGCCCCATTGGCTAGGAGTCGTTTCGACACAGATTTTTGAGCCCCAGTGCCCGTGCCTACCCCGACAACTCTTTCTACAACCCGCAACATTGCCTGAGACACTGCATCGTCTCCACCCATTTGGCCTTGAAACTCTGCTTCTGTAGCTGGCGGCATCGGTACCTCATCTCCTGACCCATGACCAGACCCTGCTGGTTCCAATACAATAATCCTACCCCTACCCCTACCACATCCATGAACACTACGCCCACATCCTCGAGTGCTCATAACTAACATTCGCGATTTAATCTGATTTAGGAAAAATTTTATTAATTAATTTTTCTTTCTTCCACTGTTTATTACCGAACAGTTTTATGAGTATATATATATTCAGAGTAGTTTATTTCATAAGCACGTACATTTCTATAGGCTTCAATCTCTAGAGTAATGTTTTCTAACACTAGCAACCATATCTCAATATAATCATATAAACAATACCATCACCTCATACATTTGATAGGTAAAAAACTTACAGTCGCAGATCAGTGTCGGAGACTCAGGTGCCATGCTTCCTGAAAACATTTTATTGAAACCATTTCCCAAGCTATCTATTGAAAATATTATGGGCCTTATACCCACAACCGAGCTTTTAAACCTGGCTCTGATACTACAATTGTAACACCCTAAACCCGATCAGAATGCTACGACCGAATCTAGCATGCCACAGGAGAAGAAAAGAAAATTTGAAAACCGAGTTAACGTCATGAGTTAGGAAAAGCTTTGATTTTGTAGAAATAGAATTAATATTGAGTGATCAATTGAAAACAAATTCTGAGTCTTAGTCTGAAAATTTAGTTACTTTGCTACTAAAGCCCAAATTATTTTTTTAGTTAGCCAATTCTAAAGTCTCACAGTTCTTAAGTTTTGAAAAGTCATTCATTTTGACAATTTATTAGGCATGCCTTAACACTCAAAAATAAAATAAAATAAAGAAAGTTAATAAAATAATTATAAACCCAAATTAACGTTTAAGTGGCCTTATTACATTACCAAAATCCAAATTGAAGTAGAGTAATCCCAAAATAATTATTTAAAATAAAGTCTAAAATATTACGCGTAGCCAGCTTGAGTCCACCTAGGCTCTATGTCCCCGGTCTAAGGATTACCTGCAAAATTTAAAGAGGGGTGAGTCACCGAGACTCAGTGTGTAAATCCCCGTCCAGAAGATTTTCCATATCTCACACAAAACCATATGCTACGTATGTATGCCATGCAACCCAACCAACCTAATATGCACATCCACCGTATCTCCTGTATCTACCCAACATTTGTGGCACCTAGCCACTGGTCGTACCTAACCACTGGTGGTTCCAAACCATTGGTGACAAAAGTCACAAATAATAATATGTGGGGCCACCTACTTGTGGTACCTAACCACTGGTGACAATCCCTGATATCCGTACGTGCGGCAAACCGACTGTGGTACCAAACCACTGGGACGAGTCACAAAAATAAGATATATGTGGTACCTAACCACTGGTGGTTCCAAACCACTGAGACTTAGTCACAAAATAATAATAATATGTGGGGCCAACCCACTTGTGGTACCTAACCACTGGTGACAGTCTGAAAGAGTTCATATTTCCTCCCTCTTCACATCATACCCCATCTTCATGTTCATGCTTTACAATATGTTATGATCATGCTTTCAAAGTACAACAACAATCAATTCACTCATACATGCATCTATTAATAACAGCACATAGTAGAACTTACTTGGAGTCCTCGCTTTTACCCACAAGGGTAACATAGTGATCCATACCATCACTTCTGCTTTTGGCAATACATAGATAATAACATAATTAACATATAGAGTGTGTAAGAGTTATACACCTGATAACACGTAATACCATGCTTTCTATGTTGACACTATCGCTAACAGGCACTACTGCTATCAATTTACTGTTCTGCTCAGAAGCCGGCCCACAACCTGGTGGCCAATCTCGCACAGCAGATACCGTGCGCTTCTTGAACTTAGGGGTAGGAACTGCGAGTCCAACCCCCTCCTTTGATTGGCTAGGATTTGATTCCATGGAAGAGATCTTGGACAGAAGACCGAGTTAAAGCATTGAATAGAATAAAGGTAAGATGATATGTTTAACTGAAGAGATTTCATTACCGAGATCGACAGAAGCCGAAAGCTTCAGGCTTGGCCCAAGAAGAAGTCATCTACCAAAAAAATAAAGAAAAGACTGAGAGCATTCAGCTCCTACCAAGTTTAAGCTACCCAAAATGTACCCAAAATGGCACCCCTACACTCTCCTCAACTGAATAATGGAAGCAAACCCAACTAAATTTCGGCACACTCCTAGATACTACTAACCCGAAATCAAACCCCCTTCACAAGCTTCCCAACAGGCCAACATCCACCAATCTCAAATCCCACCTTTTCCTCCTACAAATGCTCTCCTACACCCAATTCAAATCGATTTGAAAGGTTCAACTCCCACCTTTCACTCTTGGCCAACCATTTAAATTAATTTGACCCCTTCAACACTCCCTCTATGTGTCCTTGCCGAAACCACCACTTACCTCTCCAGGTGCAAATTAAATCTCCAAAATGTTATCCATGCAACTCGAACTCCTTCCCAATTGTAACTCCCCTATGACACCACTTACAAGCACACAAGGTGGCATCTCCTTACCACTACACCAGCTCTTTTCTTGTGTCAACAACCCTAAAATTTAACCCTTAAAGCCTGATTCAACTAGCTCTCCCTTAACATGCTTAGAATAAAAAATTTCACTAAGGCTCAGCCTTAACCCCGAGCTTCCCGGGACCCCAAACACACTCAGACAATCTACAATGCATACCAACATACAGATATAAAGTAAATGCATAACCCCTAAGTCCCAAATGTTACATTTTTGGCATTTTTCTGATTCACAAAACGTCTCACGCAAACATCCAGATAAGTGTGAGATTACACACCATAGAGAGTTGCAAGATTCACCCTTCGAATCAACCCTACAGGTCATCAAATTCCTTATTAGCCAAATATTGTTTAAGGTTAATCACTTAAAGAACTAACCCAAAACGTTCCCTCACCTTGATTGAGTAAACGACCCAAAACACCCAGTTCCCTAGGCGCGATAGATTGGCGTCACATCATTTTGATAGAATCTGCACCAAGAGACACCCATAAGTGTATCTAAAATCGCATACCACTCAACACCCATATGTAACACATTCGGCCCATCCTAGTATTATGACAGCGTACCTACCTCCTTTGGACAAAGAGCCCACAGTCAAGATTTGATTAACACAAACCCTCTTGCTTCCCTTCTCCTTATAGAATTTCGCAAACCCAAAGATGGCCAAAACATAGACAAAACTAATGTAACCTTAGCCATAGAGTGAAAGAGATATCATAAGATTATTAAAGTAGAAATAGAATAGGAACAAAGTTATAGAATAAGAAAATCCATAACTTACCGATTGTCACGCCTCTTACACAACCGTAGAAGAAGGGAAAATAAGCTATCTGATGATTGAAGGTTCAACTATGGAGAGAAAATAGTTTAAGAGGGAAAAGAGTAACATGAGAAAAGGAGAGAAAAGTATGTGTTTGGCTAAAAGTGGAGGGAAGGTTGAGAAGATGAAAATTGAGGAGAAAAAAGAAGGAGAAAAATAGAAGTGAAGAATTCGGCACTTTCAGAAGATTTGGAAGAAAAGGAAGAAGTGAAGGAGAATACCTTTGGCAATTTCGAAGAGGAAGAAAAGAGAAGAAGCAACTGCACTAGAGTATATTCGGCAGAGGTTTATAGGGGAAACAAATGACTTGAAACCGTCTCAAAATGCTAAAAAAGAAAATGACCACCTTTTTTCCCAAAGACCAAACAAAGTAAATTTGGCACTTCCCCTTGACAAAATCGAATATGCACTTTTCCAAATGTAAAATCCTTTGCCAAAACCCTCTATTCACTTATCCAATTTAGCAAACCACCTCCAACACCATCCATTTCCATGATTTTCTCCTACATTTGCTCCCTCGTTCACTCTCCATTCCCTATTCAAATTATTTGACTAAGTCATCCCTCTCTCTTACAGAGTTTGGTCTCCACCCAGCTACCTCCCTTACCTGAGCACAAAAATAAAACTCCCCACATGCTGCTTGTGGGATTCGAACCCCATTCCCCTTGCTGCACAAGTGACGCCAACACCACTCCACCACAAGCTCCATTGTGTTAACAAAACACCAACAATTTCTCTTAAGCCTTGCCTCCTACAGCTTTCCCCACTAAAGTGCCCAAAAACCAAACTTTCACCAGGACTTGGGCTCGAACTCGGGCCTCTCCAGGACCCCCAATCACACCCAAATAACAAGCCAACCTAGCCAAATGCATGGAATAGTGCAAAATGCCAAACCCCTGATTTTAGGATGTTACACCCATAAGGCTGACCATGTGTCACACACGGCCTAGACACACGCCTGTGTGCCTACCAGTGTGGACAAAAACAAGGCTATTTGCCAAGCTCTTTTCGTCACCCTAACTCATACATTCACAATCACATTCAATCATTCACTATGCAACTCAATTAGACAATATACACTTTTATAAATAATCTCATCTTTTTATAAATTAGCAATATTAAGCCATCATGTATGGCTATATACAGAAGAGTTAAACTTTAAAGGAGCCATCACACACTTGGCTCAAACAACAAAACATTTCACTAAGTCTAGCCCCTATACATGCCATACTCAAAATACTAAGTCTAGATATACCGAGATAAGCTGATAGTGTGGGTGATCTTTCAATTATCTTCATATCCCGAACTGACCCTTTGACACTATAAAACAAGGGAAAAGAAAGGGAGTAAGCTTTAAGCTTAGTAAGTTTATATGTAAACGATAAACATTATAATGTAAGCTATTAAATAAATAGCATTATGCACTAAGTAAGAACAATCCACAATCTATACTCATGCTTACTCATTTCTTCTCTTACCACATCCCAACCATATAACAAGCAAAATGATCACATTCAATAGCATACATTCCCTACACTTATCACCACAAAGCCATAAGAAAAAACAATTAAATAATTTCTCAATGAACCATTACAATAATACCAAACACTCGGTGGTTTCACACATAGCCCACCTTTAATCTATATTAGGGTGGTATCGCACATAGCCCACCAACAAGAATATTTACGGTGGTATCACACATAGCCCACCAAATGATAATATAAACGATGGTATCGTAGACAGCCCATCGTGAATGAATAGCAAGGTGGTATCGCACTTAGCCCACCAATAAAAGGATTTACGGTGGTATCGTATATAGCCCACCATTAATCTATATTAGACTCACACGGGAATTACTCAATATCTATTGAATTCAATTCATCTTAATCATGAATAATTTCATTCATACAATACACCATTTATTAAAAACATGTATACTCAAAATGAGTAGTTTACACATAAACTTACCTCGATACTAAATGTGTTAGTCAACGGTTTAGTCTGTAACCTTGCCTTTTCCTCGGTCAAGATTTTTTCCACACTCTTCTTGATCTATAATAGTGAAATTCACTCATTCAATCATTTTATAATCATAATGCATCATAATCTTTACTTAAGCAAAAATTACCATTTTTCCCTTGTACTATAGTAAAATTACGATTTTGCCCCTAGGCTCGTAAATTATTTTTCATCATATTTTCTCTTTAAACAAGCCTAGTTGAACATTTATTTATCCTAAAAATACTCACAAATCCAACTATTTCATGCATTTATTACTAAATCACAACATTTACAACCTGGTCCCATTTAGGTGTTTTCATGATAACACCTTTCACCAAAGTTGTTCCTTGACTCACTAACATCCATTTTCTTCTATAAAAGCTCAGCAAACAACATAAACTCTCCAATGGAAAGTCCCTAAACTTTCAACCATATTGCAAATTAGTCCCCTCATTAGCTAGCTTAAGCTTTGGGGGTTCTAAAAGTACAAAAATTATCAACTAAAACCACCAAAATCACTTACTTGTAGAGGTGAGGAGTTGCTAAAAATTTTCAAGCTCCCATGGTGTTTTCCTTTGGAAATTTCAGTGGAGAGAATAAGGAGAAAAGATGATATCTTTTCTTCCCCTTAATTTATTATATTACTAGACAAATTACCACCAAAGTCTCACCTAATGCTTTGAAAATTTATTTCTTTGTCCCCTATGACAAGCTACTAACCTTAGAAAGGTCTATTTGTACACTAGGGACCTCCAATTAAAAATCTACAGCTATTAGACGCCTTTTTCTTGTAGAATAATACTCTCGTACTTAATCCGATTTAGTCTTTTTTCACAATTAAGCATGAAATCACCAAAATTAGTGCACTAAAATTTTCATACTCCCATATAGTTATGCAATAACACATAAAATAATATTAAAATAGTTTTCCTTAACCTCGAATTAGTGGTCTCGAGACCACTATTTCGACTAGCCCCGAAATCAGGCTGTTACAACATTGGTAAGGGGGTGAGGTCGTAAATCCTCTAACTTGACTCTTATAAATACACACATATTACTTAACATCCATCATCAACATAATATCTTCACAATCATATAGGTCACTTCAAGCTAATTACCATACATATTTATATTACATGAACTTTCTAATTATCTTATTCAAACAAGTGCATTTATACATACATTCCATAAATTTTGAGTAAATTTACTTATCGCGTTCACGTAATCAAACAAGTTAGGCACATAACATCATATAAATGTCAAACAAACATGAATGAGCTTATCACAATATAAACTTCCACTTCATGTCACTTTTCCATATTTCAACAATAATTCCCATTGAACTATTGTAATTTCGATGGATACTCAGGTAGTATACTTAAGGTATGGATGTCAACAATCTGTCAATTCATATTCAAAATTACCCTTTTGGCACATATTCATAGAGCACACTCTCGAGCCATATAACAGGATTGCCAGTCCAGGCTAAATCTTTTCAGTAACGTATGCTCTAAAAGGCTAACTCTAGATTGTCTGTCTAGGCTAAATATATTTCATAACTTATGCTTGAGAGGGCTTAATTCAGGATTACCCTTCCGGGCTAAATCCTTTTTGCAACATTTAAAACATTTTATCCGTTTCATAAAATCACCATAATCCATCGAAATACAATGTTCAACTAGAACAATAACATTTTACCTATATTTATCAACTTATGGTTATTTCATTTTGTACATCATCACATACATATCACGAACTCTTATTCATACCTTTCCAAGCTTCGACTCATCACAAACACATTTTCAAATATCTTAGTATCACTTTTAGCATTTTCAAAAATAGCTCAGTTGGAGAGCATCTCTGCCTCAACAAAACAATTTCATCAGAGTCGGGATATATCACACTATCACAGGTAGTAATATGGCATGTATAGCTAGACTTATATACGCTGCATTAGTCTGAGAATCGACTAAACCATAGCTCTGATACCACTAAATGTAACACGCTTTACCCATATTCAACTCCAGAACAGGGTACGAGGCATTATCGGACTCACATCATAAGCAATCACATAATTTCAAGTTATAAATTTTGTGTCCCAATTAAAATCATTCATAATCGATCATAAAATCCCTATTACGAGCCCACGAGGCTCAAAACATACTTTACAAGCGCTTCGAGACTAAACTGAGAACTTTAAAATTTTTCACAAAACTTCAAAAAATTTTCATGTTACAGGGCTCACACGCCTGTGTGGTCCAAGGGACACGCCTGTTTGACCTTGGGACACACCCGTGCTTCAAACCGTGTTTGATTTAGGGTGCTATCTGACTTTTCCACACAGTCGTGCAACACGCCAGTGTGATAGGCCATGTAGCACATACGGCTGAGACAAACGCCGTGTCTCTGCCTGTTTGCTCAATTCTGGACATTCTATTTGCAAAAATTAAGGTGTAGGTGACACACAGCCGGAACACATGCCCGTGGGGCAGACCGTGTGTCACACAGCCTAGACACATGCTCATGTGTCTACCTGTTTGGACAAAAACAAGGCTATTTACCAAGCCATTTTGCCACCCTCACTTGCACACATCAACACAACATCACATGGCACAAATTCAAGCATATAAAAGTAACCAAACAACCACAACCAAGACAATAACATGTCATCCTCATGCCATTATTTATCATGCTCAAAACATCATACTTAGCCCATTAAAAACATACTAATTCCATATTCACAAGAGGGCATTAACGTATGAATAAACTTATAATCAGCATAAACCATCATTTATGGCTATATATAGGATGAAGCATTAACAATTACGAACCAACACATATGGCCAACTTAATAATGACACATATAACAATTTGACCTAGTCCCTATACATGCCATAGACTTAAAATGCTTGAATTCATTTATACCCAAAATGATAGCTTGATAGTGTGATAGGATCTCCAGTGAACTCCAACCCAAGCTAGCTCAATAACCCTATAAGACATTGGAAAGAAAGGGGGTAAGCTATATATATAGCTTAGTAACTCTGTACAAAAATAATAAGCAACTCTTACAAATCTTTTATCAAGTTCAACAATTTAAACACAAGATAATACAAATTGCTATGAATCTCATAGTTATATTTTTTTATTTAGTAATAATGTTTACTCTATCAACTTATAAGCATAATTTAACAGATCTTGGCATCAGCCTAACAACCATATTTTCTCCTTTGAAACATATTACAACAATTCAGCAAATCATTTCAAACCTCATAGTAAACATGCACATTAATTATGTGTACTCATATTTTCGAGCATACGTCTTAATATCTTTCAATTGCTTAAACTCTTAACTTCCCTGACTTCCGTAACCATTTTCATATGCAATTATGCCAATATTTCCTTTTTCTCATATCCATAAATCACAATTTGTGTGAATACAACATGCTATCTCAAAACTCAAATTAGCCCAAAGGCCAATCACAAAATCGTCAATCGAATTTACCATGTATTTCATACATCACAAATGTAGACCAATAATCACAAGGTTTTCATAAAATCTGTAACACCCTTAACCTGTATCCGTCGCTGGATTAGGGTCACAAGGTATTACCAAACACAAGTACAGATTCAAACATTCACACAAGTCATATTCATATATATATATATATATATATATATAAAGCATATAGCTAATTAAATATTAAACATACATTCTTATTCATATTATACATATGGATCATACCTCTAAATTTACCCAAAACCATACATGTATATAATCATATTTTCAAACAATTAAACATGCCCCAAAGCTATACAATATATACATACTTTACAAAACACATAACTCAAATCATATGCACAGCATCTTGATAATATACGAATACCTAACATAAACACTTTGCTTCATAATTCTGTGCATGCTTATACACAGCTTAATGTCCATAAGCAAATATGGGATTAGCAACTCCATATTATGACCAAGCATATTTCATTAATCATTAAAATATTATGCGTATTTGACTACATCGAAATGAACCATTCAAGCATGATCATGTATACACTTTGCCATTCATTCCATGCTCTATTCGGCTATCAAATTACTATATAAAATTTATACTCATTTCATGCACTACTCAAATACTAATATTATCCATATATAAACATGCTTATAACATACTCATGTGATCAAACCAAATCATACTATTTTATAACTGAATGCATACCTAGACATAGCAAATTTTCACTAATAAATAACCGAATTAATGTAGCCATACTGCTATTAATTTGTCTATCACATTATACACATAAATAAGATCTAACCTTAAACTAACCAAATTGACCATCAAATATCAAGACATATACAACATGTCATATACCTATATATATATAATCAAATTATCCATTTCTAACCGAACATGAGTGTACACTCTTTTCTATGTTTAAACCTATTCACGAGATAAAACATATACATTGGAACTCTCAAAATTCAAGATATAAAAATCAAAATTATAATCCTACAAGAACATGTATATATCTTGACCGAATATGCCAACCCAATCTTATTCAACAATCACTCATTCCAGCTTCCAAAACACAACTTGAGACTTTTATGATTACCTCATAACAAATCATATTTATATATAAATATTTATGCTTATAAAAAATTCACATGGCAATAATACTTATAATCCAAATATGATAAACACACATAACATGATTAAGAACACAAAGCATGGAAACAATTGACATTAAGAGTAAGCCATTTTCGCATGGCTGTAATATATACAAGGACAAAATTCATAGCTCAAAACATAGTCTAGCCTAAACATGCCCTTGCTCGAAAACCAAGCTTAAAAGTACCAAAATAAGGTGATAGTGTGGATGACTTCGCTGATGATCCCCCTGAGCTCGTAGCTAGACCGAAATCTATAAAACAAAGTGACAAACACACAGAGTAAGCTAACTTAGCTTAGTAAGTCTTAAGCAAACTTAACAAAACAATTGGATATTCAATAATATTCAACTGAACAAAGTACAACATTAATATAATAACATATCACATAGCCAAAAGCCAATGTCCTTACATAACAAGACATTTATCATTATCTACTTTACATGTAAACTTATAAATTTCACATCGATTAATAAATATATATATCTCCATATACAAACTAATAACAAACTCCATGTATATGTGTTAAGTAATCCCATATAACCGAATGTATATATATCTATATATATACATATACATCTTTTAGGCAATTCTCATGTTTGCAAGTAAACAATATCCACTCAACATCAATTTATCCACATATCCAAGAAACTGAAAGTACAAGCACATTTATTCCATCCACTTATTTGCTCAATATCATCACATATAACATATACATATATAAATACATACCTTATGGCCGAATTTAACCAAATTCACTTGAATAAGCTTTAGCTTATTCAATTGCCACCATAATCCAATCATTTCATAAGCATTAGCTTGTAATTATAGATCACCGGCATAAAACCTGCTAGGCATAAGCCTGAATAACACACCAACACTAAGCCTGCTAGACCCGAGGTCTGATATTTGTTCACCGGCAATAAGCCTACTGGGCATAAAGCCCGATAAATTCACTAGCAAAAGGCTTGCTAGGCTCGAAGGCTGAATAGCTAAACAATAAATTGTTTCACCCGAATCATTTCATATATCGAAACTTGTTCTCATTTCTAACTCATTATTCAAACATTCAAATAGCATATATCATTCAAATAACTTAACTAATCCAAATAGTATACTTAGACAAATTCGGCTATTTCAAGATATAATTATGATGTTTCAAAATTTCAGCATATACTAAATTACGTAAATGATTTACGATATTCATTTGCTTAGAGACTTACCTCGGATATCGACGGACAACAAAAACCAGCTATTCGATGATTTTCATTTTTCCCTGATCCAAGTCCATTTTTCTTTGTTCTTGATCTAAACATGTTCAAATTAAGCTCATTTAAACACATTTTTATTCAATTTAATCTCAAAACACATAAATTAGCAAATTACCATTTTACCTCTAATGTTTCACATTTTCATAGTTTAATCCTTATTACACAAAACACCAAATAGGCAAAATCTCACAACAACATAGTTAGGCTGAACCCTCCTTATGATCATATAAGTCCATATATTTCATTTATTTTGCATTTTAACCCTTCAAAAATTTATTTTCTCAATTTATCCCTATTTAGCTAAATTCATCAAAAATTCAAGAATAAAGTATGTTCATCAATTACATATCTATCATTTAACCCCATAAAACATCACAAAACTCAACATAGCATCAATGGCATTTTACAAAAATATCATCAATTCATGAAATTGAGACATGGGTTTTAAAGCTCTCAAAGCAACGATTACAAAAACGAATTGAAAACTAACCTTGAATTTAAGCTTGAAAGACCGACTACCTAGCTCAATTTTTCTTTCTTTTTCTTTTATGGTTTCGACCAAGAGATGATAAAATGAAACCGCCCACTAAGGTATCTTTTGTTATAACATATTAATATACAATATAAAATACATATATATTTAACAAAACATATAAAATAATCATATATAAACATATTGGATTTACACATTGCCGTCCACTATCTAATATGTTGGCCAAATTTCCACTTAAGGCCCTCACTTTTACAAAGCCACATTAAATTAATACTTTAACAAATAACATGTAAGTTTCACATTCATTGCAATTTCATCCTTTTTGCAAATTAAACACACGAGTAGACAAATTAACTTATGGAAATTCAACACATGCTAAACCATAAATTAACGGCACATAATATAATATTAAAATATTATTCAGACTCAGATTTGTGGTCCCAAAGCCACTGTTCGACTAGGGTATAAACCGGACTGTTACAATTCTCCCCCCTTAGGGATTTTCGTCCATGAAAATCTTACCGTTAAACAAAGTCGAATATTGTTGTCTCATTAAATCCTCAGGCTCCCACGTAGCTTCTTCTATTCCTTGACGATTCCATAATACTTTTACTAACGAAATTTTCTTGTTTTTAACTCTTTCACTTCACGAGCAAAAATACGGATCGGTTCTTCCTTGTACGTCATATTAGATTGAATTTCAATCTTAGATGGAGCAATCACATGTGACGGATTAGATCAATATCTACGAAGCATCGAAACATGAAATACGTTGTGTATCTTTTCTAATTCAGAGGGTAACCTTAATCTATATGCAACAAGCCCGACACGCTCGATGATTTCATACGGTTCGATGAACCTCAGACTTAATTTGCCTTTACATCCAAATCGAAGCACTTTCTTCCATGAAGAAACTTTCAAAAATACCCGATCTCCAACCTGAAATTGAATGTCTTTACGTTTCAAATCTGTGTATGACTTTTGGCGATCTGATGCAACTTTCAAACTATTACGGATCACTGCCACTTTTTGTTCAGTCTCTTTGATCATATCAACCCCATGTATCTTGTTTTCACTGAGCTCGGTCTAGTACAATGGTGTACGACACTTATGGCCGTACAAAGCTTCGTATGGTGCCATTTTGATACTAGATTGAAAGCTATTATTGTAAGCAAATTCAATCAGAGGTAAGCATCATTCCCACGTACCTTCGCACTCGAGGATGCAACATCTCAACATATCCTTAAGTATCTGAATGGTTTGTTCAGACTGACTATCTGTCTGCGGATGAAAAGCTGTGCTAAAGTGTAGTTTAGTACCTAAAGCATCATGCAACTTCCTATAGAACTGCGACGTGAATTTCGGGTCTCTGTCTAAAACAATGGAAATCGACACACCATGCAATCTCACAATTTGAGATACATATAACTCAAGAAGCTTATCGAGCGAAAAGTCTGAATAAACTGGAACAAAGTGAGCTGATATGGTTAGTCTATTTACTATAACCCAAATAGCATCTTTCTTCCTCGGTGTCATAGGCAAGTCGGATACAAAATCTATAGTAATCCTGTCCTATTTCCATTCAGGTATCATGATCAGCTAAAGTAACCCAAAAGGCACATGATGTTCGAGCTTTACTTGCTGACAAACTAAGCATTTTGAGACAAATTCATATATGTCCCGTTTCATACCAAACCACCAATAGAACTGTTTCAAATCATTACACATTTTTGTGCTACCCAGGTGAACATATAATCAGCCACTGTGAGCTTCATTCAGTATTGTCTGAATCAAATCTGAATCCTTCGGAACACATATTCGATCTTTGAATCTCAAGTAGTCATTCTTATCAATTCGAAACTCTGATTCAACGTTGCTTTCACACTGAACTCGTCTTGCCAACAAATCTCTATCAACTTTCTGAGCATCACAAATTTGTTGAATATACAACGGTCTTACTTTTAATTTGGCTACTAACGAACCATCGTCAGAACAAAACCATATGTGCATTCAACACATAAAGAATAAATAATGACTTTCGACTTAAAGCATCTGCAACAATAATAGCCTTTCTCGGATGATAGTCAATCACTAACTCGTAATCTTTCAATAGCTCTAACCATCTGCTTTGTCTCAGGTTCAAATCTCTCTGTGTCATTAAATACTTCAAACTCTTGTGATCTAAATAAACATGACATTTCTCACCAAACAGATAATGATGCCATATCTTTAACGAGAACACAATGGCTGCTAGCTCTAAATCATGCGTCTGTTAATTTTTTTCATGTGGCTTCAATTGTCTCGAAGTCTAGGCTACGACTTTGCCTTCTTGCATCAAAACGCAGCCCAAACCATTCAAAGATGCACCACTATAAACAACAAATTATTTACCCGATTTAGGCTGGACTAACACTAGAGCTTCAGGCAAAAGAGTTTTCAAGTGATTGAAACTTTCCTGACACTTTTCTGACCATTTAAATCTAACATCTTTCTATAATAGCTTTGTCAATGGGGTACCTATTATAGAAAAACCTTTCACAAATCGTCTGTAGTAACCAGCAAGTCCTAGAAATCTTTAAATTTTGAAAACATTTTTCGGTGGTTTCCAATCGAGTATAACCGATATTTTATTCGGATCAACCCGAATACCTGATGCTGAAACAACGTGGCCCAGAAAACTGATTTCACTCAACCAAAACTCACATTTGCTAAACTTTGCATACCATTGTTTATCTTGCAAAGTTTGTAGCACAAGTCTCCGGAGCTCAATATGCTCGTTTTCATCCTTGGAATAGATCAGAATATCATCTATAAACACTACCACAAACCAATCCAAATATTGACTAAAAATTTGATTCATCAGATCCATAAAAATAATAGGTACATTAGTGAGTCCGAAAGGCATAACCAAAAACTCATAGTGTCCGTACCTCGTTCGAAAAGCAGTCTTTGGCACATCGAATCTCTGACTCGCAACTAATAATAACCCGACCTCAAATCTATCTTTAAAAATATTGAAGCCCTTTTTCAATTGATCAAACAAGTCGTCAATCCATGGTAATGGGTATTTATTATTTATAGTCACCTTATTGAGCTGTCGGTAATCAATGCACATTCGCATAGTCCATCTTTCTTTTTCACAAATAAAACTGGTACACCCTAGGGAAAGAAACTAGGTCGTGTAAAGCCCCTATCTGTTAATTCTTACAATTGTGCTTTCAACTCTTTTAATTCTATAGGTGCCATCTGATATGGAGCTATCGAAATCGGAGTCATCCCCGGAACTAATTCAATGCCAAACTCTACCTCTCAAACAGGTGGCAATCCTGGTAACTCTTCAGGAAACACATCTGGATATTCGCACACGGTGGTACAGATTCAATCTCCTTTTTAGTCACTTTACTATGAAGCACATAGGCAAAGTAGGCTTCATACCCTTTTCTCATATACTTCCAAGCTAACATATAAGGTATTACTGCTAGTAACCCATTCAGATCATTAGATTCAATTCGAAGAATTTCACCGTTCTGACATCTCAAATCAATGGTATTTCTTTTGTAATTAAAAATAGCATCGTGCAAAGTCAACTTGTCCATTCCAAGAATTATATCGAATTCATCAAAAGGTAACAACATCAAATCAGCTAGGAAGCATGAATCCCAAATCATCAACGGGCATCTTTTACACACTTTATCAACCAAAACACACCGACACAAGGGTTTGATACTCGAATCACAAACTCAGTAGACTCAACAGGCAGAGTCTTACTGGATGCTAAGGTTTCACACACATAAGAATGAGTCGAACTAAGATCAATCAACGCAATAACACTAGTATCATAAAGAGTGAAAGTACCGGTGATGACATTTGGAGAAGAAGCATCCTCACGAGCGCGTATAGCATATGCTCTAGCGGGTGCACAAGCCTCTGACAGAATCGATGTATCTTTTGTTCGCCTCTGACTGCCGCCTACATTACCCGAATGTATGGGTGGTTTGCCTCGTGCTGACAACAAGTACCACGAACTCTTTAATCTCAAGTATGCCGACCAGCAACTTAATGTCTTCATTCAGACTGTCTTCAAATCTTTTACACATAATAGCCTCGGTTGAAACACATTCACGAGCATATCAGCTCAATCTCACAAATTTCCGTTCATACTCAGTCACGGTCATATGACCCTGTTTCAACTCTAGAAATTTTTACGTTTTTGATCGATAAATTTCTGGCTGATATATTTCTTACGAAACTCAATCTAGAAGAATTCCCAGGTCACCTTCTCTTTCGGAACCACCGATACTAGTGTATTCCACCAGTGATATGTGGTGTCCCTTAATAGTGATATTGCACATTTTAAACATTCCTCCGGAGTACATGATAACTCATCGAACACTTGGATAGTATTATCAAGCCACAGTTCAGCTCGTTCCATCATCATCATCATTAGCTTTAAATTTTTCGGCCCCGTGTTTCCTGATTTTATCTACAAGAGCCCTACTAAATCTCATCAGATCTATTATCGGAGGTACCATAGGTATCAAAGATGGATTATTCGGGGGTGGAGGTGGTTCCACAGCCGGATTAGTCCGGACATATTGAGTAAACCATTCATTCATCATCTGGTAGAAGGCTTGCTTAGCCTCCCCTTCATGGCTAGTCGAGATAGGTCGAGAGTCTACCGGCGCTGACCCATGTGCGGGATCAGGCACTACGCTCTCAACATCATCAGCTACAGCTCTGTCGGGATCCATGTACTATATAAAATCACAATTTAGATGTCAGAAGTCACTAAACTATCACATTATAATTTAAGGCATGTATAGCTAGACTCATACGTGCTACGGTAGTCCTAGAATTGACTAAACCATAAGCTCTGATACCAATAAAATGTAACACCTTTAACCGGTATCCATCGTCGGATTAGGGTCACAAGGTATTACCGAACACAAGTGCAGATTTGAACATTCACATGAGTCATATTCATAGATATACAAAGCATATAGCTAATTAAATATTAATCATACATTCTTATTCATTTTATACATATGGATCACACCTCTAAATTTACCCGAAACCATACATGTATATAATCATATTTTCAAACAATTAAACATGCCCCAAAGCTATACAATATATACATACTTTACAAAACACATAACTCGAATCATATGTACATCATCTTGATAATATTCGAATACCTAACATAAATTAAACACTTTGCTTCATAATTCTGTGCATGCTTATACATGGCTTAATGTCCATAAGCAAATACGGCATTAACAACTCCATATTATGATCAAGCATATTTCATTAATCATTAAAATCTTATGCGCATTTGACTACATTGAAATGAACCATTCAAGCATGATCATGTACACACTTTTCCATTCATTCCATGCTCTATTCAGCTATCAAATTACCATATAAAATTTATACTCATTTCATGCACTATTCAAATACTAATATTGACCATATATAAACATGCTTATAACATACTCATGTGATCAAACCAAATCATACTATTTTATAACCGAATGCATACCTAGACATAGCAAATTTTAACTAATAAATAACGAATTAATGTAGCCATACTACTATTAATTGTCTATCACATTATACACATAAATAAGATCTAACCTTAAACTAACCAAATTGACCATCAAATATCAAGACATATACAACATGTCATACACCTATTTATATATATAATCAAATTATCCATTTCTAAACGAACATGAGTGTACACTCTTTTCTATGTTTAAACCAATTCACTAGATTAAACATATACATTGGAACTCTCATAATTCAAGATATAAAAACTGAAATTATAATCCTACAAGAACATATATATATCTTGACCGAATATGCCAACCCAATCTTATTCAACAATCACTCATTTCAGCTTCCAAAACACAACTTGAGACTTTTAAGATTACCTCATAACAAATCATATTTATATACAAATATTTATGCTTATAAAGAATTCACATGGAAACCATACTTATAATCCAAATATGATAAACACACATAACATGATTAAGAACACAAAGCATGGAAACAATTGACATTAAGAGTAAGCCATTTTCGCATGCCTGTAATATATACAAGGACAAAATTCATAGCTCAAAACATTGTCTAGCCTATACATGCCCTTAGTTCGAAAACCAAGCTTAAAAGCACCAAAATAAGGTGATAGTGTGGATGACTTCATTGACGATCCCCCTGAGCTCGTAGCTAGACCGAAATCTATAAAACAAAGTGACAAACATACAGAGTAAGCTAACTTAGCTTAGTAAGTCCTAAGCAAACTTAACAAAACAATTGGATAATTAATCTTATTAAACTGAACAAGGTACAACATTAATATAATAACATATCACATATAAACTGTCATAGCCTAAAGCTAATGTCCTTACATAACAAGACATTTATCATTATCTACTTTACATGTAAACTTATCAATTTCACATCGATTAATAAATAAATATATCTCCATATACAAACTAATAACAAATTCCATGTATATGTGTTAAGTAATCCCATATAATCGAATGTATATATATCTATATTTATACATATACATCTTTTAGGCAATTCTCATGTTTGCAAGTAAACAGTATCCACTCAACATCATTTTATCCACATACCCAAGAAACCGAACGTACAAGCACATTTTTTCCATCCACTTATTTGCTCAATATCATCACATATAACATATACATATATAAATACATACCTTACGGCCGAATTTAACCAAATTCACTTAAATAAGCTTTAGTTTATTCAATTGCCACCATAATCCAATCATTTCATAAGCATAAGCTTGTAATTATAGATCACCGGTATAAAACCTGCTAGGCATAAGCCTGAATAACACACCGGCACTAAGGGTGCTAGACCCAAGGTTTTATTTTTGTTCACCGACAATAAGCCTGCTGGGCATAAAGCCCGATAAATTCACCAGCAAAAGGCTTACTAGGCTCGAAGGCTGAATAGCTAAACAATAAATTGTTTCACCCGAATCATTTCATATATCGAAACGTGTTCTCATTTCGAACTCATTATTCAAACATTCAAATAGCTTATATCATTCAAATAACTTAACTAATTCAAATAGTATACTTAGCCAAATTTGGCTATTTCAAGATATAATTACGATGTTTCAAAATTTCAGCATACACTAAATTACGTAAATGATTTACGATATTCATTTGCTTAGAGACTTACCTCGGATATCGATGGACAACAAAAACCGGCTATTCGATGATTTTCATTTTTCCCCGATCCAAGTCCGTTTTTCTTTGTTCTTGCTCTAAACATGTTCAAATTAAGCTCATTCAAACACATTTTTATTCAATTTAATCTCAAAACACATAAATTAGAAAATTACCATTTTGCCCCTAACGTTTCACATTTTCATAATTTAATCCCTATTACACACAACACCAAATAGGCAAAATCTCACAACAACATAGTTAGGCTGAACCTCCTTATGATCAAATAAGTCCATATATTTCATTTATTTTGCATTTTAACCCCTCAAAAAATTATTTTCTCAATTTAGCCCTATTTAGCTAAATTCATCAAAAATTCAAGAACAAAGTCTGTTCATCAATTACATATCCATCATTTAGCACCATAAAACATCACAAAACTCAACATACGATCAATGGCATTTTACACAAATATCATCAATTCATGAAATTGAGACATGGGTTTTAAAGCTCTCAAAGCAACGATTACAAACGTAGAAATTATCAAAAACGAATCGAAAACTAACCTTGAATTCAAGCTTGAAAGACTGAATACCTAGCTCAATTTTTCTTTCTTTTTCTTTTATGGTTTCGGCCAAGAGATGATAAAATGAAACCACCCACTAAGGTATCTTTTATTATAACATATTAATATACAATATAAAATACATATATATTTAACAAAACATATAAAATAATCATATATAAACATAATGGATTTACACATTACTGTCCACTATCTAATATTTTGGCCATATTGCCACTTAAGGCCCTCACTTTTACAAAGCCACATTAAATTAATACTTTAACAAATAACATGTAATTTTCACATTCACTACAATTTCATCATTTTTGTAAATTAAACACACAAGTAGACAAATTAACTTACGAAAATTCAACACAGGCTAAACCACATATCAACGACATAGAATGTAATATTAAAATATTATTCAGACTATTACAAATCATTCTCATGGAAAATCATTAACTCACAATTTCATGAAGTCAATTCTTATAAACTTCACGTACATACTTGTACCAATTCATAATACTTATATACGCTTTCTCTTCTTTGACATACCCGTTGAATTTCTCATTGAACCATTTGAAATACGAAAGGATACTCAGGGATCTCGTACACACAGTACCGACCAATGTCATATCCCAGATATGGTCTTACACAAAGTCTCATATTGATGCCATATCCCATATATGGTCTTGTAACATCATTAATTTTGGGCCTATGCATTTAGTGTGTGGATATGTTTAAAGTGTTACTTTAACTGTTAAGGGACCAAATTGGGCTCAATCTTAGGCAGAGGCCTTGGTTAAATTATTTTGTTTGGGCACTATAGGGTTAAAAAGGTAGCATCTGTGTTTAAAACACCAAAGTGGGCTGGTGTCCCAATATTAAGTGATGCTACAAGGGAGCTAGAGGGTGGCATCACTAGCAATTGAAAGAAGCCCAAGTTTGGCTGCAAGGAGCCCATGTCTTTGGGCCAATTTCAGCACTTAAAAGAGTAAGGAGGAATGGACGGCATTAGGGCTTATTTTTAGGGGGATTTAATGATAATATTGTGCTGATAATAGAAGAAAGAGGTGGTGTTATCTAGGAGTCTTTTGAAGGTGTGAAGCAATTTAGATAAAGGAGAAAAGTTAGGAGCTATCTACTGAGAGCAGAGTTGGCCGAAATTCCATCACCTAGAGGAGTAAAGCAATCGGTTTCTAATTGCCATAAGGGGTGCCAATTTTTCCCTTTCTATTTGCTTAATTCTTAGTTATCAGGAAGGGCACTTTCGATTTTTGTTAGGTAAGTGCTGAAATTTCTATAAATTGGGGGGATAGCTCATCAATTTTAGCATTTCAACGCTACACTTTTCTTCATTCTTTGTGCCAAAATTCTCAGTCTCTCCCTCTGCTATTTCTGTTAACTTTCTTACTAAAGTCGAAACCCTAGTCCATCTCTGCAAAATTTTTTTTTGATTCCTACAAAAGTTGAAATATGTTCTTCATTCTTTTCCTTTTTAGCCAACTTCTCCATAAGTCAGAATCTCTTAGGAGTTACTGATTTTCTTCTCTTCTAATAGGCTAGGTGCTAATTTCTCCATAAAATCGGGATTTGCTAGGGTTGTCAAATTCTCTGTAGAGGTAGGTGCCGATTTCCTCTGATCCATTATTTTTCTCTTTCGATTTTTAAGAGACAAGGCTGAATAGCCACTTGGTTGTTAAGACTGTCAGTTGAGGCTAATATTTCCTTTCTTTTTGGCGTTTGGGCAACCTTCCGGGATTTGAAGGAAATCTATTCGTTTAGATCTAAGAGCCAAAAATTGCTAGTCTCTAATTTTAGGATTTCAAGGTAAGGGATATCTTTAGATTTCTGTTGGATTCGCTATCATACCTATAATCCCAACCATAGGTTATGGTTTAACAACCTTATCTCAATATAGTAGTTCTGACAAGGACTTGTAATGGAATCAAATGTGGATCAGGCAAAGGAGGGGACTAGATCTGAAAACCCAATCCCTAAGCTTAAGAAATGCATGGTGTTAGTAGTTCGAGACTGGCCACCGGGTTGTGGACCAACTTTTGAACAACACCTTAGGCATGTAGCAGTTGTATTGACTTCTGATAGTGTTGACATAGAAAGTGTCATCCTAATGATAACCAGGTGTGTAGATCTCTAACACACACTCTCTACCTGTTCTTTATGTGTTATGGGCTAAAAAGCTAGAAAGTGGCTGTATAGACAGTCAAATAAAACCCTAAAAGGGTTAGGCAAGGATGCTAGGTGCGCAATCATAGAAATCTCTATGTATATCAAAATATATGAAAGTCTGTATGATGTCTTCTTTATGTATGTATGCATGGGGTGGGAATATGATAATAAAGGGAAGTGCATAATGGGTTACATGGTGACCGGTGGTAGAAATCCCACGAATATAAACATGGGTCACATGGTAACCGGTGGTAGAAATCCCACAAATATAAATGCTAGCTCACATAGTGATCGGTGGCTATGCCACGTTTAATGATTTCTGATTAACAGAAATAGACAGTACGGATATCGTTATGGTGTGTAACGGATGGAGGGTTAATTGTAGAAATCCCCAAGGTGTGATGGTTGGTACGGGTTGGTGTGTAGAGGATGGAATTCTAGGATGGGTTGGGCTATTCATTATTTATTGTTTATCATGTATTTATGATTGTTTCCTTCATGTATGGGCCAAGGCCCATAATGTGTTTGTGGGCCTCAAGTCAGTGCGTTCAGGATTTATACACTGAGTCTTGGTGACTCACGCTTTCATTTTCTACTCTTTCGGATGAGCGGTAGAGATCGTATGTGGGAGTCGAGAGCGGACTCGAGGGGCCATCGAGTTTTTATTTTATAGACTATTTCAGTTTTTCATAAAGTTTTATTTTATTTTGGGAAATAATGATGTAATAAAGCCCCATAGTTATATTCATCTCAGTAATTTTAATAATTGAAATTCATGAAATTTTGTCAAAGGTTTAATTATTCAAATTAATAAGAATACAAGGTTTTTTATATATATGATATTTATTTATTCAAATTCACTTAAGATTGTTGAACCAACCCTTAGCAAAAGTTTTCAATGTACAACCCATAGCATACCAGATCTGGTCGAAACTTATGGGCCGGATTTGGGGTGTTACATTTTGGTATCAGAGCCCAGTTCAAAACTCGGGCTGTGAAATGGGCCTAGTAATGTTTTGAAAATTTGTTGGGAGTATTGAGAAAAATGTTTTGGATGAAGATATGGCCTTCGAGTCTACCGGCACCCGATCCACGCAGGTAAGTATTTTAAACTCTTGTTATGATATACATGAGGGCTTAATAGGCTTGATGGACGTAGGCTAGTATATTAGACATTGATGACTTTAGGCTTAATTTAAATCACTCTCTAAATTCATAAGATTTAATCCAACCAAACAAACCTGTGAACAAGTCGCGAGATTAGGGTGTGGCAACAGGCAGACGTATGTTTAGGATTGGATTCAAGGAGAGCTTGGTATTTAAGTAGTCCTAGTGACTCCCCTCATCTTCACTAGAATCCTACCTGGTGTGTAGTGACTGTTCACCTTAGCCATGAGGACTTGTTGACGGGCCAAAATTTATAATTAAAACCCGAAAGGGACCAGCCATCCTATTTTGTAAAATTACTAAAATAACCTCTAGTTTTGAAAATTTTCAAAATACCCTTGATTTGTGAAATTACTAAAATACCCTTGATTTGTAAAATGACCAAAATACCCCTGATTTGTGAAATTACCAAAATACCCCTGGACTGCCAAATTACCAAAAAACCCCCGAATTGCAAAATTACCAAAATACCCTTATTTTGTAAAAATCACCAAGAAACCCTATTTTGGAAAAAAATTACGAAAATCCCATGTAAGATAAAATTATAAAAATACCCCTAGGTAGTGAAATTACCAAAATACCCTTACATGATGAATGTGGGTTCATGGATGTTGTTTGTATGTTGATGGTTGAATGTATGTGACCCCTAGAACTAGGAGATAAAGACTTAAGATTGAACTCATTGCGAACTCGAAAGAATTACTTTTAAATCTATTATTCATAAGACTGTTCGTGGTTAATTAGTGGAAGAAAACTAATAATTCTTAAAATTTCTAACTAGATAAACGCGAATCGGTAGAATGAGTATAAGGGGTCGTGGACGTCCGCCACGTAGTCGTGGCAGGGGAAGGATGACTGTGTCAGAACCTGTAGGATCTAGTCATGGATCTGGAAACGAGATACCAGTTCTACCAGCTATTGAGGGGAATTTTAGGACCAGACGGGCGGAGATGATGTGGTGTCTCAGGCGGTGTTAAGTGTTTTGGAGAGAGTTACTGAGGCAGGTATGGGCACAGGAGCCCGAAAATCTGTGCCAGATGGACTTAGAAGCAATAAGGCAGAAGTGTTTAGGGGAATCTCTGGTATAGCCCCGAGCTCAGTTGAGTATTGGTTAGAGGCGGTTGAATGCATAATGGACGATATGGATCTCACGGAGGAAGAGAAATTGAAAGGAGTTATATCTCTCTTGAGGGACAAAGCCTACCAATGGTGGATCACAGTTAAGGATGGTACGGTGGCAGACCGCATCACATGGGAGTTCTTCAAAATAGCGTTCCAGAACAAGTACATTGGATCAAGCTATGTGGATGTGCAGCACAGGGCATTTCTGAATCTAGTCCAGGGGAGTAGGTCAATGGCTGCGTATGAAACGAAATTCTTACGCCCTAGCCGTTATGCTAGAGGGATGGTAGCCACAGACCATGAACGTTGTGTTCATTTTGAAGATTGTCTGAGGGATGATCTACGAGAATTGGTAGCCCCACAGCGGGAAAGAGAATTCGCTGTCCTGGCAAAAAAGGCGAAGATAGATGAGGAGGTTAAACGGACAAGGCAACTAAACCAAGGTAGTGATAGGAGTGGAAGCAAAAGAAACTTAGGATCATATGGGGCAGCAGGGCGTGATCAGAAAAGACCCAGGCCAGATGGGCGGAGACGAGATAATAGACCTGCTGCTGCTAGTCAGACATCAAGTGTGCTCGATGTGGTAAACTCCATGCAGGTGAGTGTTGGGCGGGCGGTGGAAAGTGCTTTAGGTGTGGGTCTTTTGACCATCAAGTTAGGAACTGTCCGCAGCAAAAAGGCAATGAAGGGGCCACGGGTCAAGGGATTGTTCAACCTGGCAGAGGAGGTCGTGGGGCAGCCAGAGGTGGTAAATATTCTGGTCGGGGCCGTGGAGCAGGGGCAAGAAACACTAAGGCGAGACAGTCGGGGTTAGTCTATGCTGTCAGACATCGAGAGGAGGCTGACACACCGGATGTCATAACCGGTATATTCTTAATTTCTAGCTTGCCCTATGCTGCATTAATTGACATTAGATCGACACATTCATATATTGCTAGGAGGGTATATGAAACTTTAAGTGTAGATGCTGAGATTTCCTCTAGAGAGATGACTGTAGTAAGCCCATTAGGACACTCTATGGTGGTAAATAAGCTTTATCGGGAAATACCTTTAGAGGTTCACGGGATAGTTTTTTGAACAGATCTAATGGAATTACCATTCGGGGAGTTTGATTTAATCCTAGACATGGATTGGCTTGTGAAGTATCAAGCTAAACTAGATTGTGCAGCTAAGCGTATGGTGTTAAAAACTCCTGAGGTTGATGAAGTGTTGGCAATAGGAGAAAGGGGGAACTGTCTGTCGAACGTGGTAACCGCCCTAAAAGCAGAAAGGATGGTGAGAAAAGGATGTGAGGCAGTCTTAATGTTTGTTCGCGCTATGGAAGCTAAGGAACTAACAGTTGGAGATGTTAAGACGGTGAAGGAATTTCCTGATGTTTTCCCTGAAGAGCTTCGGGATTACCTCAAAATTGTGAAGTGGAGTTTGGAATCGATCTTCTTTTGGGAACAACGCCAGTATCGATAGCTCCATATCGAATGGCGCCAAAGGAGTTGGTGGAGTCGAAAGCGCAGATTCAAGAGTTGTTGGATAAAGGGTTTTTTCTACCTAGTGTGTCACCGTGGGGAGCGTCGATTTTATTCGTTAAGAAGAAGGATGGGTCAATGCATATGTGTATTGACTATCACCAGTTGAATAAGTTAACGATTAAGAACAAGTACCGGTTGCTAAGGATCGATAACTTGTTTGATCAGTTGAAAGGGGCCTCAGTCTTTTCGAATATAGATCTGAGGTCAGGGTACCATCAACTTAAGGTCAAGGAGGCTGATATTCATAAGACAGCCTTTAGGACTCGCTATGGTCACTTTGAGTTCATGGTGATGCCATTTGGGTTGACCAACGTGCCAGCAGCATTTATGAATATGGTTAACTGAGTGTTCCAACCCTACTTGGATCGGTTCGTCGTGGTGTTCATAGATAATATCCTGGTTTATTCAAGATCGGGAGAGGAGCATGACTCACATCTGCGAATGGTTCTGCATATTCTAAGGGAAAAGCGATTGAGTTCCAAATTTAGTAAGTGTGAATTTTGGCTGAAGGAGGTTACTTTTCTAGGGCACGTTGTGTCGGCTGGGGGGATTAGGGTAGACCCTTGAAAGATTGAAGTGGTGTTGGAATGGAAACCACCTAAGTCTGTGGCCGAGATTCGGAGTTTTTGGGTCTGACTGGATACTATTAAAGGTTTGTTAAAGGATTTTCTTTAATTTCGGCACCGTTGACTATGTTGTCACGAAAAGGAGTTCTGTTTGTTTAGTCTGATAAGTAGCAGGGGAGTTTCGAGAAGTTAAAAAGGATTTTGACGGAGGCTCCGGAGTTGATCCAGCCGGAGGCTGGGAAGGAATTTGTAATTTATTATGATGCTTCACACACGGGATTAGGATGTGTGTTGATGCAAGATAGAAAGGTTGTAGCGTATGCATCTCTGCAGTTAAGACCGCACAAAGCAAATTATCCCACCCATGACTTGGAGTTGGCGGTGGTGGTTTTTGCTTTGAAGATTTGGAGGCATTATCTTTACGGGGAGAAATCTGTCATTTTCACTGATCATAAGAGCTTAAAATACCGGTTGACCCAGAAGGAGTTGAATCTAAGGCAAAGGAGGTGGATCAAGTTGTTAAAGGATTATGACTGCTCGATCGAGCATCATCCGGGTAAAGCTAACATAGTAGTGGACGCTCTAAGTCGTAAAGTAATCTCTGACTTAAGAGCAATGTTTGTTCACCTTAGTCTATATGATGATGGAAGGTTATTAGCTGAACTTCAAGTGAGACCCTCATGGGTCGATCAGGTTAAGGAGAAGCAGCAGACTTATGAGTTGTTAAAGGAAAAGTTTCCGGTAGGGTCAAGTGATGAATTGACAGAATTCAGTATTAATCAGGATGGCTGTTATGTTTCCAAAGGAGAGTGTGCATGCCGAGGGATCCTCAGTTGAGGCATAGGATTTTGAAAAGAGCACATGGTAGTCCATACGCTATGTACCCTGGTGGGAGTAAGATGTACCAGGATTTGAGAGAGAAGTTTTGGTGGCCGGATTTAAAGCGTGAGGTAACTAAGCTTATGGGTAGGCATTTGACCTACCAGCAGGTCAAGACAGAGCATCAGTTACCATCAGGGTTATTACAGCTAGTAAAGATTCCACAATGAAAGTGGGAAAGGATCACAATAGACTTTGTTAGTGGGCTACCCCTCACTCCTACTAAGAAAGATTTGGTTTGGGTGATTGTTGACTGTTTGACGAAGTCTGCTCACTTCATACCAGTGCGGGTCGATTACTCTTTGTAAAAGTTGGCTAAGCTATACGTAGCAGAGGTGGTAAGGTTGCATGGAGTACCAGTATCGATCATATTGGATAGGAGCCCTAGGTTCACCTCGTGATTTTAGAAGGCGTTGCATCAAGCGTTAGAAACGAAGTTGGATTTCAGTACGGCATTCCATCCTCAGACCGATGGACAGTCTGAGCGGGTGATTCAAATCTTGGAGGACATGTTGAGAGGATGTGTCATTGATTTCAGAGGTAGTTGGGAAGAGTTTTTACCGTTAGCAGAGTTTGCTTACAACAACAGTTACCAGTCAAGTATTCAGATGGCACCCTACGAAGCTTTGTATGGATGAAAGTGTCGTACTCCTACTTGTTGGACAGAATTAGGGGAACGTCAAATTTTTGGTCCGGACTTGGTCACCAAGATGGAAGAGAAGGTGGAAGTGATTCGGGCTAGACTAAAAAAGGCGGCGGATAGATAGAAGTCCTATGCTGACTTAAAGCGTAAGGACATAGAGTTTCCAGTAGGTGACAAGGTGTTCATAAAGGTGTCACCGTGGAAAAAGGTGCTAAGATTTGGACGAAAGGGGAAATTGAGTCCCCACTTCATCGGACCTTACCGAGTGTTGAAACGAGTAGGACCAGTGGCATATCAGCTTGAGTTACCCGGAGTTAAGTCAAATTCACGATGTATTTCATGTCTCTATGTTAAGATGTTACCGTTTGAATCCATCTCATGTATTGCCTGTGGAGGAAATCGAGGCAAGACCCGATCTATCCTTCGAAGAGGAAACGATGGAAATTCTAGAGCGGGATATTAAGGTGTTGCGAAGAAAAATGGTTCCATTGGTTAAGGTGCTATGGCAGAATCATGGTTCTAAAGAGGCAACTTGGGAACCAGAGGAAGCGATGCGACAACAATACCCTCATCTTTTCTGATCAGGTAATTTCGAGGATGAAATTTCTTTATGGGGGTAGAACTGTAACATCCTAAATTTTTGGGCCTATGCGTTTAGTGTGTGGATATTTTTAAAGTGTTACTTTAACTGTTAAGGGTCCAAATTGGGTCAGGCATAGGCAGAGGCCTTGGTTAAATTATTTTATTTGGGCACTATAGGGTTAAAAAGGTAGCATCTGTGTTTAAAACACCAAAGTGGGCTGGTGGCCCAATATTAAGTGACGCTGCAAGGGAGCTAGAGGGTGGCGTCACTAGCAGTTGAAAGAGGCCCAAGTTTGGCTGCAAGGAGCCCATGTCTTTGAGCCAATTTTGGCACTTAAAAGAGTAAGGAGAAATGGACAACATTAGGGCTTATTTTTAGGGGGGATTTAATGATAATATTGTGCTGATAATAGAAGAAAGAAGTGGTGTTATCTAGGAGTCTTTTGAAGGTGTGAAGAGATTTAAATAAAGGAGAAAAGTTAGGAGCTATCTGCTGAGAGCAGAGTTGGTCGAAATTCCATCACCTAGAGGAGTAAAGAAATTGGTTTCTAATTGCCATAGTGGGTGCCGCTTTTTCCCTTTTTATTTGCTTAATTCTTAGTTATCAGGAAGGGCACTTTCGATTTTTGTTAAGTAAGTGCTGAAATTTCTATAAATAGGGGGGATAGCTCATCAATTTCGGCATTTGAATGCTACACTTTTCTTCATTCTTTGTGCCAAAATTCTCAGTCTCTCCCTCTGCTATTTTTGTTAACTTTCTTGCTAAAAGTCAAAACCCTAGTCCATCTCTGCAAAACTTTTCTTTTGATTCCTACAAAAGCCGAAATCTCTTCTTCATTCTTTTCCTTTTTAGCCAACTTCTCCATAAGCCAAAATCTCTTAGGAGTTGCTGATTTTCTTCTCTTCTAATAGGCTAGGTGCCGATTTCTCCATAAAATCAGGATTTGCTAGGGTTGCCAAATTCTCTGTAAAGGTAGGTGCTAATTTCCTCTGATCCATTCTTTTCTCTTTCAGTTTTTAAGAGACAAGGCAGAATGGCCACTTGGTTGTTAAGACTATCAATTGAGGCTAATATTTCCTTTCTTTTTGGTGTTTGGGCGGCCTTCCAGGATTTGAAGGAAATCTGTTCGTTTAGATCTAAGAGCCAAAAATCGTTAGTCTCCGATTCCGTGATTTTAAGGTAAGGGATATCTTTAGATTTCTGTTGGATTCACTATCATACTTGTAATCTTAACCATAGGTTATGGTTTAACAACCTTATCTCAATATAGTAGTCCTAACAAGGACTTGTAATGGAATCAAATGTGGATCAGGAAAAGGAGGGGACTAGATCTGAAAACCCAATCCCTAAGTTTAAGAAACGCGCAGTGTCAGTGATTCGAGACTGGCCACCAGATTGTGGACCGACTTCTGAACAACACCTTAGGCAAGTAGTAGTCGTATTGACTTCTGATAGTGTTGACATAGAAAGTGTCGTCCTAACGGTAACCAGGTGTGTAGATATCTAACACACACTCTCTAACTGTTCTTTATGTGTTATGGGGTAAAAAGCCGAAAAGTGGCTGTGTAGACAGTCGAATAAAACCCTAAAAGGGTTAGGCAAAGATGCCAGGTACGCAGTCATAGAAATCTCTATGTATATTGAAATATATGAAAGTCTATATGATGTCTTCTTTATGTATGTATGCATGGGGTGGGAATATGATAATGAAGGGGAAGTGCATAATGGGTCACATGGTGACCGGTGGTAGAAATCCCACGAATATAAACATGGGTCACATGGTGACCGGTGGTAGAAATCCCACAAATATAAATGCTAGGTCACATAGTGATCGGTGGCTATGCCACGTTTAATGATTTCTGATTAATAGAAATAGACAGTACGGCTGTCGTTATGGTGTGTAACGAATGGAGGGTTGATTGTAGAAATCCCCAAGGTGTGATGGATTGTACGGGTTTGTGTGTAGAGGATGGAATTCTAGGATGGGTTGGGCTATTCATTATTTTTTGTTTATCATGTATTTATGATTGTTGCCTCCATGTATGGGCCAAGGCCCATAATGTGTTTGTGGGCCTCAAGTCAGTGCGTTCGAGATTTATACACCGAGTCTTGGTGACTCACGCTTTCGTTTTCTCTACTCTTTCAGATGAGTAGTAGATCGTGGACACGGGAGCTGAGACGGACTCGAGGGGCCATCGAGTTTTTATTTTATAGACTATTTTGATTTTTCATAAAGTTTTATTTTATTTTGGGAAATAATGATGTAATAAGGCCCCATAGTTATATTCATCTCAGTAATTTTAATAATTGAAATTCATGAAATTTTGTCAAAGGTTTAATTATTCAAATTAATAAGAGTACGAGGTTTATATATATATATATATGATATTTATTTATTCAAATTAACTTAAGATTTTCGAACCAACCCTTAGAAAAAGTTTTCAATGTATAACCCGTAGCATACTAGATCCTGTCGAAACTTATGGGCCTGGTTTGGGGTGTTACAGGTCTGACACGTAATCTTAGTAACCCTAATGTCATGACATTTATACCCTATCTATTCCTAAGGTTCAACCTGGACTTTCGCTATACCGACTCTCTGTTGGTCATTTTTGTAGTATTGTACTCAATAGCATTCACAATTCATTTCAATAATGTAGCATTTACCATAATTATACCAATCAAGCATTTATACACATATAATTTAATGCTTATTAAACATACGCTCTTACCTCGGTATAAAAATCGTAAAAAGGACTAAATCGTCAAATACTTATTTTTCCCCCGTTCTAGGTCTAAACCTTATTTTTCTTGATCTATAATATCACATTTAACTTATTTAATCATTATACTATTCAAATCAGCCCAAAATCACATTATGGAAAAAATTACATTTTTACCCCTAAACTTTTGACAATTTACAATTTAGTCCCTAGGCTCGTAAAATGATTTTCATTCAATTTCATTACACCCAAGCCTAGTCGAACCTATATCATGCTCATAATAGCACACATTTTTCACTTATGCTCACTTTTACTACTCATTTTACAACATTTACAGACAAGTCCTTTTTTACATTTTTATTGAAAATCACTCAGCAAAAGTCGTTTAACAAATAATAAACATGCATTTTCTACCACCAAACATCAAAATACATACATTTTCAACATGGGTAAAATTTTAGACTTTAACATCTCTTCAAATTAGTGGTAGAAATAGATAGATCGAGTTACAACGACTTCAAAAATGTAAAAAGCATTAAAAACGGGGCAAGAACAGACTTACAATCAAGCTTGGAAGTGGCCAAACCCTAGCTATGTCTTCCCCCTTGTGAATTTCGGCCATGAGGAAGAAGATGGACAAAAATTGGCTTTTTAATTCATTTAATTACCAAATTACTAAAATGCCCTTAATGAAAAACTTTAGAAACATACCAAACCATGTCCATTTTTTTCCACCAACTTAGCCAATGGTATAATTACCATTTAAGGACCTCCAATTTAAAATCTCATAGAATTGGACACCTTTAACATATAGAATTCAAGTTTTGCACTTTTTGCAATTTATGCCTTTTAAGTAAATTGAGTGCCCAAACATCAAAATTTTCAAACAAAATTTTCACGAAATTGTTCCATAAAATTGTAGACTGTAAAAATATAATAAAAATGAATTTTTATTCATCAAATTTGTGGTCCCAAAACCACTGTTCTGACTAGACCCAAAATTGGGTTGTTACACTTACTTTGCTCTTAGATGAGAATTCTACTACCAAAAGTATTTTGCAAACTTTTAGCTAAATCTTGACTTGTAATGTCATGAAAAATGCATAATAATCATAATTATACAAATATGTTAAGACGTATAGCATGTCCAAAACATCACCAACTCATTCCAATACATACAAGATCATCATAACTGTATATATTGTCATTAATTCATAAGTTTATACCGTTTCCATTTAAATCACATATCACAATAGCTTACCAAATTCAGTTCAATTCATTTTCCAAATTCAAAGTTTAATTTTAACGCTTTACCCAATGGAAACCTAGTAAAATGGACTTAGATACGTGGGTGAACTACACCAAACTAATATAGCTCGTATGAGCATAAATTACACCACACCAAGGCACCAAAGTGCAAAGCTCATAGGAATCAAGTGTTTAAACATTTTCAATTACATCCTTCCACCACGCCAAGGTCTCTATGGAGATAAAGAATACTCGATCATCCACAATAGATGTTGGATCCCGAATAACATGTCATAATCTTCATATAATCAACTATCATGTACTCAAGCGTGCATATGACCTATTGGAATACCAATTGTATCCTAACATTTTACTAAGTTCACATAGGCATCACCAATTCATATTTGCATATTCATAAGCTTTCATATTGTAACAGTCTGTTTTTAGTCAAATCAGAATATTGGTTTTGGGACCATAATTCTGAGGTTGAAATAATTATTTTATTGTTCAGTTGAGGTTTACAGCATGATAGCATGATTGTGTGAAAATTTTGTTAAGAAATTTTATCGTTTGAGTGATCAATTTGATAAAAAGGACTAAATTGCATAAAGTGTAAAACTTGAGTTCTATTAGCTAAAGGCGTCTAACTATGGAATCTTAAATTGGGGTCCTTAAATGGTAATTAGACCATTAATGTTATTAGTTGACAAAGATGGACATCATTTAGGTGATTTTAATGGTTTATCATTAAGGTTAATTTTGTAATTTAGTAAAATAAATTAAATTAATACAAGAAAAAGATGAAATTAAAACATCATCTTCTTCAAATTAACCTCGAGAGAATTGGTCACCATTGTTAAATTAAGGAGGAAGTTTCGGCTAAGCAATTTGCTTGCATTGTAAGTGATTTTTGTCCCATTTTTAATGATTTCAATGTTTTTGAGATCGTTTCAGCTTAATCTAGCTAGCCCAGGGACTAATGTGCAGAACTATTAAAGGTTTAGGGTTTTTCCATTGATGAATATATGTGTAATTTGATGTTTGATGATAGAAAATGTATGCTTGTTATTAGATAAACAACTTTTGTAAAGTGATTTTTGGTAAAATTGTCAATTAGGGATTTAATTGAGAATTGTGGAAAGTTTGTGCTAGAAATGTGAAATAAATGAAAAATATGGGCTGCTATGATAATAAGAAAAATTTGACTAGCATAGGTAGGGATCTAATTGCATGAATGTGTTTTTATGAGCTAGGGACTAAATTTTAAAAATGTTAAAATATTAGGGGAAAAAGGTAAAGTTGCCATAATATGCATTTTGGGCTAAATTGAATAGAATTAAAATTAAATAAGCTAAATTTGAATACATATAGGTCAAGAAAAGTGAAGTTCGGATTTAGATCAGGGGAAACAAAGTATTGGACTAGTCAATCCGTTTCGTCATTTTTGCGATCGAGGTAAGATCATATGTTAATAAGCATTAATATAATTGTGTTTTAAATGCTTTGTTATTGAATTATTTTTAATACCACTTGCGGATATGTTCGACGATGATTCAACAAATGAGAAATCCCGGTTGAACCTTAGGAATAGATTAGGATAAGGATGACGTGTCATTAGGGGTTATATGATTTGGGTGCTAGTCCGTATGTCCTACTGGTGGTGAGTTATCTGGCATGTGTTGTAGATTCTTATTAGCCTGTGTGAGCAGTACCGTGTAGCTACATCATGACCGTTAGCTTGTGTGAGCAGACCCGTTGATAGCTCGAGAGTGAGCATTATATGAGAAATGTATGTTTAATTCTGTAATAAGTTTGGTAATGTTCCGTAACCCTATTCCGGAAATGAATATGGGTTAGGGATGTTACACATATTATGTTATTCTATTAAATTATTCATCAATTATTCTATTACCAAGTTCTAATAACCCAAAACTTAGCCCTTAAGATTTAAGGTAAGACTCTATCCCTCTTTAACGTTGACGTTCGCAATAAAGGAAACTAGGTTCGTTAAAAGAGCAGCATGTGTGAACCTAGGTTTGGTATGTTTATGTACGATTTTTAATATGCTTTAACTATTAGTGACTTGTGTATGTTTGTGAAATTGCAAACCTAACAGAACCATTTACAAGTAAAGACAAGGAAAAGGCGAACCATAATGTTAACCAGGAGCTTAGGGTTTTAACCTAAGTTTTGATAGTAAGCATTCTCTAAAAACTTTACTTTTATGTGTTTTCATGAACAGTTGTATGCGAGCTCTTTGTTGCAAGCTTTTTATGAATTGCTAGCTTTATGTTTTATGTAAAATTTTTGACATGATAATCTCCTGAATTTATTGGATATAATGTTATGCTATAGGATTGTGAGTACTCACCTATATGTTTTATGTTTTAGTTATTCTGGCCTTGGGACAGGTTAGAGAGATAAGGGAATGTTGAGCTTAGTACCATTCAATGTGTAACAGCTCGATTTAGCGCCTGGTCGGAATAGTGGTGTGAGACCACAAATCCAAAGTAGTAATATGAGTTCTTAAGGTATTGAGATGTTTGCATAATATTATGATAGCATTATGTAGAAATTTGATGGAAATTTCCATTAAAAGGGTCCATTAGGACTAAATTGCAAAAGTTACAAAATATGAGTTTTTAGAAGCTTTTTGTATGAAATAGCTTTAGAATATTAATTGGAAGTCCTTAAATAGCAATTTTCCCAAATTATAATTTTTGTACAAAAATTGACATGAGTTAGTAAATGATGAAATTTTAAAGAGAAGGGCATTTTGGTTATTTATCAATTAAATGATTAATAAAGGAAAAAGATGACAAAAATCATTCTCATCTTCTTCCTAAAGTACCGAAAGTTGAAGGAAGCCATAGCTAGGGTTCTTCAAATTTTCAAGCTTGCTAGTAAGTTCATCTTAGCCCCGTTGTTAATATACTTCATATTTTTGGACTCCTCGTAACATGAATTAGCTATTTTTAGCTATAAGATGAGCTAAGATGCATGTTTAAAAATCTACCCATATATGATATGTTTGTAAAATGATGTTTTAAGAGAGAATATGAGAGTTTGATGTTAGATAAATATCTTTTCCTAAATGAATTTCATGAAAAATGCTAGTAAGGACTAATTTTCATAGTTGTGAAATTTCCCATACATGGTAGAAATAGTAAGAATTGGTTATTACTATAGTTGAGACAATAAATCGGTTAAGCATGAAGTATTAGAAAGTCTAATGAAAATCACTTTACGAGACTAGGGGCAAAAGTGTAATATGAGAAAGTTTAGGGGCAAAATATTAATTTTTCCAAAGTATGAGTTAAGAGTTAATTTAGTCAATGTGAGTATTAAATGATCTAAATTATTATTATAGATCAAGAAAAACAAAGCCCGGATCGAAACTGAGGCAAGAACAAAGTTGAGGACTAAATTGCATATCTACATACATTTTGTAAATCGAGGTAAGTTTGTATGATTTCTAAGCTTTATGATTACTATCATTGATTTGCTTAGTATAATGTACATTATTACCATAGAAATGCTTAATACTATGTTAAATAAAGAAATCAATGAGATTAAGCATGAGAAAGTCCTGATTGAAGTTGAATTACTTAGGATACTCGATCTACCACATGAGATATGAAAGTCCGTATAAAACCAAGCCAAGGTGTGGTATCGGCAATCAAGCAAGTTATCATGTAAGTTCAAGCTAAGGCATGGCATTGGTGAGTATCAAGGAAGATTTCATGTAAGTCCAAGCCAAGGCTCGGCATTGACCAGTTCATGAGTAAAGATACCAAATAAGACCTTGTCAAGACATGGAAATGGTAAGTTCCCAAGGGAACAAACAAGGAAGACTTTGAGTAAGTCCATGTCAAGACATGGCTTCAATACCAAGATGGGAGATTCCATGTAGGACCATATCGAGGATATGGCTTTAGCATCGAGTTATATGTGGGATGAGATATCGTGTCTTCGGTTATTCATGGTAATTCATCGGGCAAAATGAGTAAAGAGTAAATGAGAAAACAAGAAAGTTAAGTAAGTAAAGCTATCATTAAAGAATGCTAGTTAAAGCTAACTAAGAGTATTATTCATGTTATGAATGATGAAGTTAAGATTATGCTGACCATGACAGAGTATGTTAATCTATATGATTAAGTGATACATGTACCTCGTTTACTTCACGAGCATGAGACTAGTAAGTGTCATGAGATATATAAGAATCAGTATGAGTAAGTAAGCATAAATAGCTAAAATTTATGATGCTATTGTGTATGCCAAATGGTTTATGTTAACTAAGTATGTTGCTTTGTGCATTATATGCAAACTTACTAAGCTAAATGCTTACGTCTTTAATTCTTTGTTTCCTTGTAGTTTCGCCAAACTAATCTCGTAGATCATCATCATCGGAGCTCGAAACACACTATCAGTCGCTATTTGGTATAGCCAAGCTGTTTATATTAAGTATAGAATGTATAAGAAGTATTTCATTTTTAGAATATGTCTTAAAAAGGGCAAATGTATGGGCCATCAAGTCTATTATCATTTGTATATGGCTAAGTGATTGGCCAAAATTGGCTAAGTATGTATGTTTATCGATATCAATGAAGCATGTAGTATTGTTCATGAAAGATATAGTATTTGAGTTGTTGAATTGAGAATGAGTTTGATCTTGATTTCAGGGTGGTAATTGGCTTGGTAAATAGCCTCTAAGTGCCTACACAGATAGACACACAGGAGTGTGTCTAGGCCGTGCTTCCCCTGCACCTTAGTACCTTAGGTCAGAATAGACTACGAGTAAATCCCATGGCCGTTTGTTTAGGCCGTGTGTTACACACGGTCAGAACATGGGCGTGTGCCCCAGGTCGTGCGAATAAGTTAGTATATCAAGGTATAGCGCACGGTCTAAGTCCACGGGCGTGTCGAGGCCGTGTGAAATTAGTCACTGTCAACCACGGTTGGAAGACACGGGCATGTCTTAGGGGTACACAGGCCCACATGGGCATGTGACCTTTATTTCGAGGAAAAGTTTCTGTTTGAATTTTGAAAGTTCCCGGATATGTGTTTAAGGCCTCATAGGCCCATGAAACGTACGTTTTGTCTAAGAAAGAAGAGTTTCTAATTCGAAACAAAATTTTACAGCCCGTAGGTACATGTTTAACTAAGTTCAAGCATGGTAGTGTCTCGTATCCAGTCTTAACCTCTAACTCGGTTATAGGGTGTTACATTTAGTGGTATCAGAGCTACGATTTAATTGGTTCTAGGACTAACGTAACATGAGCACGAGTCTAACTATACATTCCATACGTAAGAATATTTTTATAATGATAGTGTGATGACTCCTGACGACTTAAATTATGTTTATACATATAGTAAATGGATCCTGATAGAATAGTGGCGGATGATGTAGAAAGTAATGTGCCGGCTCCCACTGAAGGGACGGTGCTTGATGAGGGTGATAATAGACCCATTACGGTGAGTCAGAAAGGAGGAGAAGAGGCTAGAGAAGCCTTCCTCCACATGATGAACACATGGTATACAGAGTTCACTCGTACGAACCCGAATGCACAACCTCCTCCACCCCCGCCTATTCCTCAACCTACCCAGTAGCCCCTCAAGTAGTAGAGGTAGTACAAACCTCCAGTTGATAGGATCAAAAAACATGGGGCAGAAGAATTTTGGGCTAAAAGGGATGATAATCCAGAAAAGGCTGAGTTCTGGTTAGAAAATACCTTCAGAGTATTTAATAAGTTGTCATGAACATCTGAGGAATGCTTGAAGTGTGTGTTTCTCTTTTAAGAGATTCTACCTATCAATGGTGGAACACCTTGGTGTCGATTGTATCTAGAGAAAAGATCACATGGGAATTCTTCCAAGAAGAGTTTAAGAAAAAGTATATCAGCAAAAGGTTTGTGGTATCAGCAAAAGGTTTGTGGATCAGAAAAGAAAGGAATTCTTAGAACTAAAACAAGGCAAGATGTCTATGACTGATTATGAGTGCGAGTTTATACGACTCAACAAATACGCTCGAGAGTGTGTATCCACTGAGGTTATCATGAGTAAGAGATTCGAATGTTGACTAAATGACGACATTAAATTGTTTGTTACTGTCCTAAAATTAAAAGAATTTGTGGTGTTAGTGGAGAGGGGTAAAGCCGAAGAGTTAGTAAAAGAGAAGAGAAAATCTAAAATGGAGTCTCGTGACTCAAAAAAGAGACAGTGGAATAAGTCATTCCAATCCTCTTCCAAGAATTCAAGAGATTTTTCTACCCGATCGGCTACTTCCACTGGGTTTTCAAAGAAGGATAAGAGTAAGCAGTATTTGGGAAATAAGGCACAGACTACTTCAGTCGCTAGTGTGGGGAATATTCAATCTGATAGATGTGAACGCCCACATTGTGGCAGACATCATCTTAGTGAATGTCGAGCGCATGAAAATGTTTGTTTCAGATGTGGTTCCCAGGATCACTTTGTAAAAGATTGTCCCGAGATGATGAAAGAAGAGAGAACTCAAAACCCTAGATCTGGGGGTATGGTCAGAGGCAGACCGCAGAGAAACCCTTGAAGTGGGGCAGGTGGTAGAAGCAACCCTAGAGAACAAGCTACGAAACCCGAGGATAGGGCACCTGTGAGGACTTTTGCCATCCGCACTTGTGAAGAGGCATCTTCTCCTAATGTTATTACGAGTACCTTTTCACTTCATGATATTAAAGTTATTGCTTTAATAGATCTCGAATCCACACACTCTTATATTTGCATGAAACTAGTATCCAGTATGAGTATGCCTTTAGAGTTTATAGAATTTGTGATTAAGGTGTCTAATCCTTTAGGAAAAAGTGTTTTAGTTGATGAAGTATGTAAAGACTGTCCATTGATGATTAGAGGTCATTATTTTAAAGCAAACCTTATGTTGTTACCATTTGATGAGTTTGACATCATTCTTGGCATGGATTGGTTGACTACCCATGATGTAATAGTTAATTGTGGGAAGAAATACATTGAGATGAGATGTGAGAATGGGGACACTCTTCATGTAGAATCAGATGAACTGGGTAGATCGCCAATAATGATTTCTCATATAAAATCACAGAGATATATAAGAAAAGGGTATGAGGCGTATCTTGCCTTTGTGATGAACACTGGAGAGACAGAGCTAAAGATTGATTCAGTACTGATATTATGTGAGTACTTGGATGTTTTTCCCGAGTAATTACTGGGTACCACCAGTTAGAGAGGTTGAGTTCAGCATTGATCTAGCTTTCGGTACTGTACCAATATATATTACTCCTTACAGAATGGCTCCAAAGGAGTTGAGAGAGTTAAAGTCACAGCTGCAAGAGTTAATAGATAAAGGCTTTGCAAGATCAAGTTGTTCTCCTTGGGGTGCTCCAGTTTTATTTGTGAAAAAGAAAGATGGCACCATGAGATTGTGCAGCTTAATAAAGTGACGGTGAAGAATAAGTACCCACTGCCTAGCATCGATGATTTATTTGATTAATTGAAGGGAGCCACTGTGTTCTCCAAAATAGACTTGAGATTGGGGTACTACTAGTTGAGAGTAAGAGACTTAGATGTGTCGAAGACCGCTTTCTGAATGAAGTATGGGCATTATGAATTTTTAGTCATGCCCTTTGGTTTGAACAATGCCCCTGCAGTATTCATGGATCTAATGAACCGCATTTTTAGGCCATACCTCGACAAGTTTGTAGTCATTTTTATTGACGACATATTGATTTATTCCTGTAATAAGTTTGAGCATGCTGAGCACCTACGGATAGTTTTGCAGATTCTACGAGAAAATCAATTGCATGCCAAGTTCAGTAAAAGAAAATTTTGCCTCAAAGAAGTGGGATTTCTGGGACATATTGTCTCGGGAATGGAGTACGAGTGGATCTAAGTAAGATTTTGGTTATAACGGACTAGAAACCATTGAGTAATGTCTCTGAGATCAGAAGTTTTCTAGGCCTAGCCGGCTATTATAGGCTATTCATCAAAGGGTTTTCCATAATTGCAACTCCGATGATGAAGTTGCTACAGAAAAATGTGAAGTTTGAGTAGATAGAAAGATGCCAGCAAAGTTTCCAGAAACTGAAAGCATTGTTGACAGAAGCTCCAATTTTAGTACAACCCGAGTCGGGGAACGTGTTTGTAATATACAGCGATGCATCCTTAAACAGATTAGGTTGTGTACTTATGCAAGAAGGCAAGGTTATTCCTTATGCCTCTAAACAGTTGAAGCCTCATGAGAGGAATTATTCGACACATGATTTAGAGTTGGCTACCATAGTCTTCATTTTGAAGATTTGGAGACACCATCTATATGGTGAAAGATGTCAGACTTTCATCGATCACAAAAGTCCGAAGTACATGATGACGTAGAAAGAGTTGAATTTAAGGCAACGAAGATGGTTAGAGTTAATAAAGGACTATGAGCTAATCATTGATTACCATCCCAAAAAGGTGAATGTGGTCACCGACGCCTTGAGTAGAAAGTCCCTGTTTGCATTAAGGCATTGAATTCACAGATGACTTTATCCGACGATGGTTCTATTCTAGTTGAGTTGAGAGCTAGACCATTGTTCCTCCAAGAGATCATTGAGGCTCAAAAAGAAGATAGTGAGTTGCAAGCCAAAAGAACTCAGTACGAGCCAAATGTTGAGTCCAATTTTCAGATTAGCTCCAATGGAAGTCTAATGTTTAAAGATAGAGTTTGTGTACTGAGAAAGGAAGAGCTTATTCAGAGAATTTTGTATGAGCCACATAACGGATGTTTATCTGTACATCCGGGTAGTACCAAGATGTATAATGATTTGAAGCAACAATATTGGTGGTCGAGAATGAAGAAATATATTTCATAGTTCATTTCAAAATGCTTGATTTGTCAGCAAGTAAAGGTTGAACACCAAGTACCTTCAGGTTTGCTTCAACCAATTATGATTCCCATGTGGAAATGGGACAATATTACTATTGATTTTATAATGGGACTGTCGTTGTTTCCGAGCAAGAAAGATGTTGTATGGGTTGTGGTTGATATACTCACAAAGTCAGCCCATTTTATATCTATACGAATTGACTATTCACTGGACAAGTTGGCAAACTTGTACGTTTCAGAAATAGTAAGGCTTTACGGAGTTCCATTGTCAATCATATTGGATAGAGATCCGAGATTCACATCCAGATTTTGGAAGAAGTTACAAAAGGCCTTGGGTACAAATTTTAGTTTAGCACAGCTTTTCATCCTCAAACTGACGGTCAGTCGGAGAGGTTAATTCAAGTACTCGAGGACATGCTCAGATGTTATATTCTTGAATTTCAAGGCAGTTGGGAAAAGTTTCTCCCATTGGTAGAATTTGCCTATAATAATAGTTTTCAGTCAAGCTTGAAGATGGCGCCTTATGAGGCTCTATATGGGCATAAGTGCCAGATGCCTCTATATTGGACCGAACTTAAAAAACCAGATTTATGGGGTTAATCTGGTTAGAGAAACCGAACAAAAGGTGAAACTAATTCGAGAAAGTTTAAAGGCTGCTTCTGACAGACAAAAATCCTACTCGTATTTAAGAAGAAAAGAAATAGAGTATCAAGTCGTGAATAAAGTTTTCTTGAAAGTGTCACCATGGAGAAAAGTTCTCAGATTCAGCCGGAAAGGCAAGTTAAGTCCACGTTTTATTGGACCATATGAGATTACCGAGAAAGTTGGGTCGGTACCTTACAGATTGGCTTTTCCATAAGAGTTAGAAAAGATACATGATTTGTTTCACGTGTCTATGTTGCGACGCTACCGATCAGACCCTTCACATGTAATTACCCCATCAGAAATAGAGATTCATCCCGACATGACTTATGGTGAAGAGCCAGTTAAGATTTTAGCTCGAGAAGTCAAACAGCTAAGGAATAAGAGTATCTCCCTTGTTAAAGTATTATGGAAAAGGCATGGGATAGAGAAGCTACATGGGAACCAGAAGAGAGTATGAGAAACCAGTACCCAAACCTATTTGCTGGTAAGATTTTCGAGGACAAAAATCCCTAAGGGGGGAGAGTTGTAACAACCCGATTTAGAGCCTAGTCAGAATAGTGGTGCGAGACCACAAATCTGAAGTAGTAATATGAGTTCTTAAGGTATTGAGATGTTTTCATGATATTATGATAGCATTATGCAGAAATTTGATTGAAATTTCCATTAAAAGGGTCCATTAGGACTAAATTGCAAAATTTGTAAAATATGAGTTTCTCGAAGCTTTTTGTATGAAATAGCTTTAGAATATTAATTGGAAGTCCTTAAATAGAAATTTTCCCAAATTATACTTTTTGTACAAAAACGGACCTGAGTTAGTAAATGGTGAAATTTTAAAGAGAATGAAATTTTGGTCATTTATCAATTAAATGATTAATAAGGGAAAAAGATGACAAAAATCATTCTCATCTTCTTCCCCAAGTGTCGAAAATTGAAGGAAGCCATAGCTAGTGTTCTTCAATTTTTCAAGCTTGCTAGTAAGTTCATCTTAGCCCCGTTTTAATATTCTTCGTACTTTTGGAGTCCTCGTAACATGAATTAGCTATTTTTAGCTATAAGATGAGCTAATATGCATGTTCAAAAACCTACCCATGTATGACATGTTTGTAAAATGGTGTTTTAAGAGAGAATATGAGAGTTTGATGTTAGATAAACATCTTTTCCTAAATGAATTTCATGAAAAATGCTAGTAAGGACTAATTTGTCATAGTTGTGAAATTTCCCATACATGGTAGAAATAATAAGAATTGGTTATTGCTATAGTTGAGACAATGAATCGATTGAGCATGAAGTATTAGAAAGTTTAATGAAAATCACTTTACGAGACTAGGGACAAAAGTGTAATTATGAAAAAGTTTATGGGCAAAATAGTAATTTTTCCAAAGTATGAGTTAAGAGTCAATTTAGTCAATGTGAGTATTAAATGATATAAATTATTATTATAGATCAAGAAAAATAAAGCCCAGATCGAAACCGAGGCAAGAACAAAGTTGAGGACTAAATTGCATATCTACATACATTTTGTATATCGAGGTAAGTTTGTATGATTTCTAAGCTTTATGATTACTATCATTGATTTGCTTAGTATAATATACATTATTACCATAGAAATGCTTAATACTATGTTAAATAAAGAAATCAATGAGATTAAGCATGAGAAAGTCCCGATTGAAGTTGAATTACTTATGATACTCGATGTACCACATGAAATAAGAAAGTCCATATAAAACCAAGCCATGGCGTGGTATCGACAATCAAGAAAGTTATCATGTAAGTCCAAGCTAAGGCATGGCATTGGTAAGTATCAAGGAAGATTTCATGTAAGTCCAAGCCAAGGTTCAACATTGACTAGTTCATGAGTAAAGATACCAAATAAGACCATGTCAAGACATGGAAATGGTAAGTTTCCGAGGGAACACACAAGGAAGACTTTGAGTAAGTCCATGTCAAGTCATGGCTTCAATACCAAGATAAGAGATCCCATGTAAGACCATATCGAGTATATGTCTTTGGCATCGAGTTGTATGTGGGATGAGATTCTGTGTCTTCGATTATTTATGGTAATTCATCGAGCAAAATGAGTAAAGAGTAAATGAGAAAACAAGAAAGTTAAGTGTAAAGCTATCATTAAAGAATGCTAGTTAAAGCTAACTAAGAGTATTATTCATGTTATGAATGATGAAGTTAAGATTATGCTTACCATGACAGAGTATGTTAATCTATATGATTAAGTGATACAGGTACCTCGTTTACTTCACGAGCATGAGGCTAGTAAGTGTCATGAGATATATAAGAATCATTATGAGTAAGTAAGCTAAAATAGCTGAAATTTATGATGCTATTGTGTATGCCAAATTGTTTATGTTAACTAAGTATGTTGTTTTGTGCATTATATGCAAACTAACTAAGCTAAATGCTTACGTCTTTAATTCTTTCTTTCCATGTAGTTCCACCAAACTAATCTCATAGATCATCGTAATTGTAGCTCAAAGCACACTATGAGTCGCTATTTGGCCTAGCCAAGCTGTTTATATTAAGTATGGCATGTATAGGAAGTATTTCATTTTTAGAATATGTCTTAAAAAGGGAAAATGTATGGGCCATCAAGTCTATTATCATTTTGTATATGGCTAAGTGATTGGCCAAAATTGGCTAAGTATGTATGTTTATCGATATCAATGAAGCATGTAGTATTGTTCATGAAAGATATAGTATTTAAGTTGTTGAATTGAGAATGAGTTTGATCTTGATTTCAGGGTGGTAATTGGCTTGGTAAATAGCCTCTAAGTGCCCACATAGATAGACACACGGGTGTGTGTCTAAGCTGTGAGTCCCCTGCACCTTAGTACCTTAGGTCAGAATAGACTACGAGTAAATTCCACAGACATTTGTTTAGGCCGTGTGTTACACACGGTCAGAACATGGGTGTGTGCCCCAGGCCATGTGAATAAGTCAGTATATCAAGGTACAACACACGATATAAGTCCACGGATGAGTCAAGGTCGTGTGAAATTAGTCAGTGTCAACCATGGTTGGAAGACACGGGCATGTCTTAGGGGTACATGGGCGTGTCCCAAGCCACATGGGCGTGTGACCCCTATTTTGAGGAAAATTTTTTGTTTGAATTCTAAAAGTTCTCAGAAATGTGTTTAAGGCCTCATAGGCCAATAAAACGTACGTTTTGTCTAAGAAAGAAGAGTTTCTAATTCAGAACAAAATTTTACAGCCCGTAAGTACATGTTTAAGTGAGCTCAAGCATGGTAATGTCTTGTATCCAGTCTTAGCCTTGAACTCGGGTATGGGGTGTTACACAATGGGACATATTGGTGTGTTTGAGAGTGCTTAGCTTTGTGCTGCACTTACAAGACATGTTAAGACTCTTTGTGTCATTCTAAGGCATTATAAGGATATCCTCTTATCCAATAGGAAAGAACAAGTGAACATGTTTATGTTTTCTGAAAAACAATATTTATAGTTTAAAGCTATCTGACTGTAAGTATTGGCGAACTAGGCTTCGCGTAAGAATAGCGAACCCAGTTTGCAAGTTCAGTAATTTTTCCATAGCCTTTGTTTAACTTATGATTTGTGCATGCTTTGTGGTTATTCGTTCCTGTATATTCATTGAGTTTTCAAGAACTCACACACTCCTTTCTAAGCATTGTAGATAGTTAGATAGCAGGGTAAGCAGTGATGAGAAGAATGATCTAGGCGAAGCACGAGTACTAAAAAGGTGAAACAAGCAAACCTTAGATTAAAACCAATGTGGGATCCGGTTCTGGGCTAGAGATATATTTTTGATGAATTCAGTGATTGTCTGAAGACTTAGTATTTATTATGTTTTCTTATGTTTTCCTTTATGTTTATACTTGCGAACCCATATGCTTTACAAACAACAAAAATTTTTAAGTACATGAATATATATAATAAAAGTCTGTTATGATGTTCTCTTAAATAACAAAGCTTATTAGTACTTTTTAAACATTGTATTCACCTTAACCAATATCATGAAATGGAACAAATTGACTAACTCATAAGGAGTTCACTAAAGCTACTACGAAGTGACAGAGTGCGTGTAACAGTCTGATTTTGGGGCAAGTTGGAACAGTTGTCTCGGGACCACTAATCCGAGGTTGAGGAAAATTATTTTGATATTATTTTAGATGTTATGGTATTAATATATGGCTATATGGAAATTTTGGTGCATTAATTTTAGTGATTACATGCTTAATTATGAAAAAGGACTAAATCGTATAAAGTGCAAAAGTTCTATTTTTCAAGGTAGAGGTGTCTAATAGCCATAGAATATTAAATTGGAGGTCCTTAAAGTGCAATTAGGCCATTAGGAGGGTATGATCGGCCATAGGAAATAAGGGAGACAATAGCATTAAATGTTGGTCAAATTTGGTGAAATTAGGTGATAAAAATGAGTAAAATAAGATGAATAAAAGAAGCTAATCATCTTTCACTATTCATCTTCCCTTTTCCACCGAAATTACTAACAATAGTAAGGGTTTTGATGTTTGAAATTTTAGCAACTCATCTTCTCTACAAGTAAGTGATTTTGGTGGTTTTATTTGATAATTTTTGTACTTTTAGAGTCCCAAAGCTTAAGCTAGCTAATGAGGGGACTATTTTGCAAAATAATTGAAAGTTTAGAGACTTTCCATGAGAGGGTTTATGTTATTTTCTGAGTTTTTATGGAAGAAAATATATGTTAGTGAGTCAAGGAACAACTTTTGTGAAAGGTGTTACCATGAAAGCACCTAAATGGGACTAAGTTGTAAAAGTTGAAATTGTGTAATAAATGCATAAAATAGTTGGAATTTTGAGTAGTTGTATAAGTAATAAAATGTTTAGCTAGTCTTGTTTAATGAGAAAATGTGATGAAAAATGAATTACGAGCCAAGGGGCAAAATTGTAATTTTGCCATAGAATAAAAGCAAAATGGTCATTTTTTCCTAAGTAGAGATTATGATGTATTATGACTATGAAATCATTGAATGAGTGAATTTTTGTTATTATAGACAAGGAAGAGCGTGGAATCAACCTTGACTGGGGAAAAGCCAAGTTCTGGATTAAACCAAAAATTAACATGTTTTGCACCGAGGTAAGTTTATGTGTAAACGATGCATCCTAAATACGCATGTTGCTGCTTATTGGTGCATTGTATGGTTGAGAACACATACGATTTAAATGGATTGAGTTCAATAGATAATGAATAATTTTCGTATAAATGTTGAAATAGATATGTAAATGTGTAATATTATTCGTAGTAATTAATGGTGGCATGTGTGCGATACCACCTTAATCATTCTTGTTGGTGGGCTATGTGCGATACAACCTTATTACTTATTCATGATGGGCTGTGTGCGATACCATCGTTTATATTATCATTCGGTGGGCTATGTGCAATACCACCACAAGTATCCTTGTTGGTGGGCTATGTGTGATACCACCCTGTTAAAGATGAATGGTGGGTTAAGTGCGAAACCATTGAGTTTCTTTTTTTTTTTTTTGGTATTACTATGAATGGTTTATTGTGAAATTATTAAGTGTTGTCTCATGAGATCATATGGTGATAAGTGCAGGGTTGTATGTTAATTAATGTGAGCATTTGGCTTGTTATATGGTTGGAATGTGGTAAGAGATGAAATGAGTAAGCATGATCATGGAATGTGGATTGTTCTTGCATAGTATGCAATGCTATTTATTGATTAGCTTATAGCACGATGTTTATTGTTTACATGTAAACTTACTAAGCTTAAAGCTTACTTCCTCTCTTTTTCCCCTTATTTTATAGTGTCAAAGAGTCGGGCCAGGATACTAAGATAATTGAAAGATCACCCACACTATCAGCTCATCCCAGTATATCTACAATTAGCATTTTAAGTATGTCATGTATAGGGGCTAGGCTTAATGGAAATGTTTTGTTATTTTGGCCAAATGTATTGGCTCCATATAGATGAATTCTTTTGTATATTGCCATAGTAAATGGCTCATTACTACCAATCAATGAAATGAAAGGTTATCTATAAATGTGTCGGGTATATGAATGTGTTGTTTGGTTATGAATATGTATGAAAGAATTGATGGTTGAGAATGAATTAAGCTTGAGTGAATCAGGGTGATGGATGAGCTTGACAAATAGCCTTCCTCTTACCCACACGGGTAGGCACACGGGCGTGTGTCTAGGCCACGTGTGACACACGGTTACTCCCATGGGCGTGTGGAATGGCCATGTGTCCTCTGGCATGCTAGGCATGCAAGTTAGTATGCTCCATGGGCAGAGACACAGTCGTGTATCTCGGCCATGTGCGAGACACGGCCTAGGACACAGGCGTATGTCTAGACTGTGTGAAGTCTGCACCTTAAAATTGAAATTTAAATCGCCACACAGTTGAAGCACACAGGCGTGTGACAAGCCGTGTGGAATAAGTCAGTGTCAACCACGAGCACAGCACACAGGCGTGTGGCTGACCGTGTGATGCAAGTCAGTGTTGGCCACAGGTGCAAAGCACGGGCGTGTCCAACATCTCACACGGGTGTGTGGCCCTATTTCATGTCAAAATTTTCTAAGTGCTTGGAGGTTTCTGGTATGGTTCTGACGCAATTAGAGTTTATGTATAGAGCCTCGTAGGCCCATTATAAGAATGTTAGATATGTGAATGGAAAAGCTTTAAATTGGAATGAAATTTGATAGCCCAAAGTTGTATGTACAAGTGAGATAAGTCCAGTAACTCCTCATATTCGATTCTGGTGAGAATACGAGTACAGAGTGTTACATTTAGTGGTATTAGAGCTATGATTTAGTCAGTTTTTGGACTACCGTAGCATGTGTAAGAGTCTAGATATACATGCTTTAAGTATATATTGATAGTGTGGTGGCTTCTGACAATTCCAAACTTTGTTTTTATATAGTAAATGGATCTCGATCGAACCATTGCTGATGACGCAGCTAGTAATGCTCCGGCTCCTGCACAATGGATCACGCCTATAGAGAGTGGACCCCAGACTATGGGCCAAGGAGAAGAGGCCCAGAAGCCTTTCTCCAAATGATGAGTAATTGGTACACGGAGTATGTACGAGCGAACCCAAATGCTCAACCTCCTCCATCCCCTCTGATCGTTGCTTTGTCGAGTCTTAAAATTTATATAAATAATGATTGAACCTGAAAACTAACTAAGATAACGATGGAGGCAAGTGCACCTATCGAACAGTAGTATAGTTTAGGCAAGACCGGAATGTCGAATCCCAAAGGAACCAAAAGTACTAATACTAACTCTCTTTTTATTATTTAGCCTAAGAATTAAGGAATTTGTTGTTTAATCTAAATTAACTAGCTACTAAACTAAAGACTCTAAGACAAAGAAGAATAAAATTTGGAAAATAACTTAAGGAAAAACCAATTGATTAAGACGACACCAATGAAGAATCCACCTAGACTTCACTTGTTATCTAACACTGAACCAGACGATTTATTCACTTGACTTGATACGTAAGATTCCCTAACGTATATTAATCTCTCTCTCAAGGCGACTAACATCTAACCCTAGGTTGATTAATTGAAATCTCTTTCTAATTAAAACCTATAGAATTGTATTAACTCGATCTATGGACTCTCATATTAGGTTTCACCCGAATTCGGCAAATCTTGTCACCCTATCTCTAGGTGCGCGATCAACTCCGCTTAATTATGCTAGATCTACTCTTAGATAGGGACTTTGGCTCCTCCACCTAATCACATCATACATGAATTAATATCCCGAAAATATCAACACAAGAATTAAGAACACATAATTAAGAACAAGTGAAATATTTATCATATAGTTCAACAAATGATAACAAGATTCATCTTAGGTTTCATCCCCCTCAGGTATCTGAGGGTTTAGTTCATAATAATAAAGAAATACATCTCAAAAGAAAAGATAAAACAAAACATAAGAAATCCCTAAAACCCCCTAAAGGAATTGAAGGAGAGATCCGCCGTCTTGAGTATAATTCTGGCTTCTTGAGATGAATCAACTGGCTATCTTCTACTAAATTTCCACGAATCCACCCTCTTTGGCCTGGATGGACACCCCCTGACTAAAGCCTTGGGTTCCACCTTTTAGGTTATACTTAGGGTGTTTATATAGGCTTCAGAATATGTTTCTTCGCCCCTAAATATCCTAATCCGAGTGAAACTTCTCTTTGTCATGATAGGGACATGCCCACGGCACACGCCCGTGTGAATTGATTTTAGGCCGTGGTCGAGTCTACTCAAGAGACACGCCCGTGTGTTTTGGGGTCCAGGTCGTGTTAGAGTAAATTAGGGAGGCACGGTCGTGTGGTCTTGGGCCCAGGCCGTGTCGATTTCCATTTTGACCCAATTTGGTCTGTTTTAGGCCCGTTTCTCGTTCTTTTCATCCTCCGGTGCTCTCTTGAGTATAAAACGTGAAAAAAAGGATGAAGAGCATCAAATTATATAATTCAAGGCTTAAATCATCCTAAAGTATGCTAAATGTGGGCCTAAAATATGTTACTTTTACGGTTTATCAAATACCCCCACACTTAAGCTTTTGCTTGACCTCAAGAAAAATTCTCAACTTACAATTAAAACGAACTTTCCACAATTCATAATTCTCATCAACAATGCATCATCATAATTCATAGACAATTCATACATGGATAATTTAACTCAAAGATTCCCAAAGTGTAACAGCCCAATTTAGGTCCTAGTCGGGATAGTGGTGCGAGGCCACGAGCCCGAGGTGAAATTATGAGTTTTCCAAGTTTATGCTATGTTTGCATGCTAGTATGAAAGTTTTGTAAAGCAATTTTATTAAGTCAAGGTCAATTGGTCCAAAAAGGACTAAATTGCAAAAGTTTCCAAAATATGAGTTTCTAGAAGCTTTTTATATGAAATAGCTCAAGATTAATAATTGTGATTCCTTAATTAGCAATTTACCCAAAATTTAATTTTTGGACAAAATTGGCCTTAAGAGACTATTATGGAAATTTTTTAAAGGAAGGGCATTTTGGTCATTTAGCCTCATTAGTGATTAAAATAGGATAAAGATGAGAAAAATTCACTCATCTTCTTCCTTGTTGCTGCCGAAAATTTGGAGACACCATAGCTAGGGTTCTTCATTTTTTTTCAAGCTCATAGTAAGTTCATCTTAGCCTGCTTTTAATATTCTTCGTATTTTTAAGTTCAGTATTATGAATTAGCTAATTTTAGCTATAAAATGAGCTAAGATGCATGTTTAAAAATCTACCCTTGAATGACATGCTTGTTAAATGATGTTTTATGGAAGTTTAAGAGAGTTTGATGTTAGATAAACATGTTTTCCTTAATGAATTTCATGAAAAATGGTAGTAGGGACCATTTTGTAACAGTTATAAAATTGGTCATATCTACTAGAAATAGTGAGACTTGATGATTGTTATAGAAGAGAAAATGATTCAGTTGAGCATGAAGTTTAAGAAAGTTGCATGAAAATCATTTTACGAGAATTGGGGCAAAAGTGCAAATATTAAAAAGTATAGGGGCAAAATAGTATTTTTACCAAAGTATGAGTTATGAGTCAATTTAGTCAATATGGTTATTAAATTATCTATTTATGATTATAGATCAAGAAAAATAAAGCCTAGATCAAAATCGAGGCAAGAACAAAGTCGAGGACTAAATTACACATCTACACACATTTTGTATATTGAGGTAAGTTTGTATGATTTCTAAGTTTTATGATTATTCTCATTAAATTGCTTAATATAATATACAATAATTGTATGAAATGATCATGTTATGTTCAAGCAAGAAATCATGATGATAAGTACGAGCAAGTCCCGATGGGAGATGAATTTCCCAGGATACTCGATCTACCACACAAGTCATCATGTATGTCCAAGGCAAGCTTGGCATTGATCAATATATCATGTAAGTCAAAGGCAAGCTTGGCATTGATCAAGTTGGGAAGCAAGTTATCATGTAAGTCCAAGGCAAGCTTGGCATTGATCAAGATATCATGTAAGTCCAAGGCAAGCTTGGCATTGATCAAGTTAGTAAGCAAGTTATCATGTAAGTCCAAGGACTCAAGCTTGGCATTGAGTATGTTATCAAGAGCAAGACTTCATATAAGTCCATGTCAAGACATGGCCTTGAAACCAAGATGAGATAACCCATGTAAGACCATGCCTAGGATATGGCTTTGGCATCATATTATGTGGGAAGAGATTTAGTATCCTCGATTATTCACAGAAATTCATCGGGCAAATAAGTAAGCTAAAAGAAGATAGCAAGAAAGCTAAGAAAGTAAAGTTAGTATCAAGATGAAGTTAGATGAAGTTGAGTATTATTCATGTTGTGAATGAGAAAGTAGATATCATGATTATTGTTATTATAGTATACTGATCAATGTGATCAAGTGATACAGGAATCATGGTTACCTTACAAGTATGATAATAGTTAGTGTCATGAGACATGTAAGAATCTATATGAGTAAATAAGCTCTTTAGCTAAAATTCATGATACCATTGTTTATGTGAAATTGTTGATATTAAGCAATGATGATGCTATGAGTTGTTACATGCAAACTTACTAAGCTATATGCTTACATTATGATTCTTTCTTTCTATGCAGTCCCACTAAGCTAACTCTTGGATCATTAAATTCGGAGCTTGCAACACACTATCAACTCTTATTTTGGTATAGCCAAGTTACTTTACTATTCATTTTGTGGACATGTTTTAAGAGGGGCCCTTGTAAAGGTTATCAAGTTTTTTATTCTTTTGTATATGGCTAAGTGATTGGCCAAATTTGACTAAGCATGTATGCTTATTGAAATCAATGAAACATGCAGTGTTATTCATAAAATTGGGTTGTTATTGCATCGTTGAATTGTGTATGGATATGATCTTCATTTCAGGATGGCTAATGGCTTGGTAAATAGCCTATAAGTGCCCATACGGTTTTCTATGATTGCAACCCCAATGACTAAATTATTACAGAAGAACGGGAAGTTTGAGTGGTCGAAAAGATGCCAATAAAGTTTTGAGAAGTTGAAAGCAATGCTGACAGAAGCTCCAGTCTTAGTACAACCCAAATTAGGGAAAGAATTTGTAGTCTACAGCGATGCATCCTTAAATGGATTGGGCTATGTACTCCTGCAATAAGGCAAAGTGATTGCTTATGCCTCAAGATAGTTAAAACCTCAGGAGAAGAATTATCCGATGTATGACCTAGAATTGACTGCCATAGTCTTCGCATTGAAGATTTGGAGACACCATTTATACGGTGAATGATGTCAGATTTTTACCGATCACAAAAGTCTGAAGTACTTGATGATGCAGAAAGAGTTGAACTTAAGACAAATAAGATGGTTAGAGTTGATAAAAGACTATGAGTTGGTCATCGACTACCATCCAGGAAAGGCGAATGTAGTCGTCGATGCTTTGAGCAGAAGTATCTATTTATTTTAAGAGCATTGAATTCAAGGATATCCTTATCCAACAATGGCTCCATTTTAGCTGAGTTAAGAGCTAGACCAATATTTCTTTAAGAGATCTTTGAAGCTCATAAAGAAGATAGTGAGTTGCAAGTCAAGAGAGCTCAATGCAAGTCGGATGCTAAATCCGACTTTAGGATTAATTCTAATGGATACTTGATGTTCAGAGATAGAGTTTGTGTTCCGAGAAAAGAGGAGCTTATACAGAGAATTTTGTATGAAGCACATAACGGGTGTTTATCTGTACATCCGGTAGCACCAAGATGTATAATGATCTAAAGCAACAAGATTAGTGGTGAAAATGAAGAAAGACATTTTAATTTGTTACCAAGTGCATGATTTGTCAGCAAGTAAAGGCTGAACACCAAGTACCTTCGGGTTTACTTCAACCTATCTTGATTCCCGAATGGAAATGGGGCCGTATCACCACAGATTTCATAATGGGTTTACCATTGTCTCTGAGCAAGAAAGATGCTGTTTGGGTAGTGGTTGATAGACTCATGAAGTCAGCCCACTTTATACCTGTACGAGTGGATTACTCCCTAGACAAGTTGGCAAACTTGTATGTTTCAGAAATAGTAAGACTTCAAGGAGTTCCCTTATCGATCATATCGGATAGAGATCCGAGATTCACATCTAGATTCTGGAAGAAGCTGCAAGAAGCTTTGGGTACAAAATTGAGTTTTAGCACAACTTTTCACCCTCAAACTGACGATCAGTTAGAGAGGTTAATTCAAATACTCAAGGACATGCTCAGATGTTGTGTTTTGGAATTCTAAGACAGTTGGGAAAAGTTTCTCCCATTGGTAGAATTCGCCTATAATAATAGCTTTCAGTCGAGCTTAAAGATGGCACCTTATGAGGCCCTATATGGCCGTAAGTGCAAAACTCCCTTGTTTTGGACTAAACTCAAAGAGAACCAAATTCACGGGGTTGATATGGTTAAAGAAGCTGAAGAGAAAGTGAAAGTAATTCGAGAATATTTAAAAGCGCCTCGATGCATGTAAATCCTATTTAGATTTAAAGAGAAAAGAGATCGAGTACCAAGTTGGGGATAAAGTTTTTTGAAGGTATCACCGTGGAGAAAAGCTTTCAGATTTGGCCGTAAAGGCAAGTTAAGTCCACGCTTCATTGGACCTTACGAGGTTATGGAGAGAATTGGGTCGGTATCTTACCGTTTGGCTTTGCCATCAGAATTAGAGAAGATACATGATGTCTTTCACGTGTCAATGTTACAATGCTACAGATCAGACCCTTCGCGTGTAATTACCCCTTTGGAAATAGAGATTCATCCCGATATGACTTATAGTAAAGAACCAGTCAAGATTTTGGCTCGAGAAGTTAAGCAACTAAGAAATAAGAGTATTGCCTTAGTAAAGGTAATGTGGCAAAGGCACAGAATTGAAGAAGCTACATAGGAATCAGAAGAGAGTATGAGAAATCAGTATCTAAACTTTTTTGTTGGTAAGATTTTCGAGGATGAAAATCCCTAAGGGGGAGAATTGTAACAGCCCGATTTAGGGCTTAGTTGGGATAGTGGTGTGAGGCCACGAACCCGAGGTGAAATTATGAGTTTTCCAGGTTTATGCCATGTTTGCATGCTAGTATGAAAGTTTTGTAAAGCAATTTTATTAAGTTGAGGTCAATTGGTCCAAAAAGGACTAAATTGCAAAAGTTTCCAAAATATGAGTTTCTAGAAGCTTTTTATATGAAATAGCTCAAGATTAATAATTGTGAGTCCTTAAGTAGCAATTTACCCAAAATTTAATTTTTGGACAAAATTGGTGTTAAGAGACTATTATGGAAATTTTTAAGAAGAAGGACATTTTGGTCATTTGGCCTCATTAGTGATTAAAATAGGATAAAGATGAGAAAAATTCACTTATCTTCTTCCTTGTTCTTCTTGAAAATTTGGAGACACCATAGCTAGGGTTCTTCATTTTTTCAAGCTCATAGTAAGTTCAACTTAGCCCGCTTTTAATATTCTTCGTATTTTGAAGTTCCATATTATGAATTAGCTAATTTTAGCTATAAAATGAGCTAAGATGCATGTTAAAAATCTACCCTTGAATGACATGCTTGTTAAATGATGTTTTATGGAAGTTTAAGAGATTTTGATGTTAGATAATCATCTTTTCCTTAATGAATTTCATGAAAAAAGGTAGTAGGGACCATTTTGTAACAGTTATAAAATTGGTCATACCTATTAGAAATAGTGAGAATTGATGATTGTTATAAGAGAAAATGATTCAGTTGAGCATGAAGTTTAAGAAAGTTGCATGAAAATCATTTTATGAGAATTGGGGTAAAAGTGCAAATATTAGAAAGTATAGAGGCAAAATAGTAATTTTGCCAAAGTATGAGTTATGAGTCAATTTATTCAACAAGGTTATTAAATGATCTATTTATGATTATAGATCAAGAAAAATGAAGCATGGATCGAAACTGAGGCAAGGACAAAGTCAAGGACTAAATTGCACATCTATATACATTTTGTATATTGAGGTAAGTTTGTATGATTTTTAAGCTTTATGATTATTATCATTAAATTGCTTAATATAATGTACAATAATTGGATGAAATGATCATGTTATGTTCAAGCAAGAAATCATGATGATAAGTATGAGCAAGTCCCGATGGGAGATGAATTTCCCAGGATACTCGATCTACCACACAAGTTATCATGTAAATCCAAGGCAAGCTTTGCATTGATCAAGATATCATGTAGGTCCAAGGCAAGCTTGGAATTGATCAAGTTAGCAAGCAAATTATCATGGAAGTCCAAGGCAAGCTTGGCATTGATCAAGATATCATGTAAGTCCAAGGCAAGCTAGGCATTGATCAAGTTAGCATGCAAGTTATCATGTAAGTCCAAGGCAAGCTTGGCATTGATCAAGTTAGCAACCAAGTTATCATGTAAGTCCAAGGCAAGCTTGGCATTGATCAAGATATCATGTAAGTCCAAGGCAAGCTTGGAATTGATCAAGTTAGCAAGCAAGTTATCATGTAAGTCCAAGGACTCAAGCTTGGCATTGAGTATGCTATCAAGAGTAAGACTTCATATAAGTCCATGTCAAGACATGGCCTTGAAACCAAGATGAGATAACCCATGTAAGACCATGCCTTGGATATGGCTTTGGCATCTTATTATATGGGGAGAGATTTAGTATCCTTGGTAATTCACAGAAATTCATCGGGCAAATGAGTAAGCTAAAAGAAGATAGCAAGAAAGCTAAGAAAGTAAAGTTAGTATCAAGATGAAGTTAGATGAAGTTGAGTATTATTCATGTTGTGAATGAGAAAGTAGATATCATGATTATTGTTATTAAAGTATACTGATCAATGTGGTCAAGTGATACAGGTATCATGGTTACCTTACATGTATGATAATAGTAAGTGTCATGAGACATGTAAGAATCTATATAAGTAAGTAAGCTCTTTAGCTGAAATTCATGATACCATTGTTTATGTGAAATGGTTTATATTAAGCAATGATGATGCTATGAGTTGTTACGTGCAAACTTTCTAAGCTATATGCTTATGTAATGATTCTTTCTTTCTATGCAGTCCCGCCAAGCCTACTCGTGGATCATTAAAGTCGGAGCTCGCAACACACTATCAACTCTTATTTTGGATTAGCCGAGTTACTTTACTAAGTATGGCATGTATAGGAAACATTCATTTTGTGGACATGTTTTAAGTGGGGCCCTTGTAAAGGCTATCAAGTTTATTATTCTTTTGTATATGGCTAACTGATTCACCAAATTTGACTAAGCATGTATGTTTATTGAGATCAATAAAGCATGTAGTATTATTCATAAAATCGGGTGGTTATTGCATCGTTGAATTGTGTATGGATATGATCTTCATTTCACGGTGGCTAACGGCTTGGTAAATAGCTTGTAAGTGCCCACACAGTTGGATACACGGGCGTGTGTCAAGACCGTGTTAACCCTGCACCTTAGTATTATTAATCAAAATAGGCCACGGGAAATCCCACGGCCGTGTGTGTGTCCCGTGTAAGATACACGGTTTGGACATGGGCATGTTCCCAGACCGTGTTGATTTAGTCAGTATATCAAGGATTAGCACACAATCTAAGCCCACAAGCGTGTCATGGCTATGTGAAATTAGTCTATAGCCTCCCATGGTTGAAAGAAACGGGTGTGTCTAAGCTGTGTGGAAATAGTCAGTAGCTCCCCACGATTTGAAGGCATGGGCTTGCTTAAGGATACACGGGTGTGTTCCAACTCACACGGCGTGTGAATTCAGCTTCAAAAAAATGATTTAATTGATTTAGTTTCGAAAGTTTTTAGACATGAGTTTAAGGCCTCGTAGGCCTTTGTAACGTATGTGTTGACTAAGAAAGTGAAGTTTTTAAGTCGGAACGAAATTTTATAGCCCGTAAGTACATGTTTAAGTGAGCTCAAGCATGGTAATGTCTCGTATCCAAACCTAGCCTCGATCTTGGGTACGGGGTGTTACATAAAGATTCAAACAATTCTAAGTCATATATTTGTAGCACGAAAACATAGCTATCTGCCTTATCTAAATAATTACCTTTAATTCAAAACTGACAAGGATTGACATCCTTGCTAAAGATTCACTCAAAGCACTCGAAGTGTTTAAGGTTCAAGAATAAGCACTCATAAGTCGAACCTGAAAAGTTAATCCCATAAGCTTGCCTGAAAATCAAATCTCCATCACTATAATATAAGATGATACACAAATCAAAAGGTCTTTAACAAGGTTGTAATGGGGCTTGGGTTAATGATGTGGATAAAAGCTAAATTAGAAGGGTTAGAATCGAGATTGAATTGACAAATTACCTAGCTAGAAAAATGAACTAATAGCCTGAATAATTACATCACATGAAAATTTAAAATACTAATAATACGAGCTTCTTCTTTAAGATGTTGAATTTAAACGTAATAGCTCCTAGAACATAGAACTAATAATGAATATACTTCGTGTGTTTTTTTCTAAGAATAAGTCAAATGACGAATTTACTAATAAAATAATTAGGTAACCGATCAAATCAAATCTCGACAAAAGGGTAGTCAAAAGGAATGGTGATAACAAATACGAGCTGGATTTTGGGTTAATTTTAGTGGGTGGATCAATAAAAAGGGTTTTTGAGATCAAAGGGGTTCACTAGGGGTTAATTATGAAGGTAGGCTTTTAGTGGAGTGAGTGGGTTAAATCCTAGGTGCCTTTATCATCTCAGTATATCAAATAAAAAATGTGGTCTTGACATGTATAATCGAGGCAAGTTCTAGAATAACAATTCAGTGTTGACACACTCATAATAAATAAAGTGAGCATGAAAAGGAATATATGCACTATAAGGCTCAAAGTCTCACAAAATTTTTGGGTTTTTTTGACATCAATCCCTGTAAATTTCAAACTTCAAGGTAATATTAAAATTCAGTTCAACAACCTAGAAAATTTTTTATTCTTGAAAAATGGACTTATCATGCTTGATTCTCTAGTATCTTAAAGTTTAAATCATCAATGCACAATTAAATATGACTTAATCTAAGTCATATCAATAAAAATCATAAATCAGGGAAATGTCATTCTAATTAGTAATATGAGAAAATTACTTAAGACAAGATAACATTCAGGGGTTTGGGAATAATACAAAAAGTTAGGCATTTTTCTAAATAAACTTTCACCTCCACACTTAAGATGTACATTGTCCTCAATGTACAAAGACAAATAATATTCATATAATAAGAAAATCAAAAGATATGGGGAGAAGTGAAACTTCCTGAATTGATGGATGGATTCCTTGAGTTGGAAGTGTGGAAACTTGATTTGGAGGTGAAAGATAAGTTGGAGGGGGTGCCTCGAGTTCCTGCGCAAGATGAAGAAATTAGGGAGCTCGTGAAGAATTAGCCAAGAATTATTATGACACATTTAAAATAACCTAATTATGTATTTAAGGACAAGAAAACTAAAGGGAAAGAAAACAGTAAAGATGAATGGACTGAGAAGTCCTTATTTTTGGATGGTTCGCGAGGTGGGTGTGATTTCTAAGGCCATGGTGCGTGATTCCCTAGCAGCCTTAAGAACTTAAAACCAAGAAACAAAAATAAAATAAAATGAATTAAGCAGAAGAGAAGTATAGATAAGGAAAATAAAGGAAAAGATTAAAGAAAAATAAGACCGAAAAGGTCTCAAAGACCCTTGGCTTGTAGAGTATATGAAGCGGCCGATATGAACTTATATAGGTCAATCTACCAAGGGGAGAATGTGCTTTGATCCTTCCGCTTCTTTGTCATAGAAGTGGTGTATCTCAAGGGTTTTGAAAATGAAAGTGAAAGACAATGAAAGGGAAAAACAAAAGGGGTTTGGGAGAAGAGAGTATTGGGGAGTAGGTGGTGAGGGGAGAGGGTGGTGATTTAAATAGTGTTTCAAGTCTGGCACTTCCCCACGCCTGTTCTGGTTGACATGTCCATGCTTGGTAAGTCAGTATTGACCACGGCCGCCTCGCATGGCCATGTTGTGGGGCATATCATTTTTCCCACGCCTATGTTTAGTTTGCCATGCCCGTGTATGAACTCACAGTGTCGGCCACGGCCGCCATGCACGGCCGTGGCGTGGTGGTTGAGTCGTGACTTGAAAATTGGCTCATTTTGACTCGTACCATCTCTGCCATGTCAGGACGAAGATTCAATGTACCTACACGGCCACGACCACGGCCGTGTGCAAGGCCTTATGGCATGAAAATCTGCACTTTTTGGTCAATTTTATAATTCAGTGCTAGAAGAAGAAAAGGGAAGAAAAGAGAAGAGAAGAAAAATGTAACAATAAATAGGGTTAGTGCTTGGTTTGCCTCGAGAAGTGCTCGTTTAAAGTCTTAAGCTCGACTTTCCTCTCATTTGAATGATTATGGTGGTTTGAGGAGTGAGAAATCCTTTTTCATGTTATTAGTTCAATTATCATTATAGAGTACGAGTAACGTTTATTTTCAAAGTGCCAAACATAGGATTACTTACCTCGACTGTTCCGTATGGGAAGACATTGATTACCTTAAAAGGGATTTCCTTACTTGTGTTAGGATCAGGTGGGGATATTCGTGGGTGTGTTTTGTCTAATAGTACCTTATCTCTGATTTTGAACTTGTCTGCCTCATGAAGTGGCTTCGGTTCTGCTTCGTGTATCCCTAGTTCTTCTTTAAGATGCGTCTTCTCCTCTTTTAGTTCATCGATCTGAATCCCTTGTTCCTTGTGAGTTATTTCCTTGTTGGCACAAGTTTTAGGATCGGACTCAGTTGTGTTCTTTTGTGGTGCTTCCTGAAAATAATGGTTAACCGGATGGTTATCAATAGAATTTACTTTCTCACCTTGGTTATTCGATGTTCTAGCTGAATCGAGTGCTTGAAGAGTAACTGTCTCATCACCTACACAGAGTATGAGTTCACCTGCACCGACATCAATTTTAATCCTGGTAGTTGCTAAGAATAATCTTCCTAAAATTAGGGGTATCGTGTTGTCCTCATCCATGTCTAAAACGACAAATTCTACTAGGAATACGAATTTATCAATCTTCAAAAGTACATCTTCAATTATACCCCTAGGAACTCTAATAGTTTTATCAGCTAATTGAATGCTTATCCTAGTTTGTTTGGGCTTCCCTAGACCTAGTTGTTTAAACAATTTATAAGGCATGACATTTATGCTTGCCCCTAAATCAGCTAACGCATTATCAATAGATAAACTACCAATTAAGCATGGAATTGTAAAACTCCTTGGATCTTTTAATTTTCGTGGTAGTATATTTTGCAATATTGCTGAGCATACTGCGTTTAGTTCCATATGTGATTCATTGTCAATCTTCCGCTTATTTGTCAATAGCTTCTTTAAAAATTTTTTGAATCTGGCATCTGTGAAAGAGCTTCAAGAAATGATAAGTTAATATGTAATTTCTTTAAAAGTTTAAGAAACTTACTGAACTATTCCTCTGTGTCATCTTTCTTTATTGCTTTGGGATATGGCATGCGCGGTTTGTATTCTTTGATTATCGGTTTTGGTTTTACCTCAACCTTACCTTCTTCTACCGCACTCTTTTCTCTTAAATTGGGCTTGTCTAACCCTTTACTATCTTGAGCTATTATGGCTTGAATTTGTTCCCTTGGGTCAGTCTTGGTGTTGCTCGGTAGTCTTCCCTGTGGTCTCTTAGAGATCTCATTAGCAAGTTGCCCTATTTGATCCTTGAGCTCATGTGACAATACTTCAAGTTTTGTTTCTACCTTTTGGAAACGTGTTTCTGAAGCTGCTATGAATTTTGTCAGCATCTCTTCAAGGTTTGGCTTCTTTTCCTGTGGGTAGGGCCACCCCATGAGAAATTGGGGTGGTTTTTCCAACCTAGATTATAAGTATTACTATAAGGGTTATTGTTAGATAAAAAATTATTACTCAAATAGTTCATTTGTTCGCTCTCCATACCCTGTCCGTAGGGTGGGTACTCAGGATTCACCACGCCTTGACTTGCGTTGTAACATCCCAAAATTGGGCCTAGTAGGATTCGACCCATTGGGCCTTGGGCATAGGAGCGTTTAAAATTTTGAGATCAAGAGAATGACATTAATTCAAGTTGGACTTATTAAGAAAGTAATTTTGGAAAGTTTCGAGGTTTCTATGAAGTTTTGGGTTCAAGTTGGGCCTTAGTAAAATTTTTTATTTAAGCCTATTAAGGAGAGATAGTAAGTGACCTCAAAGCTTATGGAAATAAATGAGTAAATTGCTAGCATAAATGAACTATTAGTAAAGAGGTTATGGTGCCATATGATGTACCTTAAGGGAAGAGGTTCAAATCCCATTGTGTGCAAATTTTGGCTATTAGTTTTGCACCCTTTCCTTAAGTGTTGGCCAAGCATGTAAATAAGGCAAGGTGGACTTTTTATTTTTGGCAAGATGGCTAAGGAGAATAGGAAAGAATGAAGGTGAGGAAAGAAATCAAGAGAAAGGGGAAAGTACAGGGAACAAGTGGCCTTTTTCAAGGGAAATGTTATGGAAAGGTTGGTTGGCAAATATTTTACTATTAGGGGCATGAATGTGGACAATTTTGATGGGGAAAAAAGGAGGAGCTGAATTATCCTAGCCTATTTGAAAGTTTGTGATTGAAAAGCCTATTTTCTCTTTTGAACATTTTTGGTATTCTTTTCTAACCTTTTTCCTTTGTGTTAGCCGAATTACCTAAAATTTCTTCTCATATCTCTTCTCTTCTTTTTATCATTTCTTCAACCTTTCTTCCATTTTCCTAAATCGTCATTACAATATGATTAAATCTTTTTATTATTTTCTCTTCAATAGTCGAATTTCTATCATCTTCTATCTTCCCTATTTTTGTGTGTTGGACATCTCTCCTTGGTTGAATCGGGTAAGGGCTTCATTTCTACTCCTTTCATTTTCTGCTCTTTCAAGCTGAATAGGTATGTTCATCACTATACGGCTATTCCACTTTGTTTCTTATTGAAATATCACTCTCTCTATCACTCTCATATTTGATCAACTCTTTTTCATAGTGTTATAGTGGATGGCCTAATACCAAATCCTTGTCGATTCAATCATAGTCATAAGTCAATTGGTGGGAATCGGATTATCATCGATTAAGGTAAGGAGTCTTTTCATAGTCCATTCAATATCGCTATTCGGTTCTAGTGTTAATCGGATTGAAGGTTTGGCTAATCGATTATGTTGTTAGGCACGAAATCACTCGATACTCTCTACTTGTGGATTTTTCGGAAATAGTGGTAAAGTCAAACACCTATCTCTTGTAATAAGAGACTCGGATTGTTGGTAAGTAATATAGATTGTTAATCAATAGTAATACTGGGATGAAGTTGTAAATTGGGTTTTGGACTAATTGTTGACCGATTGTATCTTTAGGTGCCGCGGAGAATATCATGTTACGGATTCCGAATAAGGTGTGTAATCCCGTACCTTCCGAAAACATGTTTGAAATGGTGTGTAATCTCACATCTCTCTGAAATTTTGTATGATATGTTTTGTGATTCGGTCAAAATAAAGATGAAAAATGAAAATCGGCATCCGTGATCACTCAAGAGTGCGTATGTTCGTAGTAGTAACCGTATTTTGTAATAAAATAGTTCCGGTTAGAAATAGTGATGTGTTTTGAAAAATCATGAAAAATAGGAGAAAGGGAATTAGAAAGTGAATGAAATATCAAATTAAAGCTTACAGTTTCTCTTTTGATACGGACGAAACAGAGAAGGAAAAGGAATTTAATATTCTGAGATATCTTAAGTGAGACTGGTTCTGATTAACTTCGTGGTTCCCTGATCTGTTTTGGAAAAATCATATAAAATTGTACAAAGTGAATTATAGGTTATAATTTATATGTATGGATTCCTTAGTGAGCCTATTTTCATTAGAAATAAGTGGGAGCAATATATGAAAACTGTACAGTGAGATATTTGAAATGAAGGCAAGAGAGGTCAGAATCGTTGAACAGTGTAACAAGGGAAATTTTAAGGAATAAACTGTACTAAATGGTTAAGACAAAAATTCTGGAAAAATTTTAGTAAGAAGATATATGAGTTTATTTTCAAGGAAAATTTAAGGATTTAGATTTTGAGATTTCTAACCCAAGTTATAGTCAAAATAGTTAGTACGATGCAGATGGAAAATTTAAATTGTTATGCCCAAATTAATAGTTAAGTTTGGATTGCAAAATTACCGAATTACCCTTAGTGGGCAAATTGATGAATTACAAAAATGCCCCTAATGGGTCGAATTATGAAAATGTCTTAATGGGCCAATTTGATAAGATTGCCTTGAAGGATCGAAATACGAAAATGCCTTAATGGACTGATTGGTTAATTTGCTATATGGGCCAATCTGATAATTTGCTATATGGGTCGATCTGATATTTTGTTATATGGGCCAATCTGATATTTTGCTAAATGGACCTATTTGATAAATTGTTATAACGGGCTATAATTTTGTAATAAATATCCAAATAAATCACAATTGTTATATTGTAAAAATCATGATTTGTTTTGCATCATATACATGGTTTTGCATGGGATGGGATAATATTGAAGAGAAATTCTGGTGGCTCTGCCACATATTTTTGGTGACTCTGTCACAATCTGTCTGGTGGCCATGCCATGTATATTCTGTTATTCTGGTGGATTGTCCACAATTAAATTTGTTATAAATGCCTTAATGCCTACGATTGGTGTGTTGGCGGGGTGGGCTGACTTGATCCCCACAGGTGTGTTGGTTGGTACGGGTGGTGTGTAGCGGATGGAATACTAGGTTTGGTTTGGGAACTGCATTACACACACATGATACAATTGTTACATTATTTTGCTAAATGGGCTTCGGCCCAAGTTATTGTTAAATGGGCTCAAGCCTAAGTTTTTGCTAAACGGGTTCTGGCCCAGTGGATGACGGTAAGGGAATTATACACTAAGTTCTTGTAACTCACCCCCCATTTCTTTCTTAATCCCTGAGGTAATGCTCAGTGACGAGGACTTGGGGCCATGGATGATTCGGTGGAGGCCATACTTCATAAATGATGATTGCAACTATTAGTAAACTACTTTCCGTATTATTTCGTTACCTTTACTAATTTAGGTTTTAAAGTTGTAATAAGGCTTTTGGTTTATTTTATATTGCTTTATGTTTAACGTATTTATATTTTGCTCAAATTACTTTAAATGGGATTTTTTGTAAAATCATAAACAAAGGTTTTCCAAAATAGATTAACAAATGAATTTCGTAACAAACCTTTGCAAATATTTTAACTTAGAGATGTTCTCTTAAATTATCAATGACATTTTCAAAAGTTACGGTTAAAGTTCACTACCTTAATTTTCGACTCATCAATCAACCTCTCAAAAATGCTTGTATTTTATCTACGTTTTCGCAATGTTTTCAAAATGCTTCTGCAACTCTATTTCCGAACATCATATTTTCGTAAATTGTTTATTTCAAATATGTTTTCGCAACCAAAAAGGTTTTTTTTAAGATAATTACATTTTTTGAGTAGATAACAATTGCTTAAATGTTTTGGGTTTTAACAAAGAGGCTGTAATTCTCAAACAAGTGTTTAACAATCGCAAAGATGGTTTTGAAAAAAAACACTTCCATGTGACACGCCAGATTTGAGCCTAACTTCTAGGCCGAGTTTGGGGTGTTACATTTTATGGTATCAGAGCCCAGTTTCAAAATTCGATTGTGGTTTGGGTTCAAAAACGTTTTCCCAAGGCTGTTTAAAATTTTTAATTATAAATACATGTGTTTTTATTTTAAGATTATTGTGTTAGTACTGTGGTAAAAACAAATTCGCAAAATAGAATACTCTAGAACTTTTAGTTTTAGGAACTGAAACTATTGAGATTGAGACTATAGGATGTGTTTTGCGAAAACAACTTTACTTTTTATACTCCATAAAACATTGTCTAATAAACACTGAAATAGTATGCTGATTCATAAAACTCGTAATCAGATTAAATCGACTTAGTGAACATGAGTGCTAGAAGACGTGGACGCAGTGGACGTAGACGTGGTAGAGGCCGAGGTGCTTGGGCTAGATCTTCGGCACCGAGGCATGTTTCCAAAAGGGATGCGTTGGCATCACCTGTGGTAGAGATGGGATCTCATGATTGAGCTGGGGTTGATGAACTGACTCTAATAGTTAAGAAGGTATTGAACAAGGTTAAGGGAATCGGTGAAGCACTTCGAGTTGGGTCTGTGGACTGTAAGAAGAAAATAGATCGCGGTTCTTTTGGATCGCAGACTCGTTCCATAAAGCGCGTTAAGGCACGTCCAAACTTTTCAACTTGCAATTATTGCAGAAGGAATCATCCGAGTGAAAGCTGGAGGAAGTTAGGAGCATGCTTGAGATGTGGGTGTAAGGAGCATAAGGTTCGGGATTGTTTCATCACCATCAAGTCAGGTACGCTTTGGTTGGACGTGATGATTGAGTGCAAGAAATTTTTGGTATAAATAGTATACAAATGTTTGCTTCTGTGGTTAGATGTTTGGTTGGTGAAAGAGGATTCAGAGTTATGTTAAAAGTACAATAGTGTTATTAAGATCAGAGTGCGCAGCGAAAGCATAGTGGTGTGACTTGTGCAGTGTGTTTAGTAGTTGGTTGGAAATTTCGAGGATGAAATTTCTTGAAGGAGGATAGAATTGTAACATCCCAAAATTGGGCCTAGTAGGATTGGGCCCATTGAGCCTTGGGCTTAGGAGTGTTTAAAATTTTGAGAACAAGAGAATGACATTAATTCAAGTTGGACTTATTAAGAAAGTAATTTTGGAAAGTTACGAGGTTTCTATGAAGTTCCAGGTTCAAGTTGGGCCTTAGTAGAATTTTTTGTTTAAGCCTATTAAGGAGAAATAGTAACTGACCTCAAAGCTTATGGAAATAAATGAGTAAATTGCTAGCATAGATGAGCTATTAGTAAAGAGGTTATGGCGTCATATGATGTACCTTGAGGGAAGAGGTTCAAATCCCATTGGGTGCAAATTTTGACTATTATTTTTGCACCCTTTCCTTAAGTGTCGGCCAAGCATGTAAATAAGTTAAGGTGAACTTTTTATTTTTGGCAAGATGGCTAAGGAGAATAGGAAAGAATGAAGGTGAGGAAAGAAATCAAGAGAAAGGGGAAAGTAAGGGGAACAAGTGGCCTTTTTCAAGGGAAATGTTATGGAAAGGTTGGTTCGAAATTTTTAACTATTAGGGGCATGAATGTGGACGATTTTGATGGGGAAAAGGAGGAGCTGAATTATCCTCACCTATTTACAAGTTTGTGCTTGTAAAACTTATTTTCTCTTTTGAACATTTTTGTACACTTTTCCAACCTTTTTCCTTTGTGTTAGCCGAATTACCTAAAATTTCTTCTCATATCTCTTCTCTTCTTTATATCATTTCTTCAACCTTTCTTTCATTTTCATAAATCGACATTACCATATGATCAAATCTTCTTTATTATTTTCTCTTCAATAGCCAAATTTCTATCATCTTCTATCTTCCCCATTTTTGTGTGTTGGACATCTCTCCTTGGTTGAATCGGGTAAGGGCTTCATTTCTACTCCTTTCATTTTCTGCTCTTTCAAGCTGAATAGGAATGTTCATCACTATACGGCTATTCAACTTTGTTTCCTATCGAAATATCACTCTCTCCATCACTCTCATATTTGATCAACTCTTTTTCATAGAGTTCTAGTGGGTGGCCTAATACCAAATCCTTGTCGATTCATTCGTAGTCATAAGCCAATTGGTGGGAATCGAGATTATCATCAATTAAGGTAAGGAGTCTTTTCATAGTCCATTCGATATCACTGTTCAGTTATGGTGTTAATTGGATTGAAAATTTGGCTAATCGATTATGTTGTTAGGCATGAAATCACTCGATACTCTCTACTTGTGGATTTTTTGAAAATAGTGGTAAAGTCGAACACCTATCTCTCGTAATAAGAGACTCGGATTGTTGGTAAGTGATATAGATTGTTAATCAATCGCAATACTTGGATGAAGTTGTAAGTTGGGTTTTGGACTAATAATTGACCGATTATATCTTTAGGTGCTACGGAGAATATCGTGTTACGGATTCCAAATAAGGTGTGTAATCCCGTACCTTCCGAAAACATGTTTGAAATGGTGTATTATCTCACATCTCTCTGAAATTTTGTATGATATGTTTTGTGATTCGATCAAAATACCAAAGATAACCAGAAACCGGCATCCGTGATCACTCGGGAGTGCGTATGTTCATAGTAGTAACCATATTTTGTAATAAATAGTTTCGATTAGAAACAGTGACATGTATTTGAAAAATAATTAAAAATAGGATAAAGGGAATTAGAAAGTGAATGAGGTATAAAATTAAAGCTTACTGTGTCTATTTTGATATCGAAGAAACGGAGAAGGAAAAGGAATTTTATAATCTGAGATATTTTAATTTTAGTGAGACTGGTCTAATTAACTTTGTGGTTCACTAATATATTTTAGAAAAATTGTATAAAATTGTACAAAGTGAATTATGGGTTATAATTTATATGTATGGATTCCTTAGTGAGCCTATTTTCATTAGAAACAAGTGGGAGAAATATATGAAAACTGTACAGTGAGATATTTGAAATTAAGGAAAAGAGGCGAGAATCATTGGACAAAGGTAACAAGGAAATTTTAAGGAATAAATCAGACTAAATGGTTAAGACAAAATTCTGGAAAAATTTTAGTAAGAAGATATATGAGTTTAGTTTCAAGGATAATTTACAAATTTAGATTTCGAGATTTCTAACCCAAGTTATAGTCAATATAGTTAGTACGATGCAGATGGACAGTTTAAATTGTTTTGCCCAAATTGATAGTTAAGTCTGGATTGCGAAATTACCGAATTAGTGGGTAAATTGCCGAATTATGAAAATGCCCCTGATGGGCCGAATTATGGAAATGCCTTAATGGGCCGATTTGATAAGATTGCTTTGAAGGGCCGAAATACGAAAATGCCTTAATGGACCGATTTGTTAATTTGCTATATGGGCCAATCTGATAATTTGCTATATGGGCCGATCTGATATTTTGTTATATGGGCCAATTTGATATTTTGCTAAATGGACCTATTTGATAAATTGTTATAATGGGCTATAATTTTGTAATAAATATCCAAATAAATTACTATTGTTATATTGTAAAAATCATGATTTGTTATGCATCATATACATGATTTTGCATGGGATGGGATAATATTGAAGAGAAGTTCTAGTGGCTCTGCCACATATTTTGGTGACTCTCTCACAATCTGTCTGGTGGCCACGCCACGTATATTCTGTTATTCTGGTGGCTTATCCACAATTAAATTTTTTATAAATGGCTTAATGCTTGCGATTGGTGTGTTGGCGGGGTGGGTTGACTTGATCCCCACAGGTGTGTTGGTTGGTACGGGTGGTGTGTAGCGGATGGAATACTAGGTTTGGTTTGGGAACTGCATTACATACACATGATATAATTGTTACATTATTTTGCTAAATGGGCTTCGGCCCAAGTTATTGTTAGATGGGCTTAAGCCTAAGATTTTGCTAAACGAGTTCCGGCCTAGTGGATGACGGTAAGGGGATTATACACTGAGTTCTTGTAACTCACCCCCCTTTCTTTTTGAATCCCTGTAGGTAATGCTCAATGACGAGGACTTGGGGCCATGGATGACTCGGTGGAGGCCATACTTCATAAATGATGATTGCAACTATTAGTAAACTACTTTCCATATTATTTCGTTACCTTTACTATTTCGGGTTTTAAAGTTGTAATAAGGCCTATAGTTTATTTTATATTTATTTATGTTTGATGTATTATATTTTGCTCAAATCACTTTAAATGGGATTTTTTGTAAAATCATAAACAAAGGTTTTCCAAAATAGATTAACAAATGGATTTCATAACAAACCTTTGCAAATATTTTAACTTAGAGATGTTCTCTTAAATTATCAATGACATTTTCAAAAGTTACGGTTAAAGTTCACTACCTTGATTTTGACTCATCAAACAACCTCTCAAAAATACTTGTATTTTATCTATGTTTTCGCAATGTTTTCAAAATGCTTCTGCAACTCTGTTTCCAAACGTCATATTTTCGTAAATTGTTTATTTCAAATATGTTTTCACAACCAAAAAGGTTTTTTTTTAAGATAATTACGTTTTCGAGTAGAAAATAATTGCTTAAGTGTTTTGGGTTTTAACAAAGAGGCTGTAATTCTCAAACAAGTTTTTAACAATCGCAAAGATGGTTTTGAAAAAAAAAAAACACTTCCATGTGACACGCCAGATTCGGGCCTAACTTCTAGGCTGGGTTTGGGGTGTTACATGCGTCACACTGCATAACTGAATGTGCCTGCGAAGAACCATATAAACCATCAAATTTTTTATGTAGCAATTCTACCTGATTTGATAACATGGTTACTTCATCGAGGTTGAAAACTCTGGCTGCTTTGGCTGACCTTATTCTTGTAACTTGCCACTGATAGTTATTCAGTGACATCTCCTCGATAAACTCATAGGCAGCTTTAGGAGTTTTGTTGTTCAGAGTTTCGTCGGCAGCTGAATCATTTAATTGCCTTGTTGAGTGGTTCACACCATTTTAAAAAGTCTGCACCTGTAGCCATAATGGGAATCCGTGGTTTGGACACCTTCTCAACAAATCCTTGTATCTCTCCCTAAATCCATCTACACAAAAGAAGAGATATCATTCCTTAACTTCGCCGTTTTGGCCGGTGAAAAATATTTTAATAAAAATTTTTTGGTCATCTGATCCCATGTAGTGATTGATCCTCGTGGAAGAGAATGCAACCACTATTTGGCTTTATTCCTCAAAGAAAAGGAAAATAATCTAAGATGGATGGCATCACCAGAAATCCCATTTATTTTTAAGGTATTACAGAATTCTAGAAAATTCACCAAGTGTGTGTTAGGATCCTCATCCTGCAAACCATCAAACTAAACAAACTGTTATATCATCTGTATAGTGTTAGGTTTCAGTTCAAAATTATTTGCAGCAATAGTGGGCCTAATAATACTTGACTCAGCTCCTATTAAACTAGTTTTAGCATAATCATACATAGTACGTGGAGCATGATGTTCTGCCGCCTCTGGAGGTAGTGCGTTATTCTCAGCCATCCTTTTAGTAGGATTAGTTTTGCCTTCTTGCTCGCCTTCTATGTAGTTTAGGCTTTGCCTAATCTCTTTGCGATTTCTATGAAAGGAGCGAAAGAAGAAAATTTAGAAAAGAAAAAATAAAATTTACTTGCAAAAATAAACATGGCTAAAGTAATAAAAATTAAGCGTTCTTAATATTTCAGTTTCCCCGACAACGGCGCCAAAAACTTGATCGTTGTTTTGTTGAGTCTTAAAATTTATATAAATAATGATCGAACCTGGAAACTAACTAAGACAATGATGAAGGCAAGCGCACCTATTGAACAGTAGTATAGTTTAGGCAAGACCGGAATGTCGAATTCCAAAGGAATCAAAAGTACTAATATTAACTCTCTTTTTATTATTTAGCCTAAGAATTAAGGGAATTTTTTGTTTAATCTAAATTAACTAACTACTAAACTAAAGACTCCAAGACAAAGAAGAATGAAATTTGGAAAATAACTTGAGGAAAAACCAATTGATTAAGGCGACACCCAAGGAAGAATCCACCTAGATTTCACTTGTTATCTAACACTGAACCAGACGATTTATTCACTTGACTTGATCCTTAAGATTCCCCAACGTATATTAATCCCTCTCTCGAGGTGACTAACGCCTAACCCTAGGTTGATTAATTGAAATCTCTTTCTAATTAAAACCCCTAAAATTGCATTAACTCGATCTATGGACTCCCATATTAGGTTTCACCCTAATCTAGCAAAATCTTGTCACCCTATCTCTAGGTGCGTGATCAACTCCGCTTAATTATGCTAGATCTACTCTAAGGTAGGGACTTTTACTCCTCCACCTAAGCACATCATACCTGAATTAATATCCCAGAAATATCAACATAAGAATTAAGAACACATAATTAAGAACAAGTCAAATATTTATCATATAGTTCAACAAACGATAACAAGATTCATCTTAAGTTTCATCACCCTCAGGTATCTGAGGGTTTAGTTCATAATAATAATAAAGAAATACATCTCAAAAGAAAAGATAAAACAAAACATAAGAAATCCCTAAAACCCCCTAAAGGAATTGAAGGAGGGATCCGCCGTCTTTAGTATAATTTCGGCTTCTTGAGATGAATCAACTGGCTATCTTCTAGTAAATCTCCACAAATTTTCCCTCTTTGGCCTAGATGGATGCCCCCTAACTAAAGCCCTGGGTTCCCCCCCTTTAGGTTATACTTAGGGTGTTTATATAGGCTTCATAATATGTTTCTTCACCTCTAAATATCCTAATCCGAGTGAAACCTCTCTTTGTCACGACAGGGACATGCCCATGGCACACGCCCGTGTGAATCGATTTTAGGCCATGGTCGAGTCTGCTGAAGAGAGACGCCCATGTGTTTTGGGGTGTAGGCCGTGTTAGAGTAAATTAGGAGGCACGACCGTGTGGTCTTGGGCCCAGGCCGTGTCGATTTCCATTTTGACCCAATTTGGTTCGTTTTAGGCTCGTTTCTCATTTTTTTATCCTCCAGTGCTCTCCTGAGTATAAAACATGAAACCAAAGGATTAAGAGCACCAAATTACATAATTAAAGGCTTAAATCATCAAAATGTATGCTAAATGTGGGCCTAAAATATGTTACTTTTACAGTTTATCACCCTCCTATACCTCAGCCAATTCTTATGGTTCCTCAAGGTATAGACATAGTGAGGATGACCAAGCCCCCGGTAGATAAGATTCAGAAGCAAGGGGCTAAGAAGTTTAGGGCTAACATAGATGATGACCACGAGAGGGCGGAGTTCTGGCTTGAGAACTCTATGCGAGTATTTGATGAACTCTCCTACACACCTAAGGGGAGCTTAAAATGTGTCGTGTCTTTGCTGAGGGACTCGACCTATCATTGGTGGAAGACATTAACTTTGGTGGTTCCAAGAGAGAGGGTAACATGGGACTTCTTTTTGGAAGAGTTCTGAAAGAAGTATATAAGTCAGAGGTTTGTGGACCAAAAACGAAAAGAATTCCTTGAATTAAAGCAAAGAAAAATGATTGTGGCAGAATATGAGCGCGAGTTTGTTAGACTCAACAAGTATGCACATGAGTGTGTGTCTACAAAAGCTATTCTGTGCAAGAGGTTTGAAGATGGGCTAAATGAGGATATAAAACTTCTAGTTGGAATTTTATAATTGAAAGAATTTGTAGTGTTGGTTGACAGTGCATGTAAGGCTGAGGAACTAAATAAGAAAAAGAGGAAACCCATGAGTGAGGCCCAATATGCAAGAAAAAGGCCAATGAGTAAATCATACCAAGATCAATCGAAGAGGTCCAAGGAGTTGAACCCTCAGACCACTACGTTAGTTGGACAATCACATAGAGATCGAGGTAATACCTACTAGGGCTCGAGAGTTCAAGCCACTTCGATGGCAAGTGTGGAAAATCTAAAGTCCAAACCAGAGTGTCCAAATTATAGTAGGCAGTACACAAGAGAGTGTTGGGGAAACAACCGAAATTGTTATAAGTGTGGTTCCCCGACTATTTTATTCGAAATTGTCCTGAGAAGAATGACAAGGAAAGGAAGCAAGAAGTGAGATCCAGCAATGTATCTCCGAGGGGTAGATCACAACAAAACCCGGAGGTAGAACTAGTAGTAAAGGTGTGCCTCTGGATTCTACTATGAGAACGGAGGGTCGGGCACCTGCAAGGACTTATGCCAGTTGTAACAGCCCGGATTAGACCCTAGTCAGAACAGTGGTTTTGAGACCACAAATTTGAGGTTAGAATAATATTTTATTATTATTCTTGGTGTTTATTATATGTGATATAGCATGTGTGAAAATTTTGTGTGGTAATTTTATCGACTGTGTGCCGAAATATGGGAAAGGATTTAATTGCATAAAGTGTAAAATGTTGTGTGCTAATTGTTAAGTTCTTAATTGTTATTCTCTTTATAATAGGATGGCCTTAAGAGGCAAGTAAACCCTTTTAATGTTAGTGGATGACTAATAAATGGTTTTGGACATGTATATATAACTTTCTTATTTTATTTTAAAGGTTAAATGTGTAAAATAGATATTAATGTATATTACATTAAAACAAAACACAAAAACCAAGCCATTAACATCTTATATGGCTAAAAATTAAATAATAGAGAAATGAAGAAGAATACTTAGGTTTTGGCTAGTTTGGAGCTTGACTAATGTATGTTTTGACTTTGGTTTTTGATGATTTTTATGTTTTTGAGATTGTTGCTTAGTCTACTATCAAGCCCATATTGTAATTTGAGGAATTGATGATGTTTATGAAATATACCATTGATGAACATGTGAGTTCTTGAATGTTTGATGGAGGAAAATGAATGATATGTGTTTGGTTAAGATAGTTTGTCTTTGGAGTTTTGATGAAATTGTGTGTTTTGGGCTAAATTGAGAAATGTGTTAATTGAGGGATTTAAATGTGAAATAAATAAAATGTTTGGGCTTGTGTGAACACAAGAAAAATTGGCTAGGCTTATGTGAAGAGAAATGATGTGTAATTAATGAATTTATAAAATAAGGACTAAAGTGTTGAAATGTAAAAATATGAGGGCTATTATGTAAATTTCCCTAAATATGTGTGTTTGGAATAAAATGAATGAATTGGTGATTGAATGGATTGAATTTGAATGTGTATAGACCAAGAGAAGAGAGATTCAAATCAAGATCAAGGCAAAGACAAAGTGCTCAATTAATCGACCGTATCGGTGTATCGACGTCTGAGGTAAGTTCGGATATAATACTTGCTATTAAACTAGTATCTATGTAATGAATAATGAATGAACGTATATTAATGGAATAGAATGTGTTATTTATGAGTTCGAGTATTGAGGCACTAAGTGTACGAAACTAAGTTGATTCAGAATTGAATTAGCACTGTGTGTGCGAAACAATAGAAGCTTTGGCGTATCGAATTGGTACTTTGTGTGCGATACCGATATAAGTTCGGTTTAATATATTGGCACTAAGTGTGAGATGGCAATTATGTTTCAGTTATGAAATTGGCACTGTCAGTGTGATACCAAAATGTAACACCTAAAACCCGGTCTAAACGCTACGACCGAATCTAGCGTGTCACTGGGAAGAAAACATTTTATAACTATTTTGTCATCTTGATTTGAAAGGAAAACTCTTGGTGTAGTTAAGAAAAATGTGGTTGAATTGGGTGAATCGTTAAAACATTTTGAAACTTAATTTTAATGTGTTAGAATTACCTTGTTGTTTATCATTCATTCGAAGTATATCTTTAAAAAAAACTCAGAAAATTATCTTAAGTTTATAAAAAACGTTCATATCATAAATTACTTGGCATGCCTTTTTCGTTTAGTGGTAATTTAAGGAAAAACAGAACAAATAACAACAAAACCCAAAACAAAGTTTAAGTGGCCTTATTACAAACTGAAACCCAAACTTAAAGTAAATAAGAACTAAATTCAAATTAACATTTAAATTAAATGTTGAGCATGGCCACCGCGAGTCCACCCTGGCTTCGGATCCACAACTTAAGCATTATCTGCAAAATGTAATAGAAGGGGTGAGTCACCGAGACTCAGTGTGTAAATCCCCATCCCAAAAGATGTTATGCTCTTACACAAATTCATATAATATTATGCATGTCATGCAACCCATTGCCTAATTATTCATCTGAGTCTCCCAAATCTACCCCTTGTGGCACCTAGCCACTGGTGGTACCTAACCATTGGTGATGATCCCTTAAATTGATATGTGGGGCCAACCCACTATGGTACCTAACCACTGGGACAAGTCACAAAATAAGCACATGTGGTACCTAACCACTGGTGGTTCCAAACCACTGAGACTTAGTCACAAAATCATGATATGTGGGGCCAACCCACGTGTGGTACCTAACCACTGTGGTGACATCGATAAATCATGCCTTCACCCTCCTCTCATCATACCCATATGCTATGTATATGTTTCTCAATACAATATAATCATGCTTAATGCATAGGAAAATACAACATGGCACACACAGGTTTCACATAGATCAAGCATGATATCCACCATAATGGACTTACCCGGAGTCCTTGCTTATAAGGGTAACGTAATGTTTCCCACTGTTAATTCAGTTTTCAACAAACACAACATTAAACATAACACATATGAAGTGTGTAAGAGTTACACACCTATTTCTCGTACTATCCCACTCACTACTTTAACACTATCATCACTTGAGACTACCACTATTGGCCTACGATCTATCTTCGATGTCGGCCCATGCCCCGGTGGCCAATCTCACACTCCTGATCTACTCGCTTCATGTACTTAAGGGCTGGGTTTACAGATCCAGCCCCTCCTATCGCTTGGCTGACATTTGAATCTATAACAATCCCTTGGTCACTAAATCAAATTTAAACGATGAGATCAAAACTAAGATGTAATCATAATACTTAAAATGAAACCCTTACCTAGATTGTCAAATCCCGAAAATCCTCAAGAAAGCGTCACCACCCTACCTTTGGCTTTCCTCACAGTTTGGCATAAGAGATCATAGCAAGAAAGATTAGGCTTCTATGAATAAAGAGTGAAAATTGACAAGATCTTAGGGAAGTAATTCGGGTTAGAAACTAAATGAGAAAGAGAGAAATAGCAAGGAAGAAAACCACGGAAAACTTACCAATCTTGAGATGATGTTTCGGCTATGGTGTAACCTCGGGAAAAGAGACTGATCTTGAAGGTTTTGGCTTTTAGGGAAAATATTAAGGAGGAGAGGAGAGCTGGGGAGTTACAGAAAAGAAAAGGAGAGAGAGCTCACAAGAGATAGGAAATTTCGACTAGAAGAGAAAAGATGAGAAGAAAAAGATGACAAAAGAAAGTGATCACTTGCCTACTAATTTCAGCATATCAAACCCCCTCCTCAGAGTTTGATTTTCGGCCAACACTGTTGTCACCTGATAGCTCTTATCCCTCTTGATATCTTAATCTATATCCTCCCCTCAAGAGAGGCCTCCTTAGCACCAACTCCTCTCTTCCTATTATCAGCATACTATTAATCAAAATAAAAGAATAAAATCCCCTATTTTGGAGCTATTGTGTCATCCTCCCTTTCCCCTCCTAGGAGTGCCGAATTCTAGCCCAAAAGCATGGGCTCCAAGTGGCCAACTTAAGCCCAATCCTTTCCCTTAGTGACGCCGCCCACTTGCTCCTGGCACCACCTAACTTTTGGGCCACAAGCCCACCTTGAAATTTAAACATAGATGCCCATTTTTATTATGTCTTGTAGCTCTTTATTAGAAAATTAACCCATTTCTCAGCCCAAACCTGAGCCTAATTCGCACCTCTAAACCTAAAGCTAACACTTTAGCCCTAGAACACACAAAATGCATAGACCCACTTATTCAGGATGTTACAGTTCTACCCCCCTTAAAATAAATTTTGGCCTCGAAATTTACCTGGTCAAAAGAGTTGAGGGTATTGCTGTCGCATAACATCCTCTGACTCCAATGTCACTTCTTCTGATCCATGGTTCCGCCACAAAACCTTCATCAAAGGGGTGGTTTCCTGCATAACACTTTGACATCCCGATCCAGGATCTGCACTGGTTCCTACTCAAAAGATAAGTCTAGGCTCACCTTAATTTCTTCTACCGGCACAACAAGAGATGAATCCGAGCGATAGCCTCTAAGCATGGAAACATGAAACACATTATGGATTTGACTCAATTTGGGTGGTAACTCGAGTTGATAAGCTACTGGTCCCACTCGCTTCAACACCTGATAAGGCCTGATAAACCTAGGGCTTAGCTTGCCTTTCCGACCAAATCTCAGCACCTTCTTCCACGGCGACACCTTCAAGAAAACCATGTCACCCTCTGCAAATTCTATATCCTTCCGTTTAAGATCAGCATAGGACTTTTGTCTATCTGAAGCATCTTTTAGATGACCTCGAATCAGCCTAACCTTCTCTTCTGTTTTAGCCACCAACTCTAGTCCCAACAACTGCCGTTCTCCTAACTCCGTCCAACACGTAGGGGTACGTCACTTCCAACCATATAATGCTTCATATAGTGCCATCCGAATACTTGCCTGGTAACTATTGTTGTATGCGAACTCTGGCAATGGTAGAAATTCTTCCCAACTACCTCTGAAATCCAAGACACAACCCCTTAGCATATCCTCCAAGACTTGAATTACCCTCTCCGACTATCCATCCGACTAGGGATGAAATGCCGTACTGAAACCCAACTTTGTTCCCAATGCCTAATGCAATGCCTTCCAAAACCTCGACGTGAACCTAGGGTCCCTGTCTGAGATAATCGACACTAGCACCCCATGTAACCTCACAATTTTTGCCACATATAACTTAGCTAACCTCTAGAGAGAGTAATCAACCCGAACCGGTATAAAATGTGCCGACTTTGTTAAACGATCGACGATCACCCAGACTGAATCCTTCTTAGTAGGCGTGAGGGGTAGCCCACTAACAAAATCCATCGTGATCCTTTCCTATTTCCATTGTGGAATCTTTACTAGTTCAACAATCCCGAGGGTAACTGATGTTCAGCCTTGACCTATTTACACGTCAAACACCTACCCACAAATTTAGTTTCTTCTTGCTTGAGGCCCGGCCACTAGAACTACTCCCGCAAATCCCGATACATCTTACTACCTCTAGAATGCATAGAGTATGGACTGCTATGAGCCTCCTGAAGAATCTTCTGCCTTAATTCCACGTCGTTAGGTATGCAAACTTTCCCCTGAAAACACAGCACTCCATCGCTACTCAGGCTATACCCCTCCAATCCACCATTCTACACTTGCAAACACCGAGCGTTTAAGACTTCATCCACTAGTTGTTTTTTCTTAACCTGGTTTACCCATATTGGCTTCACTTGCAATTCCGCTAATAGACTTTCGTCATCATACAGACTAAGGTGGACAAACATGGCTCTTAGATCTACCACCACCTTACGGCTCGAGGAGTCGGCTACCACATTTGCCTTTCCCGGATGGTACTCAATAGAGCAGTCATAATCCTTCAACAGCTCGATCCACCTCTTTTGCCTTAAATTCAATTCCTTCTGAGTAAGGAGGTACTTCAAACTCTTATGATCTGTGTACACGATAGACTTCTCTCCATACAAGTAATCTCTCTAAATTTTTAGGGCAAAAACCACTGCAGCCAACTCTAGATCATGCATCGGGTAATTCACCTCGTGAGGTCTCAATTATCGAGAAGCATACGCTACTACCTCCCCCTCTTGCATCAACATACATCCTAACCTAGTATGCGACCCATCACATAAATCGAAAACTCTTTTCTTGCTGCAGGTTGAATCAGCACCAAAGCTTCCATCAAAATCCTCTTGACTTTTAAAACTCTCTTGTTGCTTGTCTGCCCACACAAACGAAACCCCTTTCCTTAGCAACTTGGTTAATGGTGCTGCAATCAAGGAAAATCCTTCCACAAACCTTCTATAATACCCTGCTAAACCCGAAAACTCGAATCTCCGCCACAGACTTCGGTGGTTTCCTGTCCAATACAGCTTCAATATGCTGAGGGTCCACCCTAATCCCCTCAGCCGACACCACATGACCTAAAAAGATAACTTCCTTCAACTAGAACTCGCACTTACTAAACTTAGCAAACAACTGATTCTCCCTTAAAATTTGCAACACCACACAAAGATGCGCATCATGCTCCTCCTCAGACTTGGAATAAACCAGAATATTGTCGATAAACACCACAACGAACCGATCAAGATATGGTTGAAACACCCAGTTCATCATATCCATAAACGCTGTTGGGGCGTTAGTCAACCCAAACGGCATCACTAGAAATTAATAGTGACCGTAATGAGTACGAAAAGCCATTTTATGGATATCCGTCTCCTTGACCTTAAGCTGGTGATATCCCGACCTCAAATATATCTTGGAAAAGACTGATGCTCCATTAAGTTGATCAAACAAGTCGTCTATCCTCAGTAACGGATACTTATTCTTAATTGTCAACTTATTCAGCTGATTGTAATCAATACACATTTGCATTGATCTGTCCTTCTTCTTAACAAAAAGCATAGGCGCTCCCCAAGACGATACACTTGGCTGGATAAAACCTCGATCCAGCAATTCCCTAAATCTGCGCCTTTAGCTCCATTAACTCCTTTGGCGCCATCCTATACGGGGCAATAGACACTAGCGATGTTCCTGGTAGAAGGTCTATACCAAACTCCATTTCGCAATCCGGAGGCAAACCGGGAGCTCTTCTAAAAGACATCGATAAATTCTTTCACCATTTGGACATTCTCCAAAGCTAATTTCTTAACCTCCAAGGCACAAACATAGACCACAAATGCCTTACAACCTTTCCTTACCATCTTCTCATCCTTCAAAGTGGATACCACACTGGATAGGTAGTTCCTTCTCTCACCTATCATCACCTCCTCATCACCCTCGGCCGTTCTCAACACCATGCACTTAGCTGTACAGTTTAGACCCGGTTGATACTTTACCAACCAATCTATCCCCAAGATTAGATCGAACTCCCCGAAGGGCAATTCCATCAAATCAGCTTGAAACACTACCCCTTGAAGTTCTAGGGGTACATCCCTATATAGTTTGTCTACTATCACATAGTGTCCTAGAGGGCTAATTACCGTCGTCTTCCTAGTAGAAGTCTCATAGGATAAGTTCAAAGTTTCCACTATACTACTAGCAACATAAGAGTGCATCGATCCAACATCAATCAAAGCAGTATAAGGTAAACCGAAAAGGTTATGATGTCCGGTGCGTCACCCTCCTCACGACACTTCGTAGCAGAGACCAACCCAGGCTGTCTTGCATCGGTATTTCTGGCACCCCTGCCCGATGCTCCACGACTTCGTCTATTTCCATTACCACCCCTGGCTGCACCTCGACCCCTCTATGGTCGCTGACCATCGCTCCTAAATTGGGTACGCCCTTGATTCTCAGTCGGCATCCTAGCCAGCCTCCGCGGGTAATCCCTTATCCGGTGATCCATTGACCCACACTCGAAACATCCTCTATTACTTGTCCAACACTCTTTCGAATGGGACTTCCCGCACCGGGCACACTGTGGTGGCCATTGAGCAGCAGCAGCTGGCCTTACTACTTGATCCCGTCCACCAAATCTAGCTCTTTTTTTAGAACCCCCGGCAGATCCTGAAGGCCCATAACTTCTTTTATCCCTATTTCTATTTTGGTTTTGCTTCTCAGTTTGCTTCACCTCCTCAGTAATATTGGCCTTCTCTACAAGAACGGTAAATTCCCTTTCTCGTAGTGGTGCAATCAACACCCGCAGCTCGTCCCTTAGTCCGTCCTCAAACCTAACACAGTGCTCATGCTCTATAGTCATGATACCCTGAGCATACATGCTCAACCGCAAGAATTTTGCTTCGTACCCAGATACCGACTTACTCCCCTGCACCAAACTCAAGAACGCCTTACGTTGCGCATCTATATAACTAGACCCAACGTACTTCCTTTGGTAAGTCGCCCTAAAGAAATCCCAAGTGATGTCATCAGCCATCGCACCTTCCCTGACCGTAAGCCACCACTAATAAGACCCATCCCAGAGAAGAGACACTATCCTTTTAACTTCTCCTCAGCCGTAAAATCCAAATCATCCATTATGCGCTCTGTGGCCTCTAACCAGTACTCTGCGGTGTTGGGAGCCACACCCAAAACTCCCCTAAATACCTTGGCTCCATTCGCTCGGAGTCATTCAGACATGGATTTTCGAGTCCTTGTCCCTACACCTACTCCAGAAACTCTCTTTAGGACTCGTAGCATAGCTTGTGACACTGCATCATCACCACCTACCTGCTCTTGATATTTGGTGCCTACAGCGGGTGGCGGTGGCACCTCATTTTCTGACCCATAATCAGACCCTACCAGTTCCGACACAGTTGTCCTACCCCTACCACGACCGCTCGCAATACGCCCACGACCTCGAGTGCTCATTCTACCATTCGTGAATTAATCTGATTTAGAAATTTTTATGGGTTAATAACTTTTTCTTTCAATGATTAACAACGAACAATCTTATGAAAGGAAATTTTTAACAATGGTTCTTTCGAGTCTGAACTATGTCTACATAGTTCAGTTCTTAAGTTTGTATTTCTAATTCCAAAATTCACATTCAAATAACATCCAATAGGGCACCATACATAGGCTTCACACACAAGTACATCCATGGACTACGTTCATTGCCTATGGGTATTTTTGTCATTTCACTACCTAGGGGTATTTTTGTAATTTTAACCTACAGGGGTATTTTCGTAATTTTCCAAAATAAGGTATCTTGGTGATTTTTCAAAATAGGGGTATTTCGATAATTTTACAATCCAGGGGTATTTTGGTAATTCTACAATCTGAGGGTATTTTGGTAATTTTGCCAATTCTGGTAACTTTCATAAATCAGGGGTAATTTAGTAATTTGCCCAAAGAAAAAGGGTTGTTTTGGTCATTTTACAAAGTCAAGGGTATGGTCATTTACCTCAACCTAGGGTATTGTAGATAATTTTGCAAAATTTAGGGTCATATAAGTAATTTCACAAAGACAGGTACTGGTCCCTCTTGGGTTTTAGTTAAAAGTTTGGCCTGTTAACAAGTCTTCGAGGCTAAGGTGAACAGTCACTACGCACCAGGTAGGATTCCAGAGAAGAGGAGGTGAGTCACTAGGACTGCTTAAATAACAAGCTCTTCCTAAATCCACTCGCAGACATGCGTATGCCTATTACCACACCCTAGTCCTTCTGACTTGCTCACAGACATGACTATTTAAGGAAGTTAAGTTTTATGACATTTAAAAGTTTGTTGAGCTAAGCCTAAGGTCCACAAGCCCTAGTATAACTATCTACGTTCCTATAACCCATTAATCCATCATACATTTATATATATATATATCACAGCAAAGGTTAAGATACTTACCTGGGTGGATCAGTGCCGGAGACTCAGGTGCCATGCTTTTTGAAGTATGCATTTCTGTCAAATCATTTTTCAGACCCCTTTTAAAACATTTTGGGCCTTATACCCAGAGCTGAGCTTTTGAATCAGGCTCTGATACCAAAAATGTAACACCCCAAACCCAGTCTAAATGCTACGACCGAATCTAGCGTGTCACTGGGAAAAAAACTATTTACAACTATTTTGTCATCTTGATTTGAAAGGAAAACCCTTGGTGTAGTTAAGAAAAATGTGGTTAAATTGGGTGAATTTGAAACTTAATTTTAGCGTGTTAGAATTACCTTGTTGTTTATCATTCATTCGAAGTATATCTTTAAAAAAAACTCAAAAAATTATCTTAAGTTTATAAAAAACATTCATATCATAAATTACTTGGCATGCCTTTTTCGTTTAATGGTAGTTTAAGGAAAAATAGAACAGATAACAATAAAACCCAAAACAAAGTTTAAGTGGCCTTATTACAAACTGAAACCCAAACTTAAAGTAAATAAGAACTAAATTCAAATTAACATTTAAATTAAATGTTCAGCATGGCCACCGCGAGTCCACTCGGCTTTGGATCCATAACTTAAGAATTATCTGCAAAATGTAACAGAAGGGGTGAGTCACCGAGACTCAGTGTGTAAATCCCCATCCCAAAAGATGTTATGCTCTTACACGGATTCATAGAATATTATGGATATCATGCAACCCATTGCCTAATTATTCATCCGAGTCTCCCAAATCTACCCTTTGTGGCACCTAGCCACTAGTGGTACCTAACCACTGGTAACTGAAGTTACAAATATTCATGTGTGGGGCCAACCCAATTGTTGTACCTAACCACTGGTGATGATCCCTTAAATCGATATGTGGGGCCAACCCACTGTGGTACCTAACCACTGGGACAAGTTACAAAATAAGCACATGTGGTACCTAACCACTGGTGGTTCCAAACCATTAAGACTTAGTCACAAAATCATGATATGTGGGGCCAACCCACTTGTAGTACCTAGCCACTGGTGACAATCTGATAAATCATGCCTTCCCCCTCCTCTCATCATACCCATATGCTATGTATATGTTTCTCAATACAATATAATCATGCTTAATGCATAGGAAAATACATCGCACACACAGGTTGCACATAGATCAAGCACGATATTCACCATAATGGACTTACCCCGAGTCCTTGCTTATAAGGGTAACGTAATGTTTCCCACTGTTAATTCGACTTTCAACAAACACAACATTTAACATAACACATATGAAGTGTGTAAGAGTTATACACCTATTTCTCGTACTATCACACTCACTACTTTAACACTATCATCCCTCGAGACTACCACTATCGGCCTACGATCTATCTCTGATGTCGGCCCATACCCGATGGCCAATCTCGCACTCCTGATACTGCTCGCTTCTTGTACTTAGGGGCTGGGTTTACAGTTCTAACCCCTCCTATCGTTTGGCTGACATTTGAGTCCATAACAATCCCTTGGTCACTAAACCAAATTTAAACGATGAGATCAAAACTAAGTGGTAATTATAATACTTAAAACGAAACCCTTACCTAGATTGTCAAATCTCAAAAATCCTCAAGAAAGCGTCATCACCCTACCTTCGACTTTCCTCACAGTTTGGCACGAGAGATTACATCAAGAAAGATTCGGCTTCTATGAATAAAGAGTGAAAATAGAGAAGATCTTAGGGAAGTAACTCGGGTTAGAAACTAAATTAGAAAGAGAGAAATAGCAAGGAAGAAAACCATAAAAACTTACCAATCTTGAGATGATGATTTGGCTATGGTGTAACTTCGGGAAAAGAGACTGATCTTGAAGGTTTCAGTTATGGGAGAAGAAAGTATGGCCAAAGAGGGTTCAACTTTTAGGGATAATATTGAGGAGGAGAGGAGAGCTAGGGAGTTGTGGCAAAGAAAGGGAGAGAGAGAGCTGACAAAAGAAAGGAAATTTTGGCTAGAAGAGAAAAGATGAGAAGAAAAAGATGACAAAAGAAAATAATCACTTGCCTATTAATTTCGGCATATCAAACCCCTCCCCAGAGTTTGATTTTCGCCAACACTACGGTCACCTGATAGCTCTTATCCCTCTTAATATCTTAATCTATGTCCTCCCCTCAAAAGAGGCCTCATTAGCACCAACTCCTCTCTTCCTATTATCAGCATACTATTAATCAAAATAAAAGAATTAAATCCCCTATTTTGGAGTTATTGTGCCGTCCTCCCTTCCCCCTCCTATGAGTGCTGAATTCTAGCCCAAAAGCATGGGCTCCAAGCGGCCAACTTAAGCCCAATCCTTCCCCTTAGTGACGCCGCCCACTTGCTCCCCTGGGACACCACCTAACTTTTGGGCCACAAGCCCACCTTGCAATTTAAGCATAGATACCCATTTTTATTATGTCCTGTAGCTCTTTATTAGAAAATTAACCCAGGTCTCAGCCAAAACCTAAGCCCAATTCGCACCTCTAAGCCTCAAGCTAACACTTTAACCCTACAATACACAAAATGCATAGACCCACTTATTTAGGATGTTACACGATATAAGTTTGGTTTAACAAATTGGCACTAAGTGTGAGATGATAATTATGTTTTGGTTATGAAATTGGCACTATGTGTACGATACCGATATAAGTTCGGTTTAACATATTGGCACTAAGTGTGAGATGACAATTATGTTTCGGTTATGAAATTGGCACTTGTATGCGATACCGATATAAGTTCAGTTTAACATATTGGCACTAACTGTGTGATGACAATTATGTTTTGGTTATGAAATTAGCACTAAGTGTGCAAATTTATCAGAGAAATAGCAAAGGTTGAACTAGAGGTAATATCGAGAAAATGAGTAGCATGAATGGTGAGTAACTATGTGTTGATCAAGGTACGTTTGAACCTAAGTGGTTGATGGTAGATTTAAGAGTTGAATGAATAGATATTTGAGTTTGTGGTTGAGATTGATAATGTGGTTAGTTGTGTCTTTGTCTATGTGATGGTTGGATAGTATGGATAGTGAGTAACTAAGTGTTGGGTAAGGTATGTATGATAACTATGTGTTGTGAATTTGAAAGTAGATGGATGAAATGCTATGTGAACATTGGGCATACTTGAGTTGGTGTATCATTGGTAAATTAATCTAAGTGATGGCTTATATTTCTATATTGACTTGAATTATTGAATTACATGTATTATATCACGGACTTACTAAGCTTTGGAAAGCTTACTGTGTGATTTGTTTCTCTATTTTACAATGTAAGTAAAGTTAGCTCAGATCCAGGGATCGTCAACATCTCTATCACACAATCGGCAATCTATTTTTGGTACTCTTGAAGATGTGTATATTTGAATATGGCATTATAGGCTAGTCATTTGGTATATGTTTGAGATGTAAATAGCCATGTGATTTGGCTAGTTATATGCTAATATATGATGCATGTTTTGAAATGTTTTGATGGCAATGAGATGACCTTATGAATGGCAAGTTATTGAGAGAATGATACTATAATGGTATAGTAATATGGTGGATGAATTATGATTACTTATACTTGTATTTAAGTTGTGAAATTTAGAGCATGAATTGGTATGTTTGAATGTATTTAGAAGTATGAATTGATATTGTATTGAAACTTGTGAGTTGACCCTTGTGTGGGTGGCAAAGTTGGCCTTGCAAATGGCCTATTTTACATACTGGACAAGAAGCACGGGCATGTGTCACTGCCATGTGATTTAAGAACTTCTTCTTGGTGTGTCTAGACAGGTTACAAGGCCATAGCCCACGGCGTGCATGATGGCCGTGTGACCAAGTCAGTAGCTAGCTTAAGGATACATGACCATGGCACACGGACGTACCTAGTGACCGTGGGAATAAGTCACTATATTGCCTAAGAGTACACAACCTTAGCACATGGGCGTTCCTAGTGGCCGTGTGAACAAGTCAGTATGCATGCTTTGTTTTGGCACGACCTAGACACAAGGGTGTGTCTGGTGAACGTGTGAGGCACATGGCCTAGTTACACGGGTGTGTGACCTCAACGGTATATAAGATTGTCTAAAATTTTAGAAATTTTCATTAGTGTTCAGTTTAGTCCCGACCCTTTTCTAACACGTGTTTAAGGTCTCGTAGACCTAGAAGAAGGACTCTATGATTGTAATTGTATGTGTATGAGTGAAGAATGACTTTGTGTCATTAAATAGATGTGAAATGTTCTGATTGTTTGGTAATGCCTCTTAACCTTATTTCGGTGACGGTTTTGGGTTATGGGTGTTATATTTTATTGGTATCAAAGCCACAATTTAATCAACTCTTGGACTAACGTAGCGTGTGTGAGTCTAGCTATACATGCCATAAATGAAATTGCGATAGTGTGATGAATTCTGATAGTTGAAAATGTGTTTTCATATAGCAAATGGATCCCGATCGAGCAGTTACTGATGATGTAGAGAGTAACGCGCTTGCTCCCGCTCAAGGGACAGCGTCGACCACATCTAGGCTAAATGAAAGTAGTGAGGAGGAGAGGGTAAGCAAGCCTTCTTTCGTATGATGAGTGAGTGGTTCTCAGAGTTCGTTCGAGTGACTCCAGCTGCTCCACAACCCCTACCCTCACAAATACATGTTGTGCCACAAGTGATAGATTCGATTCGACTGAATAAGCCTTCAGTGGATAAGATTCGAAAGTATGGGGCCAAAAAATTTAGGGCCACAGCTGATGATGATGCTGAGCGAGTTGAGTTTTGGCTCGAGAGAATAATTTGGGTATTCGATGAGATGTTGTTGACCCTTGATGAGTGTATTAAGTATGCAGTTTCTTTGTTGAGAGATACGGCTTATAACTGGTAAAAGACGTTGACATCCGTGGTTCGGAGAGAGAGAATCACTTTGGGATTTCTTTCGAATTGAATTTCAAAAGAAATATATCAGTCAACAATTCATTGATCAGAAACGTAAAGACTTTCTAGAGCTGAAATAGGGTTGTTTGTCAGTTACTAAGTACGAGCAGGAATTTGTGAGATTGAGCCAGTATGCATGGGGATTCATTTCAACCAAAGCTACTATGTGTAAACGCTCCATAGAAGGATTGAATGAGGACATTAAGTTGTTGGTTGGGATACTTGATATAAACAAATTTTTTGTGTTAGTTGAAAGAGCCTGCAAAGTTGAGGAGCTCAGTAAAGAAAAGAAGAAAGCCGACTCTGAAGCTCGTGATGAAAGAAAAAGATTGATGAGTAAGTCATCTCAACCTTCGACGAAGAAATTTAGGGATGCAAGCAACTGATCAAATACTTCATCTGGATATATGAGTGGAGATTGTGTAAGACTAAGTGTTGATCCGAGAACTCAACCTCCAATGGAATCAATTATTGATAATGCCAAAAGTAACAAACCTGAGTGTAGACAATGTGGAAGACGACATGTGGGAGAATGTTGGGGCAAGTACAACAATAGAGTTTGCTATAAATGTGGCTCACGAGTTCACTTCATTCGAGATTGCCCAAAGATGGTCGAGGAAGAAAATGTTTAGAACATGAGATCAAGCAATGTGATGACAAGGGGTAGACCACCCAGAAACATCGAAAATGTGAATGGAAGTCAAAGAGAGACTACTGATACAACTGTGAGATTAGAGGCGAGAGTACTTGCCCGAGCCTATGCTATTTGTACACGAGAGGGAGCGTCATCGCCAGATGTCATTACTAGTACATTTACTCTATTTGATACTGATGTGATTGCATTTATAGATCCAGGATCTACTCATTCGTATGTGTGTGTGAATCTTGTATCAAGTAAAAATCTACCTATTGAGTCTATTAAATTTGTGATTAGAATATTGAACTCCTTAGGCAAGTGTGTTTTGGTGGATAAAATGTCCAAGAATTGTCTGTTGATGTTTTGGGATGTTTATTTTTTGGTTAATTTGATGTTGATACCATTTGATTAGTTCGATATAATTCTGGTATGGATTGGCTCACTTTGTATAATGCTATTGTGAATTGTAAAAGAAATAGTATTGAATTGAGAAGTTAGAAGGGTGAGATAGTTCGAATTGAATCTAGTGATATGAAAGGGTTACCAGCTGTTGTATCTGCGATGAAAGCTTTGAACTATATGAGAAAGTGTTGCAAAGCCTATTTGGCATATGTGATTGATACAAAAGTATTAGAAAAGAGAGTTAAAGAATCCGATGTGCCAAAAATTACGTTCAAAATGAGGTATGGATATTATGAATTCTTAGTGATACCTTTCGAACTAATGAATGCTCTTGTAGTGTTTATGGATTTGATGAATCAGATATTCAGACTGTATTTGGATCGCTTTGTTGTAGTATTTATTGATGATATTCTAGTTTATTCTTGTGATAAGACATAACATGTCGAACATTTAAGAATTCTGTTACAGACTCTGCGTGAGAAGCATCTGTATGCTAAGTTTAGTAAATGTGAGTTTTGGTTGCGTGAGGTTAGTTTCTGAGGCATATTGTATCAAGCTGCGGGAATACGAGTTGATCCGAGTACAATCTCTGCTATTTTAGAATAGAAGCCTTTGAGAAATGTGTTTGAAGTCTGTAGTTTTCTAGGACTAGAGAGATATTATAGATGGCTCATGAAAGGCTTCTCGATGATTGCGACTGTTGACGAAATTGCTACAGAAAGATATTAAAGTTGAGTGGCCAGAAAAGTTCCATCAGTATTTTGAGCAGTTGATAGAGTTGTTGACAAAAGTGTCAGTGTTAGTTCTGCCTGAATCGGGCAAAGAAAGTTATAGTTTACAATGATACATTGTTAAATGGTTTGGGCTGTGTACTTATCCAAGTAGGCAAAGTCATTGTTTATGCTTTGAGGCAGCTAAAGCAGCATAACAAGAACTATCCCATGCACGACCTTGAATTAGCCACAATTGTGTTTGTGTTAAATATTTGGCGTCACTACTTATTTGGTGAGAAATGTCGTGTTTTTACCGATCACAAGAGTTTGAAGTACTTGATGACTCAGAAAGAAGATAGAAAAAATGGTTAGAGTTGTTGAAAGACTATGAACTTGTAATTGATTATCATTCGGGTAAAACTAATGTTGTAGCTGATGCATTGAGTCAAAAGTCTTTATGTGCCTTACGAGATATGAGTACTCAGATAGATCTATGTGATGATGATTCAGTTTTGGCCTAGTTGAGAGTAAAGCCGATGTTTGTACGTCAGATTAGTATTTCCTAGAAAAGTGATGATGAAATGATAGCAAAATGAGATCAATGCGATTTGAATTCAGATTCAGAGTTTCGAGTTGATAGTGATGATTATTTGAGATTTAGAGACCGGATTTGTGTTCCGATGAATTCAGAGTTGATTCAGTTAATCTTGAATGAAGCTTATTATAGTCGTTTGACTGTACATCTGGGAAGTATGCAAATGTATAATGATCTGAAACAGCTTTATTGGTGGCATGATATGAAAGGAGACATCTCCGACTATGTGTCTAATTGATTACTTTGTCAGCAAGTTAAAACTGAACATCAGGTCCATCTGGCTTGTTATAGACTTTTTGTCGGGATTGCCTTTGTCTCTGGGAAAGAAAGATGCAATCTGGGTGATAGTTGATAGATTGACGAAGTCAGCTCATTTCGTTCCGATGAGAAAAAATTATTCACTTGATTGATTGACTGAATTATATATACTACTGAAATTGTGAGATTTACAGAGTTGAAGAGGCTACGTGAGAGCCTGAGAATGTTATGAGAGAGCAATATCCACATTTATTCACTGGTAAGATTTTCGGGGACGAAAATCCCTACGAGGGGAGGGTTGTAATACCTGGATTAGACCTTATTCGGAATAGTGGTTTCGAGACCACAAATTTGAGGTCAGAATAATTTTTAATATTATTCTCGGTGTTTATTATATGTGATATAGCCTGTGTGAAAATTCTATATGGTAATTTTATCGACTGTGGGCTAAAATATGGGAAAGGATTTAATTGCATAAAGTGTAAAATATTGTGTGCTAATTGTTAAGTGCTTAATTGTTATTTTCTTTATAATAGGATGGCCTTAAGAGGCAATTAAACCCTTTTAAAGTTAGTGGATGACTAATGGACAGGTTTGGACATTGTATATATAGCTCTTATTTTGTTTTAAAGGTTAAATGTGTAAAATAGATATTAATGTATATTACATTAAAACAAAACACAAAAACCAAACCATTAACATCTTACAAGGCCGAAAATCAAAGAATAGAGAAAGGAAGAAGAATACTTATGTTTAGTCTAGTTTGGAGCTTGATTAACATATGTTTTGACTTTGGTTTTTGATGATTTTTATGTTTTTGAGATTGTTGCTTAGTCTAATGTCAAATCCATGATGTAATTTGAGGAATTGATGATGTTTATGAAATATAACATTGATGAACATGTGAGTTCTTGAATTTTTTATGGAGGAAAATGAAAGATATGTGTTTGGTTAAGATAGTTTGTCTTTAGAGTTTTGATGAAATTATCTGTTTTGGGCTAAATTGAGAAAAGTGTAAATTGAGGGATTAAAATGTAAAATAAATGAAATATGTGGGCTTGTGTGAACACAAGGAAAATTCGGCTAGGCTTATGTGAAGAGAAATTATGTGTAATTGATGAATTTATGAAATAAGGACTAAAGTGTCGAAATGTAAAAATGTAAGGGCTATTATATAAATTACTTTAAATATGTGTGTTTGGACTAAAATGAACAATTTGGTGATTGAATGGATTGAATTTGAATTTGTATACACCAAGAGAGAGAGGTTCGGATCAAGATCGAGGCAAAGACAAAGTGCTCAATTAATCAACCGTATCGGTGTATCGACGTCTGTGGTAAGTTCAAATATAATACTTGCTACTAAACTAGTATCTATGTAATGAATAATGAATGATTGTATATTAATGGAATAGAATGTGTTATGTACGAGTTCAAGTATTGAGGCACTAAGTGTGCAAAACTAAGTTGATTCAGAATTGAATTAGTAGTGTGTGCGCGAAACAATAGAAGCTATGGCTTTAATGATTAGCACTGTTTGTGCAAAACGATAGAAGCTTCGGCTTATCAAATTGGCACTATGTGTGCGATACCGATATAAGTTCGGTTTAATATATTGGCACTAAGTGTGAAATGAAAATTATGTTTCGGTTATGAAGTTGGCACTGTGTGTGCGATACCGATAAAAGTTCATTTTAACATATTGGCACTAAGTGTGAGATGACAATTATGTTTCAGTTATGAAATTTGCATTGTATGTGCGATACCGATATAAGTTCGGTTTAACATATTGGCACTAAGTGTGAGATGACAATTATGTTTCCGTTATGAAATTGGCATTGTGTGTGCGATACTGATATAAGTTCGTTTAACATATAGGATGAATAGATATTTGAGTATGTGGTTGAGATTGATACTGTGCGTAGTTGTGTCCTTATCTATGTGATGGTTGGATAGTATGGATAGTTAGTAACTAAGTGTTGGCTAAGGTATGTATGATAACTATATGTTGTGAATTTGAAAGTAGATGGATGAAATGCTATGTGAACATTGAGCATGCTTGAGTTGGTGTATCATTGGTAAATTAATCTAAGTAATGGCTTATTTTTGTATATTGACTTGAATTGTTGAATTGCATGTATTATATTACGGACTTACTAAGCTTTGGAAAGCTTACTGTGTGATTTGTTTCTCTACTTTGTAGTGTCAGTAAACTTAGCTCGGATCTGGGGATCGTCAACATCTCTATCATAGTATCGACAATCTATTTTTGGTACTCTTGAAGATGTGTACATTTGAATATGTCATGTATAGGCTAGTCATTTGGTATATGTTTGAGATGTAAATAGCCATGTGATTTGGCTAGTTATATGCTAATGTATGGTGGATGAATTATGATTGGTTATGCTTGTATTTATGTTGTGAAATTTAGCGCATGAATTGGTATGTTTGAATGTATTTAGAAGTATGAATTGATATTGTATTGAAACTTGTGAGTTGACCCTTGTGTGGGTGGCAAAGCTGGCCTTGCAAATGGCCTATTTTATATACTGGACAGGAAGCACGAGCATGTGTCCCTTCCGTGTGATTTAAGAACTTCTTCTTGGTGTCTCTGGACAGGTTACATGGCCGTGGCCCACGGGCATGCATGATGGCCTTGTGACCAAGTCAATAGCTAGATTAAGGATACAAGGCCATGGCACACAGGCTTGCCTAGTGGCTGTGGGAATAAGTTAGTATATTGCCTAAGAGTACACGGCCTTAGCACACAGGCATGCCTGGTGGCCGTGTGAACACGTTAGTATGCATGCTCTGTTTTGGCATGGCCTAGACACAAGGGTGTGTCTGGTGAACATGTGAGGCACGCAGCCTGGTTGCATGGGTGTGTGACCTCATCAATATTGAAGAATATCTGAAATTTTGGAAATTTTCATTGGTGTTTGATTTAGTCTCGACCCTTTTCTAACACGTGTTTAAGGTCTCGTAGACCTAGAAGAGGGACTCTATGATTGTAATTGTATGTGTATGATTGAAGAATGACTTTATGTCATTAAATATATGTGAGATGTTTTGATTGTTTGGTAATGCCTCTTAACCCTATTTCGGCGATGGTTTCGGGTTAAGGGTGTTACACCATTCGCGCTCGCGAAGAGGCATTAACTCCAGATGTGATAACGGGTACTTTTTCTCTTCATGACAGCTTTGTTATTTCTTTGATTAACCGGGGTCTACCCATTCTTACATTTGCATGAAATTGGCATCTAGTATGGGAATGATTGTTGAGTCTATGGAATTTGTAGTAAAAGTGTCAAACTCACTACACAAACATGTGCTAGTTGACAAGGTGTGTAGGAATTGTCCTTTAACAATTAGAGGTCATTTTTTTCTAGAAAACCTTATGTTATAGCCGTTTGATGAATTTGACTTGATTCTTGGTATGGATTGGTTGACCAGCCATAATGTTTTAGTGAACTATTATAGCAAGTTTATTGAATTGAAATTTGAAAATGGAGATGTCATTAGGGTTGAATCAAGTAAATCGAATAGTTTTCCTGTGATAATTTCAACTATGATAGCTGAGAAATACTTGAGGAAAGGATACGAGTTCTATCTTGCCTTTGTACTGAATACTCAAGAGCCAAAGGTAAAGATTGAATCAGTGCCGGTGGTATCGAGTATCTAGACGTGTTTTAGAAGAGTTACCCAGATTACCTCCATTTAGAGAGGTTAAGTTTGGGATTGAGTTAATTCTAGGTACGACATCTATTTCTGTTACTCCGTATAGGATGGCACCATTGGAGTTGAAAGAATTGAAGGTTCAGTTGCAAGAGTTAATGGACAAGGGTTTCGTAAGACCAAGCTATTCACCGTGGGGTGCTCCGGTATTTTCTGTGAAGAAGAAAGATGGGTCGATGAGATTGTGCATAGATTACAGGCAGCTCAATAAGGTGACAATGAAAAATAAGAATCCTGCCGAGGATAGATGACCTATTTGATCAACTGAAGGGAGCTATAGTGTTCTCCAAAATAGATCTAAGGTCTAGCTATTATCAGTTGAGAGTTAAGGAGCAAGACGTGTCGAAAACTACATTTGAACGATGTATGGCCACTATGAGTTTTTTGTTATGCCATTTGGCCTAACGAATGCTCCTGTGATTTTTATGGATTTAGTGAATCGTGTTTTCTGACTGTATTTAGATAACTTTATGGTTGTTTTTATTGACGACATATTAATTTATTCCCGAGATGAGAGTGAGCATGCAGAGCATTTGAGGATTGTCTTACAGACTTTAAGAGACAAGCAGTTGCATGCTAAATTCAACAAAAGTGAGTTTTGGCTCCGAGAGGTTAGATTCCTATGACACATTGTGTCAGGTGATGGTGTTAGAGTTGATTTGAGTAAGATCTCGGCTATTGTGGAGTGGAAACCGCCAAGAAATGTGTCGAAAGTCAGAAGCTTTTTAGGTTTAGTGGGTACTACAGACGGTTCATAAAGGGGTTTTCCATGATTGCTACCTCGATGACGACATTGTTGCATAAGGGTGTCAAGTTTGAATGGACTGAGAAATGTCAATAAAGTTCTGAGAGATTGAAAACATTGTTGACTGAGGCATCGATTTTGGTACAACCTGAGCAGGGAAAGAATTTGTGGTATATAATGATGCGTTATTTAACGGTCTTGGCTATGTGTTGATACAAGAGGGTAAGGTAGTCGCCATTATTCGACTACCTTACCCTCTTGAAGATTTGTTCGATGTTTCATGACAGGATTTGTGTACCTAAGGATGATGAGTTGATCCGGAAGATATTAAATAAAGCACACAGTGGTTACTTGGCAGTACATCCCGGTAGCACGAAAATGTACAATGATCTGAAGAAGTTTTATTGATGGTCAGGTATGAAAAGAGACATCTCTGAGTTTGTGACAAGATGTTTGATCTGCCAACAAGTGAAAGCCGAGCATCAAGTACCTTCGGGATTACTTCAACCGATGATGGTTCCTAAGTGGAAGTGGGATGGAATCACCATGGATTTTGCAACGGGGTTGTCTATGACTCTGAAAAAGAAAGATGTTATGTGGGTTATTGTTGATAGACTAACGAAGTCCGCTCACTTTATACTAGTGCGTGTTGATTATGCCTTTGGTAAGTTGGCCGAATTGTATATTGCTAAAGTGGTGAGATTACATGGAGTGCCTGTATCTATTATCTAATATATATCGAGATTTACTTTGAGGTTTTGGAAGAAGTTACAGGAAGCCTTAGGTACAAAATTGAATTTTAGTACGTCATTCCATCCTCAAACTGATAGACAATCTGAAAGAGTAATTCAAGTTCTTGAGGATATACTCCGATGTTGTGTGTTAGAGTTTGGAGGTAGTTGGGAAAGATATTTACCTTTGGTTGAGTTTGCTTATAACAATAGTTATCAATCGAGTATACGGATGGCACCACACGAAACCTTGTATGGTCTCAAGTGTCGGACTCTCTTGTATTGGACCGAGCTTATTGAGAAGCAAATTCATGGGGTTGATCTAGTTAAGGAAACTGAGGAGAAAGTGAAAGTGATCCATAATAGTCTGAAAGCTGCATCAGACCGACAAAAGTCGTATGCAGATTTGAAAAGAAAAGAAATCAAGTTTCAAGTGGGCGACAAGGTATTTCTAAAAGTATCCCCGTGGAAGAAAGTATTGAGATTTGGTCGTAAGGGCAAATTGAGTCCACAATTCATAGGGCCGTAAGAAATTGCCGAAAAGATTGGGCCAGTGGCATACCGATTGGCTTTGCTGGTAGATTTAGAGAAAATACACAACGTGTTTCATGTGTCAATGTTGCGACAATACCATTCCGATCATTCACATGTGATCCCTTCATCAGAAATTGAAATATGATTGGACATGACTTATAAAGTGGAGCCAATTAATATATTGGCTCAGGAGGTTAAACAGTTGAGAAATAAGAGCAGAGCTTTAGTAAAAGTGTTGTGGCAAAAACACGGTGTGGAAGAAGCTACGTGGGAATCGGAAGAAGCCATGAGAGAACAATATCCAAACCTTTTTACAGGTAAAATTTTCGAGGACAAAAATCTCTAAAGAAGGGGAGAGTTGTAACAGCCTGATTTTGGGACTAGTCAGAATAGTGGTCTCGAGACCACTAATCCGAGGTTGAGCAAAATTATTTTGATATTATTTTAGATGTTATGGAATTAATATATGGCTATGTGGAAATTTTGGTGCATTAATTTTAGCGATTGCGTGCTTAATTATGAAAAAGGACTAAATCGCATAAAGTGCAAAAGTTCTATTTTTCAAGGTAAAGGTGTCTAATAGCCATAGAATATTAAATTGGAGGTCCTTAAAGTGCAATTAGGCCATTAGGAGTGTATGGCCAGCCATAGGAAATAAGGGAGACAATAGCATTAAATGTTGGTCAAATTTGGTGAAATTAGGTGATAAAAATGAATAAAATAAGATGAACAAAATAAGCTATCATCTTTCACTATTCATCTTCCCTTTTTGATCAAAATTACTAACAAGAGTAAGGGTTTTGAAGTTTGAAATTTCAGCAACTCATTTTCTCTATAAGTAAGTGATTTTGGTGGTTTTATTTGATAATTTTTTTTACTTTTGGAGTCCCCAAAGCTTAAGCTAGCTAATAAGGGGACTATTTTGCAAAATGATTGAAAGTTTAGAGACTTTCCATGAGAGGGTTTATGTTGTATGCTGAGTTTTTATGGAAGAAAATAGATGTTAGTGAGTCAAGGACCAACTTTTGTGAAAGGTTTACCATGAAAACACCTAAATGGGACTAAGTTGTAAAAGTTGAAATTAAACGCATGAAAATGTTGGAATTTTGAGTAGTTGTAGGAGTAATAAAATGTTCAGCTAGGCTTGTTTAATGAGAAAATGTGATGAAAAATGAATTACGAGTCTAGGGGCAAAATCGTAATTTTGCCATAGTATAAAGGCAAAATGGTCATTTTTGCCTAAGTAGAGATAGTGATGTATTATGACTATGAAATCATTGAATGAGTGAATTTTTGTTATTATAGACAAAGAAGAGCGTGGAATCAACCTTGACCGGGAAAAAGGCAAGGTTTTGGATTAAACCGCAAATTAACACGTTTTGCACCGAGGTAAGTTTATGTGTAAATGATGCATCCTAAATACGCATGTTGTTGCTTATTGGTGCATTGTATGGTTGAGAACATATATGATTTAAATGGATTGAATTCTGTAGATAATGAATAATTTTCGTATGAATGTTGAAATACATATGTAAATGTGGAATATTATCTATAGTAATTAATGGTGGGCTGTGTGCGATACCACCTTAATCGTTCTTCTTTGTGGGCTATGTGCAATACCACCTTATTACTTATTCATGATGGGTTGTGTGCGATACCATCGTTTATATTATCATTTAGTGGGCTATGCGTGATACCACCGTAAGTATCTTTGTTGGTGGGCTATGTGCGATACCACCATGTTAAAGATAAATGGTGGGCCAAGTATGAAACCACCGAATTTCTTTTTTTTTTTTTTTTTGGTATTACTATGAATGGTTTATTGTGAAATTATTAAGTGTTGTCTCATGAGATCATATGGTGATAAGTGCAGGGTTGTATGTTAATTAATGTTAGCATTTGGCTTGTGATTTGGTTGGAATGTGGTAAGAGATGAAATGAGTAAGCATGATCATGAAATGTGAATTGTTCTTGCTTAGTATGCAATGCTATTTATTGATTAGCATATAGCATGATGTTTATTGTTTACATGTAAACTTACTAAGCTTAAAGCTTACTCCATCTCTTTTACCCCTTGTTTTATAATGTCAAAGAGCCGGGTTGGGTTACGAAGAAAATTGGAAGATCACCCACACTATCAGCTCATCTCGGTATATCTATAATTAGCATTTTAAGTATGGCATGTATAGGGGCTAGGCTTAGTGGAAATGTTTAGTTATTTTGGCCAAATGTATTGGCTCCATATAGATGAATTCTTTTGTATATTGCCATAGTAAATGGCTTATTACTACCAACCAATGAAATGAAAGGTTATCTATAAATGTGTTGTTTGGTTATGAATATGTACGAAAGAATTGATGGTTGAGAATAAATTAAGCTTGAGTGAATTAGGGTGATGGAAGTGCTTGGCAAATAGTCTTACACTTGTCCACAAGGGTAGGCACATGGGCCTATGTCTAGGTCGTGTGTGACACACGGTTAGTCCCATGGGGGTGTGGAATGGCTGTGTGTCCCCTGGCAAGCTAAGCATGCAAGTTACTATGATCCACGGGCAAAGACACGGCTGTGTGTCTCAGCCATGTGGGAGACACGGCCTAGGACACTGGCATGTGTTTAGATCGTGTGAAGTCAGCACCTTGAAATCGAAATTTAAATCGCCACGGTTGAAGCACACAGACGTGTGAAAGGCCATCTGGAATAAGTCAGTGTTGACCACGGGCATAGCACACAGGCATATGGCTGACCGTGTGATGCAAGTCAGTGTTGGTCATGGGTGCAAGGCACCGGCGTGTCCAACATCTTATACGGGCGTGTGGCCTGTTTCATGTCAAAATTTTCTAAGGTCTTGGAGGTTTTTGGTATGGCTCCGACCCAATTAGAGTTTATGTATAGGTCCTCGTAGGCCCATTATAAGGATGTTAGATAAGTGAATTTAAAAGCTTCAAATTGGAATGAAATTTGATAGCCCAAAGTTGTATGTACAAGTAAGATAAGTCCGGTAATGCCTCATACCTGGTTTCGACGAAGAATACAGTACGGGGTGTTACAGTACGAACCTTATCCATTGGCAAACTGATTCTAGCAAAGCCTTATTAATCTATGAATAGATAACATAAGAGGAACCCTGCAAATCGTATCTAATCACACAAAAGTTGATCACGAACTTACCCTGCTCTATGAAACTGTTAGGTGTGCTAAGCCTATTTGCTTGACCAACCTTGTCAAGGAGACTTACAACAGTTAACGAAATAATTATGCGAACCTCATGAGAACTATTAAGCGAACCCCAGAAGAACTGTGAAGTGAACATTTAGTAGATAATGTGTGAGGCCTTACCTATTTTGCTTGCAAACACTTTCATATTATGTATGCAAAGGCTTTCTTGTATACATATATGCGAACCCAAATTGTATGTAAATTGTACTGTAAGAAAGTTAGTAGTTATGTGATATTCCACTACACTTTAATAACTTAAACATATTATTATGCTTTTTACTTTTGATTTGATAAAGGTTAGGTTGGGTGTCAATGGAAAGTCACTTAGGTGGCTATTGTGGCATTCCATGACTCAAGTTTGGCAACCAAACCAATTATGGGGGGTTACACATTAAGAATAAATACCCTCTACCCAGAATTGAAGATCTATTTGATCAATTAGGTGGTGCTAAGGTGTTCTCTAAAATCAGTCTCCACTCTAGCTATTATCAATTGATGATAAAAGGTGATGATATTCCCAAGACTGCTTTTTGAACCCACTATGGACACTATGAATATTTGGCGATCCCATACAGATTAACTAATGTGTCGGTGTATTCATGGACTTGATGAATCAGTTATTTTAACCTTAAGTAAACAAGTTTGTAGTAGTGTTTATTGATGACATACTCAAGAAGCAAAGTAGAGCATGCGGATCATTTGAAGGTGGTATCGAACACTTTACGTGATAATCAACTATATGCCAAATTCAACAAGTGTGAGTTTTGACTGAGAGAAAAAAAATTTTCTAGGCCATGTTATCTCCACGGATGGAATCAAGTTAGATCCTGATAAAGCCAAAGTAGTTGTGGAGTGGAAGTTGCCAAGTAATGTCACGAAAGTGCGCAATTTCTTAGGATTGGTGAAGTATTAAAGGTTTTAGAATGATAGTTGCACCTATAACTCGACTTCTACGAAAGAATAAGAAATTTGTATAGTCTGAAGCCTGTCAAAGAAGTTTTGACAAATTAGAGATTGTCTTAACTGAAGCACTTATCTTATCGAAGCTTGTGCATGGGATCGAGTATGTAGTATATACAGATGCTTCACTTAATGGTCTTGGTTGTATACTCATGTAGAATGGGAAGGTGATAGCTACGCGTCTCGTCAACTCAAGCCAAATGAAAGAAATTACCCCACCCATGATCTTGTATTGGCCACAGTTGTGTTGGTATTAAAGATTTGGATACAATACTTTTATAGGGAGAAGTGCCATATTTTCACGAGCCATAAGAGCTTAAATTATCTTCTTTCCCAGAAGGATTTAAATTTATGACAACATCATTATATGGAGCTACTGGAAAAATATGATTTGAATATTGAATATCATCCAGGAAAGGCAAACGTGGTAGCCGATGCTTTAAGTAGAAAATCAATGTGGCTTTAGCATCCTTAAGAGCTTGGATTAATTTAGAAAGGGACAAATCCCTCTTGGTAGAATTGAAGGTGCAGCCTACCTACCTTCAATAGATTGTTAAGTTTCATTTATAAGATCAAAAGTGTTAAGAGTGGATAAATTGTATTGGATCGGAAGACGCAAAAAAAATTTAGTCTCGACAAAAATGGTGAGTTACACTAAATGGGGAGGTTGTATGTTCTTGAAAGAGGAAACCTCAGGTAGAAAATCTTAAAGGAAACTCATCAAAGATCATTTTCACTCCATCCAAGAAGCGTTAAAATGTATCGAGACTCTAAGAACTATTTTGGTGGCTTGAAATAAAGAGGGAAATATCAGAGTTTGTCACACAAAGTTTAACTTGTCAACGAGTCAAGGTTGAGCATCAAGTTTCGTATGGAACTTTATATCCCTTAGAGATACCAGAATGGAAGTGGGAGAAGATTTCAATGTATTTTGCTTTTAGCTTACCGCCCACTACCACAAGAAAGGATGCTATTTGGGTGATTGTGGATAGATTCACCAAATCAGCTTATTTTATTGCAATTCGCAAGGATTATTTCTTTGAGAAACTGTCAGAGCTTTATATTTCTAAAATAGTACACCTTCATAGGATTCCTTCCTCCATCATGTCAGATAGAGATCCAAAGTTCACATCCAGATTCTAATAATAATTACAAAAAACCTTTGGAACTAAGCTTTATTTTAGCACAGCCTTCCACCCTGAAACTAATGGTCAATCAGAGCTGGTGATACAAGTTTTGGAAATTATATTGTGGGGTTTTGTTCTTGATTTCGGTTCAAGGTGGGATAAATGTAACACCCTTTACCCGTATTCCTCTCCGGAATCGGGGATGAGGCATTACCGGACTAAACTTGCTTGTACATACAACTTTGAGATTTAAAAATTCATTCCCAACTTAAAACTTCTCATTCATATGCATAACATCCTTATCATAGGCCTACAAGGCCTTAAACATACACTCGAAAGGTTTTGGAATTAAACTAAAATCTTTTACGCACTTAGAAAATTCTTGCCTAAACAGGGGCCACTCGCTCGTTTGATATGGGCCACACCCGTATGGGCAGGCCACGTGGTCACACTAGCCCATGTCCCTAGCCCTTGTGGAATTTAATTTCTAATTTGAACCTACAAGGGTTTCCACACGACCGGACACACACCCGTGATCCCTAGCCTGTGTCCCTCACACGACCTCGACACGCCCGTGTCATGGCCCGTGTGCCAAAACCATGGCATTCTGTTTATGACGTCATCGCCTCACTATGGTCACATGGCCAAGGCACACGCTAGTGTCCTTAGACTGTGTGTCAAATTAAATTCCTAATTTTAGGTGCAGACTTCACATGGCTTGGGCACACACCCATGTCCATGGTTGTGCCTCTCACACGGCTGAGACACACGGCCATGTCTCTGCCCGTGTGTTTACTACTGAGCATACTCATGTAATAGTCCAGTTTACACCCTAGTCGAAATAGTGGTTTTGAGACCACAGATCTGAGTTAAAAAAATATTTTAATATTATATTTAGTGCCTATGGTATGTGATTAAGCATGTGTGAAAGTTTCGTGAATTAATTTGTCTATTTGTGTACTCAATTTGATAAAAGGACTTAATCGCGTAAAATAAAAATTTAGTGGTTAAATCCAAAGGGGCCTAATAATGGTTGTTCTTTTAATATGGAGGCTTTATGTTTCAATTTAGCCATTGAACAATGCCATGGACGGTAGAGGACATGTATATAAGTGTTTCAATTAATGTATCATTACGGGTAAATTTGGAAATTGATGAGTTAAAATGTATTAATAATAAAAACATGAAAATGCCATTATTATCATCTTTGTTCCACAAAATTTAGAAAGAAAATAAAAGGGTTTAAAAGCTTTGAAGTATTCAGCCTTGGTTGAGCAAAATTAAGATCAAGAACCGAAGAAAATGGATTTAGATCATGGGAAATTGAAAGTAATTGAGTAGCCGAATCCGTTCGCTTATCCGAGTTCAAGGTAAGTCGATATACAAATAAATGCATTAGAATTGGTTTATTTATGCATCTGTGAAAATTGGATTGCAGTGAATATGCTCAAGGTGATTTGTATATGAAATCTAAGGAAGTATCGACAAGTTTACAAAATCTAAAAAGTCCCGTACGAACCAAGGAATAGATAGGATTTTATATGTCATGACATATGTTTTCGATATGTGTTATCGTGTAAGACCACGTCTAAGATGTTGGCATCGATTTCATATTTACATGTAAGACCATGTCTGGGACATTGGCATCATATTTGATTCATGTAAGACCCTGTCTGGGACAGTGGCATCGATATTTGGTTACATGTAAGACCACGTCTGGATGTTGGCATTGTACGACTATTCTGAGCATTCCTAGTATCCTATTTGATTCCAAATAGTTCAACGGGCAATTTTGAGAAATGAAAGACTATGTGAAACGTGAACTTAATTCAGGCATGTTTGAATCGTACACTATGTATGTATATGAAAGGTAAGTATATGTGAATTGTGTACAAGTGGGAAATATGCAAAGATTCAAAGAGTTAGATATGATATGAGTATGAATATGTTATGTTCTATTGAGAAACTCTGTGATATGAATTATTGGTAAGATATTGCTAAACAAATGAGCAAAAGAAGAGTATGAATTTGTAATTTGGAAACATTAATGATCTTGAATTGTTATGGTTATGTGAATTATATGTTCAGTTTATTTGTATATGGCTTACTAAGCTTTTGAAAGCTTACTCTGCGTGTGTTTGCTTTGTTTTATAGATCGTCAAAGCTATTGAGGGCTCGGGGATCGTCATCACACTACCCAATCTTACTTTGGTATTTTTGAATGTGTATATAGCTAAATATGGCATTTATAGGCTAGTTGTTTTGGAATATGTTTGAGATATGTACATAGCCATGTGATATGGCTAGATAAATGGTTGTGTTATGAATGAGTAGTCTTGTCTTATGATGCTTAGTTTTGGTATGGTTTGATGGCTAGTGAAATGGACAAAATAATGGTAAGATTGTTGATTCAAAGTTGGTATATTATTGATGAGTAGATGTCATATTATAGTGATAAATTGTGGATGAATTATGCTTAGAAATGTTTGTAAATAAGTTGAGCTAAATGGCATATAAGTTGGTATGTTTGAAGAGTGCTTGAATGAGTTGAATAGGATGACAATTTGGTGTGTTTTTGTTGCCAATTGTGTTTGGTATGATGCTTGTATGTGCTTGAAAGGATGACCCAAAGTGTGGGTGGCATTTTGGCCTTGCAAATGGCCTATAATTACCCAACGGTTAAGCACACAGGCATGTGGCTCAACCGTGTCCCTCGTGGTTACATTTCAAAACAAGTTAGACTCGACCACAGGCTAGACACATGGGTGTGCGACTAGCCGTGTGGTGCAAGTTAGTAGCGACTACGGGTGAGGCACACAGGAGTGTCCACGACCGTGTGGACAAGTCAGTATACATGCTCTGTTTTGACATGGCTTAGACATACGGACATGTCTGAGGTCGTGGGAGGCACATGGCCTGCCCACACGGGCGTGTGACCTCTGTAACTTAGAAATTTTTTTATATTTCTGAAAATTTTCGTATATGTTCAGTTTAGTCCCGACCCTATTCTAAAACATGTTTAAGGTCTCGTAGACCTATTTAAGGGACACTTTGCTGTGAATTGTCAAATTATGTTAAGAAATGTCTGTAAAAGTTTTTGATTGTCCGGTAATGCCTCTTAACCCTAAACCGGTGATGGTTACGGGATAAGGGTGTTACAATTGACTTGTAAACCTATCATGCAAAGGGACACACGGCCGATCAACATGCCCACGGGGCTGACCGTGTGGCACACACGGCCTAGACACATGCCCGTGTGTCTACTCGTGTGGACATTAAAAAGGCTATATTCCAAGCCAAATGCCACCCTACGTAGCAAACATACTTATACCAACTCACTTCAACATAACTCATGACCCTAAGGCACATCCAAGAACTCAAATCAAAGCATTCATACTAGCATAAACTTCATAATTTCATCATCATTGAATATATATAAACTTGACAAGTATTGGCCCATTTACAAAATGAATTTGATAACATAAATAGCCAACACTTTGGCTAATAAATATGACATAACAAAATGCCCAATTCCTATACATGCCATACTAAAAATAAATCTAACTTTGTTATACCAAAGAGATGTCAATAGTGTGATTTCTGAACTCCGATGTCCCACGATCCTCGAGTTTTCTTGGCAATACTACAAGGAAAGGGAAATGAGAGGGGTAAGCATAAAGCTTAGGTAGTTTGGATGAAAATAAACAGCAACAATAAGCTCATAATGAAATCAATCCATGGCATTAGATAACCACTCGAAGTCTTAAGCACTTTGCTATAACTTACTTGTACTTGTTCTTATCTAGCACATACCATGCCACATATCGTAATCATTCCTCGTGAATTACTCACGGGTACCTGTATTCACTCAATTACATGGCTTTTGTACTAATCTCATTTCTATCTCCGAACTTATCGATTTATCCCACTAAATTACTAGGGATATTTAAGTACGCATATTCATCATCATTAACATAAAATCGAAGCCAATGCCACATCCTAGATGTGGTCTTACATGGGTCACCTCTAAGTGCCGATGCCATATCCCGGATATGGTCTTATACAGAATCTCACATTAAGTATCGATGCCATATCTCGGATATGGTCTTATACGATTCTAATATTCAATACTGAATCCATATCCCGGACATGGTCTTACACGGGACCTTATCCATCTCATGTCTCGATGATAATATTCTCACATTTATTATAGTCCAACCAGGACTTCAACATCTCAACTTTTATCATCTTTCTCATTCAATACCATTACTCAATTTCATAGAATGTCATGTATCATTACAATATGAAACATTCTCAAACATAATAGCATAAATGTTGAATTTATCACATACAAACTTACCTTGATTTCAAAATAGGCTAGATTGTCGATCTAGTCCGATACTTTGTTCTTCCCCCGGTCAAAGTTAATTCATGGTTCTTCTTGATCTATAATAGCAAATTGGCTCATTTAATTATCACATTAATAAATGCATTTCAATGATCATGCTTTGGCAAAAATTACTATTTTGCCCTTAGACTTTTACAAAATGACCATTTTACCCCTAAGCTCGAAAATCAATTCTAGTAAAATTTCTCTTTTAACGAGCCTAGGTGAACATTTATTTCTCTTATGGGTACCATCAAAACTCAACATTTCACACATTTACTACATATTTTACAACCTTTACAAAAATGTCCTTTTAGGTGTTTTCATGGTAACACCTTTCACAAAAGTTGTTTATTAAACATCTATGACTCATTTTCTTCCATAAAAATGCAGTAAATAACTTAAAATATCACATGGAAAAACCCTAAAATTTTCACCATATTGCAAGATAGTCCCCTTTTTAAAAAGCTTAAGGTTTAGGGGTTCCAAAAGTACAATCATCATCAAGAAAAACTATTAAAATCACTTACTAGTAGGGAGAAGAGTTTGCTGAAATTTTTTAGCTTCAAAACCCTTATTTTGCTTTTGTTTTTGGTGGAAGAAGATGATTAAAGAGAAGGATATCATCTTTTCTTTATTTTAATATAAAACAATCAATTTAGTCACCAAATCCTTACCAACTTTGACTAATTTTGATTTCATGTCCCCTATGGCCGGCCAACCTTCATTTAAGGGGCTAGTTACCCTTTAAAGGCCTCCAATTAATATTCCATAGCTATTTGGCAACCTTAGCTTTAAATTTTGAACTTTTGCACTTTATGAGATTTAGTCCTTTTTCGCGATTAAGCATGAAATTGCTAAAATTAAAGCACCAGAATTTTCATGCACCTATATAATCATGCTCTAACTCATAGAATAACATAAAAATAATTTTCTCTAACCTCAGATTAGTGGTTCTAAATAACTATTCTAACTAGCCCCTAAATCGGCTGTTACAATTCTCCCTCTTAAGGATTTTCGTCCCCAAAAATCTTATAGGTAAAAAGGTTGGGATATTGGTTTCTCACGATCTCTTTGGGCTCTCAAAAAGCCTCTTCTATACCATGTCTCTGCCATAGCACTTTAACAAGGGCTATACTTTTGTTCCTTAGCTATTTGACCTCTCGTGCCAAAATCCTAATGGGCTCTTCACCATAAGTCAAGTCCGGTTGAATTTCTACCTCTGTTGGTACTATCACATGTGAAGGGTCCGAACAGTATCGGTGTAACATGGAGACATGGAAGACATCGTGAATCTTTTCCAACTCAGGTGGTAAGGCCAAACGATAAGCTATTGGTCCTATCCTCTAGGTAACTTCATAAGGTCTAATAAACCAAGGACTCAATTTGCCTTTTCGGCCAAATCTGAGGACTTTTGTCCAGGGTGATACTTTCAAAAACACTTTATCTCCTACTTGGAACTCAATCTCTTTCCTTTTTAAATCTGAATAAGACTTTTGTCTATCTAAGGTGGCTTTCAAACATTCATGTATCACCTTTACCTTCTCCTCAATCTCTCTAACCAAATCGACCTCGTGAATTTGATTCTCTCTGAGTTCTGTCCAATATAAGGGCATTCAGCACTTACGCCCGTACAATGCCTTGTAAGGCACCATCTTCAAACTTGATTGAAAACTGTTGTTGTATGTGAATTCCACCAACGGTAAGTATTTTTCCTAGTTACCTTGGAATTCCAAAACAAAACATTGAAGCATGTCTTCAAGTATCTGAATTATTCTCTCTAACTGCCCGTTGGTTTACGGATGGAAATCTGTACTAAAGTTCATTTTTTGTGCCTAAAGCCTCTTGCAACTTTTTCCAAAATCGTGACGTGAATTTCATATCTCTATCCGAAATAATCGACAATGGTACTCCATGATGTCTTACTATTTCAGTCACGTACAAGTCTACCAACTTATCAAGCAAGTAGTTAACCCACACAGGTATGAAATGGGCTGACTTCGTGAGTCTATCAACCATGACCCACACAACTTTTTCGGTGTTAACGGTAAACCCGTCACGAAGTCTATAGTAATATAGTCCCATTTCCACTCGGGAACCATAATAGGCTAAAGTAGACACGAAGATACTTGGTGTTCAGCCTTCACTTGTTGACAAATTAGGCACCTCGACACAAAATCAGAAATGTCTTTCATCGTATTCAGCCACCAATAGCACTTCATTAAGTCGTTATACATCTTCGTACCGTCTAGGTGCACAGATAAACATCTGCTATGTGCTTCATACAAAATCTTTTGAATAAGTTCATCATTTCTGGGTACACAGACCCTCTCTTAAAACATCAAACATCCATCAGGACTTACCCAAAAGTCTGACTCAACATTTGACTCACAGAGAATTCTTTTGGATTGTAAGTCGCTGTCACCTTTCTAAGCTTCACAAATCTCTTGAAGAAACAATGGTGTAGCCCTCAACTCATCTAGAATAGAACCATTTTCAAACAAATTCATCCGTGTATTCATGGCTCTCAGCGCGAACAAAGATTTTCTACTCAAAGCATCGGTGACCACATTCGGCTTTCCTGGATGATAGTCAATCACTAGCTCATAGTCCTTTATCAGCTCTAACCCTCTTCATTGCATCAAATTCAATTCCTTTTGAGTCATCAAGTACTTTAGTATTTTATGGTCGGTGAATATCCGACAACTTTCACCATATAAATGGTGTCTCCATATCTTTAATGTAAACATAATGGCAGCCAACTCTAAATCATGGGTCGAGTAATTCTTCTCATGTGGCCTTAATTATCTACAAGCATATGCAATCACCTTGCCCTCTTGTATAAGTACACAACCCAATCCATTCATGGATGCATCACTGTAGACCACAAATTCTATTCACGACTCAGGTTGCACCAAAACAGGAGCCTCAGGCAACATCTCTTTTAGTTTCTCAAAAATTTGTTGGCACTTTTTGCTCCATTCAAACTTTACATCCTTTTGTAGCAACCTCATCATCGGAGTAGCTATCAAAGAAAATCCCTTAAAAAAATAGCCTGCCAAGCCCAGAAAACTCCTAACCTCGGTTACGTTTTTTAGTGGCTTCCAATCTACAATTGTTGAAATCTTACTCGGGTCAACTCTGATTCCATCTCCTGAGATGATATGCCCAAAAATCCAACTTACTTAAGCCAAAATTCACTTTTACTAAACTTGGCATATAATTGTTTATCTCTCAAAATTTACAAAACCGTTCTCAAATTCTCGACATGCTCGTTATCATCTCGGGAGTATAACATCATATCATCAATGAAGACCACAACAAATTTATCCAAATATGGCCGAAAAATATGATTCATCAAGTCCATGGAAACGGCTAGGGCATTTGTTAAACCAAAAGGCATGACCAAAAATTCATAATGGCCATACCTAGTCCTAAATGCAGTTTTCGACATATCCGAGTCATTGACTTTCAACTGATAATATCAAGACCATATGTAACATCCCAAGTTAGGTGGTTCTGCATTTCATGTTTCTATGTGTTTGGCTTGTTCTGCTTGCTATTTGGATGTGTTTGGGGGTCTTAAAAAGGTTTAGGGTCAAGCTAGAGCCTTGGGTAAATTTTTGTTCTAGGGCAGTTTAGGGGGATAGCTTGTAGAGGTAGGCCTTATGTATATTTGTGCATGGTTGATGAAACAGAAAAGAGTGTGGAAGGGTGGTAAGTGACGCCTTAGAGAGCAAAGGGGATAACACCACAAGGGAAGCAGAGAGGGTAAAGGTTTGAATACTACATGCCACACGAAGGAGCTTTATTTTTGGCTTCAAGATGGGGAGTTGGTAGCCTTCGGCTTGGACTCTGATGAGTGGAAGTTGAATTAGTCAAATACTTTGAATGAATGGACAAGAGGAGTTGTGGGAGGTTTGAATGGGTTAAGGTTGTTGTGGGATTTCAAATGAGGGAAGAGGAATGAATGGTGGAGGGTATGGATGAGAAAATCTTGGGATGCGGAGAGAGGGAGAGTGTGTGGCCGAAAGTGGGAAGGTGTGGGAGGTGCATGTATAGTTTTAGCTTGGTTAGGTAAGGGCCGAATCTCCTTTGCGTTCTTAGGTAATTTGTTGAGCATTTTCGGTCATAAGTGAAAGGGAGTGTCGTTTCTTCAAGTTGTCATTTGAGAGTAGAGTTAACCAAAACCATTTTAGAAGCTTCCTCCTTTCTTTTTTATTTTCAATCATTTGATTCATTTCTTTCCTACCAAAACTGCAACACCTTTTACTTCATTTCTTTTCCTTCTTGTCTCTTTGGTAATAGCCGAATATCAAAGTGGTCATTTGTGCATTCTTTCCTTCTTTTCCCACCATTTGCTATTTTTTTCTTCTTCATAGCTGAACCTCCCTAGTAGTCGATTGGGATCATTTCACTTTGGAGTAAGTGCCTTAGCCGAATCTTTCTCTCTGTCTTTACTTCCCTTCTCTCTTCTTTATACATATCTTGTGGAAGCCGAATCTCTTTTTGTGTCATCTGAAGGCATTCTTTCCATTTTTTTGCCAGTAGCCAAATATAGCCTTTCCACTCGGTATTTTCTTATTTTTCGGTAAGGATCCTTCTTCTTCTATTTCTTTTCATTCTTTTCCTTTTCTCTTGTTATTTTGTTAAAACAAAGATTTTGACTCGCTTCTTTTGGGCATTGGCTGATTATAGAGGGGCTCATTCTCATCTTCTCTTCTTCATTTAGCCTTCATTCGGGAGGTCTTTGGTAAGTATGGATGTTGCCTGAATGGATGGAAAGGGGTCCTTTCTCATTTTTGTTTGGCCGAAAGGTCATTTCCTTTGTTCTGTTTTGGGCATCTGTTCTAACTTGGTGTTATTTAGGGACTCATCTGGTTTCGTAACTGACCCTTCTAGTGTTCGATTTTCACTGATCAAGCCGATCCAAGGGGGTGCATCTAAGAAGCCTGAGGGGAGCAGACCCGTGGCCTCTACTCCTAATTTTAAAAGACGTGCGGTGTCGACGGTGCGAGATTTTTTGCCAAGTTATGGAAGGGAGCCGACATCTGCTTGGGATAGACAGATTGCGGTTATTTCTTCTAGTGAAAGTGTCGACGACATTGAGAGTCTAATTCTCCACGTTTTCAGGTGTGTAATTCCCACACCTTTTTTTGTTTGATTGTAGTAAGTGTATACATTGTTTGAAAATCAAAATCTCGATATTAACTAATGAGTTACCCTTGGAGGGTGAAACCAAAATACCAGGTGATAAACCGTAAAAGTAACATATTTTAATCCCACATTTAGTATGCTTTTGGATGAATTTATCCTTAATTTATGTAAAAAGGTGCTCTTAATCCTTTCTTTTCATTTCTTATACTCAGGAAAGCACCCAAGGATAAAAAGGACGCAAAAAGGGGTTTAAAATGGACCAAAGTTGGCCAACCCAAGAAGTCGGCATGGCCTAGACTTCATGCCACACGGCCGTGCCCCAATATTTAGATTGCACACGGTCACACCCTGATTTACACGACCGTGCCTCGTCGATAAAAAGCCCAACACGGCCTGATCCCAATGTACACGGTCGTGCCTCAATTGGAAGGCTTGAAGCACGGCCTCTACCCAGATATTACACGGGCGTGTCATAGCCGTGCCTAAATCAATAGAATAGAGACACGGGCTGGACCACAATTTACACGGGCGTGCCTTAGCCATTCCCCTGCCGCGGGAAAGTGAAATTTCACTCGGAATTGGATGCTTAGAGCCCAAAAAATGCAATCCTAAGTCCACTCAAACACTTAGGACGAATTTCACTTGAATTACGAGTACTTAGGAGCCAAGTAAAGCATCCCAAACGTCTATATAAACAATCCAAGGTAGCAATTCAAGATCATCAAGTTTTAGCAGAGTATTCTACTAGAGCTTTACTCGTTTAGGGAATTACTCGAGGATAGCCAGTTGATCCATCTCGAAGAGTCAGAATTCTACTCAAGGAGGCTCCTTCAATTCATTCAGGGGGTTTTAGGGATTTCTTATGTTTTGTTTTATCTTTTCTCTTGAGTTGTTTTCTTATTTTATTATGAACTATATCCTTCAGATACCTGAAGGGGATGAAACCTATGATGGATTTTGTTATTTGATTCATTGGTTTATATGATAAATACTTAGTTTGTTCTTAATTATGTGGCTTAATTTAACTCGATGTGCTTAGGTGGAGGAGGAATAGACCGCCTAAGAGTAGATCTAGCATAATTAAGTGGAGTTGATCGAGCCTAGAGATAGGGTTACGAGATTTTGCCGATTAGGGTGAAACCTAATGGGAGTCCATTGATCGATTATTGCTTCCTTAGGGGTTATTATAAGAGAACGAGAGTTCCACTAATCAACCTAAGGTTAGATGTTATTTGCTTCGAAAGAAGGTTTAATATAGGTTAGGGAGTCTCACGAATCAAGCTAAGTAAAAGAAATCATATGAATTGAAAAGGTAGATAATAAGTGAAGTCATAGGTGGATTCTTCCCGAGGGTATCATCTTTATCAACTGAGTTTTCCAAAGTCTTTTCCCAGTTTATTCTTTTGTCTTTGCATTTAGTTTAAGTATTTCATTAGTCTTAGATAAATTAATTAATCACTCTACATTTAAGGCTAAATAATATGAAGAAAGTGAGTAGTAGTACTTTTAGGTTCCTTGGGTTCGATAAGATATTCTTGCCTGAGCTATACTACTGTTCGATAAGTGCGCTTGCCTCTATCATTGTCATGATCGGTCTCTGAGTTCGATCACTCTTTTATAAATATTAAAACTAAACTGTTTTGTAGCGATCAAGTTTTTGGCGCCGTTGCTGGGGGATTTCTAAAATATTACGAAAGCTCTATTTTTATTACTTTAGTCATTATTTCTAATTTTTATTAAATTTCTAATTTTACTAATCTTCTTTCTTTATTAAAATTGCAAGGTTCCTCTAGTTTATGACTAGAAGAAACCCTAGAGGACCATTAGAATACGATAATGATATTGAAGCTACCACTCATAGAAATCGCAGAGAAACTAGACGAGCTCTAAACTACCAAAGAGAAGAATAACAAAACAGATCCAATCCTACGAAGGATGGTAGAAAATAATCACTCGATCGTAAGATCGAATGCTCAAGTGTACTATGTATGATTATGCTAAACCTAATTTGACAGGAGCAGAATCTAGTATTGTTAGGCCTGCTATAACTACTAATAATTTTGAATTAAAACCTAACACAATACAAATGATTCAATAGTTTGTTCAATTTGATAGATTGCAGGACGAAGATCCAAATACTCATATAGGTAATTTCTTAGAGTTCTATGATACTTTCAAAATAAATGGCGTTCCTGATGATGCCATACGACTTCGGTTATTTCCTTTTTCATTAAGGAATAAAGCAAAGCAGTGGTTGAACTCGTTACCACAAGGGTCAATCACAACATGGGACCAAATGACCGAAAAATTTCTTTTAAAGTATTTTCCACCAGCCAAAACGGCCAAATTTAGGAATGACATATCTTCTTTTGTGTAGAATGATGCAGAAACATTATATGATGCATGGGAAAGATACAAGGATCTCCTAAGGAGATGCCCACACCACGGATTACCTTTGTGGCTTCAAGTCCAAACTTTCTACAATGGTGTGAATTCTTCAACAAGGCAAATGATTGATTCATCAGCCGATGAAACTCTGAACAATAAAACTCCTGAAGCGGCCTACTATTTTATTGAGGAGATGTCATTAAACACTTCTCAATGGCAAATCACAAGGGCAAAACTGACAGAATCAGCCGGAGTTTTCAACATCGACGGAGTGACAATGCTATCAACATAGGTGGAGTTAATGAATAAAAAGCTTGATAATTTATGTTCTTCGCAGGTACTTCCAGTAATGCAATGCGAAGCAAGCGGGAATGTGGCGAATGCTGAGTACCCACCCTACCAACCAGGAGTAGAAAACAAGCAGACAAACTATATAGGTAACAATTTCAGATCCAATAATAATCCTTATAGTAATACTTATAACCCAGGTTGGAGGGACCACCCAAATTTTTCGTGGGGAGGACAAGGAAATCAAGGAATTCAAAGGCAACAACCTTCTCCAAATTATCAAAATCAGCCCTACCCACAGGAAAAAAAAAATCAACCCTTGAAGAGATGTTGAAAAATTCATGGTAGCCACAGAATCTCGTCTTCAAAAGACTGATACAAACCTTGATGAACAACAGAATCAATGAAAGGACTCGAGAATCAAGTTAGAGAACTTACTAGGTCAGTGGGACACCTGACAAAGCTAATTTCTGAATGCCAACAAGGACGTCTACCAAGCAACACAAAAATAAACCCAAAAGAGCAAATCCAAGCCATTTCAACTCAAAAGGGTACAGAAGTAGATAGACCCACATCAGCACAAGAAAAGAAGGATAAGACCGAGGTAGCTCAAGAAAAGCCAAAATCGGTAATCAAAGAATACCAACCTCGCATACCTTATTCAAGCATTGAAAAAGATGATTAGGAGGAACAATTGGTAAGTTTCTAAAACTCTTGAAGAAATTACATATTAACTTACATCTTCTTGAAGCTCTTTTTCGATGCCCGATGCAAGGAAATTCTTAAGCAAGTTCTTGACAAACAAACATAAAATAGATGAAGAGCACCATGTGGAATTAAACGCAAGATGCTTAAGAATGCTACGTAACAAGCTACCATAAAAACTAAAAGATCCAGGGAGTTTTACGATTCCATGCTTAATTGGTGGTTTGACTATTGATAATGTGTTAGCTGATTTAGGGGAAAGTATAAATGTTATGCCTTATGCCTTTGTTTAAACGACTAGGTCTAGGGAAGCCCAAACAAACTAGGATGAGTATTCAACTAGTGATAAAGCTGTTAGAAACCCTAGGGGAATTATTGAAGATGTTTTAGTCAAAATCAATAAATTTGTTTTCCCAATAGACTTTGTTGTTTTAGACATGGATGAGGATAATTCAATCCCCTTGATTTTAGGAAGGCCTTTTCTAGCAACTGCTAGAACTAAGATTGATGTTGCCACAGGAGAACTCATACTTTGCATGGGAGATGAATCAATAAATCTTCAAGCTCTCAACTCAGCCAGAGCCATGAATGATGAAGGTACGAAAATTACTCTAGTCGATAATCAAATTATTCAACCTTCATTGCAGGAAACACCACACGACATCAAATCTGAGTCAAACCATAGCATCTTAGTCGACACAGAAGAATCACGTATACTTGAGGTCGACAAATTAGAAGAGCAGAAGACACAAGCAAAGACGGATCCACACGAAGTAAAGTCGGAGGGACCGCCAGAACAGCTCATTGGGACATCGAATCACTTTAAAATAAAAGATGAGGTACACGAAATCTTCCCCCACAACACGGGCGATGTAAGTAATCCAATATTCATAAATTCCACGGTAAACACTTCTCGACCCCAATTTTTTCATGAAAGAAGAACTATAGACGTGAGGGAAGATATTAAAACCTTTAAACCTCCTTGAAATCTTCAACACAAGAATAGTCTAGCTCAAGACTATAAACGAGCGCTTTCAGGAGGCAACTCGAACACTAACAATTTTTACTTTCAAGTTTCTTTTCTTTCCATCTTTCTGTCCTAATTATTTCATTGAAAACTAACATAAAAGTGCAGATTTCTAGGCCACATGGCCTTACATACGGCCATGCCCGTGGCCGTGTGGACCACCAGAACTACCACACTGAAAGAGTAGAGCCGTGCAAGTCAGTCTAACCACCCTCCCAACGTCATGGATCCAACCACCCACAGCACGGGCACCAACAAAAATAGCACGGTCGTGCCTCACAGCCGTGCTAAGATACTGACTTATTTAGCATGGGCAGACCATGCCCGTATATTCCAACCGTGCTCTTATACTGGCTTTTTAGGAACGGGCATGCAAACCAACAAAACGGGCATGGAAGGACAACACACCCCACAACACGGTCGTGTGATACGGCCATGTGAATTGATACACCCTCAGTACACGGGCGTGTGAACGTGCCAAATTTGAAATCCTATTAAATCCCCACAGCCAGTCCTCTTTGTCCCCTCTTCTTTCTTATTCCTTCTTTCTCTTTTCTTTCAAATTTTTCTCCCTATTCATATAAAAGATCCAAGACACTTGAGCAACACAAAGATCATGCCGAAGAAACGTAAGCATTATCTCCTTAGAGGAGACCTCAACATGAGTTCATGCCAGCAGATTCACTTAATTGACAGGCCAAGGGTCTCAAAAACCTTTTTGGTTCTATTTTTCTTTTCTCGTCTCCTTTATTTTCCTTATCTATACTTCTTTTCTGCTTAATTTATTTCATATTAGTTTCTTGGTTTTAGGTTCTAAAGTCTACTATGGAATCACACACCACAGCCTTCGAGGTCACACCCACTTCGCAAACCATCCAACAATAAGGACTTCTTAATCCATTAGTCTTTTCATTCAAATCTAGTTTTCTTCTTAGTCTCATTCTTTTTATTTCCTTAATCTTTAAATTTATTATTAGTATATTATTATTATTTCTCTAGATCTCTTGGCTATATCTTCATAGGCTACCCAATTTCTTCATCTAGCAAATTGCTTCTCGGTAGCCACTCCACTGGGCCCATAGAAAACACCATCACCGCCACCAAAGACGCCCGGGATCATCCAGATTTCAGGGAGTATTACTTTCCCCACTTATGTTCTTGATTTGGCACATAAATTTCATTATCTATCTTTGTACATTGAGGACAATGTACATCTTAAGTGTGGGGGTAATAGTGTCTAACTTTTTGCATAATTCTCAAAACCCTGAAATTAGTCTTGATCTTAAGTATTATTCTCATAATATTAATTAGGATGAAATTTCTAATGATTTATGATTTTATTGATATGTTTTAGAACAAATCATAGTTAATTGTTCATTGATGATTAAATTTGAAGAATACTAGAGAATCAAGCATGATAAGTCTACTTTTCAAAAATAAAAATTGATAGGTTGTTGAACTAAATCTGAGTATTACTTTGAAATTTAAAATCTATAGGGATTGATGTCAAAAACACCCATAATTTCTATGAGATATTGAGCCTTATAGAGCATATATTATTTTTCATGCTCACTTTTATTGATATTGAGTGTGTCAACTTTGAACTGTTATTCTAGAACTTGCCTCATTTAAACATGTCGAAACCACAATAATGATTTGATATATTGAGATGATAAAGGCACCTAGGTTTTAACCCGTTTACCCCACTAAAAAGCCTATCTACACAAATTAACCCCTAGTGAACCCCGTTGAGTCCTAACAACCTTTTTATTGACTCACCCACGAATACTAACCCAAAATCCCTTTGTATTTATTATCAACATTCTTTTGACTACCCCTCTATCGAGAATTGACTTGATCAATTGCCAAATTAGGTTATTTCAATTATCAAAGTTCCTTCTATTAAGTTTTACTTAGTTTGTTCTTAAAAAAAAATCCAAGTTTATTCAATAAAAGAGCTTAGAGCAATTAAACTCCAATTGTTCAAGAAAAAGCTTGTATTAAAGTATTATCAAATTTTAAAGTGAAGAAAATACTCTTTATTATAGAGTAATTATCAATAGTGGTATTATTACTTTTCATTCGATGTAAATATTCATATTTAGTTCATTATTTTTTTGATTAGGTAATTAGTCAATTCAATCTCAATTTTAACTCTCTAATTAAGCCTTTATCCACACCTTTTAACCCAAGCCCCGTTACAACCCTAATAAAGACCTTTTGATCTGTTTATCATCTCATATACAATGGTGGAGATTTGATTTTTAGGCAAGCCTATGTGATTAGTTTTTCAGGTTCGACTTTTGAGCGCTTTTTCTTGATCCTTAAACACTTTGAGTGCTTTGAGTGAATCTTTAGTGAGGATGTCAATCCTTGTCAGTTTTGAATCAAAGGTAATTATTTAAATAACGGGAGACACCTATGTTTTCATGCTACAAAATCATGACTTATCTCATTTGAATCTTTAGGGCACTTCGAACTAAATGATCCATGTATAAATTATCTATGAATTATGATGAGGCATTGTCAATGGGAATTATGAATTTTGTAAAGTTCGTTTTAATTGTAAATTGAGAATTTTGCTTGAGGACAGGCAAAAGCTTAAATGTGGGGGTATTTGATAAACCAAAAAAGTAACATATTTTAATCCCATATTTAGTATGCTTTTGGATGAATTTATCCTTAATTTATGTAAAAAGGTGCTCTTAATCTTTTCTTTTCATGTCTTATACTCATGAAAGCACCCAAGGATAAAAAGGACGCAAAAATGGGTTTAAAACAGACCAAACTGGGCCAACCCAAGAAGTCGGCACGGCTAGGACTTCCTGCCACACGGCCGTGCCCCAATATTTAGATTGCAAACGGTCACACCCTGATTTACACGACCATGCCTCGTCGATAAAAAGCCCAACACTACCGACCCGATGTACACTAACAGGTGCCCCAATTGGCGAGACCCGAAGCACGGCCTCTACCAAGATATTGCACGGGCGTGTCATAGCCGTGCCTAAATCAACAGAATAGAGACACGGGCTGGACAACAATTTACACGAGTGTGCCTTAGCCATGCTCCCGCCACGGAAAGAGCAATTTCACTCAGAATTGGATGCTTAGAGCCCAAGAAATGCAATCTTAAGTCCACTCAAACACTTAGGATGAATTTTACTTGAATTACGAGTACTTAGGAGCCAAGTAAAGTGTAATATCCTGACTTTGTGGGTCTGTGCATTTGATGCGTTGCATGGCTAAATTAGTAGGTGAAGGCTTTGAGGTGTGGATTGGGCTCAGGTTTGGGCTTAAAACTTGGGTTAAATTGCTTATAAATATTGTTAGTGTATAAATTAAAAGTTAAGTGAGTATGTTTAGTAGCAAGTTGGGCTCGTGGCCCAAAGTTGGAGGTGCCATAAATGGATATGTAGGTGGCATCACAAGGGGGAGAAGTTTGGGCCTAGTATTGCCACTTGGGGCCCAAATTAGTGGGTCAAATATTTGACACTTCAAAGGGGAGGGGATGGACGACACCTAGCTACAATTTTAGAGTGTTATTTCTTTTATTTTATGATTAAAAAGGGTGTTAATTAAGAAGGAAGAGGTGGATTTTAGGTGGCCTCTTTTAAAAGAGAGATAAAGGTTGGGTTATCAAGATGGATAGAGGTTATTAGGAGGGAGAGAGTTGGCCGAAATTACAACTCTGAGTGTATGCTTGTGTATTACCGAAATTTTGAAGCCTAGTGTTCATCTTTAGCATTTGATTTCTTTTCTTTCTTTCTCATCTACTCTCTAGCCGAAACCTCTCTACTATTTTTCACCATTGTCGTAACACCTTAAAACCTCACACTTCTCTTCTCTTTTGTTAAGGCCGAATCTCCCTCTTGTCACCAAGGCTGAATTGCATCAAATCTCAACCTTCTCACTTCTTCTTTTCACGATTCATCAAAAGCCGAAAACACAATTGACCTTAGCCGAATCTATATCTCTTTGTTGTTTTTTTTTAAAGCTGAAAAGTTCACTTCTTTGTCACCTTTTGAAACTGATTCTCTTCTAGTTATCCCTCAAAACTGAAAACCCTTCTCCTGTGGTCGAATCTCTCAGTAATCAAAGGGGGTGGTTGATCAGTTGATGCAAGCTATTCGATCGGTTCTAATAGTGTGGTAAGGAACTCTTTGTCATTTGATCTTCTTTCCTATACCTTCAATTAAGTCGACACTAAGGAAACTAATCCCTTTTATTCTTTTGGCCGAACTATGTAAGGGGTCTTTCGGGATTCTTGTAGTTAACGTTTGGAGAAGTGATCATTTGGGATTTGAATATCCAAGGTAAGTGAAGTGTGATTTTAGGCCGAAGGCCATTTACTTTGTTCATCAAATGTTAGAATCGAATCTAACATATACCCTATAGGGATTTCAACATCTCCAAGGACAAGTGATATTTTCAGGATTTAGACAATCAAGGTAAGGGATATTGATATTCGGCCAAGGCCATATTACTTATTAAGGGTGCTGGTTCTAACTATGGTGTTTTAGGGGATTTCCGACAAATCTTCGGGATTTGGCTAAGCAATCTAGGTAAGGTTCCAGTGATTCAGATTTGTTTTTTATTCGTTCAAAAGCCGAAAACTAATCGATTGAGTGTTCTAGTGCCTAGTCGATTGCAAGAGGGGATCATCACGAAGTTTTGGGATTTGGTTGGTAGCCAAATCGGCAGCAAGATAAGGGTTTTGGTCTCGTTAACCCTTTGGGATTTGACTGTTTAGCCGAATGGCTTTTTGCTGATATGCTTAGTGTTGGCCGAATGTAGAAAAAATGGGACTAATGCGTTAGATCGAGATTTTCAGGATTTCGATTAGATCTACGAATAATCAGGTGTGTAGCCCTACACTAATTCCCCTTAGGTTGATAATATTAGATATGTGTTAATGAAAATATGAAAATATGGCTAAGGGTACCATCCAATGGTACGAGCGCATTCAGGTACATTACCCCTTCAACATTTGTAGATAATGTTTAATAACATTGATGTGAAAATATGTGGATTCCCGTTATGGTTTTGGGGTAAGGTAAATTGCATGAAAAATGGCATGTTTTGTATGTTGCATGGGCATATGGGTGATTATGTGAAAGGGGAAGTGATCTGGTGGTTCCTACCACAATATCTGGTGACTCTGTCACATTATCTAGTGACTATGTCACATATTATGAATTTGGTGACTCTGTCACATTATCTAGTGGCTATGCCACATTATAAAGGCGATGTGCAGTTGACTGCAGTGACTGCCTTCGATGGTGTGTAGCAGATGGAGGGTCGATTTAGTAATCCCCACGGTGTGATTGGTAGGTACGGGTGATGTGTAGAGGATGGATTTCTAGGTGGGTTGGGTTGCATCATTGCATATTATTATATGTGAAATGATATGTTTTATCGATTGGGAATCTGTGATGGTTGTTACACACTGAGTCTGTTGACTCACCCTTCGTGGGCTAACTTTTTGCAGATGGCACTCAGTGAATGGACCGGGTCGATAGGAACTTATAGGTGGCCATGCACAGCTCAAATTTTCAGTTTTCTTATTAAGTTTATATCTATCTATTTTGGGTTACATTTTGATGTAATAAGGCCCTTATTACTTAACTATTTAATTTTCTTTGCGTTTTAAATTTCTGATACGATACGAACAACATCAATTGATTTGAAACTCATTTACCTACGGTTTTTCAAGTTAAAAAAAAAGAATAAACTCTAAAATTTAGCATTTCTTTTAACTTGTAACTTTTGAAATATGAAATTATCGATTTAGTACAAATTTAAATTACAACTCAATTTTTAACTTGAGAACAACCCGAATCTATTTTTCTTCGAAACCACCGCGATTTTCAAAATGTAACTATGCTTTACTTAAGGAGCATGCCAAATCTGGTCAGGGCTTGTGGGCCGAGTTTGGGGTGTTTCAATTTAGTATCAGAGTCCGGTTCAAAACTCGGCCTTGAGGGCTTTTTGGGCCCAAAACATTTTCTTTATTTGAAATTGAGTTTTACTAAAGAATGAGCAGGTTTTCTGGCATGGCACTTGAGTCTCCGGCCCGAAGTCCACCAGGTATGTACCCTTAACCCTTGTGTAATTTGTATGTGGGAATTATAGGGACATAGATTAGTAGATTAGGAGTTATTGAACCCTAGGATTAGCTTACTCCAACATCAATTACATAAAATTTAAAGTCCAACCAAACAAACACTGTAAGTGAGTCACCGAGTTAAGGGTGTGGCAATCACAGCGCATGTCTAGGATTGGATTCAAGGGGCTTGGTATTTAAGCAATCCTAGTGACTCACCTCCTCTCCGCTCGAATCCTACCTGGTGCGTAGTGACGGGTCACCCTAACCAAGAGGACTCAATCACAGGCTAAATTTGATAATTAAAACCCGAAAGTGACCAGTCACCTTGTTTTGTACAAACCTAACATTAAACCTTGATTTTGAAATTACCAAAATACCTTTGATTTGAAAAATGACCCAAATACCCCTGATTTGCAAATTGACCAAATTACCCCTAACTTGTAAAATTATCAGGCTACCCACAGTATAGAATGTTGCCGAGTACCCAGAATTGAAAATTTCCAAAATACCCTTATTTCGTAGAATCATCTGGAACCATATTTTGCAAAATTAATGAAATACCCCTGGTTTGTAAAATTACAAAAATACCCTCAATTTATAAAATTACCATATTACCCTTGAATCTTCTTACCAAGTATTCCTATTTTGCAAAAATACCAAAAATCTCTATTTTGCAAAATTTTCAAACACCCTAATTTGGAAAATTACCAAAATACCCTACGGGACAAATTACGAAAATACCCTTGGGTAGTGGAGAACAACAACAATGACAACCACAACACTTTTTCAGAATGAGCGCAAGTTCATGAATGCTGATGATTGGATGAATGAACTTGAGACTGTGTGTGCATATGAATTCGAAAAAACTACTTTTTTTTTAGAACTATTAAACATAAGACTGATCGCGATAAATCAATGGAACAAAAACTAATTCATAAAATTCTTAATTAGATAAATACACCTCGGAAAGATGAGTTCTAGGGGACGTGGTCGTAATGTGCGTGGCCGTGGTAGAGGCTGAATGACCGTGTCGAAACCCATTAGGTTTGGTCAAGGGTCCGAGAATGAAATGCCATCACCACCAGCTACTGGCATTGAATATCAGGATCAAATGGGAGATGATGCAGTATCGCAAGTGATCTGCGAGTACTTGAGAAGGTGGCTAGAGCAGGTGGAGGTATGGGAGCTCGAAAATATGTACCCGAGCAACTCCGAGCTAATGGAGCTGAGTTTTTCGTGGTATATCTGTGTGGCGCCAAATATGGTTGAGTATTGGTTAGAGGCGACAGAGTGAATTATGGATGATTTGGACCTGTCTGCCGAGGAGAAACTGAAAGGGGTAGTGTCGCTTCTCCGCGATGAGTCATATCAATGGTGGCTCACAGTTAGGGATGGTGCTACAGCAGATGATCTCACTTGGGAGTATTTTAAGGTAGCGTATCAGAAGAAGTATATTAGAACCAGCTATATTGATGCACAGAGGAAGGCGTTCTGAGGCTGGTTTAGGAAAATAAGTCCGTAGTGGAGTATGAGGCAGAATTCCTAAGGTTGAGCTAATACGCTCGAGGTATAGTGGCTACAGAGCATGAACGATGTGTCCGATTTGAGGATGGACTAAGGGATGACCTGAGATTGTTGATTGCCCCACAGCAGGAGTGGCAGTTTGCTGTGTTGGTAGAAAAGGCAAAGGTTGTTGAAGGAGTTAAGGAGTCTGTGAGATAGAACACAGACAGGAATAGGCAAAAGAGAGGTTTCAGATCATCAGGGTCATCTGGGAATATCCAAAAGAGACCTAGAATGGATGGGTCGCGAGGTCAATAGGTTGCTACGGGAGGACAGTACCGTACTTGTGCTCAGTATGGAAAGATGCACTTGGGAGAGTGTTGGAAGAAGACGAGAGGATGTTTCAAGTGTGGGTCCAAGGATCACATGATTAGGGATCATGCCCTATGGAAATAGACGGAGCCGACCGATGAAGTCGTGGTCTTAATCAGCAGGATGGGGTGGGCAAAGCAACCACCATGGGTCGTGGTCCGGTTGGCAGAGGTAATGGTTCTGGAAGAGGTTGGGGAACATCGGGCAAAGGTGTTGGTAACACAGAGGTGAGACAGCCAGGTCTAGTGTATGCAGTTCATCGGAGGGAGGATGGTGATGCACCTGATGTCATAATGAGTATGTTCCTTATCTCTGGATTAGCCTTTATTGCGTTGATAGATATTGGGTCAACTTATTCATACATTGCTAGTAAGGTGTCTGGAACTCTGCATGTGAACTCTAAAACTGTACCTAGGAAGATGACTGTACTTAGTCCTTTAGGGCAATTAGTAGTATTAGACAAACTCTTTAGGGCAGTACCTTTGGAAGTTCAGTGGGCGCAATTTCTGGCTGACTTAATGGAGTTGCCATTCGAGGAGTTTGATCTAATCTTAGGCATGGATTGGTTAATGAAGTACCATGCGAATGTGGATTGTGCTGCTAAGCACATGTTGTTAAGAACTCCTGACGACAAAGAAGTTGTGGTGATGGGCGAGAGACGGAATTGCTTGTCAAATGTGCTATCTTCCCTTAAGGCAGAGAAGATGGTGAGAAAAGGGTGTGTAGCTTTTCTGATGTTGATCAGTGCCTTGGAGGCTAAGGAAGCAGCTATAGGAGGAGTTAGAACAGTAAGGGAATTTGTGGATGTCTTTCCGGAGGAGCTATCTGGGTTACCTCCGGATAGGGAGGTGGAGTCTAGAATTGACTTATTGCTGGGTACAGCTCCTGTATCAATTGCTCCATACCAAATGGCACCAAAGGAGCTAGTAGAGCTCAAGGCCCAGATCCAAGAGTTACCCAATCGTGGGTTTATTCGACCCAGTGTGTCTCCATGGAGAGCACCGGTCCTATTTGTGAAGACGAAGGACGGGACTATGCGCATGTGAAACACCCCAAACCCGGCCCACAAGCCCTGACCGGATCTGGTATGCTTCTAAAGAAAAACCTTTCAAATTCTATTTGGGCTTTGCCAAAAACTTATGTGATTTTGAAAACAGTTGATTTGGGTTGGGCTTAAATTAAAAAAAAAAAACCGTGTTGTTTAGATGTTAATACATTCAACTCTAGTATTTAAGAGAAATTTACTTTTAACTTTAATTAGATAATAATCGTATCATACTAAGAATTTTGAAAGCATGCATAAACAATTTAATCCTTTGGCCTTATTACATCAATTAAAAACCCGAAACAATTCAAAACTTAAGTAGAACTAATAAAATGAAATAGTTTTGAGCTTTTCATGGCCACCGCTGAGCTCCTGCCGACCCGGTCCATCACTGATCATCATCTAAAAAATAGTCCCACAAGGGTGAGTCAAGCAGACTCAATGTGTACAATCAACACTAAGTCTCAAAGCAGATTCGGGCATGTCACATCATACATATTCACATAGCATTTATATAGAATGATGTAATTCCGAACCCAAGCCTATATAACCATCGCTACACATCACCCGTACCAACCATCACACCGTGGGACTACTAAGTCAACCTCGATCCGCTACACACCATCGAAGGCGTCATTTGCAATTGACGTGCTCATCGCCCTTATAATTTTGTGGCATAGCCACATTCGTGACATAAGTCACCACATATATATTCATGACATAAGTCACCACATTCATATATTGTGACATAAGTCACCACATTCTTATATTGGGGTATAAAACCACCAATTCACTTCCCTTTACATATCACCCATATGCCCCAAGTCATGCAAAACATGCAAATATTATGCCTTATGCTTTATTCACATTCTTATAGTCGCACTTATGTGCCATAATGAGATATTTATCACAATATACTCATAGTAGGAGTAGGAAAACGTACTGAGTACTTCTGCACCATTACATGGTACCTTAGCCATAATCTTACACTTTTATATTAACACATATAGAAAATTAAAGCAGTAAATCTATCAAGATTTAGTGCGGGGTACACACCTGATTTACTTAGCAATTTACTGAAATCCCGAAAACTCTATCTATCACTTTAGATCTTTAATTCCTATATTTGGCCCACCCTAACATATTAGTAAAAAGCCATTCGGCTAAGAAAACCAAGTCCCGAAGGCTTAATGTAACCAACTTCTTACCTTGCTTGCCGATTTGAGTACTTCTCAAATCCCGAAATTTTGTGATCTTGCCCCCTAGCAATCAGCCAACACTAGATTACCTAAATAATTAGTTTCCGGCTTTTGAATAAACAAGAAATAGATTTGAACTACCAAATTTAGCTTTGGTCGATTAAAATATTCACTTACCTTGTGAATCTAAAATCCCAAAAACACCTTTTGATGCTCCTATCGTTGGCTACCTTCAACAGAGACACATAATATGGCTTAAAGAACATTCGGCCATCCTTAAGGCCTAACACCATGATTTGGCACACTAATAGAAATAAGGGAAATCGATTGCTAAGGAAGAAATACTTACCACCAAACACGATTAAGACTAGGAATGATCAAAAAAGAGTAGTCGACAGCCCCCCCTTAGAGATTCGACTTTAAGACTTCATGATGGAAGAAAAGAATAAGGGCCCTTGATATTCGACTATGACTTCTAATGATGATGAAACATTCGGTATCACAAAGAATATTTTGACCTTTGAAAAACTTGTAAAAAGAAGAGGTGAATGCTTATAATGGTTCTACTAGCCTCTACATCACAAAAGCATATTTGGCTGTGGGAATTGAGGTTGAGAGGAAGGAAAAGAATAGAAGAAGACTAGAAGAATTTGACAAAGGTGACTAGGGAGAATTGACTTCAAATGACAAAGAAGAAAAAGAGAGAACTCTCTTGACTACAAATTTCGGCAATGGAGATTAAAAGATAAACAAACAATTTTGGCACCTAATCCCCCTCTACATAGCCAGAAATACTCACCTACAGAGTCCCTTGGCTGGCCAACACTTATTCTCCTACCTTAGTCGAAATTCCAAAAAAATTTGACCTCATCTTAAACTCTTTCCTCAGTCTCCCTATGCCGTCCATCTCTACTTCTTTTGCCGCAAAAATTAAAGCTTCGTTTAGCTTCCTATGCGACTCAAACCTTGGCCCATTACTCCTGCTTATGGCGTTATTCCCAGAGGCCTTAAGTGGCACCTCCGGGCCACTTTTCCAAGCCTGTTTGTGTGTCACATTTCCTCTAATATTTCTTTTAAGGCCTTTCTGCTTAGCTTCCTCTTTTAGATTTAGAATCTAATACTTTCTAAGGCATTTGTCTACGCGCTAAGGTTCCCAAAATTCATAATGCACATCCACAACACACATAAGCATGCTATTTCATTTAATTAAGCAATTAATGCATAGGCCATAATCCGGGATATTACAGTTCTACCCCCTTAAAATAATTTTTTCCTCGAAATTACCTGGCTAGAATAGGTGGGGGTATTGTTGTCTCATCACTTTTTTCGGCTCCCATGAAGCTTCCTCCGATCCATGATTTCGCCATAACAATTTGACTAAAAGTACTGACTTCCTCCGAACACTTTCACATCTCATTCCAAGATCTGAATCGGCTCCTCTTCGTAGGTCAGGTCTGGCCTTAGCTCCACCTCTTCAACCTGAACTGCGTGAGATGGATTCGATCGATATCGACGTAGCATGGAAACATGGAATACATCGTGCATTTGCTTCAATTCGATGGCAATTCCAACTGGTATGCCACTGGTCCGATTCATTTCCATACCCGATAGGGTCCTATGAACCTTGGACTTAGCTTCTCTTTGTGACCAAATCTCATCACCTTCTTCCAAGGCGATACTTTAAGGAACACTTGATCTCCCACATCAAATTCTATGTCCTTCCATTTGAGATCTGCGTAAGACTTTTGTCTATCGGATGCTTCCTTCAATCGAGCTCAAATTATACTAACCTTCTCCTCTGATTCCGCTACTAACTCTGGACCTAAAATTTGACGCTCTCCCAACTCCGTCCAACACGTAGGAGTGCGGCACTTCCGTCCATACAACACCTCGTATGGTGCTATCCGTATACTGTCCTGATAGCTATTATTGTAAGCAAATTCCGCTAGAGGCAAATATTCTTCCCAACTTCCTCTGAAGTCTATCACACAGCCTCTTAACATATCCTCTAACACTTGGATCACTCGTTCAGACTGCCCGTCAGACTGTGGGTGAAAAGCCGTGCTGAAATCCAATTTGGTGCCTAAAGGCTGATGTAGAGCTTTCCAAAATTGAGACGTGAACCTCGGATCCCTATCCGAGATAATTGACATCGGTACTTCGTGCAACCTTACAATCTCCACTACATACAACCTTGCTAACTTTTGTAGGGAGTAGTCAACCCGCACTGGAATAAAATACGCGGACTTTGTCAGTCGATCCACTATTACCCATACCGAGTCCTTCTTAGTAGGCGTAAGAGGAAGCCCACTAACGAAGTTCATGGTGATTCTCTCCCACTTCCACTGCGAAATTTGTATTGGCTGAAGCAATCCTGACGAAACTTGGTGTTCAGCCTTAACTTGTTGACACGTCAAGCACTTCCCTACAAATTCGGTCACTTCCCACTTAAGGTTAGGCCACCAAAATTGTTCCCTTAAATCTCTGTACATTTTACTACCTCCGGGATGCATAGCATAGGGGCTACTATGCAATTCCCAAAGAATTCTTTGCCTAAGTTCCACATCCTTCGGCATACAGACCTTACCCTTGAAACACAATACTCCTTTATCGTTAATACCATAATCCTCTAACTCTCTATTCTGCGCTTGTCGCAACTTAACACTTAGATCTTCTTCCATTAATTGCCTTTCCTTCACCTCATTCAACCATGTCGGTTTGACTTGCAATTCTGCCAGTAGACTCCCATCATCATATAAGCTTAGATGTGTAAACATTGCCCTCAAATCCGTCACCACCTTCCGACTTAGGGCATCTGCCACTACATTCGCCTTGCGGGTGGTATTCTATGGAACAATCATAATCCTTCAATAGTTCCACCCATCTTCGCTGTCTCAGATTCAACTCCTTCTGAGTCAGCAGATACTTAAGGCTTTTGTGGTCTGTGTAGATTACCAACTTCTTTCCATATAGATAGTGCCTCCACACCTTAAGGGCAAAGACCACTATCGCCAATTCCAAGTCGTGCATCGGGTAGTTAACCTCGTGTGGCCTTAGTTGTCGAGACGCATAAGAGACTACTTTTCCATCTTGCATTAACACGCATCCCAATCTCGTATGGGAAGCGTTACAATACACCACAAAATCCTTCCCCGCCTCCAATTGAATCAAAACTAGAGCTTCGGTCAAAACCTTCTTAAGCTTCTCGAAGCTCTCCTGTTGCTTATTGGTCCATATAAAAGGCACTTCCTTCCTTAATAACTTTGTTAAAGGCGCGGCTATCGACGAGAACCTTTCTACAAACCTTCTATAATAGCCTGCCAATCCTAAGAAACTCCAAACTTCCACCACAGACCTAGAGGGTTTCGATCCAAAACTACCTCAATCTTCCGAGGATCCACTCTTATTCCTTCAGCAGATACCACATGTCCTAGAAACGTCTCCTCCTTAAGCCAAAATTCACACTTGCTGAATTTGGCGTAGAGCTTCTTCTCCCTCAACACTTGTAACACAATTCGGAGGTGCTCATTATGCTCTTCCTCTGACTTTGAATACACCAATATGTCATCTATGAACACAACAACAAATCGGTCCAGATAGGGTTGGAAAACCCGATTCATCATGTCCATAAACGCGGCTGAGGCATTAGTCAAACCAAACAACATTACCAAGAACTCGTAATGCCTGTACCTTGTTTGGAAAGCCGTCTTATGGATATCAGCCTCCTCCACCTTAAGCTGATGATATCCAGACCTTAGATCTATCTTCGAGAATACTGCGGCCCCCTTAAGCTGATCAAGCAAGTAATCAATTCTTGGCAATGGGTACTTGTTCTTGATGGTCAGCTTTTTCAACTGACGATAATCTTTGGACATACACATAGTTCCGTCCTTCTTCTTCACAAAAAAGACCGGTGCCCCCCATGGAGACACACTGGGTCGGATGAAACCATGGTCAAGCAATTCTTGAATCTGAGCCTTAAGCTCGACCAACTTCTTTGGTGCCATTCTGTATGGGGCAATGGACACAGGAGCTATACCCGGCAGTAAGTCAATTTCAAACTCCACCTCCCTGTCTGGGGGTATTCCGGGTAATTCCTTCGAAAAGACATCCACAAACTCCCTTACAGTTCTAACTCCATTAACTCCCCTTTCATTTGTATCCAAAGCACAAATAAAGGCCAAAAATGCCTTACACCCCTTCCGAACCATCTTATCCGCCTTCAATGCCGAAACTATGTTAGACACATAGTTCCTCCTTTCGCCTATCATAACTATCCCCTCATCCTCAGGGGTCCTTAACTCCATTCATTTGGCTACACAATCCAATATGCCCGATACTCTACTAGCCAGTCCATGCCAAGTATGAGATCGAATTCTTCAAAAGGTAATTCCATTAAGTCACTAAAAATACCATTCCTTGAAGCTCCAAAGGTATTCTCCGAAACATCTTATTCACTACCATAGTTTGACCTAGTGGGCTTACTACAGTCATCTCCCTACTAGATAGTTCAGAGGCTATTCCTAGAGTTTCAACTACTCTACATGCAACATAGGAATGGGTTGAGCCCACATCAATCAAAGTAACATAAGGTTTGCCAAAAATAAAGAATGTACCGGTTATGACATCCGGTGTGTCTCCGTCTTCCCTCCGATGAACTGCATAAACTAGACCCGATGTCTGGCCTCTATGTTACCACACCTCAGCCCGGTGCTCCTCGTCCTCTATCGGTACCGTTACCTCTGCCAGCCGTACCACGACCTCGTGGTGGCTGCTGTACTCCTCTCTCAGCCTGATTAGATCCTTGACCTATTGGTCGTCCCCTTGATTCTCTCGGGATAATCCTTAATCATGTGGTCCTTGGACCCACACTTGAAGCATCCTCCTGTCTTTTTCCAACACTCACCCAAGTGCTTTTTCCCACACTGATCACAAGTACGATACTACCCTCTAGCAGCAGCTTGCTAACCTCACGGCCCATCAACTCTAGGTCTCTTTTGCTCATTCCTAGATGGCCTTGATGATCCAAAACCTCTTTTCTGCCTATTTCGATTAGTGTTCTGCCTTACAAAATCCTTGATACCCTCTTCTACCTTAGCCTTCTCCACTAACACAGCAAATTCCCGCTCCTGTTGTGGGGCTATTAATAATCTTAGGTCATCCCTCAGTCCGTCCTCAAAACAGACACACCGCTCATGCTCAGTTGACACTATGCCTCGAGCATAATTGCTCAGCCTTAGAAATTCAGCCTCGTCTCAGCTACGGACTTGTTCCCTTGAACCAGCCCCAGAAATGCCTTCCTCTGAGCATCGATATAATGAGTACCCACATACTTCTTATGGTATGCTGCTTTAGCATACTCCTACGTGAGCTCCTCAGCTGTAGCACCATTCCGCACCGTGAGCCATCATTGATATGACTCATCGCGGAGAAGCGACACCAACCCTTTCAGCTTTTCCTCGTCAGTTAAGTCGAGCTCATCCATAATTCGCTCAGTTGCCTCCAACCAATACTCAGCGGTATTGGGTGCTACACCTGATATACCACGAAACACCTCAGCTCCGTTGGCTCGGAGTCGCTCAGGTACCGACTTTCGAGCTCCCATGCCTCCACCTGTTCCAGCCACCCTTTCTAAAACCCGCAGCATCGCCTGTGACACTGCGTCATCCCCAGTCTGATCCTGGTATTCCACATCAACGGCTGATGGTGGCGGTGGTGGCATTTCATTCTCAGATCCTTGACCCAATCTAACGGGTTCAAACACGATCATTCGGCCTCTTCCACGGCCACGTAGGTTACAACCACGTCCCCTTGAATTCATACTAGGGGTATTTTTGTAATTTTTCAAGCCAGGGTCTTTTCAAAAATTTTTTTCGCAAAATATGATTCCTGGTGACTTTTCAAAACAAGGGTGTTTTTAAAAATTTCTAGATTGAGGGTACTTTGGTAGTTTTCCTTTCTAAGGGTATTTTGGTCATTTGTACAAGTTAGGGGTAATTTGGTCATTTTGCAAATCAGGGGTAATTTCGTAAATTTTTCAAATCAAGGTGTCTTGATATTTTGTAAAGTTTTTTTGGATACTCTTGCAAAGTAGGGAAATTTTATTGAAATCAAGGGTAATATGGAAATTTTAGAACCAAGGGCATTTTAGTAATTTTTACCACTAGGGGTATTTAGGTAATTTGTATATTTAAAATTCTTAGAAAGTTTTTCCAAAATATTAATTTTCACAATTCAAAAGGGTAGTTTGTTGACTTTTAAGACTAGGGTTTCCATAAAAATGTGGCTAGTCCCTTTCGGGTTTTAATTATTAAGTTTAGCCTATGGCTGAGTCCTCTTGGTTAGGGTGAACCATCACTACGCACCAGGTAGGATTCAAGTGGGTAGGAGGCAAGTCACTAGGACTACTTAAATACCAAGCTCCCACTGAAACCAATCCTAAACATGCGCACAAGGGTTGCCACACCTAACTCGGCGACTTAGTCACAGGTTTGTTTAATTGTGCATTAAAGTTTTATGTAATGGTTGGGGTAACCTAGTCCTAGGGTTTAATTCCTAGTCCACTATTCTACGTCCCTATATCTTCCCACATATAGATCACAGAAGAATTAGGAGTACTTACCTGGTGGACTTCGGGCTAGAGACTCAGGTGCCATGCTAGAAAACCTGCTCATTTCTTAGAAAAATCCACTTTCAAAAAAGAGAAAACATTTTGGGCCCTAAAAGCCCTCAAGGCCAAGTTTTGAACATGGCTCTGATACCAGACTGAAACACCCCAAACCCAGCCCACAAGCCCTGACCGGATCTGGCATGCTTCTAAAGAAAAACCTTTCAAATTCTATTTGGGCTTTGCCAAAAACTTATGTGATTTTCAAAATAGTTGATTTGGGTTGGGCTTAAATTTAAAAAAAACCGTGTTGTTTAGATGTTAATACATTCAACTCTAGTATTTAAGAGAAATTTACTTTTAACTTTAATTAGATAGTAATCGTATCATACTAAGAAGTTTGAAAGCATGCATAAACAATTTAATCCTTTGGCCTTATTACATCAATTAAAAACCCGAAATAATTCAAAACTTAAGTAGAACTAATAAAATGAAACAGTTTCTGAGCTTTGCATGGCCACCGCTAAGCTCCTGTCGACCCGGTCCATCACTGATCATCACCTGAAAAATAGTCCCACAAGGGGTGAGTCAAACAGACTCAATGTGTACAATCAACACTAAGTCTTAAACAGATTCAGGCATGCCACATCATACATATTCACATAGCATTTATATAGAATGATGCAATTCCCAAACCCAAGCCTATATAACCATCCGCTACACATCACCCGTACCAACCATCACATCGTGGGGACTACTAAGTCAACCCTCCATCCGCTACACACCATCGAAGGCAGTCGCTGCAGTTGACGTGCTCATCGCCCTTATAATTTTGTGGCATAGCCACTAGGATATACATTCGTGACATAAGTCACCACATTCATACATTCGTGACATAAGTCACTACATTCTTATATTGGGGTATAAAACCACCAATTTACTTCCCCTTTACATATCATCCATATGCTCCATGTCATGCAAAACATGAAAATATTATGCCTTATGCTTTATTCACATTATTATTGCTGCACTTATGTGCCATAACAGATATTTATCATAATATACTCATAGTAGGAGTAGGAAAGCGTACCTGAGTACTTCGTATCATTACATGGTACCTTAGCCATAATCTTACACTTTTATATTAACACATATAGTAAATTAAAGCAGTAAATCTATCAAGATTTAGTGCGGGGTGCACAACTGATTTACTTAGCAATTTACTGAAATCCCAAAAACTCGATCTATCACTTTAGATCTTTAATTCCTATATTTGGCCCACCCTAACATGTTAGTAAAAAGCCATTCGGCTAAAAAAACCAAATCCCGAAGGCTTAATGTAACCAACTTCTTACCTTGCTTACCGATTTGAGTACTTCTCAAATCCCGAAATTTTGTGATCTTGCCCCCTAGTAATCGGCCAACACTAGATTACCTAAATAATTAGTTTTCGACTTTTGAATAAATAAGAAATAGATTTGAACTACCAAATTTAGCTTTGGCTAATTAAAATATTCACTTACCTTGTGAATCTAAAATCTCGAAAACACCTCTTGATGCTCCTATCGTTGGCTACCTTCAACAGAGACACATAATATGGCTTAAAGAACATTCGGCCATCCTTAAGGCCTAACACCATGATTTTGGCACACTAATAGAAAGAAGGGAAATCAATTGCTAAGAAAGAAATACTTACCACTAAACATGATTAAGACTAGGAAAGATCAGAAAAGAGTGGTCGACAGCCCCCTTAGAGATTTGGATTTAAGACTTGCGACAGAAGAAAAAGAATAAGGGCCCCTTAATATTCGGCTATGACTTCTAATGATGATGAAACATTCGGGTATCACAAAGAATATTTTGACTTTTGAAAAACTTGTAAAAAGAAGATGTGAATGCTTATAATGGTTCGGCTAGCCTCTAAATCACAAAAGCATATTCGGCTACAGGGGAATTGGGGTTGAGAGGAAGGAAAAGAATAGAAGAAGAGTAGAAGAATTTCGACAAAGGTGACTAGGGAGAATTCGGCTTCAAATGACAAAGAAGAAAAAGAGAGAATTCTCTTGACTACAAATTTCAGCAATGGAGATTAAAAGATGAACAAACAATTTCGGCACCTAATCCCCCTCTACATAGCCGAAAATACTCACCTACAGAGTCCCTTGGCTGGCCAACACTTATTCTCCTACCTTAGCCGAAATTCCAAAAGAATTTGACCTCATCTTAAACTCTTTCCTCAATCTCCCTATGCCGTCCATCTCTACTTCTTTTTGCCGTAAAATTAAAGCTTCATTTAGCTTCCTATGCGACTCGAACCTTGGCCCATTACTCCTACTTATGGCGTCATTCCTAGATGCCTTATGTGGCACCTCCGGGCCACTTTTCCAAGCCCGTTTGTGTGTCACACTTTCTCTAATATTTCTTTTAAGGCCTTTCTCCTTAGCTTCCTCTTTTAGATTTAGAATCTAATACTTTCTAGGCATTTGTCTACGCACTAAGGTTCACAAAATTCATAATGCATATCCACAACACACATAAGCATGCTATTTCATTTAATTAAGCAATTAATGCATAGGCTATAATTTGGGATATTACAGCATGTGCATAGATTACCGGCAGTTGAATAAGCTAACCATCAAGAACAAATATCCATTGTCAAGGATAGATGACTTGTTCGATCAGCTTAAGGGGGCCGCAGTATTTTTGAAGATAGATCTAAGGTTAGGATATCATCAGCTTAAGGTGAAGGAGGCTGATATCCATAAGATAGCTTTTCGGACAAGGTACGGGCATTATGAGTTCTTGGTAATGCCGTTCGGATTGACAAACGCCCCAACCACGTTTATGGACATGATGAACCGGGTTTTCCAACCCTACCTGGATCGGTTTGTTGTTGTGTTCATAGATGATATCCTAGTGTATTTCAAGTACGAGGAAGAACATGATGAGCATCTCCAAGTTGCGCTACAAGTGTTAAGGGAAAAGAAGTTGTATGCCAAGTTCAGGAAGTATAAATTTTGGCTGAAGGAAGTTACGTTCTTAGGGCATGTGGTGTCTGCCGAAGGAATAAGGGTGGATCCTCGAAGATTGAGGCAGTATTGGATTGGAAACCACCTAAGTCTATGGTGGAAGTTCGTAGTTTCTTGGGATTAGCAGGCTACTACAAGAGATTTGTTGAGGGATTCTCGTCGATAGCAGCACCTTTGATGAAGTTGTTGAGAAATGAGGTACCTTTCTATGGGCGGATAAGCAGCAGGAGAGTTTCAAGAAGCTTAAAAAGGTATTGATAGAGGCTCCGATTTTGATTCAGCCTAAAGCAGGGAAGGACTATGTGGTATATTGTGATGCTTCCCATACAAGATTGGGATGTGTCCTTATGCAAGACGGGAAGATGGTCGCTTATGCATCTCGACAATTGAGGCCACTTGAGGTTAACTATCTGATGCATGATCTAGAGTTAGCGGTGGTGGTATTCGCTCTTAAGGTGTGGAGGCATTACTTATATGTAGAGAGATCGGTGATCTACACGGACCACAAGAGCCTGAAGTATTTGCTGACTCAGAAGGAGCTGAATTTGAGACAACGTAGGTGGGTGGAGTTGTTGAAAGATTACGATTGCTCAATAGAGTATCACCCGGGTAAGGCAAATGTTGTGGCAGATGCCTTAAGTCAGAAAGTAGTGTCGGAGTTAAGGGCGATGTTTACACATTTGAGCCTCTATGATGATGGAAGCTTGCTAGCAGAATTGCAAGTGAAGCCGACGTGGCTAGGTCAGGTTAAGGAGAAACAATTATTAGATGATGAACTAAGTGCTAAGCTGCCACAAGTACAAAGTGGGGAATTGGAAAATTTTGGTGTAAATGATGATGGAGTGTTGTGTTTTCAGGGAAAGGTCTGTATGCTGAAGGATGAGGAGTTAAGGTAAAGAATTCTTTAGGAATCGCATAGTAGCCCTTATGCTATGCATCCTAGAGGAAGTAAGTTATATAAGGATCTACGAGATCAGTTTTGATGGCCTGGTCTTAAGTGGGAAGTTACAGAGTTTGTAGGGAAGTGCTTAACGTGTCAGCAAGTCAAGGCTGAACACCAAGTACCGTCAGGGTTGCTTCAGCCGATAAAGATTTCGCAATGGAAGTGGGAGAGAATTACCATGGACCTCTTTGGTGGGCTTCCCCTTATGCCTACTAAAAAGGACTCGGTATGGGTGATAGTAGATTTGTTGATGAAGTCTGCACATTTCATACTAGTGCGGGTTGACTATTTGTTGTAGAAATTGGCAAAGTTGTATATAACAGAAATCGTGAGGCTGCACGGAGTGTCGGTGTTGATTATCTCGGATAGGGATCCGAGGTTTACGTCTCGATTTTGGAAGGTGCTACATCAAACTTTGGGCACCAAGTTGGATTTCAGTATGGCATTCCATCCACAGTCGGATGGTCAATCTGAGCGGGTAATTCAAGTCTTGGAGGATATGTTGAGGGGTTGCGTGATGGACTTCAGAGGGAGTTGGGAGGAGTTCTTGCCTTTAGCGGAATTTGTGTACAATAATAGCTATCAGGCAAGTATTCAGATGGCACCGTACGAAGCGCTGTATGGACGAAAGTGTCGCACTCCTACATGTTGGACGGAATTGGGAGAACGTTAGGTTTTGGGTCCAGAGATTGTGGCAGAATCCGAAGAAAAGGTTAAAGTAATTCAGACATGATTGAAGGAGGCATCCGACCTACAAAAGTCATACGCAGATCTTAAGCGGAAGGAGATTGAGTTTGCTGTGGAAGATTATGTGTTTCTAAAAGTTTCATCGTGGAAGAAGGTGATGAGATTTGGTCGCAAGGGAAAGTTAAGTCCCAGGTTTATAGGACCTTATCGGGTGTTGAAGCGGGTTGGACCAGTAGCGTATCAGTTAGAATTGCCTTCAGAGTCGGAGCAAATACACAATGTGTTTCATGTTTTGATGCTACGTCGTTACTGATCAGATCCATCTCATGTGATACCGGTTGTGGAGGTGGAGCTGAGACTAGATCTGTCCTATGAGGAAGAGCCGATTCAGATACTGGAACGGGATGTAAAGGTGCTTCAAGGAAATTGGTCCCTCTAGTCAAAGTGTTATGGCGTAACCATGGATCGGAAGAAGCCTCGTGGGAGCCAGAGGAAGCGATGCGATAGCAATACCCTCACTTATTCTAGCCAGGTAAATTTTGAGGCCGAAATTTATTTTAAGGGGGTAGAACTATAATATCTTGACTTTGTGGGTCTGTGCATTTGATGCATTGCATGGATAAATTAGTAGGTGAAGGCTTTGAGGTGTGGATTGGGCTCAGGTTTGGGCTTAAAACTTGGGTTAAATTACTTATAAATAATGTTAGTGTATAAATTAAAAGTTAAGTGAGTATGTTTAGTAGCAAGTTGGGCTCGTGGCCCAAAGTTGGAGGTGCCATAAGTGGATATGTAGGTGGCGTCACAAGAGGGAGATGTTTGGGCCTAATGTGGCCGCTTGGGGCCCAAGTTAGTGGGTCAAATATTTGGCACTTCAAATGGGAGGGGATGGACGGCACCTAGCTACAATTTTGGAGTGTTATTTCTTTTATTTTATGATTAAAAAGGGTGTTAATTAAGAGGGAAGAGGTGGATTTTAGGTGGCCTCTTTTAAAAGAGAGATAAAGGTTAGGTTATCAAGATGGATAGAGGCTATCAAGAAGGAAAGAGTTGGCCAAAATTCCAACTCTGAGTGTATGCTTGTGTATTGCCGAAATTTTGAAGCCTAGTGTTCATCTTTACCATTTGATTTCTTTTCTTTCTTTCTCATCTACTCTCTAGCCGAAACCTCTCTACCATTTTTCATCATTGCCGCAACACCTTAAAACCTCACACTTCTCTGCTCTTTTGTTAAGGCCGAATCTCCCTCTTGTCACCAAAGCTAAATCGCATCAAATCTCAACCTTCTCACTTCTTCTTTTCATGATTCATCAAAAGCCGAGAACACAATTGACCTTAGCGGAATCTACATCTCTTTTCTATTTTTTTTAAAGCCGAAAAGTTCACTTCTTTGTCACCTTTTGAAACCGATTCTCTTCTAGTTATCCCTCAAAACTGAAAACCCTTCTCCTGTGGCTGAATCTCTCAGTAATCAAAGGGGTGGTTGATCAGTTGATGCAAGCTATTCGATCGGTTCTAATAGTGGGGTAAAGAACTCTTTGTCATCTGATCTTCTTTCCTATACCTTCAATTAAGTCGACACTAAGGAAACTAATCCCTTTTATTCTTTTGGCCGAACTATGTAAGGGGTCTTTTGGGATTCTTGTAGTTAACGTTTGGAGAAATGATCATTCGGGATTGGAATATCCAAGGTAAGTGAAGTGTGATTTTAGGCCGAAGGCCATTTACTTTGTTCATCAAATGTTAGAATCGAATCTAACATATACCATGTAGGGATTTTGACATCTCCAAGGACAAGTGATATTTTCGGGATTTAGACAATCAAAGTAAGGGATATTGATATTCAGCCAAGGCCATATTACTTATTAAGGGTGCCGATGCTAACTATGGTGTTTTAGGGGATTTCAGACAGATCTTCGGGATTTGGCTAAGCAATCTAGGTAAGGGTTCTAGTGATTCAAATCTATTTTTATTCATTCAAAAGCCGAAAACTAATCAATTGAGTGTTCTAGTGCCTAGCCGATTGCAAAGGGGGATCATCACGAAGTTTTGGGATTTGATTGGTAACCAAATCGGCAGCAAGGTAAGGGTTTTGGTCTCATTAACCCTTTGGGATTTGACTGTTTAGCCGAATGGCTTTTTGCTAATATGCTTAGTGTTGGCCGAATGTAGGAAAAAGGGGACTAGTGTGTTAGATTGGGGTTTTCAAGATTTCGATTAGATCTACGAATAATCAGGTGTGTAGCCCTACATTAATTCCCCTTAGGTTGATAATATTAGATATGTGTTAATGAAAATATGAAAATATGGCTAAGGGTACCATCCAATGGTATGAGTGCATTCAGGTACGTTACCCCTTTAACATTTGTAGATAATGTTAAATAACATTGATGTGAAAATATGTGGATTCTCGTTATGATTTTGGGGTAAGGTAAATTGCATGACAAATAGCATGTTTTGTATGTTGCATGGGCATATGGGTGATTATGTGAAAGGGGAAGTGATCTGGTGGTTCCTACCACAATATCTGGTGACTTTGTCACATTATCTGGTGACTATGCCACATATTATGAATCTGGTGACTCTGTCACATTATCTGGTGGCTACGCCACATTATAAGGGCGATGTGCAGTTGACTGCAGTGACTGCCTTTAATGGTGTGTAGCGGATGGAGGGTCAATTTAGTAATCCCCACTGTGTGATTGGTAGGTACGGGTGATGTGTAGAGGATGGATTTCTAGGTGGGTTGGGTTGCATCATTACCTATTATTATTATATGTGAAATGATATGTTTTATCGATTGGGAATTTGTGATGGTTGTTACACACTGAGTCTGTTGACTCACCCTTCGTGGGCTAACTTTTTGCAGATGGCACTCAGGGAATGGACCGGGTCGGCAGGAACTTATAGGTGGCCATGCATAGCTCAAATTTTCAGTTTTCTTATTAAGTTTATATCTATCTATTTTGGGTTACATTTTGATGTAATAAGGCCCTTATTACTTAACTGTTTAATTTTCTTTGCGTTTTAAATTTCTGATACGATACGAACAACATCAATTGATTTGAAACTCAATTACCTATGATTTTTCAAGTTAAAAAAAAGAATAAACTCTAAAATTCGGCATTTCTTTTAACTTGTAACTTTTGAAATATGAAATTATTGATTTAGTACAAAATTAAATCACTACTCGATTTTTAACTTGAGAACAACCCGAATCTATTTTTCTTCGAAACCACCACGATTTTCAAAATGTCATACGAGGCTTAACTATGCTTTGTTTAAGGAGCATGCCAGATCTGGTCAGGGCTTGTGGGTCGGGTTTGGGGTGTTTCATAAAGCATCCCAAACGTCTATATAAACAATCCAAGGCAGCAATTCAAGATCATCAAGTTTTAGCAGAGTTTTCTGCCAGAGCTTTACTCGTTTAGGGAATTACTCGAGGATAGCCAGTTGATCCATCTCGAAGAGTCAGAATTCTACTCAAGACGGAGGATCTCTCCTTCAATTCCTTCAGGGGGTTTTAGGGATTTCTTATGTTTTGTTTTATCTTTTCTCTTGAGATGTTTTCTTATTTTATTATGAACTAGATCCTTCAAATACCTGAAGGGGATGAAACCTATGATGGATTTTGTTATTTGATTTATTGGTTTATATGATAAATACTTAGTTTGTTCTTAATTATGTGGCTTAATTTAATCGATGTGCTTAGGTGGAGGAGGAATAGATACGGCTAAGAGTAGATCTAGCATAATTAAGTGGAGTTGATCGGCGCTTTGAAGATAGGGTTACAAAATTTTGCGGATTAGGTGAAACCTAATATGGGAGTCCATTGATCGATTCTTTGCTTCCCTAGGGGTTATTATAAGAGAATGAGAGTTCCACTAATTAACCTAAGGTTAGACATTATTTGCTTGAGAGAAGGTTTAATATAGTTTAGGAGTCTCACGGATCAAGCTAGGTAAAAGAAATCATATGAATTGAAAAGGTAGATAATAAGTGAAGTCATAGGTGAATTCTTCCCGAGGGTATCGTCTTTATCAACTGAGTTTTCCAAAGTCTTTTCCCAGTTTATTCTTTTGTCTTTGCATTTAGTTTAAGTATTTCATTAGTCTTAGATAAGTTAATTAATCACTCCATATTTAAGTCTAAATAATAGGAAGAAAGTGACTAGTAGTACTTTTAGGTTCCTTGGGCTCGATAAGATATTCTTGCCTGAGCTATACTACTGTTCGATAGGTTCGCTTGCCTCTATCGTTGTCGCGGTCAGTCTATAGGTTCGATCACTCTTTTATAAATATTAAAACTAGACTATTTTGCAGCGATCACCAGGTTAGCTACTTTTCTGACTATGCCATATAAATATATATGTTAACATGAATATGCATATGCTTTAACTATTTTATGTAAGCTGTTACACGTTGCATCCATTTCACTATGAATGTATGTTGCATGGGAATGGGGATATGACAATATTGAAAGGGCAATGTAATTTGGTGGCTTTGCCACATCTATGGGTGACGTTGTCACAATTATTTCGGTGGCTATGCCACATATTTTGACGATGATCAGCTGACTGCAGAATGACTGCCATCGATGGTGGGTAGCAGTAAGGGTCGATTGTAGAAATCCCCACTGGTGTGTTTGGCAGGAATGGGCGGTGTGTAGCGGATGGATACCTAGGTTGGGTTGGGTTTTGCATCATTTTTGCATACGTTATGTGCTATACTATGTTAATAGGGCTAAGGACCGGTCCGACTCTGAATTGGCTTCGCCCAAGGTGATTGTGTAAGCGCTAAAGCCCAGATGGTATTTGAATGGGCTTGGGCCCAGTTATGGTTCGTGTAGGATAATTGCACACTGAGTCTTCTTGACTCACCCGTTCTGCTTAAAATTTTACACGTAATTCTTAATCCAGTGGATATGGGTCGGGGTGGAATTCGAGGTGGCCATGCACGATTTCAGTAAATTGAACTTTACTTTTCTTTGAATTTTCTTTAATTTGGGGATTTTGGTTATGTAATAAGGCCATTAGTATTTTGGATTTAATTTTAAACACTTTAATTTATGAATTAATTGGTATGATCTTTTCTTAATAAAATGAGAATGACAGTTTTTATTTTCAAAACTTAACCAACAAATTTACAAACGATATTGGACAACATCTCAAGTTAATTTTAAAGTAACAACAAGTGTTTTCAAACATCACCTAAAAACATATACTGAGTTAAATGCAAGTTTTCAAAATAAACACTGATTTTTCGAATGATCAACCGAACTTGAGGTTTAAAAAGAAAAAAATTTCGCTAATGTTTTCAGATGATCGCGAAGTTTCATGTGACGCATCGAATCCGATCATAACGTTTAGGCCGGGTTTAGGGTGTTACACCATAAGTCTATCTTGGAAAACAAGGTGGCTCACTTCAATTGATCAAACAAATCATCGATTCATAGCAACGGGTACTTGTTCTTCACAGTTACCTTGTTGAGTTGTCAATAATCTATGCATAACCTCATGGAACCATCTTTCTTCTTCACAAATAATACAGGAGCACCCCACGAATAATAGCTTAGCCTTGCGAAACCTTTATCCGTTAATTCTTGCAACTATGCCTTCAACTCTTTTAGCTCGATTGGAGCCATTTTGTATGAGGCAATAGAAATGGGGGCAGTACCAGTAGCTAACTCAATCCCAAATTTGATTTCTCTAAGCGGGGTAGCCCTGGCAATTCCTCTAGGAAAACATCTGGATACTTACATACTATAGTCACTGATTGAATTCTCAACTCAGTCTCTTTAGCATTCATCACGAAGGCAAGTTAAGCTTCGTACCCCTTTCTTAAATATTTCTGAGTCAAGAAGGATGATATCACTATTGGTGTTCTGTCTTGCTTATCTGATTCAACATGAATAAGATCTCAACCTTGACATTTTAACTCAATAAACTTCTTTCCATAATTCACAATCACATCATGAGTAACTAACCAATCCATCCCAAGGATGACATTGAACTCATCAAACGGTAATAGCATGAGATTAGCAGGAAAACAATGACCCCTAATCATCAAAGGGAAACCTTTGCATATTCTATCAACCAATACACATCTGTGTAGGGGATTCGACACTCTTAAAGAACCCTTGGTTGGCCACCTTGGAGAGCCATCAACAAAGGAGCAAAGCAAAGGAGCGAAGGAGCCTCGTCAGTCAGAGTCTTGGGTAACAGCCACTCTGAATTGGGTTTAATCTTTCTTTTCTTTAATTTAACCTAAAGATGTTTGTTATGTGTTCTTTGTTCTCGTTTAAAACAATGTTAGCTTAATTTTATTTAAGCTAGGATGATTGCTTTGATTAAATAATATTTATTTGATTCATGCTTATAATGTTTGTGCCTCAATCGATCATGTTTTCAATTAAAATCATGTCTGTATTTCGTTCATACGTGATTGAAATGCACCTGAATTAGCTTATCGATCCTGACCAGATGACGGCTAATGGACACATAATTGAAATGTGCATGCTCAATTTAGATCCTGACCCGATTAAATTGTAGGTTGCGTAACAACTCTGACCAAGCTTTGTTATCTACATAGTTTTTATATTTGTGTGATTAAACAGTTTCAAACCTGACACGTCCCTGTTACCTCAAATGAATGCTAAGAAACCCTTAGTAAATAAGGATCAGTAAAATAAGTATTTACTAAGTAAAGGGTTCTGAAAGGATATAATGTAGTTTCCAAACTCATCAAAGATCGAGTTGCCATGGAATGTTTTTTTCGAATGTTATTAAGCATGTTGATAATAAATTAAGTTTAAAGTAATTGTACTAGTTTATTTATGTTGTAATTGTTGCAAATTGTGTTTTATTTTGCTAGAATATATTTTATTCATATAGTTTGCATACTTAGGATAATTTGCATTAGGGATCATTGCATTTAGTTTTATATATTTTAATCACCACATCTCAACTATATTATGTATTTATTTACCAAATTATTAATGTATTTTTACAAATTAAGTGACTTGGCCCAAATACAATCCTTGTGGAGATGATAACTCGATACTTACTTATTACTTTATAATGACTGTGTACACTTGCACAAACCTACGCGTTACAAGTTTTTGGTGCCGTTGCCGGGGATTGTCAATTGTTGCCATAGTCATTTCTTTCGTGAAATTATTTATTTTCAATTAGATTCATTCCTAACATTACTAACTTATTCTTTTTAATTTTTTTATTTTCTTTTTAGGTGTTTATGAGCATAGATCAGATTATTGATTTACTCCCTATAGACCCTGAAATTGAGTGAACTTTTAGACAAAGAAGACATGAACGAACAGCTTATAGACAAGTCGAGATGGACCTTTGAAATAAGAATCAAGACAAAGGTAATGAAGCCGATCATGTACGAAATCCCACCCTCATTACTGATGATAGGGATTGATGCATCAGACAATATGCTGTGTCACTTTTCAGTGAGTTAAATCTAGGAATTAGAATGCCAGATATTGAGGCAATCCAATTTGAATTGAAATCAGTGATGTTTCAAATGCTACAAATGGTGGGCCAATTTAGTGGTATGCCCACGGAAGATCCACATCTCCATCTTCAATTGTTTATGAAGGTGAGTGATTCATTCAAGATAGACGGTGTGACTGAAGATGCGCTGAGCTTGAAGTTGTTTCGTACTCGTTGCGAGATCGAGCACGAGCACGGCTCAATTCATTGCCACCATGTAACACCCATAACCCTTATCTATCGTTGAATTAGGGTTATGAGGCATTACCGAACATAGCATAGTTCTAAACAGTCATTTATTTCAAATCCATCTTCGTAATTTAAAACTCATCAGAACACTTATCTTAATCACTTTTGAACTTAAATCCATTATATTACTTTCATTGGCATATTTTAAAAATTATTCAGATATAAATATATATATAAATATCATTACACATCATATATCAAACGTATAATAAAAATTTATCAAAAGCTAATTATCACACATCACATTTTATAATCTAAGCATGTTCATATATTAGAATCGATTATCAACCACAAAATGCAATTTTGGTTATCATACCTTATGTCCGAATATATTAATGGTTAATAACAAACATGATACTCATTCACATCCAAACAAAATGAACCATAACTCAATTTAGGTTTCACTCCTTTATGCGGTATTGATTTCATTTAAACTAATATAATTTAAATCTAAACTTACTTCTTTCCTAATCACCAAAACCATGAGCATATGACCTTGATATTTTAAGCCATTTTAAGCACAAATAACAAATACAAATTCACATAGTTCACATCCAATTTATATGCTTTAATATGTGCCAAAATTTCATTCACACAATCAAGCTAAATTGTTTCTTATTCGATCATTCTATATAACATTCAATATATAAAATATATACTATAAACCAAATATCATGCTCATCTTTGTAGTTCCAACGCCATATTCATATATAAAAATACATTTACATTATTAAAGAAACTAAACCTCAAACATTAATAAACCACATCAACTTCATTTCATCGATATGCCATTACAAACCAATTATTAAACTAAGCACATATACAATTTAAACCTTATACCAAACTTACTTATTTCATTTTCATTTTATAACATTCAAAACATATACATTGATCGTCTGTCAGAGTCTTAAAAATTTATAATATGAATGATCTAACCTAAAAACTAACTGTGACAATGACTTGAGGCAAGCACACCTATCGAACAGTAGTATAGTTTAGTGGCAAGACCGGATTGTCGAACCCAAAGGAACCAAAAGTACTAATACTAACTTTCCTTTTATTATGTAGCCTATGAATTAAGAGAATTGTTATCTAATCTAAAATTAACTAACTACTAAGCTAAAGATGCTAAGACAAAAAGAATGAATTGGGGAAATACTTGTGGGAAAACCAATTGATTAAGACAATACTCGAGGAAGAATCCACCTAGACTTTACTTGTTATTTAACTCTGAACCAGACGATTTATTCACTTGACTTGATCCGTAGGATTCCCTAATTTATATTAATACCTCTCTCGAGACTACTAACGTCTAATCCTAGGTTGATTAATTGAAATCTCTTTCTAATTAAAACCCCTAGAATTGCATTAACTCGATCTATGGACTCCCATATTAGGTTTGACCCTAATCCGGCAAATTTTCATCATCTTATCTCCAGGGTTGTGATCAACTTCGCTTAACTATGTTATATCTACTCTTAGACAGGGTCTATTCCTCCTCTGCTTAAGAGCATAAATGCTTGAATCAATATCCTGAAATATTAAAAAAGAATTAAGAACACATAATTAAGAACAAATCAAGTATTTATCTTACAACTCAGAAAACAATAACAAGATCCGTCTTAGGTTTCATCCTCTCAGGTATTTGAGAGATTTAATTCATAATTATAAAAGAATACATCTCAGAAGAAAATATAAAACAAAACATAAAGAAAACCCTAAAACCCCCTAAAGGAATTGAAAGAGAGATCCTCAGTCTTGAGTATGATTTTGGCTTCTTGAGATGAATCAACTGGCTTTCTTCAAGTGAATCCCACAATTCGGCACCTCTAGCTTGGCTCTTTGGCCTAGCTGAATGCCCCCTTTAAAGTTGGCCTCTAGGGTGTTTATATAGGCTTTTGGAATGTCTTTATTTGCCTCCAAGGACCCTAATCCGAATGAAACTCTTCTTTGCTACGACAGGGGCACGCCCGTGGCACACGCCCGTGTAAATCGAGGCCAGGCCGTGGTCGAACCTGTTAAAGAGGCACAGCCATGTCACTTGGGGGCCAGCCGTGTGAGTTTCGTACTTTGGCCCATTTTCTTTGTTTTCGACCTATTTCTCATTCTTTTCATCCTCCGATGCTCTCTTGAGTATAAAACATGAAATTAAAGGATTAGGAGCACCAAATTCCACAATTTAGGGAATAAATCATCCAAAAGTATGCTAAATATGGGATTAAAAGATGTGTATATTATGGTTTATCAAATACCCCCACACTTAAGCTTTTGCTTGTCCTCAAGCAAAATTCTCAACTCACAATTAAAATGAACTTCTTCAATTCATAATATTCATCGATAATGTTTCATCATAATTCATAGGCAATTTATACATGGATAATTTAACAAAAAGTGTCTTGAAGATTCAAACGATCAAAGTCATAGTTTTTATCACGAAAACATAGGTGTTTCCCTTTATCCAAAAAATTACCTTTGATTCAAAACTAGCAAGGATTGACATCTTCACTAAAGATTCACTCAAATCCTCAAGGTGTTTAAGGTTCAAAATAAAGCACTCAACAGTCAAACATGAAAAGTTAATCCCATAAGCTTGCCTGAAAATCAAATCTCCACCACTATAAAAAGAGATGATACACAAATCAAAAGGTCTTTAAAAGGTTGTAACGGGGCTTAGGTTAAAGGTGTGGATAAAGGCTAATTTATAAGGGTTAAAATAGAGATTGAATGACAATTCACCTAACTAGAAAAATGAACTAATCCTAAATAATCAATTGAAAATTTGTAATACTAATAATGCGAGCTTCTTTCTCAAGATGTTTAGTTTAAACGTGTAAGCTTTTTTAATCACAGAACTAATAATGAATATACTTTGATTTTTTTAGAACAAATCAAGTAAATACATAATATAAGAAAATTTCAACTACTGAAATAAAATAATTAGGCAACTGACCAAATCAAGTCTCGATAGAATGGTAGTCAAAAGGAATGGTGATAACAAATACAAGATGGGTTTTGGGTTAATATAAGTGGGTGAGTCAATAAAAGGGTTGTTAGGATCAAAGAGGTTCACTGGGGGTTAATTGTAAAGGTAGGCTTTTAGTGGAGTAAGTGGGTTACATCCTAAGTGCCTTTATCATTTCTGTATATCAAATCAAAGGTGTTATCTCGACATGTATAATTGAAGCAAGTTCTAGAATAACAAATCAATGTTGACACACTCATAATCAATAAAATGAGCACGAAAAATGTATGCTCTAAAAGGCTCAAAATCTCACAAAAAATTATGGGTTTTTGATGACAACCTTGTAAGTTTCAAATTTCAGGGTAATAATTATATTCAGGTAGACAACCTAACAAAATTTTTAATTTTTGAAAATAAACTCATCATGCTTGATTCTCTAGTCTCCTAAAGTTTAAATCATCACTATACAATTATCAATGACTTAATCCAAAACATATCAATAAAAATCATCAATCAACAAGAATTTCATTTTAATTAGTGATATGAGAAAATTACTTAAGACAAGATATCATTCAGGGATTTGAGAATAATGCAAAAAGTTAGGAACTTTTCTTAAATAAATTTCACCCCCACACTTAAGATGTACATTGCCCTCAATGCACAAAGATAAATATTCACAATATAGTAAGAAAATCAAAAGAGAGGGAGAGAAGTGAAACTTCCTGAATTTTTTTGGATGGAATCCTTGAGGATGATCAATGATGAATATGATGACTAAGCATAAGTGAAGGTGGTGGAGAATACTCCGGTTATATGTTCGTTCCTAGAGTGACACATTGTACCTTTTGAAACTATGAAGTCATCAGTTAAATTTTTAGGGAGTACTATTTAATGGATGTTGTTAGAGATACTCGAGAGTTAGACAACCAGTGATAGAAGAAATTAAACTGTACTAATAAAAGTTTTAAATAAGCAAGGTAAAAAGTTTAATTAAAAATGAAAATAAACTAAAAATGAATATAAAAAAGAATAATAAATATTAAGATTGAAAAATAAAAAAAATAAAAAGACTCAAAAGTCCTTGTCATCGGCTGGGTCGCGAGGTGGGGGCGGCGATGCAATGTGAAAAAGCTGATAATGTCTACCACGACCGCCTCATACGGTCGTGTGGATTTATCGCATCCTGTGTTCTTTAGGCAGTTTCGACCACGGTCGCGTTGCACGGCCGTGGTGTTTAATCAGAGCCCGTGTCTTGGGGAAAATTTTTGTCCTATTTCTACACGATCTCTGCCACGCCCCTGTACTAAAATTCGTAGTGTCCACACGGCCGTGATGTATGGATATCTGCACTTTGGTTAGTTTATATTTAGGGGCTAAAAGGAAGAAGAAAAAATAAATATAAAATTTTAATGGGATTAGTGGTCGGGTTGCCTCCCAAGAAGCATTCGTTTGAAGTCTTAAGCTAGACTTTACCTCTCATTTGCATAATCATGGTGGTTTGTGGAGGTGGAAATCCTATCTCATGCTATCATTGTATAGTTTGAGTCGAGTGGCATTTACCTTAAAAGTGTCGAATGTAGAATTACTTACCTCGACTTTTCCGTATGGGAAGACATTAAGTATGTTAAAAGGGATCTCTTTGTTTGTATTGAGATCTAAAGTGGTGGTTCGAGGGTCTATTTTCTCTAACAGTACCTGATCTCCTATTTTAAAGTGATTTGATGTTCCTATAAGATCGTGTGGGGGTTCCTTTGGTTTTTCCTTAACACGTGGCTTCCACTCGTCTAGCTCATCGATCTGAAGCCTTCGTTCCCCATGAGTTATTTCCATGTTGGTATGAGGTCTAGGATCTAGCTCAGATGTGTGGTTCTGCGATGCTTCCTGAAAAGAAAGTTTAACTGAATGTTCATTAATAGAATTAATTTTCTCACCTTGATTACTTGTTGTCCTAGCTGAGTCGATAGCTTGAAGAATGATTGATTCGGTACCTACACAGAGTATGAGTTCTTCTATACCAACATCAATTTTAGTTCTAGCAGTTGCTAAAAATGGTCTTCTTAAAATTAAGGGGATACTATTGTTTTCATCCATGTCTAAAACAACAAAGTCTACTGGGAATATGAATCTGTCAATTTTAACTAGTACATCCTCAATTATACCCCTAGGAATCCTAATGGTTTTATCAGCTAATTGAATGCTCATCCTAGTTTGTTTGGGATTCCTTAGACCTAGCTGTTTGAACATTTTATAAGGCATAACATTGATGCTTGCCCCTAAATCAGCTAAAACATTATAAATAGTTAAACTACCAATTAAACATGGAATTGTAAAACTCCCTGGATCTTTTAATTTTTGTGGCAGTCTGTTTTGCAACATTATTGAGCATACTGGGTTTAGTTCCACATGTAACTCCTCATCTAGCTTCCGCTTATTTGTTAAAAGCTATTTTAAAATTTTCGTTGAATCTGGCATCTGCGAATGAGCTTCAAAAAACGGTAAGTTAATATGTAATTTCTTTAAAAGTTTAAGAAACTTACCAAATTGTTTATCTGAATTGTCTTTCTTCATCGCATCAGGATATGGTATATGAGGTTGGTATTTTTTAATTATCAATTTTGGCTTTTCTTGGCTTACCTCAACCTTACCTTCACTTACCACAGGTTCTTGCCTTACCTCAGGTTCAGAATCTACTAACCTTTCACTATTCTAAGCGATTATGGCTTGAAGTTGCTCTTTCGGGTTAGTCTCAGTGTCACTTGGCAAGCTACCTTGTGGTTGTTCGGAGATCAGCTTAGCGAGTTGCCCTAACTGGTTCTCAATTCCTTGAATCAATGCTTGTTAATTTTTTAGTGTTGTCTCGGTGTTTTGGAAATGATTTTCTGACACCGCGATGAATTTTTTCAGCATCTCCTCAAGGTTCGGCTTCTTTTCCTGTGGGTAGGGTTGTTGTTGGAAGTTTGGAGGGGGTTGTTGTCTTTGATTTCCTTGACCATCCCATGAGAAATTGGGGTGGTTCCTCCAACCTAGATTATAAGTATTACTATAAGGGTTATTTTGAAATTTAAAATTGTTACCCATATAGTGAAATTTCTCGTTTTCAATGCCATGTCTGTAGGGTGGGTACTCAGGATTCGCCACACCTCTTTGGTTTGGGTCATAATGCATTACTGGGTGTACCTGCAAAGAACCACACAATCTATCAATCTTTTTATTTAACATCTCTACCTGCTTTAATAGCATGGTGACTGCGTCGAGGTTAAAAACTCTGGCTGCTTTGTTGGCCTTGTCCTAGTAACTTGCCACTGATAGTTGTTCAGTGACATCTCCTCTATAAACTCATAAGCCGCTTCAGGAGTTTTGTTATTCAGGGTTCTACCGGCGGCTGAATCAATCAGTTGTCTCGTTCAAGGGTTCACACCGTTGTAAAAAGTTTGGACCTGAAGCCACAAGGGTAATCCATGGTGTGGGCACCTTCTCCATAGATCTTTGTATCCCTCTCATGCATCGTATATTATTTCTAGATCCATCTGCACAAAAGAAGAGATATCATTACTTAATTTGGTCGTTTTGGCTGGCGAAAAATATTTTAATAAAAAATTTTTGGTCATTTGTTCCCATGTAGTGATTGATCCTCGTGGAAGAGAATTCAACCTCTGTTTGGCTTTATTCCTTAATGAAAAGGGAAATAACCGAAGACAAATGGCATCATCAAAATGCCATTTATTTTGAAGGTATCACAGAATTCTAGAAAATTTGTTAAATGAGTATTTGGGTCTTCGTCCTACAAACCATCAAATTGAACAAACTGTTGAATCATTTGTATAGTGTTAGGTTTCAGTTGAAAATTATTAGAAGCTATAGTAGGCCCAACAATACTCAATCCAGTCCTTGTTAAATTAGGTTTAGCATAATCATACATAGTTCGAGGAGCATGATTTTCGGCCACCTCTTGAGGCAGCAGGTTATTCTAGGCCATCTCTTCGGTAGTATTAATTTCATATTATTGCTCTTCTTGTATGTAGTTTAAGCTTCGCCTTATTAATCTACGATTTCTGTGAACTGTATCTTATATATCATTGTTGTAAACTAAGGGTCCTGTCGGGTTCCTTCTAGTCATAAACTAGAGGTACCTGCCAGGAAAAGAAAAAAATTAGAAAAGTAAAAAAAATTCAATTGCAAAAAAAATGTGGCTAAAGTAATAAAAATTGAGCTTTCTTAATATTTTAGTTCCCCGGCAACGGCGCCAAAAACTTGATCGTGTGTCAGAGTCTTAAAAATTTATAATATGAATGATCTAACCTAAAAACTAACTGTGACAATGACTTTAGGCAAGCGCACCTATCGAACAGTAGTATAGTTTAGTGGCAAGACCGGATTGTCGAACCCAAAGGAACCAAAAGTTCTAATACTAACTTTCTTTTTATTATGTAGCCTATGAATTAAGAGAATTGTTATCTAATCTAAAATTAACTAACTACTAAACTAAAGATGCTAAGACAAAAAAGAATGAATTGCGAAAATACTTGTGGGAAAACCAATTGATTAAGACAATACCCAAGGAAGAATCCACCTAGACTTCAAATGTTATTTAACTCTGAACCAGATGATTTATTCACTCGACTTGATCTGTAGGATTCCCTAATTTATATTAATACCTCTCTCGAGGCTACTAACATCTAACCATTGGTTGATTAATTGAAATCTCATTCTAATTAAAACCCCTAGAATTGCATTAACTCGATCTATGGACAGCCATATTGGGTTTGACCCTAATCCGGCAGATTTTCATCATCATATCTCTAGGGTTACAATCAACTTCGCTTAACTATGCTAGATTTATTCTTAGACAAGGTCTATTCCTCCTCTGCCTAAAAGCATAAATGCTTGAATCAATGTCCTAAAATATCAAAACAAGAATTAAGAACACATAATTAAGAACAAATCAAGTATTTATCATACAGCACTGAAAACAATAACAAGATCCATCTTAGGTTTCATCCCTTCGTATTTGAGAGGTTTAGTTCATAATTATAAAAGAATATATCTCAGAATAAAATATAAAACAAAACATAAAGAAAACCCTAAAATCCCTTGAAGGAATTGAAGGAGAGATCCTCAGCCTTGAGTATGATTCTGGCTTCTTGTGATGAATCAACTGGCTTTCTTCAAGTGAATCCCACAATTCGGCTCCTCTGGCTTGGCTCTTTGGCCTAGCTGAACGCCCCCTTTAAGGTTGGCCCCTAGGGTGATTATATAGGATTTTAGAGTGTCTTTCTTTGCCTCTAAGTACCCTAATCCGAATGAAACTCTTCTTTGCTACGAAAGGGGCACGCGTGGCACACGCCCGTGGCACACGCTCGTGTAAATCGAGGCCAGGCCATGGTCGAACCTGTTAAAGAGGCACAACCATGTGGCTTGGGGACCAGACCATGTGAGTTTCATACTTTGGCCCATTTTCTTTGTTTTCGGCCTATTTCTCATTCTTTTCATCCTCCGGTGCTCTCTTGACTATAAAACATGAAATTAAAGGATTTGGAGCACCAAATTCCACAATTTAGGGAATAAATCATCCAAAAGTATGCTAAATGTGGGATTAAAATATGTGTATATTACGGTTTATCATACATTTATGCCTTTATAAACCGACCCTAAATAATCAAACAGCATAGACGAACATAAAACACAACCAAACCACATATTTAGCTATTTTAAATTCAACACATATCCAAATACAAAAGCACATTATAACCAATTTTGTAGCAACCCATAAGGCCAAACATGCATAAATTATTACATATCATATAACCTAACTTAATTAACATTCCATCACTAATATACTTAGCATCTCACTTATATTTTCAAATCTGCACCTCAAGACTAATACCTATCTTGAACCATGACTTAATTCAAGCACTCATTAACAAAGCATATCAAACAAGTTACACATAAACTCACCTTGACCGAGATCATACACACAAACATAAACATAACAACCATGTTTCACATTTAATAAGCCAAGGTCAAATTACTAAAACCAAACACATAAACCATTTAACCAAGAACACATAAAACCGATCTTAAACATAGTGATCAAGCCATTTTCGCATGGCTATATATATACATGTTCCAAAATCAAACATTCCATCTATGCTATACATGCCATAAGCCCAAATTCAACTTAGTAAAATATCGAAAAACTATCGATAGTGTGATTGGCTTTGCTGACGATCCCTGAGCTCGTAACGTAACTCCAAAAACTATAAAACAGAGGTAACAAGAACACACACAGTAAGCTATTCAAGCTTAGTAAGTCATAAGCAAAAACATATATATTAACACTTGTATAATAACATTAGATTAACAAGGCCGAATATACATATCCTCAAATACAAAGTTATCATTTTAGTCATGCATACATATATCATATGGATAAATGCATAATTACACATGAACATATATATGAATCTCACTACTAATATCACATATACCTCATTTGGCCGAATGAACATCAACACATATGTATACACATAATTCACATTTATAACTTATACAATTATGAAATCAATTTAACATCCAACTTACCTTATTTTCACAACTTAGGATAAGCACATACCTGAATCTTTTTATTCAATTTCACATTCGGTCTTTACTTCACATTGCCTGTTGAACCATTCGAAATTAAAAAGGATAAGCGGATAGTCGGAAGCTCGTACAATTCCAACGTCTCATACGTGGTCTTACATGTAATCACATATCGATGCCATTATCCCAAATAGGGTCTTACACGAATCAAATACGATGCCAATGTCCCAGACAGGGTCTTACACGTAAAGACAAATCGATGCCAACGTCCCAGACGTGGTCTTACACGATAACACATATCGAAAATCCTATGTCACGACATATGTATCCTATCTATTCCTAGGGTTCGTACGGGACTTTCATACATTGAATCACGATCGAATCGAACTCGAAACATAGCTCATTTACTCAATTCTTATTCGGCCATACACAAATAAATTCAAAAAATTTCATTCATCATATAATATATATATATATATTATCAAATTCAACGACATTTACATGCTTATTGACTTATGTCGGATATCGACGGATGTAATCGACTACTCGACTACTTTTGACTTCCCCCGATCTAATTTTGTTTTCTTCCATTCTTGATCTAAATAAATTCAAATTTAACTAATTTAACCACATATTCATTCAATTTAATCCAAAAACACATAAATGGGCAAATTACCATTTTGCCCCCGACATTTTACACTTTTTGTAATTTAGTCCCTATTGCATAAAACACAAAATTTGCATATACTATGCTTAGGCTGAATATTCACTAGGTCCATACAAGTCCATATATTTCATTTTTTCACATTTTAGTCCCTCAAAAATTTATTTTCACAATTTAGTCCAAATTACTCAAATTTATCAAAAATTCAAAGACAAAACATATTAATCTAACACATATATTTCATATTTCATCATCAAACAACAAAAATCACAAGCTATCATCAATGGCTTAACTCAAAATATTCATCAAAATCAAAAATTGAATCATGGATCTTGTAGTACTCAAAGCAACGATCTCAAAAACATAAAAATTATCAAAAACAAAACAATTAACATACCTTAATTGAAGAAACACAAGGTCAAACCCTAACTTGTTTTCTTATTTCTTTTTCTTTTCTTTGTTTTGGTCATAGGATGAGAACATGTCTTTTTGTTTTAAAGTCATGTTTTATTATATTATTTATTATTATTTTAACTTTTATAAAATTAACATATAAAAACATATATATATATAAACACTTAATGTCGTCCACTACTTTTTAAAACTAGATAATTGCAACATAAATCCTCCATATTAAAATGACAACAACAATTTGGCACTTTCACAACTAACCATCAAATTTTCATTTTACGCGATTAAGCCCTTTTATTTAATAGGATACTCAAACAATGAAATTAAAACACGAAAATTTAAAACAAACAAATTCACACATAATAAACACTGAAAATAATTTTAAAATATTTTTCGGACTCAAATTTATGGTCTCAAAACTACTATTCTGATTAGGGTAAAAAATTGGGTTGTTACAACTCTCACCCCTTAGGGATTTTCGTCCCCAAAAATCTTACAGATGAATAGGTTTGGATAACACTCTTTCATTGTATCCTCTGACTCCCAAGTTGCTTCTTCAACTTTGTGCTTATGCCACAGTACCTTAACTAACAAAATTTCCTTATTTCGCAATTCTTTAATCTCACGAGCCAAAATACGAATTGGTTCTTCTTCATATGTTGTATTGGGCTTAATCTCAACCTCTGTCGGACTAATCACATGTGAAGGATCAGATCGATATCTACAAAGCATCGAAACATGGAATACATTGTGGATCTTTTCTATCTCAGTTGGAAACAGAAGGCTATAAGCAACCAGACCAACTTGCCTTTACGACCAAGATCTGAGTATTTTCTTCCACAGTGAAACTTTCAAAAACACTTTATTTTTAATCTGTAACTTTATATCTTTTTGTTTCAAGTTTGCATACGATTTTTGACAATTCAATGCTGTTTTCAGACTATCATGAATCACTTTCACATCAAGTATTTCAAATTCACACATAGCTTCGAATTTCAATTCTCTTTAATCTCACAACTAAAATTCTCAATTTTAATGCAATTTTATATTCACAGATTACTGTAATCTCTCTTAGAATTACCATATAAATTTCAAATCTCAATCCAAAACAATGATAACTGACACCATAGATAGATTTACCAACACAAAAATGAATAACTTAATTGTTTTACCAAAAGAGAAAATCTATACTTACAGAGAGATTTCTTCAAACAGTTAACCATATTTCATATAACTCTATCTTTTTCAATGATAATGATAATCCGAAAACAAAAATCATCAACCCTCTATTTATATAATCAACAAAGTCAGAAATATCACATTTCACATTCATCATCTATATCATATCTCGGATTGTTTGCATCTTGTTAATCCCATATGAACACCCCGAGAGTTTCTTGAAGCAGTTGTTCTATATTCGTAGAACTTTTTCAGTATGCACACTCTATCCTGAAATAACAAATAATCACCGATACCATATCTGAGGTTCTGAATCATAAATCAATTTATGTTGAACTCCTTTTTAACTTATAATTCACTGACACATTTTGAATTTCACAACTTCACTATATAATCATTTATTTAGCCTCTAATTCAACTAACAACTGTTCATTACCTAATAAGATCGATCACGTATTCATCGTCCAATCAAAACATTCGAAACTATAATCATTTTCCTCAAATAAGAATTACTTACAAACTCAAAAGTTTTCTACGATTGGAGCTAACCTTATTGTGTCAACTTCAAACTTTTCTCTAACATTAAACATTTTAAACTCTTATAATCATCAAATATATCACATAACTCTTTTTATGTAGCTTTAACTGTACAGAATCATAAGATATCTCTGCACATTCTTGTATTAGAATACATTTCAAACCATTCATCAACATAAGGACGGAAATCGTAATCTCTTTATTGAACTCAGACTGAACCAGAACTGATATTTCGGTCCAAATTATCTTCGTGAAAAAATAAAACTTCAACAATTGAACTAACTTTAATTTATCACAACATTTCCCAGATAGAATCATTCGCTAGATATAATTCGATATCAAGTCTACAAGAATACGAGTTCTTCTTCCAAACTATCCCTCAATTCACACATATACATTCAAAGTTTATTTCCAGCCAGGTGAATAGATTCAAACACATATAACCCAATTATCTTTTCAATCAAATAATTCAAATCAGACTAAACCATTGAATCAGTCTTTTCAAAGAAATCTTTTCTTCTCATTAAAAAGGATAACCTAGGCATATCGTTTCACAGATTGATCTTGATCCTCAATCATTTTACTTTTATCAATGTCGAACTTTCACGAGAACTAGAAAGAGTTTATAATAAAGTTGTGTTATCTATTAATCATCGAAGTTCTGAATTATACCGTAGTCACCTTTATCAGATAAAAATCATTGGGCCTTAATGAGAACAATGTCTCAACTCTATAAATAGATATTATCCCGGCTGTTAATGAGGCATTTTAACATAGAGAAGAATCAAATGTGATTTTAATAGTAACCTCTGCAGACACACAACTTCTATAACTCTGAGAATTGTACCATTGTATTCTCACATTTCAGGCCAAAAATTATAATTATAAACTATATAGTCATTCTGTTAAATAGATATCTCTTACAGATAATCACATAGATTCACAATAAAACCAGAATAGCGAAATTTCAAACACAAGATATCTAAAAATTACAACCTAGATAGAATGATATCAATTCCAATGATATCCCAGAAAATGTCCAGAAAGAACAATGTCAGTTATAAATATTGAATTCCATAGTAACAGAAGCAATACAATCTTCACATATAGAGTATTAGTATCATTTAGATTTTACCATCGATTTTCATATCCACACAAGGGAATAAATACCAGAGAAAAACAAAGCAATATCGAACGTAACCCAAATAGATCAACCATGCTTTTGTCTATCAGTACATTTAGCTAACGTTCTCACACGATAAGAATCTCCTTTCTAGAATTAAACAGTTCTATACGCTTCTGAGAATAAATGTACACATAAAATGCCAAAGGAATCATAGTAATTTCCCGACTATAACCATCACACTCAGTCATTGTAACACCCCAAACCCGGCCCAAACACTACTACCGGATCTGGTATGTCACTAAGAAAGATTTTTAGGAAAACCATCGTGTCGACAAAAAGCCCAAATAGAAAATTACATAAATTGTACCTTAATAATCAAAAGCCCAAAACTTAATTACATGTCCTTGAAAGAAATTAAAATGAGAATAAATACTAAAGGCCCATTTTAAATCTAAAATGTAAACAAATGGCCTATGGCCTTATTACAATGTATTTTAAATCCATCATATAAAGTACTTTAAAAAAAACTAAAATGGGGAAACTTTATCACCGGATCCACCTTCTTTTGTATGGCCACCTTGCGCTCCACTCCGGCCCGGTCCGATGCACTAATCGTCACCTGAAAGGTTAGTTTAAAGGGGGTGAGTCGCGAGACTCAGTGTGCAACACTCATGCACCACTAGATTTGGGCCTCATTAAACATAATAATAAATTCATTTACATGGAAACATATAATATGCAAAGCCCAACCTATTTGCCTAGGTTTCCATCCGCTACACGCCCACGTACCAACCAACACATCATTGGGGATTTCTACAATCAACCCACGCCGCTACTCTCCAAGATGGCAGTCAAGCTGCTCATCAACATATTTGGCCGAAGCCCTTATAACATATAATGGCTGAAGCCCGTATAACAGTTCACGGCATTAGCCGCTACAGTAGTTCACGGTAAAAATCGTTACTCATATACATGTACATATAACTTCTTCCTTTCATCAATCCAACCAATGCAATCACATACAAGCATTTTACTTATAACATTTAAACAGATTATTTACTAACCTGGTGATCTGCTTTTACCCTCCTTGGGCTTTCATCAATAAATCGAGATGTTGGTAATTATCAAAACATATAAATCTTATGATCATGCATTTTATGATTAGATCTAGATGGTGGGAAAGTATTACACACCTGATATCACGAAAATCTATTATCCTTAACGTAGAGCCTTATTTGTTGAATCCCAAAATTCCCTAAGAAACGTCACTCCGTACATATATTCGGACACCACCAAAACAAATATCAAACCAACCGATACACACAACCATCCTAACCCAAATAATATTCAGCCAAAGCAAAAAGAATCATGGAAGGCCATTCGGCCAAACCTACCACCACCTACCTTTGGCTTTTCCACCAAATCGACTTTAATGGAACAGATTCAGCTTCGAGGAGTATAATCGACGGGGCCTTGGAAACAATGATTTAAATTAGGAGTTGATCAAAACAAAGGAATCACAGAAAAGGAAAAATCCCAAAACTCACCGGATTAAAGAGGAGTATACGGCTTACGGTGCACCTTCGGGAAAATAGAGATCTCACTTGTAGATTCGGCTGTGGGAGATAAGGGTATGAACAAAGGAATTCGGCTCTTAGAAAAGAAAAAGTGAAACTGTAGAGAAGGCTTGGAAATTTCGGCAGAGAATGAGAGAAGAATAGGCTTTGAGAATACCAAAATTGAAGAATACTACTCCCTATTTATAGAGAAATTTTGGCATACCCACACACATAGAGTTGGAATTTCACCAACTCTCCCTCCCGAGTTGGATTTTGGCCAACTCTGCTTTATCATCGATAGCTTTTTCTTCCTTGTTATCTTAATCCTTATCTCCCGAAAATAGCCCTCAACTTTCTCTTCATTATCTTCAGATTTATCAAGAAAATAAAAGAATTAAAATCCTATTTTGTAGCTAGTGTGTCGTCCACTCCTAAGGCTCCTAAGTGCCGAATTTGACCCATTTTCCTAAGGCCCAATCGGTCACTCAGGGCCCAAATTCCTCCTCCCTTAAGGCGCCACCTTATGCCCACTTAATGCACTTTAATCATTTGGGCCACAAGCCCAGCTTGTCACTTAATTAACCATCTTCTTAAATTATAAGCTAACACCATTTATTAGCCACCTAACCCAATTTTTTTAAAGCCTAATATTTCACTTTAAATTATCCAGAGCACTAACTTTAATCCTAATCCAAATATTTAATAAAAAAGTCAGCCCAACCTTTACAATCCCAACTTATCATATTAGACTATCATATAAATGAGTAGGCCCATATTGAGGATGTTACAGTTCTACCCCCTTAAAGAAATTTTGTCCTTGAAATTTCCAGCTAACTAGAAATCATACTATTTAAGTCTCACCACTAGACTTTTGCTGCGCACTCTAATTATAAAGCCAAAATAAACACTTAGTATATTATGGTAGGGTACGCACCATTATTCGCATTTGGAGTGTCTCCGTCCCCTTGGCGATGTGCTGCAATGACCAAAGCTGTCTGCCTTGCCTCAACATAACCTACACCTCCGCTTGGTGCTTCACGACCACCTCTTGCCCCATTGCCACCTCTGGCTTGACCACGACCCCTTGGTCCAGGCTGACCACCTCTCCTAGCCTGATTAGAACTTCGGCCCGTTGGCTGTCCCTGATCCATCTGAGGACAGTCCCTCATCAAATGTTTTGTGGACCCACACCTAAAGTATCCACCGGTTTTCACACTGCACTCCCCATAATGGGTTCTCCCATATATAAAACATGCTTGACTCTGGCCCGATGGGGCATGAGCTGGCCCATCAGTTCTAGGTCTCTTCTGAAAATTTTCAGTTGCTCCCGATGGCCCAAAACTTCTCTTATTCTCACCCCGATCCTTATCCCTTTCTTGTCTCTTAGCCCGTTTCACTTCCTCAGCTATTTTGACTTTATCCACTAGAACCGCGAAAATTCTCTCTCGCTGTGGTGCTATCAAAACCCTTAGCTCATTTCTTAGGCCATCCTCAAACCGAACGCATCGTTCATACTCCATTGCTACCATTCCTCGAGCGTAACGACTCGGGCATAGAAACTCAGCCTCATACTCAGCCACAGACTTACTCCCCTGCACCAAATTTAGGAATGTTTTCCTTTGAGCATCCATATAACTAGCCCCAACGTATTTTCCCTAGAATGACTCCTTAAAGAAATCCCAGTCAATCAGGTCCGCGGCCGTACCCTCTTTCACCATGAGCCACCATTGGTAGGCCTCGTCTCGAAGAAGAGACACGACCCCTTTCAGCTTCTTCTCCACTGTAAAATCTAAGTCATCAATTATACGCTCAGTCGCTTCCATCTAATACTCAACTGTGTTAGGGGCTACACCAGAAACTCCCCTAAACACTTCTTTCCTATTGGCCTTAAGCCGTTCTGGCACAGATTTCTGAGCTCCTGTGCCTATACCAGCCTCAGCCACTCTTTTTAAAACCCTCAGTACAGCCTGAGAGACCACGTCCTCTCATCCTGTCTGGTCCTAGAATTCTACCTCAGCAGCTGGTGGAACCGGTATCTCACCTCCAGACCCATGACCCGATCTTACGGGTTCTGATACGGTCATCCTACCTCTACCGCGTCCACGTGGCAGACGTCCTCGTCCTCTTGTACTCATTCTCTTAGTTCGCGTTTATCTGATTTAAAAATTTTATGAGTCATTAATTATTCCCACTAATTATCCCCGAACAATCTTATGAAACTTAGTTTAAAAGTGATTCTTTTGAATTCGAACCTATCTACAGTTTTCAGTCTTCCTATTCTAGAAATTATGCACACACAACGTCCATACAAGTAACATTCATTACCTAAGGGTATTTTTATCATTTCGCTGCCCAGGGATATTTTCGTAATTTTATCCTACAAGGGTATTTTCGTAATTTTTCCAAAATAAGGTTCCAGGTGATTTGGCGAAATAAGGGTATTTTGGTAATTTTCCAACTCGAGGGTATTTCAATAATTTTACAAATCTAAGGGTATTTCGGTAATTTATAAAATCTAGGGTTATTTTAATAATTTTAAAAATTTGGGGTATTTTGGTCATTTGCAACTTAAGGGTGTTTTGGTCATTTAAAACTCAAGGGTAATTTGGTAATTTTACAATTCAAGGATATTTTGTTGTTGTTGTTGTTGTTGTTGTTGTTGTTGTTGTTTTTTTGTTTTCTATGGGAAGATTCTGTTGACTTTGTAAATCAGGGTATATTCGCAAATCATAGGTATTATTTTCAAAGTAAGGATATTCTAAAAATTATTGTGAGAAAAACAAGTGGCTGGTCCCTTTCGGGTTTTAATTATAGTTTTGGCCTGTCAACACGTACTCGTAACTAGGATGAATAGTCACTACTCACCAGGTAGGATTCTAGTGGAAAGGAGGTGAGTCACTAGGATTGCTTAAGTACCAAGCTTTCCCTGAATCCACTCCTAGACATACATATGCCTATTGCTACACCCTGTCATGGCTAAAGTGAACAATCACTATGCACCATGTGAGATTCCTGTGAAGACGATGTGAGTCATTCAGACTGCTTAAATACCAAGCTCTTCCGGATCTTCTCCTAGACATGCATATACTTGTTACCACACTTTAGTCTTGTGGCTTGTTTACAGATTTTGTTTAATGAAGTTAAGTCTTATGGATTTTTAAGAATTTGTTTGTCTAAGCCTAGAGTCCATCAAGTTCTAACCTAAATAGTCTACGTCCCATAAGCCCGTTAAGCCCACATTTATATCACACAATGAGTTTTGAATACTTACCTGGCAGACTTGGGCCGGAGACGCATGTGCCATGCTGAGAAAACAAACCCTGTACCATTTTTAAACATGCATGTTTCAAAAAAAACCATTTTTAGAAAATGTTTTGAGCCCAAAACCCAAAGTTGAGTTTTAAACCGGGCTCTGATACCAATTTAGAACACCCCAAACTCGGCCCAAACACTACTACCGGATCTGGTATGTCACTAAGAAAGATTTTTAGGAAAACTATCATGTCGATAAAAAGCCCAAATAGAAAATTACATAAATTGTGCCTTAATAATCAAATGCCCAAAACTTAATTACATGTCCTTGAAAGAAATTAAAATGAGAATAAATACTAAAGGCCCATTTTAAATCTAAAATGTAAACAAATGGCCTATGGCCTTATTACAATGTATTTTAAATCCATCATATAAAGTACTTTAAAAAAACTAATATGGGGAAACTTTGTCGCCGGATCCACCTTCTTTTGTATGGCCACCTTGTGCTCCACTCCGCCCGGTCCGATGCACTAATCGTCACCTAAAAGGTTAGTTTAAAGGGGGTGAGTCACGAGACTCAGTGTGCAACACTCATGCACCACTAGATTTGGGCCTCATTAAACATAATAATAAATTCATTTACATGGAAACATATAATATGCAAAGCCCAACCCATTTGCCTAGGTTTCCATCTGCTACACGCCCCCATACCAACCAACACACCATTGGGGATTTCTACAATCAACCCACGCTGCTACTCTCCAAGATGGCAGTCAAGCTGCTCATCAACATATATTGGCCAAAGCCCTTATAACATATAATGGCTGAAGCCCATATAACAGTTCACGACATTAGCCGCTATAGTAGTTCACGGTAAAAATCGTTACTCATATACATGTACATATAACTTCCTCCTTCCATCAACCCAACCCATGCAATCACATACAAGCATTTTACTTATAACATTTAAACAGATTATTTACTAACCTGGTGATCCGCTTTTACCCTTCTTGTGCTTTCATCAATAAACCAAGATGTTGGCAATTATCAAAACATATAAATCTTATGATCATGCATTTTATGATTAGATCTAGATGGTGGGGAAGTATTACACACCTGATATCGCGAAAATCTATTATCCTTAATGTAGAGCCTTATTTGTTGAATCCTGAAATTCCATAAGAAACGTCACCTCCCTACCTATATTTGGCCACCACCAAAACAAATATCAAACCAACTGATACACACAACCATCCTAACCTAAATAATATTCGGCCAAAGCAAAAAGAATCATGGAAGGCCATTCGGCCAAACCTACCACCACCTACCTTCGGCTTTTCCACCAAATCTGCTTTAATGGAACAGATTCGGCTTCGAGGAGTAAAGAGTATAATCGACAGGGCCTTGGAAACAATAATTTAGATTAGGAGTTGATCAAAACAAAGGAATCGCAGAAAAGGAAAAATCCCGAAACTCACTGGATTAAAGAGGAGTATATGGCTTACGGTGCACCTTCGGGAAAATAGAGATCTCACTTATAGATACGGCTATGGGAGATGAGGGTATGAACAAAGGAATTCGGCTCTTAGAAAAGAAAAAGAGAAACTGTAGAGAAGGTTTAGAAATTTCGGCAGAGAATGACAGAAGAATAGGGTTTCAAAATACCGAAATTGAAGAATACTACTCCCTATTTATAGAGAAATTTCAGCATACCCACACACACATAGTTGGAATTTCGGCCAACTCTCCCCTCTCAGAGTTGGATTTTCGGCCAACTCTGCTATCATCTGATAGCTTTTATCTTCCTTGTTATCTTAATCCCTTATCTCCCTGAAAATAGCACTTATCTTTCTCTTCATTATCTTCGTATTTATCAAGAAAATAAAAGAATTAAAATCCCTATTTTGTAGCTAGTGTGCCGTCCACTCCTAAGGCTCCTAAGTGCCGAATTTGACCCATTTCCTAAGGCCCAATCGGTCACTCAGGGCCCAAATTCCTCCTCCCTTAAGGCGCCACCTTATGCCCACTTAATGCACTTTAATCCTTTGGGCCACAAGCCCAGCTTGTCACTTGATTAACCATCTTCTTAAATTGTAAGCTAACACCATTTATTAGCCACCTAACCCAATTTTTTTAAAGCCCAATATTTCACTTTAAATTATCCAGAGCACTAACTTTAATCCTAATCCAAATATTTAATCAAAAAGTCAGTCCAACCTTTACAATCCCAACTTATCATATTAGACTATCATATAAATGAGTAGGCCCACTTTGAGGATGTTATAGTCATCAATACAATAAAACATTATTCAACTGTCTAATTCTATCATCAGAAATTTTCACATTATCCCATCGCTAACAAAAGTAAATATCAGAAAAGCTTCCAGTTAATACTTCCTTTAGATAACATACCTGAATACGTCATTTAGTCAAAATTAACTTCTTATTTAGCAATGGCTCTACATAATTTGGATAGTCTTCAGAACTATCCAATATCTATTTTAGTACTTTCTTCACCTGTTGATTCATTCTCTTTTTTGACCACATTACTAATCTTTCAAGAACGGACTTTTGTAACTCTACACTCGTGAGCTTTTTCATCCCAAATTCTTACAGATTTCATTTTAACATTTCACTAATAAGGGGGTGAAGTTAGTAAAGCCTCAAATTTAACTTACACATACATGCACGTGACATATGCTATCACAAATAGCCAGTTTATTTATAAATTTCACATTCTCAAAACATTTAATAAAATTTTTCTTTTAATCACTTTTGTTATTAACACATTATCCATATGCCAACTCAAATTACTATTTCACAAATCAGAGAATTTCAGATAACAATCATAACTCAAATATCATTTCTCATATGCTCATATAATTACAACATTTATCAATAACAACATGTCATACAATTTGATTCTTACCTTTATGAGTCTCAACTCATCATTAACACATTTCCACTCAAATATTTGAGTATTTACTTCTATACTATCAGAATTAGCTCAGTTGGAAAAATTTATCTATCTCATCAAAACAATCTTCGTTAGAGTCAGGAGATATCACATTATCGCAGATTAAATATGGAATATATAGCTAGACTCACATACACTATGGTAGTCCTAGAATCGACTAAACCATAGCTCTGATACCAATCAAATGTAACACCCTTAACCCTTCTCCGTCGCCAAATTAGGGTTACAAGGCATTACCTAACATAGCACAGTTCTGAACAGTCATTTATTTCAAATCCAGCTTCATAATTTAAAACATATCAAAACATTTATCTTAATCACTTTTGAACTTAAATCCATTATATTACTTTCATTGGCATATTTTAAAATTATTCAGATAGAAATATATATATAAATATCATTACACATCATATACCAAACATATAATAAAAATTTATCAAAAGCTAATTATCACACATCACATTTTATAATCAAAGCATGTTCACATATTAAAATCAATTATCAACCACAAAATGCAATTTTGGTTATCATATCTTATGGCGAACATATTAATGGTTAATAACAAACATGATACTCATTCACATCCAAACAAAATGAACCATAACTCAATTTAGGTATCACTCATTTATGCGGTATTGATTTCATTTAAACTAATATAATTTAAATCTAAACTTACTTCTTTCCTAATCACCAAAACCATGCTCATATGACCTTGATATTTTAAGTCATTTTAAGCACAAATAACAACTGTAAATATACATAGTTCACATGCCAATTTATATGCTTTAATATGTGCCAAATTTTCATTCACACAATCAAGTTGAATTGTTTCTTATTCGATCATTCTATATAACATTCAATATATAAAATATATATTTAGATAAATATAAGATAAACCAAGAATCATTATCATCTTTGAAGTTCCAACGCCATATTCATATATACAAATACACTTACATTATCAAAGAAACTAAACCTCAAACATTAATAAACCACATCAACTTCATTTCATCGATATGCCATTACAAACCAATTACTAAACTAACCACATATACAATTTGAGCCTTATACCAAACTTATTTATTTCATTTTCATTTTATAACATTCAAAACATATACATTCATGCCTTTATAAACCGACCCTAAATAATCAAACAGCATAGTCGAACATACAACACAACCAAACCACATATTTAGCTATTTTAAATTCATCACATATCTGAATATACAAGCACATTATAACCAATTTTGTAGCAACCCATAAGGCCGAACATGCATAAATTATTTCATATCATATAACCTAACTTAATGAACATTCCATCAATAATATACTTAGCATCTCACTTATATTTTCAAATCCGCACCTCAAGAATTTTACCTATCATGAACCATGACTTAATTCAAGCACTCATTAACAAAGCATATCAAACAAGTTACACATAAACTCACCTTGACCCAGTTCAAACACACAAACATAAGCATAACAACCATGTTTCACATATAATAAGCTAATGCCAAATTGCTAAAACCAAACACATAAAGCACTTAACCAAGAGCACATAAAACTGAACTTAAACATAGTGATCAAGCCATTTTCGCATGGCTATATATATACATGTTCAAAAATCAAACATTCCATCTATGCTATACATGCCATAAGCCCAAATTCAACTTAGTAAAATAGTAAAAAACTGTTGATAGTGTGATTGGCTTTGCTGACGATCCCCGAGCTCATAACGTAACTCCAAAATCTATAAAACAGAGGTAACAAGAACATACACACAGTAAGCTATTCAAGCTTAGTAAGTCACAAGCAAAATCATATATATTAACACTTGTATAATAACATTAGATTAACTAGGCCGAATATGCATATCCTCAAATACAAAGTTATCATTTTAGTCATGCATACATATATCATATGGATAAATGCATAATTATTCATGAACATATATATGAGTCTCACTACTATTATCACATATACCTCATTTGGCTGAATATACATGAACACATATATATACACATAATTCACATTTATAAATTATACAATTATGAAATCAATTTAACATCCAACTTACCTTATTTTCACAACTTAGGATAAGCACATACCTGAATCTTTTTATTCATTTTCACATTTGGTATTTACTTCACATTGCCCGTTGAACCGTTCGGAATTAAAAAGGATACGCAAATAGTCAGAAGCTCGTACAATGCCAACGTCCCAGATGTGGTCTTACATGTAATCACATATTGATGCCACTGTCCCAGATAGGGTCTTACATGAATCAAATATGATGCCAATGTCCCAAACATGGTCTTACACGTAAACACAAATTGATACCAACATCCGAAACATTGTCTTACATGATAACACATATAGAAAATCCTATGTCATGACATATGTATCCTATCTATTCCTAGGGTTCGTACGGGACTTTCAGACGTTGAATCATGATCGAATCGAACTCAAAACATAGCTTATTTACTGAATTCATATTCGCCATACACAAATAAATTCACAAAAATTCCATTCATCATATAAAATTAACATATAAAAACATATATATATCTATATATATATAAACACTTAATGCCATCCACTAATTTTTAAAATGGGCTAATTACAACATAAATCCTCCATATTAAAAAGACAACAACAATTTGGCACTTTCACAACTAACCATCAAATTTTCATTTTACGCGATTAAGCCCTTTTATTTAATCGGACACTCAAATAACGAAATTAAAACATGAAAATTTAACACAAACAAATTCACACATAATAAACACTAAAAATAACTTTAAAATATTTTTTAGATTCGAATTTGTGGTCTCGAAACCACTATTTTGATTAGGGTCAAAAATCGGGCTATTATACACCAAGGTCCATATCTACATGGCAAGAATTAGTAGAGATATTTTTGGTTAAGTATTTCCTACTTAGCAAAAACACTAAGATGAGGAACGAGATCACAACTTTCCAACAATTGGACAATGGGTCCTTGTATGAGACTTGGGAGCGATTCAAGGAGTTATTTCGTATGTGTCCTCATCATGGGATTCTTCATTGCATCCAGTTGGAGACATTCTATCATGGTCTCAATGCACATACAAGATTGATGGTAGATGCCTCCGCGAATGGTGAAATTTTTTCTCTGTCTTATAATGAGGTTTATGAGATCATCGAGAGGATCACGAGTAACAACTATCAATGGCTAACAAATTGAACAGCTTCAGAAAGACGTGTAGCCGGAGTTCATAAAGTTGACGCCCTCACTTCATTATCAGCTCAAGTATCGTCTATTTCCTCTATGTTAAAATAGTTTACCACTAATAGTGCTAATAATTTTGCAGCTCAACCACCAAGTCCGCTTGAAGTAGTTTCATGTGTGTATTGTGGGGAAGGTCATTCTTTTGAGAATTGTCCATCAAATCCCGAGTCAGTGTACTATATGGAGAACCAATATCAAAATAGGAGTGGACAAGGACCCCATTCCAACTTCTACAATCCTTCATGGCTTAATCATCCTAACTTTTCTTGGAGCAACCAGGGAAATGGACCGAACAACAACTTATTGTAGCAAAGACCTAACAAATCTCAAGGGTTTAATTAGTAAGCTCTAAAACCACCTCAAGCTGAGGCATCAAACAGTTTGGAGAACTTGTTGAAAGCATACATGGCAAAGAATGATGCTTTAATCCAAAGCTAAGTAGCAACACTGAAAAATTTAAAAACCAAATGAGTTAGTTAGCTACAAAACTAGGTAATAGACCACAAGGAACCTTGTCAAGCGAGACTGATAATACAATAAATTTGGGTAAAGAACATATCAAGGCAGTGGCATTGCGAAGTGGTAAAATTCTGGAACCCTAATTGATTGATGTCGAAGATAAGCCCGTTGAGAAGAATCAATCAGCTGTTGAAATGCCTACACCAAAGGAATCAAAATCTACAAAGTCTAACAAGGTAAACCCTGACTTAGTGAATTTATATATTTTAACATCTTCCTTGTATGCAGATTTACCTATTCAGAAAAGTTGTCTGGTTCAACCGAAAGTTCCATCACCTCCATGTCCGCAAAGACTGCAGCAACACAAGCAGAAACAAGAGGTGCAATTCAAGAAGTTTTTGGATGTTCTGAAGCAGTTACACATCAATATTCCATTGGTGGAGGCTTTAGAACAAATGCTAAATTATGTGAAGTTTATGAAGGATAAACTATCAAAGAAGAAATAACTAAGTGAGTATGAGTCTGTTGCCTTGACAAAGGAGTGCAGTGCGTTCCTGCAAACCAAACTGCCATCGAAATTGAAAGACCCATGGAGCTTTACAATACACTATAACATTGGTAAATCTTATTGTGGTAAAGCTTTGTGTGACTTAGGAGCGAGTACCAATTTGATGCCTAATTATATTATCAAGATGTTAGGGAGAGGTGAAGTGAGACCTACAACAGTGACGCTTCAGCTAGCGGATCGATCTTTAGCATATCTCGAAGGAAAGATTGAGGATGTTTTGGTAAGAGTCAATAAATTAATTTTTCCTGCTGATTTCATTATCTTATATTTTGAAGCAGATAAGGAAGTGTCGATCATCTTTGGGAGACCTTTCTTAGCCACGAGAAGAACATTAATTGATATGTAGAAAGGTGAACTCACCATGCAAGTTCAAGACAATCAGGTAACCTTTAACATTCTTAAAGTGATGAAATTTCTCGATCCGACAAAAGAGTGTTCAGTTATGGAAGAGATAGAAAGCTTAGTTTCTATGGAAAGCAATTTTGAAGAAGATCCATTGGAGAAAGCCTTAGATCTTGACCCTTTGTAGGATGAAGAAGGTGAAGAAACATGGCTTTGATGGAAGCCAATCCGAGAAATTTTATTCAATCCATACAGTTTGAACTGTTGGAGTTGAAAGTCAGAGAATTTATGCAACCCAAGTTGTCAATTGAAGAACCACCTAAACTCAAACTAAAGGTACTTCCTTCCCATTTGAAATACATTTATTTAGGTGACTGTTCTACTTTGCTTGTGATTATTTCAGCAGAACTGACGAAAGATCAAGAGGAGCAACTAATTGCAGTTCTAAAGAAATTTAAGAAAGCAATTGGTTGGACCATAGCTAATATTTGATTTATAAGCCCTTCTTTTTGCATGCATAAAATAATTTTAGAAGAAGGTGAAAGAGCTCAAATTGATGGGAAAAGGAGGCTCAATCCTATTATGAATGAAGTTGTGAGAAAGGAAGTGATCAAATGGTTAGATCCAGGAATCATCTATCCTATTTCAAATAGTTCGTGGGTAAGTTTGGTGCAGTGTGTGCCGAAGAAAGGTGGAATCACGATTTTTGAAAATGAGCATAACGAGTTAATTCCAATGAGAATTGTTACTGGTTGGAGAATCTATATTGATTATAGAAAGTTGAAGAAAGCCACTCGAAAGGACCATTTTTTGTTGCCTTTTATGGATCGGATATTAGATCGACTGGCAGATAATGAAGTCTATTATTTTTTAGATGGCTATTCGGGATATAACCAAATAGTTGTAACCGAAGGACCAACATAAAACAAGCTTTACTTGTCTATACGGTACGTTTTCTTTTAGGCGAATGCCTTTTGGTTTATGCAATGCACTTGTAACTTTTCAACGATGCATGATGCCAATATTTACTGATATAGTTGAAAATTTTGTTGAGGTTTCATGGATGATTTCTCTATTTTTGGTAACATTTATGATATCTGTTTGAGTAATTTGGCTAAGGTACTGAAGAGATGCAAAGAGACGAATCTTGTCCTTAATTGGGAAAAATGTCACTTTATGGTCAAGAAAGGGATTGTCTTAAGTCATAAGATCTCAAAGAAAGGAATTGAAGTCGATAAAACAAAGGTGGACGTAATTGAAAGATTATCAGCCCCAATGAATGTGAAAGGAGTCAGATGTTTCTTAAGTCGTGCCGGTTTTTACCAAAGGTTTATCAAAGATTTCTCGAAAATTTCTAAACTGTTGTGTTTGTTGTTAGAGAAAGATACAGTGTTTGATTTCAACAAAACATGTTTGGAAGCTTATGAAGATCTAAAAAGCGATTAATCTCAGTCCCAATAATCGTTACACCTAATTGGAACTCACCTTTTGAGTTGATGTGCTATGCAAGTGACTATGCCGTTGGAACTGTGATAGGTCAAAGAAGAAACAAAGTGTTTCACCTTATTTACTATGCAAGTAGAACTTTGACGGGAGCCCAACTCAATTATACGGTAACCGAAAAGGACCTCTTTGCTATAGTTTTTTCTTTGGACAAATTTTGCTCATATCTTATAGGTGCCAAAGTTATAGTATTTACTGACCATGCGGCCATTAAATACTTTCTCACGAAGAAAGATACAAAACCAAGGGTAATTCATTGGATACTTTTACTCCAAGAATTTGACCTTGAGATCCAAGACAGAAAATGTGTTAAAAATCAAATAGCTGATCATCTGTCGAGGTTGAAGCAAGATGAGGTAACTCAGTCATGTGTGCCTATCAACGAGAATTTCCCAGATGAACACTTATTTGAGGTAAATCGAATTCATGAAATACCTTGGTTTGCTGATTTTGCCAATTATCTTGCATGTGGAATAATTCCTTGAGAAATGATATACCAATAAAGGAAAAAATTCCTTCATGATAGTCGATATTATCTTTGGGAGGATCTATTTTTGTTTAAACAATGTGTAGATAATATAATCCAAAAGTGTGTAGCTGAAAGCGAGATTGCTGAGATCTTGTATCATTGCCCTTCATCTCCAAGTGGGGGACACTTTGGTGGTTCACATACTGCAACAAAGATTTTGCAACTAGGTTTCTTTTGGGCTACACTATTTAAAGATGCTTATGCTTATGTGAAGAACTGTGATAAATACCAAAGGACCGAAAATATATCAAGGAGGAATGAGATACCCTTGACAAACATTTTGGAGATTGAATTGTTCAACGCATGGGGCATTGACTTCTTAGGCATGTTTCCTTCTTTGTATGGGAACAAATACATCTTAGTTGTTGTGGACTATGTATCCAAGTGGATTGAAGCTGAAGCATACCATACAAATGATGCTAAGGTAGTCATGCGATTCCTACATAAGCATGTGTTTACACGATTTGGGACACCAAGAGCTATTGTTAGTGATGAAGGTTCTCACCTAGTGAACAAATGGCTTAAGTGGTTGCTTGAAAAATATGATGTGAAGCACAAGATTGCTACTGCCTATCACCCCCAGTCCAATGGGCAAGTTGAGAGAGTGAACCGTGAAATCAAAAGTATCCTTGAAAGGTAGTTAGCCCAAGCACAAAAGATTGGTCTCGAATGCTCAATGATGCATTAATGGCCTATCGAACAACATTTAAGGCACCGTTAAGAATGACTCCTTATCGGTTAGTCTTTAGAAAGGCATGCCATTTGCCATTAGAGTTGGAGAATAAAGCTCACTAGGCGTTGAAATTGTAACACCCCTTACCCGTATTCGACACCTGAACCAGGTACAAGGTATTACCATAATTAACTTGCTCAATTGTACAACATCGATTCGTAAAAATTTCATTTCAAATTAAAACTTTTCATTCAAGACCTTAATGTCCTTATTATAGGTCTACGAGACCCTTGACTTGTACTAGGAATGATTCGAGACTAAACTGAAAACTCTTCAACACTTAGACAAATTTGACATAAAACAGGGCCACATGCCCGTGTGAAGGATGGAACACACCCCTGTGGCATATCACATAATCGTGTTCCACACCCGTGTGGATTTATTTTTCAATTCAAACCTATAGGGGTTTTCACATAGCTGGACGCACACCCGTGTCCTTTACACAGCCACGACACGCCCGTGTGCAAAGACCTTGGCATACTGTTTATGACGTCATAACCTCAATAAGGTCACACAGCCAAGGCACACGCCTATGTCCTAAGACCGTGTGTCAAACTAAATCACAAATTTTAGGTGCAGACTTTACACTGCCCGGGCACATGCCCGTGTCTTAGGTTGTGTCTCCCACATGGTCGAGACACACAGCTGTGTCTCCGCCTGTGTGTTTACTACTAAGCATACTGACTTGCCAACCTAACATGCATGGGGACACATGACCTCTCAAAACACCCATAGGGCTGACCGTGTGTCACACACGACCGTGTGTCTACCCGTGTGGACAACTGTAAGGTTATTTACCAAGCCATTTGCCACTCTACAAAGAACCCACACTTATACCAAATCAATTCAACATATATCATGACTATAAGGCACTTCTAGGAACTCAAAATTAAGACATCCACACAAGCATACACTTTATGAATTTCATCATCATTGAATATATAAACTTGTCAAATATTGGCCCATTGCCAATGACCACTTACAAAATGAATTTAATAACATTAATAGCCAACACTTTGGCTGACAAATATGACATAACAAAATGGCCAAGTCCTATACATGCCATACTCAAAATAAATCTAACTTTGCTATACCAAAGAGAAGTCGATAGTGTGATTCCGAACTCTGACTTTCATAATCTCCGAGCAAGTTTGGCAATACTACAAGGAAAAGGGAAATGAGAGGGGCAAGCAAAAAGCTTAGTGAGTTTGTACGAAATAAATAGCAACATAAAGGCTCATAATGTCATCCATCCATTGCATTGAATAAAACACAAAGTCTTAAGCACATTGCCATAACTTACACATGCTTACTCTTACCAATTACATATCATGTTTCATGTCGTAAACATTTCTAGTGAATTACTCACACGTACCTGTATCACTTCATCACATAGCTTTAGCACTAATCTCATTTCTACTATAAGCTTAGTTATTTACCCATTGAATCACTTGGGATACTCGAAAATACATAGTTATCATCATTCACATAAATGCGACGCCAATGCCACATCCCAAATATGGTCTTACATGGGGTTACCACTCGATGCCGATGCCATATCCTAGATATGGTCTTATACGATTCTCATATTCAAGGCCGATGCCATATCCCAGATATGGTCTTATACGAAATCTCAATTCGGTGCCGAGGCCGTGTCCCAGACATGGTCTTATACGGGACCTTACTCATCTCAAGTCTTAATGATATTATTCTCTCATTTATTAAAGTCAAATCGGGAATTCAACATCACAATTCTCATCATTTTCTTATTCAACACCATTACTCAAATTCATAGAAATATCATACCTCTTCACAAATATCAAACATTTTAAAACATACTAGTATAATGTTGAACTTATTACACAAAAACTTACCTCGATTTCAAAATAGGCCAAATTGCTGATCTAGTATGATACCTTACCCTTTTCCTCGGTCAAGGTTAATTCTTTGTTCTTCTTTATCTATAATAACAAATTAGCTCATTTAATTGTCACATTAATCAACACAATTCATTAATCATACTTTGGCAAAATTACCATTTTGCCCTTAGACTTTCACAAAATGACTATTTTACCCCTAGGCTCCTAAATCGATTCTAATCAAATTTCTTCCTTTTAAAAGCCTAGATAAACATTTATTACTCTTATGGAAACCCTTAATACTCATTATTTCACACATTTATCACATATTTTACAACCTTCACAAAAAAAATCCTTTTAGGTGTTTTCATGGTAACACCTTTCACAAAAGTTGTTAATTTAACAACTAAGGCTCATTTTCTTCCCTAAATATTCAAAAAACAACATAACTGCTCACATGGAAAGACCCTAAACTTTTAACCATCTTGGAAAATAGGCCCCTCTTTAGCTAGCTTAAGCTTTAAGGGTTCCAAGAGTACAAATATTATCAAGAAAGACCCCTAAAATCACTTACTTGTAAGAGGTTAACTTGGCTGAAAGTTTGAGCTTCAAGAACTTCTATTTTGTTGTAAAATTTTGGTGGAGAAGAAGAGAAGAAAAGATGATATCTTTTCTTTCTTTATTTTATTATATTTCTAGACAATTTATCACCTAATCCACCAACTTGATCAATTTTGACATCTTTTTGTCCCATATGGCCTGTCAACCATTAATAGAGGGGTTAATTACACTTTAAGGACCTCCAATTAATATTCTATAGCTATTAGACACCTTTAGCTTGTAAAATAGAACTTTCGCACGTTATGCAATTTAGTCATTTTTTCACAATTAAACATGCAATCGCTAAAATTGAAGTACCAAAATTTTGATGCACCCATATAATCATGCTATAACTTATAAAATAACATTAAAATAATTTTATTCGACCTCGGATTAGTGATTCCAAAACCACTATTCTGACTAGCCCCTAAATCGGGCTGTTATAATTCTTCCCCTTAAGGAGTTTTGTCCCCAAAAATCTTACTGGTAAAAAGGTTGTGATATTGGTTTCTCATAGTCTCTTCGGGTTCCCAGATAGCCTCTTCTACCCCATGTCTTTGCCATAATACTCTCAGAAGGGCTATGCTTTTTTTTCTCAACTGTTTGACTTCTCGTGCAAAAATCTTAACCGGCTCTTCGCCATAAGTCATGTCCGGTCAAATTTCTACTTCTGATGGTACAATCACATGTGAAGGGTCTAAACAATATCGGTGTAACATAGACACATGAAAGACATCATGAATATTTTCCAACTCAGGTGGCAAGGCCAAACGATAGGCTACCTGCATATCCTCTTGGTAATCTTATATGGTCCGATAAAACGCGGACTCAATTTGCATTTTTAGCAAAATCTGGGGACTTTCTTCCATAGTGATACTTTTAGAAACACTCTATCACCAACTTGAAACTCAATCTCTTTCTGTTTCAAATCCGAATAGGAATTTTGTCTATCTGAGGTAGCTTTTAAACATTCACGTATCACTTTTACCTTCTCTTCAGTTTCTCTAACTAAATCAACCTTGTGAATCTAATTCTCTCTGAGTTCGATCCAATACAGGGGCATTCGGTACTTACACCCATATAATGCCTCATAAGGCACCATCTTCAAACTCAACTGAAAGCTGTTATTCTAGGCAAATTCCACCAGCGGTGAGTATTTCTCCCAATTACCTTGGAATCCCAAAACACAACATCGAGGCAGGTCTTCAAGTATCTGAATTACTCTCTCCGACTACCCATAGTTTGCAGATGGAAAGCTGTACTAAAGCTCAATTTTTTGCCTAAGGCTCTTGTAACTTTTTCTAAAATCGTGATGTAAATCTTGGATCTCTATCTGAAATAATCGACAATGGTACTCCATGAAGTCTTACTATTTCTGCCACATACAAATCCACCAACTTATCAAGTGAGTAGTCAACCTATACTGGTATGAAATGGGCTGACTTCATGAGTCTATCGACCACAACCCATACGACATCTTTCTTTTTCGGTGTCAACGATAAACCCTCACGAAGTCCATAATAATACGGTCCCATTTCCACTTGGGAACCATAATAGGCTGAAGTAAACCCGAGGTTACTTGATGTTTAGCCTTTACTTGTTTACAAATTAGACATCTCGATGCAAACTTAGAAATGTCTTTCCTCATACTCGGCCACTAATACCATTTCCTCAAGTCATTATACATATTCATGCTACCTAGATGTACAGATAAGCATCTAATATGTGCTTCAAACAGAATCTTCTGGATAAGTTCATCATTTTTGGGTTCATAGACCCTATCTCGGAACATCAAACATCCATCAGGACTTATCCGAAAGTCCAACTCAACATTTGACTCACATAGAACTCTTTTAGCCCGTAAATCATTGTCGCCTTTCTGAGTTTCACAAATCTCTTGAAGAAACATTGGTCTGGCCCTCAACTCAGCTATAATAGAACCATTATCTGACAAAGCTACCCGTGTACTCATGGCTCTCAGTGCAAATAGGGATTTCCTGCTCAAGGCATCGGCAACCACGTTCGCCTTTCCTGGATGGTATTCAATCACTAGCTCATAATCTTTTATTAGCTCTAACCATCTTCTCTGCCTTAGATTCAACTCATTTGAGTCATCAAATACTTTAGGCTCTTATGATCAATGAACATCCGACATTTCTCACCATACAAATGGTTTCTCCAAATCTTTAATGCAAATACAATTACAACTAACTCCAAATCGTGGGTCAGGTAATTCTTCTCGTGCGGCTTTAATTGTCTAGAGGCATATGCTATCACCTTACCCTCTTGCATGAGTATACAACCTAATCTATTCAAGGATGCATCGCTGTAAACCATAAATCCTTTTCCTGGTTTGGGTTGTTCTAGAATAGGAGCCTTAGTCAACAACGCCTTTAGTTTCACAAAACTCTGTTGACACTTTTCTGTCCATTCAAACTTCACATCGTTTTGCAACAGCCTAATCATCGGAGTAGCTATCATGGAAAACCCCTTGACAAATCGTCTATAGTATCCAGCTAGGCCTAGAAAACTCCTCACCTCAATTACATTCCTTGGCGGTTTCCATTCAACAATCGTTGAAACCTTACTCGGGTTGACTCTAATTCCATCTCCTGAGACAATATGCCCTAAAAATCCAACTTCCTTAAGCCAAAATTCACTTTTACTAAACTTGGCATACAATTGTTTATCTCTTAAAATTTGCAGAACCGTTCTCAAATGCTCGGTATGCTCATTCTCATCCCGAGAGTATATCAATATATAATCGATAAAGACTACAACAAATTTATCCAAATATGGCCGAAACATACGAATCATCAAATCCATGAAAATTTTAGGGGTATTGGTTAAATCGAAAGGCATAACCAAAAATTCATAGTGGCCATATCTTGTCTGAAATGTAGTTGTAGGTACATCCGAGTCCTTGACTCTCAACTGATAATATCTAGACCTCAAGGCTATCTTGGAAAACACCGTAGCTCCATTCATTGATCAAACAAATCATCAATTATTGGCAATGGGTACTTGTTCTTCACAGTTTCCTTATTGAGCTACGGATAATCTATACATAACCTCATGGAACCATCTTTCTTCTTCATAAATAATATGGGAGCACCCCACGAAGAATAACTTGGTCTTACGAACCTTTATCCGTTAACTCTTGTAACTGTGCCTTCAGTTCTTTTACCTCGGTTGGAGCCATTCTGTATGGAGCAATAGAAATGGGGGCAGTATCATGAGCTAACTCAATCCCAAATTCAATATCTCTAACTGGAGGTAGCCATGGCAATACCTCTAGGAAAACATTCGGATACTCACATACTATAGGAACTGATTCAATTCTTAACTTAGTCTCTCTAGCATTCATCACAAAGGCAAAGTAAGCTTCGTACCCCTTTCTTAGGTATTTCTGAGTGAACAAGGAAGATCTCATTGCTGCCAATCTGTCTTGCTCATCTGATTCAACACGAATAAGATCCCCACTTTCACATTTCAACTCAATAAACTTCCTTCCACAATTCACTATCACATCATGAGTAGTTAACCAATCCATCCCAAGGATGACATCGAATTCATCAAACGACAACAACATGAGATTAGCCAAAAAGTAATGACCTTTAATCATAAAAGGACAATCTTTGCATACTCTATCGACTAACACACTTTTGCCTTATTACAAATTCGGTAGGTTCTACATGCATGTTCATGCTAGATATTAATTTCATGCAAATATATAAATGGGTAGATCCCAGATCAATTAAAGCTATAACATGAGTATCATAGAGAGAAAATGTAACAGTGATCACGTCGGGGGAGGACGCCTCTTTGCGAGCGCGAATGGCATATGTTCTTGCCGATGCTCTACCCCTCAGTTATTGTAGTCTACTCTCTAGGTGTATTCTTATGAATCATTTTATTTCCCGAGTTTCTCTATGGTCTTCCTCTAGTAGTACTTCCCGATCTTGCATTCTAAGGTTTCACTTTCTCACCAGCCTCGGGACAATCTTAGATAAAATGGTTTAGGGATCCACACTTGAAACAAGCTTTTTCATTTGTTCGACACTCCCCGGAATGACGTCTACCACACTGCGAACATTCGGTCTACTTGGTCGAGCATTGCCAATACTAGCAACCGAAGTAGTCTGAGCTTTAGCCCCCGGGTACTGTCTACCCTTACTTCTACTTGAAAATCCAGCTGAGATGGCTGATCGAATAGTGAAATATCTTGACTTCTTGGATAAGGATTGGAATGACTTGCCTAACTGTCTCTTCTTTGAGTCACGAGACTCGATTTTAGCCTTTATTTTCTCTTTAACTAGTTCCTCGGCTTTACAGGCTCTATCTACCAGCACCACAAATTCTTTTAGTTCCAAGACACCAACAAATAAACGGATATCCTCATTTAACCCATCCTCAAACCTTTTGTACATAATGGCTTCTGTCGATACGCACTCTCGAGCGTATTTGTTGAGTCTTACGAACTCACGCTCATATTCAGTCACCGTCATTCAACCTTATTTTAACTCCAAGAATTTCTTTCTTTTCTGGTCAATGAATATTTTACTAATATACTTCTTCCAGAACTCCTCTTGAAAGAATTTCCAATTAACTCTCTCCCTTGGTACCACCGACAAAAGGGTGTTCCACCACTGATAGGTCAAATTTCTCAAGAGAGATACCACACACTTCATGCACACTTCTGGTTTGCATAACAACTCATCGAATACCCTGATGGTATTCTCAAGCTAGAATTCCACCCTCTCCGGATCATTATCTTTACTAGCTCAAAATTCCCTAGCTCCTTGTTTCTAGATCTTATCTACTGGAGGTCTTTCTCTTCTAACTACTTCTACCACTTGGGGAGTTACAGGAGTGGGCTGAGGAATAGGTGGGGTGGAGAGGGTTGAGCATTAAGATTTGCTTGAATAAACTTGGTATATCAATTGCTCATCATTTGGAGAAAGGCTTCTCGAGCCTTTTCTCCTTGACCTAAAGTCTCGGGTGTACTGTTTACTAGCGGTCCCTTATGTAGGAGTCAGTGTAGTACTTGTAGCATCATCGGTTGTAGATCGATCGGGATCCATTTACAATATAAAAACACAATTCAAATCGTCAGGAGTCGTCACACTATCATTAGGTAAATACTCATATGTGTGGCATGTATAGCTAGACTTATACTTATGCTATGTTAGTCTGAGAATCGACTAAACCGTAGCTCTGATACTACTAAATGTAACACCCCTTACCCATATTCGACACCTGAACCCGGTACAAGGCATTACCATACTTAACTTGCTCAATTGTGCAACATCGATTCATAAAAATTTTATTTCAAATTAAAACTTTTCATTCAAGACCTTAATGTCCTTATTATAGGTCTACGAGGCCCCTAACTTGTACCTGGAATGATTCAGGACTAAACCAGAAACTCTTAAACACTTAGACAAATTTGACATAAAATAGGGCCACACGCCCGTGTGAATGATGGAACACGCCCTTGTGGCATATCACATGCCCGTGTTCTACACCCGTGTGGATTTATTTTTCAATTCGAAGCTATAAGGGTTTTCAAATTGTCGGACGCACACTCGTGCCCTAGTCCCCTATCCCTTACGTGGCCATGACACGCCCGTGTCTTAGCCCATGTGCAAAAACCTTGGCTTTTTGTTTCTGACATCATCACCTCAATAAGGTTACACGGCCAAGGCACACGCCCGTGTCCTTAGACCGTGTGTCGAATTAAATTCCAAATTTCATGTGCAGACTTCACACGGCCTGGGCACATGCCGTGTCTTAGGCCGTGTCTCCCACATGGTCGAGATACACAGCCGTGTCTCCGCCTGTGTGTTTACTACTGAGCATACTGACTTGCCAACCTAACATGCATGGGGACACACGGCCTCTCAACACACCCATGGGGATGATCGTGTGTCACAAATGACCTAGACACACGCCCGTGTGTCTACCCGTGTGGACAACTATAAGGCTATCTACCAAGCCATTTGCCACTCTACAATGCAACCATATACCAAATCAATTCAACATATATCATGACCATAAGGAACTTTTAGGAACTCAAAATTAAGACATCCATACAAGCATACACTTCATGAATTTCATCATCATCATTGAATATATAAACTTGTCAAATATTGGCCCATTTTGTAACACCTCTAACCCAAAACCGTTGCCGGAATAGGGTTAAGAGGCACTACCGAATAATCAAATCATTTCACATCCCATTTACAACACAAAGTCAATCATCATCATAATAGATTAAGACATAATCAAATAGTCCCTTATTAAGGCCTAAAAGACCTCAAACACATGCTAGAGAGGGGTCGGGACTCAACCGAACACTTACAAATGTTTTAAAAATTTCAAGCATTCAACAAGTCTGTTGAGGCCACACGACTGTACCACTAGGCCGTGTGCCTCATACGGTCACCAGACAACCCCATGTGTCCAAGCCATGCCAAAATAGAGTAAGCATTCTGACTTCTCCACATAGCCACCAAGCACGCCGTGTGCCATAGACTTGTGCTCTTAAGTTAGCTACTAACTTATACCCACGGCTAGTTGACACACCCGTGTCAAGACCGTGTATTATTAGGCTAGATCCTGTCATTCTCCCACGGCCATTAGGCACGCCCGTGTGCCATAAACGTGTTGGCAAAACAGGCCATATGCAAGGCCAATTTGCCACCCACACAAGGATCAAACCTACCAACACATTTAAGCATAATTCCACACACAATTTGGCAACCAATTTCATATCAAGTGATCGACATATTATCTCATACTATCTCATCTCTAATTAAGTCAACTTATAAACTAAAATTCACCACTTGAACACATTCAATACCAAACATGATTCCTCCTCAAATTCACTAGATTATACTAGCATCAATCTATCACCAAGATTACCATTTATAAGACATCCATTGCCATCAAAACATACCAAAACTCACTTCATATACCAAATCCACACAAGCATTTTTCAAAACTATTTACACATCTCATACATAATTTACATCTCAAGCCTATACATGCCATATTTCAACTATGTACATCTTTCCAAAAGTACAAAAATAGATTGTCGATAGTGTGATTGAGATACTAACGATCCCCAGATCTAAGCTAGCTTTACTGACACTGTAAAATAGAGAAACAATCACATAATAAGCTTTCAAAAGCTTAGTAAGTTCGAAATACAATACAATTTTCTCATCAAACCAAACTAGTGTATATATTAAACCATCACATAGGTAATTTACATTTGATACACAAATTCAACCATAACAAGCACTCACATAGCATACCACTCATCTACTTTTAATCTCATCAACCACATAGGTATCATACATACCTTTGCCAACACTTAGTTACTCACCAACCATGCTATTCAACTACTTGACTTTACATTCTGATCCACATTTGCTATTCTCTTGCTTTGTTCACACACATAGTGCCAATTCGTTAAGAAAACGTAAATGTCATAGCAAACTTAGTGCCAAATCATTAAACTGAGCTTATATCGGTATCGCACACACAGTGTCAATTTAATAAACTGAAGCTTTTATCATCTCGCACACACAGTGCCAATCATCTCTATCCCGCTTCTAAATTTTGCACACTTAGTGCCTCTAATTCAATTTTCGCACATAGAATTTCTAATCTCATAATTACGTAGATATTTATTCAATTCACATCACATAGAACATAAGTTAACAACATGTATTATATCTGAACTTACCTCGGACATCGAACTATGGAAACGATCGATTAATTGAGCACTTTATCCTTGCCTCGATCTCGATCTGAACCTCTCCTCTCTTGGTCTATACACATTCAAATTTAGTCCATTCAATCACCAAATCATTCATTTTAGTCCAAACACACATATTTAGGGCATTTTATAAAATAGCCCTCACATTTTCACATTTCGACACTTTATCCTTTACTCACAAAATTATCAAATACACATAATTAGCTTGCACCCATGCCTAACCAAATTCTCACTATACTCATACAAGTCCACACATTTCATTTACTTCACAATTTAGTCCTTCAATTGCTCATTTTCTCATTTAAGCTTAAAAAGTTCAATTTCACTAAAAATCCCAATACAAACTATGTTAACCCAACACCAAGTTTTCATATTTCACTATCAACTAGCACATAGCTCAAGTATTCATCAATGGCTCATCTCAACAACATCATCAATTCACACAGTTTCAACATGGGTTAGCTAGAGCACGAAGCAACAATTATGAAAACGTAAAAATTAACAAAAATTGAGCTCAAACATACCTTCAATCAAGCTCAAATGTTGGCTGAATTCCTTATAGCTCTCTTCCCTTCTTTTTCTTTAACAAATTTTGCAATGGCGATGAAAAGATGAACATTTTATGCTTTGTTTTAATTTTATTATCATTAATTCACCATTTACCAATTTGCCCTTTTATTAGTCATAGAAAACAAATTTACCTTGTGGTTTATAAGTCATTTAACCATCCACTAACTTAATATTGAGCTAATTTCCTTTTAAGGACTTCATATTATACAAACATCAACAATTGGACACTTAACAATCAGCACACAGCATTTTACACTTTATACAATTAAGTCCTTTCTCACAATTTGACACACAGTCTACAAAAATTATCACACAGAAATTTGACATACGCTAAATCATATACTATTCACACAAAATTAATATTGAATTATCATTCTGACCTCAGATTTGTGGTCTCAAAACCACTATTCTGACTAGGGTCTGAACCGGGCTATTACACATTTTCAATGACCACTTACAAAATGAATTTAATAGCGTTAATAGCCAACACGTTGGCTAACAAATATGACATAACAAAATGACCAAGTCCTATACATGCCATACTCAAAATAAATTTAACTCTGCTATACCAAAGAGAAGTCGATAGTGTGATTCCGAACTCTGACGTTTAACAATCTCCGAGCTAACTTGGCAATACTACAAGGAAAAGGGAAATGAGAGGGGCAAGTAAAAAGCTTAGTAAGTTTGCCTGAAATAAATAGCAACATAAAGGCTCATAATGTCATCCATCCATTGCATTGAATAAAACATAAAGTCTTAAGCACATTACCATAACTTACACATGCTTACTCTTACCAATTACATATCATGTCTCATGTAGTAAACATTTCTAGTGAATTACTCACATGTCCCTGTATCACATCATCACATAGCTTTATTACTAATCTCATTTCTATTATAAGCTTAGCTATTTAGCCATTAAATCACTTGGGATACTCGAAAATACATAGTTATCATCATTCACATAAATGCGACGCCAATGCCACATCCTAGATATGGTCTTACATGGGGTCACCTCTCGATGCCGATGCCATATCCCAGATATGGTCTTATAGGGAATCTCATATCGATTGTCAATGCCATATCTTAGATATGGTCTTATAAAATTCTCATTTTTAGGCCGATTCCATATCCCAGATATGGCCATATACAGAATCTCAATTCAGGGCCGAGGTCGTGTCCTATACATGGTCTTATACGGGACCTCACCCATCCCAAGTCTTAATGATATTATTCTCTCATTTATTAAAGTCCAACCGAGACTTTAACAACCCAATTCTCATCATTTTCTCATTCAACACCATTACTCAAATTCATAGAAATATCATACCACTTCACAAATATCAAACATTTTAAAACATACTAGCATGATGTTAAACTTATTACACACAAACTTACCTCGATTTCAAAATAGGCCAAATTGATAATCTAGTCTGATACCTTGCCCTTTCCTCGGTTAAGGTTAATTCTTCATTCTTCTTGATCTATAAGAACAAATTAGCTCATTTAATTATCACATTAGTCAACACATTTCAATAATCATACTTTGGCAAAACTACCATTTTGCCCTTAGACTTTCACAAAATAACTATTTTATCCCTAGGCTCGTAAATCGATTCTAATCAAATTTCTTCCTTTTACAAGCCTAGATAAACATTTATTACTCTTATGGCAACCCTCAATACTCATTATTTCACACATTTACCACATATTTTACAACCTTTACAAAAAGGTTGTTTTAGGTGTTTTCATGATAAAACATTTCACAAAAGTTGTTTATTTAACCACTAAGACTCATTTTCTTCCCTAAAAATGCAGCAAAAAAATAAATGCTCACATGGAAAGACCCTAAACTTTTAACCATTTTGGAAAATAGTCCCTTATTTAGCTAGCTTAAGCTTTAGGGGTTCCAAAAGTACAAATATTATCAAGAAAGACCCCTAAAATCAGTTACTTGTAAGAGGTTAACTCGGCTAAAAGATTGAGCTTCAAGAACTCCTATTTTTCTGTAAAATTTTGGTGGAGAAGAAGATAAGAGAAGATGATATCTTTTCTTTCTTTATTTTATTTTATTTCTAGACAATTTATCACTTAATCCACCAACTTGATCAATTTTAACATCTTTTTGTCCCCTATGGGCGGTCAACCATTACTAAAGGGGTTAAGGGTATGCAATTATCCTGGATTTGGTTAAATGCAATTAAGGTGGAACACGTCGTGAATCGACTTAGCTCACCGGCAACTCGAAATGACACGTTAATCGTCCCACTCGCCTTAGTACCTTGTATGGCCCAATAAGCCCTGGACTAAGCTTGCCTTTCTTCCCTAACCTTAATACTTTCTTCCACGGTGAGACCTTCAGAAAACCCGATCTCCCACAAAGAAACTCAATATCTCCGCTTAAGATCGGCATAGACTTCTGCCGGCCGAAGCTTCCTTCAATCGAGCTCAATCAACTTAACCTTGTCTTCTTGGCCTCAAAGAACCAACTCGTCCCAACAACCGACGCTCACTTAACTCTATCCAACAAGTCGTTGAACGACACCTTCACCGCATAACGCCTCATAAGGTGCCATCTTAATGCTCGCTGGTAATCGTTGTTGTAGGCGAACTCACCAACGGTAGATACTCCTCCCAACTACCCTAAAGTCCAATACACAACCTCAAGCATGTCCTCCAAGATCAGATAACCTTTCCGATCGCTCGTCGGTCCATGGATGAAATGCCGTGGCCGAAATCTAACCGTGTACCAGAGCTCGATGCAAAGCCCGTAACCTTGACGTGAATTGGGTCCCTATCCGAGATGATCGACACGGCACCCGTGCAGATCTCACAATCTCGACACATACTGCTTCGCCAACCTCAAGTGAGTAATCCACCTCACCTAATAAAGTGAGCGGATTTAGTCACCGATCCACAATTACCCAAACCGAATCCTTCTTGCTCGGTAAGCGGTAACCCACCGACGAAGTCCATAGTTATCCTTTCCCACTTCCACTGTGGAATCTTCATCGGTCAAGCAACCCAGACGCAAGAATCGGTGCTCACCTTGACTTGTCGACATGTCGCACTTCCTACAAACTCATCACCTCCTTTTTCGCATCTTTACCACCGTAATCGTTTCTCGAGATCCTATACATTTTGCTACCTCAGATGCATAGCGTAGGGTCGCTATGAGCATCTCAAGAATCTTTTGCCTCAATTCAGCATCTCTAAGATACAAGCCTTCCCACGAAACACAGTAACCCCATCACTAGACAAGCTATACCCTTCAAACCATCATTACGCACCGAGTCCTCTGCTACCAAAACCTCATCTAACAACCGCTTTCTCGATCACGCCAACCCAAGTAGGTTTAACCTACGATTCGCGAGAATACTCCGCCATCATACAAACTTAAGTGGGCAAACAACGCCTCAAATCCAAATAACCTTACGGCTCAATGCGCTCGCCACAACATTAGCCTGTCTTGATGATACTCAATTGAGCAATCGTAGTCTTTCATTGACTCAATCCACCGGCTATTGTCTCGATTCAAGTCTTTCTCGAGTCGGGAGGTACCAGACTCTTATGGTCCGTGATAGACTATCGATCTTTCTCCATACAAGTAATGCCTCCATATCTTTAAGGCAAATACTCATACCGCTAACTCCGGATCGTGCGAGGATAATTGACCTCATGTGGCCTCATTTGCCGGGATGCGTAAGCCACAACCTTCCCTTCTTGCATCAAGACACAACCCAATCCCAGATGTGATGCATCGCGAAGATAATCGTGAATTCCTTACTACCTCAAAGTTGAATCGTAGCCCGAGCTTGGTCAAAATCTTCTTCAACTTGTCGAAGCTTTCTGTTGCTTCTCGGTCCAACTAAACGGAACTCGCTTCTCAATAATTTGGTCATTAGTGCTGCAATTAACGAGAAACCCTCTACAAATCTTCTAGAGTATCCCGCCAAGCCCGTAAAACTCCAAATTTCCGCATCGACTTAGGCGACTTCCAATCAAAACCGCTTCTATCTTACGGGTCCACTCTAATCCTCAAAGTGACACTACATGACCCAAAATGTCACCTCCACGAGCGAACTCAGCATTCTTGAACTTCGCGCCATTTGCTTTCTCCTTAGAATCTGCAATACCACCGTAAATGAGCATCATGCTCTTCCTCGATCCTTGAGTATACCAAGATGTCGCCGATAAAAACCACCACGAACCGATCTAGATATGTTGGAACACCCTATTCATCGATCCATGAAAGTGCCGGTCGTTAGTCAACCCGAACAGGCATAACCAAGAACTCAAAGTGCCCATACCGAGTATTTAAATGCCGCCTTACGAGGACATCCGCCTCTTTTACCTTCAATGGTGATACCTGGACCTTAGGTCGATCTTCGAGAAAACCGACGCCCTTGGTGATCAAACAAGTCATCTATCCGAGGCAAGGGATACTTGTTTTTAATCGTCGACTTATTTAGTTGGCTGTAGTCTATGCACATCCGCATAGTACCGTCTTTCTTCTTTACAAAGAGTGGCGCTCCCCACGCGTAAATACTTGGCCTCGATAAAGCCTCGGTCCAATAACTCTGGATTTGAGCCTTAAGCTCCACTAATTCTTTAGGTGCCATCCTCATGGAGCAATGGATACGGTGCAGCTTCCGAATGATCTCGTCCGAACTCTACCTCCGATCCGGTGGCAAACCGGAAGCTCCTCAGAAACACATCAACAAATTCCCCAACCGTCCGAACGGTCTCCACGTAAGACTCCTTAGCCTCCAAGGCATACACATGCACCATATATGCTTTGCGACTTCTTCGACCATTTTCTGGCTTTGGGCGAGATACCACATTGGACGAGATAGTTTCTCCTATTACCGATCGAACTACTTCATCACCTCACCGTGTTTGCCGAGAACCATGCGCTTAGCCACATAGATCCAACTTCGCTGGTGCTTACTCTCACCGATCCATCCCAAAATCGATTGAACTCCCCAAGCGGCGGTTCCTCGAGATCACCTCGAAAGATACCCTTGAGTTCTAGAGTGCGCCTCTATCTGCTTTATCTACCACTACAGAGTGACCTGAGGGCTTATTACGGTCATCTGCCTAGAAGATATCTCAGAGTCTAAATCCATTGTCTCTACTATACTACTGGCAACATAAGAGTGCGTAGAACCCACATCAATTAAAGCAGTATAAGGAGAACCAAAAATCAAAAACGTACCGGTGATGACGTCCGGCGTCGCCCCTCCTCGGTGCCTCACAAGATATACCAATCCAGCTGTGCTGCCTCGTATCACTCCACTGCACCTCCCGGTGCTCCACGCCCCGACGAACTATTACCTCCTCGCCATTACCTCGGCCCCTCCTGCGACGGTGGTCCATTATTTCTGATCGACATTACCGATTCTCGACTAAATTCTAGCTAACTTGCGCGGACAATCCTCACTCGGTGGTCCAACGAGCCACACTCAAAACAACCTCGCCATCGGTCCAAAGCAGCCTCCCGGTGAGCCTTTCCACAACTGTTACATCTGGGCGGTCCTCGCCTAGCAAAGAACAAACCTACCCGATCGATTCGCCCACTCGGTCTAGCCCTCTTCGCTGATTGCACGATGACCCGAAGACCCAAAACTCCTTTTATGCGGTTCCTATCCATACCCGCCTCACGACTTTTAATGCCCTCGGCAACCTTCGCCTTTTCAACCGTAATCGCAAATTCACGCCTCGTGGCGCAATCAACAATCTTAACTCGTCTCGCAGCCATCCTCGAAACGAATGCACCTTTCCTCTTCAAGAGCTACCATACCGCAGCATACCGACTCAAACCTCGAAAAACTCGGCCTCATACTCCGATACAGATTTGCTCCCCTGGACTAACCTCAGAAATGCTTTCCTCTGCTCATTTATGTAATTAGCTCCGACGTACTTCTTCTGATAAGCAGCCCAAAAATAGTCCCAAGTCGATCTTCCATTGCAATATTACCACGGATGTGAGCCACCACCGATATGACTCATCTCGAGAAGTGATACGATCCCCTTTAATTTTTCTTGATCGTTAGGTCCAGATCGTCCATGATCCGTTCGTCGCTTCCACCAAGATTTCAGCGATCTAGGAGCAACACCGAGACACCCTGAAGAATTCAACCCCATTGGCCGAAGTCGCTCGAGCCTGATTTCCTAGCTCCCACGCCCCCACCGCTCCAGGCTACCCTCTCTAAAACCCGCAGCATCACCTGTGATACTGCATCATCGCCGGATCTGTTCTCGAACTCACCACCTCCCATTGGTGGCGGAATCAGTATCTCATTTTTCGAACTCCGCCCTAACCTACGGGCTCGAAGCAATCATCCTATCGCGACCACGCCCACGACCACGCCCACCTCTGTACTCATGACTAAATCTCGTCGAATTAAAGAATTTTATGTATCGGTCATTATTCCACTTTGTGTTTAAAGTAAAGTTTTATGAATTTTAAAGAAGCTTTGTTTTAGCGAGTCCACGAGTCCTATTAGTCTCGCTTCTAAAGTAATCTTACTATCACTAGCCATTCAATCATATCAAGATCACAACCAATAGTACAGGTACTTACTGGGCGAACCGGTGCGGTGACTCGGTGCCATGCCCTTCAAACCATACTTTAAAAATAGAATACTTGAAAATTATAGTTTAAAACATTTTGGGCCTCGGCCCACAAAAAGCTTTTGAACTTAGCTCGATATTACAAATGTAACACCCCAAACCGGACAAGACACCACGTCCGAACTGTATGTTACGGGGACATGTTTGTGAGAGGTAAAATTTTTTTCGCTAAAAGCCGAGTGAAAACACAGTGTATTTTGAAGACAATTTGAGTAGACTTGTTTGAAATCAGATGGTGTATGTGAAACCCGGAGATTTTTGAAATCTTAACCAGACTGTGCGGCTAAATGAGTTTAAACCATTTAAACCTTAAGCGTTTCTTAGTGTTACTTAAAACCTTATTGGACTTAGGAGTAATACAAGTTTGATTTGAAAATCACTTGAATTTGCTTACTATAAAGACATAGTGTGATACCCGATGGTATGGTTTAAAAACATATTGCGTTAGAATTTTGAAATCATTATCTTTCCAAGTTTTAGTAAAATTTATACCAACTTGTTTTGTTAAGGCATATTAAAAATCTAATTAAAACATAAACATCACCAAAACATAAATTAAAGGCCTTTTACAAATCCAAAATAAAACCCAAATAAAGTAAATAAGCCAAAGTACCCAAATTCAATAGTCCTTTATTAAAGCATGGCATGTGCACCCCGAGTCCATCCCGGCTCCATGTCCGCATCTACGAGTCACCTGAAATGTCAAAGGAGAGGGTGAGTCGAGTGACTCAGTGTGTAAATCCCGCTCCCGAAGAACAACATGCTAACACACATCATACAAAGCAACATAATTAATGCAACCCGATCCTAACCATCCATATCGCCTTTTCTACCCCGTGTGGTACCAAACCACTGGTGGTGCCAAACCACTGGTGACATATAGTCACAATGTGTTACCAAAACACCGTGTCCCAAAGACACAATATCCGCCAATGTGGTACCAAACCACCGTGTCCCAAAGACACAATTGTGCTACTAAAGCACCGGTGACCGAAGTCACAAATCCGATGACGGGCCAACCCATCGTGTGATACCAAATCACTAGCAGACGATCCCATATCTCATGGGGCCAACCCACTGTGGTTAAACCACGAGGACAAGTCGCAATGAGGTGCCAAACCTCCGTGACCCAAAGTCACAAAGTGTGCTACCAAAGCACCGGTGCTCACAAGACAAAATATCACCGCTCCCTCCACTCAGTATCACCCATCAACATACCATACTCATGTAATCATGCATATCATATAATCATGCATATCATGCTATTATGTCTAACCTCATATCCCATGTCACATATAGCCACAGCCATGGTATCACATAGATCATCAGTAAACTCATAATAATACTGACTTACCCGAGTCCAGAATCATACCCATTAGGGTATCATATCAATCATCACTGTTTCATTAATCATCACACAGGTTATTAATCATATTACTAAACAGAAGTGTGTTAGTTTACACACCTGAATTAAGGGAGATTCTAATACTAAGAATCGATCTAAGACCTCGACCACCTCGGCAACTTTGATCCTAAAATCGACCAACCAACGGGTTAGCACACATATCATTCGCCATAACTAAAGAAATCAAAGGGTATATCGGCTACCCTTATTTTATCTCGGATTTGGTTTCCTACCAAATCCCAACAAAGGTTGGTTCTTTAAAGCGCCTTCAACAATGGTGTCTCCTTACACAATCGGCACACCCCGATAAACGAAAGCGCTTAATCCCTTAACAACCGGTCTTAAAGAAAACTAAATGAAATCGAATACAAGACTCGTTCTTACCACTACTCCTCGCCGCTTGAGAAAGAAAACTCCTTTAGCACGCTCCTTAGATCCGGATGTTCTATAATAAGAATTGGTTTATAAAAAATTAGCACCTTCCAACAATCACAATCGCCATCAACATAATAAGAATCGGCAAGGTGAGAGAAAGAAGAGGAATGGCCATTCGCCTAGTACTTACCCACTACCAAACGATTGGAACCAAGCTCCCAACACCACCAAATATTCGCCAACACAAGGAGGATTCGCTTAATCGGTTTTGGAAAAAGAGATGAAACGAAGAGAGATGAGTGGAGGGGGTCACTTCGGTTTTGAAGAGGGAAGAAAAGAATAAGGTGTGTTAGAAGAAGAGAAATTTTCAGCAAGAAATGGTATGGAACAAAAGGAGAATTCGGCACAAGGGTTGTGAAAGCAAAAGAAGAAAGTGAGAAGGAATGATCACTAGTTTGACAACACCAATGGAAAAGAAAAGAGGAGATAGTGAATATATGGTTCGCCAAGAGTAGAAGAGGAAGCAAAATAAGCAAAGACTTGAGAACCCAAATAGCATTCGACTACAAAAGAAAATTAAGAAAGAAACAAGTGAAGTTTAGAAGAATGGTAAAGGTTTTTCGGTTCCAAGAAGGAAAATGGAAGAAACAAAAGAACAAAAGAAGTTTTCGCTACTATAGGGTTTTGGTTGACACAAAAGATAAAAGAAGAAAACGCATAAAGAAGAGTGCAAGGTTGGCAATTAAAGTTGCTTTGTGTTTGGTTTCAAAGAGCAAAAATGGGAGGTTCCTTTCGGCTTAGGCTATTGCAAGTAGAGAGCTCTTTTACTAGCTTTTGACTAACAACAATTTAGCTTCCAAAACAAAGACAATTGTGACCGAAAAAAAAATGCACCTATGCCTAAGGCAAATTCGGCACACCCTAATTACCAACCGGCCACACACTCCCTCTCCCCCCAAACTCTCACCAAAACCGGCCAAATCTCCCCCATACACTCCACTCCACACATTTCAAATGTGTTTACCAAGTCTTACTCCTACAATCACTCTCCACCATACTTTTGAACGGTTTGACTTAGTCCAAGGTAGAATTCCACTTGCCTTCTACCTCTACCTCCAATTAATATTATATAGCTATTAGACACCTTTAGCTTGTAAAATAGAACTTTCGCACTTTATGCGATTTAGTCTTTTTTTTTTTTTTTTTGCAATTAAACATGCAATCACTGAAATTGAAGCACCAAAATTTTCATGCACCCATATAATCATGCTATAACTCATAAAATAACGTTAAAATAATTTTCTCTGACCTCAGATTAGTGGTTCCAAAACCACTCCCCCTAAATCGGGCTGTTACAGGAATAGTTGAACTTTGATCTTAAGCAAGCCGGTGAGAGAAGGATGTTACAACTTGATGAGTTGGAAGAGTTGAGGTTGTTTTCCTATGAGAATGCCAAAATGTGTAAAGAAAGATCAAAGATATGGCATGATAGTCATATACAACCTCGCGAGTTGAAAGAAGGTCAGAAGGTTTTGTTGTTTAATTCAAGGTTGAAGTTATTTTCTGGAAAGCTTAAATCCTGATGGAAAGGACCTTATACCATCTACCGAGTTTATCCTTATGGAGCTACTAAATTATACAACAATTACAGAGGTACGTTTAAAGTTAATGGTCAACATCTTAAACACTACTGGGATGGTGAAGTTGAGCGAGTTGAAACCTCGTTCAAATTAACAAACCCTTATGATCATGATCTGAGAGTTTTAATATTTATATAATGAATAATCGAGCCTAGAAACTAACTATCACCACGATTAAGGTAAGCGCACCTATCAAATAGTAGTATAGCTTAGTGGAAAGACCAGAATGTCGAACCCAAAGGAACCAAAAGTACTAGTACTGACTTTCTTTTTATTATCTAGCCTAAAATAAAAGGGATTTTATCTAACTAATTACTAAGCTAAGGATGACAAGACACAAAGAACGAATTAGGAAATTACTTTTGGGAAAATCAATTGATCAAGGTAATACCCGAAAAAGAATCCACTTAGACTTCACTTGTTATTTAACTCTGAACCAGACGATTTATTAACTTGACCTGATCCGTAGGATTTCCTAATTTATATTAATACCTCTTTCGAGGCTACTAATGTCTAACCCTAGGTTGATTAATTGAAATCTCTTTCTAATTAAAACCCTTAATATTGCATTAACTCGATCTATGGACTCCTATATTAGGTTTGACCCTAATCCGGTAGATTTTTGTCGTCCTATCTCTAGGAGTACGATCAACTCGCTTAATTATACTAGATCTACTCTTAGACAGGGACTTTTTCTCTTCTAAATAAACACGTCAATACTTGAATCAATATCCTGAAATATTAAAACAAGAATTAAGAACAAATCAAGTATTTATCATACAGTTCAGAAAACAATAACAAGATTCGTCTTAGGTTTTATCCCCCTCAGGTATTTAAAGGGTTTAGTTCATGTTTATAAAAGAATACGTAACATCCTTAAATCGGGGTCTCTACATTTTTGTGTGTTTTATGTGTTAGTATGATTGATGTGCTAGTTTAGAGTGTTTTGGGGTCCTGGCATGAGCTTGGGGTAGGCCTGAGCCATAGCAAAAATTTTTGTTCTGGGTACTTGGAAGGGGGGAGCCAAGGGAGTTAGGTGTTAAGAGATGTTATTGGGGTGTTTTGACACAAATAAGCCAGTGGAAGAGTGGCAAAGAGGCGCTACTTGGGAGGCAAGGGAGTGACGCCTCATGCAGGAGGCAGAACTTTGGTTCGAGTTGCAGGAATCTCTCCTTGTGCATTTATTTTTGACGCTAGGGGCAAGGAGGAAGTGTGCTCAAGATGGACTCTGTTAGATGGGTGTTGAAGAAGTCAACACATTTGAATTGGATGGAGAGGAGTGAATGTAGGAGCTTGACTCATTCAACCAATTTGAATGAGTGGAAGGGGGGAATTTGGGGAGAAAGGAGGGGGACGGCTTAGTGGTTAAAGTGGTGTGGGTGTGAGTATTCGGTTTTAGTGTGTGGAAAGGAGGTGTGCCAAAATCTGAAGTGTGGGCTCTTTACATTATCGATATTGGTTGCAAGTCAGAGGGGGTGGCCAAATGTGGTTGTAGGCTCTAGTGAGGTATGCAAATTCGGGTAGTTAGGGGAGCACTTAGAGCCTTCTTTCTTAGTTTCATGTGTGCCAAAATTAAGCCCCTCCCATTTGGTATTTTTGCATTTCCTTCTCCTCTTTTTCTGGCCAAAACCGAATGCTCTTCTAAGCTTTTCCCCTTTTCTTTTCTATATTGTTGGTTAGCCGAATCTACCTTGCCCACCATCCATTAGTTGTGCTCCAATTGCTATCTCCTTCAAAAGCTTGAAACATCATATCTATCTTCCTTTTTACTTTTGTTTTCATCTTCTTCCTTGAAACCCTCTATAGCTGAATCTCCCCAAAACCGTATCATTCTTCTTCTCTTCTTCCATTCAAGTTAGCAAGAACCAAAACCATCACCCTCCCTCTCTTTCGACTCTTCCATAGCCGAATCCTTTTGAGCCTCACCCTTTGTCGAAACCTTTGTTGCTCATCTCTTCTCCTTTAATCTCTGGCTGAATTCCCTTGGCTATCATAATTGTTTCTTCGATTGTTGTAGAGGCGGATCGTCGTTGTCTATCCACTCTCAATCAATTTTGCTAGTGCAGTGGTAAGTATCATTACTTTTTAATCTTTTCTTATTGTGTTAAATGCCGAAGGCAGTGACTAATCTTGTAGATCTTGGCCGATTGTATGGGGGAGACTTGCCATCGTGTGGCTTTGGAATTTGCGTGGAGATCGAAAAGTGTTAAGGTAAGAGTGATCATTTGGTTACGTTATCTATTCCTTCGGGATTTCTTAGTTAAGCCGAAAGGCTATTTGCTTATTAGGGATATATGTGGCGAATATAGGAAGGTGTGACGCAAGCGATTCGATTCCCAGGCTGTGTTCGGTTCGTGGTTTAAATCTCAATCTTTAGGATTTGTTAATCTAGGTAAGGAATATACTCCCTCGGGTTAATTCTTGATTCATAGTTATTTTCTATGTTAACCTGATTTAGTGACCAAAGGTTTTATGGACCGTAAGGCTAACCAAATAGTAGGAGGGGTGGACACGAGACTGACCCCTAAGATCAAGAAGAGGCGGTTCGATTGGTTCATGATTGGCCGGGGTGTGGACCCGACATCCAAAGCGTAAGAGTAGACAAATCGCGATTGTGTCGATTAACGACAGTACCGACGTAGAAAGTGTAGTTTTGCGCTTAATTAGGTGTGTAACTCTTACAGACTTCATTAGTTAATTTGCTAGTTATGTTTACAGTTAAAAGTTGAAATAGCTATTGACAACGGTGTGTTACCCTTGTAGGTATGAGCGTGGACTCTGGGTAAGTCCCTGTGGATTGGCTATCAATAAATGCTGTTATATTATTTTATGCTACGCTATGTGATATTTGCATTATAAACATGTTAATATGCCACGAAAAATGTGTTCATGATGATGGGTATGTTGAAAGGAGGGAAGGATGATCTAGATCGTCACTAGTGGTTTTGACCACACGATTGGGTTGGCCCGCTTTTCTTATTATTTGTGACTAGTCTCGATGGTTTTGACCACCAGTGGTTTTGACCACATGGATATTATTTGTGACTACGGTCACGGTGGTTTTGACCACACATGGATTATTGTGACTCGTCTCGGTGGTTTGGTACCACAGTGGGTTGGCCCACATGTTGATTACGGGATTGTCATCAGTGGTTTTTACCACACGATGGGTTGTCCCCACCATATGATTTGTGACTACGGTCACCAGTGGTTTTGACCACAATTATATAATTTGTGACTACGGTCACCAGTGGTTTTGACCACCAGTGGTTTTGACCACACGGGGTAGACATAGGAGTTCATTTGGTGAGGTTGGGTTTGCATGATTTGCATATTGACATATGAAATGTGTAAGTGCCTTATTATTATCAGGATGGGGATTTATACATTGAGTCTCGGTGACTCACTCCTTCCCTTACATTTTGCAGATGAGGCATAGATCGTAGATGTGGAGCCGGGGTGGACTCGAGGTGGCCATGCACTATGTTTTCGGGTTTTATTTCAATTACTATTTTGGGTTAATTTACTTTTAAATTTCATTTTGGATTTGTAATAAGGCCGCTAAATTTTATTATTTTGGGTTTTTGATTATCTGCTTTAAGTTTTATCATACTGTGCCTAAGTTAAATAACATAGCATGTTCTAATAACCTGCAAAATCAACGTTTTCAAAAATTGTACAACTTATCGGGTTTTTCAAACTTTACCATCAGGTAATACTAAACAAATGAAGTCAACAAACTAACTCAAACTTTCTCCAAACCAATTTTTCGTTATGTTCAGATACAAAATGGTTTTCAACTTTATTATGCTAAACTCGCTCGGGTTTTCATAAAACCAAACGACTTTCCAAAACTAGAAACAACAAATGATCTTCTCAAGGGAGTTTTATTTTAAACCCAAAACGATAAAAATGTTTTCGAGAACAATTTTTCAGAAAAGTAAACCAGCAACTTATTTTCTATAAAATATTTTACACTCAATAACATATTGAATTCGATCGTGGTGTGTTGACCGGGTTTAGGGTGTTACAATTTTGGTATCAGAGCCAAGTTCAAAAGCTTGGCTATGGGCCCGAGGCCCAAAAATGTTTTAAAAATGGGTTATGAAAGGTTTTTGTGGGAAATGTACGATTGGAAAAGCATGGCACCAAGTCTCCAGCACCAATCTGCCTAGGTAAGTACCCCTATTTGTTGTTAATATGTTTGTAATGATTAGTAGTAATAGGGAATTACTTTAGAGACTTAAATCGTAGGATTGTGTGAACTTACGAAAGTAATCCCCGTATTAAACTATTCATAAGACTGTGCTTTAATAACAGTGGAATAAGTCTAATGTATATAACTGTTAAATCATATCAATTCGTATCGACAGTCATGAGTGCACGAGGACGTGGGCGTAATACACGTGGACGATGCAGGGGTAGGATGACAATGTCAGAACCGGTAGGGTCTGGACATGGGTCGGAGAATGAGGTACCACTGCCGCCAGTTGTGGGCACAAAATTTCAGGATCAGATGGGTGGTCATGACGCAGTGTCGCAGGCGATGCTGTGGGTTCTAGAAAGAGTCGTGGGTGCAAGCGTCAAAATGGGAGCTCAAAAATCTGTGTCCGAATGACTCTGGGCTAATGGCGTAGAGGTATTCAGAGGTGTATCTAGTGGGGCTCTTAGTAAGGCAGAATATTGGCTGGAGGCGACAGAACGTATCATGGATGACCTAGATTTTTCGGTTGAGGAGAAGCTAAAGGGTATAGTATCTCTTCTCTGAGATGAGTCATATTAGGGTGGCTCATGGTTAGGGATGGAGCAATGGCCGACGACATCACTTGGGATTTCTTTAGGGCAGGCTATCAGAGAAAATACATTGGGGCTAGTTACATCGATGCGTATCGTAAGGCGTTCTTAAATTTATTTTAGGGAAATAAGTCGGTATCGAATTATGAGGCAAAATTTCTTCGGTTAAGTCAGTATGCAGGGGTATTATGGGCACGAAGCATGAGTGTTGTGTCAGATTTGAGGATGGGTTGAGAGATGAGCTGCGAATGTTGATTGCTCCACAGCAGGAGAGAGAGTTTGCAGTCTTAGTAGGGAAGGCCAAAGTTGCTGAGGAAGTCAAACTGTCAGTGAGACGGAATCAGGATAAGGGTTGGAATAAGAGGAATTCTGGGTCATTTGGGGTGCCGGGAACCAGCAAAAAAGGGCTAGATATGGTGGGCCAAATCAAGCTACGAGGCCTACTGCTACTACTCAGTGGTCGCCACGGTGTGCTTAGTGTGGGAAGTCTCACACGGGGGAATGTTGGACTCGAAACAGAGGGTGTTTGAGTGTGGGTCAATTGGACACCGAGTGAGGATTATCCGTGAGAGGTCGACTAGGTTTGATCTAGGAATCGGTCGCATACACGGTCAAGAGGGATGGTCTACAACCACGGAGGGTCGCGATTACGCAAGGGATGTAAGATTACGGGCGAGGCCACAGAGCACCGTGTAGAGTCTTTGGGAGCACGAGAGCAAGACGACTGGGTTGGTCTACATAGCGAGGCATCAAAGGTGGGCGGACCTTTGGGCGTCATAATCGGTACGTTCTTAATTTTGGACTACCTTATCTTGCTTTGATAGATGTTGGTTTGGCCTTTTCGTATGTTGCCAATAGTATAGTGGAAACTATGAACTTAGACTTTGAGATTACTTCTAGGAGATGACAATAATAAGCCCTCTAGGTCACTCTGTAGAAGTAAATAAAGCGTATAGAGATTTACCCTAGAACTTCAAGGGTAGTGTTTTTGGTCGATCGATGGGCCGCGTCGGGAGTTCGATCTGATTCTCAGGATGGATTGGCTAGTGAAGTACCAGGCCAGTTTGGATTGCGAAGCTAAGCGCATGGTTTTGAGAACAATTAAAGGTGAAGAGGTAGTAATGATAGGTAATAGAAGAGATTATCTATCTAATGTTGTGTCTACTCTGAAGGCCAAGAAAATGGTGAGGAAGGGTTGTGCGGCATGTATGCTGCATGTTTGTACCTTGGAGTCAAAGGAATCAGTTGTGGGGAATGTCTGAGCGGTGAAGGAATTTGTCGATGTATTCCCAGAGGAACTTCCGGGTCTGCCTCCGGACCGTGAAGTTGAGTTCGGTATAGACTTGTTACTTGAAATTGTGCCAATGTCTATTGCCCCATATAGGATGGCGCCGAAGGAATTGGTGGAACTTAAGGCACAGATTCAGGAATTATTGGACCGTGGTTTCATCCGGGCGAGTGTATCACTTTGGGGAGCACTGTGCTCTTTGTTAAGAAGAAAGACGGTACAATGCGGATGTGTATAGACTACCACTAGCTGAATAAGTTGACGATCAAGAAAAGTATCCGTTGCTAAGGATAGGCGACTTGTTTGACCAGCTTAAGGGTCCATCGATTTTCTCTAAGATAGATCTTAGGTTAGGGTATCATCATCTCAAAGTGAAAGAGGCTGATATCCATAAAACGGCATTTCGTACTCGTTATGGGCACTACGAGTTTTTGGTAATGTCGTTCGGGTTGACTAATGCACCGGCAGCATTCATGGACATGATGAATCGGGTGTTTCAGTCGTACTTAGACCGGTTCGTCTTGGTGTTTATAGATGACATTTTGGTATACTCGAAATTTGAGGAGGAACATATCGTGCATCTACGGGTGGTTCTACAAATTCTGTGGGAGAAATAATTATTTGCAAAGTTTAGCAAATGCGAGTTTTGGTTGAAGGAGGTAACTTTCTTGGGTCATGTGGTGTCAGCTGAGGGAATTAGAGTGGATCCTCGGAAGATTGAGGCGGTGTTGGATTGGAAGCCACCTAAGTCGGTAGCAGAGATTCAGAGTTTTCTGGGTTTGGTAGGATATTACAGAAGATTCGTGGAAGGGTTTTCTTTGATTGCAGCACCGTTAACTAAGTTGTTGAGGAAAGGGGTTCCATTTGTATGGTCTAATAGGCAGCAAGAAAGTTTTGACAAGTTAAAGAAGATTCTGACAGAAGCTCCGGTGTTGATTCAGCCTGAAGTTGGGAAAGATTTCACGGTTTATTGTGATGCATCGCATACTGGTTTGGGGTGTGTACTGATGCAAGAGGGTAAAGTGGTGGCGTATGCGTCTCGGCAGTTGAGACCACATGAAGGTAACTACCCGACACATGATCTGAAATTGGCTACAGTGGTCTTCGCCCTGAAGATTTAGAGGCATTACTTGTATGGGGAGAAGTCGATAGTCTACACGGACCACAAGAGTTTGAAGTATCTGTTGACACAGAAAAAATTGAATTTGAGGCAACGTAGGTGGATCAAGTTGTTAAAAGACTACGACTGCACGATTGAATACCATCAGAGTAAGGCTAATGTAGTGGCTGACGCGTTGAGCCGTAAGGTGGTCACGGATCTGAGAGCGATGTTTGCTCATCTCAGTCTGTATGACGACGGGAGTCTATTGGCAGAATTGCAAGTAAAGCCAACGTGGGTGGATCAGGTTAAGGAGAGGCAACTAGTGGATGAGGTTTTGAGTGCTCTGAGGTTGCAAGTGTAGAATGGTGGTTTGGAGGGTTATAGCTTGAGCAGTGAGGGTGTGTTGTGTTTTCAAAGGAAATTGTGTATGTCGAAGGACGTTGAGTTGAAACAGCGAATTCTTTAGGAAGCTCATAGCAGCCCATACGCTATGCATCATAGAGGTAGCAAGATGTATCGGGATTTGCAGGAATAGTTCTGGTGGCCGGGTTTGAAGAGGGAAGTAACTGAGTTTGTGAGTAAGTGTCTGACATGTCAACAAGTCAAAGCTGAGCATCAGTTATCGTCAGGTCTGTTGCAGCCGATAAAGATTCCACAGTGGAAGTGGGAAAGGATTACGATAGAATTCGTCACGGGGCTACCCTTTACGCCTAGCAAGAAGGACTCAGTCTGGGTGATTGTAGATCGTTTGACTAAATCGGCTCATTTTATACCAGTTCGGGTTGATTACTCGCTTCAAAAGTTAGCCAAGTTGTATGTGGCAGAGATAGTGAGGTTGCATGGAGTGCCAGTATCAATTATCTCAGATAGGGATCCCAGATTCACATCAAGGTTTTGGAAAGCTTTGTATCAAGCGTTGGGTACGAGGTTGGATTTTAGCACAGCATTTCATCCGCAGTCAGATGGGCAGTCAGAGAGGGTAATACAAATTCTAGAGGATATGTTGAGAGGTTGTGTCTTGGATTTCAGAGGTAGCTGGGAAGAATTTCTACCGCTGGCAGAATTCGCGTACAATAATAGTTACCAGGCAAGCATTAAGATGGCACCATATGAGGAACTGTATGGACAAAAGTGTCGTACCCCTACGTACTGGACAAAGTTGGGTGAGCGTCAAATGTGGGGTCCAGAGTTGGTCGCTGAAATGGAGAAAAAGGTTAGATGATTAGAGCTCATCCGAAAGAATCTTCGGACAGGCAGAAGTCTTATGCCGATCTTAAGCGTAGGGATATAGAGTTTGCAGTGGGTGACAAGGTCTTTCTGAAGGTATCGCCGTGGAAAAAAGTGCTGAGATTTGGTCGGAAGGGCAAGCTAAGCCCTAGGTTTATTGGGCCGTATACGGTGTTGAAGCGTGGGACCAGTAGCTTACCAGCTCAAGTTGCCATCAGAGTTGAGTCAGATTCATGATGTATTCCATGTCTCCATGCTTAGGTGCTATCGATCAGATTCGTCGCATATTGTGCCAGTGGAGGAAATTGAGGTGAGCTCGACTTGTCTTTCGAGGAGAAACTAGTGCGGGTTTTGGATCGGGATGTCAAAGTTCTGCGTAAGAAGTCAGTTCCTTTGGTGAAAGTTTTATGGCGGAACCATGGTACGGAGGAGGCCACGTGGGAACTAGAGGATGTGATGCGGCAGCAATACCCTTAACTCTTCTAACCAGGTAATTTCTAAGCCGAAATTATTTTTAAGGGGGTAGAACTGTAACATCCTTAAATCGGGGTCTCTGCATTTTTGTGTGTTGTATGTGTTAGTATGATTGATGTGCTAGTTTAGGGTGTTTTGGGGTCCTGGCATGAGCTTGGGGTAGGCCTGAACCATAGCAAAAATTTTTGTTTTGGGTACTTCGAAGGGGGGAGCCAAGGGAGTTAGGTGTTAAGAGATGTTATTGTTTTGACACAAATAAGCCAGTGGAAGAGTGTCAAGGAGGTGCTACTTGGGAGGCAATGGAGTGATGCCTCATGCAGGAGGCATAGCTTTGGTTCGAGTTGCAGGAATCTCACATTGTGCATTTATTTTTGACGCTAGGGGAAATGAGGAAGTATGCTCAGGATGGACTCTGTTGGATGGGTGTTGAAGGAGTCAACACATTTGAATTGGATGGAGAGGAGTGAATGTAAGAGCTTGACTCATTCAAACAATTTGAATGAGTGGAAGGGAGGAATTTAGAGAGAAAGGAGGGGGACGACTTAGTGGTTGAAGTGGTGTGGGTGTGAGCATTCGATTTTAGTGTGTGGAAAGGAGGTGTACCGAAATCTGAAGTGTGGGTTCTTTACATTATCGGTTTTGGTTGCTAGTCAGAGGGGGTGGCCGAATGTGGCTGTAGGATCTAGTGAGGTGTGCAAATTCGGCTAGTTGGGGAAGCACTTAGAGCCTTCTTTCTTAGCTTCATGTGTGCCAAAATTAAACCCCTCCCATTTGGTATTTTTGCATTCCTTCTCCTCTTTTTTCTGGCCAAAACCAAATGCTCTTCTAAGCTTTTCTCCCTTTTCTTTTCTATATTGTTGGTTAGCCGAATCTACCTTGCCCACCATCCATTAGTTGTGTTCCAATTGCTATCTCCTTCAAAAGCTTGAAGCATCATATCTATCTTCCTTTTTACTTTTGTTTTCATCTTCTTCCTTGAAACCCTCTATAGTCGAATCTCCCCAAAACTGTATCATTCTTCTTCTCTTTTTCCATTCAAGTTAGCAAGAACCGAAACCATCACCCTCCCTCTCTTTCGACTCCTTTCTTTTCTCTTCTTTTGGAGCCATAGCCGAATCCTTTTGAGCCTCACCCTTTGATAAAACCTTTGTTACTCATCTCTTCTCCTTTAATCTCTGGTGAATTCCTTTGGCTATCATAATTGTTTCTTCGGTTGTTGTAGAGGCGGATCGTAATTGGCTATCCACTTTCAATTGATTTTGCTAGTGCAGTGGTAAGTATCCTTGCTTTTCAATCTTTTTCTACTGTGTTAAATGCCGAAGGCAGTGACTAATCTTGCAGATCTTGGCCGATTGTAGGGGAGAGCGTTCCATCGTGTGGCTTTGGAATTTGCATGGAGATCGAAAGGTATTAAGGTAAGAGTGATCATTTGGTTGCGTTATCTCTTCCTTCGAGATTTCTTGGTTAAGTCGAAAGGCTATTTACTTATTAGTGATATATGTGTGGCTGAATATAGGAAGGTGTGACGCAACCGGTTGGATTCCCTGGTTGTGCTCGGTTCGTGGTTTAAATCTCAATCTTTGGGATTTGTTAATCTAGGTAAGGGATCTACTCTCTCAGGTTAATTCTTGATTCATAGTTATTCTCTGTGTTAACCTGATTTAGTGACCAAAGGTTTTATGGACCCTAAGGCTAACCAAGCAAGTGGGAGGGTCGGACACGAGATCCCACCCTAAGTTCAAGAAGAGGGCGGTCTCAGCGGTTCGTGATTGGCCACCGGGGTGTGGACCAGCATCCGAGCAGGAGAGTAGACAAATCACGGTTGTGTCGATTAACGATAGTACCAACGTAGAAAGTGTAGTTTTATACGTAATCAGGTGTGTAACTCTTACACACTTCATTAGTTAATTTGCAAGTTATGTTTACTGTTAAAAGCCGAAATAGCTATTGACAATGGTGTGTTACCCTTGTGGGTATGAGCATGGACTCTGGGTAAGTCCCCTGTGGATTGGCTATCAATAAATGCTGTTATATTATTTTATGCTATGCTATGTGATATTTGCATTACAAACATGTTAATATGCCACGGAAAATGTGTTCATGATGATAGGTATGTTGAAAGGAGGGGGAAGGATGATCTAGACTATCACCAGTGGTTTTGACCACACAGTGGGTTGGCCCCGCTTTTCTTATTATTTGTGACTAGTCTCAGTGGTTTTGACCACCAGTGGTTTTGACCACACGGATATTATTTGTGACTACGGTCACCATTGGTTTTGACCACACATGGATTATTATGACTCGTCGGTGGTTTGGTACCACGATGGGTTGGCCCTACATGTTGATTATGGGATTGTCATCGTGGTTTTGACCACACGGTGGGTTGGCCCCACCATATGATTTGTGACTACGGTCACGGTGGTTTTGACCACAGGGGTGAACTGGGAGTTCGGTTGGTTAGGTTGGGTTTGCATGATTTGCATATTGACATATGAAATGTGTAAGTGCCTTATTATTTTCGGGATAGGATTTATACACTTGAGTCTCGGTGACTCACTCTTTCCCTTACATTTTGCAGATGAGGCATAGGTTGCGGATGTGAAGCCGGGGTAGACTCAAGGTGGCCATGCACTATGTTTTCGGGTTTTATTTCAATTACTATTTTTGGTTAATTTACTTTTAAATTTGGTTTTGGATTTGTAATAAGGCCGCTAAATTTTATTATTTTAGGTTTTTGATTATACGCTTTAAGTTTTATCATCTGCCTAAGTTAAATAACATAGCATGTTCTAATAACTCAGTAAAATCAACGTTTTCAAAAATTGTACAACTTATCGGGTTTTCAAACTTTACCATCGGGTAATACTAAACAAATGAAGTCAACAAACTAACTCAGACTTTCTCCAAACCAAGTTTTCATTATGTTTAGATACAAAATGGTTTTCAACTTTATTATGCTAAACTCGCTCGGGTTTTCATAAAACCAAACGACTTTTCAAAACTAGAAACGACAAATCATCTTCTCAAGGGAGTTTTCTTTCAAACCCAAAACGAAAAAAATGTTTTCAAGAACAATTTTTCATAAAAGTAAACCAGCAACTTGTTTTCTACAAAATATTTTACACCTAGTAACATACTGAATTCGGTCGTGGTGTGTTAACCGGGTTTGGGGTGTTACAATACATCTCAGAAGAAAGTAAATAACAAAACATAAAGAAAAACCTAAAACCCCTGAAGGAATTAAAGGGAAGATCCTCAGTCTTGAGCGTGATTTCGACTTCTTGAGATGGATCAACTGGCTTTCTTCTAGTAATACGCTGTATTCATCCCTCTCTAGCTTTGCCTCCTTTGACTCCCTCTTTTAGGTCACACTTAGGGTGTTTATATAGGCTTCGGAATGTCTTTCTTCGCCTCTAAGTAACCTCTTTCGTAGAATTAAAATAGGTCACGGTAAGGACACACCGTGTGAATCGAGCCCAAGCCGTGTTCGAGTTTGCTAAAGTGGCACGGCGTGTGGTGAACTCCAGGCTGTGTTGATTTTTCACTTTGGCCCAATCTCTCCGTTTGTGGCCCGTTTCTCGTTCTTTTCATCCTAAGTATAAAACATGAAATTAAAGTATTAAGAGCATTGAATTCAACAATTCAAGGGATAAATCATCTAAAAGCATGCCAAATGTGGGATTAAAATATGTATATATTACAGTTTATGAAATACCCCCACACTTAAGCATTTGCTTGTCCTCATGCAAAATCCTCAACTCACAATTAAAATTTATTCTTCTCAACTTATAAATCCTATCAATAATGTTTCGAAATAATCCATATGTAATCATACATTGAGAATTCAACTAAAAGAACATCAAAGTTTCAAACAATCCAAGTTGAGCATTTTATTCATGGAAAACATATGTATCCCCCCTTATCTAAGTAATCACCTTTGATTCAAAATATCACAGAGTTAACATCCTCACTAAGAGTTCACTCAAATCACTCGAAGTGTTTAAGGGACAATAAATTAGGCATTCAATAGTCAACATGAAAAGTTAATCCCATAGGCTTGCATGAAAATCAAGTCTCCACCATTGTAAATTGAGATGACACATTGATCAAAAGGTCTTTAAGAAGGGTTATAATTGGCCGTTAGGGGTGGGGTTTCTGAAATTTGAAAGAGAAGGTTTGAATCGAGATCGAATTGATAGATTACCTAATTAGAAAAATAGACTAAAACTGAATAATTACAATAATAACACGAGCTTCTGCTAAAGATGTGAAATTTACTGTTTAAGCTCATAAAAACATAGAACTAATGAAAAATATACTTTCAACTCTTTTTTTAAGAACAATCAAGTGATAATTACAACTGAAATATAGAACATAGTTAGGCAACTAATCAAATCAATTCTCGACAAAAAGGTTAATGCAATAGGGAAAATTCTTAATGAATCAAAAAAGGTAAATTTTTGGTTAATATGAAGGGTAAATCAATGAATGGTTCATTAGGATCAACGGGTTCACTAAGGGTTAATTATGAAGGTAGGCCTTTTGGGAATTAAGTGGGTTAAATCCTAGGTGCCTTTATCCTATTAGTATATCAAATCAATGATGTGGTCTTGACATGCATAATCGAGGCAAGTTCTAGAATAACAAATAAATATTGACTCACTCAAATCAACAATAAAAGTGAGCACGAAAGAATGTATACTCTAAAGGCTCAAAATCTCACAGGAATTATTGGCTTTTGATGTCAACCCTGTGAACTTTAAACTTCAAGATAATACCTAAACTTGGGGAGATAACCTAGCAAATTTTTAATTTTTCAAAATTCAACTTATCATGCTCGATTCTCTAAAGGCTTAAAGTTTAAACAATCAATGCACAACTGCCTATGTTTTAATTCAAGACATATCAATAAAAATTATAAATCAATCAGAATTTGTTCTAATAGTGATATGAGAAAGAAAAGACAAAATTCAGGGAATTGAGAATAATGCAAAAAGTTAGAAACTTTTCTGAATAAAATTCAGCCCCCCCACACAAGATGTACATGGCCCTCAATGTACAAAAATGTATGATAACAATATAGTTAGAAATCATAAGAGAGGGAGAGAAGTGAAACTTCCTGAATTTTGGATGGACTCAAAGAGAAGAAACGAGGGAAATTCGGGCCGAGTTGGAGGAGGGTATTCCAGTGGAGATGGATACTAGGGTCGTGGTGTGGTGATTCCCTAGCAGCCTTTTGAACCTAAATCAAAGAAAAATATATATAATAATATAAATTAAGGATAAGAAAGATAAAGAGATGGAAAATCAAGGATAAAAGAAACGAAAAAGAAAAAATAGATGGACTCAAAGGTTATTGTCTTGTCAAGGGAATGAAGCGGCCGGTATGAACTTATGGAGATTGGTCTCGCACGGGGAGACTGTGCTAGGGTCCTTTCACTTCTTCGACATGGAGATGGTAGTTTTGAGGAAGAATGAGGGAAAGGGGAAGAGGAAAAATGGAAGGATAAAGGTAATAGAAAGGAAGAGAGGTGTGGTAGTTGAATAAGAATTTGGGGAGAAGGTAAGAAAAAGGGGGGTTTTAAATAGAGTCAGGGATCTGATTACTGCTCACGCTCGTGTACCATGGGCGTGTTGGGTCACACGATCTTATCGCATGGTAGTGTTGTGCTTCGTTCATTTCTCCCACGCTAGTGTAGTGCTCACCACGCTCATGTTGATAAATCAGTGTAGACCACGGTCGTATCGCATGGCCGTGGCATTTTATCATCGCTTGTGGTTTGGAGATTTTTTATCCTTGGTTCGTACGATCTTTATGATAAACCGTAAAAGTAACATATTTTAGGCCCACATTTAGTATGCTTTTGGATGATTTAGCCCTTGATTTATGTAAAAAGATGCTCTTAATCCTTTCTTTTCATGGTTTTACTCAGGAAAGCACCTAAGGATGAAAAGAACAAGAAACGGGCTTAAAACGGGCCAATTTGGGCCAAAGTGGAAATCGACAGACTTCAAGCCACATGACCGTGCCTCGACAATTAACTAAGACACGGTCATGCCACGATTTACACGGTCTTGCCCCAATCAACAGAATCGAGACATGGCCTGAAAATGATTTACACGGGCGTGTTCCATGGGCATGTCCCTTCCGCGGCCAAGAGGAATTTCACTAGGATTGGGATACTTGAAGGCAAAGAAACACATTCCAAAGCCTATTCAAACACCCGAGTAGGAATTATACTTGACTTAGGATACTTAGAGGCCAAGTAACGCATCTCAAAGCCTATATAAAGACCATAGAGGCCAACCTTTAGGGGACGTTCGGAGTTCGGCAGAAGCCTTCTGCCAGGGCTTTTGTCAAGGCGATTAGCTAGGCCAAGGAGCCGAGCTAGAAAGGTCAGAATTGTGGAAATTACTTGAAGATAGCTAGTTTATCCATCCCAAGAAGCTGAAATTCTACTCAAGACGGTGGAATTCTCCTTCAATTCCTTCAAGGGGTTTTAGGGATTTCTTATGTTTTTTGTTATCTTTTCTCTTGAGATGTTTTATTTAATTATTATGAACTAAACCCTTTAGATACCTGAAGGGGATGAAACCTAGATGAATCTTGTTTTTATTTTCTGAATTATATGATAAATACTTAGTTTGTTCTTAATTATGCATGCTTAATCCAAATCTGATGTGCTTAGGTGGAAGAGGAATAGACGCTGCTTAAGAGTAGATCTAGCATAATTAAGTGGAGTTGATTGCACGCCTAGAGGTCGGGTGACGAGATTTTGCCGGATTAGGTTGAAACCTAATATGGGAGTCCATAGATCGATTTACTGCTATTCTAGGCGATTATTGATCGAGAAAGAGATTTTCATTAATTAACCTAGGGTTAAACGTTATCCGCCTCAAGAGAGGGTTTAATATACGTTAGGCAGTCTTACAGATCAAACTAAGTGATTAATCGTATGGTTCAGTGTTAAATAACAAGCAAAGTCTAGGTGGATTCTTCTGAGGGTATCGTCGTGATCAACTAAGTCTCTCTTCAAGTTATTTCCCAATTCATTCTTTCTTTCTTTGTGTCTTTAGTTTAAGGAGTCGTTAATTTAGATTAAAGCAACTTCTCTTATTTTAGGCTAAATAATAAAAAGAAAGTTAGTATTAGTGCTTTTAGTTCCTTTGGGTTCGACAATCCGATCTTGCCTAAGCTATACTACTGTTCGATAGGTACACTTGCCTTAAGTCGTTGTTAGAGTTTGTTTCCAAGTTCGATCATTCTCTTTATAAATTTTAAAACTCGACAAAACAACGATCAAGTTTTTGACGCCGTTGCCGGGGAACTAAAATATTAAGAAATCTCTATTTTTATTACTTTAACCATTTTTTTATTATTTTCTGGAAATTTTTTTTTACTTTGCTAATTTTTCCTTTAATTTGCTTTTGGCAGATAATTTTAGTCTATAGAGAACATGGCACTGAATAATTATCAGTGGCAAGTTATGAGGACAGCTCCAACAAAAGTCGTTAGTGTTTTCAACCTCGACGTGGTCACCAGGTTATCTAACCAGCTAGAGATGATGAATAAAAAGATTGATGGTTTGTATAATCTCTAGCAGGTACACCCAGTAATGCAATATGATTCAAATTTAGGAGGCGTGGAAAATCTTGAGTACCCACCATACAGATATGGCATGGAAAACGAGCAAGCTCACTATATGGGTAACTATTCTAGACCACAAAATAATTTTTATAATGACACCTATAATGCAGGTTGGAGTTACCATCCCAATTTCTCGTGAGATGATCAAAGTAGCCAAAGACAGGAACTTCCTCTAAATTTTCAACAACCACCTCACCAATAGGAAGAGGAGTCGAGTCTTGAGGAGATGCTGACAAAATTCATGGCAGCCATAGAAACCCGTCTCCAAAAAACTGAGACAACGTTGATAATCAACAAGTATCGATCAAAGAGATCAAGAACCAAGTTCAGAAAATTACTAAGTCAGTTGAACAACTTGCAAAGTTAATGTCCAAACAACAGTAAGGGCGTCTACCAAGCAACACAGAGATTAACCCAAATGAACAAATTCAAACCGTACCAGCTCATGACAGTGAAAGGTTAAACAAACCAAACCCAAGGGAAGAACCTGTGGTAAGTGAAGGTAAGGTTAAAGTGTGCCATGATATACCAAAATCGGCAAGTACAGAGTACCAGCCTCGTGTGCCATATCCCGATACAATAAAGAAAGACCACACAGAGGAAGAATTCAGTGAACTAAAAATTTGTGTAGAAGACGAAACAATCACTATTCAAGCTGTTGACTCAGCTAGGACATCGAGTAATAAAGGTACGAACGTTAATTTTATTGATAACCATTTGGTTCAACCTTCTTTACAAGAAGCATCATGAAATCACCTAGCTGAACTAGATTTTAGACCTCGTGCCAACAAAGAAGATTTATATGAGGAATGAAGCCTTAGAGTCAACAAACTAGAAGAGTGGAAAACACAATTTAAAAAAGAACAGGAACCACACGAAGTGAAACCGAAGGAAACCCCAGATGAGCTGACAGGAACAACAAATCATATCAAAATAGAGGATCATGTATTTTTGAATAAGGAAGACCCTCGAATCACCAATTCAGACCTCAAGGCAAACAAAGAAATCAGTTTTGAGGTACTCAATGTCTTTCTATACGACACAGTCGAGGTAAGCAATCCTAAATTCAACACTTTTGAGGTAAACAATACTAGACTTAAACTTTATATCCATAACCGAGTTGATCGCATGAGAAAGGATTTCCACCTCCTCAAACCACCATGATTGTGCGTACAACAGGTAAGTCTAGCTCAAGACTTTAAACGAGCGCTTCTCGGGAGGCAACCCGAGTACCAACCGTACTAATTAGTTTGGTTTTATTTCTTTTCGTATTTAGGCATAGGTTTCCATACCCACACAACCTTGCACACGACCGTGGCCATGGCCGTGTGGACACCACGGCTAGGCACATGGGCGTGGACCTTATCTCTATTTAATTATTTACTTTTATTCATATTTTTATTTTTATTTTTATTTTTACTTCCTTTATTATTTTCTCCTTTTTCTCAATGGCATTTAGATTTAGCTTAAGATACAATAAAACCAAGTCAGCTACTTCGAGGATTTCATTTCAAACAATTCGAGACGCTTCCCCACGTTCACCTCCAATCTTATCCGGTTTCTTTTCATTAACTCCATCCAAAAATTCAGGAAGTGTTACTTCTCCCTTCTCTTTTGATTTTATTATTACATTATTAGTTATCTATCTTTGTACATTGAGGACAATGTACATCTTAAGTGTGGGGGGTAAAAGTACCTAACTTTTTGCATTATTCCAAAATCTTGAATTTTAGTCTTTTTCCTAAGTAATTTTCTTATATTATCAATTAGGGTGAAATTTCTAATGATTTATGATTTCTATTCATATGTTTTTGAGTAAGTCATTGATAATTGTGCATTGATGATTTATACTTGAAGAATACTAGAGAATCAAGCATGATAAGTCTATTTTTCAAGAATAAAAAATTTTCTAGGTTGTTGAACTGAATTTGAATATTACCTTGAAGTTTGAAATTTTCAAGATTGATGTCAAATACCCATAATTTTTGTGAGATTTTGAGCCTTATAGAGCATATATTCTTTTTCATGCTCACTTTATTGATTATGAGTGTGTCAACTTTGAACTATTATTCTAGAACTTGCCTCGATTATACATGTTGAGACCACATCTATAATTTGATATACTGAGATGATAAAGGCACCTAGGTTTTAACCCATTCACTCCACTAAAAAGCCTACCTTCACAAATTAACCCTTAGTGAACCCATTTGATCCTAACAACCCTTTTTATTAATTTACCCGCTAATATTAACCCAAAACCCTTTGTATTTGTTATCACCATTCTTTTGACTACCCTTCTATCGAGAATTGATTTGATTAGTTACTGAATTAGTTTATTTCAGTTGATAAAGTTTCCTTTATTATGTTTCTAGTTTGTTCTTAAAAAAAATCGAATCGATCAAAGTATATTCAGTATTAATAGTATAAAAAGAAATATATTCATTAGTAGTACTATGTTTTAAGAGCCTGTACATTTAAATTCAGCATCTTGAAGAAGAAGCTCGTATTATTAGTATTTTATGTGATGTAATTATTCAGATTATTAGTTCAATTATTTTTCTAAAAGTTAGGTAACTTGTCAATTCAATCTCAATTCTAAACCTTCTAATTCAACCTTTATACACACCTTTAACCTAAGCCCCGTTACAACTCTGATAAAGACCTTTTGATTTATGTATCATCTCATATTACAGTGGTGGAGATTTGATTTTCAGGCAAGCCTATGGGATTAACTTTTCAGGTTCGACTTATGAGTGTTTTTTCTTGAAACTTAAACACTTCGAGTGCTTTGAGTGAATCTTTAGTGAGGATGTCAACCCTTGTCAATTTTGAATTAAAGGTAATTATTTAGATAAGGGGAGACGCCTATGTTTTTATGCTACAAATTTATGATTTAGAATTGTTTGAGCCTTTAAGAGTCTTTGAGTTAAATTATCCATGTATAAATTAACTGTGAATTATGATGAGGCATTGTTGATAGGAATTGTAAATTACGGAAAGTTCGTTTTAATTATAAGTTGAGAATTTTGCTTGAGGACAAGCAAAAGCTTAAGTGTGGGGCTATTTGATAAACAATAAAAGTAACATATTTTAGGCCCACATTTAGTATGCTTTTGGATGATTTAGCCCTTGATTTATGTAAAAAGTGCTCTTGTAACAACCCAAACCTGGCCCATATGTCATGACCGGATCTGGTATGCTACGGGTTGAATGTTGAAAACTTTGCTTTGTAGGGTTTTTGAAAATCTCAGTTTATTTTAACCAGTTAATCATTAATTGTGACATTTTTTAAGAAACTTTAACATTTGCATTGAACATTCTGGAAAAGCCCATTTTCCTTTCACTTTATAATTAAGACTTTGAAAACATAAGTTTATAAGATGGGAAAAAGAAAATATAGTTCGATAACCTAAGTTATGGAGGCCTTATTACAAAAATAATCCCAAAATTGAAACTTACAGAAAAACCGAAAATAGTCTATGAAGATAAAAGACTTGATGGCCCCTCGAGTCCGCCTCGGCTTTCATGTCCACGATCTACTGTTCATCTGAAAAGTTGGGAGAAATGAAAGGGTGAGTCACTAAGACTCAGTGTGCAAATCCCGAAAACACATAAAAGCCTTGAGGCCCACAAACACATTATGGCCCCTGGGCCCATAAACAATGGCAACAGAATATATATTTACATGGAACATGGCCGATCCCAAACCTAAGAGTCCATCCTCTACACCCCCTGTACCAACCATCACAGTAGAGATTTCTACAATCAACCCTCCATCTGCTACACACCATATCGGCGGTTGTCTTTGTCATCATAAAGATCGATCACTATGTGACCTATGTGGCAAAGCCATCGATCGCCATGCAACCTTAATAATACATTGTAGCATTTCGACACTGTGCTGCCTGTCATAATGACCAATCACTATGTGACCTATGTGGCAAAGCCACTAATCGCCATGCGACCTTCTTTCCCTTCATCATATTAATCCCATCCCATGCATACATACATGCAAGAATCAGTACATTATACTATCTAAACAGATCACAAACTTTCACATACTTCGATACACATAGAGAAGTTTCTATGATTACGCACTGCATCCCTTGCCTACCCTTTACGGGTGATATGACTATTCATACTGACCTCATTTTTGACTTTTAGCCCATAACATACATATAATATAGATTAACTAGTGTGATAGAGATCTACACACCTGGTTACTGACAAGACGATAATGTCTAAGTCGACACTATCAGTAGCCACTATGATTACTAACAGTCTAAGGTTTTGTTCTGAAGTCGATCCACAACCCGATGGCCAATCCCGACTAGCGACCTCGCTCTCTTTTTAAACTTAGGGATTGGTTTAATGATCCAATCCCCTTCGCTTCGATCGATATTTGATTCCATCAAAAGACCTTATCGATTGCTACCATCATAACATATGGTTAAGATCACAATTACGATAGCGAATCTAACGGAAATCTAAAGAGAACCCCTTACCTTGAAATCCCGAAAAGAGAGATATATGAGATTCAGAAACTACCAATTCTGGCTTTTAGGTTTACGCGATCTTCTTCACTTCTCGAATGTCGCCCAATACATAAAAAGATAGGAAGTATTAGTCTAATCGACAGCCTTAACAAACCAAGCGGCCATTCAGCCTTGGCCCCTAAAAATCGAAAGAGATCTTAAGAAATAACAAGAGTCGACACTTACCTCAATATGGGAGTTCCGGCCAACTCTTGAGAGAAGATTCTGGCTTTTTGTGAAAATCAAAAAGAGAAGATGATTCAAAGAAATCTATGGAGATTTTGGCTTTTAAAGAAGAAATTGGCAAGAAGATTTTGGCTTTTACTGAAGAAGTCGGCAAGAAGAAAAAGAAAGGAAAAGAATGGACACTAGGGTATTCAGCTATAGCAGACAAGAAGAAGAAGAGGAAGATGGAACTTTAGCAGTTTTTGGCTTTTTGAGAAAGGAAACAACCAAGAGAAGAGAATGAGAATAAATGTCGAAATTAAGAAGTACCCTATTTCTTTAATCAAATTTTCGGCACACACACTAACCAAAAGTTGGAATTGCCCTCTTTTTAAAACTAAAACTAATTAATTAACAAGGGAAATTTCGGTACCCCCCTTTTAGCTTCATCAAAATCGATTTCTTTCTTCCCCTAGAGTTGGAAATTTGGCCACTACTGTGACCAACAGATCAGATCCTAAATTTCCTTGCTTGATCTGCCATATTATCTTTATTATCCACTCAAATAAATCCTCCTATATTTAAGCCTTGTTGCCCTGTCCAACTCTACCTAATTAATTGCCGAACTTTAGCTAACTTTAATTAAAAGAATTGAGCTTCATGTAACTTGAATGTGGGCCTCCTCAGTTGATGCCACCTCCTTGCTCTCTAAGTGGCGTCACTTTGCCACTGGGCCACAAGCCTACTTTGTATTTAAAACACAGATAACATATTTTAAGCCCTATCTTATCAGGCTTTCCACTAGAGTGTCTAATCAAAGAATTCAATTAAGGCCTCAGCCCAATTCCTGAGCCTATTCTGGACCCTTAACACTCTCATTAAACATAACCACACATTAAACGCATTGGCCCATTAGTTCAGGATGTTATAGTTCTACCCCCTTAAAGAAATTTCGGCCTCGAAATTACCTGATCAGAATAGATGCGGGTACTGCTGCCGCATCGTCTCCTCTAGTTCCCAAGTAGCCTTCTTAGAACTATGATTCCGCCATAGAACCTTAACAAATGGAACCGTCTTCCTTTGCAACACTTTGACATCATGATCCAAGATTTCTACTGGCTCTTCTTCAAAGGATAGGTGAGGTCTTACCTCGATTTCCTCCACAGGCACTACATGAGATGGATCTGAACGATATCGTCTCAGCATAGAGACATGAAACACATTGTGGATCTGGCTTAACTCTGAGGGTAGCTCTAGCTGATAGGGTACTAGACCTACTCGCTTCAACACCCGATAAGGTCCGATAAATCTGAGACTTAATTTACCCTTTCGTCCAAACCTTAGCACTTTCTTCCACGGCGACACCTTCAAGAACACTTTCTCACCCACTGCAAAATCTATGTCCTTACGCTTCAAATTAGCATGGGACTTTTGTCTGTTCGAGGCTTCCTTTAGTCGAGCCCGAATTAACTCAACCTTCTTCTCTGTCTTGGTAACCAATTTTGGCCCCAAAATCTGAGGATCCCCCAACTCTGTCCAATAGGTAGGAGTACGACACTTCTTCCCGTACAATACTTCATAGGGCACCATCTGAATATTAGACTGGTGGCTGTTGTTGTATGCAAACTCTGCCAACGGTAAAAACTCTCCCCAACTACCTCTGAAATCAATAACACATCCCCTCAACATGTCCTCTAAGATCTGAATCACCCGCTCAGACTGTCCATCGGTCTGAGGATGAAACGTTGTACTGAAATTCAACTTCGTACCCAATGCTTGATGCAAAGCCTTCCCGAATCGCGACTTGAACCTCGGGTCCTTGTCCGATATGATTGATACTAGTACTCCATGCAACCTCACCACCTCCGATATGTATAGCTTAGCCAATTTCTGTAAAGAGTAATCAACCCGTACTGCTATGAAATGAGCAGATTTTGTCAAAGTGATCAACAATCACCCAAACTGAATCTTTCTTAGTAGGCGTGAGGGGTAGCCCACTAACAAATCCATTGTGATCCTTTCCCACTTCTATTATGGAATCTTCACTGGCTGCAACAACCCTGATGGTAACTGATGCTCCGCCTTTACCTACTAACAAGTCAAACACTTACTCACCAATTCAATTACCTCACGCTTCAAGCCGACCACAGGCGATCCCCAAATCCGATACATCTTACTCCCCGGGATGCATAGCGTATGAACTTCCATGTGCTTCTTGCAAAATCCTATGCCTCAATTCCTGATCTTTTGGCATGCAAACTCTCCCTTGAAAACATAATAGTCCTTCCTCATTCATACTAAAGTCCGTCGATCCATCACTTGATCCTACATGAAACTTCTCCTTTAGCAACTCATCGGTCTGCTACTTCTCCTTAACTTGACTGACCCAAGGGGGTTTCACTTGAAATTCAGCCAATAAGCTCCCATCATCATACAAACTAAGGTGAGCAAACATTACCCTCAAGTTAGAGATTACTTTACGACTTAAGGCATCCGCCACCACATTAGCTTTACCTAGATGGTACTCGATCGAGCAATCATAACCCTTTAACAACTCGATCCACCTTGAAACACCCCAAACCCGGCCCAAAAAGCCTGACCGGATTTATTATGTTCCTCGAATCTAACTTTAGCAAATTCTAGTTTTATTTAAGAAAAACTTAAAGATTTTTGTAGAAAACAGATTAAGTTAATATTATAGCATTGAAATCAAATTGTATAGTAAATTTATGTCTTTTAAAACATTACTTTCAGAAGGAATTAATAAATTAAAAGAAAACCAAATTTAAGGAATTTACTTTAAAATATATTTATATTAGTGACAAAAACATTTTTAAATTATTTATCGAAAAACCATTTAGTTATTTAATAGATATTAGTCCATGACAAAATAAAAGTTCAAACACAAAAATTAAAAGCAGGTTTATAGTGGCCTTATTACAAAAATAGCAAAACCCATAATAAAGTCTAAGTAGCAAAATTAACTTAAATAAGTTTAAGTAGGAAAATTTCAAAATACTTTGAAAATGCATTGGCCACCTCAAAGTCCTTGTGACCCGATCCATCGCACTACAAATCATCGAAAAGTTATCCCAAAAAATGGGTGAGTCATAAACTCAATGTGTAACACATACATTAAAGAGCCCATTTTATCATATGCCTTAAAGCCCAAAATTTCACATATGGCCATAGGCCCATTTAACTCATATATAGCCCAAAGGCCCATTTCATAGCAGATTACATAATAATCATTTAAATCACATGGATATGCACATATAATGAAATGCAAACCGACCCACCTAAATATCCATCCGCTACACACCACCCGTACCAACCAACACACAGTAGGGATTACTAAATCGACCCTCCATCCGCTACACACCATCGAAGCGATTCTTTGCAGTCAACATGCACATCGCCCTTATAATTTTGTGGCAAGGCCACCAGACAAAATTGTGACCAAGTCACCAGATTTCATATTTGTGACCAAGTCACCAAATTTCATATTGTGACGAAGTCACCGATTTCATATTGTGACCGAAGCCACGAATGTGGTAAAACCACGAATACTTCCTCCTTTATCAAATATACCCATATGCCCATGCACATACATATCATTTAGTTTTCATGCCATTTACCCCAAAATCGTAATATAATCATACTTATTTCACATTTTATGCATATTGCAAAATTAACGAAATATTGGGGTAGCGATACGAATATCATATACCACTTGAATGGTATCCAAAAATCATTATTAAACACATTATCATAAAATCACATATAAAAATAGATCTATGAGTTTTTAATGTAGGGTTACACACCTTATGGCGGTGAGAATGATACTCTAAGCTCGTCAACACCTAGTTAATCATCACACTTGGTTAGTATACACTATTACTAATAAAATTATACTATTGATGAGGGATCTAAATCCTTACCCTCAGTTCTTGAACAATCGTTATTTGTGGTTTTATCCACTAGATGGATCAAAACCTGCGATATCCACCAGCGTAAAGTGGTTCGATTATACGTACTACTTCAAATAACCGATCTTCATTAGCGGAGGGTCCACAACCCGGTGGAAAATCTCTTCTTGCCGATCTGACCCTTCTTTTGAAGTTCGATGGTAAAAGCGATTGCCTCCTCTCTTCCAAATACTCCGTCTTGCTCTTTTCTTACCTATCTTGTTAGTCTTAAATCACCCTAAAAATAAAGTTGATTAGTGATCCATTCTAAAAGGATTAATATAACCAATGTGGAAAAATCTTACCTTGGATGATTTCAAAGGTTACTTTTTAAAGTTGGCTTCAACAAGGATCCTTAAAATTCTTTCCAAGGATTGGCCTAGGAGAAAATAAGAGATCATGATTCTAAATTTGCCAAAGTAAAAGAAAGAAATAATGAAAGCGATTGACGAAAAGTTTTACTTACCCACTTGAAGATTCGACCTAAAACAAAAGAAAAGAATGAAATGGATTTGGTGGTTTGGTTTGTACAAAAGAAAAGGAGAAAAGATGGTGATTTGGCTTTAACAAAAGAAGAGAAAAGATGGTGGTTTCAAATATGATGGTTTCAGGTTTTTAACGAAAAGAAAAGAAAGAAAAATGGTGAAAAGATTATAGGATAGTTTGACTATGAGAGAAGAAAGAAAGAAAATGAAATGAGAAGGAAAGAAAAGGAAGAAAAGAGAAAGAGAAAAGAGATTAAAGAAGAAGAAGATGATGATGATGATGATTTTCAAAGAGAAAAGAGATAGGTTTTGGGGCTTAGGTGCATTCGCCAAGAGGAGAAATGAAGAAAAATGGTGCTTGAACTTTGGTACATTCGACAATGAGAGAAAAAAGAAAAGAAGAAAGGCTTTTCCAACTTTTGATGCTTTTGACAAAATTTTGAGAGAATAGGAATTTTAATCGAAATGGTCAAAATGAGAGCCAAAACAAAGAAGTTTTACCTAATGCCCATAGCAAGATTCACTAAGAGGAGAGTTTTGGAGCAATGAGAAAAGATGCACAATTGCTAGAACTTTTGGCCAACTTTCACCCCTAACTCAAGTCAAATTTACCAACAAGGAAGCCAACACAATCCCCTTTTTCCTCCACAATTCTTCCCCATCAACCTTAAGATTGCTATCACCATTAACCACCCTCTTTAGCCCTAAAAGCGACTAGGTTCATGTTCAAATGACCATGAACAAGTTTCCAAAACATTGCCCATATCAAGCCTCTTGTCCCCCTATCTTATCATCCTATCTTGATTCCATGCCATAATTCTTTAGCTTGCCTTTTTCATATGGTCGAATAGCCAAAATTAAAAGAATGCTCATCCTTTCTAGAAGAACCTTGGCGACACTATAGGGAAGGAAACAAAATAAAAATTCTCCCATTTGCTAGCTAGGGATTGAACCTCTCCCTCAAGCACTCATCCATGTGTCCTTACCACTTTGCTAATTACTCATCTTATGCTTTAAGCTCCTTGTCATTAATTCTTAAAGCCTAACATGCTTAGATCCATCTTAATTATTAGAAATCGAAAGTTCCACTAAGTATTCACTTAATTAATGAAGTTCAAAAATAACTTCCAAAACATACCTAATCATAATTAAACTTGCAACATCATTCAATTAAGTAAGATGCATAACCCCTAATTATTAGGATGTTACAGTTCTACCCCCCTTAAAATAATTTCATCCTCGAAATTACCGGCCGAATAATTGAGGGTATTCTTTGTCGCATCGCTTCCTCCGGTTCCCACGAAGCTTCTTCTGATCCATGATTTCGCCATAACACTTTGACAAGAGGAACCGACTTTCTCCGTAAAACCTTTACATCTCGCTCCAGAATTTGAATTGGCTCCTCTTCATAAGACAAATCGGTCTTAATTCCACCTCCTCAACTAGCACTGCATGAGATGGATCCGGCCAGTAGCAGTAGCATTGAAACATGGAACACATCGTGCATTTGCTTCAACTCCAAAGGTAATTCTAACTGATATGCCACAGATCCGACCCGCTTCAAAACCCGATAAGGTCTAATGAACCTGGGACTTAGCTTCCCTTTGCGACCAAATCTCATTACCTTTTTCCAAGGTGAAACCTTTAGGAAAACTCGATCCCCACAGCAAACTCTATTTCTTTCCGCTTTAGATCTGCGTCGACTTTTGCTGTCGGATGTTTCTTTTAAACGAGCCAGATTACCTTAACCTTTTCTTGGATTCACCACTATTTACGGACTCAAAATCGGCGTTCCCTAATTACATCCAACACGTAGGAGTGCGACACTTCCGTCCATATAGTGCTTCATATGGTGCCATCCGAATCTTGGTTTGGTAACTATTGTTGTACTGTGATTTCGCTAATGGTAAGAATTCCTCCCAACTTCCTTGAAATCTATCACACAACCCTTGACATATCTTCTAAGATTTGGATTACTCTTTCGATCGACCGTCCATTGAGGGTGAAATGCCGTACTAAAGTCTAATCGGTGCCCAAAGCGATGCAATGCTTTCCAAAATTGAGGCGTAAACCTTGGGTCTCTATCTGAAATGATTGACAACGGCACTCCATGCAATCTCACAATCTCGACCACATATAACTTCGCCAATTTCGCAAAGAGTAATCAACCCGAATCGGGATAAAATGTGCGATTTCATCAATCGGTCCACTATCACCCAAGCGAGTCTTTCTTAGTAGGCGTAAGAGGAAGCCCACTAACAAAGTCCATGGTGATTCTCTCCCACTTCCTTGTGGAATCAGATCGGTGAAGCAATCGAAGGTACTTGATGTTCAGCCTTGACTTGCTAACATGTTAAGCACTTTCCTACAAACTCCATAACTTTTCGCTTAAGTCCAGGCCACCAAAACTGATTTCGCAAGTCTTGGTATAACTTACTTCCTCCAGGATGCATAGCATAAGGGCTACTATCGACTCTGAAGAATCTTTTGCCTCAACTCCTGATCCCTCGGCATACAAACTTTACCTTTGAAACACAAGACCCCATCGCTGTTAATACCAAAATCTTCCAATTCTCCACTCTGCACCTGCCAAAGTTTTGCACTCAGATCATCGTCTATCAATTGCCTCTCTTTCACTTGACTCAACCATTTCGCCTAACTTGAAGTTACGCCAACAAGCTCAGTCATCGTAAAGACTAAGATGTGCAAACATCGCCTTAAATCGACACCACTTTCCGACTTAGGCGTCGCCACCACATTCGCCTTGCGGGTGGTACTCTATAGAACAGCCGTAGTCTTTCAATAATTCTATCCACCTTCTCTTCCTCAAATTTAATTCTTTACGAGTCAAGTAAATATTTCAGACTCTTGTGGTCCGTGTATATCACCGAATTTTCCCCATATAAATAATGTCTCCAAACTTTAAGAGCAAAGACTACTACCGCCAACTCCAAATCATCGTCGGGTAATTAACCTCGTGTGGTCTCAATCACGAGACACATATGCAACTACCTTCCGCCTTGCATCGAACAATCCTAATCCCGTGTGAGAAGCGTCAAAATACACGGCGAAATCCTTTCACCGCCTCGGGTTGAATCAAAGCTGAGCTTGGTCAAAACCTTCTTGAGCTTCTCAAAACTCTCTTGTTGCTTATCAGCCCACACGAAAGGTACTTCCTTTCTCAGCAATTTCGTTAAAGGTGCAGCTATCGAAGAAAATCCTTCAACAAATCTTCTGTAATAGCCTGCTAACCCCAAGAAACTGCGAACCTCAGTTACAGACTTAGGTGGTTTCCAATCTATGACCTCAATCTTCCGAGGATCCACCTTATCCCTTACAGCAGACACCACATGGCCTAAAACGCAACCTCTTTCAAATAAAATTCACACTTGCTGAATTTGGCATCTGACTTCTTCTCCTTAAAACTCGCAACACAATCCAAAGATGCTCATCATGTCCCATTTGGGACTTAGAATACACCGGGATGTCGTCTATGAATACCATGACGAATTGATCCAAGTAAATTTGGAAAATTTGGTTCATCATATCCATGAATGCAATTTAGGGCGTTCGTCAATCCGAATGGCATTACCATAAATTCATAATGCCCATATCTAGTTCGGAAAGTTGTCTTATGGATATCCACTTCTTTCACTTTAAGTTGATGATACCCCGACCTTAGATCAATCTTTGAGACTACTGCAGCTCCCTTAAGCTGATCGAACAAGTCGTCGATCCTTGGCAAAGGATACTTGTTCTTGATGGTCAGCTTATTCAACTACCGGTAGTCTATACACATCCTCATCGATCCATCCTTCTTCTTCACAAATAAGACCGGTGCTCCCCATGGAGACACACTAGGTCGGATGAATCCACGATCAAGCAACTCCTGAATCTGAGCCTTAAGCTCAACTAACTCTTTCGGTGCTATTCTATATGGAGTAATAGAAACTGGCACCGCTTGAATAATAAATCAATCCCAAATTTTACCTCACGATCCGGAGGCAAACACGGAAGTTCTTAGGAAAAACATCTACAAATTCATTCATGGTCCTAACACCTCAACAGATTGCTTCTTTAGCCTCCAAGGCACTCACCAACATCGGAAGGCTACACATCCCTTTCTAACCATCTTTTACGCCTTAAGGCGTATACTACATTAGATAAGTAGTTAGTCTCTCGCCCATCACTACAACTTCTTTGTCATCAAGAGTTCTTAAGGACATTAAGCTTAGGCACAATCCACATTTGCACGATACTTCACAAGCAGGTCCATGCCTAAGATCGGTTGAATTCTCCAAATGGCAACTCCATTAAATCGGTAGAAAATTGTATCCTTGAACTTCTAAAGGCACTTCCTTAAAAAGTTTGTCTATAACTCACGGTGCATCCTAAAGGACTAAAGCGATCATCTTTCTAGGTGCAGTCTCGAAGTCACATGCAAAGTTCCGGATACTTCACTAGCGATGTAAGAATGAGTTGACCTATATCTATCAAAGCAATAAAGGGCAACCTGAATCGAAGCGTGCCGTGATAACATCAAAAGGCGTCACTATCCTCTCTGCGATGAAGCTGCATATACGGACACTGGTGTCTCGCCTCGAGCTACCACGCTTTGCTCGAAGTTCCACGACCTCTACGAGCCATTACCCCTTCCATTTGGACCACGGCCCTTATCGGTCATTGTTCACCTCTGCCGACTGATTAACACACGACTTCATTGGGCGATTCTTATCTGAATTCTTCGAGCAATCCTTGATCATATGGTCTTTAGATCCACACTTGAGACATCCCCCGGTCTTTTTCCAACATTCTTCCGAGTGCATCTTTCTACATTGGGCACAAGCACGATGTTGTCCACCATGTGATCTCGACCTCGCGGTCCTTCATTTCTTGGTTTCTTCGAAAATTCCGGATGACCTCAAGACCCAAAGCTTCTCTTATTTCTATTCGACCTCATCCGGTTACGCCTTTCTATTCGCTTAACCTCTTGACTATTCTTGCTCTTTCTACTAAGATTGTAAAATCTCTTTCATGGTCTTGAGCAATCATCACTGCAGATTCATCTCTAAGTCCATCTTCAAATCTGACACACCGTTCATATTTCGTAGCCACTATCCCTCTGGCATAACGGCTAAGTCACAAGAATTCTGCTTCATATTCAGCTATCGACTTATTTCTTTGCACTAGATTCAGAAATGTCTTCCTCTGGGAGTCGATGTAGCTAGCTCCAATGTATTTTCCTTTGAATTTAATTTTAAAATGCCCCCAATCCAGTCGATCTATAGGGGTACTTTCCTTGATAGTGAGCCACCACTGGTAGGCTTCATCACGGAGTAGTGAAATAGCACCTTTCAATTTCTCTTCAACGGTCGTCTAAATCATCCATAATCCTCTCGATCGCCTCCAACAAGTATTCCGCTACATTTGGAGCTACTCGGATACTCCTCTGAAAACCTTAGCTCCATTTGATCTTAGTCTCGACGACTCGACTTTCGAGACCCATTTCGAACTAGCTTCGCTACTCGTTCTAAAACTCGCAAGACTGACTTGTGATCTGCGTCACCTCCTTCATTTTGCTCTTGAAAATCCACCCCAACGGTAGGTGGTGGAGCATCATTTTCGAACCTTGACCAGATCTAACTGGTTGAAACACGACCATTCTTCCTCGTCCACGTCCACGACATCCACGCCCCTAGAGCTCATGTCTACTACGTGTCTTATCTATTTTATGAAGAAGTCTTATGTATTAGAATCTTTTCACTTCTTATTAAAAGAAAGTTTTATGAAATAGATATTGATGGTTTTTCCGTAGTAGCACACATACACCTAGGGTCCATGTCTCTAAAGTTATAGTTTCCTTAAGCTTATCGGACTTTCATATCACTTTATCAATAAAGATACATACCGATGGATCGCATTTGAGAACTCAAAGTGCCATGCTCTTATAAAACCATTTTAACTTAAGAAAACTTTAAAAAAATCATTTGGGCCAACTTTTGAAAACGTTGTGGGCTTCAAAACCCAAGGCCGAGAGTTTAAAATTGGGCTCTGATACCAAGTTGAAACACCCCAAACCCGGCCCAAAAAGCCTGACCGGATTTGTTATGTTCCTCGAATCTAACTTTAGCAAATTCTAGTTTTATTTAAGAAAAACTTAAAGATTTTTGTAGAAAACAGATTAAGTTAATATTATAGCATTGAAATCAAATTGTATAGTAAATTTATGTCTTTTAAAACATTACTTTCAGAAGGAATTAATAAATTAAAAGAAAACCAAATTTAAGGAATTTACTTTAAAATATATTTATATTAGTGACAAAAACATTTTTAAATTATTTATCGAAAAACCATTTAGTTATTTAATAGATATTAGTCCATGACAAAATAAAAGTCCAAACACAAAAATTAAAAAGCAGGTTTATAGTGGCCTTATTACAAAAATAGCAAAACCCATAATAAAGTCTAAGTAGAAAAATTAACTTAAATAAGTTTAAGTAGGAAAATCTCCAAAATAATTTGAAAATGCATTGGCCACCTCAAGTCCTTCTTGATTCGATCCATCGCACTACGAATCATCTGAAAAGTTATCCCAAAAAAATGGGTGAGTCATAAACTCAATGTGTAACACATACATTAAAGAACCCATTTTATCATATGCCTTAAAGCCCAAAAATTTCACATATGGCCATAGGCCCATTTAACTCATATATAGCCCAAAGGCCCATTTTCATAGCAGATTACATAATAATCATTTAAATCACATGGATATGCACATATAATGAAATGCAAACCCGGCCCACCTAAATATCCATCCGCTACACACCACCCGTACCAACCAACACACCGTGGGGATTACTAAATCGACCCTCCATCCGCTACACACCATCGAAGGCGATTCTTGCGATCAACATGCACATCGCCTTATAATTTTGTGGCAAGGCCACCAGACAAAATTGTCACCGAAGTCACCAGATTTCATATTTTTGACCGAAGTCACCAAATTTCATATTTGTGACCGAAGTCACCAGATTTCATATTTGTGACCGAAGTCACCAGATTTCATATTTGTGACCGAAGTCACCAGAATATGGTAAAACCACCAGAATACTTCCTCCTTTATCAAATATACCCATATGCCCATGCACATACATATCATTTAGTTTTCATGCCATTTACCCCAAAATCGTAATATAATCATACTTATTTCACATTTTATGCATATTGCAAAATTAACAAAATATTGGGGTAAACGTACCTGAATATCATATACCACTGAATGGTATCCAAAAAATCATTATTAAACACATTATCATAAAATCACATATAAAAATAGATCTATGAGTTTTTAATGTAGGGTTACACACCTTATGACAGTGAGAATGATACTCTCTCGCTCGTCAACACCTAGTTAATCATCACACTTGGTTAGTATACACTATTACTAATAAAATTATACTATTGATGAGGATCTAAATCCTTACCCTCGATTCTCGAACAACTGTTATTTGTGGTTTTCTCCACTAGATGGATCAAAACTCACGATATCCCACCAACGTAAAGTGGTTCGGTTGTACATACTACTTCAAATAACCAATCTTCATTAGCGGAGGGTCCACAACCGGTGGAAAATCTCTTCTGCCGATCTGACCCTTCTTTTGAAGTTCGATGGTAAGCAGTGCCTCCTCTCTTCCAAATACTCCGTCTTTGCTCTTTTCTTACCTATCTTGTTAGTCTTAAATCACCCCTAAAAATAAAGTTGATTAGTGATCCATTCTACAAGGATTAATATAACCAATGTGGAAAAATCTTACCTTGGATGATTTCAAAGGTTACTTTTTAAAAGTTGGCTTCAACAAGGATCCTTAAAAATTCTTTCCAAGGATTCGGCCTAGGAGAGAAAATAAGAGATCATGATTCTAAATTTGCCAAAGTAAAAAAAAAGAAATAATGAAAACGATTGACGAAAAGTTTTACTTACCCACTTGAAGATTCGGCCTAAAACAAAAAGAAAAGAATGAAATGGATTTGGTGGTTTCGGTTTGTACAAAAAGAAAAGGAGAAAAAGATGGTGATTTCGGCTTTAACAAAAGAGAAAAGAAAAGATGGTGGTTTCAAATATGATGGTTTCAGTTTTTAACCAAAAGAAAAGAAAGAAAAATGGTGAAAAGATTATAGGATAGTTTCGGCTATGAGAGAAGAAAGAAAGAAAATGAAATGAGAAGGAAAGAGAAAAGGAAGAAAAAGAGAAAGAGAAAGAGAGATTAAAAGAAGATGATGATGATGATGATGATGATTTTCAAAGAGAAAAGAGATAGGTTTTGGGGCTTAGGTGCATTCGGCCAAGAGGGAGAAATGAAGAAAAATGGTGCTTGAACTTTGGTACATTCGGCAATGAGAGAAAAAAGAAAAGAAGAAAGGCTTTTCCAACTTTTGATGCTTTTGACAAGAATTTTGAGAGAATAGGAATTTTAATCGAAATGGTCAAAATGAGAGCCAAAACAAAGAGAAGTTTTACCTAATGCCCATAGCAAGATTCGGCTAAGAGGAGAGTTTTTGGAGCAATGAGAAAAGATGCACAATTGCTAGAACTTTTGGCCAACTTTCACCCCTAAATCAAGTCAAATTCGCCAACAAGGAAGCCAACACAATCCCCTTTTCCTCCACAATTCTTCCCCATCAACCCTAAGATTGCTATCACCATTAACCACCCTCTTTAGCCCTAAAATCGACTAGGTTCATGGTCAAATGACCATGAACAAGTTTCAAAACATTGCCCACATATCAAGCCTCTTGTCCCCCTATCTTATCATCCTATCTTGATTCCATGCCATAATTCTTTAGCTTGCCTTTTCATATGGTCGAATAGCCAAAATTAAAAGAATGCTCATCCTTTCTAGAAGAACCTTGGCGACACTATAGGGAAGGAAACAAAATAAAAATTCTCCCATTTGCTAGCTAGGGGATTCGAACCTCTCCCCTCAAGCACTCATCCATGTGTCCTTACCACTTTGCTAATTACTCATCTTATGCTTTAAGCTCCTTGTCATTAATTCTTAAAGCCTAACATGCTTAGCTCCATCTTAATTATTAGAAATTGAAAGTTCCACTAAGCATTCACTTAATTAATGAAGTTCAAAAATAACTTCCAAAACATACTTAATCATAATTAAACTTGCAACATCATTCAATTAAGTAAGATGCATAATCCCTAATTATTAGGATGTTACACACCTCCTCTGCCTTAAATTCAACTCCTTCTAGGTCAAAAGGTATTTTAGGCTTTTATGATCTGTATAAATAATGATTTCTCCCGTCTGAGATAATGTCTCTAAATCTTTAAAGCAAAAACCACCGCCGCCAACTCCAAATCATGGGTGGGATAATTTGCTTCGTGTGGTCTTAACTACGAGATGCATACGCAACAACCTTTCCATCTTGCATCAACACGTATCCTAGTCCCGTGTGTGACACATCACAGTAAATCACGAATTCCTTCCCAGCCTCTAGTTGAATCAATACCGGAGCCTCTGTCAAAATCCTTTTCAACTTCTCAAAACTCTCTTGCTACTTACTAGACCAAATAAACGAAACTCCTTTTCGTAATAACTTAGTCAATGGTGCCGCAATTGAAGAGAATCCTTCAACAAACCTTCTGTAATATTCGGCTAGACCAAAAAAACTCTGAATTTTTGCCACAGACCTAGGCGGCTTCCAATCCAACACCGCTTCAATTTTTTGAGGGTCAACCCTAATCCCCTCTACCGACACTACGTGGCCTAAAAACGTAACTTCACTTAGCCAAAATTTGCACTTACTTAATTTGGCATACAACTGCTTCTCCCTCAGAATCTGCAAAACCACTTGCAGATGTGAATCATGCTCCCCTTCCAATCTTGAGTAAACCAGGATATCATCTATAAATAACAAGACAAACTGATCCAAGTAGGGTTGAAACACTCGGTTCATCATATCCATAAATGCTGCTAGCGCATTGGTCAAACCGAATGGCATTACCATGAACTCGTAATGACCATAGCGAGTCCTAAAAGTCGTCTTATGAACATCTACCTCATTGACCTTAAGCTGATGGTATCTTGACCTCAGATTTATTTTTGAAAAGACTGAGGCTCCCTTCAACTGATCGAATAGGTCATCGATCCTCGAGCAACAGGTATTTGTTCTTGATTGTTAGCTTATTCAACTGACGATAGTCAATGCACATACGTATTGATCCATCTTTCTTCTTGATAAAAAACCGGCGCTCCCCGGTGACACACTTGGTCGAATAAACCCTCTATCCAGCAACTCCTGAATTTGCGCTTTCAATTTCACCAACTCATTTGGCGCCATTCTATATGGAGCAATGGATATTGGCGCTGTTCCCGAAAGAAGATCGATACCAAACTCTACTTCACGATCTGGGGGTAATCTCAAAATCTCTTCTGGAAAATATCAGAAAACTCCTTCACCGTCCTAACGTCCCCAACAGTTAGGTCCTTGGCTTTCAGAGCCCAAACAAACATTAAAACTGCCTTGTGTCCTTTTCTCACCATCCTTTCTGCTCTTAGAAGTCACTACATTCGACAAACAGTTCCCCCTTTCTCCTATCACCAACACTTCACCACCCTCGGGGGTTTTCAACACCATACGCTTGGCTGCATAATCTAAATTAGCTTGATACTTCACCAGCTAGTCCATGCCTAATATAAAGTCGAACTCCCCGAATGGTAATTCCATCAGATCCGTCTGGAAAAATATTCTCTCGAGCATAATGGCTCAAGCATAAGAATTTTGCTTCATACGCCGCCACCGACCTACTTCCTGAACCAGATTCAAAATGCTCTACACTGTGCATCCATATAACTCGTTCCAATGTACTTACTCTAGAACACCGTTTTGAAGTAATCCCAGGTGATATAGTCAGCCACTGCACCATCCTTAACCGTAAGCCACCATTGATAAGCTTCGTCCCGAAGAAGGGACACTACTCCTTTCAGCTTCTCTTCTTCTATGAAATCCAGATCATCCATTATGCATTCGACCACCTCCAACTAATACTCAGCTGTACTCGGGGCTATCCCAGAAATTCCCCTAAACACTTCTGCCCATGCCTGCCCCAGCAACTCTCTCTAAAACCCTCAACATCGCCTGAGATACCACATCATCTCCGACCGTCTGATCCTGAAATTTAGCCTCGACAGCTAGTGGCACTAGTACCTCATTCCCCGACTCGTGACAAGACCCTACCAGTTTTGACACAACAATCCTGCCTCTACCTCAGCCACGCACACCACGTCCTCTAGTGCTCATTCTACCGATTCGCATTTATCTGATTAGGAATTTTATGAATTATTAATTTTTCCACCGCTTAATAACGGATAATCTTATAGAGAGTAGTTTTAACAGCAGTTCTTTCAAATTTGAACTCTATCTACAAGGTTCAGTTCTTAGGTCTGTATTTCATAGCTCTAGAATCCACATACATTCAACCATCACACATCAACATACAAGTAGCATCCTTGAACTCACATTCATCACATAAGGGTATTTTTGTCATTTCACTACCTAGGGGTATTCTCGTAATTTTCCAAAATATGGTATCTTGGTGATTTTACAAAATAGGGGTATTTTGGTAATTTTGTAATCTAGGGGTATTTCGATAATTTTGCAAACCAAGAGTATTTTAGGAAATTTTCACAAATCGAGGGTATTTCAGAAATTTTACATAACTAGGGTATTTTACTAATTTTGTGAAATAGGGTGCTGGTCCCTTTCGGGTTTTAGTTATAAATTTTGGCCCGTCAACAAGTCCTCGCGGCTAAAGTGAACAGACACTATGCACTAGGTAGGATTTTAAGGAAGAGAAGGTGAACCGCTAGGGCTGCTTAAATACCAAGCTCTCCCTAGTCTAATCCTAGACATGTGTATGCCTGTTTCCACACTTCAACCCAATGACTTGTTCATGAACATGTTTAATTAGAGAAATTAAGTCTTATGGATGTTAGAGAATTTGTTCAAACTAAACTTAAAGTCCATAAACTCTAGCATACTAGCCTACGTCCCTATAGAGCCCATCAAGCCCAACATGCATATCACATAATGAGTTTAGAGTACTTACCTGCGTGGATCGGGTGTCGGTAGACTCGAAGGCCATATCTCAACCGAACTTTTCTCAAACTTACATCACTTTTACAAATCACTACTAGACCCATCTCACAGCCCGAGTTTTAAACTGGGCTCTGATACCAAAAATGTAACACCCCAAACCTGGCCCATACGTCATAATCGGATCTGTTATGCTACGGGTTGAATGTTGAAAACTTTGCTTTATAGGGTTTTTGAAAATCTCAGCTTATTTTAACCGGTTAATCATTAATTATGACATTTTTGAAGAAACTTTAACATTTGCGTTGACCATACTGGAAAAACCCATTTTCCTTTTACTTTATAATTAAGACTTTAAAAGCATAAGTTTATAAGATGGAAAAAAGAAAATGTAGTTTGATAACCTAAGTTATGGTGGCCTTATTACAAAAATAATCCCAGAATTGAAACTTAAAAAAATCAAAAATAGTCTATGAAGATAAAAGACTTGATGGCCCCTCGAGTCCACCTCGGCTCCCATGTCCACGATCTACTGCTCATCTGAAAAGTTGGGAGAAATGAAAGGGTGAGTCACCAAGACTTAGTGTGCAAATCCGAAAACACATAAAAGCCTTGAGGCCCATAAACACATTATGGCCCTTGGGCCCATACACAATCTTAATAGAATATATATTTACATGCAACATGGCCCATCCCAAACCTAAGAGTCCATCCTCTACACACCCCCGTACCAACCATCACACCGTGGGGATTTCTACAATCAACCCTCCATCCGCTACACACCATATCGACTAGTTGTGCTGTCTATCATAAAGATTGATCACTATGTGACCTATGTGGCAAAGCCACTGATCGCCATGCAACCTTAATAATACATTGTAGTATTTCAACAGTTGTGCTGCCTATCATAAAGACCAATCACTACGTGACCTATGTGGCAAAAACACCGATCGCCATGCGACCTTCTTCCCTATCATCATATTAATACCATCCCATGCATACATACATGTAAGAATTAGAACATTATACTATCTAAACAGATCATAGACTTTCACATACTTCGATACACATAGAGAAGTTTCTATGATTATGTACCTGGCATCCCTTACCTACCCTTTCTGGGTAATACGACTGTTCATGTAACATCCCTAAATAGGGCCTTTTGTATTTTATCTATTTGTCTATTGATAGTGTGAATGCTATGTCAGATTAGGGTATTTTGGGGTCCAGGCATGAGCTTGGGGTAGGCCTGAGCCATAGCAAAAAAAAAAAAAAAATTATTTAAGGTACTTGGAAGGGGGAAGCTATTAGCATTGGGTGTTAGGGAAAATAGTAGCAAGGTTTGTCACAAGAATTCCAGTGGCAAAGTGGCAAGGGAGGCGCTACTTAGGCTCAAGGGAAGTGACACCTCATGCATGCTAAAGGGTCTGGGTTCGAGTTGCAAGGATCCTTTTTTCGCTATTTCTTTTTGACACCAAAGCTGAGGAGGTAGTGTATTCAGGATGGACTCTAGTGGATGAGTGTTGAAGGAGTCAACACATTTGAATTGGATAGAGAGGAGTGAATGTAGGAGCTTGACTCATTCAAATTGTTTGAATGAGTGGAAGGGAGAAATTTAAGGAGAAAGGAGGGGGACGGCATAGTGGTTGATGGGAGCGGGAGTGTGTTGCCAAAATTTGAAGTGGTGTGGGTGTGAGCATTCGATTTTAGTGTGTGGAAAGGAGGTGTGCCGAATTTTGGTAGCCTTGGGTGATATTTTTCGACATTTGAGGTATTGGTTTTAGTTTTCTTCCATTCTTTTTGGTGTCGAAAATTAGAAGACCATTTGGGGCCTAAAATCTTTCTCTTCTTTTCAATCTTAGAAGCCAAAATTCCTTGAGGGTTTTCTTCTTTTTCCTTCTTTTTGTGTGTTAGCTGAATCCACTCTACCCATTTTTATTTTATTCTTCTTTTCCCATCTTTCTCTAAGTCGAATCCTTCTTTGTGTTTTTCTCTTCTCTCAATACTTCCTTGAGCCAAAACTTTATCTTCCATCCCCTCTCTTCTCGTCACTTCTAACCTAAAATTACCTACTTTTCTACATCTCTTTCTTTTCAAGAATGAAACATTCCCGGCATTTGGTAAGTTTTCTTTTGGTTGGTCGAATCTGTCTAAAGGCATTTAATCATTTTTTGGTTCTTCTCTTATTTTCTTTGAAACAAAGCCGAATTCCTCTAACATTGATATCCTTTTCTTTCAGCTTTTATTCTAGTGGATTGCCGTTATCTGTTCTTCACCACTCTCAATTGATTTCTTTAGTGTTGGGGTAAGTGTTTCCATTTTGATTCAATCATTTCTTGTTTTGGATTAAAGTACCGAAGGTAGTAGCTAATGTTTTAGGGTCTTGGCTGATTGAAGGGGGCTCTTCTTCGCGTTACTTCGGCTTTTGCTTAGTGTTGGTAAGGTGTTGAGGTAAAAGAGATGATTTCTTTTGTACTGGTTATTTCTTTTGGGATTTATGTAAAGTCGAATGGTTATTTGATTGACAGTGCTAAGTATGGTCGAATATAGGAGGTGTGACGCAAGTTTTGGATTCCCGAGAGTTACGTGGTTTAGATCTAAATCTTCGGGATTTATCGATTAGGTAAGGGATTTATTCATTCGGGTTTGATATTCTTAGTCATAGTATTCTCTGTGTTACCCTGGCTTAATGACCAAAGGTGTTATGGACCATCATGGCAGCCAAGCATTAGGAGGGGTCAGATCTGAGACCCCATCCCCTAAGTTCAAGAAGAGGGCCATGTCTGCGATTCGCGATTAGCCACCTGGGTGTGGACCAGCATCCGAGCAGGAGAGTAGACAGATAGTAGTAGTGTCGATTAACGACAGTATCGACGTGGAGGGTGTCATATTATGGGTAATTAGGTGTGTAACCTTTACACACTTTCTTTGTTAATATTTATTAGCGTGTAAACTCCTAAAAGCCAAATTAATGGTTAGAATAGGTATGATACCCATGAGGGTAAAATCGAGGACTCCGGGTAAGTCCACTTTATTTGGTTATCATTAAAATGCCTGATAAAATCTGTATATGCCGTGGCATGTGATCTCTAATTACTAAGCATGATATTTATGCCATGAAAAGTACGTACATTAGTGGGTATGATGAGAGGAGGGGGAAGGATGATTCAAACTGTCATCAGTGGTTTTGACCACACAGTGGGTTGGCCCCACTTTCTATATGATTATTGTGACTAGTCTCAGAGGTTTTGACCACCATTGGTTTGGTACCACATGTTGTTGGCTTGTGACTCGTCCTAGTGGTTTGGTACTACAGTGGGTTCGCCCCACATATTGATATATGGGATTGTCATCAGTGGTTTTGACCACAAGATGGGTTGACCCCATCATATTATTTTGTGACTAAGGTCATTAGTGGTTTTGACCACACTTACATTATTTGTGACTACGGTCATCAGTGGTTTTGACCACTAGTGGTTTTGACCACATGGGGTAGATATAGGAGTTTGGATGGTTAGGTTGGGTTGCATGACTTCATGTTAATTTATGAAATTGTGTAAGGGCTTGATAATATCGGGATAGGGATTTATACGTTGAGTCTCGTTGACTCACCCCTTCCTCTGCATTTTTGCAGATGATTTGTAGATCGTGGATGCAGAGTCGAGGCAGACTCGAGGTGGCCATGTGCATTTTCTTTTAGGTTTTGTTTTAAACTTCTATTTCAGCTTTACTTACTTTAAAATTTGGTTTTGGGTTGTAACAAGGCCATTAAATTTTATTTTGGAGTTTATTTATTTGTTTTATTTTCATGGAAATTTGTATAAATTAAATAAAATGGCATGCCTAAATAACTTATTAATTGAATGTTTTCTAAATTCACACAAATTATCGGGTTTTTTTTAAAACATCACCTTCAGATAGATAACCAATCTTGTAAGATTAACAAAGTATCGAGAATTTTTTTTAAAAACAGTTTTAGTAATACTTTTAAATCAACTCAGTTTTTCATAACATCAAAAGTTTTCCTTAAATTAGAGACGGTAACTTGTTTTCAAAATCGTTTTCTTCCCTGTGACATACTAGATTTAGTCGTAGCATTTTGACCGGGTTTGGGGTGTTACAATTGTGGTATCAGAGCTAAGTTCAAAAGCTCGACTGCTGCAGCTTGAGGTCCAAAATGTTTTCAATGATAGGTTACGAAATGAATTTGATGGAAAATCCATGACTTGGGAAAGCATGGCACTAAGTCTCCGGCACCAATCCGCACAAGTAAGTGCCCCTTAACTGCTGTTCATATGATTGTGGTGCTTGTGATATGACTAATAGTAATAGGGAACTACTTTAGAGACTAAAACTTTTAGGACTTTATGAACCTGCGAAAATAATCCCCATGATAAATTGTTCATAAAATTTATCGTAATAACAGTGGAATAAGTCTAACGCATAAATTTTTTAATTTAGATTAAAACATGAACGATTGTCATGAGCGCTCGAGGTCGTGGATGTAATACATGAGGACGTGGTAGATGTAGGATGACTGTATCAAAACCGGTAGGGTCTGGCCATGGGTCAGAGAATGAGGTACCACCATCGCCAGCTGTGGGCGCAAAGTTTCAAGATCAGATAAGAGGGGACGACGCGGTGCCGCAGGTAATACTGCGGGTTCTGGAGAGAGTAGCTGGAGCAGGTGAAGGATCGGGAGCTCGAAAATCTGTGTCCAAATGACTCTGGGCTAATGGAGCGGAGGTATTCAGGGGTGTGTCTGGAGTGGCTCCCAATACAGCTGAGTATTGGCTAGAGGCAACAGAACGCATTATTGATGACTTGGATTTACAGCTGAGGAAAAGCTGAAGGGGATAGTGTCTCTTTTACTGGATGAGTCTTATCAGTGGTGGCTCACAGTCCGAGATGTTGCAACAGTTGATGATCTCACTTGGGATTTCTTTAAGTCAGCTTATTAGAGGAAGTACGTCGGGGCTAGCTACATTGATGCACAGCATAAGGCATTTTTAAACTTGGTCCAAGGGAACAAGACAGGATCAGAATATGAGGCAGAGTTTCTCCAATTAAGTCGCTATGCTCGGGGTATTGTGGCTACGGAGCACGAGCGGTGTGTCAGGTTTGAGGACGGGTTGAGAGATGAGCTGCGGATGGTGATTGCACCACAGCATGAGAGAGAATTTGCGGTCTTGGTAGAGAAGGCCAAGATTGTCGAGGAAGTGAAGCAGTCGGTGGACGGAATCAGGATAGAAATTAGACCAAGAGAGTTTTGGGTCATCAGGGTCTGTAGGGAATTTACAAAAATGGGCTAGATATGGTGGGCAGAATCAGGGTTCCAGGCTTGCTACTACTACTCAGTGGCTGACACGGTGTGCTCAATGTGGAAAGTCTCATATGGGATAGTGTTGGACCGAGAACATAGGGGTCGCGATCCAATCGGGGAGGTAATGGTTCTGGACGAGGTCGAGGAGCACCGAGCAGGGGTGCCGGGAATACTAATGCAAGACAGTCGGGGTTGGTCTATGTAGCAAGGCGTCGAGAGGAGGCGATGCACCGACATTATAACCTGTACGTTCTCGATTTTTGGACTGCCTTATATTGCTTTGATAGATGTTGGTTCAACACATTCTTATGTTGCCAGTAGTATTGTGGGAACTATGAACTTAGCCTTTGAAATTTCTTCTAGGGAGATGACTGTAATTAGCCCTCTAGGTCACTCTGTAGAAGTAAACAAACTTTATAAGGATGTGCCCCTAGAACTTCAAGGGGTAGTGTTTTTGGCTGATCTGATAGAACTGCCATTCGGGGAGTTTGATTTGATCCTAGGGATGGACTAGTTAGTGAAGTATCAAGCGAGTTTGGATTGCACAGCTAAGCGTATAGTATTGAGAACAGTTGAGGGTGAAAAGGTGGTGATGATAGGTAATAGAATAGATTATCTATCCAATGTTGTATCCACTCTGAAGGCCAAGAAAATGGTGAGGAAGGGTTGTAAAGCGTTCATGGTCCATGTTTGTGCATTAGAGGCCAAGGAAGTAACTATAGGGGATGTCCGAGCGGTGAAGGAATTTGCTGATGTATTCTCAGAAGAGCTTCCAAGTCTGCCTCCAGATCACGAGGTCAAATTTGGGATAGACTTGTTATCGGGAACCGCGCCAATGTCTATTGCCCCATATGTGATGGCACCGAAGGAGTTGGTGGAGTTGAAAGCACAGATACAAGAGTTGCTGGATCGGGTTTCATCCGACTAAGTGTATCACCTTGGGGAGCACTTGTGCTATTCGTTAAGAAGAAAGACGGTATGATGCGGATGCGTATAGATTACCGATAACTGAATAAGCTAACGATCAAGAATAAGTACCCATTGTCGAGGATAGATGACCTGTTCGATCAACTTAAGGGTGCATCAGTCTTCTCTAAGATTGACCTAAGGTCGGGGTATCACCAGCTTAAGGTGAAGGAAGTTGATATCCATAAGACGGCATTTCGTACTCGCTATGGGCACTACGAGTTTTTGGTAATGCCGTTTGGATTGACTAATGCACCGGTAGCATTCATGGACATGATGAATTGGGTGTTTTCAGCTGTATTTGGATCGCTTCGTTGTGGTATTCATAGACGACATATTGGTGTACTCAAAATCTGATGAGGAGCATGATTCGCACCTTCGTGTGGTTTTGCAGATTCTGAGGAAGAAGCAGTTATTTGCAAAGTTTAGTAAATGCGAGTTCTGGCTAAAGGAGGTAACTTTCTTGGGTCACGTGGTATCAGTTGAGGGGATTAGGGTAGATCCTCGGAAGATTGAGGCAGTATTGGACTGGAAACCACGTAAGTCTGTAGCAGAGATTCGGAGTTTTCTGGGTTTGGCAGGATATTACAGAAGATTTGTGAAAGGGTTTTCCTTGATTGCAGCACCGTTGACCAAATTGCTGAGAAAAGGGGTTCCATTTGTGTGGTCAGACAAGCAGCAGGAAAGTTTTGATAAGTTAAAAAGAATTTTGACAGAAGCTCTAGTGTTGATTCAGCCTGAAGCAGGGAAGGAGTTCACGGTTTACTGTGATGCATTGCATACTGGTTTGGGTTGTGTACTGATGCAAGAAGGGAAAATAGTGGCGTATGCGTCTCGTCAGTTGAGGCCTCACGAAGTGAATTATCTGACACATGATCTGGAATTGGCTGTAGTGGTTTTCACCCTAAAAATTTGGAGGCACTACTTGTATGGGGAGAAGTCGATAGTCCACACGGACCACAAGAGTTTGAAGTATCTGTTGACACAGAAAGAGTTGAATTTAAGGCAACGTAGGTGGATCGAGTTATTGAAAGACTACAATTGTTCGATTGAATACCATCGGGCAAGGCTAACATAGTGGTTGACACGTTGAGTCGCAAGGTGGTAGTAGATTTGAGAGCAATGTTTGCTCATCTTAGTCTGTTTGATAACGGGAGTCTATTGGCGGAGTTGCAGATAAAGCTGACTTGGGTAAATTAGATTAAGGAGGAACAGCTAAAAGATGAGGTTCTAGGTGCTCGGAAGTTACAAGTGCAGAGTGATGGATTGAAAGGTTATAGGTTGAATAGCAAGGGAGTGTTGTGTGTCCAGGGGAAAGTTTGTATGCCAAAAGACGTTAAGGCAGAGGATTCTATAGGAAGCTCATAGTAGCCCATATGCTATGCATCCGGGAGGTAGTAAGATGTACTGGGATTTGCAGGAACAGTTCTGGTGGCTTGGTTTGAAGAGAGAAGTAATGGAATTCATGGGTAGGTGTCTGACCTATCAGCAAGTCAAAGCTGAACATCAGTTACCTTCGGGTCTATTGCAACCGGTGAAGATTTTGCAGTGGAAGTGGGAAAGGATTACGATGGATTTCGTCACTAGGCTACCCCATACGCCTAGCAAGAAAGATTCAGTATGGGTAATTGTAGATCGTCTGACAAAATCAGCTCATTTCATACCGGTTCGGGTGGATTACTCACTCCAAAAGTTGGCTCAGTTGTATGTTGCAGAGATAGTGAGATTGCATGGGGTGCCAGTATCGATTATCTCGGATAGGTATACTCGATTCACATCAAGATTCTGAAAAATGTTGCATCGGGCATTGGGTACAAGGCTAGATTTCAGTACGGCATTCCATCCGTAGTCAGATGGACAGTCAGAAAGAGCAATCCAAATTTTAGAAGATATGCTGAGAGGTTGTGGTTTGGACTTCAGGGGTAGTTGGGAGGAATATCTACCATTGGTGGAATTCGTGTACAACAACAGTTACCAAGCAAGTATCCAGATGGCACCGTATGAAGCACTGTATGGACGGAAGTATCGTACCCCTACGTGTTGGACAGAGCTGGGAGAGCGTCAATTGTTGGGTCGAGCTAGTGTAAAGCAGAGGATAAGGTTTGTCGATTCAAGCTCGCTTGAAGGAGGCTTTGACGAGTAAGTCTTATGCCGATCTTAAGCGAAGAGATATAGAGTTCGCAGTGGGGGACAGGGTCTTTCTTAAGTGTCACCGTGGAAGAAAGTGCTGAGATTTGGTCAGAAGGGCAAGCTGAGCCCTAGGTTCATCGGGCCGTATAAGGTGTTAAGGCGTGTGGGACCAGTAGCTTATCAGCTCGAGTTGCCAGTGGAATTGAGTCAGATCCATGACGTGTTCCATATTTCCCTGCTTAGGCGCTATCGATCAGATCTGTCGCATGTTGTGCCAATAGAGGAGATAGAGGTGAGTCCAGATTTGTCCTTTGAGGAAGATCTAGTGCAGATTTTAGAGCGGGATGTCAAAGTTCTGCGTAGGAAGTCAGTTCCTTTAGTAAAGGTGTTATGGCAGAATCACGGAACGGAAGAAGCCACATGGGAATCGGAAGATGTGATGCGGCAGCAATACCCTCAACTCTTTTGATCAGGTAATTTTGAGGCTAAAATTATTTTTAAGGGGGTAGAACTGTAACATCCTTAAATTGAGGGCTTTCCATTTTATCTGTTTGTCTGTTGATAGTGTGAATGTTATGTCAGATTAGGGTGTTTTGGGGTCCAGGCATGAGCTTGGGGTAGGCCTGAGCCATAGTAAAAAAAAAAATTATTTAAGGTACTTGGAAGGGGGGAGCTATTGGCGTTGGGTGCTAAGGGAAAATAGTAGCAATGTTTGTCACAAGAATTCCAGTGGCAAAGTGGCAAGGGAGGCGCTACTTAGGTACAAGGGAAGTGACACCTCATGCATGTTAGAGGGCTTGGGTTCGAGTTGCAAGGATCCCTTTTCTGCTATTTCTTTTTTACGCCAAAGCTAAGGAGGTAGTGTACTCAGGATGGACTCTGGTGGATGAGTGTTGAAGGAATCAACACATTTGAATTGGATGGAGATGAGTGAATGTAGGAGCTTGACTCATTCAAATTGTTTGAATGAGTGGAAGGAGGATTTGAGGAGAAAGGAGGGGGACGGCATAGTGGTTGAAGGGAGTGGGAGTGTGTTACCGAAATTTGAAGTGGTGTGGGTGTGAGCATTTGGTTTTAGTGTGTGGAAAGGAGGTGTGCCGAATTTAGGTAGCCTTGGGTTATATTTTTGGCATTTGGGGTGTTGGTTTTAGTTTTCTTCCATTCTTTTTGGTGCCGAAAATTAGAAGACCATTTGGGGCCTAAAATCTTTCTCTTTTCTTCAATCTTAGAAGCCGAAATTCCTTGAGGGTTTTCTTCTTTTTCCTTCTTTTTGTGTGTTAGCCGAATCCACTCCACCCATTTTTGCTTCATTCTCTTTTTCCCATCTTTCTCTAAGCCGAATCCTTCTTTGTGTTTTTCTCTTCTCTCAATAGTTCCTTGAGCCGAAACTCTATCTTCCATCCCCTCTCTTCTCGTCACTTCTAAGCTGAAATTACCTACTCTTCTACATCTCTTTCTTTTCAAGAACAGAACATTCTCGGCATTTGGTAAGTTTTCTTTTGGTTGGCCGAATCTCTCTAAAGGTATTTACTCATTTTTTGGTTCTTCTCCTATTTTCTTTGAAAGAAAGCCGAATTCCTCTAACATTGATATCCTTTTCTTTCAGCTTTTGTTCTAGTGGATTGCCGTTATCTGTTCTTCACCACTCTCAATTGATTTCTTTAGTGTTAGGGTAAGTGTTTCCATTCTGATTCAATCATTTCTTGTTTTGGATTAAAGTGCCGAAGGCAGTAGCTAATCTTTTAAGGTCTTGGCCGATTGAAGGGGTCTCGTCTTCGCGTTACTTTGGCTTTTGTTTAGTGTTGGTAAGGTGTTGAGGTAAGGGAGATGATTTCTTTTGTACTGGGTTATTTCTTTTGGGATTTATGTAAACCCGAATGGCTATTTGATTGACAGTGCTAAGTATGGCCGAATATAGGAGGTGTGACACAAGTTTTGGATTCCCGGGAGTTGCTCGACTCATGGTTTAGATCTAAATCTTTGGGATTTATCGATTAGCTAAGGGATTTATTCATTCGGGTTTGATATTCTTAGTCATAGTATTCTCTGTGTTAATCTGGCTTAGTGACCAAAGGTGTTATGGACCCTAATGGCAGCCAAGCATTAGGAGGGGTCAAATCAGAGACCCCAGCCCCTAAGTTCAAGAAGAGGGTTGTGTCTGCGGTTCGTGATTGGCCATCTGGGTGTGGACCAGCATCCGAGTAGGAGAGTAGGCAGATAGCGGTAGTGTCGATTAACAATAGTACCGACGTGGAAGGTGTCATATTGCGGGTAATCAAGTTTGTAACCTTTGCACACTTTCTTTGTTAATATGTATTAGCGTGTAAACTGCTAAAAGTCATATTAATGGTTAGAATGGGTATGATACCCATGAGGGTAAAATCGAGGACTCCGGGTAAGTCCACTTTGTTTGGTTATCATTAAAATGCCTGATAAAATCTGTATATGCCATGCCATGTGATCTCTAATTGTTAAGCATGATATTTATGCCATGAAAAATATGTACATTAATGGGTATGATGAGAGGAGGGGGAAGGATGATCCAGACTGTCATCAGTGGTTTTGACCACACAGTGGGTTGGCCCCGCTTTTATATGATTATTGTGACTAGTCTCAGTGGTTTTGACCACCAGTGGTTTGGTACCACATGTTGTTGTCTTGTGACTCATCCTAGTAGTTTGGTACCACAGTGGTTTGGCCCCACATATTGATATACGGGATTGTCATCAGTGGTTTTGACCACAAGATAGGTTGGCCCCATCATATTATTTCGTGACAACGGTCATCTGTGGTTTTGACCACACTTATATTATTTGTGACTATGGTCATCAGTGGTTTTGACCACCAGTGGTTTTGACCACATGGGGTAGATACAAGAGTTCGGATGGTTAGGTTGGGTTGCATGACTTGCATGTTAATTTATGAAATTGTGTAAAGGCTTGATAATATCAGGATGGGGATTTATACGCTGAGTCTTGTTGACTCACCCCTTCCTCTACTTTTTTGCAAATGATTCGTAGATCACGGATGCAGAGCCGGGGCAGAGTGGCCATGTGCATTTTCTTTTGGGTTTTGTTTTAAACTTCTATTTCGGTTTTACTTACTTTAAAATTTGGTTTTGGGTTGTAATAAGGCCTTTAAATTTTATTTTGGAGTTTATTTATCTGCTTTTATTTTCATGGAAATTTGTATAAATTAAATAAAATGGCATGCCTAAATAACTTATTAATTGAATGTTTTCTAAATTCACACAAATTATCGGGTTTTTTTAAAACTTCACCTTCGGATAGATAAGCAATCTTGTAAGATTAACAAAGTATCGAGATTTTTTTTGTAAAACAGTTTAGTAATACTTTTAAATCAACTTGGTTTTTCATAACATCAAAAGTTTTCCTTAAATTAGAGACGAAAACTTGTTTTCAAAATCGTTTTCTTCCTTGTGACATACCAGATTCGATCATAGCGTTTTGACCGGGTTTGGGGTGTTACAGTTCATACAGCCTCATTTTTCAGCTTTTAGCCCATAACATACATATAATACAGATTAAGTAGTGTGATAGAGATCTACACCCCTGATTACTGACAAGATGATACTGTCTAAGCCAACACTATCAATAGCCTCTACGACTGCTAACAGTTTAAGGTTTTGTTCTGAAGCCGGTCCACAACCTGGTGGCCAATCTCGAATTGCTGACACCGCTCGCTTCTTAAACTTAGGGATTGGTTTAACAGATCCAATCCCCTCTTTCGCCTGATCGATATTTGATTCCATCAAAAGACCTTATCAGTTGCTACCATCATAACATATGGTTAATATCACAATTACGATAGCGAATCTAACGGAAATCTAAAGAGAACCCCTTACCTTGAAATCCCGAAAAGAGAGATATATGAGATTCAAAAACTAACGATTCTAGCTTTTAGATCTACACGATCTTCTTCACTTATCGAATGTCGCCCAACACTTAAAAAGATAGGAAGTATTAGTCTAATCGATAGCCTTAACAAACCAAGTGGCCATTCGGCCTTGGCCCCTAAAAACCGAAAGACATCTTAAGAAATAACAAGAGTCGACACTTACCTCAATATGGGGGTTTCAGCTAACTCTTAAGAGAAGATTCTGGCTTTTTGCGAAAATCAAAAAGAGAAGATGATTCAAAGAAATCTATAGAGATTTCGGCTTTTAAAGAAGAAATCGACAAGAAGATTTTAGCTTTTACTGAAGAAGTCGACAGGAAGAAAAAGAAAGGAAAAGAATGGACATTAGGGTATTCGGCTATAGCAGACAAGAAGAAGAAGAGGAAGATGGAACTTTAGGAGTTTTCAGCTTTTTGAGAAAGAAAACAACCAAGAGAAGAGAATGAGAATAAATGCCAAAATTAAGAAGTTCCCTATTTCTTTAATCAAATTTTAGGCACACACACTAACCAAAATTTGGAATTGCCCTCTTTTGAAAACTAAAACTAATTAATTAACAAGGGAAATTTCAGTACCCCCCTTTTAGCCTTATCAAAACCGCTTTCCTCCTTCCCCTAAAGTTGGAAATTAACCCCTCATCTGTGACCAGTGGATCGGATCCTAAATTTCCTCCCTTTATCTGCCATATTATCTTTATTATCCACTCAAATAAATCCTCCTATATTTAAGCCTTGTTGTCCGTCAACTCTACCTAATTAATTGCGAACTTTAGCTAACTTTAATTAAAAGAATTGGGCTTCATATAACTTGAATGTGGGCCTCCTCAATTGACCACCTCCTTGCTCTCTAAGTGGCCACTTTTTGGGTAAGCCCATTTTGTATTTAAAACACAGATAACATCTTTTAAGCCCTATTTTATCAGGCTTTCCACTAGAGTATCTAATCAGAGAATTCAATTAAGGCCTCGACCCAATTCCTGAGCCCATTCTAGACCCCTAACACTCTAATTAAACATAACCACACATTAAACGCATTGGCCCATTAATTCAGGATGTTACAACTCTTAATCATTTCTTTTCATGTTTTTACTCAGGAAAGCACCCGAGGACAAAAACAACAAGAAGCGGGCTTAAAACGGGCCAATTTAGGCCAAAGTGGAAATTGACACGGTTGGACTTCAAGCCATACGACCGTTCCTTGACAATTAACTAAGACACGGTCATGCCACGATTTACACGGCCTTGCCCCAATCGACATAATTGAGACACGGCCTAAAAATGATTTACACGGGCGTGTACCATGGGCATGTCCCTGTCGCGGCCAAGAGGAATTTCACTCGGATTTGGATACTTGAAGGCAAAGAAACACATTCTAAAGCCTATTCAAACACCCGAGCAGGAATTATACTTGAATTAGGATACTTAGAGGCCAAGTAAGGCATCTCAAAGCCTATATAAAAACCTTAGAAGCCAACCTTTAGGGACGTTCGAGTTCATTGAAGCCTTACGCTGGGGCTTTTGTCGGTCATTAGCAAGGCCAAGTAGCTGAGCCAGAAAGGTAAGAATTGTGGGAATTACTCAAAGATAGCTAGTTGATCCATCCCAAGAAGCCGGAATTCTACTCAAGACAGCGGAATTCTCCTTCAATTCCTTCAAGGGGTTTTAGAGATTTCTTATGTTTTGTGTTATCTTTTCTCTTGAGATGTTTTATTTAATTATTATGAACTAAACCCTTCAGATACCTGAAGGGGATGAAACCTAGATGAATCTTGTTATTGTTTTCTAAATTATATGATAAATACTTAGTTTGTTCTTAATCATGCATGCTTAATCCAAATCTGATGTGCTTAGGTGGAGTAGGAATAGACCCTGCTTAAGAGTAGATCTAGCATAATTAAGCGGAGTTGATCACACGCCTAGAGATAGGGTGATGAGATTTTGTTGGATTAGGGTGAAACCTAATATGGAAGTTCATAGATCGATTTACTGCTATTCTAGGGGGTTATTATTCGAGAAAGAGATTTTCATTAATTAACCTATGGTTAGACGTTATCCGCCACGAGAGAGGGTTTAATATACGTTAGGGAGTCTTACAGATCAAACTAAGTGAATAAATCGTATGGTTCAGTGCTAAATAACAAGCGAAGTCTAGGTGGATTCTTTTGAGGGTATCGTCATGATCAACTAAGTTTCTTTTCAAGTTATTTCCCAATTCATTCTTTCTATCTTTACGTCTTTAGTTCAAGTAGTCGTTAATTTAGATTAAAGCAACTTCACTTATTTTAGGCTAAATAATAAAAAGAAAGTTAGATTAGTGCTTTTAGTTCCTTTGGGTTCGACAATCCGGTCTTGCCTAAGCTATACTACTATTCAATAGGTACACTTGCCTTAAGTCGTTGTCAGAGTTAGTTTCCAGGTTTGATCATTCTCTTTATAAATTTTAAAACTTGACAAAACAACGACCACTCTGCAATGCTGGTGTGTAATTCTGTGGTGTCCACACAACCACAGCCACGTCCGTGTGTAAGGCCGTGTGGTAGGGAAACATATGTTTCATTAATTTGGTTAGTTTGTAGTTAGATGCTAAAAGTAAAAATTAAAATTAAAATAAAAATATGAAAATTAATAGGGTTAGTGTTCGGGTTGCCACCCGAGAAGCGCTCATTTAATGTCTTAAGCTAGACTTACCTCTCATTCGTACATTCATGGTGGTTTGAGGAGTTGAAACTCCTCTCCCCTACTATCAGTTTTATGATCATTATATAGCTCGAGTCGAGTAGTGTTGTAACAGCCTGATTTTGGGGTTAGTCGGAACAGTGGGTTCGAGACCACTGAACTGAGGTCGAGGAAAATTATTTTTATATTATTTCATGTGTTGTAGCATAATTATATGGATGCATGAAAATTTTGGTGTTTTAATTTGAGTGATAGCATGCTTAATTGTGAAAAAGGACTAAATCACATAATGTCCGAAAGTTCTATTTTATAAGGTAGAGGTACCTAATAGCTATAGAAGGTAATTTGGAGGATTTTAAAGTGTAATTAGGCCATTTACCTAGTGATGGCTGGTCATGTGCATATGGGAGACAAGAGCATTTAATTTTTGGACAAAATTGGATGAGTTAGGTGAGAAAAGATGAATAAAATAAAGGGAAGAGAAAAACTATCATCTTTTACTATTCATTCATCTCTTTCTACCGAAAATTGAAGAGGAAATAGGGTATTTTGGAGTTCAAACTTTCAGCCAAGCCATCTCTTTGCTAGTAAGTGATTTAAGTGGTTTTAATTGATGATTTTTTGTGTTTTTGGAGTCCCCAAAGCTTAAGCTAGTTACTGAGGGGACTAATTTGAGATATGGTTGAATGTCTAGGGACTTGCCATGAGAGTATTTATGTTGCTAGCTGAGTTTTTATGGAAGAAAATGAATGTTAGGGAGGTGAGAAACAACTTTTATGAATGGTGTTAGCATGAAAACACCTAAATAGGGATTGAATGCAAAGGTTTAATTTGTGGCATAAATGCATGAAATAGTTGGAATGGTGAGTAGTTGTATGGGCCTAAGTGGCAGTCATGAGAATTTTATTAAAGTAATGCTTGAGCATGGTTCCGACGTAGAACATTGGTAAGGGGCATTACAAGTGTTTACCTTAAAAGTGTCGAATTTAGGATCAGTTACCTTGACTGTTCCATATGGGTAGATATTCAGTACCTCAAAAGGGATTTCTTCGTTTGTATCAAGGTCTAAAATGGTGATCTGAGGGTCTATTTTATTCAACAATACCTGATCTCCGATCTTAAATTGGTTTGGCTTATGGTGTTGTCTCGATTTTGCTTCGTGTGTTCTATTTTCTCTTTGAAATGTGTCTTCCACTTGCCTAGTTCATCGATCTGAATCCTCCGTTCCTCATGAGTTATTTCCTTGTTGGCATGAGGTTTAGGATCTGACTCAGTTGTGTAGTTTCGTGGTGCTTCCTGAAAAGAAGGTTTAACCGAATGGTCATTAATAGAATTTATGTTCTCACCTTTATTACTTGATGTCCTAGCCGAGTCAAGAGCTTGAAGAGTGATTGTCTTGTCACCTACACGAAGTAAAAGTTCTCCTTTACCAACATCAATTTTAGTTCTAGTAGTTCCTAAACAGGGTCTTCCTAAAATTAACGGAATATTATTGTCCTCATCCATTTCTAAAACGACAAAGTCTACTGGGAATATAAATTTATCAATTTTCATGAGTACATCTTCAATTATACCCCTAGGAATTCTAATAGTTTAATCAACTAATTGAATGCTCATCCTAGTTTGTTTGGGTTTCCCAAGACCTAGCTGTTTAAACATTTTATAAGGCATAACATTTATGCTCGCCCCTAGATCAGCTAAGGCATTATTAATAGATAAGCTACCAATTAAGCACAGAATTGTAAAGCTTCCTGAATCTTTTAACATTTTGGTAGTTTATTTTGTAAAATTGCTGAGCACACTGCATTTAGCTCCACATGCGACGTATCTTCTAACCTTTGTTTGTTTGTCAAAAGTTCTTTTAAAAATTTCCTTGAATTGGGCATCTGCGAAAGAGCTTCAAGAAACGGTAAGTTAATATGTAATTTCTTTAGAAGTTTAACAAATTTATCGAATTGTTCATCTGTCTGGTCTTTCTTTGTCACATTGGGGTATGGCACACGAGGTTGGTAGTCTTTAATGACAGGTTTCTGTGTATCATGGCTTACCTCAACTTTACCTTTATTGACCACAAGTTCTTGCCTTAGTTCAGATTTAGATTCCACTAACCCTTCTTCATCGCATGCTGTGATGGCATGAAGTTGTTTTCTTGGGCTAGATTCGGTGTTGCTTGGCAAGCTACCTTATGGTCATTCTGAGATTAGCTTAGCAAGCTGACCTAGTTGGTTTTTGATCCCTTGAATCGATGCTTGCTGGTTTTTAAGGGTTGTTTTGGTGTTCTGGAAGCGTGTTTCTAACACAGGGATAAATTTCATAAGCATCTCTTCGAGGTTCAACTTTTTCTCCTGTGGGTAGGGTTGTTTTTGGAAGCCTGGAGGGGGTTGTTTCTTTGATTTCCTTGACCACCCCATGAGAAATTGGGTGCTTCCTCCATCCTCGATTATAAGTATTACTATAAAGGTTATTTTGAGGTCTAGAATTATTACCCATATAATAAACTTGTTCGTTTTCAGTGCTCGGGTTGTAAGATGGATATTTTGTATTGCTCATCCCTCCTCCATTCATATCGCACTACGTTATTGGATGTACCTGCGAAGAACTACACAAACCATCAATCTTTTTATTCAAAAGTTCTACTTGGTTTGATAGCATAGTGACTGCGTCGAGGTTAAAAACACTGGCAGCTTTTGTCAACTTTGTCCTCATAACTTTCCACTGATAGTTATTCAGTGCCATCTCTTCTATAAACTCATAAGCTGCTTCAGGGGTTTTGTTATTTAAGGTTCCACCTATAGCTAAATCAATCAATTGCCTAGTTGAAAGGTTCACATCGGTATAGAAGGTTTGAACTTGTAGCCACAAGGGTAACCCATGGTGAAGGCATCTCCTTAGTAGATCTTTATATCTCTCCTATGCATCGTAAAGTGTCTCTAGATCCATCTGCATAAAAGAAGAAATATCATTCCTCAACTTAGCCATTTTAGCCGGTAGAAAATATTTTAATAAGAACTTTTCAGTCATTTGTTCCCATGTGGTGATTGATCCTCGTGGTAACGAGTTCAACCACTGTTTAGCTTTGTTCCTCAATGAAAAGGGAAAAAACCAAAACCAAATGGCATCATCAGAAATGCCATTAATTTTAAACGTATTGCATAATTCCAAAAAGTTCACTAAGTGTGTGTTAGGATACTCATCCTGCAAACCATCAAACTAAAAAAACTGTTGTATCATCTGTATAGTGTTAGGTTTCAATTCGAAATTATTTGCAGCAATAGTAGGTCTAACAATACTTGATTTAGTATCGGCTAAACTAGGCATAGCATAAGCATACATAGTACGAGGAGCAGGATTTGATTCACCAGATTTCCCATAGCCACCGGAGGGAATGGATTATTCTAATTTTCAGCCATCTCTTTAGGAGAATTGGTGATGTTTTCTTTCTCTTCCTCTATGCATTGTAAACATTGCCTAATTTCACTTCAATTTCTACGAACGGTTGCCTCGATCTCACTGTCAAAAAGTAATGGTCCTGACGGGTTCCTCCTAGTCATAAACTAGAAAAACCTATCAAAGCAAATAATAGAGAGATTAGAAAACTAAAACTAAAAATTAGAAATAAATAAATAAATAAATAAAAGAAAAATGGCTAAAGTAATAAAAATTGAGCGTTCCTAATATTTCAGTTCCCTGGCAACGGCACCAAAAACTTGATCGTGGTCTGAGAGTTTTAATATTTATATAATGAATGATCGAGCCTAGAAACTAACTATCACCACGATTAAGGCAAGCGCACCTATCGAGCAGCAGTATAGCTTAGTGGCAAGACCAGAATTTGAACCCAAAGGAACCAAAAGTACTAGTACTGACTTTCTTTTTATTATCTAGCCTAAAATAAATGTGATTTTATATAACTAATTACTAAGCTAAGGATGCCAAGACACAAAGAACAAATTGGGAAATTACTTTTGGGAAAATCAATTGATCAAGACAATACTCGAGGAAGAATCCACCTAGACTTCACTTGTTATTTAACTCTGAACTAGATGATTTATTCACTTGACCTGATCCATAGGATTCCCTAATTTATATTAATACCTCTTTCGAGGCTACTAACGTTTAACCCTAGGTTGATTAATTAAAATCTCTTTCTAATTAAAACCCCTAGTGTTGCATTAACTCGATCTATAGACTCCCATATTAGGTTTGACCCTAATTCGATAGATTTTCGTCGTCCTATCTCTAGGAGTCCAATCAACTCCGCTTAATTATGCTAGATCTTCTCTTAGACAGGGACTTTTTCTCCTCTAAATAAGCACATCAATACTTGAATCAATATCCTGAAATATTAAAACAAGAATTAAGAACACATAATTAAAAACAAATTAAGTATTTATCATACAGTTCAGAAAATAATAACAAGATCCGTCTTAGGTTTCATCCCCCTCAGGTATTTGAGGGGTTTAGTTCATGTTTATAAAAGAATACATCTCAGAAGAAAGTAAATAACAAAACATAAAGAAAAACCCTAAAACCTCTGAAGGAATTAAAGGGAAGATCCTCAATCTTGAGTGTGATTTCGGCTTCTTGAGATGGATCAACTGGCTTTCTTCGAGTAATACCCTGTATTCAGCCCCCTCTAGCTTCGCCTCCTTTGGCTCCCTCTTTTAGGTCACACTTAGGGTGTTTATATAGGCTTCAGAATGTCTTTCTTTGCCTCTAAGTACCCTTTTTCGCTTAGAATTAAAACTGGCCACAGCAGGGACACGCCCGTGTGGCACGCCCATATGAATTGAGCCCAAGCCATGTTCGAGTATGCTAAAGTAGCACAGCTGTGTGGTGAACTCCATGCCGTGTTGATTTCTCACTTTGGCCCAATTTCTCCGTTTTTGGCCCATTTCTCATTCTTTTCATCCTCCTATGCTCACCTAAGTATAAAACATGAAATTAAAGGATTAGGAGCATCAAATCCCACAATTCAAGGGATAAATCATCCAAAAGTATGCCAAATATGGGATTAAAATATGTATATATTACGGTTTATCACCTTAATTTTTCATGAACTCATTTTGTAAATAAATAAATAATTAGTGTAACATCCCAAACCCGCCCTAGACGTTACGACCGGATCTAATATATCACATGAAAGTTTTGTTGAAAGACCGCATGTTTGAAAAAAACTTTGTATCCTTTTGAAATGTTCGAGTTCAGTTGTTTGTTTATAACAACTCATTTTACTTAATGTCCATTTTAGAAAAGTTGTAATTAATTTTGAAAACTATCTTTGTTATGAAAATCGAATTTGAACATCTGCGAAAGTGTGATATTTTGGAAAAACAGTTATCAATGTTTTAAGGAAAACATCCGTTCTAAACATTTTAAAACAAGCTAACAGTAACGGAAATGTAAGTCTAAAGAAAAGTTAAAACCAATCGCCTTATTACAACAATAATTCCAAATTAAATAAAATCTAAAAATTAAAGCAAAATGGAAGTTTACTAAAATTTACGATGTATGGCCACCTCAAAGTCCCCCACAGCTCCAAATCCACTAACGTTGGGGATCACCTCCAAGGTTGGAACAACGGGGTGAGTTACAAGAACTCAGTGTGTAATCCTCTAAATAGTTATTACTGGGCCCGAGCCCGAAGCCCCATCCAGTAACAATCTAGGCCTTAGCCCTATACAGTATCAATCTGGCCCGCAGGCCCAAAATCATGGTAAAGCAAACATAACATGCAACCCTCCCCGAACCTAACGATCCATCCACTACACTCACCCGTACCAACCCTACACACCTGTGGGGATTTCTAAATCGACCCACCCATCCGCTACACTCCAAAAATGTAGTCGTCACAAGTATAGTCGCAAAGAAAGCGTACCGATGTCGATATATTATGGCATACCCACCAGTATTGGTATTGCAGCGGAGCTGCCAGTAATAGTAGACTTCCTCCAAAATATACATAACCCAACCCCGTGCATCATGTCATGGTATAATAATCTCGTGAATGCAATAATGTATCATCATGTCCAATTAATTAAGTATACACAACATAGCATAACTACCCCTCAGGGCATAACAGTTATTTTCCCGATGAAGGCATTTCAGTAATTTACCCTCTAGGAGTATTTCAGTAACTTTACCCACTGAGGGTATTTCAGTAATTTTGTATTTATCGGCCGCTCTGAAGGCCCACTATTGCCTCGAGTGACACGACCACCAATCTTGGTCGTTACCGGACTGTTGGACCTAAAATTTAATTTCGGCCCATTTGGGCCCACACACTAATGTGGCCCATTTCGCAAGGTTTCAGTCATAGATTTCTAGTATCCACAATCATACTTACTCTTTGACGATTTTCGCTATCTTCGTCCATGTGGGCTGGGAAGCCCATTGGGCCGTTAAGCTCCGTATTGGCTCGGTTAGGCCCTTTACAGCCTAAATGTCACGAGAGCACTCGTGACGCTCTCAATGAATTACCATCACTACTCATGTCACGATTTACCACTACGAACATTTGCACACTCGAGTGGCACAAATGCCAATTTTCTGGCTTTTCGACTTTTGGCCGATTTGCAAATCATCACATGCAATCATTCCGAGGGTGTAAGATTACACACCTAAAACGAGCGCAGATTTAATCCTTGAAATTATGCACCTATGAATACATACACTTAAACCATTAGTCTTAACCTCAATAAGTCGTATCCATAGATTGAAACGACAACCCAATTCATATCACTTACCAAAAACGTCAACAACTCTTTGTTATGGTTGAGAGTTCGGTACACTTTCTCCGATCACCAACCGAGTCCCTAAGAAGGAGTACGAGTCAGTTATGTTATCACAAGATGATGAAGAAATGACCTTTCAGCCTAAATAAACTTAGAAAGAAAATGTCCAACCACCACCTTTATTCGGCCAAAACTATCTTACCAATGAACTTCCGGAGACCAAGGTTAAAAGAATGATGAGCGGTAGCAAAGGGTGATTTGATTCGGCCTTTACCCAAAAGAGAGCAAAAGAGAGTTTAGAATAAAAAAAGTGATTGCATTCGGCCTAACCAATAGAAGAGAACAATAAGGAAAGGAAGATATCATGCATTTGGCCAAAGGAGAAAGAATTAACACGGCAAGGAAAGAAAAAGAAGACCAAATGGCATTGAGAACTTACCTAATCAACCGCTGTTCAGAGAAGGGAATGATAAAGCAAAAAATTTTGGCACTTGGAAAATGGGAAAGGTAGAAGATTGAAGAAGAGGAAGAAGAAGAGTAATAGTGGTTTTGGCTATATGCAGCAAAGAACAAATGGGAAAAAGAAATGGAAAGGTTCGGCTAAATTGTTAAGCACAACAAATGAAGAAAATGAATGGGAAGAAGAAAAGAAACAAAATGAGAGAACACAAGAAAAGAATTGAAGTTTCAGTATCCCAAAAATTGAAGCACTAATACGAAAAAATGCAAAGAAAACAAAGCACCCACCAAATAATTTTGGTTTACTACTTTCACAAATGATCAAAAATGCACTCACTAAAGACCCTTGGCCGAAACACCCCTCTCCCCCTTGGCATTCTCTTCCACACGGCACAACTCCCTCACACAACCCACATTCGACCAACCATCAACCACTCCCCCAAATCCCTTGATTTACTCCTTGTTTTACTCCTCTACTCACTCCCCATCACCCATTCAAAATATTTGACCAGGTCTTCCCTCTCTCCTCTAGAGTTTGAACTCCACTCAGCCACCTCCCTTGCCTGAGTACAAAAATAAAATGCCCAAATGCTTCTTGTGAGATTTGAACCTCACTTCCCTTGCTTCACAAGTGACACCAACTCAACCCTTACACTTTCTCAACTTGTGCTAGCAATCTACCATTAATTTCACTTGAGCCCTGCCTCCCACAGTCTTCTCCCCTAAATTGGTCAAAAACAAAAATTTTACTAGGGCTCAAACTCGACCCCAAGCCTTCCTAGGACCCATAAACACCCTTAAACCACACACAACCAGCATAACATGCAATAGCACAAATTTTACAGACCCCCGAATTTTAGGATGTTACAATTAAAACTTATTTTCTTAACTTATTACATTTAATTAATTTTGTCTAAGGAGATTGGAACTTAAGTGGGACCGTTGTGACCCCTCCAACCTTTCCTAGGAATTAATTTAATGTAATTTGTTAAGAAGAAATTTTCTAATTAAGATTTAAAATTTTTAAGTTTCATTTGTTCTGTTTAAATTTTAATTTTTATGTTAATAAAGGGGGTCAAATTTGGCCTAAGTACTAATCAATTTTTTTAAGATACAGCCTGAGTTTGAGGCCCAAGACACAAAAAGGAGGGAAAAATCCATGCCTTGCCGTCACACCCATTGCTTGCCGCCCAAGTAACCCTACTGTAGCTAAATTTTTGCTACATGTTGCCCTAATTTTTCCTTATATAAACCCCTCTCCATTTTACTAATTTTCATATCCCTCAAAGTAATTTTCTTACACCCTAAAAATCCCTAAATCTCCCTTTCGTGCCATCAACCTCAAATCCCAAAAGAAACATTAGTTCTCTTCCCTTTCTTTCAAAATTCCCTATTGCTACCGCAAAGAGATTGTCGAAGCATCGCCGTTACTGTCGCAAGTTATTGTTGCCGCCGAACCATCCTTGTCGTCGCAAGATTTTTATCATAGCAAGTTATAACATCCGAGATTTAGGGGTTTTGCATGTACTTCGTTTTCATGTGTTGGTATGCTTGGTATGTTGTTTGAGTGTGTTTGGGGTCTTGGGGAAGCTCGGGGTTAAGTCTGAGCCTTAGAGAAAATTTTTTATTCTAAGCATTTTAGGGGAGAGCTAGTGGAGCCAGGCTTTAAGGGACTAAATTTTATGGTTGTTGACACAAGTGAAGAGTTGGAGTAGTGGCAAGGAGGCGCCACCTTGTGTGCAGGGGAGTTGCGTCAGAGGGGAGTTATAAGGGGGAAGGAGTTTGAGCTGCATGGACAACATCTTGGAGTTTTATTTTTGCGCCTGGAGAGGTAAGTGGTGGATTCAGCTAGGGCACTTAACGAGGGAAGTGTTGAAGGGGTCAAACAATTCGAATGGATGGTGGAAAGTGATCAAGGAGGTTGAAACATTCAAACTTGTTTGAATGGGACGGTGTGAGTGAAGTTAGGAGAAAGTTAAGGGATTTGGAGAGGGGTGGAGTTGTTGGCCGAATGCGGGGTTCTAGAGGTGGGACTTTCAGTCATGTAGGGGGTATGATGGGGTGTTTCGATTTAGGAGTATTGGTGTCGAAATTTGGAGAAGCTAGTTAGGAGTAGTGAGCTCTCTTTTTTCATTTGATGTAATTGTTTCTTTGAAGTGTCGATTTCTCTCAATCATTTCTCATTTTCAGCATAGTGCTTGTAGGGCCGAAAGTTTGAAGGCACTCCTCTCTTCTCTATTGTTTTCTTTCTTTTCTCCTCGGGTTCCTTTCCCTCTTGCTGAATTCTTTAGCATCTATTTCCTTTTCTTTTGTTTCTTCCCTCATTCTCTAAAGCGAATTAAACTCCTCACTTTCTCTCATAGCCAAAACCTCTCAATCTCAACATCATTCCATCCATTCCTTCTCTAACTGTTCATCGTAACCGAACCAATCCCTTTGATACCTCTCTTCTATTTTATCACTAAAGCCGAACCCTTACCCTATGTTTTGGTAAGTTCCCGATATTCTCTTTTTTTTTCTTTCCACTCTAGGCCAAACCTGTACTTACAAAACTCTTTTATTATTTTATCAACAAGAGTCGAAGCAATTCTCTTCTTCTCTATTTCATTTCTTTATTTTATTTGCTTACTTTTCAAACTCCATCTTTCGACCAATTTCTCTCAAAAGTTACCGTCACTTCTTCTCTCAATCTTTTCAATCAGTTTTTCTGAAGTTGGGGTAAGTGTTCTCTTTTCTTTTCATTTCTCTTCTCTCTTTCGATTAACCGAATCATAAGGTGTTAATCTTATTTCTTGGATTTTGGTCGTACATATGAAGGGCTTGGCTCGTGTCTCTTTTGCTTTTAGCCAGCGTGAAGGGTATTAGGGATCTTTCGATTTTTGATCAACCAAGCTAAGAGGGATTCAACATTAGTTCGGCCGAAGGCCACTTTTTTTAACCATAAGTTTGTGAGGCCGAATCTAATATGGGTTTCTGTAGGGACCTCGGCGATCTTTTAGCTCGAGTGTAGAACCTTGGGTTCTGTCGATTTCGGTAAGGATTGATTCGTCCAAAGTATTTATTTCTCGCTATTGTCTTATCCAATGTTTTAATCGGGTCTTCTGACCAAGATCATATTTTATGGAATCGAGTACTAGCCAAGTAAAGAAAGGGGTTGGACACGTAGTCCCTACCCCTAAATTTAAAAAGCAAGTAGTTTCAGCGGTTCGGGATTGGCCACCGTGTTGTGGGCCAGCGTCTGAAAAGGACAAGCAGATCGTTGTGATCCCTTCGAGTGAGGATGTTAGTGAGATCGATAGTTTAGTTCTTCAAGTTTATAGGTGTGTAATTATCACACTATTCCCTTAACTTTATATATGTATGTGTTATGCTTGAAAGCTGAAAATAGTGGCAGTGGTGAGTGAGTTACCTATATTGGGTGACCGAAAAACCAGGTTAGTTGCTATTTCAGTTAATACTCGTGGATAATTTGCTTGTGGATGCATGTTGAGTAGGATAAATATATGTTATATCATGTTGTCTACCCTTGTTATATTATGTTGCATGTGCATGGGACATTGGGTTATGAATGATGTAAAAGGGGAAAGTGTATACATATTGGTGACTTTGTCACGGTTAATGATGGCATAGAGCCTCATTGTGGATATGCTAATTTAATCACATGTGGAATCAGTTGCCAGACCACTTATGTGGACTTTGAGTAGTGTGTCTGTCAGCACGACTGCAAAAGAGGTGTGTAGCGGATGGAGGGTTGATTATAGAATTCCCCAGGTGTGTATGAGGATGGATGTATGGAGCGGTGTGTAGAGGATGGAATACTAGGTTGGGTTGGGCTATTGTATTGGTTATTTAATGCATGATATAATAATTCGATGATGATTTGGGGCTCAAGCCCACTTGTGGAGTTTTGTAGAATAATTGCACACTGTGTCTCGGTGACTCACCCCTTTGCTAAAATCTTACAGGTAATCAATAGATCGTGGATCAGGGAGCTGGGGCGGACTCGTGGAGGCCATAAAGTATTTATTTTTGTAAAGTCATTTATTTTCTAGAAATTATTAAATTTGGGAATTTTGTTATGTAATAAGGCCTCTCTAAGATAGTTTTTGGATTTTATTATTTTATTTAATTAAGTAGGACATTATTACTTTTTACCATGATAATCAAATTGGAGTTTTTAAAACCTAAGCAACATTAAGAAATCGTTTTTCTCAAACCTCACCTAAGTTAACAAATGGGATTTGGCACAAATCTTAAATTTTCATTAAACATTAAATCACTGATTTTCAAATATCACCCTAGACGAAAAATTTTTCAAACTTACAATATTTTCTTAAGATTTTAAAAAGTTATTTTTACAACTTTTCCCTGTGACATTTCAGATCTGGTCGTAACATCTAGACCGAATTTAGGGTGTTACAATTTTGGTATCAGAGCCTAGGTTTTTTAAAACTCGACCTTGGGTTTTTGGGGCCACAACGTTTTCAAATTAGGTAATTAAAAAGAAAATTTTATATGAATTAGTTTTTTTTTTGGAAGAATGGCACTCGAGTTCTTGGCCCAGGTCTACCAGGTAAGCTTTCTATTTGTTAAGTGAATTACATGAGGTGGTTATATGTTGTGGATGATTGGAATTTAGAATTTTTACTGTAGAGATGACAACCTATAGGAATATGTATACTTTACGAAGGAACTACTTATAATTCTGTTTCATAAAACTACTCATTAATAAATAAGTGGAAAGATATACTGACGCATAAAATTTATAATCAGAGTAAAGCAGAGCTATAGATATGAGTGGTAGAGGACGTGGATGTGTTACCCATGGCCGTGGGAGAGGTCAGGGTATCGATGTTGAACTTTCGGAGGCTGAGGGCGAGGCACCGCCTCACTGTGGGGAAACAGTTTGCAAGATGAGGCGGGGAGACGATGCTCTGTCTCAAGCGATGTTGCGGGTATTAAAATGTGTAGCTAGGGAAAGTACTGGGGCTACAACCCAAAAGTCCATTCCTGAATGACTTCGAGCAAATGGAGCTGAAATATTTAGGGGTATTTCCAGGGTAGCACCAAACGTGGCGGAATATTGGTTAGAGGCAGTCGAGAGAATTATGGAAGATTTGGATTGCGCAGCCGAGGAGAAGCTGAAGGGTGCACTGTCTTTAATTCGGGATGAAACCTATCAATGGTGGCTTACTGTGAGAGAGGGTACATTGGTAGATCGGATAGATTAGGACTTCTTTATGATAATGTTTTGGGAAATATGTTGGGGCTAGTTACGTGGATGCTCAGAGAAAAATGTTCTTGAATTTGGTCCAATGGGGTAAATCGGTTGCTGAGTATGAGGTAGAATTTTGCGATTAAGCCGGTATGCTCAAGAGATAGTTGTAACTGACTACGAGCGCTGTGTGAGATTTGAGGATGGGCTACGAGATGAGCTGCGAGTGTTGATAGCTCCTCAGCAGGAGAGAGACTTCGCCGTTTTCGTGGAAAAAGCTAAGATAGCTGAGAAGGTGAAGTGAACTGAGAAGCAAAATAGGAATAAGGACAGAGGCAGGAATAAGAGAAGTTACAAACTGTCAGGATCATCAAGAGGGTTCCAGAAAAGGCCTAGGGTTGATGGGTCGTTCGTGTTACAACGCTGGCTGCTATTGGGCAATTTCAATAGTGTGCTCATTGTGGGAGGTCACATGTAGGGGAGTGCTGGGGAAGAAATAATAAGTGCTTTAGGTATGGGTCAAAGGATCATCTGATTAAGAATTGTCCGCAAGACATGACCAGGGCCTGGATGGTAGGTCAGGGATATGTACAGCAAGGAAGGGGTGGTCAACAAATGTCGAGAGGTCATGGTCCGAACCGAGGAGGAAATGGTTTTGGTTGAGGTCGTAAAGCACTGGGCAGAGGTACAGGGGGTACTGAGGCAAGACAACCGGGTTAGTTTATGCGGCCAGACATCGTGAAGAGGGGGATGCACCAGACGTTATAACGGGTACGTTTCTCATTTTTGGGTTACCCTTTACTACACTAATTGATGTTGGGTCGACTCATTCCTATGTTGGCAGTATGGTGTCTGGAACTTTGAATATGAATCCTGGAATGGCTTCTAGGGAGATGACTGTACTTAGTCCTTTAGGGCAATTGGTAGTGGTAAATAAACTCTTTAGATGTATGCCTTTAAAAGTTCAAGGGTCAGTTTTCCCAGCTGACTTAATGGAACTACCATTTGGGGAGTTTGACTTGATCTTGGGCATGGACTGGTTAGTAAGATATCGTGCAAACTTGGATTGTGCCCTAAGCGCATGATGATAAAGACTCGAGGATGATGAAATCTTGGTGATAGGAGAGAGGAGAGACTACTTGCCGAATGTAGTGTCTGCTCTTAAGGCGGAAAGAATGGTGAGGAAAAGGTGCATGGCCTTCTTAACTTTTGTCAGTGCCTTGGATGCAAAGGAAGCGACTGTGGAGGAGGTTAGAACAGTAAAGGAATTTGTAAATTTTTTCCTTAAGAGCTTCCAAGGTTGCCTCCGGATCGTGAGGTGGAGTTTGGAATCGAGCTTACAGTACGGCCCCGGTGTCCATCGCCCCTTACAGGATGGCACCAAAAGAGTTGGTTGAACTTAAAGCTCAAATTTAGGAGTTATTAGATCGTGGTTTTATTCGACCCAGTGTGTCTCCATGGGGGCATCGGTGTTATTCGTAAAGAAGAAAGACGGATCTATACGTATGTGCATTGATTACCACCAGTTGAATAAGCTGACGATTAAGAACAAGTACCCGCTGCCGAGGATAGACGACCTGTTTGATCAGCTCAAAGGGGCTTCATTCTTTTCGAAAATAGATTTGAGGTCAGGATATCACCAGCTGAAGGTAAAGGAAGCAGATATTTATAAGACAGCTTTTTGGACTTGCTACGAGCACTATGAATTTTTGGTAATACTGTTTAGGTTGACAAACATACCAGCCGCGTTCATGGATATGATGAATCGGGTTTTTCAACCCTATCTGGATCTGTTCTAGTAGTGTTCATAGACGACATTCTAGTATACTCTAAGACAAAAGTGGAGCATGATTCGCATCTTCAGGTAGTTCTACAGATTTTAAGGAAGCAGAAATTGTACGCCAAATTTAGCAAGTGTGAGTTTTGGTTAAAGGAGGTTACTTTTCTGGGTCATGTGGTATCTGTAGAAGGGATAAGAGTCGATCCTCGGAAGATCGAAGCGGTGCTGGATTGGAAACCACCTAAGTCTGTGGCAAAGATCCAAAGTTTCTTGGGATTAGCGGGTTACTACAGAAGATTTGTTGAGGGTTTCTCCTCAATTGCGGCACTTTGACTAAGTTGTTGAGAAAGGAAGTACCTTTTGTGTAACATCCTAAAAAGGGCCTATGCATTTTCGGTTTAATTGTACAAAATGACATGTCATATGTGTTATGAATGTATTATGAACATTTTTTTGGAAACTTGGAAATATAAGAACTGATTTAGAAATGTTAAGTTTCAAAAAGAGGAAAGTGAACATTTTGGAAACTTAAGTTAAAAGAGAAAGTGAACATTTTGGAAACTTAAGTTAAAAGAGGAAAGTGAACATTTTGGAAACCTGGAAATGTATGGAAATGTTAAGTTTAAAAAGAGGAAACTAAGGCAAGGTGGCCTTAAGAAAATTAATAGGAGGAATTTGACACACAAATAGGTTTGTCAAAGTGGCTCGAAGGCACCACTTAAAAGCCCAACAAGTGACGCCACAAGCTTGTGTATTTGGGCCAGAGATCGAGTCACTTGGAAAGCAAATAAAAGAAATTTTATTTTTGCTTCTAGAAGTAAATGAGGTGGACGGCACAAGGGAACCTAAGTGAAGAGTTCAATTCTCTTTAAAATTCAGCTAAATAAGTGGTTAAATGATGGATAATTATTATTATCTTTATTAGGAGATAAGAGATAATTGAGGGATTAAGTCTATTATTGATTAAAGTGATAATTAAAAGATAAAAATTTATCACATAGGAAGAGTTGGCCGAATGAAGGAGACTAAGGCTAGTATTTTCGGCCAAAAAGGAAGAATAAGGCCATTCTACCTATTTCCTTCTTCCTTTTTCCTCCTATTCTCTACCGAATTCCCTAAGCAACACCCTCTTTTCTTCATTTGTTTTTGAAAACACACCTTGTGCAGTTGAAACTTCATTACCCAAATTGCTCAACTTTTTTCTCTTCTTCTTCTTCTTCTTCTTCTTCTTCTTCTTCTTCTGCTACAAACACAATCAAAAGCCAAATACACCAATAGCCCTAGTCGATTCCTCATTAAGCCTCAAGAGCCGAAGTTGTGATACACATCAAGGCCATAGCCGATTATTGCTAAGGGTTCAAGCAAGGGGTGTGTCGACTTTTGTACTAAGGGTAAGGGCCAATCATCATTCGATTTTATTCTTTTTCTTTTAAGATTTGTCGAAATCTAGGATTAATCCCATTAATATCTTGTTTACCGAAATTTGGAAAGATCATTCGGGATTTGCTAGTGTTGACTACAAGGAAGGTGAAGTTCTTTTCCCGAAGGTACACCATAGGCCGCATGTTCCCTAGGTATTCGGTGAGTTTTGGGATTTAAAAACAAGGTAAGTACATATATGTACATTCGGCCAAAGGTCTATTTCATACTTTAATATTAGATTAAATCTAACATATGGTTATAGGAATTTTGACAGCATTAAGGAAGCAAGGATCCAATTCGGGATTTAAAATTTTGAAGGTAAGCACATAGGTATATTCGGCCAAGGCCTTATTTTAGTACATAGATCTATTCTCTTATTATCTTAAAAGCCGAAAACTAACCTATGTAGAGATTTAGGATTTGGCCGAATACAAGGAGAAGAAAAACAAAGTTTTCAGGATTCAAGTGATAAGCAAATCGGCATTAAGGTAAGTTTTAGTGCACAAATCCTACTAGGATTTGGTTTTGTGGCCGAATGAGTTTCTCATTAAACATTTAATATGGGCCGAATGTAGGGAGTTAAAGATCTAAGGCAGTAGATCGAATTTCAGGATTTCAGTGAAGTTATTAAGCGAATTAGGTGTGTATTCCACACTAATTTTTAATATGTTTATGGCAATATTTAATATGTGCATGATTATAAGAATGTGAATATGGCTAAGGTACCGTGTTACAGTACAAAGTACTCAGGTACGTTTCCTACTCCTACTAGGATTACGAAATATGTTATATTTAACATGTGAAAAGTGACATAAATGTGAATTTAAGTATGATATGCATGATATGAATATTATGGGGCATTCGGGTTATATGAAAAGGGGAAGTGAAAGTGGTGACTTCGGTCTCACTATCTGAATGTGGTGACTTCGGTCACATTATCTGAATGTGGTAACTTCGGTCACATTATCTGAATGTGGTGTCTCATGACACAATTATTTAATCTGGTGGCTAAGCCACGAATTTTATATGGGCGATGAGCACATCAACTGCAGCGACTGCCTTCGATGGTGTGTAGCGGATGGAAGGTTGACTTAGTAGTCCCCACGATGTGCGAGGTTGAGTGCGGGGATGTGTAGCGGATGGCATCTAGGTTTGGGTTGGGTTGCATCATTAACTTGAATTATTATGTGAACATGATATGTATGGTATGCCTAAATCTATTAAAATTTAGTATTGGTTACACATTGAGTCATTGACTCACCCGTTAATGGGAACATGTTTGTGTGATGAGCAAGTGATTGACCGGACGTGAGAACTTATGGTGGCCATGCTCAATTTTAAAGTTTTATTTAATTTGGACATTTTATTTTATTTAAGTACTCTACAATTTTTTTTTTTTTTGGGTTTTGTTTTATGTAATAAGGCCATGGTGATGATTTTATTGTTGCTTAAATTACTATGTTATGAATTTATGTTACTTAAAGATTAAGTCAATTTTATTTAAATAAACTTTAAATATTTTGTCACCTGAAATAAATGTGTTTCCATTATAAAAATAAACTTGTTTTCAACTCGAGCCTAACTCATAAACAAACTATCTTCAAAACACACAGTTTTCAAAGTATTCAAAAGAATTTTGAACCGGTTTACATCGAGGAACATACCAGATCGATCCGGGCTTGTGGTAGGGTGTGGGGTGTTTCAGTTTGGTATCAGAGCCCAGTTTTAAACTCTCAACCTGTGGTCTAAGGCCCAAAACGTTTTCAAATCGAGCCCAAAGGAGTTTTATGGAAGTATTTCTGAAAATAGGCAGGTTTGATGGCATGGCACCTAAGTCTCAGACCATGATCCACCGGGTAAGTACCCCTAACCATCGTGTGATTATGTGATTTATAGAAGGGTAGAAAAGGAATAGAATGTAGAATAGAATGATAGGTACTTGAACCTAGGACTAGTCTACCCCAACTACTACATAAGACTTAAATGCCTAACTAAACAAACCTATGGCTAAGTCAACCGAGTTAGGGTGTGGTAACTCCTGCGCATGTCTAGGATTGGATCTGGAAGAGCCTGGTATTTAAGCAGTCCTAGTGACTCACCTCCTCTTGCAGAATCCTACAGTGCGTAGCTTCGGTTCACCCTAACCCAGAGGACTTAGTGGGTGTGGCAACCCCTGTGCGCATGCCTAGGAATGGTTTCAGTGGGAGCTTGGTATTTAAGCAGTCCGTGTGACTCACCTCCTCTCCACTCGAATCCTACAGTGCGTAGCTTTGGTTCACCCCGACCAAGAAGACTGGTCATAGGCTAAACCCATAACTAAAACGAAAAGGAACTAGCCATGTTTTTTAAAAGAACCCTAATTTTAAAACTCTTAAAATCATTTTTCTTTAATTTGTGAAAACTATTTTTTTCCTACACAATTTTTCGAAAAATTTCTGATTTATAAAATTACAAAAATATCCCTAGTGGTAAAATTACAAAAATGCCCTTGGTTTATAAAAATGTCTAAAATACCCACAGTTCTAATCAACATTTTCATTATTTTATAACAAGTCCAAAAACCCTTATTTGCAAATTATCAAAAATACCTTGATTTTAGAAAATTACAAAATTACCCCTAACTTACCAAAATTTCCAAAATGACCACGATTTTAAAATTTTGCAACTTCATCGTATTGGAAAATAAATTTCTCAAAAAGAACCCTCAAAGTTTTACAAATTTTGAAATATTAAATTTACCCTGGTTTATTACCAAAATACCCCCGAAATTCAAAATTACCGAAATACCCCTAGAATTTCCAAATTCTAGAAAAGCCCAGGATTTTAAAATTTCCAAAATACTTTTGATAAAATTACCAAGGAACCTTATTTGAAAAATTATGAAAATACCCAGTAGGGCAAATTACATAAATACCCACAGGTAGTGGAAAAACAACAACAATGAAAACTACAACATTTCTCTGAATGAACGGAAGTTCATAATTGATTGATGGATGTATGAATGGGAAGACTGTGTGCATGTATGAATACGAAAGAACCACTCTTAAAATTCTTTTCATAAAAATTCATCATGGATAATCAGTGGAATAAGGGCTAATTCATAAAACTTTCTTAAATCAGATTAAAGCGTATCGTTAGATATAAGTTCTAGAGGACGCGGTCGTCATGGAGCAGTAGAGGAAGAATAGTCGTGTCGTAACCCGTTAGATCGGGTCAAGGTTCGACAATGAGTTACCACCGCCACCGCCACCCCAATTATTGGTGTCGGCGGCAAGCTCGGACGGGGATGATCTGTCGCAGTCAGTTTGTCTTGCGAGTTCGGAAATAGTGGTGGTCTTTGGAGGAATACGGAGCTCAAAATCTATGCGAGTGACTCGAGCCAACGGAGTGAGGTATTCCATGGAGTATCCGGTGTGGCACCAGTAGAAGCGAATCTTGGTTGGAAGCAATCGAGCGCATTATGGATGAGCTCGACGACCGGAAGAGAAGTTGAAAGGAATGGTGGCAGCATTATGCGATGAAGCGTATCAATGGTGGTTAACAGTTCGGGATGGTGCCACAGCTGGGGATCTGACCTGGGAGTATCCTAAGAAGGCATATCAGAAAAAATATGTCGGGACACGATATATTAATGAGCGGAGGAAAGCTTTTCTAGAAATTTGGTTCAAGGAACAAGTCGGTAGCAAGATATGAAGTGAATTTTCGAGGTTAAGCCGATATGCTCGAGGAGTAGTGGCTATGGAGCATGAGCGGTGTGTGCGGTTCAAGACGGTTTAAGGATGACCTAAGGTTCTTGATAGCTCTACATCGAGGGCGGGAGTTTTCGCGTTAGTAGAAAAGGCTAAGGTAGCCGAGGGAATCAAGGACTCGGTTAAGCAGAGCTCTGATAGGAATAAAGCCAAGAGGGGTTATGGGTCGTCAAGATCATCAGGAAATGTGAAAAAAGGCCCGAGGCGATGGGGGTGAAGGGTCGACAAGTTGGTGCAGGATGGCGATGTCGTCCTTGTGATCATTGTGGAAAGAAGCACTTGGGGGAGTGCTGGAAAAAGACGGGAGGATGTTTTAGGTGTGGGTCCAATGACCATATGCTCAAAGATTATCCTAAAAACCGGATGAAAGTCGATCGTGACTCGTAATGTTAATCATTTGGTAGAGGAGGATGATAGCCTCAACGAGGTCGTGGTTCGAATAACAGAGGAAATGGTACTGGCAGAAGACGTGAAACACAAGGCAGAGGAGCTGCTAATACTGAGGCAAGGCAGCCGGGGTTGGTTTATGCGGTTCACCGAAGGGAGGATGAAGACGCACCGGACGTCATAATCGGTACGTTCTTTATTTATGGCAAGCCTTATTATGCCTTAATCGATGTGGGCTCGACCCATTCTTATGTTGCATGTAGTGTAGTGGAAACACTAGGCCTAGACTCTGAACTTTCTGATAGGAGATGATGGTAGTTAGCCCATTAGGTCAAACTGTAGTGGTGGATAAGATCTTTCGAAATGTACCTTTAGAGATTCAGGGAGTGAACTTTCGGGCTGACTTAATGGAACTACCCTTTGGTGAGTTTGAACTCATACTTGGAATGGACTGGCTAGTAGAGCATCGAGCCATGTTGGATTGTGCGGCTAAACGAATGGAACTAAGGACCCCAGAGGATAAAATAGTGGTAATGATTAGAGAAAGAAGAAACTACCTGTCTAACGTAGTTTCGGCATTGAAGGTTGAGAAAATGGTTAGGAAAGGGTACAAGGCATATCTGGCTTTCGTCAGTGCTGTAGACACAAATGAAGGGGGAGTTAGTGGAGTTAGAACAGTAAAGGACTTTAAAGACATATTTTTGAGGAATTACTGTGAATACCCCAGATAGGGAGGTGGAATTTGGAATAGATTTGCTAGGAAGCTTGACTCACTGTGTCAATCGCTCCATACCGAATAGCGCCAAAGGAGTTAGTGGAGCTCAAGGCTCAAATCCAAGAATTGCTGGATCGTGGGTTCATTCGACCTAGTGTGTCTCCATGGGGAGCACCGGTCCTGTTTGTAAAGAAGAAGGAGGGAACTACGCGTATGTGCATAGATTACCGTCGATTAAATAAGTGACCATTAAGAACAAGTATCCTTTGCCAAGGATTGATGACTTGTTTGATCAGCTGAAAGGGGTCGCAGTATTCTCAAAGATAGACTTGAGGTCGGGATATCATCAGTTGAAGGTGAAGGAGGCAGATATCCATAAGATAGCTTTTAGGACAAGATACGGCCATTTTGAGTTTGTAGTAATGCCGTTTGGGTTGACGAACGCTCCAGTCGTGTTCATGGATATGATGAATCGAGTTTTCCAACCTTACTTGGATAGGTTCGTCGTCGTGTTCATCAACGATATTTTGGTGTACTCAAGGCGAAAAGGAGCATGATGAGCATCTTCGAGTTGTCTTTGCAAGTGTTAAGGGAGAAGAAGCTCATGCCAAATTCACAAGTGTGAATTTTGGGTCAAAGAGGTGGCGTTCTTAGGGCATGTGGTATCCATGAGAGGGAATAGAGTGGATCCTAGGAAGATCGAGCGGTGTTGGATTGGAAGCCACCTAGGTCCGTGGTGAGATCCAAGTTTCTTAGGTTTTGCGAGCTATTCTGAGAAGGTTTGTGGAAAGGTTCTCGTCTATAGCGCGCCTTTGACAAAGTTGTTGAGGAAGGAAGTACCTTTGTATGGTCGGATAAGCAACAGGAGAGCTTTGAGAAGCTTAAGAAGGTTTTAACTAAGCTCGGTATTGATTCACCAGAGGCGTGAAAGGAATTCACGGTGTATTGTGACGCTTCCCATACTGAGTTTGGGTTGCGTATTGATACAAGACTAAAGGTAGTCACATATGCATCTCGGCGATTAAAGCCGCATGAGGTTAACTACCCAACCCATAACTTGGAATTGGCGTGATGGTTTTTGCCCTTAAGGTGTGGAGGCACTATCTCTATGGAGAAAGGTCGGTGATCTTCATGCACCACAAGAGCCTTAAGTATCTATTGACTCGAAGGAGTTGAACTTGAGGCGTGAAGGTGGGTGGAGTTATTGAAGGATTATGATTGCTCGATAGAGTACCACCCGGCAAGGCGAATGTGTTAGCCGATGCCCTAAGTCGGAAGGTTGTGTCGATCTAAGGGCTATATTCGCTCACTTAAGTTTGTATGATGATGGAAGCTTTGTTGGCGAGTTGCAAGTCAAACCCACATGGTGAATGAGGTGAAAAGGGGAGTTGGTGATAAGGACCTAAGTGCTAAGATACTGACAAGTCTGAGCGGAGAGTTAGAGGATTATGGCGTTAATGATGAAGAAGTATTGTGCTACAAAGGAAAAGTCTGTATGTCGAAGGATGAGGAGTTAAGACAGAGGATTCTTCGGGAAGCGCATAGTAGCCTTTATGCTATGCACCCCGGAGGCATTAAGTTGTACAGAGATCTAAGAGAACAATTTTGGTGGCCTGATCTTAAACGAGAGGTTACTGAGTTCGTGGGAAAATGTCTGACGTGTCGACAAGTTAAGGTGAACACCAAGTTCCATCGGAATTGCTTGAGCCAATCCAGATTCCACGATGGAAGTGGGAAAGAATTACCATGGCCTTCGTTAGTGGGCTTCCCTCACGCCTACTAAGAAGGACTCGGTATCGATAATAGTGGACCGTTTGACCAAGTCGCGCACTTTATCCCGATGGGTTGATTATTCACTTCAAAATTGGCTAAGTTATATGTAGCGAAATCGTGAGGCTATATGGAGTGCCGATGTCTATCATTTGGATAGAGACCCAAGGTTCACATCTTGGTTTTGGAGGCATTTCATCAAGCTTTAGGCACTAAGTTGGACTTCACTACTGACCTTTCATCCACAATCGACAGGCGATCGAAGCGAGTAATACAAGTGTTGGAGGATATGTTGAGAGGTCGTGTGATGGATTTTGAGGAAGTTGGGAGGATTACTTGCCTTTAGCGAGTTGCCTACAACAACAAGCTTATCGAGCTAGTATTCGGATGGCACCATATGAAGCATTATGCGGTCGGAAGGGTCAAACTCCTACTTGTTGGAGTGAGTTAGGAGAACGTCGAGTTTTGGGGCTAGACTTGGTGGCAGAAACTAAAGAGAAGGTTGAGATAATCTGAGCACGGTTAAAGGAAGCCTCTGATAGGCAGAAGTCTTACGCCAACCTCAAGTGGAAGGAAATAGAGTTTGAAGTGGGAGACCAAGTGTTTCTGAAAGTCTCGCCTTGGAAGAAGGTGATGAGGTTTGGTCAGAAAGGGAAGTTAAGCCCAAGGTTTATAGGGCCTATCGGTGTTGAAGCGAATTGGACTAGTGGCATACCACTAGAGTTGCCACGAGTTGCAAGAGATGCACGACGTATTCCATGTATCCATGCTACGTCGATATCGATCGGATCCATCTCACGTGGTACCAGTTGAGGAAGTGGAGCTAAGGCGGACTTATCCTACGAGGAAGAGCCGATTGATTTTGGAGCGTGATGTGAAAGTGTTACGGAGGAAGTCGGTTCCTCTAGTCAAAGTGTTATGGTGCAATCATGGATCGGAGGAAGCTTCATGGGAACGAGAGGAGGCAATGTGACAAAGAATACCCTCAATTATTTTAGCTAGGAAATTTCGAGGACGAAATTATTTTAAGGGGGTAGAACTGTAACATCCTGAAAAGGGCCTATGCATTTTCGGTTTAATTGTATGAAATGACATGTCATATGTGTTATGAATGTATTATGAACATTTTTGGAAACTTGGAAATATAAAAAATGATTTAGAAATGTTAAGTTTCAAAAAGAGGAAAGTGAACATTTTGGAAACTTAAGTTAAAAGAGGAAAGTGAACATTTTGGAAACTTAAGTTAAAAGAGGAAAGTGAACATTTTGGAAACACGAAATGTATGGAAATGTTAAGTTTAAAAAGAGGAAACTAAGGCAAGGTGGCCTTAAGAAAATTAATAGGAGGAATTTGACACACAAACGGGTTTGTCAAAGTGGCTCGAAGGCACTACTTAAAAGCCCAGCAAGTGATGCCACAAGCTTGGGTATTTGGGCTAGGGATCGAGTCACTTGGGAAGCAAATAAAAGAAATTTTATTTTTTCTTCTAGAAGCAAAGGAGGTGGACGGCACAAGGGAACCTAAGTGAAGAGTTTAATTCTCTTTAAAATTCGGCTAAATAGGTGGTTAAATGATGGATAATTATTGTTATCTTTATTAGGAGATAAGAGATAATTGAGGGATTAAGTCTAGTATTGATTAAAGTGATAATTAAAAGATAAAAATTTATCACATAGGAAGAGTTGGCCGAATGAAGGAGACTAAGGCTAGTATTTTGGCCAAAAGGAAGAATAAGGCCATTCTACCTATTTCCTTCTTCCTTTTTCCTCCTATTCTCTATTGAATTCCCTAAGCAACACCCTCTTTTCTTCATTTGTTTTTGAAAACACACCTTGTGCAGTCGAAACTTCATTACCCAAATTGCTTAACTCTTTTCTCTTCTTCTTTTTCTTCTTCTTCTTCTTCTTCTTCTGCTACAAACACAATCAAAAGTCGAATACACCAATAGCCCTAGCCGATTCCTCATTAAGCCTCAAGAGCCGAAGTTGTGATACACATCAAGGCCATAGCCGATTATTGCTAAGGGTTCAAGCAAGGGGTGTGTCAACTTTTGTACTAAGGGTAAGGGCCAATCATCATTCGGTTTCATTCTTTTCTTTTAAGATTCGCCAAAATCTAGGATTAATCCCATTAATATCTTTTTTACCAAAATTTGGAAAGATCATTCGGGATTTGCTAGTGTTGACTACAAGGAAGGTGAAGTTCTTTTCCCGAAGGTACACCATAGGTTGCATGTTCCCTAGCTATTCGGTGAGTTTTGGGATTTAAAAACAAGGTAAGTACATATATGTACATTCGGCCAAAGGTCTATTTCATACTTTAATATTAGATTAAATCTAACATATGGTTATAGGAATTTCATGACATTAAGGAAGCAAGGATCCAATTCGGATTTAAAATTTTGAAGGTAAGCACATAGGTATATTCGGCCAAGGCCTTATTTTAGTACATAGATATATTCCCTTATTATCTTAAAAGCCGAAAACTAACCTATGTAGAGATTTAGGATTCGACCGAATACAAGGAGAAGAAAAACAAAGTTTTCGGGATTCGAGTGATAAGCAAATCGGCATTAAGGTAAGTTTTAGTTCACAAATCCTACTAGGATTTGGTTTTGTGGCCGAATGAGTTTCTCATTAAACCTTTAATATGGGCCGAATGTAGGGAGTTAAAGATCTAAGGCAGTAGATCAAATTTCGGGATTTTAGTGAAGTTGTTAAGTGAATCAGGTATGTATTCCACACTAATTTTTAATATGTTTATGGCAATATTTAATATGTGCATGATTATAAGAATGTGAATATGGCTAAGGTACCGTGTTACGGTACAAAGTACTCAGGTACATTTCCTACTCCTACTAGGATTACGAAATATGTTATATTTAACATGTGAAAAGTGACATAAATGTGAATTTAAGTATGATATGCATGATATGAATATTATGGGGCATTTGGGTTATATGAAAAGGGGAAGTGAAAGTGGTGACTTCGGTTTCACTATCTAAATGTGGTGACTTCGGTCACATTATCGAAATGTGGTGACTTCGATCACATTATCTGAATGTGGTGTCTCATGACACAATTATTTATTCTGGTGGCTAAGCCACGAATTTTATATGGGCGATGAGCACGTCGACTGCAGCGACTGCCTTCGATGGTGTGTAGCGGATGGAGGGTTGACTTAGTAGTCCCCACGGTGTGTAGGTTGGTACGGGGATATGTAGTAGATGGCATCTAGGTTTGGGTTCGGGTTGCATCATTAACTTGAATTATTATGTGAACATGATATGTATGGTATGCCTAAATCTATTAAAATTTAGTATTGGTTACACATTGAGTCTGTTGACTCACCCCATTGTGGGAACATGTTTTAGGTGATTAGCAAGTGATTTGAACGGGATGGCGAACTTGTGGTAGCCATGCTCGATTTTAAAGTTTTATTTAATTTGGACATTTTATTTTATTTAAGTACTCTACAATTTTATTTTTTTGGGGTTTTGTTTTATGTAATAAGGCCATGGTGATGATTTTATTGTTGCTTAAATTACTATGTTACGAATTTATGTTACTTAAAGATTAAGTCAATTTTATTTAAATAAACTTTAAATATTTTGTCACCTGAAATAAATGGGTTTCCATTATAAAAATAAACTTGTTTTCAACTTGAGCCCAACCCACAAACAAACTATCTTCAAAACACACAGTTTTCAAAGTATTCAAAAGAATTTTGAACCGATTTACATCAAGGAACATACCAGATCCGGTCCAGGCTCGTGGGCTGGGTGTGGGGTGTTTCATTTTGTATGGACGGACAAGCAGCAAGAGGGTTTCGAGAAGCTAAAAAGGATTTTGACAGAGGCTCCGATTTTAATTCAGCCTGAGGTTGGGAAAGAATTCGTGGTATATTGTGATGCTTCTCACACGGGGTTAGGTTGTGTGTTGATGCAGGAGGGGAAGGTTGTTGCCTATGCGTCTCGACAATTAAGACCGCATGAGATTAACTATCCTACGCATGATTTGGAATTGGCTGCGGTGGTCTTTACTTTAATAGTGTGGAGACATTATTTGTATGGACAGAAGTCTGCTATCTACACCGACCACAAGAGTTTAAAATACCTGTTAACTCAGAAAGAGCTGAACTTGAGGCAGCAAAGGTGGGTAGAGCTGTTGAAGGATTATGGTTGCTCGATTGAATATCATCCGAGTAAGGAAAATGTGGTGGCAGATGCGTTAAGCCGAAAAATAATATCAGATTTGAGAGCATTGTTCATTCACCTTAGGTTATACGATGACGCGAGTTTATTAGCTGAGCTGCAAGTGAAGCTAACATGGGTGAGTCAGGTTAAAGAGAAACAGTTATCGGATGATGTCTCGAGTGCTCGACTTCTACAAGTACAGGATGGTGGGATAGAAGATTACAGTTTGAACAATGATGGAGTTTTGTGTTTCTGTGGGAAAGTGTGCCTGCCAAAAGATGTGGAGTTGAGGCAGATGGTTCTTCAGGAGGCGCATAGTAGCCCTTACGCTATGCATCCTAGAGGAAGTAAGATGTATCGGGATTTACGTGAACAATTTTGGAGGCTTGGTTTGAAACGAGAAGTTACAAAATTCATGGGAAAGTGTTTAACGTGTCAGCAGGTCAAAGCCGAACACAGTTGCCTTCGGGGTTGTTACAATCGGTGAAGATTCCATAACAGAAATGGGAGAGAATCACTATGGACTTTGTTAGTGGGCTACCTCTTATGCCTACTAAGAAAGACTCGGTATGGGTGATTGTGGATCGGTTGACAAAATCAGCTCATTTCATACCTGTTCATGTCGACTATTCTCTTCAAAGGTTGGCTAAGCTGTATATGGCAGAAATTGTGAGGTTGTATGGGGTTCCAGTGTCAATCATATCAGATAGGGATCCTAGATTTACGTTGCGATTCTAGAGGGCATTGCATCAGGCTTTGGATACAAGGTTAGACTTTAGCACAGCGATTCATTCGCAGACAGATGGCCAGTCTAAAAGAGTAATTTAGGTTTTTGAGGATATGTTGAGGGGTTGTGTCATCGATTTGAGGGCAGTTGGGAAGAATTTTTATCGTTGGCGGAGTTCGTGTACAACAACAGTTACCAAGCTAGCATTCAGATGGCGCCGTATGAAGCGTTGTGTGGGCGAAAGTGTCGTACTCCCACCTGTTGGATGGAATTGGGTGAACGCCATATCTTGGGCCCGGAGTTGGTCGTAGAGACAGAGAAGAAGGTCAAGGTAATTAGGGCCCGACTGAAGAAAGCATCTGACCGGTAGAAATCTTATATGGATCTAAAACGAAAGGAGATAGAATTTGCAGAAGGTGATCGGGTCTTCTTGAAAGTTTCACCGTGGAAGAAGGTGATTAGATTTGGACGTAAAGGTAAGCTAAGTCCTAGGTTTATAGGGCCTTGTCAAGTTTTGAAACGGGTGGGACTAGTAGTGTACCAAGCTAGAGTTGTCTTTAGAGTTGAAACAGATGCATGATTTGTTCCACGTTTCGATGCTAAGACATTATCGTTCAGATCCGTCTCACGTGGTGCCAGTCGAGGAAGTTGAGATAAAGCCAGATTTATCTTATGAGGAGGAACCAATCCAGATTTTGGAACGAGATGTCAAGGTGCTACGGAGGAAGTCAGTTCCTTTGGTCAAAGTTTTGTGGCGGAACCATGTTTGAAAGAAGCATCATGAGTGCCAGAGGAATCGATGCGATAGCAATACCCTCACCTCTTTTGACCAGGTAATTTTGAGGCTGAAATTTCTTTAACGAGGCAGAACTGTAACATCCAGGATTTAGGGGTTTCGCATGTACTTTGTATCCATGTGTTGGTATGCTTGGTATGTTGTTTGAGTGTGTTTGGGGTCTCGGGAAGCTCAGGGTTAAGTCTGAGCCTTAGATAAAATTTTTGATTCTAAGCATTTAGGGGAGAGCTAGTGGAGCCAGGCTTTAAGGGACTAAATTTTGTGGTTGTTGACACAAGTGAAGAGTTGGAGTAGTAGCAAGGAGGCGCCATATTGTGTGCAGGGGAGTTACGTCAGAAGGGAGTTACAAGAGGGAAGGAGTTCGAGCTGCATGGACAACATCTTGGAGTTTTATTTTACGCATGGAGAGGTAAGTGGTGGATGTGACTAGGGCACTTAAGGGGGGAGTGTTGAAGGGGTCAAACAATTTGAATGGATGGTGGAGAGTGATCACGGGAGGTTGAAACATTCAAACTTGTTTGAATGGGAGGGTGTGAGTGAAGTTAGGAGAAAGATAAGAGATTTGGGAGGGGTAGAGTTGTTGGCTGAATGTGGGTTCTAGAGGTGGGACTTTCGATCATGTAGGGGGTATGAGGGGGTGTTTCGGTTTAGGAGTGTTGGTACCGAAATTTGGAGAAGCTAGTTAGGAGTAGTGAGCTCTCTTTTGTCATTTGATGTAATTGTTTCTTCGAGGTACCGATTTCTCTCAATCATTTCCCCTTTTTAGCACAGTGTTTGTAGGGCCAAAAGTTTGAAGGCACTCCTGTCTTCTCTATTGTTTTCTTTCTTTTCTCCTCGGGTTCCTTTCTCTCTTGCCAAATTCTTTAGCATCCATTTCCTTTTCTTTTATTTCTTCCCTCATTCTCTAAAGCCAAATTACACTCCTCACTTTCTCTCATAGCCGAAACCTCTCAACCTCAACATCATTCCATTCGTTCCTTCTCTAACTATTCATCATAACCGAACAAATCCCTTTGAAACCTCTCTTCTATTTTATCACTAAAGCTGAACCCTTACCCCATGTTTTGGTAAGTTCCCAATATTCTCTTTTCTTTTCTTTCCACTCTAAGCCGAATCTGTTCTCACAAAACTCTTTCATTATTTCATCAACAAGAGCCGAAGCAATTCTCTTCTATCAACAAGAGCCGAAGCAATTCTCTTCTTCTCCATTTCGTTTCTTTATTTTATTTGCTTACTTTTCAAACTCTATCTTTTGATCGATTTCTCTCAGAAGGTTGCCGTCACTTCTCCTCTCAATCTTTCCAATCAGTTTCTCTGAAGTTGGGGTAAGTGTTCTCTTTTCTTTTCATCTCTCTTCTCTCTTTTGATTGACCGAATCATAAGGTATTAATCCTGTTTCTTGGATTTTGGCCTTACATATGAAGGGTTTGGCTCTGTGTCTCTTTTGATTTTAGCCAGCGCGAAGGGTATTAGGGATATTTCGATTTTCGATCAACCAAGGTAAGAGGGTTACAACATTCGTTCAGCCGAAGGCCACTTCTTTTAGCCATAAGTTTGTGAGGCTGAATCTAATATGGGTTTATGTAGGGACCTTGGCGATCTTTAAGCTCGAGTGTAGAACCTATGGGTTCTGTCGATTTTGGTAAGGATTTATTCGTCCAAAGTATTTATTTACCGCTATTGTCTTATCCAATGTTTTAACTGGGTCTTCTGACCAAGATCATATTTTATGGAATCGAGTACCAGCCAAGTAAAGAATGGGCTGGACACGTAGTCCCTACCCCTAAATTCAAGAAGCGAGCAGTTTCAGCTGTTCAGGATTGGCCACTAGGTTGTGGGCCAGCGTCTGAAAAAGACAAGCAGATCGCTATGATCCCTTCAAGTGAGGACGTTAGTGAGATCGATAGTTTAGTTATTCAAGTTTACAAGTGTGTAATTATCACACTATTCCCTTAAATTTATATATGTATGTGTTATGCTTGAAAGCCAAAAATAGTGGCAGTGGTGAGTGAGTTACCTATATTGCGTGACCGAAAAACCAGGTTAGTTGCTTTTTCAGTTAATACTCGTGGATGATTTGCTTGTGGATGCTTGTTGAGTAGGATATATATATGTTATATCACGTTGCCTACCCTTGTTATATTATGTTGCATGTGCATGGCACATTGGGTTATAAATGATGTAAAAGGGGGAAATGTATACATATTGGTGACTTTGTCACGGTTAATGATGGCATAGAGCCTCATTGTGGATATAGTGATTTAATCACGTGTGGAATCAGTGGCCAGACCACTTATGTGGACTTTGAGTAGTGTGTCTGTCAGCATGGCTGCCAAAGAGGTGTGTAGCGGATGGAGGGTTGATTGTTGAAATCCCCAGGTGTGTATGAGGATAGATGTACGGAGCGGTGTGTAGAGGATGGAATACTAGGTTGGGTTGGGCTATCGTATTTGTTATTTAATGCATGATATAATAATTCGATGATGATTTGGGGCTCAAGCCCACTTGTGGAGTTTTGTAGAATAATTGCACACTGAGTCTCAGTGACTCACCCCTTTGTTAAAATCTTGCAGGTAATCAGTAGATCGTGGATCAGGGAGCCGGGGTGGACTCGTGGAGGCCATAAAGTATTTCTTTTCGTAAAGTCGTTTATTTTCTAGAAATTATTAAATTTGGGAATTTTGTTATGTAATAAGGCCTCTCTAGGATAGTTTTTGGGTTTTATTATTTTATTTAATTAAGTAGGACATTATTACTTTTTACCATGATAATCAAATTGGAGTTTTTAAAACCTAAGCAACATTAAGCAATCGTTTTTCTCAAACCTCACCTAAATTAACAAATGGGATTTGGCACAAATCTTAAATTTTCATTAAACATTAAATCACTGATTTTCAAACATCACCCTAGACGAAAAGTTTTTTCAAACTTAGAATATTTTCTTAAGATTTTAAAAAGTTATTTTTACAACTTTTCCCTGTGACATTCCAGATCTGGTCGTAACATCTAGACCGAGTTTGGGGTGTTACACAAGTTCTACCCACTTTGCCGATTTCTTTTTTCTCTCTTGTACAGAAACTTTGCCAATTTTTGGGAAAAGATACCATGTCTCCCAAAAGAACCAGATCTTAAAAGACTACTCCTAAAAACCCGATTTTGATCGATGAAGAAGTGAAAGAGAGATTTGATTCAAAATCTTCAAGCATCAACCTATGATGCCTGGAAAAAGGTTTTGACTTGAAGAGTAATGATTTGATGGTTGTTCCTATACCGATTAGAAAGAAAATCAATACTCTCAAGTGGGAACAATTTTGTGATGCTCGTTCACTTCCTGATGATAACTAGTTCGAGAATTCTATGCTAGTTGACTACGCAAGATGATACTGAAGTTCTTGTTCAAAAGAAAAAGGTACCTCTTACTTCTAAGTCCATCAATGATTTGTTTAATTTACCTGATGGTGAAGAAGATGAGTTCTACCCTATGATGAACAATATCAATTGGGATTTTCTTCAACAAGTGCTTGATGTTGTGACAAATCCAGGATCCCAATGGATTATAAGAAAGTATGGAAGCCATTCTTGTCGAAGGGAATACTTAAAACCAGTAGCAAAGGTATGGTTTTATTTCGTTCGCTACAATTTTATGCCTATCTCTCATAGTTCCACCATCTAGATGGAATGGATGCTTTTGTTATAAAATTTTGACAGAAAAGACCATTAATGTTAGGAAACTTATTCTCAAAGAGATTCACGATTGTGCTAAAAAGAATACAGGAAGTGTTTATTTCCCATCATTAATCATTTTACTTTGCTTAAGGGCCCGTGTTAAAACATAAGCAAATCTGAAGGGGCGATATGTTCAAGTTGCATTACAAATTATGATCTTGAAAGGTTAGTAGAGAGGGTGCATGAGATGAATCAAGGCGAGCAAGAAAATCCAACTAAGCCAGATACTGAGGAGTCAATAGATGGAATTGAAACTGAAGCTAATTCAGTTACAGACACTGAAGAGGAAGAATCTGATAAGGAACCAAATAGTCCTAAAGTAGTTGAAGGATCTGAAAACCCTGAACCAAGGGTTGAGCCAGAAGAAGAACCAATCAAGCTAAGTGTTTAACCTTAATATACAACTCCCATGTTGACTTCTGCAAGTACTTCTAGGAAATTGGAGTTGTCAACTTTGATAGATATGTGCAAGTTCATGCACAATCAACAACAAACCTCTTTGGAAATATGCAAAAATTAGAGATGACTCAATTCAAAGTACTTTTAAGAATATCTTTAATACTTTTGTTCTTGAGTTCCCAGATGCTATCTTTGAGACATGGATGGAAGATATTGACTATGCAAGTAGAGATGGAGCTGAAGAAGATAAGGGGAATGAGGTAGAAAAATAAAAAGGGGGATTCTTGTCTTATTATTTAATTATGTTTAGGTCTTTAGGAATTTATTTCTTTCGTAAATTACAATTTATTTTTTGCAAAATAAAACATAGCAAGCATGAATAAACTTAACACTTCTTTAGAAAGAAAAAGACTAAGTGATGTGGTAATAAGAATGAACATGTCTAGGAGTGGATTATTAGGGAAGACTTGGTATTTAAGTAGTCTTAAAGACTCACCTCTCTTTCTTTACAACTTTACCTGGTTTTCAGTTTTCATTCATTACTTTATTCTTACAATGAGGACATTGCTTCTTTTTAAAGGGGGTAAGGCAAATAAATTGCTCAAACTTTTAAATTTTTTCAAGTATGTTTCAATCATTTATTTCATAAGTATGTTTTAATAAATGAATGTTTAGAGATATTTTTTGTTAATGAGATAGTTTGTATGCAAGTATGAATGATGATTTTATCTGAGTGAAAGTATGTTATCATGAAGAATGGAATGCTTGTATGATCTTAGCTTTAGTAATGTTTACCATGAAAATTTAGTTTCTTTTGGGATTTGACATGCATGAAGGTTTATATCTTTAGAATTGACTTAGTAACTTTCTTGAGGCGAAATCCTAGGGGACATAAAAATCTAAAATGATATAGGCACTATCACTTTAGACCGTTTGAGCCTTTTCAAGCCAACCCTATGATATTAGACCCTTGAAACTATAATTTTGAGCTTAAAGGCATGTTTTTGCAATGAACCTACAGTATAAGCCAATTACCATCTTTTTAGAGTTATCTTAATTTTGTGCACCTATCTTAACTAAAGTTGTCTTGGGAATCAACATTTGAGGAAATTTTCATAAATATGTATGTGCTCATGCTTAAAAAAAAAGCGAAGAAAAGTTTGCTCAGTCTCCAAAAAAGGAAAAATGTATGAGCTTGAGTTCAAAATAAGTTTTGGGGTGTTCCAAAGGTTCACTTAAAGAAAAAGGTTATATTATGAGAAAACCATGACAAAGTTTAAGGTTAAGATTTTTAAAACCGAAATGTCTCATCTCTTAAAATCCCTACCTTTAACCGAGCCCCATTACAACCTTATAAAAGACATATTGATTTGATGATTTTGTCACCTACATTAGTGGAGAAGAAGTCCTCAGTTCAACATATGAAGATCATAAATAAGCCTTGTGATTGTTTGCTTGATTGATAGGAAATTATGTTGAATGAAGCATGTTATCTATTGCTGTGAAATACATGCAAACTATGATTCATGTTTTTGAAGCTTAGTATAATCTTAAGGAATGTTTGCATATGAATTACTTGTTAATAAAGAAGATCAATCAGCATAAAGTTATTAATGCATGATTATGGGACAAAGATTTATGCTGCTTACACAATTAGCAATTTGTCCTTAGCAAGAACTTTTATTGTGCATAAACATTACTCGGAACGAGCAATGATTTAAGTTTTGGGGTGTGTAAATGGAAAAATATTGAGGATTTTTCCAATGTAATTTATCACCTTTTTACTTAAGTCTGTTGTTAAAACTATGTAATTGTTTAATAAATTAATGAAATATGTGAAAATGTGAAATTAGGACATAGAAATTATTAAAATGTGATTTTATGCTTTATTATATAGTTTTCATGCAATAAATGGCTTATTTTATATTATTTTGAATATATTATATTTTTAAGACATAAAGTGGCCATGCATAATTAAATTAAATAATAAATTATAAAATTATATTTAATAATTCATTTTAAAATATTTCATTAATAATTTGGGTTTTAATTAATTAATTAAATTAGATAAATTTTATTCTTTGGTCCTCTAACTTGTTGATTTATTCTAGACAAGTCTAATAGCTTTGCTGGATTACAAAATCGTCCAAAATGGAGACCAAGTCAACCCAATATTCGGCTACACATGGCTGTTTATTTAAACCATTCTTTGGTTTAATTACTCAAGGTCCTTGCAGTGTTGAAGAAACTAGAGATCTTCCCAAAGATTTAAGATTGACCGAGTCTCTGTCTTGAGTTGTGTGGCATCCAAAATTGCTTAAAAATCAAGCAAAAATTAAGTCAAAAGCCACTAAGTGGCTGGACAAAATTTGAGGAGATTTGAAGAGGTTAACATCCACTATTTTTAGCAAACTATCCCCCTCTCCTCACCTATAAATAAGACCCTCTCATTCCCTCATTCATCATCCCTCAATCATTCCTCATTCATTCTCATCGTTCATCATTCTCTCTTCTCTCCAAATTCTCTTAGCCTTTTCCATTCCCACGCCTAGCATCATCTCTTCATAGAGATTTTAGCAATTAAGCCTCTTAAAAAGCCCTTGGTCGGCCACCTTGGATAGCCATCAGCAAAGGAGCAAAGCAAGGGAACGAAGAAGCCTCATCAGTTAGAGTCTTGGGTGACAGCCACTCTGAATTGGGTTTAATCTTTCTTTTCTTTAACTTAATCTAAAAATGTTTGGTATGTGTTCTTTGTTCTTGTTTACAACAATGTTAGCTTAATTTTATTGAAGCTCGGATGATTGCTTTGATTAAATAATATTTATTTGATTCGTGCTTATAATATTTGTGCCTCAATCGATCATGTTTTCAATTAAAATCAAGTCTGTATTTCGTTCATACGTGATTGAAATGCACCTAAATTAGATGAGCGATCCTGACCAGACAACGACTAATGGACACATAATTGAAATGTGCATGCTCAATTTAGATCCTGACCCAATTAAATTGTAGGTTGCATAACAACTCTGACCAAGCCCTGTTATCTACATATTTTTTAGATTTGTGTGATTAAACTGTTTCAAACCTGACACGTCCCTATTACCTCACACGAATGCTAAGAAACCCTTAGTAAATAAGGATCATTAAAATGCATATTTACTAAGTAAAGGATTCTGAAAGGACCTAATGTGGTTTCCAAACTCATGAAAGATCGAGTTGCCATAGAATGTTTTTCCGAATGTTATTAAGCATGTTGATAACAAATTGAGTTTAATTAAAGTAATTGTCCTAGTTTATTTATGTTATAATTGTTGCAAATTGTGTTTAATTTTGCTAGAATCTATTTCATTCATATAGTTTGCATACTTAGGATAATTTCCATTAGGGATCATTGCATTTAGTTTAATATATTTTAATCACTATTTCTCAACTATATTGTGTTTTTATTTATCAAATTGTTAATATAATTTTACAAATTAAGTGACTTAGCACAAATACAATCCATGTGGAAACGATAACTCGATACTTACTTATTACTTGATAACGACTGTGTACACTTGCACAAACCTACGCGTTACAGCTTATCTCCTTTTGAAGCTTTGTATGGAAGAAAATGTAAGTCTATAGCTTGTTGGGTACAATTAAGTGAAAGTAAGTTGATTGGGTCTGATTTAGTCTGCAATACCAAGAAAAAGATCAATTTTATCTACAACCATCTACGCACAGCTCAAGATCTCCAGTAAATAAGTTGGTAAAAAAGTTTTTCTTAAGGTCTCGCCATGGAAAAGAATTATTCGTTTAGGCTTAAAGGGAAAATTAAGTTCGAGATTCATAAGGCCTTATGAAATTCTTGAAAGAGTAAGGTATATTGCTTACCGTTTGCATTGCTACCAGATCTGTCCTAAACCCACAATTTCTTCCATGTTTCTATGTTAAGAAAGTATCGCTCAGACCCAAATCATGTGGTTCAACTAGAAATCTTAGAAGTAGAGCATAACCTATCCTATAAATAAGAACCAGTGGAAATCTTGGCTAAGGAAGTTAAAGAACTTAGAAACAAGATAATTCCCTTAGTGAAGGTCCTCTGGTAAAGTCACAAAATAGAATAGGCTACATGGGAAAAAGAGAGTTCCATGAGAGAACAATATCCCCATCTGTTTGGTGAGTAAAAAAAATCAGGGACAAAATTTTCTTTAATGGTGGGTGAATTGTCACACTCGAAAATGTTTAAGGTTTGGTATAATGGAAATTTTGAGTACTTAATTAGAAAATTTTTTATTTAAGCGGGTTCTAGTATAATAATGTGAATCTTGTGAACTGTTTGGTAAATAATTAGAATTTAAATTTAGTTTCATTATATTAGAACTAAGAGTTTCTGTTAGTGGGAAACATTATAATTAAGGGTATGACTAAATTGGTATTAAAGGAATCAGTGGTGGAAAGATTATATATATGGAGGATTCTTTCATTTTGGTATTCATTTTTTTGCTCCTCTATCTTCTTATCTGGTTCATTCTGTAAGATACGAAACTAAGAAACGGTTTGTATGAAGGTAAGAATCTAGGGTTTTAGCATAAGTATTTGAGAACTTAGCAATCTAGTAATCTTTCTAACTCTTACGTACTTTTCTAGTTAAGAAAAAGGAAGGAAATGCAGGAGATTTCAGCATAATTTATAATGAACTATGATGACTTAAGTCATAGATAACATTTATAATTCCTCTTCATACATATGAATGACGGTTTTCTTACATATATATGTCTTCATTTTTATCTTTATATGGTTGTTATATTTAGCTGACCAAGAAAGAGGAGGTCTAAGTGATAAAGGGAAGACTAAGCAGGTGTAAGCTATGTCAACCATAGGTATCTTATTGGTGAGTTTCTAAACTCAAACCCTCTGTGGTTGTTATATATATATATATATATATATATATATCAGTATTGTGTTATGGTGTTGTGTTTGACTTCATGTTTTTTATGGTGATTAGTTGAATTATTGTGGGTTGTTTGTTGTATGGTGGAAAAATACAAAGTGACGATTTGCATATACATGTTGATTGTATGATTCAATTTGTTGTTTTGTTAAACTTTCACTATTAAAATAACTACTGAAGAAGTTATCCTCGAAATGGTTCGCTAAAAGATATGTTTGGTATGATCTATGTTGTGTTAATAATAAAATGATCATTAGAATGCTTGTTATATGTCTATCATAAATATGAATGATATGCGGAGTGTAGAAGGTTTTTTTGGTGGATGAAAGATGAAGAAATGTCACCTTGTGCACCATGTGCCACATGTTATCTAGCTTTGCAGAGGTTTCGGTGGATTGTACAAAAAATGTAAATGCATGGTTTTTAGCTTTGCAGAGGTTCAGTTGGATTGGATGAAGATATATGTGCACGTGTATATGATAACCCTACGAGGGTTCTTTAAAGTATGAGACTCTACAGAGTGTAAGGCTTAAAATCTCATATGTGTAAGCAAGTCCATGGCCATGGCATATGAAAGTTATGAAAGTCCATCGGATTTAATCGATAAGTTTTATGTCCAAGTTGAAACACCCCAAACCCGGCCCAAAAAGCCTAACCGGATTTGATATGTTCCTCGAATCTAACTTTAGCAAATTCTCGTTTTATTTAAGAAAAACTTGATGATTTTGTAGAAAAGCAGTTAACTTAATATTTTAGGTTGAAATCAAATTTTGTAAAGTAAATTTATGTCTTTTAAAAGCGTTATTTTAGAAGGAATTTATAAATTAAAAGAAAACCAAATTTAAGAAAATTACTTTAAAACATATATATATTTGTGACAAAAACATTTTTAAATTATTTATCGAAAAACCATTTAGTTATTTAATAGATATTTGTCCATGGCAAAATAAAAGTCCAAACACAAAAATTAAAAGCAGTTTATAGTGGCCTTATTACAAAAATAGCAAACCCATAATAAAGTCTAAGTAGTGAAATTTAATAAGTTTAAATTGGAAAATCTTCAAAATACTTGATATGAGCATTGGCCACCACGAAGTACTTGCGATTCGATCCATCGCGACTTCTGAATCATTTGAAAAGTTATCCCACAAAAATGGGTGAGTTATAAACTCAATGTGTAACACATACATTAAAAAGCCCATTTGATCATAACTTTAAAGCCCATTAATTACACATATGGCCATAGGCCCATTTAGTTCATATTTAGCCCAAAAGCCCATTTTCATAGCAGATTAAATAATAATAATTTAAATCACATGGATATGTACATGTAATGAAATGCAAACCCGGCCCACCTAAATATCCATCCGCTACACACCACCCGTACCAACCAACACATCGTGGGGATTACTAAATCGACCCTCCATCCGCTACACACCATCGAAGGCAGTTGCTGCAGTCAACATGCACATCGCCCTTATAATTTTGTGGCAAGGCCACCAGACAAAATTGTGACCGAAGTCACCGAATTTCAAATATGGGACCGAAGTCACCAAATTCACATATGTGACCAAAGTCACCGGATTTCAAATATGTGACCGAAGTTACCAGATTCACATATGTGACCGAAGTCACCGAATTTCATATATGTGATCGAAGTCACCGGAAATTGGGGTAAAACCACCAGAATACTTCCTCCTTTATCAATTTTACCCATATGCCCATGCACATACATATCATTTAGTTTTCATGCCATTTACCCCAAAATCATAATATAATCATACTTATCTCACAATTATGCATATAGCAAAATTAACTGAATATTTGGGGTAAACATACACGAATATCGTATACCACCGATTGGTATCCAAAATCATTATCAAACACATTATCATAAAATCACATATAAAAATAGATCTATGAGTTTTTATTGTAAGGTTACACACCTTATGACAGTGAGAATGATACTCTCTCTCGTCAACACCTAGTTAATCATCACACTTGGTTAGTATACACTATTACTAATAAAATTATACTTATTGACGAGAGATCTAAATCCTTACCCTCGGTTCTCGAACAACGTTATTTGTGGTTTTCTCCACTAGATGGATCAAAACCGCGATATCCCACCAACGTAAAGTGGTTCGGTTTATGCGCGACTACTTCAAATAACCGATCTTCGTTAGCGGAGAGTCCACAACCCGGTGGAAAATCTATTCTGCCGATCTGACCCTTCGTTTGAAGTTTGATGGTAAACAGTGCCTCCTCTCTTCCAAACACTCCGTCTTGCTCTTTTCTTACCTATCTTGTTAGTCTCAAATCGCCCTAAAATAAAGTTAATTAGTGATCCATTCTAAAAGAATTTATACGATCAAAATTAATAATCCTTACCTTGGATGATTTGAAGATCACTTCTTAAAAGTTGGCTTCAACAAAGATCCTTAAAATCCTTTCCAAGGATTGACCTAGAGAGAAAATAAGAGAATCATGATTCTAGATTGGTCAAAGTAAAAGAAATAATGAAAGCGATTGACGAAAAGTATTACTTACCCACTTGAAGATTTGGCCTAAAACAAGAAGAATAGAATAAAAATGGATTTGGTGGTTTCGGTTTGCACAAAAAAGAAAAGAGAAAAAGATGTGATTTATGGCTAAAATAGTTTCGGTTTTCAAAGAAAGAAAAGGAGAAAGGAAATCAAAATAGTATATGATTCGGTTGGCAAAAGAAGATGAAAATAGATGTTGATTGTTGGTGTTGATAGGAAAATAGTTTCGGTTGAGAGTGAAGAAGAAAGAAAAATAAAAAAAGAAGGAAAGAGAAAAGGAAGAAAAAGAGAAAGAGAAAGAGAGATTTAAAAGAAGAAGATGATGATGATGATGTTGATTCTCAAAAGAAAATAGATGTGTTTAGGGACCAATGTGCATTCGGCCAAGAGGGAGAAATTGAAGAAAAATGGTTCTTTGAACTTTGGTAGATTCGGCAATGAGAGAAAAAGAAAAGAAGAAAAATGTTTTCCAATGTTTTGATGCTTATGACTAAAGAAAACAAGGTTTTGAGATAATAGGAACTTTAGCCAAAAATGGTCAAAACAAGAGCCAAAACAAAGAGAAATTTTTACCTTATGTCAATAGCAAGATTCGACTAGGAGGAGAGTTTTTGGAGAAAAGAGAAAAGATGCACAATTGCTAGGATTTTTGGCCAACTATCCCCCTAACTCAAGTCAAATTCGGCTAACTAGGAAGCCAACATTATCCCCCTTTTTCCTCCACAATTCTTCCCCATCAACCCTTAATTTGCTATCACCATTAACCATCCTCTTTAGCCCCTAAATCGACTAGGTTCATGGTCAAATGACCATGAACAAGTTTCAAAACATTGCCCATATATCAAGCCTTTTGTCCCCTATCTTATCATCCTATCTTGATTCCATGCCATAAGTCTTTAGCTTGCCTTTTCATATGGTCAAATAGCCAAAATTAAAAGAATGCTCATCCATTCTAGAAGGGTCTTGGCCGACACTATAGGGAAGGAAACAAAAAATAAAATCCTCCCATTTGCTAGCTAGAGGATTCAAACCTCTCCCCTCAAGCACTCATCCATGCATCCTAACCACCTTGCCAATTACTCATCTTATGCTTAAAACTCCTTGTCATTATTTCTTAAAGCCTAACATGCTTAGCTCCATCTTAATTATTAGAAATTAAAAGTTCCACTAAGCATTCACTTAATTAATGAAGTTCAAAGATAACTTCCAAAACATACTCAATCATAATTAAGCATGCAACATTATTTAATTAAGTAAGATGCATAACCCCTAATTATCAAGATGTTACAGTTCTACCCCCCTTAAAAATAATTTCATCCTCGAAATTACCTGGCTGGAATAAATGAGGGTATTGCTGTCGCATCGTTTCCTCCGGTTCCCACGAAGCTTCTTCTGATCCATGATTACGCCATAATACTTTGGCGAGAGGAACCGACTTTCTCCGTAAAACCTTTACATCTCGCTCCAGAATTTGAATTGGCTACTCTTCATAAGACAAATCTGGTCTTAATTCCACCTCCTCAAGCGGCACTACATGAGATGGATCGTAGATAATGGCGTAACATTGAAACATGGAACACATCATGCATTTGCTTCAACTTCAAGGTAATTCTAACTGATATGCCACAGATCCGACCCGCTTCAAAACCCGATAAGGTCCAATGAACCTGGGACTTAGCTTCCCTTTGCGACCAAATCTCATTACCTTTTTCCAAGGTGAAACCTTTATGAACACTTGGTCCCCCACAGCAAACTCTATTTCTTTCCGCTTTAGATCTGCGTACGACTTTTGCCTGTCAGATGCTTCCTTTAACCGAGCCCGGATTACCTTAACCTTTTATTGGATTCACCACTATTTTTGGACCCAAAATCGGCGCTCCCTAATTACATCCAACACGTAGGAGTGTGACATTTCCATCCATATAGTGCTTCATATGGTGCCATCCGAATCTTGGCTTGGTAGCTTGTTGTTGTCACATAAATTCGCTAATGATAAGAATTCCTCCCAACTTCCTTGAAATCTATCACACATCCCTTAACATATCTTATAAGATTTGGATTACTCATTCGAGTGACCATTCGATTGAGGATGAAATGCCGTCTTGAAGTCAATCTGGTGCCCAAAGCTTCGATGCAATGCTTTCCAAAACCGAGGCGTAAACCTCGGATCTCTATCCGAAATAATCGACACCGGCACTCCATGCAATCTCACAATCTCGATACATATAAGTTCGCCAATTTACGCAAAGAGTAATCAACTTGAACGGGATAAAATGTGCAAATTTTGTCATTCGGTCCACTATCACCCATCTTGAGTCTTTCTTAGTAGGCGTAAGAGGAAGCCCACTAACAAAGTCCATGGTGATTCTCTCCACTTCCTTTGTGGAATCTTTATCGGTGAAGCAATCCGAAGGTACTTGATGTTCACCTTGACTTCTTGACACGTTAAGCACTTTCCTACAAACTCCGTAACTTCTCGCTTAAGACCAGGCCACCAGAACTGATCTCGCAAATCTCGGTATAACTTACTTCCTTCAGGATGCATAGCATAAGGGCTACTATGCGACTCCTGAAGAATCTTTTGCCTCAATTCCTAATCCCTCGGCATACAGACTTTACCTTTGAAACACAATAACCCATCACGGTTAATACCAAAATTTTCCAATTCTCCACTCTGCACCTGCCGAAGTTTTGCACTCAGATCATCGTCTATCAACTGCCTCTCTTTCACTTGACTCAACCATGTCGGTTTAACTTGCAATTCTGCCAACAAGCTCCCGTCATCGTAAAGACTAAGATGTGCAAACATCGCCCTTAAATCTGATACCACCTTCCAACTTAGAGCGTCTGCCACCACATTCGCCTTGCCTGGGTGGTACTCGATAGAACAGTCGTAGTCTTTCAACAACTCTATCCACCTTCGCTGCCTCAAATTCAGTTCTTTCTGAGTCAGTAGATATTTCAGACTTTTATGGTCCGTGTATATCACTAACTTTTCCCCATATAAATAATGTCTCCAAACTTTAAGAGCAAAGACTACAGCTGCCAATTCCAAATCATGCGTCGGGTAATTAACCTCGTGAGGTCTTAACTGTCGAGACGCATACGCAACTACCTTCCCATCTTGCATCAGAACACATCCTAATCCCGTGTGAGAAGCGTCACAATACACGACAAAATCCTTTCCTGCCTCAGGTTGAATCAAAATCGGAGCTTCAGTCAAAACCTTCTTGAGCTTCTCAAAACTCTCTTGTTACTTATCAGTCCACACAAAAGGTACTTCCTTTCTCAGCAATTTCGTTAAAGGTGCAGCTATCGAAGAAAATCCTTCAACAAATCTTCTGTAATAGCCTGCTAACCCCAAGAAACTGCAAACCTCAGTTACAGACTTAGGTGGTTTCCAATCTAGCACAGCCTCAATCTTCCGAGGATCCACCCTTATCCCTTCTACCGACACCACATGGCCTAAAAATGCAACCTCTTTCAGCCAAAATTCACACTTGCTAAATTTGGCATAAAGTTTCTTCTCCCTTAAAACTCGCAACACAATCCGGAGATGCTCATCATGTTCCATTTCGGACTTAGAATACACCAGGATGTCATCTATGAATACCACGACGAACTGATCCAAGTAGGGTTGGAAAATTCGGTTCATCATATCCATGAATGCAGATGGGGCGTTCGTCAATCCGAATGGCATTACCAGAAATTCATAATGCCCATATCTAGTTTGGAAAGCCGTCTTATGGATATCCGCTTCTTTCACCTTAAGCTGATGATACCCCGATCTTAGATCAATCTTTGAGAATACCGCAGCTCCTTTGAGTTGATCGAACAAGTCGTCAATCCTTGGCAAAGGATACTTGTTCTTGATAGTCAGCTTATTCAACTGCCGGTAATCTATACACATCCTCATCGATCCGTCCTTCTTCTTCACAAATAGAACCGGTGCTCCCCATGGAGACACACTAGGTCGGATAAATCCACAATCAAGCAACTCCTGAATCTGAGCCTTAAGCTCAACTAATTCTTTCGGGGCCATTCTATATGGAGCAATAGAAACTGGCACCGTTCTAAGCAATAAATCAATCCGAATTCTACCTCACGATCCGGAGGTAATCACGGAAGTTCTTAGGAAAAATATCTACAAATTCATTCACGATCGACTCCTCAGCAGATTGCTTCCTTAGCCTCCAAGGCACTCACCAACATCGTGAAGGCTACACATCCTTTTCTAACCATCTTTTCTGCCTTAAGAGCGAATACTACATTAGATAAGTAGTTTCGTCTCTCGCCCATCACTACAACTTCTTTGTCATCAAGAGTTCTTAAGGACATTCGCTTAGCAGCACAATCCACATTTGCACGATACTTCACAAGCCAGTCCATGCCTAAGATCAGGTAGAATTCTCCGAATGGTAACTCCATTAAATCAGCCGAAAACTGCGTTCCTTGAACTTCTAAAGGTACTTCCTTAAAGAGTTTGTCTATTACTACCATGCATCCTAAAGGACTAAATACGATCATCTTCCTAAATACAGTCTCAGAAGTCACATGCAAAGTCCCAGATACTTCACTAGCGATATAAGAGTGAGTTGACCCTATATCTATCAAAGCAATAAAGGGCAACCCGAAATCGAAGCGTGCCGTGATTACATCAAGTGCGCCACTATCCTCTGCTGATGAGCGCATATACGGACTGGTTGTCTCGCCTCGAGCTACCACCGCCTCTGCTGAAGTTCCACGACCTCTACGAGCCATTACCCTTCCATTTGGACCATGGCCCTTTATCATTCATTGTTCACCTCTGCCACTGATTAACCCCCTGACTTGCTGGGCGATTCTTCTCTGAATTCTTCGGGCAATCTTTGATCATATGGTCTTTAGATCCGCACTTGAAACATCCTCCAGTCTTTTTCCAACATTCTCCGAGTGCATTTTTCCACATTGGGCACAAGCACGATTTTGTCCACCGTAGTAGAGTATCTTGACCTCATGATCCTTCATTTCTTGGTTTCTTCTAAAATTCTCGGATGACCACAAGACCCAAAGCTTCTCTTATTCTTATTCGGCCTCTGTCCGGTTACGTCTTTACGTCCGCTTAACCTCTTCACTATTCTTGCTCTTTCCACTAAGATTGCAAAATCTCTTTCCCGGTGCAGAGCAATCATCACTCGCAGTTCATCTCTAAGTCCATCCTCAAATCTGACACACTGCTCATATTCAGTAGCCACTATCCCTCTGGCATAACGGCTAAGTCGCAATAATTCTACTTCATATTCAGCTATTGACTTATTTCCTTGCACCAAATTCACAAATGTCTTCCTCTGGGAGTCGATGTAGCTAGCTCCAACGTATTTTCCTTCAAATTTAATTTTAAAATACCCCCAATCCAGTCGATCCACATGGGTACTCTCCTTGATAGTGAGCCACCAATGATAGGCTTCATCACGGAGAAGTGAAATAGCACCTTTCAATTTTTCTTCAGCAGTGCAGTCTAAATCGTCCATGATTCTTTCGACTGCCTCCAACCAGTATTCCGCTACATTTGGAGCTACTCCAGATACTCCTCTGAAAACCTCAGCTCCATTCGATCTTAGTCTCTCAGCTACTGACTTTTGAGACCCATTTCCAAAACTAGCTTCTGCTACTCGTTCTAAAACTCGCAGCATAGCTTGTGATACTGCGTCACCTCCTTCATTTTGCTCTTGAAAATCCACCCCAACGGTGGGTGGTGGAGCATCATTTGAACCTTGACCGAGTCTAAGCGGTTCAAACACGACCATTCTTCCTCGTCCACGTCCACGATGACCACGTCCCCTAGAACTCATGTCTACTACGTGTCTTATCTGTTTTTATGAAAAGTCTTATGTATTAGAATCTTTTCACTTCTTATTAAAAGAAAGTTTTATGAAATAGATATTCAGTGGTTTTTCCATCGTAGTGTACAAACACCTAGGGTCCATGTCTCTAAAGTTATAGTTTCCTTAAGCTTATCGGACTTTCATATCACTTTATCAATAAAGATACATACCGATGGATCAGGTGAGAACTCAAGTGCCATGCTCTTATAAAACCATTTTAACTTAAGAAAACTTTCAAAAAGTCATTTGGGCCATATTTTGAAAATGTTGTGGGCTTCACAACCCAAGGCCGAGAGTTTAAAACTGGGCTCTGATACCAAGTTGAAACACCCCAAACCCGGCCCAAAAAGCCTAACCGGATTTGATATGTTCCTCGAATCTAACTTTAGCAAATTCTCGTTTTATTTAAGAAAAACTTGATGATTTTGTAGAAAACAGATTAACTTAATATTTTAGGTTGAAATCAAATTTTGTAAAGTAAATTTATGTCTTTTAAAACGTTATTTTTAGAAGGAATTTATAAATTAAAAGAAAACCAAATTTAAGGAAATTACTTTAAAACATATATATATTAGTGACAAAAACATTTTTAAATTATTTATCAAAAACCCATTTAGTTATTTAATAGATATTTGTCCATGGCAAAATAAAAGTCCAAACACAAAAATTAAAAGCAGGTTTATAGTGGCCTTATTACAAAAATAGCAAACCCATAATAAAGTCTAAGTAGTGAAATTTAATAAGTTTAAATTGGAAAATCTTCAAAATACTTGATATGAGCATTGGCCACCACGAGTACTTGCGACCGATCCATCGCACTACTGAATCATCGAAAAGTTATCCCACAAAATGGGTGAGTTATAAACTCAATGTGTAACACATACATTAAAAAGCCCATTTGATCATAACTTTAAAGCCCATTAATTACACATATGGCCATAGGCCCATTTAGTTCATATTTAGCCCAAAAGCCCATTTCATAGCAGATTAAATAATAATCATTTAAATCACATGGATATGTACATGTAATGAAATGCAAACCCGCCCACCTAAATATCCATCCGCTACACACCACCCATACCAACCAACACACCGTGGGATTACTAAATCGACCCTCCATCCGCTACACACCATCGAAGGCGATTCTTTGCGATCAACATGCACATCGCCCTTATAATTTTGTGGCAAGGCCACCAGACAAAATTGTGACCGAAGTCACCGGATTTCAAATATGTGACCGAAGTCACCAAATTCACATATGTGACCGAAGTCACCGGATTTCAAATATGTGACCGAAGTCACCAGATTCACATATGTGACCGAAGTCATCGGATTTCAAATATGTGACCGAAGTCACCGAAAATTGTGGTAAAACCACCAGAATACTTCCTCCTTTATCAATTTTACCCATATGCCCATGCACATACATATCATTTAGTTTTCATGCCATTTACCCCAAAATCATAATATAATCATACTTATCTCACAATTATGCATATAGCAAAATTAACAGAATATTTGGGGTAAACATACCTGAATATCGTATACCACTGATTGGTATCCAAAAATCATTATCAAACACATTGTCATAAAATCACATATAAAAATAGATCTATGAGTTTTTATTGTAAGGTTACACACCTTATGGCGGTGAGAATGATACTCTCGCTCATCAACACCTAGTTAATCATCACACTTGGTTAGTATACACTATTACTAATAAAATTATACTTATTGACGAGAGATCTAAATCCTTACCCTCGATTCTCGAACAACAGTTATTTGTGGTTTTCTCGCTAGATGGATCAAAACCCACGATATCCCACCAATGTAAAGTGGTTCGGTTATACGACTACTTCAAGTAATCGATCTTCATTAGCGGAGGGTCCACAACCCGTGGAAAATCTCTTCCGTCGATCTGACCCTTCGTTTGAAGTTCGATGGTAAAAAGTGCCTCCTCTCTTCCAAACACTCAGTCTTGCTCTTTTCTTACCTATCTTGTTAGTCTCAAATCGCCCTAAAATAAAGTTAATTAGTGATCCATTCTAAAAGAATTTATACGATCGAAATTAATAATCCTTACCTTGGATGATTTGAAAGATCACTTCTTAAAAGTTGGCTTCAACAAAGATCCTTAAAATCCTTTCCAAGGATTTAGCCTAGGAGAGAAAATAAGAGAATCATGATTCTAGATTGGTCAAAGTAAAAAGAAATAATGAAAACGATTGACGAAAAGTATTACTTACCCACTTGAAGATTCGACCTAAAACAAGAAGAAGAGAATAAAAATGGATTTGGTGGTTGTGGTTTGCACAAAAAAGAAAAGAGAAAAAGATGTGATTTATGGCTAAAATAGTTTCGATTTTCAAAGAAAGAAAAGGAGAAAGGAAATCGAAATAGTATATGATTCAGTTGGCAAAAGAAGATGAAAATAGATGTTGATTGTTGGTGTTGATAGGAAAATAGTTTCGGTTGAGAGTGAAGAAGAAAGAAAAATAAAAAGAGAAGGAAAGAGAAAAGGAAGAAAAAGAGAAAGAGAAAGAGAGATTTAAAAGAAGAAGATGATGATGATGATGATGTTGATTCTCAAAAGAAAAGAGATGTGTTTAGGGACCAATGTGCATTTGGCCAAGAGGGAGAAATTGAAGAAAAATGGTTCTTTGAACTTTGGTAGATTCGGCAATGAGAGAAAAAGAAAAGAAGAAAAATGTTTTCCAATCTTTTGATGCTTATGACTAAAGAAAACAAGGTTTTGAGAGAATAGGAACTTTAGCCAAAAATGGTCAAAACAAGAGCCAAAACAAAGAGAAATTTTTACCTAATGTCAATAGCAAGATTCGGCTAGGAGGAGAGTTTTTGGAGAAAAGAGAAAAGATGCACAATTGCTAGGATTTTTGGCCAACTATCACCCCCTAACTCAAGTCAAATTCGGCCAACTAGGAAGCCAACATTATCCCCCTTTTTCCTCCACAATTCTTCCCCATCAACCCTTAATTTGCTATCACCATTAACCATCCTCTTTAGCCCCTAAAATCGACTAGGTTCATGGTCAAATGACCATGAACAAGTTTCAAAACATTGCCCATATATCAAGCCTTTTGTCCCCTATCTTATCATCCTATCTTGATTCCATGCCATAAGTCTTTAGCTTGCCTTTTCATATGGTCATATAGCCAAAATTAAAAGAATGCTCATCCATTCTAGAAGGGTCTTGGCCGACACTATAGGGAAGGAAACAAAAATAAAATCCTCCCATTTGCTAGCTAGGGGATTCGAACCTCTCCCCTCAAGCACTCATCCATGCATCCTAACCACCTTGCCAATTACTCATCTTATGCTTAAAACTCCTTGTCATTATTTCTTAAAGCCTAACATGCTTAGCTCCATCTTAATTATTAGAAATTAAAAGTTCCACTAAGCATTCATTTAATTAATGAAGTTCAAAAATAACTTCCAAAACATACTCAATCATAATTAAGCATGCAACATTATTTAATTAAGTAAGATGCATAACCCCTAATTATTAGGATGTTAAACAAGTTATATGTGAGATTTCGCCATACAAAGCTTCCAACAAAGCCTGCTTTTATGAATCTGCTATGGTTGTGAAGTTCTTTAATAAATATGTATGTTTAAATATGCTTTATCCATGAAGTTTCTTATATGAATTTGCATGTATGGATTGTTATATTCATGAATCTTTCTATATGAGTATGTATGTTTGAATCCGCCATATTGTGAATCTTCTTCTATGTATCCACATGTATAAGCTATTATATCCATGAATTTTTGTCTATGAGTTCGTATGTATGAGTCCGCATATAAGAGTTCGCATCTTGTAATCCACATGAAAGATTTTGCAAGATAGTCCGCCAAGTTAATCCAAAATGACTCTTTCTCCATTCGGTGGATTTTATATTAAGCTTTTACGCAACAAGTCTGTACGAAGAGACTATATGTTTCATGATCTTTCATAGGGGAAATTCTCATGCATTATGTATTGCACCTCTATGTGGTTCAAGCCCATACATAAGTTGTGGAATATGATCACACAAGTTTTAGCTAAGCAAAATCTCTAATGAATTCTTAAATTGAAGTAACTTATTTTTAGAACTCACTAAGTTCCTCATGAACTTACCATGTTTCTCTTTCTCATTTCAGGTATTACCAAACTATTGTTCGTGGGAAAAAAGGGAACTAAGCTAGAATCTTCGAAGTCTTGTGTGAGCTTTTCACCCCTAATTTTATAACATGTGTAGATATCGGGACAATGCATGGTTTAAACTTTTGTTTTGTACTTGTATAAGAACTTTTCAAATCCAATTCAATTTGTATTTACACTTAAGGAACTAGTTGGATAGACTATTGTAATTAGCCTAATTTGCCTGGGCCCATTAAAACCAAACAAACACAAAAAATAATAAACCAAACAATAATAAATAGTCCATTTTAAACCCAATACAAGCCCAATTCAAACCCTAGGCCTAACTAGCCCATAACCTAAACAAAAATCAGAAACCCTAACCCTAGGTCAGCCCTGCCACCTCCGCGCCTCCGTACACCACCACATCCTCACTCTGTACACCGCCACGTCACTCCATACCTGCAAAAGGACAAAAACACAGTAGAGAAAAAAACAAGGAAAAAATATTGTATTTTTATTTTTCAGCTATAAAGCCATAAGAAAGGATTGTAGTCTTTTTTTTTACAGATACAAAAAATGAATCCGAAAAAATCACAAGAGTAGATCAACAAAGGTTTTTTCTTTTCTTTTTTTCTTTCTTTCTTTTCTACTTTTCGAAAAACTGTTATACACATACAAAGATTTTATTTTATATTTTTTTATATATATATATATATATATATATTAAAATATAGTATAAAAAAGGGAGAAAAAAATGTACTTGGGCGGTCCAACCACCATCTTGGTGGTGGCGGTGGCGGATGGCGTCGATCGCATCGGTGCCATTTGGTGAGAGGGCTGAGAGAAACATTTGAGAGCTTTTTTTTTGGGGGGGGGGAGGGTGTGAAAAATGAAATTTTCTTCAAAACAAAATAGCTTTTATAGATAAGTAAAACGGCGTCGTTTTGAAGTTTAGGTTCAGAGACCAAAACGACGTCGTTTTCGTCTCTGAGCCGTGACCCGACCCATTTTCCCTCAGGATCCGTGTGTTTTTGCGGTGAAGGGGTTATTTATGCGTGAGGTCCCTCCGCTTTTAAGGCTTGTTGCGATTTGGTCTTATTTCTTTTTTTTTCTCTTTAATTTTTACCCTGTAATTTTTGTAGTGTTTCAATTCGGTCCATACTGAAGTTATGCGTTTTGGGGACAGGGATATTATCCCATTTGGTCCCCCATTTCATTCGCGTATCACAATTTGGGCCCGATATTTTATTTTTATTTCGTTTTTTCCTTTAAATTCTATTTTAATTTTAATTTAATCCTTGTTTGATTAATTTGATCATTTATATTAGATTTATCAATTCATTTATTTATTTATCATTTTCTCACTCTTAAAATATTTAAATTTAATATAAAGCATTATTTTATTTTATTTTTTTAAATATTTAAACTTAACATTATGTATACATTTTATCTATTTCGTATTTTTTATCCTCTATTATTATTACTATTATTATTTTATTTTTATCATTAGTATCCCCATTATTATTATTATTATTATTATTATTATTATTATTATTATTATTATTATTATTATTATTATTATTTTTATTTATTTATTTATATATTTTATTATCATTATTATTATTATTTTATTATTATTTCTAATATTACTAATATTATTATTTTTAAGCGGTTTTACCTAATATTCATTCATTTGTTTGTTTGTTTGTTCATTATTTTTTAAAATTAGTTTTTTTATTTTTCATTTATTTACTTACTCATTATTTTTATAATTAGTTTATTTATTTTATTTATTTATTTATTTTTGTTTTTATTATTTATCTTATTTTTATTTTTGCTCTTATTATTGTCATTTGCATTAACGCATTTATTATTAGCCTGTTATGCATATTAGTACTGCAATTCATTTTTTGCATTTTACTATAAAATTGTGTTACATTAATCTTTATTTGATACATAATTTTTTTATTAAGCAATCTTTTGTAATTCGAGATTCGAGAAATCGTACCCTAACTTACTAGGTTTCAATTTTTTCTCGTCGCGCCTAAAGAACCGATTATCTTTTTTTTTAAATCAAAGCGCATAAGTTAAATAAAAACTTATTCTCGGGAATTCAAAATATATTGTGTCCTAACTCACTGGATGTGACATTTTGTCATCTCGAGGTAAGAATTTATAAAAACAAAGGCAATATTCTGTATTTGGAATTTTGAGAAATTGTGCCCTAACTTACTGGGTTTCAATTTTTCATTTGACCCAAATAACTGAATATCCTTCTTAAATTTAAATGCACAAGTTTTAAAAGTCAAAAGGCAAGCTTAGTTTCGAGGATTCGAAATGTCGTATCCTAACTCACTAGGCATGACATTTTACTTATTCGAAATAAGCGGGTCTCAGCATCCAATTTAATTTATTCAAGTTTTTTTAAACAAAGAGGATCGTATTTTAAAATCTTTTTAAATTTTCGACATTATGACGTTAATCAATCAATTCGGTACAAATTTAGGGCGTTACGAGGGTGCTAATCCTTCCTCGTGCGTAACTGACTCCCGAACCTATGTTCTCAAATTTTGTAGGCCAAAATCATCATTTTAATAAATCAAAACATTTTAATGATAAATCTTAAGGTGACCCGATCACACCTCAATAAAAAGGATTGGTGGCGACTCCATTTTTGTTTTTAAAGTCGACCCCCGTTTAAAAAAAAATAGTTTCGACAGCTTGGCGACTCCACTGGGGACCAAAAAGAGAGTCAAGCTGGAAAATTGATTATTTTTTGTCCTGCTATCGAAAATTGAAAATCAGGTTTGAAAAACTACGACCATTTTATTACATTTGTTTGTGTTATTTCATATGATTGTTGTGGTTTGAGTCTCGTAGAATATTTCCGCATCATATTGCATAATGACCTTTCGGTCTTACCTATTTTAAGTGGGAGTTAGAAGCTACTCCTTCGTGAGGTTTTCACCTCCGTGCAGGATAGTGGACCACTTTCGGGATATATCCGTACTTATGTCTTCGTGAGATTTTCACCTCTTTGCAGCCATAGGGAAATGTATTCCCTTGAATTGAACTTGGTCCTATGAGGCTCGTGCACCAGCTAGAGCATATGCTATACGTGCCAGAGAGGATGCTTCTTCCCCAGATGTTATCACTGGTACTTTCACTCTTTATGATACTACTGTGATTGTATTGATTGATCCTAGTTCGACTCATTCATATGTGTGTGAAACTTTAATATCTAGTAAGACTCTGCCTGTTGAGTCTACCGAGTTTGTGATTTGTGTGTCTAACCCCTTGGGTCGATGTGTACTCGTTGATAAAGTGTGTAAAAGTTGCCCGTTGATGATTTGGGATTCATGTTTTCCAGCTGATTTAATGTTGTTGCCTTTTGGATGAGTTCGATATAATTTTGGGGATGGACTGGTTAACTTTGCACGATGTTGTGGTTAATTACAAAAGAAAGACTTTTGATTTGAGATGTCAGAACGGTGAGATCATCCAGATTGAATCTAATGACCTGAATGGATTACCGATAGTAATATCCTCGATGTTAGCTCGTAAGTATGTGAGAAAAGGATATGAAGCTTACTTGGCCTTTGTGTTGGATAATAAAGTGTCTGAAAAGCATATTGAATCTGTACCAGTTGTGTGTAAAAACCAGATGTATTTTTGAAGAATTATTAGGTTTACCACCAGTTCGAGAGATTGAGTTTGGTATTGAACCAGTACCGAGGACAACACCGATTTCAATAGCTCCATATCGGATGGCACCTACTGAATTGAAAGAGTTGAAAGCACAGTTGTAAGAGTTGATAGATAGGGGATTTGCACGCCGAGTTTCTCTCCTTGGGGTGCACCAGTTCTATTTGTGAAAAAGAAATATGAGACTACGCGAATGTGTATTGATTATCGGTAGCTGAATAAGGTGACTATAAAGAATAAATACCCGTTGCCTTAGATTGAGAACTTGTTTGATCAATTGAAAGGGGCTTCAGTGTTTTCAAAGATAGATTTGAGATCGACTTATTATCGATTCTGTAGTCAAAGATTACGATGTCTTCAAGATCGCATTTGAACGAGGTACAGACATTTTGAGTTCCTGGTTATGCCTTTTGGACTTACTAATGGACCTGTTGTTTTTATGGATTTGATGAATCAAATTTTTAGACAGTATTTGGATCGGTTTATGGTAGTGTTTATAGATGATATCCTGATCTACTCCAGAGATGAAATCGAACATACCGAGCATTTGAGATTGGTGCTACAAACTTTACGAGATCAACAAATGTATGCAAAGTTTAGTAAGTGTGAGTTCTGGATGAATTAAGTCAGCTTTTTGGGTCATGTTGTTTCAGCGTCAGGCATTCGGGTTGACTCGAACAAAATATCAGCTATACTTGATTGGAAACCACCAAAGAATGTTTCTAAAATTGAAGGTTTCTGGGACTTGCTAGATACTACAGACGATTCGTGAAAGGTTTTTCTATGATAGCCACATCATTGACAAAGCTACTATAGAAAGATGTCAAGTTTGAGTGGACGGAAAAGTGTCAGAAAGGTTTTGATCAGTTGAAAGCTCTTTTGACCAAAGCTCCAGTGTTAATTCAGCCTGAATCGGGTAAAGAATTTGTCATGTACAGTGATGCTTCTTTGAATGGTTTGGGTTGCGTTTTAATACAATAAGGCAAAGTAGTAGCCTATGCTTCGAGACAGTTGAAGCCTCATGAAAGAAATTATCTGACCCATGATCTGGAATTAGCAGCCATTGTTTTCACGTTGAAGATTTGGAGTCATTACTTATTCGGTGAGAAATGCCATGTTTATTCAGATCACAAAAGTCTGAAGTATTTGATGACTCAGAAAGATTTGGACTTGAGACAATGCAGATGGTTAGAGCTGTTAAAAGATTATGAATTAGTGATTGACTACCATCCGAGGAAAGCCAATGTTGTTGTGGATGCCTTAAGTCAAAAATCATTATTTTCTCTTCGTGTGTTGAACGCACATATGGTTATGCCTGGTGATGGTTCGATCATAGCCAAGCTGAAGGTAAGACCGTTGTTTATTCAACAAATTTGTGATGCACAGAAAATTGAAAAAGATACAGTTGCTAGACGAGTTCAGTGTGGAAATGATGCAGAGTCAGAGTTTTGAATCGATGAAAATGATTGTTTGAACTATAAAGGCCGAATATGTGTTCTGAGGAATGTGGATTTGATTCAGATGTTATTGAACAAGGCTCATAATAGTCGATTGTCGATACATCTAGATAGCACGAAAATGTATAATGATTTGAAACAGTTTTACTGGTGGTCCGGTATGAAACAAGATATATCTGAATTTGTTTCAAAGTGTTTAATTTGTCAGCAAGTAAAAGCCGAGCATCAAGTACCTTCTGGGTTACTTCGGCAGATTATGATACCTGAATGGAAATGGGATAGAATTACTATGGATTTTGTATTCGGTTTGCCTACGACACCGAGCAAGAAAGATGAAGTCTGGGTTATAGTGGATAGACTGACCAAATTAGCTCACTTTGTTCCTGTTCGTACGGACTATTCACTCGATAAACTTGTTGAGTTGTATGTATCTCAAATTGTGAGGTTACATGGTGTGCCGAATTCCATTGTGTTAGACAGAGACCCGAGATTCACATCACGATTTTGGAAGAAGTTACAAGATGCTTTGGTACTAAACTCCACTTTAGCACAGCCTTCCATCCGCAGACAGATGGTCAGTTTGAATGAACCATTCAGATACTTGAGAACATGTTGAGATGTTGCGTCCTTGAGTTTGAAGGTACATGGGAAAGATACTTACCTTTGATTGAATTTTCTTATAATAAGAGTTTTCAATCTAGTATCAAAATGGAACCTTATGAAGCTTTATATGGACGCAAGTGTCGTACACCATTGTATTGGACCGAGCTCAGTGGAAATAAGATACACGGGGTTGATTTGATTAAAGAGATTGAACAGAAAGTGGCTATAATCAGAGATAGTTTGAAAGCCGCCTCGAATCATCAAAAGTCCTATGTTGATTTGAAACGTAAAGGCATTAAGTTTTAGGTCAGAGATCAGGTATTTCTGAAAGTTTCCCCGTGGAAGAAAGTACTCCGATTTGGTCAAAAAGGCAAACTAAGTCCGAGATTCATCATACCGTATGAGATCATTGAACGTATCGGGCCTGTTGCTTATAGATTGAAGTTGCCTTCTAAATTAGAAAACATACACAATGTATTTCATGTTTCGATGCTCCGTAGGTACAGATTAGATCCATCACATGTGATTTCTCCGTCTGAAATTGAAATTCGATCCGATATGATGTACGAGGAGGAACCGATCCATATATTAGCCCAGGAAATGAAAGAGTTGAGAAACAAGAAAATTCCATTAGTGTAAGTACTATGGAATGTACACAGAGTTGAAGAGACTGCGTGGGAGCCTGAGGATTCAATGAGGCAACAATATCTGACTTTTTTTAACGGTAAGATTTTTGGGGACGAAAATCCCTAAGGAGGGAGAGTTGTAACAGTCCAAATTTGACCCTAATCAGAACGGTGGTTTTGGGACCACGAATCTAAGTCCAAAAATTTTAAATATTATTTTAGGTGTTTGTTATATGTGAATTAATGTGTGTGAAAGTTTCGTATGAAAATTTTATCGTTTGAATGTTTAATTTGACAAAAAGGACTTAATCATGTAAAGTGTAAAAGTTGCATACTATAGTGAAAAGTGCTAAAATGATAATGGCTTTTTAATATGAGGTATTAAAAGGGCAAATAGCCTATTTTTAAGTTAGTGGGTGGTATATGACAAAAGTAACCTTAAGTTATATGTTATAAAATTTTATAATATAAGGTTATATTAGTAAAAAAGTAAATAACATAATATATGTTAAATAAAACATAAGAAAAATGTAACATCCCAAACCCGGCCTAAACGTTATGACCAGATCTGGTATGTCACAGGGAGAAAGGTTGAAAAGAAACTTTGAAATCCTGATGGAAACCGTAAGTTTGAAACTTTTTATTTCAGGTGATGTTTTGAAAATAGTGGTTTGTAGCTTAAGAAAAATTTCCAGGTTGGATTAACCGTTCATTACAATCTATGTTAACACTTGTGAGAAAAATAGATATTTTAGGTTGCAGTTATTTAGAAGAAAACTTCTTTTTAACTACTAAGTTTAAGTCGTAAAGTAATGTTGTATCAAAGTGGAATAATAATGTAAAACCAAATAGCAGTTGATCGTGTCAAACAGTCGAGTTTTAAAATTTATAAAAATAATGATCGAACCTGTAGACTAACTATAACAACGATAGAGGCAAGTGCACCTATCGAACAGTAGTATATTTTAGGCAAGAATATCTTATCGAACCCAAGGGAACCTAAAAGTACTACTACTCACTTTCTTTCTATTATTTAGCCTGAAATATAGAGTGAATGGTTGATTTATCTAATACTAAATGAAATACTTAAACTAAATGCAAAGACAAAAAAATGAATTGGAGAAAGACTTTAGGAAATCTCAGTTGATGAAGACAATACCCTCAAGAAGAATCCACCTATGACTTCACTTATCATTTATTCCCCAAACCATATGATTTCTTTACTTAGCTTGATCCGTGAGACTCCCTAACCTATATTAAACCCTCTCTTGAGGCGAATAATGTCTAACCTTAGGTTAATTAGTGGAACTCTCGTTCTCTTATAATAACCCCTAAGGAAGTAGTAAATCGATCAATGGACTCCCATATTAGGTTTCACCCTAATCCGGTAAAATCTCGTAACCCTATCTCTAGGTGCCCGATCAACTTCGCTCAATTATGCTAGATCTACTCTTAGGCAAGGTCTATTCCTCCTCCACCTAAGCACATCAGATCAAATTAAGCGACATAATTAAGAACAAACTAAGTACTTATCATATAATTTAGAAATCAACTAACAAAATCCATCATAGGTTTCATCCCCTTCAGGTATCTGAAGGGTTTAGTTCATAACAAAGTAGGAAAACATCTCAAGAGAAAAGATAAAGCAAAATAGAAGAAATCCCGAAAACCCCTTGAAGGAATTGAAAAGGAGATCCTCGTCTTGAGTAGAACTTTGACTTCTTAAGATGGATCAACTGGCTATCTTTGAGTATTTCCCTAAAAGATGAAAGCTTCGACAAAAGCCTCTGCCAAAAAAAACGTCCTCCCTTTAATGTCTGCCTTAGGTTGTTTATATAGGCTTTTGAGATGCTTTACTTGGCTCCTAAGTACCTCTTTCAAGTAGAACTACTATTAGGGTGTTTAAGTAGACATAGGAGTATGTTTCTTTGGCTTCAAGCATCAAATTTTGAGTGAAATTTCTCATTCCCATGGCATAGGCACGCCCATGGCACACTCCGTGTCAATCGGGGTTGGGCCATGCCTTGATTCTATCGTTTTGGGCATGGCCGTGGTACGATCGTGTAAGTCGGGATTCAGGGCGTGCTTCAGGTCTGTCGATTGGGACACGGCCATGTAGATCGCTTGACACGCCCATGTGTGGTAATGAGATGATGCGCGGCCGTGCAACCCGTGAGTTAGGCCGTGCTCTAGGTAGTCGGCGAGACACGGCCGTGCAAGCTTTGTGCCAGGCCATGTTGATTTCTTGCTAAGGCCCAATTACTCCATTTTGAGCCCGTTTTGTGTTCTTTTTCTCATTGGGTGCTTTCCTGAGTATATGACATGAAAAGAAAGGATTACAAGCACCTATAAATCAAGGGCTAAATCATCAAAAAGCATACTAAATGTGGGATTAAAATATGTTACTTTTATGGTTTATCAAATACCCCCACACTTAAGCTTTTGCTTGTCCTCAAGTAAAATTCTCAACTTACAATTAGAAAAAACTTTCCATAATTCATAATATTCATCAATCATGCCTCATCATAATTCATAGATAATTTATACATGGATAATTCAACTCAAAGAGCCCTAAAGATTTGAACGAGATAAGTCATGATTTTGTCGCATGAAAACATAGGTGTCTCTCCTTATTGAAATAATTACCCTTAATTCAAAACCGACAAGGACTGACATCCATACTAAAGATTCACTCAAATCACTCAAGGGTGTTTAAGGTTCACAATAAGGCACTCAAGAGTCGAACCTGAAAAGTTAATCCCATAGGCTTGCCTGAAAAATCAGATCTCCACCACTGTATATGAGATGATACACAAATCAAAAGGTCTTTATTAGGGTTGTAACGGGGCTAGGGTTAAAGGTGTGGATACAGGCTGAATTAGAAAGTTAGAGTCGAGATTGACTTGACAAATTACCTAACTAGAAACAATGAACTAATATAAGTACTTACATCAATTGAAAGCCAATAATACCTACTATTGATAATTACTCTATAATAACGAGTATTTCCCTCACTTGAAATTTTATAATACTTTAATCCGAGCTTTTTCTTCAACAATTGGAGTTTAAATGCTCTAAGCTCTTTTGTATACTACTAATATTGAATAAACTTGGATATATATATATTTTTTAAGAACAAACTAAAAAAAACATAATAGAAGGAAATTTGATAATTGAAATAACCTAATTCGACAACTGATCAAATCAATTCTCGTTAGAGGGGTAGTCAAAAGAATATTGATAACAAATACAAAGGGTTTTGGGTTAATATCAAATGGGTAATTCAATAAAAAGGGTTGCTAGGATCAAATGGGTTTACTAGGGGTTATTTATGTAGGTAGGCTTTTTAGTGGAGTGAATAGGATAAAACCTAGGTGCCTTTATCATCTCAGTATATCAAATCATTAATGTGGTCTCGACATGTATAAACGAGGCAAGTTCTAGAATAACAATTCAAAGTTGACATACTCATAATCAATTAAAGTGAGCATGAAAAAGAATATATGCTCTGTAAGGCTCAAATTCTCACAAAAAATTATAGGTGTTGACATCAATCCTTATAAATTTTGAACTTCAGGGTAATATTCAAATTCAGTTCAACAACCTATCAAATTCTGATTTTTGAAAAAATAGACTTATCATGCTTGATTCTCTTGTATTCTTTTGAAATTTAATCATCACTACACAATTATCAATAACTTAATCCAAAACATATCAATAAAAATCATAAATCATTAGAAATTTCATCCTAATTATTAGTATGAGAAAATTACATAAAAACAATACTAAATTCAGGATTAATGAAAAATTAGGCATTAAATTGAGAATTATGCGAAAAGTTAGGCACTATTACCCCCCCACACTTAAGATGTACATTGCCCTCAATGTACAAAGATAGGTAATAACAATTAATATAAGATCAAAAGATAGGGATACTGTGACACTTCCTGAATTTTGGATGATTCCTGGAGTCTTTGGTGGCGGTGATGGTGTTTTCTATGGGCCTGGTGGTGTGGCTACCGAGAAGCAATTTGCTAGATGAAGAAATTGGGTAGCCTGCGAAGATATAGTCAAGAGATCTAGAGAAATAATAATTTACTAATAATATAATTAAATATTAAGAAAATAAAGAGAAGGAGACTAAGAAGAAAACTGAAATTTAAAGAAAAGACTAGTGGACTAAGGAGTCCTTATTAGTAGATGGTTCGTGTGGTGGGTATGATTTCTAAGGCTACGGAGTGTTGGTGATGGTGGAAGTGGCATGATTCCCTAGTAGCCTTTAGAACCCATGGCGTGTCAATTAGCTGAAGCTATCGGCATGAACTCATGTTGAGGTCTCCTCTGAGGAGACAATGCTTACCTTCTTACGCTCCTTCGGCATGATTTTTGTGTTGCTCAAGAGTCTTGGACCTTTTCTATGAACAGAGAGAAAAATTTGAAAGAAAGAGAAGTAAGAAAGAAGATGGGAAAAAGGGGAAGGGCTGTGGGATTTAAATAAGATTTCAAATCTGGCACGTTCCCACGCCCGTGTACCGCGGTCGCATCGTACAGTTGTGTTGTGGAGTGTGTTTGTTCTTCCACGCCCGCTTGTCGTTTGGCACACCGTTCCTAAAAGGCTAGTATGTGAGCATGGATGGAATGTATGGGCGTGGTCTGCCCGTGCTCAATAAGTCAGTATCTTAGCACGGTTGTGAGGCATGGCCGTGCTATTTTGTCGGTGCCCGTGGTGTGGGTGGCTGGATCCATGGCGTTAGGGGGTGGGTGGACTGACTTGCAAGGCTCTGCTCGGTCAGTGTAGTGGTTTTGGTGGTCCACACAGCCACGGGCACAGCCGTGTGTAAGGCCGTGTGGCCTGGAAATCTGTATTTTTGTGCTAGTTTAAATGTTGAGAGAAGAAAAAAGAAAAGAAAATAAAATAAATTTGAAAGTAAATAGTGTTAGTGCTCGAGTTGCCTCCCGAGAAACACTCATTTATAGTCTTAAGCTAGACTGTCCTTGACTTTGAAAATTTTAGGGAAGTTTAAAAGTTTGAATATTTTCCCTCTTGCTGACAGTTTTATTTTCATGACAAAGTTTAGGTCGAAAAGCATTTACCTTGAAATTGCCGAATATTGGATTACTTACCTCGACTATTTCGTGTGGGAAAATATCGTGTACCTGAAGAAGTATTTCACCCTTTTTCTTTAGGTCTGTTGAAGTGATGTGAGGATCGGCTTTGTCTAACAGCACCTGGCGTCTTATTTTAAATTGATTTGATGTCCCTATAAGCTCTTCTGGTGGTTCCTTTGGTTTTACTTCGTGTGGATCCGGCTTTTCTTTGGTGTGTATCTTCTTCTCTTCTAAATTGTTGATCTTACGATTTTGGTTCTGGTGTGATTTTTCTGTGATGACTTGGGGGCTATGAGTTGGCTCAGGTTTGATGCATTGTGATGTTTCCTACGATAAAGGTTGAACAATTTGATTATCTATTAAAATGACTTTCTTACCTTCATCTTCTGTTGTTTTGGCTGAGTCGAGAGCTTGAAGATTGACCGATGCTTCTCCTACACGAAGTATGAGTTCTCCTGTGGCAACATCAATTTTAGTCTTGGCAGTTGCAAGAAAAGGTCTTCCTAAAATTAAAGGGATTGAATTTTCCTCATCCATGTCTAAAAAACAAAATCTACAGGGAAAACAAATTTATCGATTTTTACTAAAACGTCTTCAATAATGCCCTTAGGCATTCTAATAGTTTTATCAGCTAGTTGAATACTCATCCTAGTTTGTTTGGGCTTCCCTAGATGTAGTCGTTTAAACAGTCCATAAGGCATGACATTTATACGTGCCCCTAAATCGGCTAACATATTATCAATAGTTAAACTACCAATTAAACATGGAATCGTAAAACTCCCTGGATCTTATAGTTTCTATGGTAGTATGTTCTGTAGCATTGCTAAGCATGTTGCGTTGAGTTCCATATGGTGCTCTTCATCTATTTTGTGTTTGTTCGTCAAGAGCTGTCTTAAAAATCTCCTTGAGTCGGGCATCTGGAAAAGAGCTTCAAGAAGAGGTAAGTTAATATGTAATTTATTTAAAAGTTTTAGAAATTTACCGAATTGTTCCTCAGAATCATCTTTTTTTAATGCTTCGGGATAAGGTATGCAAGGTTGGTACTCTTTGATTACCGGTGTTTCTTGTGCTACCTCAATTTTACCTTTTTCTTCCTTGGTTTCTTGTGCTGATGTGGGCTTGTCTACATTTGTACCCTCTTGAGATGTGATGGCTTGGATCTGTTCTTTTGGGTTTATTTCTATGTTGCTTGGTAGACGTCCTTATTGACGTTCAGAAATCAGATTTGTAAGATGTCTCATAGAACTCTAAGAAATTAGCTATATGAGTATTTGGATCTTCGTCCTGCAAACCATCAAATTGAACAAACTGTTGAATCATTTGTATTGTGTTAGGCTTTAATTCAAAATTATTAGCAGCTATAGCAGGCTTAACAATACTAGATTCTACTCCTGTCAAATTAGGTTTAGCATAATCATACATAGTATACGGAGCATTCTGTTATTGCACATTTGGTGAATTGTTTTCGTCCATCCCTTCAGTAGGATTAGATCTGTCTTGTTGTTCTTCTCTTTGGTAGTCTAGAGCTCATCTAGTTTCTTTGCGAATTCTTCGAGTGGTAGCTTCAATGTCACTTTCGTATTCTAATGGTCCTCTCGGGTTTCTTCTAGTCATAAACTAGAGGCACCTCGCAAGTCAAGAAGGAAAGAAAGAGAATTAGTAATAAAAATTTAATCTAAAATAATAATTGAATAATGGCTAAAGTAATAGACATAGAGCTTTCTTAATATTTTGGAGTTTCCCGGCAACGGCACCAAAAACTTGATCGTGTCAAACAGTCGAGTTTTAAAATTTATAAAAAGAATTATCGAACCTGTAGACTAACTATGACAATGATAGAGGCAAGTGCACCTATCGAACAGTAGTATAGTTTACACAAGAATATCTTATCGAACCTAAGGGAACCTAAAAGTACTACTACTCACTTTCTTTCTATTATTTAGGCTAAAATATAGTGTGATTGGTTGATTTATCTAATACTAAATAAAATACTTAAACTAAATGCAAAGACAAAAGAATGAATTGGAGAAAGACTTTAGGAAAACTCAGTTGATGAAGACGATACCCTCAGGAAGAATCCACCTATGACTTCACTTATCATTTATTCCCCAAACCATATGATTTCTTTACTTAGCTTGATCCGTGAGACTCCCTAACCTATATTAAACCTTCTCTCAAGGCGAATAACGTCTAACCTTAGGTTAATTAGTGGAACTCTCATTCTCTTATAATGACCCCCTAAGGAAGCAGTAAATCGATCAATGGACTCCCATATTAGGTTTCACCCTAATCTGGCAAAATCTCGTAACTCTATCTCTAGGCGCTCGATCAACTCCGCTCAATTATGCTAGATCTACTCTTAGGTAGGGTCTATTCCTCCTCCACCTAAGCACGTCAGATTAAATTAAGCAACATAGTTAAGAACAAACTAAGTACTTATCATATAATTTAGAAATCAAATAACAAAATCCATCATAGGTTTCATCCCCTTCAAGTATCTGAAGGGTTTAGTTCATAACAAAGTAGGAAAACATCTCAAGAGAAAAGATAAAACAAAACATAAGAAATCCCTAAAACCCCCTGAAGGAATTGAAGAGGAGATCCTCCGTCTTGAGTAGAACTCTGACTTCTTGAGATGGATCAACTGGCTATCTTCGAGTATTTCCCTAAAAGATGAAAGCTTCGGTAAAAGCCTCTGCCAAAAAAAATTCCTCCCTTTAATGTCTACCTTGGGTTGTTTATATAGGCTTTTGAGATGCTTTACTTGGATCCTAAGTACCTCTTTCAAGTAGAATTACTATTAGGTGTTTAAGTAGACTTAGAAGTATGTTTTTTTGGCTTCAAGCATCAAATTCCGAGTGAACTTGCTCATTCCCGCTGCAAGGGCACGCCCATGGAACACGCCCGTGTCAATCAGGGTTGGGCCATGCCTTGATTATGTCGTTTTGGAGACGCCCGTGGCATGATCGTGTAAGTCGGGATTCAGGACGTGCTTTAGGTCTGTCGATTGGGACACGGCCATGTAGATCGCTTGACATGCCCGTGTGTGGTAATGAGATGATGCGCGACCGTGCAACTCGTGAGTTAGGCCGTGCTCTAGGTAGTCGGTGAGACACGACCGTGCAAGCTTTGTTACTAAATGACATGAAAAGAAAAGATTACAAGCACCTTCTATATAAATCAAGGGCTAAATCATCAAAAAGCATACTAAATGTGGGATTAAAATATGCCACTTTTATGGTTTGTCAGCAATGAAAAGGCCTTATTACATCAATTAAAACCCCAAATTAAAACGTCTTAAAAAGAAACTAAGTTTACTGAAAATAACAAGCTATGGCCTCCTCGAGTCTCTCCGGCTCCCAAGTCCACATCTTACTGATCACCTGCAAGGTTAAGCAGAGGGGGTGAGTCACCGACACTCAGTGCGTAAAACCCCCCTTAAATCACATAAATGGCTCCAAGCCACAGCTACATATTAGGCCTTAACCCACTCAAAGATAGCATGTACAAGTATGGATGCAATCTACCCGCCCAATACTAGATTTCCATCCTCTACAGACAACCCGTACCAGCCAATCACACCGTGGGGATTTCTGCAATCAACCCTCCATCCGCTACACTCCATATGTGGCACCTAGCCACTGGTGACAGAGTCACAAAATATCATATGTGGGGCCAACCCACTATGGTACCAAACCACTAGTGACAATCTCGAATAATCATATATGTGGGGCCAACCCACTGTGGTACCAAACCACTGGGATGAGTCACGAAATCATCAATATGTGGTACCAAACTACTGGTGGTTCCAAACCACTGAGACTTAGTCACGAATCAAGAATGTGTGGCCAACCCACGTGTGGTACCAAACCACTAGTGACAGTCTTATACTTCCCCTTAAACATCATATCCAACCCATGCATACAAGTGTCAAATGAATGCAGCAAGTTGTCAAGTGCACAAGATCATTATGGCATACAATCATTAGCGCATACATAAACAAAAGGGTACTTACCTGGTATTTTGGTCATGCCCAATGTGGCATAACGTCGATTCATCCAACCATTTCGGCTTTTCAACCCAGATATTTAATAACACATAATAATATTAACGTGTCTGAATTTTATACACTTGGTTACCCGTAACACTATGCTATTTATGTCAACACTATCACTTTCGGAAACTACTGTTATCTGCCTCCTATTTTGCTCAGAAGCCAGCCCACAACCCGGTGGCCAATCTCGAATAACAGATACCGCGCGCTTCTTGAACTTCGGGGCTGGGACTACGGGTCCAACCCCTCCTTTCGTTGGCTGACATTTGAGTCCATGAACAAAACCTTGGTCACTAGACCGGATTAAAGTAGTGAAATCGAACAAAAGAGAATAACACTCAAGACTAAGGGTCCTTACCTAGATCAACAAATCTCGGAGATCAATAAGGTTTAAACCTGCACCACTCGAGTACTTAAATCGACTAGAACCGATTATCCCTTTAAACACTCCAATCGCAGACCAAAATCTAGAAGAACGCGAAAGATAAAGCCCCCTATGATCGGCCAAGAGTTAAAGATTATGATTACTGCCTTCGGCACTCTACCATGAGAAAAGATGATTGAACCGAAAAGAAAACACTTACCCCAAACACTAGAGAAATCGATTGGGAAAGGAAGAAAATAGGTAACAGCAATCCACTAAAACAAGAGCCGAAAGAAGAGAGTAAGAATGCCAGAGGGTTTTGGCTAACCAATCAAAATAAAAACTGCCTAAACAAAAATAAGTTTCGGCTTCCTTTAAAAAGAAATCAAGAGAAGAAAATGAATGCAAAGATGACTAGAGAGATTCGGCTAAACCAAAAAGAACTTACCAAATGCCGAAGTTGTTCTGCTCTTGAAAAGAAAGAGATGGAGAAGAAAGGTGCTATCTACCAAGAGAGATTCGGTTAAGGTGTTAGAAAGAAAAGAGAAGAAAATGATAGGGTTTCGGCAAAATGTGTGGCTTCAGAGGGTTTTGGCTTTGATGTTTAATGGCAAAGAAAATAAAACAAAAGTGATGAGTGAAAGGCAATGTAGGTTTCGGCCAAGCACAGAAGAAAAAGAAAATAAGAAGAGGATTAGAAGGTGTTTTGGTTTTGGTATTTGAGAGAAAAGAAAAATGCACCAAGTGGTATGAGGGTGTTTCGGTTTTGACCAAAAGAAAAGAATAAAAGAAAGCTCTTGGTTCTTTCTAGCTTGCCGAAAATGCTCAACACTCCCTAATGCTATCATTAAACATTCAGCCACCCTCATAACATCACTAAACCGAGCCCGCACTCACACACCCCACATTCGGCCAAACTCTCTCCATCTCTCCCAATCTCATGATTCTCTCCACCGATCACTCTCCACTCCCTATTCAAACTTGTTGACCGATTCATTCTCCTTGAATTGCTCTCTTCCCTTCATTCAAATGTGTTGACACATTCAACACTCATCCACCAGAGTCCAAGCTGAAAACAACTCACCCCACTTGGCGTCAAAAAGAAATCCCTAAGAGGAAATCCACGCAGCTCGAACCTGCTCCTTGCCAGCTTCCCTGAGGCGTTACCTTCCTGAGCTTTAAGTGGTGCCTCCTTGCCACTTTACTAAAGCACTTCTTGTGTCTAACCATACAACTAACCACCCATAAGTCCTATCCCAATCAGCTTTCCCTTAAAGTGCCCAAAAAGCAAAAATTTTACTAAGGCTCCGGCTTACCCCTAAGTCATTCCTAGACCCTAAAGTACCCTAAACTAACATGTTAGACATAGCACACACACACAAACACATCAAATGCAAAGCCCCTAATTTTGGATGTTACAGTTTTACCCCCTTAAAATAATTTCGGCCTCGAAATTACCTGGTCAAAAGAGATGAGGGTATTACTGTCGCATTGATTCCTCGGGTTCCCATGTAGCTTCCTCAGAGTCGTGATTACGCCATAAAACCTTAACCAACGAAACCGTCTTTCTACGTAATACCTTGACATCACGATTCAAAATCTAAACTGGTTCCTCCTCAAAGGATAAATCAGCTCTCACTTCGATCTCCTCCACTGACACCACGTGAGATGGATCCGAACGATAATGTCTCAGCATCGATACGTGAAACACATCGTGAATCTAACTTAACTCTGCAGGCAACTCGAGTTGATAGGCTACTGGTCCCACACGCTTCACTATTCGATAAGGCCTGATAAACCTGGGGCTTAGCTTACCCTTCCGTCCAAACCTAAGCACTTTCTTCCACGGTGACACCTTTAAGAACACCTGGTCACCCACCTCAAACTCTATGTCCTTACGCCTGAGATCCACATAGGACTTCTATCTGTCCGAAGCTTCCTTCAACCGAGCCCTAATTAGCTTAACCTTATCTTTTGTTTCAGAAACCAATTCTAGACCCAGCATCTGACATTCACCCAACTCTATCCAACAAGTAGGAATGCGACATTTTTTACTATACAACGCCTTATACGGCGCCATCTGGATACTCAATTGGTAGCTATTATTGTATGCAAACTCCACCAAGGGTAAGAACTCTTCCCAACTACCTCTGAAGTCCATAACACAGCCTCTCAGCATATCCTCTAAAATTTGGATTATCCTCTCTGACTATCCGTCTGACTGCGGATGAAATGCTGTACTGAAATCTAATTTTGTACCCAACGCTTGATGCAACGCCTTCCAAAATCTTGACGTAAATCTAGGGTCTCTGTCCAAGATAATCGACTATAATTTAGCCAACTTCTGAAGAGAGTAGTCCACTCGCACTGGAATGAAATGAGCAGACTTCGTCAAACGATCAACCACTACCCAAATCGAATCCTTTTTAGTAGGTGTAAGGGGAAGCCCACTAACGAAATCCATTGTGATCCTTTCCCACTTCCACTGCGAAATCTTCACCGACTGCAACAAACCCGAAGGCAACTAATGTCCCGCTTTCACCTACTGACACGTCAAACACTTACTCACATATTCGGTTATTTCTCACTTCAGACCCGGGCACCAAATCTGTTTCCGCAAATCCTGATACATCTTACTTCCTCTAGGATGCATAGCATATAGCTGCTATGTGCTTCCTGCAAAATCCTACGCCTCAACTCTGAATCCTTCGGCATACAAATCCTTCCTCGAAAACACATAACCCCATCACTGTTAAGACTATAATCCTCTACCTCACCATTCTGCACCTGAAGTAGTCGAGCACCCAAGACATCATCTAACAACTATTTTCTTTAATCTGATTTATCCACGTCGATTTCATCTGAAGCTCAGCCAAAAAACTCCCATCATCATACAAGCTAAGATGTGCAAACATCGCCCTCAAATCTGAGATTACCCTAAGACTCAATCCATCTGCCACTACGTTAGCTTTACCCGGATGGTATTTGATCGAACAATCGTAATCCTTTAACAACTCGATCCATCGCCTCTGTCTTACATTCAATTCCTTCTGGGTAAGGAGATACTTTAAGCTCTTATGATCTATATAAATGACGAACTTCTCCCCATACAGATAATGTCTCCAAATTTTCAGAGCAAAAACCACCGCCGCCAACTCCAAGTCATACGTGGGATAATTCAACTCATGCGGTCTTAACTGTCGAGACACATATGCGACAACCTTTCTGTCTTGCATCAACACACATCCCAGACCCATGTATGACGCATCACAGTAAACCACGAACTCCTTCCCAGCCTCTGGCTGAATCAACACTGGAGCTTCCGTCAGAATCCTTTTTAGCTTCTCAAAACTTTCCTGCTACTTGTCAAACCAAACAAACGGAACCTCTTTCCGCAACAACTTGGTTAATGGAGCCGCGATCAAGGAGAACCCCTCAACGAATCTTCTATAATACCCAGCTAGACCAAGAAAACTTCTTATTTCTACCACAGACTTAGGTGGCTTCCAATCCAGCACAGCTTCGACCTTCCGGGGATCAACCCTAATCCCCTCAGCAGACATAACATGACCCAAAAAGGTAACTTCTTTTAGCCAAAACTCACACATACTGAATTTGGCAAAAAGTTGCTTCTCCCTCAGAGTTTGTAAGACCACACGAAGATGCAAATCATGCTCCTCCTCCGATCTGGAATAGACCAAGATATCATCTATGAATACTACAACGAATCGGTCCAGATAGGGCTGGAAAACCCGATTCATCATGTCCATAAACGCTGGTCAAACCAAATGGCATCACCAGAAATTCATAGTGGCCATAGCGAGTTCAAAATGCCGTCTTATGAATGTCCGCCTCCTTGACCTTAAGTTGATGATAACCTAACTGCAAATCTATCTTCGAAAAGACTGAAGCCCCCTTTAGTTGATCGAACAAGTCGTCAATCCTCAGCAGCAGATACTTATTCTTGATGGTCAACTTGTTCAACTGACGGTAGTCAATGCACATACGCATTGATTTGTCCTTCTTGACAAATAGCACCGGCGCTTCTTAAGGTGATACACTCGGTCGAATAAAACCCCGATCTAACAGATCCTGAATCTAAGCCTTTAATTCCACCAATTCTTTGGGCACCATCCTATAAGGGGCAATTGAAACAGGCATTGTCCCTGGATAAAGATCAATACCAAATTCCACCTCACGATCCGGAGGCAATCCAGGAAGCTCTTCTGGAAAAACATCAAAAAACTCCTTTACTGTTCTAACATTCTCCACGGCCAAATCCTTACCCTCAAAGGCACAAACCATAGCTATGAACGCCTCACAACCCTTCTTCACCATTCATTCAGCCTTTATAGCAGATATCACATTAGATAAATAGTTCCTCCTCTCACCTATTACCACCACTTCTTCATCCTCAAGAATTCTCAACACCATGCGTCTGGCAGCACAGTCCAGAATCGTTCGATACCTCTCTAGCCAGTCCATGCCTAAGATCAGGTCAAACTCTCCGAACAGTAATTCCATCAGCTCAGCTGGAATAACCATCCCTTGAACTTCTAGAGGTACACCCCTATAAAGTATGTTCACCACTACCGTTGTCCTAGCGGGCTAACTACGGTCATCTCCCTAGAGACAATCTCAGAGTCTATTCTTAAAGTCCCAGATATCCCACTAGAAAAATATGGATGTGTTGATCATATCTCAATCAATGCAGTATAAGGCAACTTATAAATAAGAAACGTATCGGTTATGACGTCAGGTGCATCTCCTCTTCTCGACGTCTAGCTGCATAGACCAGCCCAGGTCTCCTTGCATCACTGCCCTCAGCACCTCTGCCTGGTGCTCCACATCCACGACCAAGACCATTATCACCTCTGACCGGACCTCGACCTCTCTATGGTTGCTGAACCCCTCTACCTGACTGAACATAACCTTGACCCATTGATTGTACTCTGCCCCTCTCTTATGGACAGTCCCTTATTCGATGCCCTGTAGACCCACACTTGAAACAGCCTCTATTACCAACCCAACACTCACCAAAATTAAATTTATCACATCGAGCACACCTCGAAGGCTGACAATCAATAGCAGGTCTCAAAACACGATTCGGCCCCTCAACCCTAAGCCTCTTCTGAAACCGCCCAACTGATCCTAATGAATCAAAATTCCTCTTATTTCTATTCCTCTCCTGATTCTACTTTTCGAACCGCTTCACCTCCTGGGCTATCTTAGCCTTTTCCATAAGAACAACAAATTCCCTTTCTCACTGTGAGGCTATTAGCACATGCAGATCATCTCTCAACCCATCTTCAAACTGACACAACGCTCATGATCCGTGGCCACAATACCCCGGGCATAACGGTTTAAATGTAGGAATTCTGCCTCATACTCAAACACCGACTTACTCCCCTGAACCAGATTTAGGAATGCCTTAAGCTGTGCATCCACGTAACCTTATCCGACGTACTTCTCCTGGAATGCTGTCTTAAAGAAATCCCAGGTGATATTATCAACCATCGTACCATCCCTCACCATGAGCCACCACTGATACGCCTCGTCTCGCAGAAGAGACACCACCCCTTTCAACTTCTTCTCCACCATGAAGTCCAGATCATCCATTATAAGCTCACTTGCTTCTAACCAATACTCAGCTGTATTAGGGGCTACGCCGAAAACACCCCTAAACATCTCTGCTCCATTGGCTCGAAGTCGTTCAGACACAGATTTTTGAGCTCCAGTACCTGTGCCTACCCCAGCAACTCTCTCTAAGACCCGTAACATTACCTAAGACACCGCATCATCCCCACCTGTTTGGTCTTGAAATTCTACTTCCACCGCTGGTGGCACTAGTATCTCACTTTCTGACCCATGGCCAGATCCTACTGGTTCTGAAATAGTAGTCCTGCCCCTACCACAACCACGTACATTACGTCCATGACCTCGTGTGCTCATGACCAACATTTGCAACTTAATCTGATTAAAAGTTTTATGAGTTAGTTATTTCTTTCACTTTTTAATACCGAGAAATTTTATGGTAAATAGTCTCAGAGAGTAGTTTCCGCAACATATATCAAAGTTTTAGTCTCTATAATCTGCGTCTCTTAGAGCAAACAACCATATTCTCTTACAGTAATAATCGTTTCATGCATACACCACTAGAAATTTTGAAACACTTACCTGGGTGAACTGGGTGTCGTCGGACTCGGATGCCTTGCTCCAACCAAACCATTCCTTCCAAAAATCATTTAAACCAACTTAATAAAATATTGTTAAGCCCATTTTCACATCCCGAGTTTTGCAACCTAGCCTCTGATACTAAAATTGTAACATCCCAAACCCGGCCTAAACGTTATGACCAGATCTAGTATGTCACAGGGAGAAAGGTTGAAAAGAAACTTTGAAATCCTGATGGAAACTGTAAGTTTGAAACTTTTTATTTCAGGTGATGTTTTGAAAACAGTGGTTTGCAGCTTAAGAAAAATTTCCAGGTTGGATTAACCGTTCATTACTATCTATGTTAACACTTGTGAGAAAAATAGATATTTTAGGTTGCAATTATTTAGAGGAAAACTTCTTTTTAACAACTAAGTTTAAGTCGTAAAGTAATGTTGTATCAAAGTGGAATAATAATGTAAAACCAAATAGCAATGAAAAGGCCTTATTACATCAATTAAAACCCAAAATTAAAATGTCTTAAAAAGAAACTAAGTTTACTGAAAATAACAAGCTATGGCCTCCTCGAGTCTCTCTGGCTCCTAAGTCCACGTCTTACTGATCACCTACAAGGTTAAGTAGAGAGGGTGAGTCACCGAGACTCAGTGCATAAAACCCCCCTTAAGTCACATAAATGGCTCCAAGCCACAGCCACATATTGGGCCTTAGCCCACTCAAATATATCATGTACAAGTATGGATGCAATGTACCCGGCCCAATCCTAAATTTCCATCCTCTACACACCACCCGTACCAGCAAATCACACCGTGGGGATTTCTACAATCAACCCTTCATCTGCTACACTCCATATGTGGCACCTAGACACTGGTGACAGAGTCACAAAATATCATATGTGGGGCCAACCACTTGTGGTACCAAACCACTAGTGACAATTCGAATAATCATATATGTGGGGCCAACCCACTGTGGTACCAAACCACTGGGACGAGTCACAAAATCATCAATATGTGGTACCAAACCACTGGTGGTTCTAAACCACTGAGACTTAGTCACGAATCAAGAATGTGGGGCCATCCCACGCTTGGTATCAAACCACTAGTGATAGTCTTACACTTCCACTTAAACATCATATCTAACCCATGCATACAAGTGTCAAATGAATGCAGCAAGCTGTCAAGTGCACAAGATCATTATGGCATACAATCATTAGCGCATACATAAAAAACAGGGTACTTAGCTGGTATTTCGGTCATGCCTAATGTGGCATAACGTCGATTCATCCAACCATTCTGGCTTTTTAGCCCAGATATTTAATAAGACACAATAATATTAAAGTGTCTGAATTTTACACACCTGGTTACCCGCAACACTATGCTATCTATGTCAACACTATTGCTTTCAAAAACTACTGCTATTTGCCTCCTATTTTGCTCAGAAGCCAGCCCACAACCCGGTGGCCAATCTCGAACAGTAGATACCGTGCGCTTCTTGAACTTAGGGGCTGGGACTATGGGTCCAACCCTCCCTTTCGCTTGGCTGACATTTGAGTCCATGAACAAAACCTTGGTCACTAGATCGGATTAAAGCAGTGAAATCGAACAAAAGAGAATAACACACAAGGCTAAGGGTCCTTACCTAGATCAACAAATCCCGGAGATCAAGAAAGTTTGAATCCTGTACCGCTCGAGTACTTAAATCAACTAGAACTGATTATCCCTTTAAACACTCCAACCGCAAACCAATAGCGAAATAATGCGAAGATAAAGCCCCCATACGATCGGCCAAGAGTTAAAGATTATGATTACTGCCTTCAGCACTCTACCATGAGAACAGATGATTGAACCGAAAAGAAAATACTTACCCCAAACACTAGAGAAACCTATTGGGAAAGGAAGAAAATAGGTAACAGCAATCCACTAAAATAAGAGCCAAAAGAAGAGAGTAAGAATGCCAGAGGGTTTCGGCTAACCAACCAAAATAAAAACTACCTAAATAAAAATAAGTTTCGGCTTCCTTTAAAAAGAAATCAAGAGAAGAAAAGAATGCAAAGATGACTAGAGAGATTCGGCTAAACCAAAAAGAACTTACCAAATGCAGAAGTTGTTCTGCTCTTGAAAAGAAAGAGATGGAGAAGAAAGGTGTTATCTACCAAGAGAGATTCGGTTAAGGTGTTTGAAAGAAAAGTGAAGAAAATGACAGGGTTTCGGCAAAAGGTGTGGCTTCAGAGGGTTTCAGCTTTGATGTTTAATGGCAAATAAAATAAAACAAAAGTGATGAGTGAAAGGCAATGTAGGTTTCGGCCAAACACAAAAGAAGAAGAAAATGAGAAGAGGATTAGAAGGTGTTTTGGTTTTGGTATTTGAGAGAAAAGAAAAATGCACCAAGTGGTATGAGGGTGTTTCGGTTTTGACCAAAAGAAAAGAACAAAATAAAGCTCTTGGTTTTTTCTAGCTTGCCGAAAATGCTCAACACTCCCCCCTAATGCTATCATTAAACATTCGGCCACCCCCTAACATCACTAAACCGAGCCCACACTCACATACCCCACATTTGGCCAAACCCTCTCCCTCTCTCCCAATCCCATGATTCTCTCCTCCGATCACTCTCTACTCCCCATTCAAACCTGTTGACCAATTCCTTCTCCTTGAATTGCTCTCTTCCCTTCATTCAAATGTGTTGACCCATTCAACACTCATCCACCAGAGTCCAAGCTAAAAGCAACTCTCCCCCACCTTGGCGTCAAAAAGAAACCCCAAGAGGGAATCCACGCAGCTCGAACCTGCTCCCTGCCAGCTTTCCTGAGGTGTCACCTTCCTGAGCTTTAAGTGGCGCCTCCTTGCCACTTTATAAAGCACTTCTTGTGTCTAACCATACAACTAACCACCCTTAAGTCCTATCCTAATCAGCTCTCCCTTAAAGTGCCCAAAAAGCAAAATTTTTACTAAGGTTCCGGCTTACACCCCTAAGTCATTCTTGGACCCTAAAGTACCCTAAACTAACGTGTTAGACATAGCACACAAACACAAACACATCAAATGCCAAGCCCCTAATTTAGGATGTTACAAAAAAGCCATTATCATCTTTTTAGTTTATTAAGGCCGATTGTGCTAAGGAACAAAGGAGAAAATAAGCTTGAACTTCAGCACTTGTTGGCTTAAACCCAAGGTCTGTTTGATTTTGATTTTCGATAATTTTTACGTTTTTGTGATCGTTGCTTCGAGTACTATCCGACCCATGCTAGAATTTTTGAGATTAGAGTGTATGTGATGTTCAGCCATGATAGGAGCTTATGCTTTGTGATGTTAGATGAATACATGTTAAAGTTATGTTATAGATTAAAATGTTTTGTATTGGAAATTTTAGTGAATTTGAGTATTTTGAGCTAAATTTTAATGTGTTTAGATCAAGAACAAAGAAAAATGGATTTGGATCGGGGAAAGGCAAAGGTTATCAAATAGTCGGTCTTCGTTGTCTGTCGATAGTCGAGGTAAGTCTTTAAGTGAATATATGTCAAAAATTATTTACGTATTATAATAAATGTTGAAATTTGGAAATTTTGGAAATAGATATGTGGAATAGCCGAATGTGATTAGTGTAATATAGAATCGATTTTATTTGAGGTAATGTGGTTAAATGTATCTAAATGTGATATGTGATATTATGAATTATATGTGTTATATGAGATTGTAACGCCCCAAACCCGGCCTAAAACACCACAGCCGAATTTGGAAGGTTACTGGGGTAAATGTTCAAAAAGAGTTCACATTGGAGGTAACTATAGCTTAAGAGTTCTAAAGTAAATCTCTTGTTCATGAAAAAAATTTATCTATTGAAAGAAATTCCGTGAAAAACGAGTAGTTTCTAGAAAATAAATACGAATTTTAAAACTAAAAATTTGGTGTTTAAGTTGCAAATGTTTCAAAGTCATTTCCAGATAATGATCCGATAATAGCTCTAACTTAAACCATAATAAAAATCCCAAACATTTATAGAGCCTTATTACAACAAATTTTATCCCAAAAAGTACTTGAAATTTAAAATATAAATACAAATATAAACAGCTTTTGCATGGTCACCTCGAATCCACTCCAGCCCGGTCCAAAATCTCATGTACTACCTGCATCGTTTGAGAACAACAAAGTGAGTCATTTTGACTCAGTGTGTAATTAGTCCACATATTTCCACGAGTGGGCTTACCCCAAAACTACATCAAACCACATACCACGGATAATAATGCAAAATGTTAGCCCAACCCAGCCTAATATCCACCATTACACACCACCAGATATCCATCCACCATACACCGGGGATTACTAAATCGCCCTCCATCCGCTACACACCACTTTGGCAAGATAATCGCTCAAAGCCCACTTAGTGGTCTAGCCAGCGATCCACGTGATTAATATCACAAATATCCATGATGAGACTCTGTGTCGTCATCAATCCACAATGTAGCTCAAGGCTAACATCAATCCACGCACATAAATGTACACACTTCCCTTATTCAATATATATATATCGATCCCCATGCACATGCATCATATTATAATGATATGGCAATATAACATATGAGCATACTAGATAGGCACATATGACATGCTTACATGTATCCACAATAATTAACCATAACCACAACACGATAGTATACTAACTCGACATTGGTTTACCCAATTAGGTAATAGCATCACCACGACCACTATTTGGCTACCACTCATATTACATATTTTAATTAAAGTAAGTAAGTAAATCGTGTGTTAATTACACACCTGATAACTCGTAACACCACACCCTCTACATCGATGCTATCCCTAACCAACACTACCGCTATCTGCCTACTATCATGTTCCAACGCTGGCCCATACCCTGGTGGCCAATCACGAACCGCAGAGACTGTCCGCTTCTTGAACTTAGGGTTAGGGACTATATGTCCAACCCCTTTCTCTCATTGGCTGGCACTCGAATCCATGAGATATAATCTTTGGTCAGGAAGCCCAATTAAAATGTGGAATAATACTATAACGAAACTAAAAGAATATTCTAGAGAAAGATTACCCCTTACCAAAATCAACCAAAACCCGGAGGTTATTCGCTTGCACTTAGTGATTGTCGAAATCCCTACATGAACCCACATTAGTTTTGGCCTTAACACTTATGATCAAAAGAAGTGGCCTTCGGCCTAACGTTATAACCTTCTTACTTTGAATAATTAAAATCCGAAGGATCCTTAATATCCCTCGCCCTTGCTACAAACAAAGAACCATGAAATCAACCCCTCATACATTCGGCCATACCTCAAGAAATAGGATTAGACATTTGGTTTCGGCAAACCAAAAGGAAAAGAACAAGATTCAAATAGAAGAGAAACCCCTTACCAATATACTAGAAACCGATTGGAAGAGTAGGCAAAGACTGGACGATGGCGCTTCTACCAGCAAATGACAATCGAGAAGCGTTACCACCAAAAGTGAAATATTTGGCTAGAAGAACAAGTAGTAGAAATAAAAGATATGGGAAAAGGGAGAATGGTCACTAGATGGTACGATTTTTAGAAGAAAAAAAATTGAAGAAGAACAATGATGGAGTTTTCGGCTCTGACAGAATGTAGAACTCCCAAGGTTGACACTTTCGGCTTTTGAAGATGAGAAGAAGAAGAAGAATAAAAGTGACCTTAATGGTCTTCTAAGTTTCGACTAAGGGTCAAAAAGAGAGAAAGAAAGAAAATTCCAAATGGTTTTCGGTACAAACACTAGAGGAGAGAAAAAGAAAATGCCACAAGATGAACCTATGCTCTAAGGAATTTCGGCACACATAATGCCTCCCAAAACCGAATGCTCCTTCACCCCTTTTGCAACTACAAGATTCGGCTACACACTCCCAATCCTTCACTCCCCACGATTTCCTCCTCAAATCCCTTTAAACACCCATTCAAATGAGTTTCACTCATTCAAACTCCACAAATGCCTCCCCACCACCTATTCAAATTCGTTTGACTCATTCCACCTCCACCTTACAAGTGCCCAAGCCGAATCCAACTCTCCACCCCTTTGACGCAAAAACAACCCCAAAATGCTAACCATACTATTCGAACCTCTCCCCCCTTGCAACTCCCTTTGATGCAAACTCCCCTACTTCCTAGGCGTTACCTTGCCACTCCACCACTTCCTTTCTTGTGCTAAACTTACCACTTTAAATCCCTTAAGGCCTTAATTCCCCTAGCTCTCCCCTAAAGGCTCTAAACCAGAAATTTCTTTTAAGGCTTCTACCTAACCCCAAGGTTTCCTGAAGCCCCCAAACACACTCGAACAACATACAGAGCATACTAACACACGGATATGATTGAAATACGTGTCCCCTAAATCTTGGATGTTACAGTTCTACCCTCCTTAAAGAAATTTCAACCTTGAAATTACCTGGTCAAAATAGGTGAGGGTATTGCTATCTTATCATCTCCTCCGGCTCCCACGACGCTTCTTCTGAACTATGATTCCGCCACAGTACCTTGACTAGAGGAACTGATTTCCTCCGCCGAACCTTTACATCTCGCTCCAAAATCTGAATTGGCTCCTCTTCATAAGACAAGTCTGGCTTCAACTCAACTTCCTCCACTAGCACCACGTGAGACGGATTCGATCGGTATCGTCGCAGCATCGAGACGAAGAATACATTACTGGTCTAACTCGCTTCAAAACCCGATAAGGTCCTATAAACCTGCGACTCAGCTTACCCTTACTTCCAAATCTCATCACTTTTTCCACGGAGAAACCTTTAGAAACACCCGATCACCCACTGCAAACTCTATTTCTTTCTGCTTAAGATCTGCATACAATTTCTGTCTGTCAGATGCCTCCTTCAATTGATCTCGAATTACCTTAACTTTCTCCTCTAATTCTGCCACTATCTCCGGACCCAAACCTAACGCTCATCCAGTTCTGTCCAACAAGTAGGAGCCCGACACTTCCGTCCATACAATAATTCATATGGCACCATCTGAATACTAGCCTGATAACTATTATTGTACGCGAACTCTACTAGGGGAAAGAACTCCTCCCAACTACCTCTGAAGTCGATAACACATCCCCTCAACATATCTTCTAATACCTGAATTACCTTTTCAGACTGGCCGTCCATCTGCGGATGAAATATCGTGCTAAAGTCCAACCTGGTGCATAATGCTTGATGCAACACCCTCCAAAATTGCCACGTAAATCTAGGATCCCTATCTGATATGATTGATACTGGCATCCCGTGCAGCCTTACAATTTTGCCACATACAACTTTGCTAACCTCTGCAGAGAGTAATCAACACGAACAGGTATGAAATGAGTGGATTTTGTCAACCGATCCACAATCACCCATACCTAGTCTTTCTTAGTAGGCGTAAGAGGAAGCCCACCCACAAAATCCATCGTGATTCTCTCACTTCCACTACGGAATCTTTACTAGTTGCAGCGATTCCCAAGGCACTTGATGTTCGACTTTGACTGCGACACGCCAAGCACTTCCCACAAATTTCAGACTCTCGCTTCAATCCAGCCACAAAATTGATCTCGTAGATCCTTATACAACTTTCTCCCTCCAGGATGCATAGCATAAGGGCTACTAAATGATTCCTAAAAAATCTTCTGCCTCAACTCCCCATCCTTCAGCATACAAACCCTACCACGAAAACACAACACTCGTCATTGTTTAATCAGTAGTTCTCACCCCCATTCTCAGACTTGCGAAGCTTAGCACTTAGAACCTCATCTACCAACTGTTTCTCTTTTACCTGACTTAACCATGTCAGCTTCACCTGCAGCTCTGCTAGCAAACTCCCATCGTCATAAAGGCTAAGATGCGTGAACATTCCTCTCAGATCCGATACTACCTTCCGACTTAGGGCATCTACCACCACATTTTCCTTCCCCGGATGATATTCAATTGAGCAGCCCTAATCCTTCAACAACTTCACCCACATTCGCTGCCTCAAGTTTAGCTCCTTCTGAGTCAGCAGATACTTCAGACTCTTGTGGTCCGTATAGATCACCGACTTCTCTCCATACAGATAATGCCTCCACACCTTTAAAGTGAAAACCACCGCAGCCAACTCTGGGTCATACGTCGAATAGTTGACTTCATGTGGTCTCAACTGTCGAGACGCATAGGTAAAAACTTTCCCTTCCTGCATCAGTACACAACCTAACCCCGTATGAGAAGCATCATAATATACCACAAAATCTTTCCCTGCCTCGGGCTGAATTAGAGTTAGAGCTTCAGTCAAAACCCTTTTCAGCTTCTCAAAACTTTCTTGCTGCTTGTCCAACCATACAAAAGGTACCTTCTTCCTCAACTAGTTGGTCAAAGGTGCTGCTATCGAAGAAAATCCTTCAACAAATCTTCTATAGTAACCCGTTAACCCCAAGAAACTACGAATCTCTGCCACCGACTTAGGTGGTTTCCAATCCAATCGCCGATCTTGATCCACTCTTATCATTTCGCAGATACCACATGACCCAAAAAGAGACTTCCTTAACCAAAACTAACTTGCTAAACTTGGCGTACAACTTCTTTTCCCTTAATACTTGCAGAACCACCTGTAGATACGCATCATGATCCTCTTCTATCTTAGAATAAACTAGAGTATCGTCTATGAACACCACGATGAACTGGTCCAAATAGGGTTGAAAAACCCGATTCATCATATCCATGAACGCAGCCAATGCGTTCGTTAACTCGAACGGCATTATTAGGAATTCATAGTGCCCGTATCGAGTCTGAAACGCTGTCTTATGGATATCAACTTTCTTCACCTTAAGCTGGTGATACCCTGACCTCAAATCTATTTCGAAAAGACTACAGCCCCTTTGAGCTGGTCAAACAAGTCGTCTATCCTCAGCAGCGGGTACTTGTTCTTGATCGTTAGCTTATTCAACTGGTGGTAATCTATGCACATAAGCATAGATCCGTCCTTCTTCTTTACAAATAACACTGGTGCTCCCATGGAGACACACTGGGTCGAATGAAATCACGATCTAGCAACTCTTGGATTTGGGCTTTAAGCTCAACCAACTCATTTGGTGCCATCCTGTAAGGAGCAATAGACACCGGCGCTGTACTTGGCAGCAGATCGATTTCAAACTCCACCTCCCAATCCGGAGGCAACCTTAGAAGTTCTTTCGAAAATACATCCACAAATTCCTTTACTGTTCTAACTTCCCCCACAGTGGCGTCCTTCGCATCCAAAGCACTAACAAACATTAGGAATGCCTTGCACCCTTTCTTCACCATCTTCTCCGCCTTAAGAGCAGACACCACATTAGACAAATAGTCTCTTCTCTCACCTAGCACCATAACCTCATCGTCCTCGAAAGTCTTCAACACCATGCGTTTAGCAGCACAGTCTAGATTCGCAAGATACCTTACTAACTAGTCCAAGTCATCCATGATTCTCTCGATTGCTTCTAACCAATACTCTGCCACGTTCGGAGCTACCCCAGAGACACCTCTGAATACCTCAGCTCTGTTCGACCGAAGTCAGCTCAGACACGAAATTTCTAGCCCCAAAACCCACGTTTGATCTCACAACTCTCTCTAAAACCCGCAACATGGCCTGAGACACTGCGTCATCTCCACCCGTCTGGTCTTGAAACTTAGCTTCCTCAGCTGGCGGCGTCGTTTCATTCCCCAATCCATAACCAGACCCCACTAGTTCCGACACAGTCATCCTACCTCTACCACGCCCTCGTGTATTATGTCCACGTCCCCTAGAACTCATGTCTATTGTCGCGTCTTAATCTATTTTAAGAAATTTTATGCATTAGCTTTTTGTTCCACTGGTTATCCGTGAATAATTTTATTTAAAGAAGTTCGATAGTGGTTCTTTCGATTTCAACGTTATCGTTTCAAGTCTACTGCCCTAACTAAGAGAATCACATTCATTCATCATCAACATCCACAAACTCAAATTCACCACTAGGGCATTTTCGCCCGTTCACTACCTAGGGGTATTTTCGTAATTTATCCTTATAGGGTATTTTTCAAAATTTTCCAAAAATAGGGTGTCCCGGTGATTTTACAAAATAAAGGTATTTTGGGTGATTTTATAAATCAAGGGTAGTTCAATAATTTTACAAATCAGGGGTATTTTGGTAATTTTACAAATTGAGGGTGATTTGGAAATTTTATCAAAACAGGGTATTCGGTCCCTTTCGGGTTTTAATTATAAATTTTGGCCCGTTAACAAGTTCTTACGGTTAAGGTGAACAATCACTACGCACCAGATAAGTTTCCAGAGAAGAGGAGGTGAGTCACTAAGGCTGCTTAAATACCAAGCTCATTCTGAATCCATGCCTAGACATGCGCATGCTTGTTACCACACCTGAACTCTACGACTTGCTCTCGGGTTTGGTGAAATAGATTAAGTCTTATGAAGTTTAATGTTGGGGTAACCTAATCCTAGGGTTCAATAGTTCCTAACTTTCTAATCTACGGTCCCATAAAACCTATTAATCCTACATACAAATCATACAATAGTTTTGAGCACTTACCTGGCAGACTTAGGCCGGAGATGCGGGTGCCATGCCAGAAATAAACCTAAATAGTTTATAAATATTCATGTTTTGGAGAAACCCATCTTTGGAAAAACATTTTGAGCCGAAACCCTCAAAGTCTAGTTTTGAACCGGGCTCTGATACCAAAATTGTAACGCCCCAAACCCGGCCCAAAACACCACAGCCAAATTCGGAAGGTTACTTGGTAAATGTTCAAAAAGAGTTCACTTTGGAGGTAACTATAGCTTAAGAGTTCTAAAGTAAATCTCTTGTTCATGAAAAAAATTTATCTATTGAAAGAAATTCCGTGAAAAATGAGTAGTTTCTGAAAAATAAATACGAATTTTAAAACTAAAAATTTGGTGTTTAAGTTGCAAATGTTTCAAAGTCATTTCTAGTTAATGATCCGATAATAGTTCTAACTTAAACCATAATAAAAATCCCAAACATTTATAGCAGCCTTATTACTAAAAAATTTATCCCAAAAAGTACTTGAAAATTAAAATATAAATAGAAATATAAATAGCTTCCGCATGGCCACCTCGAATCCACTCCAACCCAATCCAAAATCTCATGTACTACCTGCATCGTTTGAGAACAACAAAGTGAGTCATTTTGACTCAGTGTGTAATTAGTCCACATATTTCCACGAGTGGGCTTAGCCTAAAACTATATCAAACCACATACCACGAATAATAATGCAAAATGTTAGCCCAACCCAAATTTAATATCCAAATTACACACCACGTGATATCCATCCACCACACACCGTGGGATTACTAAATCGACCCTCCATCCGCTACACACCACTTTGGCAGTACACTGCTCAAAGCCCACTTAGTGGTCTAGCCACTGATCCACGTGATTAATATCACAAATATCCACGATAAGACTCAAGGTCGTCATCAATCCATGATGTAGCTCAAGGCTAACATCAATCCATGTACGTAAATGTACACACTTCCCCTTATTCAATATATATATATATATCGATCCCCATACACATGCATCATATAATAATGATATGGCAATATAACGTATGAGCATACTAGATAGGCACATATGACATGCTTACATGTATCCACAATAATTAACCACAACTACAACACAGCTAACCTGATTACCGGTTTACCCAAATTAGGTAATAGCATCACCACAACCACTATTTCGGCTACCACTCATATTACATATTTTAGTTAAAGTAAGTAAGTAAATCGTGTGTTAATTACACACCTAATAACTCGTAATACCACGCCCTCTATGTCGATGCTATCCCTAACCGACACTACAGCTATCTCCCTACTATCATGTTCTAACGTTGGCTCACACCTCGGTGGCCAATCACGAACCGTAGAGACTGTCCGCTTCTTGAACTTAGGGTTAGGGACTACGTGTCCAACCCCTTTCTCTCCTTGGCTGGCACTCGAATCCATGAGATATAATCTTTGGTCAGGAAGCCTAGTTAAAATGTGGAATAATACTATAACGAAACTAAAAAAATATTCTAGAGAAAGATTACCCCTTACCAAAATCAACCAAAACTCGGAGGTTATTCGCTTGCACTTAGTGACTGTTGAAATCCCTACATGAACCCACATTAGTTTCGGCCTTAACACTTATGATCAAAAGAAGTGGCCTTCGATCTAACGTTATAACCTTCTTACCTTGAATAATTGAAATCCGAAGGATCCTTAATATCCCTCGCCCTTGCTACAAACAAAGAACCATAAAGTCAACCCCTCATACATTCGGCCATACCTCAAGAAATAGGATTAGAAATTTGGTTTCGGTAAACCAAAAAGAAAAGAACAAGATTCAAATAGAAGAGAAACCCCTTACCACTATACTAGAAACCAATTGGAAGAGTAGGTAAAGACTGGATGATGGCGCTCCTACCAGCAAATGACAACCGAAAAGTGTTGCCACCAATAGTGAAATATTCAGCTAGAAGAACAAGTAGTAGAAATAAAAAGATATGGGAAAAGGGAGAATGGTCACTTGGTGGTACGATTTTTAGAAGGAAAAGAAAATTGAAGAAGAACAATGATGGAGCTTTCGGCTCTGACAGAATGTAGAACTCCCAAGGTTGACACTTTCAGCTTTTGAAGATGAGAAGAAGAAGAAGAATAAAAGTGACCTTAATGGTCTTCCAAGTTTCGGCTAAGGGTCAAAAAGAGAGAAAGAAAGAAAATTCCAAATGGTTTTCGACACAAACACTAGAGGAGAGAAAAAGAAAATGCCACAAGATGAACCTATGCTCTAAGGAATTTCAGCACACATAATGTCTCCCAAAATCGAATGCCCCCTCACCCCTTTTGCCACTACATGATTCGGGTACACACTCTCAAGCCTTCACTCCCTCCGATTTCCTCCTCAAATCCCTTTACAACACCCATTCAAATGAGTTTCACTCATTCAAACTCCACAAATACCTCCCCACCACCTATTCGAATTTGTTTGACTCATTCCACCTCCACCTTACAAGTGCCCAAGCCGAATCCAACTCTCCACCCCCTTTGGCGTAAAAATAACCCCAAAATGCTAACCATGCTATTCGAACCTCTCCCCCCTTGTAACTCCCTTTGACGCAAACTCCCCTGCACCCTAGGCATTACCTTGCCACTCCACCACTTCCTTTCTTGCGTCTAAACTTACCACTTTAAATCCCTTAAGGCCTTAATTCCCCTAGCTCTCCCCTAAAGGCTTTAAACCAGTAATTTCTTCTAAGGCTTCTACCTAACCCCAAGGTTTTTCGAAGCCCCCAAACACACTCGAGCAACATACAGAGCATACTAACACACGAATATGATTGAAATATGTGACCCCTAAATCTCAGATGTTACAGAGATTTTGGAATTAATAAATGTGCATGGAATGGTTTCTAATGTTGATATTCGGGCTTCGAGCTTAGCAGGCCTTGTGTCGGTGATTTATATCGAGCTAAATGCCTAGCAGGCCTTGTGCTGGTGATTTTTATATTGGGCTTAATGCCTAGCAGGCCTTGTGCCGGTGAATCTTATCAGGCCTATTGCCTAGCAGGCTAAACGCTGGTGTTTTAATATCAGACATCTGGTCTAACAGGCTTAATGTCAGTGTATATTTTGGGCTTTGATACCTAGCAGGCTTAATGCCGGTGATATGTTATAAACAGTGAATTTGCGAATTAAACAAAGTAAGACACATTTAATGCAATGTGCTAAAAGCTCGGGTAAGTGTAAGCCTACTATATTAGTAAGGAATATAGTAAGTTGGTATACTATCATTTGAGTTGAGTATAATGTGATAAAGTTGATGATTCAATAAGGACTTTATTATGTGCTATTAAGCTTATCCATGATGAGTATGAACATTATATATATGAAATTGAGTTATATATATATTACTTTGAAGAATCGGTTATAAGTGGAAATGTTAATGGTAAAAGAGTTTGAATGTGTTTGCATATGTGTACAAATAGGAATATGTGATTGATATTTACAATGTGTTCATTTGACTTGGAATATACAAATGCATATGATATTTATGTGACTTGATGATGTATAAGTTTATGGTATAAAGTGTTAATACTTAGGTTAATGGTACTAAAAGCATTCGGTCATGATTTATTTATATAATGAAATGTTTAGATTCAATGTCACGAATTCAATGATTAAAAGTGTCTTTATGATTAAATGTTGTATTGAATTTGCTTAAGACTTACTAAGCTAGTAAGCTTACTCTGTGTGGTTCAATGTTCTGTTTTATAGATTTGGTCAAGCTACAGGCTCGAGAAATCGTCAGCAAAGTCAACCACACTATCATCTTTTTGGTACTCCTTTAGTTTGGTTTATTTTGGATAAAGGCATGTATAGGATAGTTAATGTCCATGTTTTAGTTGGAAACTTTGTCATTATATGTATTAAATCCATACGAATATGGCTTATATTTTGTGTTAGTTGATGTGGAGACATATGGTTTTAATGATCAAATGGTGCATATAGTTATGTCATTATGATACAAGGGTTGTATGGATTTATTTACCTTATATTCGGCTATGGTATAGGTACATATAGTAAGTATAAATTGGTGTTGTGGGTAATGGCATTATGGGTTAAGATAATGTTTTAATAATGTGACATTAGTCATGGGAAATAAGTGTGATGTGTTTAGTTATGCGTTTTGGCTAGTAATGATGCTTGATGATTCATGTAGGTAATATATATAGTAGTTGGGTAATAATCTTGTTATATGTTTGGATTAATATACTTAGCCTTGAATTATATATGTGGAACATGGTTGTTGCATTGTATGTATGATCTTGTCCAAAGTTTATTCATGAGTTACTCATTTAATATACATTACTAATGATAGTTGAGTTGAGACATGCGCTTCGGCAATATAGTAAATGATATATGCTTGAGGTAGTAAGATTAAGTAATATTCCGTTTAAGCACTAATCCAAATGGTAAGTAAAAATAGTATGGTTTGGCCTCAATATTTGAAACACTGTAATATGCTTATGATATTGGTAATAGTATGACCGAACCTTTGGTTAGTTAATAAAATAAATTGCAAAGTTTAGGTACATTAATGAACGTATTTGAATTTGGTGTTTGTTGTATGAATAATTATGTGTAAGTATAAATATGACATTTGTTATAGGGCAATGCGTGTGATATATGTTCATAACATTAATTGAATGTTCGGTCAAGATGTAACTTTGGTATGCTTGTATATGCAATTGCTATTAAAATGGTATAAATGGTTCGGTTGGGATAATATGTATACGTATCATAGTAGCATGAATGAAAATCAGATTATGTTATATGAGTTCGCATTTGCTTGTGTTGAATTCAATTGAATGTCTATTCGAAATTGAGTTTAGTTTGGTAATGCCTCATAACCCTAATCCGGTGGCGGGTACGAGTTAGGGGTGTTACAAACCTTAGGAATAGTTAGGATACATATGTCATGACATAGGATATCCGATATGTGTTATCGTGTAAGACCACGTCTGGGACATTGGCGTCGACTTGTGTTTACATGTAAGACCATGTCTGGGACATTGGCATCGTATTTGATTCGTGTAAGACCCTGTCTGGGACAGTGGCATTGAAATATGACTACATGTAAGACCACGTCTGGGATGTTGGCATTGTACGAGTTTCCTACTATCCGCGTATCCCTTTAATTCTGAACGGTTCAACGGGCAATGTTAAATGAAGACCAAATGTGAAATCGAATTAAAAGGCTTAGGTATGTACTTATACTAAATTGTAAAAATAAGGTAAGTCAGTTGTTTAATTGATTGTATAAATGTTGAAGTTACAAATGTGAAAAATGTGAATGCATATGGGATTATGTATATTCACCAAATGGGGTATATGTAATTTTAATAGTGAGATTTATATAAGTTAATGTGTATTTGTACAATTAGCCATATGGTAAGTATATGAAAGATTTAAATGATAACCTTGTATTTGAGAACATGTATATCCAGCTTTGTTAACTTAGTGTTAATATATAATAGTTGATATATATATATATATTTGCTTATGACTTACTAAGCTTAAATAGCTTACTCTCTGTGTGTTCTTGTTTACTTCTATTTATAGATTTGGATATACGTTACGAGCTTGGGATCATCAGCAAGACTATTCACACTATCGACAGTTTCCTTTAGTATTTTACTAAGTTGAAAATTAATATATGGCATGTATAGCATATTAAAAGGTGGAATAGGAATTAAATACTTTGTATGTAATTAATAGCCATACGAAGATGGCTTATCTTCTTTTGATTGATTTGGGTTCTGTGTTTATGGTTTATAATGGTCATTGAAAAATAAGTTTATACTTATGCATATGTGATTGTGGTATATGTTCATGATAGGTAAGTATGTGTTAAGTTTAATTTTAAGTTAGACATATTGAATTTGGTTATGTGATTAATATATGTACATTGGTTCTGATTTATTGAATTAGATAAGAGGTGAACCGAAATCGAATGTATACATATAGATATTTTGGTTGTGGTTAAGTGATATATAAATGTATATTTTTTGTGCATTGTGTGATGGTTTGATTTGTTTATTAGATGGACTAAGGCCGAATGTGTATATATACATATATTGTGGTTGATGCTAAGTGAAAGGCTTGTATAGATAATTTTTGTGAGCATGTATAATAGTACGATGTGATTTGGTTTTTATTATATATGTTCGAATGTGGAAATTAGGTATAAGGTTATGTTTAGTCAATAAGTCATTGATAATTGAGTTTGCTTTAATAAGGTTAAATATTTATGTATTCGCCATGGTGTGAAATTATAATGGATGATTACATACGATGCAAATGAATTTAGTTTTGTAATTAGGTTATGAAATTTGTATTGGTAAATGGTAAATGTTAGATGTAATTTTGGTTTGTGTAATAAAGGATATGTCTCATAATTAATTGGTTATATAATGTGATAGGAAATTGACTAGGAAATTATGTATGTATTTATATAGATATTCACTATATTTGGTTAAAATATCTAATGGTTGTTAATAATTTGTTCTTTATGGAATAGTTGTGAGATTATAGAAAAGTGGTTAATATGTTATATAAGAATGTGTGTGTTTTGGTTTTGAAAGGTAACATGATTAGATACATCATTCACCTTTTTAAATGGTTGATATGCTATATAGATTAACTAAGATGATTTATATGATATTTGAATAGAACATAAAATGAATGACTAGATATGTGGTTTATTTGGTTAATGATATATTAAAATGGTTAAGCATATGATGAGTTGGTATTTGTTTAGTAAATGAAAATTGAAATATTGAATGTCTTCTTGTTTGATAAGTATAAGATAATAATATATGTTAAATTTATAAAGATTAGTATGATTTGATTGAAATAGTAAAATGTGCAACTTTATTACATTTGGATGATTCGGGATACAAATATCAACTTTGATTTGAATGTTAAGTATGTGAATTGGTATGTTATGTAATGATCACTTTTAATCATAAATGTAGAAATGTGGTTGCAAAAATTGTATGATATGTGTGATATGTATTAATAGTATTGTTATACTCAACTTAGATGTATTGTGTTATATTAAAAAAAATCAAATATATATATATATATATGCCTGTTATGAGTTGTGTCTTATCTGGTAATGCTCCGTAACCCTAGTCCAAAGACGGATACGGGTTAGAGGTGTTACAGGGATGCCGTTGGGTATGCTCATTTGCTCGTATTGAGGCAATACAGATCATGACAGTTCATACCAGCAACGCATGGGCTAGCTCAATGTGAGTTTTCGTATAGGGGAGATAACTACAAGAAAAGGGTAAAAGAGATTTCTAACGCTTGGACCGACTCGTGAATGAAAAGGTTGGCTATAGGTTCAATGAAGACTCCTGAGTACAGTGGATGGTAGGGTAAAAGAGTTAATGATAATATCCCTGGGCCGAATTTAGAAGGCGTTCGACCGATGGAAGAGTACTTACAAGTGATCCCGTCAGAACTAGAAATCATAAAGAAAGACTTCGAAAGGAGGAATTCAGAACTTGAAAAGAAGATAGAACAATTAGAGGAGGAGAAGATGCATTTAAGGCTAGATGCTGATGTTCAAAATCTAAAGGCCGAGAAATTAAGGAAAGGGAAGAATAAAGCTGGGGAAGATTTGGATAATTTGAAGACAGATTACAAGAAACTGCATCTATCGATGAGAAACGCCGAATTGGGAAAAACGTTGGAGCAATGGGGCCAAGAGATCCAAGAAGAAAGAACCAAATTCGATCGGTGGGAGAGAAAATTCCAAGAGGCTCAGGCACAGAAAGAGGCCCTAGAATGGAGTTTGTTAGAAACCCAAAATGACAAAAGAGAATTAAAGGCTAGAGTGGTAGAACTTGAAAAATCACTTCATCAGTATAGAAATCGTAATTCTACGGTTGAATTGAGGGCAAGTTTGAACAAGATTGAAGAAATAAAAGGAAATATAGAATAACTAAAGTTTGCATTACAAAACTATGAGCTCCGGGTAGAGCTTCTTGAGGTAAGTGAGGAACATTGGAAGGAATAGCTTCACCATTCTCAGAATCAAGTTAGGAACTGAGATTACATTATGGGTGAGGTCGTGGCTCAGATTCGGGAGGTAGCCGATCATTTACAGACCTTGGCAATTCAAGCCAACATGTTAAGCATGAAGTATGAGCTAGAATCAGATCGAGGTCAAGAGTTAGCTTCGTTGCTAAGAAAAGTTAAAACTTTGAGCATTAAGGCAAAGCCATATTTGTAATCTGTTTTATGTAAAGAATTTTATTTTCTAGTAAAGTTTTCTAAATGAAATTGATTCAGAATCGACGCATTTTTACATTCATTTCATGCATTTGCATTACATCATATCATGTGCATTTAAATTTCATGGAAAGACCCTAATTCGTTAAAATCATTTCAGAGTTAATCTGGAAACCAACAAAAACTTACCGACCAAACATCATTACGGTACCTGAGAAAATACAAAAGACATGGATCAAAGATTGGAAAGACCTGAACATCTCCAAAAGGAGATGCAAGATCAAATACAATTGCAAATTCAAGAGCAACTGGCTAAAATCCAGCAAGACATGTTGGACCGAATGTTGGAGTCCCAAAGAAATATAATGACTCAGTTAACCTAACGGCTGACTGGAGGAATAGATAAAGGAAAGGGCCCCATGGTTAATGCTGGAAAAGATAATGAGGAACCTCTCTATCCTCCGATTTTTACTCCAACACAACCTGAGGTTGTAACACCCCTAACCCGTAACCGTCATCGGAATAGGGTTAAAAGGTATTATCGGACAATCGAAAACTTTTACGGACATTTCATATCATAATTTGACAAATCACATCATAGTGTCCCTTAAATAGGTCTACAAGACCTTAAACATGCTTAAGAAAGGGGCCGGGACTAAACTGAACACATATAGAAATTCTCAAAAATTTAAAAATTTTTCTAAGTTACAGAGGTCACATGCCCGTGTGGGTAGGCCGTGTGCCTTCCACGGCCTCAGACATGCCTGTGTGTCTAAGCTGTGTCAAAACAGGGCATACATACTGACTTGTCCACACGGCCGTGAACACGCCCGTATGCCTCACCGTGGTTGCTACTGACTTGCACCACACGGCCAATCACACGCCCATGTGTCTTGCCCGTGGTTCAGTCTGACTTGTTTTGCATTGCAACCTCGAAGGACACAGTCGAGCCACACGCCCGTGTGCTCAACCATGTGGGGAAATATAGGCCATTTGCAAGGCCAAAATGCCACCCACACTTTAGGCAATTCCTTCAAGCATCATATCAATTCAATTCATGCCAAAATAACCAACTTTTCCAAGCATTCAAAGGCATCTCAAACACAACAACTTATGTAACAATTAACTCAATAACAACCATCTCTAAGCAAGTGTCATCCACAATCTTACCAATACAATATGACATCTTCTCATCAATATGATTCCAATTTTGCTTCATAAACATACCACAATAGTATGCTAGCTATGCATCAATAAACTTATCATTCATATGACCATTTCATTTTCTATCAAGCTATACCAAAACTAAGCATCATAGGACATGACAAGTCATTCATAACACAACCATTTATCTAGCCATATCTCATGGCTATGTACAAATCTCAAACATATCCCAAAATAACTAGCCTATACATGCCATATTTAACTACATACACATTCAAAAGTACCAAAGTAGAGTTTGATAGTGTGGTGACAATCCTTGATGATTCCCAAGCCTTTTGTAGCTTTGACGATCTATAAAACAAAGCAAACACACACAAAGTAAGCTTTCCAAAACTTAGTAAGCCATATACAAATAAACTTAACATAAAATATAACATAATCACATTGATACAATGTCATTAATATTTCTCATTTTGCAATTTCATAACATGTTCTTAAGCTCATTTGTTTAGCCATAGTTTGCTAAAATATCACATCTCAAAGCATCACTTATGCTCATAGCACATTCAAACATATATCTCATATTATCTCATCAAATCCATACACATATTCATTTTAGTAAGTTCTTATATACACTTACCTTTCATACACACATAGTGTATCTTTCAAACGTACCTGTCTCGTTTATATGTTTCAAATAGTCTTTCATTTCTCAGGTTTGCCCTTTGAACCATTCGGAATCAAATAGGATACTCAAAATGCTTAGAATAGTCGTATAATGCCAACGTCCCAGACGTGGTCTTACATGTAACCAGACATCGATGCCACTGTCCCAGACAGGCTCTTACACAATTCAATATGATGCTAATGTCCCAGACATGGTCTTACACATAAATCTCAAATCTATGCCAACGTCCCAGACATCTTACACGATATCACATATCGGACACCTATGTCATGACATATGTAATCATATCTATTCCTAGGTTCGTACGGGACTTCTTGGACACTAATTCATTGTCGATACATCCTCAGATTTCATGTATTCATCATCTCATGCACATTCATCACAATGCAATTTCATATGTACAAACATAAATCAATACAAATACATTTATTTGTATATAAACTTACCTCAGATTCGGATAAACGGAAATGAACTTGGCTACTTAATTACTTTCGATTTCCCACGCTCTAAGTTTGTTTTCTTCGGTTCTTGATCTATACATATTCAAATTTAACTCATTTATTCACTAATTCATTCAATTCAATCCAAAAACACATATTTAGGGCAATTTACAAATTAGCCCTCATATTTTTACATTTTGACATTTTAGTCCCTATTTCATAAAATCACAAAATACACCAAATATGCATACACTCATGCTTAGCCGAATATCACCCATGCTCATACAAGTCCAAACATTTCATTTATTTCATAATTTAGTCCCTCAAAATTTTATTTTCTCAATTATGTCCAAAATATTCAAAATCACCAAAAATCCAAAGACAAACTATGTTCATCTAACACATATCTTTCATAATTCATCTTCAAACATCAAAAAATTCATGTGTTCATCAATGGCACATTTCAAAACTTTCATCAATTCACAAAATTGAAGGATGGGTTTTGAAGAACACTAAGCAACGATTATAAAAACGTAGAAATTATCAAAAATTGAACAAAAACTAACCTTGAACCAAAGAACTTGATGGCCGAATTTCACAAAGCTTAAAACCCTTTCCTTTCTTTCAATTTTCGGTGGAAAGATGATATGAATTGGCCATCTAATTGTTTGTTTTAATTAAATTAAACTAAATTATCAAATTACAAATTTAGCCTTTTTATTAACCTTTAAATTCCACTAACTTTAGGCATTAATTCCATCCATATTTCCAATGGTTCAATTACATTATAAGGACCTCACATTTATAAAGACATGACACATAGGTGCTTTTAACATATAACATGCTAATTTAGCATCTTTCATAATTAGGTCCTTTTATCAAATTAAACACTCAAACAAAAAAATTAATTCACAGAAATTTCACACATGCTTAATCAAATACTACAGACACAGGAAATAAGATTAAAATATTTTTTGAATCAAATTTGTGGTCCCAAAACTACTATTCCTACTAGGGCCTAAACCGGACTATTACAATTCTCTCCCCTTACGAATTTTTGTCCCCGAAAATCATACCGTTAAATAGGTTCGGATATTGCTGTCTTATAGAATCTTCAGGCTCCCACGTAGCCTCTTCAACCCCATGTCGATGCCATAACACTTTCACTAATGAGATTTTCTTATGTCTCAATTCTTTCAATTCTCAATTCTTCATAAGTCATATCAGATCAGATTTCAATCTCAAACGGAGTAATCACATGTGATGGATCGGATCTATACCGACGAAGCATTGACATGTGAAATACATTATGAATCTTTTCTAGTTCGGGTGGCAACAACAACTTATAAGCAACTGGTCCAACTCGTTCAACGATCTCATACGGACCGATGAACCTCGAACTTAATTTGCCTTTACGTTCAAATCGGAGAACTTTCTTCCACGGAGATACTTTTAAAAATACTTTATCACCAATCTTGAATTCAATATCTTTTCTTTTTTAAGTCTGCATAGGACTTTTGACGAACATACACTGCTTTCAAACTATCACGGATTACTTTCACTTTCTGTTCAGTGTCTTTTATAAAATCGATCCTGTGTATCTTACTTTCACTGAGCTCAGTCCAATACAGGGGTGTTCGACATTTGCGTCTATACAAAGCTTCGTAAGGTGCCATTTTGATGCTCGATTGAAAACTATTATTGTATGCAAATTCAATCAATGGAAAGTATTGTTCCCACGTACCATTAAACTCAAGAATGCAACATCTCAACATATCCTCAGGAATCTGAATAATCCGTTCGGACTGAACATCAGTCTGTGGGTGAAAACTGTACTAAAATGCCATTTAGTACCCAAAGCTTTTTGCAATTTCTTCCAGAAACGTGAAGTAAATCTCAGATCTCTATCAGACACAATAGACAATGGCACTCCGTGCAATCTCACAATATTAGAAATATAAAGCTCAACTAACTTATCAAGTGAGTAATCAAATCGTACCAGAATAAAATGGGCAGATTTCGTCAATCGATCAAATATGATCGAAATTGCATCTTTCTCTCTCGGAGTCAAAGGCAAACCTAAGACAAAATTCATTGTCACTCTATCCCAATTCCATTCGGGAATCAGAATCGGTTGTAGCAAACTAGATGGAACCTAATGTTTAGCTTTAACTTGCTGATAGACTAAATATTTTGACACAAAATCAGAGATACCTCTTTTCATTCCAGACCCCCAATAGTGTTGCTTCAAATCATGGTACATCTTTGTACTACCCGGACAATCGAAACTTCTCGGACACTAATTCATTGTCGATACATCCTCGGATTTCATGTATTCATCATCTCATGCACATTCATCACAATGTAATTTCATATGTACATACATAAATCAATACAAATATATTTATTTGTATATAGACTTACCTCAGATTCGGATAAACGGAAACGAACTTGGCTACTTAATTACTTTCGATTTCCCACGATCTAAGTCTGTTTTCTTCGATTCTTGATTTATACATACTCAAATTTAACTCATTTATTCACTAATTCATTCTATTCAATCCAAAAACACATATTTAGGGTAATTTACAAATTATCCCTCATATTTTCACATTTTGACATTTTAGTCCCTATTTTACAAAATCACAAAATACACCAAATTTGCATGCACTCATGTTTAGCCGAGTATCATCCATGCTTATACAAGTCCACACATTTCATTTATTTCATAATTTAGTCCCTCAAAATATTATTTTCTCAATTAAGTCCAAAATATTCAAAATCACCAAAAATCCAAAGACAAACTATGTTCATCTAACACATATCTTTCATAATTCATCTTCAAACATCAAAAAATTCATGTGTTCATCAATGGCACATTTCAAAACTTTCATCAATTCATAAAATTGAAGCATGGGTTTTGAAAAACACTAAGCAACGATTACAAAAACATAGAAATTATCAAAAACCGAACAAAAACTAACCTTGAATCAAAGAACTTGATGGCCAAATTTCACAAAGCTTAAAACCCTTTCGTTTCTTTCAATTTTCGGTGGAAAGATGCTATGAAATTGGCCATCTAATTGTTTGTTTTAATTAAATTAAACTAAATTATCAAATTCCAAATTTAGCCTTTTTATTAACCTTTAAATTCCACTAACTTTAGGCATTAATTCCATCCATATTTCCAATGGTTCAATTGCATTATAAGGACCTCACATTTATAAAGACATGACACATAGGTGCTTTTAACATATAACATGCTAATTTAGCATCTTTCACAATTAGGTCCTTTTATCAAATTAAACACTCAAACAACAAAATTAATTCACAGAAATTTCAAACATGCTTAATCATATACTACAGACACAGGAAATAATATTAAAATATTTTTTGAATCAAATTTGTGGTCCCAAAACTACTATTCTTACTAGGGCCTAAACCGGACTATTACAATTCTCTCCCCTTACGGATTTTCGTCCCCAAAAATCATACCGTTAAATAGGTTCGGATATTGCTATCTTATAGAATCTTCAGGCTCTCACGTAGCCTCTTCAACCCCGTGTCGATGCCATAACACTTTCGCTAATGAGATTTTCTTATGTCTCAATTCTTTCAATTCTCAATTCTTCATAAGTCATATCAGATCGGATTTCAATCTCAAATAGAGTAATCACATGTGATGGATCGGATCTATACCGACGAAGCATTGACACGTGAAATACATTATGAATCTTTTCTAGTTTGGGTGGAAACAACAATTTATATGCAACTGGTCCAACTCGTTCAATGATCTCATACGGTCCGATGAACTCGAACTCAATTTACCTTTACGTCCGAATCGGAGAACTTTTTTCCACGGAGATACTTTTAAAAATGCGTTATCACCAATTTTGAATTCAATATCTTTTCTTTTCAAGTCTGCATAGGACTTTTGAAGAACAGACGCTGCTTTCAAACTATCACGGATTACTTTCACTTTCTGTTCAGTGTCTTTTATAAAATTGATCCTGTGTATCTTACTTTCACTAAGCTCAGTCCAATACAGAGGTGTTCGACATTTGCGTCTATACAAAGCTTCGTAAGGTGCCATTTTGATGCTTGATTGAAAACTATTATTGTACACAAATTCAATCAATGGCAAGTATTGTTCCCACATACCATTAAACTCAGGAATGCAACATCTCAACATATCCTCAAGAATCTGAATAAAATTCGTTCAGATTGACCATCAGTCTGTGGGTGAAAACCCGTACTGAAATGCAATTTAGTACCCAAAGCTTTTTGCAATTTCTTCCAGAAACGTGAAGTAAATCTCAGATCTCTATCAGACACAATAGATAATGGCACTCCGTGTAATCTCACAATATTGGAAATATAAAGCTCAGTTAACTTATCAAGTGAGTAATCAAATAGTACCGGAATAAAATGGGCAAATTTCATAAATCGATCAAATACGACCCAAATTGCATCTTTCTCTTTCGGAGTCAAAGGTAAACCTAAGACAAAATCCATTTTCACTCTATCCCAATTCCATTCGGGAATCAGAATCGGTTGTAGCAAACTAGATGGAACCTGATGTTCAGCTTTAACATGCTGACAGACTAAACATTTCGACACAAAATCAGAGATACCTCTTTTCATTCCAGACCCCCAATAGTGTTGCTTTAAATCATGGTATATCTTTGTACTACCCAAACAATTGGAACTTCTTCAGACACTGATTCATTGTCGATACATCCTAGGATTTCATGTATTCATCATCTCATGCACATTCATCACAATGTAATTTCATATGTACATGCATAAATCAATACAAATACATTTATTTGTATATAGACTTACCTCATATTTGGATGAATAGAAACGAACTTGGCTACTCAATTACTTTTGATTTCCCATGATCTAAGTCTATTTTCTTCGATTCTTGATCTATACATGTAACAAACTAAAATAGGGCCTAGTCGAAAAAGAGTTTCGAGACCACACACCCGAAGTAAAAAATATTTAATTTATGATTATTTTAGAATCTATGATATGTTTGGGTGATGATGTGTAAATTTTTATGGTGAGAAGTTATGTGAGTCTAGTTTCAGGAAAAATTAACGGTTCTTCATTTGGAGCTTTGTAGCTCGAGAAATAAATAATTTAGTGACAGTGACTCAAGTTGACAGATTAATGTGAACATGAGTAACAAGGTGTGAGCATGTGATATAATGATTATATCATCTTAAGAAATTATTGCGAGGATTTATCCATACAAGTTTATTAATTTTTTATTATTTATATATGAACTTATCAAGCATTTATGCTTACTTCCCCTCTCTTTTCCCTTGCCTTGTAGTATCGCCAAGTTAGCTCGAGGATCGGTGGACGTCAGAGATTCATTCACACTATCAATTGGAACACTTGGTATATCTAGATACATTAATTTTTGGGTTATGGCATGTATAGTAGGCTTGGTCATTTTGTCACATAAGTCACATTTCTTATGGCCCAAAATGTTGGCCCTTATTTAATAAATGTTTATTTTTTATTATGGCTATTTGGAGATGGCCAACATTGATGGTTGTTACACGCCTATGATGTGGTTATTCATGTATGTAGTAATTGCATAATTGAGATATTGTAGGTGCAGTTTACAAATGATTTCATGAATGGTGATGAGTATGAGAATGTGTATGCAAAAATTGGATATTCGGATGTCCAATTATCAGATGATACATGTTAATGAAATGGATACAAGAGAGTTTGTGTTTTAGAGGGGGAACTGGCTTGGAAAATAGCCAACTTCCAGGCCACACGGGCAGAGACATGGCCATGTATCTCAGCCATGTGACAGACTACGGGCGTGTTGAGGTCGTGTAAGGGATACGGGCCAGGGACACGGATGTGTATTCAGCCGTGTGTAATAAGTCAGTGTCGACCATGGGTGAAGAGCAAGGGCATGTCTCAGGGGCACACGGGCGTGTCCCTTGAGCAACATGGGCGTATGCCCTAGCCATGGGAGTTTTGGCAGAATGCTGGGGTTTTTAGACACGGTTTGGGCACATGGGCATGTGAGACTACACACGGGCGTGTGTGTCATATAACACAGGCATGTACTCCCTGTTTAGATGGGAAAGAGATTTTATGGAATATAAGAGTTTCGATATAGTCTCGAGAGTCCTCGTATGTATGAGTGAGGTCTCGTAAGTCAAAAAAAAAGTTGTGGTAGTGACATCAAGGGGAGTAGTCTCGTTGAGCCTAAGTGGCGTTCAAGTAGTTTTATACGGTAACGCCTTGTGCCCGATTTCGACGGGGATTACGGGTAAGGAGTGTTACATTTAGTGGTATCAGAGCATGGTTTAGTCGATTCTAGGACTAACCTTGCATGAGTATGAGTCTAGCTATATTTGCCATATTGAACTATGATAGTGTGACGACTCCCGACCCTGATCATAATTATTTTATTAGGCAGATGCGCTTTCCAACCGAGCTAAGTCTGACCGTACAGAAAGTGTGTTTTGATGAGCCAAACTTGGGAAGGTATGGAGGATGATTCATGATGTGTATCTGATAATGAATAAAGTGTGATAATAGCAAATCGAAAGTTAAGCATAAAATATTATAAATGTGTAAAGACAACACTTAATGGTGGGCTAAGTGCGATACCACCTTGTTGCTTAATTACGATGGGCTTTGTGCGATACCATCGTCTATTTATCATTTGGTGGGCTGTGTGCGATACCACCGTATTTATTATTATTAGTGGGCTGTGTGCGACACCATCGTACCTATCATTAATGGTGGGCTGTGTGTGATACCACCGTATTCATTATTATTGATGGGCTGTGTGCGATACCACCGTAACTATTATTAATGGTGGGCTGTGTGCGATACCACCGTAACTATCATTAATGGTGGGCTGTGTACGATGCCATCGTATTTATTATTATTGGTGGGCTATGTGCGATACTACCGTATTTATTATTACTAGTTGGCCGTGTGCGGAACCACTGTGTATTCGATATTATTCTAAAGTGTTCATCGAAAAACTTTGACTAAGTGAAATTACGTATGACTATGTGATAACAAGTGCAGGGTATAAGTGCACGTAAATGTGAGCGATGTTTATGATATGTATTTGGAATGTGGTAAGACTTGAAATGATTAAGTTTATATGTAAATGATACATCCTTTTTACTTATGTTTTTACATATTAATGTATCATGTGAAATATGAGTGAATATTATTGATGTTTATTAAAATAATGGAAAGTGAGGGAATTCCTGAATGAGCCTTCGGAGGAGACAAAGGATATGGATGAATACCGTGAATATGTGTGTTAAATGGCCTAAAATAAATGGGGTGTTATGATGAAATTTTATGAAAAATCATTTGGGTTTAGCAATTTTATAGTTAAAGAAAAATTTAATATTGACTAATCGACTCATTTGGGGTTCTTATCATATGAGAATGCTAGTTGATTTCAGTGATAGATGAAAGCAGTGTTAATCATTCATTTGTGATCGATATTACTCTATCTTTTACGGTATTCTATTAAAATGAGTTGATAGAAAAGTGACAATAAAGTTCACATGATGTTGAAATTCATTTTCCACCGATTGTTACTCGTGAAATGAGTATATAAAGACTATGTTGCTTCTATTATTGTCCAGTGCTTATAAGTACTGTTTTCCTTCTGGAAATTTTCTGAGAATTGTCGAAGTTAGTATTATTTCTCTTATGAGCTATATTCTCGAACTTCTAGTAGGATATTGAATCTTGGATTTCCTTATCTCGAATTTCTTATCGACTTTATTTTGTGAATTGTGCAAGAGATATTCCTTTACTGGAAGTAATCATACTTTTGTGATTATGAAATCTAGTTTGATAGTGAACATATTACTGTCGTCAGATGTGTAAGACTGTGCCTTTGCATTGGTTTAAATATTATTTATTGGTGTGATTGAGATGTTAGCCTTGAAATGGCGCTACGAACTCCAATGTGGTTCAGTATTTTGAGAATTTATAATGAAATGAATTTTATTAGATGTGATCTATCTTTAAACTTTGGGAAATTAATCAACAGTGATAAAAGAGTAAACAATGAAGGATCGAGCTGGAATCCGCACTATGGTTGTTATTTCTAAGTAATTTGATATATCTCAATAAGTTAAAACGAGATTGTTATGTATCATTAAAATTGTATAGTTGATTTAAGGATCATTGATTCATAACCGGAAGGAATTGCAATAGGATACATGTCTGAGTAATCATGGCAACTAGGTGAAAATGGTTCCTTTAGAAGAGTACTGTGAAACAGCCAAAACCAATTCAATTATTTAGTCCAGATAGTTTATTGGTTTGAAGTGTATTTTGATACAAGAACGTGAAAATGGTAGCTTATGCTTGCACTCAGTTAATACTGCATGAAAAGAATCTTATGATGTGAATTAGAAATTGATTATTATTCAGAAATAATGATGCTTATTCCATGATTTTATGAAACTTAGAATTTTGTCAGTAAATGGTAAGTTAAAAGTGTTCGACAGGAACTAACTTCTAATTCGGAACTCCAGGTCAGAAATCGACCATCTAATTGTTGTTTCAAGATAGAGTTCGTGTACTAAGAAATCAATTATATATTATAGAAATTGCATACAAAATCGAAAGGTAAGAGTATTGAAACTTAGATAAGTGACAGGTGCTTCTGAAAGTATCTTTGTGACAAAATTTTTTATTTTATTTTATTTTATTTTATTTGGTAAGTAAAGAAAAGTGATTTACGGTTCATCGAAGAGTATAAGACTATTGATAGAATGAGGCCAGTTACTTATTAGTGTGTATTTCGTCAGAACTTGAGAAATTTAGTGATGTGGTTCTTATGTCCAGGATAAGAAAGTACAGTTCAGAATCTTAATTTAAGAAGTGAGATGTTGAGTATGCCGAAGCTGAATGAGAATTTGATAGTGCTTTGCGAAGTCAATCCTAAGTATATCTTTTGGTAAAATTTTTGGGGACGAAAATCCCTAAGGGGAGGAGAATTGTAACAGCCCAAAATAGGGCCTAGTCGGAACAGAAGTTTCGAGATCAAACACCCGAAGTAAAAAAATATTTAATTTATGATTGTTTTAGAGTCTATGATATGTTTGGGTGATGATGTGTAAATTTGTTAAGTAATTTCATCGATAAAGTGCCCAATTTTATTATTGGGATTAAATTGCATTAATTGCAAAATATGAGTTCTAGAACATAAGTACTTCATTTAAATGGGGGTTTAAACTAGAGGTCTTTAAATGGCAAATAGACCATCATATTTTGTTATGGACAAAACTAGTCATGGAAGGGTAAAAATTGAAGGTTTAGTACAAAGGGCATTTTTGTCATTTGGGTGTTTTAAGGCATAAAAGACAAAATTTAAACCCAAAATCTGCTCATTCTCTTCTCCATGTCTTAAAATTTTCATGAAGCCATGGCTAGGGTTTCAAGCTTTTCAATGCTCAATTATAAGTGCATTTGAGCCCGTTTCTAATGTTCTTCGTATTTTGAGATCCTAGAAGCTTAATCTTTCTATTTATACCATTTATTTGCATGAAAAAGGAAGTTTAAAAATTGACCCATGCTAGATATTTGTGCATTTTGATGTTAAATGGTAGAATAAGGGTGCACGAGGTTAGGAGAACGATTTTTGCTAAGTGATTTTCGTTGAAAATGGTTAAAACGGGTTAATTAGTAAAAGTTGTAAATACTCCTAAAAGTGTGAAATAATAAGAATTTGAGGTTGCTTTGGAAGAGAAAAAGGTTCACTGACCTTAAATTTCATAGAAATTGAATAAAAATCATATTACGTGCCTAGGGGTAAAATCATAATTATGAGAAAGTTTAGGGGAAAAATTATAAATTTACTGTACTATGATTTTTGTATTAAAATGAGTAATGTCGATGATAATTAAGTGAAATGTGACATTTTAGATCAAAGAAATCAAGATTTGGACCAAGTACAGGGAAATGTCAATCAAAATGATTGATTCACGTTGAGGTGAGTTCATATGGATAGTCTATAGTGAACGATTATTAAATTTGAATTGAGATAATGTATTATTTTATAAATGTATGTTATCTAATCATGACTGTATGCAAGTACGAGATTGGATTGAAGGATCAATCGTGAGAAATGCAGGGTCAAGTACATTCGTACTACGACTTGTCATGAATTGACGGAAAAAGACCATGGTTGGACCATGGCAGTGAGTGTGCCAGTGTAAGACCATGTCTGGGACATGGCATCGGTACCGATATGTGATCCCATGTAAGACCATATCTAGGATATGGCATTAGCATCCTATCAGGTGTGTGAGATATCCCGAACATCCTTAATATTACAAGTAGTTCAATGGGAAATTCAAGGAGTATGCTCAAGATAAGTAAGAGTAGGATATGTGAGTATTATGAATAGGCACAGGTATGTATACAAGACTCATAAATAATATGCTCGGATTATGATGTATTATTGATAAGGATGCAAACGAGTAAGATATGTCTATGATCACCTGGGTGTTATGAGCCAAATTATAATATGCTTTGGTGTAAATGTGTATAGATGAAAGTGAACACAAAGAATTAATGAATGAGTGGAATTGGCATTAAAATAGTGTGGGCAGCAGCATTAGTATAAATTTGAAAAATCACCAAAAATAGTAGAAACTAAATTAAAGGATGGGAGAGATATGAAATTAAAGCTTAATGAGTCTATTGCCCTATAAAAGAAATATATAAGCAAAAGAAGTCTGAATTATGAGATACTTGAATTTTAGTAAGACAGGGGCAGAATAAGTTTTGGAATCCAATGTTTCAACTTTGGAAAATTAGTAAAAATTGAAAAATAATAATTATCGAGTATAATTCATATGCTTGAAATCCTTTAAAGTGAAACAAACGAGAACATCATATGACTTTTATACAAGGAGAAAATTTATTCGTAGTGAAGAAGTGTCGGAACTATTGGACAGCGAAATAGGGGTAAATTTAATGAATAAATTGTACTAATTGGCTAGACAAAAAATTCTTAAATTTTTATGGTGAGAATTTATGTGAGTCTAGTTTCAGGAAAAATTAACGGTTCTTCATTTGGAGCTCTGTAGCTCGAGAAATAAATAATTTAGTGATAGTGACTCAAGTAGACAGATTAATGTGAACATGAGTAACAAGGTGTAAGCATGTGATATAATGATTATATCATCTTAAGAAATTATTGCGAGGATTTATCCATACAAGTTTATTAATTTCTTATTATTTTCGTATGAACTTACTAAGAATTTATGCTTACTTCCCCTCTCTTTTCCCTTGCCTTGTAGTATCGCCAAGTTAGCTCGGGGATCGGTGGACGTCGGAGATTCGCTCACATTATCAATTGGAACACTTGGTATATCTAGATACATTAATTTTTGGGTTATGGCATGTATAGTAGGCTTGGTCGTTTTGTCACATAAGTCATATTTCTTATGGCCCAAAATGTTGGCCCTTATTTAATAAATGTTCATTTTTGATTAAGGGCTCCTTTGGATGCCCGTTTTCCTCCAGTGTGGTGAGATTAGGTTATCAATCTCACTGCATTGCTATTTGGTTCAGTATTCCAGTGCAGTGAAAATTGATTTCAATCTCACTGATGCACTGAAACGTGACTGGAGATGAGAGCAGCAGTTAAAGCAATTGGGGCAGTAGGTATTTTTAACAGATAAAAATACCCATTTTTGAACATCTTCCTTCTCCATCCAGGTACTTTCCTCCTACTTCTTCTATTTTTCATCTTTTAATTTTCTTTTTCCTTTACATCAATCTGACTTTTCGTATGTCTTCTCTTCCTGTACTCTTGTTTCGTTTCTCAAGGTTTTTGTTTTTCTTCTTGAGATTATGATTCTTAAAGCTAAGACCTTGTTTGGGTTTTTTTTCCTCTCATTGAATTATTTCATTGGTGAATTAATGCAATTTTTTTCTCTCATTTTTTCATTGGTGAGATTAAAGCTAAGACCTTGTGCGGTTTTTTTTTTTTTCTCTCATTTTTTCTCCGATTCGTCATCGAAGTTAATAGATATCTTGATGATTCTTTTAGTAAATTCAAGGATCAAAATTCTCATGAGTGAGTGTTGCTCTAGTTGATCATTCATGGCATAGAAGATGTTTAAATTTTTTTGTTATTCAGTTCGGGGGATGAATTTTAATTTTGCAAGTTTTTTAATGGCTTTGCCATTTATATGATATTCAAGTTATTTAATTCCATATTCGGTTCATTGGGTTGAGTTCTATTTTGGAATTTTTAACGGCTTTTCGATTTACATTGTATTCGAGTTCTATATGTTGATACAAAGAAAATGCATCGGGAACATAAAAGCGGGATCCCTAATCGACTTTCAAATGGTTCTTTTCACCTAACACTTTTTTTTTTTCTTATATAATATATGTTATTAAATGGGAAAGAGGATAAGGTTTTATGTTTTGAAAATGTTGTTGTTCGCTTGCCGCTTTGAATATGATAACTATTTGAATCTCGAATGCTTAAGTTGCTTCAACTAGCTAATGCAATTGAAAACGGATTCTTAACTTACATTTGAGGTCGAGGTGCAAGGCTTAAGTTTACAATTAATGGGGACTTTGGTAGTGAGAAATGGAGTTGGAAATAAAAGGGCTCCTGTTGGCTTGCTCTAGATAAGTTTTGGAAGTAATTGTAGATAACTCGAGTATTCGTTTGTAAGTTGACTTTCCTTAGTTTGTATGTGCTAACTCACTGTTGTGCATGAGGTCTCTTGGACTATTGTTTTGTTCGCGAAACATGCCATTAATAGTTCGAGTAGTGTTTCCTTTTCATGAAAACATTGTCCTTCACATATATGTAGTTTCTATTTCTTCAATCATCATATTTTGATTGGAAATGTTGAGAAGGCCGCAAATCTAGATGTCGATGAACATGAAAAGTGGCGATAAATTAAAATCAAATTAGTGATTCTTGAGTTATATGCAGAACTATATTCCTTCATGTTTCTTGATTCATATTCGGGTTGTGGAGTTCAAACCAACAATGCCTTGTTTTGTGACTCAAAACTAAGGCTTAATATGATCGACAAAAATGTCACTTGTTAATGAAAGAAATTTATCGCTAAAACCATGAAAAATGCCAAGGCACTAAGACAAAATTGTTGTTGTGAGCATATGATTTGGACATACATACTCCTCTACAAAGCGTATATATATGATGTTGAATTAGTTCATGTAAAATGTTGTCTCATAGCTAGAGGTTGGGTAATTAGTTGCTAATCCAAGGAATGGACTATCGCTTCCTCGCTATCGATATTCTTCTTCTTCCTTATATCTGCTTTTGCTTTCTTTGGTTGTCTCTTTCTTGATGCCTTCTACTCGTACTTTGTCAAAACTTAATGCACCGTCCAATTCATGTTAGCATTGGTTAATTATGTTTCAAGCGGGATGTTTCATAGGTTGAAACTTGTTTCTCGATGTTCAAGCTATGTGTATAATGATATCTTCTCGTAACATTTAGTTTTAGCTACGTTAACAATTGTCATTATAAATTAACTAGTGTTGTCAACATTCTATATTGTTTGTTGGTTATGAAAGATTAAGAACCAAAAACATATGTCGGGTTAGAGAAAGTAACCTTTGCTTGGCAAAGTAATCGTAAATTAGGTTATTATGTACTCCTAACCTACCTAAAGAGTTTGTTATGGAATTGAACATAGTATAGGAACTAAATCATGTTCAATGCCTTATTTCCATGATCATTGTTTTCTTGTATCCATCGAACAAAATGACGAGGACCACTCCATATTCAAGAACTTATCTTCCTTTTCTCTCTCAAAAAGCGTTAATCATCTTTGTGATGATAAGTAATAGGAGACAGATTCGACAAAAGCTATCATGTTTCAAACTTTATGCTTAGTATTTTCATATTCCATGATCATCTACACCAACCTTTTATGTTTCAATATGCGATGTCTTTCGTCTTTTTGTCTCTCTCTCGTAGGTCTTCAATCGCCATCTAAGGGTTGGATAAGTTCAAATCTGTTTTCAAAATTTCGGAAAAACCTTCAACTATATATGTTCACTTGTGAAGGAAGATATGATGGCTAAGCCGGAAGTTTTACATTTTCAAATGGTAAACTTTGTGTCTTTCAAGATCAAGTGGTCAGTAGCTTTAAGAAGGCTAAGCTCGGTGAATCATTGGTGATAGTTGGTGACTTGTTCGGCCGCATCACTCAACCGTCTCACAACCGACATGGCGCTTTGTGGAGGCCATGGAAGAAAGGGTCTTCACCACTGCGATGGCCTTCGATGAAGAAGAAATGATGGAAATAAAATCCAAATTCAAAAAGATTCAAGGTCTTCCCAATTTAATGTAAATACATGGCTTACGATTTTGATTTCATTGTCTTTTTCATGAGTTTTACTTGATGTTTGCATAATTTAATTTGCTAATCTGATCTAAACATGGTGCAAGCCGTAAAGTTAGGATAATTTAATTTGCTATTACACTCAACTATTGAAGCTATTACAATCAAGTCATTCCGATCCATTGTAACATAAATGAGATCAAGCCATATATTACAACTTGATTTTATTGACAAGCATTTCTACAAGACTAAAAGATATGCGAAACAACTTTATTGTAACATAAATGCTTCTCAAGTCAATTAAACTTATGTCTTATGTTACTTTTTTTATTAAAAACTATTAGTTTAGTTACTTCAAAATTTAATCCAAGTATAATGTTACTATTTGCAAAAATAATATTTATCATTGTTATAAAAGAATATTTAACTATAAAAATTAAAAATAATAATCATTTTATCTAATAAATAATTTAAATTGATTATATAATTCATTAAAATATTTATAATAAAATATTAGAAGATACATTTTAATATTTTATTAAATGAAATTATAAATTCACATATTTTAATAATTTTATATAAGTAAAATAATTTAAAAACTTCTATTATATATTAATTCTAATATGATGTCCTTAATAGTCATTTTATATTCTCACCTCACCGCTACAGCTGCGTTTGAATCCAAACACACATTCCACCATTATTTCTAATCTCACCGCTATAGTATCCAATCTCACCGCTACAGTAACTAATCTCACCGCCACCGCTATTTTTAATCTTACCGGAGATAAACACACCGCCCATCCAAACTAATTATAAGGCTATTTGGAGATGGCCAACATTGATGTTTGTTACACGCCTATGATGTGGTTATTCATGTATGTAGTAATTGCATAATTGAGATATTGTGGTGCAGTCTACAAATGATTTCATGAATGGTGATGAGTATGAGAATGTGTATGCAAAAATTGGATATTCGAATGTCCAATTATAAGGTGATACATGTTGATGAAATGGATACAAGACAGTTTGTGTTTTAGAGGGGGAACTGGCTTGGAAAATAGTCAACTTCCAGGCCACACGGGTAGAGACACGGCCATGTATCTCAGCCATGTGACAGACTACGAGCGTGTTGAGGCCGTGTAAGGGATACGGGCCAGGAACACGGACTTGTGTTCGGCCGTGTGTAATAAGTCAGTATCGACCATGGGTGAAGAGCACGGGCATGTCTCAGGGGCGCACGGGCGTGTCCCTTGAGCAACATGGGCGTGTGCCCTAGCCTAGGAGTTTTGGCAGAATGCTGGGGTTTTTAGACACGATTTGGGCACATGGGCGTGTGAGACTACGCATGGGCGTGTGTGTCATCTAACACAGGAGTGTACTCCCTGTTTAGATGGGAAAGAGATTTTACGAAATGTAAGAGTTCTCGATATAGTCTCGAGAGTCCTCGTATGTATGAGTGAGGTCTCGTAAGTCCAAAAAAGAAGTTGTGGTAGTGCCACCAAGGGGAGTAATCTTGTTGAGCCTAAATGGCATTCAAGTAGTTTTATACGGTAATGCCTCGTGCCCGATTCCGACGGAGATTACGGGTAAGGAGTGTTACATTTAGTGGTATCAGAGCATGGTTTAGTCGATTCTAGGACTAACCTTGCTTGAGTATGAGTCTAGCTATATTTTCCATATTGAACTATGATAGTGTGATGACTCCCGACCCTGATCATAATTATTTTATTAGGCAGATACGCTTTCCAATCGAGCTAAATCTGACCGTACAGAAAGTGTGTTTTGATGAGCCAAACTTGGGAAGGAATGGAGGATGATTCATGATGTGTATGTGATAATGAATAAAGTGTGATAATTGCAAATTGAAAGTTAAGCATAAAATATTATAAATGTGTAAAGACAACACTTAATGGTGGGCTAGGTGCGATACCACCTTGTTGCTTAATTACGATGGGCTTTGTGCGATAACATCGTCTATTTATCATTTGGTGGGCTATGTGCGATACTAAGTTTGTTTTCTTCGGTTTTTGATCTATATATATATTCAAATTTAACTCATTTATTCACTAATTCATTCAATTCAATCCAAAAACACATATTTAGGGAAATTTACAAATTATCCCTCATATTTTTACATTTTGACATTTTAGTCCCTATTTCACAAAATCACAAAATACACCAAATATGCATACACTCATGCTTAGCCGAATATCACCCATGCTCATACAAGTCCACACATTTCATTTATTTCACAATTTAGTCCCTCAAAATATTATTTTCTCAATTAAGTCCAAAATATTCAAAATCACCAAAAATCCAAAGACAAACTATTTTCATCTAACACATATCTTTCATAATTCATCTTCAAACATCACAAAATTCATGTGTTCGTCAATGGCACATTTCAAAACTTTCATCAATTCACAAAATTGAAGCATGGGTTTTGAAGAACACTAAGCAACGATTACAAAAACGTAGAAATTATCAAAAACCGAACAAAAACTAACCTTGAATCAAAGAACTTGATGGCCGAATTTCACAAAGCTTAAAACCCTTTCCTTTCTTTCAATTTTCGGTGGAAAGATGATATGAATTGGCCATCTAATTTTTTTAATTAAATTAAACTAAATTATCAAATTCCAAATTTAGCCTTTTTATTAACCTTTAAATTCCACTAACTTTAGGCATTAATGTCCATCCATATTTCCAATGGTTCAATTGTATTATAAGGACCTCACATTTATAAAGACATGACACATAGGTGCTTTTAACATATAACATGCTAATTTAGCATCTTTCACAATTAAGTCATTTTATCAAATTAAAAAATCAAGTAAGCCTAATTGGGTAAGTAATCTTGTCTCGTTTTTAGTAATTTTTATATTTTTAAGATCGAAATAACTTAATCTAGCTATTTTGGGATCAATTTGTAAAGTTATCAAAGTATTAAAATTTTTTCATGGATGACTATGTTGAAATTCTGAAATTTGTGGTAGAAATTAAAAGGTTGTTGATAGATAAATAATTTTTGTAAAGTAAATTTTCATGAAATTGTGATTTATGGACTAAATTGTAAAGATGTAAAATTCATGGAAAATTTCTAATTTTTATGAAACATATGTGCTGTAAATGTTATATGTAAAAATTGGTTAGGCTTGGAATAAGGATTAATTTGCACGAATTTTATTTTTCGAGCCTAGGGACGAAATCATCATTTATGAAAAGTATAGGGGCAAAATGGTGATTTTTCCTAGGATGTGAATTGAATTAAATTGAGTATGAAATGGATTAAATTGATGTTAAATTTATTTATTTAGATCCGAATAGACATAGCACGGAGTTAGATCGAGGAAAACAAAAAGTATTGGATTAGTAGATCCTTGTATACAAATGTTTATCGACGTAAGTTCATGTAACTAGATTATGTATATTAATATGTTTGGAATTGAATGTTGAATATGTGTGAATTGTATAAATTTTTAATGTATAAAATTAATTACATGCCTGGTATTGCTCGATAAGTATAAGTCCCGTTTGAATAGATGGAATTCGATGGATACAGGATTTCCCAATTGGTTGTGGTCTTGCATATGTTGCAGACACACCTTACTCGAAAGAGCATCCTGTTATAAGCCCTCTCGAGTTTCCTGTTACATGGTTCCTATAAGCATCCTGATCGGTAGTAATCCTGCATGTGTTGCGAACTACCGCAGCTCTTTGTGAGCATCATGTTATATGATCGGTTGTGATTCTATATATATTGCGGACACAAACGCAGCCCTTTATGAGCATCCTGATATAGGCTCTTTGTGAGCTTCCTGATATGGCTCACTTGAACATCCTGTTATATGGATATATGAAGCTCCCTAATAATAGCTATTCGGAGTTATCTGTTAAGCTCAATGAGCTTCCTATTTTAAACTCTTATGAGTTTCCTGTTATAGCCCGAATAAGATTCCTGTTACATGGTTCATATGAGCATCTTGTTATATGGCTCGAAAGAGTGCTTCCTAAATATGTGCCCTAATTGGGTACCCATGAATATGAGTTGACGATTTACAGTGTTGTACATTTAAAGTGTACTATATGTGTGTCCATCTATATTTCAAATAAATTCAACGGGAAAAGTTCTGTTATGGCTAATTTGAAATTGAGATGATTTATCATAGAAATGCATATGGAAATATGGAAATATGATAAGAAAAGTATATGTGTATGAAAGTTATTACATGATGAGCTCATCTTTATTATTTGAAAAGTATTTAGAACTTCATGACTAACTTGCTTGATTGAGTGCATGTGATTAAGCAATTGATCAATTTGTTGGGGTGTATGATATTTACATGATTACTTAAATTGAATTTAAATAGTAAATTAAATTCTGGTTATGCGAACTTACTAAGCATTAAATGCATACCTTGTCTTATTTTCCTCTGTTTTATAGAGCTTGGAAGCTCGTAAAGGTTGGAATATGTCGGGGCACCATCACACTATCCTTCAGCTCATTTTGGTATAAATAGCAAACTTATTTTGATATAATGGCATGTATAGGCTAACCTGGCCAGTGTTGGCATTTAAATGGTTGATTGTAATATAGCCATTGGAATGGCTAGTAATGATATGTTTAGTGAACATGTAACATCCTTAAAACGGGGTCTCTGCATTTTGAGTGTGTTTGCATGTGATGTGGTGTCAGTTGGGTTTGTTTGGCATGTTTTGTGGTCTAGGCATGACCTCGGCTTAGTCCTGGGATATGGCCAAAATTTTTGTTTAGCACTTAAGAGAAAGGAGCTAAGGGAAATAGGGGTTAAAAGAATTAATTTGAGGTTTTAGACACAGGAAGTACCTTGGTAAAGTGGCAAGGAGGCGCCACTTAAGTCACAAGGGAGGTGACGCCACAAGGAGCAAGGAGGACATTGGTTCGAGCTGCAGAAATCCCTTTCTGCTCATTTATTTTTGACGCCATAGGCAAGCAGAGGTCTACTCATGTGGGACTCTCATGGATAGATGAGGATTGAGTTGACCAATTTGAAATGGATGGAAGGGAGAAAAATTTGGTGGTTGACTCATTCAAATTTATTTGAATGAGTGGATGGGAGAGCTTTGGAGAGGTTGGTCGAATTTGAACTCTAGGGGGGAGGAAGTGTAGTCAGTTTGGGGAGCCTTTAGGTGGTGGCCGAATGTCTATGGTGGGTTAAGGGGGTATTTTGACTAGTGAGGAGAGGGTCTTCTCTTTTCGTTTTGTGTCAAAGCCGAACAACCAATTGCCCTTTTTGCTTTCTTCCTTTTTTCGGCAGCTCTTGTAATTGGCCGAATCTTTTGTGCATTTTCTTTGAAAAGCCGAACTTGGTAGCCATTCTCGCCATTCTTTCCCTTTTCTTTTCGGTTCTCTTTGGTTAGCCCATTGTCGAATCCACCTCTTGTGCACTTCTTCTTCCTATTTTGTTCAAAGCCAAAACCTACCCTCACATTTTCTCCTCTATTTTTCTTTCTATTCCATTCTTTCTCTTCTCTTAAACCCATTGCCGAATCTATCTCTTTCCACTTCTCTTCTCTTTACCATCTTTCCCGAATCAACCCATCACTTAAGCCGAAACCTTGTTGTTCTCCTCTTGGTCGAATACTTTGCTCATAAACCTCTCTCTTCTTGCGCTTTCTTTTCATCATCTCAAGAGTTGACATTCATCTCTTCGTTGGTTCTCTTTACCGAATCTCTTGGTGAGTGATTTCTTCATCTTTTCTTCTTGATCGATTTGGGTAATGCCGAATCTCTTTTGCCTTCCTTTTGATACTCCTTCAATCACTAGTAATCAAAACCTTAATTTATTCTTGTTCTATGTGGCAGCCGAAACCCCTAACACCAATAAAGGGTGCCGACCTTTGGTGTATAGAAGCCGAATTAGTCATTAAGGTAAGGGGCGACTAACTCATGTGGTTTCGGGATTTATGTTATGGCCGAATGGCCTTTAGATTTTAATGATGTGTTTAAGACCAATTGTAGGAGGGGGAAAGTAGCCGAATACAGTGGATTTTAAGATCTGGTTGCCGATTAAGGGCTTGGTCGATTGTAAGGGAGATCCTTCATGTAGTTTCGGGATTTGGTTGGAAACCAAATCGGTATCAAGGTGAGTGTGCCTTTGTGTGACGCATCTTCGGGATTATGGTGTTTAGCCGAATGGCTTTAAACTTAAAAACTGTGTGTTGGCCGATTGTAGGGTAGAGTGAAAGCTAACGTTTTGGGACTTCGTTTAGATCTACAAATAGTCAGGTGTGTAACGCTTACACACTTTGTTGGTTTGACATGTTATTGTGTTTCTGTTATAGCCGTTAAAATCAGTAGTTATGCGTTGTGGGCATGAGCATGGACTCCGGGTAAGTCCCTGATTATAAATCTCGGTATATGCTATCATGTCACTGTTAAATGTATGCCATGTGTTATTTGCATCATTATATGTTATTCTACCATGATTGATATGGACATGATGGTGGGATTGTTGAGAGGAGGGGGAAGAGATATTTGGACTGTCACCAGTGGTTTTGACCACACGACGGGTTGGCCCCGTCTTGATATTATATTTTGTGACTAAGTCCCAGTGGTTTTGACCACCAGTGGTTTTGACCACATATGAATATTGTGACTCATCCCAGTGGTTTAGTACCACATTGGGTTGGCCCCACATGTTGATTACGGGATTGTCATCAGTGGTTTTGACCACACGATGGGTTGTTCCCATCACTTGATTTGTGACTTTGGTCATCAGTGGTTTTGACCATACCGTTATATATTTGTGACTACGGTCACTAGTGGTTTTGACCACCAGTGGTTTTGACTACACGGGGTAGATAAAGGAGATTGGATGGTTAGGATATGGGTTGATGATTTGCATGTTTACTGATGATCTGTGTTAGTGCTTGAACTATCGGGTTGAGGATTTATACACTGAGTCTCAGTGACTCACCCCTTCCCTTATATTTTGCAGATGAGGCAAAGATCGCGGATATGGAGCCGGGGAGGACTCGAGGTGGCCATGCATCTTAGTTTGGTTTTGACTTTAAACCGTTATCTCGATTTTATTACTCTTTAAATTTGGTTTTAGGTTTTGTAATAAGGCCGCTAAGTATTATTTTGGGTTTTCATTATTTGCTTTTATTTTGATTATATTATACCTATGTTGGATATATGGACTTGTTAAATTAACCAGTAAAAAGCAATGTTTTCAAAACTATAACTCCTTCGGGTTTTTAAACGTCACCATCAGGTAACACCACTTATAAGATGATAACAAAGGTAACTTGTATGTTTTCTAAAACTTGCAACAATAAGTAGATTTTCAAGCATGAGTTTTAAAGCGTACCATCACACAATTTCAAAATCATCTTAAATAAGGATTTCTAAACTTTTTTGGTTTAAAAATTATCAAACAAACTTTTGGTTTAAAAGGTTTTCACTCAGTAGCATGCTAGATTCGGTCGTGGTGTGTTGACTGGGTTTGGGGTGTTACAATTTTGGTATCAGAGCCAAGTTCAAAAGCTCGGCTGTGGGCCCGAGGCCCAAAATGTTTAAAAGTAGGGTCTTGAAAAGTTTTATGGGAAATGTACATGGTTTGAACAGCATGGCACCGAGTCTCCAGCACCAATCCGCCCAAGTAAGTATCCCTAACCCTTGTGTGATTTGAATGTGGGAGAAATGGGTATTTTGGGATCGTAGATTAGTAGGTTAGGAGTTATTGAACCTTAGGAATAGCCTACTCCAACGCAAAATTTCATAAGACCTAAATATCAACTAAACAAACCTGTGAGTACATCGCTAAGATTAAGGGTGTGGCAACCGTTGTGCGCATGTCTAGAAATGGATTCAGGGGGATCCTGGTATTTAAGCAGTCCTAATGACTCACCTCCTCTTCACTCGAATCCTACTTGGTGCGTAGTGATGGTTCACTCTAATTGAGACAACTTATTCACAGGCTAAATTTAATAACTAAAACCCAAAAGGACCAGCCACCTTGTTTTGTACAACCCTAAAATTAAACCATGGTTTCGAAATTGCCAGAATACCCCTGACTTGAAAAATGACCAAAATACCCCTGATTTGTAAATTGACCAAATTACCCCTGAATTGTAAAATTACCAAAATACCCTCGGTATGAAAGAAATTGCCTAAGTACCCTCGAATTGAAAATTTCTAAAATACCCTTAGTTCGTAAAATCACCTGGAACCATATTTTGGAAAAATTACAAAAATACCCCTGGTTTATGAAATTACCAAAATACCCCGATTTTTGGAATTTTTAAAAAACCTATGATTTGTGAAGATCTCCAAATTAACCCTGATTTATTACTGAAATACCCTGATAGGCTAAATTATGGAAATACCCTCGGGTAGTGAAATGACAGGAATACCCCTACAAGTGGAGTGTGGGTGGAGGATGTTATTGATGAGTGAATGTGATTCACTGAATTAGTGTAGAAGACTTGAAACGAAATCTTTGTAATGATCGAAAGAACCACTACCAAATTTTTTTACATAAAACTTATTTGTGGGTAATCAGTGGAACAGAATCTAATTCATAAAGATTTCTTTAAGCAGATAAATCGCGATTATAGACATGAGTACTAGGGGACGTGGTCATAATGTGCAAGGATGCGGTAGAGGTGGAATGATTGTATCGGAACCCATTAGGTCTATTCAAGGGTCTGAGAATGAGATACCACCACCACCAGCTGCTGGTGTAGAGTATCAAGATCAAACGGGGGAAGATGCAAAGGTCGAGGCGATCGTTGCGAGTCTTTGGAGAGAGTGGCTAGAGCGGTGGAGGAACGGAGCTCGTAAATCAGATTTGAGCGACTCGAACCAATGGAGCCGAGGTATTAGAGTAGTATCGGTGTGGCGCCTAATACTGGTGAGTATTGGTTGGAGGCAACAGAGCGAATCATGGATGATTTAGATCGGACGGAGGAGAAACTAAAAGGGTAGTGTCGTTTCTCGAGATGAGTCATACCAGTGGTGGCTCACGATTCGGGATGGTGCTGCAGCGGATGATCTCACTTGGGATTATTTCAAGGCGGCTTATCAAAAGAAGTATGTTGGGACCAGTTATATTATTGCACAGAGGAAGGCATTTCTGAGGCTGGTTCAGGGGAATAAGTCCGTATCGGAGTACGAGGTAGAATTCTTAAGGTTGAGCCGGTATGCTCGAGGCATCGTGGCTACAGAGCATGAATGATGTGTCAGATTCGAGGATGGATTAAGAGATAATTTGAGGTTGCTGATTGCTCCATAGTAGGAGAGAGAGTTTGCGGTCTTAGTGGAAAAGGCCAAAGTTATTGAGGAAGTGAAACCGTCGATTAGACGGAATCAGGACAAGGGTTGGAATAAGAGGAATTTTAGATCATTTGGGTCCAGCGAGAATCAGCAGAAATGGGAAGATATAGTGGGCCGAATCAAGCTGCTAGGCCTACTGCTGCTGATACTCAGTGGCCGCCACGATGTGGTCGATGTGGAAAGTCTTACACGGGAGAATGTTAGACCGAAAATGGGGGATGCTTTGAGTGTGGATCGATGGGGCATCGAGTGAGGGATTGTCCACAGAGGTCAGCTAGGTTGCAGTCTAAGGATCAAAATCGTACTCAGAACATGAGGGATGGTCAGCAGCCACAGAGGGGCCGTGGTGTAACCAGGGGAGGTAATGGCTCTTATAGAGGCCGTGGAGCACCGGGTAGAGGTGTAGGAGGTACAGAGGCGAGACAGCCTGTATTGGTCTACACAGCGAGGTGTCGAGAGGAGGGCGACGCACTGGACATCATAACCGGTACGTTCTTAATCTTTTGATTACCTTATAATGCTCTGATAGATGTGGGTTCAACGCACTCATATGTAGCCAGTAGCATAGTGGAAACTATGAACTTAAACTCTGAGATTACTTCTAGGAAGATGACAGTGATAAGCCCTTTAGGTCACTCTGTAGAAGTAAGTAAACTATATAGGGATGTACCCCTAGAACTTCAATGGGTCGTGTTTTTGGCTAATTTGATGGAACTGCCATTTTTAGAGTTCGATCTAATTCTCGGGATGGATTGGCTGGTGAAGTACCAGGCCAGTTTGGATTGCGCAGCTAAGTGCATGGTGTTGAGGACAATGGAAGGTGTGGAGGTGGTAATGATAAGTAATAGGAGAGATTACTTATCCAATGTGGTCTCTGCACTGAAGGCGGAGAAAATGGTAAGGAAGGGATTAGAGTGGACCCTCGCAAGATTGAGGCGGTGTTGGATTGGAAACTGCCTAGGTCGGTTGTGAAAATTCAGAGTTTTTAGGTCTGGCAGGGTATTATCGGAGATTTGTGGAAGGGTTTTCTCTGATCGCGGCACCGTTGACCAAGTTATTGAGGAAAGCCATTTGTGTGGATGGAGAAACAACAAGAAAGTTTCGAAAAGTTGAGGAAGATTCTGACGGAAGCTCTGATTCTGGTATAGCCTAAGGCAGGAAAGGTATTCACGGTCTACTGTGATGCATCACATACTGGCTTGGGATGTGTGCTGATGCAGAAAGGGAAAGTGGTGGCGTATGCATCTCGACAACTGAGACCGCATGAGGTTAACTATCCGACACATGATCTGGAGTTGGCGGCAGTGGTGTTCGCCCTGAAAATATGGAGACACTATTTGTATGGAGAAAAGTCGATAGTCTACACGGACCACAAGAGTCTGAAGTATCTTTTGACGCAGAAGGATTTAAATTTGAGACAGCGAAGGTGGATTGAGTTGTTGAAGGACTACGACTGCTCGATTGAGTACCATCCGGGTAAGGCTAACGTAGTAGCTAATGCGTTGAGCCGTAAGGTGGTCGTAGACCTGCGAGCAATGTTTGCTCACCTTAGTTAGTATGACAATGGGAGTTTGTTGGCGGAATTGCAAGTAAAATCGACTTGGGTAGAGCAGATTAAGGAGAAACAGTTAGTGGATGAGGGTTTAAATGCTCGGAGGTTGCAAGTACAGAGTAATGGTTTGGAAGGTTACAGCTTGACCAACAATGGAGTGTTGTGTTTTCAAGGGAGAGCTTGTATGCCAAAGGACGTCGAGTTGAGGCAAAAGATTCTTCAGGATGCACATAGCAGCCCATACGCTATGCATCCTAGAGGTAGCAAGATGTACCGGAATCTGCGAGAGCAGTTCTGATGGCCGGATCTGAAGCGAAAAGTGACTGAGTTTGTGGGTAGGTGTCTGACGTGTCAGCAGGTCAAGGCTGAACATCAGTTACCGTCAGGTTTGCTTCAGCCGGTGAAGATTCCTCAGTGGAAGTGGGAAAGGATCACTATGGACTTTGTCAATGGGCTACCCCTTACGCCTAGCAAGAATGACTCAGTCTAGGTGATTGTGGATCGTTTGACTAAATCGGCTCATTTCATACCAGTGAGGGTTGATTATTCACTCCAGAAGTTAACCAAGTTGTATGTGGCCGAGATAGTAAGGTTGCATGGAGTGCCAATGTCAATTATCTCGGATAGGGATCCTAGGTTCACGTCGAGGTTCTGGAGAGCTTTGCATCAGGCTTTGGGTACGAGGTTGGATTTTAGCACAGCTTTTCACCCGTAATCCGATGGACAGTCTGAAAGAGTAATTCAAATTTTGGAGGACATGCTAAGGGGCTGTGTTCTAGATTTCAATGGGAGTTGGGAGGAGTATCTACCATTGGTAGAGTTCACTTATAACAATAGTTATCAAGTGAGTATCCAGATGGCACCATATGAGGCACTGTATGGACGAAAATGTCGTACTCCTACCTGTTGGACAGAATTGGGTGAACGGCAGATGTTGGGTCCAGAGTTGATGGCTGAAACTGAGGATAAGGTTAAGGTGATTCGGGCTCGTCTTAAGGAAGCGTCAGACAGGCAGAAGTCTTACGCCAATCTTAAACGCAGGGATATAGAGATGCAGTGGGTGATAAGGTTTTTCTGAAGGTATCCCATGGAAGAAAATGTTGAGATTTGGGTGACAAGGGAAGCTAAGCCCTAGGTTTATCAGGCCGTATACGGTGTTGAGGTGAGTGGGACAGGTAGCTTATCAGCTCGAGTTGCCAGCAGAGTTAAGTCAGATTCACGACGTCTTTCATGTTTCGATGCTTAGGCGTTATCGATCAGATCCGTCACACATTGTGCCAGTTGCGAAGATTGAGGTGAGCTCAGACTTGTCTTTCGAAGAGGAACCGGTACAGATTTTGGATCGGGATGTCAAGGTCTTGCGTAGAAAGTCAGTTTCCTTGGTGAAAGTGTTATGATGGAACATGGTACGGAGGAGGCCATATGGAAACCAGAGGATGTGATGCGGCAACAATACCATCAACTCTTTTGATTAGGTAATTTCGAGGTCGAAATTATTTTTAAGAGGGTAAAACTGTAACATCCTTAAAATGGGGTCTCTGTATTTTGAGTGTGTTTGCATGTGATGTGGTGTCAGCTGGGTTTGTTTGGCATGTTTTGGGGTCTAGGCATGACCTCAGCTTAGTCCTGGGTTATGGCCAAAATTTTTGTTTAGCACTTAAGAGAAAGGAGCTAGGGGAAATAGGGGTTAAAAGAATTAATTTGAGGTTTTAGACACAAGAAGTGCCTTGGTAAAGTGGCAAGGAGGCGCCACTTAAGTCACAAGGGTGGTGATGCCACAAGGAGCAAGGAGGACCTTGGTTGATTGCAAAATCCCTTCGCTCATTTATTTTTGACGCCACAGGCAAGCAGAGGTGTGCTCAGATGGGACTCTCGTGGATAGATGAGGATTGAGTCAACCAATTTGAAATGGATGGAAGGGAGAAAAATTTGGTGGTTGACTCATTCAAATTTATTTGAATGAGTGGATGGGAGAGCTTTGAAGAGGTTGGCAGAATTTGAACTCTAGGGGGGAGGAAGTGTAGTCGGTTTGGAGAGCCTTTAGATGGTGGCTGAGTGTCTATGGTGGGTTAAGGGGGTATTTCAGCTAGTGAGGAGAGGGTCTTCTCTTTTCGTTTTGTGTCAAAGCTGAACCACCAATTGCCCTTTTTGTTTTCTTCCTTTTTCGGCAGCTCTTGTAATTAGCCGAATCTTTGGTGCATTTTCTTTGAAAAGCCAAACTTGGCAGCCATTCTCTCCCTTTTCTTTTCAGTTCTCTTTGGTTAGCCCATTACCGAATCCACCTCTTGTGCACTTCTTCTTCCTATTTTGTTCAAAGCCGAAACCTACCCTCACATTTTCTCTTCCATTTTTCTTTCTATTCCGTTCTTTCTCTTCTCTCAAACCCACTGCCGAATCTATCTCCTTCCACTTCTCTTATCTTCACCATCTTTCCCGAATCAACCCATCACTTAAGCCGAAACCTTGTTGTTCTCCTCTTGGTTGAATACTTTGCTCATAAACCTCTCTCTTCTTGTGCTTTCTTTTCATCATCTCAAATGTCGACATTCATCTCTTCGTTGGTTCTCTTTGCCGAATCTCCTGGTGAGTGATTTCTTCATCTTTTCTTCTTAATCGATTTGGGTAATGCCAAATCTCTTTTGCCTTCCTTTTGATACTCCTTCAATCGCTGGTAATCAAAACCTTAATTTATTCTTGTTCTATGTGGTAGCCGAAACCACTAACACCAATAAAGGGTGCCGACCTTTGGTGTATAGAAGCTGAATCAGTCATTAAGGTAAGGGGCGACTAACTCATGTGGTTTCGGGATTTATGTTATGGCCAAATTGCCTTTAGATTTCTAATGATGTATTTAAGACCGATTGTAGAAGGGGGAAAGTAGCCGAATACAGTGTATTTTAAGATCTAGTTGCTGATTAGGGGCTTGGCCGATTGTAAGGGAGATCCTTCGTGTAGTTTCGAGATTTGGTTGGAAACCAAATCGGCATCAAGGTGAGTGTGCCTTTGTGGGATGCATCTTCGGGATTATGGTGTTTAGCCGAATGGCTTTAAACTTAAAAATTATGTGTTGGCCGATTGTAGGGTAGAGTGAAAGCTAACGTTTTGGGACTTCGTTTAGATCTACAAATAGTCAAGTGTGTAACGCTTACACACTTTGTTGGTTTGACATGTTATTGTGTTCCTGTTATAGCCATTAAAATCAGTAGTTATGCCTTGTGGGCATGAGCATGGACTCCTGGTAAGTCCCCTGATTATAAATCTTGGTATATGCTATCATGTCACTGTTAAATTATGCCATGTGTTATTTGCATCATTATATGTTATTATGCCATGATTGATATGGACATGATGGTGGGATTGTTGAGAGGAGGGGGAAGAGATATTTGGACTGTCACCAATGGTTTTGACCACACGACGGGTTGGCCCCGTCTTGATATTATATTTTGTGACTAAGTCCCAGTGGTTTTGACCACCAATGGTTTTGACCACATATGAATATTGTGACTCGTCCCAGTGGTTTGGTACCACAGTGGGTTGGCCCCACATGTTAATTACGGGATTGTCATCAGTGGTTTTGACCACACGATGGGTTGGCCCCATCACTTGATTTGTGACTTCATTCATCAGTGGTTTTGACCACACCGTTATATATTTGTGACTACGATCACCAGTGGTTTTAACCACCAGTGGTTTTGACCACACGGGGTAGATAAAGGAGATTGGATGGTTAGGATATGGGTTGCATGATTTGCATGTTTACTGATGATTTGTGTAAGCGCTTGAACTATCGGGTTGGGGATTTATACACTGAGTCTCGGTGACTCACCCCTTCCCTTATATTTTGCAGATGACGCAAAGATCGCGGATATAGAGCCGAGGAGGACTCGAGGTGGCCATGCATCTTAGTTTGGTTTTGACTTTAAACCGCTATCTCGATTTTATTACTTTTCTTTAAATTTGGTTTTGGGTTTTGTAATAAGGCCGCTAAGTATTATTTTGGGTTTTCATTATTTGCTTTTATTTTGATTATATTATACCTATGTTGGATAAATGGACTTGTTAAATTAACCGGTAAAAAGCAATGTTTTCAAAACTATAACTCCTTCGGGTTTTTAAACGTCGCCATCGGGTAACACCACTTATAAGGTGATAACAAAGGTAACTTGTATGTTTTCTAAAGCTTGCAACAATAAGTAGATTTTCAAGCATGAGTTTTAAAGTAGCCATCACATGATTTCAAAATCATCTTAAACAAGGATTTCTAAACTTTTCATACTACGAAAGGGTTTTTAAGAAAATTATCTGACAAACTTTTGGTTTAAAAAGGTTTTCACTCCGTAGCATGCCAGATTCGGTCGTGGTGTATTGACCGAGTTTGGGGTGTTACAGAACATATATATATGAGGTTATAATATGATTAGTATATGTGTGCTTGATATGGTTAATTGAATTATGGTAAACATATATGCCTTACAAAAGGTGAGTTTGAATACATGTGATGATATATCATGTATAATGTTAATGTTGATTTGGTTTTAATGTCTTGAATTGGTTGGTATTTGTATGTAGGTATTAATGTAGGTACAAGGTAAAATTTGGGTGAGAAATAAGGTTTGGAAATAGCCTTATTTTTTCCATACGGGCATGTGTCTCAACCATGTGTGACACACGGCCATGCGCACGGGCGTGTGGTGTGGCAATGTGTCCCCTGCATCTTAAAAATTGAGAAACAGAATGCTCAAAATTAGTCACACGGGTAAAGACACGGTGTAACAGTCCGGTTTATACCCTAGTCGGGACAGTGGTTTCGAGACCACAAATTTGAGTTCGTATAATATTTTTATATTATTTTCTGTGCATTTGATTGTGACTAAGCATGTGTTAAATTTTCGTAAATTAATTTGTCCGTCTGTATGTTTAATTTGATTAAAGGATTAAATTGCATTGAATGCAAAATGTGTATGCTTCATGAAAAGTACCTATTTGCGATGGTTTTTAAAAGGTGAAGGTTTTATGAGGCAATTAAGCCAAAACTATGGTTAATGGACGGCAACATGCATATATTATGCTTGTATATGTTTATTTTATAAGCTAAGTTAATATTATATATATTATAAGATTTTATAATAAAAAATCCATTAATAAAGCCATTCTCATCCCGAAATATCAAAGAAAAAAAAAAAAAAGAAGCTAGGTTTTCGACAAGCTTTTGATTCCAATTAAGGTATGTTTTGGCTTTAGATTTTGATGATTTTTATGTTTTTGAGATTGTTGCTTAGTCTACTATCAAGCCCATGTTATAATTTGAAGAATTGATGACATTTGTGAGTTGTGCCATTGATGAATTGGTAAGCTTTATGATGAGTTTAGTTGTTAAATGAAAGATATGTGTTTAATAAACATGCTTTGTTCTTGAAATTTTGATGAATTTAGCTAATTAGGGCTAAATTGAGATAATAGCAATTTGAGGGACTAAATTGCAAATTTGATGGAAATTATGGGCTTGTATGATGTTCATAAGCATTCGGCTAAGCATGGGTATGTGATGACTTTGTGTATTTGATGTTTTGAGAAAAATGGAATAAATTGATAAAATGTGAAAATGTGAGGGCTAAGTTACAAATAGCTCTAAATACATGTATTTGAATTGAATTGGATGAGTTAGTGAATAAAAGAGTTAAATTTTAATATGTATAGATCAAGAGCAGAAAAAATTAGACTTAGATCGCGGGAAAGAGAAAGTAACCGAGTAGCCGTTTCCATTTCAGTTAAATCGATTCTGAGGTAAGTCATTATGAAAATAAATGTATTTGTATTGAGTTGTGTATGTTCATATGACTATTGATAACAATGAATGTTTACGAGATGATGTGTACATGAGTTCTGAGATAAGAACGAGTAGTAGCAATGTTCGAGAAGTCCCGTGTGAACCTAGGAATAGATAGTATTAGCTATGTCATGACATAGGTGTTTGTTCTGAGATATCATGTAAGACCGCGTCTGGGACGTTGGCATTGATTTGAGATTTCGTGTAAGACCACGTCTGGGACGTTGGCATTGATATGAGATTTTCATGTAAGACCACGTATGGGACGTTGGCATCGATATGAGATTTACGTGTAAGACCATGTCTGGGACATTGGCATCGCATTGATTCGTGTAAGACCCTGTCTGGGACAGTGGCATCGATATCTGAGTACATGTAAGACCTCGTCTGGGACGTTGGCATTGTACTATTATTCTGAGCTTTCTGAGTATCCTATTAGATTCCAAACAGTTCAATGGGCAATTTCGAGCTATGAACGATTACGTGAATGTATATCCGTTTCAGACATGTTTGATAAGTACACAAGATGTGTATGAAAGGTAAGTATCTATAAGAACTTACTAAAATGAATATGTGCAAAGGAATGATGAGATGATATGTAAAATTATGCTTAGATAAGCTATGTGCATATATGGTATTGAGTTGAAGTATGTGATAAGTTATGGCTAAGCAATTGGGCCAAACACTATGTGAGATGTATATGATATGAGTACCATTATTGTCATTGTATAAATATGCTATGTGCATTTTAAGTTAAATTTATTTTTATATGACTTACTAAGCTTTTGAAAGCTTACTTTGTGTATGTGTGCTCTGTTTTATAGATCGTCAAAGCTACTAAAGGCTCGGGATCGTTGAGGATCATCATCACGCTACTCAACTTGTTTTGGTACATTTTGGAAATGTATATAGCTAGATATGGCATGTATAGGCTAGTATTTGGTATAAGTTTGTTATATGAAGTTAGCCATGTGATGTGGCTAATTATAAGTTGATATTTGGCCTTTATGAAGAAGATATATGATGCATATTTTGGTATGGTTTGGTAGTATATGAAATAGTTGAGTTTTTGGTAAGTATATGGGCAAAATTTTGAGCATATATGTTTTACAAAAGAATGAGCTCATGAAAGGTAAGTATGGATGAATTATGCTTGTGTTTACATGAGTTTTAACCTTGTAATTTGGTATGAATGGAATTGGTTTTGAATGTAGAGATTGGATGGTTATTTTGATATGTTCTTGGTTGCTATTTGTGCATAAGTTTAATTGATAATTAGCTTGTTGCTATGACCCTAGGTGGGTGGCATTTTAGCCTTGCAAAAAGCCTATTTTGCCACACAGTTGTGGCACACGGGCGTGCCTAGTGACCGTGGGGCTAAGTCAGTAGCTAGTTAAGAGTACACGACCTTGGCACACGGACATGCCTGGCAGCCGTGTGGTTTAGTCAAGATCGACCACGGCCAAGGTTGTAACACCCCTATCCCGTGTCCGATCATCGGATTAGGGATAAAGGAGTTACCAGACAGATCGAAAACATTTACAGAATTATCACATAGTTATTTATCAATCTCAAACATAAAGTTCCTTAAGAAGGTCATCGAGACCTTAAACATTCTTGTAAAATGAGTCGGGACTAAACCGAAACACATACGAAATTTCATGAAAATTTAAAGCTTTTCTAAAATACAGGGGACACACGACCGTGGGGGTAGGCCGTGCCTCTCCCACGGCTACTAGACACACCTGTGTGTCTTCCCCGTGGCTATATACTACCAAAACCAACACGGTCACCAAGCACACCCGTGAGCTAAGGCCGTGTACTAATAGATCACATACTGCCATTTCTCACACGCCAACCAAGCACACCCATGTCGAGGCCATGTGCAATTTAAGCTATATTCTTCCAATTTACCCACGGTCTCAGGCATGCCCGTTGCCTCAACCGTGTGACATTATAGGCCCTTTTACAAGGCCAAACTTCCACCCATAAGGGTCACACCTATAAAGAAAATATACCAAGACACATCATGCATGAATGGCAACCAATAACATACCTTTCTTCAAATCAAAGTCATATGCACTCTTACCTTTCATGCATACTTAATGCACATTCAACGTACTTGAATTGGATATTCATTCACTTAATTGATCATAGCTCGGATATACCATTCGTATTGCAGACTTGCCCGTTGAACCCTTAGGAACCTAATAGGATACTCAGAAAGCTCGGAATAGTAGTACAATGCCAACGTCCCAGACAAGGTCTTACATGCACTCGTATATCAATGCCACTATCCCAGACAGGGTCTTTCTCGTACAGATCATAACGATGCCAACGTCCCAGACGTGGTCTTACACAGTCAATACAATGCCGATGTCCCAGACATGGTCTTACTCATAAAGTTCATATCGATGCCTACATCCCAGATGAGGTCTTACACGAAATTTCAAATCAACGCCAACGTCCCGGACGTGGTCTTACATGATAAAACAGAACAGATACCTATGTCATAACATGGCTAATCTTATCTATTCCTAGGTTCATACGAGACTTTTCGGCTTATCACTATATCAAACTTATGTCAAAATTCATGCAATTATCATCTCATACTCATTCATTTTCATCGATAGACACATGAATACATATATTCAATTCAATACAGATCGGTTTATTTGCATAGTGACTTACCTCAGATTTGGCTTATCGAACGGAAACGGCTACTCGGTTATTTTCGCTTTCCCGCGATCTAAGTCCGTTTTCCTCGGTTCTTGATCTAAACATATTCAGAATTAACCCTTTTATTCATATTCCATTCAATTCAATCCATAGACACACATTTAGGGCTATTTGCAAATTAACCCTCATATTTGCACATTTTATCAATTTAATCCATTTTTCACGAAACATCAAATTCACAAAATCTACACATACACATGCTTGGCCGAACCTCTCTAGGGACTATATAAGCCCAAATATTTCAAAAAATTTGCAATTTAGTCCCTCAAATTACTATTTTCACAATTTAGCCCTATTTAGCAAAATTCATCAAAACTTCAAGAACATAACATGTTCATCTAGCTCAAATCTTTCATATATCATCCTCAAACATCACAAAGCTTGTAAAATCATCAATGGCATATTTCACATACATCATCAAAACACGAAATTGAGACATGGGTTTGATAGCTCTCGAAGCAACGATTTTAAAAATATAGAAATTATCAAAAACCGACTCAAAACATACCTTAATCTAGCCCAAGTATGTGCCAAATGTAAAAAGAATTCAAACCCTTCTTCTTTGCTCTTATTTTTGGTGATGAAGCATAAAGATGATAGCATTTTAGCCTTAGTTATTTGTTTAATCATCTTTTATTTCTCAAATTACTAATTTATCCTTCCATATATCAAATAAGACAAAATAATACTATGGTCAATATGTCATTTAATCATCCATTATCTTATGAATGGATTTATAACAACATAAAGCCTCCACCTTAAATAGCCACAACACATAGGTACTTTAACAATTAGCATGCTAGTTTTGCATTTAATGCAATTTCATCCTTTTGTCAAATTAAACACGCAAACAGACAAATTCGCTTATGGAAATTTACCACATGCTAATTCACATATCAACGGCATAGAAAATAATATTAAAATATTATATAGACTCAGATTTGTGGTCCCAAAACCACTGTTTCGACTAGGGTATAAATCGGACTGTTATAATTCTCCCCCTTAGGGATTTTTGTCTCCGAAAATCTTACCGTTAAACAGATTTGGATGTTGCTGTCTCATTGAATCTTCAGGCTCCCACGTAGCCTCTTCTAATCCATGTTGATTCCACAATACTTTCACTAATGGAATTTTCTTGTTTCTTAACTCTTTCACTTCACAAGCTAAGATACGGATCGATTCCTCTTCATATGTCATATCAGATTGGATTTCAATTTCAGATGGGGCAATCACATGCGATGGATCGGATCGATATCTACGGAGCATTGAGACATGAAACACATTGTGTATCTTTTCTAGTTAGGAGGGCAATCTTAATCTATAAGCCACAGGCCCAACACGTTCAATGATCTCATACAGTCCGATGAATCTCGGACTTAACTTGCCTTTACGATCAGATGCTGCTTTCAAACAATCTCAAATCAGTTTCACTTTCTGTTCGGTATCTTTTATCAAATCAACCCGTGTAGCTTATTCTCACTAAATTCAGTCCAATACAGAGGTGTACGACATTTACGTCCATACAAAGCTTCATATGGTGTCATTTTAATGCTCGTCTAAAAACTATTGTTACACAAATTCAATCAATGGCAGGTATTGTTCCCACGAACCATTAAACTCAAGTACACAACATCTTAGCATATCTTCGAGAATTTGAATAATTCGCTCGGACTGACCATCCGTTTGCGGATGAAAAGCTGTACTAAAATGCAATTTCGTACCCAAAGCATCTTTCAATTTCTTCCAAAACCGCGATGTGAATCTCAGATCCCTATCTGACATAATAGATAATGGCACCCCGTGCAATCTCACAATCTCGAAAATATAAAGCTCAGCTAATCTCTCCAGTGAGAAATCAGATCATACAGGAATAAAATGGGCAGATTTCGTCAATTGGTCAACTACGACCCAAATCACATCTTTCTTTCTCGGAGTCAGAGGCAATCGATAAACAAAATCCATTGTTACTCTATCCCATTTCCATTCAGGAATCAGAATCGGCTGTAACAACCCAGGCAAAACTTGATGTTCTATTTTCACTTGCTAACAAACTAAACATTTTGAAACAAAGTCAGAAATGTCTCATTTCATGCCAAACTACCAATAGTGTTGCTTTAAATCATGATACATCTTTGTACTTCCCGGATGGACAGATAGGCGACTATTATGTGCTTCACTCAAAATCAATTGAATCAACTCTGAATTTCTTGGGACACAGATTCGATCTTGGAATCTCAAACAATCATCAAAAACTCAAAATTTAAATTCAGAATTCAATTCACATTGAGCTCGTTTCAACAACAATTCATTATCAACCTTCTGAGCATCACATATTTCCTGTACAAATAACGGTTTCACTCTCAATTCAGCTATCACAGAACTATCATCAGACAAATCTAACTAAGCATTCAAAGCACTTAGTGTAAACAATGATTTTCTACTCAGAGCATCTGCAACCACGTTTGCTTTACTCGGATGATAATCTATCACAAGCTCGTAATCTTTTAACAGTTCTAACCATCTTCTTTGACGCAAGTTTAAATCTTTCTGGGTCATCAGATATTTCAAACTTTTATTATCTGAAAACACATGACATTTCTCACCATACAAATAATGACACCAAATCTTTAACATAAACACAATTGCAGCTAATTCAAGATCATGCGTCGGATAGTTCTTTTCATGAGGCTTTAAGTGTCTCGAGGCATAACTTTGCCTTCTTGCATCAAAACACATCCCAGACCGTTTAACGAAGCATCACTGTAAACAACAAATTCTTTACCCGATTCTGGCTGTACTAACACTGGGGCTTCTATTAACAAAGTTTTCAACTGATCAAAACTTTTCTGACATTTATCCAACCATTCAAATCTGACATATTTCTAAAGTAATCTAGTCAACAGAGTAGCTATAGTCGAGAAGCCTTTAACAAATCTGCGGTAGTAACCAGCTAAACCCAGAAAACTACGAACTTCGAACACGTTCTTCGGAGGTTTCCAATTCAAAATAGCAGAAATCTTGCTTGGGTCTACTCGGATTCCAGAAGCTGACACAATGTGTCCCAAAAAGCTAACCTCGTGCAACCAGAATTCACATTTGCTGAATTTTGCGTACAATTGCTTCTCTCGCAGAGTTTGCAACACAATTCTCAAATGTTCAGCATGCTCATTTTCATCCGTGAATAAATTAATATATCATCTATGAATACTACAACAAATTGATCTAAGTACGGTCTGAAAATTCTATTCATCAGATTCATAAAAACAGCAGGAGCATTGGTTAGTCCAAATGGCATAACTAAAACTCATAATGCCCGTACCTCGTTCTGAAGGCAGTTTTCAGAATATCTGAATCTTTAACTCTCAACTAGTAGTATTCCGATCTCTGATCAATCTTTGAAAATACAGTAGCTCCTTTTAACTAATCAAACAAATCATCAATTCTGGGCAAAGGATATTTATTCTTTATGGTCACCTTATTCAACTGACGGTAATCAATGCACATTCTCATCGTGCCATCTTTCTTTTTCACAAATAGAACAGGAGCACCCTAAGGCGAAAAACTCGGTCTAGCAAACCCTTTATCAGTCAATTCTTGTAGCTGTGATTTTAACTCTTTCAACTCTGTTGGTGCCATTCTATATGGAGCTATCGAGATAGGTGTCGTACCAGGCAACAATTTAATACCAAATTCAACTTCACGAATCGGAGGTAATCCCGGTAACTCTTCAGGGAACACATCAGAAAAATCACAAATAATGGGTACTGATTCAACTGTCTTCTCGGATACTTTTGAATCAATCACATAAGCAAAATATGAGTCATACCCCTTTTTCACATAACCCTGAGCTTTCAAAATGGATATCACAGTAGGCAATCCATTTAAATCATTAGACTCAATCCGTATAATCTCATCATTCGAACCTCGCAAATCTATAGTCTTTCTTTTACAGTTTACAACGGCATCATGCATAAACAACCAATCCATTCCCAGAATAATATCGAATTCATCAAATGGCAAAAGCATAAGATCAGCAGGGAAACAGATATCTAGAAACATTAATGGACAGTTCTTGCATACCTTGTCAACAAGGACACTTTTACCTAAGGGGTTCGATACTTTTATAGTAAACTCAGTAGACTCTACAGGCAAAGTCTTGCTGAATACTAAATTCATGCATATGTACGAATGCGTAGAACCAGGGTCTATTAAAGCTATCACAGAAGTATCATAAAGAGTAAGAGTACCCATTATCACGTCAGGTGATGTAGCTTCCTCGCGAGCTCGAATAGCATACGCCCGACAGCGCCTAGCTTAGCTTGATCGATGACATTGTCTCGCAGATTCTCGAATACCACCGGTATTTCTTACATTCTTTGAATATCTACCTCTCATAGGTGCACTATCAGATCTCAGATTCTGAACAGTTTTTAGCTCAACAGTCTCAGGACAATCTCGGATAAAATGATCAAGTGATCCACATCTGAAGCAAGCCTTGTCGTTTAATCTACAGCTTCCCGGGTGTCCTTTTCCATAATGTTTACATTTAGTTCTCTCTGATCGAACATTACCAACACTAGCCACTAAATTTGCCGGAGCTTTGGAACTTACTTGCGATCTAGCTCTATTTATGTTCAAATGTCCCGTATTTTCTCGGAAACGACTTTGATCATCTCTAAATCTCTTCCGAGTAAATTGAAATGATTTACTCTGAAATCTCTTTCTTGTATCTCAAGCTTCATACTCAGCTCTTCTTTTATCCTTCCCGAGTGCTTCAGCTTTGCAAGATCGGTCAACGAGTGTAACGAACTCTTTTATTTCTAGGATCCAAACCAGCAAATGAATATCTTCATTCAGACCATCTTCGAATCTTTTACACATTATAGCCTCAAATGATACGCATTCATGAGCGTACTGACTCAACCTGACAAATTTCCGTTCATATTCTGTAACAGTCATACGGCCTTGCTTTAGTTCTAGAAATTCTTTTCGTTTCTGATCGATGAATCTTTCACTGATATATTTCTTCCGAAACTCAATCTGAAAGAATTCCCATGTAACTCGTTCTCTCGGAACAACATAAATCAAAGTTTTCACCATTGATATGCTGCATCTCGAAGTAATAATACAACACACTTTATGCATTCTTTCGGAGTCAGAAACATCTCATCAAATACCCGGATCGTGTTTTCTAACCAGAACTCAGCCTTTTCAGCATCATCATCCTTAGTAGCTCAGAATTCTTCAGCCCCATACTTACGGATCTTGTCAACCGGAGGCTTATTTAATAGATTCAGATTTGCAGTCGGAGGTATATTGGATGTTTGAGGGGGATTAACCGGGGATGGGGTTGTGAAATAGTCGGGTTATTTCTCATGAATTGAGTGAACCACTCACTCATCATTTGGAAGAAAGCTTGTTTAGCTTCTTCCTCCTGACCGCTCGTAGCAAGTCTCAAATCAGAGGGCGCTGTCCCTTGCGCGGGAGTAGGCGTATTATTTTCTACGTCGTCAGCTACGGCTCTTCGGGATCCATTGCTATACAGAAATCACATTTTATACGTCAAGATTCATCACACTATCACAGTTCAAATATATGCCATGATAGCTAGACTCTGACACGCTACGTTAGTCCAAGAATTGACTAAACCGTAGCTCTGATACCAACCAAATGTAACACCCTTATCCCGTGTCCGATCACTGGATTAGGGTTAAAGGCGTTACCAGATAGATCGAAAACATTTACAGAATTATCACATAGTCATTTATCAATCTCAAACATAAAGTCCCTTAAGAAGGTCATTGAGACCTTAAACATGCTTGTAAAATGAGTCGGGACTAAACCGAAACACATACAAAATTTCATGAAAATTTAAAGCTTTTCTAAAATATAGGGGACACATGGCCATGGGGGTAGGTCCGTGCCTCTTCCACGGCTACTAGACACATCCGTGTGTCTTCCCCGTGGCTATATACTGCCAAAACCAACACGGTCACCAAGCACGCCCGTGTCCTAAGGCCGTGTACTAATAAATCACATACTGCCATTTCTCACACGGCCACCAAGCACACCCATGTCGAGGCTGTGTGCAATTTAAGTTATATTCTACCAATTTACCCACGGTCTCAGGCACGCCCGTGTGCCTCAACCGTATGACATTATAGGCCCATTTACAAGGCCAAACTTCCACCCATAAGGGTCACACCTATAAACAAAATATACCAAGACACATCATGCATGAATGGCAACCAATAACATACCTTTCTTCAAATCAAAGTCATATGCACTTTTACCTTTCATGCATACTTAATGCACATTCAACGTACCTGAATTGGATATTCATTCACTTAATTGATCATAGCTCGGATATACCATTCGTATTGCAGACTTGCCCGTTGAACCCTTAGGAACATAATAGGATACTCAGGAAGCTCAGAATAGTAGTACAATGCCAACGTCCCAGACGAGGTCTTACATGCATTTGTATATCAATGCCACTGTCCCAGACAGGGTCTTTCTCTTCAGATCATAACAATGCCAATGTCTCAGACGTGGTCTTACACGAGTCAATACGATGCTGATGTCCCAGACACAGTCTTACTCATAAATTTCAAATCAACGCCAACGTCCTGGGCGTGGTCTTACATGATAAAATAGAACAGATACCTATGTCATAACATGGCTAACCTTATCTATTCCTAAGTTCATACGGGACTTTTCGGCTTATCACTATATCGAACTTATGTCAGAATTCACGCACTTAGCATCTCATACTCATTCATTTTCATCGATAGACACATGAATACATATATTCAATTCAATACAGATCGGTTTATTTGTATAGTGACTTACCTCGAATTTGGTTTATCGAACGGAAACGGCTACTCGGTTATTTTCGCTTTCCCGCGATCTAAGTCCATTTTCCTCGGTTCTTGATCTAAACATATTCAGAATTAACCCTTTTATTCATCATTCCATTCAATTCAATCCATAGACACACATTTAGGGCTATTTGCAAATTAACCCTCATATTTGCATATTTTATCAATTTAATCTATTTTTCACAAAACATCAAATTCATAAAATCTACACATACACATGCTTGGCCGAACCTCTCTAGGGACTATATAAGCCCAAATATTTCATAAAATTTGCAATTTAGTCCCTCAAATTACTATTTTCACAATTTAGCCCTATTTAGTAAAATTCATCAAAACTTCAAGAACATAACATGTTCATCTAGTTCAAATCTTTCATATATCATCCTCAAACATCACAAAGCTTATAAAATCATCAATGGCATATTTCACATACATCATTAAAACACAAAATTGAGACATGAGTTTGATAGCTCTCGAAGCAACGATTTCAAAAACGTAGAAATGATCAAAAACTGACTCAAAACATACCTTAATCTAGCCCAAGTATGTGCCGAATGTAAAAAGAATTAAAACCCTTCTTCTTTGCTCTTATTTTCGGTGATGAAGCATAAAGATGATAGCATTTTAGCCTTAGTTATTTGTTTAATCATCTTTTATTTCTCAAATTACTAATTTATCCTTCCATATATCAAATAAGACAAAATAATACTATGGTCAATATGTCATTTAATCATCCATTATCTTATGAATGGATTTATAACAACATAAGGCCTCCACCTTAAATAGCCACAACACATAGGTACTTTAACAATTAGCATGCTAGTTTTGCATTTAATGCAATTTCATCCTTTTGTCAAATTAAACACGCAAACAAATAAATTCGCTTACGGAAGTTTACCACATGCTAATTCACATATCAACGGACACAAAAAATAATATTAAAATATTATACGGACTTAGATTTGTGGTCTCGAAACCACTATTCTGACTAGGGTATAAACCGGACTGTTACAAAGGTACACGGGCGTGTTTGGTGGCCTTGGAGTAAAGTCAGGTTGGACCACGGGTGTGTCTAGCAGCCGTGGGAGGCACACGGCCTACCCACACAGGTGTTGAAACTTAGAAAAGTTTTAAATTTCTGAGAATTTCTGTATGTGTTTCGGTTTAGTCCCGACCCTGTTTCTAAGCATGATTAAGGTCTCGTTGACCTACTTGAGGAACACTTTAGTTGCGATTAATGAATGGTTGTATAAAATGTTGTAAAAGTTTTCAATTTATCCGGTAATGCCTTTAACCCTAATCCAATGACGGTTACGGGATAGGGGTGTTACACACGGGCGTGTGTCTCAGCAGTGTGAAACACACGGCCCAACACACGAGCGTGTGTCTTAGCCGTGTGAATCTTGCACCTAATTTTTGAAAATTAAATAGTCCACACGGCCTAGCACACAAGCGTGTGGTTGGCCGTGTGACCCAAGTCAGCAGCTACCCTAACTTGAACACAGGTTGGAACACGGCCGTGTGCCTCACATTGATTGCCCACTCGGCCTTAGACACGGGGTCTCACAGCCTAACCACATGGGCGTGTGTCCCCTACACCTAAGAAAAATTTTGAAATTTCACAAAAAATTTTTGAGTTTTCGGTTTAGTCCTGATTTGATTCTAACGTGTATTTTGGGCCTTGAGGACCCAATTAAGGGACAATATGATTGGTTTCAGATATGAATAGTAAATTATATGAAATTTTTTATAATTGATCTGTAAACTCTGATAATGCTCTGTGACCCTATTCTGGCGATGAATAGGGGTTAGGGGTGTTACAGTGCCTTTCCATATAACTGTAACCTTTCCTTTTCAATAGTGCTCATACGAGATGTGAAATGGGCCTGCTCACACGAGCTATGAGTCAAAATGTTAGCTACACGATACTAATCACACGAGCTATGGAGAATCCCCAACAAATGCAGGACCTCAACCATTGGTAGGACATTCAAGACCAGCACCCAAAACATGAAATCCCTAATGACATGTCATTTGTATCGTAAAAATTCTTAAGGTTCAAACGAGACTAAATAACCGTCAACATTCTAAAATATTATTATCATATTCATCAAGTCAAAGTAATTTTAATATTTTACAATAAGAAACTCAATTCAAAACTTCAAACAACAAATCTAAATCTCTATACAAACTTACCTCGACCACCACAGTTGTTACAGCTAAATTGACAACTAATTCGTGATTTACGCCTTTTCGCAATTCAAGTCCGATTGATTCTTTTCTTGATCTAAATAATAATTTAACTCAATTACTATAATTCCAGAATACTAACAAGTAGTTTTATGCAATTAAACCCTTCCATCATCAATTTACAAAATTATGCCAAATACTTTAACTTTCTTACAATTTAGTCCCTAAGTTCATAACTTGCAATTTCACCATTTTTCTAACTTAAACATGCTAATCGATTTTTCTAGAGGACCTAAACAGCTCATATTTAACCAAAATTTCACATTAATCCAAAGGAAACTTTCACTTTTAGCAAATTAATCATTAACTCTAAATTCATCAAAAATCACTTAACAAAACAAGTTTATTTAACAACCAACTTTAATAATTTATCAATTAGCATCACAAATTCATCAATTTCATTCCTAACATATTCCTCAACTTTTAATAGTTTTGCAAATTAACCCCAGGCTAAGTAGATTAAGCTGAAACGAGCTCAAAAACATAAAAATCACTAAAAATTGGACAAATTTACATACCATGCAATAACAAATAGCTTGACCGAAACTTGCTTCCTTCTCTAATGATGTATACGGTTTTGTAAGGCTAATGAGGAAGATAAATTGATTTTTTTTACCCTTTTTTTATTTAACTTATCATTTAATTATTGAATTACAAAATTAACCTTTAAAAACTATTAAAATTACACTAAATCCTACCCATGAACATCCACTAGCTTAGGATATGGTATAATTACCATCCAAGTCCATTAATATACATTTCCACATCCATTTGATCCTTTTAACCAATAGAAATCAACCTTTGCACCTTTTTCAATTTAGTCCTTTTTACCTAATTAACTATTTAAACTTCAAAATTTCTTAGCGAAAATTTAATACTACCTTAAATTAACCTTATAGACATTAAATAAATATTAAAATATTTATTCACTCATCAGAATTGTGATCCTGAAATTACAGTTTCTGACACCACTAAAATTGGGTTGTTGTAGTGGCTTCCCTAAAAAGAATACAATCATCCACAAACAACAAATGGGAAACCTGTGGACCACCATAACTAATCCAAGCCCCCAATCAAATTATCCTGAGAGGAAAGCCATTCACTACAAATAAGAAACAAATAAGGACTCAAAGGGTCCTCTTGGCGAAGTCCTCCACCTAGTGAAAAAGCATAACCCACATCTTCATTCAAAATGACCAAATAAGAGACCGAAGTAATGCACCCTAAGATAAGATTCACCCAGTGCCTGGAAAAAACTATTTTCAACATTAAAAGTTCCAAGAAAGACCACTCCACCCGATTATATGCCTTACTCATGTCTAGTTTCAAAGAAAAGTGCCCTTTCCTCCCCATCCTCTTTTCTGCAGTACACATTGAGAATCTCATAAGCCAATATAATGTTATCTGTAATTAGCCAACCAGGGAGAAAAGCACTCTGAGCCTCATCTATACACAAGTGCAAGACAGACTAAAAACGATTAACCAGAACCTTCTAAATGATCTTGTACAACACCGAACATAAGCTAATAGGGCGAAACTATTGCATACTGGTAGGATTTGAAACTTTTGGAATAAGAACAATATGCGTCCTATTAATGTCCACTAGTGATAATCCATCATTCAAAATACCAAGGCAATAAGAGCTAACATCCCCACCCACTATATGCCAAAACTTCTGGTAAAGTAGTACAGGAAGCCCATCAGGCCCGAGGCTTTTGTAGGTGCCATTGATTTCACAGCCATATAAACCTCTCTTTCTGTGAATCTCACTATAAGGGGCAAATTCATCTCATCAATAATACTCGCAACAAGTCTTCCAAAATATGACTAGGATCACTATGCACACGTAGTGAACAATTCCTCAAAATACGTAGTTGCAACATCAAACAATGCCACATTCTCCTACACCAAACGCCCATCATCTTGCAAAAACAACTAATTCTATTGACCTTCGTATCTAAGTTGTGGAGCGATCAAAAAATATTGTGTTCTTATCACCCATTCTCAACCAATTAACACGAGCTTGTTGTTCCCAGTACGTCTCTTCCTTATCAATTTCCATGTTCATGTCAAGCTTCTTAGTAAACTCCTCTAACATATGCTCATCATCAATGTCACCCCTATGTAGATTGGAAAGGCGATGGCTCAAATGGCCCCTTTGGCCAATTTGTAAACTAACGGCCCATCGTCGTAAGCCATTACAAAGATGCGCGAGGCGCAGCAAAACACAACCCTAAATAATAGCCTAAAGACAACAAATTACCAATTTACAGGATTCTTTTAAAACCCACCAAGACTTAAAATGAAAAGGACGCTCAATCAACCGCAAAGGCTAGATAGTGTCAATCAACAGAAGACAATGATCCGAAAAGAAGTAAAGGAGATGCTTCAAAGAGAAAGAAGAAAACTGATCCCACCAAGCTGGATTAACTAATCCCATGTCAAGCTGCTCCCTGATGTTATTATCAACAAAGTTTCCCTGCTCTATGTAAACCACGGCCCGGCAAACCCCAGATCATCCAAGAGGCAATTCGTTAAGACATTTCAAAATTCCACCATTCGTCGTTCATCTCAGAGTGTGCCCCTTGCTTTTCGAAAAAGAAGATAATCCTATTACAGTCACCACACACCAACCAAGGTAAACTCTGATCTTGACCAATGATTCGTAAAGTGGTCCAAGACTCAAATCCAAAGCGTAAATTGGAGAGCCATAAAACCCTGTAAATCACCACTCTGACTCCCACACTGTCTCCTGAACAACCACATCAATATGAAATCAAGAAAAACTACGCAAAGACACATCAAGACACCATCTCAAACTAAGGCCCCTCTGCGCACCATCAACCTCAACCTCAATACAATCAACAAAATCACTCATACACCATACTTTTTCCATTCAAAAACAATCCAATTTTGTTTCTATAAAGAATAAAACAAGGGAATTATACTATTTCAATATATACCGAAGTTTTCGAACAACCTGTGCACTCCCCAACCCACGGACATTACAGCACAAGATTTTCATGGCTGTCGGCCTAACTACCACTTGGCTGTCACCGATATTAGAGATAAACAAGTGATAGAATGCTCATTAGTATAATCTGACAAATCCAAACCCACAGAAATATGAACTGAAGGGCAATCAATTCGCTGTTGTTTCTTCCCATCAAACCCATCTAGAGGACTATCTTCCGAATCATGTAGCATAAGTACCAATCATGTTCCCCTCACACCACACCCAGTATCAATCGCAACCATCCCTTCCAAGTTGATCCCAGAATCGAATTACGGGGGCTCAAGAAAGATGTGAAGGGGAATCAGCTAATGTACCCCCATATGCAAAATACCAGTACAAGGAAATGCACCAACAATCCCCTTTCATAACCAGATGCTCTCAACAACAGTAGCCCGCCTACCCACCGCCTGAAACGAGATATCCCAACCCATATCAGAATCAGTGACCTCCCTCATTAACCGAATAGGACAAAACCCATCCCTATGCCCCAATCAGCCACAAAAAAAAGTACAACAACATAAGCTTATTATATTGGAAAGTACAAGAAGAGGCACCAAAATCCCTTTCACAACCAGATGCTTTCAACAATAGTAGCCCGCCTACCCACCGCTTAAAATGAGATATCCCAACCCATATCAGAATCAGTGACCTCCCTCATTAACCGAATAGGACAAAACCCATCCCCATGCCCCAAGCAGCCACAAAAAAAAGTACAACAACATAAGCTTCTTATATTGGAATCAAATGTAAATAGAAGTCCCTGAGGAAAGTTGAATCTTCTTTCGACGCTTCAAAGGTAATAATCCTCAAACTACCCAACAAAATTCCCCAATAGTTGAGCAACTACCTCCGAAAAAAGCCCAAGTGGTAAATCGTAAACCTACACCCAAAAGAAAGAGTAAACCAGTGGTACCAACAGAGGATCCTTTGTATTCTTCAAGCAGTGAAAAACCAACAGGTGACTGTTACTTTACAACCTGATCAATGTCAACCTGGTTAAAAAAACGAAACAGAAACCGCTTCTCACCAAGTTCCAAAATCTGAATTCCACCCAAATGATGCCATAAATTTGCCAAAGAATTTCGCATAGCGGGAAAGTGCACCACACTAACAATTGCAAAACAACCTACAAAACAAAGCTCATAAAGGTATTTTGGGATAATCGAACCCCTTGCAAGGTGGAGGACATCATCTTCCTCCTCCGAAATTCGCAAATTTGCCAAACCAATCTCCATCAGCAACCGAATGCATAGCACTGTTGCCCTAAAAAACTTCAATGCAAGACGACCGCTTAACAACTAACCAAACCAAAACTAGAAATCAAAAAAAGAGCGTGCAAAAATTAACGTTAAGTAGAACCAAAAAAGAAAAGTGCAAAAAATGGCATACTAAGAAGAAGACGGAAGCGTGCCGAAACGGCAGACTCAATAATAATAAATTATTTAAAAATCAACCGCTTTGAATCATTGGGATCCAACAGTCCAAATAATTTTATTTTTAGATAAATTTAACCGTTAATCCTAGCGATTATAAATTAGATAATTCTGATTTTGTAACGGTTCAAAAATAATAATCCGATTTCATAAAAGCGTGCTTTTCCAGTATGTGACAGTTGATCATGCGAAATGGACTGATTAATGAAAACTCAGCTTAAACTCCTATTTTCTTTTCAAAAATGCTTTTTTTTCTTCTTTTACCTATTTTATCCATGCATTTAAGACCGGGTAATTTACCAAAAAAAGCCCAAAATTTTGAAAAATTACGAAAATGGGCCATTTTGTAGAAAATTTACGGGAAAGGGCCATTTCCCCCAAAAACGCGTCCACGTCAGCACGTTTTTGGGGGAAACTGACCAAAAGCGTGCCCCTAGGGAGGCGTTTTTGTCCACCTCAAGAAAAGCAGCGTCCACGAGGCTCGCTTTTCTTTGAGTTGGACAAAATGCCTCCCGAGACGCGCTTTTGGTCGATTTCCCCAAAACGCACCGACGTGGGACGCGTTTTGCCCTACCTCCCTATGAAATTTTTTTGAAGTTTTGGCCCAATAGTCTCGGTAAAATAATTTTGATGAGACGTTTACGAACAAGCGGTGGCAAAAATGCTTCCAAAGGTGCACTTGTCAACATCGCGTCTTGAAAAGCGCCCCACGTGGACGCGCTTTGCTCTGATTTGTCTGGAAAAATAATTTTGAGGAGACGTTTCTGAACAAAAAGTGGCCAAAAACTCTTCCAACAGGGTGCACTGTTAGCATGCGTACTGAAAAGTGCTCCCACGTGGACGCGCTTTTGCTACAGTTGTCTCCGGTAAAATTAGGCTATAAATCAGTCAAATTTCATTCTCAGGTTGCATAAGGGAAATTGAGGCAAAAGGAAAAAAATTGAAAATGAGTGAACATATTAATGCTGTTATTTACTATGACGATGAAGTTCGTGACACCGAAAATGACGTTATTTTCTTATCGGAGAACACCGCGCGACTGAGTTTTAATCAGCATCTATTTGGTAGAACTTTGTAAAAGAATTAGGCGTAAAATATTCGAAACAACGCCAATGAAAGTTCAGTGTATTAAGTATAAATTTTGCTCCTCGGTTGATCCGGTGAGATATGAGTCATTCGACATCAAAGGTGCTCGGGGCTTTGAGGCAATGGTGGAGACTCATCTTGCCAGTGGATCACCCTATATCGAGGTATATGTAGAATTTCATCTCCAAGTGATCTTTCTGCGACCTCGACATCTACTGCCGTTCGAGGAGAATACACGACCCCAGGCCAACACTCTGTAAGTGGGAGGCAAAACACAGAAGTGCCCGTGTGCGGTCGTAGTATGGAACACATAACCCCTGCACGACACTCGGTTGGTGGATGGGACATGCATATCCGTCATTCGACGTCCGATGATAGAAATACATATTGGGGGACGTCATTAACTTCTAGTGGTTGGCAATCCACATACGATTGGAATCTTTACGAAATATGTTTAAAGAGGGATGATGTACTCCGCGACATCCACCGCGAGGGCCCTCATTTGTTGTAGGTTATGGAGGTCGATGATGAATCGATGTGGATCCACCTCGGAGGCGGGGCCGACGGTGCGAAGTTGGATTATTTTTGAACCGGAGCCGTTCCAATTGTACTGAAAGGCGTTGAAGGCGGTTCGACGAAGAAGAAGAAGATCCGCTATTCGTATGTACTCGCCTCCAGCCCACATGCATAATGTCGATCTATCTCAAGATGATGCATTGGAGTTTCCTGAACTACCACACCGGACGCGTGATCTTACAGATTCTTCATTGGATTCGGACCAATTAGAAGTTGGTAACCAGTTTTCCAACAAGAATACTTTTCTTGCTGCATTGAAACAGTATAGCATTAAGAACGGGGTTAACTACAATGTGGTTAAATCCAAGCTCGATAAGTTTGAGGCAAAGTGTGCAGTGCAAGAAGGCACATGTTCATGGAAAATCATGGCATCCTTGAGGAAAAGGACAGGGTTGTGGGAGATAAAAAAGTACAAAGTCGATATACATATCTTGCGATGCAGTACCACTATGTGTTCAAGTGATTTGAATAATGTAAATAATATGTAATGTTACATTGTTTAACGCTTCGTTGTGGTGTAACACAAGATCATTCAAGATGGATTGGACATGTTGGTGAACTGATAATCCCGACGGTGAAGGCCGATCCCAAGACTACGGTGCCGACCTTAATTTGCGATTCGTAGCCAATTGGGGTACACGCCCTCTTCTAAAATAGGCTTGAATAGAAAAGGGTGGGACAGCGTTAGAAAAGTTACGGTGGGTGGGACACTTCATATAATGAAGTGTGGCGGTGGTGTCAGTCTTTGAGAGATATGTCGAGCAAAGACAATGAGACCTTGAAAGCGGAACTGCGATTACAGCGATCGTGCGCTCCGTGGATGCGCGGTGTTCAAGCGTCCTTACGGACATTTAAGCAATGCTAAGATGCCTTTAAATACTGTAAGCCATTGGTACAAATTGATGGTACCTTTATGTATGGTAGATATACGCATCGGCTATTGCTAGCTGTGGCACAAGACGGCTGTGGGAGAATCTTTCCGATTGCGTTCGTAATAACACCGGGGGAGTCAGGTGATGATTGGGACTTCTTCCTATCTAGGTTAAGGAGGCATGTTTGCCCCCAACCTAACATATGCGTTATATCGGATCGGGGCCCTGGAATACTTACGGCAATAGAACGGCAGGGAAGTATATGGCATCGCACATACCATCGATATTGCCTGAAGCATGTTTCATCCAACTACTATGGGCAACATCGATATAAAAGACAGAAACAGCAAGTGACCGATATGGGTATGAAATGTCTATTGATATAATTTCGTTTGTAATATTCAATTTATTCTCAATTAAAGATTGGTATGTAATATTCGCTATCAACGTATATTGGCAGGGTATGAGATCAATAAAGACTATTTTCACGAGATGCTGGACAGTTTGCGCTCAGATAACGCCGAAGGTGCAAGCTTCATGTGCAATATTCCTTTCGAACAGTGGACACAAGCATATGACGGTGGCCTATGATATGGGCATATGACCACAAACCTGGCCGAATGCATAAATTCTATTCTGAAAGGAACCCGTCATCTTCCGATTACATCAGTTGTGCGAGAGACATATTTTCAGTTAGCGGCACTATTTTCAAGAAGCAAATGAGTTATAGAGGCGATACAAGAAGGCCATGTATGGAGCCGAAGGTCTTGCAAGAAATAAACCGTGGAAGGCACGGACGAACATGCACGCAATGTGTCACGATCGCGACAACCTATGGTTTTGTGTCACGGAGTTTGATGAGACCGAACCAAGGTATTATTGGCGGCCATTATCATGTACACTTGACAAATAGGACTGCGCGATGTGGAAATTTGATGCACCGTTACCCATGCACCCATGTACTTGCGACTTGTCGAATCTCCGTTTTGATCTAATGAGATATGTCGACGAAGTGTATAAATTAAAAACATGTACAACATGTGGAGACACGTATTCCCACCAGTCCCGGATGAGCGTAAGTGGCCATCGGTATCGCTGCACCAGTATAAGTCATTGTCGGATAGACAATTAAAGGCAAGAAACCAAAAGGTCGACCTTGCTCGACTAGAATACATAACAATATGGATATCCAGAAACAAGCAACCAAAGTCATTGTGCGGATGGTGTAGGAACCCGCCATACATCTCGCTTCGTGTCCAAATAGGAATAGTTGACCGTGTTCTTAGGTCTTTTGTCTTATGGCGGCTATGTAATATCTATTTTTTGGAGGAAAAGCGGTGAACCTTTGTACAATAACTTTTATTTTATTAAAAAATTAAAATAAATTAAAAAATTAAATTATAAAGAAAAAGTTAAACTCAAATTTTATTAAATATATTAAAACTTAATTACAAAAAAAATTAAACCAATTCTATTTTGTCAAAGGTATTAAAATTTAAATAAATTTAAAAATTAAATTATAAGGAAAAAGTTAAACTCAAATTTTATTAAATATATTACAACTTAATTACAAAAAATTAAACTCAAATTATAAATTAATTTACAATAACTCAAATTAGGGGTTTAGGGTTTAGTCTTGATCTTGGGGTGGGAACCAAGTGCCACACGGGGCGATCGGCGATTCGCTATTGGATTCCTCTTTCTTCTGGCTTTTAGCGGGGGTCGTGGAACCTCGGGCAGGGAATCGGGTTCCTCCCACAGTGGGTCTGATTCTGGATGTTGCGATGGTGACCCACTCAGATAAAATAATGACCCCGGAGGTGTTGGCATAAACCACGGCGGGGGTGACTGCATCCCGAACGGAGGAGCCTGGCAGAAGAAAGTGCTCCCTACGATGCCTCCTCTGAACCCACATGCGACGTCGGCCTCACCATCGGCTGGCCAGCGAAAGTAGTCGAGAACGGACTCGAACCCGGCCATGCACTCTAACTGGCTAGGACTAGGAAACTGAAACATATATGGATTAGGAGGATACATATAAGGGAAAGGTACGCGACCGGCATGAACGATGATGCTATGATATCGGTATTGTCGAATTTGAACCGATGGGCCGGTGTGGATGTAGGCATTCTTTGGGCCCGATGATCGTGTGTCGTCACCGATGATGGCCCCCTCATCACCCCTTCTCCTTGATTTAAAGGGCCCGACGTTCCTTCGTCATGAAGTTACCGTCGCTCTCTTCTTCCGACAACAGATACGACTTGCCATGGATCCTAAACCATGGCATGTACTCCAACATGTACGCTAACTCGAAATGACTATCGGTTCCGGTCAAGTATATAGTCATATCGGTTCTCCCCGTCTCGATATGTTCGACCAAAATCTTGGCCAATTCGTGTGTGGCTGCCGTAAGTCCACTTTGTGCTCATCATCGAGCACCTCCGGTGCACGAGAATTGGTTGCGAAATCAAATTACCGCAGAACCCGATCTGCCTAGTGCATCTCCACGGTCGCGTAGGTGATCAATGGGACCTTTACGTACAACCGCTCGATTTTGGAGGAACTCCTCAGAATTCTTGCCTCAATTTACGGATCATCATACGGTGTCCATTGAAACTATATTAACATTACGAAAATATTAGTTATATACATAATATTAGACACTACATACGAAATAATGAATTATAATAACAAAATTCGAAACTTACTTGTGATTCCGACCTTTGGTCCAATAGGAGCCAGTATATCCTCAAGCGAGTTAGGTATTCCAACATGACTCGCCGAATGGTTCCACCTAATTAAATAAACTTTTAGCATGCAATTATACTATAAATCTCTGAAATAATTGTAAAATATAATATTAAATTTACCTCGTTATCGATGGGAATGAATATGGGTGGTCAAGTCGAGGCGTAAAATGGAAATCAAAACTATGCCCATGACTGCAGTAGTGATAGGCAACCTCCGATTTTTGCTTTATTCACCGCGTTGCCAAGACATCTCCGGTACAACCTTGACAAAGACGGCGGACTTCAACTCAATTCACCTACCGCTGAAATCAACAAGTTTGAGGAGCCATCTCGGTGGACGAGGTTTCTAGAGAGGTCCGGCATCAGATAACCTCCAATTATTTGAAGAATGTCTGCCCGAGCATACCGTATTCTTTCTACTTTGGTCGAACCCTCGTTCGGCTCCGAGAATGTGTCTCGTAACCACGCCATATCGATCCGAACTCCTTGAATTCTATCCGAATGGCACCCGAAGCTCGTAGCATACGGCCATCCAATCGGTAGATGTTACGGACCGGTGAGTATCGACCGCCCACCAGTAATCCCAACCGCAATTGCACATCTTCTAGAGTGATGGTACACTCTCGCATGGCGAGATGGAAAGTGTGGGTCTCGGTCTCCACCTCTCAATCAACGCTACCGATCAAAGGCGGCTCCAACTTGAACCCCTACCTATCGTGGCCACGTGCCAAAAACCCGCTTCCCGCAGTAATTCTCGATCAAGGCGATGGAGGACCATGCGAGTTGCGAATATAACATTCCAACACCGATCTACAGACTATTTAAAAATTATAAAATTAACAATTAATTAAAATTACATATTTGAAAAAATTAAATAATATTGAAAATTAAAATTAAAACTTACCATTTGCATTTGCTCGACAGAGATGTGCTTGTTGTCTAAGTAAGTAATTCCCGACCATTGTAATCCGATAAAAAATTTAAAATTTTCCAAAAATATATTAAAAAATTATAAAGGGCTTTTTGTAAATAGTAAAGGACTATTTTTGAAATTTGAGCTTAAATTTCAAGGACCTTGAGAGAAATTTGAGAGAAAATTGAGAGAAAATTGAGAGAATATTGAGAAAGGATTGAAATGTGAAAAAAATAAAGAGTGGGGGGGTTTTATACTTTTTTTTTTCGATCGTTGGGGAGCCAACGGTCAAAAAAATATGACGTTGGGACTAACCACCTCAGCAAAAGCGCGCCTACGTGGACACGTTTTTGCTGAGGTGGCAAAAGCGCGTCCTACAGGGAGCACTTTAGTCCCTTATCCCCCAAAAACGCGCTAACGTGGACACGTTTTTGGGGGAAATGACCCTTTCCCGTAAATTTTCAACAAAATGGCCCATTTCCGTAATTTTCAAATTTTTGAACTTTTTTTTGATAAATTACCCTTTAAGACCCTTGTCTTTTGTTTCTTTTGTTTTTCATAAATGACGTTTTTATTGAAATACCCACTCCCACACGTCCTTCCCTTTAAATGCTTGCTTGCTTAATCAATAAAGATTTTAACTAATATGCACCGAATGAAATCACGAAGGTAAATTAATTTAAATATCTCATAACTAACTGAAATTTAGAATTAGGCTTATTTTAAAATTTTGGTTCCATTTCTTAGCTTTTTAAATTTAAATGTAATTGTTAATATTATTAAATTTAAGTTAATTTTTAATTATTCATTCTTATATTTGGGTTAATTACAATTTTGCATCTTTCATATCTATTTTTAGTCTTTATGTTTATGCTTCGTGATTGTCATTCTCAATAATATTATGTCTAAGGTTCCCATCTACATTTTAAATTATAAATGCTATGTATCTTATCATTGTACCTAATACTCATTGGTACACCATATTTTTTCAATTGAGTGTTTTTTTTTCCTTCAAAATCACACCAAAAATTTTAAAATAAAAATGTCAAGAATTGAATCAGTATATTAAAATCTTAAAATAAAAATTTAGTGACTAAATTTCAAATTTTGTAAAAGTAACAAAAATACATTGAAATGCAAGTAAAAAGAAAAGCGTAAATAAAAGAAAAAAGAAAAGGAAATTGTTATCTTGGGGGGGTACAAATACAATTAAAGAGGTTAGTTTCCTTTTCTTTACAAAACGTTTAATCATTTCCAAGGATAGGGTTAGTTTTATTTGTAATCCAAAAGAAGGGGTTTTTTTACTAAACTAGGATAGAAAAAAAAAATATTCGAAAATAGGATGCGTTTTAGATTATTTACCAAAATGGGTGCTGCAGGGTGGTCACGCCACTCCCATAGGCGGCACCACCCTGCTGTGATTCCTCCTGCTGACAAGCAGTGAAGCATGGCGGGTAAAGCAATTGAAGCATGCAGGTAAGCAGTAAAACCTAAAAATGTAGTGGCGAGGCGGCACGGTGAAGAATGGCCTCCCATGGCGGCACCTGAGGTGAACAATGCCTCCATAGGTGACACCAAACACGAAAATGTAATGGCAGAGGCGGCACTGCATTTGGTGCCAACATGGGGACCTTAAATGGCACCTCCCCACCCCCACACGGAAGGAAGAAGCGGAGAGGAGGAAGAAGTGGTGACGCGGAAGAAGAAAGAAAGAGGAGGAAGAAGAAAGGAAGAAGGAAGGAAGGAAATCGGGAAGAAAAATAGGGAAAATTAGGTATAAATTTTTCAAATAATGTTTGTGTATTTGATTTTTTATTATATATTAATTTTATTTAATTACTTAGTAGTTTAGTATTGTTAGTAATTTAGTTATATTATTATTAGTAGGTAATTAGAATATAAACCCTAAAAATATTTATGTTAGTTAGTTAGTATGTTAGTATAATATAAAACCTTAATTAGAGTTTTTAACTCTTTATTTTAGTTAGTATATTGTTATTATTATTGTTAGTGTAATATTATTATTTTGTTAGTATATTGTTATAATTATTGTTAGTATAAAAACATTAAAATAATATATAAAACATTATGCTATTTTATTGTTATTATTATTGTTATTATTATAATATTGTTATTATTATTGTTAGTGTAATATTGTTATGTTATTAGTAAAAATGGTAAATGTTATTTTATTTAGTATTATATTATTATTAGTAGGTAATTAGAATATAAACCCTAAAAATATTTAACTTTTCGAGTTAGTATGTTAGTATAATATAAAACCTTAATTAGAGTTTTGTAACTCTTTATTTTAGTTAGTATATTGTTATTATTATTGTTAGTGTAATATTATTATTTTGTTAGTATATTGTTATAATTATTGTTAGTATAAAAACATTAAAATAATATATAAAACATTATGTTATTTTATTGTTATTATTATTGTTATTATTATAATATTGTTATTATTATTGTTAGTGTAATATTGTTATGTTGTTAGTAAAAATGGTAAATGTTATTTTATTTAGTATTATATTATTATTGTTAGTAAAGAAATATTATAAGTATTGTTAGTATAAAAGAACATTAAAATAATACATGAAACATTATGATTTAAAATAAATAATATAAAATAATAAAATATGAAAATAATATGTATTTTGAAAGTAATGTAATTTGAGAAAAGGAAAATACAAGTAAATGGTTAGAATAAGTGATTTTACTAAATCTAATAGTACTTTATTGAAAATTATATGATTTGAACACTTAGAAATCTGAACGAACATAGTGCCAAAATAGTGCCAAATTTTTTAGTTTTGTTTTAAAGTTATTTTGTTTGTTTATTTTGATTTGTTAGTAATTTATGTGTTTATATTTTGTTTGAGAAATTTTATGTTTTAAATTTTGTTTGAGAAATTTTGTTTATTTTTGAGCAGTTGACCATTGAAGATGGATGATCGAGTTTTCAGTATGCGTTTATTTCGATGGAATCATCTTGACAACAACCGTTGGATGCATATTTGAATGTCGGCAACAAATAGCAATGAGATTTAATAGAAATGTATCGTTGGATGATATGAAGCGAAGGATAAGCGCAAAAATCGTTAGGCGTTGTGGGAAAACGATATCGAGAATTTTCTACAAGTTTCCAATTTAGCAGATCCGATCAAATTCACGAAATGGAACTTGTAGAGGACGAAGACGTGGAGACAATGATCATGTTGTCTTGTGGGAATGGGAGTAACAAAATGCACCGATTCACTTATTTCTTTGAGTTAGCGGTATTGAGGCAAATGAAGACGACAATGCATATGGTGAAAAACATGGAGCTCAAGAAGTGCATGGTGCCTCCAATATCGTATGTTGATGTGAATCGAATATCGTCGGATCGATATCGATCTTAATATTACACCCGATATTGATGTGGTTGGTGATGATGGACACGATAGTAGTGATCATTGTGAAGAAGAGGTCGAATAGTATCGATATAACAGCTGCAATTTCGGTCTACGGTATGGCATCCATATAAAGCGCACGATTAATAACATTGTTAAAATTAAACACGATTATGCGTAAGATATACAAACTACTACGTAACTAATATTGGAATCGCTACCCTTCCGGCATGTTGTTCAATCATAAGTCGGTATATCGAGACGATGTACGACCTCCGATGCAGGATAATTACTCCACCTACAAAAAAATTAAGTCAAATAGTATCGATATAAAGAAATTTCAATTAAAAACAAGTTATATTTTATCACTGTTTACTAACGGATATACGTATGGTTGGTGGGTAATGGCGATACCAAGAATGGCATCCGATATGAGCCCGGATCGCAATAGTGTAAGGCATCCGCTTATGTCTCTAGTCGTTGGAGTGCGTCGTCCGACAAAGCTCACGGTACAACCACGTAAGCTGCGGAGCCCCAACTATCTGACGAGCATTGCTTAAATCGACCAATAGGGGTAGGTACTGAATATGAACCCTATTATTGTTTGCACTGGGCATCAGTATACCCCCTATGATGTGCATAATGTACGCTCGACTAGCGCACATCAAGTCGCCTTCAGTGGCATCAGCTGATATATGTTCGTACCTCGCTCTCAGCCATGTAAATTTTAATTCTGTAAAATATTTTCCATCATTGCGGTACGAGTGCCCTAGTAGGCTCGGCGGAGGAGGTAAGCGGTCACTACATGATCGACGCTCGTAATGGGACTCCGTCAATTGGGAGCCCAAGCTGCAGCATGCAACATCCTCTCAGAGGATTGTGCACTCTCCACATGGAAAATGAAAAGTGTGGGTCTCCAGCGCCAATTTCGACTAGTGCGGATATTAAATCATACCGTAAGTCAAACGTCCGGATCGGTCTTCTTGACGAATCCAAATTTTGCTCTATATATGGCATTAGTCGTTCATCGGGGATTTTTAAGCCATTCACCCGACCCGTAATACTGCATCACGAGTCTGACAGTGTTAAATCATAAAAGATTACTACTTATGTAGAATAACATAATTTATTATGTAGCTATTTTGTTAATATAACTTGTAATTAATAAATAACAATACATTACCATATTATTAGCGGTACGCATATGTGAGAACTTTACTAATCAATGAAGCCATTTCCATCTCAAATCAATTTTTACCTACATAAAAACAATAAATCTATATTCAATTAGTAACAAATAACATGCCAATACTAATCATATAATAAGAACATCATGTAAACGACGCATAATAAATATAATATTTTATTATTTATACAAACATCATAATATTAAGTCAAATATTAATTAGAGTTTTTTACAAACAATGATAATAACTAATAATAATATTTACGGTTTCTTAATAATAATATTATATTAACATAGCTAAAGTAATAATAATAATTTTACGATTCCTTAATAATAATATTACGATATCGTATACCTTTTTCTATTACGAGCCTTTGTCCGTTTTATTTTATATTATTTTCGTACATAATAATTCAAATATATTATCTACGACACATTTTAGTGCATAATAAATCAAATATTTTATTTTACTATTTTCGTTTTTTATTATTTTATATTATTTCTTTTACTACGTAATATTTCAAATGTATTGTTTTATTACTTTTATATATCAATTTAGTAAAACCCACTTATTTTAACTATTTATTAAGTATTTTCTTTTCTCAAATTCTATTACTTTAAAAAATATACTATTTTCGTATTTTATTATTTTATATTATTTATTTTATACATAATATTTTATGTATTATTTTAATGTTCTTTATACTAACAATAACTATAATATATTACTAACAATAGTAATATAATACTAAATAAAATAACATTTACCATTTTTACTAACGATAATATTACACTAACAATAATAATAATTGTTTTATATATATACTAACTAAATTAATTATTAAAGTTTAACTAATAATAATATACTAACTAAAATCATGTTAGAGTTAAAAACTAACATATTAATACACACTAACATAATTTATTAACTAACTAATATAATTAAATATTTTTAGGGTTTCTATTCTAACTACCTATTAATCATAATAGTATTTAACTTACTAACTAACTACTACTTAAACAACTAATGTTAGTTATAAACTAAGTCATAAAATAAAAATTAACATATAATAAAATTATTATAAACTACTTAAACTACTTAAACTACTTACATTATAAACTACTAACAACAAATATGTCATAAAATAAAATTAACATATAATAAAAATAAAAATCAACAACATAAACATTATTTTAAAAAATTATACCTAATTTTCTCCTAATTTTTTCCTTCTTCCTTCTTTCTTTCTTCTTCCTTCCTTCTTTCTTTCTTTCTTCTTTTCTTTCTTCTTCTTTCTTTCTTCCTTCCTTCTTTCTTCCTTTCTTTCTTTCTTCCTTCTTTTCTTTCTTCCTTCCTTCTTCTTCTTCTTAAGCGTGCTCCTTTGCTTGTTTTCGCTTCTCAAGTTGTGGGGGACGGGGAGGGAGGGACCATTTAAGGTCCCCAGCAAAGATAATAGACAAGCAGCATGCATGTGTCTGCCTATGGGAGGGCATTGTTCACCCTTGTGCCGCTTATGGAGGCCATTCTTCACCGCTTCACTAACATGATTCACATGGTTCATTTGTATGGTTCATTGTTTGCTTGCATCTTCTTTGAGGTGCTTGCATCTTCTTGTAGGTGCTTTGCGAGAGTGGCAAGGTGGTGCTGCTTATGGGAGTGGCGTGACCACCCCTGCAAAGACCCATTTTATAAATAATATAGCCCATATCCTATTTTCGAATATTTTTTTTTCTATCCTAATTTAGTAAAAAACCCCAAAAGAAGCTTTGACTTGTAAAATTCCCTCAACTCTCCACCGACAAATGCATACATCTTCCCTAATCTATGACCTCAAACTATTTTTACTAGAAGTACATAATTCCTAGAAAGTACCCAATATGTTATTTAAAGTTGGTGTCACAGTGTTTGATGTCGAGAGAAAGAGGGGTTTGCTTCACCAAAGAAGAGGATGACTAATTGAGATACTGCAGATTTTGAAGTGAAAGAGAAGGGAAGTAAACTTGAAGAGGATTGTGACAGTTTGTCCGTATGAAAGGAAAAAAAAGACATAAAACCACAATACAAAGTCAAAACAGGCCTTTAAATTTCATAATCCCAACCTGTCTGAACCCCATTGTTGGGCAACTGAAAAGTCCACTGACCATTAACAACTTGCCACGTGGAAAGATCCCATGAAAAAAAACATATACAGTTTGACAGTTCAGGTTGCGGTTGCAGGCCGCGCAGGGCTTTGGGTTTGGGGAGAAGTCACTCCCTTTCCAATCTGACATTCTATCTAACCCCTGCCACTTTGCCTATGCATATATAATTAGCCATTTGTTTTTTTTTTTTATCACAATTAATTACCACCCACATTTTTTTATAGCCTTTTTCACCTTCATTTCCTTTTTAACTTTCCCTGGATTTCCCTCTTCTGTGTCCCTCCCAAGTCTCCGGCTTTATTTTTTTTTTCCAAGCATCCAAAAGGTATTTTTTTCTTCCTGTGTGTATAAATCAATTTTTTTGTCGGTCTCCTGACATTTGTCGTTTTTATGAGAAACCCAGAAAAGATATCACCTTGATTGTTTCATGACTGTTTTATTGAGGTATTGTAATGGCTTTTCTCTATTTTCTTTTTCATTTTATTTATAATTTGTGATATTAGTTGGGGGTTAAATGATTGTTGTTTATTTATGTTGGTTTCTATGATTATCTTTCTTTATTTGTTGATGATGAGTTAATGAATATTTGAGTGGATTTAATCATGGAAGATCTGATTAATGAGTCTAATGAATATGTGGGAGAAATTGTTATGATGAGCTAAAAGGTTTAACTTATGGTGGTGGTGTTTTTTTTTTTTTTTTTAGGTTGCTATAAAATTGGGTGTGTTACAAAATTTATGCTTTCTCTTGCTTGGATCTGGCGTTTCAATTGTTTGATAGGATAAGATAGGATTGAATTGAATTGGAAACCAATTTTGGTGGTGATAAGTTTAGGATATTTGTGGGTTTTGGCACATACTGATGCCAGGTGTTCTCATGGATGAAATTAAAGAAGAGGGTGTGATGAATGAAATGAAAGGGACTTCTGCACATGTTAAGGAAAATTCGGTTTCCAAGAGAACACCAAGTCCGCAAAGCCCTCGTGGTGATAGGATGGTTCAGGTTGAGACCTCCATTGAGCAGCTTTATGAGAATGTATGTGATATGCAGAGTTCTGATCAGTCACCTTCGAGGCAGAGCTTTGGATCATATGGTGAAGAGTCGAGGATTGATTCGGAATTGCACCATCTTGCTGGAGGAGAGAGTACAGAAGTTGAGATAATGAAAGGGGAGGAACAGGAGGTCGATAAACCAGAAGATGATAGTCGTAGTAATTCATCTTCTAAGAAGGGAAGCTCATCGAGTGGTAAGAAGTCAGGGCTGTTGGACAAGCCCCGACCCACAGGTGTAAAATCCATTTCTTCAGGTGATGTGAAGAAAGTGTCTCGGCCACAACTGGACTCTGAAGCATCAACAAAACCCAATGTTAAGGGGAAAACTCCACCTGAGAAGCCTCCGATCAATAAGGGGAAAGTTAAGACTCTGAAGAAACCAAACACGGGAGTCTTACCCATGAAGAAAGGGAAAGGATCAAAGCTACAAAATGGAACTGAGGATGCTTCCGAGTCGGGGTTAGGTAATCCTGATCTTGGGCCGTTTCTACTCAAACAAGCTAGGGATTTGGTGTCTGCAGGAGACAATCCCCAGAAAGCTCTTGAACTAGCACTTCGAGCAGCCAAATCGTATGAACTTTGTAGCAGTGGAAAACCCAATTTAGAATTGGTCATGTGTTTACATGTCACTGCAGCTATATATTGCAGCCTAGGCCAGTACAATGAGGCAATTCCTCTTCTTGAACAATCAATCGAGATTCCAGTGATTGAGGAAGGCCAAGAGCATGCCCTGGCTAAGTTTGCTGGTCATATGCAGTTGGGTGACACTTATGCTATGCTAGGACAGCTTGAGAACTCAATAACCTGTTACAGCACTGGTTTTGAAGTCCAGAATCGAGTTCTTGGAGAAACAGATCCTAGAGTTGGCGAGACCTGCCGGTATTTGGCTGAAGCTCATATGCAGGCATTGCAATTTGATGAAGCTCAGAGGCTATGCCAAATGGCTCTTGACATTCACAGAGAGAATGGTACGCCGGCTTCTCTTGAAGAGGCAGCAGATAGGAGGCTCATGGGTCTCATATGTGAAACAAAGGGAGACCACGAAGCTGCTTTGGAGCATCTTGTTTTAGCCCGTATGGCCATGGTGGCAAATAGCCAGGAGGCAGAGGTGGCTTCTGTTGATTGCAGTATTGGAGATGCATACTTATCTTTGTCTCGATATGATGAAGCTGTTTTTGCCTATCAGAAAGCACTTACAGCTTTTAAGACAACTAAAGGAGAGAATCATCCAGCGATTGGGTCAGTCTTTGTCCGGTTGGCTGATTTGTATTACAGGACAGGGAAATTAAGGGAATCAACATCATACTGCGAGAATGCCCTTCGAATCTATGAAAAGCCCATGTCAGGGATTCCCCCGGAGGAGATTGCCACTGGCCTCACTGATATTTCTGCCATCTATGAATCAATGAATGACCTTGATCAGGCAATCAAGTTGCTGCAGAAGGCCTTAAAAATATACAATGATGTCCCTGGTCAGCAAAGCACAGTAGCTGGAATTGAAGCTCAGATGGGAGTTATGTACTACATGTTGGGGAATTATTCAGAATCTTACAACTCCTTCGGCAGTGCCATTTCGAAGCTACGCATATGTAGAGACAAGAAATCTGCCTTCTTCGGCATTGCTCTCAATCAAATGGGGCTGGCTTGTGTACAACGCTATGCTATAAAGGAGGCTGTTGAGTTGTTTGAAGAAGCCAAAAGCATTTTAGAGCAAGAGTGTGGACCGTACCACCCTGATACACTCAGCGTATACAGTAATCTCGCAGGCACTTACGACGCAATTGGCAGGTACGCAATTGTCAAAGTCCCCAACACTCCTCTCCTGCCAGAAGGAAAGATATGCTTATGCTTGTTTGATTTTAGATTTTTTTTATTGATGAATGGAGAAACTGTTCAACTTGTTTCTAATGTTGTTTGTATCGTGTGACATGATGTTAAAGCAGGTTGGATGATGCCATTGAAATACTGGAGTATGTTGTTCAGACGAGAGAGGAAAAACTGGGGACAGCAAATTCTGAGGTAGATGATGAGAAGAAAAGGTTGGCTGAACTATTAAAGGAAGCAGGAAGAGTTGAGAGCAGAAAAGCCAGATCATTGGAAACCCTTCTTGATGCCAACCCTCATCATAATTCTAAAGCTGAGGGATTTAAGGTATGAATATGCTAAACACTAATTTATGTACTTTATGATTGAAGATAATATATTATAAATGGAGAAAGAAATGAAAGAAAAAAGAACACAGAGTTATGTTTTCTTTTCCCTTTTCTTTTTTGTTGGATAGATTCTTGGCATGGAGGTCGGTATATATATAAATACTATATTGATAATAAAAATGGGTGGACAGTGGGAGTTTGGGGGTGAAAGAAGTGTACTATTTATTGTACTTTTATATTTGATTGAAGGTTACTTTTAAGTCACTATCGTTTGTGATTATTATTATTGGTGAAAGTAAAGATTCTTTGTTGGCATTTTCTACTTAAATCAAGTTCAACTGCCATTTTCTATGAAAATGTTATGCGAAACCATATCATTATTAACAATCAAACAGCCTCATCAAGCAGAAGACTTGTTAAGGGTAAATGAGGAACATATCCTGCCTGTTTTAGTTCTAGTGTCAAACTATCTATCACAGGGTATATCTCTTCTGACTGATGGTGTGAACAATCACCCGCAACAAATACATGTATGTCATTATCAATTTCAATCCAACTACATCCAGGTTCTTTTTTAAGCCCCATGTCTTTAATTTCTGATCTAACCTTGACAACTTCATTTGCTTTCCCCAAATCTTCAAGAAGATTTGCGAGGAGGACTCGATAACCGATGCTTGTGGCATCAAGTTCGAATACGTGATTGGCCACAACCTTAGCCAGCTTTTCATCACCATGACTTCTGCAAGATCCAAGAAGTGAACCCCAGATACGATCATCGGGCTCACAAGGCATGTCCATAACCAGATCATATGCCTGACTGAGGTGGCCAGCTCGTCCTAGAAGATCAACCATACAAGTATAGTGCTCAACTTGAGGCTGAAGTTTGTATTCTTCAACCATGCTTTGAAAAAAATTACATCCCATGTCAACCCTCCCAGCATGGCTGCAAGCAGAAAGAAGGGATGTAAAAGTTACAAGGTCGGGTTTCATGCCTGCATGCTTCATTTTTACAAAGGAAGCAAACATTTTGTCCATGTCACCATGCATTCCTAAAGCGGATATTATCGTATTCCAAGATACTTGATTTCTTTCATGCATGTTCTCGAATATAATCCATGAGTAATTGATGTCACCACATTTGGCATAAGCAGCAATCAGAGAATTACTCACAAGAACATTGGAATTCCACCCTTGCCGTATTAAGAAACAATGAACCTCCTTACACAGAATCCTAACTGACAAGTGAGCACAAACAGAGAGAATACATGCAGTTGTTACAGAATTGGGTCTAATTCCTTCACGCTGCATGTCACAAAATGCTGCTAAAGCTTCATCCACCCAGTCATTCTGAGAATATCCACATATTAGGGCATTCCATGCAACCAAATCCCTGAAACGTAATCTGGAAAAAATATTTTGTGCAGACTCCATATCTCCACATTTTCCATACATATCAACTAGAGCACTACCAACATAAAAATCGGAAACGCATCCTGTTTTAACAGCTAAACAATGGATTTCCATGCCTTTAGCCCTGAGAGCCAAGGATGAGCATGAGCGCAACACAGCCAAAAGCATCTGAGAATCAGGGAAACCATACTTGGACATGAAGTTACAGAACAGTTCCAGTGCCCTAAAGGGGAAATCATTCTGATTAGAATTTGATAGAACTGCACCCCACATTACCAAGTTATCACTATGAGATCTTCTGAAGATTTTCAAAGCAGATTCAGGATAACAACATTTGAAGTACATCTCTATAAGAGCAGTTTGAATTCTGGTGTCGTTTTCTAATCCAAAGGCAAGAATCAATCTGTGGATCTGTTTTCCTAAGCTTAAATCAAGTAACTGTGTGCACAAAACTAAAGCAGCCACCAATGTTGAAGAGTCTGGTTCAATTTCTAACCCTAACATCTCAACAAATAATTCCTGTGCCTTTGACAAACACTCATTACAGACATAACCCATAATCATGACATTCCAAATCACAGTATTTACTCTCATAGATTCTTTATTTACTATACTATTGAAAACATGCTCAGCATTTCTAACATCTCCACATTTCATGTACATTTCAATCAATCCACTAACCAGAAACTCATCATTTTCCAATCCATTTTTCAAAACAAATCCATGAATTTCTCTTCCAAGAATCCATGACTTGATCGAAGCACATAATGAGACAGCAGAGAGACAACCTACCCGATTTGGGAACAACCCGTGTTCCTTAGTCATCAAACTAAAGATCATCAGTGAACCCAAGTAATCCTCTGATTGATAGAACCCGGAAATCATGGAATTCCATGAAACCAAATCTCTTTCACTCATTTTCTCAAAAATCTGAACTGCATCCTTAATTTCCCCACATTTGAAGTACATACCCAAAAGTGCATTCACAACATAAACATCAGCCAAAAATCCTAACTTTAATACATGACCATGGATTTGCCTGCTGCTTTTAACATCCGAAAGCCCACCAAATGATTTAATCACACAAGGAAAGAACTTAAAATCTTGAACTTGGAAACCATTTCGAAGCATTCTAACATAAACCCTTATAACATCTTCAAACAACCCCTGTTCACTAAACTCCATAATAAGCTTATTGCTTGAAACCCCATCCTTGTTTTGTAGTTTCAGAGATGGGTTTTCATGGAAATTGAGGGAAGTGAAATGAGTCTGAGAATTGCTAGAAAGAGAAGATTTTTTTATAAAAGAAATATTTTTGGAGAAAAGAGGTACCGTAGAAACCAGTTGAAGCTTTTCTTGATCCTTAGAGTGATTTTGTAGGTGAAATGAATGGTGGTGGTTGAATAGTTTCATAGCTTCCATTTCTGCGTTACTCTCCGTAGTCTTAGAAGAGACGTCTAAAATAAAACCGCACATCAAATAACTTTTTTAAATGGTTTTTTTCCCCCTAAGGCCTCGGGTCGGGGCTTACGGTACAAAATGCTGCGTTTTAACATATCTCACAAAAGGGGTTTCTTTTAAGTTTTAACTCAGAGCTTCCCACTCGCCATTCAAAGTAGAAAGCGGCTCCTTCGATTGGGGGAAAATTTGGATTTTGAATGGAAAACAAACAGTCCAGTTCTCCGGAAAGTTTCGTTGATTCGACAGTGGTAAGTAATTTTCATCCTGCATGCTTTTCGATTTTTTAATTGTTCTCTTCAACTCTAGCTAATAGTATTAATATATATACACACACCTGCGTTTAGGTTCCTGGTGATGTGGTGCTCGACCTCTCCTCCATGACCAACCAGACAATCAAACTAGGTGGTGGTCTCCGTCAGGTCTGTCTGTTTCACTCTCGACCCTGTATATATTTTTGGCTTCAAAAGTTTCTTTAATGATAATGAAAAGTGGGTGGATTTCTTTTTACCTAGGATTGTGATGCTATTTATGCTATGAAGGCAGGAACACTTAGGTTCTCGAAACCAAATAAATACTGGATTGAAAGTTCGCAAAAAAGGGTTAGCTTCATGCTTTGTTTAGTTCCTTAATTATTACAAAAAGGAGTGAATGCTGCATTGTTGTTTACTGTCAGTACAAAGCTATTTTATTACCGGGCGCCCTGTATTTTCAACATCAGAATTGTGAGTGATGTACTCATTTCTTTATGTTTAAACAGTATGTGCCTTGCGTGGAAGATACTATCCTTGGTATTGTGGTGGACTGTAAAGCAGATGTAAGTCCTCATCTGATTGTTACCTGTATGTTAAATACTTTAGCAGTTCCAGTTCGCTTTTGTCTTTGTATTGTATGAAATATTTGTGTTTGCGTTCTATTTTGAAAGGTGTTCCAGGAGAGGAATCAATTTGGTTCTTCTCTTATGTTTGGAAGAGTGAATAGACTATGCAAAGAAATTGAGAGTTCAAAGTTTTCTTTTCATTTTTTTTCCTTCTTCTCTTGAGTTTGTCTTTATGACCATGAAGAGTGGTAGTTGATACTGTTATATGATAATGGCTTCCAAAAAGAGAGGGAGCACCATCTTTAGGTATAACAGGATAAGGGAAAAATGGAAGTCCGATTATGTTACTAGTGCCTTATTGTAATAATGTAATTTGCCCGTTTATTCTCTTTGATGGGTGAATGAAAAGCAAAAGAAGATTGCATGAAATGACCGTGATGATGTGTTGATGTGTAATTGATAGAAACTAACTGGAAATTTAGGAGCTTATTCACAAAGATCACGTTAGAATTTGCAGGTCCAGTATGAAAATTCTAAGATGGATGAGATCTTATAATAATGAATAAGTAACAACTGCTTTCCAGTAGAACTTAGTATTAGGCTTTTGAAAAGCAGTTAATCTCCACATAAGATGCTGCTTTTGCATGTACCAGGTCAAGTTTGGTTTCTATTGCATGATTGCCTTCCTTTCCTTCTGCATCCCATCAACTTCAATAGAATGTGCCAAGAGCAAACTGTTGATTTAGTGAGAAAAATCTCGATGAGGTTAATCAAGGAGGTAATTAGCTGACAATGGAGCATTTGGTATGGTAAACAATAAAATAAGGAGGACATAAAATTAGATTAATTTCTTGATAAAAATTTATTCTAATGTCACTTCCTAATACTGTTGGTTTCAAGATGTTTACTGCCTAAAAACTGTCTATGCTTACAACTAGCTATATGAATTATCCGTGCTCGCTTTAGAAGTAAACTTGAAGGCACTAGCATTGCCCAAATTTCTGAATACTATTCAAGCCTTGAAAGTTGAGACTATAAGCACCAATTATTCATTGGCAATTTCTTTTGAAGATTGCCTATCTAATAACGGCGACATAGCACAGTAGGTCCTGTTTCTCTCAGAAGTTATATTACTATGTGCAAGGTTGGCTTTCATTTTCAGAATTTGGTAGCAGTCATCTGATTTTCTTTCATATAACCAGGCTTGTATTTCCTACATCAATGGACAGATTTAGAATTAAAAAAAAAAAAGAATCTATTTCCTATTTTGTGATGAAAAGAGAATTTGCCACTAGTGAAGTACTGTGGCATGGTCTTATGCTTTTAAGGAATCTGCTACAACTTTGCGACTGTCAGATTCACCTTGTATAGTGAAACTTGTTTGGATTTCATGATGAAAGTAGAAAGAATAAAATTGGATGGAGGAGATTGATAGACACTTCCACTGTTGTATTCTTCACCTTGAAGTAACTAACACAAGCAAAAAACTTTATTGCTTTGAAGCTAATTATATATTGTACCCTGTTTGAATATGGCTGTCTACCATGTCCTTTCTAGTTGCAATTATCCATATTTTGATGTGAGCTGTTTATATAAACATAATTTTTCTTGTATTACATAATCTTAGAAAGGTAAACCTGCTTTTCTTAACTGGAAACTACCTTTTCTCATTATTTATTTTATTGTACATTTGTTCCTTCCAGAATTTTCTGATTGACATCAAAGGACCTGCAATGGGTTTTTTGCCTGTGCTTGCCTTCGAGGGGGGGACCAGGAGGAATATACCAAAGTTTGAGGTATGGATACTTTCAGTTCATGTTTCAATTTACCAGCCATTGCATTTCATCTAGATGTTCTTATCCAGTGATAACTCATGGACAGAAATTAGTGGAATCTTTTCATAATTCAATCTTATTTTCAATGCGATTGAGTGGACTGTACCATTTGGAGGTACATTATTTGCTGAGGAAAGCAAGCCCAGCCTTGTTTGACCCCTTGGACTTTCCAGAACTATGCAGAGCATCTCTGGTTTATTGATGTTTGAGTAACTTCATCAAAGTTTTTGATGGCATAAATTGGAGTATCATAGAGTGAATATTTATACAAATATCATATTTCAACTGAATTTCCTTTCTTTGTGCACCAATACACGGATGCATAATTGTTTGGTTATATCTTCTGTGAGTCATTTCTAGAATTTTTGTGATGCTAACTAACAATGTTTTGAGATTAATTCTCGCAAATCTTGAAGTTTAAAATCAGAATGGGATTGTTTTCTGAATTTTGTGTGCACATGTTTTCAATTATTAATATGGTATTTTGTCTGAGTCATGCTTCCTTGTGTATAATTCTCATTGTTACAGGTTGGTACTCTTCTTTATCTTCGGGTTGTGAAGGCAAACTTTGGCATGAACCCTGAATTGTCCTGCACTGATGGTTAGTCAACATGCTTTATATTTGTCACAATTTTGCGTTCTTTCCTTGTGAATGTCTTAGTTTTGTTTAGACGTTACCTTTAAAGTCTGTTATGTATAGCCAGTGGAAAAGCTGCTGAATTTGGCCCCCTCAAAGATGGATACATGTTTGAAACTTCAACTGGCCTGTCGAGAAAGTGAGTCAGCTCTTTATTTATTTGAGATACTTGACTTTCTATTTTTATCAGTGCTCATTTTAGCTCTTTTCTTCAAAGCACTTAGGTAGCTTTTAGGTTTTTCATTTGGGTGGAATAATTCTCTTGGTCATCATCTTCTCTTTTTCCCATTACAGGCTGTTAAGTTCACCAACATGTCCGGTTCTTGAGGCTCTTGGCAAGAAACTCTCCTTTGAAATAGCTGTTGGCTTAAATGGCCGGGTTTGGGTATGATTCTTGAGTCAGTAATTTTTATTGCAGTTATTTAAGCTGCATCTTCTTATTTTTAACAAGTAAATGTACTTGTGAGGTCCCTGTATTATATGGACCTAATCAAATTATTCCCTCTATTATTAAATGGATCAATTTAGTCCATATACTATTAAACAGAATCAAATAAGGCCAAATTAGAATAGAGTTAAACATTTACTGTTTAAAAAAATATCATTTACTATTTAACAGAATTAATATTTTTAAAGTTTTTATCTTCTGTAAATGAAATCTTTTGTTTGGAATTGAACTGTAGCTGAAAAGAATAATTTTCAAGATATTTCTGTTGTACAGAAAATGTTAACTTTATTCCAGTTTGGACTTATTTGATTCTTGTTAATAGTGTAAGGATTAAATTGATCTATTTAATAATAGAGGGACTAATTTATTCCAGTCCCTATGATACAGAGACCTCATAGGTGCTTTTTAACATGTTCTGGTTCCTTTCCATTATCATGTCAACTGAAAAAATCATTCAGACACCTCTTAAGCAACTGATTTTTCTTTTTTAAATGCAAGAAGTTAGAACTCTATTGAAAATTTCCTTAAGACTACTCAAAAGTTGGTGCATTATTGAAGGTGAATGCTGCCTCTCCAGACACCATTGTTGTTGTTGCTAATGCAATCATGAACTCGGAATCCCTAAGTGGAGCACAACAGATAATTATGGTGGATCATTTACTTAAGAACATCCAATGATGTGTTGGGAAATTTTATGGATAACTTCTAATCTGTGGTGAATGGTCTTTCCTTTTTGAATCATTTGGTCTGATTTTCGTTTATTTTTATGGACCTGGCATAAATCTCAATGTTTATTGGTGCAGCTGTATGATCTGATGGACTCACTGGTCGTCGTGTTGCTATGAGGGACCAAAAAATGAACAGCGAGTCAAAGTTATTGGCCTTATATGCATAAGATGAACATGTAAAGATCATTTGGCCTTGTTCAAATGCAATCATGATTGCAATATCTTGAATGTTGGCATGTGTTTCGCTTTATTGAGTATTCCTCTATAGAAATTTGAATTATCCTAGAAGGTAGCTGAGAAACACAAAAAGGCAGTGGTGTATTTCATTTGCTATAAAATCCATTTCTCTTTCTATTGAAAATTGCTATATATATATATATTGGTTCATTAGTGGAATAGGAGCTAAAACGGCCACCCAACGGCTCAGAGAGATTTGGTCATAGACAACTAAGATAAACGAGGTTACATCTGGCTTAGAAAAAGAGCTACAAATGCTTAACGTCAAATTTCATAGACAAGTTAGAAAAAGTGACTATAGCCTAATAGTAACAGACGACATAATAAATGCTCCGAATAAGTCTGTTAAGAAAGAAAAAGATTCTAATGGTAATCGAAAGATTAAATCCATTTTAGACTAATAATTGAAATCATTTAATTTAAATTTGTTGAGGAGAGGTGGGAATCGTAGATTCTCAACAAAGGTTTGAGGATTTGTTTTCCAATTCTTTGGAGAGTATCAACGGGAGCACTAATGAATCCATGGAGTGGGTGTATCTCGATTGGTGAAAATACAACTTACAATAGTTCACGAGAAAGGTGTTAGTATTGTGCATAATATTAATTATGGACATTGTGCCTATGGAGATTCAAATCACCAATAAAGGCTTATATAACTTGTTAAAATTATTTTATTAAATTTAGGTTTATTATAAATGCTATTTTTCAATTACTAGCTACTATGTGAATTTTTTTAAAAATTTTATAGGGTCATTTCAATAAATGTAACAAAAGAAAGTTTTAACAATGTTAACAATTGAACTTGTATTTTGAAATCTAAAAAGTAGAGAGACTAAATTTTTGAAAATAAAAGTACAGGGACTAAATCCAAATTTGACACTTATGGCATATTTTAACGTAATTAAAAATTATTTAAATTGAAATAATTTTATTAAATTGATTTAAGTAGATTAAAAAATTCAAATGATGATTGAAATCCAATTAAACTGATAATTGAAAATCACGTAAAGAAGATTTTGCCCGAATTAATTTTTCCAATGCAACCTGCTTTCGTTCTGGCAGCTGGATTATTAACAATGTTATGGTGACATTTGAAAATGTTCATCATATGAAAAACAAAGGAAGAGGTAATATATGAGAGATAGCTACAAAAATCTATATAAGCAAAACGTATGATAGAGTGAACTGAAATTACTTCAGCTTTATCCTAATTAAATTAGGCTTTCATATAAGGTGGGTTAATTGATTTATGATGTGTATTACTACTGTCAAGTACAAGTTTACTCTTAATGGTGATGTAGTAGGTCCAATTATTCCTCATTGTGGTTTGCACTAAGGAGATCCACTTTCCCCCATTTATTTATTTATTTGATGTGCCGAAGGTTTGGGTTTTATTTTTCAATAGACAGAGTGAAGAGGTGATTTGCATGGAATTCCATATGCAACAATAGTCCCACCGTTTCACATGTATTTTTTTGCGGATGATAGTTTCGTTTTCTTTTGGGTTAATGAGTCAAAATGTCTTAAGTGGTGAAGCAAATGTAGATCACTTATGAGTTAGTTTTGGGATACGCAATCAATTTTCGAAAATCGAGAATTGTGTTGAATTCAAATATTGTATTAGTAGATAGACAGATTAATCTATTTTGGGCATGGAGGCTCCGCTTGATTATGGTCACTATTTGGGTCTTCCATCCTTTATTGAGCACAATAAGAAGCATTTTTCTTCATTCGAGATAAATTATCCAAACGTATCTTAAGCTAGAAGAATAAGTTGCCATCAAAACCAGGGGAAAAAGTCATAGTTAAAATGATTGCACAAGCACTTTTAGTATATTGCATGAGTGTGGTTCTTATTTCTCTAAATACTTGCAAAGCACGGTAGAGGATGATGAACTCTTTGTGAGAGTCAAATTCAAGTGATACTACTCGTATCCATTGGGCTTCTTGGAACAAACTATGTATTGCAAAGAAATATGGTGAAATGGGCTTTTGGAATCTCCATTGCTATGCTTGGTAAGCAACGATGGAGGTTTATCTCTAATCCAAATTCTCTCCCTAGTAGAATTTTCAAAGCCAACTATTTTTCGAGGGATATTTTTATGATGTGGTTAAATGCACTAACCCTCTATTTATTTGGTGAAGTATATGTGCTGCCAACAATTTATTGTTGAGAAGTACTCGGTGGAGATTTAGGATATGGTAGGTCAATTTCAGTTTTTAATGACCTTTGGCTTGATGACAATTCTAATCTTCATATTACTACAACCCCTTTGCCGAGTATGGAAAATTTGCGAGCCAATGAACTATTGTAAGAAGACGGCACAACTTGGGATACTAATCTAGTTGAAGGCTTGCTGGCGCCTACTGATGCTAGGCATGTTTTGAAGCAGCCAATCGATATTCATCAGCCTGATGATACATTAGTCTATCATTTTAGGAAGGAGTATATACTGTGAAGTCAGGCTATTATATTGCCTTTGGTATGTTCACCAATTTGCACATTCATATGCTCGACGGTCCCTAGTTCAAGGTATGGTAGTCAAACCTTCCGCCAAAGGAAAGAATTTTTTTGGAGGTCTTTGAGAAACTTCATCCCATGTTGAGAAAGGCTGCAATTTACCCCTAGTTGTATTAGATGTGGAGCACGGGAAGACACTGACCACATTTTTCTTACCTGTCCAATAGAAGTTACCATTTGGCAGCTTGCGGGCTTATACCACCCTCACCTTCCATGTGACTTGTTCTATAGTTTATTGGAGAGAGTTGTTATATTATGGAGCTTATGGTATTTTAAGAATTTATTCGTATGGAAATCTGGAGATGCTTCTGCAACTCAAAGAATTGTTTTTGTGGATAGTGTTTTTTTTTTTTTTTTACAGGATTGGGATGCTTCCAGATTAGCTTTCTGTTGTGTGGAGTAGCGTTCGCCACCAGCGATTGAAGATGTTGTGTCTTGGTCTTAACCTCCACCAGCATGAGTAAAATGTAACGTCGATGCAGCAAAGTTCGAGGATCGACGGATTGCAAGTTTTGTAGTAATAGCACGAGATGAACATGGTAACTTCTTGAAGGCTCGGCCAGGTCATGTCCCTGCTTCAGTAGAACCATTACTAGCTGAGGCTTTCTCCATTCGAGAAGCACTTGCATGGCTTAAAGGAAAGGGTATGGTGAATGTTATGATGGAAATAAATTGTTTATATCCTTCTAATAATCTTAAGTCACAACATCTGAATTTGTTTGAATTGGAGTGTTAATTGATGATTGCCGATTTTTGAGATCTCAATTTAAAAATCTAGCATAACATTGAATTCATCATAGTACTAATAATGTCACTCATCAGCTTGTTCGAAATAACTTTATTTTATACAAGCCCTCGTAAAGTTGATGTTATTCCTCTTATTTATCGAACTCTCTCATATTAGACATTTATACCAATGCAAAAGGGCTATTCTAGGTGCATGCAATAAACCTATTAGCTTAGGTTTAGATTTTGCCCCTTTTTGTATGGTAATATATATTATTTTTCTTTAGACTTAATATATATTTTACCCTATTTTATCTTCGGAACTTGTCCTTTTGTACTTAGTTAGTCCATAATATTTTTGACTCCATTGGTACTTGAACTTGTATTTTGTCAACTAGGTTGGTAACTCCACACTAACACCATTAGTTTGTACTAATGTGACACTAATAGTCAATCCAGTGATGCCACATGGTAGCCTCCCAGTATACCATGTGGCAAACATAAATTAAAAGACAGTTATTTTATATATTTTAATTTTTATAAAATTCCAAGTTATTTATATCATTATTTTGAAATTTAAAATATATAAAAATTTTAAAAATATAAATTATTAAAAGAAGTATAAAAACTTTTTACTTAAAGAAAAAGAATCTATATAGATGGATGTCCAGATTCAATCGTATCTAGACAACTCTTTGTTTACATTCGTTCTAAATGTGCTTTTAATTCTTTTATATATTTTTATAATTTTTATATATTTTAATTGTATTTATTTTATATTTTTATAAATTTATAAATAGAATAACCTAAAATTGATATTCTATAAAAATAAAAATATATAAAATTACTAAAAACATTTAGATGAAGATACTATTCTTGAAAAATTTATTTAACTATTATTTAAACTTCGATTGAGTTGGTGTCACCTTCAACCAGTTATCAATTTGGTTAAAAATTACGGAAGGCCTTACATAATTAAAATAAGTTATATTATTCAATTATTTTTAGTCTTTTATTTAAAACAAATAAAATATTCATAAAGTAGAATTTGAACTCGAAAAAATTGCATTAGTAGAACTTTTAATTTTTCACTCAATTAAAGTTGTATTATAATATTTTTATTCATTTTAATTTTATTATGCACATTTTATTACTTTCATCAGTTTTATATATTAATAATATATTTTGATTAGGTTGGTATCACAAGTTAATTCGATTCAAAATTGATGACACAAAATGATAAATAATTTAATCTAATTTTAAATTTTAATATCGTATATATTCCATGTGTTATTATTGATTAGTTTCAAGTCACATGTTTCTTTATTTGTTGTATATTATGTTAGAAAATATGGACATCATATATATAATAATAGTAATTACATGCTATTATTTACTATTATAAAATATTAACTCAAATTAAAAGTGATCTAATTTGATTAAAGTTTATTGGGTTTTAGTTATTAAATATAGGCTAAAATATGTGTAAATACTTTAGTAACTAATTTGGGCTGATTAGAAATTAGAGTTATTCTACAAAAGTTATATATTAGGTTATGATCTCCAAATTACACATTCATAAGTTTTCTAATATCCCATCTTTAGAAAGGAAGGAGTCTTGTTCTTTGAATTACTTGTATGCTAATTTGAAAAATCAAAACAACAAGATTGAAGATTTCAAGAAATCAATAGATTCGGTAGGCTTCGCAATTAGTTTTGTTATTGATGTTTTGATATGATAGATCCTAGTTAATAAAATTTTATATCATATCTTATTTTACGATTTTAACATATTATTTTTAAACATATATTTGTGTTTTATATTTGTGATTTTGTTATGAATATTATATTATTAAGTGGATGTCATCAAGATCAATATAAGTTTTATGTACTTTAAATTTTAATAGTAATTAGAAGTAGAGTTCTATTTTATTTATACTTCTTATGTCTATAAATATAGACTTGGAGAAGCATTGTAGGTTATTCTCATTGACTAATAAAATATGCTCTCTCTGTTGCTCTCCCATTTTATTTGTTATTTGCTCTCTGTACTTTTATTTTATAATACGTTATCAGCACGATTCTCTTTTAATTATTTTTCTCCATAAATAAAAAAAAATTCCCAAATTTGTTGTTATCTATTGCGTCCTAGAGGTGCGGCTATTTCAATTGAGGTTTGTGCTCTATAGAACTAAAATATAGCAATGAGCCCAAGGCTTTCCAACAAACAATTCGAGAAAAGAGGAAGAATTGATGGTTTCGTTAATGGTGTCAATAAAATTAAACGAAAAGAATTATTTTAATCATGTGCCGTGTTTTCTCAGCATTGACCATAATTAGCGCTTTCAAAATATCTGGGGTTTTTTACTAAAATATTACAAAAAAAAAATTAAAATACGAAAATGGGGTGCACTTTTTAAAATTTACGAGATTGGTACAAAGGAGGGTGGTCGCGCCTCTGGCAGAGGCGGCACCACCCTCCCCCCTACAACTGACCCCTACAAAAAAAAACCGAAAGGAAAAAAAAGTCGACACCTTTGGTGCGGCCTCTGCGAGGCGGAAGAAGGTGCCTATATGAGGCGGCACCCTTTGGCAGTACCAATCGGGTTGTGGCTGGGGACCTTATAATGGTCCCCAAATCAAGTGAGTGAAGAAGAAGAAGAAGAAGAAGAAGAAGCTTCACTCCGGCGCCGAAAAAAAGAAGAGAAGGGAGGAGGAGAAAGAAGAAAGAAAGAAAGAAGAAAAAAAGAAGGAAAAATATAAGAAGTATGTAATTTTTTTTTTAAATATGGATGATTATATTTTGTTATTATTATTTTGTTGTTTATTGTTAGTTTAGGTTAGGTTAGGTTAGTTTAGTTTAGGTTAGTTAGTTGTATTTTTAGTTTAGTTTAGTTAATGTTAGGTTAGTTTAGATTAGGTTAGTTAGTTGTATTATTAGTTTAGTTTAGTTAATGTTAGGTTAGTTTAGTTATTGTTAGTTGTATTATTTAGGTTAGTTTAGTTTAGGTTAGTTGTATTATTATTAGTTTAGTTTAGTTAATGCTAGTTTAGTTTAGGTTAGGTTAGTTTAGTTATTATTTAGGTTAGTTAATTCTATTATTAGTTTAGTTTAGTTAATGTTAGTTTATTTTATGGTATGTTAGTTTAGTTATTATTAGTTGTATTATTTAGGTTAGTTTAGTAGTGTAGTTTAGTTTAGGGTTTAGGTTAGTTTAGTAGTTATTGTTAGTTAGTTGTATTATTAGATTAGTTTAGTTTAGTTTAGTTATTGTTAGTTTAGATTAGAAAAGTGTTTAAAAGTACTTTAGTTAGTAGTATTATTAAATAGTTATTATTATAATTAGTTTAAATGTTGAAATAATAATTTAGTTAGTAAGTTACTATTAGGATTAGTAAAAGTTAGTAATTTAGTTTGTAATAATATTGTTAGTTAATATTATAATTAGTTAGTTAAAAACCCTAAAATGGTAATTTAGGTAGTTAGTTATTAGGGTTTAGGGTTATTATTAAGATTAGTAATGATGTAAATATTAAGTAAAACTATATTTTTAGTAGTTGTTATTTATTATTATTATACTTAGTTAGTTAGTTAAAACCCTAAAATAATAATTGTTAATTAGTTATTATTATTATTGTTATGATTTACTAAAAAGTTTAAATATTAACTATATTGTGTGTTATAGTTAGTTAGTTAAACCCTAAAATAATAAATTGTTTATTATTATAGTTAGTTAGTTAAATACCTAAAATAATAAATTAGTTAGTTAGTTAGTTAGTTAAATACATTAAAATAATAAATGAGTTAGTTAGTTGGTGTGTTAGTATTACTAAAAAGTTACAATATTAATTATATTGTTAGTTATATAACTATAGATAGTTAGTTAAAAACTTAAAATAATAATTTTGTTGGTTAGATTGTAAGAAAAGTTATTATATTAGTTAAAAATAATAGAACACTAATTATTATTTTAGTATATTGGTAGTAGTAATACTAAAAACAATGGTAGTTAAATAAATATTATTTTAGTTAGTTAGTATTATTATTATTGTTGTTAGTAAAATTATTATATTATTTTTGTTATATTATTTTTTTGGCATGTTTTTTTTTTGTACTTTAATATAAAAATAATTTTTTTGTAGGTTATCCGAGAGGGCAATGGCTCGATTGATTAGTCTGAGATCCACACATATCATGTGACTAATAATTTGGTAATGTATTGTTATTTATTAATCGCGGGATATATTAACAAAATAGGTATATAATAATTTATGTTATAATAATAATTTTTTACGATTTAACACTTTCGGGACTCGTCTTTGTATACTACTAAGTAGCGTGAATGGGTTAAGAAATCCCGGATGCACGATTGGTACCAGTATATTGAGCAAGTTGGATTTGGGTCAACAACCTCGATCCGGACGTTTGACTTGCGGTATGATTTAATATCCGCACTAGTCGAGCGTTGGCGCCCGGAGACCCACACTTTTCATTTCCCGTGTGGAGAGTGCACAGTCACTCTAGAGGATGTTGCAGTGCAGCTTGGGCTTCCAGTTGACGGGAGTCCCGTTACGGGTGTCAGTGCGATAGATGACCCATTTACACTATGTCAGAGCCTACTAGGGGACCCGTATGGCGATGGCGAAAAAAATTTTACGGGCTTGAAGTTTACATGGCTGAGAGCGAAGTATGAACAGTTATCACCTGATGCCACTGCAGCCGAGTTGATGTACGCTGCTCGAGCGTACATTATGCACATCATAGGGGGTGTACTGATGCCCAATGCAAATAATAATACGGTTTATATCCAGTACCTACCCCTATTGGCTGATTTCGACAATGCTCGCTGTATAGTTGGGGCTCTGCTGTTCTTGCGATGTTGTATCGTGAGCTTTGTCGAATGACAGATCCAACGACCGGAGACATAAGCGGATGCCTTACGCTGTTGCAGTCATGGGCTCTGTATCGGATGCCATTCTTGGCATCAATTACCCACCAACCATATGTATTTCTACTAGTAAACAGGTGATAAAATATAATTTGTATTGATTGACAATTTATTTATATTGATTATATTTGACTTAAAATTTATTTTTGTAGGTGGAGCATTTATTCGGGTATCGGGAGGTCGTACACTGTCCCGATATACCGGCTTATGATTGAGCAACATGCCGGGGAATGGGTAAGTGATTCCAATATTGGTTACTTGTTAGATTGTATATCATACGTACACCGTGTTAAATTTTGACAATGTTATTAATCGTGCAGTTTATATGGACGCCGTATCGTCGACCAGAAATTACAGTCGTTGTACCCCCGGCCACTTATATTCACTCGTACATGTGGTGCACAAACGCACCAATTGTGTGTTTCCATGTAGTCGAGTGGTATCACGCGGACCGAGTGCTGCAGCAATTTGGTTGCGTCCAATATATCCCCGATCCGCCATGCCAGGTGGGAGCGGTTCATGGTAAAAATAAGAGAGAGAATCAAGGCTTGGATTGGGAGGTTAGACATAGGCAATTTATTACGGTGTGGAATGACCGCATGTCCCGTATACCCCGGATGGATATGGCTTCAGATTTTCAACCTTTATTAGAGTACATATAATGGTACTCTAGTATGGGGAAGCCATATATACTCGGGGGACAGTCGACTGTAGTCCCCCAACACATGCAGCGAGATGGGGCATACAAGGCAGCGGCCGATATGGAGGTCGAGGCAGCTGCAGATCCTGATCCCGAGCTGAAACCCGAGAAGGAGCCAGAGCTGGAGCCCGAGCAATCATATTCACATTCGGATGCACATTCGTATCATCCGGATGTGCCGGGCTATGACTACTTCTCGGGGTCTTTAGGAGGTGGATACCAGTCCGGGTTTGATATATTTGGATCGTACACACCGTAGTACAGTACTCTCGGCTCGTATCCACTGCATGACATCAGGCCTTCTGGGTCGTATCAAGTGCATCAGGGCACTCCTTCTGGCTCGAGTTCATCTATGCCGTTCGAGCCACAGGATTTTTCGACCATGTTTAGCACACCCCCACCTGGACCCCCACCGGAAGCTGAAGAGGATGTTGGTCATCGCGAGCACTCACGACGTGATCGTCGACCACCACAGAAGTATACACCTAGGACTACACCATCGAACCATCAATTTTAGGTGTTTCTTGCAGTTTAGGTTTTCTTCTAATTTGTATTTGTAAATATTCACATCTAGTGTAATTTGTAAATATTCAGATTGACGAGAAAGAAAAACAAACATGTAAAACATTTATTATACTACCCATATCGCACAAAATATAAATCAATACAAATCAACATTCATACAAATCCATACATGTATTTTTTTTTTTTTTGCAATTTAGCCCTAATTAATCAAAATCACAAAAAATCTGAATACAAAACATGTTAATCTGAATAATGTCAATTCCCACTCTCTCGTGACGATTAGCCAACATGGTAGTTTCGCTGCGGGCATTTACTTCGATTATGACCACCTAACCTGCATATTCCACAGCGCCTATTGTCGGATTTCTCCCTAATGTCCATTTCATTATGGATTCTAGATGATTGCGGACGACCTCTCGGATTCCTGCGTAGTGCTCTGTCCGGGACAAGCTCGAAAGTCGTTCGAGGTACCTCCCATATAGATAGGTCGGGCAGGACAGGGAACTCATTTTCCCAGACACATAACGTATGCTCTAGTGTGTACACATCATTCACAAATTGTTCAACATTAAGGTTCGCTTTAGCATACGCTGCCACGACATGTGCGCACGGATAATGAAGTATTTGGAACCTCCTGCATTCGCACTATCTGTTCCAAAGATCGACTCCATAAGATCTAGGTGGCAAACCAAGTCAACGACCAATAGACTCCGTAACTCGAAAAGTTTCTAGCCGTCATGAATATATTTCTATAGTCATCGACCTTGCAATCTGACGATTTACAATCAATGCATCCCTGACATCTTCCACAAACACGTGTCCGGCATCCATCTGGTTGACTTGTTGTTCACCTATTCTTGGCATCAATGTGGCCAACCTGTAGAATGTAGCCGAGAAGATAGATGAAATTGAAAGATGTCGTGTTTTCAACAACACAGTGTTGACCCCCTCCACCAAGTTTGTGGTCATTTGACCATACCGAAAGCCGTCGTCAAAACTTTGAGCCCATTGCCACGGCTCCATTGTGCCTAACCATTCTCGAAAAGATTTGTTCATTTGACCTTCCATTTGACTCTCAAGTCGAGTCATTCTTTGGTTAAAAATATGTGGCTCTAACTCATACGCTGTACACATTTTAATAAAAGATAAGTTACGGTAAATATATAACATAAAAACATTAAAATTGAATGATTGAAAATTTAAGGCTATCTTTTACCCATTTTCACCACTTGTCTCTTCCACTGCATTCTTATAGTCTTGAAGGAAGTTAGTCGCAATATGACGGATCGAGAAATGATCTCCATGGCTGCACCGGGCGCCTAATTGTAGCAATTAATCATTTCCTCTATCGGAAATGATACAAATATTATCGTCTTGATAACATACCTCCATGAGTTGGTAAGAAAGAATTCCCAGGATTCCATATTCTCCTTATCTACTATGGCAAACGCTATTGGGAGCACGTTCCTGTTGCCGTCTTGAGCAACCCAATAAGTATGATCTGTGTATATTTTCCGTATAGTCATGTCCCATCAACCTGCACAAACGACTTGCAGTGTGGAAATGCCCGCACACATTGATCAAACATCCAGAACATCCGATGAAAAATTTTTTTCCCCGGCTGTAATTGATCATCTGAGCCGTAATAAGGTCATGTCTGCAACTCAATCACAAATCCCGGTACGTACTCTCTCATAGCAGCTATCCATCCCTGCAGCTCATTACACGATGAGTCGTAATCTCCATACAATTGCTCTATTTCCATCTGTTTAGCTATCTAAGATTTTCGATACGATACTCGATTCTGAAATTGTGCTTGTATTTCAGCAATCAGTACCGAAACTTTGATGGTTGGCATGTCCTTCACCATTGGAAGGATACACGTACAGATGGTTTTCGAATCAAGTTTTTTATGATCTTCTGTCATACGTGTCGATCTGCATGTATGCGGTCCAACCAATTTTCGTATCTCCCACATCTGCGAATTTTGAATGAACGCAGCTCTTACCTGCCAATTGCAGCCTTCCGTTGCCTTCCAATACTCCCCAATATAAACCTTCGATTTGGACACTACGACTTTGTAATCCGCTGATATATCCATGCTATACCGTTTAATACCAGATATGCACTCTTCTTTACTTTTGAATCTCTGGCCTACGAATAACTCATGCTCAGAATTTACGGCCAGCCGACAAGCAGGATACATTTGAGGTACTCAGGAACTTCACTACCACGCTGCGTCGGGGTCTATGAGCGACATGTATGGCCCAGGATTATTGTATATCATAATACATCCCATCTGGTTCCCGGCCGAAGACGCGCTAATGTTTCCATCGTCATTCATGTCTTCATTGTCAATATCATCAGGTATATCGTCTATATCGGGATCGCTGTCACTATCGACCTCTTCCTCACAATGATCACTACTATCGTGTCCATTATCACCAACCACGTCAATATCGGTGTAATATTAAGATCAATATCGATCCCGTATATTCGAATCGGCATCAACATACGATATTGGAGGCATTGTGCACGGTTATTGAGCTCCACGTTCTTCACCATATGCATTGCTCTCTTCATTTGCCTCGATACCAATACCGGCAAACTTAGCAAATAAGTGAATTGGTGGATTTCTGTTACTCCCATTCCCACAGTAAAGAGCGATCATTGTCTCAACGTCTTTATCGTCTACAAGTTCCATTTCTGTGAATTTGATCGGATCTCGAAATTTGAAACTTATAGAAAATTCTTGATATCGTTCTCCCACAACGTCTAACAATTTTTGCATTTATCCTTCGATTCATATCATCCAACGAGACATTTCTATTAAATCTCATTGCTATTTGTTGCCGACATTCAAATATGCATCCAACGGTTGTTGTCAGGATGATTCCATCGAAATAAACACATACGAAAAACTGATCATCCATCTTCAATATTCAATTTGTTAAAAAATAAACAAAATTGCTCAGAAAAATTTTGACTCGTATATACTATTCTTAAATAAAAAACATAATGTTTCAATATGTTATTTTTTCATTCTCACGCTCACACTATTACAATTATCATTTTGTACATGAACAACATTTATCTTTACATCTAACCACTTAAAGTCAGATCTACATTTTATTCCATCTCCGAGCTTGTATCTTCCTCTGGAAAATTCTGTACAATCGAATTTATAAATTCTTGATTCTCTTCATATTGATCTTCTACAACATATTAAATACTAACAACAACAATATACTAACTATGTTACATATTAAATAAAATATTAATATACTAACATATTATTAATATACTAACAATATATTATTTTAGGGTTTTAAGATTTTTAACTAACATATTAGTCTACTAACAATTTATTAACTAACATATTATTAACTAAATATTAATATATAATAACATATTAATACACTAATAATATTTTAATATTTTATTTTAAGGTTTAGGGTTACTAAAATATCATTCTAGGTTTCAACAATATTAATAACTAACTAACTATATTATTAACCTATTAGTTATAAACTAAACTAACAACAACAAATAATAAAAATAAAAATCAATATATATCATATAATGTTACAACAACAATATCTTCCTTATTTAAAAAAAAATTTATACATACTCTTATTTTTTCTTCTTTCTTTCTCCTCCTTTCTCTTTCTTTTCTTCTTCTTCTTCTTCTTCTTCTTCTTCTTCTTCTTCTTCTTCTTCTTCTTCTTCTTCTTCTCAGCTGCTAAAATTTTGATAAAAAACTTACAATGGAGAGCTTAAAACGGGCTGGTGATGCCTCTGCCAGTGGCACCATTGGTGCCGCCTCTGCCAGAGGCACCATTGGTGTCACCTGTGGCAGAGGCTTCACCAGCGTGCTATCCCTTTTTCTTCCATTTCCCTTTTTTTTGAACTTTTTCAGATTTTTTTTTAAGATTTGAGATTTTTTTTTTTAGATTTCAGTGCCTATGTGAGAGGGTGGTGCTGCCTCTGCCAGAGGCGCGACCACCCTCTCTATACCAATCTCGTAAATTTTAAAAAGTGCACCCCATTTTCGTATTTTAAATTTTTTTTTGTAATATTTTAGTAAAAAACCCTAATATCTGCTTGCAACTTCTGTTATGGTATCTACACGCCCAAGCTTTAAGTTAATCTTGATCATTTTCCTACTGAATTTTTATTACAATACTAAAAAAATTGAATAATTTAATCGTAGTTGATATTTTGTGCAAGGCACCGAAGGAAACTATTGTGTCTTTAATGCTCAAACTTTGGTAAAAAAAAATTCAAATATTTAATATTATTAATTGCAAAAGAAAATATATTTTGAAATAGTGGAGTGTTTGTGTCAAAATATTTTTTTATGTTGAATTTAATGTTTATGTGAATGCTAAATTGTTATTCAAGAAATGTAGAATACCTTAATCTCGGACTTTGATACGGAAACTATTGAGGTTTATGCATATATTAATCTTCATATATTAATTTGGGTCGATTATTATAATCGTATGTTAGCATGATTAAAATACATATTATGCTTGAAATTTATATCTATTGGATGAGGTGATTTGATGCTTTACAAATATTGTATGTACGTCTAAATACTCTACGTCTTTGCTTATAAACGTTCATTATAAGTACTTTATGTATTTAATATGCATTCCCTTTAATTTTCGTCATAATATCATCCCTACTTTTTCATTATAGATATCATTCACGTATAAAATAGAGAAAAATATAGTTTACGGATTGTTTTATTATACACAATCTATATTATGATTAAATTATTTTTATTATAAATCTATAAATGTTATCATTAATGCAAAGTTGTTTTAATACTTGTAATAGTATTCGTGATAATAATTAGAGTGAAGACGATGATGATTATAAAATAAAGAATCTATTGAGGCGTTTATAACTCTGTCCTACTAAATCATTGCATTCCTCAAGTGAAGCATAAGCATAAAACCAATATTATTCAAATATTTGGTAGTTGAAAGCTCCAGAAGAGCTAATATATCAATATCTAAAAAGAACAAAATTTGTAATAGTTAATACATTGGTTTTAAAAGATATTCATTTTAATGGATTTCATATTAAAATTGTGAATGAGAAAATATTATATTTCATATGAATCACTATTACTATAAATATTTATTTTGAAAGGATGAAAAAAAGAGGATTGGATTAGTGATTTATATTTATCATTATTAAATTAAATTGATTGTGACTATCTTTGTCATCCTCCCCATTAAGGAGTTGAGAACAAAATATTTGATTACGAAAGATCTACATAAATTGTGGAATTATTTAAAAGAAAAATATGAGCAATAGAATATGGTAATTCTATCTAAAGTTCATTATGGGTGGATGCACCTGAAGTTGTAAGTTTTTAAAACTGTAAGTATAACTTTACAATATTCAGAATAAGTTCTCAATTAAAATTATGTGAAAAATATAACTGATGAGAACTTGCAAGAGAAAACCTATTCAACTTTTCATGCTTCAAAAGTGCTCCTATGGTAGCAATATCGTGAATTTTTTTTCAATATTTAATATCACGTTTACTTATGATTGAACAAAAGTTCTTAATCACGAAACCTAACCATTCCCTAAAGAGAATGTAACTATATATAATAAATTCGAAAGATATAATCTTGGACGTGGATGTAGTAAGTTAGACTATAATAATAGTTATAGGGGATGGTCGTAATAAATTTTCTCATCACCAGAAATGGAAAAATGAAGAAAGCAAGAAAAGAATAAGAATTCCCAATAACTCTTTAAGAAGAGAGGCAACTTATGTATGAAAAGTCATTGGTTATGTACCTATTGTACACTTGGAAAATAAGATTCACTCTCAAAGTTTGCTATTAATAAATTTTGATTGGATTCAAAGTCTACTATTGGAGTTTAATTTGCTTACTTCTTGATAAAATCGTCAAGACTCAACGTAGAATAAAAAAGGTACGTCTTTAAATATTAAATTGACTTAATATATGGTTTAAATATTTGAGATGGTCTTTTTTTTTTAAGTTTTGATTACATGGGTTACATATTGTTTTAAGCATCTCATTTGTTCATGAAAATGAATATTAAATGATTTATGTCGCTATGGTAGATAATTAAATAATATATTTGATTAAGACAAATCTAGTATGCAAATTTGTGTTAATAAACTAATGAATTTTATTTGAATTTGATTTAATTCAAAGAATTGTTGAAGGTAGTAGTTCATATGTTTTATATTATTCCATTTGTTAATTACTTAGAGAAATGACGAGCAATTGTAAATGAAAAGTTTTATGAGCATGATGGTTGGATTTTGAATTAAATTTCATGCATGTTTATTATGATAATTATGAAAAATAAATTGCTAGTTTTTCATTATATCATATTTTTATGTTTGAGATATGACTTTTATTCATATATTTAATTTAGGCTTGTTTCTATACATGATTTAGCTAGTTATTCTTAGTAGTTAACGATTATGTAAAACCCTTATTAAAAGGACTTTAAAAGTATTTTGAATTGATCTCATATCTCATTATGGCTAAACAAAATAACGAGTTATTTGTTCAACTAGTTCTACTCTATTCCTCAAGTGAATATAGCAATACATAACAATTATGAAAATTTAACTTATTGTCATTATTGACAAATAGATAAGAAGAATATGGACGATTCAAAATGTTCTCAAATGTTTACTCTTAGTACAAAATGCTTAAAGATTTATACTAATTTATCACTCCTTGAAGCAGATGATATCTATATAATCTTATTGATATGAAATATGATATATGCTTACACTATTGTCGATACTTTTGCACATTTCTTGAAGTGAATGTCGTAATAAATATAATAATTTTATAATTTTTTTTTGACATTTGATGATTTTGGCATATTTTCTAAAACAAATATTGTATATAATTGTTTGGAAATTATATTTATTTTATTGACCTAGTGGCATTATAGACTTCACATTGATTTAGACATTTCTAGTAGTAAATGTCACAATAGTACTTATATGTGGATACAACGTAAAAGGAATGACATTAAAATTAATAATTTGTCACAATTTATTTTGAAATTATTAGTATAATTGAAATACATGTTAAAGTAAAACCAGAAGTTTACTGATACAAATACATTTACTAATTGGCATGACCAGTTAGACCATTTTGGATCATATATGAGGTGAAAATTAATTGAGAATTCATATGGAAATTCATTAAAGAACCATAAGATTATTTAATTTAAAGAAATCTCTTTTGTTGCTTGTTCTCAATGAAAATTTATTATTAGAAACTCACTAGCCAAAGTTAATATTTAATGTCTTGCATTTGTGAAATGAATATGAGTCCATTTATCCATCATGTGGATGATTTTGATATTCTATGATTTTGGTAGATGCATCTACAAAATAATCACATATATGTTATCAACTTGCAATCTGTCGTTTGCAAGATTGCTTTTTTAAATAATTAATTTCAGATTATACAATTAAGACAATTCATATTGCTAAAGCTGATGAGTTTATATCTCAATCTTCTATTGATTGAGCTTGAAAAACTTTTGTAAAACTTGTTATTTATGTGCATAATGTTTTAGAGAAATTATTAATTGAATGCTTCTGATTAATATCTAAATCATTACTTATGAGAACTAAACTTCCTACATCAATATGAGATTATGTTGATTTACGTGTTGTACGCATCAAGCCAATAAGTTATAAATACTCCCATTACAATTGATTTTGGTCAATAGTTAAATATTTCCATACTAGAATTTTTGTATGTGCATATATGTTCTAATTGCTCCACCAAAACGCACAAAAATGAATGAATCCTCAAAGAAAGTTGGGAATATATATTAATTACGAGTCTCCTTGTATTATTAGATGTTTTGAATGTATTGAAGATTCAATTATGACATGATTTGTGATTACTATTTTGATTTGATAGTTTTCCCGACATTAGGGGGAGAGAAGTAATAGCTAAATGAAATCGCTGCTTGTAATGAGTTATCATTATCTAGATCCTTATAGAGAGTAATTTGAACCAGAAGTTCAAAAAGGATAACTCACTTTATTACAAATTAACTGTCAGATGTATTTACAAACTTAATGAGAATAACCAAGTGTTATATACCATCTAGTATTTTGAATCAAAGTCCCAGTTGGACAATCAGTTAGAATAAATAATAGATTGACCGCTTCCAAAGATGAAAATTCTTCGAGATAGTCATATAGTGGTGGCGGGTGTTTCAGAAGAGACCCAAGACATAACTAATAACTAAAACTCCATTAGAGATTAAGGCACCTGAAACAGAAGATTAAAATAGTGAAAATAAAGGAAATCTCGATAAGTTATATCAATTCAAGAAAATATGGAACCAATAATAAAAGTGGTCAACAATGGTTTTGCATGCAATATTATTGTTAAAATAATGAAATAAAATGAGAATCTTGAATAAATGTATTGAGAAATATAGATATGAAATAGATTGGTCAAAATAGAAAGACGTAACTCAAGTACAATTAAATTTGTGGAGTTTTTGGACCAATAATTCAAATATTTAAAGGTACAAAGGCAATAAGAGTACAAATGAAGTAGTTTTGCTAAACTAGAATAAAATATGAATTTTTTCGCTAAGTCCTGGCATTGATTATAAAAAGATATAATATTCTTTTGTCGTGGAAGCAATAACCTTTAGATATATTATTAAATTGGCAGGTCAAAAAATATTTAATTTGTGTCTAATGTTTGTTGTTACAACCTTTTATGAATCACTATATAGTAAAGTTTATATTAAAATCCTTGAAGGATTTAGAATGCTAGAAGCGTATTGAAATTTTTGAAATTGTTCATTTATATGAATTGAAATAAGTTGAAAATATATGACAAATTTGACTTAGTGAATAGTAGTTGAAGGAGGATTATAAAATGATCCAAAATACCTATTTGTATTTTTATAGAAGAATCATGATTAAAGTTTGTTATGATTATTGTTGAAACTCCTGAAGAGATCAAAATATATTTCTCCAAAAATTTTCTTACTCATGACTTTCAAAAAAAATGGTAATATAAAAAATTAGCAAATATGTTCAAATGGTTATTTGAAAAGCTAGTATTCAAGATTGAATACGTAGAATATAAGATATTATGTGATGTTTTCATAAAGGGGTGTAACACCCTATACTCGATCTGGTCGCCCGGTTCGAGCTATAAGATATTACAATTATAAAATTTTTATATCATTCACAATTTAATAAAAATAATCAAATTATTCATTTGCAATCATTTCCATGCTATTCAACCAAAACGAGGACCTAATTCGAGCTTACAAAATATTTAATTTAAACTGGGAACAATTCTGGATTAAAATGAAACTTTTAAAAATTTTGAGTAAAAAGTGAAAATAGGAGTCAAATGGCCATGTGACAAAGCTCAGTCTGTGTGGCCAAACCGTGTCACTTACTGTGCCCATGTAACTCGAGATCACACGACCGTGTCACAAGGCCGTGTAACTCTTTGAGGCCATGTGGATGAGCCTACACCAAAAATCAAAGAGGCTACGTAGCCATGTCATGCAATCGTGTGGGACACACAGTTGTGTGGCAAACCGTGTGTGCCCAAAATACCTTCAAACACTAGCTAATTCACCTACAATTTCTTAAACACCAAGCCATGCATTTACCACCACATTAGCCTATTAAAAAATGAAACAAAACATACCAAAATATACTAATTCACATTCAACCTATGTCCCTAATCAATATGCCCTCATTGGCACAACATTTCAATATAAACAATGACCTACAAATTATCCTTATTTAATCATCAAATGAACTCCAAATAGCATATTTCACAATCAACCATTTATACCAAAATTTCTAATGCCAATATATCCTAACCATTGTTTCAAAAGATTACTAAAACAAAATAATCATTTCAACAACAAATCACAAGGATGACATCAAATGACAAGTTACCCTTTCGATATACCAAATACCAAAATCATGTTTGCCATTCAAATGACACAAATCATCATCTCACAAAATAAATTTAATATGATATACCTAATTAGTTTTACCACATTCATCACAAATTGATCATAAAACATGAAACTTTACATTATATCAACTTTAATCACATTACAAAACCATTAGAGCTTCAAATTCATCAATGTCAAAACCCTATATACATGCCACAAAATTCAAAATAACAAATCAAAAACTACCAAAATAGGAGTTTTATAGTGTAAGCCTTGAAGTTGATCCATCCAATCAGTTTCGCAAAACGTTAACTACAGAAAACAAAAACAAACCAAGTAAGCTTAAGTAGCTTAGTAAGTTCATAGCTAAAATTCAAATCAACATACCTCAATTAGACTTTTGAAAACTAAAACACTTAGAGTACTCAAACCTAACAACCATTTACAAAAATACATAGAATTAGTGCAGAAAATAGTTCATCATATACTTCATACTCTTCAATGATTCAATCAAAATCATTCATATTTATATATCTACGTTTCATTACATCAATACCATAAAGAAACATTCTTGCATGATCATTCATTAATACAAACCTTCTAATGGGTAAACACTGGAATTATCCAATCATTTTAACATTAGTCACAAATTTTCATAGCCCGATGAACTATAGCAACATGACTCGAGTACTCGGGTAACCATATTAGACCAGAAAGCATTAAAATGCTAACAAAGGCACAAAAGTGCAAACCAGTACAAGAGCGCATTCAAACTCTATTTGCATGTCAATCCTATCCTAATCGTTTACTACGTTCAAACAAGCATTTTAACAAAGCTTACAACATTTAATAATTAAAAAGCACTTCCAAAATTACATTCATACACATACTGCCAAACAACTAAGTTCATTTCCAAATCATAAAATCATATTTCCCAAATGTTCAACAACTACTGTAACACCCCTAACCCATCTCCATTGCTAGATTATGGTTACAGAGCATTACCGATCAAATCATAACCAATAATGACCTTTAGAAACAATCAATCAATTTAAATAATAACATTCAAACTAATATTTATTCATGGCATAAACATGGTTTTGGAGTGTTACCGTAGAAAACAAAACATTCAACTTCAAAACAAAAAAAAAATTATGCAATTTAAATATTATCATTTAAATATTCAATTTAGTTATAGCAAAAATTACACTTACGACCTTAAATTGAGCCTACTGAGCCCTAAAAATAGTTTGGGAATAGTCTTGGATCAATTTGAAACAAAATAGAAAATTTTGGGAAAACTTGAAAATTTTCGAAACAAGGGTCATATGGCCGTGTGACATAGCCCCGACCATGTGGACATTCGAATTTTAGACACACGACCCTATCCCAGCCTATGTGGGTATTTCAAAATAAGGCCACACAACCGCATCGCAGGCTGTGTGCCAAACCGTGTATGCATTCGATGTTGGCTCACAAGGCTGTGTCGTAGGCTGTGTTCCAGACCGTGTTACATATTGACTTGTGACACATTGACTTAGATTATTTTAAATATATGCATGTAAGCTTTAGACACAGATGAATGCATGGTATATCATTAGACTTGATTTAATTCTGAAAAGGTTAAATAAGTTGGATCGTAATCGAATGATAGGAGCAAGTACTTGAGCGAATACTCATAATACTCCAGACATAGAGTTGTGATTTGTACAGAGTAAGGAAGAATATTGTTAGGTATTGTTCTTGAGACTTGTAAACATACAAAGACTTAGAATGATAGCTTTAATTCTAGGTCTCGAAAGAAGTAGAATGGAATATTTATACTCTAAACAGTAATTTGGTCAAGATTTTCCCATGACATTATTGTTTTATTAATATATAATCCAAGTAATTCCAACCTTCTCATTCAATAGCATCAATCCTCTCAACTTTGTTTCGTAGAATTGCCACATCATTTTATTCATTATTTGATTTTTATATTTCAAACATTAATACATCACTTCAAATCATTATTTTGTTTACTTTGCCATAAGCCTAATTAGTATAGTTTATAGTAATAACTCAACCATATTTTTACCTATTCCAATCACTGTGGAGGCGATCCCACTTATCACTTTATTACTTTATTTGACGTGTATCTTGTACATTCGCATTACATATTCACACGTGACAAGTTTTTGGCGCCATTGCCGGGGATCGACAATTTGGTGAAATTTAGTTGTTATTATCTATTTAATTTTGTTAGTTTTAGCTTAGTTAGTTGTTTTTTTATTCTTTTTCAGGTTTGCTGCTAGTTTATAAGTAGATGTATTCCCCAGAACGAATAATATTATTTTGACACAGAAATTGAGAGAACCTTGAGAATAATGAGAAAGGAATTGCGATAAGTGGCAAGGATTGGAAATGATCCAGGAAGAGAAGATCCATTACATTCAATGGTAGGGACGCTGATATTTCTCATGTGATAGATGATAGAGATAGACCCATTAGAGAACTCATAGTGCCTATTTTGGATGATTTGAATTCAGGGATTGTCAAGCCACATATTAAACCTTAGCATTTCGAGTTGAAACCAATGATGTTTCAAATGCTACAAAAAGTAGGACAGTTCAGTGGATTACCTATTGAAGATCCACTGTTGCATTTAAGAGTCTTTTTGGATATCTGTGATTCATTAAGGCAACAGGGTGTTCCTGAAGATGCCCTGAAACTCAAGTTATTTCCTTATTCATTGTGAGATCATGCCAGAGCATGGTTGAACACTTTGCCGTTAGGAACGGTGGCATCTTGGAATGAACTTTGTCAAAGGTTTTTGTTGTGATACAACCCTCCAAACATGAATGCCAAATTAAGGAACGATATTACATCTTTTCGGCAATCTGAGGATGAGACATTGTATGAAGCTTGAGAGCGAGGAATTAATTAGAAAATGCCCGATGCATGGTTTCCAACACTAGACGCATATGGAAATGTTTTACAATGGATTAAATCTGTAACACCCTTAACCTGTATATGTCGTCGGATTAGGGTTAGAGGCATTACTCGTCAAACCACCAGTCAACACACTCATAAAAAATATTATAACATTAATTAATACATAATTAATCCATGCTATCACGATCAAACATGTACTTTCCTTTTAAAAATTAAAATGTTAACAAATAATATCATTAGTATCATATAAAAACAAGTTTCAATCAAATAGTAAAAATACTATTCATTTGGTCATTTTGAATACAATAGCCGAATATGTACATCTACCCTTGTTCGATTTATACCAATCAAATGCATTAATATTTAATACAAATATACCTACATGCCAAAGCTTTGCTAATTACCATTATCATTGAAACACCCCAAACCCGGCCCACGAGCCTTGACCGAATCTGGTATGTTCCCCGGTGTAAACCGTTTCAAATTCTTTTGTTACTTTGAAAAATCTGGGTTGTTGAAAGAACGATTGTTTTTGGGTTGGGCTTGAGTTGAAAACAAGTTTATTTCATTATTAAAATCCTTTACTTTAGGTGAAAAAACGTTTGGGCTTTGTTTTAAAATAAATTTACTTAATCTTTTAATAAATAAAAGTTTGTAAGCTTAATAATAAAAGCAAAGTAAAGTAGTGCTACTATGGCCTTATTACATCAAATAATTCCCAAAATAAAAATTTAAAATACTTAAAATAAAATAGTCCAAATAAAAATAAATGAACTTCTTGCTGTGCATGGCCATCCCTAAGCATCTCCATAGGTCCATCACTTGGTTGTCACCGAAAAGTAATCCCACAAGGGGTGAGTCAAACAGACTCAATGTGTAACCAACACTAAAATTTAACAATTCAGGCATACATTATCATACATGTTCATAAACAAATAAAAAAATAATGATGCAACCCGAACCCAAACCTAGATAGCCATCCGCTACCGTCCCCATACCAACTTTGCACACAGTGGGACTGCTAAGTCAACCTCCTACCGCTACACACCATCGAAGGCGATCATTGCAATCGGCGTGCTCATCTCCCTTATAAAATTCGTGGTCTTAGGTCACCACATTCAAAATTCGTGGTCTTAGGTCACTAGATTCAGTTATCGTGGTCTTAGGTCACCACATTTAGATTTCGTGGTCTTAGGTCACCACATTAACTTCCCCTTTTCATATAACCCATATGCCCCATATCATACATATCATGCAATATCATACCTTAATTCATGTTCTTATCACTTTTCATATTCTTATCACTTTTCACATGTTAAAAATAACATATATTCATATTCCTAGTAGGAGTAGGAAATGTACCCTAGTACTTTGTACCATTGTATGGTACCTTAGCCATGCTTTTCACATTCTTAATAACACATTTAATTTAAAACATAGCCATAAACGTATTAAAACTTAGGGTAGGGTACACACCTGATTCGTTTAATGCTTTCCTGAGAACCCGAAACCCGATCTAACACTTTAGATCTCAATTCCTACATTTGGTCAATCACTTTGATGTTTAGCAAAGGTCTATTCGGCTATGAGATTAAATCCCAAAGGATCTTGGTGGCAAAAATCTTACCTTGTTGCCAATTGACTTAAGAATCAAGTCCCAAAACTTTGTTGTATTCCTTCTTGCATTCGACCATACATCAAATCACATCACAAGTTAGTTTCGGCTTTTTAAACAATTATGAAAGAGATCTAGTTATCAAAACAGGCCTATGGCCGATTATATTTAGGCACATACCTTGCGATTTTCAAATCCCGAAACTCATCGAATAACTAGGGAACACGCGGCCTATGGTGTACCTTCGGGAAAAGAACTTCTCCTTCCTTGTAATCGGCTGATCCTTAGATCTAAACTTGTTAGTTTCGGCTATTTTGAATAAATATGAACTAGATCTAAACACCAAAAATAGGCCTTGGCCGAATATTCACATGGACTTACCTTGTGGATTTTAAATCCCGAAAGATCTCCTCTTGGTAATTGATAACTCCTAAATCCCGAAGCCTTCTTTCCAAGCTTCGATTAACACAATAATGGGGTAGATTTCCTGGTTTCGATTTTAATCTTAGAAGAAAAAGAATGAGACTGAATGAGATCTTACCCTTACTTTAGAGATCGACAATCCTTGCTTGAAGAAATCGACAGCACCTTTGCTGGCAATCTCTCAAAGATTCGGCTTTGAGATCAACAATGGTGGTTCGGCCCTTTATGATATCAAGAGTAGATAAAAGATGAAGAAAGCTTTAAGATTCGACTACAAGGGAATTTGGAAGAGGGAAACAAAAGGAGATTAGGAGAAGAGGAGAAGAATTTCGGCAAGGGAGGATGCTAATGGAGTTTCGGCCTTATCAAAATAATGAGAAAAGGAGAGGATTTTCTTGATTATAGAATTCGGCAAGAGAGACTTAGGGTGAAATAACAAAATTGGCACTTAAGCCCCCCTTTTAAAACCGAAAATACCAATCCCAAAGAGCCCCCTATTCGGCCACCACCTCAACTCTGATCAAATCCCTTATTAATCTCCTCATTTATCTTTTAATTATCACCTTATTCAAAAATAAAATTTAATCCAACAAGTATCCCTCATCTAGCTGAATTCTAAAAAAAACAAACTCCTCCTTATGGTGCCTTAATGCCGTCCACTTCTACCTATCTTGTAGCAAAAATAAAACTTCTTTTTGCTTTCCTTGTGGCTCGAACTCAAGCCCAATTGCATATATAGGTGGTGTCACATGCTAGGCCCTTAAGTGGTGCCTCCAAGCCACTTAAACAAGCCTATGTTTGTGTCAAATTTCTTCTATTAAGTTTCTTAAGGCCACCTTGTTTTAGTTTCCTCTTTTACTTAACATTTCTAAATCATTTCCTTACATTTCCAGGTTTCCAAAAATGTTCACTTTCCTATTTTAACTTAACATTTCCAAGTTTCTAAAATGTTCACTTTCCTCTTTTAACTTAACATTTCCAAGTTTCCAAAATGTTCACTCTCCTCTTTTAACTTAACATTTCCAAGTTTCCAAAATGTTCACTTTCCAAGTTTCCAAAAATGTTCATCATACATTCATAATACATAAGTCATGCCATTTCGTATAATTAAATCAGAAATACATAGGCCCATTTTCAGGATGTTACAGTTCTACCCCTTAAAATAATTTTGTCCCCGAAATTGCCTGGCTAAAATAAATGAGGGTATTGCTGTCGCATTGCCTCTTCTGGCTCCCACGAAGCTTCCTCCGATTCATGATTGCGCCACAACACTTTGACTAGGGGAACTAACTTCCTCCATAATATTTTCACGACTCGTTCCAAGATCTGAATTAGCTCTTCCTCGTAGGATAAATCTGGCCTTAGCTCCACTTCTTCAACTGGTACCACATGAGATGGATCCGATCGATAGCGACATAGCATGGATACATGGAATACGTCGTGCATCTGCTGCAACTCTGGTGGCAACTTTAGCTGGTATGCCACTGGTCCAACTCGCTTCAACACTCGATAGGGTCCTATAAACCTTGGACTTAACTTCCCTTTACGACCGAATCTCATCACCTTCTTCCAAGGCGAAACCTTAAGGAATACCCGGTCTCCCACATCAAATTCGATCTCCTTCTGTTTGAGATCTGTGTACAACTTTTGTCTATCAAATGCTTTCTTCAACCATGCACGAATTATCTCAACCTTCTCTTCAGACTCTGCTACTAATTCTGGTCCCAAAACTCGACGTTCTCCCAATTCCGTCCAACATGTAGGAGTTCAACACCTCCGACCATACAGTGCTTCATAAGGTGTCATTCGAATACTTGCCGATAGCTGTTGTTGTAGGCAAACTCTGCTAAAGGCAAATACTCCTCTCAACTTCCTCTGAAATCTATCACATAGCCCCTCAACATGTCCTCTAAAACTTGGATTACCCGTTCAGATTGCCCATCCGATTGTGGATGAAAGGCCATAGTGAAATCCAACTTAATGCCTAAAGCTTGATAAAGTGCCCTCCAAAACCGAGACGTAAATCTTGGGTCTCTATCCAAAATAATAGACACCGGCACTCCATGTAGCCTCACAATTTCGCCATATATAATTTAGCCAATTTCTAAAGAGAATAATCAACTCTTACCGGGATAAAGTGCGCGGACTTGGTCAGACGGTCCACTATTACCCATACCGAGTCCTTCTTAGTAGGCGTAAGGGGAAGCCCACTAACGAAGTCCATGGTAATTCTTTCCCACTTCCACTGCGGAATCTCGATTGGCTGAAGCAATCCCGATGGAACTTGGTGTTCAGCCTTAACTTGCTGACACGTCAGACAATTGCCAACAAGTTCAGTAACTTCCTTTTTTAGACCAGGCCACCAAAACTGTTCCCTTAGGTCTCTGTACAACTTAGTGCCTCCAGGATGCATAGCATAAGGGCTACCATGCACTTCCCAAAGAATCCTCAGTCTTAACTCCTCGTCCCTTGGCATACAGACCTTTCCTTTGAAGCACAATACTCCCTCATCACTAACACCATAGTCCTCTAATTCCCCGTTCTGTACTTGTTGTAACTTAACACTTAGGTCATCATCAGCCAACTGCCCCTCTTTCACCTCATTCAACCACGTCGGCTTGACTTGGAATTCTGCCAATAGGCTCCCTTCATCATACAAACTCAAGTGTGCGAATAACGCCCTCAGATTCGACACAACTTTTCGGCTTAGGGCATCCGCCACTACATTCACCGTGCCCGGGTGATACTCAATCGTACAGTCATAGTCCTTCAGTAATTCCACCCACCTTCGCTGCCTCAGATTCAACTCCTTCTGAGTCAACAGATACTTGAGACTCTTGTGGTCTGTGTAGATCGTTGACTTTTCACCATAAAGGTAGTGCCTCCATACCTTAAGAGCGAAGACCACTGCCGCCAACTCCAAGTCATGCGTCGGAAGTTCACCTCATGTGGCCTCAACTGTCGGGACGCATATGCGACTACCTTCCCGTCTTGCATCAATACGCAACCCAAACCTGTATGGGAAGCGTCACAATACACCGTAAAATCCTTTCCTACCTTAGGCTGAATCAGCACTGGAGCTTCCGTCAATACCCTCTTAAGCTTTTCAAAGCTCTCTGTTGCTTATCCGTCCATACAAAGGTACTTCCTTCCTCAACAACTTTGTCAAAGGCGGCTATTGATGAAAATCCTTCCACGAACCTTACGTAATAGCCTACCAATCCTAAGAAACTACGAATCTTCGCCACCGACTTAGGGGTTTCCAATCCAACACTACTTCAATCTTCTTAGGATCCACCCTTATTCCTTCAGCAGACACCACGTGTCCTAAGAAAGCAACCTCCCTAAGCCAAAATTCACACTTGCTGAATTTGGCATAAAGCTTCTTCTCCCTCAATACTTGCAAATCCGGAAAGTCTTGGAGTACACTAGGATGTCATCGATGAACACCACGATGAACCTATCCAAGTAAGGTTGAAACACCCGGTTCATCATATCCATGAATGCGGTTGGGGCGTTTGTCAACCCAAACGACATTACTACAAACTCAAAATGGTCGTATCTTGTCCTAAAGGCTGTCTTATGGATATCCGCCTCCTTTACCTTCAACTGATGATATCCCGACCTTAAGTCGATCTTTGAGAACACTGCCGCCTCCTTAAGCTGATCAAACAAGTCATCAATCCTCGGTAAAGGATACTTATTCTTGATGGTCAACTTATTCAACTGACGATAATCTATGCACATCCGCATAGTTTCGTCCTTCTTCTTCACAAATAGGACCGGTGCTCCCCATGGAGACACACTGGGTCAAATAAACCCATGATCCAGCAATTCTTGAATTTGAGCCTTGAGCTCAACCAACTCCTTTGGTGCCATTCTATAAGGGGCAATTGACACAGGAGCTGTTCCCGGCAGCAAGTCAATTCCAAACTCCACCTCTCTGTCTGGGGGTATTCCTGGTAATTCCTCTGGGAACACATCCTCAAAGTCCCTTACCATTCTAAATCCACTAACACCTTCTTCTTTTCCATCTAGCGCACTTACGAAGGCTAAGAACGCCTTGCACCCTTTACAAACCATCTTTTCAGCCTTTAACGCCGAAACTACATTAGACAAGTAGTTTCTTCTTTCTCCTATCATTACTACCACTTCATCTTTTGAGGTCCTTAGTTCCATTCATTTAGCTACACAATCCAACACGGCTCGGTGCTCTACTAACCAATCCATACCAAGTATGAGGTCAAATTCTCTGAAGGGTAGCTCCATTAAGTTAGCCCGAAAGCTCACTCCCTGAATTTTTAGGGATACACTCCGAAAGATCTTATCCACCACTACAGTTTGGCCTAATGGGCTTACTACAGTCATCTCCCTATCAGAAAGTTCAGAGTCTAGGCCTAGTGTTTCCACTACACTGCATGCAACATAAGAATGGGTCGAGCCCATATCAATAAGAGCAAAATAGGGCTTGCTATGAATAAGGAACGTACCAGTTATGACGTCCGGCGTGTCTCTATCCTCCATACGGTGAACTGTATAAACCAAACCCGGCTACCTTGCCTCGAAGATAGCAACACCTCGACCGGTGTTCCACGTCCTCTATTTCTCGATTATTGACCGCGACCTCACCGAGGTCTTGTCCCCCTACCACTGATTAGCATTACGAGTCTTTGGCGATTCTCATTGGTTTCTTGAGCGGTCCTTGATCATATGGTCCTTTGACCCACATCTCAAACACCCACCTGTCTTCTTCCAGCATTCGCCTAAGTGTTTCTTCCCATACTGATCACAAGGACGATACTACCCTCCTGTACCAACTTGTTGACCCCCGACCCATCAGCTCTGGGCCTTTTCTGCACATTTCGATGATCCTGATGACCCATAACCCCTCTTGGGTCTATTCCTATCAGAGCTTTGCTTAACGAGTCCTTGATTCCCTCGGCTACCTTAGCCTTTTCTACTAACGCGGAAAACTCCCGCTCCTGATGTGGAGCTATCAATAACCTTAGATCATCCCTTAAACCGTCTTCAAACCGAACACACCGCTCATACTCCGTAGCCACTACTCCTCGAACATATCGACTTAACCTCAAAAATTCAGCTTCATACGCTGCTACTGACTTGTTCCCTTGAACCAGTCCTAGAAAAGCCTTTCTCTGCTCATCAATATAACGTGTGCCGACATATTTCTTCTGATATGCCGCCTTAACATATTCCCAGGTCAGATCCTCAGCTGGGGCACCATCCCGAACTGTTAACCACCATTGGTACGCTTCATCGCGTAACAGTGCCACCATTCCCTTCAACTTCTCCTCAGGGGTCAGATCGAGCTTATCCATAATGCACTCGGTTGCTTCCAACTAGTATTCAGCTGTACTGGGTGCCACACCAGATACTCCACAGAACACTTCGGCTCTGTTGGCTCGGAGTCACTTGGGTACAGATTTACGAGCTCCGTATTCCCTCTAGCACCGACCACCATTTCAAGAACTCGCAGATAGCTGCGATCTGACATCATCCCCGTCTGAGCTTGCTTGCTCGACACCAGCATTGGGGTGGTGGTGGTGGTGGTAACTCATTGTCGGACCCTTGACCCGATCTAACGGGTTCGACACGATTATTCTTCCTCTCGCATCCATGACAACCGCGTCCTCTAGAACTCATATCTAACAATGCGCTTTAATTTGATTTAAGAATGTTTTATGAATTAGCCCTTATTCCACTGATTATCCACGAAGAAGTTTTATGAAAAGAATTTTAGGAGTGGTTCTTTCGTATTCATACATGCACACAGTCTTTACATTCATACATCCATCAATCAATTATGAACTTTCGTTCATTCAGAGAAATGTTGCAGTTTTCATTGTTGTTATTTTTCCACTACCCAGGGGTATTTTTGTAATTTTCCCTACAGGGGTATTTTCATAATTTGTCAAAATAAGGTTCCTTGGTGTTTTTTTCAATAAGGGTATTCTGGTAATTTTTTATTCTCGGGGGTATTTTGGGAAATTTTAAAATCTGAGGATATTTTGGTAATTAACTCGGGTAAATTTGTATATATTAATAAATCAAGGATACTTTGAAATTTTACAAAACTTGAAGGTTGTTTCTGAGAATTTGTTTTCTAAATCAGTGTTGTTGCAGAAATTTTTTTGAAGATCAGGGTCATTTTGGTAATTTTGCAGGTTAGGGGCAATTTTGTAATTTTTCAAAATCAAGGAATTTTGATATTTTGCAAATTAGGGTTTTTGAACATTTTATTAAGTAATGAAATTTTGATAAGAGTTGTGGGTATTTTGAAAATTTCATAAACTAAGGGCATTTTTGTAATTTTACCACTAGGGGTATTTTTGTAATAAAATTTTTTTAAATCGAAAATATTTTGAAAATTTTCCAAAGTAAGTTTTTCTACTATTCAAGGGGTAATTTGGTGATTATAAAACTAGGGTTTTCATAAAAAAATACGGCTAGTCCCTTTCGGGTTTTAGTTAGGGGTTTAGCTCGTGTATAAGTCCTCTTGGTTAGGGTGAACCAAAGCTATGCACTAGGTAGGATTCGAGTGGAGAGGAGGTGAGTCATGGGGACTGCTTAAATACCAAGCTCCCACTGAAACCAATCCTAGACATGCGCACCATGGTTGCCACACCCTAACTCGGTGACTTAACCACAGGTTTGTTTAATTAGGCATTTAAGTCTTATGTAATTGTTGGGGTAACTAGCCCTAGGGTTCAAGCACTTATCATGCTAATCTACGTTCAATTTCTACCCTTCTACAATTCATATCATAAATCACACAAAAGATCGAGATACTTACGGTGGACTTGGCCGGAGACTTAATGGGCCATGCTAGAAAATCCTGCTTAATTCACAAAAATTCTTTTTGGGCTTAACTTTGAAAACGTTTTGGGCCTTAAACCCAAGGCTGAGAGTTTAAAACTGGGCTCTGATACCAAATTGAAACAGCCCAAACCCGGCCCATGAGCCTTGACCGAATCTGGTATGTTCCCCGGTGTAAACTGTTTCAAATTCTTTTGTTACTTTGGAAAATCTGGGTTTTTGAAAGAACGATTGTTTTTGGGTTGGGCTTGAGTTGAAAATAAGTTTATTTCATTATTAAAATCCTTTACTTTAGGTGACAAAACGTTTGGGCTTTGTTTTAAAATAAATTTACTTAATCTTTTAATAAATAAAAGTTTGTAAGCTTAATAATAAAAGCAAAGTAAAGTAGTGCTACTATGGCCTTATTACATCAAATAATTCCCAAAATAAAAATTTAAAATACTTAAAATAAAATAGTCCAAATAAAAATAAATGAACTTCTTCTTGTGCATGGCCATCCCTAAGCATCTGTAGGCCGGTCCATCCTTTGGTCGTCACCGAAAAGTAATCCCACAAGGGTGAGTCAAGCAGACTCAATGTGTAACCAACACTAAAATTTAACAATTCAGGCATACATTATCATACATGTTCATAAACAAATAAAAAATAATGATGCAACCGAACCCAAACCTAGATAGCCATCCGCTACACGTCCCCGTACCAACTTTGCACACAGTGGGACTGCTAAGTCAACCCTCCTACCGCTACACACCATCGAAGGCAGTCGCTGCAGTCGACGTGCTCATCGCCCTTATAAAATTCATGGTCTTAGGTCACCACATTCAGAATTCGTGGTCTTAGGTCACCACATTCAGTTATCGTGGTCTTAGGTCACCACATTTAGATTTTGTGGTCTTAGGTCACCACATTAACTTCCCCTTTTCATATAACCCATATGCCCCATATCATACATATCATGCAATATCATACCTTAATTCACGTTCTTATCACTTTTCATATTCTTATCACTTTTCACATGTTAAAAATAACATATATTCATATTCCTAGTAGGAGTAGGAAATGTACCTTAGTACGTTGTACCATTGTATGGTACCTTAGCCATGCTTTTCACATTCTTAATAACACATTTAATTTAAATCATAGCCATGAACGTATTAAAACTTAGGGTAGGGTACACACCTGATTCGTTTAATGCTTTCCTGAGAACCCGAAACCCGATCTAACACTTTAGATCTCAATTCCTACATTTGGTCAATCACTTTGATGTTTAGCAAAGGTCTATTCGGCTATGAGATTAAATCCCGAAGGATCTTGGTGGCAAAAATCTTACCTTGTTGCCAATTGACTTAAGAATCAAGTCCCGAAACTTTGTTGTATTCCTTCTTGCATTCGACCATACATCAAATCACATCACAGGTTAGTTTCGGCTTTTTAAACAATTATGAAAGAGATCTAGTTATCAAAGCAAGCCTATGGCCGATTATATTCAGGCACATACCTTGCGATTTTCAAATCCCGAAACTCACTGAATAACTAGGGAACACACGGCCTATAGTGTACCTTCGGGAAAGGAACTTCTCCTTCCTTGTAATGGGCTGATCCTTAGATCTATTAACTTGTTAGTTTCAGCTATTTTGAATAAATATGAACTAGATCTAAACACCAAAAATAGGCCTTGGCCGAATATTCACATGGACTTACCTTGTGGATTTTAAATCCCGAAAGATCTCCTCTTGGTAATTGATAACTCCTAAATCCCGAAGCCTTCTTTTCAAGCTTCGATTAACACAATAATGGGGTTAGATTTCCTGGTTTCGGTTTTAATCTTAGAAGAAAAAGAATGAGACTGAATGAGATCTTACCCTTACTTTAGAGATCGGCAATCCTTGTTTGAAGAAATCGACAGCACCTTTGCTGGCAATCTCTCAAAGATTCGGCTTTGAGATCAACAATAGTGGTTCGGCCCTTTATGATATCAAGAGTAGATAAGAGATGAAGAAAGCTTTAAGATTCGACTACAAGGAATTTGGAAGAGGAAACAAAAGGAGATTAGGAGAAGAGGAGAAGAATTTTGGCAAGGAGGATGCTAATGGAGTTTGACCTTATCAAAATAATGAGAAAAGGAGAGGATTTTCTTGATTATAGAATTCGACAAGAGAGACTTAGGGTGAAATAACAAAATTCGGCACTTAAGCCCCCTTTCAAAACCGAAAATACCAATCCCAAAGAGCCCCCTATTCGGCCACCACCTCAACTCTGATCAAATCCCTTATTAATCTCCTCATTTATCTTTTAATTATCACCTTATTCAAAAATAAAATTTAATCCAACAAGTATCCCTCATCTAGTCGAATTCTAAAAAAAACAAACTCCTCCTTATGGTGCCTTAATGCCGTCCACTTCTACCTATCTTGTAGCAAAAATAAAACTTCTTTTTGCTTTCCTTGTGGCTCGAACTCAAGCCCAATTGCATATATAGGTGGCGTCACATGCTAGGCCCTTAAGTGGTGCCTCCAAGCCACTTAAACAAGCCTATGTTTGTGTCAAATTTCTTCTATTAATTTTCTTAAGGCACCTTGTTTTAGTTTCCTCTTTTACTTAACATTTCTAAATCATTTCCTTACATTTCCAGGTTTCCAAAAATGTTCACTTTCCTATTTTAACTTAACATTTCCAAGTTTCCAAAATGTTCACTTTCCTCTTATAACTTAACATTTCCAAGTTTCCAAAATGTTCACTTTCCTCTTTAACTTAACCAAGTTTCCAAAATGTTCACTTTCAAGTTTCCAAAAATGTTCATCATACATTCATAATACATAAGTCATGCCATTTCGTATAGTTAAATCAGAAATACATAGGTCCATTTTCAGGATGTTACAATCATCCATCTACATTATCAGTTAATTCCTTATAGATGACATGATCAAATTACGGAAAACCAAGCTCATATATGACCTAAAACATAAAAGATTAAATCCCTCATATAAACTTAGTCATATCATTTTCGAATGTACTTAACTCAGGAATATATCTATAATGTTATTAATACCAATCATATAACTATATTTATTTAATCACATGCACCCCATCACTAAATGTTCACAACAATAATTTAACCATTGAAACCTCATGTTCGAATACATATGAACATCCAATAAAAAAATATAAACTCCAAACTAAGTCAATGCCATGGTGAATATTACAAGTAAGTATACTAGAATTTGATCATTAATATTTCACACATAACATAATATGAAATGAACTTTCATGATAGGCTTATAATATATCCCAACATGCAAAATTAATAACACTATAATCAAGCATGAATAAACCATATTCAAGTATAGAAGTATAGCCATTTTCACTTGGCCTTTATACATCATATTCAAAATAAACTCAAAAGAATAATATAGTCTATACATGCCATAGTTCCAAAAGTTCAACTTATAAAAAGGGTACCAAAGATAGTTGATAGTGTGATTGACTTTAACGATGATCCCCGAGCTCGAACTTAAACTTTAAAATCTATAAAATAGTCAAATGAACACACCCAGTAAGCTAACATAGCTTAGTAAGTTATAAGCAATTGTAAAACATACAATTTAAATCAATTTTAAAATGATTATCAACGAAACTCATAAACATAAGTATGGATCTTATCACCTTTCATTACTACCATATTTAGTAATCTCAATATCGAATACTCATGGATCATTGTCCCATTTCAAACAAACTCAAAAATTTATAAACAAATCTCATTTCTTTAGTTTCTTAAACAAGAATAACTTACCTCATTAGTACTGAATCATCCAACTATCATGAATCACTTACCTGTTTATTTCATCTCGTTTATCACAATTCACTAGTTGATATCCCTGGGAGGATCCGTAAACACGCACACTTAGTGCAAACCATGTAATGTATCACACACTTAGTGCCATTACTTTGATAAAGTACACACAAAGTACCAATTTCTTGTAATGTATCGCACACTCAGTGCCATTACATCATATTCCGCACACTTAGTGCTTAGTGTATAAGTTCACACACATAGTGCTCTTTAACCTGATCTCCTCCTCGTTCATATAGACATATATAATCACATTTTATACATATAAACATACATATATGTACATGTTCAAATCAACCTATTCTTCCTATAAATTACTATCACATTCGGCCATATTCATTAAACATATATACTCACATATTCATATACAACCATCACCCATTACAAATTCCACATTTAACTACCTCTCAATCTATATTTAATCATCCAACTCAAATAAATCAAAGCTTATACATAAATCAACCTTATATTCGGCTAGCACATAACTTATCCAATAACACATTCGGCCTTAAGTAATTTAAAACGCTTACTTCTATTTAACATATGCACCTTAATATAGATTAAAATTCAATTCAACCCAATTTCTTAAAAACTTACCTCGAAAATTGACGGATTAAGTTTCCCGGCTATTCGTTCAACTTTGCTTTTCCCCGATCTAATCCCGATTCTTTTTGTTCTTGATCTAAATAATTTCAAATTAAGCTCATTCAAATTCATTTTCATTCAATTTAATCCAAAAACACATAAGTATGCAAATTACCATTTTACCCCGACATTTATAATTTTTACAATTTAGTCCCTATTGCACAAAACACAAAATACACAAAATTTGAACATACTCCTTTAGGGCTGAATGTTATTCATGTCCATAAAAATCCATACAATCCATTTATTTCCCATTTTAACCCTTCAATTTACAAATTTCACAATTTAGTCCTAATTACTCAAAATCATCAAAATTTCCAATATAAAACATATTAAACTAAAACGTATCTTTAATATATAATCATCAAACATCACAAACACAAATTCTCATCAATGATTGAACTCTAAACATGCATCAAAATCAGAAATTCTAGCATGGGTCGGATAGTATTCGAAGCAACGATCTCAAAAAACGTAAAAATTATCAAAAATCGAGCTAGTTACATACCTTGATTCAAGCTTAGAGTGGACGAACCTAAGCTTTGTCTATTTATTTCTTTTATTTCATGTATTCAGTCAAGAGAAACAAGATGAACAAAATGCTATTATTTTATGTTTTATTAACATATATATTAACTTAATATTTAATTACTTTTATAACCTTTATTATAATTTAATAAAACATTATAATATAAGGTCATTATAGTCCATGACCGTACACTATCTATTAAAATGGACTTTTTGCATATGAAATGCTTCTAATTAAAAAGACATCCACAATTTGGTCTTAACACATTAAACTATCAAGTTTTCACTTTACGCGATTAAGCCCATTTTAATAATTCGACACTCAAACAATAAAATTAAATCCCGAAAATTTCACACATAGCAATTCACACATAAATAACTCAGAAAATAATATTTAAAAATTTTTTTAACTCGGATTCGTGGTCCCAAAACCACCGTTTCGATTAGGGATAAAATCAGGCTGTTACAAAATGCACATACAAGAATGGTAGTTGATGTATCTACCAATAGCATTTTGCTAGATAAATCATATAATAAGGCATATGAAATTCTAGAAAGGATAGGTAACAATGATTATCAATATCCAACTACAAGAGTAGGGACTAGAAGAAGAGTTGCTGAAGCGTTGGAGCTTGATGCGATCACTTCATTAATAGCTCACGTATCATCCCTAACTAATATGATTAAAACATTGAAGAGAGCAACTGTAGTGTATGAAATGAAAGAAGCAGAATTAACATGTGTTTATTCTGGGGAAGATAATTTTTTTGATGAATGCCCATCGGACCCATCCTCAGTATGTTACATGGGAAATTTCAATTGAAACAATAACCATATTCCAGTACATACAATTCAGGATGGAAACAACATCCTAATTTTAGTTGAAGTAATCATTGAGTGGGAAATTCCAGTAATGTTGTTCGATAGAATGTCACAAGTGCACCACCTGAATACAATCAACCTATGCCATGGCAAAATGTTCAGCAAATTTCATCATCATCTTCATCTATGGAAACTCTATTAAAGGAATACATGGCCAAGAACGATGCTGTAATACAGAGTCAAACTGCATCTTTAAGGGCTCTAGAATACCAAGTGGGACAAATTGCCAATGTATTAAGCTCAAGACAGTAAGGAGCATTGCCGAGTGATACTAAAAATTCAAGATCTTAAGAAAAGGAGCATTGCAAAGACATTACACTTAGAAGTGGTACTCGGCTACCTAAAGTTGTTAATGATGCCGCTGTTGAAGAAGATAGCTTTGATTTCACACATAAGGTGAATTCAGAACCAATAATGGAGCAATCTACAATTGAGAAGAGCAAATATAAAAATGTTGAAGCAGAACCAGCTCATGTTGCCAATAAGAATGCCATGGCAAAACAAACTCAACAAGTTGAAGGAAGGCTATTGCCACCTTTTCCTTAACAATTTCAGAAGTCGAAGTAAGATTCTCAATTTAAAAAATTCTTGGATGTCTTGAAGCAACTTCATATCAACACACCACTGGTGGAAGCATTGGAGCAAATGCTCAATTACGTAAAGTTTATGAAGGACATATTGTCAAAAAAGCACAGACTAGGGAAAATTTAAACTGTTGCCCTCACTGAATGGTGTACAGCAATGTTGATGAACAAGTTGCCATCGAAATTGAAGGATCCAGGGAGTTTTACTATTCCTTGTTCAATTGGAAATCATTATGTAGGCTAGGTATTATGTGATTTAGGTGCAAGCATAAATTTAATGCCTATGCCTGTTTTCAAGAAATTAGGAATTGGGAAGACAAGGCCTACAACTGTCACGCTGCAGTTAGCTGGTCATTCTTATTTACATCTGGAAGGTAAAATTGAGTATGTATCGGTAAAAGTTGATAAATTTATTTTTTCGGTAGATTTTATTCTTCTGGAATGTGAAGCTAATAAAGAGGTACCAATTATTCTTGGGAGACCTGTAACACCCCTTACCCGTATTCTACGCCGGAACCGGGCTCGAGGCATTATCAGATTAAAACCATATGATCGCCACTTAGGCTCATCGTGATTACTCTCTTAAGTCACCTCAACAATCTCGTTCTCGACTTACGAGTCCTCACTCAAACTCACAAGGGCTCTTGAGACCTTATCGGAAACTTCTACGATTTTAAAATTTCTCCACCAAAACAGGGACTACACACCCGTGTAAGGTGAGACACGCCTGTGGAGATCACACACGCCCATGCCCTCAACCCGTGCATGAAAACACAGGTATTCTGCCAATGCCCCACGACTAGGGTGCATGCCCGTGCTCATCACCCGTGGTAAACACTGACTACACTACACGGCCTGAAGTCTAGACACACGCCCGTGTGGCTAGCCCATGGCCTATACTACTTGAAACTGTCAAAGAAACAAGGCCAAAGCACACGCCCATGGGCCAACCATGTGTCACACATGGCCTAGACACATGCATGTGTGTCTATCCACATGGACAAGAACATAGCTATGTGCTAAGCTCTTCTCACCCCTCAAGTTCATACAACATACACTCATCTAATTCATCTATAATCAACTCGTAGTGAAGAACAAACTCACATGAATATCTACATCTTTTCATATAATGAAATAGCCAACAACTATGGCATTACACAAAATAGATTATCCATCTAAGGCCAACATATCTTAGCCATTTACAACAAAATTCACTAACTTGTCTAACCTCTATACATGCCATATACAAAACATCAAGTCTACTATACCGGAGTATACTGATAGTGTGGGCGATCTTCTGATTAATCGACGTATCTCGATTCAACCCTTTTTCTCTATAAGACAAGGGAAAGGAAAAGAGTAAGCTTTGAGATTAGTAAGTTTACACATAAACAATTTAAGCATTCTAGAATAAACTAAACAATAATTAGTATTATACTACCAAATAAATTCACATCCACAATTATGTTTACTCTTTCTATCTTTTACCACATTTCCAATACATCATGAGTCATATACTCATAATCATTGACATACACCCTTGCACTCAATATCAGAATTACTCAATATACAACACATAATTATTCTTAATAATACATCCACACAGTAAATTTCTCGGTGGTTTTGCACTTAGCCCACCACAATCAATTTATAGAGTAGTATCGCACTTAGCCTACCAACAAAGGTATTCATAGTGGTTTCGCACATAGCCCACTAAATAATATACTTAACTATGGTATCGCACACAGCCCGTCGTTGTAAAGTATAAAGGTGGTATCGCACTTAGCTCACCATCAAGCATTATCACTACACATTCACATATCTACTTGTAATCCATTCATCCATTCACAACTACTATCTCATTCATCTCACTAGAACCGCATAGGTCCTCAATCATGCTACACACTAGCTAGCATTAAGAAGGTAAACGCATATTTGCATCGTTTATACGTAAACTTACCTTGATACTCAAAAGTATTGAAATGTGCAATTTAGTCCACCACTTTGCTCTTGCCTCGGTTTCGATTCGGGCTTCATCTTTCTTGATCTATAATGACAAATCAACTTATTTAATACACACATTGACTAAATTGACCCTTATCTCATACTTTAGCAAAATTACCATTTTGCCCCAAAACTTTCTCATATTTACACTTTTTGCCCAAGGCTCGTAAAATGATTTTCATTCAACTTTCTAGCCTTTCATGCATAGCCGAACCACTTACTCAACTAAGGAGATCATCAATTCTCACTAAATCACACATGCATGACCAATCTCAAGACTTTTACAAACAAGTCCCTTCTAACACCCCAAACCCGTATCCATCACTGGACTAGGGTTAAAGGCGTTACCAGACAGATCGGAAACTTTCATAACATTTCATACATTTCATTAATCAATCATACATACAATGTCCCTTAAATAGGTCAACGAGACCTCAAACATGCTTATAACCCGAGTCGGGACTAAAATAAAACATATATAAAAGTTCTCGAAAACTTAAAAACTTTTCTAAAATGCAGGGGATACATGCCCATGAGAGCAAACCGTGTGCCCCCTATGCTGCTAGACACACCCGTGTGTCCTCCCCGTGGTCGAATCTGACTTCTCACCATGGCCACCAAGCACGCCCGTGTACCCTGACCGTGTTCGATCCTGTCAAAACAACACGATTATCAAGCACCTCCATGTGCTAAGGCCGTGTCCTACTAGGCCATATACTGACTTTCTCACATGGCCTCTAGGCACGCCTGTGTGCCATGGCCATGTACTCTTAAGCAAGCTACTGACTTTACCCCACGGTCACTAGGCACACCCGTGTGCCATGGCCATGTGACATTATAGGTCATTTTCAAGACCAAAATGCCACCCACTTGGGTCATACCTACAAGCAACATTTACCAATCCATTTCATGCATATATAACAACCAAAAGCATACCAAAATAACCAATCAAATCATGCATTCAATACCAATTTCCAACTATGACAAATTTCATGACTAAAACTCATCCCATCAAAAGCATAATTCATTCATTTGCTTACTTAAAACTAGACCATTTCATGTGTCATCTAGTCATGCCAAAACATACTTCACATATCACATACATTCCAATAATTTCTCAACTCACAACTAGCCAAATCACATGGCTAAGATTATATAATAACTTATACCAAATACTAGCCTATACATGCCATATCTAGCTATATACATTTTCAAAGTGTACCAAAAAGAGTTTAGTAGTGTGATGACGATCCTTGACGGTCCCGAGCCTTTAGTAGCTTAGACGACCTATAAAACAAATAAACAGACACACAAAGTAAGCTTTCCAAAAGCTTAGTAAGTCAATATACAAACAAACTTAGCATAGAATGAATATTATGCAAGTGGATATATTGGCACATCCCAAACACTTAGCATACCATCACAAATGTGCTTTGGTTCATATACTTGTGACCACATTTTCCATATTCACAATAAAATAATAATATGTATACATAGCTCTTTCATAATCATTCTTGCATCTCATTAATCTTCTCATATTCAATCATACTTTTCTTCAATCAAAGTCATATAGGTACTTACCTTTTATACACACTTATTGTACATTCAACGTACCTGAAACAAACATTCGTTCACTTATTTGATCATAGCTTGAATTTATAATTCGTATCACAGGCTTGCCCGTTGAACCTTTAAGAATCTAGTAGGATGCTCAGAAAGATCGAAATAGTCGTACAATGCCAACGTCCCAGACGAGGTCTTACATGGACTTGGATATTGATGCCACTATCCCAGATTGGGTCTTATAAGAATCAATACGATGCCGATGTCCCAAACATGGTCTTACACGTAAAGCTCATATCGATGCCAACGTTCCAGACGTGGTCTTACTCAAAATCTCAAATCAACGCCAACGTCCCTGACGTGGTCTTACATGATAAAACAGAACAGATACCTATGTCATGACATAGCTAATCCTATCTATTCCTAGGTTCGTACAGGACTTTTCAAACATTGTCACTATATCGAACTTATCTCGGAATTCATGTGCATAACCTCTCATAAGCATTTATTAAAAACATTTTTCATACGAGCAACCACAATTTCGTACAAATACGTTTATTTGCATAGTGACTTACATCGTATTTGATTTATCGGAATGAAAATGGCTACTCAGTTACTTTTGCTTTCCCGCGATCTAAGTCTATTATACATATTCAAAATTAACCCTTTTATTCACTAATTCATTCAATTCAATCCAAGGACACATATTTAGGGCTATTTGCAAATTAACCCTCATACTTGCACAATTTATCAATTTAGTCCATTTTTCTCAAAACATCAAATATACAAAATTTGCTCACACACATGCATAGCCGAATCTCCCTAGGGACCATACAAGTATATATTTTCCATAAAATTTGCAATTTAGTCCCTCAAATTACTATTTTCTCAATTTAGCCCTAATTAGCTAAATTCATCAAAAGTTCAAGAACAAAGTATGTTCATCTAGCTCAAATATTTCATTTATCATTATCAAACATCACAAAACTCAACATAACATCAATGGAATTTCTCATGAACAACATCAATTCACAAAATTGAGACATGGGTTTGATAGCACTCGAGGCAACAATTGCAAAAACGTAAAAATTATCAAAAACTGAAATCAAACATACCTTGAATTAAGCTCTCAAATGGCCGAATGCCCTAACTCAATTTTCTTTCTTCTTTCTTTGATTTTCGGTAAAGGGAGAGAAATAAAAGATGAACACTCATCTTTTTGTTTCATTAATCTAATGTTAACAATTCAATTACCAAAATAGCCTTCATTCATATAATTAAAACAATTATACAATATGGGCATTTAAGACTCTTATTCATCCACTATCTATAATTTGGTATAATAACAACATAAGGCCTCCACTTTAACAAAGCCACAACACATTGATACTTTAACAAATAGCAAGCAACTTTCACATTTAATGTAATTCCATCCTTTTGTCAAATTAAACACATAGAAGGACAAATTAACTCATGAAAATTTACCACATGCTTAGTCACATATCAACGGCACAGAAAATAATATTAAAATATTATTCAAACTCAAAATTATGGTCCCAAAACCACTATTCTATCTAAGGTATAAACCGGACTGTTACATCCCTACATGCATTTTTAATGGAAATCACTTAGCAAAAGATGTTTCTATTACATCAAGCTTTCATATTCTTTCATAAAACACCAAAATACATGCATGTCATACATGGGTACATTTTTGAACATCCATTCTAGCTCAACATATAGCTAAAAATAGTTTTCTCATGTTACTAGGACTTCAAAAATACGAAAAATATCAAAAACGGGGCTTGGATACACTCACTAACAAGCTTGAAAAGTTGAAAAGCCCTAACAATGGCTTCTTGAAAATTTCAGTAGCCTTGGAGAAGAAGATGAATGAAATTCTATCATCTTTTCTCATTTTAATCATTTAATTGTCAAATGACCAAAATGCCCTTTTTGTCAAACTTTTAAATTTTAACCCATTCATGCCCAATTTTATCCAAAAAAATTAGAAATTGGAAAAATTGCTCATTAAGGACCTATAATTGATATTCTAAAGCTATTTCATACAAATAACTCCTAGAATTTTACATGCTGCAACTTTTGCAATTTATTCCTTTTTGGACAATTCAATCGCAATTTCACAAAATTGCCTCATGAAACTTTCACACTAACATGCAAACATGACATAAACCTCAAATACTCATACATATACCTCGAATTTATGGCCTTGCACCACTATTCCGACTAGACCCTAAATCGAGATGTTAAAAGACCTTTTCTAGCCACCGGTAGGACATTAATTTTTGTACAGAAAGGTGAATTAACAATGAGAGTTAATGACTAGTAGTAACCTTTAATGTTTTTGATGCCATGAAGTGTGCGATTACAGATGAAGATTGTCACACCATTGGGATTATTAACACAACAATGAAGGAAGAATTAGCATAATCTTGTTACAACAATTCTAATAATGAAGCAAACTCAGTTGAGTTGAATGAAGAAGAACTGATTGAAGAACTTAGTAAACTGATGGAGGCTAAGCAACTTGAAAATGGAGCAATGAGGAGTTTTGAATTTTTTTAATTTATCAGAGCAATCTTTTAAACCTCCTCAACCTTCTATAGATGACCCTCCTACTTTGGAGTTAAAGCATTTTCCACTACATTTAAAGAACTCCTACTTGGGAGACAATAAAACTTTTCCAGTAGTTATCTTTGCAGAGTTAACATTTGATCAATAGGCTAAATTGTTATAAATTTTAAGGAGATTTAAGAAAGCGTTAACGTAGACAATCGCGAATATCAAAGGAATTAGTCCCGCCATTTGCATGCATAAGATTTTACTGGAAGATTTCCATGGTAAGTCTATTAAGCAGCAGAGAAGGCTGAACCCCATTATGAAGGAAGTCGTTGTAAAAGAGACTATCAAATGGCTTTATGCTGGAATAATCTATCCTATTTCTGATAGTTCGTGGGTCTGTTCAATATGTACCCAAGAAAGGGGGTGTTACTGTAGTTAGCAATGATAAAAACGAAGTCATTCCAACTTGTATAGTCATAGGATAGAACATTTGCATGGACTATTGAAAGCTTAACAAAGCAATTAGGAAGGATCATTTTCTTTTGCCATTCATCGATCAAATGTTAGATAAATTAGCGGCAAAAGCCTTTATTACTTTTTGGATGGTTATTTGGGGTATAACTAGATTGCCATAGCTCCTACTGACCAAGAAAAGACTATGTTCATGTATCTTTATGGAACCTTGCTTTCATACGAATGTCGTTTGGGTTGTGCAATGCCTCTGTAACATTTCAGTGTTGCATGATGGCAATATTTTCGGACATGGTGGAGAAATTTTTGGAAGTTTTTATGATAAGTTCTTGGTGTTTGGTGATACTTTTGAACGTTGTTTAAAAAACCTGGAGCTAGTTCTTTATAGGTGTGAAGAGACTGAACTTGTTCTAATTGAGAAAATGACATTTCATGGTTTGTGAAGGCATTGTTCTGGGACCTAAAATTTCACAGTAAGGAATTTTCGTAGACAAAGCAAAGATTGAGGTTATTGAGAAATTGCCACCACCCACTACAGTTAAAGGTATTTGAAGTTTCCTTGGCCATGCAAGATTTTATCGACGATATATTAAGGATTTTTAAAGATATCCAAACCCCTATGTGCATTGTTAGAACATAATAGAGCTTTCAAGTTTGATGAGCCTTATGTGCAACCATTTGAGGAAATGAAAAAGCAACTAGTAACAGCACCGATTGTCATAACACGATCCTTTTAAACTTATGTGCGATGCCAATGATTTCGTTGTAGGAGCAATGCTTGGGGAAAGGAAGGATAAAGTGTTTCATGCCATCGACTATGCAAGCCAGACGTTGACAGATACACAGTTGAACTACGCTACTAATGAGAAGGAACTATTAGCTATGGTATTTTTGTAACACCTTTTACCCATGTCCGATACCAGTACAGGGTACGAGGCATTACCTAACTTAAACGCATGTATTCATTCAATTCTGAATCATAAAAATCCTTTCGAATTTAAAAATTTTCAAACTTCATCTTAATATCTTTAATATAGGCCTACGAGGCCCAAAACACATTTTAGAAATGGTTTGGAATCAAATCAAACTCTTTAGAAGATCTCTGGAAAGACTTAGAAAAATTCTCATCATACAGTCCACACGCTCGTGTGGAGGAAGGGACACGCCCGTGTGGCATATCACATGCACGTGTTCCACACCCGTGTAAATTTATTTTTTAATTCGAACCTACAGGGGTTTTCTTACAGTCGGACACACGCCCATGCCCATAGTCCGTGTCCCTCACACGGCCTAGACACGCCCGTGTGCAAAAACCTTGACATTCTATTTCTGACGTCGTCACTCCATATATATCACACAGCCAAGGCACATGCCCATGTCCTTAGACCGTGTGGCAAATTAAATTCCTAAATTTAGGTGCAGATTTCACACTACTGCACACGCCCATGTCTTAGGCCGTGCCTCCCACTGATTGAGACACACGACTAGTGTCTCTGCCTGTGTGGTTACTCTTGAAACATCTTGACTTGCGAACTTAGCATACAAGGGGACACATAGCCTAACTACATGCCTATGGGGCAGACCATATGTCGCACACAGCCTAGACACACACTTGTGTGCCTACCAGTGTGGACAAGAACAAGGCTATTTGCCAAGCACTTTTTGCCACTCCAACTTATACCACATAAACTACATCAAGCAACCAACCTATTTATGCATAAATACCCCAATTAAATAACCATGCAACTTGCACATTCATGAGTAACCTCATCATTTTATAGATTAATAGTAAAGAGCCATCAACTATGGTCTTATACAAAAGAATTCATCCTCAAATGAGCCAACACATTTGGCCAAAACAATATGAAAATTCAACTAAATATAAGTCCCTATACATGCCATACACAAAATACTAAATCTAACTATACCAAAATATGTGGATAGTGTGGGTGATCCTCCGACTTTATCCTTATCCTAAGCTAACACTTCAGCACTATAAAACAAGGGAAAAGAGAAAGGAGTAAGCTTTAAGCTTAGTAAGTCTATATGTAAACAATAAACATCATAACACATACTTATCAATCGAGAACAATACATACTAAATAAGAACAATTCAGATCCTCTTAACCATACTTACTCATTTCAAACCTCACCACATCCCAACACATATCATAAAACATTGCTCACTTTTACATGTACTTATACCCTGCACTTATCAGCACAATGCCACATGTAATTTCATTTAGACAAGTTTCTCAATGAACGCTTTAGAATAATGTTAAATACTTGGTTGTTTCGCACACAGCCCACCATTTAATAATTAAGAAGGTGGTATCGCACACAGCCCACCAATAATTACATGTTTACGGTGGTATCGCACACAACCCACCATTAATAAATAAAAAAGTGGTATCGCACACAACCCACTAATAATAAATAAATACGGTAGTATCGCACACAGACCACTAATAATTACATGTTCAAGGATATTTATCCGTACCCATTTTCCTATTTTGAAGGTTCATCCAATAATTTCCTCACTCTCTATCATTTCAATAAATCTCACCAATAAGCGTTTACATTCACGCAATGCATTAATAGGTAAAAGCATATGTAATAAGGATGTATCGTTTACACATAAACTTACCTCAATACAAAATATGTCAGTTTGTAATTTAGTCCGTAACCTAGCCTTTTCCCCGATCAAGGTTGATTCCACGTTCTTCTTGATCTATAATGACATATTTAACTTATTATATAACCAAATTATTCAAAACATTTCAAAATTTCTATTTTAGAAAAATTACCATTTTGCCCCTATACTTTCACAAAATTACACTTTTGCCCTTAGGCTCGTAAAATGAAATGTGTTCATTTTTCACATATCCAAGCCTAGATGATTCATTTTATCTCTTATAGCAACTCACAATTTCAATTATTTCACACACTTATTATTTATTTTATAACTTTTACAAAGTAGTCCTATTAGGAGTTTTCATGCAAAATCCTTTGACAAAAGTTGTTCTTTAACCCACTAAGATTATTTTCTTCCATAAAATTTCAACAACCAACATAAAATGTTCACATGGAAAATCCCTAGCCTCTCAACCATTTTGCAAAATAGTCCTCTCATTAGCTATAGATTAAGCTTCAGGGGTTCTAAAAATACAAAAATCATCAAAATAACCATCATAATCACTTACTTGCAAGAGGATAGCTTGGCTGAAAGTTTGAGCTTCAAAAACCCCTATTTCTTGCTAAAATTTTGGTGGAGGATGAAGGAGAATGAAAAAGATGATAGCTTTCTTGTTTTTCTCTTATTTTATTCAATTAAGTCACCTAATCCACCAAACATTGACTAAATTAAGTCTCTTTTCCCCCTAGGCCAAGCTATTGCCTTTAAAAAGGCCTAATTGCACATTTAGAACCTCTAATTAAAATTCTATAGTTATTTGACACCTCTAGCTTGTAAAATAAAACTTTCACACATTATGCGATTTGTCCTTTTTCGCAATTAAACATGCAATCACCAAAATTAATGCATTAAAATTTTCATGCACTCATATAATCATGATATAACACATATAATAATATTAAAATAATTTCTTTGGTCTCGGATTAGTGGTTCCAAAACCATCGTCCCAACTAGCCCCAAAATCGAGGTCATTACAATTTGCATTTGACAAATTCAGATCCTATTTAGTCGGCACCAATATTACAGTTTATATGGATCATTCTACGATTAAGTATTTGGTGACTAAGAGATACGCCAAGCCACGATTAATTTGGTGGATATTGCTGCAACAAGAATTTAATCTAGACATTCAAGATAGGAAAGGTACAGATAACTAAGTACCTAATCACTTGTCGAGACTTGAAGCAGGAAATGAAGACAGCAATATTCAACTCACTAAGGAGGATTTTCCAAATGAGAAACTTTTGGTTGCCATGGCATTACCTTGGTATGCAATATTGTCAATTTCTTAGTAAGTGGATTACTGCCATCTAAGCTCAACAATCAAAGATGAAGGAAATTTCTCCATAATGCCAAGCAACATTATTAGGACTTGGTCATTTTTATATGTGTCATAATTGATTTGGCCACATGTGTTGGCTTATATTGGTTGAAAGTTCATTTTGTATAAGGCCATTGAAAATTGGCTACAATTGGTATGGATAATTTATATGATGATGCCTTTCATAGAGGTGGGGATTTAAATTATTTGATATGATAAGCATGTGATGTTTGTGTATGATAGATGGTAGCATGTGAATGATGGGTTGATGTTTTGATTTTGGCTGATTTGGTTTTATGTAAATGCTTGGATTGGTGTCATATGATGCTGTGTATGTATGTACAAGTAAGGGTGGAAAAATGGCTTGGTAAATAGCCTTATTTTTGTCCACACGGGTGTGTGTCTAGGCCGTGGGTGACACACGGTCTGCAGCACGAGCATGTGTTCCGGTCGTGTGTCCCCTGTACCTTAATTTTTAGAAACAGAATGACCAGAATATAGCACATGGGTAGAGACACGAGTGTATGCCTCAGCCGTGTGAAGTCTGCACCTATTTTATGAAAAATTATGAAAATTAAATCGACCACACGGCCTAGCATACGGGCATGTGGCACAGTCGTGTGGCACAAGTAAGAGAACTCCCTATTTTGAACATGGCCTGTAGCACGGGCGTGTCCAAGGGTCACACGGGTGTGTCCTTTGGACCACACGAGTATGTGAGCCTTGTAACATGAAAAATTTTCTAAGTTTTATAAAATTTTTTAAAGTTCTCGGTTTAGTCCCAACCACTTCCAAAGCATGTACTGAGCCTTGTAGGCGTTTTAGGGATGATATGAATGTGTATGAAAAGTTTTAATTTGAATGGAAATTTATGACTCAGAAATGTATGTTTGCTTGTGTTTATGTCCGGTAATGCCTCGTACCCTGTTCCGATGTCGAATACGGGTAAGGGGTGTTACACATTATTGGGGAGCTCTCATACTTCGTGATAAACATTAATTACTCTTTGAACTACGTAGTGTTTTCTTTAGCCTACTTTTATTTAATTAATTTGCTTTTGATTTATTTCTTTTATCGATTTAATTAATTTTTATTTCTTTTTTTTATTGCAGGTAGATTTTGGCCCAGGCTTTGTAATAGTTAGCCCACTTAGTATACTTGCAAATTTTTAGCTTAATTTTGATATTATTTTTCTTTTCCGCCTAATTTTTACTTTACTGGTAATAGTCTATAATTTCAAGCTAATTTTATCCCTTATGTCACTACTATATTTTCTCTAATTTTTACCCTAATCGATTCATTTTCTTTCTCCAAGTTATTTTCAACTTCTTCTTTTTCACCATTTTCAATTTTTTCTCCATAACTGTAAAGGTCTTAACTTTTTCTTTTTACAGTTACTATTTCTTCTCAGATGGCTCGACATATGCCATCTTTATCAACCTCTATGCCTCCAAGAACATTTTTCAGTAAGGCTACTGAAGAAAAGTACAACATGAACACATCAAAGTGACCATTTTGTATAGAAAAAGGCTTTCTTTTTCAAGACGTAGCCTTTATAGGATACACTGAAGCAATTTCTTCAATGGTAGAGAAACATGGATGGAAACTCTTTTGCCTTCATCCTAACGATGTTCTCACGAAAGTTGAAAAGGAAATTTATGCTTATTTAACCTCTCCAGATAATGCTTTCATCTATGTACGCGGTGCTTTGGTGTTATTCGATGAATACTCCATCAATGTACAATATGGTTTACCTGAAGGCCCTGATAAACATTCTGAACTTGTCAAGATAATAATAGTAGAAGGACTCAATCAAGTTCTTGAGGATTTTCGCGTGGAAGGGACCAAATGGAAAGTTTCTAGGAATGACTGCTACACCATCGACCGTGTTTTTTGAAGATTCATTGTAGCGTATGGTATTATAACAGCCAGATTTAGGGGCTAGTCGAAACAATGATCTCGGGATCACTAATCTGAGGTCGAAGAAAATTATTTTAATGTTATTTTATGAGTTAAAGTCTGATTATATAGGTGCATGAAAGTTTTGGTGCTTTAATTTTAGTGATTTCATGCTTAATCATGAAAAAGGACTAAATCGCATATAGTGTGAAAGTTCTATTTTATAAGCTAAAAGCTCCTAATAGCCATGGAATATTAATTAGAGGTCTTTAAAGGGCAATTAGCCCCTTAAATCAAAGTTGGCCGGACATAGGGGACAAAATGAGGTTAAAATTGGTCAATTAGGTGGGTTAGGTAGATTAAATTGAAAGAAATAAAGAAAGAAAGAAAAAGATGATATCTCACTATTCATCCACCTCCTTCCACTGAAGTTTCCAGCAAAATAAGGGTTTGAAAGCTTAAAATTTTCAGCAACTTGTCCTCCTTACAAGTAAGTGATTTTGGTGACTTTTCTTGATGATTTTTGTACTTTTAGGACCTTGTATCATGATCTTACTAATGAGGGGTCTATTTTGCAAAATGGTTAAGAGTTTAGAGTTTTCCATGTGAATAATTATGTTGGTTTCTGCATTTTTATGGAATAAAATGAGTCTTAGTTGTTAGATAAGCAACATTTGTGAAAGGTGTTTCCATGAAAACTCCTTAAAGCACTTTGTTGTAAAGGTTGTATAATAAGAGGTAAGTATGTGAAATAATGGGTTTTGATGGTCTCCATTTTACCTAGGCTCATTAAAGAAAGAAATTTGATTAGAATTGATTTCCGAGCCTAGGGGTAAAATAGTCATTTTATAAAGTTTAAGGGCAAAATAGTGATTTTGCCAAAATATGATTCTTGAAATACATATGTTAATTTCATTATTAAACGAGCTAATTTGCTACTATATAGATCAAGAAGAACGAAGGATTAACCTTGACCGAGGTAAAGGCAAGGTATCGAATTAAATCGGTAAGTGACCTATTTTGAAACCGAGGTAAGTTTGTATGTGATAAATTCAACATTACTGCTAGTATGTTTGAGAATATTTGATATTATAATGATGCATGATATTCTACGAAATTGAGTAATGGTGTTGAATGAGGAAGATGATGAAAGTTGAGATGTTGAAGTCCCGGTTGGACTATAATAAATGTGTGAATACTAGCATCGAGACATGAGATGGATAAGGTAACGTGTAAGACCATGTTTGGGACATGGCCTTGGCACCAAGTTGAAATCCCGTATAATACCATATCTGAGATATGGCATCGGCATTGAATAAGAAAAATCGTATAAGACCATATTCGGGATGTGGCATCGATAATTGATAAGAGATCTCGTATAAGACCATACTTGGGATATGGCATCGGCACTTAGAGGTGACCCCATGTAAGACAACATTTGGGATGTGGCATTGACTTCGTGTTTATGTTAATGACGATGAATATGCATATTTGAGTATCCCTATTGATTTAGTGGGATAAATAGATAAGCTTGGAAATAGAAATGAGATTAGTACTAAAGTTATGTGCTTGAGTGAATATAGGTACCCGTGAGTAATTCATAACGAATGTTTACGATTTGTGGCATGGTATGTATTAGATAAGAACAAGTACTAGTAAGTTATGGAAAAGTGGTTAAGACTTTGTGTGGTTATCTAATGCCATGAATGGATGACATGATGAGCTTTAGATTGCTATTTACTTTCATGCAAACTTACTAAGCTTTATGCTTACCCCTCTCATTTCCTTTTCCTTGTAGTATTGCTAATATAACTTGAGGATCGTGGGACGTCGGAGTTTGGAGTCATACTATCGACATCCCTTTGGTATAACAAAGTTAGATTTATTTTGAGTATGGCATGTATAGGACTTGGTCATTTTGTTATGTCATATTTGTTAGCCAAAATGTTAGCTATTTATGTTATCAAATTCATTTCGTAAGTGGTCATTGGAATTGGACCAATACTTGACAAGTTTATATATATTCAATGACGATGAAATTCATGAAGTATATGCTTATGTGGATGCCTTGATTTTGAGTTCTTAGAAGTGTCTTATAGTCATAATGTATGTTGAATTGAATTGGTATAAGTATGGTTGCTTTGTAGGGTGGCATTTGGCTTGGTAGACAACCTTCCAAATGTCCACATAGGTAGACACACCGGCGTATGTCTAGGCCGTGTGTGACACACGATCAGCCCCATGGATGTGTGGCTAGGCTGTGTGTCCCTTGCATGTTAGTTTTGCAAGTCTGTATGCTCAGTAGTAAACACACGGCAGAGACACGACCATGTGTCTCAGCCGTGTGGAAGGCACGGCCACAGACATGGGCGTGTGCCCAAGCCGTGTGAAGTCTACACCTGAATTTGGAATTTAATTCGCCACACGGTCGAAGGGCAAGGGTGTGTGACTGGCTGTGTCATACAAGTCAGTGTCAACTACGGGCCAAACACACGGGCGTGTGACAGGCTGTGTGATGCAAGTTAGTGTCGACCATGGGTGTGGAACACGGGCGTGTGAAATGCCACACGGGCGTGTCCCACTCTTCACGGGCGTATGGCCCTGTTTCATGTCAAAATTTTCTAGGTGTTTGAAAGTTTCCAGTTTGGTCTCGAAGCATCTCGAGTACTTGTATAGGATCTTGTAGACCTACAATAAAGACATTACGAATGTAAATGAAAAAGTTTTAAGTTAGAACAAAATTTTATGGCCAATATTGTATGTTTAAGCAAGTTAAGCCCGGTAATACCTCGTACCCAGTTTTGGAGTCATATACGGGTAAGGGGTGTTACATTTAGTGGTATCAGAGTCGATTTTAGGACTAATGTAGCGTAAGTATGAGTCTAGCTATACATGCCATAAGTAAGAGTATTTATGTAATGATAGTGTGACGACTCCTGACGATTTAAATTGTGTTTCTATATAATAAATGGATCCTGATCCTGATCGAGTTACGGTTGATGATGCTGCAAGTAATGCACCGACTCCCGTGCAAGGGATCGCGCCAATAGAGAGTAGACTCGAGACTTTGGGTTAGGGAGAAGAGGCTCGAGAAGCCTTTCTCCATATGATGAGCAATTGGTACATTGAGTACATTTGAGCAAATCCCAATGCTCAAGCCCCTCCACCCCCGCCTATTCCTCAGCCCTCTCTTGTAGCTCCTCAAGTGGATGAAGTAGTAAGAAGGAAAGGTCTCCGGTCGATAAGATTCAAAAACAAGGAGCGGAAGAATTTTGGGCTAGTAAGGACGATGACCTGGAGAGGGTAGAATTCTGGCTTGAGAATACCATCCAAGTATTCGATGAGTTATCATACACACTTAAAGAGTGCATGAAGTGTGCGGTATCTCTCTTGAGAGATTCAGCTTATCAGTGGTGGAGCACCCTTGTGTCGGTGGTACCAAGGGAGAGAGTAAATTGAGAATTCTTCCAAGAGGAGTCCCAAAAGAAGTACATTAGTCAAAGATTCATCGACCAGAAAAGAAATAAGTTATAAGAGCTGAAGTAAGGTCGAATGACAGTGACCGAATATGAGCGTGAGTTTGTAAGGCTCAGTAAATGCACTCGAGAGTGCGTATCGACGGAAGCCATCATACGCAAAAGATTCGAGGATGGGTTAAATGAGGATGTCCGTTTGTTTGTTGGTGTCCTCGAACTAAAAGAGTTTGTGGTGATGGTAGATCGAGCCTATAAGGCTGAGGAACTAGTCAAAAAGAAAAATAAAGATGAAATTGAGTTTTGCTACTCGAAGAAGAGATAGTTAGGCAAGTCATTCCAATCTTCGTCTAAGAAGTCATGAGAGTTTACTGTTCGATCAGCTACTTCAGCTGGATTTTCAAACAAAAGTAAAGGTAAGCAGTACCCAGGATCAAAGGCTCATACTACTTTTGTTGCTAGTGTTGGCAACGCTCAACCAAGTAGACCGGAGTGCCCGCAGTGTGGCAGACGTCATCCCGATAAATGTCGAGCAAACGAGAAGGCTTGTTTTAAGTTTGGATTTCTAGACCATTTTATCAGAGATTTCCCCGATGTGGGTGAGAAAGAGAAGCCTCAGAATGCAAGACCAGGAAGTACTACTAGGGGAAGACCATAGAGAAACCCAGGAAATAAAATGAATAGCAAGAATACATCTAGAGAGCAGACTACAAGAGCTAAGGGTATAGCACCGGTGAGAACATATGTCATTCGTGCTCGTAAGGAGGCGTCCTCCCGACATAATTACGGGTACATTTTCTCTCTTTGACACTCGTGTTGTAGCTTTAATTGATCCGGGATCTACCCATTCGTATATTTGCATGAAATTAGTCCCTAGCATAAGCATGCCTATAGAGTGTACTGAATTTGTAATAAGAGTGTCAAATCCCCTAGGCAAATATGTGTTGGTCGATAGAGTATATAAATGTTGCCCATTGATAATTAAGGGTCATTGCTTTTCGGCTAATCTTATGTTATTGTCGTTTGATGAATTTGATATCATCCTTGGGATGGATTGGTTAGCTACTCATAATGTGATACTGAATTGTGGGAGAAAATTTATTGATTTGAAATGTGAAAGTGAAGATCTTATCTATGTTGAATCAAATGAGCAAGATAGATTGCAAGTGGTGATATCTTCTTTGTTGACTCAAAAGTATCTAAGAAAGGGGTACGAAGCTTACCTTGCCTTTGTGATGAATACTAAAGAGACATGAGTTGAAAATTGAGTCGATACCCATAGTATCGAGTATCCAGATGTCTTCCCGGAGGTATTACCAGGGCTACCTCCAGTTAGAGAGATTGAATTTGGGATTGAGTTAGCTCCTGGCACGCCCCCATTTCTATTGCTCCATACAGAATGGCTCCAACCGAGCTAAAAAAGCTGAAAGCACAGATTGCAAGAGTTGATGATAAAGGCTTTACAAGATCGAGTTATTTTCCGTAGGGTGCTCCCGTTTTATTTGTGAAAAAGAAAGATGGTTCCATGAGGTTGTGTATAGATTATAGGCAGCTCAATAAGGTAACCGCAAAGAACAAGTACACGTTGCCAAGAATCAATGATTTGTTTGACTAATTTAAGGGAGTTACAGTATTTTCAAAGATAGACTTGAGGTCTGGATATTATCAGTTGAGAGTCAAGGACTCAGATGTGTCAAAAACTGCATTTTAGATGAGGTATGGTCACTACGAATTCTTGGTCATGCCTTTCGGTTTAACCAATGCCCCTGCAATCTTCATGGATTTGATGAATCGCATTTTTCGGCCATATTTGGATAAATTTGTTATGGTCTTCTGTAACAGCCCAAAATAGGGCCTAATCAGAATAGTGGTTTCGAGACCACAAACTCGAAGTAAAAATATTTAATTTATGATTGTTTTAGAGTCTATGATATGTTGGGTGATGGCGTGCAAATTTTGTTAAGTAATTTTTATCGATAAAGTGCCCAATTTTATTATTGGGATTAAATTGCATTAATTGAAAAATATGAGTTCTAGAACATAAGTACTTGATTTAAATGGGGGTTTAAACTAGAGATCTTTAAATAGCAAATAAACCATCATATTTTGTTATGGACAAAACTAGTCATGGAAGGGTAAAAACTGAAGGTTTGTCATTTGGGTCATTTTAAGGCCTAAAAAACAAAATTGAAACCCAAACATCTGCTCATTCTCTTCTCCATGCCGCCGAAATATTCAAGAAGCCATGACTAGGGTTTCAAGCTTTTTCAAAGCTCAATTGTAAGTGCATTTGAGCCAAGTTTTTAATGTTCTTCGTATTTTTGAGATCCTAGAAGCTTAACCTTTCTATGTTTACCATTTATTTGCATGAAAAATGAAGTTTAAAAATTGACCCATGCTAGATAATTGTGCATTTTGATGTTTAATAGTAGAATAAGGGTGCACGAGGTTAGGAGAACGATTTTTGCTAAGTGATTTTCGTTGAAAATGGTTAAAACGGGTTAATTTGTAAAATTGGTAAATGCTCCTAAAAGTGTGAAATAATAAGAATTTGAGGTTACTTTAGAAGAGAACAAGGTTCGTCTGACCTTGAATTTTATAGAAATTGAATAAAAATCATATTACGAGCCTAGGAGCACAATCGTAATTATGAGAAAGTTTAGGGGCCAAATTGTAAATTTGCCGTAGTATGATTTTTGTATTAAAATGAGTAATGTGAGTGATAATTAAGTGAAATGTGACATTTTAGATCAAAGAAATTGATATTTGGACAAAGTGCGGGAAATGTCAATCAAAATTAGAGATTGAGTCGAGATAAATTCATATGGTTAGATACATAGTGAGCGATTATTAAATTTGAATTGAGATGATGTATTATTTTTATATGATCTGGTTTATACCTAGTCGAGCAGTGGTTTTGGGACCACAAATCCGAGTCTGAATAATATTTTAATATTATTTTACATGCATTTGATAAATGATTAAGCATGTGCTAAAGTTTCGTAAGTTTATTTGTCCGTCTGTGTGTTTAATTTGATGAAAAGGATTGAATTGCATTGAAATGAAAATTTGCATGTTTTATGAAAAGATGCCTATTTGTTATTTCTTTATAAGTGTGAGGACTTATGTGGCAATTAAGCCACTACTATTGTTAGTGGACGGAAAGCTATTAAATGAATAAGTTTTATATGTTAAAATTGATGGTTAATATTTATATGTTAATGTTATATGACATTTTATATTATAATAAAAAGAAAACAAGAGTAAGTGGCCTTATTCTTATTATCTTCTTGCCAAAATTCATAAGAGAAAGAAAAGAAAAACAAGCTAGGGTTCGGCCATTGAATTGCATAATTAAGGTAAGTTTTGGCTTTAGATTTTGATGATTTTTATGTTTTTGAGATTGTTGCTTAGTTTACTATCAAGCCCATGTCAAAATTTTGTGTATTGATGATATTTGTGAGTCGTGCCATTGATGAAATGGTGAGCTTTGTGATGAGTTTAGGTGTTAAATGAAAGATATGTGTTTAATGAACATGCTTTGTTCTTGAAATTTTAATGAATTTCGCTAATTAGGGCTAAATTGAGATAATAAAAATTTGAGGGACTAAATTAAAATTTTGATGGAAATTATGGGCTTGTTTGATGTTCATAAGCATTCGGCTAAGCATAGATATGTGATGAATTTGTGTATTTGATGTTTTGAGAGAAATGGACTAAATTGATAAATTATGTAAATGTGAGGGTTAAGTTGCAAATAACCCAAAATATGTGTATTTGGATTGAATTGGATGAGTTAGTCAATTAAAGGGTTAAATTTGAATATGTTTAGATCAAGAACCGAAGAAATCGGGCTTAGATCGCGGGAAAGCTAAAATAATCGAGTAGCCATTTCCATTTCGTTAAATCGAATCCGAGGTAAGTTATTATGCAAATAAACGTATTTGTATTGAACTGAGTATGTTTATATGACTAATGTTAACGATGAATGCTTATGAGATAATCTGTACATGAATTCGCGATAAGGTTGACTTAGTGACAATGTCAGAAGTCCGTCTGAATCTAGGAATAGATAGGATTATCTACGTCATGACATAAGTGTCTATTACATTTTATCATGTAAGACCACGTCTGGGACGTTGGCGTTGATTTCAGATTTCATGTAAGACTACGTCTAGGACGTTGGCATCGATATGAGATTTACGTGTAAGACCATATGCAGGACATTGGCATCGTATTGATTAAGTGTAAGACCTATGCAGGACAATGGCAATGATATCGAGTACATGTAAGACCTAAATGCAGGGCGTTGGCATTATATGACTATTTCGAGCTTTTTGAGTATCCTATTAGGTTCCTAACGGTTCAACGGGCAAGTCTATGATACGAATAGCTATGTGAATTGTAAATCCATTTTAGGTACGTTGATGTATGCACTAAGTGTGTATACAAGGTAAGTATCTATATGATCTTACTATGATGATTATGTATATTAGAATAATAATATGGTATATGACAGTTTGCATGAAAGAGCTATGTATATATAAGATTTTTGAATTGATGAATGTGGCAAAATGTGGCCAAGTACATGAACCAAAGCATACATGTGATAAATTTGCTATGAAAGTTAATTGTGCCAATGTTCCTATATGCCAATATGCCTTTCATGTTAAGTTTATTTGTACATGACTTACTAAGCTTTTGGAAAGCTTACTCTGTATGTGTTTTCTCTGTTTTATAGATCGTCAAAGCTACTTGGCTCGGGGACCGTCGATGATTGTCATCACACTACTTAGCTTGTTTTGGTACATTTTGGAAATGTATATAGCTAGATATGGCATGTATAGGCTAGTTATTTGTATAAGCGTGAGACTTGAACTTAGCCATGTGATTTGGCTAGTTATGTATTGGTAATATGCTTTAATGAATCTGTTATATGATGTATATTTCGTAGGGTTTGAAAGCATAAGAAATGATTAGGTTTAAGGTAAGTATATAGATGAAATTTTGAGCATATATGTTTAACAAAAAAGTTGAACTTGTGAATGGTAAGTATGGATAAATTATGCTTGTATATTCATAAGTTTTAGTCTTGTAAACTTGGCATGATCAGTATTGGACTGGATTGTAGAAATGGATGATTATTTTGATATGTTTTTGGTTGTCATATGTACAAGAGATGTGTTGGTAATTTGCTTGTAGGAATGACCCTAGTTGGGTGGCATTTTGGCCTTGCAAATGGCCTATAATGTAACACAGGTGTGGCACAGGCGTGCCTAGTGACACAGGGTAAAGTCGTTAGCTAGCTTAAGAGCATCTGACCATGGTACAGGCGTGCACGATAGCCGATGTGAAGAAGTCAATATATGGCCTAAGAATACACGGCCTTAGTACACGGGGGTGCTTGGTGACCGTGGAGCTAAGTCAGGTTCAACCATGGGGAAGACACACGGATGTGTCTAGTAGCCGTGGGAGGCACACAGCCTGCCTACACGGGCGTGTAACCCCTAAAACTTTGAAAAGTTTTTAATTTTCAAAAATTTTTGTATGTGTTTCGGTTTAGTCCCGACCCTATTTCAAAGCATGTTTTTGGTCTCAATGACCTACATAGGGGACTTTATGATTGTATATGATAGTTTAATTTACAAATTGTCTGATAAAGTTTTTGATCTGTTAGGTAATGCCCTTAACCTTAATCTGGCGATGGATATGGGATAAGGGTGTTACATTTGATTGGTATCAGAGCTACGGTTTCATCATTCTCGGACTAACATAGCGTGTCAGAGTCTAGCTGTACATGCCATATATTTAAAATGTGATAGTGTGATGAATCCTGACGTATAAAATGTGATTTTTGTATAGTAATGGATCCCGAAAGAGCCGTAGCTGACGATATAGAAAGTAATGTGCCTGCTCCCGCATAAGGGATAGCGCCCTCTGATCCGAGACCGGCTACGAGTGGTCAAGAGGGAGAAGCTAAACAAGCTTTCTTCCAGATGATGAGGAATGGTTCATTCAATTTGTAAGAAATAACCCGACTATTTTGCAACCCCCGCCCCCTGTTAATCCCCCTCAAACATCCGATATACCTCTGATTGCAAATTTGAATTTGTGGAATAAGCCTCCGGTTGACACGATCCTTAAATATGGGGCTGAAAAGTTCCGGGCTACTAATGATGATGATGCTAAAAAGGCTGACTTCTGGTTAGAAAATACTATCTAGGTATTTGATGAAATGTTTCTGACTCCGAAAGAATGTATAAAGAGCGTCGTATCATTACTTCGAGATGCAGCTTATCAATGGTGGAAAACTCGATTTACATTGTTAGAAAGAGCGAGTTACATGGGACTTCTTCGGATCGAGTTAGGAAGAAATACATCGATGATAGATTCATCGATCGAAGCGCAAGGAATTTTGGAACTAAAAGCAGGCGAATAGTATTATTGAGTATGAACAAGAATTCGTGAGATTAAGTTAGTATGCCCGAGAATGAATGTCATCTGAAGCAATAATGCGCAAAAGATTCGAAGATGGTCTTAATGAAGATATTCGTTTATTAGTTGGGATCTTAGAAATAAAAGAGTTTGTTGTACTCGTTGATCAAGCGTGCAAAGTTAAGGCACTCGGGAAAGATAAAAGAAAAGCTAAGTCTGAAGCTCGAGATATGAAATAGAGATTTTTGAACAAATCATTTCAGTCTGCTCTGAAAAGATTCAGAGATGATCAAAGTCGTTCAAGAGACAATGTGGGCCATTCGAATAGAAATCAAGTTAGATCAAAAATGAGTTCCAAAACTCCAACAGCTTCAGTGGCCAGTGTTGGAAATGTCCGGACTGAGAGACCTGAATGTAAACATTGTGGAAAAAGGCATCCAGGAAGTTGTAGATTAAATGACAGAGCTTGTTTCAGATGTGGACCACTTGATCATTTTATCCGTGATTGCCTTGAGTCTGTCGAGCTAGAGACTGTTCAGAATCTGAGATCTGATATTGCACCTGTGAGAGGTAGACCTTCAAAGAATGTAAGAAATGCCAGTGGTAGTCAGAGAACTACAAGAGACACTGTTGCAAGATCTGAAGCTAGAGCGCCTGCCAGAGCATATGCTATCTAAGCTCGTGAAGAAGCTTCATCTCCAGATGTTATAACAGGTACTTTTACTCTTTATGATACCTCTATGATTGCATTGATAGACCCTGGTTCTACACATTTGTATATATGCATGAATTTAGTATGTAGTAAGACTTTGCCTGTAGAGTCTACTAAGTTTGCTATAAAAGTATCGAACCCCTTAGGTAAAAGTGTCCTTGTTGACAAAGTATGCAAGAATTGTCCGTTAATGTTTCGAGATATCAGTTTCCCTGCTAATATGATGCTTTTGCCATTTGATGAGTTCGATATCATTTTGGGTATGGACTGGTTGTCTTTACATGATGTTGTTGTGAACTGTAAAAGAAAGACTATTGATTTGAAATGTCTGAATAATGAAATCGTACGGGTTGAGTCTAATGATTTAAATGGATTGTCTACTGTGATATCGATATTGAAAGCTCAAAGATATGTGAAAAAGGGATATGAGGCATATTTTGCTTATGTGATTGATTCTAAAGTGTCTGAGAAGAAAATTAAATCAATTCCTATTGTATGTGACTATTTTGATGTATTTCCTGAAGAGTTACCGGGTTTGCCTCCGATTCATGAAGTTGAGTTTGGTATTGATCTATTACCTGGTACGACACCTATTTCAATAGCTCCGTATAGAATGGCACCAATAGAGTTAAAAAAGTTAAAGTCACAGTTGCAAGAATTGACTGATAGAGGGTTCGCTAGACTGAGCTTTTCACCTTGGGGTGCTCCTGTTCTGTTTGTGAAAAAGAAAGATAGCACGATGAGAATGTGCATCGATTATCGTCAATTGAATAAAATGACCATAAAAAATAAATATCTGTTGCCCAAAATTGATGACTTCTTTGATCAGTTAAAAGGAGCTACTGTATTTTCCAAGATTGATCTGATATTGGGATACTACCAGTTGAGAGTGAAAGATTTAGATATACCAAAAACTACTTTCAAAACGAGGTACGGGCATTATGAGTTTTTAGTTATGCCATTTGGATTAACCAATGCCCATGCTATTTTTATGGATCTGATGAACAGAATTTTCAGACCGTACCTAGATTAATTTGTGGTAGTGTTTATAGATGACATATTGATTTATTCACGTGATAAAAATGAGCATGCGGAACATTTGAAAATTGTGTTACAAACTTTGAAAGAAAAGCAATTGTATGCAAAATTCAGCAAATGTGAATTCTGGTTGCATGAGGTTATTTTTACGGGACATATTGTGTAAACACGGGATTCGAGTTGATCCTAGCAAGATTTACGCTATTCGGATTGGAAACCTCCAAGGAGCGTGCCCTAAGTCCATAGCTTTACGGGTTTAGTGGTTATAATCATCGATTTGTAAAAGGATTTTCAATGATAGCTATTCATTGACTAGACTACTTCAAAAGATGTTAGATTTGAATGGTCTGATAAATGTCAAAAAACTTTTGATCAGTTGAAAAATCTATTAATAGAAGCTCTACTGTTAGTACAACCAGAATTGGGTAAAGAATTTGTTAAATACAGTGATGCTTCGTTAAACGGTCTGGGATGTGTTTTGATGCAGGAAGGCAAAGTTGTAACTTATGCCTCGAGGCAATTGAAGCCTCAGGAAAAAAACTATCCGACGCACGACCTTGAGTTAGCTGCAATTGTATTTGTACTGAATATCTGGCGCCATTATCTGTATGGTGAAAAATGTCATGTATTTTCAGATCATAGAAGTCTGAAATATCTGATGACCCAAAAATATTTGAACCTGCGTCAAAGAAGATGGTTAGAGCTGTTAAAAGATTATGAGCTTGTGTTTGATTATCATCCGGGTAAAGAAAACGTTGTTGCTGATGCGTTGAGTAGAAAATCATTGTTTGCATTACGTGCTTTGAATGCTCAGTTAGATTTGTCTGATGATAGTTTTTTTATAGCGGAATTAAAAGTGAAACCGTTGTTCTTACAGTAAATATGTGATGCTCAGAAAGTTGATAATGAATTGTTTTCGAAACGAGCTTAGTGTGTAACAACCCGATTTAGGGGCTAGACAGAACAGTGATCTCAGATTGGAGATCGGGTATTCTTGAAAGTGTCGCCTTCGAAGAAGATTCTCAGATTCGGTCATAAAGGCAAATTGAGTCCAAGATTTATTGGACCGTATGAAATCACTGAACGTATCGGATCGGTTGCTTATAGATTACAGCTACCACCTAATTTGGAAAAGATACATAATGTCTTCCATGTTTCGATGCTTCATAAATATCGATCAGATCCATCGCATGTGATTTGCCCAACAGAAGTTGAGATTCAACCTGATATGACCTACAAAGAAGAGTCGATCCGTATCCTGACTCGGGAGGTAAAAGAATTAAGAAATAAGAGAATTCCCTTAGTTAAAGTGTTGTGGCAAAAGCACGGAGTTGAAGAAGCAATTTGGGAATCGGATGATTTGATGAAAGAGCGTTATCCGAACCTTTTTACCGGTAAAATTTTCGAGGACGAAAATCCTAATGGGGGGAGAGTTGTAATAGTCCTAAGTTGACCCTAATCGGAATAGTGGTCTCGAGACCACGAATCCGAATTAGAAAAATATTTTTCTTGATTGATTTGGTGCCTATGTTAAGTAATTGAGCATGAGTAAAAATATCGTAGTACGATTTAATTGTTGGGAAGTCTAATTAAATAAGAAGGATCAAATAGCTTAAACGGTAAAAGTAGTGTGCATGACTTAGGAAAGTAAATTGAATTATTTTAATTAAGTAAGGATGTGCATGTCAATTTTCCACATATTAGGATAGTGAACGGCATGATCATTAGCCTCCTTATTAAATTGTTTTATATTTAGTTAGTGGTGTTAATTTAGTAATATAATAATTTAAGTAAAAGAAAGGAATATAAAACAAAAGAAAGAGAAGAAGAAAAGAGTTCATCTTTTCTTTTGGAAGTGGTCGATTTTTGAAGGTAAAAAAAGACCTCAAGCTTTCTTCATTTCGGTCGGTGCATGCTCAAATTAGGTTGGTGTTTAAGCTTTATTTTGGTCAATTTCAATGCTCTTAGATTTGTTGTCATGCATATTGAGTAGCCCAATTGTGAATTTTTGTTCTTATGGTATATTTTGATTGTAGCCGTGTATGGGATTGTGGAGATTTGGTGTTTTGAATGACACATATTATATATTAATTAGATTGTTAAAATCTCCTTAGAATTCTAGATGGAATTGAATTATTAGGGGAGGTTTTTAATAAAAGAAAAATTTTAGAAGGTTTATTTGGATAAATAATGGAAGATATGAGAGGAAGAAGGGTGGTGAGCATTGACCCTTGATAAAGGTAGCCAAATTCATGACTTTTATGTTTTAAATTATAGGAACTAAAGTGTAAAGCTTAAATAATTGAGGGTAAAATAGTAAACTTGATATTATGAATTTTGGTTTTTAATTGAATTGAATTATGTGTGAATAAGCTTTATTTGGTGTTCTTAGATCAAGAACAAAAGGAGGTGGGATTAGATCGGGGCAAAACCAAATTGAACGATTAACTGGGAAGTTGAACTCGTTGATATCCGAGGCATGATATAAGCAATTGATGTTAAATTGAATGTTATACCTTATCATATTGCTTTGTATTGAACGATAGTAAGTGTAAGAAGAAAAAAAAATGGGTATAACCGAATGCATATATGGTTGTTGTGTTTCACCGAATGTGTGGATGTTAAAGTAATGGCATAGATATTGTATTTATATGTTGATTGATGCCTTTAATTAGGTGGAAGAGTGCTATAGTTGAAGGAAAATAGATTAAAGAGTATGTGAGTGATTTTACATTGCCTAGCCGAATGCAAAGTTCAATGTGATTGCTTAGGTATAAATATTATTCATATAGGAATATGCTTATGGGTGAAATTGTGGTTGATTTTATTTGTATGTAAAATTTTATATGCGAATGTTTGATAAATTATTAGAAGCACTATGTTGGCGTATGATTAAGTAACGGCTCTATGTGAGCGATACGTTACGAGGGATTCGAGTAACGGCTCTATGTGAGCGATACGTTACGAGAAGTGTAAGTAACAGTTCTGTGTGAGCGATACATTACGAGAAGAGTAAGTAATGGCTCTATGTGAGCGATACGTTAAGAAAAGAGTAAGTAATGGCTCTATGTGAGCGATACGTTACGAGAAGAGTAAGTAACGGCTCTAAGTGAGCGATACATTACGAAATCATATTACTAAGTGTACATTATGAAATTAAATAGATATTCTTTATTAGTTTGTGATATATGGATGTATAAATATATACGTATGTATACAAATTAATACATTGTTGTTGGTTACTTTTGAATTATTAAGACAAGAAAGGAAATGCTTAGTAAAGGTATGTGCGATACTTATTATCATGAGCTTTCAAATGGATTGGTATGGAAGTAGAAAATTTGAAATTTTATTGTGGTTATGCTAGATAGCAAATTATGAATCGTTGAGCTAGGAAAGTCATCACAAATATACATGGTGGAGATGCTACTTTAAAATGCTAATTTAGGGTAAGGTTTGATAGAGATATCATTATTAACTCATCAAACATGAGGTAGAGTACGGGATGTTTTTGCTTATATATATGTTAATGTACAAATTGTTTAATCATACTAAGCTATAAAAGCTTATCTTGTTTTTGGTTGTTTTGTGTTCGTAGTTGACATTTTTGAAGCTTGGCTAGCTTTTCGGGATCGTATCGAAGCTCACCATACTATCATCCCTTTTGGTACACCTTTGAAATAACAAATTTTGATTATTATGGCATGTGTAGGCATAATTTATTTTGGGAATTGAATTTTACATGGTTGTATATAAATTTATGCCATACGAAAATGGCTATTTTTGGTGATTGGTCTAGAATGAATTAAATCTTGATGTTGGCTTGATATGAAATTAAAATGTTTTCTATGGTATGCGAAAAAAAAGATGGTTTGAATGATTTAAAGTTTTTTTTTTTTTAATATCTAAAGGAATGTAGGTATATTTTAATTTATGGCACTTTATGATATGTAACTATAGTGATATAGTTAGGAAAGGTTGAATTGCTCAAACTAGTTGAAATATTCGCTTATATGATCGGCAAATCAATGTGAGATAAGTACCATCTAGATTATTTTTGTGATGTTAGAATATGTGCATGCTTGGTTCAGATTAGAGATTAATTGGCTTAATAGTAATAAGTAAATTGAAATTGAAGTAGGGTTATTTTCAAAAGTAAATTTTGAAATTTAAATGGTCGTGTGTACAAATTTGGATTTTCCGTTTAAATTTTAGATAGGTAATGCATTAAAAGCCTAATGTAGCGATAGATTCGGTTAAAGTGTGTTACATATTTATTGGTATCAGAGCTACGGTTTAGTCGGTTCTTGGGTAGCGTAGCATGTGTGAGTTAGCTATACATGCCATAATAATAAATGATAGTATGATGACTTACATCTACTAAGCGTATTTGTTTCTCTTGTATAGTAATGGATCCGGATCCCGAGCAAGCATTAGCGGATGATGTCGAGAGTGTGGCCTTTGCTCCGCGTAAGGGGCTGCGTCGGAAGAATCTCGACTGCTGCGAGTGTACGATGAGAGGGTAAAGCGGGCCTTCGAGAATATGATGAGCGATTGGTTCAGTCACTACCTACGAACCACTCCGGCTGGACCCCCTTTAACACAAGTGGTACCTCCAGTGGCTAATCTTGACCGAGCAACTAAACCCCCGATTGATCGTATTAGGAAGCATGGGGCTCAAGAATTTAGAGCCAAGGATGACGATGATGCAGAGTGAGCCGAATTTTGGCTCGATAACACTATTCGAGTTTTCGACGAGCCGTCTTGTACCCCTGATAAGTGTTTAAAGTGTGTTATATGACTATTACGAGACTCTGCTTACTACTGGTGGAACACGCTTTGTCGGTTGTTCCGAAAGAGAAGGTTACCTGGGAGTTCTTTCAAGCAGAATTCCGTAAAAAATATATAAGCCAGCGCTTTATTGATTCAAAGCGCAAAGAGTTCCTCGAGCTCAAACAGGGCCGCATGACTGTATCCGAATTCGAGCGCAAATTTGTGCGACTCAGTCGCTATGCTCGTGAATGCATTTCGTCAGAAACTGCTATGTGCCGGAGATTTGAGGATAGCTTAAATGAGAATATAAAGCTTCTGGTCGGTATTTTGGGAATTAATGAATTCGTTGTGCTCGTTGAACAAGCTTGTAAAGCTGAGGAGCTAGGAAAGGAAAAGCAAAAAGCTAAGTTCGAATCCAAAGACTTTCGAAAAAGGTCTGCAAGCAAATTTTCACAGATGTCTTCGAAGAAGTTTAAGAATGACGGTGGTCGATTCAAGCCTAACACCGGGATTTCTATTCGAGAACGGCCGCCAGTGAGTTCTCGGGCTACATCGATTGCAAGTGTGGATAATGAGAAATCTATCAATCCAGAATGTAAGCAATGTGGCAGATGACATCATGGAGAGTGTTGGGGTAAATCTATTTCTCGCGCGTGTTATAAGTGTGGCTCACAGGAACACTTCATTCGAGATTGTCCAAAGACTGTGAAAAAGGGTACGGTTCAAGATGCGAGACCGAGCGGCGCTACAGCTCGAGGTAGATCATCTCGTTTCGGGGGAGGTAGGGGTGGTACGCAGAGAGGGACTTAGGATGTGTTTGTCCGACCAGATGCTCACGTACTGGCTAGAGCTTACGCCATTCGTGCCAGAGTGGAGGCTTCGTCCCCAGATATTATCACCGATACTTTCATTCTTTTTTATTCTCTTGTTACTGCTTTGATTGACCCTAGTTCAACTCATTCGTATATGTGTGAAGCTTTAGTGTCCAGTAAGACTTTACCTATTGAGTCTATTGATGTTGTGATACGAGTTTCAAACCCTCTGGGTCAGTGTGTGTTAGTTGATAAAGTGTGTAAAAACTGTCCCTTGATGATTCGGGATATGTGTTTTCCGGCTGACTTGATGCTGTTACTGTTCGATGAGTTTGATATCATTCTCGGTATGGATTGGTTGACAATGTACGATGCAGTAGTCCGTTTTCATCGGTTCTTGATCTATACATATTCAGAATTAACCCTTTTATTCAATAATTCATTCAATTCAATCCAAGTACACATATTTAGGGCTATTTGCAAATTAACCCTCATACTTGCACAATTTATCAATTTAGTCCATTTTTCTCAAAACATCAAATATACAAAATTTGCTCACACACATGCATAGCCGAATCTCCCTAAGGACCATACAAGTATATATTTTCCATAAAATTTGCAATTTAGTCCCTCAAATTACTATTTTCTCAATTTAGCCCTAATTAGCTAAATTCATCAAAAGTTCAAGAACAAAGTATGTTCATCTAGCTCAAATATTTCATTTATCATTATCAAACATCACAAAACTCAACATAACATCAATGGAATTTCTCATGAACAACATCAATCCACAAAATTGAGACATGGGTTTGATAGCACTCGAGGCAACGATTGCAAAAACGTAAAAATTATCAAAAACTGAAATCAAACATACCTTGAATTAAGCCCTCAAATGGCCGAATGCCCTATCTCAATTTTCTTTCTTCTTTCTTTGATTTTCGGTAAAGGGAGAGAAATAAAAGATGAACACTCATCTTTTTGTTTCATTAATCTAATGTTAACAATTCAATTACCAAAATAGCCTTCATTCATATAATTAAAACAATTATGCAATATGGGCATTCAAGACTCTTATTCATCCACTATCTATAATTTGGTATAATAACAACATAAGGCCTCCACCTTAACAAAGCCACAACACATTGATACTTTAACAAATAGCAAGCAACTTTCACATTTAATGTAATTCCATCCTTTTGTCAAATTAAACACACAGACGGACAAATTAACTCATGAAAATTTACCACATGCTTAGTCACATATCAACGGCACAGAAAATAATATTAAAATATTATTCAAACTCGAATTTATGGTCCCAAAACCACTATTCTGTCTAAGGTATAAACCGGACTGTTACATCCCTACATGCATTTTTAATGGAAATCACTTAGCAAAAGATGTTTCTATTACATCAAGCTTTCATATTCTTTCATAAAACACCAAAATACATGCATGTCATACATAGGTACATTTTTGAACAACCATCCTAGCTCAACATATAGCTAAAAATAGTTTTCTCATGTTACTAGGACTTTAAAAATACGAAAAATATCAAAAACGGGGCTTGGATGCACTTACTAGCAAGCTTGAAAAGTTGAAGAGCCCTAACAATGGCTTCTTGAAAATTTCAGTAGCCTTGGAGAAGAAGATGAATGAAATTCTATCATCTTTTCTCATTTTAATCATTTAATTGTCAAATGACCAAAATGCCCTTTTTGTCAAACTTTTAAATTTTAACCCATTCATACCCAATTTTATCCAAAAAAATTAGAAATTGGAAAAATTTCTCATTAAGGACCTCTAATTGATATTCTAAAGCTATTTCATACAAATAACTCCTAGAATCTTACATGCTGCAACTTTTGCAATTTATTCCTTTTTGGACAATTCAACCGCAATTTCACAAAATTGCCTCATGAAACTTTCACACTAACATGCAAACATGACATAAACCTCAAATACTCATGCATATACCATGAATTTGTGGCCCTGCACCACTATTCGACTAGACCCTAAATCGAGATGTTAAAAGACCTTTTCTAGCCACCGGTAGGACATTAATTTTTGTACAGAAAGGTGAATTAACAATGAGAATTAATGACTATTAGATAACCTTTAATATTTTTGATGCCATGAAGTGTGCGATTACAGATGAAGATTGTCACACCATTGGGATTATTAACACAGTAGTGAAGGAAGAATTAGCATAATCTTGTTACAACAATTCTAATAATGAAGCAAACTCAGTTGAGTTGAATGAAGAAGAACTGATTGAAGAACTTAGTAAACTGATGGAGGCTAAGCAACTTGAAAATAGAGCAATGAGGAGTTTTGAATTTTTTTAATTTATCGAGCAATCTTTTAAACCTCCTCAACCTTCTATAGATGACCCTCCTACTTTGGAGTTAAAGCATTTTCCACTACATTTAAAGTACTCCTACTTGGGAGACAACAAAACTTTTCCAGTAGTTATCTTTGCAGAGTTAACATTTGATCAATAGGCTAAATTGTTATAAATTTTAAGGAGATTTAAGAAAGCGTTAAGGTGGACAATCGCGGATATCAAAGGAATTAGTCCCGCCATTTGCATGCATAAGATTTTACTGGAAGATTTCCATGGTAATTCTATTAAGTAGCAGAGAAGGCTGAACCCCATTATGAAGGAAGTCGTTGTAAAAGAGACTATCAAATGGCTTGATGCTGGAATAATCTATCCTATTTCTGATAGTTCGTGGGTCTGTTCAATGTGTACCCAAGAAAGGGGGTGTTACTGTAGTTAGCAATGATAAAAACGAACCCATTCCAACTCGTATAGTCACAGGATAGAACGTTTGCATGGACTATTGAAAGCTTAACAAAGAAATTAGGAAGGATCATTTTCTTTTGCCATTCATCAATCAAATGTTAGATAAATTAGCGGCAAAAGCCTTTATTACTTTTTGGATGGTTATTCGGGGTATAACTAGATTGCCATAGCTCCTACTGACCAAGAAAAGACTATGTTCACGTATCTATATGGAACCTTGCTTTCATACGAATGTCGTTTGGATTGTGCAATGCCTCTGCAACATATCAGCGTTGCATGATGGCAATATTTTCGGACATGGTGGAGAAATTTTTGGAAGTTTTTATGATAAGTTCTTGGTGTTTGGTGATACTTTTGAACGTTGTTTAAAAAACCTGGAGCTAGTTCTTTGTAGGTGTGAAGAGACTAAACTTGTTCTAATTGAGAAAATGACACTTTATGGTTTGTGAAGGCATTGTTCTGGGACATAAAATTTCACAGTAAGGAATTTTCGTAGACAAAGCAAAGATTGAGGTTATTGAGAAATTGCCACCACCCACTGATTAAAGGTATTTGAAGTTTCCTTGGCCATGCGAGATTTTATCGACGATATATTAAGGATTTTGAAGATATCAAACCCCTATGTGCATTGTTAGAACATAATAGAGCTTTCAAGTTTGATGAGCCTTATGTGCAACCATTTGAGGAAATGAAAAAGCAACTAGTAACAGCACTGATTGTCATAGCATGATCCTTTTAAACTTATGTGCGATGCCAATGATTTTGCTGTAGGAGCAATGCTTGGGAAAAGGAAGGATAAAGTGTTTCATGCCATTGACTATGCAAGCCAGACATTGACAGATACGCAGTTGAACTACACTACTAATGAGAAGGAACTATTAGCTATGGTATTTTTGTAACACCTTTTACCCATGTCCGATACCAGTACAAGGTACGAGGCATTACCTAACTTAAACGCATGTATTCATTTAATTCTGAATCATAAAAATCCTTTCGAATTTAAAAATTTTCAAACTTCATCTTAATATCTTTAATATAGGCCTACGAGGCCCAAAACACATTTTAGAAATGATTTGGAATCAAATCGAACTCTTTAGAAGATCTCTGGAAAGACTTAGAAAAATTCTCATCATACAGTCCACACGCTCGTGTGGAGGAAGGGACACGCCCATGTGGCATATCACATGCACATGTTCCACACCCGTGTAGATTTATTTTTTAATTCGAACCTATAGGGGTTTTCATACAGTCAGACACACGCCCGTGCCCATGGTCCGTGTCCCTCACACGGCCTAGACATGCCCGTGTGCAAAAACCTTGACATTCTATTTCTGACGTCGTCACTACATATATATCACACAGCCAAGGCACACGCCCATGTCCTTAGACCGTGTGGCTAATTAAATTCTAAATTTAGGTGCAAATTTCACACGCACAGCACACGCCCATGTCTTAGGCCGTGCCTCCCTGATTGAGCCACACGACCAGTGTCTCTGCAGTGTGGTTACTACTGAGCATACTGACTTGCGAACTTAGCATGCAAGGGACACATAGCCTAACTACATGCCCATGGGGCAGACCATATGTCGCACACAGCCTAGACACACACTCGTGTGCCTACCAGTGTGGACAAGAACAAGGCTATTTGCCAAGCACTTTTTTCCACTCCAACTTATACCACATAAACTACATCAAGCAACCAACCTATTTATGCATAAATACCCCAATTAAATAACCATGCAACTTGCACATTCATGAGTAACCTCTTCATTTTATAGATTAATAGTAAAGAGCCATCAACTATGGTCTTATACAAAAGAATTCATCCTCAAATGAGCCAACACATTTGGCCAAAACAATATGAAAATTCAACTAAATATAAGTCCCTATACATGCCATACACAAAATAATAAATCTAACTATACCAAAATATGTGGATAGTGTGGGTGATCCTCCAACTTTATCCTTATCCCAAGCTAACACTTCAGCACTATAAAATAGGGGAAAAGAGAAAGGAGTAAGCTTTAGTAAGTTTATATGTAAATAATAAACATCATAACACATACTTATCAATCGAGAACAATACATACTAAATAAGAACAATTCAGATCCTCTAACCATACTTACTCATTTCAAACCTCACCACATCCCAACACATATCATAAAACATTGCTCACTTTTACATGTACTTATACCCTGCACTTATCAGCACAATGCCACATGTAATTTCATTTAGACAAGTTTCTCAATGAACACTTCAGAATAATGTTAGATACTTGGTTGTTTCGCACACAGCCCACCATTTAATAATTAAGAAGGTGGTATCGCACACAGCCCACCAATAATTACATGTTTACGGTGGTATCGCACACAACCCACCATTAATAAATAAAAAAGTGGTATCGCACACAACCCACTAATAATAAATAAATACGGTGGTATCGCACACAGCCCACCAATAATTACATGTTCAAGGATATTTATCTTATTTTTGCTTATATATATGTTAATGTACAAATTGCTTAATCATACTAAGCTATAAAAGCTTATCTTGTTTTTGGTTGTTTTGTGTTCGTAGTTGACATTTCTTGAAGCTTGGCTAGCACTCGGGATCGTATCGGAAGCTCACCATACTATCATCCCTTTTGGTACATCTTTGAAATAACAAATTTTGATTATAATGGCATGTGTAGGCATAATTTATTTTGGGAATTGAATTTTACATGGTTGTATATAAATTTATGCCATATGAAAATGGCTATTTGTGGTGATTGGTCTAGAATGAATTGTCTTGATGTTGGCTTGATATGAAATTGAAATGTTTTCTATGGTATCTGAAAAAAAAGATGGTTTGAATGATTTAAAGTTTTTTTTTAAGATCTAAAGGAATGTAGGTATATTTTAATTTATGGCACTTTATGATATGTAACTATGGTGATATAGTTAGGAAAGGTTGAATTGCTCAAACTAGTTGAAATATTCACTTATATGATCGGCAAAATCAATGTGAGATAAGTACCATCTAGATTATTTTTGTGATGTTAGAATATGTGCATGCTTGGTTGATTAGAGATTAATTGGCTTAATAGTAATAAGTAAATTGAAATTGAAGTAGGGTTATTTTCAAAAGTAAATTTTGAAATTTAAATGGTCGTGTGTACAAATTTGGATTTTAGTTTAAATTTTAGATAGGTAATGCATTAAAAGCCTAGTGTAGCGATAGATTGATTAAAGTGTGTTACATATTTATTGGTATCGAGCTACGGTTTAGTCGGTTCTTGGTGGCGTAGCATGTGTGAGTTAGCTATACATGCCATAATAATAAATGATAGTATGATGACTTACATCTATTAAGCGTATTTGTTTCTCTTGTATAGTAATGGATCCGGATCCCGAGCAAGCATTAGCAGATGATGTCGAGTGTGGCGCTTGCTCGCGCAAGGGGCTGCGTCGGAAGAATCTCAACCTGCTGCGAGTGGCCACGATGAGAGGGTAAAGCAGGCCTTTCAGAATATGATGAACGATTGGTTCAGTCACTACCTACGAACCACTCCGGCTGGACCCCCTTTAACACCAGTGGTACCTTTAGTGGCTAATCTTGACCGAGCAACTAAACCCCCGATTGATCGTATTAGGAAGTATGGGGCTTAAGAATTTAGAGCCGAGGATGACGATGATGCGGAGTGAGCCGAATTTTGGCTCGATAACACTATTCGAGTTTTCGACGAGCTGTCTTGTACCCCCGACAAGTGTTTAAAGTGTGTTATATGACTATTACGAGACTCTGCTTACTACTGGTGGAACACGCTTGTGTCGGTTATTCCGAAAGACAAGGTTACCTGGGAGTTCTTTCAAGCAGAATTTCGTAAAAAATATATAAGCCAGCGCTTTATCGATTCTAAGCGCAAAGAGTTCCTCGAGCTCAAACAGGGCCGTATGACTGTATTCGAATTTGAGCACAAATTTGTGCGACTCAGTCGTTATGCTCGTGAATGCGTTTCATCAGAAGCTGCTATGTGCCGGAGATTTGAGGATAGCTTAAATGAGAATATAAAGCTTCTGGTCAGTATTTTGGGAATTAATGAATTCGTTGTGCTCGTTGAACGAACTTGTAAAGCTAAGGAGCTGGGAAAGGAAAAGCAAAAAGTTGAGTTCGAATCCAAAGACTTTCGAAAAAGGTCTGCAAGCAAATTTTCACAGATGTCTTCGAAGAAGTTTAAGAATGACGGTGGTCAATTCAAGCCTAACACCGAGATTTCTATTCGAGAACAGCTGCCAGTGAGTTCTCGGGCTACATCGATTGCAAGTGTGGATAATGAGAAATCTATCAAACCAGAATGTAAGCAATGTGGCAGACGACATTATGGAGAGTGTTGGGGTAAATCTATTTCTCGCGCATGTTATAAGTGTGGCTCACAGGAACACTTCATTCGAGATTGTCCAAAGACTGCGAAAAAGGGTACGGTTCAAGATGCGAGACTGAGCGGTGCTACAGCTCGAGGTAGATCATCTCGTTTCGGGGGAGGTAGGGGTGGTACGCAGAGAGGGACTTAGGATGTGTTTGTCCGATCAGATGCTTGCGTACCGGCTAGAGCCTACGCCATTCGTGCCAGAGAGGAGGCTTCGTCCCCAGATATTATCACCGGTACTTTCATTCTTTTTTATTCTCTTGTTACTGCTTTGATTGACCCTAGTTCAACTCATTCGTATATGTGTGAAGCTTTAGTGTCCAGTAAGACTTTACCTGTTGAGTCTATTGATGTTGTGACACGAGTTTCAAACCCTCTGGGTCAGTGTGTGTTAGTTGATAAAGTGTGTAAAAATTATCCCTTGATGATTCGGGATATGTGTTTTCCGGCTGACTTGATGCTGTTACTATTCGATGAGTTTGATATCATTCTCGGTATGGATTGGTTGACAATGTAGGATGCAGTAGTGAATTGCAGACGAAAGACTATTGATTTGAGATGCCTAAATAATGAGATAATCTGAATTGAGTCTACGAATTTATACGGGCTACCTAATGTGATATCGACAATGTTAGCTCGCCAGTATTTGAGGAAGGGTTATGAAGCCTATTTAAACTACGTGATTGAGGAAAGATAAGCGTGAAAAGATCGAATCGATCAGGTTGTTAGTGAGTATCCAGATGTATTCCCGGAAGAATTACCAGGACTTCCACCTATTTGTGAAGTAGAATTTGGGATTGAATTAGTGCCAGGAACTACTCCAATTTCGATAGCTCCGTACAAAATGGCACCGATGGAATTAAAAGAATTAAAAGCTCAGTTACAAGAGTTAACAAATAGAGGGTTCGCTCGATCGAGTTTCTCTCCTTGGGGTGCTCTTATTCTTTTTGTGAAGAAGAAAGACGAAACTTTGAGAATGTGCATTGACTATCGACAGCTCAATAAGTTGACTATAAAGAACAAATACGTCCTGCCGCGTATTGACTATTTATTCGACCAGCTTAAGGGAGCATATGTGTTCTCCAAGATTGATTTTCGGTCGGGATATTATCAACAGCGAGTTAGAGAATCTGACATATCGAAGACTACTTTTCGAACGAGATACGGTCATTATGAGTTCCCAGTAATGCCGTTTGGGCTTACTAATGCCCCTGCTATTTTCATGGATCTAATGAATCTAGTATTCAGGCCATATTTAGATCGGTTTGTAGTTGTGTTTATTGATGATATACTGATTTATTCACGAGACGAGAACGAGCATGCTGAACATTTAAGGTTGGTGTTGCAGATTTTACGAGATAATAAATTATTTGCGAAATTCAATAAATGTGAGTTTTGGTTGAAAGAAGTCGACTTTTTGAGGCATGTCATTTCAGCATCGGATATTTGGGTTGATCTGAATAAAGTATCAGCCATACTTGATTGGAAACCCTCGCGGAATATTTTAGAGGTTCGTAGGTTTTTTTTGGGGCTTACCGGATATTATAGACTCTTTGTGAAAGGAATTTCTATAATAGCATCCCCGATGACGAAGTTACTACAGAAGGATGTGAAATTCGATTGGATAGAAAGGTGTCAGAAAAGTTTTAACCAACTGAAGACCCTATTAACGGAAGCTTCCGTACTTGTTCAGCCAGAGTCAGGACAGGAATTCGTCATTTTTAGTGATGCATCACTTAATGGGCTCGGTTGTGTTTTAATGCAGGAGGGCAGAGTGGTAGCTTATGCCTCGAGACAGTTGAAACCGCATGAGAGAAATTACCCGACGCACGTCCTTGAATTAGCTGCCATAGTCTTTGCTTTAAAGATATGGCGTCACCACCTTTTTGGGGAGAAATTCCATGTCTATTCGGATCATAAAAGTCTAAAGTATTTGATGACTCAAAAGGATCTGAATTTGAGACAGCGTTGATGGTTAGAGTTGTTGAAAGACTATGAGCTCGTGATCGATTATCACCCAGGAAAGGCTAACGTGGTTGCCGATGCACTTAGTCACAAATCATTATTTGCTCTTCGTGCGATGAACGCTGATTAAACTTTGACTGATGATGGTGTGATCATTGCAGAAGTAAAGACGAGACCATCATTTATGTCACAGATTCGAGAAGCTCAGGAGAGTGATGATGATTTAAAGGCAAAAAGGAATCCTTGTAGTTCTGGGACGGATTCAGATTTTTGGAGAGATGCGGAAGGATGTTTACGGTTCAAGAATCAAATGTGCATGCCAAAGAAAGCTGATTTGATTCAAATAATTTGTGATGAAGCTCACAGTAATAGATTGTCGATTCACCCGAGTAGTACAAAGATATATAATGACTTGAAACAACATTATTAGTGGCACGGAATGAAGCGAGACATCTCAGATTTTGTATCGAAGTGTTTGATATGTCAGCAAGTAAAAGCCGAGCATCAGATGCCATCGGGACTTCTTCAACCGATTATGATACCTGGGTGGAAATGGGACCGAGTCGCCATGGACTTTGTATCAGGTTTGCCTCTAGCGCCGAGCAAGAAAGATTTGATCTGGGTTGTTGTGGATAGATTGACAAAATTGGCACATTTCATTCCGGTACGTGCCGACTTTTCACTTGATAAGCTAGCAGAGCTATACGTATCCCAAATTATGAGGTTGCACGGAGTACCTATTTCTATTGTTTCGGATAGGGATCCAAGGTTCACGTCGTAATTTTGCAAGAAATTACAGAATGATTTAGGAACTAGACTACACTTTAGCACAGCTTTCCATCCGCAGTCTGATGGTCAATCAGAACAAATTATTCAGATACTCGAGGATATGTTGAGATGTTGTATTCTCGAGTTTGAAGGTACGTCGGAGAGATATTTACCTTTGGTTGAATTTGCGTATAATAATAGCTTTTAATCTAGTATCAAAATGGCACCCTATGAAGCCTTGTATGATCGTAAGTGTCGTACACCATTGTTTTGGACAGAGCTCAGTGAAAATAAGATACACGGGGTTGATTTGATCAAAGAGGCAGAACAAAAGGTAGCAGTGATCCGAGATAGTTTAAAGGCTGCATCAGATCCTCAAAAGTGATATGCAGATTTGAAACGTAAAAATATTGATTTTTAGATTAGAGATCGGGTATTCTTGAAAGTGTCGCCTTGGAAGAAAATTCTCAGATTCGGTCGTAAAGGCAAATTGAGTCCAAGATTTATTGGACCGTATGAAATCACTGAACGTATCGAATCGGTTGCTTATAGATTACAGCTACCACCTGATTTGAAAAAGATACATAATGTCTTCCATGTTTCGATGCTTCGTAAGTATCGATCAGATCCATCGCATGTGATTTGCCCAACAGAAGTTGAGATTCAACCTGATATGACCTACAAAGAGGAGCCGATCCGTATCCTGACTCAAGAGGTAAAAGAATTAAGAAATAAGAGAATTCCCTTAGTTAAAGTGTTGTGGCAAAAGCACGGAGTTGAAGAAGCAACTTGGGAATCGGAAGATTTGATGAAAGAGCGTTATCCGAACCTTTTTACCGGTAAAATTTTTGAGGACGAAAATCCTAATGGGGGGAGAGTTGTAATAGTCCTAAGTTGACCCTAATCGGAATGGTGGTCTCGGGACCATGAATCTGAATTAGAAAAATATTTTTCTTGATTGATTTGGTGCCTATGTTAAGTAATTGAGCATGAGTAAAAATATCGTAGTATGATTTAATTGTTGGGAAGTCTAATTAAATAAGAAGGATCAAATAGCTTAAATGGTAAAAGTAGTGTGCATGGCTTAGGAAAGTAAATTGAATTGTTTTAATTAAGGATGTGCATGTCAATTTTCCACATATTAGGATACTGGACGGCATGATCATTAGCCTCCTTATTAAATTGTTTTATATTTAGTTAGTGGTGTTAATTTAGTAATATAATAATTTATGTAAAAGAAAGGAATATAAAACAAAAGAAAGAGAAGAAGAAAAGAGGTCATTTTTTCTTTTGGAAGTGGCCGATTTTTGAAGGTAAAAAGAGACCTCAAGCTTTCTTCATTTCGGTAGGTGCATGCTCAAATTAGGTTGGTGTTTAAGCTTTATTTTGGTTAATTTCAATGCTCTTAGATTTGTTGTCATGCATATTGAGTAGCCCAATTGTGAATTTTTGTTCTTATGGTATATTTTGATTGTAGCCGTGTATGGGATTGTGGAGATTTGGTGTTTTGTAATGACACATATTATATATTAATTAGATTGTTAAAATCTCCTTAGAATTCTAGATGGAATTCGAATTATTAGGGGAGGTTTTAATAAAAGAAAATTTTTAGAAGGTTTATTTGGATAAATAATGGAAGATATGAGAGGGAAGAAGGGTGCTGAGCATTCGGCCCTTGATGAAGGTGGCCAAATTCATGACTTTTTATGTTTTAAATTATAGGAACTAAAGTGTAAAGCTTAAATAATTAAGGGGTAAAATAGTGAACTTGATATTATGAATTTTGGTTTTTTATTGAATTGAATTATGTGTGAATAAGCTTTATTTGGTGTTCTTAGATCAAGAACAAAAGGAGGTGGGATTAGATCGGGGCAAAACCAAATTGAACGATTAATCGGGAAGTTGAACTCATTGATATCCGAGGTATGATATAAGCAATTGATGTTAAATTGAATGTTCTACCTTATCATATTGCTTTGTATTGAACGATAGTAAGTGTAAGAAGAAAAAAAATGGGTATAACCGAATTCATATATGGTTGTTGTGTTTCACCGAATGTGTGGATGTTAAAGTAATAGCATAGATATTGTATTTATGTGTTGATTGATGCCTTTAATTAGGTGGAAGAGTGCTATAGTTGAAGGAAAATAGATTAAAGAGTATGTGAGTGATTGTACATTGCCTAGCCGAATCCAAAGTTTAATGTGATTGCTTAGGTATAAATATTATTCATATAGGAATATGCTTATGGGCGAAATTGTGGTTGATTTGATTTGTATATAAAATTTTATATGCGAATGTATGATAAATTATTAGAAGCACTATGTGGGCGTATGATTAAGTAACGGCTCTATGTGAGCGATACGTTACGAGGGATTCGAGTAACGGCTCTATGTGAGCGATACGTTACGAGAAGTGTAAGTAACGGCTCTGTTGGAGTGATACGTTACGAGAAGAGTAAGTAACGGCTCTATGTGAGCGATACGTTATGAGAAGAGTAAGTAACGGCTCTATGTGAGCGATACGTTACGAGAAGAGTAAATGTGACTCTAAATGAGCGATACGTTACGAAATCATATTACTAAGTGTATGCAGTATGAAATTAAATAGATATTCTTTATTAGTTGTGATATATGGATGTATAAATATATACGTATGTATACAAATTAATACATTGTTGTTGGTTACTTTTGAATTGTTAAGACAAGAAAGGAAATGCTTATTAAAGGTATGTGTGATACTTATTATCATGAGATTCCAAATGAATTGGTATGGAAGTAGAAAATTTGAAATTTTATTGTGGTTATGCTAGATAGAAAATTATGAATTGTTGAGCTAGGGAAGTCATTACAAATATACATGGTGGAGATGCTACTTTAAAATGCTAATTTAGGGTAAGGTTTGATAGAGATATCATTATTAACTCATCAAACATGAGGTAGAGTACGGGTTGTTTTCGCTTATATATATGTTAATGTACAAATTGTTTAATCATACTAAGCTATAAAAGCTTATCTTGTTTTTGGTTGTTTTGTGTTCGTAGTTGACACTTTTTGAAGCTTGGCTAGCACTCGGGATCGTATCGGAAGCTCACCATACTATCATCCCTTTTGGTACACCTTTGAAATAACAAATTTTGATTATTATGGGATGTGTAGGCATAATTTATTTTGGGAATTGAATTTTACATGGTTGTATATAAATTTATGCCATACGAAAATGGCTATTTGTGGTGATTGGTCTAGAATGAATTCGTCTTGATGTTGGCTTGATATGAAATTGAAATGTTTTCTATGGTATGCGAAAAAAAAAAAGATGGTTTCAATGAATTAAAGTTTTTTTTTTTTTGAAGATCTAAAGGAATGTAGGTATATTTTAATTTATGGCACTTTATGATATGTAACTATGGTGATATAGTTAGGAAAGGTTGAATTGCTCAAACTAGTTGAAATATTCGCTTATATGATCGGCAAATCAATGTGAGATAAGTACCATCTAGATTACTTTTGTGATGTTAGAATATGTGCATGCTTGGTTCGGATTAGAGAGTAATTGGCTTAATAGTAATAAGTAAATTGAAATTGAAGTAGGGTTATTTTCAAAAGTAAATTTTGAAATTTAAATGGTCGTGTGTACAAATTTGGATTTTTCATTTAAATTTTAGATAGGTAATGCATTAAAAGCCTAGTGTAGCGATAGATTCGGTTAAAGTGTGTTACACAGGTGTTTAAAGGAAAGCTCCATGTTGAGCAGTGTGAGTTAGCTAGTCGGAGATATCATACTTCAGTGAGATTAATGTCAAGAGCGAGTTTCCTTTTTAGAACAGAAGAGTTCAGGAGTAAAAGGGTAGATGGTATTTTAAATAAGCTCTTAATGAGTTTATTTAAGATAATAAAATCTTGATTGGATAAGATTTCCATCGTGGAAGCTTCCTCAAGATAGATTTTGAATGATGATGAATCCAGAATTTATACAGAAGCTCATGTATGAGATTTAGGAGCAGCAAAATTACTAATACGAACATAAGGAAGTACAGTTATGCTCATGATTGTTTTGACATTAGAATACATTTCACGATGTGATTTGATTAGTGGTCAGAAGTAGTTAACCTCTAAAGGCTGATTTTTTTTAAAAGCATACAAGTCAAGAGTGTTAAAGTCGGGGATTGCTTTAATGAGAAAGTGAGAAAAAATCTTATAGATTTCAAATTTGGTTTGACCAAATTTTCCCGAGAAGGGGGATTACATTCGAGTTGTAGTAAATCGACTTATAAGGATCCGAATGATCATCTAGATTTGTGAAGAGTTCTAAATTAGTGGGTTACTGGATATAGTATATACTCAGAGGAAGAATAACCTAGGTCTCAAGTTATATTTTGACCTTGCGTATCACAGCTTAAGAACTCATCCCATCAAAAGCATAATTCATTCATTTGCTTACTTAAAACTAGACCATTTCATGTGTCATCTAGTCATGCCAAAACATACTTCACATATCACATACATTCCAATAATTTCTCAACTCACAACTAGCCAAAACACATGGCTAAGATTATATAATAACTTATACCAAATACTAGCCTATACATGCCATATCTAGCCATATACATTTTTAAAGTGTACCAAAAAGAGTTTAGTAGTGTGATGACGATCCTTGACGGTCCCGAGCCTTCAGTAGCTTAGACGACCTATAAAACAAATAAAACAGACACACAAAGTAAGCTTTCCAAAAGCTTAGTAAGTCAACATACAAACAAACTTAGCATAGAATGAATATTATGCAAGTGGATATATTGGCACATCCCAAACACTTAGCAACCATCACAAATGTGCTTTGGTTCATATACTTGTGACCACATTTTCCATATTCACAATTCAATAATAATCTGTATACATAGCTCTTTCATAATCATTCTTGCATCTCATTAACCTTCTCATATTCAATCATACTTTTCTTCAATCAAAGTCATATAGGTACTTACCTTTTATACACACTTATTGTACATTCAACGTACCTGAAACGAACATTCGTTCATTTATTTGATCATAGCTTGAATTTATAATTCATATCACAAACTTGCCCGTTGAACCTTTAATAATCTAGTAGGATGCTCAGAAAGATCGAAATAGTCGTACAATGCCAACGTCCCAGACGAGGTCTTACATGCACTCGGATATCGATGCCACTATCCCAGATTGGGTCTTATACGAATCAATACGATGCCGATGTCCCAGACATGGTCTTACACGTAAAGCTCATATCGATGCCAACGTCCCAGACGTGGTCTTACTCGAAATCTCAAATCAACGCCAACGTCCATGACGTGGTCTTACATTGTAAAACAGAACAGATACCTATGTCATGACATAGCTAATCCTATATATTCCTAGGTTCGTACAGGACTTCTCGGACATTGTCACTATATCGAACTTATCTCGGAATTCATGTGCATAACCTCTCATAAGCATTTATTATCAACATTATTCATATGAGCAACCACAATTTCGTACAAGTACGTTTATTTGCATAGTGACTTACATCGGATTTTATTTATCGGAATGAAAATGGCTACTCGGTTACTTTTGCTTTCCCGTGATCTAAGTCCGTTTTCCTCGGTTCTTGATCTATACATATTCAAAATTAACCCTTTTATTCACTAATTCATTCAATTCAATCCAAGGACACATATTTAGGGCTATTTGCAAATTAACCCTCATACTTGCACAATTTATCAATTTAGTCCATTTTTCTCAAAACATCAAATATACAAAATTTGCTCACACACATGCATAGCCGAATCTCCCTAGGGACCATAAAAGTATATATTTTCCATAAAATTTTCAATTTAGTCCCTCAAATTACTATTTTCTCAATTTAGCCCTAATTAGCTAAATTCATCAAAAGTTCAAGAACAAAGTATGTTCATCTAGCTCAAATATTTCATTTATCATTATCAAACATCACAAAACTCAACATAACATCAATGGAATCTCTCATGAACAACATCAATTCACAAAATTGAGACATGGGTTTGATAGCACTCGAAGCAACGATTGCAAAAACGTAAAAATTATCAAAAACTGAAATCAAACATACCTTGAATTAAGCCCTCAAATGGCCGAATGCCCTAACTCAATTTTCTTTCTTCTTTCTTTGATTTTCGGTAAAGGGAAAGAAATAAAAGATGAACACTCATCTTTTTGTTTCATATATCTAATGTTAACAATTCAATTACCAAAATAGCCTTCATTCATATAATTAAAACAATTATACAATATGGGCATTTAAGACTTTTATTCATCCACTATCTATAATTTGGTATAATAACAACGTAAGGCCTCCACCTTAACAAAGCCACAACACATTGATACTTTAACAAATAGCAAGCAACTTTCACATTTAATGTAATTCCATCCTTTTGTCAAATTAAACACACAGACGGACAAATTAACTCATGAAAATTTACCACATGCTTAGTCACATATCAACGGCACAGAAAATAATATTAAAATATTATTCAAACTCGGATTTATGGTCCCAAAACCACTATTCTATCTAAGGTATAAACCGGACCGTTACATCCCTACATGCATTTTTAATGGAAATCACTTAGCAAAAGATGTTTCTATTACATCAAGCTTTCATATTCTTTCATAAAACACCAAAATACATGCATGTCATACATGGGTACATTTTTGAACATCCATCCTAGCTCAACATATAGCTAAAAATAACTTTCTCATGTTACTAGGACTTCAAAAATACGAAAAATATCAAAAACGGGGCTTGGTTGCACTTACTAGCAAGCTTGAAAAGTTGAAGAGCCCTAACAATGGCTTCTTTGAAAATTTCAGTAGCCTTGGAGAAGAAGATGAATGAAATTCTATCATCTTTTCTCATTTTAATCATTTAATTGTCAAATGACCAAAATGCCCTTTTTGTCAAACTTTCAAATTTTAACCCATTCATGCCCAATTTTATCCAAAAAAATTAGAAATTGGAAAAATTGCTCATAAGGACCTCTAATTGATATTCTAATGCTATTTCATACAAATAACTCCTAGAATCTTACATGCTGCAACTTTTGCAATTTATTCCTTTTTGGACAATTCAACTTGAATTTCACAAAATTGCCTCATGAAACTTTCACACTAACATGCAAACATGACATAAACCTCAAATACTCATACATATACCTCGAATTTGTGAGCTCGCACCACTATTCTGACTAGACCCTAAATCGAGATGTTACAAGACCTTTTTTAGCCACTGGTAGAACATTAATTTTTGTACAGAAAGGTGAATTAACAATGAGAGTTAATGACCAGTAGATAACCTTTAATGTTTTTGATGCCATGAAGTGTGCGATTACAGATGAAGATTGTCACGCCATTAGGATTATTAACACAGCAGTGAAGGAAGAATTAGCATAATCTTGTTACAACAATTCTAATAATGAAGCAAACTCAGTTAAGTTGAATGAAGAAGAACTGATTGAAGAACTTAGTAAACTGATTGAGGCTAAGCAACTTGAAAATGGAGCAATGAGGAGTTTTGAATTTTTTTTAATTTATCAGAGCAATCTTTTTAACCTCCTCAACCTTCTATAGATGACCCTCCTACTTTAGAGTTAAAGCATTTTCCACTACATTTAAAGTACTCCTACTTGGGAGACAATAAAACTTTTCCAGTAGTTATCTTTGCAGAGTTAACATTTGATCAAGAGGCTAAATTGTTATAAATTTTAAGGAGATTTAAGAAAGTGTTAAGGTGGACAATCATGGATATCAAAGGAATTAGTCCTGCCATTTGCATGCATAAGATTTTACTGGAAGATTTCCATGGTAATTCTATTGAGCAGCAGAGAAGGCTGAACCCCATTATGAAGGAAGTCGTTGAAAAAGAGACTATCAAATGGCTTGATGCTGGAATAATCTATCCTATTTCTGATAGTTCGTGGGTCTGTTCAATGTGTACCCAAGAAAGGGGGAGTTACGGTAGTTAGCAATGATAAAAATGAACTCATTCCAACTCGTATAGTCACAAGATGGAACGTTTGCATGGACTATTGAAAGCTTAACAAAGCAATTAGGAAGGATCATTTTCTTTTGCCATTCATCGATCAAATGTTAAATAAATTAGCGGCAAAAGCTTTTATTGCTTTTTGGATGGTTATTCAGAGTATAACTAGATTGCCATAGCTCCTACTGACCAGGAAAAGACTATGTTCACGTGTCTTTATGGAACCTTGCTTTCATACGAATGCCGTTTGGATTGTGCAATGCCTCTGCAACATTTCAGCGTTGCATGATGGCAATATTTTTGGACATGGTGGAGAAATTTTTGGAAGTTTTTATGATAAGTTCTTGGTGTTTGGTGATACTTTTGAACGTTGTTTAAAAAACCTGGAGCTAGTTCTTTGTAGGTGTGAAGAGACTAACCTTGTTCTAATTGAGAAAATGACATTTCATGGTTTGTGAAGGCATTTTTCTGGGACATAAAATTTCACAGTAAGGAATTGTCGTAGACAAAACAAAGATTGAGGTTATTGAGAAATTGCCACCACCCACTATAGTTAAAGGTATTTGAAGTTTCCTTGGCCATGCAGGATTTTATCGACGATATATTAAGGATTTTTGAAGATATCCAAACCCCTATGTGCATTGTTAGAACATAATAGAGCTTTCAAGTTTGATGAGCCTTATGTGCAACCATTTGAGGAAATGAAAAAGCAACTAGTAACAGCACCGATTGTCATAGCATGATCCTTTTAAACTTATGTACGATGCCAATGATTTCGCTGTAGGAGCAGTGCTTGGGAAAAGGAAGGATAAAGTGTTTCATGCCATCGACTATGCAAGCCAGACGTTGATAGATACGCAGTTGAACTATGCTATAAATGAGAAGGAACTATTAGCTATGGTATTTTTGTAACACCTTTTACCCATGTCCGATACCGATACAGGGTACGAGGCATTACCTAGCTTAAACGCATGTATTCATTCAATTCTGAATCATAAAAATCCTTTCAAATTTAAAAATTTTCAAACTTCATCTTAATATCTTTAATATAGGCATACGAGGCCCGAAACACATTTTAGAAATGGTTTGGAATCAAATCGAACTCTTTAGAAGATCTCTGAAAAGACTTAGAAAAATTCTCATCATACAGTCCACACGCTCGTGTGGAGGAAGGGACACGCCCGTGTGGCATATCACATGCACGTGTTCCACACCCATGTAGATTTATTTTTTAATTCAAACCTACAGGGGTTTTCACACAGTCGGACACACGCCCATGCCCATGGTCCGTGTCCCTCACACGGCCTAGACACGCCCGTGTGCAAAAACCTTGACATTCTATTTCTGACGTCGTCACTCCATATATATCACACAGCCAAGGCACACGCCCATGTCCTTAGACCGTGTGGCTAATTAAATTCCTAAATTTAGGTGCAGATTTCACACGGCCTTGGCACACGCCCATGTCTTAGGCCGTGCCTCCCACACAGTTGAGACACACGACCGTGTCTCTTCCTGTGTGGTTACTACTGAGCATACTGACTTGCCAACTTAGCATGCAAGGGACACATAGCCTAACTACATGCCCATGGGGCAGACCATATGTCGCACACAGCCTAGACACACACTCGTGTGCCTACCAGTGTGGACAAGAACAAGGCTATTTGCCAAGCACTTTTTGCCACTCCAACTTATACCACATAAACTACATCAAGCAACCAACCTATTTATGCATAAATACCCTAATTAAACAACCATGCAACTTGCACATTCATGAGTAACCTCATCATTTTATAGATTAATAGTAAAGAGCCATCAACTATGGTCTTGTACAAAAGAATTCATCCTCAAATGAGCCAACACATTTGGCCAAAACAATATGAAAATTCAACTAAATATAAGTCCCTATACATGCCATACACAAAATACTAAATCTAACTATACCAAAATATGTGGATAGTGTGGGTGATCCTCCAACTTTCTCTATATCCCAAGCTAACACTTCAGCACTATAAAACAAGGGAAAAGAGAAAGGAGTAAGCTTTAAGCTTAGTAAGTCTATATGTAAACAATAAACATCATAACACATACTTATCAATCGAGAACAATACATACTAAATAAGAACAATTCAGATCCTCTTAACCATACTTACTCATTTCAAACCTCACCACATCCCAACACATATCATAAAACATTGCTCACTTTTACATGTACTTATACCCTGCACTTATCAGCACAAAGCCACATGTAATTTCATTTAGACAAGTTTCTCAATGAACACTTCAGAATAATGTTAGATACTTGGTGGTTTCGCACACAGCCCACCATTTAATAATTAAGAAAGTGGTATCGCACACAGCTCACCAATAATTACATGTTTACGGTGGTATCGCACACAACCCACCATTAATAAATAAAAAAGTGGTATCGCACACAACCCACTAATAATAAATAAATACGGTGGTATCGCACACAGCCCACCAATAATCACATGTTCAAGGATATTTATCTGTACCCATTTTCCTATTCCGAAGGTTCATCCAATAATTTCCTCACTCTCTATCATTTCAATAAATCTCACCAATAAGCATTTACATTCACGCAATGCATTAATAGGTAAAAGCATATGTAATAAGGATGTATCGTTTACACATAAACTTACCTCAATACAAAATATGTCAGTTTGTAATTTAGTCCGTAACCTAGCCTTTTCCCCGGTCAAGGTTGATTCCACATTCTTCTTGATCTATAATGACATATTTAACTTATTAAATAACCACATTATTCAAAACATTTCAAAATTTCTATTTTGGAAAAATTACCATTTTGCCCCTGTACTTTCACAAAATTACACTTTTACCCTTAGGCTCGTAAAATGAAATGTGTTCATTTTTCACATATCCAAGCCTAGATGATTCATTTTATCTCTTATAGCAACTCACAATTTCAATTATTTCACACACTTATTATTTATTTTATAACTTTTACAAAGTAGTCCTATTAGGAGTTTTCATGCAAAATCCTTTGACAAAAGTTGTTCTTTAACCCACTAAGATTCATTTTCTTCCATAAAATTTCAACAATCAACATAAAACGTTCACATGGAAAATCCCTAGCCTCTCAACCATTTTGCAAAATAGTCCTCTCATTAGCTAGATTAAGCTTTAGGGGTTCCAAAAATACAAAAATCATCAAAATAACCATCATAATCACTTACTTACAAGAGGATAGCTTGGCTGAAAGTTTGAGCTTCAAAAACCCCTATTTCTTGCTGAAAATTTTGGTGGAGGATGAAGGAGAATGAAAAAGATGATAGCTTTCTTGTTTTTCTCTTATTTTATTTAATTAAGTCACATAATCTACCAAAAATTGACCAAACATTGCCTTTAAAAAGGCCTAATTGCACATTTAGAACCTTTAATTAAAATTCTATAGCTATTTGACACCTCTAGCTTGTAAAATAAAACTTTCACACTTTATGCGATTTAGTCCTTTTTCGCAATTAAGCATGCAATCACCAAAATTAATGCATTAAAATTTTCATGCACTCATATAATCATGATATAACACATATAATAATATTAAAAATAATTTCTTTGGTCTCGGATTAGTGGTTCCAAAACCACTGTCCCAACTAGTCCCAAAATCGGGTTGTTACAATTTGCATTTGACAAATTCAGATCCTATTTAGTCGGCACCAATATTACAGTTTATATGGATCATTCTACGATTAAGTATTTGGTGACTAAGAAATACGCCAAGCCAAGGTTAATTTGGTGGATATTGCTGCTACAAGAATTTAATCTAGACATTCAAGATAGGAAAGGTACAGATAACCAAGTACCTAATCACTTGTCGAGACTTGAAGCAGGAAATGAATATGGAAATATTCAACTCACTAAGGAGGATTTTCCAAATGAGCAACTTTTGGTTGCCATGGCATTACCTTGGTATGCAATATTGTCAATTTCTTAGTAAGTGGATTACTGCCATCTAAGCTCAATAGTCAAAGATGAAGGAAATTTCTCCATAATGCCAAGCAACATTATTAGGATGAGCCATTTTATTCAAACATTGTGCAGATCAAATAATTAAGAGATGTGTTTCGGATAATGAGATTCATAGTATTTTGCACCACATCCATTCAGCACCATATGGAGGACATTTCGAGGGAATACGAACTACTACAAAAGTTCTCCAATCTGGCTTTTATTGGCCAAGCATGTTTAAAGATGCACATGAAATTTTCCAAGCTTGTGATTGTTGTCAACGAACTGAGAACTTATCAAAGAGGTATGAAATGCCATTGCAAAATATTCTAGAAGTTGAATTGTTTAATGTATAGGGATAGACTTTATGGGTCCATTTCCACCGTCTTGGACCAATATATACATACTTGGGGTTGTAAATTATGTCTCCAAGTGAGTTGAAGCTATCACTCTCCCTATGAGTGATGCCAAATCGGTACTAAAGTTCCTGCATAAGAATATTTTCACCAAGTTTGGTACACCTCTTGCCCTTATTAGTGATGAAGGTTCTTATTTTGACATGAAATTAGTTGCTACTACCTTGAATAGATATGGGGTTTAACATAAAATTGTCACGGCATATCATCCCTAGACAAATGGACAAGCGAAGGTCTCGAATAGAGAAATTAAGCAGATTTTAGATAAAGTGGTCAATCCCACTTACAAAGATTCGCCATCCAAATTGGATGAAGCTTTGTGGGCATATCGTATTGCATTCAAGACACCATTGGGAATGTCAAATTTCAAGCTCATCTATGGAAAGCCTTGCCATTTGCCTATTGAACTTGAACATAAGACATTTTGGGCAATTAAGAAATTGAACAAGGATTCGATTAATGCTGGAAATAACCGAAAACTAGAGCTGAATGAGATGGAGGAATTCATAGCTCAAGCTTATGAGAATGCCAAACTATACAAAGAAAAGACAAAGCGATGGCATGATAAGAAGATTTTGCCACAACAATTTGAACCTGGACAACGAGTGTTGTTGTTCAATTCCAAGCTGAAATTGTTTCCTAGTAAATTGAAGTCTCACTGGTCTGGCCCATTCAAGATAGTGCATGTTTACCCTCATAAAGCTATAAAAGTCAAAGATGGCTAGACGGGCTTTAATTTCAAAGTCAATGACCAATGTTTGAAGCATTATGTAACAGCTCAAATTTGGGTCCAGTCGAAACAGTGGTTTTGGGACCACAAATTTGACGTAGTAAAATTTATTTTTATTATATTTCTAGGGTCTACAATTTTACAAAATGATTTATTGAAAATTTCATTCAAAAATTTTGACGTTTGGGCACTCAATTTAGTTAAAAGGACTAAATTGCAAAAAAGGTGGAAAATTTGAGTTCTATGTGTTTAAGGTGTCCAATTGTTATGAGATTTTAAAGGTCCTTAGATGGTAATTAGACCATTTGTTAAGTTAGTGAACAAAAATGGACATGGAGTAAGAGAATTTTTATGTTTTAAGTTAGGGGTATTTTGTTTATTTGGTAATTAAATGAATTAAAAAGCAAAAATCAAGCCAAAATCTTGTCCATCATCTTAATGCTAGCCAAAATTTAGAGGAGGAAGCCATAGCTAGGGCTTGGCCACTTTCAAGCTCGATTGTAAGTTTATTCTTGCCCGCTTTTAATACTCTTTTTTGAAATCGTTACAACTCGATCTATCTATTTCTACCAAAAATTTAAGAAATAATCAAGGTCTAGGGTTTGAACCATGTTAAATATTAGTGTATTTTGATGTTTAATGGTAGATTATGCAAGTTTTATGTTGGATAAACAACTTTTACTAAGTGATTTTCGGTAAAAATGTCAAAAAGGACCTATTTGTAAAGGTTATAAAATATGTAGTAAAAGTGTGATTTAATGTAAATTGTGGGCTGTTATGAGCATGAATAAAGTTCGGCTAGGCTTGTGTTTTAAAGAAATTGAATACGTTTCATTTTACGGGCCTAGGGACCAAAATGTAAAAAGTTAAAAAGTTAGGGCAAAATGTAATTTTTCCATAATGTGATTTTTGGACTGGTTGTATGTAAATAATGCAATGTTATATTTGTATTTTAATGTTTTGATATTGCATGAAATGTATGATTGATTCTATGAGCATATTCAACAAAGTTCCGGCAAGAAAGAAATACCAGTTGAACATTATTAGATAGGATACAAATGTCATGACATTAGGGTTACTGAGATTACGTGTAAGACCATATCTGGGATATGAAATCAATATGAGACTTCGTGTAAGACCATATTTGGGATATGGCATTGATATGAGGCTTCGTGTAAGGCCATAGCTGGGCTTTTGACAGCGATATGAGACTACATGTAAGACCACATCTGGGATATGACATTAGTACGGTACCATGTGTACGAGATTCTCGAGTATCCTTTAGTATTCCAAATATTTCAATAGGAAATTCGATGAATATGTCAAAGATGAGAAAGTATGTGATTAGGTTACGAGTTGGTACATGTATGTACAACAAACTCAAAGGAAATGAATTCGTTATATGACAAATTGTTGGTAAGAATGTGATTGAGTATGTTATATTCATGAAGTTTTAACGACATTATGTTTGATATATGTTATGTTATTCATATGAAAAATACATGCTAATGTTGTTTATTAATTGCATATGAACTTACTAAGCTATATAGCTTATCCAACTTTCTTTCTCTTATCTTATAGTGTCACCAAGCTAGCTCAGGATTGGAGATCATCGGAGATCCATTCACACTATCAACTATTATTTTGGTACCAATGAATTCAACATTTTAAGTTATGGCATGTATAGGGGACTTGGTCATTTTTTTATGTGTCATAATTGATTTGGCCACATGTGTTGGCTTATATTGGTTGAAAGTTCATTTTGTATAAGGCCATTGAAAATTGGCTACAATTGGTATGAATAATTTATATGATGATGCCTTTCATAGAGGTGGGAATTTAAATGATTTGATATGATAAGCATGTGATGTTTGTGTATGATAGATGGTAGCATGTGAATGATGTGTTGATGTTTTGATTTTGGCTGATTTGGTTTTATGTAAATGCTTGGATTGGTGTCATATGATGTTGTGTATGTATGTACAAGTAAGGGTGGAAAAATGGCTTGGTAAATAGCCTTATTTTTGTCCACACGGGCGTGTGTCTAGGCCGTGGATGACACACGGTCTGCCCCATGAGCATGTGTTCCGGTCGTGTGTCCCCTGTACCTTAATTTTTAGAAATAGAATGACTAGAATATAGCACATGGGTAGAGACACGAGCATATGCCTCATCCGTGTAAAGTTTGCACCTATTTTATGAAAAATTTTGAAAATTAAATCGACCACACGGCCTAGCATACTGGCATGTGGCACGACCGTGTGGCACAAGTAAGAGAACTCCCTATTTTGAACACGGCCTATAGCACGGGCGTGTCCAAGGGTCACACGGGCGTGTCCTTTGGACCACACGAGCATGTAAGCCCTGTAACATGAAAAATTTTCTAAGTTTTATAAAATTTTTTAAAGTTCTCGGTTTAGTCCCAAACCACTTTCAAAGCATGTACTGAGCCTCGTAGGCATTTTAAGGACGATATGAATGTGTATGAAAAGTTTTAATTTGAATGGAAATTTATGACTCAAAATGTATGTTTGCTTGTGTTTATGTCCGGTAATGCCTCGTACCCTGTTTCGACGTCGAATACGGGTAAGGGGTGTTACACATTATTGGGGAGCTCTCATACTTTGTGATAAACATTCCATTACTCTTTGAACTACGTAGTGTTTTCTTTAGCCTACTTTTATTTAATTAATTTGCTTTTGATTTATTTCTTTTATCGATTTAATTAATTTTTATTTTTTTTTTTATTGTAGGTAGATTTTGGCCCAGGCTTTGTAATAGTTAGCCCACTTAGTATACTTGCAAATTTTTAGCTTAATTTTGATATTATTTTTTCTTTTCTCGCCTAATTTTTACTTTACCGTGTCAGTCTATAATTTCAAGCTAATTTTATCCCTTATGTCACTACTATATTTTCTCTAATTTTTACCCTAATCGATTCATTTTCTTTCTCCAAGTTATTTTCAGCTTCTTCTTTTTCACCATTTTCAATTTTTTCTCCATAACTGTAAAGGTCTTAACTTTTTCTTTTTACAGTTACTATTTCTTCTCAGATGGCTCGACATATGCCATCTTCATCAACCTCTATGCCTCCAAGAACATTTTTCAGTAAAGCTACTGAAGAAAAGTACAACATGAACACATCAAAGTGACCATTTTGTATAGAAAAAGGCTTTCTTTTTCAAGATGTAGCCTTTATAGGATACACTGAAGCAATTTCTTCAATGGTAGAGAAACATGGATGGCAACTCTTTTGCCTTCATCCTAACGATGTTCTCACGAAAGTTGAAAAGGAAATTTATGCTCATTTAACCTCTCCAGATAATGCTTTCATCTATGTACGCGGTGCTTTGGTGTTATTCGATGAATACTCCATCAATGTACAATATGGTTTACCTGAAGGCCCTGATAAACATTCTGAATTTGTCAAGATAATAACAATAGAAGGACTCAATCAAGTTCTTGAGGATTTATGCATGGAAGGGACCAAATGGAAAGTTTCTAGGAATGACTGCTACACCATCGACCGTGTTTTTTGAAGATTCATTGTAGCGTATAGTACTATAACAGCTAGATTTAAGGGCTAGTCGAAATAATGATCTCAGGATCACCAATCTGAGGTCAAAGAAAATTATTTTAATGTTATTTTATGAGTTAAAGTCTGATTATATAGTTGCATGAAAGTTTTGGTGCTTTAATTTTAGTGATTTCATGCTTAATCACGAAAAAGGACTAAATTGCATATAGTGTGAAAGTTCTATTTTATAAGCTAAAAGTTCCTAATAGCCATGGAATATTAATTGGAGGTCTTTAAAGGGCAATTAGCCCCTTAAATCAAGGTTGGCCGGACATAGGGGACAAAATGAGGTCAAAATTGGTCAATTAGGTGGGTTAGGTAGATTAAATTGAAGGAAATAAAAAAGAAAGAAAAAGATGATATCACACTATTCATCCACCTCCTTCCACCGAAGTTTCCAGCAAAATAAGGGTTTGAAAGCTTAAAATTTTTAGCAACTTGTCCTCCTTACAAGTGATTTTGGTGACTTTTCTTGATGATTTTTGTACTTTTAGGACCTTGTATCATGATCTTACTAATGAGGGGTCTATTTTGCAAAATGGTTAAGAGTTTAGAGTTTTTCCATGTGAATAATTATGTTGGTTTCTGCATTTTTATGGAATAAAATGAGTCTTAGTTGTTAGATAAGCAACATTTGTGAAAGGTGTTTCCATGAAAACTCCTTAAAGCACCTTTTTATAAAGGTTGTATAATAAGAGGTAAGTATGTGAAATAATGGGTTTTGATGGTTTCCATTTTACCTAGGCTCATTAAAGGAAGAAATTTGATTAGAATTGATTTCTGAGCCTAGGGGTAAAATGGTCATTTTGTAAAAGTTTAAGGGCAAAATAGTGATTTTGCCAAAATATGATTATTGAAATACATATGTTAATTTCATTATTAAACGAGCTAATTTGCTACTATATAGATCAAGAAGAACGAAGGATTAACCTTGACCGAGGTAAAGGCAAGGTATCGGATTAAATCGGCAAGTGACCTATTTTGAAACCGAGGTAAGTTTGTATGTGATAAATTCAACATTACTGCTAGTATGTTTGAGAATATTTGATATTATAATGATGCATGATATTCTACAAAATTGAGTAATGGTGTTGAATGAGGAAGATGATGAAAGTTGAGATGCTGAAGTCCCGGTTGGACTATAATCAATGTGTGAATACTAGCATTGAGACATTAGATGGATAAGGTAACGTGTAAGACCATGTTTGGGACATGGCCTCGACACCGAGTTGAAATCCCGTATAAGACCATATCTGAGATATGGCATCGGCATTGAATAAGAAAAATCGTATAAGACCATATTCGGGATGTGGCATCGATAATTGATAAGAGATCTCGTATAAGACCATACTTGGGATATGGCATCGGCACTTAGAGTTGACCCCATGTAAGACAACATTTGGGATGTGGCATTGACTTCGTGTTTATGTTAATGACGATGAATATGCATCTTTCGAGTATCCCTAGTGATTTAGTGGGATAAATAGATAAGCTTGGAAATAGAAATGAGATTAGTACTAAAGTTATGTGCTTGAGTGAATACAGGTACCCGTGAGTAATTTATAAGGAATGTTTACGATTTGTGGCATGGTATGTATTAGATAAGAACAAGTACTAGTAAGTTATGGCAAAGTGGTTAAGACTTTGTGTGGTTATCTAATGCCATGAATGGATGACATAATGAGCTTTATATTGCTATTTACTTTCATGCAAACTTACTAAGCTTTATGCTTACCCCTCTCATTTCCTTATCCTTGTAGTATTGCCAATATAACTTGAGGATCGTGGGACGTCGGAGTTCGAAATCACACTATCGACATCCCTTTGGTATAACAAAGTTAGATTTATTTTTAGTATGGCATGTATAGGACTTGGTCATTTTGTTATGTCATATTTGTTAGGCAAAATGTTGGCTATTTATGTTATCAAATTCATTTTATAAGTGGTCATTGGAATTGGACCAATACTTGACAAGTTTATATATATTCAATGACGATGAAATTCATAAAGTATATGCCTATGTGAATGCCTTGATTTTGAGTTCTTAGAAGTGTCTTATAGTCATAATGTATGTTGAATTGAATTGGTATAAGTATGGTTGCTTTGTAGGGTGGCATTTGGCTTGGTAGACAACCTTCCAAATATCCACATAGGTAGACACACCGGCATGTGTCTAGGCCGTGTGTGACACACGGTCAGCCCCATGGATGTGTGGCTAGGCCGTGTGTCCCCTGCATGTTAGTTTTGCAAGTTAGTATGCTCAATAGTAAACACACGGGCAGAGACACGACCGTGTGTCTCAGCCGTGTGGAAGGCATGGCCACAGACATGGGCATGTGCCCAGGCCGTGTGAAGTCTGCACCTGAATTTGGAATTTAATTCGCCACACGATTGAAGGGCAAGGCATGTGACTGGCTGTGTCATACAAGTCAGTGTCAACCACGGGCCAAACACACGGGCGTGTGACTGGCCGTGTGATGCAAGTTAGTGTCGACCATGGGTGTGGAACACGGGCGTGTGAAATGCCACAGGCGTGTCCCACTCTTCACAGGCGTATGGCCCTGTTTCATGTCAAAATTTTCTAAGTGTTTGAAAGTTTCCAGTTTGGTCTCGAAGCATCTCGAGTACTTGTATAGGATCTCGTAGACCTACAATAAAGACATTACGAATGTAAATGAAAAAGTTTTAAGTTGGAACAAAATTTTATGGCCAATGTTGTATGTTTAAGCAAGTTAAGCCCGGTAATACCTCGTACCCAATTTTGGAGTCGGATACGGGTAAGGGTGTTACATTTAGTGGTATCAGAGTCGATTTTAGGACTAATGTAGCGTAAGTATGAGTCTAGCTATACATGCCATAAGTAAGAGTATTTGTGTAATGATAGTGTGACGACTCCTGACGATTTAAATTGTGTTTCTATATAATAAATGGATCCTGATCCTGATCGAGTTGCGATTGATGATGCTGCAAGTAATACACCGATTATCATGCAAGGGACCGCACTAGTAGAGAGTAGACCCTAGACTTTGGGTCAGGAAGAAGAGGCTCGAGACGCCTTTCTCCATATGATGAGCAATTGGTACACTGAGTACATTCGAGCAAATCCTAATGCTCAAGCCCCTCCACCCCCACCTATTCCTCAGCCCTCTCTTGTAGCTCCTCAAGTGGATGAAGTAGTAAAAAGGAAAGGCCTCCGGTCGATAAGATCCGAAAACAAGGAGCGGAGGAATTTTGGGCTAGTAAGGACGATGACCCGGAGAGGGTAGAATTCTGGCTTGAGAATACCATTCGAGTATTCGACGAGTTATATACACACTTAAAGAGTGCATGAAGTGTGCGGTATCTCTCTTGAGAGATTCGGCTTATTAGTGGTGGAGCACCCTTGTGTCGGTGGTACCAAGAGAAAGAGTAAATTGAGAATTCTTCCAAGAGGAGTCCCGAAAGAAGTACATTAGTCAAAGATTCATCGACCAAAAAAGAAATAAGTTATTAGAGCTGAAGCAAGGTCGAATGACAGTGACCGAATATGAGCGTGAGTTTGTAAGGCTCAGCAAATGCGCTTCGAGAGTGCGTATCGACGGAAGCCATCATGCGCAAAAGATTCGAGGATGGGTTAAATGAGGATGTCCGTTTGTTTGTTGGTGTCCTCGAACTAAAAGAGTTTGTGGTGATGGTAGATCGAGCCTGTAAGGCTGAGGAACTAGTCAAAAAGAAAAATAAAGATGAAATTGAGTTTTGCGACTCGAAGAAGAGATAGTTAGGCAAGTCATTCCAATCCTCGTCTAAGAAGTCAAGAGAGTTTACTGTTCGATCAGCTACTTTAGCTGGATTTTCAAACAAAAGTAAAGGTAGACAGTACCCGAGATCAAAGGCTCAGACTACTTTTGTTGCTAGTGTTGGCAACGCTCAACCAAGTAGACCGGAGTGCCCGCAGTGTGGCAGACGTCATCCCGGTGAATGTCGAGCAAACAAGAAGGCTTATTTTAAGTTTGGATTTCTAGACCATTTTATCGGAGATTTCCGATGCGGGTGAGAAAGAGAAGCCTTAGAATGCAAGACCGGGAAGTACTACTAGGGGAAGACCATAGAGAAACCTGGGAAATAAAATGAGTAGCAAGAATACATCTAGAGAGCAAACTGGAAGAGCTAAGGGTATAGCACCGGTGAGAACATATGCCATTCGTGCTCGCAAAGAAGCATCCTCCCTCGACATAATTACGGGTACATTTTCTCTCTTTGACACTCGTGTTGTAGCTTTAATTGATCTGGGATCTACCCATTCATATATTTGCATGAAATTAGTCTCTAGCATAAGCATGCCTATAGAGTGTACTGAATTTGTAATAAGAGTGTCAAATCCCCTAGGCAAATATGTGTTGGTCGATCGAGTATATAAATGTTGCCCATTGATGATTAAGGGTCATTGCTTTTCGGCTAATCTTATGTTATTGTCGTTTGATGAATTTGATATCATCCTTGGGATGGATTGGTTAGCTACTCATAATGTGATACTGAATTGTGGGAGAAAATTTATTGAGTTGAAATGTGAAAGTGAAGATCTTATTTATGTTGAATCAAATGAGCAAGGTAGATTGCAAGTGGTGATATCTTCTTTGTTGACTCAAAAGTATCTAAGAAAGGGGTACGAAGCTTACCTTGCCTTTGTGATGAATACTAAAGAGACATGAGTTGAAAATTGAGTCGATACCCATAGTATGCGAGTATCCAGATGTCTTCCCGGAGGTATTACCAGGGCTACCTTGGTTAGAGAGATTGAATTTGGGATTGAGTTAGCTCCTGGTACTACCCCATCTCTATTGCTCCATACAGAATGGCTCCAACCGAGCTAAAAGAACTGAAAGCACAGTTGCAAGAGTTGACAGATAAAGGCTTTACAAGATCGAGTTATTTGCCGTAGGGTGCTCCCGTTTTATTTGTGAAAAAGAAAGATGGTTCCATGAGGTTGTGTATAGATTATAGGCAGCTCAATAAGGTAACCATAAAGAACAAGTACACGTTGCCAAGAATCAATGATTTGTTTGACTAATTTAAGGGAGTTGCGGTATTTTCAAAGATAGACTTGAGGTCTGGATATTATTAGTTGAGAGTCAAGGACTCAGATGTGTCGAAAACTGCATTTTAGACGAGGTATGGTCACTACGAATTCTTGGTCATGCCTTTCGGTTTAACCAATGCCCCTGCATTCTTAATGGATTTAATGAATCGCATTTTTCGGCCATATTTGGATAAATTTGTTATGGTCTTTCGTAATGACCCAAAATAGGGCCTAATCGAGCAAAGGTTTTGAGACCACAAACTCAAGTAAAAATATTTAATTTATGATTGTTTTAGAGTCTATGATATGTTGGGTGATGGTGTGCAAATTTTGTTAAGTAATTTTTATCGATAAAGTGCCCAATTTTATTATTGGGATTAAATTACATTAATTGAAAATATGAGTTCTAGAACATAAGTACTTGATTTAAATGGGGGTTTAAACTAGAGATCTTTAAATAGCAAATAAACCATCATATTTTGTTATGGACAAAACTAGTCATGGAAGGGTAAAAATTGAAGGTTTTGTAAAAATGGCATTTTTGTCATTTGGGTTATTTTAAGGCATAAAAAACAAAATTGAAACCCAAAAATCTGCTCATTCTCTTCTCCATGCTGCCGAAATATTCAAGAAGCCATGACTAGGGTTTCAAGCTTTTTCAAAGCTCAATTGTAAGTGCATTTGAGCCAAGTTTTTAATGTTCTTCGTATTTTTGAGATCCTGAAGCTTAACCTTTCTATTTTTACCATTTATTTGCATGAAAAATGAAGTTTAAAAATTGACCCATGCTAGATAATTGTGCATTTTGATGTTTAATAGTAGAATAAGGGTGCACGAGGTTAGGAGAACGATTTTTGCTAAGTGATTTTCGTTGAAAATGGTTAAAACGGGTTAATTTGTAAAATTTGTAAATGCTCCTAAAAGTGTGAAATAATAAAATTTGAGGTTACTTTAGAAGAGAAAAAGGTTCGGCTGACCTTGAATTTTATAGAAATTGAATAAAAATCATATTACGAGCCTAGGAGCACAATCGTAATTATGAGAAAGTTTAGGGGCCAAATTGTAAATTTACCGTAGTATGATTTTTGTATTAAAATGAGTAATGTGAGTGATAATTAAGTGAAATGTGACATTTTAGATCAAAGAAATTGAGATTTGGACAAAGTACGGGGAAATGTCAATCAAAATTAGCGATTCGCGTCGAGATAAATTCATATGGTTAGTCTATAGTGAACGATTATTAAATTTGAATTGAGATGATGTATTATTTTTGTAACAGTCTGGTTTATACCCTAGTCAGAACAGTGGTTTCGGGACCACAAATTCGAGTCTGAATAATATTTTTAATATTATTTTATGTGCATTTGATAAATGATTAAGCATGTGCTAAAGTTTCATAAGTTTATTTGTCCATCTGTGTGTTTAATTTGATGAAAAGGATTGAATTGCATTGAAATGCAAATTTGCATGTTTTATGAAAAGATGCCTATTTGTTATTTCTTTATAAGTGTGAGGACTTATGTGGCAATTAAGCCACTACTATTGTTAGTGGACTGCAAGCTATTAAATGAATAAGTTTTATATGTTAAAATTTATGGTTAATATTTATATGTTAATGTTATATGACATTTTATATTATAATAAAAAGAAAACAAGAGTAAGTGGCCTTATTCTTATTATTTTCTTGCCAAAATTCATAAGAGAAAGAAAAGAAAAACAAGCTAGGGTTCGGCCATTGAATTGCATAATTAAGGTATGTTTTGGCTTTAGATTTTGATGATTTTTATGTTTTTGAGATTGTTGCTTAGTTTACTATCAAGCCCATGTCTAAATTTTGTGTATTGATGATATTTTTGAGTTGTGCCATTGATGAAATGGTATGCTTTGTGATGAGTTTAGGTGTTAAATGAAAGATATGTGTTTAATGAACATGCTTTGTTCTTGAAATTTTAATGAATTTCGCTAATTAGGGCTAAATTGAGATAATAAAAATTTGAGGGACTAAATTAAAAATTTGATGGAAATTATGGGCTTGTATGATGTTCATAAGCATTTGGCTAAGCATAGATATGTGATGAATTTGTGTATTTGATGTTTTGAGAGAAATGGACTAAATTGATAAATTATGCAAATGTGAGGGTTAAGTTGCAAATAACCCAAAATATGTGTATTTGGATTGAATTGGATGAGTTAGTGAATTAAAGGGTTAAATTTGAATATGTTTAGATCAAGAACCGAAGAAATTGGACTTAGATCGCTGGAAAGCTAAAATAATCGAGTAGCCATTTCCATTCCGTTAAATCGAATCCGAGGTAAGTTATTATGCAAATAAAAGTATTTGTATTGAACTGAGTATGTTTATATGACTAATGTTAACGATGAATGCTTATGAGATAATCTGTACATGAATTCCGCGATAAGGTTGACTTAGTGACAATGTCCGAGAAGTCCCGTACGAATCTAGGAATAGATAGGATTATCTATGTCATGACACAAGTGTCTGTTCTGCTTTATCATGTAAGACCACGTCTGGGACGTTGGCGTTGATTTGAAATTTCATGTAAGACTACGTCTGGGACGTTGGCATCGATATGAGATTTACGTGTAAGACCATGTCTGGGACATTGGCATCGTATTGATTCGTGTAAGACCCTGTCTGGGACAAGTGGCATTGATATTTGAGTACATGTAAGACCTCGTCTGGGACATTGGCATTGTATGACTATTCCGAGCTTTTTGAGTATCCTATTAGGTTCCTAACGGTTCAACGGGCAAGTCTATGATATGAATAGCTATGTGAATTGTAAATCCATTTCAGGTACGTTGATTTATACACTAAGTGTGTATACAAGGTAAGTATCTATATGATCTTACTATGATGATTATGTATATTAGAATAATAATATGGTATATGACAGTTTGCATGAAAGAGCTATGTATATATAAGATTTTTGAATTGATGAATGTGGCAAAATGTGGCCAAGTACATGGACCAAAGCATACATGTGATAAATTTGCTATGAAAGTTAATTGTGCCAATGTTCCTATATGCCAATATGCCTTTCATGTTAAGTTTATTTTCATGACTTACTAAGCTTTTGGAAAGCTTATTTGTATTTTATAGAACAAAGCTAGGAGTCATCACACTTTTGGTACATTTTGGAAATGTATATAGCTAGATATGGCATGTATAGGCTAGTTATTTGTATAAGTGTGAGACTTGAACTTAGCCATGTGATTTGGCTAGTTATGTATTGGTAATATGCTTTAATGAATCTGTTATATGATGTACATTTCATATGGTTTGAAAGCATAAGAAATGATTAAGTTTAAGGTAAGTATATAGATGAAATTTTGAGAATATATGTTTAACAAAAAAGTTGAACTTGTGAATGGTAAGTATGGATAAATTATGCTTGTATATTCATAAGTTTTAGTCTTGTAAACTTGGCATGATTAGTATTGGATTGGATTGTAGAAATGGATGATTATTTTGATATGCTTTTGGTTGTCATATGTGCAAGAGATGTGTTGGTAATTTGCTTGTAGGAATGACCCTAGTTGGGTGGCATTTTGGCCTTGCAAATGGCCTATAATGTCACACGGGTGTGGCACACGGGCGTGCCTAGTGACCTGGGGTAAAGTCAGTAGCTAGCTTAAGAGCATACAGCCATGGTACACAGGCGTGCCTGATAGCCGTGTGAAGAAGTCAGTATATGGCCTAAGAATACACGGCCTTAGTACACGGGGGTGCTTGGTGACCGTGGAGCCAAGTCAGGTTCAACCATGGGGAAGACACACGGATGTGTCTAGTAGCCGTGGAAGGCACACAGCCTGCCTACACGGGCGTGTAACCCCTAAAACTTTGAAAAGTTTTTAATTTTTGTATGTGTTCCAGTTTAGTCTCGACCCTATTTCAAAGCATGTTTTAGGTCTCAATGACCTACATAGGGGACTTTATGATTGTATATGATAGTTTAATTTACAAATTGTCTATTAAAGTTTTTGATCTGTTAGGTAATGCCCTTAACCTTAATCTGGCGACTGATACGGGATAAGGGTGTTACATTTGGTTGGTATCAGAGTTACGGTTTCATCTATTCTCGGACTAACATAGCGTGTCAGAGTCTAGCTGTACATGCCATATATTTAAAATGTGATAGTGTGATGAATCCTGACGTATAAAATGTGATTTTTGTATAGTAATGGATCCCGAAAGAGCCGTAGCTGACGATGTAGAAAGTAATGTGCCTGCTCCCACGTAAGGGATTGTGCCCTCTGATTCGAGACCGGCTACGAGTGGTCAAAAGGGAGAAGCTAAACAAGCTTTCTTCCAGATGATGAGTGAATGGTTCATTCAATTTGTAAGAAATAACCCGACTGTTTTGCAACCTCCGCCCCCTGTTAATCCTCCTCAAACATCTGATATACCTCCGACTACAAATTTGAATTTGTGGAATAAGCCTCCGATTGACACGATCCTTAAATATGGTGCTGAAAAGTTTTGGGCTACTAATGATGATGATGCTGAAAAGGCCGACTTCTGGTTAGAAAATACTATCCGGGTATTTGATGAAATGTCTCTGACTCCGAAAGAATGTATAAAGAGTGTCTTATCATTACTTCGAGATGCAACTTATCAATGGTGGAAAACTCTGATTTCTGTTGTTCCGAAAGAGCGAGTTACATGGGACTTCTTTCAGATCGAGTTTCGGAAGAAATACATCAATGATAGATTCATCGATCAGAAATGCAAGGAATTTTGGAACTAAAACAGGGCCGAATGACTGTTATTGAGTATGAATGAGAATTCGTGAGATTAAGTTAGTATGCCCAAGAATGAATATCATCTGAAGCAATAATGTGCAAATGATTCGAAGATGGTCTTAATGAAGATATTCGTTTATTAGTTGGGATCTTAGAAATAAAAGAGTTTGTTGTACTCGTTGATCGAGCATGCAAAGTTAAGGCACTTGGGAAAGATAAAAGAAAAGCTAAGTCTGAAGCTCGAGATATGAAAAAGAGATTTTTGAGCAAATCATTTCAGTCTGCTCCGAAAAGATTCAGAGATGATCAAAGTTGTTCAAGAGACAATGTGGGCCATTCGAATAGAAATCAAGTTAGATCAAAAATGAGTTCCAAAACTCCAACGACTTGATGGCGGTGTTGGAAATGTCGGATCGAGAGACGAATGTAAACATTGTGGAAAAAGGCATCCAGGAAGTTGTAGATTAAATGACAGAGCTTGTTTCGGATGTGGACCACTTGATCATTTTATCCGTGATTGCCTTGAGTCTGTCGAGCTAGAGACTTTCAGAATCTGAGATCTGATATTGCACCTGTGAGAGGTAGACCTTCAAAGAATGTAAGAAATGTCAGTGGTAGTCAGAGAACTGTGAGAGACACTATTGCAAGATCTGAAGCTAGAGCGCTTGCCAGAGCATATGCTATCCAAGCTCGTGAAGAAGCTTCATCTCCAGATGTTATAACAGGTACTTTTACTCTTTATGATACCTCTATGATTGCATTGATAGACCTTGGTTCTACACATTTGTATATATGCATGAATTTAGTATTTAGTAAGACTTTGCCTGTAGAGTCTACTAAGTTTGCTATAAAAGTATCGAACCCCTTAGGTAAAAGTGTCCTTGTTGACAAAGTATGCAAGAATTGTCCGTTAATGTTTCGAGATATCTGTTTCCCTACTAATATGATGCTTTTTCCATTTGATGAGTTCGATATCATTTTGGGTATGGACTGGTTGTCTTTACATGATGTTGTTGTGAACTGTAAAAGAAAGACTATTGATTTGAGATGTCTGAATAATGAAATCGTATGGGTTGAGTCTAATGATTTAAATGGATTGTCTGCTATGATATCGATATTGAAAGCTCAAAGATATGTGAAAAAGGGATATGAGGCATATTTTGCTTATGTGATTGATTCTAAAGTGTCTGAGAAGAAAATTGAATCAGTGCCTGTTGTATGTGAGTATTCTGATGTATTTCCTGAAGAGTTGTCGGGTTTGCCTCGATTCGTGAAGTTGAGTTTTGTATTGATCTATGTACAACACCTATTTCGATAGCTCCGTATAGAATGGCACCAATAGAGTTAAAAGAGTTAAAGTCACAGTTGCAAGAATTGACTGATAGAGGGTTCGCTAGACCGAGTTTTTCGCCTTGGGTGCTCCTGTTCTGTTTGTGAAAAAGAAAGATAGCACGATGAGAATGTGCATCAATTATCGTCAATTGAATAAAATGACCATAAAAAATAAATATCTGTTGCCCAAAATTGATGACTTCTTTGATCAGTTAAAAGGAGCTACTATATTTTCCAAGATTGATCTGATATTGGGATACTACCAGTTGAGAGTGAAAGATTCAGATATACCAAAAACTGCTTTCAAAACGAGGTACGGGCATTATGAGTTTTTAGTTATGCCATTTGGATTAACCAATGCCCATGCTATTTTTATGGATCTGATGAACAAAATTTCAGACCATACCTAGATTGATTTGTGGTAGTGTTTATAGATGACATATTAATTTATTCACGTGATAAAAATGAGCATGCGGAACATTTGAAAATTGTGTTACAAACTTTGAAAGAAAAGCAATTGTATGCAAAATTCAGCAAATGTGAATTCTGGTTGCATGAGGTTATTTTTCTGGGACATATTGTGTCAGCTTCTGGGATTCGAGTTGATCCTAGCAAGATTCCTACTATTCTGGATTGGAAACCTCCAAGGAACGTGCCCTAAGTCCGTAGCTTTCTGGGTTTAGCTGGTTATAATCATCGATTTGTAAAAGGATTTTCAATGATAGCTACTCTGTTGACTAGACTACTTCAAAAAGATGTTAGATTTGAATGGTCTGATAAATGTCAAAAAAATTTTGATCAGTTGAAAACTCTATTAACAGAAGCTCCATGTTAGTACAACCAGAATTGGGTAAAGAATTTGTTATATACAGTGATGCTTCGTTAAACGGTCTGGGATGTGTTTTGATGCAGGAAGGCAAAGTTGTAACTTATGCCTCGAGACAATTGAAGCCTCATGAAAAGAACTATCCGACGCACGACCTTGAGTTAGCTGCAATTGTATTTGCACTGAATATATGGCGCCATTATAGAAGTCTGAAATATCTGATGACCCAAAAATATTTGAACATGCGTTAAAGAAGATGGTTAGAGCTGTTAAATGATTATGAGCTTGTGATTGATTATCATCTGGGTAAAGAAAACATTGTTGCTGATGCGTTGAGTAGAAAATCATTGTTTGCATTACGTGCTTTGAATGCTCAGTTAGATTTGTCTGATGATAGTTTTGTTATAGCGGAATTAAAAGCGAAACCGTTGTTCTTACAGCAAATATGTGATGCTCAGAAAGTTGATAATGAATTGTTTTCGAAACGAGCTTAGTGTGTAACAACCCGATTTAGGGGCTAGACAGAACAGTGATCTCAGATTAGAGATCGGGTATTCTTGAAAGTGTCGCCTTGGAAGAAGATTCTCAGATTCGGTCATAAAGGCAAATTGAGTCCAAGATTTATTGGACCGTATGAAATCACTGAACGTATCAGACCGGTTGCTTATAGATTATAACTACCACCTGATTTGGAAAAGATACATAATGTCTTCCATGTTTCAATGCTTCGTAAATATCGATCAGATCCATCGCATGTGATTTGCCCAACAGAAGTTGAGATTCAACTTGATATGACCTACAAAGAAGAGCCGATCCGTATCTTGACTCGGGAGGTAAAAGAATTAAGAAATAAGAGAATTCCATTAGTTAAAGTGCTGTGGCAAAAGCACGGAGTTGAAGAAGCAACTTGGGAATCGGAAGATTTGATGAAAGAGCGTTATCCGAACCTTTTTACCGGTAAAATTTTTGAGGACGAAAATCCTAATGGGGGGAAAGTTGTAACAGTCCTAAGTTGACCCTAATCGGAATGGTGGTCTCGGGACCACGAATCCGAATTAGAAAAATATTTTTCTTGATTGATTTGGTGCCTATGTTAAGTAATTGAGCATGAGTAAAAATATCGTAGTACGATTTAATTGTTGGGAAGTCTAATTAAATAAGAAGGATCAAATAGCTTAAATGGTAAAAGTAGTGTGCATGACTTAGGAAAGTAAATTGAATTGTTTTAATTAAGTAAGGATGTGCATGTCAATTTTCCACATATTAGGATAGTGAACGGCATGATCATTAGCCTCCTTATTAAATTGTTTTATATTTAGTTAGTGGTGTTAATTTAGTAATATAATAATTTAAGTAAAAGAAAGGAATATAAAACAAAAGAAAGAGAAGAAGAAAAGAGTTCATCTTTTCTTTTGGAAGTGGTGGGTTTTTGATGGTAAAAAGAGACCTCAAGCTTTCTTCATTTCGGTGGGTGCATGCTCAAATTAGGTTGGTGTTTAAGCTTTATTTTGGTTAATTTCAATGCTCTTAGATTTGTTGTCATGCATATTGAGTAGCCCAATTGTGAATTTTTGTTCTTATGGTATATTTTGATTGTAGCCGTGTATGGGATTGTGGAGATTTGGTGTTTTGGAATGACACATATTATATATTAATTAGATTGTTAAAATCTCCTTAGAATTCTAGATGGAATTTGGGTATTAGGGGGGAGGTTTTAATAAAAGAAAATTTTAGAAGGTTTATTTGGATAAATAATGGAAGATATGAGAGGAAGAAGGGTGGTGAGCATTCGGCCCTTGATAAAGGTGGCCAAATTCATGACTTTTTATGTTTTAAATTATAGGAACTAAAGTGTAAAGCTTAAATAATTGAGGGGTAAAATAGTAAACTTGATATTATGAATTTTGGTTTTAATTGAATTGAATTATTTGTGAATAAGCTTTATTTGGTGTTCTTAGATCAAGAACAAAAGGAGGTAGGGTTAGATCGGGGCAAAACCAAATTGAACGATTAACTGGGAAGTTGAACTCGTTGATATCCGAGGTATGATATAAGCAATTGATGTTAAATTGAATGTTATACCTTATCATATTGCTTTGTATTGAGCGATAGTAAGTGTAAGAAGAAAAAAAAATGGGTATAACCGAATGCATATATGGTTGTTGTGTTTCACCGAATGTGTGGATGTTAAAGTAATGGCATAGATATTGTATTTATATGTTGATTGATGCCTTTAATTAGGTGGAAGAGTGCTATAGTTGAAGGAAAATAGATTAAAGAGTATGTGAGTGATTTTACATTGCCTAGCCGAATGCAAAGTTTAATGTGATTGCTTAGGTATAAATATTATTCATATAAGAATATGCTTATGGGTGAAATTGTGGTTGATTTTATTTGTATATAAAATTTTATATGCGAATGTATGATAAATTATTAGAAGCACTATGTTGGCGTATGATTAAGTAACGGCTCTATGTGAGCGATACGTTACGAGGGATTCGAGTAACGGCTCTATGTGAGCGATATGTTATGAGAAGTGTAAGTGCTGATTACGTGTGAGCGATACATTACGAGAAGAGTAAGTAACGGCTCTGTGTGAGTGATACGTTACGAGAAGAGTAAGTAACGGCTCTATATGAGCGATACGTTATGAGAAGAGTAAGTAACGGCTCTAAGTGAGCTATACGTTACGTAAATCATATTACTAAGTGTACTGGTGTGAAATTAAATAGATATTCTTTATTAGTCATGATATATGGATGTATAAATATATACGTATGTATACAAATTAATACATTGTTGTTGGTTACTTTTGAATTGTTAAGACAAGAAAGGAAATGCTTATTAAAGGTATGTGCGATACTTATTATCATGAGATTTCAAATGGATTGGTATGGAAGTAGAAAATTTGAAATTTTATTGTGGTTATGCTAGATAGCAAATTATGAATCGTTAAGCTAGGGAAGTCATTACAAATATACATGGTGGAGTTGCTACTTTAAAATGCTAATTTAGGGTAAGGTTTGATAGAGATATCATTATTAACTCATCAAACATGAGGTAGAGTACGGGATGTTTTTGCTTATATATATGTTAATGTACAAATTGCTTAATCATACTAAGCTATAAAAGCTTATCTTGTTTTTGGTTGTTTTGTGTTCAGTAGTTGACATTTTTGAAGCTTGGCTAGCACTCGGGATCATATCGGAGCTCACCATACTATCATCCCTTTTGGTACACCTTTGAAATAACAAATTTTGATTATTATGGCATGTGTAGGCATAATTTATTTTGGGAATTGAATTTTACATGGTTGTATATAAATTTATGCCATATGAAAATGGCTATTTGTGGTGATTGGTCTAGAATGAATTCATCTTGATGTTGGCTTGATATGAAATTGAAATGTTTTCTATGGTATGCGAAAAAAAAAAGATGGTTTGAATGATTTAAAGTTTTTTTTTAAGATCTAAAGGAATGTAGGTATATTTTAATTTATGGCACTTTATGATATGTAACTATGGTGATATAGTTAGGAAAGGTTGAATTGCTCAAACTAGTTGAAATATTCACTTATATGATCGGCAAATCAATGTGAGATAAGTACCATCTAGATTATTTTTGTGATGTTAGAATATGTGCATGCTTGGTTCGGATTAGAGATTAATTGGCTTAATAGTAATAAGTAAATTGAAATTGAAGTAGGGTTATTTTCAAAAGTAAATTTTGAAATTTAAATGGTCGTGTGTACAAATTTGGATTTTCCGTTTAAATTTTAGATAGGTAATGCATTAAAAGCCTAGTGTAGCGATAGATTCGGTTAAAGTGTGTTACATATTTATTGGTATCAGAGCTACGGTTTAGTCGGTTCTTGGACTGACGTAGCATGTGTGAGTTAGCTATACATGCCATAATAATAAATGATAGTATGATGACTTCTGTCTACTAAACGTATTTGTTTCTCTTGTATAGTAATGGATCCGGATCCCGAGCAAGCATTAGCGGATGATGTCGAGAGTGTGGCGCCTGCTCCCGCGTAAGGGACTGCGTCGGAAGAATCTCGACCTGCTGCGAGTGGCCCTGATGAGAGGGTAAAGCAGGCCTTTCAGAATATGATGAACGATTGGTTCAGTCACTACCTACGAACCACTCTGGCTGGACCCCCTTTAACACCAGTGGTACCTCCAGTGGCTAATCTTGACCGAGCAACTAAACCCCGATTGATCGTATTAGGAAGTATGGGGCTCAAGAATTTAGAGCCGAGGATGACGATGATGCGGGGTGAGCCAAATTTTGGCTCGATAACACTATTCGAGTTTTCGACAAGCTGTTTTGTACCCCCGACGAGTGTTTAAAGAGTGTTATATCACTATTACGAGACTCTGCTTACTACTGGTGGAACACGCTTGTGTCAGTTGTTCTGAAAGAGAAGGTTACCTGAGAGTTCTTTCAAGCAGAATTTCGTAAAAAATAATAAGCCAGCGCTTTATCGATTCTAAGCGCAAAGAGTTCCTCGAGCTAAAACAGGGCCGCATGACTATATCCGAATTTGAGCGCAAATTTGTGCGACTCAGTCGCTATGCTCGTGATTGCGGTTTCGTTAGAAGCTGCTATGTTAGGAGATTTGAGGATGGCTTAAATGAGAATATAAAGCTTCTGGTCGGTATTTTGGGAATTAATGAATTCATTGTACTCATTGAACGAGCTTGTAAACTGAGGAGCTGGGAAAAGAAAAGCAAAAAGCTGAGTTCGAATCCAAAGACTTTCGAAAAAGGTTTGCAAGCAAATTTTCACAGATGTCTTCGAAGAAGTTTAAGAATAAAGGTGGTCGATTCAAGCCTAACACCGGGATTTCTATTCGAGAACGACCGCCAGTGAGTTCTCGGGCTACATCGGTTGCAAGTGTGGATAATGAGAAATCTATCAAACCAGAATGTAAGCAATGTGGCAGACGACATCATGGAGAGTGTTGGGGTAAATCTATTTCTCGCGCGTGTTATAAGTGTGGCTCACAGGAACACTTCATTTGAGATTGTCCAAAGACTGCGAAAAAGGGTACCGTTCAAGATGCGAGACCGAAGCGGCGCTACAGCTCGAGGTAGATCATCTAGTTTCGGGGGAGGTAGGGGTGGTACACAAGAGGGACTTCGGATGTGTTTGTTCGATCAGGTGCTCGCGTACCGGCTAGAGCCTACGCCATTCGTGCCAGAGAGGAGGATTCTTCCCAGATATTATCACCGATACTTTCATTCTTTTTGATTCTCTTATTACTGCTTTGATTGACCCCGGTTCAACTCATTCGTATATGTGTGAAGCTTTAGTGTCTAGTAAGACTTTACCTGTTGAGTCTACTGATGTTGTGATACGAGTTTCAAACCCTCTGGGTCAGTGTGTGTTAGTTGATAAAGTGTGTAAAAACTGTCCCTTGATGATCCGGGATATGTGTTTTTCAGCTGACTTGATGCTATTACCGTTTGATGAGTTTGATATCATTCTCGGTATGGATTGGTTGACAATGTATGATGCAGTAGTGAATTGCAGACGAAAGACTATTGATTTGAGATGCCTAAATAATGAGATAATCTGAATTGAGTCTACGGATTTATACGGGCTACCTAATGTGATATCAACAATGTTAGCTCGCCAGTATTTGAGGAAGGGTTGTGAAGCCTATTTCGCTTACGTAATTGAGGAAAAGATAACTATGAAGCCTTTGGTTGAATTTGCGTATAATAATAGCTTTCAATCTAGTATCAAAATGGCACCCTATGAAGCCTTGTACGGTCGTAAGTGTCGTACACCATTATTTTAGACTGAGCTCAGTGAAAATAAGATACACGGGGTTGATTTGATCAAAGAGGCGGAACAAAAGGTAACAGTGATCCGAGATAGTTTAAAGGCTACATCAGATCGTCAAAAGTCATATGCAGATTTGAAACGTAAAAATATTGATTTTCAGATTGGAGATCAGGTATTCTTGAAAGTGTCACCTTGGAAGAAGATTCTCAGATTCGGTCGTAAAGGCAAATTGAGTCCAAGATTTATTGGACCGTATGAAATCACTGAACGTATCGGACTAGTTGCTTATAGATTACAGCTACCACCTGATTTGGAAAAGATACATAATGTCTTCCATGTTTCGATGCTTCGTAAGTATCGATCAGATCCATCGCATGTGATTTGCCCAATAGAAGTTGAGATTCAACCTGATATGAGCTACAAAGAGGAGCCGATCCGTATCCTAACTCGGGAGGTAAAAGAATTAAGAAATAAGAGAATTCCCTTAGTTAACGTGCTGTGGCAAAAGCTCGGAGTTGAAGAAGCAACTTGGGAATCAAAAGATTTGATGAAAGAGCGTTATCCGAACCTTTTTACCGGTAAAATTTTTGAGGATGAAAATCCTAATGGGGGGAGAGTTGTAACAGTCCTAAGTTGACCCTAATCGGAATGGTGGTCTCGAGACCACGAATCTAAATTAGAAAAATATTTTTCTTGATTGATTTGGTGCCTATGTTAAGTAATTGAGCATGAGTAAAAATATCGTAGTACAATTTAATTGTTGGGAAGTCTAATTAAATAAGAATGATCAAATAGCTTAAATGGTAAAAGTAGTGTGCATCACTTAGGAAAGTAAATTGAATTGTTTTAATTAAGGATGTGCATGTTAATTTTCCACATATTAGGATAGTGGACGGCATGATCATTAGCCTCATTATTAAATTGTTTTATATTTAGTTAGTGGTGTTAATTTAGTAATAAAATAATTTAAGTAAAAGAAAGGAATATAAAACAAAAGAAAGAGAAGAAGAAAAGAGTTCATCTTTTCTTTTGGAAGTGGCCGATTTTTGAAGGTAAAAAGAGACCTCAAGCTTTCTTCATTTCGGTGGGTGCATGCTCAAATTAGGTTGGTGTTTAAGCTTTGTTTTGGTTAATTTCAATGCTCTTAGATTTGTTGTCATGCATATTGAGTAGCCCAATTGTGAATTTTTGTTCTTATGGTATATTTTGATTGTAGCCGTGTATGGGATTGTGGAGATTTGGTGCTTTGGAATGACACATATTATATATTAATTAGATTATTAAAATCTCCTTAGAATTCTAGATGGAATTCAAGTATTAGTGGCAGAGGTTTTTAATAAATAGAAAATTTTTAGAGGTTTATTTGGATAAATAATGGAAGATTTGAGAGGGAAGAAGGGTGGTGAGCATTCGGCCCTTGATGAAGGTGGCCAAATTCATGAATTTTTATGTTTTAAATTATAGGAACTAAAGTGTAAAGCTTAAATAATTGAGGGGTAAAATAGTAAACTTGATATTATGAATTTTGGTTTTTAATTGAATTGAATTATGTGTGAATAAGCTTTATTTGGTGTTCTTAGATCAAGAACAAAAGGAGGTGGGATTAGATCGGGGCAAAACCAAATTGAACGATTAACTGGGAAGTTGAACTCGTTGATATCTGAAGTATGATATAAGCAATTGATGTTAAATTGAATGTTATACCTTATCATATTGCTTTGTATTAAACGATAGTAAGTGTAAGAAGAAAAAACAATGGGTATAACCGAATGCATATATGGTTGTTGTGTTTCACCGAATGTGTGGATGTTAAAGTAATGGCATAGATATTGTATTTATATGTTGATTGATGCCTTTAATTAGGTGGAAGAGTGCTATAGTTGAAGGAAAATAGATTAAAGAGTATGTGAGTGATTTTTCATTGCCTAGCTTAATGCAAAGTTTAATGTGATTGCTTAGGTATAAATATTATTCATATAGGAATATGCTTATGGGCGAAATTGTGGTTGATTTGATTTGTATATAAAATTTTATATGCGAATGTATGATAAAATATTAGAAGCACTATGTGGGCGTATGATTAAATAACGGCTCTATGTGAGCGATACGTTACGAGGGATTCGAGTAACGGCTCTATGTGAGCGATACGTTACTAGAAGTGTAAGTAACGGCTCTGTGTGAGCGATACGTTACGAGAAGAGTAAGTAACGGCTCTCTGTGAGCGATACGTTACGAGAAGAGTAAATAACGACTCTAAGTGAGCGATACGTTACGTAAATCATATTACTAAGTGTACAGTGTATGAAATTAAATAGATATTCTTTATTAGTCATGTGATATATGGATGTATAAATATATACGTATGTATACAAATTAATACATTGTTGTTGGTTACTTTTGAATTGTTAAGACAAGAAAGGAAATGCTTATTAAAGGTATGTGTGATACTTATTATCATGAGATTTCAAATGGATTGGTATGGAAGTAGAAAATTTGAAATTTTATTGTGGTTATGCTAGATAGAAAATTATGAATCGTTGAGCTAGGGAAGTCATTACAAATATACATGGTGGAGATGCTACTTTAAAATGCTAATTTAGGGTAAGGTTTGATAGAGATATCATTATTAACTCATCAAACATGAGGTAGAGTACGGGTTGTTTTTGCTTATATATATGTTAATGTACAAATTGCTTAATCATACTAAGCTACAAAAGCTTATCTTGTTTTTGGTTGTTTTGTGTTCGTAGTTGACACTTTTTGAAGCTTGGCTAGCACTCGGGATCGTATCGGAAGCTCACCATACTATCATCCCTTTTGGTACACCTTTGAAATAACAAATTTTGATTATTATGGCATGTGTAGGCATAATTTATTTTGGAAATTGAATTTTACATGGTTGTATATAAATTTATGCCATACGAAAATGGCTATTTGTGGTGATTGGTCTAGAATGAATTCGTCTTGATGTTGGCTTGATATGAAATTGAAATGTTTTCTATAATATGCGAAAAAAAAAAAAAGATGGTTTGAATGAATTAAAGTTTTTTTTTTTGAAGATCTAATGGAATGTTGGTATATTTTAATTTATGGCACTTTATGATATGTAACTATGGTGATATAGTTAGGAAAGGTTGTGAAACACCCCACACCCGGCCCACGAGTTTTGACCGGATCTAGTATGTTCCCCAGTGTAAACCGTTTCAAATTCTTTTGTTACTTAGGAAAAACTTGTGTGTTTTGAAAGAAAGATTGTTTTGTGTTAGGTTTGAGTTGAAAACAAGTTTAATTCATTATTAAAATCCTTTACTTTAGGTGACAAAACGTTTGGGCTTTGTATGAAAATAGATTTACTTAATCTTTAATTGATAAAAATTGTAAGCTTAATAATAAAAAAATGAATAAAATATTCCTAATAAGGCCTTATTACATCAAATAATTCCCAAAATTTAAATTCAAAATACTTAAAATAAAATAAAAGTCCAAGTCGTAAATTTCTTCTTGTGCATGGCCATCCCTAAGCTTCTCACGAACCCGGTCCATTATCGTTCGTCACCTAAAAATAGTCCACAATGGGTGAGTCAAATAGACTCAATGTGTAACCAACACTAAGAATTAACATTTCGTGCATGCATTATCACATCACATACATGTTCATATAATGTAAATATAATGATGCAACCCAAACCCAAACCTAGTTAGCCATCCGCTACACTCCACCGTACCATCCTCGCACACCGTGGGGACTACTAAGTCAACCCTCCATCCGCTACACACCATCGAAGGCGTCGCTGCAATGACGTGCTCATCACCCATATAAAATTCGTGGCATAGCCACCAGATAATTGTGTCATGAGACACCACATTCAAATAATGTAATCGAAGTTATCACATTCAGATAATGTGACCGAAGTCACCACATTCAGATAATGTGACCGAAGTCACACATTCAGATAGTGAGACCAAAGTCATCACATTCACTTCCCCTTTCTCAAATAACCCGAATGCCCCATATTATTCATATCATGCATATCATGCTTAAATTCACATTCATGTCACTTTTCACATGTGAAGTATAACATATTTCGTAATCCTAGTAGGAGTAGGAAAACGTACCTGAGTACTTTGTACCATAACATGGTACTTTAGCCACATTCTTACACTTTCATATTAACACATTTAATTTAAAACATAGCCATGAACGTATTAAAACTTAGGGTAGGGTACACACCTGATTCGCTTAAGGTTTCCAATCCAAATCCCGAAAAGCTTGATCTAATGCCTTAGATCTTAAATCTCTACATTTAATCAATCATTTAATACTTAGTAAGCCATTCGGCTATAAAACCAAATCCTAGTAGGATTTGTACACTAAGACTTACCTTAATGCCAATTTGCTTATCACTCAAATCCCGAAAACTTTGCTTTTCTTCTCCTTGTATTCGGCCAAACACTAGATCTCTACATAGGTTAGTTTTCGGCTTTTAAGATAATAAGAAAATAGATCTATGTACTAAAGTAAGGCCTTAGCCAAATGCTATAGTGCTTACCTTGCGGATCTTAAATCCCGAAACTCACTGAATAACTAGGGAACATGCGGCTTATGGTGCACCTTTGGGAAATGAATTTCACCTTCCTTGTAGTCAACACTAGCAAATCCCGAATGATCTTTCCAAATTTCAGCAAACAAGATATTAATGATATTAGTTCCTATGTTATGCTTAAAGAAGAGAATAAATTAATGGCCATAAAATTCTTACCCTTAATATTGAATTGACAAAGATCTAAGCTTGAAGCCACTTGATATATTCTGCTATGGCCTTAAAAGGCTTACTTCCGGCTTTTGGTGGGATTAGAAGGAAAAGAGAAGGAAGAATAAAGATGGAGGATTCGGCTAGAGCACAAGGTATTTCGGCTTTTGTAACTATGAAGAAATCGGCTAGGGCTTTGCTTATTTTCGGCTTTTGAGGCTATGAAGAATTTGGCTTGAGAAGAAGAAAATCTTTGAGAGGAGAGGAGAAAGAAATTCGGCAGAAGAAAAGAGAGGGAGAATGAATGAAGAATAGCCCTATTCTCTTCCTTTTGTAGCCGAAATTACTAGGCCAAGAATCCTTTGCTTGGCCACCACTCTTCCTTATGTGATAACTTTATCTCTTTAATTAAAAATTAAAGAATAATCCTTCAATTATCTCTTTGAAAATAATCTAAAATAAGTCATCATTTATCCACATATTTAGTTGAGTTTTAAGGAGAATTAAACTCTTCCTTTAAGAGTCCCTATTATCGTCCATTGCTTCATCTTTAAGTAATTAAATAAAAATTACTTAAAGTCTTAGCTAGATGCCGTCCACCCCTTCCCTTGATGAGTCGAATTTTAAACTTGTTCTTATTGGACTCCTTGTGGCCACACGAGGCCCAAATCATCCACCTAAGTGGCGTCACCTTTGGGCTTTAAGTGGTATCTTCAGCCAATTTTCCAAGCCTATTTGTGTGTCAAATTTCACATACTTTTTCTCTTAAGGCCACCTTGCCTTAATTTCCTCTTTAAACTTTAAAACTCGACATTTCTAAGTCATTTCTAAGTTTCCAAAATTTTCGTTTGGCTCTTTAAACTTGACATTTCCTAGGTTTCCAAAATGTTCACTTTCCTCTTTTAACTTAAGTTTCCAAAATGTTCACTTTCCTCTTTTAACTTAAGTTTCCAAAATGTTTACTTCCTCTTTTAGCTAATCATTTCCAAGTTTCCAAAATATTTACTTTCCTCTTTTGAAACTTAACATTTCTAAATCATTTCTTACATTTCCAAGACATTTCCTACATTTCCTTACATTTCCCTGCATTTCCTTACATTTCCATACATTTCCTTACATTTCCATATATTTCCATACATTTCCATACATTTCCTTACATTTCCTTACATTTCCATACATTTCCATACATTTCCTTACATTTTCATACACTTCCTTACATTTCCATACATTTCCATACATTTCCAAGGTTCTAAAATGCACACCACACATCCATATCATAGTAAACATGCTATTTCATAAGATTAAGCAAAATGCACACAATGGGATTCAACCTCTTCCTCAAAGTACTTCACTTGATGCCATAACCCTTGCACCTTAGGTGGCGTCCTTGCCACTTTTCCACATCACTTCTTGTTTTTAACTTAAAACCAATAATTGTCCAAAGCTTTCTCTTCCATCCTAGGATTTTAAAAACCCTTAATTCACTTCCAAACACTGCCAAAACCTACTACTCATGAATTATGCACAAATGCATAACCCCTAATCTAGGATGTTACAGGTTGAATTTCTCAAACTAGTTGAAATATTCGCTTATATGATAGGCAAATCAATGTGAGATAAGTACCATCTAAATTACTTTTGTGATGTTAGAATATGTGCATGCTTGGTTCGGATTAGAGATTAATTGGCTTAATAGTAATAAGTAAATTGAAATTGAAGTAGGGTTATTTTCAAAAGTAAATTTTGAAATTTAAATGGTCGTGTGTACAAATTTGGATTTTCCGTCTAAATTTTAGATAGGTAATGCATTAAAACCTAGTATAGCGATAGATTCAGTTAAAGTGTATTACACAGGTGTTTAAAGGAAAGCTACATGTTGAGCAGTGTGAGTTAGCTAGTCGGAGATATCATACTTCAGTGAGATTAATGTCAAGAGCGAGTTTCCTTTTTAGAACAGAAGAGTTCAGGAGTAAAAAGGTAGATGGTATTTTAAATAAGCTCTGAATGAGTTTATTTAAGATAATAAAATCTAGATTGGAAAAGATTTTCGTCGTGAAAGCTTCCTCGAGATAGATTTTGAATGATGATGAATCCAGAATTTATACAGAAGCTCCGGTATGAGATTTGGTAGCAGCATAATTACTAATACGAACATAAGGAAGTACAGTTATGCTCATGATTGTTTTGACATTAGAATACATTTCACAATGTGATTTGATTGGTGGTCAGAAGTAGTTAACCACTAAAGGCTGATTTTTTTTAAAAGCATACAAGTCAAGAGTGTTAAAGTCGGGGATTGCTTTAATGAGAAAGTGAGAAAAAATCTTATAGATTTCAAATTTGGTTTGACCAAATTTTCCCGAGAAGGGGGATTACATTCGAGTTGTAGTAAATCGACTTATAAGGATCCAAATGATCATCTGGATTTGTGAAGAGTTCTAAATTAGTGGGTTACTGGATATAGTATATACTCAGAGGAAGAATAACCTAGGTCTCAAGTTATATTTTGACCTTGCGTATCATAGCTTAAGAACTATTGGCAGGAGAAACTTGAGGGTTAGTAGATTCGCAGTTGTGGAGAGTAGATGGAAACGTTTTAAGAATGTTGGTAGTAACTCCTCCTAATAAGATTTTCGAGGACGAAATCCCTAAGGGGGAGAATTGTAACAACTCGATTTAGGGGCTAGACGGAATAGTGATCTTAGAATCGCTAATTCGAGGATTGAGAAAATTATTTTCATGTTATTTTATGTGTGATAACATGTTTATAAAGATGTACGAAAATTTTGGTGCCTTAATTTTAGCAATTTCTAGCTAAATGGTGAAAAAGGACTAAATCGCATAAAGTGCAAAAGTTCCATTCTATAGGCTAAAGGTACCAAATAACCATGAAATATTAATTGGAGGTCTTTAAAGTGCAATTAGGCCAATAATAAAGGGTTGGCCGGCCATGTAGACAAGAGGGGACAAGAGCTTTTAATTTTGGTCAAAAGTTGGTGGGTTAAGTTGTTATTTTATAATAAAATAAAGAAAGGAAAAGATATCATCTTTTTCTCTCTTTCTTCTCCACCGAAATTTATAGCAAACAAGAGGTGTTTGAAGCTCGAAATTTCAGCAACTCATTTCCTCCTCAAGTAAGTGATTTTGATGGTATCTCTTGAAGAAAATTGTACTTTTATAATCCCTAAGGCTTGAGCTTTCTAGAGAGGGGACTATTTTGCATTATGGTAGAAAGTTTAGAGAGTTGCCATGAGAGATTTTAAGTTGTCGACTGAGTTTTTATGGAAGAAAATGAATGTTAGGATGGTGATAAACAACTTTTGTGAAACGTGTTGTTATGAAAACACCTAAATGGAACTAAAATGCAAAAGTTGTAATTTGTTCAATAAGGCATGAAATAGTTGGAATTGTGGATAGCTATAAGAGGATTAAATGTTCAGCTAGGCTTTTTTTAACAAGAAAATGTGATAAAAATTTATTTACGAGCCTAGGGGCAAAATCGTAATTTTGCCAAAGTGTAGGGGCAAAATAGTTATTTTTGCCTAGAGTGTAGATTACGATATATTATGATTTATAAGTGATTAAATCAGTAAATTTCATTATTCTAGATCAAAGAAAATGAGTTTCGGACCTAGAACGGATGAAAAGAGAAATGTGGGCAAATAGTCCTTTTTGGCTATTTCGACAACGAGGAAGTTCATGTACGATTGTTGCGACTATGTATGAGATAATTTAATATTCCAATGTTGTATGGAAAGTAGATTTACACTGTGAATGTATGAAACATCCTTGATGAGATGTCAAGAGAATTAAATTTAAGAGTAACGAAAAATGTATATAGAATGATATGATGACGGTTAAAGTCTCGAGTAAGACCATATTGGAATATGGTATTGGTGTAGGAGTTCGTATAAGATCATGACAAGGACATTTCATCGATAAGTTTATATGTGAAAGACCCTATTGGGGGTATGAGGTCGATGAGAATTATGTGTATGAGACTCAATAGAGTTATTTAACAATTTGAATATATGTGGTTGTACCACGAGAAGTACAAGTTAGTGTTAGAACTGAATTGAGATGAATTCAATATATGATGAACCCCTAGTGGGATATGTGTTATTAATGCACCTTAGTTGCATGAGATAGATTTATTGTTGTACTGCGTGAATACGAATAAGTATCGTAGAAAGTCAAGTAAGAATGATAGTAAGTTTATATGTGAAAGACCCTATTGAGGGTATGAGGTCGATGAGAATTATGTGTATGAGACTCAAGAGAGTTATTTAACAATTTCAATGTAGGTGGTTGTACCACGAGAAATTCAAGTTAGTGTTAGAACTGAATTGAGATGAATTCAATATATGATGAACCCCTAGTGGGATATGTGTTATTAATGCACCTTAGTTGCATGAGATAGATTTATTGTTGTACTGCGTGAATACAAATAAGTATCGTAGAAAGTCAAGTAAGAATGATAGTAAGTGAGGATGTTTACGGATGAACATTTGAATTTGTGAATGTATAGTAACGGTGAGCTTGTGCAAATGCACTTCATTGATGGCTGTTGATGGGCTATGTGCATTACCATCAAATATATCATTATCGGTGGGTTGTGTGCGTTACCACTTGATATATTAGAAATCGATGGGCTGTGTGCGATACCATCGCTTAGAAATGATTGGTGAGCTAAGTGTAGAATCACCATGAGTATTAATGAATGGTGGGCTGTGTGCGATACCACCCCATTAGAGATTCGATCGTGGGCTAAGAGCGAAACTACTGCGAGATTAGTTTTATGAGTGACTTATTTAGATGGTTGATGTATGGTTTCATGTGATTAAATGGTGATCAGTGCAGGAATGAATACTATCCAGTACGAGCAGGTTATGGTAACAGGGTAAGAGTGTGGTAAAATATTGAATGAGTAAGTTTCAACAATGGTTGAGTAAGTAACCATGAGCTCATGAGAAAAGCTTATTATAACAACTTGTAGTCATGGATATTCAATGAATATCAGTATTTGTCAGTTTATGCAGATGAACTTACTAAGCATTATTGCTTACTCCTCTTCTTTTCTCATCTCTTATAGGTTTCTTTAGCTAGCTCGGGTTGGAGATCGTCGGAGATGTTTTCACACTATCGTGCAGATCCTTGGTATGAGGTATTAAGTCCTATTAAGTTATGGCATATATAGGGCTAGAATTTAAGGTTGGTTAAGTTGTGGTTAAATGTGCTTAATTGTGTTGGCCTAAGAGGATTCATAGTTAAACGTGTATGGCCATTGATGATGGCTTGAGTTGTTGTAATTGTATGGGAGGAAAACCTTATTTTCATAAATCAAATGTATAAATTCATGTGTTTTAGTTGATGAATTGGGATTTTATTGGATTAGTATATGTATGTATGCTTTGAGAGTGGTAAGTAGGCTTGGTAAATAGCCTCTAAGTGTCCGCACAGCTAGACACAGGGGCTTGTGTCTAAGCCGTGCATACCCTGCACCTTATTATTATTAGAAAGAATAGACCACGGGTGAATCCCACGGCCGTGTGCATGAGCCGTGTATGACACACAGTTTGAGCATGGGCATGTGCCCAAGCCGTGTGGACCAAGTCAGTAGCTCCCCACGGGCGTTGGACACGGGGGTGCTTTAGAGATACACAGGCGTGCCCCTGAACTAACATGGACGTGTGCTTTGGCCGTGAAGCATTTGGCAGAATGCTCGAGTTTTATGCACGGTTTGGGGACATGGGCGTGTGTGTCTACACACGGGCGTGTTTCAACATGCACGGGCATGTGAATCCAGAATAAAAGAGAAAAATTTAAGAATAGAAAAAGCTCCGTGAAAGTCTCGAGAGTCCTCGGGAATATGGGTGAAACTTCGTAAGTCAAAAATGACGTTGTAAAGGTGGCTTAAGTGAGTAGTCACAATAAGCCTAAGTGGCATCATGAGGTTTTAGTACGGTAACGCCTCGGGCCTGGTTTCGACGTAGAACCCGGGGAAGGGGTGTTACATAGTGTGAATTGAATTCTAAATCTGATTTTTGAGTTGTTGATGATTGCTTGAGATTTCAAGGTCGTATCTGTGTTCCGAGAAATCCAGATTTGATTCAGCTGATTTTGAGTGAAGCACATAACAGTCGTCTATCTGTTCATCCGGAAGTACTCAAATGTACCATGATTTGAAGCGACACTATTGGTGGTCTGGTATAAAGCGAGATATTTCTGACTTTGTTTCGAAATGTTTAATCTGTCAACAAGTGAAAGCTGAACATCATGTTTCATCTGGTTTGCTACAACCGGTTCTGATTCCAGAATGGAAATGGGATAGAGTGACGATGGATTTTGTTTCTGGATTGCCTCTGACTCCGAGAAAGAAAGATGCGATATGGGTCTTATTTGATCGATTAACAAAATCTGCCCATTATATTCCGGTAAGATCTAACTATTCACTTGATAGATTAGCTGAGCTTGATATTTTTGATATTGTGAAATTGCACGGGGTGCCACTATCCATTGTGTCAAATAGGGATTCAAGATTTACATCAAGATTTTGGAAGAAATTGCAAGAAGCATTAGGCACGGAATTACATTTTAGTACAACTTTTCATCCGCAAACAGATGGTCAATCTGAGCGGATTATTCAGATTCTTGAAGATATGTTAAGATGTTGTATACTTAAGATTAACGGTACATGGGAACAGTATCTGCCATTGATTGAATTTGCATACAATAATAGTTTTTAGTCAAGCATCAAAATGGCACCTTATGAAGCTTTGTACAGACGTAAATGCCGTACACCTCTGTATTGGACTGAACTCAGTGAAAATAAGCTACACGGGGTCTATTTGATAAAAGATTCAGAACAAAAAGTGAAATTGATCCGAGATTGTTTGAAAGTAGCATCTGATCGTCAGAAGTCTTATGCGAACTTGAAACGAAAAGATATAGAATTTGAGATCGGCGATAAAGTATTTCTGAAAGTGTCTCCATGAAAGAAAGTGCTTCGATTCGGACATAAAGGCACGTTAAGTCCGAGGACTATCGGGCCGTATGAAATTATTGAACGTGTCGGGCCTGTTGCATATAGATTAAGGTTGCCCCCTGAACTAGAAAAAATCCACAATGTATTTCATGTTTCAATGCTCTGTAGATATCGATCCGATCCATCACATGTGATTGCCCCATCTGAAATTGAAATCTGATCTGATATGACATACGAAGAGGAACTAATTCGTATCTTAGCTCGTGAAGTGAAAGAGTTGAGAAACAAGAAAATACCGTTAGTGAAAGTATTATGGAATCGACACGGAATTGAAGAGGCAATGTGTGAGTCGGAAGATTCAATGAGACAACAATATCCGAATCAATTTGACGATAAGATTTTTGGGGACGAAAATCCCTAAGGGGGAGAATTGTAATAGTCTGGTTTATACCCTAGTCGGAACAGTGGTTTCGGGACCACAAATTCGAGTTTGAATAATATTTTTAATATTATTTTCTATGCATTTCATAAATAATTAAGCATGTGCTAAAGTTTCGTAAGTTAATTTGTCCGTCTGTGTGTTTAATATGATGAAAAGGATTGAATTGCATTGAAATGCAAATTTGCATGTTTTATGAAAAGATGCCTATTGTTATGTCTTTATAAGTGTGAGGACTTATGTGGCAATTAAGCCACTACTATTTTTAGTGGACGACAAGCTATTAAATGAATAAGTTTTATATGTTAAAATTTATGGTTAATATTTATAAGTTAATGTTTTATGACATTTTATATTATAATAAAAAGAAAACAAGAGTAAGTGGCCTTATTCTTATTATCTTCTTGCCGAAATTCATAAGAGAAAGAAAAGAAAAACAAGCTAGGGTTCGGCCATTGAATTGCATAATTAAGGTATGTTTTGGCTTTAGATTTTGATGATTTTTATGTTTTTTATATTGTTGCTTAGTCTACTATCAAGCCCATGTCTAAGTTTTGTGTATTGATGATATTTGTGAGTTGTGCCATTGATGAAATGGTGACCTTTGTGATGAGTTTAGGTGTTAAATGAAAGATATGTGTCTAATGAACATGCTTTGTTCTTGAAATTTTGATGAATTTAGCTAATTAGGGCTAAATTGATATAATAGCAATTTGAACTGCAAATTTGATGGAAATTATGGGCTTGTATGATGTTCATAAGCATTCGGCTAAGCATAGATATGTGATGAATTTGTGTATTTGATGTTTTGAGAGAAATGGACTAAATTGATAAATTATGCAAATGTGAGGGTTAAGTTGCAAATAACCCAAAATATGTGTATTTGGATTGAATTGGATGAGTTAGCGAATTAAAGGGTTAAATTTGAATATGTTTAGATCAAGAATCGAAGAAATCGGACTTAGATCGAGGGAAAGCTAAAGTAACCGAGTAGCCATTTCCATTCCATTAAATCGAATCCGAGGTAAGTTAATATGCAAATAAATGTATTTGTATTGAACTGAGTATGTTTATATGACTAATGTTAACAATGAATGCTTATGAGATAATCTGTACATGAATTCCGAGATAAGTTTGACTTAGTGACAATGTCCAAGAAGTTCCGTACGAACCTAGAAATAGATAGGATTAGCTATGTCATGACATAAGTATCTGTTCTGTTTTATCATGTAAGACCACATCTGGGACATTGGCGTTGATTTGAGATTTTGTGTAAGACTACATCTGGGACGTTGGCATCAATATAAGATTTATGTGTAAGACCATATCTGGGACATTGGCATCGTATTGATTTGTGTAAGACCCTGTTTGGGACAGTGGCATCGATATCTGAGTACATGTAAGACCTCATCTGGGACGTTGGCATTGTACGACTATTCTGAGCTTTTTGAGTATCCTATTAGGTTCCTAACGGTTCAACGGGCAAATCTATGATACGAATAGCTATGTGAATTGTAAATTCGTTTCAGGTACATTGATTTATACACTAAGTGTGTATACAAGGTAAGTATCTATATGATCTTACTATGATGATTATGTATATTAGAATAATAATATGATATATGACAAGTATGCATGAAAGAGCTATGTATATATAAGATTTTTGAATTGATGAATGTGGCAAAATGTGGCCAAGTACATGGACCAAAGCATACATGTGATAAATTTGCTATGAAAGTTAATTGTGCCAATGTTCCTATATGCCTATATGCCTTTCATGTTAAGTTTATTTGTATATGACTTACTAAGCTTTTGGAAAGCTTACTCTATGTGTGTTTTCTCTGTTTTATAGATTGTCAAAGCTACTAAAGGCTCGGGGACCGTCGAGGATCGTCATCACACTACTCAGCTTGTTTTGGTACATTTTGGAAATGTATATAGCTAGATATGGCATGTATAGGCTAGTTATTTGTATAAGTGTGAGACTTGAACTTAGCCATGTGATTTGGCTAGTTATGTGTTGGTAATATGCTTTAATGAATGTGTTATATGATGTATATTTCTATGGTTTGAAAGCATAAGAAATGATTAAGTTTAAGGTAAGTATATAGATGAAATTTTGAGCATATAAGTTTAGCAAAAAAGTTGAACTTGTGAATAGTAAGTATGGATAAATTATGCTTGTTTGGTCATAAGTTTTAGTCTTGTAAACTTGGCATGATTAGTATTGGATTGGATTGTAGAAATGGATGATTATTTTGATATGTTTTTGGTTGTCATATGTGCAAGAGATGTGTTGGTAATTTGCTTGTTGGAATGACCCTAGTTGGGTGGCATTTTGGCCTTGCAAATGGCCTATAATGTCACACGGGTGTGGCACACGGGCGTGCCTAGTGACCGTGGGGTAAAGTCAGTAGCTAGATTAAGAGCACACGGCCATGGTACACAGGCGTGCTTGGTAGCCGTGTGAAGAAGTCAGTATATAGCCTAAGAATACACGGCCTTAGTACACGGGGGTGCTTGGTGACCGTAGAACCAAGTCAGGTTCAACGACGGGGAGGACACACGGGTGTGTCTAGTAGCCGTGGGAGGCACACGGCCTGCCTACACGGATGTGTAACCCCTAATACTTTGAAAAGTTTTAAATTTCTAAAAATTTCTGTATGTGTTCTAGTTTAGTCCCGACCCTTTTTCAAAGCATGTTTTAGGTATCAATGACCTACATAGGGGACTTTATGATTGTATATGATATTTTAATTTATGAATTGTCTGTTAAAGTTTTCGATCTATCAGGTAATGCCCTTAACCCTAATCCGCGATGAATACGGGATAGGGGTGTTACAATTTTATACATGTTTGTTATCTAATCATGACTTTATGCAAGTATGAGATTGGATTGAAGGATAAGTCGTGAGTAATGTAGGGTCAAGTACATTCGTACTATGACTCGTGATGAATTGACAGAAAAGACCATGATTAGACCATGGCAGTGAGTGTGCCAGTGTAAGACCATGTCTGGGACAAGGCATCAGCACCGATATGTGATCCCATGTAAGACCATATCTGGGATATGGCATTGGCGTCCTACCAAGTGTACGAGATATCCCGAACATCCCTAATATTACAAGTGGGAAATTCAAGGAGTATGCTCAAGATAAGTAACAGTAGGATATTGGAGTATGCTCAAGATAAGTAACAGTGGGATATTGGAGTATTATGACTAGGCACTGGTATGTATACGAGTAAGATGTGTCTATCATCACTTGGTTGTTATGAGCCAAGTTATAATATGCTTTGGTGTAAGTGTGTATAAATGAAAATGAACACAAAGAATTAATGAATGAGAGAAATTGACATTAAAACAATTGTGGGTAGCAGCATTAATATAACTTTGAAAAATTACCAAAAATGGTGGAAATTGAATTAAAGGCTGGGTGAGATATGAAATTAAAGCTTAATGAGTCTATTTTTTTATAAAAGAAACAGAGGAGGCAAAAGAAGTGTGAATTATGAGATATTTGAATTTTAGTGAGACAAGGTCAGAATGAGTTTCGGAATCCCCTGTTGCAACTTTGGAAAATCAGTAAAAATTGTCCAAAAATAATTATGGAGTATAATTCATATGCTTGAAATCCAAGTGAAATAAACGAGAACATCATATGAATTTTATACGAGGAGAAAATTGATTCATAGTGAAGGAGTGTCAGAATTGTTGGACAGCGAAACAGGGGTAAATTTAATGAATAAACTGTACTAATTGGTTAGACCAAGAATTCTAAAATTTCTATAGGAAAAAGTTATGTGAGGCTAGTTTCAGGGAAAATTAACGATTTTTCATTTGGAGCTCTGTAGCTCGAGAAATCAATAATTTAGTGATAGTGACTCAAGTAGATATATTAATGTGAACATGAGTAATAAGGTGTAAGCATGTGATATAATGATTATATCATCTTAAGAAATTATTGTGAGGATTTATCCACACAAGTTTATTAATTTCTTATTATTTGCATATGAACTTACTAAGCATTTATGCTTACTTCCCCTCTCTTTTCCCTTGCCTTGTAGTATCACCAAGTTAGCTCGAAGATCGGTGGACTTTGGAGATTCGCTCACACTATCAATTGGAACACTTGGTATATCTAAATACATTAATTTTTGGGTTATGGCATGTATAGTAGGCTTGGTCATTTTGTCATATATGTCATATTTCTTATGGCCTAAAATGTTGGGCCTTATTTAATAAATGTTCATTTTGATTAAGGCTATTTGGAGATGGCCAATATTGATGGTAGTTATACGCCTATGATGTGGTTATTCATGTATGTAGTATTTGCATAATTGAGATGTTGTGGATGTGGTTTACAAATGATATCATGAATAACGATGTGTATGAGAATGTGTATGCAAAATTGGATATTCGGATGTCCAATTATAGCATGATACATGTTGATGAAATAGATACAAGAGAGTTTGTGTTTTAGAGTGGGGAACTGGCTTGGAAAATTGCCAACTTCCATGCCACATGGGCAGAGACATGGCCATGTGTCTCAGCCATGTGACAGACACGGCCTAAGGGCATGGGCGTGTGCCAAGGACGTGTGACCCTATTTTGATGATGACGTCATAAATAGAGAGTTACACGGGTTAGGGACACGGGCGTGTCCCAGACCACACGGGCGTGTGACCCTTGTTTTGACAAAACTTTCTAAGTTTTCCCAAAAGTTTCCAAAGTTCTTGGTTTAGTCCCAAACCTTCCTAAAGGATGTTTTGAGCTTTATAAGCTCATATAAGGGACAAAATGCATGTGTTAGAAAAGTTCTAAATTTGACAAAATTTTATGACCCGATTTAACATGTTCAAGAATTTTAAGTTCGGTAACGCCTCGTACCCTATTCCGGGATGGATACGAGTAAGTGGTGTTACATCTTCATTGATGATATACTGATCTACTCTCGGAATGAGAACGAACATGTCGAGCATTTGAGAACGGTTCTATAAATCTTGAGAGATGAACAATTATATGCCAAGTTTAGTAAAAGTGAATTTTGGCTTAAGGAGGTTGGATTTTTGTGGCACATTGTCCCGGAAGATGGGATTAGATTTGACCTGAGTAAGATCTCAGTGATTGAAGATTGGAAGCCACCAGAGAATGTAACCAAGGTTAGGAGTTTTCTAGGCCTAGCTGGCTACTATAGACGTTTTGTCAAGGGAATTCCATGATAGCTACTCCGATGACGAGGTTGCTACAAAAAGATGTCAAGTTTGTATGGATAGAAAAGTGCCAACAAAGTTTTGAGAGATTGAAGGCATTGTTGATAGAGGCGCCAGTCCTAGTACAGCCCGAGCCTGGAAAGGAATTTATGGTTTACAGCGATGCGTCCCTGAATGGATTGGGCGATGTACTTATGTAAGAGGGTAAGGTGATTGCATATGCTTCTAGATAATTAAAGCCGCACGAGAAGAATTACCCGACTCACAATTTGGAGTTAGCCGCAATTGTTTTTGCATTAAAGATTTGGAGACACCATTTGTATGGTGAGAGGTGTCGAGTGTTCATGAATCATAAGAACTTAAAGTACTTGATGACTCAAAAGGAGTTGAATTTAAGGCAACGAAGATGGTTAGAGTTGATAAAGGACTATGAGCTAGTAATTAACAATGATCCGGAAAAGCAAACGTGGTTGTCGATGCTTTTAGTAGAAAATCTTTGTATGCGCTGAGAGCCATGAATGCACAGGTGACTTTGTCAGAATATGGTTCTATTTTAGCTGAGTTGAGGGCTAGACCATTGTTTCTTCAAGATATTTATAAAGCTTAGAAAGGTGACAGCAACTTACAAGCCAAAAGAGTTCAATGTGAGTCAAATGTCGAGTCAGAATTTTAGGTAAATCCTGACGGATGCATAATGTTTAGGAATAGAGTCTGTGTACCCAAAAATGATAAGCTTATTCGAAAGATACTTCATGAAGCACATAGTGGATGTTTGTCTATACATCCAGGCAGTCCGAAGATGTATAACGATTTGAAGAAATGGTATTGGTGGCCAAGTATAAAGAAAGACATTTCTAAGTTTGTATCGAGATGCTTAATTTGTCAACAAGTGAAGGCTAAACACCAAGTACCTTTGGGTCTACTTTAGCCTATTATGGTTCCCAAATGGAAATGGGACTATATTACTATGGACTTAATGACGGGTTTACCGTTGTCACCGAGGAAGAAAGATGATGTATGGGTCGTAGTGGACAGACTCAAGAAGTCAGCCCATTTCATACCAGTACGGGTCGACTACTCGCTTGATAAGTTGGCCGAATTGTACATTTCAGAGATTGTGAGACTTCATGGAGTACCGTTGTCGATTATTTCAAATAGAGATCCAAGATTTACATCACGATTTTGGAAAAAGTTGCAAGAGGCTTTAGGCACAAAATTGAGTTTTAGCACAGCTTTCCATCCGCAAACCAATGGGAAATCGGATAGAGTAATTCAGATACTTGAGGACATGCTTCGATGTTGTGTTTTGGAATTCTAGGGTAATTGGGAGAAATATCTACCTTTGGTGGAATTCGCCTACAACAACAGTTTTCAGTCAAGTTTGAAAATGGCGCCTTATGAGGCATTGTATGGGCATAAGTGCCGAACGCTTTTGTATTGGATAGAACTCAGAGAGAATCAAATTCACGGGGTCGATGTGGTCAGTGAAACTGAAGAGAAGGTAAAGGTGATACATGAATGTCTGAAATCAGCCTCAAATAGACAAAAGTCCTATTCGGATTTAAAAAAAGAAAGAAATTGAGATCTAAGTAAGGGATAAAGGGTTCTTAAAAGTATCACCATGGAGAAAAGTCCTCAGATTTGGCTAGAAAGGCAAATTAAGTCCGTGTTTTATCGGACTTTATGAAGTTACAGAGAGGATAGGACCAGTAACTTATCGTTTGGCCTTGCCACCTGAGCTTGAAAAGATTCATGATGTCTTCCACGTGTCCATGTTAGGCCGATACTGTTCGGACCCTTCACATGAAATAGTACCAACAGAGGTAGAAATTCAACCGGACATGACTTATGGCGAAGAGCCAATTAAAATTTTGGCACGAGAGGTCAAACAGTTGAGAAACAAAGGTATAGCCCTTGTGCAAGTGCTATGGCAAAGACATGGAATAGAAGAGGCTACATGGGAGCCCAAGGAGGCTATGAGAAACCAATATCCCAATCTTTTCACCGGTAAGATTTTTGGGGATGAAAATCCTTAAGGGGGAGAATTGGGTAACAGCCCGATTTAGGGGCTAGCAGAACAGTGATCTCGAGATCACTAATTTGAGGTCGGAGAAAATTATTTTAATGTTATTTTATGAGTTATAGTCTGATTATATAGGTGCATGAAAATTTTGGTGCTTTAATTTTAGCGGTTTCATGCTTAATTGCGAAAAAAGACTAAATCGCATAAAGTGTGAAAGTTCTATTTTATAAGCTAAAACTGCCTAATAGCCATGGAATATTAATTGGAGGTCTTTAAAGGGAAATTAGCCCCTTAAATCAAGGTTGGTCGGCCATAGGGGACAAAATGAGGTCAAATTTAGTCAATTAGGTGGGTTAGGTGGATTAAATTGAAGGAAATAAATAAAGAAAGAAAAAGATGATATCACACTATTCATCCACCTCCTTCCATCGAAATTTCCAGCAAAATAAGGGTTTGAAAGCTTAAAATTTTTAGCAACTTGTCCTCCTTACAAGTAAGCGATTTTGGTGACTTTTCTTGATGATTTTTGTACTTTTAGGACCCTTGTATCATGATCTTACTAATGAGGGGTCTATTTAGCAAAATGGTTAAGAGTTTAGAGTTTTCCATGTGAATAATTATGTTGGTTGCTGCATTTTTATGGAATAAAATGAGTCTTAGTTGTTAGATAAGCAACATTTGTGAAAGGTACCATGAAAACACCTTAAAGGACCTTTTTGAAAAGGTTGTATAATAAGAGGTAAGTATGTGAAAGAATGGGTTTTGATGGTTTCCATAAGAGAAATAAATGTTTACCTAGGCTCATTAAAGAAAGAAATTTTATTAGAATTGATTTCTGAACCTAGGGGTAAAATGGTCATTTTGTAAAAGTTTAAGGGCAAAATAGTGATTTTGCCAAAATGTGATTATTGAAATACATGTGTTAATGTGATTATTAAACAAGCTAATTTGCTACTATATAGATTAAGAAGAATGAATGATTAACCTTGACCGAGGAAAAGGCAAGGTATAGGATTAAATCGGCAAGTGACCTATTTTGAAACTGAGGTAAGTTTGTATGTGATAAATTCAACATTAATGCTAGTATGTTTGAGAATATTTGATATTATAATGATGCATGATATTCTACGAAATTGAGTAATGGTGTTGAATGAGGAAGATGATGAAAGTTGAGATGTTAAAGTCCCGGTTGGACTATAATAAATGTGTGAATACTAGTATCGAGACATGAGATGGATAAGGTAACATGTAAGACCATGTCTGAGACATGGCCTCGACACCGAGTTGAAATCCCATATAAGACCATATCTGGGATATGGCAGTGGCATTGAATAAGGAAAACCGTATAAGACCATATCCGGGATATAGCATCGATAATTGATAAGAGATCTCGTATAAGACAATACTTGGGATATGGCATCGGCACTCAGAGGTGACCCTATGTAAGACCACATGTGGGATGTGGCATTGACTTCGTGTTTATGTTAATGACGATGAATATGCATCTTTGAGTATCCCTAGTGATTTAGTGGGATAAATAGATAAGCTTGGAAATAAAATGAGATTAGTACTAAAGTTATGTGATTGAGTGAAGACAGGTACCCGTGAGTAATTCATGAGGAATGTTTACGATTTGTGGCATGGTATGTATTAGATAAGAACAAGTACTAGTAAGTTATGGCAAAGTGCTTAAGACTTTGTGTGGTTATCTAATGCTATGAATGGATGACATAATGAGCTTTATGTTGCTATTTATTTTCATACAAACTTACTAAGCTTTATGCTTGCCCCTCTCATTTCCCTTTTCCTTGTAGTATTGCAAAGATAACTCGAGGATCGTGGGACGTCGGAGTTCGAAATCACACTATCGACATCTCTTTGGTATAACAGAGTTACGCGAAATCCTATTTTTTAGAACGAGTTGAAGGGATGGGCGTTATTGGTGGAGAAGAAGCAATAAATTGGGGTTTATCCGGCCCAATGCTACGAGCATTTGGAATCAAATGGGATCTTCGGAAAGTTGATCATTATGAGTGTTACGACGAATTTGATAGATTTATTTTGAGTATGGCATGTATAGGACTTGGTCATTTTGTTATGTCATATTTGTTAGCCAAAATGTTGGCTATTTATGTTATCAAATTCGTTTTGTAAGTGGTTATTGGAATTGGGCCAATATTTGACAAGTTTATATATATTCAATGACGATGAAATTCATGAAGTATATGCTTGTGTGGATGCCTTGATTTTGAGTTCTTAGAAGTGTCTTATAGTCATAATGTATGTTGAATTGAATTGGTATAAATATGGTTGCTTTGTAGGGTGGCATTTGGCTTGGTAGACAACCTTCCAAATGTCCACACAGGTAGACACACCAGCGTGTGTCTAGGCCGTTTGTGACACACGGTCGGCCCCATGGATGTGTGGCTAGGCCATGTGTCCCCTGCATGTTAGTTTTGCAAGTCAGTATGCTCAGTAGTAAACACACGAGCAGAGACACGGCCATATGTCTCAGCCATGTGGAAGGCACGGCCACAGACATGGGCGTGTGCCTAGGCCGTGTGAAGTCTGCACCTGAATATGGAATTTAATTTGCCACACGGTCGTAGGGCACGGGCGTGTGACTGGCCGTGTCATACAAGTCAGTGTCGACCACGGCCAAACACACGGGCGTGTGACGGGCCGTGTGATGCAAGTCAGTGTCGACCACGCAAGTGTGAAATGCCACATGGGCGTGTCCCACTCTTCACACGGGCGTGTAGCCCTGTTTCATGTCAAAATTTTCTAAGTGTTTGAAAATTTCCAGTTTGGTCCCGAAGCATCCCAAGTACTTGTATAGGGTCTCGTAGACCTACAATAGGGACATTACGAATGTAAATGAAAAAGTTTTTAGTTGGAACAAAATTTTATGGCCAATGTTTTACGTTTAAGCAAGTTAAGCCCAGTAATACCTCGTACTCGGTTCTGAAGTCGGATACGGGTAAGGGTTGTAACAGGTACCATTTTTTCAAATCTCACCTTAACCCTTCAACTAAAAAATCTACTATTTCAAAGGAACACATGTTGTTACTACACTCTATTATTACTGGAAGAAAGATAAATGTTGAAAAAATTATTTTTAAAGAAGTTCATCGTTGCGCACAAAAGAATGTAGGCACCCTGAATTTTCCACATCTTTTTGCTATGATTTCATTTCCTTTTTATTTTAATTTAATTCATTTTTCTTTCATGTTTTCGCCAAATATTCAACGTATTTCTCATATTATTTGATTGATTAATAGTTTGAAATCGTTCTTATTTCTATTTTGAATTTGTAAATAAAAAGATTTATGATTATGATATAGGTGGTAATCATAAATGTATTACCAATTGGGTTTTTCTAAATGAACTGGATGCTTCATTTTCTCGGTCCCACCAAGCCAACCATAAATCATTCTAATTGAAAATATTAATCAGTATACCCCCAAAAAAATGAAATGGATCTCTAATTGCACTTCATTACACTTCACGCTACAAATTTTGATAATTCAATCAATCTTTTTGGTAAACAGAGGATATCTCGATAGGGCGAGAGAACGGGGAATCCCATATGACCCAATATATTTGACAAGTCACACTATCGTCAACCCAAAGCGCATCTTCCTCTCCGGATTTCGAAAAGGAACTTTTGGAACACCAATAGGCATTAAAGGAAAGAAAAGAATTAAATACTATATTTCAATTTGATCTGGAAGCGTAATAATGGTCTTAATAATATTGTCCTCATATTTTATACATAGATAGAATAAGGCCATAAAATAAAGAAATCGGCTTTTAAGTGCGACTCGCATCTTTTACACATTTGTATGAAGAAAGGGATTCGTTCAGACCATCGGTAGAGTTTGTAAGACCACGACTGATCCTGAAAGGAGTGGATGGAAAAAAGAGCATGTCGTAGCAATGGAGAATTCTAAGAATCCTTTTTTCCGGATCATTCCAAAAAACCGTTTTGAATTTTTGGTGCGGAACAAAAAAATTAATTGAATTCAAAGTTGGGTCGAGTGAAGAAATGGATAAAGCTCTACGGCCCCAATTATAGGAAACAAAAAGTAACGAGCTTACATTCTCAATTTGAATGATTACGATCTAATTAAGCGTTAAAAATAAATTAGTGCCTAGTGTGGTAAAGGTTTTTCTCATGAGTAAATTATCGATTTTTTTATGAGTCCTAATTATTATTAGGCATTCCCTTTATGGGTTAGCCATGAATGTGTAGATGAGGACAAAATCCCTAACAAATGAGCCATCACCAAACAAATTGCCATGAGATTTTTAAGGGAAGCAGTGCCACGGCATCTTGGCTCTGCATCAACCTGTTCTCCACCTACTTGTACCCATGCCACTCTATCTACATTTCACAATGATTTTGAGCTGCAAGTGCTCGGTGCTCTTGAGATGTCGAAACAACAGTTTCGTTTTATGAAGAAGCAACAACTGAGGACAACTACTGATCTAAGTAGGGCTCAAGAAGAAATGGCTTTATTTTAGGACTATGTCAGAATGAGAGATAATGCCATCAAGAAATCTCTTCAGAAAAACTTTACCAAGCCCATGCCTACATTCCCTACTTTTCCCAAAGAGTTGATTTTAGATCTAGAAGATGAAAATGAGATGAAGTTGAAGCTGCTATGATAGACACTACCACACATCCAGCCAGTGCAGAAAAGAAAAACAAAGAAATAGAGGGGGAAGGAAGAGAAAACAGAATTGGTGAACATTGAATCAAATAAGGAAGGAGATAACATCAATCAAACTTTTGCACCATAGGAATCTACTACTACACCTCAAACCACTGCACCCATATCGGAGCAAGATCGTGAGATTAATCAACTGATTGATAATCTCACGAAATCAGATGATGATGATAATGAAGTGCCAATCAATCTACTCAAATGGAAGCAGTGCTATAAACACGCTGCCAGGAAATCCACCCGACCAAACTAAAGTAACACAAATTCTTTCCAAGCTTTTGTTTTTACTTTTCATTTGCATATTTTTTTCTTCATTTTTACATGTGTTTTTCATGCATTCATAATTGTTTTCATTGCATTTTCTACATATCTATTTGTTTTGGTATAAGTGACATTTTGTTTCCTATCATGCATTGAGGACAATGCATCCCTTAAGTTTAAAGGTGTGTTGCACATATTGCATGCATGAGATATTTTTTTTTTTTGAACATTATATCATTTTGTCACTCATTTTTCCATGACATACAAATGCTAAATGGCTATTAGACCATGAGAAGTATGTTGTTAACTATGATGTTCAATAAGGGTAATAACTTTTCAAACTGTGAAAATTGTGAATGTTTAGCTTAGGATAGTCGTGTGAAAATTAATGCCTAAAAGTAAAATGACCTAAGTATAATCGCAATTAGTCTATAGTAGGTTTCTTTTGATACACTTAGAAGTCTTGAAACTAAGATCAATAAATTAGCATTGTGTAATAATAAATATCATGGCAAAGCTGAGGGTAAATGAATAAATAAAATAAAATTTAAAAAGACACTATAAAACACTACAATGTTTGAAATTGTTGAGTAGGCCAATAATACTCTGTTTGCTCCATTGTATTATTGATTAGAAAAGCAAGATCAAATAAGAGTGAGTAAAAAAAATAGTTTAGGGGTACTCCACTATAGTAGTAGGCTGAATAGCTAAGGGGGTAGTTGTTTGCTCCATCCATCTTTTTAGTCAAAAGTCTTAGCTTCATGAGTGAATTACATTCAAATTGTGGCATGATGTAATACCTGGCAATCTAGTGTATGCTCCATTGAGATTGTCAAGTAAAGAAATCATGTGACAAGATGAATTCCCTAGAGAAAATTTTATATAATGCAATGACAGAATAAGTATGAGAAGAAAAATTGAGTTTAGTGGAAAGATAAACTAAATACATTAGGAGGTGCTTGCTATAGTTAGAACTGCATGAATATTTAGAAACTTTTATTTTTAGATAACATTTTCTACACTTCGTATGCTAAACAAACCTATAAAATTTGAACCAATTTTTTTAGACAAAAGACTGCAGAGAATGGAGGTATAAAATATGTTTCGTTTGGTTTAGCAGTATAAGAAGCAACTGTGTAGTTATGGCAAATTCATACATCCATACATATTCTGCTTGAGGACAAGCAAGAACTCAGGTTTGGGGGTGTGATAACTCTTGAAAAGAGTTATATTTTGAACCTCTAAGCTTGATGTGTGCACTTAAGTAGGCATATTTTTATTTTTATGTTATTTTTAGAGTATTACATAATAACGGTTAGATTGTGCCTTAAATGTCATTTCATGTTACTTTTACTGTTGGGAAGAAGGAAATTGGTTGTTGTATGCAGCAAGTGTAGGAAGGATGAAGAAAAGAAGAAAAAGAAGGAAGTGAAATATTTCCATTGTAATATCCCAAAACTGGGTCTAGTAGTTTCGGGTATATTTTTCAGGTTTCGAGTGTGAAACTAGGAATTTATGGGGTTTCTAGTCATTTTTAATTTAATTTAGAAGGTTAATTTCATCTAAAATCGATTAAACAATAATCGGAAAAATAAAAATATTTTTGAAAAATTAATTTTAAATTAATTAAATAATTATTAGTGAAAATAATTAACTTGGGTGAAAAAGAATTTTAAAATAATTCTTATTAGAGTTAATTTGAGATAAATTTAATTATTAATTAAATTGGGTTTAATTGTAAATAAGGGAAATTTTAGAGTATTTATTTGGCAAATAAACCTTAAAATTTGGAATTTTGGAGGAAATGGATTAAATGGTAAAACAAGGGAAATGTGGGAGTGGCCATTAGGCAAATTCCCCAATTTTTAATTTCTAGTGGGTTGTTTCAGCCTTCAAAACAATAAATTTCATGTTCTTTGCATTGTTTTAAAGATCTATCATCAGAGAATAGATCCAACCATTTTCCTTCTCAAAATACTCTCTCTTTTCACCCGAAATTATTCTTAAAAGTAGCCAAAAATATTCTGAAATTTCTCAAGCTTCTTAAATCAAGATTTTCAATCAAAGAAATTAGAACGAATCAAAGGTAATTATTATTTCTAAACTTTTTTTTATGATGATTAGAAACATTTTTACATGGTTTGGGAGTCAATTACATGATATTATATCAATGTCATCTTCTTCAAAAGCTTGAAGTGCTTTAACAGTGGATCAGAGGAAATCCACAAATCAATGGATGTTCCAACTCAAAATGGATCTATTAAAAGATTTTTGGTCTTATTTATCAAGATTAAACTTGATTTATGAGGTAATTTGAAGAAATTTGAATTTCATCATCTTCTTGAATTAATTTTTCAGATTTTTGTGAAATTGATGCTTAGTTTATATGTATTTGGTTTAGTATTGATGTTTGGAAATGATTAGGAGGGCTGGAGAGATCGATTTTGTGAGGAATCGAGTTTTCGACTTGATGTTACAAATCCGTTAAGGTATCTTTGAGAGTGAATTTCGATTAGCTTAGTTAATTAAAAATTGTGTTTAATATAGCTTTGGAAAAATGGTAATGTCTACTTTACCTCTTTTGAAGCTCCGAATCTTGAAGAGGACAGAGATAACCGGAATTGAAGCTTGGGATTGCCTAGTTGATCACTTGTTGTGATAAAATAAAATTGTGTGGTGAGTGTTTCTAGAGGTGATTTGGTAAATTGACCCTCAATTATGTTTAATTAGTACCTTAATGAACGATTAAAATTAATTAATTATGGATGAATGGTTGATTTTGCAAGACTGGTATTAAATGTGCAAAAATTGAATTTGTATTGAAAAAAAATGGTAAATGAGTTTTTGGGTGGTGTTGTGCTATTTAATTAAATTATTTTTAAGTGTAACAGCCCGATTTTGGGGCTAGTCAGAACAGTGGTTTCGGGACCGCTAATCGAGGTTGAAGAAAATTATTTTTAGTATTATTTTTGTGTTATAGCACGATAATAAGGATGCATGAAAATTTTGGTGCTTTAATCCAAAACACATACGAGATTTCATGAAAATTTAAAACTTTTCTAAAATCTGAGGGACACATTATTAGTGGGGGTAGGCCGTGCCTCTCCCATGGTTTCTTGACACACCCGTGTGTCTTCCCCGTGGCTCAATACTGCCAAAACCAACACGGTCACCAAGCACGCCCATATGCTAAGGCCGTGTACAATAGATCACATACTGTCATTTCTCACATGGCCATCAAGCACACCCGTATCGAGGCCGTGTGCAATTTAAGTAATATTCTGCCAATTTACCCACGGTCTCAGGCATGCTAGTGTACCTCAACCGTGTGACATTATAGGCCATTTTACAAGGCCAATATGCCACCCATTTTGGGTCTCACCTACTAGCAATACATACCAAAACATAATATGCATATATGGCAACCAAAATATATCAAATGGTTCACTTTATCCATACATTCAATAGCCAAATCATTCATATCATCTTTCAAAACAATAACACATACATAACCAAAGAAAAACTTCATCATTAAACTAACCATAAACTTGGCTATTTCATAAGCTTCTACCTTACCAAAATATGCATCAAATATCACATTCATTCAAGCATATTACCAAATTAAACTTGCCAAAACACATGGCCATGCTCACTTCATAAACATATACACTTATCTAGCATATACATTCCATATTTAGCCATATACATTTTCAAAAGGGTACCAAAATAAGTTTAGTAGTGTGATGATGATCCTTGACAATCCCAAGCCTTTAGTAGCTTTGACGACCTATAAAACAGAGAAAATATACACACAGAGTAAGCTTTCCAAAAGCTTAGTAAGTCATATACAAATAAACTTGGTATAAAAAGCATATATGCAATTTGATACATTTAAACATCTCATTCACTTAACAATTTATCATGTATATGCTTGATTTATACTTATGACTACTTTGGTCATATTTATCAATTCAAAACTCATTTGAAGCACATAACTCATTCATAATCTTCCTTGCATCTCATTCACATTATCCTATTCAAACATACCTTTCTTCAAATCAAAGTCATATGCGTACTTACCTTTCATGCATACTTAATGCACATTCAATGTACCTGAATCGGATATTCATTCACTTAATTGATCATAGCTCGGATATACCATTCGTATAGCAAACTTGCCCGTTGAACCCTTAGGAACCTAGTAGGATACTCAGAAAGCTAGGAATAGTAGTACAATGCCAACGTCCCAGACGAGATCTTACATGCACTCGTATATCGATGCCATCGTCCCGCATGTGGTCTTACATGTACAGATCATAATGATGCCAACGTCCCAGACGTGGTCTTACACGAGTCAATATGATGCCGATGTCCCAGACATGGTCTTACTCATAAAGTTCATATAGATGCCTACGTCCCGACGTGGTCTTACACGAAATTTCAAATCAATGCCAACGTCCCGGACGTGGTCTTACATGATAAAACAGAACAGATACCTATGTCATGACATAGCTAATCCTATCTATTTCTAGGTTCATACGGGACTTTTCGGACATTGTCACTAAGTAATCCTTATCTCGAATTCATGAACAGATCATATCATAAGTATTCATCGATAACAATAGTCATAAGAACACACATAATTCAATACGAATACGTTTATTTGCATAATGACTTACCTCAGATTTGGTTTATCGGAATAAAAATGGCTACTCGTTAACTTTTGCTTTCCCATAATCTAAGTCTATTTTCCTCGGTTCTTGATCTAAACATATTCAGAATTAACCCTTTTTATTCACTATTTCATTCAATTCAATCCATAGACACACATTTAGGGCTATTTGCAAATTAACCCTCATATTTGTACACTTTAACAATTTAGTCTATTTTTCACAAAACATCAAATTCACAAAATCCACACACACATGCTTGGTCGAACCTCTCTAGGGACTATACAAGCCCAAATATTTCATCAAATTTGCTATTTAGTCCTTCAATTTACCATTTTCACAATTTAGCCCTGTTTAGCTAAATTCATCAAAACTTCAAGAACAAAACATGTTCATCAAACACATATCTTTCATATTTCACTATTAAACATCACAAATCACATGAGTTCATCAAAGTCTCATTTCACAAACATGATCAATCTTCAAAATTGAAGCATGGGTTTAGAAGCATTCGAAGCAACGATTACGAAAACATAGAAATTATTGAAAACCAAGTCAAAACTTACCTTAATCAATCTTAAAGAGTGTCGAATGCCCTAGCTTGTATTTTCTTTTCTTTCTTTGGTAATTTTCGCTAACAAAGGATGATATCTATCATCTTTTCTTTGTTTTTTTATTATTACAACATATTATTATTCATTTACTAAAATGCCCTTTCACTTAATATAAGAAAACATATATATAACAAGGGCACATTTGACCTTTATCCATCCACTATCTAAATAATGGTCTTATTGCCTCATAAGGCCTTCTCTTTTAAAATCCATAACATCTTGATACTTAACAATTATCATGCAACTTTCACATTCAATGCATTTCAGTCCTTTTGTCAAATTAAACACGCAAACAGACAAATTCACTTACGAAAATTTACCACATGCTAATTCACATATCAACGGTACAGAATATAATATTAAAATATTATACAGACTCAAATTTTTGGTCTCAAAACCACTGCTCTGACTAGGGTATAAACTGACTGTTACATCTCGTATGAACCTCGAAATAGAGATGTAAGTACGAATAAATATCCGTAATTATCCTTGTTGGTGGGCTGTGTGCGATACCACCCTAATTATCATTGTTGGTGGGCTGTGTGCAATACTGCTTTATTATTTATTCACGATGGGCTGTGCATGATACCATCGTTTATATTATCATTTGGTGGCCTATGTGCGAAACCACTGTAATTATCCTTGTGGTGGGCTGTGTTCAATACCACCCTATTATAGATTAATGGTGAACTGAGTGCTAAACCACCGGATACTTTGTATCATTCCGAAGGGTTCATCGAGAAACTTGTCTAAATAAATTTTTCATATAACTTTGTGGTGATGAGTGCAGGGTGTATGTGCAAGTAAATGTGAGCAATATATATGTTATATGGTTGGAATGTGGTAAGAGATGAGATGAGTAAGCATGATTATGAATATATGAATTGTTCTAACATAATATGTAATGGTTGTGATGGCTTAGCATATGGTATGATGCTTATTATTTACATGTAGACTTACTAAGCTTAAAGCTTACTCCCTTTCTTTTCCCTTGTTTTATAGTGTCAAAGAGCCAGCTCGAGATACGAAGATAATCAGAAGATCACCCACACTATCAGCACATCTTGGTATATTTAGACTTAGCATTTTGAGTATGGCATGTATAAGGACTAGACTTAGTGAAATGTCTTGTTGTTTTGGCCAAGTGTGTTGGCTCTTTTAAAGATGAACTCTTTTCTATATGGCCATAGTTGATGGCTCATTATTGTTAATATATGAAAAGATGAGGTTATTCATAAATGTGTATGATGCATGATTGGGTTGCTTGGTTAAAGTATGCATGAATGGGTTGATTTTTTAATGTGATTTATGTTTGTATGAGTTAGGGTGATAAAAAGAGCTTGGCAAATAGCCTTGTCCTTGTCTACGGGTAGACACACGGGCATGTGTCTAGGCCGTGTGTGACACACGGTCAACCTCATGGGTGTGTGGTTAGGCCGTGTGTCCCTTGCATGTTAGTTTTACAAATCAGTATGCCCAGTAGTAAACACACGGGCAGAGACACGGTTGTGTGTCTCAGCCGTGTGGAAGGCACAGCCATGGACAGGGGTGTGTGCCCAAGCCGTGTGAAGTCTACACCTGAAATTTAGAATTTAATTCGCCACACGGTCAAAGGACATGGGCGTAGGCCTAGGCCGTGTGATATTTTTGGATTGATGACGTTAGAAATAGAATGCCAAGGTTTTGGCACACGGGCTAAGACACGGGCATGTCGAGGCCGTGTGAGGGACATGGGCGTGTGTCCGATAATGTGAAATCCCCTGTAGGTTCGAATTGAGAAATAATTCCATAAGGGTGTGGAACATGGGCATGTGATATGTCACACGGGTGTGTGATATGTCACACGGACGTGTCCTTTCCTCCACACTAGCGTCTGGATTATTTAGAGAAAATTTTCTAAGGTCTTCCATAGAGCTTCAAAGGAGCTCGATTTGATCCCAAACCACTCCTAAACCGTGAATTTGGCCTCGTAGGCTTGTTTAGGAGGTGTTAGTAAAAGTTTTAAATTTGAGAGAAAAGTCAAGTTTCTAAATTGCATGATTGATTGAATGTAAGCTTAGTAATGTCTTGTACCCTATCCGGCATTGAATACGGGTAAGGGGTGTTACATTAAGGATGATTTTAAGCATGTCTAATGAAATTTTTTATCATGGTATGTTCATGTTTCAATTGGTAATTGATTATGGAAAATTGGCAAATGAATTGCTTGATTTAATTGGATATTAAATGCTATGTTACATGTTACACATAAGCATCTTGTCACATTAAATTGAGCACACTAATGATTGATTTATATGCTATGTTTGATTGAATATATTGGCAACATGCATGGTGGATCCATTGGATATAGTTGGCATGCCATAGGATTTATGGGTACTCACTTTTATTTGTGGCATTGTGAGCATATGGATCTAGGTAGACTAATTTGTTTGGAGTAGATAAGGAAGTGTTAAGCATGAGTCTCCACTCAATGGGTTATTTAAGGCGCTATAAGGGAGCGCGTGCTTCGGCCCACTCAACTCGGTGGACTATATTTGATATTTGTGGGAGTTCAAAGATCCGTTTGTTTGATGTATGATCACCCGATCAAGCCATGAAAAATGTATGCCAATATATATTTATGTGTGATTGTTGCTATATCAGTTAATGATTGAAAGCTATGAATAATTGATTTTTGGTATTGAAAATGTTTATGGAAATTAAATTGACATGTCTAATTATTTTTGGCTAACATTTGGTGAATGATTGGTTGTGAATTAAACATGAATTGGATGTTAATTTACTATTTGTTTTTATTAACATTCACTAAGCTTTTTAAAACTCACACCTTCACATTTGTACAGATGGTCATTGGGATTGAGGAGCTGAGGGGCTGAGCAAGAGAGTTCCAAGAGATTTAGGCTTGGTAGAGACTTAATTACACATTTTAGAGACTGTAGTCAGGCATTGTGGAACTCTCAGGAATTAGTTTGATTTTGGTTGTAATTGGACTTTGGATATTGGACGTTTATTTTGGATGGCTTTATATTAATTTTGAGGCATGTTTGAGTTTAAGCATTGATCGATTTACGGTGTATTGTTGCTTGATAAGATGGTGATTGATAACACGGTATGTGAAGCATGAAATTTATACTAACGATTGTTTAAATGAAGTTTCCATGGAGTGGTTTACTAGCGACTAAGGTATGCCGCTTGTTTGATTTATTCGATGTTTGATGTGCATGAAATCAATTGCTTATTTCTATTTAATTGAGGCTTAATTGATGTTACTAAATTCAATTGAAGTAGTGTGTATATATATGTTAATTAATCAAAGTTAAATCGAGTTTAATTAGTCGTCAAAATATGCAAAATCGGGTTGTAAAATGAGTTTTTCACAAAAATAGGTGCAGTGGCTTTCACACGGGTGTGTGAAGGGTTGCACACGGGCGTGTGGGTATGTGACACGAGCTTGTGGAAACTGGAGCTATCACATACGGGCGTGTGCGATCTATCAAAAATTTTTTCGTGACACGAACACAAGCATTTAATGACACATGGGCTAGGGGACACGGCCATGTGGGTTTTGGGGGGTTTGAATTTTTGTCTTTTTAAATTGACATTCTAATTTGTCAAAGTTACTATTTAGTTCTGAAAGTTGATTAGTCTAATTAGAGCCCTAGATGATAAGGAACTTGGTAAAATTTTAGGCTTAGTCTCGTAATGGGTAAAATTCGTTAGAAACACATTTAATTTGTAATTTGGAATAGATTCTGATAGATTGTATTTGTTATCATTTAGTCCATAATAGTAAAACTTGAATTAGACATAGCAAACAAACTCGGTTTAAGCTGAAATTTTTAAGCTTGCATAATTCTGATTAAAAGAAAGTTAGGAAACATTAGATCTAAGATCGGGTTAGTTTTACCATAGGTGGTAAAATGACAAAAATGCCCTAAAGTTGAATTACCTGGGAAAAGTTTAAAATTGGCTCATAAGTTGCTTCCGCATTAATAAATAACTAATATTTAGCTAAGATTGAGTTGTTATAAGGTCGGGGTGTGTCTTGGGTGGTCGTTAGCTAGAAAGTCACTTAGGTGGCTAATGTAATGCTTCAAATTCGGGCCGGTCTGTCCCGGTCGGGTTTGGGGTGTCACAGCCATAAAAAAAGGTTGGATGGATTGCCAATACAAATTGTAACAGATCGAATTTGACCCTAATCGGAACGGTGGTTTCGGGACCATGACTCCGAGTCTGAGAAATATTTAAATATTATATTTTAAATTTTTATATGTGAATTAATGTGTGTGAAAGTTTCGTAGAAAAATTTTATCGTTTAAGTGCTAAATTTGATTAAAAGGACTTAATCGCGTAAAATGTAAAAGTGGCATACTAAAGTGAAATGTTCTAATTTGAGTATGGCTTTATAATGTGGAGTATAGAAAGGGTAAATAACCCATTTTATGAGATAGTGGACGGCATAGGACTAAGTTACCCTTGTTTTATAAGTTAGTTTTATTATTATTAAAAGGTTAGTTTAGTAAATTAATAAATAAGTAATATATGTTATTATTATTATCAAAATGAAACCATTATCATCATTTTTCTTCTCAAGGCCGAATATAACTAAGAAAAAGGGGTTAGGGAAAGCTTTGAATTTCGGCAAATACAAAGCTTGATTAAGGTAAGTTTAATCTTCGGTTTTAGTTAATTTTTACGTTTTTGAGATTGTTGCTTCGAACTGTAGCTGACCCATGTTAAAATTTTTAAGAATAATCATGTATGATGTTCGGCCCTTGTTATGTTCTTGTGATTTTTGGTGTTTTATGATTTTATGTAAATGATATGTTAAAGATTAGTATATATTGAATTGGAAATTTTACTAAATTTGAGTATTTTGGACTAATTTGTAAAAATAAAATTTTTGAGGGACTAGTTTGCAAAATAAATGAAATGTATGCCTTGGTATGAAGGTATAGAAGATTCGGCCCTAAAGTATTATGTGCAAATTATGTGTATTTTATGTTTTATCCAAATAGGATTAAATTGTAAAAATGTGAAACTCTAAGGGTAAAATGGTAATTTGCCTATTTATGCGCTTAGGGACTAAATTGAGATGAAATGTACTTGAATGAGCTAAATTTTTATGTGTTTAGATCAAGAACAAAGAAAAACAAATTTGGATCGGGGAAAGGCGAAAGTCGTCGACTAGCCGGTTAACGTTGTCCGTCGATAGTCGAGGTAAGTCCTTGTTTGAAATATGTCAAAGAATTATTTACGAATCTGTTAAATGTTAATGTTCGATAAATTTGAAGGTATATTATTGTAATAGCCGAATGCATATGGGTTAAATTGGCTTGAATGCATAAATTGACAATATGATATGAATGTGTATCTTTGATATATTATTTGGGAAAAATGTGAAGTATGTGATTGGTTTATGAATATTTTGGGCTTATTGCCTAGCGTGCCTTGTGCCTTGATTTGATTCGGGCTTCGTGCCTAGCAAGCTTAGTGCTTAGGTGACATATTCGGGCTTAGTGCTTAGCGTGCTTAGTCTTGGTGACATATTCAAGCCGTGCCTAGCGTGCTTAGTATCGGTGACATATTCTAAGCCGTGCCTAGCGAGGCTTAGTCTGGGTGATTTGATTCGGGCTTTGTGCCTAGCAGGCTTAATGCCGGTGATACTTTAAAACGAAGAAACCATAAATTGTTCGAGTGTAATATAGTGAACCTATTGAATTAAAAACTCAGGTAAGCTTAAATCTCATTGAATTCATCAAAAGTAAGGTAAATTGTGATTAATGTTACTTGAGTTGAAATATCATATTAAGAATGGTGTTATGTATGATTGAGCTTATTGATCGATATGTATGAATGGTATAAGATAGAATCTGAGCTTAAACGTGCTATTTTTGGGATGTTCGGTTACTAGTAGAAATGCTAATAGTGAAAAGACTTTGAATATGATAATATAGTTGATATGAATGTTGCACCTATGTGACAAGGAGCATGTGATTCATGTAAAATATGTTTATACTATGGTTCGATGAATTATAGGATTATGGTAATGTAGTGTAAATGCTATGGTTAATAAACTGTTAACATTCAGCCCTGCATAAATATATTTATGGAAATATTTATAGTCAATGTTATAAGTTTAAAGAAATAAAATGTTTAAGTGTTCAAATGTTATATTAAAGTTGCTTAAGACTTACTAAGCTAGTGAGCTTACTCTGTATGTGTTTGTATTTCTGTTTTATAGATCATTGATTCAACTACGGGCTCAGGGGATCATCAAGAAAGTCGACCACACTATCACTCTCTTTGGTATATATATGTTTTGTATACTTTTTGAATCAAAGGCATGTATAGGCTTTATTTTGATAAGTAATGAATGATGTTCGGATTTGTAAATATATATATGGCCTTGCGAATAAAAGGTCATTACTTTCGGTTAAGTATGGTTTATATGTTTGATATAATGGTTTGTTTTAATCCTTGATATAAGATGTATGCATATCATGTTTAGGAGTTATATGTGGTTATATAGAATTGGTCATTTATAGGTAATATATATATGTATAAGTATTGCCTATTTGGTTGTGTGAATTTTTCTCTTGAGATTATTATGTGCTTAGTTATAATTCAAAGTTGATCATGAAAATGTTTATACTCATGTTTAGGTTGAAGATTTTGTGTTATAATTAGTATGGCCATTCTAATATGGCTTTAATCTTGTGCTAGTTTGAGCTTGAGATATATGAATTTTAATTATCAAATGTTGTATATGTTTATGTTATTATGATGCAAGGTCTATATGGATGCTTATATACGATTATAGTTGAGTTATGTATGGAAAAACAAGTGGGTATTGGATAGGTATCAATTTAAAATTTTGTATATGCGTTGATCTAAATTATTTTATTAAACATGAAACATGTTATGCAATATGTTTTGGTATATTTGGCCAAAGCTATTAACTGCATCTTTGATAATGTAATGAACTCATGTACCTTGACCATTTAGCATGAAGTTTTGTTCATAGGGTTTGTTTTCATTAGTAATTAAAATGAATTGACTTTTGAAATGGGGTTACTTTATTAATTAGTTACGTATGGTTTACTTGTTTATAAATTTCACATATTAAGACCAACTTGTCGAGTGTAGTATATGGAATTGGGATTGTTGTGTGACATTGCCGTAATGTGCTTTCAGGGTCATGTTGTGTTCGTTGATGATTATAGTGTATATGATTTGAATTAAAGTATTAAGCATATATTATAAATGTGTAATTTATGCATTGATAAATGAATTACTTGATAAAGATGTTTAGCTAAAAATTTAATCGTTTGAGTAGAAGTTATGACTTATCTGGCAATGCCCGTAACCCTAATCTGGCGACGAGTACGGGTTAAGGGGTGTTACATTTTTATTGGTATCAGAGCTACGGTTTAGTCAATTCTAGGACTACCGTAGTATGTAAGAGTCTAGCTATACATGCCTTTGAATTGTATATATGATAGTGTGGTGACTTCTGACAATTTCAATTGTATTTTATATAGTAAATGGATTCCAATCCCGATAGAGCCGTAGCTGATGATGTGGAGAGCGTTGTGCCTAGTCTCGCACGTGGATCAGTGCCATTAGACTCTCGATCAGTTACGGGTAGCCACGAGGGGGAAGCTAAACAAGCCTTCTACCAAATTATGAATGAATGGTTTACCCAATTTGTTCAGAATAATCCGGCTGTACAACAACCTCCACCCCCAAATAATCTAACTTCGGTACCTTCAGCACCTCCGATGATAGATCCGATGAGATCTAGCGAGCCTCCTGTTGATAAAATCAGAAATATAAATGAGGAATTCAAGGCCAATGATAATGATGATGCGAGCAAGCGGAGATGTGGCTTGATAACACTATTCGGTACTCGATGAGTTATCTTGTACTCCGGATGAATGCCTAAAGTGTGCTATATCTCTACTTGGGACACCGCCTATCCTTTGGTGAAACACAATGGCATCCGTAGTTCCGAAAGAAAAAGTAACTTGGGACTTTTTCCAAATTGAGTTCCGTAAGAAATATATCAGTCAGAGATTCATCGATCAAAAATGAAAAGAATTTCTTGAACTGAAATAGGGGCGAATGACTGTGACAGAATATGAACGAAAATTTGTCAGACTTAGCAGATATGCTAGAGAGTGTGTTTCTACTGAAGCCATTATGTGCAAAAGATTTGAAGACGGTCTGAATGAAGATATAAAGTTGCTGGTCGGCATTCTTGAAATCAAAGAGTTTGTGATTCTAGTCGAGCGGTCTTGTAAAGCTGAAGAGCTCGGAAAAGAGAAAAAAAAGCTGAAATAGAAGCTAGAGATACTCGTAAGAGATCAACGAGTAAGACTTACCATTCAATGCCTAAGAAATTCAGAGATGACTCCAACCGACATAAAGCTACTTCAGACTTGCCTAGACGTGATCGACCTCCAGGGAGTTATCGAGCCACTTCGATAGCTAGTATTGGTAACGTTCCACAGGACCGGGTCGAGTGTAAACATTGCGGGAAATGGCATTCTGGAAGTTGTAGGGTTCGTGATCGGTCCTACTTTAAATGTGGATCATCGGACCATTTTATTCGAGAGTGCCCAATGTTAGCCGAACAGAATACGGTTCAGAACACTAGACCGAAAGCAAAGACGCCAAGACGGGGTCGACCACCCAAACATTCCAGTAATGTAGGTGGCAGTCGAGAGGGACGAAAGACAACGTAGTTTGATCAGAGGCCCGAGCACCAACTAGAGCTTATGCTACACGAGCGAGAGGATGCTTCCTCCCGATGTCATTCTGGGTACTTTCACCCTTTATGATACTCTTGTGATTGCATTGATTGATCTGGTTCGACACATTCATATGTGTGTGAAACTCTAGTATTCGGTAAGACTCGCCATTGAGTCTCTTGAGTTTGTGATTCGTGTGTCCAACCCTTTGGGTAGATGTGTCTTGGTTAATAAAGTGTGTAGAGGTTGCCCGTTGATGATTCGGGATTATTGTTTCCACCGATTTAATGTTGTTGCCCTTCGATAAGTTCGATATAATTTTGGGAATGGACTCGTTAACTTCACATGATGCAGTGGTGAATTGCAAAAGAAAGCTTATTGATTTGAGATGTCAGAACGGCGAGATCATCAGAATTGAATCCAGTGATTTAAGTGGGTTTCTACAATAATATCCTCAATATTGGCGGAAAGTATGTGAGAAAAGGGTGCGAAGCTTATTTGGCCTATGTATTGGATAATAAAGTGTCTGAAAAGCATATTGAATCTGTACCGGTTGTGTGTGAATACCCAGATGTGTTTCCTGAAGAACTACCGGGTTTACCCCCTGTACGAGAGATTGAGTTCGCCATTGAATTAGCACCGAGAACGACTCCGATCTCGATAGCTCCATATCGGATGGCACCTACTGAGTTAAAAGAGTTGAAAGCACAGTTGCAAGAGTTAACAGATAAGGGCTTTGCATGACCGAGTTTCTCTCCTTGGGGTGCACCAGTTCTTTTTGTGAAAAAGAAATATGGAACGATGTGAATGTGTATTGATTATCGGCAAGCGAATAAGGTAACTATAAAGAATAAGTACCGTTACCTCGGATTGATGATTTGTTTGATCATTGAAAGGGCCTCGGTATTTTGAAGATAGATTTGAGATCGGGTTATTATCGATTCATGAGTCGAGATACTGAGATGTGCCAAAGGCGTATTAGGACAAAGGTACGGACATTTTGAGTTTTTGGTTATGCCTTTTGGACTCACTAATGCACTCTTTGTTTTTATGGATCTAATGAATCGGGTCTTCGATAGTTTTGGATCGGTTTGTAGTAGTGTTTATTGATGATATACTAGTCTACTCAAAAATGAAACCGAGCATGCCGAGCATTTGAGATTAGTGCTACAAACTTTGCGAGATCAACATTGTATGCAAAGTTTAGTAAATGTGAGTTCGGATGAAGGAAGTCGACTTTTTGGGTCATGTTGTTTCAAAGATCGGTATTTGGGTGGATCCAAACAAAATAGCGGCTATACTCGATTGGAAACCACCAAAGAATGTTTCGAGATTCAAAGCTTCTTAGGTCTTGCGGGATACTACAGACGGTTTGTAAAGGTTTTTTCGTGATAGCTACACCTTTGATAAAGCTATTACGAAAGATGTCAAGTTTGAGTGGTCGAGAAAAGTGCGGAAAAGTTTGAAAGTTTGAAAGCCCTTTTGACCGAAGCTCAAGTGTTAGCTCGGCCGAATCGGGTAAAGAATTTGTCATTTTAGTGATGCTTCTCGAATGGGTTGGGTTGTGTTTTGAAGCGGGAAGGCAAAGTTATAGCCTACGCTTGAGGCAACTAAAGCCGCATGAAAGAAATTATCCGACTCACGATCCGGAATTAGCGACTATTGTCTTTGCATTGAAAATTTGGCGTCATTATTTATTTGGCGAGAAATGTCACATTTATTCGGATCATAAAGCCTAAAGTATTTGATGACTCGAAAGATCGAACTTGAGACAACGCAGATGGTTAGAACTATTGAAAGACTATGAATTGGTGATTGACTACCATCCGGGAAAAGCTAACGTTGTTGCAGATGCATAAGTCAAAAATCATTGTTTACTCTTCGTGCGATGAATGCACAGATGGTTATGTCTGGTGATGGCTCAATTATAGCCGAGTTACAAGCAAGACCGATATTTATTCAGCAAATTTGTGATGCACAGAAAGCTAACAAGGATTTGATTGCTAGGCGAATTCAGTGTGAAAAAGATGCGGGATCAGAGTTTCAAATTGATGCTAATGACTGTTTGAACTTTAAAAACCGAATATGTGTTCCGAAGAACTCGGATATTATTCAGATAATTCTGAGCGAGGCTCATAGTGGTCGATTATCAATACATCCGGGTAGCACGAAAATGTATAACGATTTGAAATAGTTCTATTGGTGGCCTGGCATGAAGCGGGATATATCCAAATTTGTTACAAAGTGTTTAATTTGTCAGCAAGTAAAAGCCAAGCATCAAGTGCCTTCTGGGTTGCTTCAACCGATCATGATACCTGAATGGAAATGGGATAGAATCACTATGGATTTTGTATCTGGTTTGCCTATGACACCGAGCAAGAAAGATGCAGTCTGGGTTATAGTAGATAGATTGACCAAATCGGCCTATTTTGTACCAATTCAAACAGACTATTCACTTGATAAACTTGCTGAATTGTATATATCATAGATTGTGAGGTTGCATGGTGTACCGAGTTCCATTATTTAGACAGAGACCCGAGATTCACATCACGATTTTAGAAGAAGTTGCAAGATGCTTTAGGTACTAAACTTTACTTTAGTCTGACCTTTCATCCACAGACAGACGGTCAATCGAGCTAATTATTCGAGATACTTGAGGACATGTTGAGATCTGCGTTCTTGAGTTTGAAGGTGCGTGGGAAAGATACTTACCTCGATTGAATTTGCCTATAATAACAGTTTTCAATCTAGTATCAAAATGGTGCCCTATGAAGCCTTATGCAGGCGAAAGTGTCGAACACCATTATCTTTGGGTGAGCTCATGAGAATAAGATACAGGTTGATTTGATTAAAAAGCGAGCGAAAGTAGCTATTATTAGAGACAATTTGAAAGCTACTTGGATCGTCAAAAGTCCTATCTTGATTTGAAACGTAAAGACATTGAATTTCGGTCGAGATCGAGTATTTTAAAGGTTTCTCCGTGGAAGAAAGTACTCCGCTTTGGTCGGAAGGCAAGTTGAGTCCGAGATTCATCGGACCGTATGAAATCATTGAGCGTGTTGGGCTGTTGCTTATAGGTTAAAGCTACCTCGAATTAGAAAAGATACGATGTATTTCACATTTCTATGCTCGTAGATCTGGATCGGATCATCACATGTGATTGTTCCATCGAGATTAAAATCCGACCGATATGACGATGAGGAAAAACCGATCCGTATCTTAGCTCGGAAATGAAAGAGTTAAGAAACAAAAGGATTTCATTAGTGAAAGTACTATGGAATCGCACGGAGTTGAAGAGGCTACGTGAGAGCACGAGGACTCAATGAGGCAACAATATCCGAGCGTTAATTAACGGGAAGATTTTCTGGGACGAAAATCCTTAAGGGGAGAGTTATAATGAATCGAATTTGACCCTAATCGAACAGTGGTTTTGGGACCATGAATCTGATTCTGAGAAATATTTAAATATTATATTTTAAATTTATTATATGTGAATTAATGTGTGTGAAAGTTTCGTAGAAAAATTTTATCGTTTAAGTGCTAAATTTGATTAAAAGGACTTAATCGCATAAAATGTAAAAGTGGCATACTAAAGTGAAATGTGCTAATTTGAGCATGGCTTTATAATGTGGAGTATAGAAAGGGTAAATAACCCATTTTATGAGATAGTGGATGACATAGGACTAAGTTACCCTTGTTTTATAAGTTAGTTTTATTATTATTAAAAGGTTAGTTTAGTAAATTAATAAATAAGTAATATAAGTTATTATTATTATCAAATTGAAACCATTATCATCATTTTTCTTCTCAAGGCGAATATAACTAAGAAAAAGGGTTAGGAAAGCTTTGAATTTGGCAAATACAAAGCTTGATTAAGGTAAGTTTAATCTTGATTTTAGTTAATTTTTACGTTTTTGAGATTGTTGCTTCGAACTGTAGCTGACCCATGTTAAAATTTTTAATAATAACCATGTATGATGTTTGGCCCTTGTTATGTTCTTGTGATTTTTGGTGTTTTATGATTTTATGTAAATGATATGTTAAAGATTAGTATATATTGAATTGGAAATTTTACTAAATTTGAGTATTTTGGACTAATTTGTAAAAATAAAATTTTTGAGGGACTAGTTTGCAAAATAAATGAAATGTATGCCTTGGTATGAAGGTATAGAAGATTCGGCCCTAAAGTATTATGTGCAAATTATGTGTATTTTGTGTTTTATGCAAATAGGACTAAATTGTAAAAATGTGAAACTCTAGGGGTAAAATGGTAATTTGCCTATTTATACGCTTAGGGACTAAATTGAGATGAAATGTACTTGAAGGAGCTAAATTTTTATTTGTTTAGATCAAGAACAAAGAAAAACGAATTTGGATCGGAAAAAGCGAAACTCGTCGACTAATTTAGGTTAATGTTGTCCGTCGATAGTCGAGGTAAGTCCTTGTGAAATATGTCAAAGAATTATTTACGAATCTGTTAAATGTTAATGTTCGATAAATTTGAAGGTATATTATTGTAATAGCCGAATGCATATGGGTTAAATTGGCTTGAATGCATAAATTGACAATATGATATGAATGTGTATCTTTGATATATTATTTGGGAAAAATGTGAAGTATGTGATTGGTTTATGAATATTTTCGGGCTTATTGCCTAGCAGGCCTTGTACCGGTGATTTGATTCGGGCTTCGTGCCTAGCAGGCTTAGTGCCGGTGACATATTCGGGCTTAGTGCCTAGCGTGCTTAGTACCAGGTGACATATTCGAGCTTCGTGCTAGCAGGTGCTTAGTCTTGGGTGACATATTAGAACCGTGCCTAGCGTGCTTAGTGTCGATGATTTGATTCGGCTTCATGCCTAGCGAGGCTTAATGCCGGTGATACTTTAAAACGAAGAAACCATAAATTGTTCGAGTGTAATATAGTGAACCCATTGAGTTAAAAACTCAGGTAAGCTTAAATCTCATTGAATTCATCAGAAGTAAGGTAAGTTGTGATTAATGTTACTTGAGTTGAAATATCATATTAAGAATGGTGTTATGTATGATTGAGCTTATTGATCGATATGTATGAATGGTATAAGATAGAATCTGAGCTTAAACGTGCTATTTTTGGGATGTTCGGTTACTAGTAGAAATGCTAATAGTGAAAAGACTTTGAATATGATAATATAGTTGATATGAATGTTGCACCTATGTGACAAGGAGCATGTGATTCATGTAAAATATGTTTATACTATGGTTCGATGAATTATAGGATTATGGTAATGTAGTGTAAATGCTATGGTTAATAACTGTTAACATTCTGTAACACCCTGGTTTAGGGGCTATGCGGTTTGAGTATAATGTAGGTGTTGGAAGGTTCTTGGGTGTGCTTGGATGTGTTTTGGGGTTTTAGAATGTTTGGATGAAAGGAAGGCTTTGAAAATAAATTTAGATTTTAGGGTAAAAGGAATTGGGCCAAGGAGGCCTTAAGATTAATTTTTGGTAATTTTTCTCACAAGTAAGGCTTTGGCAAAGTGGTCAGTCTGTGTGACTTAAGGGAAGTGGAGGTAGCGCCTTTGTGGGTTTTAGGTTCGATCCAAGAAAGCAAAGATTGGGTTTTAATTTTTGGATCTTGGCGTTACAAGGTGGGAGGCCTTAAAAGGAGTGGGGCGTGTTTTGGCGCTTAGCGGCTTGTCCAAGTGGTTCTGTCTTGAACTTAGAAATTTGGAGGTGCTGGCGTGGGCTGGTTCGGCGATGGAAGCGACTTTTTCGTGTTTTATTTTTCTTATGCGGCTAGGGGCTTGAGTAGGAAGCCTTTAAAGATTAAATGGTGTGGCTTTATGTCATAAAAAGCGGAGTTGGCCGAATGGTGCAGGCGTTTAAGGGAGGCTGCAGCATGAGGTCTTGGTTTGAATCTAAGAATTGCAAGTGGGTTCTATTTTCTTTTCTTTGGCGTGAAATGGAGTGGCCTACACATGGTTTTGTTTCTTTGTTGAACATTAATTTGGAGGGAAATTGAGGGCACATGGCTTTCTTTGTTTTATTTTTTTTATTATTGATTGATAGGGATTTTAAATTGGGATAATGATTAGTTAAATTTGTTTTTTGAATTAATTTGGATGGGGATAAATATTAGATTATTTTAGTTAGTTGAATGGGTGTTGAAGGGATAAAATAGAGTAAAATAAGGAGTTGTTAATTCAAATTTGTGGCTTGTAGTGGTTCTAGGATGTGGCGGTTGTGGGAGTCTTCAAGAGAGGGGGTATGGCGATTTTGGAAGTATTAGGGAGGAGAATGCCGTTTGTTCTTAGGCATTTTGAGTACTTTCGGCCACCTTTTGTTTGTGCACCAAAAGTTGATTTTCTTAGTAAACTCTCCCATTTTTGCTTCTTGAAACCGAAAATCCCAAGTAACCTTTACCATTGAAACTTCATTTGTTTCTCTCTTATTTTTTCTTTTGTAGTCGAATGCTATTTGGGTTCTCAAGCCTTTGCTTATTTTTGCTTCCTCTTCTACTCTTGGCCGAACCATATACTCACTATCTCCCTCTTTTCTTTTCCATTGGTGTTAAGCCGAAACTAATAACCCTCTTCGTTCATACTTTCTTTCTCCCTTTCTTGAAACTTTGGTGCGAAATTTACTTGATTATCCTAGCAGAACCTTCCCTACTCTTGTGTGCGAATCTCCCTTTTCGGTCTTGTCACCTTGGCCAAATAGTAGGGGTGGTGTGGCTCATTTTGTGGTTTCATTTCCAATCGTTGGTGAAGGGCATCCGGTTTCAAGCGATCAGCGTAGCCTCGATTGCTTTGGTCGATTGTTGAGTAAGTAGTGGTAAGGGATTATTTTAGCGATCTTTTGGTTGGTATTCGTTTAAGCCAAGGCTATTACTTTTGGTTGGTTGTCGATTGTAGGCAAGTAAAGCAAGAGCACTTGGTGGTGGGCTAGTGTGCAAGGCGTGTAGGAGCGAGGTTGTTAGATCGATTCTTGGTTAAGGCTTACAGTGTGTACACACACACTCTTCTAGTAATTTATGTGCTTATTAAATTGTGTGTATTTACACACTTATCTGTATGGTATTTATATATATGATGTGTGTGGTTGGTTCCATGGAAAGGTGGATTGAATACCATTGTGGTATAGGGCACGGGTCGTAAGTCCACATTATGATGCTTTTGGTAAGCATAATGTATACATTACGTGTGCTATGATATTGGATGGTTGATAAATAATATGTATGTTACTAATCAAGCATGTGGGTATAAGTCATTAAAATGCATATCATTATCTATGTGGGTTGTACGAGTGGAGGCGGTGATGTTTTGTCTTGTGAGCACCGTGTTTTAGTAACACACTGTGACTACGGTCACCGAGGTTTGGTACCTCAGGAGGTTTGGTACCTCATAGCGACTTGTCCCTGTGGTTTACACCACCGTGGGTTGGCCCCACTTTGAGATATGGGATTATCGCGGTGATTTGGCATCACACGATGGGTTGGCCCCATCACTTGATTCGTGACTTCGGTCACCGGTGTTTTGGTAACACAATCGTGTCTTGGACACCAGTGATTTGGTATCACATTTGTGACTATATGTCACAGTGGTTTAGCACCACCGGTGGTTTGGTACCACACGGGGTAGAAAAGGTGTATGGACGGTTAGGATTGGGTGCATGTGATTTGGATGCATGATGATCATGATTATGTTTGAATGTGATATTTTGCTAATCCGGAAAAAGGGTAGCACACCGAGTCTTGGTGACTCACCTTTTTCCTTTAACATTTTTCGTAGTGCATAAAAGTTGGACCGGATCGGAGAGGACAAGGTGGCCCATGTAGAAGATGAAGATTTATTATATTATGCTTGTTTTCGATATAAGTATTTTATTTGAATTTGTTGGGTTGTAACAAAGGCCATTTTATGTTTTGGTATTACTTTAACTACGGTTTATTTAAATTAAATTGCTATGTGAAAATGAGTTTAATCCAAGCAACCTATTTATGAAGAATGTGGTTAATAAAGTTTTTCTAATTCATCAATTTATAACTTCAAAGTTTTTATAAGGTAATAACGAATAAAGTTTTAAAAAAACAATAATTTCTTTCATGCTTTATGCTAAGTAAACAAAGATTTTCAACCGTCTTTTCCACAATAACATAACCAGATTAAATTAAATTAATGGTAGGGTTTGGGGATGTTACTGATTTAGTATCGAGCAGGTTCAATACTTTCATTTGTGGGGCCCAAGGCCCAAAAATGTTTTAATAGGCCTTTTAATTATTTTTGGGTTTTAAGCGAAAGATGGTAGAGAGTCTCAAACCGACCGATCCGCCTGTAAGTACATCTAAACCTCTTTATGAATTATATTACGTAGAAGGGTAGGAAGCATGGAGCGTAGATAGACTTATAGGAACTTGAACCTAGGATTAGACTACTCAAACAATGGCATAAGACTTAAAACTCGTAAACAAACCTGTGAAATAAGTCACCGAGTTAAGGTGTGGCAACCTGTGTGCGCATGTCTAGGAGTGGTATTCAGTGGGAGCTTGGTATTTAAGCAGTCCGTGTGACTCACCTCCTCTCCACTTGAATCCTACCTAGTGCGTAGCTAGGGTTCACCTTAACCAAGAGGACTTATTCATAGGCCAAACCGATTAATAAAACCCGAAAGGGATTAGCCTTACTGTTTTAAAATCCTTAGTTTTAAAATTTTCAAACTTACCTCTCTGGTTTGTAAACCCTAAATCTGGTTTTGGGAAACATTTTCTCGATTTACCAAAATTACCAAATTGCCCCTAGTGGCAAAATTACAAAAATGCCTCAGATTATAAAATTACCACACTATCCTCAACTCTTGTTAAAATGATTTTTACTTTGCAAATATTAAAATCTCTAGTTTTCAAAATAGCAATATACCTCGGTTTGGGAAAATTTACGAAAATACCACGGTTGATAAAATTAGAAATGCCCTTGGTTTCTAAATTTTCTCTCAACTTTTCTTGAAATATTCTGTTTTACTAAATATCGAAAACCCTATTTTATGAAATACAATGGTATTAGATTTGGAGAATTCTGAAAATGCCCATGATTTCCAAAATTACGAAAATGACCCTACTTTTTTGGAATTTTTGCAACACACTTTGTTTGAGAAACAAAATTTTCAAGACGACCACGAGATTTTGTAAATTTTGAAGTTGGAAAACTATTTTCAAAATTGACTCGAGTTATTACCAAAATACCCTCTACGGAAAATGGCGAGATTACCCCAGGTAGGAAGGAAACTTGATTGCTCGAAAGAATTACTCTCGAAAACTTCTTTTCATAAAATTTGCTCGTGGATAAATAGTGGAACCAAATTTCTAATGCATAAAATTTCTAATCGATTAGATCGGCGCTAGATATAAGTTCTAGGGGCGTGGTCGTACTTTTCGTGGACGTGGTAGAGGCGTTTTGGTATTGTTTGTTTTGTTGCTCGTAAGGTATGTTAGCTCTTTAAGATCAGTCTTGTGACCATAGCGTAGTGGGAGGAATTGGATTGTTAGTTTAGACAAGTAATTTGAGGATGAAATTATTTTAAGGAGGGTAGAATTGTAACACCACGGTTTAGGGGGCTATCTTGGTTTGAGTATAATGTAGGTGTTGGAAGGTTCTTGGGTGTGCTTGGATGTGTTTTGGGGTTTTTAGAATGTTTGGATGAAAGGAAGGCTTTGAAAATAAATTTAGATTTTTAGGGTAAAAAGGAATTGGGCCAAAGGAGGCCTTAAGATTAATTTTTGGTAATTTTTCTCACAAGTAAGGCTTTGGCAAAGTGGTGTCTGACGCATAAATTAAAGAAGTGGAGGTAGCGCCTTTGAGGTCTTAGGTTCGATCCAAGAAGGCAAGAGTTGGGTTTTAATTTTTGGATCTTGGCGTTACAAGGTGGGAGGCCTTAAAAAGGAGTGGGGGCGTGTTTTGACGCAAGCAGCAGCTTGTCCAAGTGGTTCTGTCATGGAACTTAGAAATTTGGAGGTCTGGCGTGGTATTGGTTCGGCGACAGGCAGCTTTTTCGTGTTTTATTTTTCTTATGCGGCTAGGGGCTTGGTAGGAAGCCTTTAAAGATTAAATGGTGTGGCTTTATGTCATAAAAAGCGGAGTTGGCGAATAGTGCAGGCGCTTAAGGGAGGTGCAGCGAGTGTCTTGGTTTGAATCTCAATTGCAAGTGGGTTCTATTTTCTTTTCTTTGGCGTGAAATGGAGTGGCTCGCACATGGTTTTGTTTCTTTGTTGAACATTAATTTGGAGGGAAATTGAGGGCACATGGCTTCCTTTGTTTTATTTTTTTTATTATTGATTGATAGGGATTTTAAATTGGGATAATGATTAGTTAAATTTGTTTTTTGAATTCGGCTGGATGGGGATAAATATTAGATTATTTTAGTTAGTTGAATGGGTGTTGAAGGGATAAAATAGAGTAAAATAAGAGAGTTGTTAATTCAAATTTGTGGCTTGTAGTGGTTCTAGGATGTGGCCGGTTGTGGGAGTCTTCAAGAGAGGGGTATGGCCGATTTTTGGAAGTATTAGGGAGGAGAATGCCGTTTGTTCTTAGGCATTTTGAGTACTTTCGGCGACCTTTTGTTTGTACACCAAAAGTTGATTTTCTCTTAGCAAACTCTCCCATTTTGCTTCTTGAAACCGAAAATCCCAAGTAACCTTTACCATTGCGAAACTTCATTTGTTCTCTCTTATTTTTTCTTTTGTAGTCGAATGCTATTTGGGTTCTCAAGCCTTTGCTTATTTTTGCTTCCTCTTCTACTCTTGGCGAACCATATACTCACTATCTCCTCTTTTCTTTTCCATTGGTGTTAAGTGAAACTAATAACCCTCTTCGTTCATACTTTCTTTCTCCTTTCTTGAAACTTTGGTGCGAAATTTACTTGATTATCCTAGCTTAACCTTCCCTACTCTTGTGTGCGAATCTCCCTTTTCTCGGTCTTGTCACCTTGGCGAATAGTAGGGGTGGTGTGGCTCATTTTGTGGTTTCATTTCCAATCGTTGGTGAAGGGCATCCGGGTTTCAAGCGATCAGCGTAGCCTCGGTGCTTTGGTCGATTGTTGAGTAAGTAGTGGTAAGGGATTATTTTAGCAGTCTTTTGGTTGGTATTCGTTTAAGTAGAAGGCTATTACTTTGGTTGGTTGTCGATTGTAGGCAAGTAAAGCAAGAGCACTTGGTGGTGGGCTAGTGTGCAAGAGCGTGTAGGAGCGAGGTTGTTAGATCGATTCTTGGTTAAGGCTTACAGTGTGTACACACACACTCTTCTAGTAATTTATGTGCTTATTAAATTGTGTGTATTTACACACTTATACATTATGGTATTTATATATATGATGTGTGTGGTTGGTTCCATGGAAAGGTGGATTGAATACCATTGTGGTATAGGGCACGGGTCGTAAGTCCTCATTATGATGCTTTTGGTAAGCATAATGTATCATTACGTGTGCTATGATATTGGATGGTGATAAATAATATGTATGTTACTAATCAAGCATGTGGGTATAAGTCATTAAAATGCATATCATTATCTATGTGGGTTTATGCAGTGGAGGGCGGTGATGTTTTGTCTTTGTGAGCACTAGTGTTTTGGTAACACACTGTGACTACGGTCACGAGAGGTTTGGTACCTCAGGAGGTTTGGTACCTCATAGCGACTTGTCCTGTGGTTTACACCACCGTGGGTTGGCCCCACTTTGAGATATGGGATTGTGCGCGGTGATTTGGTATCACACGATGGGTTGGCCCCATCACTTGATTCGTGACTTCGGTCACCGGTGTTTTAGTAACACAATCGTGTCTTGGACACCGTGATTTGGTATCACATTTGTGACTATATGTCACCGGTGGTTTAGCACCACCGGTGGTTTGGTACCACACGGGGTAGAAAAGGTGTATGGACGGTTAGGATTGGGTGCATGTGATTTGGATGCATGATGATCATGATTATGTTTGAATGTGATATTTTGCTAATCCAGAAAAAGGGTAGCACACTTGAGTCTTGGTGACTCACCTTTTCCTTTAACATTTTTCGAGTAGTGCATAATTTGGGCCGGGATCGGAGAGGACAAGGTGGCCCATGCCGAAGATGAAGATTTATTATATTATGCTTGTTTTCGATATAAGTATTTTATTTGAATTTGTTGGGTTGTAACAAAGGCCATTTTATGTTTTTGGTATTACTTTAACTACGGTTTATTTAAATTAAATTGCTATGTGAAAATGAGTTTAATCCAAGCAACCTATTTATGAAGAATGTGGTTAATAAAGTTTTCTAATTCAGTCAATTTATAACTTCAAAGTTTTCATAAGGTAATAACGAATAAAGTTTTAAAAAAACAATAATTTCTTTCATGCTTTATGCTAAGTAAACAAAGATTTTCAACCGTCTTTTCCACAATAACATAACTTGATTCGGTAAGTAACGAATGGTAGGGTTTGGGGATGTTACACATTCGGCCCTGCATAAATATATTTATGGAAATATTTATAGTCAATGTTATAAGTTTAAAGAAATAAAATGTTTAAGTGTTCAAATGTTATATTAAAGTTGCTTAAGACTTACTAAGCTAGTGAGCTCACTCTGTATGTGTTTGTATTTATGTTTTATAGATCATTGATTCAACTACGGGCTCAGGGGATCATCAAGAAAGTCGACCACACTATCACTCTCTTTGGTATATATATGTTTTGTATACTTTTTGAATCAAAGGCATGTATAGGCTTTATTTTGATAAGTAATGAATGATGTTCGGATTTGAAAATATATATATGGTCTTGCGAATAAAATTTTATTACTTTCGGTTAAGTATGGTTTATATGTTTGATATAATTGTTTGTTTTAATCCTTGATATAAGATGTATGCATATCATGTTTAGGAGTTATATGTGGTTATATAGAATTGGTCATTTATAGGTAATATATATATGTATAAGTATTGCCTATATGGTTGTGTGAATTTTTCTCTGAGATTATTATGTGCTTAGTTATAATTCAAAGCTGATCATGAAAATGTTTATACTCATGTTTAGGTTGAAGATTTTGTGTTATAATTAGTATGGCCATTCGAATATGGCTTTAATCTTGTGCTAGTTTGAGCTTGAGATATATGAATTTTAATTATCAAATGTTGTATATGTTTATGTTATTATGATGCAAGGTCTATATGGATGCTTATATACGATTATAGTTGAGTTATGTATGGAAAAACAAGTGGGTATTGGATAGGTATCAATTTAAAATTTTGTATATGCGTTGATCTAAATTATTTTATTAAACATGAAACATGTTATGCAATATGTTTTGGTACATTTGGCCAAAGCTATTAAGCGCATCTTTGATAATGTAATGAACTCATGTACCTTGACCATTTAGCATGAAGTTTTGTTCATAGGGTTTGTTTTCATTAGTAATTAAAATGAATTGACTTTTGAAATGGGGTTACTTTATTAATTAGTTACGTATGGTTTACTTGTTTATAAATTTCACATATTAAGACCAACTTGTCGAGTGTAGTATATGGAATTGGGATTGTTGTGTGACATTGTCGTAATGTGCTTTTAGGGTCATGTTGTGTTCGTTGATGATTATAGTGTATATGATTTGAATTAAAGTATTAAGCATATATTATACATGTGTAATTTGTCTGTTGATAAATGAATTACTTGATAAAGATGTTTAGCTAAAAATTTAATCGTTTGAGTAGAAGTTATGACTTATCTGGTAATGTCCGTAACCCTAATCCGGTGACGGGTACGGGTTAAGGGGTGTTACACAAATGCCATGGCAATTCTAGGAAAATGCTGACCCAACAGTCAGTCCTTGTCACTCTCAACCAGCTGGACGCGTACTAGATAAATCCACCTAAAAAAAATGGAGAAAAGTATGTGCTGAGAGGAGGGACCTACCCTATAAAAAAGGAAAGAGAAAATAAAAAGGACACGAGGATTTTGGGAAGGGGATTTGGAAAGCAGTTTTCTCTTCGGAGAAACTCGTGAAAAATTCTAAAGAAAAGGGAAAGGGCAGCAACTTAAGAGGAAAGTAGAGATGCAAAGAAAGGGACGAACAATCATCCTTGGGTCCTACGCAATTCAGCAACGTCAAAGTGAAAGTTGGAGTGGGGAAAGCTTCCTACAGTTCTACCTTCATTCTGTTAATTAGTTTATGTGATTTCTAAACTGTTAATGATGATGTTGAATGTTATTCTGATTTTGGATTTTAAATCCCAACCCGTGAGCTAATTTCATTTGGGTTGGAATTATTGTATCTATCTTGATATATTTAATGATCATAGTGATATTTTGAGTAGCTCTACTACTTTATTCGGTATGGATTATTTTAAATATATGCATGCAAGCTCTAGACATAGATGAATGCATGGTATATCCTTAGACTTGATTTAATTCTGAAAAGGTTAAAAAGTTAGATCGTAATCGAATGATACAAGTGGGTACTTGAGTGAATACTCCTAGCACTCTAGACATAAAGTTGTGATCTGTACAGAGTAAGGAAGAATATTGTTAGGTATTGTTCTTGAGACTTGTAGACATACAAAGACTTAGAATGATAGCTTTAATTCTAGCTCCCGAAAGTAGCAGAATGCAGTAGTTATACTCTGAATGGTAATTTGGTCAAGATTTTTCCATGACATTATTATGTTATTAAGATATAATCCAAGTAATTCCAACCTTCCCATTCAACAACATCAATCCTCTCAACTTTGTCTCGTAGAATTGCCACAACATTTTATTCATTATTTGATTTTTATATTTTATATATTAATACTTCACTTCAAATCATCATTATGTTTGCTTTGCCATAAGCCTAATTAGTATAGTTTATAGTAATAACTCAACCATATTTTTACTTATTCTGATCACTATGGAGATGATCTCACTTATCACTTTATTACTTGATTCGACTTGTATACTTGCACATTCACATTACATATTCACATGTGACACATTCACGCTTCAATGAACCAAAAGCCATATAAATCTCAAGGCATTCACAAGTGACCAAAACACATACATATTTACATTTATAATCCAACAACAAGGCATATAGGCAAATAAACTTAAACCACATCACATTGGTAAATAACATAAAAACTCCTATTACATGTCATTTATAACTGTTAACCAAAACTACCAATATGGCAAATGGATACTGTGATTGTGCTCATACGCGATTCCAACCGGTCGAGCTTTCCAATGATCTATAGGAAAAGAAAATAACTAACGTAAGAAATAATTCTTAGTAAGCTCGTATAAATCTTAAATGTAAACTTACCGAATAGACTCAATTTATGTAATTCATAAATAATTCCTTTGACATGCTTAAGAGATTATCCATTTCCTATTACAACACCAACATCACAAGTTAAAGAGTTCAATAATGAAATATTTAACATTCATCCAAATCAAAGAACATATATTGGAAGCAAATCCATATACATAACATTCATCACATCTCTAATATGTAACATTCATACCTTCAAAGCTTTTATGTCAAAACTTTCCATACCATCTATTATAATTTCATAACATTTTATATAATTGAGTTCATTCATTTAAACCTTTATTACTTGTTGAACCAAATGAAACAATGTCAGATACATGAGAACCATGCTCACACAAAGTGTGCCTATACATGTGACTGAAACCTTTTCTGTAATGCTCATACTAGCTTTGAAATAGGTCTACTCACATGAGCTGTGGGTCGGGATGTTAAGCAACACGATGCTGCTCACACGAGCTGTGGAGAATCTACAACAAATGTAGGAAATCAGCCATAGGTAGGACATCTAAGATCATCACCCGAAATTGTAGAACCCCTGATGACATGTCATTTGTATCCTAGGTATTCACAAGGTTCAAACGGGACACATTACATCCTTTGATTCCTTTTTCGATATAACATTTCACATACATATTCATGAAAGTTACATTTTCCACATTTCTACAATTGACCACCATAATCATTAAATCTCATTAAACATATAACACATAATAATCATTTAAGATATAACTAACATAATTATTCATTAACATTTTAAAAGATCTACAAATAATGAATTAATCATTATACGAACTTACCTCGACTACAACGGTTGTAAAAGTAAAGTCGATCATTAATCTAAGCCCTTAGCTTTTCTTCGATTCAAGCCCGATTGATTCGTTTTTGATCTAGATAATCATTTTCATTTAATCAAACCATTCAAATAACTTAATATAATTAATTCAACTTATAACCCTTATTAATTAGAAATTTACAAAATTACCCCCAATGTTTTACCTTTTATACAATTTAGTTCCTAAACTCGAAACTTGCAATTTAACCACTTTTAATTAAAATTCATGCTAGACAATTTTCCTTAGTCTTATAACAACCCATATTTTTCCTCATTTCACACAATTTAAATTGAATTCTACTATTTTAACAATTTAATCCCTAAACATCAAAATCATCAAAATAACTTAACAAAACACTTATATTTAACTACCAACTTTAATAATCTATCAATTAAAATAAAAAAAACAACTCTAACTCATTCATGGTAAGTCCTTATAATTTTAACGATTTTACGAATTGACCCTCGAGTTAGCTAAATTAAGCTAAAACGATCACAAAAACATAAAAATCATTAAAAAAAAAGGGATCAAAATCATACCATGCAAGCCAATAATGCTTGATCGGATGCCTCTTTCTCTAATGGTTTTCAGTTGTGAAATTTTTTTGAAGAAGATGACAACATTTGTTTTGGTTTTGTTTATGTTATTAATTTATTTAATTATCATTTTGTCCTTTAATAGCTAATTAAATTTCATGAAATTTGTCATCGAAATCATCCACTACAATGCTAAATGGTACATTTTCCATTTAAGTCCCCTTATTAATCCTTACCTAGCCATTTGACACCATTATCTAATAGTAACTTATTTTTACAACTTTTAAGATTTAGGCCTTTTCGCTTAATTAACTATTTAAACATTATAATTTTTTAACCAAAATTTTAATATGACCCTAATAACACTCCATAAATATTTAATAAAATATTTACGGGCTCAGTTTATAGAAACGAGGTCTCGGTACCTCATTTTCTAAAACTACTTGACTTTAGGGGCATACCACTTGAACCTAATTATTCTTTCAATTAACAAAAATCATTAAATCAAATTTCAATGTAATTCTATATTTGACTCGTAAATATTAAATAATAATATTTACGGACTCACTCGTCAGATTTGTGGCCCAAAAACCACCGTTTCCGACACACTGAAAAATGGGCTGTTACAACTACCAAATATTCACTTTCTCACTTGTACTTAATTATAACAATTTTATAATTTCAATTTATTATCAAAGCTTAACCTCAAATACAATTGAATCAAATCATAATAGCACAATTTAAAACACACACACACACACACACACACATATATATAGTTATTTATACTATGAACTTACCTAGTATATTCAGCTACTGAGTAGATTTGTGGGGGCAAATCTGTGATTTTCCCTTTTTCTCGATGATCCTCCGTACAGTTCAATTCTTGATCTATACAATGGTTAAATTCACTTAATCAATTTCAAATGCACTATCAAATTCATTTCTATGCACAAGACCTATAAATTTCATTTTTACAATTTTTTTCCTAAATTTTTACACTTTATTCAATTTAGTTCTTGAAATAAAAACTATTAAAAACTTCACAATTAAAACCAATATATCCAAACCGAATTCAATATCATCCCAAATCAGCTTTCAAACACTTGAAAATTTTCTAAATTTACATGCTAAATTTTACTTATTTTCATATTAGTCCCTAAACTCAAAACTAACAAAAATTCCTTTACAAAATTGTCACAAACAACAACCAAGTTCACAAATTCATCATTTAATCACAAAAACACCTAGAATTTATTAATGGCAAGTTTCAAAGTTTTTAACAATTTTACGAAACAATCCCTGAGTTAGCTAAATTAAGCTATAAAGATCTCAAAAATATAAAAATTACTAAAAACAGATAAAAAAAAAATACATATCATGCAAAGCAACGAAGATGACCAAAAGCTTGAGTGTCCTTCATTGGTGTTTTGGTTTTAAAAGGTGAAGAAGAAAGTTGAAAAAATGGTTTTTGTTATAATTTTTTTAGATTTATCATTATTATTAACATATAATTAACATATAAAATCAGTTCAAATACATAACTAATTGTCCACTATACATAAATTAAGCTATTATTCCTTCCACTTATTTTAATTAAGCCCTCCAATCAATAAAATTTAATAGTGATTAAGGTTTACATCTTTTACGATTTAGTTTTTTTCCTTAATTAACTAACCAAATATTAAAATTTCGAACCGAATCTTAACATATCAATATAATAGCTCTATAAATATTTAATAAAAATACCTATGGGCTCGATTTACAAAAGCGAGATTCCGATACTTTATTTTTCAAAACCACCTAACTTTAAGAATAAACCACTTAAACTTAACTATTAGTTTAATTAAAAAATATTAAATCTAACCTTCAATATAAAATTATATTTGACTCGTATAAACTAAATAATACTAATTACGAACTCATTGGTAAAATTTGTGGTCTCAAAATTACTATTTTCGATACCATTAAAAATTGACTGTTACATGAAGAATAAATACACGTTATACTCTTTTTTTTTCTTTAACTAAATTTTTGTCGCATTAAATTTTTCTGATAAGATTTTTAATTAGACAATATATTATACTTATTACAAATATGCATACTATTTTTTTTAATAATTTTTTTCATACATTTTTATCTTTAAGAAGGTGGAGAGTTATCAATCTCATAATTAGAATAGAAATTCAGATATTAACAAAGCAAAAAATTTCATTTGCTTAACAATCGAAGTTGGGACAGAGTGAAAAGGCTACAGGCTGACTAGGTATAAGTCTATGCTCAGAACTTTCCCGCCGTTTGGGTAGATTGTCAAGTCAACAATTACAACACCCCACATTCCCTCCGCCCAATCGCTTATTTCTTCGTCTCTCACTAATCATTCGTCTTCATTCCATCGGGAACTAAACGTCAAATTCACTCCATTTACATCCTCCCTTCCCAAATGCAGCTTCGATCGCGTAAAAGGATCTCCAACTTCTCTACCAATGGTAAAACAATTGCGCTCTCCTACTTTTCTTTTTCCTTTCTTAGGGTTATCTGCCCCTTTCCTACTTTACTCTTTTTCTTCTGTAAACGGGGGTGACCTTTAAACTTCCCTCACTTGGATTTTTTAGGGTTTTCCCGTTTATGTTACTTTCCTCTGGGTCTAACTTTCTTTTTTAATTTTATTTTTATTATTTGGAATTATGTTAATTTTGAAACAGAAGAACACAGCGATAGTTCTGACCAAGCCGATAATTTTATCCAGTTGGATGATCTCTCCGATTCAGAAACCTATGTCCCGTCCTCTGATTCTGATCTAGGTACTTTCCTCCCATAATCAGATTAGAGTTTTTTTTTCCCCATTTTGGTTGTTTTTCCGTTGCTTTGTAATTTTGGTATACAATAAAATGAGTATGTTTTTTGGGGGGGCTAAATCAATATAATTAGTACATGGTTGCAGGGGAAGAGGAGATTCTGGACTTAAACCATAAAGCAGTGAAACCTGCTCCTATCACCATTTCTGATTTTACCGAGCCTCCAACAAACAGAGGCAATGGTGAACAGATACTATCTGAGCAAAATGAAAGCCAGTTTGACTTTAATGTGTCAACCGCAAAGAAGAGAAACAATACAAAAAGGAAAAAGAAGGCTAGGTCTGGGCAACCGTTAATGTGGGAAGTTTGGGAACAAGAGCATGAGAAATGGATTGATGAGAATTTGACAGTAGATGTTGATCTTGATCAACAGAATGCGGTAATAACTGAGACTTCTGACGCATCATCCGACTTAATTATTCCTTTGTTGAGGTACCAAAAGGAATGGTTGGCCTGGGCTCTGAAACAGGAAGACTCAAATACCAAAGGGGGAATCCTTGCAGATGAGATGGGAATGGGGAAGACAATTCAAGCGATAGCCCTTGTCCTTGCCAAACGTCAAGTACTCCATACAATTGGTGAACCCAATGTTTCGTCACAGACTGCAGGTTCATCAACAGATTTGCCCAGGATAAATTGCACCCTTGTTATTTGTCCGGTTGTTGCGGTGAGTCAGTGGGTAAGTGAGATTGATCGGTTTACTTCAAGGGGAAGCACCAAGGTGTTGGTTTACCATGGTGCCAATAGAGGGAAAAATGTGAAACAGTTCTCAGAATATGATTTTGTTATAACAACATATTCGATTGTTGAGGCTGAATATAGGAAATTCATGATGCCACCAAAGGAGAAATGCCCTTACTGTGGGAAGTCATTTCACCAAAAGAAGCTCTCTGTTCACTTGAAATATTATTGTGGGCCTGATGCTATTAAAACAGAAAACCAATCTAAGCAAGAGAGAAAGAAACCAAAATCTATGTTCAAGTCAGGCAAAAAACATGCTAGTAATTATGAAGCTGATTCCAGAAAGAGGGGTAGCAAGAAGAAAGCAAAGCATAATAAGGAAGACAAAGACAGAGACTTTGATTTTGATGAAACTTCTGCAGGCAAAGAACATAATTTGCCTGAGGGAAAATCACTTCTACACTCTGTGAAGTGGGAGCGCATCATCTTGGATGAGGTGAATCATAGCATAATTATTATCTATTGAAAAATTAGGAAGATACTTAATCTTTTGCTTCATTTATTCACTAGAATTTGTTTTAACACTTTGAAAATCAAATAATGGGAGTTTCATCTCAAGATTTACCATCTACAAGAATTCCTGACATACTAGAATTTGTCTAACACTCATAATATGGGTTAAACCTTTTCCTCAACAGTTGATGTTGGTTGCAGCTTCCAGTGGAGGGAAGGACTTAATTTTAGCATGTATATTGTTAATTAACTACCATTTTTTATTTTTCTACACAGGCTCATTTTGTGAAAGATAGACGTTGTAATACTGCAAAGGCTGTCCTTTCTTTGGAATCCTTATACAAATGGGCTTTGAGTGGCACTCCACTACAGAATCGTGTTGGAGAACTGTACTCTTTGGTCAGTAACATTTTATAGAAATTGAATTGCAATTCCAAGTTTCTGTTTTGTACCTTATTTGTTTTCTATTGCATTCCACAGGTTCGCTTCTTGCAAATAGTTCCATACTCCTATTACTTGTGCAAAGATTGTGACTGCAGAACTCTTGATTATAGGTATGGGTTGATATTGAATTCCGAACGCATTCTTGCTCTGCTTGATCCTGATTTAATTTCACTACAAGTCACCACATGTAGCCAATTCCCATTTGGGCCATAGAGTTTTAATTTGTAGTATTGTCCAACTTGAAAATTGTAGCATAACTAGTAACTCTGTCAATGACCGCTAAAAGCCCTTTGATGGAATGTTTATTTAGCATCTGCCATTTCCATTTGTGTCAGGTTGAAACCCTCTTTCATTTGTGTTCTTTAGTTCTCTTAACATGTTAACCTTCTCTTTTTAGAGTTCTTTATTTTATTTTAGGATTTACTTTCTTTTTTCATCTTCCTGGTTTCATCATAGCTACTTTTAAATAAATGTTCAATATAGTAAATATTCAAAATTAGGGAAAAAAAAGAAACTACAGAAGAAAAAGAAATCAATGCAAAAGAAAAGGAGAAAGCTTTACTTCAAATTGTAGTAATAATACAATGTACATTTTATGGTACTAAATATAAAATTTTGCTATCATTATGCAACTTTCAATAGATTGAATTGATATTAAATTTGCAATATATCTGTACATTGTAATTCATAATTTAATCATATCATTGATTATTTAACAGAAAGATGTTAGTTAATATATTACTTTGAAGGCTTAAAAATGATAAAACTAATTTAAATGTGTAAAATTAAGTGAATCTGCTTCAACAGAGGAGTTTGCATTGGTTTATTGAGGGAAGCTCTCAACATCATATTTATAATAATTATTTTATTTCTCAAATGCATCACCAAAAATTGACAATTTTTTATGATATTAGCACCACTAGTATTAAAATTCACAAAGGAACACAAAATAAAACAAATAAACATTGTGAAGATTTTAAAATTTTAAATTAAGAAAGATGAACCTCAACATCGCATGGGCTATTTCTGGTTGAGTATAAGTTTGGTGACATGCTGCAAAAATCACTTGATCCTTGTCAAGCTTATAATATGGGGTGTGTTTAAATGACTCAATTGGTTATATTTAAGATGGTTTTCTTTTGGAAATTCTGAAATGATATAGAGTGAAGAAAATTTCGGCTAAATGTGTGGGCTTAATTATCCCTTCCTTTATGGCATTTTACATTCACATCCAGTTTCCAGTTTAGGTACCTTCAGACGTAAGCTAAGATAAGTGATTCTCCTGTACAATGTCTTCTTGTTGATGCAATTTGGATAGTAGTTCTGCTTTGTTTGGCTTGTATATTTTCCCTTATGCAATTGTAGCTTTGTTACTGGAACCCTTTTCTTTTGATTGTTATTTACAATTTCTGTGAATCTGATTACATTTGTACAGTTCATCAACACAATGCCCAAACTGCCCCCATAATTCTGTGAGGCATTTTTGTTGGTGGAATAAGGTGAGTTTTGCAATCCTTTAGATTTCCTTTAGTGTTGGTCCTGATAATATGTTAAAAGACCTTTTTTTCTGAATTATCTATATATCTTAGTATGTGGCTACGCCAATACAACATTATGGAAATGGTGAGATCGGGAAAAGAGCTATGATATTGCTAAAACACAAAATTTTGAAGAACATCGTCCTAAGACGTACCAAGAAAGGCAGGGCTGCTGATCTTGCTCTTCCTCCTAGAATTGTAAGTGCTTTTGATACGTACATATTCTCAGACATGGGTTTGCACAAATGCAAACACAATCTCTAGTAAATGATGGAGTTCTGTTAATTCTTAATATTCCTATGTGCTGTTGCCAATGCACCCATTCTGCAGATTTCCTTGAGACGGGACACCATGGACATTAAAGAAACCGACTATTATGAATCTTTGTACAGTGAAAGTCAGGCACAATTTAACACGTAAGTTACCATATAGCTCTTTAGCTTTTGATGGTTGAATTGATTGAGCACCTACTTTGCAACTCTTGGTTGACAAAGATATTTATTCTCAGAAATACTTGCATGCTGTTCAAATGAAAAGATTAAGAAAAATCCTAGTTATCTAGGTATGGATTGTTAATATCTCCACTGACCACTTGGCATTGTCTACTGGTATCTCTTTCTCTTAGCGAGGTTTTGACATCCTAATTAGGATGTGTTAGCATATTAATTTTAACGAGCTAGTAATGAGCTAGCTGGTTACTGGACCATTTTATTTGTGTTTAACATCATAGTGTACCTTATTTTTCATAGGCGTCTTTTGCTCTATGTTTGATTTCACTTGAATCTTCAGTATTAAGTTGTGGTTGTGTCTATCCATCGAGGATATAGGCCATTCCCCATCACTTCGAAATGGGGATTGTTCATATATTTATTAGTGATATGAAAAATCTAGTTCAAGCTACGCTCGATGTTTTCTTAGATATATAATCATTCAACCATGGTTTTTCCTTTTATGGTATTAAGCTTTTTTCTTTTCTTTTTTTTAATTTGCTGCTCTTCTTGCAGATATGTTCAAGCAGGAACTGTAATGAACAATTATGCTCACATTTTTGACCTCCTCACACGCTTGCGGCAAGTGAGTATGTCTTTATTACTTAAATGGATGAAACATTCTTCTACTCTGTATTCTTTTATTCTTTTCCTATGTGGGTTAATGAAACTGTTAGGCATATCGAATAATTTATTCTTCTACTCTGTATTAATTATGGCCTACAAGATATAATATTGGATCTGATAGTCTTACAAAATGATATGACAGGGTTATACTCGTATAGGTTCAACCTCTTTCTAATTTGCTTACATATGCAAGCACATATTTTGGAATTTGGATTCGGTAGAGCATAAATATTTATTAATCACTAAATCTCTTAATAATAAATGGCATATCCTTGAACCGATAGCTTTTTTGTATTGTTTCAATTGATTATTGACTTATGCATGAATCCTATGTGTTTGTATTCCAAACTTCATAAGCTTTAATTCTAGTTGATATTGCCTTTTTTTTTTATGACTTTCAGTATGTGTAATTGTAGTCTGGATCAGAACTTTTTTTTGTTATATATTTTATTATTTGTAGGTAATTTTCTAAAAGGTATTATTGAGTGAGGAAATAGCCGTGAATTTTTGAAGATGATATGGTCACCCCTTCAAGGTGTGATACTACCAAAGGGATGATTATCACTTGGTGTCTGTTTGGCAAGTGGAAAGATGTGGGGATGCCTCTCACTGCCCTGGACCCCAGTGGATTGAATGGCGTCCAGGTGGAACTGGGAGGTGCTCCCCACCTCAACTACACACTGTGCCATATGGGCACATTGATAATACCCAGACATTGATTCTTTCACTATCATCCTTATCACCCATAGCAAATATATCCAGATTAGACCTTTATCTAAGAAAATGAAATACGTTATTTGAAATTTTTATGCTGATCTGTTAAACCGGTGTTTTTGTGCAAAATTCTAGGCTGTTGATCACCCTTACCTTGTAGTATATTCGAGTACTGCTGTACAAAGAGCTGGAAACATAGTAAATGGTGATAGGAATGATGATGAACAAGTTTGTGGCATTTGCAATGATCCTGCAGAAGATCCAGTGGTGGGTTACCCTTTCTGTTTGTTCTGTTTAGTTTTTCTTCCTTTAGTTCTTCATGGCACCATAAGCATGTAAAGGTCAAAACAGTTACACTAATCCATCCTTCCGTGGTTATATTTGAGCAAATCTTAAGAATAAGATGTCATTAAAAATATACGAATAAAAACAATCACTACAAATATGCAACCGTGAAAGCATTTTGTTTGAATGTCCTGATTCTGATTGTTTCAGGTTACTGCATGTGCACATGTCTTCTGCAAAGCTTGTCTGATTGATTTTTCTGCCTCCCTGGGAAATGTCTCATGCCCCTCATGCTCAAGATTACATACTGTTGATCTGACTACGAATGCAGATGGAGGGCAATCTAGCAAAACAACACTGAAGGGGTTTAAATCCTCAAGTATTCTGAACAGAATTCAATTAAATGATTTTCAGACGAGCACTAAAATAGAGGCTTTGGTATGACTTACTGGGATTCATTAGTTGCTAGACTATTCTGAGAGCGTAACATCTGTACTATATACACAGCCATGGTTTCAATTATGTCATTAATGGCTATTATATATCTCTCCTTTATCATTATTGGCATGACTTTACTGGACAGTTTAGCAGAAACTTCTTATTAATGTGGTTAGAAATTTCCTCTGATAGCCTGCTTGGAGTTCCCATTTGGCTTGTTCTTCATATAGTAAATTCTTATGTAAACCCCAATGACTAGTAGTGTCTTTATCTGTAAACTATGTTTCTATCAAAGTCGCAAAACTTGGTATTTTGAACTTCAATATTGTCATGTGTAATGCTGCAGCAATTTTGTGTCACCTTTTTAATTCACAGCAGTGCTATTCATAATAGAAATTAGCAGCAGCTGCATTTCTTTGTCAATATAAGTGGATGATAACAAAGATAAATGACAGAACGTTATTGACAGTATTAGTGTTATTACTTTCACTGTTAAGTGATGATTATTATGACCTGCGGCAAATTTGCCTCTATTGCATGGCATATTCATATTGTTCACTGTTTATCTCTTGATCCTCTCTGCTAACAGAGTTTTCATAATTTTAGAGGGAAGAAATCAGATTCATGGTGGAAAGAGATGGTTCTGCGAAGGGAATTGTTTTCAGCCAATTCACGTCTTTCTTGGATCTCATAAAATACTCCCTTCATAAGGTTTCTAAAATGAGAAACGAAACAAATTCTGTCATGGTTTCTTTGTGCAGATAAGAAAAGATGCTATCATAATAGATTGGCCTGTTTTGCAGTCCAGCATAAAATGTGTTCAACTAGTAGGGAGCATGTCCTTGGCTGCGAGAGATGCTGCAATCAAGAGTTTTACTGAGGATCCAGATTGCAAGATATTTCTGATGAGTTTGAAAGCTGGAGGTGTTGCCCTTAATCTCACAGTTGCATCACATGTAAGCAATATCTTAATGAATGCTTGTTTGGTTTAATCTCTGATATCTTTTGGGATCCATTTGCAAAAAAAGGGATTTATGGCATTACTCTCTCTTACTGGGGTTACAGTTTGTTTTAAATTTTGCAATTAAACGTTTCCTTATCTAAAATGAATACAGTAGTGTTTAGGTTAAATTGGCTATTCCTTTGTGTACATTTCTTTTTCCTAAAGGCTTAAAATGGTAGACTTTGAACATGATAAGGTTTTCTTGATGGACCCTTGGTGGAACCCAGCTGTGGAGCGCCAAGCACAAGATAGGATACACCGAATAGGGCAATGTAAACCAATAAGGTTGGGTTGTGATTGGAAGTTAATTTATAACAAAATTGTTGAGACTGGTTTGAGTTAATGAGACTAATGGCATCTTTTTTGGTGTGATGTTAGGATTGTGAGGTTTGTTATTGAGAACACAATAGAGGAGAGGATATTAAAGCTGCAAGAAAAGAAGGAATTAGTGTTTGAAGGGTAAGAGTTTAATTAGTTTTTGGTTAATTTTGAAGGAGTAATTTGAATGTTTAATGTGTTGTGGTGTTGTGTAGGACGGTGGGTGGCTCCACAGAGGCTCTAGGAAAATTGACGGAGGCAGACATGAGATTTCTATTTGTGTGAGCTGAGCTGGGTTGGGTTGGGTTGTTGAAGCCAAGTTCTAGTGAAATGCAAAATACTTCTCTCTTTTCTGTTTCTGCCTTGGACATGTAATGTTTGGAACTTATATAGTTAATGCCATTATCTCTCTCAAAACTCATTGAATTTATCGACTGGCTTTTTGAATTTTTGTTCAAATAGTTTAGTCTTTTTGTAGATGATGTGGCATTTCATACCAACATTTGAATTTTTTAAATATATAAAATTTTAATAAATCTAAAAAATCAAATATATATAAATTAAAAGTTTCTAAAAGCTATAAAAAATATTAACAATTAAAAAAAGTTGTTGAAGTTTATAAAACAAAACTATACAAATTGTAAAAAATTAAAAAAAATTAGGAGGAAAAGAAAGTAGAATTTGGATTTCAAAATTTTAGTTGGGAATTAAAATATTAAAATTGAAGATTTTGAATTAATTCAAATTAAATGTTTGAATAATTCAACTTTAGATTTGGATTTTAATTAATTTTAAGTGTTGAAAATATATATAATTTTTTGAAATAAACCTGCTGGTGACTATTAATAAAAATAAATAGAAAAGCTGTTACATCCACTAACCGTTGCAACGACTGGTTATTACGAACGGTACCATAATGGCTGTTCTGGGCAGAAGAAAAACACAACAAAAAACCAAAACTAGACAACTTGAAAACGAAGAAAACCACAGCCTAAAACTTTGAAAGATGAAACGACCTTTCACGAAATCTACATTCAAACACCACAAGTGATACGAATAGTCCAATTCAAAGGCCATAATAGAGATAGGTCTAGTTTCCTTCAAGGCTCAATTACGAGATTCAAATCTAAGCAATTAAAATTAAACTTCAATTTATTCGTTCAAGACTTTATCACAAAAAAAATTTAAGAACAAGATTTGAAGTTTCAAGATGATGAATTTGCAATGATGAATTAGAAGGGATTAATTTTGTTCATGAATCTAAATTCTCAATCTATGATGACAAGCTCATATGGAGAATGTTAACAAGTTTAAACATTTCACTTCAAAGACCCTAATCAATCCCACAAACTTAGGTGTTTCATATTTGGTTCGAGTTTTAGGCTTAATTTTTATGATAATGAGCCCAATTCTCTTATTATTTTATTATTATTTTTATTTTGAATATTTTATAATTATTAAGTATTTAAATTTATTTAGGAGTTTTATGTTAACAATAAAGTTTTGTTTAAAACTACTCGATTTTTTTTAAGGAGTCATGGGAATTCATTCTTCACCCTTCAATTTCTCAAGGATGATTTCTTGAAGGGTTAATTAGAGCCATTAATTGAGTTTGTTGAGATATATATCTCGGAGGTTCAATTGGACATTTATCTTTCTATCCATCATGGCCACCGGTTTATCGTTCCATCTTTCACTTTTAAACTTCGTCTATTTATTTATTTTATATATTATTATTATTTGTTCTTTGTTCTCAAATTTCTTCTTTTACTGTTTTTGACTTCTTTATTACTAAATTTATTTATTTTTTCTTTTCAGATCAGATCCAAATTTTTCCTTCTTGAGTTAAATTTAATATGTTTCTGCCTTCATTCCATATCAACCAGTTTGAATAATTGAGCATCTGATCTTTCCATTCCCACTGATGATGGCATCTTGACGATTTCTCCCATCTCGCTCCTTCAAATTTGACCACCTCGAAGTCCCAAAGATAATCATTCCTCCGAGTAAAAAAACCTAATTCAATCCCTACCTTGCATGACACTTCGATCCTTTTCTACCTCTACTTCCACCGCTCTTCGAGCTTCCTCTATCCAAAACCGAGGATCCCCGTATCTCTTTCCCTCCTCTACTAGCGAGTGTGCTGCACGATTCCTTTGACAAGGTATGAATCTAAACTCCATTGACTCAAAGTTGTTAGGCCTAAATATAATCTCTTTCACCAAAACACTAATGGTCGATTTGTCTTCCTCAGGAGCCCTTAGTTTCTTTATAATAGCCAAGGCATCCCCTTGACCACTATTAAAATTTTCTTTTACCAAAATGTTAAAATTTTTTGACGAAACTTTAATACTACCATATTTACACTCTGTAAATATTTATAAAAATATTTATGGCTCGATTTATAACACCGAGGTCTCAATATCTTTTTTCTCAATTAATTGACTTAATAATTTTTTATAAACACAAATTTACTAATTCAAAAATATTTTAAAAATCACATTTAACTCATAAATATTAAATAATAAAATTTATGAGCTCATTTTTCAAATTTAGTGGCCTAGAACCACAGTTTCCGACATCACTGAGATTCGGGCTATTACAAATTAAGGTTATATTAGTTAAGTTTTATTACTTCAATCATATATATACAAATTTAATTAATCTAATTACAACTAATAAACAACTTGTATTCATAATTTAAATATTCAAAATCATGCTTAACAAATAACAATTAAATCATACAATGGACTTACCTTAGCCACAAAGCTATCCACTCCTTAACAAGCTACAATTAAAATGTATTAGTGAAAAATTCATGCTTCAATCACCATGATATCACTTAGCAACATACCATAATCCACACAACATTTAACCATAAAATCAATCATTAAAAAAAAATATGTATAACATCTCAAAATTAAAATCCAAATAAAAGTCTCAAATGTCCATTGCAAGTATATCAAATTATCCCAATTGAGTGCCACAATGCTCTCTATCGTTTCTAAAGAAGAGTCCTTAATCTATACTACCAAAAAGCCTTAAACTTGGACTAGTCTTGCCCTTGCTCCTCAATTCCCCAAAGCCGGAAAAAAAAACTCTGCTCAAAGCTGTGAGTAGAGATGATCATGGGTTGGGCTACCCGATCTGACCCGACGGCCCGCCCGAAATATGGGTTTGGGTAAAAAAATAGGCCCGTTTAGAAAACGGGCCGAGCTCGGGTAAATTTTTTTGGCCGAGCCCGACCCAAATTATATATTAAATATATATTTTATTTTTAATCAAATATACTTTTTAAATTTACATATTTTTTATTTTTTTTTGTTTTAATATCTGTTTTAAATTTTTTTATTTAATGAAAAAAGCTAAAAAAATTAATATGGGCCAAGCCGGGCCAGGCTCGGGTTTATCAATTTTCTTTCAGGCAGGGCTTAGACAAATTTTTAGGTCCATATTTCGGGCCAGGCTCGAGCCTAGAAAACGGGACTAAAATTTTGTCTTGGCCTGGCCCGGCCTGGCCCATGATCACCTCTAGCTGTGAGGGTGTGAGTTGAAAAAGCTTAGTGAGTGGCCATGAATTCAATAAATAAATCACACAAAAAACATACTTAAACCAAGGCAAATCATGTATCAAATTTTGAGTATATGACTCATAGTTTCAATTATATTTTCATGCTCAATTATAGCATTCAATTGACTGAAATTTCCAACAACAATGCAACATCATAACATCATAATAACATATGTTATTCCATGAGTAAAAATCACATTTATTATGGCATGTGAAAACATAAATTAATTAACAAACAAACACTTATATTGGCAAATGACATCCATGGAAAAATATAAACATGTTATCATGCATTGGATAAACGGATCTTTGATCTCCCAAATATCGAATATAATACTTCGATTGAGTGGGGCGTAGCCACACACTTCCTTATATCGCCTCGAAATCGCCAATAATTGAGTGGAGAAAAATGCTCAACACTCTCTTATCCACTCCGACAAAATCAATACTCCTAGAGTCATATGCTCACAAATAACGCATATAGTGGTGAGTACTCACTAATCTTATGGCATGTCATCTATATCCAATGGATCCACCATGTAATGTTGCCAATATAACCAATGACACAGGGAATAAAACTGATATTTAAGCACTTAATTCATGATATAAGAATTCAATTTAAATAATGTCACTTAGTAATTTTAGTACCAACATAGATAAGCACAATAAGTGTCTTTGTCCATGGATCTAAAATCAATAATAAAACCATCATCAAGTGCTTTAATATACAGTAATCCATGCTCCAATTATTATTCAATTCAATCCAAATAAATCATACCAAACACAATTCACAATTTCCATAAATAATTTACAAATATACTTATATAAAATTAAAATCAATTTAAATAATCTAAACCATTTGAGATACAATTGAATAATTAGAAACACAATTTAAAACCTCAATTTAGAAAGTAAATAGGCATGTTTACCAATTGCCTTTAAAAACCACCTACCTTCACACTTTGCTTCTCAAGCCAAAATGTATCAAGTAGCTCTGTTTGGACCTCAATTCTTATTAACAATGGCCTCTCCTTGTTGTGGAGCATAAACAGAGATAAAATACATGTTACAAGCTATCATTAACAACAAGAAAATCGAAAAAATCATGAACTACATGGATCTAAAATGCCTCTCTAATCTACCTTACCAAAAACTCATGGTATAACCGAAACACAAACTCCAGCCCTTAAATGACCTTCTTTGCACCAAAAACCATTTCTAAACATCATTCCTAATCTATCAACATAAAACCTAAGCATCAATTTCATCAAACAAACCGTTTCATAATTTTTCAGAAAATCAACTCATGTTCTTAGTTAAAAACGGATTTGTTAAAATTGATCAATCAAACGAGTTTAATCTTTTGTTTTCTGATAAAAAAACCTCTTAATAAACATTATTTGAGCTTAGATATCCATTTAATCTTGGATTCCAACTCAAAACCATGAATTCACCATTGATGAATTTCATGTTCAAGAGAGAACATATCAAGATTGGAAAAATCATTTTAATCGATTTAAATAAAAAATAATGATTAAAAACAACTTTAAAATAAATTTAGAGTTGAGAAATTTCCTTCAATCGATCTAGAATCATCAATATTGAATCAAGATCTTTGAAGAACTCGAATGAGTTTTTTTCCCAACTTTGAAAATCTTTTTGGAAAATTTTGAGAGAATTTGGAAAAAAATAAAAGATGAGATCTAATCTGTGATATGTGGACTTCGAAAATGAAAAAAAAACAAGAGAGAAAACGCTTAGAAATCGGGTGAAAATTGTGTGTGAAGTGAGGGGCTTGCAGTGTTTTTGAGCTAAAGAAGAACCCCACCTGATTTTCAAAAATTGGGGAAATTTCCATCAGGCTACTCCCACAATTCCCTTGTTTTACAAAGTAATCATTTCCCTCCAAAATTCCGAAAATATGGGTAATTTTCCATAAAACCACTCAAACATTTCCCTTGTTTTGCAAAATGGTCCTATATAATTAATATTTTAAATTCTCTCAGTTAAACCCCATTTTAATTTATTTTTCAATTCTAATTTGACCAAAAAATATTTATTTTACCCAAAAATTATTTAAAGTTATAAAATTAATTTTTCTAAAAATATTTTATTTTACGGAATATAATTTCCCAATTTTTTAAATGTAATTAAGCTAACTAAAATAAGATAAAAATTATTAATAACCTCTATTAATTCCTAATTTTCACTTGAAACCTGATAAACTTACCTAAAACTACTAGACCTATTTTTAGGGCCATACAAAAAAGAAGTAGATCATCATATCTAAAAACAAAGATTGTTGGGATGGAGAGGAAGAAGCATAAACATGTTGGGCCATTTAAGCAAAAAGTAAAAAAAATTGGGCCATTTATTAAAAAATGAAAAAGGAAGGACGAAAAAAATAGTCACTCAATTTTGCCTCATCCAACGTGGCAAATTAACTGACCACGTCAGCGGTCCCGTTAAGCTTATAACAGAAAATGTTAATGGGTGATTGATTTGTCACTTTTCGATAATGTTAGTGACTGATTTGTTATTTTTCGATGGTTGAGTGACTGAATTAAAATTAGAATGACTATTTTGTCAGCTGCATCAAAATTAAGTGACTGGTAGTGTATTTTACTTTTAAAATTAACCCAATAGTCAAATTTTTTTTTTGTTGGTACACTTTAACAATTAGCTGGGTATACTCTAACACTTAGCTCATTGTCTCATCATCCAAATCCACCTAATTTTACAAATAATTAGTATGATTCGTGCTAAAATAATTATGAATATAAGACCCAATTTTCCTCCGGCCCATTTTTTGAAAAACCAATAATAAAACCATAATAAAAACCAAATATTTATAACAGTCCAATTAAGTCCATAGTCCCTTTACAAAACATAGACCCAAATTCAGACCCTACAAGGCCGATTGCTAAATTAACCCGTTAGGCCCAGTTACATTAAAACTTGAAAATCCTAGAGACCTTCGAGAATACTCAGCCCCCACCCCAACCGAGCGTTTGAGTTTCCATCGCGTGTCCCCGCACGCCTAGCTGAGCGTTTGGCGCCTCCCCATCCACACGCTTGCCACGTCTGCCTTTGTCACGACCTCCGTCGCCCCTCGTGCCTCCATCGTGCCACCTTGCACCTGCAAACAACGACAACAAACAAGCAGTAGAGAAAACAAACGAAAAATAGTTGTAATTTTGATTATTTTTCTTTTCTTTTCGGTTATATATAAGACCGAAGCAAAACTTGTAACGCGAGGGGGGGATCCCATTTTTTTTACACGATATATCAAAAAGAAGATTTCCAGCAAAAGAAAAGGTTGCTTTCTATTTTTCAATTTCGATTTTTCTTTTTTTCGTTTCGCTTTATACTTTAAATTGAAAAAAAACAACAAAGAAACAGGGATTAAAAAGGGAAAGGTCTATTATTTTGGAGGCTCTTATTTCTTTCATTTTTTTCTTTTATGTTATTTACAAGTTGATTTTAAATATAATAGAAAGAGAGAGGAGAAGAATACCTTTGATCTGCCTAAAAAATAGAGATTTTCGGTCCTCCAACCGTCATATAAGGCGGCGCCGATGGCGGCACGTGCAGTGGCGGACCATATCGGAGTTAGGCCAGAAATCGCCTAAGTTGAGAGAAGGGGAGAGAGTTTCGGATTGTTTTTTTATTTCTAAAGGGGGAAATGATTTTTTGGTAAATATTTCAATTTAAATAGTATATTAAAACGGTGTCGTTTTGGCTTAGTACACCATGGCCTAAAACAACGTTGTTTCGTAGCCACCCGCGCGCGACCCGACCCATCAGCTGAAGGATCCGCATGTTTTGGGGTTTTGGGGTTTATTGCGCCCTTAGTCCTTCTGCATTTTTAGTTTTCTTTAATTAAGTTTTAGTTTATTTTAATTTTGCCCAGAAACTTTGCGCTGTTTTAAATTTAATATCCTTTTAAATGCAGCGTTTAAGGACTCGGGTAAATTGTGCTTCGATCCTTTTAGCTTATCGCCTTTGCATTTTAGTTATTTTTGACTTTTTCATTTATTGCTTTTAGCTCTCTAATTTTATTCGATTCCAATATAGTCCTTTTAATTATTTTATGTGATTATTTGGTTATTATTTTTAAATTATTCTTTTTAAATTAATATTAAATATTATATTTTAAATGGCTATAGATATTATTTATTTTCTCGTTACTTTCATTATTTTTTTATATATACACATATATTTTAAATTAAGTGTTTATTTGTTTGCTATTGCATGGATCATATTGCTTAACTTGTAACAATTAATTATTTGTGATTCATTATAGTAATATTATGTTTATTATTTTACTCCATTTTCTTCAATAATTAATAGAGGAATTGTATATTATGTAATTATTGTTATTATATGATTTGTGTCTTTTAATTATTAGTTGGTTGTTGTGATGTATTAGTGTAGCATTGGATGTATGGATTAATATTTTGCTTTGTATATTATTATTATTCCATTGTATTTCATTAAAAGATGTAGTGTTTTAATGTCATTTCGGTTTTAAAATCATAAGGCAATGCTCGTGTTTAGAGGTTTCGAGAAAATCGTGCTCTAACTTACTGAGTTTTGATTCTCTTCGTTTAAAACCTAGTAACCAAGTATCCTTTCTCTCTTAAATCAAAATGCACGATATTTTAAATAAAAAACTTATTCTCGGGAAGTTGAGATATTATGCCCTAACTTACTGGGTGTGATATTTTATCATCTTGAATTAAGAATTTCAAAGAATAAAGGCAATATTTCGTATTCGGAAATTTTGAGAAATAGTGTCCTAACTTACTAGGTTGCGATTTTTCATTTGACCCAAATAATGGAATATCCTTCTTATTTTTTAAATGTACAAGTATTGAATGTCGAAGGATAAATCTAATTTCGAGAATATAAGATGTCATGCCCTAACTTACTGAGTATGGCATTTTATTTCTCCGAAATAGGAAGCTTTGGCATCCAATATGATTTTGTCCAAATATATATATTAAATAAATGAATCGTAATCTAGAATCTTTTCAAATTTTTGGCATTAAGACATTATTTAATCAATTCGGTACCAATTTTGGGCGTTACGGGGGTGCTAACCCTTCCTCGTACGTAACCGACTCCCGAACCTATTTTCTCGAATATTCGTAGACCGAAAATACTATTTTTAGTAAACCAAAATGTTTTACTAAAACAAAGGTTACCCGATCACACCTCATCAAAAAGATTGGTGGCAACTCCATTTCCATATTTTTTAAAATCGATCCCCGTTTTTTTCAAACTCGATAAAAAAATGGTTTCGATAGCTTGGCGACTCCACTGGGGACCAAAAGAGAGTCAAGCCGTAAAATTGATTAATTTCTGTCCTTTTGTCGAAAATTGAAAATTTGATTTGAAAAATTACGATCCTTTTATTTGTATTTGCTTGCGTCATCTCATTTGATTGTTATGGTTCGAATCTTGTAGAATACTTTTGCATCATATTGCATGACCGCTGGGTCACACATTTTAAGTGGGAGTGAGAAGCTACTCCTTCGTGAGGTTTTCACCTCCGTGCAGGATAGTGAATCGCTTTCGGGATACATCCGTACCTATGTCTTCATGAGATTTTCATCTCTGTGCAGCCATAGGGAAATATATTCCCCTGAACTGAACTCGATCCATATAAGCCTATAATGGGTGAGGATTGAGGAATCTGCTGGTTCAGGTACCCTCAACTTTAGAACTCAAACCGCATGTAAAAGACCCTAAGAGCTTACCCCAGATGAAGTTGTGATAAACCCTAGTGGTCACCCAATAGATGCTTGAATGTTTTACATGCTTTGAATTTCGTTTCTATTTTACTGATTTTTTTATCCTTGTTATTTAGCATGTATTTTCATATTAGAGAGAGATGTTGATTCGGGTTTGATTGTTAAATTAGGGAGCTCGGCATGGAGAACAAATTTCTTGATGAAACGGAAGACAATATGGATGTTCGTATATTTATAGCCCGTTTCATGTAAAGAGCTTTGTCCTCTAGTAAAGTTTCCTAAAAGAAATTGAGTTAGAATCAACATCTCTTTACATTCATTTCATGCATTCACATAGCATTACATCACATGCATTAGATTTCATGAGAGGACACTGATTGGTTGAAATTATTTCAGCTTTAACCTGGACACCGGTAAAACCAAACATCCTTACGGTACTTGGATCAAGATGAATGATATGGATCAGAGATTAGAAAAGCTTGAACTACTCCAAAAGGAAATGCAGGAAAAACTTCAGCTGTAAATGCAGGAACATCTTGTTAAGATCTAGCATGATATAATGGATCGGATGATAGAATCGCAAAAAACTATGATGTCCCAACTGACTCAATTACTGGCAGACAAAAAGAAAGCCCCCATGGTTAGCACTGTGGAAGATAGTGAGGAGCGACTATACCATCCGGGTTTTACCCCGACACATCCTGAGGTGCATTCACGAAAGACATTCGTCATAATTAAACCTCAACAATTTCAAGAAGGTGTTTTGATACCGCCAAATTTCCAAGCTGGATCGGGTTCTAATTTAAGGGATCATCCAATTAATGTTGATATTCCCGACTTTGATGAGGCAATGAGAGAGAGAAAGGCAAAAGGTGAATTGCCAAAGCAGTTAGAGGAGCGATGCAAATGGTTGGAAGATAAATTTAGAGCCATGGAAAGCAGCGATAGGCAATATGGAATCGATGCTAAAGATCTAAGTTTGGTGCCGGATCTAATACTTCCCACAAATTCAAGGTGCGAATTGAAAAATACTATGGGACTACTTGCCCGAGGCTCACATAACTGTGTTTTGTCGGAGAATGGTGATGCGTTAATAATGACCCACTACTAATTCATTACTTCCAAGACAGTCTGACGGTAGCAGCATCTAAATGGTACAATCAGTTGAGTCGTACCGAAATTGGTTCTTGGAGGGATTTAGCACAAGCGTTTATGAAGCAGTAAGGTCACGTAACAAATATAACCCCTAACAGAATTACCCTGTAAAATATGGAAAAGAAACCAAGCGAGAGTTTTCAGCAATATGCACAAAGATAGAGAGAGGTCACCATACAAGTTCAGCCACCTCTTCTGGAGAAAGAAACCACCATGCTCTTCATCAACACCTTGAAAGCCCTATTTATCAACCATATGTTGGGGAGTGCCATGAAGAGTTTCTCGAACATAGTAATGACCGGTAAAATGATCGAAAATGCTATGAGAATTGGTAAAATAGATGCGGGGGAAAGTACCAGAACGTCAGCCCTGAGAAAGAAAGAAGACGAGGTAAATAATGTGGGAGCATACAGTAAGGGTTATTCAAAGCAAGTTACTATGGGATCACCAAGGTTGACAACTACAGACCTTGAGACTCCTTCAAAGAGTGAATCTAGGTAAAGATGAATACAGAAAAGCTTCAGTTCACTCATATTCCAATAACATACCAAATTGTTTGATGAGCACATAGTATCCCCTTTCTACTTGGCACCATTGCAGCCCCCGTACCCTAAGTGGTACGATGAAAATGCCGAATGTGACTATCATGCGGGAGTTTCGGGGTATTCAATAGAAAATTACCTTGCTTTTAAGAAAGTCGTGGAAAGACTCATTAAGCTGGGCGTCGTCAAAGTGGCTGATATGTTAAATGCCAATAATCCGCTACCAAATCACACTGATGTTGGAGTAAATGCGATTGAAGAAATGCTAGAAAATGTACACATCAATGCCATACATGAAGAAATCACTGAAAGGGGGACCTTGTCGGATATCTGCCCTTACGAACTTGGGAGCGTTCTGAATAATTGGACTGCGGAAAAATTCCTGTAGTTTTTAGAACTTACTCTGAGTAATGTACAAAACGCACTTGTTGCTTTAAGCCTGAAAGTAACAAGAATCTTTTTGAGAAATATGCTTGTGTCCAAAATTCTTATTTCAATGAGATGCATCTTTTAAGGAAATATCTTTTATTCTTTACATTTCATGCTATGCATTCTTTAGTTTTTAGAATATTCTTTCATTTCATTCATAACCATACCATACAAATAATTATCCTTAGAATCATTTATTCTTTGAAACTTGCCTTCGTACCTACAATAGGTACCCAGATATCAATGACAGGAGCGACGTTGTTACTGACTCCCTTTTGAATGAGATATGAGTTTAGGGGATCTAAAGACTTTGAAGATGACAGAAATTGTTACATATCTTCAAATTTGTTAATAGTGGATGAAAAACAGATCCTACGTCGCGAGCCAAAAAAGGAGATGAAGATCAAAGCCTAGCTCAATGTAGAAAAAAAGATTTCCTATATGTAGGGCATGGATGTTATCAAGCCAGTCTCATCAAAAGCTTCTAGCCAATGTCGATTCATTTTCATGGATGTCGGTTACTTTACTAAGATGGTAAAAGTCACTTCATATGCCAATCTTATAAAGTCGATAGTCATTAGGACAAAAAAGAAAGAAAGAATATTGACAAAAAAAAGTCAAAAAGATCATATTTAACCGCATAATGTCAAGAGTTTGCGGTCTGTTCAAAGATAAGGTGCCACATCACAGTAAAGCAGCCAAAAAGAAAAATAAAAGATCAAAAAGAGACCGAGACTTGTAAAGATTGGCTTACAAAAGTTACTATTTACCCTCTACACTTATCAAACATTGGCCAGGAGGAGTCACCGGGGCAGCACATTTCTCATTGGTTTCATCCATTGAAGTCAAATTTCCTTTTTCTGAGTCTTATCAGAACTGAAGTTGGATGAGGCAGAACGCGTTTAATCTCAATATGATCAGTTGAATTTGAAGAGAAAATGTTAAAATCTATCTATCACGATTAGATGATGCAAGCTCACAACAAAAATGATTCGTCCTAGAAAATTTCATGATAGGGCTTTGAAGAAGATTATTTCCCATGCAAAAGGGACTTTAGAAGAAAGAGGATGCCAAACCGGGAGGGACCCTAGGCAGTAAAGAATGTATGTTCTAGGGAAGCATGGATATTATCTGAGATAGATGACAAGGACCTACCCAATCCGGAGAATTCAGATTCAATTCAAAAAAGAAGAAGAAATTTTCAACAAAAAAAAAGAAGAAGAAAGAAAAGGAGAGGCCAAGACGAAAACCCGTAAAGGGCGCTTTGAGACCAAAGGGGATTTGAGTTGAAAACCCGAAAAGGCGCTCAAATTTTGATCAAAGGAAGGCATACAGCGGTCTTACTATGCCTAAATTAACAATGAAGAAGTATGCTACTTCTTGGGGCATCGACAAAGTACTTCAGATCCCCTAAACACATGTTGAGCTTAAAATGGTCCTAAGAAGTTTGAACAGAGAAGCTCAGGCTGCGATATCTAGGGCACCTAGTTTTCCATCTTATCCATTTTGAATTTGCTATCTTTGATTACCTTATTCTTTTCAAGATACGCCTTTAATAAACTCCATGCTTAATTGCATTTGCAAGCATGGATTAACTTACTTGTTTCGAGCTATGTTCCTAATCAATTTCCTTCTTATCCATGGTTATGATCTTTTTCAAGCACTTCGTATTGAAGTAACGATTAGTGGACTAATAATATTTTCATAAAATGAGTTTCGCATATTACTCTGGAAATTTCTGAATAATACAAGAACTTGAAACAGGACTATTGTTTAAAACTCACCAAGTTTAGGAAAGAGTCTAAATTGAGGATATCTCATTAGATTCTCTGTTAAAAATAGTTGGTGATACAATCTCAACGAAATGGACAATGACAACCCAAGTGTAAAATAGGAATCATTCTCCAGATAAAAATTAATTTTCTGCATTCACGCGAGCATCATGCATACACATCTGGTTGGGTCACCCGATGAGTGATCAGTTGATGGAACAAGCTACAGGCCCTATAACCCCGAGTTATAGTGGGATAGATGGAAGATAATACAGATCTTATACCTTTGAATATCAATATGATGGATTGAAGAAGAAACAAATCCTACATCTCAAGGTCGCAGTGGGATAGATGGAAAGAGATTCAGATCCTATACCCCTAAGTCACAATGAGATAAACCTTGAAGTTACAGTGGGGCAAACCTTGAAATTATAGTGGGGTAAGTCTGTTGAGCAAGATATTTGTTTTCTCAGGTTTTCTATCAAGAATACCAGCCGAACAAGAGGGTAGCATATTACCCTGATGACCAATGAACGATGACACATTAAGCAGGGATCATTCTCATGAAATTCTGCATTCATGCAAGACACATTTAGTTAGGAGCATTCGATTCATTTGGATCATTGCATCCTAATCTTTGTAAAAAGACCATTCTCATGACATTCTACATTCATACAAATGTCATCTATAATGCAGGATAGGTCCCCCAGAGGACGGAGTCACAACATCGGTGAATTAGCAAATCTTGTCTCCCTGAGTTTGCAGTGGAACAGATTGAAGATAATAGATTTGATAATTCTAAAGTTGCAGGAGTAGATCTAAGACAGTAGATCATGTTTCCCTGAGTTTGCAGGGAAAAATATTGAAGATAACAGATTTAGCATTCCTGAAGTTGCAGGAGTAGATCGAAGACATCAGATCTTATCTTCTTGAGAGAAGAGAATCGAAGATAGCAAATCTGGCAATCCTGAGTTTGCAGGAGCAGATTGAAGACAACAAATCTGTCTCCCTGAGTTTGCAGTGGAGCAGATTGAAGATAACATATCTGGCAATCCTGAAGTTGCAGGAGCAAATCAAAGACAGTAGATCCTGTTTCCCTAAGTTTGCAGCGGAGCAGATTGAAGATAACATATTTGGCATTCTTGAAGTTGCAGGAGTAGATCGAAGACATCAGATCTTGTCTTCCTGAGAGAAGAGGATCGAAGATAACAAATCTGGCAATCCGAGTTTGCAGGAGCAGATTGAAAACAACAAATCTGGCAATCCTGAGTTTGCAGGAGCAGATTGAAGATAACAGATTTGGCATTCCTAAAGTTGCAGGAAGCAAATCGAAGACAGTAGATCCTGTTTCCCTGAGTTTACAGGAGTAGATCGAAGATAACAGATTTGGCATTCCTGAAGTTGCAGGAAGCAGATTGAAGACATCAGATCTTGTCTCCCTGAGTTTGTAGTGGAGCAGATTGAAGATGGCAAATTTGGCAATCCTGAAGTTGCAGGAGCAGATTGCAAGTCTAATTTCCTTGTGTGGATTGAAGCGTTAGTTCTCAAGCCCCTAAAGATGCAGCGGGATGGAACGAAGCTACTCGAAGAAGAAAAGCACTGAAAGAGGCTTGACCGGACAAAATTGGCCATTTTGAAGTCTTTGCTCTATTCTCGTTACACGACAATGAGCAAAGAGAGGCAGCTATAAGACCCAATTTTTGTCCGGCCCATTTTTTGAAAAACCAATAATAAAACCATAATAAAAACGAAATATTTATAACAGTCCAATTGAGTCCATAGTCCCTTTACAAAACATAGACCCAAATTCAGACCCTACAAGGCCCATTGCTAAATTAACCCGTTAGGCCCAGTTACATTAAAACTTCAGAAAATCCTAGAGACCTTCCAGAATACTCCAGCACCGCAGCCCCCAACCGACGTTTGAGTTTTCATCGCGCGTGTCCCCACTCGTGCCTAGCCAAGCGTTTGGACTGCCTCCTTGTCCACATGCGCGCCACGTCCGCCACTGTACGACCTTCGTGCGCCCCCTCGTGCCTCCGTACGTGCCACCTTGCACCTGCAAACAACGACAACAAACAAGCAGCAGAGAAAACAAACGAAAAATTGTTGTAATTTTGATTATTTTTTCTTTTCTTTTCGGTTATATATAAGACCGAAGCAAAACTTATAATAGGGGGATCCCATTTTTTTTACACGAGATATCAAAAAGAAGATTTCCAGCAAAAGAAAAGGTTGCTTTCTATTTTTCTATTTTGATTTTTCTTTTTTTTTTTTCGTTTCGCTTTTATACTTTAAATCAAAAAAACATACAAAGAAACAGGGATTAAAAAGGGAAAGGTCTATTATTTTGGAGGCTCCTATTTCTTTCATTTTTTTCTTCTATGTTATTTAGAAGTTGATTTTAAATAAAATAGAAAGAGAGAGGAGAAGAATACCTTTGATCTGCCTAAAAAATAGAGATTTTCGGTCCTCCGACCGTCGTATAAGGCGGCAACGACGGCGGCGCATGCGGTGGACCATATCGGAGTTAGGCCGAAAATCGCCTAAGTTGAGAGAAGGGGAGAGAGTTTCAGATTGTTTTTTTTATTTCTAAAGGGGGAAATGATTTTTTGGTAAATATTTCAATTTAAATAGTATATTAAAATGGCGCCATTTTGGCTTAGTACACCATGGCCTAAAATGACGTAGTTTTGTAGCCACCCGCGCGCATCAACTGAAGGATCCGCTTGTTTTGGTGTTTTGGGGTTTATTGCGCCCTTAGTCCTTCTGCATTTTTAGTTTTCTTTAATTAAGTTTTAGTTTATTTTAATTTTGCCTAGAAACTTTGCGCTGTTTTAAATTTAATACCCTTTTAAACGCAGCGTTTAAGGACTCAGGTAAATTGCACTTTCAGTCCCTTTTAGCTTATGCACACTGCATTTTAGTTCTTTTTTGACTTTTTTTATTTATTGCTTTTAGCTCTCTAATTTTATTCTGATTCCAATATAGTCCTTTTAATTATTTTATGTGATTATTTGGTTATTATTTTTTAAATTATTCTTTTTTTAAATTAATATTAAATATTATATTTTAAATGGCTATATATATTATTTATTTTTCTCGTTATTTTCATTATTTTTTTATATATATACACATATGTTTTAAATTAAGTGTTTATTTGTTTGCTATTGCATGGATCTTATTGCTTAACTTGTAACGATAATTATTTGTGATTCATTATAGTAATATTGTGTGTATTATTTTGCTCCATTTTCTTCAATAATTAATAGAGGAATTGTATATTATGTAATTATTGTTATTATATGATTTGTGTCTCTTAATTATTAGTTGGTTGTTGTGATGTATTAGTGTAGCATTGGATGTATGGATTAATATTTTGCTTTGTATATTATTATTCCATTGTATTTCATTAAAAGATGTAGTGTTTTAATGTCATTTCGGTTTTAAAATCAAAAGGCAATGCTCGTGTTTAGAGGTTTCGAGAAAATCGTGCTCTAACTTACTGAGTTTCAACTCTCTTGTTTAAAACCTAGTAACCAAGTATCATTTCTCTCTTAAATCAAAATGCACGATATTTTAAATAAAAAAACTTATTCTCGGGAAGTTGAGATATTATGCCCTAACTTACTGGGTGTGATATTTTATCATCTTGAAATAAGAATTTCAAAAGAATAAAGGCAATATTCCGTATTCGAAAATTTTGAGAAATAGTGCCCTAACTTACTGGGTTGCGATTTTTCATTTGACCCAAATAATGGAATATCTTTCTTATTTTTTAAATGTACAAGTATTGAATGTCGAAGGATAAATCCAATTTCGAGAATATAAGATGCCATGCCCTAACTTACTGAGTATGGCATTTTATTTCTTCGAAATAGGAAGCTTTGGCATCCAATATGATTTTGTCCAAATATATATATTAAATAAATGGATCGTAATCTAGAATCTTTTTAAATTTTCGGCATTAAGACATTAATTAATCAATTCGGTACCAATTTTGGGCATTACGGGGGTGCTAACCCTTCCTTGTACGTAACCGACTCCCGAACCTGTTTTCTCGAATATTCGTAGACCGAAAATACTATTTTTAGTAAACTAAAATATTTTACTAAAACAAAAGTGACCCGATCACACCTCATTAAAAAAGATTGGTGGCGACTCCATTTCCATATTTTTTAAAGTCAATCCCCATTTTTTTCAAACTCGATAAAAAAATGGTTTCGACAATGAAAATTTAAAAATTAAAATATACTCTAATGCTATTTTTATTTTTGACTATTTACTTTTAAATTTAAAATTTAGATTTAATTATTGTCATGGTTTAAATTTCTTTTATTAAATTTATTGTGTAACATTTTAAATTGGATTGATTATCTGTTTGTATTAAATTATGGAGTAAAAATTAAAGGTTAAAATATGATTTAAGTCCTATATATTTCATACATTTGTAATTTAATCTCATTATTTTATTTTTTAAGATTTTAGTTCCTCTATGTTTAACTTTAAAATTCAGATTTAATTGTTATCATTGTTAAAATTATTCAGTTAAATTTAATGATGTGGCATTTTAAAATTAAAAAATTATTTAGTAGTGATTATTTTATTTTTAAGATTTTAGTTCCTCTATGTTTAACTTTAAAATTCAGATTTAATTGTTATCATTGTTAAAAAATCATTTTAAAATTTAATGATGCTTATGTGATTTTTTTTTCTTAAAACACACATTTGAATTCATCGTGATAAAATAATTTTTGTTGAAATAATATTTGATATAGTTAACAATAGTAATTATTTAGACTAATTAATGACATTATAAAAATGGAATGACCAAATTATGTCAAAATTAAAATATATAGATTTAAACCAAGTTTTAGCATAGTATAGAAGCCAAAATTTGAATTTAACAATTATCTTGTATATATATATATATATATATATATATATAAAGTGAGACAAACCCAAAATATGATGTCCTTAATACCCTTAAAGTTTTCAAGTTATATATAACCACGTAGAATTTTAATAGAAAATTTAATTATATTAACTATTTAGACTAACTAGTAATTATAAAAATATAGAACTGAATTATGTTAAAAATTAAAGTATAATGATTAAATTTCAATTTTAAGTATAATAAAATGTCTAAATCTGAAATTAAACCATTTTTATAAAATGGAAAAAAAAATAACATGGTGGTGCCCACGTGTCAATAGGAGGAATAGGGTGTAGTTATATAGATTTCAAAAATGTTATATTTTCTTTGATTTTTTAAGGTATTTATCGAGCGAGGCTATTGACCACGAAATTTAAAGTTGCTCCATATTTAAAATGAGGATCGAACTCTCAATCTTTGAAATATTAAAAAAAAAATATTAACTAAGGTTGTACTTGGTTTGTGAAAAATATTTATTTTCAATAATAAAAACATGAAAACATTTGTGGGATATATAATTTTATAATAGAAATATAAGAAATAAAATAAAATAAATTTCCATCAGGGTAGGATTTAATATTTAAAAATTGTTGAAAAAAAGAAGATTTTTGTGTTTATATGAGTTTGAATGTGAATTCATTGAAAGTTAAAAATAATTTTTTTATCATTTTCAGTTTTATAAAACATTTTAGTAAAAATAATGAAAACAAATTATTATTTTTTACATATCTTTTTTTTTAACAATGTTTTCTATCTAAAGAAAAGAAAGAAAAAGAAACAGAGCCTAATTGTTTAGGGCTTCGGCTTTGCTTCTCTATATAAACTTGGGCTGGATTTAGAGTCCAGAAAAATGTGGAACTCCCAGTATCAGTCTTAGCATACAACACGAAAGCTCATAGTCCATTTTTCTGATTTGGTCTTGATTTATCATCCCAGAATAGAATTATGGCTCTCAGTTCCAAACATTTCTGCTTCTTTGGCGTCATCCTTTTAGCAAGATTTCGAAACTAATCCACCCAGAAATCAAAATTAGCATCAACTGATTACTTTCAGTGATATATAATTCCAATCTGCTACTCTAATAACAGTGCAGAAGCAGGTGTAGGGGCTCCTAATTCACATCATAAACCCCGATTGTAAGTGGAGAAACAATGAGATCTCGGTCTCAGTTTCAGTCTCACAAGAAATCCACGCTTCTCCCTCTGGTTTGCGCTGCTGCATTTTTTTCTCTTCTTCTTTTCGGAATCCAATCTTCTTTCTTCTCAGGTTCTTTATTTCTTTCTGAAGCTCTATTTCTGAACTATTGAAGTTTCCTTTTATTGCTTTTTTCTGAATATGCTTAATTTTATTCTTGGTTTTCAGGTCGTATTAACAGAAAAATAGATCTCGGTAAAGAAAAAGTGCAGGTATCAGATCTCAGCCCTCAGGAACTCAGGAGTTTAGCCGAGTTTCAAACCAGTGTTCAACAATGCGTGGTCAGTTCTTTTCTATATTAGTTTAAAGTTTTTTATTTTATTTTATTATACTTTCTGTTTGCCATAAAATAAAATATGCATGACAAAATATTCAACCTCCCTTACAACGCTTTTGACCTCTTTCTTTGCTGGCTTATATTTCTCAAAGCAATCTGTATCCACGGTATTTCCTAAGTTTCTATAGAAAATTCGTTTGTTCTTAATAGTTGTACTTCTTCGTTCCACCATGATACATCCTTATATGGCGGCATTATATCCTTTGATTCACCAAGTTACTCAGTCACCTCTTTAGCACAATAAACCATTTTTTTCCGTATCATACTAGGTATGAATTCGTCTTCTCAATTAGTCTCTCAGGTTACTCTATTACTTAAAAGTGCTTGCGTGCCCCTGTTCAACCTCCACCATTTAATCCTAGGATCTAGAATAGGTCTAGCTTTTTTATACATCTTTAGAAAATGAACATCTAAATTGGAAGCTGATGTTGTGTAGCTGTACTTGCCTCCTGTATCACCTTACAGTCTATGCAACAACTCCCTCCCTTCTGGTTAGAAACAATCTATTTTGCTGGCATTCCCTCCACTTAGGTGATTGGATGGAAGTCACTTTTCCTAAACACGTGTTTGCTTAAATCAAGTCTTAAGATTAAAAAAAAATACAAAAAAACTCAGATGAAGTTCTTGTTTCCATTCCATGTTGCATTAAACAATAATAAGAAAACTTGGATTAGTTTAGTTCAATCTAAATGCTGATTTTGCCGAGAATTGGATGAGTTTGTGAGTTGATGATGATTGTATTTCATTTGTGGAAGTCTGCATTTACTGACATGAATGGATGTAGGCGAATAGAGGACTTGGACTCACTGCACATCTTGTCGATCTTTGCAAATTGACTCTTAAGTTTCCTGAAGGCACAAACAGCACTTGGGTCTGGTTTTCTTTCCTTCTTCTTAATAATGCATCCCCCCTCCCCATTTTGCTCTTCAATTATTTTTAAATGCATTTGTCTGCTGATTGTTATGTCCTGGTGTTTGCAGTATAATGAGCAGTTTAAGGTTTTTGAACCATTGGAGTACCATTATGATATTTGTGATGCCATTCTATTGTGGGAACAGGTTAGTGTTCAATCCTTTTCCTTCTTATATTTGCCCACTGAGGAGTCATTTGTCCTCCTAATAATGCCTTTATAAATGCAGTACCGTAACATGACAACAGTGTTAACTAGAGAATATCTAGATGCCCGGCCAGATGGATGGTTGGACTATGCAGCAAAAAGGATTGCACAATTGTATGATTTTCTTGACACATACACTGGTTTATCTTTTCCGGTTTTCTGATTTGGCTTTAACCATATTTGCTGCAATAATTGTTTGTCGGAATTAAGTAAACTTGTAAACTTTTTTCGTCGTGGTTTGCAGGGGAGCTGATAAATGCTACAATCGAACACTTTGTGAAGAACATCTTAATGTGCTTCTACCAGCAAAGCCCCCATTCCACCCACGCCAGTTTCGCACATGTGCGGTTGTTGGGAACTCAGGTGATCTATTAAAGACAGAATTTGGGAAAGAAATTGATAGTCATGACGCTGTTATACGAGACAATGAGGCTCCTGTCAATGAGGTAAATTGAAAATACACACGCCAAATGAGTTATCCAATTCTCTGAAAACTTTCAATGTTATTTCTTTGCATTGACTCAGTTTTCTTTTTTATCATTTCAAGGCAATTGATTATCAATAATTTCTCTTAGAAGCAATTAATTCTGCATTTATTTGTGTGTGTGTGCATTCATGCTCTACTAAGATTTTAGACTTTCATTTACTTTCTTTAACTTATCCGAATTAGTAGCAAATTCCACTCTGTTTTTTCATCTTTGTCTTTTTCATGAGGCTGCATGGCCTTTGGTTCATTGTTCTTCTGGCTTATGTCGGTATTTAGTCTATGTGAATGCTTTATCTCCCTTATCACTCGCTTAACAGAAATATGCCAAATACGTTGGTCTTAAGAGGGACTTCCGCCTTGTGGTACGGGGTGCTGCTCGAAACATGATTAAGATTCTCAAAGGATCCGGTGAGTGCCTGTCTATATTAATGTTGCTAATAAAGTTCTGGAATGCTTGTTTTGGATGCTCTTATGGTGTGTTTGGGTCTGGTATTTGGAAGAGAATTTCATTTCAATCCAGGTTTCAAATATGAATTTAATTGTTTGGGTTAAAGTATTGGGAGAATTACAAAATTTATGAGTATTTTCAACATGAGATTTAGCATTTCAATTTCCCTATTGAAATTTCTCCTAAAAGAGGTTGTTTTTCAAAATACTTGAAGATTTCCTTTCACTTTTATCTCACATGGCTCACTATAAAATATATACCTTAAAAAAATTAAATATCATATAAAATGACCCTGATAAATATATTTTTATTGTTACCTTTATTTTATTAATAATATCTCTACATTTTCACAAATTTAATGGTACTCGTATTGCATATTGTCCAGCAGACGTAATTTCTTTTAACATCATTATTCATTGTTTATATTTTTTCCATCTTATGGAAGTTCAATGGCCTAAATTTCATTTGAAGAAATGTTTATCCTAACAATAATAATTACAAATGCTAGCATTTCAAACATGAGTTGGCTTCATTTCAAAGTTCTTTCAAGATTTTAAAATTCCCCCTCCAAACTCTCTTATTTCATTTTACTTCTACATTTGCGGGGAAAAGAAGGCTTCCCCTCTGTCTATCTGTTTTATGTACATATAATCTATTTCTTGTTAGCAAATGTGTGTCATTCATGCCTGTATTGATGTCTCAATATGATGTTAAAGCATAGTGACATAATCAGTTTTCCCATGCAGATGATGAGGTACTTATAATCAAGAGTGTCACCCATAAGGACTTCAATGATATGATCAAGGTGAGAATCATATATAAGGAAATAAACAATGTTATTTGTCAGTAGCTGGTTGAGTGATTAAGAAACAGAATTTAAAGTTGGCTGCTATGATAGCTTATTTGATTTTGGAGTGCTAGATATCAATTCTGTGATCAAAGTCAAACCCCAGCAACCCTTAGAGTTCGGTGTTTATTTATTCTTGTTTGCTGTTGGTACTCTTTCTTGCTAGATACCTTTTAGGAATTCTATTGTTTCTTGGGATGGTTGTGAGAACTTATACTTCATTTATATGGTTCTTTTGCCATGCCAAATTAAAATATTTTATTGTTTTCTATCACAGAGCATTCCGAATCCTGTTTATCTCTTTCAAGGAATTGTTCTACGTAGGGGTGCCAAAGGAACTGGAATGAAATCTATAGAGCTAGCACTTTCTATCTGCGATATTGTTGATATATATGGTTTCACTGTTGATCCAGGCTATACTGAATGGTCAGTTAATTCTTCAATTATCCTTTACTCATCTCTGTGGTTTTTCGTTCTTTTGAATCTATTTCCCCTCATTTAGATTTTCATATAAGATTACTTTTCTTTTTTTATCAGTTTCCTTTCAATTGGTTTCAGGTTTGAGGCTTAAATGTATTAAAGATAGTATTGTACATACTTTTGTTCTTAATTTTGTCAGTTAAAGATAAGAATGCTTCTAATAGTTTCTAGTTTGCATTTTGAATAATAAAAGTCAAGTGATTTAGCCTTGGTTTCAATAATTTGTTTTTACTGATTGATTGTTGAAGATGAAAGTTGACAATTTACAAGTTTGTGGTAGAGTAGATGTATTGTCCAACACCTTTTCAACTGAATCTGAGATGTTTTTCTTGTGCAAATGGTCTGCCTTTTGCATTCATCCCAATTTCTTGCTTATAGTTTCACAATGATTTTTTGTAGGACAAGGTACTTCTCGACACCAAGGAAAGGGCATAATCCACTTCAAGGAAGAGCATACTATCAACTGCTAGAGTGCCTTGGTGTATGATACTTGCACCCTGCAAAAGACTAGGAGCTTTTAATTCCAATTTTGTCACATGTCAAATGAAATCCTACAGATTCACATTCATGGTTTTTGCTTCTTTGCAGGTTATTAGAATTCATTCTCCTATGAGAGCCAAGAGGAAGCAAGACTGGTCCGATGTACCAAGTAGAGAAATGATAAACAGAGCTCATGCTGCTGCCTTGCACTTTAAAAGGGGTCCTGATGGTCAATTGGGACAGTTTGGTAGTTGCAAGGTTTGGGGTAATGTGGACCCAGACAACAGTGGGCCTATTTCAGGATCTTCAGACATGAGTGATTTGAGGAAACACTCAAATTACAGCAAATGGGAAACCATGCCTTTTAAGAGCATAAGAAAGGAAGCGCAAGATCATTTTAAGCAAATGGAAGGTGTTTCTATGTACAAAATAGATGGTAACAAATTGGACGATCTAGTATGCGTGAGACATTCTGTAAACTCCAAGGGCTAAAAATATTACAGGTTGATGCCCTTCTGTATTCTCTTTGGTGGTATGAGTGGGAGCAACCGTTCCTTATCACCAACAAATCAGCAATGAGATGATGAGTGGCCGTTTGGGAATAGCAATCTGTCATTTTGAGTTTGGTGAAATGTTGTATGGTACTTCTGAATGCTGTCATGTGTGTGAAGCATTGCCCATGCTTCCAATGTGGAAAAAGCCATGGAAGACATTTTGCTCTGTGGTCGCAAACTATGATTACTTGCTACAGGGTTTCTCTCTCCCTCTTTCTGGCTTTTCTGTTTTCTGATTTGAAGATTGTAACTGAATGGTGGTGAGGTGTCAGAATATCTCAATAGAGGGCAGGACAGTTGCTGTTTATGTCGAGGATGGAGGTGGACTGGATAATCTGGGATGTTTGAAATTCAAATCTAAAATCTACTTAATTTAGGACATATCCGGGTTTCTTCTTTTTTTTTTTTTTTTTTTTTTTTTTGCATGCTTGTGCGGTCTATCGTTGCGAGTTTCCCCTTCATATCTACAAACTGTGGTTTTGTTGTTAGTTCGTTTGTGACATGTTTCGGTGATGAGGCTGGAACCGGACAAAATCTGTGATTCTAAGCATGGGTACATGGTCTAGACATTTTGAACTGTGATTCATCCAACCCCTTTTTCTTCAACACAGATATGTTTTCTGTATCTTCAAGATTGATTTCTTGTAGCAGGATGAGAAACTCATAAGCTTAATCGTACTAGTCTTTAGAAGAGATGTTCTTACATGAATTGGGCTGGCCGCCATCACCATTCATAACACAGTTTAGACTAACTAAATAATAAGAGTTGCGAAGCAGGACCAGATGCTGATATGCGGATCAAAGCATATCCACTTCCTTCTATTTTGTTTTGGGTTTTGAATCCCATTCTCATAAATCTTTCTGCAGACTAATAAATTTAATAATCAGAAAAGAAGCAGAGCTATGTTACCCAAACAATAACCTTTTACTGGTTGGCTGAAGATAACTTGGGTTCAAGTCACTTTTTTTTTTTAAAAAGCCTTTTATTTTAGCTTGAGAATTGGCATTGACTTTTAGGTACAAAATAAGTAGGATTTCTATTTATTTTTCCATTAAAAATATCATGGTCTAAGTTTTTGGTTTTTTGGAATCTTTTCTCATAGAATTCTTGAGGAGGAGGAGAAGAGAGGGTTTAGAGGGTAATAAATAAGGGAATTTATAACCAGATGATAGGTTGGCGTTTTGTAAGGAGAGGATAAGAAAAGTGAGACGACAAACATGGTCTACATACATTCATTTGGCATGTTGAATCAAGAAATACGCAAAGCAAGAGTAATAAAATATGGTTTCAATGGTAAGTTACTGTTTTCATTTGATGTGAATAAATACAATCTTGAAAATCCGATTCTGTTTGCATTCCCGTCTCGTAGTTTTAGTTAATTGTTGTTGAATGCATTACTTGATCTAATAAAGTGGGTTTAGTTATTCATGTTTAATTGATACGTGGAGATAAAAAGCTTGTTCTTAGGGGTCTGTTCTTTCATCCAAGTATTTCTCTACTCATAACCTTCATTTCTCTGCGCTGGGGTGTTGCCATGTTATCAAATTTCCTTATATTTTTTCTTTTATCTTATTTTATACAAACCATACTTTATTCGTGCATTCAAAACCACTTCACTTTTAAGTTAAATTTTGTTATTTCTAAAATCTTATATATGTATACTATCATCTCTCTTATTATTTTCACATAATCATAAATTTTATTTAATATAATTTTTAAAAAGTATCTTATTTTGTATGATAAATTGACCATATTTTAAAATTCAAAAATCTAAAATTGAACTATAAGGATAATTACAAATTTGATCTAATGAATTTAATTACTACTATTTTGTATCAAATTAAAATTTTAAATTTTGAAAAATTCTATAATTAAAAATAACTATAAAATTAAATCCAGAATTCAACGGAACAAAAGACAAAGCATTGTGTTAATTGTGCTTACCGTTGCAAATGGGAAAAAACTGCAATTGTCTGTCAATTTATCTAGTTGTATAATCCCATGTTTTAAAAATTGGTTTACTTCTCATTAGCTATCAATTTAATTCAGTTGTTGGTTTAATAGTAATTAAAAATTATAAACTAATTTTATTCTTATTTTTCATCTTTATATTAACTACTTCTCGATCCAATCAATCTAACTAATTGATCCAATTTGATTCTAACAACATTAATATAATCTATTTATACAAATAAAAGGTTTAATATCTCTTTTGGCCCTTATACTGTAGCTAAATTATCACTTTATCACTATTAGTGTTGTGTGACCTAAATTCTAAGATATTGCTCGCAAGTCAAGTTAAACAAAATATATATTCTTTCTAAAAGATTTTGTATTTATGAGTATAATATACTTAGCATTTATTAGCATAATATATTTTTACTTTGATTAGAATTAGATTCTTTCAACCTATAAATAGATGTAGTCGAAACTCCTCTTGTATTCATTCGAATTTGACATAGTGAATTTTCTTCTTCTTTGCCCGTAATTTTTTCCCCGAAAGGGTTTCCACGTAAAATCTGTGTGTTCTTTATTTTATTTCTTTTTTCTTTGCGATATATTGTCATTACCGATGTTATTTTTTCACAAATTGGTATCAGAGCTTCCGGGTTTTTTATCTTGATCACGGTAATGGCGTCTTTGAAGTATGAAATTTCGTTGTTGGATCGCAACACCAAATTGCGTTGTGGCAGATAAAGATGCAGACAGTTCTTGCACAGATAGATTTAGAGAAAGCCCTGCTAGGGGTAGATGAGATGCCTTCGACGTTGACAGAGGAAGAGAAGAAGCGCAATGATCGAAAGGCATTAACACAATTACATTTGTATTTGTCTAACGAATTTTTGCAGGATGTGATGAAGGAGAAGACCACTGCTGCATTATGAAAGAGGCTTGGAGGAAGGTGCATATGTGCACGAACACTTAACAATGTTTAAAGAAATTCTCTCAAACTTGGAGGCCATGGAGATTCAGTATGATAAGGAAGATCTAGGGTTGATTCTACTATCTTCGTTGCCCCGTCTTATTCAACCTTCAGAGACACGATTTCATATAGCCGTGAGTCTCTCACAGTTGATGAGGTTTGCAATTCTTTGACCTAGTATGATAAGATGAAGCATCTTGTGGTTAAACCCGACTCTCAGGGAAAGGGTCTCATTGTTTGTGGGAGACAAGATCGAAATGTTGATGATGATCGTAGAAGGACACATAAACGGAATCCTCGCGATAAATCTAAGGGTAGATCGAAGTCTTCAAACAGAGGTAAAACTTGTAACTTCTGCAAGAAGAAAGGACACATTAAATCTGAGTGCTCTAAGCTACAGAACAAGATTAAAAGGGAGGTTGCGAATCAAAAGGGAAAACAATCAGAAAATTCTGGTAAACTGATGTTGTAGAAGACTACAGCGATGGTGAACTTCTAGTCGCTTCTGTCAACAATTCTAAAGTGAGCGAGGAGTGGATACTTGATTCAAGCTGCACCTTCCACATGAGTCCCAATCAGGATTGGTTTACAACTTACAAAATAGTCTCTGAAGGTGTTGTTTTGATGGGAAATAATGCTTCGTGTAAAATCGTAGGTGTTGGAACAATTAAAGTTAAGATGTTTGATGGAGTTGTCAGAATACTTAGTGACGTACGACATGTTCCAAAATTGAAGAGAAATTTAATTTCGTTAAGTACTCTTGATTCAAAAGGGTACAAATACACAGCTGAAAGTGAGATTTTGAAGATTTTTAAACGTTCCCTCGTTGTAATGAAAGGGCAGAGAAAGACTGCCAAATTATATGTTTTTGTGGTTCTCATCACATCTTGGTGATGCAGTTGTCGCTTTCTCTTCCTTGTCAGATGATGATATTACTAAACTTTGGCATATACACTTAGGGCATATGAGTGAGAATGCAATGGTAGAATTAAGCAAAAGAGGACTTCTTGATGGGCAAAGAATTTGCAAACTGAAGTTCTGTGAGCACTGCATTTTGGTAAGAAAAGAGAGTTCGATTCACCAGAGGAATTCATAACACTAAGGGAACATTGGGGTATATTCATTCTGATCTGTGGGGGCCATCAAGAGTGCCTGCAAGAGGTGGAACTAATTATATGCTAACTTTTATTGATGATTTTTCCAGAAAAGTTTGGCATTCTTCCTGAAGCAGAAAAGCGATATGTTTTTCGCATTTAAATCTTGGAAAACTATGATTGAAAAATAGACAGGAAAACAAACAAAATACCTCCGCACAGACAATGGCTTAGAGTTTTGTTCTGATGAGTTTAATAAACTGTGCAAGTTAGAAGGGATCATGAGACATTTGACAGTTTGTCATACTCCACAGCAAAACGGCGTTGCAGAATGAATGAACAGAATGATCATGGAGAAGGTTCGATGTATGTTGTCAAATGCCAACTTACCAAAGTTATTTTGGGCCGAAGCAGCCTCTACTGCATATTTTTTGATCAACCGATCTCCATCCATTGCCATTGAGAAAAAGACTCCACAAGAGGTATGGTCTGGTAATCTTGCTAATTATTCTGATTTAAATATCTTTGGGTGTCATACGTATGCTCATGTTGATAATGGAAAATTGGAACCGGATCCATTAAATGTGTTTTTCTTATTTATAAAGTTGGTGTAAAAGGGTATAAGTTATGGTGTCCTGAAAATAAAAAGTTGTGATTAGCAGAGATGTTATTTTTGATGAAACTGCTATGCTACTTAACTTATCTCTTAAAGACTCTTCCAATAAAGAAAATCAAAAGCAGATGGAGCATCAGATTAATACAGAGTCGACTCCTCAAGCTAGTACAAAAATTGAGAATAGATTTGCTTCTTCACCACAATACTCTATCGCCAAAAACAGAACTAGAAGAGAAATTAAACCTCCAAAGAAGTATACCGAGGCTTATCTAGTTGCTTATGCTTTAAATGTGTCCGAAGATATAGATGTAAACCAAGAGCCGTCTAATTATTCTGAGGCAGTTAGCTGTGAAGACTCAGAAAAGTGGATGTTTGCTATACAAGAGGAGATGGAATCACTCCACAAAAACAGAACATGGGATCTTGTGAAACTTCCTAAAAGTAAAAAGGTTGTTCGTTGTAAATGGGTGTTCAAAAGAAAAAAGGGACTCTAGGGGTTTGAAGAACCCAGATATAAAGCAAGGCTTGTTGCAAAGGGTTACAGTCAAATTCCAGGAGTGGAATTCACAGATGTGTTCTCCCCAGATGTGAAGCAGAGTTCAATTCAAGCTTTACTTGGTATTGTGTCCATGTATGATTTGAAGCTTGAGCAGTTAGATGTAAAAATTGCATTTTTGTATGGAGAACTTGAGGAAGATATTTACATGCAACAACCAAAGGGTTTTACAATCTCAGAAAAAGAGGACTATATTTGCTTGCTGAAAAAGTTCCTTTATGGTTTGAAACAGTCACCAAGACAGTGGTACAAGAGGTTTGATTCCTTTATGACTTCTCATGATTTTAAAAGAAGTAGTTTTGACAGCTGTGTTTACTTTAAGAAAAACAGTGATGATTCTTTTGTGTATCTACTTCTTATGTTGATGACATGTTGATAGTAGTAAAAGATCAAGGCGAGATAAGAAAGGTCAAAGCCCAATTAAGTGAAGAATTTGAGATGAAAGATTTGGGACCAGCAAAGAAGATACTTGGTATGGAGATTCTCAAAGATATAAAAGCAAGTAAATTGTACCTAAGTCAGAAGGGTACATTAAGAAAGTTCTTTTGGAGTTCAATATGCGAGTGTGAAGCTTTGTTAGTACTCCTTTAGCAGCCCATTTCAGACTTTCATCAGCTTTGTCTCCACAATCAGATAATGAGATTGAGTACATGTCATATGTTCCATACTTTAGTGCAGTTGGATCTCTCATGTATGCTATGGTTTGTTCATTCTAGATTTATCATATACAGTCAGTGCAGTTAGCAAATACATGGCGAATCCCGGTAAAGAACATTGAAAAGCAGTTCAGTGGATTTTAAGATACTTACGAGGTACTATTGATGTTTGCTTACAGTTTGGAAGAACTAGAGATGGTGTCATTGGGTATGTTGATGTTGATTTTGCTGGAGACCTTGATAGAAGATGATCTCTCACTGGTTATGGTTTTTACAATCGGAGGTTGTGCAATCAGTTGGAAAGCTACTTTTCAAACTACAGTCGCTTTGTCTACCACTGAAGCTGAGTACATGGCGATTACGAGGCTTGTAAAGAAACTATTTGGTTGAAGTGACTCTTTAGTAAGCTTAATAAAGACCTTCAAATTAGCACAGTATTTTGTGACAGTCAGGGTGTCATCTTCCTTATAAAAGATCAAATGTTTCATGAGAGAACAAAGCACATTGATATTCGGTATCATTTTGTTCGTGATATTATTGCTTGTGGTGATATTGTTGTGAGCAAAATTAGTACTCATGAAAATCTTGCAGATATGATGACTAAGTCACTTCCTATAACAGTTTGAGTATTGCTTAGACTTGGTTGGTGTTCATTGTCGAAGTTAAACCCTTAAGGGGTTTTATGGAAGAGGTGAAAATTTGTTCGTTGAGAATTCGTGTCAAGGTGGAGATTGTTAGAGTTGTGTGACCCAAATTCTAAGATATTGCTTGCAAGTCAAGTTAAATAAAATATATCTTCTTTCTAGAAGATTTTGTATTTATGAGTATAATATATTTAGTATTTATTAGCATAATATATTTTTACTTTGATTAGAATTAGGTTTTTTCAACCTATAAATAGATGTAGTCGAAACTCCTCTTGTATTCATTCGAATTCGACATAGTGAATTTTCTTCTACTCTGCTCGTGATTTTTTTCCCGAAAGGGTTTCCACGTAAAATCTGTGTGTTCTCTATTTTATTTTACTTTTACAATTTTTTTATCAGTTTGACCCTTGTACCATTATTTTATATACCGCTAAAAAACTTCTTTATCCAACCAAATGTTGCCACCAAGAAAACTCAAATTTCCTTAAAAATATTGAAAATTTATAAAAAGAATTCCTAAAATTCACCCAAAAGAAAAATCTATAATTTCCTAAAAAAAGCCAAAATTCCGAATTTTTAAAATTTTATGAATATGTTTTGCATAGTTATAATTTTGAATGGCTACACCCTCAAGGTTAAAGCCTTCTCAGCCACTTTATCTACAAGAACAACCTTCATTTTCTTTAAAATGAACTAATATTTGATGTATTCTAAGCTAAAAATTCAATTAATATTTAGATTTAGTCCCTTAACTATATTCATCATTTCTATTTTCTTTATTTTTGAAATTTGTATTTCCTTTAATTTAACCTAATAATTTGTCGTAATTTATTTTTCATTAATTAAAACTATCTTTTCTCAATTTTATTTTTCATTAATTAAAACTATCTTTTCTCAATTTTTAAAAATAGATTATTTTTAGTTTTTCATAATTTTTAAGTTTTAAGATTTTTAAAATGTCTGGATTTAAAAAAAAAATCAAGTTTAGCATGCCGTTGGTTATAATGATAGTAACGGAAAATTAAACAGTTTTTGAAATAGAAATTTGCAGTGGATAAAACTTATACAGATACCAAAATGGTAATTTAGCTATAGTGCAGGGCCAAAAGAGATATTAACCCAAAAATAAACACATGAATTTTATCTGCGATACTATCTCAAATAAACAGACAAAGGCGTCGTCCACCCAGTTCACAATCTGAAACCCTAATCTCTATCTTTTGAGTTCACTTTCTCTCTCTATAAAATTCTCATGTTATAGCAAGGAAGAAGAAAAGAGATCGGTTAATGGAGACGGACAGTTCGAGTACGAAGTCGGGTTCAGCGGCCGATTCCTACATAGGAAGCGTAATAAGCTTAACTTCCAAGAGTGAGATCAGATACGAGGGCGTTCTTTATAACATCAACCCTGATGAGTCCAGTATTGGATTAAAAAACGGTACCCTCTTCTCTTCACTTCTCTTCCATTGACAACTATTTTGCGTGGGCTCTTTATTGACTTCAAGTCGTGCACCTGGATTTTGCTGGGATTTGTTGTTTTTACCCGCAAATTCAACTCAATTACTATATGGGCAACCGTCAACTCATTCTTTAGCAAATTCAAGTGTTTTTTATTGGTTTCTCTGCTCTGCTCTAATTTGTTTTCTTTCTCGAAATCCGTCACTACTAGTCTTTTATGCAGTTTTATGGCGTATTCCTTTTGAATTCATTGTATGTACTTGTGCTTTTATTTCTGTTTGGGCAGTACGATCATTTGGAACTGAAGGAAGGAAAAAAGATGGTCCGCAAGTGCCCCCAAGTGACAAAGTTTATGAGTACATATTATTCCGCGGAAGTGACATTAAGGTATTATTATGCTTACCTTCTTTCACAAAATTCATTTTCCCCCAATCTTAATTTGCTTGTTGTGGAGGTTTGTTCCTGTGCTTCTTCACTTCCCAAGTAATCAACTTGACCAAGATGTTAATGTATTTTACTATTTTATAGTGACTAATGAAATTTCTTTTGGCTTGGTTTTGCAGGATTTACAAGTTAAATCTTGACCACCTGCACAGCCTACCCCACCCATAAATGATGATCCTGCAATTATCCAGGTTAAGAGTAAGAAATGAAACATTAATTTAAGTCTGACTCATTAAATCCTGAAGATTTTCCTATCATTGCAGTCTCAGTTTCCGCATCCATTTTCCACAACTACAAGCTTGCTTTCTTCTGCTACCCGACCTTTGACCGATCCTACAACACATGCTGCTCAAATGGGACTACCAGGGTCTAATTATCAAGCAGCCCTACCTTTATATCTACCTGGAGGGAACTTAGGTTCATGGGGGGTATCGCCTCCACCTCCAACTGCTAATGGTAATGGGCTTCCTATGCCAATGTATTGGGAAGGATACTATGGTCCCCCAAACCGGCCTCCACATTTGCACCATCAATCTTTGCTTAGGCCCTCTCCAGGACAATCCATGCCACCTTTCATGCAGCAACCGATGCAATATCCAAATTTTAATGCCCCTTTTCCTATTGGACTTGGCGACTTACAGAGTTCAGGTTTGCCTGAAGCTCCTCCTCCTTTATTTCCTCCCAGTACAGGTTCCCCTAATGTAACTTCTACTTTGTCTTCTGATTTGCCTCCTGCACCCTCTGCTTCACCAGCTTCAGAAGCCTTGCTTAATACAGCTCCAAGTCCTGCAATTTCTCCAGCTGCTTTTGGTGCTAGCTTACCAGCAATTTCTCCTTTGACTACTGGTCCAGAATTAAATCCTATTGTACCATCAATTGCCCACAAGCCAAGTACTAATCCTACCATTTTGCATCAAACTACTTCTCAGGCTGCATCCTTTATAATTGGGGTTTCGAATTCTGTTTCCATGGAAACACCTACACCATCAATGGTGACCCCTGTTCAGCTCTTAGAGTCGGGAACAACTGTTGTTCCTTCACCACAGCCTGATGCAACTGTTCATAAAGATGTAGAAGTGGTTCAAGTGTTCTCATCACCAACTGAACCATCAGCACCTGTTGTCTCAGAAGCTCAGCCTCCAATATTGCCATTACCTTGTGCTGCCCATAAGGTACTTGGCATTTTCCATTTTCCATTTTCCATTTTCATTTCTGTTGTTAAACTAGTGAAACTTGATAATGGTTCTTTCCTTTGGGAGGTATAGCTCTAATTTGTTTGTAAGTATTGTTTAATGCATCTCATAACCGCCTCAGGACTGGTTATTGACTTATTGTGTCGAGTGTAACAGTTATTTTGGTAAGGGAATTTTTCAGGTGCTAATAGTGTTGTCAAGACACTAAAGAGCATCACAGATAAAGTTTCTGCACACGTTTATGCGCCTTTGATGAGGGTACATGCCTTATGCATCTTGGTGCACCTTTGTCAAGGTGAAAGGCACATAAAAAGCACCCTTGACTTTGTCCTCTGTTTCTTTAGTTTTTGGATTTTGTTTACCAGATACAATAATAGCTCTCCTTACAAGAATATTAAGTAAACATTGAGCATTTCGTAGCGCTTAAAGTGCATGTTGTGCCTTCTGGCTTTGATTAGTAATATATTGTACAGAAATTAACTTTATGCTATGGGTTTTGTTGAAATTGATTGCAGTTGAGTGATAAGAATAGTGGGGTGTTAAAATTTGCCGACTGTCTTTTTTTTTTCATAATAATGTAATTTTTTCCCGAAGCTACTTGTTTGAGATGGTGGACACATCATATAGATAATACTCTTGTGCTTTGACTGTTCCAGCATGAAAGCTTTGGGGTCTTTTTCTCTCCTTTTTGTTGCTATGTTATGTGGGTGCATATTTTCTATGTTTTCTGTTGATTTTTTGTTGACCATGGGCTGCTTGAGAAGGTATGAATTTGGTTAGAATTTCAGCAATTGGAAATATAACTGATTTGGAAGATTACACTGAATAGTGATTCTTAGAGTGTTAATATCTGGCCAAGTGAATTGAAGTGTTATCCTTGTGATTTGCTCTTACCGAAAGTCTATTTCCTTTTGTAAGGATCTCTTTTGTAGATTTTGATTACTTAGTACAGGTAGGCATTTTTTAATGCAGAAGGGTGATTTTTGGCATTAACACTTTACAAGAACCAAAACTCTTGATCAATGGAGGAACAGTATCACCATTTTTGTTCAATAAGATGCAAAGTGGGTGATTGACACATTCCATACTAGAAATCATCGCAGGAATTCTTTTGATAATATGAATTCCTATTTAGCTGTGACTGCATATTGAAATGTAAAAGTTGCTTTGTTGGTGGATGGTGAAAACCTTTGTTGAGTTGAAGTTTGTATATTAGTTTCATTTACACCAATTTGTTTAATTGAATACTGTTAGGGGCCTGATGAATGCCTTTCTTTTTTCTTTTGTTTCTCTAGCCAAATGGACCTTCCTTCCAACCTCGTCATGGTTATAGAGGACGTGGACGAGGAAGAGGAACTTGGGTAAACATCATTTACATTTGCAGTCCAAAATTTTAAGAATTCAAAAATATGACAAGATGCAGCAAACTGAATATATTTTTTGAAGCCTTGTGATTAAAGAGTAAACAATTTCATTTGAGTAGGTAATTGATTGAGGAAAAATATGGATTGGATTAGTTTGTAAATGTTTTAGAGATGCACTTTTGGCAGATTCTGTTTCTGTATGATGAATTTTAGTACATTTTTCGGTGGTTAGAGCTATTCATCAAGGCTTTGACATGATATTATGAAAATCTCTTTTTGGTAGAATTCACGTCCAGTTACAAAATTTACTGAGGACTTCGATTTCATGGCAATGAATGAGAAATTCAAGAAAGATGAAGTATGGGGTCATCTTGGTAAGAGTAGCAAATCAAATTCTAAGGATAAAGAAGGGGATGCCAGTGATGAAGATGGTTATCAAGATGAAGATGATGCCCAAGCATCTAAGGTTCAAGCCAAGGTCACATTGCGACCTTTTATTTGACTTTTGTACCAGTTTGATTTCTGTTAAAGGCTCCCTGCCCACACTTTGAGTTTGGTTTTGTATTGCAGCCTGTTTACAATAAGGATGACTTTTTTGATACTCTCTCCTGCAATGCCCTTGATAGTGACACACAAAATGGAAGGCCAAGATTCTCTGAGCAGATGAAATTGGACACAGAGGTCATGATGCATTTCATGTTTTTCTTCCTATTTGCTCTCCGAAATTTGCAGACCTTGTTTGATGTCATTTTGGTTTTGGTGGTGCAGACTTTTGGTGTTTTTTCAAGACATCGAGGTGGACGTGGTGGTCGCTTTCGGGGTGGTTATAATGGAAGAGGGTATGGGCATGTGGGGAGGGGTAGTGGGCGAGCTATGTCTATGCGAGCTACATAGGTGTGCTTGATATTTCAAAATGTTTATAGCCGCTGGCGGGCCATGTTAAGGTGCTCTCTTTTGTTTGAAATGTTACAGCGGATACACATTGAAGGCCTAGCTACCCAGCAAAGGTAAAGACTGATGTAGGGTTATGCTCAGAATTTGTTTTTCTTTATTAATTCTCCAGAAATAAAAGTAGGCATTATGCTTTGGTTTATCAGTATGACCTATTTTGTTTCTTGTTGTCCATAGTTATTTCATGGATCTAATCTAATAAAAAGACGCATTCAGTTTTAATTAAGATGATTGTTTTGCCACTTAGCATAATTTCTATATGGTGGTTGATTTGCCATATATGTATTTTGGGGAACTGTATGTGTATATGAAAAGCAAAATTATTTGAAGGGAACTGCTTTACTTACCGTGGATTAGATGGGTGATGGGGATCTGAAGAACTCCCATCACACAGCAGGTGTATACAGACCCAATTATGGCATCATCTCTATTATCTACGATAACCAATCTTTTAACACTGCATGTGGAAGTTGAACAATGCTCTATCGGAGTAATCAAATCACATGATTGTGAATAGTTATACTTTCAAGTACCAATATGTTATAAGAGTAATGTCTTTCTCTACTAGAGCATGAAGTGACTGAACTTATTAAACTTCTTGCGTGATGCTATTAGAGTTGTACCTGGTTGGATTTATATGATGATTTTGTTTTGAACTTTTCATACGTAATGTTTGAAGGGATTAACTTATGTAGTATATATAAGCACATTATTTTCCATTGAACAGGAATATCGTATTCAAAAGGTTATTGATAGTATTTGCATTTAAGGAATCATAATGGTTTGAGATGAGGATAAATGAAGCTTGTGTAAAGGAGGTGGAGGCAAGGGACAAAATCAAGGGCCTTTAAAGGCAGCTTGGTTCATCTTGCTACCTGTGGCTTATTAACGAGTCCAATTTGAAGCGATACCCATCACAATAAAATTTGATCACTATCGTTTCAAGAAGACACACTCAAATGTGGAAAATTTTGATCACAAAGCATTTATAGAATAGTGATTACAAGACTTCTTTCAATGAACTTGGCGCCTCCTACATCACCTTGCATTTGTGGTGGGAGAGAAATGACTCGTCTTTGGTCCCCCGCTTCCACCACCAACTCTGATCCTCCTCTATACTGCACTTGTCATGCAATGAACACTCATCAGCATAATTCACCAAATCAAAATTTTTACAAGTGATGACATTGGAGGAGCAATGAGAACTTAAAAACGACTTTTGAACCTTCAAAACTCTCACACAACTTGAAAAGAATTGAGGGATTCAGAACTGAACATACTTGATATAGCTTGATCTCTGACTTCTCGAAACCTGGCATGAGAAGGGTTGCTGTTTTCGTTGCTGTGTCAAAAATTACCGATGAAACCTTCTGGCTTGCTGGCAAAGAAAGAAGACCCCTTGCACCCTCAACGCTATTGTTCATCATGATGGCATTCCAATCTTGAGGGGAATCCACTGCAAGATTCGGAATACAAGCAAAAGGCAAGGGATACAAATTCTTCTTCAGATTTTCCACTGATTCAACATCCAAATGAGGGGTAGGAATGGCAAATGCACCACCCACCTGCGTAGCAGCTTGGATTGCACAACCCCAGTAACGTAATGCTGAACTGATTGATATTGAAATGTTTGGATTCATCACAAGAAAGCACCCAAATTGATAAGATCCTGAGGATCCTCTCTGCACAACTTACAGCCTTTCAATCTCCTATAGCAAAAACTTGGTGAATGATAAAATGAAATCCATTCGTGGTTACCTCAAGAATTCGTTCCAGACTATCCCATATTTCAGCACTGATTGTTCCAGTGAGTTGGGATGGGTTACCACTTATGCCCATAGCTTCATCTACGAGTCTCAGGAGTGAAGGACCAGTCAATCTCCCAAGGTCAGTTTTCTCAGCCATGCTCCGCAGGTACTTCAAGTAGAGTCTGTGCAGAGTTAGAGGGGGTTGTGTACATACTTCATTTTATGCAAGAAAGATAAACTGTTTTGTCTATTTCCAAACCTTGCTTTACTGCTTGCACCTATCATTCTTAGGGTTTCTTCGGTGCTGATACCATCATATATGATAATGTCAAATTTATCGTTTTGATGGTTCTTCCGAGCCCGTTTCCCAAATAAACCCAGAAGCCTCACAAGTGCAAGTAGTGAAAAGATAGAATCCATCCCGGGAAGCACCCCAAGCTCTTCTCCAACAACCTAGTAGACTAATACATGTCAAAATCAACATTCATAGTGTGAAGTGCAAACACCTAAGGTAAAAAGGATGATGCGATATTACATACACACCCCTTCCAGAACTCCTTGTGTCAAATTAAGACGGCCATCTGCTTTCTTCAGCTCATTTAGAGGTTCAAGAAGCATCTGTAGTTTAACGAATAATCCATTCTCAGCGTAATTATAATAAACCCATTTGAAATAGATAGATGATGAAGCATGGAAAAGGAACATACTTTAGTAGTTTCCAGCCTAACAACAGAAAGGTTGCGGGTGCATAGAGTAGGAGAGGAGTCGATCTTACAATTGAGAAGACAGTCAGCAGTGCGATCCTGTCCTTGTAACACTAAGCATGTGCTGAGTCCAGCCATTGCATAATGCTAAGCAGCAGCAAAGAAAGGAATGAAACAAAGAGATTAGATGATGATATTTGGAAAAAGGGGCCATTTCTAATTAACCCTATCTATCAGCTTCAGCTTTCCTTTTCCGTTAATTGGTGACAAAGTGTAACTAGGAAGTAGTACCTGGGCAGCGAAAACAGAGGAGATGGTCTTGCCGGAGCCGCCTTTGCCCAAGAAGGTGATCAATCTTGGAGTGTTTGAAGAAGAATCAATGATGTCATCACCATTGTTGACAGAAAGTTGAGAGATTGTTCTTCGTGAGGGACTCCAAAGACTGGATTTGGACTTGTAATTGGAGAGAGGGAAGATAACAGGGGAAGACACAAGCACAGAGGACATTTTTGTTTTTCAATTTTTAGACATACAACAAGCCTATGGCTTTATAGTTTACAAACAATTACAGACAGGAAATGGATTAATTAGCCGATCAAACAAAGTGTTCTTATGCCGGGCCGTGTTGGCCCAATCTGACAGATCCCATTCCCAGCACCAGCTAGATTACACCATACTTTTTCTCTACTAAATGCTATTCATATATTCATATTTTAGTATTTAGAATAACAAACAAAAATATAGAAGGTATATTATGACATAAGTTCTCTAACCATCAAAGTATATCGAGATAAACTTCATTTTACTCCTACTAAAATTTGCACAAAATTAATTCTTGTACTAAAAGTTATTCAAATAATGGCATCACTATAATTTTCTGTTGAATTACTGATAATTTAAATAAAACATATTATACCCGACTAATTTACTCATGCTCATAAAAATTCTCAAATTATTCCAAAAAAAAATCCACGTCTTTTTGGAACTATTGTGTGGTTGAAAAATTGTTCGTTCATTTTGTATTTTTTAACTTAAAACTTCACAGCTTTCTTTACCATTTCATTAAACCATTTAGAAATGGTTTCTTTTAAATCCCAAATATTCTCTTCACTTGCCTGTCAAAAACTTGCATGACATGAGGATATTGGCTTCCAACAATGGTGAGACCAGGCTCCAATATTCTTTCCTTTTATTTTACTTCACCCTATTATACTCTGTTACCCGATTTTAAATTTTTTTAACTTAGATGCTAACATTTGAGTTCACTCATGTTTCGGTAATTTGTCTTTAAACTAATAACGGAAAGTTTTTTTAACTGATATTGTTGAGTATGACTCATATTCTAATTAATTTGAGGGATAATTCCCAGTTAACCACTGTCTATTTGTTTCAGTCGAACTCTGATTAATCTAGATTATTTTATTATTATTGGACCTACGAATTTAGCCTAAAAATAGGCTCTTTTACAACATTAGAAAAGACACCATTAAAAGATTAGAGCTCATAACACTTTTGGAGAATTTTATGTTTACGTTTTGAAGGTTCTTTGGAAGGTTTTTTCACGTTAAATTTATGTGTTCGATTTCTTAATTTCTTTAGTTATTTTTTACTTGTTCGTTGCTTAATCGGGTCGATCCCCAATAAATGATATCAGAGCTAGTTTAATTTTTGTAGATCAGCCCGTTTAGAGGTGACAACAATAATGTTTGACATTGAGAAGTTCGATGGTGTCACAAATTTCAATTTGTGGCAAGTTCGAATGATGACAATTCTAGTTTAGATTGGCCTGAAAGGTCGTTACTGGAAAAAAGCCTAAGAATCTAGATCAGACAGAATGTGAAGAGCTTGATGAAAAGGCCCTGTCTGCAATCCAATTGTGCCTCATGAATAGGGTATTGCAGAATGTATTGACAGAGAAAACCTCATCCGCATTGTAGAAAATCTTAGAAACTCTTTATTCGACTAAGTCTCTAGCTAACCGTTTAGTATGGAAATAACATTTATTTACATTTCACATGAATGAAGGTGAGCTTCTTAAAGATCATATCAGTCAATTTATTACTTTTTTGAATGATTTAAAGAATGTTGAGGTTAAGATTGACGATTAAGATCATGCTATGCTATTATTGTGCTCTTTACCCTTTTCATACAAGTATTTCAATGAGACCCTGATTTATGGCAGAGACACTCTCTTTCGAGGATGTAAAAGGTCATTTGTTGATTAAAGACAAACTTGACAATAAGCTTGGTTCGAATAGCAAGGTAGATAGGCAAGCTTCCGTTTTGGTTGTCACACCCCAAAATAGGGCTTAGGAGTTTTTAGGGTATTTTAGGAATTTTAGTCTTAGAGTGTTCGAAATTTTGCGACATGGTTTATTGGTAATGTTTTTGACTATGGTTTTTAGAAAATTAAATCAATTTCGAAAAATGAGTTTTAAATACCTTTAATTTTGAAAATAGAATTGATTTATAAAAGGGTCTAAATTATGAGTTTTTAAAAGGCAATTAAACCAAATTTTATTTTCACCCTATTTTCCCCCTTTATATTCACAAAACCTGCATTAGTCTTCTCCGTCCTTTGTGCATGTTGACGTCCCTTTGCTCTCCCAATTCCTTCATCCAATTTTCTTTATTAAATTTTCAATCTTTTGATTTCTGTCATTCCCCAAGTCAATTACCGTCACAAATCTTCAAGAAAACACTCAAAAACTCCATAGATTTCATTTTCTTCTTCGTGTGTGAATTTTTTGAGTTTTCAACAAAAGTCCGTTTTCCTTCCAACTAAGGTAACCATTCATATTTCTATTAATTTTTAATGTTATTTAGTCTTTAAAACTAAGTTTTTGGGCATTAAATCGCATGTTTTAAATAAAAGTCGAAAATTAGCTCATTAATGGTGGCTTTCGAGTTTTGAGTAAAAACATGGTTTCAAAGTGTTTTTTAATTAATTTTGACATGATTAAGAGGTTTCTAAACTTAATTTTAAGTTTTGTTAAAGATTTCTTGAATTTTAATGAATTTTCAGAAAATAACCATAAACATGTCGAAAAAATTGATACTATGAACTAACTATTTTTGTGTAGTTTAAAGGTTGGGAATTAGTCATAGGTGAATTATAAGGTGAAAATAATTTGTTTTAGGTGAAAATATTAAGCATAGATAAAGATATTTGAGTTTTAAGTTTGCTATGTTATAGGTTTGGTTACATGAGAACCTAGCTTAGACTTGTGTTTTTGGATTGTTTGATGTGAATCTTTGGATTAATGTTGATTGTGTTGCTGTGTGAATTAACTTGTTGAAGCACTGGAATCAATAGGACCCTCTATGAGTAGAGATAAAGGCAAGGAAATGCTAGTTTGAACTTTCAGCTTTTCAGCGAAAGCATGTTGGTAGTGTTTGAAATAATTGCTTGTGGACATGATTCAATGTGTTATTTGGGAATTTAGTAGTAACCTAAACCCCTACTCTAAATTTTTAAGTGTAAGATTTCTCATACCTATGCTATCTTGTGAACAATGTGCTTATGTATTTCTAAATATGTGAATTGAGATGAGATGTGTAACATCCCGATTTAGGGCCTAGTCGGAATAGTGGTGCAAGACCACAAATTCGAGGTATATGTATGAGTTTTTGAGGTTTTTTTCATGTTTGCATGTTAGTGTGAAAGTTTCATGAAGCAATTTTGAGAAATTTCGGTTGAATTGTCCAAAAGGACTAAATTGCACAATTAGAGGTCCTTAAAGAGCAATTTCCCAATTTCTAATTTTTGGACAAAATTGGGCATGGATGAGTTAAAATAGAAAGTCCGTCAAAAAGGGCATTTTGGTCATTTGGCAATTAAATAATTTAAATGGGAAAAGATGATAGAATTTCATTCATCTTCTTCTCCAAGGCTGCCGAAATTTTCAAGAAGCCATTGTTAGGGCTCTTCAACTTTTCAAGCTTGCTAGTAAGTGTATCCAAGCCCCATTTTTGATATTTTTCGTATTTTTGAAGTCCTAGTAACATGAGTAAGCTATTTTTAGCTATATGTTGAGCTAGGATGGGTGTTCAAAAATGTACCCATGTATGACATGCATGTATTTTGATGTTTTATGGAAGAATATAAAAGCTTGATGTAGTAAAAACATCTTTTGCTAAGTGATTTCCATGAAAAATGCATGTAGGGACTTGTTTGTGAAAGTCTCGAGTTTGGTCATACATGTGTGATTGAGTGAGAATTGATGATTGATTTAGTTTAGTAAATGATTCGGCTAAGCATGAAAGGCTAGAAATTTGAATGAAAATCACTTTATGAGCCTTGGGGCAAAAGTGTAAATATGAGAAAGTTTAGGGGCAAAATGGTAATTTAGCTAAAGTATGAGATAATGTTCAATTTAGTCAATGTGTGTATTGAATGAGTTGATTCATCATTATAGATCAAAAAAGACAAAGCCCGGATTGAAACCGTGGCAAGAGCAAGGTGGTGGACTAAATTGCACATCTCTATACTTTTGAGTGCTGAGGTAAGTTTATGCGTAATCAATGCATTTATACTTACACATTCTTAATGCTAGCTAGTGTGTAGCATGAATGAGAATGGTTGAGAATGATTGAGAACCTATGTGGTTCAAGTGGAATGAATATGGTAAATATCATGAATGAATGAATGAATGAATGAATGAATGAATGAAGTAGATATGTGGATGTGTAGTGATAATGCTTGTTGGTGGGCTAAGTGCGATACCACCTTAATACTTAACAATTTTGGGCTGTGTGCGATACCATAGTTAAGTATACTATTTAGTGGGCTATGTGCAAAACCACTATGAATATCTTTGTCGGTAGGCTAAGTGCGATACTACCCTATAAATTGATTGTGGTGGGCTAAGTGCGAAACCATCGAGAAATTAGTTGTGTGGATGTATTATTAAGAAATAATGATGTGTTGTATATTGAGTAATTGTGATATTGAGTGCAGGGGTGCATGTCAATGATTACGAGTATGTGACTCATGATATGTTGGGAATGTGGTAAGGGATAGAAATAGTAAGCATAATTGTGGATGTGAAATTATTTGGTAGTATAATGTTAATTGTTGTTTAGCTTATACTAGAATGCTTAAATTGTTTATGTGTAAACTTACTAAGCTTAAAGCTTAATCCTTTCCTTTTCCCTTGTCTTATAGAGAAAGAAGGTTGAATCGAGATACGTGGATTAATTGGAAGATCGCCCACGCTATCAACACACTCTGGTACAATGGCATGTATAGCGGCTGGACAAGTTAATGAGTTTTGTTGTAAATGGCTAAAATGTGTTTGCTTATAGATGGATAATCTATTCTGTATAATATGATAGTTGATGTGAGTTTATGTTTCAAAATGAGTTGATTATGGATGTGTTGGATGAGTATATGTTGTATATGCATGAGGAGTGAGAAGAACTTGGCAAACAGCTTTATTCTAGTTCATGTGGATAGACACACGGGCATGTGTCTAGGCCATGTGTGACATACGGCCAGCCCACGGACGTGTACATTGGCCGTGTCTCTTTGACATAATTGAGCAGTGTAGGCCACGGGCTAGCCACACGGGCGTGTGCCTAGACTCAAGGCCGTGTGAAGTAGTCAGTGTTCACCACGGGTGGTGGGCACAGTGTGTGCCCTAATCGTGGGGCATTGGCAGAATGCTTGAGTTTTCATGCACGGTTTGTGAACATGGACGTGTGTGACTACACACGGGCGTGTGTCATCTAGCACGGGCGTGTAGTCCCTGTTTAGATGGAGAAAATTTTAAGATTTGAAAAAAGTTCGATATAGTTTCGAGAGCCTCATGTGTATGAGAGAGGCCTCGTAAGTCAAGAATAAGGTTGTTGTGGTGAATAAAGGAGAGTAGTCACGTTAAGCTTGAGTGGCAATCAAGTGGTTTTAATCTGGTAATGCCTCAGGCCCGATTCCGACGGGAAATACGGGTAAAGGGTGTTACAAGATGCTATAACATGTGAGATGTGGTTATGATAACCGTTGAGAAAGTGTAAATGTAAGCATGTTATAATGCTATATGACAGTGATAATGTTATGTTATAATGTGATATTTGTAGTGAATAAGTGCAGTGAACGATAAGTAATATATGTGTGTTAATAACAGATATTTTGGCCTTGTGATATTTGTAAACTGAAAAATATATAGGATTTTTCCTATGCAATTTATCATCTTTTTACTTAAATTCGTTGTTAAAACTAAGTAATTGTTTGATAAATTAATGAAATATGTGAAAATATGAAATTAGGACATAGAAATTATTACAATGTGATTTTATGCTTTATTATATAGTTTTCATGCATAAAATGGCTTATTTTATATTTATTTGAACATATTATATTTTAAGACATAAAATGAGCCATGCATGATTAAATTAAATAATAAAATATAAAATTATATTTAATAATTCATTTTAAAATATTTCATTAATAATTTAGGTTTTAATTATTAATTATTTTATCTTTGGTCTTTTAATTTATTGATTTATTTTGGACAGGTTTGATAGCTATGTTGGATTACAAAAACCGTCCAAATTAAAGACCAAGTCAACCCAATTTCGGCTACACATGGCTGTCCACATAAACCGCTTTTTTGTTTAATTACAAAAGATCCTTGCAATGTTTAAGAAATTAGAAATTTGCCCGAAGATTTCCATTTGACCGAGTGTCAGTCCTGAGTTGTTATGGCATTTAAATTGCTTAAAAATCAAGCAAAATTCAACTCAAAATCCACTAATCATGGCCGGCCACTCATTGAAGAAGCTTGAAGAGACTAAACCTCTCTATTTTTAGCAAACTACTCCCTTCTCTTCACCTATAAATAAGACTTCATTTCACCATTCCTAATCATCCCTCATCATTCTCTCTTTTCTCTCAATTCTCTTTAGCATTTTCCATTCTCCACGCCTAGCATCATCTCTTCATAGAGATTTTAGCAATTAAGCCTCTTAAAGAGCCCTTGGTCGGCCACCTTGGAGAGCCATCAGCAAAAGAGCAAATCGAAAGAGCGAAGGAGCCTCGTCGGTCAGAGTCTTGGGTGACAACCACTTTGATTTGGGTTTAATCTTTCTTTTCTTTGATTTAATCTGAAAATGTTTGCTATGTGTTCTTTTTTCTTGTTACAACAAAGTTAGCTTAAGCTAGGATGATTACTTTGATTAAATAATATTTAATGGTTCATGCTTATAATGTTTGAGCCTCAATCGATCATGTTTTCAATTAATATCAAGTCTGAATTTCGTTCATACGTGATTCAAATGCACTTGAATTAGCTGAGCGATCCTAACCAGACGATGACTAGTGGACACATAATTGAAATGTGCATGCTCAATTTAGATCCTAACGCTCAATTTAGATCCTAACCCAATTAAATTACAGGTTGCATAACAACTCTAACCAAGCTCTGTAATCTGCATAGTTGTTAGATTTGTGTGATTAAACTGTTTCAAACCTAACACGTCCCTGTTACCTCACACGAATGCTAAGAAACACTTAGTAAATAAGGATCAGTAAAATGCATATTTACTAAGTAAAGGACTCCGAAAGGACCTAATGTGGTTTCAAAACTCATGAAAGATCGAGTTGCCATGGAATGTTTTTCTGAATGTTATTAAGCATGTTGATAATAAATTGAGTTTAATTAAAGTAATTGTCGTAGTTTATTTATGTTATAATTGTTGCAAATTGTATTTAATTTTGCTAAAATCTATTTCATTCATATAGTTTGCATTTTTAGGATAATTTGCATTGGGGATCATTGCATTTAGTTTTATATATTTAATTTTAATCATCACTTCTCAATCATATTGTGTTTTTATTTACCAAGTTGTTAATATAATTTTAAATTAAGTGATTTAACACAAATACAATCCCTGTGGAGACGATAACTCGATACTTACTTATTACTTGATAACGACTGTGTACACTTGCACAAACCTACACATTACAATCTTTGAGACCATTGGATATAGTTGGCATGCCATAGGATTGTGAGCACTTATCTATATGTACAGTGATTTTGGGCGTTGGGGCCCTGGGACATGTTAGAGGGATAAGAGAATGTGAACTAAGCTCCATTCAATGGGACATGTGAGGGGAAATAAGGAGAATGTTAGCTTTATGCTTCACTTTTGGGACATGTTTGACTTTATGAGTCTAAGTGGTGTGTTGGAGATCCGTGTATCTGATGAGTGATGATAGAGCTCACTTTTATGTTTCATAGCTCAAGTATCAAATTATCTTTACTTATAATTATATGAGTATTGTGATATATGATTTAATGTTATATGATTATATGTGTAATGTGATATATGCTTAAAAGTGAATATGTTTACCATGTAAAAGAACTAGTAATAATGCACGAGTAAGTATAATATGACACTAGAGTTGGAACTGTTGAGGTTATGCTATATGGTTTTTTTATTGATGCTTGATGAATTGTTTGCATTGTGGTTATTCTGAGCATTCACTAAGCTTGTTAAGCTCACCCACTCCTCTTAAACCATTGCATATTAGTTATGTGCCGGTGTGAGCGGTGTGGTTTTGAGGGGTGATTCCAAGCAAGTCCATTTCGTGACTTCGTAGGTGTTTTGGGAACAAGGAAATGTGGTAGACTTGTTTATAGCCATGTTAACATCTAGGCATTTTGTTGGTTTTTGGTTCGGTTTATAAGGATTACATATTATTGTTATGCTTGGGTTCATGAACATGAGGATGGGTTGTTGTTACTTGCTCGAACACGATTTTGCATTATTGAACTGTTAATTAGGCCGTTGAATGATTATTTGTTGAAGTAATTGATATATGATGTTTAGGAACTAAATTGCAGTGGATTAATTACTTATGTACGCTGCATTTTTGAGGTCTGGAGTAGAGGTATCGATAATCGAGTTTTAAAATCGATACCTCTGTGTTTTGAAACATGTAGGGAGTTAGAATAGAGATTTGGCATCGATACTTGGGGTTAAAATATAAATATTTCGTGGCAGGTACCGATAATTTTGAGACTTTGACTTTTAATTGAGAAACAGAATGCAAGTTTGATATCAATTTTTCATGTGGTATGGATAGCACTTAAAGAAAATATCGATACCACTCCTTTAGTACCGATAGCTACGTAACATTTTTTGGAAAATTTGCTAAGTGGTCCCAATGCTTGATGTATGTCCAATTTTTGTTTGTTTGTTGAATGTTAGCATGGTTAAACATTAATTTGAGTTTGCATGTCCTAATATTCCCATGATTGCTATAGTAACGAAAGAAAATAATGATGCTTGTATATTCAATGTGACGATTATGATGAAATCAATATGAGACGGTGTTGTAATGTCCTAGAACATGGGCTCAGCGACCAGGCCGGGTATAGGATGTTACATTGGTAGCATCAAAGAAGCAATACAAAAGGTGTCGCTATTGTAAGAAGTTAGGTCACGTCAAAACAGATTGTTATAAACTGCTAAAATAAAAGGGTTGCTAAAAGTAACGAGGAAGATGTAGTTGGTGTTAATTTGGGCAATGAGAGCGGTGATGATTTCTTGTTAGTGTCAATGAGTTATAGCTCCGAGCTTACGTCCAAGTGGATCCTAGATTCGGAATGTTCTTTCCACATGTGTCCCAACAGAGAATGGTTCTTCACATACAATTTGGTTGAAGGTGGAGTTGTGCGCATGGGAAATGATTTATCCAGTAAGGTAATCAGTATTGTACTGTTAAAATTAGGATGTACATTAGGAAAATTAGGACACTCTTAGATGACAGGTATGTACCTGATTTATGAAAAAATCTCATCTCTTTAAGTATTTTAGACTTGAAAGTTTGCAGAATCAATATCTAGTCGAGCGGAATTAAGGTGTCTTGTGGGGCTTCCATTTTTTTAAAAGGTAAAAGGATCAATAGTCTTTATATTCTGGAAGGTTATATAGTAATAGGTGAAACTGGACATCCCTAATCCGTTACAGAGTTGAAGTCAACTCATTTGGAGTGGAGGCAACTTGGTTATAGGAGGGAAAAATGTATGACCATTTCGTTGAAGAGAGGTTCTCTTTTGGATGCAGATTTTGAAAAGTTAGGGCACTATGTTCGTTGAAATCAAACTTGAGTTAGTTTTGATTTGGCAGTGCACAAGTCGAAGGCTAGAAGTCTTCCAAATTCTAAGCACAAATGCAACTAAATTAATTCCTTCTATAGTTCAAGATAGGCTCGTGGCGGGCTTTAGTAAAGATAACATTGTGGAAATATGAGTCAAGGTGGATAGTTGTTAAGTATGACTCATGTTTTAGGCAAATTTGAGAGATAATCTACCAGTTAAACTTTGTTTATTTGTTTTAGTTGAACTCTGATTAGTCTAGATTATTTTATTATTATTTGCCTACGAATTTAGCCTATAAAAGGCTCTTTTACAACTTTAAAAACACACCCATTAAAAGATTAGAACTCATAACACTTTTGGAGAATTTTGTGTTTACGTTTTGAGGGTTCTTTGCTTTCAGGTTTCGAGGTTTAGTTTTTATCTCCATTGTTTGTACTCTTTGTTCTTTTTGCCATTATAGTAAAATTATCTTTGCTCGTGGTTTTTATCCTCTTTGGAGGGTTTTTCCACGTTAAATTTATGTGTTCAATTTCTCAATTTCTTCCTCTATTTTTTACTTATTTGTTGCTTAATCTTATCGATCCCCAACAGATATAATAACACATTTAGTCTTCAATACTTACATATTCTATCAATCTGATCATAATTCTAAATATTTCACTAAATTTAAACTTTTACATTTATAAATTCTATTCATTTGATCCTCAAACTTCCTAACCAAAGCTTTCAACTTTTAAACCATAGGCATTCCACTTCTAAATGCTTTGGTTAGGAAGTTTAAGGATCAAATTGACAAAATTTATAAATATGAAGGTTAAATTTATTGAATTATTTAGAATTAGGATAAATTGATAGAATTAGGATCAAATTGTAACAGCCTAAATTAGGGGCTAGTCAAAATAGTGGTCTAGGGATCACTAATTCGAGGTCGGAGGAAATTTATTTTAATTTTATTTTATGGGTTATAGCATGTTTATAAAGGAGCATGGAAATTTTGGTGTTTTAATTCTAGCGATTTCATGCTTAATCGCGAAAAAGGACTAAATCGCATAAAATGCAAAAGTTCTATTTTATTTACTAAAGGTGCCAAATAGCTAAGGAATATTAATTGGAGGTCCCTAAAGTAAAATTAGGCCATTTAATGTGTTATGGCTAGCCGTATAGAGGCTAGGGAGACAAGATATTAAATGTTGGTCAAATTTGGTGGAAATTAGGTGTTAAAAATGAATAAAATAAGATGAATAAAAGATGTTGTCATCTTTTACTATTCACATTTCTTCTCCAGCAAAAATTGAAGAGAGAATAGGGGTTTTGAAGCTCAAGTTTTCAGCAAAACAAATCCCTTGCAAGTATGTGATTTTGGTGGTTTTATTTGATAATTTTTTTTTACTTTTGGAGTCCCCATAGCTTAAGTTAGCTAATGAGGGGACTAAATTGCAATATGGTTGAAAGTCTAGGGAATTACCATGAGAGAGTTTATGTTGTTTGCTGAGTTATTATGGAAGAAAATGAATGTTAGGGAGCTGAGAAACAACTTTTGTGAAAGGTGTTGTCATGAAAAACACCTAAATGGGACTAAATTGTAAATGTTATAAATTGGTAATGAATGCATGAAATAGTTGGATTTGTGAGTAGTTGTAAGAGGATTAAATGTTCAGCTAGGCTTTTTGATAAGAAAATGTGATGAAAATCAATATACGAGCCTAGGAGCAAAATCATAATTTTGTCAAAGTCTAAGGGCAAAATGGTCATTTTTTCCTAAGTAGAGATTATGATATAATATGATCATAAAATGATTAAATGAATAAATTTTGTTGTTTTAGATCAAAGAAAATGAGATTCAGACCTAGAACGGGAGAAAAGAGAAATATGGACAAATAGGTCCCTTTCTAACCTTTCCAGTATCGAGGTAAGTTCGTATGCTCATAAGGAAACTATAGTGGAGTATTTAATATTTCGATGATGTATGAATTTTGTATTAACTCTATGAATATATTAAATACGTTTTGACGAGATGTCAAGAATTGAAAGTCTTCAATTGAATTTAAGAATAGAGGAAATGCAAATAGCATGATACAATGATAATTAAGGTCCCGCGTAAGACCATATTTGGAATATAGCCTCGGTGTGAGATTTCGTATAAGACCATGTCAGGGACATGGCATCAATATGATATTTCATGTAAGACCCTATAGGGGGTACGATGTTACTATGATACTATGTGTGAAACACAAGAGTATTCTTTAGTGTTTTAAACAATTCAATAGGTATGTTGAAAATGAGAAAGTATGTGGTTATACCATGAGAGGTACAGGTGTGTGCCAGAACTTAATTGAGGAGAATTCAGTTTATGATGAACCCATGGTGAATTATGTGTAAATAATGCATCCTGATTGCATATGTCATATTTATTAATGCATTGCGTGAATGCAAATGATTATTTTAGAAATCTATTTAAGATGATAGTGTGCGAGGATGTTTCTGGATGAACATTCGAAATAGGAAATGCGTGTGGATAAATAATCATGAATGTGTAATAATGGTGGGATGTGTGCGTTACCACCTTATTATTTGTTACCGATGGGCTGTGTGTGATACCATCATGCTTAGTAGTAAATGGTGGGCTATGTGCGATACCACCATATAAATTAGTAAATGGTGGGCTATGTGCGATACCACCTTATAAATTAGTAAATGGTAGGCTATGTGCGATACCACCTTACAAATTATTAAATGGTGAGCTGTGTGCGGAACCACCGAGAGTTTGGTATTATTCTGAATGGGTCATTGAGAAATAGTTTAAGTATATTTTTCATGGACTGTTGTAATGATGAATGTAATGATTGTGTATTAACAAATGAGAGTAATATAATTGACACATGGTTAGAATGTGGTAAGAGACGGAACGAGTAAGCATTATGAATGATTGAATGGGAACCATGAGCTTGAGAGTAAATCTCATTATAACCCCTTTGTGGTTGAGTATAGTCAATAAATGTCAATAGTTGATTATCATTTACATATGAACTTACTAAGCAGTATTGCTTACTCCTCTTCCCTTTCTATCTCTTATAGGTTAACTAATCTAGCTCGGGTTGGAGATCGCTGGAGATGTTTTCACACTATAGAGCAGTTATTTGGGTATGAGGTTTCAAGTCTTTTTGAGATATGACATGTATAGGGATCTTATTTCGGTTTAATTAAGTCATAGTTGAGGTAGCCAAATGTGTTGGCCTAAAAGAGTTATGGGTTGGTTGTGTATAGCCATGGATGGTGGCTCATGTCGTTGTAATGATGTTGGTAATAGTTCTCCCTCGTATATGGGAAGATAGTTTGATTTTCATGATTCGATGTGATAAATCAAGAGTTATAATTGATGATTTGAGAATGTTATGTGATGATGTGTAAATGTGTGCAAGTGAGGGTGGCTAAATGGCTTGGAAAATAGCCTTGAATTGGTCCACATGGGTAGACACACGGGCGTTTGTCTAGGCCCTGTGTGACACACGGTCAGTCCCATGGGTGTGTGACTTGGCCGTGTGTCCCCTGCATGTTAGTTTTACAAGTCAGTAAGCTCTGTAGTAAACACACGAGTAGAGACACGGCCGTGTGTCTCAGCCGTGTGGAAGGCACGGCCAGGGACATGGGCGTGTGCCCAGGCCGTGTGAAGTCTGCACCTGAATTTGGAATTTAAATCGCCACACGGGTTGAAACACACGGGCATGTGACAGGCCATGTGGAATAAGTCAGTGTCGACCACGGGTGCAAAGCACGGGCGTGTGGCCCTGTTTCATGTCAAAATTTTCTAAGTGTTTGGAGGTTTTCGGTAGGGTTCCAACACATTTTGAGTTTATGTTCAGGGCCTTGTAGGCCCATTATAAGGATGTTAGATATGTAATTTGAAAAGTTTTAAATTGGAATGAAATTTGATAGCCCAAAGTTGTACGTACAAGTGATATAAGTCTGGTAACGTCTCATACTCGAATTCGGCATAGAGTATGGGTAAGGGATGTTACACAATTAAGTTAATGGCGGGTGACTAAAACAGGAACAATTTCAAACATTAGTGTCTAAATTGAAATTTTTTAAAGTTGAGTAGCCAAAACATGAATGTTGACATAGTTGGATGACCATTTGTATTGTTTACTGTTTCCTTAATGTTACCTACTAAAGTCCTACACTAAACCTTTAACATATTGAGTTATAAATTCTTATTTCTTTAGTTATTAACATATTGATTTATAAATTCTTATTTCTTTACCTAATAATCGACTTATGTGATTATATTTTTATATGGTCAACTTGCACCCTTTTATGGTACAATTTTAGTTAAGTCCCTGTTAGTTCACCAAAATCTCAATTTAATCATTATCTATACATTGATTGTAACACCCTTCGCCTGACCCGATCGTCAGATCTAAGCTACAAAATGCTACAATCGTTGTTGGAATAACTTTAGAAAAATAAACAATATCTGACCAATCACATATGCAAACAAGTATCTTTCACATTGTAAATATATATTACAATCACTTCCAAGTTCCACACGAGCTTATGAAAGCTCTTTTGTTAAATCGTACATGAATTAGGACTAAATTGTAAAGTCTTGAAAATTTGGGACCAACGTCGAGACTTCACCTATGTTGTGATGTCGGCAACTCAGTAAGTCACGTCGTGACTTCATGCATTTCAATGTCACAGTGTCACTTACTCTCGGTCGACGTTGCAACGAGGTATGTTAGTTGTCAAGGCGTGGCCCTTGTTTTTGGCAAAATGTACATTTTGATATCAATTCAATTACCTTCAAACAACTCCAAGTGCTATCATACTAACTTAGTTCAAGCACTGACTTATGTAACTTATTTAATACATGATTGTGATTATAAGTCAATGCTCACAAGTATAAAGCTATTTTACCATGCCAAACTAACTCAGTTCAAGCATGAACTCAATTCACCAAATCATTTACTACCATGCAATTCAACCATTCATCACTTAACCCTATTCAATCCATATATCCACCTAATTATGTCAACCATGCTCAATCAAACACAACATTTGAATCCAAAAACCTACATGACCTTGAAATAGACCAAAATAACCATGCACCCAATGCATATCTCAAGCATGACCATCAAACATGCCATTTCCAATTATGTACCAACTTAGCTATCTTACCTCATTTTACCATTTTTAATATACAAATTTCAAATAGATTCATGTTCCTCCTTTCAAGTGGCATCAAACATTGCCAAATCATTCATGAAATGAATCACATGCCATGCTGAACATTCAAAATCTTCATTTACCATAATCATCACAAAATTTTCAACTCAACAAGAATTATACATACTAAGGTATACACCAACAAATTTATATACCTGCCACAACCCTAGACTCAAAATAGACACATAACTACTGATTCGATGATGGTGTGAGTTTCAAGATGATCCAGCTTGACGAGTTCCGTAAGGTGACGATCTACAAGGAAAGGAAACAACAAAGGTAAGCATATAGAATGCTTAGTAAGTTCATATGTATTATACAAGACTTACCTCATTTTTACCTAAACATTTTAAGTTAGCTTAACTTGGCATAACTTTGGCTATACATGGCAATCAAAACACTAACAAGGTGTGAGCATTGACTTATAATCACAATCATTTAATACTACAAGAACTTAACATGCCAATTCATGTCACTTTTATGTAACTTATTTCTAAAGCACATTTAATCAACAATCATAAGGTATTAACAAGTATATATAATTCAAATCAATCATCGGTACTATTATTGATCATAAAAAAATGTATCATTTACAATTCAATCCATTCAATGACTTTTCAATTTGGATAACAAGTTCATTTCACCACATTTCAAATTCTCAATTTCATTAAAATTGTTTTGCCCGATGAACTCTAATAACGGACTCGGATACACAAATAACTACACCACACTAGTTGCTGATCTGACTGAGTACATTAATATATATGGTTACCCATCCAGGCTAAACCATTAGCACGACACATTAGGTTACTCATCTGAGTTAAACCTGCATCACATAAATACCAAAAATCCGTAAAAAATGTTGGATCTCGTTAACATTTGTAATAAATCTCGTACAAGCACTCACCAAACCCTATTGACATGCCAATCATATCCTAACCCTTTTGATAAAGAATGAAAGTGGTAGGACAGAAGCAGATTAGTTGTCACAAAGGAGAATCAAAAGAAATTAAAACAAAAGAAAGATGAACCGACTGGTAAAGGGTCCAATAGATAATGAATTGGGGTTTCTTGGATGGAAAGAAACCGTCCTTAGACCTTAAGAAAATGCCCTAACCAGATCTGGAAAACAAAATACAAAACAGATTTGTTAGAAGTGATTTTAAAAACAAAAGCAAACTGTTTTGTGCAAGAATGTTTGAAACAATAAGAAAAGATTAAAAATCCTAATTTTGATGTGTTTCTTGATGGAACAAGATAGGAGAATGTCTCTCTTGAAGCAACTTTAACCTAGAACGAAAATCAATAAAATTAGCAAGCCAAAACAACAAGAACTAATTTAAATAAGCAAGAAACGATAAATTAAGGATAGAAAATAGAAGATGACGTCTTAAGAAGCCTTGGAAACATTAAGAATCCACAACTCCTTTTAGTGACTCTAATTCCCTTCTAAGAAAGAGATCTTGGCAATAAAAAGTTTGAAGATGATTCCCACAACCTAAAAGATTGTTAACACAACTTCTAAAAGAAACTCAATAGCAATTCTTGAATAAAAACTCAAAGAGAATTATTAGTAACTTAAAAAAACAAAAATCAATTGTTCATCTATATGGGTGGACGTCCATGCTACTTATAGGCCCCCCAAATAAGTTTTCCTAACCCTAATGAAATAACTAACATGACAACTCATAAAAAAAAAATTCTAAGTGTGGACTTTTAATGAGAATTTAGCCAAAGGAATCAAATGGACTCCTTGGGCTGAATTCTTACATGATGATCCACCTATTAAAATAAAATTGGACCTATAGTTTAAATATTTTACAATTTGGGCCACTTTGATAATTTGGCCTAATATTCAATTAAATTACTTTCCAGACATCAAAATGGGCTTGTAGATATATTAATGGACCATTTTTTTTAAGAACTTGGTATTGTGATCCGTTTGCTCCCGAAATTGGCCTGTTCAAGCTCGTACATGAAATCCAATACGCATTGGCTGCAAGATTCGGTTTCTTGGACCAAGATTTCCAAGATTTGAAATCTTGATTTTCTTGATTCTTGAAATTGCCTGAAAAAAGGAAAGTGGACCAAGATTCGATTTCTTGATTTTGTTGAAAACAAGAAAGTGAATCTTGATTTTCTTTTTCGGTCGTGCACGCATCTAGGGACTTGGTAACAAATTCTAGGATGGTCCCGTTCAATCTTGCTCGGATTTTCTTGACCTTCAACCTCGTTATTAGGCCTCGAGGAAATTTGAGCCCATCATGTTCATGAGCCTAATTTTGGGCCTTGAGACTCGCATCATTCCCCCTTCCTCAAGAAGATTTGTCCTCGAATCTTTAGCTGCACCAAAAGAAAATAGATTATAATAAATAACAATAAAATAAAATAGAATAAAAATACTTACCTAAGCTTTCTTGTGCGCCAAAACTATCTCCAGGATCAAAGACATTATTATGATCCTTCAAATTAGCTTCTATCATGGACGTCTCCTTTAAAAACAATGTAATAACACTAAACAAAGAAATGTTAGGCACATGAGTGCTCAAGTAAAAAATAATTTGTAACTTTATTTGAGTATACATGGTCATCCATAATAATTTCCAAAGATTAGTTAATAATTTCACATAATAATCAAAATTGAAGTTTAATAATATTATTTAAAATTCATATTCAAATGCATAAAGTTTTTTAATAAACCTATCGAATGCAACAAAAATAACCTTAACATACCTAGATAAACTCATAAAATCAACTGAACTTTCAGACTAAGGTTTAATAAAATTTGACAAACGAGAAAACATGTTGTAAGTAAATATTTTACAAATAAAATCAGTTGCATACTCATCAAAAACATTCAAGGTATGCATTCTTAAATCAATTTCTAATGTTTTCTTACCTTTCTTACTTTGTAGCACTTGTGGAAAAGTATCAATGTTCAAATTACCTCTCTCCCATTAGTAAAATCGTCTATCGATGATAGAGTAATATAATTGGAAGCCTGTCAATGGATCATTGAAATCCTGTAATAAAGAAACACCACTAAACAAATTTGAGTTAGGGTTAGTTAAAACATAATCATTCCTCATTTTGGTATGAGTATTTTCTTGCTTTTCTTTTTCTTTTTCCACTTGAGAACTCTCCAATTTTACCTCATATGGATTTTACTCATCAAATTTGGACCATCAAGTAGACTTTTATCACTCAATGTCTCTTTTCTCTCGATCTTTTCACATGATTCTGCCTCACTTCCCATATCCCCCTCACAAGTATTATGAATATTCAGTTCCGAACAATACATCTTAGTAGGAGAACATGACGTTTCTATCTCATCTAAATCAATAGATTTAAGGAAAAAATTCTCACTATCATCTTTTTTCGGTTCACAAAGTTCAGCATCAAAAATCTCTTTTCCACTAGAGTATGAGTCAAGAAAAGTATAAAGTCATACTTACTTTCTTCTCTAGTTGGATATTTAATTGGACATTAGAAACCCTTATGATCTTTTGAAATACACCAGTAACATTGCACAAAAGGTGATAGCTCAATCGTATTCCTCCTTTCATTTTGCCATCTCCTTTTAAATTGACAAACTAATTTATGATAACTTTTTCCATCACAATAAGTCTCTTAATCATTCTTTCAATGAAATTCTAGAATTGAGAACTTTGATTTAGCTAAAAAATGTTGCCCATGGTCATTATTAACCGAAGTCTCATCATTTGCACGAGAGACACATCGAGCATTATTTGCACGAAGACGAGGCTGATCAACCTTATCTCCCCAATTATGATTCCAACACTCAATTTTGGTACTTAGACATTCCAATTTTTTTGTTGATTGTGTCTAAAATAGTGTCACGTTTCTGATCTCGAGCATTTCGATCCTTAGATTTTGTTGCAACCTATTGAACTTGTGTTCGAACTTATCATTGACTTTATTGAGGTCAAGTTGTAATTTCGTTACGAAACCAGCAAAATTTTTTATAGTCACTAGTGGTGTGTCACACTGGTCATCTCTTACTTTGTCACTACGAGACATTGTGACAAATTTAAAAAAAAACACAATACTTAAAAAGAAAAATTAAACAAATCTCACAGTTATGCACTCAAAAATAAAATTGAATTCTCAATGAGGTAAGAATTAATCTTGTGAGTTCTTTAGGAGTAATTATTACAATCAATTAGAATGTTAAAGAATCTAGCTACCAAATATCCTAATGACATTAGAAGTCTAAACGTGGCTAGAAACAAACAATTTGTGTTGCACGGAGGAAGGAATGTACAACGTGTAAATGTGCTTTAATCTAATAACACACACAAAAAATAGTGTTAGAATGCGTATAGGAACAATAAAATGAAAAAAACAAATGAAAACCTAAGGCTAAGAGTCAATGAAAATTGCTGAAACTCGAAAACCTGAAAAATTACGAAGCAACTTGAAAAACTTCGTTCGAGGTGTTCTTGATTTCCAAAAATCACGAACTGTAAACTAGAGCCTCCTCAAATAGTGTAAATCCAATTTGGAAATTTTCTGCACAAAATTCAACCCACAAAATATTTTTTTATTTTTTGTATTTTTTAATTTTTTTAACTTTTTCGATCACTTTTTTTGTGGGAAATAATTTTTATATTGTAATAAAGTACCAATAAACAATATGTAAAATTTCAGATCAATTGAAAAACATTTACCCACTCAAAAATATTTTTTTTCGAAAAAATAATGAGTAAAAACTGCTTATAAGCTGGTTTGCAATGGAAATCAGTTTAGAAATCAACCATGAACACCCAAAATGCCCAAATCTGATCCCAAATGATAAGGCACGAGTGTGGAAGAGGATTGTATAGTTTGTTCAAGTCACAAATTTGATTTGGGGCTCTAGACATTAGTAAATAAATTTTGATTTTGACACAACCTGAAATGCAATCGAATTCAAGTCAAAATAAATAAATAAGATAAATAAAAAGAATAATAAATCAAAGATTAGAATAATAATGAAGAAAATAAAGAAGATAGATGGAAAGTTAAAACGTGGTAGATAGAAATCCTAAGAAGTCTTGGAAATATGAAGAATCCACAACCCCTTCAAACGGCTCTAATTTCCCCTCCAAGAAAGAAAACTTCGTAAGAAAAAGTTTGAAGATGACTCCCACAACCTAAAAGATTGTTAAAAAGGCTTCTAAAAGAAACTTAAGAGCAATTCTTGAAGAAAACTCAAAGAGAATTATTATTAACTTAAAAAAACAAAAATCAATTGTTCATATATAAGGGTGGGCGTCCATGCTACTTATAGGCCCCCCACATAAGTTTTCCTAACGCTAATGAAATAACTAACATGACAACTCATGAAAAAAAAAAAAATAATTCTAAGTGTGGACTTTTAATGGGAATTGAGCCAAAAGAATTAAATGGACTCCTTGGGCTGAATTCTTACATGATGATCCACCTTTTAAAATAAAATTGGGCCTATAGTTTAAATATTTTATAATTTGGGCCACTTTGATAATTTGGCCTAATATTCAATTAAATTACTTTCCAAACTTTAGGATGGGCTTGTCGACATCTTAATGGGCCCTTTTTCAAAGAACTTGGTTATGTGATCCGTTTGCTTTCGAAATTGGCTCGTTCAAGATCGTACATGAAATCCAATGCGCCTTTGCTGTAATATTCGATTTCTTGGACCAAGATTTTCAAGATTTGAAATCTTAATTTTCTTGATTCCTGAAATTGTTTGAAACAACAAAATTGGACCAAGATTCGATTTCTTAATTTTCTTAAAAATAAGAAAGTGAATCTTGATTTTCTTTTTTAGTCGTGTGCGCATCTAAGGCCTTGGTAACAAAGTCTTAGATGGTCACGTTCAATCTTGCTTGGATTTGCTTGGCCTTCAACCTCATTATCGGGACTTGAGGAAACTTGAGCCCATCACATTCATGAGCCTGGTTTTGGGTCTTGAGATTCGCATCACCTTTACTAAGTTCACACGAGAATCTTTTACACATACAAACATTAAATCTCCTAATATTACAAAACCAAAACTTAAATGTAACACCTGAAACCCACCTAGATGTTATAACCGAATCTGGCGAAGTCACATGATAGCGTGTTGAAAACTAAGTTTCTACGATAAAACCATTTCCATTTACTTACTTTTCTTATCTCTTCTTAATTCCAAAATCCTTACTCATTTAGTCAGTTGTTTTAATCATAATTCGTTGCGGAAGCTTTTAAAATCGTTTTGAGTAAACCGTGTGATTAGCGAAAACTTTTCCTTTTTGAAAATCAAGTTTTCCTACATCTAGCAGTTATAAATCCATAAAAATAAATAAAAACCAAATTTAAGCAGAAGCCCCCAAATTACATCCAAATAAACCACAAATCATAAATTATAAATCGTAAAAGTCCAAAAATTGTGGTCACCTTCAAGTCCTCCGCCGCACCGATCCGTCTAGGTCTGGGAATTACGTGCACATTAAACAAAGAGGGGCGAGTTTACGTAAACCCAGTGTGTAATCCCAAAAAAAAACAATAGTAAACACAGTGCACAGTCAAAAATAGTCTTGGGCCTAAGCCCCTTTCAGTATCAGTAACGGTTTGGCCTTAGCCCAACTCAATATCAGTATCAGTATGCACAAGGGCCTTAGCCCATCACAGTATCAGTAACAGATATACAACATTCAGTAAGAAAATCCTACCCAACCAACCTATACACACTATCTCCGTGCAACCCTACACTCCATGTGGGGATTAAATCAACCCACCTATCCCTACACTCTAGGTAGTACCGAATGCGGCACAAAATAGTAGTTTCCAGCTGAGCTGCCAGTAAATTAGGCTTAAGAGCCTTTCAGTACACTTCTTCCAAATAAAATCAACCCAACCCCATGCAATGCATGACATGCTGTCTCATGATATCAGTACATATAATTAGTAAATGTATACATGCATACTATCATCATGCTCAATATATATCCATCAATCAGTCAGTTCACACAATTAAGGACCTAAGTAATGTTTACTAACCCTACAGTAGGTTCACAGTCAACTTGGATGACCCGTGCAATCTTAGTAATCAATTCAGTGAAAATGAGCTCACACGCCCATGTGGCTTGCCCGTATGGGCCCATACGGCCCAAATTTGCCTTGGCCGTAAGGATCACACGGCCTGGCCCAAAATCTCGCACGCTTGTGTGGTTTACCCATATGGACCCACACGCTTGTATGGCCCACACGACCCAAATCAGTCCAGCCTATGTGTCGCACATGGCCTGCTTGGCCATCACACGATCGTGTCATGCACGCACGGCCTGGCCTCGTCAAACATACGCCAATGTTAGGGCACACGACCTACCACACGGGCGACCACACGTCCATGTGGTGTCGACAGTGGGGTTTTTTAGCTTTTCATTGAACCCTATTTTCTACGTTTCGGGTACACACATGTATCATTTTCGATACGTAAGCTCTCCTAAGCCTCCAGAACCTAAAAATCGACCAATGTAACACTTAATTAAACCGTTGTTTTGTTATTCAATCAAAAGCCTATCGAAATTAATCATCAAAAATCTAACGAAACCCCTACCGTGAACAACCAAAATCACAAATCTTAATTCTCTACAGCAGTATCGATTAATTATCGCCCTTCGCCTAATAAAAAAGAACCACAACAACCTTCTTTAAGAGGCTGTCCACGAAACCAAAAAAGAAAAGGTAGAACTGATACTTATCGAACAATGAACTCACACGCTTAAACAACGGGAACAAATGGAAAAAGAAAATAAAAATAGAATAGTTGAGGGGGAATGGATTTCGGCAACAATGGTAGGGGATGAAGGAGGGAAACGACAGAGAGGGAAAGAAAATTTGAGATGGGAAGTAGTTTTGGAAAAACAAAAATCAAATCCTATTAGATTTTTCCCAACTCTGCACTATAACACAACTTCATAGACTTTCAATCCCAATCAAACTCATCCACACCATACGCCCCATGCAAAAAGAATTACTCTCTCGCTCACACAGGGATTCGAACACAAGAACTTTAAGAAATTAGCACTCCACTTAACCACCAGACCAGTAGGCCCATTCTGTTAATTACTTGCAAAATTTTAACTAAAAGCCTACTGACAAGGGTTAGGGCTTAATTTATAAGAATATCAAAGTTTGCCCAAGTTATGGCTTGAACTTGGGACTTCTACACACACCCAGAACACATCACCATAGAAGCAGATACATAGTTCTGTCACTCAAATGCAAAAACAAAATATTAAAATTTTTTGGCGTTACAGTTCTACCCCCGAAAAGAAAAATTTTGGCCTTGAAATTTTACCTAATCAAAAAAGATGAGGATACTGCTAACGCGTCGCATCCTCAGGCTCCCACGTGGCCTCCTTAGTGCTATGATTCTGCCACAGCACCTTTACTAATGGAATAGATTTCTTCCTCAGAACCTTTACGTTGCGATCCAAAATCTGAACCGGCTCATTCTCGAAGGTCAGATCTGGTCTAACCTCAGTTTCCTCAACAGGGACGATATGTGTAGGATCAGAGCAGTAGCACCTCCATATCGATATGTGAAAGACGTCATGAATGTAGTTTAACTCTAGAGGTAACTCCAATTGATACGCAATCGATCCCACTCACTTAAGAATCCGGTACGGTCCAATAAACCTAGGCTCAGCTTGCCCTTACGACCAAACCTCAAAATCTTTTTCCATGGTGAGACCTTAAGAAATACGAAGTCCCCCACAAAATACTCAATCCCATGTCTCCTTAGGTTAACATAAGACTTCGGTCTATCAGAAGCTATTTTCAAATGATCCCGAATTAGTCTAACCTTATCCTCTGTCTCGGATACCAATTCAGGACCCAGACACATCATTCACCCAACTCAGTCCAACATAAAGGAGTGCGAAACTTATGACCATACAAAGACTCATAAGGTGCCATCTGAATGCTAGACTGGAAATTGTTATATAAACAAACTCCGTTAACGGCAGATACTCCTCCCAACTGCCTCGAAAATCGATAGCATAGCTCCTCAACATATCCTCCAGTATCTGAATCACCCTCTCCGATTGACCATCAGTCTGAGGATGAAACGCAGTACTGAAGTCCAACCTTGAACCTAGAGCCTCATGTAGCTTTTTCCAAAATCGAGACGTGAAGCAAGGATCCCTATCAGGGATGATCGAAACTGGTACCCCGTGCAGTATCACTATCTCAGAAATATAGAGCTTTGCCAGCTTCTGCAAAAAATAATCTGTCCTAATTGGGATGAAGTGTGTAGACTTGGTCAATCGATCCATGATGACCCACACTGAATCCTTCTTAGTGGGTCTTAAAGGTAACCCACTAACGAACTCCATCGTTACACACTCTCATTTGCGTAATGGAATCTTAACCTACAGCAAAGACAAACTCGAAGGCTCTCGATGCTCACCTTAACTTCTTTGGCATTCTAGCCATAAAATTGATAATTTCTGGCTTTAATCTTGGCCACCAATACAACTCTCAAAGATCTCGGTACATCTTATTCCCACCGGTATGCATAGTATAAGGCTATTATGTGCCTCCATCAAAATTGACTGTCTCAAATTAGAATCGTTTGGCACACATACCCGGCCTCGAAAACACAACTAACCCTCAGAGTTCAACCTAAAGTCCGTAGTGCTACCCCCCTCAATCTGTCAGAACCGAAGACCCAAAGACTCATCCTATAGCTATTTACCCTTAATTTGCTCGATCCAAGTTGGTTTGACTTGTAGCTTAGCCAACAAACTTCCATCGTCGAACAGGCTAAGTCGAGCGAACATCGCTATCACATCAGTCATAGCCTACGGCTCAGTGAATCGGCCACCATATTAGCCTTGCTCGGACGATACTCAATGGTACAATCATAATCCTTAAGCAGCTCAACCCATCTAGGTTGCCTAAGATTTAGCTCTTTCTGAGTAAGGCAGTACTTGAGGCTATTGTGATTAGTGTAGATGATACACTAATCACCATACAGGTAGTGCCTTTAAATTTTCAATGCAAAGATTACGATGGCCTACTCCAAATCATACATTGGATAATTTGCCTCATGCGTCTTGGCCGACGAGACGCATATGACATAACCTTACCATCCTGCATCAGAACACAATCTAGACCCACATGTGATGCGTCGCTGTACACTACAAACTCTTTTCCAAATTCAGATGTATTAGAACATGAGCCTGAGTTAGAATAGACTTGAGCTTCTCAAAGCTCTCCTGCTACACTTCAGACTAGACAAATGGTACACCCTTATGTAGTAGTTTAGTTAAGGGTGCTGTAATCAGTGAAAAGCCTTTCACAGATTGCTGATAATAACCTATCAGCCCTAAAAAGCTGCGGATCTCAGACACATTCTTTGGCTGTTTCCAATCCAATATAGCTTCAATCTTTTGAGGATTGACTCAAATCCCTCAGCAGACACCACATGACCTAGAAATGTTACTTCACCTAACCAGAAATGGCACTTGCTAAACTTAGCATAGAGCTGCTTTTCTCTCAAAATCTGAAGCACAATCCTAAGGTGCTTGTCATGCTCATCCTCAGTCCTTAATAAACCAATATGTAGTCGATGAAAAATATAATGAACTGATCCAGATATGGCTGAAATACTTAGTTCATCAAATCCATGAATGTGATAGGCTTATTCATCAGTCCAAATGGCATCACTATGAACTCATAGTGACCATAACGAGTCCTAAATGTCGTCTTATGCACATCAGCCTCCTTAACCCTCAACTGATGATACTTAAAACGTAAGTCAATCTTAGAGAACATAGATGTCCCTCAAAACTGGTCAAATAGGTCATCGATCTTTGGTAACAGATACTTGTTCTTGATGGTTAGCTTTTTAGTTCCCGGTAGTCAATACACATGTAACAGCTCGATTTTGGGCTAGTCAGAACAGTGGTTTTGGGACCACTAATCTGAGGTTGAGAAAAATTATTTTGGTATTATTTTATGTGTTATGGCATAAATATATGGCTATATGAAAATTTTGGTGCTTTAATTTTAGCAATTGTATGCTTAATTATGAAGAATGACTAAATCGCATAAAGTGCGAAAGTTCTATTATGCAAGGTAAAGGTGTCTAATAGCCATAGAATATTAAACTGGAGGTATTTAAAGTGCAATTAGGCCAATTAGAGTGTTTTGGTCGGCCATAGAGTCTAGGGAGACAAGGACATTAAATTTTTGGTCAAATTTGGTGAAGTTAGGTGATAAAATAAGGAATAAAATAAGATAAAAAGATGAGATCTCATATTTTACTATTCATTCTTATTCTCCACCAAAAATTAAAGAGAATTAGAGGATTTAGAGCTTAAAACTTTTAGCCAAGCTATCTTCTTGCAAGTAAGTGATTTTAGAGGTCTTTCTTGATAATTTTTGTATTTTTGGAACACCCAAAGCTTAAGCTAGCTAATGAGGGGACTAATTTGCAATATGGTTTCAAGTTTAGGGACTTTATATGAGAGTGTTTATGTTTTTTACTTCATTTTAATGGAATAAAATGAATGTTAGTGAGATGAGAAACAACTTTTGTGAAAGGTGTTATCATGAAAACATCTAAATGGAATTAAGTTGTAAATGTTGTAATTTAGTAATAAATGCATGAAATAGTTGGATTTGTGAGTATTTTTAAGAGGAATAAATGTTCAGCTAGGCTTGTTTAATGAGAAAATGTGATGAAAAAAATGATTTACGAGCCTAGGGAAAATCGTAATTTTGTCAAAGTGTAAGGGCAAAATGATCATTTTTGCCTAAGTAGAAATTCTGTTGTATTATAAGTTATAAAATGATTGAATGAGTTAATTTTGTTATTATAGATCAAGAGAAGCGAAAACAACCTTGACCGGAGAAAAGGCAAGGTTACGGATTAAACCGCAAATTAACACATTTTGCACCGAGGTAAGTTTACGTGTACATGATTAATTATGAGTATAAATTATTGTTAATTAATGGTACATTGTATGATTGAGATGGATTGAGTTCAATAGATATTGGGTAATTCCCGTTTGAGTCTAATTATAGACTAATGGTGGGTTATGTGCGATACCACCTTACTACTCATTCACGATGGGCTGTGTGCGATACCATCGTTTATATTATCATTTGGTGGGCTATGTGCAATACCACCCTATTATTGATTAATGGTGGGCTGTGTACGAAACCACCGAGTGTTAAGTTTAATTTCAAATGGTTCATTGAGAAATTATTTAAGTAATGTTTTATGTGACTTGTGGTAATAAGTGCAGGGAATGTATGCTAATAAATTTGAGCATTAAACTTGTTATATGGTGTGAATTTGGTATAAGATGAATTGAGTAAGTATGTTTATGGAATGAGGAGTGATCTTGCTTAGTACATAATGCTATTTATTGATTAGCATATGTTATGATGTTTATTATTTACATGTAAACTTACTAAGCTTAAAGCTTACTCTCTTTCTTTTCCCTTGTTTTATAGTGTCGAAGAGCCGGTTCAGGATACGAAGTTAACTAGAAGATCACCCACACTATCAGCTCATCTCGGTATATCTAGAATTAGTATTTTTAAGTATGGCATGTATAGAGGCTAGGCTAGGGGAAGTTTTTTGTTGTTTTAGCCAAGTGTGTGTTAGCTCCTTTAATGATAAACTCTTTTGTATATAGCCATAGATGATGGATCATTATTGCTAATTTATGAAAAGATGAGGTTATTCATGAACGTGTATGTTGCATAATTGAGTTGCTTAGTGAATGGTTGAATGTGATTGTGAATACATGAGTTAGGGTGATAAAAAGAGCTTGGCAAATAGCCTTATTCTTATCCACATGGGCAGGCACACTGGCGTGTGTCTAGGCTGTGTGTAACACACGGTCAGTCCCATGGGTGTGTGACTAGGCCGTGTGTCCCCTGCATGTTAAGGTTGCAAGTCAGTGTCGACCACAGGCTAGCCATACGGGCATATGCCTAGGCCGTGTGACCCTTAAGAGGTTGTTGACTTCATAAATAGAATACCCAGGTTTTTACACATGGGTGAGGACAAGGGCGTGTTTATGCTGTGTGGAGCACATGGGCAAAGAACACGGTGTGTGTGTGGCTGTGTAAAAACCCCTGTAGGTTCGAAATAAAAATAAATCCCACACGGATTAGGGACATGGGCATGTGTGACCACACGGCTTGCCCACAAGGCGTGTCCCATTCACACGGGCGTATGGCCCTTGTTTAGACAAAAATTTTTAAGTGCACAAAAGTTCCAGGTTGGGTTCTAAAACCCTTTGTTTGTATTTTTAAGGCCTCATAGGCCCATAATAAGAATGATTATGAATCTGAATGAGAATGAAATTTGATAGTCCAACTCTATATGTTCAAGCGAGATAAGTTCGGTAATACCTCGTACCCAGTTTGGTGTCAAATATGGGTAAGAGGTGTTACATTTAGTGGTATTAGAGCTATGGTTTAGTTAGTTCTTAGACTACCGTAGCATGTGTAAGAGTCTAGCTATACATGCCATAAACGTATATTGATAGTGTGGTGACTTTTGACAATTCTGAACTTTGTCTTTATATAGTAAATGGATCCCGATAGAGTGGTTGCTAGTGACGCTGCTAGTAATGCACTGGCTCCCGTGTAAGGGACCGCACTTGTTGAGAGTAGACCCGAGACTATGGGTCAAGGAGAAGAGGCTTAGGAAGCCTTTCTCCAAATGATGAGTAATTGGTACATAGAGTATGTATGAGCGAACCCTAATGCTCAACCTCCTCCACCCCCTCCTATACCTCAGCCAGTTCCTGTGGCTCCTCAAGGTATAGATTTGGTGAGAATGACCGAACCCCCGGTAGATAAGATTCGAAAGTAAGGGGCCGAAGAATTTAGAGCTAACATAGATGATGACCCCGAGAGGGCGGAGTTCTAGCTTGAGAACTGAATGCGAGTTTTTGATGAATTCTCTTGCACACCTAAGGTGAGCTTGAAATTCACCGTGTCCTTGCTAAAGGACTCGGCCTATCATTGGTAGAAAATGTTAACATCGGTGGTTCCAAGAGAGAGAGTAACGTGGTACTTCTTTTTGGAAGAGTTTCGAAAGAAGTATATAAGTCAAAGGTTTGTGGACCAAAAATGGAAAGAATTCCTTGAATTGAAGCAAGGAAAAATGGCTGTGGCGGAATATGAGCGCGAGTTTGTTAGGCTCAGCAAGTATGCACAAGAGTGTGTGTCTACAGAAGCTATCTTATGCAAGAGGTTTGAAGATGGGCTGAATGGGATATCAGACTTCTAGTTGGGATCTTGGATCTGAAAGAATTTGTGGTGTTAGTTGATAGGGCATGCAAGGCCAAAGAACTGAATAAGGAAAAGAGGAAAGCTATGAATGAGGCCCGAGATGCAAGAAAGAGGCCAATGAGTAAATCGCATCAAACTCAATCAAAGAGGTCCAAGGAAATGAACCCTTAGATGACTGCGTCAGTTGGATATGTACACCGAGATCGAGGTAATACATACTCGAGCTCGAGAGTTCAAGCCACCTCGATGGCAAGCGTGGGCAATCCAAAGTCAAATAAATCGGAGTGTCTAAATTGTGGTAGGTAGCACACTAAAGAGTGTTGGGGAAATAACCGAAATTATTATAAGTGTGGTTCCCCTGACCATTTCATCCGAAATTGTCCAAGAGGGATGAGAAGGAAAGAAAGCAAGAATTGAGATCAACCAATGCATCTTCGAAGGGTAGATCACAAAAGAACCCGGGAGGTGGGACTAGTAGTAGAGGTGCGCCTTGAGACTCTGCTTTGAGACTAGAGGGTTGAGCACCTGCAAGGACTTATGCCATTTGTGCTCGTGAAGAAGCATCATCTCTAGATGTAATAACGGGTACTTTTTTCTCTTCATGATACCTCTATTATTACTTTGATTGATCTGGGGTCTATTTATTCTAACATTTGCATGAGATTGGCATCTAGTATGAGTATGATTGTTGAGTCTATGGAATTTTTAGTAAAGGTGTCAAACCCGTTAGGCAAACATGTGTTAGTTGACAAGGTGTGTAGATATTGTCCTTTGACAATTAGGGGTCATTGTTTTTCGACAAACCTCATGCTATTTTCGTTTGATGAATTTGACTTGATTCTTGGTATCGATTGCTGACTGCTCATAATGTTTTAGTGAACTGTGGTAGTAAATTTATTGAATTGAAATGTGAAAATAGAGATGTTATTTAGGTTGAATTAGGTAGATCAGATAGTTTTCTTGTGATAATTTCATCTATGGTAGCCGAGAAATACTTAAGGAAAGGATACGAGTCCTATCTCGCCTTTGTGTTGAATACTCAAGAGTCAGAGGTAAAGATTGAATCAGTGCCGGTGGTATGCGAGTATCCAGATATGTTCCCGAAAGAGTTACCCGGATTGCCTCCAGATAGAGAAGTCGAATTTGGGATTGAGTTAGTTCTGGGTACGGCACCTATTTCGGTTGCTCTGTATAGGATGGAACCATTGGAGTTGAAAGAGTTACAGGTTCAGTTGCAAGAGTTAACAGATAAGGGGTTTGCGAGACCGAGTTATTCACCATAGGGTGCTCCGGTACTTTTTATAAAGAAGAAGGATGGGTCGATGAGATTATGGATAGACTATAAACAACTCAACAAGGTAACAATGAAGAATAAGTATCCTTTGAAGGATAGATGATCTATTTGACCAATTGAAAGAAGCTACAGTGTTTTCTAAGATAGACCTAAGGTATGGTTATTATCAGTTGAGAGTTAAGGAGCAAGATGTGCCGAAAACTACATTTCGGATGAGTTATGGCCATTATGAGTTTCTTGTCATGCCATTTGGCCTAAGGAATGCCCCTATAATTTTTATGGATTTAATGAATCGCATCTTCTGACCGTACTTGGATAAGTTTGTAGTCATTTTTATTGATGACATATTAATCTATTCTCGGGATGAGAGTGAGCATGTAGAGCATCTGAGAATTGTTTTGTAGACTTTAAGAGACAAGCAATTGTATGCTAAACTCAGCAAGAGCGAGTTTTGGCTTTGAGAAGTCTGATTCCTAGGACACATTATTTCGGGTGATGGTATCAGAGTTGATTCAAGTAAGATCTTGGCTACCGTGGAGTGGAAACCGCCAAGAAATGTGTCAGAAGTCAGAAGCTTTTTGGGTTTAGCGTGGTACTCCAGACATTTCGTAAAGGGGTTCTCCATGATTGCCACCCCGATGGCAAAACTGTTGCATTAGAATGTTAAATTTGAATGGACTGAAAAATGTCAACAGTGTTTCGAAAAATTGAAAGCATTGTTGACTGAGGCACCAGTTTTAGTACAACTTGAGTCGGGGAAAGAATTTGTGGTCTACAGTGATGCATCATTTAATGGTCTCGACTATGTATTGATGCAAGAGGGTAAGGTAGTAGCTTATGCCTCGAGATAGCTAAAGCTGCATGAGAAGAATTATCTGACTCATGATTTGGAGTTGGCTGCAATCGTATTCGCTTTAAAGATTTGGCGTCATTATTTATATGGTGAGAAGTACTAAATCTTCACTAATCACAAGAGTTTAAAGTACCTGATAGACCAAAATGATCTGAATTTGTGGCAACGATGGTGGCTCGAATTATTGAAGGATTATGAGCTAGTAATTGATTATCATCGGGGAAAGCGAATGTAGTTGCGGATACCTTGAGCAGAAAATCCTTGTATGCTTTGAGGGCCATGAGTGCGAGCTTAGCATTATCTGATGGCAGTGTTATATTGGCCGAGTTGAAGGCTAGACCCTCATTTATTCAATAGATATGTGAGACTCAAAATAATAATAGTGAGATGCAAGCTAAGAGAGCTCAGTGCGAATTGGGAGATGATTCTGATTTTTGAATAAGTTCAGATGGTTGTTTGATGTTTCATGACATGATTTGTGTACCTAAGGATGATGAGCTGATCCAAAAAAATTTACATGAAGCACATAATGGTTGTTTGTCAGTGCATCCGAGCAGCACGAAAATGTACAATGATTTGAAGAAATATTATTGGTGGCCGGGTATGAAAGAGACATCTCCGAGTTTGTTACAAAATGTTTGATCTGCCAACAGGTGAAAGCAGAGCATCAAGTACCTTCGGGGTTACTTCAGCCAGTGATGGTTTCAGAGTGAAAGTGGGATCTAATTGTCGAAACCATTTTAAATAATTTTAGAAAAATGGGGTCAACTTTTAAAAACGAAAATGGGAGCCGCCACCAATCCCTTTTTATTTAGGTGTGATTTGGATCACCTTGCAAAACGTTTCATTTTAAAACATTTTGGTCCACAAAAATAAGAAAACGGGTTCGGGATTCGATTACGTATGAGGAAGGGTTAGCACGCTCATAACGCCCAAAAATTGGTACCTAATTGGTAAAATCATGTCCAAATGTTTGAAATTTAAATATGATTTCTTTAAAAAAAATTACGGGCCATTTAAATTAAAACTTAAGATTTCTTTGTTTTGAGAAAATATAAACATTACATCCAGTATGTTAGGACACGATATTTTAAACCTTCGTAATCAAAGTCATCTTACGATTTATAAAAATTTTAAAAGGATATTTAGTTATTTAACCAAACGAAAAAATTGCAACCCAGTACGTTAGGGCACTATTTTCCTGAATTTCTAACTACCAAAACATTGCCTTATTTTAAAAAACTTTTAAATAGAATATAGTAATTTTGCAAAAAATAGATTTTATATTTTCAATAACCATGTGACAATATTGCATTTATATACTATCAACCATAAATATTACAAGTAATTTTAATATACTAACATTTAAGATAGGTAATAAAAGATAATAATACAAAACAAAATAATAATTCCTATACTAAACAATACATGATGAAGTATAAGCAAATATAATAAATAATAAAACAAATATGAATATGCAATGACGGATAAAAATGTACATATATTAGGAAAATAACTATCTACGATTTTAAATAGAAATATATTTATAATAATTTAATATATAGAGTATTATTTAATATAAATGATTTTGGTAAAATAAAACTTTTTAATAAAATAACATAAGATATACATTATTTTTTTAGAAAATATGTAATTTGATTACTAATATATAAGTTAAAAATACTATAATAATAAAATAATCAAATCGATAATAGATAAGAATAATATATAATAAAAATATACAAGTTAAATTAATTTACAAATAATATGAATAATATGATATCTTAACATGATAAAATAATAAAAAAAATTAGAATAAAATAAATAAAGAAATCAAGGTTAAATAATAAATATAATAAGCATAAAAGGATTAAATTGAATCGGGCATCAACTTCCAGAGACTCATTGGGAAATTATAACTTTTTTCAAAACGACGTCGTGGTGATTTTTGCCTTTTAAACAATTTTAAGGATTTAATTAAACAAAATATAAACTTTGGGCCAATTTTAAAAAATAGATTTCCCATTGGACTGAATTAAAACATATAAAACTGCAGAGGGGCTGGAGTTGCAAATTCCCCATTTATTTAAAACAAGCGGATCCTTGTCGGGTCATCGGGTCGGCGCGCGGATCTTGCTACTCAAAAACGACGTTGTTCTGATCTGCCTATAAAGGTCAGTTTCAGTAAAAACAAATCATTTTAAGTTTGATTTTTTTTAAAAAAATTCTGAAATCTTCTAAAGGCTTCATCCCCTCGCCTGGCAGTGGTCGTCGAATTTCCAGCCCACGCGCCTCACGCGCCTCCGTGGCCGGTGGCGAAAGCCTAACTCCTATTTTTCCTCGTCTTCGAAAGGTAGTTCCTTTTTCTTTTATATTTTTTCTTTAAAAAGAGTGGTTATATATGCACAAATATATATAAAAAAACAAAATAAAGTCTCACCTCTGAGAAATCAAGGTCATTTATTCCTCTGTGAATTTTTGACAATGCTTTGAGTCGATTGACTTTGTGCAAATCTATGTATTTTTTTTTTGTATGCTTCTGTGTCTCATTACAGGTTTGATCTGGGGTTTTTATACCTAAAAAATGAAAGAAAGAAAAAAGAAATAAATCCTGTTTTTGCCTCATTTCGCCTTTTGCTGTGATTTTGTTTCCTTTTGTAGGTTGGGCGAGGATCCTGGTGGTGACTGTGGCATCATCTGCGCGCGAATCGCGGCCTGAAAGAGGATGGACTGAAGGCGCAACGATCGGGCTTCTGCTGAGGCGGCACCTAGGGTTTCAGAAACCTTAGCCATTACTACTTCTGTTTAATGTTTGGGCCATTTTGGGTGGCTTGCAATTGGGCTACGAGTTTGTTAGGTATTAGTTTGGGGTTTTAGGTAATCTGTTTGTGGTATTGGGCCCTGGTACTGGGTCTGGACTGTTTAATGGACATTGGACTTTATTTTTATTTTTTTGTGTTCGTTTTTATACTCTGGGTTTATGGGCCGGGCAAAATGAGTTATTACAACTGCCCCTCTTTGCTTATTGTTGTGAAACAAGAATAGAGCAAAGACTATAAAAGGACCAATTTTACCCCGTCTTGGAGGAACCTTGGCTTCTTGGACTTCTTCAAAAGGCTTCTAACTCTACTGCAACTCAAGGGAGATAAAACTGAAAGTATTTTTGATCTGTTTCCTGTAACTTCAGGAAGATAAGATCTTCTATCTTCAATCTACTCCGCTGCAACCTCAGGGAGACAAGGTTGAAAGTGTCTTTGATCTGCTTCCTGTAACTTGAGGAAGATAAGATCTTCTGTCTTCATTCTACTCCACTGCAACTTCAGGGAGATAAGACTGAAAGTGTCTTTGATCTGCTTCCTATAACTTTAGGAAGATAAGATCTTCTGTCTTCAGTCTACTCCACTGCAACTTCAGGGAGATAAGACTGAAAGGGTCTTTGATCTGCTTCCTACAACTTCAGGAAGATAAGATCTTCTGTTTTCAATTTGCTCTACTGCAACATCAGGGGAATAAAATCTTCTATCTTTAGTCTACTCCGCTACAACTTCAGGGAGATAAGACTGAAAGTGTCTTTTGATCTGCTTCCTACAACTTCAGGAAGATGAGATCTTCTGTCTTCAATCTACTCCACCACAACTTTAGGGAGACAAGTTTGAAAATATCTTTGATCTGCTTCCTGCAACTTCAAGAAGATAAGATCTTCTTTCTTCAATCTACTCTGCTACAACTTTAGGAAGATAAGATTGAAAATTCACCGATATTGCTACACCGTCCACTGAAGGATATATCCTGTAGACTCGGTTCCATATGTTTATGGCACATGACTAAGATGCTATGATCAGAATGAATCAAATGTTTCTAGCTACATGTGACATGTCATGAAAATAATTCCTTTTAGAATTCAATGATCGGAATGAATCAAATGCGCCTAATAAAATCTACAAAAATGTTATGAGTATGATCCCTACTCTAGGTGTGATCGCTCATTAGTTCCTCATTCTTGTTCATCAATCACGTTGTACTTAACAAGCTTGCCCCAATGTAATTTCTGAGTCAACTTTGCTTGGATCTTGAGAACACAAGGACTGTACCATCCTACCACAATGAGAGTTGAAACTCTTCCTACCCAACTGTAATTTTTAGGGTATAGGGTTTGTTTCAAATTCGACCCATTCCACCACCATTCAGGGTTTCTTAATTCATCACACCACCCTGAGTATTATGACCTGATGACATCACTTGCTTTCATCATATCAACTCTTTATTTTATCCAATTATCAACTGGACAAAGAGTTCAGAGAAATGGTCTCTGTCCAGACTCCTTTTTCTCAAATATTTCTATGTACATGGAAATTGTAAACAATTGTCTTGTTTTGGCTCCTTGTCTTATCTAGAAATTTCTAAAGTAATATGAAAACTTCTTTTTTTGAAATTATTAGTTTTTCAATCATTATTTCAATGAAACACGTTTATGAATAGTGGGTAACAAACAAGTTGATCTAAAAAAGAGTTGAAATTGAATAAATTATCAAAAAATACAAAGAAAATTAACTAAGAATTTATCTTTGAGAAGAAAAAGAATCCCAAGATAGCAAAAAGAATAAGACAAAAATTAGATGCCCTAGATATCGACAAATGATCTCCTCCTTTAAGAACCGACTAACTGCTGATTTAGTAACATTAGCGTATGAAGCAGCTTCTACCCATTTCGTGAAGTAGCCAATTACTACGAAGATGAATCGATGCCTATTCGAAGCTTTCGGTGAGATTGGTCTAATAACATCGATGCCCCACATGGAAAAGGGCTATGGGGAAGTCATAACATGCAAGGGTGACGGAGGCACATGAATTTTGTCTCCATAAATCTGGCACTTATGACATCTCTTAGCATAATTGATATAGTCACCTTCCATAGTGGACCAATAATATCCAAATCTCATTATCTGTCGGGCCATTGTGAATCCATTAGCATGTGTTCCACAAAATCCCTCATGAACTTCTTCCAAGATCTGCTTGGCTTCAACAGCATCAACACATCTCAATAGTATTTGATCTTTTCTCTTTTTGTACAAGATATCCCCGTCTAAAACATTGTCAAAGGCCAGTCTTCTTAAAGTCCTTTTCTTATTTTCAGTGGCATGCTCCGGGTATTCATGAATTTTCACATATCATAATACATTTTGATACCAAGGGTGGTCATCTTTTTCCTCCTCTTCCACATTATAACAATGAGCTGAAACTTCAAAAATACCCATCTGAATAGGCATCATATCTTCTGGTCTGTTTAGTTTGATCATAGAAACCAAGGTCGCCAAATCATCCGCCATCTAATTTTTATTGCGGAAGGTAATTGAAAGTAATGTCATCAAATTCCTCAATCAATCCCAAAACTATTTTTCGATAATCAATTAGTTTGGGATCTCTTGTCTCCCATTCTCCTTTACGCTGATAAATCACTAGTGCAGGATCTCCATATACTTTTAACACTCTGATTTTACACTCGATAGCTGCTCGAATACCCATGACGCACGCTTCATACTCTGCCATATTGTTTGTGCAATCAAAATCCAATTTGCATGTAAATGGATAATGATCACCTCTAGGGGATACCAAATTGCCCCTATTCCATTTCCCACAGCATTGGACGCTCCATCAAAATTTAACTTCCACAGGCCATCTTCAGTATTTGCCACATACATCAGCTCCTCATTTGGGAAATCGAAGCTCAATGGCTCGAAATCTTCTAAAGCTCTACTAGCCAAAAATTCTGCTACTGTGCTCCCTTTTATAGCCTTTTGGTTCACATAGACTATATCGAACTCAGACAGCAAAATTTGCCACCTAGCCATCCTCCAATTTAAAGTAGTGGATTCCATCATATACTTTAACGGATCAAGCTTCGAAATTAACCAAGTAGTATGATATAGCATATACTGCCTCAACCTCCTAGTTGTCCAAATCAAAGTGCAACACAATTTCTCGATCGATGAATACCTCATTTCACAATCAGTGAACTTTTTTGAGATAATATATCGCCCTTTCTTTTCGTCCTGACTCATCGTGTTGACCAAGCACACATCCCATAGAGTTATTGAATACTGACAGATACAGTATTAATGGACTATCTGGATTACGCGGAGACAGTACTGGTGCATTTGACAGATACTTTTTGACTTTGTCAAAAAATTTCTGGCATTCATCGTCCCATACACCCTGATTGTGCTTCTTGAGAAGACGAAATATGGGATCATATTTCTTAGTTAATTGTGAAATAAACCGATTAATGTAATTGACCTTTCAAGAAAACCTCGGACTTCCTTCTGAGTGCATGGTAGAGGCAATTCTTGTATAGCTTTGACCTTGCTTGAGTCAACTTCAATTCCTCTCTCACTAACAACAAAACCCAGTAATTTCCCTGACCGAGCTCCAAAAGTAAACTTTGCCAGATTGAGCTTCAAATAAAATTTTCTCAATCTCAGAAACAACTTCTTCAAAACTTCAATGTGTTCCTTTTCTATTCGCGATTTGACAGTCATGTCATCAACATATACTTCAATCTCTTTGTGCATCATGTCATGAAATAATGTTACCAAGGCCCTTTGATATGTTGCCCCAGCATTCTTTAATCCGAATGGCATTACCTTATAGCAAAAGGTACCCCACAATGTTATGAAGGTGGTTTTTTCCATATATTTAGATGCATCTTGATCTGATTTTATCCTGCAAAACCATCCATGAAGGAAAATAATGAAAATCCTGCTGTATTATCCACCAATGTGTCGATAAGCAGCAGAGGGAAATTATCTTTTGGGCTAGCTTTATTTAAGTCCCTATAGTCCACACACATCCGAACCTTTCCATCCTTCTTGGGTACAGGAACAATGTTGGCCACCCACTCTGAGTACTTGACCACTTGTAGAAACCCAGCATCAAACTGTTTTTGGACCTATTCTTTTATTTTCAACACTATGTCAGGCCTCATCCTTCGGAGCTTTTGCTGAACTGGCTTACACTCTTCCCTTATGGGAAGGTGATGTACTACAATATTAGTGCTCAGCCCCGACATATCTTGATATGACCATGCGAAGACATCCTTGAATTCCCGTAGCAACTCAACAAGATCTTGTTTCGTCTCTTTATCTATACGCGTCCCTGTAATATCCCAGATTATGGCCTATGCATTAAATTGCTTAATTAAATGAAATAACATGCTTATGTGTGTTATGGATGTGCATTATGAATTTTGTGAACCTTAGTGCGTAGACAAACGCTAATTCTAAGTCTAAAAGAGGGAGTTAAGCCTGATAGGCCTTAAGAAAACAAATGCGGGAAATAAAACACACAATTGGGCTTGGAAAAGTGTCCCGAAGGTGCCACTTAAGGCTTCTGGGAATGACGCCACCAGCAGGGTAAATGGGCCAAGGTTCGAGTCGCATGGGAAGCTAAATGGAAGCTTTTATTTTCGGTAACAAGGAGCAGTAGTGGATGGCAAAAAGGAGTCTATGGGAAGAGTTTAAGATGAGGTCAAATTCTTTTGGAATTTCGGCTAAGGTAGGAGAATAAGTGTTGGCCAAATAAGGGTCTCTAGGTAGACTAATTTCGGCAGAAAAGGGAAAAGGGTGGCTATTCTTCATTCTCTCTTTTCCTCTGCCGAATTCTCAAGTAAAACTCCTCTCTTCTCCTTTATTTTTTTTTCCAAAGCCAAAATACCCTGTGTTCTAGCTGAAACTTCTCCCAAATTCCACTAGTCCCTATTCTTTCTAAGCCTCGTATTCCTCTCTTTTCATCCTTGTGAGTCGAATCTCTCTAGTATCCTTCAAAGCCAAATTCTTCACCTTTTTCTTCTTCTTTTTCATCAAAGGCCGAATACCCTCCTCTCAAAACCCCACCATAGCCGATTCTTCCTAAGCCCATACTCTCTCTTTGTTTTCCCTTGTTAAAGCCGAAATCCTATAGTGTTCATCAAAAGCCAAAATCGAGTGGTCAGCATTCAGGCCATAGCCTAATAGCTCTAGGGATTAAAGTAAAGATGCTGCCGATTTTAATATAAAAGGGGTCTTTCGAGATTTAGTAGTTGTCGACTACAAAGAAAAGCACAATAAAGTTTCGGGATTTCTAAGATTTAAGGTAAGGCATGTATTCGGCAATAGGCCACTTTTATGTGACTTAAAGTTAGAATTAAATCTAACCAATGCCTATAGGTATTTCGACATCTCCTCAAGACAAGTGACAAGTTTTCGGGATTTCAAATCACAAGGTAAGCACATAGGTACATTCGGCCAAGGTCTATTAGTAATCTAAGATCTAGTTCTTATTTACTTAAAAGCCAAAAACTAACCAAGTCGAATGATCTAGCATTGGCCGATTGAAGGAAGGAATAACACAAAGTTTTTCGGATTTGAATAATAGTGAAATCGGCACCAAGGTAAGAATCTGATTACAATAATCCTATTAGGATTTGGTTTTATAGCTGAATGGCTTTTTACTAAAAAGATCGGGGTTGGCCGAATATAGGCAGTAAAGATCTAAAGTAGTGGATTGGATTTTCAGGATTTGGAGTGAATTTGGTAAGTAAATCAGGTGTGTACTCTACACTATCTCTTAATAGATGTAAGGCAATATTTAATATATATGTTATAATAATGTGAATGTGGCTAAGTTACCATGCGATGGTACAAAGTACTCAGGTACGTTTTTCCTACTCCTACTAGGGATATAATGCGATCTATTATGGCACATAAGTGAAACTATAAGAATGTGAGTAAAGCATGATATTGCATGATATGTTTGACATGGGGCATATGGGTGATATGTAAAGGGAAAGTGAATTGGTGGTTTTATACCCCAATATAAGAATGTGGTGACTCATGTCATTCATATATGAATGTGGTGACCTATGTCACAATATATGAATGTGGTGACTTATGTCACAATATATGAATGTGGTGACTTATGTCACGAATATATATCTGGTGGCTATGCCACAAAATTATAAGGGCAATGAGCACGTCGACTGCAGTGACTGCCTTCGATGGTGTGTAGCGGATGGAGGGTTGACTTAGTAGTCCCCACGGTGTGATGGTTGGTACGGGTGATGTGTAGCGGATGGATATCTAGGTTTGGGTTCGGGTTTGCATCATTTATTTAAATGCTATGTGAATATGTATGATTTGATATGCCATATCTATTGAGACTTAGTGTTGATTGTACACATTGAGTCTGTTTGACTCACCCCGTTGTGGGAATATTTTTCAGGTGATGATCAGTGATGGACCGGGTCGGCAGGAGCTCAGTGGTGGCCATGCAAAGCTCAGAAACTATTTTCATTTTATTAGTTCTATTTATGTCTTGAATTATTTCGGGTTTTTATTTGATGTAATAAGGCCAAAGAATTAAATTGTTTATGCATGTTTTCAAATTACCTAGTATGATACGATTATTATCGAATTAAAGTTAAAAGTCAAATTTTCTTAAGTATAAATATCAAGTGTTTTGACACCTAATCAACACGGAAATTAATTTCAAACCCAACCCAAATCAACTGTTTCCAAAAACACGAAAAATTTTAGCAAAGTTTCAAATAAGATTCGAATGGTTTTTCCTAGAAGCATGCCAGATCCGGTCAGGGCTTGTGGGCCGGGTTTGGGGTGTTTCAGTTTGGTATCAGAGCCCGATTCAAAACTCGGCCTTGAGGGCTTTTAGGGCCCAAAACATTTTCTCTCTTTTGAAAGTGGATTTTTCTAAGAAATTGAGCAGGCTTTCCGGCATGGCACCTGAGTCTCCGGCCTGAAGTCCACTAGGTAAGTACTCCTAATTCTTTTGTGATTTGTATGTGGGAAGATATAGGGACGTGGAATAGTGGACTAGGAATTAAACCCTAGGACTAGGTTACCCCAACCATTACATAAAACTCTAATGCACAGTTAAACAAACCTGTGACTAAGTCACCGAGTTAAGGTGTGGCAACCCTTGTGCACATGTCTAGGATTGGTTTCAGTGGGAGCTTGGTATTTAAGCAGTCCTAGTGACTCACCTCCTACCCACTTAAATCCTACCTGGTGCATAGCTTCGGTTCACCCTAACCAAGAGGACTCAGCCACAGGCTAAACTCAATAATTAAAACCCGAAAGGGACTAGCCATATTTTTATGGAAACCCTAGTTTTAAAAGTCAACAAACTACCCTTTTGAATTGTGAAAATTAATATTTTGGGAAAAAAACTTTCTAAGAAATTTTTTTATTTACAAATTACCTAAATACCCCTAGTGGTAAAAATTACTAAAATGCCCTTGGTTCTAAAATTTCCATATTACCCTTAATTTCAATAAAATTTCCATACTTTGCAAGAGTATCCAAAAACTTTACAAAATATCAAGACACCCTGGTTTGAAAAAAAATTTACGGAATTACCCCTGATTTGCAAAATGACCAAATTACCCTTAACTTGTACAAATGACCAAAATACCCTCAGAAAGGAAAACTACCAAAGTACCCTCAATCTAGAAATTTTTTTAAAAAAATACCCTCATTTTGGAAAGTCACTAGGAATCACATTTTGCGAAAAAAATTACCGAAATGACCCTGGCTTGTAAAATTACAAAAAAATACCCCTAGTGTATAAAATTACCATTTCACCCTTGAAATTTTCTCAGCAAGTATTTTAATTTTTGTAAAATATCAACAATCTCTATTTTGCAACATTTTCAAAAATCCTAATTTGAAAAATTATGAAAATACCCCTGTAAGACAAAATTACGAAAATACCCCTGGGTAGTGGAAAACAACAAACAACGATAACTACAACATTTCTCTGTAATGAACGTAAGTTCATGTGTGTGACTAAATGAATGATGTGAGACTGCATGTGTATGAATCGAAAGAATTACTTCTTAAAACTATTAAACATAAAACTGTTCGTGTTAAATCAGTGGAACAAAACTAATACATAAAATTCTTTAACCAGATAAACGCTAAGCTGAAGTATGAATTCAAGGGGACGTAGTCGTAACATACGTGGCTGTGGAAGAGGCCGAATGATCGTGGTTCGAACCCGTTAGATCGGGTTAAGGATCTCGAGAATGAAATGCCACCACCGCCACCACCAAATTACCGATGTGGAATAATCATGATCGACCGGGATGACGCAATGTCACAGGCGATGCTACGGGTTTTAGAAAGGGTGGCTAGAGCAGGTGGAGGCATGGGAGCTCGAAAGTTAGTACCTGAGCGACTCCGAGCCAACAGAGCTGAAGTTGTAATATCCCAGATTAGGGGTTATGCATTTGGCGCATAATTCATGAATTAATAGGCTCAGTGTGTGGGTGAGTGTGTTTAAGGGGTTTGGAGAACCTTAGGAGATGGGGAAAATGCATCGAAAAAATATTGGAATGTTAAGTTTAAAAGAGGAAAGTGAACATTTTTGGAAACTTGGAAATGTAAGAAAATGTTTTAGAAAGGTTAAGTTTAAAAGAGGAAAGTGAACATTTTTGGAAACTTGGAAATGTAAAGAAATGTTTTAGAAGTGTTAAGTTTAAAAGAGGAAAGTGAACATTTTTGGAAACTTGGAAATGTAAGGAAATGTTTTAGAAATGTTATGTTTAAAAGAGGAAACTAAGGCAAGGTGGTCTTAAGAAAATTAGTAGAGGAAATTTGACACAAGAACGGGCTTGGAGTAGTGGCTAGGAGGCACCACTTAAAGCCCAGGTAAGTGACGCCACAAGCTATGCAAATGGCCTAGGTTTGAGTCACGTGGGAAGCAAATAAAAGAGTTTTATTTTGCTACAAGGAGCAAGGGAGTTGAACGGCACCAAGGCTAATTTTTAGGAGTTTTTATCCTTTTAAAATTCGCCAAATAGATAGATAATGATGGACTATTATTATTATTATTTTTAAGAGATAAGAGATAAATATTGGATTAAGTTTTATTAAATTGAATGGGTGATAATTAAAGTGATAAAGTTATCAAAATAGGAGTGATGGCCAAGTAAAGGATTTTAAGTTACTAATTTCAGCTACTAAAGGAAAAGAGAGCCATTCATCATATCTTCTTTCAACTCTTCTCTCTGCTGAATTTCCTAGAGCATCTCTTCTTCTTCTTTTTGTTAGCCAAAGCCGAAAACTAAAGTAAGCCTAGCCGAATTCTTCATAGCTTTTGTGATCTCCATTAAAGCCGAATCCATAAACTCCTCAAGATACCATCATTAGCCGATTTCTTTATACCAATCAAAAGCCAAAATCAAGATCTTTCTAGCCTACATAGCCGAATATTGCTAAAGGTTCAAGCAAGGATTGCCGATCTCTAAAGTAAGGGTAAGATCTCATTCAGTTTCATCCTTTTTCTTTTAAGATTTGCCGAAATCTAGGACTAACCCCATTAATATCTTGTTGCCAAAACTTTGAAGAGATCTTTTGGGATTTACTAAGTGTCGACTACAAGGAAGTAAAAATTCTTTTCCCGAAGGTACACCATAGGCCGCGTGTTCCCTAGTTATTCGATGAGTTTCGGGATTTAAAATCCACAAGGTAAGTATCTATTGCATTCAGCCAAGGCCATGTTGAGTAAGTAGATGTGTTTCATTAATATTTAAAAGCCGAAACTAATCTATTCAAGTAATCTAATGATTGCCAATTTCAAGAAAAAAGGACACAAAGTTTTCGGCATTTGATTAGATATCAATCGGCAGCAAGGTAAGGATTTAAGTGTACTAATCCTACTAGGATTTGGATTTTTGGCCGAATGGCTCTTTACTAAGTATTAAATGATTGATTACATGTAGAGATTTAAGATCTAAGGCATTAGATCAAGCTTTTCGTGATTTCAAATAATTTGTTGTTTAATCGGTGTGTACCTACACTATCTTTTAATAAGAATTATGGCTAAAATTTAATATGAGCATGTTTATAAGAATGTGAATATGGCTAAAGTACCATGCTATGGTACAAAGTACTGTGCACGTTTCCTACTCCTACTAGGATTATGTTAAATATCATTACGACACACATATGACATTATAAGAATGTGAAATAAGAATTTGGCATGTTAATGCATGATATGTATGATATGGGGCATATGGGTTATATGAAAGGAGAAGTGAATGTGGTGACCTAAGACCATGATATCTGAATGTGGTGACCTAAGACCACGATAACTGAATGTGGTGACCTAAGACCACGATATCTCGAATGTGGTGACCTAAGACCACGATATCCGAATGTGGTGACCTAAGACCACGAATTTTATAAGAGGCGATGAGCACGCCGATTGCAATGACGCCTTCGATGGTGTGTAGCAGATGGAGGGTTGACTTAGTAGTCCCCATGGTGTGCAGGATGGTACGGGTGATGTGTAGCGGATGGCATATAGGTTTGGGTTTGGTTGCATCATTATTTCCTATCTTATATGAATATGCATGTAATATGTGAACATATGCCTAAACTGTTAAATTTTAGTGTTGGTTACACATTGAGTCTGTTTGACTCACCCGCTAGGGAACCTTTTTCGGTGATGATCAAGAATGGACCGGTCATTGGAGCTTAAAGGTGGCCATGCACAAGAAGGAATTTATTTAATTTGGATTTTATTTCATTAAGTACTTTGAATTTTTTTTTTGGGAATTATTTGATGTAATAAGGCCATAGTAGAACTACTTTACTTTGCTTTTATTTATTAAGCTTACAAACTTTTATTTATTAAAAGAATAAGTAAACTTATTTTAAAACAAAGCCTAAACGTTTTGTCACCTAAAGTAAAGGATTTTAATAATGAAATAAACTTGTTATCAACTCAAGCCCAACCCAAAATAACCTTTCTTTCAAAACACACAAGTTTTTCCTAAGTAACAAAAGAATTTGAAACGATTTACACCGGGGAACATACTAGATCTGGTCAAGGCTCGTGGGCCGGGTTTGGGATGTTTCAGTTTGGTATCAGAGCCCAGTTTTAAACTCTCGGCCTTGGGTTTAAGGCCCAAAACATTTTCAAAGTTAAGTCCAAAAAGAATTTTTGTGAATTAAATAGGATTTTCTGGCATGACCCACTAAGTCTCCGACCCGAAGTCCACCAAGTAAGTACTTCTGACTTCTGAAGTGATTTGAATATGTGAAATGTATGGGCTTTTATGGCAACATAGATTAGTCTGATAAGTATTTGAACCCTAGGACTAGTGTACCCCAACAAATACATAAGACTTAAATATCTAATTAAACAAACACGTGGTTGAGTCACCGAGTTAGGGTGTGGCAACCATAGCACGCATGTTCAGGATTGGTTTGGTGGGAGCTTGGTATTTAAGCAATCGCGTGACTCACCTCCTCCACTCGAATCCTACAGTGCGTAGCCTCGGTTCACCCTAACCAAGAGGACTAAATCACGAGCTAAACCCCTAACTAAAACCCAAAAGGGACTAGCCGTATTTTATGGAAACCCTAGTTTTAAAAAGTCAACAAACTACCCTTTTGAAATTATGAAAATTATTATTTTGGAAAAACTTTCTAAGAATTTTTAATTTGCAAATTACCTAAATACCTCTAGTGGTAAATTAATAAAATACCCTTAGTTTTTAAGATTTTCAAAAATACCCTCGACTTTTGCTAAAATGTTTCTACTTTACAAAAATACCAAAACTTTTGTTTTACAAATATCAAGATACCCGATTTGGAGAATTTATGGAAATGCCCCTAACTTCCAAAATTACCAAATAACCCGATTTTTAAAATTTAACAACACCGATTTGGAAAATAAATTTTCAAGATAACCTCGAGTTTTTGTAAATTTTGAAATACTTTTGATTTATAAAGATTATTTTGAAGTGACCCCGATTTATTACCAAAATACCTTATAGGAAAATGATTGAAATTACCCCTGGGGGATGATCAGAATGCCCAAAGTAGTGAAGTGAATGTCATGAATGAATGTGTCTCTTTCGAGATGGATGAATGTGAATGTGAATGTGAATCTCAATTAGAATAGTGAACTTGAAGCGAGACTTTGTTTGATCGAAAGAACCACTATTAAACTCCTTTTCATAAAACCTGCTCGGTTAAACAAAGGAACAAAGTACTAATGCATAAAACTCTTTAATCAGATTAAATCGTGACGTTAGAAATGAGTTCTCGGGAACGTGAACTTAAAAAAAAATTGTGCCTAGGAAGTATGATGGCTCTATTAAGATCAGAGTGCGCAGCATAAGCGTAGCGCATGGTGAGTTAAGATGTTTGATTATTCGATAGTAAGTAATTTCGAGGACGAAATTATTTTTAAGGAGGGTAGAACTATAATATCCAGATTAGGGTTATGCATTTGGTGCATAATTCATGAATTAATAGGCTCGGTCGTGGGTGAGTGTGTTTAAGGGTTTGGAGAACCTTAGGAGATGGGGAAAATGCATTTAAAGAGGAAAAATATTGGAATGTTAAGTTTTAAAGAGGAAAGTGAACATTTTGGAAACTTGGAAATGTAAGAAAATGTTTTAGAAATGTTAAGTTTAAAAGAGGAAAGTGAACATTTTTGGAAACTTGGAAATGTAAGGAAATGTTTTAGAAATGTTAAGTTTAAAAGAGGAAACTAAGGCAAGATGGTCTTAAGAAAATTAGTAGAGAAATTTGACACAAGAACGGGCTTGGAGTAGTGGCTAGGAGGCACCACTTAAGGCCCAGGTAAGTGACGCCACAAGCTATGCAAATGGGCCTAGGTTTGAGTCACGTGGGAAGCAAATAAAAGAGTTTTATTTTGCTGCAAGGAGCAAGGGAGTTGGACGGCACCAAGGCTAATTTTTAGAGTTTTTATCCTTTTAAAATTCAGCAAATAGATAGATAATGATGGACTATTATTATTATTATTTTTAAGAGATAAGAGATAAATATTGGATTAAGTTTTATTAAATTGAATGGGTGATAATTAAAGTGATAAAGTTATCAAAATAGGAGTGATGGCCAAGTAAAGGATTTTAAGTTAGTAATTTTACTACTAAAGGAAAAGAGATCCATTCATCATATCTTCTTTCAACTCTTTTCTCTGCCAAATTTCCTAGAGCATCTCTTCTTCTTCTTTTGTTAGCCAAAGCCGAAAACTAAAGTAAGCCTAGTCAATTCTTCATAGCTTTTGTGATCTCCATTAAAATCGAATCCATAAACTCTTCAAGATACCATCATTAGTGATTTCTTTATACCAATCAAAAGCCAAAATCAAGATCCTTCTAGCCTACATAGCCGAATATTGCTAAAGGTTCAAGCAAGGATTGCCGATCTCTAAAGTAAGGGTAAGATCTCATTCGGTTTCATCCTTTTCTTTAAGATTTGCGAAATCTAGGACTAACCCCATTAATATCTTGTTGTCAAACTTTGAAGAGATCTTTCGGGATTTACTAAGTGTTAACTACAAAGAAGGAGAAATTCTTTTCCCGAAGGTACACCATAGGCCGCGTGTTCCCTAGTTATTCGGTGAGTTTCGGGATTTAAAATCCACAAGGTAAGTATCTATAGCATTTGGCCAAGGCCATGTTGAGTAAATAGATGTGTTTCATTAATATTTAAAAGCTGAAACTAATCTATTCAAGTAATCTAGTGATTGCCGATTTCAAGAAAGAAGGATACAAAGTTTCTGGCATTTGATTAGACATCAATCGGCAGCAAGGTAAGGATTTAAGTGTACTAATCCTACTAGGATTTGGATTTATGGCCGAATGGCTCTTTACTAAGTATTAAATGATTGATTACATGTAGAGATTTAAGATCTAAGGCATTAGATCAAGCTTTTCGGATTTCAAAGAAATTTGTTGTTTAATCGGTGTGTACCTACACTATCTTTTAATAAGAATTATGGCTAAAATTTAATATGAGCATGTTTATAAGAATGTGAATATGGCTAAAGTACCATGCTATGGTACAAAGTACTGTGTACCTTTCCTACTCCTACTAGGATTATGTTAAATATCATACGACATACATATGACATTATAAGAATGTGAAATAAGAATTTGGCATGTTAATGCATGATATGTATGATATGGGGCATATGGGTTATATGAAAGGGGAAGTGAATGTGGTGACCTAAGACCACGATATCGAATGTGGTGACCTAAGACCACGATATCCGAATGTGGTGACCTAAGACCACGATAATCGAATGTGGTGACCTAAGGCCACGATATCCGAATGTGGTGACCTAAGACCACGATATCCGAATGTGGTGACCTAAGACCACGATATCCGAATGTGGTGACCTAAGACCACACGCACCGACTACAACGACGCTTCGATGGTGTGTAGCGGATGGAGGGTTGACTTAGTAGTCCCCACGGTGTGCGAGGATGGTGCGGGTGATGTGTAGCGGATGGCATATAGGTTTGGGTTCGGGTTGCATCATTATTTCCTATCTCGTTATATGAATATGCATGTAATATGTGAACATATGCCTAAACTGTTAAATTTTAGTGTTGGTTACACATTGAGTCTGCTTGACTCACCCTGTTAGGGAACCTTTTTCAAGTGACGATCAGTAATGGACCGGGTCGACATGAGCTTAAAGGTGGCCATGCACAGCAAGGAATTTATTTAATTTGGATTTTTATTTCATTAAGTACTTTGAATTTATTTTTTTTGGGGATTATTTGATGTAATAAGGCCGTAATAGAACCACTTTACTTTGCTTTTATTTATTAAGCTTACAAACTTTTATTTATTAAGAGATTAAGTAAATTTATTTTAAAACAAAGCCTAAACGTTTTGTCACCTAAAGTAAAGGATTTTAATAATGAAATAAACTTGTTATCAACTCAAGCCCAACCCAAAACAACCTTTCTTTCAAAACACACAAGTTTTTCCTAAGTAACAAAAGAATTTGAAACGGTTTACACCGGGGAACATACCAGATCCGGTCAAGGCTCGTGGGCTGGGTTTGGGGTGTTTTAGAAGTGTTTCGCGATGTATCAGGTGTAGCACCCAATACCGCTGAGTATTGGTTGGAGGCGACTGAGCGGATTATGGATGAGCTCGACTTAACTGACGAGGAAAAGCTAAAAGGGTTGGTGTTGCTTCTTCGCGATGAGTCATATCAATGGTGGCTCACGGTGTAGGATGGTGCTACAGCTGAAGAACTCACGTGGGAGTATGCTAAGGCGGCATACCAGAAGAAGTATGTGGGTACTCATTATATTGATGCCCAGAGAAAGGCTTTTCTAGGACTGGTTCAAGGGAACAAGTCCGTAGCTGAGTACGAGGCTGAATTTCTAAGGCTGAGCTGTTATGCTCGAGGCATAGTGTCAACTAGCATGAGCGGTGTGTCCGTTTTGAGGACGGACTGAGGGATGACCTAAGATTATTAATAGCCCCGCAACCGGAGCGAGAATTTACTGTGTTAGTGGAAAAGGCTAAAGTAGCCGAGGGTATCAAGGATTCTGTAAGGTGGAACACCAATCGGAATAGGCAGAAAAGAGGTTTTCGATCATCAAGGCCATCTAGGAATGAGCAAAAGAGGCCTAGAGTTGATGGGGCGAGGTTCGCAAGCTACTAGAGAGGCGATCGCATTTGTGATCAGTGTGGGAAGAAGCATTTAGGAGAGTGTTGGAAAAAGACGGGAGGATGCTTCAAGTGTGGGTCCAAGGACCACATGATTAAGGATTGTCCCGAGAGAACCGAAGGGGGGCGATCAGTAGGTCAAGGATCTAACCAGGCTGGAAGAGGTGGACAGCAGCCACCACAAGGTCGCGGTTCGACTGGCAGAGGTAACGGTGCTAGTAGAGGACGAGGAGCACCGGGCCGAGGTGTTGGTAACACGGAGGCCAGACAGCTGGGTCTAGTTTATGCGGTTCACCAAAGAGAAGACGGAGACGCGCTGGACGTCATAACCGGTATGTTTCTTATTTTTGGCAAACCCTATGTTGCTTTGATTGATGTGGGCTCGACCCATTCTTATGTTGCATGTAGTATAGTTGAAACACTAGGCATAGCCTCTAAACTTTCTAGTAGGGAGATGACTGTAGTAAGCCCACTAGGTCAAACTGTAGTGGTGAATAAGATGTTTCGGAGAGTACCTTTGGAGCTTCAAGGAACGGTATTTCTAGCCGATTTAATGGAATTACCTTTTGGAGAGTTCGATCTCATACTTGGCATGGATTGGCTAGTAGAGTATTGGGCTGTATTGAATTGTGCAGCCAAACGAATGGAGTTAAGGACCCCTGAGGATGAAGGGATAGTTATGATAGGAGAAAGACGAAACTACTTGTCTAACGTAGTTTCGGCATTAAAGGCGGATAAGATGGTTCGGAAAGGATGCAAGGCATTTTTGGCTTTCATTAGTAATTTGGATGCAAAAGAAGGGGGAGTTAGTGGAGTTAGAACCGTAAGGGAGTTTGTGGATGTTTTTCGGAGGAGTTACCCGGAATACCCCCAGACAGGGAGGTGGAGTTTGGAATCGAATTATTGCCGGGGACAGCTCCTGTGTCAATCGCTCCGTACAGAATGGCACCTAAGGAGTTGGTTGAGCTCAAGGCATAAATCCAAGAATTGCTAGACTTGGGTTTATTCGACCCAGTGTGTCTCCATGGGGAGCACCGGTCTTGTTTATGAAGAAGAAGGACAGAACTATGCGCATGTGCATAGATTATCGTCAGTTGAACAAGCTGACCATCAAGAACAAGTACCCTTTGCCAAGGATCGACGACTTGTTTGATCAGCTGAAGGGGGCAGCAGTATTTTCGAAGATAGACCTAAGGTCTGGATATCATCAGCTTAAGGTGAAGGAGGCTGATATCCATAAGACGGCTTTCCGAACAAGGTACGGGCATTATGAGTTCTTGGTAATATCGTTCGGTTTGACTAATGCCTCAGCCGCGTTTATGGACATGATGAATCGGGTTTTCCAACCCTATTTGGATCGTTTCGTTGTCGTGTTCATAGACGATATCTTGGTATATTCAAAGTCTGAAGAAGAACACGATGAGCACCTCCGAGTTGTGTTACAAATGTTGAGGGAGAAGAAGCTCTACGCCAAATTCAGCAAGTGTGAATTTTGGCTTGAGGAGGTTACGTTTTTAGGACATGTGGTATCTCATCAAGGAATAAGGTGGATCCTCGGAAGATTGAGGTAGTTTCGATTGGAAACCCCTAAGTCTATGGCGTAAGTTCGAGTTTCTTAGGATTGGCAGGCTATTATAGAAGGTTTGTTGAAGGGTTCTCGTCGATAGCCGCGCCTTTAACAAAGTTATTAAGGAAGGAAGTGCCTTTTATATGGACCAATAAGCAATAAGAGAGCTTCGAGAAGCTTAAGAAGGTTTTGACCGAAGCTCCAGTTTTTGATTCAACTGGAGGCGGGGAAGGATTTTGTAGTGTATTGTGATGCTTCCCATACAGGATTGGGAGGTGTCCTTATACAAGATGGAAAAGTAGTCGCTTATACGTCTCGATAGTTAAGACCACACGAGGTTAACTACCCGACGCACGACTTGGAATTGGCGGCAGTTGTCTTTGCCCTTAAGGTGTGGAGGCACTATCTATATGGAGAGAAGTCGGTGATCTACATGCACCACAAGAGTCTTAAGTACTTGTTGACTCGTATGAGTTGAACTTAAGACAACGAAGGTGGGTGGAACTATTGAAGGACTACGATTGTTCCATAGAATATCACCCGGGCAAGGCGAATGTAGTGGCGGATGCCCTAAGTCGAAAGGTTGTGTCGAATCTGACGGCGATATTCTTACATCTGAGCTTGTATGATGATGGAAGTCTGTTAGCAGAACTGCAAGTTAAGCCAACGTGGTTGAATAAAGTGAAGGAGGGTCAGTTGGTGGATAAAGATCTAAGTGTTAAGTTGCAACAAGTGCATAATGGAGAGTTGGAAGGTTATGGTGTTAATGACGAGGGAGTATTGTGCTTCAAGGGTAAGGTTTGTATGCCGAAGGACGAGGAGCTTAGACAAAGAATTCTTCGGGAATTGCATAGTAGCCCTTATGCTATGCATCTCGGAGGTAGTAAAATGTATAGAGACCTAAGGGAACAATTTTGGTGGCCAGGTCTTAAGCGGGAAGTTACTGAATTTGTTGGCAAATGTTTGACGTGTCAGCAAGTTAAGGCTGAACACCAAGTTCCATCAGGATTGCTTCAGCCAATACAGATTCCCCAATGGAAGTGGGAGAGAATTACCATGGACTTCGTTAGTGGGCTTCCCCTTACGCCTACTAAGAAGGACTCGGTATGGGTGATAGTGGATCGGCTGACAAAGTCCGCGCATTTCTTTCTTGTATGAGTTGATTATTCGTTGCAGAAGTTGGCAAGGATATATGTGGCAGAGATTGTAAGGTTACACAGAGTATCGATGTCAATTATCTCGGATAGGGATCTGAGGTTCACGTCTCGATTTTGGAAGGCACTACATCAGGCTTTAGGCACTAGATTGGATTTCAATACGACTTTCCATCCACAATCGGACGGCCAATCTGAACGGGTGATCCAAGTACTAGAGGATATGCTAAGAGGCTGTGTGGTGGATTTCAGAGGAAGTTGGGAGGAATATTTGCCTCTAGCAGAGTTTGCCTACAATAACAGCTATCAGGCAAGTATTTAGATGGCATCGTATGAAGCACTGTATAGTCGGAAGTGTCAGACTCCTACATGTTGGATGGAATTAGGGGAACATCGAATTTTAGGTCCAAAGTTAGTAGCGAAATTAGAGGAGAAGGTTAGTATAATCCGAGCTCGATTGAAGGAAGCATCTGATAGACAAAAGTCGTACGCAGATCTCAAACGGAAGGAGATTGAATTTGATGTGGGAGATCAAGTGTTCCTTAAAGTATCGCCTTGGAAGAAGGTGATGAGATTTGGTCGAAAAGGGAAGGTAAGTCCAACGTTTATAGAACCTTATAAGGTTTTGAAGTGAATTGGACCAGTGGCATATTAGTTGGAGTTGCCACCGGAGTTGAAGCAGATGCACGACATATTCCATGTTTCCATGCTACGTCGTTATTGATCGGATCCATCTCATGTAGTGCCGGTTGAAGAGGTGGAGATAAGGCCAGATTTGCCCTACGAGGAGGAGCCGATTCAGATTTTAGAACGAGATGTGAAAGTGTTACGGAGGAAGTTAGTTCCTTTGGTCAAAGTGTTATGGCGAAATCATGGATCAGAGGAGGCTTCGTAGGAGCCGGAAGAAGCGATGAGACAACAATACCCCCACCTATTCTAGCCAGGTAATTTCGAGGATGAAATTATTTTAAGGGGGTAGAACTGTAATATCCCAGATTATGGCCTATGCATTAAATTACTTAATTAAATGAAATAGCATGCTTATATGTGTTATGGATGTGCATTATGAATTTTTTAAACCTTAGTGCGTAGACAAACGCCTTAGAAATTATTTAATTCTAAGTCTAAAAGAGGGAGTTAAGCTTGATAGGCCTTAAGAAAACAAATGGGGGAAATAAAACACACAATTGGGCTTGGAAAAGTGTCCCGGAGGTGCCACTTAAGGCCTCTGGGAATGATGCCACCAGCAGGGTAAATGGGCCAAGGTTCGAGCCGCATGGGAAGCTAAATAGAAGCTTTTATTTTCAGCAACAAGGAGCAGTAGTGGACGGAAAAAAAGGAGTCTATGGGAAGAGTTTAAGATGAGGTCAAATTCTTTTGGAATTTGGCTAAGGTAGGAGAATAAGTGTTGGCGAATAAGGGTCTCTAGGTAGACTAATTTTGGAGAAAAGGAAAAGGGTGGCTATTCTTCATTCTCCTTTTCCTCCACCAATTCTCAAGTAAAACTCCTCTCTTCTCCTTTATTTTTTTCCAAAGTCAAATACCACGTGTTCTAGCCGAAACTTCTCCCAAATTCCACTAGTGCCGATTCTTTCTAAGCCTCGATTCTCTCTTTTCATCCTTGTGAGCCAAATCTCTAGTATCCTTCAAAGCCAATTCTTCACCTTTTTCTTCTTCTTTTTCATCAAAGGCCAATACCCTCCTCTCAAAACCCCACCATAGCCGATTCTTCCTAAGCCCATACTCTCTTTGTTTTCCCTTGTTAAAGTCGAAATCCTATAGTGTTCATCAAAAGTCGAATCGAGTGGTCAAGATTCGTGCCATAAATGAATAGCTCTAAGGATTGAAGTAAAGGTGCTACCGATTTTAATATAAAAGGGGTCTTCCGGGATTTAGTAGTTGTCGACTACAAAGAAAAGCACAACAAAGTTTAGGGATTTCTAAGATTTAAGGTAAGGCATGTATTCGGCCATAGGCCACTTTTATGTGACTTAAAGTTAGAATTAAATCTAACCAATGCCTATAGGTATTTCGACATCTTCTCAAGACAAGTGACAATTTTTCGAGATTTCAAATCACAAGGTAAGCACATAGGTACATTCGGCCAAGGTCTATTAGTAATCTAAGATCTAGTTCTTATTTACTTAAAAGCGAAAACTAACCAAGTCGAATGATCTAGCATTGGTCGATTGAAGGAAGGAATAACACAAAGTTTTTCGGATTTGAATAATAGTGAAATCGGCACCAAGGTAAGAATCTGATTACAATAATCCTATTAGGATTTGGTTTTATAGCCGAATGGATTTTTACTAATAAGATCGGGGTTGGTAGAATATAGCAAGAAAGATCTAAAGCAAGAGATTGGATTTTCGTGATTTGGAGTGAATCTGCTAAGTAAATCAGGTGTGTACTCCACACTATCTCTTAATAGATGTAAGGCAATATTTAATATATATGTTATAATGATGTGAATGTGGCTAAGTTACCATGCGATGGTACAAAGTACTCAGGTATGTTTTTCCTACTCCTACTAGGGATATAATACGATCTATTATGGCACATAAGTGCAACTATAAGAATGTGAGTAAAGCATGATATTGCATGATATGTTTGACATGGGGCATATGGGTGATATGTAAAGGGAAAGTGAATTGGTGGTTTTATACCCCAATATAAGAATGTGGTGACTCATGTCATTCATATATGAATGTGGTGACCTATGTCACAACATATGAATGTGGTGACTTATGTCACAATATATGAATGTGGTGACTTATGTCACGAATATATATCTGGTGGCTATGCCACAAAATTATAAGGGCGATGAGCACGTCGACTGCAGCGACTGCCTTCGATGGTGTGTAGCGGATGGAGGGTTGACTTAGTAGTCCCCACGGTGTGATGGTTGGTACGGGTGATGTGTAGCGGATGGATATCTAGGTTTGGGTTTGGGTTTGCATCATTTATTTAAATGCTATGTGAATATGTATGATTTGATATGCCATATCTATTGAGACTTAGTGTTGATTGTACACATTGAGTCTATTTGACTCACCCCGTTGTGGGAATATTTTTCAGGTGATGATCAGTGATGGACCGGGTCGGCAGGAGCGCAGTGGTGGCCATGCAAAGCTCAGAAACTGTTTTCATTTTATTAGTTCTATTTAAGTTTTGAATTATTTCGGGTTTTTATTTGATGTAATAAGGCCAAAGAATTAAATTGTTTATGCATGTTTTCAAATTACTCAGTATGATACGATTATTATCGAATTAAAGTTAAAAGTCAAATTTTCTTAAGTATAAATATCAAGTGTTTTGACACCTAATCAACACGGAAATTAATTTTGAACCCAACCCAAATAAACTGTTTCCAAAAACATGAAAAATTTTAGCAAAGTTTCAAATAAGATTCGAATGGTTTTTCCTAGAAGCATGCCAGATCCGGTCAGGGCTTGTGTGCCGGGTTTGGGGTGTTTCAGTTTCAATTTTCACAACTTTCCCTTCCTCTAAGGCTATGTTCTCTACCTCTTCCTCATGGGGTAAGATCTGTTTCTCCTCTTGCTTTACCATTCTTAACAAATCTGGAGATAAATCACAATCTCGGTCACCTTCAAAATTTTGAGGTTCCTCTAAACACATGTCTTGCTCAAAGTGGACCCCTGGATTTGTATTATCATTGCTCACATCATGGATATCTAGGGACCTGTGATGGGTACCAAAAAATGTACAAAGAACAAATGAATTCGAGTACAACTATTCACATGATATGAATGAGAAATGACATTAGAAAGTCAAAAGAATGAAATGAAAGAATATTTATTCAAGTTAATTATCAAAATGTATTTTATTGAAATAATTATTTCTGAACATGAGCCTATTTCACAAAAGTAATCTCATTGTTCCTAGGCTAAAAAACAACAAGAGCGTTCTGAACATTACTCTGTATAATCTCTAAAAACTACAGGAAGTTCCTCTGCAGTCCAATTATCCAAAATGCTTCCAAGTTCATAAGGGCAAATGCCCAACAAGTTTCTTTGCTTTATTTCTTCGCCATGTAAGGCATTAATGTGGGGACCTTCCAATGACCCTCTCTTAGGGTGAATTATCCCTCTAGATACAAAAGTTTGGGATATGTGTGGGAATGTCATTGATTCCCACTGGACTTCTTCTCCATTTAGCCGGGCCCTTCTTCTCTCCTGCTTTTTCTCTATTTTCTTTCTTTTTTATTTAGCATCTGGCTTAAAACCTAAGCCAAAAAGATTTCTCTTCTCCTTCAGCATCGATACTTGAATCTTCCCTTGGAGATGTCTGCCCAATCCTTTTCTTGGTAAGGCTTCTTTCCCCACCATCATTTGTAGACCCATTCTCGTGGTCTTGGATATTTTGGGCACCAGAATTTCATTCCCTTTTGAAATGAATGTTGCGTTTACGAATTCCAAAGATCAGAAAGAACACTCAACCTCCTCCTCATTTGTCCCCACATACGGCGCATCATTAGTAATAGTTGCTATGATGTCCTCCTCGCGTTTATAGTGATCAGCAGACCATTCGTCACCAATTTTAGTTTTTGATGAAGGGACGAGGGCACTGCCACTGTCGAATGAATCCAGGGCCTTCCCAACAAGCAATTGTACAAGGGCTTGATATCCATCACTAGAAAATCCACTTCACATGTGTTTGGCCCAATCTGCAACGGTATATTAGTTCTCCCTATCACCCTTCTCTCGGTGCCGTCAAACGCTCTCACTATGTTCTGGAACGTCTTCATGTGAGAACTGTCTATTGGAAAACTCTTCAGTGTCAAAAATGGTAGGACATTCAAGGCTGATCCATTGTCTATCAGTACACTCGGTAGAGTATATCCCCTACAACGAGTAGTTATGTGTAAGACCTTGGTCAATCCATTACCCCCAGGTGGAATTTCATCATCACTGAAGGAAATAAAGTTGTCAGCACTTATGTTACTAACTAATCGGTGAAGTTTATTGACATATATATCTTTAGTAACGTAAGTCTAGTTCAGCACTTTCATTAAAGCCTCACGATGTACTTCAGAACTTAAAAGTAAGGCTAGCACTGAAATACGATCCGATTGTTTGCGAAACTGCTCCACCACACTGTATTCACCGTGCTTTAAGAAATTTAAAAATTCTTTAGCCTCTTCCTCCTTCACAGGTACATTGATAAGGTTATCAAGTCCTTCTTTTGGTTTAATTGATACATCCTTTGACTTCATTGGTTCCGTTCTAATGTTTACCGAGTCGTAACGCCTCCCATTTCGTGTGTAGAATCTTTCTTTTTGGACCTCCTTGGAAGTACTAGCTGAGATTTCCACCCCGGTGTTGCTAAGTTATAATTGTAATTCTATGGTACCATCTTGTTATCCTTGTAAGGAAATGATACAGGTCTCTGAATTACCACTTTAGGCGCGATTTGTGCTCCGCCTTTTACATTCCTTGATCGGGAAATAATGACCCTCGGATAATTGACTTTTTGACTTGTCAACTCTCCTTTGGTTGCATGTATGTGTCCTCCCTCTGGGCCTTCTTCCTAAAACTCCAACTCCTTATTATCCATAAGACTGTACCAATGCCCTAACTCAGCACACTCTTGGATCTCACGTCCATTAGCTTCGTGGAACTCACAGTTGTTCCTTGGTTTTTCACTTCTTTCTCTGAGACTTGATTTTATTAGTCCCCTTCCTGCCATTTCCCTCCAAATTATTCTTAGTGGGGTCTTCACTTCCGAGATATCCCCTTTGGTCCTTCTTACAAAATTTTCCCCAATCGCGTTTACCCCCTTATCTCTATGATTGGGCAATGGGTTCTCCGCACTAGGTGTATCATCAAGCTTGACAACTCCCAACTTAAGAAGCCTCTCAATTACCTTTTTAAAGCCAAGACAGTTTTCTATTGAATGCCCCGTTATTACTACATGGTAATCACATTGGGCGTTTGAGTCATACCATTTAAGATACGGGGGTTGTAATGGCTGTAGATAAAATGGGGACACCACACGCGCCTCTAATAAAGTATGATACAGCTCCTTATATGTCATTGGGATTGGCATAAGTTGGATATTTTTAGCATTTTTTCTGGGGCCTGATTCTTGTCTTGAAGACCCCTATTGTCCGGCAGTAACTACTTTAGGCTGACTAACAGTAACTGTCTTGGATTTCCTTTATTATACGTGCTCGCATTGTTTACCTCATTATCTTTTTTTCTAGGGGTAGATCTCCTAGTGGTTTCTCCTGCTTCGATCTTACCACCCCTTATGGCATTTTCTATCATTTCCCCTGCCATAACTATATCCACGAAGCTCTTAGTGGTGCTTCCTATCATATGGGTGATAAATGGCGCCTTTAGAGTGTTAATGAACAACATAGTGGTTTCCTTCTCTAGGAGAGGTGGTTGAACTTGCATGGCTATTTCCTTCCATCTTTGTGGGTATTGCCTGAAACTCTCGTTTGATTTCTTTTCCATGTTTTGCAACATGATTCGGTCAGGCGCCATGTCTGCGACATGATTGTACTGCCTCATGAAGGCTTGGGCCATGTCTCTCCAAGAGCTAATGTTAGCTCGGCTGAGTTGGTTGTACCACCTAGACGCTGCCCCACCAAACTATTTTGGAAGCAATGAATCAACAGTTGATCATTGTTCACATAACCAGTCATGCGCCTACAGAAAATAGTGATGTGGGCCTCAGGACAACTAGTCCCGTTGTACTTCTCAAATTCTAGAATCTTGAATTTATGAGGAAGCACCAGATCTGGGACTAAACTTGAATCCTTTGCACCGATACCAGGGTGATGATCGACATTTTCCAACGCCTTGAATTTTTTTTCCAACCATCTACAGCGATCTTCCAACTGTCTTGAAGATTCAGTTCTAATTCCTTCTCTCTCTGCTATGTCCAGATTAGGAATAACAGGATTAGTAGGATTATCCCCTGGGTTGGATCTTGAACCGACTTGGAAATTCATGGGCGCTCTAGTGTCAGCTTGCCCTTGTTGAGGCTTAATTGTAACAGGTGGCCTTTTGGGATATTCTCCAGGCTGTGTTTGCACATGTGGTGGAGTGAATCCTCTCGGGTAATCCTCATTGACTTTAGCATTGACTATGGGACCCTTTCCTTTGTCCATTATCCCACTCATCGTCTGGGCCATTTGGGCCATCATGTTTTTTTGTGCCTCCAACATCTGATCTCTCATCTCTTGTTGGAGTTTTGCCATTTGCTCTTGCATCTGGTCTTGGATGTCTCTTTGAAATTGTTCCATTCTTTGATCCATCTTTCTTGATTTGCTCGTGTACCGTAAGGATGTTCAGCTTCCAGATTTTCTTTCTTTCTCTCTCTCTCCTATAATTTAAACTAATTAGACTCTTTCTATGGATTTGAATGCATATGATATTATGTAATGCAAATGCATGAATGCAAAGAGGCATCGATTTTGATTCAACTTCATTTTAGAAAACTTTATTAGAAAACAAAATCCTTTACATAAAATGAACTACAAATAAGCTTTTGCCCTAAGTCCTAAAGTCTTAATTTTCCTAATAATGAAACTAGCTATTGACTATGAGTTGACTGTAACTCATACTTCATGCTCAATACGTCGGCCTACGTTGCCAAAGTATGTAGGAGATCGACTACCTCTTGAATATGGACTATGGCTTCCCCATGAGATAATCCTAGTTTCTAACTTGATCGTGTGAATGGTGGAGTTCTTCCTTCAAATGCCCTTATCTTGTTTCAAGAAGCTCAATCCGAAGTTCACAATTATGCAATGCTGATTCTAACTTGTCGATCTTGCTCTTCATTTCCTCAATCTTGTTCAGGCTTGACTTTAGCTCAGCTACAGAATTACGACTTCGATGATGATAAAGAGACCATCCCAATTCAGCGACTCTGGCTTTTAATTCTCTCTTTTCATTTAAACTTTCTGCCAAGTTCTTCTCTAAGGCCTCGCTTTTTGCATTTGCATCTCTCAAAACTTTCTCTCCCAATAGTCAGCTTTGGCCTTTCCTCTTAGACCTCTCGTCGTCACTATTTTGAAGTCTTCCCTAATCCAACAGTTTTCATTGATAGACGCATCTTCTTATATTCGGTCTTCAAGCTATCTCGATCCTCTTCTATTTTTCTCTTTTCTTTTCTAACTTTTTCGACATCAAATTTCTGCATATCCACATCTAGCCTCAAATACACTTTTTCTTCTTCGAGCTTTTATATCCTCTTTCCGAGCTCTGAACTCTGCCTTTCGAAATCCTATTTTATCATCTCCAACTCTGATGGGACTACTCGCAAATATTCTTCAATCGATCGAGCACTTCCTAGGCTTGGCATAGGGAGATTGTCATTGACTCTTCTACTCAACCATTCACTATATTCTGGGGTTGTCATAGGTCCTCGAGTTAATATCTTCATACGACGAGCTTGCTTCCAAGCCTCAAAGATCTCTTGAATCCCTTCTTATAATTATCCTCTATATATGAGAATTTGCTTTAAGCTAACCCATACTTCACTGGTACAAACTGTCCTGCTTTGTATTGCCGTAATACAAGCAGTGGTGCATATCCAATAACTCCCTAAATTCCAAGCAAAGGCATCCAATCAAGATTTCCACACCGATAAAGGACTTCATCAGGAACCAACCAAGGGGCTTTCCACTCAACATCCTCATCTTGAAGATTACATAGAACCGCTGTCCAATTTTCCTCCGATATATCATCTCTCCTCCGGATAGCCACATCTCCTTTAATGGCAAATAATTTTCTGAAAAGACCTGATAGGAAACCTTATTCACCTTCCAAAAATGATTGTGAAACCAAGCCAACAACAGCTGCGCACATCCTATGAATCTACCTTCTCCAGCTCTCCTACATGCATTCAACGATCGGAATGTTTCAGCCAAGATTGCGGGGATAGGTGTGACTTGCTTGTCAAGTCGATTAAAAATATCTAAAACAGCTTCATCCATATATCGCAAAGCCCTAGGGAAAATCTGTAACCCGTATATACTCAAAGAAAAAACATCTATCTTCTTCTTCATATCTGGATGTACTAAAATCAAATCTTTCAGAACTTTTCAAGGGATGCACTTGCATTCACCTTTCTGCTTGATTCTAGCTGTGACCCACTGTTCACTTATCCCCATAATACTCATCAACTTCTTCAGAAAGGTCAAAACACTAGCAGCCCTCAAGTAAACTTTATCAGCTTGAATCCTAGGACATCGCAACAAAGCTGTATACTCTTCTACCGTAGGTACTAAATCGGCCCTTCGAATGTAAAGAAACTATACGCATGATTCTAATATTAAGTAATAGCTCAAAATAAATGCCGTATACCTGAAGATCTAGTAAGTATGGCAAGTCCCCATAGCTGCTGTAAAACAACTGCTTGGTCGCGTCACTCCATTGGTCCCATATCTCCCTTAACTCTTGAAGATTGTTCTGCATCACACTGATGTGAGTGTAATCCCATAATTCTAACGTGTGCCCCTCAGCTAGATTATCTGCTTTCTCTAGTTGTGTCTATTTTGACCACTTACGGACGGTTGTATTGTCCTCCACTTTATCAAGGAATTCGTTCTCCATAACCAGCTTTCTAACTTAGAAACTGACCGTGAATCGATACCCCTTAAGATATGAAATGACATGCACAAAAATAAATACAACAAATTAGTACTGTAGAATAGGATATATAAAGTAAAATATACTAACACCTATCTAGGTAACTACTAAAGTTTGGCATAGCTCTACCTAAGGTGGGTTCTTAGGGTTTACTATATGGTTTAGCTCTAAAGTTGAGGTACCCAAACCAGTAGATTCCTCGATCCTCACCCATTATAGGCTCACACGGACCGAGTTCGATTTAGGGGAATACATTTTCCTATGTCTGCATGGAGGTGAAAACCTCATGAAGACATAGGTACGGATGTATCTCGACAGCGATTCACTATCCTGCAAGGAGGTGAAAACCTTACAAAGGAGTAGCTTCTCACTCCCACTTAAGTGTGTGAACACAATGGTCATGCAATGCAATGCAGAGACATTTTATAAAAATAAAACCACATGAAAAAAAAATATCACAATTTTTTTAAAAATAGATTTTAAATTCAGACATAAGGACATGAAATTATCAATTTTATGGTTTGACTCTCTTATTCTCCCCAGTGGAGTCGTCAAGCTGTCGAAACCATTTTAAATAATTTAAAAAAAATGGGGTCGACTTTTAAAAATAAAAACAGGAGCCGCCACCAATCCCTTTTTATTTAGGTGTGATTTGGATCACCTTTCAAAATGTTTTATTTTAAAACATTTTGGTCTACAAAAACAAGAAAACGGGTTCGGGAGTCGATTACATATGAGGAAGGGTTAGCACCCTCATAACGCCAAAAAATTGGTACCTAATTGGTAAAATTATGTCCAAATGTTTGAAATTTAAATATGTTTTCTTTAAAAAAATTACGGGCCATTTAAATTAAAACTTAAGATTTCTTTGTTCCGAGGGAATATAAACATCACATCCAGTACATTAGGACACGATATTTTAAAACCTTCATAATCAAAGTCATCTTACGATTTATAAAACTTTTAAAAGGATATTTAGTTATTTAACCAAACGAAAAAATCACAACCCAGTACGTTAGGGCATTATTTTCCCGAATTTCTGAAGACCAAAACATTACCTTATTTTAAAAAAAACTTTTAAATAGAATATAGCAATTTTGCAAAAAAAATGGATTTTTATATTTTTCAATAACCATGTGACAATATTGCATTTATATACTATCAACCATAAATATTAAAAGCAATTTTAAAAGACTAACATTTAAGATAGGCAATAAAGAGATAATAATACAAAACATAAATAATAATTCCTATACTAAACAATACATGATGAAGTATAAGCAAATATAATAAATCCCAGCACCCACATATTTCCCCTAGAAGGCAGTCTTAAAGAAATCCCAGGTTAAACGTTCGAGCTGAGTGCCCTCCTTAATAGTCAGCCACCACTAGTAAGCCTCATCCCGTAGCAGTGAGACTACACCCTTTAATTTCTACTCGGGGGTGCAATCTAGATCATCCATGATCCTCTCCGTGGCCTCAATCCAGTATTCGGCCACATTAGGGGCGACCCTAGTGACACCCCTGAAGAGCTCAGCTCCATTGGACCGGAGTCGTTTTGTAACCAACCCTAGGCCCCTAGATCTAGTATTGAGTCCAGTGACCCTCTCAAATATCCTTAGTATAGCCTGGGACAATGCGTCGTCCCTCGCCATGTGATCTTGAGGCCTAGTATTAGTAGCAGGCGACACTGGCGTCTCACTCGTGTCTATATTTGGCATACTGCCCAGTGAAGAAGACTTAGCTCGAGCCCATATACGGCCTCTACCTTGACCTCTAGTACCTCGTTCGCGGATATCTCGTGCGCTCATGTCTAATCGTGTTTATCTGTATTACAAATTTTATGAAATAGTTACGGTTTCAGTATTTATTAGCAGATGTTTTATGTAAACTGTTTTAGTAATTCTGAGTGATTTTCATAAATCACAGTCTCTATCAGTTTTGCTAGTCTCAATATACACTATCTAGAGTGTTTTCACAGTATACTACCCACAGTAGTTTCAGAATATACTATCTATAGTATTTTTAGTTTAAACTTATCAAAGTTTCAGATAACTTACAGGATCGGCACCGGAGACTCAGTGTACCACATACTAAGTCAAATCATTTTCAAAACCCAAATTATAACCAATATTTAAAACCCAAAAACCCACAGCTGAGTTTTGCAACCTGGCCCTGATACCACTAAATGTAACACCCCAAACCCAGCCTAGACGTTATGGTAGAATCTGGCAAAGTCACATGATAGCGTGTTGAAAACTAAGTTCTATGATAAAACCATTTCTATTTACTACTTTTCTTATCTCTTCTTAATTCCAAAATCCTTACTCGTTTAGTCAGTTGTTTTAATCATAATTCGTTGCAGAAGCTTTTAAAATCGTTTTGAATAAACCGTGTGTTTAGCGAAAAATTTTCCTTTTTGAAAACTGAGTTTTCCTACGTCCAGCAGTTATAAATCCATAAAAATAAATAAAAACCAAATTTAAGCAGAAGTCCCAAAATTACATCCAAATAAACTACAAATCATAAATTATAAATCGTAAAAGTCCAAAAACTGTGGTCACTATCGAGTCCTTCGTCGCACCGATCCATCTAGGTTTGGGGATTACCTGTGCACATTAAACAGATCGGGATGGGTTTACGTAAACTCAGTATGTAATCCCATAGAAAAGAAACAACAGTAAACACAGTGCATAGTCAAAAACAGTCTTGGGCCTAAGCTCCTTTCAGTATCAGTAACGGTTTGGCCTTAGCCCAACTCAGTATCAGTATCAGTATGCATAAGAGCCTTAGCCTATCACAGTATCAGTAACAAATATACAGTATTTAGTAACAAAGTCCTACCCGACCAGCCTCTACACACTATCTCCGTCCAACCCTACACTCCATGTAGGGATTAAATAAACTCACCCATCCCTACACTCCAGGTAGTACCAAATGCAGCACAAAATAGTAGTTTGCAACTGAGCTGCCAGTATATTACGCTTAAGAGCCTTTCAGTACACTTCCTCCAAATAAAATCAGCCCAACCCCATGTAATGCATGACATGCTATTTCATGATATCAGTACATATAATCAGTAAATGTATACATGCATACTATCATCATGCTCAATATATATCCATCAATCAGTCAGTTCACACAATTAGGGGTCTAAGTAATGCTTACCGATCTTACAGTAGGTTCATAGTCGACTTGGGTGACCCGCATAACCTTAGTAATCAATTTAGTGAAAATGGGCTCACACGTCCATGTGGCCTACCCGTGTGGCCCACACAGCCCAAATCAGTCCAGCTCGTGTGTTGTACACAGCTTGCCTGGCCATCACACGACTGAGTCATGCGCGCACAGCCTGGCCTTGTCGAACATACATCCGTGTTAGGGCACACAGCGTACCACACAGGCGACCACTCATCCTTGTGGCGTCGACAGTGGGGTTTTTTTAGCTTTTCACCGAACCTCATTTTTTGTATTTCGGGTACACAACCTGATCGTTTTTGAAGCTTAAGCTCTCCTAAGCCTCTAGAAACTAAAAAGTGACCAATGTAACACTCAATTAAACACTTGTTTCTTCATTCAATTAAAAGCCTATCGAAATCTATCATCGAAAATCTAACGAAACCCTTACCGTCAACAACCAAAATCGCAACTCTTAATTCTCTGTAGCAACACCGATCAATTATTGCCCTTCGCCTAATCAAAAAGAACCAAAACAACCTTCTTTAAGAGACTGTACATGAAACCAAAAAGAAAAAGGCAGAACTATAGTTACCGAACAATGAACTCACATGCTTAAACAACGGGAACGGATGGAAAAAGAAAACTAAAAGAGAATAGTTGAGGGGGAATGGATTTCGATAGCAATGGTGGGGGATGAATGAGGGAAACGACAGAGAGAGAAAGAAAATTTGAGATTGGAAGTAGTTTTGGAAAAACAAAAATCAAATCCTATCAGATTTTCCCCAACTCCCCACTATCACACAACTTCACAAACTTTCAATCCCAATCAAACTCATCCACGCCATACGACCCATGCAAAAAGAATTACTCCCTCGCTCACGCAGGGATTCAAACACAAGACCTTTAACAAATTAATACTCCACTTAACCACCAAACTAGCAGGCCTATTCTGTTAATTACTTGCAAACTTTTAACTAAAAGCCTACTGACCAAGGATAGAGCTTAATTTATAAGAATATCAAAATTTACCCAAGTCATGGCTTGAACTTGGGACTTCCCACACACACCCAAAACACATCACCACTGAAGCAGATACACAGTTGTGTCACACAAACTAAAAAACAAAAGATTAAAATTTTTTGGCGTTACATTCTAAGATTACTTCTTATATTTGCCAAGCTATGTAGATGGACCTTCAATCTCTCTAAGCAGCTAGCCATTCTTTTTGAGCCAAATGACCCCTTGCGAATAAGATGGATCACCTAAGTGTGCCTTGGTTGCGATCTCCCTTGCGTAGCCCGCAATAAAAAAAGGTCGTTTGGTTGAAAGTCGGGAATGATTTAAATCTTCCTCACTTAAAGCACATATACTTCTTTTGGAAAATTTTTATTGCTATAAATATCACAATTGGCTCAGTTTTTGAAAATTTTAAACTTGCGTTATAATTGAAAGCTATTTTCTAAATCGGATTTTCCAACAATTATGCTGACAGGTGGGCTCATCGGAAAGGGTGGGGTTATGGGTTGTTATCTTTGTTGTTAGATTCCTTCCTCTCTTAAAGAGGATTCAAATCTTGATGATGTCACCATTGAAGTCTTCGTGTTGCAAATAAACTAAAAAAAAGTGTTTTGGACTAATTATTTAGAGATCCTTACCTTTTGCCAAAAGTAAAAAAATGTCATACCAACAATTTGTTAGTGGATTAATGGAATTTTTAACGGTAGTTCAAACAATTATCTTAATTAGAGTGACTAATTTGATAAAAAAATTATAGTGACCAAAATAGGAATGATGCTATTTTAAGGTGACCTGTGATATGGTTTACCCAATATTTTAATGAGTCAACAACAATGGTTAAGGAGTCGATATTGGAGGTCAAGCACAGAACAAAAAATATTCAAAGATATTAAACAAAAACAAACTCTAGTCTTCTTCCTCTAATTTCTTCTCCTCTTTGATAGTTCTCTTAAATTCTTCTATTCTCTTCTCCATTAAGTTTATTATTATAATTTTAGATTATTGAGTTTATCAAACAAGTCTTTGGATTCAAGTTCATTTGGAAACTATAATGATCTCTATTTCTTGGTTATCTACTTACATTGCTCAAGTTTTTGAATAGTTAAGTAATTTTCTTTTTCATTTTAAAAATAAAAATATGCATATAATAAAATTTGAACTCTTTTTAATTAAAAATAAATATAAGATAATATTTAGAAATTAATAAATTTCAAAAGTTAAATATAATAAAGTTTTTTAGTTAATTTCCAATTTTATATACAGAACAATTTTAAATTCATGCATGCACATGCTACACAACCACATAGGTGAACCTATGGATTGAATCCAGGAAATGGATATGGGTGAAGTCCTTTTCAACTAATGAACCTACTTATAGAGTTCAAAATATACATATAATGAAATTTGAACTCATATCTTTCTTTTTCATTGGACTAAATTACCAAAAAATATCATTTTTAAATTACCGAAATAGGCCAATTTTTGGAATATTTACGGAAATAGGCCGATTTAGGGAAAATGCTTCCAACTGGAAGTGTTTTTCCTGTGTTATTTTAGGGTTTTTAAGGTTGTTAAGTTTTTTAGTAGGGATGTACAAATTTCAGGTAAAACCGAATTAATTTAGTTAACCGACTGAATTCGGTTAATCGGTTGATTAACCGAATTAATTTGGTCGGGGGTCAGTTAATAATTTTTTGAAAGTTTGGTTAACGATTAATTCGGTTCGAAATCGGTCGGTTAATTGAATTAACCGAATTTAATAAATAATATTATAATATATAAGTATTAGTCGGTTCGGTTAATTTTTTAGAAATATAAATTAATCGGTCGGTTACGTCGGTTAATTTTTGATATGTTTTATACTTGTTTTAACCAAAAATAAAAACATATAAATTTCAGTTAATTCGGTTAACCGACCGAATTAACCAAAAAAGTTTGGTTCGGTTAATTTTTTTTGAAAAAATTTTGGTTCGGTTAACGATTAAGGGTTTAAAAGGGTCGATTAATTCGGTTAATGGTAGTTCAGATCGGTTAACCGATTGAACATCCCTAGTTCTTAATGTGTTAGGGTTTAGGGTTTTAAATTGATAAAATTTTAACATAATAATTATAATTATTTAATTTGATATTTAAAATATTTGTATTTACACCAATCGTATATTCGACTTTTATTTTACAAATTGATTAAATATAGAAACTCGGAGTACTCGGTTCGAAAGCAGAACTAGTTTAAAAAATCTTTGCCTTTTTTTAATCTTAGTTTGATCCGATATTTTAGTTAAATTCTTGTCTAGTGGATTTTTTTTACCAGATAGATTCTTAAAATATATCCTAAGAATCTTGGGATATCTGAAATAATTTTGAAAAATTCCGGATAGTAGGGGGCTAAAATTTGTAGAGGAAAAACGCTCCAAGTAAGATGCATTGTCAGCAGAAGTACCAATAGCGTGTCCTGGAGGAAGCGCTTTTGGCTAAGGTGGCACTAAAAAAGCTTCTGCTGGACGCGCTTTTTGTACTTCTGCTAACAGTGCGTTTAGCTTGGAGCTTTTTTCCTCTACAAATTTCAACCCCCCACTATCTGGGAAATCTTTTCAAAATTAAATAGGAGGTCATCTCCTGGGCTATAAATGTAACATATTTCAGCCTTCGGTGGCGTAAGCTGAGGAAATAAAATATGAAAAAGTTTAGAAGAATAGAAGTTCGCAGGGAAGACATAAGTTGGAGCAACGATACTATTTATATAAAAAGTAAGCATAAGCATTGATTATTCTTGTTGATTTTTTTACATGCATTATATTATTTGCATAATGTTTTTATTTTGAACTTCTCTCGACAGGTAATTTGGTTCAAAATGAATGGATAGATTAATGCTATTATTTATTATGATAGTAAGGTTCGTGACATCGACAACGAAGTGGTTTTTTTATGGAGAACACAACGCGTTTGACATTTAACCAAAACATAGAGTTACTAGAACTTCATAAAAGAATTAGGTGAAAAATCGTCGGATCTAACCAGATGAGAGTATCGTCTATTAAGTATCGATTTTGTATTTTGGTCGATCCTGTGAGATATGACGCTTTCAATATCAAAGGTGCTAGGGGCTTGGAGGCAATGGTGTAAACACATATTGACAGTGGATCACCGTTTCTCGAGTTATATGTGGAATTTTCAAGGCCAAATGAAGGCATTTGGATGTCAACATCTTTTCATGTTCGAGAGGCCAAAACGGTTGAAAATGTCAATAGTCCAACGACGCAGTTGTGTTGTGGGTTCACCAATTTCTTAGGAAGTTCCGGTTATGATACCCTAGAATCGTCGATAGGAAGATACTCATTTGTCTCAACCTTAGATTTCAGTTGTGGGAGGCAAAACACCGAATAATCAAGTTTTGGTGGTAGAATAGAATACACGACGCTTGCACGACACTCAGTTAGTGGGCTAGACATGGACTTCGTTGGGTCGATGTTCAACGCTAGGAACACTTACTAGGGAATGATAGCAACTTCCAACAGTTGGCAATCAACAAGTGATTCTAGATGTTTTGACAACTACATGAAAAGGGATTATGTAATCCTTACGACGTCCATCGGCAAGGGGATATCTAAAACGATAAATTTTGGTAGATCCGATAATGAAGATAGTAATGAATTTGATGTCGATCCAGTCCGGAGCTCGGTGTCGACAGTTCAGAAATTACATGATTTTCTGTAGAGGTGCCTGTTCTAACTAAACCAGAAGATGGCGAAGAGGGTGAAGGTAAAGAAGAAGAAGATCCACGATCCTCGGCATACTCACCTCTAGCCCATATACATAATGTCAATCTATTGATAGAGGATGGGTTGGAGTTTGAAGAACTACGACACAAGAGGCCAGGACATGTGAGTTCTTCGTTGGATTCGGGTGATTTGGAAGTGGGTAAGGAGTTTTGCACTAAATATGGTTTTATCGCTTCAATGAAGAAATACAACATCAAGAACTGGGTTAACTTCCATGTGGTTAAATCTTGATCTGAGAAATTTGAGGCCAAGTGTGTAATGCAAGACTATAGATGTGCATGGAAAAGCATGGCTTTTGTCAAGAAGAAGACGGAGTTGTGGATGATAAAGAAGTTTACCGCTCTGCATATGTGTGTTGTGACTGGTACAGTATCGATATCGATATATATTACGACATAGTTGAATTACTAAATTTAATGTACTCATGACGTTGCAGGCATTTCACGAAATCATCTGAAGTTGGATTCAGAGATGATCGCTAGCATAATACTACTGATGGTGAAAGTAAGTCCGAGGATTGCTGTATTGGTTTTAATTGCAAATATTTGTAGTCAATTCAACTACACACCTTCGTACCGCAAGGCATGGATAACAAAGCAGAAGACATTGGAGAAGATGCACAGTGGATGGGATGGGTTATACAACGAGGTATGGCAATGATGTCGGGTGTTAGAGAGGTACGTCCTAGGTTGCGTAATTGATCTGGAAAAGGGGCTTGCGTACCATAATGATTGCTTACTCTGTGGATTCCAAGTGTTCCACATTTTGTTTTGGACCATCAAGCAATGCTCTCTAGCATTTCAGTACTACAAGCCATTAGTAAAAATAGATGGTACCTTTATGTATGGTAGATATATCCATCAGTCGTTGTTAGCTGTGGCACATGATGACAATCGGAGAATATTTCCGTCTTGGTTAAGGAGACATGTCTGCCCCTAACTTGATATATGCGTCATCTTGGATCAGGGAACTGGAATACTATCCGCAATTGAACAATAGGGAAACCTTTGGGATTGGACACACCATTGATATTGTCTAAGGCATGTTGCATCCAACTACTACCAAAATATCCCTCTACCGTTAAGCGAGCATAAGTGACCAACATGGGTATGTAATCACCACCAATATTCTGTTTGTTTTTAATATTCTTTGGTGTGTAATTTCCACTATCCACTTCTATCGATAGGGTACGAGCTAGTGAAGGGTCGTTTTTATGAGATGTTGTAAATCTTACGACCAACTAACTAGGCGGGGCACGGTACCTCTCTATCATACCCTTCAATTAGTGGACACAATCCTATGATGAGGGTCTATGATATGAGCACATGATCTCAAACATGGCGGAATGCATCAATTCCGTTTTAAAGGGAATGTGTCATTTTCCAATAACCTTGGTTGTGAAAGAGACATACTTCCATTTGGAGAAATTGTTTTCAAAGCGAGTGGCAAGTTATGTTGGGCAATTGTAGGGACGCCACGTATGGAGCTCGGATGTGGTGAAACAAATTAAGAGGGCTACAACACGAGCAAATTGCATACACGTGTCCTACTCACGCTAAGACCTATGGTTTCTAGTAACAGATTTCAACAAATTGGACCAAGATATTGTTGAGAGAGTGCATCGTGTACACCTAAGACATAGGACTTACGACTGTGAGAGATTTGGCACACTTTGTTTTCCATGCACTCTTGCAATTGCAACGTGTAGAAATCAACGCTTGGATCCCATGAGCTTTGTGGAAAAAGTTTACAAATTAGAAAACTTGCACAAGGTGTGGAGACACATATTCCCACTGGTCCTAGATGAATGTATGTGGCCGCCTATATCGAGCGTTCCATTTAAGTTATTACCCGATAGGTTATCGCGTCGCAAATCAAAAGTTCGATCGACGTCGACTCGAATACGCAACAACATGGATATTTGGGATAGGTCAAACCAACCAAGGTTAGGCGGGTGGTGTAGGAACCCATGCCATGCAATGCCATCATGTCCACATCGAAGGGACGATGCAAACTAGAAAACAAATATCAATTTCATTGTAATATGTAAAGTTGCGGTTCTATGAAATGATAACAAATATCAGCTTTCATTTTGTGAAATAGTAACAAGTTACAACTTCAATTTTGTGAAATGTTAATGATGGGAAACCCTAAAGCCAAACTTTAAAACCCTAACCCCAAACTCTAAACTCCATCACACTAAAAACTCAAACAACCTTAAAAACCCTAATATAACACGGGGAAAAACGCTTTCAGCTGGAAGCATTTTACTGGTGACACGCAGAAAGCGCTTCTAGCTGGAAGCGTTTTTCTGGATCTCCCTTGAACTGGAAGCGTTTTCCCTAAATCGGCTTATTCCCGTAAATATTCTAAAAATCGGTCTATTCCAATAATTAAAAAAAGGCACCTTTTTTGATAATTTAATCTTTTTATTGCATTTGTTTTCAACTTCTTTTATTATTAATTTTTCCAATTTCAAGTTATCCCCCTTTAAGCATTGTTGACTACTTACGAGTTAGGAGTAACGGTTGTAAATGAATTTCGCCTAAGCACTAACGAGTTAGGACCGCCCGGATGTGTATGGCCATAGGTTATAGCCTAAAAAAAGTACTTGTAATGATAGAAATAGCACGTGCATTCCAAAATTAAATGAGTACAAATCACTAAAACCCTTACCAATTGGACCAATTTCTACACCAAAGCAAAGCAAAGATACAAAATGGGAAATATAAACTCTAGGCCTATGAGAATGGCATCGATGAGGGAATTGAATTAACCATATATGTCCATACGAAAGGAAAACACATTGGGTTATTGGAGATACATGCTCTTGAAAGCATCACATTTGATTTCTTTTTCCTATTCTTATTTATTTAATATACATGCTTTAGGCTGGGGAGTGGGGACGTGCTAGATGGTTGAAAGGAAAGAAAAAGTGTGAAGATAAAGAAGTGAAATAAAATATATTTTCTCTTTTTCTTATATTTAAAATAGAGTTATTATTTGATACATTGTCAATTGAGTTTTAACTTCACAAAAGAGCATAAGAAAGTAGCAAATATTCTTAATTGATATTTTAAAAAATAAAAATTAAATAAATAAGAAAAAATTATTTTGATACACTGCTAGTAGAGTTTATAGGCTCTACAAGGAGGTCAGAGATTGATAAGTGTCTTATAAGAGTATAATAAAATATTAATAAATAAATATTTTAGAAAAGAGACATGTTAATTTTTAAAACCGCTTATAGAATAAAAAAATACATTGTCAATGTACCAAATAGTCACTCATAAATAAAACTCATGACGGTTTCTAATATCCACTTGTAGAGTTAAAAACGTTACTATACTATCTATGTATCAAATAATAATATGTTTAATGATCATAAATTATATGAAATTTTAAGAGTCAATAATTTGCTCTAGATATTTTTGTTGTATTCATTGTGTTGTATATTAATTATGTTTTCTATATTCCATTTTTATTGAGTCAATTTATTTAATATTTTGCATTGTTTGTTATTATTATCAATTTTATAAAATAAAATCTATGTTTGTGATTGTAGTCATGATTTTATTTTGAAATATTTAAATAAATTTTCATAATGATTTAATTTAAAGAAAAATATTTTATTACTTAATTATTTTTATTTTATTTTAATCGTTGGTAAATTTGGGATATGCATTTGATTATTTAGGAAAAGGTTAAAACATAAAATTATTTAAATAAGTAGTTTTAGCTCGATTAATATTGATATTATTGTCAATACAGGAGGACGGGAGTTTGAGTGCACTAAAGCGCATTATCCTCCTATTTAAAGGTTGAAGAGGGGTTACGAGTAGTTTTAAGCATTGTATGAAAAAAAAAATCAGATATGATAAGTTCCCTTATCCACTTGCAATTCAATTTAGGGTTCTAGATTCATGCTAAATAATATACATTTTAATAAATTTTCTTGAATAATTATTTTATACATAATTACAAGTGAATATAGGATGTTCTCATACAAGGGTGAAATTAGGGGGTTGGCAATGGTCAAAACACCCTAAAATGAAATATTTTCACTTAAACATTTTAAATTTTAAATTAATAAAGATAAAATTACACTTTGTCCCCTAAAAAATAAAAATTAATTTAATATTTTTAAATTACAAAAATATAGACTATTAAAATTGTTAAATTATATTTTTATTATCGTAAAATTACAATTTAATTTTAATTCTCCTAAAAAATTTAGCTTCACCCTGTTGTCATGTATTTTTCTATAAAGACATATGACAATGGAATGTTTTTTTTTAATTATTGTATAGAATAATTACTCTTTCTATACAATCATTTTAATAAATTAGCGGATTTCATCATTGGTAAATTTGTCACTTTATTGAAATGGTCTATTTTAAAGGATTGATCCTCAGATCAGGCCAATTATACATTCGTTTAATTTCATGTAATTTGTATTTCACATGTAATTTATCTTTTATTGTATATAGATTATCATAATTGCTAAAATTTAATTCTAAATTTATTTATGTAAAATATTACAATATTAAAATAATTATTATTTAATATAAGTAAATTTAAATTTAATCTCAAGAGCATTCAAAAATAAAATTTAGTAAAATATAAAATTATGAATCATAATATATAAAGTTATCATATGATATCAACCCATCACGTCAAGAGAGAATATATTAACACATTTGATCTTGGATACAATGATACATGACCATCTTGTAATCAGTCTCGGTTATCATTAATTCTTTTACTTCTTTAGCAATATATATTGTTAATTATAGTGAGCATTAGCTAGCTGATGTCGTTCTTGCACTGATATATCTTTTTGAGATCTCAATTAAATTTTAATGCCATTAAAAAATTGAAAATGAATCCCTGAACTAATCAATGGAAAAAAAAAAAAAAAACTAATTAATGGATATACATAATTTTTTGTCATAGGACAAAAATATCGTCCTTTATCGTCTATTTACAAGCCCAGAATTACAAGTATACATATATATGATCATCTAGAAAGAATAATGGCTTGATAGGAGTAAAGGGTGATATAATCAGAAAAAAAAAAAGAAGAAACAAACTTACCGTCATAAACTAATGTAGAAGGTGTTGATGATTGTAATACAAAAACCGTACATCAATGGTGCAATGGGTTCGGGCCGGTGGGTACAAGGCGCTTTGCGACACCATAACGCGGATCTATCTCGTTATCACCTGGCTGTGGGTGAAATGGAGTGGTGAAGTGAAATTTGGTAGCACCAACTTTTCTAGCGATCAAAGAGTAGGGAGAAAGCGAGGAAAAGGATTGTTTGGCATAGTTGGAATAGAGGAATTGATGGAGAAATAACAAGGAGAGAAGGGAAAGCCAAATTAGAAGGGAAGATTTGGAGGCCATGGAGGATGGTTAGAATGAGAAGGGGAATCATGGAGCAGAGAGTGACAAGGAATAGGTTTTAATTACTAGAGATTCAAAGAGTTGGGTTGAATGTAGTGGAGGAGAGGGGCTGAAATTTGAAACTAGCAACATGTGCGCGTGGAACATTTGGCCTTAATTTCAAGCCAGACTTTGAGGCTGAGCCTATTCTCTTTGTAACTATAACTTATACAAGGAGGAGGAGGAAGTATACCCTTTCCCAATCAAAGTTCCTTAGAAATCAAGCGAAATGAAAAGGGTCATTATGAAAAGATTGTAAAACCTTGAATACTATTATGTTTGAACATGGTTATTATTAGTCATCTTTTAACCCATATCTGCATATAGGAATAATGAATATATATATATATATATATATATATATATATGTGTGTGTGTGTTGTGTGTGTGTAGAGGTAGAAGGGATGATGGATGATGGATGATGGGGTACAAGGGAAGATTCATGCTGGTTTTTAGTGAATTCTAACTAATGAATAGGGTAGGGAATATGTGCAATCCACATTTTCTACGGACAAAGCAATGTATGAACAGTTTCTGAATTTTATTACTTTGGTGTCAAATAAATAGCAGTAGTTATTTCTAAATCATAGACATTTATATACTACAACTCTTCGCACCTAATTTGTCGGTAAAATTTTTAGAGCTAATTGCAATATACATCTCCCAACTATGGTTCTTATTTTAAATAGGTCCCTAAATTTCAAAATCCTTCTACTAACGATATTATATCAATTAAGTCATTTCATATTAAAACTATTAATTTAACTATTAAAAGACACATTAAATTTGATGTAGTTAAATTTAAAAATAAAATGTAAAGAACTAGAATGTTTTCAAATAACTTTTAAAAGTAACAACTAAAAATAAAGTAAAACTAAGGAAAAAAAAACGAATAAACAATAAAGCTTCTATAACAAATTTGAAAATTTCAAAACTAATATTTTAAAACCTTCATTTTACATTATTCATTTTCCTAAATTTTTATTTTAAATTATGATAAATAAGATGTGACGTGTTATTTAACAATTAAATTAATGATTTTAGTAACGAAAGGAATTAGTTGATATAGTCTTAATAGTTTAGAGATGTAATTAAAATGATTTGAAGTTTAGGGATTGATTTAGAATGAGTATAATAATTTAGGGATGTTTGGTGCAATCGGATAAATTTTTTCCAAAATAATTGTATTTTGAAAAAAATCCTAAAAAAATGAAAAGTTAAGTTAATGATTCTCTTTATTTAAAAATGATTATAGTTTGAAAGAAACATAAAGTAAAATTTTAAAGTGAAAGAGAAGTAGATTTTTAAGTGAATGATAATATTTAGAAGTAATTGTTTATTAAAATTTAGGGTAAATTGTGGTCACTCAATTTTCCTTTTAAGTTTTGTTTTCACCACTAAATTATGAAAGTTATATTTGTTCATTCAATTATTGAAAATTATAATTTTTTTGTCACTCAATCATTAAATGATTAACGAAAGGAAAATGTTATTTTTAATTGGCATAAGAACAAATTTAACCTTTAATGTTTACACATTAAGTTAATTTAATCTTGATTCTAAAAATATCAATACTTATACATTATGTCAATTTTATCTTGATTTTAAAGAATTAAAACCAAATAAATATGTTCAAAATTAAAAATTATAAAAATAAAAGTATTTTTTTTTTTAAAATGGGCAAGTAACCTTACGGTTGTACCTTTTTTTATTATATTCACAAATGAAAAAATTAGACGTGGGATCAAAATTTTAAATTTAAAAAGTATAGAAGCTCAATGTTTTAAAATTAAAGTATAAAGATTAAATTTAAATTTAAAAATACAAAAAATTTGACAAATGTAAACCTATATTAAAATCACATACAAACATAGCTCTCACAAATCTAAATATATAATACTATATATTTAAAATAATTTTTAAGAAAAGAAGAAAATAATTGTATACATAATACTAATACTACAAATAATATATATTTTAATATTAGTTAGGAGGAAAATAGATCAATAAAGGATTAAAAATTGATTTGCCATTTGAATCGGTATTTCTCAATATGATACTTATGCCTTTTTTTTTTCTCAATTTAGCTAATTTATCAGTATGTGCACGCTTTTTTTATACCTGGCAAGAAAATGCATCCAACTGAATGTGCTTTCCCGCAACGGTCAATTCCAACAGCTTTTTGAACGTTGGCCGGGCAACAGTAAAAAAAATTATATGCCCACTGGTCCAAAATTTTTCTGAAACACCCCAAACTCGGCCCACGAGCCTTGACCGGATCTGGTATGTTCCCGATGTAAACCGTTTCAAATTCTTTTGTTACTTAGGAAAAACTTGTGTGATTTGGAAGAAAGATCGTTTTGGGTTGGGCTTGAGATGAAAACAAGTTCATTTTATTATTAAAAATTCTATACTTTAAGTGACAAAACATTTGGGCTTTGTTTTAAAATAAATTTACTTAATCTTTTAATAAGTAAAAGTTTGTAAGCTCAATAAATAAAAACAGAATAAAATAATTCTACTGAGGCCTTATTACATCAAATAATTCCCAAAATTGAAATTCAAAATACTTAAAGTAAAATAGTCCAAATAAAAGAAATCTGAACTTCACATGACCTCCACTAAGCATCTGCCGGCCTGGTCCATCATTGGTCGTCACCTGAAACATGTTCCCACAACGGGGTGAGTCAAACAGACTCAATGTGTACACAAACACTAAGTCTTAACAAATTCAGGCATAACAAATCATATTCATACGTATCATAATTTCACATTTAATGATTCAAGATAATGATGCAACCCAAACCCAAACCTAGATGCCATCCGCTACACATCCCGCACCAACTCGCACACCGTGGGGACTACTAAGTCAACCCTCCATCCGCTACACACCATCGAAGGCATCATTGCAATGACGTGCTCATCGCCTATATAAAATTCGTGGCATAGCCACTCAGATAATTGTGTCATGAGACACCACATTCGAGATAATGTAACCAAGTTACCACATTCGGATAATGTGACCAAGTCACCACATTCGAGATAATGTGACCAAGTCACCACATTCGGATAGTGAGACCAAGTCATCACATTCACTTCCCGTTCTCAAATAACCCGAATGCCCCATATTATTCATATCATGCATATCATACTTAAATTCACATTCGTGTCACTTTTCACATGTTAAGTATAACATATTTCGTAATCCTAGTAGGAGTAGAAAAACGTACCTGAGTACTTTGTACCATAACATGGTACTTTAGCCACATTCTTACACTTTCATATTAACACATATATCAAGTTTAAGCCATAAATCTATTAAGATTAGTGTGGGGTACACACGGTACCTTAGCCATATTCTTACACTTTCATATTAACACATTTAATTTAAAACATAGCCATGAACATATTAAAACTTAGAGTAGGGTACACACGGTACCTTAGCCATATTCTTACACTTTCATATTAACACATATAATGAATTAAAGCCGTAAATCTATCAAGATTTAGTGTGGGGTACACACCTGATTCGCTTAACGATTTCACTTGAAATCCCGAAATCCGATCTACTACCTTAGATTTTTAATGCCTACATTCGACCAACATGGTAATATTTAGCAAAGGCCTATTCGGCCATAAAACCAAATCCTAGTAGGATTTGTGTACTTACCTTAATGCCGATTGAATAAAAAATTCAAAATCCCGGAAACTTGTATTCTTCCCCCATTGAAATCGGCTGCTCACTAGATCCCTTGAATCGGTTAGTTTTCAGCTTAAAACACATAATAATAGATCTACTACAAAAATAGGGTCTTGGCCGAATATTCATAGTCACTTACCTTAGGGATCTTAAATCTCGAAATTCACCGAATAACTAGGGAACACGACCTATGGTGTACCTTCGGGAAAAGAACTTCTCCTTCCATGATTCAGCCAAGATTAATAATCGAAATTAGTCCCTAAATTTTGATAAGTCTAAAATATAAAAGAATGGAAACTAAACTTGGATCTTACCCTTATTTGAAGGAATCGATTGCACCTTCACTTCAACCTTGAGAGATTCGCTATGGCTAAATGATGCTCTCACAACTTTCGGCTTTTGGAGGATTAGAAAGAAAAGAGAAGGAAGAATAAAGCTGTAGGAATTTCGACGAGAGAGGAGAATCATTTAAGAAATTGCAAAGGAAGAGTGAATGAATGAATGGCCTTCTCTTCCTTTTATAGTCGAAATTACTAGCTAGAGTCCTTAACTTGGCCACCACTCTTCCTATGTGATAATTATCACTTTATCAAAATAATTAATCCAACAATTATCTCCTAATTAGCCAAATTCTAAAGGAAATAAAACTCCTCTTTTAAGAGCCCACATGCCGTCCACCTCCTCGCTCTTTGTAGCAAAATAAAACTTCTTTTATTTGCTTCCTAAGTGACTCGATCCACAGCCCAAATTCACTTGCATGTGGCGCCATTTCAGAGGCCCTAAGTGGCATCTCAAGCCACTTTTCCAAGCCCAATTGTGTGTCAAATTTCACATACTTTTTCTCTTAAGGCCACCTTGCCTTAATTTCCTCTTTTAAACTTTAAAACTCGACATTTCTAAGACATTTCTAAGTTTCCAAAATTTTCGTTTGGCTCTTTAAACTTGACATTTCCTTACATTTCCTAGTTTCGAAATGTTCACTTTCCTCTTTTGAATCATTTCTAAATCATTTTCCTAGTTTCCATAAATGTTCACTTTCCTCTTTTGAATCATTTCTAAATCATTTTCCTAGTTTCCATAAATGTTCACTTTCCTCTTTTAACTTAGCATTTCCAAAATGTTCACTTTCCTCTTTTAACTTAACATTTCCAAGTTTCCAAAATGTTCACTTTCCTCTTTTGAAACTTAACATTTCTAAATCATTTCTTACATTTCAGGACATTTCCCTACATTTCCTTACATTTCCATACATTTCCATATATTTCCATACATTTCCTTACATTTCCATACATTTCCTTACATTTCCATACATTTCCATACATTTCCTTACATTTCCAAGGTTCTAAAAATGCACACCACATATCACAGTAAACATGCTATTTCATAAAATTAAGCAAAGATGCACACAATGGGATTGAACCTCTTCCTCAAAGTACTTCACTTAATGCCATAACCCTTGCACCTTAGGTGGCGTCCTTGCCACTTTTCCACATCACTTCTTGTTTTTAACTTAAAACCAATAATTGTCCAAAGCTTTCTCTTCCATCCTAGGATTTTAAAACCCTTAATTCACTTCCAAACACTGCCAAAACCTATTACTCATGAATTATGCACAAACGCATAACCCCTAATCTAGGATGTTACAGTTCTACCCTCCTTAAAAATAATTTTGTCCTCGAAATTACTTACTAACAGTCGTACAATCCTTCTCACCGCACTTATGGTTACTGCTGCAAGACTCGATCTTAATAGAACCATCATACTTTCCAAGCAAAATCTCTAAGTTCACGTCCCCGAACTCATTTCTAACGTCGCGATTTAATCGATTAAGAAGTTTTATGTATTAAAAATTTTATTTCACCGATTAACGCGAAGAAGTTTTATGGAAAGAATTTTTTAGAAGTGGTTCTTTCGTATTCATACATGCACACGTCTTTACATTCATACATCCATCAATCAATTATGAACTTTCGTTCATTGGAGAAATGTTGTAGTTTTCATTGTTGTTGTTTTTCCACTACCTAGGGGTATTTTCATAATTTATCTTACAGGGGTATTTTTCGTAATTTATCGAAACAAGGTTCCTTGGTGTTTTTGTCAATGAGGGTATCTTGGAAATTTTGCATTCCCGGGGGTATTTTGGAAAATTTTGAAATCCGAGGGTATTTTGGTAATTAACTCGGGTAAATTTGTAAATCTCAATAAATCAAGGGTATTTCAAAATTTGCAAAAATTGAGGGTTCTTTTTGAGAATTTGTTTTCCAAATCGGTGATGTTGCAAAAATTTTGAAAATTAGGGTCATTTTGATAATTTTGTCAATCGGGGGTATTTTGGTAATTTACAGGTTAGGGGTAATTTCGTAAATTTTTTTTCCATAATCAAGGTATTTTGATATTTTGTAAATTTCGGGTTCCTTTAAGCAAAGTAGTGAAATTTTGATAAGAACTGTGGGTATTTTGAAATTCCATAAACCAAGGGCATTTTCGTAATTTTACCACTAGGGGTATTTTAGTAAATTGGTAAATCAGAAATATTTCAGAAAAATTTAGAAAAATAATCTTTTCAAATCAAGAGGGCAATTTAGAAATTTTAAAACTAGGGTTTTCATAAAAATACGGCTAGTCCCTTTCGGGTTTTAGTTGGGGTTTAACTTGGTGTGTAAGTCCTCTTGGTTAGGGTGAACCGAGGCTACGCACCAGGTAGGATTCGAGTGGAGAGGAGGTGAGTCACTAGGACTGCTTAAATACCAAGCTCCCACCGAAACCAATCCTAGACATGCGCACCATGGTTACCATACCCTAACTCAGCGACTTAACCACATGTTTGTTTAGTTAGGCATTTAAGTCTTATGTTTTTGTTGGGGTACACTAGTCCTAGGGTTCAAATACTTATCAGACTAATCTACGTTGCCATAAAAGCCCATACATTTCACATATTCAAATCACTTTAGAAGTCAGAAGTACTTACCGGTGGATCATGGTTGGAGACTTAGTGGGCCATGCCAGAAAAACCTGAAAATTTTTCAGAAAATTCCTTTTGGACTTATTTTGGAAAACATTTTGGGCCTTAAACCCAAGGCCAAGAGTTTAAAACTGGGCTCTGATACCAAATTGAAACACCCCAAACCTGGCCCACGAGCCTTGACCGGATCTGGTATGTTTCCCGGTGTAAACTGTTTCAAATTCTTTTGTTACTTAGGAAAAACTTGTGTGATTTGGAAGAAAGATCGTTTTGGGTTGGGCTTGAGATGAAAACAGGTTCATTTCATTATTAAAAATCCTTTACTTTAAGTGACAAAACGTTTGAGCTTTGTTTTAAAATAAATTTACTTAATCTTTTAATAAGTAAAAGTTTGTAAGCTCAATAAATAAAAACAGAATAAAATAATTCTACTAAGGCCTTATTACATCAAATAATTCCCAAAATTGAAATTCAAAATACTCAAAGTAAAATAGTCCAAATAAAAGAAATCTGAACTTCACATGGCCTCCACTAAGCATCTGCCAGCCCGGTCCATCACTGCTCGTCACCTGAAACATGTTCCCACAACGGGGTGAGTCAAACAGACTCAATGTGTACACAAACACTAAGTCTTAACAAATTCAGGCATAACAAATCATATTCATACGTATCATAATTTCACATTTGATGATTCAAGATAATGATGCAACCCAAACCCAAACCTAGATACCATCCGCTACACATCCCCTGTACCAACTCGCACAAGTGGGGACTACTAAGTCGACCCTCCATCCGCTACACACCATCGAAGGCGATCATTGCAATGACGTGCTCATCGCCCATATAAAAATCGTGGCATAGCCACAGATAATTGTGTCATGAGACACCACATTCAGATAATGTAACCGAAGTTACCACATTGGATAATGTGAGCGAAGTCACCACATTCGGATAATGTGCCGAAGTCACCACATTCGGATAGTGAGACCAAGTCATCACATTCACTTCCCTTTCTCAAATAACCGAATGCCCCATATTATTCATATCATGCATATCATACTTAAATTCACATTCGTGTCACTTTTCACATGTTAAGTATAACATATTTCGTAATCCTAGTAGGAGTAGGAAACGTGCTGAGTACTTTGTACCATAACATGGTACTTTAGCCACATTCTTACACTTTCATATTAACACATATATCAAGTTTAAGCCATAAATCTATTAAGATTAGTGTTTTATTTGGGTATTAAGAACTATTTTGGACGTAATAAACGGTACCTTAGCCATATTCTTACACTTTCATATTAACATATTTAATTTAAAACATAGCCATGAACATATTAAAACTTAGAACATATTAAAACTTGTAGTAGGGTTCACACGGTACCTTAGCCATATTCTTACACTTTCATATTAACACATATAATGAATTAAAGTAGTAAATCTATCAAGATTTAGTGGGGTACACACTGATTCGCTTAACGATTTCACTTGAAATCCGAAATCAAACCGATCTACTACCTTAGATTTTTAATGCCAACATTAGACCAACATGGTAATATTTAGCAAAGGCCTATTAAACCATAAAACCAAATCCTAGTAGGATTTGTGTACTTACCTTAATGCCGATTGAATAAAAATTCAAAATCCGAAAACTTGTATTCTTCCCCCTTTGAATTCGGCTACTCACTTGATCCCTTGAATCGGTTAGTTTTCAACTTAACACACATAATAATAGATCTACTACAAAAATAGGGTCTTGGCTGAATATTCATAGTCACTTACCTTAAGGATCTTAAATCCGAAATTCACCGAATAACTAGGGAACACGCGACCTATAGTGTACCTTGGAAAAGAACTTCTCCTTCCATGATTGGCCAAGATTAATAATCGAAATTAGTCCCTAAATTTCGATAAGTCTAAAATATAAAAGAATGGAAACTAAACTTGGATCTTACCCTTATTTGAAGGAATCGATTGCACCTTCACTTCAACCTTGAGAGATTGGCTATGGCTAAATGATGCTCTCACAACTTTCGACTTTTGGAGGATTAGAAAGAAAAGAGAAGGAATAATAAAAGCTGAGGAATTTCGGCAGAGAGAGGAGAATCTGCTTAAGAAATTTGGCAAAGGAAGAGTGAATGAATGAATGAATGGCCTTCTCTTCCTTTTATAGCCGAAATTACTAGCTAGAGTCCTTAACTTGGCCACCACTCTTCCTATGTGATAATTATCACTTCATCAAAATAATTAATCCAACAATTATCTCCTAATTAGCCGAAATTCTAAAGGAAATAAAACTCCTCTTTTAAGAGCCCATATACCGTCCACCTCCCTGCTCTTTGTAGCAAAATAAAACTTCTTTTATTTGCTTCCTAAGTGACTCGATCCACAGCCCAAATTCACTTGCATGTGGCGCCATTTCAGAGGCCCTAAGTGGCATCTCAAGCCACTTTTCCAAGCCCAATTGTGTGTCAAATTTCACATACTTTTTCTCTTAAGGCCACCTTGCCTTAATTTCCTCTTTTAAACTTTAAAACTCGACATTTCTAAGACATTTCTAAGTTTCCAAAATTTTCGTTTGGTTCTTTAAACTTGACATTTCCTTACATTTCCTAGTTTCCAGAAATGTTCACTTTCCTCTTTTGAATCATTTCTAAATCATTTTCCTAGTTTCCATAAATGTTCACTTTCCTCTTTTGAATCATTTCTAAATCATTTTCCTAGTTTCCATAAATGTTGACTTTCCTCTTTTTAACTTAGCATTTCCAAAATGTTCACTTTCCTCTTTTAACTTAACATTTCCAAGTTTCCAAAATGTTCACTTTCCTCTTTTTGAAACTTAACATTTCTAAATCATTTCTTACATTTCCAGGACATTTCCCTACATTTTCTTACATTTCCCTACATTTCCTTACATTTCCATACATTTCCATACATTTCCTTACATTTCCATACATTTCCTTACATTTCCATACATTTCCATACATTTCCTTACATTTCCAAGGTTCTAAAAATGCACACCACATATCACAGTAAACATGCTATTTCATAAAATTAAGCAAAGATGCACACAATGGGATTCGAACCTCTTCCCTCAAAGTACTTCACTTAATGCCATAACCCTTGCACCTTAGGTGGCATCCCTTACCACTTTTCCACATCACTTCTTGTTTTTAACTTAAAAACTAATAATTGTCCAAAGGTTTCTCTTCCATCCTAGGATTTTAAAAACCCTTAATTCACTTCCAAACACTGCCAAAACCTACTACTCATGAATTATGCACAAACGCATAACCCCTAATCTAGGATGTTACAGTTCTACCCTCCTTAAAAATAATTTTGTCCTCGAAATTACTTACTAACAGTCGTACAATCCTTCTCACCGCACTTATGGTTCACAGCTGACTCGATCTTAATAGAACATCATACTTTCCAAGCAAAATCTCTAAGTTCACGTCCTCGAACTCATTTCTAACGTCGCGATTTAATCGATTAAGAAGTTTTGTGTATTAAAAATTTTGTTTCACTGATTAACTGCGAAGAAGTTTTATGGAAAGAATTTTTTTTAGAAGTGGTTCTTTCGTATTCATACATGCACACAGTCTTTACATTCATACATCCATCAATCAATTATGAACTTTCGTTCATTCAGAGAAATGTTGTAGTTTTCATTGTTGTTGTTTTTCCACTACCCAGGGGTATTTTCATAATTTGTCCTACAGGGGTATTTTTCGTAATTTATCGAAACAAGGTTCCTTAGTGTTTTTGTCAATGAGGGTATCTTGGAAATTTTGCATTCCCGGGGGTATTTTGGAAAATTTTAAAATCTGAGGGTATTTTGGTAATTAACCCGGGTAAATTTGTAAATCTCAATAAATCAAGGGTATTTCAAAATTTGCAAAACTTGAGGGTTCTTTTTGAGAATTTGTTTTCCAAATCGGTGATGTTGCAAAAATTTTGAAAATCAGGGTCATTTTGGTAATTTTGTCAATCGGGGGTATTTTGGTAATTTACAGGTTAGGGGTAATTTCATAAATTTTTTTCCATAATCAAGGTATTTTGATATTTTGTAAATTTAGGGTTCCTTTAAGCAAAGTAGTGAAATTTTGATAAGAACTGTGGGTATTTTGAAATTCCATAAACCAAGGGTATTTTCTTAATTTTACCACTAGGGTATTTTAGTAAATTGGTAAATCGAAATATTTAGAAAAATTTATAAAAATAATCTTTTCAAATCAAGAGGGTAATTTAGAAATTTTAAAACTAGGGTTTCCATAAAATACGGCTAGTCCCTTTCGGGTTTTAGTTAGGGGTTTAACTTGTGTGTAAGTCCTCTTGGTTAGGGTAAGCAGAGGCTACGCACTGTAGGATTCGAGTGGGAGGAGGTGAGTCACTAGGACTGCTTAAATACCAAGCTCCCACGAAACCAATCCTAGACATGCGCACCATGGTTACCACACCTAACTCAATGACTTAACCACGAGTTTGTTTAGTTAGGCATTTAAGTCTTATGTTTTTGTTGGGGTACACTAGTCCTAGGGTTCAAATACTTATCAGACTAATCTACGTTGCCATAAAAGCCCATACATTTCACATATTCAAATCACTTCATAAGCCAGAAGTACTTACCTAGTGGACTGCGAGTCGGAGACTTAGTGGGCCATGCCAGAAAAACCTGAAAATTTTTTCGAAAATTCCTTTTGGGCTTACTTTGGAAAAGGTCTTGGGCCTTAAACCCAAGGTCGAGAGTTTAAAACTGGGCTCTGATACCAAATTGAAACACCCCAAACCCGGCCCACGAGCCTTGATCGGATCTAGTATGTTCCCCGGTGTAAACTGTTTCAAATTCTTTTGTTACTTAGGAAATATTTGTGTGATTTGGAAGAAAGATCGTTTTGGGTTGGGATTGAGATGAAAACAGGTTCATTTCATTATTAAAAATCCTTTACTTTAAGTGACAAAATGTTTGGGCTTTGTTTTAAAATAAATTTACTTAATCTTTTAATAAGTAAAAGTTTGTAAGCTCGATAAATAAAAATAGAATAAAATAATTCTACTAAGGCCTTATTACATCAAATAATTCCCAAAATTGAAATTCAAAATACTTAAAGTAAAATAGTCCAAATAAAAGAAATCAGAACTTCACATGGCCTCCACTAAGCATCTGCCGGCCCAGTCCATCACTGGTCGTCACCTGAAGCATGTTCCCACAACGGGGTGAGTCAAACAGACTCAATGTGTACACAAACACTAAGTGTTAACAAATTCAGGCATAACAAATCATATTCATACGTATCATAATTTCACATTTGATGATTCAAGATAATGATGCAACCCAAACCCAAACCTAGATGCCATCCGCTACACATCCCGTACCAACCTTTGCACAGTAGGGACTACTAAGTCAACCCTCCATCCGCTACACACCATCGAAGGCGTCGCTACGATCGGCGTGCTCATCATATATATAAAATCGTGGCATAGCCACTCAGATAATTGTGTCATGAGACACCACATTCAAGATAATGTAACCGAAGTTACCACATTCGGATAATGTGACCGAAGTCACCACATTTAGATAATGTGACCAAGTCACCACATTCAGATAGTGAGACCGATGTCATCACATTCACTTCCCTTTCTTAAATAACCGAATGCCCCATATTATTCATATCATGCATATCATACTTAAATTCACATTCGTGTCACTTTTCACATGTTAAGTATAACATATTTCGTAATCCTAGTAGGAGTAGGAAAATGTACCTGAGTACTTTATACCATAACATGGTACTTTAGCCACATTCTTACACTTTCATATTAACACATATATCAAGTTTAAGCCATAAATCTATTAAGATTAGTGTGGGTACACACGGTACCTTAGCCATATTCTTACACTTTCATATTAACACATTTAATTTAAAACATAGCCATGAACATATTAAAACTTAGAGTAGGGTACACACGGTACCTTAGCCATATTCTTACACTTTCATATTAACACATATAATGAATTAAAGTCAGTAAATCTATCAAGATTTAGTGAGGGTACACACTGATTCGCTTAACGATTTCACTTGAAATCCGAAATCGATCTACTACCTTAGATTTTAATGCCTACATTCGGCCAACATGGTAATATTTAGCAAAGGGCTATTCGCCATAAAACCAAATCCTAGTAGGATTTGTGTACTTACCTTAATGCCAATTGAATAAAAATTCAAAATCCGAAAACTTGTATTCTTCCCCTTTGAAATCGGCTACTCACTAGATCCCTTGAATCGGTTAGTTTTCGACTTAAAACACATAATAATATATCTACTACAAAAATAGGGTCTTGGCGAATATTCATAGTCACTTACCTTAAGGATCTTAAATCCCGAAATTCACCGAATAACTAAGGAACACGCGGCCTATGGTGTACCTTCGGGAAAAGAACTTCTCCTTCCATGATTCGGCCAAGATTAATAATAAAAATTAGTCCCTAAATTTTGATAAGTCTAAAATATAAAAGAATGGAAACTAAACTTGGATCTTACCCTTATTTGAAGGAATCGATTGCACCTTCACTCCAACCTTCAGAGATTCGGCTATGGCTAAATGATGCTCTCACAACTTTCGGATTTTGGAGGGATTAGAAAGAAAAGAGAAGGAAGAATAAAACTGTCAGAATTTCGGCAGAGAGAGGGGAATCTGCTTAAGAAATTCAGCAAAGGAAGAGTGAATGAATGAATGAATGGCCTTATCTTCCTTTTATAGCCGAAATTACTAGCTAGAGTCCTTAACTTGGCCACCACTCTTCCTATGTGATAATTATCACTTTATCAAAAGAATTAATCCAACAATTATCTCCTAATTAGCCGAAATTCTAAAGGAAATAAAACTCCTCTTTTAAGAGCCCACATGCCGTCCACCTCCCTGCTCTTTGTAGCAAAATAAAACTTCTTTTATTTGCTTCCTAAGTGACTCGATCCTTGGCCCAAATTCACTTGCATGTGGCGCCATTTCCAGAGGCCCTAAGTGGCATCTCCAAGCCACTTTTCCAAGCCCAAATATGTGTCAAATTTCACATACTTTTTCTCTTAAGGCCACCTTGCCTTAATTTCCTCTTTTAAACTTTAAAACTCGACATTTCTAAGTCATTTCTAAGTTTCCAAAAATTTTCGTTTGGTTCTTTAAACTTGACATTTCCTTACATTTCCTAGTTTCCAGAAATGTTCACTTTCCTCTTTTGAATCATTTCTAAATCATTTTCCTAGTTTCCATAAATGTTCACTTTCCTCTTTTGAATCATTTCTAAATCATTTTCCTAGTTTCCATAAATGTTGACTTTCCTCTTTTAACTTAGCATTTCCAAAATGTTCACTTTCCTCTTTTAACTTAACATTTCCAAGTTTCCAAAATGTTCACTTTCCTCTTTTTGAAACTTAACATTTCTAAATCATTTCTTACATTTCCAGGACATTTCCCCACATTTTCTTACATTTCCCTACATTTCCTTACATTTCCATACATTTCCATACATTTCCTTACATTTCCATACATTTCCTTACATTTCCATACATTTCCATACATTTCCTTACATTTCCAAGGTTCTAAAAATGCACACCACATATCACAGTAAACATGCTATTTCATAAAATTAAGCAAAGATGCACACAATGGGATTTGAACCTCTTCCCTCAAAGTACTTCACTTAATGCCATAACCCTCGTACCTTAGGTGGCGTCCCTTGCCACTTTTCCACATCACTTCTTATTTTTAACTTAAAAACCAATAATTGTCCAAAGCTTTCTCTTCCATCCTAGGATTTTAAAAACCCTTAATTCACTTCCAAACACTGCCAAAACCTACTACTCATGAATTATGCACAAACGCATAACCCCTAATCTAGGATGTTACATTTTCCCTATAAATACCACCCAAATTTACCTTTTTTCACTCACATCCTATTCTCTCAAATATTTCTGTTCTCTTTACTCTCTAAATTCTCCCGATTTTCTCAAGCTCTTATTCTAAACTTTTCGATATTCTTGTTTAAAAATATTAGTTTTTTTAATCATTTCATTTGGATTAAGTTTTCACGAATGGAAACCTCAAGTACATTTCTGTTCTTCAAGTAGTAATGGTAAAATGAAATTTTAAATTTTGTTATTTTCAATTAAGTTAAATTGAAAGTTTTTTTTAATATTTTAAAATAAATAGGTGGATGATCGTGTTTTGGAGAGGATCATACATAATTTGGCAAAGCCTCTGATCATCAAAATTCATGGTTACTTGTAAGAGGTGAGATTCTTGCATATGTCTCGTATGCTCGGGAGCTGAAAACTTGATCCTACACTCATCAGCGTGTTGGTTGAAAGATGGAGGCCTGATACACACACTTTCCATCTTCCATGCAACGAGTGTACAATCACACTCGAGGACATAACGTTACAACTCGGCCTGCTGGTGGATGGACCAGTCGTCACGAGATCAGCGATCATTCTCGGTAAAGAGGACCTCTGCACGACATTATTGGGGAAATTCTTAAACTTGTTTGAAGGTGGCCAGATACGGATGAAGTGGTTGGAGACCAATTTGAAGAAGCTTGCTCCGCACGCGATCGAAGTCGTCAAAGAGCAATACGCCTTAGTATTCATCTTGAGGTTAATCGGGGGCATTTTAATGCCTGATAAATCTCAAAATTTGGTGCATGTAAGGTGGCTACTACACCTAGTGGACTTCAAAAAATGCAAACAAAAAAGTTAGGGATCAACTGTGTCGATCACGTTGTATCGGGAGTTGTCTCGGGCGACAGAACTAGATAAGATGGCAATCGGTGGTTGCTTACTTCTGCTATAGTCGTAGGCTTGGTGGCGACTACTGTTTCTACGTCCTCGAGTGAGTGACCTATACATGTTCCCGTTGGGGACAAGGTAAAAATTATTTGTTAATAAATATGTAGATTGTATAGTAATTTTTATTTATTTATTATATGTTTGAACTAGCATATTGCTTATACAAGTGGAACCATAGGCCTAGTTATGTGAGACTACCTGACCAATTAGAAGATATTAAGATGCTGTTAGATCAACGGATGGAAGTTGAGGTTAGTTACTTATTCTTTTGAACCTATATTAAGTACACAACGATTTGTAAAATAAAATTTTGTAAATAATGGAATTTACAATTGTGCACTTCAGTTTTAACAAATGTCATATGCCGACACCGATATCATATCTTGCATCTTGTCAAAATTATTAGTCAATTGAAGGATGTGGGATGTGAAGGTTTCATTGATAGTGTACGCTTCAGTGGAAATGCATGAATGGGATCAGGTGATGTGACAATTCGAGTGGAGGAAAAAAAATTCCACCGCCAATGCGACCCATGGATGAGTAGCACAAGGTTGACCTTTGAGGGAAGAACGACGGGGATTGGAAAGAGATTAACAAGGACTACATCGACACTTGGGATCGTAGGATGGAATTCTTACCCATCAGTGAACCATTTCTCTCATTGGACACGACATCCTTTTTGGAGTACATGCCATGGTTCAGAATCACCGGGAAGTTGTATCTACTATCAGTGGACATGAGGTGTAACAACCCATTTTTAGTCAAATTGAAATAGTGGTTTTGGAGCCACAAATGTGAGGTTAAAATAATTATCTTATTATTATTTTAATTACTAAATCATGATAGTATGATTGTGTGAAAATTTCATTAAGAAATTTTATCGTTTGAGTGCTTAATTTGATAAAAAGGACTAAATCGCGTAAAGTGTAAAACTTAAGTTATATTGGCTAAAGGTGTCTAATAGCTATGGAACCTTAAAGTGGAGGTCCTTATGTGGTAAATAGCCCATTAATGAGATAGTGGATGATAGTGGCTTGGTATTTGGTGTAATTAATAAGTATTTTTAAGGTTAATTAAATAATTTAGTAATTAATGTTAAAATAAATGAAAACAAAACAAGGTATCATCTTTTTCTTCTTTATCTTCAACCAAAACTAGGGCAAAAAGAAGCCATTTTCATCCTTTACATTCGGCCAAGCTTGTGTGTGCAATTGGTGAGTGATTTTTGTCCCGTTTTTAATGACTTCTATGTTTCGGAGTCGTTGTAGCTTAATCTAGCTAGCCCAGGGACTATTTTGAAAAATTGTTAAAGGTTTATGGTTTTATATTGATGAATATGTGTGTATTATGATGTTTGATGATAGAAATTGTATGGTTGTTAGATAAACAACATTTGTAAAGTGTTTTTTGATAAAATTGTCAATTAGGGATTTATTTGTGAAATAAGGAAATTTTGTCATAAAAATGTAAAATAAATAAAAAATATGGTCTACTATGATAATAAGGGACATTCAGCTAGCTTGGGGTAGGGACCTAATTGCATGAATTTGTATTTTTATGAGCTAAGGACTAAATTGTAAAGATGTTAAACTATTAGCGGTAAAAGTATAATTTTTCCATAATGTGATTTTTGGGCTAAATTGAATAGATTGTAAATTGAATAAGTTAAATTTGATATTATGTAGATAAAGAAAAATGAAGTTCGAATCTAGATCGGGGGAAAAATAAAGTATTGGACTAGTCAATCGATTTCGTCATTTTGTGAATCGAGGTAAGTTCGTATGTTAATAAGCATTATTATAATTGTGTTTTAAATGCTTTATTATTGAAATAATTGTGAATACGACCTTACGGATATGTTCGACGAAGATTCGACAATGTGAAATTCCGGTTGAACCTTAGGAATAGATTAGGATACAAATGACATGTCATTAGGGGTTATGTAATTTGGGTGCTGGTCCATACGTCCTATCGGTGGCTGATTTATCTGGTATGTGTTGCAGATTCTCGTCAGCTTGTGTGAGCAGCACTGTATAGCTTCGTCATGATCGTCAGCTTGTGTGAGCAGACCCATTGATAGCTCGAGAGTGAGCATTATATGAGATATGAGATTGAGATAGCTTCAGCTATGTATTGGCACTTAGGGTGCGAGATTCCTGAGTATCTGATATTATTCCAAATCGTTCAATGAATATAACAAAGATATGAATGAGTATGAGATTGATACAAGTTGGTACAGGTATGTACATGAAGCATACAAGCATTGAATCGAAGAAACTTGTGAAATTCATATATAACATTGTGAATGAAAATATGATAGGTTTGTGGACCAATATGAGTTATATTATGACATGTTTAATTGTTTAAATTGTGTATATAAGGTAAGTTGAGTTTATTACTATATGAACTTACTAAGCTTTATATCTTAATCTGTTTACTTTTCCATGTTTTATAGTGAATATCGAAGCTTGCTCGGACTTGGGATTCGTCGGAGATCTCATCACACTATCCAGCTATCACTTTGGTACTTTTGAATTTATGTATTTGGTTATATGGCATGTATAGGAGTTGAGGTCATTTTGGTATATATGTTAGTCATGGATTTAGCCATTTGATTTGGCTTGTAAATGATGAATGGTTAGATATGTGTATAGCCATGTGAATTGGCTTAGTTTGGCCTGCTTGGTGAGATATATATATATATATATGTGTGTGTGTGTGCAAATAGATTTTTGATTTGTTGTGTATAAATGCTTCTTGTGAATTGGTATTTGGAGTACCAAATGGTTGAAATTTGAAATTGGTATGCTTGTGGTTTTAGGTAAAGTGATGTATAATTGAAAGTAACCATATTGATGATTTGAGAATGTGGATTTGGTATAAAGTTGAATGGCTTATTGTGATACTTGTGTGTATTGTGATTGATGGTATTGATATAGCATGAATTGAACTTGGTTTAGATGAGTTTAAATGCCATTTGAAGATGTGGTCATATGCAAATTTGGTTAGTATAGGTGAATGTAAGATTGGGTGAGAAAGATGGTTAGGAAAATAGCCTATTTTTGTCCACACGGGCAGAGACACGGACGTGTGTCTCAGCCGTGTGTGACACACGGTTAGGTGACATAGCCGTGTGTCCCCTGGTTTTTAATTAGAAACCAATTTAGTATGCTCCACACGGCCCAGCACACGGGCGTGTGACTTGGCCGTGTGGCATAAGTCAATATATCCTACAGTTTTGGCATGACCTATCACACGGGCGTGTGTGGCCATTTCAAAGGGCACACGGGCTAGTCATACGAGCGTATGTGTTGGTCATGTGACCTAAGTCAGAGAGCTACACGGGGTCAGACATGGGCTAGGACACAGCCATGTGATCCCATTTCGAATGTCCACATGGGCGTATGTCCCCTGTATTTTGAAAAATTTTCTATGTTTTTCCAAAAATTTCTTTCGTTGTCAGTTTAGTCCCGAACCACTTCTAATGCATGTTTTGGGCCTCGTAGGCTCGTATTAGGGACAATGTGATTAATTATGAATGATTATTATTTAGATATGAAAAGTGTATGCCTATTTGTGTAATAAGTCTGGTAATACTTTGTAACCCTATTCTGACGATGAATACAAGTTAGGGGTGTTACATTTATTGGTATCAAAGCTACGGTTTAGTCGATTCTAGAAAAAACGTAGGGAGTGAGAGTCTAGCTATCATGCCATATATAACCTGTGATAGTGTGGTATCTCCTGACAGTTTAAATTGTGTTTTTCATATAGTAATGGATCCCAATCGAACAGTGGCTAATGGTGTTGAGAGTTATGCGCCAGCCTCCGTTCACGGAGTAGCGTAGTCTGAGTCGAGACCTGTATCGGGTAGTCAAAGAGGAGAGGCTAAGGAAGCCTTATTCCAAATAATGAATGAATGGTTTACTGAGTTTGTCCGAACTAATCCGACTGCTTAGCAACCTACACCCCACCTATTCCCTAACTAGTTGCCGTAGCTCCTCAAGGTTTGGAACCTTTACGTTTGAGTAAGCCGCCTGTGGATAAAATTCAAAAGTATGGGGCTGAAGAGTTTAGAGCTACAATCGATGATGATCCTAAGAGAGCCAAGTTTTGGCTTGAGAATACGATTCGAGTATTTGATGAACTTTCTTGCACGCCAACTGAATGTGTTAAATGTGTTGTATCACTTCTGAGAGACACTGCATATCAGTGGTGGAACATTTTGAAATTTGTGGTACCGAGAGAAAGGGTCACGTGGGAATTCTTTCAGATCAAGTTCAGAAAGAAATTCATAAGTCAATGGTTTATCGATCAAAAAGCAAAGACTTTTTAGAACTGAAATAGGGTCGTATGTCTGTGACCGAGTATGAAAGAGAATTTGTGAGACTCAGTAAATATGCTCGAGAATGTTTTTCCACTGAGGCAATTATGTGTAAGCGATTCAAAGACGGGTTAAACGAAGATATCAGACTACTAGTCGAGATTCTGGAATTGAAAGAATTTGTTGTGTTAGTTGACAGAGCTTGTAAAGCCCCAGAACTTGGGAAAGAAAAGAGAAAAGCTGATTTCGAGGCTAGAGATTTGAGAAAGAGGTCGATAAGTAAACCCTATCACTTTTCGTCAAAGAAATCATGGGATTCGTATAATCGTTCGACAACTTTAGTTGGTTATTCTAATAGAGATTGTGGGAAGCAACACACGAGCCCTAAAGCCCAAGCCACTTTAGTATTGAGTGTTGGTAGTGTTAGAACCAACAAACCCGAGTGTCAACAGTGTGGAAGATGACATTTTGGAGACTGTTGGATGAATAACAAAGCTTGTTTCAAATGTGGCTCGCTAGATCACGTTATTCGGGATTGTCCTAAGTTAACCGAGAAAGATAATTTTTAGAATGCAAGACCGAGCAACACACTGCTAGAGGGAGACCACCTAAAAATACGGGAAATGTGACTAGTAGAAAAGTTGTGACAAAAGATTCTGCTATGAGATCCGAGGCTTGAACACCAGGCAGAGCTTATGCTATTCGCGCTCGCGAAGATGCGTTATCACCAGATGTTATCACCGATACATTTTGTCTCTATGACACTAATTTAATTGCCTTGATTGATCCTGGATTGACTCATTCCTATGTCTGTATGAATTTAGTGTATAGTAAGAATTTACTTGTTGAGTTTACTGCATTTGTGATTAAAGTATCGAACCCCTTAGGCAAGTATGTCCTAGTTGATAAAGTTTGCAAGAATTGTCCTTTGATGACTCCTATTTTTTGGCTGATTTGATGCTTTTACCGTTTAATGAATTTGATGTGATTTTGGGTATGGATTGGTTGACTCTGGATGATGCTATTGTGAATTGTAGATGAAAGACTATTGAATTGATATGTCAAAATAATGAAATTCTTCAAATTGAATTTGATGAGTCGAGTGAGCTGTCTATAGTGATATTGACAATATTAGCTCAAAAATATATGAGAAAAGGTTACGATGCTTATCTTGCGTATGTGCTGGATACAAAAGTGTCTAAATAAAAAATTGAATCAGTACTAGTAGTTTGTGAATATTTGGATGTGTTTCCAGAAGAGTTGCCTGGGTTGCCACCGATCAGAGAAGTTGAGTTTGCTATTGATTTAGTACTGGGAACATCACCGATATTGATAGCTTTGTACAGAATGACTCCAACAGAATTGAAAGAGTTGAAATCTTAGTTGGAAGAGTTAACAGATAGATGTTTTACATGACCTAGTTTTTTGCCCTAGGGTGTACCAGTTCTATTCGTAAAGAAGAAAGATGGATCGATGAGACTGTGTATTGACTATCATCAGCTCAACAAGGTTACAAGTAAGAATAAGATCCTTTACTGAGAATTGATGGTTTGTTTGATCAGTTGAAAGGAGCAATAGTATTTTCAAAGATTGATCTGTGATCTGGTTATTATCAGTTGAGAGTTAAAGATTCGGATGTGCCGAAAACTGTGTTCAGAACAAGGTACAGGCATTATGAATTTCTTGCTATGCCATCCAGATTAACTAATCTCCTTAGATTTTATGGATTTGATGAATCGAATCTTTAGACTGTATTTAGACAGATTTGTTGTTGTATTCATTGATGGCATTCTGATCTATTCCTGAGATGAGTCTGAACATGCTAAACATTTGAGAATTATATTACAAACATTGAGAGATAAGAAATTGTTTGATAAATTCAGCAAATGCTAGTTTTGGCTCAGAGAGGTTGGATTTTTAGGGCATATTGTTTCAGCGGAAGGTATACGAGTTGATCTGAGTAAGATTTTAGAAGTTGTTGACTAGAAACCACCAAAAAACGTGTTTGAATTTAGAAGCATTCTAGGATTAGCTGGCTACTATCGTTGTTTTGTAAAAGGGTTCTCAATGATTGCTACCCAATGACTCGATTTCTATAGAAATATGTGAAGTTCGAGTGGTCTAAGAAATGCCAACAGAGTTTTGAAAAGTTAAAAGCATTTTTAACTGAGGAACCAGTTTTAGTTCAACCTAAGTCAGGTGAAGAGTTTGTGATTTTCAGTGATGCGTCATTTAACGGTTTGGGATGTGTTTTGATGTAAGAAGGCAAAGTGATAGCTTATGCTTCCAGACAATTGAAGTAGCATGAAAAGAATTATCCGACGCATGACTTAGAGTTTGCTGCTATTGTGTTTGCATTGAAAATTTGGCGACATCATTTATTCGGTGAGAAGTGTCATATCTTTACAGACCACAAGAGTTTGAAGTATATAATGACTCACAAATATTTGAATTTGCGACAACGAAGATGGCTCGAGTTGTTAAAAGATTATGAGTTAGTGATAGATTATCATTCGGGGAAGTGAATGTAATTGCAGATGCTCTGAGTAGAAAATCTTTATTTGCTTTGTGAGTGATGAATATGCAGTTAACCTTGTCTGATGATGATTCGATTTTAGCTAAGTCAAAAGCTAAGCCGGTATTTCTTCAACAAATTTATGAAGCTCAAAAGTGTGACAACGAATTGCAAGCTAAAAGAGTACAGTGCGAGTCGACTACTGATTTAGACTATCAGATCGGATTCAATGATTATTTGATGTTCCAAGATAGAATTTGTGTACTGATAAATTCTAAGCTTATTCAAAAAATTCTACACAAAGCACACAGTGGTTGTTTATCTGTTCATCCGGGGAGTACTAAAATGTACAATGATTTGAAACAGTTGTATTGGTGGTCGAGCATGAAACGAGACATTTTAGAGTTTGTGCCGGGATGCTTAGTTTATCAACAAGTCAAAGCTGAACATCAAGTACCTTTAGGATTACTGTGACCAATGATGATACCAGAGTGGAAATGGGATAGAGTTACGATGGATTTCGTATTGAGGTTACCCCTATCTTCAAAAAAGAAAGATGCTATCTGGATTGTCGTTGATCGTTTGACAAAATCGGCACATTTTATTCTGGTACATACAGATTTTTCGCTTGATAGATTAGCTTAATTGTACATCTATGAGATTTTCAGATTGCACAGGGTGTCAGTTTCTATTATTTCGGATACAGGTTCGAGGATTACGTCGCGATTTTGGAAGAAATTGCAAGAAGCTTTGGGTACGTGATTGCACTTTAGTACTGCTTTTCATCCTCAAACCAACGGTCAGTCTGAGAGAGAAATTCATATTCTCGAAGATATGCTTCATTGCTGTGTTTTAGAATTTGAAGGCAACTGGAAAAATATTTACCGTTGGTTGAATTCGCGTATAACAACAGTTTTCAATCGAGCATAAAGATGGCACCGTATGAAGCATTGTATGGTTACAAATGCTGAACTCCATTGTACTAGACTGAGCCTAGTGAGAAAAAGATTCACGGGTTTGATTTGGTTCAAGAGACAGAAGAGAAAGTAAAACTAATTCGCGACAATTTGAAAGCAGCTTCAGATCGACAGAAATCGTATGCGGATTTGAAACGCAAAAATATTGAATTTCAAATAGGCGGAAGAGTAGTTTTGAATGTATCTCTGTGGCAGAAGATTCTTCGTTTTGGATGCAAGGGAAAATTGAGTCCGAGATTTATCGGGTTGTATGAGATTATTGATAGATCAGATCCGTCACGTGTAATTTCTTCAACAGAAATTGAAATTCAGCCTGATATGACGTATAACGAAGAACTGATCAGAATTTTGGCTCGAGAGATTAAAGAGTTGAGAAATAAAAGCATAGCTTTAGTGAAAGTACTTCAGCAATGTCACGGTGTCAAAGAAGCTACGTGGGAACCCGAGGAAGCTATGAGAAAAAAATACCCTAACCTATTTTCTGGTAAGATTTTCGGGGACGAAAATTCTTAAAGGAGGAGAGTTGTAACAACTAGTTTTTAGTCAAATTGGAACAGTGGTTTTGGGACCACAAATCTGAGGTCAAAATAATTATCTTATTATTATTTTAATTTCTAAAGCATGATAGTATGATTGTGTGAAAATTTCGTTAAGAAATTTTATCGTTTGAGTGCTTAATTTGATAAAAAGGACTAAATCGCATAAAGTGTAAAACTTGAGTTCTATTGGCTAAAGGTGTCTAAAAGCTATGAAACCTTAAAGTGGAGGTCCTTATGTGGTAAATAGCCCATTAATGAGATATTGGATGATAGTGGCTATTTGGTGTAAGTAATAAGTATTTTTAAGGTTAATTAAGTAATTTAGTAATTAATGTTAAAATAAATGAAACAAAACAAGGTATCATCTTTTTCTTCTTCATCTTCAACTGAAACTAGGGAAAAAAGAAGCCATTTTCGTCCTTTACATTCGGCCAAGCTTGTGTGTGCAATTGGTGAATGATTTTTATCCCGTTTTTAGTGATATTTATGTTTTCAGAGTTATTGTAGCTTAATCTATCTAGCCTAGGGACTATTTTGCAAAAATATTAAATTTTTAGGGTTTTTCCATTGATGAATATGTGTGTATTTTGATGTTTGATGATAGAAATTGTATGGTTGTTTTTAGATAAACAACATTTGTAAAGTGATTTTTGATAAAATTGTCAATTAGGGATTTATTTGTGAAATGTGAAAATTTAGTGGTAAAATGTGAAATAAATGAAAAATATGGGCTACTATGATAATAAGGGAAATTTGGCTAGCTTGGGTAGGGACCTAATTGCATGAATTTGTATTTTCATGAGCTAAACACTAAATTGTAAAGATGTTAAACTATTAGGGGCAAAACTGTAATTTTTCCATAATGTGATTTTTGGAATAAATTGAAAAGATTGTAAATTGAATAAGTTAAAGTTGATATTATATAGATCAAGAAAAACGAACTTCGAATCTAGATCGGGGGAAAAACAAAGCATTGGACTAGTCGATCCATTTCGTTGTTTTTGTGAATCGAGGTAAGTTCATATGTTAATAAGCATTATAATTGTGTTTTAAATGCTTTATTATTGAAATAATTGTGAATACGACGTTATGGATATGTTTGATGAAGATTCGGCAATGTGAAATCCCGGTTGAGCATTAGGAATAGATTAGGATACAAATGACATGTCATTAGGGGCTATGTGATTTGGGTGCTGGTCCGTACGTCCTACCGGTGGTGAGTTATCCAACATGTGTTGCGGATTCTCATCAGCTTGTGTGAGCAGCACCGTGTAGCTTCGTCATGACCATCAGCTTGTGTGAGCAGATGTAACACCCCAAACCTGACCTAGAAGTTAGGCCCGAATCCGAAATGTCACATTAAAGGCACACTTCAAAACGATTTTACTAATTAACAATTTAAAGCCCAAAAGCCCAAAATCCTTGAGTCTTGTTAAGTAATGATAAAAGCCCATTTTATTATTTTAAGCACTTCGGAAACCAAGTTTAAACATACTAAATTTACTTAGGTTTAATACTTAAGTAAACAGTTGAAAACAGTAAACCCAAAATCCAAAGTCAAATCGGAGTACAATGCCTTATTACATCCAACTAAAATAAAGCAATTAAAACCATATTTTTGAAACAAATAAATAAAAATTTAAACATCTCGTAGTGTGGCCATCTCCGAGTCCTCTCCCACGTCCGGCCGTCTACTGAGGATCACCTGAAACATTAAATAAAGGGTGTGAGTTTCGAAACTCAGTGTGTACAACCTTTGGCAATCAAATCAACATACAAATATTCACATTGGGCCTAAGCCTTATCAAAATCGATGGTCTTGGCCTTAGCCCACAATGACCTTATATCATATCATATCATATGCAAAACAAGGTAATGCAAAACCCTCCCCAAAAATCCATCCGCTACACACACCATTTCCCTTCCAACCAATACACACCTGTGGGGATTTCTCAATCGACCCACCCATCCTTTACACACCAAAGGTAGCACTCACAACGACACTACTCAACGTTGTAGCAAAGCTGCTAATCATATAATGGGCTTAAAGCCACTGGTGGATCCACAGTCGTCAAACGACTACACGATCCTCAAATTCTTCCTCCGTACCATAATTTCCACCCATATGCAACCTAAACAAAATATCGTATGAATGCAACATGCATAAGAGTAACATCCACAAAACTCATACTCATCACATAGGGGTATTTTCGTCATTTCACAACCCAAGGGTATTTCCATAAATCTACTCTATAGGGGTATTCAGGTAATATTGAAGAATAGAGGTGTTTTGGAAATTTTGTAAATCAGGGTTGTTTTGGTAATTCTGCAAATCAAGGGTATTCTGGTAATTTCACAATTCGGGCTATTTTAGTAAATTTTCAAACTAAGGGTATTTTGGGTATTTTCAAATCAGGGGTATTTTAGTAATTTTACAAATCTGGGGGTATTTGGTCCCTCTTAGGTTTTAGTTATGAACTTTGGCCCATTAACAAGTCCTTGCGGTTAAAGTGAACAGATACTATGCACCAGGTAGGATTCCAGAGAAGTGGAGGTGGGCCGCTAGGGCCGCTTAAGTACCAAGCTCTCCCTAGATCCAATCCTAGACATGCATATGTCCGTTGCCACACTCTAGCCCAGCGACTTGTCCACGGGCATGTTTAATGATTAGAAGAGTTTTATGTTATTCAAGAGTTTGCAAAACTAGGCCTAGAGTCCATTAAACCCTAGCATATATTTCTAGAATCTCATAAGGCCCATTAAGCCCATTTCATGTCATATAGCCCATTAAGCCAATTTCATGCTCATATAGCCCATCAAACCAATTTCATGCTCATATAGCCCATTGGGTTCAATTACGATCCAATCATACAACCATTCATGCCAATTCATTATTGATGCTTTATTTACGATTATTCTCTAGATCTGCACCCAAACGTGTATCATCAAAAACAAGTGACTCATATTCCACATAAGTCACCTCTATAAGCCATATTGCATTCGACCATTTACTAAACCAAAATCGAGACAAGTGCACTTACCTCTTTGCTAATGATCTTTACCACGCTTGCGATCTTTGAACCCTATCCTTGTTATTATAGGTTTAACGATTAGGAAAAGTTAGATAGCCCTTTCGATTTTACCGAACATACGAAAGGAAAATTGACTAAGTACTTACCCAAGAAGCAATCGGCCAAGAATTTTTTGGCTTTAGAGATTAGTATGGTGACAGGGACTATTCAGCACCAATAGGGAGAAGAAGAGAAGAAGTGATCGGCTAGAACCAAAGGTGAACAAGAAAGGGAATTTGAGAAGATAGGGTATGGAGGATTTGGCAAAGAAGAATGATGGTAAATCGGCAAAGAAGAGAATTTAGCTATAGGTGAATTCGGACATGGGAGAAACCGATTGAGGGGGAGAAAGAAAAAATAAAAATAATGGCAACTCAAAGAACCTTGCAAAACATTCGGCTCTCTCCTCTTATTGCCACAAGCCTAATGTGCCATCCCTTAAAGTCCTATTCGGAACCAACTCCTCCCTTTCCTTATCTCCTAATTTTTCTCCCTGATAACACCTTAATCTTATCTGAAATTTCCTCCACATCCATCACACCTGCTTACTTCAAACTCTCCACGGCAAGAGTTCAAAACCAACACAACTCTTGCTGTCCACCTATGCAAAATAAAACACTCCAAAAGTACACTCCTAAAGCTCGAACCTTGGACCTCTTCAGCTTACAACCACGCCACCTCATAGCTCCCAAGTGACGCCACTTTCCACTGGACCACAAGCCCATTTGTGTCCTATTTTCTCTTAATCTGCTCAAGAGGCCTCATGCCTCAGACTAGGGTCTACTAAAGCAAAAAAATAAATTTTTCCCTATGGTCTCCCCTATCTCTAAGGCTTCAAATAATCCCGATAATACCTTAATATTAATATTCTAAGTGCTACACATACATACTAACTTCAATGCACAAAAATAGGGTTTTGAGATTTTTAGGGCATTAACAAATCTACCTTTCTTAAAAAGAATTTCAGCCTCAAAATTTACCTGATTGAAACAAGTGAGGGTATTGTCGATGCATTGCCTGCTCAGGTTCCCAAGTAGCCTTATCGGCATTATGGTTACGCCAAAGCACTTTGACTAAAAGGATAGACTTCCTTCTTAGTACCTTAAAATCTTGATCAATTATCTGAACTAACTCCTCTTCAAAAGTTAGGTCTGGTCTAACCTCGATCTCCTCGACTGACACGATGTGAGAAGGATCTAAGCGATAACGCCTTAGCATTATCACATGGAACATATCGTGTATTTGGCTTAATTCAAAAGGCAACTCCAGTTGATAGGCAACTTGCCCAATTCGCTTCAACACTCGGTAAGACCCAATGAACCTTGGGCTTACCTTGCCCTTCTGACCAAACCTTAACACCTTCTTCCAAGGGGAAACCTTGAGAAAAACCATGTCCCCCACAGCATACTCGATCTCTCTCCATTTGATGTCAACATACGACTTCTGCCTATCCGCCTCCTTCAACCAATCCTGAATCAACTTTACCTTATTTTCGAGTGTTAGCTACCAACTCTGAACCCAAAACTCGCCGCTCACCCAACTCAGTCCAACAAGTCGGAGTACGACATCTTCGCCCATATAGTGCTTCGATGCCATTCCAATACTTGCCTGATAACTATTGTTATAAGCAAATTCAGCTAACGGTAAGTAGTCCTCCCAACTACCTCGAAACTCAATTACATACCTTCTCAGCTATCCTCTAAAACTTGAATTACCCTTTCCGACTGGCCATCAGTCTGAGGGTGAAATGCTGTACTAAAATCCAACCTTGTACCTAGTCCTTCATGCAGCTTCTTCTAAAAGCGAGACGTGAAGCGAGGATCTCTATCAGATATAATAGAAACCGAAACTCCATGCAACCTCACAATCTCTGCCACATACAACCTTTCCAATTTCTGTAATGAGTAGCCAGTGCGGACCGAGATAAAATGGGTAGAATTAGTTAACGAATCCACAATGACCTACACAGAGTCCTTTTTAGCAGGCGTCAAGGGAAGCCCACTAACGAAATCCATAGTAACTCGCTCCCACTTCCATTGTGGGATCTTAATCAGCTGAAGTAATCTTGATGGCAATTGATGTTTCGCTTTCACTTGCTGACACCAAATATTTTCCAGCAAACTCTGTAACCTCACGTTTTAATCTTGGCCACCAATAAAGCTCTCATAAATCTCGATACATCTTGCTACCTCCGGGGTGCATAGCATTAGAGCTACTATGCGCTTCCCGCAATATCGACTTCCTTAGCTCTTTGTCCCTTGGCATACAAACTCTACCACGAAAACACAACAACCCGCCACTATTTATCCCAAAATTAGACGTTTCCCCCTTCTCAACTTGCTTGAATCGAAAACCCAAAGTCTCATCCAATGACTGCTTTTCTTTAATCTGCTCAACCCACAGTGGCTTCACTTGCAACTCGGCTAACAAACCCTCGTCGTCATACAAACTTAACCGAGCAAACATTGCCCTCAAGTCCAACATAGCTCTACAGCTTAGCGCATCAACCACCACATTTGCTTTGCCCAGGCGATATTCGATCATGAAATCATAATCCTTTAATAGCTCAATCTATCTATGTTGTCTCAAGTTCAACTCCTTCTGAGTTAAAAGGTACTTCAGACTCTTGTGATCCGTATAGATTGTGCACTTCTCTCCATACAAATAATGCCTCCAAATCTTAAGTGCGAACACCACTGCTGCCAACTCCAAATCGTATTTGGGTAATTTCTTTCATGGGTCTTAAGTTGGCGTGACAAATATGCAACCACCTTCCTTTTCTGCATCAAAATACAGCCCAAGCCCACGTGTAAAGCATCGCTATAAACTGTAAACTCTTGCCCGTGCTTCGGCTGAATCAAAATAGGAGCCTCTGCTAACACCTTTTTAAGCTTTTCAAAACTTTCCTACTATTTATCTGTCCATACAAACGACACCCCCTTCTGTAGTAGCTTGGTCAAAGGTGCCGCGATTAGGGAAAACCCTTCAACAAACCTCCTATAGTACCCTTCCAGGCCTAGAAAACTCTAAATTTCTGACACCGTCTTAGGTCGTTTCCAATCCAACACCGCTTCCACCTTCCAGGGGTCAACTCTAAATCCCTCAGCGGAGACCACATGTCCTAAGAAAGTGACTTCCATTAACCAGAATTTGCACTTGCTAAACTTAGCATACATTTGCTTCTCCCTTAGAACTACAATACAATCCTTAAATGTGCATCGTGATCACCCTCCGTTCTCGAGTATACCAAGATGTCATCTATGAAGACTATTACGAACTGGTCTAGGTATGGTTGAAAAACATGGTTCATGAGATCCAAAAAGCAGCAAGTGTGTTTGTTAGCCCAAATGGCATTACCAAAAACTCGTAATGTCCATAACGAGTTCTGAAAGCTATCTTATACACATCGGCTTCCTTAACCCTCAGTTGATGGTACCCCAAACGCAAATCGATCTTTGAGAAAACTGAGGCTTCCCTAAGTTGATCGAAAAGGTCATCTATCCTAGGCAAAGTGTACTTATTCTTAATGGTTAACTTGTTCAACTGCCTGTAATCGACGCGCATCCTCATGGACCTATCCTTCTTCTTCATGAATAATACCAGTTCTCCCAATGGAGACACACTTGGTCTAGTAAATTCGTAGTCCAACAACTCCTAAATCTAGGCCTTCAACTCCACTAGCTCCTTCGGTGCCATCCTATAAGGTGCGATGGACACTGGAGCTGTACCAGGTAACAACTCTATTCCAAAATCTCGCTCCCTCTATGGAGATATAAACACCCTAAGGTTATCCTTTAATCCATCCTCGAATCGTACGCATCTTTCATACTCTGTTGCTACTATCCCTTTGGCATATCGATTGAGGCGCAAAAACTCAACCTCGTACTCTGCTACCGGTTTATCTCCTTGAGTCAAACTCAAAAACTCCTTTCTTCGGGCATCCACATAGGCCGCTCCAATGTACTTCCCCTGAAATGTCGATTTGAAAAACTCCCAAGTGATCTGCTCTGGTTGGTTGCCCTCCTTTACGGTCAACCACCACTGATAGGCTTCCTCCCTAAGTAAGGATATCGCCCCTTTTAACTTCTTTTTTACCGTGCAATCCAGATCATCCATTATTCTTTCAGTAGCTTCCAACCAATACTCGCCACATTCAGGCCAACCCCGCTACTCCTTTGAAAATCTCTGCCCCATTAGCTCGGAGTCGCTCCACGATCAACCCACAACTCCCCATACCATTATTGGGCCCAATGACCCTTTCTAAGATTCTTAGCATGGCCTACGATACTGCATCATCTGTAACGGCAGCCCGTTTATATGGTCCACTTTCAGCTACTGGTGAGGCCGGAGCCTCCCCTACTCTAACATTAGGCATATGGCCTGACTCGGACGACTCTGCCCTAACACTTCCACGTCCTCTGCCGCGGCCTCTTGCACCTCTTCTAGCACTCATCATTGTATATTTTTGAATTAATTTTTTATGAATTTAGTACATAGTTCCGCTTGTTTAGGGCACATGTCTTATGTAAGTAAATTTTTTTTAAAGTTATTCCGCGGTCGAGAATCCACTAAGGCTTAAGTTTCCTAGGGCTTTAGTCTCTAAAAGCCTATTTTTAAGTAGCCCATTATCTACACAGTTCAGTAATTTAAGCAAAAGTAGTACTGAAAACTTACTTGGCTCGACGTTGAGGGCTCGGTGAACCACACTTCAAGAATCCTACCAAAAACTTTTTAATCTACTTGTTTAAAAAAAACCCAAAATCTAAGGCCCATTTCACAAGGCCGAGCTTTGAAATCGGGCTCTGATACTACTAAATGCAACACCTCAAACCTGGCCTAGAAGTTAGGCCCGAATTCAGAATGTCACATTAAAGGCACACTTCAAAATGATTTTACTAATTAACAATTTAAAGCCCAAAAGCCCAAAATCTTTGAGTCTTATTAAGTAATGATAAAAGCCCATTTTATTATTTTAAGCACTTCAGAAACCAAGTTTAAACATACTAAATTTACTTAGGTTTAATTCTTAAGTAAACAATTGAAAACAACAAACCCAAAATCTAAAGTCAAATCGGAGTACAAGGCCTTATTACATCCAACTAAAATAAAGTAATTAAAACCATGTTTTTGAAACAAATAAATAAAAATTTAAACATCTCATAGTGTGGCCATCTCTGAGGCCTCTCCCACGTCGAGCCATTTACTGAGAATCACCTTAAACATTAAATAAAGGGTGTAAGTTTTGAAACTCAGTGTGTACAACCCTTGGCAATCAAATCAAAATACAAATATTCACATTGGGCTTCAGCCCTATCAAAATTGGTGGTCTTGGCCTCATCCCACAATGACCTCATATCATATCATATCATATGCAAAACAAGGTAATGCAAAACCCTCCGCAAAAATTCATCTGCTACAACACTATTTCCCTTCCAACCGGTACACACCTATAGGGATTTCTAAATCGACCCACCCATCATCTACACACCAAAGGTAGCACTCACAGTGGCACTACTCAACGTTGCAGCAAAGCTGCTAATCGTATAATGGGCTTAAAGCCACTGGTGGATCCACGGTCGTCAAGTGACTATGCGATTCTCAAATTCTTCCTCCGTACCATAATTTCCACCCATATGCAACCTAAACAAAATATCGTATGAATGCAACATGCACATGAGTAACAACCAAAAACTCATACTCATCATATAGGGGTATTTTTTCATTTCACAACCCAAGGGTATTTCCGTAAATCTACTCTATAGGGGTATTTAGGTAATGTTGAAGAATAGAGGTATTTTGGAAATTTTGTAAATCAGGGTTGTTTTGGTAATTCTGTAAATCAAGGGTATTCTGCTAATTTCATAATTTGGGCTATTTTAGTAAATTTTCAAACTAAGGGTATTTTGGGTATTTTCAAATTAGGGGTATTTTAGTAATTTTACAAATCTAGGGGTATTTGGTCCCTTTCGGGTTTTAGTTATGAACTTTGGCCCATTAACAAGTCCTTGCGGTTAAAGTAAACAGACATTATGCACCAGGTAGTATTCCAGAGTAGAGGAGGTGGACTGCTAGGGCCGCTTAAGTACCAAGCTCTCCCTAGATCCAATCCTAGACATACGTATGTCCGTTGCCACACTCTAACCCAGGGACTTGTCCACGGACATGTTTAATTATTAGAAGAGTTTTATGTTATTCAAGAGTTTTTCAAACTAGGCCTAGAGTCTATTAAACCCTAGCATATATTTCTAGAATCTCATAAGGCCCATTAAGTCCATTTCATGTCATATAGCCCATTAAGCCAATTTCATGCTCATATAGCCCATCAAACCAATTTCATGCTCATATAGCCCATTGGACTCAATTACGATCCAATCATACAACCGTTCATGCCAATTCATTATTCATGCTCACATATCAACCATTGCCATTTTGGGCCCACAAGTTCGGCAGGCCCATTTAGCCACTTTTAGCTTTTCAGATTTTCGGCGTTGCCGATATCGTGTGTGTAGTGTTTGTACACACCTGTTAACCATGCGTGCTGCAAACCCCTTAATCACGAACCTACAATTAACATCACTTAACGATTAATCATGGCTTAATACACACTTTATCAAAATCGAAATCTTACCGTACCTTTATCGTGTGCCACACATTCTAGTAGCCCTTCCTTTGCTACTATTTGCGATTATCCTCTAGATCTGTACCCAAACGTGTATCATAAAAAACAAGTGACTCAAATTCCACATAAGTCACCCTTATAAGCCATATTACATTCGGCCATTTACTAAACCACAATCGAGACGAGTGCACTTACCTCTTTGCTAACGATCCTTACCACGCTTGCGATCTTTGAACCCTATCCTCGTCAGGTTTGATGATAGGAAAAGTTAGATAGCCCTCCGGCTTTTACCAAACATACTAAAGGAAAATTGACTAAGTACTTACCCAAGAAGCAATCGGCCCAAGAAGTTTTCGGCTTTAGAGATTAGTATGGTGACAGGGACTATTCGGCACCAATAGGGAGAAGAAGAGAAGAAGTGATCGGCTAGAACCAAAGCTCAACAAGAAAGGGAATTTGAAAAGAGAGGGCATGGAGGATTCGACAAAAAAGTATGATGGTAAATCGGCAACGAAGAGAATCGGCTATAGGTGAATTCGGCAATGGGAGAAAGCTGATTGATGGGGAGAAAGAAAAATAAAAAAATAATGGTAACTCAAGAACCTTGCAAAACATTCGACTCTCTCCTCTTATAGCCACAAGTTGAATATGTCATCCCCCAAAGTCCTATTCGGCACCAACTCCTCCCTTTTCTCATCTCCTGATTTTTCTCCCTAATAACACCTTAATCTTATCTGAAATTCCCTCTACATCCATCACACCTGCTTGCTTCAAACTCTCCATGGCAAGAGTTCAAAACCAATACAACTCTTACTGTCCACCTATGCACAATAAAACACTCCAAAAGTACACTCCTAAAGCTCGAACCTTGGACCTCTTCAGCTTACAACCACGCCACCTCATAGCTCCCAAGTGACGCCACTTTCTACTGGACCACAAGCCCATTTGTGTCCTATTTTCTCTTAATCTACTCAAAAGGCCTCATGCCTAAGACAAGGGTCCACTAAAGCAAGAAAAATAAAATTTTCTCTATGGTCTCCCCTATCTTTAAGGCTTCAAATAATCCCGATAATACCTTAATATTAATATTCTAAGTGCTACACATACATACTAACTTCAATACATATAAATTAGGGCTTTGAGATTTTTGGGGCATTACAGCAGACCCATTGATAGCTCGAGAATGAGCATTATATGAGATATGAGATTGAGATAGCTTCAGTTATGTATTGGAACTTAGGGTACGAGATTCTCGAGTATCCAATATTATTCCAAATGGTTCAATGGGTATATCAAGGATATGGATGAGTATGAGATTGATACAAGTTGGTATAGGTATGTATATGAACCGTACAAGCATTGAATCGAAGAAACTTGTGAAATTCATATATAACATTGTGAAAGAAAATATGATAGGTTTGTGGATCAATATGAGTTATATTATGACATGTTTAATTGTTTAAATTATGTATATAAGGTAAGTTGAGTTTATTACTATACGAACTTACTAAGCTTTATAGCTTACTCTGTTTACTTTTCCATGTTTTATAGTGAATATCGAAGCTTGCTCGGACTTGAGAGTCGTCGGAGATCTCATCACACTATCTAGCAATCACTTTGGTACTTTTGAATTTATGTATTTGGTTATATGGCATGTATAGGAGTTGAGGTCATTTTGGTATATATTAGTAATGGATTTAGCCATTTGATTTGGCTTGTAAATGATGAATGGCTAGATATGTGTATAGCCATGTGAATTGGCTTATTTGGCATGCTTGGTGATGTATATATATGCGCAAATGGATTTTTGATTTGTTGTGTATAAATGCTTGTTGTGAATTGGTATTTGGAGTACCAAATGGTTGAAATTTGAAATTGGTATGCTTTTGGTTTTAGGTAAAGTGATGTATAATTGAAAGTGACTATATTGATGATTTGAGAATGTGGATTTTGTATGAAATTGAATGGCTTATTTGTGATTCTTTTGTGTATTGTGATTGATGGTATTGATATAGCATGAATTTAACTTGGTTTAGATGAGTTTAAATGCCATTTGAAGATATGATCATATGCAAATTTGGTTGGTGTAGGTGAATGTAAGATTGGGTGAGAAAGATGGCTACCAAAATAGCCTATTTTTGTCCACATGGGTTGAGACACGGGTGTGTGTCTCAGCTGTGTGTGACACACAGTTAGGCGACACGGCCGTGTGTCCCCTAGTTGTAACATCCTAATAATTAGGGGTTATGCATCTCTACTTATTTGAATGTTGTTGCATGCTTAAATATGATTGAGTGTGTTTTGGAAGTTTATTTTTGAACTTCATTATGAAAGTGATTGCTTAGTGAAATATTAATTTTTGATAATTAAGATGGAGCTAAGCAAGATAGGCTTTAAGAAATAATGACAAGAGGTTTTAACCATAAGATGAGTAATTGGCAAGGTGGTTAGGACGCATGGATGAATACTTGAGGGGAGAGGTTGAATCCCCTAGCTAGCAAATGGGAGGATTTTATTTTTTGTTTCCTTCCTATAGTGTCGGCCAAGACTATTCTAGAAGGATGGCCATCTTTTCTATTTTGGTGAGTAGACCATGTGAAAAGGTAAGCTAAAAGTTATGGCAAGGAATCAAGAAAGGATGGTAAGAAAGGGGACAAAAGGCTTGAAGTAAGGACAATGTTATGGAAGCTTTTTCATGGTCATTTGACCATGAACCTAGTAGAGTTTTGGGGACTAAGGAGAAGGCTTAATTGTGTTAGGAAACATAGGATTAATGGGGAAGAAATGTGGAGGAAAAGGGGATTATGTTGGCTTAGGTTGGTAGAAATTTTGCTTAGCCATTAGGGGTGATAGTTGGCCAAATTCTAACATTTTGAGTATCTTTCTCATTTTCTCCAAAAGCTCTCTTCCTAATAGAATTTTGTTGATGATTTTAGGTAAAAGTTTTGCCTTGTTTTAACTTTCATTTTGACCATTTTGTTAAAGTACCTATTCTCTCAAATTCTTGTCCTCTTTAGTCAAAAGCATCAAAAGTTTGGAGAAACATTTCTTCTTTTCCTTTTCCCTCATTCTTGAAAATACCAAAGATCATAAACCTATTTTCTTCACTTTTCCCTCTTGGCGAATGCACCTAAGTCCCTAAACCTATCTCTTTTCTTTTGGAAATCATCATTATCATCATCTTTTCTTCTTTTTCTCTTTCTTTCTCCTTCCATTTTCATTTTCTTTCTTCTTTCTCTCAACCGAAACCATCATCTACCCTAAGCAAAACCACCATTCTTTTCCTCTCTTTTGTCAACCGAATTATCTTCCATTTTGATTTCATTTCTTCTTTTCTTTTATTGAAAACCGAAACCATTATAGCCAAAAATCACTATCTCTTTCTCTTCCCTTTTTGTGCAATTCGAAATCACAAATTCTCTTATTCTATATCATCAAGGCCGAATCTTCAAGTGGGCAAGTAAGACTTTTTGTCAATTGTTTTCTTATCTCCTTTTATTATAACCGATTTAGAAACATAGTTCTCTTATTTTTTTCTTTTCTCTCCTAGGCCGAATCCTTGGAAGGGATTTTTAAGAATCTTTTTGGAACCAACGTTTTAAGGGAAACCTTTCGAAATCATCCAAGGTAAGAACATCACTTTTGGTTATATCAATCCTTTTAGATAGTTTATTAACTAACTTTATTTTAGGGGTGATTTTGAGACTAACAAGATAGGTTCGAAAAGAAGCGATGGAGTGTTTGGAAGAGAGGAGGCCTTTGTTTACCTCGAACTTCAAGCGAAGGAAACATATCGGCGATAAGAGATTTTCCACGGGTTGTGGACCCTACGCTAACGAAGATCGATTATTTGAAGTAGTGCGTATAATCGAACCACTTTTTGTTGGTGGGTTATCGTGGTTTTGATCCATCTAGCGGAGAAAAACCACAAATAATGGTTGTTCGAGAATCAGGGTAAGGATGTAGATCTCTCATCAATAGTATAGTTTTATTAGTAATGGTGTATACTAATCTAGTGTGATAATTAACTAGGTGTTGTGGCGAGAAGGTATCGTTCTCACGGTTATAAGGTGTGTAACCTTACAATAAAATCTCATAGATCTAAAATGTGATTTATATGACAATATGTTTAATAATGATTGTGGATACCATTCAGTGGTATACAATATTCAGGTATGTTTACCCCAATATTTCGTTAATGTTGCTATATGCATAAATGTGAAATAAGTATGACTATATTATGATTTTGGGGTAAATGGCATGAAAATTGAATAATATGTATGTGCATGGGCATATGGGTAAAATTGATAAAGGGGAAGTATTCTGGTGGTTTTACCACATAATCGTGACTTCGGTCACATATGTGAATCTGGTGACTTGGTCACATATTTTGAATCTGGTGACTTGGTCACATTTGTGCAGTGGCTTTGCCACAAAATTATAAGGCGATGTGCATGTTGGTATAGCAATTGCCTTGATGTGTGTAGCGGATGGAGGTCGATTTAGTAATCCCACGGTGTGTTTGGTTGAATGCGGGTGGTGTGTAGCGGATGGATATTTAGGTGGGCCGGGTTTGCATTCCATTATATGTACATATCCATGTGAATTTAAATGATTATTATTTAATCTGCTATGAAAATGGGCTTTTGGGCTAAATGTGAACTAAATGGGCCTATGGCCATATGTATAATTAATGGGCTTTAAGGCTATGATCAAATGGGCTTTTTAATGAATGTGTTACACATTGAGTTTATAACTCACCCCTTTTGTGGGATAACTTTTAGATGATTAAGTAGTGCGATGGATCGAATTGACAAGGATTTCGAGGTGTGGCAACGCTCAAACAAAGTATCTTGGAAATTTTCCTACTTAAACTTATTAAGTTAATTTTATTACTTAGACTTTATTATGGGTTTTGCTATTTTTATGTAATAAGGCCACTATGAACTATTTTTAAATTTTTGTGTTTGGATTTATTTATTTTTATTATTCTTCCATGAACAATTTTAAATTAAATAACTAAATGGTTTTTGATAAATAATTTAAACTATTTTGAAAAAAAATATATTTCCACAATATTAATAAATTTTTCATTAAATTTGGTTTTACATTAACTTATTAATTTCTCTTAAAATAATGTTTTAAGAAGATGCGAATTTATTTTACAATTAAATTTCAACCCGATCTTTAAGTTAATCTGTTTTATTCAAAATCATCGAGTTTTTCTTAAATAAGTGAGAGTTTGCTAAAGTTTTACTCGAGGAACATATCAAATCAAATCGAGCTTTTGGTAGGGTTTGGGGTGTTTCAACTTAGTATCGAGCCCGATTTTAAGCTATCGGACTTGGGTTTTGAAGCCCTAGCGTTTTCAAAAGTTGGCCCAAATGACTTTTGAAAGTTTTCTTAAGTTAAAATGGTTTTATAAGAGCATGGCACTTTCGAATTCTCGGCCGAGATCCATCGGTAAGTACCCTTATTGATAAGTGATATGAATGTATGATAAGCCTAAGGAAACTATACTTTAGAAACATGGACCCTAGGTGTTTGTGTACTACTACGGAAAAACCTTTGAATATCATTGCATAAAACTTTCTTTTAATAAGAAGTGAAAAGACTATAATACATAAGACTTTTTAGTAAAATAGATAAGACACGTAGTAGACATGAGTTCTAGGGGCGTGGTAAATGCGTGGGACGTGGAAGAGGAAGAATGGGCGTGTCGGAACCAGTTAGATCTGGTCAAGGTTACGAAAATGAAGCTCATACCATAAATTTGTTGGGGTGAATTTTCAAGAGCAAAATGGAAGAGGTGACGTAGTATCACAAGTTGTACTTTGAGTATTGGAGCAGTAGCGAAGCTAATCTTGGAAATGGGTCTCGAAAGTCCGTAGTGAGAGACTAAGATCAAATGGAGCCGAGGTTTTAGGGAGTATCTGGAGTAGCTCAAATGTAGTGAATACTAGTTGGAAGCGGTCGAGAGAATCATGGACGATTTAAGTTGCCTTCTTGAAGAAAAAGCTGAAAGGTCTTTGTTTCACTACTCGGGATGAAGCCTACTAGTGGTGGCTCACTATCAAGGAAAGTACCCTGCGGATCGAGTGGATTGGGGTATTTTAAAGTTAAGTTCGAAGGAAAATCGTTGGAGCTAGCTACATCGACTCGAGAGGAAGGCATTTACGAATCTAGTGTAAGGAAATAAGTCGATAGTGAATATGAAGCGAAATTTTAAGACTTAGCCGATATGCGGAGGGATAGTGGCTCTTGAATATGAACGGTGTGTCGATTTGAGGATGGGCTTAGAGATGAGCTACGAGTGATGATTGCTCAAGAGGAAAGAGATTTTGCAATCTTAGTAGAAAGGGCAAGAATAGTGAAGAGGTTAAGCGGTGAAAGAGCGAGCAAGACAGAGGCCGAATAAGAATAAGAGAAGCTTTGGGTCTTCAGGGTCATCCGGGAATTTTCATAAGAAACCAAGAAATGATGGGCCGCTAAGTCAGCAGACTTCTACGGGTAGACAACATCGTGCTTGTGCTCAATGTGGGAAGATGCACCGGGGAGAATGTTGGAAAAAGATCGGGGGATATTTCAAGTGCGGATCTAAAGACCATATATCAAGGATTGTCAGAAGAATTGAGATAAGAACCGCCTAGCGGTCGAGGCGTTAATCGGTGGCAGAGGTGAGCGATGGCGATAAGGGCCGTGGTCCAAATGGAAGGGTAATGGTTAGGTAAAGTTCGCGGGACTTTGAGAGACGATGGTAGCTACGGCGAGACAGCCCAGTCTGGTATATCTGATTCGTTCAGAGAGAAAACGATGGCCTTTTGATGTTATCACGAACGCGTTTCGATTTACAGGTTGCCCTTTATTGCTTTGATAGATATAGGGTCAACTCACTCATATATCGCTAGTGAAGTATCCGGAACTCGCATGTAACCGAGGCCGTACCTAGGAAGATAAGCGTACTTAGTCCTTTAGAATGACGGTAGAAATAGACAAACTTTTAAGGAAGTGCCTTTAGAAGTTTAAGGGGACTTGATTTCGTGATTTAATGGAGTTGCCATTGGAGAATTGACGATCTTAGGCATGGGTAGCTAGTGAAGTATCGTGCGGATGTGGATTGTCTTTGCTAAGCGGATGTCATAAGAACTTTTAATGACAAAGAAGTTGTAGTGATGGGCGAGAGCGGAACTACTTATCAAATGTGGTATCGCTCTTAAGGCGTAAAAGATGGTTAGAAAGGGATGTGTAGCCTTCCTGATATTGGTGATTGCCTTGGAGGCTAAGGAAGCAAGCGTTGAGGAGTCGGGACTGTGAATGAATTTGTAGATGTTTTTCCGAAAGAACTGCCAGGATTGCCTCCGGATCGAGAGGTAGAATTTGGAATTGAATTATTGCCTGGAACGTCGCCAGTTTCTATTGCTCCATATAGAATGGCACCAAAGGAGTTAGTTGATCTTAAGGCTCAGATCCAGGAATTGCTTGATCGTGGATTTATCTGACCTAGTGTGTCTCCATGGGGAGCACCGGTTCTATTCGTGAAGAAGAAAGACGAAACGATGAGGATGTGTATAGATTACCGGCAGTTGAATAAGCTGACCATCAAGAACAAGTATCCTTTGCCGAGGATCGACGACTTGTTCGATTAGCTTAAAGGAGCCTCGGTATTCTCAAAGATTGACTTAAGGTCGGGGTATTATCAGCTTAAGGTGAAAGAAGCAGATATCCATAAGACGGCTTTCCGAACTAGATATGGGCATTATGAATTTCTGGTAATGCCATTCGGATTGACAAATGCCCCAGCTGCGTTCATGGATATGATGAACCAGATTTTCCAACCCTATTTAGATCAATTTGTCGTGGTATTCATAAACGACATTCTGGTGTATTCCAAGTCCGAAATGGAGCATGATAAGCATCTCCGAATTGTGTTGCAAGTTTTAAGGGAGAGAAAACTATATGCCAAATTCAAGCAAGTGTGAATTTTAATTTGAAGGAAATCACGTTTTTAGGCCATGTGGTGTCTGCGGAAGGGATAAGGGTGGATCTTCGGAAGATTGAGGCTGTGCTAGATTGGAAACCACCTAAGTCCGTAACAGAGGTTCGCAATTTCATGGGATTAGCAGGCTACTACAGAAGATTCGTCAAAGGATTCTCATCGATAGCCGCACCTTTAACAAAATTGTTGAGAAAGGAAGTACCTTTCGTGTGGGCTGATAAGCAGGAAGAGAACTTTGAGAAGCTCAAGAGGGTTTTGGTGAAGCTCGATTTTGATTCACTGAGGCAAGAAAGGATTTAAATGCGTGTATTGTGACGCTTCTCACACGGGATTAGGATGTGTTCGATGCAAGATGGGAAGGTAGTTGCGTATCGTCTCGGCGATTAAGACCTCACGAGGTTAATTACAGACGCATAACTTAGAGTTAGCGTGATGGTCTTTGCTCTTAAAGTTTGGAGACATTATTTATACGGGAAAAGTCGGTGATATACGGACCACAAAAGTCTGAAATATCTCTTGACTCGAAAGAAGCGAATTTGAGGCGTGAAGGTGGATAGAATTGTTGAAAGACTACGATTGTTTCTATTGAGTACCACCGGGCAAGGCGAATGTGGTGGCGCGACGCTCTAAGTCGGAAAGTGGTGTCGATTTAAGGCGATGTTTGCACATCTTAGTCTTTACGATGTGGGAGCTTGTTGGCGAATTACAAGTTAAATTGACATGGTTGAGTCAAGAAAGGAAGTTGATAGATGAAGATCGAGTGTAAAGCTTGGCGGTGCAGTGGGAAATTAGAAGATTATGGTATTAACCGTGATGGGGTATTATGTTTTAAAGGTAAAGTCGTATCTTGGGGATCGAGAGTTGAGGCAAAGATTCTTGAGAGTCGCATGGTAGCCCATATGCTATGCATCCCGGAGGAAGTAAGTTATATCGAGATTTGCGAGATCGGTTTTGGTGGCTTGGTCTTAAGCGGAAGTTCTGAGTTTGTAGGAAAGTGCTTAACATGTCGACAAGTCAAATTTGAACATCAAGTACCTTGGGATTACTACTGATAGATAAAGATTCCGCAATGGAAGTAGGAGAGAATTACCATGGACTTTGTTAATGGGCTTCCTCTTACGCCTACTAAGAAAGACTACTGTATGGGTGATAATGGACCGATTGACAAAATCTACACATTTTATCCCGATTAAGGTTAATTACTCTTTCTGAAGTTGGCGAAGTTATATGTGGTGAAATTGTGAGATTGCATGGAGTGCCAGTGTCGATTATTTGGGATAGAGATCGAGGTTTAGGTCTCGATTTTGGAAAGCATTGCATCGGGCATTGGGCACCGATTGGACTTGATCGGCATTTCATCCACAATCTAACGACCAATCGAGCAGTAATCCAAATTTTAGAAGATATGTTAAGGGATGTGTGATAGATTTGAGAGGAAGTTGGGAAGAGTTCTTACCGTTAGCAGAATTTACGTACAATAACAGTTACCAAGCTAGTATTCGGATGGCACCGTATGAAGCACTATATGGACGAAAGTGTCGCACTCCTACGTGTTGGATAGAATTAGGGGAACGTCAGATTTTGGGTCCAGAAATAGTGGCTGAATCTGAAAAAAAAGGTTAAGGTAATTGGGCTCGGTTAAAGGAAGCATCGGCGGACAAAAGTCGTATCAGATCTTAAGCGGAAAGAAATAGAGTTTCTTTGTGGGGATCAAGTATTCTTGAAGGTTTCACCTTGGAAAAAGGTGATGAGATTTGGTCGCAAAGGGAAGTTAAGACCCAGGTTCATTGGACCTTATCGAGTCTTGAAGCGGGTCGAACCTATGGCATATCAGTTAGATCTACCTTCGGAGTTGAAGCAAATGCACGATGTGTTCCATGTTTCAATGTTACTGCAGATTCTGGGTCGGATCCATCTCATATAGTGCCGATTGAAGAGGTGGAATTAAGACCAGATTTGTCATATGAAGAGGAGCCAATTCAAATTCTGGAGCGAGATATAAAGGTTTTACGGAGAAAATCAGTTCCTCTCATCAAAGTGTTATGGCGTAATCATGGATCAGAAGAAGCTACGTGGGAACCGGAGGAAGCGATGCGACAGCAATACCCTCAATTGTTCCAGCCAGGTAATTTCGAGGGTGAAATTATTTTAAAGGGGGGTAGAACTGTAACATCCTGATAATTAGGGGTTATGCATCTCTACTTATTTGAATGTTGTTGCATGCTTAAATATGATTGAGTGTGTTTTGGAAGTTTATTTTTGAACTTCATTATGAAAGTGATTGCTTAGTGAAATATTAATTTTGATAATTAAGATGGAGCTAAGCAAGATAAACTTTAAGAAATAATGACAAGAGGTTTTAAGAATAAGATGAGTAATTGGCAAGGTGGTTAGGACGCATGGATGAATACTTGAGGGAGAGGTTGAATCCCTAGCTAGCAAATGGGAGGATTTTATTTTTTGTTTCCTTCCTATAGTGTCGGCCAAGACTATTCTAGAAGGGATGGTCATCTTTTCTATTTTGGTGAGTAGACCATGTGAAAAGGTAAGCTAAAAGTTATGGCAAGGAATCAAGAAAGGATGGTAAGAAAGGGGACAAAAGGCTTGAAGTAAGGACAATGTTATGGAAGCTTTTTCATGGTCATTTGACCATGAACCTAGTTGGTTTGGGGGCTAAGGAGAAGGCTTAATTGTGTTAGGAAACATAGGATTAATGGGGAAGAAATGTGGAGGAAAAAGGGGATTATGTTGGCTTAGGTTGGCTGAAATTTTGCTTAGCCATTAGGGGGTGATAGTTGGCCAAATTCTAACATTTTGAGTATCTTTCTCATTTTCTCCAAAAGCTCTCTTCCTAGCTGAATTTTGTTGATGATTTTAGGTAAAAGTTTTGCCTTGTTTTAACTTTCATTTTTGACCATTTTTGTTAAAGTACCTATTCTCTCAAATTCTTGTCCTCTTTAGTCAAAAGCATCAAAAAGTTTGGAGAAACATTTCTTCTTTTCCTTTTCCCTCATTGCCGAAAATACCAAAGATCATAAACCTATTTTCTTCACTTTTTCCCTCTTGGCCGAATGCATCTAAGTCCCTAAACCTATCTCTTTTCTTTTGGAAATCATCATTATCATCATCTTTTCTTCTTTTTCTCTTTCTTTCTCCTTCCATTTTTCATTTTCTTTCTTCTTTCTCTCAACCGAAACCATCATCTACCCTAAGCAAAACCACCATTCTTTTCCTCTCTTTTGTCAACCGAATTATCTTCCATTTTGATTTCATTTCTTCTTTTCTTTTATTGAAAACCGAAACCATTATAACCAAAAATCACTATCTCTTTCTCTTCCCTTTTTGTGCAATTAGAAATCACAAATTCTCTTATTCTATATCATCAAGGCCGAATCTTCAAGTGGGCAAGTAAGACTTTTTGTCAATTGTTTTCTTATCTCCTTTTATTATAACCGATTTAGAAACATAGTTCTCTTATTTTTTCTTTTCTCTCCTAGGCTGAATCCTTGGAAGGGATTTTTAAGAATCTTTTGGAACCAACGTTTTAAGGAAACCTTTCAAATCATCCAAGAACATCACTTTTGGTTATATCAATCCTTTTAGATAGTTTATTAACTAACTTTATTTTAGGGGTGATTTTGAGACTAACAAGATAGGTTCGAAAAGAAGCGATGCGGAGTGTTTGGAAGAGAGGAGGCTTTGTTTTACCTCGAACTTCAAGCGAAGGGGCATGTCGGCGATAAGAGATTTTCCATCGGGTTGTGGACCCTCTGCTAATGAAGATCGGTTATTTGAAGTAGTGCGTACAACCGAACCACTTTTCGTTGGTGGGTTATCAGCGGGTTTTGATCCATCTAGCGGAGAAAAACCACAAATAATGGTTGTTCGAGAATCCGAGGGTAAGGATGTAGATCTCTCATCAATAGAATAGTTTTATTAGTAATGGTGTATACTAATCTAGTGTGATAATTAACTAGGTGTTGACGAGCGGGAAGGTATTGTTCTCACGGTTATAAGGTGTGTAACCTTACAATAAAATCTCATAGATCTATAATGTGATTTATATGACAATATGTTTAATAATGATTGTGGATACCATTCAGTGGTATACAATATTCAGGTATGTTTACCCTAATATTTCGTTAATGTTGCTATATGCATAAATGTGAAATAAGTATGACTATATTATGATTTTGGGGTAAATGGCATGAAAATTGAATAATATGTATGTGCATGGGCATATGGGTAAAATTGATAAAGGGGAAGTATTCTGGTGGTTTTACCACATAATCCGTGACTTGGTCACATATGTGAATCTGGTGACTTGGTCACATCTTTTGAATCTGGTGACTTGGTCACATTTATGCAGTGGCTTTGCCACAAAATTATAAGGGCCATGTGCATGTTGATCTGCAAGAAGCGCCCGATGGTGTGTAGCGGATGGAGGGTCGATTTAGTAATCCCCACGGTGTGTTTGGTTGGTACGGGTGGTGTGTAGCGGATGGATATTTAGGTGGGCCAGGTTTGCATTCCATTATATGTACATATCCATGTGAATTTAAATGATTATTATTTAATCTGCTATGAAAATAGGCTTTTGGGCTAAATGTGAACTAAATGGGCCTATGACCATATGTGTAATTAATGGGCTTTAAGGCTATGATCAAATGGGCTTTTTAATGAATGTGTTACACATTGAGTTTATAACTCACCCTTTTGTGGGATAACTTTTAGGATGATTAAGTAGTGCGATGGATCGGGTCGACAAGGATTTCGAGGTGCCAACGCTCAAACAAAGTATCTTGGAAATTTTCCTACTTAAACTTATTAAGTTAATTTTATTACTTAGACTTTATTATGGGTTTTGCTATTTTTATGTAATAAGGCCACTATGAACTATTTTAAATTTTTGTGTTTGGATTTATTTTTTTATTATTCTACCATGAACAATTTTAAATTAAATAACTAAATGGTTTTGATAAATAATTTAAACTGCTTTTGAAAACAAAATATATTTCCACAATATTAATAAATTTTTCATTAAATTTGGTTTTCGTTAACTTATTAATTTCTCTTAAAATAATGTTTTAAGAAGATGCAAATTTATTTTACAATTAAATTTCAACCCGATCTTTAAGTTAACTGCTTTTATTCAAAATCATCGAGTTTTTCTTAAATAAGTGAGAGTTTGCTAAAGTTTTACTTGAGGAACATATTAAATCCGGTCAGGCTTTTTGGGTCGGGTTTGGGGTGTTTCACTAGTGTTTAATTAGAAACCAATTCAGTATGCTCCACACGGCCCAGCACACGGGCATGTGACTTGGCCGTGTGGCATAAGTCAGTATGTCCTACAGTTTTGGCACGGCCTAGCACACACCCTAGCACAGGCGTGTGTGTAACAACTCATTTTTCAGTGATATCAGAACAGTGGTTTCAAGATGACAGTTCTGACCCAGAATATAATTTATTTTAATTTTATTATATGGTCCGTAATATGATAGACATGACATGTGAAAATTTTGACATGAAAATTTTATTGATTTAGTGCATAATTTCGAGAAGGACTAAATCATATAAAATGTGAAAGTTGAATTCTAGTAGCTATAAGGATCAAATAGCTATGGAATTTAAAACTAGAGGTCCTTATAAGGTAATTAGACCATTAAGAAAAGTATGTAGATTTTTCATGGTGACTCATCCATGGAATTATAGAAAATGGTTAAGGACTAAATTAGAAATAACAAAAACCTAATTAATTAAAAAGATGATAAAAGAAATCATTTTATTTTATGTCATCTTCAACCTAAAAACAAATGGAAACTCTAGGAGAGAGAGAAGAAACTTTCAAGGCTTAATTGGATTCGAAAAACAAAAATTCGAGGCTAGATCGAGGAAAAGAAATGATTTCGAATTAGTAGATTATTACGTGAACAAGTGTCGAGTAAGTTCGTGTAACTTAATTGAACATGTAATTAAGTTAATTGAATGTTGTGTTTGTTTGTAATGCAATTTATGTTAATGTGTTTTACTTGTATGCTATGATGTAAAACTTGCTACATGCTTGAAATGGTGATAAAGGGTTAGTCCCGATTGAATGTTGAATTCTGATGATTATATACGCCTTCCTGAAACTAATAAGGTCCTACATTTGTTGAGGACGAGATTTAGCTCGGACGAGTAATCCTAATATAATACCTCTCGATTATGCATTAAGATTAGGGTTTATCCTGTACTGGTAATCCTAATTGGCTCCTTCGAGCTTATGTTATATAAAGGATTTAGCCTGGACTGGTAATCCTGTTATACGATATGTGGCTCGAGAGTGTGTTTCTTGGTTAAGTGCCCTAAGGGGTACCCTCGAATAAGAAATTGACAGATTATGGAACCGTACACTTCGAGTGTACTACCTGAGCATCCATCAGAATTCAATGATTCAATGGGCATGTATCCCTTGACTTGGCATGAAAATCTTAAGATGTAATGATAATGACTTGAAAGAACATTACATGATGAGTTCATCTATTTTTACTTGACATATTTGTAAGTGTAACGTGTTTGATTGAAGGCATGTGCTTGGGAAATTTTGCTAATGGATGGAAAACATGATGCTGTGTTCTTAAATTTAATAACATGATCGGTAAGTTTAATTTCCGTTATACGAACTTATTAAGCATGTAATGCTTACTCCATTTATTTTTCCCTTGTTTTATAGTGCTCGGAAGCTCGCGAAGGTTGGAAGATCATTACAGCATCGTCACACTATCAACTAGCATTTTGGGTATATTTAGTGAAATAATTTTGGGTATAATGGCATGTATAGGACAACTTGGCCAATAGTGGCTTAAAATGTTATTTTGTAACCTAGCCATTGGAATGGCAAGTATTGTTTCATTTTGGTATGACTAAGTCGATTACTATGATATACATATATACACATATGTTATGTTAAAAATATGTGATCAATGTTGGGAATGCCTAAGTTAAACTAAGGTAAGGTTGTGATCATGTGTGCTTGTAGTGATATGCCTTGTAAATGATAGAAATTGCCCAATTTGAATGCTTGAATTGGTTGGTATTGGATGTGTGTTTCAAATGAAGGTCTTAGTTGAAATTTTGGGTGAGAAATGAAGCTAGAAATGGCTTCATTTTGTCCACACTGGCAAACACACGGAGTGTGTCTAGACCATGTGTGACACATGGCCTAGTAACACGAGCATTTAGTTAGGCCGTGTGTCCCTTGTACCTTAATTTTCAGAAACAGAATGCTCAGAATTGAGCACACGAGCAGAGGCATGGGCGTGTGTCTCAGCCGTGTGTGCCACACTGCTTAAAACACAGGCGTGTGTCTTGGCCGTGTGAAACCTGCACCTAGTTCGAATTAATTTAAATAACCACACGGCCTAGCACACGGGTGTGTGGCATGACCGTGTGGCACAAGTCAGAGAGCAACCTAAATCGAACATGGCCTGTAGCACGGGTGTGTTCTAGGGTCACATAGGCGTGTCCCTTGGACCACACGGGTGTGTGAGTCCTGCACGTTAGAAAAATTTTGTAATTTTGCAAAAAATTCTTAGAGGTTTCGATTAAGTCCCGATTCGATTCTAATGCTCGTATTGGGCCTTGAGGGCCAAATCAAGGGTCATTATGGATGATTTCGGTAAATAAATATTAAATTTATATAGTTTAATAGAAAAATATTCTGAATGTTCTCGTAATGCTCCAAAACCCTATTCCAGCAATGAGTACGGGTTATGGGTGTTATAGTGTGACCCAATTCAGAGAGTTACACGGGGTCGGACTTAGGCTAGGACACGGCCATGTGATCCCATTTTGAATGTCCACACGGCTTGTGACACGGGCGTGTCTTTGGCCATGTGAGACACACGGCTGGGCCACACGGGTGTGTGTTCCCTGTATTTTGAAAAATTTTCTAAGTTTTTGTAAAAATTTCCTGAGTTGTCGGTTTAGTCCCAAACCACTTCTAATGCATGTTTTGGGCCTCGTAGGCTTGTATTAGGGACAATGTGATTGATTATGAATGATTATTATTTAAATATGCAAAATATATGAGAATCGTATGTTTATTTGTGTAATAAGTCCGGTAATACTCCTTAACCCTTTTCCGGCGATGAATACGAGTTAGGGGTTTTACACGAGGAGTAGGCAACTTCATCATAAGAGGCAACGAAGACCACCCCAACAGTGTAGGTTTGGATGCAGCTGCACAACGGGTTTGTCATCAGCTTCAACCGAAGAAGTGTCACTTATGTCTATGCAGTATCCGAGTTAGTTAACTCCACTTATTCCTGTTTAATTCACTAGCCTTGTATTTTTTCACAAGCACCGCACTATGCATCACTGCACGTCCTTGGTTATTTTGTTTCCGCAGGTACATATTTCAGGGCACTAACGTCCCTACATTCCACACCCCATGCCGACTTTGATTATGTCGCATATGCCGAGCTAGATGTCACTGCATGTACCTTCAATGATGATGACACCGATATAGCCACTGATCCAACAATCAATGCTAATTTCAATGCCTAGGTCAATGTTGACATATACAGGTTTTGGGACACCATACACTTACACGCCAATAGTGTCTCAAACACTCACCGCATCATTGTTCTATCGAGGTGAGTCATCGGCGCAACCATCTTCTACTGGAGTGGAGGATACACAATGGGAGGCTAGGACGGTATCACACTTGAGCATGGAGGAAGTCGATGGAGACCAAGATGAAGACAAAGACGAACACGATGATGAACGTGAATACAAAGATGAACACAAATATGATGACGATGAGGGTAGGGTTGAAGAAGAACATAATGAGGTTAATGGGGATGATCTAGTTTATGAGCTTCTTGTAAAAGTTGTCCGCAGAAATCCTCCTCGCGACCCACACCTATCGCTATGCAGCACACATTCTCCCAAACGATGCTAATGATGTATTTTTTAACTTATCTATCACAATGTAAATATATATGACATCAATATAGAAACCATAAATTTTCATTGTAACTCGTATTTGTCTTTGTTACATTCTATCGTAAATTGCACGTAAGTTAATAAGAAACCACAAATTTTTATTGCAACTCATATTTGTGTTTGTTACACTCTAAGGTATATTGTACGTAAGTTAATAAAAAATAAAAAATTTGGTACCCTAAAATCATGGAGGCATTGTAATGAATTTTATATCCTCTGAAAGCAATACGATAGTAAGTTAATAAGAAACCATGAATTTTCATTGCAACACATATTTGTGTTTGTTACATTCTAAGGTAAGTTAATAAGAAATAAAAAATTTGGTACCCCAGAATCATGGAGGCATTGTAATAAATTTTATATCCTCTGAAAGTAAATATGGCTAGCGACGTTGAAGCCCTAATGTACCCTTCAACATAGAACATGCTGCTTTCGTATGCCCTGGTTTCTATAGTACCGGCATAATATTTGTTTATTGTTCCTCTCTCGATTATTCATATTGTTCTATATCCGGGTGGAATTCAGGTGACCTTTTGGGACGTGACGTAGGTTCTATAACAACCCGATTTTAGGCCTAGTCAGAATAGTGGTTTCGGGACCACAAATTTTCCACAAAAAATTTTATTTTTATTATATTTTTATGGTCTACATTTTCATGGAATGATTTTGTGAAAATTTCGTTCGAAAATTTTGACGTTTGGGCACTCAATTTAGTCAAAAGGACTAAATTGTAAAAGATACAAAAGTTGAGTTCTACATGTTAGAGGTGTCTAATTGCTATGGGATTTTAAATTAGAGGTCCTTATATGATAATTAGACTATTTCTTAAAATAGTGGACAAAAATGGACATGGTGAGATAAAATTTTAAAGTTTGGCAACAAGGGCAGTTTGGTCATTTAGTTAATAAAAGAATAAAAAGGGAAAATAAAGCCAAAACTTGCTCATCTTTCTTCTACGTTGGCTGAATTTCATAAGCGCTCCATAGCTATGGTTTTGCCACTTTTAAAGCTTGATAGTAAGTGCATCCTAGCCCCGTTTTTAATGCTCTTTACATTTTTGAAGTCCTCGTAACCCAGTTTACCTATTTCTACCATTATTTTGAAGTAGGGTTCTTGTTTAAAAATTTACCCATGTGTGACATGCATGTATTTTGATGTTTGATGGAAGATATTGATTGTTTAAGGTGTGATAAATAACTTTTACTAAGTGATTTTTAGTGAAAATGTATAAAAAGGACTTATTTATAAAAAGTTGTAAAATGGGTAGTAAAAATCTGATTTGATGAAAAATGTGGGCTGTTATGAGCATGATTTAGGTTCGACTAGGCTTGGGATTCAAGGAAAATGGGTTCGTTTCATTTTACGAGCCTAGGGACAAAAATATAAATATGTCAAAGTTTAAGGGCAAAAGTGTAATTTTTCCATAATAGGATTTTGGACTGAATTGAGTAATGTGGATAATAAATAAGTTAAATTTGCTATTATAGATCAAGAAAGACAAGGTTCGGACCTTGATCGGGGGAAAAATAAGGTTATTGACGATTAGGTCCATTTTACTATTTTTGTATCGAGGTAAGTTCGTATGTAAGTAATGCATTATTATTTATACTTTAATTGTGTTATTATTGTATGAATTGTGATTTACTCTTTGAATGAATTAGACAAAGTTCGACAAGCGAGAAAAAAATCCCTGTTGAACCTTAGGAATTATTAGGATACAAATGTCATGACATTAGGGTTAGTTGAGATTACGTGTAATACCATATCTGGGATATCGCATCGATATGAGATTTTGTGTAAGACCATAACTGGGCTATTGCCAACGATATGAGATCCCATGTAAGACCATATCTGGGATATGGCATTGGTATGGTACTATGTGTGTGAGATCTCCGAGTTTCCTTTAGTATTCCAAGTGGTTCGACGGGAAACTTAACGACAAAGTTTAAGTTGTGAAAGGCTATGGTATGATGTGAAAGATTATGGTAAGTTGCAAGTTGGTACAGATATGTACATAAAACTCATGCTAAATGAGCTCGATATGTGATGAAACCTTGGATTTGTTTGATTGAGTAAGTTATGATGTTAAGATTTTAATAACATCTATGCTAAGCTTGATTATGAATTCACAATGAAATTTATGTTAATTTACTTTATGTTAAATATATGTTAAAGTGTGTATGATGCTTATTATTTTCATAGGAACTTACTAAGCTTTAAAGCTTACTCCATTTCTCTTTTTTGTCTTATAGTGTCACCAAGCCAACTCGGGGATCGAAGACGGTCGGAGATTCATTCACACTATCAAATTATCATTTTGGGTACTCATGATTTCAATATTTTGAGTTATGGCATGTAAAGGGACTTGGTCTTTTTGTTATGTGTCATAATTGATTTGGCCATAAGTGATGGCTTCAATAGTTGATAATTCATTTTGTAAATGGCCATTTGACATTGGCTAATATTGGTTAACTATATATACATATGATGATGTTTTCATGAATGTGGGAAATTGCATGGTTTGAGATGCTAGGTATGTGATAAATGATAGCATGTAAATGATAAGTGGATACCTTATGTATGGCTGATTGGGTTGAAAGTATATGCTTGGATTGGTGTTATGTTTTGTTGTGTAGGTTGGTGCATGAAAGGGTGGCAAAAAGGCTTGGTAAATAACCTTATATTTGTCCACACTAGTAGACACCTGGGCATGTGTCTAGGCCATGTGCGACACACAGTATGCCCCACATGCATGTGTTTCGGCCGTGTATCCCCTATACCTTAATTGTTACAAAATAGAATGCTTAGTAATGAGCATATAGGCATAGACATTGGTGTGTGTCTCAGCCGTGTGGATGGTATGGCCTTGGACATGGGCGTGTGCACTGGCCTTGTGAAGTCTGGACCTATTTTATGAAAAATTATGAAAATTTAATCGATCACACGGCCTAAGCACACAGGCGTGTGACTTGGCCATGTGACCTTAATTTGATGATGATGTCATAAATAGAAAGCTCCCTAATTTGAACACAACTTGAAGCATGGGCGTGTCTTAGGTCACACGGGCGTGTCCCGAACCCACACGGATGTGTGACCCCTTTTACATGAAAAACTTTCTAAGTTTTCCAAAAGTTTCCAAAGTTTTCAGTTTAGTCCCGAACCATTTTCGATGCATGTTTTATGTCTCGTAGGCTCGTTTTAGGGACGATATGAATGTTGTTAAAAATTTTTAAATTTGAGTGGAAATTCATGTCTCGGTTTTGAATGTTTGCTTGTGAATGAGTCCGATAATTCGTCGTACCCTATTCTAGTTTCGGATACGGGTAAGGGGTGTTACATTTAGTGGTATCAAAGCTATGGCTTAGTCGATTCTTGGACTAATGTAGCATGTGTAAGAGTCTAGCTATACATGCCATAAATGAACTGTGATAGTGTAATAACTCCTGACAACTTTAAATTGTGTTTTCATATAATAATGGATCCCAATCAAGCTGAGGCTAATAAAGTAAAAAGTAATGCGCTGGCTCCCACTTAAAGGGCAGCGCTGTCTGATAGTAGACCTCCTATGGTTAGTCAAGGAGAAGGAGGCATGGAAGCCTTTCTCCATATGATGAATGAGTGGTATACAGAATTTGTTCGAACAAATCTAAATGCCCAACCTCCTCCACCCCCACCTATTCCTCGATCGGTTCCCGTAGCCCTATAAGGTATGGACTTTGCAAGAATGAATAAGCCGTCGGTTGATAAGATCCAAAAGCATGGGGTTGAAGATTTTAGAGCTAATGTGGATAATGATCCCAAGAGAGCCGAGTTTTGGCTCAAAAACTCCAATCAGGGTATTTGATGAGTTGTCCTGCACACTAGATCAGTGTTTAAAGTGTGTTATCTCACTTCCGAGAGATTTTGTATACCATTGGTGGAATACACTTGTATCTGTAGTTTTGAGAGAAAGGGTCACCTGAGACTTCTTTCAAGAGGAGTTTTGAAAGAAGTATATTAGCCAACGGTTCATTGACTAGAAAAGTAAAGAATTTCTTGAGCTAAAATAAGGTCGTATGATAGTGACCAAATTTGAGCAAGAATTTGTCAGACTGAGCAAATACGCTCAAGAGTGTGTTTCTATGGAGGCTATTATGTGCAAAATATTTGAGGATGCATTGAATGAAGATATTCGTGTGTTAGTCGGGATTTTAGAGCTAAAAGAGTTTGTGGTATTGGTTGAACGGGCTTGTAAGGCTGAAGAATTGAACAAATAGAAGAGGAAAGCTGATCTTGAAGTTAGAGACTAGAGGAAAAGACCGATGAGTGAGTCATTTCCATCTCAGTCTAAGAAATCGAAAGAGATGTATTCCCGTTCGAATATTTCAGCAGGGTATTTATGCAGAGATCGTGAGAAACAACATTTGAGTTTTAAATCTCTAGCTATTTTGATAGCAAGTGTGGGCAATGTAAATTCTAACAGACCCGAATGTCAACAATGTGGAAGAAGACATCCGGTGAGTGTAGGATGAATGGCCGGGCTTGCTTCAAATGTGGCTCTCAAGACCAATTTATCCAAGATTGTCTTGAAATGGCTGAGAAGGAAAAATTTCAGAGTGTGAGGCCAAGTAATACTACTAATAGAGGTAGGCCACCAAGAAATACCAGAAATGGAGCTAGTAGTAATGGTGTGACGAAGGATATAGCTGTGAGATCCGAAGCTCGAGCACCTTCTAGAGCTTACGCCATTCGTGCTCGCGAAGAAGCGACATCTCTCGATGTTATCACTGGTATTTTTCTCTTTATAATACTAATGTAGTTGCATTGATCGATCCTGGATTGACGCATTCTTATGTATGTGTGAAATTGGTAGCTAGTAAGAGCTTTCCTATTGAGTTTACTGAATTTGTGATTAGAGTGTCAAACCCCTTACGCAAACATGTTTTAGTTGATAGAGTTTGCAAAAATTATCCCTTGATGACTCGAGGTCACTATTTTCCAGCTGATTTAATACTGTTTCCATTTGATGAATTCGATGTTATTTTGGGTATGGATTGTTTAACATTGCATGATGCCGTAGTGAACTGTAAATGAAAGATTATTGAACTGAAATGTGAAAATGGTGAAATTCTTCGGATTGATTCAGATGAGTCGGGTGAGTTACCTGTGATGATTTCTTCGATGACTGCCCAAAGATATGTAAGAAAAGGTTGTGAAGCTTACCTTGCTTATGTGTTGAATAACAAAAGAATCTGAATTGAAAGTTGAATCAGTGCCAATAGTTTGTGAATATCCGGAGGTTTTCCCAGAAGAGTTACTTGGGTTACCTCTAGTTAGAGAAAATGAGTTTGGTATTAACTTAGTGTCAGGGACCTTGTCGATATCTATTGCTCCATATGGAATGGCTCCGAACGAATTGAAAAAGTTAAAGACTCAGTTGCAAGAGTTGACAGATAAGGGTTTTACGAGACCAAGTTATTATCCCTAAGGTGCTCCAGTGTTGTTCGTAAAGAAGAAAGACGGGACTATGAGACTTTGTATAGATTACCGACAACTCAATAAGGTAACCATTAAGAACAAGTACCCTTTGTCGAGGATTAATGATTTATTTGAACAACTGAAAGGAGCGATAGTGTTCTCGAAGATAGATTTGAGATCTGATTACTATCAGTTGAGAGCTAGACCATTATTTCTTCAGCAAATTTGTGAAGCTTAGAAATGTGACCGTGATTTGCAAGCCAAGAAAGCTCATTGTGAATCGGTTAATGATTCAGATTTTCATGTCAGATCTGATGATTGTTTGATGTTCCGAGCTAGAGTTTGTGTACCGAAAAATGATGAACTTATTCAAAAAATTCTTCATGAGGCACATAATGGTTATTTATCTGTGCATCCGGGTAGTACGAAAATGTATAATGATTTAAAGAAATTGTATTGGTGGTCTGGTATGAAAAGAGATATCTCCAAGTTTGTTTTGAAATGTTTGATTTGTCAATAAGTAAAAGCCAAACACCAAGTACCTTTAGGTTTACTTCAGCCAGTGATGGTACCCGAATAGAAATGGGACAAAATCACAATGGATTTTGTAACTGGATTACCTCTGACTTCGAAAAAGAAAGATGTCGTTTGGGTTGTTGTTGATAGATTGACAAAATCGACTCATTTTATTTCAGGTACGTACCGATTATTCGTTTGATAAGCTAGCTGAGTTGTACATTTCTGAGATTGTAAGATTGCACGGGGTGCCTACTTTGATTATTTCGGATAGAGATTTGAGGTTCACTTCGTGATTTTGGAAGAAGTTGCAAGAGGCTTTGAGTACAAAATTGAATTTTAGTACCTCTTTCCACCCGCAAACCGATGGTCAGTTTTAAAGGATAATACAGATTCTCGAAGATATGCTCTGATGTTGTGTTTTAGAATTTGAGGGTAGTTGGGAAAAATATCTACCATTGGTTGAATTTGCCTATAACAATAGCCATCAGTCGAGCATAAAAATGGCACCTTATGAGGCATTGTATGGCCCCAAGTGTCGAACACCTTTGTATTAGACCGAGCTTAATGAGAAATAGATTCACGGGGTTGACTTGGTTAAAGAAACTGAAGAAAAAGTAAAGGTAATCCGAGATTGCTTGCCACTTTAGATCGACAAAAGTCGTATGCAGACTTGAAAAGAAAAGAGATCAAATTTCAGGTCGGTGACAAAGTCTTTTGAAAGTATCTCTTTGGAAGAAGATTCTAAAATTTGGTTGTAAAGGCAAGTTGAGTCCACATTTCATTGGGCCGTACGAAGTTATTGAAAGAATAGGGCCAATGGCATATCGTTTAGCTTTACCGAAAGAGTTGGAAAGAATCTATAATGTGTTTCATGTGTCATGCGGTGACGTTATCGATCAGACCATTCACATGTGATTTCTTCGACAGAAGTTGAGATTCCACCTGATATGACTTATGGTGAAGAACCGATCAAGATTTTGGCTCGAAAAGTTAAACAGTTAAGAAATAAGAGTATAGCCATAGTGAAAATTTTATGGCAACGACACGGAGTCGAAGAGGCTACATGGGAACCTGAGGAAGCTATGCGAAAATAGTACCCAAACCTATTCTCTAGTAAGATTTTCAGGGACGAAAATCCCTAAGGGGGAGAGTTGTAAAAGCCAAATTTTGGGACTAGTGAGAACAGTGGTTTTGAGACCACAAATCTGACACAAAAAGTTCATTTTTATTATATTTTTATGGTCTACAGTTTCACGGAATGATTTTGTAGAAATTTCATTCGAAAATTGTAACGCTTGGGCACTCAATTTAGTCAAAATAACTAAATTGTAAAAAGTACAAAAGTTGAGTTCTACATGTTAAAGGTGTTTAATTACTATGGGATTTTAAATTAGAGGTTCTTATATGATAATAAGACCATTTCTTAAAGTAATGGACAAAAATGGACATGGTGAGATAAAATTTTAAAGTTTGGGAAAAAGGGCATTTTGGTCTTTTGTTTAATAAAAGAATAAAAAGGGAAAATAAAGCCAAAATTTGCTCATCTTTCTTCTACCTTAGCTGAATTTCATAAGGGCTCCATAGCTATGGTTTTGCCACTTTTCAAGCTTGATAGTAAGTGTATCCTAGCCCCGTTTTTAATGCTCTTTACATTTTTGAAGCCCTCGTAACCTGGTTTACATATTTCTACCATTATTTTGAAGTAGGGTTCATGTTTTAAAATTTACCCATGTGTGACATGCATGTATTTTGATGTTTGATGGAAGATATTGATTGTTTAAGGTGTGATAAACAACTTTTACTAAGTGATTTTTAGTGAAAATGTATAAAAAGGACTTATTTGTAAAAAAGTTGTAAAATGGGTACTAAAAATCTGATTTGATGAAAGGTGTGGGCTGTTATGAGCATGATATAGGTTCGGATAGGCTTGGGATTCAAGGAAAATGGATACATTTCATTTTACGAGCCTAGGGACAAAAATATAAATATGTCAAGTTTAGGGGCAAAAGTGTAAATTTTCCATAATAGGATTTTGGACTGAATTGAGTAATGTGGATAATAAATAAGTTAAATTTGCTATTATAGATCAAGAAAGACAAGGTTCAGACCTTGATCGGGGGAAAAACAAGGTTATTAACGATTAGGTCCATTTCTGCTATTTTTGTACCGAGGTAAGTTTGTATGTAAATAATGCATTATTATTTATGCTTTAATTGTGTTATTATTTTATGAACTGTGATTTACTCTTTGAATGAATTCGAAAAAGTTCGACAAGCGAGAAAAAAAATCCTTGTTGAACCTTAGGAATTGTTAGGATACAAATGTCATGACATTAGGGTTAGTTGAGATTATGTGTAAGACCATATTTGGGATAAGGCATCGATATGAGATTTCATTTAAGACCATAGCTGGGCTATTGACGTTGATATGAGATCCAACGTAAGACCATATCTGGGATATGACATTGGTATGGTACTATGTGTGTGAGATCTCCCGAGTATCCTTTAGTATTTCAAGTGGTTCAACGGGAAACTTAACGGTAAAGTTTAAGTTGTGAAAGACTATGGTATGATGTGAAAGATTATGGTAAGTTGCAAGTTGGTACAGGTATGTACATAAAACTCATGTTTAATGAGCTCGATATGTGATGAAACCTCGGGTTGGTTCGATTGAGTAAGTTATGAGGTTAAGATTTTAATAACATCTATGATAAGCTTGATTATGAATTCACAATGACATTTATTTTAATTTACATTATGTTAAATATATGTTAAAGTGTGTATGATGCTTATTATTTGCATAGGAACTTACTAAGCCTTAAAGCTTACTCCTTTCTATTTCTCTTGTCTTATAGTGTCACCAAGTAGGAAGCTTACATACGGGCATGTGACTTGGTCATGTGACTTTAATTTGATGATACATCATAAACAGAAAGCTCCCTAATTTGAACATGGCCTGAAGCACGGGCATGTCTTAGGGTCACACCGGTGTGTGACCCCTTTTACATGAAAAATTTTATAAGTTTTCCAAAAGTTTCCAAAGTTTTGGCTTTAGTCCCAAACCACTTCCAATGCATGTTTTGGGCCTCATAGGCTCGTTTTAGGGATGATTTGAATGTTTTTGAAAAGTTTTAAATTTGAGTGGAAATTCATGTCTCAGTTTTGAATGTTTGCTAGTAAATAAGTCCGATAATGCCTCATACCCAACTCCGGCATTAGATACGGGTAAGGGGTGTTACAGGTTTCTATTTGGTGCCAACTCAAATGATACGTTAGGCACTGGCGGCCACATACTCTCATCTGGGATGAGTGGGAATTCAAGACTCCATACACTTTTGGATCTACAAAAATGTGCAAGTGTACACAATCATAAAAAGTAATAAAGTGACAAGTATTGTTGAGTTATCGTATCTATAGGGACTGTGCGAGCGAATATTTATGAAATGCAAAATTTAGTGGAAGAAAAATATGTTGATATGAAGAGGTGTTATAAAAACTAAAAATTAACTAAGTGATTAACTAAGAAAATAAAAAGTACAAAATCCAATGCACGATTTTGAAAAATGAGTTTAATCAATATGACATAAATGTGTTAGATCAATTTTATTCTTTAACTTAGAATTATTAAAACTATGTTTGTGTTGTTACGAATAATGTCACAGCAACTCGGTAACTTGCTAACTAATGCACATACTTACTTACTAAAACCCATTAATCTCTTAAACATATCTTTATGTCAATTCAAACAATTAATCAAATTTTTATAAAAAACTTTAAGATTAAGTGAGGTAACAATAATCTCACAAGTTCTACAAGGCTAATGTATTATTTTAATATTGTCGCTAATGTAACCCTCAACTACCTTAGAAGATTAAATATGAACAAATTAAATAGTGTGTTAATTAATTACAATTTCAATTTTTTAATAATTAATTCAATTTTCACCTTAAAATTAAAATGTAAGCATAACATAAGCATGATTTTATTTAATTGAACAATTTACTGAGACCTAATAACAACACAAACACATTTTTAATAATCTAAGCGGAAAAAATGCAATTAATGTAACACAAAAGGAATTTAAGTCATTTTAATTAATTGAAGAACAACAACACAAAAAATTTTCATGTTCATGATCACAACATAAACGGGCAAAAATAAAGAGAAAGGAACTAGAAAATAAATCTTGGTGTTTCTCCGAAGCCAGACTAGTGCGCTCCTCTTCTTCTCTGCTCATTCTGTCAATGCAAGGCCTTCACGAACACTTGATTGTTGCTACTCCTAGGTGCCTCATAAATTAATTCTTCCAAAGTGACAGTCGAGCGCATTTTTCACCCTTTGTGCAAAATTATCGAAAATAGGTCAAATTGTGAGACTTATTAAAAAAATAATTAAAATTAAAAATGAGTTATAAACTAAGATTAAATTAATTATTTTATAACAAGAGTATAAAATTCGACAGAAATTACTTAGAAACTGCGTGAATTAGTGCTCAAAAAGTGCATAAAAAGTCTATATATTTTAGTGTTTCCACACCCCAACTTAATTCATTGCTCGTCCCAAGTAATACAGAAATTGCAAAATAAGTTTAAGAAAATCAACTTTGAAAATTTCCTTCAAAAATCAGTTCTCCTTGGAAATTATGCAACTCAAGTATACACATTTTTCGAATTATTCTCAATTATTATCACGATAGCAAGAATATACTAAATGCTTTCTCAATAAAGATGTGCTAAATTCTTACTAATTAACTTTTATTTCCTTATTTAAGACTGAGCTGCAATCACTAAGTTTAATTTATGCCTTCATATGTTAAACTTAGCAATTTCTCTCCACTAATGTAATCAGCATAGAAATATGAACCAATAGGTCTTTTAAATAGGTTGTAACATGGCTTGGTTAGGGGTAGGTAAAAGATAGATAACTTTCAGCTAAAAACCCTAGACTCAGCTTGCATTGGGCCTTCGAAATAAATACCTCCAAATTCACCAACTAATTTTGCATTTGAGTTCACATGCTCCTTGTACATTTTTTTAGTACATATGCTCTTTCTTTTCTCTTTTTTCTTTTTTAACACGCTTGAGCATAGTACTTCATGTACTACAATTTTTTGAGCATTTGATACTTTATTAAGTGTAACATTTATGTCATAATTCAACTAACATAACAATTATTGGGATAAAATCTAACACCCCTCACCTGTATTCAATGTCAGAATAGGGTTGCAGAGCATTACCGAACTTGTAACAGCCCTAACCCGTATTTGTCGTCGGAGTAGGGTTACGAGGTATTATCGATCATTACACATTATTTAACATACAATGCTCATACATCTATGCATTCATACTTAAATACCATTCAACACAATCATATTGTCCCTTATAAGAGCCTACGAGGCGTTAAATATACTTTAAAAGTGGTTCGGGACTAAACCGATAACATACAAAATTTTTGGAAAACTTAGTAATTTTTCATCTATACAGAGGTCACACGCTCGTGTGAACAAGCCATGTGCCTCACATAGCTCCAGACATGCCCGTGTCTCAGGCCGAGTGAAAACAGGGCATACATACTGACCTGGGTACACAGCCGACCACACGCTAGTGTATCTAGCCCGTGTGCCCTTCGAAATAGCCATACACACCCATATGCCAAAACTGTAGGGTATACTGACTTATGCAACACCGTCAAGTCACACGCCCGTGTGCAAGGTCGTGTGCCATTTAGGGGGTATACCCGTGTGTGAGACCGTGTGGAGCATATGGATTTCAATTTAATATCAACACCAGGGGACACACATCCGTGCAACATGACTGTGTGTCACACACAGTTAAGACACACACTGTCTCTTCGCGTGTGTGGACAAAAATTGGCCATTTGTTTAGCCATTTTGCCACCTTATTTTTACATGCATACACAAGCATAAATTGCAACATTTCACAACTCAATTGGCAGCCAATACATAACATTTCATACACATATTACTACCATTCAACATGGAATTCAAATGCCTAATAAATCACATACATTTTCCATTCATATACTAACCACATATCAAGATAACATTTGCATATTTTCATTCCATCTATTACTAGCCAAAACATACCATTTTTGAGGACTTAAACACAACCAAAATACTATACCAAGTTAAGCCAAATCACATGGCTTCAACTTATACCATAACATATACCAAAATCAATATCTCAAGTAACCTTAACTATCATTCTTATAACTAGCCTATACATGCCATATTTACAAATATCCACAAATTCATAAGTACCAATCGGCAACTGGATAGTGTGATGTGTAACTCCAACTTTATCCGAATCGAGCGAGCTATCGAACCTCTATAATACACGAAAAAGAAACAGAGTAAGCTTTATAGCTTAGTAAGCCCTTATAATTTAGAAATAATCTTACCATTCGTACATAATCAAGACAACAAGTATTGTAAACTCGATTAAATTTCCAAATGCCTAACACAAGCATTCATCAACAAGTTAGTCACATAAATACATGTATTCATCCATTATCTCAATCTCAATACTCAATACATTGTATCATACCAAATTCATATATCATGTACATCATATTCAACATTTCACTCTCAATCATATAATCAATAATTCATTCAATAACAGTACTCATCTGTATAAACAGTATTTATGCCCGTTGAACCCATGAGAACTTCAAAGGATACTCGGGTGATATACATCAGTAATCCGTCAATTCATTATCATTTTCGCTCTTTCAAGCTATGATCAGTAAGCTCCTCCTGAGCTGATGGACAGTAAGCTCTATTAAGCTGAAACGGTAAGCTCTAACGAGTTGAAAATAGTAAGCTCTTACGAGCTGATATATTAGTAAGCTCATACGAGCTGTGGTGAGTCTGCAACAAATGTAGGAGCTCGACCAAAATGGTAACCCTAGTGACGTGTCACTCGTATCCTACGAATTCATACGGTTCAAACGGGGCTCGATAACCATCAATTTATATCAAATAGGCATTCATATTTCAAGTATATCAATTTCTATATCATATACATACATTTTAAATAAATAAAAGTATTTAAAAGTTGGATTCTAATTATACGAACTTACCTCAAGTATGAAAACGGCGAAATGTGTTAATTACTCGATAATCTTGCCTTTCTCCCAATTTAATTTTGGATTCTTCTTTTCTTGATCTAAGTAAAATCAAAATTAACTTATTAAATCAACCATTCATTCAATTTAGTCCAAAACACATATTAGGGTTATTTTACACATTTACCCCTAAACTTTTACATTTTTACAATTTAGTCCTTATCACATAAAATTACAAATTAATGCAATTAAAACCTTAACTAAGCTAGCTGAATTTCATAGGGACTCCTAGCAGCCCATATCTTTCATTATTTCATATATTTACCACATAAAATTTCACATTTCACAATTTAATCCATTTTTGACATTTTTGTCAAAAATCACTTTACAAAACATGAAAATCTATCATAAAAAATTCATATTTCAACTGCAAACACCAAAGAAAACATAAACTCTATAACAACCCTTACCCGTATTCGATGCCGGAATAGGGTATGAGGTGTTACCTAACTTATACGCAAGCAATCATACAAAATCGAGACATGAATTTCCACTCAAATTTAAACCTTTTCATAAACATTCATATCGTTCCTTAAACTAGCCTACGAGGCCCAAAACATACATTAGGAGTGGTTCGGGACTAAACCGAGAACTTCTGGGAAAACTTAAAAGATTTTCATCAAAAAGGTCCACACGCCCGTGTGGCATATCACACGTCGTGCTTTAGGCCGTGTCCAAAATAGGGGACATTCTGTTTATGACGTCATCAACCAAATAAGGTCACACAGCCAAGGCACACGCCCGTGTCCTTAGGTCGTGTGGCGAATTAAATTCCAAAAATTAAGTGAGACTTCAACGGCCTGGGCACATGCCCATGTCCTATGGTTGTGTCTCGTGCCCATGTGTTTACTACTGGGCATTTTGTTTTGCATTAATTAGGGTGCAGGGGACACACGGCCATAACACACGCCTATGGGGCAAGCCGTGTGTCACACAAGGCCTAGACACAAGCCCGTGTGTCTACCCGTGTGGACAAAATAAGGCTATTTACCAAGCCTTTTTGCCACCCATACTTGCACCAAGCTACACAACATCAAAACCACACCAATCCATATATATATATATGACTTCAAGGCACTTAACATGGCATAACTAAGTGCTTCACCATCATCAAACATCCATAATCACATGCAACACATTATCATTCAACCTTCAATAACCATGGGCCATATCATAATAGCATTGGCACATGCATGCATATATGAAAAGGTCTACAACCCAATAATCAATATGAGCCACATCCCATGGCCTTATACAAAATGAATCAAATATCATCAGAAGCCAACACATTTGGCTAAGCCAATATGACATATAACAAAAAGACCAAGTCCCTATACATGCCATACTCAAAATGTTGAGACTAACTATACCCAAAAGTTCCAATTGATAGTGTGATCGAGTCTCCGACGCCCTTCGACCCCTGAGCTAGCTTGGCAATACTATAAGAAAATGGAAAAGAAAGGGGAGTAAGCATAAAGTTTAGTAAGTTTGCATGTAAATAGTTAACAACATTAACCATGCATATTTGTACCCATCACATAATATAATCAATCACAATGTCATCAAGTATCATAGATACATTTTAAATCATGTCATTTACATAATGTATAATAAAACTTATGATCATGATTTATTCATTCACTTCTTACTGGGATCTCTTCTATTTATAATCTCAATATGTATGAGCTTTGTGTACATACTTGTACCCTTTCAACATGTTCATACCTTGTCATTTCGTTGACATAATCTTTAGACTACCCATTGAACTACTTGGAATACTAAAGGATACTAGGGAATAACATCCACATAGAATCGTACCAATGCCATATCCTAGATATGGTCTTACATGGGATCACATATCGATGCTTATAGGCCAGCTATGGTCTTACACAATTCTCATATCGATGCCATGTCCCAGACATGGTCTTACACGAAATCTCATAACGATGCCATATCCCAGATATGGTCTTACACGTAAACTCATAACCCTAATGTCATGACATTTGTATCTTAACTATTCCTAAGGTTCAACCGGGATTTTGAGGTGTCAAACCTTCGTCGAATCATGATCGAGTCAACATTAATCAACTCCACAAAGACAATTACACAATTCATGCAATATTAAAGCATTAAATACCTAATAATGTAATGTTGCATTATTTACACACGAACTTACCTCGGTACCAAAATATGGCTAACTATTTGATTTAGTCCACAACCTTGTTCTTTACTCGATTTAGGTCCGGACTCATTTTTCTTGATCTATAATAGCAAATTTAGCTCATTTAATTATAAAATTGTTAAAGTCAGTCCAAAAACCATACTTTGGCAAAATTATAGTTTTCCCCCAAACTTTTACATATTTACAAATTAGTCCCTAGGCTCTTAAACTGAAATGTGTCCATTTTCTTTGTTACCCAAGCCTAACACATGCAAGCCCACTTTTCCTTCATATCAGATTTTTACTACTCATTTTACAACTTTTACAAAAAGGTCCTTTTTAGGTGTTTTCATCAAAAATAACTTAGTAAAAGATGTTTATTACACATCAAACTTTCATAATCTATCCTGAAACATCAAAACACATGCAAGTCACACATGGGTAAATTTTTAAACATGAAACCTAGCTCAAATAAATGGTAGAAATAGCTAGATCGGTTGATAACAACTTCAAAAACGTAAAGAACATTAAAAACAGGGCTAGGATGCACTTACTATCAAGCTTGGAAGTTGAAGAAAAACCTAGCTATGGCTCTTCTAATTTTCAGCACACCCTTGAAGAAGATGAGCAAATTTTTCTTTCTTTTTCCCTTTTTATTCTTTTATTAACCAAATGACCAAAATGCCCTTTTTACTGAACTTTCAAATTTTACCTACTCATGCCTATTTTTGTCCATAAAAATAGAAACTGGGCAAATTACTATTTAAGGACCTTTAATTAATAATCCAAAGCTATTTCATACTTAAAGCTTCTAGAATCTCATATTTTGCAACTTTTGCAATTTAGTCCTAAAAGTCAAATTGGACATTTATTCACAAAATTTCTTCATGAAACTTTCACACAATCATGCAAACATGTCATGGACCTCAAAACAATCTTAAAACAAATATTTCTACTTTGGATTTGTGGTCTTGAAACCACTATTCTAACTAGACCCAAAATTTGGATGATTCAAACTCATCAATGGTAACTTTTAAAATCTTTAACAATTTTGAAATTAAAGGTACGAGCTAGCTAGATTGAGCTACAACAATTACAAAAATATAGAAATCATCAAAAACGAAACAAAAACCATACCTAAATGAGCAAGAGAAGCTTGGCTAAATATCAACCCTAACAATGGCTTTTTCCTTTCAATTTCCGGTTAAAGAAGATGATAATGGATGGAAATTTTGTTTTATTTTATTATAATTAACCTTGTTAACCAAATTACTAAATTAGCCTTAATGAACATTAATAATTTCAAATTTACCAAGACACTATCATCCACTATCATGTTAATGGTCTAATTTAAACATAAGGACCTTAACCTTAAGGTTCTATAGCTATTAGACACTTTTAACTAATAGAATACACCTTTTGCATTTTACGATTTAGTCTTTTTTCTCAAATTAAGCAATTAAACGATAAAATTAGCTCATGAAATTTTTACACATCAAAGAACATGTTGTAAACACAAAAAATAATATTAAAATAATTTTTTGATATCAAATTTGTGGTCCCAAAACCACTGTTCTGATTTAGCCTAAAAACAAGCTGTTACAACTCTCCCCCTTAGGGATTTTCGTCCCCAAAAATCTTACCAGTGAATAGGTTAGGGTACTATTTTTGCATAGCTTCCTCGGTTTCCCACGTAGCTTCCTCAATCTCGTGTTTATGCCAAAGAACTTTCACTAGGGCTATGCATTTATTTCTCAATTCTTTGATTTCACGAGCTAAAATCCTAATCAGTTCTTTGTTATACATCAAATCTGCCTGTATCTCAACATCTACTAGAGAAATCACATGTGACGGATCGGATTTATATGACGTAACATAGAAACATGGAAGAAATTATTAATCTTTTCAAGTTCTGACGGTAAAGCTAGTTGATATGTTACAGGCCCTATTCTTTCAATGATCTCGTAAGTTTCGATAAATCGCAGACTTAACTTCCCTTTACGATCGAATCGAAGAACACTTTTCCATGGAGACACCTTTAAAAACACTCGGTCCCTGACTTGAAATTCAATTTCTTTACGTTTTAAATCTGCGTATGATTTCTATCGATCTGAAGCTGCTTTTAAACTGTCGCGAATAATTTTCACTTTTTCTTTAGTTTCTCTGATCAATTCAACCCTGTGAATCTTTTTCTCGCTTAGTTCAGTCCTGTATAACGGAGTTTGACATTTGCGACCATATAAAGCTTCGTACGGTGCCATATTTATACTCATCTGAAAACTATTATTATACGCGAATTCAATCAACGATAAGTATTTTTCCCAGCTGCCCTCAAACTCTAAAATACAACATCTCAACATGTCTTCAAGAATCTAAATAACTCTTTTGGTCTGACCGTCAGTCTGAGGATGAAAAGTTATACTGAAATTCAACTTCGTACCCAAAGTTTCTTGCAATTTCTTCCAGAATCGCGATGTAAATCTCACATCTCTATTAGAAATAATAGATAATGGCATACCTTGCAATCGAACAATCTCAGAAATATACAATTCAACTAATTTTTCAAGTGAATAATCTGTACGTACCAGTATGAAATAAGCAGATTTTGTTAGTTGATCAACGACGACCCATATAGCATCTTTCTTTTTCAGAGTTAAGGGCAATCCCGACACAAAATCCATTGTAACTCTATCCCACTTCCACTCAAGAATCATCACAGGTTTCAGTAAACCAGATGACACTTGATGTTCAGCTTTGACTTGCTGACAAATCAAAAATTTAGAAACAAACTCTGATATATCTCGTTTCATGCCTTGCCAGCAGTATAATTGTTTCAAATCATTATACATTTTGGTACTTCCTTGATGGTCTGATAGGCAGCAATGGTGTACTTCATGCAAAATCTTCTGAATGAGTTCTGATTTTCTCGTTATGAAAATTCTATTTCGAAACCTTAAACAATCATCGGTTCCAATCTAAAACTCGAATCAAGGATATTCTCACATTGAATCCATTTAACTTGTAATTCACAATTTTTTTCTAAAATTCATAGATTTGTTGAAGAAATACCGATTTAGCTTTTAATTCAACTAAAATAGACCCATCATCACAAATCATCAACTGGTATTCATTGCTCGTAACGCAAACAAAATTTTCGGCTTAGGGCATCAGCAACAACATTAGCTTTTCCCAAGTGATAATCAATCACAAATTCATAGTCTTTCAATAACTAGAGCCATCTTCGTTGTCGTAGATTCAAATCTTTCTGTGACATCAGGTACTATAAGCTTTTGTGATCCGTATAAATGTGGCATTTTTCACCATATAAGTAGTGCCGCAAAATTTTTAATGCGAACACAATTGCAGCCAACTCAAGATCGTGCGTCTAATAATTCTTTCCATGCGGTTTCAATTGGCGAGAAGCATAAGCTATAACTTTTCCTTCTTCCATCAAAACATATCCCAAACCATTTAATGACGAGTCACTATAAATAAAAAATTCTTTCCCCAATTCAGGTTGAACCAAAATTGGTGCTTCAGTTAACAGCACTTTCAATTGTTCGAAACTCTATTGACACTTTTCTGACCATTCAAATTTTACATCTTTTTTAAGTAGTCTTGTCATTAGTGTTGCAATCATCAAAAATCCTTTCATGAACCTTCGGTAATATCCTGATAAGCCCAAAAAACTACGAGCTTTAGACACATTTCTCGAAGGTTTCCAATCAATAATAGCAGAAATCTTGCTCGGGTCAACTCTATTACCTTCAGCTGAAACAATATACCCCAGAAATCCAACTTCTCTAAGCTAAAACTCACATTTGCTGAACTTTGCAAATAATTGCTTATCTCATAAATTTTGTAACAAAGCTTTCAGGTGCTCCGTATGTTTAGATTCATCTCGCGAATAGATCAGAATGTCGTCAATGAATACAACAACAAATCTGTCTAAATACGATTTGAATATCCAGTTCATCAAGTCCATAAAAATGTTGGAGCATTAGTTAATTCGAAAGGCATAACAAGGAATTCATAATGTTTATACCTCGTTCTAAATGTGGTTTTCGGCACATCTGACTCTTTAACTCGCAACCGATAATAACCCGATCTCAAATCAATCTTTGAAAATTCTGTAGCCCCTTTCAACTGATCAAATAAATCATCAATCCGCAGTAGAGAGTATTTTTTCTTGATCGTCACTTTGTTGAGTTGTCGGTATTCAATACACATTCTCACCGAACCATCTTTCTTTTTCACAAATAACACCAGTGCACCCCAGGAAGAGAAACTCGTTCATGTAAAACCTCTATCTGTCAATTCTTGCAACTGAGCTTTCAATTCTTTTAATTCTATTGGAGCCATTTTGTACGAAGCTATCGATATCAATATTGTTCCCAGTACTAATTCAATACCAAATTCAACCTCTCTGATCGGTGGCAAACCCGATAATTCTTCTGGAAATACATCCGAAAACTCACAAACAATAGGTAAAGATTCAATCTTTGATTCAGATACCTTAGTATCTAATACATATGCAAGATATGCATCACAGCCCTTTTTCATACATTTATAAGCTAACATAGATGATATTACGGTAGGTAATTCACTCGAATCATCAAACTCAATCCAAAGAATTTCACCATTTTGACATTTCAATTCGATAGTCTTTCATCTACAATTCACAACTGCATCATGTATAGTCAGCCAGTCCATACCCAGAATCACATCAAACTCATCAAACGGTAAAAGCATCAAGTCAGCCTGAAAATAGTAACCCCTAGTCATCAAAGGACAATTCTTACAATTTTTATCAACTAACACAAATTTGCCTAAAGGGATCGATACTTTAATTACAAACTCTGTAGACTCAACATGTAAACTCTTTTTAAATACTAAATTCATACAGATATATGAGTGGGTTGATCCAGGATCTATCAACGCAACTATATCAGTATCAAAAAGAGAAAAAGCACCGGTAATAACGTCTGGCGATGACCCTCCTTCCATGCATGGATAGCATAAGCTCAGGTAGGTGCTCGTGCCTCAGATCTCACAGTAGAATCTCTCGTAGCATCTCGATTCCCACTCGTATTTCTATTGTTTCTGGGTGGTCTCCCTCTAGTAGTCCGTATTACTCACTTTCGCTGGTTGATCTCTTTCAGCTATAGACTTTTCTAGACAGTCCTGGAGATAATGATCAAGATATCCACATCTAGAACAAGCTCTTCTTACTATTCTGCATTCACCGTAATTTAGCTTGTTGCAATGCTTACATTCAGGTACAACATTTCTAACACTACCCACACTAGCAACAGATGTCATCCGAGGTTTAGAGCTAAAATTTCTTGCATTTTTATCTCAAATTGAAATCCCCATGGAAGCAGTAGTACAATGATGATATTCTTTAGATTTTTTTTATGCTGACTGATTTGATTTGCTTGCAAATCTTTTTTAAAGTATCTAGCCTCAAAATCAGCTTTTCTTTTCTCTTTGCTAAGCTCTCCGGCTTTGCAAGCTCTATCAAATAGAACAACGAACTCTTTCAGCTCTAGAATCCCAACTAATAGTCTGATAACCCATCATCAAATATTTTACACATTATAGCCTCAAAAGAAACATATTCACAAGCATATTTGTTGAGTCGTACAAACTCTCTTTTGTATTCTGTTACCGACATAAGACCCTGTTTCAATTCAAGAAATTCCTTTCTTTTCTGATCAATAAACCTTTGGCTGATGTATTTCTTTCTAAATTCAACTTGGAAGAATTCCCATGTAACTCTTTCTTTAGGAACTACAGATATCAAGATATTTCACCACTAATACGCAGTGTCTCTCAATAGTGATATAGCACATTTTAAACATTCTTCAGGTGTGCATTACAGTTCGTCAAATACATGAATCATGTTCTCAAGCCAAAACTCAGCTCTCTCAGGATCATCGCTAACATTAGCTCTGAAGTCTTCAACCTCGTGTTTCCATATCTTATCAATAGGTGGCTTATTCAATCGCAAAGGATATATACCTTGAGGAACTACAGGGATCGGTTGGGGAATAGGTAGGGGTAGAGGTTTTTGAGTAGCTAGATTCGTACGCTTGTATTGTGTGAACCATTCATTCGTCATTTGGAAGAAGGCTTCTTCAGCCTCTCCTCCTTGGATACCCATTACAAGTCTAGAGTTAGATGGCGCTATCCCTTGCACAGAGCAGGCGCGTTACTCTCAACCTCATCAACTATAGCTCAACCAGGATCTATTTACTATATAAAAACACATTTAAAATGTCAGGAGTCATAACACTATCACAGTTTATATATATGGCATGTATAGCTAGACTCACATATGCTACGTTAGTCCTAGAATCGACTAAATCGTAGCTCTGATACCAATAAATGTAACACCCCTAACCCGTATCTGTCGTCAGAGTAAGGTTACAAGGTATTACCGATCATTACACATTATTTAACATACAATGCTCATACATATATACATTCATACACAAATACCATTCAACACAATCATATTGTCCCTTATAAGAGCTACGAGGTCTTATATATGCTTTAAAAGTGGTTCGGGACTAAGCTGATAACATACAAAATTTTTGGAAAACTTACAAATTTTTCATCTATACAGGGGTCACACGCCTGTGAGAACAGGCCATGTGAAAACAGGGCAAACATATTGACTTGGGTCACACGACCGACCACACGCCCGTGTGTCTAGCCCGTGTGCCCTTCGAAATAGCCACACATGCCCATGTGCCAAAACTATAGGGTATACTGACTTATGTAACACGGTCAAGTCACACGCCCGTGTGCTAGGTCGTGTGCCATTTAGGGGGTATACTGACTTGTACCGAACGACTAGTCCCACGCCGTGTGCAAGACCGTGTGGAGCATATTGACTTCTATTTAATATCAACACTAGTGGACACACGGCCGTGAAACATGACAGTGTGTGCCCTACAATAGCCCGATTTAGGGGTTAGTCAAAATAGTGATCTCGGAATCACTAATTAGAGGTTAGAGAAAATTATTTTCATGTTACGTAATGTGTTATAACATGTTTGTAATGATGCATGAAAATTTTGGTGCCTTAATTTTAGCGATTTCTAGCTAAATTGTGAAAAAGGACTAAATCGCATAAAGTGTGAAAGTTCAATTTTATTTCCTAGAGGTGCCAAATAGCTATGGATTATTAATTTGAGGTCCCAAATGTACAATTTGACCTTGTTCAAGTGGGTTGACCGGTCATAAAACACAAAGGGGACAAGCGCATTTATTATGATGAATAGTTGGTGATATTAGTTGAAAAAATAAATAAAATAAGATGATATAAGCAAAAGTTATCATATTTTTATTTATATTTCTTCTCCAACTGAAAATATCAGCCATGGGAGGGGTTTTAAAGCTTAAAATTTCAGCAAGCTTTACTCTATTCAAGTAAGTCCATTTGATGTTTATTTTTGATGAAAATTGTATTTTTGGAGTCCCCAAAGCTTAAGATAGCTAATGGGGGGACTAATTTGCAGCATGGTTGAAAGTCTAGGGACTTACCATGATAGACTTTATGTTGTTTGATGAGTTTTTATGGAAGAAAATGAATGATAGGATGATGACAAACAACTTTTGTGAAAGGTGTTGTTATGAAAACACCTAATTTGGGCTAAAATGTAAAAGTTGTAAATTGTTCATTAAGGCCTGAAATAGTTGGAATTGTGGATAGTTGTAAGAGGATTAATAGATCATCTAGGCTTTTTTAATAAGAAAATGTGATGAAAATTTATTTACGAGCCTAGGGGCAAAATCGTAATTTTGCTAAAGTGTAGGAGCAAAATAGTCATTTTTGCCTAAAGTGTAGTTTATGGTGAATTATGATTTATAAGTGATTAAATCACTAAATTCCATTGTTCTAGATCAAAGAAAATGAGTTTTGGACCTAGAACGGGTGAAAAGAGAAATGTGGGCAAAAAGTCCTTTTCGGCTTTTTTGTCATCGAGGTAAGTTCATGTGCAAATGTTACAATTACGTATGAGTTAGTTAATATTCTAATGTTGTATGGAATGCACAATTACTCTATGAATGCATGAATTATCTTTTGATGAGATGTCAAGAGAATTGAATCTAAGAGTAATGGGAAATGTAAATAGTATGAAATGATGATAATTAAGGTTCCGTGTAAGACGATATTAGAATATGGCCTCGGTGAGAGATATTAAATAAGACCATGTCAAGGACATGGCAACGATGTGAGAATTCGTATAAGACCATGTCAAGGGCATGGCATCGATATGTTAATATGTCTAAGATCATATCGGAATATGGCCTCGGTGTACGAATTCATGTAAGACCATGTCAGGGACATGGCATCGATATGTTAATACGTGTAAGACCATATCAAAATATGGCCTCGGTGTCAGAATTCGTATAAGACCATGTCAGGGACATGGCATTGATATGTTAATGTAAGTAAGACCCTATTAGGGTATGATGTCAATGTGACACTATGTGTATGAGATTCAATAGTGTTATTTAACAATTCAAGATGAATTCAGTATATGATGAACCTCTAGTGGATTATGTTTAATCGATACACCTTAGTTGTATGAGATAGATAGATTTTTTAATGCATTGTGTAAATGTGAACGAGAATCATAGAAAGTGAAGTAAAAATAGAAATGTGTGAGAATGTTCTCGATTGAACATTTGAAATAGAGATATACATGTGGATTACTATCCATGCATGTAAAATAACGATAAGCTATGTGCGATATCACCTTATTGATGTTAATGATGGGCTAAGTGCGATACCATCAATTATATCGTTATCGGTGGGCTATGTGCGTTACCACCGATTAATTAGTAATCGATGGGTTGTGTGAGATACCATAGCTTATAAATGATTGGTGAGCTAAGTGCAAATTCTCCATAAGTATAAATGATTAGTGGGCTGTGTGCGATACCACCCTAATAGAGATTCAATAGTGGGCTAAGTGCGGAACCACTGAGAATTTAGTAGTATGAGTGACTCATTGAAAATGCTTGATATGTTGTTTTATATGATCATGTGGTGATCAGTGCAGGAATCTATGCTAATTAAATGAGCAATTGGCTTGTGGCATGGTAAGAATGTGGTAAGAGATAGAATGAGTAAGCTTCAAAAGTGGTTGAGTAAGTAACCATGAGTTTACGAGAAAATTTATTATAATACCTTGTAGTCATGGATATTCAATGAATATTAGAAATTGTCAGTTATATATAGATGAACTTACTAAGCATATTGCTTACTACTTTTCTTTTGCCATCTCTTATAGGTTATTTTAACTGGCTCGGGTTGGAGGCCGTGAGAGATGTTTTAACACTATTGAGTAGACTTCTGGTATGGTGTTTCAAGTTCTTTTGAGTCATGGCATGTATAGGGATTCTTTTAAAGTCGATTAAGTTCTAATTGATGTAGCCAAATTGTGTTGGCCTAAGATAACTTAGAGTTTGGTTATGTATAGCCATAGATAAAGGCTTAAGTCATTTGTAATTGTATTAGGAATAGTTTTCCCTAGTGCCTAGGATGAAGACTTTATCTCTTTTATGATTAGATGTCCTTATTTCAAGAGTTATATTGATGCTATGTGAAGTTATGTGATGATGAATGAATGTATGCAAATGAGAGTGGTAATTAGCTTGGAAAATAGCCTTCTTGTGCCCACATGGGTTGACACACGGGCGTGTGTCTAGGCCGTGCGTACCCTACACCTTAGTGTTTTAAATTAGGATGGACCACGGGCAAAATCCACGGTCGTTTGTGTAGACCGTGGGTGAGACACGGTTAGAATACAGTGTGTGCCCCAAGTCGTGTGAACAAGTCAGTATATCAGGGTATAGCACATAGTCTAAGTCCACGGGCGTGTCAAGGCTATGTGTGTTTAGTCAGTGTTGACTACAGGTGGTAGGAACGGGCATGTAATAATGGTACACGGGCGTGTCCCAAGTCACATGGACGTGCGACCCCTGTTTCGAGAGAAAGTTTTAGATGAGTTTTGAAAGTTACAGGATGTAAGTTTGAGGCCTCGTAGGCCCATGAAACGTATGACCTGACTAAGAAAAATAAGTTTTTAATTTGGAATAAAATTTTTACAGCTCGTAAGTACATGTTTAAGAAAGTTCAAGCATAGTAATGTCTCGTATCCGGTTCTAGTCTCAGATTCGGATATGGGGTGTTACATTTAGTGGTATCAGAGCTATAGTTTAGTCGATTCTAGGACTAACCTAGCGTGAGTAAGAGTCTAGCTATAGGTGCCATATGTGGACTGTGATAGTGTGATGTCTCTCGGCTCTAACGAAATTATTTTGTTAAGATAGAGATGATTCTCAACCGAGCTAATTTCAATAAGTTTGTATGATTTCTAAGCTTTATGATTAATATCATTGAATTTCTTAGTATGATGTAGAATATATCTTAATTCCATAGGATGGTTTAATGCTATGTTAAACAAAGAAATCAATGAGATCAAGCAGGAGAAAGTCCCGATTGAAGTTGAATTACTTAGGATACTCAATCTATCACATGAGACAAGAAAGTCCATATAAAACCAAGCCAAGGCATGGCATCGGCAGTCAAGTAAGTTATCATGTAAGTCTAAGGTAAGTCTTGGCATTGAAAAGATATCGTGAGATAGAAATCCCATATAAGACTATATCAAGGATATAGCATTGGCATCAAGATATATGAGAAATGAGATTCAGTATCCTCGGTTATTCATAGTAATTCATCGGGCAAAAGAGTAAAGCTTAAATGAGATAGCAAGAAAGTTAATTTAGTAAAGTTGATATCACGTCGTGCTAGAAAAAGCTGACTAAGAAGTATTATTCATGTTATGAATAATGATATGGAGATTATGCTTATCATAGCAAAGTATGCTAATCTATGTGATCATGTAATACAGGTACCTTGTTTACCTCACAAGTATAAACTAGCAAGTACCATGATGTATGTGAGAAGAACTAAGAGTAAGTAAGCATTTGAAATCAGTGATGCCATTGTTTATGATAAATATCTCCACATGGTTAAATCTCACATCTGAATTTTAAAGTAGAGAATGTATAATGTATTGTTTTATGACTGTTATGAAGTCACACATATTATAGTGTGGGAGTTAAATTGAGAAGCTTAACTAAGTAGACTGTAGGAGATGAGTACGGTCGTTTAGTGATAAAATGATGAATAAGACCATGGTTGGACCATGGTGGTACATGTGATCCCATATAAGACCATGTCTGGGACATGACATTGGTGACGATACATGATCCCGTGTAAGACCATATCTGGGATATAGCGTCGGCATAGAATAGTGATTCTGTGTAAGACCATGTCTGGGACATGGCTTCGACACAAAAGAAAGATCTCGTATAAGACCATATATGGGATATGGCATCAACATCGAGTTACAAAATCCCGTATAAGACCATTCTGGGATATGACAGTGGCATCGACATGAGTTCCATGTAAGACCGTATCAGGGATATGGCATTGGTATTGATATGAGATTTCGTGTAAGACCGTAGCGAGGCTATGGCATTGTGATGACATGTAAGGAAATAGTTGGACTATGACGCGTGATACGAGTAAGACCATAGTTGGACTATGGCACTCAGGTAAACGAAATTCTCAAAACCTGTAAGATATTCTCTAAATTGATAAGCAATAGTAAGAGAAAGTAGAGTCAAATGTTGAGTACTTAAGTAGATATTAATGTGGAACTTGAGTAAGTAAAGTTACTGTTAGAAAGTATGAGTGATAAAAACAATTGTAGCATGAAAAACGTGAAAACTCACTTGGAGTGAGTTGTGTGCCTATACTGATATTTCATTGATGATGAATGTTAAATCATATGTATGTGGTCACGAGAGTCAAGTTATGGGGCGCTACGACTCACCCCCTTACCACTGTTGAATTGTGATGAGATGTTATGAGAGTTAAGTAAGTTTGCATTTGATTAATTTAATAATTATGTTAGCATAATTGAGAATGCTTTGTATCACGTTGATACATGGTACTCTACTAAATAGATTAATTATTGTTGAACAGGAGGTTGAAGTCCTAGGGGACTATAATAAAAAGGCTATCATTAAGATATGAAAAAGCTAAGGTCCTGTATAAGACCATGCCTGAGACATGGCCTCGGCATTGAGTTGAGATCCCGTATAAGACCATATCCACGATATGGCTTTGTAATTAATATGAAAATCGTATAATATCATATTTGGAATATGGCATCGATACTTGATGTGGAAGTCCATATAAGACCTTATCCGGGATATGGCGTTGGCAGCTAGAGGTGACTCCATATAAGACCACCTCGGGGATGTAGCATTGGTTTCGTACTTACATGAATGCCAATGAATATGTGTCTTTGACTATCCCTAGTGATCAATGGGATAAGTAGATGAGTTAAAAGTAGAAATGAAATCAGTACTAAAGTTATGTAAATGAGTGAATGCAAGTACTCGTGAATGAATCACGAAGAGACGATTACGATATGTGGCACGAAACGTGTTATATAAGGGCAAGTATGAGTAAGTTTGCTTGAAGCTTGTGGCTTGTGCATGGCTGGTTGATGCCATGGATGGGTTATAATGATCTCCTTTCGTATTATGTATTAATATCTGTTTCCCTTCAGGGGTGATGTGGTTGCTCTTTTCAGGAAATTGTGATTGTGTGAGAATGTTAGCTGGCTAAAAAATCAGACTAAATGACTGTCGATTTAGTTAATTGGAATCAACATTTCTTTATTTCCTCGAAACCCTATTCGGGTACTTTGAGGAGGAAGTTGGGAATGATTCTAGTATAAGAAGTGAAATCACAAGTTTCATGTTGTGAGATGGGTTTTCGGGCAAGTAGAATAGAGTTAATGAATTCAATCGAGATGTTCCTGTTGTCGTGAGATCGACTAGGGTAAAGGTTTTAGATTAGCATAGCAAGAGAAACTCAGATGAGAGTGTGCTTAAAATATGTTCTTAGTATAGAGAAAAGAGCAGATTAATGTATTGAAATATGATTCAAGCTTTGTGTATATTTACACACGAATCAATAAGAAGAATAAAATTATGTGTGTACATGAGTAGGGAGCATGTTATAAAGATATGCTCATCGAAATGTTCAAACCATGATGGTTGAGTTGAAAGCTATAGAAGGAACTATTAATTGAATGTTCTAGTACTGAGTTTAGTCTGAATCGAGAAAAAGAGTTGACAGGTTAGTGATCCAGAGATGATCACTTTTGTGTTAGTGTTGCGAGTTAGATGTTATGAAATGATCCATGGAAAAGTCAATGTGTATTTTCTGAATTCTGATAAGCGAGAGTCTCTTATGCTGTAAAAGATTTTGAAGATGAATTTGTGGAAACTGCTTGAGCTATTACAATGGTGGGTATAGTTATTGTAATACTTCTCAAATAATAGACATAGTATAGATGTCTGGATAAAAGATCCATGTTGGATAAGATTTTCGTTGTTGACGCTTCCTCGAGATAGAATTTGAATGATGATGAATCCAAAACTTATACAAAAGCTTTGGTATGAGATTTAGTAGTAGCATAACTACTAATGCAAGAATAAGGAAGTACAATTATGTGCATAAATGTTTTGACACTAGAATACATTTCACGATATGATTGAGTTTATGGCCAGAAGTAGTTGACCACTAAAAGCTGAGTTTTTAAAGCGTACAAGTCAAGAGTATTAAAGTTGGTGAATGCTTTGATGAGAAAGTGAGATAAAACCTTATTGATTTCAAATTCGGCTTGACAAAATTCACAAGAAGGGGAATGTCATTCAAATTGTAGTAAATCAACGGTAAAGATCCGAATGATCATTTGGACGTGTACAGAGTTCTAAATTAGTGGATTACTGAGTATACGCCCTAGAGGAAGAAATACCTAGGTCGCAAGTGATGCTTCGACCTTCTGTATGATAGCTAAAGGGTTGTTGACAAGAAAAACTTAAGGATAAGTGGATTTGTGATTTTGAAGAGTTTATGGAAACGTTTTAAGAATGTTGGTAGCAACTCCTCCGAATAAGATTTTCGGGGATGAAAATCCCTAAAGGGGGAGAATTGTAATAGCCCGATTTAGGGGCTAGTCAGAATAGTGATCTGAGAATCACTAATTCAGGTTAGAGAAAATTATTTTCATGTTACATTATGTGTTATAACATGTTTATAAGGATGCATGAAAATTTTGGTGCCTTAATTTTAGCGATTTCTAGCTAAATTGTGAAAAAGGACTAAATCGCATAAAGAGCAAAAGTTCTATTTTATTTCCTAGAGGTACCAAATAGCTATGGATTATTAATTGGAGGTCCCAAATGTACAATTTGACCTTGTTTAAGTGGGTTGACCGGTCATAAAACACAAAGGGGACAAGAGCATTTATTATGATGAATAGTTGGTGATATTAGTTGAAAAAATAAATAAAGTAAGATGATATAAGCAAAAGTTATCATATTTTTATTTATCTTTCTTCTCCAACTGAAAATATCAGTCATGGGAGGGGTTTGAAAGCTTAAAATTTTAGCAAGCTTTACTCTATTCAAGTAAGTCCATTTGATGTTTATTTTTGATGAAAATTGTATTTTTGGAGTCCCCAAAGCTTAAGATAGCTAATGGGGGGACTAATTTGCAGCATGGTTGAAAGTCTAGGGACTTACCATGATAGACTTTATGTTGTTTGATGAGTTTTTATGGAAGAAAATGAATGATAGGATGATGACAAACAACTTTTGTGAAAGCTGTTGTTATGAAAACACCTAATTTGGGATAAAATGAAAAATTTGTAAATTGTTCATTGAAGCATGAAATAGTTGGAATTGTGGATAGTTGTACGAGGATTAACAGATCGGCTAGGCTTGTTTAATAAGAAAATGTGATAAAAAATTATTTACGAGCCTAGGGGCAAAATCATAATTTTGCCAAAGAATAGGGGCAAAATAATCATTTTTGCCTAAAGTGTAGTTTATGTTGAATTATGATTTATAAGTGATTAAATCACTAAATTCCATTGTTCTAGATCAAAGAAAATGAGTTTTGGACCTAGAACGGGTGAAAAGAGAAATGTGGGCAAAAAGTCATTTTCGGCCTTTTCGTCATCGAGGTAAGTTCATGTGCAAATGTTACAATTACGTATGAGTTAATTAATATTCTAATGTTGTATGGAATGCATAATTACTCTATGAATGCATGAATTATCTTTTGATGAGATGTCAAGAGAATTGAATCTAAGAGTAATGGGAAATGTAAATAGTATGAAATGATGATAGTTAAGGTTCCGTGTAAGACCATATTGGAATATGGCCTCGGTGAGAGATATTAAATAAGACCATGTCAAGGACACGGCAACAATGTGAGAATTCGTATAAGACCATGTCAGGAACATGGCATCGATATGTTAATATGTGTAAGACCATATCGGAATATGGCCTCGGTGTAAGAATTCGTGTAAGACCATGTCAAGGACATGGCATCGATATGTTAATACGTGTAAGACCATATCGAATATGGCCTCGGTGTCAAAATTTGTATAAGACCATGTCAGGGACATGGCATCGATATGTTAATGTAAGTAAGACCCTATTAGGGTATGATGTCAATGTGACACTATGTGTATGAGATTCAATAGTGTTATTTAACAATTCGAGATGAATTCAGTATATGATACACCTCTAGTGGATTATGTGTAATCGATACACCTTAGTTGTATGAGACAGATTTATTAATGCATTGTGTGAATGTGAACGAGAATCATAGAAAGTTAAGTAAAAATAGAAATGTGTGAGAGTGTTCTCGGTTGAACATTTGAAATAGAGATATACATGTGGAATACTATCCATGAATGTAAAATAATGGTGAGTTATGTGCGATATAATCTTATTGATGTTAATGATGGGCTAAGTGCGATACCATCAATTATATCATTATCGGTGGGCTATGTGCGTTACCACCTGATTAATTAGTAATCAATAGGTTGTGTGCGGTATGCTTATAAGTGATTGGTGAGCTAAGTGTGAATTCTCCATAAGTATAATTGATTGGTGGGCTGTGTGCGATACCACCCTAATAGAGATTCAATAGTGGGCTAAGTGCGGAATCACTGAGAAATTAGTAGTATGAGTGACTCATTGTAAATGCTTGATATGTTGTTTTATATGATCATGTGGTGATCAGTGCAGGAATGTATGCTAATTAAATGAGCAATTGGCTTGTGGCATGGTAAGAATGTGGTAAGAGATAGAATGAGTAATCTTCAAAAGTGGTTGAGTAAGTAACCATGAGTTTATGGGAAAATTTATTATAATACCTTGTAGTCATGGATATTCAATGAATATTAGAAATTGTCAGTTATATATAGATGAACTTACTAAGCATATTGCTTACTCCTTTTCTTTTCCCATCTCTTATAGGTTATTTTAACTAGCTCGGGTTGGAGGCCGTGGGAGATGTTTTCACACTATTGAGTAGACTCGGTATGGTGTTTCAAGTTCTTTTGAGTCATGGCATGTATAAGGATTCTTTTAAAGTTGATTAAGTTCTAATTGATGTAGCCAAATTGTGTTGGCCTAAGAGAACTTAGAGTTTGGTTATGTATAGCCGTAGATGAAGGCTTAAGTCGTTTGTAATTGTATTGGGAATAGTTCTCCCTAGTGCATGGGATGAAGATTTTATCTCTTTTATGATTAGATGTCCTTATTTCAAGAGTTATATTGATGCTATGTGAAGTTTTGTGATTATGAATGAATGTATGCAAATGAGAGTGGTAATTGGCTTGGAAAATAGCCTTCTTGTGCCCACACGGGTAGACACACGGGCGTGTGTCTACGCCGTGCGTACCCTACACCTTAGTGTTTTAAATTAGGATGGACAACGGGCAAAATCCACGGTCGTTTGTGTAGACCGTGGGTGAGTCACGGTTAGAATATAGGCGTGTGCCCAGGCCGTGTGAACAAGTCAGTATATCAGGGTATAGCACACGGTCTGAGTCCACGGGCGTGTCAAGGCCATGTGTGTTTAGTCAGTGTCGACCACGGGTGGTAGGCACGGACATGTAATAATGGTACACGGGCGTGAACCAAGTCACATGGGCGTGCGACCCCTATTTCGAGAGAAAGTTTCTAGATGAGTTCTAAAAGATACAGGACGTAAGTCTGAGGCTTCGTAGGCCCATGAAACGTATGACCTGACTAGGAAAAAGAAGTTTTTAATTCGGAACGAAATTTTTATAGCTCGTAAGTACATGTTTAAGAAAGTTCAAGCATAGTAATGTCTTGTATCCGATCCTAGTCTCAGATTCAGGTATGAGGTGTTACACGCACACGGCTGAGACACACGCCCGTGTCTTTGCCCGTGTGGATAAAAATTGGCCATTTGTTTAGCCATTTTGCCACCCTATTTTTACGTGCCTACACAAGCATAAATTGCAACATTTCACAACTCAATTGGCAGCCAATACATAACATTTCATACACATATTACTCCCATTCAACATGGAATTAAATTCCTAATAAATCACATATATTTTCCATTAACCATATATCAAGATAACATTTGCATATTTTCATTCCATCTATTACTAGCCAAAACATACCATTTTTGAGTACTTAAACACAACCAAAATACTATACCAAGTTAAGCCAAATCACATGGTTTCAAATCATACCATAACATGTACCAAAATCAATATCTCAAGTAACCTTAACTATCATTCTTATAACTAGCCTATACATGCCATATTTACAAATATCCAAAAATTCATAAGTACCAATCGGTAATTGGATAGTGCGATGCGTAACTCCAACTTTATCCAAATTGAGTAAGCTATCGGGCCTCTATAATACACAGAAAAGAAACAAAGCAAACTTTATAGTTTAGTAATATAATTTAGAAATAATCTTAGCATTCGTACATAATCAAGACAACAAGTAATGTAAACTCAATTAAATTTCCAAATGCCTAACACAAGCATTCATCAACAAGTTAGTCACATAAATACATGAATTCATCCATTATCTCAATCTCAATACTCAATACATTGTATCATACCAAATTCATGTATCATGTACATCATATTTAACATTTCACTATCAATCATATAATCAATAATTCATTCAATAACAGTACTCATCTGTATAAATAGTATTTATGCTCGTTGAACCCATTAGAACTTCAAAGGATACTCGGGTAATGTACATCAATAATCCGTTAATTCATTATCATTTCCGCTCTTTCAAGCTATGATCAGTAAGCTCCTCCTGAGCTGACGGACAGTAAGCTCTATTGAGTTGAAATGGTAAGCTCTAACGGGCTAAAAATAGTAAGCTCTTACAAGCTGATATATTGGTAAGCTCATACGAACTGTGGTGAGTTCGCAACAAATGCAAGAGCTTGACCAAAATGGTAACCTTAGTGACATGTCACTCGTATCCTACGAATTTATACGGTTCAAACGGGGATCGATAACCATCAGTTTATATAAAATAGGCATTCGTATTTCAAGTATATCAATTTCTATGTTATATACATACATTTCAAATAAATACAAGTATTTAAAAGTTTGATTCTAATTATACGAACTTACCTCGAGTATGAAAATGGCGAAATGAGTTAATTACTCGATAATCTTGCCTTTCCCCCGGTCCAATTTTGAATTCCTCTTTTCTTGATCTAAATATATTCAAAATTAACTTATTTAATAAAACATTCATTCAATTTAGTCCAAAACACATATTAGGCCTATTTTACACATTTGCCCCTAAAGTTTCACATTTTTTACAATTTAGTCATTATCACATAAAATTGCAAATTAATGTAATTAAACCCTTAACTAAGCTAGCCGATTTTCATAGGGACTCCTAGCAGCCCATATCTTTCATTATCTCACATATTTACTATAACAGCCCAAACCCAACCTAGACGTTATGGCCGAATCTGGCGTGTCACATTGAAATGTTTTTTGAAAACCATGTTTTCATTGAAAACCCTTCTTGAAATTTAAAACTTCTTTCCATTTAAAACTTGTACAAAACCTTAGTTTGTGTTTGTTTAGTTTCGATTGTGGTTTGTTAAAAATTTATTCCCTTTTAAAACGTTATTACCTTTAAAACCTTATTTGTTGCGGAAGCTTAATTTAAAACAAATGATTTACAAAAACGTGATATTTGAAACTTGAGTTGTGGAAACGTAGTATTCGAAAATGTTATTGGTTTGGAAAGTGGTGTTCTACTTCTAGCATATATAAATCACAATCAATAAAATTCCAAATTCAAAATCCAGATATTATAGAGGCCTTACTACAACCCGAACCAAAATCAAAGTGCTTAAGTAAATGAGCAAAACAAAATAAAACATGTGCAGTTGTGTGGCCCTCTTCGAGCCCCTCGCAGCTCTAAACCATCTAACGTTGGGGATTACCTAAAAGGTTAAAAATAGGGTGAGTTTACAAAAACTCAGTGTGTAATCCCCTTATTAAAGAAATAGTCAGTATACAAAAACAGAATCGATGCAGGCTCGAGCCCTTTACTTGATAATAATGCAGTTCGATTCAGAGCATATGTGGGCCAAAACTCAAAGTAATATCATTTGGGTCACAGCCCATAACAAAATCAATTGGGCCTAGCCCATCACAGTAACAGTCTCAGTATGAATGATGCATGATGCATGCAAACCCATCCAACCCTGCATTTTCCTCCGTCCAACCCTGCACTAACTGTAGGGAATAAATCACGCACGCCATCCCTACACTTACAGTGTTAGCACCGATTGCAGCACTAACTGAAATTACATCAAAGCTGCTAGTATATATATGCGGCTTTAAGCCTTTAGTAACGGTCTCATAATTGGCACATAGCCCTCGGTAACTGTAATAAGATCGGCACATAGCCATCAACTATGATAATATAACCGGCAGATAGCCATAGGTGAGTATGATCGACACAAAGTCATCAATAATTACGATCCACACACAGCCATAATTAGGTTGGCACAGAGCCATAATAGATTAACTGTCTTAAAGCCATCAGTAGGTCTATAGTCGTCTCATGCGACCCGTGTGACCTTAACAGATCATTAATGGGTCTACAGTCGTCTCGTGTGACCCGTGCGACCCTATCAGAACAGTACTTCCTCCATAACCAATATCTCAACCCCATGCAGTATGTCATGTATGTAGAATGTCTGGACCACATATCATCATATCATTCACAGTTAAGTCAATCAAATCATAGTTATACAATCACAGTCAAATCATAGCACAAGTCAGTCATTTACCCTCGAGGGGCAAAATAGTCATTTACCCTACAGGGGTATTACGGTCATTTTACCCTACAGGGGCATTACGATCATTCTACCCTATAGGGGTATTACGATCATTCTACCCTACAGGGGTATTACGTTCATTTTACCCTATAGGGGCATTACAGCCATTTTACCCTATGGGGGTATTTTAGTCATTTTACCCTATAGGGGCATTATTGTCATTTTACCCTACAGGGGCATTACGGTTATTTTACCCTACAAAGGCATTACGATCATTTTACCCTACAGGGGGCATTACGATTATTTTACCCTACAGGGGTATTACGGTCATTTTACCCTACAGGGGTATTACGGTCATTTTACCCTATAGGGGTATTTTGGTCATTTTACCCTACAGGGGCATTACGGTCATAATGGTGTAAATGGGCCTAAGGCCCAATATTCAGCCCAAGTGGGCTCACACGCTCATGTGGCCCATTTAGCCCAAATTCAGTCACAGCTATACGAACTACATAGCCCAGTCTAGTATTTGCCACTTAATGTGGATTTTATCCGTGTAGGGCCCACGAGCCCGTTGGGCCCACACGACCCATTTCAGCCAATCGAGGCCCAAGATCACAAGAACAGTCGTAGTTGCCTCTACAATCTATCGCCCATAATTTGTGGCCTCGATTTACCACACGAGCGATCGCACACTCATGAGGCCTCGAATGCCAAAGTTTTGGCTTTTCGACTTTTCAAATTTTGCTGATTCACAGTAGAGGTAGTGTGATTACACACCTTTTCGGGTTTTGACAGTAACAAATTTGGTGTGTGATTACACATCCTTTTGACTTTTAAGCCAATTATCATTTACGAAAAATAGTTACACACCTTTTTTCGAAAGCCTACGAAACACCCTTTGAGCACCAACCTACAATCATTCCAAGCAATTAGTCAGTCCTTCAACTGTTAACATTCTCAAGAACTAAACCACAATGTAACGATCACGATCTACCACGATTAGAAGATCTGTAATTAATCCCTCAAAAATCGTCGGCCAAAATCAATCCCTTGCACCTAGTGATTAACTTAATGAAAGATGAGAGACAAAAAGATTTTTGTGGCTACAAGATCACCTTACTCCACTGAGATCCCCAGAACCATCGTATATTGTACCACAAAGAAAGAATAAGAATCAAAGTTAGAAAATATAAGAGGAAAACACAATATTCGGCTTCCCCTAATAAAAAGTTTCAATATGAGGTTGAACACATATTGAAATAACCAAATAGCAAAATGTAACATCCCAAAATTGGGCCTAGTAGAATTGGGCCTATTGGGCCTTGAGCGTAGGAGTGTTTAAAATTTTTGAGAATAAGAGAATGACATTATTTCAAGTTGGAATTATTAGGAAGGTGATTTTAGAAATTTACGGGGTTCTAGGAAGCTTCGGGTTCAAGTTAGGTTATAAGAAAATTTTTGTGTTTATGAATTTAAGGGGAAGAAGGTAAGTGACATCAAGACTTAAGGAAATAAGTGTTCATTTTGCTAGCACAAGGAGTCTATTGGTAAAGGTGGAAAGTGGCGTGTTGAGTGTACTAATGGTCTGAGGTTCAAATCCCACCTAGTGCAAATATTTTGGATTAAATTTTTGTACTAATAAGGTAAGTGTCGGCCAAGGCTTTAATATGGTAAGGAAGACTTTTTAATTTTGGAAAGGAGGCTAAAGAATATGGTAAGGAGGAAGATAAGGGAAAAAGAAGGAAAAAAATGAAAGAAAAGGAAAGTGAAGGGAACATGTTGGCCTATAGTGAGGAGAATGTTTTGGAAAGTGTTTTTGGTCAATTTTTGATTCTATTGGAAAGGCAAACACGGTTTTGGGAAGGAAAACTTGGTAGCTGAAATTCCTTTAGACATTTTGCAATTTTGTGTGAAATGCTTGTTCCTTTCTAGCATATTGGTTGCTCTCTTCCAATTTCTTCTTTTCCCTTGCTGAAACTTTAAAGCCAATATTCTACACCATTTTCCTCGTTTTGGCTGAAACTCCTAGGCCATTTATTCATCTTTCTCCTTTGTTTTACCATAATCCTCAAACCAATCTTACTCATTTTCTTTTGATTGTTGAATCACTCTAGCACAATTGTCCATCTTTCTCTCTTGTTTAGCTGAAACTATTAAGCTCCCTTTCTCTATCTTTTCATTTCTTTTCACAAAGTTCTTCAACCATCCTTCCTTCTTCTTTAATCCATATTTTCATAGCCGAATCTTGATCATCACTTCTTCTCCATCTTGCAAGTTGGACATTTATTTCTTGATTAAATTGGTATTCTAGTGGATTGGCCGAATACCATATCATTGCCTATTCATTTCTGGTCATAAGCCAATCGGTGGAAATCGGGATCATCATCGATTAAGGAACGAAATCGCTCGATCTATCCACTTGTTGATTCAACGAAAATAGTGGCTTGTGGCGCCGATTCAAAAGGAAAGGCGAGTGGAGAACTCAAAAGGAGTGGATTTACGATTCCTACTCCTAAATTCAAACGAAAGGTAATATCGGCGGTCTACGATTTTCCACCGAGTTATGGACCATCATCCGGTGAAAGTAGTCAAATCGTGGTATTCACAATTCTAAGGGTAAACATTTTAGATCGTTTATTTTAGAGTTAGATTAATAAAATCATGTATGTCGATTAATCGAGTGTTATGATATCATAGCTGTCGACGATCAAGAAGGCCTAGTACTTACCGTAATCAGGTGTGTAATCTCACACCGTTTTTCTGTGGGTTTTAAGATTCGATATCATATTGGAAATAAATCGTTATAGTTAAAATCGTAATATGGCGTAAATCGGGAAATTGGTCTAAATTACACTATTTTGATAAATTTGTCAAAAACGATATTAATTGTGAGAATTACAAAAATGCCCTAATGGGCCGAATTACGAAAATGCCCCTAATGGGCCAAATTATGAAATTGCCTTTAATGGGCCGAATTACAAAAATGCCCCTAATGGGCCGATTTGATAGATTGCCCTAATGGGTCGATTTGCAAAGTGTTATAATGGGCCAAATTTTTGTAATGAATCTCTGAATTAATGATTGTTGTTTGTATCTGTAAATATCATGATTTATTATGTATGTTGCATTTACATAATTTTGCATGGGATGGGAAAATGTTGAAGAGAAGTGATTCTGGTGGCATTGCCACAAAAATGTTTGTTAATATGATTCATTATGATTCCGGTGGCTTGGCCACAATCAAAATTTGTTATAAAAGGCAACTTGCCTACGATTGGTCTGTTTGGCCGGGTGGGTTGACTTGATCCCCACTGGTGTCATGGGATGGTACGGGTGGTGTGTAGCGGATGGATTATTAGGATTGGTTGGGTTGCATACTTTACACATAATTATATATGTATATATATATATTCTGTTTTATAAATGGGCTTAGGGCCAAGATTATGCTAAATGGGCTCAAGCCCAAGTTATTGCTAAACGGGTTCAAGCCCAGTGGACAACGGTAAGGGGATTATATATTGAGTTCTTGTAACTCACCCCCCTTCTTTCTTAATCCTTGTATGTAATGCTCAATAATGTGGACTTGGGCTATGGATGACTCGGTGGAAGCCATACTTCAGAAATGGTGTTTTGAACTTTAAATTTCTTCTCCGTTTATTTTATTACTTTTACTATATGGGTTTTAAAGTTGTAATAAGGCCTCTGGGATAAACTTTAATTTGCTTTATGTTTAGACGTATTTATTATTTTTCTTAAATTGTTTTAAATGGGGATTTTCTAAAATCTTAAATAACATTTTCCTAAATTGATTTGATTAACAAATGGATTTTACAACAAATATATTTATAAATAATTTAACTTGGATTAACTTTTATATTAAATATGCTATTTTCAAAAGTTACAGTTTTAAAAGATCACAAGTTCAAATATCGATTCTTCAATCAGCCTTTCAAAGATTAGTAGTATTTTTATCAAATATTTCAAATCAAACTTGTTTCCTTGATTATAATGAATTAATACCTATTTTAGTTCGAATAAAAAGGATTTAACATGTTTTCCTCATGTGACATGTCAGATCCAGTCATAACGCATGGGCCGGGTTTGGGGTGTTACACAAAATGGGGATCTTACGGGTACTTATTGATTGTGAGGATTCTTTTAAGACCGAAACCACCACACCCCAGCACACCGAAACAATCCACAAAACATTGAGTGGCAGACAAGAAACCAAAAGAGAAGAAGAGGGAATGGTCGGCTCAGAGAATACGGAAAGAAATATTGAACTAATTAGGGAAAAAGGAAACTATATTCAGCTAAAAGGGGAAGATGAAAGAGAATTAAGAGGACGAGATTAATTTTGGAAAAAGGGGAATATGGAAATGAGAAAAGAAAAGGAGAGGTTTTGGTAATTGACACATTTCGGCATAAAGAGAATCGAAGAAAAAAAGACCCGAAAGGTACAGAAAGGCACTTGACTTACCAGAAAATGACAAAATTTACAAACGGTAGAAAAAATAGATGCTAGAGGAAGAAAAGTGGAGAAGAAGAGAAGAATTCGAGAGAGTAGCAAAACAAACAGATTTGGCAAAAGACCTCAAATAATTCGTTAAAATGGGGAAAAAAACTTGACCGAATGGCTAGAGGCTCTAAAGGCAACCGAATGGTTGAGAAGAATCCCACTTCAGCAACACTACTCCAACTAAATTTGAATTCCTCTCTTTCCTCCTAAAATCCCTCCTGTTCACGAACCTCAACAACCGAAAATCCTCCGTTTCACTCCCCAAATTCGGCTAACAACAACCCCATTCAAATCTGTTCAAACTTTTAGTGTTTCGGTCAAACACAACCTCCTTCCATGGCCATCAGTAAAAATAACCTCAATTTACATAAGCAGGGATTCGAACCTCAGCCCACTAACACACTCCACACGCCACTTTCCACCTTTACTAGCAGACTCTTGTGTCATGATTTCACCAAAAATATTTATAGAGCCTTCAAGCTAAGGCCAAGATTCACTTAAGAGCAAAAATAAAAAATTTTGCTAAAGCCCAGGTTTGAACCCAGGACTTCTCCAACACTCCTAACTCTTCCTAAATCACTTAGCCACTAATGCAAACAAGCAACTATGTCACCTCCTTGCACAATAAAATATTTATGTGCAACCTCCAAACTATACCCCGCTCATAACCTAAAACTTCTAGGCCCAAAATTTGGGGCGTTACATTTACCACATAAAATTTCACATTTCACAATTTAATCTATTTTTGACATTTTTGTCAAAAATCACTTTACAAAACATGAAAATCTATCATAAAAAATCATATTTCAAATTCAAACACCAAAAACACATAAACTCATCAAGGGCAACTCTTAAAATCTTTAACAATTTCGAAATTAAAGGTACGGGCTAGCTAGATTGAGCTGCAACGATTACAAAAACATAGAAATCATCAAAAACGGAACAAAAACCATACCTCAATGAGAAAGAGAAGCTTGGACGAATATCAACCCTAACAATGGCTTTTTTCCCTTCAATTTTTGGTTAAACAAGATGATAATGGATGGAAAGTTTGTTTATTTTATTATAATTAACCTTATTAACCAAATTACTAAATTAGCCTTAATGAACACTAATAATTTCAAATTTACCAAGCCACTATCATCCACTATCATGTTAATGGTCTAATTTCAACATAAGGACCTTAACTTTAAGGTTCTATAGCTATTAGACACTTTTAACTAATAGAATGCAACTTTTGCATTTTACGTAATTTAGTCCTTTTCCTCAAATTAAGCAATTAAATGATAAAATTAGCTCACAAAATTTTTACACATATCAAATAACATGCTTTAAACATAGAAAATAATATTAAAATAATTTTTTGACATGGATTTGTGGTCCTGAAATCATTGTTCCGATTTAACCTAAAAATGGGCTATTACAGAACTTACAACACTTTAAAACACACATTTCATATACAATTTATCATTTCAAATAGAATTCAATCACAACCAGTGATAGTTTCTCTTAAACGAGCCTACGACGCCTTAAACATGCATTAGAAAAAGTTCGGGACTAAATTGATAACTCGGGAAACTTTTCAACTCTTAGCCAATTTTTTCTTCAAACAGAGGACATACGCTCATGTGGCCAGGCCGTGTGCCTCACATGACCACCAGCCATGCTCGTGTCACAGGCCGTTTGAAAACAAGGGGTACATACTAACTTGGGTCACACGACCAACGACACGTCCGTGTGTCTAGCCCGTGTGCCCTTCAAAGTGGCCACACACGCCCGTGTGCCAGGCCGTGTGTTAGATAGTGCCAAACTTGTAGGGTATACTAACTTATGCAACACGGCCATGTCACACGCCCGTGTGCTAGGCCGTGTGCCAATTAGGGGCGTATACTGATTTGTACCACACGGCCAAGCACACGCCCGTGTGTGACACCTTGTGGAGCATGCTGACTTCATTTCAATTTCAACACCAAGGGACACACAACCATAGAACATGACCGTGTATCACACAGGGATGAGACACATGCCTATGTCTTTGCCCGTGTAGACAAAAATAGGCTATTTACGAAGCCATTTTGCCACCCATTTTACACATACCTACACAAGCACAAATGGTACCAATACAAGGCACTATTATACATCCAAATACCATCAACCAATGATCAAACCATACCCTTTCCTTACCATCAATACAATTTACAAATATGCTACAATTTTCCATCTAATTTCATACCTAATTCACAAATTCAATTAAATCAACTAAACCATTACATACATACATTCTCAAGCATCAATTCTCAAACACATAGCTTCCCTAATTACCTAATATTATTAAGCATTATAAATTCAAATTCAACCATACAATATAGATTAATTACCAAACTCAAAATAGAACCATTTGCACATTTATAAACATCATCAATTTCATTATCATAAGTTGACTCAAATGGCCCAAAATACATGTTCATTAAACATACCAAAATGGCTCAAGCCTATACATGCCATATGTAACAGTCCGGTTTAGACCCTAGTCAAAATAGTGGTTTGGGACCACAAATTCGAGCCATAAAAATATTTTAATATTATTTTCTGTGCTTGCAATATGTGATTAAACATGTGTGAAATTTCTGTGAATTAATTTATTCGTTTGTGTGTTTAATTTGATAAAAGGACCTAATTGTGAAAAATGCTAAATTAGCATGTCATATGTTAAACACACCTATGTGTTATGTCTTTATAATGTAATGGCCTTATGTTGTGAAAATGATCCGTGATAGTTTGAAAGCAGGGTCTGATCGTCAGAAATCTTACTCAGATTTGAAACGAAAAGATATCGAATTTGAGATCGGTGATAAAGTGTTCTTGAAAGTATCTCTATGGAAGAAAGTACTTGATTCGGACGTAAAGGCAAATTGAGAAGAGGTTCATCGGGTCGTATGAGATCATCGAGCGCATTGGACCTATTGCGTATAGATTGTTGTTGCCACCTGAAATAGAAAAGATTCATAATGTGTTTCACGTGTCAATGCTTAGACGATACCGATTCGATCCATCACAGGTGATTACTCCGTCTGAGATTGAAATCTGATCTGATATGAATTATGAAGAGGAACCAATCTGTATCTTAGATCATGAGGTGAAAGAAACTCGAAATAAGAAAATTTCGTTTGTAAAAGTGTTGTGGCATCGACACGGGATTGAAGAGGCTACGTGGGAGCCCGAAGATGTAATGAAACAACAACATCCGAATCTATTCAACTGTAAGATTTTTAGGGACGAAAATTCGTAAGGGGGGAGAATTGTAACAGTTCGGTTTAGACCCTAGTCCAAATAGTGGTTTCGAGCCCACAGATTCGATTCAGAAAAATATTTTAATATTATTTTTTGTGCTTGCAATATATGATTAAACTTGTGTGAAATTTCTGTGAATTAATTTATCCGTTTGTGTGTTTAATTTGATAAAAGGACCTAATTGTGAAAGATTCTAAATTAGCATGTCATATGTTAAACACACCTATGTGTTATGTCTTTATAATGTAATGGCCTTATGTTGTAATTAAACCATTAGCATGGTTAATGGACAATTATAACCAACTAATATGTGTTATATTACGTTATTATTAAAGGTTAAATTTGTAAATTAGAAATTATGTGAAGTTAAAAAAATGAAACATAAAAGATGGCCATTATCATCTAGTTAGTGCCGAAAATACAAATAAAATAAGGAAAGGAATAACATTTAGGTTTCGGCTAGCTTTAAGCTTGATTAAGGTATGTTTCGATTTCGATTTTTGATAATTTCTACATTTTTGTAATCGTTGCTTTGTGTTCTTCAAAACCAATGCTTTTAATTTTGTGAATTGATGATGATTCTGAAATATGCCATTGATGAACACATGAGTTTTGTGATGTTTGAAGATGAATTATGAAAGATATGTGATAAATTAACATAGTTTGTCTTTGGATTTTTGATGAATTTGAGTAATTTGGATTTCATTGAGAAAATAATCTTTTGAAGCACTAAATTGTGAAATAAATGAAATGTATGGATTGGTATGATCATAGTGAACATTCGGCTAAGCATGGGTATATAGAGATTTTGAGTATTTTGTGATTTTATAAAATAGGGACTAAAATGTCAAAATATGAAAATATGAGGGCTAATTTATAAATTGCCTAAATATGTGTTTTTGGATTGAACTGAATGATTTGGTGAGAAAATGGATTAAATTTGAATATGTATAGATCAAGAACCGAAGAAAACGGATTTAGACCGCGAAAAGTCGAAAGTGATCGAATAGTCGAATCCGTTCGTTTACTCGAATCCCAGGTAAGTCTATATACAAATAAATGTATTTGTATTGATTTATGTATGTACATATGAAATCTAATTGTGATGAATGTGTATGAGATGATAAATACATGAAATCTGAGATAGTATCAACATGGTGTCAACATCCGAAAAATTCTCGTACGAACATAGGAATAGATAGGATTACATATGTCATGACATAGGTTTCGGATATGAGATATCATGTGAGACCACGTCTGGGACTTTGGCATCAATATAAGACATCCGAGGAAGTATCGACAAGGTATCAATGTCCGAGAAGTCCCGTATGAACCTAGGAATAGATAGGATTACATATGTCATGACATAGGTTTTTGATATGCGATATCGTGTAAGACCATGTCTGAGATGTTGGCATCGATTTGAGATTTCGTGTAAGACCTGTTTGGGACAATGGCATCGATATCCGAGTATATGTAAGACCACATTTGAGACGTTGGCATTGTACGACTATTCCGAGCATTTCTCCTATTTGGTTCTAAATGGTTCAACGGGCAAATCCGAGAAATGAGAGACTACATAAATGTATAAACGAGTCAGGTACGTCTGAAAGGTACACTTAGTATGCCTATGAAAGGTAAGTGAACAAATAAACTTACTAAGGTGAAGATGTGTATAGATTTGATGAGATAATATGTGATATATGATTTAATGTGCTATGAGAAAAAGTGATACTTTGAATTATGAAATGTGAGTAAGCTATGGCTAAATAAAAGAGCCAAAGAAAAGGTTATGAATTTTCAAATGAGAAACATTAATGACATTGTATCAGTATGATTATGTGCATTTTATGTTAAGTTTATTTTTATATGGCTTACTAAGCTTTTAAAAGCTTACTTTGTGTGTGTTTGCTTTGTGTTATAGATTGTCAAAGCTACTGAGATCTCAAGGATCATCGAGGATCATCATCACAATACCCAATCTTACTTTGGTATTTTTGAATGTGTATATAGCTAAATATGGCCTGTATAGGCTAGTTGTTTTGGAATATGTTTGAGACATGTACATATCCATGTGATATGGCTAGATAAATGGTTGTGTTATGAATGAGTAGCCATGTCTTATGATGCTTGTATGTGCTTGAAAGGATGACCCAAAGTGTGGGTGGCATTTTGGCCTTGCAAATGACCTATAATTGCCCACACGGTTGAGTACACAAGAGTGTGGCTCGACCGTGTCCCTCGTGGTTGCATTTCAAAACAAGTCAGACTCAACCACGGGCTGAACACACGGGCGTGTGACTGGCTGTGTGGTGCAAGTCAGCAGCGACCACGGGTGAAGCACACGGGCATGTTCACGGCCATGTGGACAAGTCAGTATGTATGCCCTGTTTTGACACGGCTTAGACAGATGGGCATGTTTGAGGGTGTGGGAGGCACGGCACCGCCACTGCAGGCGTGTGACCTCTATAACTTTGAAAAAATTTTAAATTTTTGAGAATTTCTATTTGTGTTCAGTTTAGTCCATGCCCTATTCTAAAGCATGTTTAAGGTCTCGTAGACCTATTCCGGGGACATTTGGATTGGATTCGTTGAATTAAATTATGAAATGTCTATTTAAGGTTTTGATTTTTCCATTAATACCTTTAACCCTAAATCAGCGATGGTTACGGGTTAGGGGTGTTACATTTGATTGGTATTAGAGCTATATTTTAGTCAACTCTTGGACTAACGTAGTGTGTGAGAGTCTAGCTATACATGCCATATATATGAAATGTGATAGTGTGATGAATACTGACGTGTAAAATTTATTTTTCGTATAGTAATGGATATCAAAAGAGCCGTAGCTGACGATGTTGAAAGTAACGTGCCTACTCCCGCTCAAGGGGCAGCGCCATCTGATTTGAGACCGGCTACTAGCGGTCAAGAGGGAGAGGCTAAACAAGTCTTCTTCCAAATGATGAACGAATGGTTCACTCAATACATAAGAACTAATCTGGTTGTTTCACAACCTCCACCCCCCGCTTAATCCTCCTCAGACTTCTACTATACCTCCGGTTATGGATCTGAATCTGTTGAATAAACCTGTGGTCAAAAAAATCCATAAATATTGGGCTGAAGAGTTCAGGGCCGCTAGTGATGACGATGCCGAGAAAGCTGAATTTTGGCTCGAGAACACTATCTGAGTATTCGATGAAATGTCGTTGACTCCTGAATAATGCATAAAATGTGTTGTTTCTTTGCTATGAAACCTAGCTTATCAATGGTGGAAGACCTTGATTTCCATTTTTCCGAAAGAACGGGTTACATTGGATTTCTTTCAGTCTGAGTTTCGAAAGAAATACAACAGTCAGAGATTTACTGATCAGAAACGAAGAGAATTTCTGTAATTGAAACAGGGTCGTATGTCTGTCACCAAGTATGAACGAGTGTCCGTAAGATTAAGTCAATATGCTCGAGAATGTGTTTCAACCGAGGCAATAATGTGTAAATGGTTTGAAGACGACCTAAATGAAGATATCCGTTTGTTAGTTGGGATTCTGGAAATAAAAGAGTTTGTTGTACTTGTTGATCGAGCGCAAAGCTGAAGCACCCGGTAAAGATGAAAGAAAAGCTGATTCTGAAGCTAGAGATGTGAGAAAAAGATTTTCGAGTAAAACATTTCAGTCTGCTTCAAAGAAATTCAGAGATGAACAAAACCGTTCGAAGGTCAATGTGGGACATTCGAATAGAGATCGAGCTAGATCATAGTTGAATTCCAAAGCTCTAGCTACTTCGATGGCTAGTGTTCGAAATGTCTGATCCGAGAGGCCTGAATGTAAGCATTGTGGTAAAAGACATCCGGGGAGTTGTAGGTTGAATGATCGAGCCTGTTTTAGAAGTGGATCATTGGACCATTTCATCCGAGACTACCCAGAGTCTATTGAGTAAGATATTGTTCAGAATCTGAGATTCGATAATGTTTTAACTAGAGGTAGACCTTCTCGAAATACAAGAAATGTCAGTGGTAGTCAGAGAATTACGAAAGACACTGTTGTGAGATTTGAAGCTAGAGCGCCTGCCAGAGCGTATGCCATCCGAGCCCATGAGGAAGCTTCATCTCCAGATGTTATAACGGGTACATTTACTCTTTATGATACTTCTGTGATTGCATTGATAGACCCAAGTTCTACTTATTCGTATATATGCATGAACTTAGTATCCAGTAAGACTTTGCCTGTAGAGTCTACTGAATTTATTATTATAGTATCGAACCCCTTAGGTAAAAGTATCCTGGTTGACAAAGTATGTAAGAACTGTCCGTTGATGCTTCGAGATATTTATTTTCCGGCTGATCTGATGCTATTACCATCTGATGAGCTTGATATAATTTTGGGTATGGACTAGCTGACTTTACATGATGCTGTTGTGAATTGCAAACGAAAGATCATTGATTTGAGATGTCAAAATGATGAAATAGTTTGAATTGAGTCTAATGATATGAATGGACTACCAGTTGTGATATCAGTGTTGAAAGCTCAGAGTTATGTGAAAAAGGGTTATGAAGCTTATTTTGCTTAGGTAATAGACTTGAAAGTGACAGAAAAGAAAGTTAAATCTGTGCCAGCTGTCTGTGAGTTTTTTGATGTGTTCCCTGAAGAATTACTGGGATTATCTCCGATACAAGATGTTAAATTTGGTATTAACTTAGTGTCGGGCACAACTCCTATTTTGATAGTTCCGTATAGAATGGCACCAACAGAGTTGAAAGAATTGAAGTCTCAGTTGCAATAGTTAACCGATAAAGGGTTTTCAAGATCGGGTTTCTCACCTTGGGGTGCTCCTATTCTGTTTGTGAAAAAGAAAGATGGCACTATGAGAATGTGCATTGATTACCGTCAGTTGAACAAAGTGACTATAAAGAATAAATATCCTTTGCCCAAAATTGATGATTTGTTTGATCAGCTTAAGGAGCCACTGTGTTTTCAAAGATAGATCTGAGCTCGGGATACTACCAGTTGCGAGTAAAAGATTCAGCTGTTTCAAAAACTGCTTTCAGAATGAGGTACGGGCATTATGATTTTTTAGTTATGCCTTTTGGACTAACAAATGCTCCTGTTGTTTTTATGGATATGATGAACAAAATTTTCAGACTGTATTTAGATCGATTTGTTCTCGTATTCATTCATGACATTCTGATTTATTCACGAGATAAAACTAAACATGCTGAACATTTGAGAAGTGTGTTGCAAACTCTGTGAGATAAGCAATTGTATGCAAAGTTCAGTAAATGTGAATTCTGGTTACGAGAAGTTGGTTTTCTAGGACACATTGTGTCAGCCTCTAGAATACGAGTTGGTCTGAGTAAGATTTTTGCTATTCTAGAATGGAAATCTTCGAAGAATGTGTCTAAAGTCCGTAGTTTTTTGGGACTCACTGGTTATTATCGACGGTTCCTAAAATGCTTTTCGTTGATTGCTACTCCGTTGACTAGATTGCTTCAAAAATATGTGAGATTTGAATGGTCCGATAAATGTCAGAAAAGCTTTGATCAGTTGAAAGCCCTTTTGACTGAAACTCCAGTTTTGGTACAGCTAGAATTGGGTAAAGAATTTGTGATTATAGTGATACTTCATTGAATGGTCTGGGATGTGTTTTGATGCAGGAAGGCAAATTTATAGCTTATGCCTCGAGACAATTAAAGCTGCATGAAAAGAACTATCTGACATATGATCTTGAGCTAGATGCGATTGTGTTTGCATTAAAGATTTAGCGTTATTATCTCTTCGGTGAGAAATGTCATGTATATTCGGATCATAAAAGTCTAAAATATTTAATGACTCAGAAAGATTTGAATCTGCGACAGAGAAGATGGTTAGAGCTATTGAAAGACTACAAGCTTGTGATAGATTATCATCTGGGTACGAAAAATGTTGTTGCTGATGCTTTGAGTCAAAAATCACTATTTGCACTGTGAGCAATGAATGCTCATTTAGATCTGTCTGATGATGGTTCAGTTTTAGCTGAGTTGAAAGCGAAATCGTTGTTTTTACAGCAAATATATGATGCTCAGAAAGTTGATAATGAGATGCTTGCAAAACGAGCACAGTGTGATTCGAACTCTGATTCTGAATTTACAGTTGATGATGATGATTGTTTGAGATTTCAAGATCGAATTTGTGTTTCGAGAAATCCATAGTTATTGCAGTTAATTTTGAGTGAAGCTAATAACAATCGTTTATCTGTTCATCCGGGAAGTACAAAAATGTATCATGATTTGAAGGAACACTACTGGTGGTATGGAATAAAAAGAGATATTTCTGAATTTGTCTCGAAATGTTTAGTTTTTCAGCAAGTTAAAGCTGAACATCAGGTTCCATACGGTTTGTTACAATCGATTTTGATTCCCAAATGGAAATGGGACAGAGGGACAATGGATTTTGTTTCAGGATTGCCTTTGACTCTGAGAAAGAAATATGCAATTTAGGTCGTAGCTGATCGATTGATGAAATCAGCCCATTTTATTCTGGTACGACCTAAATACTCATTTGATAAGTTACTGAGCTTTACATTTATGATATTCTGAGAGTGCATGGAGTGTCGTTGTCTATTGTGTCTGACAAAGATCCTAGATTTACATCGCAATTCTAGAAGAAATTCCAAGAAGCTTTGGAAACTAAATTGCATTTCAGTACGGCTTTTCACCGCAGGCGAATGGTTAGTCCAAACGTATTATTCAGATTCTCGAGGATATGTTGAGATGTTGCATCCTTGATTTTGATGGTACGTGGGAACAGTATTTAACATTGATTGAATTTACGTATAATAATAGTTTTCAGTCAAGCATTAAAATGGCACCTTATGAAGATTTGTATGGAAGAAAATGTCGAACACCTCTGTATTGGACTAAGCTTAGTGAAAATAAGATATACGAGTCGATTTGATCAAAGAAACTGAACAGAAAATGAAAATGATCGTGACAGTTTGAAAGCAGGGTCTAATCGTCAAAATCTTACTCAGATTTGAAATGAAAAGATATCGAATTTGAGATCGGTGATAAAGTGTTCTTGAAAGTATCTCTGTGGAAAAAAGTACTTCGATTCGGACGTAAAGGCAAATTGAGAAGAGGTTCATCGGGTCGTATGAGATCATCGAGCGCATTGGACCTATTGCATATAGATTGTTGTTGCCACTTGAAATAGAAAAGATTCATAATGTGTTTCACGTGTCAATGCTTAGACGATACCAATTCGATCCATCACATGTGATTACTCCGTCTGAGTTTAAAATCTGATCTGATATGAATTATGAAGAGGAACCAATCCGTATCTTAGATCGTGAGGTGAAAGAAATTCAAAATAAGAAAATTTCATTTGTAAAAGTGTTGTGGCATCGACACGGGATTGAAGAGGCTACGTGGGAGCCCGAAGATGTAATGAAACAACAACATCCGAATCTATTCAATGGTAAGATTTTTAGGGACAAAAATTCGTAAGGGGGGAGAATTGTAACAGTCCGGTTTAGACCTTAGTCCAAATAGTGGTTTCGAGACCACAGATTCGAGTCAAAAAATATTTTAATATTATTTTTTGTGCTTGCAATATATGATTAAACTTGTGTGAAATTTCTGTGAATTAATTTATCCGTTTGTGTGTTTAATTTGATAAAAGGACCTAATTGTGAAAGATCCTAAATTAGCATGTCATATGTTAAACACACCTATGTGTTATGTCTTTATAATGTAATGGCCTTATGTTGTAATTAAACCATTAGCATGGTTAATGGACAATTATAACCAACCAATATGTGTTATATTATGTTATTATTAAATGTTAAATTTATAAATTAGAAATTATGTTAGGTTAAATAAAATAAAACATAAAAGATGGCCATTATCATCTAGTTAGTGCCGAAAATACAAAGAAAATAAGGAAAGGAATAACATTTAGGTTTCGGCTAGCTTTAAGCTTGATTAAGGTATGTTTCAATTTCGATTTTTGATAATTTCTACGTTTTTGTAATCGTTGCTTTGTGTTCTTCAAAATCGATGCTTTAATTTTGTGAATTGATGATGATTTTGAAATATGCCATTGATGAACACATGAGTTTTGTGATGTTTGAAGATGAATTATGAAAGATATGTGATAAATTAACATAGTTTGTCTTTGGATTTTTGATGAATTTGAGTAAGTTGGATTTCATTGAGAAAATAATCTTTTGAAGGACTAAATTGTGAAATAAATGAAATGTATGGATTGGTATGATCATAGTGAACATTCGGCTAAGCATGGGTATATAGAGATTTTGAGTATTTTGTGATTTTATGAAATAGGGACTAAAATGTCAAAATGTGAAAATATGAGGGCTAATTTATAAGTTGCCCTAAATATGTGTTTTTGGATTGAACTGAATTATTTGGTGAGAAAATGGATTAAATTTGAATATGTATAGATCAAGAACCGAAGAAAACGGATTTAGACCGCGAAAAGTCGAAAGTGATCGAATAGTCGAATCCGTTCATTTACTCGAATCCCAGGTAAGTCTATATACAAATAAATGTATTTGTATTGATTTATGTATGTACATATGAAATCTAATTGTGATGAATGTGTATGTGATGATAAATACATGAAATCTGAGATAGTATCGACATGGTGTCAACATCCGAAAATGTCTCGTACGAACATAGGAATAGATAGGATTACATATGTCATGACATAGGGTTCGGATATGAGATATCATGTGAGACCACGTCTGGGACTTTGGCATCAATATGAGACATCCGAGGAAGTATCGACAAGGTATCAATGTCCGAGAAGTCCCGTATGAACCTAGGAATAGATATGATTACATATGTCATGACATAGGTTTTCGATATACGATATCGTGTAAGACCACGTCTGGGACGTTGGCATTGATTTGAGATTTACGTGTAAGACCCTATTTGGGACAGTGGCATCGATATCTGAGTACATGTAAGACTACGTCCGAGACGTTGGCATTGTACGACTATTCCGAGCATTTTGAGTACCCTATTTGGTTCTAAACGGTTCAACGGACAAATCTGAGAAATGAGAGACTACATAAATGTATAAACGAGTTAGGTACGTCTGAAAGGTACACTTAGTATGCGTATGAAAGGTAAGTGAATATATGAACTTACTAAGGTGAAGATGTGTATAGATTTGATGAGATAATATGTGATACATGATTTAATGTGCTATGAGCAAAAGTGATACTTTGAATTATGAAATGTGAGTAAGCTATGGCTAAATAAAAGAGCCAAAGAAAAGGTTATGAATTTTCAAATGAGAAACATTAATGACATTGTATCAATATGATTATGTGCATTTTATGTTAAGTTTATTTGTATATGGCTTACTAAGCTTTTGAAAGCTTACTTTGTGTGTGTTTGCTTTGTGTTATAGATTGTCAAAGCTACTGAGAGCTTAAGGATCATCGAGGATCGTCATCACAATACCCAATCTTACTTTGGTATTTTTGAATGTGTATATAGCTAAATATGGCTGTATAAGCTAGTTGTTTTGGAATATGTTTGAGACATGTACATATCCATGTGAAATGGCTAGATAAATGGTTGTGTGATGAATGAGTAGCCATGTCTTATGATGCTTGTATATGATTGAAAGGATGACCCAAAGTGTGGGTGGCATTTTGGCCTTGCAAATGGCCTATAATTGCCCTCACGGTTGAGTACACGAGAGTGTGGCTCGACCGTGTCCCTCGTGGTTGCATTTCAAAACAAGTCAGACTCGACCACGGGCTGGACACACGGGCGTGTGACTGGTTGTATGGTGCAAGTCAGTAGCGACCACGGGTGAGGCACACGGGCGTGTTCATGGCCATGTGGACAAGTTAGTATGTATGCCCTGTTTTGACACGGCTTAGACAGACGGGCATGTTTGAGGCTGTGGGAGGCACACGGCCTACCCACACGGGCGTGTGACCTCTGTAACTTTGAAAAAATTTTAAATTTTTGAGAATTTCTATTTGTGTTCGGTTTAGTCCATGCCCTATTCTAAATCATGTTTAAGGTCTCGTAGACCTATTCCAGGGACATTAGGATTAGATTCGTTGAGTTAAATTATGAAATGTCTATTTAAGGTTTTGGCTTTTCCATTAATGCCTTTAACCCTAAATCAGCGATGGTTATGAGATAGGGGTGTTACATTTGATTGGTATCAGAGTTATGTTTTAGTCGACTCTTGGACTAACGTAGTGTGTGAGAGTCTCGCTATACATGCCATATATATGAAATGTAATAGTGTGATGAATACTGACGTGTAAAATGTGTTTTTTGTATAGTAATGGATCCCAAAAGAGCCGTAGTTGACGATGTTGAAAGTAACATGCCTGCTCCCGCTCAAGGGGCAGCGCCATCTGATTCGAGACCGGCTACTAGCGGTCAAGAGGGAGAGGCTAAACAAGCCTTCTTCCAAATGATGAACGAATGGTTCACTCAATACATAAAAACTAATCTGGTTGTTTCACAACCTCAACCCCCTCTTAATCCTCCTCAGACTTCTACTATACCTCCGGTTATGGATCTGAATCTGTTGAATAAACTTGCGGTCGAAAAAATCCATAAATATTGGGCTAAAGAGTTCAGGGCCACTAGTGATGACGATACCGAGAAAGCTGAATTTTGGCTCGAGAACACTATCTGAGTATTCGATGAAATGTCGTTGACTCCTGAACAATGCATAAAATGTGTTGTTTCTTTACTATGAAACCCAGCTTATCAATGGTGGAAGACCTTGATTTCCATTTTTCGAAAGAACAGTTACATGGGATTTCTTTCAGTCTGAGTTTCGAAAGAAATACATCAGTCAGAGATTTATTGATCAGAAACAAAAAGAATTTATGTAATTGAAATAGGGTCGTATGTCTATCACCAAGTATGAACGAGTGTCCGTAAGATTAAGTCAATATGCTCGAGAATGTGTTTCAACCGTGGCAATAATGTGTAAACAGTTTGAAGATGGCCTAAATGAAGATATTCGTTTATTAGTTGGGATTCTGGAAATAAAAGAGTTTGTTGTACTTGTTGATCGAGCATGCAAAGATGAAGCACTCGGTAAAGATAAAAGAAAAGCTGATTCTGAAGCTAGAGATATGAGAAACATATTTTCGAGTAAAACATTTCAGTCTGCTTCAAAGAAATTCAGAGATGAACAATGCCGTTTGAAGGTCAATATGGGACATTCGAATAGAGATCGAGCTAGATCACAGTTGAATTCCAAAGCTCTAGCTATTTCGATGGCTAGTGTTGGAAATGTCTGATCCGAGAGGCCTGAATGTAAGCATTGTGGTAAAAGACATTCGAGGAGTTGTAGGTTGAATGATCGAGCCTGTTTTAGAAGTGGATCATTAGACCATTTCATCCGAGACTGCCCAGAGTCTATTGAATAAGATATTGTTCAGAATCTGAGATTCGATAATGTTTCAGCTAGAGGTAGACCTTCTCGAAATACAAGGAATGTCAGTGGTAGTCAGAGAATTATGAAAGACACTGTTGTGAGATTTGAAGCTAGAGCGCCTGCCAGAGCGTATGCCATCCGAGCCCATGAGGAAGCTTCATCTCCAGATGTTATAATGGGTACATTTACTATTTATGATACTTCTGTGATTGAATTGATAGACCCAGGTTCTACTCATTCGTATATATGTATGAACTTAGTATCCGATGAAGACTTTTCTGTAGAGTCTACTTAATTTGTTATTAGAGTATCGAACCCTTAGGTAAAAGTGTCTGGTTAACAAAGTATGTAAGCGTCCATTGATGTTTGAGATGTTTATTTTCCTACCGATCGATGCTATTACCATCGATGAGCTTGATATAATTTTGGGTATGGACTGGCTGACTTTACATGATGCTGTTGTGAATTGCAAACGAAAGATCATTGATTTGAGATGTCAGAATGATGAAATAGTTTGAATTGAGTCTAATGATATGAATGGACTACCAGTTGTGATATCAGTGTTGAAAGCTCAGAGTTATGTGAAAAAGGGTTATGAAGCTTATTTTGCTTAGGTAATAGACTTGAAAGTGACAGAAAAGAAAGTTAAATCTGTGCCAGTTGTCTGTGAGTTTTTTGATATGTTCCTTGAAGAATTACTGGGATTATCTTCAATACGAGATGTTGAATTTGGTATTAACTTAGTGTCGGGGACAACTTCTATTTTGATAGTTCCGTATAGAATGGCACCAACAGAGTTGAAAGAATTGAAGTCTCAGTTGCAATAGTTGACCGATAAAGGGTTTGCAAGATCGAGTTTCTCACCTTGGGGTGCTCCTATTCTGTTTGTGAAAAAGAAAGATGGCACTATGAGAATGTGCATTGATTACCGTCAGTTGAACAAAGTGACTATAAAGAATAAATATCCTTTGCCCAAAATTGATGATTTGTTTGATCAGCTTAAGGAGCCACCGTGTTTTCAAAGATAGACCTGAGCTCGGGATACTACCAGTTGCGAGTAAAAGATTCAGATGTTTCGAAAACTGCTTTCAGAATGAGGTATGGGCATTATGAGTTTTTAGTTATGCCTTTTGGACTAACAAATGCTCCTGTTGTTTTTATGGATCTAATGAATAGAATTTTCAGACTGTATTTAGATCGATTTGTTGTCGTATTCATTCACGACATTTTGATTTATTCACGAGATGAAACTAAACATGCTGAACATTTGAGAATTGTGTTACAAACTCTGTGAGATAAGCAATTGTATGCAAAGTTCAGTAAAGGTGAATTCTAGTTATGAGAAGTTGGTTTTCTAGGACATATTGTATCAGCCTCTGGAATACGAGTTGGTCCGAGTAAGATTTTTGCTATTCTGGAATGGAAATCTTCGAAGAATGTGTCTAAAGTTCATAGTTTTTTAGGACTCATGGTTATTATCAATGGTTCTTAAAATGCTTTTTGTTGATTGCTACTTCGTTGACTAGATTGCTTCAAAAATATGTGAGATTTGAATGGTCTGATAAATGTCAGAAAAGCTTTGATCAGTTAAAAGCCCTTTTGACTGAAACTTCAGTTTTGGTACAGCCAGAATTGGGTAAAGAATTTGTGATTATAGTGATACTTCATTGAATGGTCTGGGATGTGTTTTGATGCAAGAAGGTAAAGTTATAGCTTATGCCTCGAGACAATTAAAGCCGCATGAAAAGAACTATCTAACATATGATCTTGAGCTAGATGCGATTGAGTTTGTATTAAAGATTTGGCGTCATTATCTCTTCGGTGAGAAATTTCATGTATATTCGGATCATAAAAGTGAAACACCCCACACCCGACCCACGAGCCTGAACCGGATCTAGTATGTTCCCCGGTGAAAACCATTTCAAATTCTTTTGTAATTAGGAAAAACTTGAGCGTTTTGAGGAAAGTTTGTTACAGGTTGAGCTTGAGTTGAAAATAGGTTTATTTCATTATTAAAATCCTTTTATTTAGGTGACAAAACGTTTGGGCTTTGAATTAAATTAATTTTACTTAAACTTTTAATAAATATAAAGATTGTATGCTCAATAAATAAAAGTAAAGTAAACGCTACTACGACCTTATTACATCAAATAATTTCCCAAAATTAAAACCAAAATAAACTTTAAATTACTTAAATAAAATAAAAGTCCAAGTCATAAATTTCTTCTTGTGCATGGCCATCCCTAAGCTTACGCGAACCCGGTCCATCATCGATCGTCACCAAACATGTTACCACAACAGGGTGAGTCAACAGACTCAATGTGTACATAAACACTAAGTCTTAACAAATTCGGGCATAACAAATCATATTCATACGTATCATAATTTCACATTTAATGATTCAAGATAATGATGCAACCCAAACCCAAACCTAGATACCATCCGCTACACATCCCGTACCAACACTCAGAAAGTGGGGACTACTAAGTCAACCCTCCATCCACTACACACCATCGAAGGCGTCATTTGCAATGGCGTGCTCATCGCCATATATAAAATTAGTGGCATAGCCACCAGATAATTGTGTCATGAGACACCACATTCGAGATAATGTAACCGAAGTTACCACATTCAGATAATGTGACCGAAGTCATCACATTCACTTCCCCTTCCTCAAATAACCCGAATGCCCCATATTATTCATATCATGCATATCATACTTAAATTCACATTCATGTCACTTTTCACATGTTAAGTATAACATATTTTGTAATCCTAGTAGGAGTAGGAAAAGCGTGCTGAGTACTTTGTACCATAACATGGTACTTTAGCCACATTCTTACACTTTCATATTAACACATATATCAAGTTTAAGCCATAAATCTATTAAGATTAGTGTAGGGTACACACTTGATTAAACAACGATTTCACTTGAAATCCGAAATCTAATCTCTCGCCTTAGATTTTTAATGCCTACATTCGACCAACATGGTAATATTTAGCAAAGGCCTATTCGGCCATAAAACCAAATCCTAGTAGGATTTGTGTACTTACCTTAATGCCGATTGAATAAAAAATCAAATCCCGAAAACTTGTATTCTTCCCCTTTGAAATCGGCAAATCACTAGATCCCTTGAATTAGTTAGTTTTCGATTAAAACAAATAGATCTAAATACTTAAGATAGGGCCTTGGCCGAATATGTGAATACACTTACCTTGGAGTTCTCAAATCCCGATACTTTGCTTATGCTCCTTCCTTGTATTTGGCCAACTCTAGATCCCTTTAACATATTAGTTTTTCGGCTTTTAAGATAATAAAAGATAGATCAAAACACTAGGATAAGCCTTGGTTGAATGCTATAGAGACTTACCTTCCAAATTTTAAATCTCGAAATTGATCTTTGCTTCCTTAATGCTGTCGAAATTCCTATAACCATATGTTAGATTTGATCTAATATTAAAGTAGGGAATAGACCTTTGGCCGAATGTACATATATGTACTTACCTTATTTTAAAATCTGAATGATCCTTAGTAATAATCGGCTATGGCTCTCATAAGTAACACAAAGTTTTAGCTTTTGCAACTATGAAGAAATCGGCTAGGGCTTTGCTTATTTTCGGCTTTTGAGGCTATGAAGAATTTGGCTTGAGAAGAAGAAAATCTTGGAGAGGAGAGGAGAAAGAAATTGACGAGAAGAAAAGAGAGGAGAATGAATGAAGAATAGCCTTACTCTTCCTTTCTTAGCAAATTGCTAGGCTAGAGTCCCTACTTGGCCACCACTCTTCCTATGTGATAATTATCACTTTATCAAAAGAATTAATCCAACAATTATCTCCTAATTAGCCTAAATTCTAAAGGAAATAAAACTCCTCTTTTAAGAGCCCACATGCCATCCACCTCTCTCGCTCTTTGTAGCAAAATAAAACTTCTTTATTTGCTTCCTAAGTGACTCGATCCCTGGCCCAAATACACTTGCATGTGGTGCCATTTCCAGAGGCCCTAAGTGGCATCTTCAAGCCACTTTTCCAAGCCTGTTTGTGTGTCAAATTTCACATACTTTTTCTCTTAAGGCCACCTTGCCTTAATTTCCTCTTTAAACTTTAAAACTCGACATTTCTAAGTCATTTCTAAGTTTCCAAAATTTTCGTTTGGCTCTTTAAACTTGACATTTCCTAGGTTTCCAAAATGTTCACTTTCCTCTTTTAACTTAGGTTTCCAAAATGTTCACTTTCCTATTTTAACTTAACATTTCCAAGTTTCCAAAATGTTTACTTTCCTCTTTGAATCATTTCTAAATCATTTCCTTACATTTCCTAGTTTCCAAAAATGTTCACTTTGAACTTAACATTTCCTTACATTTCCATGTTTCCAAAATGTTTACTTTCCTCTTTGAATCATTTCTAAATCATTTCTTTACATTTCCTAGTTTCCAAAAATGTTCAAAATACATTCATAACACATAAGACATGTCGGTTAAATGCGATTAAAGAAAATGCATAGGCCCTTTTCAGGATGTTACGTTCTACCCTCCTTAAAAATAATTTTGTCCTCGAAATTACTTACTAACAATCGTACAATCCTTCTCACCGCACTTATGCTTATGATGCGCGACTCGATCTTAATAGAACCATCATACTTTCCAGCACAATCTCTAAGTTCACGCCCTTATAACTCATTTCTAACGTCGCGATTTAATCGATTAAGAAGTTTTATGTATTAAAAATTTTGTTTCAGCGATTAACCTTGAAGAAGTTTTATGGAAAGAATTTTTAGAAGTGGTTCTTTCGTATTCTTACATGCACACAGTCTTTACATTCATACATCCATCAATCAATTATGAACTTTCGTTCATTCGAGAAATGTTGTAGTTTTCATTGTTGTTGTTTTTCCACTACCTGTGGGTATTTTGTAATTTGTCCCTCTGGGTATTTTTGCAATTTATCGAAACAAGGTTCCTTGGTGTTTTTGTCAATAAGGGTATTTTGGTAATTTTTGAAATCCCAGGGATATTTTAGAAATTTTGAAATTACAGGGGTATTTCAGTAATAAACCAGGGTAAATTTATAAATCTTAATAAATCAAGGATATTTTGGAATTTACAAAACTTGAAGGTTGTTTCTAAGAATTTGTTTTCAAAATCAGTGTTGTTGCAGAAATTTTTGAAGATCGGGGGTCATTCTGGTAATTTTGTAACTTAGGGGTATTTCGATAATTTGTAGGGTAGGGGTAATTTCGTAATCTTTTCTAAAATCAGGGTATTTTGTCATTTTGCAAATTAGGGTTTTTGAACATTTTATAACATAATGAAATTTTGATAGGAACTGTGGGTATTTTGAAAATTTCATAAACCAAGGGCATTTTTGTAATTTTACCACTAGGGGTATTTTTGTAAAATTTTTTTTCAAGTAGGAAATATTTTGGAAGAATTTTCTCAAAAATCTTTTGCTACTCCTAAAAGGGTAATATATGGATTTTAAAGCTAGGGTTTCCATAAAAATACGGCTAGTCCCTTTCGGGTTTTAGTTAAGGGTTTAGCCCGTGTATAAGTCCTCTTGGTTAGAGTGAACCGAGGCTACACACCAGGTAGGATTCGAGTGGTGAGGAGGTGAGTCACTAGGACTGCTTAAATACCAAGCTCCCACCGAAACCAATCCTATACATGCGCACCATGGTTGCCACACCCTAACTCGACGACTTAACCACAGGTTTATTCAATTAGGCATTTAAGTCTTATGTTTTTGTTGGGGTATACTAGTCCTAGGGTTCAAGTACTTAATCTCTATTCTACGTTCCATTTCTACCCTTCTATAATTCACATAATCACACAGATAGTTAGGGGTACTTACCTGGTGGACTACGGGTCGGAGACTTAGGTGCCATGCCAGAAGAACCTGCTTATTTCATAAGATACTTTATAAAGCTTATTTGGGCTCGATTTGAAAATGTTTTGGGCCTTACCCCACAGGTCGAGAGTTTAAAATTGGGCTCTGATACCAAATTGAAACACCCACACCCGCCCATGAGCTGAACCGGATCCGTATGTTCCGGTGAAAACCATTTCAAATTCTTTTGTATTTAGGAAAAACTTGGCGTTTTGAGGAAAGTTTGTTTCGGGTTGAGCTTGAGTTGAAAGCAGGTTTATTTCGTTATTAAAATCCTTTTTATTTAGGTGACAAAACGTTTGGGCTTTGAATTAAATTAATTTTACTTAAACTTTTAATAAATATAAAGATTGTATGCTCAATAAATAAAAGTAAAGTAAACGCTACTACGGCCTTATTACATCAAATAATTTCCCAAAATTAAAACCAAAATAAACTTTAAATTACTTAAATAAAATAAAAGTCCAAGTCGTAAATTTCTTCTTTGTGCATGGCCATCCCTAAGCTTCGTCGAACACGGTCCATCATCGATCGTCACACCAAACATGTTCCCACAACGGGGTGAGTCAACAGACTCAATATGTACATAAACACTAAGTCTTAACAAATTCAGGCATAACAAATCATATTCATACGTATCATAATTTCACATTTAATGATTCAAGATAATGATGCAACCCAAACCCAAACCTAGATACCATCCGCTACACATCCCCTGCACCAATCTGCTGCAGTGGGGACTACTAAGTCAACCCTCCATCCACTACACACCATCGAAGGCGATCATTGCGATCGACGTGCTCATCGCCTATATAAAATTCGTGGCATAGCCACGGATAATTGTGTCATGAGACACCACATTGAGATAATGTAACAAAGTTACCACATTCGGATAATGTGACCAAGTCATCACATTCACTTCCCCTTTCTCAAATAACCCGAATGCCCCATATTATTCATATCATGCATATCATACTTAAATTCACATTCATGTCACTTTTCACATGTTAAGTATAACATATTTCGTAATCCTAGTAGGAGTAGGAAAACGTACCTGAGTACTTTGTACCATAACATGGTACTTTAGCCACATTCTTACACTTTCATATTAACACATATATCAAGTTTAAGCCATAAATCTATTAAGATTAGTGTGGGGTACACACCTGATTCGCTTAACGATTTCACTTGAAATCCGAAACCCGATCTCTCGTCTTAGATTTTAATGCCTACATTCGCCAACATGGTAATATTTAGCAAAGGCCTATTTACATAAAACCAAATCCTAGTAGGATTTGTGTACTTACCTTAATAACGATTGAATAAAAATCAAATCCCGGAAACTTGTATTCTTCCCCTTTGAAATCGGCAAATCACTAGATCCCTTGAATTAGTTAGTTTTCGATTAAAACAAATAGATCTAAATATTTAAGATAGGGCCTTGGCCGAATATGTGAATACACTTACCTTGGAGTTCTCAAATCCCGATACTTTGCTTATGCTCCTTCCTTGTATTTGGCCAACTCTAGATCCCTTTAACATATTAGTTTTTCGGCTTTTAAGATAATAAAAGATAGATCCAAACACTAGGATAAGCCTTGGCTGAATGCTATAGAGACTTACCTTCCAAATTTTAAATCCCGAAATTGATCTTTGCTTCCTTAATGCTGTCAAAATTCCTATAACCATATGTTAGATTTGATCTAATATTAAAGTAGGGAATAGAACTTTGGCCGAATGTACATATATGTACTTACCTTGTTTTTAAATCCCGAATGATCCTTAGTAATAATCGGCTATGGCTCTCATAAGTAACACAAAGTTTCGACTTTTACAACTATGAAGAAATCGGCTAGGGCTTTGCTTATTTTCGGCTTTTGAGGCTATGAAGAATTTGGCTTGAGAAGAAGAAAATCTTGGAGAGGAGAGGAGAAAGAAATTTGGCAGAAGAAAAGAGAGGGAGAATGAATGAAGAATAGCCTTACTCTTCCTTTCTTAGCCGAAATTGCTAGGCTAGAGTCCCCTACTTGGCCACCACTCTTCCTATGTGATAATTATCACTTTATCAAAAGAATTAATCCAACAATTATCTCCTAATTAGCCAAAATTCTAAAGGAAATAAAACTCCTATTTTAAGAGCCCACATGCCTCCACCTCTCTGCTCTTTGTAGCAAAATAAAACTTCTTTTATTTGCTTCCTAAGTGACTCGATCCCTGGCCCAAATACACTTGCATGTGGCGCCATTTCCAGAGGCCCTAAGTGGCATCTTCAGGCCACTTTTCCAAGCCTGTTTGTGTGTCAAATTTCACATACTTTTTCTCTTAAGGCCACCTTGCCTTAATTTCCTCTTTTAAACTTTAAAACTCGACATTTCTAAGTCATTTCTAAGTTTCAAAAATTTTCGTTTGGCTCTTTAAACTTGACATTTCCTAGGTTTCCAAAATGTTCACTTTCCTCTTTTAACTTAGGTTTCCAAAATGTTCACTTTCCTATTTTAACTTAACATTTCCAAGTTTCCAAAATGTTTACTTTCCTCTTTTGAATCATTTCTAAATCATTTCCTTACATTTCCTAGTTTCCAAAAATGTTCACTTTGAACTTAACATTTCCTTACATTTCCAAGTTTCCCGAAATGTTTACTTTCCTCTTTTGAATCATTTCTAAATCATTTCCTTACATTTCCTAGTTTCCAAAAACCTTCAAAATACATTCATAACACATAATACATCAGTTCGTACGATTAAATCGAAAATGCATAGGCCCTTTTAGGATGTTACAAAAAGTCTGAAATATTTAATGACTCAAAAGATTTGAATTTGTGACAGAGAAGATGGTTAGAGCTATTGAAAGACTACGAGCTTGTGATAGATTATCATCTAGGTACGAAAAATGTTGTTGCTAATGCTTTGAGTCAGAAATCATTATTTGCACTATGAGCAATGAATGCTCATTTAGATCTGTCTGATGATGGTTCAGTTTTAGCTGAGTTGAAAGTGAAATCGTTATTTTTACAGCAAATATATGATGCTCAGAAAGTTGATAATGAAATGCTTGCAAAACGAGCACAGTGTGATTCGAACTCTGATTCTGAATTTACAGTTGATGATGATGATTGTTTGAGATTTCAAGATCGAATTTGTGTTCGAGAAATCCAGAGTTATTGCAGTTAATTTTGAGTGAAGCTTATAACAGTCATTTATCTGTTTATCCGGGAAGTACAAAAATGTATCATGATTTGAAGCAACACTACTGGTGGTATGGAAAAAAAGAGATATTTCTAAATTTGTCTCGAAATGTTTAGTTTTTCAGCAAGTTAAAGATGAACATCAGGTTCCATACGGTTTGTTACAACCGATTTTGATTCCCAAATGGAAATGGGACAGAGGGACAATGGATTTTGTTTCAGGATTGCCTTTGACTCTGAGAAAGAAATATGCAATTTAGGTCGTAGCTGATCGATTGACGAAATCAGCCCATTTTATTCTGGTACGATCTGAATACTCATTTGATAAGCTAGCTGAGCTTTACATTTATGATATTGTGAGATTGCACGGAGTTTCGTTGTCTATTGTGTCTGACAGAGATCCTAGATTTATATCACGATTCTGGAAGAAATTCCAAGAAGCTTTGGATACTAAATTGCATTTCAGTACGTTTTTCACCCGCAGACGAATGGTTAGTCCAAATGTATTATGCAGAATCTCGAGGATATGTTGAGATGTTGCATCCTTGATTTTGATGGTATGTGGGAACAGTATTTAACATTGATTGAATTTACGTATAATAATAGTTTTAGTCAAGCATTAAAATGGCACCTTATGAAGCTTTGTATGGAAGAAAATGTCGAACACCTCTGTATTGGACTAAGCTTAGTGAAAATAAGATATACGGGGTCGATTTGATCAAAGAAACTGAACAGAAAATGAAAATGATCCATGACAGTTTGAAAGCAGGGTCTGATCGTCAGAAATCTTACTCAGATTTGAAACAAAAAGATATCGAATTTGAGATCGGTGATAAAGTGTTCCTGAAAGTATCTGTGGAAGAAAGTACTTCGATTCAGACGTAAAGGCAAATTGAAAAGAGGTTCATCGGGTCGTATGAGATCATCAAGCGCGTTGGATCTATGCTTATAGATTGTTGTTGCCACCTGAAATAGAAAAGATTCATAATGTGTTTCACGTGTCAATGCTTAGACGATACCGATTCGATCCATCCCATGTGATTACTCCATCTGAGATTGAAATCTGATCTGATATGAATTATGAAAAGGAACCAATCCGTATCTTAGATCGTGAGGTGAAAGAAATTCGAAATAAGAAAATTTCGTTTGTAAAAGTTTTGTGGCATCGACACGGGATTGAAGAGGCTACGTGGGAGCCCAAAGATGTAATGAAACAACAACATCGAATCTATTCAACGGTAAGATTTTTAGGGACGAAAATCCGTAAGGGGGGAGAATTGTAACAGTCCGGTTTAAACCCTAGTCCAAATAGTGGTTTCGAGACCACAGATTCGAGTCAGAAAAATATTGTAATATTATTTTTTATGCTTGCAATATATGATTAAACTTGTGTGAAATTTCTGTGAATTAATTTATCCATTTGTGTGTTTAATTTGATAAAAGGACCTAATTGTGAAAGATGCTAAATTAGCATGTCATATGTTAAACACACCTTTGTGTTATGTCTTTATAATGTAATGGCCTTATGTTGTAATTAAACCATTAGCATGGTTAATGGACAATTATAACCAACCAATATGTGTTATATTATGTTATTATTAAAGGTTAAATTTGTAAATTAGAAATTATGTTAAGTTAAATAAAATAAAACATAAAAGATGGCCATTATCATCTTGTTAGTGCCGAAAATACAAAGAAAATAAGGAAAGGAATAACATTTAGGTTTCGGCTAGCTTTAAGCTTGATTAAGGTATGTTTCGGTTTTGATTTTTGATAATTTCTACGTTTTTGTAATCGTTGCTTTGTGTTCTTCAAAACCCATGCTTTAATTTTGTGAATTGATGATGATTTTGAAATATGCCATTGATGAACACGTGAGCTTTGTGATGTTTGAAGATGAATTATGAAAGATATGTGATAAATTAACATAGTTTGTCTTTGGATTTTTGATGAATTTGAGTAATTTGGATTTCATTGAGAAAATAATCTTTTGAAGGACTAAATTGTAAAATAAATGAAATGTACAGATTGGTATGATCATAGTGAACATTCGGCTAAGCATGGGTATATAGAGATTTTGTGTATTTTGTGATTTTATGAAATAGGGACTAAAATGTTAAAATGTGAAAATATGAGGGTTAATTTGTAAATTGCCTTAAACATGTGTTTTTGGATTGAATTGAATGATTTGGTGAATAAATGGATTAAATTTAAATATGTATAGATCAAGAACAGAAGAAAACGGATTTAGACCGCGAAAAGTCGAAAGTGATCGAATAGTCAAATCCGTTCGTTTACTCGAATCTGAGGTAAGTCTATATACAAATAAATGTATTTGTATTGATTTATGTATGTACATATGAAATCTAATTGTGATGAATGTGTACGAGATGATAAATACATGAAATCTGAGATAGTATCGACTTGGTGCCAACATCCGAAAGAGTCCCGTACTAACCTAAGAATAGATAGGATTACATATGTCATGACATAGGTTTCTGATATGAGATATCATGTAAGACCACGTCTGGGACATTGGCATCAATATTAGACATCCGAGGAAGTATCAACAAGGTATCAATGTCCGAGAAGTCCCGTATGAACCTAGGAATAGATAGGATTATATATGTCATGACATAGGTTTCTAATGTGCGATATTGTGTAAAACCACGTCTGGGATGTTGGCATCGATTTGAGATTTATGTGTAAGACCATATCTGGGACATTGGCATCGTATTTGATTCGTGTAAGACCCTGTCTGGGACAATGGCATCGATATTTGAGTACATGTAAGTCCACATTGGGACGTTGGCATTGTACGACTATTCTGAGCATTTCAAGTATCCTATTTGGTTCCGAACAGTTCAACTGGCAAATCCGTGAAAGGAGAGACTACTTAAACATATAAATGAATTAGGTACGTCTGGAAGGTACACTAGGTATGCGTATGAAAGGTAAGTGAATATATGAACTTACTAAAGTGAAGATGTGTATAGATTTGATGAGATAATATGTTATATATGATTTAATGTGCTATGAACAAAAGTGATACTTTGAATTATGAAATGTGAGTAAGCTATGGCTAAACAAAAGAGCCAAAGAAAAGGTTATGAATTTTCAAATGAGAAACATTAATGACATTGTATCAATATGATTTTGTGCATTTTATGTTAAGTTTATTTGTATATGGCTTACTAAGCTTTTAAAAGCTTACTTTGTGTGTGTTTGCTTTGTTTTATAGATCGTCAAAGCTACTGAGGGCTCAGGGATCGTCAAGGATCGTCATCACAATACCCAATCTTACTTTGGTATTTTTGAATGTGTATATAGCTAAATATGGCTTGTATAGGCTAGTTGTTTTGGAATATGTTTGAGATATGTATATAGCCATGTGATATGGCTAGATAAATTGTAACATCCTGATTTAGGGCCTAGTCAGAATAGTGGTACGAGACCACAAATTCGAGGTATATGTTTGAGTTTTTAAGGTTTATGTCATGTTTGTATGTTAGTGTGAAAGTTTCATAAAGTAATTTTATTAAATTGTGGTTGATTTTTCCAAAAGGACTAAATTACAAAAGTTGCAAAATGTGAGATTCTAGAAGCTATTTGTGTGAAATAGTTTTGAATTATCAATTAGAGGTCCTTAAATAGTAATTTCCCAAATTCTAATTTTTGGACAAAATTGGGCATGAATGGGTTAAAATTTGAAAGTTTGACAAAAATGGCATTTTGGTTATTTGTCAATTAAATGCTTAAAATGGGAAAAGATGATAGAATTTCATCCATTTTCTTCTCCAAGCTGCCGAAAATTGAGAGAAGCCATTGTTAGGGCTCTTCAATTTTTCAAGCTAGCTAGTAAGTGTATTCTAGATCCGTTTTTTATATTCTTCGTATTTTTTAAGTCCTAGTAGCATGAGTAAGCTATTTTTAGCTATATGTTGAGCTAAGATGGATGTTCAAAAATGTACCCATGTATGACATGCATGTATTTTGATGTTTTATGGAAGAATATGAAAGCTTGATGTAGTAGAAACATATTTTGCTAAGTGAATTCCATAAAAAAAATGCATTTAGGGACTAGTTTGTGAAAGTCTTGAGATTGGACGTACATGTGGGATTTAGTGAGAATTGATGATTGCTTTAGTTGATTAAATGGTTCGGCTATGCATGAAAGGCTAGAATGTTGAATGAAAATCACTTTACGAGCCTTGGGCCAAAAGTGTAAATATGAGAAAGTTTTAGGGTAAAATGGTAATTTTGATAAAGTATGAGATAAGGGCCAATTTAGTCAATGTGTGTATTGAATAAGTTGATTTATTCATTATAGATTAAGAAAGACGAAGCTCGGATCGAAACTGAGGCAAGAGCAAGTTGGTGGACTAAATTGCACATCTCTATACTTTTGAGTGCCGAGGTAAGTTTATACGTAAATAATGCATTCATACTTTCAATTTATTGATGCTAGTTAGTGTATAGCATGACTGAGAATAATTGAGAACCGATGTGGTTCAAGTGGAATGGATGTAGTAGATATTGCGAATGGATAATGAATTGTAGAATAGACAAGTGAATGTGTAGTGATAATACTTGATGGTGGGCTAAGTGGGATACCACCCTAATACTTAACGACAATGAGCTGGACTATGTGCGATGCTAACATTAAGTATATTATCTAGTGGCTAAGTGTGGAACCACTATGATTACTTTGTTGGTAGGCTAAGTGTGATACTACCCTATAATTTGGTTGTGGTGGGCTAAGTGCGAAACCACCGAGAATTTAGCTGTGTGGATGATTTATTGAGAATTTAGCTGTGTGGATGTATTATTGAGTAAATTAGCTGTGTGGATGTATTATTGAGAAATAACGATGTGATATTGAATGCAGGGGTGCATGTCAATAATTATGAGTATGCGACTCATAATGTGTTGGAAATGTGGTAAGGGATTGAAGGAATAAGCATAGTTGTGATATGAATTTATTTGATAGTACAATGCTAATTGTTGTTTAGCTGATACGAGAATGCTTAAATTTTTATGTGTAAACTTACTAAGCTCAAAGCTTACTCCCTTTCTTTTCCCTTGTCTTATAAAGAAAAAGGTTGATTCGAAATATGTGGATCAAACGAAAGATCGTCCATATTATCAACACACTCTGGTACATTAGACTCAATGTTTTGTATATGGCATGTATAGGGGCTAGACAAGTTAGTGATTTTTGTTGTAATGGCTAAGATGTGTTGGCCTTTAGATGGATAATCTATTTTGTATAATGCCATGGTTATTGGCTATCTTATTATATGAAAAGATGTAGATAACCATGTGAGATTATGTTTTAATATGAATTGTTTATGGATGAGTTGAATGAGTATATGTTGTAAGAACTTGAGGGGTGAGAAGAGCTTAGCACATAGCTTTGTTCTTGTTTATGTGGATAGACACACAGGCATGTGTCTAGGCCATGTGTGACACATGGTGAACACCCCGATTTAGGGCCTAGTTAGAATAGTGGTGTGAGGCCACAAATCCGAGGCATATGTATGAGTTTTTGAGGTCTATTCCATGTTTGCATGTTAGTGTGAAAGTTTCATGAAGCAATTTTGTCAAATTGTGATTGAATTGCCTAAAAGGATAAGTTGCAAAAGTTGCAAAATATGGTATTCTAGAAGTTATTTGTATGAAATAGCTTTAGAATATCAATTGGGGGTCCTTAAATAGTAATTTTCCCAAATTCTAATATTTGGACAAAATTGGGCATGAATGGGTTAAAATTTAAAAGTTGTACAAAAGGGCATTTTGGTCATTTGTCAATTAAATGATTAAAATAGGAAAAAGATGATAGAATTTTCATTCATCTTCTTCCCCAAGGCTGCCAAAAATTTAGAGAAGCCATTCTTAGGGCTCTTCAACTTTTCAAGCTAGCTAGTAAGTGTATTCTAGCTTCGTTTTTTATATTCATCGTATTTTTGAAGTCCTAGTAGCATGAGTAAGCTATTTTTAGCTATATGTTGAGCTAAGATAGATGTTCAAAAATGTACTCATGTATGAAATGCATGTATTTTGATGTTTTATGGAAGAATCTGAAAGCTTGATGTAGTAGAAACATCTTTTGCTAAGAGAATTCCATGAAAAATGCATGTAGGGACTAGTTTGTGAAAGTCTTGAGATTGGTCATACTTATGAGATTTAGTTAGAATTGATGATTGCTTTAGTTGAGTAAATGGTTCGGCTATGCATGAAAGGCTAGAAAGTTGAATGAAAATCACTTCACGAGCCTTGGGCCAAATGTGTAAATATGAGAAAGTTTAAACGCAAAATGGTAATTTTGCTAAAGTATGAGATAATGGTCAATTTAGTCAATCTGTGTATTGAATGAGTTGATTTATCATTATAGATCAAGAAAGACAAAGCCCAAATCAAAATCGAGGCAAGAGCAATGTGGTGGACTAAATTGCACATCTTTATACTTTTTGAGTACCGAGGTAAGTTTATGCGTAATCAATGTGTTATACTTATATGTTCTTAATGCTAGCCTATGTGTAGCATGAATGAGAATGAATGAGAATGATTAAGAACCTATATGGTTCAAGTGGAATGAATGTGGTAGATGTCATGAATGAATGAATGAGTAAGTAGATATGTGAATGTGTAGCGATAATATTTGATGGTGGGCTAAGTACGATACCACCTTAATACTTAACAACTATGGGCGTGTGCGATACCATAGTTAAGTATATTATTTAGTGGGCTATGTGTGAAACCACTATGAGTACATTTTGGTAGGCTATGTGTGATACTACCTTATTATCTGATTATGGTGGGCTGAGTGCGAAACCACCGAGTATTTTAGCTGTGTGGACGTATTAGTGTGATAAAATGATGTGTTGGAAATTTGGTAAGGGATAGAAAGAGTAAGCATAATTGTGGATGTGAATTTATTTGGTAGTATAATGCTAATTATTGTTTAGTTTATACTAGAATGCCTAAATTGTTTATGTATAAACTTACTAAGCTCAAGGCTTACTCCTTTTCTTTTCCCTTGTATTATAGAGAAAGAGGGTTGAATCGAGATACGTGGATTAATTGGAAGATCGCCCACACTATTAGCTCACCCTGGCACATTAGACTAAATGTTTTGTATATGGCATTTATAGGGGTTAGACAAGTTAGTGAATTTGTTGTAATGGCTAAGATATGTTAACCTATAGATGGATAATCTATTTTGTATAATGCCATAGTTGTTGGATGCTTTATTATATGAAAAGATGTAGTTATCCATGTGTGATTGTGTTTGAATTTGAATTGATTATTGATGTGTTGTTTGAGTATATGTTATAAGAACTTGAGGGGTGAGAAGAGCTTAGCACATAGCTTTGTTCTTGTCCACGTGGATAGACACACGGGCATGTGTTTAGGCCATGTGTGGCACATGGCCATTCCACGAGCGTGTGCCTTTTCGTGTCTCTTTGACAGATTTGAGCAGTATAGGCCACGGGCTAGCCCCACGGGCGTGTGTCTAGACTTCAGGCCATGTGGTGTGATCAATGTTCACCATGGGTAGTGAGTACGGGCGTGTGCCCTAGCCGTGGGGCATTGGCAGAATACTTGGGTTTTCATGCACGAGTTGAGGGCATGGGCGTGTGTGACTTTACACGGGCGTGTCTCACCTTACACGGGCGTGTAATCCCTGTTTAGGTGGAAAATTTGTAAAATTGCAGAAGTTTTTGATAGGTTCTCGAGAGTCTCACGTGTATGAGTGAGCTCTCGTAAGTCGAGATTGAGGTTGTAGAGGTGACTTAAGAGGGTAATCGATGAGCCTAAGTGGCGATCATATGGTTTTAATTCGGTAATGCCTCAAGCCTGGTTCCGGCATGGATTTTGGGTAAGGGGTGTTAGATTTAGTGGTATCAAAGCTATTGTTTAGTCGGTTCTAGGACTACCGTAGCGGGTGTAAGAGTCTAGCTATACATGCCATAAGTATATAATGATTGTGTAGTGGCTTCTAATGATTTTTGAACTTATTTTTATATAGAGTATGGATCTCGATCAATCGGCTGCTGATGAAGCAACTAGTAATACGCCGGCCCCGTGCAATTGTGCAGAGTGAACCCTAGACTGGGGGTCAACGAGACGAGGCTAGGGAAGCCTTTCTCCAGATGATGAGTAACTGGTACTCAGAGTACATTCGAGCAAACCCTAATGCTCAACCTCCTCCACCTCCTCTTGTACCTGAGCCAGTTCCAGTGGCTTCTCAAGGTATAGAAGTAGTGAGAGTGACGAAGCCCCCGGTGGATAAGATTAGGAAATACGAGGCTTAGGAGTTTAGAGCTAAGGTAGATGATGACCCTGAGAGGGCAGAGTTTTGGTTGGAGAACTCGATGAGAGTGGTCGATGAACTCTCATGTACACCTGAAGAGAAACTTATGTGTGCTGTATCTTTGCTAAGAGATTCAACATACCATTGGTGGAAAGACGTTGACGTCGATAGTCTTGAGAGAACGGGTGATGTGGGACTTCGTTCTGGAAGAGTTTCGGAAGAAGTATATAAGCCAGAGATTTACCGATCGGAAAAGAAAGGAATTCCTTGAGTTGAAGCAAGTGAGAATGTCAGTAGCAGAATATGAGCACGAGTTTGTTAGGTTTAGTAAATACGCTTAAGAATGTGTGTCAACGGAGCCCGTTTTATGTAAAAGGTTCGAAGATGGACTAAATGAGGATATCAAACTCCTGGTTGGCATTTTGGAGTTGAATGAGTTTGTAGTGTTGGTTGATAGGGCAAGTAAGGCCGAAGAACTGAGTAAGGAAAAGAGGAGAGTGGTGAATGAGGCCCGAGATGCAAGAAAATGGCCGATGGGAAAATCTTACCAAGCTCAATAGAAGAGATCCAAGGAGGCGAATCCTCAGACCACTACATCAATTGGATATTCACCTCGAGATCAAGGCAGCAGTCGTTCGGGTTCAAGAGTCCAAGCCACCTCAATGGAAAGTGTGGGAAATTCAAAGAACAAATCAGAGTGTCCAAGTTTTGGTAAATATCACACTGGAGAGTGTTGGGGTAACAGTTGAAACTATTATAAGTGTGGTTCCCCCGACCATTTTATCTGAAATTGCCCCAAGACGGATGACAAGGAAGAGAAGCAAGAGATAAGATATAGCAATGTACCTACAAGGGGTGGGCGACCAAAGAACCCGGGAGGGGGAACTAGTGGTTGAGGTGTGTCACGAGATTTTGCTGTGAGACCGGAGGGTCGGGCACCTGCAAAGACGTATGCCATTCGTTCTCGCGAAGAGTCATCCTCCCCAGATGTGATAACGGGTACTTTTTCTTTGTATGACACCTTTGTTATTACTTTAATTGACCTAGGGTCTACCCATTCCTATATTTGCATGAGACTGGCATCTAGTTTGAGATGACCGTTGAGTCTACGGACATTGTGGTTAAGGTTTCAAACCCGTCAGGTAAGCATGTGTTAGTGGACAAGGTATGTAAGAATTATCCTTTGATGATTGAGAGTTATTGTTTTCCGGCAAACCTAATATTGTTGCCGTTTGATGAGTTTGATTTAATCATTGGCATGCATTGGTTGACTACACATAGTGTCTTAGTGAACTATGGTAGTAAGTTTATCGAGCTAAAATGTGAGGGTAAAGATGTTATTCGGATTGAATCAGGTGGATTGGATAGTCTACCAGTGATGATTTTTTCATTAGTGGCCGAGAAATGCTTGAGAAAGGGATGTGAGTCCTATCTCGCGTTTGTATTGAATACTCAAGAGTCTAAGGTGAAGATTGAATCAGTGCCGGTGGTATGTGAGTATCTGGGTGTATTTCCAGAAGAGTTACCCAGATTACCTCCAGAAAGAGAGATCGAGTTTGGGATTGAGTTAATTCCAGGAATGGCACCTATTTCAATTGTTCCGTATAGTATGGCACATGTAAAGTTGAAAGAACTAAAGGTTCAGTTGCAAGAGTTGACGGATAAAGGTTTTGTGAGACCAAGCTACTCACCGTGGGGTGCTCCAGTATTATTTGTGAAGAAGAAAGATGGGTCGATGAGATTGTGCATAGATTACAGACAACTCAACAAGGTGACAGTGAAGAATAAGTATCCTTTACCAAGGATTGATGATCTTTTTGATCAACTGAAGGGAGCTTTAGTGTTCTCCAAGATAGATTTGAGGTCTGGTTATTACCAGTTGAGAGTGAAGAAGCAGGATGTGTTGAAAATTGCATTTCGATCAAGGTATGGCCACTACAAGTTTCTGGTCATGCTATTTGGTTTAACGAATGCACCTGTAATTTTTATGTATCTGATGAACCGTGTCTTCAGATCTTATATGGACAAGTTTGTGGTTGTTTTCATTGACGACATATTAATCTATTCTCGGGATGAGAACGATCATGAACAACATTTGAGAATTGTCTTACAAACTTTAAGAGATAAGCAGTTGTATGCTAAATTTAGCAAGAGTGAGTTTTGGCTCCGAGAGGTTGGATTCCTAGGACACATTGTGTCGGGTGATGGTATCCGAATTGATCCAAGTAAGATATCAATATTATGGATTGGAAACAGCTGAGGAACGTATCAGAAGTTAGAAGCTTTCTAGGTTTAGCAAGATATTATAGACGTTTCGTAAAGGGATTTTCTGTAATTGCTACCCCGATGACGAAACTATTACATAAAGATGTAAAGTTTGATTGATCTGAGATATGTCAACAAAGTTTCAAGAGGTTGAAAACATTGTTGACTGAGGCACCGATTTTGGTTCAACCAGAATCAGGAAAGAAGTTCGTGGTTTATAGTGATGCGTCGTTTAATGGTCTCGGATACGTGTTGATGCAAGAGGGTAAAGTAGTCGCTTACGCCTTGAGACAGTTAAAATCGCACGAAAAGAATTATCGACTCACGATTTAGAGTTGGCTGCGATTGTTTTCACGTTAAAGATTTGGCGACATTACTTGTATGGGGAAAAGTGTCGAATCTTTACGGATTACAAGACTTTGAAGTATTTGATGGATCAAAAGGATCTGAATTTATGACAGAGGAAGTGGCTTGAATTGTTGAAAGACTATGAGTTAGTCATTGATTATCATCCAAGAAAAGCTAATGCGGTTGTGGATGCCCTGAGTAGGAAATCCTTGTGTGCTCTAAGAGTTATGAACACGAGCTTAGCATTGTCTGATGATGGTGCTATTTTAGCAGAGTTGAGAGCTAAGCCACTATTTGTTCAACAGATAAGTAAGGCTCAAAGAAATGACAGTGAGTTGCACGCTAAGAGAGCTAAGTGTGGATTGGGAAGTGATTTTGATTTTGAGTGGGTCCGAATGATTGTTTGATGTACGATGAAAGAATTTGTGTACCAAAAGATGAAGAGTTAATCCGAAAACTGTTACATGAGGCGCATAGTGGTTATTTGTCAGTACACCCGGGTAGTACAAAAATGTACAACGATTTGAGAAAGTTTTATTGGTGGTTGGGTATAAAAAGAGACATTTCAGAGCTTGTGGCAAAATGTCTGATTTGTCAACAAGTGAAAGCTGAGCATCGAGTGCCTTCAGGATTGCTTCAGCCAGTGATGGTTCCCGAATGGAAATGGGATCGGGTTACCATGGATTTTGTGACGGGGTTGTCGATGACTCCGAAAAAGAAAGATTTTGTATGGGTTGTTGTGGATAGGTTGACGAAGTCGGCTCACTTTATTTCAGTACGTGTTGATTATTCGCTAAATAAGTTAGCTGAATTATATGTTGCAGAGATAGTGAGATTACATGGTGTGCCTATGTCTATAATATCGAATAGAGATCCGAGGTTTACTTCGAGGTTTTGGAAGAAGTTGCAAGAAGCCATGTGTATGAGGCTAAATTTCAGTATTGCGTTCCATCCGCAAACTGATGGTCAGTCAGAAAGAGTGATTTTGATGTTGTGTGTTGGAATTCGAAGGTAATTGGGAGAAATATCTACCTTTGGTCGAATTTGCTTACAACAACAGTTATCAGTCAAGTATACGAATGGCTCCGTATGAGGCCTTTATGGTCGTAAGTGTCGGGCTCCTTTCTATTGGACCGAGCTTAGTAAGAAGTGAATTCTTGGAAAGAAACTGAAGAGAAAGTGAAAGTGATCCGTAATGGTTTGAAAGCTACTTCAGACCGACAGAAGTCGTATGTGAATTTGAAAAGAAAAGAAATTGAGTTTAATGTGGGTGACAAAGTGTTTTTAAAAGTATCTTCATGGAAGAAGATCATAAGATTTGGATGAAAAGGGAAATTGAGTCCAAGATTCATAGGGCTATATGAAATTACCGATAGAATTGGACCAGTAGCTTACCGTTTCGCCTTTTCGGTAGAATTAGAAAATATGCATAATGTGTTCCATGTTTTGTTTCGATGTTACGACGCTATCGCTCCGATCCTTCGCATGTGATTCCTTCAGTGGAAATTGAGATAAGACCGGATATGCCTTATGAAGAGGAGCCGATTAAGATTATGGCTCGATAAGTGAAAAAGTTGAGGAATAAGAACATAGCCCTTGTGAAAGTGTTGTGGCAAAAACACAGTGTGGAAGAGGCTACGTGGGAAACGGAAGAAACTATGAGAGAGCAACATCCAAACCTCTTTACTGGTAAGATTTTCGAGGGCAAAAATCTCTAAAGGAGGGGAGAGTTGTAACATCCTGATTTAGGGCCTAGTCGGAATAGTGGTTTGAGACCACAAATCTAAGGTATATGTATGAGTTTTTGAGGTCTATGCCATGTTTGCATGTTAGTGTGAAAGTTTCATGAAGCAATTTTGTCAAATTGTGATTGAATTGCCCAAAAGGACTAAATTGAAAAAGTTTCAAAATATGGTATTCTAGAATTTATTTGTATGAAATAGCTTTAGAATATCAATTGGAGGTCTTTAAATAGTAATTTTCCCGAATTCTAATTTCTGGACAAAAATAGGCATGAATGGGTTAAAATTTGAAAGTTGGACAAAAGGGTATTTTGGTCATTTGTCAATTAAATGATTAAAATGGGAAAAAGATGATAGAATTTTCATTCATCTTCTTCCCCAAGGCTGCCGAAAATTTAGAGAAGCCATTGTTAGTGCTCTTCAACTTTTCAAGCTAGCTAGTAAGTGTATTCTAGCTCCGTTTTTTATATTCTTCGTATTTTTGAAGTTCTAGTAGCATGAGTAAGCTATTTTTAGCTATATGTTGAGCTAAGATGGATGTTCAAAAATGTACCCATGTATGAAATGTATGTATTTTGATGTTTTATGGAAGAATATGAAAGCTTGATGTAGTAGAAACATCTTTTGCTAAGAGAATTCCATGAAAAATGCATTAGGGACTAGTTTGTGAAAGTCTTGAGATTGGTCATACATATGGGATTTCGTGAGAATTGATGATTGCTTTAGTTGAGTAAATGGTCCGGCTATGCATGAAAGGCTAGAAAGTTGAATGAAAATCACTTTACAAGCCTTGGGCCAAATGTGTAAATATGAGAAAGTTTAAAGGCAAAATGGTAATTTTGCTAAAGTATGAGATAATGGTCAATTTAGTCAATGTGTGTATTGAATGAGTTGATTTATCATTATAGATCAAGAAAGATGAAGCCCGGATCAAAATCGAGGCAAGAGCAATGTGGTGGACTAAATTGCACATCTTTATACTTTTTGAGTATCGAGGTAAGTTTATGCGTAATCAATGCGTTATACTTATATGTTCTTAATGCTAGCCTGTGTGTAGCATGAATGAGAATGAATGAGAATGATTGAGAACCTATGTGGTTCAAGTGGAATGAATGTGGTAGATATCATGAATGAATGAATGAGTAAGATATGCGAATGTGTAGCGATAATATTTGATGGTGTGCTAAGTGTGATACCACCTTATTACTTAACAACTATGGGCCGTGTGCGATACCATAGTTAAGTATATTATTTAGTGGGCTATGTGCGAAACCACTATGAGTACCTCTTGGTAGGATATCTGCGATACTACCTTATTATCTGATTGTGGTGAGCTGAGTGCGAAACTACCGAGTAATTTAGCTGTGTGGACGTATTAGTGTGATAAAATGAATGTGTTGGAAATTTGGTAAGGGATAGAAGAGTAAGCATAATTGTGGATGTGAATTTATTTGGTAGTATAATGCTAATTGTTGTTTAGTTTATACTAGAATGCTTAAATTGTTTATGTGTAAACTTACTAAGCTCAAGGCTTACTCCATTTCTTTTCCCTTGTATTATAGAGAAAGAGGGTTGAATCGAGATACGTGGATTAATCGGAAGATCGCCCACACTATTAGCTCACCCTGGTACACTAGACTAAATGTTTTGTATATGGCATGTATAGGGGTTAGACAAGTTAGTGAATTTGTTGTAATGGCTAAGATATGTTAGCCTATAGATGGATAATCTATTTTGTATAATGCCATAGTTGTTGGATGCTTTATTATATGAAAAGATGTAGTTATCCATGTGTGATTGTGTTTGAATTTGAATTGATTATTGATGTGTTGTTTGAGTATATGTTATAAGAACTTGAGGGGTGAGAAGAGCTTAGCACATAGCTTTGTTCTTGTCCATGTGGATAGACACACGGGCATGTGTTTAGGACATGTGTGACACACGGCCATTCCACGGGCGTGTGCCATTGCCGTGTCTCTTTGACAGATTTGAGTAGTATAGTCCACGGGCTAGCCCCACGGGCGTGTGTCTAGACTTCAGGCCGTGTGGTGTAGTCAGTGTTCACCACAGTGGTGAGTACGGGCATGTACCCTAGCCGTGGGGCATTGGCAGAATGCTTGGGTTTTCATGCACGGGTTGAGGGCATGGGCGTGTGTGACTTTACACGGGCATGTCTCACCTTACACGGGCGTGTAGTCCCTGTTTAGGTGGAAAATTTTTAAAATTACAGAAGTTTTCGATAGGGTCTCGAGAGTTTTACGTGTATGAGTGAGGCCTCGTAAGTCGAGATTGAGGTTGTAGAGGTGACTTAAGAGGGTAATCGATGAGCCTAAGTGGTGATCATATGGTTTTAATCCGGTAATGCCTCAGGCTTGGTTTCGACATGGATTTCGGGTAAGGGGTGTTACACACGGCCAAACCACAGCGTGTGCCTTAGCCATGTCTCTTTGACAGTTTCAAGTAGTATAGGCCACAGGCCATCCACACGGGCATGTGTCTAGACTCTAGGCCGTGTAAGGTAGTCAGTGTTCCCCACAGGTGGTGAGCACGGGTGTGTGCCCTAGCCGTCGGGCATTGGCAGTATGCTTGGGCTTTTATGCACGGGTTGAGGGAATAGGCGTGGGTGACCTCCACGGGCGTGTCTCACCTTACACGGGCGTGTAGTCCCTGTTTAGGTGGAGAAATTTTAAAATTGTAGAAGTTTCAGATAAGGCATCGAGAGCCCTAGTGAGTTTGAGTGAGGCCTCGTAAGTAGAGAATGAGGTTCTTGAGGTGAATTAATAGAGTAGTCACGATGAGCCTAAATGGCGACCATGTGGTTTTAATATAGTAACGCCTCGGGCCTGATTCTCGCAGGGATTGTAACACCCCTATCCCGTGGCCGTCACCGGATTAGGGTTAGAAGTGTTACTGGACAGATCGAAAAAATTTACAGAATTTCACACAATCATTCATCAATATCATTCATAATGTCCCTTAAATAGGTCAACGAGACCTTAAACTTGCTTATGAACCGAGTCGGGACTAAATCAAAACACATATAAAATTTCATGGAAAAATAAAAACTTTTCTAAATCTGAGGATACTGCGCTTGGTGGGGTAGGCCGTGCCTCACCAACGGCTACTTGACACACCCGTGTGCCCTCCCCGTGGTCATATACTGCCAAAACCAACACGGCTACCAAGCACGCCCATGTGCTAAGGCCGTGTCCTACAAGGTCATATACTGCCATTTCTCACACGACCTCTAGGCATGTCAGTGCCATGACGTGTACTTCTTAAGCTAACTATTGGTTTTACCCCATGGTTACTAGGCACGCCCGTGTGCCAAGACTGTGTGACATTATAGGTCATTTGCAAGACCAAAATGCCACCCAAATGGGTCATACCTACAAGCAACCATTCTCATCACATGTCATGCATATATGGAAACCCAATACATACCAAAATGACCATTTCATATGCATCAAGCCATACCAAAACATAAATCATATGAATCATTCATTCAAACATTAAAACAACCCAAAACTTGCCAAAACACATGGCTAAGTTCATTTCTTAAACATATACACATATCTAGCCTCTACATGCCATAATTAGCTATATACATTTTCAAAAGGGTACCAAAATGAGTTTAGTAGTGTGATGACGATCTTTGACGATCCCGAGCCTTCAGTAGCTTTGACGACCTATAAAACAGAGAAAAACACACACATAGAGTAAGCTTTACAAAGCTTAGTAAGTCATAATACAAATAAACTTAGCATAAAGGCATATACGCATAAATTACATTGACACATAACATTTACTTAGCAAACTATCTCATATTGCTTTGGTCCATATACTTGGACACAATTGCCACATTCATTCATACAAGAATCATATGTATATATATACAACTCTTTCTTAAACATTCTTGCATCTCATTCTCGTTCTAATATTCAATCATACCTTTCTTCAAATCAAAGTTATATAGGTACTTACCTTTTATGCACACTTAATGTACATGCCAAACGTATTTGAAACAAATATACATTCTCGTAATTGTTCATAGCTTAGATTTACTCATTGAACAGTTTGGAATCTAATAAGATACTCGAAAACTCAGAATGATTGTTCAATACCAACGTCTTAGACATAGCTAAAATACTCATTCACTCATCCATAGCTTGTTTATAACTCATCAACCACAAAGGTTCAATACATACATTATCTAACACATAATTATTCAACTTCCAAGCTATTCAATGCTCGATATTACATGTCGGTCGTCCTTTAATATTCATTCAACTTAATCGCACACTCAGTGCTATATACATAATTGAAGCATATTAATCATCGCACACTTAGTGCCTATTCTTTTAATAGACTTGTCTCGATGTCACACACATAGTGCCAATTCAATAAGCCGAAGCTTTCATATCATCGCACAATAGTGCTATTCATTTCTTATAATCGCACACTTAGTGCATATTCTTTTAATCGACTTGTCTCGATGTCGCACACACAGTGCTATTCATTTCTTATAATTGCACACTTAGTGCCTATTTTTTTAATCAACTTGTCTCGATGTCGCACACACTAGTGCCAATTCAATAAGCTGAAGCTTTCATGTCATCGCATACACAGTGCTATTTATTTCTTATAATCGCACACTTAGTGCCGTGATTCGTTGTCGAAACTTAAATGACATCGCACACTTAGTGCATTAATACAAAATCGAACTTAATTCGGTATCGCACACACGGCACAGCTTCCATTACTTCACACACAAAGTGCTATTTAACTTCATCATAATTTCAATTACACACACTTGGTGCCTCATTTCTCAACATCATACATGTAGCATTTCTAATTCAATAAATATCATTCAATTCCCATCACATAGATATAAACTAACAACTTGTATTATGTCCGAACTTACTTACTATATTAAACTTATCACGGAATTTATATGCATAATCGTCTCATAAGCATCCATTATCAACATTAGTCATATAAACAATTACAATTTCATGCAAGTACGTTTATTTGCATCGTGACTTACCTCGGATTCGGTTTATCGAAATGAAAATGGCTAGTCGGTTACTTTCGCTTTCCCGTGATCTAAGTCTGTTTTCCTCTGTTCTTGATCTAAACATATTTAGAATTAACCCTTTTATTCACTTATTCATACAATTCAATCCATGGACACACATTTATGGCTATTTGCAAATAAACCCTCATATTTGTATACTTTATCAATTTAGTCCATTTTTCTCAAAACATCAAATTCACAAAATCCACACATACACATGCTTAGCCGAATGCATATACATCTCATACAAGTCCATATTTTCCATCAAATTTGCTATTTTGTCCTTCAAATTACCATTTTCTCAATTTAGCCCTATTTAGCTAAATTCATCAAAAATTCAAGAACAAAGTATGTTCATCTAATTCATATCTTTCATTTAACACCAAAAATCATCAAAAAGCTTAATATATCATCAATGGAATCTCACACAAACATTATCAATCATCAAATTAAGACATGGGTTTGATAGCTCTCAAAGCAACGATTACAAAAATGTAGAAATTATCGAAAACCGATCAAAAACACATACCCGATTTAAGCTTGAACTTTGGCGAATGAAACAAAGTCTAACCCTTTCTTTTCTTTTCTACATTCGGTGGATGAACACCATTGAAATGGCCACCATTTTCTTTTTATTAAATTATAATAACATTATTAAACACTTTACCAATTTACCATTAATGAAAACCATTATAATTCATATAATCTATGGCTATTTTTGTCCTTTAATAAGCCACTAACTTATAAATGGTTTATTTTCCATCTAAGCCTCCACCTTTACAAAGCCACAACACATTGGTACTTTAACAAATAGCATGCTAGTTTTGCATTCAATGCAATTCAATCCTTTTGTAAAATTAAACACATAGACGGACAAATTAGCTTACGGAAATTTACCACATGCTTAATCACATATCAATGACACTGAAAATAATATTAAAATATTTTATGGACTCAAATTTATGGTCTCGAGACCACTGTTCCGAATAGGGTATAAACTGGACTGTTACAATTCTCCCCCCTTAGGGATTTTCGTCCCCAAAAATATTACCGTTAAACAGAGTAGGATTTCAATCTCAAATTCAATATCTTTTCTTTTTAAGTCTGCATAGGACTTCTGACGATCAGATGCTGCTTTCAAATGATCTCGGATCAATTTCACTTTCTGTTCTAAATCTTTTATCAAATCAACCCCAAGTAACTTATTTTCACTGAGTTCAGTCCAATACAGAGGTGTACGACATTTACGTCCTTGCAAAGCTTCATATGGTGCCATTTTGATGCTCGTCTGAAAACTATTATTATACAAAAATTTGATCAATGGCAAATACTGTTCTTATGAACTCTCAAGTATACAGCATCTTAGCATGTTTTCTAGAATCTGTATGATCCATTTAGACTGACCATCTGTTTGCAGATGAAAAGCTATACTGAAGTGTAATTTCGTGCCCAAAGCTTCTTGCAATTTCTTCCAGAATCTCGATGTAAACCTCATATCTCTACCTGACACAATAGATAGTGACACCCCATGCAATCTCACAACCTCAGAAATATAAAGCTCGACTAATTTTTCAAGTGGATAATCAGATCTTCCCAGAATAAAATAGGTAGATTTCATCAATCGATCAACTAAGACCCAAATCATATCTTTCTTTCTCAAAATCTGAGGCAAAATAGAAACAAAATCCATTATCACTCTATCCCATTCCCATTTAGGAATCAAAATCGGTTGTAGCAAACCAAGCAGAACTTGATGTTCAACTTTCACTTGTTGTCAGACTAAACATTTTAACACAAAGTTAAAATGTATCGTTTCATTTCAGACCACCAACAATGTTGCTTTAGATCATAATACAATAGCTCCTTTCTAACTGATCAAATAAGTCATCAATTCTGAGCAATAGATATTTGTTCTTTATTGTCACCTTATTCAACTATCGATAATCAATACACATCATCATCATGTCATCTTTCTTTTTCACATAACTTTGAGCTTTAAAAACAAACATCACAGCAGGCAATCCATTCAAATCATTAAACTCAACTCGTACAATCTTATCATTTGGACACCTCAAATCAATTGTCTTTCTTTTACAATTCACAACAGCATCATGCATAAACAACCAATCCATACCCAAAATAATATCAACCTCATCAAATGGCAAAAGCATCAGATCAGCAGGAAAACAGATATCTCGAAACATTAACGGAAATTTCTTGCATACTTTGTCAACCAAAACATTTTTTACCTAAGGGGTTCGATACTTTTATAGTAAACTCAGTAGACTCTACAGGCAACGTCTGGCTAAATACTAAATTCATACATATATATGAATACATAGAACCAGGATCTATCAATGCAATCACAGAAATATCATAAAGAGTAAACGTACCTGTAATAATATTTGAAGATGAGGTTTCCTTACAAGCTTGAGTAGTATACGTTCTAGTTGGCTCTCTAAATTCAGATTTTGCAACAGTATCCCTCATAGACCTCTGACTACTACTAACATTTCTTGTATTTCGAGAAGGTCTATCTCTCTCTAGAACGTTATCTACTCTCGAATTCTGAGTAGTCTCTTGTTCAATAGACTCTGGGCAGTCTCGAATAAAATGATCTAACGATCCACATCTGAAGAAAACTTGATCATTCAATCTACAATTCTCCGGATGTCTTTTACCACAACGTTTACACTTAAGTCGCTCGGATCTGACATTTTCAACACTCTCCATCTTTAGGCAATCTCGAATGAAGTGATTTCGTAATCCACATTTATAACAAACTCTATTGTTGTACTTGCCCCAACATTTTCCCACATGTCATCTTCCACACTGTCTACACTCAGGTTTGTTGCTTCTAGTACTTCCATCATTTGATTCAATTTGAGCTTGAGTTCCCAGACCAACATTTGGTCTCACACGATCTCTACTCGTATGTTTGATTGAAACATTTAATCTATTGCTTGCCTCTTTATATTTCTTCATCAAAGGTTGAGAGAAATTACTTATCGATCTTTTTCTTTTATTACCAGCTTCAGAATCGACTTTCTCGATATTATCATCATTAGTAGCCTTGAACTCACCGGCCTCATACTTACAAATTTTGTCAATCAAAGACATGTTCATCAAAATCAGATTCATAGTCGAAAGCATAGCAGATGTCTGAGTGAAATTAATCGGGGGCGGAGGTTGTAAAATAGTCAGGTTATTTCTCACAAATTGAGTGAACCACTCACTCATCAACTGGAAGAAAGCTTGCTTAGCTTCTCTCTCATGACCACTCATAGCCGGCCTTGAATCAGAAGGCACTATCCCTTGCGCGGGAGCATGAGCATTACTTTCTACGTCATCAGCTACGGCTCTTTTGGGATCCATTGCTATACAGAAATCACATTTATACATCAGGATTCATCACACTATCACATTTAAGCTATTATGGCATGTATAGCTAGACTCTGACACACTACGTTAGTTTGAGAATCGACTAAACCGTAGCTCTGATACCAACCAAATGTAACACCCCTATCTCGTGGCCATCACCGGATTAGGGTTAGAAGTGTTACCAGACAGATCGAAAACATTTATAGAATTTCACACAATCATTCATCAATATCATCCATAATGTCCCTTAAATAGGTTAACGAGACCTTAAACATGCTTATGAATCGAGTCGGGACTAAATCGAAACACATACAAAATTTCATGGAAAAATAAAAACTTTTCTAAATATAGGGGATACACACCCGTGGGGGTAGGCCGTGCCTTACCCACGACTACTTGACACACCCGTGTGCCCTCCCCGTGGTCATATACTGCCAAAACCAACACGGCTACCAAGCACGCCCGTGTGCTAAGGTCGTGTCCTATAAGGTCATATACTGCCATTTCTCACACGACCTCTAGGCACGCCCGTGCCATGACTGTGTACTTCTTAAGCTAGCTATTGATTTTACCCCACGGTTACTAGGCACGCCCGTGTGCCAAGACCATGTGACATTATAGGTCATTTGCAAGACCAAAATGCCACCCAAATGGGTCATACCTACAAGCAACCATTCTCATCACATGTCATGCATATATGGCAACCAAATACATACCAAAATGACCATTTCATATGCATCAAGCCATACCAAAACATAAATCATATGAATCATTCATTCAAACATTAGAACAACCCAAAACTTGCCAAAACACATGGCTAAGTTCATTTCTTAAACATATACACATATCTAGCCTATACATGCCATAATTAGCTATATACATTTTCCAAAGGGTACCAAAAAGAGTTTAGTAGTGTGATGACGATCCTTGACAATCCCGAGCCTTCAGTAGCTTTGTCGACCTATGAGTAAGCTTTACAAAGCTTAGTAAGTCATAATACAAATAAACTTAGCATAAAGGCATATACGCATAAATTACATTGACATATAACATTTACTTAGCAAACTATCTCATATTGCTTTGGTTCATATACTTGGACACAATTGCCACATTCATTCATACAAGAATCATATGTATATATATACAACTCTTTCTTAAACATTCTTGCATCTCATTCTCGTTCTAATATTCAATCATACCTTTCTTCAGATCAAAGTTATATAGGTATTTACCTTTTATACACACTCAATGTACATGCCAAACGTATCTGAAACAAATATACATTCTCGTAATTGTTCATAGCTCAGATTTACTCATTGAACATATTGGAATCTAATAAGATACTCAAAAACTCAGAATGATTGTATAATACCAACGTCTCAGACATAGCTAAAATACTCATTCACTCATTCATAGCTTGTTTATAACTCATCAACCACAAAGGTTCAATACATACCTTATCTAACACATAATTGTTCAACTTCCAAGCTATTCAATGCTCGATATTACATGTCGGTCGTCCTTTAATATTCATTCAACTTAATCGCACACTCAGTGCTATATACATAATTGAAGCATATTAATCATCGCACACTTAGTGCCTATTCTTTTAATAGACTTGTCTCGATGTCGCACACACAGTGCCAATTCAATAAGCCGAAGCTTTCATATCATCGCACACACAGTGCTATTCATTTCTTATAATCGCACACTTAGTGCCTATTCTTTTAATCGACTTGTCTCGATGTCGCACACACAGTGCCAATTGAATAAGTCGAAGCTTTCATATCATCGCACATACAGTGCTATTCATTTATTATAATCGCACACTTAGTGCCTATTCTTTTAATCGACTTGTCTCGATGTCGAAGCTTTCATATCATCGCACATGATGCTATTCACTTCTTATAATCACACACTTAGTGCCTATTCAATAAGTCAAGCTTTCAATAATGAATCATCATCATTACACAAATTGCTATTCATTTCTTATAATCGCACACTTAGTGTCGTGATTCGTTGTCGAAACTTAAATGACATCGCACACTTAGTGCATTAATACAAAACCGAACTTAATTTGGTATCGCCCACACGGCACAGCTTCCATTACTTCGCACACAAAGTGCTATTTAACTCCATCATAATTTTAATTACGCACACTTAGTGCCTCATTTCTCAACATCATACATGTAGCATTTCTAATTCAATAACTATCATTCAAGTCCTATCACATAGATATAAACTAACAACTTGTATTATGTCCGAACTTACTTACTATATTAAACTTATCACGGAATTTATATGCATAATCCTCTCATAAGCATCCATTATCAACATTAGTCATATAAACAATTATAATTTCATGCAAGTACGTTTATTTGTGATGATTAGAAGCAAGGCAGTGATGGGTGGTGATTCATGATACATATTTATATATATATATATATATATATATATATGTGTCTTCCGTAACCAATTTTTTCCCCATAAACACAATATGAATGGATTGAGAGAAACGTGATGGGTGAGGGAAGAAGACAAGCTGCCAAGTTTTTCGAAAGATTAAAAAAAACAAACTATTACTTGGCTTAGATATGGAAAAATAATGTTTTTAAAGTAGAAAGAGTTGTAATATTTTTAAAGAGTAGTAATTATTCAAAAAAAGATGTAATTTTAAAAGGAAATGATTTTGATAATTGTTAATTTAATACAAAAGTAAAAAGAGTTCTAATATTTTTAAAGAGTTGTAATAATTCAAAAAATTAATTTTAAAAGGGAAATTATTTTGTGCAATTTTAGACTCCATAAATTAAGTTAAGAGGTTGATAAATATTCTATAAAGATATAGTAAAATATTTAAATATATATATTTTAAGAAAATAAAGGCTTATCAAATTTTTAAGGTTGTTTGTGAAATAAATAAAATATATTATTAATTTACAAAATACTAATCCATTTTGAAAATAATAAAACCATTCCTAACAAAGTAATAAGGTGTTAATAAATGAGATAAAAATTCAAAGCACTAGTAATAGAAAATCTAAAGTACAAAAAGTTATTAAAACAATTAAGAGATAAAAAAACATTTTCAAAATTATTGTCTTTCCTTTCCTCTCACTTTACCTCAAATTGGAGTATTAAAAAAATAAAGAAAACAAGGGAAAACGAGGGTTTCTCAACACCTTCACTTCCTCCCCCCTTCCATGTATCCAAACGAAAGAAAGAATAAGTTACTTAACTTTCCTTGCCTTACCCCAATCCAAATATAATGTTAAGGAGTTAAGGGGTTTTTTTTTTTCTTGCGGTTAAAATATGTTGTTAGATTCTAGACTTTGACAAAATTTGAAATTTAGTAGTCAGACTTGAAAAGTTAAAAATTAAGTCCTCTTGTTAGATTTGTAAAATAAATCTGAAATAAAACTTAATAAACCAGGATCTATCATGTCAAATCATCAAGAATAAATGAAAAATAAAACTAAATGCAGAAGCATACCTGAATCCATGAATTCCTTGCAGTTTTAACGTATTTTAGGGATTTGATCTTCCAAATTAGCACACAAGAAATTTATGTTCTCTCTTTCCTAATGATGGGATATTAGAAAAGATATCTTGTGTATAATTTGGGGACCATAACCCTAATATTTATAACCTTGGCATATTAGTTCTAATCAAATTCTAATTAGCCCATCATTAATTAGAATTTGATTAGAAGAGTATCTACACATATTTAACCCATACTTTATTTAATAATTAAAAGTCCAATAAAATTCTAACCAAATTAGATCACTTTTAATTTGGGCTAACCTATCATGATAGTAAATAATAACATGTAATTATCATTATTATATATGTGATGTCCAAATTTTCCAACAATCTCCCACTTGGACCACATATATATACTAAATACTTTATAATTACATGTCATTATATAACCTTATGAGCTCAAAATTTTACTATCATATCCAAAAGGTATTCCGAACAATCTCGTCCATTAATTATGTTAACATAGAACCAAGGCGACTTTCGTTACATATATTGTAACTAAATCCATCCATGATCACGTATATTAACACAACCAAATGACATAGATCAAATATGGATGTGTAGCATATAAATTACATGCAATATGATCTAAACATGTCTATTTCCAACTGGTCCTCCTTAGTGAGATCAAACCTTACCAAAATCAGAGTGTGCATAAACCAAATAAACTTTATTTCTGCAGAAAATAAATTTAATATCTTTAAACTAAAACAACTGAAAATGTGTCTAACATAAAAGTATTTAAAAATACAAACTCCCACTAAAACCAAATATCCTTTAAATGACATTTCACCTATATGAGCAGTGTGCTCTTATAAAACCTTAGGTGTAATTCCTTAGTAAGCGGATCCGCAATCATGGAGTTTGTCCTAATATGCTTTATAAGCACCTAACCACTCTGAAGTTTTACTTTAACAACCAGGAACTTAAAGTATATGTGTTTTTACTTTGATGTGCTCCTGTTGCTATTGGAATAAAAGATTGCAATTTGTTTTCACAATTTGCACCTTAGTGACAAAATCTTGTATCCATATTCCATCAAAATCGGAGTCTATATACCTGATGATCTCTAACTGATTAGACCTCCTATATGTGAACATATAATCTTTTGTTCTCTGAAAATACCTTATAAACCCTCTTGGATGCTATCCAATGGTACAAACCAGGTTGCTTAAAATGTTTGCCTAACATCCCAATAGTGTACACAATATTCCAATGTATACAAATCTGAACGTACATTAGACTTTCCAATGCTAAAATGTAAAAAATCTAATGCATTTTTGTAATTTCAAAATCATTCTTAAGGTATTGATTGAGGCTATACTTATTATTAACAAGCAATATGTCATTAACATATAAAACTAGAAATATGTACTTACTCTCATTGAATTTGTGATACACACAATCATCAACAATATTCATCTCAAAACCAAACGAAACAATTATTTGATGAAACTTATGGTACCATTGACGGGAAGCTTGTTTGAGTCCATAGATGGATTTTGTCAAATTGTAAACCATATTCTTTGAGACTTCCGACTCAAAATTTTCTGGTTGCACCATATAAATTATTTCTTCAATATCGTCATTAAGAAACACAGTCTTAACATCCATCTGATGTAACTCAAGATCAAAATGAGCAACAAGCGCCATGATTATCCTAAAGGAGTCTTTCAATGAAACTGGAGAGAAAGTCTCTGTAAAATCAACATCATCTTTCTGAGTATATCCTTTAGTTACAAGACGCGCCTTGTACCTCTCCAAATTACTATTTGCATCCCTCTTGGTTTTAAATATCCATTTACAACCAATTGGTTTTGCACCTTTAGGTAATGGGACAAGTTCCCAAACTTTATTGTCTCGCATAGACTTATACTCATCTTCCATGGCATCAATCCACTTTTGAGAATTAAAACTTTTCATGGCCTAATGAAAGTTGATTAGATCATCTTCCATCATTCCATTATCATCCTCATGTTCTTGGAAAAATACAACATAATCATCTGGAATAGCATTTCTCCTTTCTCTTGTGGACCTCCTTAATGGCACTTGTTCTTGAGGTTGTTGAGGTTGTTGAGTTTGTTCTTTCGAAACAATTATCTCATTTTGAATGGGGAGTTGTTCAACATTGTCTTGCAGAGGTTCTGGATTCACTTCTTGATCAATGATAGGTATAAGAACCTAAACATCGTCAAAAATGATAGCAGGAACTGAGTTAGAATCAAATTCCTCCTCAAAAGCAATGTATCTAACCTTATTTCTCCCCCCAAACTCAAAATCCTCAAAAAATGTTGCAGTTCCCGTCCCAAAAATATTCCTTATTATGAGATCATAAAACTCATAGCCCTTAGATCGCTCAGAATTTCCTTAACCCTTAACTTTATAGACATCAAAGAAGTCAGAAGTGATGTCATTTCAACCTTATCGTTTTTAGCAAAAAATTTCTTAATTTCGTCAAGGAAACCTTGGCACGAGTAATCTTTTGATTCTATACCCTAAAGGCTTCGAAATGGTATGCCTCATGATCATTAGACTCTTGCAATTTGAACGATCCCACCTCTCAAAATCCCTTTTAATATAGGGGTGTTTTCATGATGAAAGGTGCGAGTAGTTCTTCCCTTAGTGCAAGGTCTATATTCATACTGACCAAGCACTATAAATAAGTGCCTTTTCCATTCATTGAAATTAGTCCCATTAAGCATGGGTATAGAATTTATATTAGCGAGATATTGTGGCGTAGAATATGAATTAGTGAATATAGAACAAAAATAAATAAAAATAAGCTCACATCAATATTCATAAGTAAACAATAAATTCAGGATAATGGCTAATCCCATCTCAAGATACCAAACACAACATTAATACCAAGTCTTTGAACAGTAATATTAACAGTAAGCGGTACTCTTGTTGTAGTAATCAATCATTGACAATAAATTATGTCAAACAATTAATTAATCTTTGGACTAACTTATTGCTTACATAAAATACCTTATAATTGTCACACATTTATCACCACAGATGTCGTTGAAATTCTGTCAAATATTAACTTACCTTTGGGTCAATTAATAAATGCATGAATCACAAAAACATATAATCATCCTAATATTTCAAATAAACTAATCTACACAAAAGAGGCCACTTTGGCGACATTTTGTTTCAACTAATTTATTTAAAATATTAGCCATTCTTAATTAAAAGCCAAAATATGAATTTATTTGTTTCAAAATATCTCTTTTAATTTCATCTTTCAATCAAATTAAAAGATAATAGTATATATATGTCCCAAAACAACATACAATATGTTGGCAAATATAATAATAGTTGAATAAATCATAAACCATAAATAACCTCACAGAAGACTTCAAATTTAAACCAAAATAATTTGAATAAAGGTAAACCTCATGTTAAGATATCGGACACTCCATTAATATTTCATCTTTGGACAAAATATTAACTTGTAAGTGATATCTTGATTAGTAATCAAACATTGACAATAAGAACATGTCGAACAATAAATCTTCCTTTGGGCCGATTTATTATTCACATGTAAAACCGAATAATCATCACATGTTTATCACCATAGTTGCACTTGTAATATTATTAACCTTCATTTGGGCCGATCAATATCAACATAACTTAATTTACATGCACACAAACTTTTATATTTTAAAACAAAATAATTTATACAAAAAAATCACTTTGGTGACTTATTGCTTCAATTAAGTTATTTTAAAATATATATAAACATACCAATATTCAAAATTAAAATTTCTCCAATAGTCAAATGTCAAAACTATATATATTATTGCTTTATAAACTCCAAAATAACCCAAAATAAGGTTGTCTTAATAATGCAATAAAAATCGAAAACCTTAATTTTGACTATTTCTTCTTCTTCTTCTTTTTTTTTTTTTTTTGTTTCAAAACCATATATATCAAAACCAAGCGAAATAATGTAGTGGTTCAAAGTCAAATAATTAACAAACACATGTATTCATAATTTTGGCATGGATAAAAATACCAAAGCAGTTCACACATATACATGTATTCATAATCAAATAGAAAAACTTACCCTAAATTTACCATGTAAATTCAAAGTTGTATTATGATTAATGCAGACATTCACATGAATACTTAAAAATAAAACTTCAAGTCAATATATCTCGAAATAAAATTATAATAATTGACATACCCCATAATTCATATCATAGACCATCATAACTTAACCAAATATTTGGAACTATAAGATGCCAAAACTTAAGATTATAGAATCGGACTTAAAACCAAATTATTTAAACACATATTATGAGTAACATCAACTTGCATCAAAATCTAATTTCAACATAATTAAACCATAAAAATATAACCCCGATCGACTTGCCTTACATATCCCAAATAAATCCAAATTCAAAATATATACTTAAACCGAATAGTATGAGAAGAATAAGTATATAAACTCAATAATAAAAATATATTCTATCAACTATACATTGAATTCAAGAATAAATGATTATAAAATTGAATTCAATTGTACAATTGTTGAACCGATTTGAATTAAAAAAACGATTATAATGAAACCCTAAAATTGAATCGATAAAAAAATTAAAACTAACAAATATTACCATCAATCTTAAGGATTCAACATATATAATGAATTCATTGATAAACAATCGGTATATAAGAGACACTTTACTCAAGCAATTTCTTTTACTAACCATATATCATCATGTAAAATTTCGAACATAATTACTAAAGTGTCTCCAAAACAATCAATATATATATAATCGTAAAACTAAAAACAAGCGATTAGCAATTAACAATCCATCTATTGATATAATCAAATATATATCATAAAAAGTTTCTAATGAACCCAAACCTATACTGACTTTTAAATATTTATTAAAAGCGTATAAACAACATAAAATCCTCGCTTTTTTTTAATTCTCAATTAAAAGCGTAAACCTTTCGATTATACTGAAAATTAAAACCTTATAACTTTATTTAAAACTTTAAAATTTTATTTAAAGAATCAAAACCTAAAATTTATCAGAATATCAAAGATTTAACATAATATATAATTAAAATATTAAATCCATAAAATTAAAAAGAAAAATGAATCAATCCAAAATAGTAAAGAATCAATTCATTCTTAATGATTCAACATGACAAAGCTCGGCTGTCACTTGTTAGATTTGTAAAATAAATCTGAAATAAAACTTCATAAACCAGGATCTATCATGTCAAATCATCAAGAATAAATGAAGAATAAAACTAAATGCGGAAGTATACCTGAATCCATGAATTCCTTGCAATTTTAACGGATTTTGGGGATTTGATCTTCTTAATTAGCACACAAGAAATTTATGTTCTCTCTTTCCTAATGATGGGATATTAGAAAAGATATCTTGTGTATAATTTGAGAACAATAACCCTAATATTTATAACCTTGGCATATTAGTTCTAATCAAATTCTAATTAGCCCATCATTAATTAGAATTTGATTAAAAGAGTATCTACACATATTTAACTCATACTTTATTTAATAATTAAAAGCCCAATAAAATTCTAAACAAATTAGATCACTTTTAATTTGGGCTAACCTATCATGATAGTAAATAATAACATGTAATTATCATTATTATATATGTTATGTCCAAATTTTCCAATACCTCTTTTTTAAAATTTAAAAATATCAATCAAATTATTAAAATAGTAAATATTTTTGTCAAATTTTGTCAATTTTGCTTGTTGATTAGGCGATGCGACATAGCATATGATTGACGAAAATTAAACATCTTAAATTAACAAATTTAATAGAAATTATCAATGACAATAATTATTGGACTAGGATTTTTAAATTGAAAAAAATATGAGGATTGAATTTTAAGTTTTAAAGTACAAGAACTAAATCTCATAGTCTATAGAAGTATAAGGATTGACAACAAATTTTAGCCTTTTCTTTTTAGGGGAAACTGTGAGTTTTGAGTTTTAATTGTATAATAAGGCTTAATCCATGATTTGAACCTTAAAGTATACGTGTTTCTCACTTTTGTACCTTGACCAGTTGTATGCGTGCGCATTAAAACACTAAATTTATAAAACTATTTTTTGAAGCTCAGTTTTACAGCAAGCATACAATGCCAGTTATAATATTTATAGTTCCTTGGAACACAAAATATTCCAAGGGGTCGAACCCAAGCGAATAAGCGGTTGACCAATAGCTAGCATACAAAATAGAGTCTAAACGGCAATTTTATAGTACGTTAATCCACAACAAGAAGAATTTGCAAGAAAATTAACTATTCTATTATAAGGACTAAATTGCAAGAAATGTAAAACTAAGGGACTATCTAGAAAATAACTAATGGGGGTTGGTTGACTTCAATGTGGTTCATTGAACCTCAAAAAATGGACCTAAATCATGTAAATTACCAAGTGGCTCCATTTTATCTTCCGATCTGAATTTTATCGAATTAGACGAATTAGGTCCGATTTATCTTCCGATCTCACCGGTTAATCCAAGACTAATGAATGAGTGTGCGATAAGATTACCTTCCGGTCTCACTTTATCTTGATGTTACCCTAAGGGTGTCACTACCTAAGTTTTTATTTCTATTCTATTTAGTCCAATTTATTACAATTTAGTCATTGGTCCAAAGATTTTAGTTTACCCACATCTCTATCAACCAACCTCCTTCAAGGTTTAGCTACTCATGCTCAAAGTGAAAAAAATAAAATGAAAACGAAAAACAAGGCAACCGTGAAAGTAAAGCTTAAGAAAATTATAAAAAATGAGTTTTTTTATGCAAGAAAACTTAAAGAGCAAAAAACTAAAAGCATTCAACAAGAAAATATAAAGCAAAGAACATAAAAGGAACAAGATTTAACATATTTAAAGTAAAATAAATTGAAATACATTAAACTAAAGCTTAAAGAGTTGTGAAAGCAAGGTACAGGGACTGAAAATGTAAATAAACCTTAGCTACAGTAGTAACTAACTTAACTAACACTAAGAACAACAAGAACAAGAAGTAAATGCAAAAAGTAAAACCTAAACTAAGGTAGAAGAAGAGAAAACTAAAAACCCTAGAAAAGTGTAGAGAAAAACTAAAGAAAACCTAGAGAAAACTAAACCCAAAACTAAGCTAATGTGTGTGTCTCTCATCCTCAACAATTTTTGGCTATTTTGAAGTGTATTCTGGTGACTTTTCGTTGCCAAAAATGCCTCCACACAGGTCTTGTGTGATTGGTGGACCGATAGACAAATATTATCCATTTTGTCCTTTGACAAGGTGGTATCGCGATACCGAGAAGAGGGTATCATGATACCTGGGACAATGTTGAGCCTTGGAGTCTTCCTTGGAAGGTGGATATTGCGATACCCAAAGAGGATATCACGATACCACTAAAAGGAGTCTTCACTCTCATATATTGTTGCAGGTATCACGATTCCAAGGTGTGGATATCACAATACCTTTTTCCTTGGTGCTATTCTCGCTTGTTTTCAACCTCCAACACGTCCCTACATCTCTTAATAACACATTAGGCCTCCCAATGGCGCTATTGGCCAAATTGGGTCACAAAATGAGCAAAAATGAGACATTTTCACTTATTAACCAAAAATATGAAAATAACAAAAAAAAACTATACTAAAGATGCTATTTTGCTCGAGAAAAAGCTCCTTAAGTGCGTCGAAAAAGCTTAATTTGTCACATCAATTTGTGGCAGATTAACTCTCCCACACTCAAGTCTTTACTTGTCCTTAAGAAAACATACAAAACATGGAAAAAGACAACTCTTTGGCTAAATTAGGTAAATAAGTTACATAGCAATAAAACATCAAACTTGTATGAGAATTACTTCACATGCAACTTAAAAATGATAGCTAGCTAATTTATTTACTCCTAATGAAGATATTATTAGTTCAAGAGGTTAAAGTGTCAATAGACGTAGAGGCAATATAAATGAACTTATGTACAAATATTATCGGTCAAAATAAATTATACGGGTCGCTCATAGATATTTAAAAAAATTGATCATATTCATTCTAACAAATACAAGTTCTATACAAATTAATGTGTTGGTGACTTATTCAGGTCCCAAAGGTCTTCTAGGTTTGTAACGTTTTGAGGCTAAGGTTGGTATGGATTCAAAGAATGGTCATCTCAAAACGGTTCAAGCACTATGAATAGTATAGCACACAACATTGTTCCTAATTCCCCCCACATATGATCGTTTCATCTCACATCTTTGTTTTGCCTTCTCTCACCTTTCTTTTTTCTCCAACAATGTGGATGAGGGTGGTTAAGATTAGCTCAGTTTCTATGCACTATGATTTCAAGACATTATGTTATGCTCCTTTGTTTTTCTTGTTTTGAGCATATTTATCATTTGTTTGTTCTTTTCTCTCAATGCTTTTGATCCTTACTTTTCTTTCTTTCATATTTTTCTTTTCTTTTTACCCACATTTTTTAGCAAGAATCACTTATAAGCTAATTCAACCCCTCTTCACTAATCACTCAAGTACATTTTGTAAGAAATATCCGTAATTTTCCTACCTAACCCTCGATGTCCATGGCATGATGTCCATTCGATAGTGCATTACAAAGTTTAAGGACTACGAATGGTTGAGTTTCGAACTCAATTTCGGCTCAAGGTTTCAAACATAGAACCTCATTAAGAAAAGGCAATGTAAGGCTAAATTTTAGGAACTAGGGATAATGTAGTATTTAAGGTTGGTCATTTAGGTTCAAGGCTACACAAACAATGCCTAAGGTCTTTTCCGGATTAATCACCTAGCAACAATTCTATTAAGTATACATCTATTTAAATGAACAATTAGTAATTTGAATTATTTATCTACAAGGATTTGTATATTTTATTCATCCTATGGTATAATTTATATATTTTCATTTCGGTTATTGCTCTGTAGCTATTATACATATTAACTAAGCTAAATAATTAATCTACATTTAAGAGTAAGAAATTATCTAGTATCATTCAAAATTTACAAGTTTGGCAATTCTATATACTGTTCGATCAACTACTAACTTATTACCTAATTATAGTCCAAACACCATGCAATTACAAAAAAATGAAAATGAAAACAAGACATATTTTTTTTATTTTTGGAAAATTAAAAACAAAAGCAAAAATTATTTTTGGGATTTCTTAAAATTTTTTTGAAAATTGCATAAAAACTAAAATAAACACACTAATAAACATAAAAACAAGAAGAAAAAAAACATACATAAAGCTTATGTGCACCGCCCACCCACACTCAAACCACACATTGTCCCCAATATGTTCAAAAGAAAGGTTGGGAGATTACTAGACTTCTCTAGAATGGAGCATCAGACTAGCTCAGGCGTTCATCTCCTCGTTGAAGCTCTATATGTAATGTTGTCTTTCATGGTACTATCTGCACATAAGACAAATAAACAAAGAAAAAAAAACAAACAACAATTAAGCACAAAATAAAAATATCCAAAAACAAAATCGAAAAGTGTTTAATAGTTTACAAGTCAAATAAAAAGTAAATAAAATGCTAAGGCATGTAACCGGGATCCTCGCTTGGTCCCACAATTCCTTTACCCTTGTCTCTCATGATGGACCTTGGGGATTGCATCAAGTTTGGTTACTTGGCTCACGTATAACGGGTCCTCCTCTTTGCTGCCTTGTGGATGAGAAGGCATTCTCAAAGTTTCCTTGATAGGATGTGAAGTCGTCATCCTCCATGACCTCATCATCTATTTCATCCTCCTCCTCCTTTTATTGTTCTATCACGCCTTCATTGCCCTTAGACAAATCACTCGACAGTTCAGGCCAATCCATACATTGCGCCCCTTGACTCCCTACAGAAGTTTCTATGAATGACTTCATGGACTCTGAGAGTCGTATGTTGTAACGCACGTTGTTACCCAACCTACATTCCCACTGCGTAGGTTCATCGTCAATTTTGTTTTTGGCACTATTTTTCGTCACGGCTGAAGGCACCTCCATTTTCTGTTTTCATCACTAGTTTCATTCATGTATTTGTTTTTTATGAAGCTCTTGGAATTGATGCATCAGGGTGTCTCCAATAATGTTAGTGGTTGGATGATGAAATTGTTTCGTAGTCCCTATCACCACTCTTGGTCGACAGCACAAATTAGTAATCAAATGAAGAAAATAGATTCGAACCTAAATGCTCGATACACATTTTCGGATCTCTTTTTTGACCCACTTTCCGAGGCTAACTCATTTACCCTGCAAAATACAATATAACAAAGCAGCTCAAAAAATATTAATTGTATTAGTGTTAAGTAGCGGTCAGATCCAAGTACATTTCACCACATCTTTGTGGTAGGAAACATTATAGCCTGCTTAAAAGATAGAGGGTAATTATTATACCCCTCTCATTTCCATTCCCCCTTCTCTCAGTTAAAAATGATAATATAGCGTCCATATTGACGTTTTCAAATTTATCAAGATTCATAGTAGATAAATCGTCATTTTCATAACAGGGGACGCCATAGTAATCACTAATAGCTCTAGGGGATATATCGACCTTCTTATGCCTGACATATATCTTTTTTTTGTCAAAAAAAATTTAAATTAGAGTAAAACTCCAATACTACTGGAATTATGGTACGTTTAGTTGAAGAAAATGGACTACATCTCAAACTTCTTCACAATCCGAGGTCGAAGGGTCGAAGCCTCTTTCAAGGATAAACATCTGTCCTTGAATATTTAAGAAAAGGTTTCAACCTCTTTTGATTTAAATTTATCAAGAACATACTCTGGTTTCAAAGGTGGTTCGAGTTGGGATTTTGTTCATTTTTTGGATCTAGGAGCATGTTTATCACTTTCTAAACTAAACAAATGGTTTACTAAGTACTACCAAACATTTCTCAATCAATTAACACTAATACTAGAACAAGATAACAAATATAATAACAAAGGCAACGATATCAGATGCAACACAAAGAAGAAAAGGAAAACTTAAATCATGTTATGGGTTTGTTGATGGAGTCGATGAAATCCAATGTTTCCTAAGCAAAAAGAGTGTAAAACCTGCAAAGGAAGAAACTAACATAAAAAAGAAAGAAAAATGAAGAAAGATTTAAAACAAATTTGAAATGATTTGAAATCGGGATTTAAAGAAAATAGAGAAGGGAGAGAGTTTTTAGGGATTTGGAATGAAGGTTTAGAGGGAAAATGAGAGAAATATGGGTTTTGGGGTGTTTGCAGGCCTTTAAGCCTCTAAAACACGCAGATCACAATACTTAAAACCGGGTATCGTCTGACCCAACTTGGATATCGCAATAACCTATAGTGGATTTAGCAATATTCCCTATTTTTGGACCCTCTATATTCTATTCTGTTTGAGACATCGCGATATTGAAGGCATGGTATCGAGATATCACTATGTAAACAAAATTTTTTTACTTTTAAAATTGTAAAGCTCCGATCTCACGATACCAAAAAGATTTTTTGTCTCTCAAAACTGTCCAAGAAATCACGATATCCCCCTTTGGGTATCAAGATTTCATTGAACTAACCCAAAAAACACCACAAAATTATAAATTTTCATCTCAATCCTCAAAAATCTGACCTACCAAGTTCAAAATTAAACCAACACAAATTAAAACCATTATCTAAATGCATAAAATATGTGGAGTTCATACTAATAATTCAAATATTTACAGGCGGCTATTAAAAATTCAACTCGAGGCAGTCAGTCATACCACTAAAATGATGTTTCCTCGGTGTTCTTGACACTCGTGTAAGCCTCTTGTGGAACATGCGATTGAGTCTACCTTAAAATCATAAGGTCCTCCTTATCCTCATTCGCTTCTGGATCTCTTACGTGGCGCGCGTACAGTTGAAAAACTACACCATTCCATAAAAGCTAAAATCTGGTCAGCACAATAAGGTCTCGTCTCAACTACTTGACACTCATACCCTTGTGATGGTAGCATCTCCTTAGACTTGGACTCGATCTCGATATATTTTTTAACACCCTAAACCCGGCCTACACGTTATGGTCGAATATCAAAAATTACATTAACGAGGCATGAAATTATTTGTTTATTTGAACATAGAGGTTTTGAGTTTGAAAACGTAAAAAGTTCTAAGATTGACTAATTTTATCTCTTGAAAAATGTTTAGTAAAATATATTTATTTTTAAAATAAAATTGTCATTTATTTGTAATGTTTGTTTAAAACATTTAAATACTAGGGATGATACATTATAATTATAAAATTAATTTTATAAAGAAAACTCGTTCTGATTTTCATAAAACTATTTAGGAAATTTATTAATTATTATTTTGTTTATAATTTGAGAAAAACATAATTAATTTAGAAAAAAATAATTTATCAAAGATACTTAAAAACCCATAATTTTGCATGCATGCAAATTAATTATAAAGCCATAAAAATATAAATCACAACCAAAATAAAGGTAAAGTCCAAAGTCCAAAAGTCCCCAGAAACACAACCCGAAATACAAATAGTTAAAAATCTAATAAATATCCATAAATGTAAAGTTTTTCGAGAGGCTCCACCAAGTGCTGATCCAAGTCCTATATTTGAGTGTTACCTAAAAGGTTGAAACACTAATGGGGTGAGCTTTTAAGTCCAGTGTGAGATTAACACAAACTCAATCAGATAATTTATAAATATAGACAATAAATAATCATAAAATCATATAACTCAATTTTCATAAATATATCATGCATGATCGTGTCAATGCATATTTCATAAAAATGATGCAGATTTTTGGAAAACAGTCCTACCCATCTCCACTACACGCAATAATTGAGTTTTCCCAAAACCCGTCCAACCAACACACCAAATTGTGAACAGTGTCACAAACACAGATAAATTGCCATATAATAAAATTCGTGGCAAGCCACCAGAGTTGCAGATAAAATGCCATATAGTCATAATCGCGAACAATGTCACATTAACACAGGTAATTTTCCATAGACTCCCACCTTTCACATATCCCACCCCATGAATGTGATATGACCAAAACACTCAAAATCATATATACAAGTTTAACATGCAAATCATGTGCATGTACCATATAACACATAAAATGAGAATGAGATGTAAACATTTTTCACAATATTAGCAAACATCAATATCACACAACATACTTTTCACAAATATATGGTTTGGGAAAAATACGTACTTGACAAAAATCCATAAGAATTGCTTATCTCACTTTATGAATAAATATAGTATCCTCATCAAACAACATAATTTTAATAGCAATATTTAAATCAATTAATCATAATAGTCTTAATATATTTAATGTTAAATCTCACACCTGATTTGTAGATCCAATGTGAAACACTCCCTATGAACGCTCTTACTTAGATCTAGCCCTAAAAGACTTATCCCACGATCTAACACTCAGATCAACGATTTCATCTCAAACACTAGGGATTTCCTAGATTGTTGTTAGGCCACTACTTGGTTAACACAATGAGGTCAATGATTCATCTTAATAAAGAATGGAAGAGTCAAGGGATCACTAGAGTGGAGCTATGGTAGCAGCGACGATGGTAATAGTGGTCCGACGACAAGAAGGGCGACGGTCTGACAGGGGGTGTAATGAAAAAAATAGCGAAAGTGGTTTGGACACTAACAAAGGGTGGAGAAGAAAAGAAAAGAAAAGAGAAAGGGTGGAAGAGAAAAGATAAACCGTGATGCAGCCATGAAAGTAAAACTTAAGAAAAATATAAAAGTTGAGATTTTTATGTAAGAAAACTTAAAAAGTAGAAAACTAAATGCACTCAACAAGAAAATCTAAAGCAAAAAACATAAAAGGAACAAGTTTTAACAGATTTAAAGTAAAATCAATTGAAATACATTAAGCTAAAGCTAAAAAAGTTTTGAAAGTAAGGTACAGGGACTAGAAATGTAAATAAACATTAGCTACAGTAATAACTAACTTAACTAACACTAAAAACAACAAGAACAAGAAGTAAATGTAGAAAATAAAACCCAAACTAAGGTAGAAAAAGAGAAAAAAAAAACCTAGAAAAGTGCATAGAAAAACTAAAGAAAACCTAGAGAAAACTAAACCTAAAACTAAGCTAATGTGTGTGTGTCTCCTCCTCAGCAATTTTTGTTTGTTTTTAAGTGTATTCTGGTGACTTTTCGTTGCCAAAGATGCCCCCACACGGGGCCTTGTATGATTGGTGAACCGGGTAGACAAAGACTACCCTTTTTGTCCAAGTTTGTCTCCTTGACAAATGTGGTATCACGATTCCTCGAAGAGGATATCGCGATACTTGGGACATTGTTGAGCCTTGTAGTCTTCCTTGGAAGATGGATATTGCAATATCCAAAGAGGATATCGTGATACCACTAAAGGGAGTCTTCACTCTCTTATATTGTTGGAGGTATCGCAATTCCAAGATGTGGATATTGTGATACCCTTTGCCTTGGTGTCGTTTTCGCTCATTTTCGACCTCCAACATGTCCCTACATTATTCAATGACATGTTAGGCCTCCCAATGACGCTATTGGCCAATTTGGGTCACAAAATAAATAAAAATGAGGCATTTCCACTTATTAATTGAAAATATGAAAATAGCGAAAAACTACACTAAAGACATTATTTTGCTCGAAAAAAAATTCCTTAAATGTGTCGAAAAAGCCTAATTTGTCACATCAATTTATGACGGATCATACCTTTTTTTTTTTACCCAATTAAGTACCTAAAGTATTCTTCTGTTATGTATTTTTAGTCCAATTCTTAAATTGATATTAGGAAAAAATTCCACCAATCAGGATGCCACGTGGTGGCATCTTTAATTATTTTTTGTTCAAAATATATATTGTTATTAAAAATTTTCTTAATTAAAAAAATCAGTGAAAACTTTTTCACCCTTCCTTTTACTCTTTTTTCACTCCCCTTCTTCAATAATGGTCGGGGTTTGAAACGCAGTTGAAATCTTTAATCACTAAAACACATTATTCTCATTCTTTATTGCTTGTCACCATATATGTGAGGTTAACGCTTCAAACCCCAAAATATAAGCACTGTATAAATTTATGGTCACAAAAAATGAAGCTTGATTTGGTTTTCTACCCTATTAAAGACCAGCAGAAAGCTTAAAAGGTAAGCTTATTCATCTTCTATCCATTTAACTTGTTCTCATGCAAGCTTAAAAGTTTGACCTTGAAAATTATGTGATTGAATAAGAAAATCAAACAAGATTTTGTATGAAAAGTTAGGCTTTTCTTAAAGTTACAACAAAAACTCCTCTGCAATAACTTTGCTACATTTTTTTCATTGTAAGTAAAACAAAATCCACCCGAGATTTACCATTTTAACTCCCAAACAATTCAAACTATCAGGATTTTCGTATCCTTTGTCTGAATTTTGACCAAACAACAGAGACTGAAATTGGTTTGCTCGGTAAAGGTTGAGATTTTCAAGCTGATCCGCTAGAGGTGAAGAAGGAAAAAAAGAAGGCGGCAAAAACCAGTTAGTATGGTTTTGTGAGAGAAGATGAAATGAGTGGTTGGGTGACAAAGAAGCAATAGTAAAAAATAATTTTAATTACAGTTCTTTTAATTTTTCATTAATTTGTTTTTAATTTTAGAAATTTTTAATCTTACACAGTAAAACAAATACCACTACTTTTGGCGTTCCCTGGTTGGTTCAACATTTTTTTACTAAACAGCAGTTAAAAATTGGGCTAATCAACAAAACCAACATTTTCTTTTAACTACCAAGTAAAAAAAAATAAGTATACTTCAAAAGTCAAATTGTGAATTAAAGCATATTATAATGTATCATAAAGTTATTTACACATTTAGGGTTTATTGTTGCATATTATATATTATAATATCATATTACATATGATTTATAATATATCCTAATTATATAATGCTAATTGTATATATTATAATATACCATAAATTTAATTACACGCTTAGGGTTTAAGCTTACATATCATTAATATAAAATATTCATTTTAATAACCTAGCTGTATGCTAGTTTATATTCACTTGCATATTTCCGTTATAGTATTTTTATAATATTAGTTTTTGTTTAATATTATTAATAATTTTTAAAAAATATAATGTAATTCAAAATATTTTAAAAATATATAACTAATTTAGAAATTATTTAATAATAAAACAATACTAAACTCCTCATATTAATATTTATTTATTATTTATTAATAATTTTTAAAGGTTATTTATTGTATGTATTGTTAAATTAATTTTTTTAATGTTAATATTCTATTTTATGATATCATGTTTATCTTTACTCTACTTTAACCAATAAATATAAGTTAACATTGCAAAATAAATTGTAATTTTTATGAAAATCTATATAATCTTTGATTACTTTGAGTTAAATCTTTCTCTCTTTTTTTTTTTACCTATTACTTTAATAAATATTGTAATCTTTCATTACCTTGGCTAAATCTATCTATTTCATCTCTTGTAAGATTTTTTAATGACATCTAATTAACTAGAGTTGTCATCATATTAGTATGCCAAATGAAGTATGCTACATAAGTTTTGTTTCCTTTTTATAACCTCATATTGGTACAGTATATATATGATAGGGTTATATATAATTAATAATCTACATCAATTATCTAATGTTAGTTATATATATTATAATCTATCATTAAATTAGTTACATGTTTATAACAACAATATTTATTTGATATACGAGACGGTGAAAAATTTAACTCCATATATAGGGTTGAGATTTTACCAAATGTCCTATTTTTTTAAATTTTTAAATACAACTTAAACATGCATAACAAAATCTCAATGTTATTACTTGTGGAATTAAAATTTTCCACCGCTAGTGTACAAAATAATTACCCATATAACAATTGATATATTTTATGTCCTTAAATGTGTATGTATACTATTTTTATAATATAATATATATTAAATATAATTATGTCAAATTATAAAATAAATTCATGTTATAATATTTATTTTAATTATATAAATATTAATTAATTTTTTGTTTAAAGTATTTTAACTAATTGAGCTAATCAAATGATAAAAGGGATAATGGCAAATTTAGGGATTCCAATGATCCCATTTCATTGTTCAGTTAGGTTTACAACAATGTTGTTTGAACCAGACTAGACTGATCAATCAGAACGGTTGGGTCGAGAACCGCCTAGTGTATCGGTTCGATTACAAGTATTAGATTAGTTGACTCGGGAATCATTATTGACCGATTGAACTATGCTAAAAATAGTTGAACTAGTTGAGTTGGTTTTCTCTCTTTTTTTTTATATATTTTTATGAATTTTTAATTATTTATTTAATCAAAGTAGACAAACCTGTCGAACAAGAGATCAGTGGTTTGACCAGTTTAATCACCGGTAATAATGGAAAACTTATCGGTATGTGTTGATTGTAGAAAAACAAATTAGGGATATAGGTTACTTTTTTAGTATTTAGGAGAATAGGTTATTTTTGCTGACATGGCATGAAAGGATGCCATTAGACCTGTTTATAGGTCACGTTACTTGTCTAGGTCCAAAGGTTCGTCTGAAATTTGGGAGAGTTTTGGAAAAATATTAAGCCCGAAAAATGGGCTTGGGCAAAAAAAATTAGGCCTATTTAAAATATGAGTCATGCTTGAGCTTGAACATTTAAAGCTGAGCAAGCGGCACTCGGCCCCTTACCGATCCATTTTTATGTTTATAATACTTTATATTATGTTACTTTCACTACAACAAAAATGGCCTATAGCGACAATTTTTTTGACATAAGACGACGCAAAAAAGGTTGCCATAGGTTTATGACGCTTCGTCGAGCGCTTCCAAAATAGTCGTATATAGTGGGGTTGGTATATGCATTGCGGCGCTTTTGAAAAAGCGTCGCTATAAGTCAACATAAGCCGACGCTTATTGAAGGGTTGTGAAAAGTTTAGTCAATACCGACCTTTAAAAAAGTTTGGGAAAGACCTAATCAAGTCCAACCTTTGAAAAAAGTTGCAATAGACCTGTTTAAGACAACGTTAAAAAGGTTGGTATAATTCTTGTCTAAGGCAACTTTTAAAATCGGTTGGGATAGAATCGTATAAGGCAACCTTAAAAAGGTTGAGATAGACCTTATCTAAGGCAACCTTTAAAAAAGTTAGAATAGACCTAAGGCAACCTTAAAATGGTTGGGATAAACCTAGAGGTGAGTTTAAGGCAACCTTAAAAGGTTGGGATAGATCATGTTTAAAGCAACCTCAAAATAAATATTTTCAACAAATTGTAAAGAAGTTAGGATAGACTTAAAAATACTAAAATAGATGTAACTTAAAGGCAACCTTAAAATGGTTGGGATAAAACTTGTCGAAAGCAATTTTTAAGCCCAAAAAAGTTGGGATAGACCGTTTAAAGCAACCTTAAAAGGAAAGATTGAGATAGACACGTATAATATAATTTTTTCTATTTTTATTATTTCAATATTAATATATTTTTATAAATATTTACAGTGAATAATGATAGAATTTTGCTTTAAATACAACTAAAAAATATAAAATATAAAATTAAAATTAAAATAAAATTAAAATAAAGATTGAATATTCACTACAAAAATCAATCCAACAATCAAAATACACTAACATTTAGTGAAATGTATACCACTAACATTCAACTCAATGTACAAAAGTAAACAACTCAATGCAACATTAAATAACATGCCACTTGAAAAATGCTATGCCTTGGCTTTTCTAGCTTGAAAAGATTGAATCCTCTGCTGCACCTTCAATATCTAAAGGATGAAAAAACCAAATGATCGATTCATCGTCATTTTGGCGGATAAATCTAGTTACAATCTATCATCCACACTTAAAAAGGTAAAGAAAAACATTATAGCAAAGAAGAGGTACAATAGAAATGCAAGTCCCACAAGAACATTATAGCAAATAAGTACAGAAAAAACAAGTTTACACATATAGTGGCAGCCTATCTTGCTTAAATTAGATTACTAGCATTAAGCACTATAATTGTACAAGTACTTTGCCATAGCATAAAAAAATATAGGTTTTAAAGTGATTGCGACAATTTTATCTTATTTTTAAACATTATATGGTAAAATATGATAAACACAACTCTAGATCTGTTCTATTTGACATTTTCAACAATTTCCGACTTCTAGACTCTGCTGTGTTGTCTCTTTCTTAACACAAGATTAGAGAATCTAAAATTGTAGAAGCCGACTATAATCCACTATTGAAAATTCTCAAAGTATAAGAAGACTAAATTTATGCCAAAGATCGATGAATTATTCAAGCTTGGGACCAATTTGAAAATACCAGCGATGGAGAACATCCTAGCAAGTTTTGGAAGAAAATCTATTGAAGCCTAAATGGTCAAAATTTCAAGGGTCTAACCGACTATTATCCCAACAATTTTCAATCCAATATACTGACTTTGCAAATTAAAAAAAATACTGATTTAGCACTTTCAAAGACTAACAATCAAATAAAATATGAGAAATCTTGACACTTGTTAGTCCTGCTCCTACCCATTCATATAACCCTCCCGCATTCTAAAACCAGAATAGTCTTGACTTTCAAAAGCATATCATGGTGAAAAAAATACAAAGTCCCAAGGCAAATTGTTCTTAATCATTGCTAGGAAAGAAACTTCTCAAGAGTAGGCTTGATTGCTGTTCGGTAAGTCCATGAGATTTATTATTTTGTTTTATAATTTCATGCACTATTATAAATTTCGATGTAATTATGTTGTTTAAAAAATGGATGGATTGAATGTATTATATTTTTCTACCTTTAATGTATCAAATAACTGTTTATAAACGTAAAACTCATTCCTCGTCTACTTTATATGGCTTGAGAAGGATTTTGACTTGGTTCACTCGTCCTTTAACTACACTAATGAGCATAGGCTCCTCATTTTACGCTCATACAATCAACAATTCACAGACTAGTGGGCAAGAACGAATCGATCTGGATGGTATTGCATCCCCAAAACCAATTCAAGTAACATAATCGGGAAGCAAATATAAAGGAGGATGAAAGCGAAAACAAGAACAAGAGAAAACAAGCAAATATTTTAATGTTAATAATTATGTAAATGACAAGATAACTATATATATTCACACAACCTAAGCATGCGCATTAGACAATTGTCTACGACCATGACATTATAGTGATGCCATAAAAATATTATATTTGGAAACAAACCTATTGATTGTAACTATCATCAAGGATGAATTTTCAGCACCAACGATTTTGCTAATGTACGTGAAGCCTCAAGTGCTCGTTGCAATGAAAACTTTTCACGAGTCAAATCTTCAATATCTTTGCAGAATAAGAATAAATAAATAAAGTCGACAAAACAATGGAGGTCTAGGAGAACATTAAAATACAAAACCAACACCATTAATAACATATTAAACATTATAATTTTCAACAAAAAAATGCATCTATAATTTTCGACTAAATCCGCTAGAAATACGAAGTGCAAGGACTTGATTTAGAATTTAGAAAAATGTAAGGATTTATTCAAAATTTCATTTCCACCAAACCCAAACAAACAATTTCTCTTTCCCATAATTTCATCTCAATTATGAAAGAAATGGAAGTAAAATAAATACCTAGGAGGATGGATTCTATCAAGAAGGGATTGAAATTGTGGTCAATATAAGGTTGGTAAACAATCTCCATCTTCCTTCTCTATGGAACATACCTTTTCGAGCTTTTACGCAATTTTTTTGTTAAACATCAAACTTATGAAATTCACTATATATATATATATAGTTAGCTACATTTATAGAATCTTTAAATCATGAAAATCTGAAAGCGGTGGTGAAGAATTCATAAGCAAGGTGTTGTGTGTGTATGTGTGTTAGCTTGGTTTTAAAGATTAAATGGGGAAATATCTGCAATTTTTATCATGTTTCTTCGTTGAAAAGGAAACAATAAATAGTTCATGGTGTTCATATACATGAATAAATGCAGGAAAACAAGGAAAGGAAATTTTCTACGAGTGGGAAAGAGTAGTTTAAAAGAAAAACAGAAGACAAAACTGGGTTCTCAAAGTTTGAACTGCAGAAATACAATAATATCCCAAAATCTTCTCAATCAAAACATATGTCCCTCTGATTTTTACTATGTCTATATACAACAGGTTAAGATACCAACATGTCTTTATGCTTCAAATCTGAAACAGTGCATTGAGAAATAGACCCAGTTATGAGATACATTGAGAAACAGCTTTATCATCAAAAATCCCATATTAAGAAGAACATTTAAATACAATTCCAGATAAAATGAAAGGAAAAAGGAGGAAATGGGGGGAAATTTTAGGCTGATCGACAAAATGAAGGGGAGTTTGGGGAAAATTTTTGGGGGAAAAATTTTTGGGGAAAAATTTAGGAATTGGGGGAAATTTTAGGGGGGAAAAATTAAGGGTTTTGGGATATACTAATATATATTTAAAGATTTAATCTAATTTTTTTCTTTATTTTAAAGTTTAAGTATATTTAAAAGAATTGAATAAATTTTGAAATATTTAAAATTTAAAATTATTTAATATATAAATTAAAAAATAATCACTCATATACCCAAAAAAATTTAAATTATTTTAAATAATAGTATTTTAATTTTTTCATTTAAATAAATATTTTTTAAAATTTAAGTAATATTTAAAATAATTAGATAAATTTTAAAATCTTTAAAATTATTTAAAATTTGAAATCTTTAAAATTTAAAATTATTTAATATATAAATTAAAAAACAATAAGTCATATACCTAAAAAATTTAATTTTTTAAATAATAGTATTTTAATTTTTCATTTAAATAAATAGTTTTAAAAAATTAAGTAATATTTAAAATAATTAGATAAAGTTTGAAATCTATAAAATTATTTAAATTTTGAAATCTTTACAATTTGAAATTATTTAATATATAGATTAAAAATAATCAGTCATATACCCAAAAAAACTTTATCATGATGGGCACTTGGATGATGGATCGATTGTAAAGGCAATACAACACTTAAATAGTAAATTGATTTCTAGAATGGTATCATTATCTAGCCTAACAATGAATGAGAAACCGAAAAACTGGTCAAACCGAATGATTAATTCTAATTAGATTAGTTCGATTTCTAATCTGAAACACGAACATATGACATTCTAAGAACCCTACAAATAAGGGTGAAAAAGGCTTGATTAAAAATAGCTCAGTTCCGATTAACATCGTTAACTGATTTACAGACCAAACCGTTCTTTAGTAGCATTGACCTCTCCTTCACTCACGTCTTCATTTGATCTACCCTAAATCCTAAACCTTATTATTCTAAACCCCAAATTCTAAAACACTCACTCTATACCATAAACCATAACCCTTAAATATTAGAACCCTAAACTCAAAACCATATCCTATAGACTACAAACCCCTAAACCCTTAACTCTAAATCTTAAACCCTAAATTAATTAAATATTATATATTCTTTCAATATTTTTAATTTTAATTTTGTTTCCATAAATTAATTTTGTTTCAAATTATGTTATATCAATAATTGTGTTAATAAACAAGAACTAGATCAAATTAAAGTTCATATATTCAATTGCACATTAAACCATTGTTCATGTATGCTTTTGGGATTTATCCCATTTTGATATTTTATTATTTGAAAAATAATAATTTATATTTATCTTATTTATGATTAAAATTTTAAATATATATAACATAAATTTTGAAACATTTATATTAAATAAACCCTAAAATCATAAACCCCAAACCCATAAACACAAAACCCTAAAACCTTAAACAATAAACTATAATCCCTAAACCCTAAACTCTAAACACTAAACCTTAAACCCTAAACTAAATTGATTTTTTACGTCATTTTTATTAAAAACCTTATTCACACTCGAAGCTATTAAGTTATTTTTAATTTGAATATATATAATTATTCACAAACTGATGATGTAAAATTTTAAGAATATTCATATTTTAAATCCAATTTTTTGGTGCTACAAATTTAAAAAAAGCCCACAACATTTAGGAAAATATCGTCTTAGGACTGGACAAATCCAACTCTTACTTAAGCATTGCCTTAGGCATGCATATCTCAACCTTTATACAAAGAGTTGGCTAGAGCTTATATTGACACGTCTATCTCAACACTTAAGAAAGTGTCGCCCCAAAACTGTTGTCTTAGGACTGCACAAAAGCCAACTCTTATTCAAGCGTTGCCTTAGGCATACATATCCCAACCCTTATACAAAGAGTTGGCCAAAGCATAGTCTATCCCAACACTTAGGAAAGTGTCGCCACAAAAGTGTCATATTAGGACTACACAAAAGCCAACTTTTATTCAAGTGTTGCCTTAGGCATACATATCCCAACTCTTATACAAAGAGTTGGCAAAAGTGTAGTCTATCCCAACACTTAGGAAAGTGTCGCCCCAAAACTGTCGTCTTAGGACTACACAAAAGCCAACTCTTACTCTAGCGTTGCCTTAGGCATATGTATCACAACCCTTATACAAAGAGTTGGCTAAAGCGTATGTTGGTAAGTCTATCCCAACACTTAGGAAAGTGTTGCCCCAAAACTATCGTCTTAGGACTAGACAAAGCCAACTCTTATTTAAGCGTTGCCTTAGGCATGCATATCCCAACCCTTATAAAAGAGTTGGCTAAAGCGTATGTTGGCCAGTCTATCTCAACACTTATGAAAGTGTCGCCCCATAAGTGTCGCTATAGGCCTTTTTTGTTGTAGTGTTTTATATATTATGTCATTTATAACACATTAAAAAAATAAAACTTGTACTAAATATATAATACTACTATAATGTAAATATTAAAATAATGTTAAGATGACTATATAAAAATTTTTAATAAATAGAAAATTATATAAAATTATTAAATATTAAATTAAAATAATATAAATATTTTTTTAAATTTTTTAAAAAAATAGTATGGTCAGACCTAAAATGGGATTCGGTTAGTCTTTTGCAAATATGAACTAGCTTTGACAAAATTTTAAATCTACATTTTAAGTTAAGTCAAGCTTAGACAAATATAAAATATATTAATATAATGCTTAGTTTCAACTTGACCCATAAATATATCTAGACTCAATGGGTTTATGCTTTTGAAATACACTTTACACAAGAAGTGCTTTTCATTGGTTAAATGTTGGTGCATGTGGCCCAAGTTCGACTTCTCCTTTTAGCATTTTGGTTTTTTTTATTCATGTTGTTTGGATTTTATTTCATTTTAATTATGGTTTAAGGTTTTTTTTTTATTTTAATTTTAAAATTTTACTTTTTTTTTTGATAATTGGGGAGAAGAATGGGATTGGTTGGAATCGAATCTAAGTTCTCTTACTTATATTGTAATACTCTTACCATTAGGTCAAAAGATTGTTTGAAATTTCTAATTTTACTTTTTAATTAATGCTTTTAATTAAATTAATTCATGTTGTTTAAAGATTTTTATTTTAATTTTTAATTAATGTTTTTAGTTAATAAATATGTTGTCTTCAAGTTTTTAAAATTTTGTTTTTAATCCATATTTTTAATTAATAACTCCTTTATTTTTATAAACAAAATAATAAACATGTAATTATATAATTAAAAAATAATTTTATATATCATTATGTTAAATATATTTTATATTTTATACTTTAAAAACATCAATTATTTTTAATATATTTTTCTTGATTTATTTTTTATGTCAAATATTTATTTTTCTACCTACATAGTGGATATTGTAAATTCTAATATTATAAAATAAAACAATTATTTCAAATATCATTGTTTTTCACCTACATTATGAGTATGGAAAATTATAATATTATTAAATTAATTAATTATTTGAATATCATTATTTTTAGTAAATATATTTTTATGTGTAAAATAAATTAAAAACATCATTATTTGATTTTATAATATTATAATTTACCATACCCACAACGAAGTTGGAAAAAATAAATATTTGACATTAAGGGCGAAGCTAGAACAATTTTTTAGGGGGGGCGGATGAAATTTTAATTTTTTATAGTTTATATCTTTATAATTTGTAAAGGATTAAATCAATTTTATAATTTTAGGGGCTAAAGTGCAATTTTACCTCTAATTTAAAATTTTAAAAATTTTTAAAGTCTTAAATAGTAATTTTACATTTTAGAGGGGGACGGGGCCATGCCAACATACAGCTTCACCCATTTGACATTTAAAAGTATAAATTAAAAAATATATATTTAAAAAAGTAGTTGATGTTTTTAAAATTAAACTAAAATTAACATAATGATATATTTCAAAAATATATATTTTATTATATAATACATATTTTTTAGTTATATAAATAAAGGAATTATTAATTAAAAATAAAATTAAAAATTGAAAAAACACATGTTTTAATTAAAAACATTAATTAAAAATTAGAAAATAAAATAAAAGCTTGAAACAAAATTAAAATTAACAAAACTCCAAAAAAATAAAAGTTAAAATAAAAAGCTTGAAACAAAATTAAAATAAAAAGATCGAAACAACATGAATAAAAAAAATTTAAAATGCTAAAGAGAGAATCGAACTCGAGCCACAAATATGAAAGCACCAATATTTAATTATATGATGAAAAATGTATCTTGTATAAAATATTTTGTAAAAGCGTATACCCCATGACGCGCTTTCATGCCACATTAGGAAAATCGACTTATTTCTCTACATACTAAAAAAGTAGTCTATATCCCTATTTTTTTAAAAAAATCAACATATATAGATAATTTTCTATAATAGTAGGGTTATGACACATCGTCATAACCAATAAGTTAAAGTTAAAAAAAAAAGACAAAAAGCTTCAAAAGGTTTCCTTCTCTCCCAATCCCAAAACTGATCCCAACCCAGCAATTTGTAGCATACCTCTTGCCTCTCGATAATCTATGGGTTAAGTTATATAGAGGTATCTGATAGGGAAATCAAGATCAAAAGTTCTTCCCTTAGAAAACGCACGAGTCTTGTCTAAATTTGTGTATGGAAACCGCCTTTTGTCTTCATTGATCAAGATACTATTCGTCTCTTTAAATCCTTCTTTAGATAAAGTTTGAGCAACAAATTTACCTTATCTTGTCACAATATTTAAGTAATTTAAAACCAACAGATTATTTATTGGTAAACAATGTAAATTTGAATCATGGATATCCTTACTCTTTTGTATTAAATAGAAAGGATATTGAAGTGGTAATGGGCTAAGTAGTCCATCTAGAGCTACAAACCCAAATGCATTTGGAGCAAGGCCTTTGAGAGTGAATTTAGAGCGACAAGGAAGATTGATGCCTTCTACTCTATCCTGTCCAATGGGATGGGTTGCAAAAAGTCCTATTTCATAGGCCCACCCAATAATTGGGGCTATTATATTAAATTTAAAATATTACGAGAACTCGACTCATTTTTAAATTTATAAAATATTTATTTTTCTTTTTTAATGTCATTTATATCATATGAAATTAAATATTATATTATAATGTAAATATTAAAAATATATTAAATTATTTATATTTAAAAATTTAATTAAAACATATAAATAGTAAAAAACATACATATATAATTACTAAATATCACATAAAAATACAAATATATAATCTTAAAATAAAATATATATGATTGGGTCTAAAGAAGTTTAATTAGGATAAATTTAAATTTAATCAAAATTTTAAATTTATATTTGGAACTAAATTAAACTTAAACAACTATATCTAATATATATATATATATATATATATATATATATATATATATATATAAAATAAGGTAGACAAGTATATAATGATGACAAGTGGTGTGTTTCTATTTTTATTATTTAATTTCTATATTTTTACAAATATAATTTCTATAATTTTTAAAACCATTATTTAAGTTAAATTAAATTTATTATAGTTAATTAATCCATTAATTTAACTTAAATAAATAAACTTTTATTTATTTAAAATAATGATTTATGTTATCTAGATTAGTGTTTATTTTAATATTTTATATATTATCTATAATTAAATTTTAAGTTAATTTAATGTTTAAAATACATATTTAATTAGTTAAACATAAATTTTAAAAATTAGATAAATATTATTTTTAAAAATTTAATTTATCCGTATAATTTAACTTAAATATATTATTTAATTTAATTATTAGCATATACTAATATCTTTTTTGAACAATTTTATTATAGGTTCTGATCATATCTGCTTTTTTTTTTTAACACAATACCTAAAACTACCCATAACTCCTCCCCAACCCATAAATAGAATGGATAATACGCTTCAACGCATTCAAAGCCACGTCCTTCTGTATTGACAATAATGCTTATGACAATCGAACTAAAACTCAATCGGGGCATATACTAATATTTTTAATGTAAAAGAAGTGTATATATCTATTTTGTTAAGTTAGTATTTTAAAAATTTTATGTATAAACAAATATAAATTTTAAAAATTTAATTTATCCTTCTAATTAAATTAAATAATTTTTAATATTTCAATTATATATTATCCTTATTATCTATAACAATTAATTAAGTTGATATTTTTAAAATTTTATATTTAAAATAAATAGTTAACTGAATAAATAGAAATTTTAAAAAGTCCATTTATCAATTTATTTAATAATTATATATTATAACTATTATCTATAACTATTTATTAATGGAATATTTTTAAATTTTGATGATATCAGAAAAGAGTCCATTTCATTAGGATCAAAGTCAAAAATAAAAATAAAATTCACATCAATCAAAACAACAAATGAAAATCAAAGTTAGTTTTTAATTGCATATTTCTACTTTCTACCTTTTTTTTTTCAAATCCAGAGGAAAAAAATCTAGATTCACTCATATATAATATATTTTGCTTTATAACAAATATGCTGATCATTTGTGGCATTTACATACTATTTATTTTCAATTACTTTATAGTGTCTTTTATTACATTTTATAGTTAATAAATTTTATTTTTAATTATAGTTTTTATCATGTTTTATGCTTTAGTAAAATGGTAAGTTCATCCCATTAAAGATTTAATCTTTGAGTTGAGCTTATTTTAAGTACTTAGTTTATGTAAAAATAAGAAATTGAGCTTCAACTGAAGTTAAAATTGTGACATTGAGGAGCCAATATCGTGACACTGATGCCTTTGCCATCGACTAAAGTGCAGGACTTCAAGAATTTGCACATTAGAGGTGATTACCTCCAAGGTGGCGACACTAGCACTCGTGATCATCACATTGGGTTAATGATGTCGCAGCATCAACCACAACACTAGAAAATGAAGAAGTTAAGCCACCTAAGGACAATGTCATGACACTAAAAGCTAATGCCGTGACATTGAAGGACCCAATAAGCCAATTGAGTAGACTGTCGAGGATGTTGCGACACCAGTATACGGGTGTCGCAACCCCGACAAGAAAAAAATTATGATGGGTATTTTGTTGTCTAACAAGGATCAAAACTAGATTTTAAGTGAGGGCATAATTGTATTTGTTAGGTTATATACTATTAGACTATAAATACTACTTTATAAGATTTTGTTACACTTTTCTTTTTATTTTTGGAATAGGATTTTTTTATTCCAATTTGTCCTACTATTTTAAATTATTTACAAAATTAGTCCATTAAATTTTTATATTATATTATTTGATTTATAAATTTATTCAAAGCATTAATTAAATTTAGTATAGTTATTAATTTTAACGGTGAAAAGTTAATATTCATTTTTGGATTAAAGGTGAAAACTTTGTGTCGAAACCATTTTTATTTTAAAGTTTTGGAAAAAATGGGATCGACTTAAAAAATGTGATGTGGAGTCGCCACCGATCTTTTTTGCTTAGGTGTAATCGGATCACCTCGTAAAATATTTCATCTTTAAAAATTAATTTTGATATGTGAAATTAAAAAAAGGGGTTCGGGAGTCGGTTACGTATGAGGAAGAATTATCATCCTCGTACGCCCATAATTGGTACCAAATTGATTAAATGATGTCCTAACGTCGAGAATTTGAAAAGTTTTGAAAATGCAATCTCTTTGAAAATGGGTGGAATATTCCCAATGTAAGATTCATCTGCTCTAAAGGAACTAAATACTACACCCAGTACGTTAGGATGTAATATCTTGGACCCTCAAAGTCGAAATCATCTTATAATTTCAAAATCATGCGATTGAAAATGATATTAAGTCTTTTGGTCTAACGAAAAAACTGCGACCCAATACGTTAAGGTACAATTTCTCGAATTTCCAAAACACCAAATATCACTTTATTTTGAAAATCTTTTGAGTAATCACAATATATTTTATTTGATTTGCTTAGGATAAAAACAACAACTAAAATTGGCCTATATAATCTAGAATTTGCATCATTATTGATAATAATCTGTGTCAAACATAAAATTATAATTTATGGCAACAATTACATATGAAGGAGCAATATTATATTAAAATATCAAGAAATCAAATTAATACACATACAATGATAATTCAACATACACTTTACCAATATCAATATTAACGTTTAAAATCCATAAATTAAAAGACAAAATTTTTAAAAATACCAAATAAATTGATATTATTCAAATGCGACAAAAAATCAACATCATAAAAGAAAATCATTTGCAAACACTATTATATAAACTATAAATTATATATAATTTATAAGAGTATAAATACGGTACAAATTATTAGACAAAGTAACACATAGAAGAAAATTTTGAAATTAAATACTTATGTAACAATTTTAAATAAAATACATGTATCAAATAAATCTAATTAAAATATTGAAAGGCAAATTTCACAATAATTTTATTGAAAGGGTTTGAATAATGATAAATTTAATATTATTAAAAGAATTACATGAAGTATAAAAAAATTAATTAAAATAAAATTAAAAGTCTGTTTCCTAAATAAGAAAAATCATTTAAGCAAATTTAAGGATCAAATTAGATTTCATATAAATAATAAGGGATCGAATCAGCAAATATTACAATATCAAAACGCAGCATATTGACAGGACCAAATTGAAATGAGGCACAAATTATAAAGATTAATTTAAAAAACAAAGAAAATATAAAATGGATCTAATTAGCATGGGACACCAACAAAAAGGACTAGACGCAAAATATCCCTTCATGGTGAAAACGCGCGGGTCGCGTGGGTGATCGGGTCGGATTGAAACGGGTCCTCTATACGGCACCGTTTTAGAACCATGGAAATTGGCCCTATACGTTGTCGTTTCGTATGCTATATAAAGACTAAACAATACCTAAAATTAGAGCATTCAGTCATTTCTAAAACAAAATAAAAAACCTAATCTCTATTCCTCTTTTCGGCCGAACTATAACCATCCCTTTAAACACCGATTCGCCACCACAGACGACGAGTATTCGAGCCTTGATGAATATTTTTAGCCTTATGATCGCCTCTCGGCTTCGATTTCAACGAAGCAAAAGGAAATCCATGGCGTATTCGTAAGTTCGCTTTCTCTTTTTATTTACTCGCATGCAAAGATTCAAAATCACAAATCAACGAAAAAACCGAGAGAAAAAAAAAACTCAGAATCACCTTTCAATATTTTCTGTTATATTTCGTATTTTTTGTGTATTAGTGCGTAATAAAAAAAAAAAAGTCGGATCCAGGTATGATTTACAACAGGCCTTATATAGCCAAATAAAATACAAAAATCCTCTTTTTTTTTTCTTTCTGTTATTTCTTCTCTGCCTCTTTGTTGTTGTTTTCTGTTGCTTTTTGTTTCAGGTACAAGTGCTGTGGATGAGGCCGTTGTTAAGGCGGGGTGGCCCGAGTGCCTGGCTGGCGTGGGTTGCGGCGCACGTGGGGTTCGACTACTGCGTTGGAGGGTTCCAGAAACCACTAGGGTTTCTGGAAAATGCTGAGAAGATTAGGTCGCTCGGGTCTATTCTGTATTGGCCCTTGTTTGGCATTTGGGCTTCGGGTTTAGGAATTGGGCTGTTATTTGTCTTAAATTATTGGGTTTATAATTGTATTTGGACTGTTTAAATTTATTGGACTATATTTTTCTTTTTGTTTTATTTGGTTTATTTCTGTTTTTAATGTTTACCTTTGGTTAAATAGGCCCGGGCAAATTGGGCCTGTTACTCTTTGGATGAATTTTTTTTTCCTTTTTATAATTAGGGAAGGAAGATGGGGTTACTTAGGATCAAACCGAAGTTCAAATGTCTACAACATAATACTCTTGCCACTAGCTAAGAGTTTGTTGGCAACTATACATAAACTTTAATTATGTGATATTTTGTATATTAAATGTTATTTTGATTCATTTTTCACAAATTACTAGCACAATTATCAATATGACACTATTTTACATTAACATGTTGTATATACAAATAATTATATTTTTAATATAAAAATATATTGATGTATTTATTTTTGAAATATATATAACTAAATCAAAATAAGAGTTTCATGTATATATTTGAATTATAATTAAAGGTTCATGTGTATAATTACATCAAATCAAAATTTATATATCAAATAACCAAAATTTATGTATAGTTTTGATATTTTCTCTTCTTTTTAATTAGTGTCAAATTAATTATATTTTTAAATGGAATAAAAATTTAGAATTTAAATACTATTATAGGTTTTTTAAAATTTTCAAATTAAAATTAAAATTATTAGAAATTAATAATATATATAATTTCTTAAGTGTTTTATTGAATTAGTGTCACCTCAATCAGTCACCAACTCGAATAGGAAAATTATGGAAATGTCTTTTTAATTAAAATAATTTATATTACTAAGGGTATTTTAGTTTTTAATTTAACAAAAAAAATTATATATATATATATATATATATTGGGATTTGAATCTGTACCATTTAGTTTAATAAACCTTTAAATTTACTACTCAACCAAAGTTTCATTTTATTTTATGCATTTTACTTTAATATACATAATTTATTATTTCCATCAATTGTATATTTATACTTATTATTTATTAAGTTGGTGTCATTCTCAACGGGTCACCAACTCGGTTGGAAAAAATATGGAAATACCCTTCCGTAATTAAAATAAGTTATATTTTTAGTGTATTTTAGTCTTTTTATTTTAACAAAACCAATAAAAATATGTATATGATGGAATTTGAACCCACATAAATTAGATTAGTGAAAGTTTAAATTTACCATTCAATCAAAGCTTAATTTGATTTATTTACACATTTTAATTTTATTCTATACATTTTATTACACCCATCAATTTAATTATGCACACATCGTGTTCTAAATATGCAATTTTCACCTTTTATTATTTATTGTTTATTATTTTTACACACACATTTATGTTCTAAAATTTGTAGTTTCCACATGCATACGCGTGTGATAGAAATTCTTATTAATAGTGTTGTTAATTGAGTTGGTGTCACAACATCATGATAAATAATTGCGAGTGTATTTAGTATTGTTAATATGATGTATTTATATTGTTAATTTCATGTATTATTACAATTAATTAATTTCAAATGATACGTTTCATTGTTTATTGTATGTTATTTTTAAGCATATCTTTATCTTAAATCCTTGATTTTCACACGGCGTATGCGTGTGAGAGAATTTCTAGTATTTTATTGAGTAATTCTAAAATAACATATTTGATTTTAAAATAATTACTTAACTAACCATAATTTAACTCTAAAATATATTAAACTTATTTAATTGTTTTACATTTGAACATTCTTCTATGGGTAGGGAATTTATATGTTTTGAAATTAATTTTTGTTATGAATATCTATTTAGAAATGTTAATATCACAATACAAACTAAAATATCACTGTTTAAACATAATTATTTCAATTTTAAAAATATAATTCTACAATTAATAAGAAATTGTATATTTTTGTCTTATGCAATAATTATTTAATATTAATAAACCAATAAATTAAATAAATTTAAGTTTAATAAAATTAATATTAATTAATTAATTGGGATGTATGTCCTTCAAAATTGACATTTTTTTTAAATTTTAAGAAATTTTCCTTTTAATTTTAAATATTGTTGTGATTTTAGTTATATATATATATATTTCAATATTTATAAAAAAATCATATAGTTATATTTAAATATTTAAATTTTGTATCAACTGAAATTCCAACTCAAACTATTTCATTTTATACCCAATTTTTAATAAGCATAATATATTTAAACTAGTTGATGGTGATATAATAACCCAAACATGTTTTAATTATAAAGCCTAACAGGAGACATCACACTACACCACACGAACACGAAAGCTTTGGCATGAAGATTTAAGAGACCTCCAAAACCTCAACTTCAATCCAATGGAGAATAATGAAGCTTCCGGCCCCGGACCTTACACTTGCCTCTTGGATTCACAATCACAATTAATGTCCCCACAACTTGCAAGTGAAGATTAATGAGGCAACACCCATTTATTATGTATATATGTCAATGTCAGGGTGGATTGATTATGAGGAATAACCAAATCCACTATTTTATATATAGGTTATGATGTCTTCCCAACTACCCCTATCCATCATCTTTATATTTATTTCATTGACTTTTCTTCTTTTTCCTTTTTTTTTGGTAAAAATAGCATCAAAGTTTGTTATAATAAAGTTGAAGTCTATTAAAAGGATTAAATTAATTCATTAAATAACAAATTGATTATTTTTATTAAAAATTTATTTATTTATATTATTATGATTGATAATTAAGTAATGACACGTGACGTGTCATATGTTCCTCATACTAACATACAAAAAATTAATTGTTAAGATTTTTTAAAATCTTAATATTGACTTAAGATAAGAAATGAAAAGAAAGTGTCTCTAAAATTAAACATCTTTCAAACTCATTATCTTCAAAGTAACTTTTGCTTAAAGTGAAGAAAATAAAATAATTATTTAAGGGAATTTTTAAATTTAATTATTTCTCAAATTAAGTTGTTTATGTGATTGTTTTTCATCACGCTTTTTTTCCTACATAACACTTGTAAATGGAAGTCCTTTTTTCTTAGTAAAAACCCTAGAAAGTCTTAAGTCTGATCATTTGGTTATGCTGACATCATCTTCCAATAACTTCGACAGTTATTAGTGTCAAGATTTCTTTAAAAATCTTGATGTTGACTTGAGATAGCTTGATTTTTACATCTATGTGTGTTGAGGTTAAATTAATTTTTACATTGTTTTGAAACAAATTTGAATTGGGAGAGTTTAACCTCGGTTTGCCTGTACTGCTTCCCTTAACCCTCTATATGTACTCTAAAAACTTTTTTTTTAATTTTACTACGAATTTTTACATCTCTAAACACCCTATACCCATTTCAATTGCTTTTCAAATTTTTTACCAGTCATGTTAGCATGCAATTATTGTTTTGTCATTGTTATGTTATTAGTGTTATTAAGATTCTCAAAATTTTTACATCTCTAAACACCCCATACCCATTTCAATTACTTTCAAAATTCTTCAATTTGTATACTTTTTTGAAAGGAAATCAATCATAATTTCATGAAGTGAGGCATACATAGAGTATTCATTAAGTATATTCACTTGTCAAAGGAGCCAACGTAGAAGAAAAAGGATGAGCATGAACAACTCATTGAGAAGACAAATGCCTCGAACAAGGCTAAGGTCTTTACAATCAAATGAGAACAAGAAACTTTTCCCCCACCCAGCATAACACTTTGTTATCTTCAATGTCCTTAAAAAGGTGTTGAACCCACTTCGAAGAGTGTTTAGATCTAATTTGAAAAACCCAATTGATGGATCAAGAGATGGAAAGAAGAGCTTCGAAGTGAAGACATCAACCTAGAAAAAAACAAAAAAAAAAAAAAAAAAAAGAGGAAAAGAAACAAGAAAAATGAAAATAGAAAAGAAAACAACAGTTGTCAGAATAAAGTCGCCACATTGCACCAATCCAGACCATTTTGGAAAATCCATCTGTTATAGGAGACACATAATGCCGCCACTCAACACCAATCCCTCCTAAAAAACGACCCACCATAGAGGTGAAAAAAGTGATCCAAACAACTTAGGGTTGGTTTGCATTCTTTCAAAAGATTTCATTTAAAATCTTTTGGAAGAAAAGTATCTTGAGAATAAACTACTTTTATTTGGAATTTTTAAACTTTTGAAGTCTTTTAAAAGACTTACGAAAAGGAAAGTTTAAAATTTTAGCTTTTTCTCCCAAAAGACTTTTAGTCTTAATTACTTTTCACCCTCTAATAATATAGTACTTTCCTTTTTTTCATGGGGTTTAATTATAAATATGTTAAAATTATTAATTAAAAATAAAAAATATTTTAAAATATTAATTATAAATATTTAATGGTTATATTTAAATATTTAAAATGTAGTTTATATATTCTAATTAAATTTTATAACTAATTAATATTTATTACTTAGAAATATTTAAAATTAAAATTTATATTTCATATATTAAAATATTAACAAGTTATAGTAATTTTTATATTCTTACTAAAATATAATAATATTAACTAATTAAAATTTATTTAAATGTATATTTGTTACTTGATAATAACATGTCTAAAATGGACATTTTATTTCTCAAAAATCTTTTGACAAAGAATGCTAAACACTCAAATTTTAAAGCAAACTTTTCAAAAGCACTTCTCAAAAGACTTTTCACAAGACTTTTCAAAAGCACTTTTCAAAAGTATTGCCAAACTAGCCCTTAGTTGATCTCTGTCCAGCGAAAAGGTGTTACAAAAATTGATAGACATCCCAAAGGTTTCACCATAAAGTTCTCTAACCGTCAAGCCCTTAAAGGAAAGTTATTTCATGGGTAAGGAAGGAAATAAAGTAAAGAAAATGAGAGGGTAAGTAGGGGATTAAAGGGCAACCAATTGCTAGCGATGTAGCGGTCGATCACCTTATGAACTAGATCTAAAAAGTTTATAGAGAGAAAATGGAGAGTTTTTAAAGAGAAACTTGGGATCCCAATCCTCAAAGTTGTACATGTTAGTAAATAAAAATCTCTTGATGGTAAATATGTAAATGCATTTTTCTTTTTTCCAATGTTATGTTATTAATCTTCTTTCCTATTATTGAATATATTATATGTTATGACATTTTTTCCAGTAAATTACTACTATTTTTATTAGATGATTTGTTATTAAAAATCATTGATTTCAGTAGCATTGTTTACAATGTTAGTAATTTAATACTTTACAATATCAATTTGTAACAACTCGATGTTAGCTAGTGTTAGAAAATATGGTTTCAGAACCCAATCTTGTAAATTGAGTCAGTGAAATTATGAACAGAAGAATTTATGCATTTAGTATGAACATATATTAGTGGACGGTCAAGTAATTAAAATGAGAATATCATTAATAATAGTATAAGGACTAAATTGTAAAAGTGAAAGTATTATTGAGTTTTAATTTAGAAAATACTTGAGGACCCAATTAGCAATTATGTAAAGGAATTAATGGCTATTTAACCATTTCCATTCATGAGTTAGTGGATATGGATTATCTAAAACATTTATGTCCCTTATGGTTGTTAATTTTCCATCATGACCATCCATTAAGCTTAATTAAGTTACTAATCCAAAATATATATACTTAATTAACTGGCAAAGAACAAAGACATTCATCTTTTCTTCCTCTTTTGTTGTCCAAGTTAGGAAGAAAAAGAAAGAAGAAAATTTTGCTTTCCTTTTACAATTAGGTCCCCAAATCTCGAAGATAAACATGTTTTGCTTTTGGAATTTTTATGAATTCATGGTCTTGTAAACTAGATTTAGTAAACCCATGTGTAAGAAATTTGAATTGGTAAATGTTTACCAAGTTACCATTGTTGATCCTTAGTAAAATTTAGGTTGATTATAATGAATTATAATAATATATATAGATTTTGTTAGGATTATATTAAAATATAGTGAAATTACCTTAGAATTAAAGGTTTAGATATACAGTTGATTTTGATATTATGGACTAAATTGAATACAGTGAAAGTTGCTAGAAATATTTTTCATGGATTGAAAGCTTGGGGTCGTTGATGAAAGAATATGAAATTAGATTTCGATTCGATATTAAAAATCGAAAAATATGGGCATTTAGATATAGGCTACTAAATTGAATAAAATACAAATTATGTTAATTTGTTGTGTTTTCATGTGTTTGTGTGAAACTAATTTATCATACGTAGCTAAAAATGTCATTGGGTCGTCTCGAAATAAAGGAAAAGTGAATGTCGTAAATGAGTAGCCTATTTTGATTTGTGCTTTCATGATTTGAATTCAAATTATACACATACGGTTGTTGCAATTAGTTCGCTTAAGGTAATGAACTTACTTGTCCCATAAATAGGTGAGTATGAAATAATTGATAACTTGTGAAAAAAGTGATAATGGTTTTTATGATGATATGAAATGGTTTGAAATTGATTTGAACATGATGTGAATTTGTTATGTATTAGACTATGATATTTTAACTATGTATATGTTTGAAGCATAGAATACTCTATTAATAATCTCGATAGTTGGCATGCCATGGATTAGTGTATACGATTTTACTTCGATTTATACTAATGAGGCACGAAATGTAGATTATACTTTAGATGTACCAATGAGGTGCTAGGAACATTTATATATATTTACTTCGATTTATACCGATGAGGCACAAAGCACATATTTAGACGTATCGATGAGGCACTGAGTGTCAGATATTTTGGTGTGATGGTTGGATGATCCGTGTATCTATCTCGAGTACATTTCCAATTAATAGGGATTATGAAACATTTATTTTGCTTATTAATATTGGAAATTAAATTATGTAGATGTATATTAATGTTAAAGCAATAAAAGATGACATGTAAAGACCATGTGATCCGATTAATATGAGCCCTGAAGGCCGATAAGATTATAAAATGAATTAGTAAGTTTGAAAATGTAATGAGAAAGAGAAATGGTTCTTGTGATAGGCTATAATGTGGATATAATTGAGATATAATGATGGATGAATTGAATGTTAGTATATGATATGTTAAATACATGAGACAATGAATGCAAACATGATTTAGATAGTAGTTGGATTTCATATTAGATGAATTTGGTATCTTGCTTATATTTGTTTATTGCTTTAAATCATGTTAGCACCATTAAGCCCTATTTCTCAGCGTATGCTTTTGTTTATTTCTGTACGATGGTATTGTTAGATCTCGAGGACTCGAGGAGTGCGGCAACATCCAGGGCTCAATTCTCGACTCAGCAAAGTTTGTATAGTTTTTATATATATACTTGTAGCAAATAGCATGTACCTAGAGTTTTGAGTTGGTCTTTAGGTTCATCTTGTTGTTTTGGTACTTATGGTAGGAAATGTTTACATTTTGAATGTGACTATATATGTTTGGTGGTATGTATATGTACTAATCTAGTGATAAAATTATTTGCTTACTCATTTTGGTTATGTTATGCTTGTAATTGAGATATAACTTGGATTCCAAGTTAAGAATATGATATATGAATCTAGAATAAGTAAAGAATATGTATATACTTGTGATCATGTGTTTATAGGTGTTTAGATATGCCGAGGATGGTATTTGATATTCGTGTTTAATGCTTATAATGTAATGAGATAAGCTTTTGGGTCATTTTAGACCAAATGGAATTGGTGCTTAGTAGACTAGTAAGAAATGATACAATATTGAGAAAATTGTCTTCATGGTAGTAACATTCCTCTACTGAAGTTGCAATACCAAGCTACTATCTTCGTAGTCGCAACATTCCTCTACTGAGATGCAACATCAAGCTGATGTTTCCATAGTCGCAACATTCCCTTGCTGAAGTAGCAATATCAAGTAACTGTTTTCAAAGTTGCAACATACCTTGGTAAAGTCACAACACCAAGAGTTAGTTGTCCTCAATGTCGCGACATACATCCTTCATGTCACAACAAGACCCTATTTTTTAGCCATTTTTACATTTTAGCCCCTCATTTGTTACCAGTAATTCATGAGAGCTTTCGTAAGCTTACTTAGGTAGAACCCAAATTTGAATTGATAATGCTACTAGAAGTTTTGAAACTCATTTATTTCATTGAATGCATGTTTATACTTAAATTTTTTCATATGATTCTTCTTTTGGATGTTGAAATGAGATTGTAGCTGTTGAAACCATTTTTTGTTTGGAAAATGAGGTCGACTTTAAAATGAAAATGGAGTCGCCACCAGTCCTTTTTGAGGTGTGATCGGGTCACCTTGTGTAACACCTCAAACCCGGCCTAGAAGTTAGGCTCGAATTTGACATGTCACATTGAGGTGTTTTTTTGAAAATCGCGTTTTCATTGAAAACCCCTCTTGATATTTAAAAACTAAAGTCTCAGTTTGCGATTATTATTATTAATCGACATTTATTAAGAAGTCACTACCTTCAAAACCTTGTTCGTTGCGGAAGCTTAATTTAAAACAACTGACTTATAAAACGTGATATTTACAACTTGGTTGTGAAAACGTAATGTTTTGAAAACAGATATTGTTTTGGAAAAATCGCGATTCAATGTTGAGCAGCTTTAAAACATAATAAACTAAAAATCCCAAACTATACTAGAATTTAAGAGAGGCCTTATTACAGCCTAATTAAAACGGTTTAATAAAGTAAAGTAGAATACTAAAATCCAAAACTGCTAGTAGTGTGGCCACCTCTGAGTCCTCCAATACGTCGAACCGCCTACTGAGGTTTACTTGGAAAAATTAAAAAGAGGGGGTGAGTTTGCGAAAACTCAATGTGTACAACCCTCATCAGTAAAAACATGCATCACAACAATCTGGGCCGACGCCCATTACAATAACGGTGGCAATTGGGCCTTAGCCCAAAATAGCCTCGGTTGGGCCTTAACCCATATCATATGTCACAAATCATAAATATCTGGGCCTAAGCCCATCTCAATATTAAAATCCATATATGCAATGCATTAATGCCCATACCAACCCTGCACTCCATCTCCTATCCAACCGTGCACTCCTGTGGGAATTTAATCGGCCCACCCATCCATACACTTTTTTTGTAGCACCGGTTGCGACACTAACTTATCGGCGTAGCATGGCTGCTCGGTGGCTAAAAAGCCTTTGGTGGATCCACAGTCGTCAAGCGACCATGTGATCCTATTAGCACTTCCTCCATTTTAATAATCCCATTCCCATGCAACATAATAACACATGAATGCATCATACAATAATAAACATACCATAATAATCATCAATCGCATACAATAGTAACCATATAACATGTAGGGGCATTTTCGTCATCTTGCCCTTCAGGGGCATATCGGACATTTTACCCATCGAGGGTATTTCAGTAATTTTTACAAACTAGGGATATTTTGGTAATTTCAAAAACCAAGGGTATTTTAGTAATTTCACAAACCAAGGGTATTTTTATAATTTTGCAAACTAGGGGTATTTCAGTAATTTTGTAAACTAGGGATATTTCGGTAATTTTGCACATTAGGGGTATTTCGATAATTTTGTAAACTAAGGGTATTTCGATAATTTCACAAACCAGGGATATTTCGATAATTTCACAAACCAAGGGTATTTCGATAATTTCGTAAACCATGGGTATTTCGATAATTTTACAAACTAGGGGTATTTCGATAATTTTACAAACTAGGGGTATTTTGGTAATTTTACAAACCAGGGGTATTTCGATAATTTACCCATTGAGGGTACTTTAGTAATTTCACATTTAACAACCTTTCCAAAGGCTTGTTACCGCCCCGAGTGACTCAAATAACCTAAATGGTCAAAACGGTGTAAATGGGCCCGATGCCCCTTTTCGGCCCACGTGGGCCCACACGCTCGTATGGCCCACTTAGCCCAAATCTAGCTACAAATACGAGATTCCCATAGTCTAGTTCTCTATCTACTACACAATCATACAATTTATTCATATGGGCCCACTTTGCCTAAACAGCCTAATCGCACAAGAACACTCAAGCTGGCCTCAACTATCGCGTCAAAGCTCCCACACGAGCACTGGCACGCTCGTGTGGCTACCATCGCTGTGTGACCAGCATTTCGGTGTTTGCCGCTCTACAGCTAGAGTAGAGAGAATACACACCTGATAATAGTTTGAAGCTATTTCGCACTCCGAATGCTCCTATGCCCAAATGCCCACCAAGGTATGTTTCCTCTCTTCATAGACAGCTCCATATATAGCCAGCTTCTCACCTTCCCTCTTGCTATCTTTTCGATGTGGGATCCCTCTGTTAGCAGAGTTTAAATCCAACTCTAACTCTGGCCGTCCAATCCGCAAAATAAATACTCCACTGCTTGTCATGAGATTCGAACCCAGGCTCCCTTGCACCCTTAATGATGCCTTGCCACTAGACCAATCACTTCCTTGTGTTTAACATTATGCGCAACTAAATATAAATCTATGGGCCAAAGTCCAAGTTCACTTAAAAATAAATCAAAATGAAATGCCAGCACCAAGGCTTGAACCTTGGACCCCTTACTTCCTTATGGCATCACCTCCTTGTCTCTTATGTGGCGTTACTAGCCACTACACCACAAGCTCTTCTTGTGTCATTTCTTCCCATATTTTATTCTTAAGGCCTACCTACTATCTCCCAGGGTTTTATTCACCTAAAATCAAAATTTTCCTAAAGCCTAAGTTTGATCCCGGGACTTCATAGAAGCCCCCTAACCTTCCAAAATCACTCACCTAATAGCTACAACTTGAAATAATGCCATTCTCCTAATCCCAAAAATTTTAAAATGCTCCCATGGCCAAGGCCCAATGGGCCAAATCCTACTAGACCCAAATTCAGGGTGTTACACCTTGAGATTTATCGTTAAAATATTTTGATTTATTAAAACGTTAGTTTTGATCTGCAAAATTTAGAAAAACAGGTTCGGGAGTCGATTACGCACGATGAAGGATTAGCACCCTCGTGACGCCCAAAATTGGTACCTAATTGATTATTTATGTCCTAATGTCGAAAAATTGAAAAGATTTCAAAATATGATCATCTTTGTTCTAAAGGAAAACTTGAATAAAATATGAATGATAAGACCCTCTTATTTCGGAGAAGTAAAACGTCACGCCCAGTAAGTTAGGGTACGACGTTTCAAATTCCCGAAATTGAGCTCTTCTTTTGACTTTCAAAATTCATGTATTTAAATTTAAGAAGGATATTTGGTTAGTTGGGTCCAATGAAAAATCGGAACCCAGTAAGTTAGGGCTCAATTTCCCAAAATACCAAATACAGAATATTACTTTTGTTTTTAGAAATCCTTATCTCGAGATAGCCAAATGTCACATCTAGTGAGTTAGGACACAACATTTTTGAATTCTCGAGAATAAGTGTTTATTTAACTCATATGCTTTGATTTTAGAAGGAAAATAATAGGTTCTTTAGATTCGATGAGAAAAATCGAAACCCAGTAAGTTAGGGAACGATCTCTTTCGAAACTTAGAACGCAGAATATTTGCTTATTTCAAAATGAAAATTGTAATGCCTCGAATAAAATGTGATATGGCCGTAATAAAATGGAAGACAAATTATAATACAAATACATGATTGAATAAAACAAGGGTAATAATGTAAAAACAAGAATAAAAATAGAAATAAAATACAATGAAATAAAATCTAAAATCCACAATTTATATAAAATGATAAGAAAAGAATAAATAAATAAAAGAAAATAATAGCAAAAGCGAAAGCTAATGGTAAATCAATAAATACTATATACGATAGCTTAAAGACAATAAAATAATAATAATAGTAGTAACAAAAACACACAATAATAATAAATTATAATGAAAATATGTTAACAAATAAATAAAATAAAATAAAAATAAACAAATAAGAGTAATAATAACTATAATTATAGTAATGATAATATATATAAATAATAGTTATAATAGTAAGAATAATAATACTAATGAATATAATAATAATTATAAAATTAATTATAAACAAAATAAAAAATAATAGTAGTAGTAATATTAAAATAATAACTATAATAGTAAGATAATAGTAGTAATACTAAATTAATAACAATAATAGTAATCATAATAATATTAATAATAATAAAAGCGTAAAATTAATAATAATAATAAACAAAAGAAATAAAAAAGGCGAAATTGAACTTAAAATAAACGTTTGGGGGGCAAATTATAAATAAAAAGAAAGAAGCAGACTAAATTGCAATGCGCTAAAAATACGAGGGGGTGAAATGGGAAATATCCCTGGCCCATTATGCGCTGCGTTTTACCCGAGGAATAAAGTGAATCAACGAGAAAATTATCGGGGCAAATTTAAAATTAAAAAAATTAAATTTAAAAAAATAAAAATGCAGAAGGGCTAAAGCAGTAAATAACCCCTTTTACAAAAACACGCGGATCCTCACCGGGTCGAGTCAACACGCAGTTAAGAGGGGTAAAACGACGTCGATTTGGGCTATAGTAACCACCCCAAAATGGCGCCATTTTAGGTGCCTATATAAACAATTTTTTTTTAAATCTTCATTCTTCCTCTCTTTTTTTTTTTTAAAAAAAATTGCAGCAGCTCCCTCTGCTCCTTTCCCTTGGCGATTTCTGGTGAAGACTCCGGTGCAACTCCAGGGCCGACATCGTCGCCCGTCGCCATCACGGCGGCCGAAATTCAAAAACAGGTAATTTTTCCCTCTTTTTTTACAGTTTATTTAAATGTATATGTAGTAAAAAAGAAAAGAAAATAAAAACACAAATTATGTAACACCCCTAACCCATATCCGTTGCCGAATTAGGATTACGAGGCATTACCGGTCATACCACAGTTCATACATAAAATCATTACTTTTCACAACTCAAAGTTTAATCATATCAATGCTCATAACTTAATCAAATATCGAGTCTTAAAAGTCATAGCAATCATAACATTTCATAATTAAACATATTTTAGCATATATCGAAACATATCATACACAGAACACATAACAAAACAACTATTTCATTAGTTGGATATCAATCTATTATTATAAAGCTTTCGCGCATGTACAAATTAGACATTAAACAAATCATATTTAAATACTAAATTGCTCATTCATTTATGCGACATTGGTGATATAAAACATGACCAAACATACTTAATTTATCATTACACCATGCGCGTATTTCCTAATGTCAAAGCTATATCTAAATATTTTTACCAAATCAATAATAAAGTCCAATGCAAAGCTATCGATAATAACATTATAGGCGAACCGCCATATCAAAATTTATACACATTTAGCTTATCCATTTCCTTATTTGTTCGGCTATCAAGGTTAACCACATAGAAAATACAAATTTTTCCATTTCCTAATCATATCAAAATTGATCATTCACAATCAATGAATTCATAGGCATAACTTATTAAATAAATTTTACTAGTCGAATATAACTATGCATTTAATTGACTTAATAAGTAATCATAGAACCAATACAACATATTTATAATATAATTCATGAAATCCAACTAATTCATCCAAATTAATAAGTACAATGCCGAATCAAATCATGTCTATTATACGCATTGTGCATTGTACCAAAATATCACACGAAATCAACTGGCTTCTCATCAATTTGACTAGCAAAAATTAACCTGAAACACTTTCCTCAATTATCAATTCAAATTCAAACCTGTGTAGCCAATTCACATTATTAAATCATACATAATACTTCACATTGCCAGAACAAACATCCATCTATCACACAGTTTATAGCATAAAACACACTTCCAAAACAATCATAGGCTGTGATCGAATACACTTAAGCTAATATATTATAATCAAGCCATATTCACATGGCTTATATATATATATATATATATACAAATTCAAAATTCATGCAAAATAAATACTAGCCTAGACATGCCTTAAGAACAAAAGTCTAAACATTATAAGTACCAACGTGAGGCGATATTGTGAGTGACTTCAGTGACGATCCTCAGAGCTCATAGCTTGATCAAAATCTATAAAAGGAAACAATGAACACACACAGGGTAAGCTTACTAGCTTAGTAAGTTTTAAGCAAGTATATTATAACTCCAATCATCCAAGCATTTTAACAAACAATTCAAGACATTAAAAATACATAGTCTAACTTACAAATTCACTATAGCCGAATACCATTATTCCATTTAACCCTACAACTTTCATTTTCTTACCAAAGTACACCATTCACCGAATATACCAACACATATATAAGTAAAGATATACTTACAGAAACATTTTCAATCACTCTCGTGCTTTCGAGTAATCAATCTCTACATGGCATAGTATATATAAAATTTCTAGTAGCCAATGTATAACACATTTGCTTCCTCATATATTTGCTCATTAACATCGTATGCAACATATAAGTATGAAAAACACATACCTCAAGGCGAATTAACATGGTTCATTTTTAAAAACTTAGACTTTCTCGATTTGTTTCATAACTTTATTGTTACTTACTCTGAGCTCGGAAGTTCAGTTCACCGGTATAGAACCAGCTAGGCATTAGCCCGAATCACCCACACCGGCACTAGGCCCGCTAGACTCAAGGTGCGAGATTTAAACAGGCATTTAGCCCGCTAGGCAATAAGCAGATAAGATTCAAAGACAAGGCACGCTAGGCATTTAGCCAGATATAGATCACCGGCACAAGGCCTGCTAGGCTCGAAGCCCGAGTATCAACATAATTAACCATTCCATAAACCTTTCTTTTTACCAAGATCACATATACCCCATACATTTCATAATACTATCACATATCAAATTCGAATAAGCTTAATCACATCACATTAAATAAATAACATTAATCCAATATTACACCACCAACATTCGGCAATCTCATATATATATCTTCAAAATATTTAAATTTCATCATTCATTAAGTTACATAAATTACTTTTCAACATATATTTGCTTAAAGACTTACCTCGACTATCGACGGACGACGAAGACTGGCTATTCGTGAACTTTCGTTTTTCCCCGATCCAAATCTGATTTTCTTTGTTCTTGATCTAAACATATTTAAAATAAGCTCATTCAAGTACATTTCATTTCAATTTAATCCAAAAATACCTAATAGGAAAATTACCATTTTGCCCCTAATATTTCACATTTTTACAATTTAGTCCTATTTGCACAAAACACAAAATACACAAAATTTCATTACACCACCTAAGGGACAAATGTTCATAGGGACTATACAAGTTCATTTATTTCATTTATTTTGCATTTTAGCCCCTCAAAAATTTATTTTTTTCAATTTAGCCCAAAATACTCAAATTCACCAAAAATCCAAAGACAAAACATATTAATTTCTAACATACTTTTAATATTTTCCCACCAACATCATAAAACATAAACATCTAACCATGGCTGAATATCAAGCATGCTCAAATTCAAAAATTCTAACATGGGTCAACTAATATTCGAAGCAACGATCTCAAAAACGTAAAAATTATCAAGAACCGAAATCAAACCAACCTTGAATTTGAGACTATAATTGCCGAAAATCAATGGAACCAAGCCCTTGTTCTTTCCTCCACATTCGGCCAAGAATAAGAAAAGATGATAGTGGCTTTATTTTTGTTTTATTTTATCATATCATGATAATATAATTACTTTACCAAAATACCCTTTATTACTTAATATTATTAACTTATATAATAAGGAAAAAGATGACTTTAGCCACCCACTAACCACCCACTAACTTTAAAAATGGGCTATTTTCCTTTTTAATACCTCATATTTAAAAGCCACTATCACTTAGACACTTTTCACTATGGTTTGCAACTTTTACATTTTACACGATTAAATCCTTTTATTAAATTAAACACACAAACGATCAAATTTTCATACGAAACTTTTGCACATTATAATTCACATATAATAAGCACAGAATATATTATTTAAATATTTCTCGAACTAGAATTCGTGGTCCCGAAACCACCGTTCCGATTAGGGTTGACTTCAGACTGTTACAAATTATATGTAGGCAGATTCGAGAAAAAGGAAAAATAAAAAAAAACCTTTGCTTGATTTCTTTTGGATTGTGTATTTGTATTGTGTCGTGTGTGTATATTTCTGTAAGAAAAAATGTAGTGTATTCTTGTATCTGTAAAAAAAAATCCCTCTTTTACAATGATTTTGATTGGTTTTTATAACCAAAGTAAATCAACTGATAATAAATACAATAATCCTATTTTGTTGCTACAGTCCGCGTTCTTTCCTTGTTTTGCATGTGAACGGTGAAAATACCGACGCGATTCTCGCGTTGATGGTGGCAACAATAGCGTGATGCGTGCTGACTACGACGCGACTAAGGTCTGTGTTGGGCGCTTGCAGTGCCTAGGGTTCCAAAAACCCTAGGTCTCTGACTTGCTTAATCACTTGGACCATTCGGGCCTATTTTAGTTTGGGCTAGGTTAGAATTGGTCATGGGTATTTGTATTGGGTTAATTTAGGTTTTGGGCTATTTTTTTAATGTTTTGGGCTTGAGGGTGTAATTGGGTTTAGGTTAATATCGGGCCTGTAAATTGGACTATAAAAGGGATTTTTTAAACATTTTTTATGGCATGGGCCTGGGCACAAATGGGCTATTATAGTAGTTGTTTCAGAAATGAATGTGACATCTCACCTCTTGAATTCAATGATTGAGTTGGGTGTGGGGTGTTACACAATTAACAATAAAACAAACCAATTTTTCAACCTAATCAATTTAAATAGATCAATTATTCTGATTGTGCTATGTGTCATATTTCAATCAGAGTCTCCTTTTAACATGATGTTTAAGAATGATGTCATGTCAAAAGACATGAAAATGAGCATTCTTAAGAAATCCATATTGAAAATACTACGAGGATATTCATCTTGAAGTAGGGGTGTGCAATCGATTCTTTCGATCGTTATTTTTTAAAACCGACTTAACTAACCTATGCCCTACAAAAATTGAACCAACCAACCATATATGAGGAAACCGAAAAAAACCACATCGACATTAAGTCAATTGATTTTTTTTCTTAGTCAAAATTTTTTAAATGTTTTGTAATGAATAAACAAGCTTTTTTTGTAAAGAATTAGTTGTCATTTTCATTAAATGGAATATTATCTGGATGTTGAATGGTAGTGAATGATGCCTCTTGTTGGCTATTTTTGAATCTATTTTGAGGTTTCTCTTTAGTCTTTGCAATGGGATTTTCAATTTTGGGTGTTAGGGCATTAAATATCGATGCAAGCAGTGAGCAGCTGAGTTTGATTTTAAGTTTTGTTTTTTTTAACTAAGTTTTGGGTTATTTAGTTAGTTAGGTTTTGTTGGTAATTTCAAGTTTTGGGTTATTTAATTGGGTTTTGTTATTAGATCAATGGGGTTAAATTTTAGTGGGCTAATGGTTTGGGGATTGGGTTAAATGTTAGATTTGGTGCCCTAAATGTAGTATATTTGTTTGTAAAATTACAATTTTTTCGAACAGACTGGTTAATAAAATAATTCATAGATTACATTAATATACTTTGTATAATGTCCTCATGTGATTTTTACATGCAAAGCAAAATAGAAGCAAATATTGACTCACTGGTTGTTTAATGTTTAAACTAATACTAAGCAGTATTATGTGATCGGATCGTTATACAGAAATACAACTTATATTAGTAGATGAACCAATAGTCTAATAAAAAATGATCAGACTGATTGAAAGAGTAATGTGTCGTCTATCAAGTCCAATTGGGGAAATGCTTTGCCTTGGGCATCAGAGCGGATGATTCCAAGAAGATAGAGCATCGAAGTGACTGGCTGGACTGACAGTACATCGGACTGGACCCAAGAAGAATAGATCCTAAATCCGTTTATAGATTTATTCACTTGTAACGTTCAAAGTGTGGCATACCTTAATCTTAAGTGGCTGACGGACTATGTATGCGTGACTCGTATACTTTGATATAAGTAAAAGCCTAAGTTCAAATAAATAAGAAATTGAAAGTTGGTGCGTTGGGTATACGACTTTTGCTGTATGGAGCATCATTCACTATAGTGGAATTCATAACCCAAGATATGGGTAAATGATATCCTCTCATTGGCATTACATGATAGATGAAAAGTAAACATGGTCATAGGTTGTTCGTCTTTGTGATGAATGACTTAATTATAATTTGATAGTAATTGACTTTTCATGAAGGAAGATGTAATGGTTGCTATGAGATAAAATAGGATCATATTGCGAGAGTAGATTTATCCCAAAGAGATTCAGGATATCCTATAAGATTAACACCGTAACAGTCTAGTTTAGACCCTAGTCGGAATAGTGGTTTCAGGACCACAAATATGAGTCAAAAAATATTTTAATATTATTTTCTATGTTTACAGTATGTGATTAAGCATGTGTGAAAGTTTCGTGATTTAATTTTATTGTTTGTGTGCTTAAATTGAGAAAAGGACTTAATCGAGTAAAATGCAAAAGTGCCTTGATAATTGTTAAAGTACTTTAATGCTATATTCTTTTAATATGAAGGCCTTAAAATTGAATTAGGCCATTGTATTTAGGGATGGACAGTTAAGGACTATTGTTATATGGTTTTATAATAAGTTCATAAAGGGTAAATTAGTAAATGTGATAATAAGTTAATTAAAACATAAAATAAAACATTTTTATCATCATTTATGTCCATCCACCATCGAAAACAAGAAAAGAAGCAAGGGTTTAAGCTTTGAACATTCGGCTAGCTATAAGCAAAATTAAGGTATGTTTTTGTTTCGGTTTTTGATAATTTCTACGTTTTTGTAATCGTTGCTTCGAATACTACAAAACCTGTCAAAACCATTTTTTGTATGGAAAACGGGCCGACTTTAAAAAGGAAAATGGAGTCACCACCAATCATTTTTGAAGTGTGATTGGGCCACTTTAGAAAACATTTTTGGTCTTAATTTTAAGTAAGCGGGCTCGAGTCGGTTATGCGAGGAAGGATTAGCACCTCATACGCCCAAAGTTGGTACCGTATTGATTGATTAATGTCTTTAATGTCAAAAATTAGAAAATATGGAAAAATGTTTGGGTAATTCGCATTGGATATCAAAACACTCTTGTTCCGAAAAGTTGAAATACCACATCCAGCACGATAGGACACGATGTTTCAAACTATCGATACAAAGATCATTTCATGATTTCCAACATTCATGTCTTGCAATTTAAAAAGGATATTTCACTATTTGGCCAAACTAAAAACCGAAACCCAGTACGATTAGGCACGATTCCTTGAATTTCCAATCATGAAATATTGCCTTTATTTAAGAAACACGATAAAAGAATCTTTGAAGGATATTTAGTTGTTTGGACGAACAGAAAATCGAAACCCAGCACGATTGGGCACGAATTTCTCAAACTTCCAAACACGAAACATTGCCTTATTTTCAAAAATATGATCAAAATCCTTTAAAGGCATTTAGTAATCTAGACGAACGAAAAATCAAAGCCCAGCACGATTGGGCACGATTTCTCGAACTTCCAAACACGAAATATTACCTTTGTGAAAACCCCTTTTTTTATGAATTTTGAAAAAAAGCAAAAAGAAAAAAAGGTGAAAATGTAAACACGATTAATAAGGAATAATAATGATGAACACAAAAAGGGGAAAAATGAGCAATAATATTATAATAACTAAAATAATATGTAACAAATAAAACAAATAGAAATAATAATGATGAAAGGTAAAACTAATAACAAATAATTAATAATGAATAAAAAATGATGGTATGATATTAACTTGATAATAACAAGTAAAAAAAATAGGGTTTCTTGATATAATAAAAATAATAGTTATAAAAGTAATAATATATAATAAAACAATTAAAATAAACCATAATATGTGTAATAATAGATATAGTAGTGCATGGAAATATAAAAATAATAACGATAATAAAGAAAATGTTAGTAATAAAATGATATGACGATAAATATAATAATAATAATAAATAACAAAAAAATTTAAAATAACTAATTTGATGGTAAAATAGCCAAACAATCGAAAAGGGACTAGATCGGATAAAAAAGAAGCGTGGGGACTAATTTAAAACAAAAAAATAGATGGGCTCAATTGCAATGCGCTGCAACTGGAGGGTCCAAAACAAGCAATTACCCCAAGTTCTGAACACGCCTCGAACTAGGACTAAATTGAAACAACAGATAAAATGCGGTAATTTTAAAATGGAAAAAAGTTGAGGGGGCGCCATTAAGCGGTAGCGAAGAGGAGGACCTATCGCAATTTCCCCATCTAGGGAAAAATCGCATATTCACTGTAGAAGCAAGTAATTACGCAGGCCCACCCTTTTTAATGCTTAAAACCTAAAAACAAAACCCTTCTTTCACTCATTTCTCTGTTTCAAACAACAAAAACCAGAATAGAACCCCCTTTTTTCCTCTTTTCAATTTTTTAGGGTTTGAATTCTCTTAGTCCGACGGTGAGCTTCCCCTCCCCACGCGCTCCTCGATTGCGGCGGTTGAAGGAAACCGGTAAGGCCCCCTTTTTTTTAACGTATTTTATATATAAAAATAAAGAAGAAAAATCTTAATGTATGTAAACTGTCGAAAAGAAAAAGGGCAAAAAAAACAAAAAAGAGAAAAAAATAACCTTTTCTCTTTGATTCTATGTATTTATTTGTAAAACGATGTATATTGCCATCTAAAAAAAAAACCCCCCCTTTTACAGTGATTCCGAAGGCTTTTATAGCCTTTGAGTTTTACAACTAAAAAAAAACTCTATTTGCTGTTGCTTTGTTGTGCTGTTATGCTGTTGTATTCCCTTTTTCCTCGCAGGTACGTGGGCACGAGCCAGTGTTGGAGTCACGTACGTTGTGGGATGGACTGCTGGTCTTGGATTCGCGCTGGTTTTGTTTTCATTGGGTTTTTCTTTTTGTGCTAAAACTTTAGGCTGAAATTGCTGTAAGATTTTTGGGGTTTTGCTTGTTGGGCTCCGGGTGAAAATAGTATTGGGCCTAGGTTTTGAAATTGGGCCTTACAGTTGCCCCTCTTTGCTCATTGTTGTGTAACGAGAATAGAGCAAAGACTTTAAAAGGGCCAATTTGCCCCATCTTGTTGAATCTCGACTTCTTGATGCTTCATTTCTTCAGGTAGCTTTATTCCATCCACTGTATTTTAGGGGTATAGAAAATTTGTTCTAATCTGCTCCATTACTGCTCAGTGGAGATAAGATTTGCTATCTTCAGCCTGTTACCCTACCTGCTTAGGGGATTAAGGCTCGTCGTCTTCGATTTACTCCACTCCTGCCCAGTGGAGATAAGATCTGTAATCTTCAGCCTGTTACCCTACTGCTTAGGGAATTAAGGCTCATCGTCTTCGATCTGCTCCACTCCTGCTCAATGGAGATAAGATCTGTTCTTTCAGCCTACTCCACTCCTGCTCAGTGACGATAAGGCTATGATCTTCAGTCTTCTCCATTGTCGATACATGAATATAAGACTTGTGACCTTCTGATCCACTCCACTCCTGCCCAGTGGAGATAGGATCTGCTCTTCGATCTCCTCCTCTCTACTCAGTAGAGATAAAATCTATTTTTTAGCCTGCTCCACTCCTGTTCAGTGAAGATAAGGCTATGATCTTTCGATCTACTCTACTCCTGCTCAGTAGAGATAAGATCATTGTCTTTGATCCGCTCCCTCTGCTCGGTGGAGATAAGATCTGTATCTTTAGCTTTGCTCCCCTCGCCCGGTGGAGATAAGGCTTCAATCTTCGATCTGCTCTACTCACCGCGGTAGAGATAAGGTCTGTTGTCTTCAATCTGCTCCACTCCTGTTCAGTGGAGATAGGATCTATATCTTTAGCTTGCTCCACTCCTACTCAGTGGAGATAAGGCCTCAGTCTTCCGATCTGCTCTACTCCTGCTCAATAGAGATAAGATTTGTTGTCTTTGATCTGCTCCCTCACCTCGGTGGAGATAAGATCTACTATCTTTCTTTGCTCCACTCTTTCGGTGGAGATAAGATCTGCTATCTTAGCTTTGCTCCACCTCCGCTTTCGGTGGAGATAAGGCTTGATCTTTGATCTGCTCTACTCACCTTTCAGAGAGATAAGATCTGTTATCTTCAATCCGCTCCACTCCTGCTCAGTGGAGATAGGATCTATATATTTAGCCTGCTCCACTCCTGCTCAGTAGAGATAAGGCTTCAGTCTTCCGATCTGCTTTACTTTTGCTTAATAGAGATAAGATCTACTGCTTTCGATCTGCTCCACTCCTGGTCAGTGAAGATAAGATCTGTAATTTTTGGCCTATTACCCTACTGCTTAGGGGGTTAAGGTTCATCGTCTTCGATCTGTTCCACTCCTACTCAGTGGGATAAGATCTATATCTTTAGCCTGCTCCACTCCTGCTCAGTGGAGATAAGGCTTCAATCTTTCGATCTACTCTACTCCTGCTCAGTAGAGATAAGATCTGTTGTCTTCGATCTGTTACCCTACTGCTTAGGGAATTAAGATCTGTAATCTTCAGCCTGTTACCCTACTGCTTAGGGAATTAAGATCTGTAATCTTAGCATGTTACCCTACTGCTTAGGGGGTTAAGGCTTATCTTCTTCGATCTGTTCCACTCCTGCTCAGTGGGATAAGATCTGCCATTCAGCCTGTTACCCTACTGCTTAGGGAATTAAGGCTCATCGTCTTCGATCTGTTCCACTCTTGCTTAGTGGGATAAGATCTGCCATATTCAGCCTGTTACCTTACTACTTAGGGAATTAAGGCTCATCGTCTTTGATCTGTTCCACTCCTGCTCAGTGGGATAAGATCTGCTATTTTCGGCCTGCTACCCTACTGCTTAGGGAATTGAGGCACATCGTTTTTGATCTGTTCCACTCCTGCCCAGTGGGATAAGATCTGTAATCTTCTGTAACTCCCATCAATTTTGCTACATTGTCCCTAGGGGAACCTCCCTGTAGAATTGATTTCATGGGGTATATGTTTATGCCAAATGATTAGGATGTCATGAAAAATGCTCCTAACTATATGTATTATGAATGTTACGAATGAGTGCAAAATGAGAATGATCTATTTTAATCACTTGGGCTGTCATTGCTTGTTTTTTATTAAGGTGATATCCACGACGATGTCTTCTTTCTTCAGCTGATACCTCTAACAGAGAATCTGCAGATGTTTTACTGCTTAGTCCCTTTTCTCAAGTGCTCCGAGCCCTTTAAGCTTGGTTAGTTTGAAACAATTGTCTGTTTTGGATTCTTGTATTATTTAGAGACTTTCGAGTGTCATAAAACTTCTTTTGTGAAAGCATTATTAGTTCAATAATCATTATTTCAATATGAAATGCTTGGAAAAGATTATAATAATGGACAAGAAAAAAACTAATTAGGAGTATAGCTTAAAATAAATAAGATAGCAAAATGTAATCAAAAAGAAAATTTATTGGTAATGTAATTTGAAATGAGCAAATTCAGAATGGGTAAGATGAAAACTAGATGCCCCAGATATCGTAGCCTGAGCTTCTTTGTTCAAACTTCTTGAGGACCATTTAAGCTCAATATGTGTTTAGGGGATTCAGAGTACTTTGTCGATGCCCCAAGACGTAACATACTTCCTCATTGTTAATTCAAGCGTAGCGAAACTACTATATGCCCCATCACGGTTTGATCACAATTTGAGTCGCCCTTTTTTTTTTGGGTTTTCGACTCAAAGCCCCTTTGGTCTCAAAGTGCCCTTTGCGGGTTTTCACCTTGGCCTCTCCTTTTTTTTTGCGAAAAACTTCAAAGCGCCCTCTATGGGTTTTTGCCTTGGCCTATTTTCGTCATAAGCGAAGCGTTTCTTGACTGGGTCCGCATTAATTGGGTTTGACTGACTTTTTCCGTCCATCTCGGTTAGTATCCATGCTTCTCCAAAAAAACCTTCTTTTCAACATAATGTCCTTCCCAATTAGGCATCCACTTTCCCCTGAAGCCCTTTTGCATAGGGAGGATCTTTTCAATACCAAGTCTCTTTCATGAACCTCTCTGGGGTGGACTTTTTGTTGTAAGCCTTCATCATTCGCTTCTGGTACATTTGACTATGACGGATGGCTCTTAATCTTTTTCCCCGATCAGATTCAGTTGATCATACCGAGATTGAACCCCTTCCGCTTTATCCAACTTCAGCTTTGATAGAATCTGAAGAAAAAGAATCTCAACTTCGATAGGCAAGACTGCATTTATCCCATAGATCAATGAGAAAGGCATTGCCCCGGTGAGGGTCCTGGCCAACATTCGAGTAGCATAGAGGGTAAATGGTAACTAGTCTATGCCAATCTTTACAAGTTTCAACCATCTTTCAAAATTTTGGATAGTTTCTTTCTTTTCTTTTCCTTTTTTTTTGAACTCAAACTTGCATTCAAAATTGAAATTGAATTTGATGACGGTTGTTTTTGTAACTTTGCCATAAGAACCGTCCTTCACCCTCTTAGTGAAATAATTTACAATCATGAAGATGAATAGGTGTTGACTAGATGCTTTTGACGAGATCGTCCCCGTAACATCTATGCTCCACATATATGAAAAAAATAGAGGAAGCATATACGACATAACTGATGTAACCTCCCTTTCATGGTAGACCAGCAATACCCGAACCTTATAATCAACCTGGCTATCAGAAATCTCCTAGCATGTGTCTTTTTGAACACTCCATAGCTTCCTCGTGCCTAGGCATATCTTGATGTGGTCATGCAAAGAAATCTTTGAATTCTTGGAATAACTCGATGGCGTCTTGCTTTGTTTCGGTGGAGGGTAAGGCTTCGATCTTCACTCCTTTCTTAGACTCACAATGTCCACTGACCCTTTGTACGATAGAGTCTATTTTCATTTTGTTTTACCATCCCTAACAGATCAATGGGTAAGTTGTAATCTCTGACATCTTCAAAATATTCAGATCCTTTTAGACCCATGTTTCACTCAAAAGGGAGTCCGTAACAGCGTTGTTCATGTCCCGATATCTGGGTACCTATTGTAGGTACGAAGGCAAATTCCAAAGAATAAATGGTTATGAAGATGATTATTTATAATCATGGATGAAAAATGAAAGAACATTCCAAAGAACAAAAGAATATATAGTATGAAATGGGAAAAGAAAAAAATGAGAAAATATTTGCTCGGCATGAAACACAAAAATGCATTTTTATTGAAAATAAAGATGTTTGAACAGGTGCCTATTTCACAAAAGATTCTTATTGTTTCTAAGCTTAAAACAACAAGTGTGTTTTGAACATTACTCTGTGTTAGCTCTAAAAACTACAGGAGTTTCCTTCACAGTCCAGTTATTCAAAACACTTTTAGGCTAGTAGGGGCGAATGCCTCCTAGGTTTCCTTCATTCGATCTCTCCTCGAATACGGCATTGATGTTCAAGGCTTTTAACATGTCTTCGGCTGTTTCTTCATTTGTCATCCCCGGTTTAGGAGGGATAATTCTTTCCGATATGAATGCCTTGGATATATATGGAAAAGTAATTGATCCCCATTTGACCTCGGCGTCCTTCTCTACTGACTCACTTCCTATGGTACACACGTTTTCCCCTTCCACAAAGTCAAAGAACTCCAGCTCTTTATTATCCATTAACCTTGTACTAGGGCTCTAAATTCGCTGCACTGCTGGATCTCATGGCCTTCCTTGTTATAGAACTCACAGTAGTTCCTCGTATCCTAGGATTTGCCCCTTACATCCTGTATGATTAAACCTCTTTCCACCATTCTTCTCCAGACCTCTCTCAATGGGGTTCTTATTTCTGCAGCATTCAACTTGATTCTTTTTCCGCTCTCGATTATCGTATTCATCCCATTATCAATGTGACTGGGTAATAGATTTTCTACGACAAGCGCATCATTGAACTCCACAATGCCAATTTTGATGAGCCTTTCGACTAGCTTTTTAAAAGGGAAGCAATTCTCTATCGGGTGCCCGACTATCCCTGCATGGTATTCACATTGAGTGCTTGCATCATACCATTTAGGATATGGGGGTTGCTGTGATTACGAGTAGAGCGGGGCTACCACGTGTGCGTCTAATAAAGTTTATACAACTCCCTATACATCACAGGTATAGGAGTAAACTAAAATTTCTCGATCTTACGCCTCGTGTTGGGCTCTTGTCTTGGTGGGGCTCTTTGGCTCGCAACGACCGCTTTTGATTGGTGATAGTAATAGGTTTGGCATAACTCGAGCTTACATTACCTACTTCATTCTCTATTTTCTTTGGAACTGATCTTCTCATGCTCTCTCCAGTTTCTATTTTCCCACACCTTATCGCGTTCTCTATCATTTCACCGGACATCACTATGTCTGTAAAACTCTTAGTCGCGCTCCCCAACATATGATTGATGAAAGGTGCTTTCAGGGTATTAATGAAGAGCATGGCCATTTTTTTTTCTAGTAGAGGTGGCTGGACTTGTGTAGCGACTTCCCTCCACCTCTGGGCATATTTCCTAAAACTCTCGCCTGACTTCTTTTCCATATTTTGCAGCGTGATTCTATCAGGCGCTATATCAGTTACGTGGCCATAATGCTTCATGAAGGCCTGTGCTAAGTCCTTCCACGATTTGATTTGCGTACAACTCAGCTGGTTGTACCATTTTACTCTGACCCGGTCGGACTATCACGGAAACAGTGAATCAACAACTGGTCGTTGTTGACATATCCGTCATTCTTTGACAAAACATGGTAATATGAGCCTCGGGCAGCTAGTCCCATAGTACTTTTCAAACTCGACATCTTGAACTTCGGAGGAAGTACCAGATTTGGAACTAGACTCAGCTTCCTAGCATCCACCTCGCGTTGATAATCAGTACTTTCCAATGCTTTAAACTTCTCCTCCAGCCATTTGCAGTGATCCTCAAACTCTTTTGGGAGTTCTACCCTCGTCTTTTCCTCTTCTGCTACATCATTGGAATCAGGGACCATCAGCCTTGTTAGGTTACCCCCCGGGTTGGAGCTCGAGCCTACAGGGAAATTTACTAGCGCTGGGGTGTCAGATTGGTGCTGAGGTCTGATATTGACAGACACTCTCGATGGTTGTGCTTGAGAATTTTCTGGGGCTAAGCTTGGAAGACAAGCAGAATTTCCATTTTCATCTTCAACATCGCCCACGTGGCCCTTTCCTTTATCTTGCCCTCGAGTCAACAAATGCGTTAACTGGCTCATCATACTCCTCTAGGACTCCAGCATCTGATCCCTTATGTCCTGTTGGATCTTAGCCAACTGTTCCTGCAGTTGGTCTTGCATTTCCTTCTGCATCTGCTCTAACTTTTCCATCCTTTGATCCATTGCTCTTATCTTTTTCCGAGTGTAATAGCGGTGTTCCAGGATAACTATAATATGATCTCTAGTTAATAAGATTGTTTTGTGATATTTGATGCATATGATGCAATGTAATGCACATGGATGAAATGCAATGCGAATGCATGAAATGAATGCAAAAATAAAATGCATCGATTCTGGTTCAATTTCTTTTAGAAAACTTATTTAAAAAACAAAATCCTTTACATAAAAAAGAGTCACATATACGGCCTATCCCTTCTCAAGTCTGACCATATACATACAGCTGCATTATCTTCTACTTTATCGAGGAATTCGTTCTCCATAACAAGCCTTCTAACTTAGTAATCAAAACAGGAATCGACGCCTTTTAAGTATGAAATGATATGCAAACATGGCCAAAATAAAATAGGTTAGCATTGCATAATAGCAACCAAAGCAAGTAAAAAAATGTCAAACCACTGTAAGTGTAACCACTAAAGTTTAGCATGGCTCTACCTAGGGTAGGCTCTTAGGGTTCACTATATGTGGTTTAGTTCTAAAGGAAAGGGTACCTGAACCAGCAGATTCCTCAATCCTCACCCATTTTGTGCCCAAAGCTTCTTGCAGCTTCTTGCAGCTTCTTCCAAAATCTGGACGTGAATCTCGGATCTCTATCCGATATGATCGATAAGGGAACTCCGTGAAGTCTTACTATTTCTGAAACATACAAGTTTGCCAACTTGTCTAGGGAGTAATCCACTCATACAGGTATAAAGTGGGCTGACTTTGTGAGTCTATCAACCACTACCCAAACAACATCTTTCTTGCTCGGAGACAACGGTAAACCCATTACAAAATCCATGGTGATACGGTCCCATTTCCATTCGGGGACTAACATAGGCTGAAGTAAACCCGAAGGCACTTGGTGCTCAGCCTTTACTTGCTGACAAATAAGACATCTTAAAATGAACTCTGAAATGTCTTTCTTCATTTTCGGCCACCAATACTATTGCTCCAAGTCACTATACACCTTTGTACTTCCCGAATATACAGACAGCCATCCGTTATGTGCTTCGTACAAAATTCTCTGAATAAGCCCCTCTTTCTTCGGTACACAAATTCTATCTCTAAACATCAAGTATCCATCAGAATTAATCCGAAAGTCGGATTCAGCATCTGACTCGCATTGAGCTCTCTTGATTTGCAACTCACTATCTTCTTTCTGAGCCTCAAAGATCTCTTGAAGAAATATTGGTCCAACTCTCGACTCAACTAAAAGGGAGCCATTTTCGGATAAGGATATCCTTGAATTCAATGCTCTTAAAATAGATAGAGACTTCCTGCTCAAAGCATTGGCAACTACATTCGCCTTTCTTGGATGGTAGTTGATGACCAACTCATAGTCTTTTATCAACTCTAACCATCTTCTTTGTCCTAAGTTCAACTCTTTCTGCGTCATCAAGTACTTCAGACTTTTGTGATCGATAAAAATCTGACAATTTTCACCATATAAATGGTGTTTCCAAATCTTCAAAGCGAAGACTATGGCGGCCAATTCTAGATCATGCGTCAGATAATTTTTCTCATGAGGCTTCAACTGTCTGGAGGATTAAGCAATCACCTTGCCTTCTTGTATGAGTACACATCCCAATCCATTTAAGGATGCATTGCTATAGACTATAAATTATTTCCCTGATTCGGGTTGTACTAAGACTGGAGCTTCTGTCAACACTACTTTCAACTTCTCGAAACTTTGTTGGCATCGTTCTGTCCACTCAAACTTCACATTTTTCTGCAACAGTTTAGTCATCGGGGTTACGATTATGGAAAACCCCTTGACAAATCGTCTATAGTAGCCAGCTAGGCCCAAAAAACTTCTAATCTCAGTAATGTTCTTAGGCGGCTTCTAGTCCATTATGGCCAAGATTTTACTGGGGTCAACTCGGACTCCATCCCTCGAGACAATATGTCCCAGGAATCCTACTTCCTTGAGCCAAAATTCACTTTTACTGAATTTGGCATATAGCTGATTCTCTCGCAGGATCTGTAAAACTGTCTGTAGGTGTTCAGCATGCTCTTTCTCATCTTGGGAATAAATCTGTATGTCGTTAATAAAAATGACTACAAACTTGTCGAGGTATGGTCTAAAGATGCGGTTCATTAAATCTATGAACACCGAAGGAGCATTGGTCAACCCAAAGGGCATGACTAAAAATTCATAATGCCCATACCTCGTTCGAAAGGCCGTCTTAGATACATCTAAGTCTTTCACTCTCAACTAGTGGTACCCTGATCTCAAGTATATTTTGGAGAACACAGTCGCTCTTTTCAATTGATCGAGCAGATCATCGATCCTAGGCAATGGGTACTTATTCTTTGCTGTTACTTTATTAAGCTGATGGTAATCTATGTACAATCTCATGGTACCATCTTTTTTTTTCACAAATAAAATCGGGGCACCCCATGGTGAACAACTTGATCTTGCAAAGCCCTTATCTGTCAACTCTTGCAACCGTAACTTCAACTCTTTCAACTCTGATGGAGCCATTCTGTAAGGAGTAGTGGATATCGGTACAGTACCGGGAGCTATTTCAATGTTGAACTCAATCTCTCTAACTGGCGGTAGTCCGGGTAATTCTTCGGGAAATACATCCACATATGCACATACTACCGGTACTAACTCAATTTTTAGCTCTGTCTCCTTATCATTCAACACGAAGGCCAAATATGATTCATAACCTTTTCTTAAACATCTCCGTGCCATCATATGGGAAATTATCACTGACGATTTATCTTGTTCATCTAATTCAACATGAAGAGTATCCCCATTCTCACATCTCATCTCAATGCATTTCTTCCCACAATTAACAATTACATTATGAGTAGTCAACCAGTCCAGTCCAAGAATGAGGTCGAATTCATCAAATGGTAATAACATAAGATTTGCTTTAAAGCAATGACCTCTAATCATCAATGGACAATCTTTACAAACTTTATTAACTAACACACCCTTGCCTAATGGATTAGACACCTTAATTACAAATTCAGTGGTATCTATAGGCACGCTCAAACTGGATGCTAATTTCATGCAAATGTAAGAGTGCATGGATCCGGGATCTATTAAAGCAATAACTTTAGTATTGTTAGGAGAAAAGGTACTCGTAATAACATCAGAGAAGACGCCTCTTCACGAGCGTGAATGGCATAAGTCCTTGCAGGTGCTCTACCCCGGGTCTCACGGCTTGGTCTCTCGGGTTACCTCTTTCACTTGCCCCACTTCTCGTGTTTCTCTGCGGTCTCCCTCTAACCATACTCCCAGATTTTAGGTCCTGAGATCTTCCTTCTTTCGTCGTCTCGAGACAATCTTTTATATAGTGGTCTTGCGAACCACATCTAAAACATGCATTTTCATGTGCCCATCATTCTCCCAAATCATGTCTGCCACACTGTGGGCATTCAAATTTGTCGGATCTAAAATTTTTGATACTTGCAATTGAAGTCGTTTGTACTTTGTTCCCTGAATATTGTTTACTTTTGTCCTTCTTAGAGAACCCGGTGGAAGTAGCCGATTGGGTAGGGAAATCTTTTGATTTCTTGTGTGAAGATTGGAATGACTTATTCCACGGTCTCTTTCTAGAGTCACGAGACTCCATTTCAGACTTTTCTTCTCTTTTATTAGCTCTTCTGCTTTACAAGCTCTTTCTACTAACACGACAAATTCTTTTAATTTTAGGACAGCAACAACCAGTTTGATGTCCTCATTCAACCCATCTTCAAACCTTTTACTCATAATAGCCTCTGTGGATATACATTCGCGAGCGTACTTGCTGAGTCGTACAAACTCACGCTCATAATCTACCACTGACATCTTGCCTTGCTTCAGCTCTAGGAATTCCTTTCTCTTCTGGTTTACAAACCTCTCACCGATATACTTTTTCTTAAACTCTTCTTGGAAAAATTCATGTGACCCTTTCTCTCGGTACAATCGACACAAAGGTGTTCCACCATTGGTAAGAAAAATCTCTTAAGAGAGAGATTACACACTTCATGCATTCTTCAAAGGTACATGACAACTCATTAAATACCCTGATGGTATTTTCTAACCAGAATTCAGCTCTTTCTGGATCATTCTCTTTTCTGGCCCGGAGTTCTTCTGCCCCATGCTTTCGGATCCTATCAATTGGGGTTTACCTCCTCTTACCACCTCTACTACTTAAGGGGCCACTAGAGTAGCTTGTGGAACAGGTGGGGGTGGAGGAGGTTGTGCGTTCGGGTTCACCCAAATGAACTCTGTATACCATGTGTTCATCATGTGGAGGAAGACTTCTCTAGCCTCTTCTCTTCCCCTTTGACTCACCATAGTGGGTCTATTCTCATTTTCGCTTGGCACTGTCCCTTCAACGGGAGCCGACACATTACTTTCTACGTCATCTACCACATTCCCTTTGGAATCCATTTCTATATGTATAAACATAATTTAAAATCATCAGGAGTCGTCACACTATCAATATAGAAACATTCTTACGTATGGCATGTATAGCTAGACTCATGCTCATGCTATGTTAGTCCTAAAACTGACTAAACCATAGTTTTGATACCACTGAATGTAACACCCTGCACCCAAAACCGATACTGGATCTGGATACGAGACATTACTATGCTTGAACATGTACTTATGAGCTATAAAATTTCGTTACAACTAAAAAATTTCACTTTCTTAGTCAACACATACATTACAAAGGCCTACGGGGCCTTAAACTCGTGTCTGAAAACTTTCAGAACTAAATCAAATAATTCATTTTTGAAGCAGGGTTCACATGCCCGTGTGACTTGGAACACGCCCGTGTACCCTTAAGCATGTCCATACCCTCAAACCGTGGGAAGCTACTGACTATTTTCATACGGCTTAAACACACCCGTGTCTTCCAACTGTGGGAGGCTACTGACTAATTTCACACGGCCATGATACGCCCGTGGGCTTAGACCGTGTGCTAATCCTTGATATACTAACTAAATCAAGATGGTCTGGGCATACGCCCATGTCCAACACGTGTGTATAACACGACCTATACACACGGACGTGGAATTTAGCCGTGGCCTATTCTGATTCATAATACTAAGGTGCAGGGTTAACACGACCTTGACACACGCTCGTGTGTCCAACCGTGTGGGCTTTTATAGGCTATTTACCAAGCCGTTAGCCACCCTGAAATGAAGATCATATCCATACACAATTCAAAGATGCAATAACAACCCAATTTTATGAATAATACTACATGCTTCATTGATCTCAATAAACATAAATACTTAGTCAAATTTGGCCAATCACTTAGCCATATACATAAGAATAACAAACTTGATAGCTTTTACAAAGGCCCTTCTAAAAACATGTCCACAAAATGAATGTTTCCTATACATGCCATACTTAGTAAAGTAACTTGGCTATACCGAAATATGAGTTGATAGTGTGCTACGAGCTTCGACTCCGATGATCTACAAATTAGCTTGGTGGGACTACATAGAAAGAAACAATCAAATACATAAGCATTTAGCTTAGTAAGTTTGCATGTAAAGCACATGTCATTAAGCTTGCTTAATAAAAACCATTTAGCATAACAATAGTATCGTAATTTCAGCTCTAAAGCTTACTTACTCATACTTGGTTCTTACATGTCTCATGATGCTCACTATACTTATTTTTGTAAAGTAAACATGATACCTGTGTCACTTGATCACATTGATCAGCGTACTTAAACAATAATCATTATGATCTCTAATTCTTCGTTCATAACATGAGTAGTATTTAATTCATTTTGATGCTAGCTTTGCTTTCTTAGCCCTCTTGTTACCTCATTATAACCTTACTTGTTTGCCCGATGAACTTCTACAAATACCCGAGGATACTAGATCTCTTCCCACTTAACATGCCACCAAAGCCATATCTTAGGCATGGTCTTACATGGAATTTCTCATCTTGGTTTCAAGGCCATGTCTTGACATGGACTTACATGAAGTCTTGCCCTTGATATCTTACTCAATGGCAAGCTTGCCTTGGACTTATATGATATCTTGATCAATGCCAAGCTTGCCTTGGACTTACATGATATCTTGATCAATGCCAAGCTTGCCTTGGACTTACATGATATCTTGATCAATGCCAAGCTTGCCTTGGACATGATATCTTGATCAATGCCAAGCTTGCCTTGGACTTACATGATATCTTGATCAATGCCAAGCTTGCCTTGGACTTACATGATATCTTAATCAATGCCAAGCTTGCCTTGGACTTACATGATATCTTAATCAATGCCAAGCTTGCCTTGGACTTACATGATATCTTGATCAATGCCAAGCTTGCCTTGGACTTACATTATATCTTGTGTGGTATATCGGGTATCTTGGGGAATTCATATTCAATAGGGGCTTGCTCATGTTTAATTTCTTTGTTCACAAAAATGATAGGCATTACAAAATAACAATATATATTATACTAAGCAATTCAATGATAGTGATCATAAAGCTTAGAAATCATACAAACTTACCTCGTTTTCAAAATGAGTTAGTTCTTCGGTTTAGTCCACGACTTTATCCTTTCTACGATTAAGGTGAATTCTCGTCTCCTCTTGCTCTATAATATCAAATTAGCTCATTTGAATCATTTCATTAATATAAGCATCTCAATAGTCCTACTTAAACAAAATTACCATTTTACCCCTAGATTTTGGCAAAATAACCATTTTGCCCCTAGGCTCGGAAATTAATTCTAATCACATTTTTATCTTCAACAAGCCTAGGCAAACATAATGCTCTTAAAGCTATCATCAACAATCAATATTTCACATACTTACTGCCAAGTTCATAACCTTTTCATTAAGGTCCTATTTATTGTCCTCATGCTAACACCCTTTGTTAAAAGTTGTTCATCTAACAACTAAGACTCAAGTTCTTCCTTAAAATGTGGCAAACAACTAAAGTAGCTCTCATGGTAAAACTCTAAACCTTGCACAACATTGCACAATAGTCCCCTCATTTGAAAGCTTAAGCTTTAGGGATCTCAAAAGTACAATTATTTTCAAAAAAAGTTCACTAGAACACTTACTTGAATGGATGAGAGTTTGCTAAAATTTTTGAAGGTTTCTACCCCTTATTTGCTGCAAATTTTCAGTGGAGGATGATAGGAGAAAAAGATAATAACTTTTCTCTCCTTATTCTATTATTAAAAGTCAAATTAGTCCACCTACTACTACTAACTTTGACACTAATTGAAAATTTTGTCTCCCATGCTCTCTTATGGCCGGCCAAGCCTCTTTCAAAGGCTAAATTGCCTTTTAAATACCCCCATTTAACAATCCATATCCATTTGGTACTCCTAGCATATAGAATGGAACTTTCGTACTTTATGCGATTTAGTCTTTTTTCACAAATTAAACACGAAAACGTTAAAATTAAAATACCAAAATTTTAATGCTCATATGCTATCATGCTCTAACTCATAATATATCATGAAAATAATTTCTTCGATCTCAAAATAGTGATCCTGATATCACTATTCCGACTAGCCCCTAAATCGGGTTGTTACATTTTTTCCCAAATCAACAGCACGTTCGCCCTTCATCTTCGTCTCGGGTACGTTTTCTTTTTTTACCTTTTTTTTCTCCTTCCTCATAAATTCATAACTTTTCTTGTATAAAACTTCATAACTCTTCTCATGATCATCTTTGATTGTCAAAATCTGTTATGGGTCTCTGACATATTTCTTTGTTTCCTTGGCTTATGAAACTGAGGCATCGACTGTTCAATAATAAAAAGGGAACATAAACATAGAATGAGAACAAAGAAGTAAGCTGAAAAAAATATTTGAAAATCAATGCACATTTTATGTGATAGATTAAGAAAAGTTGTTGTTAGTGTTTCACATTGAATAGGATTATAACGTGTAACTTACCTAGTCTTATGAACTGTTATTACCAGCTTAGGTTGCTTCGACTCTTCATTTTTTTTGAAGTACCCGCGTCTGACACTCTGTTTAGCACATTGATTTGAGGATATGACCTCTAAACATGGAATAACTTGGAAAAATCTGAACTTGCGTAGGATGTATACCTATATTCAACACTCACACGTAAGTTCAAGTAACATAATTAGCAGCCATTTATTGGCTAATCATTGCATTCTCTTGCTATTTTCAACTTCTTTAGAGCATGCCTTGGCCACCCTCTTACTGCTACTAGGTTTTATGGTTGCTTTTGGCCTTTTTATTAAGCTCATTTGGCAAGGGGATGAACTTGTTGTAGCATCTTCATTATCATTCAAAATTTTTCCTTAAAGGTCAACTTGGTTATAAGTGTGCCTTTTTGTTTTTTTTTTTAGCACATATTGCTATTTTTTGCATGATCCAAGATGCTAGAGGAAGGACAAGCAAAGGATTCACATGAGACTTAATTGGAGACTACATTACTTGGACTTAGGTGTAAGTGTCAAATATGTTATGTATTTGACACTGACACTTTCAATTCTTTTCATGTTTTTTCATGTATTTGGTGGATCCTTGGAGGGTCATGTCCCCATACTTGTGCCTATATGTGTTACATATGGTGGTTTTAATTAATTATTCGATCAATTTTCCTTTTATTTTATGTTCTCATTGATGAATTCATTCTTTATGTGTTAGCACCTAATGATTAATATATTCTGTACTAGTTGTTTTTAGCTCTAGCAGGTATTCCATCCTTAAACTATTTGCTTAGAGAGGGACTAGTAGAGCTAGCAAGTGTAGTTCAGATTCTTTGAAACCTATTTACAGTTGATTGTGCAGAAGTGCAAATTTTACTAGTGATACATGAATTTCTGGTGGATGATGGTCACATGTAAATCCATTGATGTTAATTTAGGCATCAAGTATGTGCATGCCAAATGCTCTCATGTTCTATTCTATCTAATTCTTGCACTTGAGGTGTGTGGTGGGGACACAGCCGATTTGTGGTTCATAGTTCCAATCTTTCTGCATGATGGAGTTAGTATTTGTTTTGAACTTGAACAATCAAATGTCTTATGTTTCTTTTACTTGCCCAGGGTGCAAAGAAAAGGTGGGGATTTAAAGGAATGCCGGCATCTCATGGTGCATCATTATGGCATCGGAGTTCTAGTTCTACTAGTCAGAAGGATGCTCCTAGAAAGGTTTGTGTAGCTAGTTTGGTTTGCAATGCCTTAAGGATATTCTGGAATACTTGATGTAATCTGCTTGTTCTTTTTTTTCCTTTTTTAATATATATATAGCTAGGCCTTGGGATACAAAATAGGCAATAACACTGCACTTGAGCCTCGGGGTAAAAGTCCCAATCTTTGTTAAGATGCCTTCTTGGAGGCATCTGAATTCTTCTAATTTAGAAGTTTATTATTTTCCTTATTTATACTTTATTGCATTGATGTGGTCGTATGATGAGATAGTTTTTATCTTGTAGATATTCAATTATATCTTTGTTTTTCTATTTATACATGTCCCTTTTTAATGGAAATATTCTAACCGGTAGATGTGCTTGTGGATACTTTTTGCATATTATTTCCATTCAAGATGATAACTTCTTAAGCTTTAGTGAGACAAATATCTTGAATTCTAGCTGACATTCTAGTTCATCGTAGAAATTGCTAGTAGAGCATCTTTTTAGGTGTTTAAGCATGATAAGAATAAATCCCAAGATAGTTGAATAAGTAATTACTCCTTTCCCATATAGCTTAAGCTTCTTTATTTGTGAAGCTTCCATGTGGACACATCACACAGTCATGTTCATTTGATTGGTTCATTCTTGTAACAAGATTTGTTTTTTTCCCTACACCTCTTACTATTTGTGCAAGCTTTTCAGTTATATTTCTCAAAAACACTGAAGAAGTTATGTTTATCTGAACTAACAACTTTATTGTTGAAAACAAAATCATTAGGCATATTACAACTTTCTGTGCAGGATTCTTTTCTTGCCTTTGTTGATATGATTGATCCAATCCAATAATTTGATTTTATTCTGCATAGTTATTTTGTGTTGACTTTTTCCTGATGTTTTTGACTGATGTAATTAATTGAGGGGAAAAATGGTTTTGCAAACTCTAAAGTTGATTACTACTCAGTTCTAATTACGAAGTCATTGATGTTGTGGTTTTACTATACTTTTGCATGGAGCCAGGTCAAGGCATTGATGCATTATCGCATTGATGCATTGTCAACCTAATCTTCATTACAACTCTTGTATCCATTTGTTTATCAGTTTTTACCATATGGATCGCCCTTGAGTCATAATTGACAAGCAATTATTGTTATGTAGGTATTTAAAGGAAAAAGATGCAGGCGTATGGGTGCGAAGACGAGAACGATTAAAATGTGTGGGTATACAAGATAGATCCTACAAGGAATTTGATGTGGGTGAGGGTCGGGTATGGTTTTCTTATCTTAAGTGCTTAAGCATTTTGAATGGAAAAATCGGAGGCTATAGCCTTTGCACATGATTGCAAGCTTCCAAATCCGATGTTTGTCATAAAAATAAGGGACTAACCCTTTCAAAGGATGGGAACAAATTACATTGCATCCAAGTTCTTAACCATCTAATCTGTTGTATTCTATATAGCTTTTTATTGGTAGTATTGTTTAGGAGTTGGTTATTGTTTACAGGTCCCGGTGCTAAAGGAACTTTGTCTTCATAAAGGATTACATTTACAAGAAACCCGATGTTTCAATGCTTATGTTCCCCACTTATTTTGCAGTAGAAGATGAGGATGGAACAAATATAGGGCCCCTGGTTGCTGATATTGAAGAGGTAGATCCATTTATGGTAGCCGATTGACGTTGGGCGGAGTTTGAGTTGGTTGTAGGATGACAGATTAATTTACGGACCAGTTAACTTGCGGAATAGTAAGAAGTTGGTTTGTGTCCTAGTTATTTGGTTTTAGGAAGGAAGTAATATGAGATAATGGTTATAGAGTTGAAGGTTGATGTATGAATTTTTGAAGCAAATTGACCATTGATTTTTCTGTAACAGGAATGGAGTTATTTTAAATAGTGAGTTATTTTTAAAGCAAATTAATTATTTCTAATATTTAAATTTTTTGTAGAGTAATTAAATTATTTGTTTCAATAATGATATTTTAGCACATATATGTATTGGAATTTAAAATAATAAAATAAATTATATATATTTTATAGTATTATATATTTTGATTTTTAATTCATATAATAATAATTATATTAATCATGTTATTAAATTATATATAATAATAATTATGTTAAGATATGATTAAATTATTTATTATTTTATTACATTATTTTCAATAATAACCTTATTAAAATTTAATAACAATAACAATAATCATCTACTTTAAAAAAATCTGCTAAGGGTATTCTAGTCATTTCAGTTCTTTTCCTTATACTATTACAACATCATTCCATTCAACCAAACACAAGATTACTATTACAGTTCTATTCCATTCCATTCAACCAAATAGTTAAATTACTTATTACAACTCTATTCCATTACAGCTCTATTCAATTACAGCTCTATTCCATTACAGTGAACCAAACATAGTGTAATTGTTGCAAAACAGAATGCTCAGTAATGAGCACCCGGGCAGAGACACGGGCGTGTGTCTTACCTGTGTGGACGGCATGGCCTCGAACACGAGCGTGTGCCCTAGCCGTGTGAAGTCTGTACCTATTTTATGAAAAATTATGAAAATTTAATAGATCACACGGCCTAAGAACATGGGCGTGTGACTTGGCTGTGTGACCTCAATTTGATGATGATGTCATAAACAAAAAGCTCCATAATTTGACCACGGCCTGAAACACGGGTGTGTCTCGAACCCACACGGGCGTGTGACCCCTTTTTCATGAAAAATTTTCAAAGTTTTCCAAAGGTTTCCAAAGTTCTCGGTTTAGTCCCGAACCACTTCGATGTATGTTTTGGGCCTCGGAGGCTCATTTTAGGGACGATATGTAAGTTTTTGAAAAGTTTTAAATTTGAGTGGAAATTCATTTTTCGGTGTTGAATGTTTTCTTGTGAATAAGTCTAGTAATGCCTTGTATCCTATCCCGACGTCGGATACGGGTAAGGGGTGTTACAATTAAAACAAGTTTAACTCAAAGGTTAAGTTCCTAATTGCATAAACTTGTCATTTATTCCAAAAAAAATCATAAAAACACAATAAAAAACTAGACTAATTGTCAAATCTAATAATTGTAGGAATTAATAAAAAGCATTATAAACTACTCGAGAATAAGCTTTTTTAAGTGAATAAAGAGCTTAATTTTTGTATGTAAATACGACATATCAAACTCCCCTTGTAACACCCTTTGCCCGTATTCAACACCGGAACCGGGTACGAGACATTACTGGACTTGTCTCACTTAAACATGCAACTTTGGGCTATAAAATTTCATTCCAACATAAATCTTCTCATTCGTTGACATACCATCCTTATTATGGGCCTACGAGGCCCTAAACATATATTTAGAAGGTTTTGGAATTAAACCGAAAACTTTTACGCACTTAGAAAATTTTTGCCTAAACAGGGCCACACGCCAGTGTGGAATGGAACATGCCCGGGTGGGCAGGTCGTGTGGTCACACACGCCCATGTTCCTAACCCATGTGGAAATTATTTTCTAATTCAAACCTACAGGGGTTTTCACACGGCCAGACACACGCCCGTGTCCCTCACACGGCTTCGACACGCCCGTGTCTTAACCCATGTGCCAAAACCATGACATTTTGTTTATGACGTCATCACCTCACTATGGTCACACGGCCAAGGCACACGCTCGTGTCCTTAGACCGTGTATCGAATTAAATTCCTAGCTTTGGGTGTAGACTTCACACGGCCTGGGCACACACCATGTCTATGGCCGTGCCTCCCACACGGTCGTGTCTTTGCTCGTGTGTTTATTACTGAGAATACTGACTTGTAAACCTTGCATACAAGGGGACACACGGCCGATCAACATGCCCTTGGGGCTGACCGTATGTCACACACGGCCTAGACACACGCCCGTGTGTCTACCTGTGTGGACATTAAGAAGGCTATATTCCAAGCCAAATGCCACCCTACATAGCAACCATACTTGTACCAACTCAAACCAAGCATCCACACAAGCATAAACTTCATGATTCATCATCAATGAATATATATATACTTGTCAAGTATTGGCCCAATTTCAATGACCATTTACAAAATGAGTTTAATAACATAAATAGCCAACACTTTGGCTAACTACTTTGACATAACAAAACATCCAAGTCCTATACATGCCATACTCAAAATAAGTCTAACTTGTTATACCAAAGAGATGTCGATAGTGTGATTTCCAAACTCCGACATCCCACGATCCTCGAGTTATCTTGGCAATACTACAAGGAAAAGGGAAATGAGAGGGGTAAGCATAAAGCTTAGTAAATTTACATGAAAATAAATAGCAACGATAAGTTCATAATAATATCCATCCATGGAATTAGATAACCACACACAAAGTTATAGGCTCTTTGCCATAACTTACTCGTACTTGCCCTTATCTAGCACATACCATGCCACATTTCGTAAATGTTCCTCGTGAATTACTCACAGATACCTGTATTCACTCAGTCACATAGCTTTAATACAAATCTCATTTCTATTTCCAAGCTAGTCTATTTATCCCATTAAATCACTAGGGATACTCAAGGATACATATTCATTATCATTGATATAAACACGAAGCCAATGCCACATCCCAGATGTGGTCTTACATGGGATTACCTCTGAATACCGATGCCATATCTCGGATATGGTCTTATACGGAACCTCACATCAAGTATCGATGCCATATCCCGAATATGGTCTTATACGATTCTCACATTCAATATAGGAGCCATATCCCAAATATGGTCTTATACGGGATTTCAATTCGGTGTCGAGGCCATATCCCGACATGGTCTTACACGAGACCTTATCCATCTCAACTTTTCTCATCTTTTTCATCTAACACCAAATTCTCAATTTCATATAATATCATGTATCATTATAATATCAAACATTCTCAAACGTACTAGCATAAATGTTGAATTTATCACTTACAAAATTACCTCGATTTCAAAATAAGCTAGATTATCGATCTAATTTAATAGCAAATTAGCTCAGTTTAATTATCACATTAATAATTGCATTTCAATAATCATGCTTTGGCAAAATTACTATTTTGCCCTTAGACTTTTGTAAAATGACCATTTTACCCCTAGGCTCGGTAATCGATTCTAATCAAATTTCTACTTTTAACGAGCCTAGATGAACATTTATTTCTCTTATGGCTATCATCAAAACCCAACATTTCACACATTTATAACAAATTTTACAACCTTTACAAAAAGGTCCCATTAGGTGTTTTCATGGAAACACCTTCACAAAACTTGTTTATCTAACAATTGAGACTCATTTTCTTCCATAAAAATGCAGAAAAAAACATAAATGCTCACATGGTAAAACTCTAAGCTTTCAACCATTTTACAAAATAGTCCCCTCTTTAGATAGCTTAAGCTTTAGGGGTCCCAAAGTACAAATATAATCAAGAAAAACCATTAAAATTACTTACTTGTAAGGAGAAGAGCTTGCTGAAATTTTTGAGCTCTCAAACCCTTTATTTGCTACTAATTTTGGTAGTAAAGGAAAGAAGAAAAGATGATACTTTTCTTTTCTTTATTTTTCTCTTATTTTATTTATTAATCACCGAACACCACCAAAACATTGACTAATTTAATCATCTTGTCTCCCTATGGCTGACTATGACCTTTAGAAAGGCCTAATTTCACTTTAAGGGCCTCCACTCAAGATTCCATAGCTAATTGGTACCTCTAGCTTGTAAAATAGAACTTTCGCTCTTTATGCGATTTAGTCATTTTTCGCGATTAAGCATGCAATCGCTAAAATTAAAGCATCAAAATTTTCATGCACCTATGTAATCATACTCTAAGTCATAAAATAACATAAAAATTATTTTCTTCGACCTCGGATTAGTGATTCTAAAATCACTATTTGACTAGCCTCTTAATCGGGCTGTTACACCCCTACACTTAAGTCTTTGCTTATCCTCAAGCAAACACATAAAACATGAAACATTTAATACAATGACCCTTGAGTATTGATGACTTATAAGACATGGTAAACAAATATGTACAAGTATGGAACTCTTCTAGTATAGAAATTAAGGATGATACATGGATAATATATAACTCCTAAGGTAAATTTAATTAGTTCAAACAGTTATAGAGCAAATAGATATAGAGGGAATTATGAAAAAAAACACCATCTTTCATGTTATTCCATCAAAATAACATATGTAGGTACAATGTTTATACAAAAGAAAGAATTCAAGTCATTCACTTTTCATACATATATGCAAATCAAGAATTTATGTGCAAAGAATGTCTAAGTCGCATAGGACTTCTAGGCTTATAACATTTTGAGGTTATAGGATGAACTGAGTTCAAAGAAATGTTAGCTTCACAATGGCTTAAGCATTGGGAATTATGTAGCACATTATATTGTTCCCAAATCACCCCCAAAGATTTTCAATATTCTCACCACTTTATTTCTCCTTCTTTCACCTCCCTTATTTCTCCACAAAATTAGAAGACACAATCCAATATTCATGAGTATTGTAAGCTAGCAAGAATAGTGCATTATGAAGCCAAAAAAAAAAAATTCATTTTAAGCTCAAGGAAATTTTAACTTTTTCATGCATTTCACAACTAAACCACTCTTTTCACTCACAATGCTTTTCACACGTTCAGTGTTTTTTTAATCACTCACTATGCTTTTATCCCCCCATATTTCTTTTACTCACTCAAAAAAATTTTATTTAATCACTTTCTAAAGTAAGACCCTATACTCACTATATTGAACCAAGACGTTTTTACATAACCCTCAATGTCTATGGCCCAATGTCCAATTCAAAGTGCAATTTCAATAAATGGGATAGAGAAAAAAGTTGAGTATCATACTCATTTTAGGCTTATAGTCTCAAAAATAGAGGCCCATCAAGAAAGATACATTAAGGCTCGAATACGAGAACTACAGGCATTATAACATACATAGGTAATTCATTTGGCACTAGCTATGCAAACAATACCTTAGCTCATCCTTAGACATTTAAATGAACAAATATTAAAGTCATGCTTCCATTCAAAACATGTGAATGACATCAATTCAAAAGAATTTCATATACATCAATCTACACATCTACTCATCATATGGCACAAAGTCAAACATTTCTACATATGGCACAAAATCAAGCATTTCTACGTATAAAAATTACCTCAACCCTATTATACGATTTAACTAAGTGAACTAATAAATCTAAACTCTAAAAGAATAGAATTTATTCTACCATTATACCAAATTTGCATACTAAACAAGAATTTACATACATGACAACATGCAAATAAACCAAACATCTCAAAAGCATTATACTCAATCACTATGCATTATTCCAAAACAAAGCAAAGCGAAATTCAAAAAAAAAAAAACTTGGCATTTTTATTAAAACTATAAAATAAACACACAAGCACACAAAATAAAGAAATTTACAATCCAACGTAAACCCCTCCACATTTAAATCATATGTTATCCTCAAAGTGTTCCCAACTAAAAATAAAAGGATAGAACTCCCTCTATTTTCATGAATTAGAGTGAGGTAAAGTTGAAGTCATTCCTTTTTCATTGAAGCTCGAAAATGTCATGCAATCTTCGAATGGGTGATCTACATAAGAAAACAAAACAAACACACAAAAGAAAACATATACAAATTAAAAAAATAAAAACAAAATGAAAATAAAAACCAAGTTCAAAGTAGTATCATATTAAATACATCCCATAAAATACTAAACGAAATGTAAATTTAATCATCATCGAAGTCTAGCTTCGATTCCATAACTCTGTTCCTTTTTCCTTCCATGCTAGGGTTTTCTCAAAGGGGCCATGAATGGAATGATTGGCTTACTCACTAATGCTCGTATCATGGATGAAAACAACCTTCAAGAATGAATGCCTCATTGATGTTCTAACATTGAGGCAATGCAACGTAAGGATTCACCGACCACCATTATAAGACATCCCATCCTTGCTATTGGGTGTACTGATCGATATATGGCTATAGTGTCTACACCCACTGAATGAGAAACATTACTCCCGTGTCTCACCATGATTGTTGCCTTTTGATTGGCACGTTCCCCAGACTTCTTGGTCGGCAAAGAGGGTGTCACATCCATTTTTTTTCTTTCATCGTAAATTCCATTGTTTGATTTGATCCTGTTGTAACTTTTGGAATTGGCTATATAAGGTATCACCAGGTACACTTTTTGTAGAGTTGTGGAATTGTTCAGGTGGCTCAATTTTCACCCTATCTTTACGACATAAGTTTATGACTAGGTGTGGAAAATGTACATCAATTTTAGCTCAATTCACACACTTACTCATAAATTTGTGATTTCAGTAACCTAAGCATATTTTCTTTTTCTGCAAAATTCCATACAACAAAATAGCTCGAAATACATAAACGTTAGAAACATTTAAAGTAGGACATACATTAGAATATATATAAATTGCATACACATTTTAGCTATTGGAAACATGATTGTTTAGTTAAAAGAAAACGAAACATCAGTATTTGATTGGCATTTCCAAACTCTCTTATTTTCCATTAAAAAAATCATAATGGCGTTCATATCAGTATTTGAAAATGTTTTCCAACCTTGAACCTACACATAATCATCAAAGTATGAGACACCACAGTATTTACAAAATTCACTAGTGGATATGTCAACTCGCTCCTCTCGAACAAGCACTTTTTCACCTTTAGTATATTTTAAATTTGCATAAAAGTCTTACACCACAGGGATGACATTAGGTTTTTTCAGGAGAAGACAAAATTTGTACCAACCATGGTCCTTGGCTAAGTCCCAAAGTTCATTGCAAAATGTCGTAGTCGAATCAAAGCCACATTCAATAATATAGTTTTGCCTTGAAATTCTAGAAAATACGCTTCAACCTTTTTACTATTAAAATTTTTCTAATTATGATCTAGAAGCGAGGGTTCGATGGTTGGGTCTTAGCCTTTTTCTTACTTTTAAGGGCCATGGGCTCTAATTTATCTCACTAAATTTTAAACAAGCTAAAATATTTCCAACAACCAAGAATGTACTAACCAACTAACCTCACAAATAAAATATTGAGAAATAAACAATAACCTATGTCCTTAACTAGTTCTACAAATCAACTACTTATTCAAAATCACTCAAATATTTAAACAACTATGGGCATACAAACAATATGAACATTATGCAAAAATAACCCAAAACAATGATTCAAATAAGGATGTTGTAAGAATATATATATTAAAGCATACTAGAATGAAAAGTTAGGACCTCTTAACCTTAGTTTGTAGATTCAAAAAGAGATGCCACCACTTAATAGCTTCTTGTGTCAATCTTGAAGATGAATGCTAAAATTTGAAGAAGAAATAAGAACTAAAGTGCAGAAAAATTTTATGAGTGCATATTTTTGGAGAAGAGAAGAGATTTTGAACCCTATAATAAGAGAAAAGAGAATAGGAAAAAGTTTTGAGGGTATTAGAAACTTGAAAATTAAAACAAAAGTGATTAAATGGGAGTGAAATGACTAGTTTTAATGATTTTTCAAACTGGTCGCGATTTGGAAATTGGTTTTCTACAAAACCCGAAAATGGTGTTGCGACATCCAACCCAACTGTTATGACACTAAAGTCAGACTGCTAGCAAAATAGCGACTATACTAGCTTGGTGTCGCAACATGGGCCTCGATATTGGCCTTAATCCTCTTGACTTTGGACTGCCTACAATGTCGCAACATTGCCTTCCAATGTTCAGAAAAGAATCATAGAGTGTCCATCGCAACCTTATTGCCTTTGGGGTCACAATGTCACAAGGTGAGCATCACGAAACTAGCATCATTCTAAGCTAAAGTCCTTCATGTTTATAATAATAATACCCCAAAAACATAGTCCACATGTAAATTTTTGAAAAAATTAACCTAATAAGAAAATTATAAAGCTCAAAATCTAAACAAAAACTATCGAACTAGCAAAGCTAAAGTAATAAACAAGTTCATCAAAAAATGCATTTTTCAAAGTTTAAAAGAAATTTCCTGGGCAATCGGTCTCACCACCGAAGAAGAACTTCCATGGAGTCCTTAACACTTTTACTTGATGGTTGTTCGTGATCGATACGATACAAATCACCCTCATCAATCTAACATATTGCATCTGTCTTATCTTTGACCAATGGGACATCTATATAACAAACTACTTCATACCAAAACCAAGCCAACTCCATAACTTCTTATGAGGAATTATCAATTCAGTAACCATAAACTCAACTTCTTCTGAAGAAAGAATTGCCCGAACCTTATCTCCCTATTCTGTTTGAAAACTCATATACTCAAACATATTTTTAGTTAGCCCTTGGGTTTGGTTTTCTAAAAAAAATAGTTGGAAAATGTGTTGGCACATCCATATTTTCACTTAACGTTGGTTTAAGCTCAACTATTTCCTCCTTTAAAGCTACTTCAACTCTTAACTCTACATTTATGTCAATAGAATCAGCAAATTCATCCATGTCATCCAACATTGCACAACACACTTCAATTTCTAACTATTACTGAAAATTAACCATTGTGTTTTCATGTTCAAAATAATATGGGGGACCTCATTCTTAAGTAAAAAAGTGTCTGACTCTACATGCTCCTCCATCGAAACATTCACCTCCACTTGACATTGGATGGATTTTAAAATTAATTCCAATTGATTCTGCATGATTTTCATGGTGTCGTGGCGTGAAGACATGTCATCCCCAAGCATACCAATCTGAGTGGTAAGATGTAACATCCCAGATTAGGGCCTATGCACTATGACTAAAATTTTATGAAATAGTATGGCTTATGTGTTGTGAATGTGTTGTGTGCATTTTAGAACCTTGGAAATGCTTTAGAAAATATTAAGTCTTAAGAGGAAATATAAGGAAATGTAAGGAAATGAAAGGAAATGAAAGGAAATGTAAGGAAATGAAAGGAAATGTAAGGAAATGTAAGGAAATGTAAGGAAATATAAGGAAATGTAAGGAAATGTAAGGAAATATAACGAAATGTAAGGAAATGTAAGGAAATGAAAGGAAATGTAAGGAAATGTAAGGAAATGTAAGGAAATGTAAGGAAATGTAAGGAAATGTAAGGAAACTTGGAAATGATTTAGAAATGTTAAGTTTCAAAAAGAGGAAAGTTAACATTTTGGAAACCTAAGTAAAATAGGAAAGTGAACATTTTGGAAACCTAAGTAAAATAGGAAAGTGAACATTTTGGAAACCTAAGTTAAAAGAGGAAAGTGAACATTTTAGAAACCTAGGAAATGTCAAGTTTAAAGAGCCAAACGAAAATTTTTGGAAACTTAGAAATGACTTAGAAATGTAGAGTTTTAAAGTTTAAAGAGGAAATTAAGGCAATGTAGCCTTAAGAGAAAAGTATGTGAAATTTGACACACAATTGGGCTTGAAAAGTGGCTTGGAGATGCCACTTAGGGCCTCTGAAATGGCGCCACATGCAAGTGTATTTGGGCTGTGGATCGAGTCACTTAGGAAGCAAATAAAGAAGTTTTATTTTGCTACAAAGAGCGAGAGGTGGACGGCATGTAGGCTCTTAAAGAGGAGTTTTATTTCCTTTAGAATTTGGCTAATTAGGAGATAATTGTTGGATTAATTCTTTTGATAAAGTGATAATTATCACATAGGAAGAGTGGTGGCCAAGTAGGGGACTCTAGCCTAGTAATTTCGGCTATAAAAGAAGGCCATTCATTCATTCATTCATTCACTCTTCCTTTGTCAATTTCTTAAGCAAATTCTCCTCTCTCCGAAATTCCTATAATTTTATTCTTCCTTCTCTTTCTTTCTAATCCTTCCAAAACCCGAAAGTTGTGAGAGCATCATTTAGCCATAGCCAAATCTCGAAGGTTGAAGTGAAGGTGCAATCGATTCCTTCAAATAAGGGTAAGATCCAAGTTTAGTTTCCATTCTTTTATATTTTAGACTTATCGAAATTTAGGGACTAATTTTGATTATTAATCTTGGCGAATCATGGAAGGAGAAGTTCTTTTCTCGAAGGTACACCATAGGCCGCGTGTTCCCTAGTTATTCGGTGAATTTGGGATTTAAGATCCTTAAGGTAAGTGACTACGAATATTGGCCAAGACCCTATTTTTGTAGTAGATCTATTATTATGTGTTTTAAGCTGAAAACTAACCGATTCAAGGGATCTAGTGAGTAGCCGATTTCAAAGGGGGAAGAATACAAGTTTTCGAGATTTGATTTTTTATTTAATAGGCATTAAGGTAAGTACACAAATCCTACTAAGATTTGGTTTTATGGCCGAATAGGCCTTTGCTAAATATTACCATGTTGGCCGAATGTAGGCATTAAAAATCTATGGTAGTAGATCGGATTTCGGGATTTCAAGTGAAATCGTTAAGCGAATCAGGTGTGTACCCTACCCTAAGTTTTAATATGTTCATGGCTATGTTTTAAATTAAATGTGTTAATATGAAAGTGTAATAACGTAGCTAAGGTACCGTGTGTACCCCACACTACTTTTAATAAGATTCATGCCTATAATAAATATATGCATGTTTATAAGAATGTGAATATAGCTAAGGTACCATGTTATGGTACAAAGTACTTAGGTACGTTTCCTACTTCTACTAGGATTACGAAATATGTTATACTTAACATGTGAAAAGTGACATGAATGTGAATTTAAGCATGATATGCATGATATGAATAATATAGGGCATTCGGGTTATTTGAGAAAGGGGAAGTGAATGTGATGACTTTGTCTCACTATCTGAATGTGGTGACTTCGGTCACATTATCTGAATGTGGTGACTTCGGTCACATTATCTGAATGTGGTAACCGGTTACATTATCGAATGTGGTGTCTCATGACACAATTATCTCGGTGGCTATGCCACTAATTTTATATGGGCGATGAGCACGCCATCGCAATGACGCCTTCGATGGTGTGTAGTGGATGGAGGTTGATTTAGTAGTCCCTACTGTGCGGGATGGTAGGGTAGAGTGTAGCGGATGGCATATAGGTTTGGGTTCGGGATTGCATCATTATCTTGAATTATTAAATGTGAAATTATGATACGTATGAATATGATTTGTTATGCCTGAATTTGTTAAGACTTAGTGTTTGTGTACACATTGAGTCTGTTTGACTCACCCCGTTGTGGGAACATGTTTCAGGTGACGATCAGTGATGGACCGGGTTCGACAGAAGCTTAGGGATGGCCATGCACAGCAAGAAATTTATGACTTGGACTTTTATTTTATTTTAAGTAATTTAAAGTTTATTTTGGTTTTAATTTTGGAAATTATTTAATGTAATAAGGCCGTAGTAGCGTTTACTTTACTTTTATTTTGAGCATACAATCTTTATATTTATTAAAAGATTAATTAAAAATTAATTTAATTCAAAGCCCAAACGTTTTGTCACCTAAATCAAAAGAACTGTTACTAATGGAATAAACTTGTTTTCAACTCAAGCCCAACCCAAACCAATCTTTCTTTCAAAACACATAGATTTTTCCTAAGTACAAAAGAATTTGAAACGGTTTTCACCGGGGAACATACCAGATTCGGTCAAGGCTTGTGGGCCGGGTTTAGGGTGTTTCAGTTTGGTATCAGAGCCCAGTTTTAAACTCTCGGCCTTGGGTTTAAGGCCCAAAACATTTTCCAAAGTAAGCCCAAAAGGAATTTTTTGAAAAATTTTCAGGTTTTCTGGCATGGAACCTAAGTCTCCAACCCATGATCCACCGGTAAGTACTTCGACTTCAAGTGATTTGAATATGTGAAATGTATGGGCTTTTATGGCAATGTAGATTAGTCTGATAAGTATTTGAACCCCAGGACTAGTTTACCCCAACAAATACATAAGACTTAAATGTCTAATTAAACAAACCTGTGGTTGAGTCGCCGAGTTAGGGTGTAGCAACCATGGTACGCATGTCTAGGATTGGTTTCAGTGGGAGCTTGGTATTTAAGCAGTCCGTGTGACTCACCTCCTCTCCACTCGAATCCTACCTGGTGCGTAGCCTTGGTTCACTCTAACCAAGAGGACTTATACACGGGCTAAACCCCTAACTAAAACCCAAAAAGGACTAGCCGTATTTTTATGGAAACCCTAGTTTTAAAATTTCTAAATTACCCTCTTGATTTGAAAAAGATTATTTTTATAAATTTTCCTGAAATATTTCTGATTTACAAATTTACTAAAATACCCTAGTGGTAAAATTACAAAATGCCCTTGGTTTATGAAATTTCCAAATACCCACAGTTCTTATCAAAATTTCACTACTTTGCTTAAAGCAACCCTAAATTTACAAAATATCAACATACCTTGATTATGGAAAGAAATTTACGAAAATATCCCTGATTTGCAAAATGACCAAAATACCCTCAGAAGGGAAAATCAACGAAGTACCCTCAAATTAGAAATCTTCAAAAATGCCCTTGGTTTTAAATTTACCTTATTACCCTTGATTTCAATAAAATTTCCTCACTTTGTAAAAGTATTTAAAAACCCTATTTTGCGAAAGTCCAAAATACCCCGATTTGAAAATTTACGGAATTACCCCCGATTGACAAAATTACCAAAATGACCCTGATTTTCAAAATTTTTGCAACATCACCGATTTGGAAAAACAAATTCTCAGAAACAACCTTCAAGTTTTGTAAATTCTAAAATATACTTGATTTATTAAGATTTATAAATTTACCCTGGTTTATTATTGAAATACCCCTGTGATTTCAAAATTTCCCACAATACCCCCGGGATTTCAAAAATTACCAAAATACCTTTATTGACAACATCACCAAGGAACCTTATTTTGATGAATTACGAAAATACCCTTGTAGGGCAAATTACGAAAATACCCCGGGTAGTGGAAAAACAACAACAATGAAAACTACAACATTTCTCTGAATGAACGAGAGTTCATAATTGATTGATGGATGTATGAATGTAAAGACTGTGTGCATGTATGAATACGAAAGAACCACTCCTAAAATTCTTTTCATAAAACTTCTTCACAGTTAATCAGTGGAACAAAGTACTAATGCATAAAACTCTTTAATCAGATTAAATCGCGACGTTAGAAATGAGTTCTTGGGAATGTGAACTTAAAAAAAAAGAATTATGCCTAAGAAGTATGATGGCTCTATTAAGATCAGAGTGCACAGCAATAGCATAGTGTGGTGAGTTAGATTGTACGATTGTTCGTTAGTGAGTAATTTCGAGGACGAAATTATTTTAAGGGGGTAGAACTGTAACATCCCGGATTAGGGCCTACGCACTATGACTAAAATTTTATGAAATAGTATGGCTTATGTGTTGTGAATGTGTTGTGTGCATTTTAGAACCTTGGAAATGCTTTAGAAAATATTAAGTCTTAAGAGGAAATATAAGGAAATGTAAGGAAATGAAAGAAAATGAAAGGAAATGTAAGGAAATGAAAGGAAATGTAAGGAAATGTAAGGAAATGTAAGGAAATGTAAGGAAATGTAAGGAAATATAAGGAAATGTAAGGAAATGAAAGGAAATGAAAGGAAATGTAAGGAAATGAAAGGAAATGTAAGGAAATGTAAGGAAATGTAAGGAAATGTAAGGAAACTTGGAAATGATTTAGAAATGTTAAGTTTCAAAAAGAGGAAAGTTAACATTTTGGAAACCTAAGTAAAATAGGAAAGTGAACATTTTGGAAACCTAAGTAAAATAGGAAAGTGAACATTTTGGAAACCTAAGTTAAAAGAGGAAAGTGAACATTTTGGAAACCTAAGAAATGTCAAGTTTAAAGAGCCAAACGAAAATTTTTGGAAACTTAGAAATGACTTAGAAATATAGAGTTTTAAAGTTTAAAAGAGGAAATTAAGGCAAGGTGGCCTTAAGAGAAAAAGTATGTGAAATTTGACACACAATTGGGCTTGGAAAAGTGGCTTGGAGATGCCACTTAGGGCCTCTGGAAATGGCACCACATGCAAGTGTATTTGGGCCAGGGATCGAGTCACTTAGGAAGCAAATAAAAGAAGTTTTATTTTGCTACAAAGAGCAGAGAGGTGGACAGCATGTGGGCTCTTAAAAGAGGAGTTTTATTTCCTTTAGAATTTCAGCTAATTAGGAGATAATTGTTGGATTAATTCTTTTGATAAAGTGATAATTATCACATAAGAAGAGTGGTGGCCAAGTAGGGGACTCTAGCTTAGTAATTTCGGCTATAAAAGGGAAAGAAGGCCATTCATTCATTCATTCACTCTTCCTTTGTCGAATTTCATAAGCAAATTCTCCTCTCTCTGTCGAAATTCCTACAGTTTTATTCTTCCTTCTCTTTTCTTTCTAATCCCTCCAAAAGCCGAAAGTTGTGAGAGCATCATTTAGCCATAGCCGAATCTCTGAAGGTTGAAGTGAAGGTGCAATCGATTCCTTCAAATAAGGGTAAGATCCAAGTTTAGTTTCCATTCTTTTATATTTTAGACTTATTGAAATTTAGGGACTAATTTCGATTATTAATCTTGGTCGAATCATTGAAGGAGAAGTTCTTTTCCGAAGGTAGACCATAGGCCGCGTGTTCCCTAGTTATTTGGTGAATTTCAGGATTTAAGATCCTTAAGGTAAGTGACTATGAATATTCGGCCAAGACCCTATTTTTGTAGTAGATCTATTATTATGTGTTTTAAGCTGAAAACTAACCGATTCAAGGGATCTAGTGAGTAGCCGATTTCAAAGGGAGAAGAATACAAGTTTTCGGGATTTGATTTTTTATTCAATCGGCATTAAGGTAAGTACACAAATCCTACTAGGATTTGGTTTTATGCCGAATAGGCCTTTGCTAAATATTACCATGTTGGTAGAATGTAGGCATTAAAATCTAAGGTAGTAGATCGATTTGAGATTTCAAGTGAAATCGTTAAGTTTAATCAGTGTGTACCCTACCCTAAGTTTTAATATGTTCATGGCTATGTTTTAAATTAAATGTGTTAATATGAAAGTGTAAGAATATGGCTAAGGTACCGTGTGTACCCTACCCTAAGTTTTAATATGTTCATGGCTATGTTTTAAATTAAATGTGTATGTTTATAAGAATGTGAATATGGCTAAGGTACCATAATATGTTCATGGCTATGTTTTAAATTAAATGTGTATGTTTATAAGAATGTGAATATGGCTAAGGTACCATACTATGGTACAAAGTACTAAGGTACATTTCCTACTCCTACTAGGAATATGAATATATGTTATTTTTAACATGTGAAAAGTGATAAGAATGTGAATTAAGGCATGATTTTGCATATTGTGTATGAAATATGGGGGCATATGGGTTATATGAAAAGGGGAAGTGAATGTGGTGACCTAAGACCACAAACACGGTGACCTAAGACCGTGATATCTGAATGTGGTGACCTAAGACCACAGTAATCTGAATGTGGTGACCTAAGACCACAGAAATCTGAACGTGGTGACCTAAGACCACGAATGCGGTGACCTAAGACCGCGATATGGAGTGTAGCGGATGGAGGGTTGACTTAGTAGTCCTCACGGTGTGCAGGATGGTACGGGTGGTGTGTAGCGGATGGCATATAGGTTTGGGTTCGGGTTGCATCATATTGTTTAAATGCTTTATGAACATGTATGATATTGTATGCCTGAAATATTAAATTTTAGTGTTGGTTACACATTGAGTCTCATTGACTCACCCGTTGTGGGATTACTTTTAGGTGACGACCGGTGATGGACCCGCCTACAGATGCTTAGTGGAGGCCATGTGAAGTTCAGATTATTTGGACTATTTTACTTTAAGTATTTTGAATTTAAATTTTGGGAATTATTTGATGTAATAAGGCCTTAGTAGAATTACTTTATTCGCTTTTTAATGTACAAACTTTTATTTATTAAAAGATTAAGTAAATCTAGTTTTTTTTTAAAAAAATAAAGCTCAAACGTTTTGTCACCTAAAGTAAAGGATTTTTAATAATGAAATAAACTTGTTTTCATCTCAAGCCCAACCCAAAACAATCTTTCTTTCAAAACACACAAGTTTTTCCTAAGTAACAAAAGAATTTGAAACGATTTACACCGGGGAACATACCAGATCCGGTCAAGACTCGTGGGCCGGGTTTGGGGTGTTTCATAAGATGTGGGTCTTCAATATAATCTTCACAATACATATCCCCATCCAGATACAAATACTAGGATATGGATCATATGTCGAAGTATTACCTGACCACTCCTGGTTGCATCTGTCTATTCAATATGTGCAACCATAAGAATCATAGAAAGACTATAACAGCCCGTTTTTGGTCAAATCAGAACAATGATTTTGAGACCATAAATTCAAATTCAAAATAATTATTTTATTATTATTTTGAGTTCTACAGCATGATAGCATGGTTGTGTGAAAATTTCCTTAAGAACTTTTATTGTTTGAGTGCTCAATTTAAAAAATAGGATTGAATTGCATACTATTCAAAATTTGAGTTCTATAAGAAAAAGATATCAAATTTCCATGGTTTTTAAATATGGTGTCCTTAAATGGTAATTAGACCATTTGAAATTTGAGTGCACATTTATGTGCATGGTTAGGTAAATTTTTAATGTTATATACCAAGGTTAAATGTGTAATTTAGCAAATTATGTTAAATAAACTAAAGAAAATAGAAACAACATGCCTTTTATGTTCATCTTCCACCGAAACAAGCTAGGGAAAAACACCATTATTAATACTTGAAGTTTAGGCTAGTTTGGTTCATGCATGTGTCCAATTTTGAGGTTAGCTTTTAATGATTTCTATGTTTTTGTGATCGTTGCAGCTTAGTCTAGCAAGCCTAGGGACTAATTTGCAAAAATGTTAAAGATTTAGGATGTTGGCATTGATGAAAACATGTGTGTTTTGATGTTTCATGATAGATTATGAATGTTTGTTGTGAATTATACAAGTTTTGTTAACTGATTTTTAGCGAAAATGCGAATTAGGGATTAAATTGTGCAATGTGAAAACTTTATGGTTAAAATGTGAAATAAATGAAAAATATGGGCTTCTGGGGACCTAATTGATATTCTGCTAGCATGGGTTTGGGTGGAATTGCATGAATTTTTAAATTTATGAAATAAGGACTAAATTGTAAAAGTTATGAAATACTTGAGGTAAAAGTGTAAATGTGCTTTAATGAGTGTTTTGGACTAAATTGAATAGAGAGATAATTAAATAAGTTAGTTTTGATTATATTTGGATCAAGAAAAGCAAAATTCAGATCTAGATCGGGGGAAAAACAAAGTACTCGACTAATCTGAAACACCCCAAACCCGGCCCACGAGTTTTGACCGGATCTGGTATGTTCCCCGTGTAAACCGTTTCAAATTCTTTTGTTACTTAGGAAAAACTTGTGTGTTTTGAAAGAAAGATCGTTTTGGGTTGGGCTTGAGTTGAAGACAAGTTTAATTCATTGTTAAAAATCCTTTACTTTAGGTGACAAAACGTTTGGGCTTTGTTTTAAAAATAGATTTACTTAATCTTTTAATAAATAAAAGTTTGTAAGCTTAATAAATAAAAATAGAATAAAATAATTCTACCAAGGCCTTATTACTTGTAAGCTTAATAAATAAAAATAGAATAAAATAATTCTACCAAGGCCTTATTACATCAAATAATTCCCAAAATTCAAATTCAAAATACTTAAAGTAGAATAGTCCAAATATAAGAAATCAACTTCACATGGCCTCCACTAAGCATCTGGCATTACCGGTCCATCACCGGTCGTCACCGAAAAGTAATCCCACAATGGGGTGAGTCAATGCACTCAATGTGTAACCAACACTAAAATTTAATATTTCGTGCATACAATATCATACATGTTCATAAAGCATTCAAACAATATGATGCAACCCGAACCCAAACCTATATGCCATCCACTACACACCACCCGCATTCATCCTCGCACACCGTGGGGACTACTAAGTCAACCCTCCATCCGCTACACACCATCGAAGGCATCACTACAATGACGTGCTCATCGCCTCTTATAAAATTCGTGGTCTTAGGTCACCACATTCGATTATCGTGGTCTTAGGTCACCACATTCAGTTATCGTGGTCTTAGGTCACCACATTCAGTTATCGTGGTCTTAGGTCACCACATTTACTTATCGTGGTCTTAGGTCACCACATTTACTTCCTCTTTTCATAAAACCTATATACCCCAAATCATACATAACATGCATTAAAATGCCAAATTCTTATTTCACATTATTAACACTTTTCACATGTTAAAAATAACATTTATTCATAATCCTTGTAGGAGTAGGAAACGTACCTGAGTACTGTGTACCATAACATGGTACCTTAGCCATATTCACATTCTTATAATCATGCACATATTAATCATTGCCATAAATCTATTTATTAAAAAGTAGTGTGGGGTACACACCTGATTTGCTTAGTGATTCACTGAAATCTCGAAATCTGATCTACTGTCTTAGATCTCAATTCCTACATTCGACCAACCCTAATATATTAGCATAAAGCCTATTCGGCTATAAAAACCAAATCCTAGTAGGATTTGTATTCTTAAAACCTACCTTGTTGCCGATTGGGACACCAACCAATCCTGAAATCTTTGCTTTATTCCTCCTTGTATTTGGCCAGGCTTTGAATCAATTAACTTGGTTAGTTTTCGGCTTTTGAACATTTAAAGAACAGATCTAAATACTAATCTAGGCTTTATCCGAATATACATAGGTGCTTACCTTCCAAATCTTAAATCCCGAATTAGATCCTTGCTTCCTTAATGCTGTTGAAATTCCTATAACCATATGTTAGATTTAATCTAACATTAAAACGTAAAACATGGCCTTTGGCCGAATATACATATGTCTTACCTTAGATCCTTGAAATCCCGAAAGATACCTTCTTGTAGTTGACAATTCTTAAATCCCGAATACACCATTCCATAATTCGGCCAAAATCAATAATAGAGATTAGTCCCTAGATTTTCGATAGGTCTAAAATATGAAAGAATTGAAACCAATTTTGGATCTTACCCTTTTAAAAATCAAGAAGACCTTGTTAAAAGCCCTTAAAGAATCGGCCTTGATGATTAGATGATAAGGTTTCGGCTTTTGGGATTTAATGGAGAAGTCGGCTAGGGGTTCTCTTGGGGTATTCGGTTTCCACAAAAATAAAGAAGAGAAAACTTGAGAATTTTGGCAATGGTGGACTATAGATTCGGCTTAACAAATGAAAGAGAAGAGAAGAGAGGAGAGCATTAAGAAATTTGGCAGAGAGAAGAGGAGGAAGAAAAATTGATGAGTAGCCCTATTCTTTCCCTCTTATAGCCGAAATTACTACTCAGAATCCCTTACTTGGCCACCACTCTTCTATTTTGATAACTTTATCCTTTGAATTATCACTTTATTAAAAGAATTAATCCAACAATTATCTCCCAAAAATAATGATAAATAAATCTATTATTTATCTCCTATTTAGACGAAATTTAAAGAGAATAAAACTCTTCCCTTGGGTTCCTTAGTGCCGTCCACTTCCCTGCTCTTTGTAGCAAAAATAAAACTCCTTTATTTGCTCCCCAAGTGACTCGAACCTAGGCCCATACCCTTGTATGTGGCGTCACCTACCTGGGCCTCAAGTGATATCTTCAGGCCACTTTTCCAAGCATGTTTGTGTGTCAAATTCCTCCTATTAATTTTCTTAAGGCCACCTTGCCTTAGTTTCCTCTTTTTAAACTTTAAAACTTGACATTTCCTTACATTTCCAGGTTTCCAAAAATGTTCACTTTCCTCTTTTAACTTAACATTTCCAGGTTTCCAAAATGTTCACTTTCCTCTTTTAACATAACATTTCTAGGTTTCCAAAACATTCACTTTCCTCTTTTAAACTTAACATTTCTAAATCATTTCTTACATTTCCAAGTTTCCAAAAAATGTTCCTAATGCATTCATAACACATAAGATATGCCATTTCGTATAATTAAATCAGAAATGCATAGGCCTATTTTCAGGATGTTACAGTTCTACCCCCTTAAAAATAATTTCGTCCTCGAAATTACTTACTAACGAACAATCATACAATCTAACTCACCACACTACACTATTGCTGCGCACTCTGATCTTAATAAAACTAACACATTTCCTATGCACAATTCCAAAGGTCACATCCAAGGTTTCATACCATTCACTAGCAATACAAGAACGAACTAGCTCTATAATAAACAAGGCAATAAAGGCATTTTGAAAATAAGAAACTTACCCGTTGTCACATCTGGCACATCACTCTCCTCGCGACGGCCAACTGCATAAACCAACCTTGGCTGCCTTGCATCTGAACCTTCAGCACCTCCGCTTGGTGCTCCACGACCACGGCCGGAACCATTTCCTCCATGGTTCGGACCACAACCTCGCTGAGGCTGCTGTCTACCTCTACCAGCCTGATTAACATTCTGAGTTACCGATCGATTCTCATCCGATCTCATCGGACAATCCTTAATCATATGGTCCTTTGACCCACACTTAAAACATCCTCTCATCTTTTTCCAACATTCACCTAAGTGATTCTTCCCACATTGATCACAAGTAAGGTACTGCCCTCCAGTAGCAGCTTGCTGACCCATCGGCCCTTCAACTCTAGGCCTCTTTTGCTCATTTCTGGATGGCCTTGACGATCCAAATTCTCTCTTCTGCCTATTTCGATCGGAGTTCTCCCTTACGGACTCCTTGATTTCTTCCACTATCTTAGCTTTCTCTACTAAAGTAGAAAACTCTCGCTCATGATATGGAGCTATCAATAACCTTAGGTCATCTCTTAGTCCATCTTCAAACCGGACACACCACTCATGCTCAGTAGACACTATGCTTCGAGCATAACGGCTCAGCCTTAAGAATTCAGCTTCATACTCTGCTACGGACTTGTTTCCTTGAACTAGTCCTAGAAAAGCCTTTCTTTGGGCATCAATATAATGGGTGCCCACATATTTCTTCTGGTATGCTGCCTTAGCAAACTCCCACGTGAGTTCCTCAGCCGTAGCACCATCTCGCACCGTGAGCCACCATTGATATGACTCATCGCGGAGAAGTGACGTGAATCCTTTCAGCTTTTCCTCGTCAGTTAAGTCGAGCTCATCCATAATCCGCTCAGTCGCCTCTAACCAATACTCGCAGTATTGGTGCTACATCCGATACACCATGAACACTTCACTCCGTTGTTTCGAGTCGCCAGTATCGACTTTCGAGCTCCCATGCCTCCACCTGCTCCTACTACCCTTTCCAAGACCCGCAGCATCGCTTGTGACACTGCGTCATCCCCCGTCTGGTCTTGATATTCCACATCAGTGGCTGGGGGTGGTGGTGGTGGCATTACATTCTCAAATCCTTGACCCGATCTAACGGGTTCAGACACGGTCATTCGGCCTCTTCCACGGCCACATACGTTATGACCACGTCCCCTTGAATTCATACTTCCGCTTGCGTTTATCTGATTAAAGAATTTTATACATTAGTTTGGTTCCACTTGATTAACCACGAATAGTTTTATGTTTAATAGTTTTAAGGAGTAGTTCTTTCGTATTCATACATGCACACAGTCTTTACATTCATACATCCATCAATCAATTATGAACTCTCGTTCATTCAGAGAAATGTTGTAGTTTTCATTGTTGTTATTTTTCCACTACCTAGGGGTATTTTCGTAATTTTCCCTACAAGGGTATTTTCATAGTTTGTCAAAATAAGGTTCCTTGGTGATTTTGTCAATAAGGGTGTTCTGGTAATTTTTCATTCCTGGGGGTATTTCGATAATTTGCAGGGGTAGGGTAATTTGGTCATTTTGCAAATCAGGGATATTTTCGTAAATTTTCCAAATCAGGGTGCCTTTGATATTTTGTAAAGTTTTTGAATACTTGTGCAAAATTAGAAATTGTTATTGAAATCGGGGTAGTATGGTAATTTTGGAAAATCAAGGGCATTTTAGTAATTTTACCACAAGGGTATTTAGGTAAATTTGTAAATCGAGAATTCTTAGAAAGTTTTTCCAAAATAATAATTTTCAAAATTCCAAAAGGGTAGTTTGTTGACTTTTAAAACTAGGGTTTCCATAAAAATATGGCTAGTCCCTTTCGGGTTTTAGTTAGGGGTTTAGCCCGTGTATAAGTCTTCTTGGTTAGGGTAAACCGAGGCTACGCACCAGGTAGGATTCGAGTGGAGAGGAGGTGAGTCACGCTGACTGCTTAAATACCAAGCTCCCGCCGAAACCAATCCTAGACAGGTGTACCATGGTTGCCACACCCTAACTCGGCGACTTAATCATGGGTTTGTTTAGTTAGGCATTTAAGTCTTATGTTTTTGTTGGGGTATACTAGTCCTAGGGTTCAAGTACTTAATCTCTATTCTACGTTCCATAAAAGCCCACACATATTCAAATCACTTTAGAAGTCAGAAGTACTTACCTGGTGGACTGCAGGGTCGGAGACTTAGTGAGCCATGCTAGAAAAACCTGTTTAATTCACAAAATTTCTTTTGGACTTTAACTTTGGAAAACGTTTTGGGCCTTAAACCCAAGGTCGAGAGTTTAAAACTAGGCTCTGATACCAAATTGAAACACCCCAAACCCGGCCCACGAGTTTTGACCAGATCTGGTATGTTCCCCGGTGTAAACCGTTTCAAATTCTTTTGTTACTTAGGAAAAACTTGTGTGTTTTGAAAGAAAGATCGTTTTGGGTTGGGCTTGAGTTGAAGACAAGTTTAATTCATTGTTAAAAATCCTTTACTTTAGGTGACATAACGTTTGGGCTTTGTTTTAAAAATATATTTACTTAATCTTTTAATAAATAAAAGTTTGTAAGCTTAATAAATAAAAACAGAATAAAATAATTCTACCAAGGCCTTATTGCATCAAATAATTCCCAAAATTCAAATTCAAAATACTTAAAGTAGAATAGTCCAAAATAAAAGAAATCTGAACTTCACATGGCCTCCACTAAGCATCTGCCGGCCAGGTCCATCACTGGTCGTCACCTGAAAAGTAATCCCACAACGGGGTGAGTCAACAGACTCAATGTGTAACCAACACTAAAATTTAATATTTCAGGCATACAATATCATACATGTTCATAAAGCATTCAAACAATATGATGCAACCCGAACCCAAACCTATATGCCATCCGCTACACACCATCCGTACCATCATGCACACCGTGGGGACTACTAAGTCAACCCTCCATCCGCTACACACCATCGAAGGCAGTCGCTGCAGTCGACGTGCTCATCGCCTTTATAAAATTCGTGGTCTTAGGTCACCACATTCAGATATCGTGGTCTTAGGTCACCACATTCAGTTATCGTGGCCTTAGGTCACCACATTCAGTTATCGTGGTCTTAGGTCACCATATTTACTTATCGTGGTCTTAGGTCACCACATTTACTTCCCCTTTTCATAAAACCCATATGCCCCAAATCATACATAACATGCATTAAAATGCCAAATTCTTATTTCACATTATTAACACTTTTCACATGTTAAAAATAACATTTATTCATAATCCTTGTAGGAGTAGGAAACGTACCTGAGTACTGTGTACCATAACATGGTACCTTAGCCATATTCACATTCTTATAATCATGCACATATTAATCATTTCCATAAATCTATTTATTAAAAAGTAGTGTGGGGTACACACCGATTTGCTTAGTGATTCACCGAAATCTCAAATCGATCTCTTGTCTTAGATCTCAATTCCTACATTCGACCAACCCTAATATATTAGCATAAAGCCTATTCATTATAAAACCAAATCCTAGTAGGATTTGTATTCTTAAAACCTACCTTGTTGCCGATTGGGACACCAACCAATCCCGAAATCTTTGCTTTATTCCTCCTTGTATTCAGCCAGTCTTTGAATCAATTAACTTGGTTAGTTTTCGGCTTTTGAACATTTAAAGAACAGATCTAAATACTAATCTAGGCTTTAGCCGAATATACATAGGTGCTTACCTTCCAAATCTTAAATCCTTAATCGGATCCTTGCTTTCTTAATCTTTGTTGAAATTCCTATAACCATATGTTAGATTTAATCTAACATTAAAACATAAAACATGGCCTTTGGTAGAATATACATATGTCTTACCTTAGATCCTTGAAATCCGAAAGTTACTTTCTTGTAGTTGACAATTCTTAAATCCCGAATACACCCTTCCATAATTCGGCCAAAATCAATAATAGAGATTAGTCCCTAGATTTTCGATAGGTCTAAAATATAAAAGAATTGAAACCAATTTTGGATCTTACCCTTTTAAGAAATCAACAGACCTTGTTAAAAGCCCCTAAAGAATCGGCCTTGATGACTAGATGATAAGGTTTGACTTTTGGGATTTAATGGAGAAGTCGGCTAGGGGTTCTCTTGGGGTATTTGGTTTCCACAAAAATAAAGAAGAGAAAACTTGAGAATTTTGGCAATGGTGGACTATAGATTCGACTTAACAAATGAAAGAGAAGAGAAGAGAGGAGAGCACTAAAAAATTCGACAGAGAGAAGAGGAGGAAGAAAAATTGATGTGTAGCCCTATTCTTTCCCTCTTATAGCCGAAATTACTACTCAGAATCCCTTACTTGGCCACCACTCTTCTATTTTGATAACTTTATCCTTTGAATTATCACTTTATTAAAAGAATTAATCCAACAATTATCTCCCAAAATAATGATAAATAAATCTATTATTTATCTCCTATTTAGACTAAATTTAAAGAGAATAAAACTCTTCCTTGGGTTCCTTAGTGCCATCCACTTCCTGCTCTTTGTAGCAAAAATAAAACTCCTTTATTTGCTCCCCAAGTGACTCGAACCTAGGCCCAATACCCTTGTATGTGGCCTCACCTACTGGGCCTCAAGTGATATCTTGAGCCACTTTTCCAAGCTTTGTTTGTGTGTCAAATTCCTCCTATTAATTTTCTTAAGGCCACCTTGCCTTAGTTTCCTTAGTTTCTTTTAAACTTTAAAACTTGACATTTCCTTACATTTCGGTTTCCAAAAATGTTCACTTTCCCTTTTTAACTTAACATTTCCAGGTTTCCAAAATATTCACTTTCCTCTTTTAACTTAACATTTCCAGGTTTCCAAAACATTCACTTTCCTCTTTTAAACTTAACATTTCTAAATCATTTCTTACATTTCCAAGTTTCCAAAAAATGTTCCTAATACATTCATAACACATAAGACATGCCATTTCGTATAATTAAATCAGAAATGCATAGGCCCATTTTCAGGATGTTACATAATCGACATGTTTCGTCGTTTTTACATCCGAGGTAAGTTCGTATGTAATAAATTACGTTAGAAATGTATTTGAAATGCTTTGATATGGCATAAATTGTGAATACGAGACTACGGACATATTCAAAAATGATTCGATGATGATTCGGCATTAAAAATTCTGGTTGAACCTTAAGAATAGATTAGGATACGAATGACAAGTCATTTGGGCTTATTGTGATTATGTGATCCGGGTGCTGGTCCTATACGTCCTACCAGTGGCTGAGTATATCGGCATTGTTGCAGTTACTTGAAAGCTTGTGTGAGCAGCACCGTGTAGCTACGTCTTGACCCACAGCTTGTGTGAGCAGGCCCGTTGATAGCTCGAGAGTGAGCATATATGTGATGTGAGATTGAGATAGCATTGGCTATGTATGTAACATTCGGGCGAGTTTTACGAGTATCCGATAGTATTCCAAATGGTTCAACAGGTAAATGAAAGATGTGGTTGAGTATGAGATTGAATACGAGATGGTACAGTATGTACATGAACCGTATAAGCTTTGAATTGAAGAAATTGAGAAGTTTGCATATAATCTTATGATTTAAAGATGTGAAAGGTTTGTTAGATAATATGAGCTACATATTGATATATTTGAATTGTTGAATTGGGTATTTATGATTTCATTGAGTTTATTTCATACGAGCTTACTAAGCTATAAAGCTTACTTTAACACCCCTAGCCCGAAACTGTCTCCGGAATAGGGTTAAGGGGCATTACCGAACAATCGAATCATTTCACATCCCATTTACGACACAAAGTCAATCATCATCATCACACATCAAGATATAATCAAATAGTCCCTTATTAAGGCCTACAATACCTTAAACACATGCTAGAGAGGGATCAGGACTAAACCAAACACTTACGAAAGTTTTAGAAATTTCAAACATTTAATGAATCTGTTGAGGCCACACACCCGTGCCATCAGGCCGTGCCAAAACAGAACAAGCATTCTGACGTCTCCACACGGCTACTAGGCACGCCCGTGTGCCATGGCCGTGTTCTCTTAGGCCATATACTGACTTATTTACATGGCTACTAGGCACGCCCGTGTACCATGGCCGTGTGTTCTTAAGTTAGCTACTGACTTAGCCCCACGGTCACTAGGCACGCCCATGTGCCACAACCGTGTAACAAAATAGGCCATATGCAAGGCCAATTTGCCACCTATACAAGGGTCAAACCTACAAGCACATTTTAGCATGATTAAACACACAATTTGGAAACCAAATTCATGTCAAGTGATCAATATATCATCTCATACAATCTCATTTACAACCATGTTAACTAATAGACTAAATTGCACCACTTGAACATATTCAATACCAATATGATTCATTTCCAAATTCTCTATTTCATACTAGCATCATATCAACACAAAGTTTACCATTCATAAATCATTTTCTTTACTCATAAACCTTACCAAAACATGCATCATATATCAATACCATTCATGCTTAAAACTAACACATATCTAGCCACATGACATGGCTATTTACACATCTCAAACATAATTCAAATAATTAGCCTATACATGCCATATTTCAACTATGTACATCTTTCCAAAAGTACCCAAAATAGATTGCCGATAGTGTGATTCAGATGCTGACGATCCCCAGATCCGAGCTAGCTTTACTAACACTATAAAACAGAGAGACAATCATACAGTAAGCTTTCAAAAGCTTAGTAAGTTCGAAATACAATACTTATTACCCAAATATTCCACATTAGTATATAAGTAAACTATCATCTAGATAAATGCACTATTAGGCTCATCATCAAACTCAACCATATGTTCAAGTATCTATTCATTCAACTTCTAAGATTATCATCAACCACATAGGTTCAACATACCTTGATCAACACATAGTTACTCACCATTTAAGCTACTTCATAGCTCAATATTACATCACATCCAACCTTTGCTATTCCTTTGAGATATTTGCACACTTAGTGCTAAATTACATAACCGAAACATATATCAATATCACACACACAGTGCCAATTCATTAAACCGATGCTTTTATCATTTCGCACACACAGTGCCAAACATCTCTATCCCATATCTAATTTCGCACACTTAGTGCCTCTTAGTTCAATTCTGCACTTAGCATTTCGAATCTCATAGTTATATAGATATTCATTAAATTCACATCACATAGAACATAAGTTAACAACATGTATTATATTCGAACTTACCTTGGACATCAAACTACAGTCGATTAATCGAGCACTTTATCTTTGCCTCGATCTCGATCCCAACCTCTCCTTTCTTGGTCTATACACATTCAAATTCATTCTATTCAATCACCAATTCATTCAATTTAATCCACACATACACATTTAGGGCATTTTACAAAATAGCCCTCACATTTTCATAGTTTGACACTTTAGTCCCTAATTCACAAAATCATCAAATACACAAAATCTCAAAACACATATGCTTAGCCGAATTCTTCCCATGCTAATACAAGCTCACACATTTCATTTATTTTACAATTTAACCCTTCAATTTCTCATTTTCTCAATTAAGTCCAAAATACTCAATTTCACTAAAAATTCCAATACAAACCATGTTAATCCAATACCAAGTTTCCATATTTCATTATCAACTAACACATAGCTCATGTATTCATCAATGGCTCATCTTAACAACATCATCAATTCATAAAATTTCAACATGGGTTAGCTAGAGCACGAAGCAACGATTACGAAACATAGAAATTATCAAAAATCGAGCTCAAACATACCTTGAATCAAGCTTAAATGTTGGTCGAAAATACCAAAGCTTAAAACCCCTCTTTTTCTTTCTCAAATCGATGGAAGAAGATGAATGCTTCCACTATCAATTTTATTTTGTTTTATTATAAACATTTTAATACATAAATTACTATTTTAACCTTACTAATTTAATTAGAAAATCATATCACCTAAGCCCTTAACCATCCATGCTATAGGCAATTGGCCAATTTCCTTTTAAGGCCTTCCTATTAAAAGAAAATGGCAATTTAACAATTAAACAATCAGCACTCAGCTTTTTCACTTTACGTGATTAAGTCCTTTCTTTTAATTCGGCACACAATCAATAAAATTATTACACAGAATTTTCACACAGACTATGTCACATAGAATCAACACCAAAGATAACATTAAAATATTATTTTGACCTCGGATTGGTGGACTCAAAACCACTGTTCTGACTAGGGTCCAAACCAGGCTATTACACTTACTTTATTTATTTTACTGTGTTTTATAATGACTTCAAAGCTAGCTCTGATTCGAGGATCATTGGAGACTGTGTCACTCTATCCAACTATCACTTGGCATTTTTGAAATTAAGTATTGGGTCATATGGAATGTATAGCGACTTTGGGTCATTTTGGTATATGTGTTGCTTATGAATTTAGCCATTTGAGTTGGCTTGTAAATGTTTAAAGTTTGGTTTTATGTATAGCCATTAGAGTTGGCTTATTTTGGAAAATATGGTGTTGTATATATATATATATATATGTGTGTGTGTGTGTGTGTGTTAATGCTCATTGGTGATGTGGTCATAATTATTTGTGAATGGCTTGAGGAAGTTTAGCATTTAAGGTAGCTAATGGTTTGAAATTGATGTTGTATGCTTGTGGTTTTAGGCAAGGTAAAATGCTTGGTTGAAATAGTGCATATAGATGCTCTGGGAATGTGAAATTGGTATGATTCGAATTGGCAAAACAGGATAATATGAGCTTGTTAATTGTTGGTATTGAAATGGTGAATTATGCTTGGTTTGAGTTGATGTTAAATGCTTATTTATGCCTTGTTGGTGTGCCAATTAGGTTGGTGTGGATATATGAAAATTTGGGTGGCAAATTGGCTTGGTAAATATCCTATTTTTGTCCACAGAGATAGAGACACATGTATATGTCTCAGCCGTGTGTGACACACGGTCATGTACACGGTCGTGTGTCCCCTAGTGTTGAATTAGAAATCAAGTCAGTATGCTCCACACAGCCTCACACACGGGCGTGTGACTTGGCAGTGTGGCATAAGTCAGTATACCCTACAAGTTTGACACGACCTAGCACACGGCCTGGCACACGGGCGTGTATGGCCATTTTTAAGGCACACCGGCGTGTGTGTTGGCCATGTGACCCAAGTTAGAGAGTTACACGGGGTCGGACATGGGCTGGGACACAGTTATGTGCTCCCATTTCAAATGTCCACATGGCCGGGCCACACGGGCGTGTGTCCCCTGTTTGTTGAAAAATTTTCTAAGTGTTTGAGAAGTTTTTAAAGATATTGGTTTAGTCCCGGACCAATCGAATTCTTGTTTTTGAGCCTCGTAGGCTCGTATTAGGGATGATATGAATGTTATTGATTGATGATTTCATGAAATTAAAAATGTATGTTTAAATGTGTGATATGTTCGGTAACGCTCTATAACCCTATTTTGATGTTGAATACGGGTGAAGGGTGTTACGTATCAGAGCTGCGGTTTAGTTAATTCTAAGACTAACGTAGCATGTGTGAGAGTCTAACTATACATGTCATATATAACCTGTGATATTGTGATGACTCTTGATAATTTAAACTGTGTTTTTATATGGTAAATGGATACCAATCGAGCTATAGCTGATGATGTCGAGAGAAATGCGCCAGCTCTTTCTAAAGGGGCAACGTCGTCTAAATCTAGAAATGTATCGAGAAGTCATAGAGGAGAGGCTAAAGAAACCTTTTTCCAAATGATAAACAAGTGGTTTACGGAGTTTGTTCGAACAAATCCGGCTGCTCAACAAACTCTAGCCCCACCTAATCCTCAATCGGTTCCTGTAACTCCTCAAAATGTGGAACTTTTACGATTAAATAAGCCACCAGTTGATAAGATTCAAAAGCATGGGGCCGAAGATTTTAGAGCTACTGTTGACAATGATCTCGATAGAGCTAAATTTTGGCTTGAAAATACTATTTGAGTATTCGATGAACTTTTATGCACGCCAGTCGAGTGTTTAAATTGTGCCATTTTGTTATTAAAGGATATTGCGTATCAGTGGTGGAATGCTCTATTATCAGTGGTACCTAGAGAAAGAGTCACATGGGAATTCTTTCAGACTGAGTTTGGATGAAATACATAAGTCAGAGGTTTCTCGATCAAAAGCATAAAGAGTTTCTTGAATTGAAACAGGGTCGTATGACAGTGACTTAGTATGAAAGAGAATTTGTAAGATGAAGTAAGTATGTTCGAGAGTATGTTTCTACTGAAGAAATCATGTGCAAAAGGTTTGTTGATGGGTTAAATGAGGATATTAAACTTCTAATAGGAATTCTAGAGTTGAGAGAATTTTTTGATAGAGCTTGCAAAGCCGAGGAGCTTAGCAAAGAAAAGAAAAAAGTAGATTTAGAGGCAAAAGACTCGAGAAAAAGATTGATGAATAAACCATACCAATCTTCGTCAAAGAAATCCAGAGATTCGTACACTCGTTCAAATTCTTCAATCGGGTATTCGAACAGAGATTGTGGAAAACAATACTCAAGTCTTAAAGTTCAAGCTACATCAGTATCGAGTGTTGGTAGTGTGAGAAACTATAGACCTGAATGTCAACGATGCGGAAGATGACATCCTAGTGAATGTAGAATGAATAATTGGGCTTGTTTCAAATGTGGTTCGCAAGATCATTTTATACGGGATTGCCCTAAATTAGTGGAGAAAGATAAGATTCAGAATGCAAGTCCGAGCAACACAGTTAATAGAGGGAGGCCACCTAGAAACACGAGAAATGTGACAGGTAGTAAAGGAGTGACAAGGGACTCTGCTGTGAGATCTGAGGCCAAAGCATCTGCTAGAGCTTACGCTATTTGCGCTCACGAAGATGTGTTGTCACTCGATGTTATCACCGGTACATTTTCTCTTTATGACATTAATGTGATCAATTTGATTGATCCTAGATCGACTCATTTGTATATATGTATCAATTTGGTGTCTAATAAGAGTTTTCCTGTTGAGTCTACTGAGTTTATGACTAAAGTATCGAACCTCTTAGGCAAGTATGTGTTAGTTGATAAAGTTTGCAAGAACTATCCTTTAATGACTTAGGGTTACTATTTTCCGGAGGATTTAATGCTTTTGCCATTTGATGAATTTGATGTGATACTGGGTATGGACTGGTTGACGTTGCATGATGCTGTTGTGAATTGTAGACAAAAGACTATTGAATTGAAATGCCAAAACAATGAAATTCTTTGAATTGAATCAGATGAGTCGAGTGGATTGCCTGTTGTGATTTCATCTATTTCAAGTTAGAGATGTGTGAGGAAAGGTTACGAAGCTTATCTTGCTTATGTTTTGGATACAAAAGTTTCTGAATCTAAGATTAAATCAGTGCCAGTTGCCTGTGAATTTTTGAATGTGTTTCCAAAAGAGTTACCGGGGTTACCACCGATCAGAAAGGTTGACTTTGCTATTGAATTAGTTCCAGGAATATCACCAATATCGATAGGTCCGTATAGAATGGCTCCAACAGAGTTGAAAGAGTTGAAATCTCAGTTGCAAGAATTAACGGATAGAGGTTTTGCACGACCTAGTTTTTTGGCCTGAGGTGCGCCAGTGTTGTTTGTAAAGAAGAAAGATGGATCAATGAGAATGTGTATTGATTATCGACAACTCAACAAGGTTACGTTAAAAAATAAGTATCATTTTCTGAGAATAGATGACTTGTTTGATCAGTTGAAAGGGGCAACAGTATTCTCGAAGATTGATTTGAGATTTGGCTATTATCAGTTGCGAGTTAAAGATTCAGATGTGCAGAAAATTGTGTTCAGAACGAGGTACGAACATTATGAATTTCTTGTTATGCCATTTTTATGGATTTGATAAGCAAATTTTCAAATCGTATTTAGATAGATTCGTTGTTGTATTCATTGACAACATTCTGATTTATTCACGAGATGAGTCTGAGCATGTCGAACATTTGAGAATTGTGCTTCAAAACTTGAGAGATAAGTAACTATTTGCTAAATTCAGTAAATGTGAGTTTTGGCTCCGAGAGGTTGGATTTTTGGGACACATTGTTTCAACAGAAGGTATACGAGTTGATCCAAGCAAGATTTCAGCAGTTATTGATTGGAAACCTGTAACACCCTTAACCCGTAACCGTCGCCGGACTGAGGTTAAGAGGCATTACCGAATCATTGGAACATTTCACATTCACTTCATGACACAAAGTCAATCATCAATCACACATACTCAAATACGAGCATAAAGTCCTTTATCTAGGTCTATGAGACTTTAAACACATGATAAGAAGAGGTCGGGACTAAAATGAACACTTATGAAAGTTATTGGAAATTTAAACATTTTTCAATACTGCTGAGGTCACAAACCCGTGCAGTCAGGCCGTGTGCCTCACACGGCTACCAGGCACACCTATGTGTCCAGGCCATGCCAAAACAGAGCATACATACTGACTTATTCCCAGGCCACTAGACACGCCCGTGTGCCATGGCCGTGTAAAATTAGCCTAGCTATTGACTTGATCACACGGCCACCATGCACGTCTGTGGGCCTCAGCCGTGTACCCTGTCCAAACACACCTAGAAGTGATCCTTAAACCACACGATAGAGACACATGCTCGCGTGTCTTGGCCATGTATGCAAAATAGGCCATTTGCAAGGCTAATTTGCCACCCACACAAGGGTCAACCCTACAAGCACAATTAAGCATGTTTTCTTACACAATTTGGAAACCAAATACATGTCAAATAGACAACATATCATCCCATCAAATCTCATTTCTAATCATGTTAACTTATAAACCAAATTGCACAACTAGAACACATACATTATCAAACATGATTCGTCCTCAATATCACTAGGGGTTAGTTTGGCAATGCTTTTGAAAAGTGCTTTTGAAAAGTCTTTGTGGAAAAGTGCTTTTGAGAAGTGCTTTTGAAAAGTTTGCTTTAAAATTTGAGTGTTTAGCATTCTTGTCAAAAGTGCTTTTGAGAAATAAAATGTCCATTTTAGACATGTTATTATCAAGTAACAAATATATATTTAAATAAATTTTAAATTAGTTAATATTATTATATTTTAGTAAGAATATAAAAATTACTATAACTTGTTAATATTTTAATATATAAAATATAAATTTTAATTTTAACTATTTGTAAGTAATAAATATTAATTAGTTATAAAATTTAATTAGAATATATAAACTACATTTTAAATATTTAAATATAACCATTAAATATTTATAATTAATATTTAAAATATTTTTTATTTTAATTAATAATTTTAACACATTTATAATTAAGCTCCACAAAAAAAAGGAAAGTACTATGTTATTAGAGGTGAAAAGTAATTAAGCACTAAAAGTGCTTTTGGGAGAGGAAAAGCTAAAATTTTAGCTTCTCCTTTTCAGAAGTGCTTTTGAAAAGCACTTCTGAAAAGCCAAAAATTCTAGCCAAAAGCAGTTTGTTCTGCACAGCTTTTCTTCCAAAAGTGCTTTTGGAGCCAGAAGTGCTTTTGAAAAGCAATGCAGAATCGCCCTAGATCTTATTAGCATCAATCCATCACCAAGCTTACCATTCTTAATACAATTTCATTAACAACAAACCATACCAAAACATACTTCACATATCATAATTATTCAAGCATATTACCAATATTTTGTCTAGCCATATCACATGGCTATTTATACATCTCAAACATATTTCAATTAACTAGCCTATACATGCCATATTTCAACTATACACATCTTCAAAAATACCACAATAGATTTGCCGATAGTGTGATAGAGATGCTGATGATTCCCGGATCCGAGCTAGCTTTACTGACACTGCAAAACATAGAAACAAATCACACAGTATGCTTTCAAAGCTTAGTAAGTTCGAAATACAATACAATTAACTCATTGAATCAAATCAATGAATAGATGGAACCATCGCATAGATAATTTACCAATGGTACACAATTTCAACTATATCCAATACTCACATAGCATTCCATTCATCTACTTTCAATTTCACCCACCACATGGGTATCATACATACCCTTACCAACACTTAGTTATTCACCAACCATGCTATCCAACCATCACATAGATAAAGACACAACTAGGCATATTATCAATCTCAACCATGTACTCAAATATCTATTCATTCAACTCTTAAATCTATCATCAACCACATAGGTTCAAACATACCTTTATCAATACATAGTTACTCACCATTCATGCTACTCAATTGCTCGATATTACCTCTTGTACAACCTTTGCTATTCCTTTGATTTATTCGCACACTTAGTACCAATTTCATAATCGAAACATAGTTGTCATCTCACACTTAGTGCCAAAATGTTAAACCAAACTTATATCGGTATCGCACACACAGTGCCTATTCGATAAGCCGAAGCATTTATCTTTTCGCACACAAAGTGCTAATCATTAAAGCCGTAGCTTCTATCGTCTCGCACACACAGTGCTAATTAACTCTATATCAATTCCATTTCGCACACCTAGTGCCTGAATACTCGAACTCATACATAACACATTCTATTCCATTAATATACATTTATTCATTTTTTTATCACATAGATATAAATTTAATAGCAAGTATTATATCCGAACTTACCTCGGACGTTGATATACCGACACGGTCAATTAATCGAGTACTTTATCTTTGCCTCGATCTCGATCCAAACCTATCTTTTCTTAGTCTATACACATTCAAATTCAACTCATTCAATCACCAATTCTTTCAATTTAGTTCACACACACTTATTTATGGAATTTTACAAAATAGCCCTCATATTTTCACATTTTGAAACTTTAGTCCCTATTTCACAAAATCATCAAATTCACAAAATTTATTTTCCCATAAGCCTAGCCAAATCTTCCTTATGTTCATACAAGCCCACACATTTCATTTATTTCACATTTTAGTCTCTCAACTTACACTTTTCTCAATTAAGCCCAGATTGCACAATTTCATCAAAATTTCAAGAACAAAACATGTTTACTAAACACATATCTATCATTTAACATCAATACTCATCACAAAGCTCACCATTTCATCAATGGCACATCTCATAAACATCATCAATACTTCAAATTACAGCATGGGCTTGATAGTAAACTAAGCAACAATCTCAAAAACATAAAAATCATCAAAAACCAAATTCAAAACATACCTTAATTGATTCCAACAATGGCTGAACCCTAATATTCATCCATGGCTCTCTTTTCTTCTTATTCTTTTTGCTAATTTCGGTCAAAATGAGTGAATAAAAGATGACCACTTTCATTCTTTTGTTTTATTATCATGAATACATCATTTACCTTTTTACCCCTTTTATTATTATTCCATTTCCATTATCTATAGGTTTTTATGTCCATCCACCACCCAATAGCTATATAATGGCTTAATTGCATTATAAAGCCTCCATATTTAAAAGACAATAACAATTTGGCACTTATAAATCAGCACACAACTTTTATATTTTATGCGATTAAGTTCTTTCTCACAATTTGACACATAGTCGACAAAAATTTCATACAAAACTTTCACACAGGCTCAATCACACATTATAAACATCAAATATAATTTCAAAATATTTTTTCAACCTCGAATTTGTGGTCTCGAAACTACTATTCTGACTAAGGTCAAAACTGGGTTGTTACAAACCACCGAGAAATGTATTTGAAGTCAGAATTTTTATGGGGTTAGCTGGTTACTATCGACGCTTTGTTAAAGGGTTCTCGATAATTGCTACACCAATGACTAGATTTCTACAGAAAGATGTAAAATTTGAGTGGTTCGAGAAATGTCAACAGAGTTTTGATCAGTTGAAAACATTGTTAACTGAGGCACTAGTATTGGTTCAACCTGAATCGGGAAAAGAATTTTTGATTTTCAACGACGCATCATTGAACAGTTTGGGTTGTGTTTTGATGCAAGGGGGTAAAGTGATAGCTTATGCCTCCAGACAATTGAAGTCGCATGAAAAGAATTATCTGACGCATGATTTAAATTTGGCCGCTATTGTTTTTGCATTGAAAATTTGGCGACATCATTTGTACGGTGTTTTGATGCAAGAGGGTTTTGATGCAAGAGGGTAAAGTGATAGCTTATGCCTCCAGACAGTTGAAGCCACATGAAAAGAATTATCCGATGCAGGATTTAAAGTTGGCCGCTATTGTTTTTGCATTGAAAATTTGGCGACATTATTTGTACGGTGAAAAGTGTCACATCTTTACCGATCATAAGAGATTGAAGTATATAATGACCCAGGAAGATCTGAATTTGCGAGAACGAAGATGGTTCAAGTTGCTAAAAGACTATAAGTTAGTGATTGATTATTATCCGGGGAAAGCGAATTTAGTCGCGGATGTTTTGAGTAGAAAATCATTATTTGTTTTGAGAGTGATGAATACTCAGTTAACCTTATCTGATAATGGTTCAATTCTAGTAGAGTTGAAAGCTAAACCGATTTTTCTTCAGCAAATTTGTGAAGCTCAAAAGTGTGATAATGATTTACAAACCAAAAGAATGCAATATGAGTCAACTAGTGATTCAGACTATCAGATCGGATCCGATGATTGTCTATTGTTCTAAGGTAGAGTTTGCATACCGAAAGATCTAGATCTTATACAAAAAATTTCGAATGGAGCACACAATGGTTGTTTATCTGTTCACCCGGGGAGTACTAAAATGTACAATGATTTGAAATAGTTGTATTGGTGGTCGGGTATGAAACGAGACATTTCAGAATTTGTATCGAGATGTTTGGTTTGTCAGCAAGTTAAAGCTAAACATCAGGTGCCTTTGGGATTACTATAGCCTGTGATGATACTAGAGTGGAAATGGGATAGAGTTACGATGGATTTCGTATCGAGATTGCCTCTGTCTTCGAAGAAGAAAGATGTATCTGCGTTGTCGTAAATCGAATGATGAAATCAACACATTTCATCTAATTATTCACTTGATAAATTAGCTGAATTGTACATTTCTGAGATCATTAGATTGCACGGGGTGCTATTTTCGATTATTTCGGATAGAGATCCGAGGTTTACATTGCGATTTTAGAAGAAATTGCAAGAAGCTGTAGGTACGAGGTTGAATTTTAGTACAGCATTTCATCCACAAACTGAAAGTCAGTCTGAGAGAGTAATACAAATTCTCGAAGATATGCTTCGTTGTTGTGTTTTAGAGTTTGAAGGCAATTGGGAGAAATATTTATCGTTAGTTGAATTCGCGTATAACAACAGTTTTTAATCGAGCATAAAGATGGCACTATATGAAGCTTTGTATGGTCGTAAATGTCGAACCCCATTGTATTAGACTGAGCTTAGTGAGAAAAATATTCACGGGGTTGATTTGATTCGAGAAACTGAAGAAAAAGTGAAAATAATTCGCAATAGTTTGAAAGCAGCTTCAGATCGACAGAAATATTACGTGGATTTGAAACGAAAAGACATCAAATTTCAGATCGGTGACTAAGTATTTTTGAAAGTATCTCCATGGAAGAAAATTCTTCGTTTTGGTCGTAAAGGCAAACTGAGTCCATGGTTCATGCATGTGTCCAATTTTGAGGTTAGCTTTTAATGATTTCTATGTTTTTGTAATCGTTGCAGCTTAGTCTAGCTAGCCCAGGGACTAATTTGTAAAATTGTTAAAGATTTAGGATGTTGCCATTGATGAATACATGTGTGTTTTGATGTTTGATGATAGACTATGAATGTTTGTTGTGAATTGTACAAGTTTTGTTAACTGATTTTTAGTGAAAATGCAAATTAGGGATTAAATTGTGAAATGTGAAAAATTTTTCATTAAAATGTGAAATAAATAAAAAATATGGGTTTTTAGGGACCTAATTGAAATTCTGCTAGCATGGGTTTGGGTGGAATTGCATGAATTTGTAATTTTATGAAATAATGACTAAATTGTAAAAGTTGTGAAACACTTGACGCAAAAGTGTAAATGTACTTTAATGAGTGTTTTGGACTAAATTGAATAGAGAGATAATTAAATAAGTTAATTTTGATTATATTTAGATCAAGAAAAGTGAAATTCGGATCTAGATCGGGGGAAAAACAAAGTACTCGACTAATCGACCTGTTTCGTCATTTTTACATTCGAGGTAAGTTCGTATGTAATAAACTACATTATAAATGTATTTGAAATGCTTTGATATGGCATAAACTGTGAATACAAGACTATAGAAATATTCAACAATGATTCGATGATGATTCGACATTGAAAATCCCAGTTGAACCTTAGGAAGAGATTAGGATACGAATGACATGTCATTAGGGCTTATTGTGATTATATGATCCGGGTGCTAGTCTCAGACGCCCCACGGTGGTGAGTATCTGGCATGTGTTGCGGTTACTTGACGACTTGTGTGAGCAAAGACCGTGTAGCTACGTCTTGACCCACAGCTTATGTGAGCAGGCTCGTTGATAGCTCGAGAGTGAGCATATATGTGATATGAGATTGAGATAGCATTGGCTATGTATGTGGCACTTCGGTGAGAGTTTTATGAGTATCCGATAGTATTCCTAATGGTTCAATAGGTAAATAAAAGATGTGGTTGAGTATGAGATTGAATACGAGATGGTACATGTATGTACATGAACCGTATAAGCTTTGAATTGATGTAATTGAGAAGTTTACATATAATCTTATGATTTAAAGATGTGAAAGGTTTGTTAGATAATATGAGCTACATATTGATATATTTGAATTATTGAATTGGGTATTTATGATTTCATTGAGTTTATTTCATACGAACTTACTAAGTTATAAAGCTTACTTTGTTTATTTTACTGTGTTTTATAGTGACTTCAAAGCTAGCTCAGATTCGGGGATCGTCGGAGACTACATCACACTATCCAACTATCACTTGTTAGTTTTGAAATTAAGTTTTGGGTCATATGGCATGTATAGGGACTTTGGGTCATTTTGATATATGTGTTGCTTATGAATTTAGCCATTTGAGTTGGCTTGTAAATGTTTAAAGTTTGGTTTTGTGTATAGCCATGAGAGTTAGCTTATTTTGGCAAATATGGTGTTGTATATATATATATGTGTTAATGCTCATTGGTGATGTGGTCATAATTGCTTGTGAATGGCTTGAGGAAGTTTAGCATTTAAGGTAGCTAATGGTTTGAAATTGATGTTGTATGCTTGTGGTTTTAGGCAAGGTAAAATGCTTGGTTGAAATAGTGCATATAGATGCTTTGTGAATGTGAAATTGGTATGATTTGAATTGGCAAAATAGGGTAATATAAGCATGTTAATTGTTAGTATTGAAATGGTGAATTATGCTTGGTTGGAGTTGATGTTAAATGCTTATTTATGCGTTTTTGGTATGACAATTAGGTTGGTGTGGATATACGCAAATTGAGGCGGCAAATTGGTTTGGTAAATAGCTTATTTTTGTCCACAAGGGTAGAGACACGGGCGTGTGTCTCAGCCGTGAGAGACACACGGTCATGTATACAGCCGTGTGTCCCCTGGTGTTGAATTAGAAACCAAGTCAGTATGTCTCAATGTGGCAACCATGAGTGTTGATGTCACGACAATAACTCTTGGTGTCATGATATTAGAGACACCCCCTCGATTGTGTAATTTGGTAAGGTCCAACACCTTGGTTGATAGCAACGTCATTGGTGTCACTTTAGGCTCCTCTTCTCAGTTTTGCATCAACCAATGCTTGAAATAAGCTTAACTCAAAGATTATGTTCCTAATGGTATAAACTTTCCATTTATTCCAAAAAAAAAACTTAAAAACACAAAAAAAAAAACTAAGACTAAGCACGAAATCTAATAATTGTGAAAATATAATAAAAAACACTATAAACTACTTGAGAATAATCTCTTTAAAGAGCTTATTTGTCGTATGCAAATATGGCACATCAGATAGGCTATAACTTATATTTGTAGAACATAACACTATAGGTAGCTTGCTTGATAAGACCTCAGTGAAGTAGTGGACATAGCCATACGATGGAGACCGACACTATGATCATATTACAAACCTTGTGGAGTGTGTCAATAAAATGGTTAGGGACACCCGTCATTGCCTTTTATTAATTATTTGAATCCATGTACTAAAAGTTAAATATGTTGGAACATTTTCAATAAATATAATGTTTCGATAATATCTAAAAGATATGACACTTGATTATTAACCAAAAGTTGTCACCATTCATAGTAATGAGTTGTGTCTCTTAAATACTAAAAGTTATGTTACTTGATTATTAACAAAAGGTTATGATTGTTCAAGTAATATCTATTGAATAGTTGCATTCCTTGTTAATAGATGTGACTATCCATTTGGATAGTTATGTCTCTATGAAGAGATGTGAGATCTCTTATAAATAGGAGAAGAATTTCATTTGCATGGTATACTAAGATATACCAACAAAAGTTTCTCTATTCTCCTCCATCTTATATTCAAATATTGTTCTATAAAGAATTATTGTAGAAATTCTTTATAGAACTTGATACTCTTGCTATGCTTTACTCAATGCTCAGTGGATTATTTTCATCAATGCCAAATATAAATAGTCATTGGGCTTCATTACATCCTCGAGGTTAATTTACTTGTAATTCTTTTGCACACCAAAATATAGGTAGAGTCGAATAGAACCTTAAATAAAGTGGCATGGTTACAAGCCTTTAAACTTTCGGTTAAATTTTTTGAAGTTTATTTTATTCATACACCAACAAGATAGAGTTTTTATCAAGAGGGGAAGAAAAAAAGTTGACAAGAAAGTGATATACGAAAAAATGATTCCAATCACATATTTAGAGTTAAGGAATCTACCACTCGTGCATGAAGAGTGCCTCTAGGTCCATCCTCTTATTTTATTTTAAAAATTTGAAGTGTTGTTTTCATAATTTTTGGAATTTTAATTTTTATTTATGAATTTTTTTTTATAAAATTTAAATTATATGATAATGCATCATGTAGGATTAATTTAATTTAAATAAAAGAAGATGGGTCAAATTGAATAAAAGTATAAACATTAATAACTAATTTTGCTATTTGCATTATATATAATATATCAAAATAAGGATTTAACTGCACTCTTGAATAATTTAAAATAAAAATCACGATATTTAAGTTAGTAGTGAATAATAAAAATCATATAAAAGTGATATGAATGGGAGCATATATGAAATACAGATTCCATGTGAGTGTGAGGTACATGAATATTCCACTCTGTCCCTTTCCCCCTAAATTCTATTTATTTAACAACAATATATCCGCTTTAAAAGTGGAAAAGCGAAAAAAGAAGAAAAAGTAAACCGCCCACTCTCTTCCCTTCAGTGGGCATAATAAAATATCTAATTCCATTTCCAATCCAAGCTGAAAAAACTTCCCTACTTAATGTGGGCACCCACCTTGCTTTCTTCTCCTCCTCCTTCTTCACCAAATTTCCCTATTCTTTTGTTCCATTCCTATTCCTAAGCCCTTCTCCTTCGCACTTGTTCATTTCTCAAGCGTAATTTCGTCCCCAACCATACCTCGGCCTTGCTTCCTTTGCTTTGGCGTCAGACCCAAGTTTCCATCTTTTTCTTTTCTGGGTGTCTTAAGAATTCCGTTTATTATTTTTATTTTTATTTTTGGCTCTGGGTATGTTGGTTGGGAGAAGGAGAGTGATGACCTGGAGGAGAGTGGGGAAGTCGCTGCAGGCGCTGGTAGCCCATGCCTTGCTCTTCTCTTTCACCCTCTTGCTCGCTCTCAAGCTTCATCATGCCCTCTCTTACTCTTGGTGGTTCGTCTCTCTGTCTTTCATTTTGCTTTGGGCTTCATTTACAACTGATTCGGTTGTTTTTGCGACTGCTGACTTTTATGCGAAAAGCAATCGACTTTGCCATTCATTTTGTTGCCTGCATCCCCATTTTTCACTGTCACTTGCTTCCTTTTTACTTTTTCTTAGTTCACCAAAATTTGAATCTTTCTTGTATTGTTTCTTTTTCAGTAAATTTTTTTTCCTTGTCATTTGAATTTTGTTGGTGTATTTTCTTAAAAGTCACATTTTACTTGATCAGTTAGTCAATTTGCTCTCAGTTAATTAATCATTGGCAAATGCCTATAATGGGCAATTTGATTGCTTGTGCACTTAATCTGTAGAGTTCTAAATTTGAGTGTGCGTTGACATGTTCCCTACCGTGAAACATTGATGGGTTTGGCTTCTGTATTGGGATGGCCATGAAATTCAAACATATGCCAACTGTTATAAAATCTCATGATTAGGGGTTTGACAACGCGTTTTTCTCTCTTCATTCTCATTAGTGATATATCCGGTACTTGATCTTTTGACTTGGATACTTGTGATCATAATTCATATATGAAGTGTTAATGATTTGAATACATTTAGCTGTCAGTCATATGCTCAGATGTCCGTATGAAGCTGCAAGTTACACACTTATACTTTAGAGGTGAATAGTGCGGAAGAGAATATGTAAAGCATTTGTTGCAGGCCAATGTAGATTCACTAGTATCCTCTGTTGTTAAGCGAGGAGATGAGAACATGTTAATCATCTTATGTTGGTAAGCATTTATTGGATTCACTAGTTATCTTCATTGTGCAGGGTTGTATTTGCCCCTTTATGGCTTTTTCATGCAACTGTAGCACGTGGCAGGTTTTCTTTGCCTGCTCCATCAATGCCTCATGATCGCCATGTATGACATAATCTCTAAGTTTGGATGTCCTAATTAGCTGTGAGAAAATTGTTTGTGGCACTGTATTTCATAATAATCCAGATCAATAACCTGCTTTTCTCATGCTCAGTGGGCTCCCTTTCATGCTCTCATATCAACGCCATTGCTTGTTGCTTTTGAGCTACTTTTGTGTATACGTCTTGACAGCAGCTATGGTAAAAAAAGGCAACCTCTTCTGAACATAATAATCTGTAGATGTTCTTCTTATTTATATGTCCTATCTTCTAATTTATTTATTTTTGCTTTAGTACTCTCCATCTTACTTCTCTCTGATTTGCTGAAGGGAGTTTTGCGTTAATGATTCATGAATAACTTTATATGTTCAAGTTAGCATGTTAATAATTGAGTATCTAATATTCCCATTTAGTTATCTTATTCATTTAAATTGTTTATAAAAATGAATGTGTTGCAGTTGTTAATTTGAAGATTGTCGTTCTTCCCCTGCTTGCATTTGAAATAGCCATTCTGATTGATAACATCAGGTATTCCCTTTCCCTCATTCTTCCTGTTCATTGTCATATTTTGTTGCTTGAGTACTTAATGTGTACTATAAAATCTTATGTCTATTAACCAAATTGATTTGCTAATGTTGGCTCCAGTCAACAAGAATATGAATGAAATCATGCAAAATTTTATTGATACTTGGGGCTTAAAAAGCTGCTATCCACTATGTGTTTTTTTTCCCTCCTTTGTATATTGTGGTGTGGACTTTAGCCTTGAACAAACTTCATATGTTGACTTGCTCCAACAAATTCTTAAATATATATTTCTTTTCTTTCTCATTCTCTCCTAGCCTGACCTCTAATTATATTGGGAAAAAAATTGGAGTGCGTTGTTTCAAGTTTCAACTTTCAAGTTTTTTGACTTACTATAGCAAGAATCAGTAATGCTATAGTATTTTAGCAAAGTACCAAGTCAGTTGCAAGTGTGGGATTGTAGTGTTAAATGTTACTGTTGTTCATTTTTATCTTATCCACTGTTTCTAGGTGTAATGACTATGTTTTTTTTTTTAATTTTCGGCAGGATGTGCAGAGCTTTGATGCCCGGAGATGAGGAAAGCATGAGTGACGAAGTGATATGGGAGACCCTTCCTGTAAGTTTTCAATAGTAGTGAGTAGGATTTAGTTTGGAGATATCCAATAAGTCATTAATAAAATTGGCATGCCCAACTTAGCGTTTATGGTTCCACATAGTCATAATTTTTATAACTGAAAAATTATCCATTGGTTTGGTGCACTTATCATTTTATGGTTTTTTCACTTCATCTTACAGCAACTAGATGTATTCTTAGAAGGCATGGATTCTAATATTACTGATAATATTTTGTTGGTGTGATCATTCTTTCAGCTTTTGTTCTGATATACAACTAAATGCAACAATCTCGTAAATTGTAGAGAAAAGTTAGAAAATGGAAATGCTTGTTATAACGATCAAATATGTTCAAACTTGCTTATAATGCTTGTCTGTGTGCATGTGTATGTATGATTTATGTTCAAACAAGATTGTCCAGGTTTTAATACCATTTAGGCATTGCACTTTGTTGATGTTGGTCAAGAAATTAGCTTTAGGAGACACATATTGGGTGATTAAAGATTGACTTGCTCCAGTTTTTGTGACTCATCACTTGTCAGCTATTTTATCTCAACTTGCCTATCAAAAGCTGCATTGACTTTCAACAACTATTCTAAACACCATGCTACTTTTATTCAAGTATGATGCTTCTTTTCATGGCAGAATTTTCTCAAGGGACAACTTACTTCATTCACCCCAGGGGGGGTTCTATTGAGTTGTATGGTTATTAAGAAGGGTGGAAAGATGAAAAATGTGAAAGAAACAGATAATTTTTTGATATTTGCATCAACTTACATTATAACAGCATGTCATGACTGCATCATGCTCGTACTTCATGGAGGACAGACATGGATATGGTAAGCATATGGTGGCATTGCACATGCACACAATCCATATTTTGCCACGATAGAGATTAAGCCCAATCTTAGCCCTTTTTGAGGTCAATTCATTTCAAAAGAGAACCATAAACTCACGCTAGTCTCTTCTCTTACTTCTATATGACACTGTAATTCTCTTCTTCTGGTTCATGGTTCCAGGGAAAGCAAATCTGGTGAGTAGTAACTATAGTCACTGTGTCAGAACTTTTTTTTTTTGGTCCTGGTGTGTCCCATACTTATTATGCCTTGTCGGCAGTGTGTCTCTGTCAGACACCAATATGACACTGGTACAAGGGGGTTTCCCCCATATACATGCTTCATATCTTATGCTTAACCAGAGTGTGCTCATATGTGATGATAGCAATGATGCGGTCTCTGAGATGATCTGTTTGTCTATATCTAGTGCTAAATGTATTGTGCCCTGATAATTGTATAGAGAACTGATGTGAAATTTCTGGTATTTGGTTTGTAGCATTTTTGGGTTGCAATATCTATGGTCTTCTTTATTGCTGCCACAACTTTCACTCTTTTAAAGTTATGCGGTAAGTTGTTTTTTTCTTAGTTTTAAGGGTAGTATTTCTTTTGATCTAGTTTCCTTTTTTTCTTGTTTTGTTCTTTATGGTGCTATTTCATGGCTGTATTTATTTTGTTTTGCTACGGATGGGAATTTTTTTTTTCCTGCTGACTTATGTATTCTAGTTCGAAACCATTCAACATGTCTGATGCTAATACATTGATTCATCTTCAACGAGGTGCAGGTGATGTTGCAGCTCTAGGCTGGTGGGATTTATTTATAAATTTTGGGTACAATACATTCATTTTCCAGTGATTGTTTTCTGCTTTCCCTCTTGTCCTTTTTCTACTGTAATAATATTTTAAGTTGTGATGCAGTATTGCAGAGTGCTTTGCCTTTCTTGCTTGTACAAAGTGGTATAATCCAGCAATTCATCAAAATTCTCACCTTGGAGAATCCAGCACGTCTTCAATGACTATAAGATTTCTGGACTGGAACAGAGGCTTGGTAATATCTTCTGATGAAGACAGCCACCAGAACAGCAGAATATGCAACCTGCAGGATATTGGAGGACATGTTATGAAAATTCCATTTATTTGTTTCCAGATCATGCTTTTCATGCATTTAGAGGTATAGTTGTTGCAAATGCCTCTGATATATTCTTCAACGTTCAAGTTCTATCTGTATCACATGTTAAACTGTGATGTCAGGGAACACCACCTAGTGCAAGAAATATATCAACTCCAGTTCTTTTTTCTCCCCTTCTGCTGCTGCAAGGAGCTGGGGTTGCTCATGCTGCGTATAGATTGATTGAGAAAATTGTTATTTTACTACATAGTGGAGCTGGTTCTGGAAGATACATTGATATATCATCAAAAGTTCGTGAATTTTTTGGGTTCTTGCACCATGGGTCAAGGTAGTGTTTGTTAGGAGTTAATTTTTAAATCTTGATTGACTTTTGCTCAAATTCTTCTGAGTCTGGACCAAGTGAACACAAAAATGAAAGCATTGTGCACACTTAAAAAAAATTATGTCTCTTTTCTCAACAGGTTACTGGGTTGGTGGTCAATTGATGAAGGAAGTAGAAAGGAACAAGCTAGACTTTACTATTCAGGGGCATCTGGGTTGGTTTTCTATATTGCACTCTAGTTCCTTTATGCATGCATTCATCTAGCACAATGCATAAGTAATCATTCTGGCTGCATTCTATAGGGTTTACTAAACCAGCTTTGATGTGGTTGAATGCTTAGACTTATCGGTGCAAAAATGCTTTTTTCTCTGTCACAGTTTGATAGCTAAAGCCTAAAAGTGTGGGAAATTTTTCATTAGCCACCATCACTATTCATCAAAAGCAATGCAGATGACTTCTTTTTCACCTGTATTCAGTAGTTCCTAGTTAGTCAATACCTAAGTAGTAAAGGGCATAGGAAATCTTTTCGTAGGATAATATTGTTTCTTAACAAAGGAGAATTCCAGTGCAGTTTGCTTTTAGTTTATCATTTATAAAGAGAATGTATTAAAATGCATTAGTAAAAGAAGAATTGAGTCATGAGATACATTCATGTTAGCATACTAAATTTAGCACTGAAATTTGTTTTCTTCTCATCGTATTTACCAGTTCACTTGTTCTTATTGCATATCGTGGGGCCTTCTTGAGTTGTACATAGATAATAGTAGGGTTCCACCCCCCCCCCCCCACTCCCCCTGTATTTTTGCTGATCTTTTCCTTCATCCTCAAACATTCAGATATAACACATTCTCACCTGATATTGTGAAGAAAAGACCAAAATCAGATCTTGTTGAGGAGGTAAACATAGTATTTGGAGTCTTCAAATTGTGAAGTATAGTTTGTCGCTTTACTTATGCATTTTTTGGTCTAACCTGTTTGCTACAGTCTGAAATCTCTGTCTACAATTGAGCAATATTATATGCATGTTTTGAAATCTTTTAAATACAGATTTGGAGATTACAAGCTGCACTCAGTGAGCAGACTGAAGTCACCAAGTACAGCCAGCAGGAGTTTGAAAGACTTCAATATGTATTATTTCAACACCAAGCTTAAGTTGTTACCAAGTTATTCTAATTGTTTGGCTAATATATTCTGTATTGCTTACTTATTAATTGAATGGATCTGTCACTCAGGAAAAGATTCTGTGTAGAGTTTGCTTTGAGGAACAAATCAGTGTAGTCCTGCTGCCTTGTAGGCATCATGTTCTCTGCAGGTATTTGCATCTACCCTTGTAATACTGACAATGTTATTTTCCATTCTGGCTGTTTTCTCAGTAGTGGACTATTGGTTAATGCAAAGATGTCTGTGAAAAGCTTTGGCTTAGGCATCATATATACTCAGAAATATATTATTATGGTGTTTACATGACTTGTAGTGGCATACCATATTTTTGGCATATGGTGTGTAATATTTTCATTTCTTATCAAAGGATGTGGAACTTGTTTTCTTTAATTATTAATAATGTTGTTTCTTTCTCAGCACTTGCTGTGAGAAGTGCAGAAGGTGTCCAATCTGCCGTGTTTCTATTGAAGAGCGACTGCCAGTCTATGATGTCTAGTCTCAGATTACCTGTAGAAAAGTTGGTGTAAATTTTTTTTTTTTTTTTCAAGCCGTTTCGAATTGCTTGTGATTTTAGATGAAGCAAGCATTGAGAAGCTGGCCATTCTGGTTTCTCCAAACGTGATATAGTTGTGTTTTGCTACTCAGGAATTGTATATGACTAGTTGCATTCTGAAATGAAATGAAAGTAGTGATTTGACATGTTTTGTGATAAATCATGGGTTCTTTTCCCTTTTTGGCTTACGAAATATAAATGAGGATGGTGAACCGCTCTCTTGCGCACGTGTATAGTTTAGTCTTGGATTTCCCAGGAATTATATGTTGCTTGGGTTGCATTGTTCTTTTCTTTAAATATGCATGAATTAGGATAGAGAGAGATTGGTGGGTTAAATATTTTGGTTTGCGATAGGGAGGAGAAAATGTTGGGACAGTGTGATTTGGTTAGGGTCAAATGGAGAAATAAGCAGAGTTGTTGAGGGGGATATCCAAAGAGATAGGGCAGGATATGTGGAAGCAACCAAATGAATAATATCAGATAGTGATGCCAAACCATATTGCATCTCTGTTGCCACTCAAAGTTTCTCTCCACTAATAATTTTTACAGCCTTCAGCAACATGGCTGAAACCCTTAATCAAATCATACTCGGTGCTAAGGACAAAGACCCACTATCCTCAACTACCTCTACTCCAAACCAACTGTTGTGGATGGATCAAGTTTCAAACCTTTTAGGAATAAAAATATTCATTCTCCTTTTTTCTTTAAAAAAATAATTAGCAATTAAAACAACAAATATTGATAGTAAATTTAATTTTCAATTCTTGAATTTGACAAGTAAATTCAGATTGACCGTTGAAAATTCTTTTTAATTTATTTTAACCATTAAACTTAAAAATCATTATTCATTTAAACTTATTTTTGTTAATGATAGTGAAAAAGAAGGCATGCCCAACCTACCATATCACGCCCCCTGTATTGTCAAATCACTATAATTATAATAATACTTTTTGGGTAAATATCCAGAATATACCAAAAAAAAAAATTACGGAATTAGGTCGATTTCTAAAAAATTTACAGAAAAAGGCCGTTTCCCCTCAAAACGCGTCCACGTCAGCGCGTTTTAAGGGGAAATGCCAGCAAAGCGCGCCCTTAGGGACGCCCTTTGTGCCACCTCAGTAAAGCGCGCCTACGTGAATGCGCTTTGCTGAGGTGGCACAAAAAGCGTCCCCAGAGGCTCGCTTTAGCCCGTGTTTTTTTTTTAAAAAAAATTATTCTTGAATTTTTTATAAATTTACGAGAATAAACCTTTATAAAGGCTTAAAGTGACAACACTATTTTTTTAAGATGCCAGTGGGATTCTTTTTTCTTTTAACTAACAACATGAGATGACATGTTAAACTATATTTTTTTTTTTTTACAAAACAATTTCTGTTTTTTTTTTATATTTTGTTAACATTTTCTTATATTATAAAAAACAAGAAAAAAATAACTCAAATATATTTTTACAAATCTAATTATAATTATAATTATATTTATATTATTTATATTATATTTAATAGCAGTATAAATTATTATTTATATTATATTTATATTATATTATATTTAATAGAGTAGAAGTCTCGAATATTTTTCCGCTAAAAGAAAATATTTTTTATTATTATTAATTTTAATTTATAATTGAATTTAAAAATAGTATGAAAATTAAGTTGATTTTATTAAATATAAGAGTACCTTAATTTTAGTTTGTATCGACTATAAAAGTAAAATTCGATTAAGCTCAAATTAAAATTTTTAAACATTAACTATAAATTGACCTTGATTAAAGTTTTTGCCTAGTACTCAAATGAAATAAGTTTAAACTTTATCCTCTCTTCATATTTATCTGCATTCTAAAAAAATTCATATTTATAAATATTTAATTGCTATTCAGGATTTCGATTATTTGATTAATATTTTCAATGGACCGTTTTGTTAACTTAAAATTAATTAATTATTTTACAAGTATTTTTTGTAATATTTTTTAAGAAAATACTCTAGTAAAATTTGTTAATGGAAAAGTTAAAAACTTAGCGACCATCAAAATATCTCACCCTTAAATTAGCTCCATACTTAATACTAGCGTTTGATTCGGTTTTATAAAATTTAATTTTTTTCAGTTGTTACTAAAATACATTTAATTCAAGTTAAAAAATTATAATATATACAATCAAATCAAATTTTATTTTATTTTATATTTAATTTAATATAAATTTTTAATTCATAGTAATCAGGTGGGAGCTGCTCTATACTATCATATACTACACCCAACAAACTGAGATGGCATAAATCGACAGGCAAAAGTTTGATGTAATAATATAATTATAATTAGATTTACAAAAAATATATTTGAGTTGTTTTGTTTCTTGTTTTTTATAATATAAGAAAATGTTAACAAAATATAAAAAAAGAGAAATTGTTTTGTAAAAAAAAAAATCAAATATAGTGTAGCATGTTATCTCATGTTGTTAGTTAAAAGAGAAAGGAATCCCACATTGTTTAGGAACAAGCTGCAAAACTATTCATGAGTCTATATATACACATATCTCATATCCCACTTTGCTCAAGAAAACAAAGGAAATGAGACTTTCGGTCTATATAAAGATTTCCTTTGTAAGTTATATTTCTTTATTAATTGATGACATCTTAAAAAAATAATGTTGTCACTTTAAGCCTTTATAAAGGTTTATTCTCGTAAATTTTTAAAAAATTAAAGAATAATTTAAAAAAAAAAAAATATTAAAGCGCTTTGGGGATGACGCTTTAATTATATTCCTCAAAATGCGTTGATGTGAATGCGTTTTGAGGGGTAACGGCCCTTTTTCTTAAATTTTCTAGAAACTGGCCCAATTCCGTAAATTTTATTTTATTTTGATATATTTGAATTATTCACCCCTTCTTATTTGTACAATAAAAAAGTGAAAAATAAAATGAATTTTGATTAAAATATCTAGAAACACGGAGTAACTAAGGGCATTCAGATTCTTTAAAAGACTTTACTCCAAAAGACTTTTGGAAAAAAATTGTCTTGAAACAAACCGCTTATTTGGAATTTTGGCTTTGAAGTCTTTTAAAATCTTGAAAAGGAAAATAAAATTTTAGCTTTTCCTCTCCAAAAGACTTTTAGTCTTAATTACTTTTACCCTCTAATAACATAGTACTTTCCTTTTTTTTCGTGGGGCTTAATTATAAATGTATTAAAATTAATAATTAAAATAAAAAATATTTTAAAATATTAATTATAAATATTTAATGGTTATATTTAAATATTTAAAATGTAGTTTATATATTCTAATTAAATTTTATAACTAATTAATATTTATTACTTACAAATATTTAAAATTAAAATTTATATTTCATATATTAAAATATTAACAAGTTATAGTAATTTTTATATTCTTACTAAAATATAATAATATTAACTAATTTAAAATTTATTTAAATGTATATTTGTTACTTGATAATAACATGCCTAAAATAGGCATTTTATTTCAAAAGACTTTTTAGAACAATCTAAACACTCAAATTTTAAAGAAACTTTTAAAAGACTTCAAAAGACTTTTCAAAACACTTTCAAAAAGTATACCAACCTATTTCTAAATATCCTTTCGAACCCCTAAATGAAAGAGACCAAAATACTAAAATATTGAAATACCATTTCAATCCAAAAAGCATATGAAAAAGGCCACCATAATTGTGGGGTGAAAGATTCCGTCAAAAAATTTTCATTAAACTTTTTCTTTTTATGGGTTATCATTTTTGTTGTTTAAGACTATGGGTTTCATTACAACATTATTGTAATGGTTTTGATTTTTACTGCTGAAAACTTTTGATAATACTACTCCAAGTTCATCTAATCTTACAGTTAAGTAGTTCAAAAATATTCTATTTATTTTTAAATTATTAAATAACATAAATTTTTCTTACGAAAAAATAACACATTTATTCTATAACAGGTAAAGATAGATCATATATATATATATATATATATGAGTCAATGTAAACTCACTTCTCGACTTAGATTTGATTTGGTCATCCTAACTATAAAAATAATCAAGTAGTGGTTAGTGACTAAAAATTAAGTTAGATGTGAATATAAGATTTGATGTTATAAAATGTTAAATGTCAATTGTAATGTCTACCATAGAAATATTATGATGGAATTGTGGAGGCTTCCATGATTACTGCCTCAAAATGGTTTAAATCCCACAAAATGATCATCGAAACAGGGAGTTGAATTCACTATTTGAAGGCATTCACAGCGGATAGTGGAGACTGAAATGAATCCCCAATAGTTATTATTTTTGTGGAATGCTACTACGCTGAACTTTCTAATGCTTTCATTTGCATTCTCATTTCATGCTGTTTTGAAAAACTTTTTTACTTATTACAATAGAACATTGATTGGTGCTTGTGTGAAATATGAAGTTATAATTAACGAGGTTTTTTTTTTTTTATAAAAATAATATAAAAAAATTAATTAATTATGAAAATGGTGTGAGGGGTAAATTAGTTACGGAAATGAGTTATTTGTTATAGTGTCGCCTGACAGATTAGGGGCACCACTCCTCTTTTTCAGTCAATCATCAGGCTTTTAGAAAAAAGAATTTTTTTATTGATGTCGTTATTGTATCAGATGACACCCATATATATTTATCTAAATATCCGTAAAAATGCGTGTATACACAGTGAAAAAAACCAAAAAAAAATTATATTAATGGTTGCTCCAATCTATCTTGTGGCACGGGTGATAAATTATAAAAAAAAAACAATGTAAAAAAAAGGCTGTGAAGAAAAAAAAAATTTTTTTAATGGTAAAAAGAAGAAGAAAGATTTGTGTTAGTAGAATGGGAGGAAACAGGAAAAAGAAGAAACAAAATTTGTGTTTTATATTTCAAAAATCAAGTTAGAGTTTATAATATTAGTTTGTAATTATTTATACATAATTATATTTTTAATAAGAGTTAATATTTTTTAAAAAAGAAACTTTTTAATAAGAGCTACTATTTTTAAAATAAAAGAATTTTTATTTTTAATTTATTTTAAAGATTTAGTATCGAATAAATAACCAATTCTTCGTATATGTTCATTTCGAGGGGGTAATTTTACAAATAATAGTTGGTTGTACATTTGAATATTGTCAGCAAATAGGAATGGAGTTTAATAAGAATGTAAAATTTGATGATATGAAAGAAAAGGTTAGTGCGAAAATTGCTCGACATTATAGAAAGAGGATGTCCAGACTATTCTGCAAATTTCTAGTTTTGTCAAATCTGTACAAATTTACGAAAATGAAACTTGTAAATAATGAAGACGTGGAGACTATAATTGCACTTTTTTGCTCGATTGGGAATGAGAATGTTGAATCAATTGAGTTGTTTGCTGAGTTAGCGGATGTGGAGCCAGTTGAAAATGTTACTCCATTAAGTCAACATATGGAGTTCAAGACCCGTGTACGGAGATTCTGAGAGCGTCTATCGATAGGCGATCGTCTGTACACGGATTTGACTTTAATTTGAATGTTGGATGGGCAGAACAATGCGGTTATGGAGCGACATCGACATGGGCCAAAATTTTACACCATATTTTGACTACGTATAACAATCTTAATTCAGGTCCCTGTTTACAAATACATCCAGTGGTGATTGAGACCAATGTAGATGGTGAAAAAGGACCTAATAATGATGGTCATTTTGATCATGAGGGTGAAGATTTTAGTGATCCCGATCAGGATGAGGTCCTAGATGATATCAATAATGAAGGCATGGACAATGATGAAAATGTATACACCCCTTCAGTCAAGAACCTGACTCATGGCATTTTCATATACAATGACCCTAGGGCCCACATGTTGAGCATAGATCCCGATATGGCGCATGCATCCGAGTTCCCTGAGTACCTAAATATAATACCTTCTCACCAATTGGAAGTAGATTTCAAATTGAAAAGTTGTTCGTAGGCCAACAATTCACAAACAAGGAGGATTGTGTATTTGCCATCAAGCGGTATAACATGAAGGTGCCAGTGGACTATGAAGTCACATATCTAATTCGAAATTATATGTTGGGAAGTGTTGGAGGCTTGCAGAATGGTGCAAATAATGGGTATGAGTTGCATTTATCCAGAGGTCGCAACTGTGAGAGATCTGAAAATTTGTTGGGCCTCATACATGCATTGCTGTACAGATGAGACAAGACCATCAAAAACTTGATGCGAAAACAATCTATAACTGCATTATGTTTGTATCACCCCAAATTGGCGGGTTTTAAGTTTAGGCGCGTAGTCTAAAAGAAATTTGTGTGGTGCGGTTCTATCCTCAAATTGTTTCTTATGGCATATAGATTTGGGCACATAATCGAAGTCAGGATATTAAGTAATGATATATCTAAGAAAGTGGAGTTATAAGGAGAAAATTTAGGTAAGAGAAATTTGTAAGTTATATTAACACCAAGGGTGATGTCGAAAATACAGTGGCACCTTTTAGCTGGTCAAACAAATCATCAATACGAGAAAATGGATACTTGTTCTTTATTGTAACTTTGTTGAGTTGTTTGTAATCAATACATAACCTCAACTATCCATCTTTCTTTTAACAAATAAAACTGGTGCACCCCAAGGTGATGAATTGGGTCAAACAAAACCTTTGTCAGTCAATTCTTGCAATTGTGCTCTTAACTCTTTCGATTCTGTACGAGCCATTCTATAAGGAGTTATAGTTATTAGAGTTGTCCCTGGAACAAGATCTATAGAAAATTGTACCCCTCTGACTGGCGGTAATTCGGGTAATTCTTCTGGGAACACATCAGGAAACTCACAAACAACCAACACTGACTTAAACTTCGACTCATATACTTTAGTATCCAACACATATGAAAGATAAGCATCATACCATTTTCTAATATATTTCTATGCTGATATAACTGAGATTACATTGGACAACCCATCCAATTTATTAGATTCAATACGAAGTAATTCGCCATTCTGAAATTTTAACACAATGTACTTTTATTTACAATTTACCACTGCATCATGCTGAGTTAACCAGTCCATACCCAAAATTACATCAAATTAATCAAATGGCAACAATATTAAATCAGCCGAGAAATAATAGCCCTATACCATTAACGAAAAATTTTACAAACTTTATCCACCATCACATACTGGCATAGGGGTCTTGAAACTTTAACCAAGAATTCAGTGGACTCAATAGGTAAATTTTTAACATACACTAAATTCGTGCATATGTATGAATGTGTTGAACCAGGATCAATTAAAGTAATAATATCAGTATCAAGAAGAGAAAATGTACCAGTAATAATACCAAGTGTAGAAGCATCCTCTCATGCACGTATAACATATGTTCTCGCCGATGCTCATGCTTTAGATTTAACTGTTGAATCTTTTGTAGCACCTCGGCTACCACTGAGATTGCCATGATGACGGGGTGGTCTACCTCTTGAGCTGAGGTTACTTGGCTTTGAAGTCTGAACAGTATCTTTTTCAAGCCTTTCTAGACAATCTTTAAGATAGTGATCGAGAACCACATATATAACAAGCTCCGCTTCTCATACGACACTCTCTAAAATGAAATTTATTACAATGTTTACATCTAGGTTTGGGATTATCGACATTTCCAACACTTGCTACTGATAGGGTTGAAGATATCAGATTAGAGCGTTGAGAGCCTCAGTCTTTTCCAGAATACCCCACAGATGAGACAAAACGATCATGATATTTCTTTGATTTCTTTGAAGTTGATAATTGTGGCTTGCCCATAAATCTTTTACTTGAAGTTAGGGCTTCCATCTCTGCTTGTTTCTTTTCTTTATTTAATTTTTAGCTTTATGTGCTCGGTCGGCCAGTACAACAAATTCTTTTAATTCCAGAATCCCAACTAACAACTTGATATCTTCATTTAATCCCTTTTCAAATCATTTACACATAACAACTTCAGTCGGGATACATTCTCTGGCATATTACTTAATCTGACAAATTCCCGTTCGTATTCAGATATAGTTATATTTCCTTGTTTAAGCTCTAAAAATTTCTTCTTTTTCTGATCAAGAAATTTCTGGCTAATATACTTCTTTTTGAATTCTATTTGGAAAAATTCCCATGTAACATTTTCCCCCGGTAAACAGAAATTATGGTATTCCACTACTGGTAGGCTGAGTCTTTTAGCAGAGATACAACACATTTCAGATATTCTTCAGGTGTACAAGATAATTCATCCAAAACCCTGATGGTATTTTCTAGCCAAAATTTAGCCATTTTCGGATCAACATTGGCAGTAGCCTTGAATTCTTCTACCGCATATTTCTAAATTTTATCTATCAGAGGCTTACCAGTTCTAACAGGTTCGGTACCCTGTGGCATCCGGTTGAGGAGCAGGAGGGGGAGGTTGTTGTACAGTAGGATTTATTCTTAAGAATTCTATGAACCACTCATTCATCATTTGAAAGAAGGCTTATTTTGCCTCTTCACAGATTCGGGCCTTCTACTACTACTAGATGCAACTCTTTGAACTGAAGTTGGAGCATTGCTCTCAGCTTCCTCAGATTCAACTCTAGCTCGGTTGGACGACATTACTATATGAAAAACACGTTTAAAATAGTCAGGAGATATCACACTATCACAAATTATATGATTGCACGTATAGCTAAACTCGTACTTACTACGTTAGTCCGAGAATCGACTAAATCGTAGCTTTCATACCAATAAATGTAACACCTTTAACCCATATCCTTCGCCAAAATAGGGTCACGAAACATAACCAAAGTTTACAGATCAATTATAGAAAACTTATGCCATTTACTATTCATATTCGAAATCAATCATATCGTCCCTTAATTGGGTCCTCAAGGCCCAAAATACATGTTAGAATCAAATCGGGACTAAACCAAAAACTCAAAAAATTATTTACGAAATTTTAAATTTTTTCTTGGGTGTAGGGGACACACGCTAGAGTGGTCAGGCCATGTGGCTTACACACCAAGTGACACACTCGTGTCTTAGGCCGTGTGGCTCACGCGGCCAAGTGACACACCCGTGTCTTAGGCTGTGTGGCTTATACGGCCAAGTGACACACCCGTGTCTTAGGCCATGTGGGTATTCGATATGAGGCACACGACCGTGTCCCAGCCTGTTGATCATCTAAAATTGTTGAGTTTTAAAATTTATAAAGAGAATGATCGAACCTGAAAACTAACTCTAACAACGACTTAAGGCAAGTGCACCTAACGAACAGTAGTATAGTTTAGGCAAGATCGGATTGTCGAACCCAAGGGAATTAAAAGTAATAATACTCACTTTCTTTTTATTTTTTAGCCTAAATATGAAGTGATTGATTGATTAAACTGAAAATTAACTGACTACTAAGCTAAAGACGTACAGACAAAAAGAACAAATTGAAGAAATAAAGTTGATCACGACGATACCCTAGAAGGAATCCACCTAGACTTCACTTGTTATCTAACACTCAACCAGACGATTTATTCACTTAGCTTGATCCGTAAGACTCCCTAATTTATATTAAACCTTCTCTCGAGGCGAATAACGTCTAACTCTAGGTTGATTAATTGAAATCTCTTTCTAATTAAAACCCCTAGAATCGCATTAACTCGATCTATGGACTCCCATATTAGGTTTCACCCTAATCTGGTAAAATCTCGTCACCCTATCTCTAGGCATGTGATCAACTCTGCTTAATTATGCTAGATCTACTCTTAATCAGGGACTTTTGCTCCACCACCTAAGCACATTCAACTTGAATCAATATCCTAGAAATATCAACACAAGAATTAAGCACACATAATTAAGAACAAGCTAAGTATTTATCATATAGTTCAGAAAACAATAACAAGATTCATCTAGTTTCATCCCCTTCAGGTATCTGAAGGGTTTTGTTCATAATGATAAAAGAAAACATCTCAAGAGAAAAAATAAAACAAAACATAAGAAATCCTTAAAACCCCCTAAAGGAATTGAAGGAGAGATCTACCGTCTTGAGTAGAATTTCGGCTTCTTGAGATGGATCAACTGGCTATCTTCAAGTTATTCCCACGAATCTGGCCTTCTGGCTTGGCTCCTTGGCCTAGCTGACTGCCTAACTGACTGCCCTCTTTCAGGTTACACTTAGGGTGTTTATATAGACTTTTGAATGCTTTACTTGGCCCCTAAGTATCCTAATTCAAGTATAACTCCTACTCAAGTGTTTGAATAGACTTTGGAATGTGTTTCTTTGCCTCAAAGTATCCAAATCTGAGTAAAATTTCTCCTTTCCACAGCGAGGGCACGGCCATAGCACACTTAAATGTAAATCGACTTCAGTAGTGTTTGGTGCATTGATGGAGGCACGACCATGTAAATAGTGGTTAGGTCGTGTTCTAGTTAATTGACGAGGCACGACCGTGTGGCTTGAAGTCCAGGCCATGTCGATTTCCACTTTGGCCCAAATTGGCCCGTTTTAAGCCCGTTTCTTGTTTTTTTGTCCTTGGGTGCTTTTTTGAGTATAAAACATGAAAAGAAAGGATTAAGAGCACCATTTTACATAAATCAAGGGCTAAATCATCCAAAAGCATGCTAAATATGGGGTTAAAATATGTTACTTTTACGGTTTATCAAATACCCCCACACTTAAGCTTTTGCTTGTCCTCAAGCAAAATTCTCAACTTACAATTAAAATGAACTTTCCACAATTCATAATTCTCATTAACAATGTCTCATCATAATTCATAGATAATTTATACATGGATAATTTAACTCAAAGACTCCTAAAGATTCAAACAATTCTAAGTCATATATTTGTAGCATGAAAACATAGGTGTCTCCCCTTATCTAAATAATTACCTTTAATTTAAAACTGACAAGTATTGACATCCTCACTAAAGATTCACTCAAAGCACTCGAAGTGTTTAAGGTTCAAGAATAAGCACTCATAAGTCGAACTTGAAAAGTTAATCCCATAGGCTTGCCTGAAAATCAAATCTCCACCACTGTAATATGTGATGGTACACAAATCAAAAGATCTTTAACAGGGTTGTAACGGGGCTTAGGTTAAAGGTGTGGATAAAGGCTAGATTAGAAGGTTTTAGGATTGAGATTGAATTGACAAATTACCTAACTTTTAAAAAAAATGAACTAATAACCTAAATAATCACACGAAAATTTAAACTACTAATAATACGAGCTTCTTCTTCAAGATGTTGAATTTAAACATGTAAGCTCTTAGAACATAGAACTAATAATGAATATACTTTGTTTTTTTTCTTTTATACTATTAATACTGAATATACTTTGATCGATTCGATTTTTTTTAAAGAATAAACTAAGTAAATACATAATAAAGAATGAACTTTATCAACTGAAATAAACTAATTAGGTGACTGATTAAATCAATTCTCGATAGAAGGGTAGTCAAAGGAATGGTGATAACAAATATAAAGAGTTTTTGGTTTAATATTAGTGGGTAAGTCAATAAAAAGTGTTGTTAGGATGAAAGGGGTTCACTAGGGTTAATTATGTAGGTAGGCTTTTTAATGGAGTGAGTGGGTAAAAATCTAAGTGCCTTTATCATCTCAGTATATCAAATCAAAAATGTGGTCTCGACATGTATAATCGAAGCAAGTTCTAGAATAGCAATTCAGTGTTGACACACTCATAATCAATAAAGTGAGCATGGAAAAGAATATATGCTCTATAAGGCTCAAATCTCACAAAAATTATGGGTATTTTTTACATCAATCCCTATAAATTTCAAACTTCAAGGTAATATTCAAATTCAGTTCAACAACCTAAAAATTTTTTATTCTTGAAAAATAGACTTATCATGCTTGACTCTCTAGTATTCTTCAGATTTAATCATCAATGCACAATTATTAATGACTTAATCCAAAACATATTAATAAAAAATCATAAATCGTCAGAAATTTCACCCTAATCTGTAATATGAGAAAAATACTTAAGAACTAGATAAAATTCAGGGATTTGAGAATAATGCAAAAAGTTAAGTACTATTACCCCTCACACTTAAGATGTACATTGCCCTCAATGTATAAAGATAGATAATCATGTTATAATAAAATCAAAAGAGATGGGGAAAGTAAAACTTCCTGAATTTTGGATGACTTTGGGAGTTGGCAGTGGTCGTGGTAAAAGATGGGTTGGAGGAGGCAGTGATGACGTTTTCTATGGTCCTAGTGGGGTGGCTACGGACAATCTTTGTACTAGATGAAGAACTTGGGGAGCCTGTAAAGAGTTAGCAGAATTTATAATACATATTTAAAATAAATTAATTATGTAATTAAGGACAAGAAAAATAAAGAGAAGGAGACTAAGAAGAAGATTGAAATTAAAAGAAAAGATTAATGGACTAAGGAGTCCTTATTGGTAGATGGTTCACAAGGTGAGTGTGATTTCTAAGGCTGTGGTGCGTGATTCCCTAGCATCCTTTAGAACCTAAAACAAAGAAACTAAAATGAAATAAACTAAATTAAGCATAAGATAGTCAAAGGGAGGAAATTAAAGCAAAAGAGAAAAGAAAAATAAAACTGAAGAGGTCTCAAAGACCCTTGGCTTGTCGAGTAGCTAAAGCTGCCGGCATGAACTTATGTGAATCGGTCTCCTTTGAGAAGACTGGTTGGCCTCTTATGCTTCATTGACATGGCTTTGGTGTGGCTCAAGGGTTATAGAGACTTGTTATGAAGAGGTGAATCTGAGAAAAGGGAATAAGAAAAAAGGTGGAAAGTAGAATAATAGGGAGAGGGCTGGTGTTTAAATAGGGCTCAATTCTGGTACGTTCCCACGCCCGTGGTTTGAGGGCGTGTTGTTTCACACGGCCACCTCGCACAGCCATGTGTCTAAGCGTGTTGATTCTCCATGCCCTTTTTCAGTAAGCCACGCCCGTTGGTGAAAAGTCAGAATGTTGGCACGGTTTGATAGCACGGGCGTGTCTAGCCTGTGTTTGGCAAGTCAGTGTCATCCATGGCCGCGTTGCATGGTCGTGGCACTTTGTGGGTGCCCATGGAGGGGTTGTTGGGTCTATGATTTCAAAAATTAGTTGGGATTTGATTCGTATCTTCTGCTCATGTCAGTACAGAGATTCTGTACTTCTACACGGTCACGGCCATGGCCGTGTGTAAGACCGTATGGCCTGGAATTCTGCACCTTTGGTTAGTTTACACTAAGGAAGAAGAAAATAAATTGAAATTAAAATGTGAAAATAGATTGTGTTAGTGCTCGTGTTGCCTCCCGCGAAGCGCTTGTTTAAAGTCTTAAGCTAGAATTTCCTTATGTTCGAAAAATCAGGGTGGTTTAAATGTTTGAATATCCTTCCTCATGTTATCAGTTTTATTTTCATGATAAATTTTAAGTCGGGAAGCATTAACCTTAAGAGTGCCAAATATGGGATTACTTACCTCGACTGTTCCGTATGGGAAGATATTTCGTACCTCTAGAGGGATGTCTGCGTTTGATTTCAGGTTTGGTGTGGTGATGCGAGGATGTACTTCATTGAATCGTACCTGATCTCCTATTTTGAAGTGGTTTGATGTTCCTACGAGCTCTTCTGGAGGCTCCTTCGATTTTACTTCGTGTGGTTCCGGTTCTTCTTTAAAGTGTGTCTTCCATTCTTCTAGTTTATCGACCCTAAGGCTTTTCTCCTCATATTCTTTTTCTTTGTTAGGATGAGGTTTATTATCTTGCTCAGGTTTGTAGCTTTGTGCTTTTTCCTGTGGTGAAATTTGAACAGATTTGTTATCAACTAAATTTACTTTCTCACCTTCATCAATTGATGTCTTGGTCGAGTCAATAGCTTGTAGACTAGTCGATTCGTCACCTACATGAAGAATGAGTTCTCCTGTGCCAACATCAATTTTAGTCCTGACAGTTGCTAAAAAGGGTCTTCCTAAAATTAAAAGAATCAAATTATCCTCATCCATGTCTAAAATAACGAAATCTACTAGGAAAACAAATTTCTCAATTTTTATGAGAACATCTTCAATAATACCCCTAGGAATTCTAACAGTTTTATTAGCTAATTGTATACTCGTCCTAGTTTGTTTGGGTTTCCTTAGACCTAGTTGTTTAAACATTTTATAAGGCATGACATTTATACTTCCCCCTAAATCAGCTAAAGCATTACCAACAGTTAAACTACCAATTAAACATGGAATTGTAAAACTCCCTGGATCTTTTAACTTTTGTGGTAGTCTATTTTGTAGAATTGCTGAGCACATTGCGATTAATTCCACATGTGGCTCCTCGTCTAACTTACACTTGTTTGTCAAGAGTTGTTTTAAAAATTTCCTTGAATCTGGCGTCTGTGACAAAGCTTCAAGAAGTGGTAAGTTAATATGTAATTTCTTTAAAAGTTTAAGAAACTTACCGAACTGGTCCTCTGTATCGTCTCTCTTTAATGCTTCAGGATAAGGTATACGAGGTTGGTACTCTTTAATTACCGGTTTTGGTTTTTCTTGTGTTACCTCAACTTTACCTTTTTCTACCTCACTTTCTTGAATTGAATTGGGTTAATCTAACCCGAAATTTTCTTGAGCTGTTATGGCTTGGATTTGCTCCTTTGGGTTAATCTCGGTGTTGCTTGGTAGACGCCCTTGCGGTCGTTCAGACATTAACTTGGCAAGTTGTCCAACTGACCTTGTAACTTCCCCGAATAACTTAGCAAGTTCCCCAACTTGGTTGTTGATCCCTTCCATTGATGTTTGTTGGGTTTTCAGTGTTGCCTCGGTGTCTTGGAGACAGTTTTCTGCGGTGCCATGAATTTTATCAACATCTCTTCAAGGTTGGGCTTCTTTTCCTATGGATAGGGATGATTTTGGAAATTTGGGGGAGGTTGTTGTCTTTAATTTCCTTAATTTCTTTGACCTCTCCATAAAAAATTTGGATGGTTCCTCCAACTTGGATTATAGGTATTACTATAAGGATTATTATTAGATCTAAAATTATTACCTATATAATTCATCTGTTCACTTTCTGTGCCCGGTTGGTAGGGTGGGTACTCAGGATTCGCCACAGTCCACTTGCATCACACTTCATTACTGGATGTACCTGCGAAGAACACAAACTATCAAGATTTTTATTCATCATCTCTACCTGTGTTGATAGCATGGTTACTGCGTCGAGGTTGAAAACCCCGGCTAATTTTGTTGGTTTTGTCCTTGTAACTTGCCACTGATAGTTATTTAGTGACATCTCTTCAATAAACTCGTAGGCTGTTTCAGAAGTTTTGTTATTCAGTGTTCCACCGACGGCTGAATCTATTAGTTGTCTCGTTGAGGTATTTATACCATTGTAAAAAGTTTCGACTTGTAGCCACAAAGGTAATCCGTGGTGTGGGCATCTCCTCAAGAGATCCTTGTATCTCTCCCATGCGTCGTATAATGTCTCTAAATCCATTTGCACAAAAGAATAAATATCATTCCGTAATTTGTCCATTTTGGCCGGTGGAAAATACTTTAACAAAAACTTTTCGGTCATTTGATTCGATGTCGTAATTGAATCTCGTGGTAACGAGTTCAACCATTGTTTAGCTTTATTCCTTAATGAAAAGGAAAATAACCGAAGACGTATGGCATCGTCAGAAATGCCATTTATTTTGAAGGTGTTACAGAACTCTAGAAAATTAGCTATATGAGTATTAGGGTCTTCGTCCTGCAAACCATCAAATTGAATAAATTGTTGAATCATTTGTATAGTGTTAGGCTTTAATTCAAAATTATTAGCAGCTATAGCAGGCCTAACAATACTAGATTCTGCTCCTGTTAAATGAGGTATAGCATAATCATACATAGTACGTGGAGTATTGTTTTCTGCCACATCTTGTGGTTGCGGATTATTCTTGTCCATCCCTTTAGTAGGATTGGATCCGCTTTGTTATTGTTCTTCTTGGTAATTAGGGCTCGCCTGATTTCTCTGCAATTCCTACAAGCAGTAGCTTCGATATCACTATCGTATATTTGAGGTTCTATCGGGTTACTTCTAGTCATAAACTAAAGGTACCTACTAGGAAAAGAAAGAAATAAAATTAGAAAAAACAATAAAATAAAATAAATTGCAAAAATAAAAATAAAAGTAAAAATAATGGCTAAAGTAATAAAAATAGAGTTTTCTTAATATTTTAATTCCCCGGCAACAGTACAAAAAACTTGATCGTCTAAAATTGTCGAGTTTTAAAATTTACAAAGAGAATGATCGAACCTGGGAACTAACTCTGACAATGACTTAAGGCAAGTGCACCTATCGAACAGTAGTATAGTTTAGGCAGGACCGGATTGTCGAACCCAAGGGAATTAAAAGTACTAATACTCACTTTCCTTCTATTATTTAGCCTAAATATGAAGTGATTGATTGATTAAACTAAAAACTAACTGACTACTAAGCTAAAGGAGCAAAGACAAAAAGAACAAATTGAAGAAATAACTTTTAGAAAAACTCAATTGATCACGACGATACCCTAGAAGGAATCCACCTAGACTTCACTTGTTATCTAACACTGAACCAGACGATTTATTCACTTAGCTTGATCCGTAAGACTCCCTAATTTATATTAAACCCTCTCTCGAGGCGAATAACGTCTAACCCTAGGTTGATTAATTGAAATCTCTTTCTAATTAAAACCCCTAGAATCGCATTAACTCGATCTATGGACTCCTATATTAGGTTTCACCCTAATCCGGTAAAATCTCGTCACCCTATCTCTAGGCGTGCGATCAACTCCGCTTAATTATGCTAGATCTACTTTTAAGCAGGGACTTTTTCTCCACCACCTAAGCACATTCAACTTGAATCAATATCTCGAAAATATCAACACAAGAATTAAGCACACATAATTAAGAACAAACTAAGTATTTATCATATAGTTCAGAAAACAATAACAAGATTCATCTAGGTTTCATCCCCTTCAGGTATCTGAAGGGTTTAGTTCATAATGATAAAAGAAAACATCTCAAGAGAAAAGATAAAACAAAACATAAGAAATCCTTAAAACCCCCTGAAGGAATTGAAGGAGAGATTCACCGTCTTGAGTAGAATTCTAGCTTCTTGAGATGGATCAACTGGCTATCTTCGAGTGATTCCCACGAATCTAGCTTTCTGGCTTGGCTCCTTGGCCTAGCTGACTACCTAACTGACCGCCCTCTTTCAGGTTACTCTTAGGGTGTTTATATAGACTTTTGGAATGCTTTACTTGGCCCCTAAGTATCCTAATTCAAGTATAACTCCTACTCGGGTGTTTGAATAGACTTTGGAATGTGTTTCATTGCCTCAAAGTATCCAAATCTGAGTAAAATTCCTCTTTTCCATGACAGGGGCACGTCTATAGCACACACCTATGTAAATCGACTTCAGGCCGTGTTTCGGGTCTGTTGATGGAGGCACGGCCGTGTAAATCGTGGTTAGACCGTGTTCTAGTTAATTGACAATGCACAACCGTGTGGCTTGAAGTCCAGGCCGTGTTGATTTCCACTTTGGCCCAAATTGGCCCATTTTAAGCCCGTTTCTTGTTCTTTTCGTCCTCGGGTGCTTTCCAGAGTATAAAACATAAAAAGAAAGGATTAAGAGCACCTTTTTACATAAATCAAGGGCTAAATCATCCAAAAGCATGCTAAATATGGGGTTAAAATATGTTACTTTTACAGTTTATCACTAGTTCAAATTACGATAGCTACTGACTTGAGTCACATGGCCAGCCACACGCCCGTGTGCTAGGCCGTGTGGACAATTTATTCTTCAAAACTAGGTGCAAAATTCACACGGCTGAGACACACACCCGTGTCTCTACCTATGTGACCAATTCTAAGCATTCTGTTTCTTAATTTTTAAGATGAAGGGGACACTCAGCCAAACCACATGCCCGTGCGTATGGCCGTGTGTCACACACGATTGAGACACACGCCCATGTATCTACCCACGTGAACAAAATAAGGCTATTTTCAAGCCTTATTTCTCACCCAAATTTTTCCTTGTACCTACATTTATACTTGCATACATATACCAACCAATTTAAGATGTTAATACCAAGCCAACATTAACATTATAATTGATATATCATCACATGTATTCAAACTTATCTTTTGAAAGACATATATGTTTACCATAATTCAATCTAACCATACCAAATACACATATATTAACCATATTATAACCTCAAGTATATATTCACTAAATTGTACAAAACTGTAAACCGTCAACTCATATTCAGTGGTACCCAATTAGGGCACATAATCAGGAAGCACTCTCTCGAGCCATATAACAGGATGCTCATGTGAGCCATGTAACAGGAAGCTTATCCAGGCTAAATCAAGAAACTCATAAGAGTTTAGAACAAGTAGCTAATTGAGCTTAACAAGTAACTCCAAAGAGCTATTATCAAGGAGCTCCGGATAGCCATATAACAGAATGTTCAAGCGAGCCATGTCAGGAAGCTTACAAAGAGCCTATATCAGGACGCTCATAAAGAACTGCGTTTGTGTCTACAATATATGTAGGATCATAGCCGATCATATAAAAGGACGCTCACAAAGAGCTGCGGTAGTCCGCAACACATGCTGGACCACTGCCGATCAGGATGCTCACAAGAACCATGTATCAAGAAGCTCGAGAGGGCTTATAACAGGATGCTCGTAAGCTATGGTGTGTCCGCAATATATGTAAGACTACAACCAATCAGGAAATCTTATTTCCATCGAATTTCATTATTTAAACGAGACTTATCATGCATCGAGCTTTGTCAGATATAAGATTTATTTCATATTCATGACAATGATATAATTCATATACATATTATTCAATTTAAAACATATAAACACACAATTTAGTTACACGAACTTACCTCGTCACTTGTTCGTATATGAAAATCTACTAATCCGACATTTTTTTCCTCGATCTAACTTCATATTTGAGTTATCCGGATCAATATAAATGAATTTAACATAAACTTAATCCATTTCATATTCAATTTAATTCAATTTGCATCCTAGGCAAAATTACCATTTTGCCCCTATACTTTTCATAAATGACGATTTCGTCCCTAGGATCGGAAAATAAAATTCATGCAATTTAATCCTTATTTCAAACCTAACCGATTTTTACATATAGCATTTACAGCACATATATTTCATAAAAATTAGAAAATTTTCATGAATTTTACATCTTTACAATTTAGTCCCTAAATAACAATTTCATGAAAATTCACTTTACAAAATTTGTTTATCTATCAACAACCTTTCATTTTCTACCATAAATGTCAAATTTCAGCACATTCATCCATGGAAAAATTTCAATACTTTAACATCTTTTCAAATTGATCCCCAAAATAGATAGATTAGGTTATTCTGATCTTAAAAATATTAAAATTACTAAAAACGAGACATGATTACTTACCTAATTAAGCTTGCTTGATTTTCTTTTTCTTTCCTAGGGTTTTATAGAAAATTTATGGAAGATGATGAAAATAAGATGATATTAAGCTATTATCATCTTTATTTATTCCAAATTCAATTTAGTCCTTTTCTTTTCTAATTTTTCATGGATGAATCATAAAAATATCTACTAAATTTTCTTAATGGTGTAATTACCATATAAGGACCTCAAGTTTTGAATTCCATAGCTATTTAATACTTATAGCTACTAGAACTCAACTTTTGCATTTTATGTAATTTGGTCCTTTCTATAATTAAACATGTAATTGGTAAAATTTTATTATCAAAATTTTCATACGTCTTTCCTATCATGATGCAAACCATGCAATAATTTAAAAATAAATTTTATTTTTAACTCGAATTGTTGTCACGAAACCACTATTTTGATTTCACTAAAAACGGGTTATTACAGACAATTCTGAAAAAGGTGACGTGTCAAATTCCAATGGGGGAAGTTATCTTCTTCATTTTTCAAAAAGTGTTACTATTTGATTCTTAAGGAACTGTAAGCATTTCTTCCTTTCTTAAGCTGGAAGTTGAGATTCCGGGTTGTTATGAAAAGATGATTCATGTTTGGGTAAGTTTTATGACTCTATATGTTATGTTATGAAAGACTAAGTCTATAAGAGTGTATGAATAGTAAGAAGAAGAAGTAAAGCTTTACATGGGGTCATTTGGGTTTGAGATGATGGTAAAGGTTATACGAATGAGTTTTAATGGTGTCCCTATGTTTTATAAGTAGTGGTCTTTGTAGTTTCATGTTCGATGTTGAATCTAGAGTTCAATCCGCTATTCATGGACGTCCAGTGAATCTCTAAATTGACTCTTATGTGGTATTGTTCATACCCTTATATATTTAGAATAAATCAAAAGGTGATGCCGAGATCATGAAAGGTATAGTAAGTAAGGTAAGTGATTCCTTAATGATATCTATGATTGAGTGAATATTTCTAAGAATAATATGTAAAGCTGATATAGATTCTAATGAGTTGAAGCATGTGTTTGAATGATGCATGAGTAATGTAAGGTGAAGTATGATTGTACTTGAATGTTTGAAATGTATGTTATGAAATGTGTGTTATATTGGTTTCTTATTGTGGATTAAGAAACTTGGGCTTAGTTTTTTGATGTATGAAGTGTTTGTAAGTAAATATGTTTTGAAATCGAGCTCCAGCATTTGTTGTAGACTCAAAGATACATATGACATAGATTTAGCCTGGACTGGTAATCTATTGTTGTTTTAAAGGTTTAGCCTGAATTGGTAACCTTACATGTATGGCACACCCTTTGAAAAGGAATTATGATTGATGATTACCCAATGGGGTTCTCTAAGTGTCCTAGGACGATAATAGGCAAACCATGCAATGTGAGTTTAGACAAATCCATATTGCAAACACGTCAGAAAAGAATAGCCTTTGTGGTGTATTACGAAAGAATAACCTTTATGGCAAAGTTTAAAAGAGGAACCTTTGTGGCGTATTACAAAAGAATATCTTTTATGGCGAACTATGAAAGAATAGCCTTTGTGGCGTATTATGAAAGAATAACCTTTGTAGCGAACTATGAAAAAGTAACCTTTGTGGCATATTACGAAAGAATAGCCTTCATGGAAAATTATGAAAGAATAGCTTCTATGTTAAATCCTGCAAGGGTAATCTTTGGGCGCACTCGAATGGACTACCCTTGTGGTGAGCCCTAACAAGGCTCTTAGTGAAGAACTTTAAAGGATGTTTTTTGTGGCAAGCTCTGTACTAAGAATTGGCGTAGTCAGTATGGCTTTAAAACGTAATCTGTGAAACTAGTAAGGATAATGTACCAATGGATTATACGGTGAAGTATCAAAAAAGACTAAGGCTCGTTTGGAAATAAAGTATTGAAAAGATAGAGAGAAGTAAAGGTTAATATTGGAAATGTATACTAAGTAAGGACTTTAAATCGTTACGTTTGAAGGAGGTACGATATTTATAGTGTATGAATGATGGATCTTGAGAAGAGCATTTGTCAAAGATATGTCAAGGGACACAAACAATAAGGTCATCATTTTGGCTCATCAACTACAACGTGAAATTAAAACATAGGTAAATGTTATAACTCTCACTAAGTTCTTATGAACTTATCTGTGTGTGATATGTTACAGGTAAATTGGTATGAGTCTGCGTCAAGAGGGATGATGTTGGGAATACATCAAAGAAATGTTGTATTAGGTTATTATGCATATTGAGCGAGTTTGGCGGCGTGTCCAAAGATTGAAATGTTCCTTAGAAATCCATACTTTAGGGGTATGCGCAATTGATTAGGATTTCAATTTATATATCATTGTAATTTAATTATCATGTGTTGTAGTTGTATTTAGTCACTGTATATACTTATGTATTTTAGTTTGAAATTTTATAATTAAGTTGTAATTATCTGTAAATTGTATGAGTAGATTAAGCTTGCGTTTGTGTTTACGTAGTAATACCCAATATCTGGAATCGGTTAATTGAATTGGGTTGAGGGTGTTACAATACCACTGGTCAAAGACATTCCCACTGTTCCTGTATTGGTCCTGATTACCGACATGCAATCCTAGTTCTAGTATCGAGTGTCATACAGAAATCATGGTGGCCTAAACAGATGAAGATGGAACAGTTGTACGAAGATTTGGAGGCATCGTACAATAAACTCCAAGGGTGGTTAGCCGTGATGCAGGAGTACATGCCAAGGTTTGAACTTCTCGATACCCGGACAAATAAACCATTTGAAAATAAAGCAAACTTGTTAAAATAGATTTTTATAAAAAATAATTCTTGATCGAAGTTTTAATTTTTTTTTTTACTTATTTACAAGTGGGAACATATGTGGTTGGTGGCTCACTAATGCTAGGAATGACATCCTGTATAACGCTCAGAACTGTAGTAATATCAAACATCTACCTATACCTTGTATACTGTGCTTTGTCTCCTGATAAAGCTCATGATACAACATTGCTAATACTACTGAGCCCCAACTGTATGAACGAGCAACTTGCAAATCAGCTAATAGAGGCAAGTACATCATGTGTATTTTATTATTATTTGCATCCGACATAAGTACACCCAATTAGCTAAAGTATATATGCTCGAGCAGTGCACATCTTCTCCCACTCAGTGGCATTACTTGATAAGGTTTTGAAATTTTGCTTTAACTAGGAAAATTTCAAACTAGTAAACCTAGCTTCACTGTCATCAGGCGAGCGTCCAAACAACTGATAGCAGAGTGTCGTAGGTTCGAACACTTGAACCCATAATTAATTTTTCCTCCATCCCAATTTCATAATTATTTAATTTTTATATTATTTTATAATCTTAAACATTAAATATAAAAATTATTATTATGAACTAAAAAACATACATTAAATTTATGTTAATCTAACATTACATCTTAAACACAAATATAATATTTACAAATAAAAATATAATCCTAAACATTAAATCTAATTTAAAATATAAAAATTAATATAATATACAAATTATTATAATTAACAATAAAAACATATATTAAAACTATCAATTTTTCTCCATGAAACACCAACACAAACCAATTTTCCCTTAAAACACCAACGACTAACAAAAAAAACAACAATTTTTTTTTCAACCTCAGTTTTGAACTAAGGGAAAGGGGAGGGTGGACCATGGCTTATTTATAAGGGGAAAGAAAAGAAAAAAAAAACAAATGGCCTAGTCACGGGCTTCCCCCTTTATTTTTTAGGTTTTTTTTTTCTCTTTCAAGGCTTTTTCTAAAAAATACCACCGGTGACGCCTGATTCATCGACGACACCAATTAAAAAGCTATTTTTTCAACTTAGTGTTTTTTTCTAACACCGGATTCTTTTAAAACATCACCAGTGCCACTTGACAAACCGACGACACCATTAAGATTTTTTCCCATCGATATACTCATATTTTCACGAGTATTTTGAATAATACATACAGGTGATGCCTGACACATCGTCGAAACTAATAAAAATTCTTTTAAAAAAAGAAGATGATTACATGATGATTGGCTGAAAAGGGTGGTGCTGTAGATGTGTTAGGTGGCACCAGCAGGTACTATGACAAACAACTCATTTTCATGAAAAAGACTATTGTTGTTTCACAAGCTACAACTCTTCTTGTTGATAAGGTAACATTAGATCTCATCTCCTCTAAACAACATGATGGAAGCTGATAGGGGATGAATAGAGTAAGGGGGTTAATGATGTTAATTTGGTAATTTTGTCTACTTTTAGTGTAATAGCTCGATTTAGAGACTAGCCAGAATAGTGATCTCAGAATCACTAATTCAAGGTTATATAAATTATTTTCATGTTATTTTATGTGTTATAACATGTTTATAAAGATGCATGAAAATTTTGGTGCTTTGAATTTAGCGATTTATTGCTTAATCGCGAAAAAGGACTGAATCGCATAAAGTGTAAAAGTATTATTTTATTTGCTAAAGGTGCCAAATAGCTATGGATTATTAATTGGAGGTCCCAAATGTGCAATTTAGCCTTGTTTAGGTGAGTTGGCCAGCCATAATATGCATAGGGGACAAGAGCATTTATTGTGGTCAAAAGTTGGTAATAGTGGTTGAAAAATGAATAAAATAAAGAAAGGAAAAAAATCATCTTTCCTCTCTTCTTCTTCACTGAAATTTTTAGAAAAAAAGGGTGTTTGAAAGCTTAAAATTTCAGCAAGCTTTACTCCATCCAAGTAAGTCAATTTGATGGTTGTTTTTTTTTATGATTTTTGTATTTTTGGAGCCCTCAAAGCTTAAGCTAGCTAATGAGAAGGCTAGTTTGCAATGTGGTTGAAAGTCTAGGGACTTACCATGATAGAGTTCATATTGGTTGATGAGTTTTTATGGAAGAAAATGAATGATAGGATGATGATAAACAACTTTTGGGAAAGGTGTTGTTATGAAAACACTTAATTGGGGCTAAAATACAAAAGTTATAAATTGTTCATTAAGGCATAAAATAGTTGGAATTGTAGATAGTTGTAAGAGGATTAAATGTTCAGCTAGGCTTTCTTAATAAGAAAATGTGATGAAAATTTATTTACAAGCCTAAGGGCAAAATCATAATTTTGTCAAAGTGTAGGGGCAAAATAGTCATTTTTTCTTAAAGTGTAGATAATGATGTATTATGATTTATAAGTGATTAAATCAGTAAATTCTATTTTTCTAGATCAAAGAAAATGAGTTTCGGACCTAGAACGGGTGAAAAAAGAAATGTGGGCAAAAAGTCCCTTTCGGCCCTTTCGACATCGAGGTAAGTTCATTTGCTAAATTATGAAATTCTAAGTGAGGTACTTAATATTTCGATGTTGTATTGATTGTTTAATTACCTTCATGTAAACTTTAAATACACTTTGATGGAATGTCAAGAAATGAGAGTTTTATTTTAATCTAAGACTAATGGGAAAAAAATTAGCATGAGATTATGACGATTAAGGTCCCATGTAAGACCATATTGGAATAAGGCCTCGGTGTGAGAATTCATATAAGACCATGTCAGGGACATGACATCGATATGTTAATACGTGTAAGACCCTATCGGGGTATAATGTCAATATGACACTTTGTGTATATGACTCAAGAGTGTTATTTAACAATTTGAGTGATTCAATGGGTATGTTGAAAGAGAGAAAGTATATGGTTCTACCACGAGAAGCACAAGTGTGTGTTAGAATTGAATTGAGATGAATTCAGTATATGATGAACCTCTAGTGAGTTATGTGTAATCAATATACATTAATTGCATGAGATAGATTTATTAATGCATTGTGTGAATGCGAATGAGTATCGTAGAAAGTTAAGTAAGAATAGTAGTATGTGAGGATGTTCTCGGATGAACATTTGAAATAGAGAAATGCATGTGGATAACTATCCATGAATGTATAATAATGGTGGGCTATGTGCGTTACCACTTGATTAATTAGTAATCGATGGGCTGTGTGTGATACCATCGCTTATAAATGATTGGTGAGCTAAGTGCGAAATCACCATAAGTATAAATGATTGGTGGGTTGTGTACGGTACCACCCTATTAGTGATTGATAGTTGGCTAAGTGCGAAACCACTGAGAGATTAGTAGTATGAGTGGCTTATCGAAAAGGCTTGATATGTTGTTTTATATGATCATGTGGTAATCAATGCAGGAATGTATGCTAATTAAATGAGCAATTGGCTTGTGGCATGGTTAGAATATGGTAAGAGATAGGATGAGTAAGCTTCAAGAATGGTTGAGTAAGTAACCATGAGTTTATGAGAAAAACTCATTAATACCTCGCGGTTGTGTATATTAAATGAATATCAGTATTTGTCAGTTATATATGTAGATGATCTTACTAAGCATTATTGCTTACTCCTTTTCTTTTTCCCATCTCTTATAGGTTATTTTAAACTAGCTCGAGTTGGAAGCCGCTGGAGATGTTTTCACACTATCGAATAGACGTTTGGTATGATGTTTCAAGTTCTTATGAGTCATGGCATGTATAGGGATTCTTTTAAAGTTGATTAAGTTCTAATTGATGTAGCCAAATTATGTTGGCCTAAGAGAACTTATAGTTTGGTTGTGTATAGCCATAGATGATGGCTTAAGTTGTTTGTAATTGTATTAGGAATAGTTCTCCTTAGTGTATAGGATAAAGACTTTATCTCTTTTGTGATTAAATATCCTTAATTCAAGAGTTATATTGGTGTTATGTGAAGTTATGTGATAATGTATGAATGTATGCTAATGAGAGTGGCAAAAGGCTTGGTAGATAGCTTGCTAATTGTCCATATGAGTAGACACACGAGCATATGTCTAGACCGTGTGGGAGGCATGGTTAGCGCATGGGCGGGTGCCCAAGCCATTTGGATAAGTCAGAATACCAAGGTTCGGCACACGGGCCAGTGCCACGGCCGTGTCAAAGTTGTGTGAATTAGTCAGTGTCGACCACAGGTGGAAGGCACGGGCATGTTTTAAGAGCAGACGATCATGTCTCTAGACCAACATGGGCGTGTGGCCTCTGTTTTGAGGAAAGGTTTCTCAAGTTCGTAAAAGTTTTAGGGATTAGTCCCAAAACCTCTCAGAGGTATGTTTAAGGCCTTGTAGGCCGAGATTGAGTAAGTGATAGGCTTAAACGAAATTTTATAGCCTGATTTGAAGAGTTAAGTAAGATTAAGCGTGGTAATGCCTCGTATCTGGTCTTGGTGTCGAACTCAGGTAAAGGGTGTTACATTTAGTGGTATCAGAGCTATAGTTTAGTAAGTTCTCGGACTAACATAGCGTGAGTAAGAGTCTAGCTATACATGCCATATGTGGACCGTGATAGTGTGATATCTCCCAGATCTAACGAAATTGTTTTGTTAAGATAGAGATGATTCCCAACTGAGCTAATTTCAGTAAGTTTGTATGATTTTTAAGCTTTATGAATAATTTCATTGAATTGCTTGTGATGTTGTTATATCACACTATTTCCATGAAAATGTTTAATTATTATATTAAACAAGGAAGTTATTAAGAACAAGCATGAGCAAGTCCCAATTGAAATTGAATTACCTAGGATACTCGATCTACCACATGAAACGAGAAAGTCGATATAATACCAAGCCAATGCATGGCATCGACAATCAAGCAAAGTTATCATGTAAGACCAAGACAAGCTTAGCATTAAAAAGTTATCATGAGGTAGAAATCCCATGTAAGACCATATCTAGGGTATGGCATTGACATCGAGACACAAGTGTATTGAGATTCAGTATCCTCTGTTATTCATAGTAATTCATTGGGCAAAAGAGTAAAGATTGAATGAGAAAACAAGAAGTTAAGTAAGTAAAGCTGTTATCAATGTAACATCTTGATTTAGGGCCTAGTCAGAATAGTGGTGTGAGACTACAAATTCGAGGTATATGTATGAGTTGTTGAGGTTTGTGCCATGTTTGCATGTTAGTGTGAAAGTTTTAGGAAGCAATTTTGTTAAATTGCGGTTGAATTGTCCAAAACGACTAAATTGCAAAAGTTGCAAAATGTGATATTCTAAAATTTGTTTGTGTGAAATAACTTTGGATTACCAATTAGAGGTCCTTAAATAGTAATTTTCTGAAATTCTAATTTTTGGACAAAATTGGGCATGAATGGGTTAAAATTTGAAAGTTTGACAAAAAGGGCATTTTGGTCATTTGTCAATTAAATGATTAAAAGGGAAAAAATGATAGAATTTCAATCATCTTCTTCCCCAAGCTGCCAAAAATTGAAAGAAGCCATTGTTAGGGCTCTTTAACTTTTCAAGCTAGCTAGTAAGTGTATTCTAGCTCTGTTTTTAATTTTCTTCGTATTTTTGAAGTCCTAGTAGCATGAGTAAGCTATTTTTTAGCTATATGTTGAGCTAAGATGGATGTTCAAAAATGTACTCATGTATGACATGCATGTATTTTGATGTTTTATGGAAGAATATGAAAGCTTGATGTAGTAGAAATATTTTTTGCTAAGTGATTTCCATGAAAAATGCAAGTAGGGACTTGTTTGTGAAAGTTTTGAGTTTGGTCATACATGTGTGATAAGAGAGATTTGATGATTGCTTTAGTTGACTAAATGGTTCAGCTAAGCATGAAAGACTAGAAATTTGAATGAAAATCACTTTACAAGCCTTGGGCCAAAAGTTAAATATGAGAAAGTTTAGGGGCAAAATGATAATTTTGCTAAAGTATGAGATAATGGTCAATTTAATCATTTATGTATTGAATGAGTTGATTTATCATTATATATCAAGAAAGATGAAGCCCGGGTCAAAATCGAGGCATGAGCAAGGTGGTGGACTAAATTGCACATCTCTATACTTTTGAGTGTCGAGGTAAGTTTATGCGTAAATAATGCATTCATACTTACAATTTGTTGATGCTAGCTAGTGTATAGCATGATTGAGAATGATTAAGAACCGATGTGGTTCAGGTGGAATGGATGTAGTAGATATTGTGAATGGATGAATGGATTACAAGTAGATATGTGAATGTGTAGTGATAATGCATGATGGTGGGCTAAGTGCGATACCACCTTAATACTTAACAACGATGGGCTGTGTGCGATACCATAGTTAAGTATATTATTTAGTGGGCTATGTGCGAAACCACTACGGAATACCTTTGTTGGTAGGGTAAGTGCGGTATTACCCTATAAATTGAATGTGGTTGGCTAAGTGCGAAATCACTTAGAAATTAGCTGTGTGGATGTATTATTAAGAATAATGATGTGTTGTATATTAAGTAAATGTGATATTGAGTGCAAGGGTGCATATTAATGATTATGAGTATGTGACTCATGATGTGTTGGAAATGTGGTAAGGGATAAAAATAGTAAGCATAATTGTGGATGTGAATTTATTTGGTAGTATAATGCTAATTATTGTTTAGTTTATACTAGAATGCTTAAATTGTTTATGTGTAAACTTACTAAGCTCAAAGCAGAGATGAAATTGGAACAGTGGATTTCTTTTTATTTCATATTTATTTGGACTCCCCAAGAATCTGTCGATATTTCCGATTCAATCTTCTTTTCCCTTGTTTTATAGAGAAAGAGGGTTGAATCAAGATACGTGGATTAATCAGAAGATCGCCCACACTATCAGCTTACTCTGGTACAGTAGACTTGACGTTTTGTATATGGCATGTATAGAGGCTAGACAAGTTAGTAAATTTTGTTGTAAATGGCTAATATGTGTTGGCCTTTAGATGGATAATCTATTATGTATAATGCCATAATTGTTGGCTATTTTATTATATGAAAAGATGTAGTTATTCATGTGGGTTTGTATTTCAAAATGAGTTGATTATAGATGAATTAGATGAGTGCATGTTGTGTATGATTGGGAAGTAAGAAGAACTTGGCAAATAGCTTTGTTCTTGTCCATGTGGATAGGCACACGGGCATGTGTCTAGATTATGTGTGACACACGGCCAGCCCACAGGCGTGTGCATTGGCCGTGTCTCTTTGACAGATTTGAGCAATATAGGCCATAGGCTAGCCACACGGGCGTGTGTCTAGACTTCAGGCCATGTGGTGTAGTCAGTTTTCACCACAGGTGGTGAGCATGGACGTGTGCCCTAGTCGTGGGGCATTGGCAATATGCTTGGGTTTTCATGCACGGGTTGAGGGCATGGGCGTGGGTGAACTCTACGGGCGTGTCTCACCTTACACGGGTGTATAGTCTCTGTTTAGGTGGAGAAATTTTAAAATCGTAGAAGTTTCCGAAAAGGTCTCGAGAACTCTTATGTATTTGTGTGAGTTTTCGTAAGTAGAGAATGAGGTTGTTGAGGCGACTTAAGTAAGTAGTCACATTGAGCCTAAGTGGCGATCACATGGTTTTAATCTGATAATGCCTCGAGCCCAATTCTGACGGGAATTACGGGTAAGAGGTGTTACATTTAGTGGTATCAGAGCTATGGTTTAGTTGGTTCTAGGACTACCGTAGCGGGTATAAGAGTCTAGCTATACATGCCATAAGCGTATAATGATAGTGTGGTGGCTTCTGATGATTTTAAACTTGTTTTATATAGTGTATGGATCCCGATCAATCAGCTGCTGATGATGTAGCTAGTAATGCGCTGGCTCTCGTGCAAGGGACCGCGCCTGTGCAGAGTGGACCCGAGACTGGGGGTCAAGGAGATAAAGCTCGAGAAGCCTTTCTCAGATGATAAGTAACTGATACTCGGAGTATGTTCAAGCAAACCTTAATGCTCAACCTCCTCCTATACCTCAGCCAGTTCTAGTGGCTCCTCAAGGTTTAGAAGTAGTGAGAGCAACGAGGCCCCCGGTGGATAAGATTAGGAAACATGGGGTTGAGGAGTTTAGAGCTAAGGTAGATGATGACCTTGAGAGGGCAGAGTTTTGGTTGGAGAACTCGATGAGAGTGTTTGATGAACTCTCATGTACACCTGAGGAGAACCTGAAGTGTACCATATCTTTTCTAACAGATTTGGCATAGCATTGGTAGAAGACACTGACGTCGGTAGTCCCGAGAGAGCAGGTGACTTGGGACTTCTTTCTGGAAGAGTTCCAGAAGAAGTATATAAGCCAGAGATTTACCAATCGGAAAAGGAAGGAATTCCTTGAGTTGAAGCAAGGAAGAATGTCAGTAGCAGAATATGAGCGCGAGTTTGTTAGGCTTAGCAAATACGCTCAAGAATGTATGTCGACGGAGACCGTCTTATGTAAAAGGTTCGAGGATGGACTGAATGATAATATCAAACTCTTAGTTGTTATTCTAGAATTGAAAGAGTTCGTAATACTAGTTGATAGGGCAAGTAAGGCCGAAGAATTGAATAAGGAAAAGAAGAGGGTGGTGAATGAGGCCCGAGATGCGAGAAAACGGCCAATGGGCAAATCATACCAAGCTCAATCGAAAAGATCCAATGAGGCAAATCCTCGGACCACCACATCAGTAGGATATTCACCTCGGGATCAAGGCAACACTCATTCGGGTTCAAGAGTCCAAGCCACCTCGATGGAAAGTGTGGGCAATCCGAAGAACAAATCGGAGTGTTTAAGTTGTGGTAGATATCACACTAGAAAGTGTTAGGGTAACAGTCAAAACTGTTATAAGTGTGGTTCCTCTGACCATTTCATCCGAAATTGCCCTGAGAGGGATGAAAAGGAAGAGAAGCAAGAGATAAAATCTAGCAATGTACCTACGAGGGGTAGGCCACCAAAGAACCCAGGAGGGGGAACTAGTGGTAGAGGTGCATCACGAGATTCTGCTGTGAGACCGGAGGGTCGGGCACCTGCAAGGACGTATGCCATTCGCACTCGTGAAGAGGCATCCTCCCCAGATGTGATAACGGTACTTTTTCTCTCTATAACACCTTTGTTATTGCTTTAATTGACGCAGGGTCTACCCATTCCTATATTTACATGAGACTGGCATCTAGTTTGAGTATGATCATTAAGTCTACGGATATTGTGGTTAAGGTGTCAAACCTGTTAGGTAAGCATGTGTTAGTGGACAAGGTGTGTAAGAATTGTCTTTTGATGTTTTAGAGTCATTATTTTCTGGCAAACCTGATGTTGTTGCCATTAGATGAGTTTGATATAATCCTTGGCATAGATTGGTTGACTACACATAGTGTCTTAGTGAACTGTGATAGTAAGTTTATTGAGCTGAAATGTGAAGGTGAAGATGTTATTCGAGTTGAATTAGGTGGATCGGATAGTCTACCAGTGATGATTTCTTCCTTAGTGGCAGAGAAATGCTTGAGAAAGGGATGTGAGTCCTATCTCACGTTTGTACTGAATACTCAAGAGTCTGAGGTTGAAGATTGAATCAGTGTCGGTGGTATGTGAGTATCTAGATGTGTTCTCGAAGGAGTTACCCGGATTACCTCCAGTGAGATAGATCGAGTTTGGGATTGAGTTAATTTCGGAAACAGCACCTATTTCAATTGCTCCGTATAGGATGGCACCTGTAGAGTTGAAAGAACTGAAGGCTCAGTTGCAAGAGTTAATGGATAAAGGTTTTGTGAGACCGAGATACTCACCGTGGGGTGCTCCGGTATTATTCGTGAAGAAGAAAGATGAGTCTATGAGGTTGTGCATAGACTATAGGCAACTCAATAAAGTGACGGTGAAGAATAAGTATCCTTTACCAAGGATTGATGATCTCTTTGATCAACTGAAGGGAGCTTTAGTGTTCTCCAAGATAGACCTAAGGTCTAGTTATTATCAGTTGAGAGTGAAAGAGCAAGATGTGTTGAAAATTGCATTTTGAACAAGGTAGGGCCATTACGAGTTTGTGGTCATGCAGTTTGGTTTAACGAATGCACCTATAATTTTTATGGACCTGATGAACCGTGTCTTCAGACCGTATGTAGAACAAGTTTGTGGTTGTCTTCATTGACGACATATTGATCTATTCTCGGGATGAGAATGATCATGAAGAACATTTGAAAATTGTCTTGCAAACTTTAAGAGATAAACAATTGTATGCTAAGTTTAGCAAGAGTGAGTTTTGGCTCCGAGAGGTCGGATTCCTAAGACATGTTGTGTCGGGTGATGGCATTAGAGTTGACCCGAGTAAGATTTCGGCTATTGTGGATTGGAAACAATCGAGGAACGTATCGAAAGTTATAAGCTTTCTGGGTTTAGCGGGATATTATAGACGTTTCATAAAAGGATTTTCTGTGATTGCTACCTCGATGACGAAACTGTTACATAAGGATGTAAAGTTTGATTGGACTGAGATATGTCAACAGAGTTTCAAGAGGTTGAAAACATTGTTGACTGAAGCACTGGTTTTGGTTCAACCAGAATCGAGAAAAGAGTTCGTGGTTTACAGTGATGCATCGTTTAATGGTCTCAGTTGCGTGTTGATGCAAGAGGGTAAGGTAGTCGCTTACGCCTCGAGGTAGTTAAAAATACACGAGAATAATTATCCGACTCACAATTTGGAGTTGGCTATAATTGTTTTCGTGTTAAAAATCTAACGACATTACTTGTATGGGGAAAAGTGCCGAATCTTTACGGATCACAAGAGTTTGAAGTATTTGATGGATCAAAAGGATCTGAATTTGAGACAGAGGCGGTGGCTCGAGTTATTGAAAGACTATGAGTTAGTCATTGATTATCACCTGGGAAAAGCTAATGTGGTTGCAGATGCCCTGAGTAGGAAATCCTTATATGTTTTTAAAGCCATAAGCACGAGTCTGGCATTGTCTGATGATGGGACTATATTGGTCGAGTTGAGAGTTAGGCCACTATTTGTTCAATAGATAAGTGAGGCTCAGAGAAATGATAGTGAGATGAAAGCTAAGAGAGCTAAGTGCAGATCAGGAAGTGATTCTGATTTTCGAGTGGACTCGAATGGTTGTTTGATGTATCATGATAGAATCTGTGTACCTAAAGATGATGAGTTGATCTGAAAGTCTTGCATGAGGCGCATAATGGTTATTGGTCAATCCACCTGGGAAATACAAAAATGTACAACAATTTGAGAAAGTTTTATTGGTGGCCGGGTATGAAAAGAGACATTTTAGAGTTTGCGGTAAAACGCTTGATTTGTCAACAGGTAAAAGCTGAGCATTAAGTGCCTTCTGGGTTGCTTTAGCCAGTGATGGTTCCCGAATGGAAATGGGATCGGGTTACTATAGATTTTGTGACGGGGTTGCCGATAATGTGAAAAAAAAAGATGCTGTGTGGGTTGTTGTGGATAGATTGACGAAGTCGGCTTACTTTATTCCAGTACGTGTTGATTATTCACTAGATAAGTTAGCTAAATTGTATGTTGCAGAGATAGTGAGATTGCATGGTGTGCCTATGTCTATAATATCGGATAGAGATCCGAGATTTACTTTGAGGTTTTGGAAAAAGTTGTAAGAAGCCATGGGTACGAGGCTAAATTTCAGTATTGCGTTCCATCCGCAAACTAATGGTCAGTCTGAAAGAGTGATTCAAATCCTTGAATATATGCTTCGATGCTGTGTGTTAGAATTTAAAGGTAGTTGGGAGAGATATCTACCTTTGGTCGAATTTTTTTACAACAACAGTTATTAGTCGAGTATACGGATAGCTCCGTATATAGTCGTAAGTGTCAGACTCCTTTATATTGGATGAAGTTTAGTGAGAAGCGAATCCATGGGGTCGATCTAGTGAAAGAAATTGAAAAGAAAGTGAAAGGGATCCGTGATGGTTTGAAAGCTGCTTCGGACCGATAGAAGTCGTATGCGGATATAAAAAGAAAAGAAATTGAGTTTGATGTGGGTGACAAAGTGTTTTTGAAAGTATCTCCATGGAAGAAAATCATGAGATTTGGACGAAAAGGGAAATTAAGTCCAAGATTCATAGGGCCGTATGAAATTACCGACAGAATTGGACCAGTGGCTTACCATTTGGCCCTTCTAGTGGAATTAGAAAAGATTCATAATGTGTTTCGTGTGACGATGTTGCGACGATATCGCTCCAATCTTTCACATGTGATTCCTTCAGCAGAAATTGAGATAAGATCGGATATGTCTTATGAAGAGGAGCCGATTAAGATCTTGGCCCGAGAAGTGAAACAGTTGAGAAAGAAGAACAAAGCCCTAGTGAAAGTGTTGTGGAAAAAACACGGTGTGGAAGAGGCTACATGGGAAACGGAAGAAGCTATGGCAGAGCAACATCCAAACCTCTTTACTAGTAAGATTTTTGGGGGCAAAAATCTCTAAATAGGGGAGAGTTGTAACATCCGATTTAGGGCCTAGTTAGAATAGTGGTGCGAGACTACAAATTCGAGGTATATGTATGAGTTTTGAGGTTTATGCCATGTTTGCATGTTAGAGTGAAAGTTTTAGGAAGCAATTTTGTTAAATTACGGTTGAATTGTCCAAAACGACTAAATTGTAAAAGTTGCAAAATGTGATATTCTAAAAACTATTCATGGGAAATATCTTTGGATTACCAATTAGAGGTCCTTAAATAATAATTTTCCCAAATTCTAATTTTTGGACAAAATTGGGCATGAATGGGTTAAAATTTGAAAGTCTGACAAAAAGGGCATTTTGGTCATTTGTCAATTAAATGATTAAAAAGGGAAAAAGATGATAGAACTTCATTCATCTTCTTCCCCAAGTTTTCAAAAATTGAGAGAAGCCATTGTTAGGGCTCTTCAACTTTTCAAGCTAGCTAGTAAGTATATTCTAGCTCCGTTTTTGATATTCTTCGTATTTTTTAAGTCCTAGTAGCATGAGTAAGCTATTTTTTAGCTATATGTTGAGCTAAGATGGATGTTCAAAAATGTACTTATGTATGACATGCATGTATTTTGATGTTTTATGGAAGAATATGAAAGCTTGATGTAGTAGAAATATCTTTTGCTAAGTGATTTCCATGTAAAATGTAAGTAGGGACTTGTTTGTGAAAGTTTTGAGTTTGGTCATACATGTGTGATTAGAGAGATTTAATGATTGCTTTAGTTGAATAAATGGTTTGGTTAAGCATGAAAGACTAGAAAGTTGAATGAAAATCACTTTACGAGCCTTGGGCCAAAAGTGTAAATATGAGAAAGTTTAGGGGCAAAATGGTAATTTTGCTAAAGTATGAGATAATGGTTAATTTAATCAATGTGTGTATTGAATGAGTTGATTTATCATTATAGATCAAGAAAGACGAAGCCCGGATCAAAATCGAGGCAAGAACAAGGTGGTGGACTAAATTGCACATTTCTATACTTTTTAGTGTCGAGGTAAGTTTTTGCATAAATAATGCATTCATACTTACAATTTTTTGATGCTAGCTAGTGTATAGCATGATTAAGAATGATTGAGAACCTATGTGGTTCAGGTGGAGTGAATGTTGTAGATATTGTGAATGGATGAATGGATTACAAGTAGATATGTGAATGTATAGTGATAATGCTTGATGGTGGGCTAAGTGCGATACCACCTTAATACTTAACAACGATGGGCTGTGTACGATACCATAGTTAAGTATATTATTTAGTGGGCTATGTGCGAAACCACTATGAATATCTTTGTTGGTAGGCTAAGTGCGATACTACCCTATAAATTGATTGTGGTGGGCTAAGTGAGAAATCATCGAGAAATTAGCTGTGTGGATGTATTATTAAGAATAATGATGTGTTGTATATTGAGTAAATGTGATATTGAGTGCAGGGGTGCATATCAATGATTATGAGTATGTGACTCATGATGTGTTGGAAATGTGGTAAGGGATAGAAAGAGTAAGCATAATTGTGGATGTGAATTTATTTGGTAGTATAATGCTAATTATTGTTTAGTTAATACTAGAATGCTTAAATTGTTTATGTGTAAACTTACTAAGCTCAAGGCTTACTCCTTTTCTTTTCCCTTGTTTTATAGAGAAAGAGGGTTGAATTAAGATACGTGGATTAATCGGAAGATTGCCCACACTATCGACTTACTGCATGCAATGAGACTTGATGTTTTGTATATGGCATGTATAGAGGCTAGACAAGTTAGTAAATTTTGTTGTAGATGGCTAAGATGTGTTGGCCTTTAGATGGATAATCTATTTTGTATATTACCATAGTTGTTGGCTATTTTATTATATGAAAAGATGTAGTTATTCATGTGGGTTTGTATTTCAATATGAGTTGATTATAGATGAATTAGATGAGTGCATGTTGTGTATGATTGGGGAGTGAGAAGAACTTGGCAAATAGCTTTGTTATTGTCCATGTGGATAGGCACAGGGGCATGTGTCTAGATCATGTGTGACACACGGCCAGCCCACAGGCGTGTGCATTGGCCGTGTCTCTTTGACAGATTCGAGCAATATAGGCCTCGGGCTAGCCACACGGGTGTGTGTCTAGACTTCAGGCCGTATGGTGTAGTCAATGTTCACCACGGGTGGTGAGCACGGGCATGTACCCTAGTCGTGGGGCATTGGCAGTATGCTTGGGTTTTCATGCACGGGTGGAGGGCATGGGCATGGGTGAACTCCACAGGCGTGTCTCACCTTAAACGGGCGTGTAGTCCTTATTTAGGTGGAGAAATTTTAAAATCGTAGAAGTTTCTGAAAAGGTCTCGAGAACTCTCGTGTATTTGTGTGAGGTCTCGTAAGTAGAGAATGAGGTTGTTGAGGTGACTTAAGTAAGTAGTCACAATGAGCCTAAGTGGCGATCACATGGTTTTAATCCGGTAATGCCTCGAGCCCGATTCTGGTGGGAATTACGGGTAATGGGTGTTACAATCAAGTTATGCTAGTTAAAGCTGACTAAGAGTATTATTCACAAGAATGATGAAGTTGAGATTATGCTTATCATAGCAAAGTATACTGATCTATGTGATTAAGTAATACAAGTATCTTGTTTACCTTACAAGCACGAGAATAGTAAGTACCATGAGGTATGTAAGAATCGGTAAGAGTAAGTAACCATTGGAGATTTGTGATGCCATTGTTTATGATAAATATGTCTACATGATTAAATCTCATGTTTAACTGTTAAAGTAGAGAATGTATAATGTTTTGTTTTATGACTCTGTTATGAAGTCACACATATTATAGTGTGAGAGTTAAACTGAGAAACTTGACTAAGTAGAATGCAGAAGATGAGTACGTTCGTTAATAATAAATTGATTAATAAGACCATGGTAGAACCATTGCAATACATATGATCCCATATAAGACCATGTCTGGGACATGGCATTGGCAATGATATACGATCCTGTGTAAGACCATATCTGGGATATGGCGTCGGCATCGAATAGTGATTCTGTGTAAGACCATGTTTGGAACATGGCTTCGGCACCAAAGAAAGATCTCGTATAAGACCATGTCCGGGACATGGTATCAACATCTAAGTACGATCTCGTATAAGACCATATCTGGGATATGGCATCGACATCGAGTTACAAGATCCCATATAAGACCATATCTGGGATATGGCATCGGCATCAACATGAGTTCCATGTAAGACCGTATCAAGGATATGCCATTGGTATTGATATGAGATTTCGTGTAAGACCATAGCTAGGCTATGGCATCGTGATGACATGTAAGGAAATAGCTGGGCTATGATGTGTGATACGAGTAAGACCATAGTTGGACTATGGCACTCAGGTAAACAACGTACTCAAAATCCGTAAGACATTTTCTAAATTGATAAGCAATAGTAAGAGAAAGTAGAGTTAAATGTTGAGTGCTCAAGTAGATATTAATGTGGAACTTGAGTAAGTGAAGTCACTGTTTGAAAGTATAAGTAATGGAAACAATTGCAGCGTGATAAACGTGAAAACTCACTTGAAGTGAGTTGTGTGACTATGATGATATTTCATTGATAATGAATGTTAAATCATATGTATGTAGTCACGAGAGTCAAGTTATAAAGCGCTACGACCTTACCCCTTACCACTATTGAATTACGATGAGATGATATGAGAGTTAAGTTGAGTAAGTTTGCATTTGATTAATGTAATAATTATGTTAGCATAATTGAGAATGCCTTGTATCACATTGATACGTGATACTTTACTAAATAGAATTAATTGTTGTTGAACATCAGGTTAAAGTCCTAGAGGACTAAAATGAAAAGGCTATCATTGAGATATGAAATAGATAAGGTCCTGTATAAGACCATGTCTGGGACATGGCCTTGGCACCAAGTTATGATTCCATTTAAGACCATATCCAGGATATGGCTTCGATAATGAATATGAGAATGTGTAAGACCAAATTCGAAATACGGCATCGATATTTGATGTGGAAGTCCATATAAGACCTTATCTGGGATATGGCATTGGCATATAGGGGTGACTCCATATAAGACCACCTCGAGGATGTGGCATTGGTTTTGTACCTACATGAATGACGATGAATATGTGTCTTTGATTATCCCTAGTGATCAATGGGACAAATAGATCAGTCTAAAGGTGGAAATCAGGATTGTACAAAAGCCATGTGAATGGGTAAATACAGGCACTCATGAGCGAGTCAAGAAGAAAAGAGTACGATGTGTGGCACGGTATGTGCTAAATAAATGGCAAGTATGAGTAAGTTGGCTCGAAGCCTGTAGTTTGTTCATGGTTAGTTGATGTCATGATTGATTATAATAATCTCCTTGAGTATTATGTATAAATATCTGTTGCCTTTTAGGGCTGATGTAGTTTTCTTTTCATAAATCGCGATTGTGTGAGAATGTTAGCTGATAGTAAAAGTCAGATAAAATGGTTGTCGATTTAGTTAATTGAAATCGACATTCTTTTATCTCCTCGTAACCTTATTCGGGTACTTTGAGGAGGAAGTTGGTGATGATTCTAGAATAAGAAGTGAAATTACAAGTTTCACGTTATGTGATAGGTCTTTAGGTAAGCCGAATAGAGTTAATGAATTCGATCTAGATGTCCCTGCTATCATGAGATATGACGATGGTAAAGGTTTTAGATTAGCATATCAAGAGAAACTCAGATGAGAGTGCGCTTGAAATATGTTCTCAGTGTGGAGAACATAGTAGATTAATGTATTGAAATATTATATAAGTTTTGTGTATCTTTACGCATGAATCAATAAGGAGAATAAAATTCTGTATATGTACGTGAGTAGGGGCATGATACAAGGTATGCTCATTGAAATGTTCAATTCGTGATGGTCAAGTTGAAAGCTATTGAAGGAACTATTAATTGAAAGTTCTAGTACTGAGTTCAGTCTGAATCGAGAAAAAGAGTTGTTAGATTGGTGATCTAGAGACGATTACTTTTGTGCATGTGTCGCGAGTTAGATGTTATGAAATGATCCATGGAAAAATCAATATGTGCTTTCTGACTTTTGATGAGTTAAAGTATCGAATGTTGCAGAAAAAATTGTATGTTTTTGAATTCAGAACTTATATAGAAAGTTTAGGTATGAGACTTAGTAATAGCATGCCTACTCATGCAAGGCTAAGAAAAAGTGTAGTTATATGCATAAATGTTTTGACAAGTGAGTACATTTCACGATATGATTGAGTTTATGGTCAGAAGTAGTCAACCATTAAAAGCTAAGTTTTCAAAGCGTATAAGTTAGAAATATTACAGTCGGTGAATGTTTTAATGAGGAAGTGAGATAAATCCTTAAAGATTTCAAATTTGGTTTGACAAAATTCCCAAGGAGGGAGATGTCATTCGAATTGTAGTGAATCAACCAGTAAAGATCCGAACGATCATTTGGACATGTACAGAGTTCCCAATTGGAAGATTACTGTGTATATGCCTAGGAGGAACAATAACCAAAGTCTCAAGTTGCGCTTCGACCTTGTGTATTATAGCTTAAAGGTTGTTGGCAAGAGAAACTTGAAGATAAGTGGATTTGTGATTTTGAAGAGTTGATAGAAAAGTTTTAAGAATGTTGGAAGCAACTCTTCCTGATAAGATTTTGGGGACAAAAATCCCTAAGGGGGGAGAATTGTAACAGCCCGATTTAAGGGCTAGTCGGAACAGTGATCTCGGAATCACTAATTTGAGGTTAGAGAAATTATTTTCATGTTATTTTATGTGTTATAACATGTTTATAAAGATGTATGAAAATTTTTGTCCTTTGATTTTAGCGACATCTTACTTAATCGCGAAAAAGGACTGAATCGCATAAAGTACATGTAACATCCTAAAACTGGGGCTATTCGAGAATAAATGATTTTTCTTAAATTGAATTGCTGTGTTATTGATTGTGGTGTAATAAGGCTTAGTTGGAGGTCTTGAGTAGGCTCGGTTTAGTAGAAAATTGTATTTGGGAACTTTAAAGGTAAGGATCTCTAGGAAGTAGGGGTTAAGAGAATAAATAGAGGATTTATTGACACAAAATAAGTCTTGGAAAAGTGGCAAAAGGAGGGCTACTTGGGAGTTACATGTGCGCCACAAGGGATAAGGGAGAGCACGTGTTGAGTCATGGAAATCCTTTTACTCTTTATTTTGGATGGCATAGGGGAGAGACTTTCTCACTTCAAACTCTTTTGTTAATGAGGATAATAGCTATATCATTAAGTTTTAATTGGATTATTAAGAGATTATTATTTGATTATTATTTGAGGTATTTCAAATTATTTTGAATAATATAAAATATGTGGCCTAGAGTGAATTAAAGATTTGGTGGAATTTTAAACTCCTTAGAGTGGAGTGGGCGGCAAGGCAATTGGGGAGGGATAATGCGAATTTTCTTGGCCTTTTCTTCAATATTTTCGGCTAGTTCATCTTTTTGTTTCTCTTCTTTTCTTCTCAAAACCCTTGGCAAAACACCTATTCCACTCTTTCTTCATTCTCTTGTTCCACTCAAACCGAATCTAAGCAACCATAAAATTGATTTTTCCTTCTTTCCTATAGCAGAATATACTCCTCCTTGGTGTCTGAATTTCTTTCCCTATTTGGTGTAGTCTTGGCGAATTTCAAACAAGGTGTTCTTCTCATCTATTTCTTCAATCGGTTCTAAGGTGAGTGTCCAAGGCCGAGTGCTTTCTCTATTGGTTCTCTGTGCTTGTCGACTTCTAGAGGGTAGGCTGATTTGGCACTTGTTGAAAGGGTATTAACTTCCTATGTTGAAACCGATTACATCAGGTGTTTGAGATCTTGAAGTAATCGGTTCAAGTCTCCATTCTCTATCAATGAATTTGGTAAGTCGACGGTAAGTCAAATCTTTCTAAGCCTTTTAGTGGATATTTGGAAAAGCGAAACTAATCTTGTTTGGTACTAAAGGTTGGCGATTGCTAGGGAATCAGTATAAGGATTGGGTTGTTGAAACCAAGTCGAGCAAGGTAAGATCTCGGGTTTCAAATGATAACCCTTTGGAATTAAATTGGGTAGGCGAATAGGCCATAATACTAACCCATGTTTTTGGCGAATATAGGGACAATAGATCTAGGGTGGCCGACTTCTCTTTTCGGGATTTAGACTTCTCGTTGGTGACGGTGTGTACATACACGTTATGACTTATTAAGCTGTGTTAAATGTTGTGAATGCTAACTCTGGTTTATGTAGCATTGGATTTAATCCGTATTGGTATAAGTGGCGATTCGGTAAGTACTTGTTAATATGTGTTGCTATTTAATGCTTTTGGGAAGCATGGCATGAATTTAGTTGTAACCTAAATATCTGTTGGCATGAGATTTGTTACACAATGATTTGTTATGGGTTGATGAGTGGAGGCGGTTACATTGTGTCGGCGGACACGGTGTTTTAGTAACACACTTGTGACTACGGTCACGGAGGTTTAGTACCTCAGGAGGTTTGGCACCTCGTAGAGTCTCGTCGTGGCTTAGTACCACGGTGGCTTGGCCCCTGAGATGTTATCTGGGATTACGCCGGTGATTTGGTATCCGCGATGGGTTGGCCCCATCAACCGATTTGTGTCTTGAACACGGAGGTTTGGCATCTCAGTGATTTGGTATCACATACGTGACTATCGTCACCGGTGGTTTGGCACCACCGATGGTTTGGTACCACAAAGGGGTAAACAGGCGTTTGGTTGGCTAGGTTGGGTACGACTTAATGCATGTTAATTTGTCATAAATTGTGTATGATGTGGCTTAAACGGGGAAGGGTTACATATTGAGTCTTGGTGACTCACCTTCTCCTTTATTTTTCAAGTGACACGTAGTTCCGGTTTGGGCCAGGAGGGACTTGAGGTGGCCATGCGGTGGGATTTTAAATTTAATAGACCTTGAATTTGGTTTATTCATTCTTTTTGATTGTTGGTTTAAATTTTAATTGGGTTGTAATAAGGCCTCCAATAACTCTTTTTATTATTTTGTTATTGTTACCTGCTTTGAATATTAGTTAAACTATTTAATTATGGTTCACATGATTTTCCAAAATAATTCGAAAATGTTTTCTTCGTACCATCGGGTACATCTTAAAATATATATAAAAACTTGATTCAATAAATATTTTCAAATAAATCTAAGTATGGGTTTTATACATCCCAACTGTTATAACATGACACTATCTTTTGTCTAGAAGTTAGTCCGGTTTTAAAAAGGTTTCAAAATGTTTTCTCGTAGCAATCCAGATTCGGTCATAACGTTTGGGCCGGGTTTGGGTTATTACAAATTGGTATCGAGCCAGTTCAAAGCTCATTTGTGGGGCCCAAAGCCCAAAATGTTTTGGTAGGCCTCTTTGAGTTATTTTGGGTTTTGAGCGACATGCACCGGAGTCTCGGCACCTATCCGCCCGAGTAAGTACTCTGAACCTCTTTGTGAATTATTTTACGTAGAAGGGTAGGAAGCATGGAGCGTAGAATAGTCTTATAGAATTCAAACCTTAGGATTAGATTACTCAAACACACAAACAGAACATAAGACTTAATGAACTCAACCAATCTATGACCAAGTCTTTGAGCTAGGGTGTGGTAACCCATGTACGCATGTCTAGGATTGGATCCAGGAAGAGCACAGTATTTAAGCGGTCAGAGTGACTCACCTCCTCTTGCAGAATCCTGCAGTGCGTAGCCGGTTCACCCTAACTCGGAGGGCTCGATGGTGTGGCAACCTCTGTGCATGTCTAGAAAGATTCGGTGGGAGCTTGGTATTTAAGCGATCCGTGACTCACCTCCTCTCCACTCGAATCTCGCTTGGTGCGTAGCTTTGGTTCACCACGACCAAGAGGGCTCGACCATAGGCTAAACATAACGACTAAAACAGAAAGGGAACTAACCATGTTTTGAAAAGAAGAAAACAACGAAACTCTAGTTTTTTCAAAACTTTTAAAATCACTCTTTCAAATTTGAGAACAACCATTTTCACAACTTTTCTAGAAAAATTTGATTTGTGAAAATTACAAAAATGCCCTTAGGGGTAAAATTACTAAAATGCCCTTGACTCATAAAATATTAATTCAATGGTTTTGCCCGAAAATTTTATTATTTCTAGAAATATCTAAAAACCCTACTTTGCAAATCACCAATAAAAACTTTGGGTTTTGGAAAATTACGGAAATGCCCTCAACTTATAAAATTACCAAAATGACCCTGAGTTCAAAATTTTTGCAACATCATCGTCTTAAGAAAGGTAAACCCTCAAAAGGGACCCTCAGAGTTTTACAATTATTAAAACATCCTTGATTTACGAAAAAAAATTTACAAAATTACCCCTGATTGACAAAATTACCAAAATACCCCTGGTTCCCAAAATGATGCCATATCTTTAAATTTTACAAATTTTCAGCAATACCCTCTAGTTTTTGGAATTTCAAAGTGACTTGCTTTGTTAAAGTTCTGAAATCCCTCGGATTTTTAATACAAAAATACCCTGTAGAAAAATGACAAAAATACCCCTAGGATAGAAACAGGACAGAAATGTCCGAAGAGTGAATAAGTATGGAAAGTTTTAGGGAATGGATGTGCCCTTTTGTGTGAACTAGGGTAGAAGACTTAAAACATTGTTTGATCGAAAGAATCCTTATTAAACTTTTCATAAAATTCTTCATGGTAATCAAGTGGAACAAATTACTAATCCATAAAATTTTTCTTAATCAGATTAAAAGCGCGTTAGATAGAATGAGTTCTAGAGGGCGTGGCCGAGCGTGGGACGTGGTAGGGAAGAATGGCCAATGATCTGAACAGATTAGGTCGGGGGCGGGGTTACGAAAATGAGATACCACCGCCGCCACCACTCTCGACTTTTGGGTGAGGAGCAAGATCGGGACGGGAGGTGAGGCGATGCTCATGGTGTGTTGCGAGTCTTGGAGTTAGTGGTGGGGCTAGTGGAAATTTAGGGGCTCAAAAATCATTCTCGAGTGAATTGGTCTAACGGGCCCAAGTGTTAAAGGTGTATCGAGTGGCACCCGGTCTTGTGAAATCTTGTTGGAATCTGAGAAAGGATCATGGGCGATCTTGACTGTCGATGGGGGAAGCGAAAGGGCCGTGTCGCTACGAAGGATGAAGCATATCGATGGTGGCTCACGGTCCGAGATGGCGCCACGGCGGAGGATCTTACATGGGAGTACTTTAGAGTTGCTTTTGGAAGAAGTACATGGGTACCGGCTACACTAGCTTGAGAGAAAGGCTTTTACGGGGTTGGTACAAGGAACCAAGTCCGTGTCGAGTATGGTAGAATTCCTAATTTGAGTAGATATCACGAGAGGCATCGTAGCTCTGGAACATGAGTGATGTGTCCGCTTTGAGGAATGAGTGAGAGATGATTTGAAATTGCTGATTGCTCATGACAAGTTCGGGAGTTTTCGTCTCTAGTAGAAAAGGCTAAGGTAGCCGAGGGTATCAAGGCATCTGTAAGGCAAAACTATGATAGGCTCAAGCGGAAGAGGTTTTGGGCCATCTGGGTCGGTAGTAATGTTGGAAAAAGGCTAGATAGAGTGGGCCAAGTCGGTGACAAGGCCCATGTTGCTAATCGTAAACGGTTCGATGTAATCGTTGTGGAAAAGCCCATTGGGGAGGTTGTTGGGTGGTGAGTGAGGTTGCTTTGAATGTGGGTCTTTGGAGCACCGCGTGAGGATTGTCCCGAAGCGAGCTCGAGAATCGATCGAGGGACGAGCCGTACTCGGGATAGAAGTGTGGGACCACAGAGAGGTCGTGGTAATGGTAGAGAAATGGTGCTAATCGTGGTCGTGGAAGTCGAGGCGAGGCGCGAGCAATCTGAGGCAAAGCGGACTGGCTTAGTCTATGTGGCGGCGTCGCGAGGAGGGTGGCCTTGCGGATGTCATAACCGATCGTTTCTAATTTTGGTCTTCTTTATGTTGCATTAATTGATGTGGGTTCAACGCATTCATACGTGGCGAGTAGTGTGGTAGAGACTTTGAACCTAGACTACGAGGCTAACTGCTAGGGAGGCATTGTAATTAGCCCTTTAGGCCATTACGTAGTTGTGAACAAGCTTTATAGGGATGTACCCTAGAACTCCAAGGTCATGTTGTGGGTCGATCGATAGAACTACCGTTTGGGGAGTTTGATTTGATCCTTGGAATGGGTGGTTGGTTAGGTACCGAGCGAGGTTGGATTCTGTTGCTAAGCGCATGGTTCTTATGATGGTAGAAGGGATGAAGTGGTTATGATCGGTGTCGAATAAATTACATCTAATATGGTGTCGGCCTTGAAGGCTAAAAGATGGTTAGAAAAGGGTGTGAGGCGTTTATAGTTGAATTTGTGCCTTGGAGGCTAAGGAGTCGTGATTGAAAAGGTCCGAGCGGTAGGGAATTCATTGATGTATTCGGAGGAACTTCGGGTTTGCCTCCGGATCGGGAAGTCAAATTCGGTATAGATTTGCTACAGGCAGCTTTGTATCTATATGCCGTGTCGGATGGCACCAAAGGAATTGGTGGGTGAAGGCTCAAATTTAGGAGCTCTTGGATAGAGGTTTATTCGACCTAGTATATCTCGTGGGGAGCACTGTATTGTTTGTCAAGAAGAAGGGCGGTTCTATGCGGATGTGCATCGACTACCGTCGAGTTAAACAAGTTAACGATCAAAACAAATATCCGTTACCTCGGATTGATGACTTGTTTGACCAAGCTGAAGGGTGCGTCGGTATTTTCAAAGATTGACCTTAGGTGGGTTATCATCAATTAAAGGTGAAGGAGGTTGATGTGCACAAGATGACATTTGAACTCGGTATGGGCATTACGAGTTCCTAGTGATGCCATTCGGGTTGACCAATACGGCGGCATTCATGGACTTAATGAATAGGGTGTTTAGTGATACTTGGATTAATTTGTCGTAGTATTCATAGGCGACATATTGGTTTACTCAAAGGCGGAGGAGGAGCATGACAAGCATTTGTGAATAGTTACGCAAATCTTGAGGAGAAAGCAGTTATCGCAAAATTGATAAATCGAATTTTGGCTAAGGAAGTGGCTTTCTTAGGTCACGTGGTGTCGTGGAAGGATTAGAGTGGATCCCATAAGATTGAGCGGTGTTGGATTGGAAACCGCCTAAGTCGATGGCGAGATTGAAGCTTTTGGGTCTAGCAGGTACTATCGAAGGTTTGTGGAAGGATTCTCGTTAATTGTGGCATCGTTAACTAAGCTATTAAGGAAAGGAGTACCATTTGTTTGGTCGGAAAGGCAAGCAAGAAAGTTTTGATAAGTTGAGGAAGATTACGTGAAGCTCGGTTTTGAGTACAACTGGCGGAGAAGTTGTTCTGATTTCTTGTGATCGTCCCATCTGAGGTTGGGATGTGTATTGATGCGAGAAGGAAGTTAGTAGCCTATCGTCCGTCGGCTAAGACCGCATGAGGTTAACTACCCAACTCACGACTTGGAGTTAGCGCGATAGTCTTCACCTTGAAAATATGGAGGCATTACTTGTATGGGGAGAAGTCGATGGTTTACGGATCACAAAAGTTTAAGGTATCTCTTGACTCGGAAGGACTTGAACTTGAGGCAACGACGGTGGATTGAGCTGTTAAAGGACTACATTGTTCAATTGAGTACCATCGGGCAAAGCTAACGTGGTGGTGACGTTAAGTCGGAAGGTCGTGGTGGACTTAAGGCGATGTTTGCTCATTTGAGTCTATCTGACGATGGAAGTCTTTTAGCGGAGCTGCAAGTTAAGCCAACTTGGATCGAGGAGATTAAGGATAAGCGGTTGGTAGACAAGGATTGAATGCAAAGAGATTACAAATCCAAAATGGTGGTTTGGAAGGGTATAGTTTGTTGATCATGGTGTATTATGTTTTCAAGGGCGCCCGCATCATAGAAGATGGGGAAGCGAGACAAAGAATTCTTCAAGATGCACATAGCACCCATCGCTATGCATCACGGAGGTAACAAAATGTCTGGAGATTTGCGGAGACAATTACGGTGGCACAGGTTGAGCGTGAAATGGCGAGTTCGTGGGAAGGTGTCGGCGTGTCGACAAGTTAAAGCGAACATCGATTACCATCGGGACTACTTCAACGATAAAGATTCCTCAATGGAAATGGGAGAGGATCACTATGGATTTAAATCGGTGGCCTACCCTCACTTGACAAGAAAAGGCGGATTTGGGTAATTGTGGACCGCCTGACTAAGTCAGCTCACTTCGTACCGGTGAGAATAGATTACTCCCTCCAGAAGCTAGCAAGGTTGTATGTGGCTGAGATAGTCAGATTGCATGGTGTACCAGTATCAATTATCTCGGATAGGGATCCAAGGTTCACGTCGAGGTTTTAGAAAGCGTTGCATCAAGCTTTGGAGTGCGATTGGATTTGATCTGACTTTCCATCCACGGTCAGACGGGCGGTCGAGAAAAGGTCATCTGAGATCTTAGAGGATATCTTTGAGGGTTGTGTCTTGGAATTCGAGGTAGTTGGGAGAATTTTACCATTAGCGAGTTCGCCTACAATAATAGTTATCAGCGAGTATCGAGATGGCACCATCTGAAGCCTTGTATAGGCGAAAATGCCAAACTCAAGCGTGTTGGGCGAGTTGGGTGAGCGACAAGTGTTGGGTCGAGTTGATTCTGAAGCGGAGGACAAAGTTAGGGTGATTCGGGCTCGTCTTAAGGAAGCGTCGGATGAGCGAAGTCTTATCTTGATCTAAAGCGCAAAGAAATGGAGTATGAAGTAGGAGACAAGGTTTTCTGAAGATATCACCTTGGAAAAAGGTGTTAAGATTTGGGCGAAAAGAAGTTAATCCCAAGATTTATTGGCCCATATCTGATATTAAGCGAGTAGGGCCGGTAGCTTATCATTTCGATCTGTCGTGGAGTTAAGTCGATTCATAACGTCTTTCATGTGTCGATGCTTAGGTGGTATCGGTCGGATCCATCTGCGTGGTGCTGTGGCGAAATTGAGGTCAAGTCGGACTTATCTTTCAAGGAAGAAGCGGTTCGATTTTGGATCGAGATGTGAATGATTCTGCGTAGGAAATCGATGCCCTTAGTAAAAGTGCTATGGCGGAACCATGGTGCGAGAAGAAGCTACGTGGGAACCGAAGATGTGATCTGGTAGCAATACCCCACCTCTTCTAACCAAGTAATTTCGAGGACGAAATTCTTTTAAGGGGTAGAAGCGTAACATCCTAAAAGCTGGGGCTATTCGAGAATAAATGATTTTCTTAAATTGAATTCTTTGTGTTATTGATTGTGGTGTAATAAGGCTTAGTTGGAGGTCTTGAGTAGGCTCGGTTTAGTAGAAAATTGTATTTGGGAACTTTAAAGGTAAGGATCTCTAGCAAGTAGGGTTACAAGAATAAATAGAGGATTTATTGACACAAAATAAGTCTTGGAAAAGTGGCAAAGGAGGGCTACTTGGGAGTTACATGTGGCGCCACAAGGGATAAGGGAGAGCTTGTGTTGAGTCATGGAAATCCTTTTACTCTTTATTTTGGACGGCATAGGGGGGAGAGACTTTCTCACTTCAAACTCTTTTGTTAATGAGGATAATAGCTATATCATTAAGTTTTAATTGGATTATTAAGAGATTATTATTTGATTATTATTTGAGGTATTTCAAATTATTTTGAATAATATAAAATATGTGGCTTAAGTGAATTAAGGAGTTGGTGGAATTTTAAACTCCTTAGAGTGGAGTGGACGGCAAGGCAATTGGGGAGGGATAATCTGAATTTTCTTGGCCTTTTTTTCAATATTTTGGCTAGTTCATCTTTTGTTTCTCTTCTTTTCTTCTCAAAACCCTTGGCAAAACACCTATTCCACTCTTTCTTCATTCTCTTGTTCCACTCAAACCGAATCCTAAGCAACCATAAAATTGATTTTCCTTCTTTCCTATAGCGAATATACTCCTCCTTGGTGTCTAGAATTTCTTTCCCTATTTGGTGTAGGCTTGGCGAATCTCAAACAAGGTGTTCTTCTCATCTATTTCTTCAATCGGTTCTAAGGTGAGTGTCCAAGACCAAGTGCTTTCTCTATTGGTTCTCTGTGCTTGTCGACTTCAGAGGTAGGCTGATTTTGGCACTTGTTGAAAGGGTATTAACTTCCTATGTTGAAAGCCGATTACATCTAGGTGTTTGAGATCTTGAAGTAATCGGTTCAAGTCTCCATTCTTTATCAACTGAATTTGGTAAGTCGACGTAAGTCAAATCTTTCTAAGCCTTTTTAGTGGATATTTGGAAAAATGAAACTAATCTTGTTTGGTACTAAAGGTTGGCGATTGCTAGGGAACCGTATAAGGATTGGGTTGTTGGAAACCAAGTCGAGCAAGGTAAGATCTCGGGTTTCAAATGATAACCCTTTGGAATTAAATTGGGTAGGCGAATAGGCCATAATACTAACCATGTTTTTGGCGAATATAGGGACAATAGATCTAGGGTGGCCGACTTCTCTTTTGAGTTTAAACTTCTCGTTGGTGACGGTGTGTACATACACGTTATGACTTATTAAGCTGTGTTAAATGTTGTGAATGCTAACTCGATTTATGTAGCATTGGATTTAATACCGTATTGGTATAAGTGACGATTGAGGTAAGTACTTGTTAATATGTGTTGCTATTTAATGCTTTTGGGAAGCATGGCATGAATTTAGTTGTAACCTAAATATCATTGGCATGAGATTTGTTACACAATGATTTATTATGGGTTGATGAGTGGAGGCGGTTACATTGTGTCGGCGGACACGGTGTTTTAGTAACTGCTTGTGACTACGGTCACGAGGTTTAGTACCTCAGGAGGTTTGGCACCTCGTAGCGTCTCGTCCAGTGGCTTAGTACCACGATGGGTTGGCCCCACAGATGTTAAAGCAGGATTGATACGGTGATTTGGTATCCGCGATGGGTTAGCCCCATCAACCGATTTACATCTTCGGACACGGAGGTTTGGCACCTCGGTGATTTGGTATCACATACGTGACTATCGTCACGGTGGTTTAGCACCACCGAGTGGTTTGGTACCACAAAGGGGTAAACGAGGCGTTTGGTTGGCTAGGTTGGGTACGACTTAATGCATGTTAATTTGTCATAAATTGTGTATGATGTGGCTTAAACCGGGAAGGTTTACATCTTGAGTCTTGGTGACTCACCTTCTCCTTTATTTTTGGTGACACGTGGTTCATGGATTTGGGCCAGGAGGACTTGAGGTGGCCATGCGATTGGGATTTTAAATTTAATAGACTTTGAATTTGGTTTATTCATTCTTTTTTATTGTTGGTTTAAATTTTAATTGGGTTGTAATAAGGCCTCCAATAACTCTTTTTATTATTTTGTTATTGTTACTGCTTTGAATATTAGTTAAACTATTTAATTATGGTTCTACGATTTTCCAAAATAATTGAAAATGTTTTCTTCGTACCATCGGTACATCTTAAAATATATATAAAACTTGATTCAATAAATATTTTCAAATAAATCTAAGTATGGGTTTTATACATCCCAATGTTATAACATGACACTATCTTTTGTCTAGAAGTTAGTCAGGTTTTAAAAGGTTTCAAAATGTTTTCTCGTAGCAATCCAGTTCGGTCATAACGTTTGGTAGGGTTGGGGTTATTCTGATTACAAAATTTTATTTTATTTGCTAAAGGTGCCAAAGAGCTATGGATTATTAATTGGAGGTCCTAAATGTGTAATTTGGCCTTGTTTAAGTGAGTTGGCCGGCCATAATATGCATAGGGGACAAGAGCATTTATTGTGGTCAAAAGTTGGTAATAGTGGTTGAAAAATGAATAAAATAAAGAAAGGAAAAAGATATCATCTTTCCTCTCTTCTTCTCCACCGAAATTTTCAGAAAATAAGGGGTGTTTGAAAGCTTAAAATTTCAGCAAGCTTTACTCCATTCAAGTAAGTCAATTTGATGGTTGTTTTTTTTTTATGATTTTTGTATTTTTGGAGCCCTCAAAGCTTAAGCTAGCTAATGAGAGGGCTAGTTTGCAATATGGTTGAAAGTCTAGGGACTTACCATGATAGATTTTATATTGGTTGATGAGTTTTTATGGAAGAAAATGAATGATAGGATGATGATAAACAACTTTTGTGAAAGGTGTTGTTATGAAAACACCTAATTGGGGCTAAAATGCAAAAGTTGTAAATTGTTCATTAAGGCATGAAATAATTAGAATTGTGGATAGTTGTAAGAGGATTAAATGTTCAGCTAGGCTTGTTTAATAAGAAAATGTGATGAAAATTTATTTACGAGCCTAGGGAAAAATCATAATTTTGCCAATGTTAGGGGCAAAATAGTTATTTTTACCTAAAGTGTAGATTATGGTGTATTATGAATTATAAGTGATTAAATCAGTAAGTTCCATTGTTCTAGATCAAAGAAAACAAGTTTCGAACCTAGAATAAGTGAAAAGAGAAATGTGGGCAAAAAGTCACTTTCGGCCCTTTCGACATCGAGGTAAGTTCATTTGCTAAATTATAAAATTCTAAGTGAGGTACTTAATATTTCGATGTTGTATTGATTGTTTAATTACCTTTAGATGTTGTATTGATTGTTTAATTACCTTCATGTATACGTTAAATACGCTTTGACGGAATGTCAAGAAATGAGAGTCTTATTTTAATCTAAGACTAATGGGAAAGAAATTAGCATGAGATTACGACAATTAAGGTCCCGTGTAAGACCATATTGGAATATGGTCTCGGTGTGAGAATTCATATAAGACCATGTCAGGGACATGGCATCGATATGTTAATACTTGTAAGACCCTATCGGGGTATAATGTCAATATGACACTTTATGTATGAGACTCAAGAGTGTTATTTAACAATTTGAGTGATTCAATGGGTATGTTGAAAGAGAGAAAGTATGTGGTTGTACCACGAGAAGCACAAGTGTTTTTAGAATTAAATTGAGATGAATTCAGTATATGATGAACCTCTAGTGAGTTATGTGTATTCGATATACATTAGTTGCATGATATAGATTTATTAACGCATTGTGTGAATGCGAACGAGTATCGTAGAAAGCTAAGTAAGGATAGTAGTGTGTGAGGATGTTCTCTGATGAACATTTGAAATAGAGAAATGCATGTGGATAACTATCCATGAATGTATAATAATGGTGGGCTATATGCGTTACCACCTGATTAATTAGTAATCGATGGGCTGTTTGCGATAGCATCGCTTATAAAAGATTAGTGAACTAAGTGCGAAATCACCATAAGTATAAATGATTTGTGGGCTGTGTGCGGTACCACCCTATTAGTGATTGATAGTAGGCTAAGTGCGAAACCACTGAGAGATTAATAGTATGAGTGGCTTATCGAAAAGGCTTGATGTGTTGTTTTATATGATCATGTGGTAATCAATGCAGGAATGTATGCTAATAAAATGAGCAATTGGCTTGTGGCATGGTTAAAATGTGGTAAGAGATAGAATGAGTAAGCTTCAAGAATGGTTGAGTAAGTAACCATGAGTTTATGAGAAAAACTCATTATAATACCTCGTGGTTCTGTATATTAAATGAATATCAGTATTTGTCAGTTATATATGCAGATGATCTTACTAAGCATTATTGCTTACTTCTTTTCTTTTCCCATCTCTTATAGGTTATTTTAAACTAGCTCGAGTTGGAGGCTGCTGGAGATGTTTTCACACTATCGAATAGATGTTTGGTATGATGTTTCAAGTTCTTATGAGTCATGGCATGTATAGGGATTCTTTTAAAGTTGATTAAGTTCTAATTGATGTAGCCAAATTGTGTTGGCCTAAGAGAACTTATAGTTTGGTTGTGTATAGCCATAGATGATGGCTTAAGTTGTTTGTAATTGTATTGGGAATAGTTCTCCCTAGTATATAGGATGAAGACTTTATCTCTTTTATGATTAAATGTCCTTAATTCAAGAGTTATATTGGTGCTATGTGAAGTTATGTGATGATGTATGGATGTATGCAAATGAGAGTGGCAAAAGGCTTGGTAGATAGCTTGCTAATTGTCCACATGAGTGGACACACGGGCGTGTGTCTAGACCGTATGGGAGGTACGGTTAGCACATGGGCATGTGCCCAAACCGTGTGGATAAGTCAGAGTACCAAGGTTCGGCACACGGGCCAGTACCACGGGCGTGTCAAGGCCGTGTGAATTAGTCAGTGTCGACTACGGGTGGAAGGCATGGGCATGTTTTAAGGGCACACGAGCGTGTCCCTAGACCAACACGGGCGTGTGGCCCCTGTTTTGAGGAAAGGTTTCTCAAGTTCGTAAAGGTTTTAGGGATTAGTCCCAAAACCTCTCAGAGGTATGTTTAAGGCCTTGTAGGCCGAGATTGAGTAAGTGATAGGTTTAAATGAAATTTTATAGCCTGATTTGAAGAGTTAAGTAAGATTAAGCATGGTAATGCCTCATATCCGGTCTTGGTGTTGGACTCAGATAAGGGGTGTTACATTTGGTTTCACTCCTGGTCGATTTCAATGTTTCTATATTTTAAACTGGCGCTTTTGAACTTATATTTTTTGTTATTATTATTGTTATATTCAAGTTGGTTTTAGAAGGCTATTTTGCCAAAGATGTGATCTGGTTTTTAATTAAAATAAGAATTTTTTTTCATTTAATTAGAATGAGTTTTTAATTTTAACTTAAATGTGCACTAGATTGCCATGTGTATCCTGTTCTAATTAGTTGGACTTGTAAAAAAAAATTTAAAATTTTAAGGGTGTAAAAAGCCCTCAAACTTAAAAAAAATAAAATAAAATAAAGCCCTCTTTTTTTCTTTTTTTTTGCACTCAATTGAGCACTTGAACTTTCAAAATGCATCAAAAAGACCCTCAAACTTTTTCAAAAAAACCAATTAAGCCCCTGCTTTTTTTTTTCACTTAATTGGGTACTTGAACTTTCAAAATGCATCAAAAAGACCCTCAAAATTTTTCCAAAAAATAAAATAAAACTAAGCCCTGCTCTTATTAAAAATTAAATTTTTTAAATTTAAAAATAAATTTTATAAATATTATTAAATTTTAATAAAATATAAAAAATAAAAATTAAATTTTTATAAAAATTGTAAAAAAAAAAATAAAAAAATTTTATAAAATTATAAAAAAACTAACGCTCCTAGTTTTTTTTTTTCAATTAAAGTCATCATTTATCTTGACACGATTGTGACATATGGCGAAAAATGATAAAATAAAATAAAAATCAATAAAAGTTATAAAAAATTATAAAATGTTTCTTTTAGTACGGTAATTTTATATTTTTTACTAAATTTATATTTCTTTACATTTAGTGTAATTTTCTTACGACTTTATAAAATTTTATAATTTTATATTTCTATATATTTTATATTTTTTGATTTTTATAAACTTTTACAACCTTTTTATATTTTTTACGTTTTTGTATTTTTTCTAATTTTTAATAAATATTTAATATTTGAATTTTTATTAAATTTTAAAAATATTTATAGCTTTTATTGATTTTAATTTTTTATAATTTTTAATAAAAGTAGGGGTTTAATTGTTTTTTTGAAAAGTTTGAGGGTCTTTTTGATGCATTTTGAAAGTTCAAGTACTCAATTGAGTGCACAAAAAAAAAGTAAGGGCTTAATTGCTTTTTTGAAAAGGTTTGAGGTCTTTTTTGATGCATTTTGAAAGTTCAAGTACCCAAATGAGTGAAAAAAAAGCATGGGCTTAATTGTTTTTTTTTTTTTGAAAAAGTTTGAGATCTTTTTGGACCTTTAAGTCTTTTTAAATAGTGTTAATATTAAGATAATTTATATAACATAATCATAATTTAGGTATATTTTTAGAAAAAAATTAGGTACCCCAAAAAAAAAGGTTATGGTTTTGAGGGTAAAATACCCAAGAATACCAAAAAAAAAATTATTTACGAAAAAGGCTCAGTTTCAAAAATATTTACGAAAAAGGGTCGTTTCACCCCAAAACGTGTCCACGTCAGCGCGTTTTGGGGGGATATGCCAGCAAAGCGCTCCCCTGGGGACGTGCTTTAGCCCTCAACAGAAAAAAAAAGGGCCAAATTTTTTTGACCTTTGGGGGCCGAACGGTCAAAAAAAAAACTATAAAAACCCTCCAACCCTTTTATTTTTTTCACACTTTAATCCTTACTCATTCTTCTCTCAAATTCCTCTCAAATTCCTCTCAAAATTCTCTTTAAGTCCTTCAAACTTCCTCTAAAATTTCAAAATAGTCATTTAATATTTACAAAAAAGCCCTTTTTAATTTATTTAAATTTTTTTAATATATTTTTTTAAAACTTTTAAAACTTTCGATCGTATTACAAATGGCCGGGGAATTATTTCATCTAGACAACAAGCACATCTCCGTCGAGTAATTGCAAATGGTAAGTTTTAATTTTAATTTTTCAATATTATTTAATATTTTTAGGTCTATGCAATTTTAATTAATTTTATTTTATAAATTTTTAAGCGATATGTAGATCGGGTGTTGGAATGTTATATTACATAACATGCATGGTCCCCATCGCCATTGATCAAGAATTACTGCGAGAAGCGGGTTTTTGTACGTGGCCACGATAGGTAGGGGTTCAAGTTGGGCCGCCTTTGATCGGTCGTTGATAGAGAGGTGGAGACACGAGATGCACACTTTCCATCTTCCATACGGAGAGTGTACCATCACTCTAGAAGATGTGCGATTCTGATTGGGATTCTTGGGTGGGCCGGTCGGTAGTCACAGTCCATAACTTCGGTGATTGGGGAGCCGTATGCTACGAGCTTACAGGTGCCATTAGGATAAAATTCAAGGAGCTCGAATCGAGATGGCTGATTCTGAGACACATTCCCGGATCCGAATGAGGGTTCGACTAAAATAGAAACAATACGGTAGGCTCGGGCATACATTCTTCAGATAATTAGAGGCTATCTGATGCCGGACCTTTCTAGAAACCTCGTACACCTGAGATGGCTGCTGAAACTTATTGATTTCAGAGCAGCCGGTGAATTGAGTTAGGGGTCTACCGTGCTATCGAGGTTGTATCGAGAGATGTCTTGAAGCGATCTGACGAGTAAAGTGAAAATCGGAGGTTGCCTATCACTCTGCGATCATGGGCATGGTTTGATTTCCATTTTCGACCTCGACTCAACCACCCATATTCATTTCCACCGATAACGAGGTAAATTTAATATTATATTTTACAATTATTTTGTAGATTTATAGTATAATTGTATGCTAAAATTTATTTAATTAGGTGGAACCATTCGGTGAGTCATGTTGGAATACCTACCTCGCTTGAAGATATCTGGCTTCTATTGGACCAAGAGTCGGAATCACAAGTAAGTTTCGAATTTCGTATTATAATTTAGTATTTCATATTTAGTGTCTAGTATTATGTATATAACTAATATTTTGGTAATGTTAATATAGTTTCAATGGACAACGTACGAGGATCCGAAAATTTGGGTAGTAATTCCGGAGGAGTTCTTCCAAAATTCGAACAGTTGTCACGTAAAGGTCCCATTGATCACCTATGCAACCGTGGAGATGCACCAGTCAGATTGGGTTTTGTGACAATTTGGATTCCGGCAACCGACTCCCGTGCCACCTAAGGTGTTCGATGATGAGCACAAAGTGGACTTACGGTAGCTGCACACGGATTGGCCAAGATTTTGGTCAGCACATATCGAGACGTAGGAGAATCGGTATGACTATTTACCTATCCGGAATCGATCATCGTTCTGAGTTAGCGTGCGTCTTGGAATACATGCCATGGTTTAGGATCCATGGTAAGCCGTATCTGTTGTCCGGAAGAAGAAGCGGCGGTAACCGTGAGCGAAGGGAACATCGGGCCCTTTAAATCCAAGAAGAAGGGTGATGAGGCGGGGCCATCAATAAGTCGACACGATCATCGGGCCCATCTGTTCGACCGATGACAACGACATCCTGACCTTTACCCTTTCGCGGTGCGTACCCTACCCTTATATGTATCCTCCTAACCTATATATGTTTCCTTTTCCTAGTCCCACCCAGTTGGAATGCATGGCGGGTTCGAGTCCGTTCCGACTACTCTGCTGTTAAACAAAAATATGTCTCTCGTCGTTGATGTAAGGATGATGACGAGGCCTTTTAGAACAAAATTTATACATTCGGCCGTTTGTGGTCATATGACCATATCGCCATCGTATGCTTGTGCCTACTATTCAAAAGAATATTGGTTAGTTTGCCTTCTTCTTTCTACCACCTTCCTTGATCAATATCGTTGATACCCTACCAATATCGTTGATAGCGAATATTACATAGACTTTTAGATCGATGTTGCTGCCGTGGTTTATGCAAACACCTCAAGGTCTTTATTTTATCAAGGTGGGTCATCCTCATAACACCCACAAGACCAGTCTTGGGAGGCAGGAATCCCTTGAGGTTCCACGACCCATGGGAAGCTAGAGCGAAGGAGGAATCTAGCAGCGTAAAGGCTAGCCCGTGTGGCACTTGATTAAGCAAGCATCAACACTAATTCGGACCAACTTTTTATTTTTAATTGTAATATAATTTTTAATTTTAATTTTTTATTGTAATTTAGATTTTATATATTTAATAAAATAATTATTTTTATTTTTATTGTAATTTAATTTTTTAATGTAATTTAATTTTTAATGTAATTTAATTTTAATATCTTTAATAAAATAGAAATGGTTTAATTTTTTATTGTACTTTAGTTTTATATATTTAATAAAATACCAGTTTTTATTTTTAATTTGATTTTATTTTTTAATGTAATTTAATTTTTTAATGTAATTTAATTTTAATATCTTTAATAAAATAAAAATGGTTTAATTTTTTATTGTACTTTAGTTTTATATATTTAATAAAATAACATTTTTTTATTTTTATTGTAATTTAATTTTATTTTTTAATGTAATTTACTTTTTTTAATGTAATTTAATTTTAATATCTTTAATAAAATAGAAATGGTTTAATTTTTATTGTAATTTAGTTTTATATATTTAACAAAATAACGAGTTTTCATTTTATTGTAATTTGATTTTTTTCTTTTAATAAATTAAAACTTGAATAAAATAAAAGTTCTTGTACAAAAGTTCTTGTTTTCATCAAAAAATAGAAATTACATAGCCACGAAGAGACAAAAAAGCTAAGAACACGGTCAACTATTCTAATTTGGACACGAGCGAGATGTATGCCCCGGGTTCCTACACCATCCATGACCTACTTTGGTTGTTCGTTTCTCGGATATCCATATTGTTGCGTATTCTACTCGAGAAAGGTCGACCTTTTGGTTTGTGCCTCAATTGTCTATCGGCAATGACTTATCTGGTGCAAGCGATCTGAAAACCACTTACGTTTATCGGGGATGGTGGAATACATGTCTCCACACGTTGTACATGTTTTCTAATTTATACACCGTCGACATAGCTCATGAGATCAAGGCGGAGATTACGACAAGCCGCAAGTACATGGCGCATGGGTAGCGAAGTGCATCAAATATCCACGATCGCGGTCCTATTTGTCAAGTCTACGATCTTGCCCGTAATAATACCTTGGTTCGGTCTGTCAAACTCGTGACACGAAACCATGAAATTGTCGCGATCGTGACACACTTGTGTGCATAGTCTTTGGCCGTGCCTTCCCCTGTTTATTTCTTACAAGACCTTTGGGCTCCATACATGGCCTCCTTGCATCGCCCTCATAACTTGCTTGCTCGCCCGAAAATCTGTAGTTAAACAAAAATATGTCTCTCGCAACCGATGTAATCGGCAGATGACGGGTTCCTTTTAGAACAAAATTTATACATTCGGCCAGGTTTGTGGTCATATGACCATATCGTAGGCCGCCATCGTATGCTTGTGCCTACTATTCGAAAAGAATATTGTACAGGTAGTTTGCGCCTTCTTCGTTATCTGAGCGCAAACTCGCAAACATCTTCTGAAAATGGTTCTTACTGATCTCGTACCCTACCAATATACGTTGATAGCGAATATTACATACCACTCTTCAATTGAGAATAAATTGAATATTACAAACGAATTTATATTAATAGATATTACATAACCATATCGGTCACTTGCCGTCGCTGACTTTTAGATCGATGTTGCCCGTAGTAGTTGGATGCAACATGCCTTAGGCAATATCGATGGTGTGTACGATGCCACAGGCTTCCCTGGCGCTCTATTGCGGCTAGTATTTTAGGGCCCCGATCCTATATAACGCATATATCAGGTTGGGGGCAGACATGCCTCCTTAACCTAGATAGAAAGAAGTCTCAGTCATCAGCTGAATCCTCCGATGTTATTGTGAACGCAATCGAAAGGATTCTCTCACAACCGTCTTGTGCCATAGCTAGCAATAGCTGATGCGTATATCTACCATACATAAAGGTACCGTCAATTTGTACCAATGGCTTGCAATATATAAAGGCATCTACCAGAACAGACGCTTGAACATTGCGCATCCATGGAGCAAAATATCGTTGTACGCGGTTACATTTCAAGGTCTATTATCTTTGCTGGGACATATCTCTCAAAGACGACACCACCGCCACACTTCATTATATGAAGCATCCCAAACCATGCAAATTTTCTAACGCTTCCGCTTGGCTATCCAAGCCTTTACAGAAGAGGCGTGTACCCCAATTTGCTATATTTCCAATTAAGGCCAACCTTTGTAGTCTTGGGATCGGCCTTCACCGTCGAGATTATTAAGTCGACCAACATGTGCGAATCCATCTTGAGATGTCCTTGTGTAACACACATCAGCGAAGCACGTTAAATAATGCAACATTACATAATATTAGTATTATTTCAAAACATTGAACATATAGTGGTCTTTGCATCGCAAGACATGTATGTGGACCTTTGTACTTTTGATCTTCCACAAGCTGTCCTTTTCCTCAACGAGGCCATGATTTTCCATGAACATGTACCGTCTTGCACTGCACACTTCACCTCGTACTTATCGAGCTTGGATTTAACCACGTTGTAGTTAACCCCATTCCTGATGATGTATTGTTTCAATGCAGCAAGAAAAATATTCTTGTTGGAAAACTGGTTACCAACTTCTAATTGGTCCGAATCCAATGAAGAAGTTGTACGGTCACGCGTCTGGTGTGGTAGCTTAAGAAACTCCAATGCATTATCTTGAGATAGATCAACATTATGCATGTGGGCTAAAGGCGAGTACGCCTTAAATAGCGGATCTTCTTCTTCTTCGTCTGAACCGCCCTCAACATCTTCAGGTACAATTGGAATAGGTTCCGGTTCAGAAAATAATCCAACTTCTACACCATCAGGCCCGGGCTCCCGAGGTGGATCCACATCGGATTCATCGTCTGACCCTCCATAACCTGCAACAAACGAGGGCCCCTCGCCGGTAAATGTCGTGGGAAGTACATTATCCCTCCTTAAACATCTTTCGTAACGTTCCCAATCATATGTGGATTGCTAACCACTAGAAGTTGATGATGTCCCCCAATACGTATTTCTATCATCGGACATCGAAGGACGGATATGCATGTCCCATCCACCAATCGAGTGTCGTGCAAGGGTTATGTTTTCCATACTACCACCGAACACGGGCACTTCCGTGTTTTGCCTCCCACTAATAGAGTGTTAGCTTGGGGTCGTGTATTCCCCTTGAACAGTGGTAGATGTTGAGGTCGCAGAAAGATCACTTGGAGATGAAAATTGTACATATACCTCGAGATAAGGTGATCCACTGGCAAGATGAGTCTCCACCATTGCCTCAAAGCTCCGAGGACCTTTGATGTCGAATGAGTCATATCTCACCAGATCAACCGAAGCACAAAATCTATACTTAATAGACTGAACTTTCATTGGCGTTGTTCAATATTTTACGCCTAGTTCTTTTGCTAAGTTCTACCAAATCGATGTTCGATTAAAACTCGATCATACTGTGTTCTCCGGAAGAAAACAACACCATTTTCGTGTCACAAACCTCACCATCGTAGTAAATAATAAAGATTAATCGTTCACTCATTTTCAATTTTTTTCTTTTGCCTCAATTTCCTTATGCAACTTTGAGAATGAAATTTGGTGATTTATAGTCTAATTTTCCGGAGACTCATCAGAGCAAAAGAGCATCCACGTGGGAGCTCTTTTCGGTACTCATCTTGACAATGCACCGCCGAAGCGTTTTTGTGTGTTTGTTCAAAACGTCTTTTCAAAATAATTTTCCGGAGACTCATCAGTAGCAAAAGAGCGCCCACGTGGGAGCTCTTTTGATACTCTTCTTGACAGTGCACCTATTTGAAGCGTTTTGGCCTTATTTGTTTAAACGTCTTCTCAAAATAATTTTGCGAAGACTACTACAGCAAAAGAGCGTCCACGTGGGAGCTCTTTTCAGTACTCATGATGACAGTGCACCCTATTGGAAGCGTTTTGGCCACTGTTTGTTCAGAAACGTCTTCTCAAAATAATTTTTCCAGAGACTATTGTAGCAAAAGAGCATCCACGTGGAAGCTCTTTTGAGACTCTTCTTGACAAGATACATCTTTTTGAAGCATTTTTGCCACCTGTTTATTGAACGTCTTCTCAAAATTATTTTGCCACATACAACTGTCAAAAAATTCAATTAATTTTTGGGCTAATATATTTTGCCCAAAACCTATATATATTTTTACCCTAGCCCAGAAACCTTAGAATATCATACTATAATCAAGGGGAGAGAGGGCAAAAACGTGTCCATGTCGGTAGCGTTTTCACGGTGATTCATCGACCAAAGCGCGTCCCTAGGGCGCGCTTGTCATCATATCCCAAAGCCTTGACCGACATGGACTCGTTTTGGGGTGAAACGGCCCTTTTCCGTAAATATTTTACCCATGGTTTTGATACCAGTTTTTTGTTTAAGCCTGATTATAGTTAATAATATATGATTTATAGTATAGTAACAAATGATAACATTTTGTAACTAAATAATAAAATAGAGGTAAAAACTCAATAACATAGTAATAAATAGTTTATAATGTATGAGTAAAAAATACTATAAATAAAATAATTGTAAATAATCGATAATAGAATATAATAATAAAATTTATAATTATAATTGTAAAATTTTATATAACTTATTAAATAAGTAAAAATTATAAATATTAATTTTCTAATACTTAATTGAAAATATATATTTATACTAAATAATAATAATAGGTAAATACATAAGTGAAAATAAAATAAATTAATTAATAACTTTTTATTATAAAAATATTACAAGATTCATATTTTAAATAAGTCACGTATAGAGAAAATTTATATATTTATTTTCTATTAATATTAATATTAATTTTTGATTTTATATTTAAAATTTACTATATTATAATTTTGAAAATATTATGTGCATAAATAATTATTTAGACCAGTAAAAATATCCGCAAGCAAGCCTACCCTAACTTTCTTCCTCTATATCAAGGACAATTGATTTTATTTTAGACTTGTGATTTTTTATTCCACAAAATAATAATCCCCCTCTCTTTCTATATAGCAATTAGGAGATCCCAAGCAGTGTATTAAATTAGTCACTTGGTAAATTTAGTCAATATATTATTATAAAGAATCAAATAAAGTTAAATTACAATAGAGTTAATATTTAATATTTTAAAAATATTATTTATTGTTTAATGAGTTTTGAACAATAAGATTAATGATATATATAGATAATCATAATAAAAGCAGAAAACAAATAAAAGATCTGACCCTAAACAAACTAAAGCTACTAAGACAAGGCCACGAAAATAAAATATCTCGAGACAAAATAAAATAAAAACAATGGAAGAATCGAGAACCTAAAATAAAAATGGAAAAAACAATAAAACTGAAACAGCATTTACTCCAGCTGTCCAAACGCCCAATCAGCAATCAAATCATTTGGCACCCATCATGTCCGTCATTTCCTTTGTTTAATGCCTAGTAAAAAAGAGGGTTTTTTTTTAAAATTGAAACCTGACCTTTCAGGTCCATTTTTCATCCCTCCGTTCTTTCTTCCCATTTATGATCTCCCTCTCGCTCAGTCTGGTTCCCTCAAACACTCATCTCGCTGCTGCGTTTGGCAAATAATGGCACTCCCCCCATCAGGTAAAACTCCTCCTTCTTCTTTAAAGTTTCTTTTGCTAGCATATGAGCTAAGGTGTTACCGACTCTGGGAATAAAATCGAACCTTATCTCTGAGAAAAATTGTTTCTTTTGCCTAATATCATAAATAAAAGAGCCGATCTGTGATCTATCTGTTGAGTCGTATATGCATCTTTTTATAACCGTAAGAGAATCTCCTTCGATGATCACTCTTCTTTGTTGCATGTCAAAACCTACATGAACTGCCTCTCGACAAGCCAAAGCCTCGGCTGTAAAAGCAGATGCCACATTCATATGTATTTTGGACTTTAAGGCGAGAACTTCCCCTTCATCATCTCTAACCATGACTCCTGAGGCTGAACACTGATCCTTCAAATCATAAGCACTATCAAAGTTAATTTTTACAAACTAATCAGGTGGGCATTTTCATCTACAAACGACTTTCGGTGATTTGATTGCTAAATTTTTAACTCCGTCCACTTCTTGAATATAGTTCCTCACAAAGATTGCTAATTCCTTGCTTGTTTTACTTGTCTTTTCATGAACCCGAGCATTTCTGTCTCCCTAAATGGCCCATAAGGCACAACAGAAAAGTCTACAAAGATCCAAAAGAAGGAGTTCTGTAGACAAGGTAAGCCACTGCTGGAACTCGACATTGGTATCCTGCGACAGTTTAACTTCAGATAAATATGACCATAACTCAACTGATATTTGACATTCTCTGAACAGGTGATTCAGCGTCTCTGATTCCAGACCACAGCGAGGGCAAGAGGTGTCTGTTAGAAGCTTTTTGTGAAATAAGTTTACCCTTGTGGGTAAATAATTCTAGGAGGCCTTCCACATGTTAAGTTTTAGCTTTGTAGGAAGTTTAATGCACCACATCTTTTTGTAAAAATTAAAATAGCTTGAATGTATCGCATAAGCGTTAGGATCAGAATTCTATAATAGTTTATAGGAGCTTTTGACGAGAAAACTCCCTTTGGATCACCCCTCCAAGCCAGTATATCATTATGCGGGTACTGAGCTAAGGGAATGCGAAGGATCTTATCTGCCTTATCAGCACCGAAGGTAAACTCTATCACATCTCTTTTCTATTCTCTAGTTTGACAATTGATGAGTTCAGCTACTTTACTATCATTCGAACCTAAATAAGAAGATAAAAACCTGGAATTAACAAGATCAGGAACCCACGCATCATTACCAATAGAGATACTAGTGCCAGTACCAACTCCCAAATCAGGCCTTTTTCCAAAATACCCTTTGCAGCCCATATACTTCGCCAAACAAATGATTTTCTATTTCCTAGTTGCGAATTAAGAAAATTACTGTTTGGAAAATATTTAGCCTTAAACACTTTTGCGACTAAAGAATTCGATTTTTCTAACAAACGCCACCCCTGTTTGGCTAGCAAAGCTATATTAAATTGGGCCATGTTGCGGAAACCCAATCCCCCTTCGCTTTTCAGTCTGCATAAATGACTCCATTGACACCAGTGTATACCTTTTCTACCATTTCCTTTCTGCCACCAGAACTTGGCGAAAAAACTTTCCATCCTTTTGCAAAGAGAATTCAGAAACAAAAAATAGGACATTGCGAAAATTGGAATAGCCTGTAGAACGGACTTAATGAAAACTTCCTTACCCCCTTGGGAGAGCATTTTGTTACTCCATCCCTCTATGCGAAGAGAAATTCTATCCATGAGATTTTGAAATGATTCCTTCTTTTTCTTACCAACCATATTTGGGAGACCTAGGTATTTTTTAGGATTTGTAGCCCTTTTGACTCCTAGCAAATTTGACACCATTACCCTATTTACTTCAGAAGTACTCGGACTGAAAAAAATAGTTGACTTCGAGAAATTCACACATTGGCCTGAACAACTCTCATAAACCTTCAATATTTCCTTCAAATTAGTTGCTCCTCTGTTTGATGCCTCCCCAAAAAGGATACAATCATCAGCAAATAATAAATGCGATATCTCTGGTCCCTATCTGCTAGCTTTAGTACCTTTGAGTAAACCTCGCTTTTTTGATGTTCTCATAAGAGAGGAAAGACCCTCACTGCATATCAGAAAAAGGAAAGGGCTTAACGGATCTCCCTGTTGAAGCCCTCTCGATGGCACAAACCAATTTCCCCTTCTCCCATTTATGTTTACCGCATAACTTACTGTAGAAACATACCTCTTCAAAAGTTCCACCCATTCACATGCAAAACCCATTTTAATCATTACCTCTTCAAGAAACTTCCATCCCACCCTGCCATATGCCTTACTCATATCCAATTTAACTGCCATAACTCCTTGCTTTCCCGAACGTTTTTGATTAATCAAATGCAGTATTTCATATGCTAGGAGTATACTGTCTATAATGAGTTGCCCTGGTACAAAAGCACTCTGAACTTCGTCAATACATTTAGCAATAATCTTTTGCAAACGATTAGTTATAGCTTTAGCCACCACTTTCTAGATAACTGTACACAAACTGATGGGCCTAAAATTTGTCAAATTCATAGGGTTTGAAACTTTAGGTATGAGGACAATATCTGTTTTATTGAAATCTCCAAAGTCCTAGTTATTATTCAAAATACCCAAACAGAAATCTGTGACATCTCTACCAATAATGTGCCAATACCTTTGGAAAACAAAGCTGGAAAACCATCTGCTCTTGGGGCCTTTGTGGGACCCATTTCGTCCAATGCTATCTTGATCTCATCTTCATGAAAATGATCCAATAAAAAAAGATTATCCTCCTGTGTAATCGTTCTCTCAATGCCATCCAGAACCCTGCATGAATCTGCCACCTCTATAACACCCCAAATCCGGCCCAAACACTACAACCGGATCTAGTATGTCACTAAGGAGATTTTATAAAACTTGTGGCACTTTGGAAAAACAATTATCAGGTCTAAACATTTATGCCGAAAATTTAATAATTTGTCACATGCCTTAACTTAATTTAAACAAAAAAAATTTAAATGTTTACTAATAATAAAACCCAACATAAAACCCAAAATGATAAAGTCTACTGGCCCATGGCCTTATTACATTGAAATTTAAAACTCTTTCAATAAAAATATGAAATAATAAACTAAAGTCTTTTCTTTTCTGAATCCAAATGTTCTTTGCTTGCGCTCCTCTCCAGCCCGGTCCGAAGCACTAGGTGCTCCTTAAAAAAAAGTTAAATAATAGGTTGAGTCGCGAGACTCAGTGTGCAACCCTCATGCACCTTTAGATTTGGGCCTTAGCCCCATAGAACAAAATAACAGAACATATTATATATGAAAATATGCAAAGCCCAACCCCAATCCTAGGTTTCCATCCGCTACATGCCACCCTTACCTGCCAGTCATACCATTTGGGATTTCTACAATCAACCCACACCGCTACACGCCATTGATGGCAGTCATGCTGCTCATCGTCAGATCATGGCAATAGCCACTACAACAGATCATAGCAAAAGCCACTACAACAGATCATGGCAAAAGCCACTACAATAGATCATGGCAAAAGCCACTATATAGAACACTTCCCCTTTCATCAAACCCAACCCCGTGCAATCACAGAAATCAGCATACTTATAAAACATATCATCTTAACAGGAACATTCACTGAAGAATGACAGAGATCACTAACCTGGTGATTCACTTTTACCCTCCTCGGGTTTCGAACGTTATGCCGGGATTTTGGAATTTAATAGAATATAAGCAGATTTATTAACACATATTAACAGACAATCTAATGGTATGAAAAGTTACACACCTGATATTGTGTAGCTTTACACCCTTAGTCAATATCCTTACTATCTGGATCAACATTCAATGTCTAAAAGATTTGGGCTCCCACACATTCGCCAAGGGTTAATAAATACCGAATTCACATGTTAAAACTAATAGATCTCCTTACCTTAAAATCCCAAAAGTAATTGATCCAAGTGCTCTTGAACTCGGCTTAGAAATCTAGCGATTGACTCCTTCAAATCTCGAATGCAAATGAGAGAAAAACACAAGATTAGTTTCCATATAGCCATTCATGCTAGAGTCTCTAAAAAGCTGGAGAAGACTGAAATCTCATGAATCAACACTTACCCTGAGTTTTCTTCAAGATTCGGCACAAGCAGACACCTTAGAGAGAATTCGAAAAACACAGAAGATGAAATCTAGGGATTTTGACTTTTATGAAAATCCCGAAAAAGATGAACAATAAGAAGATTTCGGCTACAAGAACAAACAAGAGTGTAGTTTCGACTTTTAGTGAATGGGAGAAGAATAACAATGGAGATCAGAAGATTCAGCTAACAGGAAATTCCAAAGAAAGAAGAAAAGGTGAAGGAGGTGGTGATTTTTGGCTTTTAGAAGAAAGAAGGCTTGAGAACGTTTTCGGTTTTTTGAAAGAAAGTTGACAGAAATTGTGGAGAGAGAGACTGAGAATTTCAGCATAAAGAATGAAGAAAAAAAGTAGGGTTCAAATGCTGAAATTGAAGAGACAACCCCTCTATTTAAAGAGAATTTCGGCACCTCCTAGAGTTGGAAATTCGGCCAACATTGCACTCAGCAGATAAATCCTATCTTTTCTCTCCTCATCCTCATCTGACTACTCATCCACAGTGCCATGGATGACACTACCTCTTCCTTCCTTTATCAGCACATTATCTCCCTTATTATTACATTAAATAAATTCCTAAATTTCCTCCCTTATCTTCTATATTATCAACTACAATATCTACATTATCCAATTTACATAAATCCTCCTATTTTTGAGCCTTGTTGCCATCCAACTCCACTTAGTCCTAATGCCAAAAATTAGCTAACTTAAATCAAAGGAATTGGGCTCCTTGAACTTAAATTTGGGCCCCTTACTCTCTGTGTGGCGTTACCTCCTTGTTCCCTAAATGGCGCTACTAACCACTGGGCCACAAGCCTATTTTGATTTTTAAACACAGTACTACCTTTTAAGTCCTATAATGCCCAAACAGATAATTTTAATCAAGGCCTCTGCCTAAGCCTGAGCCCAATTTAGACCCCTAACACTTAAATTAACTCATTACACATATTCACCCATTAAACGCATAGGCCCAAAAATTTAGGATGTTACACCCCCTTTGTCTTGAAAAGATTTTGAAAGAAAGAAGACGCCACCCTAAAATCTCAGATTCCTCCTCAATCACCCTTTCATCTTCCATCACCAGTTTTGAAATGGAATTAACTTTCCTGTGAGCCAAAGCACTTCGATGGAAAAAAGCTGAATTTTTATCCCCGAGTTTTAGCCAATTCTGTCGTGCTCGTTGTTCCCAATACATTTCATCTTTATCAATTTCCAAGTTCAAATGGATTTTGGTATCAATTATTTTTGCCAAAGATTCATCAGTCCTATCACCTTCTAGCAAGACTTTCAGTTCCTTCAATAACTTCCTTTTTAGTCTCTCCCTGTTACTACTATTTTTACGTGACCATTCTTCCAAACACAACTGTAACTTTCTTATCTTCTCCAGCAACGGGCCTTCAGATGCCTCCCAATTATCTCTAATGACTATTTCGAAAGCTTCATCCATAGTCCACCAGGCTTCAAAGTGAAATTTCCTTCCCCCTTTGGACAGAAAAAACTTATTTGTATTAAAAAGAAGAGGACAATGATCTGAAGTAGAGAAAGGAAGATGTTGGAGAAAACTTAGCGGAAAAAGCTTTGACCATTTCTCATTTGCTACCCCCTGTCTAACCTCTCCCGAATATTAGTTTCCGACAAATTTCCCCTTTCCCATGTAAAACAGACCCCTGAAAAACCAATATCAGCCAACTGACATTCCTCCAACGCTCTCTAAAGGCCTCCATTCGCTTACTATCTCTTTGAGCTCCCCCACTTTTCTCAAAAGAATATAAAATTTCATTGAAATCACCAACTACCAACCAAGGATACGCGACCTCTTGGCCAAGTCTTCGAAGTAAATCCCAAACTGCATTTTTGTCTTTAGCATAGGGAGAACCATAAAACCCAGTATACCTCCATTCCTCTTTCACACTATCCTCCTTAATTAAAACATCAATGTGCCATCTAGAAAAACTTCTTAAAAAAATTGTAATTTCATCTTTCCACGCCAAACAAAGACCTCCCTTAGAGCCCATGGCTTCAACTTCAATTCCATTTGCAAAGCCACATCTTTTTCTTACCTTCTTCATCCTACTCTTCTCCAATTTCGTCTCCATAAAGAAGACCATTTGGGGATTGTGCTGCTTAACTATGTAGCACAGTCTTCAGAATGCCCGTGAACTCCCCAATCACGGACGTTCCAGCATAAACTTTTCATTGCATTCGGTCACTTGCCACATGGCAGCCGCAATGTAAAAGAGTCCGAATCTGCATAATCAACCTGGATGTCAACAATATCATTCCCCAATAGTTCTTTATCCTCACCAACTTTAATCCTTTTCGCGCTCCCTAATTCATAGCTTCCTTCATAAGTTTTATCGTCATTGTTTTCAATAAATTTCCTCTTCCCCACTACCTGCTCACTCAAACTAATTTCCCCTTTTCCTATATCCTCTATTCTTTTCCATCTCGTTTTGTTGTGTGTTTTTATATTTTTTTTCAACAACTCATCTACCCCCTTGTTCCATCAACTCCACAACTCCTTCCGTATACTTAAACCCGTCCTCCCAAGATGAATATTGTCTTCCATTTATCAAATTTTCCAATTGCACCGAAGAATCATGCCTTGTGTAATCATCAACAATCCCCACCCTCGAAACTCCTGTGTATGAGCGTTGACCTCCCTGCTTCCTTGAGAATGCTGTGAACTTCAAATATTCTCTCCCCAAAACCTTTGATTCAGCTTTTAGTGCAATAGAGAAAGGGGGGTCATCTTTGAAATTATTTTTCTGCTCCAGGCTCATTACCACACAATCTTGGAGACTGTGGCCCAAACGCCCACAACCAAAACAAAAAACTAGCAGTTTCTCATATTTGAAAGGGACCCATGTATTAGCATTATTACCACTAGAAGCAAAGATGCCTCTCCTTAAAGGCTTCTGGACATCTACCATGACTTTCAAACCGCAGAAATCATCAAAAATTTCAGATCTAATTACCCCACCAAAAGTGCTACCAATTGCATGTAAAAGATCTTTTTTGTCAAAATCAGGTAAACAAGGACTAATCTTTAACCAATATGGTGATAATGTCAAACAAATTAAATCTCTATCAATTGGGCTAACTAATCGATCAAAAAGAATGAGGAACTTACGAAACAACCAAGGACGTCCTTCTAAAATTTGCTCCAAATCATCTCCTGTTTCAAAAATTATTAAAAATAAATTTTGCCCCTCTGATCTGATTTCAAACTTTTTTTTTCCAGATGCTTCTCATTTGCGCTTTAAAACTTTCAGAATTAAATTGCTTTGTGGTCCAAACCGAACAGATCAATGTGGGTTTATCAGACGGTATAACCATAGATCTCTTTATTGACAGTTGCACTAGTTCTTCTGCTAACAAAGTGATCTTGTCACCGGAGCCACTCTCTCCACCACTCCCTCCATCCCAAGCCGCAACAGAAAGTTGCTCTCTCTAGAACTCTGTGGACAGTACTCTTAGTTTCAGAGGACTCTTTCTAACTTACTTTATATTGTTTAACAGAGTTAATATTTTTAAAGTGTTTATAGTTTTCTAAATAAAGTTTTTTGTTTGGAACTAAATTACAATTGTAAAGAATAATTTTCAAAATATTTTTTATGAAGCAAATAGTAATTACATTACATGTTTAAATTTATTTAATTTTTTTGTAATAATATAAAATTTAAATTATTTTATATAATAATAAAAGGATTAATTTAATACAATTCAATCCTTAAATTCTAAGTACTTTTTAACTTATGTATGTGTCTCAATATTTTTCCCTTCATCTTTCTTTTGGCTTTGCCTAGATGAGAATTTTGGTAACGTAGGAATGATAATAAAAAAATGTAATAATTTTTGTTGGTGATGGGGATACTGATATGGGACAACCAAAGCAATAAGACCACTAAACAAATACAATGACGCAACAACAGTGAAGATTCTTTTGGACATTGCTCTAATTTTGTTCTTACTCATAACAACAAACCTAAATACTAGAAAGCACAGCTCAGAAAGCATCACTTCCACATAACGTCACTTCATCCATCCACATGCCATCACACACTTAAACACTATTTTATGAGTAAATTTCCTTATTTATGACCCCGAGTTTACTTTTTTTTTTCTTTCACTTTTTTTTTTAATTTTTTTATTTTAATCATTCCTATTAAATAAGTTATTAATTTTAATCGTTCTATTGTTTAAATGGGTTGAGTCCCCAACTGGAATGCTGACATAATTTAGTATAATAATAAAATTAACTCTTAATATTTATTCATTTTATTAATTTAATCATGATTTTAAAAAAATTTACTCTTAATATTTACACATTATATTATTTTAGTTGTGATTCTAATAAGAAAATATAAATATAAATAAATAAATATTAAAAAATTAAAATTTATAAAATACTAAAAATTATAAAAATATATATTTAATTTTTTTAAAAATTTAATATATTTTAACACCATCCTTCCCCAAAATCCACACTTTTCCTTTTCATCTTTCTTTTCTTTTCGTTCTCTCAAATATTTTGTTTGCCTATCATTTTGAGTTTATATAAGTTTAACTTAAAATGAATTAATTTTTATAGTAAAATGAATTAATTTTTCATTGTCAATTTAGATTATTTATTTGAATTAAAATAATAAGAAGGAATATTTCTAAATTTTTAGAATTTGGAAAGAAATTAATTAGATAATGCTTTCATTGCTAATCACTTCAAACAAATGCACACCAATTAATATAAGAATAACACTATCTTCTTTACACTGCAATCCAAAATCATCTCATCCCCCACTACCTTTCCACTATTATTTATTGTATTTACTTCCCACTTTTTCTCTATGATGTTTCCTCCAACCCCAAGCTCAAAAATTATAAATTATGCATTAATTCAGAAATATTAGAAAGGATACGAGACTTTGTTGATTCTCGGAAAACAAGTAACCAACAACGTTACATTAAGAGATAAATCAGTTAAACAATTAAAATCAAAAGGGAAAAATCTATAAAGAAATATTTGAGTAACCAGGAAGAAAAATTGGCCTTGATTGAGGAAGATAAGAAGGAACAGTGCAGATTGAAGGTGCCAAAATATATTAAAATTTAATAATTTTAAATTTTATATATTTTAAAATTTAAAATTTAAAATTTTTAGAATCATGGTCAAACTAGTATAATGTGTCAATAGTAAAGGCTAGATTTGTTTTTTTTTTCAAATAAAATAGATAAATATTAAGGGTTAATGTTGTTATTATACCGACTATATCAACATTTTAACCTAAATTAATGATAGAGTGATTAAAATTGATAATTTATGTGACGGGAGTAACTAAAATAACAAAATTTTGAAATGAATGTTGAAATTAAGAATGTGAATAGTAAATAAAAATTTACCCTAATTTAATTACAATTGTACTTACTCTAAACACTAGTACTAAAGGCTTCAAGTTATTATTAATCAGAGTTTGCTAGCTTTCTATAATAAATGTATGGGTACATATACAATAATTGCTAAATTAAGATTAGATGATTGAGACATCAAATTTAAGAATAACCAATTAATTTTAATATATATTATGATTTCTTATGATTATACGAAGAATGTTGATTGCGATCAATATTTTTAGAATTGAATCAATTAAATTATTAATTTAAATTAAAATTTGAGTTAATAAATTTATATCAATTTGTAAATTAAACTGGATTTTATTTCTCTTTAGACCAATTTTGATTGTTGTAATTGCATAAGGACCACCTCTGGGGTTTCGTAACTTCAACCGTTACTCAAAATGGTCAATGTTAGTTATATAATGGGGAAGGGTGGAGTCACCATGTATTGGTTGATTTTTGGTTACATAATAATGTCATTTCAATCACCATCCAAAATCATAATCCTATTTCCTAATTTGGACCTGCCCCCCTTTCTATATTATCCACCCACAACAGACCCTCACTTTTTTTTTTTTTTTTTTTTTTAGTGGTAGGGTTCATTTATACTATTTCATGAGATATACACTCTGCCCTAATTTTCAATCTCCTCTCTCTCTCTCTCTCTCTCTCTCTTCTAAAAAATTTTACAAACAAACTTTGAAAAGGTTTTCTTAGTTCAAATTATTTTTCTCAATTGGTGTTGTAACACATGTTGTAACTTGGGAGTTTTACAAATAGATTACAAGTGGAGAGTAAGGTAAAGAAATAAATCAATATATGATATTTTTTTAATTTAGTTCGAATTCGTCAATCTTACTTTATGAAGCCTTATTCAATAAATGATTTTATTCAACAATTGATCCATATCATTTATTGGCTAAAGACAAATTTACCCTTACAACAATGGTAATTGTAGCCCCAACAATGAACCCTATTATTTGTTTGAATATTTTCAAAATACATATAGTGTTCCAATAATTGCAAATGAAAAGTTACAAGTATAACTTTTGGTCAATAGTCGTCACTTTTCTTGGTGATAAGTTATATCTCTTGAATATCAAAAGTTATGTTACTTGGTTGTTAACCAAGAGTTTCCATTATTCATAGTGATGGGTTATGTCTCTTATTATCAAAAGTTATGTCATTTAATTATTAACAAATAGTCAAAATTCATTTGTTTGGAACACCAAAAACACCAAAATATATGAAATTTTTGTTTCTTTTGATTCTCCTCCATATTATATTATTCTTAGATTGTTTTATAAAGAATTACTGTAAATATTTTTTTTTGTAGAAATTGATATTCTTGTTATGCTCTTACCAATTCTTAGTGGACTGTTTTCGTCAATACAAAACGTAAACAACCATTGGGCTTCATTGTATCCTTGAGGCTTATTTTCCAACAACTCTTCTGCACACCAAAATATAGGTGGGTGTGAATAGAATCTTAAAAAAATGACATTGATACACACATTGAAACCTTCATTAATTTCTCATAAGTTCATTTTTATCCCCACAGACCAACATTGTTACACACCCAAAATCCTCATTCACTATCAAGATTTACACTCCAAGTAGGGGCGAATCTAGAAATTTGCACGGCCCCGCCCCTAAAATGTAAAATTATTATTTAGCCCCTTATAATTTTTTAAAAATTTTAAATTAGTAAAGGTAAAATTACACTTTGGCCCCCTCTAAAATTATAAAAATTCGATTTAATCATTTACAAATTATAAAGATATAAACTATAAAAAATTAAAATTTCATCCGGCCCCCTTTTCCTGGCTTCACCCCTGACTCCAAGAAATGGCTAACACAATAGTGTAGAAATACAAAGCAAAAAAAGCACAATACTCTAATGAAAACACTCCAAAGGCATGTCCCACAAATGTAGCATAGCAACCTAAAGCCAAGATCGATCAACTCATTCATTCAAAATATCAAATAAATCAACATCTAAATTTAAGTTGACTTTATCCACAAAGTCTCATCTTTTAATTTTTAAAAATGCTTCCCCTCCAAGTAAATGTGATCAACTTCAGATCTAAGGAAAATAAACTGATTTAAACCTTAATGGATGAGTATAAATTTGATGTTGTTGGAAAAACCCATTTCTCTCTCTCACTTCAAATTCAACCAAGAGATAAAAATAAATAACCAACATAAATAAAATTAAATGGAGTATGATACAAAAGTCATTTATTGATTCCAATCGTAATAAAAAAAAAAACATGTAAGTCACAAATGCCAACTAAAACTCATTACATTTTAATTGTCTCAACTTGTTATCTCAAGTGGCATGTAACAACTGAAAAATAGATAATTAAATTCCCAACAACTTCTTTAATTTATGTTATTATTATAAAAGATGCATTTTACTAAAATTTTCCTCTTGAACAACCTATGAAAAAATTTAATCTAATTAGATTGCATATTGACCTATATATTTAATAAAATCATTGTTAAAAAATAAATATAAATTTTTAAATTGAACTTTTATGATTTTATGTAGGAGAATCATTAACTTCTTCATTTGCTAGAATCATCACTCTTTCGAACTCCATCTTCTTATGAGTATCATCTGACTGCATCATTTGTACCTTTGAAAACATGGTAGATTCATCAAAGGTGACAACTCTACTGAAGATAACTTTCTTTGTTTCTGGACACCATAGGTGAAAACCCTTTATGCCAAAACTGATCTTTAAGAACATTGCTTTCTTAGCTCTTGTATCCAACTTTGATTCCTTAATATGATAGTATGCAGCGGAACCAAACACATGTAAGGAATCATAATCTGTAGTAGGCTTCCTACTCCATTTATCTAATGGTGTTTTCCTTCAATTGCAGTAAATGGTAGTTAATTAATGAGATGGCATGCATATGTTATAGCCTTAGCCCAAAACTCTCTACACAATCCAACATTGGAAAGCATACATCGAACTTTTTCTAGCAACGTTCGATTCATGCGTTCTGCCATCCCATTTTGTTGTGGTGTAGAATTGACAATGAAAAAGCCTGATGATGCCCTCTTCTTCACAAATATTTGCAAATGGATCACTTCTATACTCTCCACCATTATCTGTGCGAATGTGCTAAATCCTTTTGCCCATTTGAGTTTTCATAATCTTTTTTCACTTAAGGAAAACTTTTAACATTTCATCCTTTTTCTTCATTGTACACAACCACACTTTTCGGGAATAATTGTCAACAAAATTTACATAATAATGTTTTCCTCCCAAAGAGCTTGCTTTAGAGGGATCCCAAACATCTGAGTGAACATAATCAAATATGGCTTTTATATCATGGATTGCAGTCTCAAACTTCATGTAACGCCCTCAACCCGATCTGGATCTTAGGTATTACCACACGAATACAAGCATAGTCTACTTACACAATTTACAGATAATTACAACTTACTTAATTACAAAATTTCAAACTAAAATACATAAGTAAATACAATGAGTAATTACAACCTCAACTCGAGATTTCCAAATTTACCCTTTTTTTCATCTCCGGGCAATCTTTCTTCCAATGTTCTTTTTCTTGATAGAAAGCACACTAATCTTTACTTGGTTTCCCTTTTGACTTAGATCTTTGCTTTTGAACTTTACTCCGGTGTGTGAACGACCCCAGACTACCAAAGCTTCTGCATCTCCGGTTGAATTTCTTTTCTTTTCCTTCTTTATCAATTCATAACTATATAAAGCAACAAACACTTCACTAAGAGATACATTTGTCTTCCCTTGAAGTAGCATTGTTTCAAGCAACTCAAACTCCCCAAGAAGTGACCCCAACAACATCAAAGCAAAATCTTCATCTTTGAAAATCTCATCCATATTCACCATATCAGTGACTAATTGATTAAAACTGGTGACATGATCATTCATAATGGTACCCGAAACATAAGTGAAGCAAATCAAACCTTTTCTTCATTTGAAGCTTATTTTGACTGTATTTCTTCAAAAAGTTTTCTTCTAGTGCTAACCTGTAACACTCTTTATCCGACCAAGTCGCTAGGTCTGAGTATCGGATGCAACACTAAATTGAATGACTCAACGAAACTTCTATTCTGGTTTAAATACATAGTTAAACAATTTGCATTAAACTTGTAATAAAAATTTAAGGCTTCGTTTCCATCGGTCGATTACAAAATTTTGGATAAGGACTTGATAACATAAAATGAAAACTTAAACCCTGAAGCAGAACCTCTACGGGTTCCCCTTTATTCATAAGCACAGCTGTCACATCTCGCCTAGATCTTAGCAAAGTCTGGCTTGGTCCATCTTGATTTTTGAATCTTTAACTAACTTGTATTCAAGTAGAAATATTTTAAGGTTGGGAGAACTTAGTGAGATACACATACAGAATATTAAGAAAAATGTGAGACATCCAACTTAGAATTTATCTCCCTATTAATTGCATTCATTATTTTTGGCAGACGAAGCTTGGCGACTACCCAAGAAATTGCTATATTTATGGTCTTTACCATAATTCAATGTTCTTATTGCCTTGGAGTACTAGAGCTAACGAAAACAAAACCTTAGCCCTTAGTCTGTTGATCTGTTTCCCAAGGAGGCTTCTTAGGATATGCAGCTCTTACCCTTAATAGATTAACAAGGTCTTTACCGTTATTCCTAGCTATGTCTAACCCCCACTTTTCACTATCCTCTAACGGACATTACTGGCCGTTCAACCTTGTGTATGCATTTCCTCTTATAAAAACCCTAATCAACCTACTCAGCCTTTTGGCTGACCTTTTTAAATCGTGTGAAATTTGTAACCTCCTTGGCAGACTAATATTTGTGTATACTATGAATACTTTCATATTTAAGGAGCCTCTTTTTCTATTCACCATATCTGGGTTGAGACATAACTTTGGCATCACTCATGAACTGCAAACTTTCCAAATATGATCCCCATGTTTTACATCCTAGCGAAATTTCCCGTGTTTACTGTCCTAGAGAAATTTCCTGTGTTTACTGTCCTAGCGAACTACCCCGTGTTTATTGTCCCGGTGGACCACCCTATGTTTACTGTCCAAGCAGAGTCTATTGGTTTTCATAGCTGAGCTATGGTCTTACTCCTTAAACCTCTTGGAGATGTCGCCCAAAAGGACCATACTGCCGTCGCAATGTCGCTCTATAGAGCCTGTTGACCGCAATCACAGTATTACTATATGAAACCTAATAACTGTCATCATGGTGCCGTCTCGAAAGACCTGTTTCACATTTTACTTTGATGCTTGAACACCACAGTATCCCCTTCGCAAGGCCCGGAGCTTCGCACATTATGGTTTTCTCTTAGCAATCTTGGTTGGTAAAATTTTAATGAAATTTTAATTTCCCCATTCGTCCCTCCATTCCTCCATCTCGCCATTTCTAACCTTGATGCTTGAACACTATAGTGTCCCCTCCGTAAGGCCCAAAGCTTCGCTAATCACGAGTGGACTCAGCCATTCTGTATGGCGGTATCTAACATAAATTCCCATTTCCTTGATCCTAACTTCATCTAAACCCTTTGAAAATTCCCATTAGTATTCACAACACATACAAATAGGCATTACATGTAATTCATAATCATTTGAACATGCCGTATGCTACTTTACAAGTATAAGGCTACAACCATCTCTTTCATAACGACATGCTGGCTGATACCTATAAACCTACTCAACCTTATGTAACAAGCATTTTCAAATAAAAGAGTTTATGCATAATAATGAAACTCATTTTGGATTTAACACACACTCTTTCCAAACAAACAACATCTCAGAGTTATAGTGTAGAAACTCATGTAGTTTCCTTATGCTTGTTAACTTAGTTTATCCGAATGCTAGAGCCTCCTTGGTCCTAGAAGTTAAACATGACAACCATTTATCAATCAAACTACATGTGTTCGACCTTTAAAACCCAGAATTCATTATTACACAGAAGCCTTTAAGTGCTCTTACTCTACTTCTTTCTTCAATACACAAGTACAGAAAGGTAAAGAAGTTTACCAGTTCTTCAATTTCTTTATTACCAGACTTCAATTCATGCGATTGTAGCGACATACAAAGTTTCCTTTAGCCGCATCCCATTCTTTAGAACGACTAAAGAAGATAAAGCTATGGAGAGGGAAAATATTTTTAAATGTCTCAAAATTATTCAATTGATCTGAAAGTATATATAATCGTTGACAAGTAATAAAGTAATGAGTAAGAGTATCATCTCCACAGGGACTGTTTATGTGAATGAAGTATTTTGAAATTAATTACTAAGAAAATTGGTAGGTGTTGAAAAATAAATTAAATGATGGGTTTTAATTAAACTAAACTAACCAAAGTATGCTTAAAATTAAATTAAATAAAGGAAGAATTGAGTATGCAAGTCTTTAAGAAAAATCACAATAGCATGCATGTGAACTAACTTAGAAATATTTTAAAATGGTTAATGGTGTTATGGAAAATTCCATGGCAACTCGATTAGTTATTAATCCTATTTTAATTATGAGTACTTTGGCTTCTCTCGAAGCTCAAAGTTTAACCTCTTGTCTGCATATGTCTATATTTACGACTTCAAGGTTACTTTTTCAGGCATCGTTTAAAGATTCAACTTAATAAATTAGTAAATATAGCATATGTCTATGTCAACAACTTAGAAAATTAGTAAGCAGAAAAAATAGATTTATGCGAGGTAAGAGTAACATTTCTATACTGAAGTAGTTTAATCACATGAATCCTAGAATTATGTAAGGTAATAAGGTTCTCTCGAATTATTAAAAACTTTAATCTAATTCTCTCGAATATAGATTAAACATGTACTATTCAGATAGTGTGTCAATTAATTATAGTCCGGTTAGGATTTAATAATTAATTCAACTGTATTCCCCACATTTATAATGCATGAATAACATAGTCATAATTTTATATGAATGCATAAACAATCAAGACACATAACATCACTTACAACATAAATAATCTAAGCTATGAAAATTAAATTATTCTAACACCGAAGGACTTAAGCAACCATAATTACATTAAATGTAACACCCCTTACCCGTGTTCGATGTCGGAACAGGGTACGAGGCATTACCGAAACAAAACACATACAGTCGTACTAAAACGAGACATAAAATTTACATTCAAATTAGAAAATTTTTAATTTTCATCACACACTCATTCAACCTAGTCATGCATTTCATAAATTGCATCATCATAAACATATTACTTGATCAATAATAGCCAACACCAATGGCCTTAGACAAAATGAACTATCAAATAACATAGGCCAACATTTTAGGCCAAATCAATTATGACACATAAAAAAATAACCAAGTCCTCTATACATGCCATAATTCAAAATATTGATTTCAAAAGTACCAAAAGAGTGTTGATAGTGTGGATGAATCTCCGACGATCTCCGAATCCCAAGCTAGCTTGGTAAGACTATAAAACAAGGGAAAAGAGAAGGGACCAAGCATGTAGCTTAGTAAGTAAGTATGTAAATAATAAACAATTTATTAACATGCCTTTAACAATCCTCATAATATGTTCTCAAGATAATGCAATCATAATTACACATAGTTCCACCATTTACTCGTGTTCATCTTACGTTGTCTACTCGAGTCACAGTCACTAAATTATTTATATCTCAAGCTACAAAACTCCAAATTAAGATCCGTTAATTTTCCTTGAAACTATACTCCCATATCTTCTTAACATAAAATTTTAGAATTTTTGTTTTAGCCAATAAGTACATTTTATTCTTTAAAGTCTCCCTTGTTCCGCTGTCTAACAATTTTGACCCTTCTTCACTAAAAAATAATTATCTCCTCGTACGAGTTTTGGATGATGTTTACATTTGTTTCTTTTGAAAATAGACTCATTAAAGATTTTAAAAATATAAATTATAACCTATAATTATTTTTATACAATTTTTAGTGATTTTCCAAAGTCAGAATAGGGGATTCCAAAATCATTCTGACCCTGTCTTACAAAAATTCAAATATCACAGAATATGAAATTCTTTTGTTTACACCATTTATTTTATGTGAAAATAGACTCACTCAGATTTAATTTCATATCTTATTCAACCTCTAATTCAATTTCCACCATTTTTGGTGATTTTTCAAAGACACATAACTATTGCTGTCCCAAAACTGTTTTGTTGCTAAATTTACTCTTTCATAATTTCACTTACACCATTTCATCTTACTGGAGGTTCAATCAAATATCGAGCACATTGTTCATAAATTTTCACACTTATACCTGCACTTATTCATCACATAGTCATATTCAATTACACTTATTCATTACATGATCACATGTATTTTCACTTAGTCAATTTCCCGTTGAACTCATCGAATAATAATAGATACACGGTGGCCTGCACATAGTACCACCCTTATAGCCGAAGTTATCTGGTGCACATAGTAGCTTGCACTTAGTGCTACACATGTGACCAAAACCATCACTTACACATAGTGACCTGCACTTAGTACCACACATGTGATCAAAGCTACCGGGTACACATAGTATGTAACAGCCCAATTTAGGGGCTAATCGGAACAGTGATCTGGGAATCACTAATTTCAGGTTAGAGAAAATTATTTTCATGTTATGTTATGTGTGATAACATGTTTATAAATATGCATGAAAATTTTGGCGCCTTAATTTTAGCAAATTCTAGCTAAATTGTGAAAAAGGACTAAATCGCAAAAAGTGCAAAAGTTCTATTTTATTTCCTAGAGGTTCCAAATAGCTATGGGATTATAAATTAGAGGTCCCAAATGTGCAATTAGACCATGGGAATTGGTTTGGATGGTCAAAGAAGACAAAGGGGACAAGGGCATTAAATGTTGTCATGTTAGGTTGTTAAAAAGAAATAAAATAAGATGAAATAAGAAAAGATATCATCTTTTTTATTTCTTCTCCTCTTCCACTGAAAATGGACAGCAAGAATGGGGTTTTTGAAGCTCAAAATTTCAACAAGTATTCCTCCTCACAAGTAAATGATTTTGATGACTTTCCTTGATAAAAATTATACTTTTGGAGTCCCCAAAGCTTAAGTTAGCTAATGGAGGGACTAATTTGTAACATGGTTGAGAGTCTAGGGACTTGCCATGAGAGGGTTTATGCTGGTTGCTGAATTTTTATGGAATAAAATGAATGATAGGATGATGAGAAACAACTTTTGTGAAAGGTGTTGTCATGAAAACACCTAATTTGGGCTAAAATGCAAAAGTTGTAAATTATTCATTAAGGCATGAAATAGTTGGAATTGTAGATTTTCATAAGAGGATTAAAGGATCAGCTAAGTTTGTTTAATAAAAAATGTGATAAAAATTTATTTACGAGCCTAGGGGAGGGCAAAATAGTCATTTTTGCCAAAGTGTAGGGGCAAAATAGTTATTTTTGCCTAAAGTGTAGATTATGGTGTTTTATGATTTATAAGTGATTAAATCAATAAATTTCGTTGTTCTAGATTAAAAAAATCGAGTTTCGGACCTAGAACGGGTGAAAAGAGAAAGATGGGCAAAAGTTCCTTTTCGGCCCTTTCGACATCGAGGTAAGTTCATGTGCAAACATTGCGACTACGTACGAGTTAATATTCCAATGTTGTACAAAATGTATATTTACTTTATGAATGTATGAAATACCTATTGATGAGATGTCAATAGAGTTGAATTTAAAAGTAATAGGAAATGGGTATAGCATGATATGATGATGGTCAAAGTCTCGAGTAAGACCATATTGGGATATGGCCTCGGTGTAAAAGTTCGTATAAGACCATGTCAGGGACATGGCTTTGACATGTTAATGTATGTAAGACCCTATTGAGGTATGATATCAATAAGAACAATGTGCATGAGACACAAGAGAGTTATTTAACAATTTGAGTGATTTAATGGACATGTTGAATGTATGTGGTTGCACCATGATAAGAGCAAGTATGTGCTAGAACTGAATTGATATGAATTCAATGTATGATTAACCCTAGCGGGATATGTGTAATATAATGCACTTTGGTTGCATGGAATAGATTTATTGATGCGTTGTGTGAATGCGAACGAGTATCGTAGAAAGTTAAGTAAGAATAGAAACATATAAGGATGTTCTCGGTTGAGCATTTGAAATAGGGATGCGCATGTGGATTACTATCCTTAAATGTAAAATCAAAGGTGAGCTATATGCGATATCACCTTATTGATATTAATTGATGGGCTGTGTGTGATACCATCAATTATATTGTTATCGATGGTAAGGCGTATGCGTTACCACTTGATAAACTATAAATTGATGGGTCGTATGCGATACCATCAATTATATTGTTATTAATGGGTGTGTATTACCACCGATACATTAGAAATCGATGGGTGTGTGGGATACCATCGCTTATAAATGAACAGTGAGCTAAGTGCGAAATCACCATAAATATAAACGATTGGTGGGCTATGTGCTATACCACCCTATAAGAGATTCAATGGTAGGCTAAGTGCGTAACCACCGAGAGGTTTGTAGTGTGAGTGGCTTATTGAGAATGCTTGATGCGTTGTTTTATATGATCTTGTGATGATCAGTGCAGGGAGGTATGCTAATTAGACGAGCATTTGGCTTATGGCATGGTAAGAATATGGTAAGAGATAGAATGAGTAAGCTTTAAGGATGATTGAGTAGGCAACCATGAGTTCATGAGAAAGCTTATCGTAATAACTTGCAGTCATGTTTATTCAATGAATATCAGTGTTTATCAATTGTATGCAGATGAACTTACTAAGCATTTTTGCTTACTCCTTTTTATTCTTTTCATCTCTTATAGGTAAATTTAGCCAGCTCGGATTGGGGATCACCGGTGATGCTTTCGCACTATTTGCTCACCTCGGTATATTCGGACTTAGTGATTTTGTGTATGGCATGTATAGGGTCTAGACTAGATAGATTATTTTGTCATTTTGGCCAAAGGTGTATTGACATTTGTTAAGACATTTATTTTGTAAATTGCCAAGAATGATGGCGCATTTTATCATTTATGAAATTTTAAAGTTATCAATATGAGTGCATGATGAATTATGAGATGTTTATTAGTTTGTTGGATAAACTCATGTAGTAGAAGATATAAGGGTGCTAGAAGCATGGAAAATAGCCTTGTTCTGTCCACATGGGTAGGCATACGGGCGTGTGTCTAGACCATGTCTGACACACGGTCAGTCCACGGGCGTGCGACTTGGCCGTGTGACCCCTGCATGTTAGCCTTTCAAGTTAGAATAGGCCACGGACTATCCATACGGGCGTGTCCAAACCGTGTTAACTCCCCACGATTTATAGCCACCGGCATGTCGTGAGGGTACACGGGCGTGCCCCCATTTCACATGGGCGTGTGCCCCAACGTGAGAGTTTTGGCAGAATACTGGGATTTTGGGCACGGTGTGAGTACATGGGCATGTGTGACTACACACGGGCGTGTGTGTCATCTAACATGGGCATGTACTCCCTATTTAAATGAAAGGAAATTTTATGGATCGTAAGGTTTCTATTATAATCTCGATAGCCCTCGTAGGTACGAGTGAAGTCTTGTAGGTCGAATAAAGAGTTGTTGAAGTGACTCAAGAAGAGTAGTCGTATTGAGCCTAAGTGGCAATCAAGTACTTTTGTACGGTAACTCCTCGTGCCCTATTTCGGCGAAATCACAGGTAAGGGGTGTTACATTTAATGGTATCAGAGCATGGTTTAGTCAGTTCTCAGACTAACCTAGCATGAGTAAGAGTCTAGCTATACATGCCATAGGTGGACTGCGATAGTGTGATATCTCCCGGCCCTAACGAAATTGTTTTGTTAAGATAGGGATGGTTCCCAACCGAGCTAAATCCAATAATGTTGTAAGTGATAATGAGGTAATTGAAATGCTCTCATGCATTGATGAGATTCAAAGATGTATAAATAGAAGTGTATGACATGTGTGTGAAAATGCATGAAATGAGAATTATAAAGTGGTAAGCTTATCTGTAATGGCGGGATGTGCATAGGTGTTATATATTAAACCTATTGGGTTAGGCACATATAGTGAGTAAATTTACCCAAAGAATGGGGTATATGTGTACGTATAATTATTTGAATGATGTATGATCAATATGTCTATATAGTTTAACCTCATGTGTGACTATTAAAGTAGATGATTGTATAATGTTTTATTTCATGACTCTGTATGAAACTATGAGTATTATAGTGTGAGAGTTAAACTGGAAGTTTGACTAAGTAGAATGCAGGGATGAGTATGGTCGTTCAATGATAAATGATGAATAAAACCATGGTTGGACCATGGCGATACATGCGATCCCATGTAAGACCATATCTAGGATATGACATTGGTGTTGATATGAGATTTTGTGTAAGGCCATAGCAAAGCTATGGCATCGTGATGACCTGTAAAGTAATAACTGGGCCACGATGTTGTGATACGAGTAAGACCATAGTTAGACTATGGCAATTAAGAAAAGGACGTACTCAAACCCGTAAGACATTTTTAAATTGCTAAGCAATGATAAGAGAAATTAGAGTTAAATGTTGAGTACTCGGGTATATATATTAATGTGGAATTTGAGTATGTGAAAGTCTCGATTGAAGTTGAATTTCTTAGGATACTCGGTCGCTCACATGAGACAAGAAAGTCCGTGTAAGATCAAGCTAAGGCGTGGCATCGGCAAACAAGCAAAGAGACCAAGTAAGTCCATGTCAAGGCATGACGTTGAGGACGGGATAAGAAATCCCATGTAAGACTATATCTAGGACATATCAATGGCATCGAGACATATGTGAGATGAAATTCAGTATTCGTGGCCATTCATAGTAATTCATCGGGCAAAAAGAGTGAAGATTGAATGGGAAAGCAAGGAAATCAAGTGAGTAAAGTTGTTATTAAGTTATGCTAGTTAAAGCTAACTAAATGTATTATGCATGTTATGAATGATGAAGATGAGATTATGTTTACCATATCAAAGTATACTGATGTATGTGATTAATGCAATAATTATGATAGCATAATTGAGAATGCTTTGTACCATATTGATACCTAATACTCTACTAGATAGAGTGATTGTAGTTGAACATGAGGTTGAAGTCCTAGGGGACTACAATGAACATGAGAATCGAATAAGGCCATATCCAGAATATGGCATCGATACTGGATGTAAAAGTCCATATAAGACCTTATCCGGGATAGGGCATTGGCAATTAAAGGAGACTCCATATAAGACCACCTTGGGGATGTGACATTGGTTTTGTACCTACATGAATGATGGTGAATATGTGTCTTTGACTATCCCTAGTGATCAATTGGACAGATAGATGAGTGTAGAGGTAGAAATGAGGATTGTATTAAAGTCATGTGAATGAGTGAATATAGGCACTCGTGAATGAGTCACAAGGGAATGGGTATAGAGTATGGCACGGTATATGCTTAAAAAAGGCAATTGTAAGAAAGTATGTCCAAATGCTTTAATGATTGTATTGATTATACAATGTTAAGAACAAGGAAAAAGTTAGCCTAGGCTATTGACTCAAGTGAGTAGGGAGCCTGAGGTGTATGTTTATCGAGATCTTTTTTAAATTGATGTTCATTAAAAAAAGGAATTGTTAAGGAGTTTGAGGATGAAATGGTTAAAAAAACAATGTTGAACTGTGAGAGAGTGTTCAATTATGATAATCATAGTTGTATGGATCATAATGATCTCTTTAAGTATTACGTGTTAATAACGGTTGCCTTTTAGGGGCGATGTAGTTGTTTATCTCATGAATCGAGATAGTGCGAGAATGTTAGCTGATAGTAGAAATTAGACAAACTGTGGTTGATTTAGTTAATTGGAATCGACGTTCCTTTATCTCCTCATGACCTTATCCGGGTAGTTTGAGGAAAAGGTTGGTGATGATTCTAGTATAATGAGTGAAATCATGAGTTTCACGTTGTGTGATAAGTTTTCGGACAAGCCGAATAGAGTCAATGAATTCGATCGAGGTGTTCCCACTATCGTGAGATATGATGATAGTAAAGGTTTTAGATTAGCATAGTAAGAGAAACTCAGATGAAAGTGTGCTTAAAATATGTTCTCAGTATGGAGAAAAAGTGGGTTATTGTGTTTAGGTATGATCCAAGTTTTGTGTATATTCACGCATGAGTCAGTAAAGAGAATAAAATTTTGTATGTACGTGAGTAGGGAGCATGATACAAAGATATGCTCATTGGTAATGTCCGGACCATAATGGTTGAGTTGAAAGCTTTAGAAGGGACTATTAATTGAAAGTTCTAGTACTGAGTTCAGTCTGAATCGAGGAAAAGAATTGTCAGGTTAGTGATCTAGAGACGATCACTTTTGTGTCTTTATTGTGAGTTAAACATTATGAAATGAAGAAGTGGATATGGCTAGAACTATTACGATGGCAAGTATAGTTATTATAATACTTCTCAGACGATAGACATGGTACAAATGTCTAGATGAAGGATTCATGTTAAGCAATGCGAGTTAGGTACTCGATTGACCTTAGTTGATAAATCCAGGTTGGATAAGATTACGTTGTTGAAGTTTCCTCGAGATAAAATTTGAATGATGATGAATCCAAAACTTATACAGAAGTTTGGTATGAGATTTAGTAGTAGTATATCTATTAAGACAGGAACAAGAAAGTGCAGTTATGTACATAAACGTTTTGACATTAGAATGCATTTCACGATATGATTGAGGTTATGGCCAGTAGTAATTGACCATTAAAAGCTAAGTTTCCTTAGAGTACAAGTCAAGAATATTAAAGTCGAGAAATGCTTTAAAGAGGAAGTGAGATAAAACCTTATTGATTTCACATTTGGTTTGACAAAATTTCCAATGAGGGGGATGACATTCGAGTTGTAGTGAATCGACCAATAAGGATCCGAATGATCGTTTAGATATGTACGGAGTTCCAAATTTGTGGATTTCTGGATATAGTATATACCCCAAAGGGAGAATAACCTAAGTCTCAAATTATGCTTCGATCTTGTGTGTGATAGCTTAGAGATTGTTGACAGAAGAAACTTGTGGATAAGTGAATTTGTGATTTTTGAAGAGTTTATGAAAATGTTTTAAGAATGTTGGTAACAACTCCTCTCAGTTAGATTTTGGGGACGAAAATCCCTAAAGGGGGAGAATTGTAACAACCCGATTTAGGGGCTAGTCAAAATAGTGATCTCAGAATCACTAATTCGAGGTTAGAGAAAATTATTTTCATGTTATGTTATGTGTGATAACATGTTTATAAGGATGCATGAAAATTTTGGCGCCTTAATTTTAGCAAATTCTAGCTAAATTGTGAAAAAAGACTAAATCGCAAAAAGTGCGAAAGTTCTATTTTATTTCCTAGAGGTGCCAAATAGCTATGGGATTATAAATTAGAGTCCCAAATGTGCAATTAGACCATAGGAATTGGTTTGGACGGTCAAAGAAAACAAAGGGGACAAGGGCATTAAATGTTGTCATGTTAGGTTATTAAAAAGAAATAAAATAAGATGAAATAAGAAAAGCTATCATCTTTTTTATTTCTTCTCCTCTTCCACCAAAAATGGACAGCAAGAATGGGGTTTTTGAAGCTCAAAATTTCAGCAAGTATTCCTCCTCACAAGTAAGTGATTTTGATGACTTTTCTTGATAAAAATTGTACTTTTGGAGTCCCCAAAGCTTAAGCTAGCTAATGGGGGGGACTAATTTGTAACATTTTTGAGAGTCTAGGGGCTTGCAATGAGAGGGTTTATGCTGGTTGCTGAATTTTTATGGAAGAAAATGAATGATAGGATGATGAGAAATAACTTTTGTGAAAGGTGTTGTCAAGAAAACACCTAATTTGGGCTAAAATGCAAAAGTTAGAAATTGTTCATTAAGGCATGAAATAGTTGGAATTGTAGATTTTCATAAGAGGATTAAAGGATCAGCTAAGCTTGTTTGATAAGAAAATGTGATAAAAAATTATTTACGAGCCTAAAGGCAAAATCGTAATTTTGCTAAAGTGTAGGGGCAAAATAGTCATTTTTTCCTAAAGTGTACATTATGGTGTTTTATGATTTATAAGTGATTAAATCAGTAAATTTCATTGTTCTAGATTAAAGAAATCGAGTTTCGGACCTAGAACGGGTGAAAAGAGAAAGGTGGGCAAAAGTTCCTTTTCGGCCCTTTCGGCATCGAGGTAAGTTCATGTGCAAACATTGCGACTACGTATGAGTTAATATTCCAATGTTGTACGAAATGTATATTTACTTTATGAATGTATGAAATACCTCTTGATGAGATGTCAATAGAATTGAATTTAAAAGTAATAGGAAATGGGTATAGCATGATATGATGATGGTCAAAGTCTCGAGTAAGACCATATTGGAATATGGCCTCGGTGTAAGAGTTCGTATAAGACCATGTCAGGGACATGGCTTTGACATGTTAATGTATGTAAGACCCTGTTGAGGTATGATATCAGTAAGAACAATGTGCATGAGACACAAGAGAGTTATTTAACAATTTGAGTGATTTAACGGACATGTTGAATGTATGTGGTTGCACCATGATAAGAGCAAGTATGTGCTAGAACTAAATTGATATGAATTCAATGTATGATGAACCCTAGCGGGGTATGTGTAATATAATGCACTTTGGTTGCATGGAATAGATTTATTGATGCGTTGTGTGAATGCGAACGAGTATCGTAGAAAGTCAAGTAAGAATAGAAACATATAAGGATGTTCTCGGTTGAGCATTTGAAATAGGGATGCGCATGTGGATTAATATCCTTGAATGTAAAATCAAAGGTGAGCTATATGCGATATCACCTTATTGATATTAATTGATGGGCTGTGTGTGATACCATCAATTATATTGTTATCGGTGGGCTGTGTGCGTTACCACTTGATAAACTATAAATTGATGGGCTGTGTACGATACCATCAATTATATTGTTATTGGTGGGATGTGTGCGTTACCACCTGATACATTAGAAATCGATGGGCTGTGTGGGATACCATCGCTTATAAATGAACGGTGAGCTAAGTGCGGAATCACCATAAATATAAATGATTGGTGGGCTATGTGCGATACCACCCTATAAGAGATTCAATGGTAGGCTAAGTGCGTAACCACCGAAAACATGCAACTTTAGTACATATATCACTATATTATTCCAAATGTTAATATGCTAATAGAAATATGTACTAAATACATTCCCTTAACAAATGTGTAATATGTACTTCCTAATCAAATTTTATTTCTTTCGATTAAACTAAGCAACAATTCCTAAGTTTAATTTGTGCCTTCATATGTTGAGCTCAGTAATTCCTCTCCATGAATGTAGTCGGCATAGTGATCTAAATCAATATGTCTTTCATAAGAATGTAATGGGCCTAAGGTTAAGGTATGGAAAAGAGACGGATAATTTGTCTTTCATAAGATTGTAATGGGCCTAAGGTTAAGGTATGGAAAAGAGATGGATAATTTTTAGGCTAATACCTTAGACTCTGCTTACCTCGGACCTTTAAAGTACAACTATCCTCAAGAACACCAATCTTGTTGTGTTTGAGTACTCATGCTCATCTGTACATCTTTTTCAACAACTATTTTCTAACCATCTCTTTTTCTTTATTTAAGCATACGATTCAACATTTTGAGCATTCCAGTACTTCTCTCTAACTCTTCCAAAGTTATGCACAAAAATAATCTAGATGCATTGAGTCAAAGATTTGGTACAAGTAGAGATAAATATGAAAGGAAAGTTAACTTATTAATATAAGGTTTTAGAAGAAAATCAGCCCATATAGCTGAAAATAAGATTTCAATGGATAATTATTACTAAGGTTGGCTTGAAAGGCTCAAACAGTCCGAACAAAAATTTGCGTAAATCATTTTCAAATTACCATGCCTACTAGAATTTTGCCTCAAGGAAGTTACTAAGTCAATTCTAAAGACTTAAATCTTCATGCATACTTAATTTTTCTACAGAATTAAAATTTCATGGGTTAACTTATACAAAATTACTAAGTTAAGCATTTTTGACATAATTCAGCTAACATAAAAATAATTGAAATAAAAGAATTTTATACATACTAAAGATAACATAGTTAAGCAAAAATTAAATTTTTGAGCAATATTCTACTTATGCACAACTTGATGGAAAGAATTCAATTTTCGTAAAAAAATCCTAAAAATTTTAGTTTCTGGTCCCCCCTCTTAAAGAGAAATAATGTCCTGTTTGTTGAAAACATAATTTAGAAGAGACAAAAATAAAGAAGTGAATGGAGACTATGCACTAGGTAGTATTTCAAGAAAGGGAGGTGAGTCAAATTTGACTGCTTAAGTACCAAGCCTTTCCTTGATAGATCCAATCCAAGACATGCACATAATCATTACCACACTTCTTATTTTTCATGGGTTAAAAAATTAATTTGCAACTTAAATTCTTATTATACAGAAAAAAGAAATAAATAATTAAACCTAAATGTCCTAAAGAGAAAAAAAAAATAGAAAACCCCATTTACTTTTTTGGTATAATTCTCATTGTCTGAAATTGTTTCCACTTTCCCACGACCCTTTGTGCACTTACTTTTCTTTTCGGAGAGATGAATTCATCTCACTTGATATCTGAATTTCTCATCTATGGATCAAAGACAAAATCTGGAAATTCATACACAAAATCAAATGGTTTATGTGTGAGTTTTCTAAATGCACCCCTTATCAAATCGTCTCAAATTTTAGCATATCTCTAATAAGCTTGCTGCTGTTGATGCATGTGCTGTAGCATGCTCATAATTTCAGTTTGCTCGATTGTGCAACAACTTTGGATGGTGGGAAGGTAGGTGTTGGTTCTTCCATTCGGGGATAATAGGTCCAATGGGTGTCATGAAATCTGAATAAGTGGTCAATTTTGGCTCAACTGGATGATCGGGTAGTTCTATATCAGATGGTTCATCATCTGGTTGCTTTTTCCTAGCAATACCACCTACTATTCTAGAAACATAATTTTCTTTGATATGGCCTTGGTGGTTTCTTGCTTTGAGATCTACCTTTGGAAGGATGTAAGATTGTAGGCATAATAATGTGAATAATGATGGAAAGTGAGAATGACCAGTCGCTTAGCAGCATAATCTCAGATTTTTTTTGAAGATAATCTTTCCCACATTGATATACATTTATGTCATGATCACATATAACAAAAAAATTTGTTCCATTGTGATAGTTAAACTGTATGAGACAGACATAAAACTGAATCGTATGAAATAAAACCATACTTTTCTTGTTAGGTTCAAAAAATCTCTTCGGTAAGTGTGGCTGTTGTATTTCTTAATTACCCATTTAGATCCAGGAATCGTGACTACTTTCAGCACTTCTTGAAGTAAATCCCAATAAAATTTTTTCAACATAGTAGAATAATCATCGTCCTCTATATTGGGTAAGTGAAAAAACCATTTATACCTTGAGGTGCAAATGATACCTTTTTACCTTGAATAAAAACTTCTGTTTCGGTGGACGAAGTCAAATTCGAGTAAAATTCTTGAATTAATTCAACATCATAAAGTGGTCTTTTCGTACAGAACATATTCCACTTTAATGCATTGACTATTTTCCAAATGTTTGACAACAATGTCGCCAGATCAATATTTTCCAAGTCAAACCCTTTGTCTGGAAGTATCAGTTGCTTTTTGAAAATTGATTTAAACCTCTACATTACTTCTTTGCTATGGAATCAATCACGGGATTCTGTGGTTTGAGATGTACTTCCCTTTCTAGTACAAGACATCTTAAGAGTGTAAAATAAAAATTGTGGAAAATTGGTAAAAATTTTGGCTAGGTGCGACGAATAAATGGTTAAGGGGGTCGGCATTTGGGTGGCTTAGGGTGACGATTAGGTGGCTATTGGAATGTGGCGTTTGGTGGCTAAGGATACGATGGTTTGGGTGGATAAATGTGTGGCTTGCAGCAGTTATTGTCACAATTTAAGGGTGGTTATCGAGTTTGGAAGAAAATAAATGTGGAGGAGAGAAGAGAGGGCGAAGATAAGGGATTTATAAAAGAAGAAGGCTGATGGTTTGTGATTTGTTAGGGTGTTGAAAAGGAGTGTATTTATAGGGGTGATTTCAGGTTAAATTTTGTTGAAGCGGAATCCTACTAAAACAAGTAAATAGTAAACCTGAGAGAATAAAACACCAAAAATAAGGGATTAGTTTTAAATAAAAAATCCTTTTATTTTGAAAAATATAAATTAAAATAATATAAAAGATACATATATATAACTTATTTTTAGTGCATAGAATATTTACAAAAATTACAACCATTTATTTAAAAACAATAAAATCAATAAGTACCTTTACTATAAATAAACCAAATAGCATAAAAATAAAAACATGAGCCAAATTAACCTTTATTTTTCAAATTAAAATTTATTTTATTACTTAGAAAATATTTTTTTTGAGAAATTACATTAGAATCAATTTTCAAGAAAGATTGAAGGGGCCACAGATGGTCCTACTGAAAACCCATTCTCCTCGACAGAATTCTTCTAATATAATGGTCTAAAAAAATATTTCCTAAGTCAATTATTACAAATAAAAAGAAAATTATGGGTCTAATAAAGTGAGTGAGATGTTATTCTTCTCATATTAGCTGTTCAATAGTGTTTAAGTTGTTGGTCGTTGACCTTGAACTTACCTCCTTTACCATCCTATAATTTGACCGCTCCGTATGGATAAACTTTTTGGATGGTGAATGGTCCGGACCATCATACTTAAGTTCTTTGAGAAATAGCTTCAATCTCGAATTGAATAATAGGACCCTTTTTAAATTCTCAAGGTTGTATACATTTGTCATGTCATCTTTTGGCCTTTTCTTTAAAGATTCTGGCATTCTCGTAAGAGAACAACCTAAATTCCTCGAGCTCATCGAGTTGCAGCATCCTTCTTTCACCATCTTGTTTCAAATCTAGGTTAAGTTGTTTTAAAGCCTAATGAGCTCTATGTTCCAAATCTGATGGTAGATGATAAGCTTTTCCAAAGACCAACTGATAGAGAGTCATCCCTAAAGGTGTTTTAAAAGATGTCCAATAGGCTCACAGAAACTCATCAACCCTCTGGCACCAATCTCTTTTATTTTTCGGACCTCCTTGTCGAGTATCCTTTTGATTTCTTGATTCACCAGCTCAGCCTGCACATTTGTCTATGAATGATAGCCAGTAGTCACCTTATGTTTTACATTGTACTTGTCAAGCAACCACTTAAGCCACTTATTCATAAAATGAGATCTTTCATCGCTAATTATAGCTTTAGGAGTCCCAATATGTGCTTATGTAGGAATCACATGACTATTTTGGTATCATTCTTCGGATATGCCTTGACTTCTACCCATTTGAATACGTAGTCCACAACCACTAGGATATACCTATTACAATTAGAAGAAGGAAATAGACCTAAAAAGTCAATACCCCAAACTTCAAATCATTCTACCTCAACTATGTTCCTTAGTGGCATCTCGTTCCTTCTTGATATGTTTCCAACCCACTGGCATCAATCGTAGCTTTTTACATATGTGTATACATCCTTGAATAAAGTTGACAAGAGAAACCCGACTTGAAAAACCTTTGCTGTGATGCGAGAACCTTCGAAATGTCCCCCACTTGGGGATAAATGGTACTGATATAGGATCTCAGCAATCTCACTTTCGACTACACACTTCTTGATTATATAATCTGCACATTTCTTAAACAAGAAAGGTTTATCCTAGAAATAATATCGTATGTCATGAAGAAATTCTTCCTTTGTTGGTATGTCATTGTGGAATGTATCATTCCACATTCCAAATAATTTGCATAATCAACAAACCAAGGGGTTTAATGGGCTTGACTTACCTTAAAGATATGCTCATCCGGGAAATTCTCATTAATAGGAATGGGAGAGTGAGTTACTGTTGGGAAATGTGCCCATATTGTAGTAATCATGTAATTATTTTCTATATATTTGAACGTTGAATAAACAAATTTCACATTTCACTGTTATGTCTTTTGTATTTCTATCTTTCTTAGTTTGCATGCATAGCAAAATTATGACTAGCAAATATTAGCTCATTGATTGTCTAAGTTCAAACTGATGATAAGTGGCATTATAAGAACGTTTACATTCAAGAAAGACAACTTACTTCAGTAGATAATATAAACGAGTCTATAATCCCGTAAAAGAATCAAAGTGAGCATTTGATTCAAATAATGAGAAGAATTATTATGTCATCTACAATTCCAATTGAGGAGATGGCTAGTCTTGGCTATCAGTTCAGTTGACTCCACAGGTAGAGACATAGATGTATTCATTTGTTGAATGATACATTGGACTGGACTCTCTCGAATTATTACAAACTTTAATCTAATTCTCTCAAATATAGATTAAAAATGCACCATTCAGATAATGTGTCAATTAATTACAGTCTGATTAGGATTTAATAATTAATTCAGTTGCATTCCCCACATTTATAACGCATGAATAACATAGTCATTATTTTATCTGAATGCATAAACAATTGAGGCACATAATCACTTACAACATAAATAATCTAAGTTGTGAAAATTAAATTATTCTAAAAACAGAGGAATTAAGCAACCGTAATTATATTAAAAATATAAAATTTAGTTGCAAACATGTTTCTTAAATTGAACAACAAGAAATTAAGAGAGTAAAGGGAAAGAAATACAAAGTCGTTTTCGATGGTTCTTCGTGGTACAAATTCCTTGCTCCTTCTTTGTGCTTCACTCATTGTTGTAGAAATCAAACCAAAATGCTCCTCCAATGTTTGAATGGGCTACTCTCAAAACCTTGCACAACTCACTTGAAAGATGGGAAAATGGGAAAGGAAAGCAAAGAGAGAAAAGAGAAAAAGGTGAATGAATAAGGGATGATGGAATGAAGGAGTGAGGGATGATATTTATACTAGTAGGGGGCATCTTGTATTTACTAAAAATAGCAAGCCAATCCCCCTTCCTATGACCAACCACCTTGAGAAAAGGAGCGGTGTCACATCCTAAATATGACGAGTCCAAGATTTAGGTGTATTCTAGTGAAATAATTTGTTTGATGAAGTGTAATCCGCCCATTTTCTTTTTTTGGCGAACATGTGTGGGTGTATAGTAATCACCGTATAAGTAAGTGAAGGTTCTATATTAGATTATTCTTCTATTTGAGAGAAATATTTTGTTAATTGAAAAGGTAATTATGGTATGAGTTAACGTTAAATGTGCAATACGCCTTGTTTGTTTGAAATACTGTGCTAGTTAGGTTGTAAAGTAACTTGGTTAGGAACCAACTAGATAGACTGGTTTGATATCTATAATACAGGATTCTCATTTATATTTCTCTCAAAATCTATATGCCATTAAGAAAGACAAATTCTAAAATATATAACACTTGTTAAATTTCACTGTGTAGGATGGGTCATATTTATATATGTGAGAAAGGCTCTGTAAAAAGGTTCTTTTCTCTTGAATAGGCTATTCTCTGATTCTTTTTCTTTAGTCGAATGGCATCTTTTCCTCCTTAAGTTAGAAGCTAAGGTTCTTGGTTTAATCATGGTCATTCCATCTCCGGGTAAGTGTCACAACTCTTCTTGTTAGGTGTTTTGAAAGAGTAAGTCAGCATGTGGGATATGAACAGTAAAGCTTTATATATAAGGCTTTGCATGAGGTTGTTAGCGATTGAGATGATAAGTGAATTGTGTGTATAAGAGTTGTAATAGTGAATCTATATTCTTTAAGTAGTTGTTACTGCTAGTTCGAGAAAGATGTCTGAGTCTATATTGTAGATGAGTTTCAACCTTGACTCTTTTATGTGAACTATTCAAGTAGAAGCACATACATATATAGGGGATGATGATGTCTACTTTAATTGATAAGAGTATGAGTATAATAAGGATGAGATGTGTGATGTGGTGATATGTATAAAGCTCCTTGAAAAGAATGATGATTGGTAAGCATGCAAATAAGGTCTGATATATGAGATGTATGAACTAGTCCAAATATGAACAAATCTAGGTAAGTGAATGCTGAGAAAATGTCCCTCTGTGATGGCTCTAGTAGGAAAGTTATATTGTTAACTAGACTGGCAAATCATGATTGAAAACAAGCGTAAGACCATGAGGTTGAGACCCATGGTATCGTATGATATGAAAACATTTATGGTGTCACCTCTAGTAAGATGAAGACTGGACTGATAGATCATGATACATGAAAGTATGCAAATCCATGTGGTTGAGAACCATGGAAATATATGAATGTTTATGATGTAGCATTCAATAATGTGTAGATCAAATAGACATATGACGATAAATAAATTTATGTGTAAGTCCATGAGGGAGAAACCCATAGCACCTTCTGTGAAAATCCACTAAGATAGTAAATACATGCTTCTATACATTGCCCTTGTGGTGTATTCTGTTTGGCCCTTGTGGCATACTCTACTAAGTCTGTTTGGTAGAATGGGATTATTTTCCTTTGAGGTAAGTACTTTATAAATTCTGAGTATACTATGATAGATGTTGCACTAATAGGGTTAAGATACATCCAAAGATTAATTTGGTTGAATTGGATTTGTGATGTTATCGAATAAGTTTTAAAAGAAATTCTTGAAAAAGAAGTGTGTATCTATAAGTTGAAAAGGGTATCTGTAACACCCCTAACCCTTATCCATCACCGAAATAGGGTTACAGAGTGTTATCGAAACTTTTCAGAACATTTTCAGATAAATCATGTAAATCATTAAACATTAACTGAGATTGTTAAGAATGTCCCTTAAATGGACCCTCGAGGCCCAATACAAACATTAGAATCGAGTAGGGACTTAATAAAAAACTCTAAGAATTTTTCATGACATTTTAAAAATTTTCCAAGAAGCAAGGCTCACACGCCCGTGTGGTCTAAGGGACAAGCCTGTTTGACCCTTAGACACGCCCGTACTTCAGGCCATGTGCAATTGAGGTTGCTCTCTGACTTGTGCCACACGGTCATGGCACACGCTCATGTGCTAGGCCGTGTGGTTAATTAATTTAATTCGAATTAGGTGCAGGTTTCACACGGCCATGACACATGCCCATGTCCAAGGCCGTGTCACCCACACGGCTGAGACACATGCCCGTGTCTCTGCCCGTGTGCTCAATTCTGAGCATCCTGTTTTTCAAAATTAAAGTGCAGGGGACACACGGCCAGACAACATGTCCCATGTACCAGGCCATGTGTCACACACGGCCTAGACACACGCCCGTGTGGACAAAATAAGTCCATTTCCTAGCCTCGTTTCTCAGCCAAATTTACCATTTTCCTACATCAATACTTATAAGTATAATCCAACCAATCACGAATATAATTCAAGTTAATTTCTATCATCCAAACTAATACATTTCATCATATATTTGAGTTAATGACTTACCTTTATGTAACTTACACAATTTGCAAAATTAGATGTTCATACTTATCATTTTAGTTAATGCATTGACTCAATCATAACATATATCAAAACATAAGTATATTAGCCATTCCAATGGCTAAATTTCATTCATCATTTACATATCATTGTTTGGTTTATTTAGCCTATGCATGCCATTAACAAAATAAGATTTTCATTTATACCAAAATGACAGATTGATAGTTTATGATTTGCTCCGGCCAATCTCCAACCTTCACGAGTTTTGAGCACTATAAAACAAGGAAAATAAAACCTAGTAAGCATATTATGCTTAGTAAGCTAGTATAACATGAATTAATCTTACCCATTACATTCAATATATTAACCATGCAAAACATGGTTTTCCAACTATTTGGTAATTTACCTATTCACACATACTCAACCAACATGTTAGTCATAATATATCAATATGCATAGATGTGCTCATCATGCCATATGCGTATTTTATCTGTTGAATCATTGAATTTATGATGATATTTCAAGTAGTACACTCGAGGTGTACAATTCCATTATCCGTCAATTCATTTCCAGTAGTACCTTATAGGTACACTCTCGAGCCACATATTACACAGTAGAATTACCAGTCCAGGCTAAATTCTAGCTGTAACTTATACTCTAAGGGCTTTTTCGGATTAGCAGTCCAGGCTAAATCCTTTATATGACAAAGAATTCCCTATAGAGTTCATTCTGGATTACCAGTCCTGGCTAAATCTAGTCAATTAGGATTACCAACCCAGGTTAAATCCTAATTGAAATGTATACTCGAGAGACTCATTTCCAATTACCCATCCGAGCTAAACCCATTCTGCAACACATGTAGTTTTTATCAGGGAAATCACATTTATCCATTGGAATTCAATATTCATACGAAATTTTACCATTTATCAATAAATTATCCATCATATACCATTCCATCCATTAAAATTTTCATACACTTCATACAACATATTCAATGTAATATAACATTCAAAACAATACATTTTTTATGCTCATTTAGGTTATATGAACTTACCTTGATATTTGTTCGTATCTAAAATCTACTAATCCGAAATCTTTTCCTTTCTTCGATCTAGCTTTTTGTTTGGTACTTTCAGATCTATATAAATGAATTTAATCATCAATTCAATCCATTTCATATTCTATTGAACTCAATTTACAATCTAGGCAAAAGTATCATTTTACCATTATACTTTTGATTAATTTCAATTTCATCCCTAGGCTCGGAAATTGAAATTCTTGCAATTTAATCCTTATTCCAAGCCTAATAAAATTCTAATATAACTTTTACAGCACATGTATTCTAAAAATTTTAGAATTTTCTATGGGTTTTACCATTTTTCAATTTTGTCCCTAAATCAAGTTTCCATCAAATTTTCCTTCGTAAAAGTTGTTTATCTATCAACAACTTTTCATTTTCTACCATAAACTTTTAAATTTTAGCATGTTCATCCATGGAAAATTTTTTATACTTTGATATCTATTCAAATTAACCCCCAAAATAGAGAAGTTAAGCTTTCTCGATCTAAAAAATATAAAAATTACTAAACAGGGGACATAGGAACTTACCAATTTATGCCTTGAAAGCTTGTTTTCTCTTTCTTAGGGTTTCCACAGATTTTAGATTGAAAAAGATGATATAAAATTATGATATTTCATTTTAATTTAATTTTCATCTTTATAATTTTTTAATTTCCAATTTAAGGACCTCAATTTTTGAATTCCATAGCTATTTAATCCTTATAGCTACTAGGATTCAAATTTGACATTTTATGTAATTTAGTCCTTTCTACAATTAAGCACCTAATTGATAAAATTTTCTTATAAAAATTCTCATGCAATCTTTCTATCACATTACTAATCATTTCATAATATTAAAATATTTTATCTTTTCGGCTCGGATTTATGGTTACAAAACCACTATTCTGACTTCACTGAAATTGAGCTGTTATAGTATCCGCCATGGTAATCTATTAATGTTGAATATAGGCTTGTTCATAGTTATGAAAAAGAGAAAGAGATGTCAATTTGAGTTCGTCTGTGTTATATAGTGCTGAAATTCGAGTATCTGGTATCCGCTATATCCAAATAGTATCATTTCTTCTTTTGAAATCTTATGGAACTCGAGTCATCGTATTTCTAAGCATCTAGGGTTCTGAAATAAAGTTGTGTGGAATTTATCTGGTGATTTGTTTAGTTCATTATCAGAGTAAGCTTGTAGGGTATCGAACAATAATATGATTTGATTAGTAAACTGATGGTATTCAAATCTACGTGAGCATCTGCCAAGCGTGTATGTATCCGCCAATGAACATTATCTGTGATCAATCATTCTGAAATAATTATATGTATCAAGAGATGGTCTGTATGAGTGGACCTTGAAGGCAAAATCTTTGGAAAAGTTCTTTTGTAGTCTCAAAAGAAAAAGGAAATTTATGAATTTTTCTGGAAGGATCATAAGTCAATCAGGTAAATAAGGGAGAAATGGTATGCTAAGTATGATAGTTGGCATATAGTACAAGACCAGGATTATGAATATGTTTCCCCAACAGTAATGAAATCAAACCTTTGATATGAGAAAGAAAACCAAGAGGATCCCTAGATATTTTGTCCTAGAACTCACTAAGTTCTCTTGAACTTGCAGTGTTTGTTATTTGTTTTAGGTAATATGGTTAGAGAATGCACTAGGAGGGACTATGCCAGGAGTACGCCAAGGTAGCGCCAAAGTGAGTTCTTATGCATATAGTGGAAAAGTGGAGTATTGTAGTATCATACCCTAAGGGTTAATCTTTAGTAAATGTTTGTATTGTAGTGAGCTATAATTGGTCTAATGTAATATTTTATTTCTAAAATACTTTCCTTAGTTTCTTTGATATCAAGTCTTTAAATGAAATGATAACAAGAAATGTTTAAAGTAATGAGTGTATGTCAACGGCTTCGTAGATTTTGTTAAGTATTACATGTAAGAACACCCAAGATCTGGACCTGATGAATAAGGTTGGGTTGAGAGCGTTACAAATAGGAAGAATGACTTTGCTAAAAATAGTTAGTCCAGGGCATTTTTCAAGGGAGTTGAACGACCGCTTAGTAAAGTTTTTGGAACTGTTTTGCAATTTTTTTAACAAGTCTGAGGACCCTAAATTAAATATGAAATGGATGGTTGGGTTGTATGTAGCTGAATTTGGGTTCTTTTCTCCTTAAATGAACGATTTGGCTTCAAAATTGAGCAGTAGGCTTGACTACTTCATTGATCCAATTTATGAGCTTGGTCAAGTTTGTCCATTATCCATAATTCTAATTAATTTTGAAATTCCATAGCTGATTAATTATCAACCCTCCTTTGCATGGCTTTTTCTACAGAAGACTGCTACAACTTCAAGCATTTAGCAGGTGAGCTTCGAGGCTAATTTTCCTTCTATTGCACAAAACTTGTCAAATTAGCATGTAAATAACAAAAAAATTAATTTTTTTAATTTTTTCCATCTAAGTAATTTTGTAATAAAATTACAAAATTCGTTATTAAAATACTCAAAACTTATGCAAATTACTAGATAGAAGGTGCTAAAAAAGTCTCTATAATTTAGAGTTATCAACAAACAGAATTGAGAAAATTTTGTCACCACCTACACCTATATACGGTCCTCACCGGACTTCCCAACCATCCATTCTTTAATCATATTGTCTCCCACTATGGAACTAGTTGGTTCCAATCTAACTAAATTGGAATTAAAATCCAAATAATCACAAATCAGCTATTAAAACTTTCAAATGTCCCAACAGGGTTCGAAAATTTACTAATATTTTCAATTTAATCCTACCTTTCCCAAATTTTGAGTCAATAATGGTAACCGAGTGTTACACAACCACAATATATTTGCAAAAGTCTCTTTTAAGAAAGCGTACATACTCTCAAGAAAGGCACGACCAAATTGTACCATGGGCCAAACGATTGATAGTTTTCCAATCTTTCTCCTCCATATCATCTGGTTTTGTCTCATCAATGGAAATGTCCAAATCTTACTGAAAGCGAGCATCTATAACCTCACTTTGCCACATACCGAAATGACCCGTGCCATCGAAGATCTCCCCATCAATCTCATATTTTCCACTGTCAGTTTTGCCCACATGGACAATGTTGGAGCTCTAGGATTGTCCACTATTTCAACCATAATCTTTCAATATGCCCAAAGAAATCTTTTCTGATGTGGAAGATCATTTTAAATTGTGACCATAGAGCATACTTTGAATAACCTTCAGCTTTGATACCACTTGTCATGTGAATAGGCTTAAAGAGAGTAATTCATTATACTTGAAAATCACACTAAATTCAATTCCCAGGAAAGATTGGAGAGGTCACAGACGGTCCTATTTAAAGCTCAACCTCCTAGACATAATCTCCCTCCAATGTAATTTAATAGCATAATATATCACTACAAATGTGCACTAAAAAATATTGAAAGAAAAACAATAAAGAACACTTGAATTTTAACGAGGTTTGACAAATTATGCCTACGTCCTTGGACACTACTAAATATTTATTTCATTGCAAAAGATACAAGTGAAAATTATAAATAGGGAAAGAGAAAATTTTCCTTATGAAGAAAATGGCAAACTTTTGGATGATGGAGTAGGAGAGATCACCTTTATTTATAGTAGTACAAGCACTCCACAACCTTGTATTTTTTAGATGTGGGATTATGCTATTTCAATCATATGTTTATAATAAAATTATATAACACAATTGATTTTATATAAGAAATTAATTTTATATAGTTTTATGTTAACAAGTAACAATAACAAATTTTAATTTCAATAAAATATAATTAAAAATATATTACAATAAAAATTTACTTAAAATACAATAAATTAATAATTTATATCAAGATGTAAACATTTAAATTAAGTAGATATATAATTACATTGATGTAAAACAAATCCGAACTAAACTTGAGACTGAGATCAAACTCAAAATAATCCGAACTCAAGTTCGAACTTGAAAAAGCCCAAACCCGAAAAATCGAAAGTTGAAAAGACCCAAACTTGAAAAAACCTAAACTTTTCAAGAAATATGAGTGGTTCACACAAGAATACATATTTCTATAATTGAAAATCTCAATAATAACACTTATACGTCAAGATATGAACAATCAAAGGAGGGAACAATAGCCCCTTGCGCCCATAAAATATTCCACTAATGTTTTTAGAGAAAGAAAAACTAGGTTACCCTTAGAGCAAAATGCTTCAATCGACTGTACTTCACAAATAGCCGCATGTTGCTCAGAACAGATATATCAATAGGAATCTCAGATGCATCTCCCCCTTCTCTAACCCATGTGCTATTTTAAAAGTAAAATCTCATGCCATGAACAAGTATTCCAAGTCTTCTCTTGTGAGGAGAGGATCGACGAACACCGGTTTCATCCTCCCCAAATCTTCGATGCAACCATCTCTCTCTTCTTATGTCGTTAATATACAAGCATCAAAATAATTAAAGCATAGGAAAGAAAAAACATTTCTTAAGCAAAGCTTTGAGCTAAAACAAATAAGTTCTAGGTGTTTTAGTAAAACACCCATTTGTGAGAACCAAAAAATAGCTAAAATCAAGAAGAAAAAAACCTTCATAGTAAAATACAATACAAACTTAGATGAAAATACAAATTAGGCAAAACAAAACACTAGAATACGAATGGGCCCATTCTTCAAACTTTCCATTTTCCATGTGCTCTTACTGTGCCAAATAATAAAGATCTTTGTAGAGACAGTGATTTCTTCAAATTGATTCCATGTGCAATATTATGAGCGTTAGAAATGTCGCGGCAAGATGGTCAATATCACCACTGAAACACTAAAAATATGAGGGCACACAAAAATTGAAACATTCATGATAGGTTGCATATAACTTTCATAAGTACCTCCCGAATGTGGTGAATTTGATGGTTGACATGCCTTTGGACTCACATGTTGAATAAATCATGCCACAAAGGTAAGTATTCAGATACTAGAAACATAGTGGTTGCATCTAGTCTTGATTTAAAGAAGAAAGCCAAGATTAAAAATAATTGGCGGAGGGCCAATTTATGTAATGAAAGAAGCTTAGAAAGCCAATGCAAAGAAAATAAGTAAAGGTTTAATTGATTCCCATCCAAACCAAGTAGTTCGCTTTGCACTTACAAAGAAAGAGAAACCAAAAGTACAATTTCTGCGAAGCGAAGGTAAGACGAACCTATGATGTGGAACCGCAGGTCCAATAAGCTCAATTTGAACAAAAACCCTGTGAAAGAGTGCATGTAATTCTCCAAAGACAGAAGTTGAAGGAGCTCCTTCTCGTGTCCTTTGAACATACAAATAAAAGAAACACTTAAATTTAGATAACCATATTAAGACTACATAAAGAAACCACCAAGAGGTCAAGTAAAAAATTAAAAACTAAAATAAAATTTGTCCATATAAGAAAGACTGATTTACATGAAAAAAAGGCCACACAAGCATGCATAGACATATGTAAAAAGAATAGCTTGCTCCTTTTGATTCACCATTACTTAATTAAAGTATCTACTCTTTTCGTTTATCGACAATTAGTTTCCGATAAGTGCATAGTGATTGAACACCTAGATGCTAGCACACGTAAATTACAAGCAGATAACATTTCAAATTACAACAAATGGGGATTTAAAAGCTAAAGTTCATAGTGTACCAAGATAGTGTATGCACACGCTGTTGATTTCAGAGGTCAAGCTTCCCAATCCAAACAAGTTGTATTGCATGATACAATCGTAAGTGGTGAGACAAAAAATAATTGAATGATATATATTTAGTGCTAATGTCCACAAGCTAGTAGACATCTACAAAGTATAGCATTTCCTAGTATGCATCTGGATTCGATGACAATGATTCTAATTTCTTTTGACTAAGTTTCTAGCTTTACTCTTCAAGAAAAATTGTATTTGGATTTCATTTGAGCGAAAAAATGAACTCAAGGTTTTGGAATTTCGGACTAGGGATGTTTCTTAGCATTGTATCATATATTTCGGATGATGAAAACTAAAGCACCTTAGAATTGAAAGATTATTAACCATAAACTAAAGAAACCAGTAAAATATCATCCCTTTTTCCATCATAGAAGAAATGAATTGCATGTAGTAATATGCATACCTTGTTTAAGGTGTAAAGGTTCGCATAGCAAGAATATGCATAGTAGGAGAATGCAGGATTAAATACATTAGTCCATTCATCCGGTCTTGGCATGTGTAATAAGGTGAGATGAAAGTTCCAAATGTAATATACAAAAATTTGTTTCATATATCATCCTTCAAGCACAAAAGTATTGAATGAAACAAAACGAAATCAATTCGTAATCAAATACTTACATATTTTGTTGAATGCAACAATGTCACAACTCTGAACATACTCATTGATCGCATACAATATAAACAATATTAGTTTAACCACTCACATGCTCCCCAAAGCGGTCCTTCCATCGAACACTTTTACCGCTTCTTCGAGTTTCTTCATGTCGGTCTCATCGTCCCATGGTTTAATATCCAACAAGACAGAGGACTTGCCAATGAGACCAAAGAATAAAATCCTAAGTTAAAACAGTCAACTTAGAACCAAAAAAGTTTACAAGCATTAGTCTTGTTGTTAAAGGACTCACATTCTTTCTTCTTGCAGAGGCCTTAATAAATTGTTGCATGTTCTTCACCGCCTTCTTTTCCTCCTCGATCTCTTCAACCGAACAGATCTACATCATCGTCATCGTCGTCATCATCATCCTCGGCAATGCAATGCTGCATTGCACAAAATATTCAAGCAACTTATGGATCGGCAAATAACCAAATCATTTGATTTTACTAAATTAGAACATATAAGCACCAGATTAACTTGCCTTGAATCTGCAATGGAGGAGTGGGCAAATTTCGGCGAGAGCAAATCCTCAACAATACACCACACCCTTCTTCAGAAGCACCTCTAAACCAAACATTACATTTCTATTAACCATCCAAATCCCACCTATTCAACTTATAATTATGCATAAGAGTAATGGAAAAAAGAACTCACGAGATTCTCAAAAGGGCATCAATGTGTTTGTACCATCGAGAAACATTAACATAGCTAGACGATGGGGCACCAGATAGAGCTGCGTAGACGGTAATATCATCCTTTGAAGCTTGGTACCTACAAAAACAAACATATAAACAAAAATCCTAAGCCAAACAAGATAGAACCTAACAACTATAGAACATTTCATCAAAATATGGTTTTTAAAATTACCGGAGATGAAAGCTGCGAGTAAGGAGATACTCATCCAAACTTCTTCAAGCCCATTGAGAACCTGTGTCGTTGAATGTGACGACCATTTCTTGTTTCAAATTAAAATGAAATCGATTATGAACTACATTTATGAAAACTATAGCCAAAACAAACAAGAGAAACAAAAGTCGAGTTAATAAAGGATTCGATAGACAACATCGTGAAAATAAGCAATCAAGAATGGCTCCACCAATAGCCAATCGAAAACAAGAATTAAGATAGTTCTACAAATCAAACACATGATTTCGGCTTCGGATCTATCAATAACACGATCAAACCACTACGCTAAAGAAAACAAACCACAACAAAGCGCACAACAAAGATGAAGTAAAGAACTTGAGAAAGCGCCATGAATATGGCGCGAACCGATGACCATAATGAACCAAAACGGTTCCAAGAGTGAAGGAGATCTAGAATTTACGGATATTGACAGAGAAATCACGGCTCTGCTACTTCGTTGGGAGGTCTAGGGTTTTCAATAAAACCGAGCGAAACTCAAATATCTCGACTCGCTTAAGGGCGTGCCAATATTATTGGATGTGGTCAAATAAAGGCTCTTTCATTTAATTTTGATGCCCCAATAAAATTATAAAATGGGCTTGGAAATGATTAAAGCCCAATTCCAAAACATACTCTTAAAACCCATACATATAACTCAAAATTGCATATCAAACATGTAGGTTGATACAACTTTATTGTTTTTTTTTCCTAATCTTGAGCTTATGCATCTCAAAATCTCAACTAAGACATTCCCTTGATAATTTATTTACTAATTCTCTTTGAAACAATCTTCTATCGATCACTCCTTTAACAACCTAAAACGAGTTTGCTCTCTTTACTATGATTTTGATTCCTCTACTATGCTAAAATTAGAGATTTAGTTTATATGATCCTCCGCTTTTATAATGTTGTTAGCTAATCCCAATAGCTCGCTTAAAATGTTGACATGAATGGCATTACTCGGTAGACAAGATAACCCCTACTTTTCAACCCAAGACAAAACCCCTATTGCAGATAATGACATGGACATTCAATTATTATTTGACATGAGATATAAAAGCAACTCTTTCTTAGAACATTATGCATATGCATATTCGTGGCTATATATGAAACTCGGATCTTCGATAGTATATAAAAAGTAAAGCATAGATATAGGATAAAGTTCTTCCATCTTTTCATTATGCATGAAGCTCTAAATACAATAGGAATATAAAGTTCGGGATCTAACGGTTCATCGCTTTTTCTGAGGTAGGTGAAGGTCTTCTTTATGCTTTACTCTCTCTCGGACCTAATATTATATTGGCATAACCACTACAAATGCACCCCAATCAACTTATAAGTTATCGTCAAGAAAAGTGGACATCAACAGTCCTTGGATGAACTCGCACCTTCTAGCTTTCTCCTCGTGATCCTTGTCCATAGCTTGGGATTTGAGGCTTTGTCGAGATAAACTAGCGTTAGAAACTTAGGACCGGTTAATAACTTACGAGATTGAATGCCAACAGCAAAAAAGCAAGCGGACTCTATGCATCCAATACGTTTAATGTGTTCATCAATTGATGTAGGGATCTAAGTTACTCGGACTTGGAAATCATGCGAGATGGATAAGTTCACCTTTTTAAAGCTTTTCACGTATTTGGAGAGTTTTGAATGTCATATCCTATACACATAAAATAAAATGAAGAAACAACGCCCAAGCCACTATGATTTAGAGATTATCTACCTAATGACGAGAAAGAATAATAACAATAAAACATATTAACTTAAGCCATGACATTTCCGAGTCGTAGTGACTTTGCTCCAAGTTGTTCACTAAATCAAAGGAGCATAGTGGACTACCAATAAGCTATCATATTTTGGGGACCAAACAAAGAAACAAGTGGACTAATATAGCAAATATAAATGACACCAGCACTTTTACCTTCCCGAAATTCTTTATTTCCACTTTCCTTTACCACACTTGCTTTGGCAATAGAAAGAGGTTGCAAGCTTAAAGGCTCATCACCGTGGGAGGACTAAACATAAATGAAGATAATAATGGATCAGCTTCAACATTGGGAGAAGGAAGAAATGAAGATCCCGCAAGAAGGGCACGCAAATTTCCTTCTCATGACTCTTTCCTCAACATCGAAAATGTCAAATTGGACCCACCTTGCGTAATCTCGCTATACCTGAACGTAATGTCCATCAATTTCTTCATATCCTCCTCCTAGAAGCAGATCTAAAAACAACATTTAAAAAATTCAAAATTCATCACTAGTCCTAATCATTTCTAAAATTTACAGAGAAACAAACGAAACAAATATACTAACGGATCGTGATTGACGACGCCTTAACGAAGACGAAGAAGAAGAAGAAGAATTGGAGAATCGAAAGCTCCATGAATTTGACTCCATTTTTCTAGAAAACAAATCAACTTCTTCTTCTTTTTGATCCAAATATTTATGAATCTTTTTCGTCTCTTCTTCTTTTGAAAATCTTTTGATAAATTTATTGAAATGAAATGTCTAAAAGCTTCATAAAATTATCAAAATTATTTTCAAGATTAAAAAATAAAATTAAACCCTAAAAGATGGAAGAAACAATCGGAAAAAAAATAATAGGAGAGAGACTCTCCACCGAAGTTTCGCTATCTTTTATGAAACAAATTGTTTTTTAATCTTTTTGCCTTTCTTTTATTTTATTTGCATACTTTGCCCTTTAATTTTAGCCGAATTGTGAAAATACCCTACTTTTTCAATCGCTTATGTGATTACGTTATGTATGAGGACGTAAGTACCTCACGCATTTAATTTGATTGGGTATTCGTTGAAACGCGTTTTATAATCGTCCTATGTTTTGGACCGCCCACGTATCCAATGGAGTCATCATTTTTACTTTTGGGGTTTGGGACAACGAATGTTGTTATAGATACATCGATGTTTCGCTTGTAGAATGGGACAAAATATTATTTTTAAATTTTGGTAAAAATATTAAGCTTTTATTGAATTTGATACCTTTTATTAATAAATTATTTTTAAAAATAATTATTAAATTGATTTTAATAAAATTAATAGACTAAACCATTTTATTGGTTTTTTTCTTTTTAAAAGAGAATTTAAATTCTATTTTTCATTTTTATGAAAAATTTATTTATTATTTATTGAATCAAATGCTCAAATATATCGAGCAAATGAAGACTTTTAATTTGTACAAGTAGTGTGACCAAAAATGTCATAAAATAATAATTTTAACGATTCGTTGACTTAAATAAAAATTTTCAAATAATTCGATAACTATTTTGTAACTTATAAAATTGAATGACTAAAATATAAATTTATTAATAATTTAATAATTTTGAATGTAATTTATTTTTATTTTTTAAATCAAACTTATCCATGAAATCAACCAAGGAATGAAGATGGTAGCTAGCCACTAGGCTTAGCATGCAAACCTTTGTTTTTGCATAAAATTCTCTTTTCATTTAACAAAGAGCTAGGTTGTGGGTAGTGGCACCATCCAATGATGGATGTTGACTTGGAGATAAATCCAATAGTGTCACTCCTCCCTTTTGGAAGAAGAAAAATAGTATAATTTTTATTTTGATTGATGTGTTAGGTAAAACCTCAAGGATAAATACTAGACCATAAAACTCAGTATCCTAAATTACTCTAAACTACAAACCCTAAACCACAATTCAAGACCAACTTTTGGGAATTCATGTAGCCAATGTTAGTGTAGTACAAAACATATATTTTAATATCTAACACATTAGCCATAAATCCCTCATGAGGATTTCGATTTGAGATTTTGGGTCATATAGATAACACCTAAACCCTAAACCATAAACCCTAAACCCTAAAATCCTAAACTAAAATTATAAACCCTAACTTAGAAACCTAACACATTAACCATTTCCCCTCAAATCCCTAACCCTAAACCCTTAAACCATAAACCATAAACCCTAACCCTAAAACCCTAATCCATTAACCATTTCATTCTAAACCCCTAACCCTAACCCTAAACCTTAACCCTTAACCACTAACACTTAAACCTTAATATCAGTAAACACTAACATATTAAACACTATACAATAAACCCAAACAACAAACTTTAAAACACTAAACCCATACACCAAAATAACAAACCCTAAACCATGAAATTAATATACTAAACATTAAACCCTAAATCAATTTTAATAGCTTAATTTATAACTTAAATGAAAACTTCTATATTGTTTAGTTAACAATTTGTAACTTCTCATAATTAAGTAACTAAAATGAAACTTTCTCATAGCTTATAAGTGAATGTGTAGGTATTGCGAATAACCATTGAAATGAGGGGTTTTAAAGGTATTGAAATTGTATTCAAGCAGAACATTGATTATGTAGGTTATGTGAACTCTTTCTTTTTTTGCCCTAGTGTTGGAAAGGCATGATTATAGAGAGAGGCTAACTTAGCATTGGTCCCAGTCATGAGTTTCCTACTTCGTAAGTGGAAGTGGAAGTGGAAGTAGTAAAGTGACGAATATCAACTAGACGCATTGTTGGAGTTAACTTAAAAGACTAAACGAAACATTTATTAAGTAGAAATCCGATGGAATGATAGTGTTGTCAGGACCTCTTCTTTATATATCTTCTGAAGATTTCGTAGATCTGGTTAGTATGATGTGATGTTTAGACAATGAACTCCTATTCAAATAAGGTAGTTGGATAATCAAACTGGATGTATAATAATATATAATAAAGTTTTTTTAATGTGCGGCTTTATTACACTCCAATATTTAATAAGGCGGACCATATATCTTTTATAAAAAATAAATAAAAGCTTAATTAAAAGAGCAAAATTGCTGTAAAAGTAATAGCATATTTGTTAAATGTTAAGAAACTTGTAGCTGATTTTGGAAATTAGATAAATATTTGTAACTGTAGGAGTATACTTTAAATAGCTAAATAAAAAGTGTATCATCAAAACTTAAAGCATTTTGAAATAAGAAATAAATAAAAAATTGTTGCTGGCAGTGGAACAAGCCCTTGAAATTTATACCAACTAATCCATCCACTTCCTCTTCCAAGACGGTGAAATTTTGGTAGTGTTGGTAAATGGAAAGTATCGAAATCATTTTTTTGAAAAGGGGAATCGACTTTGGTTTTGAAAACGAAAATAAAACACAAGTCGCCACTAATCTTTTTTGATGAGGTGTGATCGGATCACCTTTGTTTTAATAAAATATTTTGGTTTACTAAAACGGCGTTTTTGGTCTACGAAATTCGAGAAAACGGATTCGGGAGTCGGTTACATGGAAGGAAGGATTAGCACCTTCGTCACGCCCAAAATTGGTACCAAATTGATTAATTAGTGTCTTAATGTCAAAAATTAAAAATTCGAAAAAGATTTTAAAAATACGATATCTTTTAAAAATATTTGAATTTTCTCGAATTAGATATTAAGATTCTCTCGCTCCGAAGGAATAAAACATCACATCCAACACGTTAGGACACGACAATTTAAATCCTCGAATCCAAGATCATCTTATGATTATCGAGACTTATGCATTAAAAATATCAAAAGGATATTCGATTATTTGGCCAAGCGAAAAATCGAAACCCAGCAAGTTAGGGCACGATTTCTCAGATCTCCAAATACAGAATATTGCCTTTATTTTGAAAGATTTTCGCTTTTGGATAATCACGAGTGTAACACTCAAAGACGTACATTGATTTTGTTTGAAATAGAATGAAACGATTTAAGTTAGACAAATATGTTGGGATTTAATTCACGAGGCGATAACATGAAATACAAATACACTAAGAGCATAGAACAATAATACAAGAACACAATATTATACAAGTGAATGACAATGTTTAAAAATACAAACAAGAGAGATATGATACATATGATGACAATAATCAAAACATACATCCTTTAAACATTAATCAAAGACAAAAGAATTGAATAATATACCTAATAATTTAAAAAGAAATAGTGTAAGGACAAATTAAAATTAACAAAATGTAAAACAATTTACAATGATAGTAAATGAGCTAAAATTGTGAAAAGAATTTTGAAGTCAATAATACCGAAACAAATTTTTATACAAGATAATATATATATATATATAAATTTGAGACAAATAATGGATATAGACAAAAGGGTAAAATGAATAATATAAAAAAACTTAATAAATAATAATAAAACATTTTAAAATGAACAAAATGGAGTTTAAAATAAGGTATATAAAATAATTTCAAATAATAAAATAATTTCAAATAATTAATACATGAAAACAAATTCAAAATAAAATACATGGAAAACCATTGAAATAAATAATATATATGTACATAAAACAATTTGAAATAATATAAGGTATAAAATGATTTAAAATAATAATAGATGGAAACTTAAAATAAATAATAAATCAATTGAAATAAATAATATATGGAAGATTTTAAAATAAATAATGTATAAAAAGGAGTCTTAAAATAAACAATATATATATATATATATATATATATATATATATATATATAAAAGGTTTAATAAAAGTAGTATATAAAACTTAAAATAAATAATAATAATAATACAAATTTTAAAGAAAATAAATAAATAAATAAACTCATTAAATAGGTCAAGGACTAAATTAAAAGGTGGACTGACATTCAAGGTATACATTCGAAATAAGGAAAAAGAAACCCATTAAGGACCAAAGTGAGACGCGTAGGAACTAGCGGGGACTAGGTGGGAAAATATTCCCTTGATCTCCTGCGCATGTTCAGCGTGTCAACCCAAGGGACCGAATTAAAAAAACACACGAAATTTGAGGGCCAAATCAAAATAAAAAAAAAAAAGAGAACATGGCCTGATCAAATGGCACTACAAAAGGGAAGGGCTAATCATGCAAATCTCCCTTTCAAGGCAAACACGCGGTTCTCCCCTTAAACGGTGCTGTTTCCTATCTTTATTAAAATCAAAATTTTTTTGTTTTGAAATCATTTTTTCAATGCTTCAGAAAAAAAATTCAAAAGCCTTCTCCTATTTTCTCTCAACTCTTTCGGTGATTGATCGGTCTTCCTCCGGTGTTAAATCGCACCACCATCGTACGATGGTGATGACCTTGAAGGTGGGTTTTAATGCCACTTTTGAGTCCGTGCGAGGCGAGTCTTAGCACTCGAACTCTCGAGAGGAAAACCCTTTTTCACTTTCGGTTTGGATTCGACAACGGAGAAGAGGCTCGACGACGACCCCTCCCGAAATTGAGTTTGTTTCCTTTTTCCTTTTATTATTATTGTAAAAATTTTCAAAAAGAAACAATAAGCAGATAAATAAAAGGAAATAAAAGTAACAATATATTATAAAAATGAAAGCGAAAATGTTAAAAAACAACCTTCTACTACTTTTTTGATTTCTAATAATTCGTCAAAAGTTAAGTAAAAAACTACAGATGATTCATTTCGGTTTTATAACCGATTTACAAAGATTCGATTTTGTTTTTTTCTATTTTATTTTCTTGTTATGCTTGTCATTTTCTTCTTTGCCGTGTGTTGTTGTGTGTCTTTGCTTCTCTCATGCAGTGTCATTGTTGTCACGAGGGTTTCTTGTGGTGGTCCTTTGGTTAGTGCGTGGTGGGGTAAGCGGATGGAAGGTCGGTGGTGGGGTTTATTCTTTGTTGTTCTTTGTTTCATCTTCTTTGTGGTGGGCTGATAAGTTGGGTTAGGGTTTTAGAAATTGGGTTTAATTTTGGGCTTGTAATTGGACAGTTTGGACTGTTTTATTTTGAGCTTATTTTGGGGTTTTAATTTAGTTTTTGAATTGGGCCAAAATTGGTCTATCACAGCTGCACCTCTTTTCTCGTTTTCGTGTAACGAGAATGGAGAAAGACTTTAAAAGGGATAATTTTTCCTAGTCTTGCCGAATCTTGACTACTTTGGTGCTTCTATTCTTCGAGTGGCCTCGCTTTGACCCACTACTGCAACTTCAAAGGTACAAGATTTGTAACTTCAACCTGCCCCACTATAACTTCAGGGGGATAAGGTTTGTGGTTTTAATCTGCTCTACTACAACTTCAGAGAGATAAGATTTGCTATCTTCAGTCTGCTCCACTGCATCTTCAAGGAGATAAGACTTGTGACTTCAGCCTGCTCTTCTGCAACCTCAGAGAGATAAGGTTTGATGTGATCTGCTCTATTGCAACCTTAGAGAGATAAGATCTAATTTATAGCTTTAATCTATTCTACTGCAATTTCAGGGAGATAAGAATTGTACTTTCAACCTACTCCACTGCAACTTCAGGGAGATAAGGAATGTCTTCCATCTATTCCACTGCAACTTCAGGGAGATAAGATTCGCCATGATAGATTTGATCTGACCCACTGTAACTTCAGAGGTATAGGGACTTGTAACTCATAACTTTAACTTGTTCCACTACAACTTCAGGGAAATAAGATTTGTATTTTCAACCTGCTCCACTGTAGCTTCAGGGAGATAAGGTTAATGGCTTCCATCTGTTCCACTGCAACTTCAGGGAAATAAGATCTGATATCTTCAGTCTGCTCCACTACAACTTTAGGGAGATAAGACTTGTATCTTCAACCTGCTCCACTGCAACTCCAGGGAGATAAGGTTTGTTTCGATCTGCTCTACTGCAACTTCAGAGAGATAAGATCCGTAATTTAGCTTCAATCTATTCCACTGTAACTTTAGGGAAATAAGATTTGCTATCTTCAGTCTGCTCCACTGCAACTTTAGGAAGATAAGACTTGTATCTTCAACCTGCTCCATTACAACTCCAGGGAGATAAGGTTTGTTTTGATCTGCTCTATTGTAACTTCAGAGAGATAAGATCAGTAATTTAGCTTCAATCATTCTCTCGCAACTTGGAAATAAGATCGATATCTTCAATCGCTCCCTTTGCTACTTGAGGAATAAGACTTGTATCTTCAACCTGCTCCACTGTAACTTCAGGGAGATAAAGTTTGTTTTGATCTGCTCTACTGCAACTTTAGATAGATAAGATCTATAATTCATAGCTTCAATCTATTACACTACAACTTCAGGGAAATAAGATTTGCTATCTTCAGTCTGCTCCACTGCAACTTTAGGGAGATAAGACTTGTAACTTCAACATGCCCTACTGCAACTTCAGGGAGATAAGGTTTGTCATGATCTACTCTACTGCAACTTCAGAGAGATAAGATCTATAATTTTTAGCTTCAATCTGTTCCACTGTAACTTTAGGGAAATAAGATTCGCTATCTTCAGTCTGCTTCACTACAACTTCAAGGAGATAAGACTTTCTCTGGTAAATTCAATCCGACCTACTGCAACTTCAGATGTATAGGATTGATCATTTTAATCCTCTCCACTGCAACTTCAGAGAGATAGGATTAATTATCTTCAGTCTGCTCCACTACAACTTCAGGGAGATAAGACTTTCTCTAGTAAATTCAATCCGACCTACTGCAACTTCAGAAGTATATGATTCATCATTTTAATCCGCTCCACTGCAACTTCAGAGATATATGATTAACTATCTTTAATCTGCTCCACTGCAACTCCAGGAAGGCAAGATTTGTAATTTGTAGCCTCAATCAATCTTGCTACACCGTCCTCTAAGGGACATAAGGTGTAAAATCGATTTCTTGGGCCTATGCTTATGTCAAAATAATTAGGACGGCATGATCGTAATGAATCAAATGCTCCTAACTAGATGTGTTATGAATGATATAAGAATGCAAAAATGAGAATGATCCCCTTTTTTAAAAGTATAATGTTTAGGATGCAATTATAGGAATGAGTCAAATCTCTTAACTAAATGATATTATGGATGACATTTGCATGAATGCAGAATATCATGAGAATGTATAATGATTAGGATGCAATGATTGGAATGAATCAAATGCTCCTAACTAAATGATATTATGGATGACATTTGTCATGAGAATGATCCTTTTTATTATTTAAGGCGTCATTGCTCGTTGTCTATCAGAGTTTTATTGCTGACGTATTACGCTGCTATCTCGTTCGGCTGGTACCTTTGCCAAAAACTCAAAGAAATAATCATATTTTGCTCAAATGACTTGCCCCAATGTAACTTCAAGGTCCATTCCATGGTACCTATGGGACTTTAAGGCTTATACCATCTTCAGACCCTCTCACTGCAATTCGGGGTATAGGATCTGTGTCATCTTCATCCCACTACGAATCAAGGGTATAGAATTTGTATCATCTTCAATTCATCCCACTGTGACTCAAGGGTATAGAATTTGTATCATCTTCAATCTATCCCACTGCGACTCAAAGGTATAGAATTTGTAACTTATTCAATCATTTTGGTCTGCCACACCTTCCATTCACTGGGTGTCATGACCAGATGTATATACATGATATTTGCATGAATGCAGAGTATCATTTTCCTTTTCCTGAGAATGATCCCCTTATACACTTGGGTTGACATTGTTCGTTATTTGTCGAGGTTGTATCACCGATGAAATGTCTCGTCTTTTTGTTCAACCAATAAAAAGTCCAAAGAGATAATCATCTTTCTCCAATATTTCCAAACCTTAGGCTTGGTGAATTCTAAACAACAATCTTGTTTCAGGTTCTTTTATTATTTAGAAGCTTCCAAAGTAATATATGAAACTCCTTTTATGAAAGTATTGTTAGTCCACTAATCGTTATTTCAATTCAAAATGCTTGAAAAGGATCATAATGATGGACAAAATGGAAATTTATTAAAAGCAAAGCTCAAAATGAATAAATTAATCAAGATATCAAATTTTGAAAAAGTACAAAATGAGAATGAATTAATCAAGATAACAAATGGAATTTATTGGAAGCGTATCTTGAAAAGAATAAAGTAATCAAAGGTAGCAAATTCAATATGGAATATGGGTAAGATGAAAACTAGGTGCCCCAGATATCGCAGCCTGAGCTTCTATGTACGAACCTCTTGAGGACTATTTTGAGTTTAATATATGTTTAGTGGATCCGGAGTACTTTTTCGATGCCCCAAAACGTAGCATATTTCTTCATTGTTAGTTCAGGAATATCAAGACCACTGTATGCCCCACTTTTGATCAAAATTCGATCTGCCCTTTTCAGGTTTTCAACTCAAATCCCCTTTGGTCTCAAAGCGCCCTTTGCGGGTTTTCGCCTTGGCCTCTCATTTTTCTTCTTTTTCTTTCTTTTCCTTTTTTATTTATTTTTTAATAAAATATTTCTTGATTTGAACTCATAGGATTAGGCAAGTCCTTGTTATCCCCCTCGGTCAAAATCAATGCTTTTCTAAAGAAGGCCTTCTTCACTGCATAAGGTTATTCTCGGTTTGACATCCACCTTCCTTTGAAGTCATTTTGTATGGGAAGAATCTTTTCCAAAACTAGGCCTCCTTCATGGAATTCTCTAGGGCGAACCTTCTTTTTGTAGGCCCGTATCATTTGCTTTTGGTACACTTGACCGTGAGGATGGCCCTTAGCCTCTTTCTTCAATTAGGTTCAACTGATCAGATCGGGATTCGATCTACTCTACTTCATCTGACTTCAACTCTGATAAAACTCAGAGAGAAGGAATCTTAACTTCAATGGGCCAAACCGCCTCTATTTCGTAAATTAATAAGAAAAACGTTGCCCCAATAAGGGTCCTAATAGACGTTCGACAAGCACAGATACCAATCTTCACGAGTCTCAATCTTTTTTGGCGATCTTTTTTTTTACCGTTCATTTTGAGGCGATACGGTATTTAATCTTGAACAGACTATAAACTTCTGATGTCAAGCTGTTGTTCAAATCGTCAGATATGATCCATTTTGGGATTCTATACCAACATATAATTTGCTGACTGTCAACTTTGCGGCATCGGCATATGAAGCAGCCTCCGCCAACTTGGTGAAGTAATTGATGACCACTAATATGAATCGATACCTGTCAGAAGCTTTTGGCATGTTTGGCCTGCTGCCATCCATGCCCCACATAAAGAAAGTCATAGATTCTACTTATTCTTTGGAAGGTGGGATTTGTTTCTTATCTTATTATACCATCCTTAACAAATTAGGAAATGATCTACAGTCTCGGTCATTTTCAAAGTCCTGAGATCCCTCTAGACATATATCTTGCTCAAAAGTAGACTCTGAGTCAGTAGCAGCGTGGCTCATGTCGTTGATATCTAGGGACTTGTTGTAGGTACGAAAGAATATTCAAAGGAAAAATGAATCTAAGAATAATTATTTATGTGGTATGAACACGACTGAAATAAATGAATAAAAGAATATTTGCTCAAAGTGAGACACAAAAATGCATTTTCATTGAAATAAAGATTTTGGACACAAGCCTATTTCACAAAAGGACTCTTATTACCTCTAGGCTTAAGGCAAGAAGCGTGTTTTGAATGTTACTCTAAATTAATTCTAAAAACACAGGGATCTCTTCCATAGTCCCATTGTTCAAAACTCTTCCAAGTATGTAAGGGATTGGAAACTTTTATTCCCCAGTTCCCTCTTCGAATGTGTCATTCAGATTCCCCGATATTCCTTCGGGCTCTCGTCTTATTTAAGGCATTGCAACTCTTTTGCCCCTACTTTCAACTATTGCATTTATTGCTTTGTCAGATCGATTAAAGTTTTGAAGAATCGTCGAACTTCAAAATTTGCCTTTCAATGAACCTTTTGACCAACTTCTTGAAAGGAAGGAAGTTTTCTATTGAATGCCTGTAATCCCTACATGATACTCACATTTAGCTTTTGCGTCATACCATTTGGGGTATAGGGGCTACATTGGTTTTGGGTGGTAAGGAGACACCATGTGGGCATCAAACAGATTTTGGTACAACTCCCTATTCTTCATGGGGATGGGAGTGAACTGGAGTTTTTTCGAGTTTGATTTTGGATTGGGCTCTTGTCTTAGGGAGGCCTGATAGCTGGTAGCTACTGTCTTTGGCTGGCTTACCGTAATCGGCTTCAATTACCCTTGTTATACTTACTCGTATTATTCACTTCTTTTTCTCTCTTCTTCAGGGCCCTTAAGGTCCATTCTCCCTTTTTCTTTGTTTTGACTAAGCCATGTACCATAGGATTGACTCGATCATCCCCCGAATTAAAACATGAACCCATTAGGAACTTCAACGATGCCGAGGTATCAGTCTGATATAGGGATTTGATAATAACAGGTACCCCTTGCGAATGCGTGTTTGGTTGGACTAGGACACTCATTGGAGTAAAATATGGGGAATAGATAAGGTCCTCATTATCGCTCCCATTGTTGACCACAGGGTTTTTCCTTTCTTCAAGCCTTCCAGCTAGTAACTGGGTTAACTGGCCCAACATATTCATTTGAAATTCTAGCATTTGTTCCCGCATCTCTTGTTGAATATTGGGCAATTGCTCCTGCATCTGTATTTGCATTTTCTCTATTCTTTCCAACCTTTGTTCCATGTTTTCCAGGTTAACTGAAATAATTTTACCTAATTAGGGTTCTTTTTGAAAATCTAATGTAAATAATGCTATACAATGTAGATGCATGGAATGAATGCAAAAGAAAGGAAGGCGTTAATTCTGAATTCAATTCCATTAGAACAACTTTTCTAAAAAAAAATTCTTTACATAAAACGGATTACATATACGACTTTTCCCTCGTACTCTCGGTGAAGAAATCGATCTTGTCCTTCATATCCGGACACTATGGTCAAATCTTGCTAATTTTCCCAAAGATGTCTCTATCGTCTTCTTTTTTCTTGATCCATGTCACGACCCATTGCTCACTCATCCCCGTAATGCTCATTAACTCCATTTAAAAGAGTTGAGAAGTGACGGCTCTCGAATAATCCTTGTTGGCTTGAATCCTTGGGCAATGAAGCAAAGTCTTGTTTTCCTCCGCGAACTATCAGTCTTCTTTCGTTGTGTTTACTTGGACCCTATTCGAATGGCCATACTATATTCCACTATATCAAGAAGTTCGTTTTCCTATGACAAGCTCTTCTATTTAGCAATCGGATATGAATCAACACCTCCTTTCTAAGATGATGCGATGCAATGCAATGCAATCATAAACAAAACAAAACACGTTAGCACAAGAAAAATAAACAGCAAAATAGATTACCTAAATGGGTGACCACTAGGGTTTGGCACGGCTCTACTTAAGGCCGGCTCTTAAGGCTCATTATATGCGGTTCAGTTCTAAAGAGAGGTACCCGAACCAGTATGTAACACCCCAAACCCGGCCCAAACAATACAACCAGATCTGGTATGTCACTAAGGAAATTTTGTAAAACATGTCGCATTTTAGGAAAAACATTTTGGTAAAGTTTAACCTTTTATTAGGAAAATTTTATAATTTATAGTTTTAAATAAAATATGCCTTTATGAATTAAAACCCAAATTTAAATACATGCCTTAGTTCAATTAAAAATAAAAATTTAAATAACTAAAAGTAATAAAAGCCGTAATAAAACAAAATATAAACGGTGGCCCATGGCCTTATTACAAAGAGATTTAAAATCCATTAAATAAGAATATAAAATAATAACTAGAGTCTTTTTTTTGGATCCAAATGTTCTTTTGCATGACCACCTTGCGCTCCTCTCCACCCGGTCAGATGCACTAAATGCTACGAAATGTTAATTAATTGGTTGAGTCATGAGACTCGGTGTGCAACCCTCATGCACCATTAGATTTGGGCCTTAGCCCCATAAAACTAAAATAATCAGAATTAATATACATAATAAAAATAATATGCAAGCCCAACCAAAATCCTAGGTTTCCATCCACTACCGCCCGTATCGACCATTCACACCATTGGGGATTTCTACAATCAACCTACACACTTACTACGCCTTGATAGCGGTTGTCTTTGCTCATCATCGAGATCATGGCGTAGCCACTACAATGAGATCATGGCAAAAGCGCTACAGCAGATCACGGTAAAAATCGCTACAACAGATCACGGTAAAAGCCGCTACAATAGATCACGGTGAAAACCACTACAACATATAACTTCCTCCTTTCATCAAACCCAACCTATGCAATCACATAAAATCAATATACTTATATCGTTTAATTAGAACATTCACTAACCTGATGATTTGTTTTTACCCTCTTTGGGTTTCCTCTATTATGCCTGGATTTCGGCATTTATCAAAACATATAAGACTTATAATCTTATATTAATCAAACAGATCTAGATGGTGGGAAAGTGTTACACAACTGATATCGCGAAATCCAATATTCTTAGTCGATATCCTTGTTATCCCGATCTACAACTTTGCTCAAAAAGCCGAAAAGATATGAAAATAGGGCCTCTCCTATTTTCGGCCATAGTTAGTGTTTTACCCAATTTCATATATTTAAAAATAAACAAATCTCCTTACCTTGAAATCTCGAAGGTAACATGATTTGAGTGTTACCGAACTACAACTTAGAGATCTATGCGATTGGCCCCATTACAGATCCTGGAATGCCAAAAAAGAAAGAAAAACACAAGATTAATTCCATATGGCCATCGGCTATGGCCTCCAAAAGCCGAAAAAGGATCAAAAGAAAACCCAAATCGTTACTTACCCTATAGAAGATTTTGGCTATCCCTTGTAGAAAGATTAAACAACAAGTAGAAGATGAGAGATCTAGAAGTTTACGCTTTTAAGGAAATCCCGGAAAAATGAACTAGATGTGTTTTTGACTTTTAAAAGAATTGAATGGAGTTTCGATTTTGGCTTAGGAAAAGTAAACAAAGAGAGCCTTAGAAATTCCGACTAGGAAGTAATTTCCAACAGAATAAGAAAAGAAAAGTTTCGACAACAGAGAATGAGAGAAAAGAATAGGGTTCAAATGCCAGAATTGAAGAGATCCTATCCCTATTTAAAGAGAATTTCAGCACCCAAATATATACTAAAATAAATAAATAAATAAATAAATAGAATAAAACTACACTCCCTAATCGACTCAAACTTATCATCAATTAAATTCCTTTATTATCACTATATTTTATCTTCAATCCCCATCCAAAAATTCCATTACTAGCCAAAAATTCCATTCTTTGGGTGTTTCGGTCCACTTCAACCACCTTCCCCATGCCTGCAGCAAAATAAGAAATTATTGTGCACAAGGCAACTCGAACCCAAGACCTCCAAGCACAACCACACGCTACCAGCCACTACACCAAAACTCTTCTTGTAATATGTTTCATTCTCAACTTCTTTTAAGGCCTATTTCACAGTGACCAAATCATCCAAAGAAATCCCAAAAATATTCGACAACACCGGGAGTCGAACCTCCAACCTTCTCACTATGGTACACGCCCCTTGCCACTGTGCCGCGTATTTTATTTGAGTCATATTTGCTTCCCAATTAATTATCAACTTTTATTCCGTGCTCTAGGTTTACTTAAAAAAACCCAACATTTCGTGCACAATGTGACTAGAACCTTGCTCCCCTCTCCTGCTCTAACGCCTTTGCCACTAGGCCAAACATTTCCTTGTATCATGAAACAGCCCCAACTAATTATAAGGACTAAGCTCTGGCCTTCATACTAACATATGCGAAATAAAAATTTTTGCCATACCCAAGACTTAAACTTTTGACCTCCGGTTTATTTGAAGCATACAAGCCACCGGACCACCTACTTCCTTGTGATATTTTTAACCCAACAATATTTTAAAAGCCTTATGACTAACCACCAACCTCCTAAAAATTAAACTAAACATGCAATAATAATTTTTTTAAAAGAAAATGTTCATTCAAACTTTTCATGATAAAATAATTTATTTACATTTGAATAATATTTTAAGAAAAATTAACTATTTAAATGTATTAGTGACATTATAAAAGTAGAGGGACAAACTATGTAAAAGAAAGTAAAGCATATAAATCAAATCCCCAAATTTTAGCATAATCTAGGGTCAATTTAAAATTGACCATTATCTTATTTTAGTATAAACCACATATTAATTTTTTTAGTACATTCAAATTATATATACTCATATTGTATATTAACGAAAATTTAACGATAGAAATTAATATTATAAAAATATAAGAACTAAATTATATTAAAATATAAAAATTAAATCGAGAATAATAGAAAAATTAATATTTCTAAATTATAACCGTTCATCACACTAATAACATAAATAAAATAATTAATTATATGACAAGGACAAAATTATGGAAAATATTTGATAAATTGATGCATAAATTGACTACATAGAGTTTAATATTATGCCACATTAAATTTTATTATAATTCAGTTAATATATTTAAAAGGGAGGAAAAATTAGTATACAATAATTACACATTAATCTAAATCAAACAATAATTTCAAGTTTTTTTTTACAACAAAGTCCATTCTCTCGCTTGACGAACCCACTTATTCTAGGCCCAAATTAGGGGTGTTACAATTCTACCCTCCTTAAAGAAATTTAGTCCTCGAAATTTCCAACTAACAATAATCATACTACCTCGTCTCACTACCATGCTTTATTGTGCACTCCAATTCTAAACCCAAAATAAACACTTAGTATTCTATGGTAGAGTACGCACTTGGTATTCACATCTAGGCGTCCTCGTTCCCTTGTACTCATGCTATCGATTCGCATTTATCTGATTAAAAATTTTATGAATTATTGGTTTTCTTCCTTGATTATCCACAGACGGTTTATGATTAGTAGTTTTAAGAGTGGTTTTTTCGAATTCTAACCTATCTACAGTTTTCAGTCTTCCTAATTCTAGGAATCATGCACATTCAACATTCATACACACCCACATACAAGTAGCATCCATCACCTAAGGGTTTTTCATCATTTCACTACCCAAGTGTATTTTCATAATTTTAACCTCTGAGGGTATTTTGATAATTTTGCAAATCCGGGGTATTTCGATAATTTTGTAAATCAGAGGTGTTTTGGTAATTTTTCAAATCAAGGGTAATTTTTACGAATCAAGAGTAATTTGGTGATTTCAAAACTAAGGTTTACTTTAGGGTTTTACAAAGCAGGTGTTGGTCCTTTTGGGGTTTTAATTATAAGTTTTGGCACATCAACACGTCTTCATGGTTAGGGTGAGCAGTCACTACGCACTGGTAGGATTTCGTGAAGAGGAGGTGAGTCACTAGGATTGCTTAAATACCAAGCTCTCCTGTATCCACTCCTAGACATGCGTATGCTGTTGCCACACCCAAACTTCGTGACTAGTTCACGAGATTTGTTTGATAAATTAAGTCTTATGGAATTTAAGAAGTTGTTTAAGCTAGGCCTAAAGTCCATCAAGTCTAATTTAAAATAATCTCTTACGAAGCCCATCAAGCCCCATATATATATATATATATATATATATATATATGAAAGGTTGAATACTTACAGCGGACTTGGTAGAGCAGCAGTGCCATCTTGAGGTAACAAACTGTTATCATTTTAAAAAAAAACAACATGCATGCTTCAAAAACCCATCTTTAGAAAATGTTTTGAGCCCAAAAAACCCAAAGTCGAGTTTTGAACCGGACTCGATACCAATTTGTAACACCCCAAACCCGCCCAAACACTACAATCGGATCGGTATGTCACTAAGGAAATTTTGTAAAACATGTCGCATTTTAGGAAAAACATTTTGGTAAAGTTTAACCTTTTATTCGGGAAAATTTTATAATTTATAGTTTTAAATAAAATATGCCTTTATGAATTAAAACCCAAATTTAAATACATGCTTTAGTTAAATTAAAATAAAAATTTAAATAACTAAAAGTAATAAAAGCCCGTAATAAAACAAAATATAAGCTGGTGGCCCATGGCCTTATTACAACAGATTTAAAATCTATTAAATAAGAATATAAAATAATAACTAGAGTCTTTTCTTTGGATCCAAATGTTCTTTTGCATGGCCACCTTGCGCTCCTCTCCGGCCGGTCCGATGCACTAAATGCTACGAAATGTTAATTAATTGGTTGAGTCATGAGACTCGGTGTGCAACCCTCATGCACCATTAGATTTGGGCCTTAGCCCACAAAACTAAAATAATCGAATTAATAAACATAATAAAAATAATACACAAGCCCAACCCAAATCCTAGGTTTCCATCCGCTACACGCCTCGTACCGACCATTCACACCATTGGGGATTTCTACAATCAACCCACACCGCTTCTGCGCCTTGATGGCGGTCATCTTGCTCATCATCGAGATCATGGCGTAGCCACTACACATGATCACGGCAAAAGTCGCTACAACAGATCACGGTAAACCCGCTACAACAGATCACGGTAAAAATCGCTACAACAGATTACGGTGAAAACCACTACAACATATAACTTCCTCCTTTCATCAAATCCAACCCATGCAATCACATAAAATCAATATACTTATATCATTTAATCAGAACATTCACTAACCTGATGATTTGTTTTTACCCTCTTTGGGTTTCTCTATTATGCGAATTTGGCATTTATCAAAACATATAAGACTTATAATCATATATTAATCAAACAAATCTAGATGGTGGGAAAGTGTTACAACGATATTACGAAATCCAATATTCTTAGTCGATATCCTTGTTATCCCGATCTACAACTTTGCTCAAAAGCGGAAAGATGTGAAAATAGGGCCTCTCTATTTTTACCATAGTTAGTGTTTTACCCAATTTCATATATTTAAAATAAACAAATCTCCTTACCTTGAAATCCGAAGGTAACACGATTTGAGTGTTCTTGAACTACAACAGAGATTTATCGATTGGCCCCTACGGATCCGGAATCTGAAAAGAAAGAAAAACACAAGATTAATTCCATATGGCCATTCGGCTATGGCCTCCAAAAGCGAAAAAGGATCAAAAGAAAACCCAAATCATTACTTACCCTATAGAAGATTTGACTATCCCTTGTAGAAAGATTAAACAGCAAGTAGAAGATTAGAGATCTAGAAGTTTTGGCTTTTAAGGAAATCCGAAAAATGAACTAGATGTGTTTTTGACTTTTAAAAGAATTGAATGGAGTTTGATTTTGGCTTAGGAAAAGTAAACAAAGAGAGCCTTAGAAATTTAAGCTAGGAAGTAATTTCAACAGAAGAAGAAAAGAAAAGTTTCGACAACAGAGAATGAGAGAAAAGAATATGATTCAAATGCCAGAATTGAAGAGATCCTATCCCTATTTAAAGAGAATTTCGACACCCAGATATATACTAATAAATAAATAAATAAATAAATAGAATAAACCTACACTCCCTAATCGACTCAAACTTATCACCAATTAAATTCCTTTATTATCACTAAATTTTATCTTCAATCCTCATCCAAAAATTCCATTACTAGCCAAAATCCAATTTGAATTATATTCAAATTGCCTTCCCTGAACAATGACCATTCTTTGGGTGTTTGGTCCACTTCAACCACCTTCCCCACTGCTGACAAAATAAGAAATTATTGTGCACAAGGCAACTCGAACCCAAGACCTCCAAGACAACCACACGCTACCAGCCACTGCACCAGAACTCTTCTTGTGATATGTTTCATTCTCAACTTCTTTTAAGGCCTATTTCATAGCGACCAAATCATCCAAAGAAATCCCAAAAACATTCGACAACACCGAGAGTCAAACCTCCAACCTTTTCACTATGGTACACGCCCCTTGCCACTGCGCCGCGTATTTTATTTGAGTCATATTTCCTTCCCAATTAATTATCAACCTTTATTCCGTGCTCCAGGTTTACTTAAAAAAAACCCAACATTTCACGCACAATGCGACTAGAACCTTGCTCCCCTCTCCTGCTCCTAACGCCTTTGCCACTGGGCTAGGCGTTTCCTTGTGTCATGAAACAGCCCCAACTAATTATAAGGCCTAAGCTCTGGCCTTCATACTAACATATGCGAAATAAAAATTTTTGCCATACCCAAGACATGAACTTTTGACCTCCAGTTTATTTTAAACTCCATAAGCCACCAGACCACCTACTTCCTTGTGATATCTTTTAACCCAACAATATTTTAAAAGCCTTATGACTAACCACCAACCTCCCTAAAAATTAAACTAAACATGCAATAATAATTTTTTTTAAAAGAAAATGTCCATTCAAACTTTTCATGATAAAATAATTTATTTCTGTTTGAATAATATTTTTAAGAAAAATTAACTATTTAAATGTATTATTGACATTATAAAAGTAGAGGGACAAACTATGTAAAAGAAAGTAAAGCATATAAATCAAATCCCCAAATTGTAGCATAATCTAGGGTCAATTAAAATTGACCATTATCTTATTTTAGTATAAACCACATATTAATTTTTTTAGTACATTCAAATTATATATATACTCATATTGTATATTAACGAAAATTTAACGATAGAAATTAATATTATAAAAATATAAGAACTAAATTATATTAAAATATAAAAATTAAATCGAGAATAATAGAAAATTAATATTTCTAAATTATAACCGTTCATCACACTAATAACATAAATAAAATAATTAATTATATGACAAGGACAAAATTATGGAAAATATTTGATAAATTGATGCATTAATTGACTACATAGAGTTTAATATTATGCCACATTAAATTTTATTATAATTCAGGTTAATATATTTAAAAGGGAGGAAAAATTAGTATACAATAATTACACATTAATCTAAATCCAAACAATAATTACAAGTTTTTTTTTTTACGACAAAGTCCATTCTCTCGCCACACGAACCCACTTATTCTAGGCCCAAATTCAGGGTGTTACACAGTAGATTCCTCAATCCTCACCCATTATAGGCTCATACGGACCGAGTTCAGTTCAGGGGAATACATTTCCCTATGGCTGCACGGAGATGAAAAGCTCATAGAGACATAGGTACAGATGCATCACGAAAGTGATCCACTATCCTGCACGGAGGTGAAAACCTCACGAAGGAGTAGCTTCTCACTCCCACTTAAAAGGGACAAAAACCAAAAGGTCTTTATGCAATATGATGCAAGACTCGTATCACAAAATTATGAAATAACAATACAAACAAATGCAATAATAGAATCGTAATTTTTCAAATCATATTTTCAATTTTCGATAACAAGACAGAAAATAATCAATTTTATGGCTCGACTCTTTTATGTCCCCAGTGGAGTCGTCAAGTTGTCGAAACCATTTTTTTTGAAAAGAGGAATCGACTTTGGTTTTGAAAACGAAAATAAAATGCGAGTCGCCACCAATCTTTTTTGATGAGGTGTGATCAGATCACCTTTGCTTTAATAAAACATTTTAGTTTACTAAAACGGTGTTTTTGGTTTACGAAATTCGAGAAAATAGGTTTGGGAGTCGGTTACGTGCAAGGAAGGATTAACGCCCTCGTCAAACCCAAAATTGGTACCAAATTGATTAATTAGTGTCTTAATGTCAAAAATTGAAAATTTGAAAAAGATTTTAAAAATACGATCTTTTTTAAAAATATTTGAATTTTCTCGAATTGGATATTAAGATTCTCTCGCTCCGAAAGAATAAAACATCACATCCAGTACGTTAGGACACGAAAATTTAAATCCTCGATTCCAAGATCATCTTATGATTCCCGAGACTCATGCATTGAAAATATCAAAAGGATATTCGATTATTTGGCCAAGCGAAAAATCGAAACCCAGCACGTTAGGGCACGATTTCTCGGATCTCCAAACACAGAATATTGCCTTTATTTTTAAAGATTTTCGCTTTTGGAGAATCACGAGTGTAACACTCAGAGACATACATTGATTTTGTTTGAAATAGAATGAAACGATTTAAGTTGGATAAATATGTTGGAATTTAATTCACGAGGCGATAACATGAAATACAAATACACTAAGAGCATAGAACAATAATACAAGAACTCAATATTATACAAGTGAATGACAATGTTTAAAAATACGAATAAGAGAGATATGATACATATGATGACAATAATCAAAACATACATCATTTAAACATTAATCAAAGACAAAAGAATTGAATAATATACCTAACAATTTAAAAAGAAATAGTGTAAGAACAAATTAAAATTAACAAAATGTAAAACAATTTACAATGATAGTAAATGAACTAAAAATGTGAAAAAGAATTTTGAAGTCAATAATATCGAAACAAATTTTTATACAAGATGATATATATATATATATATATATATATATAAATTTAAGACAAATAATATACATACACAAAAGGTTAAAATGAATAATATAAAAAAACTTAATAAATAATAATGAAACATTTTAAAATGAACAAAATGGAGTTTAAAATAAGGTATATAAAATAATTTCAAATAATAAAATAATTTCAAATAATTAATACATGAAAACAAATTCAAAATAAAATACATGGAAAACCATTGAAATAAATAATATATATATGTACATAAAACAATTTGAAATAATATAAGGTATAAAATGATTTAAAATAATAATACATGGAAACTTAAAAATAAATAATAAATCAATTGAAATAAATAATATATGGAAGATTTTAAAATAAATAATGTATAAAAAAGAGTCCTAAAATAAACAATATATATATATATATAAAAGGTTTAATAAAAGTAGTATATAAAAACTTAAAATAAATAAATAAATAATAATAATAATAATAATAATAATAATAATACAATTTTAAGAAAATAAATAAATAAATAAACTCATTAAACAGGTCAAAGACTAAATTAAAAGGTGGACTGACATTCAAGGTATACATTAGAAATAAGGAAAAAGAAACCCATTAAGAACCGAAGTGAGATGCGCAGGAACTAGCGGGGACTAGGTGGGAAAATATTCCCTTGATCTCCTGCGCATGTTCAGCGTGACAACTCAAGGGACTGAATTAAAAAAACACAAAATTTGAGGGCCAAATCAAAATAATAAAAAAAGGGAACATGGCCTGATCAAATTGCACTACAAAAGAGAAGGGCTAATCATGCAAATCTCCCTTTTAAGGTAAACACGTTGTTCCCCCCCTTAAATGGCGCCGTTTCCTATCTTTATTAAAATCAAAAATTTTTTGTTTTGAAATCATTTTTTCAATGCTTCAGAAAAAAAAAAATTCAAAAGCATTCTCCTATTTTCTCTCAACTCTTTCAGTTGATCGATTAGTCTTCCTCCGGCGTTCGTCGCACCACCACCACACTTTTGGTGGTGACGACCTGTGAAGGTGGGTTTAATGCCTACATTTACGAGTCCGTAGGAGGCGAGTCTTAGCATTCGAACTCCCGAGAGGAAAACCCTTTTTCACTTAGGTTTGGATTTGACAACGGAGAAGAGGCTCGACGACGACCCCTCCCGGAGTTCGGGTTCATTTCCTCTTCCCTTTTATTATTATTGTAAAAATTTTCAAAAAGAAACAATAAGCAGATAAAAAAGGAAATAAAAGTAACGATATATTATAAAAATGAAAGCGGAAATGTTAAAAAATAACCTTCTCTTGCTTTTTTGATTTCTAATAATTAGTCAAAAGTTAAGTAAAAAACTACAGATGATTCATTTCAATTTTTATAACCGATTTACAAAGATTCGATTTTTTTTTCTATTTTATTTTCTTGTTATGCTTGTTGTTTTCTTCTTTGTCGTGTGTTGTTGCGTGTCTTTGCTTCTCTGTGTAGGTGTAAACAACATGCTGAGGTCTGGCAGCGATCCTTTGGCTAATCTTGGCGTGGTGGGGTAGGCATATGGAAGGTCGGCGGTTTGAAATTTCTTCTTGTTGTCATTGTTTCATCTTCTTTGTGGTGGGCTGATAAGTTGGGTTAGGGTTTTAGAAATTGGGTTTAATTTTGGGCTTGTAATTGGACAGTTTGGACTATTTTATTTTGAGCTTATTTTGGGTTTTTAATTTAGTTTTTCAATTGGGTTTTTAATTGTAGTCTTATCTTCCTAAGATGGCAAGGAAGTAGACTGAAGATTTCAAATTTTGTTCCCTCGAGATAACAGTAGTGGAGCAGATCAAGGATGACCAGTTCTATCTCCCTGAGCAGCAGTGGAGTAGGCTGAAGATTGCAGATCTTGTCTCCCTAAGTTATAGTAGAGTAGATTGAAGATAGCAGATCTTGCCTTTTTGAGCGAAGTAGATTGAAGATACCAGTTTGGCATCCCTGAGCTTGCAGTGAAGTAGATTGAAGATAGCAGATCTTGCCTTCCTAAGCGAAGCGGATCGAAGATACCAATTTGGCATCCTTGAGTTTGCAGTGGAACAAATTGAAGATAGCAGATCTTGCCTTCCTAAGCGAAGCGGATAGAAGATACCAATCTAGCATCCCTGAGTTTGCAGTGGAGCAGATTGAAGATAGCAGATCTTTCCTTCCTGAGCGAAGGAGATCGTAGATACTAGTCTGGCATCCTTAAGTTTGCAGTGGAGTAGACCAAAGATAGCAGATCTTGCCTTCCTAAGCGAAGCGGATCGAAGATACCAGTCTAGCATCCCTGAGTTTGCAGTAAAGCAGATTGAAGATAGCGGACCTAAATTCTTATCTCTTTGAGGTTCCAACGTAGTAGGTCGAAGCTACAAATCCCTTCTCCTTAAAATCCTCATTTCCTTGAAGTTTCAGCAGAGAAGATTGAGGTTACGAATCTCCTCTCCCTGAATTCTTATCTCCTCGAAGTTCCAGTGGAGGAGGTTGAGGCTACAAATCCCTTCTTCCTGAGTTTACATGGAGGATCAATCCTTATTTCTTTGAAGTTTCAGCAGAGAAGATTGAGGTTACGAATCTCTTCTCCCTGAATTCTTCTCTCCTCGAAGTTTCAGTGGAGTAAGTTGAGGCTACAAATCCCTTCTCCTGAGTTTACATTGAGGATCAATCCTTATTTCTTTAAAGTTTTAGCAGAGAAGATTGAGGTTACGAATCTCTTCTCCCTGAATCCTTCTCTCCTCAAAGTTTCAGTGGAGTAGGTTAGGCTACAAATCCCTTCTCCCTGAGTTTACATTGAGGATCAGTCCTTATTTCTTTGAAGTTTTAGCAGAGAAGATTGAGGTTATGAATCTTTTCTCCCTGAATTCTTTTCTCCTCGAAGTTCCAGTGGAGTAGGTTGAGGCTACAAATCCCTTCTCCCTGAGTTTACATTAAGGATCAATCCTTATTTCTTTGAAGTTTCATTAGAGAAGATTAAGGTTACGAATCTCTTCTCCCTGAATTCTTCTCTCCTCGAAGTTCCAGTGGAGTAGGTTGAGGCTACAAATCCCTTCTCCCCGAGTTTACAACGAGGATCAATCATTATTTCTTTAAAGTTTCAGTAGAATAGATTGAGGTTACAAATCTCTTCTCCCTAAATTCTTCTCTCCTCGAAGTTCCAGTGGAGTAGGTTGAGGCTACAAGTCTCTTCTCCCTGAGTTCACATTGAGGATCAGTCCTTATTTCTTTGAAATTTCAGCGGAGAAGATTGAGATTACAAATCTCTTCTCTCTGAATTTTTTTATTTCCTTCAAGTTTCAATGGAAAAGATCGAAGCTACAAATCTCTTCTCCCTGAAATTACATTGGAGCTAGTGAAGCCATCAAACCTCATCTCCCTGAAATTACAGTGGAGCAGGTTGAAATTACCAATTCTCATCTCGTAGAAGTTCCAATAGAGAATATTGAAGTTACAAATCTCTTCCCCTTGAAATTACATTTAAGCGGATCAAAGCAGATACTTCTGAAGTTGGAGTGGGTTGGAGTGAGGCTACTTGAAGAATAGAAGCACCAAAGAAATCAAGATTCGGTGAGACTAGGCAAAATTGGCCCTTTTTAAAGTCTTTGCTTCATTCTCGTTACACGACAACAAGCAAAGAGGGGTAGCTGTAATGGCCAATTTTAGCCCAGACCCAAAAATAAACAGAAATGAAAACCCAAAATAAATTTTAATAGTCCATTATTTAGAGTCCAATTACTAAACTAAAATCCAAACCCAATTACAAATCAACCCAGTTACAAACCCTAGCCCATTAACAGAAAAGGAAAACAGCAGCAAACCCTAGCCTCAAGCTGTGCGCCACCGACCTTCCGCATGCCTCTACCACCACTGTCTTCAGCCGTCGCTACTCATGGCCCCTCCGCACGCGCCTTTGACACCTGCAAGGAAAAGAGAAGCACACAACAACACAAAACAAAGGGCAAAACGACAAACAACAGAAAAACAAAACGAAAACGGACAAGAAAAGAATCTGTAAACTCGGTTATAAACAAACCAAAGTAAATCCATTGTAACTTCTTCCTTTTTTTACGAACATTAGAAATCCGAAAATAAAAAAACAAAAGTTTTAAGGTGGGGTTTTTTTTTTTTAATCTCTTTCACTTATTATTCTCTGTTATTTAATATTTCCCCTTTTTTATATCTAATTTTTTTTCCTTTTAAAATTGTTACAAACGAATTTTTAGCAAAATATCAAAATAAAAAAAGAACAGATTTTTTCGAAGGTGACTCTCGATTTTTTCATTTTCTTTCGATTTTATTTTTTCATTTTGATACGCAAAAAAGAGGATAATGAAAGATACTTACTTTTGTGTTTGGTCTCCGTTGATTGCCGCAGTTGAAACGGGGCTAACAACCTCCCTCTTGCGCATTGGTGGCCACCGGATGGTGGTGGTTCGATGACGACGTGATATTTGGGTTTGAACCCTAGTAGAAGAAACGATGGGGGAGGGGAGCTCTCTGTTTATTTTTGAAGAAAGGGAACCAAATGAAAAAAAAATAAAGGAAGGTATTATACTTGAGAGCAAGCAGCTGTTTGGCTTCAAGCTAGCATATCCCTTCAAAAAGGATATTTACATGATAGGCCCTCCCTTTTTGCGCCACTATTTAATTGTGTCTAATTTTATTTTTTTAATCTTTAATTTTGCCCTAAATTTGTGCACCATTTCAATTTAGTCCGAGCATAAACTCTGCGCTTAGAGGCTTGGAATAATTGCGTGTTTGGTCCATGTTTGTGCACATCGCATTTTAATCCTCAGTTTTATTTTAGTGATTTTATTTATTTATCCTTCCAATTTTACCTTCATTTCAATTGAGTCCTTTTAAATTTCGGTTTATATATATCCTTTCAAATTAATTTATAATTCATTTATAGAAATTGTTTTAATATATTGTTTTAAGCTATTATACTAATCCTACATTATTTTAGTGTGTTATTTTTTACTTTCATTAGTATAAATTTTTCAAATTACTTATTTTATAATTTGTTTATTTTAAATTCTCTTTTATACATTTCCTCGTTTTAAAGATTGGTATAATGTTAGTTTTATAAAACTCATATATTTTTATTTTATATACTATTATCTTTAAATCAATATATTATATTTCAAATTATTTTGTATTTATTAATTTCATATCATATAGATTTTTCTATTCATATAAGTACATATATTTTTTGGTATATACTTTAAATCATTTTTTATACATTTATGCATTCTTTTGTATATTATAATTTAAGTTACTTATATTCTTTTAAATTAGTAACATTTTACTATAAACACATTATCTATTTTGGAACTTCATATGGATTTTAAATTCTTTGCATACATTGGTATATTATATACATAATTTTCATTAGATTTTCAGTATTTATAAAATTTGTTTCAAATTACACAATTTAACATTATATATATATATATATATATATAATATTCATTTCAAAATCTATCGTAACATTATTTAATATAATTTTTTTGTTAAACTCTTGTACTTGGTTTTAAATTGTTTTATTGATTGTACATTGACGATTTTAAATTCTTTTTGTTTAAAGATTTATTACTTCTTGTTATTTAATATTTGCTGTTAATTTGTTATTTTTAAATGTTGATATTAATGTTCATATGATGTAATGTGCTAGTTTGGATACCTTGTAGCAATATAATAGTTATTTATTTTTTGTAGAAATGATATTGCAATGTATCTTTATTTTATATTATTGGTTATGTTTTTGTTTAGTATTCTCGTATTGCGATTTCATTTCAACTTTCACCCAATTTCAAACTAAATATTTTGAATCGGTTTTAAAATTATTTATTTGAAAACCTCTCAAAATAAGACAATATTTCGTGTTTAGAAATTCGAGAAATCGTGCCCTAACGTGCTAGGTTTCGGTTTTTCGCTTGGCCAAATAATCAAATATCCTTTTGATATTTTCAATGCATGAGTCTTGGGAATCATAAGATGATCTTGGATTCGAGGATTTAAATTGTCGTGTCCTAACGTACTGGATGTGATATTTTATTCCTTCGGAGCGAGAGAATCTTAATATCCAATTCGAGAAAATTCAAATATTTTCAAAAGAGATCGTATTTTTAAAATATTTTTCAAATTTTCAACTTTCGACATTGACACACTAATTAATCAATTTGGTACTGATTTTGGGCGTGACGAGGGCGGTAATCCTTCCTCGCACGTAACCGACTCCCGAACCTGTTTTCTCGAATATTAGTAGACCAAAAACACCGTTTTAGTAAACTAAAACGTTTTATTAAAACAATGGTGATCCGATCACACCAAATAAAGATCGATGGCGACTCTTATTTTTATTTACGTTTTCAAAACCCAAGTCAATCCCGGTGATAGTAAGCTTTTAGAATTTTTATATTTACATGATTTTTAAATTTATTTTTCTTAAATTTTATCACAGGTAAATATTATTTAGAGTTATTTTATTTGATTAAAGTGATTAGTTTGATAGTTAAAAGGTAAAATATTTTGACATCAATAAAGAGGTTTAGGATTTTTTTTATTTATGAAAAGATAGTCTAAAGAAATATAAAGAGATTACAAAATAAAACTGGGGAGTAAACTACCCCTAACAATATCCTCTTCTAATGTTTTTTGAATCTCCAACGATGAGACTTCAAATAAACAAAGTTCTTCTTTGTTTGTAAAGGTCATTTTAGTTAGAGTATTTATTGCCTGATTATTTTCTCTACGAAAGTGTCGTAAACTTTAACCAAAAAATTAATTAAATCTCTCCAAAAAAATGTACTCAATTAAGTATTTAAACGTCTTTTAATCAACAGTTTATGTGTTTGACCATTAAAATGTTGATGTGGCCATTAATGGTTGCTGATGTGGTGATTCATGTCAACAAAAGACAATAAAAAAATTCAATTATTTAAAAATTTTATGTCCAAAAATCTTAACAACCATTTATTGGGTTCATTCTAAATGTGATTTTTAAAATTACAAAAAAATAATTTAGAAAATTTTAAAATAATATTAAAAATAAAAGATATTTAAAATTTAAGTATAAAATGAATTGTCCAGATTTATTCACACCTAGACATAAAAACCTTTAAAATTATCCATTCGTCCGTAAACATATTATAGTTGTTAAAGAATAACAAACCTAGATGGATATTTGTTAAAGAATATTTATTAAAGAAAAACTAGACGAATATAAAGAAGTTAATAATTTTTTACAAATATAATTTAACTGAATTTACTCGATTTAATTTGACTTTTGCTCGTCTCTAGTTTTCAAAAGTATCGAGTAGTAGGGAGCAATTAAGTTCTGGAATTGTAGAAGAAAAGCAAAAAAAAAAAAAAAATATGTAATAATTTTTACAAATATGTTTTAACATTCTTTAAAAAATATAATTTTTAAAATCAAATAAGCTCAAGTAATGCATAATTTTAATTTTTTATAATTTAAAAAATCATTCAAAATCAATCTAAATATATGATTGTCGTGTTGTAAATGAATTTGGATTGTCTAAATTCATTATGGATTAAAATTTTAAATAATTTTATTTTTCATTTTATAAATTTTAGTAATGTTTTAAAATTTTCAAATTTTTTTTAAAATGAATTGATTACTTTAAAATATTTTTGAAATTTTTATTTGTTGTTGATCTATTAGTATAAATCAACTCTGTGATCAAGATATGCTTGTAAACTTCACCAAAAACAAGTGTATTGTGACTAATGGTGATAAAGTGATTATAGAGGGAGCCCTTACCTTTAACAATTGTTACAAAGTGATGATTAACATTCGGTGTAATAAATTTACTGTCGAAATTATTTTTATATTTTTTAAAGAAACGGGGATTGACTTTAAAAATAAAAATAGAGTCGTCATCAATCTTTTTTGAGGTGTGATTCGGTCACGTTAAGATTGATCATTAAAACATTTTGATTTATTAAAACGATATTTTTGGTCTACGAAATTTAGAAATACGGGTTCGGGAGTCGATTACGCACGAGGAAGGATTAGCCCCCTCGTGACGCCCACAATTGGTACCTAATTGATTATTTAATGTCCTAATGTCAAAAATTTGAAAAGATTTCAAAATATGATTTCTTTATTTAAAAGAAAACTTGAATAAATTAAAATGGATATTAAGACCCTCTTATTTCGAAGAAGTAAAATGTCACGCCCAGTAAGTTAGGGTACGACATTTCGAGTTCCTGAAACTGAGGTTATCTTTTGATTTTTAAAACTCATATTTAAGCTTGAGGAGGATATTAGGTTATTTGGGTTGAATGAAAAATTGGGACCCAGTAAGTTAGGGCACAATTTCTAGAAATTCTCAAATACAGAATATTGTCTTTATTATATATTTTTAAAAAAAATCCTTACCTCGAGTTAACAACATGTTGCATCCAGCGAGTTAAGACACAACACTTTTGAATTCCCGAGAATAAGTTTCGTTTTGAAAATTTTACCTTTTTATTGAAAAAGGGATACTTGGTTACCTAAATTCAACGAAGAAAATTGAAGCCCAGTAAGTTAGGGCACAATCTTCTCGAGAATGTTGGATACCGGGTATTTTGAAAACTTATGGATAAAATGATTTTGATCTCTTTGATTAGACATAATCTTTTAAACGAATGTGATGCGATCGAATAATAACGTATAACACAAAAAGATTAATATTAAATAAAATGTACACCAATGAACAACTCAATAAATAAATACATACGTACAAACATAGCAACAATAATCTTGATCATACATTATACAAACACCAATATCCACGTTCAAAAATTAGATAAATTAACAATTAATTTTAAAAGATACACTAAAAAAATCAATAACAAGTGAAGAAATTATAACCAATAAATTATACATTCAAGTGTTTTAAAATAAACAATACACATGATTTTGAAATAGATTCAAAATAGAGTTAAAAATAATACTATTTAGATGAATTTTGAAGTAAATATTGTACAAGAAGAAAATTAAGATATATAAAATAATATACATATATTAATTTAGAATAAATAATGGAGTAAAAAAACTTGATGTAAATAATAATATATAATAATACGTAAAAATTGAAATAAACTAAATATATAAAACATTTAAAAAAGTAAAATATCTATATATAGAAATAGGTACAAAACAATATATAGTTAAAATTAATAGTATACTATATATGTAATAAATATAATAATTTAATATAAATTGTATGTATATATATAAAAATGTTATCATACAAATTTTTAAAGTGATAATACATAATGAATTTTAAAACTAATGTATAATGAATCTACAATGATAATATAATAAGTTTATAATACAAATAAAAATATATAACAAAGTTAACTATATGATAATAATGCAAAACTTAAAGTAAAAATACAAAAAAAAAAACTTGGAACCATAATACATATATAATAAAGTAACGTATGTATATGAAAAAAATGAATATATAAAATGTAACACTAAAATAATAATAATAATAATAATAATAATAATAATAATAATAATAATAATAATAATAATAATACGAATAAGTATAACAATAATAAAATAATGAAAATAATAGTAAAAATAAGAAAAGGACTAAATTAAACTTAAAATAAAAATTTGGGGCAAATTTGAAAAGAAATAAAAGAAAAGGGACTTATTTGAAAGCACGAATAACATGGAGGGACTAAAAAAGAAAATATTCCTTCCCTCCAACGCTGCGTTTCGAAAGGAACCCAAATGAAATCCAAATAAAATTCAAGAGCAAAATTAAAAATAAAAGGGAACTTAATTATAAATCCATAAAAAAGCGAAAGGGCTAAAAGCGCAATTAGTCCTTCCAATAAAAACGCGCGGATCCTAGGTGGGGCGAGTCGATTAGGTCGAGCCAGGTAAAGCAGCGTCATTTTGGGGTTTTAGGACCACAGCCAAAGCAATGTACCGTTTTAAATAGCTATATAAACCAAAATCTTTTAAGAAAAATCATTTATCAATCTGTTTAAAAAAAATGGGGGCTCTCCAAAATTCTCTGCCTTGGTGTTTTTCTGAGAACTTGGCGAGGCTCGGCGTGACCCCATTGTCATTGGCCACGCGCACGGTGGCTAGAACTTCAAAAGGTGAGTTTTTTTTTTCCTTTTTTTACTATATTATTAGGGCAATTTACTAAAATATACCAAAATTAAAAAAAATTACGGAAAAGGGCTGAAAATTTAATTATTTACGGAAAAGGGCCATTTCCCCCCAAAACGCGTCCATGTCGGTAGTGTTTTGGGGGATCTGAGAGAAAGCGCTCCCTCGAGGGGCGCTTTCATCTCATCCCAGATAGACTTTTTAATTTGTTTTTAGTGTTAGGGTATGAGTTTTTAGGGTTTTAGGGCTATGATTTAGGGATTTTTAGGGTCGTAGGGTTTAGGATTTTTAGAGGAAAATTAATGGACTAGATTATAGGGTTAATTAATTAGAATAATTTTAAGTTTAGGATTTTGGGAAAATATATCAGCAAAATAAAAATTATTTGAATTTTTTTACAGTTGTATCTGGCAAGATAATTTTGAGAAGACGTTTACGAACAAATAGTGACCAAAACACTTCAGCAGATGCTTTGTCGGCAAAATCTTGAAAAAAGCTCCCACGTGGGCGCTCTTTTGCTATAGTAGTATCGGCAAAATAATTTTGAGAAGGCGTTTCGAACAAATAGTGGCCAAAACGCTTCAAGCGAGGATGCTTGTCGGCAAAATCTTGAAAAAAGCTCTCACGTGGGCGCTCTTTTGCTACTGATTGTATCTGGTAAAATAATTTTGAGAAGACTTTTACGAACAAATAGTGACCAAAACGCTTCAAGCGGGATGCCTTGTCGGCAAAATCTTGAAAAAAGCTCCCGTGGGCGTTCTTTTGCTCTGATGAGTCTCGGCAATCCTTAAACTATAAATCAGGCAAATTTCATTCTCAGGTTGCATAACAAAAATTGAGGCAAAAGAAAAATAGAAACTGAAAAAGAGTGAACGTATTAATGCTATTATTTACTACGATGGTAAGGTTTGTGACATCAAAAATGGTTTTTTATCAGAGAATACAGCGCGACTGGGTTTTAATCGGAACATAGATTTGACAGAACTTCGTAAAAGAATTAGGCTTAAAATATTCGAAATAATGCCAATGAAAGTTCAGTCTATAAAGTATAGATTTTGCGCTTCGGTTGATCCAGTGAGATATGACTTATTCGACATCAAAGGTCCTCGGAGCTTTGAGGCAATGGTGGAGACTCATCTTGCTAGTGGATCACCCTATCTTGAGGTATATGTACAATTTTCATCGCCAAGTGATATTCCTTCGACTTCAACATCTACTGCTATTCGAGAGGAATACACGACCCCAAGTCAACACTCTATTAGTGGGAGGCAGAATACGGAAGTGCCCGTGTTTGGTGGTAGTATGGAAAACACAATCCCTGCACGACACTCGATTGGTGGATGGGACATGCATATCCTTCCTTCGACGTTCGATGCTAGAAATACGTATTGGGGAACAACATCAACTTCTAGTGGTTGGAAATCCACATATGATTGGGAACGTTACGAAAGTTGTTTAAGAAGGGATAATGTACTCCCCACGCCATCCACCGGCGAGGGGCCCTCGTTCGTTGCAGATGATGGTGGGTCGGATGATGAGTCCGATGTTGATCCACCTCGAGAGCCCGGGCTAGATGGTGCAGAAGTTGCATTATTTTCTGAATTGGTGCCTGTTCCAACCGTACCTGAGCATGTTAAAGGCGGTTCAGATGAAGAAGAATAAGATCCGCTATTCAGGGCGTACTCGCCTCCAACCCGCATGCATAATGTCGATCTATCACAAGACGATGCATTGGAGTTTCCCGAACTACCACACAGAACGCGTGACCATACAAGTTAGTCGTTGGATTCGGGTGAATTAGAAGTTGGTAAAGAGTTTTCCAACAAGGATACTTTTCTTGGTGCATTGAAACAATATAGCATTAAGAACGGGGTTAACTACAATGTGGTTAAATCCAAGCTCGATAAGTACGAGGTGAAGTGTACAGCGCAAGACGATACATGTTCATGGAAAATCATGGCCTCGTTGAGGAAAATGATAGGCTTGTGGGAGATCAAAAAGTACAAAGGTCTACATACATGTCTTGTCGGTACAGTATCACTAGGTGTTCAATGTTTTTGAATAATACTAATATTACGTAATGTTGTATTATTTAATGTACTTCATTGACAAGTGTTTCACAAGATCATCCGAAGATGGATTCAGAGATGTTGGATGACTTAATAATACCGACGGTGAAGGTCGATCCCAAGACTATAGTGCCAGCTTTAATTGGCAATATTCGTAGCCAATTGGGGTACACGCCCTCTTACTGGAAGACTTGGATAGCCAAGCAGAAGGCGTTGAAAAAGTTACACGGTTGGTGGGACGCTCCATATAATGAAGTGTGGCAGTGGTGTCAGGTGCTGGAGAGATATGTCCTAGGCAGTATAAGAGACCTTAAAATGGAACCGGCGTACTACAACGATCGATTGCTCCGTGGATGCCAAGTGTTCAAGCGTTTGTTCTGGACATTTAAGCAATGCCGAGACGCATTTATGTACTGCAAGCCATTAGTACAAATTGACGGTACCTTTATGTATGGTAGATATATGCATCGGCTATTGCTAGCGTGGTACGGACGACGATGGGAGAATCCTTTCAATTGCGTTTGCAATAACACCGGAGTCGGTGATGGTGAGATTTCTTCCTATCTAGGTTAAGGAGGCATATACGCTAACCGATATATCGTTATATCAGATTGGGACCCTGGAATACTAGCCACAATAGAGTGACAGGGAAGCCTGTGGCATCGCACACACTATCGATATTGCCTAAGGCATGTTGCATCCAACTACCACGGGCAATATCGATCTACAAGTCAATGACGGTAAGTGACCAATATTGGTATGTAATATCTATTAATATAATTCCGTTTGTAATATTCAATTTATTCTAAATTGAAGAGTGGTATGTAATATTCACTATCAACTTATATTGGCAGGGTACGAGATCAATAAGGACTGTTTTCAGGAGATGTTGGCGAGTTTGTGAGAAGTTAATGAAGAAGGCGCAAACTACCTATGCAATATTCCTTTTGAACAGTGGACACAAGCATATGACGGCGGCCTATGATATGGTCATATGACCTCAAACCTGGCCGAATGCATAAACTCTGTTCTAAAAAGAACGCGCCATTTGCCGATAACATCGATTTTGCGAGAGACATATTTTCGTTTAGCGGCACTATTTTCGAAGCGAGCAGCGAGTTATAAAGGCCAAATGCAAGGAGGCCATGTATGGTACGCAAAGGTCTTGCGAGAAATTAACAAGGGGAAGGCATGGGCTAACACCATGCACACAGTGTGTCACGATTGTGACAACCTATGGTTTCGTGTGATGGAGTTTGACAGACCGAACCAAGGTATTGTTGGCAGGAAATATCGTGTAAACTTGAGAAATAGGGCCTGCGACTGTGGGATATTTGATGCACTTCGTTACCCATGCGCTCATGCACTTGCGGCTTGTCAGAATCTCCGTCTGGATCCCATGAGCTATGTCGACGAAGTGTATAAAATAGAAAACATGCACAACGTTTGGAGACACGTATTCCCACAAGTCCCAGATGAACGTAAGTGACCGTCTGTATCGCTTGCACCGTATAAGCTGTTACCGGATAGACAACTGCGGCGAAAACCAAAAGGTTGACTTTGCTCAACTAGAATACGCAACAATATGGATATCTGAGAAACGGCCAACCAACGGAAGTTCTGCGGATGGTGTAGGAACCCAGGCCATACATCTCGCTCGTGTCCAAATCAGAATAATTGATAGTCTTCTTAGCATTTTTGTCTATTGGTGGCTATGTAAATTCTATTTATTTCTTGACAAAAATGGTGAACTTTTGTAGAAGGACTAAGTTGCAAAACAAAAATAAAAAATAAATTACAATAAAAATTTTGGACTTTATTTTATTAAAGATAAAAAATTTTATTACAATAAAAATAATAAACAATTTTATTTTATTAAATATATAAAAATAAATTACAATAAAAATAAAAAACTTTTACTTTATTAAAATAAAAATTAAATTACAATAAAAATAAAAAATGACTTTTACTTTATTAAAGATATAAAATTAAATTACAATAAAATAATAAATAATTTTATTTTATTAAATATATAAAAATAAATTACAATAAAAATAAAAAACAACTTTTACTTTATTAAAAATAAAAAATAGATTAAAAAATAAAAACAACTTTTACTTTATTAAAAATAAAAAAATAGATTAAAAAATATAAAAACTTTTACTTTATTAAAAATAAAAAATAGATTAAAAATATAAAAAACTTTTACTTTATTAAAAATAAAAAAATAAATTACAATAAAATAAAAATAACTTTTACTTTATTAAAGATATAAAAATTAAATTACAATAAAAATAATAAACAATTTTATTTTATTAAATATATAAAAATAAAATACAATAAAAATAAAAACAACTTTTACTTTATTAAAAATAAAAATAGATTAAAAAATAAAAATAACTTTTACTTTATTAAAAATAAAATAGATTAAAAAAATAACTTTTACTTTATTAAAAATAAAAATTAAATAACAATAAAAATAAAAACAACTTTTACTTTATTCAAAATAAAAAAATTAAATTATAATAAAAATAAAAATAAATTTTACTTTATTAAAGGTATAAAATTAAATTACAATAAAAATAAAAATAACTTTTACTTTATTAAAGATATAAAATTAAATTACAATAAAAAATAAAAACAACTTTTACTTCATTAAAAAAAAAAAATAGATTGCAAAAAAAAAAAAAAACTTTTATTTTATTAAATATATAAAAATAAGTTACAATAAAAAAATAAAAAAATGGCGGTCGGGATCAATGTTGGTGCCGGTCGGAATCAGTGCCACATGGGGTGGTGGTGATCAACTGGATTCCTCCTTCTTCTAAGTGGATGGAACCTCGGTGAGGATTCTGGTTCCTCGGCGAGAAGTGCAGTTGTGGGTGTTGGGAGGATGACCCACCTTGATAAAATAAAAACGGGGAGATGTTTGCATAAACCATGGCGAGGGTGTCTGAATCCCATACGGCGAAGGAGACTGGTAAAAAGAAGAGCTCCCCGACAGCGCCTCGTGCGATCTCTCGTGCGACGGCGGCCTCAAGATCGCTTGGCTAGTCGGAGTAGTCGAGAACGGACTCGAACCGGGCCATGCATTCCAACCTGCCGTGGGACTCAGAAAAGTAAACATGTAAGGGTTAGGATACATATAAGGGATAGGGTACGCACTTGGTATAATTTGAAAAGGCTGTGATGTGGGTGTCGTCGGTTGAACTGTTGGGCCCGGTGGCTGTGTGGGCGCTGTTGATGGTCCCGTCTCATCGCCCTTCTCCTTGGATTTAAAGGGCCCCGTCATTCCATTTGTTCATGAAGTTATCGTCGCCTCTCCTCTTTCGACAATAAATACGGCTTGCCATGGATCCTAAACCATGGCATGTATTTCGACACGCACGCTAACTCAGGAACGATGATCGGTTCTCAGTAGGTATATGATCATACCGGTTCTCCCACATTCGATATATGTTGACCAAAATCTTGGCCAATCCGTATGCAACTGCTGTAAGTCGACTTTGTGCTCATCATCGAGCACCTCAGGTGCCACGGGAATCAATTGTCGGAATCCAAATGCAGAACCCGATCTGACTGGTGCATCTTCACCATGGCATAGTTGATCATTGGGACCTTCACATGCCAAAGGTTTATATTTTGAAAGAACTCCTCCGGAATTACTGCCCGAATTACCGGATCCTCGTATGGTGTCCATTGAAACTATATTAACATGAAAAAAATATTAGTTATATACATAATACTAAACACTAAATACGAAATTCTAAATTCTAAATATGAAATACGAAATACGAAATACAAAACAACTATTTTATTACGAAATTTAATTAAAATTTAATACTTGTGATTCCAACCGTTGGTCCAATAGAAGCCGTATATCTTCAAGCGAGGTAGATATTCCAATATAACTCGCCGAATGGTTCCACCTAGTTAAATAAATTTTTAACATACAATTATATTTTAAATCTACGTAATAATTGTAAAATCTAATATTAAATTTACCTTGTTATAAGTGGGAATGTATATGGGTGGTCGACTCGAGGACTTAAAAACGGAAATCAAAACTGTGCCTATGATTGCAGTAGTGATAGGCAACCTCTGATTTTCACTTTATTCAGTCGCGTCGCCTCGTACATCTCCCGATACAATTTTGCTAGCACGGCGGACCCCAACTCAATTCACGGATGCTTTAAAATCAACGAGTTTCAACACCATCTCGGTGTCTGAGGTTTCGTGTGGTCCGGCATCAGATAGCCTCCAATCATCTCAAGAATGTATGCCGAGCATACCGTATTCTTTCTATTTCGGTCGAACCATTATTCGGCTCTGGGAATGTGTCTTGTAACCAGCCCATCTCGATTCGAACTCCGTAAATATTATCCGAATAGCACCCAAAAGCTCGTAGCATACGACGGTCAAATCGGCAAAAGTTACAGACCCGGTGACTACGTACCCATCCACCAGCAATCCCAATTGTAAATGTATGTCTTCTAGAGTGATAGTACACTCTCCGCATGGAAGATGGAAAGTGTGTGTCTCGGGTCTCCACCTCTCTATCAACGCACTGATTAACTTCGGTTCCAACTTGCACCCCCGGCCTATCGTGGCCACGTGCCAAAAACCAGCTCCCTGCAGGTAATTCTCGATCAACGGCAATGGAGGACCAGACATATTGCGAATATAGCATTGCAACACCCTATCTACAAACTTTTTAACAAATTATAAAATAAAATTTAATTAAAATTGCATAAACTTAAAAATATTAAATAGTATTGAAAAATTAAAATTAAAATTAAAACTTACCATTGTCATTTGATCGACGAAAATGTGATTATTGTCGAGACGAATTAATTCCCCAGCCATTGCTAATACGATCGAATATTTTAAAATTTATCAAAAAAATATATTTCAAAAAATTTAAAAAGAGGATTTTTTCTAAATATTAAAAGACTATTATGAAATTTGAGAGGAAGTTTCAAGGAATTTAAGAGAAATTTGAGAAGAATTTGAGAGAAAGTTGAGAGAAAAATCAATAAGGACTTTGTTGTGAAAAAAATAAAAGGGTGGGGGTATTTATAGGTTTTTTTTCTGACCGTCGAAAAAATTTTGACCGTTCTGACTTTCCATTGCATCCCCAAAACGTCTTGGCGTGGTGCGTTTTGGGGAAAATGGCCCTTTAAGTAAATAATTAAATTTTGGCCCATTTAGTAATTTTTTAAATTTTGGTATATTTTAGTAAATTTCCCATATTATAAGCTTTATATATATATATATATATATATATATATATATATAAAGAAACTTAAAGAAAAAAGCACAGATTCGGAAGAGAAGAAAAATAACGAAAAAAAACCTTTGCTCGTTTCCCTTTTTTTGTGTATTGTATTTTTGTGTATCCTCTTTTTTACAGATCAGTTTAGGGTTTTTATAACCCCAAAAATAAATCCAAAAAATAAATACAAAATGCTATTTTTGCTGCTACCGTCTGCGTGCTTTCCTTGTTTTGCAGGTGAATGGCGAGAAACACGGCGGTGGAGAGCGCCATCAGCGAGCTGATTGCGGCATGACCAATCTGTTTTGGGTGCTTGCAGCGCGAGGAAGGAAACCTAAGGTTTCAGAAACCCTTGGTTTCTGATTTAGTTTGGGCCTTTTAGGTTTAGTGGGCTACAGGTTTAGTTTTGAACCAATTAGGCCTGAGTGTAACGGGTAATGTTAATTGGGCTACTGCAAATTGGCTGTAAAGTTAATTGGGCTACTGTAATGAATTAGTGATTTGAGTTTGGGTTTGAATTTTAGTTTTGGGCTAATTGGGTTTGGGGTGTAATTTAGTTTTGTAAATTGGCTGTAAAGGGACTTTATTAATTTTTTTTTTGGTTTTTGAATGGTATGGGCCCGGGCAAAATGGGTCTATTACAGTTGCCCCTATTTGTTCATTGTTGTGTAACGAGAATAGAGTAAAGACTATAAAAGGAATGATTTTTCCTGGTCTTTGCTGAGTCTTGACTTCCTCGTCTTCTTCAAATGGCTTCCAACCCAACTACAACTTCAGAGGTATTGGAACTTCATCTTTACTTCTTTCAATTTTAGAAGTATTGGACTATTTGTTTTAATAAGTCTGATGGCTTCAATCTGCTTCATTGCAACTTCAGGAAGGCAATATCCGCTATCTTTAGTCTACTCTGTAACATCCTAAAATGGGGGTTATTTGTATTTGAATTATTTTGCTTGTGTTTGGATTTCTTTGATATTAATTGTGGTGTAGTAAGGCTTAATTAGGGGTCTTGAATAGGCTCGGGTTAGTAGAAAATTTATTTGTGAAGCTTTAAAGGTAGGAAGCCTTAGTAAGTAGGAGTTACAAGGTTAAATGATGGAATTATTGTCATTAAAATAACTTGGAAAAGTGGCAAGAGGAGGCCACTTAGGTGCTAGAGTTGGCGCCACAAGGAGCAAGGGGAACCTATGTTGAGTCACGAATTTTCCCTTTTGATCTTTATTTTGAATGACAATAAGGGAGGAATTTCCCAATTTTAAACTTTGGGATAATAAGGAAAGTATGAGAATATTATTTGACTTTAAATGGATTTTATTTGATTAATCTTGAAAAGTTGGCAAGAGAGAAAGAGATGATAAATTCTTAATGTGAGGATAATAAGGATATTATCAAGGATATTATTAAGGATTCTAATTGGATTATTATTAGGATTAATTTATAATAATTGATAGAGGAAAATTAGGCATGTGATTAATTCAAATAATTTTGAATTAATTCAAATGGTTGGTCAAGAGCAATTCAAGGAGGTTGTTGAATTTGGAACTCTTCATGGGAAGAGTGGACGGCAAGCTTAAGGAAGAAGTGCGAATCCTTTAAAAGCACCTACCTAGCATCTTGTTTTCTTTTCCCCATTTTTTTTGCAAGTAGCCGAATTTCTTCTTTATTCCCTCCTCTCCAATTATTTTTCTCTCCTTTCTCATTCTCTCAAACCAAAACTCTCTCTACTCCTTGCTGAAACCCCACCTTCTTTTCTCATCATTATTTCCTTTCCTTTAACTAAATTCACTCCCTTGGTGTGCCGAAAATTCCCTCTCCTATTCTATAGCACTTTGGCCGAATGCTAGGAGGGGAATAAATCTCTTCGGGATTTCTTGTGGCAATCATTGGTGAAGGTAAGTGATAGTCGAATCTTTCTTGTCCTTATACTTTCTCTCTGTCGATTTATAGGTTGGAGAAAGCGAAATTTTGCATATGCAAACAAGAAGGCTAACCCTCTTTGAATCGATATCATCTAGGAACTATGGGATTTTCAAGCAATAGATTTGACTCTCCATTCTCATCAATCGGTTATAGGGTAAGGTGGCAAGAATCTATTTTAATAGATCACTCTTTTAAGTATTCAAAAGCGAAGGCTATTAACATGTGATTGCCGATTTAGGGAAGCGAAGCACTTGGAGTGTGGTGGCTTGTACTCAAAGGCATTTGGGTAAGGTTTGGGTTCACAAGGAACCCTTTTCAATTAATTTGGTTTGGCGAATAGGCCATGGCACTAACCTTGTGGTTGGCGAATATAAGGCAAGGATATTATGGGTGACCGATTGGTTATTCCGGATTTAAGGCTTTCGTTAATTTGGTGTGTACATACACACCTTATAACTTTAATATGCTAAGTGTTATATGTATGCTTAATCGGTTTGTGTAGATTCGGATGTAATACCATCATGGTATAAACAAGGATTGGGTAAGTCCTTGTTGCTATGAGCTTTCTTTTGATGCTTTTGGGAAGCATGGCATATTTGGTATATGTGGCTTATAATATATGGCTCATGATAGATTTGTTGGATGTTGTTAAATAAATCTATTGGCATGATAATTGTTAATTATATATTATTGATTGATGTGGGATTAAATGAGTGGAGGGAAGTGATATTCGTGTCGACGGACACGGTGGTTTGGTACCACATTGTGACTCTGATCACCGAGGTTTGGCACCTCTAGAGGTTTGGCACCTCATAGCGTCTCGTCCCGTGGCTTAACACCACCGTGGGTTGGCCCCACTTTGAGATATGGGATTGGCGCGGTGATTTGGTATCACAAGATGGGTTGGCCCCATCACTTGATTTGTGACTATCGTCACCGGTGGTTTAGCACCACAATGTTGATGAATATCGTGACTATCGTCACGGTGGTTTAGCACCACCGGTGGTTTGGTACCACACGGGTATAGAAAAGCGTTTGGATGGCTAGGTTGGGTGCATGATTTAGTGCATGTTAAATTGTTATAAATTGGGTATGTTGTTGCATTAAACCGGGAAAAAGGGGTACACATTGGGTCTTGATGACTCACCTTTTTCCTTTAACATTTTCAAGTGACTCGTAGCTACGGATAAGGAGCCGGATGAACTCGAGGTGGCCATGTAATGAAAATGTGGACTAGGTGGATTTTGAACTATTTTATTTTATTATGGGTTTATTTTTGTCTAAGTTGTAATAAGGCCTCCTAATATTGCACTTGGATTATTTTACATGTTTTGATAATTTGCTTAAACTACTTTATGATATTAAAATGGTACACATGTTTTCTCAAATTAATCATAAAATGTTTTATTGTGCCATCGGTACACTTGAATCTGTAACAACGACCTAATATATTATCAAACAACACTAAGTAATGTTTTCTTCATAACACCTCAACTGCTTTTAAACCAAAACAATATCTTTTATCAAAAATTTAAATCGGCTTAAAGGGATTTTTCAAAAATGTTTTCTCTGTAGCATACCAAATTCGGTCATAACGTTTGGGTCGGGTTTGGGGTGTTACATAAATTGGTATCGTAGCCTGGTTCAAAACTCGGCTGTGGGGGGCCCAAGGCCCAAAATGTTTGGTTTTCGGATAGTAGGCCTTATTATGATGTTTTGAGAAACTGTTTTGGCTTGAACAGTATGGCACCGAGTCTCCGGCACCTATCCGCCCAGGTAAGTACTTCTATCAATTTCTGTGAATTCTTTTGATGAAGGGTAGAAGAGTAAAATGGGAACGTAGACTATTGGAATAGAAACTATTGAACCCTAGGGCTAGCATACTCCAACAAAATTACATAAGATTTAATAATTCCTTAAACAAACCCTGTGAGTTGTCACTGAGCAAAGGATGTGGCAATCGTTATACGCATGTCTAGGATTGGATTCGGTGGGAGCCTGGTATTTAAGCAGTCCTCGTGACTCACCTTCTACTCACTTGAATCCTACCTGGTGCACAGTAACGGTTCATCCTAGCTAAGACGACACACTCACAGGCTAAACTTGATAACTAAAACCCGAAAGGGATTAGCCGTTTTGCTTTTGGAAATAATTAAAACTTTAGTTTAAAAAAATGAAAATGACCAAAATACCCTCCGTATGAAAAGTTTTTCAAACAGAAATTTTCAAAATATCCTTCTTTTATGAAAATACTTGGAACCCCATTTTTGGAAATTGTTTTGAGAAAATGCCCTGAATGTGGAAAAAAAATTCTAAAATACCCTTAGGGGTAAAATTTCGAAAACACCCTTGAATCATGAAATTTCCAAAATACCCACAGTGTTAATCAAAAATTTCATCACATGAAAAGTGCCCAAAAATCTTAAAATTCGAGAACGTCATGATTTTGTAAAATTACAAAATTGCCCCTAACCTACAAAATTACCAGAATACCCCTAACTTTCAAAATTTTGCAATATCACTACTTTGGAAAAAGTAATTCTTAAAAAGAACCCTCAAAGTTTTACAACTTTTGAAATATCCTTGATTTATCAAATTTTACAAGTTCACCCTGAATTGTGGAAAATTACCAAAATGCCCCTGAGTTTCAAAATCACCGAAAGACCCCCCAAATTTCAAAATTTTCCAAATACCTCAGGAAACAAAGAGATTTAAAATAATTTTTGACAAAATCATCCAAGAACACTCGTGTTTTGAAAATTACAAAAATACCCACATAGGATAAATTACGAAAATGCCCTTGGATAGTGGAAAACGATCACAACGAAACTACAACGTCTCTTTGAATGAATGAAAGACTGTGTACTTGTTTGATTACGAAAGAACCACTCTTAAAACTTCCATCATAAAATTTCTTCGGGTAACCAAGTGAAATACTAATCCATAAAAATTTCTTAATCAGTTAAAGCGCAATAGTTAGAATGAGCTCTAGAGGGACGAGGCCGTCGTGGGACTTGATGAGGGGCGGGATAACGTGTCGAACCCGTGAGGTCGGGTCAGAATCGGAGAATGGGGTACCACCGCCACCACCACCCCACCCCGATTTTTAGAGTGATGGCGGGATCGGATGGGAGGTGAGGCGATAGCGCAAGTCGTGTTGCGAGTCCTTGAGATGGTGGTAGGGCGAGTAGAGGTATGGGAGCTCGGAAGTCATGACTCGGCGACTTGATCAACAGAGACGGAGGTATTCCGGTGTATCGGAGTGGCACCTAGTGCGTGGAATCTTGGTTAGAATCATTGAAAGGATCATGGATGATCTTGATCGGCGGATGAGGAGAAACCGAAAGGCGGTGTCACTTCTAAAGGATGAGTCATATCGGTGGTGGCTCACAGATGCGAGATGGTGCTACTGACGAGATGACCTTACTTGGGAGTATTTCAAAGTCGCTTATCAAAAGAAGTATGTGGGCACCAGTACATTGATGCTCGGAGGAAAGCCTTTCAGGGGTTGGTACAAGGAAATAAGACTGTGTCAGAATATGAAGTGGAATTCTTGAGGCTGAGCCGCTATGCTCGGGGAATTGTGTCGACAGAGCATGAGCGGTGTGTCCGCTTTAAAGACGGATGAGGATGACTTGAGGTCGCTGATTGCTCCACGGCAGGAGGCGTGAGTTCTTTGTTTTGGTGGAAAAGGCTAAAGTAGCCGAAGGGGTCAAAGCGTCGTGAGAGGCAAATTATGATAGAAACAAGCGTAAAAGAGGCTTTGGATCGTCTGGATCGGGTAGTAATGTTGAGAAAAGGCCTAGGCGAGTGGGCCGTCAGCGAGAAAAGGCCATGGCTACTAATCGAGAGATCATTTCGGTGTAATCATTGTGGGAAGTCACATTGGGGAGGATGTTGGACCGGTGAAAGGGGTTATTTTGAATGTGGGTCTTTGGATCACCGTGTGAGGGATTGTCCACGGAAGTTGGCAAAGAATCGGCGGAGAGGTCGAGCCGTGCTCGGAGTTAGAAATGTAGGACCACCACAGAGGGGTCGTGGTAATGGTAGAGGAAGAAATGGTTCAAATCGAGGTCGCAAAATTTCGGGCAGAGGTGCAGGTAGTACAGAAGCAAAGCAGCCTGGTTTAGTCTATGCGGCAAGGCGTCGAGAGGAAGGTGACGCACCGGACGTCATAAAACGTTTCTAATTTTTGGTCTTCCATATGTTGCATTAATTGATATGGGTTCAACGCATTCATACGTTGCTAGTAGTGTGGTAGAGACTATGAATTTAGACTTCGAGACTACTTCTAGGGAGATGACTGTAATTAGCCTTCTAGGACACTCTGTAGTTGTTAACAAGCTATATAGAGATGTACCCTAGAACTCAAGGGTCGTGTTTGTGGTCGATCGATGGAAGCGCCGTTTGGGGAGTTCGATTTGATTCTTGGAATGGGTGGTTGGTTAAGTATCGAGCAAGGTTGGATTGTGCTGCTAAGCGCATGGTTCCTAAGATGGCTGAAGGTGGTGAAGTAGTCATGATAGGTAATAGAAGAGATTACCTATCCAATGTAGTGTCTGCGTTGAAGGCTGAGAAGATGGTCAAGAAAGGCTGCGAAGCATTTTTGGTTCGAATTTGTGCTTTGGAGGCTAAGGAGTCAGCAGTTGAGAAGGTCCAAACAGTAGGGGAATTTGATGTATTTCGGAGGAACTTTCGAGTTACGCCTCGTGTCGGGAAGTTGAATTCGGTATAGACTTGTTACCCTAACTTTTGTGTCTATAGCACCGTATCGAATGGAACCAAAGGAATTGGTGAATCAAGGCTCAAATTCAGGAGCTCTTGGACCGAGGATTTATCCGACCAAGTATATCTTCGTGGGGAGCACCTGTGCTATTTGTCAAGAAGAAAGACGATTCAATGCGGATGTGTATCGACTACCGCCAATTGAACAAGTTAACGATTAAGAATAGGTATCCGTTGCCTCGGATTGATGACTTGTTTGACCAACTGAAGGGTGCATCGGTATTCTCGAAGATAGATCTTAGGTCGGGATATCATCAACTCAAGGTGAAAGAGGTTGATGTGCACAAGGCGACATTCCGTACAAGGTATGGGCATTACGAGTTTTGGTGATGCCATTTGGGTTGATCAATGCAAGCGGCATTCATGGACTTAATGAATAGGGTGTTTCAGTGATGCTTGGATCAATTTGTCGTGATGTTCATAGACGACATATTGGTTTACTCAAAACGGAGGAGGAACATAACATGCATCTGCGTATAGTTCTACAAATCTTGAGGAGAAGCGGTTATATGCCAAATTGATGAAGTGCGAATTTTGGCTTAGAGGTGGCTTTCTTAGGTCACGTAGTGTCGGTGGAAGGATTAGAGTAGATCCTCGCAAGATCGAGCGGTGTTGAATTTGAAACCGCCTAGGTCGGTGGTAGAAATTGAAGTTTTTAGGTGCGGCGGGTACTATCGGAGGTTTGTGGAAGGATTCTCTTTAATCGCGGCATCGTTGACTAAGTTATTAAGAAAGGAATTTCATTTGTGTGGATGGAGAAGCAACAAGAAAGTTTTGACAAGCTAAGGAAGATTCGACGGAAGCTCAAAGATCTTGTACTGACTGAGGCGAGAAAAGTTGTTTCTGGTTTCGTGATGATCGTCCCATCTTGGTTTGGGATGTGTATTGATGCAAGAAGGAAGGTAGTGGCTTATCGTCCGTCGCCTAAGACCGCATGAGGTTAACTATCCAACATACGACTTGGAGTTAGCGGTTTGTAGTCTTCGCTTTGAAGATATAGAGGCATTACTTGTATGGAGAGAAGTCGATAGTCTACACGGATCATAAAAGTCTGAGGTATCTCTTGTCTCAGAAGGATTTGAATTTGAGACAGCGTCGGTGGATTGAATTGTTAAAAGACTACGACTGTTCAATTGAGTACCATCCGGGTAAGGCTAACGTGGTGGCTGACGCGTTGAGCCGGAAGGTCGTGACGGACTTAAGAGCGATGTTTGCTCACCTCAGTCTATACGACGATGGAAGTCTTTTGGCAGAACTGCAAGTTAAACCGACTTGGATCAAGGAGATTAAAGAAAAGCAGTTGGTGGATGACAGTTTGAATGCGAGGAGGTTGCAAGTTCAATAAGGTGGTTTGGAAGGGTACAGTTTGTCTGGTGAGGGAGTGCTATGTTTTCAAGGGTGAGCTTGTATGCCGAAAGATGTGGAATTGAGGCAAAAAATTCTTCAGGATGCCCATAGTAGCCCATACGCTATGCATCCGGGAGGAAGCAAGATGTATGGATATTTGCGGAGACAATTACGGTGGCGGGGTTGAATGCGAGGTAGTGGCGATTTTGTGGGAAAGTGTCTGACGTGTCAGCAGGTTAAGGCTGAACATCAGTTGCCATCAGGTTTATTTCAACCAATAAAGATCCTCGATGGAAATGGGAGAGGATCACGATGGATTTTGTCGATGGGCTACCCTTACGCCCAAAGAAGAAGGCCTTGATTTGGGTGATTGTGGACCGTCGACTAAATCACTCACTTCATACCGATGAGGGTGGATTACTCACTTTAGAAGTGGCTAAGTCATGCGTGTCAGAAATAGTGAGGTTGCATGGTGTTCCAGTATCAATCATCTCAGATAGGGATCCCATATTTACGTCAAGGTTCTGGAAAGCGTTGCATCAAGCTTTGGGTACACGATTGGATTCAAGATGACTTTCCATCCACAGTCCAACGGATAGTCGGAAAGGGTCATACAAATTTTAGAAGATATGCTGAGAGGGTGTGTTTTGGATTTCAGTGGTAGTTGGGAAGAGTATCTACCGTTAGTAGAATTCGCTCATAACAATAGTTATCAAGCGAGTATTCAGATGGCACCATATGAAGCCTTGTATGGACGAAAGTGTCGTACTCCTACGTGTTGGATGGAGTTGGGAGAACGACAAGTCTTGGGTCCAGAATTGGTGACTGAAATTGAGGACAAAGTTAAGGTAATTCGGGCTTGTCTCAAGGAAGTGTCGGATAGGCAGAAGTCCTATGCCGATCTCAAGCGCAAGGAAATGGAATATGCTGTGGAAGATAAAGTTTTTCTGAAGGTGTCGCCTTGGAAGAAGGTGTTGCGATTTGGGAAAAAAGGAAGCTAAGCCCTAGGTTCATTGGGCCATATACAGTGTTATAGCGAGTGGGACTGGTAGCTTATCAGCTTGAGCTGCCGGCAGAGTTGAGCCAGATCCATGACATTTTCCATGTGTCGATGCTTAGATGATATCGGTCCGATCCATCACACGTGGTGCCAGTGGCAGAGATTGAGGTTAACTTAGACCTATCTTTCGAGGATGAGCCAGTTCAGATCTTAGATCATGATGTCAAGGTTCTACGAGGAAGTCGGTACTTTGGTGAAAGTACTATGGCGAAACCATGGTGCGGAGGAAGCGACGTGGGAACCCGAGGATGTGATCGCGACAATACCTCACCTCTTCGATCAAGTAATTTCGAGGTCGAAATTATTTTTAAGGGGTAAAAGCGTAACATCCTAAAATGGGGGTTATTTGTATTTGAATTATTTTGCTTGTGTTTGGATTTCTTTGATATTAATTGTGGTATAGTAAGGCTTAATTAGGGGTCTTGAGTAGGCTCGGGTTAGTAGAAAATTTATTTGTGAAGCTTTAAAGGTAGGAAGCCTTAGTAAGTAGGAGTTACAAGGTTAAAGGAGGGAATTATTGTCATTAAAATGACTTGGAAAAGTGGCAAGAGGAGGCCACTTAGGTGCTAGAGTTGACGCCACAAGGAGCAAGGGGAACCTATGTTCGAGTCATTTAATTTTACTTTTTGATCTTTATTTTGGATGGCAATAAGGGAGGAATTTCCCAATTTTAAACTTTGGGATAATAAGGAAAGTATGAGAATATTATTTGGCTTTAAATGGATTTTATTTGATTAATCTTGAAAAGTTGGCTAGAGAGAAAGAGATGATAAATTCTTAATGTGAGGATAATAAGGATATTATCAAGGATATTATTAAGGATTCTAATTGGATTATTATTAGGATTAATTTATAATAATTGATAGAGGAAAATTAGGCATGTGATTAATTCAAATAATTTTGAATTAATTCAAATGGTTGGTCAAGAGCAATTCAAGGAGGTTGCGAATTTGGAACTCTTCATGGGAAGAGTGGATGACAAGCTTAAGGAAGAGGGTGCAAATCCTTTAAAAGCACCTACCTAGCATCTTGTTTTCTTTTCCCCATTTTTTTTGCAAGTAGTCAATTTCTTCTTTATTCCCTCCTCTCCAATTATTTTCTCTCCTTTCTCATTCTCTCAAAACCAAAACTCTCTCTACTCTTTGAAACCCCACCTTCTTTTTTCATCATTATTTCCTTTCCTTTAGCCAATTCACTCCTTGGTGTGCCAAAATTCCCTCTCCTATTCTATAGCACTTTGGCGAATGCTAGGAGGAATAGATCTCTTCGGATTTCTGTGGCAATCGTTGGTGAAGGTAAGTGATAGCGAATCTTTCTTGTCCCTATACTTTCTCTCTGTCGATTTATAGGTTGGAGAAAGCGAAATTTTGGCATATGCAAACAAGAAGGCTAACCCTCTTTGAATCGATATCATCTAGGAACTACGGATTTTCAAGCAATAGATTTGACTCTCCATTCTCTGTCAATCGGTTATAGGGTAAGGTGGTAAGAATTTATTTTAATAGATCACTCTTTTAAGTATTCAAAAGTCAAGGCTATTAACATGTGATTGCCGATTTAGGGAAGCAAGCGCTTGGAGTGTGGTGGCTTGTACTCAAAGGCATTTGGTAAGGTTTGGGTTCACAAGGAACCCTTTTGCAATTAATTTGGTTTGGCCGAATAGGCCATGGCACTAACCTTATGGTTGGCGAATATAGGGCAAGGATATTGTGGGTGACCGATTGGTTATTCCGGATTTAAGGCTTTCGTTAATTTCGGTGTGTACATACACACCTTATAACTTTAATATGCTAAGTGTTATATGTATGCTTAATCGGTTTGTGTAGATTCGGATGTAATACCATCATGGTATAAACAAGGATTCGGGTAAGTCCTTGTTGCTATGAGCTTTCTTTTGATACTTTTGGGAAGCATGGCATATTTGGTATATGTGGCTTATAATATATGGCTCATGATAGATCATTGGATGTTGTTAAATAAATCTATTGGCATGATAATTGTTAATTATATATTATTGATTGATGTGGGATTAAATGAGTAGAGGGAAGTGATATTCGTGTCGGCGGACACGGTGGTTTGGTACCACATTGTGACTACTGATCACCGGAGGTTTGGCACCTCGGAGGTTTGGCACCTCATAGCGTCTCGTCCCGTGGCTTAACACCACCGTGGGTTGGCCCCACTTTGAGATATGGGATTGGCGCGGTGATTTGGTATCACAAGATGGGTTGGCCCTTCACTTGATTTGTGACTATCGTCACCGGTGGTTTGGCACCACAATGTTGATGAATATCGTGACTATCGTCACCGGTGGTTTGACACCACCGGTGGTTTGGTACCACGGGGTAGAAAAGCGTTTGGATGGCTAGGTTGGGTGCATGATTTAGTGCATGTTAAATTGTTATAAATTGGGTATATTGTTGCATTAAACCGGAAAAAGGGTACACATTGGGTCTTGATGACTCACCTTTTTCCTTTAACATTTTCGGTGACTCGAGGCTGCGGATAAGGAGCCGGATGAACTCGAGGTGGCCATGCAATGAAAATGTGGACTAGGTGGATTTGGAACTATTTTATTTTATTATGGGTTTATTTTGTCTAAGTTGTAATAAGGCCTCCTAATATTGCACTTGGATTATTTTACATGTTTTGATAATTTGCTTAAACTACTTTATGATATTAAAATGGTACACATGTTTTCTCAAATTAATCATAAAATGTTTTATTGTGCCATGGTACACTTGAATCAGTAACAACTTGACCTAATATATTATCAAACAACACTAAGTAATGTTTTCTTCATAACACCTCAAGCTGCTTTTAAACCAAAACAATATCTTTTATCAAAAATTTAAATCGACTTAAAGGGATTTTTCAAAAATGTTTTCTCTGTAGCATACCAAATTCGGTCATAACGTTTGGGTCGGGTTTGGAGTGTTACATACTCCACTGCAAACTCAGGGATGCCAGACAAGTATCTTCGATCTGCTTCGCTATAAACTCAGGAAGACAAGATCTGTTATCTTCAGTTTGCTCCACTGCAAACCCAAGGATGCCAAACTTGATGCGAACCTGGTCACATCATGGTTCGACTCCATCCAAAGCCATCGAGAGTGGCCTAAACTTGAGGGGCAAAAGTGCAAAATGAAGCTGATTCCAGCTCATTTTTAGCTCAATTAATATTTTTGCATATTTTTAATTTTAGATTTGCACTTTGTGTGTTTTGCATTTAATAAAGTTATGCATTATGTAACTTTCATGCTAGTTAAGTATGCATCTTAAATAATGACATGCATTATGTTACTCCCATGTTAGTTTAAGTCTGCATTATTTAATTAAGTCATGCATTAAGTAACTCATTTGTTCATTTAGTTTGCATTTTAAACCATGCATTTAAGCATCTTAGTTTAATAAATGAGCTGCTGGACATTAATTCAACTCATCTTAGTTTAATTAATTGAGTTTTTGTTGAACTTTATTTAATAGTTGCTTCTTTAATTAATCTAGTTATTAGGATAATTTATTGATGCATGAGATAAAGTTCATCTAATAATGTTTCTCTTAATTAAACTAGTTGCTGGAATAAATGATGCATAAGTGTTAGTTCATTTATTTAAGTTTGTTGTTACTTTGTTTTATTTTTAATCATTGAATAAATGTGTTTAATATGTCAGTTACATGAGTTAATTGCAGGTGATTTTTCAACTTACAACCATTAAATTTAAAGACTGTTACACATTCAATAAGGTGGCTTTTCAAGTGATTTCGGTTACAAAAGAGGGGTCTGTTACAAAAAGAGGCTTTATACATCAATAAAAAAGAGTCTAAAAGAACATTACACTTCCTTTAAATTTCAGTAGTAACCCTTCCACTACTCCAAACGTTTTTGCTACTTTAATGGTCAATTTATGCTTTAAAAATTTCATTACGTTGTTGGAGTCTATTCAGCTAGCCAAAGGAAAAACCAAGAGACATTTTCAAAGCATTCAAATTCATTAAATCAGCTCATTTGGAGTCATAAAGTTGCTGTTATTTGGCTTGGAGGAACTCAAGAGTTTTTATTTATTGATTAAATTTTATTTCAGCCATTAAAATGCACATTAAAGTGAATTCATATGACTAACGCATGTAAACACTATATATACTTTGTTATTAGCTTGTAGAGGGACTTTTGAACCTTAATCAAATTTATGAACTTTGAGTTCTTGAGTGAGTTTATCTCCTCTCTATTTTTCGTACAAGTTTCTTAGACTTATCAAGCTTGCTTGTGGAGTCTATCACTTGTTCATCCATCTCCTTATACCATTGGTTCTTACTTTGTTAAGTAATGGGTCGAGGTCCATCTTCAAATTCCATCATCCACCTTAAACCAAATAAAAACCAAGGTGACACTTTCAAATAGTGTTGGATCGTTTCTAAGTTTAAGTTCTACTTTCCATTCCCATCAAACTATCATATATTTATCATTTGTCCATCTTCATTCATACATATCAAACCGAGCCAATGCCAAACACCATCTTCCTTTCTTAATTCTAGCCGAACCTGACCCTTCCATCTTCTAAATCGTTTCCATCATTTCAACCTCTAATTCCTAACTTCAATCCATCTTCTAAAAGCAATCCTATTCAAAGCTTCCACAAACTTGACCTTATTCTCTATTATTTTCCCGAAGACTCAACCTCTCCTCGTAGACGATCGGGCAACTCACATATGACTCTACTCACCCCGGGGCGGATCGTATCATTTGGTATCAGAGCTATAAAACGAAGAGCTATGACGACGATCGAGAAGCTGAAATTAGGTTCGTAAGTTGAAAAAAAATCAAAATTCAAAAAAAAAATTCAAATTGTATTCAAAGTGTTCTTTGTATTATTTTCGTGCATTTGAAGTGAAAAAAAAACACGAATATAAAAAAAAGTGTGAAGTTTTCTTTTGAAAGTTTTGCAAGGTACTTGTGGTATTCACTCTTCTTCTCTGTTCCCGATCCCAAAAACCATCATTCCCTTCTCATCATTTTACCCAACGCCACACATACTCCCATTTGCCTTTTTTCTTTATTTTAGCCTACCCGATACCCAAACATTATCTCTTGTTAACCATTTTTGTAGCCGACCCTCAAGCCGCGTTAAGTCTATTCGAAATGAAATACGAATTTGTGAGGGAGAGGCGAGTGGTAAAAAGGCACGAGTGCTTACATTGGAAAAAAAAAGCCATGTTCGAGTGAAACACGAGTGTGAGTGATTTTTCTTTGTGAGTGACTTGTGAGAATTTTGTGTTGAGAAACTTATCTTTCTATTTAATTTTTAACACTTCTTCTTTTTAGTAAATAAACATGTCTCAAGACGAATTCTCAACCGATGACTTCCAATACTTGGTGAAAGAAATGAATCGAATGCTCGAAAGAAAGCTAAGTCCAACACAAAAGCGTTTGTCCGAGTGGAGGAAAAAGCTCGATGAAAGCAAAACACACCACGTCGAGAAATAGAGTCGCATCTATCTCGAAGACCCATTTTCGGTGACTATTCTAGAAGAGATCATTATTGAGACTCCTACTCAACAAGGCCTCTGAGACAACGAGAAGAAAGTTTCGAGCTTGAGATTCTTTGAGACGACGAACGAGAAAATATGAGTCAATCGTCGTATGCTTCAAAGACGTCACATACAAAGGATCGTTCCCGAAGAAATGGTCGAGAAGCCTACGAGAATACTCTCTCTTTCTTCGAGCCAAATACTTGTCTTTTCGATTATTTTGTATCATCTTCGTATTGTAATCAAATTGAAAAAGAACACGAAAGAAAAGAAAAAGAAAGTGAAAAAGAAAAGAAAATTGAAAAAGAAAAAGAAGAAAAAGAAAAAGAAAAAGAAGTTGAAAAAGAGACAGAATTTGAGAAAGAAAATAAAATAAAAAAAGAGCGAGAGAATAAAAAAAGAAAAGAAATCGAGATAAAGAAAGAAAAAAAAAAAAGAACGAGCAAGAAAAAGTGAGGAGTGTTTCAACTAACCCATTTGAACTTTGTTCTTTTTCTGTTTCTTCTCGTCAGATTTCTAAAAGACTGAAAGATGATTTCCAACTTCAATACCTTCCTGACGATCGACGTTTTTGCTTAATCGAAAAAGGTAAGGTTGAAGAAGAAACCACACCACACGAGCCCGAAGGTAAGCAAGGTAAGGAATTTTTAAACGAGTCACGGCAACCCGATTCGAAATTCGTTAATGAAATTTTCGGAGACTTAGTTTTTAAAAGCTTTCCTTATTCTCCTCCGATTAACTTTTACTCTTTGATTGTGGTTGATATATTTCGTTCTGTTTGACAAAACCATTTGATTTTGCAAAATTTCGAGTGTTCACGAAAACAAATAAATTGTTCGAATATGGTGATTTCGTGAATCAATTTTTGTCTCTTGAAAAATCGTTGAATTTGTGCAATTTTGTTTTGACGAGTGTAAAGAGTTTTGATTGTATGTGTTTGTGTATGCAAAAACCTTTTTGGATTGACATGTTTAATTTGACGAAACTTTTGCTACATTTTGGCATAAACAATCAAAATTAATTTTTAAACCGAGAATTTGTTTTGACTCATTTTGTTGGAAAATCAAGCAACATCGATTGTGTGTGACAATTTCTATCATTTCAACATGAGGTCTTTGAATAAGGTAACGAAATTTGATAACTTTGCTTTCAATTTTAATTCGTTCCTTAAACAAGTTCTATGGTTGTATATGAAGTCCGTGTTTCATTTGGAAAAGGTTGATTCGAATGTAAAGTCTCGACTACACTACAATCCCAAGGAGAGAAGGTTTGTTTTAATGAAGCAAGGTAAAACCGGCCCTTATCTTTCTGCCCATAAAGGTAAGACTTCTAAAATTTTTGAAACGTTTTGGTTCTCCTCGGAAGGTGTTAAAAATCATGTTGCTGATTTCACTTTTGTAAATCATTTAAATCTTGACGTGCTTGAATGTCCTATTTCGTTAATTGATGATCTATCTGTTTTGGTCATTGATAAAAAGATAGTTTTTTTCGATAATTGTCATGATGCATTTGTTGGTGAGCCCATATATCGTACAATGCAAGGTATTATTGTGCAAATTCATGAGCCATGTTAATCATTTCAAATATCTACTTGTGACGATTTTGTCTATCATTTGATTCGTTACTCTTATGATAATCATGACTTGAAGACTCCATCTAAATCGTATGCATGCCTTGAAGCCTATCCAATTTTGTTTCAAGCATTTGGCAAGGCATTATTTGTAACAGCCCGGTTTAGACCCTAGTCAGAATAGTGGTTTGAGACCATGAATCCGAGGTCGTAAAAATATTTAATGATATTTTCTGTGTGAATGGTATGTGACATAGCCTGTGTGAAAATTTTGTGTGATGATTTGATCATTTTAGTGTCGAATTAAGAGAAAGGAGTTAATTGCATAGAGAGTAAAATGTTGTGTGCTGATTTGTGAGTACTTAGATGTTGTTGGCTCTTTAAGGAGGAGGTCTTATGTTGTTAATAAACCATTTTCAAGTAAGTGGATGGTTAAAAGACAAATTAGCCTTAGATTATATTTGTTTTATATGTTTAATGGAAGGGCAAAATGGTAAACTATGTGTTAATGTTATTATAAAAAAAAGAGAGATTAAATGGCCATTTTTATCATCTTCTTTGGCCGAATGTATCTAAAGAAAGAAAATAAAGAATTGAGCTAGGTATTCGGCACTTACAAGGCTAAATTCAAGGTATGTTTTTGGTCGATTTTCGATAATTTCTACGTTTTGTAATCGTTGCTTCGAGCTCTAGCTAACCCATATTGTAATTTTGCGAATTGATGATATTTTTGTGATGAGCCATTGATGAACACTTGAGCTTTGTGATGTTATTTGGTGAAATATGAAAGCTTGATGTTGGGTTAACATAGTTTGTATTTGAATTTTTGGTGAAATTGAGCATTTTGGGCTAAATTGTGAAAAGCGTATATTGAGGGACTAAAATGTGAAATAAATGAAATGTGTGGGTTTGTATAGACATTAGTAAAATTTGAATAAGCTTGTGCTAGGTGGAATTTGGTGAATTTGATGATTTTGTGAGATAGGGACTAAAGTGTCGAAATGTGAAAATGTGAGGGCTAATTTGTAAAATGCCCTATATGTGTGTATGTGGACTAAATTGAATGAGTTAGTGATTGAATGGATTGAATTTGAATGTGTATAGACCAAGAGAGGAGAGGTTCGGATCGAGATCGAGGCAAAGATAAAGTGCTCGATTAGTCGACTGTTTCGGTATTTTAACATCCGAGGTAAGTTCGGTTATAATATGTGTACTTAGCTGTGTTTAAATGTTGTGAAATGAATGGTTATGATACTATTGATTTATAAATGTTATGTGAGAAATGAATCTATGTGGCACTAAGTGTGCGCTTTTGGAGGGTAACCGAGAGGATTAGCACTTTGTGTGCGAAATAATAGAAGTTTCGGCTTTGTGATTGGCACTATGTGTGCGATATCGAATCGAGTTCGGTTTTGTATTAAGGCACTGAGTGTGCGATTATAAGAAAGGAATAGCACTATGTGTGCAATGATACGAAAGCTTCGACTTATTGAATTGGCACTGTGTGTGCGACATCGAGGCAAGTCAAATAAAAGAATAGGCACTAAGTGTACGATTATAATTAACGACTAGCACTATGTGTGCGAAATAATAGAAGCTACGGTTTTAATGCATAGCACTGTGTGTGTGAAATGATAGAAGTTTTGGCTCATCGAAATGGCACTGTGTGTGTTACCGATATAAGTTCTGTTTAACATATTGGCACTAAGTGTGCGATGACAAATAGGCTTCGGTTGTCAAATTGGCACTAAGTGTGCAAATTCATTTGAGTAATAGCAGAGGTTGAAATAGAGGCAAAATCGAGGAATTGAGTTGTATGAATGGTGAGTAACTACGTGTTGATCAAGGTATGTTTGAATCTATGTGGTTGATGATAGATTTAAGAGTTGGATGAATAGTTAATTAAGCATGTGGTTGAGAGTGATATTGTGCTTGGTTGTGTCATTATCTATGTGATGGTTGGATAGTATGATTAGTGATTAATTAAGTGTTGGCAAGGTAAGTATGATACATATGTGATTGGTGAAATTTGAAGTGAAAGAATGGAATGCTATGTGAGTATTGAATAAAGTTGAACTTGTGTACCATTGATAAAATATCTATGTGATGGTTAAATGTGTATATTGACTTGGTTCATTGAGTTAATTGTTTTATAATTTGAACTTACTAAGCTTTGGAAAGCTTACTGAGTGATTTGTTTCTCTGCCTTGCAGTGTCAGTAAAGCTAGCTCGGATCCGAGATCGTTAGCTTCTCAATCACACTATCGGCATTCTATTTTGGTACTTTTGGAAAGATGTATATTCCTAGAATATGACATGTATAGACTAGTAAATTGAATCAAGTTTGAGATTTGTAAGTAGCCATGAGATGTGGCTAGATATGTGATAGGTTTGGCTTGAATGAATGTGGTATATAAATGATGCATCTTTTGGCATGGTTTGTAGATTTTCTATTGAGTGGTAACTTTGTGTTGATAAATGCTAGTAGGAGTAGTGAGATTTGAGAATGAATTATGCTTGTGATAGAATAAATATTGGTATTGAATTGGGTATGATTAGAGTTAGTATTGATTGTATGTTTTAAATTGCTAAATTGGTATGCTTTTAGATGGCAATATGTGCATAAGATATTTGGTTGATTGGCTTGTAGGTTGACCCTAAGTGGGTGGTATGTTGGCCTTGCAAAAATGGCCTATAATGTCGCACGATTGGGGCACACGGGCGTGTCTCGGACCGTAGGTAAATTGGCAGAATGTGGCTTAAACTGCACACGGCCATCGCACAGGTATGCCTATAGGTCGTGCGAGAAATGACAGTATATGACCTTATAGGACACGGCCTTAGCACACGGGCGTGCTTGTTAGCCGTGTTGATTTTGGCAGTATGTAACCACGGGGAGGTCACACGGGTGTGTCATGTAGCCATGGGAGAGGCACGGCCTACCCCACGTCTCCCCTGTATTCTAGAAAATTTTCAATTTTTCATTAAATTTTATATGTGTTTCGGTTTAGTCCCGACTCGGTTTATAAGCATGTTTAGAGTCTTGATGACTCGTTTAAGGGACATTATGATTGTATATGAATGTGTTTGATGATGATTGACTTTGTGTCGTGAATGCGATGTAAAATGATCCTATTATTTGGTAATGCCTCTAAACCCTATTCCGGCGACGGCCTCCGGTTAGGGGTGTTACATTATTTCTTTTGTAAGATAAGTTGATTTTGTCCTTCCACATGCGTCATACTTGTGTTGCTATGTTTATGCGTGGATTGAAAATTCGTTTGAAGCAATATTTGTTAATCCCCGGCTATCCTTTTCAGGTGACCCGATTACTATCCGCCCCATTCAACCGAGGAAAGCCGAGTAAAAGGAACTATATCCTCAAGAACCAATGGCACGATTAGAGGAAGAATCGCTTTCAAAAGGGGTATGATGCGAACCTGGTCGCATTATGATTCGACTCCATCCAACGCCATCGAGAGTCGCCTAAGCTCGAGGGGCCAAAGTTCAAAATGAAGCTGATTCCAGCTCATTTTCAGCTCAATTAATATTTTTTTGCATATTTTTAATTTTAGATATGCACTTTGTCTGTTTTGCATTTAATAAAGTTATGCATTATGTAACTTCCATGCTAGTTAAGTATGCATCTTAAATAATGACATGCATTATGTAACTCCCATGTTAGTTTAAGTCTGCATTATTTAATTAATTCATGCATTAAGTAACTCATTTGTTCATTTAGTTTGCATTTTAAACCATGCATTTAAGCATCTCAATTTAATAAATAAGTTACTGGACATTAATTCAACTCATCTTAGTTTAATTAATTGAGTTTTTGTTGAACTTTATTTAATAGTTGCTTCTTTAATTAATCTAGTTACTAGGATAATTTATTGATGTATGAGATAAAGTTCATTTAATAATGCTTCTCTTAATTAAACTAGTTCTTTGGAATAAATGATGCATAAGTGTTAGTTCATTTATTTAAGTTAGCTGTTAATTTGTTTTAGTTTTAATCATTGAATAAATGTGTTTAATATGTCGGTTACATGTGTTAATTGCATGTGATTTTTCAGCTTACAACCATTAAATTTAAAGGCTGTTACACATTCAATAAGGTGGCTTTTCAAGTGATTTCGGTTACAAAAGAGGGGGCTGTTACAAAAAGAGGCTTTATAGATCAATAAAAAAAAAGTCTAAAGGAGCACTACACTTCCTTTAAATTTCAATAGCAACCCTTCCACTACTCCAAAAGTTTTTGCTACTTTAATGGTTAATTTATGCTTTAAAAACTTCATTAAGTTGTTGTAGTCTATTCAGCTAGCTAAAGGAGAAACCAAGAGACATTTTCAAAGCATTCAAATTCATTAAATCAGCTCATTTGGAGTTATAAAGTTGCTGTTATTTGTCTTGGAGGAACTCAAGGTTTTTTATTTATTGATTAAGTTTTATTTTAGCCATTAAAATGCACATTAAAGCTGAATTCATATGACTCTTCAGCTAACCACATGTAAACACTATATATACTTTGTTATTAGCTTGTAGAGGGGGCTTTTGAACCTTAATCAAATTTATGAAATTTGAGTTCTTGAGTGAGTTTATCTCCTCTTTATTTTTCATACAAGTTTCTTATACTTATCAAGCTTGCTTGTGGCATCTATCACTTGTTCATCCATCTCTTTATGCCATCGGTTCTTACTTTGTTAAGTAACGGGTCGAGGTCCATCTTCAAATTCCATCATCCACCTTAAACCAAATAGAAACCGGGGTGGCACTTTCAAATAGTGTTAAATCATTTCTAAGTTTAAGTTCTACTTTCCATTCCCATCAAACTATCATATATTTATCATTTTTCCATCTTCATTCATACCTATCAAACCGAGCCAATGCCAAACACCATCTTCCTTTCTTAATTCTAGTCGAACCTGACCCTTCCATCTTCTAAATCGTTTCCATCATTTCAACCTCTAATTCCTAACTTCAATCCATCTTCTAAAAGTAATCCTATTCAAAGCTTTCACAAACTTGACCTTATTCTCTATTATTTTCCCGAAGACTCAACCTCTCCTCGTAGACGATCGAACAAATCACATAGACTCGACTCACCCCGAGGCAGATCGTATCAAAACTGGTATCTTCGATCTACTTCGTTGCAATCTTAGGAAGACAAGATCTGATATCTTTAGTTTGCTCCGCTGCAAAGTCAAGGAGACAAGGCTGATGTCTTCGATCTGCTTCACTGCAGTTTTAGGAATGCCAGATCTTCTATTTTAATCTACTCCACTGCAAACTCAAGGAGACAAGATATGATGTCTTCGATCTGCTTTACTGCAACTTCAGGAATGCCAGATCTACTATTTTTAATCTACTCTACTGTAAACCCAGGGAGACAAGATCTGATGTCTTCGATCTGCTTCACTGTAACTTCAGGAATGTTAGATCTGCTATTTTTAATCTACTCCATTGCAAACTCAGGGAGACAAGATCTAATGTCTTTGATCTGCTTCACTGCAACATCAAGAATGCCAGATCTGCTATTTTTAATCTGCTCCACTGCAAACTCAGGGATGCCAGACTAGTATCTTCGATCTGCTTCACTGCAACCTCAGGAAGGCCATATCTGCTATTTTAGTCTGCTCTACTGCAACTTTAAGGAGGTCAGATTGATGTCTTCGATCTGCTTCACTGCAACATTAAGAAGACAAGATTTACTATTTTTAATCTGTTCCAATGCAAACTCAGGGAGACAAGATCTGATGTCTTCGATCTGCTTCACTGCAACTTCAGGAATGCCAGATCCGCTATTTTTAATCTACTCCACTGTAAACTCAGGGATGCCAGACTAGTATCTTCTATCTACTTCACTGCAACCTCAGGAAGGCCATATCTACTATTTTAGTCTGCTCTACTGCAACTTCAGGGAGGTCAGAATGATGTCTTCGATCTGCTTCACTGTAACTTCAGGAAGACAAGATCTACTATCTTCAGTCTGCTCCACTACAACTTTAGGGAGGCAAGGCTGAAAGTGTCAATCTACCCTACTACATTGTCCTATAGAGGACATGTCCTGTAGAATGGGTATATGCTTATGTCGAATGATTAGGATGCCCTGATCGAAATGAGTCAAATGCTCCTAATTAGATGCGTTATGATATATGAATGTAGAAATGTTATGGTTCCTACTCAAGGTGTCATCACTCATTTGTTCTTCATTCTCGCTCCTCTCGAAGTATCAATGCTCAACAAGCTTGCCCTACTGTAATTTCAGAGTCCGCTCCACTTGAACCTTGGGGATACAAGGCTTGTACTGCCTTCAAACCACCCCACCACGATTTATAGGAATCGAAACTTTTTCAACCCGTCCCTATTGCAATTTAAGGGTATAGGATTTATTTCAACTTCAATCCATTCCACCGCAATTCAAGGGTTTTGAATTTTTTCCATCAATTCATCATATCATTCTCCGAATGTTATGACCCAATGAGAATGCTTACAAAATGATCCTCTCTTAGGATTGATATTGCTCAACTCGTTATTTTGTCCAATCACCATTTGTCGTGTATGTTATTATGATGTTTTTGTATTGAAATTACTATTTTATTGGGATTGTATTAGATCTTCTATCATAAGCAAGTCTCAAAATCATGTCTGTATATTTGAAAGCCTTGCATAGGAAAATGTATTGATTATTAGGCACTTAATCTGCTCTTGTGAGAATATTTTTTGTAAGTGTAGTTTTTAAAATAAAACCTATTGGTGTGGTTTTATGTGATCATATGGGGTATTCATAATGGTGAGAGTATTGTATCTTCAAAGTGCAAGGGTGAGGGAAATAATCAAGATGTGTGTGATTGAATATGTAACACCCCAAACCCGGCCTAGAAGTTAGGCACGGATCCGGCGTGTCACATTGAAGTGTTTTTGCGAAAACCTTATTTTCATTGAAAATCCTTCTAGAGAAAAGTTAAGTAAAATCCATTTTGCTTTCAAAATGAGATGTAGCCAAAAACCATTTCCTTGTTACTATGTAAAAATTTTGTTGGACAACGGAAGCTCGTTCTTAAAACACAATTATTTCCAAAAACTTGAAATATGCTTAAAGGAAATCAATCCAGGTTCCGTTTCAAAACTATAATGCATAGTGGAAGTAATGGAATAATGTAACACCCCTCACCCGGTTTCATCGTCGGAACAGGGTACGAGGCATTACCGGACATGATTCAAGCAATTGTACAAAATTTAAAATGTAAAATCCATATAAATTAAAACTTTTCCATACATAGTCATCACACTCTTCATTCGACCAATTCAAGCATTATCATAAACATATAACTTGATTAATATTGAACATTATCAATACCCATAAGCAAAATAAACCATCAAATTTTTAAAGGCCAATATTTTAGCCCAATTCGTTACTACAAGTAACAAAACGATTAAGCCTTCTATACATGCCATAATTCCCAAAGTATTGTTTTCAAAATACCAAAAAAATGTTGATAGTATGGATGGATCTCCGACGATCATCGAATCCCGAGCTAGCTTGATGACACTATAGGACAAGGAAAAGAAAAGAGAGTAAGCATATAGCTTAGTAAGTAAGTATATAAATAATAAATAATGGATTTAACATGTTTACAAAATAACACAATCATATCTACATTCAAATTCACTATTTATTCAAGTTCGAGCAAGCTGTCTATTCGAGTTATAGTCACTAAATTATTTTTATCTGGAGCTAAGAAACTCCAAATTAAGATCCATAAATTTTTCCTGAAACTAGACTCATTTATCTTCTTACCATAAAATTTTCAGAATTTTTGGTCTTTTCAATTAGTACAGTTTATTCATTAAAATTTCCCTATTTCACTATTCTACTATTCTGACCTCTCTTCACTACGAATCAATTTTCTCTTTGTACAGAATTCAGATGACCTTTTTGTTTAGTTAATTTGAAACTAGACTCATTTAGGATTTCATAAATATAAACTATATCCCATAATTATTTTTTAAAATTTTTAATAATTTTTCCAAGGCATAACAGGGGATCACGTAATCATTCTGAACCAGTCTCACAAAAATTTAAATATCTAAAAATATACAAATTCTTTTCTTTCTCTGTTTCTTTTATATGAAAACAGACTCAATAAGATTTAAATAAATATCTCATAAAACTTATAATTAAATTTTTACCATTTTTGGTGATTTTTCAAATTCACATCACTGCTGCTGTCCAAAACAGTTTTATTGTAAATTTTTGCTCTCTCTCACTTTAGTTGTATTCATTACTTACCTATAACAATCTTTTCAATTTCCGATTACATATCAAGCATATTGCTCATACGTTACACATGCATATACATATACTTATCACTACAAAGTCTCACATAATTTCACTTAGTCGATTTTCCCGTTGAACGCTTCGGAATAATAACGAATACGCGGTGGTTTCACACACAGCCCACCCTTGAAGTCGAAGCTCTCTTGTACACATAGTGGCCTTCACTCAGCACCACTCATGTGACCTAGCTCAATTGTACTCATAATTCTGGCTCTCTTGTACATAAAGTGGCCTTCACGTAGCACCTCTCATATGACCTAGCCTTCTCGTAGCTCTCTTGTACGCATAATGGCTCACACTATATACCACACATGTGACCTAGCTACGTATAGCTTTCTTGTACACATGGCATACTCTCGGTACTACACATGACCTAGCTACGTATATGTATATCTCTTGTAGCTCTCTTGTGCACATAGTGGCCTACACTTAGTACCACTCATGTGACCTTGCTACATACCAATTACATCTTCCGATTTCGAAGGTTCAAACGGGAAGTATCTCACTTTTTAATATTTTATTTCATTCCTTCAATAGTCATTTATGATTCAAAAATCAGTTACAATACATAAAACATGCTGAAATATAAAAACATCAATAAAGATAATGAATTATTTACATACTACTTACCTCGGTGCAAAATATGGCAAAATTTGCAATATAGTCCGTAACCTTGCCTTTACCTCGTTCAAGGTCGATTCCACATTCTTCTTGATCTATAATAACACATTTAGCTTATTTAATATTTATACTATTTAATTCAATCCAAAAATCATATTATGGAAAAATTAAATTTTTGCCCCTAACTTTCACAAAATTACGAATTTGCCCCTAGGCTCGAAAATTAAACTTCATCCTATTTTCTTATATTTGACATGCTGAACATTTTTCCCTTCTATGGCAACATCAAATTCTCACTTAAACATGTACTTATGAGCATTAGGTATTTTTACCGATTATGTCGTTTTACTCGTTTTCACGTAAAATCACTTAGCAAAAGTTGTTTAGCATAATTTCAGCCTTCATATTCTATCATAAAACATCAAAATAAACATAGTTCACCTATGGGTATTTTTCCAAATATGAACCCTAGATTAAAATATTACTAGAATAAGCTAAACCAAGTTATTGAGATTCCAAAAACGTAAAGAACATGAAAAACGGGGCTTGGATTGACTTACTATGGAGCTTGGAAGCTTGGAAACCCTAGCTATGGAGTCCTCCCTTGAAGTTTCGGCCTAAGGAAGAAGATGAAAACCTTTTTCCATCTTTTTCCCATTTAATTTCTTTTATTTGACATTTTAATAAAATACCCTTCATTAAAATTTTAGTTATTTCTACCTATGCATGTCCATCTTTGTCCATGAAAATATAATGGTCTAATTACCATTTAAGGACCCCTACTTTAAATATAGACTTCAATTTAATCCTTTAGTATCTAGAACTCTCATTTATCAACTTTTACAATTAAGCCCTAATAAGCAAATTAGACATGAAATTCATAAAATTTTCTATCGATACTCTAACACATGCATCCAATCAATCAGTAAATCATAAAAATTAATCAAAATAAACTTTTCTATCTCGGATTCGTGGTTTTGCAACCACTGTTCTATTTAGGCCCTATTTCGGGATGTTACAAATAATAACTAGAGGGAAAACCTTATTACAATCCGAAATAAAATAACTTAAAATCTAAAATTTAGATATTAAGAAAAACAGGTCTAATCGTCTTGCTAGTTGGCCACCTCTGAGTCCCTCCATCCGTCGAACCGCCTACTGAGGATCACCTGAGAAAAATAAAAGAGGGAGTGAATTTTCAAAAACTCAGTGTGTTCGACCCTCGTCAAACAAATAGCATACATATCGTATTGTTAACATAATAATATCATACATGCAATGCTGTGCAAACCCTCCCCAAATAATCCATCCGGTACACTTCGTCTTCGTCCAACCAAACACTTCTGTGGGGATTTCTAAATCAATCCACCCATTCGATACACTTCAAGGGTAGCCCGGTTGCGGTACTACGTAACGTTGCAGCAAAGCTGCTAATCATATAATAGGCTTAAAAAGCCATCGGTGGATCCACGGTCGTCAAGCAACCATGCAATCCTCATATACTTCCTCTGTTCCATAATTCCCAACCCATATGCAACCTAAACAGAATATCATATGAATGCAGCAAATGTACATGTAACATCCATAAAGTTTACATTCAATACATAGGGGCATTTTAGTCATTTTGCCCTTAGGGGCATTTCGGTCCTTTCTCATTGTTATGGGTCTATTACTTACCTTGGCCCGTTATCAAGTCCTCGTTTGCTAAAGTGAACAGACACTATGCACCAGGTAGGATACCAGAGAAGAGGAGGTGAGTCATTAAGACCGCTTAAGTACCAAGCTCTCCTAGATCCTATCCTAGACATTCATATGCCCGTTGCCACACTTAAACCTTATGACTTGCTCACAGTCGCACTTAATAAATTATCAAAGTTTTATGTAAGGTTAAGCAATTTATCAAATCCTAAACCCAAAACCTTTTACAAAGCCCAAACAAATTCACATACATTCATATGGCCCACCAGGCCCAATCTCATTCGCATGGCCAATTAGGCCCAAATCACATTCATATGGCTCATCTAGCCCAATCACATTCATATAGCCCATCTGGCCCAAATCAATTCCAAGCCATGTAACCAGCATGACTAGCTCATCACTTATTACCAAATCATCAAATTTGCCTACTTTGAGCTTACTATCGGGCTCATTTTTCCCATTCTGGCCCAATTGGCCAAAACACAGCCCAAGTCCATGAGATCGCTTATGGGGCCTCTGATAATGTATTGATTCCCCTTACGAGTGTTCACGCACTTGCAAGACTACCGTAGCCAAGATTTTGGGATTTCGTCATTTCGACCTTTCGAGATTTCCCAATCCATTGTGTGTGTATAGTGTATGTACACACCTGACAACAAAAAGCGATGCGATCTCCTTAGCCACGATCCTACAAATGATGTCACTCAATGATTAATCACAAATACTTATCGAATACTTTACTAAAAGCCGAAGTCTTACCTTAACCTTACTTGAAACACCAAGCCTTAATAGCTTTCCCTCGATCACTAATCACGAGTACATCTTAAATCTGCATCAATCTTAATTATTAAAAACTGAACCATAAGTGACTTATATCCATCTTAAGTCACCCTTACAATACTTACGACCACTCGACCAACCTTCAAAACCAGAAGTGATGAATACTTACCCAAATCCCAAAACACATAAAGAGTAATTCGGCAGAGATCTGAGGAATAGAGATTCGATATCAATCCCCTTCCAAAATCAATTTAGAAAGAGTGAGGGAGAGGAGAAGTCGATTCTAGTAAGATCAATTGAAAGAGTAAAATACTTACACAAGAATCGACTAGGTTGAAGAAATAGTGACGGAACAAAAAGAATTTCGGCAAAGGGAGGGTGGAATTATTCGGCTTTAGAGGGTTTGGAAAAGGTAACAAGAAGAAAATAAAAAGATCAAATGTGCTTGTGTGAGGGTAACTACAGGATATTCGGTAAAGAAAAGAAAGAGTTACCTATTTGCAAAACTCTCCAAATGCCGAAAGCCACAATGAAAATTCGTAATACCCCTAAAAGACCCAAAAACGACACTCATCTACCCTCCTAAGCCAAATTTATACACTTCCCACTTTTGTAAAATAAATACCCCAATAAAATACTATGCCACTACTCGAACCTTGGACTCCTTTGCCTGCTAATGGCGCCACCTCCCTGCTCCCTAAGTGGCACCACTTTGCCACTACACCACATGCTCTTTTGTGACACTAAACACACATAATTATACATAAGTCCTACTGCTAACTACCAGTTTCCCCTTATGAGCAAAAACTAAAATTTTTCCACAGCTCAGACTCGAACCCAAGCCTCCTTAGAACCCCCAAATACACTCAAATAGCTACCCGTTCAAGCACAACATGGAAATTAAGCAAAACTACCAACTCCTCATTTTTGGGGAGTTACAGAATATGTTCAATTTGTAATTGTTGAAGAAAGTGCATGTTTGTCACTGAATTAGGCTTTGTAGGCGTAAAAAAATCGAACTACATAATCATTTTCTGTGTTTTGTGTATTTCTTGTTTTCTCATTTAGTGCTTAGAAAAGTAACTACCAACTTAAGCACCAATTATATTGTATTGTTTAATTATTTCATGAAACTTATAGAAATTATAATATATCTTATTTACTGTGTACATATAACTTTCAAATCTCTTAAAATTGTAGTTATTCCATGCTTTCAAAATAAAAATGTGCATAGTTGTTTTCCTATACAATTATTTCATGAACTCACGTGTCCACAATTATAAATTTTAGATTCAATAATTCAAAAGTAGAATCACTTTATTTCACGAATTATTGTTTGACGTGAAGTGATTAAAAGTAAACAAGGGTACTGTTGGTATTTTAAAATAAATTTAAAGGCCTATTTTAATATAAAAATAATGAATTTATAAGAAAGAAAATTCCCAAAGATTAACTTTAAAATAAATCAACATCTATGTTTTAATAGTATCTAAAACTCCTATCTTAAGTAAATATTATTAAAACTTCTATGTTAACTATTTGTGATTATAATTGGTTTTGAATACTTCTTAATTTAATTTTCTACGTTGATAAATAATTAATTATTTTAGTTCAAAATAAATACATACATTCAAATTTTAATGCGAAATCAGGTTTCATCAATTTTTCGATTAAAAATATAATATTTGCCAACCAGCTATAAACAATTGTAAAACAAATTTCGTAATTTAAAAAAAAATTCTAAAGGATGTGGGCATACAAAAAGAAAAAGAAAATGATAGTTGACATTATAATATTTATGATGTGTATAAAAATTATTTTCTTTTGGATTTGTTGGATACATGCAATCAACATTTTCTCATTATTTTGATACATTATGTCTATGATTTGGGGCAAAACTTCTTCCTTAAACTTTTGACCCAAAATGTTAAAAGAGAATACATTTTTAATATTATAATAAATTTTAAATCAGATTGTTTTACAAATATTTTGGGTCTTTAGCATTTACACTATATAATATTTTTAATGTATTAACATAAATTTAAATCATCTTAAGTTTTCTTTATACCATATAATATTTTATAATAATTTTAAAAATTATGATATTTATGACACCTGTTGTTTAGCCCTTTAATTTGTGTGTTTCAAGTTTCCTCTTTAATGTGTATTAGTTTTCTTTTCAAAACAAAAATTTATGGTATTTAAAATTTTTATTTAAATTTTAAATAATTTAATTTATGAAAATATAAAATTAATAAAACCTGGCTTAAATTTAAATATGAAAATATCAATCCCGCATCGCCGGAATATATTCCTAATAATTTTTCAGTTAAATAATTTTCTTAAAGTAAATTTAATAAAATAATGTAATTTTTAACAAAATTTTGTTCCAATTTTTTATTTTGAAAATATATTTTAAAACTATTAAAGTAGTATTTTAAGTATTATTAATATACAGAAATATCTTAGAATTGTTTAAAATTCATTGAAAACCTTTTTAAACTCATTTTGAAAAATAATAAAATAATTATTAAAAGTGAGAATGTAAAATACAAAATGTTTTTATAGAAAACGTTTATAGAAACAATGAAAATATTTATTAAAAGTAAAGGTGTAAAATAATTAGTGTTATATGATTTTATAACAAAAATATTTTTGAAAATGATTTTGTACAATAATTAATGGTGGGTCTCACTTAATTTTTAAGGTTAAAAGTGATGATATGTCAAGAATTGAAAGTGTCCAGTTGTTGCCACCTAAGATGGACTAGTGCTATAAAGTTATGAAGTAGGAAAACTATTTACAAAATGACAAAAAGTTAACCCCTAATTGGGAATAACCCTACATGATATTGCAAGTATTGTAACATGGGGCATACAAGTTAATTGCCCTAGCAACCATATTTATTGCTAACACATGGAATGCAAACCATCTTAGAAAATATTATGTGTAAATACCTGTGAAGCAATAAAAACTATAGTGCATTAATATAAGCTCTTTAGAAGCAAATTATCATCGTTGTAAAAATATTCACCAAAACCCTACACAAGGTTATAGATCCATCCATAAATGCACCCTTAAAGGGTGAAAAGTTATTGGTCCATCAAAACAACAAATCATAAAAATTAATCATTAACAATTTATAAAACAACTTAAAAGCTCAATCATCAACAAAGCCCATCTTCCACAACAGATGTTGTAGTATGGCTAGTAGTTGCGCATACCACAAAACTTGGAGAGCTTTTAGAGTAGCATCCCTCGTAGTTTCCTGAACAAAAACCACAATGTAGGCATTCTCTACTATTTTAATAGAAGGATTAAACATGTCAAATACTTTAAACATATCTCCAAAAGTGTCCAGGCATAGTAGTGTTGAAAAAAATCCGGTTTGAAAATGAGTTTTTTTTTTTTTGTACAACGAAAAATAAAAATTTTAAAAACTAACTCGATGTGTGATATTTATAGTAATAAATCCTAAACCAAAATTGTACCTGTGTTTTCAAATAGACGGATCCTTGTCATTCCCAACTTTCAACCAAACGATCTTCTCCTCTATTCTCATACCACGAATTGCTTCAAGTGTAGGCTCAAAGAAAATAAATCAAACACAGAAACTAGAAATAGTTTTCTTTTCTTTTGGGTGAAAATAAAAATTCTCTCTTTAAAATAGAAACCAGCAAAATTGTTATTCTGAAAAATATATTTAATTCTTATAGGATAAAAGTCTCTCTATTTTCGAACAGAATAACAATATCTAAAAGTTGTATGTAAATAGCCCTACTAGTTATAGGGAGAAAAGGCAGAACCCTTGTTGAATTTAGAGAAGTTTATTTCAGCTAGAAAAATGAAATCCTAGTTCTACTAGGATGTAGGGGGCGACAAACCTAGTTAAATATACTAGGGTTTGTTGTCCCCCTTTACTACATAAGGGGCTTTTTGGGCCTCTTCCGTACTGGGTCCAATTACAAGTACTTCTCGGACTTTTAACTTATACTTTGTAATTTGATTCAACCCAATATTTGTTTTTCTATTTCCCAAAATATACTTCAATATTTATATTAAATAATCTTCTCATCCCAATTTTACCCCAAATAAAATTTTGACGAATTTACCCCTGACAAAATTTTTGAAAAAATATATTTAATATTTCACCATTCAACTTGTTCACTAGGATTGTATAGTTTATTTTGATTTTTGGGCTTTAAAATAGCTCAAAAATACAAACTCAATCTTCCAATCATTTTTGAGAATCTTTGTTCATTTCTAAATGAATTCATTTCTCATTTTCATTTTTCATTTTGGAGAAAACCACATTCATTTCTTTTTTTTTAATTTTTAATTTAACCATTTCTATTCATTTATGTTTATTTGTTTCAACATACAATTCATTTATGGTTTCAATGAGCTAGTAGAGAGACCGATTGGACATATGCAATTGAGTTTCAAATGATTTATAATAAGTTCCAACTTTTTTCCTATTAATTATAAACCCATTTAGTTACAAATTCATTTCAATACAGTATCGTGACTGAGCTCTCCCCAACGACATACCATTATGAAAGCAACTTGATTAGTGCTTGTCCAATGACCTTGTCATAAGTGTGTTACCCTTATAGGATATCCTTAATCTTTTTGGGATAATGTTTATTCTTCCAATATGATCCTATTTCATCTCATGGTAACCATTACATATTCTTTCATGAATAGTCAATCACATCAAATAGTGATCAAGTCATCCATCACAAATATGAATGACCCATGGTCACATTTAGTTTCCATCACCATGTAATTCCAATGAGAGGATATCATTTACCCATGTCTCGGGCTATGAATTCCACTGTTATGAATGACACTACATATTGCAAAAGTCGTACACCCAACACACAAGCTTTCTGTTCCATATCCATTCGAACTCAGGCTTTCAATTACATCAAAGTATATGAGTTACGCATACATAATTTGTCATCTACTCAAGATTTAGATATGTCACACTATGAACGTCATAAGTGAATAAATTTATAAATGGATTTATGATCTATTCTTCTTGGGTCCATTTTGATGTACTATCAATCAAGTCAGTCACATCTATGTCTCTATCTTTTAGGAGTCATCTACTTTGATGCCCAAAACAAAACATCTCCCCAACTTGACTTGATAAATGACATATTAGTCTTTCAATTGATTTTCCCATTTCGATTAGACTAAGGACATGTTTAGGTTTGTCTACTAATATAAGTTATTTTTTCATATTACAATCAACCACGTAATACTGCTTAGTATTAGTTTAAACATTAGACAACCATTAAGCATCATTTTCTTCCATTTTTCTTTGCATGTAAAAACCATGTGAGGAAAATATACAAAGTATTAATGTAATTCATGAATAATTTTATAAACCAAACTGTTCGAAAAATTACAAGTGTACATTGACGAAAATACTACATTTAGGACACCAGATCCAACAGGTAGCTCTCTTCAATGTTGACAATCTTATCCACAAGATCTTTTTTCTATGCTTGCTTATAGACAACTCTTTCTTCACTTTCCCCAGCTCCTCAATCAATGATCTCTTCTCCGCCTCCAGTAATTCTAGTTTATTATTATTGCTTTTGATAGAAGAATCTAACTTGTCTTAAGTTGCACGACTCTCCTTGTGTAGATGTTGTTTGGAAACCCCTAATTCCATTTTAGCAACCAAAATTTTTGCTTTAAACCTTCTTTCTCATTCGCTACCATGTCAGGGTGATCGAAATACATACTAGTTGCATAGAGACAATTATTGTTAGACTAACATTGTAATGATTAGGTTGATAGTGGTATCGAAAAATGCGGTTTCAAGATCCTGTTTCTGTAAATTGAGACTATAAATATTAAATAAGGATATTTACAGAGTTAATTTTTAGATAAATTGAAATTTGGATAGTCAATTTAGTGAAAATTGTGTTTAATTGAGGCCTAGAGACTAAATTGAAAAACTCTAATCGTTATAGATTTTTAATTAGGAAATGGCTTGGGGTATAAATTGCAATTATCCAAAGAGAATTAAAAATTTTCTAGTGAACGGTAATGATGATTATTGATTAAATAAATTAATTAAGATTATTTATAACTAAAACATGATTAATTAAAGTTAATTAAGTTATAATATAAGTATAAAAATGAGAAATTGGTGGATGGAGAGATAAAATCCATTTTCTCCAATTGGCTATTAGAAAAGAAGAAGAAGCTTGATGCAATTTTAGGTTTTTAAAGTTTTTGGTCCTTAATTCAAGTAACTCCCTAGCCATTTTTCTTTGATTTTTATAGATTTTTTTTATCTTGCGAGCTTGATTAAGCTAACCCAAGGATCAATTTGATCAATTGGTGAAGTTTTCATAAGATTCCATTGTTGAGAATTGAATGATTTAGGCGTTAAATTGGTAGAAATTAAGCTTAGTTTAATAAAAGGACTTAATTGTAAAGTTTAATTGTTAGTTTCATATATTAGGGACCAAATTGAAAAAAATTCAAAACTATTACAAAATTTTGGTACGAATATAAAGTATAAGGTCCCTAATGAATATATGTGAAATCGAATTTTAGCCTAAAGGTCTAGATTGAAAGTTATGCTTGTCCTGGGTTTAGGGACTCAATTGAATAAGTTCTAAAATATGTGTGACTTTTTAATTGAATGTGATTTGATCTAGAATTTGATGTCGTGTGTTGTTGGATTATTATTAGTAGCTAAAGATGATGCAAGGCCTTCGAGAGGGAAAGGAAATGTGAGATTCAACGATGAGTAACTCGAGTCTTCAGTTTTTATTTCTATGACTCAAACCACTATAATTGTTGCATATTTATATTGTTTTGCATAGTATGATATTGAGGTGAGTTAAAAATGATTATTTGAATTGAATTGTTATGATTGAGATCGGTTATCAAAATAGAGAACTAAATTGAATAGAAGAGAATAGAAAATAGTTTAATGTGATGAAAATATGAAATTGGCTTTGAATTGGGTTGAAACATGTTATATTATGTAATGAAATGATGAATTGGTTATTAAATTGAAAATGATGAAATGTAAATTGAGTTGTATTATGAATTGGATATGTGATTACCCTACTAACTGTTCGGGTAGAGTCGGATATAGTTGGCATGCCATAGGATAGATTGAGTACAGGTTACTTTGGCCATATATCAATGAGCGTTGGGCACATTTTCTTTCGATATATTGGTTGATTGATATTTGAAAAATCATTAACTGTTATAAAGTTGAATTACAAGAATTTATATATGATATTTGATTATCAATAGCATGTGAAAGATCATATGAACTTGTTAACGAGCTTGAGAGTCGATATGGTAAGATACAAAATAATTGATTTGGTTCGAAATTGAAATACGGATTTGATTGAATTTGTTAAATTGAATAGAAATCTGAACATTAATGATATTGTATTGTAACATCCCAATTTAGACCCTAGTAGGAACAGTGGTTTGAGACCACAAATCCGAGGTCGAAATGTTAATTTAATATTATTTTGTGTGAATAGTATGTGACATGGTCTGCATGAAAATTCTGTGTGATGATTTGATCGTTTTAGTGTCGAATTAAGATAAATGATTTAATCGCGTAAAGAGAAAAGCTATGTGCTGATTTATAATTACTTAAGTATTGTTGTCTTATTAATGTGGGGGCCTTAGGAGGCAATTAGCCCAATTTTAAGATAGTGGGGTGTTAAATGACAAGATAACCATATTGATAATTTGTTTTATATGTTTAATGAAAGGGCAATTTGGTAAAAGGAAAATTAAGTTAATTATATGAAACAAAAACATGAATTAGTGGAGTTCATGCTCATCTTTGCTGAAAATTAAAAGAAAAAGAAAGAAAATAAGCTTCCTAGGTTGCAGCTAAGACTTTGGCTAAATTAAGGTGAGTTTTGTCTTCGGTTTTTGATAATTTCTACATTTTTGTAATCGTTGCTTCTTCTACTATCAAGCCCATGTTGTAATTTTTTGAATTAATGATGTTTTTTGTGATGAGCCACCGATGAATGTGTGAGCTATGTGCTAGATGATAGTGAAATATGAATACTTGGTGTTGGATTAACATGTTTTGTCTTTGGATTTTTGATGAAATTGAGTATTTTGGGCTAAATTGTGAAAAGTGTAAATTGAGGGACTAAAATGTGAAATAAATGAAATTTGTGGACTCCTATGAGACTAAGGAGAATTCGGCCTAAGCATAGTGTAATGAAATTTTGAGTATTTGATGATTTTGTGAGATAGGGACTAAAGTGTCAAAATGTGAAAATGTGAGGGCTATTTTGTAAAATACCCTAAATATGTGTGTTTGGATTAAAATGAATGAATTGATGATTGAATGGATTGAATTTAAATGTGTATAGACCAAGAACGGAGAGGTTCGGATCGAGATCGAGGCAAAGATAAAGTGCTCGATTAATCGACCATTTAGTATTTTGACATCCGAGGTAAGTTCAGATATAATACTAGTTGTAAAATTTATCTGTGATATAAATTGAATGGATGTATATGTATCTATGAGATTTGAAATGCTATGTGTTGAATTGAGATAAAGGGGCACTAAGTGTGCGAAATTTGAAACGAGAAAAAGATGATTGGCACTGTGTGTGCGAAAAGATAGAAGCTTTGGCTTATCGACTTGGCACTGTGTGTGCAATACCGATATAAGTTCGGTTTAATGTATTGGCACTAATTGTGCGGTGATGATTATGTTTCAGTTATGAAATTGGCACTAAGTGTGCGAATAAATCAATGGAATAGCAAAGGTTGAACGAGAGGTAAAAATTGAACAATTGAGTAGCATAAATGGTAAGTAACTATGTGTTGATCAAGGTACGTATGAACCTATGTGGTTGATAATAGATTTAAGAGTTGATTGAATAGATAATTGAGTATGTGGTTGAGATTGATAATGTGCCTAGTTGTGCCTTTATCCATGTGATGGTACATATATATATATACATATCGATGTTGTTGTATTGAGTAATATGTATTATATTACGAACTTACTGGAAAGCTTACTGTGTGATTTGTTTCTCTCTCTTGCAATGTCAGTAAAACTAGCTCGGATCTGGGATCGTCAGCTTCTCAATCACACTATCGGCATTCTATTTTGGTACTTTTGAAAGATGTATATAGCTAGAATATGGCATGCATAGGCTAGTTAATTGAATCAAGTTTGAGATTTGTAAGTAGCCATGAGATGTGGCTAGATATGTGATAGGTTTGGCATGAATGAATGTGGCATATATATGATGCAAATTTTGGCATGATTTGTAGATTGATAAATTTGTTATTGAGTGGTAACATTGTGTTGATAAATTCTAGTATGGGTAGTGAGATTTGGGAATGAATTATGCTTGTGATAGAATAAGTATTGGTATTGAATTGGGTATGATTAAAGTTGGTATTGATTGCATATTTTAAATTGTTAAATTGGTATGCTTTTAGATGGCAATATGTACATAAGATGTTTGGTTGATTGGCTTGTAGGTTTGACCCTAAGTGGGTGGCATGTTGGCCTTGCAAAAATGGCCTATAATGTCGCATGGTTGGGGCACACCTGTATGTCGGACCGTGGGTAAATTAGCGGTAACAATCAAACTTGACCATAATCGAGCGGTGGTTTCAGGACCACGAATACTAGTCTAAAAAAATATTTAAATATTATTTTCTATGTTTATGATATGTGAATTAATATGTGTAAAAGTTTAGTATAAAATTTAAGCTGTTTGTGTGCTCAATTAGTCAAAAAGGACTAAATCGCATAAGTGGTAAAAGTGACCTTTTATTTGATTTAGGGCTAAATTGATGTGGCTTTATTTTAGTGAAGTCCTTAAAGGGCAATATGCCCATTTTAAGTTATAGTGGACGGCAACATGGTGATATAACATGTTTTTATGCATTATTTTATATGTTAAAGGTTATATTATATTTATTTTATAATTTATAATTATATTATAATAAAACCAACATGAAAGTGGGATTTTATTCATTCTTTCTTCCACCAAATAACACAAAGAAAAGAAAAGGTTTTGGAGCTTTGTACATTCGGCTATTTACAAGCTAAATTAAAGGTTAGTTTTAATTGGTTTCGATAATTTTACGTTTTTGTGATCGTTGCTAAGTTATCTTCAAAGCCCATGTCTTAATTTTTGAATTTGATGATGATTTTGTGTTTTGCCATTGATGAGCTTATGAGTTTTATGATATTTGATAATGAATTATGAAATATATGTGTTAGATTAACATGTTTTGTCTTTGGATTTTGGATAATTTTGAGTAATTTGGACTAAATTGTGAAAATAAATTTTGAGGGTTAAAATGCAAAATAAATGAAATGCATGGACTTATATGGCTATGTGGAAGATTCGGCCTAGCTATAATGTTGGGAGATTTTGTATATTTTGTGTTTTGTGCAAATAGGACTAATTTGTAAAAATGTGAAACATTAGGGCAAAATAGAAATTTATCGATTTAAGCTTTTTTGGATTAAATTGAAATGAAATGTGTTTGAATGAGCTCAAATTGAATGTATTTAGATCAAGAACAAAGAAAAATGTACTTGAATCGGGGAAAGGCGAAAGTTAACGAATAGCCGGTTATTGACGTCCAAAAGTATCCGAGGTAAGTCTTTAAGCAAGTTAATACCGTAAATATTGCTCATAACCAAATTTACATGCTGAATTTTGATTATTGAATATGAAATTGGTCAAAGCCGAATGTAATAGGTGATGTTAATAATGAAATGTTGCTAAATGAAATTGAGTTTGATATGTTAAAGTGATATGAATTATGTGTGTTACATGTGATATTGATAATATGTAATGTGTGTGAGATGGTTTGATAATATGAATATTTGGGCTTCGAGCCTAGCAGGCCTTGTGTCGATGAAATGTATCGGGCTTATTGCCTAGCAGGCCTCGTGCCGGTGAAATGTATCGGGCTTATTGCCTAGCAGGCCTCGTGCCGGTGAAATGTATCGGGCTTATTGCCTAGCAGGCCTCGTGCCGGTGAAACGTATCGGGCTTATTGCCTAGCAGGCCTCGTGCCGGTGAAACGTATCGGGCTTATTGCCTAGCAGGCCTCGTGCCGGTGAAACGTATCGGGCTTATTGCCTAGCAGGCTAAATGTCGGTGATTAAAATTTAGACCTCGGTCTAGCAGGCTTAATGCCGGTGATTAAAATTTAGACCTCGGTCTAGCAGGCTTAATGCCGGTGATTTTTAATATGAGCTTATGCATATAAAATGCTGGAGTTATGGTGACAAAAGAACCAACTAAGGTTTATTCATATGAATTAATCTACTTGGCCATACAGGTAAGTGCCTATGAACTATTTAATTGAGTTTCTATGATCGATCAATTATGAAAGCATATATGTGAGCTTTGTTGGACAAGAAGGTGATACATGATTGTATAGGTATATTCGGCCTTTTTAGTTATGTGATCATATTATCATTATGTGGATATTGAATATTTGGAGTTATAAAAGGTTATATGGATATGTGTATACATATATATGTTCTTGTATATGATTCTAATGAATGAAGTGTATATAAAGTGAGTGTATAGTTGGAAATTGATATTTACCATTTGAATCTTGAACTAAGATAGTGAGTTAATGTTGAAGGTAAGATAAGGAAAATGTTAAATTATATAAGGTATTAAAGTTCGGTAATGAGATATAATATGTGTTTTGTTAAAGTTTAATTGTTATTAAGTATATGATCTAAAGTGTTTGAGTGTTAAATCGAATCACTTTTAATTGCTTAAGGTAAGAAAATGATAATTACTATGGTAAGTATGGTAATGACATTCGCCATAAAGAACTTTTGAGTTAAATAAATTGTATTCAATGTTATAAACAAATTGTTTATAATGCTTGAAAGTTTGAATGCCATGCTAAAATTTGCTTAAGACTTACTAAGCTAGTAAACTTACTCTCGTGTGTTCATTGTTACATTTTATAGATTTTGATCAAGCTACAAGCTCGGGGATCGTCAATGAAGTCATCCACACTATCAATCTATTTTGGTATCTTTTGAGTTTGGTTTTGAATTAAAGGCATGTATAGGCTAGATTATGTCTGAATTAATGATTGATGTTCTTGTATATATATAGCCATGCGAAAATGGCTAGATTATGGTATTTTAGTCTTAAGTGTATTCGGTCTTGGTGCTTGCTCATTATGGTAATAATTTTGATAGAGTAAGTATGCTTGTGTTGGTAGCATGGTTAAGCTTTAGTTGTGTATCGTTAATGATGCTATGATAATGATTCTTTAGTCATGCATTAACTTAATTTGTAAATATAGATAATAGACTTTTATATAAAATGTGGTTCTACCATAGTGGTTTAATTACATAGATAATTGCTAATAATGGATTTGGTTGAATCAATATGTATTAACTATGCTATATTATGGTTATTTGTCAAATTGAAATGGTTCAAATCGTTATGGTCGTATGTATATATATTTGCATTAAAAGATGAAGTTATTAAATCTTTGAAATGATGCTTGATTAAGTGTGTATATACGGATGGTTAATATGTAATGTGGTTAATCTATCTTATATTAATGCGTATAGCATGTGAGTTACATATGGTTAATATGTAATGTGGTTAATCTATCTTATATTAATGCGTATAGCATGTGAATTGTTATAATCAATGATTGATGAAGGGATGAGTTGGTATGGATTCGGTAATTATGTTAGATATGGCTTTGACTTTAGGAAAATATGCGAATGGTATATTGGCAACTAAAGTTAGTTTGGTTATGTTTTATATCACCAATATCATTTAAATGAGTGGAATTTTAATAGTGAATGTGGATCATTTGATGTTTAAATTTGTACTCGTTTTAAGGTTACATAACAATATGGTTTAATAGAATATTTGGAGTATGGTTTAATTATGAAAGTTATGTTTCTTTTAATTTAAAGACTTGATATTTGTTTAGGTTTCAAATGTTGAAGTGATTAGACTTTTGAGTTATGAAATGTAATGAATATCTGTGTGAACTGTATTATGACTAATAACGCCTCGTAACCCTAATCTGGCGACGGATACGGGTTAAGGGTGTTACATTTGATTTGGTATCAGAGCTTACGGTTTAGTCGATTCTAGGACTACCAGTAGCGTGTGAGTCTAGCTATACATGCCTTAAATTATAATGCGATAGTGTGGTGACTTCTAACATCTGGATTGTGTTTTATTTTGTAAATGGATCTCAATAGAGTTATAGATGATGATGTCTAGAGCGTAGCGCCTAATCCCACGTATGGGACAGTGCCGATAGAATCTCGACCTATCTCGAGTAGCCATGGGGGGAGGCTAAGCAAGCCTTCTACCAGTTGATGAACGAAAAGTTTATTCATTATATCTAGACTAATCCGACTGTGCAACAACCTTTACCCCCAAATAATCCATCTCCGATACATATGATACCCCGGTGTTAGATCTGATGAGATTTAGCAGGTTTCCTGTAGATAAAATTAGGAAACATGGGGCCGAAGAGTTTAAAGCTAATGATGATGATAATGATGCGGAACGAGTTGAGTTGTGACTTGATAATACTATCTGTGAGCTATCATATACTCTAGATGAATGCTTAAAATGTGTTATATCATTATTGTGAGACACTGCATATCACTAGTAGAAAACACTAGTATCGGTGGACCCGAAAGAGAAAGTGATTTGGGAATTCTTCCAGATTGAGTTCCATAAGAAATATATCAGTTAGAGATTCATTGATAAAAAAAGTAAAGAAATTAAAACAGGGTCGAATGACTGTTTCTGAGTATGAACTAGAGTTCGTGAGACTGAGTTAGTATGTTTGAAAATGTGTATCCTCCGAAGCTATAACGTGCAAAAGATTCAAAGATGACCTTAATAAAGATATTCGTTTGCTAGTTGAGATTTTAGAAATAAAAGAGTTCGTTGTACTCGTTGATCGAGCTTGCAAGCTGAGGCATCCGGAAAGTTCTAGATTTAACGACAAAGCTTGCTTCAGATGTGGATCGCGTGATCATTTTATCTGAGGATGTCCTGAGTCTGTTAAGCCAGAGACTGTTCAGAATCTGAGACCTATTAGTGCACTTATGAGAGGTAGATCTTTAAAGAATGTAAGAAATGTTAGTGGTAGTCAGAGAACTATGAGAGACAGTGTTGTCAGATACGAAACTAGAGCGCTTGTCAGAAAGTATGTTATCCGAGTTTGAGAGGAAGCTTCATCACTTGATGTAATAACTGGTACTTTTACTCTTTATGGTACTTCTGTGTTGCTTTAATAGACCCTGGTTTTACGCATTCATACATGTGCATGAACTTAGTATTGAGAAGACTTTGCTGTAGAGTCTCTTGAGTTTACCATAAAAGTATCAAACTCCTTAGGTAAAAGTGTCTGGTTGACAAAATATGAGGAACTGTCATTAATGTTTTGAGATATTTGTTTCCCGCCGATCGATGCTCTTTCCATTTGATGAATTCTATATTATTATGGATATGGATTGGTTATTTTTGTGCATGATGCGATTCATGAATTGCAAAAGAAAGGCGATAGATTTGAGATGTCGAATAATGAGATTGTAAGTATTGAGTCGATGATTTGAATAGATTTCTGTTGTAATAATGAGATTGAAAGCTAAGAATTATATGGAAAAAAAAGGGTTGCGAAGCATATTTTGCTTATGTGATTGATTCAAGAATATCGAGAAGAAAGTTGAATCGATTGCCTATTGTTTGTGATTTTTCGATGTATTTCTGAAGAGTTCTGGGTTTGCCTCCGATTCATGAAGTTGAATTTGTTATCAAGTTGTTGTGGTATTTGTAGATGACATCTGATTTATTCACGTGATGAAAAGGAGCATCTTTGAACATTTGAGAATTTTGTTGCAAACTTTGAGAGAAAAACAATTATACGCGAAATTCAGCAAGTGTAAATTCTAGGTGCATAAAGTTAGTTCTCTGGGATATATTGTGTCAGCTTTTGGGATCTGAATAGATTCGAGTAATATTTCTGCTATTTTGAGTTGGAAACCTCCGAAGAATGTGTCTGAAGTTTGTAGTTTTCTGGGCTTAGCTGGTTATTACTATAGATTTGTAAAAGGATTTTCAGTGATAGTTACTCCGTTGACTAGACTGCTTTAGAAAGATGTCAGATTTGAATAGCCGGATAAATGTTAGAAAAGTTTCAATCAGTTGAAAACTCTGTTAACAGAAGCTCCAACGTTAATACTACCAGAATCGAGTAAAGAATTTGTGGTATACAGTGATGCTTCATTAAATGGTCTAGGATGTGTTTTAATGCAGGAAGGTAAAATGGTAGCTTACGCTCGAGCAGATTGAAGCCTCATGAAAAGAATTATCCGACACATGACCTTAAATTAATTGCAATTGTGTTTACACTTAAGATTTAGTGTCATTATCTGTACAGTGAGAAATGTCACATATTTTCAGATCATAAAAGTTTGAAATATTTGATGATTCAAAAAGATTTGAACTGCGTCGGAGAAGATGGCTTGAGTTATTGAAAGACTATAAGCTAGTGTTAGATTATTATACGGTAAAGTAAGCGTTGTTCTTGATGCGCTAAGTAAAAGTCATTATTTGCATTACATGCTTTGAATGCTCGATTAGACTTGTCTAATGATAGTTCTATAATAGAGGAATTGAGAGCAAAACCATTGTTTTTACAATGATATGTGAAGCTCAAGTACGCTAATGAATTGCTAATGAAATGAGCTCGATGTGAAATGAGTTTTGAATCAATTTCAAATTGTAGATGATTGTTTGAAATATAGGGATCGTATCGTGTTCGAGAAATCCAGGTTGATTCAATTGATTTGAATGAAGCACATAATAGTCGTTTATCTTTTCATCTGGGAAGTACAAAAATGTACAATGATTTGAAGCAACACTATTGGTGGTCTGGTATGAAACGAGACATTTCTGACTTTGTTTTGAAATGTTTAGTTGTCAACAAGTGAAAGTTGAACATCAAGTTCCGTCTGGATTGCTACATCCGATTCTAATTCCTGAGTGGAGATGGGATAGAGTGATGATGGACTTTATTTCTAGTTTGCCCCTGACTCTGAGAAAGAAAGATGCGATTTGCGGTAGTAGTTAATCGATTAACTAAATCTGTCCATTTTATTCTGGTAAGATCTGATTTCTATCTAGAGAGATTAGATGAGTTTTATATTACTGAGGTTGTGAGATTACACGGGGTTGATTTGATAAAGGATACAGAACTGAAAGTGAAATTAATCCGAGATTTCTTGAAAGCAGCATCTGATCATCCGAATTCCTATGCAGACTTGAAATGAAAAGATATAGAATTTAAGATCGACGACAAAGTATTTCATATTTCAATGTTCCGTAGATATCAATTCGATCCGTCACATGTGATTGCCCCATTTGAAATAAGAAAAAATTTCGTTAATGAAAGTATTATGGAATCGACACGGAATAGAACAGGCAACATGAGAGTATGAAGATTCAATAAGACAACAATATCTGAATTTGTTCAATGAGTAAGATTTTAGGGACAAAAATCCCTAAGGGGGAGAGTTGTAATGATCAAACTTGACCATAATCGAACGGTGGTTTCGGGACCACGAATCCGAGTCTAAAAAATATTTAAATATTATTTTCTATGTTTATGATATGTGAATTAATATGTGTAAAAGTTTAGTATAAAAATTTAAGCATTTGTGTGCTCAATTAGTCAAAAGGACTAAATCGCATAAGTGGTAAAAGTGACCTTTTATTTGATTTAGGGCTAAATTGATGTGGCTTTATTTTAATGAAGTCCTTAAAGGGCAATATGCCCATTTTAAGTTATAGTGGATGGCAACATGGTGATATAACATGTTTTTATGCATTATTTTATATGTTAAAGGTTATATTATATTTATTTTATAATTTATAATTATATTATAATAAAACCAACATGAAAGTGGGATTTTATTCATTCTTTCTTCCACGAATAACACAAAGAAAAGAAAAGGTTTTGGAGCTTTGTACATTCGGCTATTTACAAGCTAAATTAAAGGTTAGTTTTTAATGGGTTTCGATAATTTTTATGTTTTTGTGATCGTTGCTAAGTTATCTTCAAAGCCCATGTCTTAATTTTTGAATTTGATGATGATTTTGTGTTTTGCCATTGATGAGCTTATGAGTTTTATGATATTTGATGATGAATTATGAAATATATGTGTTAGATTAACATGTTTTGTCTTTGGATTTTGGATAATTTTGAGTAATTTGGACTAAATTGTGAAAATAAATTTTGAGGGTTAAAATGCAAAATAAATGAAATGCATGGACTTATATGGCTATGTGGAAGATTCGCCTAGCTATAATGTTGGGAGATTTTGTATATTTTGTGTTTTGTGCAAATAGGACTAATTTGTAAAATGTGAAACATTAGGGGCAAAATAGTAATTTACCATTTAAGCTTTTTTGGATTAAATTGAAATGAAATGTGTTTGAATGAGCTCAAATTGAATGTATTTAGATCAAGAACAAAGAAAAATGTACTTGAATCGGGAAAAGGCGAAAGTTAACGAATAGCCAGTTATTGACGTCCAAAAGTATCCGAGGTAAGTCTTTAAGCAAGTTAATACCGTAAATATTGCTTATAACCAAATTTACATGCTGAATTTTGATTATTGAATATGAAATTGGTCAAAGTCGAATGTAATAGGTGATGTTAATAATGAAATGTTGCTAAATGAAATTGAGTTTGATATGTTAAAGTGATATGAATTATGTGTGTTACATGTGATATTGATAATATGTAATGTGTGTGAGATGGTTTGATAATATGAATATTCGGGCTTCGAGCCTAGCAGGCCTCGTGCCGGTGAAATGTATCGGGCTTATTGCCTAGCAGGCCTCGTCTTGGGTGAAATGTATCGGGCTTATTACCCAGGGCCTCGTCTTGCTTGAAATGTATCGCTTATTGCCTAGCGTGCCTCGTGCGATGAAACGATCGGGCTTATTGCCTAGTAGGCCTCGTGCCGGTGAAACGTATCGGGCTTATTGCCTAGCAGGCCTCGTGCCGGTGAAACGTATCGGGCTTATTGCCTAGCAGGCTAAATGCCGGTGATTAAAATTTAGACCTCGGTCTAGCAGGCTTAATGCCGGTGATTAAAATTCAGACCTCGGTCTAGTAGGCTTAATGCCGGTGATTTTTAATATGAGCTTATGCATATAAAATGCTGGAGTTATGGTGACAAAAGAACCAACTAAGGTTTATTCATATGAATTAATCTACTTGGCCATACAGGTAAGTGCCTATGAACTATTTAATTGAGTTTCTATGATCGATCAATTATGAAAGCATATATGTGAGCTTTGTTGGACAAGAAGGTGATACATGATTGTATAGGTATATTCGGCCTTTTTAGTTATGTGATCATATTATCATTATGTGGATATTGAATATTTGGAGTTATAAAAGGTTATATGGATATGTGTATACATATATATGTTCTTGTATATGATTCTAATGAATGAAGTGTATATGAAGTGAGTGTATAGTTGGAAATTGATATTTACCATTTGAATCTTGAACTGAGATAGTGAGTTAATGTTGAAGGTAAGATAAGGAAAAATGTTAAATTATATAAGGTATTGAAGTTCGGTAATAAGATATCATATGTGTTTTGTTAAAGTTTAATTGTTATTAAGTATATGATCTAAAGTGTTTGAGTGTTAAATCGAATAACTTTTAATTGCTTAAGGTAAGAAAATGATAATTACTATGGTAAGTATGGTAATGACATTCGCCATAAAGAACTTTTGAGTTAAATAAATTGTATTCAATGTTATAAACAAATTGTTTATAATGCTTGAAAGTTTGAATGCCATGCTAAAATTTGCTTAAGACTTACTAAGCTAGTAAGCTTACTCTCTGTGTGTTCATTGTCTACATTTTATAGATTTTGATCAAGCTACAAGCTCAAGGGATAAATCAACGAAGTCATCCACACTATCAATCTATTTTGGTACCTTTTTGAGTTTGGTTTTGAATTAAAGGCATGTATAGGCTAGATTATGTCCAATTAATGGTGATGTCCTTGTATATATATAGCCATGCGAAAATGGCTAGATTATGGTATTTTAGTCTTAAGTGTATTCGGTCTTGGTGCTTGCTCATTATGGTAATAATTTTGATAGAGTAAGTATGCTTGTGTTGGTAGCATGGTTAAGCTTTAGTTGTGTATCGTTAATGATGCTATGATAATGATTCTTTAGTCATGCATTAACTTAATTTGTAAATATAGATAATAGACTTTTATATAAAATGTGGTTCGCCATAGTGGTTTAATTACATAGATAATTGCTAATAATGGATTTGGTTGAATCAATATGTATTAACTATGCTATATTATGGTTATTTGTCAAATTGAAATGGTTCAAATCGTTATGGTCGTATGTATATATATTTGCATTAAAAGATGAAGTTATTAAATCTTTGAAATGATGCTTGATTAAGTGTGTATATACGTATGGTTAATATGTAATGTGGTTAATCTATCTTATATTAATGCGTATAGCATGTGAGTTACATATGGTTAATATGTAATGTGGTTAATCTATCTTATATTAATGCGTATAGCATGTGAATTGTTATAATCAATGATTGATTAAGGGATGAGTTGGTATGGTTGGTAATTATGTTAGATATGGCTTTGACTTTAGGAAAATATGCGAATGGTATATTGGCAACTAAAGTTAGTTTGGTTATGTTTTATATCACCAATATCGTTTAAATGAGTGGAATTTTAATAGTGAATGTGGATCATTTGATGTTTAAATTTGTACTGTTTTAAGGTTACATAACAATATGGTTTAATAGATATTTGGAGTATGGTTTAATTATGAAAGTTATGTTTCTTTTAATTTAAAGACTTGATATTTGTTTAGGTTTCAAATGTTGAAGTGATTAGACTTTTGAGTTATGAAATGTAATGAATATCTGTGTGAAGCTGTATTATGACTAATAACGCTTTGTAACCCTAATCGCACGGATATGGGTTAAGGGTATTCTGAGTGAGAATGTGGCTTAAATCGCGCACTGCCATGGCACGGGCGTACCTACAAGTCGTCGAGAAATGACAGTATATGGCCTTATAGGACACGACCTTAGCACACGGGAGTGCTTGTTAGCCGTGTTGATTTTGGCAGTATGTAACCGTGGGAGAGGCACGGCCTACCCCCACGGGCGTGTCTCCCTTGTATTCTAGAAAAGTTTCAATTTTTTTCATGAAATTTTTTATGTGTTTCGGTTTAGTCCTGACTCGGTTTATAAGCATGCTTAGGGTCTTGATGACTCGTTTAAGGGACACTATGATTGTATACGAATGTGTCTAATGATGATTGACTTTGTGTCGTGAATGGGATGTAAAATGATCCTATTGTTCAGTAATGCCTCTAAACCTTATTCCAGCGACGGTCTCGAGTTAGGGGTGTTACATTTTATTGGTATCAAAGCTACGATTTAGTCAATTCTCGGACTAACATAGTGTGTGTGAGTCTAACTATACATGTCATATTGTAAAATTGCGATAGTGTGATGAAATCTGATAGTTGAAATGTGTTTTGATATAGTAATAGATCCCGATCGAGCAGTTGCTGACGATGTAGAGAGTAATGCACCTGCTCCCGCTCAAGGGACAGCGCCGGCCACATCAAGGCCAAATGATAGTGGTGAGGAAGGTGAGGCTAAGCAAGCCTTCTTCTGTATGATGAGTGAATTGTTTTTGGAATTTGTTAGAACAAATCCGACTGCCCTACAACTCCACCCCCACAAGTACCTGTTGTGCCACAAGTTATAGAGCCGATCAGATTGAATAAACCTCCTGTGGATAAGATTTGCAAATATGGGGCCAAAGCGTTTAGGGCCACGGTGATGGCGATCTTTGAAGCGAAATGAGTTTTGGCTTGAAAATACAATCAGAGTATTTGATGAGATGTTACTGAACCCTGAAGAGTGCATTAAGTGTGCAGTTTCCTTGTTGAGAGACACGGCTTACAATTGGTGGAAAATGTTGATATTGGTAGTTCCGAGAGAGAAAATAACCTGGGATTTCTTTCAAGTCGAGTTTAGAAAGAAGTATATCAGTCAGCGCTTCATTGATCAGAAACATAAAGAGTTTTTAAAGTGAAATAGGTCGTTTATGCATTCTTGAGTCGAGCGAGAATTTGTACGATTGAGTCAATATGCTAGAGAGTGTGTTTCTACCGAAGCTACTATGTGCAAATGTTTTATAAAGGGATTGAATAAAGACATTAAGTTGTTGGTTGGAATACTGGATATAAATGAATTTGTTGTATTAGTTGAAAGAACATGCAAAGCTGAGGAGCTCAGTAAAGAAAAGAAGAAAGCTGATTCTAAGGCTCGTGATGAAAGAAAGAGATTGATGAATAAATTCTCTCAATCTATAGCAAAGAGATATAAAGATGCAAGTAATCGTTCAAATGCCTCGTTTGGACATCCAAATAGAGATCGTTCGAGACAGAGTACTGGTTTACGAATTCAAGCTCCGAATGAAACAAGTGTTGGCAGTATAAAGAGTAACAAGCCCGAATATAAACAATGTGGAAGACGACATGTGGGAGAGTGTTGGGGCAAGTATAACAATAGAACATGCTATAAGTGTGGATCTCGAGATCATTTCATTTGAGAATGCCCAAAGATAGTCGAAGAAGAAAATGTTCAGAACGAAAGACCAAGTAATGTGACGGCCAGAGGTAGACCACCCAGGAGCATCAAAATGTGAATGAAAGTCAGAGAGGAATGACTGATACAACTGTAAGGTCAGAAGCAAGAGCACGTGCCCGAGCCTATGCTATACGCGCATGAGAGGAAGCATCATCTCCAGACGTGATCACTGGTACTTTTACTTTAATTGATACTGATGTCATTGCATTGATAGATCCTGGATCAACTCATTCCTATGTGTGTATGAATTTAGTATCAAATAAGACTCTACATGTTGAGTCTACTGAATTTATGATTAGAGTATCGAATCCCTTAGGCAAGTGTGTTTTGGTGGATAAGGTGTTCAAAAATTGCCCATTGAAGTTTCGTGATTTATGTTTCCCGGTCAATTTGATGTTGTTACCATTTGATGAATTTGACATGATTCTGGGTATGGATTACCTTACTTTGCATAATGCCATCGTGAATTGTAAGAGAAAGAATGTTGAATTGAAGAGTCAGAATGGTGAGATAGTTCGAATTGAGTCTAGTGATATGAAAGGACTACCAGCTGTTGTATCTATGATGAAAGCTATGAACTATGTGAGAAAAGGTTGTGAAGCTTATTTGGCGTACGTGATTGATACAAAAGTGTCGGAAAGGAAAGTTGAATCTGTGCCTCTTATATGTGAGTTTCCAAATGTGTTTCCAGAAGAGTTACCGGGGTTATCTCCGATTAGAGAAGTTGAATTTGGTATTGAGTTAGTGCTGGGAACTGCTCCTATTTCGATAGCTCCATACAGAATGGCACCAATAGAATTGAAAGAGTTGAAATCTCAGTTGCAAGAATTGACCGACAGAGGATTTGTACGACCTAGTTTTTCACCCTCGGGAGCTCCTGTATTATTTGTGAAAAAGAAAGATGGAACTATGAGAATGTGTATTGATTATCGACAATTGAACAAAGTGAGGATAAAGAACAAATATCTGTTACCTTGGATTGATGATTTGTTTGATCAGTTGAGAGGAGCTATAGTATTTTCTAAGATAGATTTGAGATCGGGCTACTATCAGCTGAGAGTTAAAGAATCCAATGTGCCAAAAACTGCATTCAGAACGAGGTATGGACATTATGAATTCTTAGTGATGCCTTTTGGACTAACAAATGCCCTGAAGTGTTTATGGATTTGATGAATCGAATATTCAAACCGTATTTGGATCACTTCGTGGTGGTGTTCATTGATGATATTTTTATTTATTCGAGTGATAAGACACAACATGCCGAGCATTTGAGAATCATGCTACAAACTCTGTGTGAGAAACAGTTGTATACAAAGTTTAGTAAGTGTGAATTTTGGTTGACTGAGGTCAGTTTTTGGGGCATATTGTATCCGCTGCTAGGATACGAGTCGATCCGCATAAAATCTCTGCTATTTTGGAATGGAAGCCTCCGAAAAATGTGTCTGAAATCCATAGTTTTTGGGACTAGCGGGATATTATAGACGATTTGTGAAAGGCTTCTCAATGATCGCGACTCCATTGACAAAGTTGTTACAGAAGGATGCTAGATTTGAGTGGTCAGAAAAGTGTCAATGGAGTTTTGAATAGTTGAAGGTGTTTTTAACAGAAGCGCCAGTGTTGATTCAACCTGAATCAGGTAAAGAGTTTATAGTTTATAGTGATGCATCGTTGAATGGTTTGGGCTGTGTGCTTATGCAAGAAGGAAAAGTCATCACTTATGTTTAGAGACAGTTAAAACCGCATGAAAAGAATTATCCAACCCATGATCTTGAATTGGCTGCGATTGTATTTGCATTGAAGATTTGGTGACACTATTTATTCGATGAAAAATGTCATATTTATACTGATCATAAGAGTTTAAAGTATTTGATGACTCAGAAAGATTTGAACTTGCGACAGAGAAGATGGTTAGAATAGTTGAAAGACTACGAACTTGTGATAGATTACCACCCGGGTAAAGCTAATGTTGTAGCTGATGTCTTGAGTTAGAAATCATTATACACTTTGCGATCTTTGAGTAATCAGAAAGATCTGTGTGATGCTAATGCGGTTGTAGCTGAATTGAAAGTAAAACTGTTGTTTATACAACGGATATGTGAGACTTAGAAGATTGATAATGAGTTGTTAGCAAAAAGAGTTCAATGTAATTCGAATGCAAAATCAGAATTTTGAGTTGATAGTAATGATTGTTTGAGATTCAAAGATCGGATTTGCATTCCAAGAAATTCAGAGTTGATTCAAATGATTTTGACTGAAGCTTACAATGGTCATTTGACTGTACATCCGGGGAGTACGAAAATGTATAATGATTTGAAACAGTTCTATTGGTGGCATAGTATGAAGAGAGATATTTCTGACTTTGTGTTGAAATGTTTAGTCAGCAAGTTAAGGCTGAACATCAAGTTCCATCCGGTCTATTGCAACCGATTATGATTCTTGAGTGGAAATGGGAGAGGATCACGATGGACCTTGTGTCGGGTTTGCCCTTATCTCTGAACAAGAAAGATGCGATCTGGGTGATAGTTCATAGATTGACGAAATTAGCTCATTTCATTCCGGTGAGAACCGATTATTCTTTAGATAAGTTGGTTGAATTGTATATCAATGAGATTGTGAGATTGCACGGAGTACCATTATCTATAGTGTTTGACAGAGATCCGAGATTTACCTCACGATTTTGGAATAAATTACAAGATGCTTTAGGCACAAAATTACATTTCAGTACTGCTTTTCATCCGCAAACAAATGGTCAATCCGAGCGAATCATTCAGATTCTTGAAGACATGCTGAGATGTTGCATACTTGAATTTGAAAGCACGTGGGAAAGGCATTTATCGTTGATTGAGTTTGTGTATAACAACATTTTTCAATCTAGCATTAAAATGGCACCATATGAGGCTCTTTACGGTCAAAAGTGTCGAACTCCATTGTATCGGACCGAGCTGAGTGAGAACAAGATTCACGAGGTTGATCTTATAAAAGAGACTAAGCAGAAAGTGAAAGTAATTCGTGACAATTTGAAAGCAGGCTCAGATTGTCAGAAGTCTTATGCAGATTTGAAATGAAAGGATTTTGAATTTGAGGTTGGGGATAAAGTGTTTCTGAAAGTATCTCCGTGGGAGAAGATACTTCGATTTGGCAGAAAGGGCAAGTTGAGTCCGAGGTTCATTGGACCGTATGAGATCGTTGAACGAGTTGGACCGGTTGCTTATAGATTGAGATTGCCATCTGAATTAGAAAAGATCCATAATGTGTTTCATGTGTCAATGCTTCGACGGTACAGATCAGATCCATCTCATGTGATTGCTCCTACTGAGGTTGAGATTCAGTCAGACTTGTCGTATAACGGAGAACCGATCTAAATTTTGGCACGAGAGACTAAAGAGTTAAGAAATAAGAAAATTTCCTTAGTGAAAGTACTGTGGCACAAACACGGAATTGAGGAGGCTACGTGGGAGTCTGAAAATGTTATGAAAGAGCAACATCCTCATTTATTCATTGGTAAGATTTTCGGGGACGAAAATCCCTAAGGGGGAGAGTTGTAACATCCCAGTTTAGACCCTAGTAGGAACAGTGGTTTGAGACCACAAATCCAAGGTCAAAATGTTAATTTAATATTATTTTGTGTGAATAGTATGTGACATGGTCTGCATGAAAATTCTGTGTGATGATTTGATCGTTTTAGTGTCGAATTAAGATAAATGATTTAATCGCGTAAAGAGTAAAAGCTATGTGCTGATTTATAATTACTTAAGTGTTGTTGTCTTATTAATGTGGGGGCCTTAGGAGGCAATTAGCCCAATTTTAAGATAATGGGGTGTTAAATGACAAGATAACCATATTGATAATTTATTTTATATGTTTAATGAAAGGGCAATTTGGTAAAAGGAAAATTAAGTTACTTATATGAAAAAAAATGAATTAGTCATGCTCATCTTTGCCGAAAATTGAAAGAAAAAGAAAGAAAATAAGCTTCCTAGGTTGCGGCTAAGACTTTGGCTAAATTAAGGTGATTTTTGTTTTCGGTTTTTAATGATTTCTACGTTTTTGTAATCGTTGCTTCTTCTACTATCAAGCCCATGTTGTAATTTTGTGAATTAATGATGTTTTTTGTGATGAGCCATTGATGAATGTGTGAGCTATGTGCTAGATGATAGTGAAATATGAATACTTGGTGTTGGACTAACATGTTTTGTCTTTGGATTTTTGATGAAATTGAGTATTTTGGGCTAAATTGTGAAAAGTATAAATTGAGGGACTAAAATGTAAAATAAATGAAATGTATGGACTCCTATGAGACTAAGGAGAATTTTGCCTAAGCATAGTGTAATCAAAATTTTGAGTATTTGATGATTTTGTGAGATAGGGACTAAAGTGTCAAAATGTGAAAATGTGAGGGCTATTTTGTAAAATGCCCTAAATATGTGTGTTTGGATTAAAATGAATGAATTGATGATTGAATGGATTGAACTTAAATGTGTATAGACCAAGAATAGAGAGGTTCAGATCGAGATCGAGGCAAAGACAAAGTGCTCGATTAATCGACCATTTCAGTATTTTGACATCCGAGGTAAGTTCAGATATAATACTAGTTGTAAAATTTATCTGTGATATAAATTGAATGGATGTATATGTATTTGTGAGATTTGAAATGCTATGCGCTGAATTGAGATAAAGGGGCACTAAGTGTGCGAAATTTGAAATGAGAAAAAGATGATTGGCACTGTGTGTGCGAAAAGATAGAAGCTTCGGCTTATCGACTTGGCACTGCTGTGTGCGATACCGATATAAGTTCGGTTTAATGTATTGGCACTAAGTGTGCGGTGATGATTATGTTTCAGTTATAAAATTGGCACTAAGTGTGCGAATAAATCAATGGAATAGCAAAGGTTGAACGAGAGGTAAAAATTGAACAATTGAGTAGCATAAATGGTAAGTAACTATGTGTTGATCAAGGTACGTATGAACCTATGTGGTTGATAATAGATTTAAGAGTTGATTGAATAGATAATTGAGTATGTGGTTGAGATTGATAATACGCCTACTTGTGCCTTTATCCATGTGATGGTTCATATATATATACATATCGATGTTGTTGTATTGAGCAATATGTATTATATTACTAACTTACTAAGCTATGGAAAGCTTATTGTGTGTTTCGTTTCTCTGCCTTGTAGTGTCAGTAAAGCTAGCTCAGATATGGGATCGTCAGCTTCTCAATCACACTATCGGCATTCTATTTTGGTACTTTTGGAAAGATGTATATAGCTAGAATATGGCATGTATAGGCTAGTTAATTGAATCAAGTTTGAGATTTGTAAGTAGCCATGAGATGTGGCTAGATATGTGATAGCTTTGGCATGAATGAATATGGTATATATATGATGCAACTTTTGGCATGATTTGTGGATTGATAAATTTGTTATTGAGTGGTAACTTTGTGTTGATAAATGCATGTAGGGGTAGTGAGATTTGGGAATGAATTATGCTTGTGATAGAATAAGTATTGATATTGAATTGGGTATGATTAAAGTTGGTATTGATTTCATGTTTTAAATTGTTAAATTGGTATGCTTTTAGATGGCAATATGTGCATGAGATGTTTGGTTGATTGGCTTGTAGGTTTGACCCTAAGTGAGTGGCATGTTGGCCTTGCAAAATGGCCTATAATGTCGCACGATTAGGGCACACGAGCGTGTCTCGGACCGTGGGTAAATTGGCAGAATGTGGCTTAAACTGCACTCGGCCATGGCACGGGCATGCCTACAGGTCGTGCGACAAATGGTAGTATATGGCCTTATAGGACACGGCCTTAGCATACGGGAGTACTTGTTAGCCGTGTTGATTTTGGCAGTATGTAACTGTGGGAGAGGCATGGCCTACCCCCACGGGCGTGTCTCCCTTGTATTCTAGAAAAGTTTCAATTTTTTTCATGAAATTTTATATGTGTTTCGGTTTAGTCTCGACTCGGTTTATAAGCATGCTTAGGGTCTTGATGACTCGTTTGAGGGACACTATGATTGTATACGAATGTGTCTGATGATGATTGACTTTGTGTCGTGAATGCGATGTAAAATGATCCTATTATTCGGTAATGCCTCTAAACCCGATTCCGACGACGGTCTCAGGTTAGGGGTGTTACAGGTATGGTATGATCAACTAACTTATCCTTGAAGTAATACATAGTTAATTCCTTTTGTCACACCCGAAATCTTTTAAACCTGAAAACTAAAGACAATTTTGGGGTTAAATTGAAAGATATCATAAGCTAGAAACCTCTATTTGGAAATCAAGTAAAGTTAGAAATAAAATTGGAAAAGGTTGAGATTCAATTCACATTTTAGTTGAATTTGAACCAATCGGTCTTTTAGTGGGGGACAAAATGATTGCGGATGAATGGTTGTTATATGGTGGGAGACCACGCATGACGGATTATAAATAGTTGAGAAAATGAATCCTCAGAGGGATTTTTCTCAGTTCTGTTTCATCCTCTCCTATTTTTCATCTTCTTCTTTGGTTACTCCGAAAGAGAGAAAGCTAGTGAAGTTCTACATGGGGCAATGATCAAGAGGTTCGAGTAGGAAAATAGAGAATCCAGTAAGCTGCTACTAGGAAAATAGAAGCTTTAGCATTCGGAGAAGCTAAAATGGGGAGGCGAGGAAGCATCAAGTGGGTTTCTGTACTCCAATTCTGGAATGGTGAGTGATCTCTGTTGATTTTCGTATGGTATATTAGTACCCTCCATTCAAGTTCATTATGCATTATCCCATGATGTTTTATTTATACATACATGTATTGTATATACAATATGAAAATGAGGTCTTCACCGGGATTAGTCAAAGTTAGGAATGTGAATAAGGGGTGATTCCATAGATACCACCATACAGTGTTGTTGTGTGCACTTGTGATGAGCGAAGCTCCAAGCCTTGCAGAGGGGACACTACGGTGTTAGAGCATCAAGGTTACGAATGGTGAAATGGAGGAATGGATAGAAAACAATGGAGAAGTAAGTAAGAAAGATCATGGCTAGGCTATGGGTTCGATCGGAGGCTATACTCCTAAAATAAGTAAGACCAAAGCTAAAAGATGCTATGGCATGATGATTAAAATGAGTAAGGCCATAGTTGAAAGATGCTATGACATCATATGAAAGCATGCCAGAATAATAAATAGAACTAAGAACATGGCTAAAAGACGCTATAAAATTCTGTGATAAATCACCGGGATAGTAAACACGAGGTTATATTGTGTAAGGCTATAGCTGAAAGATGCTACGACATCATAGACAATCCATTGAGACACTAAACATGGGAATCTTGTGGCATATGACCATAGTTAGACTATGGCAACTTATGGAGCCCATCAGGACATTAAACGTTTTGGTATACTATGTAAGACCATGGCTCGGCTATGGAAGCATAAAGAGTCTGTTGAGATAATAAACATGGGTGAAAAATCAAGACAGTAATTGTGGGAAATCCCACAAGTAAGGAATAAGGGTTGGAAGAAAAGGTAAGTAATGGAAAACGACAGTGAGCCAACAAACTATTGGAAAATCAGTTGAACAAGGAAAAAGAAAGTAGAAAGGGAAATAGTCCATTAAAATAGTAACATGGAAGCCGGAGAAGAATAAAGATGGTAACCCGATAGGAATCAGAGTGTGAATTTTCACACCAGTAGTGTTTGGTGTATAAGTAAGTTGAAGAGAAAGTAAATAAAGGATCGCTGATCTTTATCGCTCAATGTATGATTTTTTTTCATAAACTTGTAATGCTTTAACTTAAACTATGGAAAATAGAAATTATTATCACACTAGACGTGTGAATTTTCACATCAGAGGAACTGTCAAGGTTGATCAAAGACCGATGGAATGGACGGAAGGTAATTACTCAATGATCTATCTGTTAATGGATAGGATTGGGAATAAGATTAAGTCCACTATGACGGGTTTAAAAGTAGTTATTTAGAACAATCAATGAGTTATTTGTATCTAGTCCTTTCTATTTAAACCCTTGTGTAACAGCCTGGTTTAGACCCTAGTCGAAATAGTGGTTTTGAGACCACAAATTTGAGGTCGAAATGTTAATTTAATATTATATTCTGTGTGAAAATTCTGTGTGATGATTTGATCGTTTTAGTGCCGAATTAAGAGAAAGGACTTAATCGCGTAAAGTGCAAAAGCTGTGAGCTAATTGTTAAAGTGTCTAATTGTCATGACTTATTAAATGAAAGGTCCTTAAGTTGTAATTGGACCATAGATAGTGGAGATGGACATATATGTGCATGGTTAGTGGGAATTTTTAATGTATTAATGAAAGGGAAAATGGGTAAAAAGCCTATTAATGTTTATTCAACAAAATAAAAAGATGAAACATGTTCATCTTTGTTTCATTTCAATCGAAAATAGGAAAAATAAAAAGGGTTTGGGAGCTTTTTATTATTTAGCCACTTCAAGCTTCAATTGGTATGTGATTTTTTGTTCGGTTTTGATAATTTTTACGTTTTTACAATCGTTGCTTCGTGCTCTAGCTAACCTATGTCTTAATTTTGTGAATTGATGATGTTTTTAAAATATGCCATTGATGAACAAGTGAGTTCTTAAATGTTTGATGGTGGAAAATGAAAGCTTGGTGTTGGATTAACATAGTTTTTATTTGAGTTTTTAGTGAAATTGAGTATTTTGGGCTAAATTGTGAAAAGTGTAAATTAAAGGACTAAAATGTAAAATAAATGAAATGTGTGGACTTATATGAGACTAGGTATAATTCGGCTTAAGCATGGTGTAATGAAATTATGTGCATTTGGTGATTTGATGAATTAAGGACTAAAGTGTTGAAATGTGATAATGTGAGGGCTATTTTGCACAATGCCCTAAATATGTGTGTTTGGATTAAAATGAATGAATTGATGATTGAATGGATTGAATTTGAATGTGTATAAACCAAGAGAGGAGAGGTTCGAATCGAGAAAGAGGCAAAGATAAAGTGCTCGATTAATCGATTGTATCGATAGTTCGACATCTGATGTAAGTTCGGATATAATACATGTATTTGAGATGTGTTTTAGCATTATGAAATGAATATGTATATGTGTAGGAAAGTAATATGCTATGTGCATGATCTTGGTTGATGGCACTAAGTGTGCGAAATTGAAATTGAAATAGAAATGAATAGCACTGCTTGTGCGATGATAAGAAAGCTTTGGCTTATTGAATTGGCACTGTGTGTGTGACACCAAGACAAGTCGGTTAAAAGAATAGGCACTAAGTGTGCGATAACAATTATGCTTCAAATATGTATGTGGCACTGAGTGTGCGATGAAATTAAAATAATATCAAAGGATGACCGACATGTAATATCGAGCATTGAATAGCTTGGAAGTTGGATAACTAACTGTTAGCTAAGGTATGTGTTAGACCTTTGTGGTTGATGAGTTTATAAACAAGCTATGATTGAATGAATGAGTGTTTTAGCTATAGATGAGATGATATGAATATGAGATAGGTGATCTAAGTGATTGTTTACTTTGCACATTAGTTGGATTGATGAGTTAATTGTATTGTATATCAAACTTACTAAGCTTTGGGAAGCTTACTGTGTGAATTGTTTCTCTGCCTTGCAGTGTCAGTAAAGCTAGCTCGGATACGAGATCGTCAGCTTCTCAATCACATTATCAGCATTCGATTTTGGTACTTTTGAAAGGATGTAAATAGTTGAAATATGGCATGTATAGGCTAGTTATGTGTATATGTTTATGAAGTGAACCTAGCCATATGTTTTGGCAAGTTTTGATTTTGATAAAAGCTTGAATGAATAAGTTATATGATTACTAATTTTGTTATGGTGAGATGCATATGAAATGGTTAAGTTTTGGATATGCAAATGAATGGTTAATGCTTGTGATGATGTGAGTTTTAGTCTTTGAAATTGTCATGGTAGGAATTAGTATTGAATGCATGGGTTGAATGATTATTTTGGTATGTTTTTTGTGGTAATATGTGCATAAGGTGTCTTGGTTAAAATGGCTTGTACGTTTGACCCTTATGGGGCATTTTGGCCTTGTAAATGGCCTATAATTTCACACGGTTGTGGCGCATGGGCATGCCTATAGATCATGGGTGAATTGGCAGAATGTAGCTTAGTAGTACACAGCCTCGACACGAGCGTGCTTGGTGGCCGTGTGAGAAATGGAAGTATATGATCTAGTAGTACACAGCCTTAGCACACGGGTGTTCTTGGTGGCCGTGTTGATTTTGGCAGTATATGATCACGGAGAGGACACACGGGTGTGTCAAGTAGCCGTGGGTGAGGCACGGCTTACCCCCACGGGCGTGTATCCCCTTTATTTTGGTTAAGTTGTTATGTTTTTGAGAACTTTTGTATATGTTTGGTTTAGTCCCTACCCCTCTTTAACATGTGATAAAGGTTTCATAGACCTTGATAAGGGACAACATGATTGTAAATGAGAGTGATTGAAGATGATTGACTTTGTGTTGTAAACTTAGATGTTAAATATTCTGATTGATCGATAATGCCTCTTAACCCTATTCCGGTGATGGTCTCGGGTTAGGGGTGTTACATTTTATTGGTATTAGAACTACGATTTAGTCGATTCTCGAACTAACGTAGCGTGTGTGAGTCTAGCTATACATGCCATATTATGAAATTGCGATAGTGTGATGAATTTTGACAGTTGAAAATGTGTTTTAATATAGTAATGGATCCCGATCGAGCGATTGCTGACGACGTAGAGAGTAATGCGCCTACTCCAGTGCAAGGGATAGCGCAAACCACCTCTAGGCCCAATGAAAGTAATGAGAGAGGAGAGGCTAAGCAAACCTTCTTCCATATGATGAGTGAATGGTTTTCAGAATTTGTTAGAACAAATCCGACTGCTCTACAACCTTCACCCCCACAAGTACCTATTGTACTACAAGTTGTAGATCCGAGCAGAATGAATAAACCACCTGTAGACAAGATTTGCAAGTACGGGGCTGAAGATTTTAGGGCCACATCTAATGACGATGCTGAGAGAGCCAAGTTTTGGCTTGAGAATATAATCAGAGTATTTGATGACATGTCGTTGACTCCGGACAAATGTATTAAATGTACTATTTCATTGTTGAGGGATTCGGGTTATAATTGGTGGAAGACGTTGAAATCTATAGTTTCGAGAGAGAGAATCACCTGGGATTTCTTTCAAGCTGAGTTCAGAAAGAAGTATATCAGTCAACGCTTCATTGATCAGAAACGTAAAGAGTTTCTAGAACTGAAACAAGGTCGTTTGTCTGTTACTAAATAAAAGCGAGAATTCGTACGATTGAGTCAATATGCTAAAGAGTGTGTTTCTACTGAAGCTACTATGTGCAAATGTTTCATGGAGGGACTGAATGAAGATATTAAATTTTTGGTTGGGATACTTGATATAAATGAATTTGTTGTGTTAGTTGAAAGAGCATGCAAAGCTGAGGAGCTCAGTAAAGAAAAGAAGAAAGTCGATTTTGAGGCTCGTGATGAAAGAAAGAGATCGATGAATAAATTCTCTCAACCTTCAGTGAAGAGATACAAAGATGCAAGCAATCGTTCAAATGCTTCATTTGGACATTCAAGTAAAGATCGTTCGAGACAAAGTACTGGTTTACAAATTCAAGCTCGAATGCATCGAGTGTTGGTAGCGTCAAGAGTAACAAACCTGAATGTAGATAGTGTCGGAGGCGACATTTGGGAGATGCTGGGGCAAGTATAATAATAAAGTTTGTATAAATGTGGATCCCGAGACCATTTTATCCGAGATTGCCTAAAGATGGTCGAAGAAGAAAATGTTCAGAATGAAAGACCGAGTAATGTGACAGCTAGGGGTAGACCACCCAGAAACACCAGAAATATGAGTGAAAGCCAGAGAGGGACAACTGATACAGCTGTGAGGTTAAAAGCAAGAGCACCTGTCTGAGCTTATGCTATATGCGCACGAAAGGAAGCATCATCGCCAGACGTCATCACCGGTATTTTCACTTTATTGGATACTGATGCCATTGCATTGATAGATCCAGGATCAACTCATTCCTATGTGTGTGTGACTCTAGTATCGAGTAAAACTCTACCTGTTGAGTCTACTAAAATTGTGGTTAGAGTGTCAAACCCCTTAGGCAAGTGTGTTTTGGTGGATAAGGTGTGCAAGAATTGCCCATTGATGTTTCGTGATTTATGTTTTTCGGTTAATTTGATGTTGTTACCATTTTATAAGTTTGACATAATTATGGGTATGGATTGGCTTACTTTCCATAATGCCATCGTGAATTGTAAGAGAAAGAGTATTGAATTGAAAAGTCAGAATGGTGAGATAGTTCGAATTGAGTCCAGTGATATGAAAGGATTACCAGCTATAGTATCTGCAATGAAAGCTATGAACTATGTGATAAAGGGTTGTGAAGCTTATTTGGCGTACATGATTGATACAAAAGTGTCGAAAAGAAAGTTGAATATGTGCCTGTGGTATGTGAGTTTCCAGACGTGGTTCCTGAAGAGTTACCGGGATTACCTCTGGTTAGGGAAGTTGAATTGGTATTGAGTTAATGCTAGCAACTGCTCCTATTTTGACAGCTCCGTACAGAATGGCACCAACAGAATTGAAAGAGTTGAAATCTCAGTTGCAAGAATTGACCAACAAAGGATTTGCATGACAGAGTTTTTCACCCTGGGGAGCTCCTGTATTATTTGTGAAAAAGAAAGATGGGACTATGAGAATGTGTATTGATTATCGATAGTTGAACAAAGTGACAATAAAGAACAAATACCGTTGCCTCGTATTGATGATTTATTTGATCAGTTGAGAGGAGCTATAGTATTTTTAAAGATAGATTTGAGATCGGGCTACTATCAGTTGAGAGTTAAAGAATCTGATGTGCCAAAAATTACCTTCAGAACTAGGTGCGGACATTATGAATTCTTAGTGATGCTTTTGGACTAACCAATGCTCCTGCAGTGTTTATGGACCTGATGAATCGGATATTCAGACCATATTTGGATCGCTTTGTGGTGGTGTTCATTGATGATATTTTGATCTATTTGTGTGATGAGACGCAGCATGTCGAGTATTTGAGAATCGTGCTACAAACTCTGCGTGAGAAATAGTTGTATGCAAAGTTCAGTAAGTGTGAATTTTGGTTGCATGAGGTCGGATTTCTGGGGCATATCATATCAGCTGCTGGGATACGAGTTGATCCGCATAAAATCTCTGCTATTTTGGAGTGGAAACCTCTGAGAAATGTGTCTGAAGTTCATAGTTTTCTGGGACTAGTGAGATATTATAGACGATTTGTGAAAGGCTTTTCGATGATTGCAACTCCATTGACAAAGTTGTTACAGAAGGATGTTAGATTCGAGTGGTCAAAAAAGTGTCAATAGAGTTTTGCACAGTTGAAAGTGTTGTTAACGGAATCACCAGTGTTGATTCAACCTGAATCAGACAAAGAGTTTATAGTTTACAGTGATGCATCGTTGAGTGGTTTGGGCTGTGTGCTGGTGCAAGAAGGGAAAGTGATTGCTTACACTTCGATACAATTAAAACCGCATGAAAAGAACTACCTAACACATGATCTTGAATTGGCTACGATTGTGTTTGCGTTAAAGATTTGGCGTCACTATCTGTTTGGAGAGAGGTGTCACATTTTTACTGATCATAAGAGTTTAAAGTATCTGATGACTCAGAGGGATTTGAATTTGCGTCAGAGAATATGGTTAGAATTGTTAAAAGATTACAAACTTGTGATAGATTACCACCCGGGTAAAGCTAATGTGGTAGCGGATGCCTTAAGTCGTAAATCGTTATATGCTTTGCGAGCTTTAAGTTATTGGATAGATTTGTTTTATGATAATGTGGTTGTAGCTGAATTGAAAGTAAAACCTTGTTTTTACAACAGATATGTGAGGCTTAGAAGTCTGATAATGAGTTGTTAGTAAAAAGAGTTCAGTGTAATTCGGATGCTATATCAGAATTTCGAGTTGATAGTGATGATTGTTTGAGATTCAGTGGTCGAATTTGTGTTCTGAAAAATTTAGAGTTGATTCAAACGATTTTGAACGAAGCTCACAATAGTCATTTGACTGTACATTCGGGGAGTACGAAAATTTATAATGATCTGAAACAGTTCTATTGGTGGCATAGTATGAAAAGAGACATTTCTGACTATGTGTCGAAGTGTTTAGTTTGTTAGCAAGTTAAAGTTGAACATCAAGTTCCATCTGGTTTATTACAACCAATTTTGATTCCTGAGTGGAAATGGGAGAGAATTACGATGGACTTTGTGTCAGGTTTGCCTTTATCTCCGAGCAAGAAAGATGCGATCTGGGTGATAGTGGACAGATTGACGAAATCAGCTCATTTCGTTCCAGTGAGAACCGATTATTCTTTAGATAAGTTAGCTAAACTGTATATCGATAAGATTGTGAGATGCACGGAGTACCATAATCTATAGTGTCTAACAGAGATCCGAGATTTACCTCGCGATTTTGGAAGAAATTACAAGATGCTTTAGGCACAAAATTGCATTTCAGTACTGCGTTTCATCCACAAATGGATGGTCAATCCGAGAGAATCATTCAAATTCTAAAAGACATAGATGTTGTATACTCGAATTTGAAAGTTTATGGGAAAGGCATTTATAGTTGATTGAATTTACGTATAACAATAGTTTTCAATCTAGTATCAAAATGGCACCATATGAGGCTCTTTACGGTCAAAAGTGTCAAACTCCATTGTATTGGACCGAACTGAGTGAGAACAAGATTCACGGGGTTGATCTTATAAAAGAGACTAAGCAGAAAGTGAAAGTAATTCGTGACAGTTTGAAAGCAGCTTCAGATCGTCAGAAGTCTTATGCAGATTTGAAACGAAAATATATCGAATTTGAGGTTGGTGATAAAGTGTTTTTGAAAGTATCTCCTTGGAAGAAAATACTTCGATTTGGCCGAAAGGGCAAGCTGAGTCCGAGGTTCATTGGACCATATGAGATTATTGAACGAGTTGGGCTGGTTGCTTATAGATTGAGATTACCATCAGAGTTAGAAAAGATCCATAACGTGTTTCATGTGTCAATGCTTCGACGATATAGATCAGACCCGTCTCATGTGATTGCATCTACTGAGGTTGAGATTTAGTCAAATTTGTCGTATAATGAAAAACCTATCTATATTTTGGCAAGTGAGACTAAAGATTTGAGAAATAAGAAAATTTCTTTAGTTAAAGTACTGTGGCACAAACACGGAATTGAGGAGGCTACGTGGGAGCCTGAAAATGTTATGAGAGAACAACACCCACACCTATTCACTTGTAATATTTTCGGGGACGAAAATCCCTAAGGGGGAGAGTTGTAACAGCTGGTTTAGACCCTAGTCAGAATAGTGGTTTCGAGACCACAAATTTGAGGTCAAAATGTTAATTTAATATTATATTCTGTGTGAATAGTATGTGACATAGTCTGTGTGAAAATTCTGTGTGATGATTTGATCGTTTTAGTGTCGAATTAAGAGAAATGACTTACTCGTGTAAAGTGCAAAAGATGTGTGCTAATTGTTAAAGTGTCTAATTGTCATGGCTTATTAAATGAAAGGTCCTTAAGTTGTAATTGGACCATAGATAGTTGATATGGACATATATGTGCATGGTTAGTGGGAATTTTTAATGTATTAATGAAAGGGCAAATAGGTAAAAAGCCTATTAATGTTTATTAAACAAAATAAAAAGATGAAACATGTTCATCTTTGTTTCATTTCAACCGAAAATAGGAAAAATAAAAAGGGTTTGGGAGCTTTGTATTATTCAGCCACTTCAAGCTTCAATTGGTATGTGATTTTTTGTTCGGTTTTTGATAATTTTTACGTTTTTGCAATCGTTGCTTCATGCTCTATCTAACCTATGTCTTAATTTTGTGAATTGATGATGTTTTTGAAATATGATATTGATGAACAAGTGAGTTCTTGAATGTTTGATGGTGGAAAATGAAAGCTTGATGTTGGATTAACATAGTTGATATTTAAGTTTTTAGTGAAATTGAGTATTTTGGGCTAAATTGTGAAAAGTGTACATTGAAGGACTAAAATGTGAAATAAATGAAATGTGTGGACTTGTATGAGACTAGGGAGAATTCGGCTTAAGCATGGTGTAATGAAATTATGTGTATTTGGTGATTTGATGAATTAAGGACTAAAGTGTCGAAATGTGATAATATGAGGGCTATTTTGCAAAATGCCATAAATATGTGTGTTTGGATTAAAATGAATGAATTGATGATTGAATGGATTGAATTTGAATGTGTATAGACCAAGAGAAGAGAGGTTCGAATCGAGATCGAGGCAAAGATAAAGTGCTTGATTAATCGATCGTATTGATAGTTCGACGTCCAAGGTAAGTTCGGATATAATACATGTATTTGAGATGTGTTTTAGCATTATGAAAAGAATATGTATATGTGTAGGAAAGTAAGATGCTATGTGCACGATCTTGGTTGATGGCACTAAGTGTGCGAAATTGAAATTGAAATAGAAATGAATAGCACTGTGTCTGCGATGATAAGAAAGCTTCGGCTTATTGAATTGGCACTGTGTGTGCGACATCGAGGCAAGTCGGTTAAAAGAATAGGCACTAAGTGTGCGATAACAATTATGCTTCAAATATGTATGTGGCACTGAGTGTGCAATGAAATTAAACGAATATCAAAGGATGATCGACATGTAATATCGAGCATCGAATAGCTTGGAAGTTGGATAACTAACTGTTAGCTAAGGTATGTGTTAGACCTTTGTGGTTGATAAGTTTATAAACAAGCTATGATTGAATGAATGAGTATTTTAGCTATAGATGAGATGATATGAACATGGGATAGGTGATCTAATTGATTGTTTACTTTGCACATTAGTTGGATTGATGAGTTAATTGTATTGTATTTCGAACTTACTAAGCTTTGGGAAGCTTACTGTGTGAATTATTTCTCTGCCTTGCAATGTCAGAAAAGCTAGCTCGGATACGGGATTGTCAGCTTCTCAATCACACTATCGGCATTCTATTTTGGTACTTTTGAAAGATGTAAATAGTTGAAATATGGCATGTATAGGCTAGTTATGTGTATATGTTTATGAAGTGAACCTAGCCATATGTTTTGGCAAGTTTTGAGTTTGATAAATGCTTGAATGAATAATTCATATGATTACAAATTTTGGTATGGTGTGATGCAAATGAAATGGTTAAGTTTTGGATATGCAAATGAATGGTTAATGCTTGTGATGATGTGAGTTTTAGTCTTTGAAATTGTCATGGTAGGAATTAGTATTAAATGCATGGGTTGAATGATTATTTTGGTATGTTTTTTGGTGGTAATATATGCATAAGGTGTCTTGGTTAATATGGCTTGTAGGTTTGACCCTTATGGATAGCATTTTGGACTTGTAAATGGCGTATAATGTCACACGGTTGTGGCACACGGGTGTGCCTATAGACCGTGGGTGAATTCGCAGAATGTAGCTTAGTAGTACACGGCCTCGACACGGGCGTGCTTGGTGGCCGTATGAGAAATGGCAGTATATGATCTAGTAGTACACGGCCCTAGCACACGGGCATGCTTGGTGGCAATGTTGATTTTGGCCGTATATGACCACGGGGAGGACACACGGGTGTGTCAAGTAGTTGTGGGTGAGGCACGGCTTACCCCCACGGGCGTGTATCCCTTGTATTTTTGTTAAGTTCTTATGTTTTTCGAGAACTTTTGTATATGTTCGGTTTAGTCTCGACCCCTCTTTAGTATGTGATAAAGGTTTCATAGACCTTGATAAGGGAGAACATGATTGTAAATGAAAATGATTGAAAATGATTGACTTTGTGTTGTAAACTTAGATGTTAAATATTCTGATTGATTGGTAATGCCTCTTAACCCTATTCTGGCGATGGTCTCGGGTTTGGGGTGTTATACCTTGATAAGATTAAGGATTAATTATGTGCATATTAGAGACTCACTAAGTTCATTCGAACTGACAAAGTTTTTGACTTGTGGTTTCAAGATCCACAGAATAAGGAACTTGAGGAGGAACCAAACCAGATCGTGTGGAATCAAGGATTTAATGTTAGTCATGCATATAAGAAGAGGTACCTTTAGAGACTTTTTGCCTTGAGTGGAATAAGTATTTTGTAACTGTGGATTCCCTTAGAACTTGGGAGTTCATACAATAAACCTTTATTTAATAATTTGCATCTATATTGTAAAGATTTATATTTAAATAAATAAGTAATATAGTCTAAATTTTAAATTAGTGAGATTTAGACAAGGTACGTCATCCCGGTTTGTAACAGCCCGTTTTGGTCAAATTGGAATAGTGATTTTGGGACCACAAATCTGAGGTCAAAATATTTATTTTATTATTATTTTAAGGTTTTCAACATGATTGAATGATTGTGTGAAAGTTTTGTTCAGTAATTTCATCGTTTGATTGGTCAATTTGATAAAAAGGACTAAATCGCGTAAAGTGTAAAATGCATGTTCTATTAGTTTAAGGTGTCAAATAGATTTGGCTTTTAAATATGGTGGCCTTAAATGTTAATTAAACATTATTATAGGTAATGGACATTTATGGGCAAAAACAAGTGAATTTTAATGTTTTAAACCATGGTTACTTTAGTAAATTATGAAATAAGTTAATATTAATAAAAAAAATCATAAAATGTGTCCATCTTTCACCTTCAACCGATCATCAAAAGAAAATAAGCCATATTTTTTTATTTAGCGTTCGGTCACTTGAAAATTAAATTGGTAAGTCATTTTGACTCGATTTTTAATGATTTTTATGTTAGTGAGATCGTTGCTTCGTATTCTAGCTAGCCCGTATCCTAGATTTTGAAACTGTGAAAGATTTATCATGTTGCCATTGTTGAATGCTTGAGTAATTTGATGATTTATGATAGATTTGGAAGGTTTAATGTTAGATTAATAGCTTTTGTAAAGTGATTTTTGACAAAAATGTCAAAAAGGGATTAAATTGAGAAAATGTGAAATGTGGTGGTTAAAGTGTGAACAAATTAGAAATATGGGCTAATATGAGTACTATAGAAATTTGGCTAGCATGGGTTATAGTTAAATTTCATGAATTTGTGATTTTATGAAATAAGGACTAAATTGTAAAAGATGCAAAATATTAGGGGCAATTGTGTAAAAAAGCCTTAAAGTGAAATTTGGAATAAATTGAATAAATTGATGATTAAATGAGTTTAATTTGATATTATATAGATCAAGAAAAGCGAAATACAGTCTTAGATCGGGGAAGAACAAGATTTTGGATTAGTGACCCGCGTTATCATTTTTGCTTCCGAGGTAAGTTTGTATGTTAATAAGCATTATTATAATTGAGATTTAATGCTTTATATTGAATTGTTGATGAATACAATTGTACAAAAATATTCGACGAAGCTTTAGCTATGTATCGGCACTTAGTGTGTGAGATCGAGATAGCTTCGACTATGTATGGCACTTGGTGTGCGATTTGAGATAGCTCCGGTTACGTATGGCACTTAGTGTGTGAGATATCGAGTATTCGACAGTATTTCAAACAAGTATGAGCTGGTTACGAGTTTGTACAGGTATGTACATGGAAAGTATAAACTTCAATTGGAAGAGTTATGAATTTGCCTATAAGTAAATGATTAAACATATGAAAAACTTGTTGTTACCATGAATTACATGTTAAATAGTTCAAGTTGTTGATTTATGTAATATGATTTGTTGATTTTAATTCATATGAGCTTACTAAGCTATAAAGCTTACTTTGTTTATTTTTCTCATGTTTTATAGTGAATTCAAAGCTAGCTCGGATTCGGGGATCGTCAGAGACATTGTCACATTATCCAATCTTTACTTAGGTACTTTTGAACTTATGGTTTGGTCATATGGCATGTATAGGGACTTTGAGTCATTTTGGTTATATTTTGTAATGGGTTTGGCCAAATGAATTGGCTTGTAAATGTTTATGTTTGGTATGTATATATAGCCATGTGTGATGGATCATTATGGTTTATTTGGTATGTTTGAATCATGTGCATATATATATGCTTATGTCTTGTGTATATTGAGTTGGTTATGATGATTGATGATTTGTGGATATAGGTGTCCTTGTGAAATTAGGCCTAATAATGCATCTTTGATAATGGTCATTTTGATGATTTGAGTATGGTATGAATTTACTTAGAATATTGTGGTACTTATGTGCCATGTTTTGGTTTGTATTGAAATGGTAAGATTTAGGCTTGGTTTGGTTATTTTAGATTGCATATTTGCTATGGTTTGGTGTCAATTGTGTAGGTGAAAATGTGTACCAAATGGGGTGGCAAAATGGCTTGGTAAATAGCCTATTTTGTCTACACGAGTAGAGACATAGGAGTGTGTCTCAGCCATGTGTGACACACGGTTATATTACACGGCCGTGTGTCCCCTGGTGTTGAAATTGAAATGATGTCAGTATTTCTACACAGTCTCACACATGAGCATGTGATCGGCCGTGTGGCATAAGCCAGTATACCCCCTAATTGGCACACGGCCTAGCACACAGGAGTGTGACTTGGTCGTGTTGCATAATTTAGTATACCCAACAGGTTTGACATGGCCTGGCACACGGGCGTGTGTGGCCACTTCGAAGGGTACACGGGCTAGACACACGAGCGTGTGGTTGGCCGTGTGACCCAAGTCAGTAAACTCACTTGTTGGACACGAGGAATGACATAGGCTGAGACACAGCCATGTGCTCCCATTTGAATGTTCACACGACCTGTGACACGGGCGTGTCTGGTAGCGATGTGAGACACACGAGCGTGTGTCCCTTGTTTTGAGAAAAATTTTCTAAGTGTGGAAAAGCTTCCTGAGTTATCAGTTTAGTCCCGAACTACTCTCAATGCATGTTTAAGGCCTTGTAGACTTGTTTAAGGGACACTATGATTGATTGTGATTGAATTGTATTCAAATTGATAAATTATATATATGAAATGTATGTTTAAAAGTGTTGTGAGTTCGGTAATACTCTGTAACCCTATTTTGACGGTGAATACTGGAGAGGGGTGTTACATTTATTGGTATTAGAGCTATGGTTTAGTCGATTCTAGGACTAACGTAGCGTGTGTAAGAGTCTAGCTATACATGCCATATATAAACTGTGATAGTGTGATGACTCCTGACATTTGAAAATGTGTTTTTATATATCAAATGGATCCCAATCGAGTGATAGTTGATGAGGTTGAAAGTAATGCACTTGCTCCCGCTTCAAGGGACAACGCCGTCTGATACTTGACCCATAACAGGCAGTCAGGGAGGAGAGGCTAAAGAAGCCTTCTTCCAAATGATGAACGAATGATTCATGCAATATATCCGAACTAACCCAACTACTCAACAACCTCCACCCCCTCCTAATCCCCAAACTGTACCCGTAGCTCCTCAAAGGAGTTGAGCTTTTAAGATTGAATAAGCCTCCAGTTAATAAGATTTGTAAACACGGGGCTAAAGAGTTCAGAGCTAATGTTGATGATGACCTTGAGAGAGTGAGTTTTGGCTTGAAAATACAATCCGAGTGTTTGATGAACTTTATTGTACACCAACTAAATGCTTTAAGGGTGCTATATCCCTTCTGAGAGATACCGCGTATCAGTGGTGGAATACATTAGTATTGGTGGTGCCGAGGGAGAGAGTCACCTGGGAGTTCTTTCAGACCGAGTTCCAAAAGAAATATATAAGCCAGCGGTTTCTAGATAAAAAACACAAAGAGTTTCTAGAACTGAAACAGGGCCGTATGACCGTAACCGAGTATGAGAGAGAATTTTTGCGGTTAAGTAAATATGCTCGAGAGTGTGTTTCTACCGAAGAGATTATGTGCAAGCTGTTTGTTGATGGGTTGAACGAAGATATTAAACTTTTGGTCAAGATATTAGATTTGAAAGAGTTTGTTGTGTTAGTTGATCGGGCTTGCAAAGCTGAAGACTTTTGCCGAGAAAAGAAGAAAGTTGATTCAGAGGCTTGAGATTTGAGGAAAAGACCAATGAATAAACCTTCTCATCCTTCATCAAAAAAATTCTGAGATTCGTATAGCAGATCTAATGCATCAGTGGGATATCAGAATAGAGATCGTGGAAATCAACCTGTGAATTCTAAAGCTCAAGCTACGTTAGTATCGAGTGTTGGCAACGTAAAAGATATCAAGCCCGAGTGTCAACAGTGTGGAAGATGGCATTTTAGAGATTGTTGGGTGAAATATAAATAATAGAGCTTGTTACAGTTGTGGTTCATGAGATCATTTTATTAAAGATTGTCCTGAGATGGTTGAGAAAGATAGACCTCAGAATTTGAGACCGAGTAATATGTCGACTAGAGAAAGACTGTAACAGGCCAAATTTGGGCTTAGTCGGAACGGTGGTTTTGGGACCACAAATATGATGTTGGGAAATTTATTTTATTTATATTTTTATGGTCTACAATTTCACGGAATGATTTCGTGAAAATTTCATTCGAAAATTTTGACGTTTGGGCACTCAATTTAGTCAAAAGGACTAAATTATAAAAAGTGCAAAAGTTGAGTTCTACATGTTAGAGGTGTCCAATTGTTATGAAATTTTAAATTAGAGGTCCTTAAATGATAATTAGGCCATTTGTTAAGTTGGTGGACAAAAATGGACATGGATGGGTATGTTTCAAAAGATTTTTTAAGGGGCATTTTGGTAATTTAGTGAATTAAATGAATTAAAACAAAATTTAAATGCCAAATTTGTCCATCTTCAAGCTTAGGCCAAATTTAACATGTGGGAAGACATGGATAGGGTTTTCAAGCTTTCCAAGCTTCATGACCCTGAAAAACGAGATTTGGACCTAGAACGAGAGGAAAATCGAAAATCGAGAAAGTTGGTAAAATGACCGTTTTGGTATCGAGGTAAGTTCATATGTTTAATATGCATTTAATTATGCATATTTGAATGATAAATTGATATTTTGGCCATAAATACTTTAGTATTGAGTTTCAGATATAATGATTAATGTTCGATAATAATTCGATATTGGAAAGAGAACTTGTATAATTTATATGTAAGACCATATTTTGTATTATGGCTTTGTATGATAACAAGAAAGTATTGACTAGCATAGTTTGATGAGAATAAGTTCAGCTAATGATATGATGAGACTCAGAATGTAAGTATGTACGTTGAGTAGCATTTTATTATTATGCAATTATTGTTATTAGTAATGTTATTATTGAGTTATGCGACTAACCTTGAGAATTTGAGCAAGTATGTTTCAGCTATGACTTGACAAGGCATGATATCTCAAGGTCCATGGCTATACCATGGCAATTAAGGAAGAATTGAAGGAAAAGTCCATGTTCATAACATGGCATTTAAGGAGGAACTGACGGTTAAGGATACCATGTAAGACCATGTCAAGACATGGCATTGGTAAGGCAAGGATCCCGTGTAAGACCATGTCAAGACATGGCATCGGTATTGATTAAGGACTCCATGTAAGACCACATCAAGATATGGCATTGGCAATAAGACAAGGATACCATGTAAGACCATGTTTGGAGCATGACATTTGGTAAGATAAGGATATCATGTAAGACCATGCCAAGGCATGGCATTGATAAGTTCTATAAGGCAAGGAAATCATGTAAGACCATGTCAAGACATGGCATTGATGAGTTACTATAAGGCAAAGGTCCTATGTAAGACCATGCCAAGGCATGGCATTGGTGAGTTCATAAGGCAAGGATACCATGTAAGACCATGTCAAGACATGGCAATGGTAAGTTCAAAAAGGAAAAGGTTCCCGAGTAATCCAAAGAGTAAGTCAAAGAAATGACAAGGTGAGAACATGAAGAAAGAGTACAGGTATGCATTTAAGGCTTATTTAATATTGAGATTGTAAGTAATTGAGATTATCAAATATTAAGTAAGTGATGAGTTTTCAATTATGCTTGTGACACTTTATGACATGATTGGCAATATGCCTATATTATGAAAGAGTACTCATGTGTTAAGTGAGATGTTGCAGGTATGTAAGCAAGCTATTAAGTAAAGTGCCCTTTGTATTCTGAACCTTTGGTAAGGTTACTGATGAGTTCACCGAGAAAATCGATTCAGTGAAATTATGTGTGGCTTGTAGTGATAAGTGTAGGTATATGCATGTGTAACATATGAGCAATATGCTCGATATGTAATCGGAAATTGGAAAGATTGTTATAGGTAAGTAATGAATACAACTAAAGTGAGTGAGAGCAAAAATTTACAAATAAAACTGTTTTGGACAACAGCAGTAGAGTAACTTTGAAAAATCACCAAAAATGGTAGAAATGGAATCAGTAATTGAGTGAGATATGAAATTAAATCTTATTGAGTCTATTTTCATATGAAATAAACAGAGAAAGCAAAGCAATTCTGTATTTTGATATATCTAGATTTTTGTGAGACTGGTTTAGAATAATTATGTGATCCCCTGTTCTGTCTTTGAAAAATCAATAAAAATTGTAAAAAAATAATTATGTGATATAATTTATACTCCTGAAATTTTGAATGAGTCTAGTTTCAAATAAACTAAACATAAGGTCATCTGAATTCTGTACAAAGAGATAATTGATTCGTAGTGAAGAGAGGTCAGAATAGTCTAATAGTGAAAGAGGGGAAATTAATGAATAAACTGTACTAATTGGAAAGACTAAAAATTCTATAAATTTTATGCTATGAATATGTGTGAGTCTAGTTTTAGGGAAAATTAGCGGTTTGTAATTCGGAGCTCTGTAGTTCAAGAAATAAATAATTTAGTGACAGCGATTCAAGTAGACAGATTAATGTGAACATGAGTAATAAGGTATAAGCATGTGATTTAATGATTGTATCAATTTGAGAACTTGTTGTGAGGATTTGTCTCATTGAGGCTTTGGTAAGGCTACAAATGAGTAAGTTGAGAAAGTAAGAACTTAGCATTATTTATGCAAGTTATGATAGCTTAGTAGTAAGCTAAATTCATTGCTAATGCTTTTTATTTTTACATGTGAACTTACTAAGCTTTATAAGCTTACCCCTTTTCTTTCCCATGTTTCAGAGTCCTATTAAACAAGCTCAGGCTGAAGATCGTCGGAGATCGCTTCACACTATCAAGCTATCTATGGGTATCTTTATTTATAAATGATTTAAGTTATGGCATGTATAGGGGCTTGACTAAGTCATTTTGTATGTGTGTTAATTAATTTAATTTGATTAAATGTATTGCTTCATAACGGTAATAAGGATTATTCTATATTTAGCCACGAGTTGTGGCTCATATTGGTCATGGAGTTATAATGCTTGTGTATGCATGTAACAGTCCGAATTTGACCCTAATCAGAACAATGGTTTCGAGACCACGAAACTGACTCAAAAATATTTTTTTCATATTATATTTTGTGCTCATTATGTGTGAATTTATGTGTGAAAGTTTCGTAGAAAAATTTAATCGTTTGTGTGTTCAATTTAACAAAAAGGACTAAATCGCGTAAAGAGTAAAAGTTGCATGTTATAGTGAAAAGTGCCAAATTGATGATGGCTTTTTAAAGTGGGGCATTAAAAGGGCAATTAGCCCATTTTTAGGTTAGTTGGTGGCATTTGTCATAACTAACCTTAAGTTATATATTAGTTTTATTTTATTTTGAAGGTTAAATTAGTAATTAAATATTATTTACTTTATATGTTAAAAGATTATAATAATAAGCCATCATCCTTTTCATCCATCTTTGGCGAATGTGGGAGAAAGAATGAAGCTTTGAAACCCTTTAACTTTCGGAATTTCTAAGCTAAAAATCAAGGTTAGTTTGATTTGGTTTTGTTAATTTTACGTTTTGTGATCGTTGCTTGAATACTTCAATACCCATGCTTGAATTTTGATTTTGATCAATATTTTGAAATGTACCATTGATGATTTCATGAGTTTTATGATGTTAGTTTATGGATTATGAAAGATATATGTTAGATTGATATGTTTTGTTTTTGGATTTTGGTGATTTTGAGAGATTAGGGCTTAATTATGAAAATAAAATTTTAGAGGACTTAAATGTGAAATAAACAAAATATATGGATTTGTATGAGTGCTATAGATATTCGCCCTTAAGGTATTTATACAAATTGTGTGTATTTTGTGTTTTAAGCAAATAGGACTAAATTGTAAAATGTGAAATAATAGGGGCAAAATGGTAATTTGCCCATTTAGGTATTTTGGGACTAAATTGAGATGAAATGTACTTGAATGAGCTTATTTTAAATATGTTTAGATCAAGAACAAAGAAAAATGATTTAGATCGGGGAAAGCGAAGTTATCGAATAGCTGGTCTTCGTCATCCATCGATATTTGAGGTAAGTCTTTAAGTAAATATATCAAGGAATTATTTATGAACATATTAAATGATGATGTTCGATAAATTTGAGAACATGTTTATGTCATAGTCGAATGTATATAAGTAAATTAGATTGAATGCATAATTTAATAATGTGATATGAATGAGTATCTCGATATGAATTGTGGGTTTTACAATGACGTAATGATTCTATTTGTGTAATGTGAATAAGCTTAGTTGAATTGGATATGTGATAAATTATGAAATGTGTGTGGAATGATTGACTTCATTGATACTCGGGCTTTATGCCTAGCAGGCCATGTCTTGGGTGATATATTCGAGCTTCGTGCTAGCGAGCTTAGTCTTAGGTGACATATTCAGCTTTATACCTAGCAGTGCCTCGTCGATGATATATTCAAGCTTCGTGCCTAGCGTGCTTAGTGCTTGGGTGACATATTCGGCTTCGTGCCTAGCGTGCTTAGTGCTTGGTGACATATTTGGTCTTCGTGCCTAGCGTGCTTAGTGTCTTGGTGATATATTTGGGCTTATTGCCTAGTAGGCTAAATCTCGGTGTTTGAACTATGGACCTTGAGTCTAGCAAGTCTAATGCCAATATGTAAGATTCGGGCAAATGCCTAGCAGGTTTTTATCTGGGTGAGTTGAAATTCAAGCTTAGATTGTGTACTAGTAAAGTCATGAAATGAATCAAGTGAGCCTAAGCATTTGAAAATGAATTTGTTAATTCGGCTACAAGGTATGTGCTATTCATATTCATGTATTATACATATATATATGTGATGATGATAAGTAAATGAATTGATGAAGGAAATGTGATATACAATCGGTAGATGCAAATTGTGTATAAACTATGCCATGAGGAAATTGGTATATGAAAGCATAATGTGGTTAAAGGTAATCGTATAAGTATATTGATATGAATGATACAAATTGATCCTGTATATTTGGCCTTATGCTTATGTTTACGTGACATACTGGGATTACTTTGATGCTATGTATACGAATGTATGAAATGTCAAATGGATATACATATATATATATGTGTGTGTGAATATATTTCCTTTTATGTGAAATCACTAAGTGTAAAGTATATGCTTATTGTATATACATATATATATGTGATCCTATGGAAATATGTGTATCGAAAATATGAGTAGTTGGAAACAGTATTTAATCTATATGATGAGATTATAAATGGAGGTTTAAAGGTAAAATAGTGATGATGGTTAAGCTAAACGAACTTGTGATTATGTAATTAAAGAGGTGATTTAGATGTACATGGCCCTTTACTTGTTCGAATAATTATGTGAACCTATTGAGTTTTATATGTGCATATTATGAATAGATCATAAAGAGAGGATGCTTTATATTTTGGTTAAAATCTTTGAGTTGGTAAGTTGGATGTTAATGGTAAGGAAATGATAAACGTTATGTTAAGTGAGGTAAAGGCATTCGGTTTTGGAGGTCCTCCGAGTTAAGCTAATTTATTCAACGTTATTACTTGATTGTTTTTTTTTATGCTTGAATGTACAATTGGTATATCATGACTGCTAAGACTTACTAAGCTAAATTAGCTTACTCCGTGTGTTCATCGCTCATTTTATAGATTTTGATCAAGCTACGAGCTCGGGGGATCCTTAACGAAGTCATTCACACTATCGACTCTTGTTGGTACCTAAAATGCTTAGACTTTTGGTTCTTAAGGCATGTATAGGCTAGCTAAGTTTTTTAATGATAATTTGATAATGTATAAAAGCCATGCGAAAGTGGCTAGTTCTTAATGTTAATGCTCGATGATATAATCTATCTTTGATGTGAGATGCGTGTATGTTTGGTTTGGGAAATGAATGAGTATGTGTTATATATATATATGTACATACTCATATTCATATGTGTTTCATGCTGAACAGGTAGATTTTATGACTTATATACTTGAAATGATTGGGTTATAAGTAAGTTTTGAGTAGTTAATAGTAATATGGTGGTTCGGTTATGAAATGAACTTATTTGGAAGTGTATTGTATGATAAAACTTGGGTGTAAAGATGAACAAATGTCTCAGTTTGCATGATATGATATTGAATGGTCGAGTCTTAGATTTATGTTCCATGAATCTATGAGTTATGAGATATCCTTGTTATAAATAGGAAAGTTGGTATATATATATATATGTGCATGCATTGTATGTTCGGCTACACCATTTGAATAGTCGAGTTCGGGTTAGAAATGCTAAAATAATTTTAAATGTTATAAATGAAAATAAAAGAAGTAGGGTTGGTATGAAGTGAAATTCAGTATAATGGATAATCTTGATTTAGTCGTATCGCTTTATATATATATATATATATGTATCTCGATACATATTTGATTAATTTATTTTCATAAAAGGAAATTTTATGAAGTTGGTTATGTTATATACTGAACCTAGATTGAATCTTTCATAGATGAATGGATACACCATAGAGTGCTGTGAGAGTTTATGTTTAAATAGGTATATGTGTATAATATGTGAAATGATAAGTTGATAACTGAATAAGTAATAAATGTATTTATATTTACTTTATATGTATAAAGTGAAAAGTGCATACTCAAACTTGTAACGAACATTTTAATAACATATATTCGATGATTCTATGGTTTGAATTGTATAAGCATGAATTAAGTCTCTTTTGGGTTTGATAAATGCATGATTTGTGATAAATGATTGTGATGATTTGAGTCGAGTTCGGTAATGCCTCATAACCCTAATCCGGTGACGAGTATGGGGTAGAGGTGTTACAATGCATGTGTTTGTTAAAGTTTAAATTATAAGTGAAATTTTGTGGCTCGGGATTTGGTAGAATGTATTGTTAAGTCTAGTAATGTCTCGTACCCGGTTTCGGCGTAGTATACGGGTAAGGGGTGTTACAAAGACCATCAAGAAATGCTAGGAATGTGAGTGGTAGTCGAGGGGCGACAAGGGACTCTGCTGTGAGATCCGAAGCTAGAGCACTTGCTAGAGCTTATGCTATTCGCGCTCACAAATAAGCATTATCACTAGATGTTATTACAGGTACCTTCTCTCTTTATGACACTAATGTAACTGCTTTAATTTATCCTGGATCGACACATCCGTATGTTTGTGAGAATTTAGTGTCTATTAAGAAATTGTCTGTTGAAATTACTAAAATTATTATTAAAGTATCGAACCCCTTAAGCAGGTATGTTCTAGTTGACAAAGTATGCAAAAACTATCTTTTAATGACTCGGGGTTACTGTTTTCCGACTGATTTGATGCTTTTGCCATTTGATGAATTCGATGTAATTCTGGGAATGGGTTGGTTGACTCTTCATGATACTGTTGTGAACTGTAGACAAAAGATTATATAATTGAATCAATGAGAATGTGATGCCTGTATCTGGTGACTAGGTCGGGGACGGTGTTACAAATTTGGTATAATAGGTGCACTTTGTGGCATATATATGTTGTTATGGGATTAAGGATTAGCATGAATTATGTATGAATTAGTTGTTAATGGTAATTGAATTGGATGTATACACTTGATATAAACTTGTAATGCTTTAATTTAAACCATGGAAATACCACTTAGCTTTATCGCTCATCGTACGATTTTTTTTTCATGTGCGGGTTATGTTCATATCGAGGTTCCATGCATTGAATTCACCATCCAAACGAAGACCCCAAACTCAACAATGTTTGTATAGTTTCTTTTGTTGGTTATACAACATGTACCTAGGTTGACTCGATTTTTGTATAATACTATGTGTCGAAACCATTTTTAAACTTTTTTAAAAAAAACGGGGATCGACTTCAAAAACAAAAATGGAGTCGCCACCAATATTTTTTAGAGGTGTGATCGGGTCACCTTAAAATTGATCATTTTAATAAAAAAATATTTTGATTTATTAAAACAATGATTTTGGTCTACAAAATTCGAGAAAACGGGTTTGGGTGTCGGTTACGCACGAGGAAGGATTAGCACCCTCGTAACACCCAAAAATGGTACCTAATTGATTAACTAATGTCCTAATGTTGAAAATTTGAAAAATTTAAAATACGATTCTTTGAAAGAAAACTTGAATAAATCAAATTGTACGCCAAGACCCATTTATCTCAAAGAAATAAAATGTCACACCCAATGAGTTAGGATGCAACATTTCAAGACTTCGAAACTAAGCTTGCCTTTATTTGTAGAAAATCCTTACCTCGAGACAAAAAAACCTCATATCCAATAAGTTAGGACACAACATCTTGAATTCTCGAGAATAAGTTTTTTTTTCAACTTTTTAAAAAGAAAGTAATAGGTTCTTTAGGCTTGAAGAGAAAAATCGAAACCCAGTAAGTCAGAATACGATTTCTTTCGAACCTTAGAAAGCAGAGTGTTTGCTTATTTTGAAAATCGGATGAAATGTAATGCGATCTTAATAAAATGGAAAATGAACTTAAAATAAAATGTAAAACGATTTACAATGCTAGCTTGTATAACAACATGATGATAATAAAATATAATAACAATAATAAAGGTAGAAATAAAATACAATAAAGCAAAAGCAAGATAGAAAAATGAAATAAAATAAAAAATAATAGTAACAAAATGGAAGCTATATACAATAATAAAAAAATATAGAATAAAAAAAAATAGTAACGAAAATGCAACAACAATAATAAAATATATTAATAAAAAATAATAGTAATAATAATAATAATAATAATAATGAAAATAAAGAATAATGTTGATAATAAAATGATAATAAATATAATAATAAGAATAAAGTTAATTATAAATAAAATAAAAATAAAAATAATAGAAATAGTAATATTAAAATAATAATTATAATAGTAAAATAATAATAATGCTAAATTAGTAATAATAATGGTAATAATAATAATATTAATAGTAAATGAAAATAATAATAAAAGTAATAATAAATATAATAATAATGAATATGGTAATAATAAAATAATAATAATATGTATATAGAAATAATAAATAAATAAATAATGTTAAAACCATGACAAAATAACAAAAATAATAAAAGAAAATAAAGAATGACCAAATTAAACTTAAAAACGAAACTTTGGGGGAATTTTAAAAGAAATAAGTGAATTAAGGCTCCCTAGCAACGTGTGCAAAAAGGGGAGGACCAAATGGGAAATGTTCTCGCCCTCCTAAATGGCACCGTGTGTCGTGGGATTAAAATGAAACAGTAAGTAAAAATACAGGGCCAAATTAAAAATAAAAAGGACTTAATTGCGCCATGCCTCAAAAGAGGAAGGACCAGGGTTGTAAATGGCCCAAAAATCGAAAAAACGCGCAAGTCCCTTGGGGTCGGGTCAACTAGGCTCAGGTCCTGGGCAAAACGACGTCGTTTTAGGGCTATAGTGATCAGCCCTAAACGACATCGTTTAGGATGTTTATATAAGTAAAAAAATTTAAAAAGTTCATCCTCTTCTTCATTCTTAAAAAAAAAAAAAACAAAGAGAGCTCTCTCCCTTGGTCTCCTCGGGCCGATTTTCGGCAGAACCCCCGGTGAAGATCATAGCAATCCACCGCTGTTGGCGTCGCCGTGAGCGGCGGCCAAAATAAAAAAAGTATTTTTTATTTTATATTTTATTTAAATATATACATATACAGTAAAAAAGAAAATAGAATTGAAGATTTTGTATGTAGGCAGATTCGAAAAGAGAGAAAAAAATGCACCTTGTTTTTCTCTCTGTATTGATTCTGTTTCTATTCAACAATCTTTTTTGTATTGTATTGTATATATGCGTAAGTCTTACATCAAATATATTTGGCGTCTTATAGCCACAGTCAAAATACAAGTTTTGGTATTTTTTCTTGCTATATTCGCGTTTCTCTGGCTTTTCTTTCCCTTTTTGCAGATGAACGGCACAGATCACAACAGTGATAAGGCATGACTCGCGCTGACTACGGCACGACTAGGGTCTGTGTTAGGCACTTGCGGCGCCTAGGGTTCCAAATAACCCTAGGTCTCTAACTTGCTTAATCACTTGGGCCAGTCGGGCCTATTTTAGTTTGGGCTGTTTGTTTTAATGTTTTGGGCTTGAGGGTGTAATTGGGTTGAGGTTAATATCGGGCTGTAAATTGGACTGTAAGGGACTAGAAATTTGGTTTATATTTTTTTGGTTTGTACGGGCCCGGGCAAATTGGGCCAATTACAGCTACCCCTCTTTGCTCATTATCGTGTAATGGGAATAGAGCAAAGACTATAAAATGACCAATTTTGCCCAGTCTTGTCGAGTCTTAACTTCTTGGTCCTCGTCTTCTTCAAACGGCTTCAACCCAATTGCAACTTCAAGGGTATTAGAATTTCAACTTAGCTTTACTTCTATGCAACTACTGCAATTTCAAAAGTATTGGACTATCTATTCTACTACTCTTTCAGGGAAATAAGTCTAAAGACTTCAATCTGTTTCATTGCAACTTAAGAAAAATAAGATTTGCTTTCTTCGATCTGCTCCACTATCACTTCAGAGAGGCTAGGCTAGTGTCTTCGATTTGCTTCGTTACAATTTCAGGAAGACAAGGTCTGCAATCTTTAGTCTACTCTACTGCAAACTCAGGGAGGTCAGGCTGATGTCTTTGATCTGCTTCACTATAACTTTAGGAAGACAAGATCTGCAATTTTTAGTCTGCTCCGCTCTGCTGCAAACTCAGGGAGACAAGGCTGGTGTCTTCGATCTGCTTCACCGCAACCTCAGGAAGGCCAGATCTACTATCTTTAGTCTGCTCCACGATTAAGCCACATGGGTCGTACACACCACTGCTGATTCCCGAGGCTCCATGGATGGACATCTCTATGGATTTTGACCTTGGATTGCCTAAGACCAAAACAGGGAAAGATTCCATCTTTGTTGTTGTTGATCGATTTTCCAAAATGTCACACTTTATTACCTGTTCAAAAACTGATTATGCTGTTAACGTTTCTAATTTTTCTTTAGGGAGATAGTTCGACTGCATAGAATACCGAGGACGATTGTGTCCGATCGAGATGCGAAAAATTTTGACTCATTTTGGCGGTCCTTTTGGGGAAAACTAGGAACGAAACTTCTATTTTCAACAACTTGTCACCCACCAACCGACGGCCAAACAGAGGTGGTCAACCACATTCTATCTACCTTGCTTCAGGCCTTAATACGAAAGAATTTGAAGACTTGAGAGGAATGTCGGTCTGTGCATTCGGAAACCAAGCACTCCCCTTTTGAAGTCGTTTATGGATTCAACCCTCTAACGCCCTTGGACCTAGTAGCTGTACTGAGTGAGCAACTTATTCATACGGACGCTCAAAAGAAGGCTGAATTTGTGAAGAACTTACATGAGAAGGTGCAAGCCAATATTGAAGCCAAAACCAAGACCTATGTGCAAAAGGCCAACAATGGACGGAAAAGAGTTGTGTTCGAACCTAGAGATTGGGTTTGGGTGCACATGCGCAAGGAACGATTTCCAGCTCAGCGAAGGTCCAAACTATTACTCGAGGGGATGGACCATTCCAAGTCTTGGAGCGTATTAACGAAAATTCTTACAAACTCGATTTACCTGGTGAATATAACATTAGCTCAGGCTTTAATGTTTCTGACCTTTCTACCTTTGACACAGATTTTGATTCGTGGACGAATAGCTTCGAAGAAGGGGGGAATGATGCAACCTCACCTGAGCTAGAATCAAGTTCGGATGTGGATTCCTTGGTGATTCCCCAAGGCCCTATCACGCTAGCACGAGCTAGGTAGCTCAAGGAGTCCATTTCGGCACTTTTGGAACGAGAGTGGGCTGATTCAGTTAGCACACAAGTCATAGCAACTCAAAGCAACAAATGAAGTCGATTATACACCTTATTACGAGCTGACTTTAGCTCACCTTTAGCTCAATCACTTTACCTCAGCTCGGTTTAGCTCAAATGAGTTTATTTCAACTCAATTGAGCTGAATTAGTTAATTTGCTTTATTTAATTTTTTAATAAATTTGAACTCTATATTTTATTTGATTTTGTTATAGCACTTTAATGTGTCCTAGGATTCTAATTAGTGCCAAATTAAGGTGTCTAAAACTCAATTTAATTGTATTAATTCTTACAGCAAATTAATGTGTCTTAGCTATAGCTGATATTAAATGTGTCTTAGATTAAGTGTTTTAATATGTCCAAAGTGTCTATTAATATGTCTATTTGAGTCTTTGATTTTATTCAGCTGAATTTAAGTGGCTTAATGTATTTCTTTTATGCATGTAGGTTCAGCCGAATATGCAAGGTGCTTTAAAGAAGATTCATGCACCTAGGTGCAATGAACTTGGCTAGTACATGGATCGGCTGAAACAAAGTATTTGGCTGCTAATTTTTGGAGTTTTCAAGATGACCATTCGACCAACAAGTACCAGCAATTACTCCTTTGATGTTTGGCCAAATGCCTTCCCCCATGCACCATCAATGATGTTCACACTAGCTGCCCATGCAAGAGACCATCCAGCTGGTTGTGTTCACACAACAAAGACTCTTCAAGGCTAGGCTTTCACACTCAAATGGCTGCTCAAGTACTCCCTTTAATGCTGCTACTTATTCGGCCAAGAGGTGCAAATTCATTAAGCTAATTAATGGGGTTGGCTGAACCTAGACTTGAAGCATGAACCAAGCCAAGTGCCCACATGCATTCAGCCATCTAGAAGCCGTCCCATGCACTCCCATTTAGCCGAATATGGTCATGGCATTCTAATGGATTTGTTTCAGAATTTTCAAGGCTTTTCTAGTTGAAACTATTACTTAGTTCTTAAGGTTTTGTGACTATTTGGCTATGTTGGTGTTTAGGCTATATTGGTGTTTAGGCTATAAATACTTGTCATTTTGCATTGTAAAAGGAATTTTGATACTTTACAAAATTACTACCGAATTTGTGAGAAATTTTTCTCTTAATTTTCATTCGAGACCCGACCGACTTATCTAGCTTCTAGTGGCGTCAGTCCGAGTCTTTTCTATCCAAACTTATCACTCTTAAACCCAAGTGTGGCATTCATTCTATTCCATCATCCACCTTAACCGTATAAGAAGCGAGGTGACACTCTTTAGTGTTGAATCACTCTTGGTTAAATTCGTATTCCATCTTCTACAATCACCCGATTATCCAATTCAAACCCGAACTTTGTTTTCCATTCCATTCCATTTTACTCATCTCTTTCTAAACCAAATCCTTCACTATCCGTATTCACCCGAATATCTTAAACCGAGCCTATTATATCTATTTGTCTAAACCGAACCCATTTACTCATACCGCCATTCCTAACTTAAACCCATAATACCAAAAGAAATTCGCTTCAAAGCTCTCACACATCTTTCTTTTCCCTTATATCTTTCGGATTAGTAACCTCTCCTAGTCGATGATAGGGCAACTCTTTAACTCGTGTCTATCGTGTACCCAAGGCGCATCATTTGGTATCAGAGCTTGATAACGAGGAGCTGACATTTATCGAGAAGCCGGGATTAGATTCGTGAAGAAATAAAAAATTAAAAAATTTTGAAATTAAAAAAAAGTTTCAAATTGTATTCAAAGTGTTCTTTTGTATTTAATTTCGTGCACTTGATGTAAAAAAAAAGAAAAAAAATACGAATATAAAAAAAAGTGATTGAAATTTGCAAGTATTGGTTGTATTTTTTTTTTCTTCCTTCTAGTTCCGAATCCAAACCATTGTTCTCATCATTTGGTACCCCTCTTTCCCCCCAACGCCACACATAACCGAAATTTGTTTTCTTTGCTTAGCCTACCCGAACGCCCAAAATTCAACCCTTGTAACCACTTTGAAATCGACCCACCTAGACTATGATAATGTCACTTTGAGTCTCCTACAAAGACACGAGAGAAAAGATGAGTGGTAAAAGGCACGAGTGTAACATCAAAGAAAAAGCCTTTATTGAGTTAAACACGAGAGTGAGCAAAATTTTTCTTGTGAGTGAATAGTGAGGTTTGTAGTGAGGATTTGGAAGGTAGCATCAATGTCTAACGGCCTCCGGAATAAAGAACTCTTGGTAGTTAAACGAAGCCTAAATTCATAAAGTGTCAAAGAAGAGCAACAACGAGAAACCATTTTTCACACGCGCTGCCACGCAAGGGAAGGTTTGTTGTGTCATTATTGATGGCGAAAGTTGTGCCAACGTGGCTAGTATGATCATGGTGGAAAGACTTGGATTAACCACCACTAAACATCCTCGACCGTACAAGCTTCAATGGCTTAATAGCGATGGTAAACTAAACGTGACAAAGCAAGTCCTAGTACCATTTTCTATCGGGCGGTATCAAGATAAGGTTTTGTGCGACATTATGCCTATACACGGGACATCTTCTTCTTGGGCGACCATGGCAATACGACAAGCGGGCTATTCATGATGTTTACACCAACCGATACACCTTTCAACATTGTAATTGAGCGGTGACATTAGCTCCCTTGACACCAAAGGAAGTTCACAAAGATCAAATCAAGATGAGAAATCTTTTTGAGAGATTGAGAGAAAATAAACAAGAAAAAGAAAAACAAGGAAAAGAAAAAAAAGAGAATAAAAGTGAAAAAACAAAAGAGAAAAAGAAAGAAAATGTAAAAAATGAGTGCAAAAAGAAAGAAATAGCTAAAAAAGAAAAAGAATGAGGCAAGATGAGTATAATTGCAAAAAGCTGCAACATACGAAAAGCGTTATCTTTAAGGCAACTGATCCTTGTTCTCATGTACAAGGAGAATTTACTTAACACTAGTGACTTACTCGAATGTCTTCTTTCTTCAATTCTGACCTTGTTACAGGAGTTTGAAGATGTGTTCCTGGAGGATGTACCAAGTGGATTGCCAACCCTTCGAGGGATCGAGCACCAAATTGACTTTGTTCCCAGAGCTGTCATCCCAAATCGACTAGCATACCAGACTAGTCCCAAAGAGACCAAAGAACTCCAACGTCAAGTCAACGAACTCATAGAAAAGGGCTATATCCGAGAGAGCCTTAGCCCGTGTCGCTGTTCCGGTGTTGTTAGTACCAAAGAAGAATGGAACATGGCGCATGTGTGTCGATTGCCATGCCATAAACAAAATCACCGTCAAATACCGGTATTCGATACCATGACTTGATGATATGCTTGATGAATTGAATGGTGCCAAACTCTTCTCAAGATTGATCTTAAAAGTGGATATCACCAAATCCGCATGCGAGAGGCTGATGAATGGAAAATGACGTTCAGGATGAAACACGGTTTGCATGATTGGTTGGTCATGACCTTTGGCCTAACCAACGCTCCTAGTACGTTCATGAGACTTATGAACTATGTCTTGTGTCCCTTCCTTGGTGCGTTTTGTCTAGTTTACTTTGATGATATCTTGGTCTATAGCAAATCCTTAGAAGAACATGTGATGCATCTCAAGTCTGTGTTAGAAGTAATTCAAAAAGAGACTTTATACGCAAATCTTAAGAAGTGTTCATTTTGTTCTAACAAAGTTGTTTTCCTAGGATTCGTGGTCAGTTCGGAGGGGCTCGAGGTGGATCAAGAAAAGATCAAAGCCATCCAAGAATGGCCGAGACCGAAGACCATTAGTCACATGAGAAGCTTCCACGGGTTGGCCAGCTTTAACCACGATTTGTGCCCAGTTTCAGCACCTTGGCTACGCTATTGACTAATGTAATCAAGAAGAATTTTGCCTTTCATTGGGGCGAATAACAAGAAAGGGCCTTTATTGATATTAAAAATCGTCTTACTAACTCACCCTTACTTGCCTTGCTAGATTTTACTAAAACATTTGAAATAGAGTGTGATGCCTCCGGTGCAGGGATTGACGCCGTGTTACTCAAGACGAAAGGCCAATTGAGTACTTTAGTGAAAAATTGAATGGAGCCGTGCTGAACTACCCCATCTGCGATAAGGAGATGTACGCTCTTATACGCGCACTCGAGACTTGGCAACATTATTTGTGGCTGAAGGAGTTCGTGATTCATTCAGATCACGAAGCACTTAAACACATCAAGGGCCAACATAAGCTTAATAAAAGGCATGCCAAGTGGGTAGAGTTTTTGGAATTATTTTCGTACATTATCAAGTACACATGAGGTAAGGAAAACGTAGTGGCCGACGCACTCTCGAGACGGTATACACTACTATCCTACCTTGATTCTAAATTATTAGGGATTGCATTTTTGAAAGAGTTGTACCCTACTGATAAGGATTTTGGTAAGATAATAATGTCGCTGTTGACAGGTTTTATAGGCACGAAGGCTTCCAATTTAAGGAAGGCAAATTGTGTATTCCACATAGCTCAACTCAAGACTTACTTGTGGATGAGGCTTATTGTGGAGGCCTCATAGGCCATTTTGGCGTAAAGAAAACCTTAGCTATACTTCAAGAACATTTTTTCTAGCCTAAAATAAAGTGGGACGTTGAACGAGTTTGCGGGCGTTGTGTGACTTGTAAGATGGCTAAGTCCACGATTAAGCCACATGGGTTGTACACACCCCTACCGATTCCCAAGGCTCCATGGATGGACATCTCTATGGATTTTGTCCTTGGATTGCCTAGAACCAAAACGGGGAAGGATTCCATCTTTATTGTTGTTGATCGATTTTCCAAAATGTCACACTTTATTGCCTATTCAAAAATTGATGACACTGTTAACGTTTTAATTTGTTTTTAGGGAGATCGTTCGACAGTATGGAATATCAAGGACGATTGTTTTCGATCGAGATGCAAAATTTTTGAGTCATTTCTGGCGGTCCTTATGGGGAAAACTAGGAATGAAGCTTCTATTTTCAAAAACATATCACCCACAAACCGACGGCCAAACTGAGGTGGTCAACCACATTCTATATACCTTACTTTGGGCCTTACTACGAAAGAATTTGAAGACTTGGGAGGAATGCCTTCCTCACATCGAGTTTGTCTACAATCGGTCTGTGTATTCGGTAACCAAGCACTCCCCTTTTGAAATCGTTTACAGATTCAACCCTCTAACGCCCTTGGACCTAGTACCTTTACCGATTGAGCAACTTGTTCATACGGATGTTGGAAAGGAGGCTAAATTTGTGAACAACTTACATGAGAAGGTGCGAGCCAATATTGAAGCCAAAACCAATACCTATGTGCAAAAGGCCAACAAAGGACGGAAAAGAGTTGAGTTTGAACCCAGAGATTGGGTTTGGGTGCACATGCACAAGGAACAATTCCCAGCTTAGCGAAGGTCCAAACTATTACCCCAAGGGGATAAACCATTCCAAGTCTTGGAGCGCATTAACGAAAATTCTTACAAACTTGATTTACCTGGTGAATATAACATTAGCGCAAGCTTTAATGTTTCTGACCTTTCTCCCTTTGACACAGATTTTGATTCGTGGATGAATCGCTTTGAAGAAGGGGGAATGATGCGACCTTGCCCGAGCTAGAATCAAGTTCGGATGTGGATTCCTTGGTGATGCCCCAAGGCCCTATCACGCGAGCACGAGCTAGGCAGCTCAAAGAGTGTATTTGGGCACTTTTGGAATGAGTGTGGGCTGATTCAGTTAGCACGCAAGTTATAGCAGCTCAAAGCAGTAAACGAAGTCAATTATACACCTTATTACGAGCTGACTTTAGCTCACCTTCAGCTCAATCACTTTACCCCAGCTCGGTTTAGCTCAAATGAGCTTATTTCAGCTCAATTAAGCTGAATTAGTTAATTTTCTTTATTTAATTTTTTAATAAATTTGAACTCTATATTTTATTTGATTTTGTTACAGCACTTTAATGTGTCCTAGGATTCTAATTAGTGTCGAATTAAGGTGTCTAAAACTCAATTTAATTGTCTTAATTCTTACAGTAAATTAATGTATCTTAGCTATAGCCGATATTAAATGTGTCTTAGATCAAGTGTTTTAATATGTCCAAAGTGTCTATTAATATGTCTATTTGAGACTTTGATTTTATTCAACTGAATTTAAGTGGCTTAATGTATTTCTTTTATGCATGTAGGTTCAACCGAATATGCAAGGTGCTTTAAAGAAGATTCATGCACCTAGGTGCAATGAACTTGGCTAGTACATGGATCGGCTGAAACAAAGTATTTGGCTACTAATTTTTGGAGTTTTCAAGATGACCATTCGGCCAACAAGTACCAGCAATTACTCCTTTAATGTTTGGCCGAATGCCTTCCCCCATGCACCATCAATTACGTTCACACTAGCTGCCCATGCAAGAGACCGTCCAGCTGGTTTTGTTCACACAACAAAGACTCTTCAAGGCTAGGTTTTCACACTCAAATGGCTGCTCAAGTACTCCCTTTAATGCTGATACTTATTTGGCCAAGAGGTGAAAATTTATTAAGCTAATTAAAGGGGTTGACCGAACCTAGACTTGAAGCATGAACCAAGCCAAGTGCCCACATGCATTAAGCCATCTAGAAGCCGTCCCATGCACTCCCATTCAGCCAAATATGGTCATGGCATTTTAATGGATTTGTTCTAGAATTTTCAAGACTTTTCTAGTTGAAACTATTACTTAGTTCTTAAGGTTTTGTGACTATTTGGCTAGGTTGGTGTTTAGGCTATAAATACCTGTCATTTTGCATTGTAAAAGGACATTTGATACTTTACAAAATTGGTGCTAAATTTGTTAGAAATTTTTCTCTCAATTTTCGTTCGAAACTCGACCGACTTACTAACTTCTAGTGGCATCAGTCCAAGTCTTTTTATCCAAACTTATCACTGTTAAACCCGAGTGTGGCATTCATTCTATTCCATCATCCATCTTAACCGTATAAGAACCGGGTGACACTCTTTAGTGTTGAATCACTCTTGGTTAAGTTCGTATTCCATCTTCTACAATCACCGATTATCCAATCCAAACCTGAACTTTGTTTCTCCATTCCATTCCATCTTACTCATCTCTTTCTAAACCAAATCCTTCACTATTCGTATTCACCCGACTATCTTAAACTGAGCATATTCTATCTATTCCTCTAAACAAACCTATTTACCCATACTTCCATTCCTAACTTAAACCCAAAATACCAAAAGAAATTCACTTCAAAGCTCCCGTACATCTTTCTTTTCCCTTATATCTTTCGGATTAGTAACCTCTCCTCATCGACGATCGGGCAACTCTGCAACTCGTGTCTATCGTGGACCCGGGACGCATCATGTTTGAATGCAAAATGTCATGAGGACAATCCTCTTTTATAATTAGGATGTCACCACTTGTTGCTCATCAGAGCTCTATCATTAACGTAGTACACTGTCTTCCTACTTGGCTGGCATTTGACAGAAAACCTGAAAACATTTTTGCTCAATTAATTTTCCTTACTAACTTCGGGGTCCTTTCCACTGTACCTCTGTAACAGCTCGGTTTAGACCTTAGTAGGAACAGTGGTTTGATACCACGAATCCGATGTCGTAAAAATATTTTAGTAATATTTTCTGTGTGAATGATATGTGACATAGCCTGTGTGAAAATTTTGTGTGATGATTTGATCGTTTTAGTCTCGAATTAAGAGAAAGGACTTAATTGCATAGAGACTAAAATGCTGTGTGTTGATTTGTGAGTACTTAGATGTTGTTGGCTTTTTAAGGAGGAGGTCTTATGTTGTTAATAAACCATTTTCAAGTTAGTGGATGGTTAAAAGACAAATTAGCCTTAGATTATATTTGTTTTATATGTTTAATGGAAGGGCAAAATGGTAAACTATGTGTTAATCTTATTATAACAAAAACAAAAAGAAATTAAATGGCCATTTTTATCATTTTCTTTGGCCGAATGTAACTAAAGAAAGAAAAGAAAGAATTGAGCTAGGTATTCGGCACTTACAAGGCTAAATTCAAGGTATGTTTTTGGTCAGTTTTCGATAATTTCTATGTTTTAGTAATTGTTGCTTCGAGCTCCAACTAACCCATGTTGTAATTTTGTGAATTGATGATATTTTTGTGATGAACCATTGATGGACACTTGAGCTTTGTGATGTTAGTTGGTGAAAAATGAAAGCTTGATGTTGGGTTAACATAGTTTGTATTTGAATTTTTGGTGAAATTGAGCATTTTGGGCTTGTGATTGGCACTGTGTGTGCGATATCGAATCGAATCGAGTGTATATGAAAGCCATAGAAGTTTCGACTTTGTGATTGGCACTGTGTGTGATATCGAATAGAGTTCAGCTTTGTATTAAGGCATTGAGTGTGCGATTATAAGAAAGGAATAGCACTATGTGTGCAATGATATGAAAGCTTCGGGTTATTGAATTGGCACTGTGTGTGCGATATTGAGGCAAGTCAAATAAAAGAATAGACACTAAGTGTGCGATTATAATTAACGACTAGCACTGTGTCTGTGAAACAATAGAAGCTACGGTTTTAATGAATAGCACTGTGTGTGTGAAACGATAGAAGTTTTGGCTCATCGAAATGGCACTGTGTGTGCGTTACTGATATAAGTTTTGTTTAACATATCGACACTAAGTGTGCGATGACAAATAGGCTTCGATTGTCAAATTGGCACTAAGTGTGAAAATTTATTTGAGTAATAGCAGAGGTTGAAATAGAGGTAAAATCGAGGAATTGAGTTGTATGAATGGTGAGTAACTACGTGTTGATCAAGGTATGTTTGAATCTATGTAGTTGATGATAGATTTAAGAGTTGAATGAATAGTTAATTAAGCATGTGGTTGAGAGTGATATTGTGCTTGGTTGTGTCATTATCTATGTGATGGTTGGATAGTATGATTAGTGATTAACTAAGTGTTGGCAAGGTAAGTATGATACATATGTGATTGGTGAAATTTGAAGTGAAATAATGGAATGCTATGTGAGTATTGAATAAAGTTGAACTTGTGTACCATTGATAAAATATCTATGTGATGGTTAAATGTGTATATTGACTTGGTTTATTGAGTTAATTGTTTTATAATTCAAACTTACTAAGCTTTGGAAAGCTTACTGTGTGATTTGCTTTTTTGCTTTGCAGGGTCAGTTAAGCTAGCTCGGATCTGGGATTGTCAGCTTCTCAATCACGTTATCGGCATTCTATTTTGGTATTTTTAGAAAGATGTATATAGCTTGAATATGACATGTATAGGCTAGTTAATTGAATCAAGTTTGAGATTTGTAAGTAGCCATGAGATGTGGCTTGATATGTGATAGGTTTGGCATGAATGAAGGTGGTATATATATAATGCATCTTTTGGCAAGATTTGTAGATTGATAGATTTGCTATTGAGTGGTAACTTTGTGTTGATAAATGCTAGTAGGGGTAGTGAGATTTGGGAATGAATTATGCTTGTGATAGAATAAGTATTGGTATTGAATTGGGTATAAATAGAGTTGGTATTGATTGCATGTTTTAAATTGCTAAATGCGTATGCTTTTAGATGGCAATATGTGCATGAGATGTTTGGTTGATTGGCTTGTTGGTTTGACCCTAAGTGGATGGCATGTTGGCCTTGCAAAATGGCATATAATGTCGCATACGTTGGGGTACACGGCGTGTCTCGCACCATGGGTAAATTGGCAGAATGTGGCTTAAACTGCACACGGCCATAGCACGGGCGTGCCTATAGGTCGTGCAAGAAATGGTAGTATATGACCTTATAGGACACGGCCTTAGCACACGGGCGTGCTTGTTAGTCGCATTGATTTTGGCAGTATGTAACCACGGGGAGGTCACACGAGTGTGTCATGTAGCCGTGAGAGAGGCACACCTATCTCACTGATGCGTGTCTCCCAGTATTCTTGAAAATTTTAATTTTCATGAAATTTATGTGTTTCGGTTTAGTCTCGACTGATTTATAAGCATGCTTAGGGTCTTGATTGACTCGTTTAAGGGACACTATGATTGTATATGAATGTGTTTGATGATGTTGGACTTTGTGTCATGAATGTGATGTGAAATGATCCTATTGTTCGATAATGCCTCTAAGCCCTTTTCTAGCGACGGTCTTGGGTTAGGGGTGTTACATTTTATTGGTATCATAGCTACGGTTTAGTTGATTCTCGGACTAACGTAGCATGTGTGAATCTAGCTATACATGCCATATTATAAAATTATGATAGTGTGATGAAATCTGACAGTTGAAATCTGTTTTAATATAGTAATGGATCCCGATCGAGCAGTTGTTGATGATGTAGAGAGTAATGCGCCTACTCCAACTCAAGGGACGGCCTTGCCACCACATCAAGGCCAAATGATCGTGGTGAGGAAGGTGATGCTAAACAAGCCTTCTTCCGTATGATGAGTGAATGGTTTTGAAATTTGTTAGAACAATCGATCGCCCCACAACCTCCACCCCACAAGTACTGTTGTGCACAAGTCGTAGATCCGATCGATTGAATAAACCTCCTGTGGATAAGGTTCGCAAGTGTGGGGCCGAAGAGTTTAGGTCCACAGCTGATGATGATGTTGAGCGAGCTGAGTTTTGGCTCGAGAATACCCTTCGAGTGTTTGACAAGATGTCATTTGAACCACGATGAGTGCATTAAGTGTGCAATTTCTTTGTTGAGAGACACGACTTACAATTGGTGGAAAACATTGATATCTGTGGTTCTGAGAGAGAATCACCTGGGATTTCTTTCAAGTCGAGTTTAGAAAGAAGTATATCAGCCAACGCTTCATTGATCGAAATGTAAGGAGTTTTAGAGTGAAACAAGGCCGTTTGTCTATTGTTGAGTATGAAAGAGAATTCATGTGATTGAGTCAATATGCTACTATGTGCAAACTACTTGCAAAGTAGGGGATTGAATGAAGACATAAAGTTGTTGGTTGGGATACTAGATATAAATGAATTTGTTGTACTTGTGTATAGAGCATGCAAAGTTGAGGAACTCAAAGAAAGAAAAGAAGAAAGCGATTTCGAGGCTCGAGATGAAAGAAAGAGATCGATGAATAAATTTTTCACCTTCTTCAAAGAGATCTGAGAGATGTAAGCAACCGTACAAATGCTTCGTTTGGACACCCAAGTAGAGATCGCTCGAGACAAAGTACTGGTTTACGAATTTAAGCCCCAAATGAATCTAATGTTGATAGTGACAAAAGTAACAAACCTGAGTGTAGACAGTATGGAAGACAACATGTGGGAGAATGTTGGGGCAAATATAACAATAGAGTTTGCTATAAATGTGGATCACAAGATCATTTTATTAGAGATTGCCCAAAGATGACTGAGGAAGAAAATGTTCAGAATGTGAGATCGAGTAATGTGACGGCTAGGGGTAGACCAACCGAAATGTCGGGAACATTAGTGGAAGTCAGAGAGGGACCATTGATACAGCTGTGAGATCAGAGGCGAGAGCACCTGCCCGAGCTTACGCTATACGAGCAAGAGAGGAAGAATCATCTCCAAACGTCATGATCGGTACTATAACTCTATTCAATACTGATGTGATTGCATAAATATATCAGGGATCAACCCATTCCTATGTGTGTATGAATTTAGTATCGAATAAGACTCTACCTATTGAGTCTACTGAATTTGTGGTTAGAGTATCGAACCCTTAGGCAAGTGTGTCTTAGTGGATAAAATATGCAAGAACTGTCCGTTGATTTTCGGGATGTTTGCTTTCTGGCTAATTTGATATTGCTATCATTCGATGAAAATTGAGTTATATGATAAAGGATTACGAAGACTATTTGGCATGTGTGATTGATACAAAGATATCAGAAAAGAAAGTTAAAGAATCTGATGTGTCAAAAATTATTTTCAGAACGAGGTATAGATATTATGAATTCTTAGTAATGTCTTTTGATCTAACGAATGATCCTGCAGTGCTTATGGATTTGATGAATCAGATATTCAGACCGTATTTGAATCACTTTGTTGTAGCATTATGATAAGACACAATATTTCGAGCATTTGAGAATGTTGTTATAGACATTGCGTGAGAAGCATCTATATGCTAAGTGTAGTAAATGTGAGTTTTGGTTGCGTGAGGTTGGTTTCGGAGCACGTTGTATCAGCTGCGGGAATAAAAGTTGATCCGAGTAAAATCTCTGCTATTATAGGAATGGGAGCCTCCGAGAAACGTATTTGAAGTCCGTAGTTTTCTAGGACTAGCGGGATATTATAGACGATTTAAACAGTTGAAGGTGTTGTTAACAGAAGCACCAGTGTTGATTCAACCAGAATCAGGTAAAGAGTTTATAGTTTATAGTGATGCATCGTTGAATGGTTTAATGTGTGTTGATGCAAGAAGGAAAAGTCATCGCTATGCTTGAGACGCTTAAAACCGCATGAAAAGAATTATCCAACGCATGATCTTGAATTGGTCGCGATTGTATTTGCATTGAAGATTTGGCGTCACTATTTATTCTATGAAAATGTCATATTTATACCGATCATAGGAGTTTAAATTATTTGATGACTCGTAAAGATTTGAACTTCTGATGAGAAGATGGTTAGAATTATTGAAATATTACGAATTTATGATAGATTATCACCCGTAAAGCTAATATTGTAGTTGATGCTTTGAGTCAAAAATCGTTATATAACTTACGAGCTATGAGTAATCAGATGGATCTGTGTGATGAAGATACAGTTGTATCTGAATTGAAAGTAAAATCGTTGTTTATACAGCGGATATGTGAGACTTAGAAGATTGATAATAAGTTGTTAGCAAAAGAGTTCAATGTAATTCAATGCGAATTAGAGTTTGAGTTGATAGTCTTTGATTGTTCGAGATTTAGAGACCGGATTTATATTCCAATCAATTCAAAGATGATTCGCTTAATATTGAATAAAGCTTATAATAATCGCTTGATTGTGCATTCAAGAGTATGAAAGTGTATAACGATCTCAAAGCTTTTATTGATAGCATGATATGAAAAGAGACATCTCGACTATGTGTGGAAATGATTAGTTTGTCAGCAAATTAAAGTTGAACATCAAGTTTATCTGTTATTATAGACTTTGTGTCGGGATTTCCTTTGTCTCTGGGAAAGAAAGAATCCAATTTGTGTGATAGTTGATAGATTGGTGAAGATCGCTCATTTCATTCCGATGAGAACAAATTATTCACTTGATTGATTGGGGTGTATTACTAAAATGGCGAGAAATGCGAAATTGAAGAGGCTACGTGGGGGCCTGAGAACGTTATGAGAGAGCAACATCCATAACTATTCACTGGTAAGATTTTCGGGGACGAAAATCCCTAAGGGGGAGAGTTGTAATAGCCCGGTTTAGACCCTAGTCAAAACATTGTTTGAGACCACGAATCTGAGGTCGTAAAAATATTTTAATGATATTTTCTGTGTGAATGATATGTGACATAGCCTGTGTGAAAATTTTGTGTGATGATTTGATCGTTTTAGTGTCGAATTAAGAGAAAGGACTTAATTGCATAGAGAGTAAAATGTTGTGTGTTGATTTGTGAGTACTTAGATGTTGTTGGCTTTTTAAGGAGGAGGTTTTATGTTGTTAATAAACCATTTTCAAGTTAGTGGATGGTTAAAAGACAAATTAGCCTTAGATTATATTTGTTTTATATGTTTAATGGAAGGGCAAAATGGTAAACTATGTGTTAATGTTATTATAACACAAAAATAAAAAGAAATTAAATGGCCATTTTTATCATCTTCTTTGGCCGAATGTAACTAAAAAAAGAAAAGAAAGAATTGAGCTAGATATTCGGCACTTACAAGGCTAAATTCAAGGTAAGTTTTTGGTCGGTTTTCGATAATTTCTACGTTTTCGTAATCGTTGCTTCGAGCTCTAGCTAACCCATGTTGTAATTTTGCGAATTGATGATATTTTTGTGATGAGCCATTGATGAACACTTGAGCTTTGTGATGTTAGTTGGTGAAATATGAAAGCTTGATGTTGGGTTAACATAGTTTGTATTTGAATTTTTGGTGAAATTGAGCATTTTGGGCTAAATTATGAAAAGTGTATATTGAGGGACTAAAATATGAAATAAATTAAATGTGTGGGTTTGTATAGACATTAGTAAAATTCGGCTAAGCTTGTGCTAAGTGGAATTTGGTGAATTTGATGATTTTGTGAGATAGGGACTAAAGTGTCGAAATGTGAAAATATGAGGGCTAATTTGTAAAATGCCCTAAATGTGTGTATGTGGACTAAATTGAATGAGTTAGTGATTGAATGGATTAAATTTGAATGTGTATAGACCAAGAGAGGAGAGGTTCAGATCGAGATTGAAGCAAAGATAAACTGCTCGATTAGTCGACCGTTTCGGTATTTTGACATCCAAGGTAAGTTCGATTATAATATGTGTACTTAGCTGTGTTTAAATGTTGTGAAACAAATGGTTATGATATTATTGATTCATAAATGTTATGTGAGAAATGAATCCATGTGGCACTAAGTGTAAGCATTTGGGAGGGTAACCGAGAAGATTAGTACTTTGTGTGCGAAATAATAGAAGTTTTGGCTTTGTGATTGGCACTATGTGTGTGATATCGAATCGAGTTCAGTTTTGTATTAAGGCATTGAGTGTGCGATTATAAGAAAGGAATAGCACTATGTGTGCAATGATACGAAAGCTTCGGCTTATTGAATTGGCACTGTGTGTGCGACATCGAGGCAAGTCAAATAAAAGAATAGACACTAAGTGTGCGATTATAATTAACAACTAGCACTGTGTCTGGGAAACAATAGAAGCTACGCTTTAATGAATAGCATTGTGTGTGTAAAATGATAGAAGTTTTGGCTCATCAAAATGGCACTGTGTGTGCGTTACCGATATAAGGTCTGTTTAACATATCGGAACTAAGTGTGCGATGACAAATAGGCTTCAGTTGTCAAATTGGCACTAAGTGTGCAAATTCATTTGAGTAATAGCAGAGGTTGAAATAGAGGTAAAATCGAGGAATTGAGTTGTATGAATGGTGAGTAACTACGTGTTGGTCAAGGTATGTTTGAATCTATGTGGTTGATGATAGATTTAAGAGTTGAATGAATAGTTAATTAAGCATGTGGTTGAGAGTGATATTGTGCTTGGTTGTGTCATTATCTATGTGATGGTTGGATAGTATGATTAGTGATTAACTAAGTGTTGGCAAGGTAAGTATGATACATATGTGATTGGCAAAATTTGAAGTGAAAGAATGGAATGCTATGTGAATATTGAATAAAGTCGAACTTGTGTACCATTGATAAAATATCTATGTGATGGTTAAATATGTATATTGACCTGGTTCATTGAGTTAATTGTTTTATAATTCAAACTTACTAAGCTTTGGAAAGCTTACTGTGTGATTTGCTTCTCTGCTTTGCAGGGTCAGTTAAGCTAGCTCGGATCTGGGATCGTCAGCTTCTCAATCACATTATCGGCATTCTATTTTGGTATTTTTAGAAAGATGTATATAGCTAGAATATGACATGTATAGGCTAGTTAATTGAATCAAGTTTGAGATTTGTAAGTAGCCATGAGATGTGGCTTGATATGTGATAGGTTTGGCATGAATGAAGGTGGTATATATATAATGCATCTTTTGGCAAGATTTGTAGATTGATAGATTTGCTATTGAGTGGTAACTTTGTGTTGATAAATGCTAGTAGGGGTAGTGAGATTTGGGAATGAATTATGCTTGTGATAGAATAAGTATTGGTATTGAATTGGGTATAAATAGAGTTGGTATTGATTGCATGTTTTAAATTGCTAAATGCGTATGCTTTTAGATGGCAATATGTGCATGAGATGTTTGGTTGATTGGCTTGTTGGTTTGACCCTAAGTGGATGGCATGTTGGCCTTGCAAAAATGGCCTATAATGTCGCACGGTTGGGGTACACGGGCGTGTCTCAGACCGTGGGTAAATTGGCAGAATGTGGCTTAAACTGCACACGGCCATGGCACGGGCGTGCCTATAGGTCGTGCGAGAAATGGCAGTATATGACCTTATAGGACACGGCCTTAGCACACGGGCGTGCTTGTTAGTCGCATTGATTTTGGCAGTATGTAACCACGGGGAGGTCACACGGGTGTGTCATGTAGCCGTGAGAGAGGCACAGCCTATCCCCACGGGCGTGTCTCCCCTGTATTCTTGAAAATTTTTAATTTTTCATGAAATTTATGTGTTTCGGTTTAGTCTCGACTCGATTTATAAGCATGCTTAGGGTCTTGATTGACTCATTTAAGGGACACTATGATTGTATATGAATGTGTTTGATGATGTTGGACTTTGTGTCATGAATGTGATGTGAAATGATCCTATTGTTCGATAATGCCTCTAAGCCCTTTTCTAGCGACGGTCTTGGGTTAGGGGTGCTACATTTTATTGGTATCATAGCTACGGTTTAGTTGATTCTCGGACTAACGTAGCATGTGTGAGTCTAGCTATACATGCCATATTATAAAATTACGATAGTGTGATGAAATCTGACAGTTGAAATCTATTTTAATATAGTAATGGATCCCGATCGAGCAGTTGTTGATGATGTAGAGAGTAATGCGCCTACTCCAACTCAAGGGACAGCGCCAGCCACATCAAGGCCAAATGATCGTGGTGAGGAAGGTGATGCTAAACAAGCCTTCTTCCGTATGATGAGTGAATGGTTTTCGAAATTTGTTAGAACAAATCCGACTACCCCACAACCTCCACCCCCACAAGTACCTGTTGTGCCACAAGCTGTAGATCTGATCAGATTGAATAAACCTCCTGTGGATAAGGCTCGCAAGTGTGAGGCCGAAGAGTTTAGGGCCACAGCTGATGATGATGTTGAGCGAGCTGAGTTTTGGCTCGAGAATACCCTTCGAGTGTTTGACGAGATGTCGCTGAACCCTGATGAGTGCATTAAGTGTGCAATTTCTTTGTTGAGAGACACGGCTTACAATTGGTGGAAAACATTGATATCTGTGGTTCCGAGAGAGAGAATCACCTGGGATTTCTTTCAAGTCGAGTTTAGAAAGAAGTATATCAGCCAACGCTTCATTGATCAGAAACATAAGGAGTTTTTAGAGCTGAAACAAGGCCGTTTGTCTATTGTTGAGTATGAAAGAGAATTCGTGCGATTGAGTCAATATGCTAGAGAGTGTGTTTCTACTGAAGCTACTATGTGCAAACGTTTCGTAGAGGGATTGAATGAAGACATAAAGTTGTTGGTTGGGATACTAGATATAAATGAATTTGTTGTACTTGTGTATAGAGCATGCAAAGTTGAGGAACTCAGCAAAGAAAAGAAGAAAGCTGATTCTGAGGCTCGAGATGAAAGAAAGAGATCGATGAATAAATTTTTCAGCCTTCTTCAAAGAGATACAGAGATGTAAGCAACCGTACAAATGCTTCGTTTGGACACCCAAGTAGAGATCGTTCGAGACAAAGTACTGGTTTACGAATTCAAGCCCCAAATGAATCTAATGTTGATAGTGCCAAAAGTAACAAACCTGAGTTTAGACAGTATGGAAGACAACATGTGGGAGAATGTTAGGGCAAATATAACAATAGAGTTTGCTATAATTGTGGATCACAAGATCATTTTATTAGAGATTGCCCAAAGATGACTGAGGAAGAAAATGTTCAGAATGTGAGATCGAGTAATGTGACGGCTAGGGGTAGACCAACCGAAATGTCGGGAACATTAGTGGAAGTCAAAGAGGGACCATTGATACAGCTGTGAGATCAGAGGCGAGAGCACCTGCCCGAGCTTACGCTATACGAGCAAGAGAGGAAGAATCATCTCCAAACGTCATGATCGGTACTATAACTCTATTCAATAATGATGTGATTGCATAAATATATCAGGGATCAACCCATTCCTATGTGTGTATGAATTTAGTATCGAATAAGACTCTACCTGTTGAGTCTTCTGAATTTGTGGTTAGAGTATCGAACCCTTAGGCAAGTGTGTCTTAGTGGATAAAATATGCAAGAACTGTCCGTTGATTTTCAGGATGTTTGCTTTCTGGCTAATTTGATATTGCTATCATTCGATGAAAGTTGAGTTATATGATAAAGGATTACGAAGACTATTTGGCATGTGTGATTGATACAAAGGTATCAGAAAAGAAAGTTAAAGAATCTGATGTGTCAAAAATTATTTTCAGAACGAGGTATAGATATTATGAATTCTTAGTAATGTCTTTTGAACTAACGAATGATCCTACAGTGCTTATGGATTTGATGAATCAGATATTCAGACCGTATTTGAATCACTTTGTTGTAGCATTGTGATAAGACACAATATTTCGAGCATTTGAGAATGTTGTTATAGACATTGCGTGAGAAGCATCTATATGCTAAGTGTAGTAAATGTGAGTTTTGGTTGCGTGAGGTTGGTTTCGGAGCATGTTGTATCAGCTGCGGGAATAAGAGTTGATCCGAGTAAAATCTCTGCTATTATAGGAATGGGAGCCTCCGAGAAACGTATTTGAAGTCCGTAGTTTTCTAGGACTAGCGGGATATTATAGACGATTTAAACAGTTGAAGGTGTTGTTAACAGAAGCACCAGTGTTGATTCAACCAGAATCAGGTAAAGAGTTTATAGTTTATAGTGATGCATCGTTGAATGGTTTGGGCTGTGTGCTGATGCAAGAAGGAAAAGTCATCGCTTATGCTTCGAGACAGTTAAAACCGCATGAAAAGAATTATCCAACGCATGATCTTGAATTGGCTGCGATTGTATTTGCATTGAAGATTTTGCGTCACTATTTATTCGGTGAAAAATGTCATATTTATACTGATCATAGGAGTTTAAATTATTTGATGACTCAGAAAGATTTGAACTTGCGACAGAGAAGATGGTTAGAATTATTGAAATATTACGAATTTATGATAGATTATCACCCGGGTAAAGCTAATATTGTAGTTGATGCTTTGAGTCAAAAATCGTTATATACCATATGAGCTATGAGTAATCAGATGGATCTATGTGATGAAGATGCAGTTGTAGCTGAATTGAAAGTAAAATCGTTGTTTATACAGCGGATATGTGAGACTTAGAAGATTGATAATAAGTTGTTAGCAAAAAGAGTTCAATGTAATTCGAATGCGGAATTAGAGTTTGAGTTGATAGTGCTGATTGTTCGAGATTTAGAGACCGGATTTATATTCCAATCAATTCAAAGATGATTCAGTTAATATTGAATAAAGCTTATAATAATCGTTTGACTGTGCATTCGAAGAGTATGAAAGTGTATAACGATCTGAAACAGTTTTATTGATAGCATGATATGAAAAGATACATCTCTGACTATGTGTGGAAATGATTAGTTTGTCAGCAAATTAAAGTTGAACATCAAGTTTATCTGTTATTATAGACTTTGTGTCGGGATTTCCTTTGTCTCTGGGAAAGAAAGAATCCAATTTGTGTGATAGTTGATAGATTGGTGAAGATCGCTCATTTCATTCCGATGAGAACAAATTATTCACTTGATTGATTGGGGTGTATTACTAAAATGGCGAGAAATGCGAAATTGAAGAGGCTACGTGGGGGCCTGAGAACGTTATGAGAGAGCAACATCCATAACTATTCTTTGGTAAGATTTTGGGACGAAAATCCCTAAGGGGAGAGTTGTAATAGCCGGTTTAGACCCTAGTCAAAACATTGTTTGAGACCACGAATCGAGGTTGTAAAAATATTTTAATGATATTTTCGTGTGAATGATATGTGACATAGCACATGTGAAAATTTTGTGTGATGATTTGATCGTTTTAGTGTCGAATTAAGAGAAAGGACTTAATTGCATAGAGAGTAAAATGTTGTGTGGTGATTTGTGAGTACTTAGATGTTGTTGGCTTTTTAAGGAGGAGGTTTTATGTTGTTAATAAACCATTTTCAAGTTAGTGGATGGTTAAAAGACAAATTAGCCTTAGATTATATTTGTTTTATATGTTTAATGGAAGGGCAAAATGGTAAACTATGTGTTAATGTTATTATAACACAAAATAAAAAGAAATTAAATGGCCATTTTATCATCTTCTTTGGCCGAATGTAACTAAAAAAGAAAAGAAAGAATTGAGCTAGATATTCGGCACTTACAAGGCTAAATTCAAGGTAAGTTTTTGGTCGATTTTCGATAATTTCTACATTTTCGTAATCGTTGCTTCGAGCTCTAGCTAACCCATGTTGTAATTTTGCGAATTGATGATATTTTCGTGATGAGCCATTGATGAACACTTGAGCTTTGTGATGTTAGTTGGTGAAATATGAAAGCTTGATGTTGGGTTAACATAGTTTGTATTTGAATTTTTGGTGAAATTGAGCATTTTGGGCTAAATTGTGAAAAGTGTATATTGAGGGACTAAAATATGAAATAAATTAAATGTGTGGGTTTGTATAGACATTAGTAAAATTCGGCTAAGCTTGTGCTAAGTGGAATTTGGTGAATTTGATGATTTTGTGAGATAGGGACTAAAGTGTCAAAATGTGAAAATATGAGGGCTAATTTGTAAAATGACCTAAATGTGTGTATGTGGACTAAATTGAATGAGTTAGTGATTGAATGGATTAAATTTGAATGTGTATAGACCAAGAGAGGAGAGGTTCAGATCGAGATTGAAGCAAAGATAAACTGCTCGACTAGTCGACCGTTTCGGTATTTTGATATCCGAGGTAAGTTCGATTATAATATGTGTACTTAGCTGTGTTTAAATGTTGTGAAACAAATGGTTATGATATTATTGATTCATAAATGTTATGTGAGAAATGAATCCATGTGGCACTAAGTGTAAGCATTTGGGAGGGAAACCGAGAAGATTAGTACTTTGTGTGCAAAATAATAGAAGTTTCGGCTTTGTGATTGGCACTGTGTGTTCGATATCGAATCGAGTTCGGTTTTGTATTAAGGCATTGAGTGTGCGATTATAAGAAAGGAATAGTACTATGTGTGCAATGATACGAAAGCTTCGGCTTATTGAATTGGCACTGTGTGTGCGACATCGAGGCAAGTCAAATAAAAGAATAGACACTAAGTGTGCGATTATAATTAACGACTAGCACTGTGTGTGCGAAACAATAGAAGCTACGCTTTAATGAATAGCATTGTGTGTGTGAAACGATAGAAGTTTTGGCTCATCAAAATGGCACTGTGTGTGCGTTACCGATATAAGGTCTGTTTAACATATTGGAACTAAGTGTGCGATGACAAATAGGCTTCGGTTGTCAAATTGGCACTAAGTGTGCAAATTCATTTGAGTAATAGCAGAGGTTGAAATAGAGGTAAAATCGAGGAATTGAGTTGTATGAATGGTGAGTAACTACGTGTTGGTCAAGGTATGTTTGAATCTATGTGGTTGATGATAGATTTAAGAGTTGAATGAATAGTTAATTAAGCATGTGGTTGAGAGTGATATTGCGCTTGGTTGTGTCATTATCTATGTGATGGTTGGATAGTATGATTAGTGATTAACTAAGTGTTGGCAAGGTAAGTATGATACATATGTGATTGGCAAAATTTGAAGTGAAAGAATGGAATGCTATGTGAATATTGAATAAAGTCGAACTTGTGTACCATTGATAAAATATCTATGTGATGGTTAAATATGTATATTGACCGTGTTCATTGAGTTAATTGTTTTATAATTCAAACTTACTAAGCTTTGGAAAGCTTCTTGATGTGATTTGCTTCTACGCTTGCGAGGTCGATTAAGCTAGCTCGGATCCGGGATCGTCGACTTCTCAATCACATTATCGGCATTCTATTTTGGTATTTTTGGAAAGATGTATATAGCTAGAATATGACATGTATAGGCTAGTTAATTGAATCAAGTTTGAGATTTGTAAGTAGCCATGAGATGTGGCTTGATATGTGATAGGTTTGGCATGAATGAAGGTGGTATATATATAATGCATCTTTTGGCAAGATTTGTAGATTGATAGATTTGCTATTGAGTGGTAACTTTGTGTTGATAAATGCTGGTAGCGGTAGTGAGACTAGGGAATGAATTATGGTTGTGATAGAATAAGTATTAGTATTGAATTGGGTATGAATAGAGTTGGTATTGATTGCATGTTTTAATTTGTGAAATTGGTATCCTTTTAGATGGCAATATGTGCATGAGATGTTTGGTTGATTGGCTTGTAGGTTTGACCCTAAGTGGGTGGCATGTTGGCCTTGCAAAAATGGCCTATAATGTCTCACGGTTGGGGTACACGGCGTGTCTCAGACCGTGGGTAAACTGGTAGAATGTGGCTTAAACTGCACAAGGCCATGGCACGGGCGTGCCTACAGGTCGTGTGAGAAATGGCAGTATATGACCTTATAGGACACGACCTTAGCACATGGGCGTGCTTGTTAGCCGTGTTGATTTTGGCAGTATGTAACCACGGGGAGGTCACACGGGTGTGTCATGTAGCCGTAGGAGAGGCACGGCCTACCCCCACGGGCGTGTCCCCCTGTATTCTTGAAAATTTTCAATTTTTTATGAAATTTATATGTGTTTCGATTTAGTCCCACTCAGTTTATAAGCATGCTTAGGGTCTTGATTAACTCATTTAAGGGACACTATGATTGTATATGAATATGTTTGATGATGTTGAACTTTGTGTCGTGAATGTGATGTGAAATGATCCTATTGTTCGGTAATGCCTCTAAACCCTATTCCGGCGAGAGTCTCGGGTTAGGGGTGTTACAGCCTCAGGGTCATAAGGCTTGTACCATTTTCAAACCATCTCACTGCGGTTCAGGATTATAGGATTTGAAAATTTTTTTGATCCATTCCCACTGCAATTCAAGGGTATATGACTTGTATCTTTTTTAATTCATCCCACTGCAACTTTGGGGTATAGGATCTGTAACTTGTTCCATCCACTGATCACTCCCCAGTGACCCGACCAGATGTGTATGCATGATACTTGCATGGATGCAGAATGTCATTTTTTCTTTTCGAGAATGATTCTTTCTACGCTTGGGTTGTCATTGCTTATTTTCTGTCAAATTTGTATCACCGACGCAATATCTAATCTTTTGATCAACCAATGCCCTTGACAGAAAATCTGAAGAGATAAACTCGCTTTGGGCTCAAATATTTCCAACCCTTAAGGTTAGTGAGTTCTAAAAAATAGTCCTATTTTAGGTTCTTATACTATTTAAAAGCTTCCAGAGTAATATGTGAAAATCCTTTTATGAAAGTATTATTAGTCCATTAATTGTTATTTCAACATAAAATGCTTGAAAAAGATCACAACAATGGATGACAAAGAAATTAATCAAGAGCATAGCTCGAAACAAATAAGTTAATCAAAGCTAACCAAAGTAATAAAATAAAATTGATTAGGGTGTATCTTGAAAAGAATAAAGTAATCAAAGATAGCCAAGGCCATAAAAGAAAATTGATTGGGTGTGTCTTGAAAAGAATAAAGTAATCAAAGATAGAAAATTCAAAATGGGTAAGATAGAGGCTAGGTGCCTTAGATATCGCGGCCTAAGCTTCTCTGTACAAACATCTTGAGGACCATTTTGAGATCAATACGTGTTTAGAGGATCCAGGGTACTTTGTCAATGCACTAAGACGTAGCATACTTCCTCATTGTTAATTCAGGCATAGCAAGACTACCACATGCCCTATCTTTGATCAAAATTTGAGCCGCCCTTTTCGGGTTTTCGGCTCAAAACCCCTTTGGTCTCAAAGCACCCTTTGCGAGTTTTCACCTTGGCCTCTCTCTTTTTTTTTTTTTTTTGTTGAATTTGATCTCAAGGCGCCCTTTGCGGGTTTTCACCTTGGCCTTTCCCCTTTTAGGTAAAATACTTCTTGATTGAACTGAATTCGCCAGATTGAGCAAGTCTTCACCATCCGTCTCAGTCAATATCAATGCTCCTCTAGAACAGGCCATTTTACTACATAAGATCCATCCTAGTTTGGCATCTTCTTTCCTCTGAAATCCTTTTGTATAAGAAGGATCTTCCTCAATACTAGGTCCCCATCATGAAATTCCTTTGGGTGGACCATCAGCATCACCAATTTTTGGTACATTTGAATACTTTCAAACCATTTTCTTCAGCCAAGTTTACTGGAGACATTCTACTTCATCCAATTCTTGACTCAATCAAAGCTTGGACCAAAGGAATCTCAATTTTCATGGGCAAAACCACTTCTATTCCATAAACTAATGGGAAAAGTGTTGCCCCAGCGAAAGTCCTGGTCGACATTTGATAAGCATAGAGAGTAAATGGTAGCTTCTTATGCCAATCTTTACAAGTCTTGGTCACCTTTCATATTTTTTGTTGTTTTTCTTTTGTACTTTTCTTTTGGCAACCTTTCTTTGACTTTGTGATATGTTTGATCTTTGAACAAACTATAAACTTTGACATTGTATGCTTATGCATTATTAAACATGATCTCTCTCGGCATTCTTTTCCCAAGCTTTGATCCTTTCCTTTTTTCTTTTTTCTTTTAAAATTTGATGACTGTCGACTTTACAATATTGGCATATGAAGCAACATTCACCCTCTTAGTGAAGTAATCAATGACCACAAAGATAATTCGATGTCAACTAGAAGCTTTTGATGAGATCTGCCCTATAACATCTATACCCTACATATAGAAAAGTCTGTGAAGAAAACGGAGGAGTCACATAAATCTCGTCTTCTTCAATTCAGTATTTTCGGTATAACTGATGCAATCCCCTTCCATGGTAGACCAACAGTGCCCGATCCTCATGTTTAGCCCGCGTCTTAGTAGCCCGGGCATGTCCTGATATGATCGTGCAAAAACATCTTTGAATTCTTGAAAATAACTCAATGATGTCTCGCCTTATTTCTATGGTGAGCTAGGCTACAATCTTCACCTCTTTTCTAGGCTCATGATATCCACTGACCCTTTGTAGAGTGGGGTTTGTTTTTCATCTTGTTCTACCATTCTTAACAAATCAGAAGATAGGTTACAATCTTTGTCATCATCAAAGTCCTAAGATACCTTTAGACACATATCTTACTCGAAAGGAGACTCTGAGTCAGTAACAGCATTGCTCACATCGTTGATATCTGGAGACCTATTGTAGGTTCGAAGGAAGATTCCAAAGAATAAATGATTCAAAGAATGATTATTTGTATGGTCATGAATGAAGAATGAAAGATTACTTGAAAGAAAGTCCAAAGGACAAACAAAAGAAAAATAACTAAGAACAATTGTTTGTACAGTATAAAATGGAAAAAATGAAAGAATATTTGCTCAAAAAGATGCATTTTATTGAAATAAAAATTTCGGACATGAGCCTATTTCACAAAAGGATTCTTATTGCCTCTAGACTTAAGGCAACAAGCGTATTTTGAATATTACTCTAAATTAGCTCTAAAAATATAAGGATATCTTCCACAGTCCTATTGTTCAAAAACTCCCAAGTATGTAAGGGCAGATGCTTGGAAAAATTCAGTTCTTTCTTCAAATACGTCGTTAATATTCAGATTTCCCAATATCAGGTCTTGTACTAAAGCCCTGAACTCGATGCATTCTTGGATATCATAGATCTCACCCCTTTATCTAGATGGTTGGGTGACAGATTTTCTACCCCAGAGGGATCATTGAATTTGACAATACCCATTTTGACAAGTCTTTCGATCATCTTTTTGAAAGCGGTGCAGTTCTCGATCGAGTGTCCTGTGATTCCCGCATGGCATTCGCGTTGGGAGTTTGTGTTGTACCATTTAGGGTATGGAGGTCGTATAAGTTTTAGGTAGAAAGGGGATACTACATGTGCATCAAACAAAATTTGGTACAGCACCCTATACGTGATTGGGATAGGTGCGAATTGGGATTTTTCTGAGTTCGATCTTGGATTGGGTTCTTGCCTTGAGGAGACCTGATGGCTAGTAGTTGATTGGCCTACGGTATTTGATTTTGAATAACCCTTGCTATACATACTCGTGTCATTCACCTCATTTTCTTTTTTCTTCGGGGCCCTTAAAGTATTAACTTGGGAGTTCCTGTCTCGCTTTTTCCTTTTGTAACGGTCTTCACATTATTTCGGGATCTCCATACTAGTCTTTCTTGTTTCTTCTATACTAGCTAGATCAATGACAATGGGATTGGTTGGTTTGCCCCCCAGATTGGGACCTGAGCCTATCGAGTAGTTTATTGGTGCCAACATACCGGCATGATGCTGTTGGGGTCTGATAGTAACAGGTACCCCTTTCGGATGTGCATATGGTTGAGTCTGGACGCTTATTGGAGTAAAACTTGGGGGATAGACGAGGTCTTCATTATCATCCCCACTGTTTATTACTGGGCCTTTCCTCTCTTCAATCCCTTCGGCTAGTAACTGACTTAACTGGCCAATCACATTCTTTTGGAATTCTAACATTTGATCCCGCATATCTTGTTGAATTTTGGTCAATCGCTCTTGCATCTGTGTTTTCCTTTGCTCTAATCTCTCCAACCTTTGTTCCATGTTTTCCAGGTTAACTGAAATAATTTTACCTAATTAGGGTCCTTTTGTAAAAGTCTAATACAAATGATGCAATGCAATACAGATGCATGGAATGAATGCAAAAGAAAGAGATGCGTTGATTCTAAATTCAATTCCATTAGAACAACTTTTCTAGAAAGCAGATTTCTTTACATAAAACGGATTACATATGTGGCCTTGCCCTCATATTCCAAGAAAAAAAACATCAATCCCCTTCTTCGCAAAGGTCAAATCTTGCAAACTTTTAATAGATGCCTCCACTAGCTCCTTTTTGCTTGGGCCGAGACTTATTACTCACTTATCCTCGCATTGCTTGTTAGAAAACTGAGACGTGATGGCTCTCAAATAATCTTTGCCGGCTTGAATCCTCGGGCCATAAAACAAGGTCTTGTATTCCTTTGCAAATTATCCGTCTTCTCTCATTGTGTTTGCTTGGATCATTTTCGAGTGACCATATTATAATCCACTTTATCAAGAAATCCATTTTCCTATGGAAAACTCTTCTATTTAGCAATCGAATTTAAATAAACACCTCCTTTCTATGATGAGAATGCAATGCAATCAAAACAAAACAAAACACGTTAGCACAGGAGAAATAAACAACATACAACACCTATCTGGGTGACCACTAGGGTTTGGCATAGTTCTACCTAAGGTAAGCCCTTAGCTTTTCTACATGTGGTTTAGCTCTAAAGTTGAGGTACCTGAACCAGCAAATTTTTTATCCTCACCCATTATAGGCTCATACGGATCGAGTTCAGTTCATGGGAATACATTTCCCTATGGCCATGCGGAAGTGAAAACCTCAAGAAGACATAGGTACAGATGTATCCCGGAAGCAATCCACTAGCCCATGCGGAGGTGAAAACCTCACGAAGGCATAGTTTCTCACTCCTACTTAAAGGTGCGACCAAAACGGTCATGCAATGCAATGTGCACAAGAAAATAACAATCATATCCAATGACACAAACAAATGCAACAAAAGGATCGTAATTTTCAAATCAAATTTTCAAATCGAATTTTTAAATTTCTGACAAAGGACAGAAAATAATCAATTTTACGGCTTGAATTTCTTATTGGTCCCCAGTGGAGTCGCCAAGCTATCGAAACCATTTTAATTTTTTTAAAAAATGAGGATCGAATTTAAAAACGAAAATGGAGTTGCCACCAATCTTTTTTAGAAGTGTGATCGGGTCACCTTGAAATTGATCATTTTAAAAATAAAAAAACATTTTGATTTATTAAAAAATGATTTTGGTCTACGAAATTTGAGAAAATAGTTTCGAGAGTCAATTATGCACGAGGAAGGATTAGCATCCGTGTAACGCCCAAAATTGATACTTAATTGATTAACAAATTTCCTATTGTCGAAAATTTGAAAAATTTAAAATACGATCCTTTGAAAGAAAACTTGAACATATCAAATTGTACACCAAGACCCATTTATCTCAAAGAAATAAAATGTCACACCCAATGAGTTAGGATGCAACATTTGAAGACTTCGAAACTAAGCTTGCCTTTATTTGTAGAAAATCCTTAACTCGAGACAACAAAACTTCATATCCAATAAGTTAGGACACAACATCTCGAATTCCCTAGAATAAGTTTTTATTTAACTTTTTACAAAGAAAGTCATAGGTTCTTTAGACTTGAAGAGAAAAATCGAAACCCAGTAAGTTAGAATACGATTTCTTTCGAACCTTAGAACGCGGAGTTTTGCTTATTTTGAAAATCGGATGAAATGTAATGCGATCGTAATAAAATAGAAAATGAACTTAAAATAAAATGTAAAACGATTTACAATGCTAGCTTGTATAACAACATGGTGATGATAAAATATAATAACAATAATAAAGGTAGAAATAAAATACAATAAAGCAAAAGCAAGATAGACAAATGAAATAAAATAAAAAGAATAGTAACAAAAATGGAAGCTATATACAATAATAAAAATATAGAATAATAAAAATAGTAACGAAAAATGCAACAATAATAATAAAATATATTAATAAAAATAAAAATAATATTAGTAATAATAAGAATAATAATAATGAAAATAACAGCAATAATGTTGATAATAAAATGATAATAAATATAATAATAAAGTTAATTATAAATAAAATAATAAATAATAAATAATAATAGTAGTAATATTAAAATAATAATTATAATAGTAAAATAATAATATTAAATTAGTAATAATAATAAATTAATAGTAAATGAAAATAATAATAAAAGTAATAATAAATATAATAATAATGAATATGGTAATAATAAAATAATAATAATAATAATATGTATATAGAAATAATAAATAAATAATAATAATGTTAAAACCATGGCAAAATAACAAAAATAATAAAAGAAAATAAAGAAAGACCAAATTAAACTTAAAAGCGAAACTTTGGGTAATTTTAAAAGAAATAAGTAAATTAAGGCCCCTAGCAGTAATGTAAAAAGGGAGGACCAAATGGGAAATATTTCCGCCCTAAAAGCAACGCCGTGTGTCGTGGGATTAAATAAACGATGAAAGTAAAAATCTGAGGCCAAATTAAAAATGAAAAGGACTTAATTGTGCCATGCCTCAAAAGCGGAAGGACCAGGGCTGTAAATGGCCCAAAAATTAGAAAAACACGCGGATCCCTTCGGGTCAGGTCAACTGCGCGCAGGTCCTGGGCAAAACGATGTCATTTTAGGGCTATAGTGATCAGCCCTAAACGATGTCGTTTAGGATGTTTATATAAGTAAAAAAAATTTAAATTTTCATCCTCTTCTTCATTCTTAAAAAAAATAGAGAGAGCTCTCTCCCTTGGTCTCCTCGAGTCGATTTTCGGCAGAACCTCCTGCAAGACCACTATCGTCCACCGCTGTCAAGGCCGCCGTGCGCAGCGGCCAAAATAAAAAAAAAGGTATTTTTTATTTTATTTTTTATTTAAATATATACATATATAGTAAAAAAGAAAATAAAATCAAAGATTTTGTATGTAGGCAGATTCGAAAAAGAGAGAAAAAAATAAAAAGAAATAAACCTTGTTCTTCTCTCCATATTGATTCTGTTTCTATTCAACAATCTTTTGTGTATTGTATTGTATATATGCGTAAGTCTTTACATCAAATATATCCGGCCTTTTATAGCCACTGTAAAATACAAGTTTTGGTCTTTTTTTTTTTTTTGCTATATTCGCGTTTCTCTGGCTTTTCTTTCCCTTTTTGCAGATGAACGGCGCAGATCACGGCGGCGATAAGGTGTGACTCGCGCTGACTACGGCGGACTAGGGTCTGTGTTGGGCGCTTGCGGTGCCTATGGTTTCAAATAACCCTAGGTCTCTGGCTTGCTTAATCACTTGGGCCACTCAGGCCTATTTTAGTTTGGGCTGTTTGTTTTAATGTTTTGGGCTTAAGGGTGTAATTGGGTTCAGGTTATTATCGGGCCTGTACATTGGACTATAAGGGACTGGACATTTGGTTTATATTTTTTTTGGTTTGTACGGGTGTAACACCTCAAACCGGCCCATGCGTTAAGGCCAGATTTGACATGTCACATGAGAAAACTACTACTAAGTCATTTTTCATAAATAGATCAATTAAAACAACTCCCATTTAAAAATTTTTGATGAAGTATTACTGAATAAAAGATTGATTGATAATTCGACAAATTTGAGATATGAAAATCTTATAAATCGTGACTTTGAAAATATCGTTAATGGTTTGAGAAGAATTTGAAAATAATTTTCGAAAAGTGTTGATGAAAATTATTTGAGAAATTTTCGAGTTAAAATATGTTTATAAAAGTTTATTATGAAACCCTTTTTGTTTATTCATTTTAAAAAAACGATTATTTTAGTTTTAGAAAAATTTCAATTTGAAATACTTAGAGCAATTTATAAATTCATCAAACATAAAACAAAACAAAAAAATTAATCCAGAGGCCTTATTACAACCTTAACTCAAAATAGCAAAGTAATTAAAAGTACTGAAAAGAAATCCAAACTCCAATTTAAACCGTTTTTGTAGTATGGCCTCCTCAAGAGTCATCCATGGCCCAAGTCTCCATCATCGATCATTACACGAAAAGGGTAAGGAAAAAGCGGGGTGAGTTACTAGAACTAGTGTATAACCCCCTTACCGTTGTCCACTGGGCCAAAATCCCATTAAGCAATAATTTGGGCCTAAGCCCATTTACAAAAATAATAATGTATCAATTATAACATATGTATGAAATGCAATTCCCAAACCAAACCTAGTAATCCATCCGCTACACACCACCCGTACCAACCAACACACCTGTGGGGATCAAGTCAACCCACCCCGCCAACTCACCAATCGCAAGCATTAAGCCATTTATAACAAATTTAATTATGGACAAGCCACCAGAATAACAGAATTTACGTGGCATTGCCACTATACAGATTTGTGGCAGAGCCACCAAAATTATGTGGTAGAGCCACCAGAACTTCTCTTCAATATTATCCCATCCCATGCAAAATCATGTATATAATGCATAACAAATCACAATATAACAACAGTAATTTATTCGGATATTTATTACAAAATTATGGCCCATTATAACAATTTATCTAATATGCCCATTAAGCAAAATATCAGATTGGCCCATTTAGAAAAATATCAGATTGGCCCATTTAGCAAAATATCAGATTGGCCCATTTAGCAAAATATCAGATTGGCTCATATAGCAAATTATCAGATCGGCCCATATAACAAATTATTAGATCGGCCCATATAACAAATTATTAGATCGGCCCTTATAGAAAATTATTTCGATTTGGCCCATTAGGGGCATTTTCGTAATCTTTCACGGTGTTAATACCGATTTTGTCAATTTTATCAAAATAGTGAGATCTAAGCCAATTTTCCCAGTTCCACCATAACATGATTTTAATCAAGCGATTTACTACCAATATGATATAAATCTTTAACCCACGGAAAACGGTGTGAGATTACACACCTGATTATGGTAAGCACTAAGCTTTCTTGATCGTCGACACCTAAAATATTATAACACTCGATTAGTCAACGTACGCGATTTAATAAATCTACTTTAAAACAAACGATCTAAAATTTTACCCTCGGGATCGTGAACGACACGATTTGTCGATTTTCCCCGATTGACAGTCCACAACCGGTGGAAAATCCCGAATCGCTGATGCCTCAAAATTGTGAATGACCTCAAATAGTCGATTCTCACCGGATGAGGGTCCACAACCCAGTGGAACGTCTCGAATCACGAAACCACCCTTCGCATGAATTTAGAAGTAGGGATCGCTAATCCGCTCCTTTTGAGATCCCCACTCGACTTTCCATTCGAATCGGTACCACAAGCCTCCATTCGGTTAGATCTTATATAGATCTATATTACGATAAAATATGGATTATCAAAAGGGTAAAGATCGGCTTACCACTAATTTCGAGTGATCAACGGTTAGATAAATCAAGCGATTTAATCCCTATAATTATAATCAGTTAATCATCACCATTCCAATAGCATCTTAACGAATAAAGAACGATTTATAGAATCCTTTAATAACTCCTTACCTTGAAGATTTGTAGGATCGATTCCCAATGATTATACGATGACTTCGGAAGAATCAAGGTTTCGGCCTTCCACTATATCACTACGGAGAAGAAAAAGATCTTGTTTGAGAGAGACTAAGGTGTTGGTCTCGGTCAAAATGACCATCCTAAACCAAAACATAGATTCGGCAATAAGAGAAAGAAAATAAAAAGTTGAAAAGAACACTAACCAATTGATCAAAGGGTGAATGACAACTCGAATGAAAAAGAAAGGTTAATGAAGAGATGAAAGGTTTCGGCTATGGAGGAATAATGGGCAAAATATTCGGCTATGGTGAAAAGGATTAGAAAATAAGAGATGCTTGAAGGATTTTGTGAAAAAGAAAAGAAAAAGAAGAAGAATGTTTGACTAGCTTCGGTTTTCAAGAAAGATGAGTGAACAAATTTTTGGTCTCAATGTTTGTGTACATTCGGCAAGAAGAAAGAAAGGAAGAGAATATGCACCCTCAAAGTTTGTAATTTTGGCAAGGAGGAGAAGGAAAATTTGGAGAGAAAAGAAAAATGACACTAAAGTTGCAAATAGGAATTTGGCCAAAACAACACCAAAACTTTTACCAATTGCCAAAGACAAAATTCGGCTAAGAGAATAGTATTTTGGAGAAAAAATGGCACACTTGATGCTAAAGGAATTTGACCAACCAAGCACTAAAGCTTTACCAAAACTCCAACAAAATTTCGGCTACCTCTCTTACCCACAAAACCGTCCACATACATGGCCATAATGGTCAAAATTGGCCAACCACACTTTCCATAACACTTCCCTTGAAAAAGCCACTTGTTCCCTTACTTTCCCTTTCTCTTGATTTCTTTCCTTACCTTCATTCTTTCCTATTCTCCTTAGCCATCTTGCCAAAATAAAAGTCCACCTTACCTTATTTACATGCTTGGCGACACTTAAGGAAAGAATGCAAAATAAAAGTCAAAATTCCACACAATGGGATTGAACCTCTTCCTCAAGGTACTTCACTTGATGCGATAACCTCTTTTCTAATTGCTCATTTATGCTAGCAATTTACTCATTTATTTCCATAAGGTTTAAGGTCACTTACTCTATCTCCTTAAAGTGCTAAATGCCAAAATTTTTACTAGGTCCAAATAGACCCCGAACCTTCTCAAGACCTCCCTTAGACATACAAAATTAATAATTTAACTAGCTTAGCACCAAAAATAATGCAACACATAAAATTCCAAATTTTACGACGTTACAATTCTACCTCCTTAAAGAAAATTTTATCCTCGAAATTTACCTGATTAAAATAGATGAGGATATTACTGCCGAAACGTGCCCTTAGGCTCCCACGTAGCTTCCTCCACTCGTGATTGTCTTTGTAATACCTTGACTAATGGCAGTCGACTTCCTTCTCGGCACCTTGGCGTCCGATCTAAAATTCATCTTGGCTCCTCTTCGAAAGACAAGTCAGGTCATATCTCAACTTCTTCTACCGGTACTATATGAGACGGATCCGATCGATAACGCCTTAACATTGAGACATGAAATACACTATGTATCTAACTCAATTCCGGAGGTAACTCAAGCTGATAAGCTACTGGCCCAACACATTTCAACGTACGATACGGTCCGATGAACCTAGGGCTCAACTTGCCCTTCCTTCCAAATCTGAAGATCTTCTTCCAAGGTGAGACCTTTAGAAAGACTTGATCTCCCACCGCACACTCAATATCCTTACGCTTCAGATCCGCATACGATTCTTGTCTATCCGAAGCCCCCTTTAACCGTGCCCAAATTACCTTTACTTTTTCCTTTGTCTCTGATATCAGTTCAGGACCCAATAACTATCGCTCCCCCAATTTAGTCCAACAAGTAGGAGTACAACACCTACGGCCATACAACGCCTCATAGGGTGCCATCTGAATGCTGGATTGATAGCTATTGTTATATGCAAACTCTGCCAACGGTAGGAAATCCTTCCAACTACCCCTGAAGTGAATCACACAGCCCCCTTAACATGTCTCCCAGAATCTGAATTACTCTCTTTGACTGACCATCTGTCTGGGGATGAAATGCCATGTTGAGATTAAGCTTGGTTCCCAAAGCTTCATGTAAGGCTTTCTAAAATCGTGATGTAAACCTAGGGTCTCTGTCTGATATAATAGACACTGGTACCCCAGGTAACCTCACGATCTCTGCTATGTACAACTTGGCCAACTTCTGCAATGAGTAATTCGTACGAACAGGTAAGAAATGGGCAGTCTTCGTCAATCGATCCATTATTACCCAAATGGAATCTTTCTTAGTAGGCGTTAAGGGTAACCCACTAACAAAGTCCATCGTTATCCGTTCCCATTTCCATAATGGAATCTTCACCGGTTGTAGCAATCCCGATGGTAATTGATGTTTCGCCTTCACTTGTTAACATGTTAAGCACCTACTCACAAAATCAGTAACCTCCCGTTTCAACCCTGGCCACCAATACTGCTCACGGAGGTCTCGATACATTTTATTTCCCCCGGGGTGTATAGCATATGGGCTACTATGAGCCTCACGTAGAATCATTTGTCTCAATTCTGAATCTTTTGGCATGCAAATTCTTTCACGGAAACACAATACTCCATCACTATTCAATCCAAAATCCCCTATTACACCACCTTCCACTTGCTGAAGTAAAGAACCCAACCTTTCATCTAATAACTGCTTTTCCTTAATCTGGCTTACCCACGCAGGCTTCACCTGAAGTTCGGCTAGCAGACTACCATCTTCATACAAGCTGAGATGAGCGAACATCGCTCTCAAATCTGATATCACCTTACGACTCAACGCGTCTGCCACCACGTTAGCCTTTCTGGGATGATACTCGATTAAGAAGTCATAATCCTTCAATAGTTCTATCCACCTTCGCTATCTTAAGTTCAACTCCTTTTGGGTAAAGAGGTACTTTAGACTCTTATGATCCGTATAGATGATCAACTTCTCTTATACAGGTAGTGTCTCCAAATTTTCAAAGCAAACACCACTGCAGCTAACTCCAAATCATGAGTGGGATAATTCACCTCGTGCGGCCTTAACTGACGAGATGCATAAGCCACCACTTTTCCACCATGCATCAACACACATCCCAAGCCAATGTGTGATGCATCGCAGTAAACAATAAACTCTTTTCCTGCTTCAGGTTGAATCAGTACTGGAGCTTCCGTCAGAATCTTTTTCAATTTCTCAAAACTTTCTTGCTGCTGATCTGACCACACAAATGGTACTCCCTTGCACAATAGTTTAGTTAGGGGTGCAGCAATCAACGAAAACCCCTCAACAAAATGCCTGTAATAACCAGCTAACCTTAGGAAACTCTGAATTTCGGCCACTAACTTCAGTGGTTTCCAATCTAACACAGCCTCTACCTTTGGGGATCAACTCTAATTCCTTCGGCCGACACAACATACCCCAAGAAGGTCATTTCCTTCAACCAAAATTCACACTTACTAAATTTGGCATAAAGTTACTTTTCTCGCAATATCCGCAATACCACCCGCAGATGTGAATCGCGCTCTTCTTCATTCTTCGAGTATACCAAGATGTCATCTATGAACACCACTACAAACCGGTCTAAATAGGGTTGGAAGACTCGGTTCATCATGTCCATAAATGCGGTGGTGCGTTAGTCAACCCAAACGGCATCTCTAAGAACTCATAATGCCCATAACGAGTTGAAACGCAGTCTTATAAATGTCCGCCTCCTTGACCTTAAGTTGGTGATAACCAGATCTCAAATCTATCTTCAAGAAAACCGAAGCTCCTCGCAATTGATCGAACAGGTCATCAATTCTCGACAATGGATACCTATTCTTGATCATTAACTTATTCAACTACCTATAATCGATACACATACGCATCGACCCATCCTTCTCTTTGACGAACAAGACCGGTGCTCCCCACAGTGACACACTCGGTCAAATGAATCCCCGATCCAACAACTCTTGAATTTGAGCTTTAAGCTCCGCTAACTCCTTCGGCGCCATTCTATAAGGAGCAATGGACATCGGAGCCGTTCCTGGCAATAACTCAATCCCAAACTCTACCTCCCGATCCGGAGGCAATCCAGAAAGTTCCTCGGAAAAGACGTCCGAAAACTCTTTCACCTTTCTAACACCTTCCACCGAAAATTCCTTAGCATCCAATGCACTAATGAAGGCTAGGAATGCTCCACACCCTTTTCGCACCAACTTTTCTGCCTTTAAGGCAGATACCACATTTGATAGATAGTTTTTCCTTTCACCTATCATCACCACTTCCTTATCTTCCGAAGTTCTTAGTGTCATCTACTTTGCAGCACAATCCAAGTTCACACGGTGTTTCACCAACCAGTCCATGCCCAAAATAAGGTCGAACTCACCGAATGGCAGTTCCATCAAATCCGCTAAAAATGTTTCTCCCTGAACTTCTAAGGGTACATCTCTAAACAATTTATTTACTATCACTGACTGTCCTAAAGGACTAATTACCGTCATCTCTCTAGCAGTAATCTCAAATCTAATGTTCAGATTTCCAAATACAGCACTAGCAACATACGAATGAGTGGATCCGATATCTATCAGAGCAGTAATAGGTACATCAGATATGAAGAACATACCAATTATCACATCAGGTGCATCGCCATCCTCTCGACGTCTGACCGCATAAACCAACCCTGGCTGCCTCGCCTCCGCGTTACCCCTGAAACCAGTACCTCTACCTGGTGCACCATGACCTCGTCTTCCGCCATTACCACCTCGACCTAGCCCACGGCCTCTCGGTGGTTACTGAGCGCCTCTAGCTGGCTGTGCGTCATAGTTACATGCATCTTGAGTCTGAGCTAGTCTGTCGAGGATAATTTTTTAGTTGATGGTCCTTAGAACCACATTTGAAACAACCACCGGTTCTCTCCCAACATTCACCCGGGTGTCATTTTTCGCAGTCCGCACATGGTTGTATCTGATTGGTAGCAGCTGGTATACTAGCTCGAGCTGGCTCATCATTCCTGGGCCTCTTCTGAAACCTTCTAGCAGGACCTGAGTACTTAAAGTCCCTCTTACTCTTGCCTCTATCATTTTCTCTATTTTGCCGCTCCGAGTGCTTAGCCTCTTCAGCTATCTTGGCTTTCTCCACAAGTGTGGCAAAATTCTTTTCTTGTTGTGGGGCTATCAGTACCCGCAACTCATCACTCAACCCGTCCTCAAAATGCACGCAGCGTTCGTAGTTAATTGGCACTATACCCCGGGCATAACGGCTCAGACATAGAAATTTTGCCTCGTAAGCTGCCACAGTCTTACCTCATTGGACCAGATTTAGAAATTCCTTCCTTCGGGCATCTACATAGCTAGCCCCTACATACTTTCCTTAGAATGCAGTTTTGAAAAAATCCCAAGTAACACGATCAGCCTGAATGCCATCCCGAATAGTGAGCCACCATTGATACGCCTCGTCTCTCAACAAGGACACGGCTTCCCTCAGTTTTTGCTCGATGGTGCAATCCAGATCATCCATGATCCGCTCCACAGCCTCAAGCCAATACTCCACAACATTTGAGGCTACGCCCGAGATACCCCTAAAAACCTCAACACCATTTGATTTGAGTCACTCCGAAATTGACCCACGAGCTGCTGGCCCAGTTCTAGCCCCAGCAACCCTTTCTAAGACTCACAACATTGCTTGGGACAGAGCGATGTCCTCCCTCATACGGTCATGTGATCCAGTTTTTGTTACGGGTGACGCAGGTGCATCCATTTCCAGCATATGTCCTGACGCTTCAGACGCAACTCTAGCGCCTCGGCCTCTACCACGGCCACTTCTACCGCGTCCACGTCCTTTAGCGCTCATATTGGGTAATTCGATTTAATCTGATTAAAAGTCTTATGAATCAGTATACTATTTTGGTGTTTATTACACAATGTTTTATGAAACATAAGAAGTAAAGTCATTTTCGTAATCGCATCCTATAGTCTCAATCTCTATAGCTTTAACACCTAAAACTAGAAGTTCTAGAGTATTCCTACAGTCATATCATAATCATTATAATCATACAATAATAACATCCACTTACTTGACTTGGTGCCGGATACCGGTGGTGCCATACTCCCTTTAAAAATATGCATTCTAAATTTTTTTTACATTTCAAAATAGTTTTGAAAAATATTTTTGAACCCAAACCACAGTTGAGTTTTGAACCTGACTCTAATACCATAAAATGTAACACACCAAACCCGGCCCATACGTTAAGGTCAGATCTGACATGTCACATGAGAAAAATACTACTAAGTCCTTTTTCATAAACAGATCAATTAAAACAACTCCCATTTAAAAAATTTTGATAAAGTATTATTGAATAAAAGATTGATTGATAATTCGATAAATTTGAGATATGAAAATCTTATAAATCGTGACTTTGAAAATATCGTTAATGGTTTGAGAAGAATTTGAAAATAATTTTGAAAAGTGTTGATGAAAATTATTTGAGAAATTTCGAGTTAAAAATATGTTTATAAAAGTTTATTATGAAACCCTTTTTGTTTATTCATTTTAAGAAAACAATTATTTTATTTTTTTTAGAAAATCTCAATTTGAAATACTTAGAGCAATTTATAAATTCAGTCAAACATAAAACAAAACAATAAAATTAATCCGAGGTCTTATTACAACCTTAACTAAAAATAGCAAAGTAATTAAAAGAACTGAAAAGAAATCCAAACTCCAATTTAAATCGTTTTTGTAGTATGGCCTCCTCCGAGTCATCAATGGCCCAAGTCTCCATCACTGATCATTACCTAAAAAGGGTAAGGAAAAATGGGGTGAGTTACTAGAACTCAGTGTATAACCCCCTTACCGTTGTCCACTGGGCCAAAATCCCATTAAGCAATAATTTGAGCCTAAGCCCATTTACAAAAATAATAATGTATCAATTATAACATGTGTATCAAATGCAATTCCCAAACCAAACCTAGTAATCCATCCGCTACACACCACTTGTACCAACCAACACACCTGTGGGGATCAAGTCAACCCACCCCGCCAACACACCAATCGCAGGCATTAAGCCATTTATAATAAATTTAATTGGGGACAAGCCACTAGAATAACAGAATTTACGTGGCATTGCCACTATACAGATTTGTGGCAGAGCCGCCAGAACTTCTCTTCAATATTATCCCATCCCATGCAAAATCATGTATATAATGCATAACAAATCACAATATAACAACAGTAATTTATTCGGATATTTATTACAAAATTATGGCCCATTATAACAATTTATCTAATATGCCCATTAAGCAAAATATGAGATTGGCCCATTTAGCAAAATATCAGATTGGCCCATATAGCAAATTATCAGATCGGCCCATATAACAAATTATTAGATCGGCCCATATAACAAATTATTAGATCGGCCCTTATAGCAAATTATTTTGATTTGGCCCATTAGGGGCATTTTCGTAATCTTTCACGGTGTTAATACCGATTTTGTCAATTTTATCAAAATAGTGAGATCTAAGCCAATTTTCCCGGTTCCACCATAACATGATTTTAATCAAGCGATTTACTACCAATATGATATAAATCTTTAACCCACAGAAAACGGTGTGAGATTACACACCTGATTATGGTAAGCACTAAGCTTTCTTGATCGTCGACACCTAAAATATTATAACGCTCGATTAGTTAACTTACGCGATTTAATAATTCTACATTAAAACAAACGATCTAAAATTTTACCCTCGGGATCGTGAACGACTATGATTTGTCGGTTTTCACCGGTTGACGGTCCACAACCCGGTGGAAAATCCTGAATCGCTGATGCCTCAAAATTGTGAATGACCTCGAATAGTCGATTCTCACCGGATGAGGGTCCACAACACGGTGGAAAGTCCCGAATCGCTGAAACCGCCCTTCACTTGAATTTAGGAGTAGGGATCGCTAATCCGCTCCTTTTGAGATCCCCACTCGACTTTCCATTCGAATCGGTACCACAAGCCTCCATTCGGTTAGATCTTATATAGATCTATATTATGATAAAATATGGATTATCAAAAAGGTAAAGATCGGCTTACCACTAATTCCGAGTGATCAACGATTAGATAAATCAAGCGATTTAATCCCTATAATTATAATCGGTTAATCATCACCATTCCAATAGCATATTAACGAATAAAGAACGATTTATAGAATCCTTTAATAACTCTTTACCTTAAAGATTTTTAGGACCGATTCCCAACGATTAGACGATGACTTGGAAGAATCAAGGTTTTGGCCTTCCACTATATCACTACGGAGAAGAAAAAGATCTTGTTTTAGAGAGAATAAGGTGTTGGTCTCGGTCAAAATGACCATCCCAAACCAAAACATAGATTCGACAATAAGAGAAATAAAATAAAAAGTTGAAAAGAACACTTACCGATTGATCAAGGGGTGAATGACAACTCGAATGAAAAAGAAAGATTAATGAAGAGGTGAAAGGTTTCGGCTATGGAGGAATAATGGGCAAAATATTCGGCTATGATGAAAAAGATTAGAAAAGAAGAGATGCTTGAAGGATTTTGTGAAAAAGAAAAGAAAGAAATTTGACTAGTTTCGGTTTTCAAGAAAGATGAGTGAACAAATTTTTGGTCTCAATGTTTGTGTACATTCGACAAGAAGAAAAAAATGAAGAGAATATGCACCCTCAAAGTTTGTAATTTTGGCAAGGAGGAGAAGGAAAATTTGGAGAGAAAAGAGAAATGACACCAAAGTTGCAAATAGGAATTTTGCCAAAACAACACCAAAACTTTTACCAATTGCCAAAGGCAAAATTCGGCTAAGAGAATAGTATTTTGGAGAAAAAATGGCACACTTGATGCTAAAGGAATTTGACCAACCAAGCACTAAAGCTTTACCAAAACTCTAACAAAATTTTGGCTACCTCTCTTCCCCACAAAACCATCCACATACATGGCCATAATGGTCAAAATTGGCCAACCACACTTTCCATAACACTTCCCTTGAAAAAAGCCACTTGTTCCCCTTACTTTCCCCTTTCTCTTGATTTCTTTCCTCACCTTCATTCTTTCCTATTCTCCTTAGCCATCTTGCCAAAAATAAAAAGTCCACCTTACCTTATTTACATGCTTGGCCGACAATTAAGGAAAGAATGCAACAATAAAAGTCAAAAATTGCACACAATGGGATTCAAACCTGTTCCCTCAAGGTACTTCACTTGATGCGATAACCTCTTTTCTAATTGCTCATTTATGCTAGCAATTTACTCATTTATTTCCATAAGGTTTAAGGTCACTTACTCTATCTCCTTAAAGTGCTAAATGCCAAAATTTTTACTAGGTCCAAAAAGACCCCGAGCGTTCTCAGGACCTCTCTTAGACATACAAAATTAATAATTTAACTAGCTTAGCACCAAAAATAATGCAACACATAAAATTGCAAATTTTAGGACGTTACAATTCTACCCCCTTAAAGAAAATTTCATCCTTGAAATTTACCTAATTAAAAGAGATGAGGATATTGCTGCCGAATCATGTCTTTAGGCTCCCACGTAGCTTCCTCCGCTCCGTGATTGCGCCATAATACCTTGACTAATGGTACCAACTTCCTTCTCAGCACCTTGACGTCCCGATCTAAAATTCATACTGGCTTCTCTTCGAAAGACAAGTCAGGTCTTATCTCAACTTCTTCTATCGGTACTATATGAGATGGATCCAATCGGTAACCCCTTAACATTGAGACATGAAATACACTATGTATCTGATTCAATTTCGGAGGTAACTCAAGCTGATAAGCTACTGGTCCAACACACTTCAACACACGATACGGTCTGATGAACCTAGGGCTCAACTTGCCCTTCCTTCCAAATCTGAAGATCTTCTTCCAAGGTGAGACCTTTAGAAAGATTTCATCTCCCACCGCAAACTCAATATTCTTACGCTTCAGATCCGCATACGATTTTTGTCTATCCGAAGCCCCCTTTAATCGTGCCTGAATTACCTTTATTTTTTCCTCCATCTCGATATCAGTTTAGGACCCAATAACTGTCGCTCCCCTAATTTAGTCCAACAAGTAGGAGTGCGACACCTATGACCATACAATGCATCGTAGGGTGCCATCTGAATGCTGGATTGATAGCTATTGTTATATGCAAACTCTGCCAACGGTAGGAAATCCTCCCAACTACCCCTGAAGTCAATCACACAGCCCCCTTAACATGTCTTCCAGAATCTAAATTACTCTCTCCGACTGACTATCTGTCTGAGGATGAAATGCCGTGTTGAAATTAAGCTTGGTTCCTAAAGCTTCATGTAAAGCTTTCCAAAACCGTGATGTAAACCTAGGGTCCCTGTCCGATATAATAGACACTGGTACCCCATGTAAACTCATGATCTCTGCTATGTACAACTTGGCCAACTTCTGCAATGAGTAGTTCATACGAAGAGGTAGGAAATGGGCAATCTTCGTCAACCGATCTACTATTACCCAAATGGAATCTTTCTTAGTAGGCGTTAAGGGTAACCCACTAACAAAGTCCATCTTTATCCGTTCTCATTTCCATAATAGAATCTTCACCGGTTGTAGCAATCCCGACGGCAATTGATGTTTCACCTTCACTAGTTGACATTTTAAGCACCTACTCACAAAATTAGTAACCTCCCGTTTCAACCCTGGCCACCAATACTGCTCATAGAGGTCTCGATACATTTTATTTCCCCCGGGTTTCATAGGATATGAGCTACTATGAGCCTCACACAGAATCATTTATCTCAATTCCAAATCTTTGGGCATGCAAATTCTTCCACGGAAACACAATACTTCATCACTATTCAATCCAAAATCCCCTATTACACCACCTTCCACTTGCTGAAGTAAGGTACCCAACCTTTCATCTAATATCTGCTTTTCCTTAATCTGGCTTACCCACGCAGGCTTCACCTGAAGTTCGGCTAGCAGACTACCATCTTCATACAAGCTGAGATGAGCGAACATCGCTCTCAAATTCGATATCACCTTACTACTCAACGCGTTTGCCACCACGTTAGCCTTTCCGGGATGATACTCGATTGAGAAGTCATAATCCTTCAATAGTTCTATCCACCTTCGCTGTCTTAAGTTCAACTCCTTTTGGGTAAGGAGGTACTTTAGACTCTTATGATCCGTATAGTTGATTGACTTCTCTCCGTACAGGTGGTGTCTTCAAATCTTCAAAGTAAACACCACTGCAACTAACTCCAAATCATGAGTGGGATAATTCACCTCGTGCGGCCTTAACTGACGAGATGCATAAGCCACCACTTTTTCACCTTGTATCAACACATATCCCAAGCCCGTGTGTGATGCATCACAGTAAACAATAAACTCTTTTCTAGCCTCAGGTTGAATCAGTATTGGCGCTTCCGTTATAATCTTTTTCAATTTCTCAAAGCTTTCTTGCTGCTGATCTGACCACACAAATGGTACTCCCTTGCGCAACAGTTTAGTTAGGGGTGCAGCAATCAATGAAAACCCTTCAACGAAATGCCTGTAATAACCAGCTAACCCTAGGAAACTCTGAATTTTGGCCACTGACTTTAGTGGTTTCCAATCCAACACAGCCTCTACATTCTGGGGATCAACTCTAATTCTTTGGCCAACACAACATGCCCCAAAAAGGTCACTTCCTTTAGCCAAAATTCACAATAGCTCTTTATCAGACCATATAATTCTCAAGACCATATGCATAGGAAATTATGTGTTGGGAAGTATGATTCTGTTATGGGTATGAGTGAAGTCTATGTAAATGTGTTCGTTATGTTAATTGAATGATGTATGAGAAAGTGTGGTTGGAGAAAAGGGGTTCTGATGGAGTGTCAGGAAAAATATATGATATGATAATGGACCCCGCAGTGGTGTTTTGATGATGTTTGTCGGGACAGTAAACACGAGGTAAGGCCAGTGTGGCAGATAAGTGGAAAGACTATGGTCATGACACATTCTGGAAATGGTAGATGAGTCGCATTTGTCTATTAAGGTATTTGCGTGTCCTAGGGTGATGATAGGTAAACCTCAGGGGTTGATGAGTTTAGGCAAATTCATATCGCAAAAATAACAGTTTATATGATGCCTTGGTGGCAAACCAAACAGAGCCTTTATGGTGAGTTTATAAAGCCCTTGTGGCGAATTATTCAAAAAGCCTATATAGCATATTATTTAGGGAGCCTTAGTGGAAAAGATATCTTGAAAGCCTTTATGGCGAGTCACCTAGAAAGCCTATATGGTGAATTTTGTAATGCCTAAGTGGTGAGTTGTTAGTCTACCTTTTTGGCAAGATCTGGGTATGCATTTAAGGTAATTTTTGAAAGAGTTCTCGATAATGTACCCGACTGATGAATCTACCATAGTATTCTGCCAGGATAGAGAGCTTGGTGTATCCGTAATTATAGGTGATGTAAGTGTTTGCCAAACCTGAGAATTTTTGCATCATGTATCAGATTCATCTGGGTTTCTGTTGGATGATAAAAAATATTGTATTCATCGAACCAAGTTCGTTTGTTTGGATTGGCTTGGAGATATAATGTAATTGATGTATTTACAGTCCACTAGAGTCAGTATAAGAATCCGTCAAGGGTAGCATCTGTATACATATCATTCTAAGGAATATATCCATATTCCATCTTCAAAGACATTTGTGAAATAGGATCCGCAATAAGGTGTAAAGTTTTGATCCGCTAATCGAGCGACATGTGCATAAGGTAGTCAAGTGTAGAGAATAGCTTATAGTTACCCACTAGGAATCAGAAAAGTATCTGTCAAAGTCTAAAAGGAAGTCCAAAACTTTAAAGTTAAGGAATTCAACAATAACATTTACAGCTAATATTGGTTGAGACTTCCTAAGTTTCAAATGAATTTACGGGCATCTAATTGTGATGCAGGTTCTTGGAATTGAACTAGGACGCCGAAAGGGACCAAGCCAAGAATGTGCCAAGGTAATAGTTCGAGGTGCGATATCATGCATATAGAGGGGCATTCTTTAGAATATATCAAATATTTTTTAACACCACGATTAAGCCTATTTTACAAATATTTAAGTTGTAATGTCTTATACTACTTTTGAGAATCTGTTATAATCAATAAACGCTTCCTTCAAAATCGTTTGACTTAGAAAAGAATATAGGTAAATAAGAAGTATGTTTAATATGGTTTTCTCCAATTGTAATTATTTTTAAGTATTTAAGTATTATGGCATCCTATATCCAGGTGTGATAAATTGGGTCAGGTATAGGGTCTTACAGTAGTAGCTAGGTGTAACACCCCTTACCTGTATCCGACGCTGGAATAGGGTACGAGGCATTACCAGAATTATTCACAAGAAAACATTTAAAACTGAGACATGAATTCTCATTCAAATTTAAAACTTTTCAAAAAGCATTCATATCGTCCCTAAAACGAGCATACAAGGCCCAAAACATGCATCGGAAGTGGTTCGGGAGTAAACAAAGAACTTTGGAAACTTTTGGAAAACTTAGAAAAATTTTCATGTAAAAGGGGTCACACGCCCATGTGGGTTCGGGACATGCCCATGTGACCCTAAGACACGCCCGTGCTTCAGGCCATGTTCAAATTAGGGAGTATTCTGTTTATGACATCATCATCAAATTAAGGTCACACGGCTAAGTCACACTCCCGTGTGCTTAGGCCGTGTGATCAATTAAATTTTCATAATTTTACATAAAATAGGTGTAGACTTTACATGGCCAGGGCACACGCCCGTGTTGAGGCCGTGCCATCCACATGGCTGACACGCCCGTGTCTTTACCCATGTGCTCATTACTGAGCATTCTGTTTTGCAACAATTAAGGTGTAGGGGACACACTTTGAAACACATGCAGGTAAAGGACTGTGTGTCGCGACACGGCCTAGATACTGCGTCTCAGATGTCTGCTCGTGTGGACAAATATAAGGCTATTTACGAAGCCTTTTTGCCACCCTTCCATGCACCAACCTACACAACAAAACATAGCACCAATTCAAGTATATACTTTCAATCCAATCAGCCATACATAAGGCATCCACATATCATTTACATGCTATCATTTATCACATACAAACATCACATACTTAGCATCTCAAACCATGCAATTTCCCACATTCATGAAAACATCATCATATGTATATATACTTAACCAATATTAGCCAATATCAAATGGCCATTTACAAAATGAATTATCAACTATTGAAGCCATCACTTATGGCCAAATCAATTATGACACATAAAAAAAAAAGACCAAGTTCCTATACATGCCATAACACAAAATATTGAAATCATAAGTACCCAAAATGATAATTTGATAGTGTGAATGAATCTCCAACCGTCTGCGATCCCCGAGCTAGCTTGGTGACACTATAAGACAATGGAAAAAGGAATGGAGTAAGCTTTAAAGCTTAGTAGGTTCTTATGCAAATAATAAGCATCATACACACTTTAACATATATTTAACATAAAGTAAATTAACATAAATGTCACTGTGAATTCATAATCAAGCTTAGTATAGATGTTATTAAAATCTTAACATCATAACTTACTCAATCGAACCAATCCGAGGTTTCATCACATATCGAGCTCATTAAGCATGAGTTTTATGTACATACCTATACCAACTTACAACTTACCATAATCTTTCATATCATACCATGGTCTTTCACAACTTAAACTTTGCCGTTAAGTTTCCCATTGAACCACTTGAAATACTAAAGGATACTTAGGAAATCTCATACACGTAGTACTATACCAATGCCATATCCCAGATATGGTCTTACATGGGATCTCATATCGATGCCAATAGCCCATCTATGGTCTTACACGAAATCTCATATCGATGCCATATCCCAGATATGGTCTTTCACGTAATCTCAACTAACTCTAATGTCATGACATTTGTATCCTAACTATTCTTAAGGTTCAACCGGGATTTCTCACTTGTTGGAACTTTGACGAGTACTTCCATAGAGTTAATCACAATTCATACAACTTTAAAGCATTTAAAACATAAATATAACAATGCATTATTTACATACGAACTTACTTCGGTTAAAAAATAGCAAAAATGGACCTAATCGTCAATATCATTGTTTTCCCCCCAATCAAGGTCCGAACCTCATCTTTCTTGATCTATAATAGAAAATTTAACTTATTTATTATTCAAATTATTCAATTTAGTCCAAAAATCATATTATGGAAAAATTATATTTTTGCTCCTAAATCTTGACATATTTACATTTTTGCCCCTAGGCTGGAAAAATGAAATCTATTCAATTTCTTCGATTCCCAAGCCTAACCGATCCTCCTTTATACTTATAGCAGTCCACATTTTTCATTTAATCACACTTTTACACATTTTATAATGTTTTTACAAATAGGTCCTTTTGACATTTTCATCAAAAACCACCTAGTAAAAGTTGTTTATCACACATCAAACATATATAATCTACCATTAGACATCAAAATACACAAATATCCAACATGGGTTAAACCCTAGACCTTGATCTTTCCTTAAATTAATGGTAGAAATAGATAGATCGGATGATAATGACTTCAAAAACATAAAGAGCATTAAAAACGGGGCTAGATGTACTTACAATCAAGCTTGAAAGATGAAAAAACCCTAGCTATGGTGTTCTTATGAAATTCGGCAAAAAGAGAGAAGAGGGACACCAATTTTGACTTGATTTATCCATTTTTATTCTTTTATTAACCAAATGACCAAAATGCCATTTTTGCTAAACTTTAAAATTTTATCTCACCATGTCCATTTTTGTCAACTATCTTAAGAAATGGTCTAATTATCATATAAGGACCTCTAATTTAAAATCCCATAGCAATTAGAAACCTCTAACATGTAGAACTCAACTTTATCACTTTTTACAATTTAATCCTTTTGACTAAATTGAATGCCCAAACGTCAAAATTTTCTAACAAAATTTTCATGAAATCATTCTGTGAACCATAAAAATATAATGAAAATGGACTTTTCTTTGTCAGATTTGTGGTTCCAAAACCACTATTTTGACTAAGCCCAAAATCGGGCTGTTACAACTCTCCCCCCTTAGGGATTTTCGTCCTCGAGAATCTTACCAGAGAATAGGTTTGGGTACTTTTTTGCATAGCTTCCTCAGGTTCCCACATAGCCTCTTCGACTTTGTGTCGTTTCCATAGAACTTTCACTAAGGCTATAATCTTATTTCTTAACTGTTTAACTTCTCGAGCCAAAATCTTAATCGGTTCTTCACCGTAAGTCATATCAGATCAAATCTCAACCTCTGTCGAAGAAATCACATGTGAAGGGTCTGATCAATAACATCGCATCATAGACACATGAAACACATTATGGATTCTTTCTAACTTTGTCGGTAAAGCTAACCGATATGCCACTGGCCCTATTCTTTCAACAACTTCATACGACCCAATGAAACATGGAATCAACTTGCCTTTACAGCCAAATCTTAGAATCTTCTTCCACAGAGATACTTTCAGAAAGACTTTGTCCCCAACTTGAAACTCAATCTATTTTCTTTTCAAATCCGCATATGACTTTTGTCGATCTGAAGATGCTTTCAAGGAACCACGGATTACTTTTAATTTCTCTTCAGTTTCCTTAACCAAGTCAACCCCGTGAATCTGTTTCTCGTTAAGCTCAGTCCAATACAAAGGTGTTTGTCACTTGCGGCCATACAATGCCTCATAAGGTGCCATTTTTATACTAGACTAATGGCTGTTGTTATAGGCAAATTCAACCAATGGAAGATATTTTTCCCAACTACCCTCAAATTCTAGAACACAATATTGAAGCATATCTTCAAGTATCTGAATTAGCCTTTCGGATTGATCGTCGGTTTGTGGATGAAATGCAGTACTAAAATTCAATTTCGCACCCAAAGCCTCTTTTAGCTTCTTCCAAAATCTCGAAGTGAACCTCGGATCTCCATCCTAAATAATCGAAGTAGGCACCCCGTGCAATCTTACAATCTCAGAAATGTACAACTCAGCTAACTTATCAAGTCAATAATCGGTACGTACCAAAATAAAATGAGCCGATTTTATCAATCTATTAACAATAACTTTTTCAGAGTCAAAAGTAATCCAATTAGAATACATCGTAATTCTGTCCCATTTCCGTTCAGGTACCACCACTAGCTAAAGCAAACCCGAAGGTACTTGGTGTTCGACTTTCACTTGTTGACAAATCAAACATTTCAAAACAAACTCAGAGATATCTCTTTTCATACCAGACCACCAATACAATTTCTTCAAATCATTATTCATTTTCGTACTACCTGGATGCACAGATAAACAACCATTATGCGTCTCATGAAGAATTTTATGAACAAGTTTATCATTTTTCGGTACATAAACTCTACCTCAGAACATCAAACAATCATCGAATCTGACATGAAAATCTGAATCACTAACCGATTCACAATGAGCTGTCTTGGCTTACAAATCACGATCACATTTTTGAGCTTCACAAATTTGCTGAAGAAATAACGGTCTAGCTCTCAACTTAGCTATAATTGAATTATTATTGGACAATTAACCTCGTGTTCATTACTCTCAAGGCAAACAAGGATTTCCTAATCAAGGCATCTGCAACTACATTCGCCTTACCGGTGATAATCAATCACCAACTCGTAGTCTTTCAGTAACCCAAGCCATCTTCGTTGTCGCAAATTTAAATCTTTCTGAGTCATCAAATACTTCAAACTTTTGTGACAGTAAAAACATGGCATTTTTCACTGTACAAATGATGTCTCCAAATTTTTAGAGCAAACACAATAGCGGCTAATTCCAAATCATACGTCGGGTAATTCTTCTCATGTGGCTTCAATTGTCTCGAGGCATAAACTATCACTTTGCCCTCTTACATCAACACACATCCCAATCCATTCAATGACGCGTCACTATAAATCATAAATTTCTTTCCCGATTTAGGTTACACTAAAATCGATGCTTCAGTCAATAAAACTTTCAACTTCCCAAAACTTTGCTAACATTTTTCGGACCATACAAATTTGACATCTTTTTACAATAGCTTGGTCATAGGGGTAGTAATCATTGAAAACCTTTTAACAAATCGATAATAGTAACCGGCTAAACCCAAAAAGCTTTTAACCTCGGATACGGTCTTCGGTGGTTTCCATTTAACTATAGCAAAAATCTTACTCGAGTCAACTTGAATGCCATCACCAGAAACGATATGGCCCAAAAATCTGACCTCTCGAAGCCAAAACTCACTTTTACTAAATTTAACATACAACTGTTTTCTCTCAAAATTTGTAAAACAGTTCTCAAATGCTCAGCGTGCTGGGATTCATCTCGAGAATAAATCAGGATGTCATCAATGAACACCACCACAAACTTATCTAGGTATGGTCTGAAAATCCAGTTCATCAAGTCCATAAAAATTGCAGGAGCATTCGTCAGTCCGAATAGTGCCCGTACCTTGTTCTGAAAGCGGTTTTCGGCACATTTGACTCTTTAACTCTCAACTGGTAGTAGCCAAATCTCAAATCTATCTTTGAGAACACTGTCGCTCCTTTCAGTTGGTCAAACAAATCATCAATCATCAACAAAAGATACTTGTTAACCACAAAAATAAGAAAGTGGTGGTGGATGCTCAGTGGCCTCGGTGTCGTCAAAATGAGGAAGACAGTAGCCATATTTTTCGACCGTGTCCTACAATAGTAGAGGTTTATACTCACTTAAATCTTTCATGGGTGCTAAATAATGATATTCAAAGTATGTGGGAATGGCTTACCTGTGTCTTTCGTCAGGGGACTAATGAACAAAATCGGCTTTTCTGTTGGGACTCTGGTTAATCTGGTTCAATAAGAATCGATTATTGTATGAAAGGAAAACTGTGACAGGAAGAGATATTGCGAAGCAAATATGCAGTTATATTTCTGAGTTGGATGGAAAAAAAGAGAAAAAAACTCACCTTTCAGTCTGATGGAGGCCTTCAACAAGATAATCGAAGAGCAAAGGTCACAATACACTTTGATGTAGCCTTTGACCAACAAACCTTCAAATCGGCTTGATTGTACGAGATGAGGAGGGTGAGATCTTAGCATCAAAGACGGTCATTCACTCCAATATAGCAACTCCGTTTGCGGTAGAGGCACATGCAAGGTTACAAGCTATGAGATTAGGAATATTTACGGGCTTAAACAGATTGGATATAATAAGAGATTCAAAACTGTAATAAAGAAATATCAAAGTACACATCAACAAATCGGCCATTGAAACACTTATCAGAGATATTTAAAGCAAAAAGACAGATTTTAGGAGATAAGGTTCTATTTTATCTGTAAAACAAAGAATACATATGCCCATGTCCTTGCGAAAGAGGCTCTTAAGAGGGGAGAAAGCTACTACCTGGTGGAAGGAGTTCTAGATTACATTCGTCAAACTCAGGAGAATTTTCGGCCAATGCATCTAGATTGACAGGAAGAGAAGATGAAATCCCTTTGGAAAGAGGTAGCAAAAAATTAAAAGCCATTTTGAAAATTGCTATCATAAAGACTAGGTCGATGATGTGAACAGACAATGACTAATAATATCTAGCTGTCGATTTGACTGGTATAGGATAAGATTAGATTTCCTGTTCTGTTTTAGTTTGAACGGGAAGATATGGGCAATTGCTGAAAGTTTTAAGCCTGCTCTATTTCTTTAGTAGGCTTTTGTTTTTCTTTATTCTGTTAATAGGTTTTTTCTAATGGACTTTAGTCCAGTATTGTTTTATATTAATTATTTTAATTAATAAAATCCAGTCAAATCCTTTTCAAAAAGAAAATAAACTTTTACTTTTCCAATGTGAGGATTTAGCAAATTGATTTTATACTTTTATTTATTTATTTATAAAAAACTATTTTTAATTGGTATTATGTAAACAAATTGAGTGTGAATTAAAATTATATCCCACTAATCTCGCCCTCTTTTACTGTCCGACTTTATACTCCCACCCCACCCCACCCCACCCCTACTTTATAGTGTCAATGTCCAAAATCAAATCCCCCATTTCCCATTTTGTTTCTCTCTCGTTCCACCATGTCCTTCCTCTTCCTTTTCCTGCTCTCCTTGGCTCTCCTCCTCCACTCTTCCTCCCCTTTGCCCTACCCTTACAGTAAGCCACTCCCACCACCTTTTGTTTTTTTTTTTTTCCCTATTCTCGCTCACTATCTGCTAACTGCTGCTATTTTATTTTCTTTTTGTTTTCTTTGCAGACACTAGCTTCCACATTGACTGCGGCAGTTCCACTCCTTCCACCGACTCCTACAACATCTCTTGGCTACCCGACAAATTCTTCACTGGCGGCTCCACCTCCGTGGTCTCCGAGCCCCTACATTTCCATCTTCAACACGAAAAGACTCTCCGTTACTTCCCACTCTCCTCCGGTAAGAAGAATTGCTACAATATCCCCCTTCCTGCTGGCCGTTACTACATCCGTACTTTTACCGTTTACGACAACTACGACGGCAAATCCCATTCCCCTTCCTTCGACGCTTCTGTCGAGGGTACTCTCGTCTTTTCCTGGCGCTCTCCTTGGCCCGAATCTCTCACTCGAGATGGCGCTTACTCCGATCTCTTTGCCTTCGTCAAAGACGGTCAACTCGATTTCTGTTTTTACAGCATTGCCACTGACCCTCCCGTCATCGCTTCTCTCGAAGTCGTCCAGATCGATCCTTTGTCATATAACTCCGCCCAAACGGGCGACAGCTACATTCTAGTCAACTATGGGCGACTCTCTCCTGGTTCATCACAATGGGGACCCGGTTTCACATCCGACCCGGACGCCTTCGGCCGCTCCTGGCAATCCGATTCCGATTACCGAGCCGGAAAGTCGCAATCCGCTAAAGTTATAACCACTAAAGAAAAAATAACTGGTACCGAGAAAGCGCCGAATTACTTTCCCATGAAATTGTACCAATCGGCGGTGACAATTGAGGGACTTCTGGAATACGAATTACCAGTGGATGCAAAGCTTGATTACTTGGTGTGGTTTCATTTTGCGGAGATCGATTCGACGGTTAAAAAGGCAGGGGAGAGAGTGTTCGATGTGCTGGTCAACGATAAGAATGTGAGTAGAGTGGATATATTCAAGGAAGTTGGGAGCTTTGGGGCCTATAGTTTAAATTATACGGAGAAGAATTTGAGCAGTTCTGTGTTGAATGTGAAGCTGTCGCCTGTGGCAGGGGCTCCGTTGATCTGTGGGCTTGAAAATTACGCCATGGTTCCAGCTGATTTGGCCACGGTTCCTGAACAAGGTAAAGATGCTGAATTTTTATTATTTATATGAACTTTTTAGTGATCTGCATGTTAAGTTGAATGTTGCGTATGAGAGTTTGGTTGGTCCTTTAAATCATTAGTTTTCTATAGGAGAATTAGACTTTTTGGGTAGTTTATTTGATTAGGAATGGTGGTGGGTAGGATGTGCGATTTTTTTATTTATCTGAATCTACAAATTTACCTAAAAGTCCGACCCTATTTATTTTCTGCAAATACTTTTTATCTGTTGGATATCCGAATCTGAAAAAAATCCAAATTCGAAATTTTCATTTTTTTTTATATCCAAATCCACACATCTGAATTCAAATCTCCTAAAATTCTGAACTTATAATCTTATGTATATAAAGTCAAAATTATAAGCATTTTGTAACCAATGAATTTGGATATCGAAATTCACATCGGTTATCCAAATAAGTAATGTACCCTTGGATTATGGAAAACCAGGTATCTACCCAAATCTCTAGTGGATAGTAATTTTAAAATCTGAATCCGCCAAAAAGAAAACAGGTCTTATATCCAAATGGCTTTCTTTTTAACATGTGATTATAATAACTATTATTTTATTAAAGTAGGTGCCAAGGCGAGATCGAGTTCTCATAATGAAAACTTAAAAGTTTGAGTCTATGTTCCATTTATTAATATTTCCCTAAGATATTTTAGAACCACTTACGAAGGATGGCCATATTGTCACATGTATTCTTCTAGATGGTTGTGATAAATGTGTGAGTTTGGCAAGAAAAAAGGGGAAATATGCTTGTCCTTGTTCTAATTTCCTTGGAAACTGGAGCAAATCCTTAAATGGGCCTTATATTGCGGTTGGTGTTAAAGATCAGGACTTTGAAGGAACTGATTCTTGGAAGGAACAATAGTTCTCTTGGTTTAGAAAATGAATAGATAGAAAAAGTTCACATGTAAATAATGCTTGTGCTGAAGAGAGAAGTTCGGATATATATTTTTGAAATGGATGTGTTACTTATTTGACAATCTTGTAGTGGTCGCAATGAAAGCATTGAAAGATTCACTCCGTGTTCCTGACCGAATGGGTTGGAATGGTGATCCATGTGCTCCTACTGATTGGGATGCTTGGGAAGGAGTTACATGTCATACTAACAAGAATGGAACTGGCCTTGTCATTACTCAAATGTAAGTGCCGCCTTTGCTTCTATTTGACAAACACAACTCTCATACTTGAATCAAATAAAATTGGAAAAGTATAGACAATAGTAAAATGTGATAACAATAGGAGCTTAGAGATGGAGTAATTACTTGTTGAGAGGAATTATTGTGCCAAGATGTAGACTTAGAATAAGAGAAGAGAATCAGGAAGGTAATGTTTGAGAGAAATGTAAACATTGTAGAGAGAAAAAATCAAAATGTTTCTGGATTAGGTGGCAGAGGTTATTTTTTAAGATAGCTATAAATTTCACTTTATATGGGACAGCAGAAGTCCATTTACTATTTATTTTAATGTGACTGGTTATAACTGTACCAGAGCCAAAATTTTATGTTTTTTATGCTTATATCTATATATATTGCCCATGCATATATTACAGAGAACTTGGAAGTCAAGGCCTGAAGGGGTATATCAGTGAGCAGATTAGTCTCCTGTCAAACTTGATTAATCTGTAAGTATTAGCTGCTAGCCTTCTACGATCTCAACTCGGCATCGTATACATAGTGAAAAGTAAATGATTTATTAAGCGTGATTACCTTTCTGACTTGTTTCATTTGTGGAGCAGTTAACTCATGACTTAGTCTTTCGTTGCTGCTTCCTTTGGAATTACTTGTCTTGTTATTGGAATTTTCATTTCTTTTAAATTGTTCAGGAACTTGAGTACTAATTCTTTGGATGGCACTCTACCAAATGGGCTCGGACAAAAATCCCTTGCACGACTGTAAGTTCTAATTCTTTTATTAATTTGAAGTGCACTGTAGACTCTTACAATGGTCTTGTCTTTCTTTTTCTTTTGTTCCCTTCTGCTAGGTTTGTTTTTACCCTTAACTGGAAAACATATTGTTTTATCACAGTTTGTGCTGTAGACTTCTGGATCAGCCTTTTACAGTAGTGGCTTTTCCCTCCTGTTACATTGTTTTTGTCGTAAGTGGCAAAAATATGGATTGGTCATAGTTTATCTATTTGCATTTTCGTTGTGCACATTGGAGATCAATATTTTTTTCATTTTTACTTCTCCATGTCCTACCATTCTTTTTCAATGTTTCTTCAAGATGGTGGCTTAATCATCAGATCCATGAGTCAATTTTTTTCTTGAATTTAATGTATTGCCTTTGACTTGTATTTTTGCAGGGATTTGTCCGATAATCAATTCTCTGGTTCCATACCGGAAAGTTTAACATCTTCAAATCTGCAGCTTGTGTACGTGTTGTCCCTATTGTTTTTAGAGAATTCAACACAATTTCATTTTCTTGATACATAATTGTTCTGTACATGCTTAAGATTTCTTTTATTCATACGAAATAAGCATATTATTAATTGTAATTATTTCAATACGATTTTGATAAAGATGATGATGTGCTAAGCCTTTTCTGACGAGGTGGGACAAGCTTTATGATCATATTGCATGGTTGTTCTTTTGAATATGGTCATATCTTTAGAAGGCAAAGTAAAATTGTGGTCCATTTTTATAGTTTCATTCAATCTCATTTTTGCCTTCCTCTTAACATCATGTATATCTTCCACTGGATCACCTACCATCATGGTGCATTGGAAGGTGTATTTCATTTAGATGTCCAAACTGCCTTAAAACATGGCTCTCTATCTTCGTTCTCAATGCGTTTAAGTCCTCCTTTCAGTCGGTTGTAGATCATATTGCCTGAGTAGGATTTGTGGACATTAGGAGTGACATTTCCACCTATTTCCTGATGCTTTTTGAAAGTTGAGCTGATTTAACTAATTGGTCCCCTTTTTACCTATTTTAAACTCTTCCACTCTCGCATGTGTCCATCTATTCCTATGGCATGGTCCCTTGCCATTAACATTACATTTTGCTTATTCTTTTGTCAGGAGACTTAACAATAACTTATTGGAAGGAAGAGTTCCCGAAGAACTTTACTCTGTTGGTGTGCACGGAGGGACTATTGAGTATGTCATATTTTTTAATTTGTTCTTTGTTATGGAGGAACTGTTTTCTGGTTCACATGCATATAGATGTCAAATGTTTGTCTTTATCCATTCTACATGCATATAGATTTCGATGGGTTGCATCCTCGTACTTTTCCCCTTTTTGTACATATCATCACTCTGTTCATTTAGTTTAGTTGCTTAGAGGAGATTCCATGGCTTCATTTATTCTTCACTTTTGGTGGAAAATTTATCTCATTTTTCCTCTTTGACCATAACTGTTCAATCTCAGGACAACCTTTCGTATTACATTGCATTAAAAGCTAACCCTTGTTGTTTTATGTACTGCATGTTTTATAAAATTACTTGAAACATTACTTTTGGCCTGAGATATAACTTGACACTCTTCCACGAAAATAATAACAATAATAGTAAAAGGAAATTCTTGTATTATGACAAATGAATGGATTACCATGGCTGTTAACTTGCTTGCAAGAGCTATCTTGTCTTTAAAAGTTTGAAAGCTTGATTTGGGTTAGTAATTGCTTCAAATGAGTTTAATATTCTCAGACCTAGCTAAGCTTGGTACTCTAGCTTGAGTTCGTGTTTGATACTGCATGAGCTATAGTAGTGTTCATTGAGCTGAACCTATGTAGCTCACACTTGATGTACTTACACTGGTAACTAATATGTGGGTTAGATGCCGTGATTGAAGCTATACGGTTGATCAATTTAGCTTTTGCTTTGATTGATGCCTGCTTTTCTATTAATTTTGTTTTTTGCAAAAAAAGTAAAAAGAAATAGCTAAAGCATAGATCAAATGGAACCTTATTTGTACCTACGAAATATATGCCTAAAGTTGCCAACTCGATTTTATAAATAGCTATATTTTTATACAGATTTTTTATAAAGTAAACTGTGATTTATTTCCTCCAGTCTTTCTGGTAACAAAAACTTGTGTGGAGTTCCTCCTTTACCGGATTGTCCCCTTTTTTGGGAGAATGGTCGCTTGTCAAAAGGTGGTAAAATTGCAATAGGCCTATCATGCTTCCTTTTTGTCGCTGTGCTGCTGCTGGTGATATACATATTCTGTATCAGGCGGGGTAGAAATGATTATGATTTTGGTTTACCTTCAGATTTAATATGTAAGTACTATCTCAGAAGTTCGGTTTTTCTCAGTTGCCTCAGCTTGATTTTTGAATTAGCATTAATATATATATTATACATTTATGATGTCATTACATTTATTGCCCTTTCATAAATTTTGACTCTCATTTTAAGGTGCAAAACTTACATCTGATAGGCTAGAAGTGCACTCCCAACACCAAAATTTCAAGGCTAAATTTAACTTAATAATGCATTTGCCTCCTGTTTTGGGAGCTAGCTATCAATCACTAATGGAAAATTAAGAAAATTTCCAATCCTAAAAGCTAAAATTGATTCGACCCATCAGTGGGATTGATATCCAAACCTGGCTCTGATTCATGGAGAGATCAAATTTGAATAAATCTGATTGAGTTAGAAATTGAATTCATTAAGAACTATTGCATTTTGATTGTTGTAACATGGCTACACTTCAGTTGCTTGTTTGTTTGGTTTAATCTGCTTTTGTTTCAACAGCAAATTGACTGATGCTGCGATTGCGTGTGATAAAATTGTTTGTTGGTGTTGTTTACAGCACTTGCTGCGAAGAGGAACAGGTATCAAAGACAGAAGTCATTGATGCTGCTTGAAATGGAGAGTCAGCACGCCAAGGGGTTGCCATCAGTTCCCCTCGACCCCCATTAGTAGTCAAACAGCCAGCTTTAGAAAGGAGACATTACTGGTTTTCGTAGTTTTCCACTCACACATGAAGAGGCATATATATATATATATTAGAGGGGGCGCATGCAAATGAAATGCACTGCAGTTATATAGGGAATACCATGAAATAAAACACGTGAATGAATTTCTAGACTGAAAAAGGAAAGAAAAAGACAAAAAACCAAGAGTTGGTGGATTTGGATTTGACCAACGAAATGGGGCCTTAGAAAGTCGCATTCGCTGTTGAAATGCATTGCATCTCAATTCGCCTTATAGTTTTTCACATTGATCAACGAAAGGGTATAAGGAGGTCAGTGTATGTGTTGGTCATAACCCTTTTTTTGGGGTGTGACATTTGGTGAGCAATGCAATGCATGGGGTCATAAATATCCACACTTGGATTATGTAAATGAGACCACTAATTTATTGCCAAAAGGTCCAGGTTGATTCTAAATTTTTTTACGTCATTCTTGTCTCAATACGCCCTCTTTCACCTCTGGATTTAGGGTTTATATTTGGTTGTTTCTGCAATCAATTGTAGAATTGTTAACCATCGTGTATGAGTTGTGTCGTTTCCTCGGTAGTTCATTTCATTGCCCAAGGTTGCATGTCTTCTGAATAATTCTCTTTCCCTCCATCTGATTGAGTTGTTTTTGTTGATTTGTATAAAGAAAAAGGGATCCAACAGAAGAAATGTGGTGGTGAAATTTTTTTTTCCTATCTTCGCATTAAAAAAGGATTACTAATAGATTAGAAAAGGTAGAAAATTAGTTTAATTACAAACATGATTTGACATTATCATTTTCATTTTGAAAACATGTTTGACGTTATGTTTTCAATATTTCTTTAAAGCATGAATTTACTAAAAGAAAAAGTCAAAAGTGGCTCACTCTATCATACCCCGTTAAATTTGTAATAAATGCGATGTTATTCCAAATCCCATAAGTTGATTTTATTTGGGCACTTTTTTAAAGGAAAATGGGGTTGGTAGGTACTGAGTAGGACGTGTTTTCAATTAAAAAATTTAAGTTTTATCGTCTGAAAAGTTTCATCATAATATTTAAATTTTTTTGAACATTTATAATAGACTAAATGATCAGAAAAGGTCCATTTCTAAGGAAAATCACATAAATAAGCCTTTTTTCTTCATAATTACAGAAATGATCTTATTCCTCTAAAATGCGTTGAGTTGAAGTCATTTTTAGGGGAAACACAAAAAAGTATATCTAGCTCAGCTCTTTTTTTCTTGTTGATATGTTAAACATTTCCACGTCAGAGCGCTTTAGTAAAGCGCTTCCACGTAGGTGCGCCCGTGCTCCAACGGTCAATTCCAACTAGCCATTGGCCCCCCAATGGTAAAAAAAAGTATTAACCCCTCCCCCAACATACACATTTCTCACAATTCTCTCCTAAGTACTAGTGTGTCTAATTAGTATTGGATCTAATGTCCTAAGTATAATATTTTTGTCTAAGTATAGTTGTAATTTTTTTAAACAAATTGGTTCATAAAATTATTCATGAATTACATTAATACTTTATATATTGTCCTTACATGATTTTTGCATGTAAAGCAAAAAAGAAGAAAATGTTAACTCATTGGTTTTTTAATGTTTAACTAATACTAAGCAGTATTATGTGGTCGGATCGTAATACGGAAAAACAACTTATATTAGTAGACGAACCTAAACATGTCCTTAGTTTAATCGAAAATAAGTAAATCGATTGAAAGACTACTATGTAGTCTATCAAGTCCATTTGGGGAGATGTTTTATCTAAGGCATCGGAGTGAATGACTCCCAAATATAGAGATATAAATGTGATTGATTAGATTGACAATACATTGAATTGGACCCAAGAAGAACACATCCTGAATCCATTTATAGATTTATTCACTTGTGACGTTCATAGTGTGGCCTACCTAAATCCTAAGTGGATGACAGACTATGTATGCATGACTCATATAGTTTGATGTAAGTAAAAGCCTGAGTTCAAATAGATAAGGAATCAAAAGTTGGTGCTTTGGGTATACGACTTCTGCAGTATATAGCATTATTCAAAATAGTGAAATTTATAACCCAAGACATGGGTAAATAATATTCTCTCCTTGGCATTACGTGGTCCATGAAAAGTAAACATGGTCACGAGTCATTCGTCTTTGTGATGAATGACTTGATTACTATTTGATAGTAATTGACTTTTCATGAAGGAAGATATAATGGTTACCATAAGATAAAATAGGATCATATTGAGAGAGCGGATATTATCCCAAAGAAATTAAGGATACCCTATGAAGGTAATATACTTATGACAAGGTCATTGGACGAACATTGATTGAGTTACTTTCATAATGGTATGCCGTTAGGGAGAGCACACATCACAATACTATAGTGGAATGACTTCATGGCTAAATAAGTTTATAATTAATAGACGAAAAGCTGGAATTTAATTATAAATCATTTGAGCCCTAATTGCATATGTCTAATCGATCCTTTGCTAGCTCGTTGAAACAAGAAATGAATTGCATGTTGAATCAAATGAACATAAATGGATAAAAATGGTGAAAATGGAGAATGAGAAACATTTAAATAATTATGGTTTTCTCCAGAATGAAAATGGAAATGGAAAAATAGAAACATTTAAAAATGAAATTGTTTTCTCCGAAATGAAAATGACTTGGAAATGAATATATATTTTCGAATTAAATGAAGTTCGAAAATGGAAATAAACCATTTAGTCATAGTGAACTTTTGAATGTATAAATATTAAATATATTTTCTCATAGATTATTTTACGATAAAGTTGTCATGATTTTAACGAAATTAGAATCGGGTTGATAAGATTATTTAAATGGAAAAAAAATTGAGATGTTTATTTTGGGAGATAGAAAAATAAATATCGGGATTGGATCAAATTATAAAGTACTAAGTTAAAAGTCTAGGAAGTACTTGTAATTGGACTCGATATGGGAGAGGCCCAAAAGCCCCTCATGCTAAAGGAAGGGACGACAAATCCTAGTATTATTAACTAGGGTTGTCGCCCCTTATACTTCTAGTTAGACTAGGAGTTCATTTTTTTCTAGTTGAAATAAACTTCTTCAATTCAACAAGAGTTCTACTTTTTCTTACTATGAATAGATTGTATCGATAAGTCTAAATATACGACTTGAAGATATTGTTACTCTGCCCAAAAATAGTGAGAGTTTATTCTCAAGTATTAAATCTATTTTCCATAATAATAATTCTGTCAGTTTCTATTGAGAAGAGATTTTCGTTTTCACTCTAAAACAAAGAAAACTATTTCTAGTTCAGTGTTTGATTCGAATCGTTCAAGCCCACACTCGAAGCAGTTTGTGGTACGAGAATAGTAGAGAAGGTCGTTCGGTTGAAAGCTAGGAACAACAAGGATCCATCTATTCGAAAATACAGGTGCGATTTCGATAAATGGTTTATTGGTATAAATATCACAAACTAGCTTGATTTTCAAAATTTTAATTTTTCTCTATGCAAGAAAATCGTTTTCAAACCAGATTTTTCCCAATAATTAGTAGTAGGAAGGAAATTTGCTAGTTGGAATATTCTTCACGACTATGGTTATCTAGAAAATGGTAAGTTTGGATCTTATAAAGGGGAAACTAGCATGTTGTTGGAGCTAAAGCTATTGATAAGGTCATTTCATGTTTTGTAGACATTGTTAGTCATGGCCCTTTAATTATCATCTCAATTGTGTATGGTAGTAATTTTAGTAATGAAAGAAAGGATTTATGGAACAATTTGCAAGCACTAAATTCTAGGGTTAGGAACAAACCTTGGGTTATTGTAGGAGATTTTAGTTTAATCTAACATCCTAAGGAAGGCTTAAACTTTAATGTTTCCCAATTTATCACTATTGATATGCACGAACTATTAGATTGTCAAAAGAAATTAAAAGTTCTAGATCACTCATTTACTGGCCCCGTATTCAAGAATTGGTACTACATTCTTAAGGAAGTTGGATAAAGTGTTAATCAACTTAACCTGTCACAACTACTTTCTTAGCTCAATAGTGGAGTTCCTTTCTCTAAATGTTTTGAATCACTCTCCAGGGCTAATAAAACTTAAAGTAGTAGTGTTAAGTCCTCCAACTTCCCATATATTTTTCAGTTTCTGGACTAATCACCTTGAATATAGTAAGGTGGTGAAGAAATCCTAGATGGCAATCTAATGCAAAAAAAAAAAAAAAAAAATCAGTAAACTAGAGAGATTGAAGGTAGAGCTAAGAGAATTTAATAGTGTCTTATTTTTTTAAAAAGATTTCTAGTAGATTTTACTAAAAGAAGAAGAAAATGGCTAATATTTAGCTTCTGAAGTTAAACCAACCCACTAGTGATCTATTCAGGCAGAGAAAAAGGTCGTAACAAATTTGCATGCATTGTTAGCTACTAAAGGGAAATTCTTTAGACAAAAAAATCAATGGTATAATGGGTCAAAGAAGGAGATCAAAACACTACCTTTTTTCACAAGCAAGTTTTAATGAATCAAAAAATAAGTACTATCCAAATAATTTATGATGGGGAGGAAAATGGATACTGTAACATCCTGAAAAGGGCCTATGCATTTTCGGTTTAATTGTACAAAATGACATGTCTTATGTATTATGAATGTATTTTGAACATTTTTGGAAACCTGGAAATGTAAGGAAATGTTAAGTTAAAATAGGAAAGTGAACATTTTGGAAACTTGGAAATGTCAAGTTAAAATAGGAAAGTGAACATTTTGGAAACTTGGAAATGTCAAGTTAAATAGGAAAGTGAACATTTTGGAAACTTGGAAATGATAAGTTAAAATAGGAAAGTGAACATTTTTGGAAACCTGAAAATGTAAGGAAATGATTTAGAAATGTTAAGTAAAAAGAGGAAACTAAGGCAAGGTGGCCTTAAGAAAATTAATAGGAGGAATTTGACACAAGAACAGGGCTTGGAAAAGTGGCAAGGAGGCACCACTTAAAGCCCAGTAAACAACGCCACCAGCATGTGTGCAAGCTTAGGTTCGAGCAGCAAGGAGAGCATTTCTGAGAGTGTTTTTGTGTCTGAATTGGGCTTGCGGCCCAATTCGTTATTAAAGCTAAACTAATCATAGGGAGGCGCCACTTAGATGGATAATTTGGGCCTCGTATGGCCACAAGGAGTCCAATAGAATAAGTTTAAATTCGGCTCATCAAGGGAAGGGGGTGGACGGCATCTAGCTAAGACTTTAAGTGATTTTTATTTAATTACTTAAAGAGGAAGCAATGGACGGCAATAGGGACTCTTAAGGGAAGAGTTTAATTCTTCTTAAAACTCGGCTAAATAGGTGGATAAATGATGATTTATTTTAGATTATTTTCAAAGAGATAATTGAGGGATTATTCTTTAATTTTTAATTAAAGAGATAAAGCTATCAAAATAGAAGAGTGATGGCCAAGTAATGGATTCTAAGTTAGTAATTTCGGCTATAAAAGGAAAAGAGGGCCATTCATTCTTTCTTCTAACTCTCTCTCTGCCGAATTCTCTTTAGCAAATATCTCCTTTCTTCATCGTTTTGCCAAGCCGAAAATACACCTTGTGTAGCCGAAACTTCATTACCAAATTGCTGAAACTCTTTTCTCTTCTTCTCTCATAATCTTCCAAAAGTCGAATAGTTTTGAGACTTCAAACAAGGGGTTATCGACTTCTGTATTAAGGGTAAGAACTAGTTATCATTCGAATTTCATCCTTTTTCTTTTAAGATTTGCCGAAATCTAGGAGTAACCCCATTAATATCTTGTTGCCGAAACTTTGAAGAGATCTTTTCGGGATTTGTTTAAGTCAACTACAAGAAGGAGAAATTCTTTTCCCGAAGGTACACCATAGGCCGCGTGTTCCCTAGTTATTCGGTAAATTTCAGGATTTAAAATCCATAAGGTAAGACATGTGAATATTCGGCCAAGGCCTATTTTTGGTGTTTTAGATCTAGTTCATTAATATTTAAAAGCCAAAACTAATCTATTCAAGTAATCTAGTGATTGCCGATTTCAAGAAAGAAGGATACAAAGTTTTCGGCATTTGATTAGACATCAATCGGCAGCAAGGTAAGGATTTAAGTGTACTAATCCTACTAGGATTTGGATTTATGGCCGAATTGCTCTTTACTAAGTATTAAATGATTGATTAAATATAGAGATTTAAGATCTAAGGCATTAGATCAAGCTTTTTGGGATTTCAGCGAATTTGTTAAGCGAATCAGGTGTGTACCCCACACTACTTTTTAATAAGATTTATGGCAATAATTAATATGTGCATGTTTATAAGAATGCGACTATGGCTAAGATACCATGCTATGATACAAAAATACTCAGGTACGTTTCCTACTCCTACTAGGATTATGAATATATGTTATTTTTAACATGTGAAAAGTGATGAGAATGTGAATTAAAGCATGATATGCATGATATGTATGATATGGAGCATATGGGATATTATGAGAAAGGGAAGTGAACGTGGTGACCTAAACGAATGTGGTGACCTAAGACCACGATATCCGAATGTGGTGACCTAAGACCACGATATCCGAATGTGGTGACCTAAGACCATGATATTTGAATGTGGTGACCTAAGACCACGAATTTTATAAGGCGATGAGCACGTCGACTTCAAATGACGCCTTCGATGGTGTGTAGCGGATGGAGGGTTGACTTAGTAGTCCCCACGGTGTGCAGGATGGTACGGGTGATGTGTAGCGGATGATATATAGGTTTGGGTTCGGGTTGCATCATTTTTTTTCTATCATTATATGAACATGTAGGTGATATGATAATGTATGCTGAATTTATTAAATGTTAGTGTTGGTTACACATTGAGTCTGTTTGACTCACCCGTTGGGAACTTTTTCTTCCGGTGACGATCGGTGATGGACCGACCCGTGAAGCTTACGGATGGCCATGCTCAAAGAAGAAATTCATTTTATTCGACTATTTTATTTTAAGTATTTTGAATTTAAAATTTTGGGAATTATTTTGATGTAATAAGGCCATAGTTGAACTACTTTATTATTCTTTTAATTATTATTTTACTAATTTTTATCAATTAAAGATTAAGTAAATTTATTTTAAAACAAACCCTAAACGCTTTGTCACCTAAAGTAAGAGATTTTAATAAAATGAACTTGTTTCCAATTCAAGCCCAACCCAAACCAATCTTTCTTACAAAACACACAAGTTTTTCCTAAGTACAAAAGAAATTTGAATCAGTTTACATCGAGGAACATACCAGATCCGGTCAAGGCTCGTGGGCCGGGTTTGGGGTGTTTCAGATACTTTTAAGAAAATTACTGTGGAAATGGTAAGATTCTTCAAGCAAACCTTAAGTTTAGAGGACCCTAATGTTGTTAGTATACCAGATGAACTAATGAGAGATTTATTGTAGTTCTCAATAGCCAAGGAAATAAAGAATGTTCTAATTGTTGGAAAAAGTCCAGTTTGAAAATAGTTTTCTTGCATAACGGAAAATAAAAATTTTGAAAATCGAGTCGATTTGTGGTATTAATAGCAATAAACCCTAAACTGAATTCACACATATGTTTCCAGCTAGTCGGATCCTTTTCGTTTCTGACTTTCAACCAAATGACCTTCTTCGCTATTCTCGTACCACGAATTGCTTTGAGTGTGGACTCGAACAATTCAAATCAAACACAACAAGAAATAGTCTTCTTTGTTTTCGTGTGAAAATGAAAATCTCTTCTCAATCGAAATCGACAGAATTGTTATTCTGGAAAATATATTTAATACTTGAGAATAAACTCTCACTATTTCTGGGCAGAGTAACAATATCTTCAAGTTGTATATTTAGCCCTACCAATGTCATCTTTTCTTAGGAAGAAGAAGTAGAACTCTTGTTGAATTGAAGAAGTTTATTTCAACTAGAAAAAAAAAACTCCTAGTCTAACTAGAAGTTAGGGGGTGACAACCCTAGTTAATAATACTTGGGTTTATCGTCCCTCTCATTAAACATGAGGGATTTTTGGGTCTCTCTCATATCGGGTCAAATTACAAGTACTTCTTGGACATTTAACCTAGTACTTTATAATTCAATCCATCCCAATATTTGTTTTCTTATTTCTCAAAATAAACATCTCAATATATTTCAATTAAATAATCTTCTCAACCTAATTCTAGTCCCGTTAAAATCATGACAACTTTACCGTAAAAGAATCTATGATAAAAATATATTTAATATTTCTACATTCAATGGTTCACTATGGCCAAATGATTTATTTCCATTTTCGAACTTCATTTAATTCGAGAAACATAAATTCATTTCTAGGTTCATTTTTCATTTTCATTTTCATTTTGGAGAAAACCACATTCATTTCCAAATGATTCTATTTCTCCATTTGCATTTTCATTTTGGAGAAAACTATAATCATTTTCAAATATTTCTCATTTCTCTATATTCACCACTTCTATCCATTTATGTTTAATTGATTCAACATGCAATTCATTTTGAGTTTCGACGAGCTAGCGAAGGGACCAACTAGAAATGCTTTATAATTAAGTTCCAGCTTTTTACCTATTAATTATAAACTTATTTAGTCAGGAAGTCATTCCACTATAGTATCGTGACTAAGCTCTCCCCAACATCATACCATTACAAAAGCAACTCAATTAGTGCTCATCTAATGACCTTGTCATAAGTGTGTTACCCTCATAGGATATCCTTAATCTCTTTGGGATAATATTTTTTCTCCCAATATGATCTTATTTTATCTTATGGTAACCATTACATTTTCCTTCATGAAAATTCAATTACTATCAAATAGTAATCAAGTCATTCATCACAAAAACGAACAACTCATGGCCATGTTTACTTTTCATCAACCATGTAATGCCAATGAGAGGATATCATTTTCCCATGTCTTGGGCTATGAATTCCACTGTTGTGAATAATGCTACAAACTAAAGAAGTCGTATACCCAACGCACCAGCTTTCGGTTCCATATCTATTTGAACTTAGGCTTTTACTTACATCAAAGTATACGAGTCATGCATACATCGTCTCTCATCCACTTAGAATTTAAGTATGTCACACTATGAACGTTACTAATGAATAAATCCATAACTGGATTCAGGGTGTATTCTTCTTGGGTCTAGTTGGATGTACTGTTAGTCCAGTCGGTCACATCTGTGTCTCTATCTTCTGGGAGTCATCCGCTCCGATGCCCAAGAAAAAGCATCTCTCCAATTAGACTTGATAGACAACATATTAGTCTTTAATTAGTTTTTTCATTTCCAATTAGATTGAGGACATGTTTAGGTTCGTCTACTAATATAAGTTGTCTATCTGTATTACAATCTAACCACGTAATATTGCTTAGTATTAGTTTAAACATTAGACAACCAATGAGCAACATTTGCTTTTATTTTTCTTTAAGTGTAAACAACACATGAGAACAATTATACAAAGTATATTGATGTAATTCATAAATAATTTTATGAACCAATCTGTTTGAAAAAATTACAAGTGTACTTAGATGAAAATACTACACTTAGGGTACTAGATCCAATACTAATAGGCTTGATTTTAGTAGAAGAGATAAATAGTACAATCTTCTCCATGCATAGTGATAAAGCACCAAGCCTTAATGGCTATTCAGTTGCCTTTTTTTGGAAGCCATAGAGCATAGTTGGAAAGGATGTTGTAGAAGCAGTTTGTTCTTTCTTTAGCACTAGACAATTGTTAACTACTTTCAACTATATTATTATTGATCTTGTGCTTAAGGTTCTTAATCCAAGCCAAATTTATGATTTTAGGTCCATTTCCTATTGCACCACCTTTTACAAGTGGGTAACAGAAATTTTAACAGATAGGTTGAAAAAGTGTTTGCCATTAATTATCTCTAGTAACTAGAGTGTTTTCATAGAAGGAAAGACCTAATAGACATTGTTATCTTAGCATAAGAACTAGTCAGTGGTTATAGCAAGACCATTACATCCAAATGTGCTTTGGAGGTGGGTTTAAGAAAAGCATTTAACTCTTTAAGTTGGAGTTTTGTTCTCCAAGTGTTGAAAGTGATTGATTCTTGTCAGAAAATGAATTAAAGCACACATAAGAAAGCCTAAGCTTTCAGTAGTTGTTAATGGTGGATTTGTAAGATCTCAAACCGACCTAAATGTTATGACCGTATCGTGAAGATCACATTAGTCACTTACGTGACAAAACTACCATATCATTCGTTGAAACCTTAAGTACTCTCTATTTTTAGAGAAATTGTGATTTACTTTGTTATTTTTGGGAAAATGATTCATTAATTAATCCAATCATTCTTAGGTCAGCTTATTAGCATTAGTGTGATTTATAAACACTTTGCTCATCGTTTCTCTTATAAAAAATTTTGTTATATTTTATAACAGCGGAAAACTTAGTTACTAACCGATTAATCATTAAGTCAAGTATCATGCTCAATCCAATTTCAAAAGTGTGCTAATAAAACCAATTTAATGTGTCAATAATGCATACATGAATCTTGAACATTACCTGAAATGGTTGAAACTATGGGGTGAGCTAACTAGCTCAGTGCGAGTCTAAACAAATAAAAACATTCCAGTAATTATTCCAACAACAATCATCATTTATATCATTGTAACTCAAGCATAGCACAAACCTTATCATCCGAAAGTGTCATGGTCATAACATTATGCATAATGATTTTTCCTACCCAACCATCTACTACACACCACGAGTTCCTCTGAACCCGTCTACCAAACTCCAAACATTGCGAGCCAAGCTCGATATGGTTAAACCACCATTATACGTAATGCAGTTATGCTGCCATTAAAATAAAATGTGATATTATCGAAAATCTCCTCATTACTCCCGGTGCAATGCACTAACAACATACATGCAAACTTAATATGCTGCCATTGCTCCACATAACTCCTCCATCATCCACATAATACCACTCCACTCCATGAACATGTGAAATGTTATTCAAATCTTAAGAAAACACGTTCTTATTACATTATCATTTTAGTAGCATGATTGACATGCCCTCATCATAGCAATCACTTTCAATTAGTAATAACACTTATCAAGTGTTCAAATTTACCATCAGTACGGTGACATTCCAACATGCCAAAGTTCAATATCATTTTAAACATTTTTTTAGTGCATATATGTCAGTATTTCGTTCAATACATTTCATAGCATTTCACCCAAGCACACATGACATACGTTCAACATTTAATCCCATTCTAATACATGTTAAACAGACAATCAACATGCATTACACATTCAAATGATACATATCATATCGTACCAATACCAAACATTCAAGTGTTTAGACAACCATACAACTTTATGACCACGCCATTTAGTTAGGGCTCAAAACGTACCTGATTTGACCACATTAAATCACTTACTTAGCCATGTAAATAAGTTTGACCAGCAAGCTTACATTTATTTAATTACTAAAAAATTTTAGGTTAGAACCCACACCTTAATTTTGCACCACTGTAACATTACTTGCGAAACCCACGATTTCCCTTATGACCTTAAATCAAACCTAAATTAAAATAAAACCTTTATCGAGTTAGTGTGCTGTCAAAACAACCTTAGAACATCCTTTTTATGGGTTCAATCAAATCAACATTTGATTGCAAATCGTGAACCAACTAAAAATTTGACTAAGGCAAGTGCACCTATCAATTAATAGTATAACTTTGGTGAGAAAATATTTCGTTCCCACGAGGACTACAGGTACTAGTAATTACCGCCTTTCTATTATTTAATCGATAAATTCAAGTGATTAATTAAAGACTAAATTTAACTAAATTAATTAACTAACGAACACGATAAAGAACAAAACAGGAAAATAATCTAATAACAACCAAGAAACAAAAAAATACCCATGAAAAAATTCACCTAGATTTCATCTATCACTATCAATCTAAATTATGCAATTTCTTTACTTAGTATGTTGATTCGTAGAAATCCCTAAATTATGCAAATATCTCTTTCAAGAATAAGAGCAACTAACTTTAGGTTGATTAACTGAAATTTATTTCTAATTAAAACCCATATTATCGCATTAACTTGATCTATGGATCCCCCTATTAGATTTGACTCTAATCCGATAGATTTATGTCATCCTATTTCTAAGATTTCATGAAACTCCACTCAATTATGCCAGATCTACTCTTAAATAGGGTTTATTCATCCTTTGATTTAACCACATCAAACATGGATCAGTACCCTAGAAATATTAAACCACGAATTAAGCACATGTAATTAAGAACAAGAAACTAAGTCTTTATTGCGTAAAGTAAAAATCAAACAACAAAATCTATCTTAGGGTTCTCTCCTCTAGGTATTTAAAAAATTAGTTCATGCTTGAAATTAAAAACAACCAAGAAACAGTTTAACCAAAGAAATAAACTGGGAGTCTTCAATATTCAAAAAAAAAAAAATGTTTCAAAGTCGGCTTCAATGGTGTTTTTTGAGTTGTTTTCTTGAGTATTCTATGGCAACTCTCTCCTATCTTCTTAATTTTGTCATATATAGGTCTTAGAATGCTCAAAAAATTCAAAAATCATGTTTTTCCACTGTCCAGAGTGTAAATTCGTGCAATCGACATGGCCTACCACATGGTCGTATGGCTCACACGGTTGTGTAGAAGGGTTAGCCCATGTGGCTCCTGTAACTTGCTCCAATTTTTTGATTTTTGCCCTTTTTTACTCATTTTGCTCCCAAAAGCTCTATTAAGGATAGAAACATGAATTTAAAGGATTAGGAGCATAAATTTCACAATTAACATCGAATAATCACCCCAAAAAAATTAAGAACAAGGTTAATATAAGTTACTTTTAGCACTTATCAAATATCCCCACCTTAAGCGTTTTCTTATCCTCAAGCAAAAATCCTCAATCCACACTCAAGTTAACTTCTCTTAATTTATTGTTTTCACTGATAATTTCTTAGGATAATGTAACACCCCTTACCCGTGTCCAACGCCGTGACAGGGTACGAGGCATTGCCGTACTTAACCTTACTTGAACCTGTATTATCGCGCTATACTTAAGACTTTTCCTTCTTAATCATAACATGCATATTATGGGCCTGCGAGGCCCTAAACACCTATTCGGAAGGTTTTGGAGTTCAACCGAAAACATTTTGCACTTTTTGAAATTTTTTTCCTAGACAGGGGCCACACGCTCGTGTGGTCCAAGGGACACGCCCATGTGCCCCTAAGACATGCCCGTGTTCGTCACCCGTGGTCGACACTGACTTACCCCACACAGCTGAGCACACGCCTTTGTCTATAAGCCGTGTCCATCACACAGCCTAGACATGCCCGTGTCTCCCACCCGTGGAGCTCTCTATTTATGACGTCATCAAACCCTTAATAGCACACAGCTAGGGAACACACCCGTGTGATGGCCCGTGTGACAAATCACATTCTCGTGGGTTGATGCAGGGGACACACGGCCTATTGACACACCCATGGGGCTGATCGTGTGTCACACACGGCAAAGATACATGCCCATGTGTCTTCCCGTGTGGACAATTATAGTCTATTTTCCAAGCCAATTGCCACCTTGAAACATAAACACACTTAATTCATCCCAAGCATTTCAATTATTCCATCGATTGTATAAACTTAAATGCATATCCTCATCATCATAAAAGGTATAAAACTTAGCAAATATCGACCAATTTCTAATGGCCATGTACAAAAAAATGCACAAACTTGTTAACTAACCATTTTCCTTCAATATAATATAACTCAAAGTGGTCAAACTCCTATACATGCCATACTCAAAATAATAAACTTTGCTATACCAAAATAATGGTTGATAGTGTGAACCGAGCTCGACATCCCTCGATCCCCGAACTAGCTTGGCGAAACTACAAGGAAAGAGGGAAAAGAGAGGGGTAAGTATATAGCTTAGTAAGTTTGCATGAAATCTTATGTATCAACATAAATACTCATAACAATTCATTCTTATCATAACACATGAACAATATAAGTATTAAATACGAAAGCATACTTACTCTTACTTACTCTTACCCATCTCATTTCACAATATGATCTCATACTTTGTATTTTACTTATGGTACCTGTATAACTTAGTTACATAATTTAGCACTTTTGCTAAAATAAACATAGCTCACTTCATCAAATTCTTTAACTTAAATAAAACTCTTTATCTATCTTATATAGCTTAACTTGTTATCACCTTTATTTTCTTTGCTCCTTTGTTGCCTTTTTAAACACTTAGCTCTTTCGCCCATTGAATTACTCGGAATAACTGATGATACTCAATCTCATCAAACATGTTCCTCGTTGCCAATGCCATATCCCATATATGGTCTTACATGGAATAGCCTTATATAGCTGATGCCATATCCTAGATATGGTCTTATACGGGATTCCTTAACTTGATATCGATGCCATATCCCAAACATGGTCTTACACGAAATCTTCCTTTGGTGCCAAAGCCATGTCCCAGACATGGTCTTACACGGCGCCTTCCTCAAGTGGTGTCGATGCCATGTCCCAAACATGGTCTTATATGAGACCTCCTTATATGGTGTCGATGCCATGTCCCAGACATGGTCTTATACGAGACCTTCCTTTTTCGATGCTGATGCTATGTCCCAAACATGGTCTTACATAGGATCTACGTTCGGTGCAAATGCCATATCCCAGACATGGTCTTACACGGGGCTTACATTCCTTGATGCTGATGCCATGTCCTGACATGGTCTTACACGAGCTTTCCTTGTCTCATGTTATGACATATGTATCCTCGTTATTCCAAGACTTTAAACGGGACTTTTATTTACTTATACTCGTAGATATCCTTATTAAGGTATTATTACTCTTCTTCAAGGAAATAATGTATATCACATAACATAATAAATAATGTAATGAAAATCCATATAAAACCATAATTTCATACAAACTTACCTCGATACTCAAAATGTGTAGAATTGTGCAATTTAGTCCTCAACTTTGTTTTTGCCTCGGTTTCGATCTGGGCTTCGCGTTTCTTGATCTATAATGACAATTTAACTTGTTTAATATTCACATTGACTAAATTGATTCATAATTCATAAATTTGAAAAATTACAATTTTGCCACTAAGCTTTTACATAATTACACTTTTACTCCTAGGCTCATAAAATGATTTTCATTCAACTTCCTTGTATCTCAAGCATAGCCGAATCATATTTCTACCTATAGCAACCTTAAATTTCTACTATTTTACTCATGTAAAATCACTTAGAAAAAGATGTTTATCATACATCAAACTCTCATATTCTTCCATAAACCATCAAAATATATGCATGTCATACATGGGTAAATTTTTGAACATGAACCCTAGCTCAAAATATAGCTAGAAATAGCTAAATTGAGCTACGAGGATCTAAAAAATACAAAGAACATTAAAAACGGGGCTAGGGTGCACTTACTATCAAGCTTGGAAGATAAAGAAACCCTAGCTATATCTTTCTTGAAATTTTTGGCACCTAGGGGAGAAGATGGACATGATTTTGGCTTTATTTTCCCTTTTTATTCTTTAATTTACCAAATGACAAAAATGCCCTTAATGATCCTTTCTTAAGGTTTTTCCTTCCCATGTCCAATTTTTCCATATTAACAAATAATGGTCTAATTGCTAAATAAGGACCTCTAGTAATTTTTATGATGCTATTTCATACTTAAATCTTCTAGAATCTCATATTTCCTATTTTTTTGCAATTTAGTCCTAATGGACAATTTATTCACTAACTAACAAAAGTCATTCATAAAATTTTCACACAATCATGCAAGCACCTCATAAGCCTTATAAAAATCATTAAAATATATATTTTTCACTTTGAATTCGTGGTCTCGCACCACTATTTTGGCTAGGCCCTAAGTCGGGCTGTTACAGATAATCTACTGATAATCATGAATTGAAAATTCAACTAAAATGACACTAAAAAGCACAGTCAATCTAAGAAAAAAAATTTAAGGCATAAAACATAGGCATCTCCAATATTTCAATAATTACCTGAAATTCAAACTCAACAAGAATTAACATCCTCACTAAGGATTCACTCAAAGCACTCAAAGTGTTTAAGGTTCAAGTAATGTGCATGCAATAGTCAAATAAGAAATGTTATTATTATAGGTTTGCTTGAAAACCAAATCTTCACCACTATAGAATAAGATGACACACCAATCAAGAGGCCTTTACAGGGTTGTAACGGGGCTTAGGTTAAAGGTATGTAAAGGGTTAGAAAAGTTGGTTAGAATTGAGTGTTGAGTTGATAAGTTACCAAACTAGAAAAAATCAGTTGTTGAATTAAAAGAATTTACATCAACAAGAAATAAAGAAATGCAATGAGCTTTTCAACAGAATATGAAACTAATGATTCAAGCTTAGTCAAATTTTTTTACTATTTTCATTTTTATTATTATTATATTTTTTTCTTTGGTTTTTTTCTTCTTTTTTTAATAATAAAAATAAAATTCAACAATACAATGATGAAACATAGTCAGACAACTAACCGAATCGAATTTCAACAAAAAGGGAGTCAATAAGAAGAATCATTTACGACATTAATGTAGCTTCCAGGTTAACATTAACGGGTTAGAAAAAATGTGTTAGGATCAACGGGGTTTACTTGGGGTTAATTTAACGAGTAAGCTGTTTAAAGGTTAGGTAGGTTAAATCTTAAGTGCCTCTATCATCTCAGTATATCAAATCAATAATGTGGTCTCGACATGTATAACCAAGCAAGTTCTAGAATAACAAATCAAGTTGACATACTCACAACCAAAAATAAAATGAGGACGAAATAAAATATATGCTCAATAGGCTCAAAAGCTTAGAAAAAATTATGGTTTTGATGTCAAACTTAAAAATTTAAAACTTCAAGATATGCTTCAATTAAGAAAAAGAACTTATCATGCTTGACTCTCCCTTGTCTTAAAGTATAACTCAAACAATGCACAAAAATCCAAAAATTATTCCAAAACAAAATCAATAAAAACTCTAAATAAAAAAATTTAACTCTAATAGTAGGTGTGAGAAAATTACTTAAACACAAAGAACAATTTAGGGAATTTATCTCTAATGGCAGGTGTGAGAAAATTATTTAAACACAAAAAACAATTCAGGGAATTTGATATCGTATAAACATATAAACAATCTCCCCAGACTTAATATGTACATTGTCCTCAATGTACAAACATATATAAACAAAATAAGCATAATATCATAAGGAAGGGAAAAAACTGAAACTGCCCTAAATTTGGATGACTTTGTTGAAATAGTGAATTCCAGAATCATAAATGAGTCTAAATGAAGTACATTTTTTCAAGAAAACTAAGAAAATAGACAAGAATAAATAAGATAAGGAGATTACAAACTAGAAAAAACAACTAACAAAATAGTAAAAATAACAGTGCATAATAAACGAAAAACAAAACATATAAGTCTGAAAAATAAAATAAAAAACAACTAATAGAAAAATAAAAGTACAACTAAAAATGAAAATTAGAATAAATAAATAGAAAACTAAAGTAAATCAGTTATCAGTGTCCGATGGTAAGTCAGGGTCGCGAGGCGCAACGTCGAGTGGAGAAATATGGAAATGCTTACGTATTCACTACAAATATACCTCAATACCATCATTCTGTGCTGACTACTTCCTGACATGCTCAAAATGTATCTGCTTTAGTCGGTCTATCCGCTCCGTCTGTCACCATTCAAGGAGGTCGATTTGATCAGAGTGTTGTTGCTCAAAATGGTCAATCTGCTCATAAATGTCAACGGGTGTAACAGAATATGTAGCTATGGAGTGGCTCGGAGAGGGAGAAGATAGATTCGGGTCTGCCTATCGAGGAGGATCATCATCCGGGAGCTCCTCGTGCTTATCTTGAGCATCTAGATGGAACAATGTATATTGGTGGGGACCCATGCTAGCGCTATATCATCCTCATGGGACTCATACTCAAAAATTTCTACAGGATCACATGCCCAACTAAAGTGAATAAGGAAGTCTGCTCTGGGGTGTCAAGTAGTCTAAAGTATCTCGCCAGTCGAGTCACTTAAGGGCCCAAATAGATAGGACCCTTCCTACTCCGATCTGACTGGTGGAGACAACAGAGGCTACAAAGTAGGAAACATCAATGGGGTGGCTCATTGTCATACTCCACAAAAAATAGGCATCTGAAGTACCAATGACCTTTGTACTCTCACTCCGACTAGTTAGTGTGTTGGCCAGAATTGCATGAATATAGTGTAGGGTCGGAGGTAAACAAGTTGCCTTAGACTAGCTCAGATTATACTGCACCGCGATCTCAGCAATATCAAACCAAAAAGTAGGGTCGATAGATGGATATGGGATAATGTTGAAAACTCTGAGGTACTCATACATTCCTCGGAATAAAGTCAAAGGGAGGCTCTAAAGCCCATGATGCTTAAATAGCGAGTCATACCTCTGAGTCTGAAAGAGAGAGTGCGACTCATCTCATTGTGAAATTGCCGGTTGAAGAATGAACATCGAACATAACTCCACTGTGAGTTCAATATGTGTAGGCTTTACGATCATGAAAAACTAGTCCAATAGAGCCGTGTCGATTAGGGTTCAAACTCTATTAGCTAAGTGGACCGTCCGTAAGGCCTCCCAGTCGATAAAATGACCCAAACCCAATGGTTGCTCCTTCAAGTGCTGATACTTGTCCTCATGTGGACCCAAGAATAATTGGAGACACGAGTGTCTCGTGACTAGATTTGGATTTAAAGACAAGGTCACACCCAATATGTTCCGCCATTTAGAGGTGCGGACTGTGGCCTTGGTCTTACCTCTAGTATTCTCATAAAGTACCTGAAAAAAAGATAAAAATCTACTACATCAGCATTAATACAAATTAAGAAGGCAAATGTACCAAATACATTATAACCACAATGAACATAATGGCCTAGTCCAATTAACTGCACAACGAACATCAAATCCTAACTAAGACCTAAACCAAAAGACATTGATAAACCGTAAAAGTAACATATTTTAACCCCATATTTAGTATGCTTTTAGGATGATTTAGCCCTGATTTATGTAAAAAGGTGCTTTTAATCCTTTCTTTTCATATTTATACTTAGGAAAGCACCGAGGATGAAAAGAATGAGAAACGGGCTTAAAACGGGCCAATTTGGGCTAAAGAGGAAATCAGCACGGCTTGGACTTTAAGCCACACGGCCGTGCATAGATGGAAACATTCCACACGGTCTAACCAACGATTTACACGGCCGTGTATCATCAAATTACCACACACGGGCGTGTCCAGATATTTACATGGTCGTGTCTAAAATGACTGAATCGAGACACTACCAACCACGATTTACAGCAAGTGTAACATGGCCGTGCCCACATTTAGAGAGAGCAATTTCACTTGGGTTTGGATACTTAGAGCCAAAGAAACACTTTCCAAAGCTTATTGAAATACCAAGTAAGAAGCAGACTTGAATTAGGACACTTAGGGACCAAGTAAAGCATCCTAAGAATCTATATAAACACCCTAAGTGCATCCTAAAAAGGGGGCGGTTAGCTAGGCCAAGGAGCCGAGCCAGAAGGATCACATTTGTGGGAATCACTCGAAGATAGCCAAGTGGATCCATCTCAAGAAGTTGAAATTATACTCAAGACAGCAGATTTCTCCTTCAATTCCTCCAAGGGGTTTTAGGGATTTTCTATGTTTTGTTTTATCTTTTCTCTTGAGATATTTTCTTTATTTGTTATGAACTAAACCATTCGGATACCCGAAGGGGATGAAACCTAGATGAACCTTGTTATTTATTTTCTGAATTATATGATAAATACTTTGTTTGTTCTTAATTATGTTGCTTAATCCAAATATGATGTGCTTAGGTGGAGGAGGAATAGACCCTGCCTAAGAGTAGATCTAGCATAATTAAGCAGAGTTGATCGAGCGCCTAGAGATAGGGTTATAAGATTTTACCGGATTAGGGTGAAACCTAATATGGGAATCCATTGATCGATTTACTGCTATTCTAGGGGGTTATTATAAGTGAATGAGAGTTCCACTAATTAACCTAGGGTTAGACGTTATTTGCCTCGAGAGAGGGTTTAATATAGGTTAAGGAGTCCTACAGATCAAGTTGAGTAAAGAGATCATATGATTTAGTAATAAGTAACAAGTGAAGTCTAGGTGGATTCTTCTTGAGGGTATCGTCGTAATCAATTGAGTTTCTTCGAGTTATTTCCCAATTTGTTCTTTTTGTCTTTGTCCTTAGCTTAGTAGTCGTTAAACTAGATAAAATCAACCAATCACTCCATATTTTAGGCTAAATAATAAAAAGAAAGTGAGTATTAGTACTTTTAGTTCCTTTGGGTTCTATAATCCGGTCTTGCCTAAGCTATACTACTGTTCGATAGGTACACTTGCCTTTAATCATTGTCAGAGTTAGTTTCAAGGTTCGATCTCATTCATTATAAATTTTAAAGCTCTGATTTCAGCGATAAAGTTTTTGGCGCCGTTGCCGGGGAACTAAAATATTAAGAAAGCTCTATTTTTATTACTTTAGCCATTATTTTTATTTTCATTTCACAATTTATTTTATATTATTTTTACAAAATTTTGAATTTTCCCTTTTTCCTAGCAGGTACCTCTAGTTTATGACTAGAAGGAACCCGACAGGACCTCTTGTATACTATAGCGAAATTGAAGCTACTGCTCAGAGAAATCGCAGAGAAATTAGGCGAGTCCTGAATTACATAGAAGAAGAGCTAGAAGATAGATCCAATCCTACTGAAGGGATGGGCGAGAATAATCCACCACGAGATGTGGTGGACGCCCTGCACTATGTATGATTATGCTAAACCTAATTTGACAGAGCGAATCTAGTATTGTTAGGTCGCTATAGTCGCTAATAATTTTGAATTAAAGCCTAATACAAGACAAATGATTCAACAATTTGTTCAATTTGATGGTTTGCAGGACGAAGACCCGAACACTCATATAGCAAATTTTTTAGAGTTCTGTGATACTTTCAAAATAAATGATGTTTCTAATGATGCCATTCATCTTCGATTATTTCCTTTTTCATTAAGGAATAAAGCCAAGCAGTGGTTGAACTCATTACCACGAGGATCAATCACTACATGGGAACAAATGACCGAAATTTTTTTATTAAAATATTTTCCACAGGCCAAAACAGCCAAATTACGGAATGATATTTCTTTCTTTGTGCAGATGGATTTAGAGACATTATATGATGCATGGGAGAGATACAAAGATCTCTTGAGGAGATGTTCACACCATGGATTACCATTATGGCTTCAAGTCTAAACTTTCTACAATGGTGTAAATCCCTCAACGAGACAATTAATTGATTCAGCCATCGGTGAACCTTAAATAATAAAACTCCTGAAGTAGCCTACAAATTCATTGAAGAGATGTCGTTGAATAATTACTAGTGGCAAATTACAAGGATAAAACCGATGAAATCAGTTGAAGTCTACAATATTGATGCAGTAACCATGCTGTCAAATCAGGTAGAGTTGATGAATAAAAAACTTGACAGTTTATGTTTCTGCAGGTACACCCAGTCATGCAATGCAACGAAAGTGGAACTGTGGCAAATCCTAAGTACCCACCCTACCAACCGGACGCAGAAAGCGAACAGATAAACTATACAGGTAATAATTTCAGATCCAATAACAATCCTTATAGTAACACTTACAATCCAGGTTGGAAGAACCACCCAAATTTTTCATGGGGAGGCCAAGGAAATCAAGGAAATCAAAGACAACAACCTCCTTCAAATTTCCAAAATTAGCCCTATCCACAAGAAAAGAAGCCAACCCTCGAAGAGATACTGACAAAATTTTCATCAGACACAAAAAAACGCTTCCAAGAAACTGAGAAAACAATAAAGAACAACGAGCAGCGAATGGGGGAACTTGCGAAGTCAGTCAAGGAAGCCACGAATGTAGTCGAACAACTCGCAAAGCTAATGTTAGAATGACCGCTAGGACGTCTACCAAGTAACACCGAGATTAACCCAAAGGAGAAAATTCAATCCATCTCAGCTCAAGACAGTAAGGGGTTAGATGAACCAAACTCAATACAAGAAAACAAGGTAGACGAAGGTAAGATAGAGGTAACACAAGAAAAGCAAAAATCGGTAATCAAGGAGTACCAACCTCGCATACCTTATCCTGAAGCAATAAAAAGAGATGATTTAGAGGAACAGTTCAGTAAGTTTCTTAAACTCTTAAAGAAAATACATATTAACTTACCTCTTCTTGAAGCTATTTTTTAGATGCCAGACGCGAGGAAATTCTTAAGACAGCTCATAACTAACAAACGCAAATTAGATGAAGAGCACCATATGAAATTAAATGCAGCATGCTCAGCAATGTTACAAAATAGACTACCACGAAAGCTAAAAGATCCAGGGAGTTTTACAATTCCATGTTTAATTGGTAGACTAACGATTAATAATGCGTTAGATGATTTAGGGGCAAGCATAAATGTCATGCCATAGTCATTGTTTAAACGACTAGGTCTAGGGAAGCCCAAACAAACTAGGATGAGTATACAATTAGCGGATAAAACTGCTAGAATTCCTAGGGGCATTATTGAAGATGTTCTTGTCAAAATAGATAAATTTGTTTTCCCAATAGATTTTGTTGTTTTAGATATGGATAAGGATAATACCATCCCCTTAATTTTAGGAAAACCTTTTCTAGCAACTTCCAAGACTAAAATTGACGTTGCAACAGGAGAACTCATACTTTGTGTAGGAGATGAATCAATCAGTCTTCAAGCTCTTGATTCTGCCAGAACAATAATCGATGAAGGTGAGAAAGTGAATACAGATGATAATCAAAGTGTTCAACCTTTATCGCAGGAAACACCACAAAGGCACAACCCTGAGCCGACTCACAGATCCCAAAGCGACAAAGAAGAATCACACAAGAAACAAGACGTTAGGATCAACAATTTAAAAGAGTAGAGGACACAAGTCAAAGAACAACCGGACCCATACGAAGTAACACCAGAGGAACCACCAGAAGAACTCGTAGGAACATCAAATCACTTCAAAATAGGATACAAGGTGCTACTCGTAAAAAGCGATCCTCACATCATCACAATAGACCTGAACATAAGCAAGGAAATTCCTCTTAAGGTACACGATATCTTCCCCATGGAATAGCCGAGGTAAGCAATCCAACATTCGGCACTTTTAAGGTAAACGCTTCTCGACTTAAACCTCATCAAGAAAATAAAATTTTAAGCAAGAGGGAAGATATTCAAACCTTTAAACCTCTCTAAGTTTTCTAATTCGAGGAAAGTCCAGCTTAAGACTATAAATGAGCGCTTCTCGGGAGGCAATCCTAGTACTAACACTATTTACTTTCAAATTTATTTTCAGTTTCTTTCCCTTCCTTCTTTATTTCCTCTTAAACTAAACTGGAAGTGCAGAACTTCAAGGCCACACGGCCTTATACGTGGCCGTGTCCGTGACTGTGTCCGTGACCGTGTGGACCACTAGAACCACCGTACTGACACAATAGAGGCTGTGCGGATCAGTCCCAACCACCCCACGACATCACGAATCCAACCACTCCACCACAAGCACTAGTAAATTGGCATGGCCGTGCTCTATAATTGTGTGAAGCCATTGACTTATCAGACACGGGGCAAACACGCCCATGCCGCCCACCCATGCTAACACACTACCTTTTCAGGAACGGGCGTGGCACTTGGAGAACGAGCGTGGGTGAGCAAACACGCCTAAACACATGGCCGTGTGATGCGACCATGTAATTCAACACACCCTCGGTCCACGGGCATGGGAACGAGCTAGATTTGAGCACCTATTTAAACCCCATAGCCCTCTCCTTTCCTACCAATTTATTTTCTCATTCTTTCCTCCTTCTTCTTTCAAATTTCTCTTATTTCTTTAAGATAGTGTCCAAACTCTTGAGCTACACTAAAATCATGTCGAAGAAGCGTAAGAAGGTAAGCATTTTCTCCCCAAAGGAGACCTCAACATGATTTCATGCCAGCAGCTTCAGCTATTCGACACGCCAAGGATCTCCGAAACCATTTCGGTTCTATTTTTCTTTTCTCTTCTGCTTAATTTAATTCCCATCATCCTAGTTTCTTGGTTTTAGGTTCTAAAGGTTGCTAGGGAATCATGGCACTTCCACCATCACCAACACTCCACAGCCTTAGAAATCACTCCCACTTCGCGAACCATCTATCAATAAGGACTATTCAGTCTATTAGTATTTTATTTTAACTTTAGTTTTCTTCTTAGTCTCATTCTCTTTAATTTTCTTGTCCTTAATTATATTATTAGTATATTCTTAATGTTTCTTTAGATTTCTTGGCTATATCTTCCCAGGCTACCCAATTTCTTCATCTAGCAAAATGTTTTTTGATAGCCACCCCACCGGGCCCAGAGAAAACACCATCACCACCACCAAAGACACCGCCTTCCAAATTGTCCACCATCACGACCACTGCCAACTCCCGGAATCATCCAAAATTCAGGAAGTGTTACTTTTCCCCTTCTCTTTTTATTACATAATTGTTTATCTATCTTGGTACATTGAGGACAATCTACAACTTAAGTGTGGGGGGGTAAAAGTACCTAACTTTTTGCATTATTCTCAAATCTTGAATTTTAGTATTGTCTATAAGTAATCTTCTCATATTATTAATTAGGGTGAAATTTCTAATGATTTATGATTGTTATTGACATGTTTTTGAGTAAGTCAGTGATAATTGTGCATTGATGATTTATACTTGAAGAATACTAGAGAATCAAGCATGATAAGTCTACTTTTCAAAATTCTTTAGGGTGTTAAACTAAATTTGAATATTACCTTGAAATTTGAATTCTATAGGATTGATGTCAATTACCCATAATTTTTTCGAGATTTGAGCCCTATAGAGCATATATTCTTTTTCATGCTCACTTTATTATGAGTGTGTCAACTTTGATCGTTATTCTAGAACTTGCCTTGATTATACATGTCGAGGCCACATTAATGATTTGATATACTGAGATGATAAAGGCACTTAGGTTTTAACCCATTCATTGCACTAAAAAGCTTACCTACATAATTAACCCCTAGTGAACCCATTTGATCCTAACAACCCTTTTTTTTATTGAACTACCTGCTTAATATGAACCCATAACCCTTTGTATTTGTTATCACCATTCTTTTGACTATGCTTCTATCGAGAATTGATTTGATCAGTTGCTGAATTAAGTATTAAAGTTCTCTCTATTATGTTTATTGTTTGGTCTTAAAAAAAAACTAAAGTATATTCAAAGTATTAGTATATGGTTAAAAGAGCTTATGCGTTTAAATTCCAATTGTTGAAGAAGAGCTCATGTTATTAGTTTCAAAGTTTCAATTGATAAAGGTAATTTATCAGGTCAATCTTGATTCTTAACCTTTTAATTTAGCCTTTATCCACACCTTTAACCTAAGCCCCATTACAACCCTATCAAAGGCCTTTTGATTTGTGTATCATCTCATATTACAGTGGTAGAGATTTGATTTTCAGGCAAGTCTATGGGATTAACTTGTCAGGTTTGACTTATGAGTGCTTTTCCTTGATACTTAAACACTTTGAGTGCTTTGAGTGAATCCTTAGTGAGGATGTCAATCCTTGTCAGTTTTGAATTAAAGGTAATCATTTAGATAAGGGGAGACACCTATGTTTTCGTACTACAAAATTCATGACTTATATTATTTCAATCTTTAGGAGTCTTTGAGTTAAATTATCCATGTATAAATTATCGGTGAATTATGATGAGGCATTGTCGATAGGAATTGTGAATTATGGGAAGTTCATTTTAATTGTGAATTGAAAATTTTGCTTGAGGACTAGCAAAAGCTTAAGTGTGGGGGTATTTGATAAACCGTAAAAGTAACATATTTTAACCCCATATTTAGTATGCTTTTAGGATGATTTAGCCCTGATTTATGTAAAAAGGTGCTTTTAATCCTTTCTTTTCATATTTATACTCAGGAAAGCACCCGAGGATGAAAAGAACGAGAAATGGGCTTAAAACGGGCCAATTTGGGCCAAAGAGGAAATCGGCACGGCTTGGACTTTAAGCCACACGGCCGTGCATAGATGGAAACATTCCATACGGTCTAACCAACGATTTACACGGTCGTGTATCATCAAATTACCACACATCAATGTGTCTAGATATTTACACGGTCGTGTCTAAAATGACAGAATCGAGACATGGCCTAACCACGATTTACACGGGCGTGTGACATGGCCGTGCCCCTGTTATGGGAGAGAGCAATTTCACTCGGGTTTGGATACTTAGAGCCAAAGAAACACTTTCCAAAGCTTATTCAAACACCAAGTAAGAAGCAGACTTGAATTAGGACACTTAGGGACCAAGTAAAGCATCCTAAGAATCTATATAAACACCCTAAGTGCATCCTGAAAAGGGGGCGGTTAACTAGGCCAAGGAGCTGAGCTAGAAGGATCACATTCATGGGAGTCACTCGAAGATAGCCAAGTGGATCCATCTCAAGAAGCTAGAATTATACTCAAGACGGCGGATTTCTCCTTCAATTCCTCCAGGGGGTTTTAGGGATTTTTTATGTTTTGTTTTATCTTTTCTCTTGAGATGTTTTCTTTATTTGTTATGAACTAAACCATTCGGATACCCGAAGGGGATGAAACCTAGATGAACCTTGTTATTTATTTTCTGAATTATATGATAAATACTTAGTTTGTTCTTAATTATGTTGCTTAATCCAAATCTGATGTGCTTAGATGGAGGAGGAATAGACCCTGCCTAAGAGTAGATCTAGCATAATTAAGTGGAGTTGATCGAGTGCCTAGAGATGGGGTTACAAGATTTTGCCAGATTAGGGTGAAACCTAATATGGGAATCCATTGATCGATTTACTACTATTCTATGGGGTTATTATAAGTGAATGAGAGTTCCACTAATTAACCTAGGGTTAGGCATTATTCACCTCGAGAGAGGGTTTAATATAGGTTAAGGAGTCCTACGGATCGAGCTGAGTAAAGAGATCATATGATTCAGTAATAAGTAACAAGTGAATTCTAGGTGGATTCTTCCTGAGGGTATCGTCGTAATCAATTGAGTTTCTTCGAGTTATTTCCCAATTTATTCTTTTTGTCTTTGTCTTTAGCTTAGTAGTCATTAAACTAGATAAAATCAACCAATCACTCCATATTTTAGGCTAAATAATAAAAAGAAAGTGAGTATTAGTACTTTTAGTTCCTTTGGGTTCGATAATCCGGTCTTGCCTAAGCTATACTACTGTTCGATAGGTACACTTGCCTTTAATCGTTGTTAGAGTTAGTTTCAAGGTTCGATCTCATTCATTATAAATTTTAAAGCTCTGATTTCAGTGATCAGACATAAAAATGAATCTAATGATAATTCAACCAACACTTAACAAATAAAAAAAGTAATAACCATAGTCATAATCAAAATAAAACGAAGCCTAATAATAATAAAGCTAGCAGTGTTCAAACACAACTATACAAATAATAATAAAAACAATAACAGTAATAATAAAATAACTAAATAACTAAATATAATAACAACAACAACAACAACAACAACAATAATAACAATAATAATAATAATAATAATAATAATAATAATAAGGAAAGGGCCAAATGGTGGTAGGGGTGGATAAACACGATGGCTCGTGCGATGATGGGGACGGGAAAATGGTCAGCTGGTAATGGTATGGTCGACAGAACGGAGGAATAAGGAAAGATAGTTGATGGCGGTGTGAAAGACTATGACGTTGGGTTGAGAAAATGGAGTAAATAAGATGGTGTTGGATTTGGATTCATGTGGGGAAAAGGGGACGGTGGCATGAGGAACTCGATGATTGTGGTGATGGAAAGTGATGGGAGAAGGAAAGGAATCAATGGTGAGTTAGGGAAGGAAAGGGAGTTTTTTTACGGTGATGGCATGGTTGGGGTCTTGAAGGGTAGAACACGATGGCTGATAGTAAATGAGGGGATTTGGCGACGAGAGGGACGAGTAAGAGGGTTGGGGCGAGAAAAGGAAAGAGATGAATGGGGGCGAGGGCGTGAACAACGATCATGAAAGGCCGACAAAAGAGAGGAGAAAAAAAGGAAAAGAAAGGAACGTTGTGGGGATGTGAAAGCTTGAACGATGAGAAGGGACCGACAGCTAGGAGGGAAAGAAATAAAGGAAGTAGAAAAGGTTGAACGGTGACATAAAAAGGGAAGGAGTACGAAAAAAATTAGGGTTTTGGTTTGAAAGGGAGGCACGGTCGTGTGAAAGGCCCATGTTGGCCCACACAATTGTGTTTGGAGACAATGTAAGGGCCCCTAGCCCGTGTGCAACACAAAAAAATGAAAAAATAAGCCCAGTTTCCACACGGCTTTGGGACATGCCCGTGTGTCACAGACGGCCATGTACGATGCTCGTTTGCTTCTCTCACCCTCGTGTGCGAGACCATGTGGGTAACACGGTCTATCACATGCTTGTGTATTAGGCCGTGTGTTTTAGACGTTCAAGTCTTTAGGCCGTGTAATTTATTGATGTCATGTGCGTCGAAATAAAATTGTGAGAAATTAGCTCTAGTATGCGCACGGCCTAGGACACGACCGTGTGTCCAGGCCGTATGGATCAGCCTAGACTGTGTGGACTTTTTTTTTCATTTTTTAAGTAATAAAAAAATAAATGTATTAAATTTTAATATATTTTTATTTTTTTAAAAAAATGAAAGTAAAATAATAAATAAAATAAAAACACTGGGGTTGCCTTCGGAGGAGCACTAATTTAGAGTCTAACCTTGACTTCCCTTTTTAACCTAATAGTTAAGGTAGATATTGGAGTCGAAGCTCCTCTCTTTGTTTATCACTATTACCATCAAAATAAAGTTTCAGACGATGACTGTTTACCTTGAATGTGTCGTAATCAGAGTGTGTTAGCTCAAGGGTTTCATATGGAAATACGTTTTGTACCACAAATGGGTTTGACCCTCTTGACTTAAACTCTAAAGGAAATATTCGTGGATCTGACTTGTCTAGCAGCACTTTGTCCCCAACTTTGAATTGGTTCATTCTTTTTACATGTACATCGTGAAGTTGCTTTGTTACTTCCTTGTGCTTTCTCGGTTTCTCATCCACTTTCATTCGCCATTCATCTAGTTCATCGAGCTGCACCATTCTTTATTCACTTTCCCTTGATTTTTATCACCTTGAAATGTATACTATTCGAACACGTATTCATTAGTGATTTCTTACAAAGAATGTTGAGTCACATGATTACTAACATTAACAGAATAACGAGTATCATCTCACTCACTTGGAACTCTAACAAAATCACGTGCTTGAAGAGTAACCTTTTCATCACCTACACTTACCACAAGTTCACCATTACCCACATCAATAATAGTTCTACCAGTGGCAAAAAAGGGTCGACCTAAGATAATTGGAACTTTAATAGCATCATCCATGTCCAATATAACAAAATCAACAGGGAATATAAATTTATCTACTTTCACAAGTACATCCTCAATAATACCCCTAGGATACCTAATTGATCTATCAGCTAATTGAATACTCATCCTAGTGGGTTTTGGTTCCCTAAGACCATGTTGTTTGAACATTCTATAAGGCATAACATTTAAACTATCCCCAAACCAACCAAAGCTTTTTCAACATTTAAACTACCAATAAGATAAGGAATAGAAAAACTACTTGAATCATTAAGCTTGGTAGGTAGTTTGTTTCGGAGAATGAACAAGAAATTCTCATTGAGCTCCATAGTTGACAACTCGTCTAACTTCCTTTTATTTGTTATCAACTCTTTTAAAAATTTGGTAAACTTTGGCATCTGCGAAAAGGCTTCAACAAAAGGTAAGTTAATATGCAATTTTTTCAAGAGTTCAAGAAATTTACCATATTGTTTGTTTAAGTGGTCTTTCTTCAATACTATCGGATACGGAATTCATGGTTTGTATTCTTTGACCACTGACTTATGCTCTTTCTTGCTATCCTCAACCCTATCATTTTTCTCAATAGCTTCTAGATTTAGCTTCTTTCTAGGCTTGACTAACCCTTCCATGTTTCAAATAGTGATTGCATGGACTTGCTCCTTTGGGTTTAGTTTTAGTGTTACTAGGTAAGGCACCTTGCTATCTTTCCAAAACTAGTTTAGCAAGCTATCCAATCTGATTTTCAAGCCTTTGAATCAATGCTTTCCAATTTTTAGAGCTATCTTAGTGTTCTAAAATCTAGTTTCAGACACGAAAATAAATTTAGCTAACATCTCCTCAAGATCTGGTTTCTTTTCTTGCTGATAAGGTTGTTGAAAACCCAGAGGTGGTTGTGACCTTTGATTACCTTGACCACCCCAAGAGAAATTTGGATGATTCCTCCATCCTGGATTATAATTATTGTTATAGGGGTTGTTCTAAGGTCTAGAATTGTTACCCATAAAATTGAGTTACTCGTGCTCCATGTTAGAATTGAAGGGTAAACATTCTGGATTGATTATCCTCGCTCCAATCGCATCACATTGCATTTCCAAATTCATCTATTTATTGTAACTCAAACTATCAATCTTTTTACTCAGTGCTTCTACATGACTTGCCAACATAACAATTGCATCCATATTAAAAACATTGCTGTCTTGATCGGTTTTGTTCTCATGACTTACTACTGATAGTTATTCAGTGTCATCTCCTCAATAAACTCTTGTGCTTCCTTTGGTGTTCTATTATTCAATATTTTGCTAGTTGTTGCATCAATCATCAGTCTAGTCGAGGGATTCAAACCATTATAAATTTTTTAAACTTGTAAACACAAAGGTAACCCATGATGAGGGCACCTTCTCAAAAGATTCTTAATCTCTCTCATGCATCATACAATTTCTCCAACTCAATTTGAGCAAAGGAAGAGATGTCATTCCTCAACTTAGCTATTTTGGCCGGTAGAAAGTACTTCATTAAAAACTTAACAATCATTTGTGCCCAAGTAGTGATAGAACCCTGTGGAAGTGATTTCAACCACTATTTTACCTTGCTCTTCAAAGAGAATGGGAACAACCGTAAGCATATGGCATCATCAGTAATGCCATTGATCTTGAATGTGTCATAGATCTCTAGAAAGTTAGCCAAATGAGCATTCAGATCTTCATCTTGCAAGCCATCAAACTGAACATATTGTTGCACCATCTGAATTATGTTCGGTTTGATCTCAAAATTATTCTCAACAACTGTCAGTATGACAATACTCAATTCAGCCTCAATCATTGTAGACTTAACATAATCATATGTAGTTCGAGGAGTAGGATGTTCAGGAGCTTGCTGATTGTTTTGATTATTTTCCATATCCACGATAATATCTTTTTGCTCTTGATCGTCTATTAAAATCTATTAATCTTGCCTTATTTTTCTAACTTCTTTTCGATTTCTGTGAGCGGTTCTTTCAACCTCACTATAAAATTTATTAGTTCTAACGGGCTACCTCTAGTCATAAACCAAAGAACCTGTAAGAATCAAACAAAAGAAAAATTAAAATGTAAAAATTAAATTAAAAACAAAAATATTAAAATAAGAATAAAAATGGCTAAATTAATAGAAATAAAGTTTTCCTAATATTCTACTCCCCGACAACGTCGCCAAAAATTTGATTGCAAATCGTGACCAACTAAAAATTTGACGCACCTTCAATTAATAGTATAGCTACAATGAGAAAAGATATCATTCCCACGAGGACTACAAGTACTAGTAATTACCGTCTTTCTATTATTTAACCGATAAATTCAAGTGATTAATTAAAGACTAAATTTAGCTAAATTAATTAACTAACGAACGCGACAAAGAACAAAATAGGAAAATAATCGAATAGTAACCAAGAGGCGAAACAGTACCCAAGAAATAATTCACATAGATTTCATCTGTCGCTATCAATCTAAATTATGCCATTTCTTTACATAGTATCTTGATCCGTAGAAATCCCTAAATTATGCAAATATCTCTTTTGAGAATAAGAGCAACTAACTCTAGGTCGATTAATTAAAATTTATTTCTAATTAAAAACTCTATTATCGTATTAACTTGATCTATGGATCCCCCTATTAGATTTAACTCTAATCTGGTAGATTTATGTCGTCCTATTTATAGGATTGCATGCAACTCCATTCAGTTACGCTAGATCTACTCTTAAACAGGGTCTATTCCTCCTATGATTTAAACACATCAAACATGGATCAATACGCTAAAAATATTAACCCATGAATTAAGCACACATATAAAGAATAAGAAACTAAGTTTTATTGCATAAAATAAAAATTAAATGACATAATCCATCTTAGGGTTCATCTCCCCTAAGTAATTAGAAAATTAGTTCATGCTTGAAAATAAAAACAACCAAGAAACAATATAAATGAAATAACTAAAGAAACTCATGATAATCTCCTAAGATATCAACTAGAAGTCTTCAGTCTTGACGGAAATTTGCTTTATAGTAGGCTTCAATGGTGTTTTCGAGTTGTTTTCTTATTTTTGTCATATATAGGTCTTGGAATGCCAAAAAAACCTAAAAATTACATTTTTCTGCCTGTCCAGAGTGCAAATCTACGCAATCGACATGGCCTACTGCATGGCCATGTGGCATGTAACAGCCCGATTTTAGCTAAATCAGAACAGTGGTTTCAAAACCACAAATCCAATGTTATAAAATTATTTTAATATTATTTTCGGTATTTATAGCATGTTATTTGATATGTGTGAAAATTTCGTGAGCTAATTTTATCAATTGGGTGGTTAATTCAATAAAAATGACTAAATTGTTTAAAGTGAAAAAGTGATGTTCTAATAGTTAAAGGTATTAAATAGCTATAGAACCTTAATGTTAAGGCCCTTATGTTGTAATTAGTCCATTAAATTGGTGAGTGGACATTTATGGACATGTTATAAATAGTTTTAAAGGTTATTTATTAAAGGTTAATATAGTAATTATAGAATAACTTAAGTTAAAAATGATGAAAACACTTTGTCTTCATCTTCATAAAACACCACAACCAAAATTAAGGCTTGTAAAACACCATTTAAGAGCTTGGAACATTCGGCTATGGTGTTTTGAACATGTAAGTCTATTTTTAGCTTCGTTTTTAATGATTTCTATGTTTTTGTAATCATTGTAGCTCAATCTAGCTAGCCCGTACCTTTAATTTAGAAACTGTTAAAGACTTTGAGAGTTTCCATTGTTGAATATATGTGTTCTTTGATGTTTAATGTTGAAATATGAAAGCTTGATGAGAGTTTTACATGTAAGGTTAAGTGATTTTTGATGAAAATGCATAATAGGGATTAAGTTAAGAAAATGTGAAAATGTGGTTAAATATGTGAATAAATGAAAAATGTGGGTTGATATGTGTATTAGGGAAATTTGGCTAGCATATGATTGGATGAAATTGCATCAATTCGTGATATTGTGTAATAAGGACTAAATTGTAAAAGTTGTGAAATACTTGGGGCAAAAGTGTAAAAGTGCTTTAAAGTGTGATATGGACTAAATTGAAAGAATATGTGATTGAATAAGTTAATTTTATTCATTTAGATCAAGAAAGAAAGAATTCAGATTTAGATCGTGGGAAAAGCAAGGTTATCGAGTAGTCAACCCGATCCGTCAATTCTGAATACGAGGTAAGTTCGTATGTGATGAATACATTATAAATGTATGTTAAAATGCTTTAATATTGCATAAATTGTTAAAACAGGATTATGGATAATGTATGAATTGTGAAAATGACTTTATAGATGCATTCGATGATAGAAACGAAAAGTGTGAAAGCCCGGTTGAACCTTAAGAATAATTTTGGATACTATTGACATGTTAATAAGTGATACGTTGAGTTGGCTTTGGGCCATGATATTAGCACTTCGGGTGCGTATTTTACCAATTTAGATTCGGGCCATGCATATCGGATGATTTGGCATTGGGCCATGATAATAGTTCTTTGGATAAGTTACCTTGATTTGGCTACGGGCCATGGTTTAGGTACTTATCGTACTAGACTCCTGAGTATTCGATTTCTATTTCGAATGGTTCAATGGGTAAACAAATAATGTGGTTGAGAAAGAAGTTAGTACGAGGTGATACAGGTATGTACAGAACCTATTCGAGTATTAAATAGTAAAAGTTTGATAAGTTTGTATTTGATCATGTTTTGAGACATGAGAAAGGTTTGTAGTTAATGTGTATATGGTTTTTCATGTGTAATTGGTTGATTTGCATTTATTCGATGAAATAAGTTATTCACATACGAGCTTACTAAGCTATGAAGCTTACTTCGTGTTATTTTTCTATGTTTTATAGTGAATCAAGGCTAGCTTCGATCCGGGAGTCGTCAGAAACATCATCATACTATCAAACATCTAAGTTGGTACTTTTGAATTATACATTTATGGTATATGCCATGTATAGGCTAGATGTGGTATTTTGGTTGTGATCATAGCCATGAGATTTGGCTTGTAAATGATGTTAATATTGATGTGTGTTTGGTTATTAGAAATGGTTGTTAATGACTTTTGTAAGATGTTTATAACGCCTTGTGAGATGGAGTATTTTGGCATGGTTGTAACCAAGACATTATGGAAGTTAAAATTGTTATTTGAATTATTGTTGACGAAAGCTTGAGAAAGGTTTTAATATGACATGAACTTATATGTCAAATTGGTAGTTAAATAGTATAAGTTTTATTGTAACCAAGATCATGTTGTTTTGGTTTATATTTGAATAAGTGAAATGGTTGTATTTTTATAGCATGAATTGGGATTGATTTAATTTGACTGCCCTTTGTGTATGGAAATGGTACTGTTTTGCCTTGTGTAGGTACATTGATGTTGGGGTGGAAAATTGGCCTTGCAAATGACCTATTTTTTTCCAAACGGGCAGAGACACGGGCATGTGTCTCAGTCATGTGTGTCCCCTGGTGTTGAAATTCAATTGAAATTAGTATGCTCCACATAGTCTCACACACGGGCGTGTGACTGGCCGTGTGGTACAAGTCAGTATACCCCCTAATTGGCAATGGCCTAGCACACGAGCTTGTGACTTGGCCGTGTTGCATAAGTCAGTATACCGTACAGGTTTGGCATGGCCTAGCACATGGCCTGGCACACGGGCGTGTGTGGCCACTTCCAAGGGCATACGGGCTAGACACACGGGCATGTGGTTGGCCGTGTGACCCAAGTCAGTATGTATGCCCTATTTCCACACGGCCTGAGACACGGGCGTGTCTAGAGCCGTGTGGGCGTATGACCCCTGTATGGTTGAAATTTTTCTAAGTTTTCAAAATTTTTTGTATGTTATCGGTTTAGTCTTGAACCACTTCTAAAGTATGTTTAAGGCCTCGTAGGCCCTTATAAGGGACAATGTGTTTGTGATTAAATGGTATTTGAATATGAATACATAAACGTATGAGTTATGTATGTTAAATGATGTGTATTGATCGGTAATACTTCGTAACCCTACTTTGACAATAGATATGGGTTGGATGTGTTACATTTTTTTAGTATTAGAGCTACGGTTTAGTCGATTCTAAGACTAACGTAACGTATGTGAGAGTCTAGCCATACATGCCATATATACTCTACGATAGTGTGATGATTCCTTACAGCTTAAATTGTGTTTTCGTATAGTAATGGATCCTGAATGAGCTATAGCTGATGATGTAGAGAGTAATGCACTGCTTGCTCCTGCTCAAGGGAGAGCGCCATCTGATTTTAGGCCTGTAACGAGTAGCCACGAGGGAGAGGCTAAACAAGCCTTTTTCCAAATAATGAACGAGTGGTTCATAGAGTTTGTTCGAACGAATCTAGCTGCTCAACAACCTCCACCCCCATCTATTCCTCAAAAAATCCCTGTTGTACCTCAAGTTATAAATCCAATACGATTAAACAAGCCGCAAAATAGATAAGATTCGTAAATATGAGGCTGAATAGTTCCGGGCAACTATTGATGATTATACTAAGAGAGCTGAGTTCTGGCTCGAAAATACAATTCTAGTGTTCGATGAATTGTCTTGTACTCCTGATGAATGTATTAAATGTGATGTATCTTTGCTGAGAGACACCACATATCAATGGTGGAACACGTTGGTATCTGTGGTTCTAAAAGAACGGGTTAGTTGGAAGTTCTTTCAATTCAAATTTTGAAAGAAATACATTAGTCAAAGATTTCTCGATCAAAAGCACAAAGAGTTTCTAGAATTAAGACAAGTTCGAATGACTGTAATCGAGTCTGAAAGAGAATTTGTACGATTGAGTAAGTATGCCAGGGAGTATTTTTCTACTGAAGAGATTATGTGTAAGCGGTTCATTGACGGGTTGAATGAAGATATAAAACTACTAGTCAAAATTCTAGAGTTGAAAGAATTTGTCATTGTGGTTTAAAGGGCTTGTAAAGCCGAGGATCTTAGCAAAGAAAAAACAAAAGCAAATTCAGAAGCTAGAGACTCGAGAAAAAGATCGATGAGTAAGCCGTATCAATCTTCATCAAAGAAATCCAGAGATTTGTACGGTCGCTCAAATGCTTCAAACGAATATTCAAACATAGATCGTAGGAATAATACTCAGGTTCTAAAGCTCAAGCTACATCAGTATCGAGTGTTGGAAGTGTGAGATACAACAAACCCGAGTGTCAGCAGTATGGGAGACGACATTTTGGAGAATGCTGGAGTAAAAGTAATACAGCTTGTTACAAATGTGGTTCACTAGATTACTTCATCCAAGATTGCCTTGAGCTGGATGAGAAAGATAAAGTCCAGAATGTGAGACCAAGTAACACTTCGAATAGAGGTAGGCCACCTAGAATTGCTGGAAATGTAAGTGGTAGTAGAGGGGGGACAAATGATTCATCTGTGAGATCCGAGGCCAGAGCACCTGCTAGAGCCTACGCTATTCACGCTCGTGAAGAAGCATCATCTCCAGATGTTATCACCAGTACTTTCAGTCTCTATGATACTAATGTGATTGCCTTGACACGCCCGTGTAAATCATGGTCCAGCCCGTGTCTCCATCCTGTCGATTTAGGCACGGCTATGACATGCCCATGCAATATCTAGGTAGAGGCCGTGCTTCAGGTCTGCCAATTGGGGCACGGCCGTGTACATCGGGGTCAGGCTGTATTAGGGTTTTTGTCGAGGAGGCACGATCGTGTAAATCAGGGTGTGACCGTGTGCAATCTAAATATTGGGGCACGACCGTGTGGCATGAAGTCCAGGCCGTGCCGACTTCTTGGGTTGGCCCACTTTGGTCCATTTTAAACCCGTTTTGCGTCCTTTTTATCCTTGGGTGCTTTCCTGAGTATAAGACATGAAAAGAAAGGATTAAGAGCACCTTTTTACATAAATTAAGGATAAATTCATCCAAAAGCATACTAAATGTGGGATTAAAATATGTTACTTTTACAGTTTATCAAATACCCCAACACTTAAGCTTTTGCTTGTCCTCAAGCAAAATTCTCAACTTACAATTAAAATGAACTTTCCAAAATTCATAATTCCCATTGACAATGCCTCATCATAATTCATAGATAATTTATACATGGATCATTTAGCTTGAAGTGCCCTAAAGATTCAAACGAGATAAGTCATGATTTTGTAGCATGAAAACATAGGTGTCTCCCCTTATTTAAATAATTATCTTTGATTCAAAACCGACAAGGATTGACATCCTCACTAAAGATTCACTCAAAGAAGTCAAAGTGTTTAAAGATCAAGAAAAAGCGCTCAAAAGTCGAACCTGAAAAGTTAATCCCATAGGCTTGCCTAAAAATCAAATCGCCACCACTGTATATGAGATAATAAACAGATCAAAAGGTCTTTATTAGGGTTGTAACGGGGCTTGGGTTAAAAGGTGTGGATAAAGGCTGAATTAGAGGGTTAAAATCAAGATTGAATTGACTAATTACCTAATCTAAAAATAATGAACTAAATATGAATATTTACATCGAATGAAAAGTAATAATACCACTATTGATAATTACTCTATAATAAAGAGTATTTTCTTCACTTTAAAATTTGATAATACTTTAATACGAGCTTTTTCTTCAACAATTGGAGTTTAATTGCTCTAAGCTCTTTTATTGAATAAACTTGGATTTTTTTAAGAACAAACTAAGAAAAACTTAATAGAAGGAACTTTGATAATTGAAATAACCTAATTTGGCAATTGATCAAGTCAATTCTCGATAGAGGGGTAGTCAAAAGAATGTTGATAACAAATACAAAGGGATTTTGGGATAATATTAGTGGGTGAGTCAATAAAAAGGTTGTTAGGATTCAACGGGGTTCACTAGGAGTTATTTATGTAGGTAGGCTTTTTAGTGGAGTGAACGGGTTAAAACCTAGGTGCCTTTATCATCTCAGTATATCAAATCATTATTGTGGTCTCGACATGCATAAACGAGGCAAGTTCTAGAATAACAGTTCAAAGTTGACACACTCAATATCAATAAAAGTGAGCATGAAAAATAATATATGCTCTATAAGGCTCAATATCTCACAAAAATTATGGGTGTTTTTGACATCAAACCCTATAGATTTCAAATTTCAAAGTAATACTTATATTTAGTTCAACAGCCAATCAATTTTTATTTTTAAAAAATAGACTTATCATGCTTGATTCTCTAGTATCCTTCAAATTTAATCATCAATGCACAATTAACTATGATTTGTTCTAAAACATATCAATAAAAATCATAAATCATAGAAATTTCATCCTAATTAATAATATGAGAAAAATACTTAAGATCAAGACTAATTTCGTGGTTTTGAGAATTATGCAAAAGTTAGGCACTATTACCCCCACACTTAAGATGTACATTGTCCTCAATGTACAAAGATAGATAATGAAATTTATGTGCCAAATCAAAAAGATAAGTGGGGAAAGTAGTACTCCCTGAAATTTGGATGATCCTGGGCGTCTTTGGTGGTGGTGATGGTGTTTTCTATTGGCCCGGTGGAGTGGCTACCGAGAAGCAATTTGCTAGATGAAGAAATTGGGTAGTCTGTGAAAATATGGCCAAGAGATCTCGAAGGCTGTGGTGTGTGATTCCCTAGCAGCCTTTAGATCCTAAAACCATGAAACTACTATGAAATAAATTAAATTAAGCAGAAAAGAAGTATAGATAAGGAAAATAAAGGAGACGAGAAAAGAAAAATAGAACCAAAAAAGGTTCCGAGACCCTTGGCATGTTAATTAAGTGAAGCTGCCGGCATGAACTCATGTTGAGGTCTCCTCTAAGGAGATGATGCTTACGTTTCTTCGGCATGATCTTTGTGTTGCTCAAGTGTCATGGATCTTTTCTATGAATAGGAAGAAAAATTTGAAAGAAGAGAAGGAAGAAGGAATGTGGGAGAGAAGGGAAGGCTGTGGGGATTTAAATAAAATTTCAAATCTGGCTTGTTCCCATGCCCGTGTGCTGAGGGTGTGTCCATTCACATGGCTGCCTAGCACGACCGTGGCTAATGGCGTGTTGCTTCTTACATGCCCGTTTCTTAGTCAGCCATGCCCATTTCGAGAATGTCAGTAGCTTCACACGGTTCATAGGCACGCCCGTGTTGTTCTTGTCGATACCCATGCTTTAGGGTTGTTGGGCTCATGACGTCGGGGAGTGGTTGGACTGACTTGCACGGCCCTACTCCTGTCAGTGTGGTGATTTCGGTGGTCCACACGGCCACAGACACGGCCGTGTGTAAGGCCGTGTGGTCTGGAAATCTGTACTTTTGTGTTAGTTTCCAACTAAATACTTAGGAAAGAAAGATGGAAAGAAAAGAAACTGAAAACAAATTTGAAAATAAAAAGTGTTAACGTTCGGGTTGCCTCCCGAGAAGTGCTCGTTTATAGTCTTAAGCTAGACTGTCCTCATGTTTGAAAATTTTAGGGAGGTTTAAAGGTTTGAATATCTTCCCTCATGCTTGCGATTTTATTTTCATGACAAAGTTGGAGTCGAGAAGCATTTACGTTGAATTTATTGAATTTTGGGTTACTTACCTCGACTGTGTTGTGGGGGAAGATTTCGTGTACCTTGGGAAGAATTTCTCCCTTTGCCCTCAAGTCTGTTGAAGTGATGTGAAGATCGGCTTTGTCTAACAGCACTTGGTCTCCTATTTTAAAGTGATTGGATGTTCCTATGAGCTCTTCTGGTGGTTCCTTAGGTTTTACTTCGTGTGGATCCGGCTTTTCTTTGGTGTATATCTTCTGCTCTTCTAAATTGTTGATCGTATGCTTCTGTGTTGGCTCAGTTTTGATGCTTCGTGATGTTTCCTGCGGTGGAGGTTGAATAATTTGATTATCTATTGAAACGAATTTCTTACCTTCATCTTACGTGGTTCGGCCGAGTCGAGAGCTTGAAGATTGGTGATTCATCTCCTACATGAAGTATGAGTTCTCTGTGGCAACATCAATTTTAGTCTTGGCGATTGCAAGAAAAGGTCTTCCTTAAATTAAAGGGATTGAATTTTCCTCATCCATGTCTAAAACAACAAAATCTACTGGGAAAACAAATTTATCGATTTTGACTAAAACATCTTCAATAATGCCCCTAGGGATTCTAACAGTTTTATCAGCTAGTTGAATACTCATCCTAGTTTGTTTGGGCTTCCCTAGACCTAGTCGTTTAAACAGTGCATAAGGCATAACATTTATACTTACCTCTAAATCAGCTAACGCATTATCAATAGTCAAACTACCAATTAAGCATGGAATCGTAAAACTCCCTGGATCTTTTAGTTTTTGTGGTTGCCTGTTCTGTAGCATTGCTGAGCATGTTGCGTTTAATTCCACAAGGTGCTCTTCATCTATTTTGTGTTTGTTCGTCAAGAGCTTGCTTAAGAATTTCCTTGCATCGGGCATCTGAAAAAGAGCTTCAAGAAGAGGTAAGTTAATATGTAATTTCTTCAAGAGTTTTAGAAACTTACCTAATTGTTCCTCTGAATCTTCTTTTTTCAATGCTTCGGGATAAGGTATGCGAGGTTGATATTCTTTGATTATCGATTTTATCTTTTCTTGAGCTACCTCAGTCTTATCCTTCTTTTCTTGCGCTGATGTGGGTCTATCTACTTCTGTACCCTCTTGAGTTGTAATGGCTTGGATTTTCTCTTTTGGGTTTATTTCTATGTTGCTTGGTAGACGTCCTTGTTGGCGTTCAGAAATTAGCTTTGTGAGGTGTCCCACTGACCTAGTAAGTTCTCCAACTTGATTCTCGACTCCTTTCATCGACTTCTATTGTTCATCAAGGTTTGTATCAGTCTTTTGAAGACGAGATTCTGTGGCTGCCATGAATTTTGTCAGCATCTCTTCAAGGCTTGATTTTTTTTCCTGTGGGTAGGGCTGATTTTGATAATTTGGAGGAGGTTGCTGCCTTTGAATTCCTTTATTTCCTTGTCCTCCCCACGAAAAATTTGGGTGGTTCCTCCAACCTGGGTTATAAGTATTACTATAAGGATTATTATTGGATTTGAAATTGTTACCTATATAGTTTGTGCGCTTTCGTTTTACGCTCCGGTTGGTAAGGTGGGTACTCAACATTCGCCACATTCCGTTTGCTTCGCATTTCATTCTTGGATGTACTGAAAGAACATAAATTATCAAGCTTTTTATGTAATGCATCGAATCAACCCTAATCGAAAAGGTGGTTTGGGACCACAAATCCAAGCCCGAGATTTAGTGTTTATTATATATGTATTTATATGTGTGAAAGTTTCAGTGAAAAATTTTATCGTTTAAGTGTCGAATTTGATAAAAGGACTTAATCGCATAAAAAGTAAAAGTAGCCAACTAAAGTGAAATGTGTTAAATTGAGCATGGCTTTTTAATGTGAGGTATTAAAAGGGCAAATAGCCCATTTTAAGGTTAATGGCCGGCCACCTTGGTTGCATGTAATAGTGTTTGGATTATTATAATGTATATTATTACATTATATGTAAAATAATTAATAAATATATGTTAAGAAAACAATAAAATAAAAGCCATTCATTTTGTTCATCTTTGGCGAAAGAAACACAAAAGAAAAGGGAGAAAAGCCTTTGAACATTCGGCATTATTCAAGCAAAATTAGGTAAGAAATCTAGCTCGGTTTTGTTAATTTTTACGTTTTTGAGATCGTTGCTTAGTATATTACCAGACCCATGCTAGAATTTCTAAGATTAGTGTGTACATAAGAATCGGCCATGGATGAATTCTTGAGGTTATGATGTTTAATGATGTTAGATGAAAGGTATGTTAAAAATTAGTATATTATGTGTTGGAAGTTTTGGTGAAATTGTGTTTTAGGGCCAATTTGTAAAAATAAAATTTTAGAGGGCTTGATTACAAAATAAATGAAAGAAATGGACTTGTATAGTCCTTATACACATTCGCCTTTAAAGAGTATGGGGTAATTTGATGTATTTTGAGTTTTATGCAAATAGGACTAAATTGTAAAGTTGTGAAATACTAGGGTAAAATAGTAATTTGCCCATTTATGTGCTTAGGGTCTAAATTGAGATGAATTGTGCTTGAATAAGCTAAATTTAATGTGTTTTAGATCAAGAGCAAAGAAAAAGCGAGTTAGATTGGGGAAAGCGAAGGTTCTCGAATAAGCGGATTCGCACTACCTATCGACAATAGAGGTAAGTCCTAAGTTGAAATTTGTTAAAGAATTATTCAAGAACTCATTAAATGATAATGTTTGATAAATTTTTATATATAATCATGTTATAGCCGAATGTATAAATGTATATGAGATTGATTTCATAAATTTGATAATATGAAATGAATAAGTGTATCAATGTGAATTGTGGAATTGAACAATGAAGTAATGATTTATTTGTTTAAGATGAATAAGTTAGTTGATTTGGATATGTAATATAGATATGAGGTGTGTGTGGAATGATTGATTATATTGATGTGTTGGGCTTAGTGCCTAGCGAAAGTGCTTATACCGGTGATATATTCGGGCTTAGTGCCTAGCGTGCTTCGTCTGCGGTGATATATTCGGGCTTATTGCCTAGAGCTTCGTCTTCGATGATATATTCGAGCTTAGTGCCTAGCGAGCTTCGTCTTGGGTGATATATTCGGGCTTAGTGCCTAGCGAGCTTCGTCTTGGTGATATATTCGGGCTTATTGCCTAGCGAGCTTCGTCTTTGGTGATATATTAGGGCTTAGTGCCTAGCGAGCTTTATCGTGATATGCTATAAGAGGAAGTTCGAACATCAAACAAGGTGAAATGTTTATATAGGGTTATGTGGTAAAGGTTCGGTAAGAACTAACCCACCATTTAGTAAGGAATGAAGTGAACAAAATAATTCTTAAAGTATAGTTAAAGATCGGTGATGTGTGTGATATAAGTGCTTGTTCTTGTGTATAAATAGAAATAGAAGATCGATGCCTAGATTGGTTTTCGATGTTATAGTAATGATATTTAAGTAAAGAGTATTACTATTATACAATGCTCTATATTTTATATAATGAAATAATTATGTGTTATAATATATGCTCATTATATTTAAGTATGCTTGGGACTTACTAAGCTAGTAAACTTCTTTGTGTGTATCTTTGTTTATCTTTGTTTTATAGATTTTGGTTTGAACTACGGGCTCGAAGGATCATCCGTGAAGTCAACCACACTATCGACTTTCTTTTGGTATTGAAAACTTAGTTTGTTATTTAAAAAGGGCATGTATAGGCTAGATTAAATCATTATAACTAATGTTTTGTAATAGTTTAAATATGCTAGCTATGCGAAAATGGCTATCTAATTTGAATAACTTGTTTCGTGTTTTGATGATATTGTTTGCTCATGCCATGAACTATTATTTATGCTTGATAATGATTTAAACATGTGTGAGAGTGGCATTATTGTTTATGCATGTTAGATTATGATAAGAAAGACTTATTAATTGGTTCATGTTAATGAGCTTAATATTTGGTATATACATTGATAATGTTTGGATTATGATTCAGCTATGAGAAATGGCAAATGATAGTTTTGGTTTAAGTATGTTTGGTTAGCTTTATTGGATAGTTAAAAGTGCCAAGTTGATGTTAATAATAATATGGACATGCGCACATGTGTGGTTGTAATATTTGGTTCATTTTGATATGCATATGACCTTGATTATGGTGTGGCTGAATCAATGATTAGTAATAAGATGAAAAAAAAAATAAAGTTTAGGTATACTAATGTACTTGCGAATTAGGAGTATATTTAAATGTTATTTGTGTTCAAATGTTAGATGTGGATTTTATTTTAAGGTATAATGCGCATATATATATATATATATAAACACCAATAGTATATTTGGCCATATTGTAAGGTTACAAAAATCGCATATGTGATTGCATAATAATTGATGTAATATGGTTTGAATGTTTTGATTTTGTGTTTGTGTAGTAGCAATGAATTGATAGGTTCGATATTCAATATATAAATAGATATATTGACATACATGTGATGTATGAAGTGAAATCATATATATATATGTATATGCTGCAATATGTTTTAAGTATACAATCGCCATTGATATTTGAGTCATAGGTATTAAGTATATGAACATGGTTTTGTGGCATATTAGTTAATTCGAGTATGTGGATATGTATAGATGATTTTAATATGGTTGAAATTTTAAAGTATAGTTTGCATATGTATTATAAGTAACTAAGCATGATTAACTTTATCTAGTTGTGTGTTTCATATGTGCAAATTTAACTAATATGATTTAGTGGATAATTGCTATTGGATTTAGAAGTTATATCGTAAAGAATTTGATATAACATTGTGTATGAAAATGATAAATGATTGTGTGAAAGCTCATGTTATGCAGTAATGCCTCGTAACCCTATTAGGACGACGGATACGGGTTAGGGTGTTACATTTATTGGTATCGAGCTACGATTTAGTTGATTCTAGGACTACCGTAGTATGAAAGAGTCTAGCTATACATGCCTTTAAATTGTATATATGATAGTGTGGTGACTTTTGACAATTTCGATTGTATTTTATATAGTAAATGGATTACGATCCGATAGAGCCGTGGCGATGATGTGGATAGTGTCGCGCTGGTCTGCAGCATGGATCGGTGCCACTGAACTCTCAACCGATTCACGGGTAACCACGAGGAGAGGCTAAACAAGCCTTCTATCAAATGATGATGAATGGTTTGCCCGTTTATTGAGAATAATCCAACGGTACAACAACCTCCACCCCGAATAATCCAACTCCGGTACCTTGACTTCGATGATAGATCCAATGAGATCTAGTAGGCCTCCATTGATAAAATTAGGAAATTTGGGCGAAGAATTCAAGGCCAATGATAATGATGATGCAGAGCGAAATGAATTGTGGCTTGATAACACTATTCGGTACTTGATGAGCTATCTGCACTCAGCACGAATGTTTGAAATGTGCTATATCCTTGCTCCGGGACACTGCCTATCACTGGTGGAATACACTAGTATCAGTGGTTCCAAAAGAAAAAGTGACATGGGATTTCTTTCAGAATGAGTTCCGCAAGAAATATATCGACCGGAGGTTCATCGACCGAAGCGTAAAGAATTCCTTGAATTAAAGCGAGGCGGATGACCATGACGGAATATGAGCGAAAGTTTGTCAGATTGAGCCGATATGCTCGAGAGTGTGTATCAACTGAAGCCATTATGTGCAAAAGGTTTGAAGATGGCTTGAATGAAGACTTAAAGTTGCTTGTTGGCATTCTTGAAATCAAAGAGTTTGTGACACTTGTTGAGCGAGCTTGCAAAATTTGAAGAGCTCGGGAAGGAGAAAAGAAAGGTCGAGACCGAAGCTAGAGATACTCGTAAGAGACCGTCGGGTAAGAATTTTCATTCCACATCTAAGAAGTTTAGAGATGACTTGATCGACACAAAGCTACTTGATTCATCTAGGCGTGATCGACCTCCGATTGGTTTCGAGCTACCTCGATGACCGGTGTTGGTAACGTCCACGAGAATCGAGTTGAATGTAAATATTGTGGAAAATGGCATCCAGGAGTTGTAGAGTTCGTGACCGATCTTGTTTTAAATGTGGATCCTCGGACCATTTTATTCGAGAGTGCACGATGTTAGGTGAGTCGAATCTGACCAGAACTCTAGACCAAGTAGTGCATCGATGCAGGCGGACCACCCGGGCATTCGGCAATGTAGGTGGTAGTCGAGAGGGACAAAGAACACAGTGATCGATCGGAGGCTAGAGCTCCGGCAAGAGCTTATGTTACTCGAGCTAGAGAGGATCTTGCTTCTCGGATGTCATTCTTGGTACTTTCACCCATGATGATACTATTGTGATTGCATTGATTGATCTGGTTCGACCCATTCATATGTATGTGAAACTTTGGTATTGATGAAGACTCGCGGTGAGTCTCACGAGTTTGTGATTCAGCGTATCCAACCCTTTGGGTAGATGTGTGTTTGTTAATAAAGTGTGTAAAAGTTGCCCATTGATGATTCGGGATTTTGTTTCCCGATTGATTTAATGTTGTTGCCTTTCGATGAGTTTGATATAATTTTGGGAATGGGTGGTTAACCGCATGATGCGATGGTGAATTGCAAAAGAAAGCTTATCGATTTGAGACACGAATGGTGAGATCATTAGAATTGAATCCGATGATTTAGGTGGGTTTCCTACGGTTATATCATCGATGTTAGCTCAAAAGTATGTGAGAAAAGGTGTGAAGCTTATTTGGCTTATGTCTTGGATAATAAAGTGTCGAGAAAGCAGTTGAATCTGCATCTGGATTGTATGTGAATACTCGGATGTGTTTCTGAAGAACTACAGGGTTTACCCCTATATGAGAGATTGAGTTTGGCATTGAATTAGCTCGAAGCGACTCGATCTTAATAGCTCCATATCGGATGGCACCTCTTGAGCTAAAAGAGTGAAAGCTGAGTTGCAAGAGTTAACGAGATAGGGGCTTTGCGACCAAGTTTCTCTCCTTGGGGTGCACCAGTTCTTTTGTGAGAAAGAAAGATGGAGCGATGCGAATGTGTATTGATTATCGGCAATCTGAATAAGGTAACTATAAAGAATAAGTACCGTTACCTCGGATTGATGATTTGTTTGATCAGTTGAAAAGGCGTCGATATTTTGAAGATAGACTTGAGATCGGGTTATTATCGGTTGTGAGTCGAGATACGAGATGTGCCAAAGAGCGCATTTGGACGAGGTATGGACATTTTGAGTTTTGGTAATGCCTTTTGGGCTTACTAATGCACTGCTATTTTATGGATTTGATGAATCGGGTTTTAGGCGGTTTTGGATCGATTTGTGGTGGTGTTTATTGATGACATATTGATCTACTCCAAAGATGAAATTGAACATCTTGAACATTTCGAGGTTAGTGCTACAAACTTTCTTGAGATCATCAATTTGTATCGAAGTTTAGTAAGTGTGAGTTCTAGATGAAAGAGGTGACTTTTTGGGACATGTGGTTTCGACATCGGGCATTCGAGTTGATCAGAACAAAATCTCGGCTATACTTGATTGGAAGCCACGAAAAATGTTTAGAGATTAGAAGTTTTTTGAGACTTGCGGGTTACTATCGACGATTTGTGAAAGATTTTTCTATGATAGCTACCCGTTGACAAGGTTCTTTGCAGAAAGATGTACGGTTGAGTGGTCGAGAAAAATGTCGGAAAAGTTTTGATCGGTTGAAAGCCCTTTTGTGAAGCTCGATATTAGTTCGACTGAATCGGGTAAAGAATTCGTTGTTTATTCGATGCTTCTTTAAATGGTTTGGGCTGCGTTTTGATGCGAGGAAGGAAAAGTGGTAGCCTACGCTTCAAGACAATTGAAGCCGCGACGAGAAAAATTACCGACGCATGACTTAGAGCTTGCGACCATTGTTTTCGCATTGAAAATTTGGCGTCACTATTTATTTGGCGAGAAATGTCACATTTATTCGAGATCATAAAAGTCTAAAGTATCTAATGACTCGAAAGACTGAATTTGAGACAACGCGGTGGCTAGAAGCTGTTGAAAGACTATGAATTGGTGATTGACTATCACGGGAAAAGCTAATGTCGTTGCGGATCGTTAAGCGAAATTATTAGTTGCTCTTCGTGTATTGAATGCACCGATGGCTATGTCTAGTGATGGTTCGATCATAGGCGAGTTACGAGCAAGACCGATGTTTATCCAACAAATTTGTGATGCATAGAAAGTTGACAAGAATATGATTGCTAAACGAACTCGATGTGAAAAAGGTGCAGTCGATTTTTGATTGATGCAAATGAGTATTTGAATTTTAAAAGCGAATGTGTGTTCCAAAGAACTCGATTTGATCTGATGATTTTGAGTGAGGCTCATAGTGGCCGACTATCGATACATCCGGTATACGAAAATGTATAACGACTTGAAGCAGATCCTATTGGTGGCTGGTATGAAGCGAGATATATCGAATTTGTTTCAAAGTGCCTAATTTGTCGACAAGTAAAAGCCGAGCATCAAGTGCCTTACAGGTTCCTTGACCGATCATGATACACGAGTGGAAATGGGATAAAATTACAATGGATTTTGTATCCGGTCTTCCTATGACACGAGTAAGAAAGATGCCGTATGGGTGATAGTTGATAGACCGACTAAATCAGCTCATTTTGTGCGGTTAAATACGGACTTTTCACTCGATAAACTTGCTGAATTGTATGTATCGCAGATTGTAAGATTGCATGGTGTACCAAGCTCCATTGTGTCGATGAGACACGAGATTTACATCGCGGTTTTGGAAGAAGTTGCAAAATGCTTTAGGTACTAAACTACATTTTAGTCTGACCTTTCATCATGAACAGACAGTCGATCTGGCGAACTATTCAAATACTTGAGGACATGTTGAGATGTTGCATTCTCGAGTTTGAAGGTGCGTGGGAGCGATACCTACCTTTGATTGAATTTGCTTACAATAATAGCTTTCAATCAAGTATCAAAATGGCACCTTATGAAGCCTTATATGGGCGAAAATGTCGAACACCATTATCTTGGACTGAGCTCGGTGAAAATAAGATACACGGGTTGATTTGATTAAAGAGTGAGCAGAAAGTGGCCATAATCAAAGACAATTTGAAAGTCGCATCGGATCGACAAAAGTCCTATGCTGATTTGAAGCGTAAAGATATTGAATTTCGGATCGAGATCGAGTCTTTTAAAGGTTTTACCATGGAAGAAAGTGCTCGTTTTGGTAGGAAAGGCAAGTTGAGCCCGAGGTTCATTGGACCGTATGAAATCATTGAATCGTTGGGCTGTTCCTTATAAATTGAAGCTACCCTCGAATTAGAAAAGATACGATGTATTTCATGTTTCTATGCTCAGTAGATCTGATCGGATCCGTCACATGTGATTGCTCCGTCGAGATTGAGATACGATGCGATATGACGTATGAGGAAAAGCCGATCCGTATTCTAGCTCGGGAAATGAAAGAGCCAAGAAACAAAAAGATTTCCTTAGTGAAAGTGTTATGGAATCGACATGGAGTTGAAGAGGCAACGTGGGAGTCTGAAGATTCAATGAGGCAACAATATCCGACATTGTTTAACGGTAAGATTTTCGGGGACGAAAATCCTTAAGGGGGGAGAGTTGTAACAGACCGAATCTAACCCTAATCGGAAAGGTGGTTTCGGGACCACAAATCTGAGCCCGAGAAATGTTTACATATTATATTTAGTGTTTATTATATATGTATTTATATGTGTGAAAGTTTCGTAGAAAAATTTTATCGTTTAAGTGTCGAATTTGATAAAAAGGACTTAATCACATAAAAAGTAAAAGTGGCCAACTAAAGTGAAATGTGTTAAATTGAGCATGGCTTTTTAATGTGAGGTATTAAAAGGGCAAATAGCCCATTTTAAGGTTAATGGCCGGCCACCTTGGTTGCATGTAATAGTGTTTGGATTATTATAATGTATATTATTACATTATATGTAAAATAATTAATAAATATATGTTAAGAAAACAATAAAATAAAAAGCCATTCATTTTGTTCATCTTTGGCCGAAAGAAACACAAAAGAAAAGGGGAGAAAAGCCTTTGAACATTCGGCATTATTCAAGCAAAATTAGGTAAGAAATCTAGCTCGATTTTTGTTAATTTTACGTTTTGAGATCGTTGCTTAGTATATTACAGACCCATGCTAGAATTTCTAAGATTAGTGTGTACATATGAATCGGCCATGGATGAATTCTTGAGGTTATGATGTTTAATGATGTTAGATGAAAGGTATGTTAAAATTAGTATATTATGTGTTGGAAGTTTTGGTGAAATTGTGTTTTTAGGGCCAATTTGTAAAAATAAAATTTTAGAGGGGCTTGATTGCAAAATAAATGAAAGAAATGGACTTGTATAGTCCTTATACACATTCGGCCTTTAAAGAGTATGGGGTAATTTGATGTATTTTGAGTTTTATGCAAATAGGACTAAATTGTAAAGTTGTGAAATACTAGGGGTAAAATAGTAATTTGCCCATTTATGTGCTTAGGGACTAAATTGAGATGAATTGTGCTTGAATAAGCTAAATTTAATGTGTTTTAGATCAAGAGCAAAGAAAAACGGAGTTAGATCGGGGAAAGACGAAGGTTTTCGAATAGTCGATTCGCACGGCCTATCGACAACCGAGGTAAGTCCTTAAGCTGAAATTTGTTAAAGAATTATTCAAGAACTCATTAAATGATAATGTTTGATAAATTTTGATATATAATCATGTTATAGCCGAATGTATATATGTATATGAGATTGATTTCATAAATTTGATAATATGAAATGAATAAGTGTATCAATGTGAATTGTGGAATTGAACAATGAAGTAATGATTTATTTGTTTAAGGTGAATAAGTTAGTTGATTTGGATATGTAATATAGATATGAGGTGTGTGTGGAATGATTGATTATATTGATGTGCTCGGGCTTAGTGCCTAGCAGGCTTCGTGCCGGTGATATATTCGGGCTTAGTGCCTAGAGGCTTTGTCTGCAGTGATATATTCGGGCTTATTGCCTAGCGAGCTTCGTCTTGCGGTGATATATTCGAGCTTAGTGCCTAACGGGCTTCGTCTTGGTGATATATTCGGGCTTAGTGCCTAGCGAGCTTCGTCTTGATGATATATTCGGGCTTATTGCCTAGCGAGCTTCGTCTTGCGATGATATATTTGGGCTTAGTGCCTAGCGGGCTTTATCTTGGTGATATGCTATAAGAGGAAGTTCTGAACATCAAACAAGGTGAAATGTTTATATAGGGTTATGTGGTAAAGGTTCAGGTAAGAACTAACCCACCATTTAGTAAGGAATGAAGTGAACAAAATAATTCTTAAAGTATAGTTAAAGATCAGTGATGTGTGTGATATAAGTGCTTGTTCTTGTGTATAAATAGAAATAGAAGATCGATGCCTAGATTGGTTTTCGATGTTATAGTAATGATATTTAAGTAAAGAGTATTACTATTATACAATGCTCTATATTTTATATAATGAAATAATTATGTGTTATAATATATGCTCATTATATTTAAGTATGCTTGGGACTTACTAAGCTAGTAAGCTTACTGTGTGTGTATCTTTGTTTATCTTTGTTTTATAGATTTTGGTTCGAACTACGGGCTCGAAGGATCATCCGTGAAGTCAACCACACTATCGACTTTCTTTTGGTATTGAAAACTTAGTTTGTTATTTAAAAAGGGCATGTATAGGCTAGATTAAATCGTATAACTAATGTTTTGTAATAGTTTAAATATGCTAGCTATGCGAAAATGGCTATCTAATTTAAATAACTTGTTTCGTGTTTTGATGATATTGTTTGCTCATGCCATGAACTATTATTTATGCTTGATAATGGTTTAAACATGTGTGAGAGTGGCATTATTGTTTATGCATGTTAGATTATGAAAAGAAAGACTTATTAATTGGTTCATGTTAATGAGCTTAATATTTGGTATATACATTGATAATGTTTGGATTATGATTCGGCTATGAGAAATGGCAAATGATAGTTTTGGTTTAAGTATGTTTGGTTAGCTTTATTGGATAGTTAAAAGTGCCAAGTTGATGTTAATAATAATATGGACATGCGCACATGTGTGGTTCTAATATTTGGTTCATTTTGATGTGCATATGACCTTGATTATGGTGTGGCTGAATCAATGATTAGTAATAAGATGAAAAAAAAAAAATAAAGTTTAGGTATACTAATGTACTTGCGAATTAGGAGTATATTTAAATGTTATTTGTGTTCAAATGTTAGATGTGGCTTTTATTTTAAGGTATAATGCGCACCATATATATATATATAAACACCAATAGTATATTGGCCATATTGTAAGGTTACTAAAATCGCATATGTGATTGCATAATAATTGATGTAATATGGTTTGAATGTTTTGATTTTGTGTTTGTGTAGTAGCAATGAATTGATAGGTTCGATATTCAATATATAAATAGATATATTGACATACATGTGATGTATGAAGTGAAATCATATATATATATATATATATATATATATCTTTGCAATATGTTTTAAGTATACAATCGCCATTGATATTTGAGTCATAGGTATTAAGTATATGAACATGGTTTTGTGGCATATTAGTTAATTTGAGTATGTGGATATGTATAGATGATATTAATATGGTTGAAATTTTAAAGTATAGTTTGCATATGTATTATAAGTAACTAAGCATGATTAACTTTATCTAGTTGTGTGTTTCATATGTGCAAATTTAACTAATATGATTTAGTGGATAATTGCTATTGGATTTAGAAGTTATATCGTAAAGAATTTGATATAACATTGTGTATGAAAAATGATAAATGATTGTGTGAAACTGTATTGTCTGGTAATGCCTCGTAACCCTATTCCGACGACGGATACGGGTTAGGGGTGTTACATTTTATTCATTAACACCACCTGTGTTGACAGCATTGTCACTGCGTCTATGTTGAAAACTCCGGCTGGTTTTGTCGGCTTTGCCCTTGTGATTTGCCATTGATATGTGTTCAATGACATCTCCTCAATAAAATCGTAGGCCGCTTCAGGAGTTTTATTGTTCAGAGTTTCACCGGCTGATGAATCAATCATTTGCCTTGTTGAAGAATTCACACCATTGTAGAAAGTTTGGACTTGAAGCCACAAAGGTAATCCGTGGTGTGGGCATCTTCGTATGAGATCCTTGTATCTTTCCCATGCATCATATAATGTTTCAGCGTCATTCTGCACAAAAGAAGATATGTCATTCCTAAATTTGGCGTTTTGACTGGTGGAAAATACTTTAAAAGAAATTTTTCGGTCATTTGGTCCCATGTGGTGATTGACCCTCGTGGTAACGAGTTCAACCACTACTTTGCTTTATTCTTTAATGAAAAAGGAAATAACCAAAGATGTATGGCATCATCAGAAACGCCATTTATTTTGAAAGTATCACATAACTCTAAGAAATTAGCTATATAAGTATTTGGATCTTCGTCCTGCAATCCATCAAATTGAACAAACTGTTGAATCATTTGTATTGTGTTAGGTTTTAATTCAAAATTATTAGCAGCTATAGCAGGCCTAACAATACTAGATTTTGCTCCTGTCAAATTAGGTTTAGCATAATCATACATAGTATGCAGAGCATTCGATCTTCTTGCATCAGTGATTATTTTCTACCATCCTTGATAGGATTGGATCTATTTTGTTGTTCTTCTCTTTGGTAGTCTAGAGCTTGTCTAGTTTCTGCGATTTACAAGCGGTAGCTTCAATATCACTGTCGTATTCTAATGGTCCTCTAGGGTTTCTTCTAGTCATAAACTAGAGGTACCTTGCAAGTTTAATAAAGAAAGAGGATTAGTAAAATTAGAAATTTAATAAAAATAAAAATTAGAATAACGACTAAAGTAATAAAAATAGAGATTTCGTAATATTTTAAAATTCCCCAGCAACGATGCCAAAAACTTGATCGATGCAAAACAGTCTAGTTTTAAAATTTATAAAGGATCTGTCGAAGAGTAGTATAGCTTTGGCAAGAATATCTTATCGAACCCAAGGAACCTAAAAGTACTACTACTCACTTTCTTCCTATTATTTAGCCTTAAATATAGAGTGATTAATTAACTTATCTAAGACTAATGAAATACTTAAACTAAATGCAAAGACAAAAGAATAAACTAGGAAAAGACTTTGGAAAACTCAGTTGATAAAAACGATACCCTCGGGAAGAATCCACCTATGACTTCACTTATTATCTAACTTTCAATTCATATGATTTCTTTTACTTAGCTTGATCCGTGAGACTCCTAACCTATATTAAACCTTCTCTCAAGTGAATAACGTCTAACCTTAGGTTAATTAGTGGAACTCTCGTTCTCTTATAATAACCCCTAAGGAAGCGATAAATCGATCAATGGACTCCCATATTAGGTTTCACCCTAATCGACAAAATCTCGTAACCCTATCTCTAGGTGTCCGATCAACTCCACTTAATTATGCTAGATCTACTCTTAGGCGTGGTCTATTCCTCCTCCACCTAAGCACATCGATTAAATTGAGCAACATAATTAAGAACAAACTAAGTATTTATCATATAAACCAATAGATCAAATAACAAAATCCATCATAGGTTTCATCCCCTTCAGGTATCTGAAGGATCTAGTTCATAATAAAATAAGAAAACATCTCAAGAGAAAAGATAAAACAAAACATAAGAAATCCTAAAACCCTTGAAGGAGTTGAAGGAGAGATCCTCCATCTTGAGTAGAATTGACTCTTGAGATGGATCAACTGGCCATCTTTGAGTAATTCCCTAAGCGAGTAAAGCTCGCGAAAACTCGCTAAAACCCGCGACTTTGAATTACGCCTTGGATTGTTTATATAGACATTTGGGATGCTTTACTTGGCTCCTAAGTACTCGTAATTCAAGTGAAATTCGTCCTAAGTGTTTGAGTGGACTTAGGATTGCGTTTCTTGGGCTCCAAGCATTCAATTCGAGTGAAATTACTCATTCCCGTGGTAGGGGCACGACCTTGACATGCCCGTGTAAATCGTGGTCCAGCCCGTGTTTTCATCTTATCGATTTAGGCACGGCTATGACACGCCCGTGCAATATCTGGGTAGAGGCCGTGCTTTGGGTTTGCCAATTGGGGCACGACCGTGTACATCGGGGTCAGGCCGTGTTGGGCTTTTTGTCGACGAGGCACGGTCGTGTAAATCAGGGTATGACTGTGTGCAATCTAAATATTAGGGGACGGCCGTGTGGCATGAAGTCCAGGCCGTGCCGACTTCTTGGTTTGGCCCACTTTGGTCCGTTTTAAACTCGTTTTGCTTTCTTTTTATCCTTGGGTGCTTTCTTGAGTATAAGACATGAAAAGAAAGGATTAAGAGCACCTTTTTACATAAATTAAGGATAAATTCATCCAAAAGCATACTAAATGTGGGATTAAAATATGTTACTTTTACGGTTTATCAGTAAGACTTTGCCTGTAGAGTCCACTGAATTTGTGATTAGAGTATCAAACCCCATAGGCAAATGTGTTTTGGTTGACAAAGTCTGCAAGAATTGTCCGTTAATGAATTGGATTTCTGTTTTCTGGCTAATCTGATGTAGTTGCTGTAGGGCCCAAAATTTGCCTGGGCCCAAATTAAACCAAAAAATCCATTAAACAGAAAACCAATAATATTAAAAGTCTATAGTCTATTTACAATTCATAAAACTAAAATGGCCCAAAACAATAACCCAACCAGCCAAATTCTAAATTTACCCAAAACCTATTGGCCCAATAACCAAAATCGGCCGAATGGCCTGAAAAATATGCAAAGATCAGGAACCCTAAGCATCGTAGAGGCATGTTTGCATCGCGCGCATGCCTTCACGCTTATCACAACGCGCCTCCGTACATATAGTAGACCCTCGTACGCCTTGCACCGAATGACACGTCGTCTCCGTACCTACAAATCATAGCACGACAGCAGCAAATAACAGAGTAGAGATAGAATGAAATAGAAAAAAACTTGTATTTTCTTTTATTTTTTTCAGATCGGCTATAAAAAGGGCCGAGTCAAAACCACTGTAATGTTTTACGCATACAGAATATATCAACAAATCAGAAAAAAAAGGTTTCTTTTTCGACTACTTATTTTCTATTTTCTCTTTGAATAAATTTTTTTTCTTTCTTTTCGTGCTTCAAGCATTTCTTTTTGTTCAGAATTTTTTTTAAAAAAAAAGGGGAAGGAAAGGGTTCACCTTCAGAATGGGGACCGTCGGGTTGCTTTCTTCGTAGTGATTGGAGTAAAGCAGTTCATCGGGGCATAGATATAAAGCATCCTGGTCAGATTTAGAGGGGCATTCGTTGTATGGTCTCGATTCGGCCACTAATCACCGACCGTCATGGCGTTGTGGTGGTCGTTTCGACTTCCTTTTCTTTGTGGTGGAGAACGAAGACGAAAGTGAAAAGAGAGTTTAGGGTTTCGGTTTCACAAAGGGGCAAATGAAAACTTAAACTATTTTAATCAGTTTTTAAACCCATTAGTAAAACGGTGCCGTTTTGGCTTATAACGATAGCCTCTAAATGACACCGTACCAGTCTAAACCCAGTGACCCGACCCGAATGCGGCCAAGATCCGCGCGTTTTATTACCCAGGGGATATTTACGTGTTTAATCCTTCACTTTTTCGTTGCATTTTAATTAAGCCATATAGGCATTCTTATTTTCTTAATTTTGTACCTGAAACTTGTATGTCTTTTCAATTTAGTCTATTTTAAATGCTGCGTTCAAAGGATTTAGAATATTTGCACTTTTGGTCCTTATATTTTAGGGCACTTTTCATTCTGGTCCCTAATTTTAAGTTTTTGATTTTATTAGTTTACAAATTATTCATGGGATTTTAAATCTGTTTCAATTAAGTCTCGTTTTAATGCTGGTAAATTTTTTATATGTGTTCGTTGTTTGTTCCTTTGTGAATTTTTTTTAATATTGTTAAATTCTCATTATGCCATGTTACATATATTATACTTATGTTCATATCATTTTCTTGTTTTATACATCATTATTTTAGTCCAATGTACTTTATTTTAAATTATTCTATCTCATCAATGTTATGTTCATTGATTATTGTAATTATGTGTATGGTAGTTTTATATTCATTTGCATGTTGTTATTTAATAATGTAGCATTTCACTTGTGAATAATTACTTCACGTTGTATGTTATTATTCGATTGCATTTTATTTGTTTAGAAAGCCATATTTTAACACTGTTCATGATTTTAAAAATTATTTTGTGCAAAGTTTTAAATCATAAGGCAATGCTTGTGTTTAGAGGTTTCGAGAAAATCGTGCTCTAACTTACTGAGTTCCGATTTTCTTCGTTAAAACCTAGCAACCGAGCATCCTTTCCTTCTTAAATCAAAGTGCATAATATTTTAAATAAAAAAACTTATTCTTGGGAAGTTGAGATATTGCGCCCTAACTTACTATGCGTGATATTTTATCATCTCGAGATAAGAATTTCAAAAGAACAAAGGCAATGTTCCGTATTCAGGAATTTTGAGGAATAATGCCCTAACTTACTGGGTTGCGATTTTTCATTTGACCCAGATAATTGAATATCCTTCTTATTTTTTAAATGTATGAATATTGAATGTCAAAGGATGAATCTAATATAAGATGTTGTGCCCTAACTTACTGAGTACGACATTTTATTCCCTCGAAATAAAAATATTTTTGGCTTCCAATATGAATCTGTCCAAATATATCTTAGATAAATGAATCATATTCTAGAATCTTTTCAATTTTTGACATTAAGACATTAAATAATCAATTAGGTACCAAATTTGGGCGCTACGAGGGTGTTAACCCTTCCTCGTATGTAATCGACTCCCGAACCTATTTTCTCGAGTTTTTGTGGACCGAAATTATTGTTTTAATAAAATGTTTTACTGAAATAATCCATCTTAAGGTGATCCGATCACACCCTGAATAAAAGATCGGTGGTGACTCCATTTGTATTTTAAAGTCGATCCCCGTTTTTTTCAAACACCAAGGAAAAATATGGTTTCGACAGCTTGGTGACTCCACTGGGGAAAATAAGTGAGTCAAGCTGTAAAATTGGTTATCTTCTGTCTTTTCGTCGAAAATTTAAAATCTAATTTGGAAAATTACCATCCTATTATTGCATTCATATTGTCGTGATTACTGCAAATCTTGTATAATATTTTGCATCATATTGCATGACCGCTAGGTCACACCTTTTAAATGGGAGTGAGAAGCTACTCCTTTGTGAGGTTTTCACCTCCGTGTAGGATAGTGGATCTCTTTCGGAATATATTCATACCCATGTCTTCATGTGATTTTCATCTTCGTGCAGCCATAGGGAAATGTATTCCCCTGAACTGAACTCGTTCCGCATGAGCCTATAATGGGTGAGGATCGAGGAATCTACTGGTTTGGGTACCTCAACTGTAGAACCAAGCTGCATATAGAAAACCTTAAGAGCCCACCCCAGATGGAGTTGTGATAAACCCTAGTGGTCACCCAATAGGTGCTTGAATGTTTTACATGCTTTGAATTTCGTTTCTATCGTACTGACTATTTTTTTTATCTTTGATTGCTTTGTATGCATTTTCATGTTAGAGAAAGGTGTCGATTTGGGTTCAGTTTCTAAATGACTTTCTTGATAAGGTGGAAGACAACGCGATCATCTGAATTTGGTCAGAAACAACACAATTAGAACAGGGGGATAGCCTAGTTGCAGGACATGAGTCGGAGTTATTGGACTACACCCATGTTATTGTTACGCAAAATAATCTCCAAGAGTTGAAAGTAATATGGGATCAATAGGATGCTGAGGCCAAGAGGTTGTTCAATCATAGTTATGGGGATTTGCCATACTTGCTGGATGTCAAAGTAGACGAACAATTATTTCGGGCCATCACTCAATATTGGAACCCTGCATATAGCTGTTTTACCTTTGGGAGAGTGGATTTGGTGCCGACCATGGAGGAATACACCGCTCTACTACATTTTCCAAGAGCCTAAATGGATAGAATTTATTCGAAAGCTGCTTATGTCCCAGCCTTTTGGAAGAAGTTAATGTGCGTTACGAGAATGAGTGAGCAATGGATAACAGCCAGGATAAAGAAAAAGGGTGAGTATAAGTGCATCCCATGGAGGAGCTTGAGGGATTTGATTTAACTCATCCTGATGTGAAAAAGAAAGTCGATGTCTTTGCATTGAGCATCTATGGATTGGTGCTGTTTCCTAGGGCCCTAGGACATGTAGATGAGGTTGTCACAGATCTATTTGACCGACTCAGTAAAAGGATCACGCCAATTCCGCAATCTTGGTCGAGACGTTTAGGTCATTAAACGCCTGTAGAAGATCCAGATAGGGCAAGTTCATAGGATGTGCGCAACTATTACTAGTTTGGTTTCACAGCCATTTCAGGAAGGTGGATAGGATCTCTTGTCATGTTTTCAGTGATAGTTATTCTCCATTGAAAGAAATAGCCGCAACGCCAAGAAGAGATGACGTATTAGAGGAAAATTGGACTACACTTCTCCAAAATCTTCGAGAAGAGGATGTCCAATGGAGAGCTTCTTGGTTGGTGCCCAGTGAGATTTTGTTCTGATGTGGTAGTTTCAATTGGGTTCCTTTGCTCAGGTTTTGGGGAGCCACGGGTTATGTTCCTTTACTTGTACTAAGACAATACGGGTTAAGGCAATATGTACCGGCAACTCATGGCCTAGCGCAATGCAAGTTCATATTTAAGGAGACGATTACAAGAGGAAGATCAAGGAGATTTTCGCTGCTTGGAACCAGACTCGCCGTATGAAGAGATTATCAGTAGGTTCTTTGACGACACCTGAGTATAATAATTGGTTCAACCAAAGGATTAACGATAATATACCTAGACCGAGTTTAGAGGGTGCTCGATCAATAGAAGAATGTCTACGAGATATCTAGTCGAATTGGAGATAATAAAACAAGATTTTGAAAAAAGGAATCGATAGCTGGAAAAGAGAATAGAGCAATTAAAGGAAGAGAAGATGTATTTAGGGTTGGATGCTGACGTTTAAAAGGCAGAGGCAGAGAAATTCATAAAAGGAAAAGAGCGAGTTGAAGAGGATCTCAACAGCTTAAAGACTGATTATAAGATGATGCGGCTATCAATGAGGACCGCCGGTTTAGGAAAAACTCCCAATCAATGGCGTTAGGAAATTCAAGGCGAAAGGGTTAAAGCTAACCAATGGGAGGAGAAGTTCAGAGAGGCACAAATGCTAAATGAACCTATGGAAAAGAGTCTCTCAGAAGGCCAAGGTGAACAAAACAAGTTAAAGGTTAGAATTGTGAAACTCGAGAGATCCCTTCATCATCATCGAAGCTGCAACTCGATGAAAGAATTAAGAGCAAGGCTAAATAGAGGAAATGAAGAAGAAGATCAAAGAATTACAAATAGCCTTGCTAAATTGCCAAAACCATATCAAGTCTCTAGAGGCAAATGAAGAACGAAGGGAAGAGGAGCTTCACCATTCCCAGAATCAAGTCAGAGATAGAGATTACCTCATGGGGGAAGCTATAACCTAGATGCGAGAGATAGCCGAATATTTACAGACTTTGGCCGTACAAGCTAATGTATTGAGCATGCAGTTTGAGACACGGTCAGATCGCGGACGAGAATTAGCCTCTCTACTTACAAAAATTAAAGCCTTAGGTGTTAGAGCAAGGCCGTATTTGTAGTCCACTTTATGTAAAGATCTTTGTTTTCAAATAAAGTTTCCTAAATGGAATTGCATCAGAATCGACTTCTTTCGCATTTCATGCATTCGTATTTGTCATTCATTTCATTCATATGCATTAAAAGTCATTAAAAGATTCTAATTAAGATAAAAATTATTTCAGCAACCTGGAAACCAACAAAACCTTACTAGAGACGCATCCCCAACACAAGAAAGAAAACAAAAAATATGGATCAGAGAATAAAGAAGCTTGAACAACTCCAAAAAGAGATTCAAGCAAAACTTCAGCTGCAAATGCAGGAGCAGCTTGCTAAGATCCAGCATGATATGATGGATCGGATGATAGAATCGCAAAAAACCATGATGTCCCAATGAACTCAATTACTGGTAGATAAAGGAAAAGCCCCCATGGTTAACACTGTTGAAGATAGTAAGGAGCGACTATCTCTCTCGGGTCTCACCCTGACACATCCTGAAGTGCATCCATGAAAGACATCTGTCATAATTAAACCTCAATGATTTCAAGAAGGTGTTTTGATACCACCAAATTTCCAAGCTGGATCAGGTTCCAATTTAGTAGACCATCCAATTAATGCTGTTATTTTCGACCTTTATGAGGTAGCGGAAGAGGAAAAGGCAAAGTCTAAATTGCTAAGACAGCTAGAAGAGGATTGCAAATGGTTAGAAGACAAATTCAGGGCTATGGAAAGCGCTGATAGGAAACGGGGAGTTGACGTTAAAGATCTAAGTTTAGTGCCAGATCTAATACTTCCCCACAAATTCAAGATGTCAGAGTTTGAAAAATACAAGGGAATTACTTGCCCCGAAGCTCACATAACTATGTTTTGCCGAAGAATGACTGGGTATATTAACAATGACCAACTGTTGATACATTGCTTTCAGGATAGCCTGGTCGGAGCAGCAGCCAAATGGTATAATCAGTTGAGCCGTATCGAAATTGGTTCTTGGAGAGATCTAGCACATGCATTTATGAAGCAGTATAGTCATGTAACCGATATGACCCCTAACAGAATTACTTTGCAAAACATGGAAAAAAACCAAGCGAGAATTTTCGGCAATATGCACAGAGGTGGAGGGAGGTTACCATCTAAGTCCAGCCACCACTTCTGGAGAAGGAGACCACAATGCTCTTTATTAATATGCTGAAGGCCCCATTTATTACGCATATGCTAGGAAGCATAACCAAGAGTTTCTCGGATATCGTAATGACCGGAGAGGTGATCAAGAATGCTATAAAGAGTGAAAATATTGAGGTGGGGGAAAGTAACAAAAGAACGAACACAAGGAGGAAAGAAAGTGAAGTGAATAATGCAAGCATAGGGTATTCGAAGTCGATCACCATTAACCAACCAAAAGCAGTGGCCACAGGGCATTAGGGATCATCCGAGAAAGAGTCTGGCACTGCAAGACAAAGCATTAAGAAACTCTAATTCACATCGATTCCAATGACGTACAAGGAGATGTATCAAACTCTATTCGACGTGCATATTGTGTCTCCTTACCATCTAAAAACAATGCAGCCTCCGTATCCCAAGTGGTATGACCCGAATGCACAGTGTGAATTCCATGCGGGGATCACAGGGCATTAAATAGAAAATTGCCTTGCCTTTAAGAAATTGGTGGAAAGATTTATCAATTTGGGTGTCATGGAGTTAGAGGACATGCCAAATGCAGTAAACCCATTACCCAATCATGCTAATAACGGGGTCAACGCAATTGGTGAAAGTTCAGAAAAAAGAATCAAAGCAAGTGTCTCGGAGGTTAAGACTCCCTTAAGATTGGTCTAGAAAGAAGTGGTCAAGCAGGGACTAATTGTTGCAGAAAAGAGTCAAGGAAAGCTGATAAATTATTGTGAGTACCATCAAGAATTGGGGTATGAGATCTAGATCTGTGGGGAATTTAGAACTTTGTGTAAAATTTAATGAACAATAAAGAAGTTGAATTTTATGGCGAAGGCACAGAGGAGAGAAGCGTATGTATGTCAGATTCAACGGTACAGAAAGAGTGCGAAAGTCAATCTTTCAATGATTGTTATTTCACAACCTAAAAATAATGAGGCGGGAATACCGAGAGCACTGAAAGTGATAATACAAAGGCCCACTGCCTTTTCTTATAAAGACAGTAGAAAGGTTCCTTGGAACTATGAATGTAATGTGGCATTCCCAGGGAAGAGGAATTTAGCTAATGCTTGAAGGAAGATCTAGATGTAGGGTCTCATACTCGTAGCAGGAGACACTATGATTTAACAAAGGGAAAAGCTCCAATGGTGGAGCAGGAGAAAGAAAATCTAGTCAAGCCCGAATCGACAATCAAAGAACCAGTGAAAGAGGAGGAAGCCAGGGAGTTCCTAAAATTTTTAAAACATAGTGAATACTGTGTCGTAGAACCACTACACAAGTAGCCAGCACGCATATCTGTGTTAGCTTTGCTTCAGAGTTTGAAGGTACACAGGAACTCATTGATGAAAGTTTTGAATGAGACTTACATGGCCAATGATATCTTGGTTAATAAACTAGATCGATTGATTGGTAATATAAGTGCTGAAAATTTCATCTATTTCAATGATGATGAGATACCACCAGATGGTAGAGGATCCACCAAGGCTTTGCATATTACCACTAGATGCAAGGGGTACACGCTACCAGGGGTCTTGATAGACAATGGGTCGATGTTAAATGTATTACCCTTGTCCACCCTAAATAGACTACCGATGGACAGTTCGCACATGAAAGACTGCCAGCGTATAGTGAAAGCATTTGATGGCATACAAAGAAAAGTATTGGGAAGAATTGAGATACCCTTATTGATTGGCCCGACTACTTACGAGGTGGATTTTTTAGTAATGGACATCAAGCCTTCCTATAACTGCTTGCTAGAGAGGCCGTGGATACATTCGTCAGGAGTAGTGCCCTCATCATTACATTAAAAAGTGAAGTTGGTAGCGGATGGTCGGCTAATAACAATCAAGGCTGAGGAGGACATTATTGCAGCTGTGACTAGTGAGATGCCATACTTGGATATAAATGATGAGAAAACTGAATGTTCTTTCCGGTCTCTTGAGTTCATGAATGCAACTTTCATTACGGAAGGAAACAAAATCCCTATACCAAGAATCTCCAAGACCACCAGAATGGGACTGAAAATAACCATAGGGAAATGAGCTTTACCGGGAAGAGGACTTGGAAAATGTCTTCAGGGGAGAGTTGTGGCCTCGATGTTGAGAGAAAGACAAGATCGCTTTGGCTTAGGATTTAGGCCAGATGCAAGACAAAAGAAGAAAGAATTAGAAAAAAGGCAAGAAAGAAGGCGTGCCTGTTTGATGGGAGAGGAAACCAAGTGGGAACCCATGATAATCCCACACATTTTTAAAACTTTTGTGTCGGGAGGGGTAATTTATGCTGAGCTGAAGGCGCCAAAGGGAGAGGACATTGTAGCAATGTTGGGTGATGTCTGCATTAATGCCATATCCGAGGAGGCAGTTGAGGAAGGGACCCTATTAGATATTCAACCTTATAAACCGGGAAGCATTTTAGACAATTGGACTGTAGAAGAAATTCTTGTAGTATTTAAAGCTTATTTAGAGTAATGTTCAGAACGCACTTATTGCTTTAAGCCTAGAAGCAATAAGATTTCCTTTGTGAAATAGGCACATGTTCAAACATTATTATATTGATGAAGTACATTTTTGTTATCATTTGAAGCAAACATTCTTCCATTCCTTTCTTTATTTTGTGATCCATTAAAATCATTCTTTCATAACTATTATAAATACAAATGACCATAAATTCATTCATTATTTCCATATTCTTTTGAACTACAATACGTCCCCGGATATCAATGACATGAGCGACGCTGCCAGGGACTCAGAATATCTTTTTGAGCAGGACATGTGTTCAGAAGGATCACAGGATTTTGAAGATGATATGGACAGTGACATATCTCCTGACTTGTTAAGAATGGTGGAATAGGAAGAGAAACAAATTCTACCTCATAAGAAAACAATAGAGACTGTGACATTGGAGGAGGAGAAAGAAGTAAAGATTGGAACGAGTATGGTCGAAGAAACAAGACAGGATCTTGTCAAGTTGCTACAAGAATTTAAGGATGTCTTCACATGGTCATATAAGGATATGCTTGGTTTGAGCACCAAAATTGTGGTACACCGCCTGCCCATAAAAGAGGATTGCAAGCCAGTTCAGTAGAAGCTCCGAAGGATGAGATGGGATATTGTGCTAAAACTAAAGGAGGAAGTCAAAAAGTAGTTTGATGCCGGATTTTTGCAAGAGGTCAAATACTCAGAATGGGTAGCCAACATAGTGCCTGTCCCTAAGAAAGATGGAAAGGTACAAATGTGTGTGGATTATAGAGGCCTAAATAAAGCTAGCCCAAAGGATAACTTTCCTTTACCTCATATTGATACTCTGGTGGATAACACAGCACACTACTCGTTGTTTTCATTCATGGACGAGTTCTCGAGGTACAATCAGATAAAAATGCATCTTGAAGATATGGGAAAGACTACCTTCATAACATTGTGGGGTACGTTCTGTTACAAAGTGATGCCATTTGGGTTGAAAAATACGGGAGCTACATACCAAAGAGCTATGATGACTTTATTCCATGATATGATGCATAAAAAAATTGAGGTTTATGTGGATGACATGATTGCAAAGTCTAGAACAGAAGAAGAACATATCCAAGTTTTGAGAAAATTATTCTTGAGACTGAGGAAATTCCAGTTAAAGCTCAATCCCATAAAATGCACTTTTGGAGCTAGATCGAGTAAATTGCTGGGTTTCATAGTCAGCGAAAAGGGAATCGAGATTGACTCAGATAAGGTCAGGGCTATACAAGAATTTCCTCCACCACGCACTCAAAAAGAATTTTGAGGTTTCCTTGGGAGGTTAAATTACATTGCTCGATTTATTTCACAGTTAACCGAAAAGTGTGATCCCATATTTCGTCTTCTGAAGAAACATAATCCAGGTGTGTGGGATGATAAATGCCAGAAATCTTTCGATAGGGTCAAACAGTACTGGTCGAATCCTACAGTCTTATCACCCCCTTGCCCAGATAAGCCGCTAATCCTGTATTTAACAGTGTTTGATCACTCTATGGGGTGTGTGCTGGGTCAGCATGATGACTCAGGAAGAAGAGAAAATGCGATATATTACCTCAGTAAGAAATTTACTGAGTGTGAGATGAGATATTCGCCAATTGAAAAATTGTGTTGTGCCTTGATCTGGACAACTCAAAGGTTGAGGCAGTACATGTTGTACCATATGACCTGGTTAATCTTGAAACTAGATCCTCTTAAATATATGATGGAGTCAATCGCCTTGAATGGGAGAATAGCTTGATGGAAAATTTTGCTCTTTGAATTCGACATAGTCTATGTGAGCCAAAAGGCTATGAAAGGAAGTTCAATAGCAGACTTTCTAGCCAGCAGAGCGCTAGACAATTACGAACCCTTGAACTTCGATTTTTCCAACGAGGATCTGATGTTTGTAGTAGCTACTGAGGGAGGTACCCTAGAAGATTGTCCTTGGAAGTTGAACTTTGATGGAGCGTCAAATGCCGTCGGTAATGGAATTGGGGCAATCCTAATATTCCCAAAGGGAGATCATTACCCGTTCACTTGCAAATTAGACTTTGATTGTACAAATAATATGGCAGAATACAAAGCTTGTATTATAAGAATTCGAACAGCCATAGACTACAAAGTCAAGGTACTAGAGGTATATGGGGATTCCGTGTTGGTGATCTATCACTCAAAGAAGAATGGGAAACGAAGGATCCCAAATTGATCAGCTACCAAAAGTTAATTCTGGAGTTGATTGAAGAGTTTGAGGATATCACATTCTTTTACCTCCCGCGTGATGAAAACCAGATGGCTAATGCCCTGGCCACATTAGCTTCTATGATTAGAGTAAATGAGCATAAAAGTATGAAGCCCATCCAAATGAGTATTTGTGAGGCTCCGAATCACTGCTATAATATAGACAAGGAGGAGATGAGAGATGGGCATCCTTGGTATCATAGCATTCTACGATATGTGAAGAGCCGTGAATACCTTGATCAAGCAATAGAAAATGAAAAAAGGACATTGAGAAGGCTAGCCTATGATTATGTCCTGGACGGGGAGGTCTTGTACAAAAGAGGAAATATCAAGTACTTTTGAGGTGTGTGGATACTATTGAAGCTAAGAAAATTCTGGAAGAAGTACATGAGGGTGTCTGTGGGACTCAAGCTAACAGGCTTTACAATGGCCAAACAGATTATTAGATTTAGATACTATTGGTCAAACATGGAAGGTGACTGCATCAACTACGCCAAGAGATCTCACAAATGTCAAATATATGGGGACAAAATTCATGTACCTCATTCACCATTGCATGTTATGACTTCCCCATGGCCTTTCTCCATGTGGGGCATGGATTTCATCGGGACAATTTCTCTAAAAGCTTCAAATGGGCATCGGTTTAATTTTGTAGTTATCGACTATTTCACTAAATGGGTAGAAGTGGCTTTATATGCCAATGTTACCAAATCGACAGTCAGCAGATTCCTAAAAAAGGAAATCATATGTTGATATGGAATGCCTGAGAGGATTATATCTGACAATGCGCTAAACTTGAACAACAGTACGATCGCGGAGGTCCACAGTCAATTTAAGATCAGACACCACAATTTGTCATCATATTGCCCGAAAATGAATGATGTAGTGGAAGCAACTAATAAAAACATTAAGAAGATTGTAGGGAAAATGGTTAAAACCTATAAAGATTGGCACGAGAAGTTCCTATTCACTCTCTATGCTTATCGAACATCAGTTAGAACCTCTACTGGGGCATCCCCTTTCTCATTTGTTTATAAAATGGAGGCAGTATTACCCATCGAAATTGAAATACCTTCCCTTCGAGTCTTGTCAGAGTTAAAGTTAGATGAAGCAGATTGGATCTAGTCTAGATACGATCAGTTGAACTTGATTGAAGGAAAAAGGTTAAAGGCTATCCGTCATGGTCAATGTACCAAAAGAGAATGATGCGGGCTTATGACAAAAAGGTTCGTCCAAGAGAATTTCACGAGGGAGACTTGGTTTTGAAAAAGATCCTCCCTGTACAAAAAGATTTCAGAGGAAAATGGATGCCAAATTGGGAATGACCTTATGTAGTAAAAAAGGCTTTCTCGGAGGAGCATTGATTTTGGCCGAAATGGATGGGAAAAACTTGCCCAATCCTATAAATTCAGATTTAGTCAAGAAATACTATTCTTGAAGAGGAAAAGAGGCCAAAGTGAAACCCCCAAGGGCGCTTTGAGACTGTCTTAAAAAAAAAAGGTGAAAACGAGAGGCCAAGGTGAAAACCTGCAAAGGGCGCTTTGAGACCAAAGGTGGTTTGAGTTGAAAACCCTAAAAGGGCTGCTCAAATTATGACATGTGGTTATCCTGCTATAGTTGAATTAATAAGGAAAGGGCATGTTGCATCTTGGTTCATCGACAAAATACTCAAGATCTCCTAAACACATGTCGAACTTAAAATATCCTTCCAAACACCTCGAAAAGAGAAGCTCAGACTACGATATCTAGGGGGCCTATAGTAGGCGTTTTTATTAAATGTGCTATCCTTGAATACTTTGTTCTTTTCAAGACGAGCATTTATGATTAAGTTATTTTGATATTTTTCTTAAACTTTACGTCACACCAATTTTATTCTCATTAATTGTTATTACCTTTAGGCAAGCATGTCGCATTGAAATAATGATGGATGAACTAATAATACTTTTATAGAAGAAGTTTCGTATATTACTTTGGAGGTTTCTAAATAATATAGGGGTCTAAAACAAGACTATTGTATAGAACTCACCAGATCCAAAAGGTTGATAACATCAAGGAAGAGGGTGCTTATATAGTGATGATCTCTTCGCTTTTAAAGTACCACGACAGAGATGAGGCCTTAACAAACAAACAATAAGAAGAAGACTATTCTCAAAGAATTAGACTAAACACTTAAAGTAGTAATAGATTACTTTGGAGACACGGCAAGGGGTAGTGCAATAATACAAACCTTGCACCTTCAAGGTATGAGGGAATAGACATTGAAGTTACAATGAGGGCAAATCAGTTGAGTAAAGTAGTGGTTCCTTTGAGTTTCGGGGTCATATTACCAGCCAAACAAGGACAACATGATGCGAGCAAGGATGCCCTTAAATATTTGGAAAAGGCCATTCTCATGACATTCTGCATTCATACAAATGTCATCCATAAGACACGCCTATTTAGGGGCATTTGATCCATTCCAATTATTGCATCCTAATCTTTGTAAAAAAAATCATTCACATGACATTCTGCATGCATGCAGATATCGTCCATAATACATTTAGTTAGGAGCACTAGATTCATTCTGATCATTGCGTCCTAACCATTTTGCATAAGCATAAAAACAAAATCGGTTTTACAGCACAAGTCCCCTAGAGGACATTGTCGCAACATCAGTGAATTCGAAGATCTTACTTTTTTGAGTGGAGCGGATCGAAAATAGCAGATCTGGCATCCTGAAGTTGCAGGAGCAAATCAAAACCATACAATCCTTATCACCTCGAAGTTCTAGTGGAGTAGGTTGAAATTACAAATCCTGTCTCCCTGGGTTTACAACGAGGATCCAACTTTATTTCTGAGAAGTTTCAGTAAGAAGATCTAAGTTACAAATCTCTTCTCTCTAGATTCTTATCACCTTGAAGTCCTAGTGGAGCAGATCAAAGTTACAAATCCCTCCTCCTTGAGTGTATTGAGGATCAACTCTTATTTCTGAGATGTTTCAGTTAGAAGATCGAAACTACAAATCTCTTCTCCTTGGATTCTTATCACCTCGAAGTCCCAGTGGAGTAGGTCGAAGTTATAAATCCATCCTCCCTAAGTGTATTGAGGATCAACCCTCATTTTGAGAAGTTTCAGTTAGATGATCGAAACTACAAATCTCTTCTCTCTAGATTCTTATCACCTCGAAGTCCAAGTGAAGCAGGTCGAAGTTATAAATCCCTCCTCCCTGAGTGTATTGAGGATCAACCCTCATTTCTGAGAAGTTTAAGTTAAAAGATCGAAACTAGAAATCTCTTCTCTTTGGATTCTCATCACCTCGAAGTCCCAGTGGAGCAGGTCAAAGTTACAAATCCCTCAACCCTGAGTGTATTGAGGATCAACCCTTATTTTGAGAAGTTTCAGTTAGAAGATCAAAACTACAAATCTCTTCTCTCTGAATCTCATATCCTTGAAGATGCAGTGGAGTAGATCGAAGCTACAAATCTTTTCTCCCTGAAATTACATTGAGAAGATCGAAGCACTAGTTCCTATGCTCTTGGAGATGCAGTGGGATAGAATAAAGCTACTTGAAGAAAAGAAGTGCCAAGAAGTCAAGATCTTACAAGACCAGGCAAATTGTGCCTCTTTAAAGTCTTTGCTTCATTTTCGTTACACGACAACGAGTAAAGAGGGGCAGCTGTAGGGCCCAAAATTTGCCTGGGCCCAAATTAAACCAAAACACCATTAAACCAAAAAAAACCATTAAATAGAAAACCAATAATATTAAAAGTCCATAGTCTATTTACAATTCATAAAACTAAAATGGCTCAAAACAATAACCCAACCAGCCCAATTCTAAATATTCCCAAAACCTATTGACCCAGTAACCAAAATTGGCCGAATGGCCTGAAACATATGCAGAGATCAGGAACCCTAAGCGTCGTAGAGGCATGTTTGCTGCTGCACACGTGCCTTCACATTCATCACAATGTGCCTCCGTACATGCAGCAGACCCTCGTACGCCTTGAGCCGAATGACACGTCGTCTGTACCAGCAAATCAGAGCACGAAAACAACAAATAACATAGTAGAGATAGAATGAAATAGAAAAAAACTTGTATTTTATTTTATTTTTTCAGATCGGCTATAAAAGGGCCGAGTCAAAACCACTGTTGAAACACCCCAAACCCGGCCTAAATGTTACGACCGGATCTGGCATGTCACATGAAAGGAATGTCTAAAAAATTGTGCATTCATTAAAAAGTTCGTGTTCTTTATATTTGTTGGGAAAAGTCAAGTTTAAGTAATTTTGAATAAGAAACGATTTATTGATATTTTGGAAAATGGTTATTAATGGTTTAGGAAATTCCCATATTAAACATTTAATAATAGTAGGCATTAGTCAAATTAAAAGCGAAACCAACCAAAATACCAAAATTAACGTTGTAGAGGCCTTATTACAAATTTGTAAACCAACTTATAGTAAAACAACTCCCATGATAAATATTAAAATAAAACTAAAATATTAAGCATGGCCACCTCGAGTTTGCCTCCGCTCCCAAATCTGCGATCTAATGATTACCTACAAGATTTAAATAAAGGGGTGAGTCATCGAGACTCAATGTGCAATGCCCCTTACCACGATAACTGGGCCTAAGCCTACAGTAATATGTTAGCCCAATGCCATGGCATATCAATAACTAGTGCAATGCAATTAAACCACATGTTTCCCAAATGGGCTTGGCCCAAACCACACAATCCACATACCACACATGATGATGCAAATATGTTACCCAACCCAACCTAGAATCCATCCTCTACACACCCCCGTACCAACCATTACACACCAGGGGATTACTAAATCGGCCCTCCAACCGCTACACACCCTCGAATGCAGCCACTGTAGTCAACTGCTCATCGCCCTTAATACGTGGCATAGCCACCGGATAATGTGACAACATCACCAAATCATAATATTGTGGCATGAGTCACCGAATAATGTGGTAAAACCACCGGAACACTTCCCCTTTTCGTTGTAACTTCCCGATCCCATGCATATGCAACATGTTATAATAATTCGTGTATGCAGTATGACATGTATGCAAATCATATATCAGATAACGTATGACACGAATTACCATCATAATCAGAATAATGATATACAACATAATCAAGCTAACCAACCTCTAAGGGTATAACAGTAATTTTACCTACCAAGGGTATTTTCATAATTTACCCACCAATGGTATTTTCGTAATTTACCCACCAAGGGTATTTTCATAATTTTGCACCTGCAATGGCCCTCTCGGAGGTCAAATGTTACCCTGAGCGACTCGGCTACCATTTTCGGTCGTCACCAGACTATTGGGCCTAAAACCTAATTTTGGCCCATTCAGGCCCACACGCTCTGTGGCCCACCTAACACAAATCTAGCCACGTATATAGGTTCCACCTAGTCTAGTTCACTATATACTATATCATCATACAATTTATTCCAATTAGGCCCATAGGCCCATTGGGCCCACTTCGGCCCATTGCGACCCAAGCAACCCCAACCCATAAGAATACTACTGATGGCCTCAACTATCGCGTCGAAGTCCCACACGTGCGCTCACACACTCGTGTGGCTACTAATGCTGTGACCGGCCCTTCGGCATTTGCCGCTCTACAACTAGAGTAGAGAGAGTTACACACCTGATAGGACTCTGGTGCTAAACCGCGCTGCGACCACTCTTGTGCCCAACGCCCACCAAGGTATGTTAACTCTCCTCCTAGCATGCTCTTTATATAGCTAGCTCTTCACCTTCATTCCTTGTATCTTCCCGATGTGGGATCCCTTCGTCAGTAGAGTTTAAATTCAACTGAAACTCTTACCGTCCAATCCACAAAATAAATACTCCTTGCCCTCATGAGATTGAACCCAAGCTCTCCCTCAGCCAATTCACGCCACTTGCCACTAAGCCACAAGCTCCTCTTGTTTCTTAAACCGTGCACAACTAAATATAAACTATGGCCAAATTCTAAGATCCAAGTAGAAAGAAAACCAAAATGCAAAAGCAAGACTTGAACCTTGGACCTCCTTCCTTCCTTGTGGTGTCACCCCCTTGTCTCTTATGTGGCGTCACTTTACCACTACACCACACACTCTACTTGTGTCACTTTTCTCCATATTTTATTCTTAAGGCCTACCTGCCAACTTCCAGGGTTTTTTTTTCACCTAAAACTAAAATTTCCCCAAAGCCAATATTTGATCCTAGGACTTCATAGAAGCCCCCTAACCTTCCAAAATCACTTATCTAAAAGGTCCAACTTGCACTTAAGCCGATCTCCTGTTCTCCAAAAATTTTAAACGTTACTACACCTAAGGCCCATTGGGCTCAATTCTCCTAGGCCCAATTTCAGGATGTTACAAATCTACCCTCCTTAAAGAAATTTTGTCCTCGAAATTTCCAACTACTAACAGTCACACATCCTAACCCACCATACTACGCTCTTGCTGCGCACTCTGATCTTAATAAAACTAATATACTTTCTAACTAAATCTTGGAACCCCTTCACATAACCAACTATCTACCACCGAAGCAACAAATATTCTTCACACATACATACAATTCCTATATTCAAGCATCACATCCACACATCACAGAATAAATACAATCATTCTGCATATAACAGAATATAGTAAAAAGGAAACTTACGGATTTGGTGCCAGAGACTCGGGTGCCATACTTACAGAAAAGATATATATATTTTCTAAACCATCCTTTGGAAACATTTTTGAACCCAAACCCACAGCCAAGTTTTTGAATTGGGCTTGATACCAAAATTGAAACACCCCAAACCCAGCCTAAATGTTACGACCGGATTTGGCATGTCACATGAAAGGAATGTATAAAAAACTGTGCGTTCGTTAAAAAGTTCATGTTCTTTATATTTGTTGGGAAAAGTCAAGTTTAAGTAATTTTGAATAAGAAACGGTTTATTGATATTTTGGAAAATGGTTATTAAGGGTTTAGGAAATTCCAATATTGAACATTTAATAATAGTAGGCAGTAGTCAAATTAAAAGCGAAACCAACCAAAATACCAAAATTAACATTGTAGAGGCCTTATTACAAATTTGCAAACCAACTTATAGTAAAACAACTCCCATGATAAATATTAAAATAAAATCAAAATATTGAGCATAGCCACCTCGAGTCTGCCTCCGCTCCCAAATCCGCGATCTAATGATTACCTGCAAGATTTAAACAAAGGGGTGAGTCATCGAGACTCAGTGTGCAATTCCCCTTACCACAATAACCGGGCCTAAGCCCACAGTAATATGTTAGCCCAATGCCATGGCATATCAATAACTTGTGCAATGCAATTAAACCACATGTTTCCCAAATGGGCTTGACCCAAACCACACAATCCACATACCACACATGATGATGCAAATATGTTACCCAACCCAACCTAGAATCCATCCTCTACACACCCCCGTACCAACCATTACACACCAGGGGATTACTAAATCAACCCTCCAACCGCTACACACCCTCGAAGGCAGTCGCTGCAGTCAAGTGCTCATCGCCCTTAATACTTGGCATAGCCACCGGATAATGTGACAACGTCACCGAATCATAATATTGTGACATGAGTGTAACATCCTGATAATTAGGGGTTATGCATCTTACTTAATTGAATGATGTTGCATGCTTAATTATTAATGAGTGTATTTTGGAAGTTATTTGAGCTTCATTAATTGAGTGAATGCTTAGTGAAACTTTTAATTTCTAATAATTAAGAGAGAGCTAAGCAAGTTAGGCCTTAAGAATTAATGACAAGGAGTTTTAAGCATAAGTTGAGTAATTGGCAAAGTTGTTAGGATGCATGGATGAGTGCTTGAGGGAGAGGTTGAATCCCTAGCTAGCAAATGGGAAAATTTTAGTTTTATGTTTCCTTCCCTTTAGTGTTGGCCAAGAATATTCTAGAGTGGATGAGTATTCTTTTATTTTGGCCATTTGACCATATGAAAAAGGAAGCTAAGAACTTATGGTATGGAATCATGAAGGATGATAAGATGAGGGGGACAAAAGGCATGATATTGGGCAATGTTTTGGGAGCTTGTTCATGGTCATTTGACCATGAACCTAGACTATTTTAGGGCTAAAGGGAGTGGTTAATGGTGATAGCAAAATTAAGGTTGATAGGGAAGAAATGTGGAGCAAAAAGGGGGAGTATGTTGGCTTCCTTGTTGGCTGAATTTTGGTATGGGATTAGGGAGGTTTTAGTTAACCAAAAGGTTGTCAATTATGCATTTTCCTTTGTCCAATATTCTTCTTCTCTTAGCGAAATTGTCTAGTGACATTTGGTACAAGTTTGCTTTGTTTTGGCCTTTGTATTTTTGACCAAAATAGGTACCTTTATTTTATCTTTTCCTCTCAAAATTTTACCTTCTTTTGATACCAAAATATTATCACTTTTGAAGACACTTTCTTTTCTTCCTCTCTAGTGCGAATTCAACTTTCACCAAAAGCTTTCTCTCATTTTCTTTTCTTCCTTTTCATTCTATTTCTCTTTTCTTTTCCATCTCATAGTAGAAACTACCAAATTGCAAAGAACTATCTTTTCTTCATTTCTTCCCTTGGTAGAATGTGCATAGGTCTCTAAACCTATCTTTTTTCTTTTCTTCATCATCACCTTTTCTTCTTCTCTCTCTTCTTTCATTTTCATTCTCTTTCTTCTTTCTCTCAAAATCGAAACCATCATATTTGAAACCACCATCTTTTCTCTTCTCTTTTGTTAAAGTCGAATCATCAATTCCTTTCTTCTTTTTGTTCAAGGCCGAACCTTCAAGTGAATCAAGTAAGGATTTTGTCAATCATTTTCATGATCTTTTTCTTATTTTAGTCTCATAATCCTTTTATTTTTCTGTCCTAGGCCGAATCCTTGGAAAGGATTTTTAAGGATCTTTGTTGAAGACAACCTTTAAGAAGTGATCTTTCGAGATCATCAAGGTAAGGATTTTAATTTTGATCATATCAATTCTTTTGGAATGGATCACTAATCAACATTATTTTGGGGCAATTTAAGACTAACAAGATAGGTAAGAAAAGGGCAAGATGAAGTGTTTGGAAGAGAGGAGGCATTCCTTTACCATTAAACTTCAAGCGAAGAAATTTGTATTAGCGATTAGAGACTTTCCACGGGTTGTGGACCCTCCGCTAACGAGGATCGATTATTTGAAGTAGTGCGGACAACTGAACCACTTTACGTTGGTGGAATATCAGCGGGTTTTGATCCATCTAGTGGAGAAAAACCACAAATAACTATCGTTCGAGAATCCGAGGGTAAGGATTTAGATCCATCATCAATAAGTGTAGTTTTGTTAGCAATAGTGTATACTAACCAAGTGTGTTAATTAATTAGGTGTTGTGGCGAGAGGTATTGTTCTCACCATCACGAGGTGTGTAACCTTACATTAAAAATCTCATAGATTTACATATATTTAAATGTGATTATATGACCATGTGTATGATTGTGATTTTGGATACCATTCGGTGGTATCGATATTCGTGTATGTTTACCCCAATATTTTGTTCATTTTGCTATATGCATAAATGTGAGATAAGTATGACTATATTATGATCGTGGGGTAAATATCATGAAAATTTATCGATATGTATGTGCATGGGCATATGGGTATTATTGATGAAGGGAAGTATTCGGTGGTTTTACCACATTTCGGTGACTTCGGTCACATATTTGAAATCCGGTGACTTCGGTCACATATGTGAATCTGGTGACTTGGTCACATATTTGAAATCCGGTGACTTTGGTCACATATGTGAATTTGGTGACTTGGTCACATATTTGAAATCTGGTGACTTGGTCACATTTGTGCAGTGGCTTTGCCACAATATTATAAGGCGATGTGCATGTTGACCGCAAAGAAGCGCCTTCGATGGTGTGTAGCGGATGGAGGGTCGATTTAGTAATCCCACGGTGTGTTGGTTGGTGCGGGTGGTATGTAGCGGATGGATATTTAGGTGGGCGGGTTTGCATTTCATTATTTGTATCTAATCATGTGATCATAAATGATTATTATTTGATTTGTTATGAAAATGGGCTTTTGGCCAAATATGACTTAAATGGGCCTATGGCCATATGTGTAATTAATGGGCTTAAAGGCTTAATCAAATGGGCTTTTTAATGTATGTGTTATACATTGAGTTTATGACTCACCCTTTTGTGGGATAAACTTTTGGATGATTCAGTAGAAGCGATGGATCGGGTCAACAAGGATTTCAAGGTGGCCAATGCTCAAATAATGAAGTTTGGAAATTTTCTTACTTAAACTTATTAAGTTAATTTTATTATTTAGACTTTATTATGGGTTGCTATTTTTGTAATAAGGCCACTATAAACTATCTTTAATTTTGTGTTTGGATTTACCTTTATTTGCCATGAACAATAACTATTAAATAACTAAATGGTTTTGATAAATAATAATTCAAAATGTTTTTGTCACTATATATATATATATGTTTTAAAGTAATTTCCTTAAATGTGGTTTTCTTTTGATTTATCAATTCCTCCTACAAGTAATGATTTTCTTTTAAAAGCTATAAATTTCTCTTTACAAAATGTTAAGTTAACATTTTCTACAAAATCATCAAGTTTTTCTTAAACAAAAATGAGAATTAGCTATAGTTTTACTCGAGGAACATACCAAATCGGTTAGGCTTTTTGGGCCGGGTTTGGGGTGTTTCAATGAGTCACCGAATAATGTGGTAAAACCACCGGAACACTTCCCCTTTTCGTTGTAACTTCTCGATCCCATGCTTATGCAACATGTTATAATAATTCGTGTATGCAGTATGACATGTATGCAAATTATATATCAGATAACGTATGAAACGAATTACCATCATAATCAGAATAATGATATACAACATAATCAAGCTAACCAACCTCTAAGGGTATAACAGTAATTTTACCTACCAAGGGTATTTTCGTAATTTATCCACCAAGGGTATTTTCATAATTTACCTACCAAGGGTATTTTCGTAATTTACCCACTAAGGGTATTTTCGTAATTTTGCACCTGCAATGGCCCTCTCGGAGGTCTAATGTTACCCTGAGCGACTCGGCTACCAGTTCCGATCGTCACCAGATTATTGGGCCTAAAACCCGATTTTGGCCTATTCGGGCCCACATGCTCGTGTGGCCCACCTAATACAAATCTAGCCACGTATATAAGTTCCACCTAGTCTAGTTCACTATATACTATATCATCATACAATTTATTCCAATTGGGGGCCCATTGGCCCACTTTGGACCATTGCACCCAAGCAAATTTCAACCCACAAGAAAACTACTCGATGGCCTCAACTATCACGTGAAGCCCCACACGTGCTCATGCGCTCATGTGGCTACTAATCTTGGACCGCCGCCCGGCATTTGCCGCTCTACAACTAGAGTAGAGAGTTACACACCGATAGGACTCGGTGCTAAATCGCTACTGCGACCACTCCATGCCCAATGCCCCCAAGGTATGTTAACTCTCCTCTGGCATGCTCTTTATATAGCTAGCTCTTCACCTTCATTCCTTGTATCTTTCGATGTGGGATCCTTCACAAGAGAGTTTAAATTCAACTGAAACTCTTCTTGTCCAATCCAAAATCAATACTCCCTTGTTCCTCATGAGATTCAAACCCAAGCTTTCCCCTCAGCCAATTCACGCCACTTGCCACTAAGCCACAAGCTCCTCTTGTGTCTTAAACCGTGCACAATTAAATATAAACTATGGCCAAATTCTAAGATCCAAATAAAAAGAAAACCAAAATGAAAAAGCCAAGACTTGAACCTTGGACCCCCTTCCTTCCTTGTGGCGTCACCCCCTTGTCTCTTATGTGGCGTCACTTTGCCATTACACCACACACTCTACTTGTGTCACTTTTCTCCATATTTTATTCTTAAGGCCTACCTACCAACTTCCAGGGTTTTTTTTTTCACCTAAAACCAAAATTTCCCCAAAGCCAATATTTGATCACGGGAATTCATAGAAGCCCCCTAACCTTCCAAAATCACTTATCTAAAAGGTCCAACTTGCACTTAAGCCGATCCCCTATTCTCTAAAAATTTTAAACGCTACTACGCCTAAGGCCCATTAGGCTCAATTCTCTTAGGCCCAATTTCAGGATGTTTCAACTGTAATATTTGACGCATACAGAATATATCAACAAATCAGAAACAAAAAAAAAGGTTTCTTTTTCGACTGCTTATTTTCTATTTTCTCTTTGAATCGATTTTTTTCTTTCTTTTCGTGTTTCAACCATTTCTTTTTGTTCAGATATTTTTTTTTAAAAAAAGGGGGGAAGGAAAGGGTTCACCTTCAGAATGGAGACCGTCGAGTTGCTTTCTTCGCTGTGATCAGAGTAAAGTAGCTCGTCAGGGCATAAATATGAAGCATCCTGGTCGAATTTAGAGGGGTAGTCGTTGTAGGGTCTCGATTCAGACACTAATCACCGACCGTCATGGCGTTGTGGTGGTCATTTTGACTCCCTTTTCTTTGCGGCGGAGAACGAAGACGAAAGCGAAAAGAGAGCTTAGGGTTTCGGTTTCACAAAGGGGCAAATGAAAACTTAAACTATTTTAATCAGTTTTTAAACCTATTAGTAAAACGGTGCCATTTTGTCTTATAACGATAGCCTCTAAATGACACCGTACCAGTCTAAACCCAGTGACCCGACTCGAATACGGCCAAGATCCGCGCGTTTTATTACTCAAGGGATATTTACGCGTTTAATCCTTTACTGTTTCATCGCATTTTAATTAAGCCATATAGGCATTCTTATTTTCTTAATTTTGTACTTGAAACTTGTATGTCTTTTCAATTTAGTCTATTTTAAATGCTGCATTCAAAGGATTTAGAATATTTGCGCTTTTGGTCCTTATATTTTAGGGTACTTTTCATTCTGGTCCCTAATTTTAAGTTTTTGATTTTATTAGTTTGCAAATTATTCATGGGATTTTAAATCTGTTTCAATTAAGTCTCGTTTTAATGCGGGTAATTTTTTTATACGTGTTCGTTGTTTGTTCCTTTGTGAATTTTTTTTAATATTGTTAAATTCTCATTATGCCATGTTACATATATTATACTTATGTTCATATCATTTTCTTGTTTTATACATCATTATTTTAGTCCAATGTTCTTTATTTTAAATTATTCATCTCATCAATGTTATGTTCATTGATTATTGTAATTATGTGTATGGTAGTTTTATATTCGTTTGCATGTTGTTATTTAATAATGTAGCATTTCACTTGTGAATAATTACTTCACGTTGTATGTTATTATTCGATCGCATTTTATTTGTTTAGAAAGCCATATTTTAACACTGTTCATGATTTTAAAAATCGTTTTGTGTAAAGTTTTAAATCATAAGGCAATGCTTGTGTTTAGAGGTTTCAAGAAAATCGTGCTCTGACTTACTGAGTTCCGATTTTCTTCGTTAGAACCTAGCAACCGAGCATCCTTTCTTTCTTAAATCAAAGTGCATAATATTTCAAATAAAAAAAACTTATTCTCGGGAAGTTGAGATATTGTGCCCTAACTTACTGCGTGTGATATTTTATCATCTCGAGATAAGAGTTTCAAAAGAACAAAGGCAATTTTTTGTATTCGGGAATTTTGAGAAATAGTGCCCTAAATTATTGGGTTGCGATTTTTTATTTGACCCAAATAATTGAATATCCTTCTTATTTTTTAAATGTATGAATATTGAATGTCGAAGGATGAATCTAATATAAGATGTTGTGCCCTAACTTACTGAATACGACATTTTATTCCCTCGAAATAAAATTTTTTTCGGCATCCAATATGATTCTGTTCAAATATATCTTAGATAAATGGATCGTATTCTAGAATATTTTCAAATTTTTGACATTAAGACATTAAATAATCAATTAGGTACCAATTTTGGGCGCTACGAGGGTGCTAACCCTTCCTCGTACGTAACCGACTCCCAAACCTATTTTCTCGAGTTTTTGTGGACCAAAATTATTGTTTTAATAAAATGTTTTATTGAAATAATCCATCTCAAGGTGATCCGATCACACCCTGAATAAAAGATCGGTGGCGACTCCATTTGTATTTTAAAGTCGATCCCCATTTTTTTCAAACACCAAGGAAAAATATGGTTTCGACAGTTGCCATTCGATGAATTTGATGTGATTTTGGGTATGGATTGGCTAACGATGCATGATGCTATAGTGAATTGTAGACAAAAGACAATTAAATTGAAATATCAGAATAATGATACTATTAGAATTGAATTTGATGATCTGAATAGTTTGCCAGTTGTGATCTCGTCTATGTTAACTCAGAGATTTGTGAGAAAGGGGTGTGAAGCTTATCTTGCTTATGTACTTGATATGAAAGTGATAGAAACAAAGATTGAATTAGTGTAATACCCCAAAAATTTCTACAATAAGATATTATCTTTGATATAGTAAAATAAGGAAATAAAGTGAGAAAAAAGGGAAATTTTGAGTTTTGACAACATTGGGAAGTATATTATGATATCTTGATTCAGGAAAGGACTAAATTGTAAAAGTGAGAAAAGTTTCATTGCCTAAGAGTAAATACTCAAAACTTGAGGGGTTAAAGTGTAAATATGAAAAAGTTGAAGGACTAATAGTGCAAATATTTTAAGGGCGGAATGATCTAGAAACTAAGGAAAATGTATGAATTAGGACCAAATTGAATAGGTGAAGAATTATGATGGAATAAATTACAATTTTACCAAATTAAATGATGACTCAAGGATGGAATTTTAAAAGATAATAAAGGAAAAATGGTCAATTAGAAAGAGAGAAATCTAGAAAGCAATGATGATATTGATGATATTTTATAATTATTTAATTAGATAAATATTATTTTATTAATGAGATAGTTTATTATTATTATTATTTTTTATTATTTATTTTGTATAAAAGGAAGGAAAGATGAAGAATTATCATCCTTCCTTTCCATGCATCAACTTGAGAACAAGAGAGAAAGAAAGAAAGTTTTACTTTCTTTACAATTTGTTCCTTTCACCAAGGATCCACCATTTTCACTTAGAAATCAAAAGAATTTCTATAGCCATCAAGAGAGGAAGATGACAAGGAGACTATGGGGAGCTATAATATCAAGTTAGATTCAAGAAATAGAAGCTGGAGGAGAGAGAAAATCAAGTTAAAGATTGAAATCAATAAGAAAAGATAAGAACATCAAGATTTCAATATATTTTTAAGTTTGATATTATTGAAAAACCATGGAATTGATGTTAATGTAGAGTTTTCTTATATAAGGTTTTATGTTATTGATATGTTAGTGAAGGAAAATAAGAGAAAGTGATGAGAAATGTTGTAGAGAAAAGAAATAAGAGTGTTATAAACTTAGTAATCAACAATTTGCACTAAAATAGTTTTGGACAGCAGCAGTAGTCTAACTTTGAAAAATCACCAAAAATTATAGAAAATGAATTAGAGGTTGAATAAAATATTAAATTAAATTTTATTTAGTCTAGTTTTTCATAGAAGAAACGTTGTAAGCAATGGAATTGTAAATTATGAGATATAATAAATTTTGTGAGACAAGGTCAGAATGATTTCGGGTTCCCCTGCTTTGAATGTGGAAAATCATTAAAAATTGTATAAAAATAATTTAATTGAATTTTTAAATTCTTAATGGGTATATTTTAAAGAGAAACAAATGAGAACATCATCCGAATTCCGTATTAAGAGATAATTATTTTTTAGTAAAGAAAGGTGGAAGCTGTCAATCAGCAGAACAAGGACAAATTTGAAGATTTTACTGTACCTATTGGCTAAACTATAAATTCTAAAAATTTTATGTAGAAATATATTTGAGTCTAGTTTCAAAAACAACAAGCGGATCTTAATTTGGAATTCTTTAGCTCAAGATATAAATAATTTAGTGACTATGACTCAAGTGGATAGTTTGATATGAACATATAAATAAATAACGAAATTATATGTATATTGAGGATGTGGAATGGAGGGGAGGAGGAGGAAAATATATGAATATTCATCTAGTATGGGTTTACTTTAAAAATGGCTAATTTTCATGTTTAAGGCTCAGGGACTAAATTGAATAAAAGTAAAACTTTAGGGGTAATTTTGTAAAAATGTAAAAAATGAGATTGAAGGAAATGAATTGTTTTAGCATTTTAATTAATAAATTGAATGAAATTACTAATTTAGATCAAGATCGGTGTAAAATCGATGAAAATAGAAAAATTCCCAAAATGCCCCTAAATATTGATATTTCTGCAATTTAGCCAGGTAAGTTCATATGGTTGAGATTTTATGATTGAATGTTAAAATTTGAGATTATATAATGTATTATTCCATATCTTTATTATGATAAGTATGATAATATGAAAATTGAAGTAAGAGTTCAAATTGACCAGAACACTGGATTGAGTACGATCGTTCCATGACTAGTGATGAATTGACGGATAATACCATGGAATTTATGTGGGTTATGAAAGTTATGAACGTAAGACCATGGTTGGACCATGGCAATATATATGTGTACATGTAAGACCATAGCTAGGCTATGGCATCATAATTAAAGTGTAATGTATGTACGTGTAAGACCATAGTTGGGCTATGGCATCGTAATTAAAGTGTAATGTGTGTACATGTAACACCATAGCTGGACTATGGCATAGTAATTAAAGTGAAAGACCATAGCTGGGCTATGGCATTGTGGTAAAGTGTAAAAACCATGGCAGGGCCATGGTAATATATATGCAAGATCAAAGTGGATTGTGGCAATAAGAAAATGACGTGCTCAAATCCGTAAGACATTCTCTAATTTGACAAAGATTGGTAAGTTACATATGAAATTAATATTGAAAGACTTATAGTTATAATTGGTATTGATTTAAAACATGTGTACCCATTGATATTTAAATAAATTCAATGGGTAAAATCCTGACATGAGAAGATACGAGCATGGAATGAATTATTACCCGTATATGCCTGAAATATAATGATTTGTACATGTTATATGGACACACGGTGTGGAAAGTATATGTACATCGAATTTGAGTAATGTTAAGTTACATATGAAATTAATATTGAAAGACTTATGGTTATAATTGGTATTGATTTGAAACATGTGTACCCATTGATATTTAAATAAATTCAATGGGTAAAATCCTGACATGAGAAGATACGAGCATGGAATGAATTATTACCCGTATATGCCTGAAATATAATGATTTGTACATGTTATATAGACACACGGTGTGGAAAGTATATGTACATCAAATTTGAGTAATGTTAAGTTTGAAATGAACACCGGAATAAATATACATGAAACACATTAAATTGATGATACATAAAAATATATATACATATACATTAATATATTGATATGTTGATACATGGAAATTATGTAAGTTGAGATGAGTATTACATTCAAGTGTGACATGTTGAGACAATAAGGTTATTGATGTTGAAATTATATGAAATATGTTATTAAAGAAATGGTAAGAGATTGATATGTATGATGACATGTATATACGATTATCTTAGATTGATTTCAGGTACAAATATCATATGAAGCGAAATTTTGTTAAATGATCTACAAATTCTAGTAACGCTCTGAAACCCTATTTCGACAACGGATATAGGTTAGGGGTGTTACAATTAGTACCAGTTGTGTACGAGTATCTAGATGTATTTCCTGAAGAGTTACTGGGTTTACCACCTATCAGAGAGGTTGAGTTTGGTATTGAATTAGTACTGGGAACAATGCCGATATCAATAGCTCCGTACAGAATGGCTCGACAAATTTAAAAGAATTGAAAGCTCAGTTGCAAGAGTTGACAGATGGAGGTTTTGTTAGACATAGTTTCTCTCCCTGGGTTGCACCGGTGTTATTTGTGAAAAAAAAAGATGGCATGATGAGAATGCGTGTAACAGTCCGGTTTATACCCTAGTCAATACAGTGGTTTCGAGACCACAAATCGATTCTGTATAATATTTTAATATTATTTTCTGTGCCATTGATATGTGACTAAGCATGTGTTTAAATTTCATAAGCTAATTAGTTCGTTTGAGTGTTTAATTTGAGCAAAGGATTAAATCGCATAAAGTGTAAAAGTGGCCTTCTAATTGATTAAGTGCCTATTTGATGTGGCTTTTAAATGTGGAGGCCTTATGAGGCAATTATGCCAATATTTAGATAGTGGATAGTTGTTGGACTAATATAACCTTGATAAATATATGTATCAAATGTTATTTGATAAAGGGTAAATTAGTAAAATATGTGTTAATGTTATAATAATAAAACAAAAGATGAAAGTGATCATCTTTTATTCATTCATCTAATAGAAAATTAAAAGAAAGAAGTAAGGGTTTGAGTTTTGCACATTCGGCTACTTTAAGGTTTAAATTAAGGTAAGTTTTGATTTTGGTTTTTGATAATTTCTACGTTTCTGCAATCGTTGCTTTGAGAGCTACAAAACCCATGTCTTGATTTTGTGTTTTGATGATGTATGTGAAATATGCCATTGATGATTTTACAAGCTTTGTGATGTTTGAGGATGATAAATGAAAGATTTGAGCTAGATGAACATGTTATGTTCTTGAAGTTTTGATGAATTTAGCTAAATAGGGCTAAAATGTGAAAATGTTATTTTGAAGGACTAATTTGTGAATTTTATGAAATATGTGGACTTATATAGTCCTTAGGGAGGTTCAGCTATGCATATGTGTGAACAAATTGTGTATATTTGATGTTTTGTGAAAAATGGACTAACTTGTTAAAGTGTACAAATATGAGGGTTAAATTGCAAATAGCCTTAAATATGAGTCTATGGATTGAATTGAATGGAATAGTGAATAAAAGAGTTAATTTTGAATATGTTTAGATCAAGAACAGAGGAAAATGAACTTAGATCGCTGGAAAGCGAAAATAACCGAGTAGCCAATTTCATTCTGATAAACCGAATCTGAGGTAAGTCACTATGCAAATAAACTTATCTGTATTGAATTGAATATATGTATTCATATGTCTTTCGATGAAAATGAATGAGTATAAGATGCTAAGTGCGTTAATTTTGAAATAAGTTTGATATAGTGATAAAGTCGAGAAGTCCCGTATAAACCTAGGAATAGATAGGATTAGCCATGTCACGATATAGATATCTGTTCTATTTTATCATGTAAGACCACATCTGGGACGTTGGCGTTGATTTGAAATTTATGTAAGACCTCGTCTAGGATGTAGGCATCGATATGAATTCTATGTAAAAGACATCGTCTGGGATGTAGGGATCAATATGAACTTTATGAGTAAGACCATGTCTGGGACATCGGCATCATATTGACTTGAGTAAGACCACGTATGGGACATTGGCATCGTTGTGATCTGTACGTGTAAGACCCTATCTGGGACAGTGGCATCAATATACGAGTGCATGTAAGACCTCGTCTGGGACGTGGGCATTGTACTACTATTCGAGCTTTCTGAGTATCCTACTTGGTTCCTAAGGGTTCAACGGGCAAGTCTGCAATACGAATGGTATATCCGAGCTATGATCAATTAAGTGAATGAATATCCGATTCAAGTACATTGAATGTGCATTAAGTATGCATGAAAGGTAAGTACCTATATACTTTGATATGAAGAAGAGTATGATTGAAAATGAGAATGTGAATCTTAAAATGTTGAATGTGGCAAATGTGGCCATAAGTTTATGAACCAAGTTATATATGTGATAGTTGTTAAGTGATCAAATATATATATATATATATATGTGCCAATGCATTTATTTGTATATGACTTACTAAGCTTTTGGAAAGCTTACTCTGTGTGTGTGTTTTCTCTGTTTTATAGGTTGTCGAAGCTACTGAAGGCTCGGGATTGTCAAGGATCATCATCACACTACAAAAACTTATTTTGGTACCCCTTTTGAAAATGTATATGGCTAATTATGGCATGTATAGGCTAGGTAGGTGTATATGTTTATGAAGTGAGCATGGCCATGTGTATTGGCAAGCTTTTGAGTTGATAAATGTTTGAATGAAAGAGTTATAAAGCATATACTTAGTATGTTTTGATGCATATGGAATGGTTAAGTTTTGGTTAAGCAAATGGATGATGCATGTTTGAAATGAGGTAGGATTTAGTTTGTAATTTGGTATGGATGGATTTGGTATTGGATGTATGGATGAAGAGAACCATTTGATATGTTTTGGTTGCCATATAAGCATATTATGTTTTGGTATGTATAGCTTGTAGGTGAGACCCAAAATGGGTGGCATATTGGCCTTGTAAAATGGCCTATATTGTCACAAGGTTGAGGCACACGGGCGTGCCTAAGACCATGGGTAATTTGGCAAAATGTGGCTTAAATTGCACACGGCCTCGACACGGGTGTGCTTAGTGGCCGTGTGAGAAATGGCAGTATGTGATCTAGTAGTACACGGCCTTAGCACACGGGCGTGCTTGGTGACCATGTTGAATTTGGCAGTATACCACCACGGGGAGGACACACGGGAGTGTCCAATAGCCATGGGTAAGGCACGGCTTACCCCTACGGCCTTGTGTCCCCTGTATGTTAGGAAAGTTTCAAATTTTTATGAAATTTATGTGTTTTGATTTAGTCCCGACTCGGTTTATAAGCATGATTAAGGTCTCGATGACCTACTTAAGGGACATTTGATTGATATTGATGAATGGTTGTACGATTAATTCTATAAATGTTTCGATCTGTCTGGTAACGCCTTTAACCCTAATCCGGTGATCGGACACAGGATAGGGGTGTTACAATGTGTATAGACTATTGATAGCTCAACAAAGTGACGATCAAGAATAAATACCCTTTGCCATGAATAGATGATTTGTTTGATCAGTTAAAAGGGGTAACAGTGTTTTCAAAATTTGATTTGAGATCAAGTTATTACCAGTTGCGAGTTAAAGACTTGGAGTGCCAAAGACTGCATTTAGAACAAGGTACGGACACTACAAATTTCTTGTTATGCCTTTTAGACTAACAAATGCACTTGCTATTTTTATGGACTTGATGAATCGGATTTTTAGGCCATACTTAGACAATTATTTTTATTGATGAAATTTTGATTTACTCTCATGATGAATCTGAGCATGCCGAGCATTTGAGAATCATGTTACAAACTTTGAGAGATAAACAATTGTTTGCAAAGTCCAGCAAATATGCGTTTTGGCTACGAGTGGTTGGTTTTCTGGGACATATAGTTTCAACGCGGGTATCTAAGTTCACCCGAGCAAAATTTCTACGATTATATATTGGAAGCCTCCGAGAAATGTATCTGAAGTCCGTAGTTTTCTGAGACTAGCTGGCTATTATAAATGATTTTTGAAAGGCTTTTCGATGATTGCTACTCCGATGACACGATTGCTTCAAAAAGATGTTAAATTTGAGTGGTCAAAAAGTGTCAACAAAGCTTCGAGCAGTTGAAAACATTATTGACAGAGGTACTAGTGTTAGTTTAGTCTGAGTCGGGTAAAGAATTCGTAGTTTTCAGTGATGCATTGTTAAATGGCCTGGGTTATGTTTTGATGCAGGAAGGCAAAGTTGTAGCTTATGCCTTGAGACAGTTGAAGCTGCACAAAAAGAATTATCCAACGCACGATTTAGAGTTAGCCGCGATAATGTTCGCATTGAAAATTTGGCGTCATTACTTGTTTGGTGAGAAATGCCATATTTATACCGACCACAAAATCTTGAAATATTTGATGACTCAGAAAGATTTGAATTTGCGACAGCGGAGATGGCTAGAATTGTTGAAAGACTATGAATTAGTGATTGATTATCATCCAGGGAAAGTGAACTTAGTTGCTGATGCTTTGAGCCGAAAGGCCTTATTTTCATTATGTGCTTTGAACACACAATTAGCTTTGTCTGACGACTATTCGATAGTAGCCAAGTTGAAAGCTAGACCGTTATTTCCACAACAGATTTGTGAGGCTAAAAATTTGATAATAAATTGTAAGCAAAACGAGCTCAGTGTGAGTCGACTTCTGATTCAGAGTTTTGAATAGGGCCTGAGGATTGTTTGATGTTTCATGATAGAATATGTGTACCAAGAAATTTTGTGTAACATCTTAGAATTAGGGGTCCTGCATTTTGTCCTATTTTATGTGCTTGGCTCATTTTGCTTGTTATTTAGGTGTGTTTGTGGGTCCTGGGGAGGCTCGGGTTCGAGCCAGGGCCTTGGTAAATTTTTGTTTTTAGGGCACTTTAGGGGGAGAGCTAGGGGAAGCAGGCTTTAAGGATATTTATTTGTGTTTGATGTCACAAGTGGAGTGTGTGGCTTAGTGGTTGGCATCACAAGGGAGCATGGTAGGGGGAGTGGGTTTGAATCCCACAGGTTGCACTTTGGGAGTATTTATTTTGCGCTAGGATGGAGAAGTGGTGGATTCGACTGGGACTTTACTTAGGAGGAGTTGAATGGGTCAAGTGAATTTGAATGGATGGTGTGGAGGAGATTGTGGAGGGAAACTTGGTCAACCATTTCGAATGGGGGTTGGAGAGGACTTGGTGGAGCAAATCTAGGGGCAAATCAAGGGTGTTGGGGTGTGGTGAAGGTTGGCCGAAATTGGGAACTTAGAAGAGGGGGGTGAAATTTGACTAGGGGTGTATTAGGAGACACATTCGTCCATTTGTAGGAGGTGCCGAATTTGAGAGAGAGCTCTTTTGATTTACATTTCGGTTTGCCTATTCTTTGTAAGTATCGAAATTTCATAAGTGCATCTTAGTTCTATTACTTCCTTCTTTTACATTTTCTTCTTAAGTGCTTTTGGTTTTGTTTTCAGTCATTTTTCCTCATCCCTTCTTCAATTCTTCACAAGCTGAATTCTCTTGAAGCCACTTCTTACCGAACCACCCTCTTACCATTCTCTTTTGATTTTCTCCATAGCCAAACCTTAACTTTCTCCTTTACATCTCTACATTCTTCATTAAAATCAAAACCTCTACTTCTTTTGTTCTTGATTAGTTTCCTCCATTAGCCGAACCCCAATTGCCTATTTTCTTCACTTTTCTTTTTGTCTCCCTTGTTCTTCTCTTGAGTGAAACCTTGTTGATATTTGCTGCTTGTGCCAAATCTTCTTGGACTCCATTTGGCTTCTCTCTGTTAAAGTTGAACCCCAAGAACCAAAGGGCTAGTTGGTTGCCGAAGGTCTCCTCTTCAATCGGGTTCTGTTTATGCAAGGTAAGGGAGACTCTTTCGTTTCTTTCTCTATTTTTTGATTTTGTGTGGTCATAGTCGAATGGCTATTTTATTCATGATGTCAGTTCACGGCTAATCTCTTCTATTCTCCTCTTATCATGGCAAGTTCGAATCGATTTAGAATCTATAGCCAAGACTAACTGTGTTCGGTTCATTCTTTGATCAAGGTAAGAAGGTTCTCTTAATTTTAGGTTGCCTATTCCCTTTTCTCTTTTGTTGCCTTAACCCAATCTCCTGATCAAAGATTCTCTTCATGGATACGAGTGCTGGCCAGTCTAAGGAGGGGAGTGGACCCGTAGTCGTTGCTCTTAAGTTTAAACAGTGTGCTGTGTCAGCAGTTTGAGACTTTTCGTCGGGTTGTGATAGAGAGCCGACACCTACTTGGGATAGGCAAATCGCGATTATTCCCGCCAGTGAGAGTGTCGATGATCTAGAGTGTTTAGTTCTACGCGTAATCAGGTGTGTAGTGTTCACACCTTCCTTTATTATTTTGCATTAATGACTGTGTTGGCTGAAAGCCGAAATGACTGTATAGACAGTTGAGATACCCTTGTGGGTAAGGTTGGAGACACCAGGTAAGTACTTTTATGATTCTGTCTTTCGAACAACATAGCCTAAACATATGTATGATTTGATTATCTGTTGTACACTAGAAATATGATTGCATTCATCACAATATGATAATATGTTGCATGGTCTTTGGGATATGATTGAAAGGGGAAGTGTAATTCAGTGACTCTGTCACAGTGGTTTGGTACCACATATACATACATCAGTGACTATGTCACATTATTTTAGTGGTCTGGCACCACAGTGGTTTGGTACCACATTTATATATATCGTGACTCTGTCACAGTGGTTTGGTACCACAGTGGCATGGTGCCACAAGTGTTTGGCTGGTTCAAGTGATGTAGAGGATGGAATACTAGGTTGGGTTGGGTTGCATTGCATACACTTTTTAATATGCCATATTGTGAGGGCTAAGGCTCAATGTGCATCTGTGGGATTAAGGCCAAATTGCGTTCGTTAGGGGAATTACTCACTGAGTCTTGGTGACTCACCCCTCGGCTTAATTTTGCAGGTAACCCCTAGTTGCGAATTTGGAGCCGAGGTGGACTTTTATGTGGCCATGCATTATTTCTTTCGTAAATTTCGTTTCCTTCTTTTAAACTTATTTTTAATTTGGGATTTTGTTATGTAATAAGGCCTCCATAATTTTAATTTTGGTTTTTATTTTAATGCGGTTATTATTATATTATGAAATGTTAAACACAGAGTTTTTTCTAAAAATATAATAAAATTTTCCAAAATATTAACAAGCGATTAACTAGCAAAATAAATAATGAAACTCAAATTTTTCTAAAACTATACAAACTATTTTTTTTAAATGTCACGTTTATGAAATCCCCTAATTTTGACTTTCGTATCACAAAACCCGTATTCGACTATTAGTTCTTTTAAATAAAAGTCGGTAAGGAAACCCTTAAAACTGAATTTTAATAATGGAAACAAAAAACGAAAAGTTTTCTAAATTGTGATGTTTTCACTAAAATTTCAAAACTATTGTTTTCCATGTGACATACTAGATTCGGTCGTAACGTTTAGACCGGGTTTGGGGTGTTATAATTATGGTATCAGGGCCTAGGTTGTAAAACTCGGTTGTGGAATTGGTTCGAAAATGTTTTCCAAAAATATGTTTCAAACATGGTTTAAATTATATGTTTTATTTCTAAAGTATGGCACTTGAGTCTCCGGCACCAAATCCTTACGGTAAGTCTTCTGACTATTGGTTGATTTGTATGAAAAGATTATATTGTGTTGTGATTGCTAGTTTTAAGGGATTCAATTTTAGAGATTGAGACCTTTAGAAATATGTTTTGTAAAAAACTACTTCTAATTTTATCTTCATAAGCTATCCGTTAATAAACAGTGGAAGATATACTAATTCATAAAATTTGTAATCAGATTAAGTCGATTCTGTAATCATGGCGCTAGAGGACGTGGACGTGGTATACGCGACCGTGGTATAGGCCAGGGTGTTGAGGCTGGACCCTCGAAATTAGGGCACGGGTGGAAGGTGAAGTGCCAACATCACCAGTAGTGGAAGCAGGGTCTAAAGACCAAACTGGAGGAGACGATGCTTTGTCCCAAGCTATGCTGCATGTTCTGGAGCAGGTTGCTGGAGGAAGCATGGGATCGGTAGCTCGAAAATCTATTCCTAAGCGACTTCGAGCAAACAGGGCTGAGATATTTAGAGGTATTTCTAGTGGCTCCCAACATAGCTGAATATTGGCTGGAAGTAGTCGAGCGGATTATGGACGGTCTGGATTGCACTGCAGAGGAGAAGTTGAAAGGAGTAGTATCCCTCCTTCGAGATGAGGCATACTAGTGGTGGCTCATGGTAAGGGATGGTACACTAGTGGACCGTATTACCTGGGACTTCCTTAAGGCAGTGTTCCAGGGAAAGAATGTTGGGACGAGTTATGTGGACGCTCAGAGAAAGGCATTTTTAAACTTGGTCTAGGGGAATAAGTCGGTGGATGAGTATGAGGCGGAGTTTCTGCGCTTGAGCCGTTACGCCCGAGGTATAGTTGTGACTGACTATGAACGTTGTGTACGATTCGAGGATTGTAACACCCCTAACCCATATTCGTCGCCGGATTAGGGTTACGGGTATTACCGAACTAAACTCAGTTCATCACAGCCATTCATAATTATTTATACAACAAGTTATAATTATAACTCTTTAACATTTCAATCTCATACACATTCACGATTCATTTAATTATCAAACCAAATATGTATATTTAATTCTCAATATCCAACAAATAGCTCATGCATAACCCATTACTCTTATTTCATACTAATCAAGACTTACATTAGAAATCATGCTCGTAATTCAATTACATCATTACTCAACTTATATCGGTTTCGGATCAAGTCTTCGAATACTAAAACCAAATTATACATATTTCATACTTCTAAAATCAAAACCATCTAACCATCTAACCATTGAATCTAAGACATTCAAACATTTAAACATATCCAGTCTATATCAATCACTTTATCTATATTTCAAATACGTGTCAATACATCTATCTCATTAGTGAATATCAGACATCATATCATAAATTATGCACATGTGCATATCAAAACATATAGACCTATGATACCTGTTAAATATCTATTCACATATATGACATTAGAACATTATAGCATAACCGAATATGCTCCTAATGCTATATAACATCGTAAAATTTCTAAAAACAAAAGCCATATCAAACCGTGAATATCAATTTAATATTATCATATTTTATTAATAAGTTTTTTGTGACTATGCCAATTCACAAATTATGCATGTTAATCTATGTTAAGAAATCCACATGACATAATAGGCATACCTATATATATATATTACACATAAATAACATCTCAAATAACCACATACAATTGAAATAATCTCTAATTTACGCTCATTTTACTATAGCCAAATTGAAGATTCACAACCACCAGGATCATTAATTAACATACCAAACACACAAGCTCTATAACTAATCCAAAATACATATGTACAATTGATTCTTTACCATATAATCGGTTCTCAATTTAACTCTCCAATGTTCAACTCGAAATAATCTCAAACATTTTCATTATTCATTACCAAATCATATAATCATGAAGAACGAGCATCAAAGCCACATTCATCTCCCAAGCATAACACAAACGATATTATACCAAAGATTTAATAAACCATCAAACATTAACATTTAAAACAAGCCAATTTCGCATGGCTTTTATACATTAACAAAATATTATTCAAAAATTTAACTAGCCTATACATGCCTTAAGTTCAAAAGTCCAAACTTTAAAGATACCAAAGTGAGCCGATAGTGTGAATGACTTCAATGACGATCTCCGAACTTGTAACTTGATCTCGAATCTATAAAAGCAGACGGTGAACACACACGAGTAAGCTTTCTAGCTTAGTAAGTCTTAAGCAATTATAATATAGCATTCAACATTCAAGCTTTTAAAACAATTAGTTTATTACACTGAGTATAAATAATTTAACTTATAAGTTCCTTATAGCCAAATGCCATTACCTTACTTAACTTAACAATTATCATTTCTTATCGTAAGCATGCAACTCTCCAAAATACCTAAATACGATAGGCATTTGCACATTCCAACCCAATTAAGTATAACATACATCTAAAACAAATGAAATCAGTTATACATATATAAATACCTAAATCGATAGGCATTTGCACATTCCAACCCAATTAAGTATAACATACATCTTAACCACAAATGAAATCAGTTATACACATATATAAATACCTAAATATGATAGGCATTTGCACATTCCAACCCAATTAAGTATAACATACATCTTAACCACAAATGAAATCAGTTATACACATATATAAATACCTAAATACGATAGGCATTTGCACATTCCAACCCAATTAAGTATAACATACATCTTAACCACAAATGAAATCAGTTATACACATATATAAACATATCCAATCATTCTCACATTTAACATTTACACATATGGTCAATCTCAAAGGCATAACCCGACTTAAATTCCAAGAAATATATCATACTCATTATTAGTAAAATCAAATGCACATATTAGCATCTCACCGAAAGCTTCAACTACAACACATCTTATTTAATTCAAATGGAAATATGATAGCTTACCTTATTCCTTGGAACTATGAAAATTTATACTTACGAGCATTTAGCATATTGTAGTAATTATTTTCCACCTTGTAAGTGATTCATGAATTCTCTATTTACATTACATCACCCAGTATTAAGCACATTAGACATCCAAGCTCGAAATACACACCGGCACTAAGCCTACTAGACCTGAGGTCTGAAATTTGATCACCGGCATATAGCTTGCTAGGCAATAAGCCCGATACACTTCACCGGCACAAGGCCTGCTAGGCAATAAGCCCGATACACTTCACCCAAGACAAGGCACGCTAGGCAATAAGCCGATACACTTCATCGGCACAAGGCCCGCAAGGTAATAAGCCCGATACACTTCACCCAAGCACAAGGCACGCTAGGAAATAAGCAGATACACTTCATCGGACAAGGCACAAGGCTAGGCAATAAGCCGATACACTTCACCCAAGACAAGGTTCTTTGGGCAATAAGCCCGATACAATATAAATAAACCATTCATACATAGTACATATTACCAATATCACATCTTACACATAATTCATATCACTTTCACATATTAACTTCAATTAAATATAACTACATTTCACTATTAAAATCACAATCAATTCAATTAAAATTTAAACAACACTTCTTAATAAAATGTCTATCCACATTCGCTTTCACTAAATTCATAACTAAAATTCCATAATTCAACATGTATTCAAAATTATAATTGACATTAACAATATTAAATTGCTACAGACTTACCTCGAAAATTTTGAGACGATAACAACCGACTATTCGATAACTTTTGCCTTCCCTAATCCAGTTCGTTTTCTTTGTTCTTGATCTAAACATATTCAATTTGAGCTCATTCAAACACATTTCATTTCAATTTAATCCAAAAACACTTAAATGGGAAAATTACTATTTTACCCCTAATATTTACAACTTTTACAATTTAGTCCCTATTGCACAAAACACAAAATACACATAGTTTGAAATCAATCCCTAAGGGTTGAATCTTCCCCAAGGTCTTACAAGTCCCTACATTTCATAAATTTTTCATTTTAACCCCTCTAAAGATTTATTTTCTCAATTTTGCCCTATTTAGCCAAATTCATCAAAAATTCAAGAACAAAGTATGTTCATTAATTATATATCTATCATTTAACACCATAAAACACCATGAAACTCAACATAACATTCATGGCATTTTACACAAACATCATCAATTCATGAAATTAAGACATGGGCTTTGAAGTTCTCAAGCAACGATTACAAAAACGTAGAAATTATCGAGAACTAACAAAATCTAACCTTCAATTTAAGCTTGTAAGTGCCGAAATGATCAAACTTCAACTTTCTTTTTATTTTCTTGTTATTGATTGGAAGAAACAATTACAAAAGATGATAAAACCAATGTTGTTTTTTATTATTAATTATAATATATAATATAACTTTAATCTAAATAAAATAACATATAAAAGCATGGTGCAAAATCATTTTGCCGTCCACTATAAGTAAAAAGGGGCTAATTGCCCTTTTAGTACCTCATATTAAAAAGCCACTATCACACTAGCACCTTTCACTATAGTAAGCAAGTTTTACACTTTACGCGATTTAATCCTTTTTATCAAATTAAACACTCAAACGATAAAATTTTCTTACGAAACTTTCACACACATTAATTCACATATAATAAACACCGAAAATAATATCTAAAAATTTTTCAGACTCAGATTCGTGGTCCCAAAACCACCGTTCCGATTAGGGTCAAATTTGGGCTGTTACAAGGATGGTCTGCGAGACAAGTTGCAAGTAGTGATAGCTCCGCAGCGGGAAAGAGAGTTTGCCATTCTGTTTGAGAAGGCAAAAATGGTCGAAGAGGTGAAGCAGTCTAGGAGGTAGAATCGGGATAAGGATAGGGGTAGGAATAGGAGGAACTTTGGGTCGTCAGGATCTGTTGGGGGTTTCTAAAAGAGACCTAGGTTTGGTGGGTCGGGTCGAGTTGCAATGCTTGTTGCTGTTGGTCGGTCTCAATTGTGTGCTCGATATGAGAATTTTCATTCGGGGTAGTGTTGGGCAAGAAATAGAGGATGCTTCAGGTGTGGATATATGGATCATCGGGTAAAAGACTGTCCACAGGAGCCAGACAAGGCGCGACCAGTAGGTCAGGGTTATGCACAATCCAAAAGATGTGGGTAACAGCCACCGAGAGGTCGTGGTCTGGCCAGAGGAGGAAATGGATTTGGTCGAGGGCGTGGAGCATCGGGCAGAGGTGTTGGGAGTACAGATGTAAGACAGCCTAGATTGGTTTATGCAGCTAGACGTCAAGAGGATGGCGATGCACCAGATGTCATAACCGGTACGTTCCTTATCTTTGGTGTGCCCTTTACAGCTTTGATAGATATCGGGTCTATACATTCATATGTTGCTAGTACTGTGTCTAGGACTTTAAGTATAGAATTTGAGGTTGCTTCTAGAGAAATGATAGTGATTAGCCCTTTAGGACAATCTATAGTGGTGAATAAATTATTTAGGAATGTGCCTTTAGAAGTGTAAGGGATTGTTTTCCCGGCTGACTTGATAGAATTTTCGTTCGGCGAGTTCGACTTGATTTTAGGCATGGATTGGTTAGTTAAGTATCGAGCAAGCTTGGATTGTGCTGCTAAGTGCATGATATTGAAGAATCTCAAGGATAAGGAGGTGCTGGTGATAGGTGAGAGAAGAAATTACCTGTCCAATGTGGTGTCTGCATTAATGGCTGAAAGGATGGTGCGAAAAGGGTGTGAGGCTCTCTTAGCTTTCATCAGTGCTTTGGAGGCCAAAGGATTGTCTGTAAGAGATGTTAGAATGGTGAAGGAGTTCTCAAATGTCTTTCCAGAAGAGCTTCAAGGTTACCTCCGGATCACGAGGTGGAGTTTGGCATTGATCTACTTTCGAGGAACAGCTCCGGTGTCCGTTACCCCATATAGGATGGCGCCGAAGGAGTTGGTAGAACTTAAAGCTCAGATTTAGGAATTGTTGGACTGTAGTTTTATTCGACCAAGTGTGTCACCATGGGGAGCGCCGGTGTTGTTTGTTAAGAAAAAGGACGGGTCGATGCGGATGTGCATTGATTATAGACAATTGAACAAGTTAACGATTAAGAATAAATAGCCGTTGCCAAGGATTGACGATCTGTTCGATCAGCTACGAGGCACTTCGATCTTCTCAAAAATAGATTTGAGGTCAGGGTATCATCAGTTAAAGGTCAAAGAGGTGGACATTCATAAGACTACTTTTCTGACTCGTTATGGTCACTACGAGTTCTTAGTGATGCCGTTTGGGTTGACAAATGCACCAACTGCATTTATGGATATGATGAATCGGGTATTCCAACCCTATCTAGATCGGTTTGTCGTAGTGTTCATAGACGATATCTTGGTATATTCAAGGACTGAGGAGGAGCATGATTCGCATTTTTGGATAGTTCTGCAGATTTTGAGAGAGAAGCAACTGTATGCCAAATTCAGCAAGTGTGAATTTTGGTTGAGGGAAGTTACCTTTTTAGGGCATGTGTGTCTGCCGAGGGGATTATGGTTGCAAAAGATTGAAGCTATTTTGGATTGGAAACCGTCGAGGTCAGTAGTAGAAATTTAAAGTTTACTTAGGTTAGCTGGGTACTACAGAAGGTTTGTTGAGAGACTCTCGTTGATTACTGCACCATTAACCAAGCTATTACGGAAAGGGGTATCGTTTGTATGGACAGATATACAGTAGGAAAACTTTGAGAAGTTGAAGAAGATTTTGACGAAGGCACCAGTGTTGATTCAGCCTGAGGCTGGAAAGGAGTTTGTCGTCTATTGTGATGCGTTGCACACAGGGTTAAGATGTGTGTTGATGCAAGAAAGAAAGGTGATAGCGTATGCGTCTTGGCAATTAAGACCACATGAAATGAATTATCCCACTCATGATCTGGAGTTAGCTGTGGTAGTGTTCGCCCGAAGATTTGGAGACACTACTTGTATGGAGAAAAGTCAATTATCTACACCTATCATAAGAGTTTGAAATATCTCCTTACTCAGAAGGAGTTGAATTTAAGGCAGCGGAGGTAGATTGAATTGTTGAAAGACTATGACTGCTCGATTGAGTATCACCCAGGTAAAGCTAATGTAGTGGCAGATGCATTGGGCCGTAAGGTAATATCGGACTTGAGGGCAATGTTTGCTCATCTCAGTTTGTATGAAGATGGAAGCTTGTTAGCCGAACTTCAAGTGAAGCCTTCATGGGTAAGTTAGATTAAAGAGAAGCAGTTGTTAGATGAATTGTTAAGTTCTCGACTTCAGCAAGTGGAAGGTGGTGAGACAGAAGATTTTGGTTTGAACAGTGATGGAGTATTATGCTTTCGTGGAAAGGTTTGTATGCCAAAGGATTCGAGTTAAGATAGAGGATTCTGCGAGAGACGCATAGTAGCCCATACGCTATGCATCCTAGTGGGAGTAAGATGTATCGAGATTTACGTGTGTAGTTTTTGTGGCTAGGTCTGAAGTAAGAAGTTATCGAGTTTGTGAGAAAGGGTTTGACTTGCCAACAGGTGAAGGGAGAGCATCAGTTGCCTTCGGGGTTACTACAGCCAGTGAAGATTCCACTTTGGAAGTGGGAGAGAATAACGATGGATTTTGTTAGTGGGCTACCTCTTACGCCTACTAGGAAAGATTCAATGTGGGTGATTGTCAATCGGTTGATGAAGTCTGCTCACTTCATATCGGTTCGCATCGACTACTCACTACAGAAGTTAGCCAAGCTATATGTATCAGAGATTGTGAGGTTACATGGGGTACCAGTGTCTATCATATCAGACAGGGACCCTAGGTTTACGTCGTGATTCTGGAAGGTGTTACATAAAGCGTTAGGTACAAGATTGGATTTTAGCACAACGTTTCATCCCCAAACTGATGGTGAGTCAGAGAGAGTAATCCAGATTCTGGAAGACATGTTGAGAGGCTGTGTTATCGACTTCAAGGGTAGTTGGGAGGATTTTCTACCATTGGCAGAGTTTGCATACAACAATAGTTACCAATCCAGCATTCAGATGGCACCCTACGAAGCGTTGTATGGTCGTAAGTGTCGTACTCCCACCTACTGGACCAAGTTAGGTGAGCTATAGTTGTTGGGTCCAAAATTGGTTTCAGAGATGTAGAAAAGGTTAAGTTGATTTGGGCTCTATTGAAGGAAGCTTCCGACAGGCAAAAATTGTATGCAGATTTGAAGCGTAATGAAATATAGTTTTCGGTGGGTGATCGTGTTTTTTGAAAGTTTCACCTTGGAAGTGAGTTTTAAGGTTTGGACTAAAGGGCAAGTTGAGCCCCAAATTCATCGGGCCTTATCGAGTGTGGAAATGTGTGGGACCAGTAGCTTATCAGCTTGAGTTACCTCCGGAGTTGAATCAGATACATGATGTATTCCATGTCTCAATGTTGAGGCACTATCGTTCGGATCCATCTCACATAGTGCCGGTAGAAGAAATTGAAGTGAGACCAGACCTGTCTTTTGAAGAAGAACCAGTGTAGATCTTAGATTGAGATATTAAGGTGTTGAGAAGGAAGTCAGTTCCGTTGGTCAAAGTATTATGGCATAATCATGGTTCAAAAAAGCCACGTGGGAGCCGGAAGAGGTAATTTGACAGCAATACCCTCATCTCTTCTAACCAGGTAAATTTCGAGGCTGAAATTTCTTTAAGGGGGTAGAACTGTAACGTCCTAGAATTAGGGGTCCTGCATTTTGTGCTATTTTATGTGCTTGGCTCGTTTTACTTGTTATTTAGGTGTGTTTTAGGGGTCCTGGGGAGGCTCGGGTTCGAGCTAGGGCCTTGGTAAAATTTTATTTTTAGGGCACTTTAGGGGGAGAGCTAGGGGAAGCAGGCTTTAAGGATATTTATTTGTGTTTGATGTCACAAGTGGAGTGTGTGGCTTAGTGGTTGGCGTCACAAGGGAGCATGGAAGGGGGAGTGGGTTTGAATCCCGCAGGCTGTACTTTGGAAGTATTTATTTTGTGCCAGGATGGAGAAGAAGTGGTTTCGATTGGGACTTTACCTAGGAGGAGTTGAATAGGTCAAGTGAATTTGAATGGATGGTGTGGAAGAGATTGTGGAGAGAGACTTGGTCAACCATCTCGAATGGGGGATGGAGAGGACTTGGTGGAACAAATCTAGGAGCAAATCAAGGGATGTTAGGGTGTGGTGAAGGTTGGCCGAAATTGGGAACTTGGAAGAGGGGTGAAATTCAGCTAGGGGTGTATTAGGAGGCACATTCGGTCATTTGTGGAGGGTGCCGAATTTGAATGAGAGCTCTTTTGATATCCTTTTCGGGTTTGCCTATTCTTTGTAAGTGCCGAAATTCCATAAGTGCATCTTAGTTCTTTTACTTCTTTCTTTTACATTTTCTTCTTAAGTGCTTTTGAGTTTCTTTTCAGTCATTTTTTCCTCACCTCTTTCTTCAATTCTTCACAAGCTGAATTCTCTTGAAGCCACTCCTTATCGAACCACCCTCTTACCATTCTCTTTCGATTTTCTCCATAGCCGAACCTTAACTTTCTCCTTTACATCTCTACATTCTTCATTAAAACTGAAACCCTTACATCACTTTTCTTCACTTTTCTTTTCATCTCCCTTGTTCTTCTCTTGAGCTGAAACCTTGTTGATATTTGCTGTTTGTGCCGAATCTTCTTGGACTCCATTCAACTTCTGTTTGTTGAAGCCGAACCCTAAGAACCAAAGGGCTAGTTGGTTGCCTAAGGTCTCCTCTTCAATCGGGTTTTATTTGTGCAAGGTAAGGGAGACTTTTTCGTTTCTTTCTCTATTTTTGATTTTGTGTGGTCATAGCCGAATGAATATTTAGTTCATGATATCAGTTCACGGCTAATCTCTTCTATTCTCCTCTTATCGTGGCATGTTCGCATCGATTTAGAATCTATAGCTAATACTATCAGTGGTCGATTCATTCTTTAATCAAGGTAAGAAGGTTCTCTTGATTTTAGGTTGCCTATTCCCTTTTCTCTTTTGTTGCCTTAAACAAATCTCCTGATCAAAGATTCTCTTCATGGATGTGAGTGCTAGCCAATCTAAGGAAGGGAGTGGACCCATAGTCGCTACTCCTAAGTTTAAATGGTGTGCTGTGTCGATGGTTCAAGACTTTTCGCTGGGTTGTGGTAGAGAGCCGACACCTGCTTGCGATAGGCAAATCGCGATTATTCCTGCTAGTGAGAGTGTCGACGATCTAGAGTGTTTTGTTCTACACATAATCAGGTGTGTAGTGCTCACATCTTCCTTTATTATTTTACATTAATAACTATGTTGATTGAAAGCTGAAACGACTGTATAGACAGTTGAGATACCCTTGTGGGTAAGGTTGGAGACACCAGGTAAGTACCTTTATGATTCTGTCTTTCGAACAACATAGCCTAAACATATGTATGATTTGATTATCTATTGTACATTGGAAATATGACTTCATTCATCACAATATGATAATATGTTGCATGGGCTTTGGGATATGATTGAAAGGGGAAGTGTAATTCAGTGACTCTGTCACAGTGGTTTGGTACCACATATACATACATCAGTGACTATGTCACATTATTTCAGTGGTCTGACACCACAGTGGTTTGGTACCACATTTATATATATCTGACTCTACCACAGTGGTTTGGTACCACAGTGGCTTGGTGCCATAGGTGTTTGGCTGGTTCAAGTGATGTAGAGGATGGAATACTAGGTTGGGCTAGGTTACATTGCATAGACTTTTTAATATGCCATATATCAATGTGCATCTGTGGGCTTAAGGCCAGATTGCATTTGTTAGGGGAATTACACACTGAGTCTTAGTGACTCACCCCTTAGCTTAATTTTGCAGGTAACCCCTAATTTCGGCTTTCGTATCAAAAAACCCTTGTTTGACTATTAGTTCTTTTAAATAATAGTTGGTAAGGAAACCCTTAAAATTGAATTTTAATGATGGAAACACAAAACGAAAAGTTTTCTAAATTGCGATGTTTTCACTAAAATTTCAAAACTAATTTTTTCCATGTGACATTGCAGGTTCGGTCGTAATGTTTAGATCGGGTTTGGGGTGTTACATTTTGATCTCATCCGGAAGATTCTAAATGAAGAACATAGTAGTTGTTTATCAGTACATCCGGAAAGCATGAAAATATATAATGATTTGAAATAGCTTTATTGGTGGCACGACATGAAACGAGATATCTCAGAATTCGTTTTGAAATGTTTGATTTGTCAGCAAGTCAAAGCTGAGCATCAAGTGCTGCCAGGTTTATTACAGCCTATTATGATTTTTGAGTGGAAGTGGGATATAGTAACAATAGATTTCATATCGGGTTTTCCCTTATCTCCGAAAAAGAAAGATACGATCTGGGTTGTTGTTGACAGATTGACGAAATCAACTCATTTCATTTCGGTATGTACAAATTTCTCGCTTGATAAATTAGCTGAGTTGTATATTTTCGAAATTGTGAGATTACATGGTGTTCCCCTATCTATTGTTTCGGATAGAGACCCAAGATTTACTTCGCAATTTTGGAAGAAATTGCAAGAAGCTTTGGGTTCAAAGTTACATTTTAGCATTGCGTTTGACCCGCAAACGGACGGTCAATCTGAACCAGTTATTCAAATACTTGAGGATATTGCATTCTTGAGTTTGAAGGTAGCAGGGAGAAATATCTACCGCTAATTGAATTTGCTTACAATAATAGCTTCCAATCGAGTGTAAAGATGGCACCGTACAAATCTCTATACGATCGTAAATGTAGAACATCGTTGTACTGGACTGAGCTTAGCGAAAATAAGATTCACAGGGTTGATTTGATCAGAGAGACTGAAGAAAAAGTGAAACTAATTCGCGATAGTTTGAAAGCAGCTTTGAATTGACAGAAATCATACGCAGACTTGAAACAGAAAAATATTGAGCTCAGATCGGGGATAAAGTGCTTTTGAAAGTGTCGCCGTGGAAAAGATATTACGGTTTGGTCAGAAAGGGAAATTGAGTCCGATCGGACCGTATGCGATTACTGAGCGAGTTGGGCCGGTGGTATATCGGCTGTCCTTACCGTCTGAGTTAGAAAAGATACATAATGTGTTTCACATATTTATGCTACAAAGATATCGATCAGACCCTTCGCACGTTATTTCTCAAATTGAAGTTGAGATACAGTCAGATATGTCATATGCTGAAGAACCAATTTGAATTTTAGCTCGTGAGATCAAATAGCTGAGAAATAAGAGAATCGCATTAGTGAAAGTACTATGGCATCGACACGAGGTTGATGAAGCTACATGGGAACTCGAGGATTCTATGAGAAAACAATACCCGAACCTATTCACTGGTAAGATTTTCGGGGACGAAAATCCCTAAGGGGGAGTTGTAACAGCCCAATTTTAGCTAAATCAGAATAGTGGTTTTGGAACCAAAAATATGATGTCAAAAAAGTATTTTAATATTATTTTCTGTATTTACAGCATGTTATTTTATATGTGTGAAAATTTCGTGAGCTAATTTTATCGATTGGGTGGTTAATTCGATAAAAAAGACTAAATCGCGTAAAATGCAAAAGTGATATTCTAATAGCTAAAGGTATTAAATAGATATAGAACCTTTAATTTAAGGTCCTTATGTTGTAATTAGACCCTTAAATTGGTGAGTGGAAATTTATGGACATGTTATAAATAGTTTTAAAGGTTATTTATTAAAGGTTAATATAGTAATTATAAATAACTTAAGCTAAAAATGATGAAAATGTTTTGTCTTCATCTTCATAAAACACCATCACCAAAATTAGGGCTTGTAAAACACCATTTGAGAGCTTGGAAAATTCGGCTATGGTGTCTTGAACATGTAAGTCTATTTTTAGCTCCGTTTTTAATGATTTCTATGTTTTTGTAATCGTTGCAGCTCAATCTAGCTAGCCCGTACCTTTAAATTTGAATCTGTTAAAGATTTTGAGAGTTGTCATTTTGAATCTATGTGTTCTTTGATGTTTAATGTGGAAATATGAAAGCTTGATGAGAGTTTTACATGTTTTGTTAAGTGATTTTTGATGAAAATGCATAATAGGGATTAAATTGAGAAAATATGAAAATATTTGGTTTAATATGTGAATAAATGAAAAATGTGGGTTGATATGTGTATTAGGAAAATTCGGCTATGTAACACCCATTACCCATATTCAACGCTGGAACAGGGTACGAGGCATTATCGGACTTATTCGCAAGCAAAATTCAAAACCGAGACATGAAATTCCACTCAAATTTAAAACTTTTCAAACACATTATATTGTCCCTAAAACGAGCCTACGAGGCCCAAAACAAGCTTCGGGAGTGGCTCGAGACTAAACTGGGAACTCAGGAAAATTTATAAAACTTAGAAAAATTTCATCATGAAACAGGACCACACGCCCGTGCGGCATACCACTCGCCCGTGCTTCAGGCTATGTCCACCTTAGGGAGCATTTTGTTTATGATGTCATCATCAAATTGAGGTCACACGGCCAAGTCACATGCCTGTGTGCTAGGCCGTGTAGCACACATGAGTGAGACACAGACCCGTATCTCTGCCAGTGTGCTCAATTTTGGACATTCTGTTTTGCCAAAATTGAGGTGCAGGGGACACACGGCCAGATCACATGCCTATGGGGCTGGCCGTGTGTCATACATGGCCTAGACACAAGCTCGTGTGTCTACCCATGTGGACAATAATAAGGCTGTTTACCAAGCCATTTGCTACCCTTATTCACACATACACTCACATCAATTCATAGGCATAAAACATATCATACTTAGACAACCAAACACTCACAACTAAGGCAATAACATGTCATTCTCATGCCATCATTTATCATGCTTAAAACATCATACTTAGCCCATTAGAAACATACTAATTTCACATCCACAAGAGGACATTAACATATGAATGAACTTATAATCAGCATAACCCATCAATCATGGCTATGTATAAGATGAAGCATTAATAACTACAAGCCACCACATATGGCCAAATTAATAATGACACATACATCAAATTAACATAGTCCCTATACATTCCATAGACTTAAAATACTTGAATTCATCAATACTCGTAGTGATAGCTTGATAGTGTGATAGAATCTCCAGCGATCTCCAACCCGAGCTAGCTTGACTACACTCTAAAACATGGGAAAGGAAGGGGGTAAGCTATATAGCATAGTAAGTCAACCTCAACCATACATATATCATACTATCAACATAATGTAAATCCATACGAATGTCATTTAAGTCTTATAAGTATACCTTACTCAATCACATCTTACCAAGTGTTTATCATGTTCAACAAAATGAACACATATTTTATAATCTACCATAATCTCATGGTTATAATTTTATTCTGTCACAATGTTTGCTCTATCAACTTATAAGCATAATTTGACATATTCTGGCATTAGCCCAACAACCGTAATCTTTTTGTTGTAACATATTACATCAATTAACAAATCATTTCAAACCACATAATAAACATGCATATTAATTATGAGTATTTATATTTCAAGCATATACTTTAACATCACTCAATTTCCTAAACTCTTATCTTCACATACTTTCATAACCATTTTAATTGGCAATTATGCCAATCTTTTCTTTTTCACATATCTTGACAAATCACAATTTGCATGAATATAACATGCCATATCTTAACTCAATTTGGCCCGAAAGTCAATCACATAATTGCCAACAGAATTTATCATGTATTTCATACATCACAAGTATAGACCAATAATCACAACATTTTCATAAAATCATTCTCATAGTGAACATAAACTCACAATATCGTGAAATCATTGATTATAAACCTTACGTTCATACATGTACCGTTTCAACATAATCTTATATTCATCTTTGTCTTTGACATAATCGTTAAATTTTCCCGTTGAACCATTTGGAATACTAAAGGATACTCAGGAATCTTGTGCACATAGTACTAGACCAATGCCATATCCCAGATATGGTCTTACATGGGATCTCATATCGATGCCAATAGCCCAACTATGGTCTTATTCGAAATCTCATATCGATGACATATCCCAAACATGGTCTTACACGAAATCTCATATCGATGCCATATCCCAGACATGGTCTTACACAAAATCTCCTATCAATGTCATATCCCAGATATGGTTTTACACGTAAACTCAAATAACCCTAATGTCATGACATTTATATCCTAACTATTTCTAAGGTTCAACCGGATTTTCTCGCTTGTTGAACTTTGTCGATTACATTCAAGGAGTCAATCATAATTCATATAATATTAAAGCATATAAAACATAAATAAAACAATGCATTATTTACATACGAACTTACCTCGGCATCAAAATGGCAAGAGGACTTAATCGTCAATTACTCGTTTTTCCTCTGTTTTAGGTCCGAGCCTTGTTTTTCTTGATCTATAATATAACATTTCACTCATTTATTATTCACCTTATTCAATTCATCCCAAAAATCATATTATGGCAAAATTATATTTTTACCCCCAAACTTTGATAGTTTACATTTTTGCCCCTAGGCTCGTAAAATGAAATCTATCCAATTTCTTTAATAAACAAGCCTAGTTGAACCATTTTCATAACTATAAGAGCCCATGATTTCCATTAAAACACATTTTACTACTCATTTTATTGCTTTTACAAATTAGCCATTTTAACATTTTCACCGAAAATTACTTAGCAAAAGTCACTTAACAAACAACTAACATTCATTTTCTACCATCAAAGATCAAAATACACAAATATTCAACATGAGTAAAATTTTAAACTTTGATATCTCTTCAAATTAGTGGTAGAAATAAATAGATCTTGTTATGAGGATTTTAAAAACGTAAAAATCATTAAAAACAGGGATAGAACGGACTTACAATCGAGCTTGGAAGCTTATAAAATCCTAGACATGTTTTCTCCTTGTGAAATTTTGCCGTGGGGTTGAAGATGGACAAAAATTGGCTTTTAATTTTGTTTTTAATTCATTTTAATTACTAAATGACCAAATTGCCCTTAATGAAAAACTTTAGAAATATACCAAATCATGTCTATTTTTGTCCATCAATTTAAAAAATGGTCTAATTACCATTTAAGGACCTCCAATTTAAAATTTCATAGCAATTAGAAACCTCTAGCTTCTAGAACTCAAGTTTTGCACTTTTTACGATTTAGTCCTTTTGACTAAATTGAGTGCCCAAACGTCAAAATTTTTGAACCAAATTTTCACGTAATCATTTTTGTGAAATTCTTGAACATAAAAATGTAATAGAAAATAAATTTTCTTACGTCGAATTTGTGGCCCCGAAACCACTGTTCCGACTAGACCCAAAATCGGGTTGTTACAATTCTCCCCCTTTAGGGATTTTCGTCCCGAAAATCTTACCAGAAGAAGTTGTTTTCAACTCTCATGAAAACTTTCACTAACTTCTCAGAATCACAAATTGATTTAACCTCTTATATCTCTTTCCAATAACCTTTGAACTTTAGTACACAGTGCCGTAGTATATCGTCAAAGTTCTAAATTACTCTCTCAGGAACACATATACTCAGTAGATCTATCAAATAAGAACTCGATACATACTGAAAAAATCATGCAGATTTTGTCAAATGATCAACATTCAAACAACACCATCCATTTCGAGGATAGAGGTAGTCCTGATACGAAAATTCGACTCATACTATACTCATTTAGCTTACCATTCACTAACACATTTCTGAGCTTCTCAAACTCGCAAGGAAAGCATTGATTTAGTTTTTAACTTAGCTAGAATCAGACCATCATCAATAAGATTAGTCATGTAACCAGTACTCACAAAATAAATAAAGAATTTTCAGTTTAGACATCCGTAATTATACTTGCTTTCCCAAAGGTTAATCGATAACTACTCACAGTCCTTTAACATCTCAAAACCTTCACGTTGTCTTAAATTTAGATCTTTCTACGACATTAGATACTTAACCTTTTGGACCAGGAAGTACGTGACATTTTTTCGTTGAACACACGAAGTCATCAAATTCACAACACAAACATTGAAGTGGCCGTCTCTAAATAACCAGTCAAATAGTACTCTTTTAATGTGACTTTATGTAACACCCCTTACCCGTGTTTGAAGCCAGAACCGGATACGAGGCACTACCTAACTCAACTTGCATTAACATATCATAATCGGGCTATAAAATTTTGTTCAACTTTATAACTTTCCATTCACACTCATACAAGGCCTTAAACATACTTCCGAAAGGTTTCAGAACTAAATCGAGAACTTTTACGCACTTAGGAAAATTTTTGCCTAAACAGGGGTCACACCCCCGTGTTGCTCAAGGGACATGCCCGTGTGCCCCTGAGACATGCTCGTGTTCTTTACCCGTGGTTGACACTGACTTATTTCACACGGTCGGGCACACGCCCGTGTCCCTCACACATCCTTGACATGCTCGTGTCCTAGCCCGTGTGCCAAAACCTTGGCATTTTGTTTATGATGTCATCACCTCACTATGGTCACACGACCAAGGCACACGCCTGTGTTCGTAGAACGTGTGTCGAATTAAATTCCTAACTTCAGGTGCAAACTTCACACGGCATGGGCACACGCCCATGTCTAAGGTCGTGCCTCCCACACGGCTGAGACACACGGCCATGTCTCTGCCTGTGTGTTTACTATTGAGCATACTGATTTGCAATTCTAGCATGCAAGGGGACACACGGCCGATCAACACGCCCATAGGGTGACCGTGTGTCACACACGGCCTAGACACACACCCGTGTGGACAATTATATAGCTATCCACCAAGCCATTTGCCACCCTACCAAGCAACCATACATATACCAAATCAATACAACATAAATGATGGCCATAAGGCTCCTCTAAGAACTCATAAGAGATCAAGACATCCAACACAAGCATACATTTCATGAAATCCATCATCATTGAATATATGGACACATCAAGTATAGGCCAACTTCCCATGACCATTTGCAAAATAATTTGAACAATTATAATAGCCAACACATTTGGCTTGCAAATATGACATAACAAAATACTCAAGTCCTATACATGCCATACTCAAAATAAATCTAATTTGGCTATACCAAAAACTGGTCGATAGTCTGATCTCCAACTCCGATGTCCGTAACTTATCGAGTTAACTTGGCAATACTATAAGGAAAAGGGAGATAAAAAGGGGTAAGCATAAAGCTTAGTAAGTTTGCATGGAAATAATAGTAACAATAAGCACATAACAATATCCATCCATGGCATTAAATAACCACACACAAAATCATAGGCTCCTTACCATACTTACTCATACTTGCCCTTATCTAGCACATACCATGCCTCATATCGTAAATGTTCTTCATACTCACAGGTACCTGTGCTAACTCAATCACATAACTTTAATACAATTCTTGTTTCTATTTTCAAGCAGATCTGTTTAACCCAATAAATCACTATGGATACTCAAAGATGCATATTCATTATCATTAGCATAAACACAAAGCCAATGCCACATCCCGGATGTGGTCTTATATGGATCATCTCTGAATATCGATGCCATATCTCGAATATGGTCTTATACGGAACCTCGCATCAATATCGATGCCATACCCCGGATATAGTCTTATACGATTTTTCATATTCAATGCTAAATCCATATCCCAGATATGGTCTTATACGGGATCTCAATTCAGTGCCAAGGCCATGTCCTCGACATGGTCTTACACGGGACCTCATCCATCTCATGTCTCGATGATAGTGTTTTCATATTCATTATAGTCCAACTGGGACTTCAACATCTCAACTTTCTCATTCAATACCAAATACTTAATTTCTTAGAATATCATATATCATTATAACATCCAACATACTTAAACATACTAGCATAAATGTTGAATTTATCACATACAAACTTACCTCGATTTCAAAATAGGCTAGATTGTCAATCTAGTCGGATACTTTATTCTTTCCCTGTTCGAGGTTGATTCTTGGTTCTTCTTGCTCTATAATAGCAAACTAGCTCATTTTAATCATGACATTAATAAATTCTTTTCAATAATCATGCTTTAGTAAAATTACTATTTTGCCCTTAGACTTTGGAAAAATGACCATTTTACCCCTAGGCTCAGAAGTCAATTCTAATCAAATTTTTACCTTTAAAAAGCCTAGGTGAATATTTATTTCTCTTATGCCTCTCATCAAAACCCAACATTTCACACATTTACTACAAATTTTATAATCTTTACAAAAATGTCCATTTAGGTGTTTTCATAGTAACACCTTTCTCAAAAGTTGTTTATCTAACAACTAAGACTCATTTTCTTCCATAAAAATGCAGGAAAAAATATAAAATCTCTCATGCCAAAACTCTAAACTTTTCACCATATTGCAAAATAGTCCCCTCATTAGAAAGCTTAAGCTCTGGGGGTTCTAAAAGTACAATTATAATCAAGAAAAACCATTAAAAACCATGTGTCTACCCGTGTGGACACTGATAAGGCTGTTTACCAAGCCATTTGCCACCCTTATTCACACATACACTCACATCAATTCATAGACACAAAACATATCATACTTAGACAACCAAACACTCACAACTAAGACAATAACATGTCATTCTCATGCTATCATTTATCACGCTTAAAACATCATACTTAGCCCATTAGAAACATACTAATTTCACATCCACAAGAGAACATTAACATATGAATGAACTTATAATTAGCATAAGCTACCAATCATGGCTATGTATAAGATGAAGCATTAAAAACTATAAGCCACCACATATAGTGTAACATCCTGAAATTGGGCCTAGGAGAATTGAGCCCAATGGGTCTTGAGCGTAGTAGCATTTAAATTTTTGGGAGAATAAGAGATCGGCTTAAATGCAAGTTGGATCAATTAGATAAGTGAGTTTGGAAGGTTAGGGGGCTTCTATGAAGTCCTGGGTTCAAGTTAGGCCTTAGAAAAATTTTGGTTTTAGGTGAAAAAAAAAAACCCTGGAGGTTGGCGGGTAGGCCTTAAGAATAAAATGTGGAGAAAAGTGACACAAGTGGAGTGTGTGGTGTAGTGGCAAAGTGACGCCACATAAGGGATAAGGGGGTGACGCCACAAGGAAGGAAGGAGGTCCAAGGTTCTATTGTAGCGTTTGCATTCCTTTTAGATTATTTTTATTAAATGAATTTAGACCTTGGCCATAGGGTTATATTTAGTTGTGCATGGTTTAAGATATAAGGAGCTAGTTGGTAAAGTGGCTAGTAGCGTGGGTTATGTTACAAGGGATCCTGAGTTCAAATCTCATGAGAAGCAAGGGAGTATTTATTTTACTAACTTGGGGTGGCAAGAGTTTGAGTTGGATTTAAACTCTACTAACGGAGGGATCCTACATCGGTAAGATATAAAGAAGGAAGGTGAAGAGCTAGCTATATAAAGAGTATTCCAGGAGGAGAGTTAACATACCTTGGTGGGCGTTTGGGCACAGGAGTGGTCGCAGCGCGGTTTCACACTAGACTGCTATCAGGTGTGTAACTCTCTCTACTCTAGCTGTAGAGTGGCAAATGCCGAAGTGCCGATCACGAAAATAGTAGCCACACGAGCGTGCAAGTGCACGCGTGAGGCTTCGGCGCAATAGTTGAGGCCATCAATAGTATTCTTGTGGGTTGGGGCTGCTTAGGGTCGCGATGGGCCGAAGTAGGCCCAATGGGCCCGTGGGCCCAATAGAATAAATTGTATGATGATGTAGTATATAGTGAACTAGACTAGGTAGAACTTATATACGTGGCTAGATTTGTGTTAGGTGGGCCACACGAGCGTGTGGGCTCGAATGGGCTGAAATCGAGTTTTAGGCCCAACAGTCTGGTAAAGACTGAAAATGGTAGTTGAGTCGCTCGAGGCGACACTGGGCCTTCGGAAAGGCCATTCCAGGTACAAAATTACTGAAATACCCTTAGTGGGTAAATTACCAGAATACCCCTAAAAGGTAAATTACGAAAATGCCTTTGGTAGGTAAAATTACGATTATACCCTTAGAGGTTGATTAGCGTGATTATGTTGTTTTATGCCTATCTGATTATTATGGTAATTCATGTTATACATATATTTGATATATGTCTAGCATACATGACATACTGCATACACGAATTATTATGTCATATTGCATGGGTATGATGAGAGGAGGGGGAAGATATGAATATCAGACTGTCACCAGTGGTTTGGTACCACACAGTGGGTTGGCCCCGCTTCTCATTATCTTGTGACTAAGTCTCAGTGGTTTGGCACCACCAGTGGTTTGGTACCACATATATTTATCTTTGTGACTTGTCCAGTGGTTCAGCACCACAGTGGGTTGGCCCCACATATTATATTTAAAGGGATCGTCACCAGTAGTTTGGTACTACAAAGTGGGTTGGCCCCACATATGTTATTTGTGACTTTGGGTCACCAGTGGTTTGGCACCACCAGTGGTTTGGTACCACATATGTTATTTGTGACTTTGGGTCACCAGTGGTTTGGCACCACCAGTGGTTTGGTACCACATATGTTATTTGTGACTTTGGGTCACCAGTGGTTTGGCACCACCAGTGGTTTGGTACCACACGGGGTAGAATCGGGAGTTTTGGATGGTTAGGTTTTGGGTTGCATGACATGCATATTTTCATATGAAATTGTGTAAGGGTTTAACACCCGTTGGATGGGGATTTACACACTGAGTCTCGATGACTCACCCCTTAGTTAAATTTTACAGGTAATCATTAGATCGCAAATTTGGGAGCTGAGGTGGACTCGTGGAGGCCATACATATGTTTACTCGTAAATTCATTTCTTTTATTTGGACTTATTTTTATTTGGGTTTTTGTTATGTAATAAGGCCTTGGGTATTTTATTTGGTTTCAGCTTTCAATTTGGTTACTGCTTATTATTAAATGGTCAATATGGGATTTTTCTAAAATGATAATAAACCGTTTCTTATTTAAAATTACTTAAACTCAATTTTTCACAACAACTATAAAGAATACGAACTTTTTTAACGAACGCACAATTTTTAGACATTCCTTTCATGTGACATGTCAGATACGGTCATAATGTTTAGGCTGAGTTTGGGGTGTTACAATTATGGTATCAGAGCTTAGGTTCAAAAACTTGACTGTGGAATGGGTTCAAAAATGTTTTTCAAATTTTGGTTGAAATATGGTTTAGAAAAATATATATATCTTTTTCTTGGAAGTATGGCACCCGAGTCTCCGGCTCCAATCCGCACTATAAGTTTCCTGATACTTTTCTTTGTTATATGCTATATTTTGGGTATCTATTCTGTGTGTTTGGTTTGGATGTGATGTTCAGACATAGAGTTGGGTGCATATGAAATATTCATCTGTTTTAATGGCTAGGTGTTTTTGAGTATGTGTAGGAGTTTTAAATTCTAGTTAAAAGTATATTAGTTTTATTAAGATCAGAGTGCGCAGCAAGAGCGTAGTGTGGTAGGTTAGGATGTGTGTCTGTTAGTTAGTTGGAAATTTTGAGGATGAAATTTCTTTAAGAAGGGTAGATTTGTAACATCCTGGAATTGGGCCTAGGAGAATTGATCCCAATGGGCCTTGAGCGTAATAGCGTTTAAATTTTTTGGAGAACAAGAGATCGGCTTAAATGCAATTGGACCAATTAGATAAGTGAGTTTGGAAGGTTAGGGGGCTTCTATGAAGTCCCGGGTTCAAGTTAGGCCTTAGGAAAAATTTTGGTTTTAGGTGAAAAAAACCCTAGAGGTTGGCGGGTAGGCCTTAAGAATAAAATGTGGAGGAAAGTGACACAAGTGGAGTGTGTGGTGTAGTGGCAAAGTGACACCACATAAGGGACAAAGGGGTGATGCCACAAGGAAGGAAGGAGGTCCAAGGTTCTAGTTGTAGCGTTTGCATTCCTTTTAGATTATTTATATTAAATGAATTTAGACCTTGGCCATAGGGTTATATTTAGTTGAGCATGGTTTAAGATACAAGGATCTAGTTGGTAAAGTGGCTAGCAGCGTGGGTTATGTTACAAGGGAGCCTGAGTTCGAATCTCATGAGAAGCAAGGGAGTATTTATTTTGCTAACTTGGGGTGGCAAGAGTTTGAGTTAGATTTAAACTCTACTAATGGAGGGATCCCACATCGGTAAGATATAAAGAAGGAAGGTTAAGAGCTAGCTATTTAAAGAGAATTCCAGGAGGAGAGTTAACATACCTTGGTAGGCGTTTGGGCACAAGAGTGGTCGCAGCGGTTTAACACCAGACTGCTATTAGGTGTGTAACTCTCTCTACTCTAGCTGTAGAGTGGCAAATGCCGAAGTGCCGATCATAAAAATAGTAGCCACACGAGCGTGCAAGCGAACGTGTGAGGCTTCGACGCGATAGTTGAGGCCATTAGTAGTATTCTTGTGGGTTGGGGCTGCTTGGGCCGCGATGGGTCGAAGTAGGCCCAATGGGCCCGTGGGCCCAATAGAATAAATTGTATGATGATGTAGTATATAGTGAACTAGACTAGGTGGAACTTATATACGTGGCTAGATTTGTGTTAGGTGGGCCACACGAGCGTGTGGGCCCGAATGGGCCAAAATCGAGTTTAGGCCCAACAGTCCGGTAAAGACCGAAAATGGTAGTTGAGTCACTCGAGGCGACACTGGGCCTTCGAAAAGGCCATTCCAGGTACGAAATTACTGAAATACACTTAGTGGGTAAATTACCAGAATACCCCTGAAAGGTAAATTACGAAAATGCCTTTGGTAGGTAAAATTACGATTATACCCTTAGAGGTTGATTAGCGTGATTATGTTGTTTTATGTCCATCTGATTATGATGGTAATTCATGTTATACTTATATTTGATATATGTCTAGCATACATGACATACTGCATACACGAATTATTATGTCATATTGGATGGGTATGATGAGAGGAGGGGAAAGATATGAATATCAGACTGTCACCAGTGGTTTGGTACCACACAGTGGGTTGGCCCCGCTTCTCATTATCTTGTGACTATGTCTCAGTGGTTTGGCACCACTAGTGGTTTGGTACCACATATATTTAACTATCAGAACGGACTTACCCGAAGTCCTCGCTCCTATCCATAAGGGTAGCATATCGATATCCACGTTATTCTGGCTTTAAATAGTGTTTAAGTTAATAACATAGCAATACATTGATTATGAAGTGTGTAAGAGATTTGTAACATTCTGAAATTGAGCCTAGGAGAATTGAGCCCAATGGGCCTTGAGCGTAGTAGCGTTTAATTTTTTTGGAGAACAAGAGATCGGCTTAAATGCAAGTTGGACCAATTAGATAAGTGAGTTTGAAGGTTAGGGGCTTCATGAAGTCCGGGTTCAAGTTAGGCCTTAGGAAAAATTTTGGTTTTAGGTGAAAAAAAATCCCTGGAAGTTGGCGGGCATGCTTTAAGAATAAAATATGGAGGAAAGTGACACAAGTGGAGTGTGTGGTGTAGTGGCAAAGTGACACCACATAAGGGACACGGGGGTGATGCCACAAGGACGGAAGGAGGTCCAAGGTTCTAGTTGTAGCGTTTGCATTCCTTTTAGATTATTTTTATTAAATAAATTTAGACCTTGGCCATAGGGTTATATTTAGTTGCGCATGGTTTAAGATACAAGGAGCTAGTTGGTAAAGTGGCTAGCAGCGTGGGTTATGTTACAAGGGAGCCTGAGTTGAATCTCATGAGAAGCAAGGGAGTATTTATTTTCCTAACTTGGGGTGGCAAGAGTTTGAGTTGGATTTAAACTCTACTAATGGAGAGATCCCACATCGGTAAGATACAAAGAAGGAAGGTGAAGAGCTAGCTATATAAAGAGCATTCCAGGAGGAGAGTTAACATACCTTGATGGGCGTTTTGGCACAGGAGTGGTCACAGAGCAGTTTAACACCAGACTATTATCAGGTGTGTAACTCTCTCTACTCTAGCTATAGAGCGGTAAATGCCAAAGTGCCGATCACGACAATAGTAGCCACACGAGTGTGCGAGCGCACGTGTGAGGCTTCGACGCGATAGTTGAGGCCATCAGTAGTATTCTTGTGGGTTGGGGCTACTTGGGCCGCGATGGGCCAAAGTAGGACCAATGGGCCGTATGCCCAATAGGATAAATTGTATGATGATGTAGTATATAGTGAACTAAACTAGGTGAAACTTACATACTTGGCTAGATTTGTGTTAAGTGGGCCACACGAGCGTGTGGGCCCAAATGGGCCAAAATCGGGTTTTAGGCCCAACAATTCGGTAAAGACCAAAATGGTAGTTGAGTCACTCGAGGCGACACTAGGCCTTCGAAAAGGCCATTCAAGGTATGAAATTACTGAAATACCTTTAGTGGGTAAATTACCAAAATACCCCTAAAAGGTAAATTATGAAAATGCCTTTGGTAGGTAAAATTACGATTATACCCTTAGAGGTTGATTAGCGAGATTATGTTGTTTTATGTCTATCTGATTATGATGGTAATTCATGTTATACTTATATTTGATATATGTCTAGCATACATGACATACTGCATACACGAATTATTATGTCATATTCCATAGGTATGATGAGAGGAGGGGGAAGATATGAATATCAGACTGTCACTAGTGGTTTGGTACCACACAGTGGGTTGGTACCACATATATTTATCTTTGTGACTTGTCCCAGTGGTTCAGCGCCACAGTGGGTTGGCCCCATATATTATATTTAAAGGGATCGTCACCAGTAGTTTGGTACTACAAAGTGGGTTGGCCCCATATATGTTATTTGTGACTTTGGGTCACCAGTGGTTTGGCACCACTAGTGGTTTGGTACCACATATGTTATTTGTGACTTTGGGTCACCAGTGGTTTGGCACCACTAATGGTTTGGTACCACATATGTTATTTGTGACTTTGGGTCACTAGTGGTTTGGCACCACCAGTGGTTTGGTACCACACGGGGTAGAATCGGGAGTTTCGGATGGTTAGGTTTTGGGTTGCATGACATGCATATTTTCATATGAAATTGTGTAAGGGTTTAACACCCGTTGGATGGGGATTTACACACTGAGTCTCGGTGACTCACCCCTTAGTTAAATTTTGCAGGTAATCATTAGATCGTGGATTTGGGAGCTGAGGTGGACTCGTGGAGGCCATACATATGTTTACTCGTAAATTCGTTTCTTTTATTTGGACTTATTTTTATTTGGGTCTTTGTTATGTAATAAGGCCTTGGGTATTTTATTTGGTTTCAGCTTTCAATTTGGTTACTTCTTATTATTAAATGATCAATATGGGATTTTCCTAAAATGATAATAAACCGTTTCTTATTTAAAATTACTTAAACTCGATTTTTCACAACAACTATAAAGAATACAAGCTTTTTTAACGAACACACAGTTTTTAGACATTCCTTTCATGTGACATGCCAGATCCGGTCGTAACATTTAGGCTGGATTTGGGGTGTTACATATAGCCAAATTAATAATGACACATATAACAAATTAACCTAGTCCTTATACATGGCATAGACTCAAAATACTTGAATTTATCAATACTCGTAGTGATAGCTTGATAGTGTGATAGAATCTCTAGTAATCTCCAACCCGAACTAGCTTGACTGCACTCTAAAACATGGGAAAGGAAGGGGGTAAGCTATATAGCTTAGTAAGTTCATATGTAAATAATAAGCAACCTCAACCATACATATATCATACTATCAACATAATGTTTTTCCATACGAATATCATTTAAGTCTCATAAGTATACCTTACTCAATCACATCTTACCAAGTGTTTATCATGTACAACAATATGAACACAGATTTTATAATCTATCTGTAACACCCCTCACTTGTATTCACTATCAGAATAGGGTTACGAGGTATTACCGATCAATACACATTATTTATCAAATATGACTTATACATTTAAGCATTCATTCTCAAACACCATTCAATCATATTTACTATGTCCCTTAGACGGGCCTACGACGCCTTAAATATGCTTTAGATGTGGCTCGAGACTAAATCGATAACTTTTAAAAATTTTGGAAACTTAGAAAAATTTCAAACATATAAGGGTCACACGCCCATGCGAACAAGCAGTGTACCTTACACGGCTCCAGAGACACCCGTGTCTCAGGCAGTGTGAAAATAGGGCATACATACTGACTTGGGTCACATGGCCGACCACACGCCCATGTGTCTAGCCTGTGTGCCCTTCGAAATGGCCACACACGCCCATGTGCTAGGTCGTGTCAATCTTGTAGGGTGACCTGACTTATGCAACACGACCAAGTCACACGTCCGTGTGTTAGGCTATGTGCCATTTGGGGGGTATACTGACTTATGCTATACTGCCGATCACAGAGCCGTGTGTGAGGCTATATAGAGCATACTGACTTCAATTCAATTTCAACACTGGGGAGACACGATCGTGTAGCATGACCGTGTGTCGCACACAGCTGAGACACATGCCCTGTCTCTGCCGTGTGGACAAATATAGGCCATTTGCAAGGCCAATTTGCCACCCTTTCTCATGCTCACCTAAACAACCAAAATGGTACCATTTCATTATACAATAGGCATCCCAACCCATCAACCAACTACACAAATCATACCATATTCGTTTCAACTATTTCAATACTCAATTCCATATCATTTACCTATACAAATACTTATATCATTAAACATCAATTCACAAGCACTTAACTAATCAAACTAACAACTTCAATCACACCTTATAAATCAATTTCCAAATTCAAATATAACCATAACCATATTTTTGCCAAACATAACAAAATGAGCCATTACTCATGACTATATATACATACTAAAACATATACCATTTACAAGCCAAATCTCATGGCCATTATCATAACCAAATCATATTATCATATCACTAACCTATACATGCTATATACCATATTTACAAAGCACCACAAGTACCAACAAGTTGATTGATAGTGTGACGATGTTCCTGATGATCCCCAAGTCCGAGCTAGCTTTGATTATCTATAAAACAGGGAAAGAACACACAAAGTAAGCTTTAAAAGCTTAGTAAGCCATATACAAATAAAATTTCCACATGAATCAACATCATTTCCATCAATAGGCAAACTAAGAGTAAACACATATAAGCTCACAAACCTTTTCCAATGTATGAATCTATCATAAGTGAATTTATCAAACACTTCCCTTTTCAATATCATAAGTGAATTTATCAAACACTTTCCTTTTCAATACTTGTATGAATCTCATACTTACCTAAGTCACTTAACTCATTCACACATTCTTTCTCAACTTGAATTTTCCCATTCATCCTTTTGGAATTGTTAAGGATACTCAAAAATCACATATAGCTCGTACAATGCCATATCCCAGATATGGTCTTACATGTTATCACATATCGATGCCAATAACCTAGCTATGGTCTTACTCAAAATCAAATAACGATGCCAACGCCCCAGATATGGTCTTACATGTAATCACATAATGATGCCAGTGTCCCAGCCATGGTCTTACACATAATTACATCTAGATAATCCTAATGTCATGACATTCTTATCCTATACTATTCCTGAGGTTCATATGGGACTTTCGGATATTGTAACCTTGTCGATTCTTACTCGTATTTGATCATTCAACATTCATAGCAGTTCAATGACAATTAAACATATATAATTCAATTTAAAGACATTTATTTGCATATGAGCTTACCTTGTATTCGGGATAAACAGACTAGATTTACTATTCGATAACCTTTGATTTTCCTCGATCTAAATCTGATTTCTTTCGTTCTTGATATATATACATTCAAAATTAACTCATTTATTCATCAAATCATTCAATTCAGTCAACAAACACATATTTGAGCATTTTTACACTTTAGCCCCTTAAGTTCCATATTTTTATAATTTAGTCCCTATTTCACAAATACAAAAAACTCATGAAATTTCATTAAACCCAAGCCTATCCAAATTTCATATAGGTCCCTAACATCCCAACACTTCCATTTATTTTACATTTTAACCCCTCAATTTACACTTTTCACAATTAAACCCCTAATAGGCATTTTTACTTAAAATCACTTAACAAAACTTGTATAACTATAAAAAAATATTCATTTTTCATCATAAAACAATCAAAATCTCAAGTATTCATCAATGGAACTTCAAAAATCATTAATAACTTCAAAAATCAAGGCATGGGCTAGTTAGAATACAAAGCAACGATCTCAAAAACGTAAAAATCATCAAAAATTGAGCAAAGAACATACCTTAATCAAACATTCAAATTACCGAACCCTAGCCTTCTTGTTTCTCAAGAAAATCGATTAAAGATGATGAAATAAAGACCAATTTTGATTTTTTTACATAATAATAAGTTATTTACTAATTTCCAATTTTAACCTTTAATTAAAAACATTTAAAGCATCTATTTAATGCCCTTTTTTTTTGTCAAAATCCACTATCAATGGTCTAATAACATCATAAGGACCTTTCATTTAAAGCAATTAAACACATTTAACAAGTAAATAGCTTCCCCACACATAAGAAATAATTCGGGGAATTTCTAAAAATTATATAAATAACTTCCCCACACATAAAATGTACATTGTCCTCAATGTACAAATAGATATAAACACAAAATAAGCAGAATATCATAAGAGAAGGAGAAAACTGTAACTGCCCTAAATATGGATGAAATCGCTAAAATAGTGAAAACTAAAATTTTAGGTAAATGAAAAGTGTAGTGCATGGTTCCGAGCAAACTAATAAGAAAATAAACATAAATAATGAAGAAGATTAAGAGGTTACAAACTCAAGTAGAAACAAAGATAAAAATAAAACATAGTTCAAAAGATAAATAAACTAAATAAATTTAAGAAAATAAAAATAAAACAACTAAAAAAAAGAAAAAGAAAAAGAAAAAGAAAAAGAAAAAGAAAAGAATTAAAATTGGTGATCCTAATCATCAGAGACATTAGGATGTGAGCCGCCGGCGCTAAAAAAAAGATGTGGAGGTGCTGATAGATCTGCTACAAAGTCGTATCAATACTATCAAACTGCTCAAAATAACGCTGCTTGAAATGAGTGAACCACTCAGAGAGGTCCGCGAGGGTAGCAACAAAAGTAGTAGTACGGTGACTCAGAGGTGGATAATGAGGTGGACCCTCTTGGTGGAAAGGGACATCATCAGTGAAGTCCTCATGCTCATCCCAAGGGTCAGAATGAGATATTTGGTATCGAGAAGGATCCACTCCACGCAGTTGATCGATCATCCTCATGTGACTCATACTCGATAACCCTTACGAGGTCATCTATAACAGCCCGTTTTTAGTAAAATTGAAATAGTGGTTTCAAGACCACAAATTTGAAGTAAAAAATTTTAATTTATTATTATTTTATTTCCTACAAAATGATAGTACCAGCGTATAAAAATTTCGTTAAGAAATTTTGCCGTTTACATGCTCAATTTGATAAAAAGGACTAAATCACTTAAAGTGCAAAAGTTGAGTTCTAATAGCTAAAGATATTAAATAGCTATAGAACCTTAAATTAAGAGTCTTTATATGGTAATTAAACCATTTATATGTTAGTGGATGAGCATGGCTTGGAATTTGTGTAAATTTGATTAATTTTTAAGGTTAATTAAGTAAATAAGTAAATAATGATAAAAACTAAAGAAATAAAATATGCTATCATCTTTTATACATTATCATCAATAGAAAATTAGGTTTTGGGAAGCCATTTTTGTGCTTAAGCTTTCGGCAACTTCATCTTGCTCTTAGGTAAATGATTTTTGTTCTGTTTTTAATGATTTCTATGGTTTCGAGATCGTTGTAGCTTAATCTAGCTAGTCTGGGGACTAATTTGTGAAACTGTTAAACTATTAGGGTTTTTCCATTATTTAATATGCATGAGTTTTGATGAGTTATGGAATAAAATGGATAGATGTTGTTAGATAAAAAACATTTGTTAATTGATTTTTGATGAAAATGTCAAATAGGGATTAAATTGAAAATTAGAAAATTTTACATGGTGAAATTGTGAAGTAAATGAAATATAGGGCTTGCAAAGGACCTAATTGATATTCGGCTATAGTGTGTTGTGGTGAAATTGCGTAAATTTTCATTCTTATGTGCTAGGGACTAAATTGTAAAGAAAAAAAATAGGGGCAAAATGGTAATTTTTTAAAATATGATTTTGGGCTAAATTTAATGAGTTATATATTAAATTGTGTTAAATTTATCTGTATAGATCAAGAAAGACCTCGTAAGAAGTTATATCAGGGTAAAGGGAAAATCTTGGGTTAATCGCCTCCGTATTTACGTACACTCATCGAGGTAAGTTCGTGTGAATAAATTGTGGTTATATGTTTTATTTTGAAATATGCATGAATTGTAAATTTTCTACATGTATACACGATAGCATATCCAACTATGTACAACTATCGAGCCCCGTTTTAACCTTAGGAATTTGTAGGATACAAATGACGTGTCATTAGGGTTTACATGATTTGAGTACTGGTCCTAAATGTCCTACCAATGGCTGAGGTCCTGCATACTAATTTGCAGCTCGTATGAGCATACATGTACATGAATTGACAGATTACAGTTATATGAGCTAGCACACTATGTGTGAGCTATACTGGGTATCCAATGGTATTCTAAACGTTTCAACGGGTAATATTCGGATATGAAATGGTAAGAGTTTGATACGAACTATTACAGGAAGGTTACATGATATATGGGAAAAATGAAATGGATGATACATGTATATGGAATTTGATCAATGGTTATGTTCATCTATGTTTATTGGCTTATTTATGTAATTACATGGCTAATATGGTTGGTGTATATGTGCTTATGCATTTGGCCAAATTGTATTGGGATATGCTTGTTTACTTACCTATTATATGACTATATGGTAAGTTAAATTCTATGTTATACGAACTTACTAAGCTTAAATGCTTACTTTGTGTTATTTTCCATATTTTATAGTGAATTGGAAGCTCGTTCGGGTTGGAAGCTTGTCGGAGCTATATCATACTATCCATCGGCTTTTTGGTACATTCGGTTGTTTAATTTTGGTTATAATTGCATGTATAGGTATTTTGGCTAATGTTGGCCTATATGTTTTGTTGTAAATATGGCCATCTGATTTGGCTTGTGTTTGGCATATTTTTATATGTATATAAGTAACATTAACATGGTTGATGTGTGGCTTGTTTTGTGTTGAACAATGAAAGGTAAAATGATAGTTAAATATGTTTTGTGATATGATGAATTTGAGGTGATTTGGTACTATAGTATACATGACTTATATGGTGATTTGGTGCTAGTTTAGAATGGCATATTTGGTACCAATTGAGAAGTTTTGGTAAGTAACTAAATGGCATGAATTTATGCAAATCTAGTTGAAAGTTAGATGATCATTTTGACCAATATGAGTACATGATTATACATGTTTGCTTATTGTCATTTGAGGTGCCTAAGGGCATATTGATTGTATGATATTATATCATATGTATATGACTTGTTTATGCTTGATTTAGATGCCTTATAAGTATGTAAAATGCCCTAGCCATGGTCTTACACATAATCACATCTCGATAATCCTAATGTCATGAAATTCTTTTCCTATACTATTCTCGAGGTTCGTACGGGACTTCTGAATATTGTAACCTTGTCGATTCTTGCTTGTATTTGATCATTCAACATTCATAGCAGTTCAATGACAATCAAACATATATAATTCAATTTAAAGACATTTATTTGCATATGAACTTACCTTGTATTCGGCATAAACAGACTGGATTGACTATTAGATAACCTTTGATTTTCCCCGATCTAAATCTGATTTCTTTCGTTCTTAATCTGTATACTTTCAAAGTTAACTCATTTATTCATCAAATCATTCAATTTAGTCCATAAACACATATTTGAGCATTTTTACACTTTAGCCCCTAAAGTTCTACATTTTTACAATTTAGTCCCTATTTCACAAATACACAAAATTCATGAAATTTCATTAAACCCAAGCCTAGTAAAATTTCATATAGGTCCCTAGTATCCCAACACTTTCATTTATTTTACATTTCAACCCCTCAATTTACACTTTTCATAATTAAACCCCTAATAGGCATTTTTACTCAAAATCACTTAACAAAACTTGTATAACTATCAACAAATATTCATTTTTCATCATAAAACATTCAAAAGCTCAAGTATTCATCAAAGGAACTTCACAAAATCATTAATAACTTCAAAAATCAAGGCATGGGCTAGCTAGAATACAAAACAACGATCTCAAAAATGTAAAAATCATCAAAAACCGAGCAAAGAACTTACCTTAATCAAACATTCAAATGACCGAACCCTAGCCCTCTTGTTTCTCAAGAAAATCGGTTGAAGATAATGAAATAAAGACCAATTTTGATTTTTTTTACTTAATAATAAGCTTATTTACTAATTTCCAATTTTAACCTTTAATTAAAAACATTTAAAACATCTATTTAATGCCCTTTTTTTTTTCAAAATCCACTATCAATGGTCTAATAACATCATAAGGACCTTTTATTTAAAAAACCATAGCAATTAAACACACTTAACAAGTAAAATACAACTTTTGCATTTTACACGATTTAGTCCTTTTCTCAAATTGGGCAATTAAACGATAAAATTAGCTCACGAAATTTTTACACATATCAAATAACATGATATAAACACCAAAAATAATATTAAAATAATTTTTAACATCAGATTTGTGGTTCTGAAACCACTGTTCTGACTTAGCTAAAATCGGGCTATTACAACTCTCCCCTTTAGGGATTTTCGTCCCCAAAAATATTACCAGTGAATAGGTTAGGGTATTGATTTCTCATAGCATCCTCGGGTTCCTACGTAGTTTCTTCAACCTCGTGTCGATGCCATAATACTTTCACTAATGCAATTCTCTTATTTCTCAGCTCTTTGATTTCACGAGCTAGAATTTGAATCGGTGCTTCAACATATGACATATCTGATTCAATTTCAATCTCAGATGGGAAATGACATGTGAAGGGTCGGATCGGTATCGTCAATGCATCGACACATGAAATACATTATGTATTTTTCTCTAACTCAGACAATAAAGATAGTTGATAAGCAACTGATTCGAGTCGCTTGATAATCTCATACGGTCTGATGAATCGCGGACTCAATTTCCCTTTTCGACCAAACCACAATATCTTTTTCCAGGGTGACATTTTCAAAACACTCTATCCCCGATTTGAAACTCAATATCTTTCCATTTCAAGTCTGCGTAAAATTTCTGTCGATCCAGTGCTGCTTTCAAACTATCGCGAATTACTTCCACTTTTTCTTATGTTTCCCTGATCAGATCAACTCCGTGAATCTTATTGTCGCTTAGCTCAGTCCAGTACAACGGTGTTCAACATTTACGTCCGTATAAAGATTCGTATGGTTCCATATTTATACTTGATTGAAAGCTATTATTGTAAGAAAGTTCAATCAACAGTAAATATTTCTCCCAGCTGCCCCCAAACTCGACAACGCAACAATGCAACATATCCTCAAGTATCTTAATACCTCGCTCAGATTGACCATTCGTTTATGGGTGAAATGTGGTACTGAAATGTAACTTTGTACCCAATGCCTCTTGTAGTTTCTTCCAAAATCGTGAAGTGAATCTCGGATCACTATCCGAAATAATAGAAGTAGGCACTCCTTGCAATTTTGCAACTTTAGAAATATATAACTCAGCGAATCTATCGAGTGAATAGTCTGTATGCACCAGAATGAAATGCGTAGATTTCACTAATCTGTCAACAACAACCTAGATTGCATCTTTCTTTCTCAGAGTTAAGGGCAAACCCGAAAAAAATCCATAATTACTTTGTCCCATTTCCACCCAAGAATCATGATAGGCTGTAATAAACCTGACGGCACTTGATGCTTAGCTTTTACTTGCTGACAAATCAAACATTTTGAAACAAATTCTGAGATATCCCATTTCATGCCATGCCACCAATAAAACTATTTCAAATAATTGTACATTTTGTGCTTCCCGAGTGTACTAATAAACAATTACTATGTGCTTCGTTCAAAATCATCTGAATCAACTCTGAATTTCTCGGAACACATATTCGAGCTCTGAATCTCAAACAATCATTAGAATCAACATAAAACTCTGAATTAGAAATTGACTCACACTGAAACTGTTTTGCTTGCAATTCATTATCAAACTTTGAGCATCATAAATTTGCTGTATAAACAACGGCCTCGCTTTCAACTTGGCTACTAACGAACCATCATCAGAAAAAGTCAAGTGTGTGTTCAAAGCATGTAAAGAAAACAAGGATTTTCAGCTCAAAGCATCAGCAACTACATTCGCTTTCCCCAAATGATAGTCAATTACCAAGTTATAGTATTTTAACAATTCTAACCATCTTCGCTATCGCAAATTCAAATCTCTCTGAGTCATCAGATATTTCAAGCTTTTGTGGTCAGTATAAATATGACATTTCTCACCAAACAAATAATGGTGCTAAATTTTCAACGCGAACACAATCGTAGCCAATTCTAGATCGTGTGTTAGATAATTCTTTTCATGCGGCTTCAACTTTCTCGATACATAAGCTACAACTTTGCCTTCCTAGATCAAAACACAACCCAGGCCATTTAATGATGCATCATTGAAAATTATGAATTCTTTACCCGACTCAGGCTGAACTAATACTAGAGCTTCAGTCAATAAGCTTTTAATTGCTCAAAATTTTTCTGGCATTTGTCTGACCACTCGAACTTAACATCTTTTTGAAGCAATCTTGTCATCGGAGTTGCAATCATCAAAAAGCCTTTTACAAATAGTCTATAATATCCCGCTAGTCCAAGAAAACTATAGACCTCAGAAACATTTCTCAGAGGATTCCAATCTATAATCGCAGATATCTTACTCGAATCAACACGGATACCATCAGCTGAAACAATATGTCCCAGAAATCCAACCTATCGTAGCCAAAACTCACATTTGCTAAACTTTGCAAACAACTGTTTATCTCTCAAAGTTTGTAACACAATTATCAAATGCTCGGCATGTTCAGATTCAACACGAGAGTAAATCAAGATATCATCAATGAATACAACTACGAATCAGTCTAAATACTACCTAAAAATTCAGTTCATTAGGTCCATAAAAATAGCAAGTGCATTCGTTAGTCCGAAAGGCATAACTAAAAATTCATAATGTCCACACCTTGTTCTAAATATAGTTTTTGGCACATCGGAGTCTTTAACTCGCAACTGGTAATAATCTGATCTCAAATCGATTTTTGAAAACACTGTTTCCCTTTTAATTGATCAAACAAATCATCAATCCGTGGTAGAGGGTATTTGTTCTTTGTACTAATTTTATTCATCTGTCTATATTCAATACACATTCTCATCATGCCATCTTTCTTTTTTACAAACAATATTGGTGCACCCCAGGGAGAGAAACTCGGTCTTGCAAAACCATTATCTGTCAACTCTTGCAACTGAGCTTTCAATTCTTTTAACTCTGTCGGGGCCATTCTGTACGGAGCTATCGATATCGGCGTTGTCCCTGGTACTAATTCAAGACCAAATTCAACTTCTCTGATAGGTGGTAAACCCGATAACTCTTTTAGAAACACATATGGATACTCGTACACAACTAGTACTATTTCAATTTTTCTTTCTATCACTTTCGTTTCAAGTATATAAGCCAGATTCTGAGCTGACATAAACGAGATCACAACTGGCAAACTGTTCAGATTATTAGATTCAATTCTAATAATCTCATTATTCTAACATTTTAGTTCAATTGTCTTTTTCTACAATTTACTATAGCCCTATGCATTATTAGCCAATCCATACCTAAGATTACATCAAATTCATCGAATGGAAACAACATTAAATTAGCTGGAAAATAGAATTCCTGATGCATTAACGGACAAATCTTGCAGACTTTGTCAACCAAAACATATTTTCCTAAGTGGTTCGATACTCTAATCATAAATTTAGTAGACTCTACAGGCAAAGTCTTACTAGATACTAAATTCATGCATATATAAAAACGAGTTGATACTGGATCTATCAATGCAATCACATTAGTATCGGTCGGCCAGGTGCTCGTGCCTCAGACCTCATAGTAGAGTCTTTTGTCGCTCTCTGAATACCACTCACATTACCAATATATCTGGGTGGTCTCCCTCTAACTGCAGTGTTACTCGGCTTCATATTCTGAGCGTTATCTTTTTCAGCTAACTCTGGGCAATCTCTGATAAAATGATCTAATGATCCACATTTAAAACAAGCCCGATCATTCAATCTACAATCACCGAAATGATGTTTTTCACACTTTCTACATTCGGGTCGATTTGGTTTTGCACTCCCCACACTAGTTATCGAGATAGCCGGAGCTTTAAAGCTCAATGTTGCCTTCCACGATCTCTATTTGAATGTCCCACTGATGCATTAGAACGATTAAACGAGTCTTGGAATTTCATTGATGAAGATTGATACGGATTACTCATTGATCTTTTTCTCGAGTCTTTAGCTTTTGAATCTGCCTTTCTCTTTTCTTTACTAAGATCCTCGGCTTTACAAGCCCTCTCAACTAGAACGACAAATTCTTTTAACTCTAGAACCTCGATTAGTAATTTTATATATTCATTCAATCCATCTACAAATCGTTTGCACATGATTTCTTCAGTGGAAACATATTCCCGAGAATACTTGCTTAACTGTACGAATTCTCTTTAATACTCAATGACAGTCTTCCGACCTTGTTTTAACTCCAGAAACTCTTTATGCTTCTGATCAAGGAATCTTTGACTGATGTACTTCTTTCATAATTCGAATTGGAAAAACTCCTAAGTAACCCGTTCTCTAGGAACCATAGATATTAACGTTTTCTACCAATGGTACGGATTATCTCTCAGCAAAGATACAACACATTTGATACATTCATTAGGAGTACAAGACAATTCATCAAATACTCCTATTGTATCTTTGAGCCAGAACTCAACTCTCTCTGCATCATCATCAACAGTAGCCTAAAACTTTTCAGCCCCATGTTTTCGAATCTTATCTATTGGCGGCTTGTTCAATCATATGGGATCTATAACTTGAGGAAAAATAGGATTTCTTGAAGAACATGTGGGGGTGGAGGTTGTTGAGCATCCGAATTCGTTCGAACGAACTCCGTAAACCACTAACTCATCATCTGGAAAAAAAGGCTTGTTTAGCCTCTCTATCATGGCTACTAGATACAGGCCTAGAGTCAGATTGTGCTGCCCTTTGAGCCAGAGCTGGTGCGTTACTCTCTACATCATCATCTATGATGGAAGCTCGAAACAACTATTATTTCGACAAAGGCAAGTGCAATCGACAGTAGTATAGCTGTGGTGAGTCTGGAATATCGTATCCTCAAGGACCAAGAGTACTTAGTAATAACTATCATTTTATTATCTAGCCTAATAATTAAAGGGGATTTATTTTTAATCTAAAATTTAACTAACTAATTTAACTAACTTATGAACTTGACAGGGAGTAAATTGGGAAAATACTTTGGACAACTTATATGAGATAGACGAAACCTAAGGAAGAATCCACCTAGACTTCACTTATTACTTTTGATTCATGTGATTTATTCACTTGACTTAATCCGTAGAATCCCTGAATTATATTAATACCTCTTTCGAGGCTACTAACAATTGACTCTAGGTTGATTAATTGAAATCTCTCTCTAATTAAAACCCCTATTATTGCATTAATTTGATCTATGGATTCTCATATTAGGTTTGACCCTAATCTGGCAGATTTTTATCGCCCTATATTTAGGGTTGCAATCAACTCTGCTTAATTGTGTTGATCTACTCTTAAATAGGGACTTTTACTCCACTGAATAAGAATATTCGACTTGAATCAATAACCTGAATTATCAAAACAAGAATAAAACTCACAATTAAGAATAAGCACAAGTATTTATCTCATAAATCAAATAATAATAAGATTTGTCATAGGTTTCATCCCCTTAGGTATCTAAGGGATTTAGTTCATATTAGAAGTGGAAAACATCATAAAAGAGGAAAAACAACAAAACATAAGAAAACCCAAAAACTTCTAAAGAATTTGATAGGAGATCTTCAGTCTTGATGGAGATCCTTCTCCTAAGCTGTTCCCGACGGCTGCCTTGGAATATTTTCTCCTTCTACTCGGTGTCTCTTCAATTTCCTGTCAACTCCTCCTTTAAGTTGCCTCCTAGGGTGTTTATATAGGCTTCGAGATGCCTTTTTTGGCCCAAAAGTATCCTAATCCGAATGAAACTCTTCTTTGCTGCGGCAGAGACACGCTCGTGTGAATCAAGCCCAGGCTGTGTTTGAGTCTGCTAAAGGGCACGATCATATGGTAAACTCCAAGCCGTGTTGATTTCTCATGTAGGCTCGTTTTGTCCCTTTTTGACTCGTTTCCCCTTCTTTTAGACTCTCTAAGCTCTCCTGGGTATAAAACATGAAATTAAGAGACTAGGAGCATCGAATTCATCAAATGTAATGAATATTCATCCAAATTAAGCTAATCATGGGGCTAAAATATGTGTAAATTACAATTTATCAAATATCCACACACTTAAGCTTTTGATTGTCCTCAAGCAAAATTCTCAACTCACAATTAAAATTAACTTCCTTCAATTCATAATCGTCATCAACAATGTCTCATCATAATTCATAGATAATGTATACATGGATAATTTAACTCAAAGAGACCTAAAGATTCAAACAATCTAAGTCATCAATTTTTATAGCACGAAAACATAGATGTTTCCTCTTACCTAAATAATTACCCCTGATTCAAAACTGACAAGGATTGACATCCTCACTAAGGATTCACTCAAACCACTCAAAGTGTTTAAGGTATAAGATAAGCACTCATAAGTCAAATATGAAAAGTTAATCCCATAGGCTTGCATAAAAATCAAATATCCACCACTATAGTATGAGATGATACACAAATAAAATGGTCTTTAAAGGGTTATAATGGGGCTCAGGTTAAACGTGTGGATATAGGCTAAATTAGAAGGTTAGAATCGAGATTGAATTTGACAAATTACCTAACTAAAAATAATGAACTGATAATGAATAATTACATCAATAACACGAGCTTCTTCTAAAGATATGAATTTAACTATTTAAGCTCATAGAACATAGAACTAATGATAACTAAATTTTCTAACTTTTTTTTTAAAAATAAGCAAAAAATAAAAGATGAATTCAATTATTGTAATTAGGAAACCGATCAAATCAAATCTCGACAAAAAGGGAGTCAAGAAAATGGGATAAATAAGTTAATAACGGGGTTTCGGGTTACTATTAATGGTTAAGTCAAAGAAACAATTTATTAGGATCAAAGGGGTTCACTAGGGGTAAATTATGAAGGTAGGCTTTTTATGGAGTAAGTACGTTAAATCCTAGGTGCCTTTATCATCTCAGTATATCAAATCCAAGGTGTGGTCTCGACCTATATAATCAAAGCAAGTTTTAAAATAACAAATCAATGTTGACACACTCATAATCAATAAAGTGAGCAAGAAAAGGTATATGCTCTAAAGGCTCAAAATCTCACAAAAATTAAGGTTTTTGATGTCAACCTTGCAAATTTCAAATTTGAACGTAATATTCAAATTTTGGGAAACAACCTAGAAAATTTTATTCTGAAAATAGACTTATCATGCCTAATTCTCTAATATCTTAAAGTTTAAATTATCAATGCACAATTAACTATGACTTAATTCAAGAAATATCAATAAAAATCATAAATCAATAGAAGTTTCATTCTAAATTAGTAATATGAGAAAATTACTTAAGACAAGATATCATTCAGGGATTTGAGAATAATGCAAAAAGTTAGGAAATTTTGAAATTCACCCCCCACACTTATGATGTACATTGCCCTCAATGTACAAAAATGTATGATAACAATATAGTTAGAAATCATAAGAGAGGGAGAGAAGTGAAACTTCCTGAAGTTTGGGTGGAGTCAAGAAAATAATCAATGATGAATATGATAACTAGGCAGAGGTGAAGGTGGAGGGAATACTCCGGTGGTGTGTTCGTTCCTTTAGTGGCACCTTGAACCTTTGGAAATTGTGAAACCATTAGTGAAATTTTTAGGGAGTGCTATTAATAGATGTTGTGAAATTTACTCGAGAATTAGACAGCCAGAGATAAAAGAAAACAAACTATACTAATAGCAGTTTTAAATAAGGAAGGTAAACAAATGGAAAATAAAAGTGAAAATAAAACAAAAATAAAAATAAAGAAAACAATAAAATTAAAGGGACTCAAAGGTCCTCATCATCGGCTGGATCGAGAGTTGGTGGAGGCGGCGATATGTGAAAGTGATGAAAAATCTGCTAGAGAGTCATCTCAATGCCATCAAATCGTCGAGCGGTGTCATTAAATTATTGAGTACAGTAATGCTCGAACTGAGTGAGGCGTCTAGAGATGTCTGAAAGAAAACAAACTATACTAATAGCAGTTTTAAACAAGGAAGGTAAATAAATGAAAAATAAAATTGAAAATAAAACAAAAATAAAAATAAAGAAAATAATAAAAATAAAGGGACTCAAAGGTCCTCATCATCGGCTGGATCGAGAGTTGGTGGAGGCGGCGATATGTGAAAGTGATGAAAAATCTACTAGTGAGTCGCCTCAATGCCATCAAATCGTCGAGCGGTGTCATTAAATTATTGAGTACAATAATGCTCGAATTGAGTGAGGCATCTAGAGATGTCTGAAAGTGAAGCAGCCGCATGAACTGGTCAGCGAGAAGGTTGTGGCACTGAAGGTGGATCCTCGTGTTGTGGAGGTACATCATCAGTAATGTCCTATGGGTCCTCAGTGGCTTGTGAAAGCCTATACTGGGGAGGATCGAACCAGGGGACACTTAATCATCCTCATGTGGAGTATCGTCTGGGTGCCTTTGGGGAAATCTGTCCTATCAGTGTGAGTGAGGAGGATTGAGCAGTGGTGTTTAGTAGCCCAAAATACTGAGCCAGACGTGTGATGTAGGGACCCATGGAGATGACCCCTCTCCTATACTGCTTTGTCTGGTGTTGGATGGCGCGAGCTATGAAGTAGGCTAAGTCAAAGACGTCCCGTTCACCATGCACCATAGGAAGTAGGCGTCATGAGTATTGACGACGCCGGTGCTCTCTCGCCTACCTGTCAATATATGAGCTAAGATAACATGTAAATACCTTAGGGATGGGGTGAGAGCTATCGCCTTGGAGCGGCTGGGGTTATAGATCACCGAGATGGGGGCTAAGGCTCTCCAACAGGCTGAGGGGCAGTTATGAATGTGGCGGTGGAGGTCCTCTAGATCATTATCCTCCATGAATTCATCGGTGTAGAGTCCCAAAGTGGCCCCGAACTGTGGGACACTCAGCTCACGTACAATGCCTCCGAGACGGAATTGGACTATGCCGGGGTCATCGTGGTTTGTCATCACCGCCTGGAGGTGGAATGTGGAACAAAGCTCTAAAGTGAGCTCTAGGTATGTGGGCTTGACGATCTCGAAGAGTTGCCCCCATGGGTCGGTATTCAGGAAGGCCCAGACGTCGTCGGCTAGTTGGACCTGCTCTAAAGCGACCAAATCAATGCTTCTCCCCACGCCGAGGGGTCTTGTGTGAAGTATCTGAAAAAGGTCCTCCTGGGGTCCTAGAGGAAACCATAGGAATGGATGGCGCACTACGGAAGAGGCATTCGAAGAGGTCGCACCAGGTCCCTTCCACTTTTTAGCGACGGGGACAGCGGTCTTTTTCCCACGTGAGGGAGTCATTATCAACCTACAAAGGACGTATAATAACTAAGTATCATTTAATCAACCAGGGATATATGATCCTATTACTCATTATATTCTTTTTATAATCCTAATCCTGAAAACTAAGAACACATAAGTCTAGTGAATAATGAGAAGGTAATATTGATGATGAAAGGAGAAATCAGCTAATGAATAATAAAATGACTTGTCTAATAATTTAGAAAAATGAGAATAGTTATTAAGAAACATAGAAATATGAAATAATAGAATAGAAATCAACATAGTTTATGATACAAAATCTAATAATGCTAAAAGTAATAATAAAGATAATGATGATTAAGAGAATAGACAAATAAATTTGAAGGTAAAACAGTGGTGACTGACGGTGAGGTGGTGGGAAGAGGCGACAGGTCGTGGTGGTGTCGTATGGGCGTGCCGATCTCCCACGGGTGTGGAATGCATACGATGTGCATGGAGAAGGTAGGGGAAAGAGGAAAAATGAAGAATGGGGATGGAAGGAGTGGAGGGGGAGTTGATGGTGGTGGCCGGAATGTGGAAAGTGAGTAGAGAGGGTAGAGGGTGGCTAGGTTTTTTTTTGGGGAGAAAATTGGGGGAAGTGAACAGAGGGTTGGTTTAAATAGGAACAAGGCACATGGTCAAAAAACACAGTCGTGTGACTCCTGTTTAGCCCATGTGTTTCTTAAATTTTGAATTAGGGCGCGTCTGAGTTGTGTCCCACGCCCATGTCCTTTAGGCGTGTTGGTTAGCACGACCGTCTCCCTCGGCCGTGTCTTGCTTTGTTCGCTTCTCCCATGCTCGTATAGAATGTTACACACCCGTGGTAGTTAATCAGTGTCGACCACGTCCTCTAGGCACGCCCGTGCGCATTACTCAATTTGCCCACGGCCATATCGCATGGCCGTGGCATTTTATTTCAAACTAGTGTTTTCGAGTCAGTTTCGACCACGGCCGTGGTGTTTTTATCGTAGCCTGTGTTGGGAAAAATTTTTTCCTTGGCTCGTACGGTCTCCGCCACACCGATGTCTCTTCATGTGGTGTTCACACTGCCATGGCCACACCCATGTATAGGAAATCCTGCACCTAATAAATTGGTTAGTTCCTAGTTAGATGCTAAAATAAAAAATATGGATGTTAATGAATTTAGTGTTCGAGTTGCCTCCCAAGAAGCACTTGTTTAAAGTCTTAAGCTAGACTTTCCCTATTTTCATTCCCAAATGAAGGTTCACGGAGTTGAAGCTCCTCTCTCTTATTCCTAAAATCTTCACCATTATAAATTTTTAGTCGCTGACCGTTTACCTTGAATGTTCCATAAGTCGGATGAGTTACCTCGATTGTTCCATAGGGAAAAATAGTTTTGATTATGAATGGACATAACCATCTTGTTTTCAACTTTCCAGGAAACAATTTGAGCCATGAATTGTATAGTAGAACTAGATCTCCCACTTTGAATTGCTTCGGTTGTTTTAAACGAGCATCATGGCGTCACTTTGTTGCCTCCTTATATAGACATGATTTTTTGTAGGCATTAGCTCGCCATTCATCTAGCTCATTCAACTGCATAATTCTTTTCTCACCTACAAGTTTAATATCATAATTTAAGAAATTTATAGCCCAAAAAGCATTGTGCTCTAATTCAAATGGTAGATGAAATTTTTTTCCGTAAACAAGTTGATATGAGGATGTTCTTATAGGAGTTTTAAAAGCAGTTCTATAGGCCCATAAGGAATGGTCTACTTTCAATGCCTAATCCTTCCTATTTGATTCTATAGTTTTCTCTAGAATACGCTTAAGCTCTCGATTTGCTACTTCCACTTGTCCACTAGTTTGAGGGTGATATGGGGTAGCTGTTCTGTGGTGTACTCCATTTTTCTTTAAGACTTTGTCAAATTGAGTATTACAAAAATAAGTATCCCTATCACTAATAATTTCTCTGTGTAACAACCTAAACTAGGTCTATGCGTTAAGACGAGATTTGGTTTGTCACACAGATCGAACATTCTTTTAATCTTTCTAATGATTTAGGTAAAATCGTACTATAAAACCTTTTGAAAATAAAGTTTAGTAAAAACCAAGAGAAATGATTTAAATTCGATGAATTTAAGAAACATTAGTTGAAATCTTATCATTTAGTATTCAATTGTCAAAAACCTTAAAGTAGTTTTTAAAGAGTTCAAAAGAATTTGAAAACAATAATAGTTAAAGAATCTCATATGTTTTAAAAACAAAAGTATTTTAAGGAAACATTATAGGATTAACATAAGCCCATATTAAATATCTAAAATAAAATTTAAATCCATCCACACATAAAAATCCATGAAATATTAATAAAGGCCTTATTACATCATACCCAAAATAGTAATTAAAAGAATTCACTTAATTAAAAGTTCATAGTCTATAAAACCCATGTTCGAAGTATGGCCTCCACGAAGTCATCCTTGACCCAAGCCTCCGTCAATCGCCATTACCTGAGATGGATAATTAAACGGAGTGAGTTACTCAGAACTCAGTGTATAACTCACTTACCATATCCACTGGACCGGATCATAAAGTAATTATTTTGGGCTTGAGCCCATATATGGATTTAACAATATAATAAATAAATGCATGTAAAATGAAATTCCCAACCAAACCTAATTTCCATCCGCTACACACCATCCGTACCAACCAACACACCTGTGGGGATCAAGTCAACCCACCCCGCCAACACACCAATCGTAGGCATAAAGCCATTTTTAATAATGTTGTGGTGCACCACCGAACTAGATTGTGACAAAGTCACCGAACTAGAGGCATTAAGCCATTTAATTATTTATGGCAGAGCCACCGAACTAGATTTTGGCAACAGGCCTTTCTTCTCTTCATCATTTATCCCAACCCATGCAATCATGCATGCATAATAATCTATATTCATATGATAATTTAACAAAAACTCATAATACATGTGAGTCTATTTTTAATTTTGGCCCATAAGACAAAATAGCATATAGCCATTTAGCCATCTAGCAAACTTTGGCCCATATTGTAACATCCTTAAATTAGGGTCTCTGCATTTTGTGTGTTTGCATGTGACGATATGCTTACTGTGCTAGTTTAGGGTGTATTGGGGTCTAGGCATGACCTCGGGTTAGGCCTGATTCATTGCTAAAATTTTTGTTTTGGCACTGAGGAATAAGGAGCTGAGGAAGTTAGGGTTTAAAAGATATTCCTGGTGTGTTGTGACCCAAGTAAAGCCTTGGTAGAGTGGCAAAGAGGTGCCACTTAGGGCCTTGGTTGGTGACGCCATATGCAGGGAAGGAGTGCTCAGGTTCGAGCAACGGAAATCTCATTTTCTGCTTATTATTTTGACGCCAAGGAAGGAGGAGTTGTGCTCAGCTCAAACTCTGTCGAATAACTGTTGATTAAGTCAAACTAATTTAAACTGGTGGAGAAGAGAGAATTTAGGAGCTTGTGAGATTCAAACTCATTTGAATGGTTGGCCAGGTGTGATTTAGGGAGTTTTCCAAAATCTGGACTCTTGTGTGAGGAAGAGTAATCGGTTGGGATACGAGGGTGGGGTGCCAAAATTTCTAGTGACATTTTCGTGTAGCTTATGCCATAGAGCATTTAGTGGTGAGCTAAGCCGAAACCCCCTTTTAGACTAGCCGATTTCTTCCCTTGTTGCACCATTTGACTCTTAGGCATCTAGCCGAATCTCCCTCTCCCCATTAACTTCTTTTCTTTCATACTTGTCCCAAAACCCCATCAACAACATTCTTTTGTCTTCATTCTCTCTTGTGCCGAAACCTTCTTCTTTTTCCTATTTCTTGCTGAAATTCCCTTAGTCTCTTTTTTTAAACCAAGGCCGAATACCATTCATCTTTCTCCCATTCTCTCCTCCCACTTTGGCCGAATCTCAATTGTTTTTCTTAAGCCATTGCCGAAATCTCTCAAACTCTCCCCTTCTCATTTTTGGCCGAATATCAATCAAGCAGAGATCTTCCTTGATTTCTTCTCTAATCTGTTTGGAGTGGGTAAGTCTGTCATGATCAAATCTCCTCTATTCTCACTTACTTTTCACTGTCGACATGTGTAGAACAAAAGCCAAATTTTGACATTTGTCTTGATTTTTAATCAACCATGCAATCAGTTTCTTTTAGGATCTCCGGGATTTTGAAGTAGTAGATCGGAGTCATCTTTTCTCTGTTAATCGTCTCCAGTAAGTCAGTGGTAAGGTTTCTTGCTAATCCAATTTGTCTCTTAGTTATTTGAAAAGCTGAAGGCTATTAAGATTAAGTGTCCTTTGTTGGCGATTGTAGGGGAAAGATCAGTCTCGCATACTTTGGGTTGCGGCTAGTATTCAGAAAGTGTTAAGGTAAGGATTATGGTTGTGCGTTAACCCTTTGGGATTTGGTTATAAAGCCGAATGGCCTCTTTGCTAATGATTTTAGTGATGGCCGAATATAGGAAGGGAGGACGCAAATGTTTCGAGATCTTCGGGTTCTATTGGTTTGGGAATAGATCGTAGTTTCGGGTTTCACTAGATTCGTAAATAGTCAGGTGCGTAACGCTTACACACTTCGTTAGTATGATATAATTATTGTGTAACTATTGTAGCCATTAAAATCGATAGTTATGCCTTGTGGGCATGAGCATGGACTCCGGGTAAGTCCCCTGATTATGGATCTCGTTATATGCTATCATGTCATTAATTAATTCTATGCCATGTGATATTTGCATCATCATGTGTTATTATGCCACGTTTGTTATGGACATGATGGTGGGATTGTTGAGAGGAGGGGAAGAATTATTTGGACTGTCACCAGTGGTTTTGACCACACGACGGGTTGGCCCCGTCTTTGATATTATAATTTGTGACTATGTCCTAGAGGTTTTGACCACCAATGGTTTTGACCACATATGAATATTGTGACTCGTCCCAGTGGTTTGGTACCACAGTGGGTTGGCCCCACATGTTGATTATGGGATTGTCATCAGTGGTTTTGACCATGCGATGGGTTGGCCCCATCACTTGATTTGTGACTATGGTCACCAGTGGTTTTGACCACACTGATATACATATATTTGTGACTACGGTCACCACTGGTTTTGACCACCAGTGGTTTTGACCACGCGGGGTAGATAAAGGAGATCGGATGGTTAGGTTATGGGTTGCATGATTTGCATGTTATACTGATGATTTGTGTGAATGCTTGAACTATCGAGTTAGGGATTTATACATTGAGTCTCGGTGATTCATCCCTTCCCTTAAATTTTACAGATGAGGCGTAGATTATGGATATGGAGCCGGGGAGGACTCGAGGCAGCCATGCATGCTAGTTTCAGGTTTTGATTTAAAATTACTATTTTGGTTTTATCTATTTACATCAATTTGGTTTTGGTTTTGTAATAAGGCCGCTAAGTATTAATTTGGATTTTTATTTCTAGATTATAATTTAATTATCTTATGCATATGATTTATAACTTGATTTGCTTTATTAATCGAAATTAAATCGAGGTTTACAAAATTATACTCTATATTGGGTTTTTCCAACGTTACCATCGGGTGGCATTATTCACAAGGTAATGACAAAGTTAACAAAGATGATTTCAAACCTAAATTTTTAATCAAACTAGTAACAACAAATGGATTTTCGAAGCAAGAGTTTCTTTGAATTCGAAAGCAATCTAAAAACGTTTTCAACATCATTTTTTATAGGGTTTGCTAAACATTAGAGCGATAAAAGAGATTTCTGTAAAAATAAACCAAGGAACTTGTTTATTCAAACATTTTCACCCCGTAACATGCCAGATTCAGTCATGGTATGTTGACCGGGTTTGGGGTGTTACAGTATCAGAGCCAAGTTCAAAAGCTCGACTGTGGGCCCGAGGCCCAAAATGTTTAAAAGTAGGGTTTTGAAAAGTTTTGTAGGAAATGTACATGGTTTGAACAGCATGGCACCGAGTTTCCGGCACCAATCCGCCCAGGTAAGTATCCCTAACCCTTGTGTGATTTGAATATGGAAGAAATAGGTATTTTGGGATCGTAGATTAGTAGGTTAGGAGTTATTGAACCATAGGAATAGCCTACTCCAACGCAATATTACATAAGACTTAAATATCAACTAAACAAACCTGTGAGTACGTCGCTAAGATTAAGGGTGTGGCAACAGTTGTGCACATGTCTAGGAATGAATTGTGGGAGCTTGATATTTAAGCGATCTAGTGACTCACCTCCTCTTCACTCGAATCCTACACAGTGCGTAGTGACGGTTCACTCTAAGCGAGATGGCTTATTCACAAAGCTAAATTCAATAACTAAAACCCGAAAGGGACCAGCCACTTTGTTTTGTACAACCCTAAAATTAAACCATGGTTTCAAATTTACCAAAATACCCCTGATTTGAAAAATGACCAAAGTACCCTTGATTTGTAAATTGACCAAATTACCCCTGACTTGTAAAATTACCGAAATACCCTCGGTATGAAAAATTACCTAAGTACCCCCTAATTGAAAATTTCTAAAATACCCTTATTTCGTAAAATCACCTGGAACCATATTTTGGAAAATTACAAAAATACCCCTGGTTTATGAAATTACCAAAATACCCCTGATTTCTAGAATTTTGAAATACCTATGATTTGTAAAAGATTTCCAAATTAACCTTGATTTATTACTGAAATACCTCGATAGGTTAAATTACGGAAATACCTTCGAGTAGTGAAATGACGAGAATACCCCTACAAGTGGAGTGTGGGTGGAGGATGTTATTGATGAGTGAATGTGATTCACTGAATTAGGGTAGAAGACTTGAAATGAAAACTTTGTAATGATCGAAAGAACTACTATTAAACTTTTTACATAAAACTTATTCATGGGTAATCAGTGGAACAGAAGCTAATGCATAAAACTTCTTAAAGTAGATTAAATCGCGATCATAGATATGAGCTCTAGGGGATGTGGTCGTAATGTGCGAGGGCGTGGGAGAGGCAGAATGACTGTATCAGAACCTGTTAGGTCTGGTCAAGGGTCAGAGAATGAGATACCACCACCACCATTCTTTGGGGTTGAGTACTAGGATCGATGGGGATGATGCGATGTCGCAGTGGCGATCATGCGAGTGCTTGAGAGAGCGGCTGGAGCAGGTGGAGGTACGGGAGCTCAGAAATCTATATCTGAGTGACTCCGAACCAATGGAGCTGAAATATTTCAAGGAGTATCTAGTATGGTGCCCAATACGGCTGAGTATTGGTTGGAGGCGACGGAACGAATCATGGATGATTTAGATCTGACGACAGAGGAGAAACTAAAAGGGGTAGTGTCGCTTCTCCGAGATGAGTCATACCAGTGGTGGCTCATGGTTTGGGATGGTGATGCAGCGGATGATCTCACTTGGGATTATTTTAAGGCAGCTTATCAAAAGAAGTATGTTGGGACTAGTTATATTGATGCGCAGAGGAAGGCATTTCTGAGGCTGGTTTAGGGTAATAAGTCCGTATCAGAGTACGAGGCAAAATTTTTAAGGTTGAGCCGGTATGCTCAAGGCATCGTGGCTACGGAGCATGAGCGATGTGTTAAGTTTGAGGACGAATTGAGGGATGATCTGAGATTGCTGATTGCTCCACAGCAGGAGAGAGAGTTTGCGGTCTTAGTGGAAAAGGCCAAAGTTGTGGAGGAAATAAAATAGTCGGTAAGACGGAATCAGGACAGGGGATGGAATAAAAAGAATTTTAGATCATCTGGGTCTACGGGGAATCAACAGAAATGGGGTAGATATAGTGGGCCAAATCAAGCTGCTAGGCCTACTGCTGCTAATACTCAGTGGCCGCCACGGTGTGCTCGGTGTGGGAAGTCTCACACGGGAGAATGTTGGACTAAAAACAGAGGATGTTTTGAGTGTGGATCGATGGAGCACCGAGTGAGGGATTATCCACAGAGGTCAGCTAGGTTACAGTCTGGGGATTAGAATCGTACTCAGAACAAGAGGGATGGTCAATAGCCACAGAGGGGTCATGGTGCAGTCGAGGGAGGTAATGGCTCTGGTAGAGGCCGTGGAGCACCGCGCAGAGGTGTAGGTGGTACAGAGATAAGATAACTGGATTGGTCTGCGCAGCAAGGCATCGAGAGGAGGGCGACGCACCAGACATCATAACTAGTATGTTCCTAATCTTTGGACTACCCTATAATGCTTTGATAGATATGGGTTCGACGTACTCATATGTAGCCAGTAGCATAGTGGAAACTATGAACTTAAACTCTGAGGTTACTTCTAGGATGATGACAGTGATAAGCCCTCTAGGTCACTCTGTAGAAGTAAGTAAACTATATAGGGATGTACCCCTAGAACTTCAAGGGGTCGTGTTTTTGGCTGATTTGATGGAACTATCGTTTACGGAGTTCGATCTGATTCTCGAGATGGATTGGCTGGTGAAGTACCAGGCCAGTTTGGATTGCGCGGCTAAGCGCATAGTGTTGAGGACAATGGAAGGTGGGGAGGTGGTGATGATAGGTAATAGAAGGGATTACTTATCCAATGTGGTCTCTGCACTGAAGGCGGAGAAAATGGTAAGGAAGGGTTGTGAGGCATTCATGGTGCATGTTTGTACTTTGGGAGCCAAGGATGCAGCTGTAGAGAGTGTCCAAACTGTAGGGGAATTTACTGATGTATTCCCAGAGGAACTTTCGGGTCTGCCTGCGAATCGAAAAGTCAAATTCAGTATAGACCTGTTACTCGGGCCAGTGTCTATTGCCCCGTATAGAATAGCGCCAAAGGAGTTGGTGGAGCTGAAGGCTCAAATTTAGGAATTGCTGGATAGAGGTTTCATCTGACCGAGTATATCTCCTTGGGGAGCACATGTGCTCTTTGTTAAGAAGAAAGACGGTTCAATGCGGATGTGTATAGACTACCGCCAGCTGAACAAGTTGATAATCAAAAACAAGTATCCGTTGCCCAGGATTGACGACTTGTTTGATTAGCTTAAAAGGGCATCAATTTTCTCTAAGATAGATCTTAGGTCGGGGTATCATCAACTCAAAGTGAAGGAGGCTGATGTTTATAAAATGGCATTTCGTACTCGGTATGGGTATTACGAGTTTCTGGTGATGCCATTTGGGTTGACTAATGCACTGGCAGCATTCATGGACTTGATGAATCGGGTGTTCCAGCAGTATTTGGACCAGTTTGTCGTGGTATTTATAGACGACATATTAGTGTACTCAAGGATTGAGGAGGATCACGATGCACACTTACGGGTAGTTTTGCAAATTTTAAGGGAAAAGCAATTATTTGCCAAGTTCAGTAAGTGCGAGTTCTGGCTTAGGGAGGTGACTTTCTTAGGTCACGTAGTGTCCGCTAAAGGGATTAGAGTGGACCCTCGCAAGATTGAGGCAGTGTTGGACTGGAAATCGCCTAGGTCAGTTGCGGAGATTCAGAGTTTCCTAGGTCTGGCAAGGTATTATTGGAGATTTGTGGAAGGGTTTTCTCTGATCGCGGCGCCGTTGACCAAGTTATTGAGGAAAGGAGTTCCATTTGTGTGGTCAGAGAAACAATAGGAAAGTTTCAACAAGTTGAGGAAGATTTTGACGGAATCTCCGATTCTGGTTCAGCCTGAGGCAAGGAAGGTATTCACGGTCTACTGTGATGCATCACATACTGGCTTGGGATGTGTGTGATGCAGGAAGGGAAAGTAGTGGCATATGCGTCTCGACAGCTGAGACCGCATGAGGGTAACTACCCGACACATGATCTGGAGTTGGCTGCAGTAGTTTTTGCCTTGAAAATATGGAGGCACTATTTGTATGGGGAAAAGTCGATAGTTTACACGGATCACAAGATTCTGAAGTACCTCTTGACTTAGAAGGATTTAAATTTGAGGTAGCAAAGGTGGATCGAGTTGTTGAAGGACTACGACTGCTCGATTGAGTACCATCCGGGTAAGGCTAACGTGGTGGCTGATGCGTTGCGCCGTAAAGTGGTAGCGGGCTTACGAGCAATGTTTGCTCACCTTAGCACTGTATGACGACGGGAGTCTTTTGGCAGAATTGTGGGTTAAGCCGACTTGGGTAGAGCAGATTAAAGAGAAACAGTTGGTGGATGAGGGTTTGAATGCTCGGAGGTTGCAAGTGCGAGTAGTGGTTTGAAGGTTCTGACTTGACCAACAATGGAGTGTTGTGTTTTCAAGGGAGAGCTTGTATCGTCAAGGACATCGAGTTGAGGCAAAGGATTCTTCAGGATGCACATAGCAGCCCATACGCTATGCATTTTGGAGGTAGCAAGATGTACCAAAATTTGTGAGAACAGTTCTGGTGGCCAGGTCTGAAGCGGGAAGTGATTGAGTTTGTGGGTAAGTGTCTGACGTGTCAGCAGCTCAAAGTGAACATTAGTTACCGTCAGGTTTGCTTCAGCCGATGAAGATTCCTCAGTGGAAGTGGGAAAGGATCACTATGGACTTTGTCAGTGGGCTACCCCTTACGCCTAGCAAGAAGGACTCAGTCTGGGTGATTGTGGACCGTTTGACTAAATCGGCTCATTTCATACCGGTAAGGGTTGATTATTTGCTCCAAAAGTTAGCCAAGTTATATGTGGCCGAGATAGTAAGGTTGCATGGAGTGCCAGTGTCAATTATCTCGGATAGGGATCTCAGGTTCACGTCGAGATTCTGGAGAGCTTTGCATCAGGCTTTGGGTACGAGGTTGGATTTTAGCACAGCTTTTCACCCGCAATCTGATGGACAGTCTGAAAGAGTAATTCAGATTTTAGAAGACATGCTAAGGGGCTATGTTCTGGATTTTAGTGGTAGTTGGGAGGAGTATCTACCATTGGCAGAGTTTGCTTATAACAATAGTTATCAAGCGAGTATCCAGATGGCACCATATGAGGCACTGTATGGATGGAAATGTCGTACTCCGACGTGTTGGACAGAATTGGGTGAACGGGAAATATTGGGTCCGGAGTTGGTGGCAAAAACTAAGGATAAGGTTAAGGTGATTCAGGCTCGTCTTAAGGAAGCGTCAGATAGGCAGAAGTCTTTCGCCGATCTTAAACGCAGGGATATAGAGTATGCAGTGGGTGATAAGGTCTTTCTGAAGGTATCACCATAGAAGAAAGTGTTGAGATTTGGGCGAAAAGGGAAGCTAAGCCCTAGGTTTATCAGGTCGTATACGGTACTGAAGCAAGTGGGACCGATAGTTTATCAGCTCAAGCTGTCGGCAGAGTTAAGATAGATTCACGACGTCTTCCATGTTTCGATGCTTAGGCGCTATCAATCCGATCAGTCATACGTTGTGCCAGTTGCGAAGATTGAGGTGAGCTCAGAAATGTCTTTCGAGGAGGAATCGGTACAGATTTTGGATCGGGATGTCAAGGTCTTACGTAGGAAGTCAGTTCCCTTAGTGAAAGTGTTATGGCGGAACCATGGTACGGAGGAGGCCACGTGAGAACCCGAGGATGTGATGCGGCAGTAATACCCCAACTCTTTCGACTGGTAATTTCGAGTAGAAATTATTTTTAAGGGGTGGGCGTAACATCCTTAAATCGAGGTCTCTGCATTTTGTGTGTTTGCATGTGATGATATGCTTACTGTGCTAGTTTAGGGTGTATTGGGCTCTAGGCATGACCTCGGGTTAGGCCTGAGTCATGGCTAAAATTTTTGTTTTGGCACTTAGAAATAAAGAGCTAAGGAAGTTAGGGGTTAAAAGATATTCCTGGTGTGTTGTGACCCAAGTAAAGCCTTGGTAGAGTGGCAAAGAGGTGCCACTTAGGGCCTTGGTTGGTGACGCCATATGCAGGGAAGGAGTGCTCAGGTTCGAGCAGCAGAAATCTCATTTTTTGCTTATTATTTTGACGCCAAGGAGGGAGGAGTTATGCTCAGCTCAAACTCTGTCGGATAACTGTTGATTAAGTCAAACTAATTTAAACTGGTGGAGAAGAGAGAATTTAGGAGCTTGTGAGATTCAAACTCATTTGAATGGTTGGCCAGGTGTGATTCAGGGAGTTTGCCGAAATCTGGACTCTTATGTGAGGAAGAGTAATCGGTTGGGAGATTAGGGGTGGGAGTGCCGAAATTTCTAATGACATTTTCGGGTAGCTTATGCCATAGAGCATTCGGTGGTGAGCTAAGCCGAAACCCCCTTTTAGACTAGCCGATTTCTTCCCTTGTTGCACCATTTGACTCTTAGGCATCTAGCCGAATCTCCCTCTCCCCATTAACTTCTTTTCTTTCATACTTGTCCCAAAACCCCATCAACAACATTCTTTTCTCTTCATTCTCTCTTGTGCTGAAACCTTCTTCTTTTTCCTCTTTCTTGCCGAAACTCCCTTAGTCTCTTTTCTTTAAACCAAGGCCGAATACCATTCATCTTTCTACCATTCTCTCCTTCCACTTTGGCCGAATCTCAATTATTTTTCTTAAGCCATTGCTGAAATCTCTCAAACTCTCCCCTTCTCATTTTTGGCCGAATATCAATCAAGTAGAGATCTCCCTTGATTTCTTCTCTAATCGGTTTGGAGTGGGTAAGTCTGTCATGATCAAATCTTCTCTATTCTCACTTACTTTTCCCTGTCGACATGTGTAGAACAAAAGCTAGATTTTGGCATTTGTCTTGATTTTTAATCAACCATGCAATCGATTTCTTTTAGGATCTCTAGGATTTTGAAGCGAGATCGAGTCATGTTTTCTCGTCAATCATCTCCGATGAAGTCGGTGGTAAGGTTTCTTGCTGATCCAATCTGTCTCTTAGTTATTTGAAAAGCCAAAGGCTATTAAGATTAAGTGTTACTGTTGGCCGATTGTAGGTGAAAGATCAGTCTCGCATACCTTGGGTTGCAGCTAGTATTCAGAAAGTGTTAAGGTAAGGATTATGGTTGTGCGTTAACCCTTCGGGATTTGGTTATAAAGCCGAATGGCCTCTTTGCTAATGATTTTAGTGATGGCCGAATACAGGAAGGGAGGAGGCAAACGTTTTGGGATCTTTGGGTTTTATTGGTTTGGGAATAGATCGTAGTTTCGGGATTTCGCTAGATTCGCAAATAGTCAGGTGTGTAACGCTTACACACTTCGTTAGTATGATATAATTATTGTGTGGCTTTGTTGTAGCCATTAAATCGGTAGTTATGCCTTGTGGGCATGAGCATGGACTCCGGGTAAGTCCCCTGATTATGGATCTCGTTATATGCTATCATGTCATTGATTAATGCTATGCCATGTGATATTTGCATCATCATGTGTTATTATGCCACGATTGTTATGGACATGATGGTGGGATTGTTGAGAGGAGGGGGAAGAATTATTTGGACTGTCACCAGTGGTTTTGACCACACGACGGGTTGGCCCTGACTTTGATATTATAATTTGTGACTAAGTCCCAGTGGTTTTGACCACCAGTGATTTTGACCACATATGAATATTGTGACTCGTCCCAGTGGTTTGGTACCACAGTGGGTTGGCCCCACATATTGATTATGGGATTGTCATCAATGGTTTTGACCGCACGATGGGTTGGCCCCATCACTTGATTTGTGACTACGGTCACCAGTGGTTTTGACCACACCGATATACATATATTTGTGACTACAGTCACCAGTGGTTTTGACCACAAGTGGTTTTGACCACGCGGGGTAGATAAAGGAGATCAGATGGTTAGGTTATGGGTTGCATGATTTGCATGTTATACTGATGATTTGTGTGAGTGCTTGAACTATCGGGTTGGGGATTTATACTTTGAGTCTCGGTGACTCACCCTTCCCTTATATTTTGCGAGATGAGGCGAGATTGAGGATATGGAGGGGAGGACTCGAGGTGACCATGCATGCTAGTTTGGGTTTTGATTTAAAATTACTATTTTGGTTTTATCTATTTACATCAATTTGGTTTTGGTTTTGTAATAAGGCCGCTAAGTATTAATTTGGGTTTTTATTTCTAGATTATAATTTAATTATCTTATGCATATGATTTATAACTTTATTTGCTTTATTTAGGAATTAAATCGAGGTTTACAAAATTATACTCTATATCGGGTTTTTCCAACGTTACTATCGGGTGGCATTATTCACAAGGTAATGACAAAGTTAACAAAGATGATTTCAAACCTAAATTTTCAAACAAACTAGTAACAACAAACGGATTTTCGAAGCAAGAGTTTCTTTGAATTCTAAAGCAACCTAAAAACGTTTTCAATATCATTTTTTATAGGGTTTGCTAAACCTTAGAGCGATAAAAGAGATTTCTGTAAAAATAAACCTGGGAACTTGTTTATTCAAACATTTTCACCCCGTAACATGCCATATTCGGTCATGGTATGTTGACCGGGTTTGGGGTGTTAAACATATATCGATCTAGCAATTTTCAGCCCATTTAACGATCTAGCAGAGTTTTGGCCCATTTAACGATCTAGCATATTTTCGGTCGATTTAACGATCTAGCTTATTTTCGGCCCATTTAATGATCTAGCATATTTTCGGCCCATTTAACAATCTAACATATTTTTCAGAAATTTCACGACTTTAACTGTTATATGCATTTCACAAAAGTGTTAATTATTACGCATATTCTGATTTTGCCATCTTTACTATTTTATCCCAATACTTACTATATAGTATTTAACCCGGGATAAGTGTGAAGTTACACACCTGGTTACTATGAGAATTAGACTTTCCCGCTCGTCGATACCTAAATGCATCATGATAAATTAGAATACTATTATTTATTTACAAATTGAATCTTAAAATAATGATCTAGACTTTTACCTCAGAATTTTGAACCACTTCTATTTGTGGTTTCTCCTCGATTGTTGGTTCGTTACCCGATGAAAATCCACGAACAAACAAAGGTTCGGGAGTACAAACGACTTCAAACAACTGATTCTCCTCGGATGAGTGTCCATATCCCGGTGGAAAATCTCGGATTCCCGAAACTATCCTTCGCTTAAACTTAGGGGGATTAGCGGAACCACCCCTCTTCCGAACACTATTTACCGCCCTTTTCATCCCTATCTTGATTGTCTCTATCGACATAAGATCATTAGTCTGACTAAATAATTATCGAAATTATGACTAACGGTTTTAAGAGTGAGATTGGCTTACCACAAATATCCTCATTCCACAAGATGACAATCGAGGGATAACATCCCCTAAAATGAAATCGATTAATAATCCATCTATACTAATATGTCGAGTAATATAAGAGTCTTTAATAATCCCTTACCTTAACACCTTAAATCGATTCCAACGATTCACGACGCTCACAAACACTTGAGTTTCAGCCCTCCACTATCACACTATAATATAACGAAAGAAAACGTTTAATAGAATGAATGATGATTTTGATCAAAGAGATTCTTCTTACCACCATTAAGATTCGGCCAAGACTTCCCTTAAACCAACATAGAAACCAAAAAGAAACTCTTACCTATTGTCCAAGGCTTGAAAGAAGAATGATCGAGAAGGATACTTATGTATAGTGGAAGATTCGACTATGAATAAACAAAGAAAGAAAAATAATTCGGCAATGGAGTAATCTAACATTCGGCCATGAGAGAAAAATAATGAAGAAAGTATGGTTAAAAAGAAAATAAGAAATGAAAGAAAGAGATGATATTGATTCGGTTTTCAAGAGAGAAAAGAGAAAGAAAGAGAAAGAGAATGATAGGTTTATAATTCTTTTATCAATGGTAAAAGAAAAGGAAAGAGAGTGTGTTTAAGACAATGGTGCATTCTGCAATGGGGAATGAAAACTATGGCTTGTTGTGTTGGTAGTTTTGGCACTAGGAGAGGTTTTGCAAAAATAAGGTGATCAAATGGTCAAAAGTATGGACATAAGAAATGAAACAAAAGTTGTTTTTCTTCTATACCAATACATTCAGCCAAGGGAGAAAATAGATGGAGAGAAAGTGTTTTGCAAAAGCAAAAATGTCCAAAGGTAATACCCCCAAAAGCTACCAACCAAACTAGCCTATCACCAAAATTCACCACCCAAATTTGGCTCCCCCTTTAGTCCAGAAAGTCGTCCCCATTCATGGTCAAGATGGCCATGAAAGAGTTACCAAAACATCAACCTAGTCTCAAGCCTTACCATCCTCCATTTCCCTTAAGTTTGAGAAATCTTATCCCCAAAGTCAAGCAATTCCATCCCTTAACTCATGCTTACCATAACCTTAAGTCTTCTTACCATAAAAATTTAATCCAACTCATCCTAATCCTTATTCATGACCGACACATGCTAGGATAAAGCAAAAATAAAAGCTCCCAAATTGCATGCTAGGAGATTTGAACCTCTTCCCTCAAGTGCAACTTATGGCGCCATCACCACTTTGCCAATTGCTCATCTTATTCCATCTTTTATCACTTAATTAACTTAAACTTCAAGGTCACCTGATTTCTTTACACTAAAGTCCTCTTTACTAAAATTTATTCTAATTCCAAGTAAACCCGAGCCTTCTCAAAACTATATTTAGCACATAATAAAATCATACCGAGCTAACACCAAGCAACATATTGATACTCAAATTTTTAGGATGTTACAATTCTACCCCCTAAAAGAAAATTTTGTCCTCGAAATTTACCTGATTAGAATAGGTGAGGATATTGTTGCCGAATTGCATCCTTAGGCTCCCAAGTAGCTTCCTCCACTCGTGATTACGCCATAAAACCGTGACCAACGGTACGGTCTTCTTTCTTAGCACCTTAACATCTTGGTCTAAGATTTTCACTGGTTCCTCCTCAAAAGATAAGTCTGATCTCAACTCCACTTCTTCTACGGTACTATGTGAGACGGATCCGATCTATAGCGCCTCAGCATGGAAACATGGAAAACATTATGAATTTGACTCAACTCCGAAGGTAATTCAATCTGATAGGCCACTGGACCAACACGCTTCATCACACGATATGGTCCAATGAACCTAGGGCTCAACTTGCCCTTCCTTCCAAATCTGAAAATCTTTTTCCAAGGTGAGACCGTTAGAAAGACCTGATCCTCCATGGCAAACTCAATATCTTTACGCTTTAGATCTGTATATGACTTTTGTCTATCCGAAGCTTCTTTTAACCGTGCTCAAATAATTTTTACCTTTTCTTCCATCTCAGATATCAATTCAGGACCCAACATCTACCGTTCACCCAATTCGGTCCAACAAGTAGAGTCGACACCTACGACCATACAATGCCTCGTAGGTGCCATCTGAATGCTAGGCGATAGTTATTATTATCATAAACTCGCCGACGGTAGAAAATCCTCTGAACTACCTCTGAAGTCAATTACACAACCTCTTAACATGTCTTCCGATATCTGAATTACTCTTTCCGACTGACCATCTGACTGAGGATGAAAAGCCATACAGAAGTTTAACTTTGTTCCCAAAGCTTCATGCAGAGCTTTCCAAAACCGTGATGTAAACCTAGGATCCACATCGATATAATGAACCTTTGGTACCCCATGCAACCTTATGATTTCAGATACATACAGCTTAGCCAACTTCTGTAATGAGTAATCCGTATGAACTAGTAGAAAATGAGCAGTCTTCGTCAATCGATCAACTATTACCCAAACGGAATTTTTCTTAGTAGGTGTTAAAGGCAACCCACTAACAAAATCCATTGTTATTCTCTTCCATTTCCAAAGAGGAATCTTTACCGGTTGTAATAAGCCCGACGGTAATTGATGCTCTGCCTTCACTTGTTGACAAGTCAAACATTTTCCTACAAACTCAGAAATCTCACGCTTTAACCTTAGCCACCAATGCCGTTCACGAAGATCTCGATACATCTTATTTCCTCCGAGATGCATAGCATAAGAGCTACTATGCGCCTCCCGTAGAATCATTTGTCTCAAATCTAAGTCCTTGGGCATACAAATTCTACCACGAAAACACAACACTCCATCTGTGTTTATACCAAAATCCCCTATTTCACCACTTTCAACTTGCTGAAATAAGGATCCCAACTTTTCATCTGATATCTATTTTTCTTTGATTTGATCTAACCACAGAGGCTTCACCTGAAGTTTCGCTAACAAACTACCATCATCATACAAACTCAGATGAGCAAACATTGCTCTCAAATCAGATACCACCTTACGACTTAACGATTCTGCTACCACGTTAGCCTTTTTAGGATGATACTCGATTGAGAAATCATAATCCTTTAACAGCTCCACCCATCTTCTTTGTCTCAAGTTTAACTCTTTTTGAGTAAGAAGATACTTAAGACTCTTGTGATCCGTAAAGAAAATAGACTTCTCACCATAGAGATAATGCCTCCAAATCTTTAAAGCAAACACTACCGTAGCTAACTCTAAGTCATGAGTAGGGTAGTTTGCTTCATGCGGTCTCAATTGACGAGAAGCATAAGCCACGACTTTTCCATTTTGCATCAGCACACAACCTAAACCCATGTGTGATGCATCACAGTAAGCAGTAAATTCTTTTCCAGCCTCAGGTTGAATCAAAACTGGTGCTTCCGTCAAATCTTCTTCATTTCTCAAAACTCTCTTGCTGTTTATCAGTCCATACATACGGTACTCCCTTTCGCTATAGCTTAGTTAGGGGTGTGGCAATCAGTGAAAACCCCTCAACAAAGCGTCTATAATATCCGGCTAAACCCAAGAAACTTTGAATCTCAGCTACTGACTTTGGTGGTTTCCAATCCAATATAGCCTCAACCTTCCGAGGATCCACCCTTATTCCTTCAGCTGACACTACATGACCCAAGAAAGTCACTTCCCTTAACCAAAATTCACATTTATTGAATTTGACATAAAGTTGCTTATCTCGAAGTATCTGCAATACTATAAGCAAATGTGAGTCATGTTTCTCTTCATTCCTCGAATATACCAAAATGTCATCTATGAACACTACCACAAACCGGTCTAAATATGGTTGAAAGACCCGGTTCAACATGTCCATAAATGCAGCTGGTGCATTGGTCAACCCAAACGGCATCACCAAAAACTCATAATGTCCATAACGAGTTTGGAATGCCATCTTATGAATATCTGTTTCTTTCACCTTTAGTTGGTGATAACCCGATCTCAAATCAATTTTGGAGAAAACCGAAGCTCCTTTCAATTGATCAAACAGGTCATTAATTCTAGGCAAATGATACCTATTCTTGATCGTCAATTTATTCAACTGCCTGTAGTCAATGCACATACGCATCGACCCATCCTTTTTCTTAACGAACAAAATCGATGCTCCCCACGGAGACACACTCGGTTGAATAAATCCCTGATCCAACAATTCTTGAATTTGAGCTTTAAGCTCGCCAACTCTTTTGGTGCCATTCTATAAGAAGCATTGGACACTGGAGCCGTTCCGGGCAAAAGCTCAATACCAAATTCTACTTCCCGATCTAGAGGTAAACTAGGAAGTTCTTAGGAAATACATCTGGAAATTCCTTCACCGTTCTCACATCTTCCACTGATAATTCTTTGGCATCCAAAGCACAAATAAAAGCTAGGAATGCTCCATACCCTTTTCGTACCAACTTTTCTGCCTTTAACGCAGATACCACATTTGCCAAGTAATTTCTTCGTTTGCCTATCATTACTACTTCCTTATCATCCGAAGTCCTTATTGACATCTACTTTTCTGCACAATCCAATTACCCCCGATGCTTAACCAACCAATCCATGCCTAGAATGAGATCGAACTCGCCGAAAGGCAATTCCATCAAATTTTTCAGAAATATTTCTCTTTGGATTTCTAAGTGTACGTCTCTAAACAGTTTATTTACAATTATCGACTGTCCTAAAGGACTAATTACCATCATCTCACTATCGGTAATTTCAGATTCTAGATTCAAGTTTCCAGATATGGCACTAGCAACATAAGAGTGGGTAGAACCAATATCTATCAAAGCAGTAATAGGTACATCATAGATGAAGAATGTACCAGTTATCACATCAGGTGCATTGCCATCCTCGCGGCGTCTAACTGCATAGACCAATCCTGGCTGTCTTGCATCTGCGTTACCTCTAAAACCATTGCCTCGACCCGGTGCATCTTGACCATGTTCAGCCCCATTACCACCACGACCCGATCCACGACCTCTAGGTGGCTGCTGAGTACCTTTGGCTGGCTATACATCAGGATTACGAGCTTCTGAGTCGTATCCATCCATGGAGGGCAATTATTATATTGATGATCCATTGAACCACATTTATAACAAGCACCAGTTTTCCTCCAACACTCTCCGGAATGTCATTTCCTACATTCAGCACAGTCTCGACTCTGATTAATAGCCACAGGTGTTCTACCCTGAGCTGGCTCATCATTCCGAGGCCTCTTTTGAAACCTTTTTGAAGAACCCGAATACTTTATATCTCTCTTGCCTCTGACTCTTTCTCGATTCTAACATTATGAGCGCTTAGCCTCTTCGACTATCTTGGCTTTCTCCACAAGCGTGGCAAAAGTTCTAACTTGTTGTGGGGCTATCAAAACCCGCAACTCATCATTCAGCCCATCCTCGAAGTGTACACAGTGCTCATGATCCGTTGGCACTATTGTTCGAGCATAGCGACTCAAGCGTAAAAACTCAGCCTCATACGCTGCCACCGTCTTATTTCCTTAAATTAGATTCAGGAATTCCTTCCTCCGAGCATCCACATAACTTGTTCCTATATATTTCCCTTGAAAGGTAGCTTTGAAGAATTCCCAAGTAACAAATGCAACTTCAGTGCCTTCTCGTACAGTAAGCCACCATTGGTATGCCTTGTCCCTTAACAAAGACACCGCTCCCCTTAATTTCTGTTCTACAGTGCACTCTAGGTCACCAATAATTTGCTCCACCGCCTCAAGCCAATATTCAGCAACATTTGGAGCTACACCTGAGACACCTCTGAAAACCTTAGCACCACTTGATTTCAATCGCTCCGATATCGACCCATGAGCTGTTGGCCCAGTTCTAGTTCCAGCAACCCTTTCAAGGACTTGCAACATTGCTCGTGTCAAAGCATCATCTTCTCTCCTATTCTCTTGTGAATCATTTTTCGAAGCTGGTGATGCCGGTGCATCCATTTCTGGAATATGTCTCTATTCCTCAGACATAGCTCTAGCATCTCGGCCTCTACCACAGCCACATCTACCACGTCGCGTCCTCTAGCACTCATACTGACTAACTCGTTTTAATCGATTATGAATTTTATGAATTAGAAAACTGTTTCAATGTTTATTAACGATATTTTATGAGATTCAAGAGATAAAGTTATTTTTCACAAACACATCCTATAGTCTCGATCTCTACGATTTTCAACATCTAAAACTAGAAGTTCTAGAGTATTCTTATGATCATATCATCATAATAATCATTCAGTAATGAATACTTACTTGACTTGGTGCCGGATGCTTGTGGTGCTATACTAACTTTAAAACATAAAAATAATTTCAGACGGAAGTTATTTATTGAACCCAACCACAGCCGAGTTTTGAAACAAGCTCTGATACCACTAAATGTAACACCCCAAACTAGGTCTATGTGTTAGGACGAGATTTGGTTTGTCACACAGATCGAATATTCTTTTAATCTTTCTAATGATTTAGGTGAAACCGTACTACAAAACCTTTTGAAAATAAAGTTTAGTAAAAACCAAGAGAAATGATTTAAATTCGATGGATTTAAGAAACATTAGTTGAAATCTTATCATTTAGTATTTAATTGTCAAAAACCTTAAAGTAGTTTTAAAGAGTTCAAAAGAATTTGAAAACAAAAATAGTTAAAGAATCTCATATGTTTTAAAACCAAAGTATTTTAAGGAAACATTAGAGGATTAACATAAGCCCATATTAAATATCTAAAACAAAATTTAAATCCATCCACACATAAAAATCCATGAAATATTAATAAAGGCCTTATTACATCATGCCCAGAATAGTAATTAAAAGAATTCACTTAATTAAAAGTTCATAGTCTATAAAACCCATGTTTGAAGTATGGCCTCCACGAAGTCATCCTCGGCCCAAGCCTCCGTCAATCGCCATTACCTGAGATGGATAATTAAACGGAGTGAGTTACTCAGAACTCAGTGTATAACTCACTTACCATATCCACTAGGCCGGATCATAAAGTAATTATTTTGGGCTTGAGCATATAGATGGATTTAAAAATATAATAAATAAATGCATGTAAAATGAAATTCCCAACCAAACCTAATTTCCATCCACTACACACCACCCGTACCAACCAACACACCTGTGGGGATCAAGTTAACCCACCCCGCCAACACACCAATCGTAGGCATAAAGGCATTTTTAATAATGTTGTGGTGCACCACCGAACTAGATTGTGACAAAGTCACCGAACTATAGGCATTAAGCCATTTAATTATTTGTGGTAGAGCCACCGAACTAGATTTTGGCAACAGGCCTTTCTTCTCTTCATCATTTATCCCAACCCATGCAATCATGTATGCATAATAATCTATATTCATATGATAATTTAACAAAAACTCATAATACATATGAGTCTATTTTTCATTTTGGCCCATAAGAAAAAATAGCATATAGCCATTTAGCAATCTAGCAAACTTTGGCCCATATATCGATCTAGCAGATTTTTGGCCCATTTAACGATCTAGCAAATTTTCGGCCCATTTAGCGATCTAGCATATTTTTGGCCCATTTAACGATCTAGAATATTTTTAGCCCATTTAACGATCTAGCATATTTTGGCCCATTTAACGATCTAGCATATTTTTCGTAAATTTCACTACTTTAACTGTTTTCATGCATTTCACAAAAGTGTTAATTATTACGCATATTCCAATTTTGCCATCTTTACTATTTTATCCCAATACTTACGATATAGTATTTAACCCGGGATAAGTGTGAAGTTACACACCTGGTTACTGTGAGAACTAGACTTTCCCGCTTCTCGATACCTAAACACATCACGATAAATTAGAATATTATTATTTATTTACAAATCGAATCTTAAAATAACGATCTAGACTTTTACCCTCAAAATTTTGAACCACTTCTATTTGCGGTTTCTCCCCGATTGTTGGTTGGTTACCCGATGAAAATCCACGAACAAACAAAGGTTTGGGAGTACGAACGACTTCAAACAACTGATTCTCCTTGGATGAGCATCCACAACCCGGTGGAAAATCTCAGATTTCAAACAGTCCTTCGCTTAAACTTAGGGGGATTAGCGGAACCACCCCTCTTCCGAACACTATTTACCGCCCTTTTCGTCCCTATCTTGATTGTTTCTATCGACATAAGATCATTAGTCTGACTAAATAATTATCGAAATTATGACTAACGATTTTAAGAGTGAGATTGGCTTACCACAAATATCCTCGTTCCACAAGATGACAATCGAGCAATAATGTCCCCTAAAATGAAATTGATTAATAATCCATCTATACCAATATGTCGAGTAATATAAGAGTCCTTAATAATCCCTTACCTTAACACCTTAAATCAATTCCAACGATTCACGACGCTCACGAACACTTGAGTTTCGGCCCTCCACTATCACACTATAATATATCGAAAGAAAACGTTTAATAGAATGAATGATGATTTTGATCAAAGAGATTCTTCTTACCACCATTAAGATTCGGCCAAGACTTCCCTTAAACCAACATAGAAACCAAAAAGAAACTCTTACCTATTGTCCAAGGCTTGAAAGAAGAATGATCGAGAAGGATACTTATGTATAGTGGAACTATAAATAAACAAATAAAAGAAAAATAATTCAGCAATGGAGTAATCTAACATTTGGCCATGAGAGAAAAATAATGAAAAAAGTATGGTTGAAAAGAAAATAAGAGATGAAAGAAAGAGATGATGTTGATTCAATTTTCAAGAGAGAAAAGAGAAAGAAAGAGAATGATAGGTTTATAATTCTTTTATCAATGGTAAAAAAAAAAGCAAAGAGAGAGTGTTTAAGACAATGGTGCATTCGGCAATGGGGAATGAAAACTATGGCTTGTTGTGTTGGTAGTTTCGGCACTAGGAGAGGTTTTGCAAAAATAAGGTGATCAAATGGTCAAAAGTATGGACATAAGAAATGAAACAAAAGTTGTTTTTCTTCTATACCAATACATTCACCAAGGAGAAAATAGATGAGAGAAAGCATTTTGCAAAAGCAAAATGACCAAAGGTAATACCCCAAAAGCTACCAACCAAACTAGCCTATCACCAAAATTCACTACCCAAATTTGGCTCCCCCCTTTAGTCCATAAAATCGTCCCCATTCATGGTCAAAATGGCCATGAAAGAGTTACCAAAACATCAACCTAGTCTCAAGCCTTACCATCCTCCAATTCCCTTAAGTTTGAGAAATCTTATCCCCAAAGTCAAGCAATTCCACCCCTTAACTCATGCCTACCATAACCTTAAGTCTTCTTACCATAAAAATTTAATCCAACTCATCCTAATCCTTATTCATGATCGACACATGCTAGGATAAAGCAAATGTAAAAGCTCCCAAATTGCATGCTAGGAGATTCGAACCTCTTCCCTCAAGTCCAACTTATGGCGCCATCACCACTTTGCCAATTGCTCATCTTATGCCATCTTTTATCACTTAATTAACTTAAACTCCAAGGTCACCTGATTTCTTTACACTAAAGTACTCTTTACTAAAATTTATTCTAATTTCAAGTAAACCCGAGCCTTCTCAAAACTATATTTAGCACATAATAAATCATACCCGAGCTAACACCAAGCAACATATTGATACTCAAATTTTTAGGATGTTACACTGGGTGTTCCAAATCGAGGGAAAAGTTTCTTAAGAAATCTTACTACCATTCTGGTATCGTTAGTAGGTAAAGCTTAAGCTTCTACCCATTTTGACATATAATCCACTGCTACTAAAATGTATTTATTCCCAAATGAGCTAGGGAATGGACCCATAAAATAATACCCCATACACAAATATTTCACATGATAGCATATACGTTTGAGGCATTTCATCTCGTTTCGATATATTACCTATTCTCTGACATCTATCACATGAAGCAACATACCTGTTAGCATCTTTGAACAAAGTGGGCCAATAAAAACCTGATTCAAGCATTTTATGTGCTGTATTGATCCTGCTGTAATGTCCTCCTGAAGGTCCTGAATGGCAATGTTCTAGGATTTTGCTTGCTTCTGCCTTTGTGACACATCTCTGGATTACTTGATCTGCACATATACGGAAAAGAAAAGGGTCCTCCCAAAAATAGTTTTTCACATCAACAAAGAATCGCTTCTTTTGATGATGTGTTAATCTTTTTGGTAGGATGTTAGCAGCTAGATAATTTGCAATATCTTCAAACCAAGGTACCTAAGAGTCAGTTATAGTAAAGAGTTGTTCTTTAGGAAATGAGTCGTTTATCTCACTCTCATCGAGTTCTTTGATATGTTGATTTTCAAGCCTAGAAAGATGGTCTGCCACAAGATTTTCAGCTCCTTTCTTATCCTATATTTCCAAATAAAATTCCTTTAAGAGTAGAATCCTTCTTATGAGTCGAGGTTTTGCATAGATTTAGTTAAAAGATAACGAAAAGCTGAATGGTTAGTGTAAACGAAAACTTTAGATAATATCAAATACTGTCTAAATTTATCAATTGCAAAAACCATAGCTAGCAATTCTTTTTCTATGGTGGTGTAATTTTCTTGTGAGGCCGTTAATGTCTTGCTAGCGTAATAAATTGGCTGAAGGTGTTTGTCTCTTCGCTGTCCCAAAACTGCACCAACTGCAAAATCACTTGCATCACACATTAGTTCAAAGGGTAAGTTTCAATCAGGTGCAATTATAATTGGAGCATTTATTAATTTATCTTTGAGGATATTAAATGCATCTAAAAATTTCTGATCAAAATTGAAAGGTACATCTTTTTTTAGTAATTTCGTTAAAGGTTTAGCTATTTTAGAAAAATCCTTAATAAATCTTCTATAAAATCTAGCATGTCCTAAAAAGCTTCTAATACCATTAACTGAACTAGGAGGAGGTAGTTTTTCTATGGTCTCAATTTTTGCCTTATCAACCTCAATCCCTTTACTAGAAATTTTTTGACCTAACACAATCCCTTCTCGAACCATAAAATGACACTTTTCCCAATTAAGCACAAGGTTCGTTTCCACACATCTCATTAGAACTCGTTTTAAATTTTTAAGGCAAAGATGGAAAGAATTACCAAATATTGAAAAGTCATCCATGAATACTTCCATAATATCTTCCACGAGTTCATCAAAGATGGCTAGCATGCAGCGCTGAAAAGTAGCTGGAGCATTACATAATCCAAAAGGAATTCTACGATAAGCAAATGTACCGTATGGACATGTAAATGTTGTCTTTTCTTGATCCTCAGGAGCTATTGGGATTTGGAAGTAGCCAGAAAGTCCGTCTAGGAAGCAATAGTACATATACCTAGATAATCTTTCTAACATCTATTCAATGAAGGGTAAAGGAAAGTGATCTTTTCTCATGGCATCGTTCAATTTCCTATAGTCAATGCAAACTCTCCAACCTATTACTGTTCTTGTAGGAATCAATTCATTGTTTTCGTTAGCTACAACAGTCATGCCTCCTTTCTTTGGAACAACCTGCACAGGGCTTACCCATGTACTGTCAGAAATAGGATAAATAATTCCAGCATCTAGAAGTTTAATTACCTCAGCTTTAACAACTTCTTTCATGTTGGGATTCAATCGCCTTTGAGGTTGCACACATGGTTGATATCCATCTTCCATTAAAATTTGGTGGGTGCAAAATGATGGACTTATCCCTTTAATGTGAGAAATTTTCCAAGCTATGGCTCTTTTATGCTCCTTTAGTACCTGTAGCAACTCATCTTTTTCTTTGGGTCCTAGTTCCGAAGAGATGATTACTGGTAGTGTAGAATTATTTCAGAGGAATGCATATTCTAAGTGATTTGGTAACTACTTCAATTCCAATTTGGGTGGTTCTTCAATAGAGGGTTTTTATTTTAGCTTTCCATTTATTTCAATGTTCTCGTCTTTCTTTTGTCTTGGGGAAGACTTATTAGATTTTAACTCACTTTCTACCTCTCTTAACTTATTGGTATCATCAGCTTCCCCCTCACCTTGAGTAAGACACAGTTCCAACTTGTCGTCATGTATGATTTCCTAAAAAGAATCTTGAATAAAATTGTCAATGGTGTCAATAAAATAACAGGAATCATCTTGCTCTCTAGAATATCGCATAGCATCATAGATTTTAAAAATGATTTCCTCGTCGCCTACTCGTAGTGCAAGTTTACCACCACCTACATCAATAATAGCCTTAGCAGTAGCTAAAAAAGGGCGTCCTAAAATTAAAGGTACCTCAACGTCCTCATCCATGTCAAGCACAACAAAGTCAACAGGAAATATAAATTTGTCAACTTTTAACAAAATATCTTCAATAATTCCCCTTGGATATTTAATGGATCTGTCAGTTAATTGAACACTCATCCTAGTGGTTCTTGGTTCCCCAAGACCAAGCTACTTGAACACTTTATAAGGCATTAAATTAATGCTGGCACCTAAATCAGCTAATGCTTTCTCAATATTTAAACTACCAATTAAATAGGGAATAGTAAAACTTCCTGGATCTTTCAATTTGGCGGGTAGTTTATTTTGGAGAATAGATGAACTTTCCTCATTGAGTTCCACGGTTGATATTTCTTCAAACTTCCTTTTATTTGTTAGAAGCTCTTTTAGGAATTTTACGTATGTCGGCATTTGCGAAATAGCTTCAACAAAATGTAAATTAATATGTAATTGTTTGACAAGTTCAAGAAATTTACCATACTGTGTGTCTATGCAGTCTTTCTTCAACTTAGCTGGATATGGGATTGGTGGGTTATGTTCTTTAAGTACCAGAGTTGCATTCTCATTTACTTTCTCCCCCTTTGCCTTATCAGTTTCTTGTGGCATCTTCTTTTTGGCTTCAACCAACTCCTTTCCACACCTTAGTGTAACTACTTTCACATGCTCTTTTTCGCTAGGTAAACTATCTGGTTGCCTTTTAGAAACTAACTTGGTTAGTTGTCCAATTCGATCCTTAAGCCTTTGAATTAATGCTTGCTGATTTTTCAAAGTTGTTTCGGTATTTTGAAAATGAGTTTTGATACCACGATGGATATTGTTAGCATATCTTCGAGGTTTGGCTTCTTCTCTAATGGGTAAAGTTGGTGTTGAAAGCTTGGGAGGGATTGTTGTCTCTGATTTCCTTGGCCACCCCATGAAAATTTGAATGGTTCCTCCAACCTGGATTGTAAGTGTTACTATAAGGGTTATTTTTGGGTCTAAAATTATTACCCATATAGTTCATCTATTCGTTTTCTATGCTAGGGTTGTAGGGTGGGTATTCTGTAGTGTTTGTCCCTCCTCCGTATGTATCGTATGACACTATTGGGTGTACCTGCGAAGAACCACACAAACTATCAATCTTTTATTTGACAGTTCTACTTGATTTGATAGCATGGTTACTGTGTTGAGGTTAAAGACACTGGCAGCTTTTATTGGCTTTGTCCTCGTAACTTGCCACTGATAGTTATTTAGTGACATCTCTTCAATAAAATCATAGGCCGCTTCAGGGGTCTTGTTATTCAGGGTACCGCCGGTGGTTGAATCAATTAACTACCTAGTTGAGGGGTTCACAACGTTGTAAAAGGTTTGAACCTATAGCCACAAGGGTAACCCATGGTGAGTGCATCTTCTCAATAGATCATTGTATCTCTCCCATGCATCGTAAAGTGTCACTAAATCCATCTACACAAAAGAAGAGATATCATTCCTTAACTTAGCCATTTTAGCTGGCAGAAAATATTTTAATAAGAATTTTTCGGTCATTTATTCCCATGTAGTGATTGATCCTCGTAGTAATGAGTTCAACCACTGTTTAGCTTTGTTCCTCAATGAAAAGGGAAACAACCGAAGATGAATGGCATCATCAGAAACGCCATTTATTTTTGAAAGTGTCGCAGAATTCCAAAAAATTTGCCAAGTGATTGTTAGGGTCCTTATCCTGCAAACCATCAAACTGAACAAACTGTTGTATCATCTGTATAATGTTAGGTTTCAGTTCAAAATTATTTGTAGCAATAGCAGGTTTAACAATACTAGATTCGGCTCTTGTTAAATTAGGTTTAGAATAATCATACATAGTACGAGGAGCAGGATTTTGATTCACCGTGTTTGCTACCACCACAGGAGGTAGTGGATTATTATCAGCCATCTCTTTGGTAGTATCGGGATCGTTTTCTTGCTCTTCTTCTATGTACTATAGGCTTCGCCTTATTTCCCTACGATTTTTGCGATGATACCTTCTATATCACTGTAAAATATCTAGGGTCCTGTCGGGTTCCTTCTAGTCATAAACTAGAGGTACCTGCCAGAGACGAATAAAAGAAATTAGTAAAGTTAAAAATAGAATAAATATAAATATAAATAGAAAATAAATAAAATGGCTAAAGTAATAAAAATTTCGTTTTCCTAATATCTTAGTCCTCGACAACGGCGCCAAAAACTTGATGGAAGCTCAAAACAACTATTATTTTGACAAAGGCAAGCGCACCTATCGAATAGTAGTATAGCTGTGGTGAGTCCGGAATATCATGTCCTCAAGGACCAAGAGTACTTAGTAATAACTATCTTTTTATTATCTAGCCTAATAATTAAAGGAAATTTATTTTTAATCTAAAATTTAGCTAATTAATTTAACTAAATTATGAACTTGATAGGGAGTAAACTGGGAAAATATTTTGGACAACTTATATGAGATGGACGACACCTAAGGAAGAATCCACCTAGACTTCACTTATTACATTTGATTCATGTGATTTATTCACTTGACTTAATCCGTAGAAATCCCTAAATTATATTAATACCTCTTTCGAGGCTACTAACAACTGACTCTAGGTTGATTAATTAAAATCTCTCTCTAATTAAAACCCCTATTGTCACATTAATTCGATCTATGGATTCCCATATTAGGTTTGACCCTAATCCAGCAAATTTTCATCGCCCTATTTCCAGGGTTGCAATCAACTCTGCTTAATTGTGTTGATCTACTCTTAAACAGGAACTTTTACTCCACTGAATAAGCACATTCAACTTGAATCAATAACCTGAATTATCAAAACAAGAATAAAACTCACAATTAAGAATAAGAACAAGTATTTATCTCATAAATCAAATAATAATAAGATTTGTCATAGGTTTCATTCCCATAGGTATCTAAGGGATTTAGTTCATACTAGAAGAGGAAAACATCATAAAAGAGGAAAAATAACAAAATATAAGAAAACCCAAAAACTTCTAAAGAATTTGATGGGAGATCTTCAGTCTTGATGGAGATCCTTCTCCTAAGCTGTTCCCGACGGCTGTCTTGGAGTATTTTCTCCTTCTACTCGGTGTCTCTTTGACGACCTGTCAACTCCTCCTTTAAGTTGCCTCCTAGGGTGTTTATATAGGCTTCGAGATGCCTTTCTTAGCCCAAAAGTATCCTAATCTGAATGAAACTCTTCTTTGCTATGGCATGGACACGCCCGTTGGAATCAAACCCAGGCCGTGTTTGAGTCTGCTAAAGTGGCACGGACGTGTGGTAAACTCTAGGCTATTTTGATTTTTCATGTAGGCCCGTTTTGTCCCTTTTTGGCCCGTTTCTCATTCTTTTTGACTCCCTAAGCTCTCCTGAGTATAAAACATGAAATTAAGAGATTAGGAGCATCGAATTCATCAAATATAATGAATATTCATCCAAAATTAAGCCAAGCATAGGGTTAAAATATGTGTAAATTACAGTTTATCAAGCTATAGCTCTTTCGTGGTCCATTACTTACGAAAACACAAATTAAGATGTCAAGAATCATTACATTATCACAGAGTATATATATAGCATGTATAGCTAGACTCTCACACACGCTATGTTAGACCTACAATCGACTAAACCGTAATTCTGATGCCAATAAATGTAACACCCCTCACCAGTATTCACCATCAGAATAGGGTTACGAGGTATTACCGATCAATACACATTATTTATCAAACATAACTTATACATTTAAGCATTCACTCTCAAACACCATTCAATCATATTCACTATGCCCCTTATACGCGGCCTATGACACCTTAAAAATGCTTTAGAAGTGGTTTGGAACTAAATCGGTAACTTATAAAAATTTTGGAAACTTAGAAAAATTTCAAACATATAAGGGTCACACGCCCATGTGAATAGGCCGTGTACCTCACACGGCTCCAGACACGCCCGTGTCTCAGGCTGTGTGAAAACAGTACATACATACTAACTTAGGTCACACAGCTGACCACACGCCAATGTGTCTAGCCCGTGTGCCCTTCAAAGTGGCCACACACGCCCGTGTGCCAGGCCGTGTGCTAGGCTGTGTCAATCCTGTAGGGTATATTGACTTATTCAACACGGCCAAGTCACAAGTCCGTGTACTAGGCCATGTGCCATTTAGGGGGGAATACTGACTTGTGTTGCACGCCCGTGTCTAAGACCGTGTGGAACATACTGACTTTAATTCAATTTCAACACCAGGGGACACACGGCTGAGACACATGCCCGTGTTTCTGCCTGTGTGGACAAAAATAGGCCACTTGCAAGGTCAATTTGCCACCCTTTCTCATGCTCACCTAAACAACCAAAATGGTACCATTTCATCACACAATAGGCATCCCAAAATCATCAACCAAGTACTAAAACATACTATATATACATACTAAAACATATACCATTTACAATCCAAATCTCATGGCCATTATCACAACCAAAACATATCATCATCTCACTAGCCTATACATGCCATATACCATATTTACAAATCACCAAAAGTACCAACAAGTTGATCGATAGTGTGACGATGTTCCTGATGATCCCCGAGTCCGAGCTGGCTTCGATTATCTATAAAATAGGGAAAGAGCACACAAAGTAAGCTTTAAAAGCTTAGTAAGCCATATACAAATAAAATTCCCACATGAATCATAATTATTTCCATCAATAAGCAAACTATGAGTAAACACATATAAGCTCACAAACCTTTCCCAATGTATACATATTCAATATCATAAGTGAATTTATCAAATACTTCCCTTTTCAATACTTGTATGAATCTCATACATACCTGAGTCACTTAACTCATTCACACATTCTTTCTCGACTTGACTTTGCCCGTTGAACCTTTTGGAATTGTTAAGGATACTTGAAAATCACATATAGCTCATACAATGCCATATCCTAGATATGGTCTTACTTGTTATCACATATCGATGCCGATAGCCCAGTTATGGTCTTACTCGAAATAAAATAACGATGCCAATGTCCCAGACATGGTCTTACACGTAATCATATAATGATGCCAATGTCCCAGCCATGGTCTTACACATAACAACATCTCTATAATCCTAGCCAAATTTCATATAGGTCCCTAGCAACCCAACACTTTCATTTATTTCACATTTCAACCCCTCAATTTACACTTTTCACAATTAAAACCCTAATAGGTAATTTTACTCAAAATCACTTAACAAAACTTGTATAACTATCAACAAATATTCATTTTTCAACATAAAAACATTCAAAAGCTCAAGTATTCATCAATGGCGCTTCACAAAATCATTAACAACTTCAAAAATTAAGGCATGGGCTAGCTAGAATACAAAGCAACGATCTCAAAAAAGTAAAAATCATCAAAAACCGAGCAAAGAACATACCTTAATCAAACATTCAAATGACAGGACCCTAGCCCTCTTGTTTCTCAAGAAAATTAGTTGAATATGATGAAATGAAGACCAATTTTGATTTTATTTTACTTAATAATAAGCTTATTTACTAATTTCCAATTTTAACATTTAAGTAAAAACATTTAAAGTATCCATTTAATGCCCTTTTTTGTCAAAATCCACTATCAATGGTTTAATAACATCATAAGGACCTTTCATTTAATAAACCATATCAATTAAACATATTTTAACAAGTAAAATACAACTTTTGCATTTTACATGATTTAGTCCTTTTCTCAAATTGGGCAATTAAATGATAAAATTAGCTTACGAAATTTTCACACATATCAAATAACATGTTATAAACACCAAAAATAATATTAAAATAATTTTCTGACATCGGATTTGTGGTTCTGAAACCACTGTTCTGACTTAGCTAAAATCGGGCTGTTACATTACCATAATCTCATGGTTATAATTTTATTCCGTCACAATGTTTGCTCTATCAACTTATAAGCATAATTTGACATATTCTAGAATTAGCCCAACAACCGTAATCTTTTTGTTGTAACATATTACATCAATTAACAAATCATTTCAAACCACATAATAAACATGCATATTAATTATGAGTATTTACATTTCAAGCATATACTTTAACATCACTCAATTTCCTAAACTCTTATCTTTACATACTTTCATAACCATTTTAATTGCCAATTATGTCAATATTTCCTTTTTCACATATCCTAACAATTCACAATTTGCATAAATATAACATGTCATATCTTAACTTAATTTGGCCCGAAAGCCAATCACATAATCATCAATAGAATTTATCATGTATTTCATACATCACAAGTATAGACCAATAATCACAATATTTTCATAAAATCATTCTCATAGTGAACATAAACTCACAATATCGTGAAACCATTGATTATAAACCTTACATACATACCTGTACCGTTTCAACATAATCTTATATTCATATTTTTCTTTGACATAATCGTTAAATTTTCCCGTTGAACCACTTGGAATACTAAAGGATACTCAGGAATCTCACGCACATAGTACCATACCAATGCCATATCCCAGATATGGTCTTACATGGGATCTCATATCGATGCCAATAGCCCAGCTATGGTCTTACACGAAATCTCAGATCGATGCCATATCCCAGATATGGTCTTACACGAAATCTCATATTGATGCCATATCCCAAATATGGTCTTACACGAAATCTCATATCGATGCCATATCCTAGATATGGTCTTACACGTAAACTTAAATAACCCTAATGTCATGGCATTTGTATCCTAACTATTCCTAAGGTTCAACCGAGATTTTCTCGTTCGTTGAACTTTGTCAATTACATTATACAATATTAAAGCATTTAAAACATAAATAAAACAATACATTATTTACATACGAACTTACCTCGGCATCAAAATGACAAGAGGACTTAATTGTCAATTACTTATTTTTCCTCTGATCTAGGTCCGAGCCTCATTTTTTATCTATAATATCACATTTCACTCATTTATTATTCACCTTATTCAATTTAGTCCAAAAATCATATTATGGAAAAATTACATTTTTCCCCAAACTTTGACATATTTACATTTTTCCCCTAGGCTCGTAAAATGAAATCTATTCAATTTCTTTAATAAACAAGCCTAGCTGAACCATTTTCATAACTATAGTAGCCCAAGATTTCCATTAAAACACATTTTTACTACTCATTTTATAACTTTTACAAATTAGTCATTTTTGACATTTTCACTGAAAATCACTTAACAAACAACTAACTTTCATTTTCTACCATCAAAGATCAAAATACACAAATTTTCAACATGGGTAAAATTTTAAACTTTGATATCTCTTCAAATTAGTGGAAGAAATATATAGATCTTGTTACGAGGATTTCAAAAACATAAAAATCATTAAAAATGGGGCTAGATCGGACTTACAATCGAGCTTGGAAGCTTAAAAAAACCTTTCCCCTTGTGAAATATGGTCATGGGGTTGAAGATGGACAAAAATTGGCTTTTAATTTTGTTTTTAATTCATTTTAATTACCAAATTGCCCTTAATGAAAAACATTAGAAATATACCAAACCATGTCCATTTTTGTCCATTAACTTAACCAATGGTCTAATTACCATTTAAGGACCTCCAATTTAAAACTTCATAACAATTAGACACCTCTAGCTTCTAGAACTCAAGTTTTGCACTTTTTACGATTCAATCCATTTGACTAAATTGAGTACCCAAACGTTGAAATTTTCGATCGAAATTTTCACGCAATCATTCTGTGGAATTGCTAACCATAAAAATATAATAGAAATTAAATTTTCTTATGTCAAATTTGTGGTCCCAAACCACTGTTCCGACTAGACCCAAAATCGGGCTATTATAGGCTAATATATGATTGGATGAAATTGCATAAATTTGTGATATTGTGTAATAAGGACTAAATTATAAAAGTTGTGAAATACTTAGGGCAAAAGTGTAAAAGTTCTTTAAAGTGTGATGTGGACTGAAAGAATTTGTGATTGAATAAGTTAATTTTGAATTCATATAGATTAAGAAAGAAAGAATTTGGATTTAGATCAGGGGAAAAGCAAGGTTATCAAGTAGTCGACCTGATCCGTCAATTCCGAATACGAGGTAAGTTTGTATCTGATGATTACATTATAAATGTATTTTAAAATGCTTTAATATTGCATAAATTACTAAAACAAGATTATGGATAATGCATGAATTGTGAAAACCACTTTACGGATGCATTTGATGATAGAAACGAAAAGTGAGAAAGCCCGATTGAACCTTAAGAATAGTTTTAGATACTATTGACATGTTAGTAAGTGATATGTTTAGTTGGCTTTGGGCCATAATAGGAGCACTTCATGTGTTTATTTTACCGATTTGGGTTCAAGCCATGCATATCGGATGGTTTGGCTTCGGGCCATGATAATAGTTCTTTGGATAAGTTACCTTGATTTGGCTACGGGCCATGGTATAGGTACTTATCGTACGAGATTCCTGAGTATCTGATTTCTATTCGAATGGTTCAATGGGTAAACGAATGATGTGGTTGAGAAAGAGGTTAGTACGAGGTGATACAGGTACGTACAGAACCTATTCGAGTATTAAATAGTGAAAGTTCATGAGTTTGTATTTGATCATGTTTGAGACATGAGAAAGGTTTATAGTTAATGTGTATATGGTTTTGTCACGTGTAATTGGTTGATTTTCATTTATTCAATGAAATAAGTTATTCACATATGAGCTTACTAAGCTATGAAGCTTACTTCGTGTTATTGTTCTATGTTTTATAGTGAATCAAGGCTAGCTCAGATCTGGGAGTCATTGGGAACATCATCGCACTATCAAACATCTAAGTTGGTACTTTTGAATTATACATTTATGATATATGGCATGTATAGGCTAGATGTGGTATTTTGGTTGTGATCATAGCCATGAGATTTGGCTTGTAAATTATTTTAATATTGATGTGTGTTTGGTTATTAGAAATGGTTGTTAATGACTTTTGTAAGATGTTTATAATGCCTTGTGAGATGGATTTTTTTGGCAAGGTTGTAACCAAGACATTGTGGAAGTTAAAATGGTTATTTGAATTATGATGGATGAAAGCTTGAGAAAGGTCTTATTGTGACATGAACTTATATGTCAAATTGGTAGTTAAATAGTATAAGTCTTATTGTAACCAAGATCATGTTGTTTTGGTATATATTTGAATAAGTGAAATGGTTGTATATTTATAGCATGAATTGTGCATGAATTGGGATTGATTTGGCTGCCCTTTGTGTATGGAAATAGTACCATTTTGCCTTGTGTAGGTATATTGAAGTTGGGGTGGCAAATTGGCCTTGCAAATGACCTATTTTTGTCCACACGGGTGTGTGTCTCAGCCGTGTGTGACACACGATGATGTTACTCGGCCATGTGTCCCCTGGTGTTGAAATTGAACTGAAGTCAGTATGCTCTACACGGTCTCACACATGGGTGTGTGACTGGCCATGTGGTACAAGTTAGTATACCCCATAGTTGGCATACAGCCTAGCACACGGGCGTGTGACTTGGCCGTGTTACATAAGTCGGTATACCATACAGGTTTGGCACGGCCTAGCACACGACTTGGAACATGGATGTGTGTGGCCACTTCAAAGGGCACACAGGCTAAACACACGGATGTGTGTGGCAGTGTTGAAAATTTTCCTTGTTTCCTGAAAAAATCTTTAAGTTTTTGATTTAGTCCTGAGTTGTTTCTAATGTGTATTTGGGGCCTCAAAAGCTCATATAAGGGACCATAAGTATGTTTTGACTTGATTTTATTATGTTTATTGATATTATTTGAAATGTTTATAAATACATGTTCATTTGATTTGAAAACTCTAGTAATGCTTCGTAACCCTGTTCCGACGACAGATACAGGTTAGGGGCGTGACGATAGTGTGACGATGTTCTTGATGATTCCTGAGTCTAAGCTAGATTTGATTATCTATAAAATAGGGAAAGAACACACAAAGTAAGCTTTAAAAGCTTAGTAAGCCATATACAAATAAAATTTCCACATGAATCAACATCATTTCAATCAATAGGAAAACTATGAGTAAACACATATAAGCTCACAAACCTTTCCCAATGTATACATATTCAATATCATAAGTGAATTTATCAAATACTTCCCTTTTCAATACTTGTATGAATCTCATACGTACCTGAGTAACTTAACTCATTCACACATTCTTTCTTGACTTGACTTTTCCCGTTGAACCTTTTGGAATTATTAAGGATACTCGAAAATCACATATAGCTCGTACAATGCCATATCTTAGATATGGTCTTACATGTTATCACATATCGCTGCTGGCAGCCCATGTAACATCCCCAAACCCGGCCCACGAGCCTTGACCGGATCTGGTTATGTCACTACGGAATGACGGTTGAAAATCTTTGTCTTTAGAATAAAACTTGAAAATTTTGTTAACTTTCGGGAAGTAATTCCATTAAAATTATTTAATAATATAAGCTCGATATAAAAGATGTGAATTAAAACTTTATGATAATTTATTATATTATAAATCATTTGGAGAAAATATATCTAAGTATAATATAAAACCCTAATTAAAATATAATAAAATGATCCCAACAATAAATAAAGAGGCCTTTTATTACAACCAATATTTAAACCAAACTTAATATAAATAAGCTTTAAAAATAATTAAATAAATCTCCTTCTGCATGGGCCACCTTGCATCCTCTCCGACCCGGTCCGATCAACATGTCACCTGCGATGTTGGATAAATAATTGGGTGAGTCATAATGACTCAATGTGTAATTAAACCACTGATATCCACCCACATGTTAGCCACAAATCAACCCAAATTATCGAATGCAATATAAAAATATAATCACATGGATATTACCACAATCTGGGCTTGGCCCACAATCAAATCATATTCAATCCTTTGGGCTAGGCCCTTTTCTCATTAATTCATCGATTCATCGGGCTTGGCCCATTTCCACGTATGTTCTCAAAACATACCTATTCATATTCCATATTGGGCTTGGCCCATTTCCATATTAATTTATAACAAAACCATGCAATATGAAACCCAACCCAATCCTAAGGTCCATCCGCTACACACCCCTTAACCAAATTTACCACACACCGGGGACTATCGAGTCACCCTCTCCTTTTCCCTCCAAAAGGCAACTAATGCCATCCACGATGTAGCATATAGCTAACATCAAACCACGATGGAGCACACAGCAATCCATCAAGCCACGATATGGCATAAGCGATATCATCAAGGTAACCACGCGAACTAAATCGCAAAGATCCACAACGCGACCTCGATCGGCGCCAATCCACGATGTAGCACAAGGTCGACATCAACCACGCATCAAGTACACCCGCACCTTCTTTCAAAACCCACCCATGCACATGTAACATAATATATAATCATGTAACATAATATATAATCATGATAACGCATGCACATGCTTATTAATATCCACAAGCATACTCATATACAAGCAAGTAATCACATTTCCACGTGTTCGGTACTAACTCGATCATCGCTATACCCTTTAAGGGTATTTATGTCACATCCATCAATCGCATTGTTAGTAAACACATTATACACATAAAACCGGAAACAATGGCTAACTACACACCTTATAACCTCAAGCTCAATACCTCGATCCCGACACTATCGCTTAGCGAGACTACAGATTATCGCCTATCGTCACTGACGCCCACACCCCGGTGGCCAATCTCGTACAGCAGAAACCGATCTCTTCTTGAACTTCGGGATGGGAGCTTTCCCTTTCTCCTCTTGACTGGTATTGGCCTCCATCGAAAGTCACTTAATCAGAATCACCCGGTTAACCAAATCGTCAAAAACTAAATATTGAACCTTTACCAAATGTTGCTTACCAGAATATCTTGAATCCCGAGAAATTGATCTATGTCCCTAAATATCCTTGCTCCTCAAGGCTGATTTGATTTCCAAACAAATCTCAAGACTACGGAATGGTCCTATTTGTAATCGACCACACCTAAAACGCATAAATGGTTAGCCTTAATAGCCTTCGGCTTTTGAATAGTAAAAGAATGATTAAAACATGGATCTTTACCCCACCTACCGATTCAGGCTACCAACGATTGAGGAGAAGAATCCGAAGAGATCCACACCACACCTAGAATTCGACCGAGGTGCAAACTAATAGGAGAGGAGAAGTTTCAGCTATCAAGGGATTAAAAGAGAGCAATAAAAATATTTGACTAAAAAGCCAAAGGAGAAATCAGCAAGGGTTAATGTTGTTTGGGAGGATTTTGGTTAAAAATAAAATAAAAGAACTCCCTAGAACATTCGCAAATGGTCAAAAGAAATTTAAAAGAGGTCGCCCATTAAATAGGAAATTCGCACATGCTTCCCCTTGAAGACTCCACATTCGGCTACCACTTCAAAACTCCGTGCCACTATTTCAATTTAATTTGAATTTAACCAATCCCTTATCCTACTAATTTAATCAAATAAATGAATAACAAAGAAAACAAGATAAAGCCAAGATTTATCCTCGCCAATTTAATAAACAAAAGTGGCCTAACTTATCTCTAATCTAAACTAAAATAATCCTATATTCATCTAACCAGCAGAATTCAAAATTGATTAAACAACCAGCTGCTGTCCAACAAGAATCACACTTCAATTGCAACACCCATGTGCCGTCCCACACCTGCCAACCTGCTGCAAAAGACCACAACAAAAATAAAATTCCAAATGCAACAGTCCTGATTCGAACACAGGACCTGGAACCTTGCTGCTTCCTCCAACGCCCAGGCCATTCGGCCACATTGATTTTTATGACAAAAACCCCCATCATTTAATCTTAAAGGCTTCCTACTCAAGCCCATAGCCACACGTGAAAAATAAAAACACCAAAATGTCTGCGCCCTCGAACCAATACCACATTTGCCTCTAGCTCCCAAGCAACGCCTGAGCCATTAACCAAAGCGTTATTTATGTCCTACATGCGCCACCAAATTCTTTGAACCCTTCTTCGCTCATTTCTTCTTTAACGCCAACATGCAAAATAAAACACCCTTGTTGTCTTTGGACTCGAACCTGTGTCCTCTTAGCATGCATGAGGCGCCACTTTCCAAGACCTTAAGTGGCACCTCCTTGCCACTTTGCCAAGTGAATTATTGTGCCATAAATTACCGAAAATTATTCTTAAGGCCTCCCTTGGCCCGATTCCTTTTCCCACTAAAAATCCAAAATTTTCCAAAGTCTTCCCCTTTCATCCAACCATTTCTAAAACCTCTAAAACACCTCCAAACACACCCAAAAACCTACCAACACCTGAATTATACTTAAATTACCTAGCCCCTAAACTAGGGTGTTACAGCCCAGCTATGGTCTTAGTCAAAATAAAATAATGATGCCAATTTCCCAGACATGGTCTTACATGTAATCACATAATGATGCCAATGTCCCAGCCATGGTCTTACACATAATCACATCTCGATAATCCTAATGTTATGACATTCTTATCCTATACTATTCCTGAGGTTCGTACGAGACTTTCGGATATTGTAACCTTATCGATTCTTTCTCGTATTTGATCATTCAACATTCATAGCAGTTCAATGACAATTAAACATATATAATTCACTTTAAAGACATTTATTTGCATATGAACTTACATTGTATTCGGGATAAACAGACTGGATTGACTATTCGATAACCTTTGATTTTCCCCGATCTAAATCCGATTTCTTTTGTTCTTGATCTATATACATTCAAAATTAACTCATTTATTCATCAAATCATTCAATTCAGTCCACAATACATATTTGAGCATTTTTAAACTTTAGCCCCTAAAGTTCCACATTTTTACAATTTAGTCCCTATTTCACAAATACACAAAATTCATGAAATTTCATTAAACCTAAGCCTAGCCGAATTTCATATAGGTCCCTAGCAGCCCAACACTTTCATTTATTTTACATTTCAACCCCTCAATTTACACTTTTCACAATTAAACCCCTAATAGGCATTTTTACTCAAAATCACTTAACAAAACTTGTATAACTATCAACAAATATTCAATTTTCATCATAAAACATTCAAAAGCTCAAGTATTCATCAATGGAAATTCACAAAATCATTAATAAGTTCAAAAATCAAGGCATGGGCTAGCTAGAATACAAAGCAACGATCTCAAAAGCATAAAAATCATCAAAAACTGAGCAAAGAACATACCTTAAACAAACATTCAAATGACTGAACCCTAGCCCTCTTGTTTCTCAAGAAAATCGGTTGAAGATGATGAAATGAAGACCAAATTTGATCTTTTTTACTTAATAATAAGCTTATTTACTAATTTCCAATTTTAACCTTTAATTAAAAAATTTAAAGCATCTATTTAATGCCCCTTTTTTTTGTCAAAATCCACTATCAATGGTCTAATAACATCATAAGGACCTTTCATTTATAAAACCATAGTAATTAAACACATTTAAAAAGTAAAATGCAAATTTTTCATTTTATACGATTTAGTCTTTTTCTCAAATTGGGCAATTAAACGATAAAATTAGCTCACGAAATTTTTACACATATCAAATAACATGCTATAAACACCAAAAATAATATTAAAATAATTTTCTGACATCGGATTTGTGGTTCCAAAATCACTGTTCGACTTAGCTAAAACTGGGTTGTTACAACTCTCCCCCCTTAGGGATTTTCGTCCCCAAAAATCTTACCAGTGAATAGGTTAGGGTATTGATTTCTCATAGCCTCCTTGGGTTCCTACGTAGTTTCTTCAACCCCGTGTCGATGCCATAATAGTTTCACTAATGCAATTCTCTTATTTCTCAGCTCTTTGATTTCACGAGCTAGAATTTGAATCGGTGCTTCAACATATGACATATCTGATTGAATTTCAATCTCAGTCGAGGAAATGACATGTGAAGGGTTGGATCATTATCGTCAATGCATCGACACATGAAATACATTATGTATTTTCTCTAACTCAGACGGTAAATATAGTCGATAAGCAACTGATCCGAGTCGCTTGATAATCTCATACGGTATGATGAATCGCGAACTCACTTTCCCTTTTCGACCAAACCGCAATATCATTTTCCACGGTGGCATTTTTAGAAACACTCTATCCCCGATCTGAAACTCAATATCTTTTCGTTTCAAGTCTACATAAAATTTCTGTCGATCCGGTGCTACTTTCAAACTATTGCAAATTACTTTCACTTTTTCTTTTGTTTCCCTGATCAGATCAACTCCATGAATCTTATTATCTCTTAGCTTAGTCCAGTACAACGGTGTTCGACATTTATGACCGTATAAAGCTTTGTATGGTGCCATATTTATACTTGATTGAAAGCTATTATTGTAAGCAAATTCAATAAGCGATAATTATTTCTCCCAGCTACCCCTAAACTCGAGAACACAACAACACAATATATCCTCAAGTATCTGAATAACTAGCTCAGATTGACCATCAGTTTGTGAGTGAAATGTGGTACTGAAATGTAACTTTGTACCCAATGCCACTTGTAGTTTCTTCCAAAATCGTGAAGTGAATCTTGGATCTCTATCTGAAACAATAGAAGTAGGCACTTCGTATAATTTCACAACTTCGAAAATATATAACTCAGCGAATCTATCGAGTGAATAGTTTGTACGCACCGGAATGAAATGCGCAGATTTAGCTAATCTGTCAACAACCACCCATATTGCATCTTTCTTTCTCGGATTTAGGGGCAAACCCGAAACAAAATCCTTAGTTACTCTGTCCCATTTACACTCAGGAATCATGATAGACTGTAATAAACTTGACGGCACTTGATGCTCAGCTTTGACTTGCTGACAAATCAAACATTTTAAAACAAATTCTGTGATATCCTGTTTCATGCCATGCCACCAATAAAACTGTTTCAAATCATTGTACATTTTCGTGCTTTCCGGGTGTACTGATAAACAATTACTATGTGCTGCATTCAAAATCATATGAATCAACTCTGAATTTCTCGGAACACATATTTGATCTCTGAATCTCAAACAATCATCAGAATCAACTTGAAACTCTGAATTAGAAATTAACTCACACTGAAACTATTTTTCTTGCAGTTCATTATCAAACTTTTGAGCTTCATAAATTTGTTGTGTAAACAATGGTCTCGCTTTCAACTTGGCTACTAACGAACCATCGTCAGACAAAGTCAAATGTGTGTTTAAAGCACGTAAAGAAAATAAGGATTTTTAGCTCAAAGCATCAGTAACTACATTCGCTTTCCCCGGGTGATAGTCAATTACCAAGTCATAGTCTTTTAACAATTTTAACCATCTCCACTGTCGCAAATTCAAATCTCTCTGAGTCATCAGATATTTCAAGCTTTTATGGTCAGCATAAATATGACATTTCTCACCAAACAAATAATGGTGTCAAATTTTCGACGTGAACACAATCACAGCCAATTCTAAATCGTGTGTCGGATAATTCTTTTCATGCGGCTTCAACTGTCTCGATACATAAGCTACAACTTTGCCTTCCTGCATCAAAATACAACCCAGGCCATTTAACGACGCATCACTGAAAATTATGAATTCTTTACCCGACTCAGGCTGAACTAATACTAGAGCTTTAGTCAATAAAGCTTTTAACTGCTCGAAACTTTTCTAGCATTTGTCTGACCACTCGAACTTAACATCTTTTTGAAGAAATCTTGTCATCAGAGTTGCAATCATCGAAAAGCCTTTTACAAACCGTCTATAATATCCCACTAGTCCCAGAAAATTGCAGACCTCAGAAACATTTCTCAGAGGCTTCCAATCTATAATCCCAGATATCTTACTCGGATCAACACGGATACCATCAACCGAAACAATGTCTCAGAAATCCAACCTCTCGTAGCCAAAACTCACTTTTGCTAAACTTTGCAAACAACTATTTATCTCTCAAAGTTTGTAACACAATTCTCAAATGCTCGGCATGTTCAAATTCATCACGAGAGTAAATCAAGATATCATCAATGAATACAACTACGAATCGGTCTAAATACTACCTGAAAATTTGATTCATTAGGTCCATAAAAATAACGGGTGCATTTGTTAGTCCGAAAGGCATAACCAAAAGTTCATAATGTCCATACCTTGTTCTAAATACAATTTTTGGCACATCAGAGTCTTTAACTCGCAACTGGTAATAGCCCAATCTCAAATCAATTTTCGAAAACACTGTTTCCCCTTTTAACTGATCAAACAAATCATCAATCCGTGGTAGAGGGTATTTGTGTAAGAGTATGCCCAAAGATCAATCATGAGATGGTTGTAATAACATACTTGATTTACCATGTTTATTAATATAAAGCGTTGTCATTGTTATTTAAGTTTTTTTTTCTGTGTGTACAAATAAATTGTTTTATAATAATGTTCTGAGAATAATATGATTATTGTTGACTAGGACAACAATAATGCATTAAGACTAACATGTAGTTGATTGATGATAAAGAGTTGTCATTGATATGGAGTGTCAAAATCATCGCATGAATATGTGTGTTAGAGAACAACATATTGGGTGACCCGCTATGAGTATGTTCACAGGATTATTATGTAATTGTCACAACATTACCCACAGTGATTAATATGTATATGATCCTCAGACTTGAGATCATCATTATCCTAACATCGTGAGTTGTAAATTTTGATACAGTCAAACATACACCGTAATAGGTTGTTCTATAAAAGCTGATGTTGGATATACCATAATCTATGTAGTGGGATATGGTTTATCAATATAGGATAAGTCCCTCCTACATAATACGAGTAATATCTTAGGCCACTTGATTGAGTGAGACTAGAAATTCATGGCCATGCTCAAATAAGTTGATATGAGATGTCATACTAATTTGTATACCATACTATACTCAAGATATCAAGAAACATGGGATGGACTATGCAAGTGTGACTATTCCATGACTTGTGTCTGTTCCAAAGATAAAAGACTTAAGGATTAATGCATGAAAGGTTAATCATAAAAGGTTATGTCGAATCATGACTTCTTGTAACTTAGGTAGCAATGATGCATTGCTAGATACCACTCATTGTTTGTGACATTAGAATCGTTCTAGTATTACTGCTAACGTTACAAGAACCTACAGGGTTACACCCTATGGTTGAAATGAACGGAAAAAAACATAGTTGGTATTGTGTTTGGTTGTCACATGAATTAAATTATTTAAAGAATTAATTTAATTGGGCAATCAAATATTGAACATATTATATGTACAAGGATGTTGTACACATAATGAGAACATAGTTCTATTAATATATTAATTTGGTTAATTTGGTTCGTATATAAATTTAAATAAATATAGTTTACCGAGATCCTTGTTATAATTAATGTAACTATAATTTTGGATATAATTAATGTAATTATAATTTTCAATTAAAAATTTATTGTATTTATTTCATTTTATGATTCATGATATAGATACCAATTATAAAAAGGTAATAACAGATTCAAAGCTTGTAAGAAAAAACCCTAAGAATTGCTTGTGAGGTCTAAAAGCCGTCAAGAAAATAAACCTCCAAAATAGTTTTGGAGATTTCTTCCGTTCATTATCAAACCGGATGGATTACGTAGAGGCCGACATCGAAAAAAGGTTGCGGCTTGGTTCGATAGTAGATCAAAACTCTTGTTGCCGAGGCGTTGCTGTCTACTCAGATTGAAGTTTCTGCAATTTCAAAACCTTTATTTCACCCCGATTCATTCCTCACACATGGATTCATGGTTTGGATAGCTGGAATTAATTTTATTTTGCTGCGCCATAGGATGCCAGCATTCCAACAGTGGTATTAGAGCCATTTGTGTGATACGAACTCGGGTTTAAATACTTGGGTGATACAATTGTATGAGATGCATGCTTTAATTTTATTGTGTTTTCGATTGTTTAAATCGTTTAAGCATAACCTAATAATTGTTCCTTTCGATAATTGATTAAATACTAATCATGGTGTTGTAGCCTATTCGATTTTATGTTATTACTGTTAACTATTAACAAATCTGTAATGATGCGACGGTGGTATTTACAGTTTCCAGTAAGAGTTAACTGGTTTCTATGGAACAAGGGATGTTCCGATATGAAACCTCAAGGATTAAAACTCGAAAACATGATTACATTGATAAAAGTTATCAAATCGTGAGGTTTCATTTGGTAGGGTATCTTGGTTAGATTGGGGCTCTCGCTTGCTTGACCCGACTTCTATCATGACGTTACCATACACTAAAAATACTTAAGTTCAAAAGTACCAAAGTGATAGTTGGATAATGTGATAATGTCCCTGACGATCCCTAAATCTGAACTAGCTTGATATCAATGTAAAACATGAAAAATCAAACAAAATAAGCTATAAAACTTAGTAAGCTTGTATGAAAATAATAAGCAAATCTCACTGCTCATTTACCATTCAAATAATACGAACATAATATGTATCAATACATTAAATTTTGAGGTTAACATAAATTCAAAAACATAATTGATCATAAGTTCACCACTTCCTTAAATTCAATGCTCGTATAAATTTTCATACATACCTGTATCGGTACGTCTCTATTTCTCACCATTTACATCTTAAATATACCCGTTGAACCATTTTGAATAATATCGAATACCCAAGAATCTCACACATTAGGTGCCTATACATATAACCAAAGCTATCTCAATAATTGTAACAGCCCGATTTTGGGGCTAGTGAGAACAGTAGTTTCGAAACCACTAATCCAAGGCCGAAGAAATTATTTTTAATATTATTTAATGTGTTATAGCATGATATATGAGTGTTTTAAAATTTTGGTGAATTAATTTTAGTGATTTTATGGTTAATTTTGAAAAAAGACTAAATCGCATAAAGTGCGAAAGTTTTGTTCTAGAAGTTAAAGGTGTTAAATAGCTATGGAACACTAAAGTAGAGGTCCTTATTGAGTAAATAGACCAATGGAATTATGGTGGCTGGGCATGAATTTTTAATTCATGAAATAAAAAATTGATAAAATAATCATAAAATAAAAAAAAGCTTCATCCTTTTCATTCTTTCTCTTCTCCACCGAAAATATTAACAAAAATGGGGGGTTTTGCTTAAATTTTTAGCCAAACTTCCCTCTTGCAAATAACTGATTTTAATGTTCATTCTTGATAATTTTTGTACTTTTGGGACATTTGTAGCATAATCTAGCAATGAGGGGACTATTTTCCAAGATGGTTGAGAGTCTAGGGTCTTGCCATGATAGTATTTATATTTTTTGCTGAAATTTTATGAAAGAAAATGAAACTTGGTTGTTTAATAAACAACTTTTGTGAAAGGATTTTTCATGGAAACACCTAAAAGGACCATTTTGTGAAGTTTATAACTAGGTTGTAAATGTGTGAAATAAATGAAAATTGTGAGTTGCTATAAGAGTAATAAAGGTTGGGGTAGGCTTGGTTAATGAAGAAATTTGATTAAAATCGTTTTACGAGCTTAGGGGAAAAATCGTAATTATGTGAAAGTCTAAGAGCAAAATGGTAATTTGCCAAAGTAAGAATTTTGGAAATTCTTGATTAATGTGGTGATTAAATAAGTTTTTTTGTCATTATAGATTAAGAAAAACAGAATTCGGACTTAGACTGGGGAAAAACCAAGCTATTGGACTAAATCGAACTAGTCGCCCGCTTCCTCCGACCGCCTCAGACCCCATCTTTTTATAGTATGTTTTGTTAATAAAAATTTATAAACTTGATGGGCCACAAAAGGTTGAAAGGGTATTTTAATAATTCACCTTAGCAAATTGTTGAATTATGTATGCTATTCTTGACATGCACGGTGTTTAAAAATGCATAGTTATAGCCCGATGACCCATTCGATAAAAGGTTGTACTTTTTATATAAATACGGCCTACGTGTCGTGCCTTACTACTATTCTCTTATATTTATCTTCTCATCTTACTCCCTCGTATGTAAAACGAGTTTCTGCATATTGTAATTTGCAAGATTTCTGTGGGCTAGGAAAGAAGCAAGTTGGGACAACTATTGTGGATTGATAGCTTGTGAAATGACTTACACCTTTAGGTTTCCTTTTGGTTCTCCCATTGGCTTGGGTTGAACCACCTTAGTTTATGGGCTATAACTATTGCATTTATTTATTGCTTTTTTTATTCATGTATGAGATGCTATGGATGTCTAAAGCATGCCAATTTTAAGTATATTAAAACTTGATGATAATAAACCCCATTAATTGATAAGTTCGATTAAAAGACTAAATGGGCTAAAGTAGACCATAATTGGTGAGATGCAACAACCTTAATAAAATCCCTCTATTAAAATATTAAGTCAACATGGCCTTCCAATTTTGCCTCGTTAAGGCCTCGACCAATACTATGTAGGTTCTGCCAAAGCGAAGTACTAGAATTTATCTTGGTTAAACGAGAAGAATAAACAAGTGATATTCGATGGTTAAAAATTGGTTAATGACTTAACTAGGTCACTCTAATAGGATTAGAAACCTAGAGGCAAGTAAATTGGATAAATCATAAGATGATTAGAACAAGAGTTGTTCACCAAATATTAGGAGTTACATATGATGTAATTATCAAATGTTGCTTACCTAAATAACCATAATCTTGAGAGTAAAGCCAAAGTTGACTTAAGAGGAGGTGAAATATGGATCCTTAACCCACTAAAAATACTTTTGAGAAAGTTTTTTTCTAAATTAATATATGAGGGTTATTAATTTTGAAAACAAAAATAGTGGGAACACCATTTAATAAAGTCTTTTTAATGATTGATATAAATTTGGTAAATTTACTCACACGCATATTTAATTGTTGTAGGTATATTATGGCTGCAAAAACTAGCAGACTCTCATTGCGATCGGTCCTTGAGAAGGACAAATTGAACGGTTTGAATTTTCTTGACTGGTTCTGTAACTTGAGGATTGTCCTCAAACAAGAACAGAAATTATATGTCATTGAACAACCACTTCCTAATGAACCACTTGCTAATGCCTTGAGGACTGATAGAGGTGCTTACAAGAAGTATCTCGATGACATGGTAGATGTTGGATGTATTATGCTTGCCACTATGAATCCTGAGCTTCAGAAGCAACATGAGGACATGGTTGCTTATGATATGATCGAGCACCTGAAAGAACTTTATCAGGGGCAAACACAGCAAGAGAGGTTCGATATCTCTAAGGCCCTATTCCAATGTAAGTTGGCTGAAGGAAGCCCAGTAGGACCTCATGTCCTTAAGATGATTGGATTGAAAGCCTGTCTGAGCTTGGGTTTCTATTGAGCCAAGAGTTGGCCACTAATGTTATTTTGCAATCGTTGCGTTGAATTACTATAGCCAGTTTGTCCTCAATTTCAATATGAATGAAATTGACAAGACTTTGCCACATTTGCTCAGTATGTTACAAACTGTTGAAGGCAACATGCAAAAGGTTGGACCCAAGCCCATACTGATGGTCTGTAATAACAAGGGCAAGGGAAAGGCCAAAGTTCAGACAAAGCCCAAGGGCAAAGGTAAGCCCAAGCTTGGAAAAGGAAAGGATGCACTGAAACCTAAAGGTGGGGTGTCTAAGGAATGAAACTGCTTTCATTGTGGTGTGAATGGACATTGGAAGTGAAACCGCCCTATCTATCTTGAGGAAGTCAAGAAGGCCAAAACAAGCGGAACGTCTGCTTTAGGTATTTATGTTATTGATATTAATTTATCAACTACTACTTTTTGGGTATTAGATACTGGCTGTGGTTCTCATATTTGTACTTCTGTATAGGGAATACAAAGGAGTAGGACTTTGGCTAGAGGATATGGGGACCTGCGAGTTGGAAATGAAGCAAAAGTTGTTGCATTAGCTGTGGGAACATATACTTTATCTTTGCCTAGTGGACTTGATTTATGTTTAGAGGATTGTTATTTTGTGCCCAGTTTGACTAAAAACATTATTTCAATTTCTTATTTAGACAAAATTGGTTTTGAGATAATTATTAAGAATAATTGTTGTTCCTTTTATCTCAATAATGTTTTCTATGGTTCGGCACAATTGATTAATGGCCTCTATATTTTAGATCAAATGAATCCCATTTACAACATAAATACTAAAAGATCTAAAATAAATGACTCAAATCAAACTTATCTTTGGCATTGTCGTTTGGGCCACATAAGTGAAAGGAGCATATCCAAACTCCATAAAGATGGTCTCTTGAATTCATTTGTTTTTGAACAAATTGAAGTATGTGAATCTTGCTTATTGGGAAAAATGACTAAATCTCCTTTTACTGGCAAAAGTGAACGAGCTAGTGATTTATTGGGCCTAATACATTCTGATGTATGTGGACCAATAAATACACAGGCCAGAGGTGGATTTCACTACCTCATTACTTTGATTGATGATTTCAGTAGATATGTGTATGTTTATCTCATGCGCCATAAGTCCGAGTCCCTTGAAAATTTCAAGGAATTAAAAAATGAAGTACAAAATTAACTAGGAAAAACTATAAGTCACTTCAATCTGATCGAGGTGGAGAGTGTTTGAGCCTAGAGTTTGATGATCTTTTGAAGAAATATGGGATTATCTCACAACTTACTCCTCCTGGTACTCCTCAATGGAATAGAGTGTCTGAGAGAAGAAATCAAACTCTATTAGACATGGTTCGATCCATGATGAGTCATGTTGATCTACCGAATTCCTTTTGGGGACATGCACTTGAGACATCTGCTTTCACACTAAATCGTGTTCCATCAAAATCGGCTCAAAAGACGCTATATGAGATGTGGACTGGGAAACGTCCCAGTATGTTTTTTATGAAAATTTAGGGTTGTAAAGCTTATGTTAAACGTCAGACGTCTACTAAGCTTGAATCCAAAATCTGAAAGGTGTCTTTTTGTGGGGTATCCGAAAGAAACCAAAGGATATTATTTATTTAATCCCACTGAGAACAAAACATTTGTTGCTCGGACTGGTGTCTTCCTAGAGAGAGAATTTACTTCTAAAAAAGGAAGTGGGAGAAAGATTGAACTTCAAGAAATTCGAGAATCATAAGATACCACTGAACCAGAGATAGGACAACAGCAAATTCCACAAGAAATTGAGGAACAAGCAACTGCTGTAGAAACAAAACCACCGCGCAGATCTTTAAGAGAATGCCATGCACCTGAGAGATATGGATTTCTCATTACAACGCATGGTGATGTTCTTCTTATAGATCAAGATGAGCCTAGGACTTATCAAGAAGCAGTGATGAGCCTAGACTCTGAGAAATGGCTTGAGGCCATGAGATCTGAGATGGATTCCATGTATGAAAACCAAGTATGGACTTTGATTGACCCAACCGAAGGGGTTAAACCTATAGGGTGCAAGTGGGTTTTCAAAAAGAAAACCGACATGGATGGTAATGTACAAATATACAAAGGGCGATTAATCGCTAAAGGTTTTCACCAAATTCATGGTGTTGACTATGATGAAACCTTTTCTCCTGTAGTTATGTTTAAATCCATCCGGAACTTGCTCGCCATAGCTGCATTTCATGATTATGAAATCTGGTAGATAGACGTCAAAATAACTTTCCTTAATGGGAAACTTGAAAAGGATGTGTACATGACACAACCTGAAGGTTTTGTCAATCCAAAGGATGCTAGAAAGATATGTAAGCTACAAAGATCCATTTATGGATTAAAGCAAGCTTCTCGAAGTTGGAATCTTCGTTTTAACGATGCAATCAAAGAGTTTGGTTTTATCAAAAATGAAGATGAACCATGTGTTTACAAGAAAGTTAGTGGGAGCACTATCACATTCTTGGTTGTATGTGGATGACATACTTATCATGGGAAATGACATACCTACCTTGCAGTCTATTAAGACTTGGTTAGGAAGTTGTTTTTCTATGAAGGACTTGGGCGAAGCCACTTACATCTTAGGAGTCAAGATCTATAGAGATAGATCAAGACGACTACTAGGTCTAAGCCAAAGTACATACATAGATAAAGTACTGAAAAGGTTCAGTATGGAAGAATCTAAAAGAGGATTCCTACCTATGAGACATGGTATTTCACTCTCGAAGGAATGTGTCCTTCAACTCCACAAAGAGAGAACGCATGAGTAAAATTCCATATGCTTCCGCTATTGGATCTATCGTGTATGCCATGTTATATACCCGCCCAGATGTCTCATATGCCTTAGGTATGATGAGCAGGTACCAAGTAGATCCCAGTGAAGGTCAATGGACCATAGTCAAGAATATCCTTAAGTACTTAAGAAGAACTAAGGATACGTTCCTAATATATGTAGGTGAGGAAGAGTTAAGTGTAATAGGTTATACTGATGCCAGCTTCCAAACCAACAAGGACGATTCTCGATCGCAATCAGGTTTTGTGTTTTGCCTTAATGGTGGTGTTGTGAGCTGGAAGCATTCAAAGTAAAGTACAGTAGCCGATTCGACAACAGAGGCCGAGTATATTGCAGCCAGTGAGGCAGCAAAAGAAGCGATTTGGATCAAGAAGTTCATTACTAGACTAGGGGTTGTGCCTAGCATATCAGATGCTATAGAACTCTGATGTGATAACAATAAAGCCATTGCACAAGCTAAAGAACCCAGATCTCACCAGTGATCCAAACATATACTTAGGCGCTACCATCTTATTCGAGAGATTATCGGTCAAGCGGATGTAGAGATATGCAGAGTACCTACAGATGATAACATTGCTGATCCCCTAACCAAGCCTCTGACACAGAAGAAGCATGATCGTCACACTAAGTCACTTGGTATTAGATATATGAGTGATTGGTCTTAGTGCTAGTGGGAGATTGTAAGAGTATGCCCAAAGATCAATCATGAGATGGTTGTAATAACGTACTTGATTTACCATGTTTATTAACATAAAGTGTTGTCATTATTATTTCAGTTTTTTTCTGTGTGTGCAAATAAACTGTTTTATAATAATGTCTTGAGAATAATATGATTATTCTTAAAAGATCCTTAGTCAAGTATTATTGTTGACTAGGACAACAATAATGCATTAAGACTAACATGTAGTTGATTGATGATAAAGAGTTGTCATTGATATGGAGTGTCAATATCACTACATGAATAAGTGTGTTAGAGAACAGCATATTGGACTGACCCGCTATGAGTATGTTTCTTGGATTATTATGTAATTGTCACAACATTACTTATAGTGATTAATATGTATATGATCCTTAGACTTGAGATCATCATTATCCCAACATCGTGAGTTGTATATTTTGATATAGTCAAACATACACCGTAACAGGTTGTTCTATAAAGGCTGATGTTGGATATACCATAATCTATGTAGAGGGATATGGTTGATCAATATAGGATAAGTCCTTCCTACATAATAGGAGTAATATATTAGGCCACTTGATTGAGTGAGACTAAAAATGCATGGCCATGCTCAAATAAGTTGATATGAGATGTCATACTAATTTGTATATCATAGTCTACTCAAGATATCAAGAAACATGGGATGGACTATGCAAGTGTGACTATTCCATGACTTGTGTCCATTCCAGAGATAAAGGACTTAAGGATTAATGCATGAAAGGTTAATCACAAAAGGTTATGTCGAATCATGTCTTCTTGTAACTTAGGTAGCAATGATGCATTGCTAGATGCAACTCATTGTTTATGACATTAGAATCGTTCTAGTATTACTGCTAACATTACAAGAACCTACAGGGTCACACCCTATGGTTAAAATAAACGGAATAAAACATAGTTGGTATTGTGTTTAGTTGTCATATGAATTAAGTTAATTAAAGAATTAATTTAATTGTGTAATCAAATATCGAACATATTATGTAACACCCCAAACCCGACCCAAACACCACGACCGGATCTGGCATGTCACTAAGAAGGTTTAGTAAAACATGTCGCATTTTTGGAAAACATTTGTCGAGTTTAAACATGTATTCCAGAAAACTTAATGATTTGATAATTTATAAAAGATATAAATTTTATATGATGCCTTTATGAATTAAAAACCGAAATTTTGTACATGCCTTAGTTTATATTTTTCACCGAAATTAGGTGTCCAATAATAGTAAAAACCCAAAAGAAAGCCCAAAGTATAAGGCTAGTGGCCCATGGCCTTATTACAATAAAATATAAAACCCAAAACAATTTAACATATTGAAGGAAAATTTAAATAAATGGCGTCTTTGCTGTAACAATTCGAACTCTTGCATGGCCACCTTGCGCTCCCCTCTAGCCCGGTCTGATGCACTAAGTGCTACCTAAAAAAATGTTAAATAATAGGGTGAGTCACAAGACTCAGTGTGCAACCCTCGTGCACCATCAGACTGGGCCTTAGCCCCACAGAATAGATAACAAAATATAATATGTCAGGAATTATGCAAAGCCCAACCCAATCCTAGGTTTCCATCCGCTACACACCACCCTTACCTGCCGATCACACCATTGGGGATTTCTACAACCAACCCACACCGCTACACACCATCGATGGCAGTCATGCTACAGTTAGCTACTCATCGTTAGATCATGGCAATAGCCACTACAACAGATCATGGCAAAAAGCCACTACAACAGATCATGGCAAAAGCCACTACAACAGAACACTTCCCTTTTCATCAATCACCCAACCCCGTGCAATCACAAAAACTGGCATACATGTTTATCATATCAAATCAACAGAACCATTCACTTTAGAATGACAGAGATCACTAACCTGCTGATTTGCCTTTACCCTCCTTGGTTTTCAATAGCCATGCCGATATTTCAGCATTTAATAGAATATAACAGATTTATAAGCAAATACTAACAGGCAATCCAAATGGTGTGAGAATGTTACACACCTGATTAATGCGTAGGACTACCCTCTATCGATACCCACGCTAATCAAATCTACTGCCTTCTGTCTACAACTTTGCTCAAAAGCCAGAAGAACGCGAAGATAAGGCCTCTCCTATATTCGGCCAAGGGTTAGTGTTTTACCTGAATTGTACGTTTAAATTAACAGATCTCCTTACCTTGAAATCCCGAAAGTAATACGATCCGAGTGTTACTGAACTCTGGCTTAGAAATCTAAACGATTGAATCCCCTTCAAATCACGGAATGCCGCAAATGAGAGAAAACACCCGATTAGTTAACCATATAGCCATTCGGCTAAGATCTCTATAAGCCAAAAAAAGATTGAAATCTCGCAAATCGACACTTACCTTTAGTTTTCTTCAAGATTCGGCACAAGCAAACACCACAGAAGGAATTTGGCTATCACAAGAGATGAGATCAAGGGATTTCGGCTTTTAAGAAAATCTCGAAAAAGATGAACGAGAGCAATGTTGTTGCGTTTTTACTTTTGGAAGAACTAGGAATTGAAAAGATGGGCAAGGAAGTAGATAGAGAGATTCACCAAAGTGTTTGCAAGAGAAGAGATGGTAAATTGCAGGGGTTTCGGTTTCTGACAGAAGAAAAGAAAAAAAAGAAGAAAAGATGATTCTAGTTTGCCGAAAAAGAGAGAAAGCTTGATGCTATTTTCAGAGAACACAATGAAAAATTCGGCATACCCACTTGCCTATACTGAACCGATTTTCCCCTTTCTCCTGTGTTTGATTTTCGGCCAACTCTGCAACCAAGAGATCACTCTTATCATTTTATCCCTTATCCTTAACAGAACACTCATCCAACAGAGACCTACACCACACCACTACTTCCCTTTTATCAGCATTATATCCACATAATTTAAAACATAAAATCCCCTATTTTGTAGCCACATTGCAGTCCCCCTAGCTCTCCTTGGGCTGGCGAAAATGGCCCAATTCCTTGGGCTCCAAGCGGCCACACTGGGGCCCCCTTCCTTTGCCTATTGGCGCCACTTATAGCTCCCTCCTACTGAGCCTCTTGTTCCTGGGCCACAAGCCCATTATGCCTATTACACTCTCAATACTTTATTTAAACCCAATAGTCTCTAAACAAAATATCTAGCCAAGACCTCGGCCCATTCCTGAGCCTAATTTTGCACCTCTAAACCTCAAGTTAACATTTTAAGCATACATCACATAAAATGCATAGGCCCAATAATTCGAGATGTTACATATTATATGTACAAGGATGTTGTACACATAATGAGAACATAGTTCAATTAATATATTAATTTGGTTTGTATATAAATTTAAATAAATATAGTTTATCGAAATCCTTATTATAATTAATGTAATTATGATTTTTGAATATAATTAATGTAATTATAATTTTGGTTAAAAACTTTATTGTATTTATTTAATTTTATGATTCATGATATAGATACCAATTATAAAAAGGTAATAATAGATTCAAAGCTTGTAAGAAAAAACCCTAAGAATTGATTGTGAGGTCTAGCAGCCGTCAAGCAAATAAACCTCCAGAGCAGTTTTGGAGATTTCTTCCGTTCATAGTCAAACCAGGTGGATTACATAAAGGCGACATCGGAAAAAGGTTGCGGCTTGGTTCGATAGTAGATCAAAACTCTTATTGCCGAGGCATCGCTGTTTACTCAGATTGAAGTTTCGGTAATTTCGAAACCTTTATTTCACCCGATTCGTTCCTCACACATGGATTCATGGTTTGGATCACCGAAATTAATTTTATTTTGCTGTGCCATGGGGTGCCGGCGTTCCAACAATTTGTTCTTTATAATCATTTTATCCATCTGTCTGTAGTCAATACACATTCTCATCGTGCCATCTTTCTTTTTCACAAACAACACTGGTGCACCCTAGGGAGAGAAACTCAATCTAGCAAAATCCTTATCTATCAACTCTTGCAACTGAGCTTTCAATTCTTTTAACTCTGTTGGGGCCATTCTGTATGGAGCTATCGATATTGACGTTGTCCCTGGTACTAATTCAATACCAAATTCAACTTCTCTGATAGGTGGTAAACCCAATAACTCTTCTGGAAACACATCTGGATACTCGCACACAATTAGTACTATTTCAACTTTCTTTCTGTCATTTTCATATCAAGTATATAAGCCAAATAAGCTTCACACCCCTTTCTCACAAATCTCTAAGCTGACATAGACGAGATCACAACTGGCAAATTGTTCAGATCATCAGATTCAATTCTAATAATCTCATTATTCTAACATTTTCGTTCAATTGTCTTTCATCTACAATTCACTATAACACTATGCATCATTAGCCAATCCATACCCAAGATTACATCAAATTCATCGAATGGCAACAACATCAGATTAGCTAGAAAATAGAATTCCCAATGCATTAACGGACAATTCTTGTAGACTTTGTCAACCAAAACACATTTGCCTAAGGGGTTCGATACTCTAATCAAAAATTCAGTAGACTCTATAGGCAAAGTCTTACTGGATACTAAATTCATGCATATATAAGAACGAGTTGATCCTGGATCTATCAATGCAATCACATTAGTATCATAGAGAGTGAAAGTACTGGTAATCATGTCAGTGAGGATGCCTCCTCCTGTGCACGGATAGCTCGGCGGTGTTCGTGCCTCAGACCTCACAGTAGAGTCTTTTGTCGCTCTCTGACTACCACTCACATTACCAGCATATCGGGGTGGTCTCGCTCTAACTGCAGTATTACATGGCTTCATACTCTGAGCATTATCTTTTTAGCTAACTCTAGGCAATCTCTGATAAAATGGTCTAATGATCCACATTTAAAACAACCCCGATCATTCAATCTACAATCACCAAAATGATATTTTCCACATTGTCTACATTCGGGTCGATTTGGTTTCACACTTTCGACACTAGCTATCGAGATAGTCAAAGCTTTAAAGCTCGAATGTTGCCTTTCACGATCTCTATTTGAATGTCCCACTGATGCATTAGAATGATTAAATGAGTCTCAGAATTTCTTTGATGAATATTGATACGGCTTACTCATTGATCATTTTCTCGAGTCTTTAGCTTCTGAATCTGCCTTTCTCTTTTCTTTACTAAGATCCTCGGCTTTACAAGCTCTCTCAACTAGAACGACAAATTCTTTTAACTCTAGAATTTCAACTAGTAATTTTATATCTTCATTCAATCCATCTACAAATTGTTTGCACATGATTTCTTCGTGGAAAATATTCCCGGGAATACTTGCTTAACTGTACCAATTCTCTTTCATACTCAGTGATAGTCATCCGACCTTGTTTTAACTCCAGAAACTCTTTATGCTTTTGATCAAGGAATCTTTGACTGATGTACTTTCAGAATTTAGGTTGGAAAAACTCCCAACTAACCCGTTCTTTAGGAACCATGGATATCAATATTTTCCACCAATGGTACGCATTATCTCTCAACAAAGATACAACACATTTGATACATTCATCAGGAGTACAAGACAATTCATCAAATACTCTGATTGTATTTTCGAGCCAGAACTCATCTCTTTCTGCATCATCATCAACAGTATCCCGAAACTCTTCAGCCCCATGTTTCCGAATCTTATCTATTGGCGGCTTGTTCAATCGTATGTGATCTATAACTTGAGGAAAAAATAAGGATTTGTTGAGGAACAGGTGGAGGTGGAGGTTGTTGAGTAGACAAATTTGTTTGAACAAACTCTGTAAACCACTCACTCATTATTTGGAAAAAAGCTTGTTTAGCCTCTCTCTCATGGCTACTAGATACAGGCCTAGAGTCAGATTGGGCTGCCTTTTGAGCTGGAGCGGGCGCGTTACTCTCTACATCATTAGCTATAGCTCTTTCGGGATCCATTACTATACGAAAAAACAATTTAAGATGTTAGGAATCATTACATTATCACAAAGTATATATATGCCATGTATAGCTAGACTTTCACACACGCTACGTTAGTCTTGAATCGACTAAACCGTAGCTCTGATACTAATAAATATAACACCCCTCACTAGTATTCACTATCAGAATAGGGTTACGAGGTATTACCGATCAATACACATTATTTATCAAACATAACTTATACATTTAAGCATTCATTGTCAAACCCCATTTAATCATATTCACTATATCCCTTATACGGGGCCTACGGTGCCTTAAACATGCTTTAGAAGTGGTTCGGGACTAAATCGATAACTTATAAAAATTTTGGAAACTTAGAAAAATTTTAAACATATAAGGGTCACACGCCCGTGTAAACAGGCCGTGTACCTCACACGGCTTCAGACACGCCTGTGTCTCAGGCCATGTGAAAACAAGGCATACATACTGACTTAGGTCATACGGCCGGCCACACGCCCGTGTGTCTAGCCCGTATGTCCTTCAAAGTGGCCACACATACTCGTGTGCCAGGCCGTGTGCTAGGCCGTGTCAATCCTGTAGGGTATATTACTTATTCAACATGGCCAAGTCACAAGTTCGTGTGCTAGGCCGTGTGCCATTTAGGGGGAATACTGACTTGTGCCACATGCCCGTGTGCGAAACCGTATGGAGCATACTGACTTCAATTCAATTTCAACACCAAGGGACACACGGCCGTGTAACATGACCGTGTATGGCACACTGCTGAAACACACGCCGTGTCTCTTCCCATGTGGACAAAAATAGGCCATTTGCAAGGCCAATTTGCTACCCTTTCTCATACTCACCTAAACAACCAAAATGGTACCATTTCATCATACAATAGGCATTCCTAAACCATCAACCAAGTACTAAAACATACTATATATACATACTAAAACACATATCATTTACAAGCAAAATCTCATGGACATTATCACAACCAAAACATATCATCATATCACTAGCCTATACATGCCATAAACCATATTTACAAATCACCAAAAGTACCAACAATTTGATCGATAGTGTGAAGATGTTCCTGATGATCCCCGAGTCCGAGCTAGCTTCAATTATCTATAAAATAGGGAAAGAGCACAAAAAGTAAGCTTTAAAAGCTTAGTAAGCCATATTCAAATCAAATTTCCATATGACTCAACATCATTTCCATCAATAGGCAAACTATGAGTAAACACATATAAGCTCAAAAAACCTTTCCCAATGTATAGATATTCAATATCATAAGTGAATTTATCAAATACTTCCCTTTTCAATACTTGTATGAATCTCATACATACTTGAGTCATTTAAATCATTCACACATTCTTTCTCAACTTGACTTTGCCTGTTGAACCTTTTGGAATTGTTAAGGATATAACACCCCACACCTGAGTCCGAAGCTAAGACTGGATACGAGGCATTACCAAGCTTGATCTCACTTAAACATACACTTACGGGCTGTAAAATTTTGTTTCGACTTAAAGATTTCTCTTTCTTAGTCTAATCATACATTTCATGGGCCTACAAGGCCTTAAGCACATATCTAAAAACTTTCAGAACTTAATTGAAAACCTTTCTTTGAAGCAGGGGTCACACGCCTATGTGGCTTGGGACACGCCCATGTACCCCTTAACATGCCCGTGTCTTCCACCCGTGGTTGACACTGACTAATTACACACGGCCTTGACACGCCCGTGGACATAAACCATGTGATAAACCTTAACATACTGACTTATTTCACACGGCCTAGGGCACACGCCCATGTTCTAACCGTGTATCACACGGCTTAAGCAAACAGCCATGGAACTTCTCCGTGGCCTATTTTGACTTAAAACAATAAGGTGCAGGATACGCACGACCTAGAAACATGCCCGTGTGTCTAACCTTGTGGGCACTTATAGGCTATTTACCAAGCCAATTGCCACCTGAAATCAAAACCAACTCAAGTTCAAATCAATACATTTCATAACCAATACTACATGCTTCATTGATCTCAATAAACATACATACTTAGTCAATTTTGGTCAATCACTTTGCCATATACAAAAGAATAACAAACTTGGTTGCCCATACAATGGCCCTTCTTAAAACATATTCTCAAAATGAATGTTTCCTATACATGCCATACTTAACATAAACAACTTGGCTATACTTTCAACTGAAGTAGTCTGTGCTTTATTCCCTGAATACTGCTTTTCCTTGTCTTCCCTGAAAACCTAGTGGAAGTAGCTGATTGGGTAGGGAAATCTCTTGACTTCTTGGATGAAGATTGGAATAACTTATTCCACTATCTCTTTCGAGAGTCATGAGACTCCATTTCAGATTTCTTCTTCTCTTTTACTAATTCCTCGGCTTTACAAGCCCTTTCTACTAGCACAACAAATTTCTTTAGCTCTAGGACAACAACAAACAGTTTGATGCCCTCATTCAACCCGTCTTCAAAACTTTTACTCATGATGGCCTCGGTGGACACACATTCGCGAGCGTACTTTCTGAGTCGTACAAACTCATGCTCATAATCAGACACTGACATCTTGCCTTACTTCAATTCTAAGAATTCCTTCCTTTTCTGGTCTACAAACCTTTGGCTGATATACTTTTTCTTGAGCTCTTCTTGGAAAAATTCCCATGTAATCTTTTCCCTCGGTACTATCGACACAAGGGTGTTCCACCATTGGTAAGTAGAATCTTTTAAAAGAGAGACTACACACTTCATACATTCTTCAGGGGTGCATGACAACTCTTTAAATACCTTGATGGTATTTTCTATCCAGAACTCAGCTTTTTCCGGATCATCATCTTTTCTGGCCTGAAATTCTTATGCTCCATGTTTTCTAATCCTATCAATTGGAGGTTTATCTCTTCTTACCACCTTTACTACTTGAGGGGCTATTAGAGCAGGTTATGGAACAGACGGGGGTGGAGGGGGTTGTGCATTTAGGTTCGCACGAATGAACTCCGTATACCATGTATTCATTATATGGAACAAGGCTTCTCTAGCCTCTTCTCCTCCTCTTTGACTCACCGTAGTGGATCTATTCTCATTCTTATTAGGCACCATCCCTTTAGCGAGAGCCGGCGCATTACTTTCTACGTCATCCGCCTCAGCTCTAATGGGATCCATTAACTATACGTATAAACATAATTTAAGTTGTTAGGAGCCGTCACACTATCATTATAAAAACATTCTTACGTATGGCATGTATGGCTAGACTCGTGCTCATGCTACATTAGTCCTAGAATCAACTGAATCGTAGCTTTGATACCAATAAACCTAATAGCCCACACCCGAGTCCGAAGCTAAGACTGGATACGAGGCATTACCAAACTTGAACTCACTTAAACATACACTTACGGGCTGTAAAATTTCGTTCCAACATAAAGATTTCTCTTTCTTAGTCTAATCATACATTTCATGGGCCTATGAGGCCTTAAGCACATCTAAAAACTTTTGAAACTTAATCGAAAACCTTTCTTTGAAGCAGGGGTCACACACCCATATGGCTTGGGACATGCCAGTGTACCCCTTGACATGCCCGTGTCTTCCACCCGTGGTCAACACTGACTAATTACACACGGCCTTGACACGCCCGTAGACATAAACCGTGTGATAAACCTTAATATACTGACTTATTTCACATGACCTGGGGCACACGCCTATGGTCTAACTGTGTATCACATACGGCCTAAGCTAACGGCCGTGGAACTTGTACGTGACCTATTCTGACTTAAAACAATAAGGTGCAGGTTACGCACGGCCTAGATACACGCCCGTGTGTCTAACCATGTGGGCACTTATAGGCTATTTACCAAGCCAATTGCCACCTGAAATCAAAACCAACTCAAGATCAATTCAATACATTTCATAACCAATACTACATGCTTCATTGATCTCAATAAACATACATATTTTGTTAGTTTTGGTCAATCACTTTGCCATACAAAAGAATATTAAACTTGGTTGCCCATACAATAGCCCTTCTTAAAACATATTCTCTAAATGAATGTTTCCTATACATGCCATACTTAACATAAACAACTTGGCTATACCAAAATAGAGATTGATGCTCCACGCTCCGACTCCAACGATCCACAAGTTAGCTTGGCAGAACTACATAGAAAGAAAGGATTAAAGGCGTAAGCATTTAGCTTAGTAAGTTTGCATGTAAAACACAGATTAATAAACTTGCTTAATATAAACCATTTGACATAACAATGTATCATAATTTCATCTATAGTGCTTACTTACTTATACTGATTCTCACATGTCTCATGATACTTACTATCATCATACTTGTGAGGTAAATATGGTGTTTGTATCACTTAATCACATGAATCAACATACTTTAATTTAATAATCATAATCTCTAATTCCTCATTCATAACATAAATAATACTCAATTTCAACTTGGTAATAGCTTTGCTTACTTAGCTTTCTTGTTATATTATTTTAACTTTACTCATTTGCCCGATGAATTTCTGTGAATAACCGAGGATACTGAATCTCATCCCACGTAACTTGATGTCAAAGCCGTATCCTAGATACGGTCTTACATGGAATAGCTCATCTTGGTTTCAAGGCCATGTCTTGACATTGACTTAGATGAAGTCTTTCTTGTTCTCACCAATGCCATGCCTTGGCTTGGACTTAAATGGGACCTCTTTCTCTTGATAGCTTTTCAATGCCAAGCTTGCCTTGGACTTATATTATAACTGTTTAATGCCAAGCTTGCCTTGAACTTACATGATAACTGTTCAATGCCAAGCTTGCCTTGGACTTACATGATAACTGTTCAATGATTGTCGATGCCATGTTCCAAACACGGTCTTACACTGGCTCTCATAATGTGGTAGATCGAGTATCCTAGGGAATTCATCCTCAATCGGGACTTGCTCTTACTTAATCTCATTGATTTATTTATTTAACATAACACTAAACATTCCATGAAAAGAGTGTACATTATACTAAGCGATTCAATGATAAAAATCGTAAAGCTTAGAAACCATACAAACTTACCTCAATATACAAAATGTATGTAGATATGCAATTTAGTCCTTGACTTTGTTCTTGCCTCGGTTTCGATCCGGGCTTCATTTTTCTTGATCTATAATCATAAATAGATCATTTAATACTCACATTGACTAAATTGACTCTTAACTTATACTTTGGCAAAATTACTATTTTGCCCATATACTTTCTCATATGTACACTTTTACCCCTAGGCTCGTAAAATGATTTTAATTCAACTTTCTTAAACTTCATGCTTAGCTGATTCATTATCTCTACTATAACAATTATCAATTCTCACTATTTCTAGTATGTATGACCAATTTTCATAACTATTACAAATTAGTCCATACTATCATTTTTCATGAAATTCACTAAGGAAAAGATGTTTGTTTAACATCAAACTCTCATTAACTTCTATAAAACATCATTTAACAAGCATCTCATTCATGGGTAGATTTTTGAACATGCATCTTAGCTCATTGTATTGCTAGAAATAGCTAATTCATAATACGAGAACTTCAAAAATACAAAGAATATCAAAAACAGGGCTAACATGAACTTACTAGCAAGCTTGAAAAATTGAAGAACCCTAGCTATGGAGTCTCCCAAATTTTCGGCACAAAAGGAAGAAGATGAGAATGTTTTTTGTCATATTTTTCCCTTATTAATCATTTATTAGACAAACGACCAAAATAGCCTTCTCTTAAAATTTTCTCAATTTATTAACTCATATCCATTTTTGTCCAAAAATTATAATTTGGGAAAATTGCTATTTAAGAACTTCTAATTAATATTCTAAAGCCATTTCATGCAAAAAGCTTCTAGAAACTCATATTTTGCAACTTTTACAATTTAGTCCTTTTGGACCCATCAACCTCAATTTAATAAAATTGCTTTGTGAAACTTTTACACTAGCATGAAAACATGGCATAAACCTTAGAAACTCATAAATTCACTTCGAATTCGTGGCCTCGCACCACTATTCTGACTAGGCCCTAAATCGGGCTGTTACAAAGGATACTCGAAAATCACATATAGCTCGTACAATGCCATATCCCAGATATGGTCTTACATGTTATCACATATTGATGCCAATGTCCCAGACATGGTTATACACATAATCACATAATGATGCCAATGTCGCAGCCATGGTCTTACACATAACCACATCTCAATAATCCTAGTCTAATTTCATTAAACCCAAGCCTAGCCAAATTTCATATAGGTCCCTAGCAGCCCAACACTTTCATTTATTTCACATTTCAACCCCTCAATTTACACTTTTCATAATTAAACCCCTAATAGGCATTTTTACTCAAAATCACTTAGCAAAACTTGTATAACTATCAAAAAATATTCATTTTTCAACATAAAACATTCAAAAGCTCAAGTATTCATCAATGCGCTTCACAAAATCATTAACAACTTCAAAAATTAAGCCATGGGCTAGCTAGAATACAAAGCAACGATCTCAAAAATGTAAAAATCATCAAAAACCGAGCAAAGAACATCACTTAATCAAACATTCAAATGACAAAACCCTAGCCCTCTTGTTTCTCAAGAAAATTGGTTGAAGATGATGAAATGAAGACCAATTTTGATTTTGTTTTACTTAATAATAAGCTTATTTACTAATTTCCAATTTTAACCTTTAATTAAAAACATTTAAAGCATCTATTTAATGCCCTTTTTTTTTTGTCAAAATCCACTATAAATGGTTTAATAACATCATAAGGACCTTTCATTTAATAAAACATAGCAATTAAACACATTTAACAAGTAAAATGCAACTTTTGCATTTTACATGATTTAGTCCTTTTCTCAAATTGGGCAATTAAACGATAAAGTTAGCTCACGATATTTTCACACATATCAAATAACATGCTATAAACACCAAAAATAATATTAAAATAATTTTCTGACATCGAATTTGTGGTTCCGAAACCACTGTTCTGACTTAGCTAAAATCGGGTTGTTATACTACCATAAGCTCATGGTTATAATTTTATTCCGTCACAATGTTTGCTTTATCAACTTATAAGTATAATTTGACATATTCTAGAATTAGCCCAACAACCGTAATCTTTCTGCTGTAACATATTACATCAATTAACAAATCATTTCAAACCACATAATAAACATGCATATTAATTATGAGTATTTACATTTCAAGCATATACTTTAACATCACTCAATTTCCTAAACTCTTATATTCACATACTTTCATAACCATTTTAATTGGAAATTTTGTCAATCTAGCCTTTTCACATATCCTGACAAATCACAATTTGCATGAATATAAGATGCCATATCTTAACTTAAAAGCCAATCGCCTAATCATCAATAGAATTTATCATGTATTTCATACGTCACAAGTATAGACCAATAATCACAATATTTTCATAAAATCATTCTCATAGTGAACACAAACTCACAATATCGTGAAACCATTGATTATAAACCTTACGTACATACATGTACCATTTCAACATAATCTTATATTCATCTTTGTCTTTGACATAATTGTTAAATTTTCCCGTTGAACCACTTGGAATACTAAAGGATACTCAGGAATCTCACGCACATAGTACCATACCAATGCCATATCCCTGATATGGTCTTACACGAAATCTCATATCGATGCCATATCCCAGTTATGGTCTTACACAAAATCTCATATCGATGCCATATCCCAGTTATGGTCTTACACGTAAACTTAAATAACCCTAATGTCATGACATTTGTATCCTAACTATTCCTAAGTTCAACCGAGATTTTCTCGCTTGTTGAACTTTGCCGATTACATTCAAGGAGTCAATCATAATTCATACAATATTAAAGCATTTAAAACATAAATAAAACAATATATCATTTACATACGAACTTACCTCGGCATCTAAATGACAAGAGGACTTAATCATCAATTACTCATTTTTCCTCTGATCTAGGTTCGAGCCTTGTTTTTCTTGATCTATAATATCACATTTCACTCATTTATTATTCACCTTATTCAATTCAGTCCAAAAATCATATTATGGCAAAATTACATTTTCCCCAAACTTTGACATATTTACATTTTTGCTCCTAGGCTCGTAAAATAAAATCTATTCAATTTCTTTAATAAACAAGCCTAGTTGAACCATTTTCATAACTATAGCAGCCCAAGATTTCCATTAAAACACATTTTTACTACTCATTTTATAACTTTTACAAATTAGTCTTTTTTGACATTTTCACTGAAAATCACTTAGAAAAAGTCGCTTAACAAACAACTAACTTTCATTTTCTACCATCAAAGATCAAAATACACAAATTTTCAACATGGGTAAAATTTTAAACTTTGATATCTCTTCAAATTAGTGGTAGAAATAGATAGATCTTGTTACGATAATTTCAAAAACATAAAAATCATTAAAAACGGGGCTAGAACGAACTTACAATCGAGCTTGGAAGCTTAAAAAACCCTAGCCATGGTTTCCCCTTGTGAAATTCAGCCATGGGGTTGAAGATGGACAAAAATTGGCTTTTAATTTTGTTTTTAATTCATTTTAATTACGGAATGACTAAATTGCCCTTAATGAAAAACTTTAGAAATATACCAAACCATGTCCATTTTTGTCCATCAACTTAACCAATGGTCTAATTACCATTTAAGGACCTCAAATTTAAAATTTCATAGCAATTAGACACCTCTAGCTTCTAGAACTCAAGTTTTGCACTTTTTATAATTCAGTCCTTTTGACTAAATTGAGTGCCCAAACGTCAAAATTTTTGATCGAAATTTTCACGAAATCATTCTGTGAAATTACTGACCATAAAAATATAATAGAAAATAAATTTTAATATGTCAAATTTGTGGCCCCAAAACCACTGTTCCGACTAGACCCAAAACTGGGCTGTTACAGGCTAGTATATGATTGGATGAAATTGCATCAATTTGTGATATTGTGTAATAAGGACTAAATTGTAAAAGTTTTAAAATACTTGGGGCAAAAGTTAAAAGTGCTTTAAAGTGTGATATGGACTAAATTGAAAGAATTTGTGGTTGAATAAGTTAATTTTGAATTCATATAGATCAAGAAAGAAATAATTCAGATTTAGATCAGGGAAAAAGTAAGGTTATTGAGTAGTCGACCCGATCTGTCAATTCTGAATACGAGGTAAGTTCGTATGTGATGATTACATTATAAATGTATGTTAAAATGCTTTAATATTGCATAAATTGTTAAAACAAGATTATGGATAATGTATGAATTGTGAAAACGACTTTACGGATGCATTTGATGATAGAAACTAAAAGTGTGAAAGCCCGATTGAACCTTAAGAATAGTTTGGGATACTATTGACATGTTAGTAAATGATACGTTGAGTTGGCTTCGGGCCATGATATTAGCACTTCGAGTGTGTATTTTACCGATTTGGGTTTCGGCCATGCATATCGGATGATTTGGCTTCGGGCCATGATAATAGTTCTTTGGATAAGTTACCTTAATTTGGTTACGGGCCATGGTATAGGTACTTATCGTACGAGATTCCTGAGTATCGATTTCTATTCTCAATGGTTCAATGGGTAAATGAATGATGTGGTTGCGAAATAGGTTAGTACGAGGTGATATCGAGTATTTAATAGTGAAAGCTCGATAAGTTTGTATTTGATCATGTTTTGAGACATGAGAAAGGTTTATAGTTAATGTGTATATGGTTTTGTCATGTGTAATTGGTTGATTTGCATTTATTCGATGAAATAAGTTATTCACATACGATCTTACTAAGCTATGAAGCTTACTTCGAGTTATTTTTTCTATGATTTATAGTGAATCAAGGCTAGCTCGGACCCGGGAGTCATCGAGAACATCATCGCACTATCAAACATCTAAGTTGGTACTTTTGAATTATACATTTATGATATATGGCATATATAGACTAGATGTGGTATTTTGGTTGTGATTATAGCCATGAGATTTAGCTTGTAAATGATGTTAATATTGATGTGTGTTTGGTTATTAGAAAGGGTTGTTAATGACTTTTGTAAGATGTTTATAATGCCTTGTGAGATGGATTGTTTTAGCATGGTTGTAACCAAAACATTATGGAAGTTAAAGTGGTTATTTGAATTATGATGAATGAAAACTTGAGAAAGGTCTTATTGTGACATGAACTTATATGTCAAATTGGTAGTTAAATAGTATAAGTCTTATTGTAACCAAGATCATGTTGGTTTGGTATATATTTGAATAAGTGAAATGGTTGTACGTATAGCATGAATTGGGATTGATTTGGCTGCCCTTTGTGTACATTGAAGTTGGGGTGGCAAATTGGCCTTGCAAATGGCCTATTTTTGTCCACACGGGTGTGTGTTTCAGCCGTGTGTGATACACGCCATGTGTCCCCTGGTGTTGAAATTGAATTGAAGTTAGTATGCTCCACACGGTCTCACACACGAGCGTGTGACTGGTCGTGTGGTACAAGTTAGTATACCCCCTAGTTGCCACATTGCCTAGCACACGGGCGTGTGACTTGGCCGTGTTTCATAAGTTAGTATACCATATAGGTTTGGCATGGCCTAGTACACGGCTTGGCACACGGGCGTGTGTGGTCACTTCAAAGGGCACACGAGCTAGACACACGAATGTGTGGTTGGCCGTGTGACCCAAGTCAATATGTATGCCCTGTTTCCACACGACCTGAGACATGGGCGTGTCTGGAGCCGTGTGAGGCATACAGCCTGTTCACATGGCGTGTGACCCCTGTATGATTGAAATTTTTCTAATTTTCCAAAATTTTTTGTATGTTATCGGTTTAGTCCCGAATCACTTCTAAAGCATGTTTAAGGCCTCGTAGGCCCTTATAAGGGACAATGTGTTTGTGATTAAATGGTATTTGAGTATGAATGCATAAACGTATGAGTTATGTATGTTAAATGATGTGTATTGATCGGTAATACTTCGTAACCCTACTCCGACAATGGATACGGGTTAGGGGTGTTACATGGTAGGCTGTGTGGAAGGGTTAGCCCATGTGGCTCTTGTAACTTGCTCTAGTTTTCTGATTTTTGCCCCTTTTTCGATCCTTTTGCTCCCAAATGCTCTATTAAGCATAGAAACATAAATTTAAAGGATTATAAGCATAAAATTCACAATTAACATCAAATAATCACCCCAAAATGTATTAAGAATGAGGTTAAAATATGTTACTTTTAGCACTTATTAGCATTACCATAAAAATTTCCAATTCCAAATCGATTAGGCTACTTACACTGATTCAATACAAAACGTACGCACAGACGACTAAAAGCTTCACTGCTAATCCAAGGTGTTTAATTCATTACCTAACACCATAAAATACTTAATAATTAATAGCTAAACAACAATTTAAAACCTTGATTTCATCAACTAACATATTCCTTATAAACAAGTCGAAACTACGCATTAACCAGCAATCAACCGCACTTATGCTTCTCGGTTGTTAGAACTGAGTTGATGAATGATCAAGATTGAATTTTCCTAAGTTACAAATGATTAAAGGTTGATTAAGAAGGGTTTTAGGAGATCCAAAACTTGTTGGAAAAAAGAGGAAAAAATAATGAAAAAAAACCCTTTTAGGGATCTAGGAACGACACACCCTCCACCATGGGTGATAATTTGGGGTTATTTTGGGGCTTAATAAAAACAAGTTTAAATGCTAAAAATTCACCATTTAAAACCTTTAAAACCTTTAAGATCCTAGATATGAAAAAGTGGGTATTTTATGAAAAATCGATAAGAAAAACAGAAAGGAAAAACATTTACTCTAGCAAAATCAATGAGGTGGCAATGAAGGTCTTCGTGGCAACAATGGAGATCAATTTTTGAAGTAATAAAATATAAATTTTAAGATTGGAAAAATATGAGAAAATGGCAGCAAAGGAGAGGAGGAGAATAATGTAAAAACCTGTTGTTAATGGAAGAAAAATGGGTGGTGGATTAAGGTGCTTTGGACGACGGCACACTAGGGAAGAAAAGGAGAAAAATTGAAGAGGGGAAGAAGAGGAGAGGGGTGGGGCGGCTAGGGTTGAAAGGTAAAAGAATAAAGGCTAAAAATAAAAGAAAAAGTGATATTTATACCTAAGTTGATAGGTATGGGCAACACAAAAATAGGGAAAATGGAAAAATTTTACAAAATTAAGCTATTTTGTAAGGGAAGGGATTCAAACTTGAGGCCTTTGATCCATTTGCACTACTTTCTTATTTTTCTTTTAATCACTAAACTATTTACTCATATTTGAAATAATTCTTCATTCTTTTAAGCTAAAATTTGGGATGTTACAAGATTGGTAGGACATATCTTTAGTGCAAAAAAGATTAGACAAAAGGATCCCTCATCCTCATACTTTTTTATTGTAGAAATGAATGTCCTCTCGCCTTTTCTTAATGATGTTGGTGTACATAAAGTGTCTAGATTATCATTAAAAATGTTGATAACCTCCTAGTTTTCGTAAAAGGGAAACTTGGACTTAATGCTAGCTATTAGCAATATTATAGGATTCTTCTACAATATTTGTAACTTGTAAATGAATAATTTAAAGAGTGAATTGCTTATTCCAAGGATTAGTCTAACTGAATTGTAGCTAATAATGGATTTTATTGGTCTAAAATTGGAGGAACTCTCTATTAAGTACCTTGGAGTACCTTTAGTTACTAAAGGTTTAGGATACAATGGTTGTGTAACATCCTAAATTAATGGGCCTATGTGTTTAATGTGTGGTTATGTGTAATGTGTTAATTAGAGTGTTAGGGGTCCAGATTGGGCTCAGGATAGGGCCGAGGCCTTGGTTAAATTTTATATTTGGACACTATAGGGTTTAAAAGATGGTATCTGTGGTTTAAATTACAAAATGGGCTTGTGGCCCAGAAGTAAGGGGCACTGCAAAGGGACTATAAGGTGGCATCATTAGCAGGTGAAGAGGCCCAAGTTATGGCCGCTTAGAGCCCATGTATTTGGGCCATTTTTGACACTTAAAGGAGGAGCAAGTGGGATGGCAATAAGGCTTAAAATTAGGAGGGATTAAATGACTTGGATAATGTGGATAATGTGCTGATAAAGGAAGGAAGAGGTGGTGTTACTTAGGCCTCTTTTGGAGGTGTGAATGGATAAAGATAAAGGAGAAAGAATAGGAGTTATCTGCTGAACAGCCAGTGGTGGCCGAATTTCCATCTCTTGGAGGGGGGAAGGAATCGGTTTCAATATGCCAGGGGGTGCCAAAATTTCCCTCATTAATTGATTAGTTTTTAGTTCGAGGAAGGGGCATTTTCGGGTTTTAGGTAGTAGGTGCGAAATTCTGTTTTTAGGTTGGGGAATATCTTTTTATTTTCAGCAATAGGGTTTTATTTCCCATTCTCTTCTCTCATTATTCAAAAGCCGAAACCCCTAATCTTATTCTTTCATCTCCTATTTTATGCAAAAGCCAAAATTTCATTGTTTTCTCTTCTTTCATCTCCATAGCCGAATACCCCTGTCTATTCTTTTCTCTTTGCCGATTTCTTTATCAAAGTTGAATCTTCATAGATCTCTTGAGATCATCTTTTCTTTCTGATCTTCTCAAAAGCTGAAATTCCCTAGGAGTTGCCGAATTCTCTGTGTTAAGGTAAGTGTCGATTTCTTCTATTTTTTTCTTCTCTTTCGATTTTTGAGACCATGGCCGAATGGCTAGTTGGTTGTTAGGCCATCTTTAGTTTCACGTTTTCACTGATCTCGTGTTCTTTTTGGGCGACATTCTGGGATTTGAAGGAGATCTAATCGCCTAGGTTTCTAAGCCAGAAATCGTTAGCCTTCGAACCACATTACATTTTCGAGATCTCAAGGTAAGGGTTTCGATTCTCAGTAAGTGTTCAATCGGCTTCTTTTCCTTATTGTGCCTTAATCTAATGCCTCGTTAAGCAATCATTATAGTATCCTCTGACTAAGGTCATTCATGGACTCGAATGTCAACAAATCGAAGGAAGGGGTTGAATCTGTAGTCCCAGCCCCAAAGTTCAAGAAGCGTGCGGTGTCGGTGATGACGGATTGGCCGGGTTGTGGACCGACTTAACAAAACCTTAGACAGTTAGCCGTCGTATCAATTTCTGATTGTGTTAACATAGAAAGTATTGTCCTATCGGTAATCAGGTGTGTAGATCTTTATCACACTAGTTAATCTGTATTATATGTATGTTATGGGCTAAAAGCCAGAAAATAAGGCTGTATGAACAATCGTGTTATCCAAAAGGGTAGGCAAGGGATGTCAGGTACGTAATCATAGAAACTTCTCTATGTGTATCGAAGTATGTGAAAGTATGTGATATGTTTAGGTAGTTTAATGCTCTGATTCTTACATGTATGTATGCATGGGATGGGATTGATATGATGATGGGGAGCAGGTCGCATAGCGATCGGTGGCTTTGCCACATAGGTCACATAGTGATCGGTCTTATGACAGGCATCACAGCTATCAATATATTATTAAGATCGCATAGCGATCGGTGGCTTTGCCACATAGGTCACATAGTGATCGATCTTTATGACAGGCAACACAGCTGTCTATATGGTGTGTAGCGGATAGATGGTTGATTGTAGAAATTCCCACGGTGTGATGGTTGGTACGGGGGTGTGTAGAGGATGGACTCTTAGGTTTGGGATGGGCCATATTACATGTAAATATATTCTGTTGCCATTGTGTATGGCCTAAGGCCCATAATGTGTTTGTGGGCCCAATGCTTTTATGTGTTTTCGGGATTTGAACACTGAGTCTTAGTGACTCACCCTTTTATTTTTCCCAACTTTTTAGATGAGCAGTAGATCATGGACATGGGAGACGAGGCGAGCTCGAGGGGCCATCAAGTCTTTTATTTTCATAGACTATTTTCGATTTTTCATTGAGTTTTAATTTTGGGATTATTTTTGTAATAAGGCCTCCATAACTTAGGTTATCGATCTATAATTTTATGTTACAATTTATAAGCTTATGTTTTCAAAGTCTTAATTATAAGTGAAATGAAAATGGGCTTTTCAAGCACATTAAACGCGAATGTTAAGGTTCCTTTCAAAAATGTCACAATTAATGATTAGTCAGTTAAAATAAACTAATATTTTCAAAACCCCTTTAAAGCAAAGTTTTCAACCTTCAACCCGTAGCATACTAGATCCGGTCATGACGTATGGGCCGGGTTTGGGGTGTTACATTTTGGTATCAGAGCCCAGTTCAAAACTCAGGCTGTGAAATGGGTCTAGTGGTGATTTGTAAAAGTGACGTAAGTTTGAGAAAAATGCGGTTGAGATATGGCCTTCGAGTCTACCGGCACCCAATCCACGCAGGTAAGTATTCTAAACTCATTATATGATATGCATGCTGGGTTTGATGGGCTCTATAGGGACGTAGGCTAGTATGCTAGAGTTTATGGACTTTAGGTTTAGTATAAATAATTCTTCAAATCTTATAAGACTTAATTTCTAATTAAACATGTCTGTGAACAAGTCACAGGGTTAGGGTGTGGTAACAGGCATACGCATGTCTAGGATTGGATCCAGGGAGAGCTTGGTATTTAAGCGGCCCTAGCGGCTCACCTCCTCCTTTTTGGAATCCTACATGGTGCGTAGTGTTTGTTCACTCTAACCGAGAGGGCTTGTTGACGGGCCAAAATTTATAATTAAAACCCGAAAGGGACCAGCCACCCTATTTTTATAAAATTACTTATATCCCTAGTTTTGTAAAAATTACCAAAATTTGTAAAAATTACCGAAATACCTTTGATTGGCAAAATTACCAAAATACCCCTGGATTAAAAATTACCAAAATACCCCTATTTTGTAAAATCACCAAGATACCCTATTTTAGAAAATTACAAAAATACCCTTGTAGGATAAAATTACGAAAATACCCCTGGGTAGTGAAATGACAAAAATACCCCTATCTAACGAAGGTGAGTTCATGGATGTTACTTGTGTGCTTAATGCATCTATGTGGTGCTTTATTTGGAATGTAAATGGATGGTTGAATGTATGTGGATTCTAGAGCTAGGAAATACAGACCTGAGAACTGAACCTTGTAGATAGAGTTCGAATTCGAAAGAACTACTATTAAAACTACTTTTCATAAGATTATTCATTATTAATCAGTGGAAGAAATTAATAATTCATAAATTCCTAATCAGATAAACACGAATCGGTAGAATGAGCACTAGAGGACGTGGTGTGCGTGGCCGAGGTAGAGGCAGGATTACTGTGTCAAAATCGGTAGGGTTCGGTCACGAGTCGGGGAATGAGGTACCAGTGCCACCAGCTGTGGAGGCAGAATTTCAGGATCAGACGGCCGGAGATGATGCGGTATCTCAGGCAATATTGAGGGTGGTAGAGAGGGTTGTTGGGGCAAGCATGGGCACAAGAGCCCGAAAATCTATGTCGGAGTGACTTAGAGCTAATGGGGTAGAAGTGTTTAAGGGAATTTTTAAGGTAGCCCCGAGTACAGCTGAATATTGGTTGGAAGTGGTGGAGCGCATAATAGATGATCTCGACTTTACGGAAGAAGAGAAGCTGAAAGGAGTAGCGTCTCTTCTCCGGGACGAAGCGTATCAATGGTGGCTTCTGATTAAGGATGGTGCGATGGTGGCCAGTATCACTTGGGATTACTTCAGAACGGTGTTCCAGAGTAAGTACATTGGAACGAGTTATGTGGATGCGCAGCGTAGAGCATTCTTGAATCTGGTTTAGGGAAGTAGGTCGGTGGCTGTGTATGAAGCAGAATTCTTATGCTTGATCCATTATGCTCGAGGGATAGTGGCCACAGAACATGAGCGTTGTGTTCGATTTAAAGATGGCCTGAAAGATGATTTACGTGTTTTGATAGCTCCACAGCTGGAGAGGGAATTCGCTGTACTTGTGGAGAAGGCTAAGATAGCTGAGGAGGTAAAGCGAACGAAAAAGCTGAATTGGGATAAAGATAGAAGTAGAAGTAGGAGGAATTTTGGATCGTCAGGAGCAACTAGGCGTACTCAAAAAGACCTAGGTCGGATGGGCCGAACCGGGTGGAGAGACCTGCTGCTAACCAGACATGGAGGTGTGATCACTGTGGTAAATTCTATATAGGTGAGTGTTGGGCAGACAGTGGAAAGTGCTTTAGGTGTGGATCTTTGGACCATCAGATTAAGGACTGTCCACAGCCACGGAGCGATGTAGGACCCGTAGGGCAGGGAAATGCTCAGCCAGGTAGAGGAGGTCAGCAGCCGCAGAGGGGTCGTGGTCTAGCTAGAGGTGGTAACGGTTTCAATCAGGGTCGTGGAGCACTAGGCCAAGGGGCAGAAAACTCTGAGGCGAGACAGCTGGGGTTGGTCTATGCTGCCAGACGTCGAGAGGAGGCCGACGCACCAGATGTTATAACCGATACGTTTTTAATATTTGGTTTGCCTTACACTGCATTGATTGACATTGGGTCGACACATTCATATGTTGCTAGTAGTGTGTCTGGAACTCTAAGATTAGATTTCGAGATTACCCTAGGCGATGACTGTAATTAGCCCATTAGGACAATCTGTGATAGTAGATAAACTCTATCGGGAGGTACCCTTAGAAGTTCAAGGAATAGTTTTCCTGACTGATCTGATGGAATTACCGTTTGGGGAGTTCAACTTAATATTAGGCATGGATTGGCTGGTGAAGTACCAAGCTAATTTAGATTGTGTAGCTAAGCGTTTGGTGTTAAGAACCCCCAAAGGTGGTGAAGTGTTGGTGGTAGGAGAAAGGGGGAACTATCTGTCGAATGTAGTGACTACCCTAAGAGCAAAAAGGATGGTAAGAAAAGGATGTGAGGCGGTATTAATGTTTGTTTAGGCTCTGGAAGCCAAGGACCTAACTGTTGGGGACATTAGGACGGTGAAGGAATTTCCTGATGTTTTCCCAAAATAGCTTCGGGATTACCTCTGGATCGTGAAGTGGAGTTTGGTATCGATCTTCTTCTGGGAACATCACCAATGTCTATCGCTCCATATAAGATGGTGCCAAAGGAGTTGGTGGAGTTAAAAGCACAAATACAAGAGTTGTTAGATAAAGGATTTATTCGACCAAGTGTGTCACCTTGGGAAGCACCGGTGTTATTTGTTAAGAAGAAGGATGGATCAATGCGTATGTGCATTGACTACCGTCAGCTGAACAAGTTGACTATCAAGAACAAGTATCCGTTGCCAAGGATTGATGACTTGTTCGATCAACTGAAAGGGGCGCCAGTGTTCTCAAAGATAGATTTGAGATCAGGATACCATCAGCTTAAGGTCAAAGAATCAGATATTCATAACACAGCTTTTAGGACCCATTATGGCCATTACGAATTTTTGGTAATGCCATTTGGATTGACTAACGCACCAGTGGCGTTTATGGATTTGATGAACCGATTGTTCCAACCATACTTGGATCGGTTTTTCGTAGTATTTATAGAGGATATCTTGGTTTACTCAAGATCATAAGAGGAGCATGATTCACATCTGTGAGTGGTTTTGCATATTCTGAGGGAGAAGGAGTTGTATTCCAAATTCAGTAAGTGCGAATTTTGGCTAAGTGAAGTTACTTTTCTAGGCCACATTGTGTCAGCAGAGGGGATTAGAGTTGACCCTCGAAAAATTGAAGCGGTGTTGGATTGGAAGCCGCCTAGGTCTGTTGCGAAAATTCAGAGTTTTCTTAGTCTGGCCGGGTACTATTGAAGGTTTGTTGAAGGATTTTCTTCAATCGCGGCACTATTGACTAAGTTATTATGAAAAGGAGTTCCGTTTATTTGGTCTAGTAAGCAACAAGAGAGTTTTGAGAAGTTGAAAAGGATTTTGACGGAGTCTTCGGTATTGATTCAACCGGAGGCTAGGAAGGAATTCGTGATTTACTGTGATGCGTCACACACGGGACTAGGATGCGTGTTGATGTAAGATGGAAAGGTTGTTGCATATGCATCTCGGCAGTTAAGACTTCACGAAGCAAATTATCCCACGCATGATTTGGAGTTGGCGGCGGTGGTTTTGCTTTAAAGATTTGGAGACATTATCTGTACGGGGAGAAATCTGTTATTTATACAGATCATAAAAGCCTAAAATACCTTTTGACCCAGAAGGAGTTGAATTTAAGGCAGATGAAGTGGATCGAGTTGTTAAAGGATTATGATTGCTCGATCAAGTACCATCCGGGTAAAGCTAATGTGGTGGCAGATGCCTTAAGTCGTAAAGTAATCTCTGACTTGAGGGCAATGTTTGCTCACCTTAGTTTGTATGATGATGGGAGCTTATTGGCTGAACTTCAAGTGAAACCCTCTTGGGTCAGTCAGGTTAAGGAGAAGCAGCAGACCGATGAGTTGCTAAAGGAGAAGTTTCATGTAGGATCAAGTGATGGATCGACGGACTTCAGTATGAATGAGGAAGGACTGTTATGTTTTTAAGGGAGAGTTTGCATGCCCAAAAATCTAGAATTGAGGCATAGTATTTTGCATGAAGCTCATGGAAGTTCATACGCTATGCACATCGGAGGGAGTAAGATGTATCAAGATTTACGGGATCAGTTCTAGTGGCTGGGCTTGAAGCGAGAGGTAACTGAATTGGTGAGTAAGTGTTTGACCTGCCAACAGGTAAAAGCGGAACATCAGTTACCATCAGGGTTGTTGCAGTCAGTGAAGATTCCACAATGAAAGTGGGAAAGGATCACAATGGACTTTTTAGTGGGCTACCTCTCACGCCTACTAAGAAAGATTCAGTCTGGGTGATTGTTGATCACTTGACGAAGTCTTCTCATTTCATACCAGTACGGGTTGATTACTTTTTATAGAAATTAGCTAAGCTATACATAGCGGAGGTGGTGAGGTTGCATGGAGTACCAGTATCAACCATATCAGACAGGGACTCGAGGTTCACGTCGCGATTCTGGAAGGCTTTGCACCAAGAGTTGGGTACGAAGTTGGATTTCAGTACAGCGTTTCATCCTCAGACAGATGGACAGTCTAAGCTGGTAATTCAGATATTGGAGGACATGTTAAGGGGATGTGTCATTGATTTCGGAGGTAGTTGGGAAGAGTTTTTACCATTGGCGGAGTTTGCTTACAACAACAGCTACCAGTCTAGTATTCAGATGGCGCCCTATAAAGTATTGTACGGGCGGAAGTGTCGTACTCCTACCTATTGGATGGAATTAGGAGAACGTCGAATTTTAGGTCCGGAGTTGGTTACCGAGACAGAAGAGAAGGTTGAGTTAATTCGAGCTCGACTAAGGGAAGCGTCGGACCGACAGAAGTCCTATGCAGACTTAAAGCGTAAGGACATAGAGTTTGCAGTGGGTGACAAGGTGTTCTTGAAGGTGTTGCCATGGAAGAAAGTACTAAGGTTTGGATGGAAGGGTAAATTAAGTCCCAGATTTATCGGGCCTTACCGGGTGTTGAAACGAGTCAGACCAGTAGCATATCAGCTTGAGCTACCTTCAGAGTTAAGCCAGATTCACAATGTATTCCACATTTCTATGTTGAGACGATATCGTTCAGATCCGTCTCATGTGGTTCTTGTGGAGGAAATTGAGGTAAGACCTGACCTATCCTTTAAAGAGGAACCAGTGGAAATCTTGGATCGTGATGTCAAAGTGTTGCGAAGGGCGATTTCGAGGAGGCTACATGGGAACCAGAGGAGACGATGCAGTAGCAGTACCTGCATCTATTCTAATCAGGTAATTTTGAGGCTGAAATTTCTTTAAGGGGGTAGAACTGTAACATCCTGAATTAATGGGCCTATGCGTTTACTGTGTGGTTATGTGTAATGTGTTAATTAGAGTGTTAGAGGTCCATATTGGGCTCAGGATAGGGTCGAGGCCTTGGTTAAATTTTCTGTTTGGACACTATAGGGTTTAAAAGATGGTATCTGTGGTTTAAATTACAAAATGGGCTTGTGGCCCAACAGTAAGGGGCATTGTAAAGGAACTATAAGGTGGCGTCATTAGCAGGTGAAGAGGCGCAAGTTATGGCCGCTTGGAGCCCATGTATTTGGGCTATTTTTGGCACTTAAAGGAGGAGCAAATGGGACAACAATAAGGCTTAAAATTAGAAGGGATTAAATGACTTGGATAATGTGAATAATGTGCTGATAAAGGAAGGAAGAGGTGGTGTTATTTAGGCCTCTTTTGGAGGTGTGAATGGATAAAGATAAGGGAGAAAGAATAGGAGTTATCTGCTGAACAGCCAGTGGTGGCTGAATTTCCATCTCTTGGAGGGGGAAGAAATCGGCTTCAATATGCTAGAAGGGTGCCAAAATTTCCCTCATTAATTGATTAGTTTTTAGTTCAAGGAAGGGGCATTTTCGGGTTTTAGATAGTAGGTGCCAAAATTTTGTGTTTAGGTGGGGGAATATCTTTTTATTTTCGGTAATAGGGTTTTATTTCCCATTCTCTTCTCTCATTATTCAAAAGCCGAAACCCCTAATCTTATTCTCTCATCTCCACTTTTATGCAAAAGCCGAAATTCCATTGTTTTCTCTGCTTTCATCTCTATAGCCGAATACCCTTGTCTATTCTTTTCTCTTTGTCGATTTCTTCATCAAAGTCGAATCTTCATAGATCTCTTGAGATCATCTTTTCTTTCTGATCTTCTCAAAAGTCGAAATTCCCTAGGAGTTGCCAAATTCTCTGTGTTAAGGTAACTGTCGATTTCTTCTATTTTTTTCTTCTCTGTAAGTGCTGATTTCTTCTATTTTTTTTTCTTCTCTTTCGATTTTTGAGACCATAGCCGAATGGCTAGTTGGTTGTTAGGCCATCTTTAGTTTGATGTTTTCACTGATCTCGTGTTCTTTTTGGGCAGCATTCCGGGATTTGAAAGAGATCTAATCGCCTAGGTTTCTAAGCCAGAAATCATTAGCCTTTGAACCACATTACTTTTTTGGGATCTCAAGGTAAGGGTTTCGATTCTCCCTAAGTATTCAATTGGTTTATTTTCATTGTGCCTTAATCTAATGCCTCGTTAAGCAATCATTATAGTATCCTCTGACTAAGGTCATTCATGGACTCGAATGTCAGTAAATCGAAGGAAGGGGTTGGATCTGTAGTCCCAGCCCCAAACTTCAAGAAACGCGCGGTGTCAGAAGTACGGGATTGGCCACTGGGTTGTGGACCAGTTTCAGAACAAAACCTTAGACAGTTAGCTGTCGTATCTATTTCTGATAGTGTTGACATAGAAAGTATTGTCCTTTCGGTAATCAGGTGTGTAGATCTCTATCACACTAGTTAATTTGTATTATATGTATGTTATGAGCTAAAAGCCGAAAAATGAGGTTGTATGAACAGTCATGTTACCCAAAAATGGTAGGCAAGGGATGCCAAGTACGTAATCATAGAAACTTCTATGTGTATCAAGTATGTGAAAGTATGTGATCATTTAGGTAGTTTAATGTTCTGATTCTTGCATGTATGTATGCATGGGATGGGATTGATATGATGAAGGGGAGCAGGTCACATAGCGATCGGTGGCTTTGCCACATAGGTCACATAGTGATTAGTCTTTATGACAGGCAGAACAGCTGTCGATATATTATTAAGGTTGTATAGTGATCGGTGGCTTTGCCACATAGGTCACATAGTGATCGGTCTTTATAACAGGCAACACAGTTGTCCATATGGTGTGTAGCGGATGGAGGGTTGATTGTAGAAATCCCCACGGTGTGATGGTTGGTACGGGGGTGTGTAGAGGATGGACTCTTAGGTTTGGGATGGGCCATATTGCATGTAAATATATTCTGTTGCCATTGTGTATGGCCCAAGGCCCATAATGTGTTTGTGGGCCCAATGCTTTTATGTGTTTTCGGGATTTGCACACTGAGTCTTGGTGACTCACCCTTTTATTTTTCCCAACTTTTTAGATGAGCGATGAGACGGTGGACATGGGAGTCGAGGCGGACTTGAGGGGCCATCAAGTCTTTTATTTTCATAGACTGTTTTTGATTTTTCATTGAGTTTTAATTTTGGGATTATTTTTGTAATAAGGCCTCCATAACTTAGGTTATCAATCTATATTTTTTTTTATGTTACAGTTTATAAGCTTATGTTTTCAAAGTCTTAATTATAAGTGAAATGAAAATGGTCTTTTCAAGCACATTCAACGCGAAAGTTAAGGATCCTTTCAAAAATGTCACAATTAATGATTAGTCGGTTAAAATAAACTGAGATTTTCAAAGCCCTTTAAAGCAATGTTTTCAACCTTTAACCCGTAGCATACCAGATCTGATCATGACGTATGGGCCGGGTTTGGGGTGTTACAGGTTGCAAGGCCCCCCTTTTTTTTGAGAAAATAACACAAATTTATGATTTGGGTAGTAAGTAACCTTACAGTTGTTAAATATTATAGTTGATCCAAATAATCATATTCAACTTTTAAAGTTTAAAGTGCAAAAATATGATGTTACCCAACAATGTTATGTAAAAAAAATTCAACTATGCAACTTCTTCTTTGGAAGGGGATAAAGGTCCAACTTAGGGTGCTAGGGTGTTTTGGAAAGGTGTTTGAAACCGTAAATTAGAGGGAGGTCTTGGTGCCAATGACTTATTAACTTGGAACAATAGTTGTTTATTTAGGAACCTATTAATGATCTATGCAAATTCTAGTTCACTATGGGTTACAAGGATAAATCATTATCTGTTAAAATGAATAAATATCAAATAACCTCATCTTTTGCAAAGTTCTAGTTAGGCATGGAGAAGGTTGCTAAAGCTCGAAACCTAAACTCCACTATTGGGTGAGAGGCTAGGGGACACAATGAAATGGAAAAGGATGGAGATATCTTTAAAGCTTCCAAAGCGTAAGATTTACTCAAACATAGGTAGGAGAAAATTCCTTGGTATAGCCAGTATAGTGTTGATTTACCAAAGCACTCATTTATTTCCTAGTTAACTATGCTAGATAAAGTCCCCACAAATAGTATATTGTTCTCTTAGAGAATAATCAAATATCCAATGAATATCTTGGCAAGCATCTACCCCCTTAAAGGGCCTACAGAATGAGAAGAGTTAGTGATTGGACTCACTCCAATCCATACCTTGGGAAACCAAAACTAAATAACCAATGAATATGTGATGAGTGGTGTAATAGGCCAATTTAGCCTGGGCCCATATAAAAATAATAAACCCAAAATAATAAAACAAAGTCCAAATCCAGTCCAAAATATATCATTTGGCCCGATCGGAATGACCCATTACTTGAAAAGATTGAAGGTCCATCTACAAGCTTGACGTATATGGAAACATAATGTTCAAGGATATGCAATCTTAGATATGATATGCAAATCTTAGATATGATATGCAATCCTAGAAGATATGATGTGCAATTTTAGAAGATATGATTTTGTAATCTTAGAGATTTAATTTGTAGATACCTTTTAATCTTAGTCGTTGATGTAATTGATCTATACTATTGGATTTGGGGAGGCTCAACTATAAATAGAGGCCTCTCCCTTCATTGTAAAAGGGACTTGAGTTTAGAGTAATAAAAATTCTTGAGAGCATTCACTCAAATTTCTCTCTCTTTTGCGTTCTTATTTTCTGTGGCTTGTTTTTATTTTGTTCTTCGCTCATCTTTGTTTCTTTTTGAGTTGCTTTCGTTCGAGTTAGATTTTAATGGAGGAATTTTGTTGAATCTTCATATTGCGGGAGTCAGGTTGACTTATGTGTTTTTTAAATTTATTTATTTATCTATTTAATTGCTTAATCATTATTCATTCATTTATTTTAATTATTTTAAACTTATTTTTCTTTTTGCTTTTCCCTATTTACGTTAAATTGTATTATCATATATATATTACTATTTTTATTTTTATAAATATATATATTATATATTATTTAACTTTAATCATATTATGAATTATTTAAAATTTGTATGTTGTACATTATCTAAATTGTTTTATTATTAAGGCAAAATTTTCCATATATAGTTTATTTAAAATATGTATATTATCTAATTTTAAATGGTATATTATATACTTATTATAAGTTATCCCTTATACATTTGTATTCAAAGTTTTATATTATTTATTTAAAATATATATATTTATTTTATTATGTATATATTAACTATTTTAGATTTTGCCATATCGTTTTTTTATTTTTTATTATTATATTTTTTAAAAAATTGTTATAATATCCTTTTATTGTTTTGCATATATCATTTATCTTATATTTTTATTTTACTTTTATATTTTTGTTTTGTAATGTATTAATGATACATTTTACTCAAATCATTATTTTAAAATATATCTCATTTAATTGTCACTTTTATCCAAAATTTTATTTCTTAAAATAAGGCAATATTTGAGATTTGGAGTTTTGAGGAATCGTGCCCTAACTTATTGGGCTTCGATTTTTTTCATTAAGTCTAAATGATCAAATACCCTTTTTGAAATTAAAATATATGATTTTCAAATAAAAACCTATCTTTGTGAATTTAAGATGTTGCGTCCTAACTTATTAGATGTGACATTTTGATATTTTGAGATAGGGATTTCAAAAAACAAAACAAAACAAAACAAAACAAAACAAAAGATATTTGGGGTTTGGGAAATTCGAAAGGTCGTGCTCTAACTTATTGAGATTCGACTTTTCTTTTATCCAAATAATTGAATGTCTTTTTAAAGGTTATAAGTTTTGAAAAATCAAAAGGGTCATATTTCAAAATCTTCTCAAATTTTCAACATTAAGACATTAATTAATCAATTAGGTACCAATTTTGGGCGTTTCGAGGGTGGTAATCCTTCCTCGTGCGTAACCGACTCCCGAACTTATTTTCTCGAATTTCGTAGACACAATCATTGTTTTAATAAATCAAAATACTTTTTATTAAAATGATCAATTTCAAGGTGACCCGATCACACCTCGAAAAAAGATTGGCGGCGACTCTATTTTCGTTTTTAAAGTCGATCCCTATTTTTTCAAAATAAAAAAAATGGTTTCGACAGCTTGGCGACTCCACTGGGGACCAATAAGAAAGTCAAGCCGTAAAATTGATTATTTTCTGTCCTTTGTCGAAAATTTGAAAATTCGATTTGAATATTTGATTTGAAAATTACGATCCTTTTTTTGTATTTGTTTGTGTCATTGCATATGATTGTTATTTTCTTGCGCACATTGCATTGCATGACCTTGTGGTCGCACCTTTAAGTGGGAGTGAGAAACTATGTCTTCATGAGGTTTTCACCTCCGCGTGGGCTAGTGGATTGCTTTCGGGATACATCTTTACCTATGTCTTCGTGAGGTTTTCACTTCCGCATGGCCATAGGGAAATGTATTCCCCTGAACTGAACTCGATCTGTATGAGCTATAATGGGTGAAGATTGAGGAATCTGCTAGTTCAGGTACCTTTTCTTTAGAACTAAACCGCATATAGAGAGACCTAGGAGCCTACCCTAGGTAGAACCATGCCAAACCCCAATAGTCACCTAGATAGGTGTTTTATGTTATTTATTTCTCCTGTGCTAACGTGTTTTGTTTTGTTTTGATTGTAGTGCATTCTCATCATAGAAAGGAGCTGTTGATTCAAATTTGATTACTAAATAGAAAAGCTTGCCATGGGAAAAATGGATTTATTGATAAAGTGGATTATAATACAATCGTTCGAATATGATCCAAGCAAACACAAAGAGAGAAGACTTATAATTTGCAAAGGAATACAAGACTTTGTTTTATGGCTCGATGATTCAAGCAGCCTTTCGACATCGACTTCCGGTTCCATTTCCCTACTAGCTCCTCGCTACTCGTTCTAGCTTTTCGTAACATGGCCCGCACATCTTGCGTCATCTTCACCTATCTGATCTTGCTCCTCCGCGCCCACTGCTGGTGGCGGCACTTCACTTTCTGACCCATGGCCAGACCCTACCGGTTCCGATGCTGCCATTCTACCTCTACCGCGTCCCCTAGAACTCATCTCTATCGTCGCGATTTAATCTGATTAAGAAGTTTTATGCATTAGTAATTGTTCCACTATTTATCCGCGAACAATTTTATGAAAAGAGATTCTAGAAGTGGTTCTTTCGATCACACCAAGGTTCGGTTCAAGTTCGCTACCTTAATCTGGAGTCACATTCATGTTCATAACAGAGACACATTCATTCAAATGGTATCTACCACACATTCACTATTCAGGACATTTACTTGGTTTCTACCTGGGGTATTTAGTCATTTTCCTCTGAGGGTATTTTTGGTAATAAAAGAAATTCAAAGATTATTCAAGAGCCACAAAATAAAAATACTTATAAACAATTCCAAAAATAAATAAAAGGTTCCTTATTACAACCTTTATTTAAAACCAAGTTCTTAATATAAATTACTAAAACATCTATTAAATAAAGAAAACCACTTCGCATGGAAATCTTCTTTCGCATGGCCACCTTTGCATCCACTCCAACCCCGTCCAAAATCACGATCACTGCGATGGTTAAAAGTTGGGTGAGTCACATGCACTCAAGTGTGTAATTAACCAACAATTCCACCCATATGCTAACCATGTAATAACCCATGCATCATATATCATATATCGATTTTGTTCATATCACATTCGGGCTTGGCCCATACTCATAACACTTATCAAATAACCGTAATTAATCACATACCCTCCACATACCGGGCTTAGCCCATTTCTTGTTCAAGTCCACAAGCACATATATTCACATACCACAATTATGCAATAATGAATCCCACCCAAGCCTAAGGTCCATCCTCTACACACCCCTTATCCAAATTTACCACACACCGTGTGGATTATTAAATCACCCTCTCCTTTTCACTCTACAAAGGCATTCAATGCCATCCGTGCAATTAAGCACAAAATCCACAACGCGACCTCGATCCACGCAATCCACGATGTAGCCGTAGCTAACACCAAAACCAAGATGGGACACATAGTCACTCATCCATCCACGATATGGCACATAGCCGATATCAATTACGATGAGGCACATAGCTACTCATCAACCACGTACTCGAAGTACACCCGTACCTTCTTTCATAACCCACCCATGCACATGCCACATAAAATATAATCATGATAATGCATGCACATGCTTATTAATATCCACAAGCATACTCATATACAAGCAAGTAATCACATTTCCACGTGTTCGATACTAACTCGATCATCATTATACCCTTTAAGGGTATTTATGTCACATTCATCATTGCATTGTTAGTAAACACATTATACACATAAAACCCGGAAGCATGAGGGCTAGCTACACACCTTATAACCTGAAGCTCTAGACCCTCGATCCCGACGCTATCGCTAAGCGAGACTACGGCTATTTGCCTAATCTGCTGCTCAGACACTGGCCCACACCCCGGTGGCCAATCCCGAACTGCTAAGACAGCTCTTTTCTTAAACTTCGGAATAGAGACTTTCTCTTGTCCCCCTTGGCTGGTATTTGCCTCCATCAACACACTTAATCAGATAAACTGGTTAAACTCCAAATTAAAAGTCTAAACACCAACTAATTTAAATATTACTTACCAAAATATCTTGAATCTCGGAGAGTCGATCTATGACCCTAGATATCCTTGCTCCTACACCGGCCAATCATTAAGATTAGCAACATAGGCCATTCGGCCACACCAAGTGAATCTCAAAGGGTTAACACATAACTCCTACCTCAAAGCCGATTTGATTTCCAACCAAATCTCAAAACTACGGAATGGTCCCTTTTTGCAATCGGCCACACCGTAAAACGCATAAATGATTAGTCTTAATAGCCTTTGGCTTAACGATTACCAAAAGAATAAACTATTAGAATATCTCCTTACCACCACTTACCACCCGATTACTCAAGGTTGGAGACTTCGCTTGGCTATTTCCACAATCCCGGAGCCCTACAACAAATCGGTTCAAAAGGGTAAATAACACCTTGCTATCAAATGCTGAAATCGGCCCTTACCCTTGAAAAAGTTGACAGAGAAAAGAGAGAGGGAGAAAATAGGCATTCGGCTAACCACTTACCTTCTCCAAACGATTTGAGAAAGAACCCAAAGAGATCCACTCCACACCTAATATTCGCCAAGGTAAAACTTAATAGAAAAGGAGAAGTTTAGGCAACAAAGGGAGGATTTGGCTAGAGTCTTGAAGGTAGAAACAAAAGAAGTATGGTTCAAGAAGAAAGGAAAATCGGCAATGGGAGACTAGAAGTGAGAGGAAAGATTGACTAGCTACTAAAGCACCAAGAATGAATTTGGCTTTCACTCAAGGTGACCGAAAATGCTCTAGGCTCCCAAAGAAATTCGGCACAAAGAACTAAATGGAAAAATGATGACCAAAAGATGAGCACGCCTATAAATACTTCTAAATTCGCACACACCTACACTTACTTCAACAAAATCAAACTAGCCACCAAGAGAGTCCCTTGGCCGCCACTACCCCTTCTCATCTCAAATCCTTTTTACGCTCCTAAATTTCCTCTTCTCAATCCATTCAAAATAGTTTGTTGGTTCAACAATTATCTCCTTATTCAAAATAAAATAATAATTATCCTACATTAAAAGAATAACTAAATAGATAAATAAAAAACATTATCCTCATCCAATTAAAAGTCTTCTAGCCGTCAACACCTTACCAACTCGCCGCAAAAGACTAAAACAAAATAAAATTCCAAAAGCAACTCTCTTGGTTCGAACTCGAACCTTCATCACGCACACCTCTCCTCCAACGCCTGTGCCACTCGGCCTCATAGAATTTCATGTCATAAATCCTCAACATTTAATTATATCATGTCTCGATTTTCTAACAAGCATTGTAAGGATAAGTGAGCAATGAGTCATGGCCCAAGCAAAAAAAAGCTAGTGGAGGCATCTATTAAAAATTTGCAAGATTTGACCTTTGCGAAGAAGGGGATTGATGTTTTTTCTTGGAATATGAGGGCAAGGCTGCATATGTAATCCATTTTATGCAAAGAAATTTACTTTCTAGAAAAGTTGTTCTAATCAACGCCGCTCTTTCTTTTGCATTCATTCCATGCATCTGCATTGCATTGCATAATTTGCATTAGACTTTTACAAAAGGACCCTAATTAGGTAAAATTATTTTAGTTAACCTGGAAAACATGGAACAAAGGTTGGAGAGATTAGAGCAAAAGCAAATATAGATGGAAGAGCAATTGACCAAAATTCAACAAGACATGCGGGATCAAATGTTAGAATTCCAAAAGAATGTGATTGGCCAGTTAAGTCAGTTACTAGCCGAAGGGCTTGAAGAGAGGAAAGGACTAGTAGTCAACAGTAGGGATGATAATGAAGACCTCGTCATACCCCAGGTTTTACTCCAATAAGCGTCCAGACTCAACCAGACACACATCCAAAAGAGGTACCCGTTACTATCAGACCCCAATAGCATCAGGCTGGTATGTCGGCACCAACAAACTACTCGATAGGCTCAAGTCCCAATCCGAGGGGCAATCCAACCAATCCCATTGTCATTGATCTAGCTAGTATAGAAGAAATGAAGAAGGCTGGTGTAGAGATCCCGAAACAATGTGAAGACCGTTACAAAAGGAAAAAGTAAGACTGGAGCTCCCAAGTTAATACTTTAAGGGCCCTGAAGAAAAAAGAAAATGAGGTGATTAACACGAGTATGTATAGCAAGGGTTATTCAAAACTGAATACCATAGGCCAGTCAACTACTAGCCATCAGGTCTCCTCAAGGCAAGAACCCTATCCAAGACCGAACTCAGAATTTGCACCCATCCCAATCACGTATAGGAAGCTGTACCAAATTTTGTTTGATGCACATGTAGTATCCCCTTTCTACTTAAAACCTATACGACCTCCATACCCTAAATGGTACGACACAAACACCCATTGCGAATACCATGCGGGAATCACAAGAACCTCGACCGAAAACTGTACTGCTTTCAAAAAGATGATCGAAAAACTTGTCAAAATGGGTACTGTCAAAGTCGATGATCCCTCTGGGGCAGAAAATCTGTCACCCAACCATCTAGATAAAGGGGTAAATATTATGAGATCCATGAGATCCAAGAATGCATCAAGTTTAGGGCTTTATTTGTAACACCCCAAACCCGGTCAAAATGCTACAACCGAATCTGGTATACTATAAGAAAGAAAATTTGGAAACTAATTTAAATGTCGAGTTGAAAATAATCTTTACGTATTAATAGTGTACCGTCATTTCGACTTATACGTAAGGCATGTGGTTATCACAAATTAACAGAAAAAGGGTGTGAGAAATTACACACCTGTAAACACAGAGAACTATACTCTCGATATTATCTACACTCTCAGAAGAGGGAACAACCGCAATCTGTCTATTCAGATTCAAATTTGGCCCACAACCTGGTGGAAAATCTTGAACGACTGACACTGCGCGCCGTTTGAACTTAGGGGCAGGGACTACGAGTCCAACCCCCTCCCTTACTTGACTGGCATTCGCATCCATGAAAAGATCTTGATCAGGAAATTGGGTTAAGGTATAGAAAAAAAATGAAAGAGAGAATAGATGCTCAAAACGATGAAGTTTCTTACCTAGATCGACAGAAGCCGAATGCTAATAGACTTGGCTTAAGAAACCGATTAAGTCCCTTGATCAACCAAAACCGATTGTATAGGCTCTCAGCAACCTAAGATCTCTAACACCCTACTTCATGGTGTTTGGCCTTAGCAAAGATATCGATTACACCCTGGAAGATTCGGCTATGGTGAAAAGTAAAACAAAATACAAAAAAAGGGAATTAGGGATAGGTTTCGGCTTTTAGAAGCCGAAATAGAGGAGAAGGATGAAACACTAAGAAGTGAGATGAAGGTTTGGCTATGAGGTTTAAAAGAACTAATAGCAAGAGAAGATTTGGTAGAGAGGGTGGCTTCAAGAAGTTTCTGCTATGAGGAAGTAAATGGAAGAACTGAAATGGAGAAAGCACAAATCACCACTCTTATGTTCGACTATGAAGAAACAAGAAGGAGAAAGATGAAGCAAAAAGGCGTTTTGATTTTTGGTTGCAAAAGTGAGAGTCCAAATGATGGTTTCGGTTTTAGTAAATGAGAGAAGAAACAAATGTTCACAAATGCAAAAGAGAAGAAAAGGTTTCTAAACTTGATTTGCTAACACTCTACTCAAAAATGACATTTGGAAGAATCGGCACACCCTAATGGAACAAAAATGCTCAATTAAGTGACTATGTGCTACCTACAAAGGTTCGACCCTCCTAGCCAAACTAAACCGTGCATACACCCTCACACATCACCTCAAATTTGACCAACCTCTCAACCAACATCCCCCTTCCACGATTACCTCCTACTTTCTCTTTCCATCATCCCTTCAAACTTGTTGATCGATTCTTGCTCCTCCAATTCCTCTCCTCCCTTCAATTCAAACATTTTGACTCATTCCACCAACCACCTTGGAGAGCCCTTGCCGAAACCACCACCTTAGCTTCCTGAGTGCAAAAAATAAAGCTTCCAAGTGAGTGTTATTGGATTCGAACCTCCTCCCCGTACTGCTACCCACTGATGCCACTTCCCTGCACCTTAAGTGTCGTCTCTTTGCCACTCTACCACTTCACTTCTTGTGTCAACAAACACAAGTAATGGTCCTTAAATCCTATCCCAACTAACTCTCCCCTAAAGTGCCCAAAAATAAAATTTTCACCAAGGCTCCAGCTTAACCCCGAGCCTTCTGAGGCCCCAAGCATACCCAAACAATAGACAAAGCATACTAAACACACAGAAACACAACAAATGCAAAGCTCCTAATTCCCAGATGTTACAATTCTACCCCCTTAAAGAAATTTCGGCCTTGAAATTTACCTAGTCAAAAGAGATGAGGGTACTGCTGTTACATAACATCCTCTGGCTCCCACGTGGCCTCTTTTGAACCGTGGTTCCGCCACAAAACTTTAACCAACGGAATCGACTTTCTCCGCAAAATCTTAACATCTAGGTCTAGGATTTGAATTGGTTCCTCCTCGAAAGATAAATCAGGTCTTACCTCGATTTCCACCACTGGCACTATGTGAGATGGATCTGAATGGTAACGCCTTAACATCGACACATGGAATACATCATGTATCTGCCCCAACTCAGGAGGTAACTCAAGCTGATAAGCCACTGGTCCCATACGCTTCAATACACGATAAGGCCCGATGAACCTGGGCCTCAACTTTCCCTTCCATCCAAACCTTAAAACTTTCTTCCAAGGCAAAACTTTCAGGAACACCTGATCACCCACTGCAAATTCTATATCCTTATGCTTCAGATTAGCATAAGATTTCTGCCTGTCGAAAGCTTCCTTTAGTCGAGTCTGAATCAACTTAACTTTTTCCTCTATTTTTGAAACCAATTTCAGACGCAACATCTGACGCTTACCCAACTCTGTCCAGCAAGTAGGAGTACGACACTTCTGACCATACAACGCTTCATAGGGCACCATCTGAATACTAGACTGGTAGCTGCTATTGTATGCGAATTCTGCCAATGGTAGAAACTCCTCCCAACTACCCTTGAAGTCGATAACACAGCCTCCCAACATATCTTCTAAGATCTGAATTATGCTCTAAGACTGACCATCAGTCTGTGGATGAAATGATGTACTAAAGTCTAATCTTGTACCCAACACTTGATGCAATGTTTTTCAAAATCGAGATATAAACCTTGGGTCTCTGTATGATATAATTGACGTTGGTACCCCATACAACCTCACAATCTCTGCCACATATAGCTTAGCCAGCTTATATAAAGAATAGTCGACACAAACTGGTATGAAATGGGCAGACTTTGTCAATCGATCAACAATCACCCATACCGAATCTTTCTTAGTAGGCGTAAGAGGTAGCCCACTAACAAAGTCCATCATTATCCTCTCCCATTTCCACTGCGGAATCCTCACCGGCTGTAATAACCCCAAAGGTAACTGATGCTCTGCTTTCACCTGCTGACATGTCAAGCACTTACCTACAAACTCTGTAACTTTTCACTTCAGCCCAAGCCATCAAAACCGTTCACGCAGATCCGGATACATCTTACTCCTGTCAAAATGCATAGCATATAGACTACTATGCACTTCCTGAAGAATCTGCTGCCTCGACTCTACATCCCTTGGCATACAAGCCTTTCCACGAAAACTCAAAGCCCTATCACTGCTCAGACTGAAATCTTCTGTTTCACCCCTAGCCACTAATTGAAACTTAGAACTTAGCACCTCATCCGACAATTACTTTTCTTTTATCTGACTGACCCAAGAAGGCTTCACTTGAAGTTTGGCTAACAAACTTCCATCATCATACAAGCTAAGGTGAGCAAACATTGCCCTCAAGCCCAATACTGCCTTACGACTTAACATGTCTGCCACTACGTTAGCCTTACCCGGGTGGTACGAAATCGAACAGTCATAATCCTTCAATAACTCAACCCACCTACACTGCCTCAAATTCAACTCCTTCTGAGTAAGGAGATACTTCAAGCTCTTGTGGTCTGTGTAGATGATGGACTTCTCCCCATACAAGTAGTGTCTCTAGATTTTCAAAGCGAACACTACCGCAACTAACTCAAGATCATGCGTGGGATAATTCACTTCATGCGGTTTCAACTGATGAGACGCATACGCTACCACTTTCCCCTCTTTATCAACACACATCCTAAACCTGTGTGTGACGCATCACAATAGACGATAAACTCCTTCCCTGCCTAAGGCTGAATTAACATTAGTGCCTCCGTCAAAACCCTCTTCAATCTCTCAAAATTTTCTTACTGTTTATCTGACCAGACGAACGGTACTCCTTTTCGTAATAACTTGGTTAACGGTGCAGCTATTAATGAGAACCCCTCAACAAACCTTCTATAATACCCAGCTAAACCAAGAAAACTCTAAATTTCTGCCACAGACTTAGGCGGTTTCCAGTCCAACACAGCTTCAATTTTTCGGGGATCAACCCTAATCCCCTCAGTAGATACAATGTGACCTAAAAAGGTAACCTCTCTCAACCAAAATTCACACTTACTGAATTTGGCGTACAGCTGCTTCTCCCTCAGAATCTACAGAACCACCCTAAGATGCGAATCATGCTCCTCTTCCGTACTTGAATAAACTAGAATATTATCTATAAACACCATAAAAAACCGGTCCAGATAGGGTTGGAATACCTGGTTCATTATGTCCATAAATGCAGCTGGTGCATTTGTCAGCCTGAAAGGCATCACCAAAAACTCATAGTGACCATAACGAGTTCGAAAAGTTGTCTTATGAATATCTACCTCCTTAACCTTAAGCTGATGATACCCTGACCTCAAGTCTATCTTTAAGAAAACTTAAGCGCCCCGCAACTGATCGAACAGATCATCTATCCTAGGCAACGGGTACTTGTTCTTAATCGTTAACTTGTTCAGTTGCCTATAGTCAATGCACATCCGCATCGACCCGTCCTTCTTCTTAACAAATAGCACCGGCACTCCCCAAGGTGACACACTAGGTCGAATAAAACCTTGGTCCAATAGTTCCTAAATCTGTGCTTTAAGCTCCACTAGCTCCTTCGGCACCATTCTATATGGGGCAATAGACATTGGCGTTGTCCCCGGAAGAAGATCAATACCGAATTCTACCTCTCGATCCGAAGGTAACCCCATAAGCTCTTCTGAAAAAACATCAGAGAATTCCTTCACTGTTCTGACATCCTTCACAGTCAACTCCTTGGCCTTTAAAGCACTGACAAACTCTAAGAAAGCCTCGCATCCCTTTCTTACCATTCTTTCCGCCTTTAGAGCAGATACTACATTGGACAAGTAGTTCCTTCTTTCACCTATCACTAAGACTTCATTATCCTCATGAGTCCCTGACATCATGCGCTTAGCATCACAATCTAGGTTTGCTCGATACTTCACTAACCAGTCCATTCCTAAGATCAAATCGAACTCCCGAATGACAGTTCCATCAAATCAGTTGGGAAAACCATCCCTTGTACTTCTAGAGGCACACTCCTAAAGAGTTTGTTCACCACTACATATTGTCCTAAAGGGCTAAGTATAGTCATCTCCCTCGAAGCAATCTCAGAGTCTATGTTTAAAGTTTCAGACACCATACTAGCAACATAGGAATGTGTCGACCCAATATCAATCAATGCAGTAAAGGGCAAACCGAAAATAAGGAACGTACCAGTTATGACGTCAGGTGCATCACTCTCCTCTCAGTGTCTAGCTGCATAGACTAACCCAGGCTGTCTCGCATCTATATTCTTAGCACCTCTGCCCGGTGCTCCACGCCCCCGACCGAAACTATTTCCTCATCTAGCTGGACCACGACCTCTCTGTGATTGCTGACCACCTTTTCTGAATTGTGCATGTCCCTAATCTTCTGACTGTGTCCTGACTGGCTCTCGTGGACAATCCTTTATCTGTTGGTCCATAGACCCACATCTGAAACATCCTCTATTACCTACCCAACATTTCCCCAAATGAAATTTTCCACATCGAGCACACTACGGTGGCCAATTAACAGCAACAGGTTTCACAACTCGACTCGATCCATCTAACCTAGGCCTTTTCTAAAACCCCAATAGATCTCGAAAACCCAAAACTTCTTTTATTTCTACTCCTATCTTTGTCCGGATTCAGCTTTTCAGACCGCTTCACCTCTTCGGCTATTTTAGCCTTTTCAACTAAAATAGCAAATTCTCTTTCCGCTGCAGAGCTATCAACACTCGCAACTCATCCCTTAGACTATCCTCAAATCGGACATAGCGCTCATGATCTATTACAACAATACCCTGAGTATAGCAACTCAAACTTAAGAATTTTGCCTCATACTCAGCTACTGATTTACTCCCCTGAACTAAATTTAGGAATGCCTTTCTCTGAGCGTCCACATAACTTGATCCAATATACTTGCCCTGGAACACCTACTTAAAGAAATCCCAATGTGGTCAGCGCTGTACCATCTCTGACCGTGAGCCACCACTAATATGTCTCATCTTGGAGGAGAGACACCACCCCTTTCAGTTTCTCTTCTACGGTGCAATCCAGATCATCTATGATACGCTCAACCACTTCTAACAAATACTTTACTACGTTAGGAGCCACCCCAGAATGCCCCTAAACATCTCAGCCCCATTAGCTCTAAGTCATTCTGACACAGATTTTTGAGCTACTGATCCCGTACTTGCTCCAACAACTCTCTCCAAGACACGTAACATCACCTGAGACACAGCATCATCTACACCAGTTTGATCCTAAAATTTCACTTCTACAACTGGCGGTGTTGGTACTTCACCTTGGGCCCACGTCCTGATTCTGAAGGTTCAAACCCAACACCCCAGCCTCTACCACGACCTCGAATGCCACGACCACGTCCTCTAGCACTCATGACTATCGATTCCACTTAATCTGATTAAAAGTTTTATGAGTTAGTATCTTCTTCCACTGTTTATTACAGAGTAGTCTCATGAGAATAGTATTAAGAGTATTTTTCCGTAAATACATGTGTACCTACAGGTTTCAGTCTCTAAAATTGAATATCCCTAGTATTAGCAATCACAATACATTTACATCATATAGAGCAACCAATGATTAGAGAACTTACCGCGTGGATTTGGTGCCGAAGACTCAGGTGCCATGCTTTCCAAAAACATGTATTTTATCTAAATCATTTTCTTAAGCCATCTTTTGAGAATATTTTGAACCTTATACCCACAGTTGAGCTTTTGAACCTGGATCTGATACCACAATTGTAACACCCCAAACCCGGTCAAAACGCTACGACCAAATCTGGTATGCTACAGGAAAGAAAATTTGGAAACTAATTTAAATGTCGAGTTAAAAACAAACTTTACATATTAATAGTGTACCTTCAGAGAAAATCCTGAGTATTTGTTTAGCTTAGGCCACTCTACAAAGCCGAGTTCGTTTGTTGGAAATTGAATTTAAGAAAAATTCCGTTTAAACTGTTAATTGAAAACGATATTGTAGATTTAAAGTGAAAACTTCAATCAATTTGACATTTAACACTCATCTTTCATTAGCTTTTTTTTTAAAATGTTTATTCAAAGTTTTAATTTAAAAAAAAAAAACTCCCAGTTTAATAGTTTATTAGACATGTTATAACAATTTCAAAATAAAACCCAAATTAACGTTAAAGTGGCCTTATTACAACACCAAAATCCAAACTTAATAGTAAAATTTAAGAGATTAAAAATGAAATTACTTAGAGCCTCGGCTCCGAATTCTCGATCTACTGATTACCTGCAAAATTTGGCAGAAGAGTGAGTCACCGAGACTCAGTGTGTAAATCCCCATATATCACAAACTGGCCTTAAGCCCACATTGTACAACAAGATAATCATGTATGCAATGTAGCCCAAACAATCTATTTTTCCATCCTTCACGCCTCTTGAATCTACCCAACATCGGTGGCTCCCAGCCACTGTGGTACCAAACAACTGGTGGTTCCAAACCACTGGTGACAAAGTCACAAATGATAATATGTGGGGCCAACCTACTTGCGGTACCAAACCACTGGTGACAATCCCTGATGAAGATATGTAGGGCCAACCCACTGTGGTACCGAACCACTGGGACAAGTCACTGAAATAACATACGTGGTGCCAAACCACTAGTGGTTCCAAACAACTGAGACATGGTCACTGAATAATATTATGTGGGAGCAACCCACTGTGGTACCAAACCACTGTGACAGTCTTAGAATCATGCTTCCCCTCTTCACACCATATTCCCAAGTCCATGCACATGTTAACATGCTAATATGACTATGGTCATGCTTTCAATGCACAACAATCAACCATTTCGCACATACATGCCTTTGTTAATGACAAGACATAGTAGAACTTACCCGGTGTCTTTTATGTTACCCATGAAAGTATTTTGGTGATTAATGTCATCATTTCGACTTATACGTAAGGCATGCGGTTATCATAAATTAATAGAAAAAGGGTGTGATAAATTACACACCTATAAACACGGAGAACTACACTCTCGATATTGTCTACACTCTCAAAAGAGGGAACAACCACAATCTATCTATTCAGATGCGAATTCGATCCACAACCTGGTGGAAACTCCTGAATGGCTGACACTGCGCGCCGTTTGAACTTAGGAGCAGGGACTACGAGTCCAACCCCCTCCCTTACTTGACTGGCATTCGCATCCATGAAAAGATCTTGATTAGAAAATTAGGTTAAGGTATTGAAAAAAAATGAAAGAGAGAATAGGTGCTCAAAACGATAAAGTTTCTTACCTAGATCGACAGAAGCCAAATGCTAATAGACTTGGCTTAAGAAACCGATTGAGTCCCTTGATCAACCAAAATCGATTGTATAGGCTCTCAGTAACCTAAGATCTCCAACACCCTACTTTATAGTATTCGACCTTAGCAAAGATATCGATTACACCTTGGAAGATTCGGCTATGGTGAAAAGTAAAATAAAATACAAAGAAAAGGGAATGAGGGATAGGTTTCGACTTTTAGAAGACGAAATAGAGGAGAATGATGAAACACTAAAAAGTGAGATGAAGGTTCGATTATGGGGTTTAAAAGAACTAATAGCAAGAGAAGTTTTGGTAGAGAGGGTGGCTTCAAGAAGTTTCTGCTATGAGGAAGTAAATGGAAGAACTGAAATGGAGAAAGCACAAATCACCACTCTTATGTTCGGCTATGAAGAAACAAGAAGGAGAAAGATAAAGCAAGAAGGTGTTTCAATTTTGTTACAAAAGTGAGAGTCCAAATGATTGTTTCGGTTTTGGTAAATGAGAGAAGAAACAAATGTTCACAAATGCAAAAGAGAAGAAAAGGTTTCTAAACTTGATTTGCTAGCACTCTACTCAAAAATGACATTTGGAAGAATTGGCACACGCTAATGAAACAAAAATGCTCAACTAAGTGACTATGTGCTACCTACGAAGGTTCGGCCCCTCCTAGCCAAACTAAACCGTACACACACCCTCACACATCACCTCAAATTCGGCCAACCTCTCAACCAACATCCCTCTTCCACGATTTTCTCCTACTTTCCCTCTCAATCATCCCTTCAAACTTGTTGACCGATTCTTGCTCCTCTAATTCCTCTACTCTCTTCAATTAAAAAATTTTGACTCATTCCACCAACCTCCTTGGAAAGCCATTGCTGGAACCACCACCTTAGCTTCTTGAGTGCAAAAAATAAAGCTTCCAAGTGAGTGTTATTGGATTCGAACCTCCTCCCCCTACTATTACCCACTGATGCCACTTTTCTGCACCTTAAGTGGCGTCTCTTTGCCACTCTACCACTTCACTTCTTGTGTCAACAAACACAAGTAATGGTCCTTAAAGCCTGTCCCAACTAACTCTTCCCTAAAGTGCCTAAAAACAAAATTTTCACCAAGGCTCCAGCTTAACCCCAAGCCTTCCTGGAGCCCCCAAACTGAAACACCCCACACCTGGCCCACGAGCCTGGACCGGATCTGGTATGTTCCTAAAGTAAACCGGTTTTAAAGATTTTTGTTACTTAGAGAAAATTTGTAAAATATTTAGAAAAATGTTGTTGTGGATTGGGCTTAGATTGGAAAGCCATTTAATCTATTTGAAAATCCAATTTTTATTAAGGTGACAAAATAATTTTTAAGGTTTTTTAAAAAAAAACACTTGACTTTAGTCATAATAGTTCGTAACATAACAATTTAAAGTAAAGCAGAATAAGAAAAATCCACTGGGCCTTATGGCCTTATTACGTCAAGTGAAACCCAAAACAAATAACAAAGTCCAAATCAAATAAAATCTTCAAATGGAACATGGCCACCTCGAGGTCTACTGTCCCGGTCCGTCACTGTTCATCACCTCGCACTGTCTTTGATTTGATTTAAATATGTCAAAATATATATTTGTGCTACGTTGTGAATGATGGCCAAGGTAAGGGCTAAAGTGGTGGATACCCCTGATAGATAATCTACTATCAAGGTCAGTGTTTTATATTATCAAATGATTTCTGACGAATATGTAAAATAGAGATGTACATGTTATATTTATATTTTATTAAATGATGTTTTATCATATGTGCATGAGGGCTTGGGATATGAATATTGGAGGACATGGAGTACATATTTATGTACGTGGTCTAATGTTAGCCTCGTGCTACATTAGCGCTTAATGATCAGCTGTGTGCTTCATCAAGGGAGATGTTGGCTAGGTGCCCATCTCGGCGGTTGAGGGCTGTGTGCATCACCGTAGACGGATTAATGTGAGGATCACTGATGTGATCGGTGGCTCAGCCACGGCCTTATGCAGCAGGTCTGTCGAGGTAAGATATGTGGGATCACTCGATTGTGATCGGTGGATTAGCCACGGCCTTGAGTAGGGAGTCTGCTAAGGTTGGTGTAACGGATGGACCTAGGTTGGGTTGGGTTTCGTAATTGCATATATAATTGTATGATCTGTGTGGATATGGGCCAAGCCCATGTGTGGAGGCATGTGTGATGATTATGCATCTGAGTCGTGGACTGCCTAATTTTTCTCAACCATTTCGGTGATCGTAAACCTTGGACCGGGTTTGGAGTGGATACAAGGTGGCCCATGCAGAAAGAAGATATTTTAATTATTTTAAGCATTTTTTATATTAAGTATTTTGTTTAGATAACGGTTGTAATAAGGGCCTTATTATTATTATTTTTGGTATTATTTAAATTGTGGTTAGATTAAAATTAAATTACTATGTAAAGATGATTTTATTTTATTTTTAGCAATCTATTTATTCAAGATATATATATATTTATATGCTCAAGTTTTAATATGGACATTTTATAATAACAAAGTTTTACTTATAATTTTAAACGGACATGGTTTTCAAAAGTCTACCAAATTTCCATGTTTTATCCTAAAGTTAAAAGATTTTTAACTTAGTCTTTCCATGATGACATAACGAGATCCGGTCAGGGCTCGTGGATCGGGTTTGGGGTGTTACACAAACACACCCAAACAACAGACAAAGCGTACCAAACACACAGAAACACAACAAATGCAAAGCCCCTAATTCTCGGATGTTACATTAGTGCAAGACCTGATATTGAGAAATCTAAATATTAACGACGTATCTGAAGAAAGAATTGGATTTTTCCAAGCATCTGCCCTTAAATACTTGGGAGTTTTTTGAACAATGGGACTGTGAAAGAGATCCTTATATTTTTTAGAGCTAATTTAGAGTAATGTTCAAAATACGCTTATTGCCTTAAGCCTAGAGGCAATAAGAATCATTTTTTGAAATAGGATCGTGTCCAAAATCTTTATTTTAATAAAATGCATCTTTTGAAAAAATATTCTTTTATTGTTTCCATGTATAGATTCTTTTATTTTTGGACCTTCTTTCAAATATTATTTTATTATTCTTTCATATCATACAAATAATCATTTTTTGAATCATTTATTCTTTGGAATCTTCCTTTGAACCTACAATAGGTCTCTAGATATCAACGATGTGAGCAACACTACTACTGACTCAGAGTCTCCTTTTGAGTAAGATATGTGTCTAGAGGGATCTCAGGACTTTGAAGATGATAGAGATTGTAACCTATCTTCTGATTTGTTAAGAATGGTAGAACATGATGAAAACTAGACCCTACTCTATAAAGGGTCAGTGGATATTATGAGCCTACAAAAGAGGTGAAGATTGTAGCTTAGCTCACCACAGAAATAAGGCGAAACATCATTGAGTTATTTTCAAGAATTCAAAGATGTTTTTGTACGATCATATCAATGCATGCTTGGGCTACTAAGACGCGGGTACGTTGAAATCTTAAAAGAGGTCCATAAGGATGTTAGAAGGACACATGCTAATGGTTTTACAATAGTCAAGCAAATCATGAGGTTTGGAATGGGATGGCATCAGTTATGCCGTATTTAAGGAGACAAGATTCATATGCCTCATTAATTTCTTGACAGACTTTCTCTATGTGGGACAGGCCAATCTCGGCAAAATTTCTAGTATAAATCGATTTATCTTGGTGGTCATCGATTACTTCACTAAGAAGGACAAAGTAGCTTTATATGTAATCTTATAAGGTCGACAGTAAAAAACAGAGAAAAAAAAAAAAGAGAAAAATAAAAACGAAAACAACAAAAAAAATTATAGGAAAGATGATCGAGACTTGTAAAGATTGGTATGAAGAAGTTACCATTTATCCTCTATGATTATTGAACGTTGGCCAGGACCTTTGCCGGGGTAACATCTTACCCATTGGTTTATGGAATAGAAGCGTTTTTGTAACAGTCCGATTTATACCCTAGTCGGAACAGTGGTTTCAGGACCACAAATCAGAGTCTGTATAATTTTTAATATTATATTCTGTGCCATTGATATGTGATTAAGTATGTGGTAAATTTCCATGAGCTAATTCGTCTGTTTGTGTGATTAATTTGACAAAAAGGGATGAAATTGTATTAAATGTGAAACTTGTAAGCCATTTGTTAAAACACCTATGTGTTGTGGCTTGTAAAAGTTATGGCCTTAAGAGGCAATTGAACCACTATTTAGTTAGTGGATTGTTTTGGTAAAAAATGACCTTGTTAATTATGTTATAAATATTTTATATTTTAAGGCTAAATTAGTAAATAGATTATTATGTATGTTATATTTGATAAAAGCATGAAAAATTCCCATTTTTAGTTCATCTTTTGGCCGAATATTCGAGAAAAACAAAGAAAGTTTTGAAGCTTGGATTTTCGGTTGATTACAAGCCAAAATTCAAGGTATGTTTTCGGTCGGCTTTCGATAATTTTTACGTTTTTGTAATCGTTGCTTTGAGAGCTACAAAATCCATGTACTAATGTTGAATATTGATGATGTGTGTGTGAGATGACATTTTTGATATGTTGAGTTTTGAAATGAGTTTAGTTGATAAATGAAAGTTTAGAGCTAGATGGATATATTTTGTTCTTGAAGTTTTGATAATTTTAGCTAATTAGGGCTAAATTGTGAAAATGGTAAATTGAGGGACTAAATTACCAATTTGATGAAAATTATGGACTTGTATGATGTTTATATACATTCGGCTAAGCTTGGTTATGTATTGATTTTGTCAATTTGATGTTTTGAGAAAAATGGACCTAATTGATAAATTGTGCAAGTATGAGAGCTAATTTTTAAATTACCCTAAATATATGTGTTTGGATTAAATTGAATGAATTAGTAAATAAAAGGGTCAATTCTGAATATGTATAGATCAAGAACCGAGGAAATTGGACATAGATCGCGGGAAAGCGAAAGTAACAAAGTAGCTATTTTCATTCCGATAAATCGAATCTAAGGTAAGTCACTATACAAATAAATGTATTTGTATTGAATTGGATATATTCATATGAATACTAATGATAATGATTGTGTATGAGATGTTATGTGCATGAAATCTGAGATAAGTTCGATATAGTGATAAAGTCCGAGAAGTCTCGTATGAACCTAGGAATAGATAGGATTAGTTACGTCATAACATAGGTATTTTTCCTATTTTATCATGTAAGACCACATCCGGGACATTGGCGTTGAATTGTGATTATGTGTAAGACCACGTCTGGGACGTTGGCATCGATATGAGCTTTACGTGTAAGACCACGTTTGGGATGTTGGCATCGATATGAGCTTAACGTGTAAGACCATGTCTGGGACGTTGGCATCAATATGAGCTTTACATGTAAGACCATGTCTGGGACATCGGTATCGTATTGATTCGTTAAGACCCTGTCTGGGACAGTGGCATCGATATTTGAGTGCATATAAGACCTCTTCTGAGACGTTGGCATTGAACAACTATTTCGAGCTTTTCGAGCATCTCCTATTAGTTCAACGGGCAAGTCTATGTTAAGAATGGTATATCCGAGCTACGATCAAATAAGTGAATGAATATTCGTCTCAGGTATGTTGAATGTGCATCAAATATGCATAAAAGGTAAGTACCTATATGACTTTGATTTGAAGAAAAGTATGTTTGAATATGATAATATGAATGAGATGTAAGAAAGATTATGAAGAAGCTATGTATCCAAATGAGTTTTGAATAGATGAATGTGGCAAATGTGGCCATAAGTATGAATCAAAGATTATACATGATAAATTGTCATGTGAATGAGATGTGCAAAGGTATCTAATTGTATATACTTTCTATGTTAAGTTTGTTTGTATATTGATTTACTAAGCTTGTAAAGCTTACTTTGTGTGTGTGTTTCATCAGTTTTATAGGTCGACAAAGCTACTGAAGGCTTAGGACTGTCAAGGATCGTCATCATACTACGAAACTCATTTTGGTACCCTTTTGAAAATGTATATAGCTAAATATGGCATGTATAGGCTAGATATGTGAATATGATTATAAGGTGATTTTAGCCATATGTTTTGGCTAGTTTGAGTTGATAAAATGCTTGAATGAATATGTTAGTTAATGCATATTTTTGGTTTGGTTGGGAGTACAAAGAATGGGTAAGCTTTGAGTAAACAAATGAGTGAATTATGCTTGTGATGATATGAATGTTGACTTGTAATTTGGCATGAATGATATTGGTATTGGATGTATAAATTGAATGGTTATTTTGGTATGTATTTGGTTGTCGTATATGCATGACATGTGATGAGAATGGTTGCTTGTAGGTATGACCCATATGGATGGCATGTTGGTCTTGCAAGTGACCTATTATGTCACAAGGTCTTGGCACACGGGCGTGCCTAGTAACCGTAGGGAAAAAGTCAATAGCTAGCATTAAGAGTGCACGGTCGTGGCACGGGCGTGCCTGCAGGTCGTGTGAGAAATGGCAACATATGACCTTGTAGGACACGGCCTTAGCACACAGGCGTGCTTGGTAGCCGTGTTGGTTTTGGCAGTATATGACCACGGGGAGGACACACGGGTGTGTCAAGTAGCGTGGGTGAGGCTTACCTACCGGGTGTATCCCAGATTTAGAAAAGTTTTTAATTTTCCATGAAATTTTGTATGTGTTTCGATTTAGTCCCGAATTGGTTTATAAGCATGTTTAAGGTCTCGATAACCTACTTAAAGGACATTATGATTGATATTGATGAATGGCTATCTGATAAATTTTGTAAATGTTTTTGATATGTTCGATAATGCTTCTAACCCTAATTTAACGACGGACACGGGATAGGGGTGTTACATTTGGTTGGTATCAGAGCTACGGTTTAGTCGATTCTCGGACTAACGTAGCATGTCATAGTCTAGCTATACATGCCATATATCTGAATTGTGATAGTGCGAAGAATCCTAACGTATAAAATGTGATTTTCGTATAGCAATGGTTCTCGAAAGATCTGTAGCTGACGACGTAAAAAGTAATGTGCCTGCTCTCGCGCTAGGGACAGAGCCTTCTGATCCGAGACCTACTATGAGCGGTCTTGAGGGAGAAGCTAAACCAATTTTCTTCTAGATAATGAGTGAATAGTTCACTCAATTCATGAAAAAGAACCCGACTATTTCGCAACCCCCGCCCCTGGTTAATCCCCCTCAAACTACAGTTGTGCCATCGGTTATGTATCCGAATCTATTGAATAAGCCCCCAGTTGACAAGATTTGCAAGTACGAGGTCGAAGAATTTGGGCTACTAATGATGATGATGCTGAAAAGGTAGAGTCCTGGATTGAAAATACTATCCGGGTATTCGATGAAATGCCTCTGACTCCGGAAGAATGCATTAAATGTGCGGTATCATTGCTCCGAGATATAGCTTATCACTGATGGAAAACCTTAATTTCTATTGAGTTACATGAGATTTCTTTCAAAATGAGTTCCGGAAGAAATATATTAGTGAGAGATTTGTTGTTCAGAAACTAAAGGAATTTCTAGAGCTTAAACAGGGCCGAATGGCTGTTACCGAATATGAACGGGAGTTGGTGAGATTAAGTTAATATGCTCGAGAATGTGTATCTTTCGAAGCTATAATGTGCAAAAGATTCAAAGATGGCCTTAATGAAGACATTAGTCTGCTAATCAAAATTTTAGAAATAAAAGAGTTTGTTGCACTCATTGACCGAGCTTGCAAAGCTAAGGCACTCGGGAAAGATAAATGAAAAGCTGAGTCTAAAGCCCGAGATACAAGAAAGAGATTTCAGAACAAGTCATTTCAGTCTACTTTAAAGAGATTCAGAGATGATTAAGGTCGTTCCAGAGACAATGTGGGACATCCGAATAGAAATTGAGCTAGATCGCAAATGAGTTCCAAAACTCCAACAACATCAATGGCAAGCATTGGTAATGTTTGATCCGAAAGACCTGAATGCAAACATTACGGAAAAAGACATCCGGGAAGCTGTAGATTAAATGACAGAGCTTGTTTTTGATGTGGATCACTTGACCATTTTATCTATGATTGTCCTGAGTCTGTCAATCCAGAGACTATTGAGAATTCAAGAATTGATAATACACCTAGGAGGGGTAGACCTTCGAAGAATACAAGGAATATTAGTGGTAGTCAAAGGTGCAAGAGAGACACTGTTATAAGATCTGAAGATAAAGCGCCTACCAGAGCGCATGCTATCCGAGCTCGTGAGGAAGCGTCATCACCTGATGTCATAACGGGTGCTTTTACACTTCATGATAGTTATGTGATTGCATTGATAGACCCTGGTTCTACGCATTCTTATATTTGCATGAATTTAGTTTACAGTAAGACTTTGCCTGTGAAGTCTATTGAGTTTGCTATAAAAGTATCGAACCCCTTAGGTAAAAGTGTCCTTGTTGACAAAGTATGCAAGAATTATCCGTTAATGTTTCAGAATAATTGTTTCCCCGTTGATCTGATGCTTCTGCCATTTGATGAATTCGATATTATTCTGGGTATGGACTGGTTGTCTTTGCATGATGCTGTTGTGAACTGTAAAAGAAAGACTATAAATTTGAGATGTCTGAATAATGAAATTGTATGGGTTGAGTCTAATGATTTGAGTGGATTGCCTGCTGTGATATTGGTTTTTAAAGCTCAAAGTTATGTGAAAAAGGGGTATGAGTCATATTTTGCTTATATGATTGATTCGAAAGTGTCTGAGAAGAAAGTTGAGTCAGTACCTATTGTTTGTGAATTTCGATGTGTTCCCTAAAGAGTTTTCGGGTTTACCTCCGATTCGTGAAGTTGAGTTTGGTATTGAATTGATGCTTGGTACTACACCTATTTCAATAGCTCCGTATAGAATAACACCAACAGAGTTGAAAGAGTTAAAGTCGCAGTTGCAAGAGTTGACTGATAAAGGGCTCACTAGACCAAGTTTCTTGCCTTGGGGTGCACCTGTTTTGTTTGTGAAAAAGAAAGATGGTACGATGAGAATGTGTATTGATTATCGTCAGTTGAATAAGGTGACCATAAAGAACAAATATCCGTTGCCTAAGATTGATGACTTATTCAATCAGTTAAAAGGAGCTACTGTATTTTAAAAGATAGATCTGAGATCGGGATACTGTCAGTTGAGAGTGAAAGATTCTGATATAATTAAAACTGCTTTTAGAACTAGGTACATGCATTATGAGTTTTTAGTTATGCCATTTGGACTAACCAATGCTCCTACTATTTTTATGGATTTGATGAATAGAATTTTCAGACCATACCTAGATCAATTTGTTGTAGTTTTTATAGATGACATATTGATTTATTCACGAAGTGAAAATGAACATGCTGAACACTTGAGGATTGTGTTACAAACTCTACGAGAAAAGTAATTATATGCAAAATTCAGCAAATATGAATTTTGGTTGCACAAGGTTAGTTTTCTGGGACATATTGTGCCAGCTTCTAGGATTCGTGTTAATCCCAGCAAGATCTCTACTATTCTGATTTGGAAACCTCCGAAGAATGTGTCTGAAGTCTGTAGTTTTCTGGGTTTAGCTGGTTATTATTTTCATTTTGTAAAAGGATTTTTAGTGATAGCTACTCCGTTGACTAAATTACTTCAGAAAGATGTTAGATTTGAATGGTCAGAGAAATGTCAGAAAAGTTTCGATCAGTCGAAAGCTCTGCTAACAGAAGCTCCAGTATTAGTACAACCAGAATCGAGCAAAGAAAGCAAGAAAAGAACTATCTGACGCATGACCTTGAGTTAGCTGTGATTGTATTTGCACTCAATATTTGGCGCCATTATCTGTATGGTGAGAAATGTCATGTACTTTCGGATCATAAAAGTTTGAAATATTTGATGACCTAGAAAGATTTGAACCTGCGTCAAAGAAGGTGGTTAGAACTGTTAAAAGATTATGAGCTTGTGATAGATTATCATCTAGGGAAAGCAAACGTTGTTGCTGATGCTTTGAGTTGAAAATCATCAATTGCATTACGTGCTTTAAATGCTCAGTTAGAATTGTTTGATGATAGTTCTGTGATAGCTGAATTGAAAGTGAAACCGTTTATCTTACAGTAGGTATGTGATGCTCAGAAAGTTGATAATGAGTTGTTATTAAAACAAGCTCAGTGTGAATCGAATTCTGAATCTGAATTTCAAATTGTTGAAGATTGTTTGAGATTCTGAGGTCATATCTGTGTATCGAGAAATTCAGAGTTAATTCAACTAATTTTAAGCGAAGCACATGACAGTCGCCTATCTGTTCATCCAGGGTGTACTAAAATGTACCATGATTTGAAGCAACACTACTAGTGGTCTGGTATGAAACGAGACATTTCTGATTTTGTTTTGAAATGTTTAGACTGTCAGCAAGTGAAAACTGAACATCAAGTTTCGTCCGGTTTGCTACAACCGATTCGATTCTTGAGTGGAAATGGGATAAAGTAACGATGGACTTCGTTTTTGGATTCCCTCTAACTCCAAGAAAGAATGATGCGATTTGGATCGTAGTTGATTGATTGACAAAATCTATCCATTTCATCCCGGTAAGATCTGATTATTCACTTGAAAGATTAGCTGAGCTTTATGTTTCTGAGATTGTGAGATTGCATGGGGTGCCACTATCCATTGTGTCAGACAGAGATCCGAGATTCAGATCACGATTCTGGAAGAAGTTGCAAGAAGCTTTAGGCACGAAATTACATTTCAGTACAGCTTTTCATCTACAAATAGATGGTCAATTCGAGTGGATCATTCAGATTTTAGAGGATATGTTGCGATGTTGTATACTTGAGTTTATTGGTTCGTGGGAATCTGCGTTGATTGAATTTTCGTATAACAATAGCTTTTAGACGAGCATCAAAAGGGCACCTTATGAAGCTTTGTACAGACGTAAATGACGTACACCTCTGTATTGGACTGAGCTTAGTGAGAATAAGCTCCACGAGGTTGACTTGATAAAAGATTCAAAGCAGAAAGTGAAATTGATCCGAGATTGTTTGAAAGCAGCATCTGATCGTCAAAAGTCTTATGCAGACTTAAAACGAAAGGATATAGAATTTGAGATCGGTGACAAAGTATTTCTAAAAGTGTCTCCGTGAAGAAAGTACTTCGATTCGGACGTAGAGGAAAATTGAGTCCGAGATTCATCAGACCGTATGAGATCATTGAACGTGTCGGGCCTATTGCATATAAATTAAAGTTGCCGTCTGAGCTAAAAAAGATTCATAATGTATTTCACGTTTCGATGCTCCGTAGATATCAATCTGATCCGTCACATGTAATTGCTCCGTTTGAAATTGAAATCCGATCTGATATGACATACGAAGAGGAACCGATCCGTATCTTAGCTCGTGAAGTGAAAGAGTTAAGAAACAAGAAAATTCCATTAGTAAAAGTATTGTGGAATCGACATGGAATTGAAGAGGCAACGTGGGAGCCTGAGGATTCAATGAAACAACAATATTCGACTCTGTTTAACGGTAAGATTTTCGAGGATGAAAATCCCAAAGGGGGGAGAATTGTAACAGTTCGATTTATACCTTAGTCAGAACAGTGGTTTTGGGACCACAAATTCGAGTCCTTATAATATTTTAATATTATATTCTGTGTCGTTGATATGTGATTAAGTATGTGGTAAATTTTCGTGAGCTAATTCGTCTGTTTGTGTGATTAATTTGACAAAAGGGATGAAATTATATTAAATGTGAAACTTGTATGCCATTTGTTAAAACACTTATGTGTTGTGGCTTGTAAAAGTTATGGCCTTAAGTGGTAATTGAACCACTATTTAGTTAGTGTATTGTTTTGCTAAAAAATTGACCTTGTTAGTTATATTATAAATATTTTATATTTGAAGGCTAAATTAGTAAATAGATTATTATGTATGTTATATTTGACAAAAGCATGAAAAATGGCCATTTTTAGTTCATCTTTTGGCCGAATATTTGAGAAAAAAATAAAGTTTTGAAGCTTGTATTTTCAGTTGATTACAAGCCAAAATTCAATGTATGTTTTCGATCGATTTTCGATAATTTTCATGTTTTTGTAATCATCGCTTTGAGAGCTATAAAACGCATGTACTAATTTTGAATATTGATGATGTTTGTGTGAGATGCCATTGTTGATATGTTGAGTTTTGAAATGAGTTTAGTTGATAAATTAAAGTTTGGAGCTAGATGAATATATTTTGTTCTTGAAGTTTTGATGAATTTAGCTAATTATGGCTAAATTGTGAAAATGGTAAATTGAGGGACTAAATTGCCAATTTGATGAAAAGTATGGACTTGTATGATGTTTATATGCATTCGGCTAAGCTTGGTTGTGTATTGATTTTGTGAATTTGATGTTTTGAGAAAAATGGACCTAATTGATAAATTGTCCAAGTATGAGGGCTAATTTGTAAATTGCCTTAAATATATGTGTTTCGATTGAATTAAATGAATTAGTAAATAAAATGGTCAATTCTGAATACGTATAGATCAAGAATCGAGGAAATCGGACTTCAATCACAGGAAAGCGAAAGTAACAGAGTAGCCATTTTCATTCGATAAACCGAATCCGAGGTAAGTCACTATGCAAATAAACGTACTTGTATTGAATTGGATATATGCATATGAATACTAATTATAATGAATGTGTATGAGATGTCATGTGCATGAAATCCGAGATAAGTTCGATATAGTGATAAAGTCCGAGAAGTCCTATATGAACCTAGGAATAGATAGGATTAGCTACGTCAGAACATAGGTATCTGTCCTGTTTTATCATGTAAGACCACGTCCGCGACGTTGGCGTTGAATTGTGATTACATGTAAGACCACGTCTGGGACATTTACATCGATATGAGATTTACGTGTAAGACCACGTCTGGGACGTTGGCATTGATATGAACTTTACGTGTAAGACCATGTCTAGGACATCAGCATCGTATTGATTCGTATAAGACCCTATCTGGGATAGTGGCATCGATATCTGAGTGCATATAAGACCTCGTTTGGGACGTTGGTATTGTATGACTATTCCGAGCTTTCCGAGCATCCTACTAGGTTCCTATTGGTTCAACGGGCAAGTCTGTGTTAAGAATGGTATATCCGAGCTGTGATCAAATAAGTGAATGAATATCCATCTCAGGTATGTTGAGTGTGCATCAAATATGCATAAAAGGTAAGTACCTATATGACTTTGATTTGAAGAAAAGTATGTTTGAATATGATAATGTGAATGAGATGTAAGAAAGATTATGAAGGAGCTATGTATCCAAATGAGTTTTGAATAGATGAATGTGGCAAATGTGGCCATAAGTATGAATCAAAGATTATACATGATAAATTGTCATGTGAATGAGATGTGCAAACGTATCTAATTGTATATATACTTTCTATGTTAAGTTTGTTTGTATATTGATTTACTAAGCTTGTAAAGCTTACTCTCTGTGTGTGTTTCCTCTGTTTTATAGGTCGACAAAGCTACTAAAGGGTCGGGACTGTCAAGGATCGTTATCATACTACGAAACTCATTTTGGTACCCTTTTGAAAATGTATATAGCTAAATATGTCATGTATAGGCTAGATATGTGAATATGATTATAAGGTGATTTTAGCCATATGTTTTGGCTAGTTTGAGTTGATAAAATGCTTGAATGAATATGTTATTTGATGCATATTTTTGGTTTGGTTGGGAGTACAAAGAATGGGTAAGCTTTGAGTAAACAAATGAGTGAATTATGCTTGTGATGATATGAATGTTGACTTGTAATTTGGCATGAATGATATTGGTATTGGATGTATAAATTGAATGGTCATTTTGGTATGTATTTGGTTGCCATATATGCATGACATGTGATGAGAATGGTTGCTTGTAGGTATGACCCATATGGATGGCATGTTGGTCTTGCAAGTGACCTATTATGTCACACGGTCTTGGCACACAGGCGTGCCTAGTAACCATAGGGAAAAAGTCAGTAGCTAGCATTAAGAGTACATGGTCGTGGCACGGGCGTGCCTACAGGTCGTGGGAGAAATGGCAATATATGACCTTGTAGGACACGGCCTTAGCACACAGGCGTGCTTGGTAGCCGTGTTGGTTTTGGCAGCATATGACCACGGGAAGGACAGACGAGTGTGTCAAGTAGCCGTGGGTGGAGCACCGCCTAACCCTACAGGCATGTATCCCCTGTATTTAGAAAAGTTTTTAGTTTTCCATGAAATTTTTTATGTGTTTCGATTTAGTCCCGACTCAATTTATAAGCATGTTTAAGGTCTCGATGACCTACTTAAGGGACATTATGATTGATATTGATGAATGGCTATCTGATAAATTCTGTAAATGATTTCAATCTGTCCGGTAACGCTTCTAACCCTAATCCGGTGACAGACACGGGGCAGTTTCCAAATTGAACCTAATCGAAGAAAAGGTTAAAAAGTTATCCATCACGGTCAAATGATGCAAGCTTACGACAAAGAGGTTCATCCTAGAGAATTCCACGAGGGGAACCTGATGTTGAAAAAGATCTTTCTTATACAAAAGGATTTCAGAGGAAAGCATATGCCAAACTGGGAAGGACCTTATGTAGTAAAAAAAGGCCTGTTCTAGAGGAGCATTGATATTGACCAAGACGAATGGTGAAGACTTTCCCAATTCAACAAATTCAGGTTTAGTCAAGAAAGATTTTACCTGTAATATTCGGGATTTAGGGGTTATGCATTTTCACTTAAATGTATGTGGTAGCATGCTTGTCTGTGATTTGAAAGTGTTTTGGGGGATTCAGGAACCTTGGGATGTAGGTAAGAGCCTTAGAGGTTATTGGATTTTTTTTTAAGCCTAAAAAGGGGAACTAATGGAGCTAGGCCTTAAGGAGTTTATTGTGTGGCTTAGGACACAAGAATTAAGCTAGTAAGGTGGCAAGGAGGCGCCACTTAGGGCCTTGTAAGGTGACGCCACAGAGAGTGTAAAGGGGCCTAGGTTCGAGCAGCAAGGGAAGCATTTTGGAGTTTTATTTTGCAGCAAGGAGAGGTAGTGTTGGATGGCACAAGGACACTTCATAGATGAAGTGTAGATTGGGTCAAAAGCTTAGAGATTCAGCTAAGTAAGAGTGAAAAGGGGGATTGGGTGGAGAGAGGAAGAGTTGGCCGGCAGTAGGACTTTGGGGAGGGGTTTATTCGGTCATGTGTGGGGGAGTAGTGCCGAAATTTCTGAATTTTTTTTACCCATCTCCCTCCTTTCTCTTTTATTTTTGCTAAGGCTGAAACTCCTCTATCATCCTTCTCCACCATTACCGAAATTCTTAAAGTCCCAAACATCTCTTTTTCTTTCTTCTCCATTCCATATTTTACTTTCCATAGCTGATTTCATCTTACTCCTTGTTGGAACCGATTTTTTTCTGTTAGTTTCTCAAAGACAATCAACCCTCTGTTGTGGCCGAATCTCTCTGTGTTCCAAGTAAAGGTGTTCAATCGATTTCGGTAAGGGATAACAATTAGTTGAGTTCTTTTCTTTTTCTTTTGTTTAGCCGAAAGTCAAATACTCTAATTCCTATTTTTTTCTTTTGGCTGAACCATGAAGGAGATCTCTCGGGATTCTCATAGCCAACAGTTGGAAGGTGATCTTTTCGGGATTTAAGATCCAAGGTAAGCAAGGCATACCATTCGACCAAGGGCCACTTTTATTTGTTCAAGGCTATGCCAATTCTAACTATGGTGTTTTAGGGGATTTTTGACAGATCTTCGGGTTTTGGGTAAGCAATCTAGGTAAGGGTTCTTGTGTCTCAGATCTGTTCCTTATTCGTTCAAAAGCTGAAAACTAACCAGTTGAGTGTACTAGTGCTTAGCCGATTGCAATGGGGGATTATCATGAAGTTTCGGGATTTGGTTGGTAACCAAAATCAGTAGCAAGGTAAGGATTTTGGTTGCGTTAACCCTTCGGGATTTGCTATATAGCCGAATGGCCTCTTTGCTAATGTTCTTAGTGTTGGCCGAATGTAGGAAAGGGGATCTAGTGCGTTAGATCAGGATTTTCAGAATTTTGATTAGATCTACAAATAGTCAGGTGTGTAACCCTACACTAAAATTCCCAATATAATAATAATAATGTTAAGCATGTGTTAATGAAGTGACGAATAAACATGGCTAAGGGTAGCCTTTAATGGTACAATGAATTCAGGTATGTACCCCTTAATACTCGTTAATATTGTTTAATAATATTAAAGTGAAAATATGTGAAAATCCGTTATGATTTTGGGGTAAGGTAAATTGCATGATAAATGTATGTTTTGAATGTTGCATGGGCATATGGGTGATTATTAAAGGGAGGTGATCCGTGTTAAAGTGACTTATGATCTGGTGGTGATCGTGGCTATGCCACAATTATGTTTAATAATATGTATGTTTATTTTGATTAGATCTAGGTGGTTTGGGTTGTTATGTTTTTTAATATGCCATGAATGTTTTGTAATAAGGCCATTATAATGCATTCAGCTTTTTTTGTTTTTGTTTTAAGTTTATTTTGATTTTTTGGTTATGTTTTGATTAATAGGCCATTATAACTTAATTTATGCGTTTTAAATTTTTATTATGATCTGAACAACATCGAACAAGACGATTTAACATTTTTCTTAAAACAACATTAATTGTTTTGAAACCCAAACACCTACAGTTTTCAAGTTAATAATAATAAACTCTAAAATCGACATTTCTTTTAACTTGTAACTTTTGAAATATGAAAATATCGTTTTAGTACAAAGCTAAACTACAACACGATTTTAGCTTGAGAACAATCCAAATTCATATTCTTCAAAACCATCAAGATTTTCAAAATGTCATTCCGAAACTTAACTACGTTTTACTCAAGGAGCATGCTAGATTCGGTCAGGGCTTATGGGCCGAGTTTTGGGTGTTTCAAATTTGGTATCAGAGCCCGATTCAAAACTCAGCTTTGAGGGTTTTTGGGCCAAAACGTTTTTCCTTATTTTGAAGTTGGGTTTTTCTAAAGATTGAACAGGTTTTTTGGCATGGCTTTGAGTCTCCTACCAAGTCCACCAGGTAAGTACCCCTAAGCATTGTGTGATTTGTATGTGGGTATTATGGGGACGTAGACTAGTAGACTAGGAGCTAATGAACCCTAGGATTAGCTTACTCCAACATAGAATTACTAAAATTTAAAGTCTAACAAAACAAACCTGTGAGTGAGTCCCTGAGTTAAGGGTGTGGCAACCGTTGTGATCATGTCTAGGATTAGATTCAGGGGGAGCTTGGTATTTAAGCAGTCCTAGTGACTCACCTCCTCCCCGCTCGAATCCTACCTGGTGCGTAGTGACGGTTCACTCTAACTAAGAGGACTTAATCACAGGCTAAATTCAATAATTAAAACCCGAAAGGGACCAGTCATCTTGTTTTGTACAACCTTAAAATTAAACTTTGGTTTCAAAATTACCAAAGTACCCTTGATTCGAAAAATAACCAAAATACCCCTGATTTGCAAGTTGACCAAATTACCCCTAACTTGAAAAAAATTTCCAAAATACCCACAATATGGAAAGTTGCCAAAGTACCCTCGAATTGAAAATTACCAAAATACCCTTATTTTGTAAAACCACCTGGAACCATATTTTGCAAAATTGCCGAAATACCCCTGGTTTGTAAAATTACGAAAATACCCTCAGTTTATAAAATTACCATATTACCCTTGAATCTTCCTATCAAAATATTCCTATTTTGAAAAAATACCCAGAAACCTCTATTTTACGAAATTTCAAAATACCTTGATTTGGAAAAATTATGAAAATACCCCTGTAGGATAAAATTACAAAAATACCCTTGGGTAGTGGAAAACCACAACAATGACAACCACAACACTTTGCTTAATGAACGCAAATTCATGAATGTTGATGATTGAATGAATGAACTTGAGATTGTAGTGTGTGTATGAATTTGAAAGAACTACTTTTTAGAACTATTAAACATAAGACTGTTCGCGATAAATCAGTGGAAAGAAATAATGATTCATAAAATTTTTAACCAGATAAACGCAACTCGGAAGAATAAGTTCTAGAGGATGTGGTCGTAATGTGCGTGGTCATGGTAGAGGCCGAATGACCGTATTGGAACCCGTTAGGTCTGGTCAAGGGTCCGAGAATGAAATGCCACCACCACCAACTGCTGGTGTTGAATATCAGGATCAGACGGGGGATGATGCAGTATCACAAGCGATGCTACATGTTCTTGAAAGGGTGGTTAGAGTAGGGGGAGGTATGGGAGCTCGAAAATCTATACCCGAGTGACTCGAGCTAACAGAGATGAGGTGTTTCGAGGTATATCTAGTGTGGCGCCCAATACGGCTGAGTATTGGTTGGAGGCGACGGAGCGAATTATGGACGATTTGAACTTGACTACTTAGGAGAAACTGAAAGGGGTGGTGTCACTTCTCCGCGATGAGTCATACCAATGGTGGCTTCACGGTTCGAGATGGTGCTGCCGCGGATGATCTTACTTGGGAGTATTTTAAGGCGGCGTATCAAAAGAAGTATATTAGAACTAGCTATATTGATGCATAGAGGAAGGCGTTTCTGAGGCTGGTTTAGGGGAATAAGTCTGTAACGGAGTACAAAGTAGAATTCTTAAGGTTGAATAGATATGCTCGAGGTATTGTGGCTGCGGAGCATGAACGATGTGTCCGGTTTGAGGACGGACTGAGGGATGACCTGAGATTGTTGATTGCTCCACGGCAAGAGCGGGAGTTTACTGTGTTGGTAGAGAAGGCTAAGGTTGTTGAAGGGGCTAAGGAATCTGTAAGGCAAAATGTGGACAGAATAGACAAAAGAGAGGTTTTGGATCATCAGGGTCATCTGGGAATCTTCAAAAGAGACCTAGAGTTGATAGGTCGCGAGGTCAGCAGGTTGTTACGGGAGGACAGTACCGTACTTGTGCTCAGTGTGGAAAGATGCACCTGAGAGAGTGTTGGAAGAAGACAGGAGGATGTTTTAAGTGTGGGTCCAAGGATCACATGATTAGAGACTGTCCTTTAAAAACAGACGGGAGCCGACCAGCAAGTTAGGGTCTTAATCAGGCTGGAAGAGGTAGACAGCAGCCACCGTGGGGTCGTGGTCCGGCTGGCAGAGGTAATGGTTCTGGAAGAGGTCGAGGAACATCGGGCAGAGGTGTTGGTAACACGGAGGCGAGACAGCCGGGCCTAGTGTATGCAATTCGTCGGATGGAGGAGGGTGACGCACTTGATGTCATAACGGGTATGTTCCTTATTTCTGGATTACCCTTTATTACGTTGATAGATATTGGGTCAACTCATTCATACATTGCTAGTAAGGTGTCTGAAACTCTGCATGTGAACTCCGAAACTGTACCTAGGAAGATAACTGTACTTAGTCCTTTAGGGCAATCAGTAGTATTAGATAAACTCTTTAGGGGATTACCTTTGGAAGTTTAGGGGGCGCAGATTTCGGTGACTTAATGGAGTTGCCATTTGAGGAATTTGATCTAATCTTAGGCATGGACTGGTTAGTGAAGTACCATGCGAATGTGGATTGTGCTGCTAAGCGCATGTCGTTAAGAACTTTTGACGACAAAGAGGTTGTGGTAATGGGCGAGAGACGGAATTGCTTGTCAAATGTAGTATCTGCCCTTAAGACAGAGAAGATGGTGAGAAAAGGGTGTGTAGCTTTTCTGATGTTGATCAGTGCCTTAGAGGCTAAGGAAGTAGGTATGTAAGAGGAGTCGAACAAGAAGAGAATTTGTGGATGTCTTTAGGAGGCTGCTAGGTTACCCCCGACAGGAAGTGGAGTTCGAATTGATTTATCGCCAAGATGCGACTCTTGTGTCAATTGCTCCGTACCGAATGGCACCAAAGGAGTTAGTAGAGCTTAAAGCCCAGATCCAAGAGTTACTCGATCGTGGGTTTATTCGACCTAGTGTGTCTCCATGGGGAGCACCCGTCCTACTCGTAAAGAAGAAGGATAGGACTATGCGCATGTGCATAGATTACCAGCAGTTGAATAAGCTGACCATCAAGAACAAGTATCCATTGCCAAGAATAGATGACTTGTTCGATCAGCTTAAGGGGACCGCAGTATTTTCGAAGGTAGATCTAAGGTCAGGATATCATCAGCTTAAGGTGAAGGAGGCAGATATCCATAAGACAGCTTTCCAGACTAGATATGGGCATTATGAGTTCTTGGTAATGCCATTCGGATTGACAAACACCCAGCCGTGTTCATGGATATGATGAACCGGGTTTTCTAACCCTACCTGGATCGGTTCGTCGTTGTGTTCATAGATGATATCCTAATGTATTCCAAGTCTGAAGAAGAACATGATGAGCATCTTCGGGTTGTGTTGCAAGTGTTAAGGGAAAAGAAGCTATATGCCAAGTTCAGCAAGTGCAAATTTTGGCTGAAGGAAGTTACGTTCTTAGGGCATGTGGTGTCTACCGAAGGAATAAGGGTGGATCCTCGGAAGATTGAGGCAGTATTAGATTGGAAACCACCTAAGTCTATGGCTAAGGTCCATAGTTTCTTGGGGTTAGCAGGCTATTACAGGAGATTTGTCGAAGGGTTTTCGACAATAGCGGCACCTTTGACGAAGTTGTTAAGAAAAGAGGTATCTTTCGTATGGGCGGATAAGCAGCAGGAGAGTTTTGAGAAGCTTAAGAAAGTATTGACAGAGGCTCCGATTTTGATTCAGCCAGAAGCAGGGAAAGACTTTGTTGTGTATTGTGATGCTTCCAATACAGGATTGAGATGTGTCCTTATGCAAGACGGGAAAGTGGTCGCTTATGCGTTCGGCATTTGAGGCCACATGAGGTTAACTATCCGACGCATGATCTGGAATTGGCGGCGATTGTATTCGCTCTTAAAGTGTGGAGGCACTATTTGTTTGGAGAAAGGTCGGTGATCTACACGGACCACAAGAGTCTGAAGTATTTGTTGACCTAGAAGGAGCTGGATCTGAGACAGCGAAGGTGGGTGGAGTTGTTGAAAGATTACGATTGCTCAATAGAGTATCATCCGGGCAAGGCGAATGTTGTGGCAGATGCCCTAAGTCAAAAAGTAGTGTCGGAGTTAAGGGCGATGTTTGCACATTTGAGCCTTTATGATGATGGAAGTTTGCTAGCAGAATTGCAAGTGAAGCTGATGTGGTTAGGTCAGGTAAAGGAGAAACAATTGGTAGATGGTGAACTAAGTGCTAAGCTGCTACAAGTACAGAATGGGGTGTTGGAAGACTATGGTGTAAACGGTGATGGAGTACTGTGTTTCCGGGGCAAGGTCTGTATGCCGAAGGATGAGCGATTAAGGCAAAAAATTCTTCAGAAATCGCATAGTAGCCCTTATGCTATGCATCCTGGAGGAAGTAAGTTTTATAGGGATCTACGGGATCAGTTTTAGTGGCCTGGTCTTAAACAGGAAGTTACAGAATTTGTAGGGAAATGCTTAACGTGTCAGCAAGTCAAGGCTGAACACTAAGTACCGTCAGGATTACTTTAGTCGATAAAGATTCCGCAATGGAAGTGGGAGAGAATTACCATGGACTTCGTTAGTGGGCTTCCCTTTACGCCTACTAAGAAGGACTCGGTATGGGTGATAGTAGATCGATTGACCAAGTCTGCATATTTCATACCAGTGCAGAGTTGACTATTCTCTACAGAAATTGGCAAAGTTGTATGTGGCAGAAATCGTGAGGCTGCACGAAGTGCTGGTGTCGATCATCTCGGATAGGGATCCGAGGTTTACATCTCGATTTTGGAAAGCATTACATCAAGCTTTGGGCACCAGGTTGGACTTGATCGGTATTCCATCCACAATGACGGCCAATCTGGCGCAGTAATTCAAGTGCTGGAGGATATGTTGAGAGGTTGCATGATAGACTTCAGAGGGAGTTGGGAGGAGTTCCTGCCTTTAACAGAATTTGCGTACAATAACAGTTATCAAACAAGTATTCGGATAGCACTGTACGAAGCGCTATATGGACGGAAGTGTCGCACTCCTACATGTTGGACAGAACTAGGGGAACGTCAAGTTTTGGGTCCAGAGATTGTGGTAGAATCGGAAGAAAAGGTTAGAGTGATTCGGGCATGGTTGAAGGAGGCATCTGATAGACAAAAGTCATATGCAGATCTTAAGCGAAAGGAGATAGAGTTTGTTGTGGGAGATCGGGTGTTTTTCAAAGTTTCGCCATGGAAGAAGGTGATGAGATTTGGTCGCAAGGGAAAGTTAAGTCCTAGGTTTATAGGACCTTATCGGATTCTGAAGTGGGTTGGACCAGTAGCGTATCAGTTAGAATTGCCTTCGGAGTTGAAGCAGATGCACGATGTGTTTCACGTTTCGATGCTCCATTGTTATCGATCAGATCCATCTCATATAATATCGGTTGAGGAGGTGGAGCTGAGACCAGATTTGTCCTATGAGGAAGAGCCGATTTAGATTCTAGAACGGGATGTGAAGGTGCTTCGAAGAAAATCAGTCCCTCTAGTCAAAGTGTTATGGCGTAACCATGGATCGGAGGAAGCTTCGTGGGAGTCAGAGGAAACAATGCGACAGCAATACCCTTACTTATTTTAACTAGGTAATTTCGAGGTCGAAATTATTTTAAGAGGGGTAGAACTGTAATATCTGGGATTTAGGGGTTATGCATTTTCACTTAAATGTATGTGGTAGCATGCTTGTCTATGATTTGAATGTGTTTTGGGGGCTTCAGGAACCTTGGGATGTAGGTAGGAGCCTTAGAGGTTATTGGATTTTTTTTAAGCCTAAAAAGGGGAACTAAGGGAGCTACGCCTTAAGGAGTTTATTGTGTGGCTTAGGACACACAAATTAAGCTGGTAAGGTGGCAAGGAGGTGCCACTTAGGGCCTTGTAAGGTGACGCCACAGGGAGTGTAAAGGGGCCTAGGTTCGAGCAGCAAGGGAAGCATTTTGGAGTTTTATTTTGCAGCAAGGAGAGGCAGTGTTGGACGGCATAAGGACACTTCATAGATGAAGTGTAGATTGGGTCAAAAGCTTAGAGATTCGGCTAAGTAGGAGTGAAAAGCGGGATTGGGTGGAGAGAGGAAGAGTTGGCCGGTAGTAGGACTTTGGGGAGGGGTTTATTCGGTCATGTGTAGGGGAGTAGTGCCAAAATTTCTGAATTTCTTTTTACTCATCTCCCTCCTTTCTCTTTTATTTTTGCTAAGGCCAAAACTCCTCTATCATCCTTCTCCACCATTGCCGAAATTCTTAAAGTCCCAAACATCTTTTTTTCTTTCTTCTCCATTCCATATTTTACTTTCCATAGCCGATTTCATCTTACTCCTTATTGGAATCGATTCTTTTTCTGTTACTTTCTCAAAGACAATCAACACTCTGTTGTGGCCGAATCTCTCTGTATTCCAAGCAAAGGTGTTCAATCGATTTCGGTAAGGGATAACAATTAGTTGAGTTCTTTTCTTTTTCTTTTGTTTAGCCAAAAGTCAAAGACTCTAATTCCTATTTTTTTCTTTTGGCCGAACCATAAAGGAGATCTCTCGGGATTCTTATAGCCGACAGTTGGAAGGTGATCTTTTCGGGATTTAAGATCCAAGGTAAGTAAGGCATACCATTCGGCCAAGGGCCACTTTTATTTGTTCTAAGGCTATGCCGATTCTAACTATGGTGTTTTAGAGGATTTTCGACAGATCTTCGAGTTTTGGCTAAGCAATCTAGGTAAGGGCTCTAGTTTCTCAGATCTATTCCTTATTCGTTCAAAAGCCGAAAACTAACCGGTTGAGTGTACTAGTGCTTAGCCGATTGCAAGGGGGGATTATCACGAAGTTTGGGATTTGGTTGGTAACCAAAATCGGTAGTAAGGTAAGGATTTTGGTTGCGTTAACCCTTCAGAATTTGCTGTATAGCCGAATGGCCTCTTTGCTAATGTTCTTAGTGTTGGCCGAATGTAGGAAACGGGATCTAGTGTGTTAGATCAGGATTTTCAGGATTTCGATTAGATCTATGAATAGTCAGGTGTGTAACCCTACACTAAAATTCCTAATAGAATAATAATAATGTTAAGCATGTGTTAATGAAGTGATGAATAAACATGGCTAAGGGTAGCATTTAATGGTACAATGAATTCAGGTATGTACCCCTTAATACTCGTTAATATTGTTTAATAACATTGAAGTGAAAATATGTGAAAATTCGTGATGATTTTTGGGGTAAGGTAAATTGCATGATAAATGTATGTTTTGAATGTTGCATGGGCATATGGGTGATTATGTTGAAGGGGAAGTGATCTGGTGGTTTCTACCACATTATCTGGTGACTTATGTCACATATTATGAATCTGGTGACTCTGTCACATTATCTGGTGGCTATGCCACAATTATAAGGGCGACGTGCAGTCGACTGCCTTCGATGGTGTGTAGCGGATGGAGGGTCAATTAGTAATCCCCATGGTGTGATCGGTAGGTACGGGTGATGTGTAGAGGCTGGATATAGGTGGTTTGGGTTGCATCATTATTTACAATTATTTTATGTGATATAATATGCCTTGAATGTTTTGGGAGTCTGTGATGGCTGTTACACACTGAGTCTGTTGACTCACCCTTCGTGGGCTAACATTTTGCAGATGGCACTCAGTAAATGGATCGGGTCGGCATGAACTTAAAGGTGGCCATGCACAGCTCAGTTTTTTTCGGTTTTTGTTTTTAAGTTTATTTTGATTTATTTCAGGTTGTGTTTTGATGTAATAAGGCCATTATAACTTAACTGTTTTATTTATACATTTTAAATTTTTATTATGATACGAACAACATCGAACAAGACGATTTAACATTTTTCTTAAAACAACATTAATTGTTTTGAAACCCAAACACCTACGGTTTTCAAGTTAATAATAATAAACTCTAAAATCCGGCATTTCTTTTAACTTATATGTTTTGAAATATGAAAATATCGTTTTAGTACAAAGCTAAACTACAACACGGTTTTAACTTGAGAACAATCCAAATTCATATTCTTCAAAACCATCAAGATTTTTAAAATGTCATTCCAAAACTTAACTACGTTTTACTCAAGGAGCATGCCAGATCCGGTCAGGTCTTGTGGGCCGGGTTTGGGGTGTTTCATTACCTGAAAGGGGAAAGGCCAAGGTGAAAACCCGCAAGGGGCGCCTTGAGATCAAATTAAAAAAAAAAAAGAGGAGAGGCCAAGGCGAAAATCTGCAAAGGGCGCTTTGAGACCAAAGGGGTTTTGAGCCGAAAACCCAAAAAGGGCGGCTCAAATTTTGATCAAAGATAGGGCATGTGGTAGTCTTGCTATGCCTGAATTAACAATGAGGAAGTATGCTACGTCTTGGGGCATTGACAAAGTACTTCGGATCCTTTAAACACGTATTGAGGTCAAAATGGTACTAAAAAAGTTTGTACAGAGAAGCTCAGGCTACGATATCTGGGGCACCTAGCTTCTATCTTACCCATTTTGAATTTGCTATCTTTGATTACTTTATTCTTTTCAAGATACACCCCAATCAATTTTCTTTTACGGCCCTGGCTATCTTTGATTACTTTATTTTTTTTAAGATACACCCCAATCAATTTTCTTTTATTGCATTGGTTATCATTGATTAACTTATTTGTTTCGAGCTATGCTCCTGATTAATTTCTTTCTCGTCCATTGTTGTGATCTTTTTCAAGCATTTTATATTGAAATAATGATTAATGGACTAATAATACTTTCATAAAAGGAGTTTAGCATATTACTCTGGAAGCTTCTAAATAATATGAGAAATCTGAAATAGGCCTATTGTTTAGAACTCACCAAGCTTAAGGGTTAGAAATATTTGAGCCCAAAGTGAGTTTATCTCTTCAGATTTTCTGCCAAGGACATTGGTTGATCAAAAGACTAGATATTGCATTGGTGATACAAATTCGATAGAAAATAAGCAATGACAACCCAAACGTAGAAGGAATCATTCTCGAAAAGAAAAATGACATTCTGCATCCATGCGAGTATTATGCATACACATCTGGTAGGGTCACTAGGGAGTGATCAATGGATGGAACAAGTTATAGATCTTATACCCCAAAGTTGAATGGGATGAATTGAAAAAGAAACAAGTCTTATACCTTTGAATTGCAGTGGGAACGGATCGAAAAAGTTTCAAATCCTATAATCCTGAACCGTAGTGAGATGGTTTGAAAATGGTATAAACCTCATGTCCCTGAGGTTAAAGATACTAGTCCGGCATCCCTAAGTTTACAGCGGAGCAGACTGAAGATAGTAGATCTTGTCTTCTTGAGTTTGCAGTGAAGCAGATTGAAAACATCAGTCTGGCCTCCCGAGTTTGCATTAGAGAAGACTAAAGATAGTAGATATTGTTTTCCTGAAGTTATAGCAAAGCAGATCGAAGATATCAGCATTGTCTCTTTGAATTTGTAGTGAAGTAGACTAAAAGATAGTAGATCTTGCCTTCTTGAGGTTGCCGTGAAGCAGATCGAAGACACCAATCTTGTCTACCTGAGTTTGCAGTGTAGCAGACTAAAAATAGCAGATTTGGCCTTCCTGAGGTTGTAGTGAAGCAGATCGAAGACACCAGTCTTGTTTCCTTGAGTTTACAGTAGAGTAGATTAAAGATAGCAAATCTGGCCTTCCTGGGGTTGAGGTGAAGCAGATCAAAGACATCAGCCTGGCCTCCCTGAGTTTGCAGTGGAACAGACTAAAGACTGCAGATCTTGTCCTCCTAAAATTGCAGCGAAACTGATCGAAGACACTAGCCTTGCCTCTCTGAAGTGGTAGTGGAGTAGATCAAAGAAAGCAAATCCTATGGCAAATCTTATTTTCCTGAAGTTGCAGTGAAGTAGATTGAAGTCGTCGGACTTATTTCCCTAAAAGAGTAGTAGAACAGATAGTCCAATACTTCTGAAGTTGCAATAGTTGCAGAGAAGTAAAGTTAAGTTGAAATTTCAATACCCCTGAAGTTGCAGTTGGGTTGGAAGCCATTTGGAGAAGACGAAGACCAAGAAGTCAACACTCGACAAGACTAGGCAAAATTGGTCCTTTTATAATCTTTGCTCCATTCTCGTTACATGACAATGAGCAAAGAGGAGCATCTGTAATAGGTTAATTTAGCCCAGGCCCATACAAAAAATAACAAACCCAAAATAATAAAATAAAGTCCAAGTCCAGTCCAAAATATCTTTTGGCCCGATCAGAATGGCCCATTACTTAAAAAGATTGAAGGTCTATCTACAAGCTTGACGTATATGGAAACATAATCTTCAAGGATATGCCATCTTAGATATGATATGCAAATCTTAGATATGATATGCAATCCTAGAAGATATGATATGCAATCTTAGAAGATATGATTTTGTAATCTTAGAGATTTAATTTGTAGATACCTTTTAATCTTAGCCGTTGATGTAATTTATCTATACCGTTAGATTTGGGGAGGCTCAACTATAAATAGAGGTCTCTCCCTTCATTGTAAAAGGGACTTGAGTTTAGAGTAATAAAAATTCTTGAGAGCATTCACTCAATTTTCTCTCTCTTTTGCGTTCTTATTTTTTGTGGCTTGTTCTTATTTTATTCTTCGCTCATCTTCGTTTCTTTTTTAGTTGCTTCCGTTCAAGTTAGATTTTAGTGGAAGAATTTCGTTGAATCCTCATATTGCGGGAGTTAGGTTGACTTATGCGTTTTTTTAAATTTTTTTATTTATCTATTTAATTGCTTAATTATTATTCATTCATTTATTTTAATTATTTTAAACTTGTTTTTCTTTTTTTCTTTTCCCTATTTAAGTTAAATTGTTTTATCATATATATTATTATTTTTATTTGTTATATATTATATATATTATATTATTTAACTTTAATCATATTATGTATTATTTGAAAATTAGTATGTTGTACATCATCTAAATTGTTTTATTATTAAGGCAAAATTTTTCATATATTGTTTATTTAAAATATATATTATCTATTTTTAAATGGTATATTATATATTTATTATAAGTTATCCCTTATACATTTTTATTCAAAGTTTTTATATTATTTATTTAAAATATATATTTATTTTATTATGTATTTATTAACTATTTTAGATTTTTCCATATCGTTTTTTATTTTTTTATTCTATTTTTAAAAAAATTGTTATAATATCCCTTTATTGTTTTGCATATATCATTTATCTTATATTTTTATTTTACTTTTATATTTGATCTCATATGTAAAGTTTAGTATTCATTTCTTAGTTTTTTTTTTATCTTTCGCATAGATCTTTTGAATTATTATTATGTACTTTATATCTTTTATTTGTTATTCACGTTCTTTTATTTGTTTATTATTCTTATGTTTGCTTTAGCATGGTCATTTTATTACTTGTATCATTTGCTATTTTATGTTATTCTTTCTCTTAATTGCCTATATTAGTATTAAATGTTATTATATCATGTAATTGTAGTATATTGCTTTGGTATTTGTATTTTGTAATGTATTAATGATACATTTTACTCAAATCATTGTTTTAAAATATATCTCATTTAATTGTCACTTTTTATCCAAAACTTTATTTCTTAAAATAAGGCAATATTTGACATTTGGAGTTTTGAGAGAATCGTGCCCTAACTTATTGGGCTTCGATTTTTCTCATTAAGTCTAAATGATCAAATACCCTTTTTGAAATTAAAATATATTATTTTCAAATAAAAAAACTCATCTTTGTGAATTTAAGATGTTGTGTCCTAACTTATTGGATGTGACATTTTGATATTTTGAGATAGGGATTTCAAAAAAAAAAAAAAACAAAACAAAATAAAAGATATTTGGTGTTTGGGAAATTCGAAAGGTCGTGCTCTAACTTACTGAGATTCAACTTTTCTTTTATCCAAATAATTGAATGTCTTTTTAAAGGTTATAAGTTTTGAAAAATCAAAAGGGTCATATTTTAAAATCTTCTCAAATTTTCAACATTAAGATATTAATTAATCAATTAGGTACCAATTTTGGGCGTTACGAGAGTGCTAATCCTTCCTCGTGCGTAACCGACTCCCGAACCCGTTTTCTCGAATTTTGTACACCAAAATCATTGTTTTAATAAATAAAAATGTTCTTAATTAAAATGATCAATTTTAAGGTGACCCGATCACACCTCGAAAAAATATTGGTGGCGACTCCATTTTCGTTTTTAAAGTCGATCCCTACTTTTTCAAAATAAAAAATAGTTTCGACAAGTGGAAAAGAAGTGAAGAGCATGAATCATATAATAGGAAGGCAAGTTGTTGTAGTGCTATTCATAACTCTTGCCAAGACAGAGTTATATGGTTGTTAGCTTACTGCAAGGGGAAATCATTTAAGCCTAGTTGGCCTAGTTGTTCTTAAACTTACATGAAATGGTTTGTTCATATGTTGTTGTAGGAAAGGAACAACAACTTGCATGGCACAAGGCTAAGGCAAATTCCATGTCAAGGGATTAAACAAGGCCTGTCCCCCCTCTCCAAAAAAAAAAAAAAAAAAAGGTAAATTTATCTTCTAGATCGTTTAAAATTTAAGACATTATAGGTTAGTATAATGGTAAATATGCACCTTACCCTCAAAATGGCATAATGATTTATTCGACCCTCCAACTTAAAAAAAAAATATTTTAGCCCTCATTTAATTTTTTACTTCTTTTAGCCTTTAAACTTGTAATGTTTATCAAATCACTTCAAAATAGATAGAAAAGTTAATGCATGTTAACTTTATTGATGCGGCATACATGTGGATGTCACATCAACAATTAATTAATTTTAAAATTTAAAATTCAAAAGATTATGAAACTTTTTTAAAAGTAAAATTCAAAAATTATTAAAATTTATAAAATATTTTTCTAATATATTATAATTTGCAAAAAAATGCTAATATGGCATAAATATGGATGTCACATCAATAAAATTAACAAACATTAACTTTTCTATCTATTTTAAGGTAATTTGATAAATATTGTAAGTTTAAAGATTAAAAGAGTCAAAAATAAATAGAAAACTAAAATAATTTCTTTTATAAAATAAAAAATTAAATAAATTATTATGTCAAAAATTAGTTCTTTTAACTCCTCCTAAAACAATATTCTAGCTTTGCTCCTCTAATCCTCTTCCATGTTTATTTTAGCAACTAAAAAATATGGTTAAAGATAGATTAATTGATACTAAAGTTGTTGCGAACCACTACGTAGAGAATGGGGTTTACATGTAAATAGGGAACAAGAGTAGTTGTTAGTTTCAACTGGTCATTTTCATAGGCAGTAAAATATTGCCCTTTTTATTTTTTACCTTTTGATGAAAAAGAATATTGAAGGAAAAATCTCAGTGGATTGGAATCTCTAATTAATAGGACCCACCCAAACCAAAACCAAAAAATAAAACAACCACCGCCTACCCACCGTCTCCAAAGCAGCGCTCGGTTTTTCATCAACTTGCTGGTAGTAATGGGTCCTCCGACCAAGGAGTAGGACTACTCCGTACAATATCCCACTCTTCTACCATTGGTGGAATTGGATGTATAAATAATGAATTTGGGGGAAAAAATCATCAATTGAGATCTATACATGATCATGAGTTTTTGTTTCCTTTCTTTTAATTAGTATATATATGCATATAAAATCCATATGTTGTATCATATATAAAAAGAAGTACAAGTAATTGATTAAAAGATATAAATACTGTCTAGATCTGGATGGTATTAATATTGGTATTAATTGTTTCGGTTTTGCATTATTAAGTAATGATTAGACTGCATGAACAATCTGGAAAGGAGACAAGGGGGAGATGAGAGGAGAAAATGTCAATGTTGGATGGAAATTAATTTATTATTATTTTTATGGTAACTAGGCTGGAGAGATGGGTTTGGGAGGATACTAATTAAAGGACTTAAAAGGTGAACAACCTAGTTAATAAAGACAAACTAAAGTCTAATGTCACGTGACTAGATCTTTTGTCTTGCAATTCGTGTAGTATTAGGTGATTTGTTCGTCTAAACTCGTCGAAGTCAGCCTTTACTCGGGTGAGGATTTCTTAAGAACTCCTCTAAGGCTCCGTTCTTCATTTCATCACAGATGGACTTTTGGATCCAAAAGTCCTTTTCACTGAAAAGGAATGAAGAACAAAGGCCAGTGGGGGAAAAATTTCAACGTAGAGAAGTACTTTTTCAAAGATGGAGAAGCCAAAAATTTTAGCTTTTTCTCTCTGTAAAAGGACTTTTGCTGGTGGTCTTACATTTTATCCTTCTTATTTCTTCTCCAAATAGACAATGCACTCCTCTTTTTTTCCTTTTTCTTGTCTCGAACTTTACTTCTCTTCTCGGTTTGTTTATTGGTCGCCACCAGGATCAAAAGCTGAAGCTTCTCGCTTTTAGCATGACCATGGTGCTTCCTCTTGCTTTTGTTTGGTTTGGTTTCCTTCATCTTTTGAGCTTATTTATGATCTGATTATTTATGTTTTTCCTACAAAGTGCTTGTAAAATTGAAATAATCAAGTTTGTATGAGAACATTTGGGTTGGGGAGAAGAGGATTTAGGGTTTGGGATTTTTTTCCGTAAATTTATTGGTGAAGGTATGATAGTTTTATTTTTCTTTTATATGTTTATATTCAAGAAATGATCACTAAAGTTGTAGATTTAGCCGTAAATCTAAAATTGGCCTTGAATTAATGACCTCAACCTTGGTTTTCCTCAAAACCCATATATAAAATATGTGATGAGATTCTTTGAATAAGGTTTAATTCTTTTCCTTGGCGATCTTGTGTCTTAATTGTCGTCGATGAAGTGTTTGTGAAATGATCGCTATAAATTTATTGCTTTCCTAGACTAACTGTGGATTGTTGTTTGAAGTGAACATACCTAAGACCAAGAAGACTCATGCAAGAGCAATGAGTGCAAGAAACACACTTTGCACAAGGTCATACAAGATAAGAAGGGCAAGGATAGTTTGGTCATTGGGGAAGCATCGTTACAACCGAAACAATCTGTTACGGTGGTCAGACCAAACCGGTGTTCCACAAGAAGGTAATATTTTGTGTCACTTTTATCCCATGGATGGATATATATTTCATGTTTATTGTTGCTTGAGATTCTCCAATCTTTCTATATGTATATATGTATAAATTTGTGTACCATTTGAACAGTCAAAGACCACCAAGAAAATTGTGCTAAGGGTGCAATGCCAAGGTTGCAAGCACATTTCACAACATCCGATCAAGGTCGGTGCACCTGAAACCCCTTTCGTATTTCTGTGTTCTCGTTTTCCCATGTTTGATGAGCTAATTTTCGGTTGTTTGTTACCCGTTTTTGCAGAGGTGCAAGCACTTTGAGATTGGTGGAGACAAGAAGGGGAAAGGAACATCTCTGTTTTAAACGTGTTATTCATGGTATCTTGTTATGTTTGCTTTACTTTATATGGAGTAGTTTGAACTTACAAGACTGTAATGAAATTTTGTTAAATTTGTTTAGTTTCTTCTGATGATGTTTGTAGTTTTCTAACTGTTAGCAAATGTTTCTTTGTCAATTTTGAATTCAATTTGTTTTATTAACTCTTGTTAATAATCTCCACGTGTTTTTCTCTCGAAAAGAGGAAACCAAAGACCAAGTCATGCAATTGAAATGAATTAAAAGAAGAGAAGAAAACAAAACAAAAAAAAGTTCGAAATTTTACTTTACATTTAAGTGATTGTTTTTCTACCCTTTGCTAAAGGTTTGATTTATGTTTTAATTTTAGAGAATTTTAAACTTTTGCTGGAATTTTATTGCTTGGTTTAAAATTCATTTTTGTTAATCGAGTAATGTTCAGGAAGGTTAATATATTACTTGGCACTTGGTTAATTTGGTTTCAATGTTAAATTTAGTATTCTAGTTCTTTTAATTTGATATTTGAATTGTTTTTCTTCACAATTAATTAGTTTTAACATTTTAATTTTAACACTAGAATATTTCTTGATGCAATTCGAGATTCAAAATACAAATTTTCGCACCCACCAAAATACAAATCCAAAATGCAATTCGAGTTTTACAAATGTGTTAAAAGCATTAAAATTAAAAAAATAATTTTTAAAATAATACAATTGTGTCAATATCTAATTACAAATATTTAATTATTATATTTAAATATTTAAATATTTAAATATTATTTATATATTCTAATTAAATTTAATAAATAATTAATATTAATTACTTAGAAATATTTAAAATTCATATTATTTATTAAAATATTAACAATAAATTATAATAAATTATTTTTATATTTTTGTTAAAATATCATAATATTAATTAATTTAAACATTATTTAAATACATATTTATTACTTTATAATATCATGTCTAAAATAGACATTTTACTCCTCAAAAGCACTTTTGACAAGAATACCAAACACTTAAATTTTTCAAAAGACTTCTTAAAAGACTTTCAAAAGACTTCAAAAGCACTTCTCAAAACACTTCGAAAAGACTTAAAATCACTTCAAAAGATTACCAAACTAATTCCTAAGGCACCAATTGTAGAGCAGAAACTATTTATGCCAAAAGAAGCACCAAAAGAACAACAGAAAAGGACACAAACAAAATGTTTGAGTAAATATTCTCTACTCTCTTATTCGCAAAAAAAGATTGAAACAATGAATGGAGTGAATACAAATGAGGGGGAGGCTCTCTATTTATAGTTGAGCTCCCCCACAACCGACGGTCAATATACATTTAAATCGATGGACGAGATTAACCATATTCCATGATTTAAGGGATTTACAAGATATACCATATCAAATCCTATCTAATCTTTATAAGATATGATTCTCTTTATCTTCTAATATTAGTTACCATATCAGCCTAAGTTGTCATATCTTTGCTATCAGGCCAACCAAGTTTCAATCTATTAGGCTTTCTAGCAGTTCCTTGAATTGGGCCAGTTCTCGTGGGCCAAATGATTTCTCATCTAAACAATAGACCTCGGGCTTTGAACTCTAACCCGTGACAGTAGGACGAGATGAGAAGGAATAAATCAAGGCATTTATGGTACTTCTAATGTAGTTGTTGGATGGGATCAGCCTTGATCTGTCTTGTATTCAACGTTCAATGTCTATCTATCCATCTCCTTCCAGATGTACCAATCCTTGCATTTTGATTAACCTAGCTAGCTAGTTGCATCAATATACAGATAAGGTTCTTATAATCATTTATTTTTATTTTTAGAAAGAGGGCGAGGGCATCCTATAGGCTATATGCTGATGCTGGTGTTGAAGTTGAACTGCATGGCACCAAGTATAGACGGTCCACAATCACGTGAACCCCCCTTCAACTTGTTTTGTTGGGTCCCACCTCACACACATCCCATCCACGCCATGGCCATACTAGACACACTCTTCCTCCTCTATTTTCCTTCACCTTCCTCTTCAAATATCTCCCCCTTACCCTAAACATATTATCAGTTATATTACCCAAACTCCAAAACTATATAATACCTGGCTTCTTACCCTACCTTCCTATCTCTTTTGGGTTGACTCACCAAAACCCTACTTTTTACCATTAAAAATCTATTTTCTCCAAAACTATGAATAATCTTCTCTATTTCTTTTTCTTTCTTAAATGTATTTAACATGTATTACTATTACCCACCCCCTATATATACTAACATCACCACTCAACCCTTCATACAAACCCAACTCAACCCTCTCTTCTCTTCCACCTTTTGAAAGACAAAAATACAAAAACCAACCTTGTTCAACTACTGCATCCTCTGCCTATATCTTTTTCCTGTTTGTACAACCCAAAAGAAAGAAAAAATAAATGGATGGAGGCTGCATAGCCATAGATGAAAGCACAACCAGTGATTCCATGTCCATATCCATATCCTCTCTTTTACCTCCCGTTACCAAATCTCCCGACTCTCTCTGTCGAGTTGGAAGTGGAACCAGCGTGATTGTGGAATCTAAAGCTGAATCTAAAAAGCTTCCTTCTTCCAAGTACAAAGGCGTTGTTCCTCAACCCAATGGTCGATGGGGTGCTCGGATATACGAGAAACACCAGCGTGTCTGGCTTGGAACTTTCAATGAAGAAGATGAGGCCGCCAAAGCCTATGACATAGCGGCTCGAAGGTTTCGGGATCCTGATGCCGTCACTAACTTTAAACACCTCCAAGAAACTGAGGAAGATGGCATCGAAATGGCCTTCCTCAATACACATTCCAAGGCTGAAATCGTTGACATGTTGCGTAAGCAAACTTACAATGATGAGCTTGAGCAGAGTAGATCAAGGAGATGCTATGGCTTCGACGGGAATGGGAAACGTGTGGTAGGAAACGAGGCTGTGTTTGGCTCTTTTGGTGCCGTAGTGAAAGCGCGTGACCAGCTTTTCGAAAAAGCTGTGACCCCAAGCGATGTGGGGAAGTTGAACCGACTAGTTATACCTAAGCAGCATGCGGAGAAGTACTTCCCATTGCAAAGTGGAGGTGCTTCTTCCAAAGGAGTTCTTTTGAACTTGGAAGACGTGACTGGTAAAGTTTGGAGGTTTAGATATTCCTACTGGAATAGTAGCCAAAGTTATGTGCTAACAAAAGGGTGGAGCCGCTTTGTTAAGGAGAAGAACCTTAAAGCCGGTGACATTGTTAGCTTCCAGAGATCAAAAGGAGCCGAGAAGAAGCTTTACATTCACCGGAAGGCAAAATCAGGATTGAAAAACCCGGTTGGGCTCAGGCTATTTGGGGTCAAAATATTTGGAGGCGCTGCAACAGGAAACCTTGGATGTAATAATGGGAAAAAGACTAGAGAAATAGAACTTCTGGCATTAGAATGTAGCAAGAAACAAAGGGCAATAATTAATGCCTTGTAACACTACCTTACTTACCTTTATATCTTTTCGTTTTTGGGAAAATTTGTGACTGTAAAGACGGTGTAGCTGGCTAAGATGGAAGGAAAGGGAGTGAAACATGATGTATATTACAAAGGCAAAAGGCTGAAGAAAGGCGATAGAAAATATCTTTCTACGTTGATTAGTTTACAAACTATACATATGGTAGCTTCATAATTAATTCCGGAGATGGAATGAGAGAGGGAAATTATTTGGTAATTGGTATATATGCAGTATTTCAATGAAAGAACCTTTGTTTGTCCTCAACTATTATGGCTATCTAAGCTAACTGGTCAATTTGGCATATATGACTTGTCCAATAATAGTGATAATAAGATTTTGCAAAAGGTTAAAAGTATCACTACAAAGGAATTGCGTAAACATCGGTATATGCAATTTGTTTGTAGTGTACGATCGAGTAGATGATGATTATAAAGGTTACAAGCATTTAAGGAATCGTTGAAGATCGATGCATGTTGCTAGCTGCAAATCAACAATTAGGTCTTGGATCATGCATAAAGTTTTTGCAAAAGCATGTAGTGGCTGCTTTTTTTAACTTACTTTTCTTTTTTGTCCCATTTAATCATATATATACATATGTATATTCTGAAGTATGAATCAGGGGCCTGAACATCCAGTCTGGTATGTGGAGGTCATTGTAATCTGATTTTCGTCGAGAAACAGAGTTTGAAAACGATGAAAACGGCGCATGATTCTTTTGACGGGGTGATGAAAAATGCAAGGGAACCTAGATTAATACATCAAGATTGAACAGGTTTTCAATCTCCATTCAGTAATGAATGTAAATCATTGGAATACACCGAAGAGAAATCGAATAGATAAGGGATAATGGTAGATTATTCCTTTAATGCAGACGCAGTTTTAATGAGTAGTTGGTTTCATAATAAACTAGTTGTCGGCCCCTGTGAGATCCCGGGATAATAATAATAATAATAATAATAATAATAATAATTATTATTATTATTATTATTATTTATATATTTTTATTACAACTCTTTTTATTTACCAATTGTATTAGTTCGATACAGGAGGTAGTGAATTCGATAGTGCTTAGGCATGTTTTATCCTATTTTTTTAATAGTTGAATAAGAATTATGAGTAGTTTTAAGCATGTACCAAAATAAAAATATTAATATTTAAAATTAAACCAAACATGAATGCAATAAAACAACCCACCATAAAAGTTCAAAATAATTAATAAAAGTAAAATAAATTAATTAAAGTCGTTAAAATTAAATAAAAATAATATATATTGTAACATCTCATACCCGATCCAGGTCATCGAACCCGAGCCATAGGATGTCATTACAGTAAATATAGATCATCACATATAATTCCAACTTTAAATATTCAATTAAACAATAAAAACAATTCATAATATTTATTTCAGTTAGACATGAAATTATTTCATAAATACACAATTAACATTTAAATAGAACATGAGTCACACAATGATAGTCAATTCAAGGCATCATCATCAAATACAACTTTTCTCGAGTCTCATACAAACTTACAATGCCATGATATCAACCTAGAATTTAACTAGGACTTATTTGCAACATTTCCAAAGTTACAGATCAATTAAAGCATAACTAAATTCTCCAAATAATCAATCGTATCATAACATTCAAATATTATAATATGAAAATAAATTCAAGTTTTGATCGAGCTTACAAAAACTCATTAAGACAAAAGGCCCAAGACCATGTTTTACTATTCATCTATCATTTAATGTCGATGAGAGGATATCTGATATGTCACACAACAAACTAAAAATACGAGTAAGGCAAGTGCACCTATCGATAAATAGTATAGCTATGGTGAGTAGAGATATCGTATCCACGAGGACTATAATTATTAGTAATTACTATTTTCCTATTATTTAGCCGACAAATTGGAGTGATTGTTTTAACCTAAGATTTACTAAACTAATCTAACTAAAGAACTCAACAGAGAATGAATCAAAAAAAAAAATTATCGAATAATAACCAATGAGAGAAACAATACACAGGAAAGAATCCACCTAGACTTTATCTATTATTATGAATCCGAATTAAACGATTTATTCACTTGGTATCTTGATCCGTAGAAATCCCTAAATTATACTAATATCTCTTTCGAGAGTAAGAGCAACTGACTTTAGGTTGATTAATTGAAATTTATTTCTAATTAAAACCCCTATTATCACATTAACTCGATCTATAGATTCCCCTATTAGATTTGACTCTAATCTGGTAGATTTATGTCGTCCTATTTCTAGGACTGCATTCAACTCCACTCAATCATGCTAGATCTACTCTTAAACAGGGACTTTTCCTCCACTAAATTAACCATATTAAACATGAATTAATATCTCAGAAATATTAAAACAAGAAATAAGCACACATAATTGAGAACAAGAATCAAGTATTTATCGTATAAAACTATATCAAATAATAAAATTCATCTTAGGTTTCATCTTCCCTAGGTATATAGGGAATTAGTTCATAATTCTGAATAAAAACATCTCAAATTTAGAAAAACCACAAGAAACAAAGAAACTTATAAAACTTCAGAAGAAATTAAAAGAAGGTCTTCAATTTTGATGGAAATCTACTTCGGAGTTGGCTCCAATGGTGTTCTTCGAGTTGCTTTCTTCAAGATTCTCTGATGGCTCCATTCTCTTCTTCTATTCGGTATTTATAGACTTTAAAATGCCTAGAAAGCCTAAAAATTTCCTTTTCTGCGTTTTTGGGAAGCGAGTTGCAACATCTACACGACCTGGCACATGGTCGTGTGTCCAGCCCGTGTGGGAAGGCCCAGGCTGTGTGGCTAGCTCGTGTGGGAAGGCCCAGGCCGTGTGGCTCCTAAAAATAGCTCTATTTGTTCAAATTTTGCTCATTTTTCGCTCCTTTCGCTTCCACTTGCTCTCCTAAGTATAGAAACATGAAATTAAAGGATTAGGAGTATAAGATTCACTAATTTCCATAAATAATCATCCATAAGTGCATTAAGAACATGATTAACATATGTTTCTTTTATCACTTATCAAATATTCCCACACTTAAGTGTTTGCTTGTCCTCAAGCAAAATCCTCAACTCACATTAAAGTTAATATTTCTCAACTTGTAATTCTCATAAATATTGCCTCAAAATAATTCGCAAATAATCATGCACTGATAATTCAACTAAAAGGGCATTAAAGATTCAAACAATCTAAGCCAAAAACTTTTAAACCACGAAAAAAAATGTGTCTCCCATTATTTAAGTAATTTCCTTTAATTCACAATCAACAAGAATTAGCATCCTCACTAAAGATTCACTCAAAGTACTCAAAGTGTTTAAGGTTCAATAAATAAGCACTTAACAGTCGAATAAGAAACGTCATTACCATAAGCTTGCTGAAAATCAATCTGCACCACTATAAAATGATATGATACACCAATTAAAAGGTTTTTAAGAGGTTGTAATGGGGCTTAGGTTAAGGGTGTGGAAAAATGCCAAAAAAGTTGGTTATAATCGAGATCAATTTGATAAATTACTAAACTAGAAAACGTAAACAAATGTTGGATTCAAAACAAGTGCACCAATCAAAATAATTCAAGAATAAAAACAAGCTTCTTCTCAAAATATGAATTTAACTGTTCAAGCTCAATCAACAAAAACTAATTAATAATCAATATTTTTTTTCGATCTTTATTTTAGAACAACAAGAAATAGTTCAAGAAATCAAATAAAAGAGCATAGTTAGGCAACTAACTAAATCAAATCTCGACAAAAAGGGAGTCAATAAAACGGGAAAGAGTCACAACGAAAAAAATGGGTCATAGGTTAAAATTCAAGGGTTAATAAAGAAAATGTGTGTTATGCTCAACGAGGTTCACTAAGGGTTAATTCAAAAGGTAGGCTTTTTATAGGACAAGTGGGTTAAAACCTATATGCCTTTATGATCTTAGTATATCAAATCAAAGGTGTGGTCTTGACATGCATAATTGAAGTAAGTTCTAGAATAACAAATCAAGTTGACACACTCATAACCAATAATAGAATACGCATGAAAAATGTATGCTCTATAGGCTCAAAGTCTCACAAAAAAATCATGGTTTTGATGTCAAACTTGCAAATTTAAAACTTCAAGATAATACATTAATTCAGGGAAGCAACCTAAAAATTTTTAATTTCTAAAAAATAATTTATCATGCTAGATTCTCTCATGTCTTAAAGTTTAAATCAACCAATATACAAATGTCTACAAATTGAACTAAAACAACATCAATAAAAATCCCAAATCGACAAAAATTCACTCTAATAGAAGTATGAGAACAATACTTAAACACAAGAAATAATTCAGGTAATTTCTAAAAATTATATAAATAACTTCCCCACACATAAGATGTACATTGTCCTCAATGTACAAATAGATATAAACATAAAATAAATAGAATATCATAAGAGAAGGAGAAAACTGAAACTGCCCTAAATATAGATGAAATCGTTAGAATAATGAAAACCAAAATTGTAGGTAAATGAAAAGTGTAGTGCATGGTTCCGAGCAAACTAATAAGAAAATAAACACAAATAATGAAGAAGATTAAGAGGTTACAAACTCAAGTAGAAACAAACATAAAAATAAAACATAGTTCAAAAGATAAATAAACTAAATAAGTTTAAGAAAATAAAAATAAAACAACTAAAAAAAAAAGAAAAGTAAAGAATTAAAATTAGTGATCCTCATCATCAGAGACATCAGGATCGTGAGCCGCTGGCGCTGAAGAAGAGATGTGGAGGTGCTGATAGATCTACTACAAGGTCGCATCAATACTATCGAACCGCTCAAAATAGTGCTTGCTTGAAACGAGTGAACCGCTGAGAGAGGTCCCTGAGGGTAGCAACATAAGTAGTAGTACGGTGACTCGGAGGTGGATAATGAGGTGGATCCTCGTGGTGGAAAGGGACATCATTGATAAACCATAATTTACACATATTTTAACCTCATGCTTGGCTTATTTTTGGATGAATTGTCATTAGATTTGATGAATTCGATGCTCTTAATCTCTTAATTTCATGTTTTACACTCAAGAGAGCTTAGGGAGTCAAAAAGAACAAGAAATGGGCCAAAAAGGGACAAAATGGGCCTACCTTAGGAACTCACACGGCATGGGCTATCAGACACGGTCCTGTGTTTTGAGAAAAACTGAGACACGGCCTAGATCAACGTACACAGCCTAACCACACGGTAGTGTGTGGCGAGCAGAGACGAGTACGATCTAATGAGTCGAACACGGGAGTGTTCCTACCATAGCAAAGATGAATTCTATTCGGAATAGGGTACTTGTGGGCCAAGAGAGGTGTTCCAAAGCCTATATAAACACCCTAGGGGGTAACCAAAAAGGGGACGTTGAATGGATGCCGAATAGGAGACGGAAAATACTCCAAGATAGCTGCCGGGAATAGCTTAGGAGAAGAATCTCCATCAAGATTGAAGATCTCCCATCAAGTTCTTTAGAAGTTTTTGGGTTTTCATTATGTTTTTGGTTTTCCCTAACTTATGATGTTTCCTTCTATTAGTATGAACTAAAACCTCTCAAATATCTGAGGGGATGAAACCTAGACGAATCTTATTATTATTTGATTTATAAGATAAATACTTGTTCTTATTCTTAATTATAAGTTCTTATTCTTATTTTGATAATTCAGGTTATTGATTCAAGTCAAATGTGCTTATTTAGTGGAGCAAAAGTCCCTGTTTAAGAGAAGATTAACACAACTAAGCAGAGTTGATTGCAACCCTAGAAATAGGGCGACGAAAATCTGTCGAATTAGAGTCAAATCTAATAAGGGAATCCATAGATCGAGTTAATGTGACAATAGGAGTTTTAATTAGAAAGAGATTTCAATTAATCAACCTAGAGTCAGTTATTTTTAGTCTTGAAAAGATATTAACATAAATAAGGGATTTCTACGGATTAAGTCAAGTGAATAAATCATATGAATCAAAAGTAATAAGTGAAGTCTAGGTGGATTCTTCCTTAGATATTGCCTATCTCATATAAGTTGTCCAAAAGTATTTTCCCAATTCAATCTCTGTCACGTTCATAGTCATGTAGTTAGTTAAATTAGTTAGTTAATTTTAGATAAAATAAATCCCCTTAATTATTAGGCTAGATAATAAAAAGATAGTTATTACTAGTAATTTTAGTCCTTGAGGATACGATATTCTAGGCTTGCCATAACTATACTACTGTTTGATAGGTGCGCTTGCCTTTGTCGAAATAATAGTTAGTTTCAAGCCAATCAAATTTTTGGTGCCGTTGCTGGGGACTAAGATATTAGGAAAACTAAATTTTTATTACTTTAGCCATTTTATTTATTTGCAATTTATTTTTTTATTTTGTTCTAATTTTGCTAATTTTTCTTTTATTTGCTTCTGATAGGCACTTTTAGTTTACGACTAGAAGGAACCCGTCAGGACCATTACTTTTTGACAGTGATATAGAAGCTACCGCTCGCAGAAACCAACGAGAAATAAGGCGAAGCCTATAATACATAGAAGAAGAGAAAGAAGACGAAAATAATACTACCGAAGAGATGGCTGATAATAATCTGCTACCTCCTGTGGTTGCCACAAATCCAGTGAATCAAAATCTTGCTCCTCGTACTATGTATGATTATGCTAAACTTAATTTAACAGGAACTGAATCAAGTATTGTTAGACCTGCTATTGCTGCAAATAATTTTGAACTAAAACCTAACACTATACAAATGATTCAGCAATTTGTTCAGTTTGATGGTTTGCGGGATAAAGATCCAAACAATCACTTGGCAAATTTTCTAGAGTTTTGCGATATTTTCAAAATTAATGGCATTTCTGATGATGCCATTCATCTTCGATTGTTTCCCTTTTCATTGAGGAATAAAGCTAAACAGTGGTTCAACTCGTTACCACGAGGATCAATCACTACATGGGACCAAATGATCGAAAAATTTTTGTTAAAATATTTTTCGCCTGCTAAAATAGCTAAGTTGAGGAATGATATTTCTTCCTTTGTGTAGATGGATCTAGAAACACTCTACGACGCATGAGAGAGATACAAAGATCTACTAAGGAGATGCCTTCACCATGGGTTACCTTTGTGGCTACAGGTTCAAACCTTTTATAACGGTGTGAACCCCTCAACTAGGCAGTTGATTGATTCAGTCGCCCGTGGAACCCTAAATAACAAGACCCTTGAAGTGGCTTATGAGTTTATAGAAGAAATGGTACTGAATAACTATCAGTGGCAAGTTATGAGGACAAAGCCAACAAAAGCCTCTAGTGTTTTCAACCTCGACGCAGTAACTATGCTATCAAACCAGGTAGAACTGTTAAATAAAAATATTGATGGTTTGTATGGTTCTTCGCAAGTACATCTAGTAATGCAGTGAGATACAAATGGAGGAGGGACGAACAATACAGAATATCCACCCTACAATCTCGGCATAGAAAGCGAACAGATGAACTATATGGGTAACAATTCTAAACCCCAAAATAGCCCTTATAGTAATACTTACAATCCAGGTTGGAGGAACCATCCCAACTTTTCATGGGTTGGTCAAGGAAAATCAGAGACAGCAACCCCCAGGCTTTCAACAGCAACTCTACCCATAAGAGAAGAAGTCTAACCTTGAGGAGATGCTAACAAAATTCATCGCGGTGTCAGAAAATCATTTCCAAAACACTGAAACAACACTCAAAAATCAACAAGCATTGATTCAAGGGCTTGAGACCAATTAGGACAACTTGCTAAGCTCATCTCAGAACGACCACAAGGTAGTTTGCTAAGCAACATGGAAACTAACTCAAAGGAGCAACTTCATGCTATTACTGGTCACGATAATGAAGGGTTAAATGAACCAAAATTGAGGTAAGAGAATGTGGTAAAGGAAGGTAAGGTTGAGGTAAGCCACGAAACTTAGAAACCGGTAAGTACAGAATACCAACCTCATGTGCCATATCCCAATACGATGAAGAAAGACTGCACAGATGAACAAATCGGTAAATTTCTCAAACTCTTAAAAAAATTACATATTAACTCACCGTTTATTGAAGTTCTTTCAGATGCCCAATTTAAAAAAGTTTTTAAAAGAACTTTTAAAAAACAAATGAAAGTTAGACGAGGCGTCGCATTTGGAGCTAAATGCAGTATGCTCAGCAATCTTACAAAATAGACTACCACAAAAGTTAAAAGATCCAGGGAGTTTTACGATTCCTTGCTTAATTGGCAGTTTATCTATAAATAACGCTTTAGCAGATTTAGGGCAAGCCTCAATGTTATGCCTTATAAAATGTTTAAACCGCTAGGTCTCGAAAAACCTAAACAAACTAGGATGAGCATTCAATTGGCTGATATGAAACACTATTAGAATTCTTAGGGGTATAATCGAATATGTACTAGTAAAAATTAATAAATTCATATTCCCAATTGACTTCGTTGTTTTAGACATGGATGAGGACAATAATGTTCCTTTGATTTTAGGAAGACCCTTTTTAGCAACTACAAAAACTAGAATTGATGTTGGTACAGTGAACTAACACTTCGTGTAGGTAATGAAACGATCACTCTTCAGGCTCTTGACTCAGCTAGGACATCGAGTAATAAAGGTGAGAACATAAATTCTATTAATGACCATTCGGCTCAACCTTCTTTTCAAGAAGCACCACGAAATTACACAACTGAACCATATCCTAGACCTCGTGCCAACAATGAAATAACTTATGAGGATCGAAGGCTTCAGATCGATGAACTAGATGAGTGGAAGACACATTTTTAGGAGAAACCAAGAACACACGAAGAAAAATCGAGGCAACTCCATAACAAACCTACCGACGAAGCATACTACTTCAAGGTTGAAGACTGAGTTCTAATGGGTAATAAAGATCCTCGTGTTGCCAATTCTGAACCTAATGGAATAACTCATTTCACGGTACTTAATACTTTCCCATATGGTACTTATTCAAGGTGCTGATAGATCTGCTACAAGGTCGCATCAATACTATCGAACTGTTCAAAATAGTGCTACTTGAAACAAGTGAACCATTCAGAGAGGTCCATGAGGGTAGCGACAGAAGTAGTAGTACGGTGACTCAGAGGTGGATAATGAAGTTGATCATCGTGGTGGAAAGGGACATCATCAATAAAGTCCTCATGCTCATCCCAAGGATCAGAATGAGATAATTGGTATTGAGAAGGATCCACTCCACGTAGTCGCTCGATCATCCTCATGTGACTCATATTCGATAACCCCTACGGGGTTATCTGTAACACCCCGTTTTCAATAAAATCAAAACAATGGTTTCAGGACCACAAATCTGAAGTCAAAAAATTTAATTATTATTATTTATTTCCTACAATATGATAGTAATAGCATATAAAAATTTTGTGAAGAAATTTTACCGTTTACATGCTCAATTTGATAAAAAGGACTAAATCACTTAAAGTGCAAAAGTTGAGTTCTAATAGCTAAAGATATTAAATAGCTATAGAACCTTAAATTAAGAGTCTTTATATGGTAATTAGACCATTTATATGTTAGTGGATGAGCATGGCTTGAAATTTGTGTAAATTTGATTAGTTTTTAAGGTTAATTAAGTAAATAAGTAAATAATGATAAAAACTAAAGAAATAAAATATGCTATCATCTTTTATTCATTATCATCAGCCAAAAATTAGATTTTGGGAATCCATTTTTGTGCTTAAGCTTTCAGCAACTTCATCTTGCTCTTAGGTAAGTGATTTTTGTTCTTTTTTTAATGATTTCTATGGTTTCGGGATCGGTGTAGCTTAATCTAGCTAGTTTGGGGACTAATTTGTGAAACTATTAAACTATTAGGGTTTTTCCATTATTGAATATGCATGAGTTTTGATGAGTTATGGAAGAAAATGGATAGTTGTTGTTAGATAAACAACTTTTGTTAAGTGATTTTTGATGAAAATGTCAAATAGGGATTAAATTAAAAATTAGAATATTTTACATGGTGAAATTGTGAAGTAAATGAAATATAGGGCTTGCTAAGGACCTAATTGATATTCGGATATAGTGTGTTGTGGTGAATAAATTTTCATTTTTATGAGCTAGGGACTAAATTGTAAACAATAAAAACTATAGGGGAAAATGGTAATTTTTCTAAAATATGATTTTGGGCTAAATTGAATGAGTTATATATTAAATTGAGTTAAATTTATCCGTATAGATCAAGAAAGACCTCGTACGAAGTTAGATCGAGGTAAATGGAAAATCTTGAATTAATCGCCTCCGTATTTACGTACACTCGTCGAGGTAAGTTTGTGTGAATAAATTGTGGTTATATGTTTTATTTTGAAATATGCATGAATTGTAAATTTTCTACATGTATACACGATTCCATTTCCAACTATTTACGACTACTGAGCCCTGTTTGAACTTTAGGAATTTGTAGGATACAAATGACTTGTCATTAGGGTTTACATGATTCGAGTACTGGTCTTGAATGTCCTACCAATGGCTGAGGTCCTGCATGTGTCACAGATACTCCATAGCTCATGTGAGCAGCATCATGTAGCTACGTTCTGATGCACAGCTCGTGTGAGCATACTGATTTATAGCTCATGAGAGCATACCGATCTACAACTCAAGTGAGCATACCAATCTACAGCTCAAGTGAGCATACCGATTTACAGCTCGTATGAGCATACATGTATATGAATTGACAGATTACAGTTATATGAACTAGCACACTATGTATGAGATATCCCGAGTATCAACGATATTCTAAACGGTTCAACGGGCAATATTCTGATATGAAATGGTAAGAGTTTGGTACGAACCATTATAGGAACACATATGATTTTACATGAAAAATATGGTTACATGATATATGGAAAAATGAAATGGATGATACATGTATATGGAATTTGATCAATGGTTATGTTCATCTATGTTTATTGGCTTATTTATGTAATTACATGGCTAACATGGTTGGTATATATGTGCTTAGGCATTTGGCCAAATTGTATTAGAATATGCTTGTTTACTTACCTATTATATGACTATATGGTAAGTTAAATTCTATGTTATACGAACTTACTAAGCTTAAATGCTTACTCTATGTTATTTTCCATGTTTTATAGTGAATTGGAAGCTTGTTCGGGTTGGAAGCTTGTCGGAGCTATATCATACTATCCATCAGCTCTTTTGGTACATTCGGTTATTTAATTTTGTTATAATGGCATGTATATGTATTTTGGCTAATGTTGGCCTATATGTTTTGTTGTAAATATGGCCATCTGATTTAGCTTGTGTTTGGCATATTTTGGTATGTATATAAGTAACACTAACATGGTTGATATGTGGATTGTTTTGTGTTGAACAATTAAAGGTAAAATGATAGTTAAATATGTTTTGTGATATGATGAATTTGAGGTGATTTGGTACTATAGTATACATGACTTATATGGTGATTTGGTGCTAGTTTAGAATGGCATATTTGGTACCAACTAAGAAGTTTTGGCATATAACTAAATGGCATGGATTTATGAAAATCTAGTTGAAAGTTAAATGATCATTTTTACCAATATGAGTACATGATTATACATGTTTGCATATTGTCATTTGATGTGCCTAAGGACATATTGGTTGTATGATATTATATCATTTGTATATGACTTGTTTATGCTTGATTTAGATGCCTTGTAAGTATGTAAATTGTTGTGTGTAGGTACATGCCAAATTGGGTGAGAAAAATGGCTTGTAAAATGGTCTATTTTCGTCTACATAGGCAGAGACATGGGCGTGTGTCTCATCCGTGTGAGACATACGTCAGGTGACATGGTCGTGTGTCCCCTGTATCTTTCAAAGGGTTGCAAGTCAAGCTGGTGCACGGCCTAGCACACGCCCTGACACACGAGCGTGTAGGATTACTTCAAAGGCTACATGGCTTGGTACACGGGCGTGGGGCTTGGCTGTGTGATCCAAGCCAGTGAGTTACACGGGCACAGACACGGTCTGGGACACGACCGTGTGTCTCTACTTCGAATGCCCACATGGCCTGAGACACTAGCATGTTTCTTGGCCATGTGAGTCACACGGTAGTGTGACCCTTGTAGTGTTGAAAATTTTCCTTGTTTCTTGAAAAATTCTTTATGTTTCTGATTTAGTCCTGAGTTGTTTCTAATGCGTATTTAGGGCCTCAAAGGCTTGTATAAGGGACAATAAGTATGTTTTGACTTGATTTTATTATGTTTATTGATATTATCTGAAATGTTTATAAATACATGTTCATTTGATTTGAAAACTCTAGTAATGCTCTGTAACTCTATTCCAGCGATGGATATAGGTTAGAGGTGTTACATCATCTGTCCAACTAGTGTGAAGGAGGAGGATTTCTCTGAAGTGTCGAGGAGGCCGAAGTGTCGTGCAAGGCAAGTCATGTAAGGGCTTAAGCAGATAAGGCCTTCCTATTGCGCTCTGTCTGATGGCGACAAGCTAGGGTGATGAAATAAGCAAGATCAAAGGTGCGCCCTATTGCCGTGCTCCACAAAAAATAAGCGTCGTATGTATCGACAACTCCGGTGCTCTCTTTCCAATAGGTCAAAGTGTGAGCCAAGATGGCATGAATGTAGCGCAAGGTTAGAGGATGGGAAGTCGCCTTCGACCGACTCGGATCATAGGGTGTCATGCTCGTCGTAAGGTTTACCTAGTATAGAGATGGCGAGTAGTGGATGTGGCGGTATAAAGTGAGGAATCCCTCGACACTCATGAACTCCTTGGTATAGAGTCCTAAAGCAGCTCCGGATTTCAGGACACTAATATGACGCGTCGTACTGCCGAGTCAAAAACTAATAGTGCCCGACTCATCATAGTTTGACATCACGTGCTAAAGGATGAATGTCGAACAAAACTCTAAGGTCAGCTCCAAAATAGGTAGGCTCGACGATGGAAAAGAACTGGTCCTAAAAAGTTGTAGCAATCAATGCATGGACTCGATCAGCTAGCTAAATCTGCTCCAAAGCCTCCCATTCAATACAACAGCCTTATTCGAATGGTCGCTTTCGGAGATGCTGATAGAGGTCCTCTTGAGGACCCTGTGAAAATTGAAGATAGGGATTGCGTGCATCGGCGAAAGTGTCTAACGAAGAGGTTGCGCCCGGAGTCTTTCATGTTTTTAAAGCGAGGACGGTGACCTTAGATTTTCCGTGTGTGTTCGTCATGATGTATCTGCAAGAAAGTAACCAAATATCAAAATCATAAGAGGCAAATGGACGAATCAACATAGTATGAGCAATTCAATAACTTATGCAATAAAAATTGAATTCAACATCAACAATCTCGACAAAAATAAATCAATATCGAACATAATATAAACAATAAGCATAAACAAATACTAAAAGAAACATGACTTAATACTAAAATGAACCAATAATCAACAAAGACTAAAAAGCTAAAATATTAGGAATAAGTAACAACAGAACAATAGTGCAACGATGATGATAATAATAATAATAATAATAATAATAATAATAATAATAATAAAATTAGTAATCAAAGGAAGAATAAGGCAAATGATAATAAAAAAATAATAGTAAATAATAAGAATAATAAAGAACTTTAAAAAATAAAAATCTAAAAAGGAGAAGGAAAGGCAAACGGTGGAGGAACCAATGGTGGGGTGGTGCAGACGGTGATGGTGGTCGACGGGAGGTGGGGCTCCGACGAGAATAGGTCGGTGGCGTGAAGGACGTGTGATCGACAGTAAGACAGTGGCGTGGGGAGTTTGGGCGAGCGGCGACTAGGGAAAAAAGGTGAGGAAGAAGACAAAATGAAAGAAAATTAGGGGTTGTGGGTTAAAAAGGGGGACATAGTCGTGTTTAGACTCGTGTTGGGCCACACAGTAGTGTCACACACCCGTGTGGGGCTTCCTCAGCCCGTATGTCATTCAAAATGTAAGCCTAGTCTTCATACGGCCTCAGACAAGCCTGTGTGTCCAGGCCGTGTGTGATATACCTTCGCTTCTCCCATGCCCGTCTATGAGGCCGTGTGAGGCACATGGTCTCACACTCACATGTGTGACCAGTCGTGTCTTGCACACTGTAACAGTCCGATTTGACCCTAATCGGAACGGTGGTTTCGGGACCACGAATCCGAGTCTGAAAAATTTTTAAATATTATATTCTATTCTAAAAATATATGATTTATGATGCGTGAAAATTTCGTATGAAAATTTGATCGTTTGTGTGTTTAATTAGATAAAAGGACTTAATCGCGTAAAATCTAAAAGTTTCAAACTATAGTGAAATGTGTTAAATTGATTATGGCTTTTTAATATGGGGTATTAAAAGGGTAATTAGCCCATCCTAAGAGTTAGTTGACGGCATATGCCAAGATAGTTGACAGCATATGCTAAGATTAACCTTATTATTATTATTATTATTATTTATATATTAAAGTATAAAGGTTATTTAAGTAAATTATGAATTAAGTTAATAATAATAAAACAAAATTATGAAACAACATTTTCATGTCCATCTTCTTGGTGCTGGAAGTGAAGAAAAGAAAAGAAATAAAACCTAGCTAAGTTCGGCCATCTCCAAGCTAAATTAAAGGTTCGTTTTTGTTTGGTTTTGATAATTTTTATGTTTTGAGATCGTTGCTTTGTGTACTTCAAAACCCATGTCTCAATTTGGGATTTTGATGATGATTTTGTGTTTTCCCATTGATGTGTTCTTGAGGTTTTTGATGTTCGATGATTTTAAATTAAAGCTATGTTAAAGATTAGTATGTTTTGTATTTTGAGTATTTTGGGATAAATTGCAAAAAATGAAATTTTGAGGGGACTAAAATGCAAAATAAATGAAAGAAATGGACTTGTATGGTCCTTGTGAACATTCGGCCCTAAGGTGTTGTAGTGAAATTTTGTGTATTTGGTGTTTTGTGCAAATAGGACTAAATTGTAAAAATGTGAAACCCTAGGGGTAAAATGGTAATTTGCCTATTTATGTGTTTAGGGACTAAATTGAAATGAAATGTACTTGAATGAGATGAATTTTAATGTGTTTAGATCAAGAACAAAGAAAAATGGATTTGGATCGGGGAAAGATGAAGGTTATCGAATATCCAGTCTACGCGGTCCGTCGACAGTCGAGGTAAGTCCTTAAGCAAATATCTATTAAAGAGTTAATTATGAATATGTTAAATGATGATATTTGATAATTTTGAGTATTAAACTATGAGTTAGCCGAATGTAAAAGTGTTGAATTGGATTGAATATACATTTTGTAAATGTGATATGAATAAGTGTATTTGATATGAAATGTGAAAGTAATATAAGATGTATAATGTGTTGGTGAAATTAGTATTTAAATATACGTATTGAAAGATTGGATTAATCATGTGGTTATTCCAGGCTTTAAGCCTAGCAGGCCTCGTGCTGGTGTTACTTATCGGTGAATGCCCAGCGTGCCTCGTCTTTGGTGTTACTTATCTGCTAAATGCCTAGCAGGCCTTGTGCCGGTGATGTAATTTGGGCTTTGAGCCTAGCAGGCCCTGTTCCGGTGATGTATATCAAGTTTATTGCCTAGCAGGCTAAATGCCGATGATCAAATTCAGACCTCGGGTCTAGCGGGCTTAATGCTGGTGATGTATTATGAACTCTTCACAAGGAGAAATGTAAATATTTCAATAAACAAAATGTTCGGGTAAATATAATGTAACACCCTAAAAATCCGAGTGTTTTTTTTTCATATTGCATGAATTGGTGTTTAGATTTTAAAGGAAAATTCTTTTCTTTTATTTTTTGTGCTTATTGAAGTCCTAAAGAGGAGTATAACATAATTTGGTTATGGAATAAAATTTAATAATTGAGAATTTATTGAAGAGAAGCAAAGGTCATTAAGACTTAAGTTAAATTAAGTGTTAATGAGTGTCACAAGATGAGTACATGGCATGGTGGAGTTGGCATGGGTTTTAACAAGAGGGAAGAGGTTCGAATCCTTGTTTAGCATCTAGATGAATTTTTGTTTTAATTTTCGCACATGGATAGCAAGTGTCGGCCAAGAACATATATGGTAAGTGTTGACCATGTTATTTTTGGTTAGTGTATCAAAGGTTTAAGGAAATAGTTAACATATGGCATGGAATCAAACACTTAAGGAAAGATAGGGGGAACATAAGGCACATATCAAGGGGAAATTTTGGAAACAAATCATGGCCTATTGACCATGCTTTGACTGACAACTTGGTATAGGGAGGAGCCAAATTTTGTGTTAGTTTTGGCTTAGAATTCCTTTTCTCTTTGGTCATTCCTTGCACCTTGTGCGAATTTTATTTTCTCTTTTCAACCTTTCATCTTGGCAATTGTGCATTTGGTAAACCAAATTCTTTTGACCATTTGGTCACTTTTATTCATCTTGTGAGTTTTCTTTTGTATTTCTTCTAAGTCGAAATCATCTACACCAAAGCCATTCCTTTTCCTTTCTTTTTGTCATGGTCGAATGTACTATCTCCTAAAATCCATCTTTTCTTCTCTCTCTTTGAAATCAAACAACATCATCACCATCTCTTTTCATATTTTAATTCTTTTCAATCAAGTTTCTCCATCAAACACTCTCTTGGCGAATGCTAGAGTGCCTTAGCCGAATCTTTATATTTTTCTTCTTTGATCATACATAGCCGAAATCTTCATCCATCACAAACACCTTTCTCAATCCTTTCTTTTCGATCGTGGATTATAGGTAAGGGGTTCTTCTTTTTCGTTTTCGTTTTATTAAAGTGTTATGGCCGAATATTATTGGTGTTATGAAGGCCTTTTTGGATCGAAATAGACGTTCGTTCTAATAACGCTTCATTCGTTATTATATAGTGCAATAACGGAAGATCGGAACTCAAGTGATCGGGAGAATCGTAGAAACGTTGGAATCGATTTCTTGTGGTAAGGAAATCACTTTTTTTTAAAGCCTCTAGTACTATTCGATATTATATTAGATTTAACTAATATTCCTTTGATCGTGAAGACTTTCAAAATAGGGAAGAAAAGGGCAGTGGTTAGTCACGTTAAGAGGGGCGGATCTATAAATCCCCCATTTAAACGAAGAGCGGTTTCGGCAGTCCGGGATTTTCCACCGGGTTGCGGACCATCTTCCTAAGGGAGTCAATTATTCGAAGTAGTATGAACTTCCGAGCCATTATCGTTGGTGGATTCTCGTGACGAGCGAACCAATAAACGAGAGAAGCCAAAATCAAGTGATTCAAAATCAAGAGGGTAAGATTTTGGATCTATTATCGATTAAGTGTATTTATACGAAATAGTGTTCTAACGGATCGAAATGTGTTTTAGGTGCCGAGGAGCGAGAAGGATTAGTACTCTCGGTATTGAGGTGTGTAACTTCACACTATTTCTCGGTTGGATGTCATTTTCGGTATGGAAGTAAAATCGTAAAAATGACTAGATCGGTAAAAACGTAAAAGCGATATTTTGACGAAAATACGTAAAACGACTAAATCGTGAAAATTACAAAATGCCCTCGAGAAATTACTTGTTATTATGTAAGTTGTATGTTCGATAAATTGGGCCAAAATACTCTAGTTCGATAAATTGGGCCAAAATACTCTAGTTCGATAAAGTGGGTCAAAATACTCTAGTTTGATAAATGGGCCAAAGCCCACTAAAGCGCTAAATGGGCAAATTGCTAAATTATTTGGGCCAAATGAAATGTTTAATGATAAACCCACCAATGTTATGGATTAAATAAAATTGTTATATGACTATATTTTTATATACGATAATTGCATGGGTGAGGTATATGAAGAGAAGAATGGCTGTTGCCAAAATCTAGTTCTATATTGGCTCTCGCAATTATGGCTTATTGCCTCTAGTTTGGTGGCTCGCCACAATTATGGCTTATTGCTCTAGTTCGGTGGTTTCGCCACAAATATGGCTTATTGCTCTAGTTTGGTGGCTTTGCCACAATTATAAAAAGGCTTAATGCCTACGATTGGTGTGTTGGCGGGGTGGGTTGACTTGATCCCCAGGTGTGATGGTTGGTACAGGGGTGTTAGCGGATGGATATTAGGTTTGGTTGGGAAATTCATTTTACATGCATTTTTAAATTATTTTATTTTATGATATATTGTTGAATTTCAGAATTGGGCTCAAGCCCAAGATAATATCTTGATGATCCTGCCCAATAATGGTGGTAAGTGAGTTACACATCGAGTTCTAAGTAACTCACCCCTTTAATTTTTCCATCTCGTAATGGAAATTGACGTGGACTTGGGCCGAGGATGACTTCGTGGAGGCCATCTTGCAAAACTTGGGTTATTTAAACTCGAACTTTTTAATAAGTATTTTTACTATTTTGGGTTATTTGTAATAAGGGCCTCTATAAATAATTTATGGATTTTATGTGTGTTTGGTTTTAAACTATACTTTAGACTTTTAATTATGGGCTATGATTATATGATGTTTTATTAAAATAAATTTGGGTTTTCAAGTATATGAAATTCTTTTATAAATAATTTGTTATTGTTAACTCTTTAATAAATTACCTAAAGGTTTTGATAATACAATGATTTTCAACTAATGTTTTCTAATATTTATCAATTTCAAATACTCTTCTAATTTTATTTAAATCTCAGTAAATAATATTGTAACTTTCAACTTATTGGAGATTTTAAAATAAATATATATATATATAGCTCGATTCATGTAACAAACCAAATCTAGTCTCAATGCATAGACCAGGGTTTGGGGTGTTACATATAAAGGTTTATAGATTCAAGGAACAAGGTAAGTGATTATCTTTCCTTTCAAATTACATAAGTGATAGAATGGTTAAATATTTTAGTAATGAGTTTTTATGATATGTGTATTTGATTTATTCATTAATGAGTGTGATATGTATATGGAAATATAAGCTTGGTAATATCTTTGAAATTAGGTCAAATGTGCAAATGTTAAAAGTGAAAGTTATCAAGATGCATACATGTATATATGACTAATTGTATATGATTGAGGTAAATGTTTAGCTTGTTAATGGTGGAATATGTGAATATTTAAGGTTTAAAGTGTTTTGGAGGGTTGTATGTTTTTATTTAGGAAATAATAGATACTAAGTTAAAGAAATGGCAATTTAGCCATAGTGGAATCGAGAGTTAAATTATTTGGATTTTAAAGTCATTAATAATTTGATTCATATATATCTATATGTACTAAATGTTGGAATGTATGATTATTGATTCGTAAATGCTTAATACTTACTAAGCTAGTGAGCTTACTTGTGTGATATGTTCTCCTCTGTTTTATAGATTTGGTTAAAGCTACGAGCTCAAGAGGGATCGTCAAGAAAGTCATCCACACTATCAACCTGTTTGGTACTTATAAACTTAGTTTTTATTAAAAAGGCATGTATAAGCTAGATTAAGTTGTAAACCGATGGTATCTAATTTTGTTTATAATGTAGCCATGCGTATTGGCTATTTCTTTTGCTTATACCTTACTTGTGTGTTTCAATAGGTATTTAAGCTCGTACAGTTACTTGTGTGTTTCAATAGGTATTTAAGCTCGTACAGTTGTTAATGGTTAAGTGTTTCTAGATAAGTTTAAAGCTTAGTTTGAGCATGTATATATATATATGTTATGATAGTTATCTAGAGTTGTTTATCCATGATTCGGTGGTGCTAGTAGAAATGTTAATGTATATATATTAAAGTCGATCATTGAAGTGTTTAATTGAGGTCCGAATATGTGGTCACTGAATCGGTTATACTTATGTACTCCAGGGAATGATATATCTTATGTGTTTGATATGTTAATAATGATATTTGTAACCTTAATATTTCAATGTGGCTTTGGTTAAAGGAATTATAAAGAGAGATTTACATTATATAATATATGTATGTATATTCGGCCAAGTCTTGTTGCTATAGTCAGACATAGTTAACATGCTTTAAGAACTAGATGCTTAGATTCATATTCGAATATAGAAATGTGCATAATTGTAATGTATGCATATATATATATACACATATGTTCTTGACTTGTGAAGTTGCTTAATTTGGTTGAGTAGATTCAGTTAAATAAAAGAGTATACATGTGGTGCGTAATGAGTTTGCATTCGTTTGGATATGATGAGTTTGTTACATTATTTGGCCGAATTCATAGGGTGCATATTTAGCATGTGATTAAGCGATAGTATATGAGATATTAAATCTGATTAATACATAGTGCATACGGTTAATATGTGTTTAATTTATGCTTGATTGTTGATGACATATTTTAATAAAGGATCTTTAATAATGCAATGTGAAGTGATTGGGTGGATATACTCATGTATTTGGCTATGCTAGGATTTAAATCTAAAACGTTGTAATGTTACAATTATAGTAAGGATCGTATTGTATATGCTTGAATTGAATTGAATTGAATGTTTTTATGAGAATGTCAAATTGAAATTTTGTCAGGTAATACCTCGTAACCCTAGTCCGGCAATGGATACGGGTTAAGGGTGTTACATTTGATTGGTATCAAAGCTTATGGTTTAGCCGATTCTAGGACTACCGTAGCGTATGTGAGTCTAGCTATACATGCCTTAATTTATAATGCGATAGTGTGGTGACTTCTGACATTTGAATTGTGATTTTATATATAATAAATGGATCCCGACAGAGCCTTAACTGATGATGTTGAGAGCGTAGTGCCTGGTTTCGCTCATGGGTCAGCGCCGATAGACTCTCGATCTGTCTCTAGTAGCCATGAGGGGGAGGCTAAGCAGGCTTTCTACTAGATGATGAACGAATGGTTTACTCAATATGTCCGGATTAATCCAGCTGTGCAACAACCTCCACCCCCGAATAATCCATCTCTGATACCTATGGTACCTCCAATAGTAGATCCGATGAGATTTAGTAGCCTCCCATTGATAAAATCAGGAAACACGGGGTCGAAGAATTTAAAGCTAATAATGATGATGACGCGGAACGAGCTGAGCTGTGGCTTGATAATACTATCCGTGAGTTCGGTGAGCTATTATGTACTTCAGATGAATGCTTAAAGTGTTCTATATCTTTATTGCAGGACACTGCATCTCACTAGTGGAAAACACTAGTATAGATAGACCTGAAAGAGAAAGTGATTTGGGAATTCTTCCAAACTGAGTTCCATAAGAAATATATCGGTTAAAGATTCATTAAAAAAACATAAATAATTTTTGAAATTAAAATAGGGTCGAATGACTGTTTCTAAGTATGAACTAGAGTTCGTGAGAGTGAGTCAGTATATTTGAGAATGTGTATCCTCCGAATCTATAATGTGTAAAAGATTCGAAGATGGCCTTAATAAAGATATTCGTTACTAGTTGGGATTTTAGAAATAAAAGAGTTCATTGTACTCGTTGATCGAGCTTGCAAACTGAGGCATCCGGGAAGTGGGAGATTTAACGACAAAGCTTGCTTCAGATGTGGATCGCTTGATCATTCTATCAGAGATTGTCCTGAGTCAGTTGAGCCAGAGACTGTTTAGAATTTGAGATCTGATAATGCACTTATGAGAGGTAGATCTTTAAAGACTGTAATTGGTAGTCAGAGAACTACAAAAGACAGTGTTGTCAAATACGAAGCTAGAGCGCCTGTCAAAGTGTATGTTATCCGAGTTTGAGAGGAAGCTTCATCACTTGATATAATAACTGGTACTTTTAGTCTCTATAGTACTTCTGTGATTTCTTTAATAGACCCTGGTTCTACACAATCATACATATGCATGAACTTAGTATTCAGTAAGACTTTGCCTGTAGAGTCTACTGAGTTTACTATAAAAGTATCGAATTACTTAGGTAATAGTGTCCTAGTTGACTATATATGTAAGAAATGTCCGTTAATGTTTTGAGATATCCATTTCCCTGCTAATCTGATGCTCTTGCCATTTGATGAATTCTATATTATTCTGGCTATGGATTGGTTATTTTGTGCATGATGCGGTTGCGAATTGCAAAAGAAAGGCAATAGATTTGAGATGTCCGAATAATGAGATTGTAAGGATTGAGTCAGATGATTTGGATAGATTGCCTGCTGTAATATCAATATCAAAAGTTAAGAATTATGTGAAAAAGGGTTGTGAAGCATATTTTGCTTATGTGATTGATTCAAGAATATCTGAGAAGAAAGTTGGATCAGTGCCTATTGTTTGTGAGTTTTTTGATGTATTTTCTGAAGAGTTACCGGGTTTGCCTCTGATTCATGAAGTCAAATTTGCTATTGATTTGTCGTGGTATTTGTAGATGACATCTTGATTTATTCACGTGATGAAAAGGAGCATGCTGAACATTTGAGAATTTTGTTGCAAACTTTGAAAAAAAAACAATTATATGCGAAATTCAGCAAATGTGAATTTTGGTTGCATGAAGTTAGTTTTCTGGGACATGTTGTGTCAGCTTATGGAATTTGAGTAGATCTAAGTAAGATTTTTGCTATTTTGAGTTGGAAACCTTCGAAGAATGTGTCTGCAGTTCGTAGTTTTTTGGGGCTTAGCTGGTTATTACCGCAGAATTGTAAAAGGATTTTCAGCGACAGTTACTCCGTTGACTAGACTGCTTTAGAAAGATGTCAGATTTGAATGGTTGGATAAATGTTAGAAAAGTTTCAACTAGTTAAAAAACTCTATTAACAGAAGCTCCAGCGTTAGTACTACCAGAATCGGGTAAAGAGTTTGTTGTATACAGTGATGCTTCATTAAATGGTATGGGATGTGTTTAATGTAGGAAGGTAAAGTAGTAGCTTATGCCTTGAGATAGTTGAAGCCTCATGAAAAGAATTATCCGACGCACGACCTTGAATTAGCTATGATTGTGTTTGCACTTAAGATTTTGTGTCATTATCTGTACGGTGAGAAATGTCACATATTTTTAGACCATGAAAGTTTGAAATATTTGATGACTCAAAAATATTTGAACTTGCATTATAGAAGATGGCTTGAGTTATTGAAAGACTATGAGCTAGTGTTAAATTATCACCCGGGTAAAGCAAACATTGTTGCTGATGCGTTAGGTAGAAAGTCATTGTTTGCATTACATGCTTTGAATGCTTAGTTAGACTTGTCTGCGGATAGTTCTATAATAGAGGAATTGAGAGCAAAACCTATGTTTTTACAACAGATATGTGAAGCTCAGAAGTCTGCTAATGAATTACTAAGGAAATGAGCTCAGTGTGAAATGAATTTTGAATTTGAATCTCAAATTGTGGATGATTGTTTGAAATATCAGGATCGTATCTGTGTTTTGAGAAATCCAGGGTTGATTCAATTGATTTGAATGAGGCACATAATAGTCATTTAACTGTTCATCTGGGAAGTACTAAAATGTACCATGATCTGAAGCAACACTACTGGTGGCCTGGTAAGAAATGAGATATTTCTGACTTTGTTTTGAAATGTTTAGTTGTCAGCAAGTGAAAGATGAACATCAAGTTCCGTCTGAATTACTACATCCTATTCTGATTCATGAGTGGAAATGGGATAGAGTGACGACAGAATTTATTTTTGGTTTGCCCCTGTCTCTGAAAAAGAAAGATGTGATTTGCGTTGAAGTTGATCGATTAACTAAATCTGCCCATTTTGTTTTGGTAAGATCCAATTTCTCACTAGAAAGATTGGACGGGTTTATTATTACTGAGATTATGAGATTGCACGGGGTGCCACTATTTATTGTGTCAGATAAGGATCCGAGATTTGCATCACGATTCTGGAAGAAATTACAAGAAGCTTTGGGCACGAAATTACATTTTAGTATAGTCTTTCATTCGCAAACAGATGGTCAATCTAAACGAACTATTCAGATTCTTGAAGATATGTTAAGGTGCTGTGTACTAGAGTTTTATGGTTTATGGAAACAGTATCTGCCATTGAGTGAATTTGCGTATAATAGTAATATTCAGACGAGTATTGTAATTGCACCTTATGAAACTTTGTACGGACATAAAAGTAGGACACCTCTGTACTAGACTGAACTCGGTGAGAATAAGTTACACGAGGTTGATTTGATAAAAGATACAGAACAAAAAGTGAAATTGATCCGAGATTGTGTTAATGTAGCATCTGATTGTCAGAAGTCCTATGCAGACTCGAAACGAAAAGAAATAGAATTTGAAATAGATAATAAAGTATTCCAAGTTTCAATGTCCTGTAGATATCGATCCGATCTATCACATGTGACTGCCCTATCTGAAATAGAAATTCGATCTGATATGACATATGAAGAAGAACTGATCCGTATCTTAGCCCGTGAAGTGAAAGAGTTGAGAAACAAGAAAATTCCGTTAGTAAAAATACTATGGAATCGACACGGAGTAGAAGTGTAATATCCTAGAAATGGGCTTGTGCATTCATGCTTAATTATATGAAATATCATGTTTATAAACATTCTAAATGTGATCTATGAATATCGTGAACTTTGAAATGTAGGGAAATACCTTAGAAAATTTTTAGATTTTAAGTCTTATTAAGGGAGCTAAGTGAATAGGGCCTTAAGAGAAAATGTATGTGAAAAATGACATACAATTAGGCTTGGGAAAAGTGGCTATAAGGTGCCACTTAAGGGCCTAGCATGTGATGCCACCTACATATGCAATTGGGCTTGTGTTACGAACCACAAGGAAAGCAAAAGAAGTTTTATTTTTGCTACAAGGTAGATAGTATTGACGGCATTAAGGCACCAAAGGGAGGAGTTTGATTCCATTTAAAATTGGCTAAGGGATAATTGTTGGGATTAATTTTATTAATTTGAGTAAGGTGATAATTAAAAGATAAAGTTATCAAGATATGGAGAGTTGGCCAATTTAGGGGCTCCTTGGATGGTATTTTCGGCTAATCATAGTGTAGGTGTGCCGAAAATTTTAATTCTCTTCTCATCTCTTCCTATAGCCGATTTTCCATTTGCTTCTCCCAAGTTCTTCTTTTCTTTTGTCAAGCTGAATTCCTCTTCTCTCTAAAATAGCCATTGCCGATTTTCATAAGCCTCTCCCATTCTCGTAATCTTCATTTCTTCAAACTTCATATCAGTTCTTTGTGTTAGCCGAATATTCAATCACCTTTCTAAGGGCTTAGCCGAATCTTGTAAGTACTCTTCCTTCCATTTGTATTTTATTTTATTAAGTGCCATAACCAAATCTTAAGGTGCTCTTATTCCTTGTGACTTAAAGCCTTAGCCGAATCTTTGAGGGACTTCAAGCAAAGGGGCTGTCGATTTCTTCAAGTAAGGGTAAGATCCAAATTCGGTTTCCATTCCTTTATATTTTTAGACTTATCGAAATTTAGGGACTAATCCCTATTATTGATCTTGGCTGAATTATGGAAGGGAGGCTTCGGGAGTTAAGTATTGTCGACTTTGGAAGAGGATCTTTTCGGGATCTCAAGTTTTAAGGTAAGCAATAAAGTGATATTCGGCCATAGGCCATTAATATGTGATTTAAAGATTAGATTTAAATCTAACCTATGACGATAGGTAATTCGACATCTCCTTGGTTAGGGGGCTGATTTCAGGATTTCGAATCCACAAGGTAAGCGCAATGGACAATCGGCCATAGCCCTATTTTGATACTTAGATATATTCCTTATTATCTTGGAAGCCAAAAAACTAACCTATGTGTAATATCCCGGGTTAAGGGCTATTTTATTTTGGCTTTGCTGCATGTGCATGATGTACTATGTTGTTATTTTGATGTTGTTGGGGCTTAGTTATAAGCTAGGTGTAAGCCTAAGTGGTAGGGAAAATTTTTGTTTCTAGGCTTAGGTGGGAGGAACTGAAGGAGCTGGGGTTTATAAATATTTTAGGTAAATTTTAGCACAAGAGGAGCCTTGGTGGAGTGGCAAGTAAGGCGCCACTTTGGGAGCTTGGCTTGGCATCAATTGCAAGGGGGAGAGGTCCTGTTCAAGTCATGAATGCTCCATTTTGGCTTCCATTTTGACGGCATGGAGGGGAGGGTTGTAGGCAGTTCAAACTCTACCTTGGACCAAGTCAAAACTTCAAATGATGGGTGGAGAGTGAAGTTAGGAGGGAGACTAGTTCAAACTAGTTTGAATTGGTGGCTTGGGAGTGTTTGGGGGAGTTGTGGCGAATTTTGGAGAGATTTTGGGAGGGGGAGGAGTGGCGGTTTGGTGTAGTAGGAGTGTGCCGAATTTTCATTTGGCAATTGTGCATTTTTTCGGTCAAAAGCAATTTGGTAAAGCCAATTTTCTTTTAGTCAAAAAGCTAGCCAAAGCTTCAAGCATTTTTTCTCTTTTTTTTTTCTCCTTAAACCGAAAGTCCAAGCTTCTTCTTGCCAAAAATTTCTTTTCATCTCTTGATTTGGTGTGTGTGTGGCCTAATGGTTGCTCTCTTTTCTTCTTATTCTCTTTTTTTGGGTAAATCAAAACTAGTATTTTCCTTTCTCTTATAGCTAGTGCCGAAGCTTGCATTCTCCATTTGCTTCTCTTCAACTTGAGCCTAAACTAGCTTCTCTTCCTTTCGCACTCTCCTTTTCTTCTCATATTTTTCTTCTCTTGGAACCATTGTTAGTCAAACTTTATTTCTTCTTCTTGTAAACCTAAAGCACCCTCCTCTTTTCATCTTTATTTCTTTTCTTTTCCAAAACCTTTTAGTAGAACCTTTCTTAAACCTTTGTCGATTTCTTTCTTTTTTTAAAACCCCATTTCTTTTTGCTTGGTACTTTAAAGACTCTAATAACCTTCCTTGGTGTGAAGTCAAACTTTTCTCCTTTTGTTAAGGGTGTTAGCCGAACCTTTTTCTCTTGATTAGATTCTTGTTTCAATCGGCCTAGTAAGAGGTAAGTGTTTGGCCGAATGGCCATTTCTCCCCTTTCTTGTGCTTTGTCAATTTTTGGTGTGTTTAAGGGCCGATTTCGGTTTCTGTTAGAAGGGAGTTAACTCTTTGGTTGGTAAACGATTTTGTTATAGGGCCTTTGGATTTCGAAAGCAAGCAAGAAGGAGCCTTCTTTCTCTGTTAAGCAATCGGTAAGTGGTGGTAAGAACGAGTTCTTTTAGTCGGTTTCGTTTAGTTTTCTTTAAGTCAAGTTATTAAGAGATTAACCGTTTTTCATTTCTAGGGTGTGACCGATTGGTAAGGGAACCAGTGTTGGTTCGGGTTTGGTTGGAAACCGAACCATTTGCAAAGGTAAAGGTTTAACGCAAACCCCTTTGGTTTATCTATTCTGGCCGAATGGTTTTAAGTGATTAACCCTGTGTTTGGCCGACTTTAAGAGCAAGATAATCGAGGGTATAAACCGTTCTTCTGGATTGTTGCATCGATTCATCGTGTGTAAACTAACACACCTTCTTAATCGAGTAATGTATTAATAACCTGATTGTGTAAGTGAAACAGTGTGGTTGACTGATTTAATATCCAATAAGGTATGGATACGGATTCGGGTAAGTCCATTTCATTACGAGATATGTGATGATATGTGATATCATGATTATTGGTGTATGTACTTTGAGATGTCGTATTAAGCATGTGAGCATGATAGCATGATTGCACGACTTTGCATTAGTATGATATGTTATTGGGTGATATGAGAGGAGGGGAATATGATATCCGTGTCTTTGGGACACCGGAGGTTTGGCACCTCCAAAGGGTTTGGTACCACAGATTGATTTTTGTGACTTTGGGTCACCAGAGGTTTGGTACCTCCGCCTCGTCCCCAGTGGCTTAGTACCACAAATGGGTTGGCCCCACTGTTGATTATCTGGGATTGACGCTAGTGATTTGGTATCACACGATGGGTTGGCCTATCATTTTAATCGTGACTACGGCCACCGGTGATTTGGTATCACACTTGTGTCTTTGGGACACCGAGGTTTGGCACCTCATAGCGACTCGTCCCCGTGGTTAACGCCACCGTGGGTTGGCCCCACTTTTGAGATATGGGATCGCCGCCATGATTTGGTATCACACGGGTTGGCCCCACAAATGGATCTTTCGTGACTTTGGGTCACCGGTGGTTTGGCACCACATCTATGGATATCGTGACTTTGGGTCACCGGTGGTTTGGCACCACCAAGTGGTTTGGTACCACAGGGTAGAAAAGGTGATATGGATGGTTAGGATCCGTGCATTGCTTGCATTGCTTTGTTATGATGTGTGTTAGCATGTTATACCTAGAGAGGATTTATGCATCGAGTCTTGCGACTCACCTTCTCCCTTATCATTTCAGTGACACGAGATCGCGGACACCTGAATGGGTGGACTCGAGGTGCCCATGCCAAAAATAAATTCAGACTTGCACTGATTTTCAAACTTGGTACTTTACCTTATTTAATTTCATTTGGTTATGTTGGGATTGTAAAAGGCCTCTTTAAAAATTTTAAACTTATATTTTGTTATTTACTTGCTTAGATTGGATTTCAAATATGCCTTAACAAATTACCTTTGGGTAATATTCGATAAAACATGGAAAGATAAGGTTTTCAAACTCGCAAAGTTTATATGTTTTAAACTTTACCATCTGTATCACTGTAATTTAAATTAAATGAAAGTCTTCCAAACTTAAATGTGATTTCTTTTTAACTTAAAAGAAAAAATGTGTTTAAGCAACAACAAGGATTACTTAAATTTTAAATGAGGTAAACTTGTTCTACTTATTGAATCGATTAAGTTTTCAAAATTTCGGTTTTCAAATACCCTATCGCTTTTAAACAATCATGCTCAAGTTTTCTACAAGAACAAAACATACGAAGGAGTTTTTCATCAAACTTTTAAACGGAAACCTAAACCTCTCAAATACCCCTTTTCCTGTAACATACCAGATTTGGTCGTGGTGTATTGACCGGGTTTGGGGTGTTACAATTTTGGTATTAGAGCCAAGTTCAAAGGTTTCGGCCATGGGCCCGGGTCCAAAATGTTTTAAATTCTGGTTTTTAAGTGTTATGTTTTAAAAAGTATGGTTTGAAAGGCATGGCACCGAAGTTTAAACACCAATCCGCCCATGTAAGTACCCCTTACTATTGTTTGTGATAATGATATTGGTGAGATGTGATTGGATGGCTAGTGATAGTAAGACTACCTTAGAGACTGAAACTGATAGGACTCAGTGGACTCGCGAAAACAAAGCTTCTTTAATATTCATAAGACTTTGCTTTAAAATAGTGGAATAATTACTGATGCATAAAATTCTTTAAATCAGATGAGATTTTAGTCATGAGTACCCGAGGTGGACGTGGTCGTGGACGTGGTCGAGGTAGGATGACAGTTTCTGAACCCGTAGGTTTTGGTCAGGGGTCGGAGAACGAGATACTGCATCGCCACCAGCTAGAGGTGGTGAGTTTTGAATGCATCGGGATGACGCAGTGTCTGAGCGATCTGCGGAGTTCGGAAAGGGTAGTTGGAGTAGGTGGAGGCGCAGGAGCTAGAAAATCTATGCCTGAACGACTTCGGGCAAACGGGGCTGAAGTTTTTCGAGGTGTCTCGGGTGTTGTTCAAAGATCGCTGAATATTAGCTGGAAGCGACAGAGCGGATCATGGACGATCTCGACTGATCGATCAAGAAAAGTTAAAGGATATCCGAGATGAGTCATACCGGTGGTGGCTCACGGTTCGGAATACCGCAATGGAAGATCCGACTTGGGACTATTTTAGGTCGCTATCGAGAAAAAGTACGTTGGAGCTAACTACATTAATGAGCAACGGAAAGCATTTCGAGGTTAGTTCGTGGGAGTAAATCTATGTCGAGCACGAGGCGTAGTTTTCGAGGTCGAGTCGGTATGCTGTGGGTATGATGGCTACCTTGAACACGAGAGGTGTGTTCGCTTCGAGGATGGCCGCGAGATGAATTAAGGTTGTTGATTGCTTCAAACAGAGTGTGAATTCACTGCTCGCTGAAAAGGCGAAGGTAGCCGAGGGTATTAAGGAGTCTGTGAGGCAAGGCATGGATAGGAACCGACACAAGAGGAGTTTTGGATCTTCTAGGTCGCCGGTAATCCGAGAAAAGGGCTAGACCGAGTGGGGTCAATCACCAGTAGGTTTGTTGCCGCTAGTCGGGGACCGCCGTGATGTAACCGTTATGGGAAAGCTCATTGGGGAGGATGTTGACTGGTGGTAGAGGCTATTTTGAGTGTGGCTCACCGACCACCGTGTGAGGGACTGTCCGCTGCAAGTTGGCTAGGATTCACCCGAGAGTCGTGGCCGACTCAAGACAGAATAATAGACCACCACCGCAGAGGGCCGAGGTAATGGCAGAGGAGGTAATGGTTCTGGTCGGGGCCGTGGAGCACCGAGGCGAGGTGCAGTAATGCCGAGGCCGCATACGGTCGGGGTATAGTGTATGCGGCGAGGTCTCGAGAGGAGGGCGACGTCGGACGTCATAATCAAGACATTTTAATCTTTGGTTCTCCATTTATCGCTTTGATTGATGTGGGTTCGACGATTCATATATTGCAAGTAGCATAGTGAAGACCATGGATTTAGACTCGAGATATCTTCTAGGCATATGACCGTAATAAGCCCTCTAGGTCACTCAGAGTTGTAGATAAGTCGATAGAGATGTACCTCTAGAACTCCAAGGGGTAGTGTTTGTGGTCGATCCGATGGAACCGCCGCTTGGGGAGTTCGATCCGATTCTCGGATGGGTGGTGGTTAAGTACTGTGAAGTTGGATTCTTGCACTAAGCGCATGGTTTTGAAAATAGCTAAGGGTGATGAGGTAGTCCTGATCGGTAATAGGAGAAATTATCTATCCAATGTGGTATCTACTCTGAAAGTCGGAAGATGGTCGAAGGGTCGTGAAGCATATGTGGTTCATGTGTATGCCTTGGAGGCTAAAGAGTCTGCTGTGGAGACGGTTCAGAAAGTTAGGGAATTTGTTGATGTGTTTCCTGAGGAGCTTCCGGGGTTGCCACCAGATCGGGAGGTAGAGTTCGGGATAGATCTACACTCGGCTCGCGCCAAGATCTATTACTCCGTACAGGATGGCGCCTAAAGAGTTAGTGGAGCTTAAGGCTCAGATCCAGGAGTTGTTGAACCGAGGCTTCATCAGGCCAAGTGTTTGGCCTTGGGGAGCGCCGGTACTCTTTGTCAAGAAGAAAGACGGTACTATACGGATGTGTATAGACTACCGCCAATTGAATAAGCTGACGATCAAAAACAAGTATCCGGCGCCTCGGATAGATGACTTGTTTGATCACCAAAGGTGCATCGATTTTCTCAAAGATCAATTTAAGGTCCAGGTATCACCGCTAAAGGTGAAGGAGGCGGATATTTGCAAGGCGGCATTTCATTACTCGGTATGGGCACTTTGAGTTCTTAGTTATGCCGCTTGGGTTGACTAACGCGCCGGCGCCTTCATGGATATGATGAATAGGGCATTCCAACGATATTTGGATCTGGCCAGAGTGGTTTTTATCGATGACATCTTGGTATATTCAAGGACCGAGGAGGAACATGATGCGATTTATGGGTGGTATTGCAGGTTCGAGGGAGAAAGCGACTTTATGCTAAGTTTAGTAAATGCGAAGTTACGCTTAGGGAGGTGGACGTTCTTGGGTCATGTAGTATCGGCCGAGGGATTAGAGTGGATCCTCGAAAGATTGAGGCGGTTTTGGATTGGAAGCCGCCAGGTCAAGAGTCGAGATTCAAAGTTTTCGGGTTTGGCGTGATACTACCAAGATTTGTAGAGGATTTTCATTGATCGCAAAGACCGATGACCAAATTATTAAGAAAAGGGGTTCCGTTCATTTGACCGAGAAGCGCAGGAGAGCTTCGACAAGTTGAAGAAGATTTTGACCTGAAGCTCCGGCTCTAATTCAACCCGAGGTCGGGAAGGAATTCACGCTTATTCGCGATGCATCACATATGTGTTTGGGTTGTGTGATGATGCAGAAGGAAGGTTGTGGCTTACGATCTCGGCAGTACCGAGGCCACATGAGGTCAATTATCCAACGCACGATCCGGAGTTAGTGGTCAGTAGTCTTTGCCTTGAAGATATGGAGGCATTACTTGTACGGAGAGAAATCGATAGTCTACACGGATCATAAGAGTCTGAAGTACCTTCTGACTCAGAAAGACTTGAATCGAGGCGGTAGCAGATGGATTGAGTTCTTTGAAAGACTACGATCGCTCAATTGAGTATCATCCGGCAAGGCTAACATTGTGGCGTATGCGTTGAGCCGTAAGGTTGTTTCGGATCTAAGAGCGATGTTTGCCCACTTGAGTTTGTATGACAACGGAGTATTCGGTAGAGCTGCGTGTTAAGCCTATTTGGGTTGAGCGGATCGAGAGAAAAACAGTTGATGGATGTGGTTTTGAGGCGCAGAGGACACAAGTGCAGAATGATGGTTTGGAGGGTTACAGTTTGTCTAGTGATGGAGTGTCTTGTGTTTTCAAGGAGAGCTTGTATCGGGGATACCGAGTTAAGGCAAAAGATTCTTCAGATGCACATAGCAGCCCTACGCTATGCATCCCGGAGGTAGCAAATGTATAGGATCTCAGAGAATGCCTCGTGGCCGAGTCTAAAAAGGAAGTGACGAGTTTGTAAGGAAGTGTCCGACATGTCGCCAGTCAAGGTCGAGCATCGCTTGCCGTCGTGGTTGCTTCACCAAAGAAGATTCCATAGTGGAAGTGGGAAAGGATAACTATGGATTTCGTCAGTGGATTACCTCTTACGCCTAGCAAGAAGGATTCAATTTGGGTAATTGTGGATCGACTGACTAAATCAGCTCACTTTATCCCGGTGAGGGTGGATTACTCACTTCAGAGGTTGGCGGTTCGTATGTGTCGAGATAGTGAGACCGCACGGGTGCCGTGATCGATCATCTCGGATAGGGATCCCGATTTACGTCAAGGTTCGGAAAGCGTTGCATCGAGCTCGGGTACACGGTTGGATTTCAAAGACGGCATTTCATCCGCAGATCGACGGCAATCGGAAAGGTTATCTGATCTTGGAGGACATGTTACGAGGTTGTGTATTGGACTTGTGGGTAGTTGGGAGGAGTATCTACCATTAGTGAGTTCTCCTACAACAATAGTTACCAAGCAAGCATCAAGATGGCACCATATGAGGCGTTATGCGGAGGGAAGTGTCGCCACCGCTTGTTGGACGAGTTAAGTGAACGCCGCTTGTTGGGACTAGAGTTGGTTGGTCGAGACCAAGAAAAGGTTAAGTTGATTCGGCTCGGTTGAAAGAAGCTTCGGACCGCGAAGTCCTATGCCGATCTTAAGCGGAGAGATATAGAATTTTTGGGAGATCAAGTTTTTCCAAGGTCTCACCGTGGAAGAAAGTGTTAAGGTTCGGATGGAAAGGCAAGCTAAGTTCGAGGTTTATTGGGCCGTATAAGGTACTGAGACGAGTGGGACCGAGAGCTTACCACCTCGAGTTGCCGCAGAGCTAAGTCGATTCATGACGTGTTCCACGCTTCGATGCTTAGGCGATATCGCCGGATCCATCGCACGTGGTGGCGAGTGGAAGAGATCGAGGTAAACCCAGATTTGACCATAGAGGAAGAGCTCACATGCATTTTAGATCGGGATGTGAAGGTTCTGCGAGGAAGTCTGTGCCTTTGGTTAAGGTAATCGTGGACGGAATCATGGCGTGGAAGAAGCTACGAGGAACCCGAGGATATGATGAGACAAAGATACCCTCAACTCTTCTGATCAGGTAATTTTGAGGCCGAAATTATTTTTTAAGGGGGTAGAACTGTAATATCCCGGGTTAAGGGCTATTTTATTTTGGCTTTGCTGCATGTGCATGATGTGCTATGTTGTTATTTTGATGTTGTTGGGGCTTAGTTATAAGCTAGGTGTAAGCCTGAGTGGTAGGGAAAATTTTTGTTTCTAGGCTTAGGTGGGAGGAGCTGAAGGAGCTGGGGTTTATAAATATTTTAGGTAAATTTTTAGCACAAGAGGAGCCTTGGTGGAGTGGCAAGTAAGGCACCACTAGGAGCTTGGCCTGGCATCAATTGCAAGGGGGGAGAGGTCCTATGTTCAAGCTACGGAATGCTCCATTTTGGCTTCCATTTTGACGGCATGGAGGGGAGGAGTTGTAGGCAGTTCAAACTCTGCCTTGGACCAAGTCAAAACTTCAAATGATGGGTGGAGAGTGAAGTTAGGAGGGAGACTAGTTCAACCTAGTTTGAATTGGTGGCTTGGGAGTGTTTGGGGGAGTTGTGGCCGAATTTTGGAGAGATTTTGGGCAGGGGAGTGAGTGGCCGGTTTTGGTGTAGTAGGAGTGTGCCGAATTTTCATTTGGCAATTGTGTATTTTTTCGGTCAAAAGCAATTTGGTAAAGCCAATTTTCTTTTAGTCAAAAAGCTAGCCAAAGCTTCAAGCATTTTTTTCTTTTTTTTTCTCCTTAAATCGAAAGTCCAAGCTTCTTCTTGCCAAAAATTTCTTTTCATCTCTTGATTTGGTGTGTGTGTGGTCGAATGGTTGCTCTCTTTTCTTCTTATTCTCTTTTTTGGGTAAACCAAACTAGTATTTTCCTTTCTCTTACAAACTAGTGTCAAGCTTGCATTCTCCATTTGCTTTCTCTTCAACTTGAGCCAAACTAGCTTCTCTTCCTTTCATACTCTCATTTTCTTCTCATATTTTTCTTCTCTTGGAACCATTGTTATCAAACTTTATTTCTTCTTCTTGTAAACCAAAGCACCCTCCTCTTTTCATCTTTATTTCCTTTCTTTTCCAAAACCTTTAGCCGAACCTTTCTTCAACCTTTGCCGATTTCTTTCTCTTTTTTTTAAAACCCCATTTCTTTTTGCTTGGTACTTTAAAGACTCTAGCGAACCTTCCTTGGTGTGAAGTCAAACTTTTCTCCTTTTGTTAAGGGTGTTAGCCAACCTTTTCTCTTGATTAGATTCTTGTTTCAATCGGCCTAGTAAGAGGTAAGTGTTTGGTCGAATGGCCATTTTTCCCTTTCTTGTGCTTTATCGATTTTTGGTGTGTTTAAGGGCTGATTTAATTTGATCTGTTAGAAGGAGTTAACTCTTTGGTTGGTAACCGATTTTGTTATAGGGCCTTTGATTTCTAAGCAAGCAAGAAGGAGCCTTCTTTCTCTGTTAAGCAATCGGTAAGTGGTGGTAAGAACGAGTTCTTTTAGTCGGTTTCGTTTAGTTTTCTTTAAGTCAAGTTATTAAGAGATTAACCGTTTTTCATTTCTAGGGTGTGACCGATTGGTAAGGGAACCAGTGTTGGTTCGGGTTTGGTTGGAAACCGAACCATTTGCAAAGGTAAAGGTTTAACGCAAACCCCTTTGGTTTATCTATTCTGGCCGAATGGTTTTAAGTGATTAACCCTGTGTTTGGCTGACTTTAGGAGCAAGATAATCAAGGGTATAAACCAGTTTTCGGGATTGTTGCAGCGATCTATCGTGTGTAAACTAACACACCTTCTTAACTGAGTAATGTATTAATAACCTGATTGTGTAAGTGAAACAGTGTGGTTGACTGATTTAATACCCAATGAGGTATGGATACGGATTCGGGTAAGTCCGTTTCATTACGAGATATGTGATGATATGTGATATCATGATTATTGGTGTATGTACTTTGAGATGTCATATTAAGCATGTGAGCATGATAGCATGATTGCACGACTTTGCATTAGTATGATATGTTATTGGGTGATATGAGAGGAGGGGGAATATGATATCCGTGTCTTTGGGACACCAGAGGTTTGGCACCTCCAGTGGTTTGGTACCACAGATTGATTTTTGTGACTTTGGGTCACCAGAGGTTTGGCACCTCCGCGTCTCGTCCCAGTGGCTTAGTACCACAGTGGGTTGGCCCCACGGTTGATTATACGGGATTGACGCTAGTGATTTGGTATCACACGATGGGTTGGCCCCATCATTTTAATCGTGACTACGGTCACCAGTGATTTGGTATCACACTTGTGTCTTTGGGACACCGAGGTTTGGCACCTCATACGACTCGTCCCTCGTGGTTAACACCACCGTGGGTTGGCCCCACTTTTGAGATATGGGATCGCCGCAAGTGATTTGGTATCACACGGGTTGGCCCCACAAATGGATCTTTCGTGACTTTGGGTCACCAAGTGGTTTGGCACCACATCTATGGATATCGTGACTTTGGGTCACCAGTGGTTTGGCACCACCAAGTGGTTTGGTACCACACGGGTAGAAAAGGTGATATGGATGGTTAGGATCGGTGCATTACTTGCATTGCTTTGTTATGATGTGTGTTAGCATGTTATACCGGAGAGGGATTTATGCACCGAGTCTTGCGACTCACCTTCTCCCTTATCATTTCGTGTGACACGAGATCGCGGACACCTGAGTGGGTGGACTCGAGGTGACCATGCCAAAAATAAATTCGGACTTTAATCGATTTTCAAACTTGGTACTTTACCTTATTTAATTTCATTTGGTTATGTTGGGATTGTAAAGGCCTCTTTAAAATTTTAAACTTATATTTTGTTATTTACTTGCTTAGATTGGATTTCAAATATGCCTTAACAAATTCTCGGGTAATATTCGATAAAACTTGGAAAGATAAGGTTTTCAAACCGCAAAGCGATATGTTTTAAACTTTACCATCGGGTATCATATCTGTAATTTAAATTAAATGAAAGTCTTCCAAACTTGAATGTGATTTCTTTTTAACTTAAAAGAAAAAAATGTGTTTAAGTAACAACAAGGATTACTTAAATTTTTAAATGAGGTAAACTTGTTCTACTTACGTAACTGATTAAGTTTTCAAAATTTTTGGGTTTTCAAATACCCTATCGCTTTTAAACAATCATGCTCAAGTTTTCTACAAGAACAAAACATACGAAGGAGTTTTTCATCAAACTTTTAAACGGAAACCTAAACCTCTCAAATACCCTTTTCCTGTAACATACCAGATTCGGTCGTGGTGTATTGACCGGGTTTGGGGTGTTACACTATGTATAGATCTAGTGCTTGGCCGAATACAAGGAGGAGTATAGCAAAGATTTCGGGACTTGATTCTTAAGTCAATCGGCAACAAGGTAGGTTTTTAAGTGTAATAATCCTATTGGGATTTGGATTTGTCGCCGAATGGGTTTTCATTAAATTTCTAATTGGCCGAATGTAGGAGTTAGGGATCTAAAGTGTTAGATCAGATTTTCGGGTTTCAAGGAAGGCATTAATATCAGGTGTGTACCCCACACTATCTTTTAATGAGAATTATGGCACTGTTTAATATGTATGCATGTTATATGAATGGGGAAAATATGGCTAAGTACCATGTTATGGTACATAGTACTAAGGTACGTTTTCCTACTCCTACTATGAGTATGATAAGACTTGTTATGCCATGAATATAAATATGATAAGAATGTGAAATCGGGCCTAAGGCATTATGTTGCATGATTTTGTATGACATGGGCATATGGGATATTATGAAAAGGGAAGTGAATGTGGTGACCTAAGACCACGATATCCGAATGTGGTGACCTAAGACCACGATATCGAATATGGTGTCTCATGACACAAAGTATGTATCTGGTGGCTATGCCACGAATTTTATAAGGCGATGAGCATGTCGTCCACAAATGACCGCCTTGATGGTGTGTAGAGATGGAGGGTTGACTTAGTAGTCCCCATGGTGTGCGTGATGGTACGGGTGATGTGTAGCGGATGGCATATAGGCTTGGGTTCGGGAATGCATCATTAAATGTAAATTATGATATGTATGAATATGATTTGTTGTGCCTGAATTTGTTAAGACTTAGTGTTTGTATACACATTGAGTTTGTTTGACTCACCCCGTTGTGGGAACCTTTTTCAGGTGACGATCAGTAATGGACCGGGTCGGCAGGAGCTTAAAGGTGGCCATGCACAGTAAGGAAATTATTTATTTAAACATTTTAAATTTTTATTTAAGCACTTTAATTTATTTTGGGGTTTGTTTGATGTAATAAGGCCGTAGTATGAATTTTATTTTATGCATGCACGTTAAATTATTTTATTATGATACGAACTTTTTCTTAAATTAACGACTAAGTTTATTTCATTTAAAAACAAACCCTAAACGCTTTGTCACCTAAAATCAAAGGATTTCAAATATAAAATTTACTTGTGTTCCAACCCGAGCCCAACCCAAAAATAATCTTTCTTTTCAAACACATCGTTTTTTTTCCAATGCCACAAAAGAATTTTGAACCGGTTTACATCGAGGAACATACCAGATCCGGTAAAGGCTCGTGGACCGGGTTGGGGTGTTTCAATTTTGTTATCAGAGCCCAGTTTTAAACTTTCGGCCTTGGGTTTAAGGCCCAAAACGTTTTCAAAGTTAAGCCCAAAAGGAATTTTGTGAATTAAGCAGGATTTTCTAGTATGGCCCACTAAGTCTCCGACCCGAAGTCAACCAGGTAAGTACTCCGATCTCTTGTGTGATTTATATTATGACCTATAGAAGGGTAGAAATAGAATGGAACGTAGATTAACATGATAAGTACTTGAACCCTAGGACTAGTTACCCCAACAATTACATAAGACTTAAATGCCTAATTAAACAAACTTGTGGTTAAGTCACCGATTAAGGTGTGGCAACCATGGTACGCATGTCTAGGATTGGTTTCGGTGGGAGCTTGGTATTTAAGTAGTCCTAGTGACTCACCTCCTCTCCACTCGAATCCTACTTGGTGCGTAGCCTCGGTTCACCCTAACCAAGAGGACTTAATCACGGGCTAAACCCCTAACTAAAACCCGAAAGCAACTAGCCGTATTTTTATGGAAACCCTAGCTTTAAAATCCCTATATTACCCTTTTAAGAGTAGCAAAAGATTTTTGCAAAAATTCTTCCAAAATATTTCCTACTTGCAAAATTACTAAAATGCCCCTAGTGGTAAGATTACCAAAATGCCCTTGATTTGTAAAATACTCATATTAACCACAGTTTTATCAAAACTTCTTCACTTCATAAAATTTCCCTGCTTTGCAAAGGTGTCCATAAAACCCTAAATTGTGAAAATTCAAAATATCCCGATTTGAAAATTTACGAAATTGCCCTTAACTTACAAAATTATCAAAATAACCCTGAATCCCAAAATTTTTACAACATCCCCGATCTGGAAAGCAAAATTCTCAAAAAGAACCCCCAAATGTTGTAAAATTCCAAAATACCCTTAATTTATTAAGATTTACAGATTTACCCGGGTTAATTACTAAAATACCCTCAGATTTTTAAATTTCCCAAAATACCCCCGGGAATGCAAAAAATTACCAGAATACTCTTATTGACAAAATCATCAAGGAACCTTATTTTGACAAATTACAAAAATACCCCTGTAGGATAAATTACAAAAATACCCACAGGATAGGGAACGACGTAAATGTTCGAAGAGTGAATGTGTATGGGAGATACTATAGAATGGATGTGCTTTTTTTGTGAATTAGGATAGAAAACTTGAAACTTTGATTGATCGAAAGAACTGCTACTAAACTCTTTCCATAAAACTTCTTCGCGAATAATTAGTGAAACAATGGCTAATGCATAAAACTTTTTAATCAGATTAAAGCGCGGTAGTAGAAATGAGCTCCAGGGGACGTGGTCGTAATGTACGAGGATGCGGTCGAGGTAGAATGACCGTGTTGAAACCCGTGAGATCGGGTCAAGGATCTGAGAATGAGGTACCACCGCCACCCCCACCACCAGCTGTTGGTGTTGAGCAGTAAGATCAGACGGGAGAAGATGTCAGACATGTGTCGTGGTCATGAGTTCTTGAAATGGTGGCTGGTCTGGAGGGAGTATGGGAGCTCAAAAATCTGTACCCGAGCGACTCCGAGCCAACGGAGCTGAAGTGTTCCGTGGAGTATCTGGTGTGGCACCCAGTACAACTGAATATTGGTTGGAAGCAACCGAGCGTATTATGGATGAGCTCGATCTGACCCCTGAGGAGAAGTTGAAAGGAATGGTGGCACTGTTACGCAATGAAGCGTACCAATGGTGGTTAACAGTTTGGGATGGTGCCACAGCTGAGGATCTGACCTGGGGATATGTTAAGGCGGCATATCAGAAGAAGTATGTCGGCACACGTTACACCGATGAGCAGAGGAAGGCCTTTTTGGGGTTGGTTCAAGGGAATAAGTCTGTAGCAGAGTACGAAGCAGAATTTTTGAGGTTGAGCCGATATGCTCGAGGAATAGTAGCTACAGAACATGAGCAGTGTGTCTAATTTGAGGATGGACTAAGGGATGACTTGAGGTTGTTAGTTGCTCCACATCAAGAGCGGGAGTTCTCTGCGTTAGTGGAGAAAGCTAAGATAGCGGAAGGAATTAAGGACTCTGTGAGGTAGAACACGGACCGGAGTAAGCAGAAGAGAGGATTTGGGCCGTCTGGATCATCTGGGAATGCTCAGAAAAGGCCTAGAGTTGATGGGCCGCGAGGTCAGCAAACTGGTACTAGAGGGCAATATCGTACTTGTGAGCAGTGCTGGAAGAAACACTTAGGTGAATACTGGAAGAAGACAGGTGGATGTTTCAGATGTAGGTCAAAGGACCATATGATTAAGGACTGCCCGAGGAAATCGAATGGGAATCGGCCAACAGCTCAGAATGTTAATCAGGCTGGTAGAGGGGGACAGTAGCCTCAGCGAGGTCGTGATCCGAATAATCGAGGAAATGGTACTGGTAGAGGACGTGGAACACCGGGCTGAGGTACTGTTAATACTGAGGCAAAGCAGTCGGGTTTGGTTTATGCGGTTCGCCGTAGGGAAGAGGGAGACGCACCGGACGTTATAACCAGTACGTTCCTTGTATTTGGAAAGCCTTATTATGCTTTGATTGATGTGGGCTCGACCCATTCTTATATTGCATGTAGAGTAGTTGAAACTCTAGGCATAACCTCTAAACTCTCGGATAGGGAGATGACTGTAGTAAGCCCACTAGGTCAAACTGTAGTGGTAAATAAAATCTTTCGGAGTGTACCTTTAGAAATTCAAGGCGTAGAATTTTCTGCCGACTTGATGGAACTTCCCTTCGGAGAGTTCGATCTCATACTTAGAATGGACTGGCTAGTAGACCATCGGGCTGTGTTGGACTGTGTAGCTAAGCGAATGGAGTTAAGGACTCCGGAGGAGGAGGTGGTCATTATAATAGGAGAAAGAAGAAACTACTTGTCTAATGTAGTTTCGGTGCTAAAGGCTGAAAAGATGGTTCGTAAAGGGTGCAAGGCATTTTTAGCCCTCGTAAGTGCGTTAGATGGAAAGGAAGAAGGTGTTAGTGGAGTTAGAACGGTAAGGGATTACGAAGACGTGTTTCCGGAGGAATTACCAGGAATACCCCCAGATAGGGAGGTGGAGTTTGAATTGACTTGTCGCGGAATAGCCCTATGTCAATCGCCCGCATGTAATGGCACCAAGGAGTTGGTTGAACTCAAGGCTCAGATTCAGGAATTACTCGATCATGGGTTTATTCGACCCAGTGTGTCTTTATGGGGAGCACCGGTCCTGTATGTGAAGAAGAAGGACGGAACTATGCGTATGTGCATAGACTATCGTCAATTAAATAAGCTGACCATCAAGAACAAGTATCCTTTGCCAAGGATTGATGACTTGTTCGATCAGCTTAAGGGGGTGGCAGTGTTCTCAAAGATCGACTTAAGGTCAGGATATCATCAGTTGAAGGTGAAGGGGGCAGATATCCATAAGACAGCCTTTAGGATAAGATACGGCCACTACGAGTTTGTGGTAATGCTGTTCGGGTTGACAAATGCCCCACTAGCGCTCATGGCTATGATGAATCGGGTTTTTCAACCTTACTTGGATAGGTTCGTCGTGGTGTTCATCGACAACATCCTAGTGTACTCCAAGACGAAGAGGAGCATGATGAGCATCTCCGGATTGCCGCAAGTGTTAAGGAGAAGAGTTCTATGCCAAATTCAGCAAGTGTGAATTTTGGCTTAAGGAGGTTGCATTCTTAGGCACGTGGTGTCGCAGAAGGAATAAGGTGGATCCTAGGAAGGTCAAGCGGTGTTGACTGGAAACCACCTAAGTCGGTGGCGTAGATTCGTAGTTACTTGGGATTGGCGTGCTATTATGTAGGTTTGTGGAAGGATTTTCGTCAATAGCGAGCCTTTGACAAAGTTGTTAAGGAAAGAAGTACCTTTGTATGGGTGGATAAGCAGGAGAGTTTTGAAAAACTTAAGAGGGTATTGACTAAGCTCCAAGATTGATTCACCAGAGGCGTGAAAGGATTTTCGGTGTATTGTGATGCTTTCCATATGTGCTTGGGTTGCGATTGATGCAAGACGGAAGGTAGTCGATATGCGTCTCGGCAGCTTGAGGCCACATGAGGTGAACTACCCGACGCATGACTTGGAATTAGCAAGCAGTGGTCTTCGCTCTTAAGGTATGGAGGCACTACTTTTATGGTGAAAAGTCGACGATCTACACAGACCAAAAGAGTCTCAAGTATCTGTTGACTCAGAAGGAGTTGAATCTGAGGCAGCGAAGGTGGGTGGTGTTACTAAAGGATTATGACTGTTCTATAGAGTATCACCCGGGCAAAGCAAATGTAGTGGCGGATGCCCTAAGTCAGAAAGTTGTGTCGGATCTGAGGGCGATGTTCACACACTTGAGTTTGTATGATGATGGAAGCCTGTTGGCAGAGTTGCAAGTCAAGCCGACGTGGTTGAATGAGGTAAAGGAGGGACAGTTGGCTGATGAGGACCTAAGTGCTAAGCTACGGCAAGTACAGAATAGAGAGTTGAAAGATTATGGCATTAATGGCGAAGGAGTGTTGTGTTTCAAGAGAAAGGTCTGTATGCCTAAGAATAAGGAACTTAGACAAAGGATTCTTCAGGAATCGCATAGTAGCCCTTATGCTATGCATCCTGGAGGCACTAAGTTGTATAGAGATTTGAGAGAACAGTTTTTGTGGCCTGGTCTGAAAAAGGAAGTTACAGAATTTGTCGGCAAGTGTCTAACGTGTCAGCAAGTTAAGGCTGAACACCAGGTTCCGTCAGGATTGCTTCAGCCAATCATGATTCCACAGTGGAAGTGGGAGAGAATTACCATGGACTTCGTTAGTGGGCTTCCCCTTATGCCTACTAAGAAGGACTCGGTATGGGTAATAGTGGATCGTTTGACCAAGTCCGCGCACTTTATTCCGATGAGAGTCGACTATTCTTTGTAGAGGTTGGCAAAGTTATATGTGGCGGAAGTCGTAAGGTTGCATGGAGTGCCGGTGTCGATTATCTCAGATAGGGTCCCAAGGTTTACTTCTCAGTTCTAGAAAGCGTCACATCAGGCTTTAGGCACTAAATTGGATTTCACTACGGCCTTTCATCCACAGTCGGACGGGCAATCTGAACGGGTAATCCAAGTATTGGAGGATATGTTGAGGGGCTGTGTGATGGATTTCAGAGGAAGTTGGGAGGAATATTTGCCTCTAGCGGAATTTGCCTACAACAACAGCTATCAAGCAAGTATTCGAATGGCACCTTATGAAGCACTGTATGGTCAAAAGTGTCGGACTCCTACATGTTAGACGGAATTGAAAGAACGATGAGTTTTGGGTCCAGAGATTGTGGCAGAATCCGAAGAGAAGGTTAGTGTAATTCGGGCTCGATTGAAGGAAGAATCCGATAGAGAAAAGTCGTACGCAGATCTCAAATGGAAGGAGATTGAATTTGATGTGGGAGACCAAGTATTCCTTAAAGTTTCGCCTTGGAAGAAGGTGATGAGATTTGGTCGAAAAGGGAAACTAAGTCCAAGGTTTATAGGACCCTATCGAGTGTTAAAGCGAGTTGGACCAGTGGCATATCAGTTGGAATTGCCACTCGAGTTGAAGCAGATGCATGACACATTCCATGTGTCCATGCTACATCGATATCGATCGGATCCATCTCATGTGGTACCAATCGAAGAGATGGAGCTAAGGTCAGACTTGTCCTATGAGGAGAAGCCGATTCAGATCCTAGAACGTGATGTGAAAGTGTTAAGGAGGAAGTCAGTTCCTCTAGTTAAGGTGTTATGGCGCAATCATGGATCGGAAGAAGCTTCGTGGGAGCCAGAAGAAGCAATGCGACAGCAATACCCCTACCTATTCTAGCCAGGTAATTTCGAGGATGAAATTATTTTAAGGGGGTAGAACTGTAATATCCTGGAAATGGGCTTGTGCATTCATGCTTAATTATATGAAATATCATGTTTATAAACGTTCTGAATGTGATCTATGAATATCGTGAACTTTGAAATGTAGGGAAATACCTTAGAAAATTTTTAGATTTTAAGTCTTATTAAGGGAGCTAAGTAAATAGGGACTTAAGAGAAAATGTATGTGAAATATGACATACAATTGGGCTTGGGAAAAGTGGCTATAAGGCGTCACTTAAGGGCCTAGCATGTGACGCCACCTACATATGCAATTGGGCTTGTGTTCGAGCCACAAGGAAAGCAAAAAGAAGTTTTATTTTTGCTACAAGGTAGATAGTGTTGGACGGCATTAAAGCACCAAAGGGAGGAGTTTGATTCCATTTAAAATTCGGCTAAGGGATAATTATTGGGATTAATTTTTATTAATTTGAGTAAGGTGATAATTAAAAGATAAAGTTATCAAGATATGGAGAGTTGGCCAATTTAGGGGCTCCTTGGATGGTATTTTCGGCTAATCATAGTGTAGGTGTGCCAAAAATTTTAATTCTCTTCTCATCTCTTCCTATAGCCGATTTTCCATTTGCTTCTCCCAAGTTCTTCTTTTCTTTTGTCAAGCCGAATTCCTCTTCTCTCTAAAATAGCCATTGCCGATTTTCATAAGCCTCTTCCATTCTCGTAATCTTCTTTTCTTCAAACTTCATATCAGTTCTTTGTGTTAGCCGAATATTCAATCACCTTTCTAAGGGCTTAGCCGAATCTTGTAAGTACTCTTCCTTCCATTTGTATTTTATTTTATTAAGTGCCATAACCGAATCATAAGGTGCTCTTATTCCTTGTGACTTAAAGCCTTAGCCGAATCTTTGAGGGACTTCAAGCAAAGGGGCTGTCGATTTCTTCAAGTAAGGGTAAGATCCAAATTCGGTTTCCATTTCTTTATATTTTTAGACTTATCAAAATTTAGGGACTAATCCCTATTATTGATCTTGGCCGAATTATGGAAGGGAGGCTTCGGGAGTTAAGTATTGTCGACTTTGGAAGAGGATCTTTTCGGGATCTCAAGTTTTAAGGTAAGCAATAAAGTGATATTCGGCCATAGGCCATTAATATGTGATTTAAAGATTAGATTTAAATCTAACCTATGACGATAGGTAATTTGACATCTCCTTGGTTAGGGGGCTAATTTCGGGATTTCGAAACCACAAGGTAAGCGCTATGGACAATCGGCCATAGCCCTATTTTGATACTTAGATATATTCCTTATTATCTTGGAAGCCAAAAAACTAACCTATGTATAGATCTAGTGCTTGGCCGAATACAAGGAGGAGTATAGCAAAGATTTCGGGACTTGATTCTTAAGTCAATCGGCAACAAGGTAGGTTTTTAAGTGTAACAATCCTATTGGGATTTGGATTTGTGGCCGAATGGGTTTTCATTAAATTTCTAATTGGCCGAATGTAGGAGTTAGGGATCTAAAGTGTTAGATCAGATTTTCGGGTTTCAGGAAGGCATTAATATCAGGTGTGTACCCCACACTATCTTTTAATGAGAATTATGGCACTGTTTAATATGTATGCATGTTATACGAATGGGGAAAATATGGCTAAGTACCATGTTATGGTACACAGTACTAAGGTACGTTTTCCTACTCCTACTATAAGTATGATAAGACTTGTTATGCCATGAATATAAATATGATAAGAATGTGAAATCGGGCCTAAGGCATTATGTTGCATGATTTTGTATGACATGGGCATATTGGATATTATGAAAAAGGGGAAGTGAATGTGGTGACCTAAGACCACGATATCTGAATGTGGTGACCTAAGACCACGATATCTGAATATGGTGTCTCATGACACAAAGTATGTATCTGGTGGCTATGCCACGAATTTTATAAGGGCGATGAGCACGTCGTCTGCAGCGACTGCCTTCGATGGTGTGTAGCGGATGGAGGGTTGACTTAGTAGTCCCCATGGTGTGCAGGATGGTGCGGGTGATGTGTAGCGGATGGCATATAGGCTTGGGTTCGGGAATGCATCATTAAATGTAAATTATGATATGTATGAATATGATTTGTTGTGCCTGAATTTGTTAAGACTTAGTGTTTGTGTACACATTGAGTCTGTTTGACTCACCGCGTTGTGGGAACCTTTTTCAGGTGATGATCAGTAATGGACCGGGTCGGCAGGAGCTTAAAGGTGGCCATGCACAGCAAGGAAATTATTTATTTAAGCATTTTAAATTTTTATTTAAGCACTTTAATTTATTTTGGGGTTTGTTTGATGTAATAAGGCCGTAGTATGAATTTTATTTTATGCATGTACGTTAATTATTTTATTATGATACGAACTTTTTCTTAAATTAACGACTAAGTTTATTTCATTTAAAAACAAACCGTGAACGCTTTGTCACCTAAAATCAAAGGATTTCAAATATAAAATTTACTTGTTTTCCAACCCGAGCCCAACCCAAAAACAATCTTTCTTTTCAAACACATCATTTTTTTTTCCAATGCCACAAAAGAATTTTGAACCGGTTTACATCGAGGAACATACCAGATCTGGTAAAGGCTCGTGGGCCGGGTTGGGGTGTTTCAAGAAGAGGCTACGTGGGAGCCTGAGGATTCAATGAGGCAACAATACCCGACTTTGTTTAATGGTAAGATTTTCGGGGACGAAAATCCTTAAGAGGGGAGAGTTGTAACAGTTCGAATTTGACCCTAATCAGAACGGTGGTTTCGGGACCACGAATTCGAGTCTGAAAATTTTTTATATATTATATTCTGTGCTAAAAATATATGATTTATGATGTGTGAAAATTTCGTATGAAAATTTGATCGTTTGTGTGTTTAATTAGATAAAAGGACTTAATCGCGTAAAATGTAAAAGTTGCAAACTATAGTGAAATGTGCTAAAGTGATTATGGCTTTTTAATATGGGGTATTAAAAGGGCAATTAGCCCATCCTAAGAGTTAGTGGATGGCATATGCCAAGATTAACCTTATTATTATTATTTATATATTAAAGTATAAAGGCTATTTAAGTAAATTATGAATTAAGTTAATAATAATAAAAACAAAATTATGAAACAACATTTTCATGTCCATCTTCTTGGTGCTGAAAGTGAAGAAAAAGAAAAGAAATAAAACCTAGCTAAGTTCGGCCATCTCCAAGTTAAATTAATGGTTCGTTTTTGTTCAGTTTTTGATAATTTTTATGTTTTTGAGATCGTTTCTTTGTGTACTTCAAAACCCATGTCTCAATTTGTGATTTTGATGATGATTTTGTGTTTTCCCATTGATGTGTTCTTGAGGTTTTTGATGTTTGATGATTTTAAATTAAAGCTATGTTAAAGATTAGTATGTTTTGTACTAGAAATTTTAGTGAATTTGAGTATTTTAATGAATTGCAAAATGAAATTTTGAGGGACTAAAATGAAAAATAAATGAAAGAAATGGACTTGTATGGTCCTTGTGAACATTTGGCCCTAAGGTGTTGTAGTGAAATTTTGTGTATTTGGTGTTTTGTGCAAATAAGACTAAATTGTAAAAATGTGAAACCCTAGGGGTAAAATGGTAATTTTCCCATTTATGTGTTTAGGGACTAAATTGAAATGAAATGTACTTGAATGAGCTAAATTTTAATGTGTTTAGATCAAGAACAAAGAAAAACGAATTTGGATCGGGGACAGACGAAGGTTATCCAATAGCCGGTCTACGCGGTCCGTCGACAGTCGAGGTAAGTCTTTAAGCAAATATCTATTAAAGAGTTAATTATGAATATGTTAAATGATGATATTTGATAATTTTGAGTATAAAACTATGAGTTAGCCAAATGTAAAAGTGTTATGTAAAAGTGTTGAATTGGATTGAATATACATTTTGAAAATGTAATATGAATAAGTGTATTTGATATGAAATGTGAAAGTAATATGAGATATATAATGTGTTGGTGAAATTAGTATTTAAATATGTGTATTGAAAGATTGGATTAATTATGTGGTTATTCCGGGCTTTAAGCCTAGCAGGCCTCGTGCCGGTGTTACTTATCGGGCTGAATGCTTAGCAGGCCCTGTGCCGGTGATGTATATTAGGCTTATTGCCTAGCAGGCTAAATGCCGGTGATCAAATTCAGACCTCGGGTCTAGCAGGCTTAATGTTGGTGATGTATTATGAACTCTTCACAAGGAGAAATGTAAATACTTCAATAAACAAAATGTTCGGGTAAATATAAAGGTTTATAGATGCAAGGAACAAGGTAAGTGATTATCTTTCCTTTCAAATTACATAAGTGATAGAATGGTTAAAGATTTTAGTAATGAGTTTTTATGACATGTGCATTTGATTTATTCATTAATGAGTGTGATATGTATATGGAAATATAAGCTTGGTAATATCTTTGAAATTCGGTCAAATGTGCAAATGTTAAAAGTGAAAGTTATCGAAGATGCATACATGTATATATGACTAATTGTATACGATTGAGGTAAATGTTTAGTTTGTTAATGGTGGAATATGTGAATATTTAATGTAATATCCGGATTTAGGGCTTGTGCATTATTGCTTAATTGTATGAAGTAGCATGCCTATGTGTGTTTGAATGTGTTGAATGAATTTTTGAGAACTTCAGAGTGTAGGTAAATGCCTTAGAAAATATTAGATTTTAAGTATTAAAGGGGAGTTAAGCTTGATAGGCCTTAAGAGGAATTGTAGGGGAAGTAGGACATAAAATTAGCTTGGTAAAGTGGCAGGAAGGCGCCACTTAAAGCCTTAGAATATAACGCCACAAGAAGTACAAGGGGGCCTAGGTTCGAGCAGTAAGGAGAGCACTTTTGGAGTTTTATTTTGTAGCAAGGAGAGGTAGAGTTGGACGGCATGAGGACTCTAGAAGGAGGAGGTATAGATGGGGTTGGAGAGTTTGAGGATTCGGCTAAGGTGGAGGGATCAAGGATAAGGAGAGAGGGAGCAAGTGGTGAATATAGGACTCTAGGGGTGGCATTTTCGGTTTTGAAGTATAGTAGTAGGGTGTGCCAAAATTCTTCTAACTTTCTCCTCTCCTTCTTTTCTTTCTTTCAACCTTAATTCTACACCTTTTTCTTATATGGCCGAATATTCCCTCACCATTTGAGAGCCATAGCCGAACCTTATAGCTCCCATTCCCTTCTCTTTTTCTTTCACTATTAAAGTGCCGAATCTCCTTAGTGTTCATCAAGTCGAAACACTTCTTGTGCATTAGCCGAAACCTTTCTCTTTGGGATCTAGAAGTCGATTCTTTGAGGGTGATTTAATAGTGGTAAGTCTTTTCTTTCCCTTAGCAATCGGTTTTCCTTTCTTTCTCTTTTGGTGGCCAAAACCAAATGGTTGGCCTTGATTTCTAAGGGTGACCGAATGTTCATAGGGCCATTATCTCGTATGTAGCTAACGTTTGAAGAGTGGTCTTTCGGGATTTGTTTCTAGTCGACTACAAGGAGGAGATCATTCAGGATTTCAAGATCTAAGGTAAGCCAGAGTAATCTTAGGCCGAAGGCCATTTATGATGTTCATTAAGTGTTAGAATTGGATCTAACATAAGGCTTGTAGGTATTTCGACATCTCCATAAGACAAGTGACGATTTCGGGATTTAGATCCGCAAGGTAAGTGAATATGAATATTCGGCCAAGGCTAGATTAAGTATTAGAGGCTAGCCGATTCTGACATTGGTTTTTAGGAAGGAGTGCAATCGGTTTCGATAGACTTTCGGGATTCAGTGAAAGAGTTAGTACCAGGTGTGTAGCCCTACACTAATTTCCTAATAGATTTATGGTATTCATGTTATGCATGTGTTAACAAAAATATGAAAATGTGGCTAAGGGTACACAGAGTATTCAGGTACGTAACCTTTAATTTTGTGTTAATAAATGTTATGAACATTTGGATTACGGCACATATGTGAATTTGATATGAATATGGAATAAGGTGTATGGCATGATATTCGCATGATTTGTATGACACATGGGGCATATGGGTGATTATGAAAAGGGAAGTGATCCGTGGTTTTACCACAATATCCGTGACTCATGTCACAAAATCGAATGTGGTGACTAATGTCACAAAATACTATCTGGTGACTTTGTCACAATTATCCGTGGCTATGCCAAAATTTATAAGGGCGATGTGCAAGTCGTCACAATGATCGCCTTCGATGGTGTGTAGTGGATGGAGGGTCGATTTAGTAATCCCACGGTGTGATGGCGTGTACGGTGATGTGTAGAGGATGGCTATCTAGGTTTGGGTTCGGGATTGCATCATTGTTTATATATATGTTTTGTATATATGATTTGTATGCCTAAATCGATCGGAAATTTGTGTTGGTTGTTACACATTGAGTCTGTTGACTCACCCCGTTATGGGATATCTTTTCAGGTGACACTCAGTAAATGGACCGGGTCGGCAGGAGCTTAATGGTGGCCATGTTCAGCTCGACATTTATTTTATTTTGAATTTTTTATGTTTAAGTATTTTGGATTTATTTTGGGTTATAAGTTGATGTAATAAGGCCATTATACTTAATTGTTTTATGCGTTTTTAATTTTCCCGATATGATACAAACAACATCAAATGTTTTGAAACTCAATTACCTACGGTTTTTCAAGTTACAATAATAATGAAATTCTAAAATTTGGTATTCTTTTCAACTTGTGGTTTTTTTTTAAAAAACTTATCGATTTAGCACAAAATTAAACACAACTCGAATCAACTTTTCTACAAACCACCACGATTTTCAAAACGTTATTTGAAACTTAACTATGTTTTTACTCGAGAAGCATGCCAGATCCGGTCAGGGCTTGTGGGCCGGGTTTGGGGTGTTTCATTTAAGGTTTTAAGTGTTTTGGAGGGTTGTATGTTTTCGACGAGGGAAATAATAGATACTAAGTTAAAGAAATGACAATTCGGCCATAGTGGAATTATTAGTTAAATTATTTGGATTTTAAAGTCATTAATAATTTGATTCATATATATATCTATATGTACTAAATGTTGGAATGTATGATTATTGATTCGTAAATGCTTAAGACTTACTAAGCTAGTGAGCTTACTTGTGTGATATGTTCTCCTCTGTTTTATAGATTTGGTTAAAGCTATGAGCTCAAGAGGGATAGTCAAGAAAGTCATCCACACTATCAACCTGTTTGGTACTTATAAACTTAGTTTTTATTAAAAAGGCATGTATAAGCTAGATTAAGTTGTAAACCGATGGTATCTAATTTTGTTTATAATGTAGCCATGTGTATTGGCTATTTCTTTTGCTTATACCTTACTTGTGTGTTTCAATAGGTATTTAAGCTCGTACAATTGTTAATGGTTAAGTGTTTCTAGATAAGTTTAAAGCTTAGTTTGAGCATGTATATATATATGTTATGATAGTTATCTAGAGTTGTTTATCCATGATTCGGTGGTGCTAGTAGAAATGTTAATGTATATATATATATATATATTAGAGTCGATCATTGAAGTGTTTAATTGAGGTCCGAATATGTGGTCACTGAATTGGTTATACTTATGTACTCCAGGGAATGATATATCTCATGTGTTTGATATGTTAATAATGATCTTTGTAACCTTAATATTTCAATATGGCTTTGGTTAAAGGAATTATAAAGAATGATTTACATTATATAATGTATGTATGTATATTCGGCCAAGTCTTATTGCTATAGTCAGACATAGTTAACATGCTTTAAGAACTAGATGCTTAGATTCATATTCGAATATAGAAATGTGCATAATTGTAATGTATGCATATATATATATATATATATATATTTATACATATGTGCTTGACTTGTGAAGTTGCTTAATTTGGTTGAGTAGATTCGGTTAAATAAAAGAGTATACATGTGGTGTGTAATGAGTTTGCATTCATTTGGATATGATGAGTTTGTTACATTATTTGGCCGAATTCATTGGGTACATATTTAGCATGTGATTAAGCAATAGTATATGAGATATTAAATCCAATTAATACATAGTGCATACGGTTAATATGTGTTTAATTTTTGCTTGATTGTTGATGACATATTTTAATAAAAGATCTTTAATAATGCGATGTGAAGTGATTGGGTGGATATACTCATGTATTTGGCTATGCTAGGATTTAAATCTAAAACATTGTAATGTTACAATTATAGTAAGGATCGCATTGTATATGCTTGAATTGAATTGAATTGAATTGAATGTTTTAATGAGAATGTCAAATTGAAATTTTGTCAAGTAATACCTCGTAACCCTAGTCCGGCAATAGATACGGGTTAAGGGTGTTACACACACGGTCGTGTATGTGGTTTGTGTAACTCACTGTTATGAAATTAAATTTGAAAAAATAGCTCCAGCTTTCACACGGCCGTGTCGCAAGGTAGTGTGGATCATCTTAGGCTGTGTAACCCTTGAAATTGGAAAAATTAAGTCCCAGGACTCACATGGCCAAGGACATGCCCGTGTGTCCAGCCTGTATGACTTACACGACAATGTCTTCACACCGTGTAACTCTCTGTCATTGGCTCCATTATGCATACGGCCTAGGACATGCCCGTTTGTCCAGGCCGTATGACTAACTGTCAAATACCCATTGTGCACACTGCCTGAGACACGCCAGTGTATCTAAGTCGTGTGTCAAAAACATTTTTTTAATTAAGAATTCAATTAAATTAATTTTAAACTAGCATGCAAGAAAATTAAAAGAATTAGTAGAAGTTAAACACTTGGGTTGCCTCTCGAGAAGCATTTATTTATAATCTAAGCTCAACTTACCTTGTATATGCATGATTATGGTGGTTCTCAAAGTTGAAGCTCCGTCTTTTCATTATCAATTTTATTACCAAAAATAAGGTTTGAGTCATGTTTTTCTGTGCCTTAAGCATGCCGAGCTCAGAATGAGTTACCTTGACTATACCGTATAGAAAGACATTTAGTACCGTAAATGGGTTTGATCCATTTGACTTACATTTTGAAAGGGAAATTCGTGGATCCGTTTTGCCCAGCAGTACTTTGTCTTCAACCTTAAATTGGTTTGTTCCATTCACATGCTCATGATGGCGTCGCTTTGGCTCTTCATCGTGTTTTTGGTTTCTCCTTGACATGTGTTCACCATTCATCTAGTTCATCGAGTTGCACCATTCACTCTTCATATGTTGTTTTGTTTTCGTTACCTTGATTGAAACATGGCTCCAACACGAGTTCACAAGGGAATTCCTGCAAAAAAGGTTGAGCCACATGGTTACTAACATTTACAGAAATTTTAAAATCATCTCGCTCACTAGATACTCTCGCCGAATCACATGCTTGGAGAATAATAATCTCGTCACCTACATGAAGCACAAGTTCACTTGTACCAACATCAATGATAGTCTTAGCAGTGGCTAAAAAGGGTCGACCTAATATGAAAGGTACCTCACTATCCTCATCCATGTCTAAAACGGAAAAATCAATGAAGAATATGAATTTATCAATTTTAACAAATACATCCTCAATAATACCCTTAGGATATCTAATGGTTCTATCCGCTAATTGAATACTCATCCTAGTGTTTTTTGGGTTTCCCAAGACCAAGTTGTTTAAACATATTATAGGGCATGACACTAATACTGGTCCCTAAATTAGCCATTGCATTATAAATATTTAAACTATCAATTAGGCAAGGAATAGTAATTTTTTTGGATCTTTTAGTTTGTTGGGTAGTTTATTTTGGAGAATGGCCGAGCAAACTATGTTGAGCTCCATAGTTGACGAGTCATCTATCTTCCTATTGTTTGATAACAGCTCATTTAAGAATTTGACATAATTTGACATCTGTGAAAGAGATTCAACAAATGATAAGTTAAGGTGTAATTTTTTTTAAGAGCTTAAGGAATTTACCATATTGTTCGTTCCTGTGTGGTCTCTCTTTAACGTGTTAGGATATGGCACTCAAGTTCTGTATTATTTGATAACCAAATTTTTTCTTTCTTGTCTTCCTCAACCTTAGCCTTGTTCACCACCTCTTTTTGCCTTGGTTCTTGTTTAGGTTCAACTAACCCTTCCACGTCTTGAACAGTAATTGTGTGGAGCTACTCCCTTAGGTTAGTTTCAATATTGCTAGGCAAGCTACCTTATGGTCTTTCCGAAATTGATTTAGCAAGCTGACCAATTTGATTTTTGAGTCCTTGTGCCGATGCTTTCTGATTTTCAGTGTTGTCTCAGTGTTTCGAAAATGTGTTTTTGACACCGAGATAAATTTTGTCAACATCTCCTCAAGACCGACTTTTTTCTTGGTGATAAGGTTGTTGGAAGCCTGGAGGTGGTTGTGCTATTTGATTTTCTTGACCATCCCAAAAAAAACTAGGATGGTTCCTCTAACCTGCATTATAGTTATTACTATAAGGGTCATTTTGAGGTTTACCCATATAATTGAATTGCTCATTCTCTATGCTAGGATAGAAGGGTAAACATTTTGGATTATTCATTCCACCTCCATTTGTATTGCATTGCATCACTGGATTTACCTGCGTAGAAAAATATAAACCATCAATTTTCTTATTTAGCAATTCTACTTGGTTTGATAACATGGTGACTACATCTAGATTAAAAACACTCTACTTTCATCAATTTTGTCATCAGGACTTGCCACTGATAATTATGTTTTGTAACAGCTCGATTTTGGGCCTAGTCAGAACAGTGGTTTTGGGACCACAAATTCGACACAGAAATTTTTTTTATTATATTTTTATGGGCTACAGTTTTATGAAATGATTTCGTGAAAATTTCGTTCGAAAATTTTGACATTTGGGCACTCAATTTAGTTAAAAGGACTAAATTATAAAAAATGAAAAAGTTGAGTTCTACATGCTAGAGTTCAATTTTAAATTGAAGGTCCTTAGATGTTAATTAAACCATTTGTTAAGTTAGTGGACAAAAATGGACATGGTGAGATAAAATTTCAAAGTTTTAAGTGAAGGGTATTTTGGTCATTTGGTAAATAAATGAATAAAAAGGAAAAATAAAGCCAAAATTCTTGTCCATCTTCTTCTCCAAGTGCCGAAATTTAAAAGGTCACCATAGCTGGGTTTTGCTCAACTTCCAAGCTTGATTATAAGTACATCCTAGCCCCGTTTTTAATGCTCTTTACATTTTTAAAATCGTTATCATCTGATCTATCTACTTCTACCATTAATTTAAGGAATAATCAAGGTCTAGGGTTTGACCCATATTAGACATTTGTGTATTTTGATGTTTAATGGTAAAAAAATAAATGTTTGGTGTTAGATAAAAAACTTTTACTAGGTGATTTTTGATGAAAATGCTTAAAAGGACCTATTTGTAAAAGTTATAAAATATGTGGAAAAGTGTGTTTTTGTAATAGCCCTATTTTGGGCCTAGTCGGAACAATGGTTTTCGAACCACAAATTTGACGAGGAAAAATTATTTTTATTACATTTTTATGGTCTACGATTTCACGAAATTATTTCGTGAAAATTTCGTTCGAAAATTTTGACATTTGGGCACTCAATTTAGTCAAAAGGACTAAATTGTAAAAAGTGCAAAAGTCGAGTTCTACATGTTAGAGGTGTCCAATTGTTATGAAATTTTTAATTTGAGGTCCTTAAATGATAATTAGACCATTAGTTAATTTTTTGGACAAAAATGGACATGAAATAGGTGAAATAGAATATTTTTAAATTAGGGGTATTTTGGTCATTTAGTAATTAAAATGAATTAAAAACAAAATTAAAAGCCAATTTTTGTCCATCTTCAACCCCATGGCTAATTTCACAAGGGGAAACCATGGCTATGGTTTTTCAAGCTTCCAAGCTCGATTGTAAGTCCATTCTAGCCCCGTTTTTAATGATTTTTACATTTTTGAAAACCTCGTAACAAGATCTATCTATTTCTATCACTAATTTGAGATATGGTTAAAGTCTAGGGTTTTGAACCATGATGAATATGTGTCTATTTTTGTGTTTAATGGTAGAAAATGCATATTTATGGTTAGAGAAACGACTTTTACTAAGTAATTTTCGGTGAAAATGCTAAAAAAGTCTAATTTGGAAAAGTTATAAAATTTGTCATAAAAGTGTGAATTAGTGGAAATTGTGGGCTGTTGTAGTTATGAAAATGGTTCAGCTAGGCTTAAAATACAAAGAAATTGAATGAAAATCATTTTACGAGCCTAGGGGAAAATTGTAAATATGACAAAGTTTAGGGGTAAAAATGTAATTTTTCCAAAATGTGAATTTGGGTTAATTTGAGTAGAATGTTGAATAAATAAGTGAAATGTGTTGTTATAGATCAAGAAAAACGAGATTCGGACTTAGAATGGGAGGAAAACAAAGGATATGATGAATAAGTCCTTTTCATCGATTGTGCTATCGAAGTAAGTTTGTATGTAAATAATGCATCGTTTTTCTTTACACTTTCATATTTTGATAGATTTTGTGAAATGTGGCTGAATATTGAACGAAATTGATAGAGTATCGAAATGTGAGAAGTTTTTCGGTTGAACTTTAGGAATAGAATAGGATACAAGTGACATGTCACTAGGGGACCTATGTGAAAACTATGTGAAATTGTGACTAAGTGAATTCGGGTGCTGTTCTTGTAAGTTCTACCAGTGACTGGGTAATCCACATGTGTTGTGGATACCTGATAGCTTGTGTGAGCAGCATTGAGTAGTTACGAATGACCGACAACTTGTGTGAGCAGACTCGCGAATGTGAATAGCTCGAGAACAAGCCTATGTGTGATAATTGATGTGAATTAGCTTTGGCTACAAGTGTTGTACTATGTGCAATATTCTGATGTATCCATTAATATTCCAATGTGCTCAATGGGAAATGACTAAGTGTAAATGATTGTGATTATGTGATGAATGAGTGCAGGTACATGTGTACATATATATTCATGAGCAATGTGCTAGATATGTGATCGAAATTTGGTAAGATTAATGTGGAGTAAGTATGACTATGAAGAATTGTAAATATTTGATAATGACTAGCTATTGGAATGGCTAGCTATGGACATGCTTGGTGTTATGTGTGTGTAAATGAAAGTTAATACAAAGAAAACATGAAAGAGTAAAATTAGCAATAAAACAATTTTGAACAAAAGCAGTTGTGTGACTTTGAAAAATCACCACAAATAGTGAAAATTGAATTAGAGGTTGAATAAGATATAAATTAAATCTAATTGAGTATATTTTCATATAAAAGAAACGGTGTAAGCAAAGAAATTTTACATTATGAGATATTTGAATTTTTGTAAGACAGAGTTAGAATGATTTTGGAATCCCGTGTTCTAACTTTGGAAAATCATTAAAAATTTTAAAAATAATTATGGTTTATAATTCATAAGATTAAATTTATTAATGAGTCTAATTTCAATAGAAACAAATAGAAACATTATCCAAATTCTGTATGATGAGATAATTAATTTTTAGTGAAGAGGGTTCAGAACTGTCGCACAGCTGAAGAGGGGTGACTTTAAAGAATAAACTGTACTTATTGGCTGAACCAAAAATTCTCAAAATTTGATGGTAAAAAAAATGTGAGTCTAGTTTCAGGTAAAATTTTCAGAACTTAATTTTGATTTTCTTACCTCAAGATATAAATAATTTAGTGACTGTGACTCAAGTAGACAACTTGAGATGATCATGAATAAATAGTGAAACTATGTGTAATTATGATTGTATTATCTTCAGACCATATTGTGAAGATTTATAAAAGCCTGTTAATAAATCACTTATTATTTACATACCTACTTACTAAGCTATAATGCTTACCCCCTTCCTTTCTTTTTCCTATAGTGTCACAGATGCTAGCTCGAGTTGTAGGTCATCGGAGATTCTATTACACTAAGAAGCTATGGATTGGTATCGATGATTTTTATTCTAGCTTTTTAAGTCTATGGCATGTTGTAACACCCCCTAACCTGCAACCATCATCGATCTAGGGTTAAAGGCATTACCGGACTAATCAAAACTTTTACAAACATTTCACATTGCAACTAATCATTATGTAATCAAAGTGTCCCTTATTTAGGTTTGAAACCTTAAACATGCTTTAGAAAGGGGCCGGGACTAAACCAAACACATACTAAATTTTCAAAAATTTAAACATTTTTCAAAGCTATAGAGGTCACACGCCTGTGTGGTCAAGTTGTGTGCCTCACACGGTCTCAGACACCCGTTTGTCTAAGCTATGTCTAAACAGGGCATACATACTGACTTGTTCACATGGCCGTGGACACGCCCGTGTGCCTCGCCCGTGGTCGCTACTGACTTGCACAACACGGTCAGTCACACACCCATGTGTCTAGCCTGTGGTCATCACTGACTTGATTCACACAGCTAGTCACATGCCCGTGTGTCTATTCTGTGGTCTTAACTGACTTGATTCACACGGCCAGTCACACGCCCGTGTGTCTAGCCCATGGTCGAGTCTGACTTGTTTTGAAACACAACCATGAAGGACACGGTCGAGCCACACACCTGTGTGCTCAACCATATGGGCAATTATAGGCCATTTACAAGGCCAAAATGCCACCCACACTTTGGGTTAACCTTACAAGCACATACAAGTATCATTCCAAACACTTATGGCGACCCAAAACACACCAAATTGACCATTTTTTTACCCATTCAAGAACGTTTCAAACAAAACATCTTATGTACCATTTAGCTCAATCTAATCACAAGCATTTCCAAGTATAATCCATCACAAACTTACCATTTCATTATGATAATCTATTATCAATAATAAATTAGCTTTGCATCATAAAACATATTATCCATTTGACCATCTCATTAGCCATCAAACCATTCCAAACTATACATCATATAACATGACTACTCATTCACATCACATTCAATTATTTAGCCATATCACATGGTTATATACACTTCTCAAACATCAACCATTTCAACTAGACTATACACGTCATACTTAACTATGTACACATTCAAAAGGTACCAAAATAGAGTTTGATAGTGTGGTGATGATCTTTGATAATCCCCGAGCCTTTCATTGCTTTGACGATCTATAAAACAAAGCAAACACACACAGAGTAAGCTTTCAAAAGCTTAGTAAGCATATACAAATAAACTTAACATATAGTACACATAATCATATTAAATATAAGATCATTAATGTTAATCAATTGTAAATTCATAACTCTTCTTTGGTTCATTTATTTAGCCATTGCTTATCTTCTTTGGTTCATTTATTTATCCATTGCTTACATATAATTTATATCTCAAAGTATCTTTTTTACTCATAACACAATCATACATATATCACATTTTGTCTCATTGAATCTATGCACATATTTCTCTATTGCAAATTCACAAATACTTACCTTTTATGCTTAATCAAAGCATACGTATCAAATGTACCTGAAATGGTTATACATTTCACCTATTCTTTCATTTCTTGGATTTTCCCGTTGAACCATTTGGAATCAAATAGGATACTCTGAATACTCAGAATAATCGTACAATGCCAACGTCCCAGACGTGGTCTTACATGTAACCAAATATCAATGCCATTGTCCTAGACAGGGTCTTACACAAATCAAATATGATGCCAATGTCCCGGACATGGTCTTACACGTACATATCATATCGATGCCAATGTCCCAGATGTGGTCTTACACAATATCACATATTGGAAACCCATGTCATAACATATGAAATCCTATCTATTCCTAGGGTCGTACGGGACTTTTCAGATTTTGACACATTATTGATATTTTCTCGGACTTCATGTATATATATATATATCTTCCGTAGACAATCATCACAATTTAATTTCATATGAACATAAGTAAATCAATTCAAAAAAATTATTTGTATATAAACTTACTCAGATTCGGATATAAACAGACGAAATTGGCTACTCAATCACTTTCGACTTTCCTCAGTCTAAATCCGTTTTCCTCGATCTAAATCTATTTTCTTCGGTTCTTGATCTATACATATGTAATATTCAGATTTAGGGGTTATGCATTTTCACTTAAATGTATGTGGTAGCATGCTTGTCTGTGATTTGAATGTGTTTTGGGGGCTTTAGGAACCTTAGGATGTAGGTAGGAGCCTTAGAGGTTATTGGATTTTTTTTAAGCCTAAAAAGGAGAACTAAGGGAGCTAGGCCTTAAGGAGTTTATTGAGTGGCTTAGGACACAAGAATTAAGCTAGTAAGGTGGCAATGAGGCGCCACTTAGGGCCTTATAAGGTGACACCACAGGGAGTGTAAAGGGGCCTAGGTTCGAGTCGCAAGGGAAGCATTTTGGAGTTTTATTTTACAGCAAGGAGAGGCAGTGTTGGATGGCACAAGGACACTTCATAGATAAAGTGTAGATTGGGTCAAAAGCTTAGAGATTCGGCTAAGTAGGAGTGAAAAGGGGGATTGGGTGGAGAGAGGAAGAGTTGGTCGGCAGTAGGACTTTGGGGAGGGGTTTATTCGGTCATGTGTGGGGGAGTAGTGCCGAAATTTTTGAATTTCTTTTTACTCATCTCCCTCCTTTCTCTTTTATTTTTGCTAAGGCCGAAACTCCTCTATCATCCTTCTTCACCATTGCCAAAATTCTTAAAGTCCCAAACATCTCTTTTTCTTTCTTCTCTATTCCATATTTTACTTTCCATAGTCGATTTCATCTTACTCCTTGTTGGAACCGATTCTTTTTCTGTTACTTTCTCAAAGACAATCAACCTACTGTTGTGGCGAATCTCTCGTGTTCCAAGCAAAGGTGTTCAATCGATTTGATGAGGATAACAATTAGTTGAGTTCTTTTCTTTTTCCTTTGTTTAGCCGAAAGTCAAAGACTCTAATTCCTATTTTTTTTTTTGGCGAACCATGAAGAAGATCTCTCGGGATTCTCATAGCCGAAGTTGGAAGGTGATCTTTTCGGGATTTAATATCCAAGGTAAGTAAGGCATACCATTCGGCCAAGGACCACTTTTATTTGTTCTAAGGCTATGCCGATTCTAACTATGGTGTTTTGGGGGATTTTCGATAGATCTTTAGGTTTTGGCTAAGCAATCTAGGTAAGGGTTCTAGTGTCTCAGATCTGTTCCTTATTTGTTCAAAAGTCGAAAACTAACCGGTTGAGTGTACTAGTGCTTAGCCGATTGCAAGGGGGGATCATCACGAAGTTTTGGGATTTGGTTGGTAACCAAAATCGACAGCAAGGTAAGGATTTTGGTTGCGTTAACCCTTCAGCTGAATGGCCTCTTTGCTAATGTTCTTAGTGTTGGCCGAATGTAGGAAAGGGGATCTAGTGCATTAGATCAGATTTTGGGATTTCGATTAGATCTACGAATAGTCAGGTGTGTAACCCTACACTAAAATTCCCAATAGAATAATAATGTTAAGCATGTGTTAATGAAGTGACGAATAAACATGGCTAAGGGTACCATTTAATGGTACAATGAATTCAGGTATGTACCCCTTAATACTCGTTAATATTGTTTAATAACATTGAAGTGAAAATATGTGAAAATCCGTTATGATTTTGGGGGTAAGGTAAATTGCATGATAAATGTATGTTTTGAATGTTGCATGGGCATATGGGTGATTATGTTAAAGGGGAAGTGATCTGGTGGTTTCTACCACATTATCTAGTGACTTATGTCACATATTATGAATCTGGCAACTCTGTCACATTATCTGGTGGCTATGCCACAATTATAAGGGCGATGTGCAGTCGACTGCAGTGGCTGCCTTCGATGGTGTGTAACAGATGGAGGGTCAATTTAGTAATCCCCATGGTGTGATCGGTAGAATGCAATGTGATGTGTAGAAATTTGGATCTAGGTGGTTTGGGTTGCATCATTATTTACAATTGTTTTATGTGATATAATATTCCTTGAATGTTTTGGGAGTCTGTGATGGCTGTTACACACTGAGTCTGTTGACTCACCCTTCGTGGGCTAACATTTTGCAGATGGCACTCAATAAATGGACCGGGTCGGCAGGAACTTAAAGGTGGCCATGCACAGCTCAATTTTTTTCAGTTTTTGTTTTTAAGTTTATTTTGATTTATTTCGGGTTATGTTTTGATGTAATAAGGCCATTATAACTTAACTATTTTATTTATGCATTTTAAATTTTTATTATGATACGAACAACATCGAACAAGACAATTTAACATTTCTTAAAACAACATTAATTGTTTTGAAACCCAAACACCTATGGTTTTCAAGTTAATAATAATAAACTCTAAAATCTGGCATTTCTTTTAACTTGTAACTTTTGAAATATGAAAATATCGTTTTAGTACAAAGCTAAACTACAACACGGTTTTAACTTGAGAACAATCCAAATTCATATTCTTCAAAACCATCAAGATTTTCAAAATGTCATTCCGAAACTTAACTACGTTTCACTCAAGAAGCATGCCAGATCCAGTCAGGGCTTGTGGGCCGAGTTTGGGGTGTTTCAAATTTGGTATCAGAGCCCGATTCAAAACTTGGCCTTGAGGGCTTCTAGGCCAAAACATTTTTCCTTATTTTGAAGTTGGGTTTTACTAAAGATTGAACAGGTTTTCTGGCATGGCACCTGAGTCTCCGGCCCGAAGTCCACCAGGTAAGTACCCCTAACCATTGTGTGATTTGTATGTGGGTATTATGGGGACGTAGACTAGTAGACTAGGAGCTAATGAACTCTAGGATTAGCTTACTCCAACATAGAATTACATAAAATTTAAAGTCTAACCAAACAAACATGTGAGTGAGTTGCTGAGTTAAGGGTGTGGCAACCGTTGTTCGCATGTCTAGGATTGGATTCAGGGGGAGCTTGGTATTTAAGCAGTCCTAGTGACTCACCTCCTCTCCGCTCGAATCCTACCTAGTGCGTAGTGACGGTTCACTCTAACTAAGAGGACTTAATCACCTTCTAAATTCAATAATTAAAACCCAAAAGGACCAGTCACCTTGTTTTGTACAACCTTAAAATTAAACCTTGGTTTCAAAATTACCAAAGTACCCATGATTCAAAAAATGACCAAAATACCCCTGATTTGCAAGTTGACCAAATTGCCCCTAACTTGAAAAAAATTTCCAAAATACCTACAGTATGGAAAGTTGCCGAAGTACCCCCGAATTAAAAATTTCCAAAATACCCTTATTTCATAAAACCACCTGGAACCATATTTTGTAAAATTACCAAAATACCCCTGGTTTGTAAAATTACGAAAATGCCCTCAGTTTATAAAATTACCATATTACCCTTGAATCTTCCTATCAAAATATTCCTATTTTGTAAAAATACCTAGAAACCTTTATTTTATGAAATTTCAAAATATCCTGATTTCAAAAATTTATGAAAATACCCTTGTAGGATAAAATTATGAAAATACCCTTAGGTAGTGGAAAACCACAACAATGACAACCACAACACTTTGCTGTAATGAACGCAAGTTCATGAATGTTGATGATTGAATGAATGAACTTGAGACTATAGTGTGTGTATGAATTCGAAAGAACTACTTTTTAGAATTATTAAACATAAGACTGTTCGCAATAAATTAGTAGAAAGAAATAATGATTCATAAAATTCTGAACCAGATAAATGCAACTCAGAAGAATGAGTTCTAGAGGACGTGGTCATAATGTGTGTGGCCGTGGTAGAGGCCGAATGACCGTATCGAACCCGTTAGGTCTGGTCAAGGGTCCGAGAATGAAATGCCACCACCACCAGCTCTGGTATTGAATATCGGGATCAGACGGGGGATGATGCGATATCATGCGATCTGCGAGTTCTTGAGAGGGTGGCTAGAGTAGGTGGAGGTATGGAAGCTCGAAAGTCTGTACCTGAGCGACTCCGAGCCAATGGAGTTGAGGTATTCCGAGGTATATCTGGTGTGGTACCCAATACAGCTGAGTATTGGTTGTAGGCGATGGAGCGAATTATGGATGATTTGGACTTGACTGCCGAGGAGAAACTAAAAGGGGTAGTGTCGCTTCTCCGCAATGAGTCATATCAGTGGTGGCTCACGGAACGGGATGGTGCTGCAGCAGATGATCTCACTTGGGAGTATTTTAAGGAGGCGTATCAGAAGAAGCATATTGGAACTAGCTATATTGATCTTGTGAGAGGAAGGCATTTACGAAAGGTGGTTCAGGGAATAAGTCCGTAGCGGAGTACGAAGCGGAATTCTTAAGGTTGAGCCGATATGCTCAAGGTATTGTGGCTACAAAGCATGAACGATGTGTCCGGTTTGAGGACGGACTGAGGGATGACCTGAGATTGTTGATTGCTCCATAGCAGGAGCGGAAGTTTACCGTGTTGGTAGAAAAGGCTAAGGTAGCCGAAGGGGTTAAGGAATCTGTAAGGCAAAATGCGGACAAGAATAGACAAAATAGAGGTTTTGGATCATCATGGTCATCTGGGAATGTTCAAAAGAGACCTAGAATTGATGGGTCATGAGGTCAGCAGGTTGTTACGGGAGGACAGTACCGTACTTGTGCTCAGTGTGGAAAGATACACCTAGGAGAGTGTTGGAAGAAGACGAGAGGATGTTTTAAGTGTGGGTCCAAGGATCACATGATTAGGGAATACCCTATGAAAACTGACGGGAGCTGACCCACGAGTCAAGGTCTTAATCAGACTGAAAGAGGTGGACAGCAGCCATTGTGGGGTCGTGGTCTGGCTGGCAGAGGTAATGGTTCTGAAAGTGGTCGGGGAACACCGGCAGAGGTGTTGGTAACACGGAGGTGAGACAGTCGGGTCTAGTGTATGCAGTTCGTCGGAGGGAGGATGGTGACGCACTTGATGTCATAACGGGTATGTTCCTTATTTCTGGATTACCCTTTATTGCGTTGATAGATATTGGGTCAACTCATTCATACATTGCTAGTAAGGTGTCTGGAACTCTGCATGTGAACTCTGAGACTGTACCTAGGAAGATAATTGTACTTAGTCCTTTAGGGCAATCAGTAGTATTAGGCAAACTCTTTAGGGAAGTACCTTTGGAAGTTCAGGGGGCGCAGTTTCCAGCTGACTTAATGGAGTTGCCATTTGAGGAATTTGATCTAATCTTAGGCATGGACTGGTTAGTGAAGTACTATGCGAATATGGATTGTGCTGCTAAGCACATGTCGTTAAGAACTTTTGACGACAAAGAGGTTGTGGTAATGGGCGAGAGACGGAATTGCTTGTCAAATGTAGTATCTGCCCTTAAGGCAGAGAAGATGGTGAGAAAATGGTGTGTAGCTTTTCTGATGTTGATCAATGCCTTAGAGGCTAAGGAAGCAGCTGTAGGAGGAGTCAGAATAGTAAGAGAATTTGTGGATGTCTTTCGGAGGAGTCGTCAGGTTATCCCGGACGGGGAAGTAGAGTTCAAAATTGATTCTTTCAGATGCTGACTCCTGTGTCAATTGCTCTATACCGAATGGCACCAAAGGAGTTAGTAGAGCTTAAAGCCCAAATCCAAGAGTTACTTGATCGTGGGTTTATTCGACTTAGTGTTTCTCCATGGGAGCATCGGTCCTATTTGTGAAGAAGAAGGACGGGACTATGTGCATGTGCATAGATTACCGGCAGTTGAATAAGCTGACCATCAAGAACAAGTATCCATTGCCAAGAATAGATGACTTGTTCGATCAGCTTAAGGGGGCCGCAGTATTTTCGAAGGTAGATCTAAGGTTAGGATATCATCAACTTAAGGTGAAGGAGGTAGATATCCATAAGATAGCTTTTCGGACTAGATATGGGCATTATGAGTTCTTGGTAATGCCATTCGGATTGACAAATGCCCAAGCCATGTTCATGGATATGATGAACCGGGTTTTCCAACCCTACTTGGATCGGTTCGTCATTATGTTCATAGACGATATCCTAGTGTATTCCAAGTCTGAAGAAGAACACGATGAGCATCTTTGGGTTGTGTTGCGAGTGTTAAGGGAAAAGAAGCTATATGCCAAGTTAAAGAAGTGCAATTTTGGTGAAGGAAGTTCGTTCTTAGGGCATGTGGTGTCTGCCGAAGGAATAAGGGTGGATCCTCTGAAGATTGAGGCAGTATTAGATTGGAAACCACCTAAGTCTGTGGCTGAGGTCCGTAGTTTCTTGGGGTTAGCAGGCTATTACAGGAGATTTATCGAAGGGTTCTCGACAATATCAACACCATTGATGAAGTTGTTAAGAAATGATGTATCTTTCGTATGGGCGGATAAGCAGCAGGAGAGTTTTGAGAAGCTTAAGAAAGTATTGATGAGGCTCGATTTTGATTGACGAAGCGAGGAAAGACTTTGTGGTGTATTGTGATGCTTCCCATATAGGATTGGGATGTGTCCTTATGCAAGATGGGAAAGTGGTTGCTTATGCGTCTCATCAGTTGAGGCCACATGAGGTTAACTATCCGACGCATGATCTTGAATTGGCGGCGGTTGTATTCGCTCTTAAAGTGTGGAGGAACTATTTGTATGGAGAAAAGTCGGTAATCTACACGGACCACAAGAGTCTGAAGTATTTGTTGACCTAGAAGGAGCTGAATTTGAGACAGCGAAGGTGGGTGGAGTTGTTGAAAGATTATAATTGCTCAATAGAGTATCATCCGGGCAAGGCGAATGTTGTGGCGGATGCCCTAAGTCAGAAAGTAGTGTCGGAGTTAAGGGCGATGTTTGCACATTTGAGCCTTTATGATGATGGAAGTTTGCTAACGGAATTGCAAGTAAAGCCGACGTGGTTAGGTCAGGTAAAGGAGAAACAATTGGTAGTTGGTGAGCTAAGTGCTAAGCTGCTACAAGTACAGAATGGGGAGTTGAAAGACTATGGTGTAAAAGGTGATGGAGTACTATGTTTTCGAGGCAAGGTCTGCTTGCCGAAGGATGAGGGGTTAAGGTAGAAAATTCTTCAGGAATCGCATAGTAGCCCTTATACTATGATCCTGGAGGAAGTAAGTTATATAGGGATCTACGGGATTAGTTTTTGTGGCCTGGTCTTAAACGAAAAGTTACAGAATTTGTAGGGAAATGCTTAACGTGTCAACAAGTCAATCTTTGAACACCAAGTACCGTTAGGATTACTTGATAGATAAAGATTACGCAATAGAAGTGGGAGAATTACCATGGACTTAGTTAGTGGGCTTCCCTTACGCCTACCAAGAAGGACTCGGTATGGGTGATAGTAGATCGGTTGTGAAGTCTGCACATTTCATACCGGTCTTGAGTTGACTATTCTCTACAGAAATTAGCAAAGTTGTATGTAGCAGAAATCGTGAGGCTGCACGGAGTGCCGGTGTCGATCATCTCGAATAGGGATTCGAAGTTTACATCTCGATTTTGGAAAGCATTACATCAAGCTTTGGGCACCAAGTTGGACTTCAGTATGGCATTCCATCCGCAGTCGGACGACCAATTTGAGCGGGTAATTCAAGTGCTGGAGGATATGTTGAGAGGTTGCGTGATAGACTTTAGAGGGAGTTGGGAGGAGTTCCTGCCTTTAGCGAAATTTACATACAATAACAACTATCAAGCAAGTATTTGGATGGCACCGTACAAAGCGCTATATGGACGGAAGTGTTGCACTCTTACATGTTAGATAGAACTGGGGGAATGTCAGGTTTTGGGTCCAGAGATTGTGGCAGAATCGGAAGAAAAGGTTAGAGTGATTCGGGCATGGTTGAAGGAGGCGTCTGATAGACAAAAGTCATATACAGATCTTAAGCAAAAGGAGATAGAGTTTGTTGTGGGAGATCGGGTGTTTCTCAAAGTTTCACCGTGGAAGAAGGTGATGAGATTTGGTCACAAAGGAAAGTTAAGTCCTAGGTTTATAGGACCTTATCGGATTCTAAAGCGGGTTGGACCAGTAGCGTATCAGTTAGAATTGCCTTCGGAGTTGAAGTAGATTCACGATGTGTTTCACGTTTCGATGCTACATCGTTATCGATCGGATCCATTTTATATAATACTGGTTGAAGAGGTGGAGCTGAGACCAGATTTATCTTATAAGGAAGAGCCGATTCAGATTTTGGAATGGGATGTAAAGGTGCTTCGGAGGAAATCAGTCCCTCTAGTCAAAGTGTTATGGCGTAACCATGGATCGGAGGAAGCTTTGTGGGAGTCAGAGGAAACAATGCGACAGCAATACCCTCACTTATTTTAGCCAGGTAATTTCGAGGTCGAAATTATTTTAAAGGAGGTAGAACTATAATATCCGAGATTTAGGGGTTATGCATTTTCACTTAAATGTATGTGGTAGCATGCTTGTCTGTGATTTGAATGTGTTTTGGGGGCTTCAGGAACCTTGGGATGTAGGTAGGAGCCTTAGAGGTTATTGGATTTTTTTAAGCCTAAAAAGGGGAACCAAAGGAGCTAGGCCTTAAGGAGTTTATTGAGTGGCTTAGGAAACAAGAATTAACCTGGTAAGGTGGCAAAGAGGCACCACTTAGGGCCTTGTAAGGTGACGCCACAGGGAGTGTAAAGGGGCCTAGGTTCGAGCAGCAAGGGAAGCATTTTGGAGTTTTATTTTGCAGCAAGGAGAGGCAGTGTTGGACGGCACAAGGACATTTCATAGATAAAGTGTAGATTGGGTCAAAAGCTTAGAGATTCGGCTAAGTAGGAGTGAAAAGGGGGATTGGGTGGAGAGAGGAAGAGTTGGCCGGCAGTAAGACTTTGGAGACGGGTTTATTCAGTCATGTGTGGGGGAGTAGTGCCGAAATTTTTGAATTTTTTTTACTCATCTCCCTCCTTTCTCTTTTATTTTTTCTAAGGCCGAAACTCTTCTATCATCCTTCTCCACCATTACTGAAATTCTTAAAGTCCCAAACATCTCTTTTTCTTTCTTCTCCATTCCATATTTTACTTTCCATAGCCGATTTCATCTTACTCCTTGTTGGAACCGATTCTTTTTCTGTTACTTTCTCAAAGACAATCAACCCTCTGTTGTAGCCAAATCTCTCTGTGTTTCAAGCAAAGGTGTTCAATCGATTTCGGTAAGGGATAACAATTAGTTGAGTTCTTTTCTTTTTCCTTTGTTTAGCCGAAAGTCAAAGACTATAATTCCTATTTTTTTCCTTTTGGCTGAACCATGAAGGAGATCTCTCAGGATTCTCATAGCCGACAGTTGGAAGGTGATCTTTTCGGGATTTAAGATCCAAGGTAAGCAAGGCATACCATTCAGCCAATGGCCACTTTTATTTGTTCTAAGGCTATGCCGATTCTAACTATGGTGTTTTAGGGGATTTTTGACAGATCTTCGGGTTTTGGCTAAGCAATCTAGGTAAGGGTTCTAGTGTCTCAGATCTGTTCCTTATTCGTTCAAAAGCTGAAAACTAACAGGTTGAGTGTACTAGTGCTTAGCCGATTGCAAGGGGGGATTATCACGAAGTTTTGGGATTTGGTTGGTAACCAAAATCGGCAACAAGGTAAGGATTTTGGTTGCGTTAACCCTCGAGATTTGCTGTATAGCCGAATGGCCTCGTTGCTAATGTTCTTAGTGTTGGCCGAATGTAGGAAAGGGGATCTAGTGCGTTAGATCAGGATTTTCAGGATTTCGATTAGATCTACGAATAGTCAGGTGTGTAACCCTACACTAAAATTCCCAATAGAATAATACTAATGTTAAGCATGTGTTAATGAAGTGACGAATAAACATGGCTAAGGGTACAATTTAATGGTACAATGAATTCAGGTATGTACCCTTTAATACTCGTTAATATTGTTTAATAACATTGAAGTGAAAATATGTGAAAATCCGTTATGATTTTGGGGGTAAGGTAAATTGTATGATAAATGTATGTTTTGAATGTTGCATGGGCATATGGGTGATTATGTTAAAGGGGAAGTGATCTGGTGGTTTCTACCACATTATCTGGTGACTTATGTCACATATTATGAATCTGGTGACTCTGTCACATTATCTGGTGGCTATGCCACAATTATAAGGGCGATGTGCGATCATTGCGGTGGATCGCCTTCGATGGTGTGTAGCGGATGGAAGGTCGATTTAAGTAATCCCACGGTGTGATCGGAGGTATGCGGGTGATGTGTAGAGGTTGGATCTAGGTGGTTTGGGTTGCATCATTATTTACAATTGTTTTATGTGATATAATATGCCTTGAATGTTTTGGGAGTCTGTGATGGCTATTACACATCGAGTCATTGACTCACCCTTCGTGGGCTAACATTTTGTAGATGGCTTTCGATAAATGGACCGGATCGACAAGAACTTAAAGGTGGCCATGCACAGCTCAATTTTTTTCAGTTTTTGTTTTTAAGTTTATTTTGATTTATTTTGGGTTATGTTTTGATGTAATAAGGCCATTATAACTTAACTATTTTATTCATGCATTTTAAATTTTTATTATGATACGAACAACATCGAACAAGGCGATTTAACATTTTTCTTAAAACAACATTAAATTTTGAAACCCAAACACCTACGATTTTCATGTTAATAATAATAAACTCTAAAATCTGGCATTTCTTTTAACTTGTAACTTTTGAAATATGAAAATATCGTTTTAGTACAAAGCTAAACTACAACACGGTTTTAACTTGAGAACAATCCAAATTCATATTCTTCAAAACCATCAAGATTTTCAAAATGTCATTCTGAAACTTAACTACGTTTTACTCAAGGAGCATGCCAGATCCGGTCAGGGCTTGTGGGCGGGTTTGGGGTGTTTCAACATATTCAAATTTAACTGCTTTATTCACCAAATCATTCAATTCTCTAACATCCTAAAAAGGGCCAATGCATTTTTGGCTTAAATGTATGAAATGACATGTTTTATGAGTTTTGAATAAATTTTGAACATTTTTGGAAACCTAGAAATGACTTAGAAATGTCGAGTTTTAAAGTTTAAAAGAGGTAATTAAGGCAAGGAGGCCTTAAAAGAAAAAATACGTGAAATTTGACTCACAAGCGGGCTTGGAAAAGTGGCTCAAGATGCCACTTAGGGCCTTTGGAAATGGCGCCACATACAAGGGTGTTGGGCACGAGTTCAAGTCACATGGGAAGCAAATAAAATAAGTTTTATTTTTCTTCTAGAAGCCCAAGAGGTGGGATGCACAAGACTTGGAAAAGAGGAGTTTCACTCTCTTTTAAATTGACTAATTAGAAGATAATAAGGATTATACTTTATTTGTTTTAAAATTAAAGAGATAAAGTTATCACATAAGGAAGAGCAATGGCCAAGCAAAGGATTCTTGGCCTAATTTTGGCTATAAAGGATGAGACTAGGGCTATTCATTATTCATTCTCCTCTCTTTTCTTTTGCCAAATATTCTTTCTCCTCTCCCTCTGCCAAATTCTTCTTGAGCATCCATTCTTTTCCTCTTCTCTTTTAGCATCCTAGCCGATTCCTTCTAAGCCTATTATTCCTCTCTTCTTTCATCTTTGAAACCGAATACATAAGGGATCATAGTCGATTGTTCATCAAGTCTCTAAGTGAATCTCGAAGTGGTGTCGGGAGGGATCATCGATTTCAATATAAAGGGTAAGGATCTATAGTTATAATTGTATTCCTTTCTTTTAAGCGAAAGTTATTCTAATCCTCCTATATCTTATTGATCGAAATATGGAAGGTGAATTTGGGATTTCGGATCTAAGGTATTTCGGTATTTCCATTAATCAAGAAGAGAGTTTGAGGATTTAAAAGATTTAAGGTAAGATATATGTATATTCGGCCAAAGGCCATGTTTATGTTTTAATGTTAGATTAAATCTAACATATGGTTATAGGAAATTCGACATCCTTAAAGAAAGCAAGAGATCAATTTTAGGATTTGAATAATAGGGAAATCGACAACAAGGTAAGAGCCTTTGGTATTAAGTTAATATGGCCGAATAGGCCTATGATACTAACAGTGATTGTTGGCCGATTATAGGTCAAGAGATCTAGCATCGTAGATCGAATCTTCGGGATCTAGGAATTTCGGTAGAAAGAGGTGTGTAAACTCTTTACACACTTTATTAGTAGACTTTGCTATATTGTTGCCTTGTTAATAATTTTGGTAGTGATTAGCTTGTGGCATAATCATGGTTTCCGGGTAAGTCCCCTAACTTGTGATCTATGATATATGATTGAGTTGCCGTCATATGCTGTTAAATGATATGTTGTAAATAATGCATGATATATATGGGATTACGATATTGTTATGTAAGCATGATGATGGTGGGATTGATGAGAGGAGGGGGATGATTTTATGGACTGTCGCCAGTGGTTTTGACCACAAGATGGGTTGGCCCCATCAGATTATTTGTGACCTATGGTCATCGATGGTTTTGACCACACCGATTGATAAATGCGACTAAGTCCTAGTGGTTTGGTACCACCGATGGTTTTGACCACACTTGATATATTGTGACCTATGGTCATCAGTGGTTTTGACCACACGATGGGTTGGCCCCATCATTTATTTTGTGACACTAGTCACCAGTGGTTTTGACCACCAGTGGTTTTGACCACACGGGGTAGAAAAGGAGTATGGATGGTTAGTTGGGTTGCATGTGCATGTTTATTAATAAAATGTGTATGAGTTGTATTTTCCGGGTGGGGGATTTACACACTGAGTCTTGGTGACTCACCCCTTCCCTTACCATTTTGTAGATGAGTAGATCGCGGAGATGGAGCCGGAGAGGACTCGAGGCGGCCATGCTTATCGCTGAATTAAATTTATCATCGTTAAGTTTAGTTATTCCTTTTCTAAGTTTTTAATTTGGGATTGTAATAAGGCCACTATTATTATTTTGGATGTTTATTTTACTGTTTTATTTTACTTATGTTATGTTACAAATGAAGTTTTTAAATGTTAAGTGAACCGGTCAAAAGTAACTTTTCAAACTTAATAAACTTATACGGGTTTTTAAAAGATGTTACCATCGGGTAACAAAAATAAACCAAGTCAACTACAACTTTGACGATTTTAAAATGTGCATGATCAAATGTTTTCAAAAGGGTTTATCAACCCAACTATATTTATAAAAAGCCCAACTGAGTTTGCAAACACCGTTTTAATACCTTAGCCACATTTTAACAAAATTTCACCAGACACTCAAAGTGATTCAAATTATTTTACTTCGTGACATACCAGATCCGGTCAGGACTCATGGGCCGGGTTTAGGGTGTTACATTTTTAGTATCAGAGCCCGGTTCAAAACTCTGCTGTGGGGGGCCCAAGGCCCAAAACGTTTTGTTTTTGTGCTAGTAGGCCTTATTGAATATTTTAGAATGTTTTGAAACTGTTTTTGGCTTGAACAGCATGACACTGAGTCTCCGGCACCTATCCGCCCGGATAAGTACTTCTATCCATTTTTGTGAATATTTGATGAGGGGTAGAAGGGTAAAATTGGGAACGTAGACTATTAGAATAGAAATTGTTGAACCCTAAGGTTAGTATACCCCAACAAACAATGCATAAGATTTAATAATTTCTTAAACAACCACGTGAGTTGTCTTGAGCAAGGGATGTGGCAATCATTATCGCATGTCTAGGATTGGATTCTTGGGGGCTGGTATTTAAGCGGTCCTCGTGACTCACCTCCTACTCACTCGAATCTTACCTGGTGCGTAGTGACAGTTCATCCTAACTGAGATGACACACTCACAGGCTAAACTTAATAACTAAAACCCGAAAGGGACTAGCCGTTTTGTTTTTTTGAAGTAATTAAAACCTTGTTTTTTAAAAAGAAAAAAATGACTAAAATACCCCTCAGTTGAAAAATGACCAAAATACCCCTGGTTTGAAAATTACCAAATACCCTCAGTATGAAAAAAAATTTTAAATAGAAAATTTTCAAAATATCCTTCTTTTGTGAAATCAACTAGAACCAAATTTTGGAAATCTTTTTATGAAAAATTACTAAAATACCCCTAGTGGTGAAATTACAAAATTGCCCCCAACCAACAAAATTGATTTTTAAAACTTCGCAATATCACTGTTTTAGAAAATGCAATTCACAAAAAGAGCCCCCAAAGATTTACAACTTTTGAAATATCCCTGATTTATTAAATAATTTCACCCCGATTTGTGAAAAATTATCGAAATACCCCTGAGGTCCAAAATTACCGAATTACCCCCAGATTTCAAAATTTTTCCAAATACCCCAGGAATTTAAGAGTTCTAAAATACTTTTTGACGAAATCATCTGATAATTTTTATTTTTGAAAAATTACGAAAATACCCTTGTAGGACAAATTACGAAAATACCCCTGGGTAGTGGAAAAACAATCACAATGAAAACTACAACGTCTCTTTGAATGAATGAATGGAAAAATGTGTGCATGTATCAATACGAAAGAACCACTCCTAAATTCCTTTCCATAAAATTTCTTTGTGGGTAATCAAGTGAAACAAAAGTACTAATTCATAAAAAACTTCTTAAATTAGATTAAAGCGCATCGTTAGATATGAGTTCTAGAGGACGCGGTCGTCAAGGACGTGGTAGAGGAAGAATAACTGTGTCAGAACCCGTTAGATCGGGTCAAGGGTCTGACAATGAGTTACCACCGCCACCACCACCCCTAGCTGTTAATGTCGAGTAGCAAGCTCAGACGGGGGATGATGCTGTGTCGCAGGCTATACTGCGAGTTTTGGAAATGGTGGCTGGCGCAGGTGGAAACACGGGATCTCAAAAATCTATAGCCGAGCGACACTGAGCCAATGGGGCTGAGGTGTTCCGTGGAGTGTCCGGTGTGGCACCCAGTACAACTGAGTACTGGTTGGAGGCAACCGAGTGCATTATGGATGAGCTCGATCTGACCCCGGAAGAGAAGTTGAAAGGAATGGTGGCACTGTTACGTGATGAAGCATACCAATGGTGGTTAACTATCCGGGATGGTGCCACAGCTAAGGATTTGACCTGGGAGTATGCTAAGGAGGCATGTTAGAAAAAGTATGTTGGCACACGTTATACTGACGAGCAAAGGAAAGCTTTTCTAGGACTAGTCCAAGGGAACAAGTCTGTAGCTGAGTATGAGGCTGAATTTCTAAGGTTAAGCCGATATGCTCGAGGAGTAGTCACAACTAAACACGAACGCTATGTTCGTTTTGAGGATGGACTAAGGGATGATTTGAGATTGTTGATAGCTCCACATCAGGAGCGGGAGTTTTCCACTTTAGTAGAAAAGCCAAGGTAGTCGAGGGAATTAAAGATTCTACCAAGTAGACCATGGATCAGAATAGGCCAAAAAGAGGTTTTGGATCGTCTGGAACATCAAGAGATGTTCAGAAAAGGCCTAGAGATGATGGCCCACGAGGTCAACAAGCTAGTTCAGGAGGGCAGTATCATTCTTGTGATGTGTGTGGAAAAAAGCACTTAGGAGAATGATGGAAGAAAATCGGAGGATGTTTTAGGTGTGGGTCCAAGGACCATGTGATCAAGGATTGTCCTAAGCAAACCGATGAAAGTCGATCAAGAACTCGAATGTTAATCAGTGGTAGAGGAGGGCGGCTGACCTCAACGAGGTTGTAATTCGAATAACAGAGGTAATGGTTTGCCGAGGGCGTGGAGCACCAAGCGGAGGTCTTTGAAGGTTCGGATGCAAGGCGCCAAGGTTGGTTTATGCACGATCGACCGTCGCGAGGATAGTGATCGCCAGATGAGACAATGGGTAAGTTTCTTATTTCGGATTATCCTCCATTACTTTGCTCGCTATGAGATCGATTCGTTCTTATGAAGTGTATGGAACCTTGATTGTGAACTTAGAGAATGTGCCTAGAAAGTATGATAGTTCTTTGAGATCGAGAGTGTGACAATAGCGTAGTGTAGTGAGTTAGGTATGCGGATGAGCGATAGTAAGTAATATCGAGGACGAAATTATTTTAAGGGGTAGAAGCGTAACATCCTAAAAGGGCCTATGCATTTTCGGCTTAAATGTGCGAAATGACATGTTTTATGAGTTTTGAATAAATTTTGAACATTTTTGGAAACCTAGAAATGACTTAGAAATGTCAAGTTTTAAAGTTTAAAAGAGGTAATTAAGGCAAGGAGGCCTTAAAAGAAAAAGTACGTGAAATTTGACACACAAACGGGCTTGAAAAAGTGGCCTGAAGATGCCACTTAGGGCCTTTGGAAATGGCGCCACATACAAGGGTGTTGGGCCTGAGTTCAAGTCACATGGGAAGCAAATAAAATAAGTTTTAATTTTGCTTCTAGAAGCCCAAGAGGTGGACGACACAAGACTTGCAAAGAGGAGTTTCACTCTCTTTTAAATTGACTAATTAGAAGATAATAAGGATTATACTTTATTTGTTTTAAAATTAAAGAGATAAAGTTATCACATAAGGAAGAGTAGTGGCCAAGCAAAGGATTCTTGGCCTAATTTAAACTATAAAAGGATGAGACTAGGGCTATTCATTATTCATTCTCCTCTCTTTTCTTTTGCCAAATATTCTTTCTCCTCTCCTCTCTGCGAAATTCTTCTTGAGCATCCATTCTTTTCCTCTTCTCTTTTAGCATCCTAGCCGATTCCTTCTAAGCCTATTATTCCTCTCTTCTTTCATCTTTGAAATCGAATACATAAGGGATCATAGCCGATTGTTCATCAAGTCTCTAAGCGAATCTCAAGTGGTGTCGGGGGAGGATCAGTCAATTTCAATATAAAGGGTAAGGATCTATAGTTATAATTGTATTCCTTTCTTTTAAGCGAAAGTTAGTCTAATCCCTCCTATATCTTATTGATAGAAATATGGAAGGTGAATTTGAGATTTCAGATCTAAGGTATTTCGGCATCTCCATTAATCAAGAAGAGAGTTTCGGGATTTAAAAGATTTAAGGTAAGATATATGTTTATTTGGCCAAAGGCCATGTTTATGTTTTAATGTTAGATTAAATCTAACATATGGCTATAGGAAATTCGACATCCTTAAAGAAAGCAAGAGATCAATTTTGAGATTTGAATAATAGGGAAATCGGCAACAAGGTAAGAGCCTTTGGTATTAAGTTAATATGGCCGAATAGGCCTATGACACTAACAGTGATTGTTGGCCGATTATAGGTCAAGAGATCTAGCATCGTAGATCGAATCTTCGGGATCTAGGAATTTCGGTAGAAACAGGTGTGTAAACTATTTACACACTTTATTAGTAGACTTTGCTATATTGTTGCCTTGTTAATAATTTTGGTAGTGATTAGCTTATGGCATAATCATGGTTTCCGGGTAAGTCCCCTAACTTGTGATCTATGATATATGATTGAGTTGCCATCATATGCTATTAAATGATATGTTGTACATAATGCATGATATATATGGGATTACGATATTGTTATGTAAGCATGATAATGGTGGGATTGATGAGAGGAGGGGGATGATTTTATGGACTGTCGCTAGTGGTTTTGACCACAAGATGGGTTGGCCCCATCAGATTATTTGTGACCTATGGTCATCAGTGGTTTTGACCACACCGATTGATAAATTACGACTAAGTCCCAGTGGTTTGGTACCACCAGTGGTTTTGACCACACTTGATATATTGTGACCTATGGTCATCAGTGGTTTTGACCACACGATGGGTTGGCCCCATCATTTATTTTGTGACACTAGTCACCAGTGGTTTTGACCACCAGTGGTTTTGACCACACGGGGTAGAAAAGGAGTATGGATGGTTAGTTGGGTTGCATGTGCATGTTTATTAATAAAATGTGTATGAGTTGTATTTTCTGGGTGGGGGATTTACACACTGAGTCTTGGTGACTCACCCCTTCCCTTACCATTTTGCAGATGAGTAGATCGCAGAGATGGAGCCGGAGAGGACTCGAGACGGCCATGCTTATCGCTGAATTAAATTTATTATCGTTAAGTTTAGTTATTCCTTTTCTAAGTTTTTAATTTGGGATTGTAATAAGGCCGCTATTATTATTTTGGATGTTTATTTTACTATTTTATTTTACTTATGTTATGTTACAAATGAAGTTTTTAAATGTTAAGTGAACCGGTTAAAAGTAACTTTTCAAACTTAATAAACTTATACGGGTTTTTAAAAGATGTTACCATCGGGTAACAAAAATAAACCAAGTTAACTACAACTTTGATGATTTTAAAATGTACATGATCAAATTTTTTCAAAAGGGTTTATCAACCCAACTATATTTATAAAAAGCCCAACTGAGTTTGCAAACACCGTTTTAATACCTTAGCCACATTTTAACAAAATTTCACCAGACACTCAAAGTGATTCAAATTATTTTACTCCGTGACTTACCAGATCCGGTCAGGACTCATGGGCCGAGTTTGGGGTGTTACAAATTCAATCCAAAAACACACATTTATGAAATTTTACAATTTAGCCCTCATATTTTCACATTTTAACATTTTAGTTCCTATTTCACAAAATCACAAACTACATATAATTTCAATACTCCCATGCTTACCCGAATACTCCCTATGCTCATACAAGTTCATATATTTCATTTATTTCACATTTTAGTCCCTCAAAGTATTATTTTCATAATTTAGTCCCAATTACTCAAATTCACCAAAAATCCAAAGACAAAACATGTTAATCTAACACATATATTTCATATTTCATCAACTAACATTACAAAAATCATGTATTCATCAATGGCATATTTCAAAATCTTCATCAATTTCCAAAATTAAAGCGTGGGTTTTGTAGTACTCGAAGCAATGATTACAAAAACGTAGAAATTATCAAAAATCGAATGAAAACATACATTAATCCAAGTACTTCAATGGTCAAATTTTGAAAAAGCTTTAAACCCCTTTTTATTTTTAATATTTAGTGGATGAACACAAAAATAAATGGCTTATTTTAAGCTTTTGCTTTATTTATTTCTTATTAATAGATTATTTACTAAATTAACCTTTTAGTTAACATATAAAACTGTCATATTTGTCCATTATCATCCACTTACTAACATAATGGCTAATTTTCATCTTAAGGACTTCTTCTTTATAAAGACACATCAATTCGACCATTATTCAAATAGAAGGCTACTTTTACATTTTATGCGATTTAATCCTTTTCTCAAATTAAGCCCACAAACAACAAAATAGATTCACGAAGCTTCCACACATGCTTATTCATATACTGCAGGCACCAAAAATAATATTAGAATATTTTTTGACTAGGATCTGTGGTTCTGAAACCACTATTCTGACTAGGGTCTAAACCGATTGTTACACATGTATAGGGACTTGGTTATTTGTGTACTTGTTATTATGAATTGGCCTAGAATTTTGGCCTGTGCTAATTGAAGGTCATTGTTGTATAAGGCCATTTGATGTGGCCAATATTTGTTATGTTATAAGTCTATGATGAAGCATTACATGGATGTGCATGCTTGTTTTGTGGTAAAATTTTCTAAGTATTTTAAAGTTCTCGGTTTAGTCCCAGACCACTTCCAAAGTATGTTTTGGGCCTCGTAGGCCCTATTTAGGAACTCAAAGATAAAAAAAATTGAAAATTTTTAATTTGGATGAAATTTTATGACTCGGTTTAATACATTTACAAGTGTATTTGTTCGGTAATGCCTCGTACCCTATTTCGGCATTAAATATGGGTAAGGGGTGTTACAGTTCTAATGGAAATTGTGGGCTGTTATAGTTATAAAAATGGCTCGGCTAGGCTTGTACATTAAAAAATTGAACACGTTTCATTTTACGAGCCTAGGGACCAAAATGTAAATATGTCAAAGTTTAAGGGTAAAATGTAATTTTGCCATAATAAGATTTTCAGATTCAATTGAATAATGTGAATAATAAATGAGTTAAATTTGCTATTATAAAAAAGAGAAATGAGGTTCGGACCTAGATCGGGGGACAAACAAAGTATTTGACAATTAGGTTCAATTTCTACTATTTTTGTACTGAGGTAAGCTCGTATGTAAATAATGCATTGTTATTTATGTTTTAATTACTTTAATATTGTATGAATTGTGATTTACTCTTCGAACATAATCGAAAAAGTTAGGAATAGTTAGGATACAAATGTCATGACATTAGGGTTATTTGAGATTTCGTGTAAGATCATATCTGGGATATGGCATCCATATGAGATTTCGTGTAAGACCATAGCTGGGCTATTGGAATCGATAAGAGATCCAATGTAAGACCATACTTGGGATATGGCATTGATATAGTATTATGTGTGCCAAATTCTCGAGTACCTTTAGTATTCTAGGTGGTTCAACGGGAAATTCAATGAGTATGTCGAAGTTGTGAAAGATTACGATTATGTTGCAAGTTGGTACAGGCATGTATGTAAAACTCATTTACTAATGAGCTCGATATGTGATGAATCCCTCAGTAAGTTTATGATGAGTAAGTTATGAGTAGAAGATCTTGATACTATTTATGCCAAGTTTATCATGTTTATTTGTATGATACATGTGTGATTATAATGCTTGTTATTTGCATAGGAACTTACTAAGTTACATAGCTTACTCCCCTTTCTTTTCCATTATTTTATAAAGTCGCCAAGCCAGCTTTGGGATCAAAAATTGTTGGAGATCCATTATAACATCCTGAATTAATGGGCCTTTGCATTTGATGTGTATTATGTTCAATATGATAATTAGAGTGTTTAAGGGGTTCAGATTGGGCTCAGGTTTGGGCTGAGGCCTTAATCAAATTTTTTTTGTTTGGGCACTTTAGTGGAAATCTAGATAGGTCTGGGCTTAAAAGATATTGTTCACAAATTAAAACACAAAAATAGGCTAGTGGCCCAGTGGACAGTGGCGTGAAAAACAGTAAGGGGATCCAAGGTTCGAGTCGCATTACCCACTTATTTATTTTAATTATTTTTTGCGTTAAAAGAGAGGAGAGTGGGGGCGACTAGGATGCTTTAGAATAGGAAGATTTATTTGTTGGATAATGTGGATATTGTGCTGATAATAGTAGGGAGAGGTGGTGTTATTTAGGCCTCTCCTAAAGGTGAATAGATCAAGATAAAGGAGAAAAGATAGGAGCTATCTGCTGAGAGCAGAGTTGGCCAAAATTCCATCTCTTAGAGGGGGGAGGAATCAGTTTCTTCATGTTAAAGGGGTGCCAAAATTTCCCCTATTATTTGATTAATTATTAGTTATTAGGAAGGGCACTTTTGGGTTTTGATAAGCAAGTGCCGAAATTCTCTATAAATAAGGATGGTATCTCTTCAATTCTGGCATTTGAACCCTATTTTTTTCCTCATTCTTTGTGCCAAAATTCTCATCTTTCTCTGCAATTTCTATTCTCTCTTCTTTTCCAAAAGCTGAAACCTCTCAATTCTTTCTCTCATCTTCACTTTCTTCAAAAGTCGAAACCTCTCACTTTACTTTCTTTTTCCATTCTTTTCTCTTGTGCCGATTTCTCCATAAAGCCGGAATCTCCTAGAAGTTGCCAAATTCCCTGTAAAGGTAGGTGCCGATTTTCTTCTGTTCTTTTTCCCTTTTCTTTCGGTTTTGAGACTATAGCCGAATGGCTAGTTGATTGATAGGTCATCTTTAGTTTAACTTTTTCTCTAATCACAAGTTCTTTTGGGCTGCACTTCGGGAAATCATGGTAGATCGAATCATCCAGATCTTAAAAAGCCGGAAGCCGTTAATCTCTAAGTATCCTATCGATTTTGGGATTTTAAGGTAAGGGGTTTCCTTTAGATTCCTATTAGATTCGCTATCATATTTGAGATCTTAACTCATATATGGTTTAACAACCCTATTTCGCTATGGTAATTCTGACAAGGACTTTTTGGATGGAATCAAATATGGATCAGGCAAAGGAGAGGATTGGTTTCGTAAACCTAATCCCTAAGTTTAAGAAACGAGCAGTGTCCGCTGTTCGAGATTGGTCACCGGGTTGTGGACCGACTTTTGAATAGCATCTTAGGTAGATAGCAGTCGTATCGGCTTCTGATAGTGTCGAAATAGAGGGTGTCATCTTAATCGTAATAAGGTGTGTAGATTCTTGAGACATAAGCTTTGTTATGTTATATGTATGCTATGGGCTAAAAGCCGGAAAGAGAGGCTGTATGAACAGTCATGTTACCCAGAAAGGGTAGGCAAGGAATGCCAGGTATGTAATCATAGAAACTTTTCTATTAGTACCGAAGCATGTGAAAGTATGAGATCTGTTAGATGGCTTGATATTTTGATTCTTGTATGTGTGTATGCATGGGATGGGATTGATTGATCGATTTATGGAAGGGGAGCAGGTAGCGGGGCGATTGGTGGCTTTGCCACAAAGGTTCACATTAGCGATCGGTCTTTATGACAGGCAGCATAACTATCAAAATACTAAATGTATTTTCTGAGGTTCGAATTAGCGATCGGTCTTTATGACAGGTAGTACAGCTATCGACGTGGTGTGTAGTGGATGGAGGGTTGATTGTAGAAATCCCCACGGTGTGATGGTTGGTACGGGGGTGTGTAGAGGATGGACTCTTAGGGTTTGGGATGGGCCATGTTGCATGACATATTTTGTTACCATTGTATATGGGCCAAGGCCATAATGTGTTTGTGGGCCCTAGGCTTTTATGTGTTTTCAAGTTTTGCACACTGAGTCTTTGTGACTCACCCATTTATGTTTTTCCCACTCTCTGATAAGCGATGAGACCGTGGACATGGGAGCCGAGGCGGACTGAGGGCCATCAAGACTATTATTATTTTCATAGACTATCTTTGACTTTTCATTTAAAATATAACTTTTTGGGAATATTTTTGTAATAAGGCCCCATAACTTAGGTTTCCAATTTATGTGTTACTTGCTTTATTTTATTTTCACCCTTAAGAAGTCGCATGCTTATAAACCTATGTTTTCCAAAGTCTTATAAATAAAATGAAATGATAAATGGGATTTTCAAACTCAACCGACGAAATGATAAGTTCTTCAAACTTTTCACAAATATCACGATTAATGAAAAAAATTGAGACTTTTGAAGCTCATGAAGCAAAGTTTTTAAGATTTAACTCAGAGCATACCGATCCAAGAATGACGTATGAAATTTGGGTTTGAGGTGCTACATTTTTGGTATCAGAGCCCAATTCAAAACTCAAGCTATGAAATGGGTCCAGTAGGATTTTATGGAAGTAATGTAAGTTGAGAAAAGTTTTGGAAGATATGGCCTCTGAGTCTACCGGCACCCAATCCACCAAGGTAAGTACTCTAACCTTTGATGTGATATATATATGATTGGCTTGATGGGCTTTATGGACGTAGACTAGTAGGATAGTGTTGATGGACTTTAGGTTTAGTATAAACACTTCTTTAAATCTCATAAGACTTAATTTTTCTTAATTAAACATGTCTGTGAACAAGTCACAGGGTTAGGGTGTGCAAACAGGCATACGCATGTCTAGGATTGGATCTAGGAAGAGCTTGGTATTTAAGCGGTCCTAGTGACTCACCTCCTCTTTTTGGAATCCTACCTGGTGCGTAGTGATTGTTCGCCTTAGCCACGAGGACTTGTTGATAGGCCAAAATTCATAACTAAAACCCGAAGGGGCGATTACCTATTTTTATAAAATTACTTGTATGTCCCTGATTTTGTAAATTATCCAAAACACCCTAGGTTGAGGAAATTTACCAAAATACCCTTGTTTGAAAATTACCAAAAAACCCTTGTTTGATAAATTACTAAATTACCCTTGATTTACGAAAGTTACCAAAATTTACAAAATTACCAAAATTTGTAAAATTACCAAAATACCTTCGAATTGTAAATTACCAAAATACCCCTATTTTGTAAAATACCAAGATACCTTATTTTGGAAATTACAAAAATACCCCTGTAGGTTAAAATTACGAAAATACCCTTGGGTAGTGAAATGACGAAAATACCCCTAGGTGATGAATGTAAGTTCATGATGCTACTTTTGTGTTGATGTGTGATGGATGTTGTATGTATGTGTATTCTAAAACTAGGAAATATATATTTGAGAACTAAACTTTGTAGATAGGATTCGAAATCGAAAGAACTTCTGCTAAAACTACTTTCCATAAGACTGTCCGTTATTAATCAGTGGAAGAAATAATTATTAATTCATAAAATTTTTAATCAGATAAATTGCGAACGGTAGAATGAGCGCTAGGGGACGTGGTGTGCGTGGCCGAGGTAGAGGCAGGATTGTTGTGTCAGAACCCGTAGGGTCTTGTCACTAGTCAGGAAATGAGGTACCAGTGCCACCAACTGTGGAGGTAGAATTTCAAGATCAGACGGCCGGAGATGATGCTGCATCTCAGGCAATATTACGAGTCTTAGAGAGGGTTGTTGGGGCAGGCATGGGCACAGGAGCCTGGAAGTCTGTGCTAGAATGACTTAGATCCAATGGGGCAGAGGTGTTTAAGGGAATTTCTGGTGTAGCTCCTAACATAGCGGAGTATTGGTTGGATGCAATGGAGCGTATAATGGATGATCTTAACTTCACGGGAGAGGAGAAGCTAAAGGGAGTAGTGTCCCTTCTCCGGGACGAAGCTTATCAATGGTGGCTTACGGTTAAGGATGGTACCGTAGTTGACCATATCACCGGGGATTACTTTAAAACGACGTTCCAGAGTAAATACATCAGAACAAGCTATTTGGATGCGCAGCGTAGAGCGTTCCTGAATCTGGTTCAGGGAAGTGGGTAGGTAGCGGCGTATGAAGCAAAATTCCTACGCCTTAGCCGTTATGCTTGAGGGATATTAGCCACAGAGCATGAGCGATGTGGTAGTTTTGAGGATGGCTTGAAGGATGATCTACGTGTGTTGATAGCTCCACAATGAGAGAGGGAATTTGCTGTGCTTGTGGAGAAAGCTAAGGTAGTTGAGGAGGTGAAATAGACGAAAAAGCTAAATCGGGATAGAGATAGGGGTGGAGGTAAGAGAAATTTTGGGTCGACAGGGGAGCTAGGTGTACTTAGAAAAGACCCAGGTCGGATGGGCCGAACCGGGTGGAAAGACATGCTGCTAATCAAACACGGAGGTGTGCCTGATATGACAAATTCCATGTAGGTGAGTGTTGGGCAGGTAGTGGGAAGTGCTTTAGGTGTGGTTCTTTGGACCATCAGATAAGAGATTGTCCTCAGCCACGGGATAAGGTAGGACCTGCAGGGTAGGGAAATGATCAGTCGGTTAGAGGAGGTCAGCGGCCGCAGAGAGGTTGTGGTCTTGCCAAAGGTAGTAATGGTTTCGGTCGGGGCCATGGAGCACCAGGCCGAGGGGCAAAAAACATTGAGGCGAGACAGTCGAGGTTGGCTATGCTGCCAGATGTCGAGAGAAAGTCGATGCAATTGGATGTTATAAAGGTACATTTTAATTTTGGATTGCCTTATCTTGACCGATTGATATTGGGTCGACACACTCATATGTTGCTAGTAGTGTGTTTGGAACTTTAAGTTTAGATTCTGAAATTACCCCTAAGGCGATGACAGTAATTAGCCTATTAGGACAATCTGTGGTGGTAGATAAACTTTATCAGGAGGTACCCTTAGAAGTTTAGGGAGTAGTTTTCCTGACAGATCTGATGGAATTATTGTTCGGGGAATTTGACTTAATTTTAGGCATAGATTGTGCAACCAAGCGTATGGTGTTAAGAACCCCCGAGGGAGGTGAAGTGTTAGTGATAGGAGAAAGGGGGAATTGTCTGTCAAACATGGTAACTGCCCTAAGAGCGAAAAGAACGGTGAGAAAAGGGTGCGAGGCAGTTCTAATGTTTGTATGGGCTTTGGAAGCCAATGACCTAACTGTTGAAGACATTAGGATGGTGAAGGAATTTCCTGATGTTTTCCCAGAAGAGCTTCCGGGATTACCTCCTGCTGGAGAAGTGGAGTTTGGAATTGATCTTCTTCTGAGAACAACGCCGGTATCTATTGCTCCATATAGAATGGCACCAAAGGAGTTGGTGGAATTGAAATCACAAATCCAGGAGTTGTTAGATAGAGGGTTTATTTGACCAAGTGTGTCGCCTTGGGGAGCGTCGATGTTATTTTTTAAGAAGAAGGATGGTTCAATACGTATGTGCATTGACTATCGTCAATTGAATAAGTTAACCATCAAGAACAAATACCCGTTACCAAGGATCGATGACTTGTTCGATCAGTTGAAGAGGGCCTTAGTCTTTTCGAAGATAGATATGAGGTCAGGGTACCATCAGCTTAAGGTCAAATAGGCAGATATTCATAAGACAGCTATTAGGACCCACTACGGTCACTACGAGTTCATGGTGATGCTATTTGGGTTGACTAACGCACCAGCAGCATTTATGGATATGATGAATCAAGTGTTCCAACCCTACTTGGATCGGTTTGTCGTGGTTTTTATTAATGACATCTTGGTTTATTCAATATCGGAGGAGGAGCATGATTCACATCTGCAAGTGGTTCTGTAGATTCTGAGGGAGAAGCAGCTTTATGCCAAATTCAGCAAGTGCGGATTTTGGCTAAAGGAAGTTGCTTTTCTAGGTCACGTGGTGTCGGCAGATGGGATTAGGGTTGACCCTCAAAAATTGAAGTGGTGTTGGATTAGAAGCTGCCTAAGTCGGTGGTAGAGATTCGGAGTTTCCTTGGTTTAGCCAGGTATTATCGAAGGTTTGTTGAAGGATTTTCTCTGATTACGGCACCATTGACTAAGTTACTACGGAAAGGATTTTCGTTCGTTTGGTCTGATAAGAAGCAGGAGAGTTTTGAAAAGTTGAAAAGGATATTGACGGAGGCTCCGGTGTTGATTCAATCGGAGGCTAGGAAGAAATTTGTGATTTACTATGATGCATCACACACGGGACTAGGATGCGTGTTGATGCAAGATGGAAAGGTGGTTGCGTATGCATCACGGCAGTTAAGACTGCACGAAGCAAACTATCCCACCCATGATTTGGAGTTGGCGGCGATTGTGTTTGCCTTGAAGATTTGGAGGCATTATTTGTACGGGGAGAAATCTATCATTTACATGGATCATAAGAGTTTGAAGTACCTTTTGACATAGAAGGAGTTAAATCTAAGGCAAAGGAGGTGGATCGAGTTGTTAAAGGATTATGATTGCTCGATCGAGTATCATCCGGGTTAAGGCCAATGTGGTGGCAGATGCTCTAAGCTATAAGGTGATCTCTGACTTGAGAGCAATGTTTGCTCCCCTTAGTCTGTATGACGATGGGAGTTTATTGGCGTAACTTCAAGTAAAACCCTCATGGGTCAGTCAGGTTAAAGAAAAGTAGCAGACCGATGAGTTGCTGAAGGAGAAGTTTTCGATTGGAGCAAGTGATGAATCAACAGAATTTAGTGTGAATGAGGAAGGGTTGTTATGTTTTCAAGGGAGAGTGTGCATGCCGAAAGATCCTGAATTGAGGCATAGGATCCTGCAAGAAGCGCATGGTAGTCCATACGCTATGCATCCTGGAGGGAGTAAGATGTATCGAGATTTACGGGAGCAGTTTTGGTGGCCAGGCTTAAAACGAGAGGTGACTGAATTAGTGGGGAAGTGTTTAACCTGTCAGCAGGTAAAGGCGGAGCATCAGTTACCATCAGGGTTGTTGCAACCGGTGAAGATTCCTCAGTGGAAGTGGGAAAGGATCACAATGGACTTTGTTAGTGGGCTACCTCTCACGCCTACTAGGAAAGATTCAGTTTGGGTGATCGTTTGTAACACCCCAAACCCGGTCAATACGCCACGACTGAATCTGGTATGTCACTGAGGAAAATATTTTTGAAAGAATCAAATTAACAATTAAATTTTTGTGAAAAACTCTTTGAAATTCTATATTTGTAGAAATTACATGTTTAATAAGTTAAAATTGAAGATTTACTTTGAAGTTACATAAAACTTTTAAAATAAGTGAATAAATCATAGGTTAGAAAACATTTATATCATTTTAAGAAAACTCAAATTATTACTTTGAAAACCATTTACATTTGAATGTAGAAACTTAATATTTGAAAATCATTTAAATTATCGAAAACACTTAAGTTGTTTAAATTATCAAATGATTTATGTTACCCGATGGTAACATTTTAAAAACAAATCGCATTTTGTAGTTTAGAAAACTTGGTGCTCAATATATTATAATAATCATGAAATTTATAAACCATATTTAAAACATGTTCAAAACATAAAATAATCCAAAACATAATTAAACAGGCCTTATTACAAATCCATAAAATATGAAAACCAAATTTAAATAAAATACCCAAATGGAAGTTCATATAAAACCAACTTTTATTGCATGGCCTCCTCGAGTTCATCCGGCTCATCATCCGTGATCTCACGAATCACCGAAAGGATAAGGAGAAGGTGTGTCACCAAGACTCGGTGCATATTCCCTCCCGAGTAAATACCACATACTTACACAAATTATAACAAAGCAACATATATGTATAATGCACCCAACCTAGCCATCCATAACTCCTTTTCTACCCCATGTGGTACCAAACCCTTTGGTGGTGCCAAACCACGGTGACCGAAGTCACGATATAAATGTGATACCAAATCTTTGGTGACCAAAGTCACGAATAATCCATCTGTGGGGCCAACCCCGTGTGATACCAAATCACTAGCGGCGATCCCATATCTCAAAAGTGGGGCCAACCCACGGTGGTATTAACCATGGGACGAGTCGCTATGAGGTGCCAAACCTCGGTGTCAGAAGACATGAATGTGATACCAAATCACCGGAGGTACCAAACCTCGGTGTCAGAAGACACGAATGTGATACCAAATCTTTGGTGACCAAGTCACGATATCAATCTTCCCCCTCCTCTCATATTGCCCATGCCAATGCAATAAATAAACAAATCATGTCAATATACTTTGATATGTATCTCATAACAAATATATCATAAATCGTAGATCATGATTTCTATCCACATGTATTTACAACATATCGAAACGGACTTACCCAAATCCTCATTCATACCATCATGGTATCATATCCAAATCTCATCATTTTTCCCACTTTCATAATATGATTAGTTATAACACACATAAATACATATATAAACCAAGTTATAAAGTGTGTAAGATAAACACCTTTCACCAAAGCAAGAACTAACTTCCGGAGATCCGATCTACCACACTAGATCACCTTGTCCTACAATCGACCAATATTAAGATTATAAACAAAGGCCATTCGGCCCTACCACTAAACCCCAAAGAGTTAACGCTTCGAAATACCAATCTTACCTAAAAGCTTACCCAAAACGAGAGACAAATATATGAGGCTTAGATTGATTGCTTCCAACGTCTCGAGGAGCCTAAAAGAAATCGGTTCCTAAAATGGTTAGAACCTTGCAACAAATGCCCATAGGTTCGGCCTTTGTCCACAAGAAAATAACATAGAGAGGAGAAAAGAAATAATAGGAAAATAGGCCAAGAATACTTACTTATTAACCAAAATCGATTGAAGAAAGCAAAAGAGAATCTACCCTTGAATATTCGACCAAAACAAAACAATAAGAGAAAAAGAAGATTCAGCTATGGTGTTAGTTGATGGAGGAAAATTTGGTTAGAGTGGGGAAAAAGAAAGAAAAAGAAAGTGAAATGCAAGAGAGGGATTTCGGCAAAGGAAGGTGGAGAGGACTTTTGGCATAAAAGTTTGAGAGAAGAAAAAAGAAAAATGAAAGGGAGGAGATGGTACTTTCGGTTTTGAGCAAAAGTGGAAAAAGAAAAAGAGAGAGATGGAAGAAAAGAGATTCGGCCAAGGAAGCAAAAGAGAACAAAATGAAAGAAAATGCCTCCTTCAATGGTAGTATATTTACGGCACCAAGAGAAAAAGAGTTTGAGAGGAGAAGAAAACAATACTAATTGGTCAAAAATAAAAGCCAAAACCAAAACAAAGTTTACCTATTGCTCACTAATACATTCGGCTAGGGAGAGTGTTTTTGGAGAGAAAAGAAAATGATGTACAATAGCTAAGGAATATGGCCAAAAAGCTACCAACCTTCCAAGCCTTCAACAAAATCGGTCAACCCCTCCCCCTAGACCATTATGCCGTCCACATACATGGACTAATGGCCATAGAAGAGTTTCCAAAACACTCTCCATCATCCATGCCTTTTGTCCCCTCATCATACCATAAGTCTTAAGAATCTTATCCCTAATTACAAGCTTTCCAAAACCATTATTCAACTTACCAAAAATTTTGAAAGTCCAACCTACCATAAGAATGGCTTGGCCGACACTTAATGCTAAGATGCATAAAAATAAAGTCTTCCAATGCAATCCATGCTACTCAAACCTCTTCCCTCATGCAACCTTTCATGTATCATAGCCACCTTGCCACTAACTCCTCATGTGTTAGAATTTAATACTTAAATTATCTTAAGTGTCAAGATCACCTAGTTCACTTCATTAATTTTTTTTTAAATACCAAGAATTATTCTATCTTCATAAATAAAATCAAGCCTTCACTAGGCCATGCTAAGCACACAAACAATACTACCCGAGCTAACATAAGTTACCAACTGATACACAAATTTTAGGATGTTACAAATCTACCCCTTTAAAATAATTTCGTCCTCGAAATTACCTGATCAAAAGAGTTGAGGATACTGCTGCCTCATTGCATCCTCCGGTTCCCACGTAGCTTCTTCTACGCCATGGTTCCACCATAAGACCTTCACTAAAGGAACTAACTTCCTACGCAAAACTTTCACGTCTCAATCTAGAATCTGCACAGGTTCTTCTTCTATCGTCAAATCTGGACTCACTTCTATTTCCTCTACTGCCACGACATGCGATGGATCAGAACGATAGTGTCTAAGCATGGAGACATGAAACACATCGTGAATCTGGCTCAACTCTGCTGGCAACTCAAGCTGATAAGCTACTGGTCCCACTCGTCTCAACACCTTATACGGCCCAATGAACCTTGGACTTAACTTGCCTTTTCTCCCAAATCTTAACACTTTCTTCCATGGCGAGACCTTCAGAAAAACTTTGTCACCCACGGCAAACTCTATATCCCTCCGCTTGAGATCGGCATAAGACTTCTGCCTATCCGAAGCTTCCTTCAGACGAGCCTGAATCAATTTCACCTTATCCTCAGTTTCGCAACCAACTCTGGTCCTAACATCTGACGCTCACCCAACTCTGTCCAACATGTAGGTGTACGACACTTCCTACCATACAATGCCTCATATGGTGCCATCTTAATGCTTGCCTGATAACTATTGTTGTATGCAAACTCAGCTAACGGCAAAAACTCTTCCCAGCTGCCTCGAAAGTCCAAAACACATCCTCTCAGCATATCCTCTAAAATTTGAATGACCCTTTCTGACTGCCCGTCAGACTGTGGATGAAATGCGGTACTGAAATCTAACCGCGTACCCAAAGCCTGATGTAATGCTCTCCAAAACCTCGATGTAAATCTAGGATCACATGCGAGATGATCGACACCTTTAACTCCGTGCAACCTCACTATCTCCGCCACATACAACTTAGCTAGCCTCAGGCGAATAATCCACCCTTACCGGAGTGAAATGAGCTGACTTAGTCAGACGATCCATAATCACCCAAACTGAGTCCTTCTTACTAGGTGTAAGAGGTAATCCACTGACAAAATCCATAGTGATTCTTTCTCACTTCCACTGTAGAATCTTCACCGACTGAAGTAATCTAGACGACAACTGATGTTTAGCTTTGACCTGCTGACACGTCAGACATTTACCCACAAACTCGGTTACCTCTTGCTTCAGACCTGGCCACTAAAACTGCTCTCTCAAATTTTGATACATCTTGCTACCTCCGGGACGCATAGCATATGGGCTGCTATGTGCGTCCCGAATAATCCTTTGCCCCAACTCTACATCCTTCGGCATACAAGCTCTCCCTTTAAAACACAAAACTCCATTACTGGACAAACTATAATTCTCTAAACCTCCGTTCTGAACTTGCAATCTCCAATCATTCAAACCATCATCCTCTAACTGTTTCTCCTTGATTTACTCTAACCAAGTCGGCTTGACTTGCAATTCAACCAAAAGACTTCCATCGTCATATAAGCTAAGACGAGCAAACATCGATCTTAAGTCAGATACAACCTTACGGCTCAACGCGTCTGCCACCAGTTAGCCTTGCCGGGATGATACTCAATCGAATAGTCGTAGTCCTTCAACAACTCAATCCATCTATGCTGTCTCAAGTTCAAATCCTTCTGAGTTAGAAGATACTTAAGACTCTTGTGATCCATGTAGACTATCGACTTCTCTTCGTACAAATAGTGTCTCCAAATCTTCAAAGCGAAAACCACTGCTGCTAATTCCAAGTCATGCGTCGGATAATTAACCTCATGTGGTCTCAACTGCCGAGATGCATAAGCCACTACCTTCCCTTCCTGCATCAGCACACATCCCAAACCAGTATGTGATGCATCACAGTAAACCGTGAATTCCTTGCCTGCCTCGGGTTGAATCAAAACTGGAGCTTCAGTCAGAATCTTCTTCAACTTGTCGAAACTTTCTTGCTGCTTCTCGGTCCACACAAATGGAACTCCTTTCCTCAACAACTTGGTCATCGGTGTGGCGATTAAAGAAAATCCCTCTACAAACCTTCGGTAATACCCCGCCAGACCTAGAAAACTCGAATCTCAGCCACTGACTTAGGCGGCTTCCAATCCAACACTGCCTCAATCTTTCGAGGATCTACTCTAATCCCCTCGGCTGATACAACGTGACCCAAGAAAGTCACCTCCCTAAGCCAGAACTCGCACTTACTAAATTTAGCAAAAAGTTGCTTTTCCCTCAGAATCTGCAACACTACTCGTAAATGCGCATCATGCTCCTCCTCTGACTTTGAGTATACCAAAATATCGTCTATAAAAACCACAACAAACTGATCCAAAAACTACTGGAATACCCAATTCATCATATCCATGAATGCTACCGGCGCGTTAGTCAACCCAAATGGCATCACCAGAAACTCGTAGTGCCCATACCGAGTGCGAAATGCCGTCTTATGGATATCAGCCTCTTTCACCTTTAGCTGATGATATCCAGACCTTAAATCAATCTTGGAGAAAATCGCTGCCCCTTTAAGCTGATCAAACAAATCATCTATCCTCAGCAAAGGATACTTGTTTTTGATCGTCAGCTTATTCAACTGGCGGTAGTCTATACACATCCGCATCGAACCATCCTTCTTCTTGTCAAAAAGTATCGGTGCTCCCCAAGGCGAAACACTTGGTCAAATAAAACCTCGATCCAACAACTCTTGAATCTAAGCCTTCAATTCCACTAATTCCTTCGGTGCCATCCTATACGGAGCTATGACACCTGGCGTAGATTACGGTAATAGATTTATCTTGAATTCGACTTCACGATCGGAGGCGATCCGGAAGTTCTTCTGAAAATACGTCAGCATATTCCTTTACAGTACAAACATTTCCCACAAGAGACTCCTTAGCTTCCAAAGCACACACATGAACCACAAATGCCTCACAGCCCTTCTTGACCATCTTCGTAGCTTTCAATGCAGATACCACGTTAGATAGATAATCTCTTCTATTACCTATCATGACCACTTCTTCACCTTCCACTGTCTTCAAAACCATGCGCTTAGCGGCGCAATCAAACTTGCACGGTACTTAACCAATCGGTCCATCCCAAGAATCGATCGAACTCCTCAAGCAGCGGTTCCATCGGATCACTCTGAACACTACCCTTGAAGTTCTAGGGGTACATCTCTATATAGCTTATCTACTTCTATAGAGTGACCTACAGGACTAAGTACAGTCATCTTCCTAGAAGTAGTTTCAGAATCTAGATTCATAGTCTTTACTATACTACTAGCAACATACGAATGCGTTGAACCCACATCTATTAAAGCAGTATATGAAACACCAAAGATTAAGAACGGACCGGTTATGACATCCGGTGCGTCACCCTCCTCTCGACGCCTCACTGCATACACCAAACTAGGCTGTCTTGCCTCAGTGTTGCTTGCACCTCTGCCCGATGCTCCGCGGCCTTGACTAGAACCATTACCTCCTCTACCATTACCACGACCTCTCTGCGGTGCTGGTCCAGCCTTTTTGAATTGAGCACGGCCTTGACCCTCAGACTGATTCCTGGCTTGCTTACGTGGACAGTCCCTCACACGATGATCTAGCGAACCACACTCGAAACATCCTTTCCCTCCGGTCCAACATTCGCCCCAATGAAACTTTCCACATCGGTTACACCGTCTTTGGTCCCCGATTAGCGATAATGAGCCTTCGGTGATTTGGTCCATTACGCTTACCCTCATAGCAGATCGAATTTGACCCTAATCGGGCGGTGGTTTGGGACCACGAATCGAGTTCGAGAAATAATTAAATATAATATTTAATTATTTCTAACTCGATTTGTGGTCCCAAACCACCGCTCCGATTAGGTCAAATCGTCTGTTATAACTCTCCTCTTAAGGATTTTCGTCCCGAAAATCTTACCGTTAAACAAGGTCGGATATTGTTGCCTCATTGAATCCTCAGGCTCCCACGTAGCCTCTTCAACTCCGTGACGATTCCATAGAACCTTCACTAACGGAATTCTTTTATTTCTCAACTCTTTTATTTCCCAAGCTAAGATACGGATCGGTTCTTCATCATATGTCAAATCAGATTGGAGTTCAATCTCTATCAGGGTGATCACATGAGATGATCGATCAGACTTCTGAAGCATCGAAACATGAAATACGTCATGTATCTTTTCTAACTCTCGAGGGCAATCTCAATCTATAAGCAACCGCCCAATACGTTCAATGATTTCATACGATTCGATAAATCTCGGACTCAACTTGCCTTTCGACCAAATCGAGTACTTTCTTCCACGGAGAAACTTTTAAGAATACACGATCTCCTACCCGAAATTCAATGTCTTTACGTTTCAAGTCAGCATAGGACTTTTGTCGATCGATGCGACTTTCAAATTATCTTTGATTATGGCTACTTTCATTCGGTCTCTTTAATCAAATCAACCCGTGTATCTTATTTTCACGAGCTCGGTCCAATATAATGGTGTTCGACATTTTACCGTATAAGGCTTCATAAGGTGCCATTTTAATACTTGATTGAGTGGTTTTGGGACCACGAATCTGAGTTTGAGAAATAATTAAATATTATATTTTGAGTCTATTATGTGTGAATTAATGTGTGAAAGTTTCAGTAGAAAAATTTTATCGTTTAAGTGCTTAATTTGATAAAAAGGACTTAATCGCGTAAAGCGTAAAAGTAGCATACTAAAGTGAAAGGTGTTAATTTGAGCATGGCTTTATAAAATGAGGTATAAAAAGGGTAAATAACCCAATTTAAGGGTTAGTGGCCGGCCATGGACAAGATTGTCCTTAAGTTAAAATGTTTCATTATTTTAATTAAAAGGTTAGTTAAGTAAATTGGTAAATAATTTTTATATGTTAAAAATAAAAGAAAAAGGAAGCCATCATCTTTTGTTTTCATCCATGGCCGATTGTGGAGAAGGAACTAAACCTTAAAATCCTTTGTAATTTCGGCACTTTGAAGCCAAAAATCTAAGGTGAGTTTTAGTTAGTTTTTGATAAATTTTACGTTTTTGAGATTGTTGCTTCGAACCGTAACCGACCCATGTTGTAATTTTTGAATCTAAGCATGCTTGATGTTCGACCATTGTTGTATTCATGTGGTTTTTGATATTTGATGATTTTAGATGAAAGATATGTAAAGGATTAGTATATTTTGTATTGGAAGTTTTGATGAAATTGAGTATTTAGGGCTAAATTGTAAAAATAAATTTTTAGAGGGGCCTATTTGCAAAATAAATGAAATGTGAGGACTTGTAAAGTCCCTAGGAACATTCGGCCCTTCTATAGTCTTGGCTAATATGGTATATACATTTATAATGTTGGATTCATGATTCGGCAATGAATAATGGTAAGCTTGGTGTAATATTTGGTTTAGTCAATAAAGTAAATGATGGATGTATATTGAAGTTATAATATGTGAGATATATGTGTTAAATAACGTTATGACATACATATATTTGAATTGGTCACTTAATAGATAAGCATTAAGTTCAATAATGTATGATTGTATTGGGCTATTTCGATTTAGTTTGTGTAAGTGAGTACATACATATATTATTCTTGGTTAGTTGTATATTAGGTTCGAACTTTTGATTAGTTTATTGATTGTTAGAACAAATGATGTTTAGATATGATATGTTTGTTATGTGATTACTTATATGAGATTTTGATAAACCTTTTATATGTGAATAAGGGTGGTAGTTTAGTGAGTTGGATTAGGACTCAGTGCATATTATTTGGAAGTGTAAATTGGAAGCATGAGTTAGCCTTGTAAACTTTGCATTTGGTAACAGAGAATATTAGTGAATATGGTAAGTGTATTGACTTAATGAAATAATGATATGAAAATTGTGGAATTGATTCTTAAATATGTGTATATATGACCATGTATATTCTACCACATAAGTAATATATGTACGTGATGTTATATTATGATTATAGAGTTTGTGCATATGGGTGTATGTATATTTGGTTATATAATGACATTTTGGTTTTTGCAAGTTGAATGATAATTTGTTATTTTAAATATATTAGCATTCGGCTAAAGTAGCATTTGGTATGAATAGTGCATGCAAAAGTAATGAATAAGTTGTTTAAATTTATGTGGCTCAATTATGCGCATGTTAACAAATTTTAGGTTTGCATTGGATCGATTGAGTGTTGGTTCTGTTTGATTTTAGTGTGAGAGAGTTTTTATTTAAACGACATGACTATTTCATAATTAAAAAAAAAACTGATTATGCTGTATATGACTTAAGTGATTGATTAAAAGTTGTGATTTAAATAGTAATGCCCCGTAACCCTAATCCGGCGATGGATACTGGTTAGGGGTGTTACACCTTCTTCTGAGAATTACCGGCTGACCCGGATGATCCAAAACTTCTCTTATGTTTGTTTCTATCGAGATTCTGCCGTACGGATTCCTTTATTCCTTTAGCAATCTTAGTCTTTTCAACTAACGCAGCAAATTCTCGCTCCTGATGTGGGGCAATCAGCAACCTCAGCTCATCTCTTAAGCCATCCTCGAACCGGACACATCGCTCGTGCTCTGAAGCTACGATACCTCTAGCATAACGGCTCAATCTTAAGAACTTAGCCTCATACTCTGATATGGATTTACTCCCTTGGACCAAACTCAGAAATGTCTTACGCTACGCATCAACATAACTAGATCCAATATATTTCTTCTAATACGCTGCCTTAAAGAAGTCCCAAGTGAGATCCTCCGCTACAGCACCATTCGAACCGTGAGCCACCACTAATACGACTCATCACGAAGAAGCGATACAATTTCTTTTAGCTTTTCCTCGGCATTCAAATCCAGATCATCTATGCTTCACTCCGTCACCTCTAACCAATATTCAGCCGAGCTGGGAGCTACACCCGAAACACCTCGAAATACCTCGGCTCCGTTGGCTCGGAGTCATTCAGGTACAGATTTCTGAGCTCCCGCGCCTCCACCTACTCCAGCTACCCTCTCAAGAACTCATGACATTGCACGAGACAACTGCGTCATCCCCGTTTGATCTCGATGCTCAACTCTAACATTGGTGGTGGAACTGGTGGTACCTCATTCTGGATCCTTGACCCGACCTCACCGGCTCGTATACGACCATCCTACCACGACCACGCCCACGCATAACACGACCTCACCCTCGAGTACTCATATCTAAAGTCTCGACTTATCTGATTTAAAAGTTTTATGCATTAGTCATTATTCCACTTTCTTTAAAGTACAGTTTTATGAAAAATTTTATTAAGAGGTTGTTTCGCGAGTACACCAAACCTATAGTTTTGGGTCTCTAAAGTAGTTCCTACTACTATATAGTCATATCAACATCACTAAAATCATAACATCAAAATCAACAGTTTTGATGTACTTACCAGGGCGGATTGATGCCGGAGACTCGGGGCCATGCCTTTCCAACCATAAAATTTTCAACAAAAACATTTTAAAACCATACTTCAAATCATTTTGGGCCTCGGGCCCACAGTAGAAGCTTTTAAACTTAGCTCGATGCCAAGTTGTAACACCCCAAACCCGGTCAATACGCCTACTAATAGAATCGGTATGTCATTGAGGAAAATATTTTTGAAAGAATCAATTAACAATTAAATTTTTGTGAAAAACTCTTTGAAATTCTATATTTGTAGAAATTACATGTTTAATAAGTTAAAACTGAAGAATTACTTTGAAGTTACATAAAACTTTTAAAATAAGTGAATAAATCATAGGTTAGAAAACATTTATATCATTTTAAAAAACTCAATTATTACTTTGAAAACCATTTACATTTGAATGTAGAAACTTAATATTTGAAAATCATTTAAATTATCGAAAACACTTAAGTTGTTTAAATTATCAAATGATTTATGTTACCCGATGGTAACATTTTAAAACCATCGCGTTTTGTAGTTTAGAAAACTTGGTGCTCAATATATTATAATAATCATGAAATTTATAAACCATATATAAAACATGTTCAAAACATAGAAATAATCCAAAACATAATTAAACAGCCTTATTACAAATCCATAAAATATGAAAACCAAATTTAAATAAAATACCCAAATGGAAGTTCATATAAAACCAACTTTTATTGCATGGCCTCCTCGAGTTCATCCGGCTCATCATCCGTGATCTCACGAATCACCTGAAAGGATAAGGGAGAAGGTGAGTCACCAAGACTCAGTGCATATTCCCTCTCCCGGGTAAATACCACATACTTACACAAATTATAACAAAGCAACATATATGTATAATGCACCCAACCTAGCCATCCATAACTCCTTTTCTACCCCATGTGGTACCAAACCTTTGGTGGTGCTAAACCACCGTGACCAAAGTCACGATAAAATGTGATACCAAATCACTTTGGTGACCAAAGTCACGAATAATCCATCTGTGGGGCCAACCCGTGTGATACCAAATCATGGCGATGATCCCATATCTCAAAAGTGGGGCCAACCCACGGTGGTATTAACCACGTGGTGAGTCGCTATGAGGTACCAAACCTCCGGTGTCCGAAGACACAAATGTGATACCAAATCACTTTGGAGGTACCAAACCTCGGGTGTCCAAGACACAAATGTGATACCAAATCTTTGGTGACCAAGTCACGATATCAATCTTCCCCTCCTCTCATATTGCCCATGCCAATGTAATAAATAAACAAATCATGTCAATATACTTTGATATGTATCTCATAACAAATATATCATAAATCGTAGATCATGATTTCAATCCACATGTATTTATAACATATCGAAACGGACTTACCCGAATCCTCATTCATACCATCATGGTATCATATCCAAATCTCATCGTTTTTCCCACTTTCATAATATGATTAGTTATAACACACATAAATACATAAATAAACCAAGTTATAAAGTGTGTAAGATACACACCTTTCACCAAAGCAAGAACTAACTTCCGAAGATCCGATCTACCGTACTAGATCACCTTGTCCTACAATCGACCAATATTAAGATTATAAACAAAGTCCATTCGGCCCTACCACTAAACCCCAAAGAGTTAACGCTTTGAAATACCAATCTTACCTAAAAGCTTACCCAAAACAAGAGACAAATATACGAAGCTTAGATTGATTGCTTCCAACGTCCCGAGGAGCCTAAAAGAAATCGATTCCTAAAATGGTTAGAACCTTGCAACAAATGCCCATAGGTTCGGCCTTTGTCCACAAGAAAATAACATAGAGAGGAGAAAAGAAATAATAGGAAAATCGGCCAAGAATACTTACTTATTAACCAAAATCGATTGAAGAAAGCAAAAGAGAATCTACCCTTGAATATTCGGCCAAAACAAAACAATAAGAGAAAAAGAAGATTCGGCTATGGTGTTAGTTGATGGAGGAAAATTTGGTTAGAGTGGGGAAAAAGAAAGAAAAAGAAACTGAAATGCAAGAGAGGGATTTCGGCAAAGGAAGGTGGAGAGGATTTTTGGCATAAAAGTTTGAGAGAAGAAATAGAAAAATGAAAGGGAGGAGATGGTATTTTCGATTTTGAGCAAAAGTGGAAAAAGAAAAAGAGAGAGATGGAAGAAAAGAGACTCGGCCAAGGAAGCAAAAGAGAACAAAATGAAAGAAAATGCCTCCTTCAATGGTAGTATATTTTCGGCACCAAGAGAAAAAGAGTTTGAGAGGAGAAGAAAACAATCCTAATTAGTCAAAAATAAAAGCCAAAACCAAAACAAAGTTTACTTATTGCTCACTAATATATTCGGCTAGGGAGAGTGTTTTTGGAGAGAAAAGAAAATGATGTACAATAGCTAAGGAATATGGCCAAAAAGCTACCAACCTTCCAAGCCTTCAACAAAATCGGTCAACCCCCCCTAGACCATTATGCCGTCCACATACATGGACTAATGGCTATAGAAGAGTTTCCAAAACACTCTCCATCATCCATGCCTTTTGTCCCCTCATCATACCATAAGTCTTAAGAATCTTATCCCTAATTACAAGCTTTCCAAAACCATTATTTAACTTACCAAAAATTTTGAAAGTCCAACCTACCATAAGAATGGCTTGGTCGACACTTAATGCTAAGATTCATAAAAATAAAGTCTTCCAATGCAATCCATGCTACTCGAACCTCTTCCCTCATGCAACCTTTCATGCATCATAGCCACCTTGCCACTAACTCCTCATGTGTTAGAATTTAATACTTAAATTATCTTAAGTGTCAAGATCACCTAGTTCACTTCATTAATTTTTTTTTAAATACCAAGAATTATTCTATCTTCATAAATAAAATCAAGCCTTCACTAGGCCATGCTAAGCACACAAACAATACTACCCGAGCTAACATAAGTTACCAACTGATACACAAATTTTAGGATGTTACATCGTTGATCGGTTGACGAAGTCCGCTCATTTTGTACCAGTTCAAGTCGATTATTCCTTAAAAAAGTTGGCTAAGCTGTATATAGCGGAGATTGTAAGGTTGCATAGAGTACCTATGTCGATTATCTCAGACCGAGATTCTAGGTTTACGTCAAGATTTTGGAAGGCGTTGCATCAAGCGTTGGGTACGAAGTTGGATTTCAGTACAGCATTTCATCCTCAAATCGATCGACAGTCTGAGCGGGTGATTCAGATCTTGGAGGACATGTTAAGGGGTTGTGCCATTGATTTTAGAGGTAGTTGGGAGGAGTTTCTACCATTGGCGGAGTTTGCGTACAACAACAGCTACCCGTCTAGTATTCAGATGGTGCCCTATGAAGCATTGTACGGGCGAAAGTGTTGTACTCCTACCTGTTGGGCGGAATTAGGGGAACGATAGATTTTAGGTCCAGAGTTGGTTACCGAGACAGAGGAGAAGGTTGAGCTAATTCGAGCTCGACTAAAGGAAGTGTCGGACAGACAGTAGTCCTATGCTGATTTGAAACGCAAGGACATAGAGTTTGTGGTGGGTGACAAGGTGTTCTTGAAATTGTCGCCATGGAAGAAAGTATTAAGGTTTGGACGGAAGGTTAAGTTAAGTCCCAAATTCATTGGACCTTATTAGGTGCTGAAACGAGTTGGACCAGTAGCGTATCAGCTTGAGCTACCTGTTGAATTAAATCAGATCCACAATGTATTTCACATCTCTATGTTAAGACGTTATCGTTCGGATCCGTCTCATGTGGTACCTGTGGAGGAAATTGACGTAAGAACTGACCTATCCTTTGAAGAGGAACCAGTGGAAATCTTGGATCGTGATGTCAAAGTATTACGAAGGAAGAAGGTTCCATTGGTTAAGGTTCTATGGCAGAATCACGGCTCTGAGGAGGCTACGTGAGAACCAGAAGAAGCGATGCAACAGCAATACCCACATCTATTCGGATCAGGTAATTTCGAGGACAAAATTTCTTTAAGGGGGTAGAACTGTAACATCCTGAATTCATGGGCCTTTGCATTTGATGTGTGTTATGTTTAATATGATAATTAGAGTGTTTAAGGGGTTCAGATTGGACTCAGGTTTGGGCCGAGGCCTTAATCAAATTTTCTGTTTGGGCACTTTAGTGGAAAGCTAGATAGGTCCGGGCTTAAAAGATATTGTTCGCGAATTAAAACAAAAAATGGGCTAGTGGCCCAGTGGACAGTGGCGTGAAAAGCATTAAGGGGATCCAAGGTTTGAGTCGTATTACCCACTTATTTATTTTAATTATTTTTGACATTAAAAGGAGAGGAGAGTGGGGGTGGCTAGGATACTTTAGAATAGGAAGATTATCTGTTGGATAATGTTGATATTGTGCTGATAATAGTAGGGAGAGGTGGTGTTATTTAGGCCTCTCCTAAAGGTGAATATATCAAGATAAAGGAGAAAAGATAGGAGCTATCTACTGAGAGCAGAGTTGGCCGAAATTCCATCTCCTAGAGGGGGGAGGAATTGGTTTCTTCATGTTAAAGGGGTGCCGAAATTTCCCCTATTATTTGATTAATTATTAGTTATCAGGAAGGGCACTTTTGGGTTTTGATAAGCAAGTGCCGAAATTCTCTATAAATAGGGATGGTATCTCTTCAATTCCGGCATTTGAACCCTATTCTTTTCCTCATTCTTTGTGCCAAAATTATCAGTCTTTCTCTGCAATTTCTATTCTCTCTTCTTTTCCAAAAGCCGAAACCTCTCAATTCTTTCTCTCATCTTCACTTTCTTCAAAAGCCGAAACCTCTCACTTCACTTTCTTTTTCCATTCATTTCTCTTGTGCTGATTTCTCCATAAACTTGAAATCTCCAGGAAGTTTCCGAATTCCCTGTAAAGGTAGGTGCCAATTTTCTTCTGTTCTTTTTCCCTTCTCTTTTGATTTTGAGATTATAGCCGAATGGCTAGTTGATTGATAGGTCATCTTTAGTTTAACTTTTTCTCTAATCACATGTTCTTTTGGGTGGCACTTCGGGAAATCATGGTAGATCGAATCATCCAGATCTCAAAAAGCCGGAATCCGTTAATCTCTAAGTATCCTTTCAATTTTTAGATTTCAAGGTAAGGGGTTTCCTTTAGATTCCTATTAGATTCGCTATCATATTTGAGATCTTACCTCATATGTGGTTTAACAACCCTATTTCGCTATGGTAATTCTGACAAGGACTTTTTGGATGGAATCAAATATGGATCAGGCAAAGGAGAGGATTGGGTCCGTAAACCTAATCCCTAAGTTTAAGGAACGAGCAGTGTCTGCTGCTCGAGATTGGCCGCCAGGTTATGGGCCAGCTTCTGAACAACATCTTAGGCAGATAGCAATCGTATCGGCTTTTGACAGTGTCGACATAGAGGGTGTCGTCTTAACCGTAATAAGGTGTGTAGATTCTTGACACATAAGCTTTGTTATGTTATATGTATGCTATGGGCTAAAAGCCAGAAAGAGAGGCTATATGAACAGTCGTGTTACCCAGAAAGGGTAGGTAAGGGATGCCAGGTACGTAATCATAGAAACTTTTCTATTAGTATCGAAGCATGTGAAAGTATGAGATCTGTTAGATGGCTTGATATTTTGATTCTTGTATGTGTGTATGCATGGGATGGGATTGATTGATTGATTTGTGGAAGGGGAGCAGGTCGCGGAGCGATCGGTGGCTTTACCACAAAGAGGTCGCGGGGCGATCGGTCTTTATGACAGGCAGCATAGCTATCGAAATACTAAATGTATTTTCTGAGGTTCGCATTAGCGATCGGTCTTTATGACAGGCAGCACAGCTGTCGACGTGGTGTGTAGCGGATGGAGGGTTGATTGTAGAAATCCCCACGGTGTGATGGTTGGTACGGGGGTGTGTAGTGGATGGACTCTTAGGTTTTGAGATGGGCCATGTTGCATGACATATTTTGTTACCATTGTATATGGGCCAAGGCCATAATATGTTTGTGGGCCCTAGGCTTTTATGTGTTTTCAAGTTTTGCACACTGAGTCTTTGTGACTCACCCATTTATGTTTTTCCCACTCTACAGATGAGTAGTAGACCGTGGACATGGGAGCCGAGGCTATAACACCCCTAACCCGTATCCGTCACCGGATTAGGGTTACGAGGCCTTACTATAACAATTACCAAGTCCAAGCACTCCATCCAGACTAATACTTGATAAATTCATATCATTTCATGCTATTAAAAATGAATATATATATATATATATATGTATATATTCTTTCGTGTCTTAATACAATTTGCATGATAAAATCACATGGTCATTTAAAAATAACAACAAAGATAAGTATATAATATTTAGACATTTATTCGCCTATAACACGAACACAAACAAAAATCTAATTGTTACTTACATATTTAATCAAATAAAATCTTAAAGCATTCCATATATATATATATCGTAATATTTATAAACACCAAATTAGCACATACTATATTCTTCCTTTTTTTTTTACATCAATCCACGTACAAATATGTTTTATGTACCGCTTTATTATTTACCATTACACATCGAATCCCTATAGCAAAATATACTAGTAAAATCATTATTATAAATATATTTTACGCATCAAAACCGCATATATATACTGTGAAATATTATACATAACATGAACGTCTATTAAACCAAATATACCTTATCAAATCATCATCTAAGCCCAAAATGCCATAAACCACAAAACCAAACCATACCTATCAAATATATATGTACCATGGCCGAATATAGGTCAGAATAACTTACTACTTATCAACATTAATATGGCATCTTTAATAATCCAAATAGACCAAATTTATTTACAACCCAAAGAACATCATCTCAACTACATCCACCTCATTCGAACCAAAACAAAACGAATGCAAAACATATCAATATGTCATGCTTAACCCGAATGCATCACGTCTAGATATAATATGCATATTACTTGACCATATTCCATACATGATTAAACCATGGCCGAATTTCACATCCCTTAATAACATAATCAATCCATTATATCAAGAACATAGAAATTAAACTTAATCAAAAGAAATAGCCATTTTCGCAAGGCTATTCATATATATACAAGGCGAAAGTCATTAATCTAAACCTTAGTCTAACCTATACATGCCTTCGGTTTAAAACTTAGATTAAGTACCAAAAGGGGAGATAGTGTGGTTGACTTTTCCGATGATCCTCAGATGCCCGTAGCTTGATGGAAAATCTATAAAATGTAATGAGAGAGCACACATGAAATAAGCTCACTATCTTAGTAAGTCTTAAGCATTTATGAAACAACAGTCAAATACTCCAACATTTAGCACACATACATATATAAATATACCTATAAGTCCAAGTAATTTAACAAATAATAATTGCAATATGGTCGAACAGCCGTCTCTGTAACTTATCATTTATTAATCCCTTATTGAAGGTATACAACCCTTCCAGCACTTTAAGCCTTAAGTATTCGCATATTACCTTATTAACAAGTATAACATATATCACAATTATATACGATTAATCATATATATACAAATATGTATTTTCGATAAATTTCACTTTTGACATTTTTATCTTTGACCGAATCTCAAAGATATCACCAAACTTATATTCAATATACATATCACACTTTCTAATGAGTAATTCAAATGCACATATCATAAAGACTCATTATCAAAAACTTTAACCATTCTATCACTTATGTAATTTGAAAGGAAAGATAATCACTTACCTTGTTCCTTGCATCTATAAACCTTTATTTTTATTCGAGCATTTTGTTTAGAATTTATAACACATTACCTAAGATTAAGCACCGCTAGACTCGAGGTGCGAACTCGATCACCGGCATTAAGCTTGCTAGGCAATAAGCACGATATACATCACTGGCACAAGGCACCGCTAGGCTCATAGCCGAATGACATCACTCAAGACAAGGCACGCTAGGCATTTAGCCCTATAAATAACACCAAGACGAAGCACTGCTAGGCTTAAAGCCGATAAATAACACCGGCACAAAGCCTGCTAGGCTTAAAGCCCGATATGAATATGATCATCAATTCAACACTCATTTCATAACATCAACAATGCAAATAACTCATGTAGATCATATTACCTTTACATACCAACCAAAACATATTTATACACTTATCATTTTACAAAGTAAATTCAATTCAATGCCATACTTCTACATTCGGCTATTGTTTATAATTATACTTTAAATATTCAAGTTCCATCATTCTTCATAGTTGTGAATAAATCTTTAATGTATATTTGCTTAAGGACTTACCTCGGCTGTCGATAGACCGTGCGAATCGGCTATTCGAGAACCTTCGTCTTTCCCCAATCTAAATTCATTTTTTTCTTTGCTCTTGATCTAAAACACATTAAAATTTAGCTCATTCAAGTACATTTCATCTCAATTTAGTCCCTAAGCACATAAATAAGCAATTTATCATTTTTACCCCTACTATTTCAAATTTTTACAATTTAGTCCTATTTGCCTAAAACACAAAATACACCAAATTTTTCAACACCCCTTAAGGGCTGAATATGTATAGGGACTATACAAGCCCTATTATTTCAATTATATAGCAAATAAGTCCCTCTAAAATTTTATTTTTTCACAATATGGCCCTAAAACAAAAATTCATCAAAATTTCCAATACAAAACATATCAATCCTTAACATATCTTTAATTTAAAATCATCAAACATCAAAAACCTCAAGAATTCATCAATGGCGAACCTTATAAACACATGATTCTCAAAAATTCAAGCATGGGTGGGATAATATCTGAAACAACGATCTCAAAATGTAAAAATTAACAAAATCGAAATCAAACTAACCTTAATTTTGTGCTTCTAATTGCCGAAATTTCAAAAAATAAGAACCCTTTTCTTTCTCCCATATTCGCCAAAGAACAACATAAGATGATATTGGCTTTTTCACTTTATTTTATTATGTATATAATAGATTATTTTATTAATTTACTAATATAACCTTTAATATAAAATAAACATATACATATAATAATGGCATATTAGTCAAAAGCCATCCACTAACTTATAAAATGGAATATTTACCCACCTAATACCTCAATTTAAGAAGCCATCATCATTCTAGCACTTTACACTAAAGAATACAACTTTTATGCTTTACGCGATTTAGTCCTTTTTATCAAATTAAGCGCTTAAGCGATAAAATTTTTCTCTGAAACTTTCACACACATTAATTCACATATAATAAACACAAAATATAATATTTAAAAGTTTTCAGACTCGGATTCGTGGTCCCAAAACCACCGTTCTGATTAGGGTCAAATTCGGTCTGTTACAACTCTCCCCCCTTTAAGATTTTCGTCCCCGAAAATCTTACCGTTAAACAAAGTCGGATATTGTTGCCTCATTGAATCCTCATGCTCCCACGTAGCCTCTTCAACTCCGTGCCGACTCCATAATACTTTCACTAAAGGAATTCTTTTGTTTCTTAACTCTTTCATTTCCCGAGCTAAAATATGGATCGGTTCTTCTTCATACGTCATATCAGGTCAGATTTCAATCTCAGACGGTGTGATCACATGAGACGAATCTGATCTGTACTTACAAAGCATCGAAACGTGAAATACGTCATGTATCTTTTCTAACTCAGAGGGCAACTTCAATCTATAAGCAACAGGCCCAATACGTTCAGTAATTTCATAAGGTACGATGAATCTCGGACTAAGTTTGCCTTTCCGACCAAATCAGAGTAACTTTTTCCACGGAGAAACTTTCAAGAATACTCGATCTCCAACTTGAAATTCAATGTCTTTACATTTCAAATCAGCATAGGACTTTTGACGATCCGAAGTAGCTTTCAAATTGCCTCTAATAATAGCTACCTTCTGTTCTATTTCGTTAATCAAATCAACCCCGTGTATCTTATTCTCGCTGAGCTCAGTCCAGTATAACGGAGTTCAACATTTTCGCCCATACAAGGCTTCATAAGGCGCCATTTTGATACTAGATTGGAAGCTATTATTATAAGCAAATTCAATCAAAGGTAGGTATCGCTCCCACGTACCTTCAAACTCGAGAACACAACATCTCAACATGTCCTTAAGTATTTGAATAGTTCGCTCAGACTGACCGTCTGTCTACGGATGAAAGGCTGTACTAAAATGAAGTTTAGTACCTAAGGCATCTTGCAACTTCTTCCAAAACCGCGATGTAAATCTTGGGTCTCTGTATGAAACAATGGAACTCGGTATACCATGCAACCTCACAATCTGTGATACGTACAACTCAGCAAGTTTATCGAGTGAAAAGTCTGTACGAACCGTCACAAAATGAGCTAATTTAGTCAGTCTATCAACTATAACCCAGACGGCATCTTTCTTACTCGGTGTCATAGGAAGACCGGATACAAAATCCATTGTAATTCTATCCCATTTCCATTCAGGTATCATGATTGGCTGAAGTAGTCCGGATGGCACTTGATGTTCAGCTTTTACTTGCTGACAAACTAAGCATTTCGAAACAAATTCAGATATATCCCGTTTCATGCCTGGCCACCAATAGAACTGTTTCAAATCATTATACATCTTTGTGCTACCCGGATGTATTGATAATCGACAACTATGGGCCTCACTCAGAATCATCCAGATCAAATCGAGTTCTTGAACTCACATTCGACTTTAAAATTCAAGCATCATTTGCATCAATCGAAAATCGATTACGCACCTTTTTCGACCGAATTCGACTAGCAATCAAATCTTTGTCAACTTTCTGTGCATCACAAATTTGCTGAATAAACATCGGTCTTGCTTGTAACTCGGCTATGATCGAACCATCACCAGACATAGCTATCTGTGCGTTCATTGCGCGAAGAGCAAACAATGATTTTCAACTTAACGCATCTGCAACAACGTTAGCTTTTCCCGGATGGTAGTCAATCACCAACTCATAGTCTTTCAACAGTTCTAACCATCTGCGTTGTCTCAAATTTAGATCTTTCTGAGTCATTAAATACTTTAGACTTTTATGGTCCGAATAAATGTGACATTTCTCGCCGAATAAGTAGTGACGCCAAATTTTCAATGCGAAAACAATGGCTACTAATTCCAGATCGTGAGTTGGATAATTTCTCTCATACGGCTTCAATTGTCTCGAAGCGTAGGCTATAACCTTGCCTTCCTGCATCAAAACGCAACCCAACCCATTCAAAGAAGCATCACTAAAAATAATAAATTCTTTACCCGATTCAGGCTGAGCTAACACTGGAGCTTCGGTTAGAAGGGCTTTCAACTGCTCGAAACTTTTCTGACACTTTTCTGACCACTCAAACTTGACATCTTTCTATAGTAGCTTTGTCAAAGGTGTAGCTATTACAGAAAAATCTTTCACAAACCATCTATAGTAGCCCGCAAGTCCCAGAAAACTTCGAATCTCAAAAACATTCTTCGGTGGCTTCTAATCAAGTATAGCCGAAATTTTGTTCGGATCGACTCTAATACCTTATGCTGAAACAATATGTCCCAAAAAGCTGACCTCTTTCATCCAGAACTCACACTTACTAAACTTCGCATACAACTGTTGATCTCTCAAAGTTTGTAGCACTAATCTCAGATGCTCAGCATGCTCGGTTTCATTCTTGGAATAGATCAGTATATCATCAATAAACACTACTACAAACCGATCCAAAACTGTCTGAAGACTCGATTTATTAGATCCATAAAAATAGCTGGTGCATTAGTAAGTCCATAACCAGAAACTCAAAATGTCTGTATCTCATCCAGAATGCAGTCTTTGGCACATATGTACCTCTGACTCACAACTGATAATAGCCTGATCTCAAATCTATCTTCGAAAATACTGAAGCCCCTTTCAACTGATCAAACAAGTCATCAATCCGAGGTAATGGGTACTTATTCTTTATAGTTACCTTATTCAGTTGCCGATAATCAATACACATTCGCATCGTTCTATCTTTCTTTTTCACAAAAAGAGCTGGTGCACCCCAAGGAGAGAAGCTTGGTCGCGCAAATCCTCTATCTGTTAACTCTTGCAACTGTGCTTTCAACTCTTTAACTCAGTAGGTGCCATCCGATACGGAGCTATCAAAATCGGAGTCGTTCCCAATACCAATTCGATGTCTAACTCAATCTCTCTTACTGGTGGTAAACCCGGTAGTTCTTCAGGAAACACATCTAGGTATTCACATACAACCCAGACAGATTCAATCATTTCTCGACAATTTATTATCCAAAGACATAAGCCAAATAAGCTTCGCACCCTTTTCTCACATACTTCAGGCTAACATCAAGGATATAATCAGGAAACCCACTTAAATCACTGGATTCAATTCTAATGATCTCACCATTCTGATGTCTCAAATTAATAAGTTTTCTTTTGCAATTCACCACTGCATCATGCGAAGTTAACCAGTCCATTCCCAAAATTATATCAAACTCATCGAAAGGCAATAGCATTAAATCGACTGGGAAGCAAAAATCCCGAATCATCAACGGGCAACCTTTACACACTTTATTAACAAACACACATCTACCCAAAGGGTTGGACACGCGAATCACAAACTCAGTAGACTCAACTGGCAGAGTCTTACTGAATACTAGAGTTTCACACACATATGAATGGGTCGAACCAGGATCAATCAATGCAATCACAGTAGTATCATAAAGGGTGAAAGTACCGGTAATAACATCTGGAGAAGAAGCATCCTCTCTAGCTCGAGTAACATAAGATCTAGCTGGAGCTCTAGCCTCAGATCGAACTGCAGTGTTCTTCGTCCCTCTATGACTGCCACCTACATTGCCGAATGTCGGGTGGTTCGCGCCCGTCTTGGTGCCTTCGCTTTCGGCCTAGAGTTCATGTCAGTATTCTCGCTTTCGCCTAACATCGGGCACTCTTGAATAAAATGGTCTGAGGATCCACATTTAAAGCAGGACTGATCACGAGTTCTACAACTCCTAGAATTCCATTTTCCACAATGTTTGTATTCAACTCGATTCTGTGGAATGTTACCAACACTTGCCATCGAGGTAGCTCGAGAGCCCACTGGAGGTCGATCACGTCTAGGTAAATCTGAAGTAACTTTATGTCGGCTGACATCATCTCTGAACTTTTAGATGTGGAATGGAAAGTCTTACCTGACGACCTCTTACGAATGTCTCTAGCTTCTGTCTCGGCCTTTCTTTTCTCTTTCCCGAGCTCTTTAACTTTGCAAGCTCGCTCAACTAGAGTCACAAATTCTTGAATTTCAAGAATGCCAACAAGCAACTTTATCTTTTCATTCAGACCGTCTTCAAACCTTTTGCACATAATGGCTTCAGTTGATACACACTCTCTAGCATATCTGCTAAGCCTGACAAATTTCCATTCATATTCTGTCACGGTCATCCTTCCCTGTTTCAGTTCAAGAAATTCTTTTCGTTTTTGATCAATAAATCTTAGACTGATATATTTCTTGCGAAATTCATTCTGGAAGAAATCCCACGTCACTTTTTCTTTCGGAACCACTGATACTAGTGTATTCCACCAGTGATATGCAGTGTCCCGAAGTAAAGATATAGCACACTTCAGACATTCGTCTGGAGTACAAGATAGCTCATCTAGTACCCGAATAGTGTTATCAAGCCACATTTTGGCTCGCTCTACGTCATCATCATCATTGGCCTTGAATTCTTCGGCCCCAAATTTCTTGATTTTATCAACTGGAGGCCTACTAGATCTCATCGGATCTATCATCGGGGGTGCTGAAGGTATCGGAGTTGGATTATTCGGGGGTGGAGGTTGGTGTACAGCCGGGTTAGTCTGGATAAACTGGGTAAACCATTCGTTCATCATCTGATAGAAGGCTTGTTTAGCCTCCCCTCATGACTACCTAAAAGCGGTCGAGAGTTCATCGGCCGATCCATGTGCGAGACTAGGCGCAACACTCTCCACATCATCACTCTGACTCCATCGGGATCAAAATCCATATACTATATAGAATACAATTGAAATTGTCAAAAGTCACCACACTATCATATATACAATTCAAAGGCATGTATAGCTAGACTCTTACGTACTACGGTAGTCCTAGAATCGACTAAATCGTAGCTCTGATACCAATCAAATGTAACACCCCTAACCCGTATCCGTCACCGGATTAGGGTTACGAGGCCTTACTATAACAATTACCAAGTCCAAGCACTCCATCCAGACTAATACTTGATAAATTCATATCATTTCATGCTATTAAAATGAATATATATATATATATATATATATTCTTTCTTGTCTTAATACAACTTGCATGATAAAATCACATGGTCATTTAAAAATAACAACAAAGATAAGTATATAATATTTAGACATTTATTCGCCTATAACACGAACACAAACAAAAATCTAATTGTTACTTACATATTTAATCAAATAAAATCTTAAAGCATTCCATATATATATATATACGTAATATTTATAAACACCAAATTAGCACATACTATATTCTTTTTTTTTTTTACATCAATCCACGTACAAATATGTTTTATGTACCACTTTATTATTTACCATTATACATCGAATCCCTATAGCAAAATATACTAGTAAAATCATTATTATAAATATATTTTTACGCATCAAATGGTACACATATATCTTGTGAAATATTATACATAACATGAACGTCTATTAAACCAAATATACCTAATCAAATCATCATCTAAGCCCAAAATGCCATAAACCACAAAAACAAACCATACTTATCAAATATATATGTACCATGGCCGAATATAGGTCAGAATAACTTACTACTTATCAACATTAATATGGCATCTTTAATAATCCAAATAGACCAAATTTATTTACAACCCAAAGAACATCATCTCAACTACATCCACCTCATTCGAACCAAAACAAAACGAATGCAAAACATATCAATATGTCATGCTTAACCCGAATGCATCACGTCTAGATATAATATGCATATTACTTGACCATATTCCATACATGATTAAACCATGGCCAAATTTCAAATCCCTTAATAACATAATCAATCCATTATATCAAGAACATAGAAATTAAACTTAATCAAAAGAAATAGCCATTTTCGCAAGGCTATTCATATATATACAAGGCCGAAAGTCATTAATCTAAACCTTAGTCTAGCCTATACATGCCTTCGGTTTAAAACTTAGATTAAGTACCAAAAGGGGAGATAGTGTGGTTGACTTTTCCGATGATCCTCAGATGCCCGTAGCTTGATGGAAAATCTATAAAATAGAACAGAGAGCACACACGAAATAAGCTCACTAGCTTAGTAAGTCTTAAGCATTTACGAAACAACAATCAAATACTCCAACATTTAGCACACATACATATATAAATATACCTATAAGTCCAAGTAATTTAACAAATAATAATTTCAATATGGTCGAACAGCCGTCTCTGTAACTTATCATTTATTAATCCTCATTGAAGGTATACAACCCTTCCAAAGACTTTAAGCCTTAAGTATTCGCATATTACCTTATTAACAAGTATAACATATATCACAATTATATACGATTAATCATATATATACAAATATGTATTTTCGATAAATTTCACTTTTGACATTTTTATCTTTGACCGAATCTCAAAGATATCACCAAACTTATATTCAATATACATATCACACTTTTTAATGAGTAATTCAAATGCACATATCATAAAGACTCATTATCAAAAACTTTAACCATTCTATCACTTATGTAATTTGAAAGGAAAGATAATCACTTACCTTGTTCCTTGCATCTATAAACCTTTATTTTTATCCGAGCATTTTGTTTAGAATTTATAACACATTACCGGCATTAAGCCTGCTAGACTCGAGGTCTGAACTTGATCACCGGCATTAAGCCTGCTAGGCAATAAGCCTGATATACATCACCGGCACAAGGCCTGCTAGGCTCATAGCCCGAATGTCATCATCAAGACAAGGCACGCTAGGCATTTAGCCCGATAAATAACACCAAAGACGAAGCCTACTAGGCTTAAAGTCCGATAAATAACACCGAAAGACGCTTAAAAGCCTACTAGGCTTAAAGCCTGATATAAATATGATCATCAATTCAACACTCATTTCATAACATCAACAATGCAAATAACTCATGTAGATCGTATTACCTTCACATACCAACCAAAACATATTTATACACTTATCATTTTACAAAGTAAATTCAATTCAATGCCATACTTCTACATTCGACTATTGTCTATAATTATACTTTAAATATTCAAGTTCCATCATTCATCATAGTTGTAAATAAATCTTTAACGTATATTTGCTTAAGGACTTACCTCGGCTGTCGATAGACCGTGCGAATCGGCTATTCGAGAACCTTCGTCTTTCCCCGATCTAAATCCATTTTTTTCTTTGCTCTTGATCTAAAACACATTAAAATTTAGCTCATTCAAGTACATTTCATCTCAATTTAGTCCCTAATCACATAAATAAGCAATTTACCATTTTTAACCCTACTATTTCAAATTTTTACAATTTAGTCCTATTTGCCTAAAACACAAAATACACCAAATTTTTCAATGCCCCTTAAGGGCCGAATATGTATAGGGACTATACAAGCCCTATTCTTTCAATTATTTAGCAAATAAGTCCTCTAAAATTTTATTTTTTACAATATGGCCCTAAAACAAAAATTCATCAAAATTTCCAATACAAAACAAATCAATCCTTAACATATCTTTAATTTAAAATCATCAAACATCAAAAACCTCAAGAATTCATCAATTGCTGAACCTCATAAACACATGATTCTCAAAAATTCAAGCATGGGTGGGATAATATCTGAAGCAACGATCTCAAAACGTAAAAATTAACAAAATCGAAATCAAACTAACCTTAATTTTGTGCTTCTAATTGCCAAAATTTCAAAGAAATAAGAACCCTTTTCTTTCTCCCATATTTGGCCAAAGAACAACATAAGATGATATTGGCTTTTCACTTTATTTTATTATGTATATAATAGATTATTTTATTAATTTACTAATATAACCTTTAATATAAAATAAACATATACATATAATAATGGCATATTAGTCAAAAGCCATACACTAACTTATAAAATTGAATATTTACCCACCTAATACCTCAATTTAAGAAGCCATCATCATTCTAGCACTTTACACTAAAGAATACAACTTTTACGCTTTATGCGATTTAGTCCTTTTTATCAAATTAAGCGCTTAAACGATAAAATTTTTCTACGAAACTTTCACACACATTAATTCACATATAATAAACACAAAATATAATATTTAAAAGTTTTTCAGACTCGGATTCGTGGTCCCAAAATCACCGTTCCGATTAGGGTCAAATTCGGTCTGTTACAGAGGCGGATTCGAGGGGCCGTCAAGACTATTATTATTTTCATAAACTATCTTTGAATTTTCATTTAAAATATAAATTTTTGGGAATATTTTTGGTAATAAGGGCCCATAACTTAGGTTTCCAATTTATGTGTTACTCGCTTTATTTTATTTTCACCCTTAATAAGTCACGTGCTTATAAACCTATGTTTTTCCAAAGTCTTATTAATAAAATGAAATGATAAATGAGCTTTTCAAACTCAACCGATGCAAATGATAAGTTCTTCAAACTTTTTCACATATATCACGATTAATAAAAAAAACTGAGACTTTTCGAAACCCATCGAAGCAAAGTTTTTAAGCCTGTAGCATACCAGATCCGGTAATGATGTATGGGCTGGGTTTGGGGTGTTACATCCATTCACACTATCTACAATTATTATTTTGGTACCAATGAATTCAAGTATTTTGAGTTATGGCATGTAGAGGAACTTGGACATTTTGTTATGTGTCATAATTGATTTAGCCAAATGTGTTGGCTTATGTTGGTTGATAATTCTTTTTGTAAATGACCGTTGAAATTGGCTAATATTGGTTTAAGTATATATATGCATATGATGATGCTTTTCATGGATGTGGGAGATTTGCATGGTTTGAGTCAATAAGTATGTAATGGTTGTATGTGATAGATGGTAACATATGAATGAGTGTTGATGTCTTGGTTGTGGCTGATTTGGTTGAATGTATATGCTTGGATTGGTGCTATGTTTTGTTATGTAAGTATGTTCATGGAAGGGTGACAAAATGGCTTGGTAAATAACCTTATTTTGTCCACATGGGCGTGTGTCTAGGCCGTGTGTGACACACGGCTTGCCCCATGGGCGTGTGTTCTAGCCTTGTGTGCCCTGCAGCTTAATTGTTGCAAAATAGAATGTCCATTGAGAACACGGGCAAAGACACAGGCGTGTGTCTCAGCTGTGTGTGCTATACGACCTTGGACACGGGTGTGTGTCTCGGCTGTGTGAAGTCTGCACCTATTTTATGAAAGATCATAAAAATTAAATCAACCACATGGCCAAGCACACGGGCATGTGACACAGCCGTGTGGCACAAGTCAGTGAGCTCCCTATTTTAAACAAGGCTTGTAGCACGGGCGTGTCCAAGTGTCACATGGGCGTGTCCCTTGGACCACATGGGCGTGTGACCCCTATTTTAGTGAAAAAATTTCTATGTGTTGTGTGATTTTTAAAGTTCTCGATTTAGTCCCGAACTACTTCCAAAGCATGTATTGAGCCTCGTAGGCTCATTTTAGGGACGATTTGAATGTATGTGAAAAGTTTAAAATTTGGATGAAAATTACGTCTCAGTTTTGCATGTCTGCTTGTGTTTAAGTCTTGTAATGCCTCGTACCCTGCTCCTGCGTCAAACACGGGTAATGAGTGTTACATATTAAGTGCTATCTCTTCTATAAACTCATAAGTTGCCTCAAGTGTTTTATTGTTAAGAGTTCCATTAGCTTCTGCATCAACCAATTGCCTAGTTGAGGGATTAAAACCGTTGTAGAAAGTTTGAACTTGTAACCAGAAGGGTAATCCATGATGAGGGCACCTTCTCAATAAGTCCTTGTATCTCTCCCATGCATCATATAACATCTCTAAATCGATCTCGGTGAAGGAAGAAATACCATTCCTCAACTTAGCTGTCTTAGCTGGTGGAAAATACTTTAGAAAATACTTCAGAAGAAACTTTTCTGTCATTTGAGCCCATGTAGTGATGAAACCTCATTGTATAGAGTTTAACCATTGTTTTGCTTTGTTCTTCAACGAGAATGGGAACAACCGTAAGGGAATGGCATCATCAGTGGCGCCATTAATCTTTGAAGTGTTTCAAATTTCCAAAAAAAAAAATAGCCAAATGAGTATTTGGGTCTTCATCTTGCAAACCGTCGAACTGAACATACTGTTGTACCATCTGAATTGTGTTCAGCTTCAGTTTGAAGTTGTTCGTAGCAATGGTAAGTCTCACAATACTCGATTCAACCCCAGCCAGAGTGGGTGATAAAGAAAATTTTGAGGAGATGGTTCATAGTATGAGGAACAGGAGCTGCTGCAGGAGGTAGCTGAATATTTGATTATCACCCATCTCCTCAAAAATTTCTTTATCCTCTTGTTCGTCCACTATATTCTGTCGACTCTGTCTTGCTTCTCTACGATTTCTGCGAGCAGTACTTTCAATTTCACTATAAAAAAGAAATGGTCCCGACGGGTTTCTTTTAGTCATAAACCAAAAGAACCTGCCAGAAGCAAATAAAAGAAAAATTAAAATGTAGAAATTAAATTAAAACAAAAATATAAAAATAAAATAAAATGACTAAATTAATAAAAATCAAGTGTTCCTACTATTTTAATCCCCGACAATGGTGCCAAAAACATGATATGTCATGCAACTAACTAAAATAATGACCCAGAAAAGTGCACCTTTCGATAGATAGTATAGCTAAAGTGAGTAGAAATATCATGTCCACGAGGACTAAAAGTATTAGTAATTATTATTTTCCTATTATTTAGCCGAAAAATTGGAGTGATTGTTTTAACCTAAGATTTACTAAACTAATCTAACTAAAGAACTCAACAGAGAATGAATCAGGAAAATTATTGAATAATAACCAATGAGAGAAACAATACCCAGGAAAGAATCCACCTAGACTTCATCTATTGTTACGAATCTGAATTAAACGATTTATTCACTTGATATCTTGATCCATAGAAATCCCTAAATTATACTAATATCTCTTTCAAGAGTAAGAGCAATTGAATCTACGTTGAGTAATTGAAATTTCTTTCTAATTAAAACCCCTATTATCGCATTAACTCGATCTATGGATTCCCTTATTAGATTTGACTCTAATTTGGTAGATTTATGTCATCCTATTTCTAGGATTGCATGCAACTTCACTCAATTATGCTTGATCTACTCTTAAATATGGACTTTTCCTCCATTGAATTAATCACGTTAAACATGAATTAATATCTCAAAAATATTAAAATAAGAAATAAGCACATAATTGAGAACAAGAATCAAGTATTTATCGCGTAAAACAAAAATCAAATAATAAAATTCATCTTAGGTTTCATCTTTCTTAGGTATCTAGGGAATTAGTTCATAATTTTGAATAAAAATATCTCAAAGTCAGAAAAACCACAAGAAACAAATAAATTCATAAAACTTCAAAAGAAATTAAAAGGAGGTTTTTGATCTTGATGGAAATTTGCTTCGAAGTTGGCTCCAATGGTGTTCTTCGAGTTGTTTTCTTAAAGATTCTCTGATGGCTCCATTCTCTTCTTCTATTTGGTATTTATAGACTTTATAATGCCTAGAAGGCCTAAAATTTGCTCTTTTCAGCATGTTTGGGAAGTGAGTTGCGAAATCGACACAGCCGGCACATGGCCATGTGTACAGCATGTGTGGGAAGGCCCAAGCCGTGTGGCTCCTGAAGACAACTTTATTTGTCTGATTTTGGCTCATTTTTCGCTCCATTCACTCCCACTTTCTCTCCTAAGTATAGAAACATGAAATTAAAGGATTAGGAGCATAAAATTTACTAATTTGCATAAATAATCATCCATAAACACATTAAGACCCAAATTAAAATATGTTACTTTTATCACTTATCAATATCATTTACCCTTTAGTTGGGCTATGAATTCCACTATTATGAAATGATGCTACAATTGGAAAAAAAAAATGGTTTGAAAACGGCTTTCTTGCACAGCGAAAAATTAAAATTTTGAAAATCAATTCGGTTTGTGATATTTATAGCAATAAACCCTTTACTGAAATCACACATTTGTTTTCAGCTAGACGGATTCTTGTCATTCTTGGCTTTCAACCGACCGATCTTCTCTACTATTCTCATACCATGAACTGCTTCAAGTGTGGGCTCGAATAGTTCAAATAAAACACATAACCATAAATAGTTTTCTTAACTTTTATCATGAAAATGAAAATCTCTTCTCAATAGAAACTGACTGTTATTCTGAAAAATAGATTTAATATTCAGAGAATAAAACTCTCACTATTTTTGGGCAGTGTAACAATATTTTGAAGTTGTGTCTTTTACCCCCCGGTGCCATCTATTTATAGGGAGAAGAAGTAAAACCCTTGTTAAATTATAAAATTTTATTTCAACTAGAAAAAAAAAAAGAACTTCTAGTCTAACTACAAGTATAGGGGGCGACAACCCTAGTTACATTGTCACAACCCAAAAATCGTGTTAGTAGAATCGAGATAGTGGACCAGATATCTGATTAGGATATTGAAATTATGATCATAGTACTTAAATAAAATATAATAATAATAAATCAAGACTAAAATTTAGGTTGGGAAAGTAGAAATAAGGGTTTGGTTATTAATTAATTTAAATCGAGTTCTAAATACAAAGATAGATTTGAAAATAATTAACGAAATATGCTTTAGTTAAAAATAAGGACTGATTTTAAAAAGGGAGAAAATTGGAAGTGGTCAAAAGGGTAATTGTCCAATTTTTTAAATTTGGTTGGCTATTTAACCACCTGCCTTCCCTTCCCTCTATTTTCATCATCCTCATTCAAAAATTTTCTGAAAACTAAATTTGGGTTTGTCTCTCAAAATTGATTCATCCTTATTGATTTTCTAACCTTTTAGACTCAAATTCTTCCCTCAATTTTAAAGAAAATTCCTCTCTTCTTCCTCAATTTCGTCATTGTTCTTCAAAAGTTTTTAATTGAATTAGATCCACACTTTGTCATTTTCTTCAAATTAAGACAACATTTTGATTCCTATGGTTAAATCTAAGCTTGTTCCTTTTATAATTTGATATTTGATCAACTAATATGAGATTTCATTAGATCTAAAGCTTTTAAACCAAAATTTGGCTTTAAAATGGTGAATCTCGAAATAATAAGTAAACTTATTATTTTAAATTAATTTTCAACTTATTTTGAACTAATTAGAAAGTCTTTTAACTCAATTTAACAGATCCTTAACGAATTTTTATGAATTTAGAGTTTTCCCCTTTTAATGTTCATGTAAGCTCAAAATTTTTTGAAAAAGTTAGATCCAATAAATAAGATGAAATTGATGGCTTAGATTTATTATAATATGATATTTATGATTTTTAGAAACTTGTTTAAGGATTATGAATGGAAATTGAGCACGTAAACCTCTTATTTCGGTAAAACTAGGTGGTTTTTGGTAGTGAGAAAGAAGGGCTTTGATTTACAATTTCATTAATGTTTGAATGTGGATAAGGCTATAAATGATGACTTAGTAATGTTTTATTATGTAAACAAAGTTTTGGATCAATCATGATCCTCTACAAGCAAGGCAAAGGGCAAAGAAAAACTTGTTTGAGCTTTCAACATTGAAGTGAAAGCTAAAACGGTGAGTGATTTGGTGTGCTGCACTAATGCATAATTCAGTGTGTTAAAGGGAGCTTAGTTGGCCTAACCTCCTATCCTAAGTTCCAAGAATAAGTTTTCTTACATAAACTTATGATACTTTGCAAATAAAGCCTAGATGTGATATGAAATGTGATGTATATTACGATATCATTGCAAATTATTTGTGTTTATGACTTAATATGATATGATCCTTGTTAGTTTTATGCACACAATATGTGATATATGTTAATATGACTCTTTAAGCATTATATAAGCACTTGAAAGTACATTGCAACTGAATATGAAAGTGTTACGCATATATGCTTTGTGATAAGTAAACAAGTGCATAAAACAATAAGAATATGAGCTTATGAATGGATATGTTGGCATTGTGTAACACCCCGCCTACTGAAGCCTTAGTGTCTAGATACTATTTAGGAAAATAAGACGAATGAGATAAGTTTCGAATATGTATAGTGTTAGAACTAGACTAAGTATGGAACCCTTTGAGCACACCTATGACGCCTTGATGTTGGCAAACACTAGGTTGACACATAGTGATCAAGAAGTGGGTCTAGTTAGGAAGGATTCGCCCAAAAGTTTTGATGGCACATAGAGTGGATGGGCTCCATTATGGATAAGGGAAATTATCTTTATGATGCGAGTTTATGTCAGCAGTGTAGAGTATCCTATAAGGTTGGCTTTGAGCCAATCAAGATGAAAGGAATAATATTCAGTAACAAACCAAACGAGAACTAAGATAGTTCAGAACCAAAGATAGCTACTCTATTAGTTTTCTTGGAAATTGTTGATTTAGATAAGACCACCCAATGGCTAATATAACATTTAACAAGTTTAAATAAAAACTTGGGTTGAGTTAAGTGTTTAAGATAGCTTAAAAAGAAAATATCGTCTATATTCCTCTCAGGTACGCTCTTCTAAGCTAAGTCTAAAACCAAGATTTTTGAACTAGATTTCCTTAAAAATAGGGTAATGCATGATATTTAGGCGAGCTCTGAACTTAATAAGTAAACTAAGTTTTACTTCAAATGGTGAAGCGTTGTTCACCCCTCTGATGCTCTTGGAGTGTTAAGTGGGCATGTATTCAATATTGGACTATGTCAAGAAACTGCCTTAAAAAGGAATAAATCATTAGGAATTAGAAGTCTAGTAAGGTACTAAGGAAACTCGGATAATAGGGTCATCGCCAATAAGGCATGGCATGCTAAGTGTGATTAGTTAAGATACCAATTACGCCTAACGTAATAATAAAAGACAAAGGATGGATTAAAGCCTAAGGGTATATTCTGTAAATATATGCATTCCCCTACATGTCTCTTTACAACTGCCAAGCATTTTATCTAGAAGATTGTAAGGACTGGTTCGCGTGTCAAATATCTATAGGGACAAAGGTAAAATATCAAGATAGCTATGGTAAGAAATGGGGACCTTTCTTCTTATTTTTCAAGAAGGAATTTCTGTTTATAAAAAACAGAGAGAAGCATAGAGAATTCCTTTCATCCTACAAGTTGATTTGAAGATATGGATCTACGCTCTAAGATGCCACTTGTTAAGGTAAGATCTACAACCTTTCATACTAGTTGTTAAGGACTAGCTCAATTGAGCTGGGGAATGTAAGTATGGTAAAGATTTATTTAGAGCTTTCTAATGTTTAAAGTGAAAAAAATGAGTTAAGTGTAAAGATCTTGATGAGTTCCCATGTTCTATCAATTAGGGGATGCTGGTCTACTCAATAAAAGCTTGTATATGGTGTTTAGAGCTATTAAAGATGAAATTAAAGTGAGTCCCTAAGCCAACTCTTGTAAATGTAATATATGCATGTTAGAACCTTCTGTGAAAATGAGCTAAAGATGCATGATTTGATGATTCTGTGAGAAATTATATCAGATGAGCTTGTATGAATGATTCGTATGGAATATGGATATGATCTCTAAGGATAATGGTTAAAGAGTAAAGTGTGTTTGTGTGTGCTTTGATGATATGAACAAGCCTGTTATAAAAGAGTCTATCATACGGAAGTTAAATGTGAATGAGCCTATTAAGTATGAATGATTCATATGGAGTATGGATATGATCTCTAAGGACAATGGTTAAAGAGTAAAGTGTGTCTATGTGTGCTTTGAGGATATGAACAAGTCTATTATGAAAGAGTCTATCATGAGTAAGTCAAATGCGAATAAGTCTATTAAGTATGAGTCTACATGAAATGTCTGTGTCTATCTTAGGAGTTTTCTAAAGGGGTCCGTCGAGACTAAAAGCACGAATATCTAAAAGGAAAAATTACATGACACTCTAAATACCATATAGTGTAAGACCATGGTTGGTTCATGGCATCATATAGAATATTTAAATGACGGTTGGGTAGGTACCAACGATGAGGGGCAAACCTCTAGACGATAAGTTTAGGCAAATCCCTACCGTCAAAAACAATAATTTCTGTATAACTGAGCATTTTGGCTATCTCTATTATAAGAAATTTTTTGTGGCTATGTCTGTTAAAAGAACTCCTTTGTGGCTATCTCTAAAAGGAATGCCTTTGTGGCAATACTCTAAAAGGAAATCCTTTGTGGTGAGTACTGAATGTTAAAGGAAGCCTTTGTGTCTATTCTCAGTTAAAGGAAGCCTTTGTGGCTATTTTTGCTAAAGGATAGCCTTTGTGGCTAGTCTCTACTAAAGGACAATATTTGTGGCTATCTTTGTATAAACAAAACCATCGTGACGAGACTCTAAAAGGAAAGCTTATATGGATATCTTTGAAAGGAAAGCCTTCATGGTGAAACCTAAAGAATGGATCTCGAGATGACCATCTGAAGATAACACCTTTGGGTGGACACCAAATGAGTAATGAACCTTGTATAGTTACAAGGGATGAATAGAAAGGCTAGTGTGTGCCAATGTATGTGGCGAGGCAAAGATATGAGTTAAAAGTAAGTATAGAGAGTGCAATGAAGTAAGAAAGGTCTGGGCATAGTGCAATGAAGTAAGGAAGGTCTGGGCATAGTCTACCCACCCAAAGAAAATAATAAGACTAGTAAGTATGGAAAAAGATATTAAGTTTGATAATAAGGTAAGATTTAAGAAAGGATATAGAAAGTAAAGAGATATTAAGTATAATACGCTCTAGAGAGGGGAAAAATGGTTCTAAATAAAAAAAGGGTAGCTTCAATATAGTATCTACCAAAGAAGGAAGAAAGGTTAAGAAATACCTCAAAAATGTGCAAAGTAACATATGCAATGTAGAATGAATAAAAATGATAGTCTAAGGTTTAGCTTACTAAATACTTACGAACTTACAAAAGTTGTTTCTGTTTCATGTTATAAAGGAATTTGTGCTGAGGGACGATACCAGGGTTGCGCTAAGAAAGAAGCGCAATTGTGCTATTTTACATACAGTGGAAGACAAGTGGCGTGTTAAGTCTGTGCATAGGTAATTTAATTAGAAATTTAATATGTACACAGTAGATAGAGAGAGAAAATAGGAAAGCCTAAAATTTTATTGAGGTGTAAGTGTAACTATACAATGTATGCCATAAGAAATTTTGTTATACTCATAGATAGAAGTTTACATAAATGAATGAGAAAGAAAAATTTTAAGTTACATCTATAAAAAACATAACACCGAGATTCAGACTCGGTAAATCATGTCAGGTCGAGGGCGTTACACATTGAGGTCTCTTGGAACCATTAGATATTATTGGCATGCCATAGGATTGTGAGTACTCACTTATATGTTTATGTTTGGGCGTTGAGGCCTTAGGACATGTTGGAGAGATAAGGGAATGCTGAGCTTAACTCCATTCAATAGGATATGTTGGTTGTTTTTTAAGAATGTTAGCTATATGTTACACTTCATGGGATATGTTAGACTCTTTTGAGTCAAAGTTATGTTTGTAGATCTGTTTATCTAATTTATGATGTTTTTACACATGTTTCCTAGTCACTAGATGCTAATGTATCAATATGAAATGTTATAACATATGTATAATGCAATGGCATGATTAATTGATTCAGTATGCTCTTTTTAACCATGAATCACACGTTTATTTTGGCATCTTTGAACACACACTGAGCTTAGCTAACTCACACTCCTTTTATGAACATTTTTGTAGAGAAGTAGCCTTTTAAGGAGGGGAGGTGTGAAGCAAGTGATCCATCTAAGGCATTCCATTCAAGTATGTGATTTGGTTTTTCAACTAGCAAAAAGACGACAATTGGGGACTGTTTTGAGAGGTATTTAGACTTTATTTTGTTGTTGGATTGTAAATGGACTATTTAAGGACTTTTATAATTGGTTTGTGATTGTTTGGTTGACTGGAAATTATATTTGGAATAAATGCTATGTGATGTTTATACCTATGTGTTCAAAATGCATGAGAATGGTATTATATTTGATATGAAGGTTAGATTGGTATGTTGTAGGATTAGACAAGTTTATAATGATCAATTGGTATGAAGTGAACCATTATTGCTCTTGGAATGCGTGAAATACAAAATTTGGCATGTTAAGCAATTGATTTGTGACTTAAGGATTTCATACTAGCATAACTATTTACTTAGGTTGTCAAATTATGTTTCTGAATGATCTAATGTAATTAAGTACGTTTTGTATGATCTATGTATGCTATATGATTTTTTAGAATAGGAAATTTGGCATGAAATCACAAAATGGTATGTCTAGTTTGGTGTTAAAGTTTCATATACAAGTTGCTGTGATTTTTCTGTAAAAATTGCAAAAAACATCATGACAACCCATAATAAACGTTGCGATGAGGGATCGTCGTTCGGCATCATTTATTGCATCACTGAGACAAAATCCTTCTTCCAAACGAATTCATGACGTGAGTAATCGTTTCGTCACGACGTGACATGCTGTGTTTTGGGCATGTTTTGTTATATTTGCAATTTAGTCCTAATTTTTATACAATCAAATTAGAGTCCTTAAATGCTATGAAATGTCTTGAAAATTTTCATGATTAAGTCTCATATGTTTAATTTCAAATTTTTTCTTAAATTTGAAAAAAAAGTTTTCCAAATATTTTGCTAAATTAATGATCTAGTCCTAAATTTTGTTTTTAAAAATAAAGGAGTTTTACTTATCGATTTTAGCTAATTCTTTCAAAAAATCTCTTTAGTAAAACATTATAATCTGTATGTATACTTAATTGTTCTTCTATAATTGTTTCATATGACATGCGTTAAATGGTGATTTTTCCTCTAGGTGCTATTTGATGATTTTCGCTAGAAAAGCATGTTTTAGGGTTTTTGTATTATGTTACATGATAATTGATAATTATGCATGCATTTGTATGGTGTGATCGGTGGTTTGTGGTGTGTTGGTGATTAGTACTGAGGTCACATAAGTGGCTAATATGACGTTCCAAATTAGGGTCGGTTCATCCTGACCGGGTTCAGAGCAGGGTTTGTCGCCGCTTTCATTAAACATGAGGGATTTTGGGTCTCTCCTATATTGGGTTCAATTACAAGTACTTCTTAGACTTTAAACCCAGTACTTTATAATTCGATCCAACTCGATATTTTTTTTTATATTTCCCAAAATAAACATCTCAATTGATTCCAATTAAATAATCTTCTCAACCCAATCCTAATTACATTAAAATCATGACTTTACTGTAAAAGAATCCATTAGAAAATATATTTAATATTTCTACATTCAATGAGTTCACTATGACCAAATGATTTAGTTCTATTTTTTAACTTTATTTTATTCAAAAAAAATATATTCATTTCCAGGTCATTTTCATTTTCATTTTGGAAAAACCCTGTCACACCCAAATTTCTAAAATACCCAAACTGAAGGAGGAGTCAAGGAGTTAATTCAATAGTAATGGAGAGTTGGGGGCAATAGCAAAAATTTAGAGAATTAAGTGGCTAGTTAGGAGAAAGCTAGAGTCCTAATCTAGTTTGGTTAGATTAGGATTGGTTAGTTACATAGTGGAAAACATAACAATTAGGATTGTATGGTGGTGACGGTCTATGAAGATCGCGCTATGAGGATACATATATAGGTAGGAAGAAGAGGTAGGGGAGAATTTCTTATTCTTGTTTACACATTTTCTCTTCAAAATCTTCTTCTTCTTCTGTTGTATGGAAGAATAAGAGGCTATAACTGCGGGAGGCTCTGCATGTTGAAGTAGTCATAAGCATTGATGTCTAGGAATAAAATAATAATCGAGGGAAAGCTACCAGGTCTGAAGAGACACTAGTGTTCGAGAAAGCTATAGAGACAAGGATAAAGGAACAAGGTGAGTTTCTACACCCTTCTCCTAGGTGATATATGATGAAATGTTGCTTACATGAACTAGAGAAAGTATGAGCAATCTGTGCATGAATAATGTTGTTGATTTATGTTGAGCTGATTATTGTTGCTTTAAGGTATATAATGATTTGATGCATGTAAGGCATGGTAACTGGGGGAAAAACCTCTATGGGATAGATGGAGTTAAGATGGGAAAGGGGAGAGTGAACCTATTAGATACCGTCTCGGGAGAAGCTCTAGGCCTTGCAGAGATTATTCTAAGGTGTTCGAGCATCAAGGCTAGGTGGAGTAAAAAATGTAATGGGAGTATGATTTGAGAAATGAAATTATGGAATGATATTTACTGAGACGATGGTATCGACTAGTCCTTAGGGGTGACACCGTGACGATGGTATGTGGCGTAAGATCATAAATGAAAAAGGATAGATATGGAAGCTTAGTATCAAGTACATAGCATAAGACCATGAATGAAAGATGTCATGGAAGCAGGGTACAAGGTATAAGGTATATGGTGTAAGACCATAGATGAAAGATGCTATGTAGACCTGCTCATGGGCCGGGCCACCCAGTCCAAAGGCCCACTTGAAAAATGGGAAGGTTTGGGTAAAAATGGACTTGAGCAAAAACATAAGGCCCATTTAGAAAACGGGCCTTGCCTTAAGTAAGTCTTATTTGGTCCAATCTCGGCCCAACCGGAATAGAAAAAAACTATTATTTTTTTATTGTTTTCTTCGCTTTTGTTGTTATTTTGTTGTTGTTTTTTCCACTATTTTGCTACCATTTCACAATTATGTTACTACTATTTTGTTGTTATTGCATAACTCTTGTTTTATTGTTAATTTTGTTACTATTTTAGAGGTATATTCTTGTTAAGTTGCACCTATCTTAGTGTTATTTAAGTATACATTTCTTTAATTTATTTTCAATTTGTTGGGAAACATTTATTTTAATGTTTTTAGTATTTTTTATGTATTATATTTTTAAAAAAAATTATTAAAAAATAATATGAGCAGGCTAGGCCAGGCTCGGGTTTTATCATTTTTATCCAAGCTGGGCTTGGACAAAGGTTTATGGTCATTTTTTTAGTCGAGCTAGGCTCGGGCCTAGAAAGAGGCTTAAATTTTTGGTTTGGCTTGCCCATGAACACCTCTAATGCTATGGAAGCTAGGTATGATGAGTAAAACCACAAATGAAAGACTCTATAGCATTATAAGATGGTACGCTAGGATGGCAGATCGGTGTAAGACCATGGATGAAAGACTCCATGGCATCCGCAGACAAAGTCTATTGGGACAGCAAACACAAAACAAATGGTCTACCAGGATGGTAAAAACAGGATGGTCCACCAAGACAAGGGAATATGTAGTGAGTAGGGTAGCATCTAAATGCACAAATGTTGTGGCAGGGGCAGGGTCGATCAATTCATCCGCAGGTAGACCTTAGCTCGACTAAGGCAACCAAAGGAGTTCACCGGGATGCGAGCACTGATAGTCCACTAGAAAGGTAATGCGAAAAGGTCTGAAAAGATGTAAGATGTGGGATCCCCAACGGGGAAGTTCGCCACACAGGAGGTATGCCATGGACTATGATCAAAAGAATAGAATGAATGACATGATAAATTGTAGGTATGCATAAGCAAGGTGTGTCCGAGGAGTGTGGATCCACAGATTAATAAAGGGATTCACCAAGGGCAATGCAAAAATAGGGTTAATCGTATGACAATCAAGTCTTCCAGAGAAGCGACAAATCATATGAGGAAAAGCAAATACGAGACAAAACTCTATGTGTAACATCCTGAATTAAGGGTTGTTTGAAAATTTAAAATCTATTTGTTCCCATGTGTGTGTGCTTGAAGAAATAAATACTATGATTTATTTGGCATGTTCTAAGGTCTAGAAATAAACCCGAGCTAGGCCTGACTTAGGGTTAAAAATTTCTTTTTAAGTGCTTAAAGGAGGAAAGCTAGGTGAGATAGGGGTTAAGAAAATTTTCGAAAGGAACTTGACACAAAGAACTAATTGGCTAAGTGGTTCCATGTGCCACTTAGGTGCTACAAGGGTGCATCTAACGGTGTTGCAAGGGAGGTCTTGGGTTCGATTTATGGGAGAAACAAGGGGGTGTATTTTTATTTTTGGGCTTTTTTGGGACATTAAGATAGGGGCTAGGTTGGAAGGCCTTAATAGATTTTTCGGGCAAGGTTTGGACATGAAAGACAGGTTGGTGGAGTGGCTTGGAGCGCCACTTAAAGGGCTTTGGTTTAAGGACTCGGGTTCGAGTCATGATGGACGCAAGAGTGTTTTATTTTTGGGGCTTTTTACGTTAAAGGAAAGAGGGCCAGGAAGAAGGCCTTATAATAAAATGGTGGGGTTATTTGACATGAAAGTCAAATGGGAAAGATGGCAAGGGGCATTGTAGGGGGCTGCGTTAGTGTGGTCTGGTGTTCGAATCACGGAGCTGCAATTTGGTTTTATTTTTTTCAAGGCTGGCGTGCATGAGAAGGGAGGTGATGGCCCGATTATGGACTCTTATTTTGATAAGGGAGAGCTATTTTTTTTTTGCATATTTTAATTTGGAAGGTGTGTGTAGTAGTTTATTTTCTTTTGCATTGTTGAAGAGGTGGATAGGAGATAAAGATTAAAAGATAAAGTTTTATCTCATGGGAGGCAATGGCCGAAATAGGGACTCTCTAGGGCTGTCCATATCTGATTTGTATAACAAAGAAGTGCCAAACTCATCAATTTTTCTCTCCAAATTGCTGCTGCCGAATTTCCCCTTGTTGCATTGCCTAATTGTTCAAAAAAGTTCCAGCTTCTTTTTCTTCTACTAAGCCGAAACCACCACCACTTCCCCTACATCTCTTCTTTCTCTTTTTCTAATTCCTATTAGCCGAACCTACCTCTTTCTCTTCTCAAAATTCCATCCCTTCAAACTTGAGTTAGCCGAATCCCTCCTCCCTATTTGGTGTAGTTTTGGCTGAACATCAAAGCAAAGGTGATTTCTTCTAGGATTTCCTCCAATCGGTTTGTAAAGGTGGGTAAGTGTCCAAAGTCGAATGCCTTTTATTCTGTTTTTCTTGTTCTCTGTCGACTTGGGTGAATGGAAAAGCCAAAATATACTGATGGTTTGGCTAATCAGTGTTTTGAAACCGATTTTATCTAGGTACTTCGGGGTTTTGAAGTATTCAGTCAAGCCTCCATTCGTTTACAATCGGCAACCATTTATTTGGTATTTGAAAGCCGAAGGCTATTTGTTGTGGATACTAACGGTTGCCGATTGTAGGGGGTGAAGTAGATTCGCATATCGTATGCTAAAGTTGTACTCAAGGGCGTTTAGGTGAGGTTTCGGGTTCATGTGTTAACCCTTTGGATTTTTGTGGTTTAGCCGAATAGCCATGTCACTAACTTTCAGGTTTGGCCGAATATAGGAGCAAGAAATCTAGTGTGGTCGATTGACTCTTCGGGATTTAGGGCTACCGATAGTAACAGGTGTGTACATACACACTTTATAACTAACTAATGTGCTGAATATATTGTGTATGCTAACTTGGATTGTATAGATTTGGATTTAATACCATAAAGGTATAAGCAAGGATCCAGGTAAGTCCTTGTCAATATGAGTTTGATTATGATGCTTGACATATTTGGTATATGTGGCATATAAGAAGATTGGCTTTTGATAAATTCCGTATAAGTTATTAAATAAACATGTTTGGCATGATTTATGTTAAGTGCATATCATAAATATGTGGGTTAAACGAGTGGAGGGGGAAGTGATATCCGTGTCTTCGGACACCAGTGGTTTGGTACCACATTTCGTGACTACGGTCACCAGAGGTTTGGCACCTCATAGCGTCTTGTCCCAGTGGCTTAGCACCACAGTGGGTTGGCCCCACGGATGATATTATGGGATCGACACCAGTGATTTGGTATCACACGTGGGTTGGCCCCACAACTTATTACATGTGACTTCGAGTCACCAGTGGTTTGGCACCACAATATTGATGGATATCGTGACTTTGAGTCACCAGTGGTTTGGTACCACACGGGGTAGAGAAAGGTGTTTTGGTTGGCTAGGTTGGGTGCATGTTAAACTTAGTGCATGTTAAATTTAGTTATAAATTGTGTATGATGTTGCACTAAATCGGGGGAAGGATTACATATTGAGTCTTGGTGACTCACCTTCTCCTTTAATATTTTTCAGGTGACTCGTAGATCGCGGATGAGGCACCGGGTGGACTCGAGGTGGCCATGTAGTGAAAATATGGATTAGATGAACTTTGAATTATTTTTATATTATTTTTCTTGGTTTTATTGTTCAAGTTGTAATAAGGCCTCCTAAGATTTTATTTTACTAATTTACATGTTTTGGATGAATTATTTACACTGCTTAATGACTTTAAAATGGTTACACAAGTTTCTTAAATTCAAACGTAAATGATTTTCTTTCGTACCATCGGGTACATTGACAAAATTGGTAACAACATAACTTAACAGATTTTAAATAACAAAGCTAAGTGTTGTCATTTTATACACCTCAAATGTTTTAAACAAAACTATATTCTTTTTACCAAAATTTTAAAGTAATTAAAAGGGGGTTTTCAACAAATTTTCTTCTGTAACATACCAGAATCGATCGTAATGTTTGGGCCGAGTTTGGGGTGTTACACTATGGGCCTAACTTCATGAGTTAGGCTGATAACAAGACCACCGAAAATTCCGTATGGAGAAGAGGTGGCAAATGGTTGGTTATTCAAAATAGATTGTCTGTAACACCCCTAACCCATATCCATCGCCGAAATAGGGTTACGGAGTATTACCAAAATTTACAAAATAATTACAGATATTTCACATCATTTACTATTCATGTCCGATACTAATCATATTGTCCCTTGAATGGGATTTCGAGGCCCAATATAAACATTAGAATCAAATCAGGACTTAATCAGGATCTCAGAAAATTTTTCATGAAATTTCAAAATTTTTCCTAGATGCAGGCCTCACACGCCCGTCTGGCCAAGGGACACAGCCGTACATCAAGCCGTGTCCTGCCCCGTGTAACTCTGACTTGCATCACACAGCCAAGTCACACGCCCGCATGCTAGGCCGTGTTACCCACACGGCTGAGACACATGCCTATGTCTATGCCCGTGTGCTCAATTCTAAGCATTCTGACTCTAAAATTTAAGATGCAGGGGACAGACGGCCATACCACACGCCCATGTGCTAAGCCGTGTGGAAAAAATAAAGCCATTTCCTAGCTTTATTTTTCACCCCTTTTAGCCTTGTACCTACACCAACACTTATACAAAATTTATCACATTCACCAACCATATTTTCATACCAAAGATTTAAATCTTATACATGTCAATTTATACTCATATTTATCTAGTTACCATGTTCACATTTGTGCATATTGTATCAAATATGCTAATTTAATTCATTCATACATATCTCATTGTGATTTTTATTAATCAATCATTTTCAAACATATACCATGATATAGTCTTTTATACATAAACACCAAAACATGTTCATAAATAGCCATTCCAATAGCTAGTCATTAAAAAATATTTACATGCCATTCCTTGGCCAATTTAACCTATACATGCCATTATAACCACAATTGTTTTATCTTATATATCAAATTGAGTCGATGGTTAGTGTGAGTGATCTCCGTCGAGCTTCTGATTTACTATAGAATAGGGAAAAATAAAACAGAATAAGCATATAATGCTTAGTAAGTCCGTATAACTTGGTAATTAACTTACCAACTATTCATATTAAAGATAAACATGCAAATCACAATCAACCATTCGTTCCCAACCCTAACACATATTCTCATCACCCTTGTTAGTAACTTATTTCATATAAACATCAAGAAACACATATATGAGCTCAAAAATATTAAGATTCTCATACACATATATTTTCCACATCATATATTCATATAACATATATACAAATTATTTCCATATTTTTGGGTACATTCTATAATATTTCATCTCGAGTTTTAGTACATTTCATGTCAGAACTTTGTTCATTATTCAACTGAACTATTGATAATCACACAGATAATACACTCGAGATGTAAAAATCTAACCTCATAGATGAATGTATTCATCAAACAAATTTCCATGTTCATATATCAAAATTTCATACTACCATATTTCATATAACATTATTTTCATGTACTTCAGGCAAATACATGTAAAAACCCATTTCTTTTCATGTCAGGATTTTACCCGTTGAATTATTGAAAATTGTAATAGATCAAATTTGACCCTAATTGAAACGGTGGTTTCGGGACCACGAATCCGAACCCGATAAATATTTTAATATTATATTCTGTGTTTATTATATGTGGATTAATGTGTGTGAAAATTTCGTAGAAAAATTTTATCGTTTAAGTGCTTAATTTGATGAAAAGGATTTAATCGAGAAAAGCGTAAAAGTTGCGTGCTAAAGTGAAAAGAACTAATTTGATTGTGGCTTTTAAGTGGGTGTCCTAAAGGGCAATTAGCCCATAAACTATGATAAGGAACGGCAATGGGCCACACCAACTACAAAATATATGTTAGTTTAATTTATTTTTATTATAAGGTTATGTTAGTATATTATAATAATGTTAATGTATATATATTAAACAAAACATAAAATAAAGCCACCATCATCTTTATTCTCTCATAGCCGAATGTAAGAAGAGAAAACACCATTGTTTGAGCTTAAGGTTTGACATTAGGGGAGGCTTAAATCGGGTATGTACTTTGTTTAGTTTTTGAAAATTTTTACGTTTTTGAGATCGTTGCTTCGTATATTACCCGACCCATGCCTAAATTTTTGAAAATATTATGTATATAGGATTCGGCCATTAACATGCTTATATGGTTTTGATATTTGATGGTTTTAGATTAAATATATGTTAAAGATTTACAAGTTTTGTATTGAAAATTTTGGTGATTTGGAGTAAATAGGGCTAAATTAAGAAAATAAATTTGTGAGGGTTAAAATGCAAAATAAATGAAATGCATGAACTTAGATGGCTATGTAAAGGATTCGCCTAACTATAGTGTTGGGAGATTTCATATTTTGTGTTTTGTGTAAATAGGACTAATTTGTAAAATGGGAAACATTAGGGCAAAATGGTAATTTGTCTATCTAAGTGTTTTGGATTAAATTGAGATGAAATGTGCTTGAATGGGCTAAATTTTAATGTGTCTAGATCAAGAACAAAGAAAAACTAATTGGACCTAGGGAAAGACAAAGGTTCTCGAATAGCCAATTTACACGGTCTATCGACAACCGAGGTAAGTCCTTAAGCAAATTTATATCGAGAAATTATTTACAAAGGTAGTACATGATAAAGTTTGGTATTTAAGGAATGAAAATATATATAGGCGAATGTGGGGTATGAAATTGTAGTAAATTTGTTTGTTGAATGTGATGTGGATAATTATGTTCGGTTTAACATGAAATTGAAAAATAAAGTATCTGAGATGGATGTGATTGTAGCATTAAGTAATGTGTATGGGAATGTTGATTGGGTTGATAATCGAGCTTTGAGCCTAGCGTGCCCTCGTGTGGGTGTTATTAATCGGGCTTTGAGCCTAGCAGGCCTCGTGCCGGTGTTATTTATCGGGCTTTGATGCCTAGCAGGCCTTGTGCCGGTGTTACATATCAGGCTTTAATGCCTAGCAGGCTTCATGTCGGTGATTTATTTCGGGCTTTAATGCCTAGCAGGCTTCGTGCCGGTGATTTATTTGGGGCTTTAATGCCTAGCAGGCTTCGTGCCGGTGTTTAAATCTCGGACCTTTGGTCTAGTAGTTTTTATACCAATGATTTTAATACGAGCTTATGCTTATGAATGAAATGGTCTAGTTATGACGATAACTGAATAAGCCAAGGTTTATTACTTTAGTGTTCGACCAAAAGATATGTATCGAATCAAGTTTATGATATATGTGATGCTTCTTGAATAATCAAGTTGATAGAAATGTGTTTATATATTCGGTACTTAAGATATGTGATTAGAAAGGACATTGAGTTGATATGTTTACTTGCTTACTTGAGTTTATTATATTGATATGAGAAATTATACCTATATAGGTTCGCCATGAGATATACATATAGATAAATGTATATATATTCAATTATGTACCTTATTTTAAATGTACACGTAAAGTATTATTCGGTTGAAGAGAAAATATATATGTATTGATTAGCAACTGGGTACCATTGATAAGTTTCATATTTTAAGTGTACGTTGAATATTATTTCACTAGGTGTGAACATTGATAATCGGCCATGGTAGTATATATTTGTTTTGTCGGTTCATAAATGTTGATAATGTTATTCTATTCAATCTAATTGAATACCTAGTTGAGTTGTAAAGCTGCTTAAGACTTACTAAGCCAGTGAGCTTACTCTGTTTATGTTTGTGATCTATTTTATAGATCAATAATTCAACTACGGGCTCAGGGGATCATCAAGACAGTCGACCACACTATCACTCTCTTTGGTATAGTTATGTTTGGTAAACTTTAGAATCAAAGGCATGTATAGGCTTTGTTTTGATAAATAATGAATGATGTCGGTTTGTAAATATAAATATGGCCTTGCGAATAAGGCTATTGCTTTTGGTTAAGTTTAAGTTTTATATTTGATATGGTAGCTTGCATTAAAATACCATTAGATATGTGATTTAGGTCATGCTTTAAATCATACACAGAAAATGATCATATGATATATATATATGATGTAATATTGGGATATGCACTTAGGTATAAAGGAGTAAATGTGAATGTACAAGGATACCATGCGCAAATAGCTATCTTATTTTGTTTTAGTTGACTTGTTTAAGCATGGTAAAATGTATATATGTTTATACTTGTAATGTCATTTGATAATGCTTAAATATGTATAGCTTTGTGGTAAGCATTTAGAGTAAAATTTTATACTTGATAAAGAGTACCTATGGTACACATAAATGCATGTAAATTATGTTTGATTCATGCATATCATATATTTAAGAATTGAATGAACATAGGTATCACTATTTGCATGTATTGTATGTTAAATGCATAAATAAAATACTAGGTTATGAATTGATCTTGGTTGGAGTTTAGGTTTACATTTGAATGCTAACTATATTCGGTTATGTGAAATGAGTTTTAAGGTATGATTATGTGGTTATAATTACATAAGTATATATATATATGTACGTAAGTAATGGTCATTACCGAATGGGATGAATGAAAATGTGAATTGATGAATCGGTTGATATTTAAGTGGTAACATGTATTAAAGTGCATTTGATGAGTGTTGAGGTCGGGTAATACCTCGTAACCCTACTCCGACGACGGATACGGGTTAGGGGTGTTGCATTTTATTGGTATCATAGCTATGATTTAGTCAATTCTAGGACTACCGTAGTACGTAAAAGTCTAGCTATACATGCCTTTGAATTTTATATGTGATAGTGTGGTGACTTCTGACAATTTCAATTATATTTTATATAGTAAATGGATTAGATCCCGATAGAGCCAGTAGTTGATGATGTGGAGAGTGTTGCGCTTGGTCTCGCACATGGATCGGTGCCATTAGACTCTCAACCGATTCAGTAACCACGAGGAGAGGCTAAACAAGCCTTCTACCAAATGATGAATGAATGGTTTACCCAATTTGTTCAGAATAATCCGGTTGTACAACAACCTCCACCCCTGAATAATCCAACTCCGGTACCTTCAGCACCCCCGATGATAGATCCAATGAGATCTAGTAGGCCTCTTGTTGATAAAATCAAGAAATTTGGGGCCGAGGAATTCAAGGCTAATGATAATGATGATGCAGAGTGAGCTGAAATGTGGCTTGATAACACTATTCGGGTACTTGATGAGCTATCCCGCACCTGCATTTAATGTTTGAAATGTGCCATATCTTTACTTCGGACACCGCCTATCACCGGTGGAATACACTAGTATCGGTGGTTCCAAGAGAAAATGACATGGGATTTCTTCCGAATGAATTCGCAAGAAATATATCATCGAGGTTCATCGACCGAAATGAAAAGAATTTCTTGAATCAAACAGGGAAAATGGTGTGGATGAATATGAGCGAAAATTTGTCAGATTGAGCCGATATGCTCGGGAGTGTGTATCAACTGAAGCCATTATGTGCAAAAGGTTTGAAGACGGTTTGAATGAAGATTTAAAGTTGCTAGTGGGCATTCTTGAGATCAAAGAGTTTGTGACACTAGTCGAGCGAGCTTGCAAAGCTGAAGAGCTTGGGAAAGAGAAAAGAAAGGCTAAGACAGAAGCTAGAGACACTCGTAAAAGGCCGTCGGGTAAGAATTTCCATTCCACATCTAAGAAGTTTAGAGATGACTTCAGCTAACATAAAGCTACTTTAGATTCACCTAGACATGATCGACCTTTCGAGGGCTCCCGAGCTACTTCGATGGCTAGTGTTGATAACGTTCCACAGAATCGAGTTGAATGCAAACATTGTGGAAAATGGCATTATGGGAGTTGTAGAGTTCGTGACCGTTCCTGCTTTAAATGTGGATCCTCAGACCATTTTATTCAAGATTGCCCGATGTTAGCTGAGCAAAATACGGCACAGAACTCTAGACCGAGCAGTGCATTAGCATGGGGCAGACCACCTAGGCATTCTAGCAATGTAGGTGGTTGTCAGAGAAGGACGAAGAACACGGCAGTTTGATCTGAGGCTAGAGCTCCAGCTAGAGCTTATGTTACTCAAGCTAGAGAGGATGCTGCTTCTCCAGATGTCATTATCGGTACTTTCACCCTTTATGATACTACTGTAATTGCATTGATTGATCCCGGTTCGACCCATTCATATATATGTGAAACTCGGTATTCAAGAAGACTCGCCATTGAGTCTCTCGAGTTTGTGATTCGTATCCAACCCTTTGGGTAGATGTGTGTTTGTTAATAAAGTGTGTAAAAGTTGCCCATTGATGATTCGGGATTTTTGCTTTCCAATGATTTAATGTTGTTGCCTTTCGATGAGTTTGATATAATTTTGGGAATGGACTGGTTAACTTCGCATGATGCAGTGGTGAATTGGAAAAGAAAGCTTATTGATTTGAGACACCAGAATGATGAGATCATTAGAATTGAATCCAGTGATTTAGGCGGGTTTCCTACAGTTATATCCTCGATGTTAGCCCGAAAGTATGTGAGAAAAGGGTGCGAAGCTTATTTGGCTTATGTACTGGATAATAAATTGTCTGAAAAATAAATTGAATCTGTACCGATTGTATGTGAATATTCAGATGTGTTTCCTAAAGAACTACCGGGTTTACCCCCAGTAGAGAGATTGAGTTTGGCATTGAATTAGCTCCGGGAATGACTCCGATCTCAATAGCTCCATATCGGATGGCACCTACTGAGCTAAAAGAGTTGAAAGCACAGTTGCAAGAGTTAACGAGATAGGGCTTTCGCGACCAAGTTTCTCTCCTTGGGGTACACTAGTTCTTTTGTGAGAAAGAAAGATGGAACGATGCGAATGTGTATTGATTATCGACAACCGAATAAGGTAACTATAAAGAATAAGTACCGTTACCTCGGATTGATGATCTGCTTGATCGGTTGAAAGGGCTTCAGATTTTCAAGATAGATTTGAGATCGGGTTATTATCGCCATGAATCGAGATACAGATGTGCTAAAGACGCATTCGGACGAGGTACGGACATTTTGAGTTTTTGGTTATGCCTTTTGGGCTTACTAATGCACCTACTGCTTTTATGGATTTGATGAATCGGGTTTTTAGACAGATTTTGGATCGATTTGTGGTAGTGTTTATTGATGATATATTGATTTACTCCAAAGATGAAATTGAGCATGCTGAGCATTTGAGATTAGTGCTACAAACTTTGCAAAATCAGCGGTTGTATGCAAAGTTTAGTAAGTGTGAGTTCGGATGAAAGAGGTCACTTTTTGGGACATGTTGTTTCAAAGATCGTGCATTCGAGTTGATCCGAACAAAATATCAGCTATACTTGATTGGAAGCTACCAAAATGTTTCCGAGATTCAAAGTTTTCTGGGGCTTGCGGGTTACTATCGACGATTTGTGAAAGATTTTTCTATGATAGCTACCCCATTGACAAAGTTATTGCAGAAAGATGTCGAGTTGAGTGGTCGGAAAAGTGTCGTAAAAGTTTTGATCACCGAAAGCCCTTTTGATGAAGCTCAGTGTTAGTTCAAATTGAAACGGGTAAAGAATTTGTTGTTTATTCGATGCTTCTTTAAATGGTTTGGGCTGCGTTTTGATGCAAGGAAGGCAAAGTTGTAGCCTACGCTTCAAGACAATTGAAGCCGCATGAAAGAAATTACCCGACGCATGACTTAGAACTTGCAGCCATTGTTTTCGCATTGAAAATTTGGCGTCACTATTTATTTGGTGAGAAATGTCACATTTATTCAGATCATAAAAGTCTAAAGTATTTAATGACTCAGAAGGATCTAAATTTGAGACAATGCAGATGGTTGGAATTGTTGAAAGACTATGAGTTGGTGATTGACTACCATCCGGGAAAAGCTAACGTTGTTGCAGATGCGTTAAGTCGAAAATCATTGTTTGCTCTTCGTGCAATGAATGCACAGATAGCTATGTCTGGTGATGGTTCGATCATAGCCGAGTTACAAGCAAGACCGATGTTTATTCAGCAAATTTGTGATGCACAGAAAGTTGACAAGGATTTGATTGCTAGATGAATTCAGTGTGAAAAAGGTGCAGAGTCAGATTTTCAGATTGATGCAAATGACTGTTTGAATTTTAAAAGCCGAATGTGTGTTCGAAAAACTCAGATTTGATACAGGTGATTCTGAGTGAGGCCCATAGTGGTCGATTATCAATACATCCAGGTAGCACAAAGATGTATAATGATTTGAAACAGTTCTATTGGTGGCCGGGCATGAAACGGGATATATCTGAATTTGTTTCGAAATGCTTAGTTTGTCAGCAAGTAAAAGCTGAACATCAAGTGCCATCCGGATTACTTCAGCCAATCATGATACCTGAATGGAAATGGGATAGAATTACAATGGATTTTGTATCCGGTCTTCCTATGACACCGAGTAAGAAAGATGCCGTCTGGGTTATAGTTGATAGACTGACTAAATCAGCTCATTTTGTGCTGGTTCGTACAGACTTTTCACTCGATAAACTTGCTGAATTGTATGTATCGCAAATTGTGAGATTGCATGGTGTACCGAGTTCCATTGTTTCGCATGAGACCGAGATTTACATCGTAGTTTTGGAAGAAGTTGCAAGATGCCTTAGGTACTAAACTACATTTTAGTACGACTTTTCATCCGCAGATGCATTTGGCCACCGAGCGAACTATTCAGATACTTGAGGACATGTTGAGATGTTACGTTCTCGAGTTTGAAGGTACGTGGGAACGATACCTACCTTTGATTGAATTTGCTTATAACAACAGTTTTCAATCTAGTATCAAGATGGCGCCTTATGAAGCCTTGTACGGGCAAAAGTGTTGAACACCATTATACTGGACTGAGCTCAGCGAGAATAAGATACACGGGGTTGATTTGATTAAAGAAACTGAACTGAAAGTAGCTATTATTAGAGACAATTTGAAAGCTGCTTCGGATCGTCAAAAGTCTTATGCTGATTTGAAACGTAAAGACATTGAATTTCAGGTCGGAGAACGAGTATTTTTAAAGGTTTCTCCGTGGAAGAAAGTGCTCCGTTTTGGCCGGAAAGGCAAGTTGAGCCCGAGGTTCATTGGACCGTATGAAATCATTGAACGTGTTGGGCCTGTTGCTTATAGGTTGAGGCTACCCTCTGAATTAGAAAAGATACACGATGTATTTCACATTTCTATGCTCCGTAGATACAGATCAGATCCGTCTACATGTGATTGCTCCAAATCGAGATTGAGATACAACTCGATATGACGATGAGGAAGAACCGATCCGTATTTTAGCTCGGGAAGAGAAAGAGTTAAGAAACAAGAAAATTCCATTAGTGAAAGTACTGTGGAAAAGGCACGGAGTTGAAGAGGCTACGTGGGAGCCTGAAGATTCAATGAGGCAACAATATCCGACGTTGTTTAATGGTAAGATTTTCGGGACGAAAATCCTTAAGGGGAGAGTTGTAATGCATCAATTTGACCCTAATCGGAACGGTGGTTTCGGGATCACGAATCCAAACCCGATAAATATTTTAATATTATATTCGTGTTTATTATATGTGGATTAATGTGTGTGAAAATTTCAGAGAAAAATTTTATCGCTTAAGTGCTTAATTTGATGAAAAGGATTTAATCGAGAAAAGCGTAAAAGTTGCGTGCTAAAGTGAAAAGTACTAATTTGATTGTGGCTTTTTAAGTGGGTGTCCTAAAGGGCAATTAGCCCATAAACTTTGATAAGGAACGCAATGGGCCACACCAACTACAAAATATATGTTAGTTTAATTTATTTTTATTACAAGGTTATGTTAGTATATTATAATAATGTTAATGTATATATATTAAACAAAACATAAAATAAAGCCACCATCATCTTTATTCTCTCATAGCCGAATGTAAGAAGAGAAAACACCATTGTTTGAGCTTAAGGTTTCGGCATTAGGGGAGGCTTAAATTGGGTATGTACTTTGTTTAGTTTTTGAAAGTTTTTACGTTTTTGAGATCGTTGCTTCGTATATTACCCGACCCATGCCTAAATTTTTGAAAATATTATGTACGTAGGATTCGGCCATTAACATGCTTATATGGTTTTGATATTTGATGGTTTTAGATTAAATATATGTTAAAGATTTACAAGTTTTGTATTGAAAATTTTGGTGATTTGGAGTAAATAGGGCTAAATTAAGAAAATAAATTTGTGAGGGGTTAAAATGCAAAATAAATGAAATGCATGAACTTAGATGGCTATGTAGAGGATTCGACCTAACTATAGTGTTGGGAGATTTCGCATATTTTGTGTTTTGTGTAAATAGGACTAATTTGTAAAAATGGGAAACATTAGGGGCAAAATGGTAATTTGTCTATCTAAGTGTTTTTGGATTAAATTGAGATGAAATGTGCTTGAATGGGCTAAATTTTAATGTGTCTAGATCAAGAACAAAGAAAAACGGAATTGGACCGGGGAAAGACAAAGGTTCTCGAATAGTCGATTTACACGGTCTATCGACAACCGAGGTAAGTCCTTAAGCAAATTTATATCGAGAAATTATTTACAAAGGTAGTACATGATAAAGTTTGGTATTTAAGGCATGAAAATATATATAGGCCGAATATGGGGTATGAAATTGTAGTAAATTTGTTTGTTGAATGTGATGTGGATAATTATGTTCGGTTTAACATGAAATTGAAAAATAAAGTATACGAGATGGATGTGATTGTAGCATTAAGTAATGTGTATGGGAATGTTGATTGGGTTGATAATCGGGCTTTGAGCCTAGCAGGCCTCGTGCCGGTGTTATTAATCGGGCTTTGAGCCTAGCAGGCCTCGTGCCGGTGTTATTTATCGGGCTTTGATGCCTAGCAAGCCTTGTGCCCGGTGTTACATATCAGGCTTTAATGCCTAAAGGCTTCGTCGGTGGTGATTTATTTCGAGCGTTAATTCCTAGCGAGCTTCGTCTTTGGTGATTTATTTCGGCTTTAATGCCTAGCGTGCTTCGTGGGGTGTTTAAATCTCGGACCTTTGGTCTAGTAGTTTTTATACCAATGATTTTAATACGAGCTTATGCTTATGAATGAAATGGTCTAGTTATGACGATAACTAAATAAGCCAAGGTTTATTACTTTAGTGTTCGACCAAAAGATATGTATCGAATCAAGTTTATGATATATGTGATGCTTCTTGAATAATCTTTGGGGAAATTTTGGTTTTAGGTGAAAAAAAACCTTGGAGACAAGGGAATGACGCCACAAGGAAGGAAGGAGGTCCAAGGTTCTAGTTGTAGCGTTTGCATTCCTTTTAGATTATTTTATTAACTGAATTTAGACCTTAGCCATAGGGTTATATTTAGTTGCGCATGGTTTAAGACACAAGGAGCTAGTTGGTAAAGTGGCTAGCGGCGTGGATTATGCTACTGAGAGTGCAGGTTCGAATCTCATGAGAAGCAAGGAGTATTTATTTTTATGGATTGGACGGAAGAGTTTCAGGTTGAATTTAAACTCTCTTGACGGAGGATCCCACATCGAAAGATACAAAGAAGAAAGGTGAAGAGCTAGCTATATAAAGAGCATTCGGGAGGAGAGTTAGGAGACCTTGGTGGGCGTTTGGGCACGAGGAGTGGTCACGTGCGGTTTAACACCAAAGTCCTATCGGTGTGTAACACTCTCTCTACTCTAGTTGTAGAAGCGGCAAATGTCGAAGTCTTGGTCCACGGCAATAGTAGCCACGATGCGTGCGGCGTGCGTGTGGGGCCCGGCTTAGCGATAGTTGAGGCCATCGGTAGTATTCTTGTGGGTTGAAATTTGCTTGGGCGCGATGGGCGAAGTGAGCCCAATGGGCCCGTGGGCCCAATTGGAATAAATTGTATGATGATATAGTATATAGTGAACTAGACTAGGTGGAACCTATATCGTGGCTAGATTTGTGTTAGGTGGGCCACACGGCGTGTGGGCCTAAGCAGCCGTCAAGTCGGGTTTAGGCCCAATAGTCTAGTGGTGACCGAAAATGGTAGTCGAGTCGCTCAGGGTAACATTAGACCTTCGGGAGGGCCATTGCAGGTGCAAAATTACGAAAATACCCTTAATGGGTAAATTACAAAAATACCCTTGGTGGGTAAATTATGAAAATACCATTGGGAGGTAAATTACGGAAATACCCTTAGTGGGTAAATTACGAAAATACCCTTGGTGGGTAAATTACGAAAATACCCTTGGTGGGTAAATTACGAAAATACCCTTGGTAGGTAAATTACGAAAATCCCTTGGTAGGTAAAATTACGATTATACCCTTAGAGGTTGATTAGCATGATTATGTTGTTTTATGTCTATCGATTATGATGGGAATTCATGTTATACTTATATTTGATATATATAGAATCGTGACATACGCATACACAATTATTATGTCATATTGCATGGGTATGATGAGAGGAGGGAAGATTGATATCCGTGACTTTGGGTCACAGTGGTTTAGCACCACCAATGGTTTGGTACCACGGTGATATTCGTGACTTTGGGTCACCGAGGTTTAGCACCTCATAGCGACTTGTCCCGGTGGCTTAGCACCACAGATGGGTTGGCCCCACATTTGATATTACGGGATCGTCGCCGGTGATTTGGTATCACCGTGGGTTGGCCCCACAACTTGACTATTCGTGACTTGGTCACCGGTGATTTGGTATCACATTTGTGTCTTTGGGACACGGAGGTTTGGCACCTCATAGCGACTTGTCCTCGTGGTTTAGCGCCACCGTGGGTTGGCCCCACTATTGAGATATGGGATCGTCGCATTGATTTGGTATCACGTGGGTTGGCCCCACGGATGGATTATTCGTGACTTTGGGTCACGGTGGTTTGGCACCACATTGATGGATATCGTGACTTTGGGTCACCAGTGGTTTGGCACCACCAGTGGTTTGGTACCACACGGGGTAGAAAAAGGTGTTATGGATGGTTAGGATTGGGTGCATTAATTGTATTGCTTTGTTATGGTGTGTGTTAGTATGTTGCATTCATCGGGAGGATTTATGCCTTTGAGTCTTGCGACTCACCTTCTCCTTATCATTTTAGGTGACACTTAGATCGCGGACATGGAGCCGGGTGGACTCGAGGTGACCATGCCATGAATAATTGGGACTTACCTTTGTTTAAAAAAACTTGGTACTTTACACTATTCATTTCCATTTGGTTTGTTGGGTTTGTAAAAGGCCTTTTTAAAATTTTACTTTGGTTATTTTTATGCTTAAATTTGATTTCAGACATTCCTTAACAAATTATTGGGTAATATTCGATAAAACTTGGAAAGATAAGGTTTTTAAAACTACAAAGCGATATGTGTTAAACTTTACCATCGGGTATCATATTTGTAATTTAAAATGAATGCAACTCAAATGTTTTCCAAACTTAAACTAAGTTCAAAATGTTTTAAGCAACTAAAAGGAATAACTCAAATTTCTAAATGGTATAAATTGGTTTCACTATTAGATTCAACTAGGTTTTCAAAACTTAGGGTTATCAAAATTCACTATCGATTTTAAACAATCATACCCAAGATTTTTACAAACACAGAAAGAGTTTTCATCAACACTCTAAGCAAAACCTAACCTCTCAAATTCGAATTTTCCGTAACATACCGGATTCGGTCGTGGTGTATTGGCGGGTTTGGGGTGTTACAATTGTGGTATCGAGCCGGGTTTCAAAAACTTCATTTATGGGTTATGGGGTTAAAAAAGTTTGTTTGAAAATACATGTTGTTTGGAAGTATGGCACCTTGAGTCTCCGCATCCAAATCAAGTAAGTTCCCTTATTTTATGTTTGTTAAGACAATGTTATATTTGTATTTTTGGTATTTATTTTGTGTGTCTTTGGTTTGGATATAGAAATTGTATGTATAAATATCGATTTACTTTTGTGTTTAGATATCTAGTTGTGAGAAAGAAGTTTGAGATTTGGTTTATTAGTGTTATTAGATCGAGTACTGGCGTGGTGAGTGTAGTGGAGGTTAGGGCGTGTGACTATTAGTTAGTTGGAAATTTCGAGGACAAAATTTCTTTAAGGAGGGTAGATTTGTAACATCCTGAAATTAGGCCTAGTAGGATTGAGCCCAATGGGCCTTAGGCGTAGTAGCGTTTAAAATTTTTTGGAGAATAGGAGATCGACTTAAGTGCAAGTTGAACCTTTTAGATAAGTGATTTTGGAAGGTTAGGGGCTTATGAAGTCTCGGGATCAAATATTAGCTTTGGGGAAATTTTGGTTTTAGGTGAAAAAAAACCACGGAGGTTGGCGGGTAGGCCTTAGAATAAAATATGGAGAAAAGTGACATAAGTGGAGTGTGTGGTGTAGTGGCAAAGTGACACCACTTAAGGACAAGGAATAGCGCCACAAGGAAGGAAGGAGGTCCAAGGTTCTAGTTGTAGCGTTTGCATTCCTTTTAGATTATTTTTATTAGCGAATTTAGACCTTGGCCATGGGTTATATTTAGTTGCATGGTTTAAGACACAAGGAGCTAGTTGGTAAAGTGGCTAGCGGCGTGGATTATGCTCTGAGGAGAGTCAGGTTGAATCTCATGAGAAGCAAGGAGTATTTATTTTGCGGATTAGACAAGAAGAGTTTCAGTTGAATTTAAACTCTCTTGGCGGAGAGGATCCCATCGGAAAGATACAAAGAAGGAAGGTGAAGAGCTAGCTATATAAAGAGCATTCCGGGAGGAGAGTTAGGAGACCTTGGTGGGCGTTTGGGCACGAGGAGTGGTCACAGTAGCGGTTTAACACCAAAGTCCTATCGGTGTGTAACACTCTCTCTACTCTAGTTGTAGGCGGCAAATGTCGAAGTGCAGTCCACGGCAATAAATAGCCCACGGCGTGCATGCGTCGTGTGGGCTTCACGGCGATAGTTGAGGCCATCGATGAGTATTCTTGTGGGTTGAAATTTGCTTGGGCGCGATGGGCGAAAGTGAGCCCAATGGGCCCGTGGGCCCAATTGGAATAAATTGTATGATGATATAGTATATAGCGAACTAGACTAGGTGGAACCTATATCGTGGCTAGATTTGTGTTAGGTGGGCCACACTGCGTGTGGGCCTAAAGCAAGCAAGTCGGGTTTAGGCCCAATAGTCTAGTGGTGACCGAAAATGGTAGTCGAGTCGCTCGAGGGTAACATTAGACCTTCGGGAGGCCATTGCGGTGCAAAATTACGAAAATACCCTTAATGGGTAAATTACAAAAATACCCTTGGTGGGTAAATTATGAAAATACCATTGGGAGGTAAATTACGGAAATACCCTTAGTGGGTAAATTACGAAAATACCTTGGTGGGTAAATTACGAAAATACCCTTGGTGGGTAAATTCTGAAAATACCCTTGGTAGGTAAATTACGAAAATCCCTTGGTAGGTAAAATTACGATTATACCTTAGAGGTTGATTAGCATGATTATGTTGTTTTATGTCTATCGATTATGATGGGAATTCATGTTATACTTATATTTGATATATGTCTAGAATCGTGACATCTGCATACACGAATTATTATGTCATATTGCATGGGTATGATGAGAGGAGGAAGATTGATATCGTGACTTTGGGTCACGGTGGTTTAGCACCACCGGTGGTTTGGTACCACCGGTGATATTCGTGACTTTGGGTCACGGAGGTTTAGCACCTCATATGACTTGTCGAGTGGCTTAGCACCACATTAGGTTGGCCCACATTTGATATTCTGGGATCGTGCGCGGTGATTTGGTATCCTGCGTGGGTTGGCCCCATTTGTGTCTTTGGGAACTTGACTATTCGTGACTTGGTCACGGTGATTTAGTATCACATTTGTGTCTTTGGGACACGGAGGTTTAGCACCTCATAGCGACTTGTCCACGTGGTTTAACGCCACGTGGGTTGGCCCACTATTGAGATATGGGATCGATCGCGGTGATTTGGTATCACACGTGGGTTGGCCCCAGATGGATTATTCGTGACTTTGGGTCACCGGTGGTTTAGCACCACATTGATGGATATCGTGACTTTGGGTCACGGTGGTTTGGCACCTCATAGCGACTTGTCCGGTGGCTTAGCACCGGTGGGTTGGCCCCATTTGATATTCTGGGATCGTCGCGGTGATTTGGTATCACCGTGGGTTGGCCCCATAACTTGACTATTCGTGACTTCGGTCACGGTGATTTGGTATCACATTTGTGTCTTTGGGACACGGAGGTTTAGCACCTCATGGCGACTTGTCCACATGGTTTAGCATGCATTTGTAACATCCTAAATTAGGCCTAGTAGGATTGAGCCCAATGGGCCTTAGCGTAGTAGCGTTTAAAATTTTTGGAGAATAGGAGATCGACTTAAGTGCAAGTTGAACCTTTTAGATAAGTGATTTTGAAGGTTAGGGGCTTCTATGAAGTCCCGGGATCAAATATTAGCTTTGGGGAAATTTTGGTTTTAGGTGAAAAAAAACCTTGGAGGTTGGCGGGTAGGCCTTAAGAATAAAATATGGAGAAAAGTGACACAAGTGGAGTGTGTGGTGTAGTGGCAAAGTGACACCACTTAAGGACAAGGGAATGACGCCACAAGGAAGGAAGGAGGTCCAAGGTTCTAGTTGTAGCGTTTGCATTCCTTTTAGATTATTTTTATTAACTGAATTTAGACCTTAGCCATAGGGTTATATTTAGTTGCGCATGGTTTAAGACACAAGGAGCTAGTTGGTAAAGTGGCTAGCGGCGTGGATTATGCTACAGAGAGTCGGGTTCGAATCTCATGAGAAGCAAGGAGTATTTATTTTATGGATTGGACGGTAAGAGTTTCACTTGAATTTAAACTCTCTCGATTGGAGGATCCCACATCGGAAAGATACAAAGAAGAAAGGTGAAGAGCTAGCTATATAAAGAGCATTCCAGAGGAGAGTTAGGAGACCTTGGTGGGCGTTTGGGTGAGTGGTCACGTGGCTGTTTAACACCAAAGTCCTATCGGTGTGTAACACTCTCTCTACTCTAGTTGTAGAGCGGCAATGTCGGAAGTGCATTACGGCAATAGTAGCCACACGAGCGTGCGGCGACGTGTGGGGCTTCGACGCGATAGTTGAGGCCATCGTAGTATTCTTGTGGGTTTCGTCTGCTTGGGCGCGATGGGCGAAGTGAGCCCAATGGGCCCGTGGGCCCAATTGGAATAAATTGTATGATGATATAGTATATAGTGAACTAGACTAGGTGGAACCTATATACGTGGCTAGATTTGTGTTAGGTGGGCCACACGGCGTGTGGGCCTAAAGGGTCAAGTCGGGTTTTAGGCCCAATAGTCTAGTGGTGACCGAAAATGGTAGTCGAGTCGCTCAGTGGTAACATTAGACCTTCTGGAGGGCCATTGCAGTGCAAAATTACGAAAATACCCTTAATGGGTAAATTACAAAATACCCTTGGTGGGTAAATTATGAAAATACCATTGGGAGGTAAATTACGGAAATACCCTTAGTGGGTAAATTACTAAAATACCCTTGGTGGGTAAATTACGAAAATACCCTTGGTGGGTAAATTACTAAAATACCCTTGGTAGGTAAATTACTGAAAATCCCTTGGTAGGTAAAATTACGATTATACCCTTAGAGGTTGATTAGCATGATTATGTTGTTTTATGTCTATCGATTATGATGGGAATTCATGTTATACTTATATTTGATATATGTCAGAATACGTGACATAACGCATACACGTAATTATTATGTCATATTGCATGGGTATGATGAGAGGAGGGAAGATTGATATCGTGACTTTGGGTCACCGGTGGTTTGGCACCACCAAAGGGTTTGGTACCACGGTGATATTCGTGACTTTGGGTCACCGAGGTTTGGCACCTCATAGCGATTTGTCCCGGTGGCTTAGCACCACAGTGGGTTGGCCCCACATTTGATATTACGGATCGCCGCCAGTGATTTGGTATCACACGGGTTGGCCCCACAACTTGACTATTCGTGACTTGGTCACCGGTGATTTGGTATCACATTTGTGTCTTTGGGACACCGAGGTTTGGCACCTCATAGCGACTTGTCCCCGTGGTTTAACGCCACCGTGGGTTGGCCCCACTATTGAGATATGGGATCGCCGCCGGTGATTTGGTATCACACGTGGGTTGGCCCCACGATGGATTATTCGTGACTTTGGGTCACCAAAGTGGTTTGGCACCACATTGATGGATATCGTGACTTTGGGTCACCGGTGGTTTGGCACCACCAAGTGGTTTGGTACCACACGGGTAGAAAAGGTGTTATGGATGGTTAGGATTGGGTGCATTAATTGTATTGCTTTGTTATGGTGTGTGTTAGTATGTTGCATTCATCGGGAGGGGGATTTATGCACTGAGTCTTGCGACTCACCTTCTCCCTTATCATTTTAGGTGACACTTAGATCGCGGACATGGAGCCGGTGGACTCGAGGTGACCATGCCATGAATAATTGGGACTTGCAATTGCTTAAAAAAAACTTGGTACTTTACACTATTCATTTCCATTTGGTTTGTTGGGTTTGTAAAAGGCCTTTTTAAAATTTTACTTTGGTTATTTTTATGCTTAAATTTGATTTCGTACATTCCTTAACAAATTATTGGGTAATATTCGATAAAACTTGGAAAGATAAGGTTTTAAAACTACAAAGCGATATGTGTTAAACTTTACCATCTGTATCACGTCTGTAATTTAAAATGAATGCAACTCAAATGTTTTCCAAACTTAAACTAAGTTCAAAATGTTTTAAGCAACTAAAAGGAATAACTCAAATTTCTAAATGGTATAAATTGGTTTCACTATTAGATTCAACTAGGTTTTCAAAACTTAGGGTTATCAAAATTCACTATCGCTTTAAACAATCATACCCAAGATTTTTACAAACACAGCAAAGAGTTTTCATCAACACTCTAACCGGAAACCTAACCTCTCAAATTCGAATTTTCCCGTAACATACCAGATTCGGTCGTGGTGTATTGGCCGGGTTTGGGGTGTTACAATTGTGGTATCAGAGCCAGGTTTCAAAAACTCAGCGTGGGTTATGGGGTTAAAAAAAAGTTTGTTTGAAAATACATGTTGTTTGGAAGTATGGCACCTTGAGTCTCCGCATCCAAACTGTAAGTTCCCTTATTTTATGTTTGTTAAGACAATGTTATGACTGTATTTTTGGTATTTATTTTGTGTGTGTTTGGTTTGGATATAGAAATTGTATGTATAAATATCGATTTACTTTTGTGTTTAGATATCTAGTTGTGAGAAAGAAGTTTTAGATTTGGTTTATTAGTGTTATTAGATCAGTCTGCACGTAGCGAGCGAGTGTGGTAGGTTAGGACGTGTGACTATTAGTTAGTTGGAAATTTCGAGGACAAAATTTCTTTAAGGAGGTAGATTTGTAACATCCGAAATTAGGCCTAGTAGGATTGAGCCCAATGGGCCTTAGGCGTAGTAGCGTTTAAAATTTTTGGAGAATAGGAGATCGACTTAAGTGCAAGTTGAACCTTTTAGATAAGTGATTTTGGAAGGTTAGGGGGCTTCTATGAAGTCTCGGGATCAAATATTAGCTTTGGGGAAATTTTGGTTTTAGGTGAAAAAACCACGGAGGTTGGCGGGTAGGCCTTAAGAATAAAATATGGAGAAAAGTGACATAAGTGGAGTGTGTGTAGTGGCAAAGTGACACCACTTAAGGACAAGGAATGACGCCACAAGGAAGGAAGGAGGTCCAAGGTTCTAGTTGTAGCGTTTGCATTCCTTTTAGATTATTTTTATTAACTGAATTTAGACCTTGGCCATAGGGTTATATTTAGTTGCATGGTTTAAGACACAAGGAGCTAGTTGGTAAAGTGGCTAGCGGCGTGGATTATGCTACAAGGAGAGTCTGGTTCAATCTCATGAGAAGCAAGGGAGTATTTATTTTATGGATTGGACAAGAAGAGTTTCATTGAATTTAAACTCTCACGACGGAGGATCCCACATCGAAAGATACAAAGAAGGAAGGTGAAGAGCTAGCTATATAAAGAGCATTCCAGAGGAGAGTTAGGAGACCTTGGTGGGCGTTTGGGCACAGGAGTGGTCACAGCGGTTTAACACCAAAGTCCTATCGTGTGTAACACTCTCTACTCTAGTTGTAGCGGCAAATGTCGAAGCGTCGGGCCACGGCAATAGTAGCCACACGAGGCGTCATGGCGCGCACGTGTGGGGCTTCGACGCGATAGTTGAGGCCATCAGTAGTATTCTTGTGGGTTGAAATGCTTGGGCGCGATGGGTCAAGTGAGCCCAATGGGCCCGTGGGCCCAATTGGAATAAATTGTATGATGATATAGTATATAGCGAACTAGACTAGGTGGAACCTATATACGTGGCTAGATTTGTGTTAGGTGGGCCACGAGCGTGTGGGCCTAAAACGTCAAGCTGGGTTTTAGGCCCAATAGTCTAGTGGTGACCGAAAATGGTAGTCGAGTCGCTCGGGGTAACATTAGACCTTCGGGAGGGCCATTGCAGTAAAATTACGAAAATACCTTAATGGGTAAATTACAAAAATACCCTTGGTGGGTAAATTATGAAAATACCATTGGGAGGTAAATTACGAAATACCCTTAGTGGGTAAATTATTAAAATACCCTTGGTGGGTAAATTACGAAAATACCCTTGGTGGGTAAATTACTTAAAATACCCTTGGTAGGTAAATTACGAAAATCCTTGGTAGGTAAAATTACGATTATACCCTTAGAGGTTGATTAGCATGATTATGTTGTTTTATGTCTATCGATTATGATGGGAATTCATGTTATACTTATATTTGATATATGTCTAGAATACGTGACATAACGCATACACGTAATTATTATGTCATATTGCATGGGTATGATGAGAGGAGGGGAAGATTGATATCCGTGACTTTGGGTCACCGGTGGTTTGGCACCACCAAAGGGTTTGGTACCACAAATGATATTCGTGACTTTGGGTCACCGTGAGGTTTGGCACCTCATAGCGACTTGTCCTGTTGGCTTAGCACCACAATGGGTTGGCCCCACATTTGATATTACGGATCGCCGCCAGTGATTTGGTATCACACGGGTTGGCCCCATTAACTTGACTATTCGTGACTTGGTCACCGTGATTTGGTATCACATTTGTGTCTTTGGGACACCGGAGGTTTGGCACCTCATAGCGACTTGTCCCCGTGGTTTAACGCCACCGTGGGTTGGCCCCACTATTGAGATATGGGATCGCCGCCATGATTTGGTATCACACGGGTTGGCCCCACAGATGGATTATTCGTGACTTTGGGTCACCAAAGTGGTTTGGCACCACATTGATGGATATCGTGACTTTGGGTCACCGGTGGTTTGGCACCTCATAGCGACTTGTCCCGGTGGCTTAGCACCACGATGGGTTGGCCCCACATTTGATATTACGGGATCGCCGGTGATTTGGTATCACACGTGGGTTGGCCCCATAACTTGACTATTCGTGACTTTGGTCACCAAAGGATTTGGTATCACATTTGTGTCTTTGGGACACCGAGGTTTGGCACCTCATAGCGACTTGTCCCCGTGGTTTAACGCCACCGTGGGTTGGCCCCACTATTGAGATATGGGATCGCCGCCATGATTTGGTATCACACGGGTTGGCCCCATGGATGGATTATTCGTGACTTTGGGTCACCAAAGTGGTTTGGCACCACATTGATGGATATCGTGACTTTGGGTCACCAAGTGGTTTGGCACCACCAAAGGGTTTGGTACCACACGGGTAGAAAAAGGTGTTATGGATGGTTAGGATTGGGTGCATTAATTGTATTGCTTTGTTATGGTGTGTGTTAGTATGTTGCATTCATCTGGAGGGGATTTATGCATCGAGTCTTGCGACTCACCTTCTCTTATCATTTCAGTGACACTTAGATCGCGGACATGGAGCCGGGTGGACTCGAGGTGACCATGCCATGAATAATTGGGACTTGCCTGCTTTAAAAAAACTTGGTACTTTACACTATTCATTTCCATTTGGTTTGTTGGGTTTGTAAAAGGCCTTTTAAAATTTTACTTTGGTTATTTTTATGCTTAAATTTGATTTCGTACATTCCTTAACAAATTATTGGGTAATATTCGATAAAACTTGGAAAGATAAGGTTTTCAAAACTACAAAGCGATATGTGTTAAACTTTACCATCTGTATCATCAGTAATTTAAAATGAATGCAACTCAAATGTTTTCCAAACTTAAACTAAGTTCAAAATGTTTTAAGCAACTAAAAGGAATAACTCAAATTTCTAAATGGTATAAATTGGTTTCACTATTAGATTCAACTAGGTTTTCAAAACTTAGGGTTATCAAAATTCACTATCGCTTTTAAACAATCATACCCAAGATTTTTACAAACACAAGAAAGAGTTTTCATCAACACTCTAACCGAAACCTAACCTCTCAAATTAATTTTCCGTAACATACCGATTCTGGCCGTGGTGTATTAGCCAGTTTGGGGTGTTACAATTGTGGTATCGAGCCGTGTTTCAAAAACTCTACTGTGGGTTATGGGGTTAAAAAAAGTTTGTTTGAAAATACATGTTGTTTGGAAGTATGGCACCTTGAGTCTCCGCATCCAAACTGTAAGTTCCCTTATTTTATGTTTGTTAAGACAATGTTATGACTGTATTTTGGTATTTATTTTGTGTGTTTGGTTTGATATAGAAATTGTATGTATAAATATCGATTTACTTTTGTGTTTAGATATCTAGTTGTGAGAAAGAAGTTTTAGATTTGGTTTATTAGTGTTATTAGATCGTAATACGCAGCGTGGAGCGTAGTGTGGTAGGTTAGGACGGTGACTATTAGTTAGTTGGAAATTTCGAGGACAAAATTTCTTTAAGGAGGTAGATTTGTAACATCCCTAAATTAGGCCTAGTAGGATTGAGCCCAATGGGCCTTAGGCGTAGTAGCGTTTAAAATTTTTGGAGAATAGGAGATCGACTTAAGTGCAAGTTGAACCTTTTAGATAAGTGATTTTGGAAGGTTAGGGGGCTTCTATGAAGTCTCGGGATCAAATATTAGCTTTGGGGAAATTTTGGTTTTAGGTGAAAAAAAAACCCTGGAGGTTGGCGGGTAGGCCTTAAGAATAAAATATGGAGAAAAGTGACATAAGTGGAGTGTGTGGTGTAGTGGCAAAGTGACACCACTTAAGGACAAGGGAATGACGCCATAAGGAAGGAAGGAGGTCCAAGGTTCTAGTTGTAGCGTTTGCATTCCTTTTAGATTATTTTTATTAACTAAATTTAGACCTTGGCCATAGGGTTATATTTAGTTGCGCATGGTTTAAGACACAAGGAGCTAGTTGGTAAAGTGGCTAGCGGTGTGGATTATGCTACTGAGAGTCTCAGGTTCAATCTCATGAGAAGCAAGGGAGTATTTATTTTATGGATTGACGGTAAGAGTTTCAGCTTGAATTTAAACTCTCTCGACGGAGGATCCCACATCGGAAAGATACAAAGAAGGAAGGTGAAGAGCTAGCTATATAAAGAGCATTCCAGAGGAGAGTTAGGAGACCTTGGTGGGCGTTTAGCAAGGAGTGGTCACAGCAGCGGTTTAACACCAAAGTCCTATCGTGTGTAACACTCTCTACTCTAGTTGTAGAGCAAGAATGTCGAAGTGTCATCACAAGAATAGTAGCCACACGAGCGCGTGCGAAAGCGTGTGGGGCTTCGACGCGATAGTTGAGGCCATCAGTAGTATTCTTGTGGGTTGGGGCTACTTGGGCCGCGATGGGTCGAAGTGAGCCCAATGGGCCCGTGGGCCCAATTGGAATAAATTGTATGATGATATAGTATATAGTGAACTAGACTAGGTGGAACCTATATACGTGGCTAGATTTGTGTTAGGTGGGCCACACGAGCGTGTGGGCCTAAATGGGCCGAAGTCGGTTTTAGGCCCAATAGTCTAGTGGTGACCGAAAATGGTAGTGAGTCGTCAGTGGTAACATTAGACCTTCTGAGGGCCATTGCAGTGCAAAATTACGAAAATACCCTTAATGGGTAAATTACAAAATACCCTTGGTGGGTAAATTATGAAAATACCATTGGGAGGTAAATTACGGAAATACCCTTAGTGGGTAAATTACGAAAATACCCTTGGTGGGTAAATTACGAAAATACCCTTGGTGGGTAAATTACGAAAATACCCTTGGTAGGTAAATTACGAAAATCCCTTGGTAGGTAAAATTACGATTATACCCTTAGAGGTTGATTAGCATGATTATGTTGTTTTATGTCTATCTGATTATGATGGGAATTCATGTTATACTTATATTTGATATATGTCTAGAATACGTGACATACTGCATACACGAATTATTATGTCATATTGCATGGGTATGATGAGAGGAGGGGGAAGATTGATATCTGTGACTTTGGGTCACCAGTGGTTTGGCACCACCAGTGGTTTGGTACCACAGCTGATATTCGTGACTTTGGGTCACCAGAGGTTTGGCACCTCATAGCGACTTGTCCCAGTGGCTTAGCACCACAGTGGGTTGGCCCCACATTTGATATTACGGGATCGTCGCAAGTGATTTGGTATCACACGTGGGTTGGCCCCACAACTTGACTATTCGTGACTTCGGTCACCAGTGATTTGGTATCACATTTGTGTCTTTGGGACACCAGAGGTTTGGCACCTCATAGCGACTTGTCCCTGTGGTTTAACGCCACCGTGGGTTGGCCCCACTATTGAGATATGGGATCGTCGCCAGTGATTTGGTATCACACGTGGGTTGGCCCCACAGATGGATTATTCGTGACTTTGGGTCACCAAAGGGTTTGGCACCACATTGATGGATATCGTGACTTTGGGTCACCAGTGGTTTGGCACCACCGGTGGTTTGGTACCACACGGGTAGAAAAGGTGTTATGGATGGTTAGGATTGGGTGCATTAATTGTATTGCTTTGTTGGGTGTGTGTTAGTATGTTGCATTCATCGGGAGGGGGATTTATGCACTGAGTCTTGCGACTCACCTTCTCCCTTATCATTTCAGGTGACACTTAGATCGCGGACACGGAGCCGGGTGGACTCGAGGTGACCATGCCATGAATAATTGGGACTTGCACTGTTTAAAAAAAACTTGGTACTTTACACTATTCATTTCCATTTGGTTTGTTGGGTTTGTAAAAGGCCTTTTTAAAATTTTACTTTGGTTATTTTTATGCTTAAATTTGATTTCAGATATGCCTTAACAAATTATTGGGTAATATTCGATAAAACTTGGAAAGATAAGGTTTTCAAAACTACAAAGCGATATGTGTTAAACTTTACCATCTGTATCATCACTGTAATTTAAAATGAATGCAACTCAAATGTTTTCCAAACTTAAACTAAGTTCAAAATGTTTTTAAGCAACTAAAAAGGAATAACTCAAATTTCTAAATGGTATAAATTGGTTTCACTATTAGATTCAACTAGGTTTTCAAAACTTCCGGGTTATCAAAATTCACTATCGGTTTTAAACAATCATACCCAAGATTTTTACAAACACAGCAAAGAGTTTTCATCAACACTCTAACCGGAAACCTAACCTCTCAAATACAAATTTTCCCGTAACATACCAGATTCGGTCGTGGTGTATTGGCCGGGTTTGGGGTGTTACAAAGTTGATAGAAATGTGTTTATATATTCGGTACTTAAGATATGTGATTAGAAAGGACATTGAGTTGATATGTTTACTTGCTTACTTGAGTTTATTATATTGATATGAGAAATTATACCTATATAGGTTCGCCATGAGCTATACATATAGATAAATGTATATATATTCAATTATGTACCTTATTTTAATTGTACATAGAAAGTATTATTCGGTTGAAGAGAAATATATATGTATTGATTAGCAACTGGGTACCATTGCTAAGTTTCATATTTTAAGTGTACGTTGAATATTATTTCACTAGGTGTGAACATTGATAATCGGCCATGGTAGTATATATGTGTTTTGTCGGTTCATAAATGTTGATAATGTTATTCTATTCAATCTAATTGAATACCTAGTTGAGTTGTAAAGTCGCTTAAGACTTACTAAGCCGTTGAACTTACTGCTTATGTTTGTGCTCTATTTTATAGATCAATAATTCAACTACGGGCTCGGGGATCATCAAGACAATGACCACACTATCACTCTCTTTGGTATAGTTATGTTTGGTAAACTTTAGAATCAAAGGCATGTATAGGCTTTGTTTTGATAAATAATGAATGATGTCAGTTTGTAAATATAAATATGGCCTTGCGAATAAGGCTATTGCTTTTGGTTAAGTTTAAGTTTTATATTTGATATGGTGGCTTGCATTAAAATACCATTAGATATGTGATTTAGGTCATGCTTTAAATCATACACAGAAAATGATCATATGATATATATATATATGATGTAATATTGGGATATGCACTTAGGTATAAAGGAGTAAATGTGAATGTACAAGGATACCATGCGCAAATAGCTATCTTATTTTGTTTTAGTTGACTTGTTTAAGCATGGTAAAATGTATATATGTTTATACTTGTAATGTCATTTGATAATGCTTAAATATGTATAGCTTTGTGGTAAGCATTTAGAGTAAAATTTTATACTTGATAAAGAGTACCTATGGTACGCATAAATGCATGTAAATTATGTTTGATTCATGCATATCATATATTTAAGAATTGAATGAACATAGGTATCACTATTTGCATGTATTGTATGTTAAATGCATAAATAAAATACTAGGTTATGAATTGATCTTGGTTAGAGTTTAGGTTTACATTTGAATGCTAACTATATTCGGTTATGTGAAATGAGTTTTAAGGTATGATTATGTGGTTATAATTACATAAGTATATATATATATGTACGTAAGTAATGGTCATTGCCGAATGGGATGAATGAAAATGTGAATTGATGAATCGGTTGATATTTAAGTGGTAACATGTATTAAAGTGCATTTGATGAGTGTTGAGGTCGGGTAATACCTCGTAACCCTACTCCGGCTACGGATACGGGTTAGGGGTGTTACAAAAATATTGGTGGATACTCAAGTAGTACACACAAAGTGTACAAATCAGTAGAATCTATCAATTCATATTCAGGAGTACCCATTAGGGCACTTAATTAGGAAACACACTCTCGAGCCACATATCATATAACAAGATTACCAGTCCAGGCTAAATCCTTTTTGTAACATATGCTCAGAAGAGCTCAATTAGGATTACTAGTCCAGATAAATCCTAATTGTAACATATGCTCGAGAGGGATTATTTTAGGATTACCTATCCGGGCTAAATCCTATATGTAATGAGGTCAATAGGATTACTCATCCGAGCTAAATCCCGTCAGCAACAAATGCAGGACCTCATTCATTTCAGGAAATCACATATCCATCGATTTTTCATTTATTCAAAAGGAATTTGAAATTTATCAGGAAATTTTTTGGGTATGTGATCAATCTTATATATATTTATGCATTTATGCAATTCAAATGTTCACATTCAATTCAAGCATAAAAATAACATTTTTATCATTTATCACTTATCGAGTATTATCATTTATTTTAGGCACTTTCATTTATCGAACTTTAACGAATATGTGATCCTTTCACATATTTATGGATTTCATAAAATTTACATACACAACATTCAATTCAAACATATAAACATATACAATTTAGTTATATGAACTTGCCTCAATAAGTGTTCGTGTACATAAAGTCTACTAATCAGACATTTTCTCTTTTCCTCATTCTAACTCCATATTCGGTTTATTTGGATCTATACGAGTAAATTTAACATCAAATTAATGTAATTCATAATCAATTTAGTCCAATTTACACTTTAGGAGAAATTACCATTTTCCCCTAATCTTTTAATTAATGACGATTTCGTCCCTAGACTCAGAAAATAAAATTCATGCAATTTAATCCTTTTTCTGAGCCTAACCAAATTTTTCATGCAATATTTACAGCCCATATATTTCATAAAATTTAGAATTTTCCATGAATTTTACAACTTTTCAATTTAGTCCCTAAATCATGTTTTCACCAAAATTCATTTTGTAAAAGTTGTTTATCTATCAACAACCTTTCATATTCTACCATAAATTTCAAATTTTCAATATATCCATCCATGGAAAAATTTTCATATTCTACCATAAATTTCAAAATATTCATCCATGGCAAAATTTTCATACTTTGATAACTTTACAAATTAATCTCCAAAATAGCTAGATTAGGTTATCTCGATCTCAAAACTATAAAAATTAAAAAAAAACGAGATAATTAGCCAATAAAGCTTGCTTTCTCTTTCTTAGGGTTTCTGTGCATTTTGGGGAAGAAGATGACATAAAATGATGATATTTTGTTATTTAATTAATTTATCACCTTTTATTTTTTATCTTTCCAATTTCATCCTTTTCTTTATTTTATTTTCCATGGATGAATCATCATTCTTAACAACTAAGGATTTTTAACGGTCTAATTACCATATAAGGACCTCCACTTTAAATTTCTATAGCTATTTAATCCTTTTAGCTATTGGAACTCTACTTTTGCAATTTGTGCAATTGGTCCTTTATCAAATTAAACATGTAATCGATAAAATTTCTTTACGAAATTTTCACAAAATATTATTATCATACTATAGATCATAAAATAGTATGAAAATAAATTTTCTTTTTAGATTCGAATATGTGGTCTCGAAACCACTGTTCTAATTTTATCAAAAATGGGTTGTTACATTGTCAACATAATATGAGAATTCAAAGTAGCAACGGGTGACCAAGCCGAACTTGGACAGTAGGGATCTACAAGTGAGGGTCTGTCAGGGGTGAGGTAAGTCTGATAAAAATCTCGCGAGTAACAGTTCGCCAAAAATAATAGAGAACTAGCAAAAATGTTAGGCTAAGATAAGGCAGAGTTAGGTCTACCCTATCAGGCGATCAATATCATGAAGAAACACACATGAATCTCATATTGAGATTGTGTTAGAACAACAAGAAGCTATAAGGTAAATAGAGAGACAACAACTCCAGTAATATTTACGACATATTAAGAGGCGACAGGGAGTCGAATTCTCTGCCTAAAACTTGTTTCTTATCGTTTCCTTGGAAGTTGGTTTTATTATGTTGTTTAGCAGATTCTCACTAAGTTCATAAGAACTCAAGGATTTCATTGTTTCATCACAAGACAAAGTGTGACAAGAGATTTGGGTGGGAGGGACCATGTCAAACCCCAAAAGTGGTAGATCTAAAAAAAATTGAGTAAGGTATGTATGTAAACTATTTGACGCACTATGGTAGCACGATTTGCCACCCTCTCGGCTTGATGGTGAGTCAGATTATTAGCACATATTAGAGATTAAGTATCCGCCTGTGAGTGGTACCTAAGGGTTTAATTAGAAGGTATCTTCAAGCAAAGAAAGATTACGCCTAAGGAAGAGTATGCCCAAAGTATTAATTGAGCATTAAGAGCCTATCAAGTATGTTGTAGGAGATTTATTGTCTTTAATATCACAACATACATTAGTCACCACCAATGTATAATATGCACGATTTACATGAGCACTATTCTAGTTGGTTTTTGTAATGGGATTAGTTGGGAGTCAATTTGATTGATTAGACCCTCTCTATGACTGGTCAAATAGTAACGAAGATCTTTATTGGATTGTCATTACCTTTCCCCAGATTTTTGTGGGAAATCTAGAAGATTTGGGTTAGGAAAGCATTGTCACTTTTCAAAATCCACAATAAGAGGACAAAGAGTTTATATCTAGTAAGGGAGAAGACATTCCAAATGCCTTTATTTTCTACTTTATGTTCTAGTTCTTCTTTTAACCTAAACATTCTCTTCTTCTTTGATAAGATTAGGCTGATACCTCGTTTAATCAATGGATGATTTGACCTTCTGGTAAGTCTTATAGCCATGTCTGTTATGATTGTTGATGAGTAAGAATGATGAAAGGTGTAAGAGTAGTAGGGTGTGAGTGAAAGGCCCTATAGGAAGGTCGCATGTAGTTGAAACATTAGTAAACTATCTGTAAATAGGGATTCTAATGAAAATTGATTATCTTGTACATAGTTGCTATTGCTAGATTAGGAAGGAAAATCGAAACAAAATTTCAAGTCAAAGTAGAGGTGAGTCTCTCACCCTGACTTTTGCACGATATGTTATGATGATTCCTTATATGGTCGATGTTCATATAGATGCGCATATCTTCTTGAGAAGTTGCTATATGTATGAATGGTTGTGTGTGTTCTCTGTGAAGCATTTGTATGCATGTACTAAAGTTGTAACACCCCCAACTTGTATCCGTTGATGGAACAAGGTTACTAGGCATTACCAAGGAGTACAAAACTCTTACAGATACTTTGAAATCATTATCGTTCAAATATCGAGACTAATTATAAACGTTCCTTTTATGGACCTTCGAGGTCCAAATCATGCATTAAAATCCGGTCGAGACTAAATCGGATCCTCAGGAAATTTTTTTGCTACTTTTAAAATTTTTCTCACATATAAGGGTCACACGCCTGTGTGACTGGGGACACACAGCCGGACCATACGCCTATGGGGTAGACCGCTTGTCACACACAGCCTAGACACACGCCAATGTCTACCCGTGTGGACAAAAATTAGGCTATTTTCCAAGCCATATTTCTCACTCACTTGATCCTTTATCTTTACTAACATTTTAATATAGTCAAGAACCAATTTAAGCTATTCAACCAAGTCATATACTTATTACCATTTGTTAGTCGTACACTTCATATAAATAATAAGAAACGTATATAGGCTCAATTCTTATTAAATTCCTCTTATACATATACTTTTTCACATTATGTATTCATATAACATATAATGATCATACCTCTATATTTCATATACATTTTCATAACAATTTGTCTTGGTCTCTAACTACTTCATATTTGAGTTCTACTCATCAAATCATTTGAACATCATCTTTACACAAATAGTACACTTGAGGTGTACAGTTCTATAATTATGAATAAACACATTTATCAAACATATTCCATGTTTTTATATATTATAGTATCATATTTCTATGTATCAAGTACCATCATTTCCTCGTATTTCAGAAAAATACGTGTAACAATTCATAAACATGCAACTCACTAACTCTTCTTTCCAATCACAATTTAAATTGACAAATCACTTATTGAATCCAATTTCAATGTTCACTAAAATTTATCATATAAATTTGGATGTACGTATCCACCAATAGATTCCATGTACAGATATCATCATCTCAAATTTCCACATACATTTACTTTCCACATTATGAACTCAAATAACATATACAAGATATACCAATATATTTCAAGTACATTTCACAATATTTCATTTCGAAGTCAGATTATTTCATATTAGAACTTTTCTCATTAACTCATTTGGAATACCAATTCATACGGATAATACACTCAAGGTGTACAAATATATAATCACAAATGAACTCATTCATCAACCAAGATTTATGTTCATGTCTCATCAACTCATATTTCCTTATATCACATAATTCCATGTAACACTTACCAAAATTTGTCAAATTAGTGAATGTCTTATAGAATTGGTTTGCACCGGAATACACTAAATTTCACTGATAATCACTGATGTCATAGCATAGCTATGGTCTTTTCACTAGAATGCCATAGCTTAGCTATGGTCTTACATCTTCACTATCATTATGCCATGGTGAAACCGTGGACTTATCCATCAATTCATCACTTTTCACTAGAATGCCATAGCCCAGCTATGGACTTATACGAATATCACTTATCACTTGTAGCCGAAGCTACCACTTATCATTTGTAGCCAAAGTTACCACTATTCACTTGTAGCCAGAGCTACCACTTATCATTTGTAGCCAAAGTTAGCACTATTCACTTGTAGCCAGAGCTACCACTTTTCACTGATCAGGTAGCCGGAGCTACCTCTTTTCACTTGATCAGGTAGCCTAAGCTACCACTTATCACTTATCACATAGGAGCTCACTCTCAAGCTATTCACATTCACGGGTCTGCTCACACAAGCTGTCGGTCATACGTAACTACTCAGTGCTACTCACACAAGCTATTAGGTATCCACAACATATGCTAGATTACCCAGCCACTGGTAGGACTTATAAGACCAGCACCCATTTCACATAGTCACAAATCTTGGGTCTGCTCACACAAGCTGTCGATCATGATGAGCTACACGGTGCTGCTCACACAAGCTATCGAGTATCCATAACACATGCCAGATAACTCAGCCACCGGTAGAATGTACGGACCAGCACCCGGATCACTTATTTCACTTAGTACAATGCCATGAACTTATTTCACTTAGCACAATGTCATGGACTTATTTCACTTAGCACAATGCCATGGTTTAACCATGGTCTTTTACCGTCAATTCATATTTCACCATGCAACGATCGTGATCGATCTTGCTTTTTTACTCAATTTGAACATTTATTGAAATTTTCACAATTTAATTAAATATATGATAATGGTGCTTAATTAACACAAATCAACAACATTTATCAACATATGAACTTACAAATTCAATTTTTATATCATAACGATAATCATAATTTCATAGTAAATATTTGAAATAAAACATTATATCATTTCTAATTTAACATTTATCGATTATAATTGGGCATGTGATCAATTTAAACACAAGTCATTCATATAGTTTTCCTCCTCCACCTCTCCATCCACATCCTTAGTATAAATAACACACTTGTAAGTAACATTATCTATAATTTTCACTATTTACTTAATATGGATATTCAAGTTGTCTATCAGTGTAACAGTCGCTAAATTATTTTTATCTTGAGCTAAAGAAACCCAAATTAAAATCCAATAATTTTCCCTAAAACTAAACTCATATATCTTATTACCATAAAAATTTTAGAATTTCAGGTTGTAACATCCTAAAATTTGGGGTTCTACATTTTGCACTATTTCATGTGTTTGGCTAGCTATGCTTGTCATTTGGGTATGTTCGAGGGTCTTAGGAAGGCTCGGGGTCGAGCTGGGGCCCTTGTGAAATTTTGGTTTTAGGGCACTTTGTGAGGGTGAGCTAGTGGAGGCAGGACTTAAGTATAAAAGTTGGTGTTGTGTTAACAAAGGGAAGCAGAGTGGCCTAGTGGAGTTGGCGTCACAAGAAAAGAAAGGGAAGAAAGGTTTGAGTCCCATCTGCTGCACTATGGAGTTTAATTTTTATGCTCAAGGTGGGAAGAGGTGGCATTCGACTGGGACTCTACCTAGGTGATTATTGAATGAGTCAAAGGTTTTCAAATGGATGTAGGAGAGGAGCTTGGGGAGTTTGAATTGGTCAACCAATTCAAAATGGGGGATGGAGAGTGAGTGATGGAGAAAAATAAGGGATTTGAGAGGGTGGGTGAGATTTGGCCGAATGTTGGAGAGGTGGGAGGTGAATTTCGGCTATAAGGTGTTTATCAAGGGAATTTTGGCATTTAGGGAATTGAGAGAGCAAACTGAACCACTTGAGTGTTGCGCAGCTTTTCACTTTTGGTGCACCGAAAATTCTTTGGTGCATTTTAGTTCTCATTTGCATTTTCTGCATTTACTATTCTCTATACCAAAACTACTCTCTTTTCTCTCCATTTGTTCTTTTCATTTGGGAGTTAGCCGAGCCTATAGAAGTGACCATTTGCATTTTCCTCTCCATCTTTTCCCTTCAAGTTTTCATTTTCTTTTTCTCCTTTTATTCATACCTTAGCCGAATCACTCTCCTTCTACACTTCTTCTATTTCTTTCTTCTCTTTTCTTTTCATCTCTCTCTTGTTCTACTCTTGAGCCGAAACCCTCTTGTGTCAAACTAAACCCGTATCTTTCATCTTTTGTTATTATCCGAACATCAAGAAGCAAGGTGCTAGGATTCCTTTGGTTGCCAAAAGTCCCTTTCCAATCGATTTTGCTTGTTGTAAGGTAACGGGTTCTCTCTTCATATGTTTTTCTCTTCTCTCTTTTAAAGACCGTAGTAGTCATCCTTTTACTCCTTCCTTTTTAGGCAGAATACAAGTACTCTCTCCACCTTGAAAGGTGTTTGTTCTCTCGTAGGAAGCAGGAGCTCTTGTCAATAGTGGCCGAATCTAAGACATCTTGGTAAGTTAGTTTTGGTCGAATATGGGTGAGGGATGGTCATTCTTAATAAGAGTTTTTAGGCCGAAAGGCCATTTATTCTTTATTTTTGGGAGCATCATTTCTAACTCATGAGTTATTTAGGAACTCAATCAAGGGGATAGAACCAAGCTGCGTTGATAATTAAGGTAAGGAGTTTCTCTCTAGTTCTATACGATTAGTCTCACTTGGTTGTGCTCTGCCATAACCAAACCTCTTTGTTAGAAGTCGCTGATTTCACTGTGGTACTTTACTGATCGAACTCTCTTCATGGATGCTAGTGCTAGCCGTTCTAAGGAGGCATCAATAAGGGAGCCTAAAGGGAGTGGACTCACAGTCTCCGCTCTTGAGTTCAAACGGTGTGTAGTTTTAGCAATCCAGGATTTTTCACTGGGTTGTGGTAGAGAGCCGACATCTATTTGGGATAGGCAAATCATTATTATTCCCACTAGTGAGAGTGACGGCGATCAGGAGTGTATAGTCCTTCGCGTAATCAGGTGTGTAAACCACACACCTCCATTTTTCTATTTTGCACTAATATGTGTATTGGCTTAAAGTCGAAATAACTGTAATGGTAATTGAGATACCCAGTGGGTAAGCAGGAGATACTAGGTAAGTAACACTAATGACTATGCCATTCGAATAACTTAGCATGACTATATATGTGTTCTGATTATCTGATGTACATTGAGATATGTATTGCATTCATCACATTATGATAATATGTTGTATGGGATTGGGATATGATATTAATGAAAAGGGACAGTGTATTTCGGTGACTCTATCACACTATTTTAGTGGCTATGCCACATATTTTAGTGACTCTGTCACATTATTTCGGTGGCACTGCCACAATTTCGATGATGAGTAGCATGACTACCATCGATGGTGTGTAGCGGACGAGGGTTGATTGTAGAAATCCCCACCGGTGTGTTTTGGTTGGTCGGGTGGTGTGTAGAGGATGGATTACTAGGCTGGGCTGGGTTACATTGCATTGCATTCATTATCTGCTATGCCATGTTAATAGGGCTAAGGCCTAGTTTGTTTCTGTATGGGCTTCACCCAATTGGATTTCGTTAGGGCTAAGATCCAGTTGGTATTTGAATAGGCTCAGGCCCAGTTTTGTTTGTATGGGGAATTACACATTGAGTTGTCGTAACTCACCCCTCTGCTTAATCTTGTAGGTAAAACCCAGTAGTGAGGATTTGGGGTCGAGGTGGACTCTATGGTGGCCATACATCGTTATTTTAGTAATTTCCTTTTTACTTTGCATTAAATGTTATTTTAATCTGGGATTATGTTCTGTAATAAGGCCACTAGGATTTTAATTTGGTTTTTGTTATTATTCGGTTATTATCTATCATGAAATGATCAAACGGGGTTTTCCTAAAAATTTAAATAACTATTTTCCAAAAACGAACCACAATCTATCAATAAATAAACTCGGGATTTTCTTAAAGCTTCAATAATTGTTTCCAAACATCACACTACAGAAAACCACTGAGTCTAATTTTTGTGATATAAAACAAGTTTCGATAGTTAGTAATATTAACAACATTTTGGAAGAAAACCTTAAAGTCGAATTTGATTTTCAAATGTGAACCAAAACTCGAAAGTTTTAACATGATCTCAAAACTTCTTTAAAACCTTTCCATGTGACATGCCAGATCCGATCGTAACGTCTGGGCCGGGTTTGGGGTGTTACATAGGTTTAGCCAATAAGTACAGTTTATTCTTTAAAGTCACCCCTATTCTGCTATTTAACAGTTCTAACCCTTCTTCACTAAAAATTAATTATCTCCTTGTACGGGATTTGGATGATGTTCCCATTTGTTTCTCTTGAAAATAGACTCACTCAGGATTTAAAAATATAAATTAAGCCCCTAATTATTTTTCTCCATTTTTTTGATGATTTTCCAAATTCAGAACAGGGGAACCCGAAATCATTCTGACCATGTCTCACAGAATTTATTATATCTCATGATTCAAAATTCCATTGCTTACACCATTTCTTCTATAAGAAACTAGACTCAATATGATTTAATTTAATATTTTATTCATCCTATAATTCAATTTCTAAAATTTTTGGTGATTTTTAAAAGTTAGACTACTACTACTGTCCAAAACTGTTTTAGTGCAAAATGTTGATTTTCATTTTGCCCCAAATTTCACAGTTCATACAATTCAGTCCTTGCTCAAATAACCCCTCAATTGAGATAATTTTTCTCAACTAATACTTTATTCTATAATTTTAAACTACTTCATAACCCTTGGAAATCAAAACTTTAGCACTAGACCTTAATTCCAAACTCTTTCACTATTAGGTCCTAAAGTCAATTTCCATCAATTTTACTTGATAAAATCATCATATATAAAAATTAAAGCTTCAATTCTATGTTTATTCATCATATGATTCTAGAAATCATCCATAGAAACTTTAAAAATTAGCCATAGAATCAAAAACTAATGACATAGTAAGTTGGACCCAATTGTAAAAGTCCAAAAACTTAGAAATTTCAAAGAGAAAGCAAGAATTAAACTTACATGAAGCTAGAGTATGAAAACCAGATTGAACCCTCTTCCTTGGCTATTTTTCAGCTGATGAACATGAAGAAAAATGATGAGAATTCTAGATATTCCAATTTGGTCCCATTTTTATTTAACTAATTTTGGCAATTTTTCAATTTTGCCCTTATTTCACCCATTTCTTGATTTTTCTTAGCTATTGCCATCCAAAATATCTCCTTTGGTCTTATTTGCACTTTAGGTCCTTCCTCATTTGACAATTGAGCTATTTAACCCTTCTAGCAACTTTTACATCTTTTTTTCAATTTAGTCCTTTTTATTTAATTAACCACTCGAACGTCAAAATTTTCTAACCAAATTTTTATACTACCTTATTGACACCCCGTAAATATTCATAAAAATATTTATGGCTTGGTTTATAACAAAGAGAACTCGATACCTTTTTTTCTCAATTTCTTGACCAAATAAATCTTTATAAAACATAATTTACTATTTCAAAAATCTTTTAAAAGCTACATTTAGCTCGTAAATATTAAATAATATAATCTATGAATTTATTTGTCAGGTTTGGTGGTCTCGAACCACTATTTCTGACATCGCTAAAATTTGGGCTATTACAGAAGTGTATGATGTGCTGCATGAATATGATGATGTGTGGTAAGCATGCCTAGGATATTATGTGTTAGGAAGTATGATTTTGTTAAGATTATGAGTGAAATCTAAGCATATGCATATGTTATGTTATTAGAATAATGCATCACCAAGTATGGTTGATATAAGGGAGTTCGGGCGAAGTGTTAGGAAAGTATGTGATACATTGAAGGACCCCGTAGTGGTGCTTTGATGACTTCCGTTGGGACAGTGAACAAGAAGGCTAATATGGTGAGCATATATTCCATTGAGACCATAAATACGAGGTTCGCTGAGACAGTAAACATGAGAAAAGGCGAATGAGCCTTGTAACACCCCAAACCCAGCATAGAAGTTTAGGCCCGAATCCAGAATGTCACATTAAAGGCACACTTCAAAATGATTTTCAATTTAACAATTTAAGGCCAAAAAGCCCAAAACCCTTGTATCTTGTTAAGTTAAGAGGAAAAACCCAAATTTTAAGAAAACGATCATATGTTGAGTTATTTCAAAAACCATGCTAACTTTAGAAATTTTATGAAATTTATTAAGTGGATAGTTGAAAAATAATAATAAACTCGAAATCTAAAGTCAATTAGGAGTTACATGGCCTTATTACAATCCAATGAAAAAAAACAAAGTATTTAAAAACATATCCATTTAAACAAATTAAAACATTTGATCAGCTTGTAGTGTGGCCATCTCCGAGTCCTCTCCTGCGTCGAGCCGTCTATTCAGGATTACCTAAAACAATAAATTAAAGGGTGTGAGTTTCAAAACTCAGTGTGTACAACCCTTGGCAATCAAATCACATACAAATATTCACATTGGGCCTAAGCCTTATAAAAAATCGGTGGTCTTGGCGCCTTAACCCACAATGACCTCATATCATAACACATTGTATCATATACAAACATGATATAAACCCATCCCAATAATCCATCTACTATACACACCATTTCCCTTCCAACCATTACACACCTGTGGGGATTTCTAAATCAACCCACCCATCCTCTACACACCAAAGGTAGCCCAGTTGCGGTACTACCTAACATTGCACCAAAGCTGCTAATCATTTAATGGGCTTAAAGCCTCCGGTGGATCCATGGCCATATGATTATGCGATCCTAAAATCATTATTCATGCCATATCATTATTCATGCTCACATATCAACCATTGTCATTCTGGGCCCACAAGTTTGGCAGGCCCATTTAGCCACTTTCGACTTTGCGGTATTGTCGATATCGTGTGTGTAGTGTTTGTACACACTTGGTAACCTCACGTGCTGCAAACCCCTTAGTCATGAACATACAATCGACATTACTAGCGATTAACCAAAGCTTTAACATATACTTATCAAAAATCGAAACCTCACCGTACCCTTACCGTGTGCCTCACGTTCTAGTAGCCCTTCCTTTGATACTATTTGCGATTATCCTCTAAATCTGCATCCAAACACCTATGTCATCAAAACCAAGTAACCCATATTGTTCATAAGTCACCCCTATGAACCACATTAGATTCGACCATTTATAAAACCATGACTGGTGTCGATAACACTTACCACCTTGTTAGTAATCCTTACCTACCACGTTTACGATTGTTGAGCCTTACCCTTATGAATACATGTTAACGATAAGGATTGGGTTAGATAGCCCTTCAGCTTATAAAAAACACACTAAAAATTCAACTAAGCACTTACTAAAATTCTCCTTTGATCCTACGGCTTAAGTCTTGCTTTTGAGACTAGTAAGGTGACAGAGGCAATTTGGCAACACTAGGGAGAATAAGAAAAGAGGTGATTCAGCTAGAACCAAGTGGTGAACCAAAAGGGAAATTTGAGAAGGGAGAGTATGAAGGATTCGACTTCTGAACACTTAGAGAGAAAAAGGGTGTTTGGGCATCTCACAAATGAAGAAATTCAGCCAGAGGGAACACAAAACTTCGGCATTACTCTAGGAACTTAATCCGGCACCCATATATATAGCCCTTAGCTAAAACTTTCCTTCCCTCAGAGCCCAAATCGGCACCACTATATCCACCTCCCAATCCCTATATTTTCTCCTTTATCTTCACCTTAAATTTCTCTCCTGATCACTCCCTTCCAGAGTCCCTTCCAACACCAACTCTTTTTGTCTAGGCACAAAAAATAAAACTACTTAATTCTCCCCTCTTAGGCCTCGAACCTTGGACCTCCTTAATTGCCAAACACGCCACCTCATAGCTCCTAAATGATGCTACTTTCCACTTGACCACAAGCCCATTTGCATCCTCTCTTCTCTTAATCTGCTTATGAGGCCTCATGCCTAAGACTAGGGTCCACTAAGCAAGAAAAATAAATTTTTCCCCATGGCCTCCCCTATGTCTAAGGATTCAAATAATCCCGATACTACCTTAATATTATTATACTAAGTGCTACACATACATATTAACTTCTATGCACAGAAATTAGGGTTTCGAGATTTTTAGGACATTACAAGCCTCATTTCTCTACTAAAGTTTTTACATGTCCCGAGGGTGCTGATGGGCAAGCCTCAGGCTATGCTGAGTTTAGGAAAATCCATATTGCTAAACATGATAGTTGGTATAGTGCCTTGGGGGTAAACCAAACCAAGAATTTTTGGTGAATTATCTGAAGAGCCTTTGTGGCAAATTATCTAAAAAGCCTTTGTGGTGTATTACTTAAAAAGAATGTAAAGTGAATTTTATAATGACTAAGTGATGATTTGTTAGTCCGCCCATGTAGCAAGATCTGTGTATGCTCTCAAGCATTTTCAAAAAGAATTCTCGGCAACACACCCGACTTTTAAACATGTCATTCGCAATCCACCAGGAAAAAAATGTTTGGTGTATCTAGAATTACAGGTGGTGTAAGTGTTTTCCAAATCTAAGAATTCTCATGTTAGGTTTTGAAGTCATCTAAAATTATATTTAATTACCTAAGACATTGGATTCATCAGAATAAGTTCATTTTCTAGATCGATTTGAAGATACGATGCGACTGGCAGTTGCTAGAAATAGTATAAGAATTGACCGAGAGTATCATTCTTATGCATATCAAAATGATAATTCTATTAAATTTATATCTTCAAAATGACTGTGAAATAGGATCTGCTATAAGGTGTGAAATCTTTAATTTGCCAATCGAGTGGAACGTATACAAGGTGGTTGAGTTAGAGGTTGGTGTATAGTTATCCGCCGAGAATCAGAATTGTATCCTCCAAAATTTGAAAAGAAGTATAAAATTCTTAAGTCGAGGAATTCAATGTCGTTATTTATAGCTAAACTACTCAAGACTCATTAATTTCCATTGAACTTATGGGTGTTTATTTATAAAGTACGTTCTTTGGTTGAATTAGTTTGCTAGAGGGGACCCAGCCAGGAATGTGCTAATGTGGTTCAACATAGTACGATGTTATGCATATAGAGGGACATTTTTAAGAATATGTTTTCAAATGGAGAATAGTATTACATGCCACAAATATGTTTGTTTTATCAAAAACTTACATTGTAATGCTTTATACTATTTTTAAGATTCTATTATAAATTATAAACGTTTCGTTCAACCCTTTTGACTTAGAACGAATTTTAAATAAATAAGAAGTGCATCCAGTATGGTTTTCATCAATTGTAAGATCTTGTCATGTATGTAAGTAATGTGACATCCTATATTCGGATCCGGTAGATTGGGTCGGGTAGAGGGTGTTACAGACCAAACCAACCATCGCCTAATCACTGTCACATAGTAGAAGTTTTACGTGTATATAAAGTGACACCCGTAGAGGCCTTGCCTTGGGGTTAATGTAAACATAAGAATTGTAAAACCATATTCAAACAGTGAAGTTGTACCCAGAAACTAAGGCCATAGAATAGCATTATGGATTTTATTTAGTATTTGATGTTAGTGGTACTTAGGCCTATGTGTTAAAGTGGTATTTATATGTAATTGGTTTTATTATGGATGTATAATAAAATTTAACGAGTTCTTGTAGCATCCAGTACCAAGACCCAATAATTGGGTCGGGTATGAGGTGTTACAATTTAGTGGTATTAGAGCTTCGATTTAGCCAATCCTTTCATCGTGTGAAGTTTGAAGACAACCCTTATATACATAATACAGTGGCGATGACTTGTCCTTCAATATTTATAGTAAATAGTGATTATAACAAAAATAAGTGTGATATTTGTAGATCATGGAAAAATTATTGATCAATAAAGTATATAAAAATAGGTAGGAATGTGAGAATTTTCATTAATATAGAGAAATGCATACAGAGAAAAGAATGAGTTAGACATCATCCTATCAGACAGAACCTCCTCCTCTTCTTCATCAGCTTCCTCTATGGGAATAGGATTGATAGGCTTAGGCTCGAGTGAGAGGTAGAAATTGTCAGAATCTTTCCACTTCTTCTAAAACTATTCCCACTCGGCTCGAAAAGATTCATGGCATTGAAGCGTAGGCTTTGGTTGATGAACTGGTGAAGACATCTAAAGTTCACATGACTCACATCAAAAGGGTCCACAACAACTTGGGCATGGAGGATGTAATTGGGCTTCAGCTTGGGAAGATAATCCATGATTCTCGCCTCAATCTCTATCTTGTATTGTTCCAGGGCTTCGATGTTTTCCTTTTTAACCTTTTTTAGATTCGCCAAGTGTTGCTCCTCCTAGGCATTGATTTATTCCTCCAACTAGCAATTCTACCTTCAAACTCTATCTTTAGAGAGTTGTACTTAGACTCCTAATCGGAGGCAGATTCCACAGATTTATTTGCTTGAAGGGTTGTGGCCTTTTGCATTTGCCAGAACTTAACTAACTCTTGATCGTTATAAGCCAAGACCGACTCCAATTGGGCTTGTCCAACTTTAACCTCGGCGCATCGCTCATAAAGAACCCAACCAACCAAACCACCTTCCTCTATCCAGATATGGTGGGAGTCCATCAAATCCTAGTGAGTGGGTTTGCAAGCTTTTGTAAAAAAAGAAAGCACATTCCTTCAGTGCTTATGGTATGTTGTTAAGGAGAGCTCAATTACAATACTATAGTGGAATGACTTCATGACTAAATGAGTTAATTATTAATTGGCGAAAAACTGGAACTTAATTATAAATCATTTAAGCCTCAACTACAATGTCCAATTGATCCCTCCACTAGCTCATTGAAACCAGAATTGAATTGTGTATTTGAATAGAAATGAATGAAATGAATAGGAAAAGAGAAATGGAAACCATTCAAGAATGATTATGATTTTCTATGAAATGGAGAAATGAAATCATTCAGAAATGAATCTAGGTTTCTAAAAATGGAAATGATCTAGTTGCAAATCCTATATGGATTACTTCAAAAAAGTTTAGAAGAATGAATTTATGTTTTTGGACTCTTTTGAAGCTCGAAAATGAAAATAAACCATTCGGTCATAATGAACATGTTGATATGTGAAATGTTAAACATATTTTTTTAAAATTTTACCAGGGGTAAAATAGTTAACTTTTTTTGGGGTTAAAATAAGGATGAAAAAATTATTTTATATATAAATATTAAATTTTATCTTGGAAAATAGAAAAACTAAATCGGGTTAGATCACATTACAAAATACTAGGCCAAAAAGACTCATAAAATACTGGTAATTGGACCCAATGTGAGAAAGGTCCAAAAACCCCTCATGGACATGAAGGAGGCGACAACCTTAGTAGGAACTCTAGGGTGTGTTATCCACCCTAATCGTATTCTAAGTAGGATGTTGTTATTCTATTTGAAATAAACCACTACAACACAACAAGGGTTCTACCTTCCCTTCCTATAAATGGATGGCATCGGTAGAGCTATTAACACAACTTTGAGAGATTGTTATTCTGTTGAAAAATAGAGAAAATTTATTCTCAACTATTACATATATTTTTTTGGAATACAATTCTACTGATTTCTATTAAGAAGAGAGAATTTTTGTTTTCACCCCAAAAGGAGAGAAAACTTTTTATAGTTCTATGTTTCAATTCAATTGGTTCAAGACCACACTCGAAATAATTTGTGGTACGAGAATAGTAGAGAATATAATTTGGTTAAAATTTGGGAATAACAAACATTAGCTAAGCTAAAACACATGTACAAATTCAGTTAAGGTTTACTGCTATAAATATCACAAAACAGGTTGATTTTCAAAATTTTAATTTTTTGTCGTGCAAGAAAACCGTTTTCAAATTGGGATTTTTCCAACAATTCCTTAGTCATGTTTACATATTTTTTCTCTTCAAAATCTTATTCTTCTTCTTTAGTCATTTGGAAGAAGAAGAGGTTGTAATCGTAGGAGACTCTACATGTTGGAGTAGTCATAGGCATTAATGTCTAGGAAGGAAAAATAATCAAGGGAGAGCTGCCAGGTCTGAGGAGACACTAGCATTCGGGAAAGCTATAGAGATAAGGATAAGGGAACAAGGTGAGTTTCTGCAACCTACTTCTAGGTTATATATGATGATATGTTGCTTGCATGAACTAGAGAAAGTATGAGCAATCTGTGCGCAATGTGCATGAATAATGTTGTTGAGTCAAGTTGAGTTGATTAATATTGCTTTAAGATAGATGATTTTGATACATGCATGGTATAATAACTGGGGGAAAAACCTCTATGGGATAGATGGAGTTAGGATAGGAAAGGGGAGAGTGAACCTATTAGATACCGCCTGGGTAAAGATCCAAGCCTTGCAGAGGGAACATTACGGTGTTCGAACATCAAGTTTAGGTGGAGTAAAAGAGGTAATAGGATGAGGATTCAGGAAATAAAATTATGGAACGGTATTTACTGTAACGGCGATATCGACTAGTCCTTCAAGGTGACATTATAACGACAATGGATGGCGTAAGACCATAGATGAAAGAGGCTATGGCAGTCTGGTATGAAGTACGTAGCTTAAGACTATAGATGAAAAATGCCATGATAGCAGGGTATAAGGTATAAGGTATATGGTGTAAGACCATAGATGAAAGATGATATGGAAGCCAGGTATGATGAGTAAGACAACAGATGAAAGACTCCATGGCATCATAAGATGGTACGCCAAGATGATGGATCGGTGAAAGACCATTGATGGAAGAATCCATGGCATCCGCAAGGAATGTCTACTGGGCCAATAAACATAGAACATATAGTCTATTGGGATAGTAAACACGGGATGGTCTACTAGGCCAAAGCAATACATGGTAAGTAGGGTGTAAGACCTTAACTCGACTAAAAAAACCAAATGATTCCACCAGGATGCTGGTGTCGATAGTCTATCAGGACATTAAACATGAGGGTTATATTAAGTTAGACCATCGTGGTATGGCGTTAAGACATTTTGAAAAGTCTGTCGAAATGGTATGTGGACAGGTTTGACAAAATATATGACGAGGGACCCTAATGAGGAAGTTCACCACATAGGAGGTGCGCTATGGACTATGATCAAAAGAAGAACATGAATGACATGATAAATTGTAGGTATGCATAAGCGAGGTGAGCCCAAGTGGCAGGGTTCCCCAGATTAATAAAGGGATTCATTAAGGGTGATGTAAAAATGGGGCTAACTATATGAAAATCAAGTTTATGGGCCTAACATCATGAGTCTTAGGTTGATAGAAGGACCACAGATAATTCCATAGGGAGAAGAGGTGGAAAATGGTTAGTTGTTTGGAATAGATCGTCAACATAATATGAGAATTCCAAGTAGCAACGGGTGATTAAATGGAACCCAAACAGTAGGGATCTGCTGGTGAAGGTTTGCCAGGGTGGGTAAGTCTGCTGAAAATCTCCCGGATAACAGTTCTCCAAGAATAGTGGAGAATGAGTAAAAAGGTGAGGTACGGATAAGGCAGAGTTAGGTTTTCCCTATCAGACGATCAATATCATGAAGGAACACACTTGTATCTCATTTTGAGATTGTGTTAGGATAGCAAGAAGCTATAAGGGAAATGGAGAGACAGCAACAACTCTAGTAAAATCATTGTCATATCAAGAGGAGACAGGGATTCAAATTCTCTACCCAAAACTTATTTCTTATAGTTCTATTGCAAGTTGGTTATATTATATGTTTAGCATATTCTTACTAAGATCATTAGAACTTATAGATTTCACTGCTTCATTGTAGGACAAAGTGTGACAAGAGACTTGTGTGGAGGGACCAAGTCAGCCATTGTCTGATCATTGTCGCATAGTAGAAGTTGTACGTGTATATAGAGTGGCACCCACGGAGGCTTCACCTTGGGGTTAAGTCAAACATAATAATTATAGAATCATATTAAAATAGTGAAGTTGTACCCAAAAACTAAGGCCATAGGAAATCATTATGGATTTTCTTTAGTATTTGATGTTAATGGTAATTAGGCTTATGTGTTAAAGTGGTTTTTATGTGTAATTAGTTTTATTATAGATGTATAATAAAATTTATCAGGTTTTTGTAGCATCTAGTACCCGGACACACCGATCGAGTTGGGTATGGGTGTTACAAAACCATATTCATTTCCAAATATTTTCATTTCTCCATTTTCATTATTCCTATATATTTCTATTCATTTGTTTCAAAATACAATTCATTTCTGGTTCTAATGAGCTAACGGAGGGATCGATTAGACATATACGGTTAGGGCTCAAAAGATTTATGATTCAGTTCTAGTTTTTTGCCAATTAGTTATAAACTCATTTAGTCATGAAGTCATTCAATTATAATATTTTGACTGAGCTCTCCCCAACATCATACTATTACAAAAGAAACTCGATCAGTACTCATCCAATTACCTTTTCATAAGTGTGTTACCCTCATAGGATACCCTTAATCTTTAGGGTAATATATGTTCTCCCTATATGCTCCTATTTTATCTCATGGTAACCAGTCCATCTTCCTTCATGAAAAGTCAATTACTATCAAATAGTAATCAAGTCATTCATCATAAAGACGAACAACCTGTGGCCACGTTTACTTTTCATCAACCATGTAATGCCAATGAGAGGATATAATTTACCCATGCTTTAGGCTATGAATTCCACTATTGTGAATGACGTTACATATTGTAGAAGTTGTATACCCAACGCACCAACTTTTGGTTCCTTATCTATTTGCACTCAAGCTTGTACTTACATCAAAGTATATGAGCCACATATACATAGTCTGTTATCCACTCAAGATTTGGTTATGCCATATTATGAATGTCACAAATGAATAATCCATAAAGGGTTTTAGGATATATTCTTCTTGGCTCCAGTATGATGTATTTTCAGTTTAATCAGCCACATTTATGTCTCTACTTTTTAGAAGTCATTTGTAACATCCGTGATTTAGGGGTTCTGTATTTATTCTTTTTTAGTTATATTTATCTGGTAGTGTGCTCTATATGCTGCTTGTATATGTTTGGGGGATTCGGGAAATCTTGAGGCTAAGTTTGGACCTTAGGTAAATTTTTGGTTTAAGAGCCTTAGGGGAGAGCTAGGGGAGGATAGGCCTTAAAGGTTTTTATGTGGAGTGTAAGACACAAAAAAAGAAGTGGTGAAGTGGCTAGGGTAACGCCTAGGAGCAAGGAGGGAGTGTGGCGTCACAAAGGGGTGTCAAGGGGGAGAGAGGTTCGAATCACGCCAGATGCAAGGGAGCCTTGTTTTATTTTTGCATTTTTGTGTCAGGGAGAGGGAAGTGCTGGACGGCAAGCAAACTATGGGGGAGACTTGGTCAAGATATTCGAATGAGTGGTGGAGAGTAAGGTGGGGGGTTGAATCATTCAAACTTGTTTGAATGGAAGGAAGAGAGGAAGAGTATGAGGAAAAGAATGGATTTGGAGGAGTTGGCCAAATATGGGGCTTTGAGGCTGGCATTTTTGGTTTGGTGGTAGTGGGATATGTGGGTGCGAAAATTCCTTAGAGTGGGTTCCCTTTTTGGTTTTGAGGTGTAGCTCTTGATTCCCTTTTCTTTCTTCTCAAGTTTTATCGCAAGTGTCAGCAAGGGAATTTCATTTTCTGACTTTTCTTTTCTTAAGTCTAAAGCCGAAAGGGGTAAGTGACCAATTGTACATCTTTTCCCCTTTTTTACAATCCTTTCTTCTCTTCTCATTTCACTCTCTCAAAGCTGAAACACACACTCTATTGTCACATAGTCGAAACCCCATAAACTCCCCAACTCTCTTTCTTTTCTTTTCATTTGTTAGAAGCCGAATAACCCTTTCTACTTCTTTGAATCTTGGCTGAATCTTCCTCTCATAATTCCTTTCTCTTTACGTTTATAATCTTTTCTTCTTCCATTTCATTTTGTTCTTCAAGATTGATTACTAGGCCGAATCTGTCAAAATCTGTTCCAATCAGATTTAATAGTTGGTAAGGGTTCTCTTCTGTTCGGTTTGCTTCTTTGCTTTTGGTTGCCGAAAGTTACATGCCTAACTTTGTTTAGGTGTGGCCAAATCTGTTCAAGGTATTAACTCTGTGACCATTGTTGGAAGCCGGCGTTGGGGGTATCTAAGAGCTTTCGGGTTTTGAATGATCAAGGTAAGGGGTGTACTTTTGGTTCGGCCAAAGGCCACATCTTTCTACCTTATACAGTTTAGCCGATTCTCACTAGACTGATGTAGGGGGGTTTTCGACAAAGGTTGAGGAGGAGCCTTCGGGATTCGAATCTATTTCGGTAAGAGTATTCAATTAAGAGTAGGTTTGGTCTCGTTTAGATTTGAATTAACATTTAATCGAGTCTTTTGATTAAGTGCTATTCAATGGATGCAAGTACCAGTCAAGGAGAGAAAGGGGTTGTCCCTACCCCTAAGTTCAAGAAATGTTCGATTTTTGTGGGTCGAGATTGGCCACCGGGGTGTAGGCCAGCATCGGAAAGAGACAAGCAGATCGCTGTAGTCTCTTCGAGTGAGGCCGTTAGTGAAATCGAGAGTCTAGTGCTTCGGGTTATCAGGTGTGTGGTTAATTCACTGTTTCCTTGTTAGTCAATTAATTATATGTGTTGTGTGTGTGATAGCTGGTACAGTGGTTGTGGTGGAATTGTTACCCTCAATTGGGTATTTCGGTAACCAGGTTAGTACCCTATTTAAGGTGTAGTTGTGGTTGACTACTGTGGATACTTGTAAGCATGTCGTATGCCTACCTAATATGTTCATACATTATTCTGCCATATTATTATAATATGTTGCATATGCATGGGGTCGAGAAATATATATATTGAATGAAGGACAGGGTGTACATTTATGTACGTGGTTTAGTGATGGCCTCGAGCCTCACTGTGGATCGATGATTGGCTATATGCCATATCGTGATTTGATGTCGACTATTTGCCACATCGTGGGTTGATGTTAGCTTTATGCTTCATCGTGGATTGATGATGACCCTGAGTCACATCGTGGATATCGAGATTTGGTCACATAGTGATCGGTGGCTAGGCCACGTTATATTTGGTCACATGGTGATCGGTGGCTAGGCCACGTTATATTAACTTTGAGCAGTATGACTGCCAAAGAGGTGTGTAGCGGATGGAGGGTCAATTTAGTAATCCCCTAATGTGTGGTGGCAAGATACGGGGGTGTGTAGTGGATGGATATTAGGATGGGATGGGTAACATTTTGCATCATCATCATGTGTGGTATGTGGATTGTGTGGTTTTGGGCCAGGGCCATCTGTGAAAACATGTGGAATAATTGCACACTGAGTCTGTTCAACTCACCCTATTTTTCTAAAAACAATGTAGGTAGTACGTGACACTTGGATCGGGATGGAGTTGATTCAAGGTGGCCATGTAGAAGTTATTTTATTTGTTTTTGCACTTTAGATTCTTAATTACTTTTGGGTTAATTTTTTTCTTTATTGTAATAAGGCCATTTTAAATATTTGGGGATTTTTACTGTGAACTGGGTTAGATAGACTACCGGTTAATAACTTGGAAGCAATTTACAACTTAAAGACTTAAATTAAAGTTTTAAACCCGGATACTCTTAACAACTCGATTTTTCTGGAAATTTCCAAATGTACAATGTTTTAAATTACACACGACCTTCAAAGTTTTCATTCTCCTCGACAACCTACTTTCATAACGACGAGCATGTGGTAAACCAAGTTATCTCCTATAAATTAGGGAAAATATTTTAAACTCAAAACGTGTTTTCACCCTTAAATCAAATTCTTTTCAAACGTTTTTCCTAGTAATATTCTGAATTCGACCGTAGTGTTTTGGGTCGAGTTTGGGATGTTACAGTTTGGTATCAGAGCCAGGTTCAAAACTCGACTTTGAGGGTTTTGGGCTCAAAACATTTTCCAAAGATGGGTTTTACTGAAACATGTATTTTTACAAGCCATTCAGGTTTATTCTGGCATGGCACCTGCGTCTCTGGCCCGATGTCCACTAGGTAAGTACTTCAAACCATTGCGTGATTTGTATGTAGAAATGTTGGGTGATGTGGAATCGTAGATTAGTAAGTTAGGAACTATTGAACCTCAGGATTAGCTTACTCCAACACTAAACTTCATAAGACTTAACTTATTTCACCAAACCCGGGAATAAGTTGTAGAGTTCAGGTGTGGTAACAAGCATGCATATGTCTAGGCATGGATTCCGAATGAGCTTGGTATTTAAGAAGTCCTAGCGACTCACCTCCTCTTTTTTAGAATCCTATCTGGTGCGCAGTGATTGTTCACCTTAACCATGACTACTTGTTAATGGGTCAAACCTATAATTAAAACCCGAAAAGGACTGAATACCCAATTTTGTAAAACTATCAAATTACCCCTGATTTTAAAAATAAAATAATAATACCGTACTACCCTCGATTTATTACCAAGATACCTCTATTTTCCAAAATTACCAAGATACCTTTTATATTTTGAAAATCACGAAAAATACCCCTATAGGATAAATTACGAAAATACCTCTGGGTTGGGAACGGACGAAAATGCTCAAGGAGGTGAACGTGTGTAGTGGATAGTGTTGATGAATGGATGTGATTCTTTGAGTTAGGGTGGAAGACTTGAGACAAAAACTTTGAGTGACCGAAAGAACTACTATTAAATGTATTTACATAAAATTGCTAGTGGGTAATTAGTGGAACAATAAGTTAATGCATAAAATTTCTTAAACAGATTAAAATGCAGTGATAGGCATGAGTTCTAGGGGACAAGGTCGTAATACGCGTGGACGTGGTAGGGGCAGAATGTCTGTATCGGAACCAGTTGGGTCCGGTCATGGATCGGGGAATGAAATGACACCGCCTGCGGTAGAAGCTGAGTTTCAAGATCAGACAGTTGGTGGATGAGGATCTGAGTGCTCGATTTCAGTAAGTTCAGAGTGGGGAGTTAGGGGACTATAGTGTGAACAGTGATGGAGTTTTGTGTTTCTGTGGTAGGGTGTGTATGTCAAGGATGTGGAATTGAGGTAGAAGATTCTGCGGGATTCGCATAGTAGCCCTTACGCTATGCATCCTGGAGGAAGTAAGTTGTATAAGGATCTACGGGAACAGTTTTGGTGGCTCAGATTGAAGCGAGAAGTTATAGAATTTGTGGGAAAGTGCTTGACGTGTCAACGGGTCAAAGCTGAACACCAAGTACCTTCGAGGTTGCTGCAACCGGTGAAGATTCCACAATGGAAGTGGGAGATAATCACAATGGATTTTGTTAGTGGACTATGCCTACTCAGATGGACTCGGTGTGGGTGATTGTGGATTGGTTGACAAAGTCCATGTATTTCATACCTGTTCGAGTTGATTACTCTCTGCAGAGATTAGCGAAGCTGTATGTAGCAGAAATTATGAGACTGCATTGAGTGTCGGTGTCGATCATATCGGATAGGGATCCTAGATTTACGTTGAGGTTTTGGAGGGTGTTGCATCAGGCTTTGGGAACCAGGTTGGACTTTAGCACAGCATTTCATCCACGCATGCATGGCCACCTAAAAGGGTAATTCGGTGTTAGAGGATATGTTGAGGGTTGCGTTATCGACTTGTGGGTAGTGGAGGAATTCTTGCCTTTGGCGGAGTTTGCATACAACAATAGTTATCAAGCTAGTATTCGAATGGCGCCGTATGAAGCACTGTATAGGCGAAACTGTTGGACTCCTACATGTTGGACAGAATTAGGTGAACGTCATGTTTTGGGTCCAGAGATAGTGGCAGAATCAGAGGAAAAGGTTAAGGTAATCCAAGCACGATTGAAAGAGGCATCTGACAGACAGAAGTCGTATGTGGATCTCAAGCCAAAAGAGATAGAATTTGCCGTAGGTGAGCGTGTATTCCTGAAAGTTTCACCGTGGAAGAAGGTGATGAGGTTTGGATGCAAGGGTAAACTGAGTCCTAGGTTTATAGGACCTTATCGGGTTTTGAAGCGAGTTGGACCGGTGGCTTATCAGTTAGAATTGCCTTTGGAATTGAAACAGATGCATGATATGTTCCACGTGTCAATGCTACATCATTATCGATCGGATCCATCTCACGTAGTGTCAGTGGAGGAAGTTGAGTTGAGACCAGATTTTTCCTATGAAGAAGAATCGATTCAGATTCTGGAGTGAGATGTGAAGGTACTTCGAAAGAAATCAGTTCCTCTAGTCAAAGTATTATAGCGTAACCATGGTTCAGAATAAGCTTCGTGGGAGCCGGAAGAAGCGATGCGATATTAATACCCTCACTTATTTTGATCATGTAATTTCGAGGCCAAAATTATTTTTAAGGGGGTAGAAATGTAACATCCGGGATTTAGGGGTTATGCATTTATTCTTTTTTAGTCATATTTATGTGGTAGTATGCTCTATATGCTACTTGTATGTGTTTAGGGGCTTCGGGAAATCTTGAGGCTAAGTTTGGACCTTAGGTAAATTTTTGGTTTAAGAGTCTTAGGGGAGAGCTAGGGGAGGATAGGTCTTAAGGGTTTTTTATGTGGAGTGTAAGACACAAGAGCTATGGTAACGCCTAGGAGCAAGGAGGGAGTGTGGCGTCACAAAGGGGTGTCAAGGGGAAGAGAGGTTCAAATCACGCCAGCTACAAGGGAGCCTTGTTTTATTTTTGCATTTTTGCATCAGGGAGAGGGAAGTGCTGCACTGTAAGTAAACTCTGGGGGAGACTTGGTCATGACATTCGAATGAGTGGTAGAGAGTAAGGTGGGGGGGTTGAATCAGTCAAACTTATTTGAATGGAAGGAGAAGAGGAAGAGTAGGAGGAAAAGAAGGGATTTGGAGGAGTTGGCCAAACATGGGGCTTTGACGGTGGCATTTTTGGTTTGGTGGTAGTGGGATATGTGGGTGCCGAAATTCCTTAGAGTGGGTTCCCTTTTTGGTTTTGAGGTGTAGCTCTTGATTCCCTTTTCTTTCTTCTCTAGTTTTGCCGTAAGTGTCAGCAAGGGAATTTCATTTTCTGACTTTTCTTTTCTTAAGTCTAAAGCCGAAAGGGGTAAGTGACCAATTGTACATCTTTTCTCCTCTTTTACAATTCTTTCTTCTCTTCTCATTTCACTCTCTCAAAGCTGAAACACACACTCCATTGTCATATAGCCAAAACACCATAAACTCCCCCAACTATCTCTCTTTTCTTTTCATTTATTAGAAGCTGAATAACCCTTTCTACTTCTTTGAATCTTGGCCGAATCTTCTTCTGATAATTCCTTTCTCTTTGCGTTTATATTCTTTTCTTCTTCCATTTTGTTTCGTTCTTCAAGATTGATCACTAGGCTGAATCTGTCAGTATCTGTTCCAATCGGATTTAATAGTTGGTAAGGGTTCTCTTCTGTTCAATTTGCTTCTTTTCTTTTGGTTGCCAAAAGTTAGATGCCTAACTTTGTTTAGGTGTGGCCGAATCTGTTCAAGGTATTGACTCTGTGACCATTGTTGGAAGCCGCGTTGGGGGTATCTAAGAGCTTTCGGGTTTTGACCAATCAAGGTAAGGAGGTGTACTTCTGGTTTTGCCAAAGGCAACATCTTTCTACCTTATGCAGTTTAGCCGATTCAAACTAGACTGATGTAGGGGGTTTTTGATAAAGGTTGAGGAGGAGCCTTCAAGATTCGGATCTATTTCGCTAAGAGTATTCGATTAAGAGTAGGTTTGGTCTCATTTAGATTTGATTTAACATTTAACTGGGTCTTTTGATTAAGTGCTATTCAATGGATGCAAGTACCAGTCAAAGAGAGAAAGGGGTTGTCCCTACCCCTAAGTTCAAGAAACGTTTGGTTTTTACGGTTCAGGATTGGCCATCGGGGTGTGGGCCAGCGTCGAAAAGAGACAAGCAGATCGCTGTAGTCTCTTCGAGTGAGGACGTTAGGGAAATCGAGAGTCTAGTGCTTCGGGTTATTAGGTATGTGGTTAATTCGCTGTTTCCTTGTTAATCAATTAATTATATGTGTTATGTGTGTGATAGCTGGTACAGTGGTTGTGGTGGAATTTTTACCCTCAATTGGGTATTTCGGTAACCAGGTTAGTACCCTAATTAAGGTGTAGTTGTGGCTGACTACTGTGGATACTTGTAAGCATGTCGTATGCCTACCTAATATGTTCATGCATTATTCTACCATATCATTATAATATGTTGCATATGCATGGGGTTGGGATATATATATTGAATGAAGGATAGAGTGTACATTTATGTACGTGGTTTAGTGATGGCCTCGAGCCTCACTGTGGATTGATGATTGGCTATGTGCCATATCGTGATTTGATGTCGGCTATGTGCCACATCGTGGTTTGATGTTAGCTTTGTGCTTTATCGTGGATTGATGATGACCCTGAGTCACATCGTGGATATCGAGATTTGGTCACATAGTGATCGGTGGCTAGGCCACGTTATATTTGGTCACATGGTGGTCGGTGGCTAGGCCATGTTATATTAACTTTGAGCAGTATGACTGCCAAAGAGGTGTGTAGCGGATGGAGGGTCGATTTAGTAATCCCTTGGTGCGTGGTGGCAGGATACGAGGTGTGTAGCGGATGGATATTAGGCTGGGATGGGTAACATTTTGCATCATCATCATGTGTGGTATGTGGATTGTGTGGTTTTGGGCCAGGGCCATCTGTGGAAACATGTGGAATAATTGTACACTGAGTCTGTTCAACTCACCCTATTTTTCTAAAAACAATGCAGGTAGTACGTGACACTTGGACCGAGCTGGAGTTGATTCGAGATGGCCATGCAGAAGTTATTTCATTTGTTTTTGCAGTTTAGATTCTTAATTACTTTTGGGTTAATTTCTTTTTCTTTATTGTAATAAAGCCATTTTAAATATTTGGGTATTTTTACTGTGAACTGGGTTAGATAGACTACCGGTTAATAACTTGGAAGCAATTTACAACTTAAAGACTTAAATTAAAGTTTTAAACCCGGATACTCTTAACAACTCAATTTTTCTGGAAATTTCCAAACGTACAATGTTTTAAATTACACACGACCTTCAAAGTTTTCATTCTCCTCGGCAACCTACTTTCATAACGACGAGCATGTGGTAAACCAAGTTATCTCCTATAAATTAGGGAAAATATTTTAAACTTAAAACGTGTTTTCACCCTTAAATCAAATTCTTTTCAAATGTTTTTCCTAGTAATATTTCGAATTCGGCTATGGTGTTTTGGGTCGGGTTTGGGATGTTACATCATTTGCTACGATGCCAAAGATGAAAAAAAGCCTCTCCAATTGGACTTGATAGATGACATTAATCTTTTAATCATTTTGCTCATTTTCAATTAGACTAATGACATGTTTAAGTTCATCTACAAATATAAGTTGTGTTTCTGTATTACGATCCGAGCATGTAATACTGCTTCATATTAGTTTAAACATTAGACAACCAATAAGACAATCAGATGAGGATAATTATACAAATTATATTAATGTAATTCATGAATTATTTTATTTACCAATCTACTAGAAAAAATTACAAGTTTACATTGATGAAAATACTACAGTTGGGACACTAGATCCACTAGTCTCTCACTTACCTTAGTGAAGTAGATAAGTCATATTTCGAATTCCTATGCTCTCTATCTGTTTCTCAAAGAACTCTCTAGCTAGTAGAGTCTTGGTAAAAACAAATCCCCAAGGTTTATGCTCACATGTGATCTTTGACTATATCCATTATTCCGTCAAACACTACCATCTCCCTTATGATCTTTATATCAATGTGTAACTATTATGATATGTCACATTCGTTGTTGGAGAAACTATGATTAAAGCACAAAAAAATTAATAATAGTCAATAATTAAAATTCTGCTAAACATACATTGGACATGAAATAATGTACAGACTAAAATAGGGCTTAGGAGTTTCGAGGGTATTTTAGGAATTTTAGCCTATATGAACTCAGAATTTCACAAGGTTGGTATTCAATAATGTTTTCAATAATGGTTTTATAAAGTTAAGTCAATTTCTGACAATGAGTTTTAAATATCTTTAATTTTGGAAAAAAGGATTGAATTGTAACAAGGTTAAAATTGATAGTTTTTATGAAGCAAATTGCTCAGAATTTAAAACCAACCTAAAAACCCCCTTCCTATCTTGTTTCACGAAAAATATTTGCTCTCTTCTTGCTTGTGTTGTTTTTACTCTCTTAAGTCCTCTTCATCGATTTTGGTTGCTACATCTTCTCCCTTTGATCTCTGTCAATTCTCAAGCCAATTATCCTCAAAATATTCCAAGAAAAAACCCAAAAATCACACCAATTTCATCATCTTCCTTGAGTGTTGGTTTCTTGAATTTGTGTTGAAAACTCTATTTTTCTTCCGTTAAAGATAATCAATTGTCTTCTTATTAGTTATAAATGTTATTTAGTTCTTTAAACTGAATTTTTAGCCATTAAAATGCATGTTTTAAATAAATTTAAAGTTTGTGGATAAAAACTTAGTTTTAAAGTTTTTTTCAATTACTTTTAACCTAATTAGAAGCTTTCTAAAGTAACTTTAAAGTTTCATCAAGGATTTCTCAGGTTTTAATGAATTTTTATTATAATGGCCAAAACTTGTCGAAAAATTCTGATACCTTAAAATGTGTAGTTTTATGTAGTTTAAAGGTTGGGAATTAGTCATAGATGAATGGAATTCATTTCATGTGAAAAGATTAGGCGTAGACTGAGTTATTCAAAGTTTAAATTTGTCGTGCTAAAGGTTTTGGTTAGAAAAGAATGTAGTTTTGACTTGTCTTTGTGGCTGTTTGAGGTGAGTTATTGATTGATTGTTGACTGAATATATGTGTGGTTTGTCTTGTTAATCTGTCAGATTTATAGGACCTTCAACGAGTAGGGATAAAGGCAAAGGGAAGCTTGTCTAAGCTTTCAGTTTTTCGGTGAAAATGAATATTTTGGTGAGTGATGTAGAATCACTGCTTGTAGATGATTCATTGTTTATTTGGGAATTTAAAGGTAGCTCGCTACTCTAAATTCTGAGTGTAAGTGTTATTTTACCTATGCTAAATATGTGGTAATATGTTTGTGAATTGTAGTAAATAGAATTATGATGTGATGAAATATAAACATGTTGTGATGCTTGTTGTGACAGTAAATATGAGGGTATGTTATTCATGCCATGTTATAGTGTGTATAATATGCCAATGATATGACTATGCGATGAAAATATACAGATAATCAGTAAGTAACATTTGATGACATTATGGATATTTTGGCCTTGTGATTTAATGAGACCGTTGGATATAGTTGGCATGCCATAGGATTATGACTACTCACTTATATGTGTAATGGTATATGGGGCCTAATGCCCAGGGGTAGTTTTGGAGAGATAAGAGAATGTGAGCCAAGCTCCATTCACTAGGATATGTATGTGTGGTGTGTTGGAGAGTGTTAGCTACATGCTTCAGTTATGGGATATGTTGACTTTACGAGTCTATGTGTGGTGTATTGGAGATTCGTGTATCCGATGAGTGGTGATAGATTCCACTTTGCGTTTCATAATCTCAAGAGCCAAATTTTCATACACTGTGACTAAATGTGATTGTATGTAATTATATGTGCTTATATGTGTTTGATATGTGTTGGAATATATATTTCTAAACATTCGTATAAATAATGTGTAAAAAAATGCACAGAATATGACTAAATATGTGAATTATGGCACTTAGTTAATAACATTTTGGGAATACGTTGTATATTGTTTGGTTGATGCATGATGACTTGTTTGCATAGCGGTTGTTCTAGGCACTCACTAAGCTTGTTAAGCTCACCCACTCTATTTTATCCTTTGTAGAGCAGTTGCATTCCCAGTGTGAGTGGTGTGGCTATCGAGGGATTGATCCAAGCCAATCTTTATTCATTAAAGTAGGTGTTTTGCTTATTCTAGTTCTAGGGAATGAAAAAACAATGTGGTAGACATTTATATCAGATTGTTAAGACGTATTTGGGATTATTTACATATTATGTATATTTGGAAGCATGTGGACTTGGATATGGTATTTGGACTATTGTGTTAGACATTTTGATGCTTACATGACTAGGTGAATGAAGCGTGATGTTTAGGGAATAAGTTTGAATGATTTAATGCTCTTATATGATGACTTGGTTTAACCTAAAGTAGAGGCATCGATATTAGAGCTTTTTAAATAATACCTCTGTCTTTTTGAAAGTGCAGGGAGTTAGAATACCAATTTGGTATTGATACCTTGGCCCGAGTATCGATACTCAGGGTCTAATTATCGATACCTTGCGAAAGGTACCAATATTTTTTGATGTTTTGAAATTTGGCAAGAAACAAAATGCTAGTTTGGTATCGATTTTCCAGGTGGTATCAATACCACTTAAAGGAAATATCGATACCATAGAGGTAGTATCGATACCTACGTAACATTGTTGGGAAATTTTTTAAGTGCTCCTAATGCATGATTAATACCTATGTTATGCTATTTTATGAATTATTGCATGGTTTATCAAAAAAAAGTGAATGTATGGTTTAAAATTCATTATAATGCTCTGTTATTATTAATAAAAAGATGCATGAGAAATAACATGTCGTTCTAAATGAACAAGTAGTGAAACGATGGTGTGGCATCTCGATATTTAACTTGGTATCTAGGCTGGGAATGGGTGTTATATTTGGTGGTATTAGAGCTTATTTTCAATAACACTCGGACATATGAAAATGTTGTGTGTAGTGAGGTTGTGAGACCCGAAAGATTAAATCATTTTAGTTACTTGAAATGAATGTGATATCTCCCGATTATAATGTATGTAGGGGTAGGAATAGGAACATGTTGCCTTTAATTTTGTAGTTTCCTTACAAGAGCAAGACTTGGATCATTTCCCCACCACTCACACAGTTGGTTATTTGTTTATGTGTTGTGTATGGTAGATTACTAGATATTCCTCCCATATGTGTGAATGTGAGAGCTAGTGCTCAAAAGGATGGTACATCCTCCGCACATCTTGGGCCTCCACGTATAGTGAACATACCTGATGAGAGGGTAGGCCTTCTGATAGAAGCGATAAGTGGAGCGTTTCAGTGGATTGTTGGTGTTAACCCTGCTCCTCCACCTGTCAATCTTGCAAATGTGAATCGGGGTTTGTTGGTTGAATGTCTTCGGGCGGTGGGTGGTAAAGAGTTTTTCGAAGTTAAAGAGACTGATCTAACTATAGCTGAGTACTGGTGGGAATTAGTGGAAAGGATCCTCGAACAGGATGTCTTGTTTTGACGAGGAGAAGTTAGGTTGTACTGTGTCCCTACTTGATAGGGAGATGCATCGTTTGTAGAATACTATTAAGAGAGGTACAACCACTAGTCATTTAACTTGGGATTATTTCTTAGAGGTGTTTAGGAGGAAGTTTATGGGCGAGCAGTATATGAATACTCGTAAGCGGGAATTTTTGGATCTTGTGAAGGTAGCTTATCTGTGCTGACTATGAGGCAAAGTTTGTGGGCCTTAGTAAGTATTCTCCTAAGATGGTTTTGACTGATAATGATCGTTGTAAGAGGTTTCATTTTGGGCTCAATTGTGAGATTCAAGTTTATCTAGTGGCTTAAAGTATAGAGTTGTTTGATGAGCTCATGGAAAAAACCAAGGTAGTGGAGGAGACTTTGGCTGAGCCAGCTCATTTTGTAGTGGCTGATACTGGTAAGAGGGTTTATTATAGTGCTTCTGAGTGTCCGCCAAAGAGGGGGCATGATAATTACAACTCTGGTAGGGGTGCGAGACATGGGTCCCAACCGAGTCAGTCTAAACAGTAGAGTAATGTTGTGACTAGCATTGGTGGTTCTTGATGGCTGCTTTGTGCTCATTGTGATGGTAGGCATCCTAGAGAATGTTGTAAGTTAAAAAGTGGATGTTATAAGTATAGTTCAAAAGAACATTTTCTTAGGGATTGTCCGAATAGAATAGAGATAACACAAACTCAGAGTTCGACACCTACTACTGAGCCTGCCAGAGGTCGTGGCTGTGGTAAAGGTAATGGGAGACCGATTAGGAAGCGGATTATTGCTCATATAGTAGCCTCACAAGTTGAGTCTGGAGATCCAGCCTGATTTTATATTGTTAGGGAACCTGAGGATCAAGATTCAATCGATGTTATTGCAAGTACTTTCACTTTTCAATCTATCCCATTGTATTCTTTGGTTGATTCTGGTTCTACACATTCGTACATTTTGAGTGAATTAGCTAGTCAGCAAGTGATTCCTGTAAAGATAATTGATTTGGGCATGACTGTAATTATTTCATATGGAGATAGTGTTGTCGTGAATAGATTTTACCGTAGATGTCCCCTTGTGATACAAGGGCATGTTTTCCCTATTGATTTTATGGAATTGTCTTTTACGGGTTTGATGTTATTTTGGGAATGGATTAGTTGATTGAGCATAAGGCTAAGTTAGAATTTGAGACGAAACGGATTACTTTAAAGAATAGTGATGGTTTGGAAATAGTTGTTGTGGGTGAAAGGTCGGGTTTTATGTCCAATATGGTTTCAAAAATGAAGGCTAAAAAGATGATAAGAAAATGTTGTAAGGTTTACTTAGCCTACGTGATGAATTCAGTTAGTAAGGAGTTTAGAGTTTAGGATATTCACACTGTTAGGGATTTTCTTGATGTATTTCCTAATGTATTTCTTGAATAGTTGCCTTGTTTGCCACCGGATCATGAAGTTGAGTTTGGTATTGAGTTTTATCCTGGTACTGCACTGGTGTCCATTGCACCCTATTGCATGGCACCAAAAGAGCTCAAGGAGTTAAAGATTCAGTTGCAAGAGTTATTAGATAGAGGGTTTATTCGACTAAGTGTATCTCTGTGGGGTTGTAACATCCTGCAAAGGGCCTATGCATTTTTGGTTTAATTGTACGAAATGACATGTCTTATGTGTTATGAATATATTATGAACATTTTTGGAAACTTGGAAATGTAAGAAATGATTTAGAAATGTTAAGTTTCAAAAGAGGAAAGTGAACATTTTGGAAACTTAAGTTAAAAGAGGAAAGTGAACATTTTGGAAACCCGAAATGTATGGAAATGTTAAGTTCAAAAGAGGAAACTAAGGCAAGGTGGCCTTAAGAAAATTAATAGGAAGAATTTGACACACAAACAAAGCTTGTCAAAGTGGCTTGAAGGCACCACTTAAAAGCCCAAAGAAGTGACGCCACAAGCTTGTGTATTTGGGCCGTGGATCGAGTCACTTGGGAAGCAAATAAAAGAAATTTTATTTTTCTTCTAGGAGCAGAGAGATGGATGGCTAAATTTTAGGGTTTTATCCTTTTATTTTATTTAAGGATAACAGATGATAAATGAAGAATTATTCTCTAATTAGGAGAATGAGGAGAAGTGATGGCCAAGTAAGGGACTTTGAGTTTAGTAATTTCGGCTAGGTAAGGATAGTTCTTGAATTATCTTTTATTTTAGATGATAATTAAAGAGATAAAATCTATCAAAATAGGAAGAGTGGTAGAATGAGGGTCTCTATGTAGATTAATTTCGCAATAAGGGAAAAGGGTAGCTATTCTTCATTCTCTTTTCTTTCGCCAAAATTCTTTAGCAAATTTCTCTCTTCTTCATTTGTTCTCCTTCTTTTTGTTAGTCAAAGCCGAAAATTCAAGATACCACCATTAGCCGATTTCTTCTTCTTTATTTCAATTCATCAAAAGCCGACATTTGTTTAGTGTTCACTTAGGCTATACCCGAAACTTTGAAGTGGTGTCAGGAGGGAGATTGTCGACTTCTTCAAGTAAGGGTAAGGATCAATTTCTATTATTTTCTTTCTTCTGTAAACCGAAAGTTAAGATTCTAATGCCATATACATGTTGGCCGAAACTTTGAAGGAAAGCTTCGGGATTCTGAGACTGTCGACTACAAGGAGGAAAGTTTCGGGATTTGAAATCACAAGGTATGTGTTTAAGACATTCGGCCAAGACCTATTTTAAGTGATTGGAATTGATCCTAACATGTGAATCTATAGGTGATTTCGATAGATACCAAAGGGAATTAACAATTTCGGGATTTAGATCCCTAAGGTAAGTGTACATGAATATTTGTCCAAGGCTTATTTTGGTATGAAGATCTATTTCATAATTGTTAAAAAGCCAAAACTAACCTATGTAGAGATCCAGTGTTTGGCCGAATACAAGAAGGAGAATAGCAGAGTTTTCGGGATTTGACTATAGTCAATTCGACAGCAAGGTAAGCATATAAGTGTACAAATCCTACTAGGATTTGGTTTTATGGCCGAATGAGTTTTTCATTAAATATTTAATATGGGCCGAATGTAGGGAGTTAAAGATCTAAGATCGGAAATTCGGGATTTCAAGTGAAATCGTTGTTTAATCGTGTGTACCCTACCCTAAGTTTTAATACGCTCATGGCTATGTTTTAAATTGAATATGTTATTAAGAATGTGAAAAGCATGGTTAAGGTACCATACAATGGTACAAAGTACTCAGGTACGTTTCCTACTCCCAATAGGATTGTGAAATATGTTATAAGTAACATGAGAATAATGATAAGAATGTGAACTTTGGCATGTTAATGAATAATATGATTTGGGCATATGGGTTATATGAAAAGGGGAAGTTAATGTGATGACCTAAGACCACGAAATCTGAATGTGGTGACCTAAGACCACGATAACTGAATGTGGAGACCTAAGACCACGAATTCTAAATGTGGTGACCTAAGACCACGAAATTTTATAGAGGCGATGAGCACGCCGACCGCAATGACGCCTTCGATGGTGTGTAGTGGAAGGAGGGTCGACTTAGTAGTCCCCAAGGTGTACAGGTTCGTACGGGGGAGTGTAGCGGATGGCTAAATAGGTTTGGGTTTGGGTTGCATCATTATTTTTACCTGTTATATGAACATGTATGTGATATGATAATGCATGCCTGAAATGTTAATTCTTAGTGTTGGTTACACATTGAGTCTGTTTGACTCACCCCGCTGTGGGACTATTTTCAGGTGACGATCAGTGATGCACGGGTTCGCGAGAAGCTTAGGGATTGTCATGCACAAAGAAGAAATTTACGACTTGGACTTTTATTTTATTTTAAGTATTTTAAAGTTTATTTTGGTTTTAATTTTGGGAAATTATTTGATGTAATAAGGTCAGTAGTAGCATTTACTTTACTTTTATTTATTGAGCCTACAATCTTTATATTTATTAAAAGATTAAGTAAAATTATTTTAACACTAAGCCCAAACATTTTGTCACCTAAATCAAAAGGATTTTTAATAACAAAATAAACTTGTTTTCAACTCAAGCCCAACCCAAAACAAACCTTCCTTCAAAACGCTCAAGTTTTTCCTAAGTACAAAAGAATTTGAAACGGTTTCCACCGGGGAACATACCAGATTCGGTCAAGGCTCGTGGGCCGGGTTTGGGGTGTGTCAGGGGTGCACCTGTTTTGTTTGTCAAGAAGAAGGATGGTACGATGAGGATGTGTATTGATTATAGGTAGTTGAACAAGTTGACTATTAAGAATAAGTATCCTTTCCCTCGGATTGATGACTTGTTTGATCAATTTCGAGGTGTAACTGTGTTCTCAAAGATTGATTTAAGATCTAGGTATTACCAATTGAAAGTGAATGAGTCAGATGTGTTGAAAACTACTTTTAGGACTCAATATGGGCATTATGAGTTTTTGGTGATGCCGTTTGGATTAACTAATGCCCCTGTTGCGTTCATGGATTTGATAAACCGAGTATTCCACTCAAACTTGGATCAGTTTGTGGTTCTCTTCATAGATGAAATCTTGGTGTATTCTTGTTCTGAGGAGGATCACGACAAGCACTTAAGAGTTGTTCTACAAATTCTTCGGGATAAGCAATTGTCTGCGACGTTGAGTAAATGTGAATTTTGGCTTAAGGAAGTGGCATTCTTAGGTCATGTTGTTTCAGCGGAAGGGATTCATGTGGACCCAAAAAAGATTGAGGTGATTTTAGAATGGAAGTCACCTAGGAGTGTTACTGAAGTTCAGAGTTTCTTAGGTTTAGCTGGTTACTATCGTAGATTCGTTGAAGGATTTTCTCTCATTGTTGTACCCTTAACGAAACTACTTCAAAAGAGTGTGGTGTTTGAATGGATGGATGAAAGGTAGAAGAGTTTTGATAAGCTTAAAGCAATGTTGACAAAGGCACATGTGTTGATTCAACCGGAACCTGGAAGAGATTTTGTAGTTTATAGTGACGCTTCGTATACAAGGCTCGATTGTATGTTGATGTAAGAGGGTAAAGTTGTGGCTTATGCTTCAAGGCAGTTGAAGACGCACGAATGGAACTATCCTACTCATGATTTGGAGTTAGCTGGTGGTGTTTGAACATAAGATTCAACACCATTATCTTTATGGAGAGAACTGTGTGATTTATACTGATCGTAAGAGCCTTAAGTACCTCCTCTCCTAAAAGGAATTGAATTTAAGGCAAAGGAGTTGGATTGAGATTTTAAAGGACTATGACTATGTGATTAAGTATCACCGTGGCAAGGTGAATGTTATTGTTGATGCTTTGAGTAGGAAGTAGATGACAAAGTTGAGATCTATGTTTACGCGCTTGAATTTAGCTAGTGATGGTGGTTTGTGTGCTGAACTTCAAGAGAGGCCAACTTTTTCGCAACTAATTAAGGAAAAACAACTGTTAGATGGGGATTTGCTGAAGAAGATTCGACAGGTTAAGCAAGGAATTCAGGGGGATTTCCATGTAGATGGCGATGGTATCATGAATTTCTAAGGGAGAATGTGTGTACCGTAAGATGTGAATTTCAGGCAAGCGATCCTTACTGAGGCACATAGTAGCCCTCATGTTATGCATCCTAGTAGGTGGAAGATGTATTATGATCTTTGTAACACCCCAAACCCGGCCCAAACACTACTATCGGATCTGGTATGTCACTAAGAAAATTTTTAGTAAAACAAATCGTGTCGACAAAAAGCTCAAATAGAAATTACATAAATTGTGCCTTAATAAGCAAAAGCCCAAAACTAGATTACATGTCCCTGAAAAAAAAATTAAAACAAGAATAAATGATAAAGGCCCATAATAAAACTAAAATGTAAACTAATGGCCCATGGCCTGATTACAATGTAGTTTAAATCCATAACATAAAATACTTAAAAAAAAACTAATATGGGAAACTTGTCGCCGGATCCACCTCCTTTTGCATGGCCACCTTGCGCTTCACTCCGGCCCGGTCCGATCCACTAATCGTCACCTGAAAGGTTAGTTCAAAGGGGGTGAGTTGCGAGACTCAGTGTGCAACCCTCATGCACCACTAGATTTGGGCCTCATACAACATAGCAACAATTTCATTTACATGGATAACAAGTAATATGCAAAGCCCAACCCAATTGCCTAGGTTTCCATCCGCTACACGCTACTGCATCAACCAACACACCATTGGGGATTTCTACAATCAACCCACATCACTATTTCCAAGATGGCGTCATATGTCGCTCATCAACATATATTGGTCAAGCCCTTATAACATATAATGGCCGAAGCCCGTATAACAGTTCACGGCATTAGCCGCTACATTAATTCACGGTTAAATGGGAAGAATCATGGAAGACCATTCGGCCACACTTACCACTTCTTACCTTCGATTTTTCCACCAAATCGGCTTTAATGGGATAGTTTCGGCTTCTAGGAGTAAAGAGTATAATCGACAGGGCCTTGGAAACAATGATTTAGATTAGAAGTTTGATAAAAATAAAGGAATCACAGAAAGGAAAAATCTCGAAACTCACCGGATTACTAAGGAGTATACGGCTTATAATGCACCTTCGGGAAAACAGAGATCTCCCTTGTAGATTCGGCTATAGAGGAATAAGATAGGCACTAATAGTATTTGGCTTTCAAAAGGGATCTAGGAGAAAAGAGAAGAGCTAGAGAGTTTCGATTTTGACAAGAAACAGAGGTACAAAAGAGAAAGAATTTTCGGTTGAGGAGAATGGATGAGAAAATGAGAAAAACCAAATGAAAAAAGATGATATCTGGCCTCCCAATTTCGGCATATCATACCCATACACAGAGTTGGAGTTTTTGCCAACTCTTTCCCTCTTGATAGTCTTCATCTCACCTGATAACCTCAATCCTTATCTTACCCTTTTGAAGAGCCCTCACTAAAGCCAACTCCTCCCTCCTTGTTTATCATCTTTTATCACTTAAATAAAAAAATAAAGTTCCTTAATTAGTAGCCTATTTCCGTCCACCCCCTTGCCATTTAAGTGCCGAATTTTACCCATCTCCTAAGGCCTAGTCGGCCACACAAGGGCCCAAATTCCTCCCCCCTTATGGTGCCACCTTATGCCCACTTAATGCACTTTAATTCTTTGGGCCACAAGCCCAGCTTGTCACTTAATTAACCATCTTCTTAAATTATAAGCTAACACCATTTATTAGCCACCTAACGCAAATTTTTAAAGCCCAATATTTTACTTTAAATTACCCAGAGCATTAACTTTAACCCTAATCCAAATATTTAATCAAAAAGTCGCCCCAACCTTTACAATCCCAATTTAACATATTAGACTATCATATAAATGCGTAGGCCCACTTTAAGGATGTTACAGTTCTACCCCCTTAAAATAAATTTCGCCTCAAAATTTACTCCGGTCGAAAAGACGGGATATCTTGGCGATAACATCTTCGCTCCCACGTCGCTTCTTCTGCTACCGTGATTCTCGCCACAAAACTTTAACCAATGGAATGTAATTCCTTCTCAATACTTTCACATCTCGATCTAGAATTTGTACGGGTTCCTCCTCAAAGGACAAGCTCGCCTTACTTCTATCTCTTCTACGGTATTATGTGCAATGGGTCGATATATAACGCCTCAAAGATCGAGACATGGAACACGTCATGTATCTCGCTCCCATTCAAGGCAACTCCAATCGATAAGCCACTGGGCCAACACGTTCTAGTACCCGGTAAGGCCCAATAAATCGTGGACTTAACCTCCCTTTCGACCAAACCTCATTATCTTCTTCCACAGAGATACCTTTAAGAAGACTTGATCACCTACCGTGAATTACGCCTCTTCGCTTTTAGATCCGCGTAAGACTTCTGTCGATATGACTCTTCCTTTAGCTGAGCCCGTATTAACTTCACTTTCTCCTCGGCCAAACTAATTCGACCTAACACCTTACGCTCACCCAACTCCGTCCAACATGTTGAGTACGACATCTCCTTCCATATAACGCTCATAAGGCGCCATCGAATGCTAGCTTGATAACTATTATTATACGCAAATTCTGCTAATGTTAAATACTCTTCCCAATTGCCCTGAAAGTCGATGATGCAACCCCTTAGCATATCTTCCAAGATTTGAATTACCTCTCTGACCGACCATCGATGCGTGGATGAAAAGCAGTACTAAAGTCTAACCTTGTTCCCATTTCTTGATGAAGAGCCTTCCAAAATCGTGACGTGAACCTAGGGTCCCTATCTGATATGATCGACACTGGCACACCATGCAATCTTACAACCTCACCACATACAATTTAGCCATCTTTTGTAAAGAAAAGTCCACCGAACGGTATGAAGTGAAGCGAGACTTTGTCAGTCGGTCAACAATCACCCAAATTGAATCCTTCTTAGTGGGTGTAAGGGGTAACCCACAAACAAAATCCATCGTGATTCTCTCCCATTTCCATTGGGAAATCTTCACCGGCTGCAACAATCCCGATGGCACTTGGTGTTCAGCTTTGACCTGCTGACACGTCAAACATTTTCCTACGACTTACATACCTCTTTCTTTAAACCTGGCCACCAAAATTGTTCTCACAAATCACGGTACATCTTGACTCCTCCAGGATGCATAGCATATGGGCTACTATACAATTCTCGAAGAATCTTCTGTCTTAGGTCATCATCCTTAGGCATACAAATCTTCCCACGATAACACAGAACTCCATCCTTGTTCAGACTATAGTCCTCTATTTCACTATCCCTCACTTGCAATAGTCGAGCACTCAAGTCTTTATCTCTTAACTGCTTATCCTTAACCTGACTTACCCATGTTGGCTTTACTTGCAACTCAGCCAGCAAACTTCCATCGTCGAATAAACTCAAATGATCAAACATGGCTCTTAACTCCAATACTACCTTGCGGCTTAACGCATTTGCTACCACATTTGCCTTTCCAGGGTGATATTCGATCGAACAATCATAATCCTTCAAGAGCTCGATCCACCTACGTTGTCTCAAATATAGCTCCTTCTAAGTAAGGAGGTACTTCAGACTTTTATGGTCGGTGTAAATTACCAACTTCTCTCCGTATAAGTAGTGCCTTCAATTCTTTAAGGCAAACACTACCGCTGCCAACTCTAAGTCATGCGTAGGGAAATTCAACTCATGCGGTCTCAACTGTCGAGACGCATATGCCACTACCTTTCTTTCTTGCATCAGCACACACCCTAAACCCGTGTGCGACACATTACAAAGAGAGTAAATTTCTTTCCTACCTCCTATTTGAATTAATCTGGCGCTCAGTCAAGATTCTCTTTAGCTTCTCAAGCTCTCTCTTGCTTTTGTCGGTCCATACAAACAATACTCCCTTCCTCAACAACTTAGTTAGAGGAGCCACTATAAGAGAAAACCCTTCAACGAACCTTCGGTAATACCCTGCTAAGCCTAAGAAACTCAGAACCTCCGCCACAGACTTTGGTGGTTTCCAATCCAATACAACCTCTATCTTTCGAGGGTCCACCCTGATTCCCTCTGCCGAAACCACATGTCCTAAGAAAGTCACTTCCTTCAGCCGGAACTCACACTTACTGAACTTTGCAAACAGCTGCTTCTCCCTTAGAGTTTGCAACACCACGCAAAGATGTTCGTCATGCTCCTCCTCCGACTTAGAGTAAACCAGGATATCATCGATGAACACCACCATGAACCGATCAAGATATGGCTGAAACACCCAGTTCATCATATCTATAAAGGCTGCTAGTGCGTTCATCAACCTGAATGGCATTACCAATAACTCATAATGCCCGTACCGAGTCTGAAATGCCGTCTTATGAATGTCCCCTTCTTTAACTTTTAATTGATGGTATCCAGACCTTAAGTCAATCTTAGAAAAGACCGATGCTCTTTTGAGCTGATCAAACAGGTCATCGATCCTTGGTAACGGATACTTATTTTTGATCGTCAACTTGTTCAATTGATGATAGTCCACGCACATATGCATGGATCCGTCCTTCTTCTTCACGAACAAGACCGACGCTCCCCATGGAGACACACTCGGTCGAATGAACCCATGATCCAATAGTTCCTGAATCTGAGCCTTGAGCTCCACCAATTCCTTTGGCGCCATTCTATAAGGAGTAATAGATATCGAACCGATCCTAAGTAGGTCTATTCCAAATTCCACCTCGCGATCAGGGGGTAATCCTGGCAATTCCTCTGAAAAAACATTCGTGAACTCCTTGACTATTCGGACCTCATTAACAGTCACCTCCTTAGCATCCAACGCACTAATAAAAGCCATATATGCACTACATCCCTTTCGAACCATCTTAATTGCTTTTAAGAAGGATATCACGTTGGACAAGTAATTCCTCCTTTCTCCTAACACAACCACTTCTCCGCCTTCTGGGGTACCCAACATCATACGCTTGTTCTCACAGTCCAATTTCGCATGATGCTTAGTTAACCAATCCATTCCCAAGATGAGGTCAAACTCTCCAAATGGCAATTCCATCAAGTCTGCCGGGAACACTACCCCTTGAGTCTCTAAAGGTACTTCCCTAAACAACTTGTCCACTATCCTAGATTGTCCTAGGGGACTAACCACGGTCATCTTCCTAGTGGTTATCTCATAATCTATACTTAGAGTCTCAGATACTGAGCATGCAACATAGGAATAGGTTGATCCAATATCAATTAAAGTAAGAAAAGGGTTATCAACGATAAGAAACGTACCGGTTATAACATCCGGCAAGGCCACCGCCCTCCCTTCAAATGAGTGCATAAACTAAACCCGCTACCTTGCATCCAGATTACTGCCTCTGCCGGGTGCTCCACGACCCGACCGGGTCCATTTCTTCCTCTAGCTGCACCTCTACCCCTTGGTCCAGGCTGATCACCCCTCCTAGTCTGATCAGAACCTCGACCCACTGGCTGCCAACGATCCATTTGAGAATAGTCCCTCCTCGAATGTTCTGTGGATCCACACCTAAAACATCCACCGACTTTTACTCTACACTCCCCATAATGGGTTCCCCCACATATAGAACATGCTTGACTCTGGCTCGATGGAGTACGAGCTGGCCCATCAGTCCTAGGCCTCTTTTGAAAATTTCCAGTTGCTCTGGAAGGTCCAAAACTCCTCTTACTCCTGCCCCGATCCTTATCCTTCTCTTGTTTCTCCACCCGTTTCACTTCCTCAGCTATTTTAACTTTATCTACTAGAACCGCGAAAATTCTCTCTCGTTGTGGCGCGATCAAAACCCTTAGCTCATTTCTTAGCCTATCCTCAAATCGAACGCATCGTTCATATTCTGTTGACACCATTCCTCGAGCTTAATGACTCAAGTGTAGAAACTCAACCTCATACTCCGCCACAGACTTACTACGCTGCACCAAATTCAGTAATACTTTCCTTTGAGCATCCATCTAACTAGCCCCAACGTACTTTCCCTGGAATGACACCTTAAAGAAATCCCAGTCATTCAGGTCTGCGGCCGTACCCTCCTTCACCGTGAGCCACCATTGGTAGGCCTCGTCTCTAAGAAGATACACGACCCCCTTCAGCTTCTCCTCCACTGTGAAATCTAGGTCATCCATTATATGTTCCACTGCCTCCAACCAATATTCAGTGAAACTCGGGGATACACCAGAGACTCCCCTAAATACTTCGGCCCCATTGCTCCTCAACCTTTCAGGCACAGATTTTTGGGCTCCTCTGCCCATACCAACCTCAGCCACTCTTTCTAAAACCCTCAAGACGGCTGAGACACCACGCCCCTCTCCTCCCGTCTCGGTCCCGAATTCTACCTCAAGATTGGTGGAACTGGTATCTCATTTCTAGACCCATGACCCGATCCTACGGGTTTCGACACGGTCATCCTACCTCTGCCGCGTCCACGTGGTAGACGTCCTCGACCTCTTATACTCATTCTTCTAGTTCGCGTTTATCTGATTTATAAGTTTTATGAGTCATTAGTTGTTTCCACTAATTATCCCCGAAGAGTCTTATGAAACATAGTTTAAAAGTGATTCTTTCGAATTCGAACCTATCTACAGTTTTCAGTCTTCCTATTCTAGGAATTATGCACACACAACGTTCATACAGGTAACATTCATTACCTAAGGGCATTTTCGTCATTTCGCTACCCAGGGGTATTTTTGTAATTTTATCCTACAGGGGAATTTTCATAATTTTCCAAAATAAGGTTTCGAGTGATTTGGCGAAATAAGGGTATTTTGGTAAATTTCCAACTCGGGGGTATTTTGGTAATTTCACAAATTTGAGGGGTATGTCGATAATTTTACAAATCAAGGGTTATTTTAGTAATTTATAAAATTTAGGGTTATTTCAAAATTTTAAAAATCTGAGGGTGTTTCAGTAATTTTGCCAATCGTGGTATTTTGGTCATTTTGCAATTAAGAATGTTTTGGTCATTTACAACCCAGGGGTAATTTGGTAATTTTACAATTCAAGGATATTTTGATGTTGTTGTTGTTGTTGTTGTTGTTGTTGTTTTTCTATGGAAAAATTACATTGACTTTGTAAATCGAGGTATATTTGCAAATCATAGAATTTTTTAAAGTAAGGATATTCTAAAAATTTTGTGAGAAAACAGTGTTGGTCCCTTTCGGGTTTTAATTGTAGTTTTGGCCTATCAACACGCACTCGTAACTAGGGTGAATAGTCACTACGCACTGTAGGATTCTAGTGGAAAGGAGGTGAGTCACTAGGACCTGCTAAGTACCAAGCTTTCCTCGAATCCACTCCTAGACATGCATATGTCTATTGCCACACTCGTCATGGCTAAAGTGAACAATCACTATGCACCTGTGAGATTCTGCGAAGAGGAGGTGAGTCACTCGGATCGCTTAAATACCAAGCCCTTAGGATCTTCTCCTAGACATGCATATGCTTGTTACCACACTTTAGTCTTGTGACTTGTTTACGTGTTTTGTTTAATGAAGTTAAGTCTTATGGATTTTAAGAGTTTGTTTGTCTAATCCTAGAGTCCATCATGTTCTAACTTAAATAGTCTACATCCCATAAGCCCATTAAGCCCACATTTATATCACACAATGGTTTAGAGTACTTACTTGGTGAACTTGGCCAGAGACGCAGGTGCCATGCTGAAGTAATAAGCCTTTACTAATAAAAATCCATGTTTTAAAAACTCATTTTTAGAAAATCTTTTGGGCCCAAAATCCCAAAGTCAAGTTTTGAACCGGGCTCTGATACTAATTTGTAACACCCCAAACTCGGCCCAAACACTATCGGATCTGGGATATCACTAAGAAAATTTTTAGTATAACAAATCGTGTTGACAAAAAGCCCAAATAGAAATTACATAAATTGTGCCTTAATAAGCAAAAGCCCAAAACTAGATTACATGTCCTCGAAAAAAAAAATTAAAACAAGAATAAATGATAAAGGCCCATAATAAAACTAAAATGTAAACTAATGGCCCATGGACTTATTACAATGTAGTTTAAATCCATAACATAAAATACTTTAAAAAAAAAAAACTAATATGGGAAACTTGTCACCAATCCACCTCCTGGCCACCTTGCGCTTCACTCCTTTCCATCCGATGCACTAATCGTCAACTGAAAGGTTAGTTCAAAGGGGGTGAGTCGCGACACTCAGTGTGCAACCCTCATGCACCACTAGATTTGGGCCTCATACAACATAGCAACAATTTCATTTACATGGATAACAAGTAATATGCAAAGCCCAACCTAATTGCCTAGGTTTCCATCCGCTACACGCGCCCATACCAACCAACACACCATTGGGGATTTCTACAATCAACCCACATCGCTATTCTCCAAGATGGCGCCATGTTTGCTCATCAACATATATTGGTCAAGCCCTTATAACATATAACTACCAAGTTCAGATAATAGTTCACGGCATTAGCCACTAAAGAATTCATGGTAAAAATCGTTACTCATATACATGTACATATAACTTCCTCCTTTCATCACCCAACCCATGCAACATGCACAATAAATTAAAACATGTACAACAGTTTACTTGTAACATATAGTCAGATTATTTACTAACCTGAGGGTCCGTCATTTAAATTTGAGATTTCGACTTTTTAATGTAACATGTAAATCTTATGAACACATATACATATATATTATTATTAATCAGGTCTAGACGGTGGGGAAGTATTACACACCGATTCACAGATCGAGGATTTCGCTATGTCTACGCTACTATCACTTGAAACAACTACTATTGGCCCACGATCTGCCTTTGATTTCAGCCCACACCCCGTTGGCCAATCTCGCACTACCGAAACAGATCGCTTCTTGAATTTAGGTGACGGTTTTACAGATCCAACCTTCTCTGCTTGACTGTTAGTTGAGTCCATAACAATCCCTTAATCACTAAACCAAATAAACGATGAGATCTAACTCATTAGTTAAATGTAACCTTTAAAACGAACACTTACCTAGTTAGCCGAATTCTGAATATCTTTTAGAAATTGTCACCACCAACCTTCCTACATTCGGCCATTCCCCAAATATTAAACGAATTAAAAATCACAACCATTCCAACCTATATGCCATTTGGCTAAATGGAAAGAATCATGGAAGACCATTCGGCCACACTTACCACTTCTTACCTTTGATTTTTCCACCAAATCGGCTTTAATGGGATAGTTTCGACTTCTAGGAGTAAAGAGTATAATCGATAGGGCCTTGGAAACAATGATTTAGATTAGGAGTTTGATAAAAATAAAAGAATCACAGAAAGGAAAAATCTCAAAACTCACCGGATTACTAAGGAGTATACAACTTATAGTGCACCTTCGGGAAAACAGAGATCTCCCTTGTAGATTTGGCTATAGAGGAAGAAGATAGGCACTAAGAGTATTCGGCTTTCAGAAGGGATCTAGGAGAAAAGAGAAGAGCTAGAGAGTTTTTGGTTTTGACGAGAAACAGAGGTACAAAAGAGAAAGAATTTTTGGTTAAGGAGAATATATGAGAAAGTGAGAAAACCAAATGAAAAAGATGATATCCGGCCTCCCAATTTGAGATATCATACCCATACACGAGTTGGAGTTTCGCCAACTCTTTCCCTCTTGATAGCCTTCATCTCACCGATAACCTCAATCTTTATCTTACCCTTTTGAAGAGCCCTCACTAAAGCCAACTCCTCCCTCCTTGTTTATCATCTTTTATCACTTAAATAAAAGAAATAAAGCTCCTTAATTAGTAGCCTAATGCTGTCCACTCCCTTCCCATTTAAGTACCAAATTTGACCCATCTCGTAAGGCCCAATCGGCCACACAAGGGCCCAAATCCCTCCCCCTTATGGCTCCACCTTATGCCCACTTAATGCACTTTAATTCTTTGGGCCACAAGCCCAGCTTGTCACTTAATTAAGCATCTTTTTAAATTATAAGCTAACACCATTTATTAGCCACCTAACCCAAATTTTTAAAGCCTAATATTTCACTTTAAATTACCTAGAGCACTAACTTTAACCCTAATCCAAATATTTAATCAAAAAGTCAGCCTCAACCTATACAATCCCAATTTAAGATATTAGACTATCATATAAATGCGTAGGCCCACTTTAAGGATGTTACAATCTTCGTGGAATTTATTGGTGGCTTGGGTTGAAGCGTGACATTACAAATTTTGTGGCTTGATGTTTAGTTTGTCAAAAGGTGAAAGCTAAACATCAGTTCCCTTCAAGTTTGATACAACTGATTATGATTCCTGAATGGAACTAGGAAAGGATTACTATGGATTTTGTTTCCAGTTTTTTGTTGATGTCATCGAAGAAGGATTCAATTTTGGTTATAATAGATTGATTTTCGAAGAGTGCGCATTTTGGGTAGTGCGTACCAATTATTCGTTGCAGAAGTTGGCAGAGTTGTATATTGTTAAGATTGTTCGTCTTCATGAGGTTCTAGTTTCGATTATTTTTGATAGAAATCTGATGTTTACTTCAAGGTTTTGGAAAAGTTTGCAAAAGGCTACGGGATCGAAGCTTACTTTCAGTACAGCTTCTCATCCCTAAATTGATGGTCAATCAGAGAGGGTAATTCAAGAGTTAAAGGATATATTGCAAAGCTATGTAATTGAGTTCAGTGGTACTTGGGAGCGATATCTGCCCTTAACAGAGTTTGCTTACAATAACAATTTTCAAGAAAGTATTCGCATGGCACTGTTTTGAAGCATTATTTGGTAGGACGTGTAGAACTCCTTTGTATTGGATAGAGTTGGATGAAAAGTGTGTTGTTGGACCAGAATTAGTTTGTGAGACTGAAGAGAAAGAAAAATTGATATGTGAAAGGTTGAAAGCAACAAAAGATAGGCAAATATCTTATGTGGATTTAAAGCGTTGAGATATCAAGTTTCAAGTTAGTGATAAGGTGTTTTTGTTGGTTTCCCCATGAGAAAGGTATAATGATTTGGAAGATAGGGTAAATTAAGTCCAAGGTATGTTGGACCTTATGAAGTTGTTGAGAGGATTGGACTGGTAGCTTATCAACTCAAGTTGCCACGAGAACTTGAGCAAATTCATGATGTTTTCCATTTGTCTATGCTTTGAAATATCATTCAGATCCATTGCATGCTGTGTCAGTTGAAGAGATCGAGGTTCAACCTGATCTTACTTATGAGGAGGAACCAATAAAGATCTTAGACCATGAAATGAAAGTGTTGCAAAACAAGAGAGCTCCATTTGTTAAGGTTTTATGGCGCAACCACAAAGTGGAAGAGGCTACTTGGGAAACCAAGAAAGCGATGAGACGTCAGTATAGCTCAAGTAAATTTCTAGGACAAAATTCTTTTAGTTGGGGAGAGTTATCACGAGTTTTGAGGGTATTTTAGGAATTTGGCCTATATGAACTCAGAATTTCATAAGGCTGGTGTTCGATAATATTTTCAGCAATGGTTTTCATAAAGTTAAGTCAATTTTTGAAAATAAGTTTTAAATATCTTTAATTTTAGAAAAAGGACTGAATTGTAACAAGGTTAAAACTGTGAGATTTTCTAAAGCAAATTGCTCAGAATTTTAAAACCAACCAACAAAACCCCTTTACCAGCTTGTTTCACAAAAAAGCTTTTCTCTATTTTTGCTTGTGCCATTTTTTCTCTCTCAAGTCCTCTTCATCGATTTTGGCTGCTAAATCTTCTCATTTTCGATCTCTGTCAAATCTTAAGCCATTTATCTTCAAAATAATACCAAAAAATGTCACCAATTTCATCATCTTCCTGAAGTGTGGGTTTCTTGGATTTGTGTCAAAAACTCTGTTTTTCTTCTGTAAAAAGGTAATCAATCGTCTTCCTATTAGTTTTAAATGTTATTTAGTTCTTTAAACTAAATTTTTAGCCATTAAAATTCATGTTTTAAATAAAAGCAAAAAAAAATAGGTCTTTAATGGTGAATTTCAAGTTTGTGGATAAAATCTTGGTTTTAAAGTTTTTTTCAATTAGTTTTAACCTAATTAGAAGCTTTCTAAAGTAACTTTAAAGTTTCATCAAGGATTTCTTAGGTTTTAAGAATTTTCGTTATAATGGCCAAAACTTGTCGAAATATTTTGATACCTTAAAACTTGTAGTTTTGTGTAGTTTAAAGGTTGGGAATTAGTTGTTGATGAATATGTAGATGAATGGAATTTGTTTCATACGAAAAGATTAAGAGTAGACTGAGTTATTCGAATTTTAAGTTTCTCGAGCTAAAGGTTTTGGTTAGAAAATAATGTAGCTTAGGCTTGTGTTTGTGGCTGTTTGAGGTGAGTTATTGACTGATTGTTGATTGAATATATGCGTGGTTTGACTTGTAACATCCTAAAATTTGAGTATTGATACGATGCATGTTTTGGTGCTTAACTTGTGTATAATTAAATTTTGCATGATTAGTATAGTCTTGAGAAATTGCAAATAGTGGTTGTTCGAGATTGGGAACGAGTTGTTAATAGGTAAGATCTAGATCGCTTTAATATTAGAATAGTTTAATATTAAATTTTAGTGTTCTAATCCTTCGTGATGTGTGTTTAGATATCGATGTGTGAGCGATGAGCGGGAGAGTGTAGTTCTCACCGTAATCGTGTGTAATCTCACAAGTATCTCATGGCTTAGATGACTATATCGTATAAATCGTTGGATGAAATCACAAGTTACTAAAATCGGGAAGAATAGCATAGTTATCATCTTAAAGATAAGATTTTGAAAATTGTATTAAGATCATAAAAATTACGAAATTGCCCTTAACGAGCTAATTCGATAAAAGTGATAAGTGGGCCATATCTGATATTTGATAAGTGGGCAATATGTGATATTTGATAAGTGGGCCATATGTGATATTTGACAATTTGGGCCATATGTGATATTTGACAATTTGGGCCATATGTGATATTTGAGAATTTGGGCCATATGTGATAATCGATAAATGGGCCATAAGTGATATTTGATAATTGGGCCATTTATGATAATTGATAAATGGGTTATATGTGATATGTGATTTTATGGGCCAAAATGCTATTTTGATTAATGGGCCAAAATTTATAAATTGTAATATGCTTTTTTTTTTTACAAATATTTTGTTATGCATAAACATGATTGCATGGGTTGGGATCAATGATGAAGAGAAGAAAGGCCTGATGCCAAAATTCTAGATAGGTGACTCTGTCACGATGGCCGTTACCCGAAATCTAGATCGGTGGTTCTACCACAATTATTTAAATGGTCGTTGCCACAAATATTATATTGGGCTTAAAGCCTACTTTGGTGTGTTGGCGGGGTGGGTGGCTAAAGCTCCCCACAGGTGTGCTGGTTGGTACGGGTGGTGTGTAGCGGATGGAAATCTAGGTTTGGTTTTGGGAATTACATGTCACTTGCATTTTATACATGTTAAATTATTATATTTGAAATGGGCTTAGGCCCAAATAAATGCTTAGATGGTTTTGGCCAAGTGGACTATGGTAAGTGAGTTACACACTGAGCTCTAAGTAACTCACCCCAATTTTTTTACCCCTCTCAGGTAATAATAATTGATGGAGATTTGGGTCGGAGATGACTTCGTGTGGAGGCTATACTACAAATGGTGGTTTATAAAACTTTAAGACTTCTTTAATAATTTTTATTAAGTACTATTTTTATGGCGATGTGATAAGGCCTCTTTAACTATGGATTTTATTATGTTTTAGTTTTCCTAAGTTGGATTGGTTTAGTTTTTTATAAATGTTTTTTTTATAACTCTCGTATAAAATAAAGGTTTTTCTTAAATTTTCTTGAAACTTAGGAAAGTCTTTTAAAACTTTTCGATGAAATATTTCAACTAAATAAATCCAAAGTTTTTATCAATTACTACTTTATAGATCAAATGACAAATTCTTGTAATTTTAATTATGGTTTTCAATGAACTTTGATTTTTTCGATAAAGTCATTCTCTTAATCATTTTGGAATTTGATTTCTACTTCGTTAAATGATTTGAATGTATGTTTAATTTGTGTGGCATGCTGAAATCCGAGCTTAATGCATAGACCGGGTTTGAGGTGTTACATTTTATGGTATCAGAGCCCAGTTTCAAAACTCAGCTGTTGTTTGGGTTCAACAATGATTTTTGTTTGAAAACTATTTAAATTTCTAGACTTTACGTTTTAAAGTCAAGTAAGTATTTGTTTATTAAATGTTTATTATTGTGATGAGACCTTAGGAACACTCTAGAACTTCTAGTTTTAGGTGTTGAAAATGATAGAGATCGAAACTATAGGATGTGATTGCGAAAACAACCCTATCTCTTATATCTCATAAAATATCGTTAATAAACACTGAAATCATATTCTGATTCATAAAACTTGTAATCAGATTAAAAGCGAACTAGTCAATATGAGAACTAGAGGACGTGGTCGTGGACGCGGTAGACGTAGCCGTGGTAGAGGATGAGGTGCTACGTCTGAAGCACCGGGTCATATACCGAAAATGGATGCACCTGTGTCACTCGAGAGCGAAACTGGATCTCATGATCATGCCAACGAGGATAATGCTCTGACTCAAGCAATGTTTCGAGTCTTAGAAAGAGTAGCTGGAGCCAGAATTGGGCCAGTAGCTCGCGGATCAATATCGAAATGACTCAAGTCTAGTGGTGCAGAAGTTTTTAGAGGTGTCTCTGGTGTAGCTCCGAATGTGGCAGAATATTGGCTTGAGGTTGTAGAACAAATTATGGATGATTTGGAGTGCACCGTCGAGCAAAAACTGAGAGAAGCCGTGTCTTTGCTAAGAGACGAGGCGTATCAATGGTGGCTTACTGTTCGAGAAGGCACCGAGGCTGCATTGGTTAATTGGGATTTCTTTAAAGCTGCTTTCCAAGGGAAGTACGTCAGGACAAGTTATATAGATGACCGGAGGAAGAAATTCCTGAATTTGGTTCAAGGAAGTAAGATTGTGGCAGCCTATGAGGCAGAATTTCTTCGTTTGAGTCGTTATACTCGTACTATAGTGCAGATTGATCATGCGCACTGTGTACGCTTTGAGGATGGACTGAATGATGAGTTGTGGGTACTGATAGCCCCACAACAAGTACAAACTTTTACCTCGCTTGTAGAGAAAGCTAAGATAGCCGAAGAGGCTAAGAATTCAGAATGCCAGAATCGGGAAAAAGTAAGAGGCAAGAGGAATTCTAAGTATTCTGGTTCTTCTAAAAGGTTTCAAAAGAGGCCACAGAATGATGAGCCAGTTCAAGTTAGGGCACCTTTGACTACCAATCAGATCCGAGAATGTGCTGACTGTGGAAGACGACATCCCGGAGAATGTTGGAGGAAAACTGGAGCCTGTTTTAAATGTGGATCTAAGGGTCATCAGTTTAAGAATTGTCCTCGACGGACTGAAATGACTCAAGAAGCTCTTAAACCTGAGGCTCAGCCAGCTAGAGGTACTCAGCAGCCACCAAGAGGTCGTGGACCAGGTCGTGGTGGTAATAGTAACAGACGTGGACAAGGTGCACCGGATCGACGTAATGGTGTTAAAGGTAACACGGAGGCAAGACAGCCAGGATTGGTCTATACTATCAGGTGTCGTGAAGACGGTGATGCATCTGATGTGATAACTGGTACATTCTTCATTCCTGACGTACCTATTATTGCTTTGATAGATATCGGGTCTACCCATTCGTATATTGCTAGTGCCATATCTGGAAACCTGAATATTAGGTCTGAGATTACCGATAGAGAGATGACGGTCCTTTAGGACAGTCGGTAATAGTGAATAAATTATTTAGAGATGTGCCCTTGGAGATTCAAAGAGAGGTATTTCTAGCAGACTTGATGGAATTACCTTTCGGCGAGTTTGATCTTATTTTGGGCATGGATTGGTTGGTGAAGCATCAGGCACAATTGGATTGTGCCGAAAAGCGAATGTCAATAAGGATTGTGGATGATAAGGAGATAACAATGATAGGCGAAAGATGAAACTTTTTGGCAAATGTGGTATCTACTTTGAAAGCAGAAAAGTTGGTGCGAAAAGGGAATAGAGCATTCCTAGCATTCATCAGTGCTTTGGATGCCAAGGATTTATCAGTAGAAGGTGTTTGAACAGTGAAAGAATTTCTAGATGTCTTTCCCGAAGAACTTTCGGGTCTACCTCCAGATCGGGAAGTAAAATTTGGCATTGAGCTTTTGCCCGAAACTGCTCCGATGTCCATTGGTCCTTATAGAATGGCACCAAAGGAGTTAGCGGAGCTTAAAGCTCAAATTCAAGAACTGCTAGATCAGGGATTTATTCGACCAAGTGTGTCTTCGTGGGAAGCACCGATTTTGTTCATCAAGAAGAAGGATGGGTCGATGCGTATGTGCATTGATTATAGGCAGTTAAATAAATTGATGATCAAGAATAGGTATCCATTACCGAGAATCAATGACCTGTTTGATCAATTAAGAGGAGCTTCAGTCTTTCCCAAGATTGATTTGAGATTGGATTATCATCAACTCAAGGTGAAAGAGGCAGATATTCATAAGACGGCATTTCGAACTCGTTATGGACATTATGAGTTTTTAGTGATACCGTTTGGTTTGACTAATGCACCAGCTGCATTTATGGACATGATGAACCGAGTCTTTCAGCCCTATTTAGATCGGTTCGTAGTAGTGTTCATAGATGACATCTTGGTATATTCGAGGAATGAAGAAGAGCATGACTCTCATTTGAGCACTGTGTTGCAAATTTTGCGAGATAAGCAACTATATGCCAAATTCAGTAAGTGTGAATTTTGGTTGAAGGAAGTGACTTTTTTGGGTCATGTAGTGTCAGTTGAAGGAATAAGAGTTGATCCTCGAAAGGTAGAAGCTGTGTTGGATTGGAAACTGCCAAAGTCAGTAGCTAAGATCCGGAGTTTCTTGGGTTTGGCTGGTTATTATAGACGCTTTGTTGAGGGGTTTTCGTTGATTGCTGCACCCTAACTAAGTCATTAATGTAAAGGAAGTACCGTATGTATGGAGTGATAAACAACAAGAAAGTTTCTAGAAACTGAAGAAGATTCTAATAGAAGCGCCAGTATTGATTCAACCAGAGGCCAAAAAAGAGTTTACCATTTACTGTGATGCGTCACACACGGGTTTAGGATGTGTACTAATGCAAAGTGGAAAAGTGGTAGCTTATGCTTCTTGACAGTTGAGGCCGCATAAAGTCAATTATCCTACTCATGATTTGGAGTTGGCTACGGTAGTGTTTGCATTAAAGATTTGGAGACATTATCTTTACGGTGAGAAGTCAATCATTTATACGGACCATAAGAGTCTTAAGTATCTCCTTACCCAAAAGGAGTTGAATTTAAGACAACGGAGATGGGTGGAATTGTTAAAGGATTATGATTTCTCAATCGAGTATCATTCTAGAAAGGCTAATGTTGTGGCAGACGCGTTGAGTCGTAAGGTTGTATCGGAGTTAAGAGCAATGTTTGCTCATCTCAGTTTGTATGAGGATGGTAGTTTGCTAGCGAAACTTCAGGTGAAGCCTCTGTGGTTGGAACAAATCAAATAAAAGCAATTATCCGATGAAAAGTTGGGTTCTTTAATACAACAAGCTGAAAATGGTGTAATAGGAGATTTTGGTTTGAACAAAGATGGTGTACTGTGTTTTCGTGGAAGGGTTTGTATGCCCGAAGATTCAGATTTGAGGCAAATGATTCTTCTAGAGGCGCATAGTAGCCCTTATGCTATGCACCCCGGAGGAAATAAGATGTATCGGGATCTCTATGAACAGTATTGGTGGCCAAAGTTAAAACGGAAAGTTACTGATTTTGTGGGAAAGTGTTTGACTTGTCAACAAGTAAAGGCGGAACATCAATTACCGTCGGGATTGTTACAACCAGTAAAGATCCATTATGGAAATGGGAGCGGATAACGATGGATTTTGTTAGTGAGTTACCCTTAACACCTACTAAGAAAGATTACATGCGGGTGGTAGTAGATCGATTAACGAAGACTACTCATTTTCTACCGGTTGCAGACGGATTACTCGTTGCAAAAGTTGGCTAAACTATATGTATCTGAAATCGTGAGGTTGCATGGGGTACCAGTGTCTATCATATTGGACAGAGATCCTAGGTTTACATCACGATTTTGGAAAGCTTTACATGAGGCTCTGGGTACAAAGTTAAACTTCAGTATGGCTTTTCACCCTCAATCAGATGGTCAATCGGAAAGAGTAATCCAGATTTTGGAAGACATGTTACGAGGTTGTGTGATCGACTTCAGAGGTAGTTGGGAGGATTTTCTATCGTTGGTAGAGTTTGTGTATAACAACAGTTATCAATCCAGTATTCGATGGCACCCTATAAAGCATTATATGGTCGTGGATGTCGTACTCCTACTTGTTGGACAGAATTAGGGGAACGACAGTTGTTGGGTACTGAACTGATACCTGAGATGGAAGAAAAATTAAAAGTAATTCGAGAGCGGTTAAAGGAAGCTTCGGATAGACAAAAGTCGTACGCAAATCTGAAGCGTAAAGATATTGAGTTTGCGATGGGAGATCAGGTCTTTTTGAAAGTTTCATCGTGGAAAAAGATTTTCAGATTTGGAAGGAAAGGCAAGTTGAGCCCTAGGTTCATTGGACCATACCGTGTGTTGAAGTGTGTAGGACCAATGGCCTATCAACTTGATTTACCTCCGGAATTGAGTCAGATTCAGTGTTTTCCATGTTTCTATGTTGAGACGCTATAGATCGGATCCATCGCACATAGTACCGGTAGAAGAAGTGGAATTAAGGCCAGATTTGTCTTTCATGGAGGAACCAGTGAAAATCTTAGACCGAGATGTTAAGGTGTTAAGAAAGAAGACCGTACCGTTGGTCAAGGTTTTATGGCATAATCACGGAGTGGAGGAAGCTACTTGGGAGCCTAAAGATGCAATTCGACAACAATATCCTCATCTCTTTTAGCCAGGTAAATTTTGAGGATGAAATTTTCTTTAAGGAGGGTAGAGTTGTAACATCCTAAAATTTGAGTATTGATATGATGCATGTTTTGGTGCTTAACTTGTGTATAATTAAATTTTGCATGATTAGTATAGTCTTGAGAAGACTTGAGAACTATTCGGAATTAGAATAAATTTTAGTAAGGAGTATTTAATTGAAGTGGAGCATGTGACTTTGAGGTTTAAGTAGATTTAAGTGACAAAAACTTGCATAAGATGAGCTAGTAGCAAGGTGGTGTTGGCGCATGTATGTTTGCTTGAGGGGAGAGGTTCGAATCTCCTAGCATGCAATTTGAAAGCTTTTATTTTTTTTGTTTTTCCTTAGCAAGTGTCGGTCATGGATAAGGATTAGATGAGTTGGATTAAATTTCTTTTATGGCAAGAAGACCATGGGAAAAGGGCAAGTGTTAACTTAGGGAAAGGAATCATTTGAATAAGGTATGTAGGGGGAACACAAGGCACATATTGAGGAAGATGTTTTGGAAAGTTTTGTGTGGCAAAAACTTTGACTTTATGTCCATGTACTTGGACGATTTTTGGGGCTAGGGGTTGGCCGAAATTTTGAAGGCATTTGGATGAATAGGAGCTAGTTGTGCACATCTCTCTTTTGGTCATTTTTGTGCTTTTCTCCAAAATCTCTCTCTCCATTTTCCTCTCCTTAGCCAAATGCACTTTGAGAAATAGGTAACATCTTTGCTTTTCTTTAATCATTTCACATTTTGACCATTTCGGTTTTGAGTTCTTTCTCCCCAAATTATTTTCTTTCTCTCCTCTTTGTGACCGAAAATACAAGAAACATCAAAGACTATTTCTTCCTTTTTCTCTCATTGCCGAATGTCCATTGATTCAAAGTTCTCTTTTGGATCATCCTTTATTCTTGAGAACTGAAATCCAAACCTTCATTTCTATTCTTTTTCTTCTCTACTTCTCTTGAAATACTCTCAAACATCATCCACTCTCTCATTCTTCACCATGGCCGAATGTTACTAAGCACCATTTCTTTTAACTTTTCCTCCATAACCGAATCTTCTACAACTCACATATCTCCTTCTCAATCATTTTTCTTTCCACTCACACTTTAATCAATCGAAACTTAGTGGAGGGCCGAAACTCAAGTGTTCGTAAACGTCGTAGATCGTTGAAATTGAATTTAAGGTGTTAAGGTAAGGGATTATTAAGGATTTTCATATTTCTCGACATATGGCTATAAATGGTTTATTAATCGATTTCATTTTAGGGGACGTTATCGCTCGATTGTCATATTGTGGAACGAGGATATTTGTGGTAAGTTAATCCCACTCTTTAAAACCTCTAGTCGAAATTTCGATAACTTATTGGTCAGACTAATGATTCCTTGTCTTTGAAGACAATCAAAATAGGAACGAAAAGAGTTGTTAATAGTGTTCGAAAGAGGGGTGGTTCCATTATTCCCCCCTAAATTCAAGAGAAGGACTATTTTGGGAATCTGAGACTTTCCACCGGGTTGTGGACCCTCATCCGGTGAAAATTAATTATTTGAAGTCGTACGTACCCACGAACCATTGTTTACTCGTGGTTCTGAACCTTTGATCAGAGAGAAATCGCAAATAATGGTTGTTCGAGATTTCGAGGGTAAGATCTAGATCGCTTAATATTAGGATAGTTTAATATTAAATTTTAGTGTTCTAATCCTTCGTGATGTGTGTTTAGATATCGATGAGCGGGAGAGTGTAGTTCTCACCGTAATCAGGTGTGTAATCTCACACCGTATCTCATGGCTTAGATGACTATATCATATAAATCGTTGGATGAAATCACAAGTTAGTGAAATCGGGAAGAATAACATAGTTATCATCTTAAAGATAAGATTTTGAAAATTGTATTAAGATCATGAAAATTACGAAATTGCCCTTAACGAGCTAATTCGATAAAAGTGATGAGTGAGCCATATGTGATATTTGATAAGTGGGCCATATGTGATATTTGATAAGTGGGCCATATGTGATATTTGACAATTTGGGCCATATGTGATATTTGACAATTTGGGCCATATGTGATATTTGACAATTTGGGCCATATGTGATATTTGACAATTTGGGCCATATGTGGTATTTGACAATTTGGGCCATATGTGATATTTGAGAATTTGGGCCATATGTGATATTTGAGAATTTGGGCCATATGTGATAATCGATAAATGGGCCATAAGTGATATTTGATAATTGGGCCATTTATGATAATTGATAAATGGGTTATATGTGATATGTGATTTTATGGGCCAAAATGCTATTTTGATTAATGGGCCAAAATTTATAAATTGTAATATGGTTTTTTTTTTTTTTTACAAATATTTTGTTATGCATAAACATGATTGCATGGGTTGAGATCAATGATGAAGAGAAGAAAGGCGATGCCAAAATTCTAGATAGGTGACTCATCACGATGGTCATGTTCAAATCTAGATCGGTTGTTCTACCACAATTATTAAAATGGCGTTGCCACAAATATTATATTGGGCTTAAAGCCTACTTTGGTGTGTTGGCGGGGTGGGTGACTAAAGCTCCCTACTGGTGTCTTTGGTTGGTACGGTGGTGTGTAGCGGATGGAAATCTAGGTTTGGTTTTGGGAATTGCATATCACTTGCATTTTATACATGCTAAATTATTATATTTGAAATGGGCTTAGGCCCAAATAAATGCTTAGATGGTTTTGGCCGGTGGACTATGGTAAGTGAGTTACACACTTGAATTCTAAGTAACTCACCCCAATTTTTTTTTTTTACCCTTCTCAGGTAATAATAATTGATGGAGACTTCGGTCGGAGATGACTTCGCGTGGAGGCTATACCACAAATGGTGGCTTATAAAACTTTAAGACTTCTTTAATAATTTTTATTAAGTACTATTTTTATGGCGATGTGATAAGGCCTCTTCAATTATGGATTTTATTGTGTTTTAGTTTTCCTAAGTTGGATTGGTTTAGTTTTTTATAAATGTTTTTTTTATAACTCTCGTATAAAATAAAGGTTTTTCTTAAATGTTACTGAAACTTAGGAAAGTCTTTTAAAACTTTTCGATGAAATATTTCGACTAAATAAATCCAAAGTTTTTATCAATTACTACTCTATAGATCAAATGACAAATTCTTGTAATTTTAATTATGGTTTTCAGTGAACTTCTTTTTTTTTTTTTTGATAAAGTCATTCTCTTAATCATTTTGGAATTTGATTTCTACTTCGTTAAATGATTTGAATGTATGCTTAATTTGTGTGGCATGCCGAAATCGGGCTTAATGCATAGGCCGGGTTTGGGGTGTTACATGACTTGTTGAAGTGTTGGAGTCGATAAGACCTTCAACGAGTAGAGATAAAGGCAAAGGGAAGCTTGTCTAAGCTTTTGGTTTTTCAGCAAAAGTGAATATTTTGGTGAGTGTTTTAGAATCAATGCTCATAGATTATTCGTTGTGTTTGGGAGTTTAGAGGTAGCTTAAACCCATACTCTAAATTCTGAGTGTAAGTGTTCTTTTACCTATGCTAAATATGTGGTAATATGTTTGTGAATTGTGATAAAGAGAATTATGATGTGATGAAATATGAAAATGTTATGATGATTGTTGAGACGGTAAATATGAGGGTATGTTATTCATGCCATGTTACAATGTGTATAATGTGCCGATGATATGATTATGTGGTGAAAATGTGTGGATAATCGGTAAGTAACATTTGATGACATTATGGATATTTTGGCCTTGTGACTTAATAAGACTGTTGGATATAGTTGGCATGCTATGGATTGTGAGTAATCACTTATATGTGTTGTGGTATATGTGGCGCTGAGGCCCTGGGACATTTTTGAGAGATAAGGGAATGTGAGTCAAGCTCCATTCACTAGGATATGTGTGTGTGGTGTGTCAGAGAGTGTTAGCTATATGCTTCGCTTATGGGATATGTTAACTTTACGAGTCTACGTGTGGTGTGTTGGAGATCCGTATATCCGATGAGTGGTGATAGAGTCTGTAACAACCCGTTTTCAGTGAAATCAAAATAGTGGTTTCGAGACCACAAATCCAAGTAAAAAAGAAAACTTATTTTAATATTATTGTATGGTCTACATCATGATAGGAAAGACATATGAAAATTTCGATAAAAAAAATTTACCGATTACATGTTTAATTATAGAAAGGATCAAATTGCATGAAATGCAAAATTTGAATTCTAGTAGCTAGAAGGATTAAATAGCTATGGAATTCAAAAAAATTGAGATCCTTATATGGTAATTAGACCATTAAGAAAAGTTAGTAGATATTTTTGATGATTCATCCATGGAAAATTAGAAAAAGAAAATGACTAAATTGGAAATTGAAATAAATAAAAGATGATAAATAAAATAAACATCTAATATCATCAAATTATATCATCTTATTCCCCAAATTCTATGGAAACCCTAGGAAAGAGAAAGAAAATCAAGGAAGCCTAATTGGGTAGGTAATCTTGTCCTGTTTTTAGTAATTTTTATATTTTTGAGATCGGAATAACCTAATCTATCTATTTTGGGGATTAATTTGTAAAGTTATCAAAGTATTAACAGTTTTCCATGGATGATATGCTGAAATCTTGAAATTTATGGTAGAAAATGAAAGATTATTGATAAGTACACAACTTTTGTAAGGGATATTTCCATGAAATTGAGATTTAGGGATTGAATTGTAAAGATGTAAAATTCATGGAAAATTTATGATTTTTGTGAAATATATGTGCTGTAAATATTATATGTAAATCTCAGTTAGGCTTGGAATATTGGTTAAATTGCATGGATTTCATTTTCTGAGCCTAGGGACAAAAATGGAATTAATGAAAAGTATAGGGGCAAACTGGTAATTTTGCCTATGATGTGAATTGAATTAAATTGAGTATGAAATGTATTAAATTGACGTTAAATTCATTTATATAGATCCAGAAAGATCAAATAAAGAGTTAGATCGAGGAAAAGAAAAAGTATCGGATTAATAGATCTCCGTACAAAAGCAAGTGACGAGGTAAGTTCGTGTAACTAAATTTGTATATTTATATGCTCGAATAGAATGTCGTGTATGAGAATTATGCAGTTGTCTTGCATATCAAAATTGAATACATATTCGATAATGCCCGATAAATGATAAGTCTCGTTTGAAGAAATGAAATTCGATAGATATGAGTTTCCCTATTGGTTGTGGTTTTGCATATGTTGCAGACACACCATAGCTCTTACGAGTATCCTGTTATAAGCCCTCTTGAGCTTCCTATTACATGGTTCCTGTGAGCATTTATGAGTCATCAAATATTTTAGGCTTTTATGATCTGAATATACGTGACATCTTTCACTGAATAGATAGTGACACCAAATTTTCAAAGTGAACACAATCGCAGCTAGCTTAAGGTCGTGAGTCGGATAATTCTTTTCATGCAGTTTCAATAGTCTCGAGGCATAAGTATAAATTTTCCATCTTGCATCAAAACACATCCCAGACCGTTCAATGAAGCATCACTATATATCACAAATTCTTTACCGAATTCTGGCTGTACTAGCACTGCAGCTTCAGTCAATAAGTCTTTCAACTGATCAAAGCTTTTCTGACACTTTCAGGCCATTCATATTTCACATCTTGCTGAAGCAATCTCGTCAACGGAGTTGAAATCATCGAAAATCCTTTTACGAACTGTCGGTAATAACCAGCAAGTCCTAGAAAACTGCGAGCTTTAGACACATTTTTCGGAGGCTTCCACTCTAAAATAGCTAAAATCTTGCTCGAATCAACTTGTATACCGGATGCTGACACAATATGTCCCAAAAAGCCAACTTCGCGTAACCAGAACTCACATTTACTAAACTTTGCATACAATTGCTTATCACGCAAAGTTTGTAGCACAATTCTCAAATGTTCAGCATGCTCAATTTCATCACGCAAATAAATCAAAATGTCGTCAATGAATACAACAACAAATCGATCTAAATATAGGTCTAAAAATCCTGTTCATTAAGTCCATAAAGACAGCAGGTGCATTTGTTAATCTGAAAGGCATAACTAAAAACTCATAGTGCCCGTACCTCGTTCGAAAGGCAGTTTTCAGAATGTCTGAATCTTTCTCTCTCAATTGATAATATCCTGATCCCAAATCTATCTTTGAAAACACAAAAGCTCCTTTCAACTAATCAAACAAATCATCGATTCGTAGAAGATATTTGTTCTTAATAGTCACTTTGTTTAACTGACGATAATCAATGCACATTATCATTGTGCCATCTTTCTTTTTCAGAAATAGAACGGGAGCGCCCTAAGCAGAAAAGCTCGGTCGTGTGAAACCTCTGTCTGTCCATTCTTACAACTGAGACTTCAATTCTTTTAATTCTTTCAGAGCCTTTCTATATGGAGCTATTGAGATAGGGGTCGTCCCTGGCACTAACTCAATGCCAAACTCAACTTCTTGTATTGGAGGTAATCCCGGTAATTCTTTAGGAAATGCGTCAAGAAACTCACAAACAACTGGCATAGATTCAATTTTCTTTTCAGTCACTTTCGATTCAATCACATAGGCAAAATAGGCTTCATAACCCTTTTTCACATAACTCTAAGCTTTCATCACTGATATCACAGCCGGTAACCCATTCAAATCATTAGATTCGATCCGAGTCTTATCATTTTGACATCTCAAATCAATAGTCTTTCATTTGCAGTACACAATAGCATCATGCAAAGTTAGCCAATCCATACCCAGGATTATATCAATTTCATCAAAATGTAATAACATTAGATCAGTCGGAAAACAGATATCTCGAAACATCAACGGAAAATTCTTCCACACTTTATCAATCAGGACACTTTTGCCTAAGGGGTTCGATACTCTAATTACAAATTCAATAGACTCTATAGGCAAAGTCTTACTGGATACTAAGTTCATGCATATATATGAATGAGTAGACCCTGGATCTATCAATGCAATCACAGAAGTATCATAAAGAGTAAATGTACCCATAATAATATCTGGAGACTAAGCTTCCTCACGAGCTCGAATGGCGTAAGCTCTAGTAGGTGCTCTCGCTTCAGATCTCGCAACTGTATCTTTCGTAGTTCTCTGGCTACCACTCACATTTCCCGTGTTTCTAGGAGGTTTATCTCTAGCTGAAACGTTAATCGACTTCAGATTCTGTAAAATCTCTTGCCCAACAGACTCAAGACAGTCTCGGATAAAATGATCTAAAAATCCACATTTGAAACAAGCTTGATCATGTAATCGAGAATTGCCCAATGTCTTTTACCACAATGTCCACACCCAGGTCATTCAAATTGACATTTCCAACACTAGCTATTGAAGTAGCTGGAGCTCTAAAGCTCGAATGCAATCTAGCACAATCTCTGCTCGAATGTCCCATATTAGCCTTTGAACGGCTATACTCATCTCGAAATTTCTTTGATGCAAACTGAAATGATTTACTTGAGGATCTCTTTCTCACATATCTAGCTTTTATTTTATCTTTCCCAAGTTCTTTGGCTTTACATGCTCGATCAACAAGCACAACAAACCCTTTTATTTCCAAAATTCTGGCTAACAAACGGATATCTTCATTCAAGTCGTCTTCAAACCTTTTACACATTATTGCTTCAGTCGAGACACATTATCATGCAAACTGACTCAGTCTCACAAATTCCCGCTCGTATTCTGTAACAAACATACAGCCATGTTTCAATTCAAGAAACTCTTTTCACTTTTGATCAATGAATCTTTGACTAATATATTTCTTCCAGAATTCGGATTGAAAGAAATCCCAGGTAATTCTTTCTTTCGGAACAACAGAAATCAAATTTTTCCACCATTGGTAAGTTACATATCTCAACAAAGAAACAACACATTTCACACATTCATCAGGGGTACACGACATCTCATCAAATACTCGAATCGTATTCTCGAGCCAAAACTCAGCTCTCTCAACATCATCATCATTAGTGGCCCTAAACTCTTCAGCCCCATATTTACGAATTTTATCGACCAAAGGCTTATTCAACATATTCAGATTCATAACCGGAGGTACAATAGGAGTCTGTGGGGGATTAGGTGGGAGCGGAGGTTGAGGAACAGACGAATTTGCTCTAACATACTGAGTGAACCACTCGTTCATCATTTGGAAGAAGGCTTGTTTAGCCTCTCCTTCCTAACCACTAGTAACAGGTCTAGAATCAGACGGAACTATCCCTTGAGCGGGAGCAGGCGCATTACATTCAATACCCTTAACCCGTATCCGTCGCCAGATTAGGGTTACAAGGCATTATTAGACATAATACAGTTTACCCAGATATTCCTTACATTTCATAACTCAAAATCTAATCACTTTAATACCTGAAACTTTAACAATATCAAGTCTTTAAATAAAAGAACATAACTTTCATAATCAAACCATACTTCAGCATCTATCAATCCATATTGTTATAAACCTCAAGACAGTACAAATTTAAACATCAAATGATCCACGCTTACTATTAAATTTTCACCCATTTAAACGATATTAGTGATATAAAACATAACCAAACTAACTTTAATGGCCAATTTACCATTTGCATATTTTTCTAAAATCAAAATCATATCTAAACATAGTTACTGAATTCCATACCAACTTATTTCTTTAATCATTCCTTGATTATAACAATTCACATGCTATTTGCAATAATATAATGTAACACCCCAAACCCGGCCCAAACACCCCGCCCGGATCTGGCATGTCATTAAGAAGTTTTCGTAAAACATGTCGCATATTATTTTTTTCGATTTTTTTTTGAAAAGCATAGTTTAAACATTTATACAGGAAAAACTTAATAATTTGATAATTTGTAAAAGAAATAAATTTTAATTAATTCCTTAATGAATAAAAACTAAAATTTTGCCTCTAAGTTTTATTATTTAAACACATGCCTTAGTTCCAATTAATCATAAAATCTAAGCGTATGAAAACCCGAAAACGAAAACATAAAACCAATAAACCATAGCCAGTGGCCTTATTACAATAAAATATAAAACCAAACAAATTGAAAATATTAGGGAAAATAATAAACAGCATCCTTTATTGAGTCAAAATAAATCCATGCATGGCCACATTGCGCTCCTTTCCAGCCAGGTCCGATGCACTAAGTGCTACCTGACAAATGTTAAACAATGGGGTGAGTCACAAGACTCAGTGTGCAATCCCTCTTGGACCATCAGACTGGGCCTTAGCCCCACAGAACAAAATAACAGAATATCACATATCAGAATTAAGAAAAGCCCATCGCAATCTTGGATCCATCCGCTACATACCACCATTGCCTGCCAATCACACCAACTGCTACACACCATCGATGGCAGTCATGCTGCAGTTAGCTACTCATCGTGAGATTTGTGACATAGTCACCAGAATAGATCGTGGCAGAGCCACTACAACAGATCGTGGCAAAACCACTACAACAGAACACTTCCCCTTTCATATACATCAATCGCCCAACCCCGAGCAAACATAGAAAACGGCATGCATGTATATCATATCAACTCAACAGAATCATTTTACTTAAAGAAAATCACAGAAATCACTAACCAGATGAGTCGCCCTTTACCCTCCACGGGTTTTCAACAGTCATGCTGGGATTTTGGCATTTAACAAAATATAAATAGATTTATATATATACTAGCAGACAATAGAGATGGTGTGAGAAATTACACACCTAAGTACTTTCAACACCTAACTATCAAAGTCGACGCTCTCCCTAACCGAAATCGCGACTATTAGACCACTATTCTTGTAACATCCTGAAATTAGGCCTAGTAGGATTGAGCCCAATGGGCCTTAGGCATAGTAGCGTTTAAAATTTTTTTTTTGAGAATAGGAGATCAGCTTAAGTGCAATTGGACCTTTTAGATAAGTGATTTTGGAAGGTTAGGGGGCTTCTATGAAGTCCCGGGATCAAATATTAGCTTTGGGAAAATTTTGGTTTTAGGTGAAAAAAACCTTGGAGGTTGGCGGGTAGGCCTTAAGAATAAAATGTGGAGGAAAATGACACAAGTGGAGTGTGTGGTGTAGTGGCAAAGTGACGCCACTTAAGGACAAGGGAATGACGCCACAAGGAAGGAAGGAGGTCCAAGGTTCTAGTTGTAGCGTTTGCATTCCTTTTAGATTATTTTTATTAAATGAATTTAGACCTTGGCCATAGGGTTATATTTAATTGCGCATGGTTTGAGGCACAAGGAGCTAGTTGGTAAAGTGGCTAGCAGCGTGGATTATGTTATAAGGGAGCCTGGGTTCGAATCTCATGAGAAGCAATGGAGTATTTATTTTATGAGTGGACGGTAAGAGTTTGATTGAATTTAAACTCTCTTGACAAAGGATCCCACATCGGAAGATACAAGGAATGAAGGTGAAGAGCTAGCTATATAAAGAGCATGCCGGAGAAGGTTAAGATACCTTGGTGGGCGTTGGGCACGGGGAGTGGTCGCGTGGCAGTTTAGCACCGAGTCCTATCGGTGTGTAACTCTCTACTCTAGTTGTAGGCGGCAAATCTTAGAAGTGTGGTCCGCGGCAATAGTAGCCACACGAGCGTCTGGCTGCGTGTGTGGGGCTTCAACGCGATAGTTGAGGCCATCGGTAGTATTCTTGTGGGTTGGGGTGCTTGGGCGCGATGGGTCGAAGTGGGCCCAATGGGCCCAGAGGCCCAATTGGAATAAATTGTATGATGATATAGTATATAGTGAACTAGACTAGGTGGAACTTATATACATGGATAGATTTGTGTTAGGTGGGCCACACGAGCGTGTGGGCTCGAATGGTAGAAATCGGGTTTAGGCCCACGGTCAGATAAGGCAAAATGGTAGTTGAGTCGCTCAAGGCGACACTTGCACCTTTAGAAAGGCCATTCGGTACAAAATTACGAAAATACCCTTGGTGGGTAAATTACAAAAATACCCTTGGTGGGTAAATTACAAAAATACCCTTGGTGGGTAAATTACAAAAATACCCTTGGTGGGTAAATTACGAAAATACCCTTGGTGGGTAAACTACGAAAATACCCTAGGTAGGTAAATTACAAAATACCCTTGGTGGGTAAATTACAAAAATACCCTTGGTGGGTAAATTACGAAAATACCCTTGGTGGGTAAATTACGAAAATACCCTTGGTGGGTAAATTACGAAAATACCCTTGGTAGGTAAAATTACGGTTATACCCTTAGAGGTTGATTAGCATGATTATGTTGTTTTATGTCTATCTGATTATGATGGTAATTCATGTTATACTTATATTTGATATATGTCTAGCATACATGACATCTGCATACACAATTATTATGTCATATTGCACGGGTATGATGAGAGGAGGGGAAGATTGATATTGTGACTTGGTCACCGGTGATTTAGTATCACATTCGTGTCTTCGGACACCGGAGGTTTGGCACCTCATAGCGACTCGTCCCTCGTGGTTAATACCACCGTGGGTTGGCCCCACTTTTGAGATATGGGATCGTCGCCATGATTTGGTATCACACGTGGGTTGGCCCCACAACTTGATGATTCGTGACGGTCACGGTGGTTTAGCACCACCGGTGATTTGGTATCACATTCGTGTCTTTGGACACGGAGGTTTGGCACCTCATAGCGACTCGTCCACGTGGTTAACACCACCGTGGGTTGGCCCCACTTTTGAGATATGGGATAAATGCGCGGTGATTTGGTATCACACGTGGGTTGGCCCCCAGATGGATTTTTGTGACCTCGGTCACGGTGTTTTGGTAACACAATTGTGTCTTTGGACACCGGTGGTTTAGCACCACCAAAGTGGTTTGGTACCACGGGGTAGAAAAGGAGTTATGGATGGCTAGGTTGGGTGCATTATACATATATATTGCTTTGTTATAATCTGTAAGTATGTGGTAATTAGGGAATTCTAAATCGATTAAATTTCCAAAATTCAAGTTGGCGGACTTGGATTGAAACATTGATTGCACACCTATATCGAAACCAAATGAGATTCGATCTAAAAGAGATTTAGATTATTTTCCTTAGAGAAGATGACCTAAATTCGAAGTTGGCGGACAACATTGATTGGAATATGGGTCCTCCTTCACCAATGGGCCAACCACACCAACCACTTACCTTCAACTATCTTCGTGGTTCTAAGACAAGCAAACCACAAAGACCCACAGCGGTGAAGATTCGACTTTTAAGAGAAGAAGAATAGAACCACTTAACAAGGTTTAAGAGACTATTCTGACAAAAAGGAGAAAAGAAAAGAAAACAGGAAATAACAGAGAACTTACCAAAATATAGAATAGGGGTTCAGCTATGATGAACACTTCGGGAAAAGGAACCGAATGGAATGATGCTGAGACTTAGAGATTTTGACTACAAGAACAAAAAAGAGCATAGTTTCGGCTTTTAGTGAATGGGAGAAGAATAACAATGGGGATCAGAAGATTCGGCTAAAAGGAAATTTCAAAGAAAAAGAAAGGGTGAGGGAGGTGGTGATTTTCGAATTTTGGAAGATAAAATATGAGAAAAGAAAACAAATGAGATGGCCTTCAAATTTTTGGCACACCCCTTGCCATACTAAACCGATTCTCTCCCCCTCTCTTGTGTTTGATTTTCGGCCAACTCTACAACCAAATGATAGCTCCTATCTTTCTTCCTTATCTTAATCTACTAACTCCTCCAAAAGAGGCCTAATTAGCACCAACTCCTCCCTCCTTTATCAGCATAATATCCACATATTTTAAAACATTAAAATCCCCTAAATTCTAGCCTTGATGCCATCCAACCTTACCCACCTAAATGCAATAATTTAGCTACTTTAATTTATAAGAATTGGGCTTCAAGTGACTCGAACTTAGGCCCTCTTCATCTGCTAATGACGCCACCTCCTTGCTCTCTAAGTGGTGCCATTTGCCACTGGGCCACAAGCCCACTTGTGTTTAAAACACAAATAACATCTTTTAAGCCCTTATCTTATCAGGCTTTCCAGTAGAGTGTCTAATTAGAGAATTCAATTAAGGCCTCGGCCCAATTCCTGAGCCCATTTGTGTCCTCTCTTCTCTTAATCCGCTTATGAGGCCTCATGCTTGAGACTAGGGTCCACTAAGTAAGGAAAATAAATTTTGCCTATGGTCTCCCCTAGCTCTAAGGCTTCAAATAATCCCGATAATACCTTAATATTATTCTTCTAAGTGCTACACATGCATATTAACTCCCATGCACAGAAATTAAAAGTTTTGAGATTTTTGGGGCGTTACAACCCTATAGGCCCAAATCTACTAGGCCCAAATTCGGGATGTTACATATAAGATAGATTAACCACATTGCATATTAACCATACATGTATATACACACACTTATTCAATCATCATCTCGAAATTTAATAACTTCTTCTTTTAATGCAAATATATGCGCATACGACCACAATGATTTGAAACATTTCAATATAACAAATAACCATAATATAGCATACTTAACACATACTAATTCAACCAAATCCATTATTAGTATTTATTTATATAATTAAACCACTATGGCCGAACCACCTTTTAGATAAACGTCCATTATCTATATTCACAAACTGAATTAATGCATGACTAAAGAATCATTATCATGGCATTATTAATGACACACAACTAAAACTTATCCATCAACTAAATATTAACTACTGCACACATAAGAATGACCAAAATTATTTAGACATCTAATATTAACCTTAAGAACAAGCCATACACAATCAAAACCATATTCCTCAACTATCTTCACATTTAGGTCGGTTATATAAAAATCTACCTCATATAATAAGCTATAAGATGTATTTCTAAGATGAGTTAAATACTTAATCCTATGCATGACATAAATAATATAAATCAACCATACTACTAGCACAAGCATAATTACACTATGAAATACTATTATGGTGTATAAATACCATGGCCGAAAACAATAAGGACCACAAAACCATAATTTAGCCATTTTCGCATGGCTATATACATTAAAAAATATCATATAAGTATTGAACTAGCCTATACATGCCTTAAGTTCAAAAATCCAAACTTTAAAATTACCAAAGTAGGTTGATAGTGTGAATGACTTCGTCGACGATCCCCTGAGCTCGTAGCTTGATCAAAATCTATAAAATCGAACAACAATCACACAGAGTAAGCTAACTTAGCCTAGTAAGCCTTAAGCAAAAATATAATCATTTAATCAAACAATTAAACATTATTAACCATTCCTTTGATAACCTTAATATAATTTCTTAGCACAATTATGCCATCATCCTTACAAAGTAATTTAATTATCACTTATCAATTCCACATAATCAGATATGTTTCCGTATACAACAGATTGAATCAATACCAAGTACATACTTACCACTTATAACCGAATATACACATATAATAATATCCTTTAATCTTTATATGTATACCATTATAAAATCTATATAATATTGTTTCATCCACACCTATAAGGCCGAATATACAAAAGCACGTTGTTAATTTACTAGTTCAATATACATTACATGTATATTTACCCTTTTGGCGGAATCTACATGACACATTCATGTTCACATTCAAATCAACTTTCAATATAGCATACACATCATTTATAAGGCCGGATACCATTAATAGATTTTTTTACGAATATGCCTCAATTATAACTCAACCAGTAGTATCAATCATAATATACTAACTTACCTTATCCCGTACAACCAATAAGCTTTTAGGTACCTGAACAATTAGCACAATTATTGTACTCAAAATTCCACATCTATAATGATCCATTGAAACACATACATATGAATAATCACAGCATAAAGCCTACTAGGCATAAAGCTTGAAACACACGCACCGGCACTAAGCCTGCTAGACCCTAGGTCTGATATTTAATCACCGGTATTAAGCCTACAAGGCAATAAGCCCGATATACTTCACCGGCACAAGGCCTGCGCATTAAGCCTAATACACTTCACCGGCACAAGGCTTGCACAAAACACAAAATATGCAAAATCTCCCAACAATATAGCTAGGCTGAATCTTCCACATAGCCATATAAGTCCTTGCATTTCATTTATTTTGCATTTTAACCCCTCAAAAATTTATTTTCTCAATTTAGCCCTATTTACTCAAAATCACCAAAAATCTCAATACAAAACATATTAATCTAACATATATCTTTCATAATTCATCAACTACCATCATAAAACTCATGAACTCATCAATCGCACATTTCAAAATATTCATCAAAATAAAAAATTTAAGCATGGGTCTTGAAGTATTCGAAGCAACAGTTACAAAAACATAAAAATTATCGAAAACCAAGCTAGAATCATACCTTGATTAAGCTTAACAATGGCCGAAAGTTTGCTTAGGTTTCTTCTTTCCTTCTTTTCTTTAGTTTCGGCTTTTTAATGGTGAAATAAAAATTATGAACGCATGTTTCCTTTTTATATTATTGACTTATTTTATAATATAACCTTTTAACATATAATATAATGTATATAAAAACATATCATTATAATATTAAAGCCAAATGACGTCCACTTATAAGCAATTTGGTTAATTTACAACTTAAGTCCTCATACATAAGAAGACAAATCAAATTAACCATAGCAATATAATAAAAACTACTTTTACAACTTATGCAATCCATCCTTTTCCTTAAATTAACCATACAAATAGGCAAATTAACTCACGAAATTTTAACACATGCTCTATCATAGATCATAGACTCAATATAAAATATTAAAATATTCTACCGACTTCGGATTCATGGTTCGATTAAGGTCAAAATTAATGTTACATTTTTATTATATAATATAACTTATATTATAATATTTATTATTTAATAAACCATTACCAAATAAAATAAGCCATTCATCACATTAATGTGCCGTCTACTACATGTCAAAAAGGCCAATTTACAATATAAGGCCTCCACCTTAAAAAGCCACATCAATTTAGCCATTAATCAAATAAGAGGCCACTTTTACTAATTATGCAATTTAGTCCTTTTGTCAAATTAAACACACAAACAAATAATTTAACTCACGTAAATTTAGCACATGCTAATTCACATATCAACGGCACAGAATATAATGTTAAAATATTATACGAACTTGGATTTGTGGTCCCAAAACCACTGTTCCGTCTGTAAACTGGACTGTTACAACTCTCCCCACTTAGGGATTTTCGTCCCCGAAAATCTTACCATTAAACAGAATCGGATATTGTTGTCTCATTGAATCCTCGGCTCCCACGTAGACTCTTTTATCCCATATCGATTCCACAGTACTTTTATTAACGGAATTTCTTTATTTCTCAACTCTTTCACTTCACAGGCTAAAATACAGATTGGTACCTCTTCGTATATCATATCAAATGGGATTTCAATTTTAGATGGGGCAATCACATGTGACGGATCGGATAGGTATCTACGGAGCATCGAAACATGAAACACGTTGATATCTTTTCTAGCTCAAACGGCAACTTTAATCTATAAGCAACAGGTCTGACACGTTCAATGATCTCATATGGTCCGATGAATCTCGGACTTAATTTGCCTTTACTCCCAAACTGAAATACTTTCTTCCATGTAGACACTTTCAGAAATACTCTGTCGTCGATTTCAAATTCTATGTCTTCTCGTTTCAACTCTGTATAAGACTTCTGACAATCAGATGCTGCTTTCAAACAAATTCTCGGATCAATTTCACTTTTGGTTCTAAATCTTTAATCAAATCGATTCCGTGCAACTTATTCTTACTGAATTCAGTCTAATACAGAGGTGTACGACATTTACATCCGTATAAAGCTTTATATGGTGTCATTTTAATACTCGTCTGAAAACTATTATTATACGTAAATTTGATCAACAGTAGGTACTATTTCCACGAACCATTAAACTCAACTATAAGTGTAATTTCGTGCCCAAAGCTTCTTGCAATTCTTCCAGAATCGCTATGTAAATCTCGGATCTCTAACTGACACAATAGATAATGGCACCCCGTGCAATCTCACAATCTCAGTAATATAACACTCAGTCAATCTCTCTAGTGAGAAATCAAATCTTATCGAAAATAAAATAGGCAGATTTAATTAATCGGCCAACTACGACCCATGTCGCATCTTTCTTTTTCAGAGTTAAGGCCAACCAGAAACAAAGTCCATTATTACTCTATCTCATTTCCACTCAGGAACCAGAATCGGATGTATAAATCCATATGGAATTTGATGTTTAGATTTTACTTGTTGACAACTAAACATTTCAAAACAAAGTCAGAAATGTCTTGTTTTATACCAGACCACCAATAGTGTTGCTTCAAATCATGGTACATTTTAGTACTTCCCAGATGAACAGATAAACAACTATTATGTGCTTCATTCAAAATCAATTGAATTAACCATGGATTTCTCGGAACACAGATACTATCTCGATATTTCAAACAACCATCCACAATTTAAAATTCAAATTCAAAATTCATTTCACACTGAGCTCATTTCGCTAGCAATTCATTACCAGACTTCTGAGCTTCATATATCTATTGTAAAAACAACGATTTTGTTCTCAATTCCTCTATTACAAAACTATCATCAGACAAGTCTAACTGAGCATTCAAAGCACGTAATGCAAACAATGACTTTTTACTCAACACATCAGTACCAACGTTTCTTTTACCCGAATGATAATCTAACATCTTTCTAAAGCAGTCTAATCAAAGGAGTAGCTATCGCTGAAAATTCTTTTTTTTTTTAAAAAATCTACGGTAATAACCAATTAAGCCCATAAAACTATGAACTTCAGACACATTCTTCGAAGGTTTCCATCTCAAAATAGTAAAAATCTTACTCGAACCTGTTCGATTTCCAGAAGCTAATACAATATGTCCTAGAAAACTAACTCCATGCAACCAGAATCAAATTTGCTGAATTTCGCGTATAATTGTTTTTCTCTCAAAGTTTGCAACAAAATTCTCAAATGTTCAGCACGCTCCTTTTTATTGATTAAATAAATCATCTATTCGAGGCAACGGATATTTATTCTTTATTGACACTTTATTTAACTGACGATAATCGATACACACCCTCATCGTGCCATCTTTCTTTTTCTCAAATAGAACAAAAGCACCCAATGCGAGAAACTCGATCTAGCAAACCCTTTATCAATCAATTCTTGTAACTGTGACTTTAATTCTCTCAACTCTGTTGATGTTATTCTATACAAAGCTATCAATGAAACACCCCAAACTCGGCCCAAAAGCCCTGACCGGATCTGGCATGCTCCTTGAGTAAAACATAGTTAAGTTTCAGAATGACATTTTGAAAATCTTGATGGTTTTGAAGAATATGAATTTGGATTGTTCTCAAGTTAAAACCGTGTTGTAGTTTAGCTTTGTACTAAAATAATATTTTCATATTTCAAAAGTTACAAGTTAAAAGAAATGCCAGATTTTAGAGTTTATTATTATTAACTTAAAAATCGTAGGTGTTTGGGTTTCAAAACAATTAATGTTGTTTTAAGAAAATGTTAAATTATTTTGTTCGATGTTGTTCAGATTATAATAAAATTTAAAATGCATAAATAAAGCAGTTAAGTTATAATGGCCTTATTACATCAAAACATAACCCAAATAAATCAAAATAAACTTAAAACAAAACCGAAAAAAATCCGAAATGTATGGCCACCTTTAAGTTCCTCGCCACCGGTCCATTTATCGAGTGCCATCTACAAAATGTTAGCCACGAAGGGTGAGTCAACAGACTCGAAGTGTAATGACCATCACAGAATCCCAAAACATTCAAGGCATATTATATCACATAAAACAATTGTAAATAATGATACAACCCAAACCACCTAGATCTAGCCTCTACATATCACCCGTACCTATCGATCACACCGTGGGGATTACTAAATCGACCCTCCATCCACTACACACCATCGAAGGGGCCCCCGCAATGATCGCACATCGCCTTATAATTGTGGCATAGCCACTAGATAATTTGATGAGTCACCAGATTCATAATATGTGACATAAGTCACTGATAATGTGGTAAAACCACCGGATCACTTCCCTTTAACGTAATCACCCATATGCCCATGCAACATTCAAAACACACATTTATCATTCAATTTACCTTACCCCAAAATCATAACGGATTTTCACATATTTTCACTTCAATGTTATTAAACAATATTAACGTAGTATTAAGGGTACATACTCAATTCATTGTACCATTAAATGGTACCCTTAGCCATGTTTATTCGTCACTTCATTAACACATGCTTAACATTATTATTATTCTATTGGGAATTTTAGTGTAGGGTTACACACCTGACTATTCGTAGATCTAATCGAAATCCCAAAAATCCTGATCTAACGCACTAGATCCCCTTTCCTATATTCGGCCAACACTAAGAACATTAGGAAAGAGGCCACTCGGCTATACAGCAAATCTTGAAGGGTTAACACAACCAAAATACTTACTTTGCTATCAATTTTGGTTACCAACCAAATCCCAAAACTTCATGATAATCCCCCCTTGCAATCGGCTAAGCACTAGTACACTCAACTGCTTAGTTTTCGGCTTTTGAATGAATATGGAACAGATCTGAGACACTAGAACCCTTACCTAGATTGCTTAGCCAAAACCCAAAGATCTGTTAAAAATCCCCTAGAACACCATAGTTAGAATCGGCATAGCCTTAGAACAAATGAAAGTGGCCCTTGGCCGAATGGTATGCCTTGCTTACCTTGGATCTTAAATCCCGAAAAGATCACCTTCCAACTGTCGGCTATGAGAATCCCGAGAGATCTCCTTCATGGTTCAGCCAAAAGAAAAAAAAAAAAAAAAAAAAAAAGGAATTAGAGTCTTTGACTTTAGGCTAAACAAAGGAAAAAGAAAAGAACTCAAGTAATTGTTATCCCTTATCGAAATCGATTGAACACCTTTGCTTGGAACACAGAGAGATTCGGCCACAATAGAGGGTTGATTGTCTTTGAGAAAGTAACAGAAAAGGAATCGGTTCCAACAAGGAGTAAGATGAAATCGGCTATGGAAAGTAAAATATGGAATGGAGAAGAAAGAAAAAGAGATGTTTGGGACTTTAAGAATTTCGGCAATGGTGGAGAAGGATGATAGAGGAGTTTCGGCCTTAGCAAAAATAAAAGAGAAAGGAGGGAGATGAGTAAAAGAAATTCAAAAATTTCGGCACTACTCCCCCACACATGACCGAATAAACCCCTCCCCAAAGTCCTACTGCAGGCCAACTCTTCCTCTCTCCACCCAATCCCCCTTTTCACTCCTACTTAGCTGAATCTCTAAGCTTTTGACCCAATCTACACTTCATCTATGAAGTGTCCTTGTCTAAATCCAACACCGCCTCTCCTTGCTGCAAAATAAAACTCCAAAATGCTTCCCTTGTTGTCGAACCTAGGCCCTTTACACACCCCCGTGGCGCCACCTTACAAGGCCCTAAGTGGTGCCTCATTGCCACCTTACCACTTAATTCTTGTGTCCTAAGCCACACAATAAACTCCTTAAGGCCTAGCTCCCTTAGTTCCCCTTTTTAGGCTTAAAAAAATCCAATAACCTCTAAGGCTCCTACCTACATCCCAAGGTTCCTGAAGCCCCCAAAACACATTCAAATCACAGACAAACATGCCACCACATACATTTAAGTGAAAATGCATAACCCCTAAATCCGAATATTATAGTTCTACCCCCTTAAAATAATTTCGACCTCAAAATTACCTGGCTAAAATAAGTGAGGGTATTGCTGTCGCATTGTTTCCTCTGACTCTCACGAAGCTTCCTCCGATCCATGGTTATGCTATAACACTTTGACTAGAGGGACTGATTTCCTCCGAAGCACCTTCACATCCTGTTCCAGAATCTGAATCAACTCTTCCTCATAGGACAAATTTGGTCTCAGCTCTACCTCCTCAACCGGTATTATATGAGATGGATTCGAACGATAACAATGAAGCATCGAAACGTGAAACACATCGTGCATCTGCTTCAACTCTGAAGGCAATTCTAACTGATACGCTACTGGTCCAACCCACTTCAGAATCCGATAAGGTCCTATAAACCTAGGACTTAACTTTTCATTGAGACCAAATCTCATCACCATCTTCCATGGCGAAACTTTGAGAAACACCGATCTCCCACAATAAACTCTATCTCCTTTCACTTAAGATCTGCATATGACTTTTGTTTATCAGACGCCTCCATCAACCGTGCCTGAATCACTCTAACCTTTTCTTCTGATTCTGCCACAATCTCTAGACCCAAAACCTTACGTTCCCCCAGTTCTATCCAACATGTAGGAGTGTGACACTTCCGTCCATATAGCACTTCGTACAGTGCCATCCGAATACTTGCTTGATAGCTGTTGTTGTACGTAAATTCCGCTAAAGGTAGGAACTCCTTCCAACTCCCTCTGAAGTCTATCACACAACCTCTTAACATATCCTCCAGCACTTGAATTACCCGCTCAGATTGGCCGTCCGACTGCGGATGGAATGCAGTACTGAAGTCCAACCTGGTGCCCAAAGCTTGATGTAATGCTTTACAAAATTGAGATGTAAACCTCGAATCCCTATCCGAGATGATCGACATTGGCACTCCGTACAGCCTCACGATTTTTGCCACATACAACTTTGCCAATTTCTATAGAAAATAGTCAACCCGTACTGGTATGAAATGTATAGACTTGGTCAACCGATCTACTATCACCCATACCGAGTCCTTCTTAGTAGGCGTAAGGGGAAGCCCACTAACGAAGTCCATGGTAATTCTCTCCCACTTCCATTGCGGAATCTTTATTGGCTGAAGGAATCCTGACGGTGCTTGGTGTTCAACCTTGACTTGTCGACACGCTAAGCATTTCCTACAAATTCTCAGAACTTCCGCTTAAGACTAGGCCACCAAACCGATCTCAGTAGATCCCTATATAACTTACTTCCTCCGGGATGCATAGCATAAGGGCTACTATGTGATTCTCAAGAATTTTTGCCTTAACCCTCATCCTTCTAAGATACGCACCATGCCCTAAAAACACAAAGACTCTATCACCATTTACACCATAGTCTTCCAACTCCCATTTCAGACTTGTAGCGACTTAGCACTTAGTTCACCATCTACCAATTGTTTCTCATTTACCTGACCTAACCACGTCGACTTCAGTTGCAATTCCGCGAGCAAACTTTCATCATCATAAAGGCTCAAATGTGCAAACATCGCCCTTAACTCCGACACTACTTTTTGACTTAGGGCATCCGCCACAACATTCGCCTTGCCGGGATGATACTCTATTAAGCAATCGTAATCTTTAAACAACTCCACCCACCTTCGCTGTCTCAGATTCGCTTCTTCTGGGTCAACAAATACTTCAGACTCTTGTGGTTCGTGTAGATCACTGACCTTTCTCCATATAAATAGTGCCTCCACACTTTAAGTGCAAATACAACCACTGCCAATTCCAAATCATACGTCGGATAGTTAACCTTATGTGGCCTCAACTATCGAGATGCATAAGCGACCACTTTCCCGTCTTGTATAAGGACACATCCCAATCCAGTATGGGAAGCATCACAATACACCACAAAGTCTTTTCCATGCTTCTGGCTGAATCAAAATCAGAGCCTCTGTCAATACTTTCTTAAGCTTCTCAAAACTCTCCTGCTATTTATCCGTCCATACGAAAGATACCTCCTTTCTTAACAACTTCGTCAAAGGTGCTGCTATTGTTGAGAACCCTTCGATAAATCTCCTGTAATAGCCTACTAACCCCAAGAAACTACGGACCTTAGCCACAGACTTAGGTGGTTTCCAATCTAATACTGCCTTAATCTTCCGAGGATCCACCCTTATTCCTTCGGCAGACACCACATGCCCTAAGAACGTAACTTCCTTCAGCCAAAATTGGCACTTGTTGAACTTGGCATATAGCTTCTTTTCCCTTAACACTTGCAACACAACCCGAAGATGCCCATTGTGTTCTTCTTCAGACTTAGAATACACTGGGATATCGTCTATGAACAAAATGATGAACCGATCTAGGTAGGGTTGGAAAACCCGATTCATCATATCCATGAATACGGCTAGGCGTTTGTCAATCCAAACGGCATTCCCAAGAACTCATAATGCCCATATCTAGTCCGAAAAGCTGTCTTATGGATATCTGCCTCCTTCACCTTAAGCTGATGATATCCTGACCTTATATCTACCTTTGAAAATACTGTGGCCCCCTTAAGCTGATCGAACAAGTCATCTATTCTTGGCAATGGATACTTGTTCTTAATGGTCAGCTTATTCAACTGCTGGGAATCTATGCACATGCGCATAGTCCCGTCCTTCTTCTTCACAAATAGGATCGGTGCTCCCAATGGAGACACACTAGGTTGAATAAACCCACGATCAAGTAACTCTTGGATCTGGGCTTTAAGCTCTACTAACTCCTTTGGTGCCATTTGGTACGGAGCAATTGACACAGGAGCTATACCCAACAGTAAATCAATTCCGAACTCCACTTCCTATCCGAGGGTAACCTGGCAGCTCCTCCAAAAAGACATCCATAAATTCTCTTACTGTCCTGACTCCTCCTACAGCTGCTTCCTTAGCCTCTAAGGCACTGATCAACATCAGAAAAGCTACACACCCTTTTCTCACCATCTTCTCTGCCTTAAGGGCAGATACTACATTTGACAAGCAATTCCGTTTCTCGCCCATTACCACAACCTCTTTGTCGTTAGAAGTTCTTAACGACATGCGCTTAGCAGCACAATCCACATTCACATGGTACTTCACTAACCAATCCATGCCTAAGATTAGATCAAATTCCTCAAATGGAAACTCCATTAAGTCAGCTGGAAACTGCGCCCCCTGAACTTCCAAAGGTACTGACCTAAAGAGTTTGTCTAATACTACTGATTGCCCTAAAGGACTAAGTACAGTTATCTTCCTAGGTACAGTCTCAAAGTTCACATGCAGAGTTCCAGACACCTTACTAGCAAAGTATGAATGAGTTGACCCAATATCTATCAATGCAATAAAGGGTAATCCAAAAATAAGGAACATACCCGTTATGACATCAAGTGCGTCACCATCCTCCCTCTGATGAGCTGCATACACTAGAACCCGCTGTCTCGCCTCCGTGTTACCAACACCTCTGCCCGGTGTTCCCCAACCTCTTCCAAAACTATTACCTCTGCCAGTCGGACCACAACCCTGCGATGGTCATTGCCCACCTCTTCCATCCTGATTAAGACACGCTCATGGGTCACCCCGTCGGGCCATAGGGCAATCCCTAATCATGTGATCCTTGGACCCACACTTAAAACATCCTTCCATCTTCTTCCAACACTCTCTTAGGTGCATCTTTCCACACTAAGCACAAGTACGGTACTGTCCTCCCATAACAACCTACTGACCTCGCGACCCATCAATTCTAGGTCTCTTTTGAACATTCCCAGATGACCTTGATGATCCAAAACCTCTCTTTTCTCTATTCTTGTTCACATTTTGCCTTACAGATTCCTTAACCTCTTCGGCTACCTTAGCCTTTTCTACCAACACGGTAAACTCCCGCTCCTGCTGTGGAGCAATCAACAATCTCAGGTCATCCTTAGTCCGTCCTCAAACCGAACACATCGTTCATGCTCCGTAGCCACAATACCTCGAGTATATTTGCTCAACCTTAAGAATTTTGCTTCGTACTCCGGCACGGACTTATTCCCTTAAACCAGCCTCAGAAACGCCTTCCTCTATGCATCAATATAGCTAGTTCCAATATACTTCTTCTGATACGCCGCCTTAAAATACTCCCAACTAAGATCATCCGCGGCAGCACCATCTCGAACCGTGAGCCACCATTGGTATGACTCATCACAGAGAAGCGACACCACCCCTTTCAGTTTCTCCTCAGCAGTCAAGTCCAAATCGTCCATAATTTGCTCTATCGTCTCCAACCAATACTCAACCATATTGGGCGCCACACCAGATATACCTCGAAACACCTCAGCTCTGTTAGCTTGGAGTCACTCGGGTATAGATTTTTGAGCTCCCATACCTCCCCCTACTCCAGCCACCCTTTCAATAACACGCAGCATCGCCTGCGATACTACATCATCCCCCGTCTGATCCTGATATTCAACACCAGCAGCTGGTGGTGGTGGCATTTCATTCTCGAACCCTTGACCAAACCTAACGGGTTCCGATACGATCATTCAGCCTCTACCACGGCCATGCACATTACGACCACGTCCTCTAGAACTCATTCTTCTAAGTTGCGTTTATCTGGTTAAGAATTTTATGAATCATTATTTCTTTCCACCGATTTATCGCGAACGGTCTTATGTTTAATAGTTCTAAAAAGTAGTCCTTTCGAATTCATACACACACACTATAGTCTCAAGTTCATTCATTTAATCATCAACATTCATGAACTTGCGTTCATTACAGCGAAGTGTTGTGGTTGTCATTGTTGTGGTTTCCCACTACCCAAGGGTATTTTCGTAATTTTATCCTACAAGGGTATTTTTGTAATTTTTCCAAATTAGGGTATTTTGAAATTTTGTAAAATAGAGGTTTCTGGGTATTTTTGCAAAATAAGAATATTTTAATAGGAAGATTCAAGGGTAATATGGTAATTTTATAAACTGAGGGTATTTTCGTAATTTTACAAACCAGGGGTATTTCAGTAATTTTGCAAAATATGGTTCTAGGTGATTTTATGAAATAAGGGTATTTTAGAAATTTTCAATTCAGGGGTACTTCGGTAACTTTCCATACCATGGGTATTTTGGAAATTTTTTTCAAGTTAGAGGTAATTTGGTCAACTTGCAAATCAGGGGTATTTTGGTCATTTTTCGTATCAAGGGTACTTTGGTAATTTTGAAACCAAGGTTTAATTTTAAGGTTGTACAAAACAAGGTGACTGGTCCCTTTCGGGTTTTAATTATTGAATTTAGCTTGTGATTAAGTCCTCTTAGTTAGAGTGAACTGTCACTACGCACCAGGTAGGATTTGAGCGGAGAGGAAGTGAGTCACTAGGACTGCTTAAATACCAAGCTCCCCCTGAATCCAATCCTAGACATGCGCACAACAGTTGCCACACCCTTAACTCAGCGACTCACTCACAGGTTTGTTTGGTTAGACTTTAAATTTTATGTAGTTCTATGTTGAAGTAAGCTAATCCTATGGTTTATTAGCTCCTAGTCTACTAGTCTACGTTCCCATAATACCCATATACAAATCACACAATGGTTTGGGGTACTTACCTGGTGGACTTCGGGCTGGAGACTCAGGTGCCATGCCAGAAAACCTGTTCAATCTTTAGTAAAACCCAACTTCAAAATAAGGAAAAATGTTTTGGCCCAAAAGCCCTCAAGGCCGAGTTTTGAACAAGGCTCTGATACCAAATTTGAAACACCCCAAACTCGGCCCATAAACCCTAACCGGATCTGGCATGCTCCTTGAGTAAAACATAGTTAAGTTTTGAAATGACATTTTGAAAATCTTGATGGTTTTGAAGAATATGAATTTGGATTGTTCTCAAGTTAAAATTGTGTTATAGTTTAGCTTTGTACTAAAACGATATTTTCATATTTCAAAAGTTACAAGTTAAAAGAAATGTCAAATTTTAGAGTTTATTATTATTAACTTGAAAACCGTAAGTGTTTGGGTTTCAAAACAATTAATGTTGTTTTAAGAAAAATGTTAAATCGTCTTGTTCGATGTTGTTCGTATCATAATAAAAATTTAAAACGCATAAATAAAATAGTTAAGTTATAATGGCCTTATTACATCAAAACATAACCCGAAATAAATCAAAATAAACCTAAAAACAAAAACCAAAAAAAACTGAGCTGTGAATGGCCACCTTTAAGTTCCTGTCGACCCGGTCCATTTACTAAGTGCCATCTGCAAAATGTTAGCCCACAAAGGGTGAGTCAATAGACTCAGTGTGTAACAGCCATCACAGACTCCCAAAACATTCAAGGCATATTATATCACATAAAACAATTGTAAATAATGATGCAACCCAAACCACCTAGATCCAGCCTCTACACATCACCCGTACCTACCGATCACACCGTGGGGATTACTAAATCGACCCTCCATCCGCTACACACCATCGAAGGCAATCGCTGCAATGATTGACATCGCCTTATAATTGTGGCATAGCCACGAGATAATGTGACAGAGTCACCAGATTCATAATATGTGACATAAGTCACTGATAATGTGGTAGAAACCACGGATCACTTCCCTTTAACATAATCACCCATATGCCTATGCAACATTCAAAACATACATTTATCATGCAATTTACCTTACCCCCAAAATCATAATAGATTTTCACATATTTTCACTTCAATGTTATTAAACAATATTAACGAGTATTAAGGGGTACATACCTGAATTCATTGTACCATTAAATGGTACCCTTAGCCATGTTTATTCGTCATTTCATTAACACATGCTTAACATTATTATTATTCTATTGGGAATTTTAGTGTAGGGTTACACACTTGACTATTCGTAGATCTAATCGAAATCCCGAAAATCCTGATCTAACGCACTAGATCCCCTTTCCTACATTCGGCCAACACTAAGAACATTAGCAAAGAGGCTATTCGGCTATACAGCAAATCTCGAAGGGTTAATGCAACCAAAATCCTTACCTTGCTATTGATTTTGGTTACCAACCAAATCCCGAAACTTCGTGATAATCCCCCTTGCAATCGGCTAAGCACTAGTACACTCAACCAATTAGTTTTCAGCTTTTGAACGAATAAGGAACAGATCTAAGACACTAGAACCCTTACCTAGATTGCCTAGCCAAAACCCGAAGATCTGTCGAAAATCCCCTAAAACACCATAGTTAGAATCAGCATAGCCTTAAAACAAATGAAAGTGGCCCTTGGCCGAATGGTATGCCTTGCTTACCTTAGATCTTAAATCTCGAAAAGATCACCTTCCAACTGTCGGCTATGAGAATCCCGAGAGATCTCCTTCATGGTTCTGCCAAAAGAAAAAAAAAAGAATTAGAGTGTTTGACTTTCGGCTAAACAAAGGAAAAAGAAAAGAACTCAAGTAATTGTTATCCCTTACCGAAATCGATTGAACACCTTTGCTTGGAACACAAAGAGATTCAGCCACAACAGAGGGTTGATTGTCTTTGAGAAAGTAACAGAAAAGGAATCAGTTCCAACAAGGAGTAAGATGAAATCGGCTATGGAAAGTAAAATATGGAATGAAGAAGAAAGAAAAAGAGATGTTTGGGACTTTAAGAATTTCGGCAATGATAGAGAAGGATGATAGAGGAGTTTCGGACTTAGCAAAAATAAAAGAGAAAGGAGGGAGATGAGCAAAAGAAATTCAGAAATTTCGGTAGTACTCCCCCACACATGACCGAATAAACCCCTCCCCAAAGTCCTACTGCCGGCCAACTCTTCCTCTCTCCACCCAATCCCCCTTTTCACTCCTACTTAGCCGAATCTCTAAGCTTTTGACCCAATCTACACTTTATCTATGAAGTGTCCTTGTGCCAATCAACACGCCTCTCCTTGCTGCAAAATAAAACTCCAAAATGCTTCCCTTTGCTCAACCTAGGCCCTTTACACCCCTGTGGCGCCACCTTACAAGACCCTAAATGGTGCCTCCTTGCCACCTTACCAGCTTAATTCTTGTGTCCTAAGCCACACAATAAACTCCTTAAGGCCTAGCTCCCTTAGTTCCCCTTTTTAGGCTTAAAAAATTCCAATAACCTCTAAGGCTCCTACCTACATCCCAAGGTTCCTGAAGCCCCCAAAACACATTCAAATCACAGACAAGCATGCTACCACGTACATTTAAGTGAAAATGCATAACCCCTAAATCCCGAATATTACAATTGAAATAGGTGTAGTACTAGGCAACAAATCAATAACAAATTCAACTTCATAAATCGATGGTAAACTCAGTAATTCTTCAAGAAATACATCAGAAAACTCCCAAATAATAGGCACTGATTCAACTTTCTTCTAAGATATTCTTGAATCAATCTCATAAACAAGATATGCTTCGCAACCCTTTTTCATATAATTCTAAGCTTTCAATATTGATATTACAGTAGGCAAACCATTCAAATCACCCGACTCAAACCTTACAATCTCATTAGTCAGGCATCTCAAATCCATCACTTTTCTTTTGCAATTCACAACCGCATCATGTATAAATAACCAATCCATACCCAGAATAATATAGAATTCATCAAATGGAAAGAGCATCATATCAACAAGGAAACAAATATCTTGAAACATTAACGGACATTTCTTGCATATTTTGTCAACCAAGACACCTTTACCTAAAGAGCTCGATACTTTCATGGCAAGCTCAGTAGACTCTATAGGCAAAGTCTTACTGAATACTAAGTTCATACACATGTATGAATGCGTAGAACCAGGGTCTATCAAAGCAATTACAAAAGTACCATAGAGAGTAAAATACCAATTATTATATTAGATGATGAAGCTTCCTCTCAAGCTTGGATAACATACGCTCGACAGCGCCTAGCTTCAGATGTCGACAACACCGCTCTCATAGTTCTCTGACTACCACTGATGTTTCTTACATTCTTTAAATATCTACCTCTCATAAGTACACTACCAGATCTCGGATTCTGAACAATCTCTGGCTTGACAGACTCAGGACAATCTCGGATAAAATGATCAAGCGATCCACATCTGAAGCAAGCTTTATCCTTAAATCTAAAACCTCTCGGATACCTCAACTTGCAAGCTCGGTCAACGAGTACAACGAACTCTTCTATTTTCAAAATCTCAACTAGCAACCGAATATCTTTATTAAGGCCATCTTTGAATCTTTTGCACATTATAGCTTCGGAAGGTACACATTCTCGAGCATACTGACTCAGTCTCACAAACTCTAGTTCATACTCAGAAACAGTCATTCGACCCTGTTTTAATTCAAGAAATTCTTTACGTTTTTGATCAATGAATCTCTAACTGATATATTTCTTATGGAACTCAGTCTAGAAGAATTCCCAAATCACTTTCTCTTTCGAGTCCACCAATACTAGTGTATTCCACTAGTGATATGTGGTGTCCCTCAATAGTGATATTGCACATTTTAAACATTCCTCCAGAGTACATGATAACTCATCGAACACTCGAATAGTATTATCAAGCCACAGCTCAGCTCGTTCTACATCATCATTGCCATTCGCTTTAAACTATTCGGCTCCGTGTTTCTTGATTTTATCTGCAGGGGGCCTGCCCAATCTAATCAGATCTACTATCGAATGTACCTTAGGTATCGGAGTTGGACTATGTGGGGGTGGAGGTTGTTGCACAGTCGGGTTAGTCCAGATATATTGAGTAAACCATTCATTTATCATTTGGTAGAAGGCTTGATTAACCTCCCCCTCATGGCTACTCGAGACAAGTCGAGAGGCTATCGACACTAATACATGTGCGAGATCAGGCGCTACGCTCTCAACATCATCAGCTATGGCTCTGTCGGGATCCATTTACCATATAAAAGCACAATTCGGATGTCAAAAGTCACTACACTATCGTATTATAATTTAAGGCATGTATAGCTAGACCCACATGTTCTACGGTAGTCCTAGAATCGTCTAAACCGTGCTCTGATACCAATAAAATGTAACACCCTTAACCCGTATCCGTCTCCAGATTAGGGTTACAAGGCATTATTAGACATAATACAATTCACCCAGATATTCCTTACATTTCATAACTCAAAATCTAATCACTTTAATATCTGAAACTTTAACAATATCAAGTCTTTAAATAAAAGAACATAACTTTCATAATCAAACCATACTTCAGCATCTATCAATCCATATTGTTACAAACCTCAGCACGAGTACAAATTTAAACATCAAATGATCCACAGTTTACTATTAAATTTTCACCCATTTAAATGATATTAGTGATATAAAACATAACCAAACTAACTTTAATGGCCAATTTACCATTTGCATATTTTTCTAAAATCAAAATCATATCTAAACATAGTTATTGAATCCCATACCAACTTATTTCTTTAATCATTCCTTGATTATAACAATTCACATGCTATTCTCAATAATATACGATAGATTAACCACATTGCATATTAACCATACATGTATATACACACACACTTATTCAATCATCACCTCGGAATTTAATTTCTTCTTTTAATGCAAATATATGCGCATACGACCACAATGATTTGAACCATTTCAATATAACAAATAACCATAATATAGCATAGTCAACACATACTAATTCAACCAAATCCATTATTAGTATTTATTTATATAATTAAACCACTATGGCCGAACCACCTTTTAGATAAACGCCCATTATCTATATTCACAAATTGAATTAATGCATGACTAAAGAATCATTATCATGGCATTATTAACGATACACAACTAAAACTTATCCATCAACTAAATATTAACTACTGCACACATAAGAATGACCAAAATTATTTAGACATCTAATATTAACCTTAAGAACAAGCCATACACAATCAAAACCATATTCCTCAACTATCTTCACATTTAGGTCAGTTATATAAAAATCTACCTCATATAATAAGCTATAAGATGTATTTCTAAGATGAGTTAAATACTTAATCCTATGCATGACATAAATAATATAAATCAACCATACTACTAGCACAAGCATAATTACACTATGAAATACTATATTATGGTGTATAAATACCATGGCCCAAAACATTAAGGACCACAAAACCATAATTTAGCCATTTTCAAATGGCTATATACATTAACAAAATATCATATAAGTATTGAACTAGCCTATACATGCCTTAAGTTCAAAAATCCAAACTTTAAAAATACCAAAGTAGGTTGATAGTGTGAATGACTTCGTCGACGATCCCCTGAGCTCGTAGCTTGATCAAAATCTATAAAATCGAACAACAATCACACAGAGTAAGCTAACTTAGCCTAGTAAGCCTTAAGCAAAAATATAATCATTTAATAAAACAATTAAACATTATTAACCAGTCCTTTGATAACCTTAAAATAATTTCTTAGCACAATTATGCCATCATCCTTGCAAAGTAATTTAATTATCACTTATCAATTCCATATAATCAGATATGTTTCCGTATACAACAGATTAAATAAATACCAAGTACATACTTACCACTTATAATCTAATATACACATATAATAATATCCTTTAATCTTCATATGTATACCATTATAAAATCTATATAATATCGTTTCATCCACACCTATAAGGCCGAATATACAAAAGCACATTGTTAAATTACTAGTTCAATATACATTACATGTATATTTACCCTTTTATTTGAATCTACATGACACATTCATGTTCACATTCAAATCAACTTTCAATATAGCATACACATAATTTATAAGGTGGATACCATTAATATAATTTTTTATGAATATGCCTCAATTATAACTCAACCAAGAGTATCGATCATAATATACTAACTTACCTTATCCTGCATAACCAATAAGCTTTCGTGTACCGAACAATTAGCTCAATTATTGTACTCAAAATTCCACATCTATAATGATCCATTGAAACACATACATATGAATAATCACCGGCATAAAGCCTGCTAGGCATAAAGCCTAAAACACACGCACCGACACTAAGCCTGCTAGACCCGAGGTCTGATATTTAATCACCGGCATTAAGCCTGCTAGGCCATAAGCCTGATATACTTCATCGGCACAAGGCCTACTAGGCAATAAGCCCGATACATTGAAATTATTCATTCATCTCATACACATTACATATTACTAATATGACATATATCACGTATAATTCATATCACTATAACATATCAAACTCAATTCAATATAACTACACTTCATTATTAAATCACTTACTACATTCGGCTTTGGCCAAATCCACATTTATAATCTCATAATTCAGCATGTAATCAAGGTTATAACCGATATTAACAGTATTAAGTTGCTTAAAGACTTACCTCAGGTATCGTCGGACGTCAAGAACCATCTATTCGTTAACTTTCGCCTTTCCCCGATCAAAGTCCGTTTTTCTTTGTTCTTGATCTAAAAATATTAAATTTAAGCTAATTCAAATATATTTCATTTCAATTTAATCCAAAAACACCTAAATGAGCAAATTACCATTTTTCCCCTAATGTTTCACATTTTTACAAATTAGTCCTATTTGCACAAAACACAAAATATGCAAAATCTCCCAACAATATAGCTAGGCCGAATCTTCCACATAGCCAAATAAGTCCTTGTATTTTATTTATTTTGCATTTTAACCCCTCAAAAATTTATTTTCTAAATTTAGCCCTATTTACTCAAAATCACCAAAAATGTCAATACAAAACATATTAATCTAACATATATCTTTCATAATTCATCAACTACCATCATAAAACTCATGAACTCATCAATCGCACATTTCAAAATATTCATCAAAATTAAAAATTTAAGCATGGGTCTTGAAGTATTCGAAGCAATGGTTACAAAAACGTAAAAATTATCGAAAATTGAGCTAGAATCATAACAATGGCCGTAAGTTTGCTTGGGTTTCTTCTTTCCTTCTTTTCTTTAGTTTCGGCTTTTTAATGGTGAAATAAAAATTATGAACACATGTTTCCTTATTATATTATTGACTTATTTTATAATATAACCTTTTAACATATAATATAATGTATATAAAAACATATCATTATACTATTAAAGCCAAATGCCTTCCACTTATAAGCAATTTGGCTAATTTACAACTTAAGTCCTTATACATAAAAAGACAAATCAAATTAACAATAGTAATATAATAAAAACTACTTTTACCACTTATGCAATCTAGTCCTTTTCCTTAAATTAACCACACAAATAGGCAAATTAACTCACGAAATTTTAGCACATGCTCTATCATAGATCATAGACTCAATATAAAATATTAAAATATTTTCTACTGACTCGAATTCATGGTTCCGATTAAGGCCAAAATTGAGCTGTTACATTTGTTTTATATAATATAACTTATATTATAATTTTATTATTTAATAAACCATTACCAAATAAAATAAGCCATTCATCACATTAATGTGCCGTCCACTACATGTCAAAAAGGACAATTTACAATATAATGCCTCGACCTTAAAAAGCCACATCAATTTTGCCATTAATCAAATAAGAGGCCACTTTTACTAATTATGCAATTTAGTCCTTTTGTCAAATTAAACACACAGACAGTCAATTTAACTCACGTAAATTTAGCACATGCTAATTCACATATCAACGGCACAAAATATAATATTAAAATATTTTACGAACTTGGATTTGTGGTCCCGAAACCTCTATTTCGTCTAGGGTGTAAATTGGACTGTTACATCACTTCGTCAGCTACGGCTCGTTCGGGATCCATTTACTATACGGAAAAACACATTTTATCTGTCAGGATTCATCACACTATCACAGTTCATATATATGGCATGTTTAGCTAGACACTCACACACTACTTAGTCCTAGAATCGACTAAACCGTAGCTCTGATACCAACAAATTGTAACACCCCTAACCCTTATCCGTCGCCAGACTAAGGTTAAGCGGCATTACTGGACATATCGAAACATTTTACTCTCTTTTCACAATATCAATCATATAACATCAGTTCATAATGATTCATACACACATAGTCCTTTTAAAAGTCCATGAGACCTTAAACATGCTTTAGAGAGGGTTCGGGACCAAACCAATCTCATACGAGAACTTTACGAAACTTAAAAATTTTTCTTTTAAAACAGGGCACACACCCATGTGGCTAGGCCGTGTACATCACATGATCGTGCCTTGGACCATGTCTTAGCTCGTGTGCAAAATTGACTTGAATCACATGGCCTATCACATGCCCGTGTGCAACACTGACTTATTTTGAATTGGGACAATAAAGGACACGGTCGAGACACACGCCCGTGTGCTTAACCGTGTGGGCAATTATAGGCCATTTTCAAGGCCAAATTGCCACCCATTTTGCATCAAACAAACATCAATTCATGTCCCAAAGGTAGTTAAAACATACCAAATTATACACCATTTGACCCATAACAACATCATTCATTTCTATATACAAATTCAACTCAAGCATACCAATTCAAAATACCAATCTCACATAAAAACATGTGATTCATACCTTATATAAAACCATTTCAATTCATAACATTTCTTATCATTTCAATTCCCAAAATCAACAATGAATCTTACCAAGGTTGACCATCTCTTTTAACCATTCATGAGCACATCAAAACATATCAACTTTTGCATCACATAACATGAACTAAATTCACCCCATAGTCACATTCATTATCAAGCCATATCACATGGCTATAATTACACATTTCAAAACATAATCAAAGTTCTCTAGTGTATACATGCCATATTTCTATATGTACATTTTCAAAAGGTACCAAAGTATAGTTTGATAGTGTGGTGATGATCCTCAACGATCCCTGAGCTTCCAGTAGCTTTGATAATCTATAAAATAATTAAAACACGCACAAAGTAAGCTTATAAACTCTTAGTAAGCCTTATACAAATAAACTTATCACATAAACAATTTCAAACTATTTCTTTCATATAAACTATGGCAATCACAATAGCAAATTTATATTTCTCGTCTAGCTCAAATGTTCATAACCACTTGCTCATAAATATATCACAATTTCATATAGCTCATAAATCAAATGAACACATTCATACTTAACTTCCATTGCCAAACTTCATATATATTTCATATGTACCTGAAACGAATACATATTCACATATTCAATCATAACTAGGAATGCCCGTTGAACCGTTCGAAATCAAAAAGGATACTCGGATTACTCGAAAAGCTTGTACAATACCAACGTCCCAGACGTGGTCTTACATGTAATCAGTATCAATGCCACTGTCCCAGACAGGGTCTTACACGAAACCAAATACGATGCCAACATCCTAGACGTGGTCTTACACGATAACACATATATCAGAATCATATGTCATGACATACGTATCCTAACTACTTCCTAAGGTTCGTATGGGACTTTTCGGATGTCGTCACATTATCAGAATTTTATCAGATTTCACATATTCAGCTCAAATAGCCATATATCACAATTCATTCACATATAAGCAATATTAATTCAATCTAAACATATTTATCTGTATATCGACTTACCTCGTACAAATTCAGATGGAAATAAATGATTACCCGACCACTTTAGATTTCCCCCAATCTAATTTTGTTTTCTTTGGTTCTTAATCTATACATATTTAAATTTAACTCTTTTATTGACCATATCATTTAATTCGATCCATATACACATATTTAAGGCATTTTACAAATTAACTCTCATATTTTCACATTTTGACATTTAAGTCCCTAATTCACAAAATCACAAAATATACAAAATTTCATTACACTATAACTTGGCCAGATATACACTTGGCTCAAATAAGCCCATATTTTTCATTTATTTCATATTTTAGTCCTTCAATTTCTCATTTTCACAAATTAGTACATAATAATCAATTTCATCAAAAATCTCAATAAAAAACATATTTATCTAGCATCAAGCTTCCATAATTCATCAATTAACATCATTAAACTCACAAAATCATCAATGGAATAACTCAAAATTATTATCAAATTCTGAAATTGAGGCATGGTGTAACATCCCGATTTAGGGCCTAGTCAAAATAGTGGTGTGAGACCACAAATTGAGGTACAAGTATGAGTTTTGAGGTTTATGCTATGTTTGCATGTTAGTGTGAAAGTTTCATGAAGAAATTTTGTTAAATTGCAGTTGAATTATCCAAGGACTAAATTACAAAACTTGCAAAATGTGAGATTCTAGAAGCTATTTGTATGAAATAGCTTTGGATTATCAATTAGAGGTCTTTAAATAGAAATTTTCCCAAATTCTAATTTCTGGACAAAAATTGGGCATGAATGGGCTAAAATTTGAAAGTTTGACAAAAGGGCATTTTGGTCATTTGTCAATTAAGTGATTAAAATGGGGAAAAGAGGATAAAAATTTCATTCATCTTCTTCTCCAAGCTGCCAAAAATTTCAAGAAGCCATTGTTAGGGTTTTTCAATTTTTCAAGCTTGTTAGTAAGTGCATCCTAACCCTGTTTTCGATATTTTTCGTATTTTTGAAGTCCTAGTAACATGAGTAAGCTATTTTTTAGCTATATGTTGAGCTAGGATTGCTGTTCAAAAATGTACCCATGTATGATATGCATGTATTTTGATGTTTTATGGAAGATTATGAAAGCTTGATGTAGTAGAGACATATTTTGCTAAGCGAATTCTATGAAAAATGCATGTAGGGACTAGTTTGTGAAAGTCTTGAGTTTGGTCATACATGTGTGATTTAGTGAGAATTGATGATTGCTTTAGTTGAGTAAATGAATCGGCTAAGCATGAAATTCTAGAAAGTTGAATGAAAATCACTTTACGAGCCTTGGGGTAAAAGTGTAAATATGAGAAAGATTAGGGGCAAAATAGGGATTCTGTAAAAGTATGAGATAAGGGTCAATTTAGTCAATGTGTGTATTGAATGAGTTGATTTATCATTATAGATCAAGAAAGAAGAAGCCCGGATCGAAACTGAGGCAAGAGCAAAGCAGTGGACTAAATTACACATCTCCATACTTTTTGATTACCGAGGTAAGTTTACGTATAAACGATGCATATATGCGTTTACATTCTTAATGCTAGCTAGTGTGTAGCATGATTGAGAACCTATGCAATTCTAGTGGAATGAATGAGATAGTAGTTGTGAATGGATGAATGGATTACAAGTAGATATGTGAATGTGTAGTGATAATGCTTGATGGTGGGCTAAGTGCGATACCACCTTAATACTTAACAACGATAGGTTGTGTGCGATACTATAGTTAAGTATATTATTTAGTGGGCTATGTGTGAAACCACTATGATTACCTCTTGGTAGGCTATGTGCGATACTACCTTATTATCTAATTATGGTGGGCTGAGTGCGAAACCACCAAGTAATTTAGCTGTGTGGATGTATTAGTGTAATAAAATGATGTGTTGTATTTTTGAGTAAATGTGGTATTGAGTGCAGGGGTGCATGTCAATGAATGTGAGTATGAGACTCATGATGTGTTGGAAATGTGGTAAGGGATAGAAAGAGTAAGCATAGTTGTAGATGTGAATTACATATGTTAATATAATGCTAATTGTTGTTTAGCTTATACTAGGATGCTTATATTGTTTATGTGTAAACTTATTAAGCTCAAAGCTTACTCTCTTTCTTTTCCCTTGTCTTATAGAGAAAAAGGGTTGATTCGAGATATGTGGATTAACCAGAAGATAGCCCACACTATTAGCACACTCCGGTACTGTAGACTTGATGTTTTGTATATGGCATGTATAGAGGCTAGACAAGTTAATGGATTTTATTGTAATGGCCAAGATGTGTTGGCCTTTAGATGGATAATATATTTTGTATAATGCCATGGTTGATGGCCACTTTATTATATGAAAAGATGTAGTTATCCAAGTGAGAGTGTGTTTGAAGTTGAGTTGATTATGGATGTGTTATATGAGTACTTGTTGTATGAGCTAGATGGGTGTAAAGAACTTAGCAAATAGCTTTGTCCTTGTCCATGTGGGTAGACACACGGGCGTGTGTCTAGGCTATTTGTGACACACGATCAGCCCACGGGCATGTGACTTGGCCATGTGTCCATTGCATGTTAGCATTTTAAGTCAGAATAGACCACGGGCTAGCCACACGGCGTGTGTCTAGGCCATGTAAAGTGGTCAGTGTTCACCACGGATGGAAAACATGGGCGTGTCCAGGTCATGTGAATTTAGTCAGTGTCGACCATGGGTGGAAGAACAGGCATGTCTTGAGGGTACACGGGCGTGTCCCATTCCACATCGGCGTGTGACCCTTGTCTAAGTGAAAGAAATTTTAAGACCAATAAAGCTTCAGTAGAGCCCCGGAAGCTCTCGTATGTATGTTTAAGACCTCATAGATCTTTAATGAGGTAGTTGTGGTAGCTATTGAGAGTTGTCAAGTTGGGAATAAAGTGGAATAAGTCCGATAATGCCTTGGGCCCAGTTTCGGAGTAGAACACTGGTAAGGGGTGTTACACATGGGCTAGCTGAAACACAAATCAACAATCACAAAAACATAGAAATCATCGAAAACCAAGCAAAATACATACCTAAATCTAGCTACACAAGGGCCGAACCCTAAAATGCCTCCAAACTCTCTTTTCTTTTCTTTTTTATTCGATTAAGGAAGACAAAGATGGACTAAATTTGGCTTTAGTTTTATTTAATTAACCTTTATTTACACAATTACTAAAATGCCCTCAATTGAAACATTAGTCAAACTTATAATGGATGACTATTTATGTCATAATCTGTAACACCCCTGACCCATATCCGTCACGGACTTGGGTTATGAGGCATTACCGACCAAAACACATCTCAGACAAACATAATTCACATGTTTTAAAAACTTCACCAGTCAATCATATATAACATTCGAATAATCAAAGTTTCAGACGACTTCAAAATTTATATGCGCATACATATTCACATGCAAACATATATTAATACATTTCATATATCTATATGTTCATCAAATATCAATGTACCATTTCTTACTCACCCATGCTCATTCAAAACTATATGAGCCATATTACACAACTTAAATATTTTTACCCATGCAACCTTGATATTAGTCAATATGAGCGAATATGATTGGTACATTAATTTAAGTTGAAACATACCCGCTCATAATTATAAGACCATTCAGATATGACCATATCAATTTAAATCATTTCGATGCACAATCATAATTAAAAGTACATTCAAATCACATACTAACTTATCCTACTCAAATTACAAATGCATAACCAAAACATCAACCGAGTTTTAACCACAATCATGCTCATCATTAACCATTTACTATATACTAAAGTAACCATCAACTTAACTGTTAATTCACATCCATTTGACTAATATACCAACCACCATTTTCGGTCCCAATAGATAAGTTCATAATATACCTAGTTTACTAACATTTTCTTACACATACACGGATACAAGACATATACACTTATTCCTATATAACACACATACAAAGGACTTTAAGACTAAATCAATTATACATCTTTTCTTATTACATATTTTATGTATATAAGTCCATATTCATTTGTGTTATTTTCTAACATTTATATTAAACCATACATGCCTAATTCGCATACTATGATCATGTATATATGATTAAGCATAGTGAATATACTCATCCATTAAACCACCTACTAGTTATCCCACAATAACCGAAAGTCAATTACATGAACATATACATAAACACCACTTAATCAATTTATATGTCATTTGTCATAAATCATCAAGCATTAATCATCTACCATATAGTCTAAGTTAAAATCATAAATCCTCAATCACATAAACGAATACAAATCATATTGTCTAATCAAAACACCATTCATGCACGTCATATAGCATATTTACCAAAATGAGTCTAAACCATAATTAACCACAATAAAACTCAAGCATAAAAATCTAGCCATTTTCGCATGGCTATAATTATAGAAGTTAGGAAATCATTCAACCATTAATCTAGCTTATACATGCCTTCAATTCAAAATCAACTAACTGGATTGTACCAAAAGGGATGATAGTGTGGTTGACTTCACTAACGATCCTTCGAGCCTGTAGCTTGACCAAGATTTATAAAACAAACAACGAAAACACACAAGGTAAGCTCACTGGCTTAGTAAGTCTTAAGCACATATAATATTGTATATAAATATTTCTATACATATATATATATAATACACTTAGCCAAATACTAATGTCACATTTGTATTAATTATTGTTTCTATGTCATCATGTACATATACACTATCAACTTCACATATAAACAATGTATATACATATTAATAAAAGGATTCAACATTATAAAATATAGTACTTATGCAATTGACCATTTCAACACATCGAATTTGATTCAAAACAATAAGAACTTTACTCACTTCAATCCTTATAAACATAATATGCCAACTCTTACCCGAGCTTTTAACACCAAACATTAAATATAACTTACCTTATTCGATTCTCAAATTTCCCATTTATATCAATTCACTGGCATTAAGCCTACTAGGCACGAAGGTCGAATATGTCACCGGCTCGAAGCCTGCTAGGCACGAAACCCAAATATGTCACCTACACTAAGCCTGCTAGGCACGAAGCCCGAATATGTCACCGGCACTAAGCCTGCTAGGCATCAAAGCCTGATAAGTAACACCGACACAAGGCCTGCTAGGCATCAAAGCCTGATAAGTAACACCGGTACAAGGCCTGCTAGGCATCAAAGCCTGATAAGTAACACCGGCACAAGGCTCGCTAGGCATCAAAGCTCGATAAGTAACACCAAAGACAAGGCTTGCTAGGCTAATAGCCCGAAATATCAACATTTTCAACATTCCAATGTACATTTCAATATTACCATATCCAATTTAATCACTTAAATTTCATAATTCTGTCACATTTCAAACTCATCTAACTTGTTCACATTTTCTAAATAAAATCATTACATCATTGTATACTCCGCATATCATATCGATTATACACCTTTACAAGGTATTAACAAAACATATCCAATTCGAAATACTACCTTTACATTCGGCTATCACATAAAAACATGCCCAAATTTATCAAACATTGTTATTAAACACATTCATAATTCATTCTTTAATATAATCTAGCTTAAGGACTTACCTCGACTTTCGACGGACAACGTTAACCGGCTAGTCGACAACTTTCGTTTTTCCCAGATCCAAGCTCGTTTTTCTCCGATCCAAGCTTGTTTTTCTTTGTTCTTGATCTAGAACACATTAAATTCATCTCATTCAAGTACATTTCAACTCAATTTAGTCCCAAAACACATAAACATGCAAATTACCATTTTGCCCCTAAGATTTCACATTTTTACTATTTAGTCCTAATTGTACAAAACATAAAATACACAAAATTTGCTAAGACTATGTAAGGGTCAAATATTCACAAGGGCCTTATGAGTCCATTTCTTTCATTTATTTTGCAAATAAGCCCCTCTAAAAATTTACTTTTACAAATTAGCCCTAAATACTAAAATTCACTAAAATTTCTTGTAACATCCCAAAAATAGGGTTATTTGGAATTTAATCATTTTTCTTATGTATGAACTGCTGAGATATTATTTATGGAATAATAGAGTTTAATTAAAGGCCTTGAGTTGGCTCTTTAATGGTAGAAATAAATACATTATTTGCTTTAAAGGTGGATAGCCTTAGTGGTTGGGGTTATAAGAATAAATAAGGAGCTTTTGTCATAAAATAAGCCTAGAATAAGTGGCAAAGGAGGCCACTTGGGAGCTACAATTGACGCCATCAAGAACAAGGGAGAGCCATGGTTCGAGTCATGTAATTCCCTTTTGCTTTCATGTTTTGATGGCATAGGGAGGGAGAGTTCTTTTCTCTTTGAACTCTCTTTCTTTTATTTTATTAATAATATTGGATAATAAGTGGAAATCAAGGATATTATTATAGTAGATAAAGGAGATATTAGTTGATTTATTAGTTGATTTATTGGGATTAATTCAAATTATTTTGAATTTAATTAAACAAGTGGTTTGGAACAAATTAAGGAAGTGGGATGGATTTTGGACTCTTGGTTGAAGAGTTGGACGGCAAGGCTACTAGGGGGGGTGCCGAATGCTTATAAAAAACACCCATTTGGTCACCTTGTTCTCTTTTCTTTTTCTCCAGTTTCTAGCCGAATTTCAACACCCTCCTTCTGATATTTTTCCTTTTCCATACTCTTTGATCCCTAGCCGAAACACCTCTCTTATTATTTTACTTTTATTTTTCCCTCCTCTCCAAAACCTTGGCCGAAATCCCCATCTGCCGAAATTCCAACACTCCTTCTCCCATTATTTTTCTTTCCAAGCCGAATCTTCCTACTACTCCCTTAAGAGTCTTGGCCGAATAGTATAGTGGCTTCGGGATTTCTCCTTTATTCAATTGGTTGAGAAGGTAAGTGATGGCCGATTCCCCTCTTTCCATATTTTCAATCTTTGACGACTTGTAGGATGGAGAAAAGCCAAAATTTCGCATTTTGCGTAAAACTAACCACTCTTTGAAACCGATTCCATCTAGAACTCCGGATTCACAAGCGAGATCCGACCTCCTTTCTTGGTTATTTAGTGGTAAGTAATGGTAAGATCTCATCGTAGTTAGTCGATTATTAATCGTTTTAGCCAAGGCTACTAACTTTTTGAGTGTCGATTTTAGGGTGGTGAAACAAAAGGCTGATACTCAAGACTTTCGGGTAAGGATTCGGGTTCAAAAGGAGAACCCTTAAAATTGATTGATTTGGCCGAATGTACTAACTCATGTCTTGGCGAATATAAGGCGAGATCTAGGGTGGTCGACTCTTCTTTTCGGATTTAGACTATCCATGGGGTGACAGTGTGTACATACACACTTATAGCGCTTAATATGTGTGATAAATATATGTTGCTTGTCAATCGCTTGATGTAGATACTGGATTTAGTACCTTAAATGGTACAAGCAAGGACCTCTGTAAGTCTCTATTTATGTGAGATTATTATGATGCTTTTGGGAAGCATGACTTATTTAATACATGTGATAAATGAATGAACTCTGTTATGACTGTGATATGGGTTGATGAGTGGAGGGGGCAGTATTATTGTGCCGACGGGCACCAGTGTTTTGGTAACACACTGTGACTATGGTTACCAGAGGTTTGGTACCTCCAGAGGTTTGGCAACTCATAGCGACTTGTCCCTGTGGTTAACACCACCATGGGTTGGCCCCACTTGAGATATGGGATCGTCTACCAGTGATTTGGTATCACACGATGGGTTGGCCCCATCAAATGATCTGTGTCTATGGACACCAGTGTTTTGGTAACACATTGTGACTATATGTCACCAGTGGTTTGGCACCACCAGTGGTTTGGTACCACAACGGGGTAGACAGTGGCGTTTGGATGGCTAGGATGGGTATTTCATATTTTGCATATTAATTGTTAAGTGTTGTGTATGAAAATGTTTTAAAACGGGAAGGGTTACATCTTGAGTCTTGGTGACTCACCTTCTCCATTTTTTTTCAGTGACGCTTAGATCGCGGATATGGAGCCTAAGGACTTGAGGTGGCCATGCGGTGGATTTAATATTAAATGAACTTTAATTTTTGTTATGATAAATATTACTATTGGTTTGTTTTGTTTTGGATGTAATAAGGCCTCCATATACTTTACTTTAGTTATTTTCTTATATGTTGGATAATTTGCTGTTAACTATAAATTTGAATCACACGTTTTCCAAAATCAACACGAAAATGTTTTATCGTGTCAACGGACACATCCAAAAATTGGTATAACAACTTGACTTCAATTAAATTTTCAAATTTAATCCGAGTAAGATTTCAGAAAGATAACCAAAACGAGGTGTTTTCAACAAAACTTAAATTGGATTTTAAAATGGGTTTCAAAAAGTTTTTCCCGTAACGACCCATATTCGGTCCTAACGTTTGGGCGGGTTTGGGTATTATAAATTGGTATCGAGCCGGTTCAAAACTCGATGTGGGGCCCAAGGCCCAAAAATGTTTTAGTAGGCCTTATTAATTGATTTTGGGTTTTAAAGCAGCATGGCCCGAGTCTCCGACACCGATCCGCCCATGTAAGTACATCTAAACTTCTTTGTGAATTATATTCTGCGAAGGGTAGGAAGCATGGAACGAGATAGACTTATAGGAATTTGAACCCTAGGATTAGATTACTCAAACACACAAACTGAACATAAGACTTAAAGAACGAACCCAACCTATGACTTAGTCACTGAGCTAGGGTGTGGTAACCCCTGTACGCATGTCTAGGATTGGAACCTAAGAGCACGGTATTTAAGCGGTCCGAGTGACTCACCACCTCTTCGCAGTATCCTACCCGGTGCGTAGCTTGGTTTCACCCTAACCTGCAGGGCTCGGTGGTGTGGTAACCTCTCTGCGCATGTCTAGAAAGGTTCGGTGGGAGCTTGGTATTTAAGCAATCTGTGTGACTCACCTCCTCTCCACACTAAACCCGCACAGTGCGTAGCTTGGGTTCACCACGACCAAGAAGGCTCGGTCATAGGCTAAACATAATGACTAAAACCCAAAGGAATTAACCTTGATTTTCAAAAAGAATGAAACAACAAAACTTGGTTTTAAAACTTTTAAAATCACTCCTTCAAACGTAAGAACAACTCTTTTTACAATGTTTTCCTCGAAAAGTTCTATTTGTGGAAAATTACAAAAATACCCTTAGGGGTAAAATTACTAAACTACCCTTGGTTCATAAAACATCAACTCAATGATTTTGTCCAAAATTTTAACTACTTCTCAAATATTCAACTCAGCTTTGGAAATCATCAATGAAACATTTTGGTTTTGGAAAAATTACGAAAACGCCCTCAACTTATAAAATTACCAAAACGACCCTGAGTACAAAATTCTTGCAACATCACCGTTTTAAGAAAGAAAAATTCTCAAAAGGGACCCTCGGAGTTTTGCAATTACTAAAACACCCTTGATTTACAAAATTACAAAATTACCCCGATGGACAAAATTACCAAAATACCCCGGTTTTCAAATAATGCCATAACTTCAAACCTAATCAATTTTTTTAATAATACCTCCAAAGGTTGGGAATAGCAAAAACAACCTACTTTACTAAAGTTTTAAAATCTCTTTTATTACGAAAGTACCTCAGAGGAAAAAGACGAAAATACCCCTGGGTTAGAAATGGGCAGAAATGTCCGAAGAGCGAATAGGTATGGAAAGTATTAAGGAATGGATGCAAGAACTTCTTTGTGTGAACTAAGATAGAGAACTGAAACCTTGTTTGCACGGAAGAATCCCTAATTAAAATTTCTTCATAAAATTTCTTCGCGAGTAATGAAGTGGAACAAACGCTAATACATAAAATTTCTCTTAATCAGATTAAAAGCGCAGTAGATAAAATGAGTTCTAGAGGACGTGGAGGCCGTGGACGCAGTAGGGTAGGATGAGCGGTGTCTGAACCCGTCTGCCGGGGCAAGGTTAAAACGATGTACCACCACCACCACCACCTCCAGCTTTTGGAGCAGAGGAGCAGGATCAGACGGGAGGAGAGGCAGTAACGCAAGCGGTGTTGTGAGTCCTCAAATTGGTGGTCGGGCTAGTGGAAATTTAGGAGCTCTAAATCTCTCGAGCGAATTCGGTCCAACTGATGAGGTGTTCCGGTGTGTCGAGTGGCACCCAGTGTAGCAGAATCATGGCTAGAGTCAACTGACAGGATCATGGATGATCTTGACTGACCGAGGGGAAAATCGAAGGGTCATGATCGCTTCTAAAGGATGAAGCGATCGATGGTGGTGACGATTCGAGATGGCGCTACTGGCAGATGATTTGACTTGGGATTATTTCAAAACCGCCTATCGAAGAAGTATGTGGGCACCATTATACAGATGCTCGAGGAAAGCCTTTCCGGGTTAGTGCAAGGAACCAAGTCAAGAGCGGAATATGAGGCGAAGTTTTTAAGATCGAGTAGGTATGCTAGAGGCATCGTGGCTCTTGAACACAAAGGCCGTGGTCCGCTTGAGGACGGACTCAGATGATTTGAGGTTCTTGATTGCCCCGCAAAGAAGTTCGTGAGTTTTCATCCTTGTGGAAAAGGCTAAGGTAGCCGAGGGGATCAAGGAGGCCGTGAGACAAAATTATAGTAGGAATAATCAAAAGAGAGGATTTGGGTCACCGGATCCAAATGGTAATGATCGAAGAAGGCTAGGCAGTGGGCCAAATCAAAGAAGGCCCGTAGCTACTAATCGAGACCGGCCAAGGCAATCACGTGGGAAGTCCCATTGGGGAGGTTGTTCAACCGGTGATAGAGGATGTTTTGAATGTGGGTCTTTAGAGCATCGGGTCGTAGATTGTCCCTAAGCGAGCTCGGAATCACCTGAGGGCGAGTCGTACTCAAAATAGAAATATGGGACCGCAGAGGGGTCGTGGTAATGACAGAGGAAGCAACGGTCCTAACCGAGGTCGAGGAACTCTGTATGGAGGTTCAAGCAACACAGAGGCTAGGCAGCCTGGCTTAGTTTATGCGGCAAGGCGTCGCGAGGAGGGTGACGCATCGGATGTCATACCCAGACGCTTTCGATTTTTGGTCTTCCTTATTATGCATTAATCGATGTGGGTTCTACGATTCATACGTAGCAAGTAGTGTGGTAGAGACTTTGAACCTAGACTCGATCGCCGCTAGGGAGATGGTGTAGTGAGTCCTTTAGGTCACTCAGTAGTGGTAGACAAACTTTTTAGAGACGCACCCTAGAACTCCAAGGGTAGTGTTTGTGGTCGATCTAATGGAACTACCGCTTGGGGAGTTCAATTTGATCCTTGGAATGGATTGGTGGTTAAGTATCGTGCAATTTGGATTGCGCTAAGCGCATGGTTCTTAAGACTACCGAGAACGATGAAGTGGTTATGATAGGTGATAGAAGGAATTACCTATCCAACGTGGTGTCCGCCTTGAAGGTTGAGAAGATGGTCAAGAAGGGTTGTAAGGCGTTCTTGGTTCAAATCAGGCTTTGGAAGTTAAGGAGTCGAGAGTTGAAAAGTCCGAACGGTTGGGGAATTTGTTGATGTGTTCCCGAAGAACTTCCGGTCCGCCTCCGCACCGGAAGTCGAATTCAGTATAGACTTGCTACCCGAACAGCTTTGTGTCTATAGCACCTTACCGGATGGCACCAAAGGAATTGGTAGAGTCAAGGCTCAAATTCGTGAGCTCTTGGATAAAGGGTTTATTCGACCTAGTATATCTCCGTGGGAGCACTCGTATTGTTTGTCAAGAAGAAATACGGTTCTATGCGGATGTGCATTGACTACCGTCAGTTAAACAAGTTAACGATCAACAACAAGTACCCATTGCCTCGGATCGATGACTTGTTTGACCAGTTGAAGGGGGCGTCGGTGTTTTCAAAGATAGACCTTAGGTCGGGTTACCATCAACTTAAGGTGAAGGGGGCCGATGTTCACAAGACGGCTTTTCGAACTCGGTATGGGCATTACGAGTTTCTAGTGATGCCATTTGGATTGACCAATGCACCGGCAGCGTTCATGGACTTAATGAATAGAGTATTTCAACAGTACCTAGACCAATTCATCGTGGTGTTCATAGACGACATATTGGTTTACTCAAAGACGGAGGAGGAGCACGACAAGCATTTACGGATAGTTCTGCAAGTATTGAGGGAAAAACAGTTGTATGCCAAATTCAGTAAGTGCGAATTTTGGCTGAGGGAGGTGGCTTTCTTAGGTCACGTGGTGTCACGAAGGATTAGAGTGGATCCCGCAAGATTGAAGCGGTGTTGGAGTGGAAATCGCCTAAGTCATGGCGAGATATCTAAGTTTTCGGTTTGGGTGTTACAAATTTTAACATTACATTTCTAATACAAAACATATCAATCCTTAACATATCTTTAATTTAAAATCATCAAACATCAAAACCTCAAGAATTCATCCATGGTCAACCTCATGAACACATGATTTTCAAAAATTCAAGCATGGGTGGGTAATATTCGAAGCAACGATCTCAAAAACGTAAAAATTATCTAAAACCGATTAAGGACTCACCTTCAATTTTTAGCTTCAAGGTGCCGAATTTTCAAGAACTTTGAACCCTTCTTCTCATACAAACATTTGGCCAAACAAAGATGAATGAAAAAAATGTCTTTTGTTTTGTTTTACTTTAACATATATTAAATTATTATTAAATTACTTAACTAACCTTTATAATAAAATAACCAAACATTATATCTTAAGGACAAACTTGTCCATGACCAGCCACTAACTCATAAAAAGGGTTATTTACCCTTTTAATACTTCATATTATAAAGTCATGCTCAAATTAGCACATTTCACTTTAGTATGCCACTTTTACCTTTTACGCGATTAAGTCCTTTTTATCAAATTCAACACTTAAACAATAAAATCTTTCTACGAAACTTTCACACACATAAATTCATATATAATAAACACTAAATATAATATTTAAATATTTCTCGGGCTCGAATTCGTGGTCCCGAAACCACCGTTCCGATTAGGGTCAAATTCGGTCTATTACATAATCCACTAATTATGGTCTAATCATATAATAAGGACTTCACATTTAATAAACCATAGCTGATAAGCATTTTAACAAATAGAAAGCTACTTTTACATTTTAGGCGATTAAGTCTTTTTATCAATTCGAGCACTTAAATGATAAAATTAAATCACAAAAATTTCACACATATAAATTAACATACTGTAGACTCAAAAAATAATATTAAAATATTTTTTTGACTAGGATTTGCGATCCCGAAACCACTATTTCGATTAGGGTCTAAACCTGGCTATTACATTACAGGCCGTGTAGACATTCAAAATGGAAACACATGGCCGTGTCCCAGCCCATGTCCTACCTCGTGTAACTCTATGACTTGGGTCACACGGCCAACTCACACACCCGTATGACTTGCCTGTGTGCCCTAAAAATGGCTATACACACCCATGTACCAGGCCGTGTGCTAGGCTGTGCCATTCTTGTAGGGTATACTGACTTATGCCACACGGCCAAGTCATATGCCGGTATGTGTGGCCATGTGGAGCATACTGACTTGTTTTCAAATTCAACACCAGGGATCAGACGGCCGTGCAACATGACCGTGTGTCACACATGGTTGAGACACACGCACATGTGGACAAAAATAGGCTATTTACCAACCCATTTTGCCGCCTTTTGCACATACCTATACAAGCTGAAAGAGTTCCATTTCAAGACACAAATAAGCAGCCAAATATCATCAACAAATATTCAATTCATACCATTTCATTACCAACAATACAAATTACAAATATGTCACAATTTTCCATCTAACTACATATCTAATTCACATATACAATTCAATTTACTAAACCATTCCAAACATGCATTATCATTCACCAATTCAAAAGTACATAACTTCTCAAATTATCAACCCTTTTAGCAATCAAATTACCTAATATCATTAAGCATTATAAATTCAACCTCAATCATACAATATAGGTCAATTACTAAAGTCAAAATAGAATCATTTGTTCATTTATAAACATCATCAAATTCATCATCATAAGTAGGGGTGAGCAAAATCCGATTTGATTCAAAAAAATCGATAAAAAATTCAAATTTTGAATTAAATAGTTCGAGTTATTTGAGTTAATCAAGTTATTCAAGTCAACTCGAATAAAAAATTAAGTTTTTCGGTTTAACTCAAATATGAATTACACAATTCGAGTTATCCAAAAATTTGAATAAGAAAAGACAAAACTACATCGTTTTGATAAATGTTTACTTTTTTAAAAGTTAAAATTCAAAATAATTAAGTTAAAAGGCAAAACTACGTTGTTTTGTTAAATGTTTACCCATTAAGTTAAGATGCAAAATCATTACACTGTTCATGTAGTTAAATAATCTTGTACTTCGTCTACTAGTTAAATAATCGGTCCATCTAATCGCAACATTAAGTGTAAATAATAGGATTCGTTAACTCGACTCGATTTGACTCGAAATTTTTTGACTCGATTCGATTCGATTAGAAAAAAATTCAAATTGAGTTTGGTTGCTAAAATAGGATTTGTTAACTCAACTAACTCGAAAATTTTTTACTCAATTCGACTCGACTCGATCGAATACTCACCCCTAATCATAAGCCAACTCAAATGGCCAAAATACATGTTCATCAAACATACCAAAATGACTCAAGCCTATACATGCTATATACCATATATACTTAACTTCAAAAGTACCAAAATAGATGTTCGATAGTGCAATGGAGCCTCTGACGATCCCCAGATTCGAGCTAGCTTCGAAATACTATAAAACATAGAAAAATAAACAAAGTAAGCTATTAAGCATAGTAAGTTCGTATGTAAAACGAAATAATCTCATCATCCATTAACATTTCCAAATAGATAACATAAATTGCATTCATGCACCAATCACTAAGTTAACATAAAGTTCTCAACTTCCATTAGCTCGTTATTCGAATAGTTTGTAACACCCCAAACTCGGTCTATGCATTAAGACTAGATCTGGTTTGTTACATAAATCGAACTATCTTAATAATTACGAAGAATAGGAATTTAAAATAGAAATCATTTATAATTACAAGGTTTAATAAAACCAAAAGAGTATTTTAAATTTGATGTATATGAGAAAACATTTATTGAAAATATCATTAATATTGTATTAATAAAATCCTTAGAGTAAATTTTATAAGAGTTCAAAATATTTAAGAAAATGATAAAGGAATTTCATATATTTGAAAACCCAAATTATTTTAAGAAAACAAAATAATTATAAGCCCATATTAATAGTCCAAAACATAATTTAAATCCATCCACACATAAAATCCATAAAACATTTATAGAGGCCTTATTACATCAAACCCATAATAGTAAATTATAAAAAGTATTTAATAAAAGTTCAAAGTTTAATTAACCCTCATTCGAAGTATGGCCTCCACGAAGTCATCCTCGGCTCAAGTTCACGTCAATTTCCATTACTTGAGATGAAAAATTTGAGGGAGTGAGTTACTCAAAACTCAGTGTATAACTCACTTACTTTATCCACTGGGCCAAATCATCAAGTCATAGTTTTGGGCTTGAGCCCATTAGTAGGATTAACAATATAAATAATAATATGTATGCAAAAATGAAGTTCCCAACCCCAAACCTAATTTCCATCCTCTAAACACCCCCGTACCAACCATCACACCTGTGGGGATCAAGTCAACCCACCTCGCCATCACACCAATCGTAGGCATTAAGCCATTTTATATTTGTGGCAGAGCCACCAAACTAGATTGTGACAAAGTCACCGAACTAGAGGCATTGAGCCATTAATATTTGTGGCAGAGCCACCGAACTAGAGGCAATTAGCCATTTAATTATTTTGTGGCAGAGCCACCGAACTAGATTTTGGCAACAGGCCTTTCTTCTCTTCATTATTAAACCCAACCCATGCAACATGTATGCAAAAATTTGTCTAAGTTTATATGATGATTTTATCAAAAGATTTGAATAACATAAGAGTCAATATTTCTAGTTTTTGTTAAGGCCCAAAATTTCGAAATAGCATTTAGCCCATTTAGCAATCTAGCATCTTAAACCCAATTTACGATCTAGCTAAGAGTTTGGCCCATTTAACAATTTATCGTGCTTTTCGCCCATTTATCGATCTATTAGTAGATTTCATCCCATTTATCGATCTAGCAGAGATTTCGGCCCATTTATCGATCTAGCAGAGATTTCGGCCTATTTATCGATCTAGCAGAGATTTCGGCCCATTTATTGATCTAACAGAGATTTCGGCCAATTTTACTAACTAGCATATTTTTTGGCCCATTTTTACGAGATATAAAATTTACATATTAACAACTAACTTCACGGGGGCATTTTCGTAATTTTCACAATTTTAATCGTTTTCATGTATTTTCACCGAGATACCAATTAATACGTATTATACCGATTTAGTCGTCTATACAATTTACTCAATACCACGAATGACATCCAACCCGAGAAAAGTGTGAAGTTACACACCTTGATATCGTGAGTACTAATCCTTCTCGCTCTTCAACACCTAAACATAATACAATCTATTAGAACACTATCATTTATCAAAATATTCTATTGGGATTTGATCCAAATCCTTACCCCTTTAATTTTGAATCACTTCTATTTTCGATTTCTCCTCGCTTATCGATTCGTTGCTCACGAGAATCCACTAACGCATAAAGGCTCTGGAGTACGAACTACTTCAAATAATTGATTTCTGTTGATGGTCCGCAACCCGGTGGAAAATCCCAGATTCCTGAAACAGCCCTTCGTTTATATTTAGGGGGATTTATGGAACCGCCCATCTTTCGAAGACTATGGACTGCCCTTTTCTGCCCTATCTTGAAAGTCTCTAAAGATATATGATCATTAGTCCGACTACCAATATTGAAATATGGTTAACGTTTGGTAAGGTTTTAGATTTGACTTACCACTATTTGTCTTCGTTCCTCGAGAAACGATCGAGTGATAGCGTCCCTAAAACGAAATCGATTAATACTATACTAATATAATAAATATAAATCCTTAAGAGAAAACTCCTTACCTTGATTCCTGAGATTGATTCCAAAGTTCCAAAATTCTAAAGATCTCCTTGAGTCTCTACCTTCCAAAGTTTCACTAATATCCACGATTGAAATAGAAATTGAGTAAGAATAATTCGGTATGATCAAAGAAAATGAAAGAAATTTTTGACAAAGATTGGGTTAACATTCGACCATGAATAAAACAAAAGGCAATAGTTTGTTTGAGAATTCCTTTTTGTTAAGAGAAAGAGATGAAAAAGGGTAAAAGAACATATGGTGTTTATGTTTGGATTCTTTTCAAGAACGAAAGATGAACAAAGAATTGAAATTGGAGACTTGTGTGCAATCGGCAAAGGTGAAGGAAAAAGAAGAAAATTAGTTTTCTATGTGATGATGGTTTTGGCACTAGGGGGAAATTTTTAGAGAATTAAGACCTAAATGGTCAAAACCCGAATGACCGAAAGAAAAGAGAACAAAACAAAAATTGTTTACCTTCTTCAATAGGCATTCGGCTAAGAGGAGGAAATATGAGAGAAACAAGTTTTGAAAAGAAAAGAAAAAATTAACAAATGACCAAATAAGAGAATATGCCTAACTAGCCCCCTAATTCAACTAAATGTCTTCAAAAAAAATTCGGCCAACCCCTTGCCCAAAAACCATCCACATACTTGGCTATCAAAGGCCAACCTTTTGCCACCCTTTCTTTCCATAGCACACTCCCCATTTCAAGCCATTTGTTCCCCTTACTTACCTTATCCTAATGATTTCTTTCCTCAACTTAGATATTTCCTTAATCCTTTAGCCATCATACCAAAAATAAAGAAGTCAAACTTTCCATGTTTGCTTCTTGGCCGACACTTGATAGATGGAAGCAAAAAAATAAAATTTTTCAAGTTGCAAGCTAGAAGATTCGAACCTCCTCCCTCATGTCTAAGTCATGGCGCCATCACCACTATGCTATTAACTCATTTATGCCATCTTTTAGCATTTTAATTAATTTAAGTCTTAAGGTCATATAATTTCTTTACTCAAATGTACACTTAAATAATAATATTTATTCTATCTCCAAGTAACTCGAACCAACATTAAGCAACATAATGATACCCAATTATTTAGGATGCTACAATTCTACCCCTATTAAAGAAAATTTCGTCCTTGAAATTTACCTGATTAAAAGAGGTGAGGATATTGTTGTCGAATAGTTTCCTCAAGCTCCCACGTAGCTTCCTCCGCTCCGTGATTGCGCCACAAAACTTTGACCAATGGCACAGTCTTCTTTCTTAACACTTTAACATCCCGGTCTAAAATTTCCATTGGTTCTTCTTCAAAAGACAAGCCTAAATTTAATTCCACTTCTTCAATCGGTACTATATGAGATGGATCCAATCTATAACGCCTCAAAGATGGAAACATGAAAACATTATGAATTTGACTCACTCGGTGGTAATTCAATCTGATAAGCCATCGGGCCAACACGCTTCATCACACGATATGGCCCGATGAACCTAGAGCTCAACTTACCCTTCTTTCGAATCAAAATTTTCTTCCAAGGTGAGACCTTCAGAAAGACCCGGTCTCCCACAAAGAAACTCGATATCCTTACGCTTCAGTTTGCATACGACTTCGCATCTATCTCGAGGCTTCCTTCAACCGTGCTCGAATAACTTTTACCTTTTCCTCTGTTTTCAGATATCATCTCAGACCCAACATCTCATTGTTCGCTCAATTCAATCCAACAAGTAGGAGTACGACACCTACGACCATACAATGCCTCATAGGTGCCATCTGAATGCTAGACCGATAGCTATTGTTATCTGCGAATTCACCAATGGTAGAAAATCCTCCCAACTACCTCCAAGTCGATCACACATCCCCTTAACATGTCTTCCAATATCTGAATTACTCTCCGATCGACCATCGATCGAGGATGAAAAGCCGATTGAAATTCAACTTTGTCCCCAAGGCCTCATGCGAGCTTTCCAAAATCGTGATGTAAATCTAGGATCCTCGTCGATATAATAGACACTAGTACCCCATGCAACCTCACGATTTGGATACATACAAATTTTAGCCAATTTCTACAACGAATAATCCGCATTTAACCGGAAGAAAATGAGCGGTCTTCGTCAAACGATCAACTATTACCCATATGGAATTTTTCTTAGTAGGTGTTAAAGGTAGCCCACTAACAAAATCCATAGTTATCCGCTCCCATTTCCAAAGAGGAATCTTTACGGTTGTAACAACTCGACGGTAATTGATGTTCGCCTTCACTTGCGACAAGTCGACATTTTCCTACAAACTCAGAAATCTCACGCTTCAACCCTGGCCACCAATACTTTTCACGGAGATCTCGATACATCTTATTTCCTCTGGGGTGCATAGCATAAAGGCTATTATGCACCTCCTATAGAATTATTTGCCTCAATTCTGAGTCTTTAGGCATACAAACCCTTCCACGAAAACACCGCACTCCATCCGTGTTTATACCAAAATCCTCGATTTCACCTCTTTCAACCTATTGGAATAAAAGTCCCAACTTTTTATCTGATATCTGCTTTTCCCTGATTTGTTCCAACCACAGAGGCTTCACCTGATGTTCTGCTAACAAACTACCATCCTCATACAAACTTAAATGAGCAAACATTGCTCTTAAATCAGATACCGCCTTACGACTTAACTCGTCAGCTACCACGTTAGCCTTTCCAAGATGATATTCTATTGAGAAATCATAGTCTTTTAATAATTCTATCCATCTTCTTTGTCTCAAATTCAACTCCTTTTGGGTAAGGAGGTATTTAAGACTCTTGTGATCCGTGTAGATGATAGATTTCTCACCGTAGAGATAGTGCCTCCAAATCTTTAAAGCAAAGACCACCGCACTAACTCCAAATCATGAGTAGGGTAGTTTACTTCATGCGGTCTCAATTGACGAGAAGCATAGGCCACCACCTTTCCATTTTGCATCAAGACACAACCTGCACCCGTGTGAGACGATCACAATAAAGCAAGTGAATTCTTTTCCGACCTTCGATCGAATTAAAACAGAGCTTCCGTCGAATCTTTTTCAATTTCTCAAAACTCTCCTATTGTTTTCCAATCCAAATATACTGGAACTCCTTCCGTAACGACTTAGTTAGGGTGCAAGAATCAACGAAAACCCTCAACAAAGCGCCTATAATAACTAGCTGCACTCCAAGAAACTCAATTTCACCACCGACGTTGGTGGTTTCCAATCCAAAATAGCCTCAATCTTCCGTGGATCCACCCTTATTCCTTCAAATTGATACCACATGACCCAAGAAAGTCACTTCCTTTAGCCAAAATTTGCATTTACTGAATTTGGCATAAAGTTGCTTATCACGAAGTAGCTGCAATACTATACGCAAATGCGTGTCATGCTCCTCATCATTTCTTGAATAGACCAAAATGTCATCTATGAACACTGCCACAAATCGGTCTAAATATGGTTGAAAGACTCGGTTCATCATGTCCATAAATGCGGCTGGTGCATTGGTTAATCCGAACAGCATCACTACAAACTCATAATGTCCGTAACGAGTTCGAAATGCCGTCTTATAAATATCTGCTTCTTTCACCTTAAGCTAATGATAACCCGATCTCAAATCAATTTTGAGAAAATAAAGCTCCCTTCAATTGATCAAACAGTCATCAATTCTCAGCAAAGGATACCTATTCTTGATCGTCAATTTATTCAATTGTCTGTAATCAATGCACATACGCATCGATCCATCCTTCTTCTTGACGAACAAAACTGGTGCTCCCCACGGAGACACACTCGGTCGAATAAATCCCCGATCCAACAATTCTTGAATTTGAGCTTTAAGCTCTGCCAACTCCTTCGGTGCCATTCTATAAGGAGCAATGGACACTGGAGCTGTTCGGGCAAAAGCTCAATGCCAAATTCTACTTCCCGATCTGGAGGTATACCAGAAAGTTCTTCGGGAAATACATCTGGAAATTCCTTCACCGTTCTCACATCATCCACAGATATCTCTTTGGCATCCAAAGCACAAATAAAGGCTAGGAATGCTCCATACCCTTTTCGCACCAACTTTTCTGCCTTCAACGCTGAAACCACGTTCGCCAAGTAGTTCCTTCGTTCACCAATCATTTTGACTTCCTTATCGTCCAAGGTTCTTATTAACATCCGTTTCTCAGCACAATCCAAATGCGCCCGATGTTTAACCAACCAATCCATGCCCAGAATGAGGTCGAACTTGCCGAAAGGCAATTCCATCAAATTCGCCAAGAATACCTCCTCTTGAATCTATAAGGGTACATCTCTAAACAATTTATTTACAATTACCGACTGTCCTAAAGGACTAATTATCGCTATCTCACTATCGGTAATTTTAGATTTTAGATTTAGGTTTCAGATATGGCGCTAGCAACATATGAGTGGGTAGAACCAATATCTATTAAGGTAGAAACAGTACATCGAATATGAAGAACGCATCGCTTATTACATCGTGCATTGCCATTCTCGCGACGTCTAATCGCATAGACCGATCTAGGCATCTTGCATCCGTGTTACCTCTAGGACCATTGCCTCGACCCGGTGCACCCTGACCACGCCCGACCCATTACCACCACGACCTGGTCCACGACCTCTCGGTGGCTGCTGAGTACCTCTGGCCGGCTGTGCATCATTATTACAAACTTCATGAGTCGTATCCATACGTCGAGGACAATTTCTATACTAGTGATCCATTGAACCGCATTTGTAACAAGCGCCCATTTTCCTCTAGCACTCTCCAAAATGCCCTTTTCCACATTCCGCACAATCTCGACTTTGATTATTAGCTACCGGTGCTCTACCTTGAACTGGTTCATCATTCTGAGGCCTTTTAGAAATCTTTTTGACGAACCCGACTGTTTTATATCTCTCTTGTTTCTAAATCTTTCCCGATTCTGACGTTCTGAGTTCTTAGCCTCTTCGGCTATCTTGGCCTTCTCCACAAGCGTGGCAAAAATTCTAACTTGTTGTGGGACAATCAGAACCCTCAACTCATCATTAAGCCCATCCTCGAAATGCACACAACGTTCATGATCTGTTGATACTATTGTCCGAGCATAGTGACTCAAACGTAAAAACTCAGCCTCATACGCTGCCACTGTCTTACTCCCTTGAACAAGATTCAGAAATTCCTTCCTTCGGGCGTCCACATAACTTGTTCCAACATATTTCCCTTGAAAGCGACTTTAAAGAATTCCCAAGTAATCGGTGCGACTGGTTGCCTTCTCAAACAGTAAGCCACCATTGATACGCCTCGTCTCTTAGCAAGGACACAGCTTCTTTCAGTTTCTGCTCGTCAGTGCATTCCATATCATCCATAATTCACTCCACAGCTTCGAGCCAATATTCAGCCACATTCGGAGCCACACCGGAAACTCCTCTAAAAACTTCTGCGTTATTTGACTTGAGTCGTTCTGAAATTGACCCACGAGTTGTTGGCCCAATTCTAGTTCCAGCGACCCTTTCCAGGACTCGCAGCATTGCTCGTGTCAAAGCATTATCTTCTTCTATATGATCATGTGATCCCGTCTCACTCTCAAATGACGCAGGTGCATCCATTTCTGGCATATGATTTGGTACTTCAGTTGCAGCACCTCATCCTCTACCACGGCCACGTCGACCGCGTCCACGACCACGTCCTCTAGTGCTCATGATGACTAATTCGATTTAATCTGATTACAAGTTTTATGACTCAAAAATTGTTTCAAATGTTTATTAACGATGTTTTATGAGATTTGAGAGTTAAAGTTGTTTTTCGCAACACATCCTATAGTCTCAATCTCTACGATTTTTAACATCTAAAACTAGAAGTTCTAGAGTGTTCCTATGGTCATATCATCATCATAATAATAATCATTTAACAATGAATATTTACTTGACTTGGTCTTGGATGCTTGTGGTGCCATCTTGATCTTTAAAACATAATTAAAATATTTTTCCTACGGAAATTATTTGTTGAACCCAACCACAGTACCGAAGTTTTTGAAATTGGCTCGATACCATTAATCGTAACACCCCAAACCCGATCTATGCATTAAGACTAAATCGGTTTGTTACATAAATCGAACTATCTTAATAATTACGAAGAATAGGAATTTAAAATAGAAATCATTTATAATTACAAGGTTTAATAAAACCAAAAGAGTATTTTAAATTTGATGTATATGAGAAAAACATTTATTGAAAATATCATTAATATTGTATTGATAAAATCCTTAGAGTAAATTTTATAAGAGTTCAAAATATTTAAGAAAATGATAAAGGAATTTCATATATTTGAAAACCCAAATTATTTTAAGAAAACAAAATAATTATAAGCCCATATTAATAGTCCAAAACATAATTTAAATCCATCCACACATAAAATCCATAAAACATTTATAGAGGCCTTATTACATCAAACCCATAATAGTAAATTATAAAAATCTTTAATAAAAGTTCAAAGTTTAATTAACCCTCATTCAAGTATGGCCTCCACAAAGTCATCCTCGCTCAAGTTCACGCCAATTTCCATTACCCGAGATGAAAAATTTGAGGAGTGAGTTACTCAAAACTCGATGTATAACTCACTTACTTTATCCATCGGGCCAAATCATCAAGTCATAGTTTTGGGCTTGAGCCCATTAGCAGGATTAACAATATAAATAATAATATGTATGCAAAATGAAGTTCCCAACCCCAAACCTAATTTCTATCCGCTACACACCCCGCACCAACCATCACACCTATGGGATCAAGTCAACCCACCCCGCCATCACACCAATCGTAGGCATTAAGCCATTTTATATTTGTGGCGAGCCATCGAACTAGATTGTGACAAAGTCACCGAACTAGAGGCATTGAGCCATTAATATTTGTGGCGAGCCACCAACTAGAGGCAATTAGCCATTTAATTATTTTGTGGCGAGCCACCGAACTAGATTTTGGCAATGTGCCTTTCTTCTCTTCATTATTAATCCCAACCCATGCAACATGTATGCAAAAATTTGTCTAAGTTTATATGATGATTTTATCAAAAGATTTGAATAACATAAGAGTCAATATTTCTAGTTTTGTTAAGGCCCAAAATTTCGAAATAGCATATAGCCCATTTAGCAATCTAGCATCTTAAACCCAATTTACGATCTAGCTAAGAGTTTGGCCCATTTAACAATTTATCATGCTTTTCAGCCCATTTAACAATTTATCAAGCTTTTCGGCCCATTTATCGATCTAGCAGAGATTTCGGCCCATTTATCGATCTAGTAGAGATTTCGGCCCATTTATCGATCTAGCAGAGATTTCGGCCCATTTATCGATCTAACAGAGATTTCGGCCCATTTTACTAACTAGCATATTTTTCGGCCCATTTTTACGAGATATAAAATTTACATATTAACAACTAACTTCACGAGGGCGTTTTTGTAATTTTCACAATTTTAATCGTTTTCATGTATTTTCACCGAGATACCAATTAATACGTATTATACTAATTTAGTCATCTTTACGATTTTACTCAATACCACGAATAACATCCAACCCGAGAAAAGTGTGAAGTGACACACCTTGATATCGTGAGTACTAATCCTTCTCGCTCTTCAACACCTAAACATAATACGATCTATTAGAACACTATCATTTATCAAAATATTCTATTAGGATTTGATCCAAATCCTTACCCTTTGATTTTGAATCACTTATTTTTTTCGCCTCGCTTATCGATTCGTTTGTTTCACGAGAATCCACTAACGTACAAAGGCTCGGGAGTACGAACTACTTCAAATAATTGATTTCCTTTGGTTGATGGTCTGCAACCCGATGGAAAATCTCGGATTCCCAAAACAACCCTTCATTTATATTTAGGGGGATTTACGGAACCGCCTCTTTCGAAGACTATGGACCGCCTTTTTCGCCTATCTTGAAAGTCTCTAAAGATATACGATCATTAGTCCGACTACCAATATTGAAATATGGTTAACGTTTGGTAAGGTTTGAGATTTGACTTACCACTATTTGTCTTCGTTCCTCGAGAAATGATCGAGTGATAGCGTCCCTAAAACAAAATCGATTAATACTATACTAATATAATAAATATAAATCCTTAAGAGAAAACTCCTTACCTTGATTCTTGAGATTGATTCCAAAGTTCCAAAATTCTAAAGATCTCCTTGAGTCTCTACCTTCCAAAGTTTCACTAATATCCACGATTGAAATAGAAATTGAGTAAGAATAATTCGATATGATCAAAGAAAATGAAAGAAATTTTTGACAAAGATTTGGGTTAACATTTGGCCATGGATAAAATAAAAGGGAAAAGTTTGTTTGAGAATTCCTTTTTGTAAAGAGAAAGAGATGAAAAAGGGTAAAAGAACATATGGTGTTTATGTTTGGATTCTTTTCAAGAACGAAAGATGAACAAAGAATTGAAATTGGAGACTTGTGTGCAATCCGCAAAGGTGAAGGAAAAAGAAGAAAATTAGTTTTCTATGTGATGATGGTTTCAGACTAGGGGAAATTTTAGAGAATTAAGACCTAAATGGTCAAAACCCGAATGACCAAAAGAAAAGAGAACAAAACAAAATTGTTTACCTTCTTCAATGGGCATTCGGCTAAGGGAGGAAATATGAGAGAAACAAGTTTTGAAAAGAAAAGAAAAATTAACAAATGACCAAATAAAAGAATATGCCTAACTAGCCCCTAATTCAACTAAATGTCTTCAAAAAATTCGCCAACCCTTGCCCAAAAACCGTCCACATACTTGGCTATCAAAGGCCAACCTTTGCCACCCTTTCTTTCCATAGCACACTCCCCATTTCAAGCCATTTGTTCCCCTTACTTACCTTATCCTAATGATTTCTTTCCTCAACTTAGATATTTCCTTAATCCTTTAGCCATCATACCAAAAATAAAGAAGTCAAACTTTCCATGTTTGCTTCTTGGCCGACACTTGATAGATGGAAGCAAAAAAATAAAATTTTTCAAGTTGCAAGCTAGAAGATTCGAACCTCCTCCCTCATGTCTAAGTCATGGCGCCATCACCACTATGCTATTAACTCATTTATGCCATCTTTTAGCATTTTAATTAATTTAAGTCTTAAGGTCATATAATTTCTTTACTCAAATGTACACTTAAATAATAATATTTATTCTATCTCCAAGTAACCCGAACCAACATTAAGCAACATAATGATACCCAATTATTTAGGATGCTACATAGTTTTTCGTACATACCTATACCGATACGTATCTATTTCTTACCAATTCACTTATTAAAATCATTTGAGTTTATAAATGCTTACGATACGAGTACATCGATTTTTCGATGCCATAGTCCAACAATGGTCTTACACATACATTGTCATGGCCCTGCCTTGGTCTTACATTCACATGCCATAACCCGGTAATGGTCTTATTTTCTAATTTGCCATAGCCCAACTATGGTCTTATTTAGCAATTCTTCTTTTTTGAATCGTACATTTATTTTAAAATCTTCCAAATTTAACCAATAAGATAAATACAATCACATTACCATCCTTCAATTAAATAAATACACATTTAAGTTCAACAATACATATCATTTAACATTTATGCATTCATATTCAATATCATTTAATTGCAATCACATTGTACATTATAAGGGCCTACGAGGCCTTAAATATACTTTAGAAGAGGTTCGGGACTAAACCGATATCATACAAAAATTTTGGAAACGTAAAAATTTTTCATGTAAACCAGGGTCACACACCCGTGTGAACAAGCCGTGTGCCTCACACGGTTAGTAGACACACCCGAGTGTCTAGCCCATGTGTCTAGCCCGTGTACCCTTCGAAGTGGCCACACACGCCCGTGTGCCAGGTCATTTGCTAGGCTGTGCCAAAATTGTAGGGTATACTGACTTATGCAACATGGCCAAGCACACGCCCGTGTGCTAGAACGTGTACCATTTAGGGGGTACACTAACTTGTACCACACGACCAGTCACATGCCCGTGTAGAGCATATGAGACTGTGTGGAGAATACTGACTTCAATTTAATTTCAACACAAGGGGACACAAGGCCGTGTAACATGACTGTGTGTCACACACGGCTGAGACACACACCCGTGTCTCTACCCGTGTGGACAAAAATAGGCCATTTGCAAGGCCAATATGCCACCCCATTTTGCACATACCTACATAATTACAAATGGTACCATTTCAAGACACAAATATCTAGCCAAATCAATCCCAATCCATGCTGATAAACCGTAAAAGTAACATATTTTAATCCCACATTTAGCATACTTTTGGATGATTTATACCCTGAATTGTGTAAAAAGGTGCTCTTAATCCTTTCTTTTCATGTTTTATACTCAGAAAAGCACCTAGGGACAAAAAGAACGAGAAACAGGCCTAAAACGGACCAAATTGGGCCAAAGAAGAAATCGACACAGCCTAGACCCCAAAACACACGGACATGTCTCTTCAGCATACTAGACCACAGCCTGAAATAAATTCAGATGGGCATATGCCATGTCCGTGACCCTACCATGGCCAAGTAGAGTTTTACTCGGATTTGGATACTTGAAGACAAAGAAACACATTCCAAAGCCTATTCAAATACTCTAGTAGGAATTCCACTCAGATTAGGATACTTAGGGGCCATATAAAGCATTCCAAGAGCCTATATAAACACCCTAAGCATAACCTTCGAGGTGAGCTAGGCTAAGGAGTCGAGCCAAAAAGGTAAGATTTGTGGGAATCACTCGAAGATAGCCAGTTGATCCATCTCAAGAAGTCAAATTATACTAAAGACGACAGATTTCTCATTCAATTCCTTTAGGGAGTTTTAGGGATTTCTTATGTTTTGTTTTATCTTTTCTTCTGAGATGTTTTCTTTTATTATTATGAAATAAGCCTTTTATAAACCTGAAGGGGATGAAACATAAGATGGATCTTGTTATTGTTTTCTGAACTATATGATAAATACTTGATTTGTTCTTAATTATGTGAGCTTAATTCTTGTGTTAATATTTATGGGATATTGATTCAAGTTGGATGTGCTTAGGTGGTGGAGCAAAAGTCCCTGCCTAAGAGTAGATCTAGCATAATTAAGTGGAGTTGATCGCGTGCCTAGAGATAGGGTGACGAGATTTTGCCAGATTAGGGTGAAACCTGATATGGGAGTCCATAGATAAAGTTAATACGATTCTAGGGGTTTTAATTAGAAAGAGATTTCAATTAATCAACCTAGGGTTAGACGTTATTCGCCTCGAGAGAAGGTTTAATATAAATTAGGGAATCCTACGGATCAAGTCAAATGAATAAATTGTCTGGTTCAGTGTTAGATAACAAGTGAAGTCTAGGTGGATTCTTCCTAAGGGTATCATCTTAGTCAGTTGAGTTTTCCTAAGGTTATTTCTTCAATTCATTTTTTTTTCTTTGAATCTTAGCTTAGTAATAAGTTAGTTTTAGATTAAGCAACCAATCACTTAATATTTACGCTAAATAATAGAAAGAAGGTTAGTATTAGTATTTATAGTTCCTTTGGGTTCGACAATCCGGTCTTTCCTAAGCTATACTACTGTTCGATAGGTGCGCTTGCCTTAAGCCATTGTTAGAGTTAGTTTTCAAGTTCGATCATTCTCTTTATAAATTTTAAAACTCAACAAAACAACGATCAATTTTTGGCACCGTTATCGGGGAACTAAAATATTAAGAAAAATTAATTTTTATTACTTTTGTAGCATCCTAAAATCTGAGTATCGATATGATACATGTTTTGGTGCTTAACTTGTGTATAATTAAAATTTTTCATGTTTAATATAGTCTTGAGAAGACTTGGGAAGCCAAATTAGAATAAATTTTAGTAAAGTACTTAATTGAAGTGGATCAAGTGACTTTGAGGTTTAAGTAAATTTATGTCAAAAACTAGCATAAGATGAGCTAGTAGCAAGGTGGTGTTAGGCATGTATGTTTGCTTGAGGAAAAGGTTGAATCCTTGAATGTGTATTGAGTTTTGTTTTATTTTGTTTCCTCTTTCAATGTGTCATGGATAAGGATTAGGATGAGTTGGATATCATTTTGGCAAGAAGACCAAAGGAAAAAGGTAAGTAAAAGTTTAAGGAAAAGAATCTCATGATTTAAGGTGATATGGGGACATAAGGCATGAATCAAGGGCTTTGTTTTGGAAATTTTGAATGGCCAAATTGTCCATGAAAATGGACGGCATAGGGGCTAAGGGGGATGACCGGATTTTGGTGTTGGTTTGGTAGGATTAGGTGCTTGATAAGCACATTTTCCATTTACCATATGGTGTCTTAACAAACTTTTCTCTCCAATTTTCCCTTTCCCTAGCCGAATGTACCATGAGCATTGAGGAAGCAATTGTTGCTTTTTCCATTTCTTCTTTTTGACCATTTTGATCTTAATTTGATCACTCTCTCTAAAACTTTTCTCTTTTCTTTGTGACCAAAACCATATAGCCATCAAAGACCATTTCTTTTCTTCTCTTCATTGCCGAATGCACAATTGTCCCTAAACTTCTCTCTTTTCTCTTCTCCCTATTCTCTTTTCCTCTCCATTTTACTTATCATACAAACACATATTTTTCTTTCGTCTATCTTCTATGGCCGAATGTTTGTGATCATCATCATAGCCAAATCTTTCATTCTTCATAACATCTATTTTCAATCATTTTCTTCTATTCAAACTTTGGATCATCGGTAAGAATCATTTCTTTGTCTTTTCTTTTGCTATTTGGTCACCTTGGCCGAATGTTAGAATGTCTTGGAAGAGACTTTTAAACCGATTAACCAATCACTTATTCAAATGTTTTCTTTCGTTATTTTTAGTGAAATAGTGGAAGGGTCGAATCATCATCTTTTTGGAGAAATCTTGAAGTTCATTTAAGATTTTATCATAACGTTCAAAGGATTCTTTTGAGATCATCCGGAATATTAAGGTAAGTCGAATTCACTCTTTTAAGTCATAAGTCTTAAGATTTTCGATATTTTGTTAGGACTAATGATCCTTTGTCTTTGAAGACAATCAAGATAGGGACGAAAAGGGTTGTTAATAGTGTTTGAAAGAGGGCTGGTTCTATTATTCCCCTAAATTCAAGCGAAGGACTGTTTCAAGAATTTGAGACTTTCCACCAAGTTGTGGACCCTCATCCGAGGAGAATTGATTTTTCAAAGTCGTACGTACCCCCGAGCCATTGTTTACTCGTGGTTCTGAACCTTTGATCGGAGAAAAATTGCAAATAGTGGTTGTTCAAGATTCCGAGGGTAAGATCTAGATCGCTTAACATTAGTATAGTTTTATAAGTATTAGTGTTCTAATCAAGTGTGACACGTATATAGGTATCGACGAGCGGGAAAGTGTAGTTCTCACCGTAATCAGGTGTGTAACTTCACACTTATCTCATGGGTTATACTATATCATAAGCGCTAAAATAAAAATCGTAAATCTGGTGAAATTAAAAAAATACGTTATATTAATACTTTTATGTGAATGCATGAAACCGAAATTGAAGTGGTGGAAAATTATGGATTTGCCCTTAATGGGATATTTTGTGAAAGAAAGTGATATTTTGGGCCATATGATTATTTTGATAAATTGGACAAGTGTGGAAATTGTGAAAAGGCCTCATGTGTTAAATGGGACGAATTACAAAATGTCCCTATGGACCGAATTACAAAAATACCTTTTATGGGCCAAATTGAAATATGTTGTTTTATGGGCCAAATTGAAATATGTTGTTTTATGGGCCAAATTGAAATATGTCGTTTAATGGGCCAAATTGAAATACGTTGCTTTATGGGCCAAAAGTGATATTAATGTGATATGAGATGAAATGGGCCAAGTTGCTAGATCGTTAAATGGGCCAAATTGCTATTTTGACTAATGGGCCAAATTGAGAAATTGTAATATGAGTTTTATTAAAATTACCTTACAAATATTTTGTTATGCATTATTATATACATGACTGCATGGGTTGGGATAATTGATGAAGAGAAGAAAGGCCTGATGCCAAAAATCTAGATCGGTGACTCTGTCATGATGGCCTGCTGCCCAAAAATCTAGATCGGTGGTTTTACCACGAATATTATAAATGGCCTGTTGCCACAAATCTTATAAATGGCCTGTTGCCACAAATCTTATAAATGGCCTGTTGCCACAAATATTATAATTGGCTTAAAGCCTGCTATTGGTGTATTGGCGGGGTGGGTTAACTTGACCCCCACATGTGTGATGGTTGGTACGGGTGGTGTGTAGCGGATTGAAAATTAGGCTTGGTTGGGAATTTCATATCACATGCATTATTATTTTTTTTCATATACTTGATTTATAAATATTTACATTGGCAAAATGGGCTCAAGCCCAATTATATGTTTATATGGTTTTGGCCCAGTGAATACGATAAGTGGGTTACACATTGAGTTCTAAGTAACACACCCCATTTTTTTCTTACCCCTCTCATGTAATAATAATTGATGGCGACTTGGGTCGGAGATGACTTCGTGTGGAAGCTATACTACAAATGGTGGTTTATATATCTTTAAAGCTTCTTTAATTATTAAAGTACTATTTTAATTGCGATGTAATAAGGCCTCTTTAATTATTTTCATGGATTTTATTATGTTTTAGTTTTCCTAAGTTGGACTGATTTAGTTTTCATAAATATTTTTTTCTAAAACTCTCACGTAAAATAAAGGTTTTTTTTAAATATCACTGAAACTTAGGAAATTCTTTTAAAACTCTTCGATGAAATATTTCGACTAAATAAATTTAAAATTTTAATCAACTACTACTCTGTAAATCAAATGATAAACTCTTGTGTTTTTAATCATGGATTTCAAATAAACCTTGATTTTCGATAAAGTCATTCTCTTAATCATCTTGAAGATTTGATTTTCCTACATCGTTGAAGATTTGAATGCACGTTCAATTTCTGTGGCATGCCAAAATCCGAGCTTAATGCATAGGCCGGGTTTGGGGTGTTACAACTTTAGCCATTATTTTTATTTTTCTACGTAATTTATTTTTATTTTTATTTTTATTTTAGTTTTAACCTTGCTGAGTTTCTTTCTTTCTTTTCCAACACAGGTACCTCTAGTTTATGACTAGAAGGAACCCGAAAGGACTACTAGTATACGAAAGTGATATTGAAACTACCGCTAGTAGGAATCGTAGAGAAATTAGGCGAACCCTAAATTACAGAGAAGAAGAACAAGGCGGATCCAATCCTACTGAAGGGATGGACGAGAATAATCCACCACCACAAGATGTGGAAGAAAACAATGCTCTGCATACTATGTATGATTATGCTAAACCTCGATTTAACAAGAGCAGAATCAAGTATTGTTAGGCCTGCTATAGCTGCTAATAATTTTGAATTAAAGCCTAACACTATACAAATGATTCAACAATTTGTTCAATTTGATGGTTTGTAGGACGAAGACCGAAATGCTCATATAGCTAATTTTTTAGAGTTCTATGATACCTTCAAAATAAATGGCATTTCTGATGATACCATACGTCTTCAGTTATTTCCCTTTTCATTAAGGAATAAAGCCAAGCAGTGGTTGAACTTGTTACCACGAGGGTCAATCACCACATGGGATCAAATGACCAAAAAATTTTTATTAAAATATTTCCCATCGGCCAAAACAGCCAAATTACGAAATGATATCTTTTCTTTTGTGCAGATGGATTTAGAGACATTATACGACGCATGGGAGAGATACAAGGATCTCATGAGAATGTGTCCGCAACATGGTTTACCCTTATGGCTCCAAGTCTAAACTTTCTATAACGGTGTAAACCCCTCAACGAGGCAACTAATTGATTCAGCCGCCGGTGGAACCCTGAATAATAGAACTCCTGAAGTAGCATATGAGTTTATTGAAGAGATGTTACTGAATAACTACCAGTGGTAGGTTACAAGGACAAAACCAACAAAATTAGCCGGAGTTTTCAACCTCGACGTAGTAACTATGCTATCAACATAGGTAGAGATGATGAATAAAAAGCTTGATAGTTTGTGTTCTTCGCAGGTACATCCAGTAATAGAGTGCGACGCAAGTGGAACTGTGGCGAATCCTAAGTACCTACCCTACCAACCGGGTACAGAAAGTGAACAGATGAACTATATAGGTAATAATTTCAGATCTAATAATAACCCTTATAGTAATACTTATAATCCAGGTTGGAGGAACCACCCAAATTTTTCATGGGGAGGTCAAGGAAATCAAGGAAATCAAAGACAACAACCTCCTCAAAATTTCTAAAATCAGCCATATCCACAAGAAAAGAAGCCGAACCTTGAAGAGATGCTGACAAAATTCATGGCAGCCACAGAAAACTGTTTCCAAGAGACTGAGACAACACTTAAAAACCAACAAACATCGATTGAAGGGATCAAGAACCAAGTTGGGGAACTTACTAAGTCAGTTGAACAATTTGCAAAGTTAATTGTCGAACGACCGCAAGGGCGTCTACCAAGCAACACTTAGATTAACCCAAAGGAGCAAATCCAAGCCATCACAGCCCATGATAGTATAGGGTTTGATGAACCCAATTCAATACAAGAAAATGAGGTAGAAGAAGGTAAATTTGAGGTAACACAAGAAAAGCCAAAACCGGTAATCAAAGAGTACCAACCCCGCATACCTTATCCCGAAGCGATGAAGAGAGATGATATAGTGGAACAGTTTGGTAAGTTTCTTAAACTTTTAAAGAAATTACATATTAACTTACTGCTTCTTGGAGCTCTTTCACAGATGCTAGATTCGAGGAAATTTTTAAAACAACTCTTGACGAACAAGCGTTAGTTAGACGAGGAGCCACATGTGGAATTAAACGCAATGTGCTTAGCAATTCTACAAAATAGACTACCACGGAAGCTAAAAGATCCAGGGAGTTTTACAATTCCATGTTTAATTGGTAGACTAACAGTTGATAATGCTTTGGCTGATTTAGGGGCAAGTATAAATGTCATGCCTTATAAAATGTTTAAGCAGCTAGGTCTGGGAAACCCAAACAAACTACGATGAGTATTCAATTAGCTGAGAAAACTGTTAGAATTCCTAGGGGTATTATCAAAGATGTTCTCGTAAAAATTGATAAATTCATTTTCCTAGTAGATTTTGTTATCTTAGACATGGATGAGGATAATTCGATTCCTTTAATTTTAGGAAGACCTTTTTTAGCAACTGCCAGAACTAAAATTGATGTTGGCACAAGAGAACTCCTTTTTCGTGTAGGTGACGAATCGATTAGTCTACAAGCACTTGACTCAACCAAGACATCAATTGATAAAGGTGAGAAAGTAAATTTAGTTGGTGACCAATTTTTTCACCTTTCACCACAGGATCCACCACAAAGCCGCAGACCTAAATATAAACGAAAAAATCCCTTTTGAGGTACGCAATATCTTCCCATATGGAATAGTCGAGGTAAGCAATCCCATATTTGGTACTTTTAAGGTAAACACTTCTCGACTTAAACTTTATCATAAAAATAGAATTTATAGCATGAGGGAAGATATTCAAACTTTTAAACTACCCTAATTTTTGCAAATACGATGAAAGTCTAGCTTAAGACTTTAAACGCTTCTCGAGAGGCAACCCGAGCATAAACCCTATTTATTTACACATTTGTTTTCATTTTAGTTTCTTTTCTTCTCTTCATCTTAAACACCTAGTTTTAAACTAACCAAAATGCAGATTTCCAGACCACACGACCTTGCACAAGACCATGGCCGTGGCCGTGTGGAAGTACAGACTCTCCGTACTTACAATGGCAGAAGAGGAACGAGTCAGAAATAATCAAATCTTTGAGTCACAGACTCCAACCACCACCCCACGGGCACTGACAAAATACCACGGCCGTGCGACGCGACCGTGGATGACACTAACTTATCACCAACAGGCGTGGCAACCTGTAAAACGAGCATGGGTGAACCAACACGCCTAGGCACATGGCCGTGTGAGGCGGCTATGTGAAACAACATGCCCACGGTACACAGGCGTGGGGAAGTACCAGACTTGAAACTATATTTAAAGCCACCCCGCTTCCCTTCCTTCTCACCGACTCCCCATCTTCTTCCTTCCTTCTTTTTCTCAAATTTCTCTTTTCTCCATAACAAGTCTCTAAACTCTTGAGCCTACACATATCCATGTCAAAGAAGTGGAAAAAGCCAAGCATAATCTCCCAGTGGGAGATCGATCTACATAAGTTCATGCCAGCCGCTTCATCCACTCTACAAGCCAAGGGTCTTTGGGACCATTTAACTTTTATTCTACTTTTCTCTTTTGCCTCAAGTTCCTTCTCTTTGACTATCTTATGCGTAATTTAGTTTATTTTATTCTAGTTTCTTGGTATTAGGCTCTTCAGGTTGCTAGGGAATCACACCGAAACCACGACCACTGGCTCAACACAGCCTTAGGAATCACACCCACCTCGCGAACCATCCAACAATAAGGACTCCTCAGTCCATTCATCTTTTATGTTAATTTTATCTTACTTTCTACTTTCTTTCCCTTTATTTTTCTTGTCCTTAAATACATAATTAGTTTATTTTAAATGTGTCTTAATAATTCTTAGCTAATCCATCACGAGTTTCGCAATTTCTTCATCTAGCACAATGATTGTTGGCATCCACCACAGCACCACCGCCTCCTCCTCCAAACCGAGTCGTGAATAGTGATCTCAAAAAAAATTTAGGAAGTGTCACTTCTCCCCTTCTCTTTTGATTTCAATATCACATGATTATTTATCTATCTTTGTACATTGAAGGCAATGTACATCTTAAGTGTGGGGGGAGAAAAATCCCTGAATGATATCTTGACTTTGAGTATTTTTCTCATATTACTAATTAGGATGAAATTTTTGATGGTTTATGATTCTTATTGATATGTCTTAGATTAAGTCATATTTAATTGTGCATTGATGATTTAAACTTTAAGATACTAGAAAAACAAGCATGATAAGTCTATTTTTCAAGAATAAAAAAATTTTAGGTCGTCTACCTGAATTTCAATATTACCTTGAAGTTTGAAATTTACAAGGATTGATATCAAATGCCCATAATTTTTGTGAGATTTTGAGCCTTATAGAGCATATGTTCTTTTTCGTGCTCATTTTATTGATTATGAGTGTGTCAACATTGATTTGTTATTTTAGAACTTGCCTTGATTATACATGTCAAGATCACATTTTTGATTTGTTATACTGAGATGATAAAGGCACTTAGGTTTTGTAACATCCTGAATATGAGGGTCTGTGCATTTTGTGTGTTGTAGGGTTAAGGTGTTAGCTTGAGATTTAGAGGTGTGAATTGGGCTCAGGTTTGGGCTGAGGCCTAGGTTAATGTTCTAATGGGGAGCTATAGGGCATAAAAATAGGTATCTATGTTTAAAATTTGCAAGGTGGGCTTGTGGCCCAACATCGGGTGGTGCTACAAGGGATCAATAAGGCGACGTCACTGAGAGGAAGGATTGGGCCAATGTTGGCCGCTTGGAGCCCATGCTCTTGGGCTAAATTTAGCACTCTAAGGGGGCTAGGGGAGGACGGCACAAAGGCTAGAAAATAGGGGATTTACATGCTTTATTAAGGTGGATAATATGCTGATATATGAGGGGAGGAGTTGGTGCTAGGTAGGCCTTTTTGAAGGAGGTTGTAGATTTAGATAACAAGGGAGGATAAGGGCTATCAGGTGGAGGCAGAGTTGGCCGAAAATCAAACTCTGAGAGAGGGAGAAAAATCAGTTTGATGTGATGAAATTAGTAGGCACAGGTGTCAGTCTTTTTCATCTTTTTTTTCTTTCTCATCTTTCTTCTTCAAGCCAAAATTTTTTTCTTTTTTCTTGAGGGTTCTCTCTTCCTTTGCCGCAACTCTCTAACTCTCTCTTCTCCTCTTCAATATCCTTCCAAAGGCCAAATACCTTTGCCCATATTTTCTTCTCCCATAGTCGAAACCTTCAAAGTTTAGCCTCTTTTTCTGAAGTTTCATTATAGCCGAATCATCATCTCAAGATTGGTAAGTTCTCCGTTGTTTTCATCTTTGCTATCTCTCTTTCTTTCTCATCTTTATTCCAACCCGAATCACTTCCTTAATATCTCGTTGGTTTCCACTCTTTTACCAAATCCCATTAGGTACTTGTGTAGGTGCGATCATCGTGTTGGTCTAATGATTGGATGCTTGGCCGAATGTAGGTAGGGTGGTGACGCTTCTTGAGGAATTTTGGGATTTGTCGATCTAGGTAAGGGTTTCGTTTTAAGTGTTATGATTATCTCTTAGATTTTATCTCATCATTTAAGTTTGATTTAGTGACCAAGGGATTGTTATGGACTCAAATGTCAGCCAAGAAATAGGAGGGGTTGGATCTGTAAACCCAGCCCCTAAGTTTAAGAAGTGAGCAGTATCGATAGTGTGAAATTGGCGTCCGAGTTGTGGGCCGGCGTCGGAGCAAGATCGTAGGCAGATAGTGGTAGTCTCGAGTGACAAGAATGTTAAAGTTGAGAGTGCGATAGTACGAGTGTCAGGTGTGTAACTCTTACGCACTTCATATATTGTTATGCTAAATGTTGTGTTTTGTCAAAAGCAGAAATAGCAGTGGGAAACATTACGTTACCCTTATGGATATAAGAAAGGACTCCGGGTAAGTCCTTTATGGTGAATAACGTGCTTTATCTATGTGAAACCTGTATGTGTGCCATGTTATATTTCTTTAAGTGTTAAGTATGATCATATTGTGTGGAGAAACATATATATGAAATATGGGTATGATGAGAGGAGGGGGAAGGCATGATTTACTAGACTGTCACCAGTGGTTAGGTACCACATGTGGGTTGGCTCCACATATCATGATTTTGTGACTAAGTCTCAGTGGTTTGGAACCACCAGTGGTTAGGTACCACATATGTTTATTTTGTGACTTGTCCTAGTGGTTAGGTACCACAGTGGGTTGGCCTCACATAATGTTATAAAAGATCGTCACCAATGGTTAGGTACCACAAGTGGGTTGGCCCACATATGATTATTTGTAACTTCGGTTACTAGTGGTTAGGTACCACCAGTGGCTAGGTGCCACAAGGGGTAGATTTGGAGACTGGTGGATATTTAGGTAATGGGTTGTATGACATGCATAATATCATATGAATCTGTGTATGAGCTTAACGCCTTTTGGGATGCGGAATTACACACTGAGTCTCAGTGACTCACCCCTTCCGTTACATTTTGCAGATAATGCTTAGATCGTGGATTCGAAGCCGGGGTGGACTCGTGGTGGCCATGCTCAACAATTGTTTCTATTTCACTATTTATTACGGACTTAGTTTTCCTCTACTATAAGTTTGGTTTTCAATTTGTAATAAGGCAACTTAAACTTTACTTTGGGATTTATTATTCATTCTGTTTCCTTAAACTTTTATTAAATGAAAAAGGCATGCCAAGTAATTTATGAAATGGACTTCTTTATAAACTCAAGTAAATTCTTTGAGTTTTTCTAAAGTGAAACGTCGGATAGATAATAAACAAAGGCTAACAATAAGGTAATTCTATCATGCTGAATTAAGTTTCAAAATGTTTTAACAATTCACTCAATTCAACCACGTTTTTCTTTAACTACAGAAAAGTTTTCTTTTCAAATCAAGTCAAAAAAATGGTTTGGAAGACGTTTTCTTCCCGGTGACACGCCAGATTCGATTGTAGCATTTAGACCGGGTTTGGGGTGTTACATTTTTGGTATCAGAGCCGATTCAAAAGCTCAGCTGTGGGTATAAGACCCAAAATATTTTCAATGAAGGGTTTGTAAAATGATTTTCAGGGAGATGCATATTTGAAAAGCATGGCACCGAGTCTCTAAGACCAATCCACCTGTAAGTACCTAACCTTTGATGTGATATACATATGATGGTTTAATGGGTTTGGTAGGGAATTAGATAGGTATGCTAAGGCTTATGGACCATAGGCTTAGGCACACAAACTCTTAAATTCCATAAAACTTAACTTCCCTAATTAGACATGTATGTGAACAAGTCAGAAGGATTAGGGTGTGGTAACAGGCATACGCATGTCTAGGATTGGATTCACAAAGAGCTTGGTATTTAAGCGGTCCTAGTGACTCACCTCCTCTTTTCTGGAATCCTACCTGGTGCGTGGTGACTGTTCACCTTAGCCTCGAAGACTTGTTGACGGGCCAAACTTTATAACTAAAACCGAAAGGAACCAGTACCCTATCTTTGTGAAATTTCTTTTATGTCCTTGATTTTGTAAAATTGTCCACATTACCGTAGGTTGAGAAATTTTATCGAGATACCCTTAATTTTGTAAAATGACCAATATACTCTTGTTTGAAAATTACCAAAGTACCCTTGTTTGAGAAATTACTGAATTACCCCTAATTTATGAAAGTTGCCAAAGTTTACAAAAATTACCAAAATACCCCCAAATTACAAAATTACCAAAATACCCCTAATTTGAAAAATCACCAGGATACCTTATTTTTGAAAAATTACCAAAATACCCCTGTAAGATAAAATTACGAAAATACCCCTGGGTAGTGCAATAACGAGAATACCCCTAGGCAATGAGTGTGAGTCCATGAATGTACTTGTGTGATTGATACATGTATGTGGTGCTCTGTTGGATGTTGATTGAATGTGAATTCTAGAATTAGGAAGTATAGACTTGAGAACTGAACTATGTAGACATAGTTCAAATGCGAAAGAACCACTGTTAAAACTCCCTTTCATAAGACTGTTCGTTGTTAATCAGTGGAAGAAAGAGTTATTAATCCATAAAAATTTCTAAACAGATAAATCGTGAACGCTAGTCATGAGCACTCGAGGACGTGGGCGTAATGTGCGTGGTCGTAGTAGGGGTAGGATGACGGTGTCAGAACCAGTAGGGTCTGGTTATAAGTCAGAGAATGAGGTACCAGCGTCGCCAGCTATGGACGCTGAGTTCTAGGAGCAAACAGGTGGTGATGATGTAGTGTCTCAGGCTATACTACGGGTCTTAGAGAGAGTCGCTGGAGCAGGCGTAGGTGCGGGGGCTCAGAAATCCGTGTCTGAACGACTTCGAGCTAATGGAGTAGGGGTATTTAGGGGAGTTTCAGGTGTAGCTCCCAACACAGCAGAGTATTGGTTAGAGTCAACAGAGCGCATAATAGATGATTTGGATTTCACGGCTGAGGAGAAGTTGAAAGGGATAGTGTCTCTTCTCCAGGATGAGTCTTATTAGTGGTGGCTTACGGTCAGGGAAGGTGCGATGGTCGATGACATCACTTGGGGTTTCTTTAAGGCGGCTTACCAGAGGAAGTACATTGGGTCTAGTTATATAGATGCGCAACGTAAGGCGTTCTTGAATTTGGTGCAGGGGAGTATGTCAGTATTCGGGTACGAGGCAAAATTCTTGCGATTGAGCAGGTATGCACGGGGTATCGTGGCTACAGAGCATGAGCGCTGTGTTAGGTTTAAGGACAGACTAACGCATGAGCTGCGGGTGTTGATTGCTCCGTAGCGAGAGAGGGAATTTGTCATTCTTTTAGAAAAGGCCAAGATTGCTGAGGAGGTGAAGCAAACCGAGAAATAGAATTAGAATAGGAATAGGGATAAAAGGAGTTTTGGGCCATCAGGGTCTACTGGGAGTTTTCAGAAAAGAGCTAGATTTGGTGGACAGAACCAAGCTGCAAGACCTGCTGCTGCTACTTAGTGGCCACCCCGGTGTGCTCGATGTGGAAAGTCGCATTCGGGGGAGTGTTAGACGAGTAATAGAGGGTGCTTTGAGTGTGGGTCAATGGGTCACCAGATAAGGGATTGTCCACGGAGGTCGGCTAGGGCGCAGACCGAGAATTAAGGGCGTACAAAATTTAGGGGAGATGGTCAGCGACCACAGAGGGGTCGAGGTGCAGTCAGGGGTGGTAATGGAAACGGACGAGGCCATAGAGCACCGGGTAGGGGTGCTAGAAATACCGACTCAAGATAGCCTGGGTTGGTCTATACAGCGAAGCGTCGAGAGGAGGGCGACGCACCGGACGTCATAATCGGTGCGTTTTTAATTTTTGGGTTGCCTTATACTTCTTTAATTGATGCTGGTTCGACGCACTCTTATGTTACTAGTAGTATAGTGGGAACTCTGAACTTAGCCTATGAGACTTCTTCTAGGGAGATGACGGTAATTAGCCTTCTAGGACACTCTGTGCTAGTAGACAAATTATATAGGGATGAACCCTTAGAATTTCAAGGGGTAGTGTTTCAAGTTGATTTGATGGAATTGTCCTTCGGGGAGTTTGATCTGATCTTAGGGATAGATTGGTTGGTAAGGTATCAAGTGGGCTTGGACTGTGCAGCTAAGCACATGGTGCTAAGCACAGCCGAGGGTAAAGAGGTGGTGATGATAGGTAAGGGAAGAAACTGCCTATCTAGTGTGGTATCCGCTTTGAAGGCTGAGAAGATGGTGAGGAAAGGATGTAAGGCGTTTGTGGCTTATGTTTATGCCTTGGAGGTTAAGGAATCAGCTTTGGAGAATGTCTGAACGGTGAAAGAATTTACCGATGTCTTTCTAGAAGAGTTTACAGGTTTGCCTCCGGATTACGAAGTGGAGTTTGGTATAGACCTTCTATCAGGAGCAATGCCAGTATCTATTGCCCCATATAGAATGGCACCGAAGGAGTTGGTGGAGCTAAAAGTGCAGATTCAAGAGTTGTTGGATCGGGGTTTTATCCGGCCAAGTGTGTCACCTTGGGGAGCGCCTGTACTTTTTATTAAGAAAAAGGATGGATCAATGTGAATGTGCATTGATTACCGTCAGTTGAATAAGCTGACAATTAAGAACAGGAATCCATTGTCGAGGATAGATGATTTGTTCGACCAACTTAAGGGAGCCTCAGTCTTTTCCAAGATAGATTTGAGGTCGGGGTATCACCAGCTTAAGGTCAAGGAGGCGGATGTCCATAAAACGACTTTTCGTACTCATTACAGTCACTATGAATTTTTTGTGATGCCGTTTGGGTTGACTAACGCCCCAGCAGCGTTTATGGATATGATGAATCGAGTGTTTCATCTCTTTTTAGATCGATTTGTCGTAGTATTTATAGATGATATTTTGGTGTACTCGAAATCAGAGGAGGAGCACGATCCACATCTGCGAGTGGTTTTGCAGATTCTAAGAGAAAAGTAGTTGTTTGGTAAGTTTAATAAGTGCGAGTTCTAGTTGAAGGAAGTTACCTTTTTGGGCCATGTAGTGTCAGCTGAGGGGATTAGGGTGGACCCTCGAAAGATTGAAGCGGTGTTAGATTGGAAACCACCAAAGTCTGTGGCAGAAATTCAGAGCTTTCTGGGTTTAGCAGGACATTACAAAAGGTTTGTGGAAGGGTTTTCTTTGATTGCAGCACCGTTAACCAAGTTGCTAAGGAAAGGGTTCCGTTTGTGTGGTCGAACAAGCAACAAGAAAGTTTTGAGAAATTAAAAAGGATTTTGATGGAAGCTCCAGTACTGATTCAACCTGAAGCAGGGAAAGAGTTTACGGCTTATTATGATGCGTCACATACAGGGTTAGGGTGTGTGCTGATGCAAGAGGGGAAGGTAGTAGCATATGCTTCTCGACAATTGAGACCTTACGAGGTGAATTACCCGACGCATAATCTGGAGTTGGCTGCAGTGGTTTTTGCCTTAAAAATTTAGGGACATTACTTGTATGGAGAGAAGTCTATTGTGTATACGGATCATAAGAGTTTGAAATACCTCCTTACTCAGAAGGAATTGAATTTAAGGTAGAGGAGGTGGATCGAGCTGTTGAAGGATTACGATTGCTCGATTGAGTACCATCTAGGTAAGGCTAACGTGGTAGCTGACGCCTTGAGCCGCAAGGTTGTGGCAGATTTAAGAGCCTTGTTTGCCCACCTTAGTCTATATGAAGACGGAAGTCTATTAGAAGAACTGTAAGTGAAGCCAACGTGGGTAAACCAGGTTAAGGAAAAACAACTGGTGGATGAAGTCTTGAACGTTCGGTGTTTGTAAGTGCAGAATGATGGATTAGAGGGGTATAGCATGAGCGGCGATGGAGTGCTATGTTTTTAGGGGAAGGTTAGCGTGCCTAAAGATGTGGAGTTAAGGCAGAAGATTCTTCGAGAAGCTCATACCAGTCCATACGCTATGCATCCTAGAGGTAGTAAGATGTACCGGGATTTGTGGGAGCAGTTTTAGTGGCCGGGCCTAAAGTGAGAAGTAACTGAATTTGTGAGTAAGTGTTTGACGTGTCAACAGGTCAAAGCCGAACATCAGTTACCCTCAGGATTGTTGCAACCGGTAAAGATTTCGTAATGGAAATGGGAAAGGATCACGATGGATTTTGTTAGTGGGCTACCCCTCACGCTTACTAAGAAGGATTTAGTTTGGGTGATTGTTGACCGTTTAACAAAGTCGGCTCATTTTATACCGGTTCGGGTTGATTACTCTCTCCAAAAGTTGGCTAAATTATATATAGCGGAGATTGTGAGGTTGTATGGGGTGCCAGTGTCAATTATTTCAGACAGAGACCCTAGATTTACGTCAAGATTCTGGAAAGCATTGCATCAGGCATTGGGTACGAGGTTTGATTTCAGTATGGCGTTTCATCTCCAGTCGGATGGACAGTCAGAGAGGGTAATTCAGGTCTTGGAAGATATGCTGTTGTGTCTTGGATTTCAGAGGTAGTTGGGAAGAATTTTTACCATTGGCAGAATTCGCATACAATAATAGTTACCAGGCAAGTATTCGAATGGCACCATACGAAGCGTTATATGGTCGGAAGTGTTGTACCCCTACGTGTTGGACGGAGTTGGGGGAGTGGCAGTTATCGGGTCCAGAGTTGGTGGCTGAAATAGAAGAAAAGGTTAGGCTAATTCGAGCTCGTTTGAAGGAAGCTTTGGATAGGCAAAAGTCCTATGCCGATCTTAAGCGGAATGATATAGAATTTACGGAGGGTGACAGGGTGTTCTTAAAGGTGTCACCGTGGAAGAAAGTGCTGAGATTTGGGCAGAAAGGCAAGCTGAGCCCTAGGTTTATCGGGCCTTATCAGGTGTTGAAGCGTGTGGGACTAGTAGCTTATCAGCTCGAGTTGCAACTAGAATTGAGTCAGATCCATAATGTATTTCATGTTTCCATGCTTAGACGCTGCTACTCAGATCCGTCTCATGTTGTGCCGGCAGAAGAAATTGAGGTGAGCCCAGACTTATCTTTTGAGGAGAAACCAGTACAGATCCTAGATCGGGAGGTCAAAGTATTACGTAGGAAATCAGTCCCTTTGGTGAAGGTGTTATGGCGGAACCATGGATCAGAAGAAGCGACATGGGAGCCGGAGGATGTTATGCGACAGCAATATCCTCAACTCTTTTGATCAGGTAAATTTCGGGACCAAAATTTATTTTAAGGGGGGTAAAACTGTAACATCCCGAATATGAGGGTCTGTGCATTTTGTGTGTTATAGGGTTAAGGTGTTAGCTTGAGATTTAGAGGTGTGAATTGGGCTCAGGTTTGGGCTGAAGGCCTGGGTTAATGTTCTAATGGGGAGCTATAGGGCATAAAAATAAGTATCTATGTTTAAAATTTACAAGGTGGGCTTGTGGCCCAACATCAGGTGGTGCTGCAAGGGATCAAGAAGGTGGCGTCACCAAAGGGAAGGATTGGGCCAAGTGTTGAAGGCTAGAAAATAGGGGATTTACATGCTTTATTTAGGTGGATAATATGCTGATATATGAGGGGAGGAGTTGGTGCTAGGTAGGCCTCTTTTGAAGGAGGTTGTAGATTTAGATAACAAGGGAGGATAAGGGCTATCTGGTGGAGGCAGAGTTGGCCGAAAATCAAACTCTGAGTGGGGGAGAAAAATAGGTTTGATGTGCCGAAATTAGTAGGCACAAGTGTCAGTCTTTTTCATCTTTTTTTTCTTTCTCATCTTTCTTCTTCAAGCCGAAATTCTTTTTCTTTTTTCTTGAAGGTTCTCTCTTCCTTTGCCGTAACTCTCTAACTCTCTCTTCTCCTCTTCAATATCCTTCCAAAGGCCAAATACCCTTGCCCATAATTTCTTCTCCCATAGCCGAAACCTTCAAAGTTCAGCCTCTTTTCCCGAAGTTTCACTATAGCCGAATCATCATCTCAAGATTGGTAAGTTCTCCGTTGTTTTCTTCTTTGCTATCTCTCTTTCTTTCTCATCTTTATTCTAACCCAAATCACTTCCTTAATATCTCGTTGGTTTCCACTCTTTATTCCTAGAAGCCGAATCTTCCTCGCTGTGATCTCTCGTGCCAAACTTTGAGAAAAGCCAAATGTATGTGTTGGTAATAGGTTCGGCCAAATGGCTACTCCCTTACCCTTTCTCTTTTATCGAATCCCATCAGGTACTTGTGTAGGTGCGATCATCGTGTTGGTCTAATGATTGGATGCGTGGCCAAATGTAGGTAGGGTGGTGACGCTTCTTTAGGAATTTCGGGATTTGTCGATCTAGGTAAGGGTTTTGTTTTAAGTGTTATGATTATCTCTTAGATTTGATCTCATCATTTAAGTTCAATTTAGTGACCAAGGTATTGTTATGGACTCAAATTTCAGCCAAGCAATAGGAGGGGTTGGATCTATAAACCCAGCCCCTAAGTTTAAGAAGCGAGTAGTATCGGCAGTGCGAGATCGGCCACCGAGTTGTGGGCCGGCGTCAGAGTAAGATTGTAGGTAGATAGTGGTAGTCTCGAGTGACGATAGTGTTAAAGCGAGAGTGCGATAGTACGAGTGTCAGGTGTGTAACTCTTACGCACTTCATATGTTGTTATGCTAAATGTTGTGTTTTGTCAAAAGCTGAAATAGCAGTGGGAAACATTACGTTACCCTTATGGATATAAGCAAGGACTCCGGGTAAGTCCTTTATGGTGAATAACGTGCTTTATCTATGTGAAACCTGTATGTGTTCCATGTTATATTCCTTTAAGTGTTAAGTATGATCATATTGTGTGGAGAAACATATACATGAAATATGGGTATGATGAGAGGTGGGGAAGGCATGATTTACTAGACTGTCACCAGTGGTTAGGTACCACATGTGGGTTGGCCCCACATATCATGATTTTGTGACTAAGTCTCAATGGTTTGGAACCACCAGTGGTTAGGTACCACATATGCTTATTTTGTGACTTGTCCCAGTGGTTAGGTACCACAGTGGGTTGGCCCCACATATCATTATAAGGGATCGTCACCAGTGGTTAGGTACCACAAGTGGGTTGGACCCACATATGATTATTTGTAACTTCGGTTACCAGTGGTTAGGTACCACCAGTGGCTAGGTGCCATAAGGGGTAGATTTGGGAGACTCGGGTGGATATTTAGGTAATGGGTTGAATGACATGCATAATATCATATGAATCTGTGTATGAGCTTAACGTCTTTTGGGATGGGGAATTATACACTGAGTCTCGGTGACTCACCCCTTCCGTAACATTTTGCAGATAATACTTAGATCGTGGATTCGAAGCCGGGGTGGACTCGTGGTGGCTATGCTCAACAATTGTTTCTATTTCATTGTTTATTACGGATTTAGTTTTCCTCTACTATAAGTTTGGTTTTCAGTTTGTAATAAGGCCACTTAAACTTTACTTTGGGATTTATTATTCGTTCTGTTTTTCCTTAAACTTTTATTAAACGAAAAAGGCATGCCAAGTAATTTATGAAATGGACGTTTTTTTATAAACTCAAGTAAATTCTTTGAGTTTTTCTAAAGTGAAACGCCGGATAGATAATAAACAAAGGCTAACAACAAGGTAATTCTATCATGCTGAATTAAGTTTCAAAATGTTTTAACAATTCTCTCAATTCAACCACGTTTTTCTTTAACTACACAAAAGTTTTCTTTTCAAATCAAGTCGACAAAATGGTTTGGAAGACGTTTTCTTCCCAGTGACACGCCAAATTCGGTTGTAGCGTTTAGACCGGGTTTGGGGTGTTACAGGTTTTAACCCACTCGCTCCACTAAAAGCCTACCTTCATAATTAACCCCTAGTGAACCTCTTTGATCCTAACAACCCTTTTTATTGATTTACCCACTAATATTAACCCAAAACCCCGCTCGTATTTGTTGTCACCATTCCTTTTGACTACCTTTCTATCGAGACTTGATTTGATAAATTGCTCAATTATATTATTTTAGTTATAAAAGTTCTTTCTTATGTAATCTGTGCTAGTGTTAATTAATTAAAAAAAATCAAAGTATATTCATTATTAGGTTTGTAATTAAGTGAGCTTATATGTTTAATTTCAATATCTTGAAGAAGAAGCTCGTATTATTAGTATTTTCATATGATGTAATTATTCAGATTGTTAGTTAAATTCTTTTTTTAGAGTTAGGTAATTTGTCAGGTCAATCTCGATTCTAAGCTTCCAATTTAGCCTTTTTCACACCTTTAACCCAAGCCCCATTACAACCCTTAAAATACCTTTTCATTTGTGTATCATCTCATATTACAGTGGTGGAGATTTTTTTTTCAGGCAAGCCTATGGGATTAACTTTTCAGGTTCGACTTATGAGTGCTTTTTCCTAAACCCTAAACACTTCGAGTGCTTTGAGTGAATCTTTAGTGAGGATGTCAATCCTTGTCAGTTTTGAATCAGAGGTAATTATTTAGATAAAGGGAGACACCTATGTTTTCATGCTACAAATATATGACTTAGAATTGTTTGAATCTTTAGGAGTCTATAACACCCCAAACCTGGCCGATGCGTTATGACCGGATCTGACATGTCACATGAGAAAAACGTGTTAAATCCTTTTGATTCGTACTAAATTAGGTATTGATTTGTTAAAATCAAGAAAACAAGTTTGATTTGAAATATTTGTTAAAATACTACTAACCTCGAAAGTTGATTGATAAATCGATAATTTTGAACTAGAAATTTTATAAACCGTGACTTTTGAAAATATCATTGATATTTCGAGAGAAAATTTCCGAGTTAAAAATATTCATAGAAGTTTGTTATGAAATCCATTTGTTAATCTATTTTTGAAAACCGTTATTAATGATTTTAGAAAATCCCCTTTTAAAACAATTCAAGAAAGATATTAAGTACGTCTAAATATAAAGCAAAATAAAACATATTCCAGAGGCCTTATTACAACTTTAAAACCCAAAATAGTAAAAGTAATGAATTAAAATGGTAAAGAAGTTTACTAATGTTCGAAAACATTATTTCCAAGTCATCCATGGCCCAAGTCCACATCACTGAGTATTACCTACAAGGATTAAGGAGGGGTGAGTTACTAGAACTCAGTGCATAATCCCCTTACCGTTGTCCACTAGGCTTGAACCCATTTAGCAATAACTTGGGCCGGAGCCCATTTAGCATAATCTTGGGCCTAAGCCCATTTATAAAACAGAATATGTACATATATAATTATGTGCAAAGTATGCAACCCAACCCATCCTAATAATCCATCCGCTACACACCACCCGTACCATCCCATCACACCTATGGGGATCAAGTCAACCCACCCCGCCAAACACACCAATCGCAGGCAAGTTGCCATTTATAATATATTTGTGGCTGAGCCACCAGAAACGTTGCAGTCAAACTACTTTTTATAATATTTGTGGCTGAGCCACCAAAGTCATAAGCACATTAATGAACAAATTGTGGCAATGCCACCAGGCTACACTTCTCTTCATTCAATTTGTCCCAACCCATGCGATATGTAAAATGAAACATACATAATAAAGCATAATATCCACATATATGTACAACAATCACTAATCCAATAATTTATTACGATAAATCGGCCAATTATAGAACTTTGTAATTCGGCCCACTAAAGCATTCTAGTAATTCGGTCTATAGGGGCATTTTCATAATTTTGCCCATAGGGGCATTTCGATAAATTTCAAAACCCAAAGGTATTTCTGTAATTTTACCCATCGAGGGTATTTTCGTAATTTTGCAACCCCGGACTTAATTACTAATTTGGGGCATAAAAATTGAAACTATCCATCCGCATCATATTGACTAAATTGACTATAACTCGAGTTAGGAAACTCGAAATTTATATCCGTAAATTTTCCTTGAAACTAGACTCATATATCTTATTACTATAATTTTTCCAGAATTTTTGGCTTAGCCGTTTAGTACAGTTTATTCATTAAACTTTCCCCTGTTTTACTGACCAACGTTTCTAACCTCTCTTATCTTAAATTCAAATATTTCCTTGTACAGTTTTAACATGTTGCTCCCACTTGTTTCTATTGAAACTAGACTCACTAAGGAATCTATGCATATAAATTATGACTTATAATTCACTTTGTAAAATTTTTAATGATTTTTCCAAGACAGAACAGGGAACTACAAAGTCATTCAGAACCAGTCTTACTAAAATTAAAATATCACAGAATATAAAAATTTTCTTCCTTCTCTGTTTCTTTCATATAAAAATAGACACAATAAGCTTTCAGTATATATCTTATTCACTTTCTAATTTCCTTTCTCCTATTTTTCGTGACTTTTCAAAACCATGTCATTGCTGCTAACTAAAAACTATTTCATTGCAAAATATGGTTACCACTACGAACATACGCACGCCTGAGTGGTCACAAATGCCGGTTTCGGTTTTTGATCTTCCCATCGAATCACAAAACATTTCATGCAAATATTCAGAGAGGTGTGAGATTACACACCATTACAAACATGTATTCAGAAGGGTATGAGATTACACACCTTACTTGGATTTCCTAAAAAACCACTCTTCGTTGTCCCCACAATCGTGATCCTTCCCTACTAGGTTCTAAAATCCAGCCTTGCACTTTGGCTATTGCAACGATTTCCTAAAAATAAATAAGTGATGTACCAAAGGGGTTAGCCTTCATCCAATATTTGACCCTTCCACAAGAGCAAGAAATTGATATCATCACCACAAAATAGAATCACATGAGCAGCACAAAACATCGAAATAAAGAGTAACATCTTACCACCAATATTCGGCCTAGTCACCCACTTACCAATCAACTTCCGAAACCAAGGCTAAGAGAACGATAAGTAGCACCAAAGAATGGATTGATAGTTTTGGCAAAATAAAGGAGAAAGGTGCACAATTTTGGCTTTAGAGTTTCGACAATAGAGGGAAGAAATTGGGAAAAGAGAAAACTCAAAATGCTCCAAAGAAGAAAACTTTACATTTCCTAAAACTTACAAAACTCTATTGGCTCCTTTTCCTCCCTTACCAAACCTTGTATCATCTTTACCAAAAAGATGAGTGTTGACCCAAAATATTCTTTCCAAAACATCCTCCACATAATAGGCCAACATGTTCCCTTCTCTTACCTTATTCTTTTGATTATTTCCTTCATTTTCCCTTGTTTTCCTCCTTACCATAATCCTTAGCCATCTTTCCATTAATAAAAAGTCTCTCTTTCCATTTTGATGCCATGGCCGACACTTACCTTAAAGCACCAAAAAAAATTCAAAATAAGTGCATTAGGTGAAATTCGAACCCAAGCTCTCCCCTCTGCCATTCACGCCACTTGCCAGTAAGCCACAAGCTCCCATTGTGCTAGCAAGTTGCCCAATTATTCCCTTATGCTAGACGCCACTAGCCTTCTCCCCTTTAAATGCTTCAACACTAAAATTTTCCTATAGCCTAACTGAAACCCGAAGCTTCCTAAAACCCCATAAATTTCCAAAATCACCTTCCTAATAAGTCCAACTTGAAATAATGTCGTTCTCTTGTTCTCAAAAATTTTAAACACTCCTACGCCCAAGGCCCAATGGGCCCAATTCTACTAGGCCCAATTTTAGGTCGTTACAGAGTCTTTGAGTTAAATTATCCATGTCTAGATTATCTATGAATTATGATGAGGCATTGTTAATGAGAATTATGAATTGTAGAAAGTTCGTTTTAATTGTAAGTTGAGAATTTTGCTTGAGGATAATCAAAAGCTTAAGTGTGGGGGTATTTGATAAACCGTAAAAGTAACATATTTTAATCTCACATTTAATATACTTTTGGATGATTTATTCCCTGAATTGTGTAAAAAGGTGCTTTTAATCCTTTCTTTTCATGTTTTATACTTAGGAAAGCACCTAGGGGCAAAAAGAATGAGAAACAGGCCTAAAACGAACCAAATTGGACCAAAGAAGAAATCGACACGGCCTGAACCCAGAAATACACGGGCGTGTCTCTTCAGTAGACTCGACCACGGCCTAAAATCTATTCACAAGGCGTGTGCCATGGCCGTGTTCCTGCCGCCGCCAAAAGGAGTTTTACTCAGATTTGGATACTTGAAGGCAAAGAAACACATTCCAAAGCCTATTCAAACACCCTATAGGAATTTCACTCAGATTAGGATACTTAGAGGCCAAATTAAGCATTCCAAGAGCCTATATAAACACCTTAAGCATAACCTTTGAGGTGAGCTAGGCCAAGGAGCCGAGCCGAAAAGGTCAGATTTATGGGAAAAACTCAAAGATAGTCAATTGATCCATCTCAAGAAGCCGGAATTCTACTCAAGATGGAGGATTTCTCCTTCAATTCCTTCAGGGAGTTTTAAAGATTTCTTATTTTTTGTTTTATATTTTCTTCTGAGATGTTTTCTTTTATTGTTATGAACTAAGCTCTTCAAATACCTGAAGGGGATGAAACCTAAGACGAATCTTGTTATTGTTTTTGAACTATGTGATAAATACTTGATTTGTTCTTAATTATGTGAGCTTAATTCTTGTGTTGATATTTCTGGGGTATTGATTCAAGTTAGATGTGCTTAGGTGGTGGAGCAAAAGCCCCTGCCTAAGAGTAGATCTAGCATAATTAAGCAGAGTTGATCGCGCCTAGAGATAGGGTGACGAGATTTTGTCGAATTAGGGTGAAACCTAATATAAGAGTCCATAGATTGAGTTAATGTGATTCTAGGGGTTTTAATTAGAAAGAGATTTCAATTAATCAACCAGGGTTAGACCTTATTCGCCTCGAGAGAGGGTTTAATATAAATTAGGGAATCTTACGGATCAAGTCAAGTGAATAAATCGTCTGGTTCAGTGTTAGATAACAAGTGAAGTTTAGGTGGATTCTTCCTAAGGGTATCGTCTTAGTCTACTGAGTTTTCCTAAGGTTATTTCTTCAATTCATTCTTTTTGTCTTTGAATATTAGCTTAGCAATCAGTTAATTTTAGATTAAACAACCAATCACTTAATATTTAGGCTAAATAATAGAAAAAAGGTTAGTATTAGTACTTTTAGTTCCTTTGGGGTCGACAATCTGGTCTTGCCTAAGCTATACTACTGTTCAATTGGTGCACTTGCCTTAAGCCATTGTCAAAGTTAGTTTCCAGGTTTGATCATTCTCTTTATAAATTTAAAAACTTGATAAAACAACGATCACATGCACATTTCATGCTATACAATTACAACCATTTCACTTACTCAAATATAATCCAGAACAAAATCAACAATATGGTTCATTTACCATAATTCACATATATGATTCATTCAATAAAAACATACCAAATATTCATTATCAATTCAACCTTCTTCATTCATTATAGGTTAATACACCTAATTCAAAACAAAGTCATTCACATATCCTTATACATTAACCAAATCATCATCACAAGTCAACTTAAAACACCCAAAATACATATTCATCAAGAATATCAAAATGACTCAAGCCTATACATGCCATATACCATATTTACACAATTCAAAGTACCAAATAGATGTCTGATAGTTCGATGAAGTTCCTGATGATCCCCAGTTCCAAGTTAGCTTCGATTAACTATAAAACATAGAAGAAATTAAACATAGTAAGCTATAAAGCTTAGTAAATTCGTATGTAAATATGAAATAATCTCAACATTTATAAGCATTTTCAAAATGAATAATATAATTAGAATTTATAGCATTAATCAACGAGTTAACATATAGTTAAACCACATGTAACTCATAGTTACTTGAGCAGTTTTCCATATATACCTGTACCGATACTTATCTATCTCTCGACAATTCTCTTCTCAAACCACTTTGGCTTATAAATACTTATGATACAAATTCATCGATTTTTCGATGTCATAGTCCAACTATGGTCTTATACGTACATTGCCAAGGCCTTACTGTGGTCTTACATTAATATGCCATTACCCGATTATGGTCTTATTTTCTGATTTGCCATAGCCCAGCTATGGTCTTATTCTGCAACTCATATGCTTAAATAGTACATTTAGATTCAATATTTCCAAATTTAACTAATAGAATACATGCAATCTCAATTCTATCCATCAATTAAACAATTGCACAATTAAGTTCAATTATACAAACTTACCTCGTATACAGAAATGACAGATCGAGTCGACTACTCAATAACCTTACTTTTCCTCCGATCTAAATCTGAATTCTTTCTTTCTTGATCTATATGAATTCAAAATTAACTTATTCAATCACTTATTCTTTCAATTTAGTCCATATCACACTTTAAATCACTTTTACACTTGTGCCCCAAGTATTTCACAACTTTTACAATTTAGTCCTTATTTCACAAAACACAAAATTCACATAATTCCAATAAAACCCATGCTTTTCGAATTACCAATATACCCTTAACAACCCATATTTTCAATTTATTTCAACATTTCAACCACTCAATTTGCATTTTTTCACAATTTCATCCCTATTATGCATTTTCATCAAAAAATCACTTAACAAAACAGGTAAAACTATCATCAAACTTTCATATTTCATCATTAAAAATCAAAGAACACATAGATTTAACAATGGAAATTCTCAAAATCTTTAACAGCATCAAAATTAAAGGTACGGGCTAGCTAGAATACGAAGCAACGATCACAAAAATATATAAATCATTAAAAATGGGACAAAATACATACCTAATTGCAAATATTGAAGTTGCCGAATCCCTAACCCTAATTTTACTTTAATAATCGGTTGAAATGATAAAAGATGATGAAAATTTGGCTTTGTTTTAATTTAATTAACCATTAATAAAAATTTACTTATTTAACCTTTAAAACATTTAATAATTACACCAAATGCCATGCCACTATCATCCACTATAAAACTAATGGTCTATTTACCAATTAAGGACCTTAACTTTAAGGTTCTATAGCTATTAGACACCTTTAGCTAATAGAATGGCACTTTTGCATTTTATGCGATTTAGTCCATTTTATCAAATTGACCATTTAAACGATAAAATTTCTTGAAAAATTTTCACACAATCACTCAATCATGCTGTAGACATTAAAATAATAATAAAATAAATATTTTGACCTCAAATTTATGGTCCCAAAACCACTGTTCCGATTTGACCAAAAATGGGTTGTTACATGGGTCGTTACAATTCTCTTTCCCTTAAGAAATTTTGTTCGCGAAATTTACCTAGAAAGAGTTGGAAATACTGGGATCTCATTGCCTTTTTCGGTTCCCAGGTCACCTCTTCCACACTGTGACTACACCATAAAACTTTCACAAGTGGAACACACTTATTCCTCAGCTTTTTAACTTCTCAAGCCAAAATTTCAAGTGGTTCCTCCTTAAAAGATAAATTAGGTTGAATTTCGATTTCTTCCACTAGAATAATATGAGACAGATCTAAATGATATCTCCTTAGCATCGACATATGAAACACGTCATGTATCTTTTGTAATTCAGCATGCCAATGGTCCAATCCTTTCTGTGATTTCATATGTCCTGATGAATCTAAGGATTAACTTCCCTTTACGACCAAATCACAAAACTTTCTTCAATGGAGAAACTTTCAAGAATACCTTGTCTCCCACAGAATACTCGATATCTCTCTGTTTCATATTAGCATAATATTTTTGCCTATTAAAAGTCGTTTTCAGTCTATCCTTTATCAGTTTAACTGTATCTTCGGTTTCCTGAATCAATTCCAATTTAACAATTTTTTTAACTTAATTCTGACCAACAAATGGGCACTTTACATCATCGACCATATAATGCCTTATATGGAACCATTTCAATACTCAACTGGAAACTGTTATTATACATGAATTCGACTAGTGGTAAATAATGTTCCCAGCCTATTTCAAAATCAATAACACAAGCTCAAACCATTTCTTCCAATATCTAGATTACCCGTTTTGGTTGACCATCAAATTTAAGATAAAAGGCTATGCTGAAATAGTCTAGTGAGAAGTTGATGCTCTACTTATACCCATTGACAGGTTAGGTATTTGGTGACATATTCAATAATTTTTTTTTTCATACCAGGCCACCAATACGTTTCTCATCAGTCATAATACATTTTCGCACCACCAAGATGCATAGCGAATGAACTATCTTGAGCTTCATGAAGTATCAGCTCTTTCAAATCACCTACATTTGGAACATAGATTCGATTATGAAATCTTAAGCAATCGCTACCGTCAATATAGAAATTCTCAACAATGCCTTCCTAAACCATTTTCTTTTTGTAACACCCCAAACCCAGCCGATACGTTACGACCGAATCTGGTATGCCACAGGGTGAAGTAAAATCAAGACTTAGTTATATTTATGAAAAATCGGTGATTTGAAAGATAACTTTTTTCGATTAGTTTGTGGTCTTTTGAAAACATGATGATTAGTTTAATGAAACTCCAATTTAACTTTAATATTTAAACCACCGAGGTGTCGTGTTTGATATAAACCACAAAATAATAAAATAAACCGAAGTACAACCTTGAAAGGCCTTATTACATAGCGAAAATCCCAAATTAAAATAAACTTATAGAAATGCCGAAACTATAAGGAAAAGAAATCGAAAGTATGGCCTCCACGAGTCTGCCTCGGCTCCTGCATCCACTAGCTACTGCTCACCTGAAAAGTTAAGGAAAGGGGTGATCACCAAGACTCAGTGTGTAAAACCTCCCACATTATACATACTACATGAAGCCCACAGTCACACATTGGCCTTAGCCCATATCAACATACAACGCATGAGATGGAATAAGCCCAACCCAAACCTAGTTTTTCCATCCGCTACACACAAACTCGTACCAACCAATCACACCGTGGGGATTTCTACAATCGACCCTCCATCCGCTACACTCCATCACAACAGTCATGCTGCCAAGTATACATGATCACTAGGTGACCAAATAATATTTCGTGGCACAGCCACTGAACACTATGTGACCAAATAAAATATATATACATCGTGGCAGAGCCACCGATCACTATGTAACCAAAAATAATGTATGAACATATGTATATATATCGTGGCAAAGCCACCGATCACCACGTGACCAATTAAGCACTTCCCCTTCATATCAAACCCATGCCCATGATCTACATACAATCCTAACAATGCAACACGCTAATCATAACACATCAGTCTATCATACATACATTTGGCTATACAAAGTAACGATACAGTTATGTACCTAGCAATCCTAGCCTTACCCCTAAGGGTATCACGACTATCTACACAGCCCTTTTTCCGCTTTTCAGCCCACTCAAGCATTAGTACAGTTATAGTATAGTGTGTGAAAGTTTACACACCTGATAACATGTAATACGACACTCTCTATGTCAATGCTATCACTAGCCAAAACTATCGCTATCTGCCTACTATTCTACTCAGTAGTCGGCCCACAACCCGGTGGCCAATCGCGAACAGCAGACACCGCGCGTTTCTTAAACTTTGGGACTGGGACTACAGATCCAACCCCTTCCTTCGATTTGCTGACATTCGAGTCCATGAATGACCTTGGTCAGAAGGTACTATAATGATTGCTTAACAAAGCATTAGATTAATACTCGAATAATGAGAGGAAACCGATTGAACCACTCAGGGAGAATTGAAACCCTTACCTTGATATCCCGAAACAGTAATGCGGTTCGAAGGCTAACGATTTCTAGCTTAGAAATCTAGGCAACTAGATCTCCTTCAAATCCCGAAATGCTGCCCAAAAAGAACACGAGATCAGTGAAATCATCAAACAAAAGATGGCCCTAACCATCCACTAGACATTCGACTTTGTCCTCAAAAGCCGAAAAAGATTACAAAAATAATAGCACAAGTCGACACTTGCCTTTACAGAGGATTTCGGCTACCACTTGCAAGAAGATTTGGCAATTAAAGAAGAAGATTGAAACGATGAAAAAATAAAACCAAGCCACAAATGAGATCTAGGAGTTTTTGGTTTTTAAGAAAGATCTAAAAAGAGATGAACAAGAAAAGAGGCTAGGTGTTTTCGACTTTAGAAGAATAGAGTTAGGATTTTTTTTTGGTTTTTGGCAGAAAAGAGAAGAAAAACCCTTGATTGTCAAAATTAGGAGGAGAAAAGAAGAAGAGAAAGAAACTGAAAAGCTATGCTCTAAGAAATAATGAAATTCGGCACACCCTTCACAAATGAGAATTTTGGCATACCCTTAGCCATTCAACCGATTTTCCCTTGCACACAGTCCCACATTCGGCCATCTCTTCCCCCTCTATCCTATCCCTCATTTTTTTCTTATCCTCATCTTCCTATCTTGTGACTCAATCCACACCCACTCCTTTAGAGTCCCAGCCGAAACCACCTCTCACTCCTCAGGCACATATTAAAAAAACACTTCTTTTTGCTTAGCATGGGATTCGAACCTACTCCCTCCAAACATGCTTGTAGCGTCACCAATCTGCTCCCTTAGTGGCGCCTCCTTGCCACTTTACCAATTGAAATTTTTTGTGTTAAATTTTCCATTCAAGTACCCTTAAGGCCCACTTCACCTAGTTCTCCTTTTCAAAGACTAAAACGAAATTTCTACCAAGGCTCAGACCTAACCTCAAGCCTTCCCGAAAGCTCTAAACACATCAGACACACACACAGAGCATGGCATACATACACAACACATCACAAATGCAGATCCCCCAATCTAGGATGTTACAGTTCTACCCCCTTAAAAGAATTTCGTCCTCAAAATTACCTGGTCAAAAGAGGTGAGAGTATTGCTGTCGTATAACATCCTCTAGCTCCCATGTAGCTTCCTCTGATCCGTGATTATGCCATAGAACCTTAACCAAAGGAACCAATTTTCTTCGTAAAACTTTAACATCGCGCTCTAAGATCGAAATAGGTTCCTCCTCAAAAGATAAATCAGGATTTACTTCAAGTTCCTTCAACGGTATCACATGAGATGGATCTTAACGGTAACGTCGCAACATTGAAATATGGAATACATCATGAATCTTACTTAGCTCCGAAGGTAGCTCAAGCTGATAAGCAACTGGTCTTACACGCTTTAACACCCGATAAGGCCCGATAAACCTAGGGCTTAGCTTACCCTTCCGTCCAAACCTTAGAATTTTCTTCCACGGTGATACCTTCAAGAAAACTTGATCACCCACTGCAAACTCTATGTCCCTTCATTTCAGGTCAGCGTAAGACTTCTGCCTGTCCGACGCTTCCTTTAACCTAGCCCGAATCAACCCAACCTTATTCTCCGTTTCCAATACTAGTTTCGGACCCAAAATCTGTCGTTCACCCAACTCCGTCCAACATGTAGGAGTACGACACTTTCGCCCATACAACGCTTCATACGGTGCCATCCGAATACTGGACTAGTAGCTGTTATTATACGTGAATTCCACCAATGGTAGAAAGTCTTCCCAGCTACCTTTGAAATCGATAATGCAACCTCTCAACATGTCTTCTAAAATCTGAATCACCATTTCTGATTGTCCGTCCGTCTGTGGATGAAACGCCGTACTAAAATCCAACTTTGTCCCCAACGCTTGATGTAATGCCCTCCAAAATCTTGACGTAAACCTAGGATCTCTGTCCAAGATAATGGACACAAGTACTCCATGCAACCTCACAATCTCCGCTATATACAACTTAGCTAACTTTTGTAGAGAGTAATCAACCCGAACTGGTGTAAAATGAGTAGACTTCGTCAACCGATCAACGACTACCCATACCGAATCCTTCTTAGTAGGCATAAGGGGTAGCCCACTAACAAAATCCATAGTGATTCTCTCCCATTTCCATTGGGGAATCTTCACCGGTTGCAACAACCCTGAAGGTAATTGATGCTCCACCTTGACCTGCTGATATGTTAAACATTTACCCACAAATTCGGTTACTTCCTGCTTTAGACTAGGCCACCAAAATTATTCTCGTAAATCCTAAAACATTTTGCTTCCTCCCGGATGCATATCATATGGGCTGCTATGCGCTTCCTGAAGAATTATCCACCTCAATTCCACGTCCCTCGGTACACAAACTTTCTTTCAAAAACACAGAACCCCATCATCGTTTAGCTTATAGTCCCCCACTTCACCATGTTGCACTTGAGATAGTCGGGCACTCAAGTCTTCACCCTACAACTGCTTCTCCTTAATCTTATCTATCCATGTCGGCTTTACCTGAAGCTCAGCTAACAAACTCCCATGTTCATACAGACTTAGATGACCAAACATCGCCCCCAGATCCGAGATCACCTTCCGGCTTAGCGCATCCGCCACCACGTTAGCTTTACCTGGATGGTATTCAATCTAACAATCGTAATCCTTTAATAGTTCAATCCACCTCCTTTGCCTCAAAACTCCTTCTGGTGAGGAGATATTTCAAGCTCTTATGATCTGTATAGATGACAGACTTCTCTCCATACAGATAATGTCTCCAAATTTTCAAAGCAAAAACCACCGCCGCTAATTCCAAATCATGTGTGGGATAATTTAGCTCATGATGTCTTAACTGTCGAGACGCGTAAGCAACCACTCTTCTGCCTTGCATCAACACACATCCTAACCCAGTGTGTGAAGCATCACAATAAACCACGAACTCATTTTTAGCCTCCAACTGAATCAACACCGGAGCTTCCGTCAACACCTTCTTTAGCTTTTCAAAACTTTCCTACTGCTTGTCACCCCACACAAAAAGTACTCCCTTCCTCAACAACTTGGTTAAAGGTGCCGTAATCAAGGAGAATCCCTCAACGAACCTCCTGTAATAACCAGCAAGACCCAAAAAACTTTGAATTTCCATCACAGACCTGGGTGCTTTCCAATCCATGATAGCTTCAACCTTCCAAGGATCAACTCTGACCCCTTCAGCCGACACAACGTGTCCTAGAAAAGTAACCTCTCTTAACCAAAATTTGCACTTACTGAATTTTGTGTACAATTGTTTCTCCCTCAGGATTTGTAATACCGCTCGCAGATGCGAACCATGCTCCTCCTCGACCTTGAATATACCAGGATATTATCTATAAATACTACCACGAATCGGCCAAATAGGGTTGGAACACCCGGTTCATCATATCCATAAACGCCACTGGTGCGTTACTCAACCCAAATGGCATTACCAAGAATTCGTAATGGCCATAACTGTAACAGTCTAAAATTGACCCTAATCAGAACGGTTGTTTCGGGAACACGAATGCGAGTCTGAAAATTTTTTAGATATTATTTTTGGTGTTTGTTATATGTGTATTAATGTGTGTGAAAGTTTCATCAGAAAATTTCATCGTTTGAGTGTTTAATTTGACAAAAAGGACTTAATCGAGTAAAGTGTAAAAGTTGCATACTATAGTGAAAAGTGCTAAAGTGATAATGGCTTTTTAATATGAGGTACTAAAAGGGAAAATAGCCCAATTTTTAAGTTAGTGGGTGGTATATGACAATAGTAACCTTAAGTTATATGTTATAAAAATTATTATTAAAAGATTAATTTAGTAATTGTTAAATAAGTTAAATATATGTTAAAATAACACAAAATAAAGCCACCATCTTTTTGCTTCTCTCTTGGCTGAATATTAGAGAGAGAAGAAAGATTTGTATTATTTTGATTTTCGACATTTCTAGGCTTAATTTCAAGGTATTTTTGGTTGGTTTTCGATAATTTTTATGTTTTTGAGATCGTTGCTTCGAATACTTCAAGACCCATGCTTGAATTTTTGATTTTGATGTATATTTTGAAATGTGCCATTGATGGGATCATGAGTTTTATGATGATTGTTAATGAATTATGAAAGATATATGTTAGATTAATATGTTTTGTATTAAGATTTTTTGGGAAATTGAGTAATTAGGACTAAATTGAGAAAATAAATTTTTGAGGGGCTAAAATGCAAAATAATGAAATAAATGGACTTGTATAGTCCCTATGAATATCCGGCCCTTAGGTTGTGTAATGAAATTTTGTGTATTTTGTGTTTTGTGCAAATAGGACTAAATTGTAAAAATGTGAAATATTAGGGGCAAAATGGTAATTTTCCTATTTATGTGTTTTTCGATTAAATTGAGATGAAATGTACTTGAATGAGCTTATTTAAATATGTTTAGATCAAGAACAAAGAAAATTAAATTTGGATCGGGGAAAAATGAAAGTTTACGAATAGCCGGTCTTCGTCGTCCGTCGATAGTCGAGGTAAGTCTTTAAGAAAATTAATTTCATAAGAATTGATTATAATCTAGCATATATGTTAAATTATGAACTTGTGGAGTTAAACATGTTAAAATTGAATTTGAGGAAGTAATTTAGCAATGTATGTAATCGAACTCATTGAGGTAATATGTGAAAGTGATATTGAATTATATAGGATATATGTGATATTGGTAATGTGTGAAAGTGATATTGAATTATATGAAATATATGTGATATTGATAGTATGTGATGTGAATGAGATGACTCAACAATATGAATGTTCGGGCTTCAAGCCTAACAGGCCTTGTGCCGGTGAAAGATTATCAGGCTTATTGCTTAGCAGGCATTGTGCCGGTGAAAGTTTATCAGGCTTATTGCCTAGTAGGACTCATGCCAGTGATTTATATCGGGCTTCGAGCCTAGCAGGCCTTGTGTCGGTAATCTTTATCGGGCTTAATGCCTAGCAGGCCTCGTGTCGGTGAATTATATCGGGCTTATTGCCTAGCAGGCTAAATGCTGATGTTTGAACTTTAGACCTTGAGTCTAGCAGGTCTAGTGCTAGTATGTGAGATTCGGGCAAATGCCTAGCAGGTTTTATACCTGTAAGTTGAAATTCCAAGCTTAGATTATGTACTAGTGAAGCCATGAAATGAATCAAGTGAGCCTAAGCATTTGAAAATGAATTTGTTAATTCGGCTACAAGGTATGTGCTATTCATATTCATGTATTATATATATATATATGTGATGATAATAAATAAATGAATTGGTGAAGGAAATGTGATATACAATTGGTAGATGCAAATTGTGTATAAACTATGCCATGAGGAAATTGGTTATATGAAAGCATAAAGTGGTTAAAGATATTCGTATAAGTATATTGATATGAATAATACTAATTGATCCTGTATATTCACCTTATGCTTATGTTTACATGACATATTGGGATTACTTTGATGCCATGTATACGAATGTATGAAATGTCAAATGGATATATATATATGTGAATATATTTCCTTTTATGTGAAATTACTAAGTGTAAAGTATATACTTATTGTATATACATATATATATGTGATCATATTGAATTATGTGTATTGAAAATATGAGAAGTTGGAAAAGAGTATTCAATCTATATGTGAATTATATGATGAGATTATAAATTGAAGTCTAAAGGTAAAATAGTGATGATGGTTAAGCTAAATGAGCTTTAGCATTCGACATTAGTAGATCATTTAAATACTAAGCTTTGAAATATTGATATTAGATGCTTGGATATATGGGAGTTTAAATGAACATGTGTTTATGTAATTAAAGAGGTAATTCGGATGTACATAGCCCTTTACTTGTTCGAATATTTATGTGAACTTATTGAGTTTCATGTATGTGTATTATGAATATATTATAAAGAAAGGATGTTTTATATTTTAAATTTGAGGCTGAGTTGGTAAGTTGTATACTAATGGTAAGGAAATGATAAGTGTTATGTTAAGTGAGGTAAAAGCATTTGGTTTTGAAGGACTTTCGAGTTAAGCTATTTTATTCAATATTATTACTTGATTGTTTTAATATGTTAGAATGTCCAATTGGTATATTATGATTGCTTAATACTTACTAAGCTAAATTAGCTTACTCGTGTTTTCATCGTTCTGTTTTATAGATTTTGATCAAGCTAAAAGCTCAGGGGATCGTCATCAAAGTCATCCATACTATCAACCTATTTTGGTACTTTTGAGTTTGGATTTTAAACTAAAGGCATGTATAGGCTAGACTAAGCTTTGATCTATGAATTTGTTCTTGTATATATTAGCCATGCGAAAATGGCTTAACTTGGATCATTAGAATTAGACTTGCTTTATGAGTTCGTGATTGAGTGTTTAATGTGTTTGGTTATATCAATTTGATTATGACTTAATTATATGTAGTATATGATTGCTATATTTCGTAAATAATGTGGTGTATGAGTTGATATATGTATATGATGGATATGGCAAGTATGTTCTGATTAGTTGTAATGGATAGTTAAAAGAATATGATATGAAGTTCAGGTATACTAATATGTATATGTGACTTAGGTGTAAAATGAGATGTTGTTTGTGTTTTAATGTTTCTTTTAATTTGATGGATGAATTATGGTATTTTGGTCTTTATTGCTTTCGGCCATGGCATTTAAGCACCATGGTAGTGTATTTCATAATGAGATTGTGCGTGTGACAATAGCATGATTGATTTATGTTATACATGTCAGGCATAGGATCAAGTATTTAGCTCACCTTAGAAATATATCTTATTGTATATCACGTGTGTGCTGTATATTCATATGACTTGACCGAAATGTTGAGGTGGTTGACAAATATGGTTCTATTATGCATGTTTGATAAATCATGAATGGAAAGTTCATTATGTAGTAGTTGGTTATATTTATGTAATTTGAAACAATAAGGTTGAAGTTGTGAAACACCCCAAACCCGGCCCACGAGCCTTGACCGGATCTGGTATGTTCCCCGGTGTAAACCATTTCAAATTCTTTTGTTACTTAGGAAAAACTTGTGTGTTTTGGAAGATAGTTTGTTGTGGGTTGGGCTCGAGTTGAAAACAAATTTATTTTATATCAAAAACCCATTTGTTTCAGGTGACAAAATGTTTAAACTTATTTTAAATTAAATGGGCTTATTCTTTATAAAGCCCTAAATTCATAACATAGTAATTAAAGCAGAAATAAAAATCATCACGATGGCCTTATTACATAAAACGAAACCCAAAATAAAATTGTACAAGACTTAAAATAAAATAAAAATTCAAATTAAATTAAACTTCAAGTTGAACATGGCCACCACAAGTTCTCGCCAGTCCGATCCATTCGCTCATCACCAAACATATTCCCACAACGGGTGAGTCGATAGACTCAATGTGTAACCAACACCAAAACATAATAGAAATAGGCACACCATACATATCATATTCATATAAAAATTCAAGATAATGATGCAAACCCGAACCCAAACCTAAATGCCATCCGCTACACTCCACCGTACCAACTCGCACACAGTGGGGACTACTAAGTCAACCCTTCATCCGCTACACACCATCGAAGGCAGTCGTTGCAGTCAACGTGCTCATCGCCCACTTAAAATTTTGTGGCATAGCCACTGATATTTGTGTCATGAGACACCACATTTAGATAATGTAACCGGTTACCACATTCACTTAATGTGACCAAGTCACCACATTCACTTAGTGAGACCAAGTCATCACATATTCTTAGTGAGACCGAAGTCATCACGTTTCACTTAGTGAGACCGAAGTCATCACATTCACTTCCCCTTTCTCAAATAACCCGAATGCCCCAAATTATACATATCATGCATATCATATTTAATTTCACTTTCACATCACTTTTCACATGTTAAATATAACATATTTTGAAATCCTAGTAGGAGTAGGAAAACGTACCTGAGTACTTTGTACCATAATATGGTACTTTAGCCACATTCTTACACTTTCATATTAACATATATATCATATTTAAGCCATAAATCTATTAAGATTTGTGTGGGGTACACACGGTACCTTAGCCATGTTCTTACACTTTCATATTAACACATTTAATTTAAAACATAGCCATGAACGTATTAAAACTTAGGGTAGGGTACACACCTGATTTGCTTAAGGTTTCCAATCCAAATCCTGAAAAGCTTGATCTAATGCCTTAGATCTTAAATCTCTTGATGCCAAATCCTAAAATCTTCACTATACTCTTTCTTGTATTCGGCAAAGCTTTAAATCACTTTAACAAATTAGTTTCGACTTTTGAATAAATATGAACTAGATCTAAAACACCAAAAATAGGCCTTGGCCGAATATTTGTATGTCTTACCTTGTGGATTTTAAATCCCGAAATTCATCGAATAACTAGGGAACACGCGACCTATGGTGTACCTTCAGGAAAAGAACTTCTTCCTTGTAGTCGACACTTAGTAAATCCCGAAATTCACCTTCCATATTTTGATCAATAAAATATAGGAGGGATTAGACTAACTTTCAGCTCAAAAGAAAGGAATACAATTATAACTATAGATCCTTACCCTTTATATTGAAATCGACGGATCCCTCCCGACACCACTTCGAGATTCGCTTAGAGACTTGATGAACAATTGGCTATGATCCCTTATGTATTCGATTTCAAAGATGAAAGAAGAGAGGAATAATAGGCTTAGAGGAATCGGCTAGGAGGCTAAAAGAAAAGAGGAAAAAGAATGGATGCTCAAGAAGAATTTCGGTAGAAGGAGAGGAGAAAGAATATTCGGAAAAAGAAAAGAGAGGGAGAATGAATAATGAATAGTCCTAGTCTCATCCTTTTATAGTCGAAATTACTAGACCAAGAATCCTTTACTTGGCCATCACTCTTCCCTCATTCTCCTAATTAAAGAATAATTCTTCATTTATCCACCTATTTAGCCGAAATTCTAAAGGGAATAAAACTCTTCTCTTGAAAGTCCCTATTGCCGTCCATTGTTTCCTCTCTAAGTAATTAAATAAAAAATCACTTAAAGCTTTAGCTAGGTGCCGTCCACCCCTTTCCTTTGATGAGCCGAATTTAAACTTGTTCTTATTGGACTCCTTGTGGCCATACGAGGCCCAATTTATCCACCTAAGTGGCGTCACTCCTTGGGCTTTAAGTGGCATCTTCAGGCCACTTTTCCAAGCCTGTTTGTGTGTCAAATTTCATGTACTTTTTCTTTTAAGGCCTCCTTGCCTTAATTACCTCTTTTAAACTTTAAAACTCGACATTTCTAAGTCATTTCTAGGTTTCCAAAAATTTTCATTCGGCTTTGTAAACTTGACATTTCTTAGGTTTCCTAAAATGTTTACTTTCCTCTTTTAGCTTAGTTTCCAAAATGTTCACTTTCCTCTTTTAGCTTAGTTTCCAAAATGTTCACTTTCCTATTTTTAATGTAACATTTCCATACATTTTCAAGTTTCCCGAAATGTTTACTTTCCTCTTTTGAATCATTTCCAAATCATTTCCTTATATTTGCTTACATTTGCTTACATTTCCTTTCATTTCCTTTCATTTCCTTTCATTTCCTTACATTTCCTTTCATTTCCTTACATTTCCTTTCATTTCCTTACATTTCCTTTTATTTCCTTACATTTCCTTTTATTTCCTTACATTTCCATACATTTCCATACATTTCCATACATTTTCATGCATTTCCATACATTTCCTTACATTTTCAAGGTTCTAATAATGCACACCACACATCCATATCACAGCAAACATGCTATTAAGCAAAAATGCACATAATGGGATTCGAATCTCTTCCCTCAAAGTACTTCACTTGTTGCCATAACCCTTGCACCTTAGGTGGCGTCCCTTGCCACTTTTCCACATCACTTCTTATTTTTAACTTAAAAACCAATAATTGTCCAAAGCTTTCTCTTTCATCCTAGGATTTTAAAAACCCTTAATTCACTTTCAAACACTGCCAAAACCTACTACTCATGAATTATGCACAAACGCATAACCCCTAATCTAGGATGTTACAAGTTGGGAAATGATTAGTACCATATTCGAATGTGTTTGGATTAATGATTGATGAGGATTTACTGTGAAGTGATTAAATGAAACATGAACTAAGAAGATAGTATTATAACGAAATTTGCATATTCGGTTATGTTCTTATAAATAAATTGAGACATACTTTGCTGAGATGAGTTTATTTAGTTTATTTGAATATGATTGAACAAGATACCATGCAAATATACATATGTATATTTATATTTAGTGATTTTTTTTTTTTAGAAAAGCCATTACAAGCATGTGTATATTCGGCTAATGTGGTTTAAAAGATCAAGTGGATAGTATTCATTGTTAATTATATTGATGAGTTATTTGTGAATTTCATTAAAGGGATTAAATTTTTGTATGTTATTATCTAAGCATATTCGTGTTGTTTAATTTGCTTTCGGATGAGACTATGTAAATAGTAATTGTTTATGGCTACTTGTGTTTTGTTCGATAATGCCTTACAACCCAATTCGACGACGGACAGGGGTTAAGGGTGTTACATTTGATTGGTATCAGAGCTTATGGTTTAGTCGATTCTAGGACTACCGTATCACGTGTGAGTCTAGCTATACATGCCTTAAATTATAATATGATAGTGTGGTGACTTCTGACAGCTGAATTGTGATTTTATATTGTAAATGGATCCCAATAGAGCAGTGGCGATGATGTTGAGGCGTAGTGCTCGATCCCACACATGGGTCGTCACGGTGAGACTCTCGACCTATTTCGAGTAGCCATGAGGGGGAGGCTAAGCAAGCCTTCTACTAGATGATTAACAAATGGTTTACTCAATATCTGGACTAACCCGACTGTGCAATAACCTCCACCCCGAATAATCCATCTTTGATACCTATGGTACCTCTAATGATATACCCGATGAGATGTAGCAGGCCTCGTTGATAAAATCAGGAAAACATGGGACCGAAGAGTTTAAAACTAATGGTGATGATAATGATGTTGAGCGGGTTGAGTTGTGGTTTGATAATACTATCTGCGTGTTCGACGAGCTATCTTGTACTCGAATGAATGTTTAAAGTGTGCCATATCTTTGTTAGGAGACAATATTGTCATATCTGAAGCTAGAGTGCCAGTCAGAGCGTAGGCTATTCGAGCTCTAGAGGATGCCTCATCACCTGATGTCATAACTGGTACATTTACTCTTTATAGTTTTTGATAGACCCTGGTTTTACGCATTCATATGAATGCATGAATTTAGTATTCAGCAAGACTTTGACTATAGAATCTTCTGAATTTGCTATAAAAGTAACGAACTCCTTGGTAAAAGTGTTCTGGTTGATAAAGTATGCAAGAAGCGTCATTAATGTTTCAAGATATCTGCTTCCGCCGAGTTGATGCTTTTACTTGTTTGATGAATTCGATATTATTTTGGGAAGGGATTGGTTGTTTATGCCTCGATGTTGTGAATTGCAAAGAATTGCTATAAAAGAAAGACTATAAATTTGAGATGTCTGAAGGATAAAAAAATACGGATTTAGTCTGATGATTTGAGTGGATTGCCTGCTGTAATATCTGTTTTGAAAGCTCAAAATTAAGTGAAAAAGGGTTACGAGGCATATTTTGCCTACGTGATTGATTCGAAAGTATCTAAGAAAAAATCAGTTCCTATTGTTTATGAGTTTTCTAATGTGTTTCCTGAAGAGTTTCCAGGTTAGCCTCTGATTCATGAAGCTGAATTTGTTTTTGACTTGTTGTGGTGATTGTAGGTGACATTTTGATTTATTCATGTGACAAAAAGGAGCATACTGAACCTTTGAGAATTTTTTTTTTTTTGCAAACTTTGAAAGAAAAACAATTATATGTGAAATTCAGTGAATGAGAATTTTGATTGTATGAAGTTAGTTTTCTGAGACATATTGTGTTAGCCTTTGGAATCTGAGTAAGATTTCTGCTATTTGAGTTGGAAACCTCTGAAAAATGTGTCTATAGTTCGTAGTTTTCTGGGCTTAGTTGGTTATTACCATAGGATTATAAAAGTTTTTTCAGTGATAGTTACTCCGTTGACTAGACTGCTTTAGAAAGATGTCAGATTTGAATGGTCGAAAAAGTGTTAGAAAAGTTTCGATCAGTTGAAAGCCCTTTTGACTGAAGCTCTAGTGTTAGTTCAGCCTGAATCGGGTAATGAATTTGTTGTTTTTAGTGATGCTTCTTTGTGGGTTGTGTTTTGATGCAGGAAGGCAAGGTCATAGCCTACGCTTCGAGACAATTGAAACCGCATGAAAGAAATTACCCGACACATGATTTGGAGCTAGCAGCTATTATATTCGTGATGAAGATTTGGCGTCATTACTTATTCGGAGAGAAATGTCATGTCTATTCAGATAAAAAAAGTTTAAAATATTTGATGACTCAAAAAGATTTGAACCTGCATCAGAGAAGATGGCTTGAGATATTGAAAGATTATGAGCTAGTGTTAGATTATCATCCGGGTAAAACAAACGTTGTGGCTAATAGGCTGAGTAGAAAGTCATTGTTACATTATATGCTTTGAATACTCAGTTAGATTTGTCTGATGATAGTTTTATAAAAGAGGAATTAAGAGCAGAACCGATGTTTTTACAATAGATATATGAAGCTCGAAAGTCTGATAATGAATTGCTAGCGAAATGAGCCCAGTGAGAAATGAAATTTAAATCTGAATTTTTAATTTTGGATGATTGTTTGAAATATTGGGATATTATCTGTGTTCCAAGAAAATCCAAGATTGATTCAATTGATTTTGATTGAAACACATAATAGAAGTTTATCTGTTCATCTGGGAAGTACTAAAATGTACCATGATTTGAAGCAACATTACTGGTGGTCTGGTATAAAACAAGACATTTCTGACTTTGGTTTGAAATGTTTAGTTGTCAGCAAGTGAAAACTGATCATCAAGTTCCGTATGGATTGCTACATCCGATATTGGTTTCTGAGTGGAAATGAAATAGAGTAACAATGGACTTTGTTTCTGATTGACCTTGAATCCGATAAAGAAAGATGTGATATGGGTCGTAATTGATCGATTAACTAAATCTGCGAATTTTATTCCTGTTAGGTCTAATTTCTCACTTGAGAGATTGGCAAAGTTTTATAATACTGAGATTGTGAGATTACACTGGGTTGATTTGATAAAGGATACAGAACAGGAAGTGAAATTGATCCAAGATTGTTTGAAAGCAGCATCTGATCTTCAGTAGTCCTATGCAGACTTGAAACGAAAAGATATAGAATTGGAGATCGACAATAAAGTATTTCATGTTTCAATGTTTCGTAGATATCGATCCGACTTGTCACATGTGATAGCCCCATTTGAAATAGAAATCGATCTAATATGACATATGAAGAAAAGCTGATTTGTGTCTTAGCCTTGAAGTAAAGGAGTTGAGAAATAAGAAATGGCAGCCTAAAGATTCAAGAAGAAAACAATATCTGAAATTGTTCAGTGGAAAGATTTTCGAGGATGAAAATCCCTAAGGGGGGAGAGTTGTAACAGTCTAAATTTGACCCTAATCGGAACAGTGGTTTCGGGACCATGAATCCGAGTCCAAAAAATTTTTAGATATTATTTTCGGTGTTTGTTATATGTGTATTAATGTGTGTGAAAGTTTCGTAAGAAAATTTTATCGTTTGAGTGTTTAATTTGATAAAAAGGACTTAATCGCGTAAAGTGTAAAAGTTGCATACTATAGTGAAAAGTGCTAAAGTGATAATGGCTTTTTAATATGAGGTACTAAAAGGGCAAATAGCCCAATTTTTAAGTTAGTGGGTGGTATATGACAATAGTAACTTTAAGTTATATGTTATAAAAATTATTATTAAAAGTTTAATTTAGTAATTGCTAAATAAGTTTAATATATGTTAAAATAACACAAAATAAAGCCACCATCTTTTTCTTCTCTCTTGGCCGAATATTAGAGAAAGAAGAAAGCTTTGGATTATTTTGATTTTTGGCATTTCTAGGCTTAATTTCAAGGTATGTTTTCGGTTGGTTTTCGATAATTTTTACGTTTTTGAGATCGTTGCTTCGAATACTTCAAGACCCATGCTTGAATTTTTGATTTTGATGTATATTTTGAAATGTGCCATTGATGGGATCATGAGTTTTATGATGATAGTTAATGAATTATGAAAGATATATGTTAGATTAATATGTTTTGTATTAAGATTTTTTGTGAAATTGAGTAATTAGGACTAAATTGAGAAAATAAATTTTTGAGGGGCTAAAATGCAAAATAAATGAAATAAATGGACTTTTATAGTCCCTATGAATATCCGACCCTTAGGTTGTGTAATGAAATTTTGTGTATTTTGTGTTTTGTGCAAATAGGACTAAATTATAAAAATGTGAAATATTAGGGGAAAATGGTAATTTTCCTATTTAGGTGTTTTTCGATTAAATTGAGATGAAATGTACTTGAATGAGCTTATTTTAAATATGTTTAGATCAAGAACAAAGAAAATCGGATTTGGATCGGGGAAAATGAAAGTTCTGAATAATGGGTCTTCGTCGTAAAATCGATAGTCGAGGTAAGTCTTTAAGCAAATTAATTTCATAAGAATTGATTATAATCTAGCATACATGTTAAATTATGAACTTGTGGAGTTAAACATGTTAAAACTGAATGTGAGGAAGTAATTTAGCAATGTATGTAATCGAACTCATTGAGGTAATATGTGAAAGTGATATTGAATTATATAGGATATATGTGATATTGGTAATGTGTGAAAGTGATATTGAATTATATGAAATATATTTGATATTGATAGTATGTGATGTGAATGAGATGACTCAATAATATGAATGTTCGGGCTTCAAGCCTAGTAGGCCTTGTGCCGGTGAAAGATTATCAGGCTTATTGCCTAGCAGGCATTGTGCCGGTGAAAGTTTATCAGGCTTATTGCCTAGCAGGCCTCGTGTCGGTGATTTATATCGGGCTTCGAGCCTAGCAGGCCTTGTGCCGTGATCTTTATCGAGCTTAATGCCTAGCAGGCCTCGTGTCGGTGAATTATATCGGGCTTATTGCCTAGCAGGCTAAATGCCGGTGTTCGAACTTTGGACCTTGAGTCTAGCAGGTCTAGTGCCAGTATGTGAGATTCGGGCAAATGCCTAGCAGGTTTTATACCGGTAAGTTGAAATTCCAAGCTTAGATTATGTACTAGTAAAGCCATGAAATGAATCAAGTCAGCCTAAGCATTTGAAAATGAATTTGTTAATTCGGCTACAATGTATGTGCTATTCATATTCATGTATTATACATATATATATGTGATGATAATAAGTAAATGAATTGGTGAAGGAAATGTGATATACAATTGGTAGATGCAAATTGTGTATAAACTATGCCATGAGGAAATTGGTTATATGAAAGCATAAAGTGGTTAAAGGTATTCGTATAAGTATATTGATTTGAATGATACTAATTGATCCTGTATATTCAGCCTTATGCTTATGTTTACGTGACATATTGGGATTACTTTGATGCCATGTATACGAATGTATAAAATGTCAAATGGATATATATATATATATATGTGAATATATTTCCTTTTATGTGAAATTACTAAGTGTAAAGTATATACTTATTGTATATACATATATTTGTGATCCTATTGAATTATGTGTATTGAAAATATGAGTAGTTGGAAAAGAGTATTTAATCTATATGTGAATTATATGATGAGATTATAAATTGAAGTCTAAAGGTGAAATAGTGATGATGGTTAAGCTAAATGAGCTTTAGCATTCGACATTAGTAGATCATTTAAGTACTAAGCTTTGAAATATTGATATTAGATGTTTGGATATATGAGAGTTTAAATGAACATGTGTTTATGTAATTAAAGAGGTAATTCGGATGTACACAGCCCTTTACTTGTTCAAATATTTATGTGAACTTATTGAGTTTCATGTATGTGTATTATGAATATATTATAAAGAAAGGATGTTTTATATTTTGAATTTGAGGCTGAGTTGGTAAGTTGTATACTAATGGTAAGGAAATGATAAGTGTTATGTTAAGTGAGGTAAAAGCATACGGTTTTGAAGGACTTTCGAGTTAAGCTATTTTATTCAATGTTATTACTTGATTGTTTTAATATGTTAGAATGTCCAATTGGTATATTATGATTGCTTAAGACTTACTAAGCTAAATTAGCATACTCCGTGTGTTCATCATTTTGTTTTATAGATTTTGATCAAGCTAAAAGCTCAGGGGATCGTCATCAAAGTCATCCACACTATAAACCTATTTTGGTACTTTTGAGTTTGGATTTTAAACTAAAGGCATGTATAGGCTAGACTAAGTTTTGAGCTATGAATTTGTTCTTGTATATATTAGCCATGCGAGAATGGCTTAACTTGGATCATTAGATTTAAACTTGGCTTTATGAGTTCGTGATTGAGTGTTTAATGTGATTGGTTATATCAATTTGATTATGACTTAATTATATGTAGTATATGATTGCTATATTTCATAAATAATGTGGTGTATGAGTTGATATATGTATATGATGGATATGGCAAGTATGTTCTGATTAGTTGTAATGGATAGTTAAAAGAATATTATATGAAGTTCAGGTTTACTAATATGTATATGTGACTTAGGTGTAAAATGAGATGTTGTTTGTGTTTTAATGTTTCTTTTAATTTAATGGCTGAATTATGGTATCTTGGTCTTTATTGCTTTCGGCCATGGAATTTAAACACCATGGTAGTGTATTTCATAATGAGATTGTGCGTGTGACAATAGCATGATTGATTTATGTTATACATGTCAGGCATAGGATCAAGTATTTAGCTCACCTTAGAAATATATCTTATTGTATATCACGTGTGTGTTGGATATTCAAATGACTTGACCGAAATGTTGAGGTGGTTGACAAATATGGTTCTATTATGCATGTTTGATAAATCATGAATGGAAAGTTCATTATGTAGTAGCTGGTTATATTTATGTAATTTGAAACAATAAGGTTGAAGTTGGGAAATGATTAGTACCATATTCGAATGTGTTTGGATTAATGATTGATGAGGATTTACTGTGAAGTGATTAAATGAAACATGAATTGAGAAGATAGTATTATAACGAAATTTGCATATTCGGTTATGTTCTTATAAATAAATTAAGACGTACTTTGCTAAGATGAGTTTATTTAGTTTATTTGAATATGATTGAACAAGATACCATGCAAATATACATATGTATATTTATATTTAGTGAGTTCTGTTTTTTTTTTTTAGAAAAGCCATTACAAGCACGTGTATATTCGGCTAATGTGGTTTATAAGATCAAGTGGACAGTATTCATTGTTAATTATATTGATGAGTTATTTGTGAATTTCATTAAAGGGATTAAATTTTTGTATGTTATTATCTAAGCATATTCATGTTGTTTAATTTGCTTTCGGATGAGACTATGTGAACAGTAATTGTTTATGACTACTTGTGTTTTGTTCAGTAATGCCTTACAACCCAATCCGGCGACGGACAGGGGTTAAGGGTGTTACAATAACGGGTCCTGAAAGCTGTCTTATGAATATCCGATTCTTTGACCTTTAGCTGATGGTATCCTGATCTCAAATCTATCTTTGAGGATACTGACGCCCCTTTCAGTTGATCGAACAAGTTATCAATCCTTGGCAGCGGATACTTGTTATTGATGATCAACTTGTTCAGCTAACGGTAGTCAATGCACATACGCATTGATCCATCCTTCTTCTTGACAAATAGCACCAGCGCTCCCCAAGGCAATACACTTGGTCGAATGAAACGCCAATCCAACAATTGAATCTGGGCTTTCAGTTCCACCAACTCCTTCGGTGCCATCCTATATGGTGCAATAGATACTGGTTCCATTCCTGAAAGAAGATCGATTCCAAATTCCACCTCGCAATCCGAAGGTAGTCTGAGAAGTTCTTCTAGGAAAACGTCAGAAAACTCCCTCACCATTCTAACATTCCCCACAGTTGAATCCTGAACCTCCAAAGCACAAACAGAAGCTATAAACGCCCTACACCCTTTTCTCATCATTCTCTCAGCCTTTTGAGCGGATACTACATTAGAAAAGTAGTTCCTCCTTTCACCTATTACCACCACCTCATCCTCCTAACTAGTCCTTAGTACCATACGCTTGACTATCCAATCTAGGTTCGCTTGATATTTCACTAACCAATTCATACCTAAGATTAGATCGAACTCCCCAAAAGGTAGTTCCATTAAGTCCGCCGAAAAGACTACCCCTTGCACTTCTAGAGGTACATCCCTATACAGTCTATTCACCACTACCGACTGACCTAGTGGGCTAATTACAGTCATTTCCCTAGAGACAATCTCAAAGTCTATACTTAAATTTCCAGAGACTACACTAGCAACATAAGAGTGTGTCGATCCAATATCAATTAATGCAAAGAAAGGCAAACCAAAAATCAAGAATGTACCAGTTATGACATCTGGTGCATCCCCCTCCTCATGACATCTTACCGCATAGACCAACCCCACTATCTTGCATTGGTGTTCCCTGTACCTCTGCCTTGCGTTCCACGGCCCCGACCATAACCATTACCTCCTCTGGCTAGACCACGACCTCTCTGTGGTTGTGGACCTCCTCTACCAGGCTGAGCGTTAGTCTGTTCTACCAGCTCTGTGCCACCCCGATCTTATGGACAGTCCCTAACCAAATAATCCGAGGACCCACACCTAAAACATTTCCTGTCACCTACCCAACATTTGCCCGAATGAAATTTATTACACCGACCACACCTCTGAGGTTGACCATTACCCATATATCTCACACCCTGTCTCGGCCCATCCATCTTAGGTCTTTTCTAGAAATGCCCCATTGACCTCGACGATCCAACATTCCTCTTATTCCTATCCCTGTCTCTATCATTATTCCGCTTTTCAGTTAGCTTAACTTCCTCGACTATCTTAGCATTTTCTACTAAAACTGCAAACTCTCGCTCTCGTAGTGGAGCTATCAACACCCACAGATCATCCCTCAAACCATCCTCAAATCGGACACAACGCTCATGCTTGGTGGCCATTATCCCTCGGGCATAACAACTCAAGCGTAGAAATTCTACTTCATAAGCAGCTACCAATTTACTTCCTTGAATCAGATTTAGAAATGCCCTATGCTGTGCATCCACATAACTCGACCCATGTAATTTAGAAATGGCCTATGCTGCGCATCCACATAACTCGACCCGATGTACTTACTCTGGAATATCGACTTGAAAAACTCCCAAGTACTGCGGTCAGCCATCGCACCATCCCTGACCGCAAGCTACCATTGGTACGCTTCATCTCGAAGAAGAGACACCACTCCCTTCAGCTTCTCCTCTTCCGTGAAGTCAAGATCATCCATTATACGCTCCACTGCTTCCATCAATACTCAGCTGTACTAGGAGCTACACCAGAGATTCCCCTAAACATTTTCACTCCATTAGCCCTAAGTCACTTTGGCACAGATTTTTGAGCTCCCGTACCCATGCCAGCTCCCGCAACTCTCTCCATCACTCGGAGCATCACCTGAGACACCGCATCGTCTCCACCCGTTTGGTCCTGATACTCAACCTCCACAGCTAGTGGCACTGGTATCTCATTTTCGGACTCATGACCAGACCCTACTGGTTCCGACACAGTAATCCTGTCTCTACCTCGGCCACGCACACCATGTCCCCTAATGCTCATATCTAGCGTTCACAATTTATCTAGTTAAAAATTTTATGAATTAATACTTTCTTCCACTGATTAATAACGAATAATCTTATGGAAAGTAGTTTAAACAGTAGTTCTTTCGAATTCAAAATCAGTCTCGAGTCTGTATCTTCTAGTTTTAGAAATCACATACATTCCACATCCATATGCATCACAAACAGAGCATCACATAACAGCATCAAACACAAAAGTGACATCCATAGACTCACCTTTGTCATGTAGGGGTATTTTTGTCATTTCATTACCTAGGGGTATTTTCGTAATTTCACCCTAAGAGGTATTTTTGTAATTTCACAAAATAAGGTATCTGGGTAATTTTACAAAATAGGGGTATTTTGGTAATTTTGTAAATTAAGGGTATTTCGTAATTTTCTCAAACTAGGGGTATTCTAGGTAATTTACAGAACTAGGGGTATAAGTAATTTTACAAAAATAGGGTATTGGTCCCTTTCGGGTTTTAGTCATGAATTTTGTCCCATTAACAAGTCCTCTCGGCTAAAGTGAACAAATACTATGCACCAGGTAGGATTCTAGCGAAGAGGAGGTGGGCCACTAGAACCGCTTAAATATCAAGCTCTCCCTAGATCCAATCCTAGACATGCGTATGCCTGTTGCTACACTCCAACCCAACGACTTATCCATGGACATGTTTAATTAGAGAAATTAAGTTTTATGGATTTTAAGAGTTAAGTACTTAGGCCTAAGGTCCATAAACCCTAGAATACTTGCCTATGTCCCCATAAAGCCTATTAAATCCAATCATGCATACCACATCAAAGGTTAGAATACTTACCTAGGTGGATCAAGTGCCGCCAGATTCGAAGGCCATATCTCAACCCAAAACATTTTTCTCAAACTCACTTCAAACTATAAAACACCACTGGACCCAATTCACAGCTCGAGTTTTAAACTGGGCTCTAATACCAAAAATATAACACCCTAAACCCGGCCCATACGTTATGACCGAATCTGGTATGCCATATAGTGAAGTAAAATCAAGACTTAGTTATATTTATGAAAAATCGGTGATTTGAAAGATAACTTTATTTCGATTAGTGTGTGATCTTTTGAAAACATGATGATTAGTTTAATGAAACTCCAATTTAACTTTAATATTTAAACCACCGAGGTGTCGTGTTTGATATAAACCGCAAAATAATAAAATAAATCAAAGTACAACCTTGAAAGGCCTTATTACATAGTGAAAATCTCAAATTAAAATAAACTTATAGAAATGCCGAAACTATAAGGAAAAGAAATCGAAAGTATGGCCTCCACGAGTCCGCCTCGGCTCCTGCATCCACTAGCTACTGCTCACCTAAAAAGTTAAGAAAAGGGGTGAGTCACCAAGACTCAGTGTGTAAAACCTCCCACATTATGCATACTGCATGAAGCCCACAGTCACACATTGGCCTTATCCCACATATCAACATACAACGCATGAGATGCAATAAGCCCAACCCAAACCTAGTTTTTCCATCCGCTACACACGAACCCGTACCAACCAATCACACCGTGGGGATTCCTACATTCGACCCTCCATCCACTACACTCCATCACGACAGTCATGCTGCCAAGTATACACAATGACTAGGTGACCAAATAATATTTCGTGGCACAGCCACCAATCACTATGTGACCAAATAAAACATATATATATACATCGTGGCAGAGCCACCGATCACTATGTGATCAAAAATAATGTATGAACATATGTATATATATCGTGTCAAAGCCACCAATCACCATGTGACCAATTAAGCACTTCCCTTTCATATCAAATCATACCCATGATCTACATACAATCCTAACAATGCAACACGCTAATCATAACACATCAGTCTATCATACATACATTTGGCTATACAAAGTAACGGTACAGTCACGTACCTAGCAATCCTAGCTTTACCCCTAAGGGTATCGCGACTGTCTACACAACCCTTTTTTCGGCTTTTCAGCCCACTCAAGCATTAGTATAGTTATAGTATAGTGTGTGAAAGTTTACACACATGATGACACCCTCTATGTCGATGCTATCACTAGCCAAAACTACCGCTATCAGCTTACTATTCTACTCAGTAGCCAGCCAACAACCCGGTGGGCAATCACGAACAGCAGACACCGCGTGTTTCTTGAACTTTGGGACTGGGACTACAGATCCAACCCCTTCCTTCGATTTACTGACATTCGAGTCCATAAATGACCTTGGTTAGAAGGTACTATAATGATTGCTTAATGAAGCATTAGATTAATACTCGAATAATGAAAGGAAACTGATTGAACCACTCAGGGAGAATCGAAACCCTTACCTTGAAATCCCGAAACAGTAATGCGGTTCGAAGCCTAATGATTTTTGACTTAGAAATCTAGGCGACTAGATCTCCTTCAAATCCCGGAATGTCGCCTAAAAAGAACACGAGATCAGTGAAATCGTCAAACTAAAGATGGCCCTAACTACTCATAGCCATTCGGCTTTGGCCTCAAAAGCCGAAAAAGATTACAAAAATAATAGCACAAGTCGACACTTACCTTTACAGAGGATTTCGGCTACCACTTGCAAGAAGATTCAACAATTAAAGAAAAAGATTGAAACGATGAAAGAAATAAAACCAAGCCACAAACAAGATCTAGGAGTTTTTGGCTTTTAAGAAAGATCCAAAAAAGAGATGAACAAGAAAAGAGGCTAGGCATTTTCGACTTTAGAAAAATAGAGTTATGAGTTTTTTTTTTTACTTTTTGGTAGAAAAAGAGAAGAAGAACCCTTGATTGTCAAAATTAGGAGGAGAAAAGAAGAAGAGAAAGAAACCGAAAAGCTATGCTCTAGGAAATAATGAAATTCGGCACACCTTTCACAAATGAGAATTTTGGCATACCCTTAGCCGTTCAACCGATTTTTCCTTGCACACAGTACCACATTCGGCCATCTCTTTCCCTCTATCCTATCCCACATTTTTCTCTTATCCTCATCTTCCTATCTTGTGACTTAATCCACACCTACTCCTTTAGAGTCCCAGCCGAAACCACCTCTCACTCCTCAGGCACATATTAAAAAAAACACTCCTTTTTGCTTAGCATGGGATTGAAACCGCTCCCTCCAAACATGCTTGTGGCGTCACCAATCTACTCCCTTAGTGGCGCCTCCTTGCCACTTTACCAATTGAATTTTTTTTGTGTTAACTTTTCTATTCAAGTACCCTTAAGGCCCACTTCACCTAGTTCTCCCTTTCAGGGACTAAAACAAAATTTCTACCAAGGCTCAGACCTAACCTCAAGCCTTCCCGAAATCTCTAAACACATCAGACACACACACACAGCATGGCATACATACACAACACATCACAAATGTAGAGCCCCCAATCTATGATGTTACACTTTTTCTCTGACAACTTGGTATCGATAAGCTATGGCTCCTTAATTTGATCAATCAACACTTTTTTGATTTTTAATTCGGCCAAAAACCTCCATCACTGTTAATACAAAGTTGGGCAAACATTTCTCACAGTTCAACGCTGTCTTCTTGCTCAACACATTAGGTACAACATTAGCCTTTCCCGAATAATAATCAATGACACAGTTGTAGTATTTCAACAACTCAATCCAATGACACTGTCTCAAATTCAACTCCTTTTGGGATAGGAGGTATTTAAGAATCTTATGATTAGTATAGATATGACACTTTTTACCATACAAATAGTGCCTCTAGATCTTTAGAGCAAAATCCACATCAACAAGCTTTAAATCGTGTGTCAGATAGCTGCGTTCTTGGGTTTTTAGCTGTCGATATGCATACGTAATCACCTTTCCATATTGAATCAAAACACATCCCAAACTATTTAACAAAATATCACTATAAACAACAAAGTATTTCCCCAATTCAGGCAAAGTCAAGATCAGTGCTTCCTTCAACATCACTTTCAACTTTTCAGAACTTTCCTGACACTAATCATTCCAAATAAACAACGAATTCTTTTGAAGCAACTTCATCATTGGTGTATGTAACATCCTGAAAAGGGCCTATGCATTTTCGGTTTAATTGTACATAATGACATGTTTTATGCGTTATGAATAAATTTTGAATAATTTTTGGAAACCTAAGAATGTATGAGAATGTTACGTTAAAAAGAGGAAAGTTGATATTTTGGAAACCTAAGTAAAATAGGAAAGTAAACATTTTGGAAACCCAAGTGAAATAGGAAAGTGAACATTTTGGAAACCTAAGCAAATAGGAAAGTGAACATTTCGAAACTTGGAAATGTAAGGAAGTGTCATGTTTAAAAATAGAACGAAAATTTTTGGAAACTTAAAATGACTTAGAAATGTCGAGTGTTAAAGTTAAAAGAGGAAATTAAGGCAAGGTGGCCTTAAAAGAAAAAGTTTGTGAAATTTGACACACAAACAGGCTTGGAAAAGTGGCTTGAAGATGTCACTTAGGGCCTATGGAAATGGCGCCATATGCAAGAGGAATGGGCCTTGGTTCGAGTCACTTGGGAAGCAAATAAAGGAGGTTTTATTTTTGCTCCCAGAAGACTGAGATGGATGGCACATGCTTCTAGAAAGGAGGTGTTTTATTTTAATAATATTCGATTAAAAAGGGTGATAAATAAAGGATTTTTAAATTGGAGGGATAAATGTTGGATTAAATGTTTTTAATAAAGTGATAATTGAGGGATAATATTATCACAAAGGAACAGTGGTGGCCAAGTAGGGGACTCTAGGCTGGTAAATTTGGCTAAGGGAGGAGAAGTGAGGCCATTCTTCCATCTTTTCTAAGTGATTGCCGAAAATTCCCTAGCCCACTCTTTCTCTGTCAAAATTTTCCTTAAGCAAAAATCCATATTTTCTTCTTCTTTTCTCTTCTACTGTCAAAACCGAAACCTCTTTGATCCCTGTCTAAGTCTCCATAGCCGAATCTTTGTGGCTTCAAACAAGGGTGCCGTCGACTGTGGTGTTAAGGTAAGAACAATGGATTCTTGTTGTTCAATCTCTTTTACTCAAGATTTAGGAACTGACCCTTTTGGTTGTCTCTTGGCCAAATATTAAGGGAGGAATTTCAGGATTTCAGATCTAAGGAATTTCGGCTAATCAGGAAGAGAACTTCGGGATTCAAGGATTTAATGTAAGAAACTATAAGATCCAAAGGCTTTGTTTTAAGTGTTAGAAGTGGATCTAACAGATATCATGTAGGTTTCAACATCTCCATAGCCAAGGGTACTTTTTGGGATCACATGGTATGTGTTTAAGACATTCGGCCAAAGGCCTATTTTAAATGTTTGGATTTATTATCAGAAGCCGAAAACTAACCCGTGGAGTAATATAGTGTTTTGCCGATTTCACAAGGGAGGAATATGAAGTTCCGGCATTTGATTCTTAAATTCAATTCGGCAACAAGGTAAGTAATACTAATCCTATTAGGATTTGGATTAGTGGCTGAATGGTCTTTTTAAATAGAAAGTGATGAATTTATGTAGGATTTGAGATCTAAATCCGTAAATCGATTTTCTTCGAGATTTTGAGGACTTCGTTAAATGAATCAGGTGTGTACCCCACACTACTTTATAATATGTTTCATGGCCTATTTAATTGAGATATGTGATATTAAGAATATGAAAGTGGCTAAAGTACCATGATATGGTACTAAGTACTCAGGTACGTTTCCTACTTCTACTAGGAATATGAAAAATGTTATTTGTAACATGAGAATATGATAAAAATGTGAAATTTGGCATATTATGCATATTATTATTATGGTCATATGGGTTTATTTTGAAAGGGGAAGTTAAAGTGGTGACCTAAGACCACAGTAATCTGAAAGTGGTGACCTAAGACCACGAATGCGGTGATCTAAGACCGTGATTTGGTGTGTAGCGGAAGGAGGGTCGACTTAGTTGTCCCCACGGTGTGACTGGCAGGTACGGGGGTGTGCAGCGGATGGATAATTAGGCATGGGTTTGGGAATGCATCATAACTTGTATTTTATGTTTTGAATGTGTAACTATTGTATGCCTGATTCTATTATGATTTAGTGTCGTGTACACATTGAGTCTGTTTGACTCACCCGTTGTGGGAATATTTTTTCGTGTGATGAGCGGTGATGGACCGGACGGCGAGAACTTGTGGTGGCCATGAGAACATGAAGTTTATATTTTCATGGACTCTTAATTTATTTTAGTATTTTGAATTATTTGGAAATTATGATTGATGTAATAAGGCCACAAGGCCATGATGAGCGATTTTATTTACGCTTGTTGTTTAATTGTGTTTTAAAAATTTTGATTGAGTTAAAGACTAAATATTTTATTTTAAAATATACTCTATATGTTTTATCACTTAAAATTAAAAGGGTTTTCTAATATAAAAATTCAAATTGGTTTTCAACACAAGCCCAACCCAAACAATTTTCTTTAAAATTGCACAAGTTTTTCACAAAGTAACAAAAGAATTTGAACGGTTTACTTGAGGAACATACGAGATCCGGTCCGGGCTCATGGTAGGGTGTGGGGTGTTTCAATTTGGTATCAGAGCCCAGTTTTAAAACTCTCGGCTGTGGGCTAAGGCCCAAAACGTTTTCAAAGCGAGCCCAAATGAGTTTTTGAAAATATTTTATGAAATAAGCAGGTTTTCTGGCATGGCACCTAAGTTTGCGACCCGCAGTCCACCAGGTAAGTACCCCTAACTATTTGGGTGATTATGTGAATTATGTTATGTATATAGCAGGGTAGAAAAGGCATAGAACGTAGAATAGCATGATAGGAACTTGAACCCTAGGACTAGCCTACTCAAACACAAATACATAAGACTTAATGCACTCAACAAACCTATGGCTAAGTCACTTAGTTAGGGTGTGGTAACCCACATGCATGTCTAGGATTGGATTGGAAGAGCCTAGTATTTAAGCAATCCTAGTGACTCACCTCCTCTTGCAGAATCCTACCGGTGCGTAGCTTCGATTCACCCTAACCCGGAGGGCTCGGTTGGTGTGGCAACCTGCATGCGCATGTCTAGGAATGGTTTGGTGGGAGCTTGGTATTTAAGCGATCTGCATGACTCACCTCCTCTCCACTCGAATCTTGCACGGTGCATAGCTTTGGTTCACCACGACCAAGAGGGCTCGGTCATATGCTAAACACAATGACTAAAACCCGAAGGAACTAGCCGTGTTTTATAAAAACAACAAAACCCTAGTTTTAAAACTCTTAAAACTTTCTTTTAAATTCATGAAAACCATCTTTACAAAATTTTTGAAAAAATTTTGCTTTCTGAAATTACAAAAATGCCCTTGGTTTATAAAATGACCAACTACTCAACAGTTCTATCAAAATTTTATTATTTTATAAACATTCAACAACCCTAATTTGCAAAATATCAAAAAAATACCTTGATTTTGGAAAATTACAAAATTACCCCTAACTTACAAAATTACCAAAATGACCCTGATTTCCAAAATTTTTGTAACATCACAGTTTTGGAAAATGCAATTCTCAAAAAGAACCCTCAAAGTTTTACAACTTTTGAAATATCCCTGATTTATTAAATTTTACAAATTTACCCTAATTTGTGAAAAATTATCGAAATACCCCTGAGGTCCAAAATTACCAAAATACCCCAGATTTCAAAATTTTTCCAAAATACCTAGGAATTTAAAATATCAAAATACTTTGTGACAAAATCACCAAGGAACTTTTCTTTTGAAAAATTATGAAAATACCTCAGAGGACAAAATTACGAAAATACCCCAGGTAGTGGAAAACAACAACAATGAAAAACTACAACATTTCTCGAATGAACGAAAGTTCATAAGCATTTGGTGGATGAATGAATGAAAAGGCGTGTGCATGTATGAATCTGAAAGAACCACTCCTAAATTCTTTTCATAAAACTCCTTGGCGGGTAAACAAGTGAAATAAAAGTACTAATTCATAAAACTTCTTAATCGGATCACGACGCTAGAAATGAGCTCTAGAGGACGTGGTCATCGTGGATGAGATAGAGGAAGGATGACTGTGTCAGAACCCGTTAGATCGGGTCAAGGGTCTGATAATGAGATACCACCGCCACCACCACGCCCAGTTGTGGGTGTTGAGCAGCAAGCTCAGACGGGGAAGATCTTTGTGTTGCAGGTGTCTTTGTGAGTATTAGAATTGGTGGCTGGTGCAGAAGGAAATTCGAGAAATCAAAAGTCTGTGCCTGGACGGCTCCGAGCTAATGGAGCTGAAATATTTCGTGGAGTGTTTAGAGTAGCACCAGATCTTGAGTAGTCTTGGTTGAAGCAATCGGCGCATCATGGATGAGCTTGATCGACCCAGGAAAAGTTAAAAGGAATTGTGGCACTGTTACGTGATGAAGCGTATCAGTGGTGGTTAACTATTCGGGATGGTGCCACAGCTGAGGATCTGACCTGGGAGTACGTTAAGGAAGCTTATCAGAAGAAGTATGTGGGAACCAGGTATACTGATGAGCAAAGGAAAGCTTTTTTGGGGCTGGTTCAAGGGAACAAGTCCGTGGCAGAGTATGAGGCAGAATTTTTAAGGTTGAGCCGTTATGCTCGAGGTGTAGTGGCAACTGAGCATGTATTTGTGTCCATTTTGAGGACGGGCTAAGGGATGATCTGAGACTGTTGATAGCACCGCATCAGGAGCGGGAGTTCTCTACTTTGGTAGAAAAGGCTAAGGTGGCCGAGGGAATCAAGGATTCTACAAAGCAGGCTATGGATAGGACTAGGCCCAAAAGAGGTTTTGGGTCATCTGGAAAGGTTCATAAGAGGCCTAGAGTTGATGGGCCGCGAGGTCAGCAAGTTGGATCAGAAGGGCGGTATCGACCTTGTGATGTGTGTGGAAAGAAGCACCTAGGAGAGTGCTAGAGGAAAATTGGAGGATGTTTTAGGTGTGGGTCCAATGACCATGTGGTCAAGGATTGCCCCAAGAACACAGAGGAAAGCTGACCAGCAACTCAGAGTGTTAGTCAGGCTGGTAGAGGAGGACCGCAGCCTCAACGAGGTCGTGGTTTGAATAACCGAGAAAATAGAGCTGACAGAGGCCGTGGAACACAGGGCAGAGGTGCTGCTACTACTGAGGCAAGGCAATCGGGTTTGGTTTATACGGCTCGCGGAGGGAGGATGGAGACGCGTCGGATGTTATAATCGGTACATTCTTTATTTTTGACAAGCCCTATTTTGCTCTAATTGATGTGGGCTCGACCCATTCCTATGTTGCATGTAGTATAGTGGACACACTAGGCATATACTCTGAACTTTCTGATAGGCAGATAACTGTAGTAAGCCCAATATGCCAAACTGTAGTGGTTGATAAGATCTTTCGGAATGTACCCTTAGAGATTCAAGGAGTAAACTTTCGGGCTGACTTAATGGAACTACCCTTTGGAGAGTTTGAGCTCATACTTGGTATGGATTGGCTAGTAGAGCACCAAGCCATGTTAGATTGTGCGGCTAAACGAATGGAACTAAGGACCTTAGAGGATGAAGTAGTAGTAATGATCGGAGAAAGGAGGAACTACCTGTCTAACGTAGTTTCATTGAACAAGGTGAGAAAATGGTTAGGAAAGGGTGCAAGGCATTCTTAGCCTTCGTAAGTTCACTAGGTGGAAAGGAAGAAGGTGTTAGTGGAGTGAGAATGGTAAAGGACTTTGAAGATGTATTTCTGAAGGAATTACCAGGAATACCCCCAGATAGGGAGGTGGAATTTGGAATAGATTTGTTACCGGATTGGCTCTTGTGTCAATCGCTCCATACCGAATGGCGCCAAAGGAGTTAGTTGAGCTCAAGGCTCAAATCCAATAGTTGTTGGATCGTGGGTTCATTCGACCCAGTGTGTCTCCATGGGGAGCACCGGTCCTATTTGTAAAGAAGAAGGACAGAACTATGTAGATGTGCATAGACTACCGTCAGTTGAATAAGCTGACCATTAAAAACAAGTATCCTTTGCCAAGGATCGATGACTTGTTCGATCGGTGAAGAAATGCGCATATTTTCAAAGATCAACTTAAGGTCGAGATATCATCAGTTGAAGGTGAAGGAGGCTGATATCCATAAGACTACTTTTAGGATAAGATACGGCCATTTTGAGTTTGTGGTGATGCCGTTTGGATTGACGAATGCTCCAGCCGCGTTCATGGATATGATGAATCGGGTTTTCCAACCCTACTTGGATAGGTTTGTCGTTGTGTTCATCGACGATATTTTGGTATACTCTAAGACTGAAGAGGAGCATGATGAGCATCTCTGAGTTGTACTGCAAGTGTTAAGGGAGAAAAAGCTCTATGCCAAATTCAGCAAGTGTGAATTTTCGCTTAGGGAAGTTGCATTCTTAGGACATGTGGTATCCGCAGAAGGAATAAGAATGGATTCTAGAAAAATCGAAGCAGTGTTGGATTGGAAACCAGCTAGGTCCATGGCTGAGATCTGAAGTTTCTTAGGTTTGGCAGGCTATTATAGAAGGTTCGTGGAAGGGTTCTCGTTAATAGCCGTGCCTTTGACAAAGTTGCTAAGGAAGGAAGTACCCTTTGAATGGACGAATAAGCAACAGGAGAGCTTTGAAAAGCTTAAAAAGGTGTTGACGGAAGCTCCAATGTTAATTCAACCGGAGGCAGGAAAAGATTTTGTGGTGTACTATGACGCTTCGCATACGGGGTTAGGCTGTATGCTAATGCAAGATGGAAAAGTGGTCGCTTATACGTCTCGGCAGTTAAGGCCTCATGAGGTTAACTACCCAACTCATGACTTGGAACTAGCGGCGATGGTTTTCGCCTTAAGGTTTGGAGGCACTACCTTTATGGAGAAAGGTCGATTATCTACAGACCACAAAAGTCTTAAGTACTTGTTGACTCGAAGGAGTTGAACTTGAGGCAACGAAGGTGGTTGGAATTATTGAAGGACTACGATTGTTCGATAAAATATCATCGAGCAAGGCGAATATGGTAGCCGATGCCCTAAGTAGGAAGGTTGTGTCGGATCTAAGGGCTTTGTTTGCTCACTTAAGTCTCGTATGATGATGGAAGCTTGTTGGCGAGTTGCAAGTCAAGCCCACATGGTGAAGGAAGTGAAAGAGGGACAATTGGTGATAAGGACCTAAGTGCTAAGTTACAACAAGTGCAGACGGAGAGTTAAAGGATTATGGCATTAATAATGAAGGAGTATTGTGTTACAAAGGTAAAGTCTGTATGCCAAGCGACAAGGAGTTAAGACAAAGGATTCTTCGGAAGGCGCATAGTAGCCCTTATGCTATGCATCCCAGAGGCATTAAGCTGTATAGAGATCTAAGGAACAATTTTGGTGGTGCGATCTTAAGCGAAGTGACCGAATTAGTGGGGAAATGCGGCGTGTCGACAAGTTAAAGTGAACACCAAGTCCCATCGGGATTGCTTCAACCAATCGAAATTCCGCAATGGAAGTGGGAGAGAATTACCATGGACTTCGTTAGTGGGCTTCCCCTTACGCCTACTAAGAAGGACTCGGTATGGGTGATAGTGGATCATTTGACCAAGTCCGCACACTTCATCCCGGTAAGAGTGGACTATTCTCTTCAGAAGTTAGCCAAGCTATATGTGGCGGAAATCATGAGACTACACGGAGTGCCGGTGTCAATTATTTCAGATAGAGACCCAAGGTTCACGTCTCGATTTTGGAGGGCACTTCATCAAGATTTAGGCACCAAGTTGGACTTCACTACGGCTTTTCATCCACAATCGGACGGGCAGTCTGAACGGGTTATACAAGTGTTAGAGGATATGTTGAGAGGCTGTGTGATGGATTTTTGAGGAAGTTGGGAATACTATTTGCTTTAGTGAGTTCGCCTACAACAAAACTATCGTGCTAGCATTGGATGGCACCATATGAAGCATTGTATGGTCAAAGTGTCAAACTCCTACTTGTTGGGTGAGTTAGGAGAACGTCGAGTTTTAGGTCCGAGTTAGTGGTAGAAGCGAAGAAAAGGTTGAGATAATCAGGCACGATTAAAGGAAGCCTCGATAGGCAGAAGTCATCGTGAGACCTTAGACAGAAGGAGATAGAGTTTGAAGTGGGAGACCAAGTGTTTCTGAAGGTTTCGCCTTGGAAGAAGGTGATGAGGTTTGGCCGCAAAGGGAAGTTAAGCCCAAGGTTTATAGGGCCCTATCGAGTACTGAAGCGAGTTGGACCAGTGGCATACCAATTAGAGTTGCCACCAGCATTGCGGCAGATACACGACGTATTCCATGTATCCATGCTATGTCACTACCGATTGGATCCGTCTCATGTGGTACCTGTTGAAGAGGTGGAGCTAAGGCCAGACTTATCCTATGAGGAAGAGCCGATTCGGATCTTGGAACGTGATGTGAAAGTGCTACGGAGGAAGTCAGTTCCTCTAGTCAAAGTGTTATGGCGCAATCATGGATCGGGGAAAGCTTCGTGGGAACCAGAGGAGGCAATGCGACAGTAATACCCTCAATTATTTTATCTAGGAAATTTCGAGGACGAAATTATTTTAAGGGGGTAGAATTGTAACATCCTGAAAAGGGCCTATGCATTTTCGGTTTAATTGTACATAATGACATGTCTTATGCGTTATGAATAAATTTTGAATAATTTTTGGAAACCTGAGAATGATGGGAATGTTACGTTAAAAAGAGGAAAGTTGATATTTTGGAAACCTAAGTAAAATAGGAAAGTAAACATTTTGGAAACCTAAGTGAAATAGGAAAGTGAACATTTTGGAAACCTAAGCAAATAGGAAAGTTAACATTTTGGAAACTTGGAAATGTAAGGAAATGTCATGTTTAACAAATTAACGAAAATTTTGGAAACTTAGAAATGACTTAGAAATGTCGAGTGTTAAAGTTAAAGAGGAAATTAAGGAAGGTGGCCTTAAAAGAAAAAGTTTCAAATTTGACACACAAATAGGCTTGGAAAAGTGGCTCGAAGATGTCACTTAGGGCCTATGGAAATGGTTCCATATGCAAGAGGAATGGGCACTGGTTCGAGTCACTTGGGAAGCAAATAAAGGAGGTTTTATTTTTGCTCCCGTAAGACCGAGGTGGACGGCAACATGCTTCTAGAAAGGAGGTGTTTTATTTTCATAAATATTCGATTAAAAGGGTGATAAATAAAGGATTTTAAATTGGAGAGATAAATGTTGGATTGAATGTTTTTAATAAAGTGATAATTAAGGGATAATATTATCACAAAGGAACAGTGGTGGCCAAGTAGGGGACTCTAGCCTGGTAAATTTGGCTAAGGGAGGAGAAGTGAGGCCATTCTTCTATCTTTTCTAAGTGATTGCCGAAAATTCCCTAGCCCACTCTTTCTATGTCAAAATTTTCCTTAAGCAAAAATCCATCTTTTCTTCTTCTTTTCTCTTCTACTGTCAAAATTGAAACCTCTTTGATCCCTGTCTAAGTCTCCATAGCCGAATATTTGTGGCTTCAAATAAGGGTGCCGTCGAGTGTGGTGTTAAGGTAAGAACAATGGATTCTTTTTGTTCAATCTCTTTTAATCAAGATTTAGGAATTGACCCTTTTGGTTGTCTCTTGGCCGAATATTAAAGGAAGAATTCCGGGATTTTAGATCTAAGGAATTTCGGCTAATCAGAAGAGAATTTTGGGATTCAAGGATTTAAGGTAAGAAACTATAAGATCCAAAGGCTTTGTTTTAAGTGTTAGAAGTGGATCTAACAGATATCATGTAGGTTTCAACATCTCCATAGCCAAGGGTACTTTTTGGGATCACAAGGTATGTGTTTAAGACATTCGGCCAAAGGCCTATTTTAAATGTTTGGATTTATTATCAGAAGCCGAAAACTAACCCATGGAGTAATATAGTGTTTAGCCGATTTCACAAGGGAGGAATATAAAGTTCCGACATTTGATTCTTAAATTCAATTCGGCAACAAGGTAAGTAATACTAATCCTATTAGGATTTGGATTAGTGGTCGAATGGTCTTTTTAAATAGAAAGTGATGAATTTATGTAGGATTTGAGATCTAAATCTGTAAATCGATTTTCTTTGGGATTTCGAGGACTTCGTTAAACGAATCAGGTGTGTACCCCACACTACTTTATAATATGTTTCATGGCTTGTTTAATTGAGATATGTGATATTAAGAATATGAAAGTGGCTAAAGTACCATGATATGGTACTAAGTACTCAGGTACGTTTCCTACTTCTACTAGGAATATGAAAAATGTTATTTGTAACATGAGAATATGATAAAAATGTGAACTTTGGTATATTATGCATATTATTATTATGGACATATAGGTTTATTTTGAAAGAGGAAGTAAATGTGGTGACCTAAGACCACGAACACGGTGACCTAAGACCGTGATATCTGAAAAGTGGTGACCTAATACCACGATGAATCTGAAAGTGGTGACCTAAGACCACGAATGAGGTGATCTAAGACCGTGATTTGGTGTGTAGCGGAAGGAGGGTCGACTTAGTAGTCCCCACGGTGTGACTGGCAGGTACGGGGGTGTGTAGCGGATGGATAATTAGGTCTGGTTTTGGGAATGCATCATAACTTGTATTTTATGTTTTGAATGTGTAACTATTGTATGCCTGATTCTATTATGATTTAGTGTCGTGTACACGTTGAGTCTGTTTGACTCACCCCGTTGTGGGAATATTTTTTTCAGGTGATGAATAGTGATGGACCGGGACAACAGAACTTGTGGTGGCCATGCACACATGAAGTTTATATTTTCATGGACTCTTAATTTATTTTAGTATTTTGAATTATTTGGAAATTATGATTGATGTAATAAGGCCACAAGGCCATGATGAACGATTTTATTTCTGCTTGTTGTTTAATTGTGTTTTAAAAATTTTGATTGAGTTAAAGACTAAGTATTTTATTTTAAAATATACTCTATATGTTTTATCACTTAAAATTAAAAAGGGGTTTTCTAATATAAAAATTCAAATTGGTTTTCAACACAAGCCCAACCCAAACAATTTTCTTTAAAATTGCACAAGTTTTTCACAAAGTAACAAAAGAATTTGAACCCGTTTACTTGAGGAACATAGCAGATCCGATCCAGGCTCTTGGGCTGGGTGTGGGGTGTTTCAGTGTAGCTATCTTAGAAAACTCATTCACGAATCTTCTGTAGTAACCAACTAAATCAAGGAAACTCTGAATTTCTGACACATTTTTTGGTGCTTTTGTAATAGACCAAATTTGACCCTAATCGGAATGGTGGTTTCGGGACCACGAATCCGAGTCTAAAAATTTTTAAATATTATTTTTGGTACTAATTATATGTGATTTTTGATGTGTGAAAGTTTCGTATAAAAATTTTATCGTTTGAGTGTTTAATTTAACAAAAAGGACTTAATCGCGTAGAGTGTAAAAGTTGCATACTATAATAAAAAGTACTAAAATGATGATGGTTTTTAAATATGAGGTAGTAAAAGGGTTATTAGCCCATTTTTAAGTTAGTGGGTGGTATATGACATAAGTAACCTTAAGTTATATGTTAGTTTTATTTTATTTGAAAGGTTATATTTGAAACACCCCAAACCTGGCCCACGAGCCTCGACCAGATCTGGTATGTTCCTCAGGAAAAATCGGCTCAAATTCATTTGTTTTTTTTTTTGGAAAAGCTTGAGTGATTTTGGCAGAAAACCCGAATTGTGTTAGGCTTAAGTTGAAAACTGGTTTAATTTTGAAATCAGGGTTTATTTAAAATTTTACTTCCATACTTAGAAGACATGTCGATTCCTTTGTCTTAGGTTTTAGCTTTAAAATCCCATTCAATTAAAAGTCCCATTGCCGTCCAACCTCTCTCCAACTTGCCGTCACATGCAAAAATAAAAACACTCCCTTATGCTGCCATCAGAACTCGAACATGAGACCTGCTGGAGCCCCCTTTGACGCAAGCTGCCCTGCTCCTCAGGTAATGCCCCAAGCCACTTTGCTGCTAGCTCTTTTGTGTCATAAACTCCCCAAAATTCCTCTTAAAGCCTCCTTAGCCCAGTTTCCCTTCTTGACGCAAAGAGCAAAAATAAAAAAACTCACTCCTATGCCACCAATGTGATTCCAACTTGAGCCCCCTTTAACGCAACACTCCAAGCCCCTAAGGTAGCGTCCCAAGCCACTCTACCAAGGTGCTTTTTGTGACATGCTTCACTCTGAATTCATTTTAAAACCCCCTAGTCAAGCTCCTACTTGACGCAAAAATAAACTCCCATTTGCTTCCTCTGCAACTCGAACCAAGGCGTCACATACCAAGGCCCTAAGTGGCGCCTTGCAGGCACTTTACCAAGGCTATTCTTATATCCCAAACTCCACATAAATTTCCTTAAGCCTTCTTTACCAAGCTTCCCCTTTTTAGACTTAAATTCTAAAAATTTTCTAAGGCATTTTTCCATATCCTTGGGTTCTCAAAACCCCTAAAACACACTCAACTACATACTAAGCCTTCTCTTACATGGATTATGCACTAACCACATAACCCCTAAATCCAGGGTATTACAGTTCTACCCTCTTTAAAAATAATTTTATCCTCGAAATTACTTAACTAATTGCACTCCTACTCACCACACTATGCTTACGCTACACACTCTAATCTTATAAAACTATCATACTTCCTATGCACAATCTCTAAGTTCACATGCAAGGCTTCGAACACTTTCACTAGCGATACAAGAAAATTCTACAACAATCAAAGCAATTAAGGGTATTCCAAAAATAAGGAACGTACCCATTGTCACATCTGGCACATCTTCCTCCTCGCGAGGCCAACTGCATAAACCAACCTTGGTTGCCTCGTGTCAGCACCTTCAGCATCTCTGTTCGATGTTCCACGACCTCTGCCAGAACCATTTCCTCCATGGTTCGGACCACGACCCCTTGTCACTTGCTGACCATTCCTGCCCGGCTGCACTCCTCCTTGACCTTCTGTCTGAGCCCTATTCGGATCCTGAGGACAGTCTTTAATCAAATGAGTCTTAAACTTACATCTAAAACACTCTCGATTTCGATTCCAGCATTCGCCAACATGATACCTCCCACATTTAGCACATGGACGGTCCGGGTTTCCAGTAGCTGGCTTAATAATACGAGTAGAATTCTCAACCCTCGGTCTTTTCTGAAAGTTCTCAGATGATTCTGATGGTCCAAAACTCCTCTTATCTCGGTTCTTATCCTTATCTCTATTCTATCTCACAGAGTCTTTAATTCCCTCAGCTACCTTATCCTTTTCTACCAATACAGCGAACTCCCGCTCTTGTTGTGGAGCTATCAATAACCTTAGATCATCCCTTAATCTGTCTTCAAATCAGACACATCGCTCATGCTCCGTCGCCACTACTCCTCGAGCATACAGAAGCAACCTTAGGAATTCACCTCGTCCTCCGCTCTGAGACTTGTTCCTTGAACCAATTTCTAGAAACGCCTTCCTTTGTGCATCAATATAACGAGTACCAATATACTTCTTTTGATGCGCGCCTTCACATAATCCCAAGTAAGATCCTCGGTGTGGCACCATCCCAAATCGTGAGCCACCATTGATACGCTTCATCGCGAAGAAAGTGCCACCATTCCTTTCACTTTTTCCTCGGTGATCGATCCAAACTCATCCATAATCCGTTCGGTCGCCTCCAACCAATACTCAGCAGTACTGGGTGCCACACCAGATACTCCACGGAACACCTCAGCCCCATTGGCTCGAAGCTGCTAGGGTACAGATTTCCTAGCTCTCATATTTCCACCCGCTCCAGCCACCATTTCAAGAACTCACAAGATCGCTGTGATACAAACATCATCCCCGTCGATCTTCTTGCTCAACACCAAAAGCTGGTGGTGGTGGTAGCGGTACCTCATTCTCAGATCCTTGACCCGACCTAGCGAGTTCCGACACGGTCATTCTACCTCGACCTCGTCCTCGTACATTGCGACCACGTCCCCTAGAGCTCATTTCTACTACCGCGCTTTAATCTGATTAAGAAATTTTATACATTAGCCATTGTTTCACTGATTATTCGCAAAGAAGTTTTATGAAAAGAGTCTAGTAGCAGTTATTTCGATCAATCAAAGTTTCAAGTTTTCTATCCTAATTCACAAAAAACACGTCCATTCCATAGTATCTCCCATACACATTCACTCTTTGAACATTTCATCTGTTCTATCCTGGGGTATTTTCGTAATTTGTCCTACCGGGGTATTTTTGTAATTTGTCAAAATAAGGTTCCTTGGTGATTTTGTCAATAAGGGTATTCTGGTGATTTTGCATTCCCGGGATATTTTGGGAAATTTGGAAATCTGAGGGTATTTTGGTAATTAACCCGGGTAAATTTTGTAAATCTTAATAAATCAAGGGCACTTTGGAATTTACAAAACTTGGGGGTTGTTTTTGAGAATTTTTTTTCCAAATCGTTGTTGTTGAAAAATTTTTTGAAGATCGGGGTCATTCGGTAATTTTGTAACTCGGGGGTATTTTGTAATTTGTAGGTTAGGGGTAATTTCGTAATTTTTCCAAAATCAAGGTATTTTGATATTTTGTAAATTTAGGTTTTTAAACAAAGTAATGAAATTTTAATAAGAATCGTGGGTATTTTGAAAATTTCATAAACCAAGGGCATTTTTGTAATTTTACCACTAGAGGTATTTTAGTAATTTGTAAAAAAATATTTCAAGAAAAATTTTATAGAATAGTTTTTACAAATCAAAAGGGTAATTTAGTAATTTTAAAATTGGGGTTTCCATAAAAGTACGGCTAGTCTCTTTCGGGTTTTAGTTAAGGGTTTAGCCCGTGTATAAGTCCTCTTGGTTAGGGTGAACCGAAGCTACGCACCGGGTAGGATTCGAGTGGAGAGGAGGAGAGTCATGCAGGCTGCTTAAATACCAAGCTCCCACCGAAACCAATCCTAGACATGCGCACCATGGTTGCCACACCCTAACTCGGCGACTTAACCACAGGTTTGTTTAATTAGGCATTTAAAATTTTATGTAATTGTTGGGGTATACTAGTCCTATGGTTCGAGTACTTATCATGCTACTCTACGTTCCATTCCAGTTCTACCCTTCTACAAGTCACAATATAAATCACACAAGAGATAGGGGTACTTACCTGGTGGACTTCGGGTCGGAGACTTAGTGTGCCATGCAAGAAAAAACCTGCTTAATTCACAAAATTTCTTTTGGGCTTAACTTTGAAAACGTTTTGGGCCTTAAACCCAAGGCCGAGAGTTTAAAACTGGGCTCTGATACCAAAATGTAACACCCCAAACCCGGCCCATTCACTACGATCGAATTTGAAATGCCACTGCGGAAAACGTTTGAAAAATATTTTGACTTACGGTAAAACATAAAATTTTGTATGCCTTTAATAAAATATTGGGTATGTAAAACTCCAAAATAAAATTAAGTTATTAAATTTAAAACTTTAAAATAATTTATCAAAGTATAAATTTACTCTTTAAAAGAAACATTCCCGAATATTAACTTAATCATCAATCCACCTTAAAACATAATAATAAAAATTAAACCAGTTTTCAACTTAAGCCCAACACAATTCGGGTTTTCTGCCAAAATCACTCAAGCTTTTCAAAAAAAAAAAACAAATGAATTTGAACCGATTTTTCCTGAGGAACATACCAGATCTGGTCGAGGCTCATGGGCCGAGTTTGGAGTGTTTCAATATTTGTAATTAAGTAATAACATATTATATGTTATAATAAAACAAAAGAAATGGCCATTACCATCTTTATTCTCTTGGTGAATATTGGAGAAAGAATATGAACTTGGTTTCTTTTTATTTTCGGCACATATAAGCTCAAATTCAAGGTTAGTTTGATTTCGGTTTTTGATAATTTTTACGTTTTTGAGATCGTTGCTTCGAACAGTAGCTAACCCATGTTAGAATTTTTAAATCTAAGCATGTTTGATGTTCGGCCATTGACATGTTCTTGGGGTTTTTGATGTTTGATGATTTTATATTAAAGATATGTTAAAGATTACCATGTTTTGTATTTGAGATTTTAGTAAAATTTAGTATTTTGGGCTAAATTGAAAAAATGAATTTTTGAGGGGACTAAAATGCAAAATAAATGAAAGAAATGAACCTGTATAGTCCCTATGAACATTCGGCCCTAAGGTGTTATAGTGAAATTTTGTGTATTTTGTGTTTTGTGCAAATAGGATTAAATTGTAAAAATGTGAAACATTAGGGGTAAAATGATAATTTTCCCATTTATGTGTTTTGGGACTAAATTGAGATGAAATGTGCTTGAATGGGCTAAATTTTAATGTGTTTAGATCAAGAACAAAGAAAAATGGATTTGGATCGGAGAAAGGCGAAGGTTCTAGAATAGCCACCACGTTGTCCGTCGACATTGAGGTAAGTCCTTAAGCAAATAAATGTCAAAGAATTAAATATGAATTTAGTAAATGATGAAATTTGGAAATTTAAAGCGTAAATATAGGAGATAGCCGAATATGAGGGTATGTTATTAAAGTGAATTTATTTTGTTTAATGTAATGTGAATAAGTATGTTTGGTTTGATATGCGAAAGTAATATGAAGTGTATGAGATGTTTATGATTTAAGTATTTAGTAATGTGTATTGAAATGTTAAATGTGTTGATATTTGGGCTTCGAGCCTAGCAGGCCTTGTGCTTGTGATTTATATCGAGCTTTGAGCCTAGCAGGCCTTGTGCCGGTGATTTATATCGGGCTTAAAGCCTAGCAGGTCTCGTGCCGGTAAATTATTTTAGGCTTATTGCCTAGCAGGCTTAATGCTGGTGTTCAAACTACAGACCTTTGGTCTAGCAGGCTCAATGCCGGTGTGTAATTCGGGCTTAAATGCCTAGCAGACTTAATGCCGGTGATATGCTATAAACGGAGAATTCAGGAATTTAAACGAGGTGAGGCATATATTTAATGCAATGTGCCATTAGCTCGAGTAAGTGCTATTCTACAAGTGTAGTAAGGAATGAAGTGAGTAAGTATAATATCATTTGGGTTAAGTATTATGAGACCAAGTTGATAATTCAATATGAATTTTATTTATGTGTAATTGAGCTTAATGTATACATTACTTTGATGAATCGGTTATAAGTGGAATTGTTAATGGAAAGTGAATTCGTATGTGTTTGCGTATATGTACAAAAAGATGAAATGTGATTGATATGCATGATATTTTCATTCAACTTGGGATATACTGATACTTATGATTAATATGTGATGTAACGGTGTATACATTCATGGTAGAGAAATGTCAATACTTAGATTAAGGGGATTCATGATATTTAGCTATGACTAATTTACTTAATATAATGTTTATAATCTTTGCCATGAATTTAATGATTAAAAGTTTAATTGTATGAACATTATTTTGTATTTGCTTAAGGCTTACTAAGCTAGTAAGCTTACTCCGTTTATGTTTAATGTTCTGTTTATAGATTTTGGTCAAGCTACGGGCTCGAGAAATTGTCAGCAAAGTCAACCACACTATCATCTTTTTGGTACACCTTTATTTTATTTTATTTTTGGATAAAGGCATGTATAGGATGAATAATGTCTAAGTTTGAGTAGAAAACTTTTGTTTATGTATTTATTAAAACCATGTGAAAATGGCTTAATTTCAATGTCATGGTTTTCCAATGTTTCATGTCTTCCATTATAATATGTGTGGTGATTATAAGTGAATTATAAGTATAGTAGCTTGTATGTTCCTTATAAGCATAAGTATTTATATATGAGATGGATTACTAGGAGGTAAGCTTAAAGGTCTAAATTGCGTTTTCGAATATTGGAATGTATAAATGTCGAAGGTTGTTGATTGGTGCATTCGATATAGACCTATATGAGTTTTTCGTTGGATTATAATATAGTTATACATTAGTGAATACTTGTTATGTTTAGGTATGTACTTGGTTTTCTTTAAATAAAGGATTCGGTTAAATCATATAACTTTGTATAAGCATATTATAAATTTATTAAATAATCATTTTGAGTGTCGCGTGAATGGCATTAAGTAATCTTGATGCTGATTGAATGGTTCATATGAGGTAGTTAATTGCATTGTTCAAATGTCGAATGTGTTGCTAAATAGTAAAGGTTTGTGAATGTATGTTAATAGATAGCTTAAATGATCACTATGGTACAATTATGAGCCTGCTTTTTAATTAAATAGTACATGGGTGTAATGGAGTATGTTATATTCAATTGAATTCGGAAATAATAATGATGAGCATGTTACATTGTACGGCCGAATCCATGGGATAAAATTTATCATATGATTAAATTATGGTATGTGAGATATTGCATTTGATTAAGTTCATGGTGCATACAGTTAAGATGTGTGTGTAAACTATGCTTGACTATTTGATGAAGTCAATTTCTATAATTTGATAAAGGATCTTTAGTAATGTGATGTGAAGTGATTTAAGTGATATGCTCATGTATTTAGCTATATTAGAATTAACGTTAATATGTTTCAATGTTATATGATATAGTAATGATCACATTGCCTATGCTTGAATTCAATTGAATGTTTATTTGGAATTGAGTTTAATTCGGTAATACCTTTTAACCCTAATCCAGCGATGGACATGGGTTAGGGATGTTACAGCTTTCCATTAAAGGATAGCTTTGATCTTTTTCATGTGCACATGAATTCCTTCTGTCGAAGTAACATGTCTTAAAACCACCATCTCGAATAAACATAACTCATATTTATTGAGTTTCTCGTATAATTGTTTCTCTCGTAAAACTTGCAGCATAATCCTGAGATGGTTATCGTGCTCAGCTCCCAATCTTAAATATATCAGGATATCATCGATGAATACTACTACGAATTGATCCAAATAATGTTGAAATATGTGGTTCATGAGATTCATGAATGCGCAGGAGTATTTGTTTGTTTGAAGGGCATCACCAGAAATTTGTAGTGACCATATCATGTACAAAATGTTGTTTTTGGTATGTCATTATCTTTTACCTTCAATTTGTAATACCCCAATCTCAAATCAATCTTAGGAAAGATGGAATCTTCCTTCATTTGGTCAAATAAATCATTGATGTGAGGTAAATGGTGTCGATTTTCAATCGTCAGCTTATTTAAAACAATCATAACACTAATCTAAAAAGCAGGAAATAAACAAAAATAACAAATACTAAAATAACCTTGAATAATATGGCTTTTTTAATTATGGAAAGAAAATTCTGTAATTTCTTGACCAAGTTAGTGACCTAGTTAAGGGTGACACCAACTCAATTAAAAAGGCTTAATAGATAGTATAAATATATACAACAGCTGTAGGTAACAAAATATGCATTAAGGGTGAGAAAAATTCAATTCAACTCAAAAAACTTGAAAAAAGTTTGAATTTTGAATTATTCGAATTGAATTAATTGAGCTAATCGAATCAACTCGAATTTTTTTGAATTTTGAAAATACAATTGAATTTTCGAATTCAAATAATTCGAATAAACCAAAAACCAAACCTTTTTACTTCCCTTCCCCCAACCTCCCTCAAACCCTTTACTTCTCCCTCCCAAAAAAAAAATTACTTTTCCCAAACCCTCAAAAGTTTTTCTTTTTATTTTCCTCCCAAAACTTTTACTTCCCCCTAAAAAATTTTACTTCCCCTCGAACCCTTAAATTTTTCTCCTTTTATTTTCCCCCAAAACTTTTGTTTTTCCTTTTGCTTTTCCCCAAAACTTTTACTTCATTCCAAACCCTAAAAACTTTTTTCTAATTTATGTCTATCACTTATTTTATTGAATTAAATTTCATATTTTGTACTATTTATATTATTAAATTTTTAATCATGTTGAATCTTTATTAATTTCTATTAAAATTAAATTATTGATGATGCCATAAAATATTTGTGTTAAAATTTTTGTTGGTATCAATTTCACATTTTATCTTTAAAATAAATTTTATTAAAAATCACATCTTTTACATTTAATATATTTTTAATTTCAAAATACATGGTGACAAGAATCAAAAGATAATTGAAGCAACTAAGCAAGTAAAAAAATAACACATATATAAAAGATTAATAAATAAATTATGAGGAGATGAAAGTTAACAACAAACTTGATTACGGTGGGTGGCAATGGCTATAAGGACCCAAATTCATTTTTTTTAATTTAACTCGAACAAATTTATTCGAATCGAATTCCATCTCATTCAGGAAACTTTCAAATAGAGTTAGGATGCTAAAATAGGATTAGTCAACTCAAATTTTTTTCATTCGATTCAATTCAATTCGATTCGATTCAATCGAACGCTCACCCCTAGTGTGCATAATAAAATTAAATTGTATAAAAATATCAAATTAAAGCTTTAGTTGAGTAGTAAATTAATTTTTTAATCGAAAGTGGTACTGTAACATCCAAAAAAAAAAATTTGACTATCAATATGTTGCTTGTCTTTGGTGTTAGCTTGGGTATAATTTTATTGTGCGCTTAATATAGTCTTGAAAAAAAGCTCGGGTTTACTTGGAATTAGAATAAATTTTACTAAAGAGTACTTTAGTGTAGAGAAATCAGGTGACCTTGAAGTTAAGTTAATTAAGTTATAAAAGATGGCATCGATGAGTAATTGGCAAAGAGGTGATGGCGCCATAAGTTGGACTTGAGGGAGAGGTTGAATCTCTAGCATGCAAATTGAGTGTTTTATTTTTTTTATCTATATGGCATGTGTCGGTCATGGATAAGGATTAGGATGAGTTGGATCTTTGAATTTTTATGGCAAGAAGATCATGGGATAAGGCAAGTGTTAACTTAGGGAAGGGAATAATTTGATTAAGGCATGAAGGGGGAACACAAGGCACTTATCAAGGAGGATGTTTTGGAAAGTTGGTGTAGCCAACTTTGACTTGACCTTGGTCGGTTTTTGGGGATAAGGGGGTGGCCGAAATTTTGAGGTAGGCTTGGTAAGGTTGTGTAGTTAGTGATACTCCCTTTTGGTCATCCATATTATTCCTAAAAACACTTATTCTCCTTCCATTTGTTTTCTCTCATAGTCGAATCTGTCTTGTGCTAAAGGTAAATGTTGTTTTGATTTTGGTCATTTCATTGAGGCCAAATTGATTTTTGTCTTTCATTTTTCCCAAGAGTTTCTCATTGTGCCGAAACCATATCATTTTGAAAGGTCAAATTCTTCTTTCTTCTTGGTCGATTATGCATCAAAACCAAGACAAATTCTTTGTTCATCTTCTATCCTTGGAAAACGACTCATAAATACTCTCTTATTCCTTCTTCTCTATTCTCTCTTCTTGTAACCATCTCTCGAATTATCTTTATTCTTTCTCAAAATCTTTTACCATGGCCGAATGTCAGTGACTATCTACCTAAACCGAAAGTTTCTTTGCTTTTCACATATTCTTTCTTCTCAATTCTGTTTTATTCAAACTTTGAATATTCGGAAAGAACCCTCTTAGATAGTTTTAATTTTGTTCTTATTTGCTTAATTGCCGAATCCTTAAGTTCGTTTTAGAAAGCCTTTTGACCGAAATCTTCATCCATTTCTCTTAAATAAATTCTCTTCATTTTATAGTGAAATAGAGAAAGGTCGAAACTCAAGTGTTCGTAAGCATCGTGAATCATTGGAATCAATTTAAGGTGTTAAGGTAAGGGATTATTAAGGACTCTCATATTACTCGACATATTGATATAGATGGATTATTAATCGATTTTGTTTTAGGGGACGTAATCGCTCAATTGTCATATTGTGGAACGAGGATATTTGTGGTAAGCCAATCTCACTCTTAAAATCGTTAGTCATAATTTTGATAATTTATTAGTCGGACTAATGATCTTTTGTCAATAGAGACAATCAAGATAGGGACGAAAAGGGCGGTATATAGTGTTCGGAAGATGGGTGGTTCCGCTATTCCCCCTAAGTTTAAGCGAAGGACTGTTTCGAGAATCTGAGATTTTCCACCGGGTTGTGGACGCTCATCCGAGAAGAACCGGTTGTTTGAAGTAGTTCGTACTCCCGAACCTTTGTTTTTTCGTGGATTTTCATCGGGTAACGAACCAATAATAAGGGAGAAATCGCAAATAGGAGTGGTTCAAAATTCTGAGGGTAAAAGTCTAGATCGTTATTTCTAAGATACGATTTGTAAATAGATAATAGTGTTCTAATTTGTCGTGTTGTGTTTAGGTATTGACGAGCGGGAAAGTCTAGTTTTCACAGTAACCATGTGTGTAACTTCACACTTATCTCGGGTTAGATACTATACTGTAAGTATTAGGAAAAATCGTAAAGATGACAAAATCAGAAAATGCATAATAATTAATACTTTTGTGTAGATACATGAAAAATGTTAAAGTTGTGAAATTTACGAAAATGCCCTCAATGAGTTAATTGGTAAATAGTAAATTGTATGCCTCATGTGTAATTGGCCTAAAATCTGCTAGATTGTTAATTGGGCTGAAAAATCTGCTAGATCATTAATTGTGCCGAAAAATCTACTAGATTGTTAAATGGGCCAAAAATCTGCTAGATTGTTAATTGGACCGAAAATCTGCTAGATCATTAATTGGGCCAAGAAATCTACTAGATCGTTAAATGGGCCGAAAATCTGCTAGATTGTTAAATGGGCCAAAAATCTGCTAGATTGATATATGGGCCAAAGTTTGCTAGATTGCTAAATGGCTATATGTTATTTTGTCTTATGGGCTAAAATAAAAACTTGAAATATAGACTCACATGTATTATGGGCTTTTTATTAAATTATCATATGGATATAGACTGTTATGCATACATGATTGCATGGGTTGGGATAAATGATGAAAAGAAGAAAGGCCTGTTGCCAAAATCTAGTTCGGTGGCTCTGCCACAAATATTTTAATGGCTTATGCCTCTAGTTAAGTGACTTTGTCACAATCTAGTGTGGTGGTGCACCACAACATTATTTAAAAATGGCTTTATGCCTACGATTGGTGTGTTGGCGGGGTGGGTTGACTTGATCCCCATAGGTGTGATGGTTGGTACGGGTGGTGTGTAGCGAATGGACATTAGATTTGGTTGGGAAATTTCATTTTACATGCATTTCATTTATTATATTATTAAATCCATTTATGGGCTCAAGCCTAAAATTAATGACTTGATGATCTGGCCCAGTGGATATGGTAAGTGAGTTATACACTGAGTTCTGAGTAACTCACTCCGTTTAAATTTTTTTTCATTTTAGGTAATGGAAATTGACGAAGGCTTGGGCTGAGGATGACTTCGTGGAGGCCATACTTCGAACATGGGTTTTATAAACAATGAACTTTTAATTAAGTGAATTCTTTTAATTACTATTTTGGGTATGATATAATAAGGCCTTCATTAATATTTCATGGATTTTATGTGTGGATGGATTTAAATTTTGTTTTAGATATTTAATATGGGCTTATGTTAATCCTATAATGTTTCCTTAAAATACTTTGGTTTTTTAAAACATATGAGATTCTTTAACTATTCTTGTTTTCAAATTCTTTGAACTCTTTAAAAACTACTTTAAGGTTTTTGACAATTAAATACTAAATGATAAGATTTCAACAAATGTTTCTTAAATTCGTCGATTTTAAATCATTTTTCTTAGTTTTACTAAACTTCACTTTCAAGAGGTTTTGTAGAACGGTTTCACCTAATTCATTAGAAAAATTAAAAGGATGTTCGATCTCTGTGACAAACCAAATCTCGCCTTAACGCATAATCCTGGTTTGGGGTGTTACATTTAATGGTATCGAGCTGGTTTCAAAACTCGGTTGTGGTTGGGTTCAATAAATAACTTTCGTCTAAAATTATTTTTTTGTTTTAAAGTTAGTATGGCACCACAAGCATCCGAGCACCAAGTCAAGTAAGTATTCATTAATGAATGATTATTATGATGATATGATCATAGGAACACTCTAGAACTTCTAGTTTTAGATGTTGAAAACCGTAGCGATCGAGACTATAAGATGTGTTTGCGAAAAACAACTTTATCTCTTGAATCTCATAAAATATCATTAATAAACACTGAAATAGTTTTCTAATTCATAAAATTTGTAATCAGATTAAAACGAGTTAGTCAGTATGAGCGCCAGAGGACGCGGACGTGGTAGATGTGGCCGTGGTAGAGGCCGAGGTGCTAGAGCTGTGTCCAAGGAATCGGGGCATATTCGAAAATGGATGCACCGGCATCACCAGCGTCGAAAAATAATTCATAAGAGAATAGGAGAGAAGATAATGCTTTGACATGAGCAATGTTGAGAGTCCTTGAAAGGGTCACTGGATCTAGAGCTGGGCCAGCAACTCGTGGGTCGATATCAGAGCGATTGAAATTAAGTGGTGCTGAGGTTTTCAGAGGTGTCTCAGGTGTAGCTCCAAATGTTGATGAATATTGGCTCGAGGTGGTGGAGCATATTATGGAAGACCTAGAGTGCAATCGTAGAAGCGTAAACTAAGGGAGCGGTGTCTTTGTTAAGGGACGAGGCATACCAATGGTGGCTTATCGTCCGAGAAGGCAATCAAGTCAGATTTGTTACTTGGGAATTCTTCAAAGCTGCCTTTCAAGGGAAATATGTAGGAACAATTTATGTGGATGCTCGGAGGAAGGAATTCCTGAATCTGATTCAAGGAAATAAGACGATGGCGTGATGAGGTTGAGTTTTACACTTGAGTCGCTATGCTCGAACAATAGTGCTAACGGATCATGAGTACTGTACGCTTCGAGGATGGGCTGAATGATGAGTTGAGGGTTTTGATAGCTCCACAACAAGTTAGAACTTTTGCCACGCTTGTGGAGAAAGCCAAGATAGCCAAAGAGGCTTAGCGCCGTAACGCCGTAACAAGGAAAGAGTCAGAGGCAAGAGAGATATAAAGTATTCGGGTTCTTCAAAAAGGTTTCAAAAGAGGCCTCAGAATGATGAGCCAGCTCAAGGTAGAGTAGCTGTGGCTATTAATCAGAGTCGAGACTATGCTGAATGTGGGAAACGACATTCAGGAGAGTCTGGAGGAAAACGGGTGCTTGTTATAAATGTGGTTCAATGGATCATCAATATAAAAATTTCCCTCGATGGATGGATACGACTCAAGAAGCTTGTAATCCTGATGTACAGCCGGCCAGAGGTACTCAGCAGCCACCTAGAGGCCGTGGACCAGGTCGTGGTGGTAATGAGGCTGGACGTGGTCAAGGTGCGCCGGGTCGAGGCAATGGTTCTAGAGGTAACGAGGATGCAAGACAGCCGAGATTGGTCTATGCGGTTAGATGTCATGAGGATGGCAATGCACCTGATGTGATAACTGGTACGTTCTTCATCTATGATGTACCTGTTACTGCTTTGATAAATATTGGTTCTACCCACTCGTATGTTACTAGTGCCATATCTGGAATCTTGAATCTAGAATCTAAAATTTCTGATAGTGAGATGACGGTAATTAGTCATTTAGGACAGTCGGTATGAAACACCCCACACCCGGCCCATGAGCCTGAACCGAATCTGGTATGTTCCTAAGTAAACCGATTTCAAAGATTTTCGTTATTTAGAGAGAATTTGTAAAATTTTAGAAAACTATTATTTTGAGTTGGGCTTAGATTGGAAACCCATTTAATTAATCTTGTAAATCCAATTTTTATTAAGGTGACAAAATAATCTTTAAGGTTTATTAAAAAATATATATCTCTTAAACTTTAGTCTTAAATAGTTACATAACGTAATAGTTAAGAGTAAAGCAAAATAAGAAAATCCATGGGCCTTATGGCCTTATTACATCAAGTAAAACCCAAAAATAAAATTAAAGGTACTAAAAAGAAATAAAGTCCAAATTAAATAAAATCTTCAAATGGAACATGGCCACCTCAAGGTCTACCGTCCCGGTCAAAATCCTTGTTCATCACCGAAAATAGTTCCCACAATGGGTGAGTCAACAGACTCAATGTGCACACAAGACTAACATTCAACAAATCAGGCATACATGTTCATATCAAATTCATATTCATATAAAAATAAATGATGATGCAACCCAAACCCAAGCCTATTTGTCCATCCGCTACACACCACCTGTACCTGCCAGTCACACCGTGGGGACTACTAAGTCAACCCTCCATCCGCTACACACCATCGAAGGCGTCATTGCAATCGACGTGCTCATCGCCCATATAATTTGTGTCATTAGACACCATATTCAAATAATGTAACCGAAGTTACCAAATTGAGATAATGTAACCGGAGTTACCATATTCAAATTTTTGTGACCGTAGTCACCATATTCCGTTGGTGAGACCAAAGTCAACACCTTCTTCCCCTTTCACATAAATCCCGAATGCCCCATAAATTTTATATCATGCATAACATACTTAATTCTCATTCATGTTACTATTCATATGTTCAAAATATATCACATTCGTAATCCTATCAGAAGTAGGAAACGTACCTGGGTACTCTTACCACATCTGTGGTACATAGCCACATTCACATTCTTATGCATATTCATATATTAAAATAATTGCCATATGATATATCGAAAGTTAGTGTGCGTACACACCTGATTTGCTTAATAGATTCCTTGAAATCCCGAAGAACGATCTACCGATCTAGATCTTTAACTCCTATATTCGGCCAACCATTAAAACATATTAACAAACCTATTTGGCTTAAAAACCAAATCCTAGTAGGATTTGTATTACTTACCTTGTTCTTTGAATTGAAAGTTTGTAAATCAAATGCCGAAAATTGATAGTACTCCTTCCTTAAATCGGCTAGCCACTAAATCAGGTAATTATGTCAATTTCTAACTTTTGAGTAAATGGAAAATAATACCAATATAACCCTAGGCCGATTGGATCTATGTACTTACCTTATAGTTTCCAAATCCCGAAAGTTTCCCTTGTCTTGAATATCTGTCGAAATCCCTATAACTTCATATCAGATTTATTTTAATATTGAGACATAATCAAAACCTTGACCGAATATTTATATTCCTTACCTTAGATCCTTGATCCTTATATTCGGTAATTGTAGAAACCTGAGAGACCCCTTGCAGATTCGGCCAAAATTGCTAATAGGATTAGTACCCTGATTTCGATAAAAAGAGAAAGAATACAAATCGATTGACCATAGATCTTACCCCTTTTGATGCTGTAGTCGATTGCTTCCTTGCCTAGAGTCACAGAGATTTGGCTATGGAGATTTAACAGGGATCAAAGAGTGTTTTGGCTCGACAATAGCAAAGGAGAGGAGAAGAAAAGATGGAGTTTTGCTTAGGAAAAATTTCTGCAGAGAGAAATAGGGCTAGGAATTTTCGCACACTTAGGAAAAAGATGAGAGAATAGCCTAACTCTCCCTCTTCATTGAAATTACTAGGCCAAGAGTCCTTGACTTGGCCACACTCTTCCTTGTGATAATATTATCTCTTTTATTAAAAAATAAAAGTGTTTAATCCATCATTTATCTCTTCAATTATCTTATTAAAAGAAAATCCTTTATTTATCACTTATTATTCACATATTAATGGAATTAAAACACCTCTATTTCTAGAAGCTTGTGCCGTCCACCCTCTTGCTTATGGAAGCAAAATAAAACCTTCATTATTTGCTTTCCAAGTGACTCGAACCCAAGCCCATTTCTCCTGCATGTGGCGCCATTTCCATAAGCCCTAAGTGACATCTTCAGGCCACTTTTCCAAGCCTGTTTGTGTGTCAAAATTCTCCAACTTTTTCTTTTAAGGCCCTCTTGCCCTTATTTCCTATTTTGAACTTTAAAATTTGACATTTCTCGATCATTTCTAAGTTTCCTAAAATTTTCGATCGACTCTGTAACTTGCCATTTTTCTTACATGTTCAAGTTTCCAAAATGTTCAGGTTTCCATTTTTGGTTCATTTCCAAAATGTTCAGTTTCAAAATGTTCAAGTTTCCAAAATGTTCAAGTTTCCAAAATGTTCAGTTTCCATTTTCATGCATTTCGTGTTTCCAAAATATCAAAATTTATTCTTAGTGCTTAAACTTGTCATTTCATACAATTAAACTGAAAATGCATAGGCCCTTTTCAGGATGTTACACGGTAATTGTAAATAAATTGTTTAGAGACATACCCTTAGAAATCCAAAGAGAAATATTTTTGGCAAATTTGATGGAATTGCATTTTGGCGAGTTCAATCTCATTCTGGGCATGGATTGGTTGGTTAAGCATCGGGCGCATTTGGATTGTGCTAAAAAGCGGATGTCAATAAGGACTTCGGATGATAAGGAAGTAGTAATGATAAGTAACGAAGGAATTACTTGGCAAATGTGGTATCTACGTTAAAGGCAGAAAAGTTGGTACGGAAAGGGTATGGAGCATTCCTAGCTTTTATTTGTGCTTTGGATGCCAAAGAATTATCAGTGGAAGATGTGAGAACGGTGAAGGAATTTTCAGATGTATTTCCCGAAGAACTTCCTGGTATACCTCCAGATCGGGAAGTAGAATTTGGTATTGAGCTTTTGCCCGAAACGGCTTCAGTGTCCATTGCTCCTTATAGAATGGCACCGAAGGAGTTGGCGGAGCTTAAAGCTCAAATTCAAGAATTGTTGGATCGGGGATTTATTTGACCAAGTGTGTCTCCGTGGGGAGCACCGGTTTTGTTCGTTAAGAAAAAGGATGGGTCGATGCGTATGTGCATTGACTACAGGCAATTGAATAAATTAACGATCAAGAATAGGTATCATTTGTCGAGAATTGATGACCTATTTGATCAATTGAAAGGAGCTTCGATTTTCTCCAAAATTGATTTGAGATCGAGTTATAACCAACTCAAAGTGAAAGAAGCAGATATTCATAAGACGGCATTCCAAACTCGTTATGGACATTATGAGTTTTTGGTGATGCCATTTGGGTTGACCAATGCACCAGCTGCATTTATGGACATGATGAACCGGGTCTTTCAACCATATTTAGATCGGTTTGTGGTGGTGTTCATAGATGACATTTTGGTATATTCGAGGAATGATGAACATTTGTGTATAGTATTGCAGTTACTTCGAGATAAGCAACTTTATGCCAAATTTAGTAAATGTAAATTTTGGTTAAGGGAAGTGACTTTCTTGGGTCATGTAGTGTCAGCTGAAGGAATAAGGGTGGATCCTCGGAAGGTTGAGGCTGTACTAGATTGGAAACCACCGAAGTTAGTAGTTGAGATTCGGAGTTTCTTGGGTTTAGCCGGTTATTATAGACACTTTGTTGAAGGGTTTTCACGATTGTCGCACCCTAACTAAGTGTTGCAAAAGGAGTACTGCATTTAATGGGTGATAAAAAAGAAGAGAGTTTTAGAAATTGAAGAAGATTTTGACGGAAGTACTAGTACTGATTCAACCTGAGGCTGGAAAATAATTTACCATTTACTGTGACGAGTCACACACGGGTTTAGGATGTGTTCTGATGTAAAATGGAAAAGTGGTGGCTTATGCTTATCATCAGTTGAGACTGCACGAAGTAAACTACCCTACTCATGACTTGGAGTTAGTTGTGGTAGTGTTTGCTTTAAATATTTGGAGGCATTATCTCTACGGTGAGAAGTCTATCATCTTTACGGATCATAAGAGTCTTAAGTATCTTCTTACTCAAAAGGAGTTAAACTTGAGACAAAGAAGATGGGTGGAGCCTTTAAAGGATTATGATTTCTCAATCGAGTATCATCTTGAAAAGGCTAACGTGATAGCAGACGCGTTAAGTCGTAAGGTGGTATCTGATCTGAGAGCAATGTTTGCTCATCTGAGTTTGTATGAGGATGGTAGTCTGTTAGCGAAACTTCGGGTGAAGCCTCTGTGGTTAGATCAAATCAAGGAAAAGTAGATATCAAATAAAAAGTTGGGACCCTTAATTTAGCAAGTTGAAACTAGTGAAATAGGGGATTTTGGTATAAACATGGATGGAGTGCTGTGTTTTTGTGGGAGAGTTTGTATGCCCAAGGACTCAGATTTGAGACAAATGATTCTACGGGAGGCGCATAGTAGCCCTTATGCTATGCATCCGGAGGAAATAAGATGTATCGAGATCTCCGTGAATGATATTGGTGGCGTGGTTGAAGCGTGAGATTTACGAGTTTGTAGGAAAATGTTTGACTTGTCAACAAGTGAAGCGGAGCATCAATTGCCGTCAGCTTATTACAACCGTAAAGATTCCTCTTTGGAAATGGGAACAGATAATAATGGATTTTGTTAGTGGGTTACCTTTAACACCTACTAAGAAAAATTTTGTTTGGGTAGTAGTTGATCGATTGATGAAGACTGCTCATTTTCTTCCAGTTCGTACAGATTACTCATTACAAAAGTTGGCTAAGCTGTATGTATCTGAAATCGTAAGGTTACATGGGGTACCAGTGTCTATTATATCAGACAGGGATCCTAGGTTTACATTACGATTTTGGAAAGCTTTGCATGAAGCTTTGGGAACAAAGTTAAACTTCAGTACGGCTTTTCATCCTCAGTCAGATGGTCAGTCGGAAAGAGTAATTTAGATATTCGAAGACATGTTAAGGGGTTGTGTAATTTACTTCAGAGGTAGTTGGGAGGATTTTCTACCATTGGCAGAGTTTGTGTATAACAACAGCTATTAGTCTAGCATTTAGATGGCACCCTACGAGGCATTGTATAGTCGTAGGTGTCGTACTCCTACTTGTTGGACTAAATTGGGCGAACGGCAGATGTTGGGTCCTAAATTGATATCTAAAACGGAAGAAAAAGTAAAAATTATTTGAGCACGGTTAAAAGAAGCTTCAGATAGATAAAAGTCGTATGCAGATCTGAAGCGTAAGGATATCGAGTTTACGGTGGGGGATCAGGTCTTTCCAAAGGTCTCACCTTGGAAAAAGATTTTCAGATTTGGAAGGAAGGGCAAGTTGAGCCCTAGGTTCATTGGACCATATCGTGTGATGAAGCGTGTTGGTCCAGTGGCCTATCGATTGAATTACCTCCAGAGTTAAGTCAAATTCATAATGTTTTTCATGTTTCCATGCTGAGGCGCTATAGATCGGATCAGTCTCACATAGTACCGGTGGAAGAAGTGGAGTTGAGATCAGACTTATCTTTTAAGGAGGAACCAGTGGAAATCTTAGATCGAGATGTTAAGATGCTAAGAAAGAAGACCATACCATTGGTCAAGGTTTTATGGCGTAATCACATAGTGGAGGAAGCTACATGGGAGCCTGAGGATGCAATTCGGCAACAATATCCTCACCTCTTTTAATCAGATAAATTTCGAAGATGAAATTTTCTTTAAGGGGGTAGAATTGTAACATCCGAAAAAAAATTTGCGTATCAATATGTTGCTTGTCTTTGGTGTTAGCTCGGGTATAATTTTATTGTGTACTTAATATAGTCTTGAAAAAAAGCTCGGGTTTACTTGGAATTAGAATAAATTTTACTAAAAAGTACTTTAGTGTAGAGAAATCAGGTGACCTTGAAGTTAAGTTAATTAAGTGATAAAAGATGGCATCAGATGAGTAATTGGCAAAGAGGTGATGGTGCCATAAGTTGGACTTGAGGGAAGAGGTTCGAATCTCCTAGCATGCAAATTGAGTGTTTTTATTTTTATTTTTATCTATATGGCATGTTTCGGTCATGGATAAGGATTAGGATGAGTTGGATCTTTGAATTTTTATGGCAAGAAGACCATGGGATAAAGGCAAGTGTTAACTTAGGGAAAGGAATCATTTGATTAAGGCATGAAGGGGGAACACAATGCACTTATCAAGGAGGATGTTTTGGAAAGTTGGTGTAGCCAACTTTGACTTGAACTTCGGTCGGTTTTGGGGATAGGGGTGGCCAAAATTTTGAGGTAGGCTTGGTAAGGTTGTGTAGTTAATGATACTCCCTTTTGGTCATCCATATTTTTCCCAAAAACACTTATTCTCCTTCCATTTATTTTCTCTCATAGCCGAATGTGTCTTGTACTAAAGGTAAATTTTGTTTTGATTTTGGTCATTTCATTGAGGCCAAATTGATTTTTGTCTTTCATTTTTCCCAAGAGTTTCTCATTGTCGAAACCATATCATTTTGAAAGGTCAAATTCTTCTTTCTTCTTGGCCAATTATGCATCAAAACCAAGACAAATTCTTTGTTCATCTTCTATCCTTGGAAATCAACTCATAAACACTCTCTTATTCCTTCTTCTCTATTCTCTCTTCTTGTAACCATCTCTCGAATCATCTTTATTCTTTCTCAAAATCTTTTACCATGGCCGAATGTCAGTGACTATCTACCTAAACCGAAAGTTTCTTTGCTTTTCACATATTCTTTCTTCTCAATTCTGTTTTATTCAAACTTTGAAAATTTGGAAAGAACCCTCTTAGATAGTTTTAATTTTGTTCTTATTTGCTTAATTACCGAATCCTTAAGTTTGTTTTAGAAAGCCTTTTGACCAAAATCTTCATCCATTTCTCTTAAATAAATTCTCTTCATTTTATAATGAAATAGAGAAAGGCCGAAACTCAAGTGTTCGTAAGCGTCGTGAATCGTTGGAATCGATTTAAGGTGTTAAGGTAAGGGATTATTAAGGACTCTCATAGTACTCGACATATTGATATAGATGGATTATTAATCGATTTCGTTTTAAGGGACGTTATCGCCTGATTGTCATATTGTGGAACGAGGATATTTGTGGTAAGCCAATCTTACTCTTAAAACCGTTAGTCATAATTTCGATAATTTATTAGTCGGACTAATGATATTTTGTCAATAGAGACAATCAAGATAGGGACGAAAAGGGCGGTATATAATGTTCAGAAGAGGGGGGGTTCCGCTATTCCCCCTAAGTTTAAGCGAAGGACTATTTTGGGAATTCGAGATTTTCCACCGGGTTGTGGACGCTCATCTGAGGAGAACCAGTTGTTTGAAGTCATTCGCACTCCCGAACCTTTGTTTGTTCATGGATTTTCATCGGGTAATGAACCAACAATAGGGGAGAAACCGCAAATAGAAGTGGTTCAAAATTCTGAGGGTAAAAGTCTAGATCGTTATTTCTAAGATATGATTTGTAAATAGATAATAGTGTTCTAATTTATCGTGTTGCATTTAGGTATTGACGAGCGGGAAAGTCTAGTTCTCACAGTAACCAGGTGTGTAACTTCACACTTATCTCGGGTTAGATACTATACCGTAAGTATTGGGAAAAATCGTAAAGATGACAAAATCGAAAAATGCATAATAATTAATACTTTTGTGTAAATACATGAAAACTGTTAAAGTTGTGAAATTTACGAAAACGCCCTCAATGAGTTAATTGGTAAATAGTAAATTTTATGCCTCATGTGTAATGGGCCAAAAATCTGCTAGATTGTTAATTGGGTCGAAAAATCTGCTAGATCGTTAATTGGGCTGAAAAATCTACTTGATCGTTAAATGCCGAAAATCTGCTAGATTATTAATTGGGCCGAAAATCTACTGGATCGTTAATTGGGCCGAAAAATCTACTAGATCGTTAAATGGGCCAAAATCTTCTAGATCGTTAGATGGGCCAAAAATCTGCTAGATCGATATATGGGCCAAAGTTTGCTAGATTGCTAAATGGCTATATGTTATTTTGTCTTATGGGCCAAAATAAAAACTTGAAATATAGACTCACATGTATTATGGGCTTTTTATTAAATTATCATATGGATATAGACTGTTATGCATACATGATTGCATGGGTTGGGATAAGTGATGAAGAGAAGCAAGGCCTACTGCCAAAATCTAGTTCGGTGGCTCTACCATAAATATTTTAATGGCTTATGCCATTAGTTGATGACTTTGTCACAATCTAGTTTGGTGGTGCACCACAACATTATTTAAAAATGGCTTTATGCCTACGATTGGTGTGTTGGCGGGGTGGGTTGACTTGATCCCCACAGGTGTGATGGTTGGTACGGGTGGTGTGTAGCGGATGGAAATTAGGTTTGGTTGGGAAATTTCATTTTACATGCATTTCATTCATTATATTGTTAAATCCATTTATGGGCTCAAGCCCAAAATTAATGACTTGATGATCTGGCCCAGCGGATATGGTAAGTGAGTTATACACTGAGAGTGGATATGGTAAGTGAGTTATACACTGAGTTCTGAGTAACTCACTCCGTTTAATTTTTTTTCATCTCAGGTAATAGCAATTGACTGAGGCTTGGGCCGAGGATGACTTCGTGGAGGCCATACTTCAAACATGGGTTTTATAAACTATGAACTTTTAATCAAGTGAATTCTTTTAATTACTATTTTAGGTATGATGTAATAAGGCCTTTATTAATATTTCATGGATTTTTATGTGTGGATAGATTTAAATTTTGTTTTAGATATTTAATATGGGCTTATGTTAATCCTATAATGTTTCCTTAAAATACTTTGGTTTTTTTAAAACATATGAGATTCTTTAACTATTCTTGTTTTCAAATTCTTTGAACTCTTTTAAAACTACTTTAAGGTTTTTGACAATTAAATACTAAATGATAAGATTTCAACTAATGTTTCTTAAATTCATCGATTTTAAATCATTTTTATTAGTTTTACTAAACTTCACTTTCAAGAGGTTTTGTAGAACGGCTTCACCTAATTCATTAGAAAAATTAAAAGGATGTTCGATCTGTGTGACAAACCAAATCTTGTCTTAACGCATAGACCTGGTTTGGGGTGTTACAAGTACTTTTTGTAATAGCGCTTTTTAGTGGTGTAAGAAACAGTGGTGTCGAGATCACAATTCGACGAGGTAGTAAATATTTTTAATGTTTATAAGGTTATTTTAAGGTCGTATTAAATTTTTGTTAAGAAATTTGAGTGTTTAAATAGTTAATTAAGTAAAAAGGGCTAAATTATAAAACATGTAAAACTTGGTTTCTATTTTTTAAAGTGGTTAGATGACTATGGAAAGGAAACCAATGGACTTAGGGGGTAACTATATCATATTACATGTTAGTGGATGTTTATGGATAGGTTTTAGTGAAATTTCAATAGATTTTAAAGGTTAATTTTGTAAATTAAAAATAAAATCAAATGTTAAACAAAACAAAAGGTAAAAATTTTATCATCTTCCTCATTTTGCCATTTCAAAACTGAGACATCATTGAAAAAGAAGAGGAAGCTTCAACCAACCTATATTTCCATGCATGGTATGTTTTTTAGCCCCATTTTTAATGATTTTTATGTTATTGAACTCATTTTAGCTTAATTTACCTAACCCAGGGGTCAATTCTAAAGTTGTTAAAAGCCTAGGGACTTGCCATGATTGAGTTTGAATGTATTTTGAATTTAATTGATAGATTATTGTGTTTGATTGTTAAATAGACATGATTTGTTAAGTGATTTTTAGTGATTTTAAGGTTTGGGGATTAATGTGTTAAGAGAGAAAAATCTTTTGGTATTAATGTGAAATGGTGGAAATTATGGGTTGTTAAGAAACACTAGGAAATTCGGCTAATAGGGTGTTTCTTTAAAAATGGTGAAATTGCAAGTTATAAACTTAGGGACTAAATTATACAAAGGTTAAAATATTAAGGGTAATTTTGTAATTTCTGATTAATTTGGATTTCAGGTTTGATTTGAATATTTGAAGTTATTTGAAATACTTAATTGAATGAAAATATTATTTAGATCAAGATACACAATAGGCAAACTTAAATCGGGGAAAAGCTAAAGCTTTGGACTAGTATTCGACTCTGTTTTTGCAACCATAGTTATCGATGTAAGCTCGTATTATATATATTGTCATATTAAATTCCTTGCTATAGGTTCTACCTTATTAGTTAAGGTGTTTGTGATTACTTTTTTTTATTGATGGAAATTGAGTTGTATTGGAGACATTGTATCGGGTTTGAACCTAACAGGCTTCATACCGGTGTATGTAATCAGGCCTTGAGCCTAGCAAGCTTCATGCTGGTGTAGTGAATCAGGTAACTTTAACACGTTCTAGAAATATGATTACAAGTAACCGTTCTGATTCTATTAAGTTCAATGACGTGTCTCTAACTAACTATGATCACAATAAAGGCAAGCGCACCTATCGTTTAATAGTATAGTTATGGTAAGACCGAAAATATCGTATCCACAAGGACCAAGAGTACTAGTAATTACTATCTTCTTATTATCTAGCCTAAAAATTGGAGTGATTTCTTTTAAACTAAAATTAATTAAAAGCACGATAGAGAATGAATTGGGAAAATACTCTTAGACAACTATATGAGAGAGGCAATACCTAAGGAAGAATTCACCTAGACTTCACTTATTACTTCTGATTCATACGATTTATTCACTTGACTTAATCCGTAGAAATCTCTAATTTATATTAATATTTCTTTCGAGACTAAGAACAACTGACTCTAGGTTGATTAATTAAAATCTCTTTCTAATTAAAATGCCTATTGTCGCATTAACTTGATCTATGGATTCTCTTTTTATATTTGACTCTAATCCAGCAAATTTACGTCGTCCTATATCTAGGATTGCATTCAACTCTGCTTAATTATGTTGATCTACTCTTAAACAGGGACTTTTACTCCTCTGAATAAGGACATTAGACTTGAATCAATAACCTGAACTATCAAAACAAGAATAATAACTCACAATTAAGAATAAGAACAAGTATTTATCTTATAAATCAAATAGTAATAAAATTCATCTAGGTATCATCCCCTTAGGTATTTAAGGGATTTAGTTCATACTGATAGAGGAAAACATCTTAAAATAAGGAAAACTAAAAACATAAGAAAACCCAAAAATTTGAAGAGAAATTGATAGGAGATCTTCAGTCTTGATAGAGATCCTTCTTCCAAGCTGCTCCCAATGGCTGTCTTCGAGTATTTTCTGCTTTCTACTCTGTGTTTTTTCTTAGGTCGCCCCTAAGGTGTTTATATAGGCTTTGGAACACCTTTCTTGGCCCACAAGTGGTCTTTTTTGAATAGAATTAGACTTGGGTTTGTCAGAGACACGCCCGTGTTACACGCCCGTGTACAATGGCTTAGGCCGTGCTCAATTCTGCTCGTCACACACGACCGTGTGATCTGCCGGTGTGCTATAGTCCATGCAATGTTCGATTCTGCTCGTAACACACAGTCGTGTGGTCTGCCCATGGGCAAAAGTCTGGGCTGTGTTGATTTCTGAGGTTGGCCCATTTTGTCCCTTTTTGGCCCGTTTCTCTTTCCTTTCGACTCCCTAAGCTCTCCTGGGTGTAAAACATGAGATTAAAGGATTAGGAGCATCGAATTCATCAAATCTAATGAAAATTCATTCAAAAATAAGCTAAGCATGGGGTAAAAATATGTATAAATTATGGCTTCTCAACTATCCCCACACTTAAGCGTTTGCTTGTCCTCAAGAAAAATCCTCAACTTACAATTAAAATTAACTTCCTTAATTCATAATTCTTATCAATAATGTTTCATCATAATTCACAGATAATTCATACATTGATAATTTAACTAAAAGAGTTGTAACAGCTTGATTTTGTGGCTAGTCGGAACAGTGGGTTCGAGACCACTGAACCAAGGTCGAAGAAAATTATTTTAATGTTATTTTATGTGTTGTGGCACAATTATACAGGATCGTGAAAATTTTGGTGTTTTAATTTGAGTGATAGCATGCTTAATTGCGAAAAAGGACTAAATCACGTAAAGTATGAAAGTTCTATTTTATAAGGTAGAGGTACCTAATACCTATAGAAGGTAATTTGGAGGATTTTAAAGTGAAATTAGGCCATTTACCTAGTGATGGCCGGCCATTTGCATAGGGGAGACAAGAGCATTTAATTTTTGGTTAAAATTAGATGAGTTAGGTGAGAAAAGATGAATAAAATAAAGGGAAGAGAAAAACTATCATCTTTTACTATTCATTCATCTCTTTCTACCGAAAATTGAAGAGGAAATAGGGCATTTGGGAGTTCAAACTTTTAGCCAAGCCATCTATTCGCTAGTAAGTGATTTAGGTGGTTAATTGATGATTTTTATGTTTTTGGAGTCCCCAAAGCTTAAGCTAGCTAATGAGGGGACTAATTTGAGATATGGTTGAAAGTCTAGAGACTTGCCATGAGAGTATTTATGTTGTTAGTTGAGTTTTTATGGAAGAAAATGAATGGTAGGGAGGTGAGAAATAATTTTTATGAATGTTGTTAGCATGAAAACACCTAAATAGGGCTTAAATGCAAAGATTCAATTTGTGTCATAAATGCATGAAATAGTTGGAATGGTGAGTAGTTGTAAGAGAAATAAATGTTCATCTATGCATGTTTATTTAGAAAATGTGGTGAAAAATAAATTACGAGCCTAGGGGAAAAATTGTAATTTTGCCAATGTACAAGGGCAAAATGGTAATTTTTGCCCAAGTGTAGAGTTTGATGTATTATGATCATAGAATGATCTAAACGAATAAATTTCATTGTTATAGATCAAGAAGAGCGTGGAATCAACCTTGACCGTGGGAAAGGCAAGGTGATCGAGTAAATCGCTAGCTAACACGTTTTGCATCGAGGTAAGTTTATGTGTAAACAATGTATTTTACATGCACATTATTGTTGTTAACCAGTTCATAGCATAATTGAGAACATGTATAATTCAAGTAGATAGAAAGTGGTAGTTAATGAATAATTCTTGTATGAATGATGGAATAGATAGGTAGGTGTGTTATATAAAATTTTGATGGTGGGCTAAGTGCGATACCACCTTGTTGTTTAATTACGATGGGTTGTGTGCGATACCATCGTCTGTTAACCTTTCTGGTGGGCTGGTGGGCTATGTGCGATACCACCCTAATGAAGACTGATGGTGGGCTAAGTGCGAAACCACCGGGTAATGTATTTTGAGATGGTGATGTGTTACATTAAGTGACCTTGTGATGCTTAGTGCAGGGAAACCGTTATTAAATTTATGCATCATGCTTGTGATGTGATTGGGATGTGTGAATGGAGGAAATGAGTAAGCCTAATACTGAATGTAGATTGATTTCTTGCTTAGCAAATAATGCTATAAAAATGTTCATCCATTTTAGAGTGTTATATTGTTTACATGTGAACTTACTAAGCTTTAAGCTTACTCCTCTCTCTCTCCCTTGTCTTATAGGGCTTAAGACCCGAGCCGGGATACGCCGATAACTAGAAGACCACCCACACTATCTGCTTACTTGAGATAATTAGATTATTGATTTTGTAAATGGCATGTATAGGACTAGACTAGTTAGATCATTTTGTTATTTTGACCAAAGGTGTATTGGCTCTTGCTAAGACATTAATTTTGTAAATTGCCAAGAATGATGGCATATTTTATCATTTATGAAATTTCAATGTTATCAATGTGAGTGCATGTGGATTAAGTGAGGTTTGTTAGTTTGTTGAATAAATGCATGTAGAGTAAGATATAGGGATGCTAGAAGCTTGGCAAATAGCCTTCATGTGCCACACGGGTAGACACACGGGCGTGGGTCTAGGCCATGCTAACCCTGCACCTTATTATTACTAATTAGAATAGACCACGGGTGAATCCCACGTCCGCGTGCATGAACCGTGTAAGACACACTGTAACACCCCAAACCCGGCCCAAACACTACTATCGGATCTGGTATGTCACTAAGAAAATTATTGTAAAACCCAAACGTGTCGACAAAAAGCCCAAATAGGAATTACATAAAATGTGCCTTAAAAAAATTAAAACAAGAATAAATGATAAAGGCCCATAATAAAACTAAAATGTAAACTAATGGCCCATGGCCTTATTACAATGTAGTTTAAATCCATAACATAAAATACTTAAAAAAAACTAATATAGGAAACTTGTCGTCGGATCCACCTCCTTTTGCATGGCCACATTGCGCTTCACTCCGGCCCGATCCAATGCACTAATCGTCACCTGAAAGGCTAGTTTAAAGGGGGTGAGTCGCGAGACTCAGTGTGCAACCCTCATGCACCACTAGATTTGGGCCTTATACAACATAGCAACAATTTCATTTACATGGATAACAAGTAATATGCAAAGCCTAACCCAATTGCCTAGGTTTCCATCCACGCACTGTACCAACCAACACACCATTGGGGATTTCTACAATCAACCCACACCGCTATTATCCAAGATGGCGTCATCTTGCTCATCAACATATATTGGCCAAAGCCCTTATAACATATAATGGTGAAGCTCAGTATAATGATTCACAAAGATTAGCCGCACAATAATTCACGGTAAAATCGTTACTCATATACATGTACATATAACTTCCTCCTTTCATCACCTAACCCATGCAACATGCACAATAATTTAAAACATGTACAACAGTTTACTTGTAACATATAGTCAGATTATTTACTAACCTGAGGGTCCGTCGTTTAAATCCGAGATTTCAGCTTTTTAATGTAACATGTAAATCTTATGAACACATATACATATATATTTATTATTAATCAGATCTAGACGGTGGGGAAGTATTACACACCTGATTCGCGTACTAGCTTTCGCTATGTCTACGCTACTATCACTTGAAACAACTACTATTGGCCCACGATCTGACTTTGATTTTGGCCCACACCCCGTTGGCCAATCTCGCACTACTGAAGCAGATCGTTTCTTGAATTTGGGTGACAGTTTTACAGATCCAACCTTCTCTGCTTGACTGTTAGTTGAGTCCATATCAATCCCTTAATCACTAAACCAAAGAACGATGAGATCTAACTCATTAGTTAAATGTAACCTTTAAAATGAACACTTACCTAGTTAGCCGAATCTCGAATATCCTTTAGAAATTGTCACCACTAACCTTCCTACATTCGGCCATTCACCAAATATTAAACGAATCGAAAATCACAAACATTCCAACCTCTATGCCATTCGGCTAAATGGGAAGAATCATGGAAGACCATTCACCACACTTACCACTTCTTACCTTCAATTTTTCCACCAAATCGGCTTTAATGGGATAGTTTCAGCTTCTAGGAGTAAAGAGTATAATCGACAGGGCCTTGGAAACAATGATTTAGATTAGGAGTTTGATAAAAATAAAGGAATCACATAAAGGAAAAATCTCGAAACTCACCGGATTACTTAGGAGTATACGGCTTACAGTGCACCTTCGGGAAAACAGAGATCTCCCTTGTAGATTCGGCTATAGAGGAAGAAGATAGGCACTAAGAGCATTCAGCTTTCAGAAGGGTTTTTGAGGAGAGGGGAAATATTAAGGAGTTTCGGTTAGAAGAGAGAAATCAAGGCAAGTGAGTGAGGAGAGTTTCGACTGAGAGGAAAAGTATGAAAGAAAATAGAAGCAAATGGAAGAAAAGATGATTTCCCTATTAAATTTAAGACACACCAACACATAGAGTTGGAGTTTCGCCAACTCTTTCCCCCCGATAGCCTTCATCTCACCGATAACCTCAATCCTTATCTTACCCTTTTGAAGAGCCCTCACTAAAGCCAACTCCTCCCTCCTTGTTTATCATCTTTTATCACTTAAATAAAAGAAATAAAGCTCCTTAATTGGTAGCCTAATGTCGTCCACCCCCTTTCCATTTAAGTGCAATATTTGACCCATCTCCTAAGGCCCAATCGGCCACACAAGGGCCCAAATTCCTCACCTCTTATGGCGCCACCTTATGCCCACTTAATGCACTTTAATTCTTTGGGCCACAAGCCTTGCTTGTCATTTAATTATCCATCTTCTTATATTATAAGCTAACACCATTTATTAGCCACCTAACCCAAAATTTTTTTTAAGCCCTATATTTCACTTTAAATTATCCAGAGCACTAACTTTAACCCTAATCCAAATATTTAATCAAAAAGTCAGCCCAACCTTTACAATCTCAATTTAACATATTAGACTATCATTTAAATGCGTAGGCCCACTTTAAGGATGTTACAGTTCTACCCCCCTTAAAATAAATTTCAGCCTCAAAATTTAGCTGGTCAGAAAATATGGGGATACTACTGGCGTATAACATCCTCTGGCTTCCACGTCGCCTCTTCTGCGCCGTGATTCTGCCACAAAACTTTAACCAATGGAACAGACTTCCTTCTCAAAACTTTCACATCTCAATCCAGAATTTGTACGGGTTCCTCCTCAATGGACAAGTCCGTCCTTACTTCTATCTCTTCTACTGGCACTATGTGCGATGGGTCAGATCGATAACGTCTCAGCATCGAGACATGGAACACATCATGTATCTGGTCTAACTCCGAAGGCAACTCCAACCGATAAGCCACTGGGCCCACATGTTCTAGTACACGGTAAGGCCCAATAAACCGTGGACTTAACTTCCCCTTTCGACCAAACCTCATTATCTTCTTCCACGGAGACACCTTCAAGAAGACTTGCTCACCTACCGCGAACTCCACCCCTTTCCATTTTAGATCTGCGCAAGACTTCTATCGATCTGACGCTTCCTTTAGCCGAGCCCGTATTAACTTCACTTTCTCCTCGATTTTGAAACTAATTCTGGACCTAACACCTTACGTTCACCTAACTCCGTCTAACATGTTGGAGTACGACATCTCCTTCCATATAATGCTTCATAAGGCACCATCTGAATTCTAGCTTGATAACTATTATTATATGCAAATTCTACCAAGGGCAAATACTCTTCCCAACTGCCCCTAAAGTCGATGATGCAACCCCTTAGCATATCTTCCAAGATTTGAATTACCCTCTCGGACTGACTATCAGTCTGTGGGTGAAAAGCGGTACTAAAGTCTAACCTTGTTCCCATTGCTTGATGAAGAGCCTTCCAAAATCGTGACGTGAACCTAGGATCCCTATCTGATATGATCGACACTGGCACACCATGCAATCTTACAACCTCAACCACATACAATTTAGCCAGCTTTTGTAAAGAAAAGTCCACCCGAGCCGGTATAAAGTGAGCAGACTTTGTCAGTCGGTCAACAATCACCCAAATTGAATCCTTCTTAGTGGGTGTAAGGGGTAACCCACTAACAAAATCCATCATGATTCTCTCCCATTTCCATTGGGGAATCTTCACCGCGCAACAATCTCGATGGTACTTGGTGTTTAGCTTTGACCTGTTAACACGTCAAACATTTTCCTACGACTTCCGTTACCTCTTTCTTCAGACCAGGTCACCAAAATTGCTCTTGTAAGTCACGACACATCTTGACTCCTCCAGGATGCATAGCATAAGGGGCTACTATGCGATTCCTAAAGAATCCTCTGTCTTAGCTCATCATCCTTAGGCATGCAAATCTTCCCATGATAACACAGAACTCCATCCTTGTTCAGACTATAGTCTCTATTTCACCATCCCTCACTTGCAAAAGTTGAGCACTCAAGTCTTTATCTTCTAACTGCTTATCCTTAACCTGACTTACCCATGTTGGCTTTACTTGCAACTCAGCCAGCAAACTCCCATCGTCGAATAAACTCAAATGAGTAAACATGGCTTTTAACTCCGATACTACCTTGCAGCTTAACACATCTGCTACCACATTCACCTTTCTAGGGTGATATTCGATCGAACAATCATAATCCTTCAAGAGCTCGATCCACCTACGTTGTCTCAAATTTAGCTCCTTCTGGGTAAGGAGGTATTTCAGACTTTTATGGTCGGTGTAAATTACCGACTTCTCCCCGTATAAGTAGTGCCTCCAAATCTTTAAGGCAAAACACTACCGCCAACTCTAAGTCATGTGTAGGTAGTTCAACTCATGCGGTCTCAACTGTCAAGATGCATACGCCACCACCTTTCCTTCTTGCATCAGGACACACCCTAAACCGTGCAAAGCGACGATCACGAGAAACGATAAATTCCTTTCACGCCTCGATCAATTAATCTGGCACTTCCGTTAGGATTCTCTTTAGCTTCTCAAAGCTTTCTTGCTGTTTATCGGTCCATACAAACAATACTCCCTTCCTCAACAACTTAGTTAGAGGAGCCGTTATAAGAGAAAACCCTTCAATGAACCTTCGGTAATACCCTGCTAAGCTTAAGAAATTTCGAGCCGCCGCCATAGACTTTGGTGGTTTCCAATCCAATACAGCCTCTATCTTTCGAGGGTCCACCCTGATTCCCTCTGCCGAAACCACATGTCCTAAGAAAGTCACTTCCTTCAGCCAGAACTCACACTTACTGAACTTTGCAAACAGCTTCTTCTCCCTTAGAGTTTGCAGCACCACGCGAAGATGTTCGTCATGCTCCTCCTCCGACTTAGAGTAAACCAGGATATCGTCGATGAATATCACGATGAACCGATCAAGATATGGCTGAAACACCCGATTCATCATATCCATAAAGGTCGCTGGTGCGTTCGTCAACCCGAACGACATTACCAAGAACTCATAATGCCCGTATCGAGTCCAAAATGCCATATTATAATATCCCCTTCTTTAACTTTTAATTGATGGTATCCAGACCTTAAGTCAATCTTAGAAAAGACCGACGCTCCTTTGAGCTGATTGAATAGGTCGTCGATCCTTGGTAATGGATACTTGTTTTTGATCGTCAACTTGTTCAATTGACGATAGTCCACGCACATACGCATGGATCTGTCCTTCTTCTTCATGAACAAGACCGGCGCTCCCCATGGAGACACACTTGGTCGAATGAACCCACGATCCAATAGTTCTTGAATCTGAGCCTTGAGCTCCACCAACTCCTTCGGTGCTATCCTATAAGGAGCAATAGATACTGGAGCTGTACCCAGAAGTAGGTCTATTCCAAATTCCACCTCGCGATCCGGGGGTAATCCTGGTAATTCCTCCGGAAAGACATCCACAAAATCCTTGACTGTTCGGACCTCATTAACAGTCACCTCCTTAGCATCCAATGCACTAATGAAGGATAGAAATGCACTACATCCCTTCTGAATCATCTTAATAGCTTTTAAGGAGGATATCACGTTGGACAAGTAATTCCTCCTTTCTCCTAACACAACCACTTCCCCATATTCAGGGTACCCAACATCATACGCTTGTTCTCACAAATCCAACTTGGCACGATGCTTAGTTAACCAATCCATTCCCAAGATGAGGTCAAACTCTCCAAATGGCAATTCCATCAAGTCTGCCGGGAACACTACCCCTTGGGTCTCTAAAGGTACTTCCCTAAACAGCTTGTCCACTACCCTAGATTGTCCTAGGGGACTAACCACGGTCATCTTCCTAGTGGTTATCTCATAATCTATACTTAGGGTCTCAGATACTAAACATGCAACATAAGAGTGGGTTGATCCAATATCAATTAAAGCAAGAAAAGGGTTATTAGCGATAAGAAACGTACCAGTTATAACATCTGGTGCATCACCGTCCTCCTTTCGGTGAGTCAGATAAACTAAACCCTACCGCCTTTGCATCAGATTACTGCACCTACCTCACGGATGCTCCACGACCCCGACCGAGTCCATTTCTTCCTCTAGCTGTACCTCTATCGTGAAATCTAGGTCATCCATTATATGTTCCACTGCCTCTAACCAATATTCAGCAGAACCTGGGGATACACCAGAGACTCTCCTAAATACTTCGGCCCCATTACTCCTCAACCTTTCTGGCACAGATTTTCGGGCTCCTCTGCCCATACCAGCCTCAGCTACTCTTTCCAAAACCCTTAGTATGGCCTGAGACAGCACGTCCTCTCCACCTGTCTGGTCCTCAAATTCCACCTCAGTAGCTGATGGAACCGGTATCTCACTTCCTAACCCATGACCCGATCCTACGAGTTCCGACACGGTCATCCTACCTCTACCATATCCACGTGGCGGACGTCCTCGACCTCTTGTACTCATTCTTCTAGTTCACGTTTATCTAATTTAAAATTTTTATGAGTCATTAGTTGCTTCCACTAATTATCCCCTAATGATCTTGTGAAACATAGTTTAAAAGTGATTCTTCAATTCAAACCTATTCTACGCTTTTTAGTCTTCCTATTCTAGGAATTATGCACACACAACGTTCATACAAGTAACATTCATTACCTAAGGGTATTTTCATCATTTTGCTACCCAAGGGTATTTTTGTAATTTTATCCTACAGGGGTATTTTCATAATTTTTCCAAAATAAGGTTCTGGGTGATCTGGTGAAATAAGGGTATTTTGGTAATTTCCAACTCGGGGGTATTTCAGTAATTTTACAAATCTAAGGGTATATCGATAATTTTGCAAATCTAGGGGTATTTTAGTAATTTTGCAAATTTGGGGTTATTTTAGTAATTTATAAAATCTGGGGTTATTTCAAAATTTTGAAAATTTGGGGGTGTTTCAGTAATTTTTCCAATCAGGGGTATTTTGGTCGTTTGCAAATTAAGGGTGTTTTGGTCATTTACAACTCAGGGGTAATTTGGTAATTTTACAATTCAAGGATATTTTGATGTTGTTGTTGTTGTTGTTGTTGTTTTGTTTTCTATGGAAAGATTCTGTTGACTTTGTAAATCGGGGTATATTCGCAAATCATAGGTAATTTTTTTCAAAGGATATTCTAAAAATTTTTGTGAGAAAAATAGGTGGCTGGTCCCTTTCGGGTTTTAATTATAGTTTTGGCCTGTCAACACGTACTCATAACTAGGGTGAATAGTCACTACGCACTAGGTAGGATTCTAGTGGAAAGGAGGTGAGTCACTAGGACTGCTTAAGTACCAAGCTTTCCCTGAATCCACTCCTAGACATGCATATGCCTATTGCCACACCCTATCATGGCTAAAGTGAATAATCACTATGCGCCAGGTGAGATTCCTGCGAAGAGGAGGTGAGTCACTTGACTGCTTAAATACCAAGCACTTCCGGATCTTCTCCTAGACATGCATATGCTTGTTACTACACTTTAGTCTTGTGACTTGTTTACAGGTTTTGTTTAATGAAGTTAAGTCTTATGGATTTTAAGAGTTTGTTTGTCTAATCCTAGAGTCCATCAAGTTCTAACCTAAATAGTCTACGCCCCATAAGCCCATTAAGCCCACATTTATATCACACAATGGTTTAGAGTACTTACCTGGAAAACTTGGCCAGAGACGCAGGTGCCATGCTGAACTAATAAACATTTACTAATAAAAATCCATGTTTTAAAAACCCATTTTTAGAAAATCTTTTGGCCTAAAAATCCCAAAGCTGAGTTTTGAACTGGCCTATGATACCAATTTGTAACATCCCAAACCCGACCCAAACACTACTACCGTATCTGGTATGTCACTAAGAAAATTTTTGTAAAACCCAAACGTGTCGACAAAAAGCCCAAATAGGAATTACATAAAATGTGCCTTAAAAAAATTAAAACAAGAATAAATGATAAAGGCCCATAATAAAACTAAAATGTAAACTAATGGCCCATGGCCTTATTACAATGTAGTTTAAATCCATAACATAAAATACTTTAAAAAAACTAATATGGGAAACTTGTCGCCGGATCCACCTCCTTTTGCATGGCCACCTTGCGCTTCACTCCGGCCCGGTCCGATGCACTAATCGTCACCTGAAAGGTTAGTTCAAAGGGGGTGAGTCTCGAGACTCAGTGTGCAACCCTCATGCACCACTAGATTTGGGCCTCATACAACATAGCAACAATTTCATTTACATGGATAACAAGTAATATGCAAAGCCCAACCCAATTGCCTAGGTTTCCATCCGCTACACGCCTGCACCAACCAACACACCATTGGGGATTTCTACAATCAACCCACACCGCTACTCTTCAAGATGGCGGTCATCTTTGCTCATTAACATATATTGGCCAAGCCCTTATAACATATAATGGTCAAGCTCGTATAACGATTCACAGATTAGCCACATAAGAATTCACAAGAAAACCGTTACTCATATACATGTACATATAACTTCCTCCTTTCATCACCCAACCCATGCAACATGCACAATAATTTAAAACATGTACAACAGTTTACTTGTAACATATAGTCAGATTATTTACTAACCTGAGGGTCCGTCGATTAAATTCGAGATTTCGGCTTTTAATGTAACATATAAATCTTTTGAGCACATATATATATATATTTATTATTAATCAGATCTAGACGATTGGGAAGTATTACACACCTGATTCGCGTACTAAGGCTTTCGCTATGTCTACGCTACTATCACTTGAAACAACTACTATTGGCCCACGATCTGACTTTGATTTTGGCCCATACCCCATTGGCCAATCTCGCACTACCGAAGCAGATCGCTTCTTGAATTTGGGCGATAGTTTTACAGATCCAGCCTTCTCTTCTTGACTGTTAGTTGAGTCCATATCAATCCCTTAATCACTAAACCAAATAACGATGAGATCTAACTCATTAGTTAAATGTAACCTTTAAAATGAACACTTACCTAGTTAGCTGAATCCCGAATATCCTTTAGAAATTGTCACCACTAACCTTCCTACATTCGGCCATTCACCAAATATTAAACGAATCGAAAATCACAACCATTCCAACCTATATGCCATTCGGCTAAATGGGAAGAATCATGGAAGACCATTCGGCCACACTTACCACTTCTTACCTTCGATTTTTCCACCAAATCGGCTTTAATGGGATAGTTTTGGCTTCTAGGAGTAAAGAGTATAATCGATAGGGCCTTGGAAACAATGAATTAGATTAGGACTTTGATAAAAATAAAGGAATCATAGAAAGGAAAAATCTCGAAACTCACCAGATTACTAAGGAGTATACGGCTTACAGTGCACCTTCAGAAAAACAGAGATCTCCCTTGTAGATTTGGCTATAGAGGAAGAAGATAGGCACTAAGAGCATTCAGCTTTCAGAAGGGTTTTTGAGGAGAGGGGAAAACTAATGAGTTTCGGTTAGAAGAGAGAAATCAAGGCAAGTGAGTGAGAAGAGTTTCGGCTAGAGAGGAAAAGTATGAAAGAAAAGAGAAGCAAATGGAAGAAAAAGATTATTCCCCCTATTAAATTCGGTACATACACCAACAGATAGAGTTGGAGTTTCTGCCAACTCTTTCCCTCCTGATAGCCTTCATCTCACCTGATAACCTCAATCCTTATCTTGCCCTTTTGAAGAGCCCTCACTAAAGCCAACTCCTCCCTCCTTGTTTATCATATTTTATCACTTAAATAAAAGAAATAAAGCTTCTTAATTAGTAGCCTAATGCCGTCCACCCCCTTCCCATTTAAGTGCCGAATTTGACCCATCTCTTAAGGCCCAATCGGCCACACAAGGGCCCAAATTCCTCCCCCTTATGGAGCCACCTTATGCCTATTTAATGCACTTTAATTCTTTGGGCCATGTTCCCATCTTGTCACTTAATTATCCATCTTCTTATATTATAAGCTAACACCATTTATTAGCCACCTAACCCAAATTTTTTAAGCCCTATATTTCACTTTAAATTATCCAGAGCACTAACTTTAACCCTAATACAAATATTTAATCAAAAAGTCAGCCCAACCTTTACAATCTCAATTTAACATATTAGACTATCATTTAAATGTGTAGGCCCACTTTAAGGATGTTACACACACGGTAGTGACATGGGCGTGTGCCCAAGCCGTGTGGATCAAGTTAGTAGCTCCCCTCGATTAGGAGACACGGGTGTGTCTAGGCCGTGCTAAATTAGTCAGTAACTTCCCACGGGCAAAAGACACGGGCATGTTGTTAGGGTACACGGGCGTGCCCCTATTTCACATGGGCGTGCCCTAGCCGTGTGAGTTTTGGTAGAATGTTGGGTTTTTGAGCACGATGTGAGCACATGGGCGTGTGTGACTACACACGGCGTGTGTGTCATCTAGCACGGGTGTGTACTCCCTGTTTAGATGAAAAGAAATTTTATGGACCGTAAAACTTCTGATATGGTCCCGAGAGTTCTTGTATGTACAATTGAGATTTCATAGGTTGAGTGTGAAGTAGTTGAAGCGATTCGAGAAGAGTAGTCATGTTGGGCCTAAGTAGCGATCAGGTAAATTGTTCGGTAACGTCTCATGCCCGATTCTAGTGGGGATTACGAGTAAGGGTTGTTACATTTAGTGGTATCAGAGTTATTGTTTAGTCGGTTCTACAACTACCTTAGCGTGTGTGGGAGTCTAGCTATACATGCCATAAGCGTATAATGATAGAGTGGTGGCTTCTGACGATTTTAAAAAAAATTATTTTATGTAGTATATGGATTTCGATCAATCGGCTACTGATGACTCAGCTAGTAATGCTCGGCTCCTGCGCAAGGGACCGCGCCTATGTAAAGTGAACCCGAGACTGGGGGTCAAAGAGAAGAGGCTCGAGAAGCCTTTCACCAAATGATGAGCAATTGGTACACCAAGTATGTACGAGCTAATCCTCATGCTCAACCTCCTCCACCTCCTCTTATACCTCAGCCAGTTCCTGTGGCTCCCCCAGGTGTACAAATAGTGAGGACACATAAGCCCCCAGTAGATAAAATTCGGAAACAAAGGGCTGAAGATTTTCGAGCTAACAAAGATGATGACCCTGAGCGGGCGGAGTTCTGACTTGAGAACTCAATGAGGGTTTTTGATGAACTCTCCTGTACACTTGAGGAGAGTTTGAAATGTGATGTATCTTTGCTGAGGGACTCGGCATACTATTAGTGGAAAACATTGACATCAGTAGTTCTTAAAGAGAGGGTAACGTGGGACTTTTTCTTGGAAGAGTTTCGAAAAAAATATATAAGTCAAAGGTTTATAGACCAGAAGCGGAAAGAATTCATTAAGTTAAAGCAAGGAAAAATGACTGTGGTGAAATATGAACGCGAATTTGTTCGACTCAATAAGTATGCACAGGAATGTGTATCCACAAAAGCTACCCTATGCAAGAGGTTTGAAGACGGGTTAAATGAAGACATCAAACTTTTAGTTGGGATCTTAGAGCTAAAAGAATGTGATACTAGTGGATCGGGCTAGTAAGGTCGAAGAATTGAGTAAGAAAAAGAGGAAAGCCCTGAGTGAGGCTCATGATAGGAGGAAGAGGCCGATGAGCAAGTCATACCAATCTCAATCGAAGAGGTCTAGAGAAGGGAACCCTCGGATGACTACATTAGTCAGGTATTCGCAGAGAGATCGAGGTAATATGTATTCGGGTTCAAGAGTTCAGGCCACCTCAATAGCAAGTATGGGCAATCCAAAGTACAAGCCAGAGTGCCCAAGTTGTGGCAGATATCACACTGGGGAGTGTTGGGGAAACAATCAAAATTGTTACAAGTATGGATCCTCGGACCATTTCATTCGAAACTGTCCTGAAAAAGATGAGAAGGAAAAGAAGCAGGAGGTAAGATCAAGCAGTGCATCTTTTAAAGGTAGGCCACAAAAGAACCCGGGAGGTGGGACTAGTGGTAGAGGTGTATCACGAGACACTACTATGAGGTCAGAGGGTCAGGCGCCAGCAAGAACCTATGCTATTCGCGCTCGAGAAGAGGCATCATCGCCGGATGTAATAACTGTACATTTTCTCTCTGTGACACCTCTGTTATTGCTTTAATTGACCCGGGGTCAACCTATTCTTATATTTGTATGGGATTGGCATTTAGTTTGAATATGACTATTGAGTCTATTGAATTTGTGATAAAAGTATCAAACCCCCTAGGAAAATAGGTGTTAGTTGATAAGGTGTGTAGGAACTGTCCTTTGACAGTTAGGGTCATTATTTTTCGGCAAACTTTATGTTGCTACCGTTTGATGAGTTTGACTTGATTCTTGGTATGGACTAGTTGACTGCCCATATCGTTTTAGTGAATTATGGTAGTAAATTTATTGAATTGAAGAGTGAAAATGGAGATGTTATTTGGGTTTAATCAGGTGAGTCAGATAACCTACCAGTGATGATTTCTTCCATGGTAGTTGAGAAATATTTGAGAAAAGGATGTGAGTCATATCTTGCCTTTGTACTGAATAGTCAAGAGTTTGAGGCAAAGGTTGAAACCGTGCCAGTCGTATGTGAGTATCCAGATGTATTCCCAGAAGAGTTACCTGGACTACTTCCAATCAGAGAGGTTGAGTTCGGAATTGAGTTAGTTCTGGGAACAGCACCTATTTCCATCACTCCGTATAGGATGGCACCGTTGGAGTTGAAAGAACTGAAGGTCCAATTGCAAGAGTTGACGGATAAGGGTTTTTCAAGACCAAGCTTTTTGCCATGGGGTGCTCCGGTATTATTTGTAAAAAAGAAAGATGGATCGATGAGATTGTGTATAGACTACAGATAGCTCAACAAGGTGACGATGAAAAATAGGTATCCTTTATCGAGGATAGATGATCTATTTGATCAACTGAAAGGAGCTATGGTGTTCTCCAAGATTGATTTGAGATTCGGATATTATTAGCTGAGAATTAAGGAACAAGGCTTGCCAAAAATAGAATTTAAGACGAGGTATGGCCATTATGAGTTTCTGGTCATGTTGTTCGGTTTAACGAATGCTCCCATGATTTTTATGGACTTAATGAACCATATCTTTCAACCGTATTTGGACAAGCTCATAGTTGTTTTTATCGATGACATATTGGTCTACTCCCGAGATGAGTGTGATCATGCAAAGCATTTGAGAATTGTCTTGCAGACCTTAAGAGACAAGCAATTATATTCTAAATTTAGCAAGAGTGAGTTTTGTCTCCAAGAGGTCGGATTCCTAGGACATGTTGTGTCAGGGGAAGGTATTAGAGTTGATCCGGGAAAGATCTCGGCTATTGTGGAGTGGAAACCGTCGAGGAACGTGTCGAAAGTTAGAAGTTTGGCGGGGTACTATAGGCGATTCATGGAGGGATTTTCTATGATTGTTACTCTGATGACGAAATTATTGCAGAAGGATGTTAAGTTTGAATAGACTGAAAAATGCCAATAGAGTTTTGAGAGATTGAAAACGTTATTGACACAATCACTGGTTTTGGTACAACCTGAGACAGGAAATGAGTTTGTGGTCTACAGTGACGTGTCCTTAAATGGTCTTGGTTGTGTGTTGATGCAAGAGGGTAAGGTGGTCGCTTACGCCTCAAGACAGCTAAAACCACATGAGAAGAATTATCCGACTCATGACCTAAAGTTGGCCACAATCATTTTCGTGTTGAAGATTTGGCGACATTATTTATATGGTGAGAAGTGTCGAATTTTTATGGATCATAAGAGTTTGAGGTACTTGATGAATCAAAAAGAGTTAAATTTATGGCAACGACGATGGCTTGAATTATGAAAGTCTATGAGCTAGTGATCGATTACCACCCGGGAAAGCAAATATAGTTGCAGATGCTTTAGGTAGGAAATCTTTGTATGCTTTGAGAACTATGAGCACGAGTTTGTCATTCTCTGATGATGGTGTTATACTGGCTGAGTTGAGAGCTAGGCCCCTATTTATCCAACAAATATGTGAAATTCAAAGGAATGATAATGAGATGTTAGCTAAAAAGAGCTAAGTGTGAATCAGAGTCGATTCGAATTTGTAAGTTCGAATGGTTGTTTAATGTTCCATGATAGAATTTGTGTACCTAAAGATGATGAGTTAATCCGAGAAGTTTTACAAGAAGCACATAATAGTCATTTGTCAGTACACCCAGGCAGAACGAAAATGTACAATGATCTGAAGAAATTCTATTGGTGGCCAGGAATGAAAAGAGACATCTCGGAGTATGTAACAAGATGTCTGATTTGTCAACAAGTGAAAGTCAAGCATCAGGTGCCTTCAAGATTACTTCTACCAGTGATGGCTCCCGAGTGGAAGTGGGATCGGATCACCATAGACTTCGTGACGGGGTTGCCTTCGACATCGAAAAAGAAAGATGTTGTATGGGTTATCATTGATATGTTAACAAAGTCAGCTTACTTTATACCGGTACGTATTGATTATTCACTAGAGATGTTAGCTGAGTTGTATATTGCAGAGGTAGTAAGATTACATGGAGTGCATATATCCATTATCTCGGATAGAGACCCGAGATTTACTTCGAGGTTTTGGAAGAAGTTACAAGAGGCCTTAGGTACAAGGTTGAATTTTAGTACTGCTTTTCATCCTCAAACTGATGGTCAGTCTGAGATAGTAATCCAAGTTTTTGAAGATATGCTCCGATGCTGTGTGTTAGAATTCGAAGGTAGTTGGGAAAGATACCTACCTTTGGTCAAATTCGATTACAACAATAGTTATCAATCGAGCATACGGATGGCACCGTATGAGGCCTTATATGGTCATAAGTGTCGGACTCCTTTGTATTGGACCGAGTTGGGTGAAAAGCAAATTCATGGGATTGATTTAGTTAAAGAAACTAAGAAAAAAGTGAAAGTGATTCGGGATAGTTTAAAAGTTGCTTTAGACCAACAAAAGTCGTACGCGAACTTGAAAAGAAAATAAATTGAGTTTCAAGTGGGTGACAAAGTATTTTTGAAAGTGTCGCCGTGGAAGAAAATATTGAGATTTAGTCGAAAGGGTAAATTGAGTCCGAGATTCATAGGGCCGTATAAAATTACCGAAAGGATTAGCCTAATGGCATATCGGTTGGCTTTACCTGTAGAGTTAGAGAAAATTCACAATGTGATACATGTATCAATGCTAAGGCGTTATCGTTCCGATCCCTCGCATGTGGTTTTTCCCACAGAAATTGAGATACGACCGGATATGACATATGATGAAGAATGATTAAAATCTTGGCTCGAGAAATGAAACAGTTGAGGAATAAGGACATAGCCTTAGTAAAAGTGTTATGGCAAAAGCATGGTGTAGAAGAAGCTACGTGGGAACCGGAAGAAGCCAAGAGAGAGCAATATCCAAACCTCTTTACCGGTAAGATTTTCGAGGGCAAAAATCCCAAAAAAGGGGAGAGTTGTAACAACCCAATTTTGGGGCTAGTTGAAATAGTGGGTTCGAGACCACTGAACCAAGGTTGAAGAAAATTATTTTAATGTTATTTTATGTGTTGTGGCACAGTTATATGGATGCATTTTAATTTAAGTGATAGCATGCTTAATTGCGAAAAAGGACTAAATCGCATAAAGTGTGGAAGTTCTATTTTATAAGGTAGAGGTACCTAATATCTATATAAGGTAATTTATAGGATTTTAAAGTGAAATTAGGCCATTTACCTAGTGATGGCCGGCCATGTGCATAGGGGAGACAAGAGAATTTAATATTTGGTCAAAATTGGATGAGTTAGGTGAGAAAAGATGAATAAAATAAAGGGAAGAGAAAAACTATCATCTTTTACTATTCATTCATCTCTTTCTATCGAAAATTGAAGAGAAAATAGGGAATGTGGGAGTTCAAACTTTCAGCCAAGCCATCTCTTTGCTAGTAAGTGATTTAGGTGGTTAATTGATGATTTTTGTGTTTTTGGAGTCCCCAAAGCTTAAGCTAGCTAATGAGAGGACTAATTTGAGATATGGTTAAAAGTCTAGAGACTTACCATGAGAGTATTTATGTTGTTAGCTGAGTTTTAATGGAAGAAAATGAATGGTAGGGAGGTGAGAAACAATTTTTATGAATGGTGTTAGCATGAAAACATCTAAATAGGTCTTGAATGCAAAGATTCAATTTGTGTCATAAATGCATGAAATAGTTGGAATGGTGAGTAGTTGTAAGAGAAATAAATGTTCATCTATGCTTTTTTATTTAGAAAATGTGGTGAAAAATAAATTACGAGCCTAAGGGCAAAATCGTAATTTTGCCAATGTACAAGGGCAAAATGGTGATTTTTGCCCAAGTGTAGAGTTTGATGTATTATGATCATAGAATGATCTAAATGAATAAATTTTATTGTTATAGATCAAGAAGAGCGAAATCAACCTTGACCGTGGGAAAGGCAAGGTGATCGAGTAAATCGCTAGCTAACACGTTTTGCATCAAGGTAAGTTTACGTGTAAACGATGCATTTATATGCCCATTGTTGTTGTTAATCAGTGCATAGCATAATTGAGAACATGTATAATTCAAGTAGATAAAAAGTGGTAGTTAATGAATAATTCTTGTATGAATGATGGAATAGATAGGTAGGTGTGTTATATAAAATTTTGATGGTAGGCTAAGTGTGATACCACCTTGTTGTTTAATTACGATGGGCTGTGTGCGATACCATCGTCTGTTAACCTTTCTGGTGGGCTATGTGTGATACCACCGTAATTAACCTTCTTGGTGGGCTATATGTGATACCACCCTAATGAAGACTGATGGTGGGCTAAGTGCGAAACCACCAGGTAATGTATTTTGAGATGGTGATGTGTTACATTAAGTGACCTTATGATGCTTAGTGAAGGGAAACCGTTATTGAATGTATGCATCATGCTTGTGATGTGATTGGGATGTGTGAATGGAGGAAATGAGTAAGCCTAATGCTGAATGTAGATTGATTTCTTGCTTAGCAAATAATGCTATAAAAATGTTCATCCATTTTAAAGTGTTATATTATTTACATGTGAACTTACTAAGCTTTAAGCTTACTCCTCTCTCCTTCCCTTGTCTTATAGGGCTTAAGAATCGAGTCGGGATACGCCGATAACTAGAATACCGCCCACACTATCTACTTACTTCGGTATAATTAGATTAGTGATTTTGTATATGGCATGTATAGGACTAGACTAGTTAGATCATTTTGTTATTTTGACCAAAGGTGTATTGGCTCTTGCTAAGACATTAATTTTGTAAATTTCCAAGAATGATGGCATATTTTATCATTTATGAAATTTCAATGTTATCAATGTGAGTGCATGTGGATTAAGAGAGGTTTGTTAGTTTGTTGAATAAACGCATGTAGAGTAAGATATAGGGATGCTAGAAGCTTGGCAAATAGCCTTCATGTGCCACATGGGTAGACACATGGGCGTGTGTCTAGGCTGTGCTAACCCTGCACCTTATTATTACTAATTAGAATAGACCATGGGTGAATCCCACGGCCGTGTGCATGAACCGTGTAAGACACACGGTAGGTACATGGGCGTGTGCCCCGGCCGTGTGGATCAAGTCAGTAGCTCTCCATGGTTAGGAGACACGGGTGTGTCCAGGTCGTGCTAAATTAGTCAGTAACTTTCCACGAGCGAAAGACACGGGCATGTTGTTAGGGTTCACGGGCGTGAGCCCATTTCACATGGGCTTGCCCTAGCCGTGTGAGTTTTGGCACAATGTTGGGGTTTTTGGTCATGGTGTGAGCACATGGGCGTGTGTGACTGCACACGGGCGTGTGTGTCATCTAGCACGGGCGTGTACTCCCTGTTTAGATGAAAAGAAAATTTATGGACCGTAAAACTTCTGATATGGTCCCGAGAGTTCTTGTAGGTACGATTGAGATCTCATAGGTTGAGTGTTAAGTAGTTGAAGCGATTCGAGAAGAGTAGTTACGTTGAGCCTAAGTGGCGATCAGGTAAACTATTCGGTAACGTCTCGTGCCCGATTCCGGCGGGGATTACGGGTAAGGGGTGTTACAAGAGTCCTAAAGATTCAAACAATTTAAGTCACAAATTTTTATAGCACAAAAACATAGGTGTTTCCCCTTACATAAATAATCACCTTTAATTCAAAACCAACAGAATTGACATCCTCACTAAAGATTCATTCAAATCACTCAATGTGTTTAAGGTTCAAGTTTAAACACTCAAAAGTCAAACATGAAAAGTTATTACAATAGGCTTGCATGAAAATCAAATATCCACCACTATAAAATGAGATGATACACCAATCAAAAGGTCTTTAAAAGGGTTGTAATGGGGCTTGGGCTAAAGGTGTGGATAAAGGTCGAAAAAGAAGGTTAAAATAGAGATTGAATTGACAATTTACGTAACTAGAAAAATAAACTAATACTGAATAATTACATCAATTGAAAACTTATCAATAATAACATGAGCTTCTTCTCAAAATGTGAAATTAACTGCTTAAACTCAAATAACATAAAACTAATATTTCCACCTTTTTTTTTTTTTTTAAGAATAACAACATGATATAAGATGGATTTAACAATTGAAATAAAGAAAATAGTTAGGCAACTGATCAAATCAAATCTCGAAAAAAGGGGAATCAATAAAGTAGGAAAAGCAAAAATTTGGTTTTGGGTTAATATTAAGGGTATATCAAGAAATGGTTTATTAGGATCAAAAGGGTTCACTAGGGGTTAATTATGAAGGTAGGCTTTTAATGGAATAAGTAGGTTAAAACCTAGGTGCCTTTATCATCTCAGTATATCAAATCAAAGGTGTGGTCTCGATATGTATAACCGAAGCAAGTTCTAGAATAACAAAACAATATTGACACACTCATAATCAATAAAGCGAGCAAGAAAAGTGTATGCTCTAAAGGCTCAAAATGTCACAAAATTTATGGTTTTTGATGTCAACCTTGCAAATTTCAAACTTCAAAGTAATATTTAAATTTAGGGAAACAACTAATAAATTTCAATTTTGAAAATAGACTTATCATGCTTGATTCTCTAATGTCTCAAAGTTTAAACCATCAATGCACAATAACCTATGACTTAATCCAAAACATATCAAAGAAAATCATAAGTTAATAGAAATTTTATTCTAATAGTAATATGAGAAAATTTACTTAAGAATAAGAGATAATTCAGGGATTTTCTAATAATACTATAATTAACCTCCCCACACTTAAGATGTACATTGTCCATAATGTACAAAGACAAATAATAGTAATGTAAGCAGAAAATTATAAGAGAGGGAAGGAGGTGAAACTTCCTGAATTATGGATGAAATCCTTAGAAAGTGAATTTTGCAGAAATGGATCCAATGATATCATGATGAACTAGGCAGAGGTGAAGGTGGGGGAGAATATTCCAGTTCCTTAGTAGCACCTTGAACCTTTTGAAACTGCGAAGTCATTAGTAAAGTTTTAGGGGGTTTTATTAATGGATTTTGTTATGGTTACTCAATAATTAGCAGTAAGAGATAAAAAGAAATCAAAATATACTAATATAGATTAAAGACAAGAAAGATAAAGAGAAAGAGTTTAAAAATAAAATAAAATAAAACTAAAAATAAATGGACTCAAAAGTCCTCATCGATAGATGGGTTGCAAGGTGGGGGTGGTGGTGATATGTGAAAACGCTAACAAATCTGTTGCAGATTCGCCTCGATACTGTCGAATCTTATAGCATTGTTATTAAATTGTTGAGTGCAGTACTGCTCGAAACGAGTGAGGCGATCAGAGATGTCAGTTAGTGAAACAGTCGCATGAACTGGTAGGTGAGGCAGAGGTGGTTCAGAAGGTGGCTCCTCGTGATGTGAAGGGACATCATCAGTAATGTCTTCTAGGTCATCCTAATCCGTGGCCCTCGACATATGGTATTGAGGAGGGTTAAACCCACGATGAAGCTCAATCATCCTCATGTGAAGCATTGTCGCGATGCTCTGTGGGGACATCTACCCAATGAGCGTGAGTGAGGAGGACTGAGCTGTGATGTTGAGGAGGCCAAAGTACCGAGCCAGGCATATCACATAAGGGCCAATGGAGAGGATTCCTCACTGATGTCACTCTGTCTGATGCTGAATGGTGAGGGCGATGAAGTAAGCTATGTCAAACATGTGCCGATCCGTCATGCACCATAAAAAATAGGCGTCGTGAGTGTTGACGATGCCAGTGCTCTCTCCCCAACCCATGAAAATATGAGCCAGGATGGCGTGTAAGTATCGTAAGGATGGGCGAGAACTGATGCCTTGGAGTGACTGGGGTCATTCATGGCCAAGGCGGGGACTAAGTCCCTCCAACAGGACAAAGGAGAGTAGTGGATATGGTGATGAAGGTATTCGAAGTTGTTGTCCTCCATGAATTCCTCGGTGTAAAGTCCCAAGGAGACCCCAAACTCTAGAATACTCAACTCTCACACTTGGTCCCCAAGGCAGAATTGGACTATGTATGGGTCGTCGAAATTTGTCATGACCGTCTGAAGATGGAATGTGGAACAGAGCTCCAAAATGAGCTCTAGATCGGTTGGCTCGACGATCTCGAAGAAGTGCCCCCATGGGTCAGTGGTCAAAAGGGCTTGGACTGCGTCAACTAGTTAGACATGATCCAAGGCAGCCCAATCAATGCATCTCCCCACGCCGAGGGGTCGTGCGCGAAGTATCTGAAAAAGTTCCTCCTGGTGTCCCAAGGGAAACTTTAGAAACGGGTGGTGCACTTCGGAAGATGCACTCGCGGAGGTAGTTCTGGGTCCCTTCCACTTTTTCGAAGCGAGGATAGCAGTCTTTTTCCCATGTGGGGGAGCCATGATGTACATGAAAATGTAAAAGATTTTCAATTAGTAAGTCAAGCATCACCAAAGTAAAAGATGTAGAATCCTAGTAAGCCAAAATAACAACTTATGATTACTCTAACAAAGAATCATTATATTCTTGTAACAAGAATAAAAAATAGATAATCCTAATACTAAGAACACATAAATCCACCTAAAAATGTAAGAACTAGTGAGTAAGGAAATTAAAACAATGCACTAAGAATGTTTGAATAATTATAAAATCGAACTAAAATTTTAATATAAACAATTAGTTAGTTAAGAATAATAAGAAATAGCAGAGAAATGAAGAAAAGAGAAATTAACTAGCTAATAATAAGAAAACTTAACTAGCAAATAGAAATATCATAATATAAAGCATAAATAATTAGAGGAATAAACATAAAATAACTAAATAAAATTAGAAAAATAATGAAAAAAAATCTAATCTAACTAAACTTAATGATGAATAGAAGAATAATCAATAAAATAAAGAAAAATAAATAATAAGACCGACGGTGGGGTGGTGACAGAGCGCATGGACGTGGTGATGTTGCACGGTCGTGGTGGTTTTACACGGGCGTGGACTGGTGCACGTGAAACAGGAAGGGGAAAGAAGAAAAGGAAAGAATGATGAGGGAAGGAGGAGAAAAGGGGCGCGAAGGGACGGTGGCCAGAATAGGGAAAAATGAATAGAGAGGGTGTTGGGTGAGAGAGCAGCTAGGGTTTGTTGGGGGAAAATTTGGGGGAAAGATAAACAGTGGTTGGAGTTTATATAGAGATTGGGGCACACAGTCGAGGCCCACGCCCATGTGCCCTGTGTTTAGCCCGTTGTTTCGTAAATTTTGGTTTAGGGCGTGTCTAAGCCTTGGTCCATGCCCGTGTTCCCTAGACGTGTTGGTCACACGACCGAATCACATGGCCGTGTCATGCTTTGTTCATTTCTCCTACACCGTATAGATGTTTCACACGCCTGTGTTACTTAATCAGTGTCGACCATGATCTATAGGCACGGGCGTGTCGCACGCCTGTGTCATTTACTCAATACTACCCACGGTCTTAAGGCACGCCCGTGTGGATTTATTGCAGTCCGTGTTCTTTAGTCAGTTTCGACCACAGCTTCATTGGACGGCCGTGGCATTTTATTACAGCCAGTGTTTTGGGGAAAATTTTCATCCTGTTTCCGCACGGTCTCTGCCACGCTGATGTACCTACTCGTGGTGTCCATACAACAATGGCCACGCTCGTGTGCAAGACCATGTGTGTAAGGAAACCTGTGCTTTATTAATTTGGTTAGTTTTTAGTTAGGTGCTAAAAATCTAAAATATGGACATTAGTGAGTTAGTGCAAAGGTTGCTGGAAACATGGAAATTTATACACATTTTCATGCCCTTTTTAACCCAAATTCATACAGTTTCGATTAAATTCTTGTCAAAAAATAATTAAATATTATAAAATAATTAAATTATTCTAAAAATATGAACATGATGAATTTTAATTAATTTTATAGTTAATTTTGATTTATTTTCACTATTTTCGATAGATTTGCACAAAGGGCAAAAATCGGCTCGACAGACACTGCTCGAAGTGGAAACCCAAGAAGCAATTTGAAGTATCAAGGAGAATTTATTTCCAGCCCAAGACAGTCCAATTATGAATATTTAATCATAATATAATTAATTTTAATTTATTCCCAATTTAATTTTGGCTAAATAAATTAATCTTAATTAATTATGAAAAAGGCCCAGTTGAACCGCATCAGTTGAACCAAACCGATTGAACTGAACCGATCAAGAATTGGGCAGCCCAAACCGTCCATAATTCTGACCCAAATCAGCTTATTAGCTTATTTATTAAGCTTTCAAAGAAGCCCTTGAAGACTTTTCAAAGTTGCATTCAACCCCTCCAAATATAGTGGCTTTGTAGATTTGCCCCATGCCATATTTAGCAACGTTGAATCCATCAACTTTGCCACATAGATGGCCGGCCAAGGGAGGGCTCTTTGACTGATGGGATTTGCTATTTTGAGCAGCCACAATTAGCTATAAATACCACCCCTTTCTGATCATTCAAATCATCCATCATCCATCATCCATCATCCATCATCCCTCATCCCTCATTTCTCATTCACTCTCTCATTCTCTCATCACTTCTCTTCTCTCCATTCTCTTCTTTTCCATTCCATTTCCCCTTCTTCTTGTGCCGATTTCTCCTCTTGGAAAAGAGGTGTTTTCTCAGCCATTTGAGCAGCAATTGGAGTGTTCATAAGTCACCTTGACAGTCGAGGACAGCGGAGAACGAAGAACGGAGCAATCAGTCAAGCCATAGAGAAACACCAGATTTGCTTCTTGCTCCCTATCTCTTTAAATTTCGTTATTGTTTTGACAAACATGTTTATGAATATTTATGCTATTGGAATGGTTAATTTAATCAGCTTAGCTTGAATTTAATTCGTGTTGGGTTGATTTCATTTCGTTCTCTTAAATTATTAAAATTGTGTTTATGCTGTTATAGGCCTCGGTAAAATGCTTGATTAAGTAAAATAATGTTTAAGTTATCTGGCATTATAATTGTTTAGATAACTAAATAGTTAATTATTTAAACACATTTAAATTGTAATTAATGGACACAATACTTAATCTGTGCATGTTTAATTCTTCAAAGGTAGCTGAAGATTAAATTAGCATTGTATTTGGTGATACATATGCCTTGCATAACATGCAAGATTTTTATGATTAAATTGTTTCAAGGTAAGGATACTTTGTTACCTCACATAATCTTTTATATGCTTATTAGGTTGAATTAATCGGTTGAATCACATAGGAATATGCGAGAGATTGTTTAATTTAATAATTATGTGTGTGCAATAAGATGTTTACTTTTGTAAATCTGTTTTATCGGTCAAATTGACATAGGGATATGTACAAGAGATGAATGGATTTTTTATTTGTAAACATGTTCATAAGTTAGAAAATTACCGAGTTGCCATGATTTAACAAGTATAAATACAAGTTTAATAATTCTAAGGTAAGAAATGTTATTAATCCAACATAATTATATCATCTTGATTAAAATCAGCTTTTGAAATCGTGCATTAGAACTTTGTTTTATTTTATTTGCTTTGTTTCTTTTTAGTTTTCAAATAGTTCTTAAATCCTAATATTTTTCCTTCACCAAAGTGTTTGAAAACATTTTCATAAATAATTATTTTACAGTCCCTGTGGGTACGATAACTCGACATTTACTTTTCACTTTATTACTTGTTATGATTATGTACACTTGCACATTTCCACCGTTCCAAGTTTTTGGCGCTGTTGCCGGGGACTATTTTAAAAGATATTATTTGTGAAATTGAAAAATTTTCACTTTGGTCTTTTTTTTCTATTAAATTTTAATTCCATTTTTTTTTGTTTGTTTCAGAGTATTGATCAAATTATTGACTTACTTCCTAAAAACCCTGAAATTGAAAATACTTTCTGACAAAGGAGAAGACAAGCGAACCAAAGAAGGACCGAAGATATGAATTTTGAAAATCCAAACCAAAATCTAGGAGGAACATTCACTTATAATACTCACAATCTGATCATTGTTGCTGATGATAGAAACTGTGCCATTCAACAATATGTCATTCCTCTATTCAACGAGCTCAATCCGAGTATTAAGAGACCTGAAATCGAGGCACAACAATTCGAGCTAAAGCTAGTCATGTTCTAGATGCTTCAGACTATGGGCCAATTTAGTGGAATGCCTACTGAAGATCCTCATCTTCACTTAAGACTATTTATGGAAGTGAACGATTCTTTCAAGTTAGTTAGAGTTTTCGAAGATGCCTTACAATTGAAGTTGTTCCCATATTTGACAAGGGATAGAGCTCGTGCCTGGTTGAACTCATTGCCACCGAACTCCATTTCTACATGGCAAGAATTAGCCGAAAGATTCCTCATGAAGTATTTCCTGCCAAGCAAGAATGCTAAGCTGAGGAACGAGATCATTGCCTTCCACCAAATGGATGATGAGTCCTTGTATGAGGAATGGGAAAGATTTAAAGAGTTATTACGAAAATGCCCTCATCATGGAATCCCTCATTGCATTCAACTTGAGACATTCTATAATGGTCTCAACGCCCACACAAGGATGGTAGTGGACGCCTCTGCTAATGGTGATCTCCTTTCTAAGTCTTATAATGAGGCTTATGAAATTATTGAGAGGATTTCCAACAACAATTATCAATGGCCAACCAGTCGTGCAGCGTTAGGAAGACGATTCGCTGGAAAACATGAAGTAGACGCCCTTACTTCACTCGCATCTCAGGTATCATCAATATCCTCAATGCTTAAAAACCTTACTACTAATCGGTCTAATGGTTTTGCAGCACAACCACCTAATCAATTTGAGAATATAGCCTGTATATATTGTGGAGAGGGACATTTGTTTGAAGAATGTCCATCGAACCCCAAATCTATATACTACATGGGCAATCAGAACCAAAACCAATGAAGGCAAGGGCTGCATTCATCCATCGTGGATGTAACACACCAAACCCGGCCCAGAAGTTAGGCCCAAATTTGGTGTGACACATTGAAGAAAACGTATAAAGGATTTGAAATTCATACTAAAATAAGTTTTGTTAAAATCAAGAAAAACAAGTTTGATTTGAGACATTTGATAAAATATTACTAACCTCGAATATTGATTGATAAATCATTGATTTGAACTAATAATCTTATAAAACGTGACTGTTGAAAACGACGTTGAAAATTTGAAGAAGATTTCCGTATTAAAAATATTTGTAAAAATTTTATTATGAAATCTATTTGTTAATCGATTTTGGAAAACCTTTATTATGATTTTAGAAAATCCCATTTAAAATAATTTGAGTAAAATATAAACACGTCAAACATAAAGTAAAATAAAATAATCCAAAGGCCTTATTACAAATAAAACCCATAATAGCAAAATTAATAAAATGGAATATGTAATTTAATAAAGTTCGAAACACCAATTTCTGAAATATGGCCTCCATCGAGTCATCCATGGCCCCAAGTCCTCATCATCGAGCATTACCTACAAGGGTTAAGAGAAAAGGGGTGAGTTACAAGAACTCAAAGTGTAACCCACTTACCATTGTCCATTGGGCCAAAAATCCAATTAACATTTATTGGGCCAAAGCCCATTTACAATTATAACATAATAACATGTATATAATATGCATGTGATATGCAATTCCCAAACCAAACCTAGTTTTCCATCCGCTACACACCACCCGTACCAACCAACACACCTGTGGGGAGCTTTAGTCACCCACCCCGCCAACACACCAAACTGGGCATTAAGCCATATATCAAACTAGGCATTAAGCCATATATCAATTCATGGATGAATACTGTAATTTTGTAGCAAAGCTACCGTAACTTCTCTTCGTCAAATATCCCAACCCATGCAAATCATGTATATAATATGCACATTCAATTACTACAATCCATTCATATAATTATTACAAACATACGGCACATTATAAAATTTTCACAATCTGGCACATATCACATTTTGGCCCCTATAACTCATATCACATTTGGCCCATATATCAAAATATATCAGATTGGCCCATTAATCAATATGTCCATTCGGCCCGTATGGCAATATGTCAATTCAGCCCATTAAGCAATTTCGTATTTCAACCCATTAACACTTTACAAATCGGCCCAATAAGGGAATTTCCATAATTTGGCCCATAAGGTAATATGTCAATTTAGCCCATTAAGCAATTTTGTATTTCAGCCCATTAACACTTTACAAATCGGCCCAATAGGGGCATTTTCATAATTCGGCCCCTAAAGGCATTTTTGTAATTTGCAATCGTACCCGCTAAGGGTAATTCAATAATCTTACCCACTAAGGGTATTTCGATAATTTACCCTCTAAGGGTATTATGGTAATTTTATAACTAAGGCTTAACTACTAATTTGGGGCATTTGTAACACCCCAAACCCGGCCCAAATGCTACCACCAGATCCGGTATGTCACTTAAGGGATTTTACAAAAACATGTCGTATTTTGGAAAACAATTACTAGGTTTAAACCTTTTTTCTGAAAGCTTAAGAATTCATTAAAGTGAAAAATATTAAGTTATAAATTATCTTGGTGGATTTTAAATAAAAACTGAAATTTCGTACATGTCTTAACTTAATTGGAAACATAAAACTTAAAAAACCAACATAAAACCCAAAACAAAAATAATAGTCTAGTGGCCGGTGGCTTTATTACAACCATTTTTAATAATCTGCAAAATATAAAAATAACAAACTAAAGTCTTTTAGCTAAATTCAATTGCTCTTTTGCATGGCCACCTCGCGTTCCTCTCCACCGGTCCGATGCACTAGGTGTCACCAAATTGTTAAATTAAAAGGGTGAGTCATGAGACTTAGTGTGCAACCTCGTGCACCATTAGATTTGGGCTTTAGCCCCATAAAACATAATAATCAAAATTGATATGCAAAACAAAAATAATATGCAAAGCCCAACCCATATCTTAGGTGTCCATCCGCTACACGCCCTCGTACCAGCCGTTCACACCATTGGGGATTTCTACAATCAACCCACACCGCTACACGCCTTGATGGTAGTCGTGCTGCTCATCATCAGATCATGGCCGTAGCCACTACAACAGATCATGGTAGAAATCGCTACTGTAACACCCTAAAAATCCGAGTATCGATATATTGTATGTTTTAGTGTTTAGCTTATGAATGAAAATTTTTTTCCTTCTTTTTCGTGTTTATTATAGCTTTGAAAAGGGCATAGAATTATTCGGGTATTGAATAATTTTTAGTATTGGGAATTTATTGAAGTGGATCAAGTGACCCTAATACTTAAGTTAATTTAAGTGTCTAAAATTAGCATAAGATGAGTAATTGGCAAGGTGGTGTTGGAGCATGAGTATTTGCATGAGGGGAGATGTTCGAATCCCTTGGATAGCAATTAGATGATTTTTTTTTTTTGCACTTGAATGGCAAGTGTCGATCAAGCAATACTTATGGTAAGGATGGACTTTTTCATTTATGGAAAGTAAACTTAGGGAATAAGGTAAGTACTAACTTAAGGTAGGGAATCAAGAAATTTTGGTATGATAAGGGGACATAAGGCTTGGATTAAGGGAAGATATTTTGAAACTTTTAATGGCCTATTGACCATGGATGTGGGACTGCATAGGGGCTGGGGGATGGCGGATTTTTGTTGTTGGTTTGGTAGGTTTGGGTGTTGGATGAGCATTTTCTTTTGGTCAATTGGTGTTTTCTTATCAAATTTTCTTTCAAAATTTGCTCTCTTCCTAGCCGAATATACCTTAAGCCTTCAGGAAACAATTGCATCTTTTTACCATTTCTCCCTTTTTGACCATTTTGGTCTTAGTTTGATTATTATCATCAAGTCTTTTCTCTCTTCTTTGTGTTAAAAACCATATAGCCATTTTAGACCATTTCTTTTCTTCTCTTTTCCCTCATCATTGCCGATTACACTTTTGGTCTCAAAGTTCTTTTATTTTATCTTTATTATTTTCTCTCCTTCTTATTCTTTTTTTCCTTCATGGCCGAATATTGGTAACCATTCACCATAGCCGAATCAATTCTTCCGCTCCTTTGTTTTTGCATAGCCGAATCTTTTATTCTCCATAAGCATCTATTTTTTTTTCTTTTCTTCTACTCAAACTTTAATCAATCGAAACTTAGTAGAGGGTCGAAACTCAAGTATTCGTAAAGATCGTGGATTGTTGAAATTGGATTTAAGGTATTAAGGTGAGGGATTAGTAAGGATTTTCATATTGTTCGACATATGGTTATGAATGGTTTATTAATCGATTTCGTTTTAGGAGAAGTTATCGCTCGATTGACATATTGTGGAACGAGGGTATTTGTGGTCAGTTAATCCCACTCTTTAAAATTTTTAGTTAAATTTCGATAGTTTATTATTAAGACTAATGATCTTTTGTCATTAGAGACAATCAAAATAGGGACAAAAAGGGCAGTAAATAGTACTCGGAAGAGGGGTGGTTCTATTAATCCCCCTAATTTTAAGAGGAGGACTATTTTGGGGAATCCGAGATTTTCCACCGGGTTGTGGACCTTCAACCGGGAAAATCAAATATTCGAAGTCGTACGTACTCTCGAACCACTATTTACTCAGGGTATAGAACCTTTGGTTGGAGAGAAATCGTAAATAGTGGTTATTCGAGATTTTGAGGGTAAGATTTAGATCGTTCAATATTAGAATAGTTTAATATCAAATTTTAGTGTTCTAATCCTTCATAATGTGTGTTTAGATATCGACGAGCGGGAGAGTGTAGTTCTCACTATAACCAGGTGTGTAATCTCACACTATATCTCATGGGTTAGATGACTATACAATGGTTAAAGTTGGATTAAAAATCACAAAGTTGCTGAAATCGAAAAATATGACATTATTGACACTTAGTGTTAAAATCTCGAAATCGATAGTAAGATCATGAAATTTTAAAAATCGCCCGTAATGGTTAAAACGATAATAAGTGGCAAATTGGGCCATATGTGATATTTGGTAAATTTGGGCCATATATGTTATTTGGCAAATTGGGCCATATGTGATATTTGGTAAATTTGGGCCATATGTGTTATTTGGCAAATTTGGGCCATATGTGTTATTTGGCAAATTTGGGCCATATGTGTTATTTGACAAATTGGACCATATGTGATATTTAGTAAATTTGGGCCTTATATGTGATATTTGGCAAATTTGGGCCATATGTGTTATTTGACAAATTGGGCCATATGTGATATTTGGTAAATTTGGGCCTTATATGTGATATTTGGCAAATTTGGGCCATATGCGTTATTTGGCAAATTGGGCCATATGTGATATTTGGTAATCTGGGCCTTATATGTGTTATTTGGCAAATTTAATATATGTGTTATTTGGCAAATTGGGCCATATGTGATATTTGGTAAATTTGGGCCATATGTGTTATTTGGCAAATTTAATATATGTGTTATTTGGCAAATTTGGGTCATATGTGTTATTTGACAAATTGGGCCATATGTGGTAATTGAGAATTTGGGCCACATGTGATAATCGATAAATGGGCCTTAAGTGAAAATTTATAATTGGGCCATTTATGATAATTGATAAATGGGTTATATATGAAATATGTTTTAATGGGCGAAATTTATAAACTATAATATGATATACTCTACTGAATATTTTGAAATGCATAAACATGATTGCATGGGTTGGGATCAATGATGAAGAGAAGAAAGGCTTAATGCCGAATTCTAGATAGGTGACTCTCACAATGGCCATTGCCTAAATCTAGATCGGTGGTTCTACCACAATTATTTAAATGGGTTGCCACAAATATGATATTGGGCTTAAAGCCTACTTGATTGTGATGGCGCGGTGGGTGACTAAAGCCCCACAGTGTGTCTTTGGTTGGGCACGGGTGTGTAGCGGATGGAAATCTAGGTTTGGTTTTGGGAATTGCATATCATTTGCATTATTATTTTTAAATACTGAATTATTATATTTTGAAATGGGCTTAGGCCCAAATAAATGTTTAAATGGTCTTGGCCCAATGGACTATGGTAAGTGAGTTGCACATCTGAGTTCTAAGTAACTCACCCCACTTTTTTACCCTCTCGTGCAATAACAATTGATGGAGACTTGGTTGGAGATGACTTCGTGGGTGGCTATACTACAAATGGTGGTTCATAAAACTTTGAGACTTCTTTTGTAATTTTATTAAGTATTATTAATGGCGATGTAATAAGGCCTTTTAATTATGGATTTTATTGTGTGGATGGATTTATTTATGTTTTAGTTTATTTAAGTTGGATTGATTTTGTTTTTCAGTAAATGATTTTCTATAACTCTCGTTTCAAATAAAAGTTTTTTATCTAGAAACTTAGAAAATTCTTTTAAAACTTTTGATGAAATATTCGATTTAATAAATCTAAAGTTTTTATCGATTACTACTTTATATATATCAAACGAAAAATTCTTGTGTTTTAAATCAAGCATTTAAATAAACCTCGATTTTTCGATAAAGTAATGTTCTTAATAATTTTGCAATTTGATTTTTACTTCGTTAAATGTTTTGAATGTCCGTTAAAATTATGTGGCATGCCAAAATCCGGGCTTAATGCATAGGCCTGGTTTGGGGTGTTATATTTTATGGTATCAGAGCCCAGTTTCAAAACTCGGCTGTGGTTTGGGTTCAACAAATGATTTTGTTTAAAAAACCACTTAAATTTCTAGACTTTATGTTTTAAAGGTAGTATGGCACCATGAGCATCTGACACCAAGTCAAGTAAGTATGTTCAGTAAGTATTTGTTTATTTTTGTGATGAGACCTAAGGAACACTCTAGAACTTCTAGTTTTAGGTGTTGAAAATGATAGAGACCGAGAGTATAGGATGCAAGCGAAAACAACTTTATCTCTTATATCTCATAAAATATCATTAATAAACAATGAAATAATATTCTGATTCATAAAACTTATAATCAGATTAAAGTGAATTAGTCAATATGAGCTCTAGAAGACGTGGTCATGGACGTGGTAGACTTGGCCGTGGTAGAGGCCGAGGTGTTGCATCTGAAGCACAGGGTCATATATCGGAAATGGATGCACCTGTGTCATTTGAGAGCGAAACTGGATCTTATGATCATGCGAATGAGGATAATGCTTTGACTCAAGCAATGTTGCGAGTCTTAGAAAGAGTAGCTGGAGCCAGAACTAGGCCAGTAATTCGCGGACCAATATCGGAACGACTTAAGTCTAGTGGTGCAGAAGTTTTTAGAGGTATCTCTGGTGTAGCCCCGAATGTGGTAGAATATTGGTTTGAGGCTGTAGAACGAATTACGGATGATTTGGAATGCACCGATGTGCAGAAACTGAGAGGAGTCGTGTCTTTGTTAAGATACAAGGCGTATCAATGGTGGCTTACTATTCGAGAAGGCACCGAGGCTGCATTGGTTAATTGGGATTTCTTTAAAGCTACTTTCCAAGGGATGTACGTCAGGACAAGTTATGTAGATGCCCGGAGGAAGGAATTCCTGAATTTCGTTCAAGGAAGTAAGACTGTAGCAGCTTACAAGGCAAAATTTCTTCGTTTAAGTCGTTATGCTCGTACTATAGTGCAGACTAATCATGAGCGCTGTGTACGCTTTGAGGATGGACTGAATGATGAGTTGCAGGTACTGATAGCCCCACAACAAGTGCGGACTTTTACCTCGCTAGTAGAGAAAGCTAAGATAGCCAAAGAGGCTAAGATTTTAGAACGCCAGAATCGGGAAAAAGTAAGAGGCAAGAGGGATTTTAAGTATTCTGGTTCTTCTAAAAGGTTTCAAAAGAGGCCACGGAATGATGAGGCAGTTCAAGTTAAGGCACCTGTGACTACCAATCAGATTCGAGAATGTGCCGACTGTGGTAGACTACATCCCGGAGAATGTTGGAGGAAAATTAGAGCCTATTTTAAATGTGGAACTAAAGATCATCGGTTTAAGAATTGTCCTCGATGGACTGAAACGACTCAGAAGCTTGTAACCATGAGGCTCAGCCAGCTAGAGGTACTCAGTAGCCACCAAGAGGTCGTAGACCGAGTCGTGGTGGTAATGGTAACGGACGTGGACAAGGTGCACCGGGTCGAGGTAATAGTGTTAGAGGTAACACGGAGGCAAGACGACCAGAATGGTCTATCTTTGTCGAGCGTTGTGAGGACGGCGATGCACCTGATGTGATAACTGGTATGTTCTTCATCTCGATGTAATTCTATCGCTTTGATAGATATCGGATCTACCCACTTGTATGTTGCTAGTGCTATATCTATAAACCTAAGCATTAGATCTGAGATTACTGATAGAGAGATGACGGTAATTAGTCCTTTAAGACAGTCGGTAATAGTGAATAAATTATTCAGAGATGTGCCCTTAGAGATTCAAAGAGAGGTATTTCTAGCAGACTTGATGGAATTACCTTTCGGTGAATTTGATCTTATTTTGGGCATGGATTGGTTGGTGAAGCATCGGGCGCAATTGGATTGTACCGAAAAGCAAATGTCAATTAGGACTGTGGATGATAAGGAGATAATAATGATAGGCGAGCGAAGAAACTTTTTGGCAAATGTGGTATCTGTTTTGAAGGCAGAAAAGTTGGTGCGAAAAGGGAATAGAGCATTCCTAGCATTCATCAGTGCTTTGGATGCCAAGGATTTATCAGTAGAAAGTGTAAGAACGGTGAAAGAATATCCAGATGACTTTCCTAAAGAACTTTCGGGTCTACCTCCAGATCGGGAAGTAGAATTTGGCATTGAGATTTTACTCGGAACTGCTCCAGTGTCCATTACTCCTTATAGAATGGCACCGAAGGAGTTAGCGGAGCTTAAAGCTCAAATTCAAGAACTGTTAGATCGAGGATTTATTCGACTAAGTGTGTCTCCGTGGGGAGCACCGGTTTTGTTCGTCAAGAAAAAGGATGGGTCGATGCGTATGTGCATTGATTATAGGCAGTTGAATAAATTGACGATCAAGAATAAGTATCCATTGCTGAGAATCGATGACCTATTTGATCAATTAAGAGGAGCTTCAATCTTTTCCAAGATTGATTTGAGATCGGGTTATCATTAGCTCAAGATGAATGAGGCAGATATTCATAAGACGGCATTTCGAACTCGCTATGGACATTATGAGTTTTTAGTAATGCCATTTGGTTTGACTAATGCACCAGCTACATTTATGGACATGATGAACCAAGCATCCCAAAGCACATGGAAAGCCTGTCAAACTTGTCAGGCGGTGATACGATACCGGATTGGCTCAAAATCTAGATTGAAAAAAGAAAAGTTATTGCAACTACGAACGTGAACAGATGCTTTCTCATTATACTATTTTAACCGAAAAAGTGTTTATGTCGACCCGATTCTTCTTCTCTTAGGAAATTTCGTCTTTCGTTTCTCCCCTTTCAAACAGACTTTTTTTTTATCCGCATCTGATCTTTCCTGGTATTCAATCTGTTTTTTCGGGGTTTTCCGGGTATTTACTTCTCCTTCATTAGACCAGTTCGTAGTAGTGTTCATAGATGACATCTTGGTATATTCGAGGAATGAAGAAGAGCATGACTCTCATTTGCGCACTGTGTTGCAAATTTTGTGAGATAAGCTGGAACATCCTAGATTAGGGGTTATGCGTTTGTGCATAATTCATGAGTAGTAGGTTTTGGCAGTGTTTGGAAATGAATTAAGGGTTTTAAAATCCTAGGATGGAAGAGAAAGCTTTGGACAATTATTGGTTTTTAAGTTACAAATAAGAAGTGATGTGGAAAAGTGGCAAGGGACGCCACCTAAGGTGCAAGGGTTATAACATCAAGTGAAGTACTTTGAGGGAAGAGGTTCGAATCCCATTGTTTGCATTTTTGCTTAATTTTATGAAATAGCATGTTTACTATGATATGGATGTGTGGTGTATATTTTTAGAACCTTGGAAATGTATGGAAATGTAAGGAAATGTATAGAAATGTATGGAAATGTAAGGAAATGTATGGAAATGTAAGGAAATGTACGGAAATGTAGGAAATGTAAGGAAATGTAGGAAATATCCTGAAATGTAAGGAAATGATTTAGAAATGATTCAAAAGAGGAAAGTGAACATTTATGGAAACTAGGAAAATGATTTAGAAATGATTCAAAAGAGGAAAGTGAACATTTCGAAACTAGGAAATGTAAGGAAATGTCAAGTTTAAAGAGCCAAACGAAAATTTTGGAAACTTAGAAATGACTTAGAAATGTTGAGTTTTAAAGTTTAAAAGAGGAAATTAAGGCAAGGTGGCCTTAAGAGAAAAAGTATGTGAAATTTGACACACAAACAGCTTGGAAAAGTGGCTCAAGATGCCACTTAGGGCCTCTGGAAATGGCGCCACATGCAGTGTATTTGGGCAGGATCGAGTCACTTAGGAAGCAAATAAAAGAAGTTTTATTTTGCTACAAAGAGCAGAGAGGTGGATGGCATCTAGCTAAGACTATAAGTGATTTTTATTTAATTACTTAAAGAGGAAGCAATGGACGGCAACAGGGACTCTTAATGGAAGAGTTTAATTCTCCTTAAAACTCGGCTAAATAGGTGGATAAATGATGATTTATTTTAGATTATTTTCAAAGAGATAATTGAGGATTATTCTTTAATTTTTAATTAAAGAGATAAAGCTATCAAAATAGAAGAGTGATGGCCAAGTAAGGGATTCTAAGTTAGTAATTTGGCTATAAAAGGAAAAGAGGGCCATTCATTCTTTCTTGTAACCCTCTCTCGTCAATTCTCTCTAGCAAATATCTCCTTTCTTCATTGTTTTACCAAGCCAAAATACACCTTGTGTAGTCAAACTTCATTACCAAATTGCTCAAACTCTTTTCTCTTCTTCTTTCATAATCTTCCAAAAAGTGAAAGTTTGCTAAAATCAAGGCCATAGCCGAATAGTTTTGAGACTTCAAACAAGAGGTTGTCGACTTCTGTATTAAGGGTAAGGACTAGTTATCATTCGATTTTCATCCTTTTTCTTTTAAGATTTGCCGAAATCTAGGACTAACCCCATTAACATCTTGTTGCCGAAACTTTTAAAAGATCTTTCGGGATTTGTTTAGGTCAACTACAAGAAGGAGAAGTTCTTTTCCCGAAGGTACACCATAGGCTGCGTGTTCCCTAGTTATTCGGTGAATTTCGGGATTTAAAATCCTTAAGGTAAGTGACTATGAATATTCGGCCAAGACCCTATTTTAGTAGTAGATCTATTATTATGTGTTTTAAATCGAAAAACTAACCGATTCAAAGAATCTAGTGATTAGCCGATTTCAAAGGAGAAGAATACAATTTTTCGGGATTTGATTAATCATCTAAACGGCAACAAGGTAAGTTTTAAGAATACAAATGTAACATCCTAATAATTAGGGGTTATGCATCTTTACTTAATTGAATGATGTTGCATGCTTAAATATGTTTGAGTGTATTTTGGAAGTTATTTTTTTGAACTTCATTAATTAAGTGAATGCTTAGTGAAACTTTTAATTTCTAATAATTAAGATGGAGCTAAGCATGTTAGGCTTTAAGAAATAATGACAAGAGATTTTAAGCATAAGATGAGTAATTGGCAAGGTGGTTAGGATACATGGATGAGTGCTTGAGGGGAGAGGTTCGAATCCCCTAGCTAGCAAATGGGAGGATTTTATTTTTGTTTCCTTCCCTATAGTGTCGGCCAAGACTCTTCTAGAATGGATGAGCATCTTTTTAATTTTGGTTATTTGATCATATGGTAACTAAAACTTATGGTATGGAATCATGAAAGGATGATAAGATGAGGGGGACAAAAGGCTTGAAGTAAGGGCTTTGTCTTGGAAACTTTTTCATGGTCATTTGACCATGAATCTAGTCGGTTTTAGGGGCTAAAGGGGATGGTTAATTGTGATAGCAAATTAAGGGTTGATGGGGAAGAAACAAGGAGGAAAAAGGGGGATAATGTTGGCATAGGTTGGCCGAAATTTTGCTTAGCCATTAGGGGTGAAAGTTGGCCAAAAAGTCTTGCATTTTTGTGCATCTTCTCTCATTTCTCCAAAAGTTTTCTCCTAGCCGAATTTGTTATTGAGTTTAGGTAAAAATTTCTCTTTGTTTTGGCTCTCATTTTGACCATTTTGGTTAAAATACATTTTCTCTCAAATTGTGGTCTTCTTTAGTCATAAGCATCAAAAGTTTGAAAAAAAGACATTTCTTCTTTTCTTTTTCCCTCATTGCCGAAACTACCAAAGTGCAAAGAACTATTTTCTTCTTCAATTTCTTCCTCTTGGCCGAATGCACAAAGGTCCCTAAACACATCTCTTTTCTTTTGAGAATCAACATCATCATCATCTTCTTCTTTTTAATCTCTCTTTTCTTTCTCTTTTCTTCCTTTTCTTTCCTTCTCTTTTCATTTTCTTTCTTCTTCACTCTCAACCAAACTATTTTCTACCAACATCAAAATCAACATACTTTCCTTCTCTTTGTCAAACCAAATCACCTTTTTTTTTTTCATCTAAATCTTTCTTTCTTTTGTTGGAAACCCAAACCACCATAACCAAAGCACCATATTTTTCTCTTTTGTTCAAAACGAATCATCATTCCTTTTCTTTCTTTTGTTCAAGGTCAATATTCAAAGTGATCAAGTAAGGTTTTGTCAATTGTTTTCTTTATTTCTTTTTACTATAGTTGATTTAGAAAACATAAATCCTCTTATTTTTCTCTCTTAGGCCGAATCCTTGGAAAGGATTTTTAAGGATCTTTGTTGAAGCCAACTTTTAAGAAGTGACCTTTCGAAATCATCCAAGGTAAGAATATCACCTTCGGTTATATAGATTTCTTTAAATAGACTATTAATCAATCTTATTTTTGGGGTGATTTAAGACTAACAAGATAGGTAAGAAAAGAGCAAGACGGAGTGTTTGGAAGAGAGGAGGCATTGCTTTTACCATCGAATTTCAAAAGAAGGGTCAGATCGGTGGTAAGAGATTTTCCACCGGGTTGTGGACCCTCCGCTAACGAAGATCGGTTATTTGAAGTAGTACGCATAACCGAACCACTTTACGTTGGTGGGATATCGCGGTTTTGATCCATCTAGCGGAGAAAAACCACAAATAACGGTTGTTCGAGAATCCGAGGGTAAGGATTTAGATCTCTCGTCAATAAATATAGTTTTATTAGTAATAGTATATTCTAACCAAGTGTGATAATTAACTAGGCGTTGACGAGCGGGAAGGTATCATTCTCACAGTCATAAGGTGTGTAACCATACAATAAAATCTCATAGATCTATGTTTTAAATGTGATTATATGACTATGTGTTTGAAAATGATTGTGGATACCATTCATTGGTATACGATATTCAGGTATGTTTACCCCAAATATTCTGTTAATTTTGCTATATGCATAATTGTGAGATAAGTATGATTTTGTTATGATTTTGGGGTAAATGGCATGAAAATGAATAATATGTATGTGCATGGGCATATGGGTAAAATTTGATAAAGGAGAAAGTATTCTGGTGGTTTTACCATAATTTCCAATGACTTCGGTCACATATTTGAAATCCGGTGACTTCGGTCACATATGTGAATCTGGTGACTTCGGCCACATATTTGAAATTCCGTGACTTCGGTCACAATTTTGTCTGGTGGCCTTGCCACAAAATTATAAGGGCGATGTGCATGTTGACTGCAACAACTGCCTTCGATGGTGTGTAGCGGATGGAGGGTCGATTTAGTAATCCCCACGGTGTGTTGGTTGGTACGGGTGGTGTGTAGCGGATGGATATTTAGGTGGGCCGGGTTTGCATTTCATTATGTGTATCTAATCATGTGATTTTTAATGATTATTATTTGATCTGCTATAAAAATGGGCTTAAGGCTAAAAATGACTTAAATGGGTCTATGAATATATGTGCTATGAAAATGGGCTTTTGGGCTAAAAATGACTTAAATGGGCCTATGGCCATATGTGTAATTATTGGGCTTTAAGGCATATGATCAAATGGGCTTTTTAAAGTATGTGTTACACATTGAGTTTATAACTCACCCTTTAGTGGGATAACTTTTCGATGATTCAGAAAAGCGATGGATCGGTCGCAAGGACTCGTGGTGGCCAATGCTCATATCAAGTATTTTGAAGATTTTCCAATTTAAACTTATTAAATTTTATTACTTAGACTTTATTATGGGTTTGCTATTTTGTAATAAGGCCACTATAAACTGCTTTTTAATTTTTGTGTTTGGACTTTTATTTTGCCATGAACAAATATCTATTAAATAACTAAATGGTTTTTCGATAAATAATTTAAAAATGTTTTTGTCACTAATATATATATGTTTTAAAGTAATTTCCTTAAATTTGGTTTTCTTTTAATTTATTAATTCCTTCTAAAAATAATGTTTTAAAGGACATAAATTTACTTTACAATTTGATTTCAACCTAAAATATTAAGTTAACTGCTTTTCTACAAAATCATCAAGTTTTTCTTAAATAAAACGAGAATTTGCTAAAGTTAGATTCGAGGAACATATCAAATCCGTCAGCTTTTTGGGCCGGGTTTGGGGTGTTTCAACTTGGTATCGAGCCCGCTTTTAAACTCTGGCCTTAGGTTTTGAAGCCCACAACGCTTTCAAAAGTTGGCCCAAATGACTTTTTGAAAGTTTTCTTAAGTTAAAATGGTTTTATAAGAGCATGGCACTTGAGTTCTCAACCCGCATCCATCGTATGTATCTTTATTGATAAGTGATATGAATGTATGATAAGCTTAAGGAAACTATACTTTAGAGACATGGACCCTAGGTGTTTGTGCACTACTACTAAAAACCACCGAATATCTCGCTTCATAAAACTTTCTTTTAATAAGAAGTGGAAAGACTCTAATACATAAGACTTTTTCGTAAAAACAGATAAGACGATAGTAGACATGAGTTCTAGGGACGTGGTCGTCGTGGGACGTGGACGAGGAAGAATGGTCGTGTCGGAACTAGTTAGATCTCGGTCAAGGTTCCAAAATGAAGCTCGCCACCTACCGTTGGGGTGGATTTTCAAGAGCAAAATGAAGGAGGTGACGCAGATCACAAGTATGTCATGAAGTTTTAGAACGAGTAGCGTGGTTAGTTCGAAATGGGTCTCGAAAGTCAAGAGTCGAGAGACTTAGATCGAATGGAGCCGAGGTTTTCAGAGGAGTATATGGAGTAGCTCCAAATGTAGCGGAATATCGTTGGAGGCAATGAGAGGATTATGGACGATTTAGACCGATCATCAAAAAAAATTGAAAGGTGCTATTTCACTACTCCGTGATGAGGCCTACCAAAGGTGGCTCACTATCAAGGAGAGTACCCCGTGGATCGATTGGATTGGGGTATTTTAAAATTAAATTCAAGGAAAATACGTTGGAGCTAGCTACATCGACTCCCAGAGGAAGACATTTTGAATCTAGTGCAAGGCAAGAAGTCGATAATGAGTATGAAGTAGTAGTTTTGTGACTTAGCCGTTATGCCGTAGGATAGTAGCTACCGAATATGAACGTGTATCGATTTGAAGATGGACTTAGAGATGAACTACGAGTGATGATTGCTCTACACCGTGAAAGAGATTTTGCAATCTTAGTGGAAAGGGCAAGAATAGTGAAGAGGTTGCTTGACCGAAAGACGTAACCGGACAGAGGCTAGAATAAGAATAAGAGAAGCTTTGGATCTTCAGGGTCATCCGAGAATTTCCAAAAGAAACCAAGAAATGAAGGACCGCGAGGTCAGCAGACTGCTACGGGTGGACAACATCGTGCTTGTGCCTCAATGTGGGAAGATGCACCCGGAGAGTGTTGGAAAAGACCGGATGTTTCAAGTGCGGATCTAAAGACCATATGATCAAGGATTGCCCAAGAATTCAGAGAAGAACCGCCAACAAGTCGTAGGGGTTAATCAGCCGGCAGAGGTGAACAAAGAAATGATAAGGGCCGTGGTCCAAATGGAAAGGGTAATGGTTCTGGTAGAGGTCGTGGAACTTCAGGCAGAGGCAGTGGTAGCTCTGAGGCGAGACAGCCAGGTCTGGTATATGCAGTTCGTCGCAGAGAAGATAGTGACGCACCTGATGTTATCACGGCACGCTTCGATTTCGTGGTTGCCTTTATTGCTTTGATAGATATAGGTCAACTCACTCATATATCGCTAGTGAAGTATCCGAAACTTTGCATGTGACTTCGAGATCTGCATCTAGGAAGATGATCGTATTTTAGTCCTTTAGGATGCAAGAGTTATAGACAAACTTTTTAAGGAAGTGCCTTTAGAAGTTCAAGGGATGCAGTTTCCGGCTGATTTAATGGAGTTACCATTCGGAGAATTCGACCTGATCTTAGGCATGGACTGGCTAGTGAAGTATCGTGCAAATGTGGATTGTGCTGCTAAATGAATGTCCTTAAGAACTCTTGATGACAAAGAAGTTGTAGTGATGGGCGAGAGACGAAACTACTTATCTAATGTAGTATCCGCCTAAGGCGTAAAAGATGGTTAGAAAGGGATGTGTAGCCTTCCGATGTTGGTGAGTGCCTTGGAGGCTAAGGAAGCAATCGCTGAGGAAGTCGGATCGTGAATGAGTTTGTAGATGTTTTTCTAAGAACTTCCGTGTTTGCCTCCGGATCGTGAGGTAGAATTTGGGATTGATTTATTGCCCGAACGGCGCCGCTTCTATTGCTCCATATAGAATGGCACCGAAGGAATTAGTTGAGCTTAAGGCTCAGATTCAAGAGTTGCTTGATCGTGGATTTATCCGACCTAGTGTGTCTCCATGGGGAGCACCGGTCCTATTTGTGAAGAAGAAGGACGGATCGATGAGGATGTGTATAGACTACCGGCAGTTGAATAAGCTGACCATCAAGAACAAGTATCCTTTGCCAAGGATCGACGACTTGTTCGATCAGCTCAAAGGAGCTACGGTATTCTCAAAGATTGATCTAAGGATCGGGTATCATCAGCTTAAAGTGAAAGAAGTGGATATCCATAAGACGGCTTTCCGAACTAGATATGGGCATTATGAATTTCTGGTAATGCCATTCGGATTGACGAATGCCCCAGCTGCGTTCATGGATATGATGAACCGGATTTTTCAGCCCTACTTGGATCAATTCGTTGTGGTATTCATAGACGACATCCTGGTGTATTCTAAGTCCGAAATGGAACATGATGAGCATCTTCGGATTGTGTTACGAAGTTTTAAGGAGAAGAAGTCGATGCCAAATTTAGCAAGTGTGAATTTTAATGAAAGAGGTTGCGCTTTTAGGCCATGTGGTGTCCGTAGAAGGGATAAGGGTGGATCCTCAAGATTGAGGTCAGTATAGATTGGAAACCACCTAAGTCCAGAATCAAGTTCGCAGTTTCTTGGGGTTAGCAGGATACTACAAAAGATTCGTCAAGGATTCTCATCGATAGTCGCACCTCTAACGAAATTATTGAGAAAGGAAGTACCTTTCATGTGGGCCGATAAGCAACAAGAGAGTTTTGAGAAGCTCAAGAAGGTTTTGACCAAGCTCCGCTTTGATTCACTCGAGGGTGAAAGGATTTTGTCGTGTATTGTGATGCTTCTCACATGGGATTAGGATGTGTTCGATGCAAGACGAGAAGGTAGTTATGTATGCATCTCGGTAGTTGAGACCACACGAGGTTAATTACCCGACGCATGATTTGGAATTGGCAACCGTAGTCTTTGCTCTTAAAGTTTGGAGACATTACTTATACGGGAAAAGTCATGATATACACGGACCACAAAAGTCCGAAATATCTACCGACTCGTAAAGAACTAAATTTGAGGCGAAGGTGGATAGAGTTGTTGAAAGACTACGATTGTTCTATTGAGTACCACCCGCAAGGCGTAATGTGGTGGCGTACGCCTAAGTCGAAAAGTGGTGTCGATTAAGGCTTATGTTTGCACATCTTAGTCTTTACGATGACTAAGCTTGTTGGCGTAATTCAAGTTAGGCCGACATGGTTGAGTCAAGTGAAAGAGAGGCGCTTGATAGATGAAGATCCGAGTGTCAAGCTACTGCAAAGTGTAATGGAGAATTGGAAGATTTTGGTATTAATAAATGATGGGTTATTGTGTTTCAAAGGTAAAGTCTGTATGCCGAGGGATCGTGAATTGAGGCAAAAGATTCTTCAGAGTCGCATAGTAGCCCTTATGCTATGCATCTTGGAGGAAGTAAGTTATACCGAGATTTGTGAGATCAATTTTGGTGGCCCGGTCTTAAGCGAGAAGTTACTGAGTATGTAGGAAAGTGCTTAACGTGTCAAGAAGTCAAGGTGAACATCAAGTACCTTCGGATTGCTTCAACCGATAAAGATTCCACAAAGGAAGTGGGAGAGAATCACCATGGACTTTGTTAGTGGGCTTCCTCTTACGCCTACTAAGAAAGACTCAGTTTGGGTGATAGTGGACCGATTGATGAAATCGCACATTTTATCCCGCTCGGGTTGATTACTCTTTGCGAAATTGGCAAAGTTATATGTGGTCGAGATTGTGAGATTGCATGGAGTGCGGTGTCAATCATTTCGATAGAGATCCGAGGTTTACGCCTCGCTTTTGGAAAGCATTGCATCGTGCTTTGGGCACCAGATTGACTTCAAGATTAAGATTTCATCCTCACCGACGATCACCGAAAGAGTAATTCAAATCTTAGAAGATATGTTAAGGGTTGTGTGATAGATTTCAGAGGAAGTTGGGAGGAATTCTTACCATTAGCGTAAATTTGCATACAACAACAGTTACCAAGCCAAGATTCGGATGGCACCATATGAAGCACTATATGGACAAAAGTGTCGACTCCTACCTGTTGGATGTAATTAGGGAACGCCGATTTTGGGTCCGTAAATAGTGGTGAATCCAAGAAAAGGTTAAGGTAATCCTGCTCGGTTAAAGGAAGCATCCGATGACAAAAGTCGACGCAGATCTAAAGCGAAAAGAAATAGAGTTTGTGGGAGATCAAGTATTCCTAAAGGTTTCACCTTGAAAAAAGGTGATGAGATTTGGTCGCAAAGGGAAGCTAAGTCCTGTGTTCATTGGACCTTATCGGGTTTTGAAGCGGGCCTGATCTGTGGCATATCGCTTAGAATTACCTTCTGAGTTGAAGCAAATGCACGATGTGTTCCATGTTTCAATGTTACGCCGCTACCTGTTAGATCCATCTCATGTAGTGCCGCTTGAGGAGGTGGAATTAAGACCGATTTGTCCTATGAAGAGGAACCAATCCAAATTCGAGCGAGATGTAAAGGTTTTACTGGAGAAAATCTGCCTCTCGCCAAAGTATTATGGCGTAATCATGGATCAAGAAGCTTCGTGGGAACCAAAAGAAGCGATGCGACAGCAATACCCTCACTTGTTCCAGCCATGTAATTTCGAGGACGAAATTATTTTAAGGGGGTAGAACTGTAACATCCTGATAATTAGGGGTTATGCATCTTTACTTAATTGAATGATGTTGCATGCTTAAATATGTTTGAGTGTATTTTGGAAGTTATTTTTTGAACTTCATTAATTAAGTGAATGCTTAGTGAAACTTTTAATTTCTAATAATTAAGATGGAGCTAAGCATGTTAGGCTTTAAGAAATAATGACAAGAGATTTTAAGCATAAGATGAGTAATTGGCAAGGTGGTTAGGATACATGGATGAGTGCTTGAGGGGAGAGGTTCAATCCCTAGCTAGCAAATGGGAGGATTTTATTTTGTTTCCTTCCCTATAGTGTCGGCCAAGACTCTTCTAGAATGGATGAGCATCTTTTAATTTTGGTTATTTGATCATATGAAAAGGTAAGCTAAAACTTATGGTATGGAATCATGAAAGGATGATAAGATGAGGGGACAAAAGGCTTGAAGTAAGGGCTTTGTCTTGAAACTTTTTCATGGTCATTTGACCATGAATCTAGTCGCTTTTAGGGCTAAAGGGATGGTTAATTGTGATAGCAAATTAAGGGTTGATGGGGAAGAAACAAGGAGGAAAAGGGGATAATGTTGGCATAGGTTGGTCGAAATTTTGCTTAGCCATTAGGGGGAAAGTTGGCCAAAAGTCTTGCATTTTGTGCATCTTTTCTCATTTCTCCAAAAGTTTTTCCCTAGTCGAATTTGTTATTGAGTTTAGGTAAAAATTTCTCTTTGTTTTGGCTTTCATTTTGACCATTTTGGTTAAAATACATTTTCTCTCAAATTGTGGTCTTCTTTAGTCATAAGCATCAAAAGTTTGAAAAAAACATTTCTTCTTTTCTTTTTCCCTCATTGCCAAAACTACCAAAGTGCAAAGAACTATTTTCTTCTTCAATTTCTTCCTCTTGGCCGAATGCACAAAGGTCCCTAAACACATCTCTTTTCTTTTGAGAATCAACATCATCATCATCTTCTTCTTTTTAATCTCTCTTTCTCTTTCTCTTTTTCTTCCTTTTCTCTTTCCTTCTCTTTTCATTTTTCTTTCTTCTTCACTCTCAACCGAAACTATTTTCTACCAACATCAAAATCAACATACTTTCCTTCTCTTTGTCAAACCAAATCACCTTTCTTTTTTTCATCTAAATCTTTCTTTCTTTTGTTGGAAACCCAAACCACCATAGCCAAAGCACCATATTTTTCCTCTTTTGTTCAAAACGAATCATCATTCCTTTTCTTCTTTTGTTCAAGGTCAATATTCAAAGTGATCAAGTAAGGTTTTGTCAATTGTTTTCTTTATTTCTTTTTACTATAGTTGATTTAGAAAACATAAATCCTCTTATTTTTCTCTCTTAGGCCAATCCTTGGAAAGGATTTTAAGGATCTTTGTTGAAGCCAACTTTTAAGAAGTGACCTTTCAAATCATCCAAGGTAAGAATATCACCTTCTGTTATATAGATTTCTTTAAATAGACTATTAATCAATCTTATTTTTAGGGTGATTTAAGACTAACAAGATAGGTAAGAAAAGAGCAAGACGAGTGTTTGGAAGAGAGGAGGCACTTTTTACCATCAAATTTCAAAAGAAGGGTCAGACGGCAGAAGAGATTTTCCACCGGGTTGTGGACCCTCCGCTAACTAAGATCGGTTATTTGAAGTAGTACGCATAACCGAACCACTTTACGCTGGTGGGATATCACCGGTTTTGATCCATCTAGCGGAGAAAACCACAAATAACGTTGTTCGAGAACCGAGGGTAAGGATTTAGATCTCTCGTCAATAAATATAGTTTTATTAGTAATAGTATATTCTAACCAAGTGTGATAATTAACTAGGCGTTGACGAGCGGGAAGGTATCATTCTCACCGCCATAAGGTGTGTAACCATACAATAAAATCTCATAGATCTATGTTTTAAATGTGATTATATGACAATGTGTTTGAAAATGATTGTGGATACCATTCATTGGTATACGATATTCAGGTATGTTTACCCCAAATATTCTGTTAATTTTGCTATATGCATAATTGTGAGATAAGTATGATTTTGTTATGATTTTGGGGTAAATGGCATGAAAATGAATAATATGTATGTGCATGGGCATATGGGTGAATTTGATAAAGGGAAGTATTCTCGTGGTTTTACCACAATTTTGTGACTTTGGTCACATATTTGAAATCGGTGACTTCGGTCACATATGTGAATCTGGTGACTTTGGTCACATATTTGAAATCCGGTGACTTCGGTCACAATTTTGTCTGGTGGCCTTGCCACAAAATTATAAGGGCGATGTGCATGTTGACTGCAAAGAATCGCCTTCGATGGTGTGTAGCGGATGGAGGGTCGATTTAGTAATCCCCACTGTGTGTTGGTTGGTACGGTGGTGTGTAGCGGATGGATATTTAGGTGGGCGGGTTTGCATTTCATTACATGTATCTAATCATGTGAATTAAATGATTATTATTTGATCTGCTATAAAATGGGCTTAAGGCTAAAAATGACTTAAATGGGCCTATGAATATATGTGCTATGAAAAATTTGGGCTAAAATGACTTAAATGGGCCTATGGCCATATGTGTAATTATTGGGCTTTAAGGCATATGATCAAATGGGCTTTTTAAAGTATGTGTTACACATTGAGTTTATAACTCACCCCTTTAGTGGGATAACTTTTCAGATGATTCGTAGTGCGATGGATCGGGTCAGCAAGGACTCCGTGGTGGCCAATGCTCATATCAAGTATTTTGAAGATTTTCCAATTTAAACTTATTAAATTTTATTACTTAGACTTTATTATGGGTTTGCTATTTTGTAATAAGGCCACTATAAACTGTTTTTTAATTTTTGTGTTTGGACTTTTATTTTGCCATGAACAAATATCTATTAAATAACTAAATGGTTTTTCGATAAATAATTTAAAAATGTTTTTGTCACTAATATATATATGTTTTAAAGTAATTTCCTTAAATTTGGTTTTCTTTTAATTTATTAATTCCTTCTAAAATAATGTTTTAAAGGACATAAATTTACTTTACAATTTGATTTCAACCTAAAATATTAAGTTAATCTATTTTCTACAAAATCATCAAGTTTTTCTTAAATAAAACGAGAATTTGCTAAAGTTAGATTCGAGGAACATATCAAATCCGCTTTTAGGCTTTTTGGTGTTTCAACAAATCCTACTAGGATTTGGTTTTTAGGGGTGTTTCGAAGCTTAATAGGTTTGGGTTTGGGTTGCATCATTATTTTTACCGTTATATGAACATGTATGTGATATGATAATGCATGCCCGAAATGTTAATTTTAGTGTTGGTTACACATTGAGTCTGCTTTGACTCACCTCACTGTGGGACTATTTTCAAAGTTACGATCGGTGATGGACCGAGTTCTGGAAGCTTAGGGATGGCCATGTACAAGAAGAAATTTACGACTTGGACTTTTATTTTATTTTAAGTATTTTAAATCTTATTTTGGTTTTAATTTTGGGAAATTATTTGATGTAATAAGGTCAGTAGTAGCATTACATTACTTTACTTTTATTTTTGAGCCTACAATCTTTATATTTATTAAAAGATTAAGTAAAATTATTTTAATACAAAGCCCAAACATTTTGTCACCTAAATCAAAAGGATTTTAATAACTAAATAAACTTGTTTTCAACTCAAGCCCAACCCAAAACAAACTTTCCTTCAAAACGCTCAAGTTTTTCCTAAGTACAAAAGAATTTGAAACGGTTTTCACCGGGAAACATACCAGATCCGATCAAGGCTCGTGGGTCAGGTTTGGGGTGTTTCAGTTTGGTATCAGAGCCCAGTTTTAAACTCTCAACCTTGGGTTTAAGGCCCAAAATGTTTTCCAAGGTAAGCCCAAAAGGAATTTTCCGAAAAATTTTTAGGTTTTTCTGGCATGGCCCACTAAGTCTTTGACTCGCAGTCCACTAGGTAAGTACTTCTGACTTCTGAAGTGATTTGAATATGTGGAATGTATGGGCTTTTATGGCAACGTAGATTAGTCTGATAAGTATTTGAGCCCTAGGACTAGTGTACCCCAACAAATACATAAGACTTAAATGCCTAACTAAACAAACCCATGATTAAGTCGCCGAGTTAGGGTGTGGCAACCATGGTACGCATGTCTAGGATTGGTTTTGGTGGGAGCTTGGTATTTAAGTAGTACTAGTGACTCACCTCCTCTCCTCTCGAATCCTACCTGGTGCGTAGCCTCGGTTCACCCTAACCAAGAAGACTTATACACGGGCTAAACCCCAAACTAAAACCCGAAAGGGACTAGCCGTATTTTTATGGAAACCCTAGTTTTAAAATTTTTAAATTACCCTCTTAATTTGAAAAAGATTCTTTTTATAAATTTTCCTGAAATATTTCTGATTTACAAATTTACTAAAATACCCCTAGTGGTAAATTTACAAAAATGCCCTTGGTTTATGAAATTTTCAAAATATCCACAGTTCCTATCAAAATTTCATTACGTTATAAAATGTTAAAAAACCCTAATTTGCAAAATGACAAAATACCCTGATTTAAAATAATTACAAAATTACCCCTACCCTACAAATAACCGAAATACCCCTAAGTTACAAAATTACCAGAACGACCCCCGATTTTCAAAAAAATTTTGCAACGACACTGATTTGGAAAACAAATTCTCAAAAACAACCCTCAAGTTTTGTAAATTCCAAAATATCCGTGATTTATTAAGATCTACAAATTCACCCGGGGTAATTACCAAAATACCCTCGGATTTCAAAATTTTCCAAAATACCCCCGGGAATGCAAAATTTCCAGAATACCCTTATTGACAAAATCACCAAGGAACCTTATTTGATAAATTACGAAAATACCCCTGTAGGGCAAATTACGAAAATACCCATGGGTAGTGGAAAAACAACAACAATGAAACTACAACATTTCTCTGAATGAACGAAAGTTTATAATTGATTGATGGATGTATGAATGTAAAGACTGTGTGCATGTATGAATACGAATGAACCACTTCTAAAAACTCTTTCCATAAAACTTCTTCTCGGTTAATCAGTGAAACAAAAATTTTTTTTAATACATAAAACTTCTTAATCAGATTAAATCGCGATGTTAGAAATGAGTTCTAAGGGATGTGAACTTAGAGATTGTGCTGGAAAGTATGATGGTTCCATTAAGATCGAGTCTTTGACGTAAGCATAGTCTTGAGAAGGATTATACATCATTAGTAAGTAATTTTGAGGACGAAATTATTTTTAAGGAGGGTAGAACTGTAACATCCTAGATTAGGGGTTATGCGTTTGTGCATAATTCATGAGTAGTAGGTTTTGGCAGTGTTTGGAAATGAATTAAGGGTTTTTAAAATCCTAGGATGGAAGAGAAAGCTTTGGACAATTATTGGTTTTTAAGTTAAAAACAAGAAGTGATGTGGAAAAGTGGCAAGGGACGCCACCTAAGGTGCAAGGGTTATGGCATCAAGTGAAGTACTTTGAGGGAAGAGGTTCGAATCCCATTGTGTGCATTTTTGCTTAATTTTATGAAATAGCATGTTTACTATGATATGGATGTGTGGTGTGCATTTTTAGAACCTTGAAAATGTATGGAAATGTATGGAAATGTAAGGAAATGTATGGAAATGTATGGAAATGTATGGAAATGTAAGGAAATGTATGGAAATGTAAGGAAATGTATGGAAATGTAAGGAAATGTAGGGAAATGTAAGGAAATGTAGGGAAATGTCCTGGAAATGTAAGGAAATGATTTAGAAATGATTCAAAAGAGGAAAGTGAACATTTATGGAAACTAGGAAAATGATTTAGAAATGATTCAAAAGAGGAAAGTGAACATTTCTGGAAACTAGAAAATGTAAGGAAATGTCAAGTTTAAAGAGCCAAATGAAAATTTTTGGAAACTTAGAAATGACTTAGAAATGTCGAGTTTTAAAGTTTAAAAGAGGGAATTAAGGCAAGGTGGCCTTAAGAGAAAAAGTATGTGAAATTTGACACACAAACAAGCTTGGAAAAGTGGCTCAAGATGCCACTTAGGTCCTCTCGAAATGGCGCCACATGCAAGTGTATTTGGGCCAGGGATCGAGTCACTTAGGAAGCAAATAAAAGAAGTTTTATTTTGCTACAAAGAGCAGAGAGGTGGACGGTATCTAGCTAAGACTATAAGTGATTTTTATTTAATTACTTAAAGAGGAAGCAATGGACGGCAACAGGGACTCTTAATGGAAGAGTTTAATTCTCCTTAAAACTCGGCTAAATAGGTGGATAAATGATGATTTATTTTAGATTATTTTCAAAGAGATAATTGATGGATTATTCTTTAATTTTTAATTAAAGAGATAAAGCTATCAAAATAGAAGAGTGATGGCCAAGTAAGGGATTCTAAGTTAGTAATTTCGGCTATAAAAGGAAAAGAGGGACATTCATTCTTTCTTCTAACCCTCTCTCTGCCGAATTCTCTCTAGCAAATATCTCCTTTCTTCATTGTTTTACCAAGCCGAAAATACACCTTGTGTAGCTGAAACTTCATTACCAAATTGCTCAAACTCTTTTCTATTCTTCTTTCATAATCTTCCAAAAGCTGAAAGTTTGCTAAAATCAAGGCCATAGCCGAATAGTTTTGAGACTTCAAACAAGGGGTTGTCGACTTTTGTATTAAGGGTAAGAACTAGTTATCATTCGATTTTAATCCTTTTTCTTTTAAGATTTGCCGAAATCTATGACTAACCCCATTAATATCTTATTGCCGAAACTTTGAAAAGATCTTTCGGGATTTGTTTAAGTCAACTACAAGAAGGAGAAGTTCTTTTCCCGAAGGTACACCATAGGCCGCGTGTTCCCTAGTTATTCGGTGAATTTTGGGATTTAAAATCCTTAAGGTAAGTGACTATGAATATTCGGCCAAGACCTTATTTTAGTAGTAGATCTATTATTATGTGTTTTAAACTAAAAACTAATTGATTCAAGGAATCTAGTGATTAACCAATTTCAAAGGAGAAGAATACAAGTTTTCGAGATTTGATTAATCATCTAAACCGCAACAAGGTAAGTTTTAAGAATACAAATCCTACTAGGATTTGGTTTTATAGCCGAATAGGCTTTATGCTAATATATTAAGGTTGGCCGAATGTAGGAATTGAGATCTAAGGCATTAGATCAAGCTTTTCGGGATTTAAGTGAACCGCTAAGCAAATTAGGTGTGTACCCCACACTAAATCTCAATAGATTTACGGTTTTAATTCATTATATGTGTTAATATGAAAGTGAAAGAATATGGCTAAGGTACTGTGTGTACCCTATCCTAAGTCTTGATATGTTCATGGCTATGTTTAAATTAAATGAAATATTAAGATTGTGAAAATATGGCTAAGTACCATGCTATGGTACAAAGTACTCAGGTACGTTTCCTACTCCTACTAGGATTATGAAATATGTTAATTGTAACATGAGAATAAGAATAAGAATGTGAACTTTGGCATATTTATGCATATTACTATTATATGGGGCATATGGGTTTATTTTTGGGGAAGTGAATGTGGTGACCTAAGACCACAAACACGGTGACCTAAGACCGTGATATCTAAATGTGGTGACCTAAGACCACAGCAATCTAAACGTGGTGACCTAAGACCATAGAAATCTGAACGTGGTGACCTAAGACCACAAATGCGGTGACCTAAGACTGTGATATGGAGTGTAGCGGTAGGAGGGTCGACTTAGTAGTCCCCACGGTGTATAGGTTGGTACGGGGGAGTGTAGCAGATGGCTTAATAGGTTTGGGTTTGGGTTGCATCATTATTTTTACCTGTTATATGAACATGTATGTGATATGATAATGCATCCCCGAAATGTTAATTTTAGTTTGGTTACACATTGAGTCTGTTTGACTCACCATTGTGGGACTATTTTCGTGTGACGATCGGTGATGGACCGGGTTCAATGAAGCTTAGGGATGGCCATGCACAAGAAGAAATTTATGACTTGGACTTTTATTTTATTTTAAGTATTTTAAAGTTTATTTTGGTTTTAATTTTGGGAAATTATTTGATGTAATAAGGTAGTAGTAGCATTACATTACTTTACTTTTATTTATTGAGCCTACAATCTTTATATTTATTAAAAGATTAAGTAAAATTATTTTAATACAAAGCCTAAACGTTTTGTCACCTAAATCAAAAGGATTTTTAATAACGAAATAAACTTGTTTTCAACTCAAGCCCAACCCAAAACAAACTTTCCTTCAAAATGCTCAAGTTTTTCCTAAGTACAAAAGAATTTGAAACGGTTTTCACCGGGGAACATACCAGATTCGATCAAGGCTCGTGGGCCAGGTTTGGGGTGTTTCATAAGCAACTTTATGCCAAATTTAGTAAGTGTGAATTTTGGTTGAAGGAAGTGACTTTCTTGGGTCATGTAGTGTCAATGAAGGAATAAGAGTTGATCCTCGAAAGGTAGAGGTCATGTTGGATTGGAAGCGCCAAAGTCGATGAGTGAGGTCCAAGTTTCTTGGGTTTGGCTGGTTATTATAGATGCTTTGTTGAGGGGTTTTCGTTGATTCTCGCACCCTAACTAAGTTGTTACGGAAGGAAGTACCGTATGTATGGACCGATAAACAACAAGAAAGTTTCGAGAAATCAAGAAGATTCTAACAGGCGTTAATACCGATTCAACCACATGCCAAAAAGAGGTTACTGTTCTTGTGATCGTCACACGGGATTAGGATGTGTCTTGATGCAAAGTGAAAAGTGGTAGCTTATGCTTCTCGACGCTTGAGGCCGCATGAAGTCAATTATCCTACTCATGATTTGGAGTTGGTCATGTAGTGTTTGCATTAAAGATTTGGAGGCATTATCTATACGGTGAGAAGTCAATCATTTATACGGACCATAAGAATCTTAAGTATCTCCTTACCCAAAAGGAGTTGAATTTAAGACAATGGAGATGGGTGGAGTTGTTAAAGGATTATGATTTCTCAATCGAGTATCATCCTAGAAAGGCTAACGTTGTGGCAGACGCGTTGAGTCGAAAGGTTGTATCGGAGTTAAGAGCAATGTTTGCTCATCTCAATTTGTATGAGGATGACAGTTTGTTAGCGGAACTTCAGGTGAAGCCTCTGTGGTTGGAATAAATCAAGGAAAAGCAATTATCCGATGAAAAGTTGGGTCCTTTAATACAACAATCTGAAAGTGGTGTAATAAGAGATTTTGGTTTGAACAAAGAAGGTGTACTGTGTTTTCGTGGAAGGGTTTGTATGCCCGAGGAGTCGGATTTGAGGTGAATGATTCTTCTAAAAGCGCATAGTAGCCCTTATGTTATGCATCCCGGAAGAAATAAGATGTATCAGGATCTCCGTGAACAGTATTGGTGGCCAAAGTTAAAATGGGAAGTTACTGATTTTGTGGGAAAGTGTTTGACATGTCAACAAGTAAAGGCAGAACATCAATTACCGTCGGGATTGTTGCAACCAGTAAAAATTCCTTTATGGAAATGGGAGCGGATAACGATGGATTTTGTTAGTAGGTTACCCTTAACACCTACTAAGAAAGATTCTGTCTGGGTGGTAGTAGATCGACTAACGAAGACTGCTCATTTTCTACCAGTTCGTACGGATTACTCGTTGCAAAAGTTGGCTAAACGGTATGTATCTGAAATCGTGAGGTTGCATGGGGTACCAGTGTCTATCATATTAGACAGGGATCCTCGATTTACATCACAATTTTGGAAAGCTTTACATGAGGCTCTGGCACAAAGTTAAGCTTCAGTATAGCTTTTCACCCTCAGTCAGATGGTCAGTCGGAAAGAGTAATCTAGATTTTGGACGACATGTTAAGAGGTTGTGTGATTGATTTCAGAGATAGTTGGGAGGATTTTCTATCGTTGGCAGAGTTTGCGTATAACAATAGTTATCAATCCAGTATTCAGATGGCACCCTATGAAGCGTTATATGGTCGTAGGTGTCGTACTCTACTTGTTGGACCTGAATTAGGGAATGACAGGTTGTTGGGTCTGAAATGATAACCGAGATGTAAGAAAAGGTAAAAGTTATTTGAGTGCGATTAAAGGAAGCCTCGGGTAGACAAAAGTAGTACGCAGATCTGAAGCATAAAGATATTGAGTTTGCGGTGGGAGATCAGGTCTTTTCAAAAGTTTCACCGTGGAAAAAGATTTTCAGATTCGGAAGAAAAGGCAAGTTGAGTCCTAGGTTCATTGGGCCATACAGTGTGTTGAAGCGTGTAGGACCAGTAGCCTATCAACTTGATTTACCTCCGTAATTGAGTCGATTCATAGTGTTTTCCATGTTTCTATCTTTGAGACGCTATAGATCGGATCCATCGCACATAGTACCGGTAGAAGAAGTGGAATTAAGGCCAGATTTGTCTTTCGAGGAGGAACCAGTGGAAATTTTAGACCGAGATGTTAAAGTGCTAAGAAAGAAGACTGTACCATTGGTCAAAGTTTTATGGCATAATCACCGAGTAGAGGAAGCTACGTGGGAGCCTGAGGATGCAATTCGGCAACAATATCCTCACCTCTTTTAATCAAATAAATTTCGAGGACAAAATTTTCTTTAAGGAGGGTAGAGTTGTAACACCCTAAAAATCGAGTATCGATATATTGTATGTTTTGGTGTTTAGCTTATGAATGAAATTTTTTTTCCTTCTTTTTCGTGTTTATTATAGCTTTGAAGAGGGCATAGAATTTTTCGGGTATTGAATAATTTTTAGTATTGGGAATTTATTGAAGTGGATCAAGTGACCCTAATACTTAAGTTAATTTAAGTGTCTAAAATTATCATAAGATGAGTAATTGGCAAGGTAGTTTTGGCGCACAAGTAATTGCATGAGGGGAGATGTTTGAATCCCTTGGATAGTAATTAGATGATTTTTTTTTTTTTTTTGCACTTGTATGGCAAGTGTCGGTCAAGCAATACTTATGGTAAGGATGGACTTTTTCATTTATGGAAAGTAGACTAAGGGAATAAGGTAAGTAGTAACTTAAGGTATGGAATCAAGAAATTTTCGTATGATAAGGGGACATAAGGCTTGGATTAAGGGAAGATGTTTTGGAAACTTTTTAATGGCATATTGACCATGGATGTGGACGGCATAGGGGGCTAGGGGGTGGCCGGATTTTTGTTGTTGGCTTGGTAGGTTTGGGTGTTGGATGAGCATTTTTCTTTTTGGTCAATTGGTGTTTTCTTATCAAATTTTCTTTCAAAATTTGCTCTCTTCCTAATGAATATACCTTAAGCCTTGAGGAAACAATTGCATCTTTTACCATTTCTCCTTTTGACCATTTTGGTCTTAGTTTGATTATTATCATCAAGTCTTTTTCTCTTCTTTGTGTTAAAAACCATATAGCCATTTTAGACCATTTCTTTTCTTATCTTTTCCCTCATCATTGCTTGATTACACTTTTGATCTCAAAGTTCTTTTGTTTTATCTTTATTATTTTCTCCTTCTTATTCTTTTTTCCTTCATGGTAGAATATTGGTAACCATTCACCATAGCCGAATCAATTCTTCCGCTCTTTTGCTTTTTGCATAGTGAATCTTCTATTCTCCATAAGCATCTATTTTTTTCTTTTCTTCTACTCAAACTTTAATCAATCGAAACTTAGTAGAGGGTGAAACTCAAGTATTCGTAAAGATCGTGGATCGTTGAAATCGGATTTAAGGTATTAAGGTAAGGGATTATTAAGGATTTTCATATTGTTTGACATATGGTTATGAATGGTTTATTAATCGATTTCGTTTTAGGAGAAGTTATCGCCGATTGACATATTGTGGAACGAGGGTATTTGTGGTAAGTTAATCCCACTCTTTAAAATTTTTAGTCAAATTTCGATAGTTTATTATTAAGACTAATGATCTTTTGTCATTAGAGACAATCAAAATAGGGACGAAAAGGGCATAAATAGTACTCGGAAGAGGGTGGTTCTATTAATCCCTAAGTTTAAGAGAAGGACTTTTGAATCGAGATTTTCCACCGGTTGTGGACCTTCAACCGAGGAAATCAAATATTCAAGTCGTCGTACTCTCGAACCACTGTTTACTCGGGGTATAGAACTTTTGGTTGGAGAGAAATCGCAAATAGTGGTTATTCGAGATTCCGAGGGTAAGATTTAGATCATTCAATATTAGAATAGTTTAATATCAAATTTTAGAGTTCTAATCCTTCGTAATGTGTGTTTAGATATAGACGAGCGGGAGAGTGTAGTTCTCACCGTAACCAGGTGTGTAATCTCACACTATATCTCATGGGTTAGATGACTATACAATGGTTAAAGTTGGATTAAAAATCACAAAGTTGGTGAAATCAGAAAATATGACATTATTGACACTTAGTGTTAAAATCTTGAAATCGGTAGTAAGATCGTGAAATTTTGAAAATCGCCCTTAATGGTTAAAACGATAATAAGTGGCAAATTGGGCCATATGTGATATTTGGTAAATTTGGGCCTTATATGTGTTATTTGGCAAATTTGGGCCATATGTGTTATTTGGCAAATTGGGCCATATGTGATATTTGGTAAATTTGGGCCATATGTGTTATTTGGCAAATTTGGGCCATATGCGTTATTTGGCAAATTTGGGCCATATGTGTTATTTGACAAATTGGACCATATGTGATATTTGGTAAATTTGGGCCTTATATGTGATATTTGGCAAATTTGGGCCATATGTGTTATTTGACAAATTGGGCCATATGTGATATTTGGTAAATTTGGGCCTTATATTTGATATTTGGCAAATTTGGGCCGTATGCGTTATTTGGAAAATTGGGCCATATGTGATATTTGGTAAATCTGGGCCTTATATGTGTTATTTGGCAAATTTGGGCCATATGTGTTATTTGGAAAATTTGGGCCATATGTGTTATTTGGCAAATTTGGGTCATATGTGTTATTTGACAAATTGGGCCATATGTGATAATTGAGAATTTAATACATGTGATAATCGATAAATGGGCCTTAAGAGAAAATTTATAATTGGGCCATTTATGATAATTGATAAATAGGTTATATATGAAATGTGTTTTAATGGGCGAAATTTATAAACTATAATATGATATACTCTACGAATATTTTGAAATGCATAAACATGATTGCATGGGTTGGGATCAATGATGAAGAGAAGAAAGGCTTAATACTGAATTCTAGATAGGTGACTCATCACAATGGCCGTGCTCAAAATCTAGATCGGTGGTTCTACCACAATTATTTAAATGGCGTTGCCACAAATATGATATTGGGCTTAAATCCTACTTGATTGTGATGGCGGGGTGGGTGACTAAAGCTCCCACTGTGTCTTTGGTTGGAGTGCGGGGGTGTGTAGCGGATGGAAATCTAGGTTTGGTTTTGGGAATTGCATATCATTTGCATTATTATTTTTAAATACTAAATTATTATATTTTGAAATGGGCTTAGGCCCAAATAAATGTTTAAATGGTCTTGGCCGGTGGACTATGGTAAGTGAGTTGCACATCTGAGTTCTAAGTAACTCACCCCATTTTTTTACCCTCTCGTGTAATAACAATTGATGGAGACTTGGTTAGGAGATGACTTCGTGGGTGGCTATACTACAAATGGTGGTTCATAAAACTTTGAGACTTCCTTTATAATTTCTATTAAGTATTATTAATGGCGATGTAATAAGGCCTTTTAATTATGGATTTTATTGTGTGGATGGATTTATTTATGTTTTAGTTTATTTAAGTTGGATTGATTTTATTTTTAAGTAAATGATTTTCTATAACTCTTGTTTCAAATAAAAGTTTTTTTATCTAGAAACTTAGAAAATTCTTTTAAAACTTTTGATGAAATATTCGATTTAATAAATCTAAAGTTTTTATCGATTACTAGTTTATATATATCAAACGATAAATTCTTGTGTTTTAAATCAAGCATTTCAAGTAAACCTCAATTTTTCGATAAAGTAATGTTCTTAATCGTTTTGCAATTTGATTTTTACTTCGTTAAATGTTTTGAATGTCCGTTAAAATTATGTGGCATGCCGAAATTCGAGCTTAATGCATAGGCCTGGTTTGGGGTGTTATATTTTATGGTATCAGAGCCCAGTTTCAAAACTCGACTGTGTTTTGGGTTCAACAAATGATTTTGTTTAAAAAACCACTTAAATTTCTAGACTTTATGTTTTTAAGGTAGTATGGCACCACGAGCATCCGACACCAAGTCAAGTAAGTATGTTCAGTAAGTATTTGTTTATTTTTGTGATGAGACCTAAGGAACACTCTAGAACTTCTAGTTTTAGGTGTTGAAAATGATAGAGACCGAGACTATAGAATGCGAGTGAAAACAACTCTATCTCTTATATCTCATAAAATATCGTTAATAAACACTGAAATAATATTCTGATTCATAAAACTTATAATCAGATTAAAGCGAATTAGTCAAAATGAGCTCTAGAGGATGTGGTTGTGGACGTGGTAGATGTGGCCGTGGTAGAGGCCGAGGTGTTGCGTCTAAAGCACAGGGTCATATACTGAAAATGGATGCACCTGCGTCATTTGAGAGTGAAACTGGATCTCATGATCATGCGAATGAGGATAATGCTTTGACTCAAGCAATGTTGCGAGTCTTAGAAAGAGTAGCTGGAGCCAGAACAGGGCCAGTAATTCGCGGATCAATATCGAAACGACTCAAGACTAGTGGTGTAGAAGTTTTTAAAGGTGTCTCTGGTGTAGCCCGAAATGTGGCAGAATATTGGTTTGAGGCTGTAGAACAAATTATGGATGATTTGGAATGCATCAACAAGCAGAAATTGAGAGGAGCCATATCTTTGTTAAGTGACGAGGCATATCAATGGTGGCTCACTGTTCGAGAAGGCACCGAGGCTGCATTGGTTAATTGGGATTTCTTTAAAGCTGCTTTCCAAGGGATGTACGTCGAGACAAGTTATACAGATGCCCGGAGGAAGGAATTCCTGAATTTGGTTCAAGGAAGTAAGATCAGTAGCGTACCACGAGGCGTAATTTCTTCATTTGAGCCGTTATGCTCGTACTATAGTGCAGACTGATCATGAGCGCTGTGTACACTTTGAGGATGGACTGAATGATGAGTTGCGGGTACTGATAGCCCCACAACAAGTACGAACTTTTATCTCGCTAGTAGAGAAAGCTAAGATAGCCGAAGAGGCTAAGATTTTAGAATGCCATAATCGAGAAAAAGTAAGAGGCAAGAGGGATTTTAAGTATTCTGGTTCTTCTAAAAGGTTTCAAAAGAGGCCACGGAATGATGAGGCAGTTCAGGTTAGGGCACCTGTGACTACCAATCAATTCGAGAATGTGCCGACTGTGGTAGACGACATCCCGGAGAATGTTAGAGGAAAATTGGAGCCTGTTTTAAATGTGGATCTAAGGATCATCGGTTTAAGAATTGTCCTCGACGGACTGAAACGACTTAGGAAGCTCGTAACCTTGAGGCTCAGCCAGCTAGAGCTACTCAGCAACCACCAAGAGGTCGTGAACCGGGTCGTGGTGGTAATGGTAACGGATATAGACAAGGTGCACCAGGTCGAGGTAATGGTGTTAGAGGTAACACGGAGGCAAGACGGCCAGGATTGGTCTATGCTGTCAGGCGTCGTGAAGACGGCGATGCACCTGATGTGATAACTAGTACGTTCTTCATCTCTGATGTAGCTGTTACTGCTTTGATAGATATTGAATCTACCCACTCGTAAGTTGCTAGTGCTATATCTGTAAACCTAAGCATTAGATCTGAGATTACCGATAGAAAGATGACGGTAATTAGTCCTTTAGGACAGTCGGTAATAGTGAATAAATTATTCAGAGATGTGCCCTTAGAGATTCAAAGAGAGGTATTTCTAGCAGACTTGATGGAATTACCTTTCGGTGAATTTGATCTTATTTTGGGCATGGATTGGTTGGTGAAGCATCGGGCGTAATTAGATTGTGCCGAAAAGCGGATGTCAATTAGGACTATGGATGATAAGGAGATAATAATGATAGGCGAGCGAAGAAACTTTTTGGCAAATGTGGTATCTGCTTTGAAGGAAGAAAAGTTGGTACGGAAAGGGAATAGAGCATTCCTAGCATTCATCAGTGCTTTGGATGCCAAGGATTTATCAGTAAAAAATGTAAGAACAGTGAAAGAATTTCCAGATGTCTTTCCCGAAAAACTTCCGGATCTACCTCCAGATCGGGAAGTAGAATTTGGCATTGAGCTTTTACCCGAAACTGCTCTAGTGTCCATTGCTCCTTATAGAATGGCACCGAAGGAGTTAGCGGAGCTTAAAGCACAAATTTAAGAACTGTTAGATCAAGGATTTATTCGACCAAGTGTGTCTCCGTGGGGAGCACCGGTTTTGTTCGTCAAGAAAAAGGATGGGTCGATGCGTATGTACATTGATTATCGGCAGTTGAATAAATTGATGATCAAGAATAAGTATCCATTGCCGAGAATCAATGACCTGTTTGATCAATTAAGAGGAGCTTCAATCTTTTCCAAGATTGATTTGAGATCGAGTTATCATCAGCTCAAGGTGAAGGAGGCAGATATTCATAAGACGGCATTTGAACTCATTGTGGACATTATGAGTTTTAGTAATGCCTTTTGGTTTGACTAATGCACCATTGCATTTATGGACATGATGAACGAGTCTTTCGTGCCTATTTAGGCCGTTCAGTAGTAGTGTTCATAGATGACATCTTGGTATATTCGAGGAATGAAGAAGAGCATGACTCTCATTTGCGCATTGTGTTGCAAATTTTGCGAGATAAGCAACTTTATGCCAAATTCAGTAAGTTTGAATTTTAGTTGAAGGAAGTGACTTTCTTGGGTCATGGAGTGTCAGCTGAAGGAATAAGAGTTGATCCTCGAAAGATAGAGGCTGTGTTGGATTGGAAACCGCCAAAGTCAGTAGCTGAAATTCGAAGTTTCTTGGGTTTGGCTGGTTATTATAGAAGCTTTGTTGAGGGGTTTTCGTTGATTGCTGACCCCTAACTAAGTTCTTACAGAAGGAAGTACCGTATGTATGGACCGATAAACAACAAGAAAGTTTCGATAAACTGAAGAAGATTCTAACAGAAACGTCAATACTGATTCAACCAGAGGCCGAAAAAGAGTTTACTGTTTACTGTGATGCGTCACACACGGGATTAGGATGTATACTGATGCAAAGTGGAAAAGTGATAGCTTATGCTTCTCGACAGTTGAGGCCGCACGAAGTCAATTATCCTACTCATGATTTAGAGTTGGCTGCGGTAGTGTTTGCATTAAAGATTTGGAGGCATTATCTATACGGTGAGAAATCAATCATTTATACGGACCATAAGAGTCTTAAGTATCTCCTTACCCAAAAGAAGTTGAATTTAAGACAACGGAGATGGGTGGAGTTGTTAAAGGATTATGATTTCTCAATCGAGTATCATCCTGGAAAGGCTAACGTTGTGGCAGACGCGTTGAGTCGAAAGGTTGTATCGGAGTTAAGAGCAATGTTTGCTCATCACAGTTTGTATGAGGATGGCAGTTTGTTAGCGGAACTTCAGGTGAAGCCTCTGTGGTTGGAACAAATCAAGGAAAAGCAATTATCCGATGAAAAGTTGGGTCCTTTAATACAACAATCTGAAAGTGGTGTAATAGGAGATTTTGGTTTGAACAAAAAAGGTGTACTGTGTTTTCGTGGAAGGGTTTGTATGCCCGAGGAGTCGGATTTGAGGCCAATGATTCTTCTAGAGGTGCATAGTAGCCCTTATGCTATGCATCCCGGAGGAAATAAGATGTCTCAGGATCTCTGTGAACAGTATTGGTGGCCAAAGTTAAAACAGGAAGTTACTGATTTTATGGGAAAGTGTTTGACTTGTCAACAAGTAAAGGCGGAACATCAATTATCGTCGGGATTGTTGCAACCAATAAAGATTCCATTATGGAAATGGGAGCGGATAACGATGGATTTTGTTTGTGGGTTACCCTTAACACCTACTAAGAAAGATTCTGTCTGGGTGGTAGTAGATCAACTAATAAAGACTGCTCATTTTCTACCAGTTCGTACAGATTACTCATTGTAAAAGTTGGCTAAACTGTATGTATCTGAAATCGTGAGGTTGCATGGGGTACCAATGTCTATCATATCGGACAGGGATCTTTAGTTTACATCACAGTTTTGGAAAGCTTTGCATGAGGCTCTGGATACAAAGTTAAACTTCAGTACAGCTTTTCACCCTCAGTCAGATGGTCAGTCGAAAAGAGTAATCTAGATTTTGGAAGACATGTTAAGAGGTTGTGTGATTGATTTCAGAGGTAGTTGGGTGGATTTTCTACCGTTGCTAGAGTTTGCGTATAACAATAGTTATCAATCCAGTATTCAGATGGCACCCTATGAAGCGTTATATGGTCGTAGGTGTCGTACTCCTACTTGTTGGACTGAATTAGGGGAACGACAGTTGTTGGGTCTTGAACTGATAACTGAGACGGAAGAAAAGGTAAAAGTTATTTGAGCGCGATTAAAGGAAGCCTCAGATAGACAAAAGTCATACGCAGATCTGAAGCATAAAGATATTGAGTTTGTGGTGGGAGATCAGGTCTTTTCAAAAGTTTAGCCGTGGAAAAAGATTTTCAGATTCGGAAGAAAAGGCAAGTTGAGTCCTAGGTTCATTGGGTCGTACAGTGTGTTGAAGCGTGTAGGACCAGTAGCCTATCAACTTGATTTACCTCCAGAATTGAGTCAGATTCATAGTGTTTTCCATGTTTCTATGCGATGAGACGCTATAGTTCGGATCCATCGCACATAGTACCAGTAGAAGAAGTGGAATTAATGTCAGATTTGTCTTTCGAGGAGGAACCAGTGGAAATTTTAGACCGAGATGTTAAAGTGCTAAGAAAGAAGACTGTACCATTGGTCAAAGTTTTATGGCGTAATCACGGAGTGGAGGAAGCTACGTCCTCACCTCTTTTAATCATATAAATTTCGAGGACGAAATTTTCTTTAAGGAGGGTAGAGTTGTAACACCCTAAAAATCCGAGTATCGATATATTGTATGTTTTGGTGTTTAGCTTATGAATGAAAATTTTATTTCCTTCTTTTTCGTGTTTATTATAGCTTTGAAAAGGGCATAGAATTATCCAGGTATTGAATAATTTTTAGTTTTGGGAATTTATTGAAGTGCATCAAGTGACCCTAATACTTAAGTTAATTTAAGTGTCTAAAATTAGCATAAGATGAGTAATTGGCAAGGTGGTGTTGGTGCATGAGTAATTGCATGAGGGGAGATGTTCGAATCCCTTGGATAGCAATTAGATGATTTTTTTATTTTTATTTTTTTTTTTTTGCACTTGTATGGCAAGTGTCGGTCAAGCAATACTTATGGTAAGGATGGACTTTTTCATTTATGGAAAGTAGACTAAGGGAATAAGGTAAGTACTAACTTAAGGTATGGAATCAAGAAATTTTCGTATGATAAGGGGACATAAGGCTTGGATTAAGGGAAGATGTTTTGGAAACTTTTTAATGGCCTATTGACCATGGATATGGACGGCATAGGGGGCTAGGGGGGATGGCCGGATTTTTCTTGTTGGCTTGGTAGGTTTGGGTGTTGGATGAGCATTTTTCTTTTTGGTCAATTGGTGTTTTCTTATCAAATTTTCTTTCAAAATTTGCTCTCTTCCTAGCCGAATATACCTTAAGCCTTGAGGAAGCAATTGCATCTTTTTACCATTTCTCCTTTTGACCATTTTGGTCTTAGTTTGATTATTATCATCAAGTTTTTCTCTCTTCTTTGTGTTAAAACCATATAGCCATTTTAGACCATTTCTTTTCTTCTCTTTTCCTCATCATTGCCGATTACACTTTTGATCTCAAAGTTCTTTTGTTTTATCTTTATTATTTCTCTCCTTCTTATTCTTTTTTCCTTCATGGTCGAATATTGGTAACCATTCACCATAGCCGAATCAATTCTTCCTCTCCTTTGTTTTTGCATAGCCGAATCTTCTATTCTCCATAAGCATCTATTTTTTTTCTTTTCTTCTACTCAAACTTTAATCAATCGAAACTTAGTAGAGGGTCGAAACTCAAGTATTCGTAAAGATCATGGATCGTTGAAATCGGATTTAAGGTATTAAGGTAAAGGATTATTAAGGATTTTCATATTGTTCGACATATGGTTATAAATGGTTTATTAATCGATTTCGTTTTAGGAGAAGTTATCGCTCGATTGACATATTGTGGAACGAGGGTATTTGTGGTAAGTTAATCCCACTCTTTAAAATTTTTAGTCAAATTTCAATAGTTTATTATTAAGAGTAATGATCTTTTGTCATTAGAGACAATCAAAATAGGGATGAAAAGGGCAGTAAATAGTACTCGGAAGAGGGGTGGTTCTATTAATCCCCCTAAGTTTAAGAGAAGGAATGTTCGAATCCAAGATTTTCCAAGGGTTGTGGACCTTCATCCGTGAAAATCAAATATTCAAGTCGCACGTACTCCCGAACCACTTGTTTACTCGGGGTATAGAACCTTTGGTTGGAGAGAAATCGCAAATAGTGGTTATTCGAGATTCCGAGGGTAAGATTTAGATCGTTCAATATTAGAATAGTTTAATATCAAATTTTAGTGTTCTAATCCTTCGTAATGTGTGTTTAGATATCGGCGAGTGGGAGAGTGTAGTTCTCACCGTAATCAGGTGTGTAATCTCACACTATATCTCATGGGTTAGACGACTATACAATGGTTAAAGTTGGATTAAAAATAGCAAAGTTGGTGAAATCAGAAAATATGACATTATTGACACTTAGTGTTAAAATCTCGAAATTAGTAGTAAGATCGTGAAATTTTGAAAATCGCCCTTAATGGTTAAAACGATAATAAGTGGCAAATTGGGCCATATGTGATATTTGGTAAATTTGGGCCTTATATGTGTTATTTGGCAGATTTGGGCCATATGTGTTATTTTGCAAATTGGGCCATATGTGATATTTGGTAAATTTGGGCCATATGTGTTATTTGGCAAATTTGGGTCATATGTGTTATTTGGCAAATTTGGGCCATATGTGTTATTTGACAAATTGGGCCATATGTGATATTTGGTAAATTTGGGCCTTATATGTGATATTTGGCAAATTTGGGCCATATGTGTTATTTGACAAATTGGGCCATATGTGATATTTGGTAAATTTGGGCCTTATATGTGATATTTGGCAAATTTGGGCCATATGTGTTATTTGGCAAATTGGGCCATATGTGATATTTGGTAAATTTGGGCCTTATATGTGTTACTTGGCAAATTTGGGCCATATGTGTTATTTGGCAATTTGGGCCATATGTGATATTTGGTAAATTTGGGTCATATGTGTTATTTGGCAAATTTAGGCCATATGTGTTATTTGGCAAATTTGGGCCATATGTGTTATTTGACAAATTGGGCCATATGTGATAATTGAGAATTTGGGCCACATGTGATAATCGATAAATGGGCCTTAAGTGAAAATTTATAATTGGGCCATTTATGATAATTGATAAATGGGTTATATATGAAATGTGTTTTAATGGGCCGAAATCTATAAACTATAATATGATATACTCTACGAATATTTTGAAATGCATAAACATGATTGCATGGGTTGGGATCAATGATGAAGAGAAGAAAGGCTTAATGCCAGAATTCTAGATAGGTGACTCTATCACAATGGCCGTTGCCCGAAATCTAGATCGGTGGTTCTACCACAATTATTTAAATGGCCGTTGCCACAAATATGATAATGGGCTTAAATCCTACTTGATTGTGATGGCGGGGTGGGTGACTAAAGCTCCCCACAGTGTGTCTTTGGTTATGCGGGGTGTGTAGCGGATGGAAATCTAGGTTTGGTTTTGGGAATTGCATATCATTTGCATTATTATTTTTAAATACTAAATTATTATATTTTGAAATGGGCTTAGCCCAAATAAATGTTTAAATGGTCTTGGCCCAATGGACTATGGTAAGTGAGTTGCACATCTGAGTTCTAAGTAACTCACCCCATTTTTTTTTACCCTCTCGTGTAATAACAATTGATGGAGACTTGGTTGGAGATGACTTCGTGGGTGGCTATACTACAAATGGTGGTTCATAAAACTTTGAGACTTCTTTTATAATTTCTATTAAGTATTATTAATGGCGATGTAATAAGGCCTTTTAATTATGGATTTTATTGTGTGGATGGATTTATTTATGTTTTAGTTTATTTAAGTTGGATTGATTTTGTTTTTCAGTAAATGATTTTCTATAACTCTCGTTTCAAATAAAAGTTTTTTTATCTAGAAACTTAGAAAATTCTTTTAAAACTTTTGATGAAATATTCGATTTAATAAATCTAAAGTTTTTATCGATTACTACTTTCTATATATCAAACGACAAATTCTTGTGTTTTAAATCAAGCATTTCAAATAAACCTCAATTTTTCGATAAAGTAATGTTCTTAATCGTTTTGCAATTTGATTTTTACTTCGTTAAATGTTTTGAATGTTCGTTAAAATTGTGTGGCATGCCGAAATCCGGGCTTAATGCATAGGCCGGGTTTGGGGTGTTACAGCTACAACAGATCACGGTAAGGAACCGCTACAACGAATCACGGCAATAGCCGCTACAACATATAACTTCCTCCTTTCTTCAAACTCAACCCATGCAATCACATAAAATCAATATACTTATATCATTTAATCAGAACATTCACTAACCTTGTGATTTGCTTATACCCTCTTTGGGTTTCGTCATTATGCCGGGATTTCGGCATTTACCAAAACATATAAGACTTATAAACATATATTAATCAAACAGATCTAGATGGTGTGGAGAATCACACACCTGATATCGTGAAATCCAATATTCTTAGTCGATGTCCTTGCTATCTGAATCTCTTATCCTTAATCTATAGCCTTGGAATCCCGAAAATAACACGACTCAAAGGTTACTGAACCTTGACTTTAAAGATCTAGGCGTTGGACTCCTTTTCAGATCCCAAAATACCGAAAAATAAGAAAAACCTTTGATTAGTCACTTGATTAGCTATTCGGCTAGAGACTTTGAAAAGCTGGAGAAGTATTGGAAACTCAAAATCGACACATACCTATTGGTTTCTTCAAAATTTCGGCACAAGTAGGTACCCCAGAATGATTTCGGCACACATATGGAAGACTAGATCTCACGTTTTCGGCTTTTAGAAAATCTAAGCGAGGTGTTTTGGCTTTGAAGAAAGTAAGCAAAAAGTAAGGGAAACTTAGAGGTTTCGGCTGAAGGGTTTGAATGAGATGAGAAAAGAATTTGTCAGAGGTTCGGCCAACTGAAGAAAAGAAAAGAAAAGAGAGGGAGAATAGCATAGGAATTTCGGCAAAGCAAAGAGAAAGATGAGAGAACTAGCTAGGAATTTCGGCATACATACTTTAAGCCAAAACCGAATGCCCTTTTCTTTTCAAATTCTTAATAATTTCAGCTAACATTAAACACTTAAAGATGGCTCCAATCTTTGATCTATTATCTCCTCAAAAATAGCCCTAATTCCTCTCTTCATTATCTGCCTAATTATCCACATAAAATAAACATTAAAATCCCTAAAAATAGCCTTGTGCCGTCCCCCCTATTGTCCCCTTTAAATGCCAAAATTTAGCCCTCAAATTTGGGCTCCAAGTAGCCAAATTTTGGGCTTTCCTCATACTCAAGTGACGCCACTTAAATCTCCCCTCTACCGTGCTCCTAGTTGTTGGGCCACAAGCCCAATATGTCACTTAAACTATTAAAACTTTAATTTAAGCCCTTAGAGTGTCTAAAAAAAAATTTAAAACAAGGCCTGAGCCCAACTTGAGCCCCAATTGTACCCCAAATTCTCAAATTAATATTTTAAGTAGTCAAACACATAAAATGCACAGACCCAATTATTCAGGGTGTTACAGCATAAAAGTTTGAAACTGTCCATCTGCGTCATACTGACTAAATTGACCATAACTCGAGTGAGGAATCTTGAAATCTAAATCCATAAATTTTTCTTGAAACTAGACTCATATATCTTCTTACTACAATTTTTCCAAAATTTTTGTCTTAACCATTTAGTACATTTTATTCCTTGGAACTTCCCTTGTTTCACTATCCAATGATTCTGACCTCTCTTATCTTAATTTCAAATATCTCACTGTACGGTTTTTATATAATGCTTCCACTTGATTCTAATGAAAATAGGCTCATTAAGGAATCCATACATATAAATTATAATCCGTAATTCACCTTTTACAATTTTATATGATTTTTCCAAAACAGATTAGGGAACCACGAAATTAATCAGAACCAGTCTCACTAAAATTAAGATATCTTAGAATATAAAATCTCTTTTCCTTCTCCATTACTTCCATATCAAAATAAACACAGTAATCTTTAATTTGATATCTTATTCACTTTCTACTTCCCTTTCCCCTATTTTTCATGATTTTTCGAAATCACGTCACTGCCACTGACCAAAACTGTTTTATTACAAAAACATGGTTACCACTATGAACCTACGCGCACCCGAGTGATCCCGGATGTCGATTTCCGGTTTTCTTTGGTATTTTGACCAAATCACAGAACATATCATACAAGCTTTCAGAGAGATGTGAGATTACACACCTTGATTTTGATTTCCTAACGAACCACTCGTCGTTGACTTAGAACAATACCAATAAAAAGTTAGCCTCGGATTTCCAAAAGATTTCGTATCACTTACACTTGAATCACTTACCACTATGTCCAAAGGTAGAATATAATTGATTAGTCGAAACTTCAATCCGATTTGCAACATATCCAAATACAGATATAATGAAAAATCCAAAATGAACCCCCTTACCTTATCGATATTGGATCCAATTACCACCGTTTGACTTCAGCTAGAACAATACACGGTCTCCCACTTAAAGCACTATGAAAAGAGAGTGATTAAAAAATGAAGAAGAAACATGATGTATTAGTTTCGATTTTCAAGGATGATGGACGAAAAGGAAATGGTCTCAAAGTTGTATGCATTCGGCAAAGAAAAGAAATGGAATAAGTATCTTCAAGGTTGCATGGATTCGGCAAAAAAGAGGACAAAGAAGTTTGGGAAGAAAAGAAAATGATACCAAATTGTCAATGAAGAATAGGCCAAAATAACCAAAATTTACCAATTACCAATGACCATATTCGGCTAGGAGAGGGAGTTTTGAGAGAAAAAGAAACAATTGATGTGTTGATATTTTGTCCAAAACTAACACTTTTGTTTTTACCAAAACATCAAGCACCAAATTGGCTATCATCCTAGCCCCAAGCCGTCCACATTCATCCCCCATAGGATAAGAGTTTGGCCACCCAAACTTTCCAAAACACCATCCCCAAAATAAGCCCCTTGTCCCCCTTATTTACCTATTTCTCATGATTCCTTTCCCCAACTTCAACCTTGCCTTATTCTTTTAGCCACCTTACCAAAATAGTGAAGTCCACCCTTGCCATATTTACTCCTTGACTGACATATTAAAGAAGGGTAACAAAAAAAATATAAATGTTAAGATGCACCCAAGGTGATTCGAACCCCATCCCTCAAGGTACTACAAGTGGCACCATAACCTCTTTACTAGCAGCTCATTTATGCTAGCTATTTAATCCATTTATTTCAATAAGCCTTGAAGCTACTTACCATCTCTTCTTAAAGTGCTAAAATACCAAATTTTTCCTAAGGCCCAATTAAACCCAAGACTTCATAGAAACCCCGTAAACTTCCAAATTCTCTTAATTAATAAGTCCAATTTGCAATAATGCCATTCTCTTATTCTCAAAATTTTAAACATCCCTACACCCAAGGCCGATTGGGCCCAATCCTACTAGGCCCAATTTCGAGATGTTACAGTGGAGAACCCACCGAAATTTCTCTTGGAGTAACCAAGCGGCCGGAACCAGTACCACTTACACCCAACACAAACCAACCCAGCCGCCTAATTTTTTGCAATAAGTTCAGGAAACAGTTCAAGCTGAAGAATCCAAAAGCTTGGAGAATTTGCTAAAGGCATACATGGAAAAGAATGATGCCTTAATCCAAAGCCAAGCAACTACATTGAAAAATCTGGAAAACCAAATGGGCCAGCTTGCAACTGAAATTAGGAACCGACCACAGGGTACCTTACCTAGTGATACAAAAAATCTGAGAAATCCGGGAAAGGAGCACTACAAAGCACTGACACTGAGGAGTAGAAAGAAGATAGAGCCCAAAACCATTGAAGCTGAAATAGAGCAAGTTGTAGCTCAAGACAAAGAGGAAGTTCAACCAAGTGTTGAAACTCATGTATCACAGAAGTCAAATTCAGTGATAATTGATGAGGTAAACACTAAACTAGTTAGTTCTGATTATCTAACACCCTTGTCATATGCAGAAAAATTTCCATGGAAGAGTTGTCCGGTTAAAGCTAAGAATCCACCATTTCCATATCCTCAATGATTCCAGAAGCAATAACGAGATACTCAGTTGAAAGAAATTTTTGATGACAATGTGACTTTTAATGACTTCGATGCTGCTAAATCCCCAGATGTAGTTGAAGATTGTTCTGTTATTTCCAAGATGGAATCACTGGCTTCTACAAAATTGGAGCTCAATTCTTTAGACAATCCGTCAGAACATATGCTACTGGAGGATTCACCAAGTGATGATAAAGACAAGGAATGTTTGGCTTGGTTAGAAGCTAATCCGAAGGAATTCACTCAATAAGTTCCACTCAATTCATTAGAGTTGTCATCTCAAGAGTATACGCAACCAAAGTCATTTATTAAAGAGCCAGCTAAATTGGAAATGAAGATTTTGTCTCCTCATTTGAAATATGACTATTTGGGTCTATCTTCGACTTTACCTTTCATTATTTCAATTGAGTTCACCAAAGATCAAGAAGAAGAGGCACTTGTGATTTTGGAAAGGCACAAGAAGGGTGTTGGATGGATTATTGCGATATTCGAGCCACGGGTTGGAGGATTTGTAGGAATTATAGGAAGTTAAAGAAGGCCACCAGGAAGATCATTACTGATTTTCTTTCCCTAATAAGATGTTGGAGAGATTTGATGGGAAAGAATATGATTACTTCTTGGATGGTTATGGTTGGTATGACAAATGGCCATTTGACACCACCATGGTCAATGACGATCCTAAATAAAATAAAGGGAGTTCTCTTCACTTTCTTTATCATTATTTTATATTTTTAGTTTTTTTTTCTCATTTGAATAAAATGGTAGGCTTAGATAAAATTTTCTTTAGTTCATTACATTAATTAAAAATCTGTCTAGGAGAATGGGATTTAAGGGGGACCATCCGTGACCCCTCCAGTCTTTTTTTGGGAGTTTAATTTAATGTAATTTTTCAAAAAAAAATATTTTTCTAAGTAGCCCAATGTAACACCCCGAACCCGGCCCAAACATTTCGACCGAATTTGGTTTGCTACAGAGAAAACATTTTGAAAACCATTTTAAAACCGATTTAAAATTTTTGTTGAAATGCCTTTCATTTTCAATTCTCTTTGTTCAAAACCATACTTAATTTGATTAAAATATTTATTGAGTCGAATTATTTACGGACTTCAAATGTACCTATGGCACTTTAAAACATTTTATGCTTAATTTGAGAAAACATGTGCATCCGCTTTTAACATCATCAAATAGTTTAAACAAAACATTCAAAACATGCAAGAATAATAAAAATAATTCTAGGAGGCCTTATTACATCTTAAATAAAACAAACCAATGTAAAAATAATTAAAATTCAAAGTTCTTTTATATCTAATGTCCACTACATGGCCACCTCGAGTCCATCCGGTTCCTCATCCGCAATCTACGAGTCACCTGAAAAATTAAAGGAGAAGGTGAGTCACCAAGACTCAATGTGTAACCCTTCCCCGATTTAGTGCAACAACATACACAAATCATAACCAATTAACATGCATAAGTTTAAGATGCACCTATCCTAACCATCCAAACGCCTTTTCTACCCCGTGGTACCAAACCATTGGTGGTGCCAAACCACCTGTGACGATAGTCACAAATGTGATGCCAAATCACCGGAGATACTAAATCTCCGTGTCCGAGGACACAAATCGAATGATGGGGCCAACCCATCGTGTGATACCAAATCACTGGCGTCAATCCCATATCTCAAAGTGGGGCCAACCCACGGTGGTGCTAAGCCACAGGGACGAGACGCTATGAGGTGCCAAACCTCTAGAGGTACCAAACCTCTGGTGGCCGTAGTCACAATGTGTTACCAAAACACTGGTGTCCGTCAACACGAATATCACTGCCCCCTCCACTCATTAGATCCCACATGAATCAATAACATTTAATTAACAATTGTCATGCCAATGGATTTATTAATCAATATCCAATAGATCTATCATGAGCCATGTATTATAAGCCACATACCAAATGTATCATGCTTCCCAAAAGCATCAAATAGTAATCTCATAGCAACAAAGACTTACCCGAATCCTTGTTTATACCATGATGGTATTACATCCGTATCTACACAAACCGATTAAACATACATATAATACTTAGCATATTAAATAGTTATAAGATGTGTGTACACACTGTCACCAACGATAGTCCTAATCCTCAAAGATTCAATTGGCCACACAAGATTTCTTGCTCCTATATTCGGCCAAACACAAGAGTTAGGGACATGGACTATTCGGCCAAACTAAATAATTCTACGGGGTTATCTTATGAACCTGAAACCTCACCTAATCGCCTTCGAGTACTAACTACGGAACCCAGACGCGAATCTGCTTCACTTCCCTACAATCGGCAACCATTAAAATAAATAATAGCCTTCGGCTTTAGAATAATCAAAAGAATAATCCCTTAAAATGAATCCTTACCACCTTTGACTTACCAATCTTTGATTGCTACAGAGATATAGGGCTTAAATCAATCGCTTCCAAAGTCCCAAAGAGCCTCTCTTTCAAAACCGATTGTACAAAAATCAAAGAAAACTACCCTTGAATATTCGCCAAAACAAAGACTATAAGAGAAGAAAAGGTTCGGTTATGGTTGATTTGAAAAGAAAAGAAGAAATAAGAATGGAAGTAGATGTTTTATCTTTGAAAAATGAAAAAGAAAATGGTATTTGAGATGGAGAAATATTCGCCAAGAGAGTGAAAAGAAAATGTTTATGAACCAATGTCAAAAGAAAAGAAAAGAGAGATGAGGGATGAAAGATAAGTTTCGCCAACACCTTTTGCCTAAAAGAAAAGTTCACAAAATCCAATGTTGTTACGGTTTCAAGAGAAAATGAAAGGAGGAGAATAGCACTTTTGGTTCAACAAAATGAAGGCTAAAACACAAACATATTTTGCACAAAAGTGCACAATAACAATCGGCTAAAGGAAAGAGTTTTTGGAGAGGAAAAGCAAAATGCAAAAAGATGCACAAAAGAGGAATTGGCCAAATATTCCCCCCTCTAAACCACCTAACAAAATTCGGCCACCCACCTAGACACCCATGCCGTCCACATACATGCACTAAAGCTTAGGATTACTTTCCAAAACATCCTCCCTATTCCATGCCTTTGTCCCTTCATCATACCATAACCTTAAGAATCTTATCCCCATCTTCAAGCTTTCCTTAAGCAAAAATTCAACTTACCAAAAGATGAAAGTCTTTTCATAAACATAGGTTGACCGGCCATTAATGTTAAAATACAAAAATAAACTTTCAAATTGCTAAACATACTACTCGAACCTCTAACCTCAAGCCACCTTTCAAACTCCTTAACCAACTTGCCACTTACTCCTCTTGTGCTTTAATTAATACTTAATTTAACTTAAGTGCTCAGCTCACTTAATCCACTTCATTAAATAAACCATACTAAAAATTATTCTACTAAACCGAGCATACTCAAGACCCCTAATGTAGTCTTATAACTTTACGAATAATATCACAACAATTCATACACAAGAAAAATAATTTAATCACAAATAACCCCAAATTTTTGGATGTTACAGTTCTACCCCCTTAAAATAATTTTGACCTCGAAATTACCTGATCAGAAAAGGCGGGGGTATTGTCTGATCACACTCTCGGGTTCCCACGTAGCTTCCTCAGCACCATGGTTTCGCCATAGTACTTTCACCAAAGGTATCGACTTCCCACATAAAACATTGATATCTCGATCTAAGATTTGGATTGGCTCCTCCTCGAAAGATAGGTCTGAGTTAATCTCAATCTCTTCCACTGGTAAGACGTGTGATGGATCGGACCGATACCGTCTAAGCATTGACACATGAAAGACGTCATGAATCTGACTCAACTCGCTCGGCACTCGGTGATAAGCTACCGGTCCCACTCGCTTAACATCAGATATGGCCCAATAAACCTAGGGCTTAGCTTCCCTTTTTTCCCAAATCGCAATACCTTCTTCCAAGGCGACACCTTCAGAAAAACTTTATCTCCCACAGCATATTCCATTTCCTTGCGCTTGAAATCGGCATAGGACTTCTGCCTATCCGACGCTTCCTTGAGATGAGTCTGAATCATCTTCACTTTATCTTCAGTTTCTGCTACCAACTCTGGACCCAAAACCTGTCGTTCTCCCAACTCCGTCCAACACGTAGGAGTACGACATTTTCGTCCATATAGTGCTTCATATGGAGCCATCTGAATGCTCGCTTGATAACTATTATTATAAGCAAATTCCGCCAACGGTAGATATTCCTCCCAATTACCATAGAAATCCAAAACACAACCTCTCAAAGATATTCTCTAAAATCATATCACTCTTTTCGATTGTCCATCGGTTTGCGGTGAAAGGTCAGGTCAAGTCCAATCTCGCTCCCAAGGCTTGATGCAAAGCTCTCCAAAACCTTGACGTAAACCTCGGATCCCTATCCGAGAAAATCGACATCGCACACCATGCAATCTCACTATCTCGGCTACATATAACTTTGCTAGCTTCAGGCGAATAATCTACCCTCACTTAGGTATGAAATGCTACCGACTTAGTTAGTCGATCCACAATTACCCAAACCGAGTTCTTTTGCTAGGCGTGAGGGTAATCCAACGACAAAGTCCATAGTGATCCTCTCCCATTTCCACCGAGGGATCTTCACCGGTTGAGTAACCAGATGGCAACCGATGTTCGCTTTGACTTGTTGACACGCCGACACTTACCCACGAACTCGCCATTTCCGCTTGACACTGCCACCAAATCGCTCTCTCAAATCCCGATACATCTTGTTACCTCGGGATGCATAACATATGGGCTACTATGTGTCCCAAGAATCCTTTGTCTCAACTCCACATCCTTGGCATACAAGCTCTCCCTTTAAAGTACAAAACTCCATCACTAGATGACTAAAATCCTCTAATCCACCATTCGAACTTGCAACCTCCGATCATTCAAACCATCATCCTCTAATCGCTTCTCCTTAATCGATCTAACCAAGTCGGCTTGACTTGCAATTCGCCAAAAGACTTCCATCGTCGAATGACTAAGTCGAGCAAACATTGATCTTAAACCGATACAACCTTACGGCCAACGCGTACGCCACAACGTTAGCCTTACCAGATGATACTCGATCGAACAGTCGTAGTCCTTCAACAGTTCAATCCACCGACGCTGCCTCAAATTCAAATCCTTCTGAGTCAAAAGATACTTAAGACTCTTGTGATCCGTGTAGACTATCGACTTCTCCCCGCATAAATAATGCCTCCATATCTTCAAAGCGAAGACTACGTACCGCTAACTCCAAGTCGACGTTGGATAGTTAACCTCATGCGGTCTTAGCCGACGGACGCATAGGCCACTACCCGCCCTTCTTGCATCAATACACATCCCAAACCAGTATGGGACGCATCATAGTAAACCGTAAACAACTTTCCTGCCTCAGTTGCATGCGAATCCGAGCTTCGTCGTAATCTTCCTTAGCTTGTCAAAACTTTCTTGTTGCTTCTCCGTCCACACAAATGGAATTCTCTTTCTTAATAACTTAGTCAACGGTGCCATGATTAAAGAGAATCCTTTCACAAACCTCCGATAGTACCGCTGCACCCGTAAAACTTTGAATTTCGCCACCGACCTAGGCGATTTCAAATCCAACACCGCTCGATCTTGCGAGGATCTACTCTAATCCTTCACGACACTACGTGACCTAAGAAAGCCACTCTCTAAGCCAAAATTCGCACTTCATTGAATTTGGCATATAACCGCTTCTCCTCAAGCTTGTAGAACTATACGTAGATGCATGTCATGTTCCTCCTCCGTCTTTGAGTAAACCAATATGTCGCCTATGAACACCACGACAAATTGATCCAAGCATCTTTGAAACACCCTATTAATTAAGTCCATGAATGCTGCCGGTGCATTGGTCAACCCAAACGGCATCACCAAGAACTCGTAATGCCCATACCTTGTACGGAATGTCGTCTTGTGCACATCAACCTCCTTCACCTTGAGTTGATGATATCCCACCTAAGATCTATCTTGAGAATACCGATGCACCTTCAGCTTGGTCAAACAAGTCATCAATTTGAGGCAACGGACACTGTTTTAATCGTTAACTTGTTCAATTGGCGGTAGTCAATACACATCCGCATTGAACCGTCCTTCTTTTTGACAAACAAAGACAGTGCTCCCCACAGAGATATACTTGGTCGGATAAATCCTTGGTCCAAGAGCTCCACGAATTTGAGCCTTCGCCCACCAATTCCTTTGGTGCCATTGATGCACGGTGCTATAGACACGGTGCCGCTAAGGTAACAAGTCTATACCGAATTCAACTTCCCGATCTCGAGGCAAACCCAAAAGTTCTTTAGGAAATACGTTAGCATATTCCTTTACAGTTTGAACATTCCCCACAGAAAACTCTTTAGCTTCCAAAGCACACACATGAACAACGAACGCCTCACAGCCCTTCCTGACCATCTTTACCGCTTTCAACATAGATACCACGTTGGATAGATAATCTCTCCTATTACCTATCATGACCACTTCTTCACCTTCAACCATCTTCAAAACCATGTGTTTAGCAGCGTAATCCAAACTTGCTTGGTATTTGACCAACCAATCCATCCCAAGAATCAGATCGAACTCCTCAAACGGCAGTTCCATCAGATCGGCTACAAACACTACCCCTTGGAGTTCTAGGGGTACATCTCTATACAGCTTATCTACTTCTATAGAGTAACCTAAAGGACTAAGTACGGTCATCCTCCTAGAAGCAGTCTCAGAAACTAAACTCATGGTCTTAACTATGCCACTAGCAACGTAAGAATGCGTCGAGCCCACATCTATCAAAGTAGTATATAGGACACCAAAGATTAAAACGCGTCTGGTTATGACGTCCGTGCGTCTCCTCCTCACGACGCCTCAAAGATACACCAAACCAGTCGCTTAACATCCGTGTTGCTTGCACCTCTCGCTCGATGATCCGCGGCCTTGTCCGAACCATTGCCTCCTCTACCATTACCTCGACCTCTGCGGTGACGGTCCTCCTTTCTCGAATCGAGCACGACCTTGACCTTCAAACCGATTCACGGCTTGCTTACGTGGCGATCCCTCACACGATGATCCAAATGAACCACACTCGAAACATCCTTTTCCTCCGGTCCAACATTCGCCCCAATGAAATTTCCCACATCGATTACCGTCTTTGGTCCTCGATTAGCGATATGAGACCTCCTGCATCGATTGGCTCATTTTACCTAGCCCTCTTCCGAACATTACCGGTGACCCGGATGATCCATATCCTCTCTTATGCTTATTCCACCATAGTTCGCCTTCAGATTCTTTTTTATTCTTTCGGCTATCTTAGCCTTTTCAACTAAAATAGCAAACTCTCGCCTCGATGTGGAGCAATCAATAATCTCACTCATCCTTCAAACCATCTTCGAATCGAACACATCGCTCGTGCTCCGAAGCCACAATACCTCCAGCATATCGGCTCAATCTTAAGAACTCAGCCTCATACTCTGATACGGATTTACTCCCTTGGACCAAACTCAGGAATGCCTTACGCTGCGCATCAACGTAACTAGACCCAATATATTTCTTTTGATAAGCAGTTTTGAAATACTCCCAAGTAAGATCGTCTGCCGTAGCACCATCTCGAACAGTGAGCCACCATCAATATGACTCATCCTTGAGAAGCGACACCGCCCCTTTCAGTTTCTCCTCATTTGTCAAATCTATTTCATCCATGATTCTTTCGGTCGATTCTAGCCAATACTCGGTAGTATTGGCGCTACACCGATACTCCTCGAAAAATTTAGCTCTGTTAGCTCAAGTCTCTCGTGTACCGATTTTGAGCTCCTCCACCTCCACCCATTCCAGCTTTCCAGAACTCGCAGCATTGCTTGTGACACTGCGTCATCACCCGTCGATCCTGCTCTTCGGCTCCAAAGGTTGGGGGTGGTGGTGGCGATGGTATATCGTTCTCGGATCCCCGACCGACCGGCTGTGTTCGACATCATCATCCTACCCTTCCAAGGCCCACGACGGCCACGCCCTCTAAAGCTCATTCTAACTATCGTACTTTAACGATTAGGAAATTTTATGAATTAGTACATGTTTCACTTGATTATCCACAAAAAATTTTTATGAAAAGAATTTAATAGATATTCTTTCGATCAAACAGAGTTTTAAGTCTTCTATCTAGTTTACGTAAAAGTACATCCATTCCTAATACCTTTCATACCTATGCACTCTTCTAGCATTTTGCTCGCTTTCTAACCCGGGGTATTTTCGTCATTTTCCTACAAGGGTATTTTCGTAATAAACCAAGAAATTTGAAAACTTTAATAAATCAAATCATTTTGTAATTTCAAAAATTGAGGAGTATTTTCGAAAAATTCTTCAATTTAAAGGTATGGCAAAATTTTAAAACCCGGTGGTATTTTGGTAATTTTGTCAATCAGGGGTAATTTTGTAAATTCCAAAATTCAGTGTATATATTTTGAAATACAAGATTTTTGACTACTTTTGCAAATAAGAATATTTTATTGAAATCGGGGTAATTCGGTAATTCTAGAACCAAGGGCATTTTCGTAATTTTGCCTCTAAGGGCATTTTGGTAATTTTGATAAATCGAAAATATTTGATAATTTCTGAAGATAAATTTGTCCTACTATCTAAAAGAGATAATTTAGTGATTTTAAAACCGAAGCTTTCCTTAAAACATGACTAGTCCCTTTCGGGTTTTATTTAGGGTTTTGCCTATGACCGAGTCCTCTTGGTTAGGGTGAACCGAAGCTACGCACCAGGTAGGAATCCCGTGAAGAGGAGGTGAGTCACGAGGACTACTTAAATACCAAGCTCTTTCGGATCCAATCCTAGACATGCGCACCAAGGTTACCACACTCTAACTCGGCGACTTGGTCACGGGTTGGTTTTAATTAGGCCATTAAAGTCTTATGAGTTTTGTTGGGGTGGACTAGTCCTAAGGTTCAACACCTATCACACTAACTACGTTCCCTACCTACCCTTCTACAATAATAATCCATACAAAAAGTTAGAGGTACTTACCTGGGCGGATTGGTGCCGGAGACTCGGTGCCATGCTTATTCAAAACCAAAATATTTCAAATAGGCCTACTAAAAACATTTTTGGGCCTTGGGCCCCCACAACCGAGCTTTGAATCTGGCTCTGATACCAATTTGTAACACCCCGAACCCGGCCCAAACATTTTGACCGAATTTGGTTTGCTACAGAGAAAACATTTTGAAAACCATTTTAAAACCGATTTAAAATTTTTGTTGAAATGCCTTTCATTTTCAATTCTCTTTGTTCAAAACCATACTTAATTTGATTAAAAATATTTATTGAGTCGAATTATTTACAGACTTCAAATGTACCCGATGGCACTTTAAAACATTTTGCGCTTAATTTGAGAAAACATGTGCATCCGTTTTAACATCATCAAATAGTTTAAACAAAACATTCAAAACATGCAAAGAATAATAAAAATAATTCTAGGAGGCCTTATTACATCTTAAATAAAACAAACCAATGAAAAATAATTAAAATTCAAAGTTCTTTTATATCTAATGTCCACTGCATGGCAACCTCGAGTCCATCCGGTTCCTCATCCGCAATCTACGAGTCACTTGAAAAATTAAAGGAGAAGATGAGTCACCAAGACTCAATGTGTAACCCTTCCCCGATTTAGTGCAACAACATACACAAATCATAACCAATTAACATGCATAAGTTTAAGATGCACCCATCCTAACCATCCAAACGCCTTTCTCTACCCCGTGTGGTACCAAACCACTGGTGGTGCCAAACCACTGGTGACGTATAGTAACAAATGTGATGCCAAATCATTGGAGATACCAAATCTCTGGTGTCCGAGGACACAAATCGAATGATGGGGCCAACCCATCGTGTGATACCAAATCACTGGTGTCAATCCCATATCTCAAAGTGGGGCCAACCCACGGTGGTGCTAAGCCACAGGGACGAGACGCTATGAGGTGCCAAACCTCTGGAGGTACCAAACCTCTGGTGACCGTAGTCACAATGTGTTACCAAAACACTGGTGTCCGTCGACACGAATATCTTGCCCCTCCACTCATTAGATCCCACATGAATCAACAATATTTAATTAACAATTGTCATGCCAATGGATTTATTAATCAATATCCAACAGATCTATCATGAGCCATGTATTATAAGCCACATACCAAATGTATCATGCTTCCTAAAAGCATCAAATAGTAATCTCATAGCAACAAAGACTTACCCGAATCCTTGTTTATACCATGATGGTATTACATCCGTATCTACACAAACCGATTAAACATACATATAATACTTAGCATATTAAATAGTTATAAGATGTGTATGTACACACCTGTCACCAACGATAGTCCTAATCCTCAAAGATTCAATTGGCCACACAAGATTTCTTGCTCCTATATTCGGCCAAACACAAGAGTTAGGGACATGGACTATTCGGCCAAACTAAATAATTCTACGGGGTTATCTTATGAACCCGAAACCTCACCTAATCGCCTTCGAGTACTAACTACGGCAACCGATATGCGAATCTGCTTCACTTCCCTACAATCGGCAACCATTAAAATAAATAATAGCCTTCGGCTTTAGAATAATCAAAAGAATAATCCCTTAAAAAGAATCCTTACCACCTTTGACTTACCAATCTTTGATTGCTAGAGAGATATAGGGCTTAAATCAATCGCTTCCAAAGTCCCAAAGAGCCTCTCTTTCAAAACCGATTGTACAAAAATCAAAGAAAACTACCCTTGAATATTTGGCCAAAACAAAGACTATAAGAGAAGAAAAAGGTTCGGTTATGGTTGATTTGAAAAAGAAAAGAAGAAATAAGAATGGAAGTAGATGTTTTATCTTTGAACAAATGAAAAAGAAAATGGTATTTGAGATGAAGAAATATTCGGCCAAGAGAGTGAAAAGAAAATGTTTATGAACCAATGTCAAAAGAAAAGAAAAGAGAGATGAGGGATGAAAGATGAGTTTCGCCAACACCTTTTGCCTAAAAGAAAAGTTCACAAAAATCCAATGTTGTTACGGTTTCAAGAGAAAAATGAAAGGAAGAGAATAGCACTTTTGGTTCAACAAAATGAAGGCTAAAACACAAACATATTTTGCACAAAAGTGCACAATAACAATCGGCCAAAGGAAAGAGTTTTTGGAGAGGAAAAGCAAAATGCAAAAAGATGCACAAAAGAGGAATTGGCCAAATATTCCCCCCTCTAAACCACCTAACAAAATTCGGCCACCCACCTAGACACCCATGCCGTCCACATACATGCACTAAAGCTTAGGATTACTTTCCAAAACATCCTCCCTATTCCATGCCTTTGTCCCCTCATCATACCATAACCTTAAGAATCTTATCCCCATCTTCAAGCTTTCCTTAAGCAAAAATTCAACTTACCAAAAGATGAAAGTCTTATCATAAACATAGGTTGATTAGGCCATTAATGTTAAAATACAAAATAAACTTTCAAATTGCTAAACATACTACTCGAACCTCTAACCTCAAGCCACCTTTCAAACTCCTTAACCAACTTGCCACTTACTCCTCTTGTGCTTTAATTAATACTTAATTTAACTTAAGTGCTCAGCTCACTTAATCCACTTCATTAAATAAACCATACTAAAAATTATTCTACTAAACCGAGCATACTCAAGACCCCTAATGTAGTCTTATAACTTTACAAATAATATCACAACAATTCATACACAAGAAAAATAATTTAATCACAAATAACCCCAAATTTTTGGATGTTACACCCAAAGAATTTAAGTATTTGTTTGTTAAATAAAAGGTCACCTTTTAACTCAAGCACTAATTTCTTTGAGTTTTTTTTTATATTTTCAGTATAGAAGCTTAGGATCCAAAAAGGACCTGCCATTAGGCTTAAGACACTACTAAGAAGGGAAATATTCAACCCTTTTTTCCGCACAAACCTATAGCCCTTGTCTTGCTCCACCACCACTCCCAAGTAGCCCAATTGTGCATCTCACTTAATCCCTTAATGTTGCAGCCCTTAATCACCACCCCAAACACTTTCATTCGAAGTCACCAACTACCGCACCTAAACTATCCTTAAAACCGCCACCCTCCTCAACTATAAACCTTACCCTCTGCCACTCACCCACCTGCCCAAAACTGAAACCACCCTTAACAAATTCCCTAAGTTTGACACTGAGAGTCCCTTTATCTAGTACCATTCCATGAAGTGAACAGTTTGGTAAAATGGCTATGCTGCAACACATGTAGTTGCAGTAACAAGATTACTGGAGATACTCAAAAAAATACGGGATGACTCAATCAAAGATGCATTTAAATTATATATTTCATAACCCGTTTATTTTTGTGCATGAATTTCTAGACTTTATACTTGAACCATGGACTCCAATATCGAGGAAGGAAAAAGATGAGTCAGATTCTGATAGACCTGCAAATAAATAAAAAGGGAGGATCTTTACTTTATTTCATTTTCTTTCCTAGGTTATTTAATGTTTTAGGATTAGGTTTTATTATAATTTTTATTTTTGCACAATAAAACAAGAGATAGGACTCATGAATAAAATCTGAACAAGTCACAAAGGCTAAAGTGTGGCAATAGATATATACATGTCTAGGATTGGATTTTAGAGAGAGCTTGGTACTTAAGCAGTCAATTTGACTCACCTCCTCTTTTCTAAATATCCTACCTAGTGTATAGTATCTATTTACTTTAAACAATGAGGACATTGTTCACTTTAAGTAGAGGGGCCGAAAAGTTGAATTAATTCCACACAGAATAAAATTTTTCTTTAAATTATGATTAGGATATATTTTTTTCAATAATTTGAATTTTTGTTAAGTATGCTAAACTTCAGTATTAATAAAGTTCTATTATTTCAATTAGTTATTATGTTAGCTTAATAATGATATGATGTATTTTTAATAAAGCATGTAAATTCGTACCATAAAATCTTTAATTCCCTACGAAAAAATTAGGCGTGCATGAAAGTTTAAGTCTTTAGAATTGACTTAGGAATTTCTTGAGGCGAAATCCTAGGAAGCATGGAATATTGAAAATGATTTAGGCAACTATTGTTTGGACCGTTTGAGCCTTTCAAGCCAACCCTAATAAAATTATCCTTTGAAACCCAATTTTGAGACTATATGGCCTAATTTTATTCAGAACTATGCATTATTTAGCCATCAATTTTCTCTTCATTTCTTTTAAAATTATCCCAAACACTAGACTCAGTACTATTCAGAATATTGTTTGAAAATAAGTTTGGGGGAGTTGAAAAGAAGTATCAATTGCTCGAAAATTGTAGTACATGAAGCAAGAGCTTGAATTTAAAAAAAAATGTACTCGAAATGAAAAATAAAATAAATGGTCGAAAGAGCATAAGTTGGGTATCAAGGGTGAGACTTCTGAAGGTTCAATTTTAAGCTGAGTCTAGGGTTTTTAAGCCAAAAAATTTTCTATCTTTTACTACCCCTAAGCCCAGCCACGTTACAACCCTATTAAAGACCTATTGATTCAAAATGTTACCTACATTAGTGGAGAGAAATTACTCTGTTCAAAATGTTAAGCTTAATGATTGCAGTTTAATTTTGAATAAGGAATTAAAATCAAATTGGTAGTGAGAAACATGTCTTTATTAAGAAACATTTAAGTCTAATTTTGCTAGTATAATAGTTGTTGGATGTAATTTGAACGATATGTATACTTAAGTAGCATAATTATCAAATTTCTTATTTTTGAGCCTAAGTATATCAAATTCATAATTTTGAGAAAAAAAAAAGTTGTTCTGAAGGAGTTTTTCAAAGGTGTTTACGAGAAAATTCTTTTCAAATTTGTGCATTACTTGGGATGAGCAATGAATTAAGTTTGGGGGTGTGGAAACACAGAAATTTATACACTTTTCCATGCCCTTTTTAACCCAAATTCATGCAGTTTCGATTAAATTCTTGTCGAAAAATAATTAAATATTATAAAATAATTAAATTATGCTAAAAATATGAACATGATGAATTTTAATTAATTTTATAGTTAAATTTGATTTATTTTGACTATTTTTGACAGATTCGCACAAAAGGCGAAAATCGGCTCGACAGACACTGCTCAAAGAGAAAACCCGAGAAGCAATTTGAAGTATCAAGGCGAATTTAGTTCCAGCCCAAGACGGTCCAATTATGAATATTTATCATAATATAATTAATTTCAATTTATTCCCAATTTAATTTGGGCTAAATAAATTAATCTTAATTAATTATGAAAAAGGCCCAGTTGAACCGCATCAGTTGAACCAAACCGATTGAACCGAACCGAGCAAAGAATTGGGCAGCCCAAACCGTCCATAATGCTGGCCCAAATCAGCTTATTAACTGATTTATTAAGCTTTCAAAGAAGCCCTTGAAGACTTTTCAAAGTTGCATTCAACCCCCTCCAAATATAGTGGCTTTGTAGATTTGACCCATGCCATATTTAGCAAAGTTGAATCCATCAACTTTGCCACATAGATGGCTGGCCAAGGGAGGGCTCTTTGGCTGATGGGATTTGCTATTTTTAGTAGCCACAATCAGCTATAAATACCACCCCTTTCTGATCATTCAAATCATCCCTCATCCCTCATCCCTCATTTCTCATTCACTCTCTCATTCTCTCATCACTTCTCTTCTCTCCATTCTCTCTTCTTTTCCATCCCATTTCCCCTTCTTCTTGTGCTGATTTCTCCTCTTGGAAAAGAGGTGTTTTCTCAGCCATTTGAGCAGCAATTGGAGTGTTAATAAGTCACCTTGATAGCTGAGGACAACGAAAAACGAAGCAATCAGTCAAGCCACGGAGAAACACCAGATTTGCTTCTTGTTCCTTATCTCTTTAAATTTCGCTGTTGTTTTGACAAACATGTTTATGAATATTTATGCTATTGGAATGGTTAATTTAATCAGCTTAGCTTGAATATAATTCGTGTTGGGTTGATTTCATTTTGTTCTCTTAAATTATTAAAATTGTGTTTATGCTATTATAGGCCTCGGTAAAATGCTTGATTAAGTAAAATCATGTTTAAGTTATCTGGCATTATAATTGTTTAGATAACTAAAGAATTAATTATTTAAAGGCATTGAAATTGTAATTAATGGACACAATACTTAATCTATCCATGTTTAATTCTTCTAAGGTAGCCGAAGATTAAATTAGCATTGTATTTGGCGATACATATGCCTTGCATAACTTGCAAGATTTTTGTGATTAAATTGTTTCAAGGTAAGGATACTTTGTTACCTCACATGATCTTTTATATGCTTATTAGGTTGAATTAATCGGTTGAATCACATAGGAATATGCAAGAGATTGTTTAATTTAATAAGTATGTATGTGCAATAAGATGTTTACTTTTATAAATCTGTTTTATCGGTCAAATTGACATAGTAATATGTACAAGAGATGAATGGATTTTTTATTTGTAAATATGTTCATAAGTTAGCAAATTATCGAGTTGCCATGATTTAACAAGTATAAATACAAGTTTAATAATTCTAAGGTAAGGAATGTTATTAATCCAACATAATTATATCATCTTGATTAAAATCAGCTTTTGAAATCGTGCATTAGAACTTTGTTTTATTTTATTTTACTTTGTTTCTTTTTAGTTTTCAAATAGTTCTTAAATCCAAATATTTTTCCTTCACCAAAGTGTTTGAAAACATTTTCATAAATAATTTTTTACAGGTCCACATGGATACGATAACTCGACATTTACTTGTCACTTTATTACTTGTTACGATTGTGTACACTTGCACATTTCCACCATTCAAGTTGCCTCCTGAGAAGCGCTTGTTAGAGTCTTAAGCTAGACTTACCTTGTTTTCATCTCTATATGAAGGTTCACAGAGCTGAAACTCCTCTCTCATATCCCTAAAATCTTCACCATTATATAGTTTAAGTCTTTGACTCTTTACCTTGAATGTGCCATAAGTCGAATGAGTTACCTCAATTGTGCCATAGGGAAAAATGGTTTTGATTACGAATGGACCTGACCATCTTGATTTCAGCTTTCCAGGAAATAATAAGATCTCCAACTTCAAATTGCTTCGGTTGCTTCAAACGAGCATCATGGCGTCACTTTGTTGCTTCCTTGTATAAACGTGAGTTCTCATAAGGATTAGCTCGCCACTCATCTAGCTCATTCAACTGCATCAATCTTTTCTCACCTGCAAGTTTAAGATCATAGTTGAGGAATTTTATAGCCCAAATTGCTTTGTGCTCTATTTCAAATGGTAGATGACAACTCTTCCCGTAGACAAGTCTATATGGGGATGTTCTTATGGGAGTTTTAAAAGCGGTTCTATAGACCCATAAAGGCTCGCCTACTTTTAATGCCCAATCTTTCCTATTTGATTCTACGGTTTTCTCTAGAATATGCTTAAGCTCTAGATTGGTTACTTCAACTTGTCCACTGGTTTGAGGGTGATAAGGGGTAGTTGTTTTGTGGTGCACTCCATATTCTTTAAGATTTTATCAAATTGAGTATTACAAAAATGAGTACCCCTATCACTCATAATTTCTCTAGGTGTTCCAAATCAAGAGAAGAGTTTCTTAAGAAATCTTACTACCACTCTAGCATCATTAGTAGGTAAAGCTTGAGCTTCCACCCATTTTGACATATAATCAACAGCTACTAAGATGTATTTATTCCCAAATTAGCTAGGGAATGGACCCATAAAATCAATACCCCATACATCAAATATTTCACATGATAGCATATACGTTTGAGGCATTTCATCGCGTTTAGAGATATTACCTATTCTCTGCATGTATCACATGAAGTAACATAACTGTTAGCGTCCTTGAACAGAGTGGGCCAATAAAAACCTAATTCAAGCATTTTATGTGCTGTCCTAGTCCTACTATAATGTCCTCCTGTTGGTCCTGAATGGTAATGTTCTAGGATTTTGCTTGCTTTTGCCTTTGTAACACATCTCCAAATTACTTGATCAGCACATATACAAAAAAGAAAAGGGTCATCCCAAAAATAGTTTTTCACATCAGCAAAGAATCGCTTCTTTTGATGATGTGTTAACCTTTTGGTAGGATGTTAGCAGCTAAATAATTTGCAATATCTGCAAACCAAGGTACCTCAAAGTCGGATATAGCAAAGAGTTGTTTTTCAGGAAACTAGTCATTTATCTCACTCTCATCGAGTTCTTTGATATGTGGATTTTCAAGCCTAGAAAGATGGTCTGCCGCAAGATTTTCAGCTCCTTTCTTATCCTAAATTTCCAAATCAAACTCCTGTAAGAGTAAAATCCATCTTATGAGTCGAGGTTTTGCATTAGATTTAGTTAAAAGATAACGAAGAGTTGAATGGTCAGTGTAAATGAAAAATTTAGATAATATCAAATACTGTCTAAATTTATCAAATGTAAAAAGCACAACTAGAAACTCTTTTTCTGTGGTGGTGTAATTTTCTTGTGCGACCGTCAATGTTTTGCTAGCATAATAAATCGACTGAAAATGCTTGTCTCTTCACTGTCCCAAAACCGCACTTACTGCAAAATCACTCGCATCACACATTAGTTCAAAGGGTAAATTCCAATCAAGTGCAATTATAATTGGAGAATTTATTAATTTATTTTTGAGGGTATTAAATGCATCTAAACATTCCTGGTCAAAATTGAAAGGCACATCTTTTTCTAGTAATTTCGTTAATGGCTTAGCTATTTTAGAAAAATCCTTAATAAATCTTCTATAAAACCCAACATGTCCTAAAAAGCTTCTAATAGCCTTAACTAAACTAGGAGGAGGTAATTTTTCTATGGTTTCAATTTTTGTTTTATCAACCTCAATCCCTTTACTAGAAATTTTGTGACCTAACACAATTCCTTCTCGAATCATAAAGTGACACTTTTCCCAATTAAGCACAAGGTTCGTTTCCTCACATCTTATTAAAACTCATTTTAAAATTTTAAGGCATAGGTGGAAAGAATTACCGAATACCGAAAAGTTGTCCATAAATACCTCCATAATATCTTCCACAAGTTCATCAAAGATGGCTAGCATGCAGTGCTGAAAAGTAGCAGGAGCATAACATAATCCAAAAGGCATTCTAAGATAAGCAAAGGTACCATATGAACATGTAAATGTTGTCTTTTCTTGATCCTCGGGAGCTATTGGGATTTGGAAGTAGCCAGAGAGTCCATCTAGGAAGCAATAGTTTATATGCCCAGATAATATTTCTAACATCTGATCAATAAAAGGTAAGGGAAAGTGATCTTTTCTCGTGGCATCGTTCAACTTCCTATAGTCAATGCAAACTCTCCAACCTATGACTATTCTTGTTGGAATCAATTCATTCTTCTCGTTGGCTACAACAGTCAAGCCTCCCTTTTTTGGAACAACTTGCACGGGACTTACCCAAGTTCATCGAAATAGGATAAATAACTCCAGCATCTAAAAGTTTAATTACCTCAGCTTTAACAACTTCTTTCATGTTGGGATTTAATCGTCTTTGAGGTTGCACACATAGTTTATATTCATCTTCCATTAAAATTTTGTGGGTGCAAAACGATGGGTTTATCCCTTTAATGTCAGAAATTTTCCAAGCTATGGCTCTTTTATGCTCCTTTAGTACCTGTAGTAACTCGTCTTTCTCATTGGGTTCCAATTCTAAAAAAATAATTACTAGTAGTGTAGAGTTATCTCCGAGGAATGCATACTCTAAGTGATTTGGTAACTGTTTCAATTCCAATTTGGGAGGCTCTTCAATAGAGGGTTTTTGTTTTAGTTCATCATTTATTTCAATTCCCTCATACTTCTTTTGTCTTGGGGAAGAAGTATTAGAATTTAACTCGATTTGTATCTCCCCTATCTCATTGATATCGTCATCTGCCTCCTCACCTTGGGTAAAACACAGTTCCAACATGTCTTCATGTATGATTTCCTGGAAAGAATCTTGAATAAAATGATCAATAGCGTCGATAAAATAACAGAATCATCTTGCTCTCTAGAGTATCGCATAGCATCATAAATTTTAAAAATAATTTCCTCGCCTCCTACCCTGAGCACAAGTTTACCATCACCTCATCAATAACAGACCTAGCAGTAGCTAAAAATGGGCGTCCTAAAATTAAAGGCACCTCAACGTCCTCATCCATGTCAAGCACAACAAAATCAACAAGGAATATGAATTTATCAACTTTTACCAAAACATCTTCAATAATTCCCCTAGGATATTTAATAGATCTATCAGCTAATTGAATACTCATCCTAGTGGGTTTTGGTTCCCCAAGACCAAGCTGTTTGAACATTTTATAAGGCATTAAATTAATACTGGCACCTAAATCAGCTAATGCTTTCTCAATATTTAAACTACTAATTAAACAGGGAATAGTGAAACTTCCTGGATCCTTTAATTTGGTTGGTAGCTTATTTTGGAGAATAGCTGAACATCCCTCGTTAAGCTCCACAGTTGATAGCTCCTCAAACTTCCTTTTATTTGTTAAAAACTCTTTTAAGAATTTTGCATATGTCAGCATCTGTGAAATAGCTTTAACAAAAGGTAAGCTAATGTGTAATTGTTTAAAAAGTTTAAGAAATTTACCGAATTGTACGCCCATGTGGTCTTTCTTCAACTTTGTCGAATATGGGATCGGTGGTTTATACTCTTTAAGTACCAATGTTACATTCTCGTTTATTTCCTTAGCCTTTGCCTTAGCAGTTTCTTGTGGCATCTTCTTTTTAGCTTCAACCAATACCTTCCCATTCCTTAGTGTAACTGCCTCCACGTGCTCTTTTGGGTTAGGTTCAGTGTAACTAGGTAAACTACCTGGTTGCCTTTCAGAAACTAACTTAGCCAACTGTCCAATTTGATTCTCAAGCCCTTGAATCAATGCTTGCTGATTTTTTAACACTATTTCGGTATTCTGAAAATGAGTTTCTGACACCGAAATAAACTTTGCTAGCATATCTTCAAGGTTCAGCTTTTTCTTTTACTGTATGGTGGTTGAAAAACTGGAGGAGGTTGCGGTCTTTCATTTCCTTCATTACCCCGTGAGAAATTTGGGTGGTTCCTCCATCTTGTACTATATGTACTATTGTAATATTATTTTGAGGTTTAGAGTTATTACCCATATAATTCAGCTGCTCATTCTCTATGCCAGGGTTATAGGATGGATATTCTATATTGCCTATTCCACCTCCATTTGTATCATACTGCATCACTGGACATACCTGCGAAGAACCATACAAACCATCAATCTTTTTATTTAAAAGCTCTACCTAGTTTGATAGCATGGTGACTGCGTCGAGGTTAAAAACTCTGGCTGCTTTTGTCGGATTTGTTCTCATGACTTGCCACTGATAGTTATTCAGTGACATCTCCTCTATAAACTCATAAGCCACTTCAGGGGTTTTGTTATTTAAGGTTCCATCGACAGTTGCATGAATCAATTGTCTAATTAAGGGGTTCACACCATTGTAAAAGGTTTGAACATGTAGCCATAATGGTAGCCCATGGGGAGGGCATCTTCTTAGTAGATCCTTGTATCTCTCCCATGCATTGTAAAGTGTCTCTAAATCCATCTCCATAAAAGAAAAAATATCATTCCTCAAGTACTTAGCCATTTTAACCGGCAAAAAATATTTCAATAAGAATTTTCTGATCATTTGTTCCCATGTAGTGATTGATCCTCGTGGTAACAAGTTTAACTAATGTTTATCTTTGTCCCTTAACGAGAAGGGAAACAACTGAAGCCGAATGGCATCGTCAGAAATGCCATTTATTTTGAAAGTATGACAGAATTCTAGAAAATTTGCTAAATGAGTATTTGGGTCTTCATCCTGCAAACCATCAAACTGAACAAACTGTTGAATCATTTGAATAGTGTTAGGTTTCAGTTCAAAATTATTTACAGCAATAGCAGGTCTAACAATACTCAATTCAACCCCAATAAAATTAGGCTTAGCATAGTCATACATAGTAAGAGGAGCAGGATTTTCGGCAACCACTGAAGGGAGCGGATTATTATCAGCCATCTCCTCGGTAGTATTAGTATCGTCCTCTTATTCTTCCTCTATGTATTGTAAACTTCGCCTTATCTCCCTACAATTTCTACGAGCTGTACTTTCTATGTTGCTGTCAAAAAGCAAGGGTCCTAATGGGTTCCTTCTAGTCATAAACTAGACATACTTGCTAGAAGCAAATAAAAGAAAAATTAGAAAAGTTAAAATAAGATAAAAAATTGTAATAAAATAAAAAATGGCTAAAGTAATAAAAATTTAGTGTTCCTAATATCTTAGTCCCCGGCAACGACGCCAAAAACTTGATGTGTCTCTAACTAACTATGATCACAATAAAGGCAAGCGCACCTATCGTTTAATAGTATAGTTATGGTAAGACCGAAAATATCGTATCCACAAGGACCAAGAGTACTAGTAATTACTATCTTCTTATTACCTAGCCTAAAAATTAAGTGATTTCTTTTAAACTAAAATTAATTAAAAGCACGACAGAGAATGAATTGGGAAAATACTTTTAGACAACTATATGAGAGATGCAATACCCAAGGAAGAATTCACCTAGACTTCACTTATTACTTCTGATTCATACGATTTATTCACTTGACCTAATCCATAGAAATCCCTGATTTATATTAATATCTCTTTCGAGACTAAGAACAACTGACTCTAGGTAGATTAATTGAAATCTCTTTCTAATTAAAACCCCTATTTTCGCATTAACTCGATCTATAAATTCTCTTATTAGATTTGACTCTAATCCAATAGATTTATGTCATCCTATATCTAGTATTGCATTTGACTCCGCTTAATTGTGTTGATCTACTCTTAAATAGGGACTTTTGCTCCTCTGAATAAGCATATTCGACTTGAATCAATAACCTGAATTATCAAAACAAGAATAAAAACTCACAATTAAGAATAAGAACAAGTATTTATCTTATTAATCAAATAGTAATAAGATTCATCTAGGTATCATCCCCTTAGGTATTTAAGGGATTTAGTTCATACTGATAGAGGAAAACATCTTAAAATAAGGAAAACTACAAAACATAAGAAAACCCAAAAACTTCAAGAGAAATTGATAGGAGATCCTTCTTTCAAGCTGCTCCCAATGGCTGTCTTCGAGTATTTTCTGCATTCTACTCTGTGTGTTTTCTTAGTTCCTCCCCTAGGGTGTTTATATAGGCTTTGAACACCTTTCTTGGCCCACAAGTGGTCTTTTCCGAATAGAATTAGACTTGGGTTTGCCAGGGACACGCCCATGTGTGATGGCTTAGGCCGTGCTCGATTATGCTCGTCACACACGACCGTGTGATCTGCTCGTGTGCTATAGTCCAGGCCATGTTCGATTCTGCTTGTAGCACACGGTCGTGTGGTCTGCCCATGGGCAAAAGTTCAAGCTGTGTTGATTTCTGAGGTATGCCCATTTTGTCCCTTTTTGGCTTGTTTCTCATTCCTTTCGACTCTAAGCTCTCCTTGATGTAAAACATGAAATTAAAGGATTAGGAGCATCGAATTCATCAAATCTAATGAAAATTCATCCAAAAAGAAGCCAAGCATGGGGTAAAATACGTCTAAATTATGGTTTATCATTCAACGGGTAAGTAAAAGTTGAAGAAATGCATGTATACAATTTATTATTGTTCATGACCTTATGAATTGTTAATGATGAGAATTTATCATGTGATGGAAAAGATGAATTATGGAAATTCATTTATTAGTATATGCTATGTCACATAAATATTATGTTTATATGTTGGTTATTAACCATGTGGATTATTATTGATAGGAAAGTATAGTGTTTTTAATGTTGAAATGAACTTGGTTGAAGGGTTTAGCAATTGATGTTCAGTAAGTTGAAGTTAATATTATGCGAGCTTACTAAGCAAATAATGCTTACGTAGTTGTGTTTTTTTGTTTTGTAGTCTATCGGAAGCTCTTTTGATAAAATCGGAATAGTGGTTTCGAGACCACAGATCTGAGCCCGAAAATAAAAATTATTTTAATACTATTTTATGATCTACAATATGATAATAATATTGTTTTTATCGATTGCCTGTTTAATTTGATAAAGGGCTAAATCTAGTAAAGTGCAAAAGTTGTGTTCTAATAGGTAAAGGGATTAAATAGCTATAGAACTTTAATTTGGAGGTCCTTATATGGTAATTATACCATTAATGAAAAGTTAGCTGATATTTTTGGATGATTCATGCATGGAAAATTAAAAAAAGGTTAGGGATTAAATTGGAAAGTGATAAAATTTAAAAGATGATAAATAATCAAATAGAAATAAAAATCATTTTATATCATCTTCTTCCTCCAAATATTTCATGGAAACCCTAGGAAAGAGAAAGCAAGCTTTCTTGGCCTAATTAGGTAAGTATTCAAGTCCAGTTTTTAGTAATTTTTATATTTTTGAAATTGGGATAGTCTAATCCATCTATTTGGGGGATTAATTTGAAAAGTTATCAAAGTTTAGAAATTATGAAATGGATGAATATGCTGAAAATTTGAAATTTATGGTAGAATATGAAAGGTTGATGATAGATAAACAACTTTTACAAAGTGATTTTTGATGAAAACATGATTTAGGGACTGAATTGTAAAGTTGTGTAAATTGAAGAAAAATTCTGAATTTTATAAAATACATGTGCCATAAATTTTATATTGAAATTTTGGTTAGGCTTTGAATAAGAAGTAAATTGCATGAATTTCATTTTCCGAGCCTAGGGACAAAATCGTCATTAATTAAAAGTTTAGGGGCAAAATGGTAATTTTGCCTAAGATGTAAATTGGACTGAATTGAGTTTAAATTGTATTAAATTGATGTTAAATTTACTCGTAAAGATCTGAATAGACCAAATTCGGGGTAGAACAAGGAAAAGAGGAAAATGTCAGATTATTAGTGTAACACCCCAAACCCGGTCAACACACCACGATCGAGTCTGGCATGTTATGGGGTGAAAACGTATGAATAAACCGGTTCGGTTAACTTTTATTGAAACTCTTTTATCGTTCTTCTAGAAAACTCTATACAAGGTGATATTAAAAAAAGCGTTCTTGTGTTGTTTTAAAATCCGGGAAATCTCTTTTGTTGGGAAAATCCATTTGTTGTTTCTAGTTTTGGAAAACCCCTTTCAATACTTATTAAAATCCAAGTGAGCTAAGCATAATCGAGTTAAAACCGTTTGTTCTAGAGTTGTTTGAGAAATTAAATTTGAAAATCACTTAGGTTACCTTTGTTATCATCTTAAGAATATGGTTACCCGATGGTAACGTTTGAAAATCCCGAAAAGAGAACATAATTTTGAAAACGTTGCTTTTTACCGGTTATTTAAGCAAAACAGGTTTTTAATCATATGCATAGAACAATTAATATAAAGTCAAGTAACTAAGAAAAACCCAAAATAATACTTAGCGGCCTTATTACAAAACCAAAACCAAAATTGAAGGAAATAAATAAAACCGAACTAGTAATTTAAAACCAAAACCGTAACTAGCATATATGGCCGCCTCGAGTCCTCCCCGGCTCCATATCCACAATCTACGCCTCATCTGCAAAATATAAGGGAAGGGGTAAGTCACCAAGACTCAGTGTATAAATCCCCAACCCGATAGTGCAAGCACTTACACAAATCATCAGTAAAACATGCAAATCATGCAACCCCATAACCTAACCATCCAATCTCCTTTATCTACCCTGTGTGGTCAAAACCACTGGCGACCGTAGTCACAAATATATAACGGTGTGGTCAAAACCACTGATGACCGAAGTCACAAATCAAGTGATGGGGCCAACCCATCGTGTGGTCAAAACCACTAATGACAATCCCGTAATCAACATGTGGGGCCAACCCACTGTGGTACCAAACCACCGGACGAGTCACAATATTCATATGTGGTCAAAACCTTTGGTGGTCAAAACCACCGGGACTTAGTCACAAAATATAATATCAAGACGGGGCCAACCCGTCGTGTGGTCAAAACCACTGGTGACAGTCCGAATATCTCTTCCCCATCCTCTCAACAATCCCACCATCATGTCCATATCAATCATGGCATAATAACATATAATGATGCAAATAACACATGGCATACATTTAACAGTGACATGATAGCATATACCAAGATTTATAATTAAGGGACTTACCCGGAGTCCATGCTCATGCCCACAAGGCATAACTACTGATTTTAATGGCTATAACAGAAACATAATAAACATGTCAAACCAACAAAGTGTGTAAGCGTTACACACCTGACTATTTGTAGATCTAAACGAAGTCCCAAAACGTTAGCTTTCACTCTACCCTACAATCGGCCAACACACAGTTTTTAAGTTTAAAGCCATTCGGCTAAACACCATAATCCTGAAGATGCGTCACACAAAGGCACACTCACCTTGATGCCGATTTAGTTTCCAACCAAATCCTGAAAATACACGAAGGATCTCCCTTACAATCGGCCAAGCCCTTAATCGGCAACCAGATCTTAAAATCCACTGTATTCGGCTACTTTCCCCCTCCTACAATCGGTCTTAAACACATCATTAGACATCTAAAGGCCATTCGGCCATAACAGGAATCTTGAAACCAAAAGAGTTTGACACATCCTTACCTTAGTCGACAGATTCGGCCACCAATCACCAAAATATCGGCACACCCTAGTGATTTTAGAAGTTTTGGCTATCAACGTAAATAGGGATAGAGTTTAGTATACAGATCTTTAATAGAAGGGGAGATAGAGGAGAAATCACTTACCAAGAGATTCAGCTTTCCTCAAGAAGAAGACGATAGATTCGGTCAAGGAGGAAACGCAAGAGAAGAGAGACTGAGGGGCAGAGTATTCGGCTTTTGAAGAGAGTAAAGATGGAGGAAGAAAATGAAAATAAAAAAGTAAGCATTCGGCAAAGGAAAATAAAAGTGATTTCGGCACAAGGAGATTCGAAGAAGAGAGATGTCAAATGGAGGTGAGGATGTTGGTTTCTGCTTGAGCAAAAAGGAAAAACAAAAAGAGAAGATAGATGAGAGGGGTTTCGGTTTGACACTAAACAAAGAAAAGAGAGACTCCGAAAGCTAGCTGATTTAGCTTTTCCCTAAAGCACATTCGACCCCCCTCCAAAGAACCCAAAACCGATTGCACTCCTCCTCCCCACAGTTCAAATTTCAGCCAACACCTTCAAATGAGCTTGATAAGATTCAATCTCCTAAATTTCCTCACCTTCATCTATTTGACTCCTTCCATCCTTATCTTCCAGAGTCCATCCTGAGCACTCCACTTCCTCAGCTTGTCGTAAAAATGAATAAGCAGAAAAAGGATTTCTGCAGCTAGAACCTGAGCTCCCCCTTCCCTGCATGTGGCGTCACCTCTCAAGGCCCTAAGTGGCGCCTCTTAGCCACTGCCACTAGTTTGTTCGTGTCACAACCCTCCAATAATATCTCTGAACCCCTAACTCCCTTAGTTCCTTATTCCTAAGTGCCCAAAACAAAAATTTTAGCCATGACTCAGGCCTAACCCGAGGTCATGTCTAGGCCCCAAAACATGCTAAACTAGCACAGTAAGCCTATTGTCACATGCAAACACACAAAATGTAGAGACCCTGTTTTAAGGATGTTACGGTTTTACCCCCCTTAAAAATAATTTCAGCCTCAAAATTACCACGGTCAAGAGTTGGGGTATTGTACCAAGATCACATCCTCTGGTTCCCACGTGGCCTCTTCCGTACCATGGTTCCGCCATAACACTTTCACCGAGGGAACTGACTTCCTACGCAAGACCTTGACATCCCGATCCAAAATCTGTACCGATTCCTCCTCAAAAGACAAGTCAGGGTTCAGCTCTATCTATTCAACTGGTACCACATGTGACAGATCTGACTGATAACGCCTAAGCATCGAAACATGAAAGACATTGTGAATCTGACTCAACTCTGCTGGCAACTCAAGCTGGTAAGCTACCGATCCAACTCGCTTCAATACCATATATGGTCCGATAAACCTAGGGCTTAGCTTCCCTTTTCGCCCAAATCTCAGCACTTTCTTCCACGGTGATACTTTCAGAAAAACCTTATCACCCACTGCATACTCTATATCCCTGCGCTTAAGATCGGCGTAAGACTTCGCTCGTCGATGCTTCCTTAAGACGAACCCGAATCACCTTAACCTTATCCTCGGCCGCCACCAACTCCGGACCTAATATCGCTGCTCACCCAACTCGTCCAATAGGTAGAGTACGACATTTCCGTCCATACGAAGGCCTCATATGGTGCCATCGGATACTCGCTGATAACTATTGTTATAAGCGAACTCGCCAATGGTAGATACTCCTCCCAACTACCATCAAATCCGAACACACGCCCTTAGCATATCCTCTAAAATCAATTACTCTTTCGATCGTCCATCGGATTGCGGGTGAAAAGTCGTATAAAATCCAACCTCGCTCCCAAAGCCCGATGTAAAGCTCTAGAACCTCGACGTGAACCTCGAATCCCTATCCGAGATAATTGACACCGCACACCATGCAACCTTACTATCTCGCCACATACAACTTAGCTAACTTCAAGTGGATAATCAACCTCACCGGTATGAAATGAGCCGATTTAGTCAAACGATCCACAATCGCCCAGACTGAGTCCTTCTTGCTAGGCGTAAGGGGTAGCCCACTAACAAAGTCCATGGTAATCCTTTCCCACTTCCACTGAGGAATCTTCACGCGCTGAAGTAAACTCGACGGCGGTGATGTTCACTTTGACCCATCGACACGTCAGACACTTACCCACAAACTCAGTCACTTACCGCTTCACCGCCACCGTAATCGCTTTCACAAATCCCGGTACATCTTGCTACCTCCAGGATGCATAGCGTATGGGTTGTTATGTACATCCTGAAGAATCCTTTGCCTCAACTCGACGTCCTTTGGCATACAAGCTCTCCCTTCAAAACACAACACTCCATCGTGAGTCAAGCTGTAACCTTCCAACCCATTACTCTGAACTTGCAACCTCCGAGCATTCAGGCCCTCATCCACTAACTGTTTCTCTTTAATCTGCTCTACCCAAGTCGGCTTTACTTACAATTCTGCCAACAAACTCCCATCGTCATACAGACTAAGGTGAGCAAACATCGCTCGCAGGTCTGCGACCTCCTTACGGCTCAATGCATCAGCTACTACGTTAGACTTACCCGGATGGTACTCAATCGAGCAGTCGTAGTCCTTTAACAACTCAATCCACCTTCGCTGTCTCAAATTTAAATCCTTCTGCATCAACAGATACTTCAGACTCTTGTGATCCGTGTAGACTATCGACTTCTCTCCGTATAAATAATGTCTCCATATTTTCAGGGCGAACACCACTGTAGCCAACTCCAGATCATGTGTCGGATAGTTAACCTCATGCGGTCTCAGTTGTCGAGACGATACGCCACCACTTTCCCTTCTCAGATCAAGACACATCCCAAGCCAAGATGTGATGCATCACGATTGACCGTGAACACCTTTCCCGCCTCAGTCAGCATCAGAACCTGAGCTTCGCCGAATCTTCTCAACTTGTCAAAACTTTCCTGTTGTTTCTCCGACCACAAATGAAACTCTTTTCCTTAACAACTTGGTCAATGGCGCCACGATCAGAGAAAATCCTTCCACAAATCTCTGTAATACCCGCTGCACCTAGAAAACTCAATTTCGAATCGACCTAGGCGGTTTCCAATCCAACACCGCCTCAATCTTGCAAGGGTCCACTCTAATCCCTTCAGTAGACACCACGTGACCTAAGAAAGTCACTTCCCTAAGCGTAATTCGCGACCATCAATTTGGCAAATAATCGATTTTCCTTAGAATTTGCAAAACCACCGCGAAGTGCGTATCATGGTCCTCCTCGGTCCTTGAGTACACCAATATGTCGCCTATAAATACTACGATAAACCGTCCAAGTCATCTTTGAAACACCCGATTCATCAAGTCCATGAATGTCACGTGCATTGGTTAACCCTAACGGTATCACCAAAAACTCGTAATGCCTATACCGAGTACGTAATGCCGTCTTATGAGCATTAGCCGCCCTCACTTTGAGTTGATGGTACCCAGACCTGAGATCTATCTTCGAGAAAACTAATGCACCCTTAAGTTGATCAAACAAGTCGTCAATCTTGGGCAACGGATACTTGTTTTTGATCGTCAACTTGTTCACCTGGCGATAGTCTATACACATCCGCATTGTGCCATCTTTTTTCTTAACAAAGAGCACAGGTGCTCCCCAAGGAGATATACTTGGTCGAATGAAACCTCGGTCCAACAACTCCTGGATCTGGGCCTTCAACTCCACCAATACCTTTGGCGCCATTCGATACGGGGCTATAGACACTGGCGCAATTTCAGGTAACAGGTCTATACTAAATTTAACTTCCCTATCCGGAGGCAGACCCGGAAGTTCTTCTAGGAACACATCTGCAAATTCCCCTACAGTTCAGACACTCTCCACAGCTGCATTCTTGGCTCCCAAAGCACAAACATGCACCATAAATACCTCACAACTCTTTCTTACCATTTTCTCTGCCTTCAGTGCAGAGGCCACATTAGATAAGTAATCCTTTCTATTACCTATCATCACCACCTCCTTACCTTCCATCGTCCTCAATACCTTGTGCTTGGCCACTTCACCAGCCAATCCATCCTGAGAATCAGATCGAACTCCCCAAACGGTAGTTCCATCAAATTAGCCAAAAACACGACCCCTTGAATTTCTAGGGGTACATCCCTATATAGTTTACTTACTTCTACAGAGTGACCTAAAGGGTTATCACAGTCATCTTCCTAGAAGTAATCTCAGAGTTCAAGTTCATAGTTTCCACTATGCTACTGGTTACAGATGAGTGCGTTGAACCCACATCTATCAAAACATTATAAGGTAGTCCAAAGATTAAGAACGTACCGGTTATGACGTATGGTGCGTCACCCTTCCCTCGACGCCTCATTGCAAGACTAATCTAGGCCGCCTACTTCTGTTATACCTCACCTCCGCCGGTGCTCCTCGGCCTCGCCGAGCCATTACCTCCCTAGCAAAGACCACGGACCCTCTATGGTCACGACCATCCCTCCTGCTCGAGTACGATTCGATCCCGATCAGAACCTAGTGACCTCTATGGACAATCCTCACTCAAGGCCCCATCGATCCACACTCAAAGCATCCCCTATTTCCAATCCAACATTCTCCGTGTGAGACTTTCCACATCGAGCACATCGTGATTGGCCATTGAGTATCGCAGAGTAGGCCTAGCAGCTTGATTCAGCCCACTAAATCTTTCCCATTTCTCACGATTCCGGTGGACCCAGATGATCCAAAATTCCCCTTATTCTAACCTTTGTCCCGATTCCGCCTAATCGACTATTTCACTTCCTCCGCAACTTTGGCCTTTTCCACTAAGATCGCAAACTCTCTCTCCGCTGTGGAGCAATCATCAACCTCGATCATCCCTTAATCCGTCCTCAATCGACACATCGCTCATGCTTCAGAGCTATAATGCCCGAGCATATCGGCTCAACCTTAAGAATTTCGCCTCGACTCGACACGGACTTATCGCCATGAACCACCTTTAGAAACGCCTTCCTCCAAGATCAATATAATCGGTCCCAACATACTTTTTTCGATAAGTCGCTTTGAAATAATCCCAGTGAGATCATCCATCGCAAAGACTATCTCGAACCGTGAGCCACCATCGGTATGATTCATCTCGGAGAAGCGACACTACTCCCTTTAGTTTCTCCTCACCTTCAGATCCAAATCGCCCATGATTCGATTCGTCGCCTTCCAACCAATACTTAACCGTATTGGGTGCCACACTAGATACACCTCGTAATACCTCGGCTCCATTGGTTCAAGTCACTCGATATCTTAATTTTCGAGCTCTGCACTTCACCGCTCCCACCACTCTCTCCAAAGACTCGCAGATCGCTTCGATTTATTAATGCATCTTCCCGCTTGATCTTGATACTCTACACCAAAGAAATGGTGGTGGTGGTATCTCATTCTCGGACCCTTGACCAGACCTAACGGGTTTCGATACGGTTATTCTACCTCTACCGTGTCCTTGCACATTACGACCACGTCCTCTAGTACTCATGTCTATAATCGCGATTTATCTGCTTAAAGAAATCTTTATGAATTAACTTCTGTTCCACTGATTACCCACGAATAAGTTTTATGTAAAGAAATTTGGTAGTGGTTCTTTTGATCATCACAAAGTTTTCATTTCAATTTCCTACCCTAATACAGTGAATCACATTTACTCATCAACAACCTCCTCCACCCATACTCCACATGTAGTGGTATTCTCGTCATTTTACTACCCGGGGGTATTTTCGTAATTTAACCTATCGGGGTATTTTAGTAATAAATTAGGGTTAATTCGAAAACCTTTACAAATCATAGGTATTTTAAAAATTCTAAAAATCGAGGCTATTTTCGTAATTTTCCCAAAATATGGTTCCAGGTGATTCTACAAAATAAGGGTATTTTGAAAATTTTCAATTCGGGGTACTTGACAATTTCCATAATCGAGGTATTTTGGTAATTTTACAAGTCGTGGGTAATCGGTCATTGTTCAAATCGTGGGTATTTTGGTCATTTCCAAATCAAGGGTATTTTGGTCATTTTCAAATCAAGGGTACTTTGGTCATTTTCAAATCAAGGTGGTAGGTCCTTTCGGTTTTAGTTATTAAATTTAGCCGTGAATAAGTTGTCTTAGTTAGGCGAATCGTGTCACGCACTGTAGGATTCAAGTGAAGAGGAGGTGAGTCACTAGATCGCTTAAATACCAAGCTCCCTAATCCATTCCTAGACATGCGCACAACGTTTGCCACACCCTTAACTTAGTGACGTACTCACAGGTTTGTTTAGTGGATCTTTAAGTCTTATGTAATTTGTGTTGGAGTAAGCTATTCCTAGGGTTCAATAACTCCTATTCTACTAATCTACGATCCCGAAATATCCATTTCCCCCACATATAATTCACGCAACAGTTAGGGATACTTACCTGGGCGGATTAGTGCTGGAGACTCGGTGCCATGCTGTTCAACCCATGTACATTTTCCACAAAACTTTTCAAAATCCTACTTTAAAACATTTTGGGCCTCGAGCCCACAGTCGAGCTCTTGAACTTGGCTCTGATACCAATATTGTAGCACCCTAAATCGGTCAACGCACCATGACCGAGTCTAGCATGTTGCGGGGTGAAAACGTATGAATAAACCAGTTCCGGTTAACTTTTATTGAAACTCTTTTATCGTTCTTCTAGAAAACTCTATACAAGATGATATTAAAAAAACGTTCTTGTGTTGTTTTAAAATCCGAGAAATCTCTTTTGTTGGGAAAATCCATTTGTTGTTTCTAGTTTTGGAAAACCCCTTTCAATACTTATTAAAATCCAAGTGAGCTAAGCATAATCGAGTTAAAACCATTTGTTTCTAAAGTTGTTTGAGCAATTAAATTTGAAAATCACTTAGGTTACCTTTGTTATCGTCTTAAGAATATGGTTACCCGATGGTAACGTTTGAAAATCCTGAAAAGAGAACATAATTTTGAAAACGTTGCTTTTTACCGATTATTTAAGCAAAAAAGGTTTTTAATCACATGCATAAAATAATTAATATAAAGTCAAGTAACTAAGAAAAACCCAAAATAATACTTAGCGGCCTTATTACAAAACCAAAACCAAAATTGAAGGAAATAAATAAAACCGAACTAGTAATTTAAAACCAAAATCGTAACTAGCATGCATGGCCGCCTCGAGTCCTCCCCGGCTCCATATCCGCAATCTACGCCTCATTTGCAAAATATAAGGGAAGGGGTAAGTCACCAAGACTCAGTGTTTAAATCCCCAACCTGATAGTGCAAGCACTTACACAAATCATCAGTAAAACATGCAAATCATGCAACCCCATAACCTAACCATCCAATCTCCTTTATCTACCCCGTGTGGTCAAAACCACTGGTGACATTAGTAACAAATATATAACAGTGTGGTCAACACCACTAATGACCGAAGTCACAAATCAAGTGATGGGGCCAACCCATCGTGTGGTCAAAACCACTGATGACAATCGCGTAATCAACATGTGGGGCCAACCCACTGTGGTACCAAACCAACGGGACGAGTCACAATATTCATATGTGGTCAAAACCCTTGGTGGTCAAAACCACTGGACTTAGTTACAAAATATAATATCAAGACGGGCCAACCCGTCGTGTGGTCAAAACCACCGTGACGGTCAAATATCTCTTCCCTCCTCTCAACAATCCCACCATCATGTCCATATCAATCATGGCATAATAACATATAATGATGCAAATAACACATGGCATACATTTAACAGTGACATGATAGCATATACCGAGATTTATAATCAGGGGACTTACCCGAAGTCCATGCTCATGCCCACAAGGCATAACTACTGATTTTAATGGCTATAACAGAAACACAATAAACATGTCAAACCAACAAAGTGTGTAAGCATTACACACTTGACTATTTGTAGATCTAAACGAAGTCCTAAAACGTTAGCTTTCACTCTACCCTACAATCGGCCAACACACAGTTTTTAAGTTTAAAGCCATTCGGCTAAACACCATAATCCTGAAGATGCGTCACACAAAGGCACACTCACATTGATACCGATTTGGTTTCCAACCAAATCCTGAAACTACACGAAGGATCTCCCTTACAATTGGCCAAGCCCTTAATCGGCAACCTAATCTTAAAATCCACTGTATTTGGCTACTTTCCCCCTCCTACAATCGGTCTTAAACACATCATTAGACATCTAAAGGCCATTCGGCCATAGCAGGAATCTCGAAACCAAAAGAGTTTGGCACATCCTTACCTTAGTCGACAAATTTGGCCACCAATCACCAAAATATCGGCACACCCTAGTGATCTTGGAGGTTTTGGATATCAACATAAATAGGGATGGAGTTTAGTATACGGATCTTTAATAGAATGGGAGATAGAGGAGAAATCACTTACCAAGAGATTTGGCTTGCCTCAAGAAGAAGAAGATAGATTCGGTCAAGGAGGAAACGCAAGAGAAGAGAGATGAGGGGCAGAGTATTCGGCTTTTGGAGAGAGTAAAGATGGAGGAAGAAAATGAAAATAGAAAAGCAAGGATTCGGCAAAGGGAAATAAAACTGATTTCGGCACAAGGAGATTCGAAGAAGAGAGATGTCAAATAGAGGTGAGGATGTTGGTTTCGGCTTGAGTAAAAAGGAAAAACAAAAAGAGAAGAGAGATGAGAGGGGTTTCGATTTAACACTAAACAAAGAAAAGAGAGACTTTCAAAGCTAGCCGATTTAGCTTTTCCCCAATGCACATTCGGCCCCCCTCTAAAGAACCCAAAACCGATTGCACTCCTCCTCCCTACAGTTCAAATTTCGGCCAACAACTTCAAATGAGCTTGATAACATTCAATGTCCTAAATTTCCTCACCTTCATCTATTTGACTCCTTCCATCCTTATCTTCCAGAATCCATCCTGAGCACTCCACTTCCTCAGTTTGGCGTCAAAATGAATAAACAGAAAAGGGATTTCTACAGCTCGAACCTGAGCTCCCCCTTCCCTGCATGTGGCGTCACCTCTCAAGGCCCTAAGTGGCGCCTTTTAGCCACTTTGCCACTAGGTTGTTCGTGTCACAACCCTCCAATAATATCTCTTAACCCCTAACTCCCTTAGTTCCTTATTCCTAAATGCCCAAAACAAAAATTTTAGCCATGACTCAGGCCTAACCCGAGGTCATGTCTAGGCCCAAAAACATGCTAAACTAGCATAGTAAGCCTATTGTCACATGCAAACACACAAAATGCAGAGACCCCGTTTTAAGGATGTTACAATTAGATTTTACACACACGAACATTTATCAAAGTAAGTTCGTGTAACTAAATTGTGTATATTTATATGCTTGCATTGATTGTGTTTATGTAAATTGTATAAATGTTTTAAAATGTGAAATGATTACATATCCAATTAAGCCCAATAAATAAAAAATTAAATTAAATGATAGTGCCCGATAAATGATAAATGATAAATGATAAAAATGTTATTTTTGTACCTGATTTGAATATGGTATGTGATTAAAGGAATTATTGTATACATTTTTTGAAAAATAAATCAATTGATCACATGAGTAATTATGCTCAAAAAATGTTAAGTCCCATTTGAATATTTGATTTCCATGGATAAATGTGATTTCCCGAAATTAATGAGGTCCTACATTTGTTACTGACGGAATTTAGCTCGGACGAGTAATTCCATTGACCTCATTTCTGAAAAGATTTAGCCTGGACGGGTAATCCTAATATAAGTCTCTCGAGCATATGCTATGGGTTGGATTTAGCCCGGACGAGTAATCCAGATTAAGCCCATTAAAGCATATGCTACAGAAAGGGTTTAGCCTGGACTAGTAATCCTATGCATATGCTACAGAAAGGATTTAGCCTGTAACGCCCCAAAAATTTTCCTTTCAACATTTGTAAAATTTTATCACAAATGTGTATCTGCTTCAGTGGTTAAGTGTTCTGGGGGTATGTAGGAGGTCCTAAGTTCAAGCCTTATCTTGGGTAAATTTGTCGTTTTTCTGAATCAAGCCTTATCTTTGGTCATTAGGTTTTTAATTAAATGGTTATAATTTCACATCAGAATAGGCTTGCTGGTCTAGTGGTTAAGTGGAGTGTTAGTCTCTAGAGTTCGAATCCCTGCATGAGCATAGGTGTTTTTTTTTTTTTGTGGTGTGGGATAAGTATTTCAACAGAGTGGGGATTCTGGAGTGGTTGTAGGTTAGTAGGATTAGTGGGAGTAAATTTAGGGATGTGGGGTAGTTAGCATTATCACCTGAGTTTCTTTTTTATTTTTATTCCCAAATTTCGGCACATATCCTCTTTTTCCCAATTTTTTTTTTCGTCCTCTCCTTCCTTTCTCTCTGTTGAATTTTTGCTTCTTTGTCCTCCTTCTCTATTCAATTTTTCCTTTAGTTTCCATTCCGATCAACGGTTGAAGGCACACATTCTGTAATTATCTGATTGTCTCTATTTTATCATTTCATGGCTAGTTTTTAAAAAGGATTGTTTTCGCTCTCTTGGTTTAGGCAAAAATCAAGAACCAGTTGGTGCTCCACAAGTGATTTGAGCGTTAGGGATTTCGATTCATTTTCGGTAAGTGTTTAGGTTCACTTTTTGATATTCTATGGTTTCGATTATGAAATATTTACAGTTTAGTGTTCGCTCATGTTACTAAATTTGGACCTTGGTAATGTCAATTTTAGGTTCTGTTCGTCTCGGGTGTGGTTTTGGCATCAAACGATACCAGGTGTGTACTCGATTGCACAAAAAATAGGGTTTCAATGCAAGCCAAAAACCTCACTATCGACGCCACACAGGTGTGTGGTCGCCCGTGTGGTAAGTGTGACATAATACGAGCATGTGATCGACGAGGCTAGGCCATGCGCACAAGATACAGCCGTGTGATGGCCAGGTAGGCCATGTGTAACACACGGGCTAGACTGATTTGGGTGTATGGGCCACACGGGCGTGTGGGATTTTTGGCCAGGCCGTGTGAATGCAAATTTGGGCCGTGTGGGCCACACGAACGTGTGGGCCAAACGGGCAGGCCACATGGGCGTATGAGCCCATTTTCATTGAATTGATTGCTGAGGTTGCACGAGTTGCCCAAGTCGACTGTGAACCTACTGTAGGGACGGTAAGCATCGCTTAAACCCCTAATTGTGTGAACTGACTATTTGATTTATATATATTGAGCACGATGATAGTATGCATGTATACTGAACTGGTTGTATGAACTGATATCATGATATAGCATGTCATGATTTGTATCTTGCATTGCATAGGGTTGGGTTGATTATATTTAGAGGAAGTGTACTGAAAGGCTCTTAAGCCTAATATACTAGAAGCTCAGCTACAAATTACTATTTTGTGCCGCATTCGGTACTACCTAGAGTGTAAGGATGGGTGGGTTGATTAATCCCCACATGGAGTGTAGGGTTGGATGGAGATGGTGTGTAGAAGCTGGTTGGGTAGGACTTTGTTACTGAATGCTGCATGACTTCTACTGATACTATGATGGGCTAAGGCCCTGATGCATAGTTGATACTGTACTAAGATGGGCTAAGGCCCTAATACATATTTGATACTGTACTAAGATAGGCTAAGGCCCAAACCGTTACTGACACTGAAAGGGGCTTAGGCCCAAAACTGTATTTGAATATGCACTGTGTCTAGTATTATTTGTTTTTTGTGGGATTACACACTGAGTTTACATAAACTCAACCTCTCTATTTAATGTGCAAGGTAATCCCCAGACCTCGACGGATCGATGCGGCGAAGGACTCGACGGTGACCACAGTTTTTGGACTTTACATTTTTTTAATTATTTTATATTTTATGGTTTTATTATTATTGGGGATGTAATTTGAGGACTCTTGGGACTTTTGCTTAAATTTGGTTTATATTTATTATTTTGTGGAATTATAACTGCTAGTCGTAGGAAGTTCGGTTTTCAAAAGCTAACGTATTTTCTAAACTCACGATTACTTAAACTGCTTTGTTTTAAAAGCTTCCGCAACAAAAAATATTTTTAAGCAAATTTTTTAAATAAGTAAAACGATTCCCTTTAGAACTAATAAGAGATAAATGTAGGTAATAACCTGGAAATGATTTTATTGTAATAATTTAGTTTTCGAACACAATATCATGTGACATCGCAAGATTCGACCATAACGTCTAGGTGGGTTTGGGGTGTTACATAGCCTGGACTGGTAATCCTGAGCATTTAACAAAGATAGGATTTATCCTGGATTGGTAATTCTGTTATATGCTATGAGGCTCAAGAGTGTGCTTTCTGATTAAGTGTCGTATTAGGGTACCTCTAAAAATGATTTGATGGATTTACTGATTCGTACACTTTGTGTGTACTATATGAGTATCCATCGATATTTCAAATAAATTCAATGAGAAAAATGCTGACATGAAAAGAAATAGTTTTTACACATATCTGCCTGAAATACATGAAAATGATGATATTTGATAATTGGTATATGGAAATATTAGATGATGAAATTTATACATGGAATTTATTTGATGAATATGTTCACCATTGATTATAGATTTGTACACATTGAGTGTACTACTACTCGTGTGACATTAATATTTCGAGTATATGAGTAAAGTTCTGACATGAAATAATTTGAACTCGAGATGAATTATTATGAAAATATACTTGTAATATAAAGATATGATTTTTACATGTTAAATTACTATGTGATATGGAAAGCATATGTGCTTGGAAACCTGATTATTGTTGAGCCCATTATGTTTCTTGGTGTTATTATAGAATATATTACTAACAAGGGTAATGAGAATATGTGTAGGGCTTGAGATCAAATTGATTGAATGTGCCTTACATGTTTATCCTGAAATAGAATAAATGGTAAGCTAAGTACCATGTTATACAAACTTACTAAGCATTATATGCTTACTTAGTTTTATTTCCCTGTTTATAGTAAATCAGAAGCTCATTGGATTGGAAGCTTGGCGGAGATCATTCACACTATCCATCAATTCATTTTGGTAAATATGGTAAGTCAATTATGGTTATAATGGCATGTATAGGTTAAATTGGCCATATTAGCATGTAAATTATATTTGTAATCTAGCCATTGGAATGACTAGTGATGATTATGTTTTGGTTTATGCATATATTAAGATTATTTTATGGTGATAACATAAGCATTTATTATTGATTGGTTGAGAAAGGTTAAACCAATATGCTTATAAAAGATAAGATTAAAAGCATGAATGTATTTAATAATATATCATGTTAGATGAATAGAATTAACTTGGTTATGATGCTTGAATTGGTTGGTATAAGAATGAAAGTTTTGGTATAGGTAATTGGCAAAGTTTGGGTGAGAAATAAAGCTAGAAAATGGCTTTATTTTGTGAGCTATTATGTTGTTTGTATGGTTTGGGACTTAGATGAAGGCTAGGAGTGTGCACTGAGTAGGTGGAAAATTTTGTTAATTGCTTCTCGTTTTGTGTTGCTTCTTCTCTTTGTGTTAGCCAACCAAGCACTCCATTATCATTTTTCTCCCTTTTGAAAACCTTGTTATGTAATGCCCCTCCTACCTCCTTTTCTTTTTTCAATTTAGTTAAGCGAAACCTCTAGCACCTTATTGCGAAAGTATACCTTGTTTCTTCCTTCTTCTCTTCATGGTGCAAAGTCAAACTAGAGACCCTTTCTTCTCACTTCTTCTTTTGTTTCATAAACCTTGTCGATTTCCTTTGTTCCATACCATCTCTTTTAAACCGAAACCACCTTTGTTTTCATCATCTTTGAGCCAACCTAGCATTTTTTCTTTCTCTTTTCTTAAAGGATAGTAGCAGAAACTAGTTCTTCTTCTAAACACACCTTATTCATTTCTTTCCTTTCAAAACCGAAAGTGACCCTTCATTCATCTATTTTTATTTTCTTGTTTTTCGAAACCTGTTGGTAGAATCATTCTCCTCTCGTGTTGGGTGGCCGAATATTGGGTGTGGTTAGGTGCTGGGTTCCAATCGATTGGTAGTGGGTAAGTGTTGGCCGAATGGCCATTTCTCTTTCTCTGGTATTTTACCAATTCTTGGTATGTTAAGGGCTGATATCGATATTGGTTAAAAAGGTGTTAACTTCTTGTTTAATCTTTTCGTATAGGATCTTTGGACTTTGGAAATAATCAAGAGAGTCTCCCAACTCTTTTAGCCGATTGTTAAGTGGTGGTAGGAGGAGTATTTTGTTAGTCCGTTCTTTTAGCCTCGTTAAAGCAAGTCTCAATGGATTAATGGATTTTCTTTTTAGGTGGAGGCCGTTTGTAAAGGAGAAACCTTTGTGGTTCGAGTTTGGTAGGAAATAGCGTTTGCAAGGTAAAGACTATTTTGGTAAACCCTTCTTGGATTAATGCTTGTGGCGAATGGTATGATGGTTAATCCATTTGTTGGCCGATTGTAGGATTCGAGTTGTAAAAGTGATCAAGGGGCGTAAATCGATTTTAGGGTTAATACCTTGATAATTCGGTGTGTAAACTAACACACTTCATTTAGTAATATAATTGATAACATGTGTGATGATTAATGAAACGGTGATGATTGATGTGATACCTAATGGGTATGATTACGGACTCGGGTAAGTCAAGATTATTATTATGAGTTTCTTGATGATCTATATGATACCATGGTTGTGGATATATGTGACATGGGGTATGAGATTAGACATATTAGCATGATATGCATGATTATATGATATGCATGATTACATGAGTGTGGTATGTTGATGGGTGATCTGAGTGGAGGGGGCGGTGATATTTTGTCTTGTGAGCACCGGTGTTTTAGTAACACACTTTGTGACTTTGGGTCACAGAGGTTTAGCACCTCCAGAGGTTTGGTACCTCGGCGTCTCGTCCTCATGGTTAACACCACCGTGGGTTGGCCCCACTTGTGAGATATGGGATTGGCGCTTGATGATTTGGTATCACACGATGGGTTGGCCCCATCATTGGATTTGTGTATTGCGGTCACCGTGCTTTAGTAGCACAATTGTGTCTTTGGGACACGGTGGTTTGGTACCACATTGACGGATATTGTGTCTTTGGGACACCAATGTTTTGGTAACACATTGTGACTATCGTCACCGGTGGTTTAGCACCACCAAGTGGTTTGGTACCACACGGGTAGAAAAGGCGATATGGATGGTTAGGATCGGGTTGCATTAATTATGTTGCTTTGTATGATGTGTGTTAGCATGTTGTTTTTCGAGCGGGATTTACACATCGAGTCACCGACTCACCCTCTCCTTTGACATTTCGGTGACTCGTGAAGCGGACACGGAGCCGGGATGGACTCGGGTGCACATGCCATGCTTTAATAAAAGTGTTGCTCGGACTATTGAATTTGGGTACTTTAGCTTATTTACTTTACTTGGGTTTTATATTGGATTTGTAAAAGGCCTTTAATTTATGTTTTGTGATGTTTATGTTTTAATTAGATTTTAATATGACTTAACAAAACAAGTTGGTAGGAATTTTTCTAAAACTTGGAAAGATAATGATTTCAAAATTATAACATAATGTGTTTTAAACCATACCATCGGGTATCACACTATGTCTTTATAGTAAGCAAACTCAAATGAATTTCAAATCAAACTTGTATTACTCCTAAGTCTAAAAAAGGTTTTAAGTAACACTAAGAAACTATTAAGGTTTAAATGGTTTAAACTCGTTTAACCACACATTCTGGTTAAGATTTCAAAATCTCCGGGTTTCAAATACACCATCTGATTTCAAACAAGTCTACTCGAATTGTCTTCAAAATACACTGTGTTTTCACTCGGCTTTTAACGAAAAATTTAACCTCTCACAAACATGTTTCCCCGTAACATACCAGATTTGGACGTGGTGTCTTGTCCGGGTTTGGGGTGTTACATTTGTGGTATCAGAGCCTAGGTTTCAAAAACTCGGCTGTGGGTTATGGGGTTAAAAAAAAAGTTTGTTTGAAAATACATGTTGTTTAGAAGTATGGCACCTTGAGTCTCTGGCATCCAAATCTGTAAGTTCCTTATTTTATGTTTGTTAAGACAATGTTATGACTGTATTTTTGGTATTTATTTGTGTGTGTCTGGTTTGGATATAGAAATTGTATGTATAAATATCAATTTGCTTTTGTGTTTAGATATCTAGTTGTGAGAAAGAAGTTTGAGATTTCGTTTATTAGTGTTATTAGATCGAGTCAGTGCACGTGAGCGTAGTGTAGTAGGTTAGGACGCATGTATTTGCTAGTTAGTTGGAAATTTCGAGGACGAAATTTCTTTAAGGAGGTAGATTTGTAACATCCTAAAATTGGGCCTAGTAGGATTGAGCCCAATGGGCCTTAGGCGTAGTAGCGCTTAAAATTTTTTTTTGAAGAATAGGAGATCGACTTAAGTACAAGTTGGACCTTTTATATAAGTGATTTTGGAAGGTTAGGGGGCTTCTATGAAGTCCCGAGATCAAATATTAGCTTTGGGGAAATTTTGGTTTTAGGTGAAAAAAACCCTAGAAGTTGGCAGGTAGGCCTTAAGAATAAAATATGGAGAAAAGTGATACAAGTGGAGTGTATGGTGTAGTGGCAAAGTGACGCCACTTAAGGACAAGGGAATGACGCCACAAGGAAGGAAGGAGGTCCAAGGTTCTAGTTGTAGCGTTTGCATTCCTTTTAGATTATTTTTATTAAATGAATTTAGACCTTGGCCATAGGGTTATATTTAGTTGCGCATGGTTTAAGACACAAGGAGCTAGTTGGTAAAGTGGCTAGCGGCGTGGATTATGTTATAAGGAGCCACAGGTTGAATCGCATGAGAAGCAAGGAGTATTTATTTTACTGGATTGGATGGTAAGAGTTTGGTTGAATTTAAACTCTCTTGATGAAGGATCCACATCGGAAAGATACAAAGAAGGAAGGTGAAGAGCTAGCTATATAAAGAGCATGCCGGAGAAGGGTTAACATACCTTGGTGGGCGTTGGGCACGAGGAGTGGTCGCAGGTAGCGATTTAGCACCGAGTCCTATCGGTGTGTAACTCTCTACTCTAGTTGTAGAAGCAAGAAAATCTGAAGTCTTGGAGTCCACGGCAATAGTAGCCACACGAGCATGCAAGCGCACGTGTGGGGCTTGACGCGATAGTTGAGGCCATCGTGAGTATTCTTGTGGGTTGAATTTGCTTGGGCGCGATGGGTCAAGTGGGCCCAATGGGCCCGTGGGTCCAATTGGAATAAATTGTATGATGATATAATATATAGTGAACTAGACTAGGTGGAACCTATATACGTGGCTAGATTTGTGTTAGGTGGGCCACACGAGCGTGTGGGCCTCAATGGGCCAAAATCGGGTTTTAGGCCCAATAACCTAGTGACGACCGAAAATGGTAGTCGAGTCGCTCAGGATAACATTAGACCTACGGGAGGGCCATTGCAGGTGCGAAATTACGAAAATACCATTGGTAGGTAAATTACAAAAATACCCTTGGTGGATAAATTACGAAAATACCCTTGGTGGGTAATTATGAAAATACCATTGGTAGGTAAATTACGAAAATACCCTTGGTGGGTAAATTACGAAAATACCCTTGGTGGGTAAATTACAAAAATACCCTTGGTGGGTAAATTACAAAAATACCCTTGGTGTGTAAATTACAAAAATACCCTTGGTAGGTAAATTACGAAAATACCCTTGGCGGGTAAAATTACGATTATACCCTTAGAGGTTGATTAGCATGATTATGTTGTTTTATGTCTATCTGATGATGATGGTAATTCATGTTATACTTATATTTGATATATGTCTAGCATACATGACATACTGCATACACGAATTATTATGTCATATTGCATGGGTATGATGAGAGGAGGGGGAAATATGATATCCGTGTCTTTGGGACACCAGAGGTTTGGCACCTCATTGCGACTCGTCCACGTGGTTTGGCACCACCGTGGGTTGGCCCCACTTATGAGATATGGGATCGTCGCTAGTGATTTGGTATCACACGATGGGTCAAATACATCATCAAATTTCAATCAACCTATGACGCACTCAAAAACCGCACATGGGGTGTTACTATCTGGGAACACAGGTGTGGTTTGGCACCGTGTGGTGTCCTGATCTTAAATTTGAGAAACAAAATGCTTAGAATTGAGTACGGGCATGTCCTGTGGACACGGTGTGTCCTGTGGTCACACAAAGTGTCCTTGGACCACACAAGTGTGTGTGCCCTGTATCTTGGAAAATTTTAGAAATTTCGCGAAAAATTCTCTGAGTTCCCAATTTAGTCTCTATAACACCCCAAACCCAGCCCAAACACCACGATTGATCTGGTATGTCACTTGGAAAGAATTTATAAAGCTTCGCGAACTTCAAAAATTTTTAATTAGCCCAATCTTTGTGTTTAGGTGACGTTTGAAAACACATGTTTGTTACATCGGATTAACCTAGAAGTTTTTCGTAAAAACCTGTTTATAAAATCGTTAATTAAGTTATGAGAAAAACTTTTATTTGAATTCTGTAAAAACATCCTATCGATTATTTTGTACTCAAAATGTCTAAAGTTTAAATTGAATAAACCAAATTAATAGTGGCCTTATTACATAACCAAAATCCCAAAAATTTAAGGAAAGTAAAGTTCTAATTAATAAAACTGTGCATGGCCACCTCACAGTCCTCTCCGGCCCAAATCCACTGCACTATGTATCACCTGCAAGAAGTTAAGCAAAAAGAGTGAGTCATAAGACTCAGTGTGCAATTGCCAAGCACCAACACTGGCCCCGAGCCCATTCATTTACCATCTGGGCCTTAGCCCCTTTGCATAATCACATTGGGCGAAGCCCACTCAAAATCGGATTGGGCCTTAGCCCTACAGCATAGTTTAGCAGATATCATATGTAAAATGATGCAAAACTCAACCCAGCCTAAATTTCCATCCGCTACACACCACCCGGTCCTGCCAATCACACCAGTGGGGATTTCTACAATCGACCCTCACCGCTACACACCATCGATGGCAGCCATGCTGCAGTCAGCTACTCATTGCCAAAATATGTGGCATAGCCACCTGTGACAACGTCCCCGAAGTATGTGGCCGAGCCACCAATATAATGTGACAACGTCACCGGAGTATGTGGCATAACCACCGAAAAGACTGCCCCTTTCATCATTATCATATCCCCATGTCCATGCAACATACGTTCATAGTGGTATGAATGCAACATATAATTCAACATATAACAGCATACTTAAAATATTCAAAGCATATGCATATTCATGCCAACGTCAATACTTATCAAACATAATCAGAGAACAACTCACCGGTGTTACGATTTTTACCCTCTATGGGTAACACAATAGTTGTTACTGCATTTTTGGCTTTACAAACAACATATATATTAACATACAAAAGAAGGTGTGGGAATTACACACCTGTAAATGCAAAGAACTAAAATTTCAATCTCGTTGACACCCTCACTTGCAGGGATCATAGCAATCTACCTATCCCTATCCGAAGCCGACCCACAACCCGGTGGAAAATCTCGAATGGCTGACACTGTGCGCCGTTTGAACCTAGGGGAAGGGACTACGGGTCCAACCCCCTCCCTTACTTGGCTGGCATTCGAGTCCATGAAAAAGATCTTGGTCAGGATACTAGGTTAAGGTATTGAAGAAGATGAAAGTGAAAATAGATGCTCAAAATGAAGAAGTTTCTTACCTAGATCGACACATCCCGAGAGCTAACAAACTTGTATTAAGAAATCATGAACCCCTACACAATCCCTACATTAGAATCTGATTGCCCCCAAACCAAATGTAGAAAGAATACGAAGACGAGGCCCTTACATTCGGCCAGAGCACCAAAGTACAAGGTTAACGCCTTCGATTTAACAACCAGCAAGGGAAAAGAAAGAATCGAAAGAGAAGAAGAACACTTACCACCAAACAAGAGGAAGCCGATTTGAGAAGGTTAGGAGAATGAGTGACGGCAATCCAAGGAACAAGAACGAACGAAGGGAAATGAACCATAAGGGAGATTCGGCTATAATGAAAAGTAAAAACAAACTCCAAGAGAAGGAATAAGAGATAAGTTTCAGCTTTGAAGAAGAAGAAACTCGTGACAAATGGTGAAAAGAAGATGAGGCACTAGGTTCGGTTGAAGAGAAAGAAAGATGAGAGGAGGAAGAAAGCAAAAAAGAGAATAACCCGAGAGAGAGCTGAAGTTTCACTTTGAGTAGATGAGAAAAGAAGCAAAATGTTCACCAAAGTAAGAGAGAAAAGAAAGAGCTCCTAAGGTTGATTCGGCTAATGAATTCTCCCGAAATGATCCTTAAAGGATGGCACACCCTTATGACCAATAATGCACAAAAAGAAATGAAGAAAAAACCTAAGACTCAAAGGACTTTCGGCACACTCACCTCACCTAGCCCCAAATCGAAACCCCCTCATCCATACCACATTTGGTCAACAACCCCCAACAAGCCACCAAATCCCTTGATCATCTCCTACATTCACTCTCCTCCCACCATTTGAATCAGTTTGACTCATTAAAACTCCTCAAATGCCTCTCCACCACTTATTCGAATTATTGACCAGGTCTTCCCTCTCTCCTTTAGAGTTTGATCACCATCCAACTGCCTCCCTTACCTGAGCCAAAAAAATAATACTCCTCTAATACTACTTATGGGATTCGAACACTCTCCCTCCTGCTTCCCTTGTGATGCCACTTCCTTGCATGCTAAGTAGCGTCTCCATGCCACTTTACCATACCACTTCTTGCATCATCAAATACACACAATTAAACTTAACACCTACCTCTACAAACTTCCCCTTAAAGAGCCTTAAAACAAAAATTTAACCAAGGCCCTAGCTCGACCCCGAGCCTTCCTAAGACCTCCAAACACATCCAAATAGAAAGCAAAACAAGCTAAACACATAGAAACATGAAATGCAGAACCCCTAATTCCGGATGTTATAGTCTTGATTTGATTCTAATACTCATTTTGGACCTCGAGGGTCTATTTAAGGGACGATATGAATAATATTCGAAAAATGGATAGAATTTGACATGAATTATCTGTAAATGTACTAAAAACTCTAGTAACACTCCGTAGCCTTGTTTCAGCGACGGATACGGGTTAGGGGTGTTACACGACCGGTTAGAACCTTGTCGGAGTCTTATCACACTATCCAGAAGTCACTTTGGTAGTTTTTGAATATTTTGGCTTTGGTTATAAATGACATGTATAAGGCTTAATGTAACACCCCTCACCTGTATTCAATGCCAAAATAGGGTTACGGAGCATTACCTGACTTACGAAACAATTGAACAACTATTTAACATATGATTATTCAATTCAATCATTCATTATTCAATATCAATCAATTTGTCCCTATTAAGAGCCTACGAGGCCTTAAACATGCTTTAGAAGTGGTTCGAGACTAAATCGATATCATACAAAAACTATGGAAACTTAGAAATTTTTCATGTAAACAAGGGTCACACGCACGTGTGAACAGGCCATGTGCCTCACACGGCTAGTAGACACGCCGAAGCCGTGTGAAAACAGGGCATACATACTAACTTAGGTCACATGGTCGATCACACGCCTGTGTGTCTAGCCCATGTACCCTTCAAAATGGCCACACACGCCCGTGTGCCAGGATGTGTGCTAGGCTGTGCCAAAACTGTAGGGTATAGTGAATTATGAAACATGGCCAAGTCACACGCCCGTGTGCTAGACCGTGTGCCAAATAGGGGGTATACTGGCTTGTACCACACGGCCAGTCACACGCCCATGTGTGAGACCGTGTAGAGCATACTGACTTCAATTTGCAACACCAGGGGACACACGGCCAGTTATACGCCCATGTGTGAGACCGTGTAGAGCATACTGACTTCAGTTTAATTTCAACACCAGGGGACATACGGCCGTGTAACATGACTGTGTGTCTGTAACACCCCTAACCCATATCCGTCGCCAGACTAAGGTTAAGAGACATTACTAGACAAAATCAAAAAATTTCATACACATTCCACATCATCAATCATACATCATCATATCACAACAATTCATAGACATATAGTCCCTTTAGAAAGTCTACGAGACCTTAAACATGCTTTAAAGAGGGTCCGGACTAAACCATTCTCATACAGAAACTTTGCGGAACTTAGAAATTTTTCTTTCAAAACAGGGCACACGCTCGTGTGGTTAGGCCGTACGCCACACATGACCGTGCCTTAGACCATGCCTCAGCCTATGTGCAAAACTAACTTGAATCACACGGCTTGTCAAACACCCATGTGTCTGGCCCTTGTGAAATTCTGACTTACCTTGTATTGGGACAGTAAAGAACACGGTTGGAACACACGCCCTTGTGCTCAACCGTCGGGGCAATTATAGGCCATTTGCAAGGCCAAATCGCCACCCATTTTGGGTCATACCTACAAGCATCCAACAATCATCATTTTATGACCTAAAAGCAACCAAAACATGTCATTTTCAATATTCCAACCTCTAATCAAAACAACTAATCTTTGCATCACATAACATGGCCTAAACTCATCCATAATCACATTCATTAAACTCATCCATAATCACATTCATTAACAAGCCACATCACATGGCTACATATATATTTACATATTTCAAAACATAACATAAGTACTCTAGCCTATACATGTCATACTTCTATATGTACATTTTCAAAAGGCACCAAAGTACAGTTTGATAGTGTGGTGATGATCCTCGACAATCCCCAAGCTTCCAGTAGCTTCGATAATCTATAAAACAATGTAAATATACACAAAGTACTCTTTCAAAAGCTTAGTAAGCCATATACAAATAAACTTATCATATAGAACATTTATAAACCATTTCATTCACATAGACAATGGCACAACACAATAGCAAATTCATATTTTTTTTCCTTTGGCTCAATTGTTTCCAATCACTTGCTTACCAACATATCACATATCTATGTAGTTCATTTGATCATAACACATTTTCTTTCAATGTTTTCATGCATGTATCTCAATTTCACAATTTCACATATACTTACTTTTCATACTTGAACTTTGCATACATTTCAAACGTACCTGCATCGCATACATATTTCTCATAACCATTCATTTCTCGGAGTGCCTGTTGAACCATTTGGAATCTATAAGGATACTCGGATATTTCTGAGAGCTCGTACAATGCCAACGTCCCGGACGTGGTCTTACATGTAATCAAATATCGATGCCACTGTCCCAGATAGGGTCTTACATGAAATTATAAACGATGCCAATGTCCCAGACATGGTCTTACACATAAATAATAAATTAATGCCAATGTCCCGGACGTGGTCTTACACGATAACACATAACGGAATCCTATGTCATGACATATGTATCCTAACTATTCCTATGATCCATACAGGGCTTTTTGGACTTTGACACATTGTCGAAGCTTTCTCAGATTTCACATTTGCATCTTCCATAATCATTTACCACCATTCAATTTCATATAAGCATGAATAAATCAACTCAAACACATTTATTTGTATATAGACTTACATCGTACGAATACGAACGGATGGAAACGACTACTCGACCACTTTCGATTTCCCCCGATCTAATTTCGTTTTCTTTTGTTCTTGATTTATATAAATTCAAATTTAGCTATTTAATAACACAATTCATTCATTTCAATCCATAAACATATATTTAGGTCATTTTACAAATTAGCCCTCACATTTTCACATTTTGACATTGAAGTCCCTATTTCATAAAATCATAAAATACACAAAATTTCATTACACTATAGCTTGGCCGAATATTCCTACATTTCATATAAGCCCATATTTTTATTTATTTCACATTTTAGTCCTTTAATTTTTATTTTCACAATTTAGCCCAAAATAGTCAAATTCATCAAAAATCTAAAGATAAAACATATTAATCTAACATCAAGCTTTCATATTTCACTATTTAACATCACAAAGCTCACAAAATCATCAATGGCATAACTCACAATCTTCATCAAATTCAAAAATTGAGACATGGGCTTAGGAGAACACGAAGCAACGATCACAAAAACATAGAAATCACCAAAAATCGAGCTCAAAACATACCTTGATTGAACTTATCAATGGTCGAATGGAACTAAACTTTAAACCCTTCTTTTTCTTCTAGTTTCAGTGCAAACAAAGATGATAATGGCCTATTTTCATGTTTGTTTTATTTAATATAACCTTATTAATCAATTTACATATTTAACCTTTTAATTAACGTATAAAACATATATATATTAAGACCATTAATGTCCATTGTCAATCAAAATGGTTTAATTACCACTTAAGGCCATCATATTCAAAAGCCAACTCAATTAAACACATTCACATATAGAATGTCATTTTTACCTTTCATGCAATCAGGTTTTTTTTCTCAAATTGAGCACAAAAAAACTATCAAATTAAATCACTGAATTTTCACACATGCTTAATCACATACTGTAAACATGGAAAATAATATTAAAATATTTTTATGACTCAAATTTGTGGTCCCGAAACCACTATTCTGAATAAGGTATAAACCGGACTATTACAGTATCACACACTGGCTGAGACACACGCCCGTGTCTCTTCCCGTGTGGGCAAAAATAGGCCATTTGCAAGGCCAATTTGCCACCCAATTTTGCACATACCTACATAATACAAATGATACCATTTCAAGGCACAAATATGTAGCCAAATCAAACCAAATTCATGCACATTTTATGCTTTACAATTACAACTATTTCACTTACTCAAATATAAACCAAAACAACATCAATAATATGGTTCATTTACCATAATTCACATATACAACTCAATCAACTAAACCCTTCCATACATACTTTATCAATCATCAATTCTCAAGCACATAGCTTTCCAATTTACCTAATATCATTTAGCATTATAGATTTAACATTAACCACACAATATAAGTCAATTACCATACTCAAAATAGAACCATTTGCACATTTATAAACATTACCAACTTTCATTATCATAAGCCAAATCAATGGCTCAAAATACATGTTCATCAAACATACCAAAATGACTCAAGCCTATACATGCCATATACCATATACACACAACTCAAAAGTACCAAGTAGATGGTTGGATAGTATGACGTAAACTCTGACGATTCCCGAATCCAAGCTAGCTTTGAATTCACTATAAAACACGGGAAAAAAAACAAAGTAAGCTACAAAGCTTAGTAAGTTCGTACTAAATATACTCAACAATTCATAAAAATACAAATCATCAATTTGAACAAGTTAACGTATAATTCATGATAATATCAAACCTTCCATAAACTTATTCATATACTTATATGCAAAGTCATAACCTTCTCTATTTCATCTTCATACTTACATGTACATGTACATACCTGTACAAATTCATAACGAACTCATACATTCCCGTAACACTGTCAAATACTCGATGTTTCGCACACTAAGTGCCATCGCATAGCCGAAGCTATTATAATTCCGCACACTAAGTGCCGTACATAGTCGAAGTTATCTCAAATCGCACACTAAGTGCTATACTTAGCCAAAACTATGTCGAATCGCACACTAAGTGCCACAATTAGCCGATTTATCGTCGAACATAAATGTAGTCCCGTATATACAATTTATGTAATACCTAAACATTAAAAGCATTATATAATGATGCTTATTGCATATGAACTTACCTTGGATGCTAAAACGGTGAATCGAGTCGTTTAGTCGATAACTTTAGTTTTCCCCCGATCCAAGTCCGAATTTCACTTTTCTTGATCTATATAATATAAAATTCAGCTTATTCAATCACAAATTTATTCAATTTAATCCAAAACACACATTTGGTCATATTTACACTTTTCCCCCAAAGTTTCACATTTTTACGATTTAGTCCTTATTTCACAAAAATCACAAATTAATGAAATTCAAGATTAACCCATGCTATCTGAATTACCATAATGCCCTTAGTAGCACATAATTTACATTTATTCACACTTTTAACCACCACATTTCACATTTTCTCAATTTAATCCCTTTTTGACATTTTTTGTCAAAAATCACTTTACAAAAACTATTAATCTAACATTAAACCTTCCAAATCTATCATAAATCATCAATTTACTCAAGCATTCAACAATGGCAACATGAAAAATCTTTAAAAATTTTGAAATTTAAGGTACGGGCTAGCTAGAATACAAAGCAACAATCTCAAAAACATAGAAATCATTAAACACCGAGTCAAAATGACTTACCAATTTAGCTATCAAATGACTGGACCCTAAATGAAATAATATGGCTTCTTTCCTTCTTTTAAATTTGGGTAAAAAGATGAATGCCACCTGTTCGTTGTTTTGTCGAGTTTTAAAATTTATAAAAAGAATGATCGAACTTGGAAACTAACTCTGACAATGATTAAAGGCAAGTGTACCTATCGAACAGTAGTATAGCTTAGGCAAGACCGGATTGTCGAACCCAAAGGAACTAAAAGTACTAATACTAACATTCTTTTTTATTATTTAGCCTAAAATAAGTGAAGTTGTTTTAATCTAAATTAACGACTACTAAACTAAAGACGTAAAGACAGAAAGAATAAATTGGAAAATAACTTAAAGAGAAAATCAATTGATCACGACGATACCCTCAGGAAGAATCCACTTAGACTTCACTTGTTATTTGACACTAGACCATATGATTTATTCACTTAGTTTGATCCGTAAGACTCCCTAACGTATATTAAACCCTCTCTCGAGGCGAATAATGTCTAACCCTTGGTTAATTAACGGAAATCTCTTTCTCAAATAATAACCCCCTAGAATAGCAGTAAATCGATCTATGGACTCCCATATTAGGTTTCACCCTAATCTGGCAAAATCTCGTCACCCTATCTCTATGTGTGCTATCAACTCCGCTTAATTATGTCAGATCTACTCTTAAGTAGGGTTTATTCCTCCTCCACCTAAGCACATCAGATTTGGAATAAGTATGCATAATTAAGAAAAAACTAAGTATTTATCATATAATTCAGGAAACAATAACAAGATTCATCTAGGTTTCATCCCCTTCAGGTATCTGAAGGGTTTAGTTCATAACAAATAAAGAAAACATCTCAAGAGAAAAGATAAAATAAAATATAAGAAATCCCTAAAACCCTCTGAAGGAATTGAAGGAGAAATTTGTCGTCTTGAGTATAATTTCAGCTTCTTGAGATGGATCAACTGGCTATCTTCGAGTAATCCCCACAAATCTGGCCTTCTGGCTCGGCTCCTTGGCCTAGCTAACCGTCCCTTTTAGGATACACTTAATGTGTTTATATAGATTTTTAGAATGCTTTACTTGGCCTCTAAGTGTCCTAATTCAAGTATACTTCTTACTCGGTGTTTGAATAGGCTTCGAAATGTGTTTCTTTGCCTCAAAGTATCCAAATCCGAGTGAAATTCCTCTTTTCCATGACAGGGGCATGGCCATGGTACACGCCCATGTAAATCGACTTCAGGCCGTGTCTTGATTCTGTCAATTGAGGCACGACCATGTAAATCATGGCATGGCCGTGTGAAGTAATTTGACGAGACACGGTCATGTGGCTTGAAGTCCAGGCTGTGTCGATTTCTTCTTTCGCCCAAATTGGCCCGTTTTAAGCTCATTCCTCGTTCTTTTTATCCTCGGGTGCTTTCCTGAGTATTAACATGAAAAGAAAGGATTAAAAGTACCTTTTTACATAAATCAAGGGCTAAATCATCCAAAAGCATACTAAATATAGGGTTAAAATATGTTACTTTTACGGTTTATCAAATACCCCCACACTTAAGCTTTTGCTTGTCCTCAAGCAAAATTCTCAACTTATAATTAAAACGAATTTTCCATAATTCACAATTCCTATCAACAATGCCTCATCATAATTCACAGATAATTTATACATGGATAATTTAACTCAAAGACTCTTAAAGATTCAAACAATTCTAAGTCATAAATTTGTAACATAAAAACATAGGCATCTCCCCTTATCTAAATAATTACCTTTAATTCAAAACCGACAAGGATTGACATCCTCACTAAAGATTCACTCAAAGCACTCGAAGTGTTTAAGGTTCAAGAGAAAGCACTCATAAGTCGAACCTAAAAAGTTAATCCCATAGGCTTGCCTGAAAATCAAATCTCCACCACTGTAATATGATATGATACACTAATCAAAAGGTCTTTGACAGGGTTGTAACGGGGCTTAGGTCAAAAGGTGTGGATAAAGGCTGAATTAGAAGTTTTAGAATCGAGATTGACCTGACCAATTACCTAACTAAAATAATGAACTTGAAAATAAATGATTATATCAATTGAAATTTTGAAACTAATAATACTACGAGCTTTTTCTTTGATAATTGAATTTTTTTTTAAGATCAAATAGAAACATAATAAAGAAAACTTTATCAACTGAAATAAACTAATTCGGTAACTGATCAAATCAATTCTCGATAGAAAGGTAGTCAAAAGAATGGTGATAACAAATACAAAGGGTTTTGGGTTAAAATTTAGCGGGTAAATCAATAAAAGGTTTGTTAAGATCAATAGGGTTCACTAGGGGTTAATTATGTAGGTAGGTTTTTTAGTGGAGTGAATAGGTTAAAACCTAGGTGTCTTTATCATCTCTGTATATCAAATCATTAATGTGGTCTAGATATGTATAATCAAGGCAAGTTCTAGAATAACAATTCAGTGTTGACACACTCATAATCAATAAAGTGAGCATGAAAAAGAATATATGCTCTATAAGGCTCAAATCTCACAAAAATTATGGGTATTTGACATCAATCCTGTAAATTTCAAACTTCAAGGTAATATTCAAATTCAGTTCAACAACCTAGAAAATTTTTTATTCTTGGAAAATAGACTTATCATGCTTGATTCTCTAGTATTCTTCAAGTATAAATCATCAACGCACAATTATCAATGACTTACTCAAAAACATATCAATAAAAATCACAAATCATTAAAAATTTCACCCTAATTAATAATATGAGCAAATTACTTAGGAACAAGACTAAATTTTAGGATTTTGGAATAATGCAAAAAGTTAGGTACTTTTACCCCCACACTTAATATGTACATTGTCCTCAATGTAGAAAAAGAAAAATAACCATGTGATAATATCAAAAGAGAAGGGGAGACCTAAATTTTGGATGATTTTCTTGGAGGATGGTAGATGTCATGGTGACGGATGACTTGTATAGTAGTGAAGTGCTCCTAATGATGTGTTTTGATATTGCTAATTTATCAATGAGAAATCTTAGAGGCGTAATTAAATAAATGTTAGGAATACTCGAAGGTTTAGATGTGGATGATAATCATGATAAAAGTTGTCAATGTATGAGGAAAATGTTCAAACGTAAGACGAATCGAATATTAAAATAACGAGGAAAATAAAGTAAAATTTCTAAAATAAGGAATATAAAATCAAGGTAAAAGGACTCAAAGGTCCTCATCATTGGCTGGATCCTATGGTGGTGCTAGTGATGAGATATGGAGGTGCTGGCATATCTGTTGGAGGGTGGCCTCTATCCCATCAAAACATCGATATTGTCAGTGAAATACTGCTCGTACTGGTCGAGGCGTGCAGAGATATCCGCCAATGAGGTTGCTATATGGGATGGTCGCTGGCTCGGAATTGGTACCTCTTGTGATGGTGGTGGGACATCATCAGTAATGTCCTAGGGCTCCCCCTCGTCTGTGGGTGTCACTAATCAATATTGAGGGGGGTCGATCCCTCGACGATGTTTAATCATCCTCATGTGTAGCATCGTTTGGATGCCTTGAGGTGCCATCTGCCCAATCATCGTGAGGAAGGTTCTCTGATCGTCGGTGTTAAGGAGGCTGAAATGTCGAGCTAACCGTGTTATATATGGGCCCAACGATAAAATTTCCTTTCTGTGCGTCTCTGTTTGATGTTGCATTACTCCGGCGATAAATTATACAAGTCAAACACGTGTCCTTCCGACATGCAGAATAAGTAGTATACATCGTGTCGATTTACCACGCCAGTGCTCTCACGACAACCTGTAATGGTGTGAGAGAGAATGGCATGAATGTACCTCAAGTATAGGGTGAGAGCTTTTGCCTTAGAGCGGCTAGGGTCGTAGACGCCAGTGGTGGAATTTAATTGCGCCAAAGATGGAGGGAGTCTTGATGGAGCTATCGGTCTAAGTCGATAAGTGGATTTTCTTCTATAAATTTTGGCGTATAGAATCCGAGTGCCTAACCAAATTACGGTACGCTTAGTCGACATACCATGCCCCCTAAACGGAATTGGACTGTACCTGGATCGTCAAACTCTGCCATCACTGTCTGCAAGGTGAAAGTGGTGCAGAATTCTAGTGTGAGCTCCAAGTATGTGGGCTTGATGATTGAGAAAAACTGTTTCCACGGGTCGATCGAGATGAGGGCTCGAGTATCTGCTGTAAGACTGACTTGTTCCAGTACGTTCCAATCGATGCACCTGCCGGTGCCAAAGGGTCTATCCCGGATTGCCTTGTAACGTTCTTCCTAAGCTTCTTGAGGAAATCGTAGAAATTGATGTCGTAGCTCAGAAGAAGCACTTACGGAGGATGATTTGGGCCCTTTTCTTTTCTTGCTTGGGGCAGTTGTGGATCGTTTTGGTCATGATGATGACATGGTATCTAAAAAAAAGAAAAGGTTTGTACCAAAATGTAATCCAGGTTCAAGATATTTTAATAAGCAACCAATTCAAAATAAGAATTTGTAATAGCATAAATGAGAAATAACTAAGAACACTATCATTATCATGTTGCAAATATATATGATATTCAAGAAATATTGAAATAAACATGAGAAAAATTACACTTAAAACTGAAAAATAACAGTCAAGCACTATCACAATGATGTAATGAACATGAGAAAATTGATACTTAAAACTAAATAAAAAGTATAAATAAAACAAAATAATATGAAGTTTAGCAAACTTTAGTTAAGAAGGTGAAATAATGGAAGGAACCAGGGGTGATGGTGGTGGTTTTCTGTCAAACACTGGTTGAGCATGGCGGTGGCGTGAGCTTGCAGCACGAACACGATGGTGGCAGGGACGTGGAGTTCGGCGGCACGGCGATGGTGCATGCATGGGGTGGTTTGTGGTGTGTTTTTAAGGAAGAAACAAAAGTTGAAGAGGTTTTGAGAAGGTGGAGAATATGAGTGTGGCCGAATTTTGGGATGAAGAATGTTGAAAGTTGTTTTTAGGGTAGTTTTTGGGAAAGTGACGGGTTAATTTGGTTCAATAGGGGAGGGGACACAGGCTAGTGCAACGCTCGTGCTCTATTTTAAAGTGCTCATGTTTTTCGCGATTTTAGGCGCATTCAAATGTTTTGCCACGGCCGTAGGTATAGGTGGCACACCCGTGTTTTGTTCACACGGTCCTGTAGAACGGGCATGTTCCACCCGTGTTCAATAAGTCAGTATGTTGGCACGGTGAGGTAACATGGGCGTTTCTAGCCCGTGCTCGATAAGTTAGTAACCTCGCACGGTTATAAGGAACGATCGTGTCTCACCCGTGCTCAATAAGTCAGTAACCTTGCACGGGTAGTCGGCACGGGCGTGGCCTCTTGTCGCAGGCTGTGTTGGGAAAACAAATTCTTCTTTTGTCGTGCACAGTTATTGGCCCGCCCATGGTTTGTCCCCTAGCTTTATACGGCAAAGGGCATGCCCGTGTATAAGGCCGTGTGGTCTAAAACCTGCACTTTATTAGGTTAGTTAGATACTGAATGGTTAAAAGTATGATGTAAGAGAAGTTGGTGCTCAGGTTACCTCCCAAGAAGCGCTTGTTTGATAGTCTTAAGCTAGACTTTCCCTGTTTTCTATTCTAAAAGAAGGTTCATGGAGCAGAAGCTCCTCTCTCACATCTCTAAAATCTACACCATTATAAATTTTGAGTCGGTGACCATTTACCTTGAATGTGCCCTTAGTGGGGTGAGTTACCTTGATTGTGCCGTATGGAAAAATTATTTTGATCATGAATGGGCCTGACCATCTAGATTTTAGCTTCCCAGGAAATAATTTAAGCCTTGAGTTATATAGTAGGACCAAGTCTCCTACTTCAAATTGCTTCGATTTCTTTAGGCGAGAATCGTGGCGTCGCTTTGTTGCCTCTTTGTATAATTTCGAGTTCTCATAGGCCTCAGTTCTCCATTTGTCTAGCTCGTTCATCTGCATCATTCTTTTTTTTCTTGCAGTTCTAAGATCATAATTTAAAAACTTTATGGCCCAAAAAACTTTGTGTTCTAACTCGAATGGTAGATAATAACTTTTCTCGTATACAAGTTTGTATGGGGATGTCCCTAGAGGGGTTTTAAATGTTGTTCTATAGGCCCATAAGGCATCATCTACTTTAAATGACCAATCTTTTCTATTCGATTCAACCTTTTTTTCTAGGATGCGCTTAAGTTCTCGGTTTGCTACTTCAACTTGCCCACTGGTTTGAGGGTGATATAGGGTAGCTGTCCTGTGGTACACTCCATATTTCTTTAGAACTTTTTCAAATTGAGTATTACAGAAATGAGTACCTCTATCACTAATGATAGCTCTAGGTGTCCCAAAATGATAAAACAGTTTCATGAGAAATTTAACTACTACCCTAGCATCATTGGTAGGTAAAGCTTCTGCTTCTACCCATTTTGACATGTAATCAACTGCCACTAGGATGTATTTATTTTCGAATGAACTAGGGAATGTTCCCATAAAATCAATACCCCATACATCAAATAATTCACATGATAACATATATGTTTGAGGCATTCCATCACGTTTAGAAATATTACCTATTCTTTGGCATTTATCTCACGAGATAACATACCTATTGGCATCTTTAAATAGATTGGGCCAATAAAAACCTGATTCGAGTATTTTGTATGCTATATTAATGCCACTGTAGTGTCCTCCTGAGGGTCCTGAATGGCAATGTTCCAAGATTTTGCTTGCTTCTGCCTTTGTAACGCATCTTCGAATTATCTGATCTGTATATATGCAGAAAAGAAAAAGATCTTCCTAAAAATAGCTTTTCACATCAGTAAAGAATCATTTCTTTTGGTGATGTGTTAATCTTTTTGGAAAGATTTTAGCTGCTAAATAATTTGCAATATTTGCAAACCATGGTACCTCAGAATGTGTTATAGAAAAGAGTTGTTCTTCGAGAAATGAATTGTTTATCTCATTTTTATCGAGCTCTCTGATATGTGGATTCTCAAGTCTGGAGAGGTGATCTGCCGCAAGATTCTCAGCTCCTTTCTTATCTTGTATTTCCAAGTTAAATTTCTGCAAGAGTAAATTCCATCGTATGAGTCGAGGTTTTGCATCAGGTTTGTTTAAGAGATAGTGAAGAGCTGAATGTTCAGTGTAAACAACAACTTTAGACAATATTAAATACTGCCTAAATTTGTCAAAAGCAAAAACTACAACCAGCAATTCTTTCTCTGTGGTGGTGTAGTTTTCTTGTGTGGGTGTTAATGTTCTACTGGCATAGTAAATTGGCTGAAAATGCTTGTCTCTTCATTGTCCCAAAACCGTATCTACTTCAAAATCACTTGCATCACATATTAGTTCAAAGGGTAAGTTCCAATCAGGTGCAATTATAATCGGTGCATTTATTAATTTATCCTTAAGGACATTAAATGCATCTAAACATTCCTGATTGAAATTGAAAGGAACATCTTTTTCTAGTAATTTTGTCAAAGGCTTAGCTATTTTAGAAAAATCTTTAATAAATCTTCTATAGAACCCTGCATGTCCTAAAAAGCTTCTAATAGCCTTAACTGAACTAGGGGGAGGTAATTTTTCTATGGTTTCAACCTTTGCTTTATCTACCTCAATCCCTTTACTAGAAATCTTATGTCCAAATACAATCCCTTCTCTAACCATAAAGTGACATTTTTCCCAATTCAAAATAAGGTTTGTTTCCTCACATGTCATTAGAACTCGTTTTAATTTTTTAAGGCAAAGATGGAAAGAATTATCGAATACCGAGAAATCATCCATAAATACCTCCATGATGTCTTCCACGAGTTCATCAAAGATTGCCAACATGCAATGCTGAAAAGTAGCAGGAGCATTACATAATCCAAAAGGCATTCTACGATAAGCAAACGTACCGTATACCCGGAGAGTCCGTCCAAGAAGTAGTAGTACATATACCCGGATAGTCTTTCTAACATTTGATCTATGAAAGGTAAGGGGAATTGATCTTTTCTGGTGGCATCATTGAGCTTTCTATAGTCTATATAGACTCTCCATCTTGTAACTGTTCTTGTTGGGATTAATTCATTCTTTTCATTGGGCACCACCGTCATACCTCCTTTCTTTGGAACTACCTGCACAGGACTTACCCAAGTGCTTTCAGAAATAGGATAAATTATTCTTGCATCTAGAAGTTTAATTACCTCGACTTTGACCACTTTTTTCATGTTGGGGTTTAGCCGTCTCTAGGGCTACACACACGGTTTGTATTCTTCTTCCATTAAAATTTTGTGGGTGCAGAACGGGGGGCTTATACCCTTGATGTTAGAGATTTTCCAAGCTATGGCTTTTTATGTTCTCATAGTACCTTTATCAACTCCTCTTTTTCCTTGGGTTCTAGTTCTGAAGAGATAATTACCGGTAGCATAGAATTGTCCCCGAGGAATGCATATTCTAAGTGTTTTGGTAACTATTTCAATTCCAGATTGGGTGGCTCATCAATGGAGGATTTCTGTTTTATTTCACCATTTTTTTCAATGATTTCTTCTTTTATTTGCCTGAATAACGATGTATTCAAATTCATCTCATCGTATTCATCTTCTTCCCCTTCTTCTTGAGTCAGGCACAATTCCATCGTGTAGTCATGTATGATTTCCTGTAATGAATTTTGAATGATATGATCAGTAGTATCAACAAAATAGTAGGAATCATCTTGCTCTTTAGAATATCGCATGGCATCATAAATTTGAAAAATAATTTCTTCATCGCCTATCCTTAATGCAAGTTTACCATCACCTACATCAATAATACCATGGCAAATGGCTAAAAAAGGACGCCCTAGAATTAAAGGAACATTAATGTCTTCTTCTATGTCTAACACAACAAAATCAACAGGGAAAATAAATTTATCAATTTTTATCAAGACATCTTCGATAACTCCTCTAGGATATTTAATGGATCTATCGACTAACTGAATACTCATCCTAGTGGGTTTTGGTTCCCCAAGATCTAATTGTTTAAACATTTTGTAAGGCATTAGATTAATACTGGCACCTAGATCAGCTAATGCTTTCTTAATATTTAAGCTACCAATTGAACAAGGAATAGTAAAACTTCCTGCGTCTTTTAATTTGGTTGGTAACTTGTTTTGGAGGATGGCTGAGCATTCTTCATTAAGTTCCACCATCGATACTTCTTCAAGCTTCCTTTTATTCGTCAGGAGTTCCTTTAAGAATTTTGCATACTTCGACATCTGTGAAATAGTTTCAACAAAAGGTAAGTTAATATGTATTTGTTTAAAAAGTTCAAGAAACTTACCGTATTGGGTATCTAATCGTTCCTTCTTTAACTTTGTTGGATAAGAGATTGGTGGTTTACTTTCTTTGCGTACTGGATTTACATCCTCAACTCCCTCATCTCTTGCTTTGTTATCTTCGTGTGGGATTTGTTTCTTTGGTTCAACTAATTCCTTTCCACTTCTTAGTGTAACTGCTTTTACCTGTTCTATTTCTTTAGAAAAATCTATGCCCGTATTTCACAGATCATCTCAGTAAGTAGTCCAATCAACTTAGTGAACTCCTCGAATGATTCAGTAAGTTTCTCAACTGATGCTTGTTGATTTTTAAGTGTTCTCTTAGTTTCTTGAAAATGATTTTCTGTGTTTGCCATGAATTTTGTCAACGTCTCTTTGAGATTTGGCTTCTTCTCTTACAGATATGGCTGATTTTGGAAATTTTGAGGAGGTTGTTGTCTTTGGTTTACTTGATTTCCTTGGCTTCCCCATGAAAAATTTGGGTGGTTCCTCCAACCTAGATTGTAGTTATTACTATAAGGATTATTATTGGATCTGAAATTATTACCTATATAGTTCATCTATTTGTTCTCTACGTCGGTTGGTAGGGTGGGTACTCAAGATTATATAGTTCCACTTATGTTGTAATCGCATGACCGGATGTACTGCGAAGAACACAAGCTATCAAGCTTTTATTCATCAACTCTACCGTGTTGATAGCATGGTCCTTTGCATCGAGGTTGTAAACTCTAGCTGATTTTGTCGGTTTTGTCCTTGTAACTTGCCATTGATAGTTATTCAGTGACATCTCTTCAATGAACTCGTAGGCTGCTTTAGGAGTTCTATTGTTCAGGGTTCCACCGGCGGCTGAATTGATTAGTTGCCTCGTTGAGGGGTTTACACCATTATAGAAAGTTTGGACTTGTAGCCACAAGGGTAGACCATGGTGTGGACACCTTCTCAAGAGATCCTTGTATCTCTCCCATGCATCGTATAATGTCTCTAAATCCATCTGCACAAAGGAAGATATATCATTCCGTAATTTGGCCGTTTTAGCCGGTGGGAAATATTTTAATAAAAACATTTCGGTCATTTGGTCCCATGTAGTGATTGACCCTCGTGGTAACGAGTATAACCACTGTTTGGCTTTATTCCTTAATGAAAATAGAAATAACTGAAGATGAATGGCATCATCAGAAACGCCATTTATTTTGAAAGTATCACAGAACTCTAAAAAATTGGCTATATGAGTATTCGGGTCTTCGTCCTACAAACCATCAAATTGAACAAATTGTTGAATCATTTGTATTGTGTTAGGCTTTAATTCAAAATTATTAGCGCTATATAGAGCCTAACAATACTAGATTCACTCCTATTAAATGAGGTTTAGCATAATCATACATAGTACGTGGAGCATTGTTTTCTTCCACATCTCGTGGTGGATTATTCTCGTCCATCCCTTTAGTAGGATTGGATCTATCTTCTTGCTCTTCTTCTGTGTAATATAGGGCTTGTCTGATTTCTCTACGATTCTTACGAGCGGTAGCTTCAATATTAATATCGTATACTAGAGGTCCTGTCGGGTTCCTTCTAGTCATAAACTAGAGGCACCTGCTAGGAAAAGAAGGAAATAAAATTAGAAAAAAAACAACAAAATAATAAAATAAAATAAATTACGAAATAAAAATAAAAATAATGGCTAAAGTAATAAAAATAGAGTTTTCTTAATATTTTAGTTCCCCGGCAACGGCGCCAAAAACTTGATCGTTGTTTTGTCGAGCTTTAAAATTTATAAAAAGAATGATCGAACCTGGAAACTAACTTTGACAATGATTAAAGGCAAGTGTACCTATCGAATAGTAGTATAGCTTAGGCAAGACCGAATTGTCGAACCCAAAGAAACTAAAAGTACTAATACTAACGTTCTTTTTTATTATTTAGCCTAAAATAAGTGAAGTTGTTTTAATCTAAATTAAAGACTACTAAACTAAAGATGCAAAGACAGAAAGAATGAATTGGAAAATAACTTGAAGAGAAACTCAATTGATCACGATGATACCCTCAGGAAGAATCCACCTAGACTTCACTTGTTATTTGACACTGAACCATACGATTTATTCACTTAGTTTGCTCCGTAAGACTCCCTAACATATATTAAACCCTCTCGAGGTGAATAACGTATAACCCTAGGCTAATTAACGAAAATCTCTTTCTCGAATAATAACCCCCTAGAATAGCGAAGAATCGATCAATGGACTCCCATATTAGGTTTCACCTAATCCGCAAAATCTCGTCACCCTATCTCTAGGCGCATGATCAACTCCGCTTAATTATGCCAAATCTACTCTTAGCGAGGTCTATTCCTCCTCCACCTAAGCACATTAGATTTGGAATAAGTATGCATAAGTAAGAACAAATTAAGTATTTATCATATAATTCAAGAAATAATAACAAGATTCATCTAGGTTTCATCCCCTTCAGGTATCTGAAGGGTTTAGTTCATAACAAATAAAGAAAACATCTCAAGAGAAAAGATAAAATAAAACATAAGAAATCCCTAAAACCCCCTGAAGGAATTGAAGGAGAAATTCACCGTCTTGAGTAGAATTTCGGCTTCTTGAGATGGATCAACTGGCTATCTTTGAGTAATTCCCACAAATCTGGCCTTCTGGCTCGGCTCCTTGGCCTAGCTAATCGCTCCTTTTCAAGATACACTTAGAGTGTTTATATAGATTTTTAGAATACTTTACTTGGCCTCAAAGTGTCCTAATTCAAGTATCCAAATCTGAGTGAAATTCTTCTTTTCCACGACAGGGGCACGACCATGGTACATGCCCGTGTAAATCGATTTCAGGTCGTATCTTGATTCTGTCGATTGAGGCACGATCGTGTAAATCGTGGCATGGCCGTGTGGCTTGAAGTCCAAGCCATGTTGATTTCCTCTTTGGCCCAAATTGGCCCGTTTTAATCCCGTTTCTTATTCTTTTCGTCCTCGGGTGCTTTCCTGAGTATAAACATGAAAAGAAAGGATTAAAAGCACCTTTTTACATAAATCAAGGGCTAAATCATCCAAAAGCATACTAAATATGGGGTTAAAATATGTTACTTTTACGGTTTCTATTTCTTTAGAAAATCTATGCCCGTATTTCACGGATCATCTCAAGAAGTAGTCCAATCAACTTAGTGAACTCCTCGAATGATTCAAGAAGTTTCTCAACCGATGCTTGTTGATTTTAAGTGTTCTCTTAGTTTCTTGAAAATGATTTTACGTGTTTGCCATGAATTTTGTCAACGTCTCTTTGAGATTTGGCTTCTTCTCTTCTGAGATATGGCTGATTTTGGAAATTTTGAGGAGGTTATTGTCTTTGGTTTACTTGATTTCCTTGGCTTCCCCATGAAAAATTTGGGTGGTTCCTCCAACCTAGATTGTAGTTATTACTATAAGGATTATTATTGGATCTGAAATTATTACCTATATAGTTCATCTATTTGTTCTCTACGTCGGTTGGTAGGGTGGGTACTCAAGATTCGCCACAGTTCCACTTGCGTTGCACTGCATGACTGGATGTACCTGCGAAGAACACAAGCTATCAAGCTTTTTATTCATCAACTCTACCTGTGTTGATAGCATGGTCACTGCATCGAGGTTGTAAACACTAGCTGATTTTGTCGGTTTTGTCCTTGTAACTTGCCATTGATAGTTATTCAGTGACATCTCTTCAATGAACTCGTAGGCTGCTTTAGGAGTTCTATTGTTCAAGGTTCCACCGGCGGCTGAATTGATTAGTTGCCTCGTTGAGGGGTTTACACCATTATAGAAAGTTTGGACTTGTAGCCACAAGGGTAGACCATGGTGTGGACACCTTCTCAAGAGATCCTTGTATCTCTCCCATGCATCGTATAATGTCTCTAAATCCATCTCGCACAAAGGAAGATATATCATTCCGTAATTTGGCCGTTTTAATGGGTGGGAAATATTTTAATAAAACATTTCGGTCATTTGGTCCCATGTAGTGATTGACCCTCGTGGTAACGAGTATAACCACTGTTTGGCTTTATTCCTTAATGAAAATAGAAATAACTGAAGATGAATGGCATCATCAGAAACGCCATTTATTTTGAAAGTATCACAGAACTCTAAAAAATTGGCTATATGAGTATTCGGGTCTTCGTCCTACAAACCATCAAATTGAACAAATTGTTGAATCATTTGTATTGTGTTAGGCTTTAATTCAAAATTATTAGCAGCTATAGCAGGCCTAACAATACTAGATTCAGCTCCTATTAAATGAGGTTTAGCATAATCATACATAGTACGTGGAGCATTGTTTTCTTCCACATCTCGTGGTGGATTATTCTCGTCCATCCCTTTAGTAGGATTGGATCTATCTTCTTGCTCTTCTTCTGTGTAATTTAGGGCTTGTCTGATTTCTCTGCGATTCTTACGAGCGGTAGCTTCAATATTAATATCGTATACTAGAGGTCTGTCGGGTTCCTTCTATTCATAAACTAGAGGCACTCGCTAGGAAAAGAAGGAAATAAAATTAGAAAAAACAACAAAATAATAAAATAAAATAAATTACTTAAATAAAAATAAAAATAATGGCTAAAGTAATAAAAATAGAGTTTTCTTAATATTTTAGTTCCTCAAGAACGGCGCCAAAAACTTGATCGTTGTTTTGTCGAGCTTTAAAATTTATAAAAAGAATGATCGAACACTGGAAACTAACTCTGACAATGATTAAAGGCAAGTGTACCTATCGAATAGTAGTATAGCTTAGGCAAGACCGAATTGTCGAACCCAAAGAAACTAAAAGTACTAATACTAACGTTCTTTTTTATTATTTAGCCTAAAATAAGTGAAGTTGTTTTAATCTAAATTAAAGACTACTAAACTAAAGACGCAAAGACAGAAAGAATGAATTGGAAAATAACTTGAAGAGAAACTCAATTGATCACGATGATACCCTCGGAAGAATCCACCTAGACTTCACTTGTTATTTGACTTTGAACCATACGATTTATTCACTTAGTTTGCTCAGTAAGACTCCCTAACATATATTAAACCCCTCTCGAGGTGAATAACGATAACCCTAGGCTAATTAACGAAAATCTCTTTCTCGAATAATAGCCCCTAGAATAGCGAAGAATCGATCTATGGACTCCCATATTAGGTTTCACCCTAATCCGGCAAAATCTCGTCACCCTATCTCTAGGCGTGCGATCAACTCCGCTTAATTATGCCAAATCTACTCTTAAGCAGGGTCTATTCCTCCTCCACCTAAGCACATTAGATTTGGAATAAGTATGCATAAGTAAGAACAAATTAAGTATTTATCATATAATTCAAGAAACAATAACAAGATTCATCTAGGTTTCATCCCCTTGTGTATCCAAGGGTTTAGTTCATAACAAATAAAGAAAACATCTCAAGAGAAAAGATAAAATAAAACATAAGGAATCCTAAAACCCCTCAAGGAATTGAAGGAGAAATTCACCGCCTTGAGTAGAATTTCGACTTCTTGAGATGGATCAACTGGCTATCTTTGAGTAATTCCCACAAATCGGCCTTCCGCTCGGCTCCTTGGCCTAGCTAATCACTCCTTTTCAAGATACACTTAGAGTGTTTATATAGATTTTAGAATACTTTACTTGGCCTCAAAGTGTCCTAATTCAAGTATCCAAATCGAGTGAAATTCTTCTTTTCCACGACAGGGCACGACCATGGTACATGCCCGTAAATCGATTTCGGTCGTATCTTGATTCTGTCGATTGAGGCACGATCGTAAATCGTGGCATGGCCGTGTGGCTTGAAGTCCAAGCCATGTTGATTTCCTCTTTGGCCCAAATTGGCCCGTTTAATCCCGTTTCTTGTTCTTTTCGCCCCTCGGTGCTTTCACGAGTATAAACATGAAAAGAAAGGATTAAAAGCACCTTTTTACATAAATCAAGGGCAAAATCATCCAAAAGCATACTAAATATGGGGTTAAAATATGTTACTTTTACGGTTTATCACCACCAAATTTTATGTTTTGTTTTTAATTAAAATAACCTTTAATAATCAAATACCAAAATTAACCTTTAAATTAATTCAAAACTTCATTTATGCCATGCCATTATCATCCACTATCACAATAATGGTCTAATTTCTATTTAAGGACACTAACTTTAAGGTTCTTTAACATTTGACACTTTTAGCTAATAGAACATAAGTTTTACACTTTATGCGATTTAGTCTTTTTTCTCAAATTGACTAATCAAACGATAAAATTTCTTAACGAATTTTTAGACAATCACTCAATCATGCTATAAACATTAAAATAATAATAAAATAAATATTTTGACCTCAGATTTGTGGTCCCGAAACCACTGTTCCAATTTGACCAAAAATGAACTGTTACACTTAATGTATAGGATTATATGTGATAGATGTTGTAAGTATGTTATGTGGCTCACTTGATTTGATTATGTCTTTTGAGTTTAAGATGATGAATTTTTAATGCCTATTAAGAATGTGCTTTGGTCACTTTTGGATGGTATGTAAATGCATAACTTATGATATGTCTTTAAGTGTATGAAATGTTGAATGGTTGGTAGTTGTGGAAATGAGAATTTAGGTTATAATGTGGTGTTAAATTGTCTTGAATTAAGGTGCCTTTGAATGGCATATTGGTTAGAATCCATAGGTTGATTGATTTAGCATGTTTGGAGTATGTTTAGTAAGTGTTTTGGCCATGTGAGTGTGTGTGTGTATGGTGTTTCTTGTTAGGCAAGACTAGGCATGGAAATGACCTGTTTTAGGGGTTAATTTTGGTGCACACGGCTTGGGACACGGGCTATCACACGACCATGTGCCACAGACGTCATCTCACACGGTCGTGTGTCATTTATATTTTAGGTGCAGTTTCACACCGTTTGTGACACGATCGTGTCTCCCAAAATAGTTTTGAGCACGTCTAGAACAAAGCTTACGACACAACTGTGTGACCCAATATCGAATACCCATACGGTCGAGCACATGGCCTACGGCACGGTCGTGTGGCCCTTTTTCGAATACTCGCATGGGCGAACACACGAGTTGGGACATGATTGTGTGTCTCTACTTCGAATGTTCACACGGTCTGGACTATGTCACATGGCCTGGCTGCATAGCCATGTTACCTCTATTTTCCAAATTTTGCATTTTATTTCAAATTTTTCTGTTTTGTTTCAAAATGATCCCCAAATGTTCCCAAACTATTTTTAGTGTAACAGCCCAGTTTAGACCCTAATCGAAATAATGGTTTCAAAACCACAAATCTGATGTTAGAAAAATATTTTAATATTATTTTTAGTGTTTACAGTATATGATTAAGCATGTGTGAAAATTTTGTGTGAAAATTTCATCGTTTGTGTGTTGATTTATGAAAAAGGACTTAATCGCATAAAATGTAAAAGTTGTGTGCTATTTGTTAAAGTGCTTAATTGACATGGCTTCTTAAATTAGAAGTCCTTATGTTGTTATTAAGCCATTAATAGATTGGATGGACATAAATAGGCATGTAAATGATGATTGAATGGTTTAGTAATCAAGGGTAAAATGGTAAACTATGTATTAAGTTATTATTAATTAAAAAACAAAAGAATTAAAGGCCATTATCATGTTATCTTGCTGAAAATTGAAATAAAATAAAAAAATTAAGCTAGGGTTCGGCCATTGTTGTCTTTGATTGAGGTATGTTTCGAGCTCGATTTTTGATAATTTCTACGTTTTTGTGATAGTTGCTTAGCATACTATCAAGCCCATGCTTTAATTTTAGAATTTAATGATGATTTTGAGATGTGCCATTGATGAATGTTTGAGCTTTGTGATAGTTGATGATGAAATATGAAAGATATGTGATAAATTAACATATTTTGTCTTTGAATTTTTGATGTATTTGACTATTTTGGTCTAAATTGTGAAAATGAGAAATTGAAGGACTAAAATGTGAAATAAATTAAATATGTGGGCTTGAATAAGCTAGGAAAAAATTCAGATAGGCATGTGTGTAATGAAATTTTGAGTATTTTGTGATTTTATGAAATAGGGACTAAAATGTTAAAATGTGTAAATTTGAGGGCTAAATTGTAAAATTTCTTTAACTATGTGTTGTGGATTGAATTGAATGATTTGGTGAATGAATAAGCTAAATTTGAATATGCATAGATCAAGAAAGGAGAAATTCAGACCTAGATCGAGGCAAGAATAAAGTGCTCGATTGATTGATTTGAATCGTGTGTCTACGTCTGAGGTAAGTTTGTGTATAATACGAATTGTTAAATTTATGTTCACATATTTATGCAATGAATGGAAATATGGATGTTGAGTTAGTAATGTGAATGAATGGGTTTGAAGAAATGTGGCACTAAGTGTACGTAAATAAGATCGATACAGTGGTAAAAGGCACTGTGTGTGCGAAATAAAGAAAGCATCGATTATATTGATTTGCATTGTGTGTGTGATACCGAATCAAATTCGGTTTATTGTAAAGGCACTAAGTGTGCGATGATATTAAAGTTTTTGGCTAAGAAATTTGGCACTAAGTGTGCAATGATATTAAAGCTTAGGCAAAGAAATTGGCACTAAGTGTGCGAGTAAATAGAATGGTTAAAGAAGACCGATCAAATTATGGTATTGAGCATTGAGTAGCAAAAGTGGTCGTTAGTTAAGTGATGGTATAGGTATGTACAGAACCTATGTGGTTGATGATATTGTATATGAGATAAATGGATGATCATGTAATTATTGACTATGGATGAGATTGTGTATGATTGTGAATTGCACCATGTGATAGTTAATATTGTATATTGAATTTGAATTGTTGAGTTAAATGTATTATATTACGAACTTACTAAGCTTTAAAGATTACTATGTGAAGTCTTTCTCTTTTTTACAGTGTCATTAAAGCTAGCTCAAATTCGAGGATCGTTAGCGACTCAATCACACTATCGGCCATTTATTTCGATGCTTTTGGAAGTTGTATATTTGGTATATGGCATGTATAGGCTAGTGATTTTGATATGTTTTGAGATGTATAGATCTTGCCATGTAATGTGACTTGATAGTTTAATAATTTTGGATGTGAAGTTGATACTTTGGATTGGTATGTTGAGTTGAATTTGTATAGGAAAATGAATGATGATGTTAAGAGGTTAAGTTGTGAGTGATTTGGTATGTTTGGATGTCATTTGGGGTATGAAATTATATTGGTTTATGCCTGTAGGTTTGACCCAAAATTTTGGTGGCAATTTGGCCTTGCAAATGGCCTATATTTGCCCACACGGTAGAAAGCACACGGGCGTGTGGCTCGACCGTTTCTCTTATGGTTCTGATTCAAACAAGTCGAGACAGACACGGGCCAAACACGGTGTGTGTGTGCCATGTGAATTAAGTCAGTGTTGCCCATGGGTCAAGTACACGGGCATGTCTTCACCGTGTGGACAAGTCAATATATATGCCCTATTTTGCCATGGCTTGGACACACGGGTGTGTCTGATGCCGTGTGAGGCACACAGCCTACCCACACAGTCGTGTGACCTCTATAGCTTTGAAAAATGTTTAAGTTTTGGAAAAATTTTGTATGTGCTCAGTTTAGTCTTGACCCTTTCCCAATGCATGTTTAAGATCTCGTAAACCTTTATAAGGGACTTTGTGGCAATGATTAGTTATGATTTGAAGATGTATGAATTATAGATGTTTAAATGTTATGAAATGATTAGTAATACCTTGTAACCCTAGTCCGATTTTGGATACGGGTTACGGGTGTTACATTTAGGGTCCCAAAAGCTCAATTCAAGGCCCAAATGTGTATGTTTATTATGATTGTATTAAGAAATTAAAATGTAATAGCCCTATTTAGGGGCTAGTCAAAATAGTGATCTCGAGATCACTAATCTGGGGTTAGAGAAAATTTATTTTAATGTTATTTTATGAATTAGAGCATGATTATATAAAGTGCATGAAAATTTTGGTGCTTTAATTTTATCGATTTCAAGCTTAATCACGAAAAAGGACTAAACGCATAAAGTGCGAAAGTTCTATTTTATAAGCTACAGGTGCCTAATAGCCATAGAATATTAATTTGGGGTCTTAAAAGTGCAATTAGATCCCTGAGAATAGAGTGGTCGGCTATAGGAAACAAAAATTGACAAAATTGTTCAAAGTTGGTGACAAAATTGACTTGTATTAATAAAATAAAGAAAGAAAAGATATCATCTTTTCTTCTTTCCATCACCACTTAAAATTAGCAGCAAAGAGGGGTTTCAAAACTCAAAAATTTCGGCAAGCTTTCTTCCTAACAAGTAAGTGATTTTAATGGCTTTTCTTGAAGATAGTTGTACTTTTAGAACCCCAAGAGCTTAAGCTTTCTAATGAGGGGACTATCTTGCAATATGGAGAAAAGATTAGAGTTTTTCCATGAGAGCTTTCAATGTTATTTGCTGCATTTTTATGGAAGAAAATGAGTCTTAGTTGTTAGATTAACAACTTTTGTGAAAGGTGTTGCCATAAAAAACACCTAAATGAACCTTTTTGTAAAGGTTGTAAAATTGGTAGTAAAATGTGTAAAATGTTGGGTTTTGATGATAGGCATAAGAGAAATAAATGTTCACCTAGGCTCATTAAAGGTAGAAATTTGTTTAGAATTGATTTCTGAGCCTAGGGGTGAAATGGTCATTTTGCCAAAGTATAAGGGCAAAATAGTAATTTTACCAAAGCATGATTATTAAAATGCTTTTATTAATGTGATGATTGAAACGAGCTAATTTTCTATTATAGAGTAAGAAGAACCAAGAATCAACCTTGATCGAGGCAAGAATAAAGTCTCGGACTAGATTGAAAATCTAGCTCATTTTGAAATCGAGGTAAGTTTGTATGTGATAAATTCAACATTTATGCTAGCATGTTTGGGAATACTTGACGTTATAATGATACATGATGCTATATGAAATTAAGTATTTGGTATTGAATAAGAAAGTTGAGATGTATGAGGTCTCGTGAAAGACCATGTCGGGGACATGGCCTAGGCACCGAATTGACATCCCGTATAAGACCATATCTGGGATATGGCTTCAACATTGAATATTAAAAATCATATAAGACCATATTTGGGATATGGCATCGATTTTGATGTGAGGTCCCATATAAGAGCATATTTGGGATATGGCATCAGTATTTAGAGATGATCCATGTAAGACCACATCCGGGATGTGGCATTGGCTTTGTGTTTATGCTAATGATAAATGAATATGCATCTATGAGTATCCTTAGTGATTTATTGGGATAAATAGATTTGCTTTGAAATAGAAATGAGAATTGTATTAAAGTCATGCAAATGAGTGTTTATAGGTACCCGTGAGAAAATTCACGATGAATGTTTACGATATGTGGCATGGTATGTTCTAGATAAGAACAAGCACGAGTAAGTATGGCAAAGTGCTTATGACTTTGTATGGTTATCTAATGCTATCGATTGATGTCATTATGAGCTTATTGTTGCTATTTATTTTCATGCAAACTTACTAAGCTTTATGCTTACCCCTCTCATTTCCCTTTTCCTTGTAGTGTTGCCAAGATAATTCGGGGATCGTGGGACGTAGGAGTTTAGAACTCACACTATCAACATCACTTTGGTATAACAATTTAGACTTATTTTGAATACGGCATGTCTAGGACTTGGTATTTTGTTAGGTCGTAATTGTTAGCCAAAGTGTTGGCTATGTATATTATCAAAGTCATTTTCTAAATGGTTATCGGAAATGGGCCATCACTTGTTAAGTTTATATATATTCAATGATAATGAAATTATGAAGTTTATGCTTGTGTGAATGCTTTGAATTGAGTTCTTGGAGTGCCTTTAGGTCACGAATGATGTTTATATGAGTTGGAGTTAGTATGTCTAAACTGCAGGGTGGCATTTGGCTTGGAATATAGCTTTTTTATGTCCACACGAGTAGACACACAGGCGTGTGTCTAGGCCGTGTGGGACACACGGTCAGCCCCATGGGCATGTCGATCGACCGTGTATCCCCTGCATGCTAGGTTTACAAAGTCCGGATGCTCAGTAGTAAACACCAAGGCAGAGACATGGCTGTGTGTCTCAGCCGTGTGAGAGGCACAACCTTGGACATAGGCGTGTGCCCAGGCCGTGTAAAGTCTGCATTTTAAATGTAGAATTTAATTCGACACACGGTCTAAGGACACGGGCGTGTGCCTTGGCCGTGTGACCTTAGTAGAGTGATGACATCATAAACAAAATGCCAAGGTTTTGGCACATGGGCTCAGACACGAGCGTGTCTAGGCCGTGTGAGGAACATGGGCTAAGGGCACGGGCATGAGTCTGGCCGTGTGAAATAAGTTTGTATCGACCACAAGTGAAAAACACGGGCATGTCTCAAGGGCACACGGGCGTGTGGCCCCTGTTTAGGTAAAATTTTTCTAAGTGTGTAAAAGTTTTCGATTAATGCCCAAAACTTTCGAAAAGTATGTTTAGGATGAGTATGTTTTGGGTTTGTATGGAAAGTTTTTAAGATGAAACGAAATTTTATAGACCAAAATGTCATGTTTAAGCAAGTTGAGTTAGGTAATGCCTCGTATCCGGTTCCAGCTTTGAACACGGGTAATGGGTGTTAAATTTAGTGGTATCAGAGCTACAGTTTAGTTGATTCTAGGACTAACGTAGTGTAAGCATGAGTCTAGCTATACATGCCATACGTAAGAGAACTTGTGTAATAATATTGTGATAGCTCTTGACGTTTTAAATTGTGTTTTTATATATAGTCATAGATCCCGATCAGATTGTAGTTGATGATGCTGCGAGTAACGCGCTAGCTCCCGCGAAAAGGACTGCGCCAGTAGAAAGTTGACCCGAGATCTTGGGTTAGGGAGAAGAGGCCCGAGAAGCCTTTCTCCATATGATGAGCAACTGGTACAGTGAGTACGTTCGAGCAAATCCTAATGTTCAACCCCCTCCACCCCCACCTATTCCCCAACCCGTTCGGTAGCTCCTCAAGTGGTTGAGGTTGTGAGAAGAGAAAGGCTTTTGGTCGATAAGATCTGAAAATAAAGAGCCGATGAATTCTGGGCTAATAAGGACGATGATCCAAAAAGAGTAGAATTCTGGCTCGAGAATACCATCAGGGTATTCAATGAATTGTCATGTATGCCTGAGGAGTGCCTAAAGTGTGCGGTATCTCTCTTGAGAGATTCAACTTATCGGTGGTGGAACACCCTTGTGTCGGTGGTACCAAGGGAGAGAGTTAGCTAAGAATTCTTCCAAGAGGAATTCAGGAAGAAGTATATCAGCCAGAGATTCATCGACCATAAGAGGAAAAAGTTCTTGGAACTAAAGTAAGGCCGAAGACGGTGATCGATTACGAACGAGAGTTTGTAAGGCTTAGCAAGTATGCTCGGGAGTGCGTGTCTACCGAGGCTATCATGTGCAAGAAATTTGAGGATGGGGTAAATAAGGATATTCATTTATACGTCGGAGTTCTCGAATTAAAAAATTTATAGTGTTGGTAGATAGAGCCTGTAAGGCTGAAGAGTTGGCTAAGGAGAAAAGAAAAGCTGAGATTGAGTCTCATGAATTGAGGAAAAGACAGCTGAATAAGTCACTCCAATCTTCATCTATGAAATCGAGGGATTTTGCTACTCGACCAGCTACTTCGGTCGGGTTTTCAAACTGAAGTAAAGGCAAATAATTTTTAGGGTCTAAAGTGCAGACCACATCAGTTGCTAGTGTGGGCAACGTTAGACCGAGTAGACCGGAATGCCCACTATGTTATAACAGTTCGGTTTATACCCTGTCAGAACAATGGTTTTGGGACCACAATTCTGAGTTAGTAAAATATTTAAATATTATTTTCTGTGCTCTTGATATGTGATTAAGCATGTGTAAAAGTTCTGTAATTTGTCCGTTTGTATGCTAATTTTCCAAAAGGACTAAAACATAAAAAGTTTAAAAGTGGCCTTCTTATTTATTAAGTGCCTAATGGAAATGGCTTTTAAATGGAAAGGCTTTATAAGGCAATTATGCCAATATTTAGATAATGGATGAATAAAGGTCTTAAATGCCCTTAATGTTTTCATGTATAAATGTTAAGTATAAGGCTAATTTAGTAACTAAATTAATAATATGATGATAATAAAATAAAAGGCTAAAATAATAAGCCATTTTATCCATCTTCTTGCTGAAAATCAAAAGAAAATAAGGGTTTAGAAAGTTTTCACATATTCGGCACTTGCAAGCTTGAATTAAGGTATGTTTAGACTTTAGTTTTTGATGATTTTTATGTTTTTGAGATTGTTGCTTAGTCTACTATCAAGCCCATGTCTTAATTTTGAGAATTGATGGTGTTTTTGAAATGAGACCTTGATGAACTTATATGATTTGTGATGATTTATGGTGTTAAATGAAAGATATGTGTTTAGCTAATTAAGGCTAAATTGAGAAAATGATAATTGAGGGACTAAATTTAATGAAAAATATGGGCTTGTATAAGACACATGAGCATTTGTCTAAGTATGAGTATATGGTGATTTTGTGTATTGATGATTTTGTGAATTGGGGACTAAATTGTCCAAATATGAAAATATAAGGGCTAATTTGAAAATTGCCCTAAATATGTGTTCTTTGATTGAATTGAATGTGTTGGTAAATAAACGGATTACATTTGAATATGTATAGATCAAGAGCTGAAGAAAACAGACTTAGATCATGGGAAAGTGAAAGTAGTTGAATAATCGAGTCTAAACGAATATCTGAATCCGAGGTAAGTCATTATGCAAATAAACATATTTGTATTGAATTATGTATGTTCATATGATTATTGATAACGATGAATGTTTACGAGATGATGTGTACATGAATTTCGAGATAAGATGGACATAGTGACAATGTCTGAGAAGTCCCGTACGAACCTAGGAATAGATAGGATTAGCTATGTCATGACATAGGTGTCTGTTCTGTTTTATCATGTAAGACCACGTCTAGGACCTTGACATTGATTCGAGATTTCATGTAAGACCACGTCTGGGATGTTGGCATCGATATGAGACTTACGTGTAAGACCATGTCCGGACATTGGCATCGTATTAATTCGTGTAAGACCCTGTAGGGGACAGTGGCATCAACATCTAGTTACATGTAAGACCACATCAAGGACGTTGGCATTGTATGACTATTCTGAGTATTTTGTATATCCTATTAGATTCTGAATGGTTCAATGGGCAATTCCGAGCTATGAACAATTACGTGAATGTAAATCCGTTTCAGGTATGTTTGATATGTACACTAAGTGTGTATTAAAGGTAAGTATCTATATAAATTTACTATGATGAAATGTGTTATTGAACATGAGGATGTGAGTGTGATACAAGAATGGAAATATGCTTGAATGAGCTAAGTACAAATGTGATATGTGAACAGAAGTTGTGACAAACTTTGTGTAAGCAAATGTGCCAAAAATCATGTGATGAATTGGCTATGAGAACTATAAACACCAATGTATTAATTTGGTTATATGCATTGTATGTTATGTTTATTTGTATATGGCTTACTAAGCTTTCGAAAGCGTACTCTGTGTGTATTTGCTCTATTTTATAGATCGTCAAAGCTACTGAAGGCTCGGGACCGTCGAGGATCTTCATCACACTACCTAAGCTCATTTTGGTACTTTGAAAATGTGTATATAGCTAATATAGCATGTATAGGCTAGATGTTTTGGTATATGTTTTGAAGTGTAAATAGTTATGATGTGGCTAAGTAAATGTTGATAATGTGCATGAATGAATATAGCATATGATGCAAGTTTGGTATGGTTTGATAACAAATGAAATGGTCAAACTATGGTAAGTAAATGAATCCACTATAAGGATGCATGATTGATCAAATAAGTGGATATATATGAAAGTTAAAGGTAGATGAATCATGCTTAATTGCTTACATGTTTAGTTGTACAAATTGGCATGATTGGAATTGTATTGGAGTGTATAGATTTGATATGTTCTTGGTTGACAAATGTGCATGAGTTGGATTGGTACATTGTTTATAAGTATGACCCAAGTAAGGGTGGCAAGTTGGCCTTGCAAATGGCCTATTTTGCCTACACGGGTGTGCCTAGTGGCTGTGGGTGAAAGTCAGTAGCCAACCTAAGTGTGCACGGCCTTGGCACACGGACGTGCCTAGTAGCCGTGGGATTTAGTCAGTATATGGCCTAAGAGCACACGGCCATGGTACACGGGCGTGCCTAGTGGCCATGTGGAAAAGTCAGTATACATGCCCTACTTTGGCACAGCCAAGACACATGGGTGTGTCTAGTGTCCATGGGAGACACACAGCCTTCCCACACGGGCATGTGTCCTGCATAACTTAGAAAAGTTTTAAATTTTCGAGAAGTTTCATAAGTGTTCGGCCTAGTCTCGGCCCTACTTTAAAGCATGATTAGGGTCTCAATGGCCTATTTAAGGGATACTTTTATTGCAATTGATGAATGATTGAATGTAATGTCTGTAAATGTTTTCGATCTATTTGGTAACGCCTTTAACCCTAATTTAGTGACGGATACGGGTTAGGGGTGTTACAAGTGTGGCAAGCATCATTCTGGTGAGTGCCGGGCAAATGAGAAGGCTTGTTTCAAATGTGGGTCCTTAGACCATTTTATCAAAGATTGCCACGAGGTGGGTGAGAGAGAGAAGTCTCAGAATGCAAGACTAGGAAATGCCGTTATAGGAAGACCGTCGAGAAAATTGAAAAATGAAATGAGTAACAAGAATCCATCTAGAGAGCAGACTACAAGAGTAGAGGGTACAGCACCAGTGATAACATACGCCATTCGTGCTCGTGAAGAGGCATCTTCCCCTGACGTAATCACTGGTACATTTTCTCTTTATGATACTCGTGTTATAGCTTTAACTGATCCGGGATCTACCCACTCTTATATATGCATAAAATTAGTCTCTAGCATGAGTATGCCTATAGTGTCTACTGAATTTGTAATAAGAGTGTCTAATCCCCTAGGCAAGTATGTGTTGGTTGATAGAGTATGCAAAGGTTACCCTTTGACAATTAGGGGTCATTGCTTTCCGGTTGATCTTATGTTATTACCGTTTGATGAGTTTGATGTCATCCTTGGGATGGATTGGTTAGTTACTCATGATGTAATAGTGAATTATGGAAAGAAGCTTATTGAGTTGAAATGTGAAAATGGGGATTTTATTCATGTTGAATCAGACGAGCAAGATAGATCACTAGTAGTGGTGTCATCCTTGTTGACTCAGAAGTATTTAAGAAAGGGGTATGAAGCTTAACTTGCCTTTGTGATAAATACTAAAGAGACTGAGTTGAAAATTGAGTCGGTACCCATAATATGCGAGTATTCAGATGTTTTCCCAGAAGAATTGCCAGGGTTACCTCCGGCTAGAGAGATCGAATTCGGGATTAAGTTAACTCCAATTTTTCCCCATCTCTATTGCTCCATATAGAATGGCCCCAATCGAGTTAAAAGATTTGAAAGCATAGTTGCAAAAACTAACGGATAAAGGTTTCGCAAGACCAAGTTTTTCTTCGTGGGGTGCTCCGTTTTATTTGTGAAGAAGAAAGATGGTTCTATGAGATTACGCATAGATTATCGGCAACTTAACAAGGTAACTGTGAAGAAAAAGTACCGCTGTTGAGAATCGATGATTTATTTGATCAATTAAATGGAGCCACAATATTTTCCAAGATAGATTTGTGGTTCGAGTACTATCAGTTGAGAGCCAAGGACTCGAACGTACCGAAAATCGCATTTAGGACTATGTATGGCCACTATGAATTTTTGGTCATGCCTTTTGGTCTAACGAATGTCCCCTGTCATTTTCATGGACCTGATGAATCGCATTTTTTAGCCATACTTGGATAAATTTGTCGTGGTTTTCATCGATGATATATTGATCTACTCTCGGGACGAGAACGAGCATACCGAGCATTTGAGAACGATTTTGCAAATTTTGAGAGATAAATAATTATATGCCAAGTTTAGTAAAAGTGAATTTTGGCTGAAGGAAGTTGGGTTTTTGGGGCACATTGTCTCAGGAGATGGAATTAGAGTCGACCAGAGAAAGATTTCAGCAATTATGGATTGGAAACCGCCGAGGAGCGTAACTGAAGTAAGGAGTTTTCTATGCTTAGCCTGCTATTATAGGCATTTTGTCAAGGGGTTTTTCATGATAGCTACCCCGATGAAAAGATTATTGCAAAAAGATGTGAAGTTTGAATGGACAGAGAGGTGTCAATAGAGTTTTGAGAAACTAAAGGCGTTGTTGACTGAGGCTCCTATTTTGTTACAACCTGAACCGGAAGAGAATTTGTGGTTTACAGTGATGTATCCCTGAATGGGTTGGGTTGTGTACTTATGCAAGAGGGCATAGCATATGCTTCTAGATAGTTAAAGCCACATGAGAAGAATTACCCGACCCATGCCTTAAATGATCAAGGATTATGATTTAGTGATTGACTACCATCCGAGAAAGGCGAATGTAGTCGCCGATGCTTTGACCAAAAAATTATTGTTTGCACTGAGAGCTATGAATACTTGGATGGCTTTGTTAGATGATGGTTCTATTCTAGCCTAGCTGAGGGCTAGACCATTGTTTCTCTAAGAGGTTTGTGAAGCTTAGAAAGGTGACAGCGATTTACAAGCCAAAAGAGTTCTATGTGAGTCAAATATTGAGTCGGACTTTCGAATAAGTCCTGATGGATGTTTGCTGTTTCGAGGTAGGGTCTATGTACCCAGAAATGAAGAGCTTATTCAGAAGATTTTGCATAAAGCACATAGTAGATGTTTAACTGTGCACCCTAGTAGCACGAAGATGTACAATGACTTGAGGAAGTGGTATTGGTGGCCTAGTATGAAGAAAGACGTTTCCGAGTTTGTGTCGAGATGCCTAATTTGTCAACAAATGAAGGATGAACACCAAGTACCTTCGGATCTACTTCAGCCCATTATGGTTCCTGAGTGGAAGTAGGACTGTATTATCATAGACTTCGTGATAGGTTTACTGTTGACACGAAAAAGAAAGATACGATATGGGTTGTGGTTGATAGACTCACGAAGTTAGCCCATTTCATACCAGTGAGGGTTGACTACTCATTTGATAAATTGGCGGATCTGTACATGATAGAGATAGTAAGACTTCATGGAGTACCATTATCGATCATTTCAGATAGAGATCAGAGATTCACGTCACGATTTTGGAATAAGTTGCAAGAGGCTTTAGGCACAAAATTGAGTTTCAGTGCAGCTTTCCATCCACAAATCGATGGGCAGTCAGAAAGAGTAATACAGATACTCGAAGACATGCATCGATGTTGTGTTTTGGAATTCCAAGGTAATTGGGAAAAATATTTATCGATTGTGGAATTCGCTTACAACAACAGTTTTTAGTCAAGTATTAAAATGGCTCCTTATGAGGCATTCTACAGGCGTAAGTGTCGAATGCCTTTATATTGGATAGAACTTAAGGAGAATCAGATACACGGGGTCGATTTAGTCAAGAAAAGTAAAGAGAAAGTAAAGGTGATACGTGAATGTCTGAAAGCGGCCTCAGATAGACAAAAGTCCTATTCGGATTTGAAAAGGAAAGAGATTGAGTTCCAAGTAGGTGATGAAGTGTTTCTGAAAGTATCACCATGGAGAAAAGTCCTCAGATTTGGCCGAAAAGGCAAATTGAGTCCGCGTTTCATCGGACCTTATGAAGTTACCGAGAGGATAGGACCGGTAGGTTATCGTTTGGCCTTGCCACCTAAGCTAGTAAATATTCATGATGTTTTTCACGTATCCATGTTACGACGATACCATTCGGACCCTTCACATGTGATTATGCCATCAGAGGTAGAGATTCAACCAGACATGACTTATGGAGAAAAGCTGATTAAAATTTTGGCATGGGAGGTCAAACAATTGAGAAACAAAAGTATAGCTCTGGTGAAAGTGCTATGGAAAAGACATGGAATAGAAAAGACTACATGGGAGCCCGAGGAGTCCATGAGAAACCAATATCCCAACCTTTTCACCGGTAAGATTTTTGGGGACGAAAATCCTTAAGGGGGAGAATTGTAACAGCTCGATTTAGGGGCTAGTCGAAATAGTGATCTCAAGATCACTAATTTGGGGTCAGAGAAAATTTATTTTAATGTTATTTTATGAATTAGAGCATGATTATATAAGTGCGTGAAAATTTTGGTGCTTTAATTTTAGCGATTTCAAGCTTAATTGCGAAAAAAGACTAAATTGCATAAAGTGTAAAAGTTCTATTTTATAAGCTAAAGGTCCCTAATAGCCATAGAATATTAATTTGGGGTCTTTAAAGTACAATTAAACCCCTAAGAATAGAGTGGTCGGCCATAGGAGACAAAAATTAACAAAATTGGTCAAAGTTGGTAAAAGTTGGTAACTATATTGACTTATTTAATAAAAGAAAGAAAGAAAAGATATCATCTTTTCTTCTTTCCATCACCACCGAAAATTAGCAGCAAAGAGGATTTTGAAGGAAGCACAGGTTTGCTCGAGGCCAAGTCAAACAACGGGAGTGATAACTTGTCCGAGCAATTTGCTTTTGACCAAGCGATTTATGAGGACATTGAAGGTGCCATGTATGGTGCATGTCAGCCCCGACTCCTAGGGTCGACATGTTTATGCTACATTAGATGCTGATCATCATAGCATCTATGTATGAATAAAGATTGCACCACGTCCAACCTTCATCTTATATAGGGATACAACACAGTACTACTCATGCCACTGTTATGTTTTACTATCTGAATAAAACCGGTGCGATTACTATTACATGATTAAGCTGCCATGCCCTTCTATGACTCTACATTTTACAAAATTAATTATAAAATAAATATTAAGTTTAATTATATTAAATAAATATTATTTTAATATATCAAGGTTAGGATTATAATAAACTAATTATCATTCATAATTTATCATACAAAATATGAGATTAAAGTAAAAAAATATGGTATGGGAAAATTAAAACACGATCTCAACACAAAACCTATTTTTAGGATAAAAGTGATTTGATTTCCATTAATTTAATCATTGGATATCAGGAAAACAAAAAAATCTTTAATCAAAAACTATTTTCATTGCACACTAATGAATATTTAGAGTGTAGAGGAAGGAATGATAATTAAGAGATATTGATAACTATCGTAATTTGTCTTTTCAGAAATATCGTCTTACTAAGAAAAATATTCTTATGATAGGTCCTATAGTTGTACTTTTAGAACCCCTAGAGCTTAAGCTTTCTAATGAAAGGACTATCTTGCAATATGGTGAAAAGATTAGAGTTTTTCCATGAGAGCTTTCAATGTTATTTGCTGCATTTTTATGGAAGAAAATGAGTCTTAGTTGTTAGGTGAACAACTTTTGTGAAAGGTGTTGCCATAAAAACACCTAAATGAACCTTTTTGTAAAAGTTGTAAAATTGGTAGTAAAATGTGTGAAATTTTGGGTTTTGATGATAGGCATAAGAGAAATAAATGTTCACCCAGGCTCATTAAACGTAGAAATTTGATTAGAATTGATTTTCGAGCCTAGAGATAAAATGGTCATTTTGCCAAAGTGTAAGGGCTAATTTGCTATTATAGAGCAAGAAGAACCAAGAATCAACATTGATTGGGGCAAGAATAAAGTCTCGGACTAGATTGAAGATCTAGCTCATTTTGAAATCGAGGTAAGTTTGCATGTGATAAATTCAACATTTATGCTAGCATGTTTGAGAATATTTGATGTTATAATGATACATGATGCTCTATGAAATTAAGTATTTGGTATTTAATGAGAAAGTTGAGATGGATGAGGTCCCGTGTAAGACCATGCCGGGGACATGGCCTCGGCACCGAATTGAGATCCGTATAAGACCATATATGGGATATGGCTTCAGCATTGAATATGAAAATTTGTATAAGAACATATCTAGGATATGGCATCGATATTGATGTGAGGTCCCGTATAAGACCATATTCGGGATATGGCATCGATATTCAGAGATGATCTATGTAAACCCACATCCGGGATGTGGCATTGGCTTTATGTTTATACTAATGATAAATGAATATGCATTTATGAGTATCCTTAGTGATTTGTTGGGATAAATAGATTTGCTTGGAAATAGAAACGAGAATTGTATTAAAGTCATGTGAATGAGTGAATACAGGTACCCGTGAGATAATTCACGAGGAATGTTTACGATATGTGGCATGGTATGTTCTAGATAAGAACAAGTACGAGTAAGTATCACTACAGCAAAACAGACTTTTAGCGGCATTTTTAGCGGTGTTTTAAAGAAAAACGTCGCAAATATTATACATTAACAGCGTTTGAAGGACAACGCCGCCAAAAAATGAGCAATAGCGGCGTTTTTTTATAAAACGCCGCTAAAAAGGATATATAGCGACGTTTATTCGTAAAACACCACTAAAGGTGTGAGCATTAGCTGTACTTTTGAAAAACGCCGCTAAAAGTCTGGGCATTAACGACGCTTTTGGAAAAACGCCGTTGAAAGTCTGGGCATTAGCGGCGCTTTTTGGAAAAACGCCGCGAAAAGTCTGGGCATTAGCGGCGCTTTTGGAAAAATGCCACTAAAGTCTGGGCATTAGCGGCGCTTTTTGGAAAAATGCCGCTAAAAGTCTGGGCATTAGCGGCGCTTTTTGGAAAAACACCGCTAAATGTATGGGCATTAGCGGCGCTTTTTGGAAAAAAACCGCTAAATGTATGGGCATTAGTGGCGCTTTTGGAAAAATGCCGCTAAAATTTTTCATATTTTTTTATTATTCTTGCTTGAATTATATTTTATTTTGATACATTCACTTATAAGCAATGAGAAAGTTTCATTTTAGTTACTTAATTATGAAAAGTTACAAATTGCTAACTAAACAATTTAGAAGTTTTCATTTAAGTTACAAATTAAGTTATTAAAATTGATTTAGGGTTTAATGTTTAGTATGTTAATTTCATGGTTTAAGGTTTGTTATTTTGGTATATGGGTTTAATGTTTTAAAGTTGGTTGTTTGGGTTTATTGTATAGTGTTTAATATCTTAGTGTTTACTGGTATTAAGGTTTAAGCGTTAGTGGTTAGGGGTTAAGGTTCAAGGTTAAGGGTTTAGGAGGAAATGGCTAATGGGTTATGGTTTTGGGTTTAGGGTTTATAGTTTATGGTTTATGGGTTTAGGGTTATGGGTTTAGAAGGAATGGTTAATGTGTTAGGTTTTTGAGTTTAGGGTTTATCATTTAAGTTTAAGATTTTAGGGTTTAAGGTTTAGGGTATTAGCTATATGACCCAAAATCCCGAAACTGAAATCCCTCATAAAGGATTTATGGTTAATGTGTTAGCTATTAAAATATATGTTTTGTACTACACTAACATTGGCCACATGAATTACCAAATATTTGGTCTCGGATTATGGTTTAAGGTTTGCGATTTAGAGTTTATGGTTCGAGTTTTATGGTCTAGGATTTATGGTTTGGGGTTTTGAGTTTTGAGTTTATGGATTAAGGTTGGTGTTTGTAGTTTAGGGTATAATATTTAGGGTCTAGGGTTTATGTTTTAGAGATTAATCTTGGATTTTTTAGAATATAAATGAAAATAAGATAAATAAAAATTATTATTTTAAATATATAAATCAAAATGGGTTAAATCACAAAAGCATACATGATCAACAATGGTTTAATGTGCAATTGATCTAGTTCTTGTAAATTATTAACACAATTATTGATATAACATCATTTTATATTTATATATTGCATAATATTTATATTTATTCAATATATAAATATATATGATGTATTTACTTTTAAAATTATGTATGATTAAATTAAAATTTGTAACATCTGAATAAGGCCTATGCATTTCAGTTTAATTGTATGAAATGACAAGTTTCAAGTACTATGAATAAATTTTTGATACTTTTGGAAACCTAGAAATGCATGGAAATGGAAATGAAAATGAAAATGGAAATGGAAATGAAAATGAAAATGGAAATGGAAATGGACATTTTTGGAAACTTAGACATTTTTGGAAACTTAGACATTTTTGGAAACTTAGACATTTTGGGAAACCTGAACATTTTGGAAACTTGAACATTTTGGAAACCTGAACATTTTGGAAACTTGAACATTTTGGAAACTTGAACATTTTGGAAACTTGAACATTTTGGAAACCTAAACATTTTGGAAACCTGGAAAATCTGAGCCATGAAAATTTTAGGAAACTTAAAATTGACCCCGGAATGTTGAATTTAAGAGCCCAAAGGGGAACTTAGGGCCAAGTGACCCTAAAAATATAAAGTACAAGAAATTTGACCCAATAACGGACTTGGAAATGTGGCCTGAAGATGCCACCTAAGGCCTTAGGAAATGGCCCAAATACAAGAGGCTTTTGGGCCTGAGTTTGAGTCATCCAGGAAGCAAATAATGAAGGCTTTATTTTGCTTCCAAGGCTAGGAGGTGGGACGGCACAAGCTTCTTGAATTAGAGGAGTTTTACTTCGGTTAAAACTTGTTTAATTAAGTGTTAAGTAAAGGAATTTCTTTTAATAAAATAAATAAGGAGATAAAGGATGGATAAAGTACTCTTAATTTAATTAAAGTGATAATTAAATGATAATATTATCACTTGTGGGGGGAGTGGTGGCCAAGTCAAGGACTCTTGGCATATCAATTTCAGTTAAAAGAGGAAAATTAAGGCCATTCTCTCATCTTTCCTAAGTGTGTGCCGAAATTTTCATAGCCCTCTTCCCCACCTTTTGCCGAATTTTCTTTGAACAAAAACCATCCTCTTTTCTTCTCTTTTCTCCTCTGTTTCTTCTATCAAAGCCGAATCCCTGTCAATTCTAAGAAAAGGAGAAATCATCCACAACATCAAAAGGGTAAGATCGTGGTCATCAACTTCTATTCTTTTCTTTTTACCAAAATTGGTACTAATCCCTACTCATGTTCATGGTGAATAGCATAAGGGATCTTCCGGATTCAAAGCGAGGAATTTGAAATAAAGATCAACTTGGATTTGAGGTAAGTGAGTCTATACATTCGGCCAAGGCCAAATCTTAGTCAATTAGATTAAATTGATCAAAACTAACCTATTCAAAGATCTAGGAATTTGCCGATTACAAGGAAAAAGGAAGGTGAAGTTTTTGGATTTAAAATCCATAAGGTAAGCCCTAAAGGTATTCGCCAAGGTTTATGTAATTACCTAGATTAGATCGTAATTATTAAAAAGCGAAAACTAATTTATGTGAAGTTTCAAGGTTGGTAGAATATCAAGTAGAGGAAAACCAAACTTTTGGATTTGTATAAACACCAAATCGGCAGAGGTGAGTTTCTTTTTACAAATCCTACTAGGATTTGGTTTTGTTTAAGCCAAAAGGGCTTATTAATGTGTTTTAATTGGTGGGCCGAATATAGGAATTAATAGATCTAAAATTAGATCGGGATTCTCGAGATCTCAAGGAATCTATTAAGCGAAGCAGTGTGTACCCTTACTATCCTTCGATATTTTATGGCTAAATATTTTAATATATGATATGAATAATAATGTGAATGTGGCTATGTACCACAAATGTGGCAAAAGTACCAGTGCACGTTTCCTACTTCGATAGGATTGTGAAAATGTTATTTTATAACATGCGAATATATGTATATGAACATGAAATTAAGTTATGCATAATATATAAATTTTGGGGCATTCGGATTTATGTGAAAGGGGAGAACAGTGTTGACTTGGTCTCACCAATGAAGGTGTTGACTTGGTCTCACCAACGAAATATGTTGACTACGGTCACATTGCGAAATTTTGGTAACCGGTTACAATAGTGTCTAATGACACAACGTATAAATTTGATTATAGTGTCTAATGGCACAACGATATGGGCGAATGCCTTTGATGGAGAGTAGCGGATGGAGGTTGACTTAGTAGTCCCCACTGTGTGCGAGGTTGGTACGGGGAGTGTAGTGGATGGCTAATTAGGATTGGGTTTGGGTTGCATCATAATTTCATTATTATATGGACTTGATGATTTGAACATGAATGCCCGATTTATTGAATGATAGTATTGTGTGCACATTGAGTCATTGACTCACCCCATTGTGGGAATTATTTTTCGGTGATGAGCAAGGATTGAATGGGGCGGTGGACCATGTGGAGGCCATGCTACATGCGAAAAATTTCATTTAGTTTGGACTTAAATTTTATTTTTAGTTACTTTTATTCTATTTTGGGTTTTACTTGATGTAATAAGGCCTTAAGGCCTAGTGGATTATACTTTATGTTTGCTTACTGTTAAGTTTCATGCCAAGAACTATATTGGATGTATTTAATTAAATGGGCTTACAAGATCAAATAAATGGGTTTCCAATCTAAGCCCAATCCAAACAACATTTTTCTAAAAATTTTACAAATTTTCTCTAAGTATCGAATCTTTTTGAAACCGGTTTACTTTAGGAACATACCAGATCCAGTCCATTCTCGTGGGGTAGGGTGTGGGGTGTTTCAAAATTAAAGTTTCAACTATACATGTAAATCAAAAATAGAATTTCACGTCTACAATTATACATTAAACCGAAATTAGTATATATATAATTTTGAGATGTATCGCTATCAAAATTTAGGTGTATACATATAATTAAATGTTATTTTTATATGTTAATTTAAAATTATAAAATATTGAAAAAAATTTAAAATGTTAAAATAAAAATTATAAAATTTAAAACTTTAAATTTTAATATTTTAGTCAATATTTCAGATTAAAAGATTAATATTCAAAATTAAAAAATTCCAAAAAATGTTTTTGAAATAAAAATATATTAAAAAGGGAAAAAATTGAAATTGAGAAACAGTGGCATTTTTGTTAAAGCTCCACAAAACATTTCAACCAAATTAGTGGCGTTTTTATTAAAACGCCGCAAAAAAAAATGCTATAGTGGCGCTTTTTACAAAAAACGCCACAAATATGTTTCAAACTGTAAAAAAAAGCGTCACCGTTTTACATTAGCCACTGCCCCTTTCTTTTCTTTCCCTCATCAGCCGACTCACCCATTTCTAATCCCTAACTCCTCATTTCTAATCCCTGATTTCTTCCGCCATTGTCACCCTATTCTCCCACTCCTCTTGGTGTAAGCGTGGATACTGCTTGGGAGGAGATAATGAAGGCTAGTATTTCATGTATTGTTTTTTCTTTCCCCTTTTCTGTTGCTTTCATCTTGAATAACCTTTAAAACTTCTCCTGTTACTTTATTGCAGAAGTATGACGTCTTATTCGAGAAGAACGCAAAGGTCGGGAGCTTCTACCTTCAGTCAAAGGTTCATAGGGCTAAAGAGTGCTTAGAAGCCATCTATCGAGCCAAAGGAGAAGGAACTCCTCCTAGTTGAGGATAAGGATTTGTCCAGGTTTGCTCATTTCACATACAGGGCCGAATGATGATGTTTCAACTAAAGAAGGAACTCCTTCTACCTTTTATTTTCGCTAGTTGTTGATTGTTTGTAACCTGGTCTACTTTTCTGGTGATTTTTTTGAGTTGTAATAGGAAATCTCTGTCAGTTATCCTGTAAACTTACTTGTACTCGTTAAAAGGTCTTTTTCTTTGTTCATTTTCATCATCTTTTTTTTCCTTTTAAATGTGGGAATGTGTTTGATGAAACCAAGTTGGTTTTCTTTCTTTGAATCTTTTTCAGGGGCTCATAAAATAAAACTCCTTAGTTTCCACTTCTTTGCAAGGTAACATTAGCTATCTCTTTGCTTTATTTGTTTCCAAAGCAATCATTTGTTTTGTTACTGCATTTTTCCTCTCTTAAACATGCAAACCATGAAAGCTTTCATCAATGTACAGTCTAGAAATGTTTAAAGAGTCTATTTCTATAGTTTGCTGGCTTATAAAGCCTTTGCTTGTAAGTAGTTAATTCCAAACTTGGTTTTCTGTGAAGTTTGTTAACATACACGCCCAAAATTTTTAATCTGTAGCAGCAGAGATAAGTTTTATTCAAACTCGGGCTTAGCTTAAGTTAATTCATGCAACTATATCTACCAAAGAAAATAATAAAGATTCAACAAACATTAACTTTTGGCTTAACATATTAGTATCGATTTAGCTGATATTTATTTGTTATTGTTATTTTGTTTGTTTCACCAAAGATGGGAGAGATGTCAAGCTTCCAATTGGGTGTTATTGGTGCCTGTTTCTTTCGGTTGCATCATCATCTCCATTGTCATATGCAACAAAGCTTTGATGAGCAATCTTGGATTCCCTTTTGGTAATTTCTCTATTCTTTCTCCATAGAATGAATTTTTTTTTATTCCTTGGTTCAAACATTACTTTCGATTATTATATCGGAAAGATGGGATTAATTTATGGTTTTCTTTAATCCCCATTTCTCCTTCACCACAACACTCGAGAGTGGTATCTAATGGTGACATTTGCACCCTTCATGCCGCATAACGCTTCAATCTTTTTGAAAGTAAACCCATTGACATGAAGACCGTGGTGCTCTTTGGCATCCTCAATGGCATTTCCATTGGACTTCTCAACTTGAGCCTTGGGTTTAACTCCATTGGATTTTATCAGGTTAACTTCATTTTTAGAAGCATACATCATGTATCATCCTTTTAACCCATAATTGTGTTCTCAAACTTTGTGGTGCTTTCTCTTGGCAGATGACCAAACTTGCAATCATACCATTCACTGTATTATTGGAAACCATCTTCCTTAAAAAGCAATTCAGGTTTTTTTTCTCTTTTTCACTCTTATGATAGTTGATCATTTTGAAATTCAAAGCTTATGAGTACTTAGTGTTTCTACATCGGTGCAGCATTGGTTATATATGGTAAGTGTGAAATTTATAAGTTTTGGCATTAAATTTTTTGTTAAATTGGTTGACACGTTGAAAATAATTTAGATGTAGAGTTGAAATTGATGAAATTTAGTTTGAGTGTTTGTATTATTTGGGTTTTCATTTTTGGGGTATGCAAGTTGTTTGGGATATTGTGGATGAAACATTTTTATTACAATCACGTTGGAAAGTTTTGAAACATTAAATTGGATGGGCAGTTGGTCCCCATATAAGTATAAACCCAAGGGTCATGGTCTGCCTTGAGATCAGGTATATTGTCGTCATAGAGGATGGCTAAACCTATCCACTACTTTGAGTTGAACCAATTAATTATTGAATTTATAAGTTACCCCCCCCAAAACAAACTACTACATAGAGCTTTACAGTTTTTTATTCTTCTGGTTTATACTTTTTTTTTGTAGGGATGAGCAAAATTCAATTCGATTCGAAAAAATTCGAATTTCAAGTATATTAATGTTCTTATGGTATATTAATCATTTATATTAATAGTATGGAGGGACCAATGGTAGACCGTTGATAGCTCAAAAACATAACTTCAAAACTATAACTTATACATCTGTAAATATAATTTTTAGCCCAATAAAATTTTCAAATTGTTCTAATATATATATTAAAAATTTTGCAATTATGAATTCAAGTTGGACTTAAAGAGGAATATTCGGGTCTACCAAGTGGAAGTTCATCGGAATGGGTTTCACAACCCGTATTGCCAAAGAATCAACCCCTAATATGGTACAAGGTAATGCTTAACTTTAAATTAGATGCGAGTTTTGAATTTACTTATTGCAGTTGAAGGAAATTAAATATTCGATAAGGTATTTCAACTGTGTTTCTTGCATATACTTCTATATAATTAATTTTCCATTTTTGGCCTGTATGTATATATTTTTAAGGTTTAAACCTTCTATGGTCTTTTATTATTTGTAAAATTATTGTGGTGGATTTCACAGTAGACTCAACTCTAAGCTACTACTGATCAATATTCTGTATGCAGACTCAACTCAACTCTAGTTTGTTTATTGTAAATCCTTTTATATTTTAGAATTTTTGTATTTGTCGTCAATTTGTCAATTTGATTCAATATCCTTAATCTTCAAATGATTGAGGTCTTGGATAATTTATTACTGATAATTTAGTTCGAAATTCATCAGGAATGTTGCAATAATCTTTTGAAACTGGAACAACAATCCTTTCCAAATATGCAGAACAAAGAGATCGTCTCAAGGTATAAACAGAAAATGAGGTCCTTTGCTTATGCATTTCTATTTAAATAATGTAAATGAAAATTTAACAGATGCAGTTAATTTCATAGCACATCTAATAGTTTCAACATATGTTATAGTCACAATTGGTTTTATTAATCGTTGTGGTTTTTGTTAACTTGGGTTTCTTTTCTTTGCTACCCGTAAATAGAAACTATTTCATAACTTGTGAGGAAATACTGCCTTATATTATTGTAGATCTTTTGATTTCTTGATATTAGGATTTATTTGGTTCATTATTTAGTTTGATTTCTAACTTTTGCCTATTTTGTGAAATAATATGGATGGGATGGAGTTTAGTGATCGATAAATAAAGAGGGACAATGTGGAGGAGAAGTTGAAGAAAGCGGATGTTGAGCTTAGTAGGTACAAGGAAGCAGATAAAGAAGACAAGGCCCTGCCCCGCTCAAGAGGCCATTAAAACTCGAGCCATGAGTTTTCTCAAGCAAAAACGAATGTACTTGCTTCTTTCCTACCAGATTTTCTTTAATTTTCTCGTAGTTATTACTTACTTCTTTTCTGTCTAGTTTCTACATATGTACTACAAAAATTCATGCTTGACGTTATTATATGATGTTGGATGGAGTCATTTAATCCAGTTACACGTGTCTTTATGGAAACTTTATGCTATATGATTTGTCCTATTCTTTTTGTTTAATCTTTTGCTTCATTGAAATTTGCAGCTTAGGTTGTATTTTTTTTTCATTTTTTGGTATTAAATATTTGGTTATTTGGTCAACTAACAACTGGTTTGAAGGTCAAGGAATATGAGCTTTTGAGAAGGAACTTTAGTGATACTGGTTGCTTTGGATTTGGCATCCAGGAGCACATCGATCTTGGAATCAAGTAAGTTTTGTTTTTGTTTTTTTTATACATCTTTATCAATTTTTTGTAGTGTAATTGATGTATCTTATGCTGATACTACATTCTACATACTGGATTTTAATTCACACTTGACAAGACTGAGTAATAGAACTAAGTTTGGAATCATTAATGGGTTTAGGGCTGGTTTTCGTTGGGACTTTATGATAAAAATATTATGTCCGGAAATGTTGTTTGGTTTAATTTTAGGGTCTAAGAATGCAGCTATTTTTCCAATTACTCATTCTTTGGACGGTGTTGTGAGATAGCAATACAACTTGACTGTGCTAATGTGTTTTGATCTTCTTGTTAGAGTTAGTGTGGTGCTTGAAACTAGCCAACCCAGTTCAAAGTTAGGCTTTACTTTATTCAATCAACTAGTGGCACTTACATCAAAACCAAAAGGAAAAACATAAAGAGAGTTGCAGTACATGCACGGCACTAACTAAGTAGCTTCATTCGCTAAATGCCTAAATTTCAATTTCTAAAATTATCGTTTAGATTTTAAGGTATACTATTAATTATCAAACTATTATGGTCTTTCAATTTTAGTATTTTTATTTTAGTTATTAAATTATAAAATTTTTCAATTTCATATTATTGTTTAGTTATGTTTTAGTCATTTTTATTCTATAATAATATATTTAATACTTAAATACTTACACATTATATTAATTTGGTTCTAATTTTAAATAATATAATAAAATTAACTCTACAAATTATCTCATTTAATACTCAATGCATGAAAAGAAAAGCAAACAATGGAATTCTTTTTTCCATTTAAGTTCATTATTTTCCAATAAAAATATGATTTCTAATATTGTCTATGATTTCTTTGTTTATCGTTAATGTTTTAATATGCTTTCCAAACGAGGATTCATTAGTACTTTGTAGTTTGTATAAGTGACATTTCTAATATTGTCTATAATTTATTTGTTTCTTGTTAATGTTTTAATATGCTTTTCCTTGTTTTCTATCATTTTCCCTTTCGCAGTAGCTATTAGTTTGGAGAAGGCCGCATTATCGTGAATATTTTATTAAGAGGAAGCTTTATCCAAATGTTAATTGATTAAAATGTAAAATAGGCTTTACTTTATTCAATCACTAGTGTGTTATTTGCAATCACTAGTGCCTAAAATAGGCTTTATTCAATCAGATTAAAATGTATATTGGAAATTTCCATCTAATAGTCATTTTAATTTGTAGGAATGGATTTGTGGTGTTTTTATAATATTTTTATTTTTATTTATATTTTTATTTTTCATGACCTTTAGCGGCGTTTTTAGGAAAAGCGTACCGCTAAAGGTCATGTTTTATGGTGTTTTTAAAAAGCGTCGCTAAAGGTCATGTTTTTAGCGGCGTTTTTAGGAAAAGTGCCGCTAAATGTCATGTTTTAGCGGTGTTTTTAAAAAGCATCGCTAAAGGTCATGTTTTTAGTGGCGTTTGTGGGAAAAGCGCCATTAAAGGGCATGACCTTTTAGCTGCATTTTTGGATAAGCGCCGCTAAAAGTCATGACTTTTAGCGGCGTTTTTTCTCATAAACGCCGCTCAAATTTGTGGCGCTTGATTTAGCGACATTTTTTGCGGCGCTTTTGAAAGCGCCGCATATAATTTTAGTGGCGCTTATAATCGCCGCTAAAGGCCAAAAAAACGCCGCTAAAAGTCTGTTTTGTTGTAGTGTATGCCAAAGTGCTTATGACTTTGTATGGTTATCTAATGCTATGGATTGATGTCATTATGAGCTTATTGTTGCTATTTATTTTCATGCAAACTTACTAAGCTTTGTGTTTACCCCTCTCATTTCCATTTTCCTTGTAGTATTGCCAAGATAATTAGGGGACCGTGGGACGCAGGAGTTCAAAAATCACACTATCAACATCACTTTGGTATAACAATTTAGACTTATTTTGAGTATGGCATGTATAGGACTTGGTATTTTGTTAGGTCGGAATTGTTAGCCAAAGTGTTAGCTATGTATGTTATCAAAGTCATTTTTTAAATGGTCATTGGAAATGAGTCATCACTTGTTAAGTTTATATATATTCGATGATAATGAAATTATGAAGTTTATGCTTGTGTGAATGCTTTTAATTGAGTTCTTGGATGTGCCTTTGGGTCATGAATGATGTTTATATGAGTTGGAGTTTGTATGTCTACAATGCAGGGTGGAATTTGGCTTGGAATATAGCCTTTTTATGTCCACACGAGTAGACACACGGGCGTGTGTCTAGGCCGTGTGGGACACACGGTCAGCCCCATGGGCGTGTCAATCGTGTTGGAACGCCGGCACCCCAATGGCGCAACAAAATAAAATTAATCTCGACGATCCAAACCATGAATCCATGTGTGAGGAACGAATTGGGGTGAAATAAAGGTTTCGAAATTACCAAAACTTCAATCTGAGTAGACAGCGACGCCTCGGCAACAAGAGTTTTGATCTATCGAACCAAGCCGCACCCTTATTCTAATGTCAGCCTCTACGTAATCCACCCGGTTTGACTATGAACGGAAGAAATCTCCAAAACTATTTTGGAGGTTTATTTGCTTGACAGCTGCTAGACCTCACAAACAATCTCTTAGGGTTTCTTTTTTAAGCTTTGTATCTTTTTAATACCTTTTATAATTAGTATCTCTTGAATGTATCATAAAATTAAATAAATACAATAAAGTTTTTAACTGAAAATTATAATTACATTAATTTTATCCAAAAATTATAATTACATTAATTATAACAAGGATTTCGGTAAACTATATTTATTTAAATTTATATATGAATCAAATTCATATATTAATAGAGCTATGTTGTCATTATGTGTACAACATCCTTGTACATATAATATGTTCAATATTTGATTGCCCAATTAAATTAATTCTTTAATTAATTTAATTCATGTGACAACCAAACACAATACCAACTATGTTTTATTCCGTTCATTTCAACCATAGGGTGTGGCCCTGTAGGTTCTTGCAACGTTAGCAGTAATACTAGAACGATTCTAATGTTACAAACAATGAGTGGCACCTAGCAATGCATCATTGCTACCTAAGCTAAAAGAAGTCATGATTCGACATAACCTTTTGTGATTAACCTTTCATGCATTAATCCTTAAATCCTTTATCTCTGGAACAGATACAAGTCATGGGATAGTCACACTTGCATAGTCCATCCCATGTTTCTTGATATCTTGAGTAGACTATGATATACAAATTAGTATGAAATCTCATATAAACTTATTTGAGCATGGCCATGCATTTCTAGTCTCACTCAATCAAGTGGCCTAAGATATTACTCCTATTATGTAGGAGGACTTATCCTATATTGATCAACCATATCCTCTACATAGATTGTGGTATGTCCAACATCAGCCTTTATAGAACAACCTATTATGGTGTACGTTTGACTGTATCAAAATATACAACTCACGATGTTGGGATAATGATGATCTCAAGTCTGAGGATCATATACATATTAATCACTATGAGTAATGTTGTGACAATTACATAATAATCCAAGAAACATACTCATAGCGGGTCAATCCAATATGTTGTTCTCTAACACACATATTCATGCATTGATTTTGACACTCCATATCAATGACAACTCTTTATCATCAATCAACTAAATGTTAGTCTTAATGCATTATTGTTGTCCTAGTCAACAATAATACTTGACTAAGGATCTTTTAAGAATAATCATACTATTCTCAGGACATTAGTATAAAACAGTTTATTTGTACACACAGAAAGAAAAACTGAAATAATAATGACAACGCTTTATATTAATAAACATGGTAAATCAAGCATGTTATTACAACCATCTCATGATTGATCTTTGGGCATACTCTTACAATCTCCCACTAGCACTAAGACCAATCACTCATATATCTAATACCAAGCGACTTAATGTGACGATCATGCTTCTGCTGTGTCAGAGGCTTGGTCAGGGGATCAGCAATGTTATCATGTGTAGGTACTCTGCATATCTCTACATCCCCTCGATCAATAATCTCTCGAATAAGATGGTAGCGCCTAAGTATATGTTTGGATAGCTGGTGGGATCTAGGTTCTTTAGCTTGTGCAATAGCTCCATTATTATTACATCGGAGTTCTATAGCATCTGATATGCTAGGCACAACCCCTAGTTCGGTAATGAACTTCTTGTTCCAAACCGCTTCTTTTGCTGCCTCACTGGCTGTAATATACTCAGCCTCTGTTGTAGAATCGGCTACTGTACTTTGCTTTGAACTCTTCAAGCTCATAGCACCACCATTAAGGCAAAACACAAAAACTGATTGCGATCGAGAATCGTCCTTGTCGGTTTGGAAGCTGGCATCAGTGTAACCTTTTACATTTAACTCTTCCTCACCTCTATATATTAGGAACGTATCCTTAGTTCTTCTTAAGTACTTAAGGATATTCTTGACTATGGTCCAGTGACCTTCACCGGGATCTACTTGGTACCTGCTCGTCATACTTAAGGCATATGAGACATCTGGACGAGTACATAACATGGCATACATGATAGATCTAATAGCGGAATCATATGGAATTTTACTCATGAGTTCTCTCTCTTGTGGAGTTGAAGGACACATTTTCTTCGAGAGTGAAATACCATGTCTCATAGGTAGGAATCCTCTTTTAGATTCTTCCATACTGAACCTTTTTAGTACTTTATCTATGTATGTACTTTGGCTTAGACCTAGTAGTCGTTTTGATCTATCTCTATAAATCTTGACTCCTAAGATGTAAGTGGCTTCACCCATGTAATATCCCAGATTAGGGGTTATGCATTTGGCGCATAATTCATGAATTAATAGGCTCAGTGTGTGGGTGAGTGTGTTTAAGGGGTTTGGAGAACCTTAGGAGATGGGGAAAATGCATCGAAAAAATATTGGAATGTTAAGTTTAAAAGAGGAAAGTGCACATTTTGGGAAACTTGGAAATGTAAGGAAATGTTTTAGAAATGTTAAGTTTAAAAGAGGAATGTGAACACTTTTGGAAACTTGGAAATGTAAGGAAATGTTTTAGAAATGTTAAGTTTAAAGAGGAAAGTGAACATTTTGGAAACTTGGAAATGTAAGGAAATGTTTTAGAAATGTTAAGTTTAAAGAGGAAACTAAAACAAGGTGGCCTTAAGAAAATTAGTAGAGGAATTTAACACAAGAACGGGCTTGGAGAAGTGGCTAGGAGGCACCACTTAAAGCCAAAGAAGTGACACCACAATCAAGGGGAAGGAGCCTAGGTTCGAGTCACGTGGGAAGCAAATAAAAGAGTTTTATTTTGCTGCAAGGAGCAAGGGAGTTGGACGGTACCAAGGCACTTGGGAAGAGTTAATTCTATTTAAAATTCGCTAAATAGGTGGATCAATGATGGATAATTATTGTTTAAGAGATAAGAGATAATTAAGGGATTATTTCCATTAATTTTTAATAAAGATAAGAGAAGTGATGGCCAAGTAAAGGAGTCTTGGCCTAGTAATTTCGGCTACTAAAGGAAAAGAGAGGCATTCATCATATCTTCTTTCAACTCTTCTCTCTGCCTAATTTCCTAGAGCATCTCTTCTTCTTCTTTTTGTTAGCCAAAGCCGAAAACTAAAGTAAGCCTAGCCGAATTCTTCATAGCTTTTGTGATCTCCATTAAAATCGAATCCATAAACTCCTCAAGATACCATCATTAGCTGATTTCTTTATACCAATCAAAAGCCAAAATCAAGATCCTTCTAGCCTACATAGCCGAATATTGCTAAAGGTTCAAGCAAGGATTCTTGATCTCTAAAGTAAGGGTAAGATCTCATTCGGTTTCATCCTTTTCTTTTAAGATTTGCTGAAATCTAGGACTAACCCCATTAATATCTTGTTGTCGAAACTTTGAAGAGATCTTTGGGATTTCCTAAGTATCGACTACAAGGAAGGAGAAATTCTTTTCCGAAGGTACACCATAGGCGCGTGTTCCTAGTTATTCGGTGAGTTTCGGATTTAAAATCCACAAGGTAAGTATCTATAGCATTCAGCCAAGGCCATGTTGAGTAAATAGATGTGTTTCATTAATATTTAAAAGCGAAAGTAATCTATTCAAGTAATCTAGTGATTGCCGATTTCAAGAAAGAAGGATACAAAGTTTTTGACATTTGATTAGACATCAATCTAAAAGAAGGTAAGGATTTAAGTGTACTAATCCTACTAGGATTTGGATTTATTGCCGAATGGCTCTTTACTAAGTATTAAATGATTGATTAAATGTAGAGATTTAAGATCTAAGGCATTAGATCAAGTCGTTGGGATTTCAAATAATTTGTTAAGCGAATCAGGTGTGTACCCCACACTATCTTTTAATAAGATTTATGGCTAGAATTTAATATGAGCATGTTTATAAGAATGTGAATATGGCTAAAGTACCATGCTATGGTACAAAGTACTCAGGTACGTTTCCTACTCCTACTAGGATTATGTTAAATATCTGTTACGACACACATATGACATTATAAGAATGTGAAATAAGAATTTGGCATGTTAATGCATGATATGTATGATATGGGGCATATGGGTTATATGAAAAGGGGAAGTGAATGTGGTGACCTAAGACCACGATATCTGAATGTGGTGACCTAAGACCACGATAATCGAATGTGGTGACCTAAGACCACGATATCCGAATGTGGTGACCTAAGACCACGATATCCGAATGTGGTGACCTAAGACCACGAATTTTTATAAAGGCGATGAGCACGTCACCGCAATGACGCCTTCGATGGTGTGTAGCGGATGGAGAGTTGACTTAGTAGTCCCCACGGTGTGCAGGATGATGGCACGGTGATGTGTAGCGAGATGGCATATAGGTTTGGGTTTGGGTTGCATCATTATTTCTATCTCATTATATGAATATGCATGTAATATGTGAACATATGCCTAATTTTTAGTATTGGTTACACATTGAGTCTGTTTGACTCACCCCTTGTGGGATTACTTTTCAGGTGACGATCAGTGATGGGCCGGGTCGGCAGGAGCTTAGTGGAGGCCATGTGAAGTTCAGATTTTTCTTCGTTTTGGACTCTTATTATTTTGCGTACTTTGAATTTATTTTTGGGAATTATTTGATGTAATAAGGCCTTAGTTGAATTATTTTACTTTACTTTTACTTATCCTGCTACAAAATATTATTTAAAAAAAAAGACTAAGTGAATTTATCATGAACTAAACCCTAAATGTTTTGTCACCTAAAGTAAAGGATTTTAATAATGAAATAAACTTGTTTTCAACTCAAGCCCAACCCAAAAAAATCTTTCTTTCAAAACACACAAGTTTTTCCAAAGTAACAAAAGAATTTGAAACGGTTTACACCGGGGAACATATCAGATCTGGTCAAGGCTCGTGAGCCGGGTTTGGGGTGTTTCAATTTGGTATCAGAGCCCAGTTTTAAACTCTCGGCCTTGGGTTTAAGGCCCAAAATGTTTTCAAAGTTAAGCCCAAAAGGGATTTTGTGAATTAAGAGTTTTTCGGCATGGCCCACTAAGTCTCAGGCACCAAGTCCACTGTAAGCACTCAGATCTTTTGTGTGATTTATATTATGATTTGTAAAAGGGTAGAAATGGAGCGTAGAATGAGATTAAGTACTTGAACCCTAGGACTTGTATACCCCAACAAAAACATAAGACTTAAATGCCTAACTAAACAAACCTATGGTTAAGTCGCTGAGTTAGGGTATGGTAACCATGGTCCGCATGTCTAGGATTGGTTTTGGTGGGAGCTTGGTATTTAAGCAGTCCGCGTGACTCACCTCCTCTCCACTCGAATCCTACTTGGTGCGTAGCCTCAGTTCACTCTAACCAAGAGGACTTATACACGGGCTAAACCCCTAACTAAAACCCGAAAGGGACTAGCCGTATTTTTTTTATGGAAACCCTAGTTTTAAAAGTCAACAAACTACCCTTTGATATGAAACTATTTTGAAATTTTTCAAAATATTTTGATTCTAAAATTACCTAAATACCCTTAGTGGTAAAATTACTAAAATGCCCTTGGTTCTAAAATTTCCATATTACCCTTGATTTCAATACAATTTCTCTACTTTGCAAAAGTATCCATGAAACCCTAACTTGTGAAAATTCAAGATACCCTGGTTTGAGAAATTTACGAAATTACCTTGATTTATAAAATGACCAAATTACCCCTAACATGTGCAAATGACCAAAATACCCTCAGTAAGGAAAATCAACGAAGTACCCTCAATTTAGAAACCTATAAAGATACCCTTGTTTTGAAAGTCACCAGGAACCATGTTTTTGCAAAAAATTACCGAAATGACCCTGGCTTGTGAAATTACAAAAATATCCTTAGTGTATAAATTACCATTTTACCCTTGAAAATTTTACAGCAAAGTAATTTTAATTTTGTAAAATATCAACAATCTCTATTTTACAACATTTTCAAATACCTTAATTTGAAAAAATTACCAAAATACCCCTATAGGATAAAATTACGGAAATACCCCTGGGTAGTGGAAAACAACAAACAACGACAACATTTCTCTGTAATGAACGCAAGTTCATGTGTGTGACTAAATGAATGATGTGACAACGGGTAAGTTTCTTATTTCCGGAATGCCTTTATTGCCTTGTTTATTATAGAGCTAGTTCGTTCTTGTATTGCTAGTGAATGGTATGAAACCTTGGATGTGAACTTTGGAATTGTGCATAGGAAATGTGTTAGTTTTATTAAGATCGAGTCTTGTGACAATAGCGTAGTGTGGTGAGTTAGATTGTGCGATTGTTAGTTAGTAAGTAATTCGAGGACGAAATTATTTTTAAGGGGTAGAAGCTGTAATATCCCATTAGGGTTATGCATTTGGCGCATAATTCATGAATTAATAGGCTCGGTGTGTGGGTGAGTGTGTTTAAGGGGTTTGGAGAACCTTAGGAGATGGGGAAAATGCATCGGAAAAATATTGGAATGTTAAGTTTAAAGAGGAAAGTGCACATTTTGGGAAACTTGGAAATGTAAGGAAATGTTTTAGAAATGTTAAGTTTAAAAGAGGAAAGTGAACATTTTGGAAACTTGGAAATGTAAGGAAATGTTTTAGAAATGTTAAGTTTAAAGAGGAAAGTGAACATTTTTGGAAACTTGGAAATGTAAGGAAATGTTTTAGAAATGTTAAGTTTAAAGAGGAAACTAAAACAAAGTGGCCTTAAGAAAATTAGTAGAGAATTTAACACAAGAGCGGGCTTGGAGTAGTGGCTAGGAGGCACCACTTAAAGCCCGATGAAGTGACGCCACAATCAAGGGGAAGGAGCCTAGGTTCGAGTCACGTGGGAAGCAAATAAAAGAGTTTTATTTTGCTGCAAGGAGCAAGAGAGTTGGACGGCACCAAGACACTTGGGGAAGAGTTTAATTCTCTTTAAAATTCAACTAAATAGGTGGATCAATGATGGATAATTATTGTTTAAGAGATAAGAGATAATTAAGGATTATTTCCATTAATTTTTAATAAAGATAAGAGAAGTGATGGCCAAGTAAAGGAGTCTTGGCCTAGTAATTTCGACTACTAAAGGAAAAGACGACCATTCATCATATCTTCTTTCAACTCTTCTCTCTTTGAATTTCCTAGAGCATCTCTTCTTCTTCTTTTTTGTTAGCCAAAGCCGAAAACTAAAGTAAGCCTAGCCGAATTCTTCATAGCTTTTGTGATCCCCATTAAAATCGAATCCATAAACTCCTCAAGATACCATCATTAGCTGATTTCTTTATACCAATCAAAAGCCAAAATCAAGATCCTTCTAGCCTACATAGCCAAATATTGCTAAAGGTTCAAGCAAGGATTGCCGATCTCTAAAGTAAGGGTAAGATCTCATTCGGTTTCATCCTTTTCTTTTAAGATTTGCCGAAATCTAGGACTAACCCCATTAATATATTGTTGCCGAAACTTTGAAGAGATCTTTCAGGATTTACTAAGTGTCGACTACAAGGAAGGAGAAATTTTTTTCCCGAAGATACACCATAGACCGCGTGTTCCCTAGTTATTCGGTGAGTTTTGGATTTAAAATCCACAAGGTAAGTATCTATAGGATTGACCAAGGCCATGTTGAGTACATAGATGTGTTTCATTAATATTTAAAAGTGAAACTAATCTATTCAAGTAATCTAGTGATTGCCGATTTCAAGAAAGAAGGATACAAAGTTTCGGCATTTGATTAGACATCAATCGGTGACAAGGTAAGGATTTAAGTGTACTAATCCTACTAGAATTTGGATTTATGGCGAATGGCTCTTTACTAAGTATTAAATGATTGATTAAATGTAGAGATTTAAGATCTAAGGCATTAGATCAAGTCGTTCGGATTTCAAATAATTTGTTAAGCTTAATCGGTATGTACCCCTACACTATCTTTTAATAAGATTTATGGCTAGAATTTAATATGAGCATGTTTATAAGAATGTGAATATGGCTAAAGTACCATGCTATGGTACAAAGTACTCAGTCGTTTCCTACTCCTACTAGGATTATGTTAAATATCATTACGACACACATATGACATTATAAGAATGTGAAATAAGAATTTGGCATGTTAATGCATGATATGTATGATATGGGGCATATGGGTTATATGAAAAGGGAAGTGAATGTGGTGACCTAAGACCACGATATCGAATGTGGTGACCTAAGACCACGATAATCGAATGTGGTGACCTAAGACCACGATATCCGAATGTGGTGACCTAAGACCACGAATTTTTATAAGGGCGATGAGCACGTCATTGCAATGATCGCCTTCGATGGTGTGTAGTGGATGGAGGGTTGACTTAGTAGTCCCCACAAGGTGCGAGGATGGTACGGGTGATGTGTAGCGGATGGCATATATGGTTTGGGTTTGGGTTGCATCATTATTTCCTATCTGTTATATGAATATGCATGTAATATGTGAACATATGCCTAATTTTTAGTGTTGGTTACACATTGAGTCTGTTTAACTCACCCCTTGTGGGATTACTTTTCTGGTGACGATCAATGATGGGCCGGGTCGGTAGGAGCTTAGTGGAGGCCATGTAAAGTTTAGATTTTTCTTCGTTTTGGACTCTTATTATTTTGCGTACTTTGAATTTATTTTTGGGAATTATTTGATGTAATAAGGCCTTAGTTGAATTATTTTACTTTACTTTTACTTATCCTGCTACAAAATATTATTTTAAAAAAAAAAGACTAAGTGAATTTATCATGAACTAAACCCTAAATATTTTGTCACCTAAAGTAAAGGATTTTAATAATGAAATAAACTTGTTTTCAACTGAAGCCCAACCCAAAACAATCTTTCTTTCAAAACACACAAGTTTTTCCTAAGTAACAAAAGAATTTGAAATGGTTTACACCGGGGAACATACCAGATCCGGTCAAGGCTCGTGGGCCGGGTTTGGGGTGTTTCAACCCAAGTCCTTCATAGAAAAACAACTTCCTAACCAAGTCTAAATAGACTGCAATGTAGGTATGTCATTTCCCATGATAAGTATGTCATCCACATACAGTACCAAGAATGTGATAGTGTTCCCACTAACTTTCTTGTAAACACATGGTTCATCTTCATTTTTGATAAAACCAAACTCTTTGATTGCATCATTAAAATGAAGATTCCAACTTCGTGAAGCTTGCTTTAATCCATAAATGGATCTTTGTAGCTTACATATCTTTCTAGCATCCTTTGGATTGACAAAACCTTCAGGTTGTGTAATGTACACATCCTTTTCAAGTTTCCCGTTAAGGAAAGCTATTTTGACATCCATCTGCCAAATTTCATAATCATGAAATGCAGCTATGGCGAGTAAGATCCTAATGAATTTAAACATAGCTACGGGAGAAAAGGTTTCATTATAGTCAACACCATGAATTTGGCGAAAACCTTTAGCGACTAATCGCCCTTTGTATGTTTGTACATTACCATCCATGTCGGTTTTCTTTTTGAAAACCCATTTGCACCCTATAGGTTTAACCCCTTTGGGTGGGTCAATCAAAGTCCATACTTGGTTTTCATACATGGAATCCATCTCAGATCTCATGGCCTCAAGCCATTTCTCAGAGTCTGGGCTCGTCACCGCTTCTTGATAAGTCTTAGGCTCATCTTGATCTATAAGAAGAACGTCACCATGCGTTGAAATGAGAAATCCATATCTCTCAGGTGCCTTGCGTTCTTTTAAAGATTTGCGTGGTGGTTGTGTTTCTACAACAGTTGTTTGTTCCTCAATTTCTTGTGAAATTTGCTATTGTTCAATCTCTGGTTCAGTGGTATCTTGTGACTCTAAAATTTCTTCAAGTTTAATCTTTCTCCCACTTCTTTTTCTAAAAGTAAATTCTCTCTCTAGAAAGGCACCAGTCCGAGCAACAAATGTTTTGTTCTTAGTGGGATTAAAGAAATAATATCCTTTGGTTTTTTTTGGATACCCCACAAAAATACACCTTTCAGATTTGGGTTCAAGCTCAGTAGACGTCTGACGTTTAACATAAGCTTCACAACCCCAAATTTTCATAAAAGACATACTGGGATGTTTCCCAGTCCACATCTCATATGGCGTCTTTTGAACCGATTTAGATGGTTTAGTGTGAAAGCAGCTGTCTCAAGTGCATGTCCCCAAAAGGAAGTCAGTAGATCAGCATGACTCATCATGGATCGAACCATGTCTAACAAAGTTCTATTTCTTCTCTCAGATACTCTATTCCATTGAGGAGTACCAGAAGGAGTAAGTTGTGAGACAATCCTACATTCCTTTAAAAGATCATCAAACTCTAGGCTCAAATACTCTCCACCTCGATCAGATCGAAGTGACTTGATAGTTTTGCCTAGTTGATTTTGTACTTCATATTTGAATTCCTTGAACTTTTCAAGGGACTCAGACTTATGGCGCATGAGATAAACATACCCATATCTACTGAAATCATCAATGAAAGTAATGAAGTAGTGAAATCCACCTTTGGCCTGTGTATTTATTGGTCCACATATATCAGAATGTATTAGGCCCAATAAATCACTAGCCAATTCACTTTACCGATAAATGGAGATTTAGTCATTTTTCCCAATAAGCAAGATTCACATACTTTAAATTGTTCAAAAACAAATGAGTTCAAGAGACTATCTTTATGGAGTTTGGATATGCGTTTCTCACTTATGTGACCCAAAAGACAATGCTAAAGATAAGTTTTATTTGAGTCATTTATTTTAGATCTTTTAGTATTTATGTTGTAAATGGGATTCGTTTGATCTAAAATATAGAGGCCATTAATCAATTGTGCCGAACCATAGAAAACATTATTGAGATAAAAGGAACAACAATTATTCTTAATAATTATCTCAAAACCGATTTTGTCTAAACAAGAAATTAAAATAATGTTTTTAGTTAAACTGGGCACAAAATAACAACCCTCTAAACATAAATCAAGTCCACTAGGCAAAGATAAAGTATATGTTCCCACAGCTAATGCAGCAACTTTTGCGTCATTTCCAACTCGCAGGTCCATATCTCCTCTACCCAAAGTCCTACTCCTTTGTAGTCCCTGTACAGAAGTACAAATATGAGAACCACAACCAGTATCTAATACCCAAAAGTAGTAGTTGATAAATTAATATCAATAACATAAATACAAGCAGGGCGTTTCGCTTGCTTTAGCCTTCTTGACTTCTTCAAAATAGGCAGGGCAGTTCCGTTTCCAATGTCCAGTCACACCACAATGAAAGCAGTTTCCTTCCTTAGACACCCCACCTTTAGGTTTCATTGTAGCCTTTCCTTTTCCAAGCTTGGGCTTACCTTTGCCCTTTGGCTTTGTTTGAACTTTGGCCTTTCCCTTGCCCTTGTTATTACGGACCATCAGTATGGGCTTGGGTCCAACCTTTTTCATGTTGCCTTTGATTCGTAACATACTCAAGCAATTGTGGCGAGCCTTGTCAATTTCATTCATATTGAAATTGAGGACAAAGCTGGCTGTAGCTATTTGGCAACGATTGTAGAATAACATCAGTGGCCAACTCTTGGCTCAATGGAAAACCAAGTTTAGACGGGCTTTCAATATAGCCAATCATCTTAAGGACATGAGGTCTTACTAGGCTTCCTTCAGCTAACTTACATTGGAATAGGGCCTTAGAGATATCAAACCTCTCTTGCCGTGCTTGCCCCTGATAAAGTTCTTTCAGGTGCTCGATCATATCATAAGCAACCATGTCCTCATGTTTCTTCTAAAGCTCAGGATTCATAATGGCAAGCATAAGACATCCAACATCTACCATGTCATCGAGATACTTCTTGTAAGCATCTTTATCAGTCCTCGAGGCATTAGCGGGTGGTTCATTAGGAAATGATTGTTCAATGACATATAATTACCGTTCTTGTTTGAGGACAATCCTCATATTCTGAACCGATCAAGAAAATTCAAACCATTCAATTTGTCCTTTTCAAGGACCGATCGCAATGAGAGTGTGCTAGTGTTTGCAACCATAATATATCTACAACAACTAAATATGCGTGTGAGTAAATTTACCAATTTTATATCAATCATTAAAAGACTTTATTAAATGATGTTCCCACTATTTTATTTCAAAATTAATAACCTCATATATTAATTTAGGAAAACTTCCTAAAAAGTATTTCTAGTGGGTTAAGGATCCATATTTCACCTTCTCTTAAGTCGACTTTGGCTTTACTCTTAAGACTATGGTTATTTAGGTAAGCAACATTTGCTAATTACATCATATGTAACTCCTAATATTTGATGAACAACTCTTGTTCTAATCATCTTATGATTTATCCAATTTAATTGCCTCTAGGTTTCTAATCCTATTAGAGTAACCTAGTTAAGTCATTAACCAATTTTAACGGTGAATATCACTTGTTTATTCTTCGCGTTTAACCAAGATAAATACTAGTACTTCGCTTTGGCAGAACCTATATAGTATTGATCGAGGCCTTAACGAGGGAAAAATTGGAAGGCCATGTTGACTTAATATTTTAATAGAGGGATTTTATTAAGGTTGTTCCATTTCACCAATTATGGTCTACTTTAGTCCATTTAGTCTTTTAATTGATCTCATCAATTAATGGGGTTTATTATTATCAAATTTTAATATATAAAAATTGGCATGCTTTAGACATCCATAGCATCTCATACATGAATAAATAAAGCAATAAATAAATGCAATAGTTATAGCCCATAAACTAAGGTGATTCAACCCAAGCCAACGGGAGAACCAAAAGAAAACCTAAAGGTGTAAGCCATTTCACAAGCTATTAATCCACAATAGTTGCCCCAACTTCCTTCTCATCTAGCCCACAGCAACTCTTGCAAATTACAATATGTAGAAACTCGTTTTACATATGAGGGAGTAAGATGAGAAGAGAAATACAAGAGAATAGTTGTAAGGCACGACACGCAGGCCGTATTTATATATATAAAATTACAACCTTTTATCAAATGGGTCATCGGGCTATAATTGTGCATTTTAAACACCGTGCATGTCAAAAATAGCATACATAATTCAACGCTTTTGCTAAGGTGAATTATAAAATATCCTTTCAACCTTTTGTGGCCCATCAAGTTTATAAATTTCTTTTATTAACAAAACATACTGTAATAAGGCCCGCGGTACGAACCGCATACCCCAGTAAAATGAAACTTCACGATTTGATAACTTTTATCAACAGAATCGTGTTTTAGGATTTTAATCATTGAGGTTTCATATCAGAACAACCCTTGTTCCACTAGCCAGTTAACTCTTACTGGAAACTATAAATACCACCGTTGCATTATTACAGATTTGTTAATAGTTAACAGTAATAACATAAAATCGAATAGGCCACAACACCATGATTAACATTTAATCAATTATCGAAAAGAACAGTTATCAGGTTATGCTTAAACGATTTAAACAATCGAAAATGCAATGCATCTCATACAATTGCATCACCCAAGTATTTAAACCCAAGCTCGTATCATACAAGTGGCTCTGATACCATTGTTGGAGCGCAAGCACCCCATGGCGTAGCAAAATAAAATTAATTCGATGATCCAAACCATGAATCCATGTGTGAGGAGCGAATCGGGTGAAAAAAGGTTTCAAACTTACAAACTTCAATATGAGTAGAGCAATGACGCCTCGGCAACAAGAGTTTTGATCTCTTTGTCGAACCAAGTCGCAACCTTATTCGATGCTGGCCTCTACGTAATCCACCGGTTTGACTATGAACGGAAGAAATCTTTAAAACTATTTTGGAGGTTTATTTGCTTGCCAATTGCTAGACCTCACAAACAATCTCTTTGGGTTTCTTTTTAAGCTTTGTATCTTTTAATACCTTTTATAATTGGTATATCTTGAATGTATCATAAAATTAAATAAATACAATAAAGTTTTTAACCGAAAATTATAATTATATTAATTATATCCGAAAATTATAATTACATTAATTATAACAAGAATTTTGGTAAACTAAATTTATTTAAATTTATATACTGAATCAAATTCATATATTAATAGAACTATGTTGTCATTATGTGTACAACATCCTTGTACATATAATATGTTCAATATTTGATTGCCCAATTAAATTAATTTTTAATTAATTTAATTCATGTGACAACCAAACACAATACCAACTATGTTTTATTCCGTTCATTTCAACCATAGGGTGTGACCACAGAGAGTTCTTGCAACGTTAGCAGTAATACTAGAACGATTCTAATGTTACAAACAATGAGTGGCACCTAGCAATGCATCATTGCTACCTAAGCTAAAAGAAGTCATGATTCGACATAACCTTTTGTGATTAACCTTTCATGCATTAATCCTTAAATCCTTTATCTCTAGAACGGATACAAGTCATGGGATAGTCACACTTGCATAGTCCATCCCATGTTTCTTGATATCTTGAGTAGACTATGATATACAAATTAGTATGACATCTCATATCAACTTATTTGAGCATGGCCATGCATTTCTAGTCTCACTCAATCAAGTGGCCTAAGATATTACTCCTATTATGTAGGAGGGACTTATCCTATATTGAACAACCATATCCCTCTACATAAATTGTGGTATACCCAACATCAACCTTTATAGAACAACTTTATTACGATTATACGTTTGGGTATCAAAATATACAACTCACGATGTTGGGATAATGATGACCTCAAGTCTGAGGAGCATATACATATTAATCACTATGAGTAATATTGTGACAATTACATAATAATCCGAGAAATATACTCATAGTGGGTCAATCCAATATGTTGTTCTCTAACACACATATTCATGCATTGATTTTGACACTCCATATCAATGACAACTCTTTATCATCAATCAACTACATGTTAGTCTTAATGCATTATTGTTGTCCTAGTCAACAATAATACTTGACTAAGGATCTTTTAAGAATAATCATATTAATCTCGGGACATTTTATAAAATAGTTTATTTGTACACACAAAGAAAAATTGAAATAATAATGACAACGCTTTATATTAATAAACATGGTAAATCAAGTATGTTAATACAACCATCTCGTGATTGATCTTTGGGCATACTCTTACAGATCTACCGTGCATTCCTTGCATGCTAGGTTTACAAAGTTAGGATGCTCGGTAGTAAACATACGGACAGAGACACAGCCGTGTGTCTTAGCCGTGTGGGAGGCACGACCTTGGACATGGGCGTGTGCCCAGGCCGTGTGAAGTTTGCACTTTAAATGTGGAATTTATTTTGACACACGGTCTAAGGACACGGGTGTGTGCCTTGGCCGTGTGACCTTAGTAGAGTGATGACATCATAAACAGAATGCCAAGGTTTTGGCACACGGGCTAAGACACCGGCATGTCGAGGCCGTGTGAGGAACACAGGCTAAGGGCACGGACGTGTGTCTAGCCGTGTGAAATAAGTCAGTGTCGACCATGGGTAAAAAACACGGGCATGTCTCAAGGGCACATGGGCGTGTCCTTTAAGCAACATACGGGCGTGTGGCCCCTGTTTAGGCAAAAATTTTCTAAGTGCGTAAAAGTTTCCGATTAATTCTGAAACTTTGGAAAGTATGTTTAAGGCCTCGTAGGCCTAGGATGAGTATGTTTTGGGTTTGTATGGAAATTTTTAAGGCGAAATGAAATTTTATATCCCAAACGTCATGTTTAAGCAAGTTGAGTTAGGTAATGCCTCGTATCCGATTTGGCTTTGAACACGGGTAAGGGTGTTACATTTAGTAGTATCGAGCTACGGTTTAGTCGATTCTAGGACTAACGTAAGCGTAAGTATAAGTCTAGCTATACATGTCATCGTAAGAGAACTTGTGTAATGATAGTGTGACAGCTCTTGACGTTTTAAATTGTGCTTTTATATATAGTCATGGATCCCTATCAGACTATAGTGATGATGTTTGAGTATGTCCTTGACTCCACGGAAGGGACTGCTATTTGGTAGAAAGTAGACCCGAGTCTTAGGTCGGGAGAAGAGGCCCAAGAAGCCTTTCTCCATATGATGAGCAACTGGTACACTAAGTACGTTCGAGCAAATCCTAATGCTCAACCCCTTCCACCCTCACATATTCCCCAACCCACTCCGGTAGCTCTTCAAGTGGTTAAGGTAGTGAGAAGAGAAAGGCTTCCGATCGATAAAATCTGGAAATAAGGAGCCGAGAAATTTTGGGCTAGTAAGGATGATGATCCGGAAGAAGCGAATTTTGGCTCGAGAATACCATCGTGGTATTTGATGAATTGTCATGTATGCTTGAGGAGTGCCTAAAAATCGTGCGGTATCTCTCTTGAGAGGTTCGACTTATCAGTGGTGAAACACCCTTGTGTCGGTGGTACCAAGGGAGAGAGTGGTAACCATAGGAGACAAAAATTGACAAAATTGGTCAAAGTTAGTAAAAGTTAGTAACTAAGTTGACTTGTATTAATAAAATAAAGAAGGAAAATATATTATCTTTTCTTCTTTCCATTACCACCGAAAATTAACAGCAAAGAGGGGTTCAAAAACTCAAAAATTTCAGCAAGCTTTCTTCCTAACAAGTAAGTGATTTTAATGGTTTTTCTTGAAGATAGTTGTACTTTTAGAACCCCTAGAGCTTAAGCTTTCTAATGAGGGGACTATCTTACAATATGGTGAAAAGATTAGGCTTTTTCCATGAGAGCTTTCAATGTTATTTTCTGCATTTTTATGGAAGAAAATGAGTCTTAGTTGTTAGATGAACAACTTTTGTGAAAGGTGTTGCCATGAAAACACTTAAATGAACTTTTTTTGTAAAGGTTGTAAAATCAATAGTAAAATGTATGAAATGTTGGGTTTTTATGATAGGCATAAGAGAAATAAATGTTCACCTAGGCTCATTAAAGGTAGAAATTTGATTAGAATTGATTTTCGAGTCTAGGGGTAAAATGGTCATTTTGCTAAAGTGTAAGGACAAAATAGTAATTTTGCCAAAGCATAATTATTAAAATGTTTTTATTAATGTGATGATTGAAATGAGCTAATTTGCTATTATAGAGCAAGAAGAACCAAGAATCAACCTTGATCAGGCAAGAATAAAATCTCGAACTAAATTGGAGATCTAGCTCATTTTAAAATCGAGGTAAGTTTGTATATGATAAATTTGTATATGATAAATTCAACATTTATGCTAGCATGTTTGAGAATGTTTGATGTTATAATGATGCATGATGCTCTATGAAATTAAGTATTTGGTATTGAATGAAAAAGTTGAGATGGATGAGGTCCATTGTAAGACCAGGCCGAGGACATGGCCTCGGCATCGAATTGAGATCCCGTATAAGACCATATCTGGGATATGGCCGACATTGAATATGAAAATCGTATAAGACCATATCCGGATATGGCATCGATATTGATGTGAGGTTCCATATAAGACCATATCTAGGATATGGCATCGGTATTCAGAGATGATCCATGTAAAACCACATCCGGGATGTGGCATTAGCTTTGTGTTTATGCTAATGATAAATGAATATGCATTTATAAATATCCTTAGTGATTTATTGGGATAAATAGATTTGCTTGGAAATAGACATGAGAATTGTATTAAAGTCATGTGAATGAGTGAATACAGTGCAGTGAAAAATTCACGAAGAATGTTTACGATATGTGGCATGGTATGTTCTAGATAAGAACAAGTACAAGTAAGTATGGCAAAGTGCTTATAACTTTGTATGGTTATCTAATGCTATGGATTGATGTCATTATGAGCTTATTGTTGCTATTTATTTTCATGCAAACTTACTAAGCTTTGTGCTTACCCCTCTCATTTCCCTTTTCCTTGTAGTATTGCCAAGATAATTCAGGGATCGTGGGACGCAGGAGTTCAGAAATCACACTATCAACATCACTTTGGTATAACAATTTAGACTTATTTTGAGTATGGCATGTATAGGACTTGGTATTTTACTTGGTCGTAAATGTTAGCCAAAGTGTTGGCTATGTATGTTATCAAAGTCATTTTGAAAGCGGTCATCGAAAATGGGCCATCACTTGTTAAGTTTATATATATTCAATGATAATGAAATTATGATGTTTATACTTGTGTGAATGCTTTGAATTGAGTTCTTGTATGTGCCTTTGGGTCATGAATTATGTTTATATGAGTGGGAGTTGGTATGTCTACAATGCAGGTGGCATTTGGTTTGGAATATAGCCTTTTATGTCCACGGGTAGACACACAGGCGTGTGTCAGGCAGTGTGGGACACACTTGACTCCATGGCCGTGTCGATTAACCGTGCATCCTCGCATGCTAGGTTTACAAAGTCGGGATGCTCGAGTAGTAAACTGCAGGCGAGACACAACCGTGTGTCTCGGTAGTGTAGGAGGCCTGACATTGGACATGGGCGTGTGCCTGTGCCATGTGAAGTCTGCACTTTAAATGTGGAATTTAATTAGACACAAGATCTAAGGACATAGGCGTGTGCCTTGGCCGTGTGACCTTAATGGAGTGATGACGTCATAAGCGAGAATGCCAAGGTTTTGGCGGGACGGGCTAAGACACGAGCGTGTCAAGGCGATGTGAGGAACACGGGCTAAGGCACGCAGGCGTGTGTCGACATTGTGAAATAAGTCGATTAATCGATCACGGTGAAAACACGGGCATGTCTCAAGAGCACACGGGGTGTGGCCCTGTTTAGGTAAAATTTTTCTAAGTGCATAAAAGTTTTGATTAATTCCGAAACTTTCGTAAAGTATGTTTAAGGCCTCGTGGGCCTAGGGTGAGTATGTTTTGGGTTTGTATGGAAAGTTTTTAAGGAGAAACGAAATTTTATAACCCAAAACATCATGTTTAAGCAAGTGGAGTTAGGTAATGCCTCGTATCTGGTTCCGTCTTTGAACACGAGTAAGGGGTGTTACATAAAATGTTACTTAATTTGAAATACTTATTTTGTTTTGAAGTTTAAAATTATGTTTTGTTCAGTAATGATCCGTAACCCTAGTCCAGTGACTGAGACAGGTTCGAGGTGTTACATTTTTTTTTTGAAATAAATCAAAAGTGATACCTAAGTTATTCATTTTGTCTCATCTTACCCTGATTTGTAATACTGACTAATAAAAGTGCGACATGTGACACATTCTTATTGGAATTCATACACCTTTTTCTGGATAAAATTTATAATTTAAGTACCACTAAATTCAATCTTACCTTGATACGCAATACCAACTAATCAAAGTGTGACATGTGACACATTTTTATTGGAATTCATACACTTTTTTTTTTTTTTTTTGTGGATAAAATGAGACAAAATCTATAGTTTAAGTACCATTGAATTCATACACAATTTTATTTTTGGATAAAATAGACCAATGTGTAGTTTAAAGGCCACTTTTAATAATAAATTTAGGTATCTAAGTGTGAAATGCAACATAATTTAGGAGGCAATTTTGTAATTAGAACTAATATATATTGCATGTCTGGCTGACCCATTGACTGGCTTGAGACTTTCGGGTCGGGTTTTACTGAAGTGACTCGAATGAAATAATTTGAGGCTGACATAAGAGAGCTTCTTGAACAAATTTGATTTCTTTTGGGGTGCAGATTAAAGCCCCTTTTGAGTTGTATACTCTTTGTATTATTAATTAATTGCAGCGCGAAGTAGCAGATGGCGGAGAAGCAGCTGATCGTGGCCGTTGAAGGCACCGCCGCCATGGGTCCCTACTGGCAAATCATCCTTTCTGATTACCTTGAAAAGATCATCAGGTCTCCTTCCTTCCTTCCTTATTTCTCTTTCTTCTCCTCCAATTGCTTTTATTGTTTAATTCCCTTAATACTCGTTAGTAAAGTTACAGTCTTTCTTAAAGTTGATATTAATATTATTTTCGAAGATTTCCATTCTTGAGATGTCTGTGAAATTTTCTAGTCAAAATTTCAGATAACTTTTTGCTTACGGAATTATGCTCTCTGGATTTCGCTTTATATGCCCACTGATGGTCCTTGATATTACCTGAATTTGACAATTGATTCTGGAATATATGATAAGTGTGAAATAGAAGAATGATGAACAGGGCACCGTTAGGAGAAAATAAAGAGACATTAGGGAGAAAAGATTGTTGTAAGAATCTTCTGTGAATAGTGAGAATACGTGTCATGTATTTTTTCTGGCAATTCCTCTGTACAATTTGGTATTTATAAACAACCATGACACTAATATGAAAAGCAGGAAATAAACATAACAAAAACAGAAAATAGTAAACCACTCATCTGACTTGGGCTAACAATTGGACCTGTATCAAGTGTTAACTGCCTTCTCCTTCAATGCATCCTTGTCCTCAAGGAGGAAATCTGGAATTTGAGTCTGCAATGTGGATAGTCTCCCAAGTAGCATCTTCTGGGAAAGAGTTCCTCCAAGTAACCTACTGTTCTGTAACAGCTTGGTTGCCTCACTTGACCATTTGTCTATTGATAATACTAATTGTTTCCTTTCCTACAAATTACCTGAGCTAAGACACATAGAAAACAGGATGCACTGTCGCCCCTACTGGTGATTGCAGTTTATATGCTACTGCACCCACTTTACCTATGTTTTGATAGGGCCCAAAATAACAAGCTGATAATTTCAGACATGCCCTGTTAGCTATGGTTTTTGTCTATAAGGCTGTAGCTTCACCAATACCCAGTCTCCAATCTGAAACTGCCTATACTCCCTTTTTATCCGCTTGTTGTTTCATTCTATTTTGTGCTCATTCAAGATAGAACTAGAACATCTTAATAGTAGCTTCTCTAGCCTTCAGACTTTTATATACTGCAGCTACGTTAGAATCACCTGTTAAGTAAGGAAAGTGAGTTGGCAGAGGCTGCCCATACACAATCTCATAAGGTGTTACATGTGTAGCAATATGATAGGTGGTTTTGAACCACCATTCGTGAACTTCACCCAGTCCCTTGGTCTCTCCCGGCATAAATGACGTGGGCGTCTTGACAAGGCATTGACAGTTGCATTTGTAGTGCCTTTTCTATGAACCAAATCATAGTCATAACCCATCATGTGTACCACCCATAATTGTTGAGCTGGAGTATTGGTTTTGATCTAGCAAGAATCATAAACTTTGGTGATTATTTTTATCAAAAATGCCTTCCCAGCATAAATGAATTCCATTTTATCACTGTTGCCAGTATCGCTAGCATTTCTTTCTCATATATTGGAAGAGCTTGATGCTTAGGTCCCAAAGCCTTAATGAAGTAGGCAATAAATCTACCTCCTTGGCTAAGCACCGCTCCAATTCCTGTGTTACACCCATCAGCTTCAGCTGTGAAGGTGGCATTGAAATCAAGCAGTGTTAAGAGTGGTGCCATGGTTATTGCCTATTTCAATTCTTCGAAAGCTGCTTGTGCCTTTGCATTCCAATCAAAACAACCTTCTTCAATAATTCCGTAAGGGGTTTTCCTATTATTCCATAGCTCCTCATAATCGCCTTTAATACCCTTTAATCCAATAAATCCACGAAGTTCTTTAACGGTTTGCAGTGCAAGCCATTCTAAAACACAAGCAGCCTTCTTACAAATCATTGAAACAGCACTTTTTCCGATAACATGCCCTGATTATTCTTCTTGGGTAGCTCCTCACATTTTTGTCATTTGACATAAAGTTGATGTTGGGCCAACACTTCAAAAACCTTATAGAGATGCATCGAATGAGACTACCAAGAGACTAAATAAAATAATATATTGCCAAAGAACACTAAGACAAGTTTCCTTAATAATGGTTGAAAAATGTTGTCCACAAGGGATTGGGAAGTGGATGGAATATTTGTGAGACCGAATGGCATCATTAAGAACTTGTAGTGATCTTGGTGAGTGAAAAGCGGTCTTATAAATATCTTCTTCTCTCATGCGGATTTAGTGATAGCCGGATCTCAAATCAAGTTTTGAAAACCAGCAAGCATCTACTAATTCATCCGAAAGCTCCTCAACCAATGGAATTGGAAATTGATCCTTAACAGTAAGTTTGTTTGGATACCGATAGTCAATATATAGCCTCCAAGGGACCAAGACCTGTCGTTTTTCTTGACCAACACTCTAGACATGCAAAAGGATTGTTGTTGTCTCGTATAATCTCAGCATCTTTCATTTTGACCATTTTTTCAATTTCAGTCTTTTGTATAGTTGTATCAATAACGTCTAATTTTAACCACTTGAGATTCATCAAAAGTGGTATTCAATGATCACAACTCCTTCTTTGAGGCAGTCCTTGGGTACCTCAAATACCACAGCAAAGAGTTGTAAGAGAGTTTCAGGATCATGGGGCAACAGCTTGTTACATGGTTTATCACCAATGGATACTGGCATATAATAGCTTCTGTAAGTCTAGTAGCTATGATATGCAAGAGCCTTTATCACAAGTTTGTGATAACTTAGTACAATGTTTTTACAAAGGTGATATGAACTTCACCAGCTTCTATTCTCTTGAGTAAAAATGTCTTGGAACCAATGGTGGGCTCCATAGTCAAGGCATGTAAGTCTCATAATATAGATCCCAAATAAGGAACCATTGTATCCCTAACACCAACTCACAACCTCTTAACGACAGCACAAGAAAATCAGTTTTTTGAGATAAACCTTGACAACTCCACTCTAATTCTTTACAGCCCTCTAGAGCCATCAAAACCTCACCATTAGCTGCAGAGACACGTAGACTGTTAAGCATATTTGTTGGACAGTGAAGTTTCCTCACCGTTGGTTGGTCAACAAAATTATGCGTGCTCCTTGTATCAACCAAAACCACCAAAGGTTGATTCTTAGTCCTCCAATCAACTTCATTGATTAATAGTCTTTAGTATCGAATAGTGCATGAAAGAAATAATGGGTTTATCATGTTGTTTGTCCTTTCACCTTAATTCCAGTTTCCTCTATTGATTCTAAACAGTCAGCAAATTCCTCCAATTCATTCTTTGGTTCATCCAAATCTTCTACCAGTATCTGATATAGCTGTGACCTAACACATTTATGGCCAAAATTGTATTTACTACCACACCATGTACAAAGACCTCTTTTCCTTTGTTCTTCCCTTTCTTCCCTGATCAGTCTAGATGTCTTAGAGGTGGGTTCATTTTTTGGATAAGTGACCTTTTGAGATCTTGTTGATTAAGGTTTAGTTTGTGTAGGATAAGGTAGGAATGAGGTTTTTGATGCAGGTAATAAGGCTGATAATGATTTATTTGGTTTAGGTTCATTGTGTGGGTATTAATGCATAGGAGGTGTAATTAAGGGATTTTCATAAGGAATAAAAGGCTTATGGGGTAGATTATAAAGCAGGGCCTCCATTTGCCTTGCAAGATTAATGCATGGGTCAATATTTTTGGGAAAAATGTCTCACTGATTTAGATATCTCACTAAAGCAGTTTGTTTTAGACTTACCAACTCTGCCATGGGGTCGATAGACTCATTGTCATTGAAATGTGATTGCATCTCCAGCACGTATTGTTTCTAGTTAACATCCTTCAAGCCTAATGACTGTTAGTGCCATTACAGTACTTTCTTGTCAAGATGAATCATAACGGTTTGCGTCTTGTCCTTTCCAAAGATTCTAGTGCTTCAAAAACTGTTCAACCTTGAGGTGCCATCCCAAAAATCTGTTCCATCAAAGTATGGGCACTCTAGCTTGCTTTTTACTTACATTATTCTTCATTGCCTTTGAGAGAGTATCTGAACCTTGTAGTTCATGAATGACCTGAGCTTGAGTGTGAGAAGAAGAGTTACTTCTGTAGCACGACGGAGTTTTTCCTTTATCAGCAGTATCACTCGATTCTACTGGACCTTGATGAGTTGTAGGCCTGTGTAAATCTTCTAGTGAGTGACGAAACATCTGGGAAATCATCCTTCCCAGCCCAACCCTCCATACCCTTTTTAAGCTCCATTTGTATCTCATCTTTGAACTGAGCTATAGAGTCGTTAGTCAAAGCCTCCAAACGTTCAAACTCTTTTTGAAGATGCCCAATGCCCTTTCATAGCTGTGTAGAATCCCATCCCCCATTTCCTAGAACGTCGCTTTTATATCACAGTGATATCACCTGAATTGACGAGGATGATTCTGGAATATATAATAAGTGTGAAATAGAAGAATGACGGACAAGGGACTGTTAGGAGAGAAAAGAAAGAGAAACCATATCCTCCGAATAGAGAGTACTTGCCATGTATATTTTCTGGCAATTCCTCAGTACAATTTGGTATTTATAAACAATCATGACACTAATCTAAAAAGTAGGAAATAAACAAAACAACAAATAACAGAAAATATTAAACCACTCCTGACTTGGGCTAACAATTGGGCCTGGACCTGTATCCGTCCCATTTTAAATATTCTGTGTGTTAATGGCGACATTTTATTGATTTGTTAACATAAGAACACAAATTATGCCATGAATTTAGTGCCAAAGCAACTGCTAGGGAGCAAATCTTTGATATATGTGATCCTTCATTTATCTTAAGAATTTACTTAAGAGAAAGTCTAAAGTGGAGTTCATTATTTGGTTGTGAATTGTTAGAAATAGGCTTTTTTCTATTATATTATCTCACAAGGAATTACACTAATATTTATATACATTGTGAGCCTAACTTTAGGAAACTCTATACTAGGAAGCAAACTAATTCTAGGGAGGCTGTCCCTTAAAACACAGCCTTAAAGTTAGGGATAGCAATCAATAAAATATTTACAGGATCCTATCTGATACACTCAATATTCCTTATTAGGAAACTGTAATCTGACACTCCCCTTCAAGCTGGGAAGTGGATATCATCCATTCTCAGCTTGCTTAGTAGTTTCTGAAAGGTCTTCCCAGATAATCCTTTGGTAAGGATATCTGCCAGTTGACCTCAAATTCTTTTACTAGGCATTTCTTTAAATTTTCCATTCCTTCCAGATCATCACCAGTCACTATAATGTCATCTACATAGACTAATAAAGCAGTCATTCCCCCTGAAGATGAGTGAACTTGCACCGGTGCCTTCTTCCTTGAGTAAACTAGTAAAGGACGAGTAGTGTCCTGAATCCCTTTTAGTGATTTGGGTGTATTAGGCTCTATTCGGGAGGCATAGGTTCAAGTTGGGCAGGTTGGTTGGTAGGCAAGGACTGGGTGTTTGGCTGTTGGACAGGAGCTGAAAAATCAAGTTGGGTAGGCTGGTTGATAAGCAATAACTGAATGTTTGGCTGCTGGACAGGAGCTGGAAAATCAAGAAGAAAGAATTCTCTGTCTTTATCTTCTGTGAATAAGTTCTCCCCCCAGTATTGTTTAGGGACATTTTTTGAAACAAGAGAGCTCTAGTAATAGCTAAAATGTGACCATTCTTTACTGGAATTTCTTCATTTTATTAATTTACAATATAAAATTTGATCATTGTGTTTTGCTAGTGCTTTGCTTCTTTCTAGGCTACATCTTGCTTGCCATCCTACTTAGTGTCTCATTGCCTGCTTTGGATTTCTGGCATAACCTTAATAATTTGATTGTTTTATAGTTAAATCTATATTTTTCTGACATATTTTAGAACTCCTCAGGTGTTTCTGTAATAACTAATTCGCAGGGCAGGTAAAAGGATTTTCTTTCCTCCTTTCCCATTCTGATAAGCTACTTTTCTAAATGCATGATCATCATCATAATATTTAGAAAACTTTCATATGTTAATATTTATTTCAAAATTAATAACCTCATTTAATTGACATTGCAAATTCTTCCTAAGATGATTTCTAGGTCTTAAGTCTATTTCCTTTCTTAAACATATCTGCTTATGGAATACTTTTAGAATATTAATATTTATTGAACATTTGTATGAACAATTTTTTTCTATTATCATGTTGTATTTAATTCAAAGCTTATGATACTTAGTGTTTCTACATCGGTCAATTGGTTATATATGGTAAGTGTGAAATTTATAAGTTTTGGCATTAAATTTTTGTTAAATTGGTTGACACGTTGAAAATAATTTAGATGTAGAGTTGAAATTGATGAAATTTAGTTTGAGTGTTTGTATTATTTGGGTTTTCATTTTTGGGGTATGCAAGTTGTTTGGGATATTGTGGATGAAACATTTTATTACAATCACGTTGGAAAGTTTTGAAACATTAAATTGGATGGGCGTTGGTCCCATATAAGTATAAACCCAAGGGTCATGGTCGCCTTGAGATCGGTATATTGTCCATAAGAGGATGGCTAAACCTATCCACTACTTTGAGTTGAACCAATTAATTATTGAATTTATAAGTTACCCCCAAAACAAACTACTACATAGAGCTTTACAGTTTTTATTCTTCGGTTTATACTTTTTTTTTGTAGGATGAGCAAATTCAATTCGATTCAAAAAATTCAATTTCAAGTATATTAATGTTCTTATGGTATATTAATCATTTATATTAATAGTATGGAGGGACCAATGGTAGACCGTTGATAGCTCAAAACATAACTTCAAAACTATAACTTATACATCTAAAATATAATTTTGCAATAAAATTTTCAAATTGTTCTAATATATATATTAAAATTTTGCAATTATGAATTCAAGTTGGACTTAAAGAGGAATATTGGTCTACCAAGTGGAAGTTCATCGAATGGGTTTCACAACCGTATGCAAAGAATCAACCCCTAATATGGTACAAGGTAATGCTTAACTTTAAATTAGATGCGAGTTTGAATTTACTTATTGAGTTGAAGGAAATTAAATATTCGATAAGGTATTTCAACTGTTTCTTGCATATACTTCTATATAATTAATTTTCCATTTTGGCTCATATGTATATATTTTTAAGGTTTAAACCTTCTATGGTCTTTTATTATTTGTAAAATTATTGTGGTGGATTTCACAGAGACTCAACTCTAAGCTACTACGATCAATATTACGTATGACTCAACTCAACTCTAGTTTGTTTATTGTAAATCCTTTTATATTTTAGAATTTTGTATTTGTCGTCAATTTGTCAATTTGATTCAATATCCTTAATCTTCAAATGATTGAGGTCTTGGATAATTTATTCTTGATAATTTAGTTCAAATTCATCTGAATGTTGCAATAATCTTTGACTGAACAACAATCCTTTCCAAATATGCGGAACAAAGAGATCGTCTCAAGGTATAAAGAAAATGAGGTCCTTTGCTTATGCATTTCTATTTAAATAATGTAAATGAAAATTTAAATCGATTAATTTCATAGCACATCTAATAGTTTCAACATATGTTATAGTCACAATTGGTTTTATTAATCGTTGTGGTTTTTGTTAACTTGGTTTCTTTTCTTTGCTACGTAAATAGAAACTATTTCATAACTTGTGAGAAATCCTTATATTATTGTAGATCTTTTGATTTCTTGATATTAGGATTTATTTGGTTCATTATTTAGTTTGATTTCTAACTTTTGCCTATTTTGTGAAATAATATGGATGGGATGGAGTTTCATGATCGATAAATAAAGAGGGACAATGGAGGAGAAGTTGAAGGTGGATTTTGAGCTTAGTAGGTACAAGGAGCAGATAAAGAAGACAAGGCGCCTCAAGAGGCCATTAAAACTCGAGCCATGAGTTTTCTCAAGCAAAACAGAATTACTTGCTTCTTTCCTACGATTTTCTTTAATTTTCTCGTAGTTATTACTTACTTCTTTTCCTAGTTTCTACATATGTACTACAAAATTCATGCTTGCGTTATTATATGATGTTGGATGGAGTCATTTAATCCATACACGTGTCTTTATGGAAACTTTATGCTATATGATTTGTCCTATTCTTTTGTTTAATCTTTTGCTTCATTGAAATTTGCACTTAGGTTGTATTTTTTTCATTTTTGGTATTAAATATTTGGTTATTTGGTCAACTAACAACTGGTTTGAAGGTCAAGGAATATGAGCTTTTGAGAAGGAACTTTGAATATTGGTTGCTTTGGATTTGGCATCAGAGCACATCGATCTTGGAATCAAGTAAGTTTTGTTTTGTTTTTTTATACATCTTTATCAATTTTTTGTAGTGTAATTGATGTATCTTATGCTGATACTACATTCTACATATGGATTTTAATTCACACTTGACAAGCATAATAGAACTAAGTTTGGAATCATTAATGGGTTTAGATTGGTTTTCGTTGGGACTTTATGATAAATATTATATCGGAAATTTGTTTGGTTTAATTTTAGGTTAAGAATGATATTTTCAATTACTCATTCTTTGGAGGTTTTGAGGTACAATCAACTTCCATGGCTAATGTGTTTTGAACTTCTTGTTGATTAGTGTGGTGCTTAATACCTCAGTTTCAATTAGGTTTAACTTTATTGTTCAACTATGGCACTTAATCAAAGCCAAAAGGAAAAACTAAAGAGTATGCATGTCACTTAACTAATAGTCTTCATGTGTAGGCTAATTTCAATTTAAAATTTCGTTTAGATTTTAGGTATATATTAATTAAAACTATTAGGTCTTTCATTTTAGTATTTTATTTTAGTTTTAAATTATAAAATTTTTCAATTTAAGTTTAGTTTATTTTTTAGCTTTTTATTTATAATAATATTTTAATACTTAAATACTTACATTTATATTAATTTGGTTCTAATTTAAATAATTAATAAAATTAACTAAATTTTCATTTATATCATGCATGAAATGAAAGAATTTGGAATTTTGTTTCCATTTAAGTTCTTATTGTGAATAAAAATATTTCTAATATTGTCTATGATTTCTTTGTTAATTAATTGGTTTTAATAGCTTTCAAAGAGGATTCATTAGTACTTTGATTTGTATAAGTGACATTTCTAATATTGTCTAAATCTTATTATTATAATGTTTTAATTGCAATTCTTTTTTTTCATTTTCCCTTCAGATAGTATTTTTGTAATCTATTATCTTTAATATTTTATTAAGGAATTTATCCAAATGTTAATTGATTAAAATGTAATTAGGTTTATTTATTAATATATTTATTTGAATATAATGCCTAAAATAGGCTTTATTCAATCGATTAAAATATTTGGAAATTTCTTAATGATTTTAATTTTAGAATGATATGTTTTTAAATTTTTTTATATTTATATTTAATTTTTCAATTTAAATCGTTGTTGAAAAGGAATTGAAAATCAATGATTTTAATGTTTTAAACGTCCTAAAGTATATTTTTACGGATATTTTAGAAAATCCAAATGTCATGTTTTAGAGGTTTTTAAATGATGCTAAAGTCATGTTTTAGTGGCGTTTTGAAAGCCTTAAAGTCATGACCTTTGAATGATTTTGATAAAGCCAAATATGATTTATGCGTTTTTCATAAACGCTAAATTATGGATTATTTAGGAATTTTTATGCTTTTAACGCTCATATAATTTAGTCTATATCCAATCAAACCTTTATCAAATTACTTTTGTTTTGTATGCCAAATGCTTATGATTTTATGGTTATCTAATGCTATGGATTGATGTCATATGAGCTTATTGTTTTTATTTTCTGCAAACTTCTAAGTTTGTTTTACCCTCTCATTTCCATTTTCCTTTATATTGCCAAGATAATTAGGACAAGAGTGTGTCAGGAATACACTAAATCACTTTGGTATAACAATTTAGATTATTTTATTATGGCAAATAGGATTGGTATTTTGTTAGGTAATTTTAGCCAAAGTTTAGCTATTTATTTATCAAAGTATTTTTAAATGGTCATTGGAAATGGTATCACTTGTTAATTTATATATTTCATGTATAATTATGAATTTATCTTTGTGAATCTTTTAATTGAGTTTTGGATGTGCTTTGGGTCATGAATGATGTTTATATAGTTGGAGTTTTATGTCTACATGGATGGAATTTGGTGTGGTATATCCTTTTTGTCCAATAAGACCAAGTGGAGTGTTAGGTTGGGCACTAAGTACCCAGGTCAATCTGTTGAAGCAAGACCCCAATGGCAGCATAAAAATTAACTCGAATCCAAACCATAATCCATGTGTTGTAAATTGGGGTAAATAAAGGTTTCAATTACTAAAACTTAATTTAGTGAGCTATTTCTCTGTAACAAATTTATCTACGACTAAGACTTATTCAATTACTCTAACCGTTCTTTGACTATGAACGAAAAATTTCCAAATATTTTGGAGGTTTATTTGTTAACATGTTAGACTACAAACAATCTCTTAGGTTTTTTTAAGTTTTATTTAAATACCTTTTATAATTAATACTTTGAATGTATCATAAAATTAAAGATAATGAATATGTTTGTTTCAGAACGATGGAAATTCAAGTAATTGTGTAATTGTTACTTTTCTTCAAAAATTATCAATTACATTTTATGAACAAGACTTTGATGACAATCTATATTCTATTTTAATTTCTATATAATCAAATTCATATATTAATGAAGTTTTGTCATTATTGGTTCAACATCACTTCGTTATTATATCAAAATATTAATTATGTTCTTTAATATTTGATCTGCACCAACTTAAACTTAATTCTTCTAATTACATTTGATTCATGTGAGCAACAAATACAACCATGACATAAGGTGTTTTGATCTCTGTTGCATTTCAACATGGTGCTTGCTCAACATGAGGCTTCTTTCAACTCCATTGGATTTACTCAGAACGTTCAATGTTAGAAACAACATGAGTGAGTCATCCTTTTAACAATGCTCATTGCTCCTAAGCTAAAATTGCAAGTCATACATTCACATTTGAACCTTTCTTAAAGCATTGGTTAATTCCTTTTCTTATGTTATCATTAAATCCTTAAATCCTTTATTTCTCATCGGTTAGCATTGTTATAGTCATGGGTATAGTCTAAATTGATAAGTTCATTAAATTTTCTTGATAAATTTGAGTTGACTATTGATAATAATTTAATTAGATTGAAATCTCATTAAACTTATTTGAGCATGGCCATGATTTCTGTTCTCACTCATTAAGTGGCCTATAGTTTTCCTATATGTGGATGACTTTCCTATATTGATCAACATGATCTTACATTAGATTGATGGTATGTCCACATCACTTTATAGTATACAACCTATTCATGGTGACGTTTGAGTCGTATCATTGAAATATAGATGCAACTTCACATGTTGGTTGATAATTATTGATTTACAAGTTCCCAAATCATATACATATTTAGTTTTTTCATTCTTCGAGTATACTTTTGTTTGAGCGATTACAATAATAATTCATTAGAAACATATCAATGTTCAATCCATATTAATGTTGTCTCTACTGTACATATTCAATCATTGTATATTTGAATCCAGTATGCCAATGGACAACTCTTTATCATCAAAACATAACTTAAAATCTATAGTCTTAATGCATAAATATTTGTTGTCCTAGTAAAATTTTAATACTTGATTAAGATTATTTAAGAATTTTAATCATGACTATTCTGGACTTAGTATAGAGAAGTATTCGTCTACAAGGTCATGAATGGGTTTAAAAGCGCAAAGAATAATGACAACGCTTTATATGTAAAGGTAAATGCATGGTTAAATCTAAGCGATGTTATTACAACCATCTCATATTGTCTTTGAGGCAACTCTATAATCTCGACTAAGCTACTTAAGACGCAATACTCATATAATCTAATCCATATTTGGACTTAATGTGACTATAGTTCTGTACTTCTAGGCTTTTATGATAAAATTTATCATGTGTGGTATTGTCATTTAATCCAGCTTACACGTGTCTTTATGGAAACTTTATGCTATATGATTTGTCCTATTCTTTTGTTTAATCTTTTGCTTCATTGAAATTTGCAACTTAGGTTGTATTTTTTTCATTTTTGGTATTAAATATTTGGTTATTTGGTCAACTAACAACCTGGTTTGAAGGTCAAGGAATATGAGCTTTTGAGAAGGAACTTTAGTGATCTTGGTTGCTTTGGATTTGGCATCCAGAGCACATCGATCTTGGAATCAAGTAAGTTTTGTTTTTGTTTTTTATTCATCTTTATCAATTTTTGTAGTGTAATTGATGTATCTTATCGACATCTTGCATTCTACATAATGGATTTTAATTCACACTTGACAAGACTAAGTAATAGAACTAAGTTTGGAATCATTAATGGGTTTAGGGCTGGTTTTCGTTGGAACTTTATGATAAAAATATTATTACTACTTGAATGGGTACATACATTATGTCCGGAAATCTTTGTTTGGTTTAATTTTAGGGTCTAAGAATGCATTACTTTTCCAATTACTCATTCTTTGGACGGTGTTGTGAGATAGCAATACAACTTGACTGTGCTAATGTGTTTTGATCTTCTTGTTAGAGTTAGTGTGGTGCTTGAAACTAGCCAACCCAGTTCAAAGTTAGGCTTTACTTTATTCAATCAACTAGTGGCACTTACATCAAAAACCAAAAGGAAAAAACATAAAGAGAGTTACGGTACATGCAGCACTAACTAAGTAGCTTCATTCGCTAAATGCCTAAATTTCAATTTCTAAAATTATCGTTTAGATTTTATGGTATACTATTAATTATCAAACTATTATGGTCTTTCAATTTTAGTATTTTTATTTTAGTTATTAAATTATAAAATTTTTCAATTTCATATTATTGTTTAGTTATATTTTAGTCATTTTATTCTATAATAATATATTTAATACTTAAATACTTACACATTATATTAATTTGGTTCTAATTTTAAATAATATAATAAAATTAACTCTACAAATTATCTCATTTAATACTCAATGCATGAAAAGAAAAGCAAACAATGGAATTCTTTTTTTCCATTTAAGTTCATTATTTTCCAATAAAATATGATTTCTAATATTGTCTATGATTTCTTTGTTTACTGTTAATGTTTTAATATGCTTTCCAAACAGGGATTCATTAGTACTTTGTAGTTTGTATAAGTGACATTTCTAATATTGTCTATAATTTATTTGTTTACTGTTAATGTTTTAATATGCTTTTCCTTGTTTTCTATCATTTTCCCCTTTCGCAGGTAGCTATTAGTTTGGAGAAGGCCGCATTATCTGACGAATATTTTATTAAGAGGAAGCTTTATCCAAATGTTAATTCGATTAAAATGTAAAATAGGCTTTACTTTATTCAATCAGCTAGTGTGTTATTTGCAATCAGCTAGTGCCTAAAATAGGCTTTATTCAATCAGATTAAAATGTATATTGGAAATTTCCATCTAATAGTCATTTTAATTTGTGGGAATGGATTTGTGGTGTTTTTATAATATTTTTTATTTTTATTTATATTTTTATTTTTCATGACCTTTAGCGGCGTTTTTAGGAAAAGCGCCGCTAAAGGTCATGTTTTTAGCGGTGTTTTTAAAAAAGCGTCGCTAAAGGTCATGTTTTTAGCGGCGTTTTTAGGAAAAGTGCCACTAAATGTCATGTTTTTAGCGATGTTTTTAAAAAAGCATCGCTAAAGGTCATGTTTTTAGCGGCGTTTGTGGGAAAAGTGCCGCTAAAGGGCATGACCTTTAGCGCATTTTGGATAAGCGCTAAAAGTCATGACTTTAGCGGCGTTTTTTCTCATAAAGCCGCTCAAATTTATGATGCTTGATTTAGCGACGTTTTTGCGCGCTTACGCTTATAATCGCCGCTAAAGGCCAAAAAAAAACGCCATTAAAAGTCCTGCTTTTGTCAGTGTATGCCAAAGTGCTTATGACTTTGTATGGTTATCTAATGCTATGGATTGATGTCATTATGAGCTTATTGTTACTATTTATTTTCATGCAAACTTACTAAGCTTTGTGTTTACCCCTCTCATTTCCATTTTCCTTGTAGTATTGCCAAGATAATTAGGGGACCGTGGGACGCAGGAGTTCGAAAATCACACTATCAACATCACTTTGGTATAACAATTTAGACTTATTTTGAGTATGGCATGTATAGGACTTGGTATTTTGTTAGGTCGGAATTGTTAGCCAAAGTGTTAGCTATGTGTGTTATCAAAGTCATTTTTAAATGGTCATTGAAATGAGTCATCACTTGTTAAGTTTATATATATTCAATGATAATGAAATTATGAAGTTTATGCTTGTGTGAATGCTTTTAATTGAGTTCTTGGATGTGCCTTTGGGTCATGAATGATGTTTATATGAGTTGGAGTTTGTATGTCTACAATGCAGGGTGGAATTTGGCTTGGAATATAGCCTTTTTATGTCCACACGGGTAGACACACGTGCGTGTGTCTAGGCCATGTGGGACACACGGTCAGCCCCATGGGCGTGTCAATCGTGTTGGAATGCCGGCACCCCAATGGCGCAACAAAATAAAATTAATTTCGACGATCCAAACCATGAATCCATGTGTGAGGAACAATTGGGGTGAAATAAAGGTTTCAAATTACCAAAACTTCAATCTGAGTAGACAATGACGCCTCGACAACAAGAGTTTTGATCTATCAACCAAGCCGCACCCTTATTCTAATGTCACCTCTACGTAATCCACCGGTTTGACTATGAACGGAAGAAATCTCCAAAACTATTTTGAGGTTTATTTGCTTGACAAATGCTAGACCTCACAAACAATCTCTTAGGTTTCTTTTTAAGCTTTGTATCTTTTAATACCTTTTATAATTAGTATCTCTTGAATGTATCATAAAATTAAATAAATACAATAAAGTTTTTAACTGAAAATTATAATTACATTAATTTTATCCGAAAATTATAATTACATTAATTATAACAAGGATTTGGTAAACTATATTTATTTAAATTTATATATGAATCAAATTCATATATTAATAGAGCTATGTTGTCATTATGTACAACATCCTTGTACATATAATATGTTCAATATTTGATTGCCCAATTAAATTAATTCTTTAATTAATTTAATTCATGTGACAACCAAACACAATACCAACTATGTTTTATTCCGCTCATTTCAACCATAGGGTGTGTGGCCTGAGGTTCTTGCAACGTTAGCGATAATACTAGAACGATTCTAATGTTACAAACAATGAGTGGCACCTAGCAATGCATCATTGCTACCTAAGCTAAAAGAAGTCATGATTCGACATAACCTTTTGTGATTAACCTTTCATGCATTAATCCTTAAATCCTTTATCTCTGAGCGGATACAAGTCATGGGATAGTCACACTTGCATAGTCCATCCCATGTTTCTTGATATCTTGAGTAGACTATGATATACAAATTAGTATGACATCTCATATAAACTTATTTGAGCATGGCCATGCATTTCTAGTCTCACTCAATCAAGTGGCCTAAGATATTACTCCTATTATGTAGGAGGGACTTATCCTATATTGATCAACCATATCCCTCTACATAGATTGTGGTATGTCCAACATCAGCCTTTATAGAACAACCTATTATGGTGTACGTTTGACTGTATCAAAATATACAACTCACGATGTTGGGATAATGATGATCTCAAGTCTGAGGATCATATACATATTAATAACTATGAGTAATGTTGTGACAATTACATAATAATCCAAGAAACATACTCATAGCGGGTTAATCCAATATGTTGTTCTCTAACACACATATTCATGCATTGATTTTGACACTCCATATCAATGACAACTCTTTATCATCAATCAACTAAATGTTAGTCTTAATGCATTATTGTTGTCCTAGTCAACAATAATACTTGACTAAGGATCTTTTAAGAATAATCATACTATTCTCAGGACATTAGTATAAAACAGTTTATTTGTACACACAGAAAGAAAAACTGAAATAATAATGACAACGCTTTATATTAATAAACATGGTAAATCAAGCATGTTATTACAACCATCTCTCATGATTGATCTTTGGGCATACTCTTACAATCTCCCACTAGCACTAAGACCAATCACTCATATATCTAATACCAAGCGACTTAATGTGACGATCATGCTTCCGCTATGTCGGAGGCTTGGTCGAGGATCGATAATGTTATCATCCAGAGGTACTCAGATATCTCTACATCCCTCGATCAATAATCTCTCGAATAAGATGGTAGTGCCTAAGTATATGTTTGGATAGTGGTGGGATCTAGGTTCTTTAGCTTGTGCAATAGCTCCATTATTATTACATCGGAGTTCTATAGCATCCGATATGCTAGGCACAACCCCTAGTCCAGAATGAACTTCTTGTTCCAAACCGCTTTTTTCTTTGCCTCCTTGGTCAGTAATATACTCACCTCTGTTGTAGAATCGGCCATCTGTACTTTGCTTTAAACTCTTCAAGCTCATAGCACCACCATTAAGGCAAAACACAAAAGCGATTACGATCGAGAATCGTCCTTGTCGGTTTGGAAGTCGCATCGGTGTAACCTTTACATTTAACTCTTCCTCACCTCTATATATTAGGAACGTATCCTTAGTTCTTCTTAAGTACTTAAGGATATTCTTGACTATGGTCCAAATGACCTTCAAGGATCTACTTGGTACCGTCGTCATACTTAAGGCATATGAGACATCTGGACGAGTACATAACATAGCATACATGATAGATCTAATAGCGGAAGCATATGGAATTTTACTCATGAGTTCTCTCTCTTGTGGAGTTGAAGGACACATTTCCTTCGAGAGTGAAATACCATGTCTCATAGGTAGGAATCCTCTTTTAGATTCTTCCATACTGAACCTTTTTAGTACTTTATCTATGTATGTACTTTGGCTTAGACCTAGTAGTAGTCTTGATCTATCTCTATAGATCTTGACTCCTAAGATGTAAGTGGCTTCACCCATGTAATATCCCAGATTAGGGGTTATGCATTTGGCACATAATTCATGAATTAATAGGCTCAGTGTGTGGGTGAGTGTGTTTAAGGGGTTTGTAAAACCTTAGAAGATGGGGAAAATGCATCGGAAAAATATTGGAATGTTAAGTTTAAAAGAGGAAAGTGCACATTTTTGGAAACTTGGAAATGTAAGGAAATGTTTTAGAAATGTTAAGTTTAAAAGAGGAATGTGAACAATTTTGGAAACTTGGAAATGTAAGGAAATGTTTTAGAAATGTTAAGTTTAAAAGAGGAAAGTGAACATTTTTGGAAACTTGGAAATGTAAGGAAATGTTTTAGAAATGTTAAGTTTAAAAGAGGAAACTAAAACAATGTGGCCTTAAGAAAATTAGTAGAGGGAATTTAACACAAGAACGGGCTTGGAGAAGTGGCTAGGAGGCACCACTTAAAGCCCGAAGAAGTGATGCCACAATCAAGGGGAAGGAGCCTAGGTTCGAGTCACGTGGGAAGCAAATAAAGAGTTTTATTTTGCTGCAAGGAGTAAGGGAGTTGACGGCACCAAGGCACTTGGGGAAGAGTTTAATTCTATTTAAAATTCGCTAAATAGGTGGATCAATGATGGATAATTATTGTTTAAGAGATAAGAGATAATTAAGGATTATTTCCATTAATTTTAATAAAGATAAGAGAAGTGATGGCCAAGCAAAGGAGTATTGGCCTAGTAATTTCGGCTACTAAAGGAAAAGAGAGCCATTCATCATATCTTCTTTCAACTCTTCTCTCTGCTGAATTTCCTAGAGCATCTCTTCTTCTTCTTTTTGTTAGCCAAAGCCGAAAACTAAAGTAAGCCTAGTTAATTCTTCATAGCTTTTGTGATCTCCATTAAAACCGAATCCATATACTCCTCAAGATACCATCATTAGCTGATTTCTTTATACCAATCAAAAGCCAAATCAAGATCCTTCTAGCCTACATAGCGAATATTGCTAAAGGTTCAAGCAAGGATTGCCGATCTCTAAAGTAAGGGTAAGATCTCATTCGGTTTCATCCTTTTCTTTTAAGATTTGTCAAATCTAGGACTAACCCCATTAATATCTTGTTGCCGAAACTTTGAAGAGATCTTTCAGATTTACTAAGTGTCGACTATAAGGAAGGAGAAATTATTTTCCCGAAGATACACCATAGGCCGCGTGTTCCCTAGTTATTCGGTGAGTTTCGGGATTTAAAATCCACAAGGTAAGTATCTATAGGATTCGGCCAAGGCCATGTTGAGTAAATAGATGTGTTTCATTAATATTTAAAAGCCGAAACTAATCTATTCAAGTAATCTAGTGATTGCCGATTTCAAGAAAGAAGGATACAAAGTTTCCGACATTTGATTAGACATCAATCGGCAGCAAGGTAAGGATTTAAGTGTACTAATCCTACAAGGATTTGGATTTATGGCCGAATGGCTCTTTACTAAGTATTAAATGATTGATTAAATGTAGAGATTTAAGATCTAAGGCATTAGATCAAGCTGTTCGGGATTTCAGCGAATTTGTTAAGCGAATCAGGTATGTACCCCACACTATCTTTTAATAAGATTTATGGCTAGAATTTAATATGAGCATGTTTATAAGAATGTGAATATGGCTAAAGTACCATGCTATGGTACAAAGTACTTAGGTACGTTTCCTACTCCTACTATGATAATGTTAAATATCTGTTACGACACACATATGACATTATAAGAATGTGAAATAAGAACTTGGCATGTTAATGCATGATATGTATGATATGGGGCATATGGGTTATATGAAAAGGGAAGTGAATGTGGTGACCTAAGACCACGATATCCGAATGTGGTGACCTAAGACCACGATAAGCGAATGTGGTGACCTAAGACCACGATATCCGAATGTGGTGACCTAAGACCACGATATCTCGAATGTGGTGACCTAAGACCACGAATTTTTATAAGAGGCGATGATGACGCCGATCGCAATGATCGCCCGATGGTGTGTAGTGGATGGAGGGTTGACTTAGTAGTCCCTACGAAAGTGCGAGGATGGTACGGGTGATGTGTAGCGGATGGCATATAGGTTTGGGTTTGGGTTGCATCATTATTTCCTATCTGTTATATGAATATGCATGTAATATGTGAACATATGCCTAATTTTTAGTGTTGGTTACACATTGAGTCTGTTTGACTCACCCCTTGTGGGATTACTTTTCTAGTGACGATCAGTGATGGGCCGGGTCGGCAGGAGCTTAGTGGAGGCCATGTAAAGTTTAGATTTTTCTTCATTTTGGACTCTTATTATTTTGCGTACTTTGAATTTATTTTTGGGAATTATTTGATGTAATAAGGCCTTAGTTGAATTATTTTACTTTACTTTTACTTATCCTGCTACAAAATATTATTTTAAAAAAAAAGACTAAGTGAATTTATCATGAACTAAACCCTAAATGTTTTGTCACCTAAAGTAAAGGATTTTAATAATGAAATAAACTTGTTTTCAACTCAAGCCCAACCCAAAACAATCTTTCTTTCAAAACACACAAGTTTTTCCTAAGTAACAAAAGAATTTGAAATGGTTTACACCGGTACATACCAGATCCGGCCAAGGCTCGTGGGTAGGGTTTGGGGTGTTTCAACCCAAGTCCTTCATAGAAAAACAACTTCCTAACCAAGTCTAAATAGACTGCAATGTAGGTATGTCATTTCCCATGATAAGTATGTCATCCACATACAGTACCAAGAATGTGATAGTGTTCCCACTAACTTTCTTGTAAACACATGGTTCATCTTCATTTTTGATAAAACCAAACTCTTTGATTGCATCATTAAAACGAAGATTCCAACTTCGTGAAGCTTGCTTTAATCCATAAATGGATCTTTGTAGCTTACATATCTTTCTAGCATCCTTTGGATTGACAAAACCTTCAGGTTGTGTAATGTACACATCCTTTTCAAGTTTCCCGTTAAGGAAAGCTGTTTTGACATCTATCTGCCAAATTTCATAATCATGAAATGCAGCTATGGCGAGTAAGATCCTAATGAATTTAAACATAGCTACGGGAGAAAAGGTTTCATTATAGTCAACACCATGAATTTGGCGAAAACCTTTAGCGACTAATCGCCCTTTGTATGTTTGTACATTACCATCCATGTCGGTTTTCTTTTTGAAAACCCATTTGCACCCTATAGGTTTAACCCCTATGGGTGGGTCAATCAAAGTCCATACTTGGTTTTCATACATGGAATCCATCTCAGATCTCATGGCCTCAAGCCATTTCTCAGTGTCTGGGCTCGTCACCGCTTCTTGATAAGTCTTAGGCTCATCTTGATCTATAAGAAGAACGTCACCATGCATTGTAATGAGAAATCCATATCTCTCAGGTGCCTTGCGTTCTCTTAAAGATTTGCGTGGTGGTTGTGTTTCTACAGCAGTTGTTTGTTCCTCAATTTCTTATGAAATTTGCTATTGTTCAATCTCTGGTTCAGTGGTATCTTGTGACTCTCAAATTTCTTCAAGTTTAATCTTTCTCCCACTTCTTTTTCTAGAAGTAAATTCTCTCTCTAGAAAGACACCAGTCCGAGCAACAAACGTTTTGTTCTTAGTGGGATTAAAGAAATAATATCCTTTGGTTTTTTTTTGGATACCCCACAAAATACACCTTTCGATTTGGGTTCAAGCTCGATGAGGCGTCGACGCTTAACATAAGCTTCACAACCCCAAATTTTCATAAAAGACATCTTGGATGTTTCCAGTCCACATCTCATATGGCGTCTTTTGAACCGATTTAGATGGAACACAATTTAGTGTGAAAGCAGCTGTCTCAAGTGCATGTCCCCAAAAGGAAGTCAGTAGATCAGCATGACTCATCATGGATCGAACCATGTCTAACAAAGTTCTATTTCTTCTCTCAGATACTCTATTCCATTGAGGAGTGCCGGAAGGAGTAAGTTGTGAGACAATCCTACATTCCTTTAAAAGATCATCAAACTCTAGGCTCAATACTTCCACCTCGATCGATCAAGTGACTTGATAGTTTTGCCTATTTGATTTTGTACTTCATATTTGAATTCCTTGAACTTTTCAAGGACTCGGACTTATGGCGCTGAGATAAACATACCCATATCTCTGAAATCATCAATGAAAGTAATGAAGTAGTGAAATCCACCTTTGGCCTGTGTATTTATTGGTCCACATATATCAGAATGTATTAGGCCCAATAAATCACTAGCTCGTTCACTTTTACCAGTAAATGGAGATTTAGTCATTTTTCCCAATAAGCAAGATTCACATACTTTAAATTGTTCAAAAACAAATGAGTTCAAGAGACTATCTTTATGGAGTTTGGATATGCGTTTCTCACTTATGTGACCCAAAAGACAATGCTAAAGATAAGTTTTATTTGAGTCATTTATTTTAGATCTTTTAGTATTTATGTTGTAAACGGGATTCGTTTGATCTAAAATATAGAGGCCATTAATCAATTGTGCGAACCATAGAAAACATTATTGAGATAAAAGGAACAACAATTATTCTTAATAATTATCTCAAAACCGATTTTGTCTAAACAAGAAATTAAAATAATGTTTTTAGTTAAATTGGGCACAAAATAACAACCCTCTAAACATAAATCAAGTCCACTAGGCAAAGATAAAGTATATGTTCCCACAGCTAATGCAGTAACTTTTGCTTCATTTCCAACTCGCAGGTCCATATCTCCTCTACCCAAAGTCCTACTCCTTTGTAGTCCCTGTACAGAAGTACAAATATGAGAACCACAACCAGTATCTAATACCCAAAAAGTAGTAGTTGATAAATTAATATCAATAACATAAATACCTGAAGCAGACGTTCCGCTTGCTTTAGCCTTCTTGACTTATTCAAAATAGGCAGGGCAGTTCCGTTTCCAATGTCCAGTCACACCATGATGAAAGCAGTTTCCTTCCTTAGACACCCCACCTTTAGGTTTCATTGTAGCCTTTCCTTTTCCAAGCTTGGGCTTACCTTTGCCCTTGGGCTTTGTTTGAACTTTGGCCTTTCCCTTGCCCTTGTTATTACGGACCATCAGTATGGGCTTGGGTCTAACCTTTTTCATGTTGCCTTCAGCAGTTCGTAACATACTGAGCAATTGTGGCAGAGCCTTGTCAATTTCATTCATATTGAAATTGAGGACAAACTGGCTGTAGCTATTTGGCAACGATTGTAGAATAACATCAGTGGCCAACTCTTGGCTCAATGGAAAACCAAGCTTAGACGGGCTTTCAATATAGCCAATCATCTTAAGGACATGAGGTCCTACTAGGCTTCCTTCAGCTAACTTACATTGAATAGGGCCTTAGAGATATCAAACCTCTCTTCTTGGGCTTGCCCTCGATAAAGTTCTTTCGGTGCTCGATCATATCATAAGCAACCATGTCCTCATGTTTCTTCTAAAGCTCGTGGATTCATAATGGCAAGCATAAGACATCCAACATCTACCATGTCATCGAGATACTTCTTGTAAGCATCTTTATCAGTCCTCGAGGCATTAGCGGGTGGTTCATTAGGAAATGATTGTTCAATGACATATAATTATCGTTCTTGTTTGAGGACAATCCTCATGTTACGGAACCAGTCAAGAAAATTCAAACCATTCAATTTGTCCTTTTCAAGGACCGATCGCAATGAGAGTGTGCTAGTGTTTGCAACCATAATATATCTACAACAACTAAATATGCGTGTGAGTAAATTTACCAATTTTATATCAATCATTAAAAAGACTTTATTAAATGATGTTCCTACTATTTTATTTCAAAATTAATAACCCTCATATATTAATTTAGGAAAAACTTTCTAAAAAGTATTTCTAGTGGGTTAAGGATCCATATTTCACCTTCTCTTAAGTCAGCTTTGGCTTTACTCTTAAGACTATGGTTATTTAGGTAAGCAACATTTGCTAATTACATCATATGTAACTCCTAATATTTGATGAACAACTCTTGTTCTAATCATCTTATGATTTATCCAATTTAATTGCCTCTAGGTTTCTAATCCTATTAGAGTAACCTAGTTAAGTCATTAACCAATTTTTAACCAAATGAATATCACTTGTTTATTCTTCGTTTTAAACTTAAGCGAGAACCTATATAGTATTGATCGAGGCCTTAACGAGGGAAAATTGGAAGGCCATGTTGACTTAATATTTTAATAGAGGATTTTATTAAGGTTGTTCTATTTCACCAATTATGGTCTACTTTAGTCCATTTAGTCTTTTAATTGATCTCATCAATTAATGGGGTTTATTATTATCAAATTTTAATATATAAAATTGGCATGCTTTAGACATCCATAGCATATCATACATGAATAAATAAAGCAATAAATAAATGCAATAGTTATAGCCCATAAACTAAGGTGATTCAACCCAAGCCAACGGAGAACCAAAAGAAAACCTAAAGGTGTAAGCCATTTCACAAGCTATTAATCCACAATAGTTGCCCCAACTTCCTTCTCATCTAGCCCACAAAGAACTCTTGCAAATTACAATATGTAAAAACTCGTTTTACATATGAGGAGTAAGATGAGAAGAGAAATACAAGAGAATAGTTGTAAGGCACAACACGCAGGCCGTATTTATATATATAAAATTACAACCTTTTATCAAATGGGTCATCAGGCTACAACTGTGCATTTTAAACACCGTGCATGTCAAAAATAGCATACATAATTCAACGCTTTTGCTAAGGTGAATTATAAAATATCCTTTCAACCTTTTGTGGCCCATCAAATTTATAAATTTCTTTTATTAACAAAACATATCAGTAATAAGGCCCATGCATACGAACCGCATACCCCAAGAAATGAAACTTCACGATTTGATAACTTTTATCAATGTAATCGTGTTTTAGGATTTTAATCATTGAGGTTTCATATCGAACAACCCTTGTTCCACTAGCCGATTAACTCTTCATCGAAACTATAAATACCACCGTTGCATTATTACGATTTGTTAATAGTTAAATAATAACATAAAATCGAATAGGCCACAACACCATGATTAACATTTAATCAATTATCGAAAAGAACAGTTATCAAGTTATGCTTAAACGATTTAAACAATCGAAAATGCAATGCATCTCATACAATTGCATCACCCTAGTATTTAAACCCAAGCTCGTATCACACAAGTGGCTCTGATACCATTGTTGGAACGTCGGCTCCCCCATGGCGTAGCAAAATAAAATTAATTCCGATGATCCAAACCATGAATCCATGTGTGAGGAACGAATCGGGGTGAAATAAAGGTTTCAAACTTACCGAAACTTCAATATGAGTAGACAGCGACGCCTCGGCAACAAGAGTTTTGATCTACTGTCGAACCAAGCTGCAACCTTATTCCGATGCTGGCCTCTACGTAATCCACCCGGTTTGACTATGAACGGAAGAAATCTTTAAAACTATTTTGGAGGTTTATTTGCTTGACGGCTGCTAGACCTCACAAACAATCTCTTTGGGTTTCTTTTTTAAGCTTTGTATCTTTTTAATACCTTTTATAATTGGTATATCTTGAATGTATCATAAAATTAAATAAATACAATAAAGTTTTTAACCGAAAATTATAATTACATTAATTATATCCGAAAATTATAATTACATTAATTATAACAAGAATTTTGGTAAACTAAATTTATTTAAATTTATATACGAATCAAATTCATATATTAATAGAACTATGTTGTCATTATGTGTACAACATCCTTGTACATATAATATGTTCAATATTTGATTGCCCAATTAAATTAATTTTTAATTAATTTAATTCATGTGACAACCAAACACAATACCAACTATGTTTTATTCCGTTCATTTCAACCAAGGGTGTGACCCTGTAGTTTCTTGCAACCTTAGCAGTAATACTAGAACGATTCTAATGTTACAAACAATGAGTGGCACCTAGCAATGCATCATTGCTACCTAAGCTACAAGAAGTCATGATTCGACATAACCTTTTGTGATTAACCTTTCATGCATTAATCCTTAAATCCTTTATCTCTAGAACGGATACAAGTCATGGGATAGTCACACTTGCATAGTCCATCCCATGTTTCTTGATATCTTGAGTAGACTATGATATACAAATTAGTATGACATCTTATATCAACTTATTTGAGCATGGCCATGCATTTCTAGTCTCACTCAATCAAGTGGCCTAAGATATTACTCCTATTATGTAGGAGGACTTATCCTATATTGAACAACCATATCCTCTACATAGATTGTGGTATACCCAACATCAACCTTTATAGAACAACTATTACGGTTGCACGTTTGATCGTATCAAAATATACAACTCACGATATTGGGATAATGATGACCTCAAGTCTGAGGAGCATATATATATTAATCACTATGAGTAATGTTGTGACAATTACATAATAATCCGAGAAATATACTCATAGTGGGTCAATCCAATATGTTGTTCTCTAACACACATATTCATGCATTGATTTTGACACTCCATATCAATGACAACTCTTTATCATCAATCAACTACATGTTAGTCTTAATGCATTATTGTTGTCCTAGTCAACAATAATACTTGATTAAGGATCTTTTAAGAATAATCATATTATTCTCGTGACATTATTATAAAATAGTTTATTTGTACACACAGAAAGAAAAATTGAAATAATAATGACAACGCTTTATATTAATAAACATGGTAAATCAAGTATGTTAATACAACCATCTCGTGATTGATCTTTGGGCATACTCTTACAGATCTATCGTGCATTCCTTGCATGCTAGGTTTACAAAGTTAGGATGCTCGATAGTAAACATACGGACAGAGACACAGCCGTGTGTCTTAGCCGTGTGGGAGGCACGACCTTGGACATGGGCGTGTGCCCAGGCCGTGCGAAGTTTGCACTTTAAATGTGGAATTTATTTTGACACACGGTCTAAGGACACGGGTGTGTGCCTTAGCCGTGTGACCTTAGTAGAGTGATGACATCATAAACAGAATGCCAAGGTTTTGGCACACAGGCTAAGACACCGGCATGTCGAGGCCGTGTGAGGAACACAGGCTAAGGGCACGGACGTGTGTCTAGCCGTGTGAAATAAGTCAGTGTCGACCATGGGTAAAAAACACGGGCATGTCTCAAGGGCACACGGGCGTGTCCTTTAAGCAACACAGGCGTGTGGCCCCTGTTTAGGCAAAAATTTTCTAAGTGCGTAAAAGTTTTCGATTAATTCCTGAAACTTTCAGAAAGTATGTTTAAGGCCTCGTAGGCCTAGGATGAGTATGTTTTGGGTTTGTATGGAAATTTTTTAAGATGAAATGAAATTTTATATCCCGAAACGTCATGTTTAAGCAAGTTGAGTTAGGTAATGCCTCGTATCCAGTTTTGGCTTTGAACACGGGTAAGGGGTGTTACATTTAGTGGTATCAGAGCTACGGTTTAGTCGATTCTAGGACTAACGTAGCGTAAGTATAAGTCTAGCTATACATGCCATACGTAAGAGAACTTGTGTAATGATAGTGTGACAGCTCTTGACGTTTTAAATTGTGTTTTTATATATAGTCATGGATCCCGATCAGACTATAGTTGATGATGTTGCGAGTAATACGCCAGCTCCCACGGAAGGGACTGCGCTAGTAGAAAGTAGACCCGAGTCTTAGGTTAGGGAGAAGAGGCCCAAGAAGCCTTTCTCCATATGATGAGCAACTGGTACACTAAGTACGTTCGAGCAAATCCTAATGCTCAACCCCCTCCACCCTCACTATTCCCCAACCCACTCCGGTAGCTCCTCAAGTGGTTAAGGTAGTGAGAAGAGAAAGGCCTCCGGTCGATAAAATCTAGAAATAAGAAGCCGAGAAATTTTGGGCTAGTAAGGATGATGATCCGAAAAGAGCAGAATTTTGGCTCGAGAATACCATCAAGGTATTTGATGAATTGTCATGTATGCTTGAGGAGTGCCTAAAAATCGTGCGGTATCTCTCTTGAGAGGTTCGACTTATCAGTGGTGAAACACCCTTGTGTCGGTGGTACCAAGGGAGAGAGTGGCCGGCCATAGGAGACAAAAATTGACAAAATTGGTCAAAGTTGGTAAAAGTTAGTAACTAAGTTGAATTGTATTAATAAAATAAAGAAGGAAAATATATCATCTTTTCTTCTTTCCATCACCACCGAAAATTAACAGCAAAGAGGGGTTTAAAAACTCAAAAATTTCAGCAAGCTTTCTTCCTAACAAGTAAGTGATTTTAATGGTTTTTCTTGAGGATAGTTGTACTTTTAGAACCCCTAGAGCTTAAGCTTTCTAATGAGGGGACTATCTTACAATATGGTGAAAAGATTAGGCTTTTTCCATGAGAGCTTTCAATGTTATTTTCTGCATTTTTATGGAGCAGAAAATGAGTCTTAGTTGTTAGATGAACAACTTTTGTGAAAGGTGTTGCCATGAAAACACTTAAATGAACCTTTTTTGTAAAGGTTATAAAATCAATAGTAAAATGTGTGAAATGTTGGGTTTTGATGATAGGCATAAGAGAAATAAATGTTCACCTAGGCTCATTAAAGGTAGAAATTTGATTAGAATTGATTTTCGAGTCTAAGGGTAAAATGGTCATTTTGCTAAAGTGTAAGGGCAAAATAGTAATTTTGCCAAAGCATAATTATTAAAATGTTTTTATTAATGTGATGATTGAAATGAGCTAATTTGCTATTATAGAGCAAGAAGAACCAAGAATCAACCTTGATCGGGGCAAGAATAAAATCTCGGACTAAATTGAAGATCTAGCTCATTTTAAAATCGAGGTAAGTTTGTATATGATAAATTTGTATATGATAAATTTTTATATGATAAATTCAACATTTATGCTAGCATGTTTGAGAATGTTTGATGTTATAATGATGCATGATGCTCTATGAAATTAAGTATTTGGTATTGAATGAAAAAGTTGAGATGGATGAGGTCCATTGTAAGACCAAGCCGAGGACATGGCCTCGGCATCGAATTGAGATCCCGTATAAGACCATATCTGGGATATGGCTTCGACATTGAATATGAAAAATCGTATAAGACCATATCCAGGATATGGCATCGATATTGATGTGAGGTTCCATATAAGACCATATCTAGGATATGGCATCGGTATTCAGAGATGATCCATGTAAAACCACATCCGGGATGTGGCATTAGCTTTGTGTTTATGCTAATGATAAATGAATATGCATTTATAAGTATCCTTAGTGATTTATTGGGATAAATAGATTTGCTTGGAAATAGACATGAGAATTGTATTAAAGTCATGTGAATGAGTGAATACAGGTACCCGTGAGAAAATTCACGAGGAATGTTTATGATATGTGGCATGGTATGTTCTAGATAAGAACAAGTACGAGTAAGTATGGCAAAGTGCTTATTACTTTGTATGGTTATCTAATGCTATGGATTGATGTCATTATGAGCTTATTGTTGCTATTTATTTTCATGCAAACTTACTAAGCTTTGTGCTTACCCCTCTCATTTCCCTTTTCCTTGTAGTATTGCCAAGATAATTCGGGGATCGTGGGACGCAGGAGTTCGAAAATCACACTATCAACATCACTTTGGTATAACAATTTAGACTTATTTTTAGTATGGCATGTATAGGACTTGGTATTTTATTAGGTCGTAACTGTTAGCCAAAGTGTTGGCTATGTATGTTATCAAAGTCATTTTGAAAACGGTCATCGAAAATGGGCCATCACTTGTTAAGTTTATATATATTCAATGATAATGAAATTATGATGTTTATACTTGTGTGAATGCTTTGAATTGAGTTCTTGTATGTGCCTTTGGGTCATGAATTATGTTTATATGAGTGGGAGTTGGTATGTCTACAATGCAGGGTGGCATTTGGTTTGGAATATAGCCTTTTTATGTCCACACGGGTAGACACAGGGGCGTGTGTCTAGGCCGTGTGGGACACACGGCCAGCTCCATGGCCGTGTCGATTGACCGTGCATCCCCTGCATGCTAGGTTTACAAAGTCAGGATGCTCAGTAATAAACACACGGGCAGAGACACAACCGTGTGTCTCAGCCGTGTAGGAGGCACAGCATTGGACATGGGCGTATGCCCAGGCCATGTGAAGTCTGCACTTTAAATGTGGAATTTAATTAGACACAAGATCTAAGGACATGGCGTGTGCCTTGGCCGTGTGACCTTAGTGGAGTGATGACGTCATAAACAGAATGCCAAGGTTTTGGCAGACGGGCTAAGACACGAACGTGTCAAGGCAGTGTGAGGAACACGGGCTAAGGGCACGGGTGTGTGTCTAACATTGTGAAATAAGTCAGTGTCGATCACAGGTGAAAACACGGGCATGTCTCAAGGGCACACGGGGGTGTGGCCCCTGTTTAGGCAAAATTTTTCTAAGTGCATAAAAGTTTTCGATTAATTCCCGAAACTTTCGTAAAGTATGTTTAAGGCCTCGTAGGCCTAGGGTGAGTATGTTTTGGGTTTGTATGGAAAGTTTTAAGGAGAAACGAAATTTTATAACCCAAAACATCATGTTTAAGCAAGTGGAGTTAGGTAATGCCTCGTATCTGGTTCCGTCTTTGAACACGAGTAAGGGGTGTTACATAAAATGTTACTTAATTTGAAATGCTTATTTTGTTTTGAAGTTTAAAATTATGTTTTGTTCAGTAATGATCTGTAACCCTAGTCCAGTGACTGAGACAGGTTCGAGGTGTTACACTTTTTTTTTGAAATAAATCAAAAGTGATACCTAAGTTATTCATTTTGTCTCATCTTACCCTGATTTGTAATACTGACTAATAAAAGTGCGACATGTGACACATTCTTATTGGAATTCATACACCTTTTTCTGGATAAAATTTATAATTTAAGTACCACTAAATTCAATCTTACCTTGATATGCAATACCAACTAATCAAAGTCTGACATGTCACACATTTTTATTGGAATTCATACACTTTTTTTTTTTTGGATAAAATGAGACAAAATCTATAGTTTAAGTACCATTGAATTCATACACAATTTTATTTTTGGATAAAATAGACAAATGTGTAGTTTAAAGGCCACTTTTAATAATAAATTTAGGTATCTAAGTGTGAAATGCAACATATTTTAGGAGGCAATTTTGTAATTAGAACTAATATATATTACATGTCCGGCTGACCCATTGACTGGCTTGAGACTTTCGGGTCGGGTTTTACTGAAGTGACTCGAATGAAATAATTTGAGGCTGACATAAGAAAGGTTCTTGAACAAATTTGATTTCTTTTGGGGTGCAGATTAAAGCCCCTTTTGAGTTGTATACTCTTTGTATTATTAATTAATTGCAGCGCGAAGTAGCAGATGGCGGAGAAGCAGCTGATCGTGGCCGTTGAAGGCACCGCCGCCATGGGTCCCTACTGGCAAATCATCCTTTCTGATTACCTTGAAAAGATCATCAGGTCTCCTTCCTTCCTTCCTTATTTCTCTTTCTTCTCCTCCAATTGCTTTTATTGTTTAATTCCTTAATACTCGTTAGTAAAGTTACAGTCTTTCTTAAAGTTGATATTAATATTATTTTCTAAGATTTCCATTCTTGAGATGTCTGTGAAATTTTCTAGTCAAAATTTCAGATAACTTTTTGCTTGCGGAATTATGCTCTCTGGATTTCGCTTTATATGCCCACTGATGGTCCTTGATATTACCTGAATTTGACAATTGATTCTGGAATATATGATAAGTGTGAAATAGAAGAATGATGAACAGGGCACCGTTAGGAGAAAATAAAGAGACATTAGGGAGAAAAGATTGTTGTAAGAATCTTCTGTGAATAGTGAGAATACGTGTCATGTATTTTTTTCTGGCAATTCCTCTGTACAATTTGGTATTTATAAACAACCATGACACTAATATGAAAAGCAGGAAATAAACATAACAAAAACAGAAAATAGTAAACCACTCATCTGACTTGGGCTAACAATTGGACCTGTATCAAGTGTTAACTGCCTTCTCCTTCAGTGCATCCTTGTCCTCAAGGAGGAAATCTGGAATTTGAGTCTGCAATGTGGATAGTCTCCCAAGTAGCATCTTCTGGGAAAGAGTTCCTCCAAGTAACCTACTGTTCTGTAACAGCTTGGTTGCCTCACTTGACCATTTGTCTATTGATAATACTAATTGTTTCCTTTCCTACAAATTACCTGAGCTAAGACACATAGAAAACAGGATGCACTGTCGCCCCTACTGGTGATTGCAGTTTATATGCTACTGCACCCACTTTACCTATGTTTTGATAGGGCCCAAAATAACAAGCTGATAATTTCAGACATGCCCTGTTAGCTATGGTTTTTTGTCTATAAGGCTGTAGCTTCACCAATACCCAGTCTCCAATCTGAAACTGCCTATACTCCCTTTTTTATCCGCTTGTTGTTTCATTCTATTTTGTGCTCATTCAAGATAGAACTAGAACATCTTAATAGTAGCTTCTCTAGCCTTCAGACTTTTATATACTGCAGCTACGTTAGAATCACCTGTTAAGTAAGGAAAGTGAGTTGGCAGAGGCTGCCCATACACAATCTCATAAGGTGTTACATGTGTAGCAATATGATAGGTGGTTTTGAACCACCATTCGGCCAGACTTCACCCAGTCCCTTGGTCTCTCCCCCGGCATAAATGACGTGGGCGTCTTGACAAGGCATTGACAGTTGCATTTGTAGTGCCTTTTCTATGAACCAAATCATAGTCATAACCCATCATGTGTACCACCCATAATTGTTGAGCTGGAGTATTGGTTTTTGATCTAGCAAGAATCATAAACTTTGGTGATTATTTTTTATCAAAAAATGCCTTCCCAGCATAAATGAATTCCATTTTATCACTGTTGCCAGTATCGCTAGCATTTCTTTCTCATATATTGGAAGAGCTTGATGCTTAGGTCCCAAAGCCTTAATGAAGTAGGCAATAAATCTACCTCCTTGGCTAAGCACCGCTCCAATTCCTGTGTTACACCCATCAGCTTCAGCTGTGAAGGTGGCATTGAAATCAAGCAGTGTTAAGAGTGGTGCCATGGTTATTGCCTATTTCAATTCTTCGAAAGCTGCTTGTGCCTTTGCATTCCAATCAAAACAACCTTCTTCAATAATTCCGTAAGGGATTTTCCTATTATTCCATAGCTCCTCATAATCGCCTTTAATACCCTTTAATCCAATAAATCCACGAAGTTCTTTAACGGTTTGCAGTGCAAGCCATTCTAAAACACAAGCAGCCTTCTTACAAATCATTGAAACAGCACTTTTTCCGATAACATGCCCCGATTATTCTACTTGGGTAGCTCCTCACATTTTTGTCGTTTGACATAAAGTTGATGTTGGGCCAACACTTCAAAAACCTTATAGAGATGCATCGAATGAGACTACCAAGAGACTAAATAAACTAATATATTGCCAAAGAACACTAAGACAAGTTTCCTTAATAATGGTTGAAAAATGTTGTCCACAAGGGATTGGGAAGTGGATGGAATATTTGTGAGACCGAATGGCATCATTAAGAACTTGTAGTGATCTTGGTGAGTACGAAAAGCGGTCTTATAAATATCTTCTTCTCTCATGCGGATTTAGTGATAGCCGGATCTCAAATCAAGTTTTGAAAACCAGCAAGCATCTACTAATTCATCCGAAAGCTCCTCAACCAATGGAATTGGAAATTGATCCTTAACAGTAAGTTTGTTTGGATACCGATAGTCAATATATAGCCTCCAAGGGACCAAGACCTGTCGTTTTTCTTGACCAACACTCTAGACATGCAAAAGGATTGTTGTTGTCTCGTATAATCTCAGCATCTTTCATTTTGACCATTTTTTCAATTTCAGTCTTTTGTATAGTTGTATCAATAACGTCTAATTTTAACCACTTGAGATTCATCAAAAAGTGGTATTCAATGATCACAACTCCTTCTTTGAGGCAGTCCCTTGGGTACCTCAAATACCACAGCAAAGAGTTGTAAGAGAGTTTCAGGATCATGGGGCAACAGCTTGTTACATGGTTTATCACCAATGGATACTGGCATATAATGGCTTCTGTAAGTCTAGTAGCTATGATATGCAAGAGCCTTTATCACAAGTTTGTGATAACTTAGTACAATGTTTTTACAAAGGTGATATGAACTTCACCAGCTTCTATTCTCTTGAGTAAAAATGTCTTGGAACCAATGGTGGGCTCCATAGTCAAGGCATGTAAGTCTCATAATATAGATCCCAAATAAGGAACCATTGTATCCCTAACACCAACTCACAACCTCTTAACGACAGCACAAGAAAATCAGTTTTTTGAGATAAACCTTGACAACTCCACTCTAATTCTTTACAGCCCTATAGAGCCATCAAAACCTCACCATTAGCTGCAGAGACACCTAGACTGTTAAGCATATTTGTTGGACAGTGAAGTTTCCTCACCGTTGGTTGGTCAACAAAATTATGCGTGCTCCTTGTATCAACCAAAACCACCAAAGGTTGATTCTTAGTCCTCCAATCAACTTCATTGATTAATAGTCTTTAGTATCGAATAGTGCATGAAAGAAATAATGGGTTTATCATGTTGTTTGTCCTTTCACCTTAATTCCAGTTTCCTCTATTGATTCTAAACAGTCAGCAAATTCCTCCAATTCATTCTTTGGTTCATCCAAATCTTCTACCAGTATCTGATATAGCTGTGACCTAACACATTTATGGCCAAAATTGTATTTACTACCACACCATGTACAAAGACCTCTTTTCCTTTGTTCTTCCCTTTCTTCCCTGATCAGTCTAGATGTCTTAGAGGTGGGTTCATTTTTGGATAAGTGACCTTTTGAGATCTTGTTGATTAAGGTTTAGTTTGTGTAGGATAAGGTAGGAATGAGGTTTTGATGCAGGTAATAAGGCTGATAATGATTTATTTGGTTTAGGTTCATTGTGTGGGTATTAATGCATAGGAGGTGTAGTTAAGGGATTTTCATAAGGAATAAAAGGCTTATGGGGTAGATTATAAAGCAGGGCCTCCATTTGCCTTGCAAGATTAATGCATGGGTCAATATTTTGGGAAAATGTCTCACTGATTTAGATATCTCACCAAAGCAGTTTGTTTTAGACTTACCAACTCTGCCATGGGGTCGATAGACTCATTGTCATTGAAATGTGATTGCATCTCCAGCACGTATTGTTTCTAGTTAACATCCTTCAAGCCTAATGACTGTTAGTGCCATTACAGTACTTTCTTGTCAAGATGAATCATAACGGTTTGCGTCTTGTCCTTTTCCAAAGATTCTAGTGCTTCAAAAAACTGTTCAACCTTGAGGTGCCATCCCAAAAAATCTGTTCCATCAAAGTATGGGCACTCTAGCTTGCTTTTTACTTACATTATTCTTCATTGCCTTTGAGAGAGTATCTGAACCTTGTAGTTCATGAATGACCTGAGCTTGAGTGTGAGAAGAAGAGTTACTTCTGTAGCACGCACGGGAGTTTTTCCTTTATCAGCAGTATCACTCGATTCTACTGGACCTTGATGAGTTGTAGGCCTGTGTAAATCTTCTAGTGAGTGACGAAACATCTGGGAAATCATCCTTCCCAGCCCAACCCTCCATACCCTTTTTAAGCTCCATTTGTATCTCATCTTTGAACTGAGCTATAGAGTCGTTAGTCAAAGCCTCCAAACGTTCAAACTCTTTTTGAAGATGCCCAATGCCCTTTCATAGCTGTGTAGAATCCCATCCCCCATTTCCTAGAACGTCGCTTTTATATCACAGTGATATCACCTGAATTGACGAGGATGATTCTGGAATATATAATAAGTGTGAAATAGAAGAATGACGGACAAGGGACTGTTAGGAGAGAAAAGAAAGAGAAACCATATCCTCCGAATAGAGAGTACGTGTCATGTATATTTTCTGGCAATTCCTCAGTGCAATTTGGTATTTATAAACAATCATGACACTAATCTAAAAAGTAGGAAATAAACAAAACAACAAATAACAGAAAATATTAAACCACTCCTGACTTGGGCTAACAATTGGGCCTGGACCTGTATCCGTCCCATTTTAAATATTCTGTGTGTTAATGGCGACATTTTATTGATTTGTTAACATAAGAACACAAATTATGCCATGAATTTAGTGCCAAAGCAACTGCTAGGGAGCAAATCTTTGATATACGTGATCCTTCATTTATCTTAAGAATTTACTTAAGAGAAAGTCTAAAGTGGAGTTCATTATTTGGTTGTGAATTGTTAGTAATAGGCTTTTTTCTATTATATTATCTCACAAGGAATTACACTAATATTTATATACATAGTGAGCCTAACTTTAGGAAACTCTATACTAGGAAGCAAACTAATTCTAGGGATGCTGTCCCTTAAAACACAGCCTTAAAGTTAGGGATAGCAATCAATAAAATATTTACAGGATCCTATCTGATACACTCAATATTCCTTATTAGGAAACTGTAATCTGACACTCCCCCTCAAGCTGGGAAGTGGATATCATCCATTCTCAGCTTGCTTACTAGTTTCTGAAAGGTCTTCCCAGATAATCCTTTGGTAAGGATATCTGCCAGTTGACCTCAAATTCTTTTACTAGGCATTTCTTTAAATTTTCCATTCCTTCCAGATCATCACCAGTCACTATAATGTCATCTACATAGACTAATAAAGCAGTCATTCCCCCTGAAGATGAGTGAACTTGCACCGGTGCCTTCTTCCTTGAGTAAACTAGTAAAGGACGAGTAGTGTCCTGAATCCCTTTTTGTGATTTGGGTGTATTAGGCTCTATTTCGGGTTGCATAGGTTCAAGTTGGGCAGGCTGGTTGGTAGGTAAGGACTGAGTGTTTGGCTGCTGAACAGGAGCTGGAAAATCAAGTTGGGCAGGCTGGTTGGTAGGCAATGACTGAGTGTTTGGCTGCTGGACAGGAGCTGGAAAATCAAGAAGAAAGAATTCTCTGTCCTTATCTTCTGTGAATAAGTTCTCCCCCAGTGTTGTTTAGGGACTTTTTTTTGAAACAAGAGAGCTCTAGTAATAGCTAAAATGTGACCATTCTTTACTGGAATTTCTTCATTTTATTAATTTACAATATAAAATTTGATCATTGTGTTTTGCTAGTGCTTTGCTTCTTTCTAGGCTACATCTTGCTTGCCATCCTACTTAGTGTCTCATTGCCTGCTTTGGATTTACGGCATAACCGTAATAATTTGATTGTTTTATAGTTAAATCTATATTTTTTCTGACATATTTTAGAACTCCTCAGGTGTTTCTGTAGTAACGAATTCGCAGGGCAGGTAAAAAGGATTTTCTCTTTCCTCCTTTCCCATTCTGATAAGCTACTTTTCTAAATGCATGATCATCATCTTTTTATGCAGCATCAGCTGCCACTATGCTTATATTAGCACTTGGCACATGATATCAGATAATAAATAATATTTATTGTAGATAATTTAGCAAAAGACTATCATTTTTTTTTTTTAAATATTGCATTACCAAATGACTGATTGTAAGACAATATTTATAGGCAATCTAGTGTAGACTTCCAAAATTACACAAGGAAATTAGCATCACCATTTAAAATTTGAAATTGCTGTCTGGTCAGTTTAAGATATCCAGTTTTCTCAATGTTGTGTTTTATATTAATTTAGGAATCTTGTTTAAATACAGAAGAATACTACATCAAATGTTGAGCTTTCATTGGTTACATTCAACACACATGGATCGTACTGTGGTATGTTGTTTGCACTATTTCTTCCTTGAAACTTAAAGTGGGTTGCTAGTATTGAAACTACATTTTTTTTGGTGGAAAATATGGTTCTCTATGCAGCTTGCCTAGTACAACGTAGTGGGTGGACAAAAGATGTTGATATTTTCTTACAATGGCTGTCGGCCATACCTTTTTCTGGTGGTGGTTTCAATGATGCTGCAATTGCTGAAGGGCTTTCTGAAGCATTGATGGTATGGCGTGTCAATCTTTTATGTGATTTAAGTGACTTTGTGCTTCGGTTTATGTTCCAATTGATTCCTATTTTGGGTATTTGCACCAGATAGCATTGACCTATTTAAGTTTGATAATTATCTAACTGTTCCAATTGAATCTTCAACTTTATTAAAATGCTCTCAATGCACCCCTTCCTACTATTTAGTCAATTAAATTTGACAGATTTTGTACCTGTAGGCCTGATCTGATATTTTAGTACATTTCACCTGTCATTTTACTATTAAGTCATTTGATGTAGCTCAGATGTTTCCTATTGCTGCAAATGGAAATCAAACCCATCAAATTGCTGATGGGCAAAGACATTGCATTCTTGTTGCTGCCAGTAATCCTTATCTCTTGCCTACACCAGTCTATCGGCCACAGACTCAAAACTTGGAGCAAAGTGAAAATATGGAATCACAGACAGAGAGTCGTTTGTCTGATGCTGAGACAGTAGCTAAATCATTTCCTCAGGTAGTTCAACAGTACTTTGCTTCTCGTCTCCTAGTTATGGCCTTCGTTTTTAGGAGGTTAACTGACCCTTAGTTTTTACTGCAGTGTTCTGTTTCTTTATCTGTGATATGTCCGAAGCAGCTTTCAAAGCTAAAAGCAATCTACAGTGCTGTAAGGATGATAACATTTCTTAATCTGTTTGGTTGTTAAGCTTGGGGACTTTCTCTCTAACATAGATATGTTGGCCATGTCTTCCAACATCTACTAATCTCAACTTGAACTTTTAAGACAATATTTTAAAGGATGTATGCTCTGTAACTTGCTGGTGGACTATGATGATAGTTCCATTGAACTTTTTGGAATTTTCCATTTACTTATGAAGCACTCTGTTAGATAGGGATGAGCTTTCATATTCATATAAATATACATCTGGATAAACTATTTTCTACTAGATTTTTGCTGGACTTCATCCTAGATTGTTTTCTTTACTTAATCACTAATAGACTTCATCCTAGATTGTTTTCTTTACTTAATCACTAACATTCTCTGCCAACTGGAGCTAGGTACCCTAACTGCATTTCTCAAATACAGGGAAAGAGAAACCCCCGAGCATCAGATCCACCTGTTGACAATGTTAGAAACCCTCAGTTTCTTGTTCTGATTTCAGAAAATTTTATGGAGGGCTGTGCTGCTTTAAGTCGCTCTGGAGTTCCAAGTTTAGCACCCAATCAGAGTCCTGTGAAAATGGACATGGCTTCTGTCACTTCGGTTGCAGGGACACCTCCGACTTCTGTTCCATCAGGTGGTTTATGTAGAATCATTTGATAACTTCTGATTGAATGCTGTTTTTAACTGGTATCTGACCATTACATGTGGCTGATTAATTTGTGTGCTTGGTCATATTCGTAGCTCAGCTCTCTTAAGCACATTATCAAATAGGAACGCTGGGAACTAACATATATTATGCTGGATGCAGAGCCTCTCCTTTTGTAGCCTTGAGTTTCGTAATCCTATTTCTGTCCGGTCTGATTTCATTCAGCTAGATCCTCAAGATTGTCTTTTCAGTTTGCATCATTAAAGAAGGATTCTTTTAGGATTACCAAGTAATAGAAGCTCATGGCCTCTTATTGATTGACATGTTTCCTCTTCAGCATCCAAGAAGTAACAAAAAAAAAAAAAAACCCAAAAAGCCTAAACATATTCCCTTTCTTGCAGAACTTAATAACGAAAATATAAGACCTGTACAATATCTATAACCTTGTTGTGTTCCTCATTTCTTTTAATAATGCTAAGTCATAGACAGTGTAGCAGATATAGATGTATGCAAATTAGGAATAGAGAATTTACAGCTGTGAAAAGTTAGGTTTGTTATTTGTTGCTGTGATAGATTCTTGCTTAAGATTTGTCTTTGTGTTGGTTTCTAGTGAATGGATCTATTATGAGCCGGCAGCCTGTTTCTGTTGGAAATGTTCCCACTGCCACTGTAAAAGTTGTAAGGCTCATGTACTTTTAGTCAATCAAAGGTTTCTTCTGTTGTTACTTGGATGCATAAGCATATCGTATTCTTCAGGAGCCCACAACAATAACATCTATGGCAAATGGACCTGCTTTTCCTCATATTCCGTCTGTTCCACGTGCCCCATTTCAAGCAGTCCCAACGTTGCAAACTTCTTCACCATTGACAACTACTGAAGAGGTGATGAGAAGTAGTGACAATGTGCAAGAAATAAAACCTTCTGTAGGTGGTATGACACAGCCTTTGCGTCCTGTGCCTCCAGCGGCTGCAAATGTCAACATACTGAACACTCTTTCACAAGCAAGGGTGATGAACTCTGCTGCTCTCAGTGGAGGAACTTCTATAGGACTTCAATCAATGGGTCAAACTCCAGTGGCCATGCATATGTCCAATATGATATCTAGCGGAATGACATCTTCTGTGCCTCTGGCTCAAACTGTATTTTCATCTGGGCAATCGGCTATGACTTCATTACCTGGTTCAGGTGCTCTTACAGGGACTACACAGGTCCCACCAAACTCAAATCTTAATTCATTTGCTTCTGCAACTTCTAATGTGGCTGGAAATTCAAACATTGGAATTTCACAACCAATGTGTAATGTTCAAGGAGCGGTGAGTATGGGCCAATCAGTACCTGGCAGCATGAGCCAAGGAAATCATTCAGGTGCACAATTGGTGCAAACTGGAGTTGCCATGAGCCAGAGCATGAGTGGTCTTGGTCCATCAACTGTTTCTTCTGGAACTGGTACATTGATTCCTACTCCAGGAATGTCTCAACAGGTACAATCTGGAATGCAGACACTTGGAGTGAACAACAATTCAGCTGCTAGTATGCCTCTATCACAACAGACATCCAGCGCTTTGCAATCGTGTACAACAATGTTAATGTTATAATCGCAATAATCAATACGTAACATTATCTACAATCTGATAAATCGATAATCTTAACATTACTAAGTCAATACAAATGCTATCAACATAGTAAATCAAGTGTATACTACATTGATAACAAATTATTGAACACTACATGATACATTGACGAATAATGAATTTAAGACTTATCAAACTATATGAATCAATTATGACATGATCCTGAACAAATGAATACAATTACATTATCTTTAGCCACTTAAATCTAAATCATGCTTTAATATTATCATTGATACAAGCTCAAATTTATACTCCTCAATTTATCTAACTTGTCTGACTACATATAATCATTAACATTTCAACTACTTTGTACATAATGTATATCATAATTATAAATTAAATAATAATTTTTACAATACATTTAAGATATTAATCTATTCTATTGTATACATTTTAATATTATATTTGAATATTTAAGTTATATAATTTATAATAATAATTAATATTAAATACATTTGCATTTTATCACTCTTTACTAAAATTTAATATAGCTTAACTTATGATTTGCATATTACATATTCACTGTACAACAAATACTTAATTTATCCAATCTCAAATCATATGTTCAAATAACGTTGTATCTACATTATTACAAATATCTGTAACAATCATTTCAAATAATTGTCATAACAATTATCATTTACCCATTTGAATTACTATATATTACAATACCTTATATTAGACTTACATCAATATTTACATGTAATGTTTAGTCCAAATATCAATCCATAATTACAGATTCTATGTACTAGAAACTGTATAATTCCTACATCTAATTATTGACTAGTCATCATCATTCCTATTAAACAAATTGGCTGATATACTCTATTAGTGTTAAACTTTATCCTATTGAACTTCTAATCTTATCATATAACTTGATAGCATCATTTACTTATGAACGTACTATTGACATCATATACTAAATAGTTTGATATTGTAGACTTATTAGATTGTATATGCATCCCTTTTGAGTTTTTCTAGGATCCATGTTGAGTTTTAAATTTCTCAGAATTTTATCCTATCAACCATTTGCAAATGTGGAATTATAAAATTGTTACTGCTGGATTATTCTGACATAATTTCTTGCTTTTAATTTCCCCAGTGTGCTGTAATCCAATTGCCTTCACAGACGTTGATGCTTTCAGTTTCTGATAAAGCTTACCGCTTGATAGGGATGCTTTTCCCTGGGGTGAGAATTTTCTGACTTTTGAGTCCAAACTTTAGTTGGTTGAGTGTGCGTTATTAGTGTAGTCATATCCGGGCGTAAGTTCTAAGCTTCCAAAGTTCCATCTTAACCAGAAAATTTTGGAGTTAATAAAAACCTGCCTTGAATCCAACCTGCACTGTTGCAACACTCTACCAGGTCACCACCCATCTAGAAAAACCGAAAAGATGATTAATTTGATTTTTTCTTTTAAGGAAAAGCTATAAGTAGATGAGTAACATGTGGCTTTCGTCTCCTGTTGCTTCTTGCTTTTGCTATTAGCATTTTACCTTAGCGTCTAGGAAAGTCGCTAAAATGCTAAAATGAAATTTGATCATATAAGAATAAACAAATGTAATACCAAATTACCAATCCTAACGTCATCATCAGTTTTCCCAAAAAGAGGTTTCAGTTTTACTTTTTACTTGTCCTAAAATAATACTTGCTTTTTTTTCCAAAAATCACAGGCAAATAAGAAAAGCAGGCAACAAATGAAATATACAGCTTCAATTTAGCTTTGCATTTTATTTGAACTAAGCTCTTTGTGGAATTCAGGATATGGTTGTCTTTAAACCACAAATATCAAGCCAGCATCAACAGCAGCAGCAACAGATGCAGCCACTGCTACAACAGCAACAGATGCCACAGCAGCAGCAGCAGCAGCAGCTCCCACAGCTGCAACAACAGCAGCAGCTTCCACAGCTGCAACAACAGCAGCAGCAACAGCCGCAGCAGCAACAGCCGCTCCCACATTTGCAGCAGCAACAACTCCCTCAGCTGCAACAACAACAGCAGCAGCAGCAGCAACTCTCCCAGCTGCAACAACAGCAGATGCCCCAGTTGCAGCAGCAGCCACAGCTTGCTCAGATGCAGCAACAGCAACAACAAATGGTCGGATCAGGAATGAATTCAGCTTATGTCCAAGGTCCAGGCCGATCACAATTAGTTTCTCAAGGGCAAGTTTCATCACAGGCCCCATCTAACATGCCTGGAGGAGGCTTTATGAGTTGATCAGTGACACTAAGAATTTGCTGGATTGTTTAGAACTTCATAGTTGTGTCGGGCTTGTGTAGGATACCAGTCCACAGGTCTCCTTTAGTGGCTAAACGTGAGCAGAAGTTATCTAGTAACATCTAGGAGGAATCATTATGTACTGGTATATTACATGTACCATGATATCTCATGTTCTATTTTTTTCTCATTGGGTAAAATAAAGGTCTTTTTAAAACAGAACCAGCTTCAAACAGTGAAGAACATTTCACATAATTCACTCCTAAGGAGTCTCCTAACAGTATAGATAAGATACCTGCTGGTGGTTGCTCGTAAATATGAAAGTCTGGAGCATCATTCATACCCAATCATGCTGTGAAATCCGGCTGCAGGGTTAGCTTTTCTAAAAGTGTATTCCAGATGAACTTCCCATTGTCTGCCTAGTAGCTCATTGATCCTTCAAGCCATTGCAAAACTCCGAACATCTTCCAGCTCTTCATTGAACATGTGAAGGATTGGAAGGTTATCACTCTCAACAGCCACCATTCACTATCTGTGCTCCCGCACCAATTGCAGTCCATCAAGCATTTCTTAGAGATCCGCTTGAACTACTGAGCACGCATCAAACCTACGGCTAAAACCCATTAACCAAGTACCATCCTCGTCTTTCAACACTCCCTTAGCTGATGCCCTTGCACCGCGCCATCTACATTGTTTAACCCAACCCACAGGAGGTTTACACTTAACTCACACTTATTGTAACATGATTCAGCCTATTACCCCTACTTGAACTAGCAATAACACTCGTAACCAAAGAGAGGCTATTCATGACAACCTCAGTTGAACTAAAATATCATTACTAGAGATGACAAGATTACGCTGTCGCCAAAGATTCCTTTAAACAATACCGAAAATAAGCCCCCCAATACACTTCATCAAAACTTGGATTATCATAGTTGTGAACATTTTTTATAATCCACACGTTTAAGGAAAATGAAAAGAACTTGATTATGGAATGGCTTGGAATCAGTCTTCCCAAAACTAACTTGGTCTCTGAGGACACGTAATGTAGTTTCTTGGCTTCTACCACATACAATCTTTGTAAAGCCCCTTTTTCACCTCTCTTCATCACGTAATAAAAGCCATAAAAACTGCCTCACTCGTTGAGGGCCCTTAAACCGCCCAAGCAACTAACCATCGATCATCTCCAGGACTCCAACTATAATGGGTTATCTGTTCATCGGATATACGAAGGTCTGGACCTGCACCATCACAATATAAGAAAATGCCGTAACATCTCCAATTGCCCTCGTAGTCGGCCATCCCTCTAACGAGACCCGCCAAAGGCCCTCAGTGATTGACAAGGATCCAAGTAGATTTTTTCCAAAGGCCCCACCTCTTGTATCTAGCCATCTCTCCAAAATCACCTTCTATTTTCATCTCCGAACATTATCACAAAGGTCTTGCCAAACTTTTGAGGATGATTTCCGTAAAGCCGTTGAATTTGCTCGCATCTTGTATTTGCTTCTCATAACCTTAACCTATAATGCATTAGTATTTGCATTAAGAGAATCCCAAATTAAGTAGGGAAGAAAGATTTTGCTAAGTCTAAGGTAAAAATTCTCTTCAGCCATTTTCATTTTCAATTTTTATATTATCTTTCAACAAATTTAGAGCATTATCCCTGCCAATTTTAAAAGTGAGTAATTACAATAACTAATCACAACATTAATATATTATGTCAATTTTTTAATGTTATATTATGTCAATTTTACAAAAATTTGATTGGTATAATAATAAATTTAGTTATCATAATATATATATTTTATTAAATTAACAAAATATATAAACATCGAAGGCTTAAGTTGTTGTTATAGTAATAAAATTATGCACAATTGATGAAAGAGATTAACATTGTGATTATAATTATCTTTAATTGTTCACTATTAAAATTAGTAGAATTTAAATTCTTTTAAATTTTGAGAATGATTAATTTAATTAATTTCAAAATTGAGAGGCACCAGAAAAATCTTGTTACCTGAATCTTTTAATTGTAAGACCACCACTCTCAATCTATTTTCAATTACAAATTAAAAATAATGACTTTTGAAAATATGCAAATTATTTTTATTTTAAAAAAATACAAACTTTTATTTGAAAACGAAATGTTGTTACTATTATTTTTGGCATGTGAGATCAACTAAAATGTAATTTTGGATCTATGTTGAGATATAGAAAAAATTTAAGTTCAGTACTAGGTTGAGCATGAGGAATATTTAGAATTGATATCTCGTCAAATGTGTGTTGCATCATTTTTAAAAAAATAAGTTTAATTTATTATTTAAATTTATGTATATGTATTAGAGTAAATCATATTTTATTTAAAAATAAAAATGTCTCTGAATACTTTTGATTAATGCAAAAGCATCGAATTTTATTCGAAATATGAAGAAAATTTATTTACAAAGTGCATTCTATTTTTAATAAAGGTTGATTAAATCTCACCCAACACTACGAAAATTTCACGACCTATATATTAAATCTAGATGTTGTCTTATGCACTTAAGAACACTTCATGAGTATATTCTGAGCATGCATCACGTCGTATGATAGAAATTGCATTATTATGATTACAAATTAAATTAAATTATGGTGAAAAAACTATTATATGATAAAATTGTATTATTATGCATCATATCATATTTTAAAATATTTTCTTTTAAAATTTATATAATAATGATCGTACTAAACTTGTATTTTTTATATATAAAATAAACATGTATTTTAATACTACTAAACACTGTGTTTGATCCTTAAATTTGTAATTTGTAATTGTTTTATTTAAAGATAATATAAAAATATGGATAGACAAAAGTATTATCGTTATAATATTAATTATATTCTTTTTAAAAATATTTTTATAATTTGATAATTAAATTAGTGACCGATTAAAAATAATATAAACTCAATAAAATATTTAAATATAAGTATTAGATTAAATAATATAAAATTCACGGGCTTATATCAAAATTGGGTTCCACTATATTGAAATTAAAATTTAAACATAAACAAGCATACCTATATATTTCTTTATTAAAATAAATGGCGTTAATTTAAGATAATAAGTAATGTAAATTTATGAGCGAATAACTTGTATTTAGAGGTGTTTATGGTTAGGTCGTATCGAGTTTAAGTATAATATTAATATAATTTATATTTATTTAAGTTCATCTAACTGAAATATAGATTTAAAATTTTGCTCAAATTATCCATATTTATAAAAGACTAACCTAAACTCATTTTAGACTCGTCCATATTATTTTTAATTAAAAAACATTTATATTATATCATTTTAATATTTAATAATTTTATACATTTTTTATTTATTGAATTTTTATATAGTTACCTTAGCATTATTTTAATATTTACATTAGAGTATAAGTTTATTTTTTTATTGAGTTCTAATTTTCATAATACATAAAAATAGCATAATATAAATATTATAAACTTAAAACAGATTGGGCCAAGTTGGGTTAGGCTTTTGAATATTTAAGCCTAAGTTTGACTCATATTTTAAATAGGCCTAATTTTTTTATTCAAGTTCATTTTTTAGACCTATTATTTTTATCTAAATCCTCTAAAATTTTGTTTGGTTGTTTCTTTAATTTTGTTTTGTTATCATTTTCTTTTGATTTCTCTTATCGGTAATCTTTTCTTTTTGACTTTGTTCTTTGACTCCTTTCACGTAGCTTTCTGCATGGTTTTTCTTTGAAATTCTCTCTCTTAATTTCAAGGTTTGTGGCGGGGCCCACGGTGTCTGTACGTGGTTTTGTTGCGTTTTCTTTGCGTTTCTTGCATGGTTTTAATATTTTCTTGGTTATTGCGTCTTTTTCATGCACGTCCTGGGGGTCCTGGTCTGCTTGATAGTTGAGTATATTTTTCATTTTTTGGTCGTATTTAGGTTTTTGTTTTCTTTTTTATTGGTAGTCTGTATCTCTGTTTGGGGAGTTTTTAAGTTTGTGACTGTTGTTACGTATATTTTTCTGTTTTGTTTTCTTGGAATTGTATGCTTTTCTTGCGGTTGATATCCTAGCGTTTTGTGGTAGAGTGCACTGCTCGTTCTGTTTTCTTGCTTTCTTCACCAGGTGGTCAGCTGTTTCTTTGATGGAAAACTGGCAGGACAAGGGGAAAGATATGGATGTCGATGACATCAACGTGCTGATGGATAGATTAAAGTTTTCTGAGGAAGAATCTTCAAAGGTATTTCGTCCATCGGAGGTGTGTAATCCCCAGGGTGGTGAGTCGTGGGCAGTAGGAAGAGTCATGGCGAGGGTTAAACCAAATCGGGAGGCAATGTATAGGGTGTTTAAATCGATTTGGTTCACAAAAGAAATGGTGAATTTTGTGGCTTTGAAGGAGGACGCGATCATTGTCAAATTCGGATGCGTGGAAGATAGGAACAGAATCCTTAACCTGATGCCTTGGTTATTCGATGGTTGCTTATTTTCAATGCTCCCTTACGAAAATGGAAAACCGATTGAAGAATATGAGTTCCACAAATCCCCGTTTTGGATTAGAATCCTCAACATCCCCTTGGAAATCATGGTTCGCCAAACTGCTCTTGAAATGGGAGATATCATTGGAGATTTGGTTGCAATCGATTGGAAAGACAGAGATGGTTGCTGGACGGATTTCATCAGGTTAAAAGTGAAGATTGATATCTTAAAACCCTTGAGGCGGATAGTGAAGTTTGTCGATAGGAAAGGGACTGAAAGTTTGTGTTTTTTGAAATATGAAAGACTCCCTGACTTTTGTTTCAAATGCGGTATTATTGGGCACAAAATGGAAAGTTGTTTGGAGAAGAACAACAATGAGGGGGTCAATGAAATAGAGTTACAATATGGGAATTGGTTGAGAGCTACGGTCACTCCTCCAAGTCAGAATAAAGGCAATTGGCGAAATGGCATTGAGGTTTTATCAACAAAGTCATTATCGGATGTGGACAAGGATGGGAGCAATTCTGGATCAAGGGAGGTAACTGGTCCTATCACACAAAAGGGCAAAGAAAAAAGGGGAGAGGAGGAAATCACGTCAACCTCGCCAGAAGAAAGAAGGCACCAAAAATTTATGCGAGATGGTATGGGCAGATTTAAAAGTAAGAGGAGAAGATCAAAGACACAATATGGAGAGAGCCTGGAAGAGAGCCCAGCCAAACAAGCAAAGAGAAGAATGCTTGAATTCACTCCCCCCAGTATGGCGGCGGCTGGCGACCAGCCCCGCCAAGAGCCATGAAGTTTCTATGTTGGAACTGTCGTGGGTTGGGGAACCCTGCGACAGTTCGTGAGTTGAAGCAACTCATCGTTGCTAATTCCCATGATGTTGTTTTTGTTTGCAAGACTAAGATTAAAAATAACAATGCTTCGTGGGTCAGTTCTTTGTGCAGGATGAGTGGATGTCTGGTGGTTAGCTCGGATGGTAAAAGTGGAGGGTTGATGCTTATGTGGAAGGAGGGGGCCAAGGTTGCGGTACAAAACTACTCTAAATTTCACATAGACTCGCTTGTTGGTCTGGAGGATGGGAAGGATATACGTTTCACAGGTTTTTATGGTCCCTCTGACCCTGGCCAGAGAATTCAAGCCTGGGATATGTTGAAATGTATTAAAGATAGCACTAGAGAGGGATGGGTGGTGGGGGGAGACTTTAATGCCATTCTTAACCCTAATGAGAAAGAAGGCGGGAGGAGGAAGCCAAGGTCTTCTATGGAAGAGTTTCAAAACTCTTTGGATGACTTGTCCCTGATCGACATCAAGACGAGCAATGGTGGTTTACTTGGAGCAACAACAGGGAGGGTTCGGGTCTAGTTAAAGAAAGGCTCGATAGATTTGTGGTCTCTGAGACCGTTGCCGCGAGTATGCCTTTTGTTGAAACTAAGGTTATATGCCAGTCAAAATCTGATCATGATGCTGTTTTTATGGACACTATGGGGAAAAAACCTAGGGAGCAATGTATGGATCCTAAATACAGATTTAGATACGATACATGTTGGGCTAAGGAGAAGGAGGCCAAGGAGATTATTAAGAACGTTTGGTCGAATAGAAATAGTTCTGTTGTTGATAAGATGGAGGTTATTAGAGAGAAGCTGGGCCCCTAGCAGTATAAGCGTTTCAATGAAGCGAAGCGCAAGATCAATACGCTTGAGAAGAGGATAAATAACCTCATGGATGGCCCGAATAATACGGATACCTCGAGGCTGCTTAAGATGGCGCGCAATAAGCTGGGTCATATCCTTGACATTGAAGAAAAATACTGGGCCCAAAGATCCCGTTCCCAGTGGCTTAAAGAAGGTGACCGCAACACGCGATTTTTCTATGTTCGTGCTAGCTGCCGGAAGAGGAAAAACAGTATTGAGAAGATAAAAGATTCTAGGGGGTCGTGGCATGAAGACAGTACAGGAATTATTGAGGTGGTTCGGGACTACTTTAAAGAGCTCTTCAAGAAGTCAACTGACCCTAGGGTTGAAATCGACTTACATTGTATCCCTAGCTGTGTGACAGAAAGCATAAACAGGGAGCTGAGTAAGGAGTTTTCTGATGAAGAGATCCTTGCGGCTTTCAACCAAATTGACCCTAGGAAGGCCCTGGCATTGATGGTCTCCCTAGAAGTTTCTTTAGAGAGAATTAGCAGACAGTGGGAAAGGATGTCATTGATTTTTGTCATATGTGTTTAAGGGACACTAATAATATCCATCATATAAATGAAACTCTTATTGTTTTGATTCCGAAGATTAAAAACCCTAGTGATATGACTAACTTTCGCCCTATTAGTCTTTGCAGGGTAATCTACAAAATTGTGTCGAAAGTGCTCGCAAACCGCCTCAAAGATACTCTATCAATATGCATTAGTGAGAATCAAAGCGCTTTTGTGCCCGGTCGGATGATCCACGATAATGTTTTGATTGCTCATGAGCTCGTTCACTATCTTCGCAGCGCTAAAAATGGACCCAATAAAGGATGTGTGATAAAGCTCGACATGAGCAAGGCCTATGACCGAGTGGAGTGGGATTTCCTTGAAAATGTCATGATTAAGCTTGGTTATTCACTTGATTGGGTCGTTAAGATCATGAATTGCATTCGTAGCGTTAAATATAGAGTCAAATGCAACTCGAGTATTTCTGACATTATCGTTCCGGAAAGAGGTCTCCGCCAAGGGGATCCCTTATCTCCCTACCTTTTTCTTTTTTGTATGGAGGCTCTCTCTCGAATGCTCTTGGAAGCTCAAAATTTTAACTCTATCAAGGGCATTCGGGCAAGTATGAGAGGGCCAAGGATTAATCACTTTTTTTGCTGATGATGCTCTCTTGTTTTTCAGGAATAAGTGGAACGAGGTGGACGTGTGTTTGAAGATTCTTAACGCGTTTGAAAGAATGTCGGGTCAAAGAATAAATGCCTAGAAGTCGATGGTCTGTTTTAGCCCGAATACTCCAACGGTTCAAAGAGATGCTGTGAATGACATCCTTCGCATGAAGGTGGTGGACAACTTGGATAATTATTTGGGGCTCCCGATTCCGGTAGGAAAGAAGAAAACCTTGGCGTTTAAAACCATCTTGGAGCGCACGGCTAATAGACTCAACAGCTGGTTGAAGCGTTTACTCTCGGGGGCGGGAAAAGAGATATTCATCAAGTCGGTGGTTCAAGCTATCCCTACCTATGCGTTCTCCGTTTTCTTTGCTCCAAATGGTGTGATAGAGGAGCTCCATTCCATGATTGGCCGATTTTGGTGGGGTTGTGGCGACAACAACAGAGTTTGGAGCAGGGTGGCGTGGGATAGATTGTGTCTTCCTAAAGGAATGGGGGCCTTGGTTTTAGGGACCTACGGCTGTTCAATCTTGCTTTATTGGGGAGACAGGTGTGGCGCCTCCTAACTTATAAAGATACCCTTTGCTTTAAGGTTCTCAGCGCCAAATACTTCCCCAACGGGGATGTTCTTCAACCCAAAAAAGTTGACAAGCCTTCCTATACTTGGCAAAGCATCTCTAAAGCGGCTGATAAGTTGATCGGGGGATTCGGATGGAGTGTTGGCAATGGAAAAAGTATTGACATTAGAAAGGATCATTGAAAAGTTGAGGGCTTAACTGGTCTTTCCATTCAGGTGGAGGAAAGCTTGGTGCATGAGAGGAATGTTGCTGACTTATTAACCGAGAGCGGGGATGGGTGGAGAGAAGAAAGGATCCTGGAATTATATGGAGAATCTTTGAAGGACCAGATCTGTAATATTCCTATTTCTCATAATGGGCATGATGACCAACGTATTTGGTTTCATAACCCGTGGGGCTTCTTTTCGACAAAAACGGCATATTCTTAGTTGATTCTAAAGCAAGCTGGTTTCGGTCCCCACCGTTTTTACTGGAAGATGATCTGGAAATTGAGCACCCTCCCTAAGGTCCTGTATCTTTTCCTGAAAGCTCGGCCATAACATCTTACCTACTTATGATCGGATTGCTAGGATTAGGAGCGGCTTTAACAGTGCTTGCCCTAGATGCGGGCTGGATTGCGAGACCCTTCTTCATGCCATGAGAGACTGTCCCAAAGCAAAAGCGGTGCTGATGTATGGAGGTTTAAACGATAAGCTATTAACCGGGAGCTTCCTACACTGTATTGATTGGCTTGAAGAGGCAATGCGCATTTTGGATAGCCGGGCGATGACAGACTTCATCACTGTCTTGTGGAACGTTTGGAACAGCAGAAACAACCGGGTGTTTAGGGGTGTGGATGAGGAGGCTAGAGCAACGTGGGAGAGAGCTTCAAGCCTGAGCCAGGACTTTAGAATTTTTAATATGATTGGTAAGCCTTTGCTGCCGGTTGTGGAGGTTGAGAAGGGTTGGAAAAAACCCGAACCTGGGGTAGTTAAAATCAATTTCGATGCATCTTTTAAGAAAGACAAAGCGAGCTTCGGTGTATTGGCTAGGGACCACGATGGCTTTGTGCTGGGAGGCACGATGGGAGTGGGTGATGATGTTAAAAGCACCGAACATGCTGAGTTGAAAGCTCTTGAAGAAAGTTTGATTTTCGCTCGCCTGAAGGGATGGGAAAAGGTTGTTTTCGAAACAGACTGTGCAAGCATTGTTAATCACTTTAAAAATAGAAAAAAGGATCGGACTAGCCTTGGTTTTTGTATGAGTCGACTGTTATGTTTAGCTGATTCTTTTTTATTTTTTATTTTTAAATGGGTTCCTAAGTCTAGCAATAAGGCTGCAGATATTCTTTGTAAAATGGCTATAGACAACCATTATACTAAAAGCTTCGATGTTGATTATCCGTCGGAGATTCACATGTGTATTTTGAATGATGCAATAATATGAGTTGACCTTTTGGGTCGTTTTCTATCAAAAAAAAAAATCCTCTAAAATTTTGAACGAACCTTCAAGTTTAGATAGATAACCTACCCATGAACAGATGTATTGTATTAAAACATAATATAGAGCGCTCATTTGGTTGAGACATACATATATGTTAATAACAAATTAAAAAGAAATTTGAAGGAGAAATTATATCAAAGTATAGGGCTAAGAGGTGAAAGGAGCAAACCGAGTATAATTAAAACATAGGATCCAATCCAAGCCCATGTCCTCCTATTCCTACCATTGCCCCATATCCCTTATCCTATCTCCACAAAGCAACTTTTAAGACTCGTCTCCTCATCTCTCTCTCTCTCTCTCTCTCTCTCTCTCTCTCTCTCATTCTGCAATACAAAATGTTTTCCATGGCTACTTCATCTACACTCCATACTACTTTCACTTGTCATTCCTTTCGTTATCAGAAATCCTTTAACACCCCCTTTTGCTTTAACAAAAATCGCATTTTGAAGAAAACAATCAAAACTCCAACACTAACTGCTTCGGCTGCCACGGAAGCTGTCACTGAGACTGAAACACCATCCGACTTCATCATTCCTCAGAAACCTGAGGTGGTGGTCAAGCAAGTTGGGAAGCCAAGACTGGTTTTGAAATTCATATGGATGGAAAAGAACATCGGGCTTGCCCTTGATCAAGTCATACCGGGCCACGGCACTGTTCCTCTAAGTCCATATTTCTTCTGGCCAAGGAAAGATGCTTGGGAAGAGCTCAAGGCCACTCTAGAAAGTAAGCCTTGGATTTCTCAGAAGAAGATGATTATCCTTCTCAATCAGGCCACTGATATCATCAATCTATGGCAGCAAAGTGGTGGCAACCTTTCCCAGAGTTAGATTTGCATTTTTTTTATATAATTTTTTTTTTGTCTTAGCTATGCAAAATGGCCTCGGTTAATCAACTGAATTTGAGAATGTTTGGTTTGAAACCTCTTAGCTTTGAACTAAGATATGAATTGTTGGTTTTAATACGATAACAAACACTGCTGAATTGTTGGTATTTCCCTAGAGATCCACATATTTGTAGATATTTAATCCTTGTTAGATATGAATCTTTACCAAGTTAGTTTTTCTTTCATGATCATTACATGTCATTGATGTAGATGGTATACGAATTTGATGCTAGTTTTTATAGAATTACCATAGCTTTGTATAACTTTACCAGCCAAAGCATTATCGAGGAAAATCTATTTAGTTTGGGTAGCCTGTGGAGGTAGATGCATACATGCATTTGCCTAAGTGTCTTTAACTTGTACTAATTGAAGATAAATGAAATAATGTTTCTGCTAAAAGGACAATATTTCATCTCCTTGTTCAATATTGCAACTTAATTTCATCTTCTTCCCCTTTTGGGGATTTATATTTAATGCACTCACATAACCATGAGTCCCTTATTTTGGTTCCACGATTTCTCTTGGGTGTAGTCATTAAGCCGGTTCGAGTTGTGTTGCATTCTGGTTTTTTCCCTGCAGGATGATATACGTACTTGCATGCTAAGGCAAGGTAGTATAATTATGTTTGGGAACTTGGACTTGTTTTCCAACATATTTTTCTTCGAAAATAATTCCAAAAATGTTAACATCGAGTTTACATCTCAAGAAAATAAACAAAAAAGGGGAAACAAACAAACAAACTTATAGACCCGAGTGATGCCATAATGCAACTCGCCAAACTTCAAAATGAAATCAGTATGCTGATGCTCCTCAGTAGCCACGAACTTGTCTAGTCCTCACAGAAAACGGCGCCTTATTCATGGTAAAGGGTCGTTTACCTTTCGTCCCAGAACTTTGAGCCACATGTTCTGTGGGGTTTTCAGGTGCAGCCTCCACCTTCAAGCCAGCACGAAGGCTTGAGGGGATTTGCTTATCAGATGAGTTCTGAAACATCAGTGCAGTTTTCTCTGTGTACTCGTAATTCTTATCTTCATCTTGGACCTTGACTTTAAACATGCTTGTGTTCAAATGAAAACTGGAATCATGGGAATCATAATTCTCATCGTCGCTCTCATGAATGACTACTTCCTTTTCCAATAGCTTGATAGGGTCCACTTCATCCAACGACATTGTCCTAATGTCCAGGTTTCCTTGTGATGAATCTTTACTTGAAGAAGGGCTCGAAATCTTGATTTCTGGTGTCTGTTTCGAGTCCTCTGCTTGATTGCCTTGTTGAGTTTCTTTATCTTCAGAATATGGTTCCTGTCTCTCAAGCAATCTTTTTCTTTGACTATTGGGACTGTTGTGATCATCATCACCATCATCAGGATCATGGAAATCAGACCGAGAGAGTTCCACAGCTGCTCTTGCTGCTGCGGCCGATTCGCAGCAGACTCAAAGGCTGCTTGAGCGGCATCAGCTACATCCTTATATTTTTTCCTTGCTTTTGTTGAATCAGAGAACTCGTTGTCATCTCCTAATACTGCATGGTTACTTGCCTTACCTATTGTGCCTAACTTGGGCTGGCTATGATTCTTGCTTCCGTCCAAATTTTCCTGCATTGATAACATAACTAGCAATTTATGAGTTAATCTCTCTGTATGTTTCTGTCATAAATTGCGTACCTGGGTAGCGGAAAAAGAGGTTTCACGGAGTTGTAGGGCAATGCTATGCTCAGCAGCAATCTCATTGAGCACATTCCATCTGCTCTGCAAGTCTGGTTGTTTGGTTGAGAGTTTCTGTATAATCTGTGGAGCCGAAGATTACCTTATAGCAAATTTCATTACTATTCCTATTTGTATTTAACGTAGACAAGTTTGAAATCAAGATCACCTTAGTGTTGATTCCACAATTGTTGCGCAACTCAATGGCACGAGCAACGAATTCTTTTCCATAGCGAGACGTGAAGATTGCACGAATCTCTTGAAGCTCGGGAAAATCTCCACACCTTGAAGATGCAAAGAGCAAGCCAGATATTGCCTCCTTCAGCTCATCAGGGCATTCTCTGCAGATCAAATATAACTCAGGGTTATCAATAAAACTGAAAGAGAAAAAGAAAAAGAAATGATGGAAGAAATTACAAACCTGTCTTGCTCAATGAGATGGAGTCTTTCAATAAGGAGATTACAATACCCTTCCAGGATAGCAAACACGTCCAACATGTTTTGCTCCTTCACCACCTGCTCCGCCTATCCAAACAAAACCAAAAGTTTAGCTCCAAATAAATAAATATTCACACAATATAGGATACAGAAAATAAATAAAGCACAGTTACTCTAAGAAGAGCACGATCATGGTGGCCGAGCTGAAGGAGCTGCACAACATCAGAGCGAGCTTGATTGCTGCGAATCTGACGCTGATTCTTGAAAACGGAAAGACGAGAAAGGGCAACACTAATAACTGATTTCAACTTGTAGGGCTTGAACCCTCTTCCAAGCAACGCGTCTAGCTTCTTCCCCATAAGCTTGCAGCTACCGCTCCTTGGACTTGGATGAACAATAACAAACAAAAGAGGAAAGGGCAAGGCTTGGCTTGGCTTGATTGTGCCTTTTATGTGCTGTGGTGACGAGGGATGTACAGCGTGGGGACTGATTGATTACATCTTTGCTGGGCCTGCCATTTCCTTTCTTAATACCTAAGTCTTTTGTATTTTATTTCCTAATTATTAATAATCAATAATAGGGAAACCAAATCAAGAAAAACGAAGACTTTAAACGCGGTTACTTCAGCCTACAATTTCCGGGAAGAGGACTGAACGCTAAGCCACATTTTGTCATAAGAGAACTGACGCGTTTTCATGCACGTCAAAAATAATCGCCAAAGAGCAAAATTTATTGCTTCATATTAAGAAAAGTGGAAGTGTAATGTAAAGTTTTTTAATACAGCCCTTTTAAGGAGAGTGTGGTGGTTATGAATTTCTCTTTATAAATAATAAATTAAAATAACTCATCTATTTCAACTATGTCCCGGTTAAATATGTATTTTTACTGATTTTAACCATTAGTATTTAATGGTAATGATTATTTGGTCATTAATAGACGGCATATAAGTGGCTCATTTGGCAATGCCACGTCAATAAAAAAATTAAAATTATTTTAAAAATAAGTATGTAATAAATTTGGACAAATAATTGTTTAATTCTATTTGAATCTAGGTATCTATTTGTCTAGATTCATTCTAGAATTATAAAATATTATTAAAAAGGAGTTAGTATTTAATACATTGGCGATATATTTTTTTATTTCATAATCAATCTTAAAATATTGTCGGTGTTCTTTTTTTAAAATATTTATTTTTAATATTTTACAATACCTTTGTAGGACACTTGTCAACCCCGACTCTACTTATGGACTTTAAAAACTTCATTAGCGATTGTACCAAATATTTTCTCTTATAAAATTATAAAAGGGTAAATTACACCAATAGTCACTCAACTTTGGAGTAGCTGATAAAACAGTTACCTAGGTTTTATTTCAGTCACTCAACTTTCGAAAAGTGACAAAGCAGTCCTTTTTACTGTTTTCCATCACAAACGTCACGGCAAAGTGACATGGTAGATGATGGCATCCTTGGTGTCAAAAAACCCTCCAGCTGGGCAATTACTCTCAATTTAATAGGGCTACCAACACCAATTAAGGGTTAGAAAAGAAGAAAAAGAAGAAGGAGAAGAGGAAAAATGGAGATGCCTGAAGTAATTCTGGTGTACTATTGTGGAAACCCAGCCAAAATAAACACGTCTTGGTCCAATGACAACCTAGGTAGGAGGTTTTTTGGGTGTAAGAAATTTGACAGTGGATTTCGAAAACCATGTCAGTTTGTCACCTAGTTTGATCCACCATTGATGCCTCATTCACGAATTGTATTGTTGGGTCTTCTGAAAAATGTGAGGACATTGGAGGATGCAATGAGGAGGGAGAGAAAAACATAGTTTTTGGTGCTTATATTTGTAACTGTGTTATTTTTTTAAACCCTAAATCAGCTTATGTTGTTGTTGTTACCATTGAAAACTAGTTTATGCTTTGTAATATTGTTGCTGGTATATTGTTGCTTATGTTGTTATACATAGCTGCTGGTATATTGTTGCTTATATTGTTATAGATGGCTATTGGTATATATGGCTAACCAGCTCAAGTTGCTGCTTACAAACTTGAAAGACTTGAAATGGGATATACTATGTAGTTGTTGCTTACAAATTGTTTTGTAATATTGTTGTTGCTTACAAGAGTTAGAAAGTTGTTTTGTAATATTTGATTTCATTTCAAAGTTTGAGACTTGAAAGAATGTTTAATCTGCATTTCATTTGTATTTCTCAATACTCATATATCAAAAAGATAACACAGATGAAAAAATACATTTGTATTTCTCAATTCTCACACATTTGTTTTCTCAATACTCATATGTTAGAAGAGATAACACAAATTGCATGGATCAATTCTCATATATTAAGGTCAAAACGTCGAACTGCTTACAAAAGGAAAATGGGCAATTATTGCCAAATTTTCCTACAATTCAACACAATTGAACAAATATGAATTGTAGGCAAATTTACAAAAAAAAAATTCGGTGACTATATGCTTAAGTTTATCAACAAAGAGCAATCATAGGAAAATTTACAAAAAATAATTTGCCTAAGTTAATACATCAGTAGCAGGCAAATTTACACAATTTCAAAAAGTTAACTGATAAACCATAAAAGTAACATATTTTAGGCCCACATTTAGTATGCTTTTGGATGATTTAGCCCTTGATTTATGTAAAAAAGGTGCTCTCAATACTTTCTTTTCATGTTTTTACTCAGGAAAGCACCCGAGGACGAAAAGAATAAGAAACGGGCTTAGAACGAACCAATTTGGGCCAAAAAGGAAATCGACACGGCCTGGACTTCAAGCCACACGGCCATGCTTCGACAATTAATTAAGACACGGCCATGCCACGATTTACACAATAGTGCCTCTAATCGACATAATCAAGACACGACGAAAATGATTTACACGGGCGTGTACCATGGCCGTGCCCCTGCCACAGGAGAGAGCAATTTCACTCGGATTTGGATACTTTGAGGCAAAGAAACACATTCCAAAGCCTATTCAAGCACCGAGTAGGAAGTATACTTCAATTGGGACACTTAGCTAGGCCAAGGAGCCGAGCCAGAATGTTAGATTTGTGGGAATTACTCGAAGATAACAAGTTGATCCATCTCAAGGAGCTGGAATTCTGCTCAAGACGGCAGATTTCTCCTTCAATTCCTTCAGAGGGTTTTAGGGATTTCTTATGTTTTATTTTATCTTTTCTCTTGAGATGTTTTCTTTATTCATTATGAACTAAACCTTCGAGATACGAAGGGATGAAACCTAGATGAATCTTGTTATTGTTTCCTGAATTATATGATAAATACTTAGTTTGTTCTTAATTATGCATGCTTAATCCAAATCTAATGTGCTTAGGTGGAGGAGGAATAGACTCTGCTTAAGAGTAGATTTGGCATAATTAAGCGGAGTTGATCGCACGCTTAGAGATAGGGTGACGAGATTTTGCCAGATTAGGGTGAAATCTAATATGGGAGTCCATAGATCGATTTACTGCTATTCTCGGGGGTTATTATTCGAGAAAGAGATTTTCGTTAATTAACCTAGGTTTAGACGTTATTCGCCTCGAGAGAGGGTTTAATATACGTTAGGGAGTCTTACGGATCAAACTAAGTGAATAAATCATATGGTTCAGTGTTAAATAACAAGTGAAGTCTAGGTGAATTCTTCCTGAGGGTTTCGTCGTGATCAACTAAGTTTCTCTTCAAGTTATTTCCCAATTCATTCTTTTTGTCTTTGCTCATTAGTTTAGTAGTCGTTAATTTTGATTAAAGCAACTTCACTTATTTTAGGCTAAATAATAAAAAGAAGTTAGTATTAGTACTTTTAGTTCCTTTGGGTTCGATAATCCGGTCTTGTCTAAGCTATACTACTGTTCGATAGGTACACTTGCCTTTAATCGTTGTCAGAGTTAGTTTCCAGGTTCGATCTCATTCATTATAAATTTTAAAACTCGATAGACACACGATCATTAACAAAATAAGGTTTGTTCACAATGTCATCATTGGTTTGACATAGATGACTCTTGAATAGGACGTATCCATCTAACAGTGGTTGGTTTCCTCTTGAATGGAAGCAGCTTTTCTCTTGAGGTGGCATCTTTTTGGTGAGTTGGGACAGCTTGTTGATGAGTTGGGGCAGTTTGTAACTGAGTTAGGGCAGCCTATTGAGTTGGGGTACTCTTTTGCTGATTTTGGGTAGCCTGTTGCTAAGTTGGGGCAACCACTTGGTTGTGAACAAAACTTTATCTCTTTTGACCTACAGGAACAAGTTAAATCTGTCAAACAAAATCATAAACAGAAGTAATATAACTTAACTTAAGGCAAATAACTTACTGGAATGTTTTGGCCAACCTTTCCTTTGCAACTCCTCTTATTATGGCCTATTTTTTGCATTTACTACACCTCATGTCCACCCCTCTCTTGCTCAACCTTTCTATTGTTTGTGGTTCATCAGGTTCTTTACTTCTCACCTTAGTAGGTCTGCCAGGTGGCCTTCTTAGTGTAGGAGGCAGTATTGGCAACATGTTTGACAAAGAGACCTATTGTTTAGGACCCTTTACTAGCCTTATAAAGTTGGAGTAAATTTGAAGCTGGGTTTGCTTGGTGTACCAGGTTTGTACATAGGTTTCTAGGAACTCATCTTTTAGTTGAATAATGTAGTGCATGCATATAAGGGATGCCGGTGAGATCTCAATTCTGCAGGAGCAGAATTCTCAACTAGGTCTACCACATACGCCTACTGGACCACATTCAACTTGATACCTATCCCACTAGCATGTGATGGGACACAACTAAAAAGCAATCACCATGCTTGGTTAAAAACAATCACTAAAACAACATTGTGAGAAAACCCACCAACAATCACACACATACATACACACACCTAAAAAAAGTCACTACATGCATATTATTAAAAAAAAAAATACTCATTGCATGCATATTAAAAAATAGTCAACAACATGTATATTAAAAAAAGAGTCATATATACCAACAATCACTGCATGCATATTATTAAAAAATACTCACTGCATGCATATTAAGAAATAGCCAACAGCATGTATATTAAAAAAAAAGTCATACACACCAACAATCACTGCATGCATATTAAAAAAAATAGTCATACACACACACCTAAAAAACAATCACTGTATGCATATTAAAAAACACTCACTAAAACAACATGTGACCAACAACATAAAGTCAGGATAAAGGCATCAGAAAGATTAAAAAGAGTAACTTTACCTCAATGGATCTTTGATGTTTACATCTAGCTTTTTCCTGATCTTTGGACACAACATTCATTTCCATTTGTCACTTCTTCTTTCTTCTTGACAATAGGCAACATAATCTTGATCCTTCTTGCTTCCATCATCGCTGAATAGATTTCCCTCTTGCTTCTAGTATCATCTACTAGTAAATAACATAAAGGATTAATGAATTGCTAATGATTAGTAAGAAACATAAAACATTGGGGTTTACCTTGTTAAAGGATTCAAAATATTATTCACCAATATGTCAAAATGACTCTTAAGTGAGAAGTGAAACCTTGACCAGTGAGTAGGGTTCTTTTCCTTCAACTAATCATAAGCATGCTGATTGGTTTTCTTTAGTTCATCCATGGCATCTTCAAAATCCCTTGTAGTGCTTTCTATGGCAGCTTTCCAAAGCAAATCTTTTAATTCCTTTGTTCGAAAACCAGCCTTCTTGAAATTGGCATGTAGGTGTCTAACATAGTGTCTTGTTTCGCATTAGGAAACAACATACATATTGCTTCTAAAAGCCCTACAATTAGAACAAATATAGTTTAATTCATTGACAAACCCTAAACCCTAAATAGAAACAACATAAAAAATAAATAAATAGAGTTTTACCTTTTGTTTGTCAAACATGAAAGATATCTAGTATGAGCTCACAATTTCCAAGTCTATTAGAGCAACTCCAAGAACCAAAGCCATGATGCTTGGTGTTCACTTTCGACAAAGAAGATATGCAATAGGATAGATGCCATTATTTACATCTATCCCAATAGCTGCAAGAAAGTAGCCACCATAGTAGCCATTCAAGAAACATCTATCTAAAGCTACTATCCTCCTACAACCAGCTCTATAGCCATCTTTGCATGCCTGCAGACAGACATACATTCTTTGAAACAACCTGTTATCCAGATAACATATTGTTGTTGTTCCCTTATTTTGGGTCCTAATCTCCAACAAATACTCATAAATCTTTTCATATTGAGCCTTATGAGCTCCTTCAATTAATTTCAATGCCCTAAGTTTAGCCCTCCTACATTTGATTAGTGAGACTATGCAACATAAATCTCTTTTCACATCTTGTTGTAATGGTTCCAGAGAATAATCAGGATTAACAATGAATTTTTCTTTATAATGTTCACCTATCCAAGATGAGGTTACATTCTTATTTTTATAGACTTTAGAACAAGTATGGTTAAGGTTTGAACTCCTAATTTGCCAAGTTTAGTCAATAGGGTCATTAGGGTTTAGTCTAGTGGCCCATATGAACTAAAAACATTTTTCACTGTAGATTGCCTTTAACCTTTTAAATTATTTTGGGAAACTTAATAAAATAACTATTCAACCTACCATCGCTTGTGCCTTCTTTTAGATCGCCTTTAGACTTAAATAACATTCCAACCTTAAGTCTAGGATTACTCATGTCATTCTCTAGGTTGAACTCGTGCCAATTTTGGCCATCTAAGTCGATTCATGTGCACTATCTAACCTCCCAAAATCATCACTATCACACAGTTCACCTACTTATATGCCATCCATGTTTAAACCATCTAAATTAACTCTTATCCTATTAAACACATCACTTTTAGATGCACCACTACGGACACATCACTACTAGACATTTCTTCTTCATTCTCATTAAAATTGTCATCAATTAAACCTTCCAAACAAATTACTCATCAATAAAGGCGAGACAACATAGGCAAACACTTTAACCATTTCTGGCAGACAAAAACCAATACAAAATAATTTAATACAAACACAACCATTTTTGTCATGCACATGACTGACAATAACCAATACAAAAATAATTTAATACAAACACAACCATTTCTGTCATGCACATGGCAGACAATAACCAAACACTTTAACCCTACACCTAGATGATGACAGACAACAACCAGTACAATATAGAAGGTAAATAACAAATTTGATAATCGCCACATACAATATAGCAGCTAGGATACAAACAATGGCAGATACAAACAATAAACAATAGTTTGATAATGGCATTCATACAATGTCAGATACAAATAATAAACATCAGTTTGATACAAACAATAAACATCATGCACATGGCATACCGTACACATTATATGTCATTCACTTTAATAACCAAACCCTAATTTGTCATGCACATTAATAACAAATAAAACCAAAATTGAAATAACCCAAAATCAAAATCAAAATCAAAATCAAAATCAAAATCAAAATCAAAATCAAAATTGAAATCGAAATCGGAATTGAAATCAAAATCGGAATTGAAATCGAAATCGAAATCAAAATTAGAATTGAAATCAAAATTGCACTACAGCAAAATAAGTTTTTAGCGGTATTTTTTTGGCCCTATAGCGGCGCTTATAAGCACTGCTAAAACAATTTAAGCTTCGGAAAAAACTCCGCTAAATTTTATGGCGTTTATGTGAAAAAAGCCGCTATAGAACATGGCCTTTAGCGGTGCTTTTTCCACAAACGCCGCTAAAGAACATGACCTTTAGCGGCGCTTTTCCCACAAACATCGCTAAAGAACATGACCTTTAAAAAAATTATTTTAATTAAATAATATTTATTTTTATGGTAAATATTATATTATGTTTTATTTTTGAAATTTGAACTTTAAACTATATACTTTTAAGGATAAATAAAAAATATTATTTAAATTAAATTTTCTATGAAAATTTTAACTTTAAAACCAAATATAAAAATTAATAAATTTGAATTTAGAATTTAAAATATAAATTAATAACACAATTAAAATCCAAAAGTTAGAACCCAAGTTATCTTAAATATTGAAATAAAAATAAAACAGAGTCGAGCAGGGAGCAGCAGCAATATATACACATATTCAATGATTGAAACACGGCCAAAAGAATTTAATCTAAATCTTTCCTTTGAGCTTCCCTTTCAATCATTCATTTTTAAGTCGTGGTATTCTTGTCGGTTGCATCATTTCTCGATGCATATCCATGTCTGCATCTCCAGCATCACTCCGTGCTTAGCGTAATGGATCTCTGAGCGACCGACTTGAAACTCGTTTTTGCTTTTCCAGTCACTTTGATGACAATTTTGCTTAGAGTTGTAAGGTGTGGCAAACCGGAAAGTCTCGAACGTTCATATCCATCTTATCGAAACTGAGGTTCGCAATAGTTCGATCGATGCTGTTGGTCTCTGATTCAGTTGTTCCCTTTTTCCTAGACTTGAAAAAATATATCAAAATTATCTTCCGACCATGAACATGCTTAAAATGTCTAAACAAGGACATAGTAGGTTGGAAAAAAATGGCTAAGAGTACCATGTTCATGAAACTCGGGACCGGAAGAAGGAAGTTTAACATAAGAAAAAAAAAAAAAACATAAATTACTCCAAATCATAGTAAAGTTTACCTTCTTTTCTCCTCTGAGATTGTCCACTTCAGAGAATGAGTTTGAACATGGATGTTTCCTTGTTGGTTTAATGCTACAAAATGCGTCTCGAAAGCAAATTCGAGTCTTATCAAACAGCTGAACAAATCAAAATACGAAAATTTGTTTAGTCTTTTACCTGAGCCGTCTTTGTTTCAAGCTCCTTCAAAACCGATTCTTCAAGTGAAATTCCTTTTGAGACAAGTCCGTTTGCAGTTATCTGTTCAGGAGGAACCAATATTTTGGCAAAAGATGCCTTGTATAGAAGTTACATTGATTAGTAAATCTCATAAACTCCAAAACTACATTAAAATTCATAATATATATTTGGTTATCATACTTGTATTTAAAAAAAGGATAAATTACATCAACAGTCACTCAACTTTGAGGTAGCTAACAAAATAGTCACATGGGTTTCATTTTAGTCACTCAACTTTGAAAAAAATAACAAAATAGGCATTTTAACCATTTTCCATTACATACGTAACGAAAAAGTGACATGACATTTAACTGTGGACTAGCTATCATTTAAACAGTCATTTTTAACCCTAAACCCATTTCAGAGCCCTAGGCAGTAGAAGAAGAAGAGAAAAAGAAGAATAAGAGAAAATGGAAGGAGCTTTGTTCTACTATAGAACTTGAAGACCGTAAACTAAGAACTGTTAAACACTTTGCATCACAACTGTAGGTAGGAGCACATAATGAGATAGAACTTGAAGACTATAAACTAAGAATTGAAGATGCAAAGAATGCATCATTTGCTACCATGGATGAAGGGATATTACCTGGTGTAACAGTCTGGTTTAGACCCTAGTCGGAACAGTGGTTTGAGACCACGAATCCGAGGTCGTAAAAATATTTTAATGATATTTTTTGTGTGAATGATATGTGACATAGCCTGTGTGAAAATTTTGTGTGATGATTTGATCGTTTTAGTGTCGAATTAAGAAAAGGACTTAATTGCATAGAGAGTAAAATCTTTGTGTGCTGATTTGTGAGTACTTGATGTTGTTGGCTTTTAAGGAGGAGGTCTTATGTTGTTAATAAACCATTTTCAAGTTAGTGGATGGTTAAAAGACAAATTAGCCTTAGATTATATTTGTTTTATATGTTTAATGGAAGGGCAAAATGGTAAACTATGTGTTAATGTTATTATAACAAAAACAAAAAGAAATTAAATGGCCATTTTTATCATCTTCTTTGGCTGAATGTAACTAAAGAAAGAAAAGAAAGAATTGAGCTAGGTATTCGGCACTTACAAGGCTAAATTCAAGGTATGTTTTAGGTCGGTTTTCGATAATTTCTACGTTTTCGTAATCGTTGCTTCGAGCTCTAGCTAACCCATGTTGTAATTTTGTGAATTGATGATATTTTTGTGATGAGCCATTGATGAACACTTGAGCTTTGTAACATCCTAAAAATGTGAGTATCGATATGTTGCATGTTTTGGTGTTTAGCTTGTGAATGATTTTATTTGTGTGTTTAATATAGTCTTGAGAAGGCTCGGGTTTATTTGGAGTTAGAATAAATTTTAGTAAAGAGTACTTTCTTGTAGAGAGAATCGGTGACTTTGAAGTTTAAGTTAATTAAAGTGATAAAGGATAGCATGAGTTGAGCTATTGGTGAAGGGATATGCGCTACATGTATGGTCTTGAGGAGAGGTTCAATCTCCTAGCATGCAAATTGTGAGCATTTATTTTGCTCTTTCCTAGTAAGTGTCGGCCAAGCTTCATTCATGGATAAGATGGAATAAATTTTTTATGGAAAGATGGCTAAAAGTTATGGTAAACATGAATTAATGGGTTGAATTTGCTTGATTTTAGGGATTGTTTTTTTAAGCATTTGGAAAGTGGAGGAATACAAGGCATGATACAAGAATGATGATTTGAAACTTTTGCATGGCCATTTTGACCATGTATTTGGACTGACATTGTGGACTAAAGGGTTGGCGAATATGGTTGTAGCTTGGCTAGGATTAGGAGTTAGTTTTTGGTCATTCTTAGCATATTTGTGCAAAATTTTCAATTCTCTTCAAAACTTTTCTCCTAGCCGAAATTGAGCATTTGGTAAGCTTAGTTCTTTTGACCATTTCTTTTTCATGTTACCATTTGGGCACATTTTTGCCTAGCATCTCAATACACTCTTCTCCTTATGCCAAAATACCAAAGCTAAAGACCATTCTTCTTTTCCTTCCTCCCCATTGCCAAATGCATTTTGTTCCTAAACTCATCACTTTTCTCTTTCTTTTCTTCTCTTTGAAAACCGAATCATAAACACCTACTCCCCATTCTTTTTCCTCTCCATTTTATTTATCATTCAAACACTTTCTCCATCCTTTTCTCCCTATGACCGAATGGTACTAATACCATTTTCTTCAATTTTCCTTCAAAGCCGAATCTTCTCTTCATTTATATTATTTTGTTGATTATTCCTTCAACCTTCGTTTAAGCAATCGGTAAGAACTCTTTTTGAATCATTTCTTTTCCCTTATTTTCTTAGCAAAAATATATATAAGTTTAGGAGGGTCTTATGACCGATAATAACATTCTTTTTCCTTAGACAATATTTTATTTTTATAGTGTTATAAAGAAGGCCGAACTTGGAGTATTCGTTATCATCATGATTCGTTAGAAATCGAGTTGAAGTGTTAAGGTAAGGGTTCTTATCAAGGGGCTATATACTACTCGACATATTGTTATAGATGAACTATTAATCGATTTTGTTTTAGGAGACATTATCGCTCGATTTTCATCTTGTGGGACAAGGACATTTTGTGGTAAGCCAATCTCACCCTTCAAACCGTTACTCATAATTTTTGATATACTTTTTAGTTGGACTAATGATCTTTTGTCAATGGAGACAATCAAGATAGGGACAAAAAGGTTGTGAGTTGTGTTCAGAAGAGGGGTGGTTCCGCTATTCCCCCAAAAGTTAAGCGAAGGGCTGTTTCGGGAATCCGAGATTTTCCACCGGGTTGTGGACCCTCATCCGAGGAGAATCTATTATTTGAAGTCGTTTGTACTCTTGAGCCTTTGTTTGTTCGTGGATATTCAACGGCTAACGAACCAACAATAGGGGAGAAACCGCATATAGAAGTTGTTTGAAATTCCAAGGGTAAAGTCCAGATCGTTATTTATAAGAATAGATTTATAAATAGTATTAGTGTTCTAAATTATCGTGATGTGTGTTTAGGTATCGACGAGCAGGAAAGTCTAGTTCTCACTGTAACCAGGTGTGTAACTTCACACTTATCTCTCGGGTTAGATACTATACCGTAAGTATTGGGATAAAATCGTAAAGATGGAAAAATTGGAGAAATACGAAATAATTAACACTTTTGTGTAAATGCATGAAAATTGTTAAAGTCGTGGAAATTACAAAAACGCCATTAATGGGTTAATTGATAAATAGTAAAATTTTATGCCTCATGTGATATATGGGCCAACAAGCGCTAGATCGATATATGGGCCAAAAGCGCTAGATCGATATATGAGCCAAAGTTTGCTAGATCGTTAAATGGGCTAAAATGTTATTTTGCCTTATGGGCCAAAATGAAAATTTGAGACATGGACCCACTTGTATTATGGGCCTTTTGTTAAATTTATCATGTGAATGTATTGTTATGTTTTATATATAAACATGATTGCATGGGTTGGAAAAAATTGACGAAGAGAAGAAAGGCTGTTGCCAAAAATCTAGTTCGGTGGCTTTGCCACAATCTAGTTCTATGGTGCACCACAATATTATTTAAAATGGATTTATGCTTGCGATTGGTGTGTTGGCGGGGTGGGTTGACTTGATCCCCACAGGTGTGTTGGTTGGTATGGGTGGTGTGTAGCGGATGGAAAATTTAGGTTTGGTTGGGAATTTCATTCTACATGCATTATTATTATTATATTGTTAAATCCGTAAATGGGCTCAAGCCCAATATAATGTCTTGATGATTTGGTTCAGTGGATATGGTAAGTGGGTTATACTCGAGTTCGAGTAACTCACTCGCTTTATTATCCTTCTCGGTAATGGTAATTGATGGAGGCTTGGTAGGGATGACTTCGTGGAGGCCATACTTGAACAAGGGTTTTATAAACTATGAACTTCAATTAAGTATATTTATTTAATTACTATTTTGGGTATGATGTAATAAGGCCTCTATTATTATTATTTTATGGATTTTATGTAAGGATGGATTTAATTATGCTTTAGACACTTAATTTGGACTCATACTATTTTAATAATATTTCCTTAAATATTTTGTTTTTAAACATATGAGATTCTTTAAATATTCTTGTTTTCAAATTCTTTTGAACTCTTTAAAATTACTTTAAAGTCTTTAACAATTAAATATTAAATAATAAGATTTCAAGCTAGTACTACTTTATTCATCGATTTTAAATCAAATTCTTGGTTTCTACTAAACTTCATTTTCAAAAGGATTTGTAGAACTGTTTACCTAAATCATTAGATAATTAAATGGATGTTTGTTCGTGTGACAAATCAAATCTCGCCTTAACGCATAGACCTGGTTTGGAGTGTTACAAGCTTTGTGATGGTAGTTGGTGAAGTATGAAAGCTTGATGTTGGGTTAACATAGTTTGTATTTGAATTTTTGGTGAAATTGAGCATTTTGGGCTAAATTGTGAAAAATGTATATTGAGGGACTAAAATGTAAAATAAATGAAATGTGTGGGTTTGTATGGACATTAGTAAAATTTGGTTAAGCTTGTGCTAGGTGGAATTTGGTGAATTTGATATTTTTGTGAGATAGGGACTAAAGTGTCGAAATGTGAAAATGTGAAGGCTAATTTGTAAAATGCCCTAAATGTGTGCATGTGGACTAAATTGAATGAGTTAGTGATTGAATGGATTGAATTTGAATGTGTATAGACCAAGAGAGAGGTTCGAGATCGAGATCGAGGCAAAGATAAAGTGCTCGAATAGTCGATCGCTTTGGTATTTTGACATCCGAGGTAAGTTCGATTATAATATGTGTACTTAGCTATGTTTAAATGTTGTGAAAGAATGATTATGATATTATTGATTTATAAATGTTATGTGAAAAATGAATCTATGTGGCACTAAGTGTGCGTATTTGGGAGGGTAACCGAGAAGATTAGCACTTTGTGTGTGAAATAATAGAAGTTTCAGCGTTGTGATTGGCACTGTGTCTGCGATATCGAATCGAGTTCGATTTTGTATTAAGGCACTGAGTGTGCTATTATAAGAAAGGAATAGCACTGTGTGTGCAATGATATGAAAGCTTCGGCTTATTGAATTGGCACTGTGTGTGCGACATCGAGGCAAGTCGAATAAAAGGATAGACACTAAGTGTGCGATTATAATTAATGACTAGCACTGTTTATACAAAACAATAGAAGCTACAGGCTTTAATGAATAGAACTGTGTGTGTGAAATAATAGAAGTTTTGGCTCATCGAAATGGCCTTGTGTAATGCGTTCGATATAAGTTCATTTAACCTATCGGCACTATAAGTGTGCGATGATAAGTAGGCTTGGTTGTCAAATTGGCACTAAGTGTGCAAATTCATTTGAGTAATAGCAGAGGTTGAAATAGAGGTAAAATCGAGGAATTGAGTTGTATTAATGGTGAGTAACTTCGTGTTGATCAATGTATGCTTGAATCTATGTGGTTGATGATAGATTTAAAGTTGAATGAATAGTTAGTTAAGCATGTGGTTGAGAGTGATATTGTGCTTGGTTGTGTCATTATCTATGTGATGGTTGGATAGTATGATTAGTGATTAACTAAGTGTTGGCAAGGTAAGTATGATACATATGTGATTGGTGAAATTTGAAGTGAAAGAATGGAATGCTATGTGAGTATTAAATAAAGTTGAACTTGTGTACCATTGATAAAATATCTATGTGATGGTTAAATGTGTATATTGACTTGGTTTATTGAGTTAATTGTTTTATAATTCGAACTTACTGAGCTTTGGAAAGCTTACTGTGTGATTTGTTTCTCTACCTTGCAGTGTCAGTAAAGCTAGCTCGGATCTGGGATCGTCAGCTTTTCAATCACACTATCGGCATTCTGTTTTGGTACTTTTGAAAAAGGTGTATTTAGTAAGAATATGGCATGTATAGGCTAGTAAATTGGATTATGTTTGAGATTGTAATTAGCCATGAGATGTGGCTAGATATATGATAGGTTTGGTATGAATGAATGTGATAAGTGTGATGCACCTTTTGGCATGATTTGTGGATTGATAAATTTGCTATCAAGTGGTAACTTTGTGTTGATAAATGCTAATAGGGGTTAGTGAAATTGGGAATGAATTATGCTTGTGATAGAATAAGTATTGGTATTGAATTTAGTATGAATAGAGTTGAATGCATGAGTTGAATGACAATATTGGTATGTTATGGTGATAATATGAGCATGAGATGTTATGGTTGTATGGCTTGTAGGTTGGACCCTTATGGGTGGCATTTTGACTTTGCAAAAATGGCCTATAATGTCACATGGTTGGGGCACACGGGTGTGCCTCGCATCATCAGGTAAATTGTAGAATATGGCTTAAATCAGACACGGCCATGGCAGGCGTGCCTCTGGTCTGCGAGAAATGGCAGTATATGACCTTATAGGACACGGCCTTAGCACACGGGCGTGCTTGTTAGCCGTGTTGATTTTGACAGTATGTAACCACAGAGAGGTCACACGGGTGTGTCATGTAGCCGTGGGAGAGGCACGGCCTACCCCATGGGCGTGTCTCCCCTGTATTTTGGAAAAGTTTTAAATTTTCATAAAATTTATCGTGTTTGATTTAGTCCCGACTCGGTTTATAAGCATGCTTAGAGTCTCGATGACTCATTTAAGGAGACTATGATTGTATATGAATGTGTTTGATGATGATTGACTTTGTGTCGTGAATGCGATGTAAAATGATCCTATTATTTGGTAATGCCTCTAAACCCTATTTTGGCGATGGTCTCGGGTTAGGGTGTTACAATTTTATTGATATCGAGCTACGATTTAGTCGATTCTCGAACTAACGTGGCGTGTGTGAGTCTAGCTATACATGCCATATTGTAAAATTGCGATAGTGTGATGAAATCGGATGTTGAAATGTGTTTTAATATAGTAATGGATCCCGTCGGCGATTCTTGTGATGTAGAGTAATGTCGCCGCCTCCGCTCAAGGGACAATCTGGCCACATCAAGGCCAAATGATAGTGGTAAGGAAGGTGAGGCTAAACAAGCCTTCTTCCGTATGATGAGTGAATGGTTTTCGAAATTTGTTAGAACAAACACGATCGCCTCCACAACCTCCACCCCACAAGTACTGTTGTGCCACAAGTTGTAGATCCGATCGATTGAATAAACCTCCTGTGGATAAGATTCGCAAGTATGGGGCCGAAGAGTTTTGGACACAGCTGATAATGATGTTGAAGCGAAATGGGTTTTGGCTCGAGAATACCCTTCAGTATTTGAAGAGATGTCTTTGAACCACGATGAGTGCATTAAGTGTCGATTTCCTTGTTGAGAGACACGCTTACAATTGGTGGAAAACATTGATATCTGTGGTTTGAGAGAGAGAATCACTTGGGATTTCTTTCAAGTCGAGTTTAGAAAGAAGTATATTAGCCAACACTTCATTGATCGTAAACGTAAGGAGTTTTAGAGTGAAACAAGGCCGTTTGTCTGTTGTTGAGTATGAACGAGAATTCATGTGATTGAGTCAATATGCTAGAGAGTGTGTTTCTCTGAAGCTACTATGTGCAAACATTTCGTAGAGGATTTAATGAAGACATAAAGTTTTGGTTAGGATACTAGATATAAATGAATTTGTTGTACTTGTGGAGAGAGCATGCAAAGTCGAGGAACTCAAAGAAAGAAAAGAAGAAAACCAATTTTGAGGCTCGAGATGAAAGAAAGAGATCGATGAATAAATTTTCTCAGCCTTCTTCAAAGAGATACAGAGATGTAAGCAACTGTACAAATGCTTCGTTTGGACAGCCAAGTAGAGATCGTTCGAGAAAAATCTTGGTTTATGAATTCAAGCCCCAAATGAATCTAATGTTGATAGTGCCAAAAGTAACAAACCGAGTGTGAGGCGGTGTGGAAGGCGACATGTGGGAGAATGTTGGGGCAAATATAACAATAGAGTTTGTTATAAATGTGGATCAAGATCATTTTATTAGAGACGCCAAAGATGACCGAGGAAGAAAATGTTCGAATGTGAGATCGAGCAATGTGACGACTAAGAGTAGACCAACCGAAAATGTCGGAACATTAGTGGAAGTCAAAGAGAGACCATTGATCGACTTGAGATCGAGGCGAGAGCACTCCCAAGCTTACGCTATACTGAAAAGAGAGGAAGAATCATCTCTAGAGCGTCATGACCAAGATCAGTAACTCTATTCGATACTAATGTGATTGCATAAATATATCAGGGATCAACCCATTCCTATGTGTGTATGAATTTAGTATCGAATAAGACTCTACCTGTTGATTCTACTGAATTTGTGGTTAGAGTATCGAACCCCTTAGGCAAGTGTGTCTTAGTGGATAAAATATGCAAGAACTGTCCGTTAATTTTCGGGATGTTTGCTTTTCGACTAATTTGATATTGCTATCAGTCGATGAAAGTTGAGTTATATGATAAAGGATTGCTAAGACTATTTGGCATGTGTGATTGATACAAAGGTATCAGAAAAGAAAGCTAAAGAATCTGATGTGTTGAAAATTATTTTCAGAACGAGGTATAGATATTATGAATTCTTAGTAATGCCTTTCGAACTAACGAATGATCCTGCAGTGCTTATGGATTTGATGAATCAGATATTCAGACCGTATTTGAATTGCTTTGTTGTAGCATTGTGATAAGACACAATATTTTGAGCATTTGAGAATTTTGTTACAGACATTGCGTGAGAAGCATCTGTATGCTAAGTGTAGTAAATGTGAGTTTTGGTTGCGTGAGGTTGGTTTCGGAGCATGTTGTATCGCTTACGGAATAAGAGTTGATCTGAGTAAAATCTCTGCTATTATAGGAATGGGAGCCTCTGAGAAACGTATTTGAAGTCCGTAGTTTTCTGGGACTAGCGGGATATTATAGATGATTTGAATAGTTGAAGGTGTTGTTAATAGAAGCACGGTGTTGATTCAACTTTGAATCGGGCAAAGTGTTTATAGTTTATAGTGATGCATCGTTGAATGGTTTTAATGTGTCTTGATGCAAGAAGGAAAAGTCATCACTTATACTTTGACACAGTTAAAACCGCATGAAAAGAATTATCCAACGCATGATCTTGAATTGGCTGCAATTGTATTTGCATTGAAGATTTGGCGTCACTATTTATTCGGTGAAAAATGTCATATTTATACTGATCATAAGAGTTTAAAGTATTTGATGACTCAGAAATATTTGAACTTGCGACAGAGAAGATGGTTAGAATTATTGAAAGATTACGAATTTATGATAGATTGTCACCTAGGTAAAGCTAATATTGTAGTTGATGCTTTGAGTCGAAAATCGTTATATACCTTATGAGATATGAGTAATCGATGGATCGTGTGATGATGATGCGGTTATAATTGAATTGAAAGTAAAACCATTGTTTATACAAATGGATATGTGAGACTCGGAAGATTGATAATGAGTTGTTAGCAAAAGAGTTCAATGTAATTTGAATGCGGAATCGAGTTTGAGTTGATAGTCTTGATTGTTTGAGATTTAGAGACCGGATTTATGTTTCAATGAATTAGAGATGATTCGATTAATATTGAATAAAGCTTATAATAATCGTTTGATTGTGCATTCAAGAGTATGAAAGTGTATAATGATCTCAAATGCTTTTATTGATAGCATGATATGAAAGAGACATCTCGACTATGTGTGGAAATGATTAGTTTGTCGACAAATTAAAGTTGAACATCAAGTTTATCGTTATTATAGACTTTGTGTCGGATTTCCTTTATCTTTAGGAAAGAAAGAATGCAATTCATGTGATAGTTGATAGATTGGTAAAGATCGCTCAGTTCATTCCGATGAAAACAAATTATTCACTTGATTGATTGGGGTATATTACTGAAATGGTGAGAAACGCAGAATTGAAGAGACTACGTGGGAGCCTGAGAACGTTATGAGAGAGCAACATCCACAACTATTCACTGGTAAGTTTTCGGGGACAAAAATCCCTAAGGGGGAGAGTTGTAACAGCCCGATTTAGACCCTAGTCGAAATAGTGGTTTGAGACCACGAATCCAAGGTCGTAAAAATATTTTAATGAAATTTTATGTGTGAATGATATGTGACATAGCCTGTGTGAAAATTTTGTGTGATGATTAGATCGTTTTAGTGTCGAATTAAGAGAAAGGACTTAATTGCATAGAGAGTAAAATGCTGTGTGATGATTTGTGAGTACTTAGATTTTTTGGCTTTTTAAGGAGGAGGTCTTATGTTGTTAATAAACCATTTTCAAGTTAGTGGATGGTTAAAGACAAATTATCCTTAGATTATATTTGTTTTATATGTTTAATGGAAGGGCAAAATGGTAAACTATGTGTTAATGTTATTATTACAAAACAAAAAAGAAATTAAATGGCCATTTTTATCATCTTCTTTGGCGAATGTAACTAAAAAGAAAAGAAAGAATTGAGCTAGGTATTCGGCACTTACAAGGCTAAATTCAAGGTATGTTTTAGGTGATTTTGATAATTTCTACATTTTCGTAATCGTTGCTTGAGCTCTAGCTAACCCATGTTGTAATTTTGTGAATTGATGATATTTTTGTGATGAGCCATTGATGAACACTTGAGCTTTGTGATGTTAGTTGGTGAAATATGAAAGCTTGATGTTGGGTTAACATAGTTTGTATTTGAATTTTTGGTGAAATTGAGCATTTTGGGCTAAATTGTGAAAAGTGTATATTGAGGGACTAAAATGTGAAATAAATGAAATATGTGGGTTTGTATGGACATTAGTAAAATTCGGTTAAGCTTGTGCTAGGTGGAATTTGGTGAATTTGATATTTTTGTGAGATAGGGACTAAAGTGTGAAATGTGAAAATGTGAGGCTAATTTGTAAAATGCCCTAAATGTGTGTATGTGGACTAAATTGAATGAGTTAGTGATTGAATGGATTGAATTTGAATGTTTATAGACCAAGAGAGGAGAGGTTCGGATAGAGATCAAGGCAAAGATAAAGTGCTCGAATAGTCCATCGCTTTGTGATTTTGACATCCGAGGTAAGTTTGGTTATAATATGTGTACTTAATGTGTTTAAATGTTGTGAAATGAATGATTATGATATTATTGATTTATAAATGTTATGTGAAAAATGAATCTATGTGGCACTAAGTGTGCGTGTTGGGAGGGTAACCAAGAAGATTAGCACTTTGTGCGAAATAATAGAAGTTTCGACTTTGTGATTGGTAATCTGTATGCGATATCGAATCGAGTTTAGTTTTATATTAAGGCACCGAGTGTGCAATTATAAGAAAGGAATAGCTTTGTGTGCAATGATACGAAAGCTTGACTTATTGAATTAGCCTTGTAAATGCGACATCGAGGCAAGTCGAATAAAAGGATAGACACTATCGAATAAAAAAGATAGACACTAAGTGTGCGATTATAATTAACGACTAGCACCTTGTGTATACGAAACAATAGAAACTACGGCTTTAATGAATAGCAACCGTGTGTGTGAAACAATAGAAGTTTTGGCTCATCGAAATGGCACCGTGTGTACATTCGATATAAGTTCATTTAACCTATCGGCACTAAAGTGTGCGATGATAAGTAAACTTCGATTGTCAAATTGGCACTAGGTGTGCAAATTCATTTGAGTAATAGCCGAGGTTGAAATAGAGGTAAAATCGAGGAATTGAGTTGTATTAATGGTGAGTAACCGTGTTGATCAAGGTATGCTTGAATCTTTGTGGTTGATGATAGATTTAAAGTTGAATGAATAGTTAATTAAGCATGTGGTTGAGAGTGATATTGTACTTGGTTGTGTCATTATCTATGTGATGGTTGGATAGTATGATTAGTGATTAACTAAGTGTTGGCAAGGTAAGTATGATACATAAAGGGTCGTTTACCTTTCGTCCCAGAACTTTGAGCCACATGTTCTGTGGGGTTTTCAGGTGCAGCCTCCACCTTCAAGCCAGCACGAAGGCTTGAGGGATTTGCTTATCAGATGAGTTCTGAAACATCAGTGCAGTTTTCTCTGTGTACTCGTAATTCTTATCTTCATCTTGGACCTTGACTTTAAACATGCTTGTGTTCAAATGAAAACTGGAATCATGGGAATCATAATTCTCATCGTCGCTCTCATGAATGACTACTTCCTTTTCCAATAGCTTGATAGGGTCCACTTCATCCAACGACATTGTCCTAATGTCCAGGTTTCCTTGTGATGAATCTTTACTTGAAGAAGGGCTCGAAATCTTGATTTCTGGTGTCTGTTTGAGTCCTCTGCTTGATTGCCTTGTTGAGTTTCTTTATCTTCAGAATATGGTTCCTGTCTCTCAAGCAATCTTTTTCTTTGACTATTGGGACTGTTGTGATCATCATCACCATCATCAGGATCATGGAAATCAGACCGAGAGAGTTCCACAGCTGCTCTTGCTGCTGCGGCCGCATTCGCAGCAGACTCAAAGGCTGCTTGAGCGGCATCAGCTACATCCTTATATTTTTTCCTTGCTTTTGTTGAATCAGAGAACTCGTTGTCATCTCCTAATACTGCATGGTTACTTGCCTTACCTATTGTGCCTAACTTGGGCTGGCTATGATTCTTGCTTCCGTCCAAATTTTCCTGCATTGATAACATAACTAGCAATTTATGAGTTAATCTCTCTGTATGTTTCTGTCATAAATTGCGTACCTGGGTAGCGGAAAAAGAGGTTTCACGGAGTTGTAGGGCAATGCTATGCTCAGCAGCAATCTCATTGAGCACATTCCATCTGCTCTGCAAGTCTGGTTGTTTGGTTGAGAGTTTCTGTATAATCTGTGGAGCCGAAGATTACCTTATAGCAAATTTCATTACTATTCCTATTTGTATTTAACGTAGACAAGTTTGAAATCAAGATCACCTTAGTGTTGATTCCACAATTGTTGCGCAACTCAATGGCACGAGCAACGAATTCTTTTCCATAGCGAGACGTGAAGATTGCACGAATCTCTTGAAGCTCGGGAAAATCTCCACACCTTGAAGATGCAAAGAGCAAGCCAGATATTGCCTCCTTCAGCTCATCAGGGCATTCTCTGCAGATCAAATATAACTCAGGGTTATCAATAAAACTGAAAGAGAAAAAGAAAAAGAAATGATGGAAGAAATTACAAACCTGTCTTGCTCAATGAGATGGAGTCTTTCAATAAGGAGATTACAATACCCTTCCAGGATAGCAAACACGTCCAACATGTTTTGCTCCTTCACCACCTGCTCCGCCTATCCAAACAAAACCAAAAGTTTAGCTCCAAATAAATAAATATTCACACAATATAGGATACAGAAAATAAATAAAGCACAGTTACTCTAAGAAGAGCACGATCATGGTGGCCGAGCTGAAGGAGCTGCACAACATCAGAGCGAGCTTGATTGCTGCGAATCTGACGCTGATTCTTGAAAACGGAAAGACGAGAAAGGGCAACACTAATAACTGATTTCAACTTGTAGGGCTTGAACCCTCTTCCAAGCAACGCGTCTAGCTTCTTCCCCATAAGCCTGCAGCTACCGCTCCTTGGACTTGGATGAACAATAACAAACAAAAGAGGAAAGGGCAAGGCTTGGCTTGGCTTGATTGTGCCTTTTATGTGCTGTGGTGACGAGGGATGTACAGCGTGGGGACTGATTGATTACATCTTTGCTGGGCCTGCCATTTCCTTTCTTAATACCTAAGTCTTTTGTATTTTATTTCCTAATTATTAATAATCAATAATAGGGAAACCAAATCAAGAAAAACGAAGACTTTAAACGCGGTTACTTCAGCCTACAATTTCCGGGAAGAGGACTGAACGCTAAGCCACATTTTGTCATAAGAGAACTGACGCGTTTTCATGCACGTCAAAAATAATCGCCAAAGAGCAAAATTTATTGCTTCATATTAAGAAAAGTGGAAGTGTAATGTAAAGTTTTTTAATACAGCCCTTTTAAGGAGAGTGTGGTGGTTATGAATTTCTCTTTATAAATAATAAATTAAAATAACTCATCTATTTCAACTATGTCCCGGTTAAATATGTATTTTTACTGATTTTAACCATTAGTATTTAATGGTAATGATTATTTGGTCATTAATAGACGGCATATAAGTGGCTCATTTGGCAATGCCACGTCAACAAAAAAAATTAAAATTATTTTAAAAATAAGTATGTAATAAATTTGGACAAATAATTGTTTAATTCTATTTGAATCTAGGTATCTATTTGTCTAGATTCATTCTAGAATTATAAAATATTATTAAAAGGAGTTAGTATTTAATACATTGGCGTTATATTTTTTTATTTCATAATCAATCTTAAAATATTGTCGGTGTTCTTTTTTTAAAATATTTATTTTTTAATATTTTACAATACCTTTGTAGGACACTTGTCAACCCCCTGACCCTACTTATGGACTTTAAAAACTTCATTAGCAGTGTACCAAATATTTTCTCTTATAAAAATTATAAAAAGGGTAAATTACACCAATAGTCACTCAACTTTGGAGTAGCTGATAAAACAGTTACCTAGGTTTTATTTCAGTCACTCAACTTTAGAAAAGTGACAAAGGGTCCTTTTCTTGTTTTTCCATCACAAACGTCACGGCAAAGTGACATGGTAGATGATGGCATCCTTGGTGTCAAAAAACCCTCCAGCTGGGCAATTACTCTCAATTTAATAGGACTACCAACACCAATTAAGGGTTAGAAAAGAAGAAAAAGAAGAAGGAGAAGAGGAAAAATGGAGATGCCTGAAGTAATTCTGGTGTACTATTGTGGAAACCCAGCCAAAATAAACACGTCTTGGTCCAATGACAACCTAGGTAGGAGGTTTTTTGGGTGTAAGAAATTTGACAGTGGATTTCGAAAACCATGTCAGTTTGTCACCTAGTTTGATCCACCATTGATGCCTCATTCACGAATTGTATTGTTGGGTCTTCTGGAAAATGTGAGGACATTGGAGGATGCAATGAGGAGGAGAGAAAAACATAGTTTTGGTGCTTATATTTGTAATCGTGTTATTTTTTAAACCCTAAATCGAAACTTATGTTGTTGTTGTTACCATTGAAAACTAGTTTATGCTTTGTAATATTGTTCTTTGGTATATTGTTGCTTATGTTGTTATACATAGCTGCTGGTATATTGTTGCTTATATTGTTATAGATGGCTATTGGTATATATGGCTAACCAGCTCAAGTTGCTGCTTACAAACTTGAAAGACTTGAAATGGGATATACTATGTAGTTGTTGCTTACAAATTGTTTTGTAATATTGTTGTTGCTTACAAGAGTTAGAAAGTTGTTTTGTAATATTTGATTTCATTTCAAAGTTTACAGACTTGAAAGAATGTTTAATCTGCATTTCATTTGTATTTCTCAATACTCATATATCAAAAAAGATAACACAGATGAAAAAAATACATTTGTATTTCTCAATTCTCACACATTTGTTTTCTCAATACTCATATGTTAGAAGAGATAACACAAATTGCATGGATCAATTCTCATATATTAAGGTCAAAACGTCGAACTGTTTACAAAAGGAAAAATGGGCAAATTATTGCCAAATTTTCCTACAATTCAACACAATTGAACAAATATGAATTGTAGGCAAATTTACAAAAAAAAAAAAATTCAGTGACTATATGCCTAAGTTTATCAACAGTAGCAATCATAGGAAAATTTACAAAAAATAATTTGCCTAAGTTAATACATCAGTAGCAGGCAAATTTACACAATTTCAAAAAGTTAACTGATAAACCATAAGTAACATATTTTAGGCCCACATTTAGTATGCTTTTGGATGATTTAGCCCTTGATTTATGTAAAAAAGGTGTTCTCAATACTTTCTTTTCATGTTTTTACTCAGGAAAGCACCCGAGGACGAAAAGAATAAGAAACGGGCTTAGAACGAACCAATTTGGGCCAAAAAGGAAATTGACACGGCCTGGACTTCAAGCCACACGGCCATGCCTCGACAATTAACTAAGACACGGCCATGCCACGATTTACACAGTCGTGCCCCAATCGACATAATCAAGACACGGCCTGAAAATGATTTACACGGGCGTGTACCATGGCCGTGCCCCTGCCACAGGAGAGAGCAATTTCACTCAGATTTGGATACTTTGAGGCAAAGAAACACATTCCAAAGCCTATTCAAGCACCGAGTAGGAAGTATACTTCAATTGGGACACTTAGCTAGGCCAAGGAGCCGAGCGAATGTCGATTTGTGGGAATTACTCGAAGATAACAAGTTGATCCATCTCAAGGAGTCGGAATTACGCTCAAGACGGCAGATTTCTCCTTCAATTCCTTCAGAGGGTTTTAGGGATTTCTTATGTTTTATTTTATCTTTTCTCTTGAGATGTTTTCTTTATTCATTATGAACTAAACCCTTCAGATACCTGAAGGGGATGAAACCTAGATGAATCTTGTTATTGTTTCCTGAATTATATGATAAATACTTAGTTTGTTCTTAATTATGCATGCTTAATCCAAATCTAATGTGCTTAGGTGGAGGAGGAATAGACTCTGCTTAAGAGTAGATTTGGCATAATTAAGCGGAGTTGATCGCACGCTTAGAGATAGGGTGACGAGATTTTGCCAGCTTAGGGTGAAACCTAATATGGGAGTCCATAGATCGATTTATTGCTATTCTCGGGGTTATTATTAGAAAGAGATTTTCGTTAATTAACCTAGGTTTAGACGTTATTCGCCTCGAGAGGGTTTAATATCGTTAGGGAGTCTTACGGATCAAACTAAGTGAATAAATCATATGGTTCAGTGTTAAATAACAAGTGAAGTCTAGGTGAATTCTTCCTGAGGGTTTCGTCGTGATCAACTAAGTTTCTCTTCAAGTTATTTCCCAATTCATTCTTTTTGTCTTTGCTCATTAGTTTAGTAGTCGTTAATTTTGATTAAAGCAACTTCACTTATTTTAGGCTAAATAATAAAAGAAGTTAGTATTAGTACTTTTAGTTCCTTTGGGTTCGATAATCCGGTCTTGTCTAAGCTATACTACTGTTCGATAGGTACACTTGCCTTTAATCGTTGTCAGAGTTAGTTTCCAGGTTCGATCTCATTCATTATAAATTTTAAAACTCGATAGACACACGATCATTAACAAAATAAGGTTTGTTCACAATGTCATCATTGGTTTGACATAGATGACTCTTGAATAGGACGTATCCATCTAACGGTGGTTGGTTTCCTCTTGAATGGAAGCGACTTTTCTCTTGAGGTGGCATCTTTTGGTGAGTTGGGACTGACTTGTTGATGAGTTAGGGCGGTTTGTAATCGAGTTAGGCACCTATTGAGTTGGGGTACTCTTTTCTGATTTTGGGTAGCTTTGTTGCTAAGTTGGGGCAACCACTTGGTTGTGAACAAAACTTTATCTCTTTTGACCCTCTGGAACAAGTTAAATCATCAAACAAAATCATAAATGTAAGTAATATAACTTAACTTAAGGCAAATAACTTACTGGAATGTTTTGGCCAACCTTTCCTTTGCAACTCCTCTTATTATGGCCTATTTTTTGCATTTACTACACCTCATGTCCACCCCTCTCTTGCTCAACCTTTCTATTGTTTGTGGTTCATCAGGTTCTTTACTTCTCACCTTAGTAGGTCTGCCAGGTGGCCTTCTCAGTGTAGGAGGCAGTATTGGCAGCATGTTTGACAAAGAGACCTATTGTTTAGGACACTTTACTAGCCTTATAAAGTTGGAGTAAATTTGAAGCTTGCTTGGTGTACCGGGTTTGTACATAGGTTTCTAGGAACTCATCTTTTAGTTGAATAACAGCTAGTGCATGCATATAAGGGATGCCAGTGAGATCTCAATTCCTGCAGGAGCAGGAATTCTCAACTAGGTCTACCACATACTGCCTACCTGGACCACATTCAACTTGATACCTATCCCACTAGCATGTGATGGGACACAACTAAAAAACAGTCACCATGCTTGGTTAAAAAACAATCACTAAAACAACATTGTGAGCAGCCCCACCAACAATCACACATACATACACACACCTAAAAAAAGTCACTACATGCATATTATTAAAAAAAAAATACTCATTGCATGCATATTAAAAATAGTCAACATGTATATTAAAAAAGAGTCATATATACCAACAATCACTTTGCATGCATATTATTAAAAATACTCACTACATGCATATTAAGAAATAGCCAACAGCATGTATATTAAAAAAAGTCATACACACCAACAATCACTTGCATGCATATTAAAAAATAGTCATACACACACCTAAAAACAATCACTGTATGCATATTAAAAAACACTCACTAAAACAACATGTGACCAACAACATAAAGTCAGGATAAAGGCATCAGAAAGATTAAAAAGAGTAACTTTACCTCAATGGATCTTTGATGTTTACATCTAGCTTTTTCCTGATCTTTGGACACAACATTCATTTCCATTTGTCAGCTTCTTCTTTCTTCTTGACAATAGGCAACATAATCTTGATCCTTACTGTTTCCATCATCGTCAGAATAGATTTCCCTCTTGCTTCTAGTATCATCTACTAGTAAACAACATAAAGGATTAATGAATTGCTAATGATTAGTAAGAAACATAAAACATTGGGGTTTACCTTGTTAAAGGATTCAAAAATATTATTCACCAATATGTCAAAATGACTCTTAAGTGAGAAGTGAAACCTTGACCAGTGAGTAGGGTTCTTTTCCTTCAACTAATCATAAGCATGCTGATTGGTTTTCTTTAGTTCATCCATGGCATCTTCAAAATCCCTTGTAGTGCTTTCTATGGCAGCTTTCCAAAGCAAATCTTTTAATTCCTTTGTTCGAAAACCAGCCTTCTTGAAATTGGCATGTAGGTGTCTAACATAGTGTCTTGTTTCTGCATTAGGAAACAACATACATATTGCTTCTAAAAGTCCCTACAATTAGAACAAATATAGTTTAATTCATTGACAAACCCTAAACCCTAAATAGAAACAACATAAAAAAATAAATAAATAGAGTTTTACCTTTTGTTTGTCAAACATGAAAGATATCTAGTATGAGCTCACAATTTCCAAGTCTATTGCGAGCAACTCCAAGAACCAAAGCCATGATGCTTGGTGTTCACTTTCGACAGCAGCATATGCAATAGGATAGATGCCATTATTTACATCTATCCCAATAGCTGCAAGAAAGTAGCCACCATAGTAGCCATTCAAGAAACATCTATCTAAAGCTACTATCCTCCTACAACCAGCTCTATAGCCATCTTTGCATGCTGTGACAGACATACATTCTTTGAAACAACACATTATCCAGATAACATATTGTTGTTGTTCCCTTATTTTGGGTCCTAATCTCCAACAAATACTCATAAATCTTTTCATATTGAGCCTTATGAGCTCCTTCAATTAATTTCAATGCCCTAAGTTTAGCCTCCTACATTTGATTAGTGAGACTATGCAACATAAATCTCTTTTCACATCTTGTTGTAATGGTTCCAGAGAATAATCGGGATTAACAATGAATTTTCTTTATAATGTTCACCTATCCAAGATGAGGTTACATTCTTATTTTATAGACTTTAGAACAAGTATGGTTAAGGTTTGAACTCCTAATTTGCCAAGTTTAGTCAATAGGGTCATTAGGGTTTAGTCTAGTGGCCCATATGAACTAAAAACATTTTTCACTGTAGATTGCCTTTAACCTTTTTAAATTATTTTTGGGAAACTTAATAAAATAACTATTCAACCTACCATACTGCTTGGCAGCTTCTTTTAGACTGCCTTTAGACTTAAATAACATTCCAACCTTAAGTCTAGGATTACTCATGTCATTCTCTAGGTTGAACTCAGGCCAATTTTGGCCATCTAAGTCAGATTCATGTGCACTATCTAACCTCCCAAAATCATCACTATCACACAGTTCACCTACTTATATGCCATCCATGTTTAAACCATCTAAATTAACTCTTATCCTATTAAACACATCACTTTTAGATGCACCACTACCAGACACATCACTACTAGACATTTCTTCTTCATTCTCATTAAAATTGTCATCAATTAAACCTTCCAAACAAATTACTCATCAATAAAGGCAGACAACATAGGCAAACACTTTAACCATTTCTGCCAGACAATAACCAATACAAAATAATTTAATACAAACACAACCATTTTTGTCATGCACATGACAGACAATAACCAATACAAAAATAATTTAATACAAACACAACCATTTCTGTCATGCACATGGCAGACAATAACCAAACACTTTAACCCTACACCTAGATGATGACAGAAAACAACCAGTACAATATAGAAGGTAAATAACAAATTTGATAATCGCCACATACAATATAGCAGCTAGGATACAAACAATGGCAGATACAAACAATAAACAATAGTTTGATAATGGCATTCATACAATGTCGATACAAATAATAAACATCGGTTTGATACAAACAATAAACATCATGCACATGGCATACCGTACATTATATGTCATTCACTTTAATAACCAAACCCTAATTTGTCATGCACATTAATAACAAATAAAACCAAAATTGAAATAACCCAAAATCAAAATCAAAATCAAAATCAAAATCAAAATCAAAATCAAAATCAAAATTGAAATCGAAATCGAATTGAAATCAAAATCGAATTGAAATCAAATCGAAATCAAAATTAGAATTGAAATCAAAATTGCACTACTGACAAAATAAGTTTTAGCGGTATTTTTTGGCCCTATAGCGGCGCTTATAAGCCTTGCTAAAACAATTTAAGCTTGGAAAAACTCCGCTAAATTTTATGGCGTTTATGTGAAAAAGCCATTATAGAACATGGCCTTTAGCGGTGCTTTTTCCACAACGCCGCTAAAGAATATGACCTTTAGCGCTTTTCCCACAAACATCGCTAAAGAACATGACCTTTAAAAAATTATTTTAATTAAATAATATTTATTTTTATGGTAAATATTATATTATGTTTTATTTTGAAATTTGAACTTTAAACTATATACTTTTAAGGATAAATAAAAATATTATTTAAATTAAATTTTCTATGAAAATTTTAACTTTAAAACCAAATATAAAAATTAATAAATTTGAATTTAGAATTTAAAATATAAATTAATAACACAATTAAAATACAAAAGTTAGAACCCAAGTTATCTTAAATATTAAAATAAAAATAAAACAGAGTCGAGCAGGAGCAGCAGCAATATATACACATATTCAATGATTGAAACACGGCCAAAAGAATTTAATCTAAATCTTTCCTTTGAGCTTCCCTTTCAATCATTCATTTTTAAGTCGTGGTATTCTTGTCGGTTGCATCATTTCTCGATGCATATCCATGTCTGCATCTCCAGCATCACTCCGTGCTTAGCGTAATGGATCTCTGAGCGACCGACTTGAAACTCGTTTTGCTTTTCCAGTCACTTTGATGACAATTTTGCTTAGAGTTGTAAGGTGTGGCAAACCGGAAAGTCTCGAACGTTCATATCCATCTTATCGAAACTGAGGTTCGCAATAGTTCGATCGATGCTGTTGGTCTCTGATTCAGTTGTTCCCTTTTTCCTAGACTTGAAAAAATATATCAAAATTATCTTCCGACCATGAACATGCTTAAAATGTCTAAACAAGGACATAGTAGGTTGGAAAAAAATGGCTAAGAGTACCATGTTCATGAAACTCGGGACCGGAAGAAGGAAGTTTAACATAAGAAAAAAAAAAAAAACATAAATTACTCCAAATCATAGTAAAAGTTTACCTTCTTTTCTCCTCTGAGATTGTCCACTTCAGAGAATGAGTTTGAACATGGATGTTTCCTTGTTGGTTTAATGCTACAAAATGCGTCTCGAAAGCAAATTCGAGTCTTATCAAACAGCTGAACAAATCAAAATACGAAAATTTGTTTAGTCTTTTACCTGAGCCGTCTTTGTTTCAAGCTCCTTCAAAACCGATTCTTCAAGTGAAATTCCTTTTGAGACAAGTCCGTTTGCAGTTATCTGTTCAGGAGGAACCAATATTTTGGCAAAAGATGCCTTGTATAGAAGTTACATTGATTAGTTAATCTCATAAACTCCAAAACTACATTAAAATTCATAATATATATTTGGTTATCATACTTGTATTTAAAAAAAAGGATAAATTACACCAACAGTCACTCAACTTTGAGGTAGCTAACAAAATAGTCACATGGGTTTCATTTTAGTCACTCAACTTTGAAAAAAATAACAAAATAGGCATTTTAACCATTTTCCATTACATACGAACGAAAAAGTGACATGACATTTAAGCGTGGACTAGCTATCATTTAAGCAGTCATTTTAACCCTAAACCCATTTGAGCCCTAGGCGTTAGAAGAAGAAGAAAAGAAGAATAAGAGAAAATGGAAGGAGCTTTGTTCTACTATAGAACTTGAAGACCGTAAACTAAGAACATTAAACACTTTGCATCACTGGCTGTAGGTAGGAGCACATAATGAGATAGAACTTGAAGACTATAAACTAAGAATTGAAGATGCAAAGAATGCATCATTTGCTACCATGGATGAAGGGATATTACACGGTGTAATGACTGGTTTAGACCCTAGTCGAATAAAGTGGTTTGAGACCACGAATCCGAGGTCGTAAAAATATTTTAATGATATTTTTGTGTGAATGATATGTGACATAGCTTTGTGTGAAAATTTTGTGTGATGATTTGATCGTTTTAGTGTCGAATTAAGAAAAGGACTTAATTGCATAGAGAGTAAAATCTTTGTGTCTGATTTGTGAGTACTTGATGTTGTTGGCTTTTTAAGGAGGAGGTCTTATGTTGTTAATAAACCATTTTCAAGTTAGTGGATGGTTTAAAGACAAATTAGCCTTAGATTATATTTGTTTTATATGTTTAATGGAAGGGCAAAATGGTAAACTATGTGTTAATGTTATTATAACAAAAACAAAAAGAAATTAAATGGCCATTTTTATCATCTTCTTTGGTGAATGTAACTAAAGAAAGAAAAGAAAGAATTGAGCTAGGTATTCGGCACTTACAAGGCTAAATTCAAGGTATGTTTTAGGTCGGTTTCGATAATTTCTACGTTTTCGTAATCGTTGCTTCGAGCTCTAGCTAACCCATGTTGTAATTTTGTGAATTGATGATATTTTTGTGATGAGCCATTGATGAACACTTGAGCTTTGTAACATCCTAAAAATGTGAGTATCGATATGTTGCATGTTTTTGGTGTTTAGCTTGTGAATGATTTTATTTGTGTGTTTAATATAGTCTTGAGAAGGCTCGGGTTTATTTGGAGTTAGAATAAATTTTAGTAAAGAGTACTTTACTGTAGAGGAATCAGGTGACTTTGAAGTTTAAGTTAATTAAAGTGATAAAGGATAGCATGAGTTGAGCTATTGGTGAAGGGGATATGCGCTACATGTATGGTCTTGAGGGGAGAGGTTCGAATCTCCTAGCATGCAAATTGTGAGCATTTATTTTTGCTCTTTCCTAGTAAGTGTCGGCCAAGCTTCATTCATGGATAAGATGGAATAAATTTTTTTATGGAAAGATGGCTAAAAGTTATGGTAAACATGAATTAATGGGTTGAATTTGCTTGATTTTAGGGATTGTTTTTTTTTAAGCATTTGGAAAGTGGAGGAATACAAGGCATGATACAAGAATGATGATTTGAAACTTTTGCATGGCCATTTTGACCATGTATTTGGACTGACATTGTGGACTAAAGGGTTGGCGAATATGGTTGTAGCTTGGCTAGGATTAGGAGTTAGTTTTGGTCATTCTTAGCATATTTGTGCAAAATTTTCAATTCTCTTCAAAACTTTTCTCCTAGCCGAAATTGAGCATTTGGTAAGCTTAGTTCTTTTGACCATTTCTTTTTCATGTTACCATTTGGGCACATTTTTGCCTAGCATCTCAATACACTCTTCTCCTTATGCCAAAATACCAAAGCTAAAGACCATTCTTCTTTTTCCTTCCCTCCCCCATTGCCAAATGCATTTTGTTCCTAAACTCATCACTTTTCTCTTTCTCTTTTCTTCTCTTTGAAAACCGAATCATAAACACCTACTCCCCATTCTTTTTTCCTCTCCATTTTATTTATCATTCAAACACTTTCTCCATCCTTTTCTCCCTATGGCCGAATGGTACTAATACCATTTTCTTCAATTTTCCTTCAAAGCCGAATCTTCTCTTCATTTATATTATTTTGTTGATTATTCCTTCAACCTTCGTTTAAGCAATCGGTAAGAACTCTTTTTGAATCTTTTCTTTTCCCTTATTTTCTTAGCAAAAATATATATAAGTTTAGGAGGGTCTTATGACTGATAATAACATTCTTTTTCCTTAGACAATCTTTTATTTTTATAGTGTTATAAAGAAGGCCGAACTTGGAGTATTCGTTATCATCGTGATTCGTTAGAAATTGAGTTGAAGTGTTAAGGTAAGGGTTCTTATCAAGGGGCTATATACTACTCGACATATTGTTATAGATGAACTATTAATCGATTTTGTTTTAGGAGACATTATCGCTCGATTTTCATCTTGTGGGACAAGGACATTTTGTGGTAAGCCAATCTCACCCTTCAAACCGTTACTCATAATTTTGATATACTTTTAGTTGGACTAATGATCTTTTGTCAATGGAGACAATCAAGATAGGGACAAAAGGTTGTGAGTTGTGTTCGGAAGAGGGTGGTTCCGCTATTCCCCAAAAGTTAAGCGAAGAACATTTTTTGAATCCGAGATTTTCCAGGGTTGTGGACCCTCATCCAGGAGAATCTATTATTTGAAGTCGTTTGTACTCTTGAGCCTTTGTTTGTTCGTGGATATTCAACGGCTAACAAACCAACAATAGGGGAGAAACCGCATATAGAAGTTGTTTGAAATTTCAAGGGTAAAGTCCAGATCGTTATTTATAAGAATAGATTTATAAATAGTATTAGTGTTCTAAATTATCGTGATGTGTGTTTAGGTATCGACGACGGGAAAGTCTAGTTCTCACTTGTAACGGTGTGTAACTTCACACTTATCTCTCGGGTTAGATACTATACCGTAAGTATTGGGATAAAATCGTAAAGATGGAAAAATTGGAGAAATCTGAAATAATTAACACTTTTGTGTAAATGCATGAAAATTGTTAAAGTCGTGGAAATTACAAAAACGCCATTAATGGGTTAATTGATAAATAGTAAAATTTTATGCCTCATGTGATATATGGGCCAACAAGCTGCTAGATCGATATATGGGCCAAAAGCGCTAGATCGATATATGAGCCAAAGTTTGCTAGATCGTTAAATGGGCAAAATGTTATTTTGCCTTATGGGCCAAAATGAAAATTTGAGACATGGACCCACTTGTATTATGGGCCTTTTGTTAAATTTATCATGTGAATGTATTGTTATGTTTTATATATAAACATGATTGCATGGGTTGGAAAAAATTGACGAAGAGAAGAAAGGCTGTTGCCAAAAATCTAGTTCGGTGGCTTTGCCACAATCTAGTTCGATGGTGCACCACAATATTATTTAAAATGGCTTTATGCTGCGATTGGTGTGTTGGCGGGGTGGGTTGACTTGATCCCCACGGTGTGTTGGTTGGTATGGGTGGTGTGTAGCGGATGGAAAATTTAGGTTTGGTTGGGAATTTCATTCTACATGCATTATTATTATTATATTCTTAAATTCGTAAATGGGCTCAAGCCCAATATAATGTCTTGATGATTTGGTTCAATGGATATGGTAAGTGGGTTATACTTTGAGTTCGAGTAACTCACTGCTTTATTATCCTTCTCGGTAATGGTAATTGATGGAGGCTTGGTAGGGATGACTTCGTGGAGGCCATACTTGAACAAGGGTTTTATAAACTATGAACTTCAATTAAGTATATTTATTTAATTACTATTTTGGGTATGATGTAATAAGGCCTCTATTATTATTTTATGGATTTTTATGTAAGGATGGATTTAATTATGCTTTAGACACTTAATTTGGACTCATACTATTTTAATAATATTTCCTTAAATATTTTATTTTTAAACATATGAGATTCTTTAAATATTCTTGTTTTCAAATTCTTTTGAACTCTTTAAAATTACTTTAAAGTCTTTAACAATTAAATATTAAATAATAAGATTTCAAGCTAGTACTACTTTATTCATCGATTTTAAATCAAATTCTTGGTTTCTACTAAACTTCATTTTCAAAAGGATTTGTAGAACTGTTTTACCTAAATCATTAGATAATTAAATGGATGTTTGTTCTGTGTGACAAATCAAATCTCGTCTTAACGCATAGACCTGGTTTGGAGTGTTACAAGCTTTGTGATGTTAGTTGGTGAAGTATGAAAGCTTGATGTTGGGTTAACATAGTTTGTATTTGAATTTTTGGTGAAATTGAGCATTTTGGGCTAAATTGTGAAAAGTGTATATTGAGGGACTAAAATGTAAAATAAATGAAATGTGTGGGTTTGTATGGACATTAGTAAAATTTGGTTAAGCTTGTGCTAGGTGGAATTTGGTGAATTTGATATTTTTGTGAGATAGGGACTAAAGTGTCGAAATGTGAAAATGTGAAGGCTAATTTGTAAAATGCCCTAAATGTGTGTATGTGGACTAAACTGAATGAGTTAGTGATTGAATGGATTGAATTTGAATGTGTATAGACCAAGAGAGGAGAGGTTCAGATCGAGATCGAGGCAAAGATAAAGTGCTCGAATAGTCGACCGTTTTGGTATTTTGACATCCGAGGTAAGTTCGATTATAATATGTGTACTTAGCTATGTTTAAATGTTGTGAAACGAATGATTATGATATTATTGATTTATAAATGTTATGTGAAAAATGAATCTATGTGGCACTAAGTGTGCGTATTTGGGAGGGTAGTAGGAAGATTAGCACTTTGTGTGTGAAATAATAGAAGTTTCAGCGTTGTGATTGTAATTTGTCTGCGATATCGAATCGAGTTCGATTTTGTATTAAGGCAATCGAGTGTGCTATTATAAGAAAGGAATAGCCTTGTGTGTGCAATGATATGAAAGCTTGACTTATTGAATTGGCACTGTGTGTGCGACATCGAGGCAAGTCGAATAAAAGGATAGACACTAAGTGTGCGATTATAATTAATGACTAGCACTGTTTATACAAAACAATAGAAGCTACGGCTTTAATGAATAGAACTGTGTGTGTGAAATAATAGAAGTTTTGGCTCATCGAAATGGCACTGTGTGTGCGTTACCGATATAAGTTCTGTTTAACCTATCGGCACTAAAGTGTGCGATGATAAGTAGGCTTCGGTTGTCAAATTGGCACTAAGTGTGCAAATTCATTTGAGTAATAGCAGAGGTTGAAATAGAGGTAAAATCGAGGAATTGAGTTGTATTAATGGTGAGTAACTTCGTGTTGATCAATGTATGCTTGAATCTATGTGGTTGATGATAGATTTAAAGTTGAATGAATAGTTAGTTAAGCATGTGGTTGAGAGTGATATTGTGCTTGGTTGTGTCATTATCTATGTGATGGTTGGATAGTATGATTAGTGATTAACTAAGTGTTGGCAAGGTAAGTATGATACATATGTGATTGGTGAAATTTGAAGTGAAAGAATGGAATGCTATGTGAGTATTAAATAAAGTTGAACTTGTGTACCATTGATAAAATATCTATGTGATGGTTAAATGTGTATATTGACTTGGTTTATTGAGTTAATTGTTTTATAATTGAACTTCTTGAGCTTTGGAAAGCTTCTTGTGTGATTTGTTTCTCTACCTTGCGATGTCGATAAAGCTAGCTCGGATCCGGGATCGTCGACTTTTCAATCACACTATCGGCATTCATTTTGGTACTTTTGAAAAAGGTGTATTTAGTAAGAATATGGCATGTATAGGCTAGTAAATTGGATTATGTTTGAGATTGTAATTAGCCATGAGATGTGGCTAGATATATGATAGGTTTGGCATGAATGAATGTGATAAGTGTGATGCACCTTTTGGCATGATTTGTGGATTGATAAATTTGCTATCAAGTGGTAACTTTGTGTTGATAAATGCTAATAGGGGTTAGTGAAATTGGGAATGAATTATGCTTGTGATAGAATAAGTATTGGTATTGAATTTAGTATGAATAGAGTTGAATGCATGAGTTGAATGACAATATTGGTATGTTATGGTGATAATATGAGCATGAGATGTTATGGTTGTATGGCTTGTAGGTTGGACCCTTATGGGTGGCATTTTGACTTTGCAAAAATGGCCTATAATGTCACATGGTTGGGGCACACGGGTGTGCCTCAGACCGTGGGTAAATTGGTAGAATATGGCTTAAACTGCACACGGCCATGGCACGGGCGTGCCTACAGGTCTGCGAGAAATGGCAGTATATGACCTTATAGGACACGGCCTTAGCACACGGGCGTGCTTGTTAGCCGTGTTGATTTTGACAGTATGTAACCACGGAGAGGTCACACGGGTGTGTCATGTAGCCGTAGGAGAGGCACGGCCTACCCCACGGGCGTGTCTCCCCTGTATTTTGGAAAAGTTTTAAATTTTCATAAAATTTATACGTGTTTTGATTTAGTCCCGACTCGGTTTATAAGCATGCTTAGAGTCTCGATGACTCATTTAAGGGAGACTATGATTGTATATGAATGTGTTTGATGATGATTGACTTTGTGTCATGAATGCGATGTAAAATGATCCTATTATTTGGTAATGCCTCTAAACCCTATTTTGGCGATGGTCTCGGGTTAGGGGTGTTACAATTTTATTGATATCAGAGCTACGATTTAGTCGATTCTCGAACTAACGTAGCGTGTGTGAGTCTAGCTATACATGCCATATTGTAAAATTGCGATAGTGTGATGAAATCGGCAGTTGAAATGTGTTTTAATATAGTAATGGATCCGTCGGCGATTCTTGTGATGTAGAGAGTAATCGCTGCTCCGCTCAAAGGACAATGGCCACATCAAGGCCAAATGATAGTGGTAAGGAAGGTGAGGCTAAACAAGCCTTCTTCCGTATGATGAGTGAATGGTTTTGAAATTTGTTAGAACAAATCGATCGCCCACAACCTCCACCCCACAAGTACTGTTGTGCCACAAGTTGTAGATCCGTCAGTTGAATAAACCTCCGTGGATAAGATTACGCAAGTATGGGGCCGAAGAGTTTTGGACACAGCTGATAATGATGTTGAGCGAGCTGGGTTTTGGCTCGAGAATACCCTTCGAGTATTTGAAGAGATGTCGCTGAACCCTGATGAGTGCATTAAGTGTGCAGTTTCCTTGTTGAGAGACACGGCTTACAATTGGTGGAAAACATTGATATCTGTGGTTTCGAGAGAGAGAATCACTTGGGATTTCTTTCAAGTCGAGTTTAGAAAGAAGTATATTAGCCAACACTTCATTGATCAGAAACGTAAGGAGTTTTTAGAGCTGAAACAAGGCCGTTTGTCTGTTGTTGAGTATGAACGAGAATTCATGTGATTGAGTCAATATGCTAGAGAGTGTGTTTCTACTGAAGCTACTATGTGCAAACATTTCGTAGAGGGATTTAATGAAGACATAAAGTTTTCGGTTAGGATACTAGATATAAATGAATTTGTTGTACTTGTGGAGAGAGCATGCAAAGCTGAGGAACTCAGCAAAGAAAAGAAGAAAGCCAATTTTGAGGCTCGAGATGAAAGAAAGAGATCGATGAATAAATTTTCTTAGCCTTCTTCAAAGAGATACAGAGATGTAAGCAACTGTACAAATGCTTCGTTTGGACACCCAAGTAGAGATCGTTCGAGAAAAATCTTGGTTTATGAATTCAAGCCCCAAATGAATCTAATGTTGATAGTGCCAAAAGTAACAAACACGAGTGTAGAGCAGGTGTGGAAGGCGACATGTGGGAGAATGTTGGGGCAAATATAACAATAGAGTTTGTTATAAATGTGGATCAAGATCATTTTATTAGAGGCGCCCAAAGATGGTGAGGAAGAAAATGTTAGAATGTGAGATCGAGCAATGTGACGGCTAAGAGTAGACCAACCGAAAATGTCGGGAACATTAGTGGAAGTCAAGAGAGACCATTGATCTGACTTGAGATCGAGGCGAGAGCACACCCGAAAGCTTACGCTATCTGATAAGAGAGGAAGAATCATCTCTGAGCGTCATGACCGATCTGTAACTCTATTCGATACTAATGTGATTGCATAAATATATAGGATCAACCCATTCCTATGTGTGTATGAATTTAGTATCGAATAAGACTCTACTGTTGATTCTCTTGAATTTGTGGTTAGAGTATCGAACCCCTTAGCAAGTGTGTCTTAGTGGATAAAATATGCAAGAAGCGTCAGTTAATTTTGGGATGTTTGCTTTTCGCTAATTTGATATTGCTATCAGTCGATGAAAGTTGAGTTATATGATAAAGGATTGCTAAGACTATTTGGCATGTGTGATTGATACAAAGGTATCAGAAAAGAAAGCTAAAGAATCTGATGTGTTGAAAATTATTTTCAGAACGAGGTATAGATATTATGAATTCTTAGTAATGTCTTTCGAACTAACGAATGATCCTGCAGTGCTTATGGATTTGATGAATCAGATATTCAGACCCTATTTGAATCGCTTTGTTGTAGCATTGTGATAAGACACAATATTTTGAGCATTTGAGAATTTTATTCTGAGACATTGCGTGAGAAGCATCTGTATGCTAAGTGTAGTAAATGTGAGTTTTGGTTGCGTGAGGTTGGTTTCGGAGCATGTTGTATCAGTTACGGGAATAAGAGTTGATCTGAGTAAAATCTCTGCTATTATAGGAATGGGAGCCTCTGAGAAACGTATTTGAAGTCCGTAGTTTTCTGGGACTAGCGGGATATTATAGATGATTTGAATAGTTGAAGGTGTTGTTAATAGAAGCACCAGTGTTGATTCAACCTGAATCAGGCAAAGTGTTTATAGTTTATAGTGATGCACCGTTGAATGGTTTGGGCTGTGTGCTGATGCAAGAAGGAAAAGTCATCACTTATACTTTGACACAGTTAAAACCGCATGAAAAGAATTATCCAACGCATGATCTTGAATTGGCTGCAATTGTATTTGCATTGAAGATTTGGCGTCACTATTTATTCGGTGAAAAATGTCATATTTATCACGATCATAAGAGTTTAAAGTATTTGATGACTCAGAAATATTTGAACTTGCGACAGAGAAGATGGTTAGAATTATTGAAAGATTACGAATTTATGATAGATTGTCACCTAGGTAAAGCTAATATTGTAGTTGATGCTTTGAGTCGAAAATCGTTATATACCTTATGAGATATGAGTAATCAGATGGATCTGTGTGATGATGATGCGGTTATAGCTGAATTGAAAGTAAAACCATTGTTTATACAGCGGATATGTGAGACTCAGAAGATTGATAATGAGTTGTTAGCAAAAAGAGTTCAATGTAATTTGAATGCGGAATCAGAGTTTGAGTTGATAGTGCTGATTGTTTGAGATTTAGAGACCGGATTTATGTTTCAATGAATTCAGAGATGATTCAGTTAATATTGAATAAAGCTTATAATAATCGTTTGACTGTGCATTCGAAGAGTACGAAAGTGTAAAATGATCTGAAACTGTTTTATTGATAGCATGATATGAAAAGAGACATCTCTGACTATGTGTGGAAATGATTAGTTTGTCAGCAAATTAAAGTTGAACATCAAGTTTATCTGTTATTATAGACTTTGTGTCGGGATTTCCTTTATCTTTAGGAAAGAAAGAATGCAATTCATGTGATAGTTGATAGATTGGTAAAGATCGCTCAGTTCATTCCGATGAAAACAAATTATTCACTTGATTGATTGGGGTATATTCTTGAAATGGTGAGAAAGCGGAATTGAAGAGACTACGTGGGAGCTCGATAGCGTTATGAGAGAGCAACATCCACAACTATTCTTTGGTAAGTTTTAGGGACAAAAATCCCTAAGGGGAGAGTTGTAATGACCGATTTAGACCCTAGTCGAAATAGTGGTTTGAGACCACGAATCCGAGGTCGTAAAAATATTTTAATGAAATTTTATGTGTGAATGATATGTGACATAGCACGTGTGAAAATTTTGTGTGATGATTTGATCGTTTTAGTGTCGAATTAAGAGAAAGGACTTAATTGCATAGAGAGTAAAATGCTGTGTGATGATTTGTGAGTACTTAGATGTTTTTGGCTTTTTAAGGAGGAGGTCTTATGTTGTTAATAAACCATTTTCAAGTTAGTGGATGGTTAAAAGACAAATTATCCTTAGATTATATTTGTTTTATATGTTTAATGGAAGGGCAAAATGGTAAACTATGTGTTAATGTTATTATTACAAAAACAAAAAGAAATTAAATGGCCATTTTAATCATCTTCTTTGGCCGAATGTAACTAAAAAAAGAAAAGAAAGAATTGAGCTAGGTATTCGGCACTTACAAGGCTAAATTCAAGGTATGTTTTAGGTCGATTTTCGATAATTTCTACATTTTCGTAATCGTTGCTTCGAGCTCTAGCTAACCCATGTTGTAATTTTGTGAATTGATGATATTTTTGTGATGAGCCATTGATGAACACTTGAGCTTTGTGATGTTAGTTGGTGAAATATGAAAGCTTGATGTTGGGTTAACATAGTTTGTATTTGAATTTTTGATGAAATTGAGCATTTTGGGCTAAATTGTGAAAAGTGTATATTGAGGGACTAAAATGTGAAATAAATGAAATGTGTGGGTTTGTATGGACATTAGTAAAATTCGGTTAAGCTTGTGCTAGGTGGAATTTGGTGAATTTGATTTTTTTGTGAGATAGGGACTAAAGTGTCGAAATGTGAAAATGTGAGGGCTAATTTGTAAAATGCCCTAAATGTGTGTATGTGGACTAAATTGAATGAGTTAGTGATTGAATGGATTGAATTTGAATGTTTATAGACCAAGAGAGGAGAGGTTCGGATAGAGATCAAGGCAAAGATAAAGTGCTCGAATAGTCGACCGTTTCGGTATTTTGACATCCGAGGTAAGTTTGGTTATAATATGTGTACTTAGCTGTGTTTAAATGTTGTGAAATGAATGATTATGATATTATTGATTTATAAATGTTATGTGAAAAATGAATCTATGTGGCACTAAGTGTGCGTATTTGGGAGGGTAACCAAGAAGATTAGCACTTTGTGTGCGAAATAATAGAAGTTTCGGCTTTGTGATTGGCACTGTGTATGCGATATCGAATCGAGTTTAGTTTTATATTAAGGCACTGAGTGTGCAATTATAAGAAAGGAATAGCACTGTGTGTGCAATGATACGAAAGCTTCGGCTTATTGAATTGGCACTGTGTGTGCGACATCGAGGCAAGTCGAATAAAAGGATAGACACTATCGAATAAAATGATAGACACTAAGTGTGCGATTATAATTAACGACTAGCACTGTGTGTACGAAACAATAGAAGCTACGGCTTTAATGAATAGCACTGTGTGTGTGAAACAATTGAAGTTTTGGCTCATCGAAATGGCACTGTGTGTACATTACCGATATAAGTTCTGTTTAACCTATCGGCACTAAAGTGTGCGATGATAAGTAGGCTTCGATTGTCAAATTGGCACTAGGTGTGCAAATTCATTTGAGTAATAGCCGAGGTTGAAATAGAGGTAAAATCAAGGAATTGAGTTGTATTAATGGTGAGTAACTTCGTGTTGATCAAGGTATGCTTGAATCTTTGTGGTTGATGATAGATTTAAAGTTGAATGAATAGTTAATTAAGCATGTGGTTGAGAGTGATATTGTACTTGGTTGTGTCATTATCTATGTGATGGTTGGATAGTATGATTAGTGATTAACTAAGTGTTGGCAAGGTAAGTATGATACATATGTGATTGGTGAAATTTGAAGTGAAAGAATGGAATGCAATGTGACTATTGAATAAAGTTGGACTTGTGTACCATTGATAAAATATCTATGTGATGGTTAAATGTGTATATTGACTTGGTTCATTGAGTTAATTGTTTTATAATTCGAACTTAATAAGCTTTGGAAAGCTTACTGTGTGATTTGTTTCTCTTCCTTGCCGTGTCGATAAAAGCTAGCTTGGATGCGGGATCGTCGGCTTCTCAATCACACTATCAAGATTACATTTTGGTACTTTTGAAAAAGGTGTATTTAGTAAGAATATGGCACGTATAGGCTAGTAAATTGAATTATGTTTGAGATTGTAATTAGCCATGAAATGTGGCTAGATATATGATAGGTTTGACATGAATGAATGTGATAAGTGTGATGCAACTTTTGGCATGATTTGTGGATTGATAAATTTGCTATCAAGTGGTAACTTTGTGTTGATAAATGCTAACAGGGGTTAGTGAAATTGGGAATGAATTATGCTTGTGATAGAATAAGTATTGGTATTGAATTTAGTATGAATAGAGTTGAATGCATGAGTTGAATGACAATATTGGTATGTTATGGTGATAATATGAGCATGAGATGTTATGGTTGTATGGCTTGTAGGTTGGACCCTTATGGGTGGCATTTTGACTTTGCAAAAATGGCCTATAATGTCACATGGTTGGGGCACAAGGGCGTGCCTCAAACCGTGGGTAAATTGGCAGAATGTGGCTTAAACTGCACACGGCCATGGCACGGGCGTGCCTACAGGTCGTGTGAGAAATGGCAGTATATGACCTTATAGGACACGGCCTTAGCATACGGGCGTACTTGTTAGTCGTGTTGATTTTGACAGTATGTAACCACGGAGAGGTCACACAAGTGTGTCATGTAGTCGTGGGAGAGGCACGGCCTACCCCACGGGAGTGTCTCCCCTGTATTTTAGAAAAGTTTCAAATTTTCATAAACTTTTATACGTGTTTCGGTTTAGTCCCAACTCGGTTTATAAGCATGCTTAGAGTCTCGATGACTCATTTAAGGGACACTATGATTGTATATGAATGTGTTTGATGATGATTGACTTTGTGTCGTGAATGCGATGTAAAATGATCCTATTGTTCGGTAATGCCTCTAAACCCTATTTCGGTGACGGCCTCAGGTTAGGGGTGTTACACCTGGTGGTGGTGCAACTTACATACATTTGTCAGAGCAGATTCACACAATAAAGAATTCAATGGAAGATTCAGATGAACAGATTGGTGCTGATATTGTAGCAAATATATGTAACTTTATTTTGGAGTCAACCATTTATTTGTATGTATTAAGAAGTTATTGTCTATTGATTTTTCATTATCTTTTTGGTCTTATTAGATAGATCACTGGATTAAATTTTGACATTTTTATCTGATGGCTTCACAAAGTGTTGTCTCTGTTTCTGGGGTAGTTCTAACCACTCAAGCTATAATTGTAGAGAAAATAAAGACACCCAAGCCTATTATCCCTCTTGTCCCAGGAATTAGTCCTTGAAAAAAAGGGTGTAAAAGAAGATAGTGGTAGGTTAAAGCTGAAGAAGAAGCCAACAAAAGTTGTATTTTCAATGGTTGAAATCAAGCTGAAAACTGGTTGGCTTGGTTTTCGAGAACCAAAATGGATTTACCGTGTGCCTCAAATACCATGGTACATGAGTGCCTACTAAATTGCTTCCTTGTAGCTTCAGTACATTGTATTTTTCCTGCATCCCCAGCAGCCAACAACTCAAATTTTCTAGCTGTTTGTAAATTTTATCACTGTCTTATTAGTGTTAAACACTTTGCATCACAACTGTAGATGGAAGCACATTCAGATTGAAAGAAAAGGACCCAAATTTAGGAGATGGTAAAAGATGAGGTTGAGGGAGAAAAAAGATGAATAGAAAGGAGAGAAGAACAAGAAAAATAAAGAAGCATAAGAAGACAGAGATTGAGGGAGAAGAAGATGAAGAGAAACATGAAAAGAAAAAGAAGAAAGAGACAAAGAAAGACCAATCATCTTTTCTTTTCTTTTTGACCCTTTGACTACTCGTGCAACGTGACGAGTTAACTGGCCACATCAGCTAGTTAACTGGCCACACGTCAGCTATCCCCTTGAGCTTGTGACGAAAAATGTTAACGAGTGACTAATTTGTTACTTTTCAATAATGTTAGTGACTGTTTTGTTAGTTTTTCAAAGTTGAGTGATTGAAATGAAACCCAGGTGACTGTTTTGTTAGCTACCCCAAAGTTGAGTTACTGTTAGTGTAATTTACCATTAAAAAAACTACATTATTGAAAATGGAATATTGTATTAAATGGTTATCATACTTGTTTATTATTGTAGCAAAAAGTGATAAAACTTTAGACTCTCTAGCATCTGGCAAATTCCTAGCATAATCACCAAGAACTGGATCTATCATTGGGGGCACAAATTGTTTCCTAATTTGTGGTTGATGTTCTGCCTTGTCTAAAAATGTCTCAATGAGCTTAAGAGTCTCCCTGTTAACAGATCTGCCTCATAAAGCATACTAAATAAATGAGAGACTATGGGATGAAAAAAACAAAGAAAATGATGTCTGTAAAAATTGATCTCACCGTAGAAGTTTCACATAGGATGTTTTTGAAGCAAAAGGTACACCTTCTACAATACTACTTGATATAAGCTCACTGTATATTCTATCAAATTTATTGCAGAACCATAAACTACTCATGTTAGCAAAAAAAAAAAATAGTTTACAGAATTTCCATGCTTAATTTTGCAATTTGAACAAATGAAATTTTCATGTACACATTGAGCATGTCCAAGAATATTAAAGAAATCTGAGATAAGAAATATGTTCCAAGAGAACTGGCCACACTAGTGTTTGTCTGCAAGGTGAAGACTCATTCTAAGCCTCACAAAATCCCAATAAGCATTGAATTATAACCACAGGATGCATACATCACAAATATCAAGTCTGCAAGGAAAGAATAGCTCTAATCCACCACCTAAGAATCCATCAACAGATGCATAAATAATTAATTTATAAAACAATTTAAACCAAAGAGAAAAGGGGGGGAAACACCGATCTAAAAGATAAGCATCCAAAATCTACAAAGACCTAGAAATTAATTACATACATAGATTATCCAAAATTGAACAACCCATGTATCAATTGGATTACAAAAGAAGAAAAATTCCATAACACAATTTCAAATCCATCTTTAAAAAAAGGGAAAAGAAAAAGACAAATAAATAATCTTTAGTATAACTGAAAAAGCCTCCAGCTATTAGTTAGAGTTGATTACAAGTGTGATCATTATTAAACATTAATGAAGAATGCATGAAGATCAATTAACAATAATAATTATAATAAGATGATAAACAACAATGAATAATAAAAACAGAAAGAATAAAACGTACCATAAAGAAAAAGCAGCGGGGAGAGTCAAACCCTAAAAAAGATCTGAAAATGTAAAAGAGGAAAAAGTTGGATATTGACGCTGATGGATGGCAGTGATGTACTAAGAACCTTGACAATGTCGTTTTTATTGGAGTATGTATGACCGGCCTTTGAGTTGAATTTTCTTGCAGCCCAAAATTTTTTTCTCTTCTAGATTCTTCAATATGTTTGGGGCATGTCAATGTAGAAATTGATAAACCGTAATAAATACATATTTTAATCCCACATTTTACATACTTTTGGATGATTTATCCCTTGAATTGTGGAATTCGATGCTCCTAATCCTTTAATTTCATGTTTTATACTTAGGTGAGCATAGGAGGACAAAAAGAATGAGAAACGAGCCAAAAAAATGGAGAAATTAGGCCAAAGTGAGAAATCAACACGGCCGTGCCACTTTAGTATACTCAAACACGGCCTGGGCTCGACTCACACGGGCGTGTCCCTGTCATGACCCGTTTTAATTATACTCAGAAAAGGTTACTTAGAGGCAAAGAAAGACATTCCAAAGCCTATATAAACACCCTAACTGTGACCTAAAAAGGGGGAGCCAAAAGAGGCGAAGCCAGAGAGGGCTGAATACAGGGCATTACTCGAAGAAAGCCAGTTGATCCATCTCAAGAAGCCGGAATCACACTCAAGACTGAGGATCTTCCCTTTAATTCCTTCAGGAGTTTTAGGGTTTTTCTTTACGTTTTGTTATTTACTTCCTTCTGAGATGTATTATTTTATGAACATAAACTAAACCCCTCAAATACCTATGGGGGATGAAACCTAAGATGGATGTTGTTATTGTTTTTTGAACTGTAAGATAAATACTTGATTTGTTCTTAATTATGTGTTCTTAATTCTTGTTTTAATATTTCAGGATATTGATTCAAGTATTGATGTGCTTATTTAGAGGAGCAAAAGTCCCTGTCTAAGAGTAGATCTAGCATAATTAAGCGGAGTTGATCGCACTCCTAGAAATAGGACGATGAAAATCTGTCAAATTAGGGTCAAACCTAATATGGGAGTCCATAGATCGAGTTAATGCAACACTAGGGGTTTTAATTAGAAAGAGGTTTCAATTAATCAACCTAAGGTTAGACGTTAGTAGCCTCGAAAGAGGTATTAATATAAATTAGGGAATCCTACGGATCATGTCAAGTGAATAAATTGTCTGGTTCAGAGTTAAATAACAAGTGAAGTCTTGGTGGATTCTTCCTCGGGTATTGTCTTGATCAATTGATTTTCCCAAAAGTAATTTCCCAATTCGTTCTTTGTGTCTTAGCATCCTTAGCTTAGTAATTAGTTAGATAAAATCCCTTTATTTTAGGCTAGATAATAAAAAGAAAGTCAGTACTAGTACTTTTGGTTCCTTTGGGTTCGACATTCCGGTCTTGTCACTAAGCTATACTACTGTTCGGTAGGTGCACTTGCCTCAATCGTGGTGATAGTTAGTTTCTAGGGTTGATCATTCATTATATAAATATTAAAACTCTCAGACACGATCAAGTTTTTGACGCCGTTGTCGGGGAACTGAAATATTAGGAATGCTAAATTTTTAATACTTTAGCCATTTTTATTTATTTATTTATTTCTAATTTTTATTTTTATTTTTCTAATCTCTCTATTATTTGCTTTGATAGGTTTTTCTAGTTTATGACTAGGAGGAACCCGTCAGAACCATTGCTTTTTTACAGTGAGATTGAGGCAACCGTTCGCAGAAACCGAAGAGAAATTAGGCGAAGTTTACAATACATAGAGGAAGAGCAAGAAAACATCACCAATCCTCCTAAAGAGATGGATGAAAATCAGAATAATCTATTACCTCTGGTGGCTATGGGAAATCCGGTGAATTAAAATCCTTCTCCTCGTACTATGTATGATTATGCTAAGCTTAGTTTAGCCGGTACTGAATCAAGTATTGTTAGACCTACTATTGCTGCAAATAATTTTGAATTGAAACCTAACACTATACACATGATATAACAGTTTGTTCAGTTTGATGGTTTGGAGGATGAGGATCCTAACACACACTTAGTGAACTTTTTGGAATTATGCGATACGTTTAAAATTAATGGCATTTCTGATGATGCCATTTGGCTTCGGTTGTTTCCCTTTTCATTGAGGAACAAAGCTAAACAGTGGTTGAACTCGTTACCATGAGGATCAATCACCACATGGGAACAAATGACCTGAAAAGTTCTTATTAAAATATTTTTCGTCGGCCAAAACGACTAAGTTGAGGAATGATATTTCTTATTTTTTACAGATGGATCTAGAGATACTTTACGATGCATGAGAGAGATACAAGGATTTACTAAGAAGGTGCCCTCATCATGGGCTACCATTATGGCTACAGGTTCAAACCTTCTATAACGGTGTGAACCCTTCAACTAGGCAGCTTATTGATGCAGCCACTGGTGGAACCCTAAATAACAAAATCCCTGAAGTGGATTACAATTTTATTGAAGAGTTGTCACTGAATAACTATCAGTGCCAAGTTATGAGGACAAAGCCGACAAAAGCTGCTAGCATTTTCAACCTCGACACAGCCACTATGCTATCAAACCACATAGAGCGTTTGAGTAAAAAAATTGATAGTTTGTGTAGTTCTTCACAAGTACATCTAGTGATGTATTGCAATATGAATGGAGGAGGGATGAGCCATACAGAATATCCACCTGACAACCCAAGCACTAAAAACGAACAAGTTCACTATATAGGTAATAATTTTAGACCTCAAAATAACCCTTATAGTAATTCTTACAATCCAGGTTGGAGGAACCACCCTAATTTCTCTTGGGGTGGTCAAAGAAATCAAAGATAACAACCCCCTCCAGGCTTCCAACAATAACCTTACCCACAGGAGAAAAAGCCGAACCTCGAAGAGATGCTTACAAAATTTATCGCGGTGTTAGAAACACGCTTCCAGAACACCGAAACAACCCTCAAAAACCAGCAAGCATCAATTCAAGGGATCGAAAACCAACTAGGTCAGCTTGCTAAGCTGATCTCAAAACGGCCACAAGGTAGCTTGCCAAGCAACACCGAACCTAACTCAAGAGAGCAACTTCATGCCATCACAGCATGCGATGAAGAAGGGTTAGCGGAATCTGTCGGAACCAAGGTAAGAACCTGTGGTCAATAAAGGTAAGGTTGAGGTAAGCCACGATACACGAAAACCTGTCATTAAAGAGTACCAACCTCGTGTGCCATACCCCAATGCGATGAAGAAAGACCACACAGATGAACAATTCAGTAAATTTCTTAAACTCTTGAAAAAATTACATATTAACTTACCGTTTCTTGAAGCTCTTTCACAGATGCCCAATTCAAGGAAATTTTTAAAAGAGCTCTTGACAAACAAACGGAGGTTAGACGATACGTCGCATGTGGAGCTAAATGCAGTGTGCTCAGCAATTTTGCAAAATAAACTACCATGAAAATTAAAAGATCCAGGGAGTTTTACAATTCCATGTTTAATTGGTAGTTTATCTGTTGAGAATGCTTTAGTAGATTTAGGGGCAAGCATCAATGTTTTGCCTTATAAAATGTTTAAACAGCTAGGTCTAGGAAAACCCAAACAAACTAGGATGAGCATTCAATTGGCTGATAAAACTATTAGAGTTCCTAGGGGCATTATCGAAGATGTACTAGTAAAGATTGATAAATTCATAATCCTAGTAAACTTTGTTGTTTTGAACATGGATGAGGACAACAATGTTTCTTTAAATTTAGGAAGACCTTTTTTAGCAACTGCTAAATCTAGAATTGATATTGGTACAGGTGAACTCACACTTTGTGCAGGTGATGAGACAATCACTCTTCAAGCTCTTAACTTGGCTAGGACATCGAGTGATACAGGTGAGAACATAAATTCTATTAATGACCATTTGGTTCAACCTTCTTTTCAGGAAGCACCACAAAATTACATAGATGAGCCAGATCCTAGACCTCGTGCCAATAAAGAAGTAAATTATGAGGAACGAAGGCTTCGGATCGATGAACTAGACGAGTGAAAGACATATTTCAGGGAGAAACTAAAAACACACGAAGTAGAACCAAAGCAAAACCATGTCAAACTTAAAGATGGGACAACCTAGTTTAAGATAGGAGATCAGGTATTGTTGGATAAGAAAGACCCTCGGATCACCACTTCAGACCTTGATACAAACAAAGAAATCCCTTTTAAGGTACTAAATATCTACCCATATGGAACAGTCGAGGTAACTAATCCTACATTCGGCACTTTTAAGGTAAACACTACTCGACTTAAATTATATATTGATAACCGAATTGATAGCAAGAATGAGGAGTTCCTACTCTTCAAACCACCATGAATGTGCGAATGAGAGATAAGTCTAGCTTAAGACTTTAAACGAGAGTTTCTCAGGAGGCAACTCGAACACTAACCCCATTAATTTTCATATTTTTATTTTTATTTTTACTTTTAGCATCTAACTTCAAACTAACCAAATTAATGAGACATAGGTTTCCCTACTACACGGCCTTACACACGGGCGTGGCCATGGCCATGTGGATACCATGGATTTAAACATCGGCATGGCAAAGATCGTACAAACCAAGGACGAAAAATCTTTAAACCACGTGCGGCGATAAAATGCCATGACCTTGCGATACGGCCGTAGTCGACACTGATTTATCAACATGGGCGTGGGAGAAATGAACAAAGCACAACATGGCCATGCAATACGGTCGTGTGACCCAACACGCCCATGGTACACGGGCGTGGGCAGCAACCAGATCCCTGGCTCTATTTAAAACCCCCCTTCTTCTCACCTTCTCCCCAAACTCTTTTTCAACTACCACACCCCTCTTCCTTTCTATTACCTTTATCCTTCCATTTGTCCTCTTCCTATTTCCCTCATTCTTCCTCAAAACCACCATCTCCATGTTGGAGAAGCGAAAGGACCCTAGCACAGTCTCCCGTGTGAGACCAATCTCCATAAGTTCATGCCGGCCGCTTCATTCCCTTGGCAAGAAAAAAACCTTTGAGTCCATCTATTTTTTCTTTTTTGTTTCTCTACTCCTTTATTTTCCTTCTCTTTATCTTTCTTGTGCTTAATTTATATTATTATATTTTGTTTTCTTTGATTTAGGTTCAAAAGGCTGCTAGGGAATCACCACACCACGACCCTAGTATCCACCTCCACTGAAATACCCTCCTCCAACTCGGCCCAAATTTCTCTCATTTCTTCTCTTTGACTCCATCCAAAATTCAGAAAGTTTCACTTCTCTCCCTCTCTTATGATTTCTAACTAGATTGTTATCATACATTTTTGTACATTGAGGGCAATGTGCATCTTAAGTATGGGGGGTGAATTTTATTCAGAAAAGTTCTTAACTTTTTGCATTATTCCTAATTCCTTAAATTTTATCTTTTCTGTCTCGTATCACTATTAGAATAAATTCTGATTGATTTATGATTTTTATTGATATGTCTTGAATTAAAAAATAGGTAGTTGTGCATTGATTGTTTAAACTTTAAGGCTTTAGAGAATCAAGCATGATAAGTTGATTTTTGAAAAATTAAAAATTTGCTAGGTTATTTCCCCAAGTTTAGGTATTATCTTGAAGTTTAAAGTTCACAGGGTTGACATCAAAAGCCAATAATTCCTGTGAGATTTTGAACCTTTAGAGCATACATTATTTCGTGATCACTTTTATTGTTGATTTGAGTGAGTCAATATTGATTTGTTATTCTAGAACTTGCCTCGATTATGCATGTCAAGACCACATCATTGATTTGATATACTAAGAGGATAAAGGCACCTAAGATTTAATCCACTTAATTCCCAAAAGGCATACCTTTATAATTAACCCTTAGTGAACCCCTTTGATCCTAAAAAACCATTCATTGATTTACCCTTAATATTAACAAAAAATTTACCCTTTTTGATTCATTAAGAATTTTCCTTATTGTATTAACCTTTTTGTCAAGATTTGATTTGATTAGTTGCCTAACTATGTTCTATATTTTAGTATGTAATTATTACTTGATTTTTCTTAAAAAAAAGTTGAAAGTATATTTTTCATTAGTTCTATGTTTTTATGAGCTTAAACTGTAAATTTCCTATTTTTAGAAGAAGCACGTGTTATTATTGTAATTATTCAGTTTTAGTCTATTTTTCTTGTTAGGTAATTTGTCAATTCGATCTCGATTCTAACCTTCTCTTTCAGCCTATAACCCCACCCCCTAACCAAGCCACGTTACAACCCTTCTTAAAGACCTTTTAATCAATGTATCATATCAATTTACAGTGGTGAAGACTTGATTTTCATGCAATCCTATGGGATTAACTTTTCATGTTGACTATTGAGTGCTTAATTTATTGTCCCTTAAACACTTCGAGTGATTTTAGTGAATCCTTAGTGAGGATGTTAACTCTATGATATTTTGAATCAAAGGTGACTACTTAGATAAGGGGGAATACCTATGTTTTTCCATGAATAAAATGCTCAACTTGGATTGTTTGAACCTTTGATGTTCTTTTAGTTGAATTCTCAATGTATGATTACCTATGGATTATTTTGAAACATTATTGATAGGAGTTATAAGTTAAGAAGAATGAATTTTAATTGTGAGTTGAGGATTTTGCTTGAGGAAAAGTAAATGCTTAAGTGTGGGGGTATTTGATAAACCGTAATAAATACATATTTTAATCCCACATTTGGCATACTTTTGGATGATTTATCCCTTGAATTGTGGAATTCGATGCTCCTAATCCTTTAATTTCATGTTTTATACTTAGGTGAGCATATAAGGATGAAAAGAATGAGAAACGGGCCAAAAATGGAGAAATTGGGCCAAAGTGAGAAATCAACACAGCCTGGAGTTCACCATACGACCGTGCCACTTTAGCAGACTCGAACATAGCCTGGGCTCGATTCATATGGGCGTGCCACACGGGCGTGTCCCTACCGTGACCCGTTTTAATTCTACGCGAAAAAGGTTACTTAGAGGCAAAGAAAGACATTCCAAAGCCTATATAAACACCCTAAGTGTGACCTAAAAAGGGGAAGCCAAAAGAGGCGAAGCCAGGGAGGGCTAAATACAGGGAATTACTCGAAGAAAGCTAGTTGATCCATCTTAAGAAGCCGGAATCACACTCAAGACTAAAGATCTTCCTTTTAATTCCTTCAGGGATTTTAGGGTTTTTCTTTATGTTTTTTTATTTACTTCCTTCTAAGATGTATTCTTTTATGAACATGAACTAAACCCCTCAAATACCTGAGGGGGATGAAACTTAAGATGGATGTTGTTATTGTTTTCTGAACTGTATGATAAATACTTGATTTGTTCTTAATTATGTGTTCTTAATTCTTGTTTTAATATTTCAGGATATTGATTCAAGTATTGATGTGCTTATTTGGAGGAGCAAAAGCCCCTATCTAAGAGAAGATCTAGCATGATTAAGCCGAGTTGATTGCACTCCTAGAAATAAGACAGCGAAAATCTGCCGGATTAGGGTCAAAACTAATATGAGAGTCCATAGATCGAGTAAATGCAACACTAGGGGTTTTAATTAGAAAGAGATTTCAATTAATCAACCTAGGGTTAGTCGTTAGTAGCCTCGAAAGAGGTATTAATATAAATTAGAGAACCCTACAGATCAGGTCAAGTGAATAAATCGTCTGGTTCACAGTTAAATAACAAGTGAAGTCTAGGTGGATTATTGTCTTGATCAATTGGTTTTCCCAAAAGTAATTTCCCAATTCGTTCTTTGTGTCTTAGCATCCTTAGCTTAGTAATTAGTTAGATAAAATCCCTTTTATTTTAGGCTAGATAATAAAAAGAAAGTCAATACTAGTACTTTTGGTTCCTTTTGGTTTGACATTCTGGTCTTGCCACTAAGCTATACTATTGTTCGATAGGTGCGCTTGCCTCAATCGTGGTGATAGTTAGTTTCTAGGCTCGATCATTCATTATATAAACATTAAAACTCTCAGACACGATCAGAAATATAAAAAAACTAGAGGTTACCATTGCTGAACCAATGGGATTTAGGGGAGGGGGAGGGGGGAACTGATTTGGGGAAAAATGATTTGGGAGAGGGGAGGAAGAAATGATTTGGAGAAAAACAATTTGGGGGAGAGGGAACTGATTTGGGTAAAAAAACAAAGGGTTCTAGGAATAAAACAGATTCGTTCTGCAAAATTATAATACATATTAGCGATTTTTGGTCCAAACGCCGCTATAGCACTAACCTTTTGCATCGTTTATGGAAAAACGCCGCTATAGCCTTGACCTTTTGCAGCGTTTAATAGCCTTGACCTTTTCGGCATTTATGAAAAAATGCCACTATAGCCTTGATCTTTTACGAAATTTTTCGGTTTGCGCCACTAATGTATAACTTTTGCGGTGTTTTTGGTCCAAACGCCACTAAAAACGCCGCTAAAAGCTTAATTTCCTGTAGTGTTGAAATTGAAATAACCCAAAATAACCTTAAATTGTAATCAAAATCAAAATCAAAATCAAAATTGGAATCAAAATCAAAATCAAAATCAAAATCAAAATCAAAATCGAAATCTAAATAACCCAAAAAAACCCTAAATCTAAAAAATAAAAAACTAAATGCAGAAACTTACTCGTTAAGTGGATGTAACAATATTGCCAGCTTCTCTTCTATTGACCATTGTCGCTGAGAATAAAAAACACTGAATGGTTTCGGGTTTCATTTTTCTAACCCTATACCCTGTTAATCGATTATTAAATTGATCTTTAACCCTAAACCAACATTCTTAATCAATTCCCAAATCATTTTCAAACCCAAACCAACCCAAATCACAATCAATTTTTTCCCAAATCGATTTTCCTTTTTTCCCCAAAATCCCCATAATCAAAATCTGTTTCTAATTTTTACCCTAAACCAACATAATCCTTCAATTTTTTTCCCTAAACCCGCCTCAAACCAAGACCCATCAACTGTTTGACCAATGTGGCAAGTTAACTTGCCACATCAGCTAGTTAACTTGCCACATCAGCAGTCCCGTTAACACATTAACGAAAATTGTTAATCAGTGACTATTTTGTGACTTTTTTATAACGTTAGTGACTATTTTGTAACTTTTCAAAAGTTGAGTGACTGAAATGAAATCAAGGTGACTGTTTTGTCAGCTACCCTAACATTGGGTGACTGTTGGTGTAATTCACCCTTATAAAAATCATCAAAATTTATTAAAATTATTAGAAATTAATTAAAAATCATAAATTTTATAGAATTTATAAAAAAATAATTTATCAAAAACCATAAAAAGTAGAAAAACAAATACTTAATAAAAATATTAAAATTAATTAAAATCATAAAAATTAAATTATTTTTAAAAATTTATAACAATTATTTTCATCATTTCCATTAAATTATTTGACTAATATAATTAGTAAATTGAAAAATGAGAGAAAAATATAACAAAATTATTAATCTTAATTTTATGATTTAAATTCTTGATGTTTGTTTATTTATTTAACATATAAAAATAATAAATTATTTTTTATAAATTTTATGATTTTGATGAATTTTAATAATTTTCATAAAATTTGAAGTTCTTTAATGATTTTTCTATATTTTTAAATTTTTATAATTCAAGAATGTCTCTAGATAAATGGGTTGTAACACCTCTTACCCGTGTTCAAAGTCCAAACTGATACGAGGCATTACCAGACTTAACTTGCTTAAACATACCACATCGGACCATAAAATTTCGTTTCAACTTGAAACTTTTCATTCATACTCATAATGTCCCTATTATAGGCCTACTAGACCCAAAACTTACATACGAAATGGTTTGGGACTAAACCAGAAAATTTCGCACACTTAGAAAATTTTTACTTAAATCAGGGCCACATGCCCGTGTGGAAGAAGGGACACGCCCGTGTGACATATCACACGCCCGTGTTCCACACCCGTGGTCGACACTGACTTGCATCACACGGCCTGCCACATGCCCGTGTGTCTGGCCCATGGTCAACACTGACTTGCATCACACGGCCAGTCACACGTCCTTGTCATTCGACCTGTGGCGAATTAAATTCCAAATTTAGGTGCAGACTTTGCACGGCCTGGACACATGCCCATGTCCATAGCCGTGCCATCCACACGGCTGAGACACATGGCCGTGTCTCTGCCCGTGTGTTTACTCTGAGCATACTGACTTGTAAAACTAACATGCAGGGGACACATGGCCTAACCACACACCCATGAGGCTGGCGGTGTGTCACACACGGCCTAGACACATGCCCGTGTGGCTACCCTTGTGGACAAGAACAAGACTATTTGCCAATCTCTTTTTATCACCCTAACTCATAAACATAAATCACATTCAACCCTTATCCAAACAACCCAATCATGCATCATACACACTCTTGAATAACCTCATCTTTTCATAGATCAATAATAATGAGCCATCAACTTTGGCATTATACAAAAGAGTTTACCCTTGAATGAGCTAACACCTTTGGCCAAAATACATGACATTTAACTAAGTCTAGACCCTATACATACTCAAAATGCTAAATCTAACTATACCGAGATGAGCTGATAGTGTGGGTGATCTTCTGATTATCTTTGTATCCCGAGCTGGCTCTTTAACACTATAAAACAAGGGAAAAGAAAGGGAGTAAGCTTTAAGCTTAGTAAGTCTACATGTAAACAATAAGCATCGTACCTTATGCTAAACCATCACAACCATTACATTTTATGTAAAAATAATTCACATATTCATAATCATGGTTACTCATTTCATCTCTTACTACATTCCAACCATATAACATATATATATTGCTCACATTTACTTGCACATACACCCTGCACTTATCACCACAAAGTCACAAGAAATATTTACTTAGATAAGTTTCTCGATGAACCCTTTTTGATTAATACAAGGTACCCGGTGGCTTCGCACACAGCCCACCATTAATCAATAATAGGGTGGTATCGCACACAACCCACCACAATGATAATTACGGTGGTTTCGCACATAGTCCACCAAATGATAATATATAAACGATGGTATCACACATAACCCATCGTAAATAAATAATAAGGTGGTATCGCACACAGCCCACCAACAAGGATAATTATTTGTACTTACATCTCTATTCCGAGGTTCATATGAGAATTACTCATTATCTATCATTTTCAATCAACCTCACCAATAAGTAGTTTCATCCATACAATGCATCAATAGATAACAACATATGTATTGAATATGTATCGTTCACACATAAACTTACCTCGGTGGAAAATATGTTAATCAACGGTTTAGTCCATAACCTTACCTTTTCCTCAGTCAAGGTTGTTTTTGTGCTCTTATTGATCTATAATAATGAAATTTACTCATTCAATAATTATATAATTCATGATACATCAAAATTTCTAGTTAGGCAAAAATGACCATTTTGCCCTTATACTTTGGCAAATTTACGATTTTGACCCTAGGCTTTTTCATCACATTTTCTCATTAAACAAACCTAGATGAACATTTATTTCTCTTATAAAAATTCATAAAACCCATCATTTCATGCATTTATTACTCAATTACAACCTTCACAAATAAGTCCCATTTAGGTGTTTTCATGGTAACACCTTTCACAAAAGTTATTCCTTAACCCTCTAACATTCATTTTCTTCCATAAAAACTCAGAAAAAAACATAAACATTCTCATTGCAAGTCCCTAAACTTTCAATCATTTTTTAAAATAGTCCCCTTATTAGCTAGCTTAAGCTTTAGGGGCTCCAAAAGTACAAAAATCATCAAAAAAGACCTCTAAAATCACTTACTTGCAAGATAATAGCTTGGCTGAAAGTTTCTGTAATATCCGGGATCGAGGGCTATTTTTGTTATTGCATTGTTTGCATATATTTGGTCTGCAATGTTGTTGTTTTGATGTTTTGAGGGCTTGGGTGTAAGCCTAGTGTAAGCCAGAGAGGTAGGAAAAATTTTAGTTTTTAAGCTTTATGTGAGAGGAGCTGAAGGAGCTAGGGGTTATAAATATTTTTAGGTGAATGTTAGCATAAGAAATGAGCTGGTGGAGTGGCAGGATAGGCACCACTTGAGGCTTGTGTGTGTGACGCCACTTGCAGGGGAAGAGGTCCTGTGTTCAAGCTGCAGAAGTCTCATCATTTTGCTTCCATTTTGACGGCATGGAAGGAAGAAGTTGTAGGCAGTTCAAACTCTACCTTAGACCAAGTCAAATGTTTGAATGGTGGGTGGAGAGTGAATTTAGGAGGGAGACTTGTTCAAAGTGATTTGAATGGGTGGTTGTGAGTGTTTGGGGAGTGGTGGCCGAATATTGGAGAGCTTTTGTGGGGTGAGTGGCCAGTTTTGGTGTAGTTGGAGTGTGCCAAGTTTCACCTTGGCATTTTGGTGTTTTCGGTCAAAAGTTTAGTAAGCCAAAGTTCTTTCTCTTTTTGTCAATAGCCTAAGTCAAATTTCAAGAGAAACTCTTCCATTTTTGCTTCTTGAAACCGAAACCCCAAGCAACTCTACTTGCCGAATTTTGCACTTGTGTTTTTCTACATTTTGTGTTTGTAGCCGAATGCTCTTCTATATTTTCTTCTTATTTTCATTTTGTGTAAACTGAAACTAGTATCCCCCTTCTTCTCATACGTTCATTTCCTTTCTCTTGAAGCACTTGTGCCGAATTCACATTGCCTTCTTAGCCGAATTCTCCACTTAATTCTCTCCATTTCACTTGAGCCGAACCTTTCTTCAACCTTTACCGATTTCTCTTCTCCTTTTTGAACCACATTTCTTTTGCTTTGTACCTTCAAAGACTCTAGCCAAATCTCTCCCTTGTGTTGTCGAAACTCTATTCCCATTTCACACCTTCTTTCTTTCTCTTTTTCACTCAAAACCAAACATAAGTGTGTTAAACTCCTTGACCGAATCCTCTTTTCTTTCTTGTTTAAAGCGTTGGCCGAATCTCTCCTCTCTCCTAATAGTTTCTTCATTGTCGAATATTAGAGGAGTGTTGACCTTGTTGGGCTCTTGTTTCAATCGGTTTAGAAGAAGGTAAGTGCTTGGCCGAATGGCCATTTCTCCCCTCTCTTGTGCTTTATCATTTTTGGGGTTGGTTAAGTGCCGATTTTGGTTTGTTGTAAAGGGGTTAACCTTTTGTTTTGGTAACCGATTTCTTTATAGAGCCTTTGGATTTTGGTGGCGACCAAGTGAAGCAGTCATCGTTGGTTGATCGTTTGGTAAGTGGTAGTAAGAGTTGATGTTATTAGTCTATCCTTCTAGTTTCGTTAAGTCAAAGTTTCAAAGGATTAATCTTTCTTCTTAATAGGGTGTGCCGTTTGCTTAAGGAAGAACCATTGTTGGTTCGAGTTTGGTAGGAAACCAAACCATTTGCAAGGTAAAGGTTTAATGTTAACCCTTTGGTTTATCTATTCTGGCCAAATGGTATAAGTGCTAATCTATGTTTGGCCGATTCTAGGAGCAAGGTAATCGAGGGATTTAGATCGGTTCGTTGGGTTTAAGCTTGCATGTTAACAGGTGTGTAAGCTAACACACTTTTTACTTAGTAATATGTTTAATAAACCTGATTGCCTATTAAAGCTTAACGGTATGATAGATTGATATGATACCTACGGGGTATGTGCGGATCGGGTAAGTCCGTTCCATTACAAGTTCTATTAATGATATATGCTATTATGATTCTTGATGTATGTGATATGAGATGCAATATTAAAACATGTTAGCATGATTGTATGATTTCACACGATTTGCATTAGTATGAGATGTTAATGGGTGATATGAGAGGAGGGGATATGATATCCGTGTCTTTGGGACACGGAGGTTTGGCACCTCCGGTGGTTTGGTACCATAGATTGATTATTGTGACTTTGGGTCACGGAGGTTTAGCACCTCCGCATCTCGTCCTAGTGGCTTAGCACCACGATGGGTTGGCCCCACGGTTGATATTATGGGATTAACGCCGGTGATTTGGTATCACACAATGGGTTGGCCTCATCATTCGATTCGTGATTGCGGTCACCGGTGATTTGGTATCACACTTGTGTCTTTGGGACACGGAGGTTTGGCACCTCATAGCGACTCGTCCACGTGGTTTAACACCACCGTGGGTTGGCTCCACTTATGAGATCTGGGATTGTCGCTAGTGATTTGGTATCACACATGGGTTGGCCCCACAGATGGATTATTCGTGACTTTGGGTCACCGGTGGTTTAGCACCACATTGATGGATATCGTGACTTTGGGTCACGGTGGTTTGGCACCACCGTGGTTTGGTACACACGAGGTAGAAAAGGTGTTACGGATGGTTAGGATCGGTGTATTAATTGTATTGCTTTGTTATGATGTGTGTTAGTATGTTGCATATCTAGGGAGGATTTATGCCTTGAGTCTTGCGACTCACCTTCTCCCTTATCATTTTAGGTGACAATTAGATCGCGGACATGGAGCTGGGTGGACTCGAGGTGACCATGCCAAAAGAAATTTGGACTCATGCGATTTTCAAACTTGGTACTTTACATTATTTAATTTCATTTGATTTTGTTGGGATTGTAAAAGGCCTTTTTAAAATTTTACTTTGGTTATCTTTATGCTTAAATTTAATTTCAAATATGCCTTAACAAATTATTGGGTTAATATTGTATAAAACTTGGAAAGAATAGATTTTCAAAACCACGAGCGACATGTTTTAAAACTTTACCATCGGGTATCATTTGTAATTTAAAATGAATGCAACTCAAATGTTTTCCAAACTTGAGACTTTTCCACACTAAGTACAAGATGATTTTAATCAACTAAAAGGATTACTCGGTTTCTAAATGATGTAAACTTGTTTTACTTGTGGGTTCAAATAAGTTTTCAAAATTCTCGGGTTTTCAAAAGCGCCATTGGTTTTAAAGCAATCATGCCCAAGTTTTCTACAAGTACAAAATATAGCAAAGAGTTTTCATCAAACCTTTATCCGGAAACCTAAATACGTTTTCCCCGTAACATGCCAAATTCAGTCGTGGTGTATTGGCCGGGTTTGGGGTGTTACAATTAATGGTATCGAGCCAAGTTTAAAGGCTCATTTGTGGGCGAGGCCCAAAATGTTTTAAATTCTGGTTTAAGTGTCTTTGGTTTTAAAGAATATGGTTTGAAGGCATGGCACCGAGACTCCGGCACCAATCCGCTCAGGTAAGTACCCCTTATTATTGCTTGAGATTTTGATGTGATGTGACCGAATGACTAGCGGTAGTAAACTACTTTAAGCGAAAATCAATAGGACTCGTGGACTTGCGAAAACAAAACTTCTTTAAGAAGCAATATTCATAAGACTTTTCTTTTAAGCGGTGGAATAATTCTTGATGCATAAAATTCTTTAATTAGACAAGTAGAGATCTTAGTCATGGCGCTAGAGGTGGGCGTGGTCGTGGGCGTGGTCGAGGTAGGATGTGATTTTGAACCCGTAGGATCGGTCGGGGTCGAGAGAATGAGATCCGATACCACCATCAAGCTGAAGGTGGTGAGTTTGAGATCGGCCGGGGCAGCGCAGCGTGTCACGAGCGATCTTGCGAGTTCTGAAAAGGGTAGTGGGAGTAGGTGGGGCGAGGAGCTCGAAAATCATGCACGATTGACTCCGAACAAGCGAAGTGAGGTATTACGAGGTGTGTCTCGTGTGGCTCAAAGACGGCTGAATATTGGTGGAGGCGACAGGCGGATCATGGATGATTTAGACTGACTGCTGAAGAGAAACTAAAGGGATAGTATCACTTCTTGAGATGAGTCATACCGGTGGTGGCTCCGAGTTCGAGACGATCTTTGTGTGGAAGACCTTACTTGGGATTATTTCAAAGTGCATATCGGAAAAAGTACATTGGAGCTAGCTACATTAATGATCAACGAAAGGCATTTACGAGGTTGGTGCAGGGAGTAAGTGCGTGTCGAGACTGGCGAGTTCTTAAATTTGAGTTGGTATGCTAGGGGTATGGTGGCTCTTGAACACGAGAGGTGTGTGTGTTTGAGGATAGTCCGAGATGAATTAAGGTTCTTGATTGCTCCACAGTAGGAGCGTGAGTTCATTGTCTGGTAGAAAAGGCTAAGGTAGCGAAGGGTTAAAAAGTCCGTGAGGCGAGAACTTGGATAGGAACAGCAAAAGCGAGTTTTGGATCTTTTGGGTCGTCGGGTAATCCTCAAAAAGGGCTAGGCAGTGGGCCAAATCGATCAGTAGGGTCATTCTCGCTAATCGAGGGACCGCCATAGTGTAACCATTGTGGGAAAGCTCATTGGGAGGATCTTTGGACCGGTGGAAAAGGATGTTTCGAGTGTGGCCCTTTGGATCATCGTGTGAGGGAATGTCCGTAAGTTAGCTAGGATTCGGTCAGAAGTCGAGGCCGTGCTTAGTTCAGAATAATGGATCGCCACCGCAGAGGGCCGTGGTAATGGCGAGAGGAGGTAATGGTTACAGTGGGCCGTGGAGCACCCGCGGAGGTGCTGAGTAGTTCGGAGGCAGACGACTGGGCTAGTGTATCTGTGAGGCGCCGAGAGGAGGGCGACGCACTGACATCATAACGGTATGTTCTTAATCTTTTGTTCTCCATTTCTTGCTTTGATTGATGTGGGTTCAACGATTCATACGTTGCAAGTAGCATAGTAAAGACCATGGATTTAGACTCTGAGATATCTTCTAGGCAGATGACCGTAATTAGCCCTCCGGTCACTCTGTAGTTGTAAATAAGCTATATAGAGATGTACCTCTAGAACTCCAAGGGGTAGTGTTTGTGGTCGATCCGATGGAGCTGCAGTTTAGGGAGTTCGATCGATTCTTGGAATGGATTTGGTTGGTTAAGCACCAAGGCGAAGTTGGATTGCGACTAAGCGCATGGTTCTAAAACGTCGGAGGGTGATGAAGTGGTTATGATAGGTAATAGGAGGGACTACCTATCCAATGTAGTATCTGCTCGAAGGTGAGAAGATGGTCGAGAAAAGTACGTGAAGCATATGTGGTTCATGTGTATGCCTTAGAGGCTAAAGAGTCTGCTGTAGAGAAGGTTCAGACAGTTAGGGAATTTGTTGATGTGTTTCCTGAGGAGCTTTCAGTGTTGCCACCGGATCGTGAGGTAGAGTTCGGGATAGATTTGTTACCCGGAACCGCGCCAGTGTCTATTGCTCTGTATAGGATGGCGCCAAAGGAGTTAGTGGAGCTTAAGGCTCAAATCCAAGAGTTGTTGGATCGAGGTTTTATCAGGCCAAGTGTTTCACCTTGGGGAGCGTCGGTACTCTTTGTCAAGAAGAAGGACGGTACTATGCGGATGTGTATAGATTACCGCCAATTGAATAAGCTGACGATCAAAAATAAGTATCCGCTGCCACGGATAGATGACTTGTTTGATTAGCTAAAGGGTGCATCGGTATTCTCAAAGATCGATTTGAGGTCTGGGTATCACCAGTTAAAGGTGAAAGAGGCGGATATCTGCAAGACGGCGTTTCGTACTCGGTATGGGCACTATGAATTTCTGGTAATACCGTTTGGGTTGACTAACGCTACCGACATTCATGGATATGATGAATAGGGTGTTCAGTGATATTTGGATCGATTAAATCGTGGTTTTTATTGGCGACATCTTGGTGTATTCAAGGGCGAGGAGGAGCATGATGCGCATTTGCGGTGGTATTGCAGATTCGAAGGAGAAAGCGACTTTATGCAAAGTTTAGTAAATCGAGTTACGGCTTAGAGGTGACTTTCTTGGGTCATGTAGTGTAATTTGAAGAGATTAGAGTGGATCCTCGAAAGATTGAGGCGGTTTTGGATTGGAAGCCGCCTAAGTCGATGGTCGAGATTCAAAGTTTTACGGGCTTGGCGGGATACTCTAGAAGATTTGTAGAGGATTTTAGTTGATCGCGAGACCGATGACCAAATTGTTAAGAAAAGGGGTTCCGTTCATTTGGGTGAGAAGTAGCGGGAGAGTTTCGACAAGTTGAAGAAGATTTTGTTGAAGCTCCGGTTCTAATTCAACTGAGGCAAGAAAGGAATTCACGATATATTCGATGCATCACATACTGAGTTTGGGTTGTGTCTTTGATGCGAGGAAGGAAGGTTGTGGCATACGCATCTCTGAATTGAGGCCACATGAGGTCAATTATTCGACCTACGACTTGGAGTTAGCGGCGAGAGTCTTCGCTTTGAAGATTTGGAGGCACTACTTATGCGGAGAGAGATCGATAGTCTACATAGATCACAAGAGTCTGAAGTACCTTTTGACTCGAAGGATTTGAATCGAGGCGTATGAGATGGATTGAATTACTAAAGACTACATTTATTCGATTGAGTATCATCTAAGCAAGGCTAATGTGGTGGCGACGCATTGAGCCGTAAGGTTATTCTGAGACTTAAGAGCGATGTTTGCCCATTTGAGTTTGTATGATGACGGAGGTATTACAGCGAGTGCTGAGTTAGGCCTACTTGGGTTGAAGCAGATTAAGGAAAAATAGTTAAAGGATGAGGTCTTGAGTGCTTGAGAGGTTACAAGTGCAGAATGGTGGTTTGGAGGGTTCTGATTTGTCTAGTGATGGAATCTTTGTGTTTTTAGGGAGAGCTTGTATGCGAGGGATATTGAGTTAAGAAGATTCTTGGGGCGTACATAGCAGCCCTACACTATGCATCTGGAGGCGACAAGATGTATCGGGATCTAAAAAGCGATTTTGGTGGTAGGTGCGAAGAGGAAGTAGCGGAGCTTGTGGGAAGTGCTTGACATGTCGGTGGTCAAGGCCGAACATCGGATGTCGTCGAGGTTGCTTTATCCAGTGAAAATTCCACAGTGGAAGTAGGAAAGGATAATTATGGATTTCGTCGTTGGATTACCTCTTCGCCTAGCAAGAAGGATTGATTTGGGTAATTGTGGATCGTCGACTAAATCACTCACTTTATTCGGTGAGGTGGATTACTCACTTGAGAGGTTAGCGGTCAGTATGTGTCGAGATAGTGAGGTTGCGGTGTTTGATGTCGATCATCTCGGATAGGGATCGATTTACGTCGAGGTTCAAAAGCGTTGCATCGAGGCTTTGGGTGCGCGTTTGGATTTCAAAGACGACATTTCACCCTTGATCGGCAGGCGATCGGAAAGGGTTATAAAGATCTTAAAGGATATGTTACGAGGTTGTGTCACGGACTTTGAGGTAGTTGGGAGGAGTTTACGCCATTAGCCGAGTTTGCCTACAACAATAGTTACCAAGCAACCATCAAGATGGCACCATATGAGCGTTGTATGGTAGGAAGTGTCGTTCACCTACTTGTTGGGCGGAGTTGGGTGAACGTCGGTTGTTGGGACTGAGTTGGTTGCGAGACCGAAGACAAGGTTAAGTTGATTGAGCTCGATTGAAGGAAGCTTGAACTGCGAAGTCTTATGCCAATCTTAAGCGGAGAGATATAGAGTTTCTTGTGGGGATCAAGTCTTTCGAAGGTCTCACCATGGAAGAAAGTGTTAAGGTTAGGAAGGAGAGGCAAGCTAAGTCCGAGGTTTATTGGTAGTATAAAGTCTCGAGGCGAGTGGGACGATGGCTTACCGACTTGAGTTGCCGGCAGAGCTAAGTCGATTCACGACGTATTCCACGTTCGATGCTTAGGCGATATCGTTCGGATCCATCATGCGTGATAGCGATGGAAGAGATCGAGGTAAATCCAGATTTGACCATGGAGGAAGAACCTATCTGATTCTAGATCGAGATGTGAAGGTCTGCGTAGGAAGTGCTGTGCCTTTGGTAAAGGTACTATGGCGAGAATCATGGCGTGGAAGAAGCTACGTGGGAACTCGAGGATATGATGAGACAGCAATACTCGCAACTCTTTCGACGGGTAATTTCGAGGTCGAAATTATTTTTAAGGGGGGTAGAACTGTAATATCCCGGGTTAGGGGGCTATTTTTGTTATTGCATTGTTTGCATATAATTGGTCTGCAATGTTGTTGTTTTGATGTTTTGAGGGCTTGGGTGTAAGCCTAGTGTAAGCCAGAGAGGTAGGAAAAATTTTAGTTTTTAAGCTTTATGTGAGAGGAGCTGAAGGAGCTAGGGGTTATAAATATTTTTAGGTGAATGTTAGCATAAGAAATGAGCTGGTGGAGTGGCAGGATAGGCGCCACTTGAGGCTTGTGTGTGTGATGCCACTTGCAGGGGAAGAGGTCCTGTGTTCAAGCTGCAGAAGTCTCATCATTTTGCTTCTATTTTGACGGCATGGAGGGGAGAAGTTGTAGGCAGTTCAAACTCTGCCTTAGACCAAGTCAAATGTTTGAATGGTGGGTAGAGAGTGAATTTAGGAGGGAGACTTGTTCAAAGTGATTTGAATGGGTGGTTGTGAGTGTTTGGGGAGTGGTGGCCGAATATTGGAGAGCTTTTGGGGGGTGAGTGGCTGGTTTTGGGGTAGTGGGAGTGTGCCGAATTTCACCTTGGCATTTTGGTGTTTTCGGTCAAAAGTTTAGTAAGCCAAAGTTCTTTCTTTTTTGTCAATAGCCTAAGTCAATTTCAAGAGGAACTCTTCCATTTTTGCTTCTTGAAACCGAAACCCCAAGCAACTCTACTTGCCGAATTTTGCACTTGTGTTTTTCTACATTTTGTGTTTGTAGCCAAATGCTCTTCCATATTTTCTTCTTATTTTCATTTTGTGTAAATGAAACTAGTATCCCCTTCTTCTCATCGTTCATTTCCTTTCTCTTGAAGCACTTGTGCCGAATTCACATTGCCTTCTTAGCCGAATTCTCCACTTAATTCTCTCCATTTCACTTGAGCCGAACCTTTCTTCAACCTTTGGCGATTTCTCTTCTCCTTTTTGAACCGCATTTCTTTTGCTTTGTACCTTCAAAGACTCTAGCCGAAACTCTCCCTTGTGTTACCGAAACTCTATTCCCATTTTACACCTTCTTTCTTTCTCTTTTTCACTCAAAACCGAACATAAGTGTGTTAAACTCCTTGGCCGAATCCTCTTTTCTTTCTTGTTTAAAGCGTTGGCTTAATCTCTCCTCTCTCCTAATAGTTTCTTCATTGCCGAATATTAGAGGAGTGTTGACCTTGTTGGGCTCTTGTTTCAATCGGTTTAGAAGAAGGTAAGTGCTTGGCGAATGGCCATTTCTCCCTCTCTTGTGCTTTATCGTTTTTGGGGTTGGTTAAGTCGATTTTGGTTTGTTGTAAAGGGGTTAACCTTTTATTTTGGTAACCGATTTCTTTATAGAGCCTTTGGATTTTGGTGGCGACCAAGTGAAGCAGTCATCATTGGTTGATCGTTTGGTAAGTGGTGGTAAGAGTTGATGTTATTAGTCTATCCTTCTAGTTTCGTTAAGTCAAAGTTTCAAAGGATTAATCTTTCTTCTTAATAGGGTGTGCCGTTTGCTTAAGGAAGAACCATTGTTGGTTCGAGTTTGGTAGGAAACCAAACCATTTGCAAGGTAAAGGTTTAATGTTAACCCTTTGGTTTATCTATTCTGGCCGAATGGTATAAGTGCTAATCTATGTTTGGCCGATTCTAGGAGTAAGGTAATCGAGGGATTTAGATCGGTTCGTTGGGTTTAAGCTTGCGTGTTAACAGGTGTGTAAGCTAACACACTTTTTACTTAGTAATATGTTTAATAAACCTGATTGCCTATTAAAGCTTAACGATATGATAGATTGATATGATACCCTACGGGGTATGTGCACGGATCCGGGTAAGTCCGTTCCATTACAAGTTCTATTAATGATATATGCTATTATGATTGCTGATGTATGTGATATGAGAGGCAATATTAAAACATGTTAGCATGATTGTATGATTTCACACGATTTGCATTAGTATGAGATGTTAATGTGTGATATGAGAGGAGGGGAATATGATATCCGTGTCTTTGGGACACGGAGGTTTAGCACCTCCGGTGGTTTGGTACCACAGATTGATTATTGTGACTTTGGGTCACGGAGGTTTGGCACCTCCGCGTCTCGTCCAGTGGCTTAGCACCACGATGGGTTGGCCCCACGGTTGATATTACGGATTGACGCCGGTGATTTGGTATCACACGATGGGTTGGCCCCATCATTCGATTCGGATTTGCGGTCACGGTGATTTGGTATCACACTTGTGTCTTTGGGGCACCGAGGTTTGGCACCTCATAGCGACTCGTCCACGTGGTTTAACACCACCGTGGGTTGGCCCCACTTATGAGATACGGATTGTCGCCAGTGATTTGGTATCACACGTGGGTTGGCCCCGGATGGATTATTCGTGACTTTGGGTCACCGGTGGTTTGGCACCACATTGATGGATATCGTAACTTTGGGTCACCGGTGGTTTGGCACCACCGGTGGTTTGGTACCACACGAGTAGAAAAGGTGTTACGGATGGTTAGGATCAGGTGCATTAATTGTATTGCTTTGTTATGATGTGTGTTAGTATGTTGCATATATCGGAGGGGATTTATGCCTTTGAGTCTTGCGACTCACCTTCTCCTTATCATTTCGGTGACACTTAGATCGCGGACATGGAGCCGGGTGGACTCGAGGTGACCATGCCAAAAATAAATTCGGACTCGCACTGATTTTCAAACTTGGTACTTTACATTATTTAATTTCATTTGATTTTGTTGGGATTGTAAAAGGCCTTTTTAAAATTTTACTTTGGTTATCTTTATGCTTAAATTTGATTTCAAATATGCCTTAACAAATTATTGGGTTAATATTGTATAAAACTTGGAAAGAATAGATTTTCAAAACCACGAAGTGACATGTTTTAAAACTTTACCATCGGGTATCATGCTGTAATTTAAAATGAATGCAACTCAAATGTTTTCCAAACTTGAGACTTTTCCACACTAAGTACAAGATGATTTTAATCAACTAAAAGGGATTACTCGGATTTCTAAATGATGTAAACTTGTTTTACTTGTGGGTTCAAATAAGTTTTCAAAATTCTCAGGTTTTCAAAAGCACCATTGGTTTTAAAGAAATTATGCCCAAGTTTTCTACAAGTACAAAATATAGCAAAGAGTTTTCATCAAACCTTTATCCGGAAACCTAAATACGTTTTCCCCGTAACATGCCAGATTCGGTCGTGGTGTATTGGTCGGGTTTGGGGTGTTACAGTTTGAACTCCAAAAACCTCTATTTTCTCTTAAATTTTCGGTGGAAGAAGAAAGGTGAATAGTGAAAGATGATATTTTTTCCTTTATCTTATTTTATTCATTTCCTTCAATTTAATCCACCTAACCCACCTACTTGACCAAATTTGACCTCATTTTGTCCCCTATGGTCGACCACCCATTATCTATGGGTCTAATTGCTCTTTAAGGACCTCCAATTTAATATCCTAAGGCTATTAAACACCTCTAGCTTGTAAAATAGAACTTTCACACTTTATGCGATTTAGTCCTTTTTCACAATTAAGCATACAATTGCTAAAATTAAAGCACCAAAATTTCCATACATCCTTATAATCATGCTATAACACATAAAATATATTAAAATATTTTTTCTTCAACCTCAGATTAGTGGTCCCGAAACCACTGTTCTGACTAGCCCTCAAAATCGGGCTGTTACATGGGTGTCTAGACTCAAATTAACTTGGGTAACCATTTGTCTAGATTCATTGTATACTTATTTTCAAAAATTTAAAAAAAATATTTTCTTTTTCGAAGTGGCACTGCCACATAAGCAATTGACACTGATGTGGTGTCTATTAATGGTCATGTCAGTATTGCCATTAAATACTAACAATCAACGTGATACGAGTCTTTAGGCTCAATTTCTGGCCCATGGATGTGATGAGATTACACCTCAAGTCCCAACCAAAAAGGTCAAAGGTCAAGCAAATCAAACTAAGATTCAAGCAAATCCAGTATGTGAGGATGAATCTTGTCAAGGAGATGAGGAATGATATGTGCACGGAATGGGTGAAATGTATTAAAGTCAATTCAACCAAACTGTCAATTTTCAAACTAAAAAGAATTAGTCAACTTCAAACAAATTTTTGGATGTGCTCCAAACATTTATGGATTAAGATGTCTTCAAAATGTTTGAAGGTCTATCTCTTAGCTTCAAAACACACTTTGAATCCCTTAATTTTAAGTTCAAGAACTCAAGTTATGACCGTTTTAGTGAAGACCTGTGTGAGCAAAATTTTTGAACGATATTATTACGAAAATTACGAGTTTCGGGATTTTAATTCGAGTTTAAATCATATTGGATTCGAGTTTTAGATTTAATTTTTATTATATATGAGCTCGATATTGTATTTATCACTCTTATTATTTTATTATTTTATTCCAAATTTTGATAATTATTAAGTATTTTAAGTTATTTAGAGTTTTATGTCAATAAGAAAGTTTAGTTTAAAACTACTTCTTGTTTAGGTTAATTAGAGTTTTAGTATACTTAAGAGTTTTATTTAGGTTTATTTAGCTAGTCTAAATAAAGGTCTTTACATTGTACCCAATTCAATAATCAATTAATTACTATTCAACAACTTCTCTTTTGAGTTAATAAAATTCTCTTTGAGTTTTTCTTTTAAGGAAATTTTCTTGAGTTTTCTTTTAGAAGAGTTTTAACAATCTTTTTAGATTGTGATGATCATCTTCAAACTTTTTCTTAATAAGTTTTCTTTCTTGGTGGGGAAATTAGAGCTGTTTGAAGGGGGTTGTGGATTCTTCTTGTTTCCAAGGCTTCTTAAGACTTCTACAAGCCACCTCTCCATCTTTTCCATCTATCTTTTTTTATTTTCTTCTTTATTATTCTAATATTTGATTCATTTTGATGTTTTATTTATCTTATTTATTTTAATTACTTTCTTTAATTTTTTTATCTAACTTGGATTCGTTTACATTTCAGTTTATGTCAAAATCCAAATTTCTTTCCAAACGTCTAGAGCTCTAAGTCAAATCCGTGACTTGGAAAAACTTATGATCCTGTTCTGCACTCACATCTTTATCATTTTGTATCAATTTCTTGGATGTTTTAGGTGTTCTTTGTATTCTTATTGTAATATCCTAAAATTTGAGTATCTTTTGTGTTGGCGAGGGTATGAATTTTATGTGTTAGCATAGTCTTGTGAAGGCTTGATTTTATTTAGGAAGCTAGAATAATTTTTAGGATGGGTTATTTAATGAAGTGGATTAAGTGAACTTGACACTTAAGTTAATTTAAGTGTTAAATTAAGCATATGAGGAGTTAGTGGCAAGGTGGTTATGATGCTTGGATAGTTGCTTGAGGTTAGAGGTTCGAGTAGCATGTTTAGCATTTTGAAGGTTTATTTTTGAATCCTTGCTTTGATGGACGGTCAAACTTATTTATGATAGGTTGGACTCTTAACTTTTGGTAAGTTGAATATTTGTTTAAGGAAAGCATGAAATTGGGGATAAGAATCTTAAGGTTTTGGTATGATGAGGGACAAAGGCATGGAATATGGAGGATGTTTTGGAAAGTATTCCAAGGCCTTAGTGCATGTATGTGGATGGCATTTTGGTCTAGGGAGGGCTTGACCGATTTTTGTTGGTAGCTTTGGTAGGTTAGTAGCTAGTTGGCCATTCCTCCTAAGTTTATGATCACCAATTTCTTTTCTCTCCTCAAACACTCCTATAGCCGAATGTGTCTTGGTCATAAGGTGAGTTTTAGGTGTTGTTTTGGCTTTCAAGAATTGTTTTGGTGTCATAACCGAAAATCCTTTCTAGTTTTTGCAAGTTTCTCCCTAGTGCATCAAAGTGTATCAAATCCGAAACCATCTTTGTGCTTGGCCGAATTTCTTTTGTTCACAACATCTTTCCCATTCTTTCATACTTGTTCAACCCACATTTCTCCTACTTTCTCTTGGCCGAAACTTCCTTCTCTTTATCTCTCTTTACTTTCTTTCATTTTTGTTCAAAGCCATAAACATTCCTCTTCCATTGAAATCTCTTTCATCTTCTTCCTTTTTTTCCTTTCTCTTTCTCCACTTAAATCGAATCCTTTTTGTTATTACAAATCAACCATAGCCGAATTTCTTTGACCATTTAATCATTTTGCTGAAACTTCCCTTTCTCTTATTGTTTTGTTTTGGCTGAATATTCAAGGGTAGATTCTCTTTTGCTTTCTTCAATCCATTTTGGTTAATAAGTAAGTATTCTTGGCCGATTTTCCTATTATTTCTTTTCTCCTTTCTATGTTATTTTCTTGTGGACAAAGGCCGAAGCTATGGGCATTTGTTGCAAGGTTCTAACCATTCTAGGAACCGATTTCTTTTAGGCTCCTCGGGACGTTGGAAGCAATCAATCTAAGCCTCATATCTTTGTCTTTCATTTTGGGTAAGCTTTTAGGTAAGATTGGTATTTCGAAGTGTTAACTCTTTGGGGTTTAGTGGTAGGGCCGAATGGCCTTTGTTTATAATCTTAATATTGGTCGATTGTAGGACAAGGTGATCTAGTGCGGTAGATCAGACCTTCGGAAGTTAGTATTTACTTTGGTGAAAGGTGTGTATCTTACACACTTTATAACTTGGTTTATATATGTATTTATGTGTGTTATAACTAATCATATTATGAAAGTGGGAAAAACGATGAGATTTAGATATGATACCATGATGGTATGAATGAGGATTCGGGTAAGTCCGTTTCGATATGTTGTAAATACATGTGGATAGAAATCATGATCTACGATTTATGATATATTTGTTATGAGATACGTATCAAAGTATATTGACATGATTTGTTTATTTATTGCATTGGCATGGGCAATATGAGAGGAGGGGGAAGATTGATATCGTGCCTTTGGACACCAGAGGTTTGGTACATCCAAAGGATTTGGTATCACATTCGTGTCTTTGGACACCAGTGGTTTGGCACCACCGGTGATTTGGTATCACATTCGTGTCTTGGACACGGAGGTTTGGCACCTCATAGCTACTCGTCCTCGTGGTTAATACCACCGTGGGTTGGCCCCACTTTTGAGATATGGGATCGCCGCCGGTGATTTGGTATCACACGTGGGTTGGCCCCACGATGGATTATTCGTGACTTTGGTCACCAAAGTGATTTGGTATCACATTTATATCGTGACTTTGGTCACCAGTGGTTTGGCACCACCAGTGGTTTGGTACCACACGGGGTAGAAAAGGAGTTATGGATGGCTAGGTTGGGTGCATTATACATATATGTTGCTTTGTTATAATTTGTGTAAGTATGTGGTATTTACCCGGGAGAGGGAATATGCACTGAGTCTTGGTGACTCACCTTCTCCCTTATCTTTTCAGGTGATTCGTGAGTTTGCGGATGAGGAGCCGGATGAACTCGAGGAGGCCATGCAATAAAATTTGGTTTTACATGAACTTCCATTTGGGTACTTTATTTTAATTTGGTTTTCATATTTTTATGGATTTGTAATAAGGCCTGTTTAATTATGTTTTGGATTATTTTTATGTTTTGAATATGTTTAAAATATGGCTTATAAATTACTTGGTTAATTTAATAATTGAGCCCAAAGTTTTCTAAATTAAAACTCATAATGGTTTTAAAAATCTTACCATCGGGTAACATGAATAGTTAAATAGTAAAATTACAAGTTAAATGTTTTCAACAAATTAAGTGATTTCCAAAATTCAAGTTTCTATACTCAATTGCAAACGGATTTTCAAAATGTTATTTCAATTTTCTTAAAAGATATAAATGTTTTCTATCCTAGGATTTATCAACTAAGTTTTAAAGTTTTATGTAATTTCAAGAAAATTTCAGTTTTAACTTATTAAACATGTAATTTCTACAAATATAGAATTTCAAAGAGTTTTTCACAAAAATTTAATTGTTAATTCGATTCTTTCAAAAATATTTTCCTCAGTGACATACCAGATTTGGTCGTGGCATATTGACCGGGTTTGGGGTGTTACAAATTAGTATCAGAGCCAAGTTCAAAAGCTCGGCTGTGGGCCCGAGGCCTAAAATGATCTGAAGTATGGTTTTAAAATGTTTTTGTTGAAAATTTTAAGGTTGGAAAGGCATGGCCCCGAGTCTCCGGCATCAATCCGCCCTAATAAGTACATCAAAACTGTTGATTTTGATGATATGATTTTAGTGATGTTGATATGACTATATAGTAGTAGGAACTACCTTAGAGATCCAAAACTATAGGTTTGGTGTACTCGCGAAACAACCTCTTAATAAAATTTTTCATAAAACTGTGCTTTAAAGAAAGTGGAATAATGACTAATGCATAAAACTTTTAAATCAGATAAGTCGAGACTTTAGATATGAGTACTCGAGGTCGAGGTCGTGTTATGCATGGACGTAGTCGTGGTAGGATGGCTGTGTCTGAGCCAGTGAGGTCGGGTCAAGGATCCGAGAATGAGGTACCACCAGTTCCACCACCAGCAGTTGGAGTTGAGCATCAGGATCAAACGGGGGATGACGCAGTGTCTCAGGCAATGTTGCGAGTTCTTGAGAGGGTAGCTGGAGTAGGTGGAGGCGCAGGAGCTCAGAAATCTGTACCTGAGCGACTCCAAGCCAACGGAGTTGAGGTATTTCGAGGTGTTTCAGGTGTAGCTCATTTCATTTGAATATTGGTTAGAGGTGACGGAGCGAATCATGGATGATCTGGATTTGAATGCCGAGGAAAAGCTGAAAGGGATTGTATCGCTTCTTCGTGACGAGTCATATCAGTGGTGGCTCACAGTTCGAAATGGTGCTATAGCGGAGGATCTCACTTGGGACTTCTTTAAAGCAGCGTATCAGAAGAAATATATTGGGTCTAGTTATGTTGATGCGCAACGTAAGGCATTTCTAAGTTTGGTTCAAGGAGTAAACCAGATCGTAGTATGAGGTCGAGTTCTTAAGATTGAGCCGTTATCTTTGGAGGTATTGTGGCTTTGAACACGAGCGATGTGTCCGATTCAAGATGGTTTGAAGGACGAGTGAGATTGTTGATTGCTCCACATCGTGAGCGAGGTTTGCTACTTTGGTTGAAAAGGCTAAGATAGCCGAAGGAATAAAGGAATCTGGAAGGCGAGTTACAATAGGAATAAGCATAAGAGAGGATATGGATCATCCGGGGTGGTGGTAATGTTCGTAAGAGGGCTAGGCAAAATGGGCGAATCGATGTGGGAGGCTCATATCGCTAATCGGGACCAAGACGGTGTACCCGATGTGGGAAGTTTCATTGGGGCGAATGTTGGACTAGAGGAAAAGGCTATTTCGAGTGTGGTTCATTGGATCATCGTGTGAGAGACCGCCCACGTAAGCAAGCGTAATCGGTCCCGAGGTCAAGGCGTACTCGATTCGAGAAAGGAGGACCAAAGACCGCAGAGAGGTCGTGGTAATGGTAGAGGAGGTAATGGTTCTAGTCGAGGCGCATGGAGCATCAGGCAGAGGTGCAAGCAACACCGAGGCAAGATGACTGGTTTGGTGTATGCAATGTTGGCGTCGAGAGGAGGGCGATGCACGGATGTCATAACCGGCACGTTCTTAATCTTTGGTGTTCCATATACCGCTTTGATAGATGTGGGTTCAAGCATTCGTATGTTGCTAGTAGTATAGTAAAGACTATGAATCTAGATTCTAAAGCGCTTCTAGGAGGATGACAGATGCTTAGTCCTCTAGGTCACTCTGTAGAAGTAGATAAGCTATATAGAGATGTACCCTAGAACTTCAAGGGGTAGTGTTTGTAGTCGATCCGATGGAACCGCCGCTTGAGGAGTTTGATCGATTCTTGGGATGGATGGTTGGTTAAGTACCAAGCAAGTTTGGATTGCGCTGCTAAGCCATGGTTTTGAAGACAGCGGAAGGTGAAGAAGTGGTCATGATAGGTAATAGAAGAGATTATCTATCTAACGTGGTATCTGCATTGAAAGCTGTGAAGATGGTCAGGAAGGGCTGTGAGTCGTTTGTGGTTCATGTATGTGCTTTGGAAGCTAAGGAGTCTCCTGTGGGAAATGTTCGTACTGTAAAGGATTATGCTGACGTATTTCCTGAAGAACTTCCGGGATTACCTCCGGATCGTGAAGTCGAATTCGGTATAGATCATTACGAAATAGCGCCGGTGTCTATAGCTCCGTATAGGATGGCATCAAGGAATTGATAGAATTGAAGGCTCGATTCGTGAGTTGTTGGATCGAGGTTTCATTCGACCAAGTGTTTCACCTTGGGGAGCGCCGGTACTTTTTGTCAAGAAGAAGGATGGTTCGATGCGGATGTGTATAGACTACCACCAATTGAATAAGCTGACGATCAAAAACAAGTATCCATTGCCGAGGATAGATGACTTGTTTGATCAGCTTAAAGGGGCTGCGATTTTCTCTAAGATTGATTTAAGGTCTGGATATCATCAACTAAAGGTGAAAGGGGCTGATATCCATAAGACAGCATTTCGCACTCGATATGGGCACTACGAGTTTCTGGTGATACCGTTTGGGTTGACTAGCGCGCCGGAAACATTCATGGATATGATGAATTGGGTATTCCAGTAGTTTTTGGATAAGTTTGTTGTGGTTTTTATAGGCGATATTTTGGTATACTCAAAGTCGAGGAGGAGCATGATGCGATTTACGAGTAGTGTTGCAGATTTCGAGGAAAAGCAACTTTTGCTAAATTTAGTAAGTGCGAGTTACGCTTAGGGAGGTGACTTTCTTGGGTCACGTTGTATCGGTAGGGGATTAGAGTAGATCCTCGAAAGATTGAGGCGATGTTGGATTGGAAGCCGCCTAAGTCGATGGTGAGATTCGAGTTTTCTAGGTCCAGCGGGTAGTACTGAGAAGGTTTGTAGAGGATTTTCTTTGATCGCCGCACCAATGACCAAGTTGTTGAGGAAAGGGGTTCCATTTGTGTGGACCGAGAAGCAGCAAGAATGTTTTGACAAGTTGAAGAAGATTCTGACTGAAGCTCCAGTTTTGATTCAACCTGAGACAAGCAAGGAATTCACGGTTTACTGTGATGCATCACATACTGGTTTGGGATGTGTGCTGATGCAGGAAGGGAAAGTAGTGGCTTATGCATCTCGACAGTTGAGACCATATGAGGTTAATTATCCAACGTATGACTTGGAATTAGCAGCAGTGGTTTTCGCTTTAAAGATTTGGAGACACTATTTGTACGGAGAGAAGTCGATAGTCTACACGGATCACAAGAGTCTTAAGTATCTTCTGACTCAGAAGGATTTGAACTTGAGATAGCGTAGATGGATTGAGTTGTTGAAGGACTACGACTGTTCGATTGAGTATCATCCCGGCAAGGCTAACGTGGTGGTAGACGCGTTGAGCCGTAAGGTTGTATCTGACTTAAGATCGATGTTTGCTCGTCTTAGCTTATATAACGATGGAAGTCTTTTGGCTGAATTGCAAGTCAAGTCGACTTGGTTAGAGCAAATCAAGGAGAAACAATTAGAGGATGATGGTTTGAATGATTGGAGATTGTAAGTTCAGAACGGAGGTTTAGAGAATTATAGTTTGTCCAGTAATGGAGTCCTGTGTTTTCAAGGGAGAGCTTGTATGCCGAAGGATGTAGAGTTGAGGCAAAGGATTCTTCGGGACGCACATAGCAGCCTATATGCTATGCATCCCGGAGGTAGCAAGATGTATCGAGATTTAAGAGAGCAATTTTGGTGGCCAGGTTTGAAGTGAGAGGTAACTGAGTTCGTGGGTAAATGTCTGACGTGTCAGCAGGTCAAGGCTCAACATCAGTTGCCGTCTGGATTACTTTAATCGGTGAAGATTCCACAGTGGAAGTGGGAGAGGATCACTATGGATTTTGTCAGTGGATTACCTCTTACACCTAGTAAGAAGGACTCAGTTTGGGTGATTGTGGATCGTCTGACTAAGTCAGCTCATTTCATTCCGGTAAGGGTGGATTACTCGCTTCAGAGGTTAGCTAAGTTGTATGTGGTCGAGATAGTAAGGTTGCACAAGATGCCGGTGTCGATCATCTCGCATGTAGATCCCAGATTTACGCCGAGGTTTTGGAGCGTTACATCGGGCTTTGGGTACGCGATTGATTTGAGACCACATTTCATCCACAATCGACGGGCAAATCGAAAGGGTCATTCAGATTTTAGAGGATATGCTGAGAGGATGTGTTTTGGACTTCCGAGGCAGTTGGGAAGAGTTTTTACCATTAGCTGAGTTCGCATACAACAATAATTATCAGGCAAGCATTAAGATGGCACCATATGAGGCATTGTATGGTAGGAAGTGTCGCACACCTACATGTTGGACAAAGTTGGGTGAGCGTCAGATGTTAGGACCAGAGTTGGTTGCGGAAACTGAGGATAAGGTGAAATTGATTCAGCTCGTCTAAAGGAAGCTTGGATAGGCGTAAGTCTTATGCCGATCTCAAGCGGAGGGATATAGAGTTTCTTTGTGGGTGACAAAGTTTTTTGAAGGTCTCGCCATGGAAGAAAGTGTTAAGATTTGGGAGAAAACACAAGTTAAGTCCAAGGTTCATTGGGTAGTATAAGGTGTTGAGACGAGTGGGACCGAGAGCTTATCGCCTTGAGTTGCCGCAGAATTGAGCAGATTCACGATGTGTTTCATGTCTCCATGCTTAGACGCTATCGCTCGATCCATCGCATGTCGTGGCTGTAGAGGAAATAGAAGTGAGTCCAGATTTGACAATAGAAGAAGAACCTATGCAGATTTTAGATTGAGACGTGAAAGTTTTGCGTAGGAAGTCAGTTCCTTTAGTGAAAGTCTTATGGCGGAATCATGGCGTGGAAGAAGCTACTTGGGAACTGGAGGATGCGATGAAGCAGTAGTATCCTCAACTCTTTTGATCAGGAAATTTCGAGGACGAAATTTTTTAAGGGGTAGAATTGTAATATCCTAAAATTTGAGTATCTTTTGTGTTGGCGAGGGTATGAATTTTATGTGTTAGCATAGTCTTGTGAAGGCTTGATTTTATTTAGGAAGCTAGAATAATTTTTAGTATGGGTTATTTAATGAAGTGGATTAAGTGAGCTTGACACTTAAGTTAATTTAAGTGTTAAATTAAGCATATGAGGAGTTAGTGGCAAGGTGGCTATGATGCTTGGATAGTTGCTTGAGGTTAGAGGTTCGAGTAGCATGTTTAGCATTTTGAAGGTTTATTTTTGAATCCTTGCTTTGATGGATGGTCAAACTTATTTATGATAGGTTGGACTCTTAACTTTTGGTAAGTTGAATATTTGTTTAAGGAAAGCATGAAATTGGGGATAAGAATCTTAAGGTTTTGGAATATGAGGGGACAAAAGGCATGGAATATGGAGGATGTTTTGGAAAGTATTCCAAGGCCTTAGTGCATGTATGTGGATGGCATTTTGGTCTAGGGGAGGGCTTGATCGATTTTTGTTGGTAGCTTTGGTAGGTTAGTAGCTAGTTGGCCATTCCTCCTAAGTTTATGATCACCAATTTCTTTTCTCTCCTCAAACACTCCTATAGCCGAATGTGTCTTGGTCATAAGGTGAGTTTTAGGTGTTGTTTTGGCTTTCAAGAATTGTTTTGGTGTCATAACCGAAAATCCTTTCTAGTTTTGCAAGTTTCTCCCTAGTGCATCAAAGTGTATCAAACCAAACCATCTTTGTGCTTGGTCAATTTCTTTTGTTCACAACATCTTTCCCATTCTTTCATACTTGTTCAACCCACATTTCTCCTACTTTCTCTTGGTCAAACTTCCTTCTCTTCATCTCTCTTTACTTTCTTTCATTTTTGTTCAAAGCCATAAACATTCCTCTTCCATTGAAATCTCTTTCATCTTCTTCCTTTTTTTCCTTTCTCTTTCTCCACTTAAATCGAATCCTTTTTGTTATTACAAATCAACCATAGCCAATTTCTTTGACCATTTAATCATTTTGCGAAACTTCCCTTTCTCTTATTGTTTTGTTTTGGTCGAATATTCAAGGGTAGATTCTTTTTGCTTTCTTCAATCGATTTTGGTTAATAAGTAAGTATTCTTGGCCGATTTTCCTATTATTTCTTTTCTTCTCTCTATGTTATTTTCTTGTGGACAAAGGCCGAACCTATGGGCATTTGTTGCAAGGTTCTAACCATTCTAGGAATCGATTTCTTTTAGGCTCCTCGGGATGTTGGAAGCAATCAATCTAAGCCTCGTATCTTTGTCTTTCATTTTGGGTAAGCTTTTAGGTAAGATTGGTATTTCGAAGTGTTAACTCTTTGGGGTTTAGTGGTAGGGCCGAATGGCCTTTGTTTATAATATTAATATTGGTCGATTGTAGGACAAGGTGATCTAGTGCGGTAGATCGGATCTTCGGAAGTTAGTATTTGCTTTGGTGAAAGGTGTGTATCTTACACACTTTATAACTTGGTTTATATATGTATTTATGTGTGTTATAACTAATCATATTATGAAAGTGGGAAAAATGATGAGATTTAGATATGATACCATGATGGTATGAATGAGGATTCGTAAGTCCGCTTCGATATGTTGTAATACATGTGGATAGAAATCATGATCTACGATTTATGATATATTTGTTATGAGATACGTATCAAAGTATATTGACATGATTTGTTTATTTATTGCATTGGCATGGGCAATATGAGAGGAGGGGGAAGATTGATATCGTGCCTTTGGACACCAGAGGTTTGGTGCCTCCAGTGATTTGGTATCACATTCGTGTCTTTGGACACCAGTGGTTTGGCACCACCAGTGATTTGGTATCACATTCGTGTCTTCGGACACCAGAGGTTTGGCACCTCATAGTGACTCGTCCCTCGTGGTTAATACCACCGTGGGTTGGCCCCACTTTTGAGATATGGGATCGCCGCCATGATTTGGTATCACACGTGGGTTGGCCCCACGATGGATTATTCGTGACTTTGGTCACCAAAGTGATTTGGTATCACATTTATATCGTGACTTCGGTCACTAGTGGTTTGGCACCACCAGTGGTTTGGTACCACACGGGGTAGAAAAGGAGTTATGGATGGCTAGGTTGGGTGCATTATACATATATGTTGCTTTGTTATAATTTGTGTAAGTATGTGGTATTTACCCAGGGGAGGGAATATGCACTGAGTCTTGGTGACTCACCTTCTCCCTTATCTTTTCAGGTGATTCGTGAGTTTGCGGATGAGGAGCCGGATGAACTCGAGGAGGCCATGCAATAAAATTTGGTTTTACATGAACTTCCATTTGGGTACTTTATTTTAATTTGGTTTTCATATTTTTATGGATTTGTAATAAGGCTTGTTTAATTATGTTTTGGATTATTTTTATGTTTTGAATATGTTTAAAATATGGCTTATAAATTACTTGGTTAATTTAATAATTGAGCCCAAAGTTTTCTAAATTAAAAACTCGCAATGGTTTTAAAAATCTTACCATCGGGTAACATGAATAGTTAAATAGTAAAATTACAAGTTAAATGTTTTCAACAAATTAAGTGATTTCCAAAATTCAAGTTTCTATACTCAATTGCAAATGGATTTTCAAAATGTTATTTCGAATTTTCTTAAAAAGATATAAATGTTTTCTATCCTAGGATTTATCAACTAAGTTTTAAAGTTTTATGTAATTTCGAAGAAAATTTCAGTTTTAACTTATTAAACATGTAATTTCTACAAATATAGAATTTCAAAGAGTTTTTCACAAAAATTTAATTGTTAATTCGATTCTTTCAAAAATATTTTCCTCAGTGACATACCAGATTCGGTCGTGGCGTATTGAACGGGTTTGGGGTGTTACACTTATAAACTGATTCCCAATAAACAGTATCAAAACATTTTTTTTACCTAGAAATTTTTTGAAAAAAAAATATTTTTCAGTGAGTAAACATTTTTCAAACGATCTAAAATTTTACATACTAATTCTTGGCACTCTTTTAGAATATTAGAAAATATTTCCCATAAAAAAATTTATTGAAAAAGTTTTGTTAATTCAAGGATTCAGTTGGGTACAAAAAGTTTGGAGTGACTTAATTGATTTTTTATTTAAAAAGTTTGAGGGCTTATAATTGTTGGATCTGGTGCCCTATTTGTATTTTTGTCTACATTGAATTGTAAATTTTCGCTGCTCAAGAAGTAATGGTAAGATGAAAATTTAAAATTAAATTATTTTTTTATAAATTAAAATAATTTATTTTTTCATTATAAATAGGTGGATGATCATGTTTTGGAGGCGTTCATACATAATTTGGCAAAGCCTTTGATCACTGATATTCGTGGTTAATTGCAAGAGGCGGGATCTTTTCATACATCTCGTATGCTTGGGGCTGCAAACTTGATCTTAGACTCATCAGCACGTTGGTGGAAAGATGGAGGCTTGAAACACACACTTTCCATCTTCCATGCGGTGGGTGTCCAATCACACTAAAGGCCGTGGTGTTACAACTCGGTCTACTGGTGGATGGGTCGGCCATCACAGAAGCAATGGTCGTTCCCAGTAAAGAGGATCACTGTGTGACATTATTGGGAAAGGTTTTGAATAAGTTTGATGGTGGCTGGATATAGATGAATTGGTTGACGAAAAATTTTGATAAGCTTCTTGTGGATGCGACCGAGGCTTATCAAAGTACAATACGCCCAAACATTCATCCTTCAGTTAAATGAGGATATTTTATTGCTTGATAAATCTCAAAATTTGGTACACATAAGGTGGCTACTACACCTAGTAGACTTCAAAGAATATGGAAAACTAAGTTGGGGGACCAACCACACGGCCACGTTATATCGGGAGTTGTGTCGAGCCACAGAACCAGATAAGATGTCAATCGGTGGTTGCTTGCTCTTGCTGCAATTGTGGGCCTAGTGGTGGCTTCCATTTCTACGTCTCCGAGTGAATGACTTGAAACACCCCTTACCCATATTCGACGCCAGAATCGATTACAAGGCATTATCAAACTTAACATACTTAATCATATAAAATCGGGCCATAAATTTTTATTCCAACTTAAAACTTTTCATTCGTGTTCATAACGTCCCTATTATGGGCCTACGAGACCTGAAACATACATATAGAGTGGTTCAGGACTGAACCAGAAGCTTACGAACACTTAAATTTTTTTGGCTCAAAACAGGGCCACACGTCCGCGTGGAAAGAAGCACGCCCATGTGGGTAGGCCGTGTGGTCACACACGCCCATGTCCCTAGTCCGTGCGGATTTTATTTTATTTTTCTTTCAAACCTACAGGGGTTTTCACACGGCCTGGCACACGCCCGTGTCTATGGCTTGTGTCCTTCGCACGGCCATGACACGCCCGTGTCTTAACCCGTGTGTGAAAACCTTGACATTCTGTTTATGATGTCAGCAGACATTTAGGGTCACACAGCCGAGTAACACACTCGTGTGCTAGGCCGTGTGGAGAATTTTAATTTTCGTAATTAATGTACAAGACTTCACACAGCCTAGGCACATGCCCATGTCCTAAGGCCGTGTCCTTTGCACGGTTGAGACACATGGTAGTGTCTCTGCCTGTGGGTTTACTTCTAGGCATTCTATTTTGCTAAATTTGGATGCAGGGGACACACAACCTATCAACACGCCCACGGGGCTGACCATGTGTCACACACGGCCTAGACACACGCCCGTGTGTCTACCCGTGTGGACAAATATAAGGCTATTTACCAAGCCTTTTGCCACCCTAAAAAGCAACCACACTTATACCATTTCCAGTGACACATAGCATAACAATAATGCACCTTTAATATCCACAATCAAGACATCCACATTTTAATTTCACATTGTGTTCATCATGTATATACTTCACACATTACTCATTCAATTGAACAAGATTGCACTTTATGAATTTCATCATCATTGAATAGATATAACTTAACTAGTATTGGACAATTCCAGTGGCTATTTACAAAATGAAATAAGTAACATTAATAGCCAACACATTGGCTAACCAATATGACATATAACAAAATGACCAAGTTCCTATACATGCCATACCCAAAATAATCAAACTTTAATATACCTAAAAGAATAGCTTGATAGCGTGAATCGAGCTCTGACGTCCTTTGATCCCGAGCTAGCTTGGTGATACTACAAGAAAAGGGAAAAGAGAGGGAGTAAGCATAAAGCTTAGTAAGTTGCATTTAAATAAGTAACAACATCAACCATGCATCTTTAAACACATAGCATATTATAAACCAGTACAACATTCTTGATTTAGCAATGGTAGATTTATTACATATTTATACATCACAAGTATAAGCCAAACATTACAAGATCGTCTCAAAATCATTCTCATAGATAGAACTTACTCAATTTTATCCTTACCATTAAGGCATCATAACTAAGCTCATATCTTATGAGTTTCGAGTAAGAACCTGTACCACTCACAACATGATTATTCTTTTCATATTTTTATCATAAGCTTTAAATAACCCGTGGAACCATTTGGAATACTAAAGGATATCCTATAAGCCTCACACAAGAGGGTAAAATGTCGATGCCATGTCCCAGACATGGTCTTACACTGGCTCACATGTCGAGGCTGATGCCATGTCCCAGACATGGTCTTACACTAGCTCTCCTCTCAATGCCGATGCCATGTCCCAAACATGGTCTTACATTGGCTCTCATAATGTGGCCGATGCCATGTCCTAGACATGGTTTTACATTAGCATACATATCAACGCCGATGCCATGTCCCAAACATGGTCTTAAACTAGCTCTCATAATGTGACCGATGCCATGTCTTACACTAGAACACATATCAACGTTGATGCTGTAACACCCCAAACTCGGCCAGACATTAATCTGGCGGTGTCACATTGAAGGGTGAATCATAAAATCTAAAGTTGATGTAAAACCTTGAAGTCATTTGAGGAGTTCTCAGTTCAAAACATTTGTCAGTGATAATGTCATGTTATGTTCAAATTCTTTTTGTACATTAGGGTTTGATTAAAAACTTTATGCAGGAATCTTTAAACTTGTTACTTAAACTTTCAAAATACGGCTGAAGCTTTTCTTTGAAAAGGTTTGTGTACTTACGATTGGTTTGTAAAATGTTGTTTTCCTTTTTAAAACCTGTGACCTAAAATTAAAAGTTATGCAATCAACACAAGTAAATCCCAAAATTTAAAATAAACCAGAGATAGGCCTTATTACAATAAAACCAAAATTAAAGAAAACATAATTAAAAATGAAGTAAATTAAAAACACAAAAATGCGACTGTTCGTTGTGTCGCCACCTCTGAGTCCCCTAGTACGTAGAACCGTCTCACTAGGGATTACGTGAAAAATTAAAAAGATGGGTGAGTTTGCGAAAACTCAGTGTGTATAACCCCAACAATCAAATAACATACATCACATCTATCTGGGCCTAAGCCCATTACAGTAACTGTGGCAATTGGGCCTTAGCCCCCATCAGCCTCAATTGGGCTTGAGCCCATATCAAAAGACACATATCACAAATATTTGGGCCTAAGCTTGTCTCAATATCAGGATCAGTATATGCAATGCATAAATACCTAAACCAAACCTGCACTCCGTCTCCTGTCCAACCCTACACTCCTGTGGGGATTAAATCGACCCACCCATCCCTACACTCCTTATGTAGCACTGGTTTGCGGCACTAACCAATATTGCAGCAGAGCTACCAATCACATAATTAGCTTAAAGCCATCGTTGGGTCCACAGTCGTCTCGCGCGACCCGTGCGACCCTCACATATCAATCACTTCCTCTAATACAAGATATCCCAACCCCAATCAGTATGTCAAGTATGCATAATGTCTGGCCTACAAATCATCATATCATTCATAGTTAAATCAATCAAATCATAGCACAAGTCAGTCATTTACCCTCGAGGGTAAAATAGTCATTTATGGTCATTTTACCCTACAGGTGCATTACGGTTATTTTACCATACAGGGTTATTATAGTCATTTTACCCTATAGGGGCATTACGATCATTTTACCTTATATGGGTATTATGGTCATTTTACCCTACAAGGTATTACTGTCATTTTACCCTTCAGGGGTATTACAGTCATTTTACCCTACAAGGGCATTACGGTCATTTTACCCTATGGGGTATAACGATAAATTTACCCTATAGAGGTATTATGGTCAATTTACCCTATGGGGGTATTACGGTCATTTTACCCTACAGGGGTATTATGGTCATTTTACCTTACAGGGGTATTACGGTCATTTTACCCTACAGGGCATTACGATCATTTTACCCTACAGGGGCATTACGGTCATTTAACCCTATAGGGGTATTACGGTCATTTTACCCTATGAGGGTATTATGATTATTTTACCCTACAGGGGTATTACGGTCACTTACTTATCTTAGGGTCTTGGTGCAGATAACGACCTCTCCGAAGGTCTATAGCTGCCTCAAGCGACATAGAAAACCTAAATGGTCATAACGGTGTAAATGGGCCCAAGACTCATTATTCGGCCCACGTGGGCCCACACGCTTGTATGGCCCATTTAGCCCAAATTTAGTCATGGCTATACGAACTACATAGCCCAATCCATTATTTGCCACTTATCGTTGATTTATTCCGTGTGGAGCCTACGAGCCTATTGGGCCCACACGACCCATTTCGGCTAAATAAGGCCCATGTCGACCAAGAGCACGAGAACACTCGTGGTGGCCTCTATAGTCTATCGCCCATGATTGGTGGGCTCGGTTTACCACACGAGCGATCACATGCTCGTGAGGCCTCGAATGCCAAAGTTTCGGCTTTTCAGCTTTTATCGATTCACAGCAGAGATAGTGTGATTACACACCTGTTTAACGAGACGCGCGAAGAATTCCACGTGTACCGAACCTACACTCAACAAGACCTTCAGTTAATTAACTGACGATTCAAGTTAACCACTTATTAACTTTTAGTCCAAAGATACACCACCTTACCTTGATTGAATGAGGGTGGCTTAATCCTCTAAGATCGCTAATCCAAAATCGATCATATGCCTTGTCAAGAATCTGAGTTATAAATAGATCTTGTTAGATACGATCGATTGTAAATGTGGCTTAAATCCGTGAATACCATATTCTCAAACAAATGAATATTCGACTTTTAGAAAAGTTAAACCAGATTTGAATTGAAAGAGGGAATACAACCACTTACCGACTTGTTAGAAATACCTGTGGAACCAAAACAAAGAGGGGACAGTGTTGAGTTTTGGCTAGAGTAAGAACCACCCAGAGAAGAAAAGAATTTGAATTGAAAAGAGAATGGAGAACTTTCAGTCACAAGGGCTAGGGTGATAGGTTTGGCTGAAAGAAATCTATAGGAAATAAGAGATGAAACAGGCAGTTGGCCTAACTTGAAAAGATTTGAGAAGAAGGGGAGGTTTCGGCAGATGTTGGTGCAAAAGAGAGGAGATGAATGGACTTGAAAAAAATAGTTTAATTTACCTGAATGGTAGGAATCGAATACCCAAAATGCACAAATGGCCACTTGCAAATTCGGTACAAGAGAGCAGAGAAAGAAAAGAGCCTTCACAGTTTCAAAAACCGATGACAAACTGACCAAAACTGAGAGAAAACCTCTCAGCCGAATTTCCTAAGGCCTTAGAGTCCCATTCGACCACTACTCTCCTAACATTTCAAATTCCTTGAAAATCTCCACAAATCACTCCCCTTATCCCTCCTTGATATCCTCCATAACAAATCTAAGACCAATTCAAACTTCACCTTGTAGAGTTTCAGTCTAACCCCACTTGTCATGCTGCAAGGAAATAAAATAAATACTCCTTTGCATGCCAAGGGATTCGAACCTCAAACCACTAGTGCACTCCACACGCCACTTTCTACCTTTACCAGCAGACTCCTTGTGTCATGATTTCCCTAAAAATATTTGCAAAGCTTTCAAAATAAGGCCAAGATTAACTTAAGAGCAAAAATAAAAAATTTTGTTAAAGCCCAAGTTTGAACCCAAGACTTCTCCAACACTCCTAACTCTTCCTAAATCACTTAGCCACTAAAGCAACCAAGCAAGTTGTCATTTCCTTGCACACATAAATTTTTATGTGTCCCCACGATCAAGACCTATTTCCTTCTAGGCCCAAATTCGGGGCGTTACAATTAGAGGTGTTCATGGGCAGGGCAGCCAGGCCCGGGCTGAAGGTCCAACCGAAATTTGAGAGGGTTTAGGCAAAAATATAAGCCCAAAAAATGGGCTTGGACAAAAAATAAGGCCCGTTCAAAAAATGGGTTGGGCCTCGGGTAAGGTATTTTTGGCCCGGGCTCGGCTCTGCCCGAATTCACTAAATGACAAAAAAATCTACTATTTTTTTATTTTTGAATGTTATTTTCTTGTTGTTTCTCCCTATTTTGCTACCATATTACTATTATGTTGCTATTATTTTGCTGTTATTGATTGAATATTGTATAAAACTTATTTTATTATTAATTTTGTTATTATTTTAAAGGCATTTGTTAATTTTATTATTATTTTAGATGTATTTGCTTGTTAAGTTACATCTATCTTAGTGTTATTTAAGTCTACATATTTTTAAAATTTATTTTCAATTTGTTGGGAAATATTTATTTTGATTTTTAGTATTTTGATGTATTATATATATTTAAAATTATATAAAATAATATAAAAATTTACTACTGGTAATTTGGGTAGGGCTCGGGTTTTAGCATTTTATATAAATTTGGGCTTGGGAAAAAATTAGGCCCATTTTTGGGCGGCTCATTTGAGCTCGATGAATGGGCCAAATTTTTAGTTGATGCCACCGATCCGGCCCATGAACACCTTTAGTTACAATTCACCCCTCTTTAAAGAAATTTTGTCCCCGAAATTTCCAACTGTTAGAATAGTCGCACCACACAGACTTCACCGCCACGCTCCCATTGCGCACTCTGATTTCAAAACATTATTACAGCCTCTTGAACCACGTCTATAACAACCCGATTTAGACCCTAGTCTAAATAGTGGTTTAGAGATCACAAATTCGAGGTCATAATAATATTTTAATATTATTCTTTGTGTTTACGGTATGTGCTTTGGCCTTTGTGAAATTTTGTGTGAAGATTTTATTGATTGTGTGCTTAATTAGCAAAAAGGACTTAATCGCATAAAGTGTAACATACTGTGTGCTGATTGTTAAGTGTTCAATTGTTGATGTCTTTATAATGTGAATCCCTTAAAAGGCAATTAGCCCATTTATTTGGTTAGTGGGTGGCAAAGGACAAGTATACCCTTAATGTATAAAGGTAATATATGTTTAATAAAAAGGGGCAAATTAGTAAAAGGGTATATTATTATGTTTAATAAAATAAAAGCTTGAAAATAAACCATTTTTCTATCATCTCTTTCACCTAATATTAAAGAAAGAAGAAGGGTTTAAAGTTTTGGTAATTTCGGCTAGCAATTAGCTTGATTCAAGGTTAGATTTTGTTCGGTTTTTGATAATTTCTACGTTTTTATAATCGTTGCTTCGTGCTCTAGCTAACCCATGTTTTAATCTTGTGAATTGATGTTGTATTTAAAATGTTCCATTGATGAACATGTGAGTTCTTGAATGTTTGATGGTGGAAAGTGAAAGATATGTGTTTGGCTAATATAGTTCGTCTTTGAAGTTTTGACGAATTTGTGTAATATGGTCTAAATTGAGAAAAGTGTAAATTGAGGGACTAAAATGTGAAATAAATGAAATGTGTGGGCTTATATGAGTATAGTGAGAATTTGGCTAGGCATGGGCACAAGCAAATTATGTGTATTTGGTTATTTGATGAATTAGGGACTAAAGTGTCGAAATGTGAAAATGTGAGGGCTATTTTGTAAAATGCCCTAAATAAGTGTGTAACAGACTGAATTTGACCCTAATCGGAACTGTGGTTTCGGGACCACGAATCCGGGTTCGAGAAATATTTTAATATTATATTTTGTGTCTAATATGTGTGAATTAATGTGTGTGAAAGTTTCGTAAAAAATTTTTATCGTTTAAGTGTTTAATTTGACAAAAAGGATTTAATCGCGTAAAGCGTAAAAGTTGCTTACTAAAGTGAAAAGTACTCAAGTGTCAATGGCTTTTTGATATGATGCACTAAAAGGGCAATTTGTCCATTTTATATGTTAGTGGTCACCATAGACAACATTAACCTTATATTATATTGTTTAGTTATTTTATAATAAAGGTTAAAATGGTAATTAAATAATAACTTAATATAAATGATAACAAAACACAAATGAAAGATGAATGGTCATCTTTTAGTCTTGAACGAATGCATGCAAAGGGAAAGGAAAATAGAAAAGCTTGGTTCGCCATTTTTTGAATAAAAAATTAAGGTATGTGATTAATTAGGTTTTGTTAATTTATACATTTTGAGATTGTCGCTTGAACCAGAATCACCCATGTTGTAATTTCTAAATCGAGCATGTCTAAGGTTCGACCATTGACATTGTTATATGATAATTGATGTTTGATGAATTTAAATTTAAGATAGGATTAAGATTGATAAGTTTTGTATTGAAGTTTTGGAAAAAAATGAGTAAATAGGACTAATTTGTGAAAATAAAATTTTAGAGGGCTTATTTGTAAAATGAATAAAAGAAAGGGGCTTGTGAGGTCCCTAGGAACATTCGGCCTTTGAGTAGTATGAGGAAATTTTGTGTATTTTGTGTTTTATGCAAATAGGATTAAATTGTAAAAATGTGAAACATTAGGGGTAAAATGGTAAATTGTATATTTATGTGTTTTGGGACTAAATTGAAGTGAAATGTACTTGAATGAGATTATTTTTGATATGTTTAGATCAAGAACAAAGAAAATCGGATTTGAATCAGGGAAAGACGAAGGTTGCGGAATAGCCGGTTTAAGTCGTCCGTTGTCAATCGTGGTAAGTTTTTAAGTTTAAGTGCAATAAAGAGATAATTATGGAATTGTTGAATGATATTATTTAATTCATTTGAGTAGTGAAATAGATGATAGCCGAATGTTAAGGGCATATATTGGACTAAATTTGTTTTGAATTTGAAATGAAAACTAGTACATGTGATATGCTAAGTGATTGTGGTTTATGTACATGAATTGGAAATGTAATATCCGGGATTTAGGGGTTGTGCATTTTTGCTTAAATATATGTGGAAGCATGCCTGTGTGTATTTTGAATGTGTCTTGTGGATTTTGAGAACTTTAGAGTGTAGGTAAGTGCCTTAGAAAATATAAGATTTTAAGTCTTAAAGGGGGAGCTAGGCAAATAAGGCCTTAAGAGAATTTGTAGGGGAAATTGGACATAAAAGTGGGCTTGTTAAAGTGTCAAGGAGGCGCCACTTAGGGCCTTGGTAAGTGACGCCTCAAGTAGTGGAGAAGGGCTCAGGTTCGAGCAGCAAGGGAAGCAAAAGGGGAGTTTTATTTTGCAGCAAGGAGAAACAGAGGTGGACGACAATGGGACACTAAGGGGATGAGCTTTAGATGTGGTCAATTTCTTTTTAAAATTCGGCTAAGGTAGGAAGATAAATGTTGATTTATTTCAATTATTTTGAATGAGTGATGAAGAGAAGTTTTAGGAGAAAAAGAAGGGATTAGATAGGGGGAAAGAGAGTTGGCTGAATGGAGGGGTCTAGGTGTGGTATTTTCGGCAAAAGGGAGGAGTATGGCCATTTGCTTTCTTTTCTTTTCAATTGTGCCTCTGCTGAAATTCTTTCTCTTTTGAAAACCGAAAGTGAATCTTCTCTTCTCCTTTTAGTTTGTCAAAGCCAAAAACACAAGTAAGCCTAGCTGATTTCTTCATCTTTTTCTTCTTCAAGTTGATCACTCTTCCATAGAGCCGATTTGATCATAGAACTAAAAGCCAAAATATCCCTTGTGCTAGCCGAATCTTCATTTATCACCATTGCCGAATTGCTCAACCTTTCTCTTCTTCTTTTCACAATTTTCCAAAAGCCAAAAGTAAGTTCTTCCTAGACCATAGCCGATTGTTCATTAAACTCCAAAAGCCGAAACCAATTGATCAACATCTAGCCTACATAGTGAATATCTCGTGGGTTCAAGCAAGGTGCAAATCGATTTACGTAGTAAGGGTAAGGATCAACTGTTGTTTTTCTTCTTTCTTTTCTTTTGGGTTAGCCAAAATTAAGACTCTAATCTCTTTTACTGATCTTTGGCCGAAATTATGAAGGAGGTTTCGGGATTTGGTTATTGTTGACTACAAGGAGGAGATCATTCGGGATTTCAAGGTCTAAGGTAAGCAAGTGAGGTTTTAGGCCGAAGGCCATTTATTGTGTTTAAATGTTAGAATTGGATCTAACATGTACTATATAGGATTTCGACATCTCCATAGCCAAGTGGCGATTTTTGGGATTTAGATCCACAAGGTAAAGGAGTGTTAATATTCGGCCAAGGCCATATTAAGTGTTAGTGTCTAGTCGATTCTGACATTGATTGTTAGGGAGGAATACAATCTATTCGGTAGACTTTCGGGATTCAGTGAACACGTTAGTAAACCAGGTGTGTAGCCCTACATTGATTCCTAATAAGATTTATGGTATTAATTTAAAACATGTGTTAATGAAAATATGAAAGAAGTGGCTTAAGGTACCAATCAATGGTACAGTGTATCCAGGTACGTTATCCTCTAATGCTCTGTTAGTAGTGTTATGAACATTGAATATGACACATATTTGAATTTGTTATGAATATGAAATAAGGTATATTGCATGATTTCTGCATGGTTTGTATGACGCATGGGGCATATGGGTGATATTGAAAAGGGGAAGTGATCTGGTGGTTTTTACCACAATATCTGGTGAATCATGTCACATAATCTGGATGTGGTGACTAATGCCACATATTACTATCTGGTGACTTTGTCACATTATCTGGTGGCTATGCCACAATTATAAGGGCAATGTGCAGTTGACTGCAGTGACTGCCTTCGATGGTGTGTAGCGAATGGAGGGTCGATTTAGTAATCCCCATGGTGTGATGGCGGTGTACGGGTGATGTGTAGAGGATGGATATTTAGGTGGGGTTGGGATTGCATCATTGCCTATATTTGTTGTGTATGATCGATATGCCTAAGTCGTTTGGGAGTTTGTGTTGGTTGTTACACATCGAAGTCTGGTTGACTCACCCTCGTGGGCTAACATTTTGCAGGAGACACTCAGTAAATGGTCCGGGTCGGCAGGAACTTAGTGGTGGCCATGCTCAGCTTAGCATTTATTTAAATCTTGAATTTTTATATTTCAGATTTGGGTTTATTTCGGGATATGCTTTGTTGTAATAAGGCCATTACTATTAACGGTTTTATGCATGCATTTTATTTGATTTTATTATGATACGATTATTATTAAATCAAGGTTTAACAACTTCTCTTGAAAATAAATTTTATATGTTTGACACCTAAACACAAATGATTTTCAATTTAATAGATATCAGACTTCAAGAATAACACCGTTTCCAATTTGAACTCAACACAAACAAATCTTTCTTCAACACCACCCAAATTTTCCAAAGTAACAAACAAGTTTTTGAAATGTTTTTTCTCAGGGAACATACTAGATCCAGTCGAGGCTCGTGGGTCGGGTTTGGGGTGTTTTAGTTGGTATCAGAGCCCGATTCAAAACTCAGCCTTGAGGGCTTTTGGGCCCAAAATGTTTTTCTATTTTGAAATTGATCTTTACAAAAGAATGAGCAGGTTTTCGGCATTTTGAGTCTCGGCCCAAAGTCCACGGTAAGTACCCCTAACCCTTTTGTGACTGGGAATTATAGGGACGTAGATTATTAGATTAGGAATTATTGAACCCTAGGATTAGTTTACTCCAACATCGAATTACATAAAATTTAAAGTCTAACCAAACAAACACGTGAGTGACTCACCGAGTTAAAGGTGTGGCAAACCACAGCGCATGTCTAGGATTGGATTAGGGGAGCTTGGTATTTAAGCGGTCCTAGTGACTCTCCTCCTCTCCACTCGAATCCTACACAGTGCGTAGTGACAGTTCACCCTAACCAAGAGGACTCAATCACAAAGCTAAATTCAATAATTAAAACCGAAAGGGACTAGTCACCTTGTTTTGTAAAATTCTAAAGTCAAACCGTGATTATAAAATTCCAAAGTACCCTTGATTTCAAAATGACCAAAATACCCCTGATTTGCAGATTGACCAAATTACCCCTAACCTGTACAAATTACCAAAATACCCTTAGTATGGGAAGTTGCCGAAATACCCTCAAATTAAAAATTTCCAAAATACCCTTATTTCGTTAAATCACCTGGAACCATATTTTGCAAAAAAAATTATCGAAATGCCCCTAGTTTGAAAAATTACAAAAATACGCTCTGTTTATGAAATTCCCATATTACCCTTGAATCTTCTTACCAAGTATTCCTATTTTGCAAAAAGACCAAAAATCTCTATTTTGCAAAATTTTCAAATACCCTAATTTGAAAAGTTACCAAAATATCCCTATAGGATAAAATTACGAAAATACCCCTAGGTAGTGGAAAACAACAACAATGACAACTACAACACTTTTCTGTAATGAACGCAAGTTCATGAATGTGATGATTGAATGAATGAATTTGAGACTGTGTGTGTGTATGAATTCGAAAGAACTACTCTTTAGAACTATTGAACATAAGACTGTTCGCGATAAATCAGTGGAACAAAAACTAATTCATAAAATTCTTTAATCAGATAAACGCGATTTAGAAGCATGAGTTTTAGGGGACGTGGTCGTAATGTGCATGGCCGTGGTAGAGGCCGAATGACCGTGTCAGAACCCGTTAGGTCTGGTCAAGGGTCCGAGAATGAAATGCCACCACCGCCAGCCGCAGGTGTGGAATATCGAGATTAGGCGGGGATGATGCGATATCACGAGCGATCTGCGAGTTCGAAAAGGGTAGCTAGAGCAGGTGGAGGTATGGGGGCTTAGAAGTGCATGCTTGAGCGACTTGAGCTAATGGAGCTGAGTTTTTTCGTGGTATATCTGGCATGCCACCCAATCTGGTGAGTATTAGTTAGAGGTGACGGAGCAAATTATGGATGATTTGGACTTGTCTGCCGAGGAGAAACTGAAAGGGGTAGTATCGCTCCTCCGCAGTCATATCAATGGTGGCTCACGGTTCGGGATGGTGCTGCCGCAGATGATCTCACTTGAGAGTACTTTAAGGCGGCATATCAGAAGAAGTACATTGGGACTAGTTACATTGATGCGCAGAGGAAGGCATTTCTGAGGCTGGTTTAAGGGAATAAGTCCGTAGCAGAGTATGAGGCAGAATTCCTAAAGTTGAGCCGAGACGCTCGAGGTATAGTAGCTACAGAGCACGAACGATGTGTCCGATTTGAGGACGGACTAAGGGATGACCTGAGATTATTGATTACCCCATAGCAAGATCGGGAGTTTGCTGTGTTGGTGGAAAAGGCAAAGGTTGTTGAAGGAGTTAAGGAGTCTGTGAGATAGAACATGGACAGGAATAAACAAAAGAGAGGTTTCGGATCATCAGGGTCATCTGGGAACGTTCAGAAGAGATCTAGAATGGATGGGTCGTGAGGTCAGCAAGCTACTACGGAAGGACAGTACCGCACTTGTGCTCAGTGTGGAAAGATGCACTTGGGAGAGTGTTGGAAGAAGGCGGGAGGATGTTTCAAGTGTGGGTCCAAGGATCACATGATTAGGGACTGTCCCATCAAAACAGAAGGGAGCCGACCAGTAAGTCAGGGTCCTAATCAGGCTGGAAGAGGTGGACAGTAGCCACCGCGAGGTCGTGGTTCAACTGGCAGAGGTAATGGTTCTGGAAGAGGACGGGGAACACTGGGCAGAGGTGTTGGTAACACAGAGGCGAGACAGTTGGGTCTAGTATATGCAGTTCATCGGAGGGAGGATGGTGACGCACCTGATGTCATAACGGGTATGTTCCTTATCTCTGGATTACCCTTTATTGCATTGGTAGATATTGGGTCAACTCATTCATATATTGCTAGTAAGGTGTCTGGAACTCTGCATACGAACTCTAAAACTGTACCTAGGAAGATGACTGTACTTAGTCCTTTAGGGCAATCAGTAGTGTTAGATAAAATCTTTAGGGCAGTACCCTTGGAAGTTCAGGGGGCACAATTTCCAGCAGACTTAATGGTTGCCGTTTGAGGAGTTTGACCTAATCTTAGGCATGGATTGGTTAGTGAAGTACCATGCAAGTGTGGATTGTGCGGCTAAGCGCATGTCGTTAAGAACTCCTGACGGCACAGAGGTTGTGGTGATCGGTGTGAGACAAAATTGCCTGTCAAATGTGGTATCTGCCCTTAAGGCAGAGAAGATGGTAAGAAAAGGGTGTGTAGCTTTCCTGATGTTGATCAGTGCCTTGGAGGCTAAGGAAGCAGCTGTAGGAGGAGTTAGAACAGTAAGGGAATTTGTGGACGTCTTTTCGGAGGAGCTGCCTAGGTTACCCCCGAATAGAGAGGTGGAGTTGTAATTAACTTATTTTAGGTGCATCTCGTGTCGGTTTGTTCGTCTTGAAACGGCACCAAAGGAGCTAATAGAGCTCAAGGCTCAGATCCAAGAGTTACTCGATCGTGGATTTATTCGACCTAGTGTGTCTCCATGTGGAGCACCGATCTTATTTGTGAAGAAGAAGGACGGGACTATGCACATGTGCATAGACTACCGGTAACTGAATAAGCTGACCATCAAGAACAAGTATCCATTGCCAAGGATAGACGACTTGTTCGATCGACAAGGGCCACAATATTTTCAAGATAGATCTAAGGTCGGGATATCGTCGACTTAAGGTGAAGGAGGCCGATATCCATAAGACGACTTTTCCGCAAGGTACGGGCATTATGAGTTCTTGGTAATTTCATTTGGGTTGACAAATGCCCGGTAGCGTTCATGGACATGATGAACGGGTTTCGCAACCCTATCTGGACCGGTTCATTGTTGTGTTCATAGGCGATATCTTGGTGTATTCTAAGTCTGAGGAAGAACATGATGAGCACCTCCAAGTCGTGTTGCAAGTGTTAAGGGAGAAAAAGCTATATGCCAAGTTCGGAAGTGCGAATTTTGGTGAAGGAAGTTACATTTTAGGGCATGTGGTGTCTGCTGAAGGGATAGGGTGGATCCTCAAAAGATTGAGGCAAGATTGGATTGGAAACCACCTAAGTGCATGGCGAAGTTCGTAGTTTCTTGGGATTGGCGAGGCTATTATAGAAGATTTGTAGAAGGGTTTTCATCAATAACCGCACCTTTGACGAAGTTACTAAGGAAGGAGGTACCTTTCGTATAGACAGATAAGCAACAGGAGAGCTTTGAGAAGCTTAAGAGTGTTTTGACTGAAGCTCCAATTTTCATTCAGCCTGAGGCAGGAAAAGATTTCATGGTGTTTTGTGATCCCATACAGGATTGGGATGTGTCCTTATGCAAGACGAAAAAGTAGTCGCATATGCGTCTCGACAATTGAGGCCACATGAGGTAAACTATCCGACGCACGATCTGGAGTTGGCGGCGGTTGTATTCGCTCTTAAAGTGTAAAGGCACTATCTATATAGAGAAAGGTCGGTGATCTATATGGACCACAAGAGCCTTAAGTATCTGCTAACTCGTAAAGAGTGAACACGAGGCAATGAAGGTGGGTGGAGTTATTGAAAGACTACGATTGTTCTATAGAGTATCACCCGGGCAAGGCGAACGTAGTGGCAGATGCCCTAAGTCAAAAAGTAGTGTCGGATCTGAGGGCGATGTTTGCACATCTTAGCTTGTATGACGATGGAAGTTTGCTGGCAGAGTTGCAGGTCAAGCCGTCATGGCTGAATGAGGTGAAAAAAGGACAATTGGCAGATAAGGATTTAAGTACTAAGCTGCTACAAGTACAAAATGGGGAATTGGAAAATTTTGGTGTAAAGCAACATTTGAGTCTTTGTGTTTTCAAGGCAAGGTCTGTATGCCTAAGAATGAGGAGTTAAGGCAGATGATTCTTCGGGTATCGCATAGTAGCCCTTATGCTATGCATCCTGGAGGAAGTAAGTTGTACAAGGAATTACGGGAACAGTTTTGGTGGCCTGGTCTTAAGCGAGAAGTTACAGAGTTTGTAGGGAAGTGCCTAACGTGTCAGCAAGTCAAGGCTGAACACCAAGTACCGTCAGGATTGCTTCAGCCGATAAAGATTTCGTAATGGAATTGGGAGAGAATTACCATGGACTTCGTTAGTGGGCTTCCCCTTACGCCTACTAAGAAAGACTCGGTATGGGTGATAGTAGACCGGTTGACGAAATCTACACATTTTATACTGGTGCGGGTGGACTATTCTCTGCAAAAATTGGCAAAGTTGTATATAGCAGAGATCGTGAGGCTGTACAGAGTACCGGTGTCGATTATCTCGGATAGGGATTCGAGGTTTACGTCTCGATTTTGGAAGGCGTTACATCAAGCTTTGGGCGCCAAAGTTGATTTCAAGATCTGCATTCCATCCGCATCGGACGGTCAATCTGAGCGGGTAATACAAGTGTTGGAGGATATGTTGAGAGGTTGCGTGATAGACTTCAGAGGGAGTTGGGAGGAGTTATTGCCTTTAGCGAAATTTGCGTACAACAACAGCTATCAGGCAAGTATTCAGATGGCACCGTACAAAGAGCTGTATGGATGGAAGTGTCGCACTCCTACATGTTGGATGAAATTGGGAGAACGTCAGATTTTGGGTCCAAAAATCGTGGCAGAATCGGAAGAAAAGGTTAAAGTAATTCAGACACGGTTGAAAGAGGCATCTGACAGACAAAAATCATACACAGATCTTAAGCGAAAGGAGATTGAGTTTGCTGTGGGAGATTACGTGTTTCTCAAAGTTTCGCCTTGGAAAAAGGTAATGAGATTTGGTCGCAAAGGGAAGTTAAGTCCCAGGTTTATAGGACCTTATCGGGTATTGAAGCGAGTTGGACCAGTGGCATACTAGTTGGAGTTACCTCCAGAGTTGAGGCAGATGCACGATGTATTCCATGTTTCTATGCTACGTCATTACCGATCGGATCCATCTCATATAGTGCCAGTTGAGGAGGTGGAGCTGAGACCAGATTTGTCCTACGAGGAGGAGCCGATTCAGATTTTAGAACGGGATGTGAAGGTACTACGGAGGAAATCCATTCCTCTAGTCAAAGTGTTGTGGCGTAATCATGGATCGAAAGAAGCTTCGTGGGAGCCAAAAGAAGCAATGCGACAGCAACACCCTCACTTATTTTAGCCAGGTAATTTTGAGGTCGAACTTATTTTAAGGGGGTAGAACTGTAATATCCGGGATTTAGGGAGGGGTTGTGCATTTTTGCTTAAATATATGTGGAAGCATGCCTATGTGTATTTTGAATGTGTCTTGTTGATTTTGAGAACTTTAGAGTGTAGGTAAGTGCCTTAGAAAATATAAGATTTTAAGTCTTAAAGGGGAGCTAGGCAAATAAGGTAGTAAGAGAATTTGTAGGGAAATTGGACATAAAAGTGGGCTTGTTAAAGTGGCAAGGAGGCACCACTTAGGGCCTTGGTAAGTGGCGCCTCAAGCGGTGGAGAAGGGCTCGAGTTCGAGCAAAGAAGGGAAGCAAAAGGGAGTTTTATTTTGCAAGAAGGAGAAACAGAGGTGGAATGACAATGGGACACTAAGGGATGAGCTTTAGATGTGGTCAATTTCTTTTTAAAATTCGGCTAAGGTAGGAAGATAAATGTTGATTTATTTCAATTATTTTGAATGAGTGATAAAGAGAAGTTTTAGGAGAAAAAGAAGGGATTAGATAGGGGGAAAGAGAGTTGGCCGAATGGATGGGTCTAGGTGTGGTATTTTCGGCAAAAGGGAGGAGTATGGCCATTTGTTTTCTTTTCTTTTCAATTGTGCCTCTGCCGAAATTCTTTCTCTGTTGAAAATCGAAAGTGAATCTTCTCTTCTCCTTTTAGTTTGTCAAAGCCAAAAACACAAGTAAGCCTAGCCGATTTCTTCATCTTTTTCTTCTTCAAGTTGATCACTCTTCCATAGAGCCGATTTGATCATAGCACTAAAAGCCGAAATATCTCTTGTGCTAGCCGAATCTTCATTTATCACCATTGCCGAATTGCTCAACCTTTCTCTTCTTCTTTTCATAATTTTCAAAAAGCCGAAAGTAAGTTCTTCCTAGACCATAGCCGATTGTTCATTAAACTCTAAAAGCCGAAACCAATTGATCAACATCTAGCCTACATAGCCGAATATCTCTGTGGGTTCAAGCAAGGGTGCAGTCGATTTTTGTAGTAAGGGGTAAGGATCAATGGGTTAGCCGAAATTAAGACTCTAATATCTTTTAATGATCTTTGGCTGAAACTATGAAGGAGGTTTCGGGATTTGGTTATTGTCGACTACAAGGAGGAGATCATTCGGGATTTCAAGGTCTAAGGTAAGTAAGTGAGGTTTTAGGCCGAAGGCCATTTATTGTGTTTAAATGTTAGAATTGGATCTAACATGTACTATATAGGATTTAGACATCTCTATAGCCAAGTGATGATTTTCGGGATTTAGATCCACAAGGTAAGAGAGTATTAATATTCGGCCAAGGCTATATTAAGTGTTAGTGTCTAGTCGATTCTGACATTGATTGTTAGGGAGGAGTACAATCTGTTCGGTAGACTTTCGGGATTGAGTGAACACGTTAGTAAACCAGGTGTGTAGCCCTACATTGATTCCTAATAAGATTTATGGTATTAATTTAAAACATGTGTTAATGAAAATATGAAAGAAGTGGCTTAAGGTACCATTCAATGGTACAGTGTATCCAGGTACGTTATCCTCTAAAGCTCTGTTAATAGTGTTATGAACATTGAATATGACACATATGTGAATTTGTTATGAATATGAAATAAGGTATATTGCATGATTTCTGCATGGTTTGTATGACGAATGGGGCATATGGGTGATATTGAAAAGGGGAAGTGATCTGGTGGTTTTTACCACAATATCTGGTGACTCATGTCACATAATCTGAATGTGGTGACTAATGTCACGTATTAATATCTGGTGACTTTGTCACATTATCTGGTGGCTATGCCACAATTATAAGGGCGATGTGCAGTTGATTGCAGCGACTGCCTTCGATGGTGTGTAGCGAATGGAGGGTTGATTTAGTAATCCCCATGGTGTGATGGCAGGTACGGGTGATGTGTAGAGGATGGATATTTAGGTGGGGTTGGGATTGCATCATTGCCTATATTTGTTGTGTATGATCTGATATGCCTAAGTCGTTTGGGAGTTTGTGTTGGTTGTTACACACTGAGTCTGGTTGACTCACCCCTCATGGGCTAACATTTTGCAGGTGACACTCAGTAAATGGACCGGGTCAGCAGGAACTTAGTGGTGGCCATGCTCAGCTCAGCATTTATTTAAATTTTGAATTTTTATATTTAAGATTTGGATTTATTTCGGGATATGCTTTGTTGTAATAAGGCCATTACTATTAATGGTTTTATGCATGCATTTTATTTGATTTTATTATGATACGATTATTATTAAATCAAGGTTTAACAACTTCTCTTGAAAATAAATTTTATATGTTTAACACCTAAACACAAATGATTTTCAATTTAATAGATATCAGACTTCAAGAATAACACCGTTTCCAATTTGAACTCAACACAAACAAATCTTTCTTCAACACCACCCAAATTTTCCAAAGTAACAAACAAGTTTTTGAAATGTTTTTTCTCAGGGAACATACCAGATCCAGTCGAGGCTCGTGGGACGGGTTTGTGGTGTTTCAGGAAATGATGTAAGTGTTAAGATTTTAAGTTGATGAATTATTGATGTGTTATTCGTGCTTATAGCCTAGCAGGCCTTAAGCCGGTGTGTTATTCAGGCTTTTAGACTAGCAGGCCACGTGCCGGTGAAACAATTCAGGCATATTCCCTAGCATGCTTAATGCCGGTGATTAACTTCGGACCTTGAGTCCAGCAAGCCTAGTGCTGGTGAATGTGATTTGAGCTCTAAGTACATGAGAATCGAGTTACGAACATATCAAGAAATTTCAGCTTTGAAACATGAATCGTATTAATTCGACAGGGAGGTACGTATTTCATAGTCATGTTACTCAATAAAATGATGAACAAGTACACGAGAAAGTGAATGTCTTATACATTGATTTATTAGAGATGTATGAATATATATATATATACATGTTATATCTTGTGATAGTAAATTCTTGAACGCATAAATGGATTAAGTCGATTGGATAAGCATATGTTATGTACATATGTCTTTGATATACTTGATGATTGGTGTATATGAGTAAGAAAGGTAAAGCTTTTGTATTAAATGCATCAATGATATTCAGTTACTTCGACTTTATAGGTAAAAATTATGTATTACTTATGTTGAATTGGTGATAGAAGATATTGAATTGAATGGATGGATGTATGTTATATATATAAGTATATGTTTTCTTAAGACTTACTAAGCTAGCAAGCTTACCGTGTGTGTGTGTTCTTGTCTACCTCTGTTTTATAGATCTTTGATTCAAACTACGGACTCGAAGGATCATCTGAGAAGTCAATCGCACTATCAAATCTTTTGGTATACCTAACTTAGTTTAATTCGAAAGGCATGTATAGGTTAGACTAAAGTGTTAACTATGAGATTTTGGGTGTTGTATATAACTATAATATAGCCTTGTGAAAAAGGCTTAGTTCTTTTGGATAAAAATTAAGTTCTATATGGTAATGTCTTGCATGGATGTATGATTTTGTTCATGGCTTAGTTCATGTTTGAAAGAAAAACGAATGGCCTATGTGTATATATATATATGGTGTGGTAATTGATAATGTGTTTAGATAATATGGTGAAGTAATGGATATTTATAGGTTAAAACATGTAGTATATTAACTTGATAATATGATTAATATGCAATTTGATGTTTGTATTATTGATATAGAATTAGGTAATATAGTCAAGTTGATCCCATGATATATTCGGAAATGATGTATTGTATGTTAGGTTCGATTAGATTTAGATCAATGAATTGTTAATTGAATATGGTAGAGATTATTTATACTCAAGTATGGAGTTGTGATGTGGGATCATGCATATATCTTTTGGACAAATTGCTATTTTATGCACGCTTATAATAATGAATAAGTTATATACTTAAGTCAAGAAAAGACATAGGATTATTGTTTAAATTGTAAATTTTAGAGTTCATGTTTGTATTATATGAATAAATCATTATAGTTATGCCTACTCGAAAATGCTAGTTTATTTCAATGCATGTGAATTGAGTGGAAAATCGTTCGTCAGATGATAAATAGATGTTTGGTGAAATGTACGGATTTTTTTTATATGCTAGACAAGTAAGGTATAAGAAAGTAATTATTTAGCCGAATGTATCAAAGAAACTGAAAGATGTTGTATAGCTGACTGTGATAAATGAATTATGCTCAGTAATGCCTCATAACCCTAATCTAGTGACGGACAAGGGTTAGGGGTGTTACATTTTATTGGTATCAGAGCTTACAGATTAGTCGATTCTAGGACTACCGTAGTACGTGTGAGTCTAGCTATACATGCCTTTATTGTATATATTAGATAGTGTGGTGACTTCTGACATTTCGAACTGTGTTTTATATAGTAAATGGACCTTGATCCCGATAGAGCTGTAGTAGATGATGCAGAGGGTGTAGCGCCTGACTGTGCACACAGATCAGCGCCAGTAGACTCTCGACTAGTTTCGAGTAGCCTCGAGGGGGAGGCTAAACAAGCCTTCTACCAGATGATGTACTAGAGGTTTACCCAGTTTATTCAGAATAACCCGGCTGTACAACAACCTCCACCCCTGAATAATCCAACTCCGATAACTTCAGCACCCCCGATAATAGATCCAATGAGATCTAGTAGGCCTCCTGTTGATAAAATCAGGAAATATGGTGCCGAAGAATTCAAAGCTAATGACAATGATGATGCAAAACGGGCTGAGATGTGGCTTGATAATACTATTCGGGTGCTTGATGAGTTATCCGGTAATTTCGAGGAGTGCTTAAAGTGTGCTATATCCCTACTTCGGGACTCTACCTATCACTGGTGGAAAACGCTAGAATCAGTAGTTCCGAAAGAAAAGGTGACTTGGGATTTCTTTCAAATTGAGTTCCGAAAGAAATATATCAGCCAACGATTCATCGATCAAAAACGTAAAGAACTTCTTGAATTGAAACAAGGGCGAATGACTGTGACAGTATGAGCAGAAGTTTGTCGACTCGGCGAGATATGCTAGAGAGTGTGTTTCTTGAAGCCATTATGCGCAGAAGATTTGAAGACGGTCTGAATGAAGACATAAAATTACTCGTGGGCATTCTTGAGATCAATGAGTTTGTGGTACTAGTCGAGCGAGCTTCCAAAGCTGAAGAACCCGGAAAAGAGAAAAGAAAGGCTGGATTAGAAGCTAGAGACACTCGTAAAAGATCATTGAGTAAGACGCTTCAGTTAGCACTTGAGAGTTCAGAGATGATTTTAGCCGACATAAAGCTACCTCCGACTTATCTAGACGAGATTGACCCCTTGTGAGTTCTCGAGCCACCTCGATGGCTAGTGTTGGCAACGTTCAATAGGATCGGACTGAGTGCAAACATTGTGGAAAATGGCATTCTGAGAGCTGTAGATTCCGTGATCGGTCTTGTTTTAAATGTGGATCATCAGACCATTTTATCTGAGAGTGTTCGATGTTAGCTGAGCAGAATATGACGCATAATATTAAACAGAATAACACTATAGCACGAGGCAGACCACCCAGACATTCAGGGAATGTAGGTGGCAGTCAGAAAGGAACGAAAGACACTACAGTTCGATCAAAGGCTCGAGCACCGGCTAGAACTTATGCTATACGTGCTAGAGAGGATGCTTCTTCCCCAGATGTTATTATCGGTACTTTCACACTTTATGATACTACTGTGATTGCATTAATTGATCCTGGTTCTACTCATTCATATGTGTGTGAAACTATGGTACCCAGTACGACTCTGCTTGTTGAGTCTACTGAGTTTGTGATTCGTGTGTCCAACCCTTTGGGTAGATATGTACTTGTTGATAAAGTGTGTAAAGGTTGCCCATTGATGATTCAAGACTCTTGCTTTTCGGCCGATTTAATGTTGTTGCCTTTCGATGAGTTCGACATAATTCTGGGAATGGATTGGTTAACCTTACATGATGCAGATGTGAACTGCAAAAGAAAGATTATTGATTTGAGTTGTCAGAACGGTGAAATCATTCGGGTTGAATCTAATGATCTGAGTGGGTTGCCTACAGTAATATCTTCGATGTTGGCTCGAAAGTATGTGAGAAAGGGATATGAAGCTTACTTAGCCTATGTGCTGGATAATAAAGTGTCTAAAAAGTAAATTGAGTCCGTACCGGTTGTATGTGAATACCCAGATGTGTTTCCTGAAGAATTACAGGGTTTACCACCAATACGAGAGACTGAGTTTGGCATTGAATTAGTACCGGGGACGACTCTGATCTCGATAGCTCCGTATTGGATGGCACCTACTGAGTTGAAAGAGTTGAAAGCATAGTTGCAAGATTTGATAGATAAGGGTTTTGCACGACCGAGTTTCTCTCTTTGGGGTGCACCAGTTCTTTTTGTGAAAAAGAAAGACGGAACGATGCGAATGTGTATTGATTATCGAAAGCTAAATAAGGTGACTATAAAGAATAAGTATCCATTACCTCGGATTGATGACTTGTTTGACCAGTTGAAATGGGCTTCAGTATTTTCAAAGATTGATCTGAGATTGGGTTACTATTAGTTGCGAGTCAGAGATTTTGATGTGCCGAAGATTACATTCCGGACGAGGTATGGCCACTTTGAGTTTTTGGTTATGCCTTTTGGACTTACTAATGCAGCTGCTTTCCTTATGGATTTAATGAATCAAGTTTTCAGAAAGTATTTGGATCGATTTGTAGTAGTGTTTATTGACGACATTTTGATCTACTCTAAAAATGAAGTAGAACACATTGAGCACTTGAGATTAGTGTTACAGTCTCTACGAGATCAGCAGCTGTATGCAAAGTTTAGTAAGTGTGAGTTCTGGATGAATGAAGTAAGCTTTTTGGGTCATGTTGTTTCAGCTTTAGGAATTCGGGTTGATCCAAACAAAATATCGGCTATACTCGATTAGAAGCCACTAAAAAATGTTTCTGAAATTCGAAGCATTTTGGGACTTGCGAGATATTACAGACGATTTGTTAAAGGTTTTTCCATGATAGATACACCTTTGACAAAGCTACTTCAGAAGGATGCCAAGTTTGAATGGTTAGAAAAGTGTCAGAAAAGTTTCGATCAGTTGAAAGCCCTTTTAACTGAAGCTCCAGTGTTAGTTCAGCCTGAATCAGGTAAAGAGTTTATTGTTTTCAGTGATGCTTCATTGAATGGGTTGGGTTGCGTTTTGATGCAGGAAGGCAAAGTCATAGCCTACGCTTTAAGACAATTGAAGCCTCACGAAAGAAATTGTCCGACTCATGATTTAGAGCTTGCATCTATTGTTTTCGCTTTAAAAATATGGCGTCATTACTTGTTCGGGGAAAAATGTCATGTTTATTCAGATCACAAAAGACTGAAGTACTTAATGACCCAGAAAGATTTGAACTTGACACAACGCAGATGGTTAGAGCTGTTGAAAGACTATGAGCTAATGATTGACTACCATCCGGGGAAAGCAAATGTTGTTGTAGATGCATTAAGTCGAAAATCATCATTTACTCTTTGTGCGTTGAATGCACATATGGTTATGTCAAGTGATGGTTCGATTATAGCTGAGCTTATAGCAAGACCGATGTTTATCCAACAAATTTGTGATGCACAAAGGATTGACAAAGATTTTATTGCTAAACGAGCTCAGTGTGACAATGATGCAGAGTCAGAGTTTCAAATTGATACAAATGATTGTTTGAACTTCAAAGGCTAAATATGTGTTCTGAAGAACGTGAATTTGATTCAGATGATTTTGAGTGAGGCTCATAATAGTCGATTATCGATACATCCGGGTAGCACAAAAATGTACAATGATTTGAAACAGTTCTATTGGTGGCCTGGCATGAAACGAGATATATCTAAATTTATCTCGAAGTGTTTAGTTTGTCAGCAAGTAAAAGCAGAACATCAAGTGCCTTCGGGGTTGCTTCAACCTATCATGATACCGGAATGGAAGTGGGATAGAATCATTATGGATTTTGTATCCGGTTTGCCTACGACACCGAGCAAGAAAGATGCAGTTTTGGTTATAGTAGATCGATTGACCAAATCAGCTCATTTTGTGCCTGTCCATACGGATTATTCGCTCGATAAACTTACTGAGTTGTATATATCTCAAATTGTGAGATTACATGGTGTGCCAAGTTCCATTGTGTCGGATAGAGACCCGAGATTTATGTCACGATTTTGGGAGAAATTACATGATGCTTTGGGTACTAAGCTCCACTTTAGCACAACCTTCCATCCGCAGACAGACGGTCAGTCTGAATAAACCATTTAGATACTGGAGGACATGTTGAGATGTTGCGTCCTCGAGTTTGAAGGTACGTGGGAGAAATACTTGCCTTTAATTGAATTTTCTTATAATAACAGTTTTCAATCAAGTATTAAAATGGCACCTTACGAAGCTCTATATGGCCGCAAGTGTCGTACACTGTTGTACTGGACCGAGCTCAGTGAGAATAAGATACACTGGGTTGATTTGGTTAAAGAGACTGAACAGAAAGTGAATGTGATCAGGGATACTTTGAAAGCCACCTCGGATCGACAAAAGTCTTATGCTGATTTAAAGCGTAAAGATGTTGAATATCAAGTCAGAGATCGAGTGTTTTTGAAAGTTTCCTCGTGGAAGAAAGTACTCCGATTTGGAAAGAAAGGCAAACTGAGTCCGAGATTCATCGGACCGTATGAAATTAGCGAACGTATTGGACCTGTTGCTTATAGATTTAAGTTGCCCGCAATTACAAAAGATACATGACATATTTCACATTTCGATGCTACGTAAGTACAGATCAGATCCGTCACATGTGATTCCTCCGTCTGAAATTGAAATTCGATCCGATATGACATACGAGGAAGAACCAATTCGAATTTTAGCCTGGGATGTGAAAGGATTGAGAAATAAGAAAATTCCATTAGTGAAAGTATTATGGAATCGTCACAGAGTTGAAGAGGCTACATGGGAGCCTGAGGATTCAATGAGGCAACAATATCCGACTCTGTTTAACGGTAAGATTTTCGGGGACGAAAATCCCTAAGGGGGGAGAGTTGTAACAGATCGAATTTGACCCTAATCGGAATGGTGGTTTCGAGACCATGAATCCGAGTCTGAGAAATATTTTAATATTATATTTTGTGTCTAATATGTGTGAATTAATGTGTGTGAAAGTTTCGTAGAAAAATTTTATCGTTTAAGTGTTTAATTTGACAAAAAGGATTTAATCGCGTAAAGCGTAAAAGTTGCTTGCTAAAGTGAAAAGTACTCAAGTGTCAATGGCTTTTCGATATGATGCACTAAAGGGGCAATTTGTCCATTTTATATGTTAGTGGTCACCATAGACAACATTAACCTTATATTATATTGTTTAGTTAATTTATAATAAAGGTTAAAATGGTAATTAAATAATAACTTAATATAAATGATAACAAAACACAAATGAAAGATGAATGTTCATCTTTTTAGTCTTAATAATGCATGCAAAGGGAAAGGAAAATAGAAAAGCTTGGTTCGCCATTTTTAATAAAAATTTAAGGTATGTGATTAATTCGATTTTTGTTAATTTATACATTTTTGAGATCGCTGCTTCGAACCGTAACCGACCCATATTGTAATTTTTAAATCTGAGCATGTCTAAGGTTAAACCATTGACATTGTTATATGATAATTGATGTTTGATGATTTTAAATTTAAGATAGGATTAGGATTGATAAGTTTTGTATTGAAGTTTTGGTAAAAATTGAGTAAATAGGACTAATTTGTGAAAATAAAATTTTAGAGGGGCTTATTTGTAAAATGAATGAAAGAAAGGGGCTTGTGAGGTCCCTAGGAACATTCAGCCTTTGAGTAGTATGAGGAAATTTTGTGTATTTTGTGTTTTATGCAAATAGGATTAAATTGTAAAAATATGAAACATTAGGGGTAAAATGGTAAATTGTATATTTATGTGTTTTGGGACTAAATTGAAGTGAAATGTACTTGAATGAGATTATTTTTGATATGTTTCGATCAAGAACAAAGAAAATTGGATTTGAATCGGGGAAAGACGAAGGTTGCGGAATAGCCGGTTTAAGTCGTCCTTTGTCAATCGAGGTAAGTTCTTAAGTTTAAGTACAATAAAGAGATAATCATGAATTATTGAATGATATTATTTAATTCATTTGAGTAGTGAAATAGATGATAACCGAATGTTAAGGGCATATATTGGACTAAATGTGTTTTGAATTTGAAATGAAAACTAGTACATGTGATATGATAAGTGATTGTGGTTTATGTACATGAATTGGAAATGATGTAAGTGTTAAGATTTTAAGTTGATGAATTATTGATGTGTTATTAGGATTTTAGCCCAGCGTGCCTTGTGCAGTGTGTTATTCGGCTTATAGCCCAGTGTGCCTTGTGCCTAGGTGTGTTATTCGGGCTTTTAGCCTAAGGTGCCACGTCTTGGGGTGAAACAATTCGGGCTTATTGCTCAGCGTGCTTAATGCCTAGTGATTAACTTCGGACCTTGAGTCCAAAGAGCCTAGTGCCTTGAATGTGATTTGAGCTCTAAGTACATGAGAATTGAGTTATGAACATATCAAGAAATTTTAGCTTTGAAACATGAATCGTATTAATTCGACAGGGAGGTACGTATTTCATAGTCATGTTACTCAATAAAGTGTGTGAGAAAGGGATATGAAGCTTACTTAGCCTATGTGCTGGATAATAAAGTGTCTAAAAAGCAAATTGAGTCTGTAACTGTTGTATGTCAATACCCAGATGTGTTTCCTGAAGAATTATCGGGTTTACCACCAATACGAGAGACTAAGTTTGGCATTGAATTAGTACCGGGGACGACTCCAATCTCGATAGCTCCATATTGGATGGCACCTACTGAGTTGAAAGAGTTGAAAGCGCAGCTGCAAGAGTTGATAGATAAGGGTTTTGCACGACCGAGTTTCTCTCCTTTGGGTGCCCCAGTTCTTTTTGTGAAAAAGAAAGATGGAACGATGTGAATGTGTATTGATTATCGGAGCTGAATAAGATGACTATAAAGAATAAGTATCCGTTACCTCAGATTGATGACTTGTTTGACTAGTTGAAAGGGGCTTCAGTATTTTCAAAGATTGATCTGAGATTGGGTTACTATTAGTTGCGAGTCAGACATTCTGATGTGCCGAAGATTGCATTTCGGACGAGGTACGGCCACTTTGAGTTTTTGGTTATGCCTTTTGGACTTACTATTGCACCTGCTATCTTTATGGATTTAATGAATCGAGTTTTCAGAAAGTATTTGGATCGATTTGTAGTAGTGTTTATTGATGACATTTTGATCTACTCTAAAGATGAAGCAGAACATAATGAGCACTTGAGATTAGTGTTACAGTCTCTACGAGATCAGCAGCTGTATGCAAAGTTTAGTAAGTGTGAGTTCTGGATGAAGGAAGTAAGCTTTTTGGGTCATGTTGTTTCAGCTTCAGGAATTTGGGTTGATCCGAACAAAATATCGGCTATACTCGATTGGAAGCCACCAAGGAATGTTTTTGAAATTCGAGGCTTTTTGGGACTTGCGGATACTACAGACGATTTGTTAAAGGTTTTTCCATGATAGCTACACCTTTGACAAAGCTACTTCAGAAGGATGTCAAGTTTGAATGGTCAGAAAAGTGTCAGAAAAGTTTCGATTAGTTGAAAGCCCTTTTAACTGAAGCTCCAGTGTTAGCTCTGCCTGAATCAGGTAAAGAGTTTACTATTTTTAGTGATGCTTCATTGAATGGGTTGGGTTGCGTTTTGATGCAGGAAGGCAAAGTCATATCCTACGCTTCAAGACAATTGAAGCCTCACGAAAGAAATTATCCGACTCATGATTTAGAGCTTGCAGCTATTGTTTTCACTTTAAAAATATGGCGTCATTACTTGTTCGGGGAAAAATGTCATGTTTACTCAGATCACAAAAGCCTGAAGTACTTAATGACTCAGAAAGATTTGAACTTGAGACAACGCAGATGGTTAGAGCTGTTGAAAGACTATGAGCTAGTGATTGACTACCATCCGGGGAAAGCAAATGTTGTTGCAGATGCATTAAGTCAAAAATCATTATTTGCTCTTTGTGCGTTGAATGCACATATGGTTATGTCAAGTGATGGTTCGATTATAGCCGAGCTTATAGCAAGACCGATGTTTATCAAACAAATTTGTGATGCACAAAGGATTGACAAAGATTTGATTGCTAAACGAGCTTAGTGTGAAAATGATGCAAAGTCAGAGTTTCAAATTGATACAAATGATTGTTTGAACTTCAAAGGCCGAATTTGTGTTCCGAAGAACGTGAATTTGATTCAAATGATTTTGAGTGAGGCTCATAATAGTCGATTATCGATACATCCGGGTAGCACGAAAATGTACAATGATTTGAAATAGTTCTATTGGTGGCCTGGCATGAAACGAGATATATCTGAATTTGTCTCGAAGTGTTTAGTTTGTCGCAAGTAAAAGTAGAACATCAAGTGCCTTCGGGGTTGCTTCAACCTATCATGATACCGGGATGGAAGTGGGATAGAATCACTATGGATTTTGTATCCGATTTGCCTACGACACCGAGCAAGAAAGATGCAGTTTGGGTTATAGTAGATCGATTGACCAAATCAGCTCATTTTGTGCCTGCCCGTACGGATTATTCGCTCGATAAACATGCCGAGTTGTATGTATCTCAAATTGTGAGATTACATGGTGTGCCAAGTTCCATTGTGTCGGATAGAGACCATAGATTTATGTCACCGTTTTGGAAGAAATTACAGGATGCTTTGGGTACTAAGCTCCACTTTAGTACAGCCTTCCATCCGCAGACAGACAGTCAGTCTGAACGAACCATTCAGATACTGTAGGACATGTTGAGATGTTGCGTCCTCAAGTTTGAAGGTACGTGGGAGAAATACTTGCCTTTAATTGAATTTGCTTATAATAACAGTTTTCAATCAAGTATTAAAACGGCACCTTACGAAGCCCTATATGGCCGTAAGTGTCGTACACCGTTGTACTGGACCGAGCTCAGTGAGAATAAGATACACGGGGTTGATTTGATTAAAGAGATTGAACAGAAAGTGAATGTGATCAGGGATACTTTGAAAGCCACCTCGGATCGACAAAAGTCTTATGCTGATTTAAAGCGTAAAGATGTTGAATATCAAGTCATAGATCGAGTGTTTTTGAAAGTTTCCTCGTGGAAGAAAGTACTCCGATTTGGATGGAAAGGCAAACTGAGTCCGAGATTCATCGGACCGTATGAAATTAGTGAATGTATTGGACCTGTTGCTTATAGATTGAAGTTGCCCGTGGAATTAGGAAAGATACATGACGTATTTCACGTTTCGATTGTACGTAAGTACAGATCAGATCCGTCACATGTGATTCCTCCGTCTGAAATTGAAATTCGATCCGATATGACATACGAGGAAGAACCAATTCGAATTTTAGCCTGGGAAGTGAAAGAATTGAGAAATAAGAAAATTCCATTAGTGAAAGTATTATGGAATCATCACAGAGTTGAAGAGGCTACATGGGAGCCTGAGGATTGAATGAGGCAACAATATCCGACTCTATTTAATGGTAAGATTTTTGGGGACGAAAGTCCTTAAGGGGGAGAGTTGTAACAGACCAAATTTGACCCTAATCAGAATGGTGGTTTCGGGACCACGAATCTGGGTCCAAGAAATATTTTAATATTATATTTTGTGTCTAATATGTGTGAATTAATGTGTGTGAAAGTGTCGTAGAAAAATTTTATCGTTTAAGTGTTTAATTCGACAAAAAGGATTTAATCGCGTAAAGCGTAAAAGTTGCTTACTAAAGTGAAAAGTACTCAAGTGTCAATGGCTTTTTGATATGATGCACTAAAAGGGCAATTTGTCCATTTTATATGTTAGTGGCCGGCCATAGACAACATTAACCTTATATTATATTGTTTAGTTATTTTATAATAAAGGTTAAAATGGTAATTAAGTAATAACTTAATATAAATGATAACAAAACACAAATGAAAGATGAATGTTCATCTTTTTAGTCTTGACCGAATGCATACAAAGGGGAAAGGAAAATAGAAAAGCTTAGTTTGGCCATTTTTTTTGAATAAAAAAATTAAGGTATGTAATTAATTAGGTTTTGTTAATTTATACATTTTTGAGATCGCTGCTTCGAACCGTAACCGACCCATGTTGTAATTTTTAAATCTGAGCATGTTTAAGGTTCGGCCATTGACATTGTTATATGATAATTTATGTTTGATGAATTTAAATTTAAGACAGGATTAATATTGATAAGTTTTGTATTGAAGTTTTGGTAAAAATTGAGTAATTAGGACTAATTTGTGAAAATAAAATTTTAGAGGGGCTTATTTGTGGAACGAATGAAAGAAAGGGGCTTGTGAGGTTCCTAGGAACATTCAGCCTTTGAGTAGTATGAGGAAATTTTGTGTATTTTGTGTTTTATGCAAATAGGATTAAATTGTAAAAATGTGAAACATTAGGGGTAAAATGGTAAATTGTATATTTATGTGTTTTGGGACTAAATTGAAGTGAAATGTACTTGAATGAGATTATTTTTTATATGTTTCGATCAAGAACAAAGAAAATCAGATTTGAATAGGGGAAAGACGAAGGTTGCGAAATAGCCGGTTTAAGTCGTCCGTTGTCAATCGAGGTAAGTTCTTAAGTTTAAGTACAATAAAGAGATAATTATGGAATTGTTGAATGATATTATTTAATTCATTCGAGTAGTGAAATAGATGATAGCCGAATGTTAAGGGCATATATTGGACTAAATGTGTTTTGAATTTGAAATGAAAACTAGTACATGTGATATGATAAGTGATTGTGGTTTATGTACATGAATTGGAAATGATGTAAGTGTTAAGATTTTAAGTTGATGAATTATTGATGTGTTATTCGGGCTTATAGCCTAGCAGGCCTTGTGCCGATGTGTTATTCGGGCTTATAGCCTAGCAGGCCTTGTATCGGTGTGTTATTCGGGCTTTAGCCTAGCAGGCCACGTGCCGGTGAAACAATTCGGGCTTATTGCTCTAGCGTGCTTAATGCCTGTGATTAACTTCGACCTTGAGTCCAAAGAGGCCTAGTCTTAGGTGAATGTGATTTGAGCTCTAAGTACATGAGAATCGAGTTACGAACATATCAAGAAATTTCAGCTTTGAACATGAATCATATTAATTTGACAGGGAGGTACGTATTTCATTGTCATGTTACTCAATAAAATGATGAACAAGTACATGAGAAAGTGAATGTCTTATACATTAATTTATTAGAGATGTATGAATATATATATATACATGTTATATCTTGTGATAGTAAATTCTTGAAAGCATGAATGGATTAAGTCAATTGGATAAGCATATGTTATGTACATATGTCTTTGATATACTTGATGATTGGTGTATATGAGCAAGAAAGGTAAAGCTTTTGTATTAAATGCATCAATGATATTCAGTTACTTCGACTTTATAGGCAAAAATTATGTATTACTTATGTTGAATTGGTGATAGAAGATATTGAATTGAATGGTTGGATGTATGTTATATATATAAGTATATGTTTTCTTAAGACTTACTAAGCTAACAAGCTTACCGTGTGTGTGTGTTCTTGTCTATCTCTATTTTATAGATCTTTGATTCAAACTACGGACTCGAAGGATCATCCGAGAAGTCAATCACACTATCAAATCTTTTGGTATACCTAACTTAGTTTAATTCAAAAGGCATGTATAGGTTAGACTAAAGTGTTAACTATGAGATTTTGGGTGTTGTATATAACTATAATATAGCCTTGCGAAAAGGGCTTAGTTCCTTGGGATAAAAATTAAGTTCTATATGGTAATGGCTTGCATGATAATACTATGGATGTATGATTTTGTTCATGGCTTAGTTCATGTTTGAAAGAAAATCGAATGGCCTATGTGTATATATATATGGTGTGGTAATTGATAATGTGTTTAGATAATAAGGTGAAGTAATGGATATTTATAGGTTAAAGCATGTAGTATATTAACTTGATAGTATGATTAATATGCAATTTGATGTTTGTATTATTGATATAGAATTCGGTAATATAGTCAAGTTGATCCCATGATATATTCGGAAATGATGTATTGTATGTTAGGTTCGATTAGATTTAGATCAATGAATTGTTAATTGAATGTGGTAGAGATTATTTATACTCAGTATGGAGTTGTGATGTGGGATCATGCATATCTCTTTTGGACAAATTGCCATTTTATGCACGCTTATAATAATGAATAAGTTATATACTTAAGTCAAGAAAAGACATAGGATTATTGTTTAAATTGTAAATTTGAGAGTTCATGTTTGTATTATATGAATAAATCATTATAGTTATGCCTACTCGAAAATGCTAGTTTATTTCAATGCATGTGAATTGAGTGGCAAAATTGTTCGTCAGATGATAAATAGATGTTTGGTGAAATGTATGGATTTTTTTTATATGCTAGACAAGTAAGGTATAAGAAAGTAATTATTTAGCCGAATGTATCAAAGAAATTGAAAGATGTTGTATAGTTGACTGTGATAAATAATTATGCTCAGTAATGCCTCATAACCCTAATCTGGTAACGGACACGGGTTAGGGGTGTTACAAAATGTGTGTGTGGATTAAATTGAATGAATTTGGTGATTGAATGGATTGAATTTGAATGTGTATAGACCAAGAAAGTAGAGGTTCGGATCGAGATCGAGGCAAAGACAAAGTACTCTATTAATCAACAGTTTTGGTATATCCGTCAGAGGTAAGTTCGAATATAATACTTGCTATTAAATTAGTATCTATGTGATGAATAATGAATGAATGTATATTAATGGAATAGAATGTGTTATGTACGAGTTTGAGTATTGAGGCACTAAGTGTGCAAAAATGAGTTGATACAGAGTTGATTAGCACTGTGTGTGCAAAACGAAAGAAGCTATGGCTTTAATGATTAGCATTGTGTGTGCGAAAAGATGGAAGCTTCGGCTTATCAAATTGGCACTGTGTGTGTAATACCGATATAAGTTCGGTTTAACATATTGGCACTAAGTGTGCGATGACAATTATGTTTCGGTTAAGAAATTGGAACTAAGTGTGCGAATTTATCAAAGGAATAGCAAAGGTTGAACATGAGGTAATATCAAGAAATTGAGTAGCATGAATGGTGAGTAACTATGTGTTGATCAAGGTACGTTTGAACCTATGTGGTTGATGATAGATTTAAGAGTTGAATGAATAGATATTTGAGTATGTTGTTGAGATTGATAATGTGCTTAGTTGTGTCTTTAGCTATGTGATGGTTGGATAGCATGGTTAGTGAGTAACTAAGTGTTGGCAGAGGTATGTATGATACCTATGTGGTTGGTGAAATTGAAAGTAGATGAATGGAATTCTATATGAGTATTGGATATAGTTAAAATTGTGTATCATTGGTAAATTATCTATGTGATGATTCAATTTGTACATTGATTTGATTCAATGAGTTAATTGTATTGTATTTCAAACTTACTAAGCTTTGTAAGCTTACTATGTGATTTGTTTCTCTGTTTTATAGTGTCAGTAAAGCTACCTCAAATCCAGGGATCGTCAGCATTAATCACACTATTGGCCATCTGTCTTGCTACCTTTGAAGATGTGTATATTTGAATATGGCATGTATAGGCTAGTTGTTTTGAAACATGTTTGAGATGTGCAAATAGCCATGTGATGTGGCTAGATATATGTTGGCTATGTGTATGAATGGATTGGGTATATGATGTATATTATGGTATGGCTTGATGGTAATGAAAATGTCTTATGATTGGTAAGCTTAGTGATGAATTGATACTATTATGATCTAGTGGTATTGAGGATGAATCATGCTTGGTATTTCATGTGAATTGGTTGAGCTATTTAGCATATAAGATGGTATGATAGAAATGAGATTGAATTGGGTTGTCATGATGAGTATTTTGATGTGTTTTTGGTTGCTATTGATAGATGGAATGATGCTTAATTGTGATTATAGGGAATGACCCTTATGTGGGTGGCAAATTGGCCTTGCAAATGGCCTATTTGCATACCTAGCCAAGAGACACGGGCGTGTGTCTCTGCCGTGTGGTTTAAGGATCACTTCTAGGTGTGTCTGGACAGGGTATACGGCCGAGGCCCATAGGCGTGCATGGTGGTCATGTGATCAAGTCAGTAGCTAGCCTAATTTTACACGGCCATGCCACACGGGCGTGTCTAGTGGCCGTGGGAATAAGTCAGTATGTATGCTCTGTTTTGACATAGCCTGGACACATGGGTATGTTTGGTAGCTGTGTGAGGCACACAGCCTGACTGAACGGGCGTGTGACCTCAGCAGTATTGAAAAATGTTTAAATCACCAATAACTTTCATAAGTGTTCAGTTTAGTCTTGACCTCTTCTATTATGTGTTTAAGGTCTCGTAGACCTAGATAAGGTACTATATGCTCGTATTTGAGTATGTGTGATTGATGATTGACTTTGTGTCATGAAGTGAATGTGAAATGTTCTGATGATCCAGCGACGATTACGGGTTAGGGGTGCTACAACGTCCGCGTGTATCTCTTGAGCCCATTTTCTATTTGCGTTTTACCACTAAATGTTACACCCCTTGGACCACTAAAGGCACATCCCTAAATAGCTTATTTACTTTCATTGACTGCCCTAGAGGACTCAACATAGTGACTTCATTTACAACAATTTTAAACATAACACCCAAAGTCTCAGTCATTGTGCATGCAATGTACGAATGAGTAGATCCAATGTCAATCAGTGTCGTATAAGGTACTTCATGAATAAAAAATGTACCGATTATCGTATCTAGGACGTCTCCATCCTCTCGACGACGAGCATCATTGATCGTGTCAAACAGTCGAGTTTTAATATTTATAAAAGAGTGATCGAACCTATAGACTAATTGTGACAATGATAGAGGCAAGTGCACCTATCAAACAGTAGTATAACTCAGGCAAGAATATCTTATCGAACCCAAGGGAACCTAAAAGTACTACTACTCACTTTCTCTCTATTATTTAGCCTGAAAATTGGAGTGATTGAATTATTAAACTAACGAAATACTTAGACTAAATGCAAAGGCAAAAGATTGAATTGGAGAAAGACTTTAGGAAAACTCAATTGATAAAGATGATACCCTCAGGAAGAATCCACCTATGACTTCACTTATTATTTATTCTCCAAACCATATGATTTCTTTACTTAGCTTGATCCGTGAGACTCCCTAACCTATATTAAACCCTCTCTCGAGGCGAATAACGTCTAACCTTAGGTTAATTAGTGGAACTCTCGTTCTCTTATAATAACCCCCTAAGGAAGCAGTAAGGTGATCAATGTATTCCCATATTAGGTTTCACCCTAATCCGGCAAAATCTCGTAACCCTATCTCTAGGCGCCCGATCAACTCCGCTCAATTATGTTAGATCTACTCTTAGGTAGGGTCTATTCCTCCTCCATCTAAGCACATCAGATTAAATTAAGCAACATAATTAAGAACAAACCAAGTACTTATCATATAATTTAGAAATAAAATAACAAAATCTATCATAGGTTTCATCCCCTTCAGGTATCTGAGGGGTTTAGTGCATAACTAAATACGAAAACATCTCAAGAGTAAAGAATAAAAAAAACATAAGAAATCCCTAAAACCCCCTGAAGGAATTAAAGGAGAGATCCTCCATCTTGAATGGAGTTCCAGCTTCTTGAGATGAATCAATTGGCTATCTTCAAGTGATTCCCTAAAAGATGAACGCTTTGGCAAAAGCCTCTGCCAAAAAACCTTTTCTTTAATGTTTGCCTTGGGTTTTTTATATAGGCTTTGGGATACTACACTTGGATCCTAAGTATCTTCTTCAAGCAGAATTACTATTAGGGTGTTTGAGTAGACTTAGGAGTATGTTTCTTTGGCTTCAAGCATCCAAATCCAAGTGAAATTGCTCTCTCCCACGGTAGGGGCACGGCCATGGCACACGCCGTGTAAATCGTGTTTGGGCCGTGTCTCGATTCTGTCATTTTGGGCACGGCCGTGGCATGTTGGGGTTCAGGCCGTGCTTTGGGTTTGTCGATTGGGTGGGGCACGGCCATGTAGATCACCAGGCACGTCCTGTGTGATAAATGGATGCTACACGGCCGTGTGTTACGTAGTTGAGGCCGTTCTCTAGGTAATTGGCGAGGCACGGCCATGTGGGCTCTGGGCCAGGCCGTGTTGATTGCTTGCTAAGGCCCAATTACTCCGTTTTAAGCCCGTTTTGTGTTTTTTTTTTATCCTCGGGTGCTTTCCTGAGTATAAACATGAAAAGAAAGGATTAAAATCACCTTTTTACATAAATCAAGGGCTAAATCATCCAAAAGCATACTAAATAGGGGGTTAAAATATGTTACTTTTACGGTTTATCAAATACCCCCACACTTAAGCTTTTGCTTGTCCTCAAGCAAAATTCTCAACTTACAAATAAAATGAATTTCCCATAATTCATAATTCCTATCGACAATGTCTCATCATAATTCATAGATAATTTATACATGGATAATTTAACTCAAAGTGTCCTAAAGATTCAATTACGATAAGTCATACCTTTATAGCATGAAAACATAGGTGTCTCCCTTTATCTAAGTGATTACCTTTAATTCAAAATCGACAAGGACTGACATCCTCACTAAAGATTCACTCAAATCACTCAAAGTGTTTAAGGTTCAAGAATAAGCACTCTAAGTCGAACCGAAAAGTTAATCCCATAGGCTTGCTCGAAAATCAAATCTCCACCCTTGTATATGAGATGATACATGATCAAAGGGTCTTTAATCGGGGTTGTAACGGGCTAAGGTTAGGGTGTGGATACAGTTGGATTAGAGGTTTAGAATTGAGACCGACTTGCCAAATTGCCTAACTAGAAACACTAAACTAAATATGAATATTTACTTCTTATGGAAACTAATAATAACACTATAGATAATTAATATATAATGATGAATATTTTCATTACTTAAAATTTTATAATACTTTAATACAAGCTTTTTCTTCAACAATTGGAGTTTAAATGCTCTAAGCTCTTTTATTATACTACTAATATTGAATATACTTGGATTTTTTTTAAGAACAAACCAAAATAAACATAATAGAAGGATATTTGGTGATTGAAATAACCTAATTTAGCAATTGATCAAATCAATTCTCGATAGAGGGGTAGTCAAAGGAATGTTGATAACAAATACAAAGGGATTTTGGGTTAATGTTAGTGGGTGAGTCAATAAAAAGGTTGTTAGGATTCAATAGGGTTCACTAGGGGTTAATTTGTATGGGTAGGCTTTTTTTAGTGGAGTGAATGGGTTAAAACCTAGGTGCCTTTATCATCTCAGTGTATCAAATCATTAATGTGGTCTCGACATGCATAAACGAGGCAAGTTCTAGAATAACAGTTCAAAGTTGACACACTCATAATCATTTAAAGTGAGCACGAAAAAAGGGTATATGCTCTATAAGGCTCAAAATCTCACAAAAAATTATTGGTGTTTTGAGATCAATCCTTATAAATTTTGAACTTCAAGGTGATACTCAAATTAGTTCAACAACCCATCAATTTTAATTTTTAGAAAGTAAACTTATCATGCTCGATTCTCTAGTATTCTTCAAATTTAATCATCAATGCACAATTAACTAAGACTTATTCTAAAACATATCGATAAAAATCATAAATCATTAGAAATTTCACCCTAATTAATAATATGAGAAAAATACTTAAGACCAAGATAAATTTCAGGGTTTTGAGAATTATGCAAAAAGTTAGGCACTATTACCCCACACTTAAGATGTACATCGCCCTCAATGTATAAAGATAGATAATGATAATTAGGTGCCAAATCAAAAAGATAAGTGGGAAAAGTAATACTCCTTGAAATCTAAATGATCCTTGGCGTATTTGAGTGTGTGAGGGGTGTAAATCTGCAAAGTCACTTTGTTAACGATCTTGTAACATATAATTGGTTAGGGATTCTTAGGAAATTAGATAGCCAATGGTAAATGAGAAGAAAGAGAAAAAAAAATGTAATACTAGTAAAAGTTCAAATTCAAATGCAACATTAAATAAAGAGTTTTAAAATAAAGGAAGTAAATGACAGATATATGAAAGTGAGGATTCAGAGGTCCTCATCGTCAACTGAATCCTATGGAGGTGTCAGTGGAGATATATGAAAATGGTGGTAGATTTGCTAAAGGGTAGCCTCATCCCATCAAAATGTTGAGCAGTGTCAGTAAACTACTGGATGCAGTATTGCTCGAATTGTGTTAGGTGTGCAGAGATACCTGCCATCAAAGCTGCTGGATAGGATGGCTGCTAACTTGGGATTGGTGGGACATCATCAGTAATGTCCTCAGGCTCCTCCTCGTTTGTAGCTAGTCTGTATTGGGGGGAACGGTCCCTCGATGATGATTAATCATCCCCATATGTAGCATCGTCTGGATGCCTTGAGGTACCATGTTACCCATCAGTGTGAGGGAGGTTATCTGATCGTCTGTGTTCAGCAGGTCGAAGTGTCAAGCCAGCCTAGTGATGTATGGCCCCATTGATAGAATCCCCTTTTTGTGTTGCTCTGTTTGGTGCTAGATACCGTAGGCAATGAAATATGCCAAATCAAAAACATCCCCTCTGACATGCACGATAAGTAATAGACATCGTGCTTATTTACCACGCCGGTGCTTTCGCGTCGACCTGTGATAGTGTGGGCTAGGATGGTGTGGATATATCTCAGGGATGGGCCAAGGGCTGTTGTCTTCGATCGATTGGGGTTGTAAGAATTCAGAGTGGCGCCAAAGGCGCCAACAAATGAAGGGGTCGCGAGGGAGTTCTCGGTCTAACTCGAAGAGGTTATTTTCCTCTCTAAATTCATTTGTATAAAGTTCGAGAGCTATGCCAAATTGGGAAATGCTTAATTGACATAACATATCCCCTAAGCAGAATTGCACTATTCCTGGCTTATCAAACTGTGTGCAAAACTCTAGTGTTAGCTCCAGGTATGTGGGCTCAATGATTGAGAAGAACTGCTCCCATGGTTCGGTTGAAATGAGGGCCCGGATGTCATTTGCTAGTCCTATTTGTTCAACGGCGTTCCAGTCAATGCACCTTCTTGTGCCTAATAGCCATTCTTTGAATACCTTGTAACGCTCTTCTTGGTTAGCTTGAGGAAATCGGAGGAAGGGGTGTCGGAGTTCGGTGGAGGCAGTTCCAGATGATGATCCGGGCCCCTTCCTTTTCTTGCTCGAGACGGCTCATTTAATATGTGATGACGACATAATACCTTAAAAACACTTCCTTTATATAAGCAAGAATTTTCCTAAAAAATAATTCAAAATCAATAGCAAATATAAATATTTCTTCAAGAACAAATACTAAAATCAGCAAACCTCAATCTCATTATTCATTAGACTCATTCCTAACTAAAATCATGGTTAATAAAATAATAAAGCTATACAAAGGACTCATGGAACCAAACATGTTGCATAAAAATCATGATTTTAAAGGTTAACTATGATTTGCATTAGAACATCAATTCTTCCATGAGGTGAGGTAATAAAATCTAACATGTGTTAATAGTAAATCAGACAATGCATTAAATAATGGAAATAAATAAGAAAAATAGAATAAAGCAACCAAAAAGAAAAATAAAACAACCAAGAAGAATAAAGAATCATGTTTTAATAAAGACTTAGACAAGGATTAAAATAAACTTAAACAATATGAATTAAATCTAAAATCAAACAAAAAAATAAAGACAAAATATGTGAAAATGTGAAGGAAAAGGAACCAGGCATGGTGGTGCTTGACGAGCACAGGTGGAGCGCACGGCGGTGGTGCTGGGTTCTTCAGCGTGGGCACGGCCTGGTAAGGGCGTGTGCTGTGGGCGTGTGGTTGGTTTTGGTTGGTATTTTGAGAAGAATGGTCGGAAGGAGGTGGGTTGGAGGGAGGGGGTGATTTGGTGGCCGGATTGAAGAAGGGGGTTGGAATCTAATTTTAGGGTTTGGGTTTGGGGAAGATGGCGATTATTTTTATAAATAGGGTCTGAGGCACGGTCTTTCTACACGCCTGTGTTGTTTTAAACTTGCCCGTGTTTTTCGTAATTTTGGGTTTTAGGCGCTTTTAGATGGGTTTGCCACGGCCGTGTTGACGTTGCCATGCCCGTGTTTTGATTCACACGGTTGGGTCGAAGGGGCGTGTGTAGCCCGTGCTTTATAAGTTAGTATGTTCGCACGAACGTGAGCACGACCATGTTCTAGCCGTGCTCAATAAGTCAGTAGCTTCACACGATCGTGGGGAACGGTCGTGTCTAGCACATGCTTGATAAGTCAGTAACCTCGTACGGTTGAAAGGCACGGGCGTGTCTTATATCGTAGCCCGTGTTTGTTGAAAAGAATTTTTCCCTGTTTGTGCATAGATCCCGCCACGCCCGTCGTGTGTCCCCTGCCTTGTACATGGTTGTTGGCATGCCCGTGTTCAAGGCTGTGTTAATAGTCCTGCATTTCTGTTAGATCATTTTAGAAAAATTTTAGAAAGACCGAGTCAATGTTAGTGTGTTAGCACTCAGGTTGCCTCCCGAGAAGCACTTGTTTATAGTATTAAGCTAGACTTTCCCTGTTTTCGATTCTAAATGAGGGTTCGTGGAGCAGAAGCTCCTCTCTGATATCTCCAGAATCTGCACCATTATAAATTTTAAGTCGGTGACCATTTACCTTGAATGTGCCTTTTGTGGGATGAGTTACCTCAATGGTGCCGTATGGAAAGATTGTTTTGATCATGAGTGGGCCTGACCATCTTGACTTCAGTTTTCTCGGGAATAATTTAAGCCTTAAATTGTATAGTAGGACCAGGTCTCCTACTTCGAATTATTTTGATCGCTTGAGACGAGCATTGTGGCGTCGCTTTGTTGCTTCCTTGTACAGTTTTGAGTTTTCATAGGCTTTTATTCTCCATTCATCCAGCTCGTTCATCTGCATCATTCTTCTCTTTCCTACAATTATGAGGTCAGTATTCAAAAATATTGTTGCCCAAAAAGCTTTGTGTTCTAGCTTAAATGGTAGATGACAGCTTTTCCCGTATACAAGTTTGTATGGGGATGTTCCTAGAGGTGTTTTGAATGCTGTTCTATAGGACCATAAAGCATCATCTACCTTAACTGCCCAATCTTTTCTATTTGATTCAACCGTTTTTTCTAGGATGCACTTAAGCTCTCGGTTTGCTACCTCAACTTGTTCGCTAGTTTGAGGATGATATGGGGTGGCTGTTCTATGGCATACTCCATATTTCTTTAGAACTTTTTCAAATTGTGTATTACAGAAATGGGTACCCCTATCACTAATGATGGCTCTAGGTGTCCCGAATCGGGAGAATAGTTTCTTGAGAAATTTAACTACTACCCTGGCATCATTGGTAGGTAAGGCTTCTGCTTCTACCTATTTTGACATGTAATCAACTTCTACTAGGATGTATTTATTTCCAAATGAACTAGGGAAAGGTCCTATAAAATCAATACCCCATATATCAAATATTTCACATGACAACATATATGTTTGAGGCATTTCATCACGTTTAGAAATATTACCTGTTCTTTGGCATTTATCACACGCGGTAACATACCTATTGGCATCGTTAAATAGAGTGGGCCAGTAATAACCTGATTCGAGTATTTTGTGTGTTGTCTTAATACCACTGCAATGTTCTCCTGATGGTCCTGAATGATAATGTTCCAGGATTTTGCTTGCTTCTCTCTTTGTAATGCATCTTCGAATTACCTTATCTGCACATATGCGAAAAAGAAAGGGATCTTCCCAAAAATAATTTTTCACATCAGCGAAGAATCGCTTCTTTTGGTGATGTGTTAATTTACTTGGCAAGATGTTAGTTGCTAAATAATTCACAATATTTTCAAACCATGGTACTTCAAAATGCGTTAAAGAAAAGAGTTGTCTTTAGGAAACGAATCATTTATTTCTTGTTCATCAAGCTTTTTGGTGTGTGGATTTTGAGTCTTGAGAGGTGATCTGCCGCATCAAGTTTGGTTAAAAGATAACGAAAAGCTGAATGGTCAGTGTAAACGACAACTTTCAATAATATTAGATATTGTCTAAATTTGTCAAAAGCAAAAACTACAGCTAGCAGTTATTTCTCAGTTGTGGTGTAATTTTCTTGCGCGGGTGTTAATGTTCGGCTAGCATAGTAGATTGGCTGAAAATGCTTGTCTCTTCGTTGTCCCAAAACTGCGCCTATTGCAAAGTCACTTGCATCACACATTAGTTCAAAGGGTAAATTCCAATCAGGTGCGATTATAATTGGTGCATTTATTAATTTATCTTTAAGGATATTGAATGCATCTAAACATTCCTGATTGAAATTAAAAGGGACATCTTTTTCTAGTAATTTTGTTAAAGGCTTAGCTATTTTAGAAAAGTCTTTAATGAATCTTCTATAAAAACTTGCATGTCCTAAAAAGCTTCTAATAGCCTTCACTGAACTAGGAGGAGATAATTTCTCTATGGTTTCAACTTTTCTTTATCTACCTCAATCCCTTTTCTAGAAATCTTATATCCTAAAACAATCCCTTCTTTAACCATAAAGTGGCATTTTTCCCAATTCAGAACAAAGTTTGTTTCTTCACATCTAATTAGAACTCGTTTTAGAATTTTAAGACAAAGATGGAAAGAATTACCGAATACCGAGAAATCATCCATGAATACCTCCATGATGTCCTCTACAAGTTCGTCAAAGATTGCCAACATACAACGCTGAAAAGTGGCAGGAGCATTACATAATCCAAAAGGCATTCTATGATAAGCAAATGTACCCTATGGGCACATAAATGTCATCTTCTCTTGGTCTTTAGGAGTTATGGGGATTTGGAAGTAGCCGGAGAGTCCGTCCAGGAAGCAGTAGTACATATGCCCAGATAGTCTTTCTAACATTTGATCAATGAAGGGTAGAGGAAAGTGATCTTTTCTGGTGGCATCATTCAACTTCCTATAGTCGATACAGACTCTCCAACCTATAACTGTTTTTGTGGGAATTAACTCATTCTTTTCGTTGGGCACTACAGTCATTCCTCCTTTCTTTGGAACTACCTGCACAGGACTTACCCAAGTGGTGTCAGAAATAGGATAAATTGTTCCTGCATCAAGAAGTTTAATTACCTTGGCTTTGACCACTTCTTTCATGTTGGGGTTTAATCATCTCTGAGGTTGCACACATGGTCTATATTCTTCTTCCATTAAAATTTTATGGGTGCCAAACGCGGGGCTTATTCCCTTGATGTCAGAGATTTTCCAAGCTATGGCTTTCTTGTGTTCTCTAAGTACCTTTATCAGCTCCTCCTTTTCCTTGGGTTCTAGTTCTGAAGAGATGATTACTAGTAACGTAGAATTGTCCCCAAGGAACGCATATTCTAAATGTTTTGGTAACTGTTTTAATTCTAATTTGGGCGGCTCTTCGATGGAGGGTTTCTGTTTTAATACGTCATCTTCTTCAATGTTTTCTTCTTTCATTTGTCTAAATGATGATGTATTCAAACTGATCTCATTACCTTCATCCTCTTCCCTCTTTTCTTGAGGCGGACACAGTTCCATCATGTCATCCTGCAGGATTTCTTGTAATGAATTTTTAATAATATGATCAATAGTGTCAAGAAAATAACAAGAATCATCTTGCTCTTTAGAATATCGCATGTCATCATAAATTTGGAAAATAATTTCTTCATCACCTATCCTTAGTGCTAGTTTTTCGTCACCTACATCAATAATAGCTCAAGCAGTGGCTAAAAAAGGATGCCCTAAGATTAAAGGAACATTGATGTCCTCATCCATGTCTAGCACAACGAAATCAACGGGGAAAATAAATTTATCAATTTTTACCAAAACATCTTCAATAACTCCTTTAGGATATTTAATAGACCTATCAGCTAATTGAATGCTCATCCTAGTGGGTTTTGGTTCCCCAAGATCTAGCCATTTAAATAATCAATAAGGCATTAAGTTGATACTAGCACCTAGGTCTGCTAATGCTTTCGTGATGTTTAAACTACTAATTAAGCAAGGAATAGTGAAACTCCCTGGATCTTTTAACTTTCGTGGTAATCTATTTTGGAGAAGGGCTGAACACTCTTCATTAAGCTCCACCTTTGATACTTCCTCAAGCTTCTTTTTGTTTGTGAGAAGTTCTTTTAAGAATTTTGCATACTTGGGCATCCGGAAATAGCTTCAACAAAAGGTAAGTTAATATGTATTTGTTTAAAGAGTTCAAGGAACTTACTATATTGAGCATCCATTTTTTCTTTCTTCAATTTTTCTGGATATGGAATTTGTGCTCTATTCTCTTTAGGCAATGTATTGTTGTTCTCAACTTCTACATTTTTTCCTTGATAACATCATGTGGTGTCTTTTTTTGTGGTTCAACTAGCTCTTTGCCACTCCTTAGTGTGACTGCCCTTACTTCTCTGTGTCTTTGGAAAAAATTTTCGCACTTATTTCACATACTATTCCATTAAGTATTCCAACTAATGTAATGAGCTCTCCCACCTGAGTCTTGATTCCCTTGAGTAAGATTTGCTGTTCATCAAGTGTTGCTTCCGTCATTTGGAGACGAGAATCTGTAGCTGCCATGAATTTTGTCAACATCTCTTCAAGGGTTGATTTCTTTTCCTGTGGATAGGGCTGGTTTTGGTAATTTGGAGTAGGTTGCTGCCTTTGATTTCCTTGATTTCCTTGTCCTCCCCACGAAAAATTTGGGTGGTTCCTCCAACCTGCATTATAAGTGTTACTATAAGGGTTATTATTAGATCGGAAATTGTTACCTATATAGTTGGTCTACTCATTTTCGGCTCCTGGTTGGTAGGGTGGGTACTCAGAATTCGCCACATTCTTGCTTGCTTCGCATTGCATGACTGGATGTACCTGTGAAGAACATAAATTATCAAGCTTTTTATTCATTAACTCCACGTGTTGTGACATTGTCACTACGTCGTGTTAAAACTCCATTGATTTTGTCGGTTTAGCTATTGTAATTTGCCATTGATAGGTGTTCAATGACATCTCTTCAATAAAATCGTAAGCCACTTCAGGAGTTTTATTATTCAATGTTCCACCGGCTGATGAATCAATCATTTGCCTAGTTGGATAATTTACACCATTGTAGAAAGTTTGGACTTGAAGCCACAAAGGTAATCCATGGTGTGGGCATCTCCTTAGGAGATCCTTGTATCTTTCCCATGCATCATATAATGTTTCTATGTCATTCTGCACAAAAGAAGATATGTCATTCCTAAATTTAGCCGTTTTGGCTGGTGGAAAATATTTTAGAAGAATTTTTTCGATCATTTGATCCCCTGAGGTGATTGACCCTCGTGGTAACGAGTTCAACCACTGCTTTGCTTTATTCCTTAATGAAAAAGGAAATAATCGAAGACATATGGCCTCGTCAGAAACGCCATTTATTTTGAAGGTATCACAGAATTCTAAAAAATTAGATATATGAGTGTTTGGATCCTCATCCTGCAAACCATCAAATTGAACAAATTGTTGAATCATTTGTATTGTGTTAGGCTTTAATTCAAAATTATTAGCGACTATAGCGGCCTAACAATACTAGATTCTCGCTTCATCAAATTTGGTTTAGCATAATCATACATAGTACGCGAAGCATTTTGTTCTTGCATATTTGGTGGATTGTTCTCATCCATCCCTTCAGTAGGATTGGATCTTTGCTGTTCTTCTCTTTGATAGTTTAGGGCTCGTCTAATTTCTTTGCGAATTCTGCGAGTGGTAGCTTCAATGTCACTCTCGTATTCTAATGGTCCTATCGGATTCCTTCTAGTCATAAACTAGAGGTACCTGCTATGAAAAGAAAGAAAGAAATTTAGAAAAACAAAAATATATGTATAAAAATAAGAGAAATTTAAAAATAAAGATAATGGCTAAAGTAATAGAAATAGAGCTTTCTTAATATTTTAGGGCTCCTGGGCAACGGTGCCAAAAACTTGATCGTGTCAAACAGTCAAGTTTTAATATTTATAAAAGAGTGATCGAACCTATAAACTAACTGCGACAACGATAGAGGCAAGTGCACCTATCAAACAGTAGTATAGCTCAGGCAAGTATATCTTATCGAACCCAAGGCAACCTAAAAGTACTACTACTCACTTTTTCTCTATTATTTAGCCTGAAAATTGGAGTGATTGAGTTATTAAACTAACGAAATACTTAGACTAAATGCAAAGGCAAAAGATTGAATTGGAGAAAGACTTTAGGAAAACTCAGTTGATAAAGATGATACCCTCCGGAAGAATCCACCTATGACTTCACTTATTATTTATTCCCCAAACCATATGATTTCTTTACTTAGCTTGATCCGTGAGACTCCCTAACCTATATTAAACCCAATCTCGAGGCGAATAACGTCTAACCTTAGGTTAATTAGTGGAACTCTCGTTCTCTTATAATAACCCCCTAAGGAAGTAGTAAATCGATCAATGGATTCCCATATTAGGTTTCACCCTAATTCGGCAAAATCTCGTAACGTTATCTCTAGGCGCCCGATCAACTCCGCTCAATTATGCTAGATCTACTCTTAGGTAGGGTCTATTCCTCCTCCACCTAAGCACATCAGATTAAATTAAGCAACATAATTAAGAACAAACCAAGTACTTATCATATAATTTAGAAATCAAATAACAAAATCCATTATAGGTTTCATCCCCTTCAAGTATCTGAGGGGTTTAGTGCATAACTAAATACGAAAACATCTCAAGAGTTAAGAATAAACAAAACATAAGAAATCTCTAAAACCCCCTGAAGGAATTAAAGGAGAGATCCTCCATCTTGAATGGAGTTCCGGCTTCTTAAGATGAATCAACTGGCTATCTTCAAGTGATTCCCTAAAAGATGAACGCTTCGGCAAAAGCCTCTGCCAAAAAGCCTTTTCTTTAATGTTTGCCTTGGGTTGTTTATATAGCCTTTGGGATGCTACACTTGGCTCCTAAGTATCTTCTTCAAGCAGAATTACTATTAGGGTGTTGGAGTAGACTTAGGAGTATGTTTCTTTGGCTTCAAGCATCCAAATCCAATTAAAATTGCTCTCTCCCGCGGAAGGGGCACGACCATGGCACACGCCCGTGTAAATCCTATTTGGGTCGTATCTCGATTCTACCATTTTGGGCACGGTCATGGCAAGTCGGGGTTCAGGCCGTGCTTTGGGTCTGTCGATTGGGGCACGACCATGTAGATCAACAGGCACGTCCATGTGATAAATGGATGCTGCACGGCCGTGTGTTACGTAGTTGAGGCCGTGCTCTAGGTAATTGGCGAGGCACGATCGTGAGGGCTTTGGGCCAGGCCGTGTTGATTGCTTGCTAAGGCCCAATTACTCTGTTTTAAGCCCGTTTTGTGTTCTTTTTCTCCTCAGGTGCTTTCCTGAGTATAAACATGAAAAGAAAGGATCAAAAGCACCTTTTTACATAAATCAAGGGCTAAATCATCCAAAGCATACTAAATATGGGGTTAAAATATATTACTTTTACGGTTTATCAAGCATAGACCAGGGCTGGATGCCTTGCCTCAGTATGTTTTGTACCCCTATCCGGTGCTTCACGGCCACGTCCCAAACTGTTTCCACCTCTAGCCTGACCACGGCCTCTAGGCGGCTGCACATTACCCCTACCAATAGCTTGCATCTGATCCGGTCTTCTGGGACATTCCCTGATATGGTGCTCCATGGAACCACAACTCAGACAGGCTTCCGTCCTCCTCCAACACTCACCCACATGGCCTTTTTAACAAATAACATAAGGCGGTAACCCAGTAGTAGCAACAGGGGGCCCAGCTCTGATTGGCCCATCCACTCTAGCCCTTTTCTTAGGCCTCTGCACGGAACCGGAAGGCTCTGGATCCCTTTTATTTTTTCCCCTTTCTCTTTCCTGGTTTAGGCGCTCAATGCACTTCACATCCTCAGCGATTTTTACTTTCTCCACCAATGCTGCGAAATCTCACTCCCTTTGTGGAGCTATCAAAACCCGAAGACTATCTCTTGAGGCCGTCTTCAAACTGAACTCTACGTTCATAATCTGTCGCCACCATCCCTTTAGTATATCAACTAAGTCTTAGGAACTCTGCCTCGTACTCTGCCACAGACCTATCCTCCTGAGTCAAATTCAAGAATTCTCTCCTCCGGGCATCCACATAACTTGCGCCCACATATTTCCCCTGGAACGCAGATTTGAAGAATTCCCAAGTTACCCAGTCAGGTTGAGTACCCTTTTCACGGTAAGCCACCACTGGTAGGCTTCCTCTTGCAGCAATGACACGCGCCTTTTAGTTTTTTTCGAAAGTGCAGTCAAGATCATCCATTATTCTTTCTATGGCCTCCAACCAATATTTGGCCGCATTAGGAGCTACTCCCGTAATGCCCTTAAAGATCTCAGCTCCATTCGATCGGAGTCACTCTAAAATTGACCCATGGCTCCCAATACCAGTGTTGGGCCCAGCGAACCTTTCTAAAATCCTTTACATTGCCTAGGATAATGCGTCGAACCTCAGCTGCTCCATCGTGTGACCTAGTCTCAGTCACAGGTGAGGTCGGTGTCGCACTAGTTTCTAAATTAGGCAAATGATTAGATTTTGAGGACCCAGCCCTAGCACCTCTACGGTCTCTGTCGCGACCTCTTCTACCCCTTCCATGAGTACCTCTAGTGCTCATTTTCACTTTGCGTATTATTTGAATTAAATTTGTTTATGCAACTTAGTTACAATTTCAGTAATTAAAGTAGATGTTTATGAGAGTAGTAGTTTAAGAGTTGTGTTCACAATCGTAAGCTCTCTACAATTTTAGTTTCCTACTGTTTTTCAGTCTACTCTAACTAAGGAGTTTCAGTATAGCCTGTTATCGAAAGTAATCCCAGTAGTATCCATATTATAACCATTTAAAATAGATTTCAGTATAGAAGACTTACTTGGCTCAACATCGAAGACTCGGTGTGCCACACTTTTCAGAGGAAATATATCAAACCCTTCACATATTGAAAAACAACTTATTGAAATCCAAGACTTGAAAACCCATTCCACACCCAAGTTTTGCAACCATGCTTTGATACCACTAAATGTAACACCCCAAACCCGGCCCAGACGTTATGGCCGAATTTGGCAGCGTTACATTGAAGGGTGAATCGTAAAATTTAAAGTTGATGTAAAACCTTGAAGTCATTTGAGGAGTTCTTAGTTCAAAACATTTGTCAGTGATAATGTCATGTTATGTTCAAATTCTTTTTGTACATTAGGGTTTGATTAAAAACTTTATGCAGGAATCTTTAAACTTGTTACTTAAACTTTCAAAATACGGCTGAAGCTTTTCTTTGAAAAGGTTTGTGTACTTACGATTGGTTTGTAAAACGTTGTTTTCCTTTTTAAAACCAGTGACCTAAAACTAGAATTTATGCAATCAACACAAGTAAATCCAAAAATTTAAAACAAACTAGAGATAAGCCTTATTACAATAAAACCCAAATTAAAGAAAACATAATTAAAAATAAAGTAAATTAAAAACAAAGAAATACGACTGTTCGTAGTGTGGGCACCTTCGAGTCCCCCAGTACGTCGAACCGTCTCACTAGGGATTACGTAAAAAATTAAAAAGAAGGGTGAGTTTACGAAAACTCAGTGTGTACAACCCCAACAATCAAATAACATAAATCACATATATCTGGGCCAAGCCCATTACAGTAACGGTGGCAATAAGCCTTAGCCCCTATTAACCTCGGTTGGGCCTGAGCCCATATTAAAAGACACATATCATATATATATATGGGCCTAAGCCCGTCTCAATATCAGAATCAATATATGCAATGTATAAATACCCAAACCAACCATGCACTCCGTCTCCTGTCCAACCCTACACTCCTGTGGGGATTAAATCGACCCACCCATCCCTACACTCCTTATGTAGCACCGGTTGTGGCACTAACCAATATTGCAGCAGAGCTACCAATCACATAATCGGCTTAAAGCCATCGATGGGTCCACAGTCATCTCGCACGACCCATGTGACCCTCACATATCAATCACTTCCTCTAATACAATATATCCCAACCCCATGCAGTATGTCATGTATGCAGAATGTCTAGCCCACAAATCATCATATCATTCACAGTTAAGTCAATCAAGCTCAAGTCAGTCATTTACCCTCGAGGGGAAAAATAGTCATTTACGGTCATTTTACCCTACAGGGGCATTACGGTCATTTTACCCTACAGGGGTATTACAATCATTTTACCCTATAGGGGCATTACGATCATTTTACCCTATAGGGGTATTACGGTCATTTTACCCTACATGGGTATTACGGTCATTTTACCCTACAGGGGTATTACAATGATTTTACCCTTTAGGGGTATTACGATCATTTTACCCTACAAGGGTATTACGGTCATTCTACCCTATAAGGGTATTACAATCTTTTTACCCTTCAGGGGTATTACGGTCATTTTACCTTACAGGGGCATTACGGTCATTTTACCCTATAGGGGTATTATAGTCATTTTACCCTATAGGGGCATTACGGTCATTTTATCCTATGGGGGTATTACGATCATTTTACCCTATAAGGGTATGATGGTCACTTTACTTAGCTTGGGGTCTCGGTGTAGATAATGACCTCTCCAATGGTCTATAGTCGCCTCGAGCAACATAGAAAACCTAAATGGTCATAACGGTGTAAATAGGCCCAAGGCCCATTATTCGGCCCACACGCTCGTGTGGCAATTTAGCCCAAATTCAGTTACGGCTATGCGAACTACATAACCCAGTACAGTATTTTTCACTTATCGTGGATTTATTCCATGTGGGGCCTACGAGCCTTATTGGGCCCACATGGCCTATTTCGGCCAAACGAGGCCCATGTCGGCCTAAAAGCACGAGAACACTCGTGGTGGCCTCTATAGTCTATCGTCCACAATTGTTGGGCTTGGCTTACCAGACGAGCGATCGTACCCTCATGAGGCCTCAAATGCCGAAGTTTTGGCTTTTCGGCTTTTGCTGATTCACAGCAGAGATAGTGTGATTACACACCTGTTTAACGAGGTGCACAAAGAATTCCACGTGTACCGAACCTACACTCAACAATTGTAACACCCCAAACCCGGCCTAAACACCACGACCGGATCTAGTATGTCACATGAAAAGATTTTTATAAAACTTCATGATCGTCTGAAATAAAAATGCTAAAATCTTTTTTGGAAACTTCAAGATCAGTAGTTCGTTTGAAAACTCAGTGTTCTTTTTTACAAAAGTTGTGATTAGCCCCTTTCTTCGCATTTAGGTGACATTTGAAAAACACTTGATGTTTTATTAAGTTAACTTAAGATTTCTTATTTAATTTCGGTTATGAAATCATTGGTTAAGCTGTGAGAAAACTTTCATTCACATTTTATAAAGAAAACGTCTTACCAATTAATGCATAGATTAAAGTGATTAAAGTTCAAACCAGAAATAAACCCAAATAGTTAATGGCCTTATTACATAACAAAATCCCCAAAATAGAAAATGATAAGAAAGGCAAAGTTTAGTTTAATAAAAACCGTGCATGGCCACCTCGAAGTCCACTCCAGCCCAAATCCACTGAACTAAGAATCACCTGCAAAAGTTAAGCAGAAGAGGTGAGTCATGAAGACTCAATGTGCAATTTCCCCACATCTCACAACTGGGCCTAAGCCCCCATATATCAATCGGCCAAAGCCCAAACATTATAACATATCCAATAATCAATATGATAGACCCAGCCCATCCTAATGTTCCGTCTTCTACAATCCGCTCCATATATCCAACCTCAGCACACCTATGGGGATTTCTACAATCAACCCTCCATCTGCTACACTCCTCTTTGGCAGTCATGCTGCTCAGAGTTGATATAATGTGGCTTAGCCCTCGAATCAATGTGACCAAGTCACTGATATACAAATATGGCACCAAGCCATCAGAATAGTGTGACAAAGTCACCGATATACACTTCACATTAACATCATCATCATTTCCCCAATCCCATGCAGATGAAATCATAGTGAAATGAATACATCATATAACAACATACATGGAATGCTTCGAGCACATGCATATTCATGCTAATGATAATATTTATGAGATTTAATGGAGAATAACTAACCTGGTATTTCAATTCTACCTTTCAAGGGTAACTCATTAGCCATTACCGAATTTTCGACTTTCAAACAACACATATACTTTTTATTAATATACCAAACAAAAGAAGGTGTGAGAATTAAACACCTGTAAACGCGAAGGACAATACTCTCGATATTGTCGATACTTTCACTAGAAGAAGCAATTGCAATCGGCCTATCCCAAGTAGATGTCGGTTCCCTACCATAACCCGGTAGAAAGTCTCGTACCGCTGATACTGCACGCTTTTTAAACTTAGGGGCTGGGACTACGAGTCCAACCCCCTCCTTCACTTGACTGGCATTCGTATCCATGAAAGGATCTTGATCAGGAAACTGGGTTAAAGCATTAAAAAAGAAAGAGAGAATAGGTACCCAAATCGAAGAAGTTTCTTACCTTGATTAACAGAAACCGAATGCTAGAAGGCTTGGCCTAAGAAACCGAATGAGTCCCTAATCAACTCCAAGTTAGAACCGATTCACAAAAATAAAACAAAGGAAGTGGCCTTTCAGCCAAACAAATCGATAAAGACCCCCTTTCCATACATTCGGCCACATCCAACTTGCCAAGATTCTTTCGAAAGTAGGCCACACAGACGAAGAGATAATGGAGATATGCCCCTCTACAATTAGTCAGTGCCCAAATAAGTGAGTCTAAAACTTTGGTTTAACCAAACCACAGAGAAAAAGAAAAAGAACGAGAAGAAAAGAGAATAAGGCTCCTTACCAAAACAAGAGTATGACGAATGGAGAGTCTATATTCGACTATTAGCAAAATCAATAAAAAGGGTGCCTACACTTGACGCAAAAAGGGAATTCGGCTTCCACAAAATAGGAAATAAAGAAGAGAAAAGAGAAAATAAAAGCAAAGAATAAGATTCAGCTATGGCACTTACAGGTTCGGTTATGAAGAAAAAGCAGGTAGCAAATGGTCTAGGGAGATTCGGCTATGAAGGAAAGCAATTAGCAAGTGGAAGGAAAAAGAAATAAAGAAACCACAATCACCTATATGATATTCGACTATCACCAAAGAACAAGAAGGAGAAGAATGAAGCTAAAAGATGTTTTGGTTTTGGTAGAAGAGAAATGAATCAAAGCTTGAAAGAAAAGTGCAAAAGAAGTGAAAGAGAATGATCTTGGAGGTAAATGGAAAAGAAGCAACACAAGCACCTATTTGGGAACAATTTCGGCACTGCACTCTTAGATGACCGATCATGCACAACAAAAATGCCTAAGAGCTATAATGAAGGTTCGGCCCCCTACCCAGCGAAGCTAAACCGCCCACACACACACCCTACACCTTCCCAATTCGTCCACAACTCTCTCTCTCCACATCCCCGATTTTCTCCACTTTTCACTCTCCACTCCTCATTTCACATGCTTAACTGATTCTTACTCCTCCAACTCCTCTCCTCCTTTCATTTCAAATGTGTTGACTCATTCAACTCCCACACACCAAAGTCCTAGCCAAAACCACATCTTCTCCATCCTGGCGCCAAAAGAAACTCCAAAATGCAAGCTGTGAGACTCGAACCTGCTCCCTTCTCCTTCAAGCTCCCTTGAGGAGTCATTCCCCTTACTTCCTAGGCGTCACTTACCACTCTTCCACACCTCTTTTTGTGTCATCAAACACACACAAATATATATAAGACCTACCTCTATAAGTTTCCCCCTAAAGTGCCCTAAAACTAAAATTTAACCATGGCTCCGGCTCAAACCCGAGCCTTCCTAAGACCCCCAAATAAATCCAAATAGAAAGCAAAACAAGCCAAACATACAGAAACATGAAATGTAGAACCCCTTAACTTGGGATGTTACAACAAGACCTTCAGTTAATTAATTGATGATTCAAGTTAACCACTTCTTCACTTTTAGTCTAAAGATACACCACTTTACCTTGATTGAATGAGGGTGGCTTAATCCTCTAAGATCGCTAACCCAAAATTGATCACATGCCTTATCGAGAATTTTAATTATAAATAGATCTTGTTAGATACAATCGATTGTAAATGTGGTTTAAATCTGTGAATACCACCTTCTCAAACAAATAAATATTCAGCTTTTAGAAAAGTTTAAAGAAACCAGATTTGAATGGAAAGAGGGAATTCAACCACTTACCAACTTGTTAGAAATACTTGCGAAACCGAAACAGAGAGGGGACAGTGTTGAGTTTCAGCTAGAGTAAGAACCAACCAGAGAAGAAAAGAATCCGAATCGAAAAGGGAAGGGAGAACTTTTGGTCACAAGTCGAAAGGGAGAAAAAGTCACAAGGGTTAGGGTGATAGGTTTAGTTGAAAGAAATCAATAGGCAAGAAGGGATGAAACAGGCAGTTGGCCAAACTTGAAAAGAATAGAGAAGAAGGGGAGGTGTCGGCAGATGCTGGTGCAAAATAGGGGAGAGTAATGGACTTGAAAAAAATTGTTTAATTTAACCGAATGGTAGGAATCGTATACCCAAAATGCACAAATGGGCACTCGTAAATTTGGCACAAGAGAGAATAGAAAGAAAAAAGCCTTCATAGTTTCAGAAATCAATGAAAAATTGACCAAAACTGAGAGAAAACCCCTCATCAGAATTTCCAAATGGCTTAGAGTCCCATTCGACCACTACTCTCCTTTCATTTCAAATTCCTTGAAAATCTCCACAAATCACTCCCCTTATCCCTCCTTGATATCCTCCATAACAACTCCAAGACCAATTCAAATTTCACCTTGCAGAGTTTCAGTATAACTCCACTTCTCATGCTGCAAGGAAATAAAATAAATACTCCTTTGCATGCCAAGGGGTTCGAACCTTAGACCACTAGTACACTCCACACACCACTTTCCTCCTTTACTAGCAGACTCCTTGTGTCATGATTTCCCCAAAAATATTTATAAAGCCTTCAAGATAAGGCCAAGATTCACTTATGAGAAAAAATAAAAAAATTTGCTAAAGCCCAGGTTTGAACACAAGAATTCTCCAACACTCCCAACTCTTCTTAAATCACTTAGCCACTAAAGCAACCAAGCAAGTTTTCATTTCCTTGCACACATAAATTTTTATGTGTCCCCACGCTCAAGACTTATTTCCTTCTAGGCCCAAATTCGGGGCATTACAGATGCCATGTCCCAGACATGGTCTTACACTGGCTCTCATCATGTGGCTGATGCCATGTCTCAGACATGGTCCTATACTAGCACACATATCACCCATATGTCATGGCATGGCTATCCAATCTATTCCTAAGGTTCAACTGGGAGTTTTTACTACATCAATTCTCATTATGCATATTCACAACAATAATCAAACACTTTATGCCATATTAATTGTTCAATACATAATAACAATAAAGTTGTTTTATTTACGTATAACTTACCTCGGTATACAAAAAGTGGGTAACTAGATTGAATTAGTCTACTAGCCTGGTCTTCCCTGGTCTGGGTCCGGAGTGAAAAATTCACTTATTTAATCACTACATTATCAAGACAATCTATAATTCATACCTGGGCAAAATTACCATTTTACCCCTAGACTTTCACATAATTATAATTTTGCCCCTAGGCTCATAAAGCAATTTTAATCAAATTTCCTCCTTTAACAAGCCTAGCCAAACCTTTATTACTCTTATAGCAATTTACAATTTTCAATTATTTCACACTTTTACAACCTATTTTATAAACTTCACAAAATGGTCCTTTTAGGTGTTTTCATGAAAACCCCTTTCACAAAAGTTGTCAATTTAACAACCAAGATTCATTTTCTTCCATAAATACTCAGTAAACATCAAAAATCCTCCCATGGTAAATCTCTATACTATCAACCATTTTGCAAAATAGTCCCCCCTTTAGTTAGCTTATGCTACATGGGTCTCAAAAGTACAAAAATTATCAAGAATGACCATTAAAATCACTCAAGGGTGAAGAGTTTCTGAAATTTCAACTTCCAAAACCCTTTTTTTTTACTGATATTTTCGGTGGAGAGGAGGAAGATGAAAAGGTGATATCTTTTTCTCTTTATTTTATTTCATTTCTAGTCAAATTTGTCACCAAAACCTCACCTAACCTTTGACAATTTCATTTCCTTGTTTCTATGGCCGGCCATCACTCTCTTTAAGGCCTATTTGCACATTAAGGACCTCTAACTTAAGTTTCTCTAGCTATATGACACTTCTAATTAGTATAACACAAATTTCACCTTTTATGTGATTTAGTCCCTTTTCAAAATTAAGCATAAAATTAGTAAAATTATTTCACCAAAATTTTCATGCACTCATATAATCTTGCTATAAAACATAAAATAATATTAAAAAAATTTCTTCGGCCTCGAATCAGTGGTTCTGAAATCACTATTCTGACTAGCCCCAAAATTGGGTTGTTACACGACTCATATATGGCTTTGTTGGTGACAAGATAAAAATAATTTATTAATAAATACGTACTTTGTACAATAAATATTTTTTACTTATTATATGTTTGAACTAACATATCGTTTTTACAGATGGAACCATTGGACGAGTTATGTGGGACTACCCAATGAGCTAGAAATTATTAGGCTGTTGTTAGATCAACGCTCGAAAGCCGAAGTTACTTACTTATTTTTCGAACCTATATTAATTACGTAATGATTTGTAAAATAAAATTTTGTACATAATGAAATTTACAATTGTGCATTTCAATTTGAATGGATGTCACATGTCGACACCGATATCATATCTTGCATCCCACCAAAAGTGTTGGCCAATCAGGGGATGTATGATGTGAAGGTGCTATTGATAGTGTACGCGAAGGTGGAAATGCATGAATTGCACCAAGTGATGCTATAGTTCGGGTATTGAAATCAAATTCCACCAGCATCGCGAGATTTGAAGGAGCTACACAATATGGACATGTGATAAGGATTGATGAGAGATGTACAAGGAGTACATCGAGGCTTGGGATTGTAGGATGGAATTTTTACCCATCGGCGAACCATTTTTCTCAGCGAACATGGCGGCCTGTTTGGAGTACTTGCTATTGTTCAGAGTCATCGGCAAGCTGTATCTACTATCGGTAGAGACGAGAAGTAGGAAACGACAACTGTCCCAACAGCAATGTAGGGCCAGACGTGGTCACATGGCGGGTTCGTCCTCGGCTCTACCTTAAGAAGCGTTGCCTATGTCTACACAATATCCTATTTGGTTCACTCTACTTATCCTTATTCATTTTACTAACCCCGTAGTTTTTTCACAAGCATTGCACTATGCACTTCTGCCGCACGTACTTGGTTCTTCTGTTCCCATAGGTACATATTTCGAGCCACCAATTCCTTCGCATTTTACACCCCAATGCCAACATCGATGTCGACCCAAATTTCAGACCAGATGCCGACGCATGCACCGTCACCAATGATGATACCGATGCCAGTGTTGATTCCTGGGTCAATGCCGACATATTTGGGTTTTGTTGCACCTTATGGTTACACATCGACAGTGACACAAACACTACCTGTATCATTTTTTATCGGGGTGGGTCATCGATGCAACCGGCTGGCAGTGGAATGGAGGATACATTATAAGAGGTTAGGATGACACCACACTCGAGCACAAAGAAAGGCGATAGAGACGAAGTCTAAGACAAAGATGAATACGAATTCAAAGACCAAGAAAAACACGATGATGATGGTGGAGACGATTCTTCTGTAACCCATGTACCAGCAAAAATCTGCACTGGTTTGGTGTTCGATGTACATTGATGAAACCCGATATAAGTAGTTTTGGCCCATGACATTGAGCTCGCACCGAAGTTGCAATTGAGTGCAGTGATTGAATGTCGAGCCCAAATGTTAATATTACGGTTATGCTTATACCCTGACTGGTATTGGCTTCTGAAGTTTAGATCCATGTTGGAGACTAACGAGTGTCTACCCATATATGTTTCAGGGACATCGCAGTAGAAGCTTTGTAGCAAGCCAGTGAACCCACTGAACAACCGTAGTGAGACTTTTTACTTCAACTCGGTTCCAACATCCACCATAACGGTGGCCAAAGATGGGCCAGATCCATCAACCTCGACAAACTCGACGTATAACTCAATTACAACATTTTCTCTTGAGACGTGCGATGATATGATTATCTCGAGCTGAAAGCTCGCCATTCACATGAAATAGGTCATACCTATAGGGGTCAGCGGCAGTAAGATATCTACATTGCAACCTTGAAATTCTTCCCCAGGTTAATCCTCCAACTTTCCTCTTGATTCTAGTTCATAGCTCACACAATTGGATGGTATGATTGAATGCCAATTCTACGGACTGTGCTCCTACAAATACCACCTCGACCTTTATATTAGAAATTTGACCATTGTAGTAAATAAAGGATCCCATTTATCGACTTATTAAAATATTAGTCACGAATTGGATTAACAATACCAAAAAAAGTAGAGGGTTTTTGGAAGAAGTACACACAAATTTCATGACTCAACAATTCAATTTTTTACATTAATTTGTTGCGTGTCTAAGTTTTGCAAATTATGTGCCTTTAATATGAAAAGTAGGTAGTGAGAGAGGAATAGAAGTTCATCAAATCCGTTTATGAATACATGCAGTCGTCAAATAATCTAGAACATATACATATGGACCTTTACAAGCCAAAAACCAAGACATATATATACAAGTGAGCCAAAATCTAGTTAAGACAACATCATCCAAGTATAATATGTATCACAAGTAATGAGTATCAAAAACATATACAAGACACCTATTACATGCCTTATAACCTTGTCAAAATCTACCGACTGATATCTGGATAGTGTGATCTTCAGGTTGATCCGATTGCCCGATTCCACAAAACATTATTTACAAAGAAACATGAAAGAAACTGACACGAGTAAGCTTTAATAGAGCTTAGTAAGTTCAACGGTTAAAACGATGAAACTTACCGTCTAAATATAATAATTATACATTATCATGATTAATAAGCAACAATCCTATCAACCACTATTATTCAATAGGTGAGTTTATATAAACATATACGAATTGCATAATTCATTCAATCACATAAGGTCATTCGATATCAAGTCAAGGTAATATCGGAAAAACCATGCAAACATTTATATAATTTAATAACAAGTCATCTATCACTAGAAATTTGCTGATGAATGATATAACAGATACAAATTCGTGGTTATCCACCTGAAACACGCTAGAAAGCTCAAACAAGCCAAACCAACCAAGAACACGCCTTGGTAACAAGTGCCTAGCCCGTAGGCTAACGTCTATTCAAAAACAAGCTTGTTCACCAAGTGCCAAGCTCGAAGGCTTTATATTTGCCCTCGATGACACGCCTGAATCACTGTAATCATAACAAGATAGTTCGCAACAAATGCTTAACTTCAGTATATTTAGTGGATAATGACAAGTCATGAATCATCATCTCATCACAAGTCAATCTCGTACAACGCACAATATAACCTATTGGCATGCCAATTGTACCCTATCCTACGTTCATCCGGGCTCCAAACATTTCATTGTTTTAACAATATTCGAGTCAATTATTTTATCAAATCACAACAGTTTATAACAATTAAATTATATAAAAAATATTCTACAACCACAACTCAGAATCAATATAACATTTCGAATTATACCAAACTAAACTGAACGAATTTTCCAGGGCTAGATTGTAGAGATAGTAAAAGTTTTTAGGACTAGTCAACAACTTTCCCTTTTCCACGATTATCTACTAGTTCTTGATCTATAAAATAGTTTATTTCAATTTATTAGCTTCAAATTTATATAATATTCAATTTAATGCATGGCTTCTTATTTATAATTTTTCTTATTTGCCCTAAACTTTTACATTTTATTCAATTTAATCCTTAAGACCAAAATATGATTATTTTCACAATTAAACCTTATACCCATTGAACCTAATTCATAACCATCCCAAATCAGTCCTCACAATCTAAAATTTCACAATAAAAACATGTCATATTTTCATTATTTTAAATTAAATCCCTAAACTTAAAAATTATACAAAATTACTTTACAAAATAATTCTATTCAACAACTAAGCTTAATATTCTACCATAAAACTTCAAAAACACAACAAACTCATCAATGGCATCTTCCAAAACATCAATAGTTTTACAAATTAACCTCGGGTTAGCTAGATTAAGCTAAAACGATTAAAAATATAAAATTACTAAAAATGGTTAAAAATGAGCTTACATGCAAAGAAATGGACAAGGCCGAAGCTTCCCCTAGGTTTGCAATTTTCGGTTTGAGTCAAGAAGAAAATGAGGAAGATAGTTTCAAACCTTTTCTTTTGTTTATTCTTTTATTTAAATTACAATTATGCCATTAATTAACATATTTTTAATTAAACCATACATATATACCGTACACTACTTGATAGATGGTTAAATTACCCCATTAGACCATCTAGATATGTTTCAATAAACAATTTCACTATTAAACACTTAACAAATGACTTTTACAACCTTTCCAATTTAGTATTTTTTCTTTAATTAACTAACCAAACATTAAAATTACTATACCAAAATTTAATATGACACTACTATGACCTCGTAAATATTAAATATATAATATTTATGAACTTATGTAAGAATTATGATCCCGAAACCACTATTTTTGACAGCAATGGAAAATGATTGTTAGATGTCTAGTTATTATGATGAAATGATATGATAAGTTAACTTTTAATATTATAGATTAAGAAACTCCTGAAAGCTCTAGTGATAAGGGAAAGAGTCCTGCTTTCTAATCTTGCTACACTTTTATCGTGAGTTTCTTCTTATTCCACATACTTTTTTCTATGTGTTTATTTGTGTTTGGTTTGAGGTAAGTGTAACATCCTAAAATTGGGCCTAGTAGGATTGAGCCCAATGGCGTAGGAATGTTTAAAATTTTGAGAACAAGAGAATGACAATATTGCAAATTGGACTTATTAGTTAAGTGAATTTGGAAGGTTCTGAGGCTTCTATGAAGTTCCGGGTTCGAGTTGGGCCTTAGTAAAATTTTGTGATTTAGCCTATTAAGGAGAGATATTAAGTGGCTTCAAGGCTTATGGAATTAGATGAGTAATTTGTTAGCATAAAGGAGCTTATGGTAAAGAGGTTATGGCATTAAGTGATGTACCTTGAGGAAGAGGTTCAAATCCCATTGTTTGCAAATTTGACTATTATTTTGCTTTCCTTCCTTATGTGTCGGCCAAGAAGTATTTTTGGTAAGTGTGGACTTTATTATTTTGGTAAGGTGGCTAAAAGAATATGGCAAGATTAAAGTTTGTGAAAGGAATCAAGAGGAATAGGAAAGAAAGGGGACAAGAGGCTAATATCGGGAGGTGTTTTGGAAAGTATGAGTGGCCAAATCTTATCCTAAGGGGGATGCATGTGGATGGTTTTTGGAGTAATTAGGTGGCTGAAATTTTATTTGGCATTTGGTAAAGTCTTAGCTTTGTTTTGGCCAAAATCCTTTTGACAACTTTGTGCTATTTCTCTCAATTTTGCAACCCTCCTTGCCAAATCATAGTAGCACAATAGTGCATTGTTTTTCCTCTCAAATTCTTTTCTTTTCCTTTGCTTTGTGCCGAAATTACAAGCCTTGGTGACCATAGTTTCTTCTTTCTTTTTACTTTGGCGAATTCCCCTAGCACAATTGTGCATTTTCTTGCTCTTTTGTTTGATCAAGATTTTCATCTATTGTTTATTCCCTTTGATTTCAAATTACAAGGCACTCTTCTTCCATCCAATCTCTTCTTAATCAAATCGGTAAGTAATCGTATTTTCCTCTTTTCATTTCATTTTCTTTTCTTCCAAGCCGTATATAGGTGAAAGGGTGTATTGTGGTGATTCCTCCTCAAGCGAATAAGGTGTGGCTAACATTGTTTTGTGTTAATCAATTTTAAGGACTCAAGTACTTTATCGGAGGGCCAATCGAACACCTATCCTCGTAATAAGAGACTCAGATTGTTGGTAAGTGATAGATTGTTAATCAATCAAAATAATTGGTTGAAGTGGTAAATTCAGTTTTGGGATTAATTGTTGATCGATTGTATCTTTAGGTGTCATGGAGAATTTCGTATTACGGATTCGAATAAGGTGTGTAATCCCGCACCCTTCCGAATATATGTTTGAAATGGTGAGTAAGTCTCACATCTCTTTGAAAGTTTACATGAAATATTCTGTGATTCGGTAGAAATACCGAATAAAACCGATAACCGCATTCGTGATCACTCGAGAGTGCGTATATTCGTAGTGGTAATCGTATTTTGTAATAAAACAGTTTCGGTCAGAAACAGTGTCTTGTATTTGAAAAATCATGAAAAATTGGATAAAAGGAATTACAAAGTGAATAAGACTTCAGATTAAAGCTTACTGTGTTAATTTTAATATGGAAGAAATGGAGAAGGAAAAGGAATGTTAGATTCTGAGATATGTTAATTTTAGTGAGACTGGTTTTGAATGACTTCGGGGTATTCTGTTCTGTTTTGGAAAAATCATATAAAATTGTACAAAGTGAATTAAGAGTTATAATTGATATGTATGGATTCCTTAGTGAATCTATTTTCAAAAGAAATAAGTGGGAGCAGTAGATGAAAATCGTACAGTAAGATATTTGAGATTAAGGTAAGAGAGGTCAGAATCATTGGACAGTGAAACAAGGGAAATTTTAAGGAATAAACTGTACTAAATGGTTAAGGTAAAAATTATGGAAAACTTATAGTAGAAAGATATACAAGTCTAGTTTCAAGGAAAATTTACGGATTTATATTTTGAGTTTTCTAACTCGAGTTATGCCCAATTTAGTCAGTGTGATGCAGTTGGACAGTTTCATTTTTATGCCCCAAATTAGTAATTAAGCTTAGGTTGCGAAATTACCATTATACCCTTAGAGGGTAAATTACTGAATTACCCTTTGTGGGTACGATTATCGAATTATGACAATGCCTTACGGGTCAAGTTACGAAAATGCCCCTAATAGGCCGAATTATGAAAATGTCCCTATGGACTAAATTACGAAAATACCATTTATGGGTCAAATTGAAATATGTTGCTATATGGGCCTCATGTGAATAATGGGCCAAATTTTGCTAGATCGTTAAATGGGCCAAAATTTTGCTAGATTGTTAAATGGGCCGAAAACCCTGATAAATAGTTAAATGAGCCGAAATCTTTGCTAGATCGTTAAATGGGCTGAAATCTCTGCTAGATCAATAAATGGGCCGAAATCTCTGCTAGATCGTTAAACAGGCTGAAAATATGCTAGATCGTTAATTGGGCCTAAGTTGCTAAAGTGCTAAATGGGTTAAATGTTATTTTGTGTTATGGGCCTTAATTAAAAACTCGAAATATTGATTCTCTTGTAAATTGGGCCTTTCGCTAAAATTATCATATGGATTTAAATTGTTATGCATACATGTTTGCATGGGTTGGGAAAATGATGAAGAGAAGAAAGGCTTGCCAAAATCTAGTTCGGTGGCTCGCCACAAATAATCAAATGGCTTATTGCCTCTAGTTCGGTGGCTCGCCACAAATAATCAAATGGCTTATTGCCTCTAGTTCGGTGGCTCGCCACAAATATGGCTTATTGCCTCTAGTTCGGTGGCTCGCCACAAATAATCAAATGGCTTATTGCCTCTAGTTCGGTGGCTTTTCCACAAATATAAAATGGCTTAATGCCTACGACTAGTGTGTTGGCGGGGTGGGTTGACTTGATCCCCAGGTGTGATGGTTGGTGCGGGGTGTGTAGCGGATGGAAATTAGGCTTGGTTTGGGAATTGCATATCACATGCATATTATATACATGTTATAATTGTAATTGGGCTTAGGCCCAAAATATTGCTATGTGTGTTCACCCAGTGGATGATGGTAAGGGATTATACTGAGTTCTTGTAACTCACCCCTTTCTCTTAACCACGTAGGTAATGCTCGTGAGGTGGACTTGGGCCATGGATGACTCGGTGGAGGCCATTCTTCGAAATAGTGTTTTGAATTTTAAATTTCTATTCCGTTATTTTATTATTTTGGTTTAAGTTGTAATAAGGCCTCGAACTATTTTATTATTTGCTTTATGGTTGGTTTACTTATTATTTTGCTTAAATTGTTTTAAACGAGAATTTTCTAAGAACGAAAATAAAAGTTTTTCGAAATTGATTAATAAATGGATTTCAAGATAAACTTTTACAAATATGATTTAACTCGAATTTTCTTTCAATTTATTAACGATATTTTCAAAAGTCACGGATTTAAAGTTTAATTCCTTGATTTGTGATTTATCAAATTACTTGTATTTTATCTACGTTTCCGAAATGTTTTTCAAAAATGTTGTTACAACTCTAGTTTTTGCAAATCGTTTATTTCAAATATGCTTTCGCAACCGAAAAGGTTTATTAAAGATAATTATGTTTTCACGTGAGATGTAATTGCTTTAGTTGTATTGGGTTTTAACAAAGAGGCTGTGATTCTCAAACAAGTTGTTAACAATTGTAAAGATGGTTTTGAAAAACACTTCCATGTGGCACGCTTGATTCGGGCCTAACTTCTAGGCCGGGTTTGGGGTGTTACATTTTATAGTATCGAGCCAGTTTGAAAACTCTACGTGGTTTGGGTTCATAAACGTTTCCAAAATTGTTTTGAATTTTAATTTATAATACACGTTTGAAAGGAAGTATGGCACCACTAGTATCCGCACCAAGTCAAGTAAGTGTTTGTTTTCGTTTTATGATTATTGTGATATGACTATAGGAACACTCTAGAACTTTTAGTTTTAGATATTGAAACTATAGAGATTGAGACTTTAGGATGCGCTTTTGAAAACAACTTCTACTCTTATACTCCATAAAATATTGTTTAATAAACACCTAAATAGCATAATGATTCATAAAACTCTTAATCAGATTATATCGACTTAGTGAACATGAGCGCTAGAAGACGCGGACGCGGTAGACGTGGACATGGTAGAGGCTGAGGTGCTAGGGCTAGATCTTTGGCACCAAGGCATGTGCCCGAAAGGGAGACGTTGGCATCGCCAGTGGCTGAGATGGGATCTCGTGTCCGATTTAAGGTTGATGAGCTGACTCAGATAGTTAAGAAAGTATTGGAGGAGGTTAAAGGAATCAGTGAGGCACTTTGAGTTGAGTGCGTGGATTATAAGAAGAAAAGAGATCGTGGTTCTTTAGGGTCACAGTCTCGTTCTGTGAAGCATGTCAAGGCACGTCCAAACTTTTCGACTTGCGATTATTGTAGAAGGCGTCATCCGGGAGAATGCTGGAGGAGGTTAGGAGCATGCTGAAGATGCGAGTCTAAGGAGCATAAGGCTCAGGATTGTTACATCACCATCAAGTCAGTTATGGTTGGAAGTGATGATAGAATGTAAGAAAATTTTTGGTATAAGTGGTATATAACGGTTTGCTACTGTGGTTAGATGTTTGGTTGTGTAAAAAGGGATTTAAGATTAAGTTAAAAGTACATTGTGGTTTTTAAGAGCAGAGTGCGCAGCGAAAGCTTAGTGATGTGATCTGAGCGATACGTTTAGTAGTTGATTGGAAATTTCGAGGACGAAATTTCTTTAAGGAGGGTAGAATTGTAACATCCTAAAATTGGGCCTAGTAGGATTGGGCCCAATGGCGTAGGAATGTTTAAAATTTTGAGAACAAGAGAATGACAATATTGCAAATTGGACTTATTAGTTAAGTGAATTTGGAAGGTTACGAGGCTTCTATGAAGTTCCGGGTTCGAGTTGGGCCTTAGTAAAATTTTGTGATTTAGCCTATTAAGGAGAGATATTAAGTGGCTTCAAGGCTTATGGAATTAGATGAGTAATTTGTTAGCATAAAGGAGCTTATGGTAAAGAGGTTATGGCATTAAGTGATGTACCTTGAGGGAAGAGGTTCAAATCCCATTGTTTGCAAATTTGACTATTATTTTGCTTTCCTTCCTTATGTGTCGGCCAAGAAGTATTTTTGGTAAGTGTGGACTTTATTATTTTGGTAAGGTGGCTAAAAGAATATGGCAAGGTTAAAGTTTGTGAAAGGAATCAAGAGGAATAGGAAAGAAAGGGGACAAGAGGCTAATATCGGGGAGGTGTTTTGGAAAGTATGAGTGGCCAAATCTTATCCTAAGGGGATGCATGTGGATGGTTTTTGGAGTAATTAGGTGGCTGAAATTTTATTTGGCATTTGGTAAAGTCTTAGCTTTGTTTTGGCCAAAATCCTTTTGACAACTTTGTGCTATTTCTCTCAATTTTGCAACCCTCCTTGCCAAATCATAGTAGCACAATAGTGCATTGTTTTTCCTCTCAAATTCTTTTCTTTTCCTTTGCTTTGTGCCGAAATTACAAGCCTTGGTGACCATAGTTTCTTCTTTCTTTTTACTTTGGCGAATTCCCTAGCACAATTGTGCATTTTCTTGCTCTTTTGTTTGATCAAGATTTTCATCTATTGTTTATTCCCTTTTGATTTCCGAAATTACAAGGCACTCTTCTTCCATCCAATCTCTTCTTAATCAAATCGGTAAGTAATCGTATTTTCCTCTTTTCATTTCATTTTCTTTTTCTTCCAAGCCGTATATAGGTGAAAGGGGTGTATTGTGGTGATTCCTCCTCGTCGAATAAGGTGTGGCTAACATTGTTTTTGTGTTAATCACTTTTAAGGACTCGAAGTACTTTATCGGAGGGCCAATCGAACACCTATCCCTCGTAATAAGAGACTCGGATTGTTGGTAAGTGATAGATTGTTAATCAATCAAAATAATTGGTTGAAGTGGTAAATTCAGTTTTGGGATTAATTGTTGATCGATTGTATCTTTAGGTGTCATGGAGAATTTCGTGTTACGGATTCGAATAAGGTGTGTAATCCGCACCCTTCCGAATATATGTTTGAAATGGTGAGTAAGTCTCACATCTCTTTGAAAGTTTACATGAAATATTCTGTGATTCGGTAGAAATACCGAATAAAACCGATAACCGGCATTCGTGATCACTCGAGAGTGCGTATATTCGTAGTGGTAATCGTATTTTGTAATAAAACAGTTTCGGTCAGAAACAGTGTCTTGTATTTGAAAAATCATGAAAAATTGGATAAAAGGAATTACAAAGTGAATAAGACATCAGATTAAAGCTTACTGTGTTAATTTTAATATGGAAGAAATGGAGAAGGAAAAGGAATGTTAGATTCTGAGATATGTTAATTTTAGTGAGACTGGTTTTGAATGACTTCGGGGTATTCTGTTCTGTTTTGGAAAAATCATATAAAATTGTACAAAGTGAATTAAGAGTTATAATTGATATGTATGGATTCCTTAGTGAATCTATTTTCAAAAGAAATAAGTGGGAGCAGTAGATGAAAATCGTACAGTAAGATATTTGAGATTAAGGTAAGAGAGGTCAGAATCATTGGATAGTGAAACAAGGGAAATTTTAAGGAATAAACTGTACTAAATGGTTAAGGTAAAAATTATGGAAAACTTATAGTAGACAGATATACGAGTCTAGTTTTAAAGAAAATTTACGGATTTAGATTTTGAGTTTTCTAACTCGAGTTATGCCCAATTTAGTCAGTGTGATGCAGTTGGACAGTTTCGTTTTTATGCCCCAAATTAGTAATTAAGCTTAGGTTGCGAAATTACCATTATACCCTTAGAGGGTAAATTACTGAATTACCCTTTGTGGGTACGATTAACGAATTATGACAATGCCCTTACGGGTCAAGTTACGAAAATTCCCCTAATAGGCCGAATTATGAAAATGTCCCTATGGACTAAATTACGAAAATACCCTTTATGGGTCAAATTGAAATATGTTGCTATATGGGCCTCATGTGAATAATGGGCCAAATTTTCTAGATCGATTAATGGGCCAAATTTTGCTAGATCGTTAAATGGGCCAAAATTTTGCTAGATTGTTAAATGGGCCGAAAACCCTGATAAATAGTTAAATGAGCCGAAATCTTTGCTAGATCGTTAAATGGGCTGAAATCTCGCTAGATCAATAAATGGGCGAAATCTACGCTAGATCGTTAAAGCAGTGAAAATATGCTAGATCATTAATTGGGCCTAAGTTGCTAAAGTGCTAAATGGGCTAAATGTTATTTTGTGTTATGGGCCTTAATTAAAACTTGAAATATTGATTCTCTTGTAAATTGGGCCTTTTGCTAAAATTATCATATGGATTTAAATTGTTATGCATACATGTTTGCATGGGTTGGGAAAATGATGAAGAGAAGAAAGGCTGTTGCCAAAATCTAGTTGGTGGCTCGCCACAAATAATCAAATGGCTTATTGCCTCTAGTTCGGTGGCTCGCCACAAATAATCAAATGGCTTATTGCTCTAGTTCGGTGGCTCGCCACAAATATGGCTTATTGCCTCTAGTTCGGTGGCTCTCGCCACAAATAATCAAATGGCTTATTGCCTCTAGTTCGGTGGCTTTGCCACAAATATAAAATGGCTTAATGCCTCACATTGGTGTGTTGGCGGGGTGGGTTGACTTGATCCCACAGGTGTGATGGTTGAATACGGGGTGTGTAGCAAATGGAAATTAGGCTTGGTTTGGGAATTGCATATCACATGCATATTATATACATGTTATAATTGTAATTGGGCTTAGGCCCAAAATATTGCTATGTGTGTTCCACCCAGTGGATGATGGTAAGGGAATTATACATTGAGTTCTTGTAACTCACCCCTTTCTCTTAACCTCAGAGGTAATGCTCCGTGAGGTGGACTTGGGCCATGGATGACTCGGTGGAGGCCATTCTTCAGAAATAGTGTTTTGAATTTTAAATTTCTATTCCCGTTATTTTATTATTTTGGTTTAAGTTGTAATAAGGCCTCTGAACTATTTTATTATTTGCTTTATGGTTGGTTTACTTATTATTTTGCTTAAATTGTTTTAAACGAGAATTTTTCTAAGAACGAAAATAAAAGTTTTTCCGAAATTGATTAATAAATGGATTTCAAGATAAACTTTTACAAATATGATTTAACTCGAATTTTCTTTCAATTTATTAACGATATTTTCAAAAGTCACGGATTTAAAGTTTAATTCCTTGATTTGTGATTTATCAAATTACTTGTATTTTATCTACGTTTCCGAAATGTTTTCAAAAATGTTGTTACAACTCTAGTTTTTGCAAATCGTTTATTTCAAATATGCTTTCGCAACCGAAAAGGTTTATTAAAGATAATTATGTTTTCACGTAGACAGAATTGCTTTAGTTGTATTGGGTTTTAACAAAGAGGCTGTGATTCTCAAACAAGTTGTTAACAATTGCAAAGATGGTTTTGAAAAACACTTCCATGTGGCACGCCAGATTCGGGCCTAACTTCTAGGCCGGGTTTGGGGTGTTACAGTAAGTATACATGTTTTGTAAAGATGTAATGTTTGTACAATAGTAATAAATGTTTACTCTGAAAAGTCTGGTCTAGCATGTCTGTGTAAATGATGTAAAAGCCTTGCTTCGTGTTAAGCCATTATCCCCTATTTCTCTGAAATGAACCATATGGTCTGAAAGAAAGAAAGGAAATGAATTCATGGCATTGCCTTCAATGAAATGAGCATTGAATTGGCAGATCGTGATACATTAAAATGGTTATATAGCCTCTAGTGGGGTAAGTGTTATTGCAAACCAAATTGGCAAGGCATGATAAAGGAAAAAAAGGATGAACGAATGATATACTCTAAATATAGACTAGGGTTGCAGCTAACACGAAGAATGTTGTTTGTATGATACATGGGCATAGTGTATACACCTAAATAACATTGTCTTTTGTAAAGCCTGTGTGAGTTTGGTATTCGCCAATGGGTGAACTATGTCAGGTCTACTCGTGTTTGGTATTCGCTAATGGGTGAACTGTATGTCTCATTGAGTTGGAAAGGTTTAATTGTCTTACGTATAGCTAAAGTAGTGCCTGCTCTAGAACTTACTAAGTTCTCTAAACTTACTTAGTTACCTCTCCTTTTCAAGACCACTGAAGAAGTAAAGGACTTTTAAAGGCTATACTAGAGGACATACTTTGCTATGATATTTCCAAGTGTTTTGTACTATGCAATGCAACGGGGTGGTATAAAGTAAAGGTCATTTTGAAGAAATTTTTTTTGTATTTTAAAGCTACTTCTTAATACTACAAATTCAGTCAAACCTTAGTGAAGTTATTATGTCTTTACAAGTACGGAAATATTCAATTTGAATGATTATCATTTATCCAATAATATATATATGATATTTTAGTCAAATGGTAGTTTTCGCCCAATTAGGATTTAAGAACTTCCAGTGAAGTTTTTGTGATTTTAGAAATGTATAACCTTGCTTACCCTTAATGTTGTAAGTGTTTTACAACCCATATACATTTAGTCTGTACTTTGATGTGGCCCACGCCTGTACAATTGTAAATGAAAAAGGATTTTAAGGTAGTGATGCATTAGTCATAGGTCTTCCTTAAGGATCAAGTTCAGGGTGTTACAAATTATGTAAAACTTATTATATTTTTAACCTTATTGATGCCATCAATTTATAGGGAGAGGAAGTGAAACCCTAGTTGAATTAGTAGACTGCATTTATTGCCTATTTAATAGAAAAAAAAAACCAATCCCCTATTTGAACTAGGAGAGAGGGGTGGCTAATTAGGTGTGCCTCCACTCATATGTATTACGATGGGGATTTGGGCCTCTCCTGTACTGAGTCTAATTATATGTGCTTTCTGGACTTTTAACCAACACTTTATAATTCAATCCAACCTAATACATATTTTTCTATTTCCCAAAATATTCATTACAAATTAATTGAAATAAATTAATTTTCCAATTAAATAATTTTCTCAACTCGATTCTAATTCGTTAAAATCATGAAAACTTTATTGCGAAAGAATCTATGAGAAAAAATATTTAATTTTCTACGTTCAACATATTCAAAATTACTAATTAATTTAATTACATTTTGAACTTCAATCAATTAATTAATTAATAATTCAAAAAAATATAAATTAATTCTCAGGTCATTTCCATACTTAGTGAGAAAACCAAATTCATTTATAAATGTTTTCCATTTCTCAAACTTTATCATTTCTATCCATTTCTATTAATTTGATTCAACATGCAATTCATTTCTAGTTTCAACGAGCTAGCAAAGAGACCAATTGGACATATGTGATTAGGGCTCAAATGATTTATAATTAAGTTCCAACAGTTTTCCTATTAATTATAAATTCATTTAGTCATGAAGTCATTTCACTATAGTATCGTGATTAAGCTCTCCCTAATGACATACTATTATGAAAGCTACTCAATTAGTGCTCATCCAATGACCTTATCATAAGTGTGTTACCCTCATAAGATATCCCTAGTCTCTTTGGAATAAATCCACTCTTCCAATATGATCCTATTTTATCTCATGTTAACCATTACATCTTTCTTCATGAAAAGTCAATTACTATCAAATAGAAATTAAGTCATTCATAATAAAGGCGAATGACTCGTGGTCACGTTTAATTTTCATCTATCATGTAATGCCAATGAGAGGATATCATTTACCCTGTCTTGAGCTATGAATTCCACTATTGTGAATGATGCTACATATCGCAGAAGTCGTATACCAAATGCACCAGCTTTTAGTTCCTTATCTATTTGAACTTAGGCTTTTACTTACATAAAAGTATACGAGTCACTCATTCATAGTCCATCATCCACTCAAGATTAAGGTATTCTACAATATGAATTTCACAAATGAATAAATCTATAAATGGATTCAGGATCTATTCTATTTGGATTCAGTTTGATGTACTGTCAATCCAGTCAGTCACATCTATGTGTTTATCTTTTGAGAGTCATTTGCTCTGATGCCTAAGAGAAGACATCTCCCCAAATGGACTTAATATGTGACATATTAGTTTTTCAATCGGTTTTATTATTTTTGATTAGACTAAGGACGTGTTTAGGTTCATCTACTAATATAAGTTATCTTTTTGTGTTACGATCCGACCACATAATATTGCTTAGTATTAGTTAAACATTAGACAACCAGTGAGCTACTATTTGCTTCCAATTTCTTTTTCATGTAAAAACCATTGAGAACAATATAAAAATGATATTAATGTAATTCATGAATAATTTTATTGACCAATCTATTCGAAAAAATTGCAAGTGTACATAGATGAAAATACTACACTTACGACACTAGATCTAACAATATCCCACTTGCCTTTTTAAGTATATGAGTCATATTTCGCATTCACATGCCCTCCATATGTTTCCCCAAAACTCTCTAGCTAGCAAATTCTTGGTAAGCAAATCCAAAAGGTTTTTCATCAGATGCGATCTTTGACTACATCCACTATTCTGCCAATCACTACTGTCTTCCTTAAAATACTTTTGTTGGATCTAGTGCTCTAAGTGCAATATATTTGTTTGCAAACTTGTAATTTTTTGAAACAAATTGGTTAATAAAATAATCAATGGATTAGAATAATATTATTTCTATGATGTCCTCATGTGGTTTTTGTATGTAAAGCAACATAGAAGCAAATATTGGCTCACTGGTTTTCTAGTGTTTAAACTAATACTAAGCAACATTATGTGGTTTGATCGTAATACGAAAAGACAACTTATATTAGTAGATGAAAAAACACGTCCTTAGTCTAATCGACAATGAGCAAACTAATTGAAAGAATAATATGTCATCTATCAAGTCGAACTAAGGAGATGTCTCGTCTTGGGCATCATAGCAAATGACTCCTAGAAGATAGAGACATAAATGTTATTGACTAGAATGATAGTAAATCAGTTGGACCCAATGAGAATTGATCCTGAATCCATTTATAGATTTATTCAGTTGTGATGTTCATAGTGTGACATACCTTAATTTTGAGTGTATGACGAACTATGTATGCGTGACTCGTATACTTCGATGTAAGTAAAAGTCTAAGTTCAAATAAATAAGGATTTGAAAGCTAGTGCGCTAGTTATACGACTTCTACAATATGTAGTGCCATTCACAATAGTATAATTTATAGCCCGAACATGTGTAAATGATATCCTCTCATTGGCATTATATGGTTGATGAAAAGTATACGTGGCCACAAGTGGTTTGTCTTTTTGATGAATGACTTGATTACTATTTGATATTAATTCACTTTTCATGAAGTAAGATGTAATGGTTATCATGAGATGAAATAGAATCATATTGGGATAACATATATTATCCCAAAGAGATTAAGGATATCCTATGAGAGTAACACACTTATAACAAGGTCATTGGACGAGCACTAATCGAGTTGCTTTCATAATGGTATGCCATTGCAGAGAGCTTAGTCACAATATTACAGAGGAATGACTTCGTGACCAAATGAAGTTATAATTAATAGACAAAAAACTAGAGCTTAATTATAAATCATTTGAGCTTTAATCGCATATGTTCAATAGGTCTTTTCGCTAGCTTGTAAAAACTAGAAATGAATTCTATATCGAATCAAATGAATATAAATGGATAGAAATGGTGAAAATGGATAAATAAGAAACATTTGGAAATGAATGTGGTTTTCTTCAAAATGAAAATGAAAATGGAGAAATGGAAACATTTGGAAATGAATGTGGTTTTCTTCAAAATGAAAATGAAAATGGAGAAATGGAAACATTTGAAAATGAATATAGTTTTCTCCAAAACGAAAATGGTTTAGAAATGAATGTATGTTTTTTGAATTAAATGAAGTTAAAAAATGGAAATAAATGATTTGGTCCTAGTGAACCAGTTGAATGTAGAAATATTAAATATATTTTATCGTGGATTCTTTTACGGTAAAGTTAATCATGATTTTAACAAAACTAGAATTTGATTGAGAAGATTATTTAATTGGAAATTATTTGAGATGTTTATTTTGGGAAATAGAAAAACGAATATCATGTTGGATTGAATTATAAAGTAATAGGTTAAAATTTTAGAAAGTACTTGTAATTGGACCCAATATGGGAGAAGCCCAAAAGTCCTAATGTTTAATGAGAGGTATGACAAACCCTAGTTTATTTAACTAGGGCTGTTGGCCTTATACCTCTAGTTAGATTAGGAGTTCATTTTTCTAGTTAAAATAAATTTTTACTATTCAACAAAGGTTTCACTATTTATCTCTATAAATGTGGCAAAAGTTTTTCTAAAGGCCATGAAATTTCCTGATCCGACAGAAGAATGTTCAGTAATGGAGGAATTAGAAACCTTAGTTTCTATGGAAATCAATTTTGAAGAAAACCCATTGGAGAACACTTTAGGGTCTAAACCATTAGAAGATGAAAATGATAATGAAGGTTTGGCTTTGATGGAAGCCAATCTAAGGAGTTATGATTAACCACTCCGGTTTGAACCGCTAGAGTTAGAAGTTCGGGAATTTACATAACCCAAGTTGTCAATTGAGGAACCATCTAAGCTTGAACTGAAGGTACTTCCATCCCACTTAAAATATGTTTGTCTTGGTAATAGTTCTACTTTTCCTATGATTGTTTCAACGGACTTGACAGAACATCAAGAGGAGCAATTGATTGCTGTTTTAAAGAAATTTAAAATAGCAATTGGTTGGACCATAGCTGATATACGAGGTATAAGCCCTTATTTTTGTATGCATAAAATTATATTAGAGGAAGGTGAAAAAGGTAAAATTTATGGGAAAAAGGAGACTTAACCCTATGATGAAAGAAGTAGTATGGAAGGAGGTATTTAATTGTTAGATGCGGAATTATTTAACCCATCTCAAATAGTTCTTGGGTAAGTCTGATACAATGTATACCAAGGTGGGATCATGGTTGTTGAGAATGAACCTAACGAGTTAATCCAGATGAGAACTATCACGGGTTGGAGAATTTGTATCGACTAAAGAAAGTTGAACAAAGCCACTTATAAGGATAATTTTTCATTGCCTTTTATGGATCGAATGTTAAATCAATTGACAAGTAACAAATTTTTTTACTTTTTAGATGGATATCCGGGATACAACCAAATAGTTGTAGCTCAGAAGACAAACATAAAACTACTTTTACCTGCACATAGGATACATTTGCTTTTAGGCAAATGCCTTTCGGCTTATGTAATGCACCTGCCACATTTCAGTGATGTAAATAACACCCTATACCAGGCCTAGATGTCACGACCGGATCTAGCGTGTCACATAAAAAGGGTTGTTTCAACGCTTACCCTCACTATCGCGAACAACCACGATTTGTCTATCCGCGCCGGATGTTGACTCCCTTCCACAACCCAGTAAAAAATCTCAAACTGTCGACACCCTCCTTCGTTTAAACTTAGGAGCAGGGGTTACGAGTCCACTCCCCTTAGGTTCCCTTAGCGATACCCCCTTCGACTGATTATCACTTGCCTCCATGAGGAAAACTCGATAAGTAAAGTATCACAGTGAAAACGACATAAGGGTTTCGGCTCTTACCACCACTTTCTAAAGTTTAAACGATTAGAAAATAGAAAAGAGAGTTGCTTGCTCCAGAGCGCAACTGGCCATCAAAGGAGAATCAAGCATAGAAAGATTCGGTTATGGCATGATTGAGAAAAATAGAGAAGGGATTAGTTGGGAATGAAGAGAAAGTAAAATAGCCACCTCGGCTATGGGAGACATAAGGCTAAAATGAAAAGAAAGAAGAGCATGAATCACCTTACCTTGATTATACACGAGTTGATTGAGAAAGAGAGATTCGGCCAACTCCCTTTAAGCAACTACAATAGGAAGTTACAAGGAGAAAGTATAAGGGAAATGGAGTTTCAGTTAGAGATGAAATGAAACAAATGAATGGTGAGGGTTATACATTCGACCATGAAGAAGAGAAAATGAGAGGAAGGAAAAGAACCTACTTACCAAATTTGGCCAAGGGAGATGGTGTTAAACACGCAGAGAAGAGGAGATGAAGTTTTGAAGAGATTCGGCTATTTAGAGAAAAATAGACTAGAGAGGGATTCGACCACCAAGTGTTTGTCAACTAATGAAGAGGAGAGAATGACTAAAGAAGAGATGAGAGAAAAAAAACTTAAGAATTTCGGCACCTCCTCACCCTACCAAAACGAATGCCCTATTAACCCAAAAGACCCCTCTTGACCAAAATTCTTCCCCTTGAACTTCCCAAGAATCAACCTCTACTCCCTCTCACCTCACTCCATGATTTTCTCCTTAATTTACTCCTTAAACACCTCCCATCACTCATTCAAATCCATTTGACTAAGTCTTCAACTCCTCCTGCAGAGTCCAAGCTGAACTCTACCACCCTCACCTGCTTAGCACAAAATAAATTAAAAGAGTTGCAGCAGGTCGGATTCAAACCCAAGCTCTCCCCTCTACCATTTCACCCCAACACCAGTGTGCCACCAGCTCACTTGTGCTATCAAAATACCAACCTTTCCTTTTAAGCCCTGCTGCCAACAACCTTCTCCTCTTAAGTGCCCAAAAACCAAAATTTTACCAGGGCCCAAACTTGACCCCAGGCCTTCTTAGGGCCCCCAAACACCTTTAAACAACACACAAAACCTGTATAATATGTAATTGCATAAATTTATAGACCCCTAAATTTTATAATGTTACAATTCTACCCGCCTTAAAGAAATTTTGGCCTCGAAATTTTACCTGGTTAAAAGAGATGAGGGTATTGCTGTCGCATTACCTCTTCTGGCTCCCACAAGGCTTCCTCAGACCTGTGATTTCACCATAAAACCTTAACTAATGGAACAGACTTCTTTCTCAACACCTTAACATCTCGATCCAAAATTCCGTATGGGTTTCTCTTCAAATGTTAGGTTAGGTCTGACTTCAATTTCTTCCACTGGCACTACATGAGATGGGTCTGAACGGTAACGTCTCAACATTGAAACATGGAATACATCATGTATCCAATATAACTTCGAAGGCAACTCAAGCTGATAAGCGACCGGTCCCACACATCTTAGTATTTGATATGGTCCAATAAACTAGGACTCAACTTACCCTTCTGTCCAAATCTTAAGACCTTCTTCCAAGGCGAGACCTTCAAAAAGACCTGATCCCCCACTGAAAATTATATCTCCTTACGTTTCAGATCCGCGTACAATTTTTGTCTACTAGAAGCTTCTTTTAGCCGAATCCGAATCAACTTAACCTTTTCCTCAGTCTCTGAAATTAATTTCGGGCCCAATAACCGTCTCTCACCCAATTCCGTCCAACAAGTAGGGGTACAACACCTACAACCATATAACGCCTCGTAGGGTGACATCTGGATGCTGGACTGGTAACTACTATTGTATGCAAACTCCACTAAAGGCAAATAGTCTTCCCAGCTGCCACTGGAATCAATTACACAGCCCCTTAACATGTCTTCTAAGATCTAGATTACCCTCCCGACTGACCATCAGTCTGAGGATGAAATGCTGTGTTGAAATCCAATTTGGTGCCGAGAGCTTAATGCAAAGCCTTCCAAAATCGAGATGGAAACCTTGGGTCCCTGCCCGATATGATAAACACTGGCACCCCATGTAGCCTCACAATTTCTGCCACATATAGCTTGGCCAACTTCTGAAGCGAGTAGTCGATACGGACTGGTATGAAGTGAGCGGACTTAGTCAGTCGATCAATGATTAAACCACTGAGTCTTTCTTAGTAGGTGTCATGGGTAACCCACTAATAAAGTCCACTGTTACCCTCTCCCAATTCCAAAGTGGAATCTTTACCGGTTGCAGCAATCTTGAAGGCAATTGATGTTCCGCCTTCACTTGCTGACACATCAAACACTTGCTCATGAAGTCGGTAACCTCTCATTTTAACCCCGCCACTAGTATTACTCACGAAGGTCTCGATACATCTTGTTTCCACCGGGGTGCATAGCGTATGGGCTACTATGCTCCTCTCAAAAAATTATTTGTCTCAACTCAAAATCCTTCGGCATACAAACTCTTTCACAGAAACAAAGTATCTCCTCACTATTCAGCCCCAAATCCACTGTCTCACCACTTTTTACTTGCTGAAATCGAGAACCCAGTGACTCATCTGACAATTGTTTCTCCTTAATCTGATTAATCTAGGATGATTTCACCTGAAGTTTCGCCAACAAACTACTATCCTCATAAAGGCTGAGACGAGCAAACATAGCTCTCAACTCGATACCACCTTCTGACTTAAGGCATCCGCTACCACATTGGCTTTACCCTGGTGATACTCAATTGAGCAGTCATAGTCCTTCAGCAACTCTATCCACCTCCACTGCATGAGATTTAACTCCTTCTGGGTAAGGAGATATTTCAGAATTTTGTGGCCAGTATAGATGATCGATTTTTCTCCATACAGATAATGTCTCCTTATCTTCAGGGCGAACACTACTGCGGCTAGCTCCAAATCATATATGGGGTAGTTCACTTCATGCGGCCTTAGTTGACGAGATGCATAAGCCATCACTTTCCCTCTTGCATCAACACACATCCCAAGCAAGTGTGTGATGTATCACAATAAACAATAAACTCTTTTCCTGCCTCAGGTTGAATCAACACTAGCGCTTCCGTCATAATTTTCTTTAGCTTCTCAAAGCTTTCCTCTTGCCTATCAGCCTAAACAAACGGTACTTATTTTCGTAACAACTTGGTTAATGGTGCAGCAATCAACGAAAACCCCTCAACGAACCTTCTGTAGTACCCAACCAAACCAAGGAAACTTTAAATTTTTGACACAGACTTCGGTGACTTTCAGTTCAAAATAGCTTCGATTTTTTGAGGATCAACCCTAATCCCCTCTGCAGACACAACATGCCCCAAAAAGGTCACTTCCCTCAGCCAGAATTCATACTTACTGAACTTGGCATACAATTGTTTCTCTGTTAATATCTTCAGTACAACCTAAAGATAAGAATCATGCTCCTCCTCCGTCCTTGAGTACACTAGAATGTCTTCTATAAATACCACCATGAACCGACCTAGATAGGGTTGGAAAACCCCATTCATCATGTCCATAAAAGCGCTGGTGAATTTGTTAACCCTAACGGCATCACTAGAAACTCATAATGCCCATACCAAGTTCGAAACGCAGTCTTATGAATATCTACCTCCCTGAACATTCGTTGATGGTAACTAGATCTCAAATCTATCTTTGAGAAGATCGAAAATCCTTGCAGCTGATCAAACAAGTCATCAATTCTTGGTAGCAGGTACTTGTTCTTGACTGTTAACTTGTTCAATTGCCTATAGTCAATGCACATACGCATCAACCCATCTTTTTTCTTAATGAACAATACCGGCGCTCCCTACAGAGACACACTTGGTCGAATAAAACCACGATCCAACAGCTCTTGGATCTGAGCTTTAAGTTCTATTAGCTTTTTCGACGCCATCCTATATGGGGTGATGGACACCGAAGCCGTTCCTGGCAATAGTTCAATGCCAAATTCCACCACTCGATCAGGAGGTAACCTTGGAAGCTCTTCTGGAAAGATGTCTGAGAACTCTTTCACCGTTCTAACATCCCTTACAGATAGTGTAATAGCTTGGTTTGGACCTTAGTCGGAACAGTGGTTCGAGACCACAAATCTGAGGTCATAAAAATATTTTTATATTATTATCTGTGTGAATAATATGTGACATAGTCTGTGTGAAAATTCTGTGTGATAATTTGGTCATTTGTGTGTTGAATTGGGAGAAAGGACTTAATTGTATAGAAAGTAAAATGCTGTGTGCTGATTTGTGAGTACTTAGATGTTGTTTTCTTTTAAAAAAGGAGGCTTTATTTGGCAATTAAGCCATTAATGAGATAATGGATGACAATGGTCAAGAATAACCTTACATTATATGATAGTTATATATTTAGTAATAAGGCTAATTTTGTAAATAGACTAATATTATGATAGTAAAAGAAAACAAATGAAAAGATGATGGTTATCATCTTCTTAGTGCCGAATTTGGAGAAAAAGAAAGAGAAGAAAACCTAAGCAATGTTTTGGCTAAGTTTGAACAAAATTAAGGTATGGTTTGGTTTCGGTTTTTGATAATTTCTACATTTTTATAATCATTGCTTCTTCTACTATCAAGCCCATGTCTCAATTTTTGTAAATTGATGATGTTTGTGAGTTATGCCATTGTTGATATATGGAGCTTTGTGATGTTAATTGGTGAAATATGAAGACTTAGTGTTGGATTAACATATTTTGCCTTTGGATTTTTGATGAAATTGAGCATTTTGGGCTAAATTGTGAAAAGTGTATATTGAGGGGCTAAAATGTAAAATAAATGAAATGTGTGGGTTTGTATGGATATTAATAAAATTCAGCTAAACTTGTGCTAGGTGGAATTTGGTGAATTTGATGATTTTGTGAGATAGGGACTAAAGTGTCGAAATGTGAAAATGTGAGGGCTAATTTGTAAAATGCCCTAAATATGTGTGTTTGGACTAAAATGATTAAATTGATGATTGAATGGATTGAATTTAAATGTGTATAGACCAAGAACGGAGAGGTTCGGATTGAGATCGAGGCAAAGACAAAGTGCTCGATTAAATCGACCGTTTCGGTATTTTGACGTCCAAGATAAGTTCGGATATAATACATGTATTTGAGATATGTTTTATCGATATGAAAAGAATATGTTTATGTATATGAAAGTGAGTTGCTATGTACATGATTTTAATTTGATGGCACTAAGTGTGCGAAAGTGAAATCGAGATAGAAATGAATGGCACTGTATGTGCGATGTGATGAAAGCTTCGGTTTATTATTGTGGTACTGTATGTGCGATGTGATGAAAGCTTCGGTTTATTGCTGTGGCACTGTGTGTGCGATGTTATGAAAGCTTTGGATTATTTCTGTGGTACTGTGTGTGCGATATCGAGATGAGTTGGATAAAAGAATAGGCACTAAGTGTGCGATAACAATTATGCGTCGGATATGTATGTGGCACTAAGTGTGCGATTAAATTAAAGAATGATCAGCAAATAATATCGAGCATTGAATAGCTTGGAGATTTAATAGCTTTGTGTGGTTAAGGTATGTATTGAACCTTTGTGGTTGATGAGTAAAATTAAGCTTTGATTGAGGAAATGAGCATTGTAGCTATGGATGAGAAGGCACGAATATGAGATAATAGATCTAAGTGATTGTTTATTTATGTATTGATTTAATTTGATATGATAATGGTATCGTATATCGAGCTTACTAAGCTTTGGAAAGCTTACTGTGTGATTTGTTTCTCTGTCTTACAGTGTTAGTAAAGCTAGCTCGGATCTGGGATCTTCAGCTTCTCAATCACGCTATCAGCATTCTATTTTGGTACTTTTGAAAGGATGTATATAGCTGGAATATGGCATGTATAGGCTAGTTAATTGAATCAAGTTTGAGATTTGTAATTAGCAATGAGATGTGGCTAGATATGTGATAGGTTTGGCATTGTGGTATATATATGATGCATCATTTGGCATGATTTGTAGATTGATGAATTTGCTTTTGTGTGGTAACTTTGTGTTGATAAATGCTAGTAGGGGTAGTGAGATTTGGAATGAATTATGCTTGTGATAGAATAAGTATTGGTATTGAATTGTGTATAATTAGAGTTGGTATTGATTGCATATTTTAAATTGCTAAATTGGTATGCTTTTAGATGGCAATATGTGCATGAGATGTTTGGTTGATTGGCTTGTAGGTTTGACCCTAAGTGGGTGGCATGTTGGCCTTGCAAAAATGGCCTATAATGTCACACGGTTGGGGCACACGGGCATGCCTCAGACCATGGGTAAATTGGCCGAATATGGCTTAAACTGCACATGGCCTTGACACGGGGGTGTCATCTAATCGTGGTGCACAAGTCAATAGCTGGCCTTAATAGTACACAGCCATGGCACGGGTGTGCCTATAGGTCGTGCGAGAAATGACAGTATATGACCTTTTAGGACACGGCCTTAGCACACGGGCGTGCTTGTTAGCCGTGTTGATTTTGGCAGTATGTAACCACGGGGAGGTCACACGGGTGTGTCATGTAGCCGTGGGAGAGGCACGGCCTACCCCCAAGGTTGTGTCTCCCCTGTATTCTAGAAAAGTTTCAATTTTTCACAAAATTTTATATGTGTTTCGGTTTAGTCCCGACTCGGTTTATAAGCATGGTTAGGGTCTTGAATACTCGTTTAAGGGACACTATGATTGTATATGAATGTGTTTGATGATGATTGACTTTGTGTCAACATTTAGAGGTTAAATGTTTTGATTGATTGGTAAAACCCTTAATCCTATTCCGGCAATAGATTTGGGTTAGGGGTGTTACAATTTTATTGGTATCAGAGCTACGATTTAGTCGATTCTCAGACTAACGTAGTGCGTGTAAGTCTAGCTATGCATGCCATATTGTGAAATTGTGATAGTGTGATGAAATCTAACAGTTGAAATGTATTTTAATATAGTAATGGATCCTGATCGAGTAGTTCTTTGACGACGAGAGATGTAATTTGCTCCGCTCAAGCCAAGGGATAGACCTACCACATCTAGGTTGAATGATAGTGGTGAGGGAGGTGAGGCTAAGCAAGCCTTCTTCCGTATGATGAGTGAATGGTTTTGAAATTTGTTAGAATAAATCCGACTGCTCCACAACCTCCACCCCCACAAGTACCTATTATGCCACAAGTTGTAGATCTGATCAGATTGAATAAACCACCTGCAGACAAGATTCGCAAGTATAGGGCCAAAGAGTTTAGGGCCACAGCTGATGATGATGCTGAGCAAGCTGAGTTTTGGCTCAAGAATACCCTTTGAGTATTTGATGAGATGTCACTGAACCCAGATGAGTGCATTAAGTGTGTAGTTTCCTTATTGAGAGACACGGCTTACAATTGGTGGAAAATAATGATATCTGTGGTTTCGAGAGAGAGAATCACTTGGGATTTCTTTCAGGCCAAGTTTAGAAAGAAGTATATCAGCCAACGCTTCATTGATCAAAACGTAAGGATTTTTTAGAGCTAAAATAAGGTCATTTGTCTGTTGTTGAGTATGAACGAGAATTCGTCCGATTGGGTCAATATGCTAAATAGTGTGTTTCTACTGAAGCTACTATGTGCAAACGTTTCGTAGAGGTATTGAATGAAGACATAAAGTTGTTGGTTGGGATACTGGATATAAATGAATTTGTTGTACTTGTGGAGAGAGCATGCAAAGCTGAGGAACTTAGTAAAGAAAAGAAAAAAGCCGATTCTGAGGCTCGAGATGAAAGAAAGAGATCGATGAATAAATTTTCTCAGCCTTCTTCAAAGAGATATAGAGATGCCAGCAATCGTTCAAATGCTTCGTTTGGTCATTCTAATAGAGATCGTTTGAGACAGAGTACTAGATTACGAATTCAAGCTCCGAATGAGTTAAGTGTGGGCAGTGTTAAGAACAACAAGCTCGAATGGAAACAATGTGAGAGGTGACATGTGAGAGAATGCTGGGGTAGGTATAACAATAGAACATGCTATAAGTGTGGATCCCGATATCATTTTATTCGAGATTGCCCAAAGATAGTTGAAGAAGAAAATGTTCAGAATGAAAGACCAAGTAATGTGACAGCCAGAGGTAGACCACCCAGGAGCATCAAAAATGTGAATGAAAGCCAGAGAGGTGATACAGCTATAAGGTCAGAAGCAAGAGCACTTGCCCGATCCTATACTATACGTGCACGAGAGTAAGCATCATCTCTAGACGTCATCACAGGTACTTTCACTTTATTTGATACTGATGTCATTGCATTGATAGATCCAGGATTGACTCATTCTTATATGTGTATGAATTTATTATCGAATAAGACTCTACCTGTTGAGTCTATTGAATTTGTGATTAGAAAATTAAACTCCTTAGGCAAGTGTGTTTTGGTGGATAAGGTGCGCAAGAATTGCATGTTGATGTTTCGTGATTTATGTTTCCCGATCAATTTGATGTTGCTACCATTTGATGAATTTGACATAATTTTGGGAATGGACTGGCTTACTTTACATAATGCCATTGTGAATTGTAAGAGAAAGAATGTTGAATTGAAGAGTCAAAATGGTGAGATAGTTCGAATTGAGTCTAGTGATATGAAAGGATTACCAGCTGTTGTATCTGTGATGAAAGCTATGAACTATGTGAGAAAGGGCTGTGAAGCTTATTTGGCGTACGTGATTAATACAAAAGTGTCGGAAAGGAAAGTTGAATCTGTGCCTATAATATGTGAGTTTGAAGATGTGTTTCCAGAAGAGTTATCGGGGTTACCTCCGATTAGATAAGTTGAATTTGGTATTGAGTTAGTCTTAAGCGCTCCTATTTTGATAGCTCCATACGTAATGGCACCAATGAATTGAAAGATTTGAAATCTCAGTTGCAAGAATTGACCGACAGAGGATTTGTACGACCTAGTTTTTTACCCTGGGGAGCTCCTGTATTATTTGTGAAAAAGAAAGATGGAACTATGAGAATTGTATTGATTATCGACAATTGAACAAAGTGGCGATAAAGAACAAATATCTGTTACCTCGGATCGATGATTTGTTTGATCAGTTGAGAGGAGCTACAATATTTTCTAAGATAGATTTGAGATCGGACTACTATCAGTTGAGAGTTAGAGAATCAGATGTGCCAAAAACTACCTTCAAAACGAGGTATGGACATTACGAATTCTTAGTGATGCCTTTTGGACTAATAAATGCCCCTACAGTATTTATGAACTTGATGAATCGGATATTTAGACCATATTTGGATCGCTTCGTGGTGGTGTTCATTGATGATATTTTGATCTATTCGCGTGATGAGGCACAGCATGCCGAGCATTTGAGAATCGTGATACAAACTCTGCGTGAGAAATAGTTGTATGCAAAGTTTAGCAAGTGTGAATTTTGTTGCATGCGGTCAGTTTTCTAGGGCATATTATATCCGCTGCTGGGATACAAGTCGATCCGCATAAAATCTTTGCTATTTTGGAATTGAAGCCTCCGAGAAATGTGTCCAAATTCTATAGTTTTCTAGCACTAGCGGGATATTATAGACGATTTGTGAAAGGCTTCTCGATGATTTCAACTCCATTGACAAAGTTGTTGCAAAAGGATGTTAGATTCGAGTGGTCAGAAAAGTGTCAACAGATTTTTGAACAGTTGAAAGTGTTGTTAGCAGAAGCACCAGTGTTGATTCAACCCGAATCAGGCAAAGAATTCATAGTTTACAGTGATGCATCGTTGAATAGTTTGGGCTCTATGCTAATGCAAGAAGGAAAAGTCATCGCTTATGCTTCGAGACAGTTAAAATCGCATGAAAAGAATTATCCAATGCATGATCTTGAATTGGCTACGATTGTATTCGCATTGAAGATTTGGCATCACTATTTATTCAGTGAAAAATGTTATATTTATACTGATCATAAGAGTTTAAAGTATTTGATGACTCAGAAAGATTTGAACTTGCGACAGAGAAGATGGTTAGAATTATTGAAAGACTATGAACTTGTGATAGATTACCACCTGGGTAAAGCTAATGTTGTGGCTGATGCTTTGAGTCGAAATCGTTATATACCTTACAAGCTATGAGTAATCAGATGGATCTGTGTGATGATGACGTGGTGGTAGCTGAATTGAAAGTTAAGCCGATGTTTGTATAGCAGATTTGTGATGCTTAGAAAATTGATAATGAGTTATTAGCAAAAAGAGTTCAATGTAATTCGAATGCTGAATCAGAATTTCGAGTTGATAGTGATGATTGTTTGAGATTTAGAGACCGAATCTATGTTCTGAAAAATTCAGAGTTAATTCAAACAATTTTGATCGAAGCTCATAATAGTCATTTGACTGTACATCCGGAGAGTACGAAAATGTATAATGATTTGAAACAATTCTATTGGTGGCATGGTATGAAGAGAGATGTTTCTGACTTTGTGTCGAAAAGTTTAGTTTGTCAGCAAGTTAAGGCTGAACATCAAATTTCGTCCGGTTTATTGCAACCTATTATGATTCCTGATTGGAAATGGGAGAGGATCACGATGGACTTTGTGTCGGGTTTGGCCTTATCTTCGAGCAAGAAAGATGTGATCTGGGTGATAGTTGATATATTGACGAAATCAACTCATTTCATTCTGGTGAGAACCGATTATTCTTTAGATAAGTTGGTTGAATTGTATATCAATGAGATTGTGAGATTGCACAGAGTACCATTATCTATAGTGTCTGACAGAGATCCGAGATTTACCTCACAATTTTAGAAGAAATTACAAGATGCTTTAGGCACAAAATTACATTTCAGTACTACTTTTCATCCGCAAACAAATGGTCAATCCGAGTGAATCATTCAGATTCTTGAAGACATTCTGAGATGTTGCATACTTGAATTTGAAAGCACGTGGGAAAGGCATTTATAGTTGATTGAGTTTGCGTATAACAATAGTTTTCAGTCTAGTATCAAAAAGGCACCATATGAAGCTCTTTACGGTCGAAAGTGTCGAACTCCATTGTATTGGACTGAACTGAGTGAGAACAAGATTCACGGGGTTGATCTTATAAAAGAGACTGAGTAGAAAGTGAAAGTAATTCATGATAGTTTGAAAGCAGCTTCAGATCATTAGAAGTCTTATGCAGATTTGAAATGAAGAGATATTGAATTTGAAATTGGTGATAAAGTGTTTTTGAAATGTCTCCGTGGAAGAAAATACTTCGATTTGGCCGGAAAGGCAAGCTGAGTCCAAGATTCATCGGACCGTATGAGATTATTGAACGAGTTGGGCCGGTTACTAATAGATTGAGATTGCCATCAGAGTTAGAAAAGATCCATAACGTGTTCCATGTGTCAATGCTTCGACAGTATAGATCAGATCCATCTCATGTGATTGCTCCTAATGAGGTTGAGATTCAGTCAGACTTGTCGTATAGTGAAGAACCAATCCGAATTTTGGCACGAGAGACCAAAGAATTGAGAAATAAGAAAATTTCTCTAGTGAAAGTATTGTGGCACAAATACGGAATTGAAGAGGCTACGTGGGAGCCTGAGAACGTTATGAGAGAGCAACATCCACAACTATTCACTGGTAAGATTTTCGGGGACGAAAATCCCTAAGGAGGAGAGTTGTAACAGCCCAGTTTGGACCTTAGTCGGAATAGTGGTTCGAGACCACAAATCCAAGGTCGTAAAAATCTTTTAATATTATTATCTGTGTGAATAATATGTGACATAGTCTGTGTGAAAATTTTGTGTGATAATTTGGCCGTTTGTGTGTCGAATTGAGAGAAAGGACTTAATTGCATAGAGAGTAAAATGTTGTGTGCTGATTTGTGAGTACTTAGATGTTGTTGGCTTTTAAAAGAAGAGGTCTTATTTGGCAATTAAGCCATTAATGAGATAGTGGATGATAATGGTCAAGAATAACCTTACATTATATGATAGTTATATATTTAGTAATAAGGCTAATTTGGTAAATAGACTAATATTGTGATAGTAAAAGAAAACAAATGAAAAGATGATGGTTATCATCTTCTTAGTGCCGAATTTGGAGAAAAAGAAAGAGAGGAAAACCTCAGCAAGGTTTCAGCTAAGTTTGAACTAAATTAAGGTATGGTTTGGTTTCGATTTTGATAATTTCTGCGTTTTTATAATCGTTGCTTCTTCTACTATCAAGCCCATGTCTCAATTTTTGTAAACTGATGATGTTTGTGAGTTATCCCATTGTTGATATTTGGAGCTTTGTGATGTGAATTGGTGAAATATGAAGACTTAGTGTTGGATTAACATATTTTATCTTTGGATTTTTGATGAAATTGAGCATTTTAGGCTAAATTGTGAAAAGTGTATATTGAGGGGCTAAAATTTGAAATAAATGAAATGTTTGGGTTTGTATGGACATTAGTAAAATTCAGCTAAGCTTATACTAGGTGGAATTTGGTGAATTTGATGATTTTGTGAGATAGGGACTAAAATGTCAAAATGTGAAAATGTGAGGGCTAATTTGTAAAATGCCCTAAATATGTGTGTTTGGACTAAAATGATTAAATTGATGATTGAATGAATTGAATTTAAATGTGTGTAGACCAAGAACGGAGAGGTTCAGATTGAGATCGAGGCAAAGATAAAGTGCTTGATTAAATCGACCGTTTCGGTATTTCGACGTCCGGGGTAAGTTCGGATATAATACATGTATTTGAGATATGTTTTATCGATATGAAATGAATATGTTTATGTATATGAAAGTGAGTTGCTATGTGCATGATTTTAATTTGATGGCACTAAGTGTGCGAAAGTGAAATCGAGATAGAAATGAATGGCACTGTGTGTGCGATGTGATGAAAGCTTCGGTTTATTGCTGTGGCACTGTCGTGTGCGATGTTATGAAAGATTTGGATTATTGCTGATGAGTTGGTTAAAAGAATAGGTACTAAGTGTGCGATAACAATTATGCATCGGATATGTATGTGGCACTGAGTGTGCGATTAAATTAAAGAATGATCGGTAAATAATATCGAGCATTGAATAGCTTAGAGATTTAATAGCTTTGTGTGGTTAAGGTATGTATTTAACCTTTGTGGTTGATGAGTAAAATTAAGCTTTGATTTAGGAAATGAGCATTGTAGCTATGTATGAGAAGGCACGAATATGAGATAATAGATCTAAGTGATTGTTTATTTATGCATTGATTTAATTGATATGATAATGGTATCGTATATCGAACTTACTAAGCTTTGGAAAGCTTACTGTGTGATTTGTTTCTTTGCCTTGCAGTGTTAGTAAAGCTAGCTCGGATCTGGGATCGCCAGCTTCTCAATCACACTATCGGCATTCTATTTTGGTACTTTTGAAAGGATGCATATAGCTGGAATATGGCATGTATAGGATAGTTAATTGAATCAAGTTTGAGATTTGTAATTAGCCATGAGATGTAGCTAGATATGTGATAGGTTTGGCATGAATGAATGTGGTATATATATGATGCATCTTTTGGCATGATTTGTAGATTGATGAATTTGCTATTGTGTGGTAACTTTGTGTTGATAAATGCTAGTAGGGGTAGTGAGATTGGGAGATAGAATAAGTATGGGTATTGAATTGGGTATAAGTAGAGTTGGTATTGATTGCATGTTTTAAATTGCTAAATTGGTATGCTTTTAGATGGCAATATGTGCATGAGATGTTTGGTTGATTGGCTTGTAGGCTTGACCCTAAGTGGGTAGCATGTTGGCCTTGCAAAAATGGCCTATAATGTCACACGGTTGGGGCACACGGGCGTGCCTCAGACCATGGGTAAATTGGCAGAATGTGGCTTAAATTGTACATGGCCTCGACTCGGGGGTGTCATCTAACCGTGGTGCACAAGTCAGTAGCTGGCCTTAATAGTTCACGGCCATGGCACGGTCGTGCCTACAGGTCATGCGAGAAATGGCAGTATATGACCTTTTAGGACACGGCCTTAGTACACGGGCGTGCTTGTTAGCTGTGTTGATTTTGGCAGTATGTAACCACGGAGAGGTCACACGAGTGTGTCATGTAGCCGTGGGAGAGGCACGGCCTACCCCACGGTCGTGTCTCCCCTGTATTCTAGAAAAGTTTCAATTTTTCACAAATTTTATATATGTTTCGGTTTAGTCCCGACTCGGTTTATAAGCATGCTTAAGGTCTTGATTACTCGTTTAAGGGACACTATGATTGTATATGAATGTGTTTGATGATGATTGACTTTATGTCGACATTTAGAGGTTAAATGTTCTGATTGATCGGTAATATCCCTTAATCCTATTCCAGCGATGGTTTCGGGTTAGGGGTGTTACAGACAGTTCTTTGTCCTCCAAAGCACTAATGAAAGCTAAGAATGCCTCACAACCTTTTCGCACCATCCTTTCAGCCTTTAGTGTTGACACCACATTAGACAGGTAATTCCTTCTCTCTCCTAATACCAGCACCTCCTTATCCTCGAAATTCTTCAACACATGCGCTTAACAGCACAATCCAAGTTTGCACGATGCTTAACTAACCAGTCTATGCCTAAGATTAGATCAAACTCACCGAACGACAGTTCCATCAAATCCGCCAAAAAAACTACTCCATGAACTTCTAGAGGCACATCCCTAAACAACTTATTCACTACCACAGATTGTCCTAAAGGGTTAATCATAGACATTTCTCTAGCAGCAACCTCATATTTTATACCCAAAGTTCCAAACACAGTACTGGAAACATATGAATGGGTAGATCCAATATCTACCAAAGCTGTAAAGGGCACATCAAATATTAAAAATGTACCGGTTATGATGTCCGGTGCATCGCCATCCTCTCGGCGTCTAGCCGCATAAACCAGCCAAGGCTGTCTTGCATTTGCATTACCTGCACTTTTGCTCGGTGCTCCATGATCTCGTCTGAACCCATTTCCCCCTCTGGCCAAACCACGACCTCCAAGTGGCTGCTTACCACCCCTCCCTGGCAGCACAAATCTATGACATACTACTAGTGTCTGAATAGGCTCTCGAGGCAGTCTCTAAACCGATGATCCTTAGATCCGCAACTGAAACACCCGTCCGTTTTTTTCTAGCACTCCCCCGAGTGAAATTTCCCACAGTCCACACAAGACTGCAACTGATTAGTAGCAGCTGAAACATCCACTCGAGCTGGCCCCTCAAACCTGAGCCTTTTGTGAAACCCTCTTGCAGGACCTGGGTACCCAGAATCTCTTTTGTTCTTGCCCCTGTCCTTAACTCGATTCTACCTCTCCGAATGTTTTACCTCCTCAGCAATTTTAGCTTTTTCCACTAATGTATCAAAATTCCTCTCTTTCTGTGGGGCTATCAGTACCCGCCACTCATTACGCAGCCCATCCTCAAAACGCACACAACGTTTATATTCAGTCGACACTATTCCCCAAGCGTACCGACTCAGACACAAAAACTCCGCCTCGTATGCTGCCACAAATTTACTTCGCTGAACCAGATTTAAAAATTCTTTCCTTCGGGCATCCACATAGCTAGCCCCAACATATTTTCCCTGGAATGCTGTCTTAAAGAAATCCCAGGTGATGGGATCAGCTTGCGTGCCTTCTCTAACAGTGAGCCACCACTGGTATGCCTTGTCTCTTAGCAAAGACACCACCCTTTTGGTTTCTGTTCAGCTGTGCAATCCAAATCATTCAATACCCGTTCCACAACCTCAAGTCAATATTCCGCTACATTTGGGGCTACACCCGAAATGCCCCTAAAAACTTCGGCCCCATTCAAATCTAAGTCGCTCAAATATGGACCCACGAGTTACCGACCCAGTACTTGCCCCAGTAACCCTTTCCAATACCCGCAGCATAGCTTGGGACAGAGCATCGTCCCTTCCCATTCGATCATGAGACCCAGTTCAGTCACAGGTGACACAGGGGCGTCCATTTCAGGCATGTGCCCAGATGCTTCGAACCCAACCCTAGCACTTCGGCCTCTACCACGGCCACGTCTATCGTATCCATGTCCTCTAGCGCTTATGATCGCAAAGTTGATTTAATCTGACTAATAATCTTATGAATCATTATGTATTTTAGTGTTTATTAACAAGTGTTTTATGGAAAGTAAATATAAAAGTTGGTTTCGCAACTCGAATTCCTAAAGTCTCAATCTCTATAGTCCTAGCTCCTAGAGCTAAAAGTTCCAGTACACTACTGTCTCGTACAATTTCTACTACAGTGATGAAATTATCGTATCAATAATCATTAAATAAGGAGACTTATGGATTTGGTGCTGGATACTCGTGGTGTCATACTTTCACTAAGGACGTGCATTTTTAAACCAAGTTTCGAACATCTTTGGAAAATATTTTTGAACCCACTTCACAGTCGAGCTTTGCAACTTGGCTCTGATACCATAAAATGTAACACCCCATACCCAGCCTAGATGTTACGAATCGGATCTGACGTGTCACATAAAAGGTTGTTTAAAACTATGCAATCGTTGAAAATATTTGCATCACTTTTGAAAACTCCGTGTTGCATTGATTGGTTATAAAAATCCATTTTACTCAGTGTTCATTTTATAACAGTTATAATTAGCTTGAAAACTACCTTTTTTATGAAAATTGAATTTGAAGATTTGATAAAAACATGATATTTTGAAAACCAATTATTAAAGCTTTAGAAAAACCACCAAATAAAACAAGTGATAATAATAATAATAACAGAAATGAGAATTTAAAAGAAATTTAAATCCAGAGGCCTTATTACAAAATATTAAACCCACATAATAGTAAAAATAATCTTATGAAATAAAACAGAAAAGAAATTTACTAAGTTTCTCAAGCGATGCTCCTAAAGTATGGCCTCCACCGAGTCATCCAAAGCTCCAAGTCCTTACTGCTGAGTATTACCTGCGAGGGTAAAGAAAGAGGGGTGAGTTGCAAGAACTCAGTATGTAATCCCCTTACCATCACCAACTGGGCCCAAGCCCAAATGACATCAAATTGGGCCTAAGACCTAAAAACATAGTAGCGTAGATGAATTAATGTAGCCCAACCCAAACCATCCAACACACCCCCGACCAGCCAATCACACCTGTGGGGATCAAGTCAACCTACCCGCCGCTCACACCAATAATGGAGTCAAGCTGCTAAACATGCCACCGAGTCATAATTACGAGTAAAATTAAAATATTTTGTGGCTATGCCACTAGGCTACACTGCTCTTCATTCAAATTCCCGCCCCATGCAACATGATTTAAATGCAACATACATATCAATATATCACGGTGTAAAGTAACACACAATCACCCAATAAGGGCATTTTGGTAATCGTCCCACTAAGGGCATTTTGGTAAATTGGCCCAATAAGGGTATTTTGGTAAATCAACCCAATAAGGGTGTTTTGGTAAATCGACCCAAGAAGGGTATTTTGGTAAATCAACCTAATAAGGGCGCTTTGGTAAATTGACCCAATAAAGGCATTTTGGTAAATCGATCGGCAACACCGATTTCAGCGAATCTCAGAGCTGAAGTTGTTTAAGCGAGTTATTCAATTCCATGTAATTTTCGGTTTATTAAACTTACGAGTAACGATGATTCAGTTTTACCAACATTGGAGCGTAATACGAAACTACATGATTACAGTGTGAGATTACACACCTGACTACGTAGAGAACTATACCCTCCTGATCACCGTCACCTACGCCAACATATCACACAATTAACTAATGAAAGGGAGATCTTAATCCACATCTAAAACAAACGATTTACACCGCTTACCCTCACTATCGTGAACAACCACGATTTGCCTATCCACGCCGGATGTCGACTCCCTTCCACAACCAGGCAAAAAATCTCGAACTGTCGACACCCTCCTTCGTTTGAACTTGGGAACAGGGGTTACGAGTCCACTCCCCTTAGGTTCCCTTAGCGATATCCCATTCAAATGGTTACACTTGCCTCCATGAGAAAAACTCGATAAGTAAAGTACCACAGTGAAAATGCACAAGGGTTTCAGCTCTTACCACCACTTCCTGAATTTCGAACGATTAGGAAACAGAGAAGAGAGTTGCTTGCTCTAGAGCACAATCGACCTTGATCAAAGGAGAATCGAGCATAGACAGATTCGGTTATGGCATGATTGAGAAAAATAGAGAAGGGATTAGTTGGAAATGAAGAGAAAGTAAAATAGCCACCTTGGCTATGGGAAACATAAGGATGAAACAAAAAGAAAGAAAAGCATGAATCAACTTACCTTGATTACAGACGAGTTGACTGAGAAAGAGAGATTTGGCCAACTCCCTTTAAGCAACTATAAGAGGAAGTCACAAGGAGAAAGTATAAGGGACATGGTGAGGGTTATACATTCGGCCATGAAAAAGAGAAAATGAGAGGAAAGAAAAGAACCTACTTACCAAATTCGGCCAAAGGAGATGGTGCTAAACACGTAGAGAAGAGGAGATGAAATGTTGAAGAGATTCGGCTATTTGGAGAAAAAGGAGTAGAGAGAGATTCGGCCACCAAGTGTTTGTTAACTAACGAAGAGGAGAGAATGACTAAATAAGAGATGAGAGAAAAAAAACTTAAGAATTTCGGCACCTCCTCACCCTACCAAAATCGAATGCCCTATTAACCCAAAAGACCCCTCTTGACTGAAATTCTTCCCCCTTAAACTTCCCAAGAATCAACCTCTACTCCCTCTCACCTCACTCCATGATTTTCTCCTTAATTTACTCCTTAAACACCTCCCCATCACTCATTCAAATTCATTTGACTGAGTCTTCAACTCCTCCTGCAGAGTCCAAGCTGAACTCTACCACCCTCACCTGCTTAGCACAAAATAAATTAAAAGGGTTACAGCAGGTGGGATTCGAGCCCAAGCTATCCCTCTACCATTTCATGCCAACGCCAGTGTGCCACCAGCCCACTTGTGCTATCAAAATACCAACCTTTCCTCTTAAGCCTTGCCGCCAACAACCTTCTCCCCTAAAGTGCCCAAAAACCAAAATTTTACCAGGGCCCAAACTCGACCCCAGGCCTTCTTAGGGCCCCCAAACACCCTTAAACAACACATAGAACCCACATAGCATGCAATTGCACAAATTTACAGAGCCCTTAAATTTTAGAATGTTACAATGTATTATGGGAATTTTCACTTAAATGGTTAAATATTTTGTTGAGGTTTTCATGGATTATTTTTTGTTTTTGGTAACACTGATGATGTTTGTTTGAGTAATTTGACTAAGGTACTAAAAAGATACGAGGAGATGAATCTTGCATAATTGAAAGATTACCACCTCCAGTTAGTGTGAAAAGAGTTGGAATTTTCTTAGGCCATGCCGGTTTTTATCGTAGATTTATTAAGGTTTTTCAAAATTTCTAAACCTTTATGTATGGTTTTAGAAAAGATATTATTTTTTTATTTTAACAAAGAATGTTTAGAAGATTTTAAAAGATTGAAAAATCGGTAAATTTCATCCCCAGTAACTGTTACACTTGATTGGAACTCACCTTTTGAGTTGATGTGTGATGTAAGAGGTTTCGCTGTTGGAGCTATGATGGGTTAAAGAAGGAACAAAGTGTTTCACCCTATCTACTATGCAAGCAAAACTTTGATAGAAGCCCAGATCAATTATACGGTAACTGAAAAAGAACTCTTTGTTATAGTTTTATTTGACAAGTTACGTTCATATCTTATAGGTAACAAAGTTACAGTGCTTACCAATCATGCGATTATTAAGTATTTACTCATGAAGAAATATGCTAAACCAAGGATAATTCGATGGATAATTTTACTCCAAGAATTTGACCTTGAGGTCTAAGACTAAAAAGGTGTTGAAAATTGAGTAGTCAATTATTTGTCGAGGCTAGAACAAAATAAGGTAACTTCTTCACTCGTTGCAATTAATGAGAATTTTCCTGATGAGCATATATTCAAGGTAAGTCGAATCTATGAAACACCTTGGTTTGTTGATTTTTCCAATTATTTAGCATGTGGAATAAATCCTCGAGAAATGACATATGAAAAAAGGAAGAAATTCCTTCATGATAGTATGTATTATTTCTAGGACGATCCTTTTTTTAAACAATGTGCAGATATCATAATCAGGAAGTGCGTAGTTGGAAGTGAAATTGATGATATTTTGTACCAATGCCATTCATCTCTGAGTGGGGGACACTTTGGTGGTTCCCGTACAAAAAATAAGATTTTACAAGCTAAATTATTTTAGCCTACAGTGTTTAAAGATGCGTATGCGTATGTGAAGAACTGCGATAGATGCTAAAGAACAAGGAATATAGCAAGGAGGAACGAGATGCCTTTGACAAATATTCTAGAGGTTAAACTATTCTACGTATGGGGCATTGATTTTCTAGGCCCGTTTCCTTCTTCATATGGTAATAAATATATTTTAGTAGCTGTGGACTATGTATCCAAGTGGGTTGAAGCCGAGGCGTACCCAAAAAATGATGCTAAGGTAGTCGTGCGTTTCCTACAACATGTATTTACACTGTTTGGGACTCCTAGAGATATAATTAGCGATGAAGGATCTCACTTTGTAAGTAGGTGGCTTAAGTGGTTGCTTGACATGTAACACCCCTTACCCGTATTCAATGCCAGAATAGGGTTACAGAGCATTACCAGACTTATAACATATATAACCTTACTTTTCTCATACATTCAATAAATTCATACAATCATCATTCCATCTCAATCAATTTGTCCCTTATAATAGCCTATGAGGCCTTAAACATGCTTTAGGAGCGGTTTGGGACTAAACCGATAACTTATAAAACTTCCACAAAACTTTGAAAATTTTTCTCAATACAGAGGACACGTGCCAATGTGACCAGGCCGTGTGTCTCACGCGGTCATCAGACACGCCCATGTCTCCATCCATGTGAAAGCAGGGGGTACATATTGACTTTGGTAACACGGCCAACACACGCCCGTAAGTCTAGCCCGTGTGCCCTTTGAAGTGGCCACACACGCCCGTGTGCTAAGCTGTGCCAAAATTGTAGGGTATACTGACTTATGCAACATGGCCAAGTCACACTCCTGTGTGCTAGGCCATGTGCCAAATAGGGGGTGTATTGACTTGTACCACACGGCTAGTCACACGCCCTTGTGTGAAACCGTGTAGAGCAACTGACTTCATTTTATTATTAACACCATGGGACACACGGCCATGTAACATGACCGTGTGTCGCACACGACTGAGACATACACGTGTCTCTGCCCGTGTGGACAAAAATAGGCTATTTGCAAAGCCATTTTGCCACCCTATTTATACATGCACACGCAAGCATAAATTGCAACATTTTATAACCAAATAGGCAGCCAATCAACAACATTTCATACACATTTTATACCAATTCAACATAGTATTCAAATACCTAATTAATATCATGCATTTTCCATTCATATGCTTATTACATATCGAGACAACATTTGCATATTTCCATTCCATCTATTACTTGCCAAAACATACCATATTTGAACACTTATACACAACTAAAACATTACACCAAGTTAAGCCAAATCACATGGCTTCAACTTATACCACAACATGTACCAAAATCACTATCTCAAGTATCCATAACTATCATCTTTATAACTAGCCTATACATGTCATATTTACATATGTCCATAAGTTAAAATGTACCAATCAGCAACTGGATAGTGTGATGCGTAACTCCGACTTTATACGGATCGAGAGAGCTATCGAACCTCTATAAAACACGGAAAAAGAAACAGAGTAAGCTTTATAGCATAGTAAGCATGTATAATTCAGAATTTAATTCACCATGTATGTAACACCCTTAACCCGTATCCGTCATCGAATTAGGGTCACAGGGTATTACCAGATGCAAGTATAAAAACCAAGTATACACACGAGTCATATTTGTGTATAAATACAAAGCATATAGCAAATTACATATTAAACACACATTCTTGCACATATTATGCATAAAGATCACACCTATAAATTTATTCGAATCTATATTATGTATATATCATCATATTTCCCAACAAATAAACATGTCACAAAGTTATACAATATATATATACATGCTTTATTAAACACATAACTCGAAACATAAGCATATCATCTTAAAATGATGTCCGAATACTAACTTAGATTAAACACTTTGCTTTACCATTCTATGTATGCATGTACTCAACTTAATGTCCACAAGTAAGTTCGGCATTCATAACTCCCTATTATAATCACACATATATCATTAAATTTGACTACATTGGAATGAACCATTCAAGCATGATTACAATTCACTTAGTCATTCATCTCATATTCTATTCGACTAACAATTGCCATATAAGTTTTTACCCATTTCATGCACTACTTGAATACTTATTATATCCATATATAAACATGCTTATAATGTACTCATATGGTCAAACCAAATTACTCTCATTTATAACCTAATGCATACCAAAACATATCAATTTATCACTAAGAGAATAACCGAATTATAACCAACAAGAACACCTTCATGCCTTGTCCGAATATGCCATTCAAACAAATTCAACATGCACTCATTCCAACTTCCAAAACCCAATTTTATACCTTTGAGATTACCTCATAACAATCATATTTATATATATGTATTTATGCTTATAAAGAGCTCACAAGGCAATCACACCTAAAATCCAAATATAAAGCATTGAAACCATTGACATTAAAAGTAAGCCATTTTCGCATGGCTAATATATGCAAGAACAATTTCATAGCTCAAAACATAGTCTAGCTTGTACATGCCTTTAGTTCAAAATCCAAACTTAAAAGTACCAAAATAGGTTGATAGTGTGGATGACTTTGTTGACGATCCCCTGAGCTCGTAGCTTGATCTAAATCTATAAAACAGAACGATGAACACACGGAGTAAGCTAATTTAGCTTAGTAAGTCTTAAGCAATCATGATATATCAATTGAACATTCAAGCATTTTAAAACAATCAAGTAATAACATTGAATAAAATAGCTTAACTCGATAGTCCTTCAAAACCGAATGCCTTTACCTCACTTAACATACCATTTATCATTTTCTTACCATTAGCATACAACTTACCAACTCAGCATCAAATTCAAAATATAAAATGTCCTCTCTTTATGATCTATTCATAATACGTATAATGTAACTCGATAAGTTCACATAAATATTTGAACAAGTAAAAGCCGTGTCCATCCGAATTTCACCTCCATAATTACATAAACACATGTCCATTTAACCTCTCATATATCCAAGCATTTAATATCAATATTTCAAAGCTTAGTTCTTAAATGATCTAATAATGCCAAATGCTAATGCTCATTTAGCTCAACCATCATCACTATTTTACCTTTAAGCTTCAATTTATAATCTCATCATATAGTTCACATACAAATTAATAACTCTTTTCCAACTACTCATATTTTCAATACACATAATTTAGGATCACATATATATGTATATACATTAAGTATATACTTTACACTTAGTAATTTCACATAAAAGAAATTATATCCACATATATATCCATTTGACATTTCATACATTCGTATACATGGCATCAAAGTAATCCCAATATGTCACATAAACATAAGTATAAGGCTCAATATACAGGATCAATTAGTATCATTCGCGTCCGACAACTTAGCACAAATATATATATATATATATATTTACCTTATTGATCAAATATAGAAGATCAACTTAATAACTCATAGACACTTACTTGTATGGCCGATCATACATATATAACTTGTAATATCAACTTACTTCCTCGATGATTACATAGCCAAAAAAGTTTATGTCTTGAAACTTGAAATTTCATCACCGGTTTAAAAACCTGCTAGGCGTAAGCTTGGATTACTCACCGGCATTTAGCCTGCTAGACAGAAGTCTGAAATTGAATCACCGGTATTTAGCCTGCTAGGCAATAAGCCTGATGAACTTTCACCGACACAAGGCCTGCTAGGCAATAAGCCTGATAAACTTTCACCGGCACAAGGCCTGCTAGGCTCGAAGCCCGAACATTCATATTATTAAGTCATCTCATTCACATCTCGTACTATAATTCAATATCACTTTCATACCTTACCAATATCACATATATCACACATAATTCAATATCACTTTCACATATTACCAATATCACATATATCACATATGATTCAATATCACTTTCACATATTACCAATATCACATATATCACATATAATTCAATATCACTTTCACATATTACTAATATCACATATATCACATATAATTCAATATCACTTTCACATATTACCAATATCACATATATCACATATGATTCAATATCACTTTCACATATTACCAATATCACAAATCAAGCCAATACATGTATTCACATCACAATAAATAAAATTACCATCAATCCAATATAGTACCTTTGCATTCGGCTAATCCATGGATTTATATTAAAAATATTCAAATTTCATCATTCATTAGATTCATAAATAATTCTTTAACATATATTCGCTTAAGGACTTACCTAGACCGTCGACGGACCGTGTAAACCGACTATTCGATAACCTTCGTCTTTCCCCGATCCAAATCCGTTTTTCTTTGTTCTTAATCTAGACACATTAAAATTCAGCTCATTCAAGTACATTTCATCTCAATTTAGTACCTAAGCACATAAATAGGCAATTTACTATTTTACCCCTACTATTTCACATTTTTACAATTTAGCCCTATTTGCATAAAACACAAAATACACATAATTTCTCAACACCACTCAAGGGCTGAATACTCCTAGGGACTATACAAGTCCATTTCTTTCATTTATTTTATAAATAAGCCCCTCTAAAATTTTATTTTTACAAATTAGCCCTAATTGCTCAATTTCACCAAAACTTCTAATACAAAACATACTAATCTTTAACATAACTTTCATTTAAAATCATCAAACATCACAACTACATGAACACATCAATGGCCTAATCTCACATGCACACTAATCTCAAAAATTTTAGCATGGGTCGGATAATATACTAAGCAACGATCTCAAAAACGTAAAAATTATCAAAAATCAAAAACCAACCGTACCTTAATCAAGCTTCAAAATGCCGAAATGTTGAATAAACTTTAAGTTCTTCCTCCCTTTCACATTCAGTCATAGCAAAATAAGATGATAGTGGTCTTTGGTTTTGTTTTAATATTAATTATTTATCATTTTACTTAATTAACCTTTATAATAAAATAAAACAACATATATATCATGTCTAAAACCGTCAATCAACACTCCATTATCACTTTTATGGCATAATTCTACTTTAAGTACTTCATATTAAGAAACCACTAACTAATAAGCACTTTTTACTATAGTTTGTAACTTTTACGCTTTACGCGATTAAGTCCTTTTTTGTCAAATTAAACATTTAAAAGATAAAATTTCCCTGCGAAACTTTCACACACATTAATTCACATATAATAAACACAAAATATAATATTTAAAAATATTTCAAACTCAGATTCGTGGTCCCGAAACCACTGTTCCGATTAAGATCAAATTTGATTGTTACAATGTATACATAATCAAACAAATAAACCAAGTATATCAAATTCACTTGCCAAATACCTATATACAAGCATTCATCAACAAGTTAGTCACATAAGTGCATGTAATCATCCATTATCTTAATTTAATACTCAATACATTGTATCATATCAATTCACATATATCATGTACATCATTTGTAACATTTCATTCTCAATCATATAATAGTAATTTATTCGATAACAGTAACTCACTCGTATAATAAGTACTTCATCCATATAACACATAGCTTCTTCACATAACCAATAATAGAATTTATGCCCGTTGAACCTATTAGAATATTGAGGGATACTTAGGTGATACATAACATATAAATCAGTAATCCATCAATTCATTATCATTTTCGCTCTTTCGAGCTATGATCAGTAAGCTCCTCCTGAGCCGATGGACAGTAAGCTCTATTGAGCTGAAACAGTAAGCTCTAACGAGCTAAAAATAGTAAGCTCTTACGAACTGATACATCGGTAAGCTCATACGAGCTGTGGTGAGTCCGCAACAAATGCAGGATCTCAACCTAAACGGTAACCCTAGTGACGTGTCACTCGTATCCTACGAATTCCTACGGTTGAAAAGGGGCTCGGTAACCATCAGACTTTATCAATATGCCATTCTTATTTCAAGTAGATCAAATACTCAATTACATACATTCATTTCAAATAATTACAAGTATTTAAAAGTTCGATTCTAATTATACGAACTTACCTCGAGTTGCTCGGATAGAAATATCGGCTAACCGTCAACCTTTCCTTTTCCCCGATCTAATCCTGATCTCGGGTTATCTTGATCTATACATTATTAAATTCAGCTTATTTAATAAAATATTTATTCAATTTAGTCCAAAACACACATCATGGCTATTTTACACATTTACCCCTAAACTTTTACATTTTTACAATTTAGTCCTTATCACATAAAATTGCAAATTCATGCAATTTAGTACAAACCCATGCTTAGCTGAATTTAATACATATTACTAGTAGCCCATATTTTAATTTATTCACCCTTTTACCCTGATAATTTTACATTTTCACAAATTAACCCTTTTTGACATTTTTGTCAAAAATCACTTTACAAAAACTATTAATCTAACATTAAACCTTCCAAATCTATCATTAATTCATCAAATTACTCAAGAATTCAACAATGGAAACATGATAAATCTTTAAAAATTTCAAAATATAAGGTAGGGCTAGCTAGATACAAAGCAACGATATCAAAAACGTAAAAATCATTAAAAATCAAGCTAAAATGAACTTACCATTAAGCTCCAAAGTGACCGAATGCTTTCAAGCCTTAAAATGGATTTTTCCATGCTTCATTCGGGTATGACAAAGATGATAGCCTTAAATTCTTTGTTTGTTTTATTTATTATATGTTAATTATGGTAATTACCAATATAATCTTAATGAAATACCATTAATATCATCCATTTAATGTCCAATATTGTCCACCAACCATTTTAATGGTCTAATCACAACATAAGGACCTTAATTTTAATAAACCATAGCTATTTAACACCTTTTACTAATAGAACATGCATTTTACATTTTACGCGATTTAGTCCTTCTTACCGAATTAAGCATTCAACTAGTAAAATTTCGTTACAAAACTTTTACACAATTAATCTATCATGCTGTAGACCTTATTTAAATAATAAAATAAATATTTTGACTTCATATTTGTGGTTCTAAAACCACTATTCTGATTTGACCAAAAACACGTTGTTACATGACAAGTACGATTTAAAGCATAAGATTGCTACTGCCTATCACCCACAGTCAAATGGGCAAGTTGAAAGGGTGACCCATGAAATCAAAGTTATTATTGAGAGGGTTGTGTGCCCTAACAGAAAATAATGGTCTCGAAGGATCGATGATGTTCGATAAGCCTATTGAATTACTTTTAAGGTGCCGCTAGGAATGACTCCCTATCCGTTAGTTTTAGGAAATGTATGTCATTTGCCTCTTGAATTGGAGAATAAAGCTCACTAGGCTTTGAAACAATTAAATTTTGATCTTAAGCAAGCCGGTGAGAGAAAGATGTTACAAATGGACAAGTTGGAAGAGTTGAGATTATTTTAATACGAGAATGCCACGATGTGTAAAGAAAAATATAAAAGATGGCATGATAGTCATATACAACTTCGTGAAATCAGTGAAGGTTAGAAAGTGTTGTTGTTTAATTCAAGGCTAAGGTTATTTCATGGAAAACTCAAGTCCAGATGGAAAGGACCTTATACTATCCACAAAGTTTATTCTTATGGAGCTGTAGAATTGTACAACCATGGAGGTATATTTAAAGTTAATGGTCAATGTCTCAAGCACTATTGAGATGGTGAAGTGGAGAATTAAAACCTCATTCAAATTATTAGACCTTTAATTTCTCATAAACCTAGCTTTTAATAAGTTATAAATTATTTTCTTAAATTAGAACATTCAATTATTTCTACCAAGGAGATCAGAACTTAAGTGGGACCGTTGTGACCCCTCCAACCATTCCCGGGAATTAGTGTAGTATAATTTTTTGAGAAGAAAATTTCTAATTTTAAAATTTTTATTTTTATTTTTATATTTGCCTTTAATTTTAATTTAATTTGTTTATGTTTAATAAGGGGGTCAAATTGGTCTAAGTACTAATCATTTTATTTTATTTTAAGAAGTCTAGTTTGTAAAAGCAGTTTGGGCTCAAGGCCTAAAACAACAAAGATGAGAAATTTACCCCATCAATGCCGTCTATAAGGGTTCTCCAAAACCTTAAATTTGATACCACTTTTTCCCTTCCTATATACTTGCCGCCCAGGTCACTTTAGTAGTTAAAATTTTGCTACAAGATTTCCCTAATTTACCACTATATAAACTCCTCTCTACCACCATAATTCTCACAACCCTTCAAGCAATTAGTCTAAACCTTAGCCAGTCACTCTTTTTCCTCTTAGCTGTCGGCCTAAATCTAAAAAATTCTCCCCAAATTTCTTTCTTTGTCGTAAAACCCTAGCTTCTTGCTGCCACAAGTCCTTTTCCAGAGCAACCATATCGCTACCACATTCCTATAGTCACCACACCCTATTGCTGTCACACACCTATTGCCATCGTAAACCAGTAGCTGCCACCAGCCTATCATAAATCCCTTTACTTCATCCATTCATGAATTTGCCTATTTTTCAGGAAAAATCACCATGTCTCACAAAAGAACTAGATCATCCAAGACCTCTACCGAAAACCCCATTGTGATTCAAGACGAAGAAGTGAAAGAAAGGTTTGATTCTATCTTTAAAAATCAACCTATGATGCCGAAAAAAGGTTTCAACTTGGAAAGAAATGATAAGATGGTTGTGCCTTTGCCGATTCGAAAGATGATTGATGCCTTCAATTGTAATTATTTTTGCGATGCACGATCATTACCTGAAGTGGAGTTAGTTCGAGATTTCTATGCCAATTTAACTAAGTTAGATGCTATTTAAGTTCTTGATCGCAAGAAGAAGGTACCCTTAACTTCTAAGTCCATTAATGATTTGTTTAACCTACCTGATGTTGAAGAAGATGAATATTTTTCCATGATAAAAAACATAAATTAGGATTTTCTTCAAGAATGCTTAATGTTGTGGCAAATTTGGGATCCCAATGGATTATAAGAAAGTATGGTAGTCATTCTTGCTGAAGGGAATATCTAAAACCATTGGCTAAGGTATGGTTCTACTTTATTCGATATAGTTTCATGCCTATCTCACACAATTCCACCAGCTCCATAGAGCAAATTATTTTGTTGTATGCAATTATGATAGAAAGGTCTATCAATGTTGGGAAGATCATTATCAAGGAAATCCATGATTATGCTAGAAAGAAGATCAAAAGTGCTTACTTTCCATCATTGATAACTTCACTTTGCGTAAGGGCCCAAGTTAAAACAAAAGCAAACCTGAAGGGCCCGTATGTTCAAGGTTGTAGCATAGCCAATGATCTTAAAAGGTTAGTGAAGAATGTCCATGAGCTAAAACCAACTGAACCGAATGAACCAACTAAACCAGAAACTGATGAGTCATTGAACAAATTTGAAACTGAAGCTAACTCAGTTACTAAGACAGAAGAAGCAAAATCTGAAGAAGAATCGAACAATCCAGAACCATTAAAGGAACCGGAAGTCCCTGAACTAAGAGATGAGTGGAATGCTAATGAGCTAGTTGAACCAAGTGTTAATCTGAGTTGACTATTCCTATGCCCACTTCTTCAAATATTGGAAAGAAGCAAGAAATGTCAATTATGATGGATATGATGAAATTTATGCATAACCAACAACAGACTTATTGGAAATATGCAAAGATTAGAGATGATTCTGTAAGAAATATTTTTAAAAATATTTCTAATTTTTTTTCACGAATTCCTAGATTATATCTGTAACACCCCTAACCCATCTTCGTCGCCAGACTAGGGTTTCAAAACATTACTATACAAATTAGAACAAATAACTTCAAAACAAATTAATAATGCTATTTAATCTTAATATATAAAAACTCATTACAAATCTAGCAAGCATACAAATTTGGGCCTTAAATTGAGCATTTGAGGTCCTAAGAATAGTTAAGGATCAATCTAGGACTAATTTAAAACAATACAAAAAATTTGGGAAAAAATTAAAAATTTTAAAATAGAGGTCACACGGCCGTGTGACATAGCCCAGACTATGTGGTATTCGAACAATGGACACACGGCCATGTCCCAGCCCGTGTCATAAATCATGTGACTCATTGACTTGGGTCAAACGTGTAACATCCTAGAATTTGAAATTTTATGTGTTACATTAAATTGGTGATTTAGCATGTTAAATTATTAGTTTTTGCTTGTTGATGAGGTCCCGAGAAGGCTTAGGATTTATTTGGACCTAGTGAAAATTTTAGTTTATAGTACTTTAAAGAGAGGAGACAAGTGAACACATGATATATGGAAAATTATGAGTAAGTAGCTATCATAATTGAGCTATTGGTTAAGAGGTTATCGCCACATGTATTGTCTTGAGGGAGAGGTTCAATCTCTTAGTATGCATTTTGTGATTTTAATTTTTGCTCTTTCCTAGCAAGTTTCAGCCAAACATCAAATTCTTGGTAAGTTAGACTTTTATTTTATGGTATGATGGCTAAGAGAAAAGGTAAGATTGAACTTAAGGAAAATAATCATATGAAAAAGGCATGTATGGGGGGACATAAGGCTTAAAACAAGGGGAGATGTTTTGGAAAGTTTGGGGTGACTAAAGTTTGACCATTTGACTAAAGTACTTAGACGGTTTAAGGGGCTAGGGGAGATAGCCAAAATTTTGTTGGCAATTGGTATGGTTTGGGCATTGGTTTTAGTCACATTCTCATTTTAGTATAGCAACATATCTCTCTCCAAAACTCTTCTCCTTAGCCGAATGTGTCTTGTGCAATAGGTAAAATTTTTCTTTGGTTTTGGTCATTTCTTTTAGACCAAATTGTTATCATCTTCCATACTCCCCCAAGCTCTTTTCCTCATTGTGTCGAAACCATACCATCTTGAAAGGTCATATTCTTTTTCTTCCTTTTGGCCGAATATACACCAACCCCAAAACCATTTCTTTGTTCATCTTCCATCCTTGGAAATCGACACATAAACACTCTCTCTTTATTCCTTTTTCTCCTTTCTTTCTTCTTATAAAGAACACTCAAACATCACTATTTTCCTAAACATTTCATCATGGCCGAATGTCAATGACTATCTTCATAACCGAATCTTTCATTTCACATATACTTCTTCTCAACCATTTTTTTCTATTCAAACTTTGAACAATCGGTAAGAAACCTCTTTATTTGTTTTTTTTATTTATTTGCTTATTTTTCGAACCCATAAGTTGGCTTGGGAGAGCCTTTTCGACTGAAATCATCATCCATCTCTCTTAGATAAATCCTTTTTGTTTTTATAGTGAAATAGTGGAAGGCTGAATCACCATCTCCTCAAATTTATCTTGTAATCATTAAAATTCGGATCAAAAACCTTCAAGGTAAGAGTTCTTCACGGGTTTCATGATCATCCTTTATTATTAAAATGATTAACATTATGGAAAGGAGTAATCGATTATTATATATAGGGATTTACTCGTAGATCACTCGAAACTTCGTGGTAAGCCTATCTATACCATTTTGTTAAGTCCATACTTTAATAGATTATTGATTAATTAAGGATCTAACAAATGGAGGCTCATAGTAATGTATCGGAAAGGAAATTTGGTGGTGATCTCAAAAGGAGTGGTTTGACGATCCCAACTCCTAGATTTAAGTGAAGGACTGTTTCGGCAATTCAGGATTTTCCACCGGGTTGTGGACCCTCCTCCGGTGAAAATCAATTATTTGAAGTTGTTCACAGTTTTGAGCCATTAGTTGTTTAGGGTTTTCCAACGGGTTGTGAACCGTCAACCAGGGAGAACCGACAAATAGTTGTTGTTCAAGATTCCGAGGGTAAAAATCTAGATCGCCTACTTTAGCATAGATTTAATTTAAGTGTTTGTATACTAATCAAGCGTGATACGTATTTAGGTATCAACGATTAGGAAAGTGTAGTCCTCACCATAATCAGGTGTATAGTCTCACGCCGTATCTTGCGGGTTAGATAACCACATTGTATTAATAGCTAGATTAAAATCGCAAAGTTGATGAAATCGGGTAAAATGGTTTATTTAGCACTTTAATGGTAAAAACTACGAAATCGATAGTAAGATTGTGAAAATTACGAAATTTTCCTTAATGGGCTAAATCGATAAAAGTGACTTAATGGGCCATATGTGATTTTGATAAACGGGCCATATGTGATTTTGATAAATGGGCCATGTGTGATTTTGATAAACGGGCCATATGTGATAATTGATAAACGGGCCATATGTGATAATTGATAAATGGGCCATATGTGATAATTGATAAATGAGCCATATGTGATATTTGATAAATGAGCCATATGTGATTTTGATAAATGGGCCATATGTAATATTTGATAAATAGGCCATATGTGATATTTGCTAAAAGGGCCAAATATGATATGAGATTATGAAGGCCAAAATGTGAAATGGTCCATTTTGTAATAACCTTTATAATGGGCCTTATGTTGGAATAATTATATGAATGGATTATTATGCATATTATATACATGATTGCATGGGTTGGGCTATTTGACGAAGAGAAGTTCTGGTAGCTTTGCTACAAAATTTTGGTGGCTCTACCACAATTTTGAAAAATGGCAAATGCCATGTAAACTCTGTAAATCTGGTGGCTTGTCCACGAAATTTGATATCTGACTTAATGCCTACTTGGTGTGTTGAGGGTGGGTGACTAAAGCTCCCCATAGGTGTCTTGGTTGGTGCGGTGGTGTGTAGCGGATGGAAATCTAGGTTTGGTTTTGGGAATTGCATATCACTTGCATTTTATACATGCTAAATTGTTATATTTGTAATGGGCTTAGGCCCAAATAATTGCTTAAATGGTTTTGGCCCAGTGGACTATGGTTAGTGAGTTACACACTGAGTTCAAAGCAACTCACCCCATTTTCTTTACCTTTCTCAGGTAATGATCAGTGATGGAGGCTTGGGCCGGGGACGACTCAGTGGAGACCATACTACGAATAATGGGTTATTTAAATTTCAGATTTCTTTAAAGTACTTTTAATATTTTCTATTTAAGTTATGTTGTAATAAGGCCTCGTTAAATTTTATGGATGTTTTACCTATGGATGGGTTTTATGATATGCTTTAAAGTACTTATGTGGGATTTTATTTTCTAAAATAAAATAAACATTTTTAAATAAATAAACGTGCAAAAAAAAGGGTTTTCATTTCTAAATATTTTAACTCGAAAGATTCTTTGTAACAATTCTTTTAAAATCTTTGTTTTCAAAATTTCTTCGAACTCTCTCAAATTCTCGGAATATTAAATAAATTTTTCTTAGGTTTTTAAATTATAAATTTTTACGTCTCAAATTATTAGATTTAACAATCAACCTCGGTTTTCATTAAACATTTTTTTTTGAATCTTTAAAAGACCATACGTACGTTCAATTCGTGTGACATATCAAATCTGGTCTTAACGCATAGACCGGTTTGGGCGTTACAACACGGCCGTGTCATAGGCCATGTGCCAGACCGTGCAACTCCCTAACTTGTATCACATGGTCGTGTCATAGGCTATGTGCTAGACCGTATAACTCACTGACTTGACATACACGACTGTGTCTTAAGCTGTGTGATACTCACACCTAAAATAATAAATGGCACACGACCGTGTAGCCAAGCCTTGTGACATCTCGTGTCCTAGGCTGTGTGATCTAAAATAGACCCTAAAACAAGCTATTTTAAGACAAAACCTGTAACAGCCCGGTTTAAATTCTAGTCGAAACAGTGGTTTCGAGACCAAAAATTGAGGTTGAAATATTATTTTAATGTTATATTTGGTGTTGATTCTATGTGACATAGTCTGTGTGAAATTTCTGTGTGATAATTTGATCGATGGTGTGCCGAATTAAGAGAAATGGCTTAATCACGTAAAGTATAAAAGCTGTGTGCTGATTTATAACTATCTAAGTTTTTTTGTCTTCATAATAGGATGGCCTTAACAGGCAATTAAGCCATTATTAAGGATAGTGGATGGGTAAATGACAAATTAGCCTTTATATATATTTGTTTTATATGTTTAATAAAAGGGCAAAAGAGTAAAATGTGTAATAATAATAAAACAAAACAACAAAGATGACCATTATCAACTTTCTTAGCCGAATGTGAAGAAGAAAAAGAAACAAATAGGGTTTGAAGCATTCAAGGTATATTTGAGCTCGATTTTTGTTAATTTCTACATTTTTGTAATCGTTGCTTCATGCTCTAGCTAAGTCATGTTGAAATTTTGTGAATTGATGTTGTTTTTGTGATGAGCCATTGATGAAAACTTGAGCTATGTGTTAGTTGATAGTGAAATATGGAAACTTGGTGTTGGATTAACATAATTTGTATTGGAATTTTTAGTGAAATTTAGTATTTTGGACTTAATTAAGAAAATGAGAAATTGAAGGGTTAAAATGTGAAATAAATGAAATGTGTGAGCTTGTATTAGCATGGAAAGAATTCGGCTAAGCATATGTGTTTTGAGATTTTGTGTATTTGATGATTTTATGAATTAGGGACTAAAGTGTCAAAATTTGAAAATATGAAGGTTATTTTGTAAAATGCCCTAAATATGTGTGTTTAGACTAAAATGAATGGTTTGGTTATTGAATGGACTGAATTTGAATGTGTATAGACCAAGAGAGGAGAGGTTCGGATCGAGATCGAGGCAAAGATAAAGTGCTCGATTAATCGACTGTTTTGATAGTTCGACGTCCGAGGTAAGTTCGGATATAGTACACGTTCTTAATTTATGTTCTATGTGATTTGATTTGAATACATATCTATATAACTATGAGCTGAGAAACGCTAAGTGTGGAATTTAATTACAAAGCACTAAGTGTGTGAAATAAGAAACAGGATAGAAATGTTTGGCACTGTGTGTGCGAGATGATAGAAGCTTTGGCTTATTAAGTTTGCACTGTGTGTGCGATACTGATATAAGTTCTGTTTAACATAATGGCACTAAGTGTGCGATGACAAGTGTAACATCCTGAAAAGGGCCTATGCATTTTCGGTTTAATTGTACGAACTGACATGTCTTATGTGTTATGAATGTATTTTGAACGTTTTTGGAAACCTGGAAATGTAAGGAAATGTTAAGTTCAAAGTGAACATTTTTGGAAACTAGGAAATGTAAGGAAATGATTTAGAAATGATTCAAAAAGGAAAGTAAACATTTTGGGAAACTAGGAAATGTAAGGAAATGATTTAGAAATGATTCAAAGAGGAAAGTAAACATTTGAAACTTGGAAATGTAAGGAAATGTTAGGTTAAAGGAGGAAATGAACGTTTTGGAAACACGGAAATGTAAGGAAATGTCAAGTTTTAAAGTTTAAAAGAGGAAACTAAGGCAAGGTGGCCTTAAGAAAATTAATAGGAGGAATTTGACACAAGAATAGGGCTTGGAAAAGTGGCAAGGAGGCACCACTTAAAGCCCAAGAATGAAGCCACCAAGATGTGTGCAAGCTTAGGTTCGAGCAGCAAGGAGAGCATTTCGAGAGTGTTTTTTGTCTCGAATTGGGGTTTGCCCAATTCGTTATTAAAGCTAAACTAATCATAGGGAGGCGCCACTTAGGTGGATAATTTGGGCCTCGATGGCCACAAGGAGTCCAATAGAATAAGTTTAAATTCGGCTCATCAAGGGAAGGGGTGGACGGCATCTAGCCAAGACTTTAAGTGATTTTATTTAATTACTTAAAGAGGAAGCAATGAACGGCAATAGGGACTCTTAAGGAAGAGTTTAATTCTCCTTAAAACTCGGCTAAATAGGTGGATAAATGATGATTTATTTTAGATTATTTTCAAGGAGATAATTGAGGATTATTCTTTAATTTTAATTAAAGAGATAAAGCTATCAAAATAGAAGAGTGATGGCCAAGTAAGGATTCTAAGTTAGTAATTTCGGCTATAAAAGGAAAAGAGGGCCATTCATTCTTTCTTCAAACTCTCTCTCTGTCGAATTCTCTCTAGCAAATATCTCCTTTCTTCATTATTGTAACACCCCAAACTCGGCCCATGAGTCCTAACCGGATCTGGTATGTCACAGAGTAAAATATTTTGAAGGACATTGATTTTCTGGTGAAAATTTGATGAAATTTGGCTAAGGAATTAAAACGGTGTTTGAAAACTCAGTTGGGCCTTTTTATAAATACAGTTGGGCTTTATAAACCCTTTTGAAAACATTGATCATGTATCATTTTAAAATCATCAAAGTGATAGTTGACTTAGTTTATTTTGTTACCCGATGGTAACATTTTTAAAAACCCGTAGAAGTTTATTAAGTTTGAAAAATTATTTTTAACCGGTTTACTTATCATTTGAAAATTTCATTTGTGACATAACATAAGCAAAATAAAAATAAAATAACATCCACAAAATAAATAGCGGGCTTATTACAATCCCAAAATAAAAGACTTAGGAAAATAAATATGATTAACTAAAACAGAGATTTCAAATCCAATGATGGCATGGCGCCTCGAGTCCTCTCCGGCTCCATCTCGCGATCTACTCATCGCAAAATGTTAAGGAAAGGGTGAGTCACCAAGACTCATGTGTAAATCCCCTCCGGAAAATACAACTCATACACAATTTATTAATTAAACATGCACATGCAACCCAACTAGCCATCCATACTCCTTTTCTACCCGTGTGGTCAAAACCACCGATGACTTAAAGTCACAATTTAAATGATGGGGCCAACCCATCGTGTGGTCAAAACCACCGATGACCATAGGTCACAAAATATCAAGTGTGGTCAAAACCTTTGGTGGTACCAAACCATGGGACTTAGTCGCAAATATTCAATCGTTGTGGTCACGATGACCATAGGTCAAATAAAACCCATCTTGTGGTCAAAACCACCGATGATCATAGGTCACAAATAATCTGATGGGGCCAACCCATCTTGTGGTCAAAACCACTGGCGACAGTCCATAAAATCTTCCCCCTCCTCTCATCAATCCCACCATCACATGCTTTTATAACAATTTTCATAAATCATATCATAGCATTTAATCATCATGTGATGGCATGCAAATCATATATCAAAATCGCAAATTAGGGGACTTACCCGGAATCCATGATTAAGCCCACAAGCATATCATAGGTCACTACCAAAATTCATACACAAGACAATAATATTGCAAGTTTAATAATAAAGTGTGTAAAGAGTTTACACACCTGTTTCTACCGGAATTCCTAGATCCCGAAGATCCGATCTACAACACTAGGTTTTTGTTCCTTGAATGGATTTGATTTCCAATCAAAGCCGAAGCCTAAATTAGTCCCTAAACCCATGGCACACGTTAGTTTCAGCATTTAATCATAGACTTTTTAATTGAAAGGCCCTTGGCCGAATGTGCTTACCAACTCTCCTTGGAAAATAATTCCCGAAAGCTTCCCTACAATCGGTTTAAACATGTTAATAGGATTCATAGGCCATTCGGCCATAACCTTAGATCCAAAGAGAGGTGATTATCTCTTACCTTAATGATTGTTTCAGCCCTTAAACTCCACAAATCAGCACCACTTGGGGTTGTGAGGGGGTTTGACTATTTTCAATGAAAAGAAAAGAACCGAACAGCAGCTTACCTTAGAGGAAATCGGCTAATCATAAGAGGAAAAAGGGGCTGGAATTTTCCTCTTAAAAGAGGAAGTAGATTCGGCTTTAAAGGTACAAGAAAATCTGGAAATTTTTGAACAATTTTGGCTATGGTTTAAGGAAAATTCAAAAGAAAGTAGAAGGAAAAGATGCTGGAAATTTTGAACAATTTTGGCTTAAGAACAAGGAAGAATTCAAAGAAAGTAGAAGGAAAAGATGCTGGAAATTTTGAATAGTTTTGGCTATGAAACAATGGAGATTTCAGCAGCACAATGAAGAGAAAAAAGAAAAGAGTTTGCTGGAGGTTTTTGATACTTCTTTGCTGTTCAAAACAAATATGGACAGCCCCCCCAAGGTCTCCTAATTTCGACAAATACTCCCCCTATTTTGTGATAATTTTTCAGCCTTGAATTATCACAATTAATCTAGCTTTATCATACCTTTTAATCTCCTCATCCCTTAGCAATTTAATAGCAAACAAAACACTATTAGTCTCCCCCTCTTCCAGCTGATTATGACATAAAAATATGCCTAATTAGGAGTCCTAAATTGAACCAAATTCCCCCTTTATACGCCAGCAACAAAGAAGGAAAAAAAATAAAAAAAACCAAGATGCTGTTGGTATTATTCAAACCAGCGACCTGTCCACGCCCCCCATCCTTTAAGCGCCCCAACCAATTCTCCCAATTGACTTTCATGTCAATTAACACCATCATTTAATGATAAGGCCTTCATACCTGGCCCCTACTCCTTCAACGCCAAAGCCCCAAAAAATAAAGCTCTTTGCATCCTTTGTGTCTCGAACCCGAGACCTTATATCAAAGCCCTTAAACCACGCCCCATGCCACTCCACCGAACCCATCTTTCATGTCACAACCCTCCTTCATTTAATTATAAAGCCTTTCTAGCCCTAACGCCCAAAAAGCCCACAAGGAAAAAATTATTTCTCCCTTGCTACAGCTGAGACTCGAACCCAAGACCCCCTTGCAAACCCTTAGGCGCACCAAGCCACTTGTGCCAATTACATTCTTGTGTCAAGTTTTTCTTAAATTTTATTTAACGCTATCTCCACCTAGCTCCCTCCTTTTAAGTACTTTAAATTTTTTTAAACCCAAATTCAACCTAAATCAGGGTTATTTCTAGACCCTAAATCATGCTAAATAAAATCATATTTATTTATTTCTTGAAGTCCACATGGAATTTATTTAAATTACAAATAACCCCTAATTCAGGGTGTTACAATTATTTTGCCAAGCCGAAAATACACCTTGTGTAGCCGAAACTTCATTACCAAATTGCTCAAACTCTTTTCTCTTCTTCTTTCATAATCTTCCAAAAGCCAAAAGTTTGCTAAAATCAAGGCCATAGCCGAATAGTTTTGAGACTTCAAACAAGGGGTTTTCGACTCCTGTATTAAGGGTAAGAACTAGTTATCACTCGATTTTCATCCTTTTTCTTATAAGATATGCCGAAATCTAGGACTAACCCCATTAATATCTTATTGCCAAAACTTTGAAGAGATCTTTCGGGATTTACTAAGTCTCGACTACAAGGAAGGAAAAGTTCTTTTCCCGAAGGTACACCATAGGCCGCGTGTTCCCTAGTTATTCGGTGAGTTTTGGATTTAAAATCCACAAGGTAAGTATCTATAGCATTCGCCAAGGCACGTATTGATACTAAGATCTATTTCTTACATGTTAAAAGTCAAACTAACCTATGTAGAGATCCGGTGTTTGGTAGAATACAAGGAGGGTATAGCAAAGTTTTGGATTTGAGTGATAAGCAAATCGGCATCAAGGTAAGTTTTAGTGTACAAATCCTACTAGGATTTGGTTTTGTGTCCGAATGAGTTTTTCATTAAATATTTAATATGGGCCGAATGTAGGGAGTTAAAGATCTAAAGATCAGAAATTCGAGATTTTAAGTGAAATCGTTAAGCGAATTAGGTGTGTACCCCACACTAAATCTCAATAGATTTAGGTTTTAATTCATTATATGTGTTAATATGAAAGTGTAAGAATATGGCTAAGGTACTGTGTGTATCCTACTCTAAGTTTTAATATGTTCATGGCTATGTTTTAAATTAAATGTGCATGTTTATAAGAATGTGAATATGGCTAAGGTACCATACTATGGTACAAAGTACTAAGGTTCGTTTCTTACTCCTACTAGGAATATGAATATATGTTATTTTTAACATGTGAAAAGTGATAAGAATGTGAATTAAGGCATGATTTTGCATATTGTGTATGAAATATGGGGGCATATGGGTTATATGAAAAGGGGAAGTGAATGTGGTGACCTAAGACCACGAAATCTGAATGTGGTGACCTAAGACCACGAAAACTGAATGTGGTGACCTAAGACCACGTAAAACTGAATGTGGTGACCTAAGACCACGAATTCTAAATGTAGAGACCTAAGACCACGAATTTTTATAAGGACGATGAGCACGTCGACTGCAGCGACTGCCTTCGATGGTGTGTAGCGGATGGAGGGTTGACTTAGTAGTCCCCACGGTGTGCAGGATGGTACGGGTGGTGTGTAGCGGATGGCATATAGGTTTGGGTTCGGGTTGCATCATATTGTTTAAATGCTTTATGAACATGAATGATATTGTATGCTGAAATATTAAATTTTAGTGTTGGTTACACATTGAGTCATTGACTCACCTGTTGTGGGATTACTTTTCGGTGACGACCGGTGATGGACCGGGCTGGTAGATGATTAGTGGAGGCCATGTAAAGTTCAGATTTCTTTTATTTGGACTATTTTATTTTAAGTATTTTGAATTTAAATTTTGGGAATTATTTGATGTAATAAGGCCTTAGTAGAATTATTTTATTCTGTTTTTATTTATTAAGCTTACAAACTTTTACTTATTAAAAGATTAAGTAAATCATTTTTTTTAAAACAAAGCCCAAACGTTTTGTCACTTAAAGTAAAGGATTCTTAATAATGAAATAAACTTGTTTTCATTTCAAGCCCAACCCAAAACGATCTTTCTTCCAAATCAAACAAGTTTTTCCTAAGTAAGAAAAGAATTTGAAACGGTTTACACCGGGAACATACTAGATCCGGTCAAGGCTCGTGGGTCGGGTTTGGGGTGTTTCAACAAGTATTTAAAGTTTATATTTGGCATTAAGTGTGCAAAATAAGCAAGAAAATAGCAAAGAGTGATCGAATGATAAAGTTGAATGATTTTGTAGCATGGATAGTGAGTACTAGGTGTTGGAAAAAGGTATGTAACATATCTATATGTTGGATGAAATTTGAAACTATTTGAATGGAACTCTATGTGAGTATTGTATAAGTTTAATTTGTGTATTAGTGGTAAATTATCTATGTTATGGTTCAATTTGTACATTGATGTAATTCATTGAGTTAATAGTATTATATTTCGAACTTTCTAAGCTTTTGAAAGCTCATTGTGTGATTGTTTCTCTGTTTTACATTGTCAGTAAAGCTAGCTCGGATCTGGGGATCGTCAGCATCTCAATCACACTATTGGCAATCTATTTCAGGTACTTTTGGAAAGATGTACATAGTTGAAATATGGCATGTATAGGCCAGATATTTGAATTATGTTTGAGATGTGTAAATAGCCATGTGATGTGGCTAGACATGTGTTAGTTTTAAGCATGAATGGTATTGATTTATGATGCATGTTTTGGTAAGGTTTATGAGTAAAGAAAATGACTTATGTATGGTAAACTTTGTGTTAATATGATGCTAGTATGAAATAGAGAATTTGGAAATGAATTATATTGGTATTGAATGTGTTCAAGTGGTGCAATTTAGTCTATTAGTTAACATGGTTTTGAATGAGATTGTATGAGATAATATGTTGATCACTTGACATGAATTTGGTTGCTAAATTGTGTGTGTAATCATGCTAAAATGTGCTTGTAGGTTTTACCTTTGTATGGGTGGCAAATTGGCCTTGCATATGGCCAATTTTGTCACACAGTTGTGGCACACGGGCGTGCCTAGTGACCGTGGGGCTAAGTCAGTAGCTAGCTTAAGGATACATGACCATGGCACACGGGCATGACTAGTAGCCATGTGGAGAAGTTAGAATGCTTGCTCTGCTTTGGCACAGCCTGGACACTTAGGGGTGTCTAGTGACCGTATGAGGCATATGGCCTAGTGGCACGGGTGTGTGGCCTCAACAGATTCATTGAATGTTTGAAATTTCTAAAACTTTCGTAAGTGTTCGGTTTAGTCCTGACCTCTCTCTAGCATGTGTTTGAGGTATTGTAGTCCTTAATAAGAGGCTATTTGATTATGTCTTGGTGTGTTATGATGATGATTGATTTTGTGTCATAAATGGGATGTGAAATGATTCGATTGTTTGGTAATGCCTCTTAACCCTATTCCAGCAACGGTTTCAGGTTAGGGGTGTTACAAAACCTTGCCTAACAATTACCTCATTTGTGTATACATTAAATGGACCTAAACACATTTCAACCACATATAAATATACCAATTCAAACAACCTAGATCTCCTAACCAATATGCCATTCAAAGGCACCTTAATTATACCAAATATTATAAAGTACTTAAAAGTGACAAAAGGACATAAACTTTCCAATAAGTCCACATAAACAAAATGTATACATAAAAGACATATTCATACCAAATTGATCATTAGCATATTCATAAACTACCATTATATAAAGTCCTATACATGCCATTTATAACCTTAGCCAAAATAACTCCAAAACTACCAAAGTGATTGCTAGATAGTGTGATAGAACTCCGACAAGCTTCCAACCAATTGAGCTTCTAACAATCTACGAAACAGAGTAAAATAACTACGTAAGCAACTAGTTCTTAGTAAGCTCGTATAAACTTAAACATAAACTTACCCTTCTTAACTCATTTTATGAACTATGCATAACATCATTACCATATTCATATGCTTAATAAAATCTTATATACAACACCAAACTCACAAGTTAGTAAGCTCATGCATAACACATATAGAAAATCAACCATATCATAAGTGAATCTCCATATACATATCATTCATCACATACTTATTTTGTCCCATTCAAAAAATTTGTATTCATCAAATTTACATTTTCATAAGATTATGATCAATTATCCAACTGTATACATACTTTTCCACTAACCTTTACTTACCCGTTGAACCATCTAGAATTACGTTGGATACTCAGGAATGCTCACACATAGTGTAGCTTTCCATATAACCATAACCTTTCCTTTTCAATATTGCTCACATGAGCTGTGAAATGGGCCTGCTCACACGAGCTGTGGGTCGAAATGTTAGCTACACGATGCTGCTCACACGAGCTGTGGAGAATTCACAACAAATGCAGGACCTTAGCCATCAGTAGGACATTAAAGACCAACACTCGAAATATGAAATCCCTAATGACATGTCATTCATATCCTAAGAATTCTTAAGGTTCAAACGGGATTATTTATCTGTCAATTATTCAAAACATCAAGATATTTATATATTCAAGTCAGTTTGTAACTAATATTATATAACAGATAATCAATCAAACTATCATTAATAAGATTATAATTCATACGAACTTACCTCAATACTATAGTCGCAAAAGTAGAGTGGAGACTATTCCAAAGCTTTTTTTCCCCGATTTAAGTATAGTTGTTGCTTATCTTGATCTAAATAAATAATTTCATTCAATTAACTACTTCAAATAACCTCAAGTATTCAATTCAATCTATAATTCATATTATCATGAAATTAGAAAATTGCCCCTCCTATTTTTAACTTTTTCATAACTTAGTCCTTAAGCTCGTAACTTGAAATTTAACCATTTTAACTAAAACCCATGATAACCGATTCTTCCCTAAGCTTAAAAAATATACATTTTTCCATTATTTCACAAGATATACATAGAATTTTCCACTTAACCAAATTAATCCTTAAACATTAAATTTACTAAAATTCACTTGCAAAACATGTCCATATAAAACCAAGTTCAAGTATCTATCAAATTACCTCATTAAAACATCAAATTCATTCATAGCACATCCCTTAACCTTAAAAATTTTTGCAATTTAACCCCCAGGCTAAGTAGTTTAAGCTAAAACGAGTTTGAAAACATAAAAATTACTAAAAAACGGGAATTGAATACATACCATACAAGTGAATTAACAAAAGCTGAAGCTTTCCTCCCCCCTTCAATGGTGCTTTCGGTTTCAAAAGAAAAAGAGAAAGAAGATGATAGCCTTTGTTTTATTTATTTTATGATTATTTGATTATTTACTCTTTTTCCCTTATAATATAACTTAAATACTAACATAAACATGTCCATATTTGTCCACTATCAACATATATGGTATAATTAACATCTAAGTTCATTAGCTTTCCTTTCCATAGCTAAATAACCCATTAAACTAATAGAATTCAACTTTTGCTTCAATTACGATTTAGTCCTTTTTACCTAATTAACTATTTAAACTTCAAAATTTCTTAGCAAAACTTCAACATGACTAATACAACCCATAGACTTTAAATAAATAATAAAACATTTATTCCCTCGTCAGAATCGTGGTCCCAAAACCATTATTTCTAACACCATTAAAAATGGGTTGTTACAATATCTTCAAGTCATAGAAGGAAGATGATAATGAAAGCGAGGATGAAACATCAAAGAAGGAAGACGATGATGATAAGTCAAATAAATAAAAGGGGGAATTTCTTGTCTTTAGTTTTTATTTATTTTTAGGTGTTTATTTTTATTTCCTAGTTAGAATTTTTGCATTCGCATAATAAAATAACAAGCATGAATAAATAAGCTCAATGCCTTTTCAATAGGAAAAGCGAAGTGATGTGGTAATGGGAATGAATGTGTCTAGGATTGGATTGTTGAGAAAGACTTGGTACTTAAGCAGTGTTTATGACTCACCTTTCTTTTCTTGCAACCCTACCTGGTGTTTAGTTTTCATTCATTACTTTGTTTTCGCAATGAATACGTTGTTTCTTTTTAATGGGGTAAGGCGTTTCGCATGAATTTTAAAGTATGTTTCAATCTTTTTACTTAATTATGCTGAAATAAATGAATGATCAGAGAGAATTTTTATTCATAAGTGTGTTCAAATGCAAGCATGATTTCTAATTTTATCTAAGTTATTCTTATATTATCTTGAGTGATGGAATGACTGTATGTTATTTAGACTTATGTAGTATTTTCCATGAAAATTTGATTTTTTTTAGAACTAGACATGTATGAAGGTTTAAATATTTAGAATTGACTTAGTAAAATCCTAGGAGGTGTAATAATCTAATATGATATAGGCACACTTTCTTTGGATCATTTGAGCCTTTCAAGCTGACCTTATTAAATTAACTGTGGAACTTTATTGTTGAGCTTAATGGCTTCTTTATTGGAAAGTACCTACATTATAAGCCGTATTACCATCTTTTTAATTTTATCCTATTTTGTGCACCTATCTTAACTAAATTTTTCTTGGTGGTCAAAGTTTGAGAAAAAATACAAAAGATGTACATGCTCTTCACATGATTCAAAAAATAAAAAACACAAAGAAGAACAAAGGTAAGTTTGTTCAAAAGAATAAAAAGAAAAGAAAAATTTTGTTCAAGGTTTGAAAAATAAAGGTTGAGCATGAGCTCAAAATAAGTTTGGGGGGTTTTTCAAAGACCCATTTATGAAGGTTTTGACTTAAAAGGACCCAAGACAAATTTAAGGTTAAGATGTTTGAACCTAAAAATTCACTTCTCTTTATCCCTGCCTTTAGCCTAGCCCTATTATAACCTAATAAAAGACCTATTGATTTGATGATTATACCGACTACATTAGTGGAGAGGAATTTCTAAGTTCAACATATGAAGATCACTAATTAAACTTTGTGATTGCTATGTTTAGTTGAGAAAGAAAACATATTAATTGGTAGATTTTATATATGACTTTGAAATGCATGCATACTATGACTCATGTTGACATTATGATGTACTTAGTATAAAGTTTGGAAATAATATTTGCATTCGAGCTACTTATCAATAAAAAGTATTTTTGAGCATGATTTTGTTGATGCATGATTATATGCGAAGATTGATGCTGCTTCATCATTTTGTAAAATTGCCTTAGCAGAAGTTGTGATGTGCATGAACATTACTCGAGACGAGCAATGGTTTAAGTTTGGGGGTGTGTAAACTCGAAATTATATAGGATTTTTCTATATATTTTTACTACCTTTTGACTTAATAAATATGTTAATCTTGATTAATTGTTATTAAAATAAGTGAAATTTACTTATTTATTAATATTGGACATGAATTTATAAAGTATGTGAAATTATGCTTAATTACATGATTTTTGTACATAATTTATATTATTTTCATGTTATATATTAATATGTGAATTTTCGCTACGCAGAAGGACCATGGAAGATGTGATCAACATAACTAATGCATGGGCATGCACACATCCACTTTATTTGGACGACAAGACCATGCAAAACTAGGTCATAAATGTGTTAATTTGACCCAGTATAAGATGTGCTGAAAGATGAACATGTCTAATCAATTATTAGACTGAGAAATTGTCCAACAAGGAGGAGTCAAGCCCAATTTTTGGCACAAGCAAATGACTACCCAAAAATAAGCTTTGGGATATTTTCTTGAAGGTCTTTATAGTTGAAAAGATGTAAAAAATCATCACACAAGTTTTCCCTTTGAAACCGTCCACTTTATGGCTATTAATAGCATTGTTTTGAATTGAAAAACAAGCAGCCAAGTCATCCCTTTTCCACAATTTGTGGTTAGCCATGTATGAGAGAAAAGAGAGGGATTTTGAATTTTATTTTTAGTAAACTTTACCCTTGCCTTCACCTATAAATACCACACACCTTTCCACTTCTCAAATCATCTTTTAATTCATTCATTCACTAGCATTCTCTCATTTCCTCTTTTGCTCTCTTCTCCCCTTACATAGTCGTTTCGTTTCCCTTCCATTATTTAGCCAACAAAGGCTTTGTTAAGACATTTCTTTGGCCGGCCACCTTAGGAAACCCTTAGCAAAAGGAGCATCAAGTAGAATGGAGGAACATATCAGTCAAAAAAGATCCAAAAGGCTGTTGAATTGAATGGGAGTTTACTTTTTCCTCTTGTTAGCTAATTTACTTATGTTTGCTATGTGTTTATTGTTTTTGACATCAACGATGATATTTAAAATCCTATTTTCTAGGATAATTATGTTAATTCAATAAGATTTATTTGATTCAGGTTTAACATGTTTGTGCCTCAGTCGATCATGTTTTCAATTAAAATCAAGATGTATTACATTCATACGTGATTGGGTGCACTTAGATTAGTTGAGTGATCCTAACTAGATGACGACTAGTAGACACATAATTGAAAAGTGTAATGCTCAATTTAAATCCTTAAACCCGACTAAGTTGAGGTTCATAATATCTTTAGTTAGATCTAGTATCTTGCATAGTTTTTAGGTTTATGTAATTAAATTGTTGCAAACATAAATGTCCCTGTGACCTTACATAAATGCTAAGAAACCCCTAGTCTAATATGATCAATAAAATGCATATTTCACTAAGTAAAAGATCTAAGAGGGCTTAATTTGGTTTCCAAACTCATGAAAGATCGAGTTTCCATGGAAGTATTTTCGAACATTGTTAAGCATGATAAAATAAATTGAATTGATTAATATAATTGTCCTAGCCTATTTAATGTTGATTGTTTTTGTTGCTAAAGTCATTCATTCATACATTAGATCATTTGTATTTAGATTTAATTGCATAGGGATCATCTTGCATCTAGCTAATTTAATTTAATCATCTGCCACTCAAAGTATTGTGTTTTTACCACCAAATTATTAACTTATAATTTTACAATTAATCAATTAACATACACAATCCTCGTGGAGATGATAACTCATTTTACTTACTTATTACTTGAACGATTGTCTACACTTGAACAAATCCCATTATAGTATGCCACACTATGAATGTTGCAAGTGAATAAACTCATAAATGGGTTTAAGGTCTATTTTGCTTAGGTCCAGTGTGATGCACTGTCAATCCAGTCACTCACATCTATATCTCTATCTTTTGGGAGTCATCCACTCCAATGCCTAAGATAAATAATCTCCCCACTTAGACTTGATAGACGACAAAATAGTATTTCAATCGGTTTTCCCATTTTCAATTAGACTAATGACATGTTTAGGTTCGTCTACTAATATAAGATCTTTCCGTATTATGAACTGGGCACATAATACCGCTTAGTATTAGTTAAACATTATACAATCGGTAAGCTAATATTTGCTTCAATTTTGCTTTGCATGAAAAAAACCATTGAAGACAATATACAGAACATACTAATATAATTTATGAATAATTTTATCAACCAATCTACTTGAAAAAATTACAAGTGTACATAGATGAAAATACTACACTTAAGGAATCAAATCCAACAGTCTCTCGGTCCCAATGTAGAAGAGATACGATGGGTGCTCAATTCTGTTACAGATATACTAAGAGTATGGTATGATGCTCTCAAGGCCATAGTGATGGCTTTGAACGAAGAAACAATAGCCACAATGAAACACCCCAAACCCGGCCCAAAAGCCTAATCGGATTTGATATGTTCCACGAGTAAAACTTTAATTAAATCTCATTTTGTTTATTAAGAAAATATGATGATTTCGTATAAAATAGACTAACTTAATGATCGCGTTGAAATCGTATTGTTAAATAAATTTGTATCTTCTTAAAACGTTATTTTTTAATAGAAAATTATAAATTAAAAGAAAACCAATTTTAATGAAAAACTTTTATTATTATAAAACATAGGTGTCAAAAATAGTTTAAGTTATTTTTCAAAATCATTTAATTATTTAGTAATAATTGTTCGTGGCAGATTAAAAATCTAAAACGCAAAATTAAAACAGTTCATAGCGGCCTTATTACAAAAATAACATAACCCAAAATAAATCCTAAGTAATAAAAATAAACTTAATAGGTTTAATTGAGAGAAACTCCGAAATACTATGTTGAGCATTGGCCACCACGTAGTCCTCGCTGACCTGATCCATCGCGCTAAGAGTCACCTGAAATATATCCCATAAAAGGGTGAGTAATAGACTCGATGTGTAACAAAACACTAAAAGCCCAATTGATCATGGCCATTAAGCCCATTTAATACATATTTAGCCATAAGCCCATTTTATAGCAAATCAAATAAAATCACTTAAAAATCATATGGATATATAAAATGAAATGCAAACCCAAGCCCACCTAAATATCCATCCGCTACACACCACCTGTACCTACCAATCACACCGTGGGGATTACTAAATCGACCCTCCATCCTCTACACACCATCGAAGGCAGTTGCTGCAGTCAACATGCACATCGCCCTTATAATTTTGTGGCATGGCCACCAGATAGTTGTGACCGAAGTCACCGAATTCAAAATATGTGACCGAAGTCACCGGATTCAAAATACGTGACCGAAGTCACCGGATTCATATATGTGACCGAAGTCACCGGATAATGTGGTAAAACCACCGGAACACTTCCCCTTTATCAATAACACCCATATGCCCATGCACATACATATTATTCAGTTTTCATGCCATTTACCCCAAAATCATAGCAGAGTCATACTTATTTCATATTTATGCATATAGCAATATTAACAAAGTATTGGGGTTAAACATACCTGAATATCGTGTACCACTGAATGGTACCCGCAGCCATTATAATACATATTTTCATACAAATCATTCTTATTTTAGATCTATGAGAAATTTAGTATAATGTTACACACCTTATAACAGTGAGAACGATACCTTCCTGCTCGTCGACACCTAATTATTTATCACACTTAATTAGAACACACTAATACTTATAAATCTACACTATTGATGAATAATCTAATTCCTTACCCTCGATATCTCGGACAACTTTTATATGTGGTTTTTCTCCGATAGATGGATCAAAACCCGATGACAAACCACGAACAAAAATTGGCTCGGGTATGCATACGACTTCAAATAAACGATCTTCGTTAGCGGAGGGTCCACAACCGGTGGAAAATCTCGGATCCCGTCTGACCCTTCATTTGAAATTTGAGGGTATAACAGAACCACCCCTCTTCCAAACACTCCTTACCGCTCTTTTCGAACCTATTTTGTTAGTCCCAAAATCTTACGTTTACGGGAGATGTCCGAGTGATAGAGTCCCCTAAAATGATGTCGATTAGTAATCTATCTAAAAATGATTTAACCAATAATATAACAATCCTTACCTTGAATAATCCCGAATGATCTCTCCTTAATCGTTGACTACGAAAAGAATCCTTAAAATCCTCTTCAAAGATTCGGCCAATGAGAAAATAAGAGAATTAGATTTCTAAAATCGGCTATTCTAAAAGAAAATAAAGAGAACAATTGATAGAAAATCCTTACTCATAATACGGAGATTGATTCACCCTTATTTGAACTATTAGGAGATTCGGCCTTATCAATTTAGAAGAAGAGAAATGGTGATTTCGGTTTGGAAAAAAAGAGAAGAGAAAAGATAGTGTTTTTGGCTATGGTGGTTTCGATTTTTAACAAAAGAAAAGAAAGAAGAAGATGAAAATGGAGGATGGTTCGGTTTTAACAAAAGAGAAGAAAGAGAATGGTGGTTTCGGTTATGACAACAAAACAAGAAAAAGAAAAGAAAGATAGGAGGTTTATGATGTTGCAAAAATGGTGAAATTGGGAGAGAGAAGTTTCGGCCTTAGCAAGGTAAAAGAGAAGAGAAAGGAAGAAAATAAAAGATTGAAAGAAGAAGATGATGATGATTAGGTTTTCAAAAGAAAAGATGTGAGTTTAGAAGCTATGTGCATTCGGCAATGAGGGAAAAAGAAAAGAAAATAGTCTTTGATATTTTGGTATTTTCGGTTACAAAGAGGAGAGAAAGAAGATATGATTTGGAGAAAAGAAATTAAAAGGACTACTCAAAACCGAAATGGTAAAACTCAAATGACTAAAAGAAAAGAAAAAGGTTTATCTTTTGTCTAATATGCATTCGGCTAAGAAACAAAGTTTGGAGAAAAGGAAAAGATGCACAATTTGTTAAAGTTTTGGCCAACTTTCACCCCCTAATCCTATTACAAAATTCGGCCAACACACTTGCCAACATGATCCCCCTTTTTCCTCCTCATTTCTTCCCTATCATTCCCTTAATTCCTATCACAATTAAACCAATCCCCCTTAGCCCCTTATGCCGTCTAGGTTCATGGTCAAATGACCATGGAAAAGCTTCCAAAACATCATCCACTCTTCAAGCCCTTTGTCCTCTTATCCTTCCATAACCTCATGATTCCATACCATAACTACTAGCTTGCCTTTTCCCCTTGGTCTACTATCCAAAAATAAAAGAAAGTCCATCCATAATAGATAAGGCTTGACCGACACTATAGGGAAGAAAGCAAAAATTAAAATCCTTCCAATTGCTAGCTAGGGGATTCGAACCTCTCCCCTCATGCATTCACCCATGTGCCAACACCACCTTGCCAATTGACTTGTTATGCTTAAAACCTCTTGCCAAATTTTCTTAAAGCCTATCTTGCTTAGCTCCATCTTAAGTATTAAAAATTTAATATTTCTTTAAGGCATTCTCTTACATACTGAAGTTCCTAAAACTTCCAAAGTACACTCAACTACACATAGGCATGCAACAACATACAATTAAGTTAAAAATGCATAGCCCCCATATTCTGGATGTTATAGTTCTACCCTTTAAAATAATTTCGACCTCGAAATTACCTGGCTAGAACAAGTGAGGGTATTGCTATCGCATCGCTTCCTTCGGCTCCCACGAAGCTTCTTCCGATCCATGATTGTGCCATAACACTTTGACGAGAGGAGCTGATTTCCTCGTAACACTTTTACATCCCGCTCTAGAATTTGAATTGGCTCCTCTTCGTGGGACAAATCTAGTCTTAATTCCACCTCCTCAACTGACACTACATGAGATGGATCCGATCGATAACGACGTAACATTGAAACATGGAACACATCGTGCATTTGCTTCAACTCCGAAGGCAATTCTAACTGATATGCCACAGGTTCGACCCGCTTCAAAACCCGATAAGGTCTTATGAACCTGGGACTTAACTTTCCTTTGTGACCAAATCTTATCACCTTTTTCCAAGGTGAAACCTTTAGGAATACTTGATCCCCCACAGCAAACTCTATTTCCCTTCGCTTAAGATCTGCGTATGACTTTTACTGTCAGATGCTTCCTTTAACCGAGCCCGGATTACCTTAACATTTTCTTTGGATTCAGCCACTATTTCTCGACCCAAAACTTGACGTTCCCCAAGTTATGTCCAACACGTAGGAGTACGACACTTCCGTCCATATAGTGCTTCATACGGTGCCATCCGAATACTGGCTTGGTAACTGTTATTGTACGCAAATTCTGCTAACGGTAAGAACTCCTCCCAGCTTCTTCTGAAATCTATCACACATCCCCTTAACATATCTTCTAAAATTTGGATTACTCGTTCAGACTAACCGTCAGACTGTGGGTGAAATTTCGTACTAAAATCCAATCTGGTGCCCAAAACCTGATGTAATGCTTTCCAAAATTGAGACGTAAACCTCGGATCCCTATCCAAAATAATCGACATCGGCACTCCATGCAATCTAACAATCTCAGCCACATACAACTTCGCCAATTTCTGCAAAGAGTAATCAATCCGAACTGGGATAAAATGTGCAAATTTCGTCAATCGATCCACTATCACCCAAATCGAGTCTTTCTTAGTAGGCATAGGAGGAAGCCCACTAACAAAGTCCATGGTGATTCTCTCCCACTTCCACTGCAGAATCTTTATCGGCTGAAGCAATCCCGAAGGTACTTGATGTTTAGCCTTAACTTTCTGACACGTTAAGCACTTCCCTACGAATTCTGTAACTTCCCGCTTAAGACCAGGCCACCAAAACTAATCTCGTAAATCTCGGTATAACTTACTTTCTCTAGGATGCATAGCATAAGGGCTACCATGCGACTCTGAAGAATCCTTTGCCTCAACTCCTGATCTATCGGCATCAGACTTTACCCTTGAAACACAATACCCCATCGCTATTAATACCATAATCTTCTAATTCCCTATTCTGTACCTGCCGTAGCTTAGCACTCAGATCATCGTCTACCAATTGTCTCTCTTTCACTTGACTTAACCATGTCGGCTTTGTTGGGGTAACATGGATTTCGATAAACTATATTTATTTAAATTATATCTGAACCAAATTCATATATTAATTCTCATTATGTGTACAACATCCTTGTACATATAATATATTCATTATTTGATTGCCCAATTAAATTAATTCTTTAATTAATTTAATTCATGTGACAATCAAACACAATACCAACTATGTTTCATTAGTTCATTTCAACCATAGGGTGTGACCACAGAGGTTCTTGTAACGTTAGTAGTAATACTAGAACGATTCTAATGTCACAAACAATGAGTGGCATCTAGCAATGCATCATTGCTACCTAAGATACAAGAAGTCATGATTCGACATAACTTTTGTGATTAACTTTTCATGCATTAGTCCTTAAGTCCTTTATCTCTGGAATAGATACAAGTCATGGAATAGTCACACTTGTATAGTCCATCCCATGTTTCTTGATATCTTGAGTAGACTATGATATACAAATTAGTATGACATCTCATGTCAACTTATTTGAGCATGGCCATGCATTTCTAGTCTCACTCAATCAAGTGGCCTAAGATATTACTCCCATTATGTGGGAGGGACTTATCCTATATTGATCAACAATATCCCTCTACATTGATTGTGATATATCCAACATTAGCCTTTATAGAACAACCAGTTACGGTGTACGTTTGACTGTATCAAAATATACAACTCACGATGTCGGGATAATAATTATCTCAAGTCTAAGGATCATATACATATTAATCACTATGAGTAATGTTGTGACAATTACATAATAATCCAAGAAACATACTCATAGCGGGTGGTCCAATATGTTGTTCTCTAACACACATATTCATGCATTGATTTTGACACTCCATATCAATGATAACTCTTTATCATCAATCAACTACATGTTAGTCTTAATGCATTATTGTTGTCCTAGTCAACAATAATACTTGACTAAGGATATTTTAAGAATAATCATATTATTCTCGGGACATTATTATAAAGCAGTTTATTTGTACACACGAAGGAAAAGCGAAATAATAATGACAACGCTTTATATTAATAAACATGGTAAATCAAGTATGTTATTACAACCATCTCATGATTGATCTTTGGGCATACTCTTACAATCTCCCACTAGCACTAAGACCAATCAATCATATATCTAATACCAAGAGACTTAGTGTGACGATCATGCTTCATGTGTCGAGTCTTGGTCAAGGGATCAACAATGTTATCATCTGTAGGTACTCTACATATCTCAACATCTCCTCAATCGATAATCTCGAATAAGATGATAGCGCCTAAGTATATGTTTGGATCGTTGGTGAGATCTGGGTTCTTTAGCTTGTGCAATAGCTCCATTGTTATCACATCGGAGTTCTATAGCATCGATATGCTAGGCACAACCCTAGTCCGATAATGAACTTCTTGATCCAAGCGACTTCTTTTGTTGCCTCCTTGGTGCAATATACTACCTCTGTTGTAGAATCGACTCTTGTACTTTGCTTTGAACTCTTCGACTCAAGCACCACCATTAAGGCAAAACACAAATCGATTGCGATCGAGAATCGTCCTTGTCGGTTTGGAAGCGGCATCGGTGTAACCTTTACACTTAACTCTTCCTCACCTCCATATATTAGGAGCGTATCCTTAGTTCTTCTTAAGTACTTAAGGATATTCTTGGTCGTGGTCCGATGACCTTTCTGGGATCTACTTGGTACCTGCTCGTCATACTTAAGGCATATGAGACATCTGGACGGGTACATAACATGGCATACATGATAGATCCAATAGCAGAAGCATATGGAATTTTACTCATGCGTTCTCTCTCTTGTGGAGTTGAAGGACACATTTCCTTGAGAGTGAAATACCATGTCTCATAGGTAGAAATCCTCTTTAGATTCTTCCATACCGAACCTTTTCGAAGTACTTTATCTATGTATGTACTTTGGCTTAGACCTAGTAGTCGTCTTGATCTATCTCTATAGATCTTAACTCCTAAGATGTAAGTAGCTTCGCCCAAGTCCTTCATAGAAAAACAACTTCCTAACCAAGTCTTAATAGGACGCAAGGTAGGTATGTCATTTCCCATGATAAGTATGTCATCCACATACGATTACCAAGAATATGATAGTGCTCCCACTAACTTTCTTGTAAACACATGGTTCATCTTCATTTTGATAAAACCAAACTCTTTAATTGCATCGTTAAAGCGAAGATTCCAACTTGAGAAGCTTGCTTTAATCCATAAATGGATCTTTGTAGCTTACAAATCTTTCTAGCATCCTTTGGATTGACAAAACCTTGAGGTTGTGTCATGTACACATCCTCTTCAAGTTTCCCATTAAGGAAAGCTGTTTTGACGTCCATCGCGATTTCATAATCATGAAATGCAACTATGGCAAGCAAGATCTGATGGATTTAAACATAGCTCTGAGGAGAAAATGTTTCATCATAGTCAACACCATGAATTTGGCGAAAACCTTTAGCGACTAATCGCCCTTGTATGTTTGTACATTACCATCCATGTCGGTTTTCTTTTTGAAAACCCACTTACACCCTATAGGTTTAACCCTTGGTGGGTCAATCAAAGTCCATACTTGATTTTCATACATGGAATCCATCTCGAGATCTCATGGCCTCAAGCCATTTCTCGAGTCCGGCTCGTCACCGCTTCTTGATAAGTCCTAGGCTCATCTTGATCTATAAGAAGAACGTCACCATGTGTTGTAATGAGAAATCCATATCTCTCGGTGCATGGCGTTCTCTTAAAGATCTTCGGTGGTTGTGTTTCTCGGCGATTACTTGTTCCTCAATTTCTTATGGAATTTCTTTGTTGTTCTATCTTTGGTTCGGTGGTATCTTGTGATTCTCGAATTTCTTCAAGTTCAATCTTTCTCCCACTTCCTTTTCTAGAAATAAATTCTCTCTCTAGGAAGACACCGGTCCAGAGCAACAAACATTTTGTTCTCGGTGGGATTAAAGAAATAATAACCTTTGGTTTCTTTCGGATACCCACAAAAATACACTTTTTTGATTTGGGTTCAAGCTTAGTAGGCGTCGGCGTTTAACATAAGCTTCACAACCCCAAATTTTCATAAAAGACATCTTGGGACATTTCGGTCCACATCTCATATAAGCGTCTTTTGAACCGATTTAGATGGAACACGATTTAGTGTGAAAGCAAATTGTCTCAATTGCATGTCCCCAAAAGAAGTCGGTAGATCGGCATGACTCATCATGGATCGAACCATGTCTAATAAAGTTTGATTTCTTCTCTCAGAAACTCCATTCCATTGAGGAGTAGCAGGAGGAGTAAGTTGTGAGACAATCCCACATTCCTTCAATAGATCATCAAACTCTAGGCTCAAATACTCTCCACCTCGATCGGATCAAGTGACTTGATAGTTTTGCCTAGTTGATTTTGTACTTCATTTTGAATTCCTTGAACTTTTCAAGAGACTCGGACTTATGGCGTATGAGATAAATATACCCATATCTACTGAAATCATCAGTGAAAGTAATGAAGTATTGAAATCCACCTCTGGCCTGTGTATTTATTGGTCCACATACATCAGAATGTATTAGGCCCAATAAATCACTAGCTCGTTCACTTTTACCAGTAAAAGGAGATTTAGTCATTTTTCCTAATAAGCAAGATTCACATACTTCAAATTGTTCAAAAACAAATGAATCTAAGAAACCATCTTTATGGAGTATGGATATGCGTCTCTCATTTATGTGGCCCAAACGACAATGCCAAAGATAAGTTTGATTTGAGTCATTTATTTTAGATCTTTTAGTATTTATGTTGTAAATAGGGTTCATTTGATCTAAAATATAGAGGCCATTAATCAATTGTGCGAACCATAAAAAACATTATTGAGATAAAAGGAACAACAATTATTCTTAATAATTATCTCAAAACCAATTTTGTCTAAACAAGAAGCTGAAATAATGTTTTAGTCAAACTGGGCACAAAATAGCAATCCTCTAAAATTAAATCAAGTCCACTAGGCAAAGATAAAGTATATGTTCCCACATTAATGCAACAACCTTTGCTCCATTTCCAACTCGCAGTCCACATCTCCTCTAGCCAACGTCCTACTCCTTTGTAGTCCACATGCATGAAGTACAAATATGAGAACCACAACCAGTATCTAATACCCAAGAAGTAGTAGTTGATAAATTAATATCAATAACATAAATACCTGAAGCAGACGTTCCGCTTGTTTTGGCCTTCTTGACTTCCTCAAGATAGATAGGGCCGTTTCGCTTCCAATGTCCAGTCACACCACAATGAAAGCGGTTTCCTTCCTTAGACACTCCACCTTTAGGTTTCATTGCAGCCTTTCCTTTGCCGGGCTTGGGCTTACCTTTACCCTTGGGCTTTATGCGAACTTTGGCCTTTCCTTGCCCTTGTTGTTACGGACCATCGGTATGGGCTTGGGTCCAACCTTTTCATGTTACCTTGATTCGTAACATCTTGAGTAATCGTGGCGAGTCTTGTCAATTTCATTCATATTGAAATTAAGGACAAACCGGTCAGTAGCTATCCGCAACGATTGCGAGAATAACATCAGTGGCCAACTCTTGGCCCAATGGAAAACCAAGCTTAGACGGACTTTCAATATAGCCAATCATCTTAAGGACATGAGGTCCTCTTGGGCTTCCTTCACCAACTTACATTGGAATAGGGCTTTAGAGATATCGAACCTCTCTTGCCGTGCTTGCCCTCGATAAAGTTCTTTCGGTGCTCGATCATATCATGAGCAACCATGTCCTCATGTTGCTACAAGCTCGAGATTCATAGTGGCAAGCATAAGGCATCCAACATCTACCATGTCATCGAGATACTTCTTGTAAGCATCTTTATCGGTTCTCGAGGCATTAATAGGTGGTTCATTAGGAAGTGGTTGTTCAATGACATACAATTTTCGTTCTTATTTGAGGACAATCCTCAAGTTACGGAACCGATCAAGAAAATTCAAACCATTCAATTTGTCCTTCTCAAGGACCGATCGCGCAATGATAGTGTGCTAGTATTTGCAACCATAATATATCTACAACAATTAAATATGCGTGTGAGTAAATTTACCAAGTTTATATAAATCATTAAAAGACTTTATTAAATGATGATCCCACTATTTTATTTCAAAATTAATAACCCCATATATTAATTTGGAAAAACTTTCTCCAAAGTATTTCTAGTGGGTTAAGGACCCATATTTCACCTCCTCTTAAGTCACTTTGGCTTTACTCTCAAGACTATGGTTATTTAGGTAAGAAACCTTTGCTAATTACATCATATGTAACTCCTAATATTTGGTGAACAACTCTTGTTCTAATCATCTTATGATTTATCCAATTTAATTGCCTCTAGGTTTCTAATCCTATTAGAGTAACCTAGTTAAGTCATTAACCAATTTTAACCAAATGAATATCACTTGTTTATTCTTCGCGTTTAACCAAGGTAAATACTAGTACTTCGCTTTGACGTAACCTACATAGTATTGATCGAGGCCTTAACGAGGGCAAAAATTGGAAGGCCATGTTGACTTAATATTTTAATAGAGGATTTTATTAAGGATGTTCCATCTCACCAATTATGGTCTACTTTAGTCCATTTAGTCTTTTAATTGATCTCATCAATTAATTGGGTTTATTATTAAATTTTAATAAATAAAATTAGCATGCTTTAAACATCCATAGCATCTCATGAATAAATAAAGCAATAAATAAATGCAATAGTTATAGCCCATAAACTAAGGTGATTCAACCCAAGCCAATGGGAGAACCAAAAGGAAACCTAAAGGTGTAAGCAGTTTCACAAACTATCAATCCTCAAGTTGTCCCAACTTCCTTCTTGTCTGGCCCATAGCAACTTTTGCAAATTACAATATGCAGAAACTCGTTTTACATACGAGGGAGTAAGATGAGAAGAGAAATACAAGAGAATAGTAGTAAGGCACGACACGCAGGCCGTATTTATATATATAAAATTACAACCTTTTATCAAATGGGTCATCGGGCTATAACTATGCATTTCAAACACCGTGCAAGTAAAAAAAATAGCATACATAATTCAATGCTCTCTTGCTAAAGTGAATTATAAAATATCCTTTCAACCTTATGTGGCCCATCAAGTTTATATATTTCTTTTATTAACAAAATATACTATAATAAGAAAATGAGGTGCAGGCGGTGGGAGGCGGGTCAAGGGCGCGTCGAGCCGTCTCGATCCCCATCCCAAAATATGAGAGGGATGTTACGGTAGGATCTGGGGTGCAGGCGGAGCCCCGGTGATGGACCAAAGGCGGTACAAATCGCATACCCAGTCAAATGAAACCTCACGATTTGATAACTTTTATCAGCAGAATCGGGTTTTGATTTTAATCCTTGAGGTTCATATCGAACAACTCTTGTTCCACAAGCCGATTAACCCTTCTTCGAAGCCGTAAATTCCACCGCCGCAATATTACAGATTTGTTAATAATTATGGTAATAACATAAGATCGAATAGGCCACAACACCATGATTAACATTTAATCAATTATAGAAAGGAACAGATTATCGGGTTATGCTTAAGCGATTTAAACAATCGAAAATGTAGTAAAATAAAAGCATGCATCTCATACAATTGCATCACCCAAGTATTTAAACCCGAGTCCAGTATCACACAAGTGGCTCGATACCCTTTGTTGGAACGCAGCACCCCAAGGCGCAATGAAATAAAATTAATCCGTGATCCAAACCATGAATCCATGTGTGAGGAGCGAATCGGGGTGAAATAAAGGTTTCAAATTACCAAAGTTTCAATCGAGTAGATAGCGGCGCCTCGGCGACAAGATATCGATCTACTATCGAACCAAGCCACAACCTTTACGATGTCGGCCTCTACGTAATCCACGGTTTGACTATGAGCAGCGAAATCTCCAAAACTATTTTTTGAGGTGTTTTGCTTGGCGGTCGCTAGACTTTTAAGCAAAATTCTTAGGGTTTTCTTCACTTATTACCCTTTTTATAATCAAGTATTTCATTTATGAATAATAAAATTAAATAAATATAATAATGTTTTAACCGAAAATTATAATTACATTAATTATACCCAAAAGTTATAATTACATTAATTATAACATGGATTTCGGTAAACTATATTTATTGAAATTATATCTGAACCAAATTCATATATTAATTCTCATTATGTGTACAACATCCTTGTACATATAATATATTCATTATTTGATTGCCCAATTAAATTAATTCTTTAATTAATTTAATTCATGTGACAATCAAACACAATACCAACTATGTTTCATTAGTTCATTTCAACCATAGGGTGTGACCACAGAGGTTCTTGTAACGTTAGTAGTAATACTAGAACGATTCTAATGTCACAAACAATGAGTGGCATCTAGCAATGCATCATTGCTACCTAAGATACAAGAAGTCATGATTCGACATAACTTTTGTGATTAACTTTTCATGCATTAGTCCTTAAGTCCTTTATCTCTAGAATAGATACAAGTCATGGAATAGTCACACTTGTATAGTCCATCCCATGTTTCTTGATATCTTGAGTAGACTATGATATACAAATTAGTATGACATCTCATGTCAACTTATTTGAGCATGGCCATGCATTTCTAGTCTCACTCAATCAAGTGGCCTAAGATATTACTCCCATTATGTGGGAGGGACTTATCTATATTGATCAACAATATCCTCTACATTGATTGTGATATATCCAACATTAGCCTTTATAGAACAACCCGATTCACGATGTACGTTTGATCGTATCAAAATATCGACTCACGATGTTGGGATAATAATTATCTCAAGTCTAAGGATCATATACATATTAATCACTATGAGTAATATTGTGACAATTACATAATAATCCAAGAAACATACTCATAGCGGGTGGTCCAATATGTTGTTCTCTAACACACATATTCATGCATTGATTTTGACACTCCATATCAATGATAACTCTTTATCATCAATCAACTACATGTTAGTCTTAATGCATTATTGTTGTCCTAGTCAACAATAATACTTGACTAAGGATATTTTAAGAATAATCATATTATTCTCGGGACATTATTATAAAGCAGTTTATTTGTACACGGAAGGAAAAAGCGAAATAATAATGACAACGCTTTATATTAATAAACATGGTAAATCAAGTATGTTATTACAACCATCTCATGATTGATCTTTGGGCATACTCTTACAGGCTTAACTTGTAATTCTGCCAACAAGCTTCCGTCGTCATAAAGACTAAGATGTGAAAACATCGCCCTTAGATCTGACACCACTTTCCAACTTAGAGCGTCTGCCACCATATTCGCCTTGCCCGGGTGGTACTCAATAGAACAGTCGTAGTCTTTCAACAACTCTATCCACCTTCGCTTTCTCAAATTCAGTTCCTTCTGAGTCAGTAGATATTTCAGACTCTTGTGGTCCGTGTATATCACTGGCTTTTCCCCATATAAATAATGCCTCCAAACCTTAAGAGCAAAGACTACTGCTGCCAACTCCAAATCATGCGTCGGGTAATTAACCTCGTGTGGTCTCAACTGTCGAGACGCATACGCAACTACCTTCCCGTCTTGCATCAAAACACATCCTAATCCTGTGTAAGAAGTGTTACAATACACCACGAAATCCTTCCCTGCCTCAGGTTGAATCAAAATCGAAGCTTCAGTCAAAACCTTCTTAAGTTTCTCAAAGCTCTCTTGTTGCTTATTTGCCCATACGAAAGGTGCCTCATTTCTCAACAATTTCGTTAAAGGTGCAGCTATTGATGAGAATCCTTCAACGAATATTCTATAGTAGCCTACTAATCCCAAGAAATTGCGAACCTCAGATACGAACTTAGGTGGTTTCCAATCTAGTACTGCCTCAATCTTCCGAGGATCCACCCTTATCCCTTCTGCAGACACCACATGGCCTAAAAACGCAACTTTCTTCAGCCAAAATTCACACTTGCTGAATTTGGCATATAGCTTCTTCTCCCATAACACTTGTAACACTATCCGGAGATGCTCATCAAGCTCTATCTTGGACTTCGAATACACTAGGATGTCGTCTATGAACCCCACGATGAACTGATCCAAGTAGGGTTAGAAAACCCGATTCATCATATCTATGAACGTAGCTAGGGCGTTCGTCAATCCGAACGGCATTACCAAAAACTCATAATGCCCATATCTTATTCGGAAAGCTGTCTTATGGATATCTGCTTCTTTCACTATAAGCTGATGATACCCCGACCTTAGATCTATCTTTGAGAATATCGCAGCTCCCTTAAGCTGATCGAACAAGTCATCGATCCTCGACAAAGGATACTTGTTCTTGATGGTCAGCTTATTCAACTATCGGTAATCTATACACATTCTCATCGTTCTGTCCTTCTTCTTCACGAATAGGACCGGTGCTCCCCATGGAGACACACTAGGTCGGATAAATCCACGATCAAGCAACTCCTGGATCTGAGCCTTAAGCTCAACCAACTCTTTCGGTGCCATTCTATACGGAGCAATAGAAACTGGCACCGTTCCAGGTAATAAATCAATCCCAAATTCTACCTCTCGATCCGGAGGCAATCTTGGAAGTTCTTCCGGAAAGACATCCACAAATTCACTCACAGTCCTGACCTCTTTAGCAATTGTTTCCTTAGCCTCCAAGGCACTAACCAACATCGAAATGCTACTAGCCTCCAAGGCTAACCAACACATCCCTTTCTAACCATCTTTTTACCTTAAGGCGATACTACATTTGATAAGTAATTTCGTCTCTCGCCCATCACCACAACTTCTTTGTCATCAATAGATTTTAAGGACATCCGCTTAGCAGCACAATCCACATTTTCACGATATTTCACTAGCCAGTCCATGCCTAAGATCAGGTCGAATTCCCCGAATGGCAACTCCATTAAGTCAGCCGAAAATGCGTCCCTTGAACTTCTAAAGGCACTTCCTTAAAGAGTTTATCTATTACTACAGTCTGTCCTAAAGGACTAAGTACGGTCATCTTCCTAGGTACAATCTCAGAAGTCACATGCAGAGTTCCAGATACTTCACTAGCGATGTATAAATGAGTTGACCCTATATCTATCAAAGCAATAAAGGGTAACCCAGAAATCAGAAACGTACCCGTGATAACATCAGGTGCGTCACTATCTTCTCTGCGATGAACTGCATATACCAGACCTGGCTATCTCACCTCAATGCTACCACTGCCTCTGCCTGGAGTCCCGTGACCTCTACCAGACCCATTACTTCTTCCATTTGGACCACGACCCCTCATCGACTGCTGTCCACCTCTGCCAGCCTGATTAATACCCTGACCTACTGAGCGGTTCTTATCTGAATTCATCGGGCAATCCTTAATCATATGATCTTTAGACCGCACTTGAAACATCCCCCGGTCTTTTTCCAACATTCTTCCGGGTGCATCTTCCCACATTGAGAACATGTACGATGTTGTCCTCCCGTAGCAATCTGCTGACTTCGCGGCCCATCAACTTTAGGTTTCTTTTGAAAATTTTGGATGACCCTGAAGACCCAAAACTCCTCTTATTCTTATTCTTGCCTCTGTCCCGGTTCTGTCTCTCAGTCCGCTTAACTTCTTCAGCTATCCTTGCCCTATCCACCAAGACTACAAAGTCTCTTTCTCGGTGCGGAGTAATTAACACTCGCAGTTCATCTCTCAGTCCATCCTCGAATCTGACACACCTCTCATAATCAGTAGCTATTATCCCTCTGGCATATCGACTAAGTCGCAAGAACTCTGCTTCATACTCAGCTATCGACTTATTTCCTTACACTAAATTTAGAAACGCCTTTCTCTGAGAGTTGATGTAGCTAGCTCCAACATATTTTCCTTCAAATTTAACCTTAAAATACCCCCAATCCACTCGATCCACAGGGGTACTTTCTTTGACAGTGAGCCACCACTGGTAGGCCTCATCACGAAGTAGTGAAACAACACCTTTCAACTTTTCCTCAGCAGTGCAGTCCAAATCGTCCATGATCCTCTCGATTGCCTCTAACCAAGATTCCGCTACATTGAGCTACTCCAAATACTCCCTAAAATCTCGGCTCCATTTGATCTAAGTCTCTCACTCTGACTTTGAGACCCATTTCCCATACTAGCTCTCGCTACTCATTCCAAAACTTCATGAAGATAGCTTGCGATCATGCGTCATCTCCTCCGCTTTGCTCTTGAAATTCCACCCCAACAATGGTGGTGAGCTTCATTTTTGAACCTTGACCAGATCTAAGCTGGTTCCGACACAGCCATTCTTCCTCTACCGCATCCACGACGACCACGTCCCCTAGAACTCATGTTTACTACGCATCTTATCTGTTTTTACGAAAAAGTCTTATGCATTAGAGTCTTTTCACTTCTTATTTAAAGAAAGTTTTATGCAACAGATATTTATTCAGTGGTTTTTCCGTAGTAGTACACATACACCCAGGGTCCATGTCTCTAAAGTATAGTTTCCTTAGGCTTATCACTTAAAATATCTTACATTCACATCACTTTATCAATAGAAGTACTTACCTGATGGACCTGGGCCGAGAACTCAAGTGCCATGCTTCTATAAAAACCAATTTAACTTAAGAAAACTTTCAAAAAGTCATTTGGGCCTGATTTTGAAAACGTTGTGGGCTTCAAAACCCAAGGCCGAGAGTTTAAAACTGTTCTCTGATACCAAGTTGAAACACCCCAAACCCAGCCCAAAAGCCTAACCGGATTTGATATGTTCCTCGAGTAAAACTTTAATTAAATCTCATTTTGTTTATTAAGAAAATATGATGATTTCGTATAAAACAGATTAACTTAATGATCGCGTTGAAATCGTATTGTTAAATAAATTTGTATCTTCTTAAAACGTTATTTTTTTAAGAGAAAATTATAAATTAAAAGAAAACCAATTTTAATGAAAAACTTTTTATTATTATAAAACATAGGTGTCAAAAACAGTTTAAGTTATTTTTTGAAAATCATTTAATTATTTAGTAATAATTGTTTGTGGCGATTAAAATCTAAAACGCAAAATTAAAATAGTTCATAGCGGCCTTATTACAAAAATAACATAACCCAAAATAAATCCTAAGTAATAAAAATAAACTTAATAGGTCTAATTGAGAGAAACTCTGAAATACTATGTTGAGCATTGGCCACCATGTAGTCCTCGCTGACCCGATCCATCGCGCTAAGAGTCACCTGAAATATATCCCATAAAAGGGTGAGTTATAGACTCAATGTGTAACAAAACACTAAAAGCCCAATTGATCATGGCCATTAAGCCCATTTAATACATATTTAGCCATAAGCCCATTTTATAGTAAATCAAATAAAATCACCTAAAAATCATATGGATATATAAAATGAAATGCAAACCCAAGCCCACCTAAATATCCATCCGCTACACACCACCGTACCTACCAATCACACCGTGGGATTACTAAATCGACCCTCCATCGCTACACACCATCGAAGGCGATTCTTTGCAGTCAACATGCACATCGCCTTATAATTTTGTGGCATGGCCACTGAACAGTTATGACCAAGTCACCGATTCAAAATATGTGACCAAGTCACGGATTCAAAATACGTGACCGAAGTCACCGGATTCATATATGTGACCGAAGTCACCGGATAATGTGGTAAAACCACCGGAACACTTCCCCTTTATCAATAACACCCATATGCCCATGCACATACATATTATTCATTTTCATGCCATTTACCCCAAAATCATAGCAGAGTCATACTTATTTCATATTTATGCATATAGCAATATTAATAAAGTATTGGGGTTAAACATACGAATATCGTGTACCCTTGAATGGTACCCATGACCATTATAATACATATTTTCATACAAATCATTCTTATTTTAGATCTATGAGAAATTTAGTATAATGTTACACACCTTATAACAAATGAGAATGATACCTTCCTCCTTTAAATCGACACCTAATTATTTATCACACTTAGTTAGAACACACTAATACTTATAAATCTACACTATTGATGAATAATCTAATTCATGTGGTTTTTCTCCGATAGATGGATCAAAACCCGATGACAAACCACGAAAAAAAATTGGCTCAGGTGTACGCACGACTTCAAATAAACGATCTTCATTAGCGAGAGGTCCACAACCCGGTGGAAAATCTCGGATCCTCGTCTGACCCTTCGTTTGAAATTTGAGGGTATAACAGAACCACCCCTCTTCCAAACACTCCTTACCGCTCTTTTCGAACCTATTTTGTTAGTCCCAAAATCTTACGTTTACGGGAGATGTCCGAGTGATAGAGTCCCCTAAAATGAAGTCGATTAGTAATCTATCTAAAAACGATTTAACCAATAATATAACAATCCTTACCTTGAATAATCCCGAATGATCTCTCCTTAATCGTTGACTACGAAAAGAATCCTTAAAATCCTCTTCAAAGATTCGGCCAAGGAGAAAATAAGAGAATTAGATTTCTAAAATCGGCTATTCTAAAAGAAAATAAAGAGAACGATTGATAGAAAATCCTTACTCGTAATACGGAGATTGATTCACCCTTACTTGAACTATTAGGAGATTCGGCCTTATCAATTTAGAAGAAGAGAAATGGTGATTTCGGTTTGGAAAAAAGAGAAGAGAAAAGATAGTGTTTTTGGCTATGGTGGTTTCAATTTTTAACAAAAGAAAAGAAAAAAGAAGATGAAAATAGAGGATGGTTCGGTTTTAACAAAAGAGAGGAAAGAGAATGGTGGTTTCAGTTATGACAACAAAATAAGAAAAAGAAAAGAAAGATAGGAGGTTTATGATGTTGCAAAAATGGTGAAATTGGGAGAGAGAAGTTTCGGCCTTAGCAAGGTAAAAGAGAAGAGAAAGGAAGAAAATAAAAGATTGAAAGAAGAAGATGATGATGATTTGGTTTTCAAAAGAAAAGAGGTGAGTTTAGAAGCTATGTGCATTCGACAATGAGGGAAAAAGAGAAGAAAATGGTCTTTGATATTTTGGTATTTTCGGTTACAAAGAGGAGAGAAAGAAGATATGATTTGGAGAAAACAAATTAAAAGGACTACTCAAAATCGAAATGGTAAAACTCAAATGACTAAAAGAAAACAAAAAGGCTTATCTTTTGTCTAATATGCATTCGGCTAAGAAACAAAGTTTGGAGAAAAGGAAAAGATGCACAATTTGTTAAAGTTTTGGCCAACTTTCACCCCCTAATCCTATTACAAAATTCGGCCAACACACTTGCCAACATGATCCCCCTTTTTCCTCCTCATTTCTTCCCTATCATTCCCTTAATTCCTATCACAATTAAACCAATCCCCCTTAGCCCCTTATGCCGTCTAGGTTCATGGTCAAATGACCATGGAAAAGCTTCCAAAACATCATCCACTCTTCAAGCCCTTTGTCCCCTTATCCTTCCATAACCTCATGATTCCATACCATAACTACTAACTTGCCTTTTCCCCTTAGTCTACTATCCAAAAATAAAAGAAAGTCCATCCATAATAGATAAGGCTTGACCGACACTATAGGAAAGAAAATAAAAATTAAAATCCTTCCAATTGCTAGCTAGGGGATTCGAACCTCTCCCCTCATGCATTCACCCATGTGCCAACACCACCTTGCCAATTGACTTGTTATGCTTAAAACCTCTTGCCAAATTTTCTTAAAGCCTATCTTGCTTAGCTCCATCTTAAGTCTTAAAAATTTAATATTTCTTTAAGGCATTCTCTTACATACTGAAGTTCCTAAAACTTCCAAAGTACACTCAACTACACATAGGCATGCAACAACATACAATTAAGTTAAAAATGCATAGGCCCCATATTTTGGATGTTACACTCAACGAGGGCTTTGAGCATGAGAATTAAAGAGCTAGAGGAAGAGCTTGTTATGTGTCGAGTTGTTGTGGGTAGAGGAGTGTTGTGTGCAACACTAAATCGCAAGATAGATGTCTCCAAGCCAGAGAAGTTCAAGGGGGCAAGGTCTATAAGGGAAGTGAAAAATTTCTTGCAGGAGATGGAGCACTACTTTCATGTTGCGGGCATCAAGGATGATGATGCTAAGGTAACAACTACTGCTAGATATTTTACCGACTTTACTCTTCTTTGGTGGATGTGTAGGTCTATAGATGAAAAACATGGTCAAGCTACAATTGAGACTTGAGAGGAGTTCTAAAATGAGTTCAAGGAGCAATTTTACCCTTAATATTTTGAAAAGGAGGCTTGGTCTAAGTTGCTTCAATTTTCGCAACAAGACACAATTCGATAGTATGTGAAGGAGTTTAATAAACTAAATCTTTGAATCATTGATATAAGTGAGAAAGAAGCATTCTTCTATTTCATTAATGGTTTGAAGCCGCAGGTTAAACAAGAATTGAAACATCGAGGGGTCCAAGAACTGTCCAAAGCCGTGATCGTAATAGAGTCCTGGATCTAGCTTGTTATGAAGAAAGATATGTTCGAGTTTTCCCAACTCAAGGAGAAGGGAAAAAAAGGGAAGATGAAGAAGGACAAGTTTAGTGCAACGGTAATGGTGGCAATAGGAAACCATGAAATGGGAATGGAAAACCAAAAAACCCAAAGGAAAAAAAGAGCGAGATAAAATGTTTTTTTTTTTTTGTGGTGGTTCGCATATGGTAAGGGACTGTTTGAAAGATCCATCTTTTCAGCCATAAAAAAGGATGATGAGCCAGAAAAAGTGTGAATAAGGCTTGGTTTAATCGTGCGTGGGATTGAAGCTTAGAGGGACAAAGTGAATGAGAAGAAGCTAGTGAAGTGCTTCTTATGCTGTGGTTCGCATAAGATGCGAGACCATCCAAAGTGACCTAAGATGTTTACGGTTACTAAAGAAGATGAATCAGAGCCAAAGAGTGAGACTTTAAAGCTTAGATCAATGATATTTAGTTTTGCTAAGGCAAAGAGGGATCACAAGCAGAAAGAATTGATAATTGTGGACATTAATATCGCAGGATGAAGAAGGAGAGCACTTGTTGATATGGGAGCATCTGATTTATTCATATCGGAGAAAGCCATAGGTAAACTTGGTCTCTCGATTAGCAAATTGACCAAGAGGGTCGAGACGGTAAATGCCAAAGAGGTCCCAATTGTGGGAGTAGCACAATGAGTGGAGCTACAAATTGACGAATGGAAAGGTAAAAAGATTTTGAGGTAATTCATTTAGATGATTATGACTTCATGCTTGGCTTGAATTTTCGTGACTGAATTAATGCTTTTTTATTACTTTTGCCGACTGCATTTGTATCTTAGATACTCGACAACAAAAATGTGTTGTGTCGATAAGTCGAGACATGAGAGGTGGAACCAAGGTATTGTCAATAATCCAGCTAGCCAAGGATGTTTCAAGTGGTGGGAATATTAACTTGGTAGATCAGAGTGTTGTAAAGACACCTTTGGAATTGCTAGAAGTACGATGAACCGATATGAAACCTGTTGAGTCATTAATTGGGCTACCACCTATGAGAGAGGTAGTGATACAAGTTGGGTAGTTGGAATGAGTAAATGCAACGAGCGAGGTACATTTCAAACACTTATCTAGTGTTTCTCATTATGACTTACCATTGGTTTGGTAAAGACACATGGGCCCTTTTAGAGTTTTGAAATGGGTGAGCTGAGGGGATTACAAATAAGAGTTGGGGGGAATGCTTAAGGTTAACCCAATGTTCAATGTGGGTGTCCCGAAGCCTATTTGTGCAGATAAAGGGGATCTCGACTGAGGCAAGTCACAATGTTGGCAAGTAAGAGCAGCGGATCTTGCAAATGAGATGTACTATAGAGCAAGACGGTTCGAGTAAGTAGATGATGAAAGTCGAGGCAAGTGTTTGAAGGGTGGGACTACTTGACAAAGAGGCTAATCAAGAATCAATCGAGGCATCGAGAAAGTTCCGAGGCGAGCCAAACCAGTTTCATCTTGAGGATGCAACAAGTGCATTATGATAATGGGTAGGGGAGAATGTCTTGGGCTGTAGGTAAAAGCTCATGATGAATGCGTACAAAAAGTCCCATAGAGGTCAATTGATGAAATGGAGCTCATTTGATCCACTTGATTTAACCTAATTCATGGAACATGTAGAGAAGCTTATCTACTTAAAGCATTGGTGGCCCAATAAAGCACCTAAGGGAAATGAGGGTTGCCATGGTAAATATGGAAACTTATATTAGAATATGTAATATCTTTAAAGATTTTATTTTGTAATCTTAAAGGATTGAGTCAATCATTTAAGAATCTAAATTGTAGATAGGCTCTAATTTTGACCGTCGATATAACTCAATATGTATTGTTGGTTTAGGGGTAGCTCAACTTGAAATAGATGTCTTCCCCCTCATTTGTATTCATCGTAGGATATTCAGTTGTAGTCCTTCATAGTAATTGAATAATATTGAGAGCATTTACTCAAATACCTTGTGTGCATTACTTTATTGTGATATTTTATGTTCTTTTATTGCTCCTTCGTGTTGAATTCCTTTGCTTTTGTTTTGATGACTTAAAGAATTTCTACAAGAATTATCATTTTTCAATAATAAGCCTAACTTAAGTGGATTTGAACTCAAGAAATTACCTAAGGTTGCACAATTTACCAAATTAAAATTTTAGCTCCATGACGCATAACTAAAGTAACCACATGTCCCTTTAAATTGCGCCACCTCATTAACTTAGCACTTACCTTTTTTGTTTTTATAAGGCAGCGATGATCCGTACACATTAGAGACATGCTAGGAAGTGTTGTTGTGTTTGGGTTTCTCCATCAAGCCACGATGAATCGCCGACGAACACCTACCCACAAGAATTCCATTGGCAACTGTCATTATTCATCAATTCTGGCAATTCTATTTCACTCCAGAAATCGTCAGCCCCGTGTGCATTGTTGTCTTTTGATGATTCTTGAATTTTCTTCGACGAAGCTACTACTAAATGCATCGCTTTCGAGGCTCTTTGATCTTCGACTCCCATTTGCCCCATTGTCGCTCCCAAACACCACGATATACTGGATGCCAAGTTCTGTTGTTTCTCTTCGTGTCGTGTTTCGTTTCCATAGTGGCAGCGAATTTCGAGGAGGTGGTGAACGCGTTCAAGTCCTCGTAATATATGGTGGTTGCTCCGTTACATGAGAATCAAACAGTTAGGACTTTTAATTCAAAGTTATATTGCCCTATACTGTGCCACATAGTTACGTTAATTCGCTAAAACCCCCTGTCACTTTATATAAGTTCCCCGTCAACAAATAAACTAGCTTTAAAACTTAGAGAAATGATGTTTCCAGATGTTTTCAAAGTAGTTTATCGGCTTTTTAACCAACTCCTAAACTCTCAGCACAGAGACCTCTGCTTACACCTGAGTGCGGACCTTCACCTTTTCCACCCTCTCTAGAAAAAAAATAAACCTAAATTTTACGCTTTTTTCTTATAATAATATCCATAATAAAGAAAACCTGCAGAGACAAATCTAAAAAGACAAATAACAGTTTTTTTTTTTTTTTTTTGCAATCAACATTGCTATTGTTGCTGTTAGTGCTACGTGCGATCCTACAGTAATTCTTTGAACATAGCAAATTAATTAATAATATTTGGAATGGGGAGTTGTTTATCTCGAAAAAATATCTGAGTTTTCTTTTGATTTCTTATACGAGTCCACACAATTAAAAAGTAAAGCAAAATGAACATTGAAACTAATTAATAATATAGTATATGTCATAGACTGTTGTTCTGTTGCTACACAAAATCTAAGATGCAAAATAGCAACTAGCTAGAACAAAATAACATATTATAGAACAAATTTATGTATATATATTAATTATAATAAAGTAGTATATGTTGCTGGTTGAATAAAATATCCATGGATATTCTTCTCTGACACTGCCCAGTTGATAATATTAGTCACCAGTCTAAGGCGATCTTCCTAGAACTATAAAGCTTATCAATGTAAGCTATTACTGGGCGCGATGCTTCGATATACCTTCTCATTTTCTTCTCTGCTGTATGATCTGCATACATATATATATATATATATATAAAGATTAAAAAGTAAAAGAAGAGAATACATGATGATGATCAAAGTTATTTAGCGAAAGATATTAAGCATCCATTCCATATGCTATGTTGCTCTCTCCTGAACATATAGAAACTCACCTGTTTCATTGAGCTTCTGTAAAAGTTCTTCCCTTGTTGGAAGAGTATACATTCCAGCAGAAACCGCAGTCCTGACGGCCCATGTGTGGTATGGTGCACACACTTGAGAATAAGCTGTTGAAGCTGCATCCTTCAAATAGTAATCACTACAATTTGGAACCAAATAAATAATAATAATAAGGAAGTTGAAGCATAAAATGGTGACACGAAAAAGGATAGTTACATTCCATATGTGCATTCTAGTGTGTATTTTATCAAGGAAACAGAGGAAAACAAAATTTTCAGCTAATCCCATGTTGATTATGGTCTAAAGCCTCTGCCTTCAGTCTCCTAATCTCGGTTTCAGGTGTCATTTTTAGAACTTTGGCATAGTAAAAAAGGGTCACAGGCATATCAGACGTTACACAACGTGTAAATACTATAAATTTCTCTTAAAATCAAGAGAAAAAGAAAAGATGGAAGGGCGAAACATACTCGGTTGACAGAAATTCTTCAAATAAAGCCCGGATGAGGTCAAGACCCTGTCTAACTCGCCGCAGATTACGCGAATGGCTTCCTGGTTTTTTCACCGTGTCATTAGCAACATCACGATCAAGTACATTTTCTAAAGTGGCATACGTCTTGGATGCTTCCACAAGATCATGTACCTTATCAAAGCATTAATCATTTCATTACCCCACGGCATTGAGAATTTATATAAAAACAAATGCAAACCACAAGAAAATAGACCTTGATGAAATGTTGTATTGTATATGGATGTTAACAACATCAGAAAATCTGTCTATACGCTATCTATATTTTCTAAGTTTACATTGATTGATTGGCATCAATTATACATATAATAAGGACAAGGTTCCTCAATGCAAAGCCTAAAGAAACATGATTCCAGTTTCTAGCAATGTAAAGGCAATGAACCTTGGCGACGTACTCCATCTCGGCGAATTTGAAGGCGAGGCCGAGGCAGCTAAAAAGAACAGAAACCAGAGAACATGCTTCACAGAAATTATCCAACCGAAGTTTTTGATCCTTAGTCTGAGATCCCAAGAATCCCGACAGCTCCTCAAACGCCTTCGCTATAGCCGACAGAGGCGTTTTAGTTGTCATGGACATCTTGGTTTGAGAATGATTAAAACCATTATCTGCACCTTCATCCATGGCTTATATCATAACTATCTTTAATTTTTGTTCTTTAGGATTCCCAATTCGCTTTGAAACCGTCCAACATTTTGAATTTTCATCAAGAAAAGGTAAATTGGACTAGTGTTTTACGTGTCTCGGATTCATTTATTTTCTTTCTGTTGTCTAAACATGACAAGTGTTGTGGGGGATATTTAGAGGTCACACTACAAACACGGTCCGCCACTTGGTTTTCGACTTTAATGGGAGAAGGAAAAACAAAACACTTTGGAAAATTCCAACACATTTGTGGTCCTTTTGCTTCCTTGTCGTTACTCGTTGCTTTCTTAATCGTCTGTTTGATGGGGATGGATGGGTTACAATAAATTCGGCCCAAATGCAGCTGGTAACTCCCTTGAGCAATTATCGTCATTGGTTATGTTGAAAACTTAACGGATCACGTCCCTTCTACCATCGTTTTTCATAATTAATACAAACTAAATTTGACTTTTAAGAGCAAGGAAATATAAGACTTGAACCTGGAATGAGTATATTCTTGTTTGTCTTGCTTTTGCTTGGTTGCTTGTCTATCGATATATTAAAGGATCTGATTGACTAACAAGTGTTGAGCTCCCAATATAAAGAAGAAGAAGAAGAAGAAGAAGTGATTGGACTTGGTAAACCATAATTAAAAAAAGAAAAAGAGATAGTTTACTAAAATTTCAACCTTTTTTTTTTTTTTTTTGATACAGTCATTGCTAGGACTAGAACCTGGGAATGCAAAATAATCAAACCTTGCTTGCAGCTTCTTCAGATTCAGCGTCTTTGGTAGGGGTTTGAATGGGCTTATAAGTATAGAGCTTGGCACAACAGATATAATAAAGAAGATTAACCACTTGCAAGCCGGTGATCAACCAGTAAAATAACTCCAATTTCCCCTTGTTTAAATTGTTATCTGGGAGCCAATTTGATCCGTCAGGTTTAGCACTATATTTGTGCACTAAAGAGACCAGCAACGTACTCACATAATTCCCAACTGAAATGGCAGTCCAGAACAAAGCAGTAGCACTGCTCCTCATGCTTTCTGGTGATTGATCATAAAAGAACTCCAAGTGTCCAATTGAGCCTCAGCTATTCCATGTAGACCGTACTGAGGCACGAGCCAAAAGACTGACATGGGTATGATAGAATAAGGCTTGTCCTCAAGCCCATGTGCCACAGCTGCTTGTTTACGCTTCACTTCTATGAACCCTGCTACGAGAGTGGCTAATACTGAGATCAAAAACCCGATTCCCATCCGGTGCAAGGAGGTGATGCCGCGGTCCAGCCCTGTGAACCTTCGGGCAATGCGGATTAAAAAGCGGTCGTACAAGGCTATGGTGGAGAGCATGGCAAGCATGGTGAAGACAGACATGGAACCAGCAGGGATTTGGAAGGAGTTGGTGAGGTGCCTGTCCATGGTTTTGGCTTGTTGGAGGGAGAATGTGCCTTGCTGAGCATAGGCTGTGATGAGGAGGATTCCTGATGTCCATATTGGTCCCATTCGGATCAGAGATTTCAATTCCTCCACTCGATGAACACTGTTTAGCCTCCATAGATTTGGAGCTTTTACATTATCTTCTTCAGTCACAATGGCTGCCTTGTCAAGAAATCTGCAACCCACCACTCACCATATACATTAATTAATTGATTGTAGTAAATTTGGCAATATTATTTCAGACCAAGTTGTTGGAGTTTTCAAAATTTTATTCCAGTGTCACCATAACCAGAGGGCTGATAATTTATTTATGGTTGTGGGCAACCCATTAGGCTACCAGAGAGAGTTGCAGGTTAACTAATAATGAGTAAAATAAAATAAATGTGCTGGCATCCGGTTGTATCGTGAGGTTTGATAGTTTTCGATACGATACAGGCATTAAAAAGAGCTTCTGTTTTCATTATAATAAAATGCAACCTTACGTGAATGGTGTTTGTTTGGCGATAAGAACTGAGGTAGTGGAAGTGGCGCCCCTACTCCCAGTTATTACTAGCCTTCTCTTTTGCATAATTACCCACAACCACAGCCACAGTATATGTATGAGGGTAAAATAATTTAAAACATTTAGATAATACTTTTTCTTATAATGATATAAAAATAATTTATAAAAAGTTGGTAGCAATAAAGTCTTTCAAGGTGATTTCCACTGTCTTCAACATTTCATTTATCTCGCTCTTTTATATTTTTCCTATTATTGTCCCAAATATGGATGGACATGTATTCACTTTTCTAAATGGTTCCAAACTCCCTTTTTAAGAAAATTTCCCTCTCCCCACCACACACATTTAAAAAAAAAAAAATTAATCCAAAGTTTTATATCCCAACTTTATGAAAAAAGATAGTTACTCTAATTTACATAAACTTCAAATATTTACATAAATAGTAATATTTATATATAAATTATTGAATTGCTAGTTTTAAATCAATAATTTAAAATAAAATTTAAAATATTAGAATTAAATTTTGATAAATTAAAGATTTCATATCAAACCTTTTTGTACGATAAAGTATGAATATATATGTAATTGTTTATTGAAAAGGATTTTGGAATATGGTTCAGAAAAGTGAACATGTAAATCCAAATCGCTACGAAAGTTACATATAAAAAATATCAAAAGAGATTTGAAAGTGTAAAATATATTTTCACGTCAGTTATGATATGCATGTGCTTAAATAGGATATCTCAACAAAACAAACAAACCAACTATATAACAACTTGCTTTGATGCCACGACTATGTTATGGAACCCCTGTCGGTTTCTGGACAAGTTCGTGTATTTGTGATTGGATCAATTGATGCAAATATATAGTGTCTGATAGTTAGAGATGAATGAATTGAATATAACAGAGATTAGATATTAAGAGGACGCTTACGCCATTTGTTTACTGTGGACAAGCCTTCCGTTGATAGAAATTGATGCGTCAAGCTCTTCATTCTGGTACAGCAAGTTTGGATCAGAAACCAAAGTCAAATTCCTCTTCCTGAAAGCTGCCACAGAGACCTGTAGCAACCGGGTAAATGGACTCCCCACCGGATCCATGTGTTTGTAAAGTGGGTATCCAAGGACGAATGCAATGATGGAAAGAAACATAGAAATGGTGGGTATTCCAAGGCCCCATCCCCACCCGATGTTATCTTGAATGTAAACAATCACTGTGACAGCCGCTAGGATGGATGCCCCCATCACAAAATAGTACCAGTTGAAGTATTTCCATGTCTTGGTTGATTGCTTTGGATCTGTTTCATCGAACTGGTCTGCCCCAAATGCAGCCACGCACGGCCGTATCCCGCCCGATCCCAAGGCTCCCAGTAAGAGAGACCCGTATAGGATTGCCAGTTGTCCTGAAGTAGCTTGTTGGCACACTTGCTCACCTGTACACGGCGGTGGTCTAAGTTGTGGAAGGATTGCTGATAGCGTTAAAGATGTCATCGCCTGATTCAATCAATATAATTAGTAGTTAACACGAAAGATAATCTTGTTAATAATTAACAACAAGAAGATGAATCTATGGGAGAGACCGCAGATCAGTACTATTTGATATATGATGGAGGCGACAGTTAGAGTCCAGAAACGACCGGCGTATGCATCGGCGACGAAAGCCCCAAGCAATGGTGTCAAGCTTGCAGTTCCGCCGAAGTTTGTGAGAGTGTTGGCTGCTTTGGTTAACGGCATATGAAGCTGTGTTGTTAAGTAGCTAATCATGTTAGCATAAAATCCTACCACGGCCAACTTCTCACACACCTCGTTTGCTGCATCATATTAATTAAAAAAGAAGCCAAATTACCAAATTATTATTAATATAAAACACAAAACTAACGAAATTAAGCTTACAGAAAATGAAGGGCATGGTGATCATTCCTCCCTTGGGCCTTTTAACATTGTTTTGTTTACTTTTATTCTCCTCCATTTTCTCCATCTTGCTTGCTGCAATGAAATGGTGTTCCCCCCAAGCCTATTTATAATAGGCTGGGTTGAAAGGTTTATTTTATCTCTTATAAATCAGTGCAGACGGTAACTTTTTTACTGCAAAATATCCACGACCACAAAATTGATAGCAATTAAATTAAGAGCTGGACCGGATGCATCGTCACATATGAGATGAGAGTGAACTTTGCACAAATTGTAAACACAAAATTGACATATTAGTTGAGGGGAAAGAACGTCTAACAAGTTTTGTTATTTTCAGCTTTTTAATTTGTTGGATTGATAAAAGTTGTTGGTTGTGTGTAGGCTAAAGAAAGAGTTTTAAATATAATCCTACTCCTTTGTGAGTAGTTGGGTTAAAGGTCTAATACATGTGTTCAATTGTTATTATTTTTCTTAATTTGTGTTAACATGCATTTTTAATGTTTTTTGAATTAAATTTTTGTATTATTTTTCAAAAGATAAAGAAAAATCTAGGCAACAGAAAATATATTTTTTGAACTATTTTTAGAAAATTGTATATGCCAATTTTACCTTTTTGCCCTTGCGGTTTTACTACTTTTCCCTTCAACTAAAGTATAAATAGAAGACTATATTCCTCATATTTCTCACAACAAAAAAAAAATAGCTTCTATAATTCTTCTTGTCTCCCTCATTCTTCTTTCTCTAAAAGTTTTGTTATTTTACAAAAAATTACATTAGAGGAAGTTCTATCTAGGAATTTGGGTTTTAAGCAGGACCGTTTGTGACTCCTCTAAACTTTTCTAGGAATTGGTCCTAGTCTAGTTTTTTCGGCCAAATTTTTCGACCACCTTTAAACATATGTTGACCTTATTTCTCGTAAACTTAAAAAAAGAGCAATACCAATTGAGTTCCTCCTTTCTCATTCGAGTGTACGAATTTGGAATCACTGTGTTAACCTTGTGGGGGGAAGTCCATTTTCAATTACACCTATCAGAGAAAAATCGCTTCTAAGGCAGTGGTTCTCCACGGCACAATATTTTTTATTTTCCTTTATTATTTGTACTTGTTAATGCTAACTACTTTATTTTGAGTAGTAATTTTTGAACAATTCAGAAACGATTCTTACTATTGTAGATGTAACAACCCGATTTTGGGTCTAGTCGGAACAGTGGTTTCAGGATCACAAATTCGACGTAGTACAATTTATTTTTATTATATTTTTGTGGTCTACAGTTTTATGGAATGATTTCGTAAAAATTTTGTTCAAAAATTTTGACGTTTGGGCACTCAATTTAGTCAAAAGGACTAAATTGAAAAAAGGTGTAAAATGTGTGTTCTAGAAGCTAGAGGTGTCTAAATGCTATGAAATTTTAAATTAGAGGTCCTTAGATAGTAATTAAACCATTGTGCGGACAAAAATGGGCATGGTTAGTGAAAAATTTTAAAGTTTAGGTGAAGGGCATTTTGGTAATCTAGTAAATAAAGCCAAAATTAACTAAATAAAAGTCTTCATCTTCATCAATTTAGTCCCCCATAGCCGAAATTCTCAAGGAAGGCATAGCTAGGGTTTTGGTCACTTCCAAGCTCGATTGTAAGTTTGTTCTAGCCCCGTTTTTAATGATTTTTATGTTTTTGAGATCCTTGTAACCTAATCTAGCTTTTCCAAGGACTATTTTGAAGTACTGTCAAAGTATAAAACTTTACCCATGATAGATATTTGTGTATTTTGATGTCTAATGGTAGGAAATGTAAGTTTGGTGTTAGATAAACAACATTTACTAGGTGATTTTTGATGAAAACGTTAAAAATGACTTATTTGTAAAGTTGTAAAATATGTAGTAGAAGTGTGATTTAATCAAAATGTGGGCTGTTATGAGTATGAAAATGGTTCGGCTAGGCTTGGGTTTTGAAGAAATTGACTATATTTCATTTTACGAGCCTACGGACTAATGTGTAAAAAGTTGAAAAGTTTAGGGCAAAAATGTAATTTTTGTCATAAGGTGTTTTTGGGTTTAACTTGAATAATGTGATAATTTAATAAGCTAAATTTGATTTTATAGATCAAGAAAGACGAGGTTCTAACCTAGACCAGGGAAAGAACAAGATTGTGGACTAAATGGAACAATTATCCATTTTGTACCAAGGTAAGTTCGTATGTAAATAATGCATTGCTATATTTATGTTTGAAATGCTTTTATATTGTATGAATTGTGATTGACTCTTTGGATGTATTCGACAAAGTTTCGACAAACGAGAAATCTCGGTTGAACATTAGGAATAGAATAGGATACGAGTGACATGTCACTAGGAACTCATGTGTTTATGTGATCCGGGTGCTGGTCTTGTACGTCCTACCAGTGGCTGGATAGTTCGGCATATGTTGTTGATACTTGACAACTTGTGTGAGCAGCACTGTGTAGCTACGTCCTAACTGACAGCTTGTGTGAGTAGGACCGTGAATAGCTCGAAAGCGAGCCTATACGTATTAGGAGATATGAGGTAGCTTTAGCTACATATATGACACTTATGTGCAATATTTTGAGTATCCGTTAATATTCTGAATGTTCAACGGGAATGTCAAAGTTGTAAAAGGATATGGCTATGATGCGAGTTGGTATGGGTATGTACGTAAAACTCATAAGTAATGATCTCGATATGTGATGAACCCTTGGTAAGGTGGTGATTGAGTAAGTTATGATTATAAGATTTTAATAACATTCATGCTAATTTTTATCATGTAAATTTTATGTTAAATGTGTGGTTATGATGTTTATTATTTGCATAGGAACTTACTAAGCTATACAACTTACTCCTCTTTCCTTCCTTTATCTTATAATGTCACCAAGCTAGCTCGGGGTTTCAGAGATCGTCGGAGATCCATACACACTATCAACAATTATATGGTGTCAATGAATTCAACATTTTGAGTTATGGCATGTACAGGAGACTTGGTCATCTTGTTATGTGTCATAATTGATTTGGCCAAATATGTTGGCTTATATTGGTTGAAAGTTCATTTTGTATAAGGCCATTTGAAATTGGCTAATATTGGTATAAGTATATTCATATGATGATGCCTTTCATGAATGTGGAAACTTGCATGATTTGTGTTGATAAATTATGTTGGTAAAGGATGTTAGAAGTTAGCATGTAGATGTGATGTTAATACCTTGGTTGTGGATGTTTTGGTTGCCTAAGTATGCTTAAATTGGTGTTATATGATGTTGTGTAGGTATGTGCATGGAAGGGTGGAAAAAAGGTGTGGTAAATAGCCTTATTTTTGTCCACACGGGTAGACACACGGGCGTTTGTCTAGGCTGCATGTGATACACGGCTTGCCCTACGGGCATGTGTTTCAGCCGTGTGTCCCCTGCACCTTAATTTTGACAAACAGAATGTCCAGAATTGAGCACACAGGCAGAGACACGGGTGTGTGTCTCGACCATGTGTGCTACACGACCTTGAACACGGGCATGTGCTCTAGCTGTGTGAAGTCTGCACCTATTTTACTAAAAATTATGAAAATTAAATAGACCACATGGCCTAGCACACGGGCGTATGGCACGACTATGTGGCACAAGTCAGAGAGCACCCTAAATTGAACATGGCCTATAACATGAAAAATTTTCTAAGTTTTGTAAAATTTTCTAAACTTTTCGGTTTAGTCCCGAACCACTTTCAAAGAATGTTTTGGGCCTCTTAGGCTCCTATAAGGGACTTTATGATTGAATATGAATGGTTTTAATTTGGATGCAAATTTATGACTCGAAATTGTGTGAATGCTTGTTTTATAAGTACGGTAATGCCTCGAGCCCTATTTCGGCATTGAATACGAGTAAGGGTGTTACATTTAGTGGTATCAAAGCTATGGTTTAGTCGATTCTCGAACTAACATAGCGTGTGTAAGAGTCTAGCTATACATGCCATAAATGAGCCGTGATAGTGTGATAACTCTTGACAACTTTAAATTGTGTTTTTATATAGTAAATGGATCCCAATTGAGCTGAAGCTGATGACGTAGAAAATAATGTGCAAGCTCCCGCTCAAGGGACCACGCCATTTGAAAGTAGACCAGTGACAGTTTGTCAAGGAGAAGGGGCTAGGGAAGCCTTCCTCTACATGATGAACGAGTGGTATATGAGTTTGTTAGAACAAATACGACTACTCAACCCCCTCCACCCCCACTTATTCCTCAGTCGGTTCCCGTAGCTCCACAATGTATGGAATTTGTAAGATTAGGTAAGCCTTTGGTTGATAAGATCCTAAAGCATGAGGCTAAAGATTTCAGAGCTAATATAGATGATGACCCCGAGAGAGCCGAGTTCTGGCTTGAAAATACTATCAGGGTATTTGATGAGTTATTATGTATGCCGAAGAATGCTTGAAATGTGTTTTATCATTATTGAAGGACACAACATATCACTGGTGGAAGACACTGGTATTTGTGGTACCGAGAGAGAGGGTTATATGGGAATTCTCTCAAGAGGAATTCTAAAAGAAATATATTAGTCAGTGGTTCATCGATCAAAAATGTAAAGAATTCTTGAGCTAAAACAGGGCCGAATGCTAGTGACAAAGTATGAGCGAGAATTTGTCAGGCTCAGTAAGTATGCCCGAGAGTGAGTTTCCTCCGAGGCTATTATGTGTAAAAGGTTCGAAGATGGGCTGAATGAGGACATCTGACTGTTAGTTGGAATCTTGAAACTAAAATAATTTGTTGTATTGGTTGAACGAGCTTGCAAAGCCGAAAAGCTAAGCAAAGAGAAAAGAAAGGCCGAGAGTGAGGGTAGAGATGCAAGAAAAAGGTCGATGAGTAAGTCATTTCAATCTCAGTCAAAAAAGTCTAGAGAAATGAATTCTCGTTCGAATGTATCAGCTGGGTATTTGCATAGAGATCTCAGGAAGCAATATTCGAGTTTTAAATCTCAAGCTACTTTAATGGCAAGTGTGTGTAATGTTACATCTAACAGACCCGAATGTCAGCATTGTGGAAGAAAACATCCCAACAAGTGTAGGATGAATGACTGAGTTTGTTTCAAGTGTGGTTCTCAAGATCATTTCATCCGAGATTGCCCTGAGATGGCTGAGAAAGAACAATTTCAAAGTGCAAGGCCGAGTAATACTACCAATAGGGGTAGGCCACTAAGAAATACTGGGAATAGAACTAGCAGTAAAGGTGTGACGAAAGATACAACCGTGAGATCTGAGGCCAAAGAACCTGCTAGAGCTTATGCCATTTGTGCTCGTGAGGATACATCATCTCTATGTGATTACTGGTACATTTTCTCTTTATGATACTAATGTTATTGCATTGATTGATCTTGGATCGACTCATTCCTATGTTTGTGTGAATTTGGTATCTAATAAGAGTTTGCCTGTTGAGTCTACTGAATTTGTGATTAAAGTGTCAAACCCCTTAGGCAAATATGTGTTAGTTGATAAAGTTTGCAAGAATTGTCCTTTGATGATTCGATGTCACTATTTTCGGCCGACTTAATGTTGTTGCCATTTGATGAATTTGATGTTATTTTGGGTATGGACTGGTTGACACTGCATGATGCCATAGTAAATTATAGACTGAAAACTATTAAATTGAAATGTGAAAATGGTGAAATTCTTCGGATTAATTCAGATGAGTCGGGTGAATTACCTATTGTGATCTCTTCGATGTCTGCCCAGAAATATGTGAAAAAAGGTTGTGAAGCTTATCTAGCTTATGTGTTAAATACAAGAGTGTCTAAATTGAAAATTGAATCAGTGCCGGTAGTTTGTGACTATCAGGATTTTTTCCAGAAGAGTTGCATGGGTTGCCACCGATTAGAGAAGTTAAGTTTGGTATTGATTTAGTACCAAGGACTTCACCGATATCGATTACTCCGTATAGAATGGCTCCGACGGAATTGAAAGAATTAAAAGCTCAGTTTCAAGAGTTGACAAATAAGGGTTTTGCGAGACCGAGTTTTTCTCCCTGGGGTGCACCAGTGTTATTTGTAAAGAAGAAAGATGGATCTATGAAACTTTGTATTGATTATCGACAGCTCAACATGGTGATGATAAAGAAAAAGTATCCTTTTCCAAGAATTGATGACTTGTTTGATCAGTTGAAAGGGGTAACATTATTTTCGAAGATTGATTTGAGATCTGGCTACTACCAGTTGAGAGTTAAAGAGTCGGATGTACCGAAAATCGCTTCCAGAACAAGGTACGGACATTATAAATTTCTTATCATGCCCTTTGGACTCACTAATGCTCTTGCTATTTTTATGGACTTGATGAACCGAATCTTCTGACCACATCTAGACAAATTCGTGGTCGTGTTTATTGATGATATTCTAATTTATTCTCGAGATAAAACTGACCATGCCGAGCACTTAAGAACTGTATTGCAGACTTTGAGAGGTAAGAAATTATTTTTAAATTTAGTAAAAGTGAGTTTTGGCTTCGAGAAGTCAGATTTTTGGGATACATTGTTTCAGGAGATAGTATTCGGGTTGATCTGAGTAAGATTTTGACAATTGTTAATTGGAAGCCGCCGAGAAATGTACTAGAGATTAGAAGATTTTTGGGCTTAGCTAGCTATTATCGGTGATTGTTAAGGGTTTTCGATGATTGCTACTCCTATGACTAAGTTTTTGCAAAAAGATGTTAAGTTTGAATGGTCCGAAAAATGTCAGCAAAGTTTTGAGAAGTTGAAAACATTATTGACTGAGGCGCCGATTTTAGTGCAACTTGAACCAAGAAAAGAATTTGTGATTTATAGCAATGCATCACTAAATGGATTAGGATGAATATTGATGCAAGAGGGCAAAGTGATAGCCTATGCCTTGAGATAGTTGAAACCGCATGAGAAAAATTATCTGACGCATGATCTAGAATTGGCTGCCATAGTGTTTGCTTTGAAGATTTGGAGACATCATTTGTACGATGAGCAGTGTCGTATCTTTACCGATCATAAGCATTTAAAGTACTTGATGACTCAAAATTATTTGAATTTATGACAACGGAGATGGCTCGAGTTGCTTAAAGATTATGAGTTGGTAATTGACTACTATCCGAAAAGGCGAATGTAGTCGCAGACACTTTGAGCAGAAAGTCCTTGTTTGCCTTGAGAGCTATGAATACGAGGTTGACTTTATCTGAGAATGGTTTGATTTTAGCTGAGTTGAGGGCTAGACCGGTGTTTCTTTAGCAAATTCGTGAAGCTCAGAGGAGTGACAAAGAGCTTCAAGCTAAAAGAGTTGTTCAATTCGAATCGACTAGTGATTCGGACTATCAAATTGGGACCAATGATTGTTTGATGTTCTGAGGTAGGATTTCTATACTGAAAGATACTGAGCTTATTCATAAAATTCTTCATGAGGCACATAATGGTTATTTATCTGTTCATCAGGGTAGTACGAAAATATATAATGATTTGAAGAAATTGTATTGGTGGTCGGGTATGAAGTGAGATATTTTAGAGTTTGTTTCGAGATGTTTGATTTGTCAACAAGTAAAAGTCGAACACCAAGTACCTTTGAGTTTACTTCATCCAGTGATGGTACTTGAATGGAAATGGGATAGAATTACGATGGATTTCGTAACTAGATTACCTCTGACTCCGAAAAAGAAAGATGTCATTTGGGTCGTTGTTGATAGATTGACGAAATCGGCTCATTTTATTCCAGTTCGTACCGACTATTCACTTGATAAGCTAGCTGAATTGTATGTTGCTGAGATTGTTAGATTGCATGGGGGGCCTATTTCTATTATTTCGGATAGAGATACGAGGTTTACGTCGAGAATTTGGAAGAAGTTGCAAGAAGTTTTGGGTAAAAGTTAAACTTTAGTACCGCATTTCATCCACAACTGACGGTCAATCTGAAAGAGTGATTCAGATTCTCGAAGATATGCTCCGATGTTGTGTTTTAGAATTCAAATGTAGTTGGGAAAATATATACCTTTAGTCGAATTTACTTATAACAACAGTTTTCAGTCTAGTATTAAGATGACACCAAATAAGGCATTGTACGATCGCAAGTGTCGAACTCGTTGTACTGGACCGAGCTCAGTGAGAAACAGATTCATGGGGTTGACTTGGTTAGAGAAACCGAAGAAAAGGTAAAGGTAATTCGTGACTATTTGAAAATCACTTTAGATCGACAAAAGTAGTACATAGATTTGAAAAGAAAAGAGATCGAATTCCAAATTGGTGATAAAGTATTTCTAAAAGTATCTCCATGGAAGAAGATCCTGAGATTTGGCCGTAAAGGAAAATTGATTCCACGTTTCATTGGGTCGTATGAGGTTCTTGAAAGAATAGGGCCAGTGGCATATCGGTTAGCTTTGCCGATGGAGTTGGAAAAGATTCACAATATATTTCATGTGTCAATGTTGCGACATTATCAATCAGATCCTTCGCATGTGATTTCTCTGACAGAGGTTGAGATTTGACCTGATATGACTTATGGTGAAGAACCGATCAAGATTTTGGCTCGAAAAGTCAAACAATTGAGAAATAAAAGTGTAGCTTTAGCGAAATTTTTAGGGAAAAGACACCGAGTCGAAGAGGCTACGTGGGAACCTGAGAAAGCTATGAGAAAACAGTACCCAAACCTCTTTTTTGGTAAGATTTTTTAGGACAAAAATCCCTAAAGGAGGGAGAGTTGTAACAGCCCGATTTTGGGTCTAGTCAGAACAGTGGTTTTGGGACCACAAATTCGACACAGTAAAATTTATTTTTATTATCTTTTTGTGGTGTATAATTTTATGGAATGATTTCGTGAAAATTTCGTTCAAAACTTTTGAAGTTTGAGCACTCAATTTAGTCAAAAGAACTAAATTGAAAAAGGTGCAAAATGTGTGTTCTAGAAGCTAGAGGTGTCTAATTGCTATGAAATTTTATATTAGAGGTCCGTAGATGGTAATTAGACCATTATGCTTTAGTATGGACAAAAATGGGTATTGTTAGTGAAAAATTTCAAAGTTTAGGTGAAGGCGGTTTGTATTCTAGTAAATAAAGCCAAAATTAACTAAATAAAAGTCTTCATCTTCATCAATTTAGTCCCCCTTAGTCGAAATTCTCAGGGAAGGCATAGCTAGGGTTTTGGCCACTTCCAAGCTCGATTGTAAGTCCGTTCTAGCTCCTTTTTTAATGATTTTTATGTTTTTGAGATCCTTGTAACCTAATCTAGCTTTCCCAAGGACTATTTTGAAGCATTGCCAAAGTCTAAAACTTTACCCATGATAGATATTTTTGTATTTTGATGTCTAATGGTAGAAAATGTATGTTTGGTGTTAGATAAACAACATTTACTAGGTGATTTTTGATGAAAACGTCAAAAAGACTTATTTATAAAAGTTTTAAAATATGTAGTAGAAGTGTGATTTAATGAAACATGTGGGCTGTTATGAGTATGAAAATGGTTCGGCTAGGCTTGGATTTTGAAGAAATTGACTATATTTCATTTTATGAGCCTACGGACTAAAGTGCAAAAAGTTGAAAAGTTAGGGGCAAAAATGTAATCTTTGCCATAAGGTTTTTTTGTGGTTAAAATGAATAATGTGATAATTGAATAAGCTAAATTAGATATTATAAATCAAGAAAGACAATGTTCTGACCTAGACGAGGGAAATAATAAGATTGTGGACTAAATCGAACAATTATCCATTTTGTACCGAAGTAAGTTCGTATGTAAATAATGCATTATTATATTTATGTTTTAAATGCTTTAATATTGTATGAATTGTGATTGACTCTTTGGACGTATTCGAAAAAGTTTCGACAAACGAGAAATCCCGGTTGAACCTTAGGACTAAAATAGGATACGAGTGACATGTCACTAGGAACTTATGTGTTTATGTGATCCGGGTGCTGGTCTTGTAAGTCCCACCAGTGGCTGGATAGTCCGGCATGTGTTGTAGATACCTGACAGCTTGTGTAAGCAACACTGTGTAGCTACATCCTGACTGATAGCTTGTGTGAGTAAGCCCGTGAATAGCTCGAAAGCGAGCCTATATGTATTATGAGATATGAGGTAGCTTTAGCTACATATATGGAACTTATGTGTAAGATTTCCGAGTATCCGTTAATATTTCGATTGTTGAATGGGAATGTCAAAGTTATGAAAGGATATGGCTATGATGTGAGTTGGTATGGGTATGTACGTAAAACTCATAAGTAATGAGCTCAATATGTGATGAACCCTTGGTAAGGTGGTGATTGAGTAAGTTATGATTATAAGATTTTAATAACATTCATGCTAATTTTTATCATGTAAATTGTATATTAAATGTGTGGTTATGATGCTTATTATTTGTATAGGAACTTACTAAGCTATATATCTTACTCCTCCTTCCTTCCCTTATCTTATAGTGTCACCAAGCTAGCTCGGGGTTTCAGAGATCGCCGGAGATCCATACACACTATCAACAATTATTTGGTATCAATGAATTCAACATTTTGAGTTATGGCATGTATAGGAGACTTGGTCATTTTGTTATGTGTCATAATTGATTTGGCCAAATATGTTGGGTTATACTGGTTGAAAGTTCATTTTGTATAAGGCTATTTGAAATTGGCTAATATTGGTATAAGTATATTCATATGATGATGCCTTTAATGAATGTGGAAACTTGCATGATTTGTGTTGATAAATTATGTTGTTAAAGCATGTTAGATGTTATCATGTGGATGTGATTTTAATACATTGGTTGTGGATATTTTGGTTGCCTAAGTATGCTTGAATTGGTGTTATATGATGTTGTGTAGGTATGTGCATGGAAGGGTGGCAAAAAGGCTTGGTAAATAGCCTTATTTTTGTCCACATGGGTAGACACAAGGGCGTTTGTCTCACACACGGCCTACCCTACAGGCATGTGTTTCAGCCGTGTGTCCCCTGCACCTTAATTTTGAGAAACAGAATGTCCAGAATTGAGCACACGAGCAAAAACACGAGCATGTGTCTCGATCGTGTGTGCTACACGACCTTGAACACGGGCATGTGCCTCATCCGTGTGAAGTCTGTACCTATTTTATGAAAAATTATGAAAATTAAATTGACCACACAGACGTGTGGCACGGTCGTGTGGCATAAGTTAGAGAGCACCCTAAATTGAATATGACTTGTAGCACGGGTGTGTCTCAGGGTCACATGGGCGTGCCCCTTGAACCACACGGGCGTGTGACCCCTATATCATGAAAAATTTTCTAAGTTTTGTAAACTTTTCTAAAGTTCTCGGTCTAGTCCCGACCCACTTCCAAAGCATGTTATGGGCCTCGTAGGCTCATATAAGGGACTTTATGATTGAATAAGAATGGTTTTAATTTGGACACAAATTTATGATTCAAAATTGTGTGAATGCTTGTGTTATAAGTCCGGTAATGCCTCGAGCCCTATTTCGGGGTTGAATACGGGTAAGGAGTATTACAGTAGAAATAGTGTCTCTTATTATTAGCAAATACAACCTTGGTCTATCTAGACACAAACCGCTAGTGAGCCTAATTCAAGATCTAGATGAGGTGATCACCGCTGTGATCTTCGAGACCAACCTGGTAAAAAATGACACTAAGTGGATAGTAGACATAGGTGCTTCTAAACATTTTTGCACCAAAAGAGTGATATTCGTCGAATTTGAGAATGTAGTTGAAGGTGAACAAGTCTACACGAGTAATTCGAGCAATTCAGAAGTACTTGGTAAAGGAAATTTTTTTACTTAAGCTTACTTCTGTAAAAATACTTGCTTTAAATAATGTTTTGTATGTTCTTGTTATACATTGAAACTTGATTAGTGGTGGACTTCTGAACAAGGCATGCATTAAACTAGTCTCTGAATCTAACAAACTTGTACTTTTCAGTAATGGAAGCTATGTGGGAAAAAGGTTACCTGAGTGGTGGGTTGTTTGGTTTTAAGACTCTGTCTAACTTTTCTACTTCTACTTACAATGTTAAGTCTCTCGTTATGTGGCATGCTAGATTAGGACATGGGAACTTCTAATCCCTTAAAATGCTTATAAATGTAACATCTTTTACCTGGTTCAGTCATCGAGCTCGAGTAATAGAATGTTACAGAAAATTACATACCATTTACATACAAATTATAACTCAAAATCTCAATTAATTATCATACAATTCATAAACAATAAAATTAACATGCGTTTCAATCATTTTTGGATTCATATTAAGCTTACGAAAACTTAAAATCAATTCGGTAACAAACAGGGATCAATTTGGAACTTAAACAAAAAGTTGGGAAAAACTAAAACAAGGATCACATGATCGTGTCCCCTAACCGTGTGCAAGAGATTAAGCCCATGTGAGATAGGTCACCCAGCCATGTCACCAGGCCATGTAACAAACTGTGGTCCTGTGCACCAAAATCGCCTAAAAACTTTCAAACAACATGGTCATGCCATATGCCATTGTATGACAATCGACCATGTGCTGGGTCATGTCTCAAGACGTGTGTACCTGGAAATACCTTTCAATGCAAGCTTAAAAACCTACTTCATTTGTGTCACAAGTAACTAAAAATACCATGCTTCAACCAATTCAAAAACAACAAATTCATGTCAAAAACAACATTTAAAACAATCAACCTAAGTGCCTAACCAATATGCCTTAAATTGACACTTCAAGTAGTAATTTAAACCTAGCTAAATGACCAAATTCAAGCATACCAATATGCCTTCAAGGCACCTCAACAAGTTTAACTATTTTAGGAATAACTAAAAGTGTACATATATACCAATTTATTAAATCTTGAATGACACATTCACTATCACCTACTCAAATCTAAAATAACCATTCAAGCAATCTCATGTTTAAAACATCAAGCATAACAAAACAACTCCAAGGCATGACCTAAACATATCATCCATCATCTCTTATCCTAGGACCAACCAAACAAATACATAGTGTGGTATTTTCTTAACCATTAGAACATTAGGCATATAACCCAAGCAACCTATCAAGACACCAACAACATAACTATTACCATCACAAATATATACATACACTTATATGCATAACATCCAAAATACCAATAAGATACGAAATGATTATAATAACTAAAAAACTTCATAGGTACATGCCAAGACCCAAAATGATCACATAACCAACACTTGAGTCCAGGATTGCCACTGGATGTTGAGTCGATGATCGAATCGCTAAGTATTTAACTTGCGTATGGGAAAACAAAATCGTACGCTAAGCATAACTCAGTGGTATTTCTATAATTCGAACAATAATGTATAACATAAATAATAAAGGTGCACAAGTTAGAATAGAGATGTTATGCAGTTTAACAAGTCTAATATACCATTTCACATATTCATAGATTCAAGACTAGCTTATGTCACCAATATTAATACATGATTATCACAATTCACAAGTTATTTAATAACACAAGTCATATTATGACATATTTCATCTCAATTTCCAATTTCATGTTTTCATTGAACATGATATATTAAAGTTCCCAAATCATTCCACAAATTCAATTTTTTTTCCCATTTCAATTCCATCTCTCATTCTTTTTGCTATATAACTCATTTTATCAATCATTTCCTTATTAAAATGACTCAGACTCGGATGAATACACAAATCCAAAAACACACCAGTTTGGCACCCAGTACCTTATCGGATAAATCCAAATCAAATAATTGCGCCTAGCGCTATTAATAAGTTTGACACACAGTTTCTCATCGGTTAAACTGAAGCAAATTGACAACTAGTGCGTCATTGACTCATAGTAAAAGAATTCCTGAACTCTTCCTATCCTTTGGCATGCCAACTATATCCGACTTTAGCTGAAAAATTAATAGGGTTTTTATTTAATATTTCAATACCAGCCAAATGTCTTAATCCACATTCATTTTCAATATGTAAACATTTATTCAACATATATATAACATCCACAATTATCCCAACACATACTAAATTATCACATTTATAAAAACACACACGTTTCTCAATTATACACAATTTAATCCCCATAATCATCAATGTATTCAAATAATCTCAAATGAATAAGAAATCTCACCTCATATTCTTACCATGAACAAATAAATTAATATGCAATATTTTATAAGTTAGTTTAGATTATAGAAAAACAAACCCTAAACTCTGAGTTATTCGTCGACAACGTTATATTTTCCTTTCTTTTTCGAGGAATATGGGTTGATGTTAGCAACGAATTAAAAACAACACATAAAATTTCACCAATTTCCTATCAATTTCACATTAATTGAAAATTTACTCAATTTTTACATTTTATTCAATTTAGTCCTTAAAATCGGGACTAACATAACTTTCACATTTGGCTCTTTAATTTTATGCTAAATTCACTAGAGTCCCTATATGACTTCTTATTTCTTAGTTGTTGTAACATCCTGAATTTTAGCTTAATAGGAATGCAAAATTATTTCAAGAATGAGGAAATAGCCTAGTGGATAAAATAAAATGAGAAAGCATGAAGATTAGATTAAGGTCCCTTGCAAAATAATTTAATTTTGCAAAAATCCCCCTTTTTCCTTTATGTGTGCCGTCCATACCTAGTAAAACCTAGGTATAAATACCACTTTTACTTAATTTGATCAGCCCTTATTTAACTTTATCCATCCTTTCCACCCTCTCTTTTCCCCCTTTCTCTTCTCTTCAATTTTTCTTTTCTTTTCCCCTTGTTGCTACCAACCAAACCACCAAGAACCACCATCTCTTTTTTCTTTCTTTTGCAATGGTTTCTTGAACCATTCTCCTCTCCTTATTTCTACCATTTCTCTTTATTTTTTCCTTCCATAAACCCAAAATCTTTATACTCCAAGAATGATCACCATTATTGCTCAAGAAACTCCATTGTCGCCTCTTCCTTCTAGCTAGTGTAAGTGGTTATTTTCTTTAGTTTTCTTGATGAATCTTTCAAGAGAATACCCAAATTTCCATGTATGTAATTGGGGTGATAATTTTATTGGTATTTTTCCACCCTTCAAAAGTGATTTCAATTAGATTTTTAAATCAACCCTGATTTGCCACCGTTGGTGGTGGTACGCTGCGCCTAGAGGCACAAAAAGGGGCTGCTATTTTCTTTAATTTTCCCGCGTATTTCCAAAAATATCTTGGTCTCAAAAACCCTTCCTAATCAGCCTTTATTCATGTGTGATTTAGGAAAATTCAATCTTGATCATTCGACAACCCATAACTGATAATTTGATAAGTATAAGTGTGGTTGATTATGGGCTAGTGCGTAGTTTTGACTTAATTGTTGGAAAAATTGGTAATTATTGGATAAAATACTTTGATGATTGTATAGATATTGATTTTTAAGTATTTAATGGTGTTAGGTGACTACTTAAATTGTAACAGCTCATTTTAGTCAAATCAAAATAGTGGTTTTGGGACCACAAATCTAAAGTCAAAATATTTATTTTATTATTAATTTAATGTTTAAACCATGATAGTATGTATGTGTGAAAATTTCGTTAAGAAATTTTATCGTTTAATTGGTCAATTTTAGAAAAAAGGACTAAATTGCGTAAAGTGTAAAAGTGGAGTTCCATTAGCTAAAGGTATCTAATAGCTATGGAATTTTAATTTAGAGGTCCTTATGTTGTAAATGGGAAATTATTAAGGTGAGTGGACCATTATGGACAACCATTAAGTGATTATATTAGTTTTATAATAAGGTTAGTTTTGGAATTTATTATTAATGATGAATTAAATAAAACAAAACATAAAACTATTCTAATCATCATCATCTTAGCCAAATGAATCATGAAGAAAAGCTAATTTAGGTTTTGTAGCATTCGGCTACTTCAAGTTTCAATTGTAAGTCCATTTTTGCTCTGTTTTTAATGATTTCTATGTTTTTGTGATGGTTGCTTCGTAATCTAGCTAGCCCATACCTTCAATTTCAAAACTATTAAAGATTTAACATGTTTCCATTGTTGAATTTTTTAGTAAATTGATATGATAGATTATGAAGGTTTATTAATAGATTTACTAGTTTTGTAAAGTGATTTTTGACAAAAATGTCAAAAAGGGATTAATTTGTGAAATTGTAAAATTATGTGGGTGAAAATGTAAATAAATAAAAGATATGGGATGCTAGGGACTCCATTAAAATTCAGCTAAGCACGGGTTTGTGATTAATTGCATGAATTTGCAATTTTATGTGATAGGGACTAAATTGTAAAAGATGTGAAATATTAGGGGCAAATGTGTAAAAATACATTAAAGTGAAATTTGGACTAAATTGAATAGACCAAATACTGAATGTGCTAATTATATATATATATATATATATATAGATCAAGATAAGCAAGGATTGAATCTATATTGGGAAAAGGAAAGGTTGACGATTAGCCAATACTTATTATCTGAGCGATACGAGGTAAGTTCGTATAACTAGAATCAAACTTTTAAATACTTGTAATTGTTTGAAATGAATGTATGTAATTGAGTAAATGATCTACTTGAAATTTGAATGCCTTACTGATATAGTCTAATGGTTACTAAGCCCCATTTAAACCGTAAGAATTCGTAGGATACGAGTGACATGTCACTAAGGTTACCATTTAAGTCGAGATCCTGCATGTGTTAAGGACTTATCACAACTCGTATGAGCTTACCGATATATCAGCTCGTTAGAGCTTACCATTTTGAGCTCGATAGAGCTTACTGTTCATCAGTTTAGGAGAAGTTCACCGATCATAGCTTGAAAGAGTGAATACGATGATGAATTGATGGATTACATATTAATACACTTAGTGTGTATCACTCGTGTATCTATCGATATTCTATTAGGTTCAACGGGCATAATTTTGCTAATGTTTATACGGATGAATTATTAGTTATATAAATGGATTGTCGATTATATGAATGAGGATTAATTGTTACATATGTTATACATGTTATATGAATTTGGTATCATATATTACATTGATGTATGAAATTGAGATAAAGCTTGATTATATGTAATTATGAGACTAACATATTGATTAATTCTTGTGTATAGGCATTTGGCAAGTGAATTTGATATACTTTGTTTAATTGTTTGATTATGTATAGATGGTAAGTTAAATTTTGAATTATACGGGCTTACTAAGCTATAAAGCTTACTCTATTTCTTTTTCGTGTTTTATAGAGGTTGAGGTTCAATAGCTCGCTCGATTTGGATAAAGTTGGAGTTACGCATCACACTATCCAGTTGCTGATTGGTACTTTTGAACTCATGGATATATGTAAATATGGAATGTATAGGCTAGTTATAAAGATGATAGTTGTGGTTACTTAAGCTAGTGATTTTGGTACATGATGTGGCATGTGATAAAGCCATTTGATTTGGCTTAACTTGGTATAATGCTTTAGTTGCATATAAGTATTCAAATTTGTGTAAGAAATGTTGTGAATTGGCTATCTATTGAGTTACAAAATGTTGCAAAATATGCTTGTGCAGGTATGTAAAATTAGGGTGGCAAAATGGCTTTGCAAATACCCTATTTTTTTCCACATGGGCAGAGACACAGGTGTGTGTCTCAGTCGTGTGTGACACATAGTTATGGAACACGGCCGTGTGCCCCCTGGTGTGGAAATTCAAATGAAGTCAGTATGCTGCACACGGCCTCACACACGGGTGTGTGATTGGCCATGTGGCACAAGTCAGCATACCCCCTAATTGGCACACGGCCTAGCACATGGGCGTGTGATTTGGCTGTGTTGCATAAGCCAGTATACTCTACAGGTTTGACACGACCTAGCACTTGGCCTAGCACATGGGCGTGTGTGGCCACTTTGAAGGGCACATGGGATAGACACATGGGCATGTGGTTGACCGTGTGACCCAAGTCAGTATGTACCCCATGTTTTCACAAGGCTGGTGACACGGACATGTGTAGTGGCCGTGTGAGACACACGGCCTGCCCACATGGGCGTGTGTCCTCTGTTTGAAGAAAAATTTTCTAAGTTTCACAAAAAATTCCCGAGTTATCGGTTTAGTCCTAAACCATTTCCAATGCATGTTTAAGGCCTCGTAGGCCCTTTTAAGGGACAAAGTGATTATATTTGAATGAGATTTGAATGATGAATAATTGAAATGAGCAAATATATGTTTAAGTAGTTGTTTAACTATTTTGTAAGTCCAGTAATGCTCCGTAACCATATTTCAACATTGAATACGGGTGAAGGGTGTTATATTTATTGGTATCAGAGCTACAATTTAGTTGATTCTAGGACTAACGTAGTGTGTGTGAGAGTCTAGTTATACATGCCATATATAAACTGTGATAGTGTGATGACTCTTGACATTTAAAATGTGTTTTTATATAGCAAAGGGATCCCAATCAAGCGATAGTTGATGAGGTTGAAAGTAATGCACTTGCTCACGCGCAAGGGACAGCGCTGTCTGAATCTAGACCCATGACGGGTAGTCTGGGAGGAGAGGCTAAAAAAGCTTTCTTCCAAATGATGAACGAATTGTTCACATAGTATGTTTGAGCTAATCTGGCTACGTAACAACCTCCACCCCTACCTATTCCCCAAACCAATCCCTGTAGTCCCTTAAGGTATGGATCCTTGAGATTGAATAAACCCTCTATTGATAATATACAAAAATACGAGGTAAAAAATTCAGAGCCATTGTTAGCGATGACCTTGAGAGAGCCGAATTTTGGCTTGAGAACACAATTCTGGTATTTGATAAACTTTCTTGCACCCTTGAAGAATGTTTAAAATGTGTTGTATCACTATTGAGAGACACTGTGTATCAATGGTGGAATACCTTGATATCCGTAGTTTCGCGAAAAAGAGTTACTTGGGAATTTTTTCAAGTTGAATTTAGAAATAAATACATTAACCAACGATTCTTCGATCAGAAATGAAAAGAATTTCTTGAACTGAAATAGGGCTGTATGTCGGTAACAGAATACAAAAGAGAGTTTGTACGACTCAACAAATATGCTCGTGAATGTGTTTCTTCTGAGGCTATAATGTGTAAAAGGTTAGAAGATGGATTAAATGAAGAAATCAAACTGTTAGATGAGATTCTTGAGCTAAAAGAGTTTGTCGTTCTAGTTGACAGAGCATGTAAAGCCGAAGAGCTTAGCAAAGAGAAAAGAAAACACGATTCTCAAGCTAGAGACTTTAGAAAGAGATTTACGGGCAAATCACATCAGCCAGTAGCAAATAAATCTAGAGAATATCATCCTCGTTCTACTGATTCTACGGGAACTTCGATCAAAGATAGAGATGCGAGACATTTTAGCTCTAAACCTCAGACGACATCTGTTACCAGTGTGGGTAGTGTTAGAAATGTTAGACCTAAATGTAAGCACTGCAAGAAGTGACATTACGATGAATGTAGAATATTGAGCAGAGCTTGTTTTAGATGTGGATCTCTTGATCATCATCTCTAGGACTAATCAGAAAAGCCTATAGCTGAAAGAGATCAACCGAGAAAGCAAGTAATACGGCTACTAGAGGGAGACCACCCTGAAACACTAGAAATATGAGTGATAATCGATGTGCTACAAGAGATTTTACTGTGAGATCTGAGACACGAGCACCTGCCCGAGCTTATGCTATCCGTGCATGGAGGAGGCAACATCGCCAGACGTTATTACCTGTACTTTTTCTCTTTTCGATATGAATTTAGTTGCGTTGATAGATTCTGGATCAACCCATTCATATATCTATATGAATTTAGTATTTAAAAAGAGTTTACATATTGAGTCTACAGAGTTTGTAATTAAAGTATTGAACCCCTTAGGTAAGTCTGTTTTAGTTTAGAAGATTTGTAAGAATTGTCATTTGATGACCTGGGGTTACTGTTTTTCGGCTGACTTTATGCTTCTACTGTTTAATGAGTTTGATATGATTCTGGGTATGGACTACGACAACGCATGATGTAGTTGTGAATTGTAGATGAAAGATTATCAACTTGAAATGTCAAAACATTGAAATTCTTCGGATAGAATCTGATGATTCGAGTGAATTACCTACTGTGATATTATCTATGTTAGCTTAGAAATATATGAAAAAGGGCTATGATGCATACCTTGCATACGTACTGGTTACAAAGGTGTCTGAATCAAAGATTGAATCTGTACCTATTATTTGTGAGTTTTCGAATGTATTTCCAGAAGAATTATTGGGTTTGCCATCGATCAGAGAGATTGAATTTGGTATTAAATTAGTACTGGGAACAACACCGATATCGATAGCTCCGTACAGAATGGCTCCAATAGAATTAAAAGAGTTGAAAGCTTAGTTGCAAGAATTGACATCCAAAGGTTTTGCACGAACGAGTTATTCACCCTAGGGTGCACCGGTATTTTTGTAAAAAAAAAGGGCACGATGAGAATGCATATCGATTATAGACAGCTAAATAAAGTGACTATAATGAACAAATACCATTTATCGCAGATTGATGATTTATTTGATCAGTTGAAAGGTGCAACAGTATTTTCAAAGATTGATTTGAGATTGGGTTATTATTAGTTGCAAGTTAAAGACTCAGATGTTTCGAAGATAGCCTTCAGAATGAGGTACAGACATTATGAATTCCTTATTATGCCTTTCGAATTAACTAATGCTCTTGCAGTTTTTATGGACTTAATGAACCGTATATTGAGACCGTATTTAGATAGATTGTTGTTGTATTCATTGACGACATTCTAATCTATTCACAAGATGAATCTGAACATACCTAGCACTTGAGAATTGTGTTACAAACTTTACGTGATAAGCAATTGTTTGCAAAGTTTAGTAAATGTTAATTTTGGCTACTAGAGGTTGGATTTCTGGGGCATAACGTTTAGTCGAATGCATTAGAGTTGACTCGAGTAAGATTTCTGCTATTGTTGACTGGAAACCTCCGAGAAATGTGTCTGAAATCCATAGTTTTTTGGACTTAGCGGGCTATTATAGAAGATTCGTGAAAGGATTTTTGATGATTACGACACCAATGACATGATTACTTCAAAAAGATGTGAAATTCAAATGGTCAGAAAAATGTCAGCAGAATTTTGAACAGTTGAAAGTACTGGTAACTAAAGCACCAGTTCTAGTTAAACTTGAATCGGGAAATGAGTTTGTGATTTATAGTGACACATCATTAAACGGTATAAGATGTGTTTTTATGAAAGAAGGAAAAGTTATAGCTTATGCTTCCCGACAATTGAACTGCATGAAAAGAACTATCTGACGCACGACTTAGAGTTGGTTGCAATTGTGTTCGCATCAAAAATTTGGCATCATTACTTATACAGTGAGAAATGCGACATTTATACGAATCACAAAGGCTTAAAATATCTGATGTCACAAAAAGATTTGAATCTGCGACAACGAAGATGGCTTGAGTTATTGAAAGATTACGAATTTGTGATTGATTATCACCCGGGAAAAGCTAATGTTATTGCTAATGCCCTGAGCTTAAAATCTTTGTTTCTACTATGAGCAATGAATACCCTGTTGATGATTTGTGATGATGGGTCTATTTTAGCTGAATTAAAAGCTAAACTGGTATTTCTTCAACAAATCTGTGAAGCTCAGAAAGATGACCGTGAATTGCAAGTTAAATAGACTCAATGTGAGACTATTCCTAATTCAGAGTTTTAGATTGGAACTGATGATTTTTTAAGGTTCTGAAATAGAATTTGCATACCGAGATTCAGAACACATTCAGAAGATTCTGCACGAAGTGCACAATAGCTGTTTATCTGTTCATCCGGGGAGTACCAAAATGTACAATGATTTGAAATAGTTTTATTGTGGCAAGGGCATGAAACGAGATATCTCAGAGTTTGTTTCTAAATGTTTGATTTGTCAGCAAGTCAAAGTTGAACATCAAGTACCATCAAGTTTACTGCAACCTGTGATGATTCTCGAGTGGAAATAGGATAGAATTACAATGGATTTTGTATCAGGATTTCCCCTAACTTTAAATAAGAAAAATGCTATATGGGTTGTCGTTGATCGACTAATGAAATCTATTCATTTCATACCAATAACTTGATGAGCTATCTGAATTGTATGATTTTGAAATTGTTTTATTGCACGAAGTGCCACTATCTATTATTTCTGATAGAGATCCGAGATTTACGTCACGATTCTAGAAGAAACTACAAGAAGCTCTGGGAACAAAGTTGAACTCCAGTACTACTTTTCATCCTTAGACTGATGGTCAGACCGAGAGAGCTATTTAGATTCTCAAAGACATGTTGAGTTTTATTTTAGAGTTAGAGGCAGTTGGGAAAAATACTTACCGTTGATTGAGTTCCCATATAACAACAGTTTTCAAATGAGAATAAAGATGGCACTGTATGAAGCTTTATACGGTTGCAAATGTCGAACTCCGTTATACTGGACTAAATTAAGTGAGAAAAAGATTCACGGGGTTGAATTGATTAGAGAAACCGAAGAAAAAGTGAAAATGATTCACGATAGTTTAAAAGCAGCTTCAGATCGATAGAAACCATACGCGGATTTGAAACGTAAAGAAATTGGTTTCAAGTTGGGGACTGAGTGTTTCTAAAGGTTTCACCATGGAAAAATGTTCTTCAATTTGGCCATAAAGGAAAGCTTAGTCCGCGATTTATCAGACCTTATAAGAGCATCGAATGAATAGGGCCTGTAGCATGTCGACTAGCTTTACCATCAGAACTTGTAAAGATTCATAATGTCTTTCACATTTCTATGCTACGTCAATATAGATCCGATCGGTCACATGTGATTTTTGAAATACAGACTAATTTAACATATAGCGAAGAACCGATCAGGATTTTAGCTCGTGAAAATAAAGAATTAAGAAATAAACACATAACCCTATGATGGAGCTCAAAACTAACTATTATTTCGACAAAGGCAAGCGCACATATTGAACAGTAGTTTAGCTGTGGTGAGTCCGGAATATCGTATCCTCAAGGACCAAGAGTACTTGTATTAACTATCTTTTTATTATCTAACCTAATAATTAAAGGGGATTTATTTTTTAATCTAAAATTTAACTAACTAATTTAACTAACTTATGAACTTGATAGGGAGTAAACTGGGAAAATATCTTGGACAACTTATATGAGATGGACGACACCTAAGGAAGAATCCACCTAGACTTCACTTATTACTTTTGATTCATGTGATTTATTCACTTGACTTAATCCGTAGAAATCCCTGAATTATATTAATACATCTTTCGAGGCTACTAACAATTGACTCTAGGTTGATTAATTGAAATCTCTTTCTAATTAAAACCCTTATTGTCGCATTAATTCAATCTATGGATTCTCATATTAGGTTTGACCCTAATCTGATAGATTTTCGTCGTCCTATTTCTAGGGTTGCAATCAACTTCGCTTAATTGTGTTGATCTACTTTTAAATAGAGATTTTTGCTCCACTGAATAAGCACATTTAACTTGAATCAATAACCTGAATTCTCAAAACAAGAATAAAACTCACAATTAAGAATAAGCACAAGTATTTATCTCATAAATCTAATAATAATAAGATCTATCATAAGTTTCATCCCCTTAGGTATCTAAGGAATTTAGTTCATAATAGAAGAGGAAAACATCATAAAAGAGGAAAAACAACAAAACATAAGAAAGCCCAAAAACTTCTAAAGAGTTTGATGGGAGATCCTCAGTCTTGATGGAAATCCTTCTCCTAAGTTGTTCCTAATGGCTGTCTTGGAGTATTTTCTCTTTCTACTCGGTGTCTATTCGACGTCCTGTCGAACCCCCTCTTAGGTCACCCCCTATGGTGTTTATATAGGCTTTGGAACACCTCTATTGGCCCACAAGTAGCTTATTCTGAATAAAACTCTTCTTTGCTACGGTAGGGACACGCCCGTGTGGCATGCCTATGGTGGACTCCTTTGGTCATGGTCAAATCTGCTTGCCACACACAGCCGTATGATCTGTCTGTGATCGATAGTCCAGGCCGTGTGATTTCTAATATAGGCCTGTTTTGTCCCTTTTTGGCCCGTTTCTCATTCTTTTCGACTTCCTAAGCTCTCTTGAGTATAAAACATGAAATTAAAGGATTTGGAGCATCGAATTCATTAAATATAATGAAAATTCATCCAAAAATACACTAAGCATAGGGTTAAAATATGTGTAAATTATGGTTTATCAAATACCCTCACACTTAAGCTTTTGCTTGTCCTCAAGCAAAATTTTCAACTCACAATTAGAACTAACTTCCCTCAGTTCATAATTCTCATCAATAATGTCTCATCATAATTCATAGATAATATATACATGGATAATTTAACTCAAAGAGTCTTAAAGAATCAAACAATCAGAGTCATATATTGTTGTAGCACGAAAAATATAGGTGTTTCCCCTTACCTAAATAATTACCTCTGATTCAAAATAGGCAAGGATTGATATCCTCACTAAGGATTCACTCAAATCACTCAAAGTGTTTAAGGTACAAGATAAGCACTCATAAGTCAAATATGAAAAGTTAATCCCATAGGCTTGCATGAAAATCAAATATCCACCACTATAAAATGAGATGATACATAAATCAAAAGGTCTTTAAAGGGTTGTAATGGGGCTTGGGTTAAAGGTGTGGATAAAGGCTAAATTAAAGGGTTAGAATCGAGATTGAATTGACAAATTACCTAACTAGAAATAATGAACTGATAATGAATAATTACATCAATAACACAAGCTTCTTCTAAAGATGTGAATTTAACTGTTTAAGCTCATAGAACATAGAACTAATTATGAATAAATTTTCTAACATTTTTTTTAAGAATAAAGACATAATAAAAGATGAATTCAACTACTATAATTAGGCAACCGATCAAACCAAATCTTGACAAAAAGGGAGTTAAGAAAATGGGGTAAACAAGTTAATAACGGTGTTTCAGGCTACTATTAGTGGTAAATCAAGAAATGGTTGATTAGGCTAAAAGTAGTTCACTAGGGGTTAATTACGGAGGTAGGCTTTTTATTGAGTAAGTGGGTTAAATTCTAGGTGCCTTTATCATCTCAGCATATCAAATCAAAGGTGGGGTCTCGACATGCATAATCGAAGTAAGTTCTAGACTAACAAATCAATGTTGACACACTCATAATTGATAACGTGAGCAAGAAAAATATATGCTCTAAAAGGCTCAAAATCTCACAGAAATTATGGTTTTTGATGTCAACCTTGTAATTTTCAAATTTCAAAGTAATATTTAAATTTAGGGAAACAAACTAGAAAATTTAATTCTGAAAAAAGACTTATCATGTGTAACATCCTGAATAGGGCCTATGCATTTCCAGTTTAATTGTATGAAATGACAAGTTTCAAGTACTATGAATAAATTTGTGAAACTTTTGGAAACCTAGAAATGCATGGAAATGGAAATGAAAATGAAAATGGAAATGGAAATGGACATTTTTGGAAACTTAGACATTTTTGGAAACTTAGACATTTTGGGAAACCTGAACATTTTGGAAACCTGAACATTTTGGAAACCTGAACATTTTGGAAACCTAAACATTTTGGAAACCTGAACATTTTGGAAACCTGAACATTTTGGAAACCTAAACATTTTGGAAACCTGAAGATGTAAGGAAAAATGGCAAGTTATAGAGCCGCGCGAAAATTTTAGGAAACTTAGAAATAAGGCCGGAATGACAAAATTTAAAGCCCAAAATAGGAGATAAGGGCAAGAGGGCCTTAAAAGAAAAAGTTGGTGAATTTTGACATACAATCGAGCTTGGAAAAGTGGCCTGAAGTGTCACTTAAGGCTTATGGATAATGGCCTGAGTTCGAGTCACATGGAAAGCAATTATTGAAGGTTTAATTTTGTTTCCCAAGGCTAGGGATGGATGGCACATGTTTGATTGAAAGGGAAGAGTTTTATTTTTATTAAAACTTGTCAAATTAAAGTGATAAATAGAGGATTTATTTTACTAAAATAAATAAGGAATTAAAGGATGGATTAAAGGTTATTTTAATTTAATAAAGTGATAATTAATGAAGATTAAATTATCACTTGGGAGAGTAATAATAAGTTTTAGACTCTTGGTCTAGCGAGTTCGATTAAAGAGGAAAAGAGAGACTTTTCTCTCATTCACTCCACTTGTCAAATTTTGCTCTCTCTTTCCCTCTCTTTGCCGAAATTTCCCTAAGAAAGGACTCCATCTTTTCTTTTCCTTCCTTTTGCCATTGTCTAGTCAAAACTCTTTTCTTCCAATCTCGATTAGATCTCCATAGCGGATCTCAAGAACTCCAAGACAAGGAAACAAGTGATTGAAGGTTTCAAGGTAAGTTAAGCCATTCAATTTTCTTTCTTTCTAGTTGCCGAAAGTAAAAGGCTTAATTCCTATTCTCTTTGATCATGGCCGAATATACAAGGGATCTCGGGTTTCCACCATCGTCGAACATAAAGATCAAGGATCTAAGGTAAGAACAATTGATTCTTGTTCTTTTAAATCAATTTAAACAAGGCTTAAGAAAATAACCTCTCTTTTGTCTATGGTAGAATGTTAGAGGAGGAGTTTGGGATTTCAGATCCGAGGAAAATTAAGGTAAGATACATTCGCTAAAGGCCATCTACCACTTATTAAAGTTAGATCAAATCTAACCTATGATCTTTAGGGATTTCGACTGTGTATTCAAGACAAAAGGGACTTTCGGATTTGGAATCTCTAAGGTAAGCCTCTAAAATATTCGCTAAGGGTTGTGTGAGTATCTAAATCCATTCCTTAATTTTGAAAAGCCGAAAAACTAACCATATTGAACTACAAGGTTGGCGAATATCGGTAGAGGAAAAACCAAACTTTGGATTTGTATAATCACCAAATCGGCAAAGGTGAGTTTTTCCTTACAAATCCTACTAGGATTTGGTTTTGTTTAAAAAGGGTTTATTAATGTGTGTTAATGGATGGGCGAATATAGGATTAATAGATCTAAAAATTAGATCGGATTCTAGAAATCAAGGAACCTATTAAGCGAAAAAGGTGTGTACCCTTACTATTCTTGATATATTATGGTTAAATATTTTAATATACGATATGAATAATAATATGAATGTGGCTATGTACCACACATGTGACAAAAAGTACCAAGGTAACGTTTCCTACTACGATAGGATTGTGATAAAATGTTATTTTAATAACATGCGAATATATGAATATGAACATGAAATTAAATTATGCTATATATATATATACATGTTTTGGGGCATTGGGATTTATGTTAAAGGGGAGAACAGTGTTGACTTGGTCTCACCAACGAAGGTGTTGACTTGGTCTCACCAACTAAATATGTCGACTACGGTCACATTTGTAAATTCCGTAACCCGGTTACAATAGTGTCTAATGACACAACGTGGAGAGTAGCGGATGGAGGGTCGACTTAGTAGTCCCCACGGTGTGCGAGGTTGGTACTGGTGGAGAGTAGCGGAAGGCTTATAGGTTTTGGGTTTGGGTTGCATCACAATTTCGTTATTTTATGGACTTAATGATTTGAACATGAATGCCCGATTTATTGAATGATAGTATTGTGTGCACATTGAGTCTCATTGACTCACCCCATTGTGGGAATTATTTTTCAGTGATGATCGATTTGACCGGGCCAGTAGACCATGAGGAGGCCATGCATCACTTGAAGAATTTATTCGTAATTTTGGACTTTATTTAATTTTAATACTTTTTAATTTTATTTTGGGTTTACTTGATGTAATAAGGCCATAAGGCCCAATGGATTATTCTTTGTTTTTACATTACTTTTTAATATTTTGCTAAGAACTATTTTGGACATGTTACATCGAATTGGATTTACAAGATTAAATAAATGGGTTTTCAATCTAAGCCCAACTCAAATAATAGTTTTTCTAAAATCTACAATTTTCTCTAAGTATCGAATGTTTTTGAGATCGGTTTACTTTAGGAACATACGAGATCCGGTCCGTGCTCGTGGGTAGGGTGTGGGTGTTTCGATTTGATATCGAGCCCGTTTTAAACTCTCGGCCGTGGGCTCGGGCCCAAAACGTTTTCAAAGCGAGCCAAATGATTTTCTTTGAACATAAGGTGCTTTTTGGCATGGCCCTAAGTCTCCCAACCCATGATCCACCGTAAGTACCCCAACTATATGTGTGATTACGTGATTTATATAAGGGTAGAAAAGGTATGGAACGTAGAATAGATGATAGGAACTTGAACCCTAGGATTAGACTACTCAAACACAAGTACATAAGACTTAAGACACTAAACAAACCTATGGCTAAGTCATTGAGCTAGGTGTGGTAACCCTTGTACGCATGTCTAGGATTGGATCCCAAGAGCTTGGTATTTAAGCAGTCCTAGTGACTCACCTCCTCTTCGCAGAATCCTACCCAGTGCGTAGCTTGGTTCACCCTAACTCGAGAGCTTAGTGGTGTGGCAACCTCTCAGACGCATGTCTAGGAATGGTTTGGTGGGAGCTTGGTATTTAAGCAGTCCGTGACTCACCTCCTCTCCACATGAATCTCCGCCTGGTGCGTAGCAGTTCACCCCGACCAAGAGGGCTCGGTCATAGGCTAAACATAATGACTAAAACCCGAAAGGGAACTAGCCATGTTTTTTTTAAAAAAAAGAGAGAACAAAACAACAAACCCTAGTTTTATTCAAACTCTTAAAACTTTTCTTTTAAATCTGAGAAAATTATTTTTACAACATTTTTCTGAAAAAAACTCTTGATTTACGAAAATTACAAAAATGCCCTTAGGGGTGAAATTACCAAAACGCCCTTGGCTTATAAAATATTCAACTACTTAATAGCTTTACCAAAATTCTAACATTTCATAAACATTCAAAAACCCTAATTTGTAAAATACCAAAATACCGTGATTTTGGAAAATTACAAAATTGCCCTAACTTAACAAAATTACCAAAATGACCCTAATTTTAAATTTTGCAACATCCCCATTTTGAAGGAACCATTTTTTTTAAAAAAAGAACCTCAAAGTTTTACAACTTTTGAAATACACCAAATTTATTAAAATTTTCAAATTCACCATGATTTGTGAAAAATTACCAAATACCCCCAATTTTGAAATTTTTCCAAAATTACCAAGACTTTGAAATCTTCAAAATACTTTTTGACAAAAACACCAAGAAATATTTTCTTCCGAAAAAAATTACGAAAATACCTCAGAGGACAAAATTACGAAAATACCCCGGGTAGTGGAAAACAACAACAAACAACAAAAACTACAACGTTTCTCTGAATGAACTAAGTTCATATTTGTTTGATGGATGGATGAATGAATGGAAAAGACGTGTGTTTGTATGATACGAAAGAACCACTCTAAAATCCCTTTTCATAAAACTCCTTCGTTGATAAATAAGTGGAACAAATAACTAATCCATAAAATTTCTTAATCGACACCGACGCTAGAAAATGAGCTCTAGAGGACGTGGTCGCCGTGGTCGAGGAAGAGGAAGGATGACCGTGTTGGAACCGTTAGGTCGGGTCAAGGGTCCGACAATGAGATGCCACCGCCACCACCACCCCCATTTGTTAATGTTGAGCAAACAGCTCAAACGGGGAAGAGGTCGTCGCAGTCGTCTGCGAGTTTTGGAATTGGTGGCCGGTGAGGAATGGAGGAAATCGAAAGTCGGACCGAACGGCTTGAGCTAATGGAGCGTAAATGTTTCGAGAGTATCCAATGTGGCACCTAGTACAAATTGAAATCTTGGTTAGAAGCAACGAACGCATCATGGATGAGCTTGATCGACTCGGAGGAAAACTGAAGGGATGGTAGCATTGTTACGTGATGAAGCGTATCAATGGTGGTTGATTGCTCGTGATGGTACCATAGTGAAAACTTGACACGGGAATTTGTTAAAGAGGCCTTTCGGAAGAAGTATGTGGGAACCGTATACGATGAGCAGAGGAAGGCTTTTCTAGGGTTAGTCCAAGGGAGTAAGTCCGCCGCAGAATATGAGGCGTAATTTCGAGATTGAGCCGCTATGCTCGAGGGTAGTGGCGATCGAGCATGAACGCGTGTTCGTTTTGAGGACGGCCGAGAAATGATTTAAGATCATTAATAGCACCGCATCGTGAGCGGAATTCTCTATTTTGGTAGAAAAGGCCAAGGTGGCCGAGGGATTAAGGATGCTACTAAGCACCGTGGACAAGAATAAGACCAAAAGAGGGTTTGGGTCGTCCGGAAAGGGTTACAAGAGGCCTAGGGTTGATGGGCCACGAATCAACAAGTTGGTACAAAGTGAGCGATTCATCCTTGTGAATATTGTGGAAAGAGGCATCCGGGAGTGTTGGAAAAGATAGGAGCATGTTTTAGGTGTGGGTCCAAGGACCATATGTTTAAGGATTGCCCCAAACAACCGGACGAGAGCCGACCGGTAGTTCGAATGCTAGCCGGGCCTGTAGAGGTGGACAAGAACCTCAACGGGTCGTGGTTGAATAACCGTGGTAGTGGTAGTGCAGGCGAGGCCGTGGAACACAGGCCGAGGTAATACTAATCTGATGCAAGACAACCGGTTTGGTTTATGCGGTTCGCCGAAGGGAAGATGGAGACGCCACGGACGTAATAACCCAGACGTTTTTATTTTTGACAAACCCTACTTTGCTTTGATCGATGTGGGCTCGACCCATTCTTATGTTGCAAGTAGTGTAGTGAAAACATTAGGCCTAGACTCGAACTCTCGATAGGCGGATGATCGTAGTAAGCCCACTAGGCCAAACTATAGTGGTAGACAAGATCTTCGGAATGTACCCTAGAGATTCGTGGAGTGAGCTTTGAAGCGGACTTAATGGAGTTACCTTTCGAGAGTTTGAGCTTATACTTGGAATGGATGGTTAGTGGAACACCGAGCCGTGTTGGATTGTGCGGCTAAACGTATGGAATTAAGAACCCGGAGGATGAAGTGGTAATAATGATCGGAGAAAGGAGGAATTATTTATCTAATGTAGTTTGACCTTTGAAGGTGAGAAGATGGTTAAGAAAGGTTGCAAAGCGTTCTTAGCTTTTGTAAGTGCGATAGGTGGGAAGGAGGAAGGTGTTAATGGAGTTAGGGCGGAAGGGACTTTGTAGATGTGTTTCGGAGGAGTTACGGAATACCCCAGACATGGGAGGTCGAATTTGGGATTGAATTATTTACGGGGCAGCCTCGTGTCAATCGCTCCTTACCGAATGGCACCAAAGGAGTTAGTGGAGCTCAAGGCTCAGATACAAGAACTGTTGGACCGTGGGTTCATCCGACCCAGTGTGTCTCCGTGGGGAGCACCGGTTTTATTTGTGAAGAAGAAGGACGGAACTATGCGTATGTGCATAGACTACCGTCAGTTAAATAAGCTGACCATTAAGAACAAGTATCCCTTGCCAAGGATCGAGGACTTGTTCGATCAGCTGAAGGGAGCCGCAGTTTTTTCGAAGATCGATTTACGGTCGGGATACCATCAGTTAAAGGTGAAGGAGGCTGATATCCATAAGACCGCTTTTAGGACAAGATATGGTCATTTCGAGTTTGTGGTGATGCCGTTTGGGTTGACAAACGCCCCAGCCGCGTTCATGGACATGATGAATCGGATTTTCCAACCCTACTTGGATAGATTCGTTGTCGTGTTCATCGATGATATTTTGGTATTCAAGTCGGAGAAGGAGCATGATGAGCATCTCCGAGTTGTGTTGGAAGTGTTAAGGGAGAAGAAGTTTATGCCAAATTCAGAAGTGCGAATTTTGGCTTAAAGAGGTGGCATTTTAGGACATGTGGTATCCGCAGAAGGAATAAGAGTGGATCCTAAGAAGATCGAGCGGTGTTGGATTGGAAACCACCTAGGTCCGTGGTGAAATCCATGATTTCTTAGGCTTGGCGAGCTATTACGAAGGTTCGTGGAAGGATTCTCGCCAATAGCCGCGCCTTTAACCAAGTTACTAAGGAAGGAAGTACCTTTGAATGGACTACTAAGCGAAAGAGAGCTTTGAAAAGCTTAAGAAGGTGCTAACAGAGGCTCAGTGTTAATTCACCAGAGGCGGAAAGGAATTTGTGGTGTCTTGTGATGCTTCGTGACACGGGTTAGGGCGTGTGTTAATGCAAGATGGCAAAGTGGTTGCTTATGCGTCTCGACACTAAGGCCTCATGAGCTTAACTACCCAACTCATGACTTAGAGCTAGCAATGGTGGTTTTCGCCTTAAGGTTTGGAGGCACTACCTTTATGGAGAAAGGTCGATTATCTACACAGACCACAAGAGCCTTAAGTATTTATTAACTCGAAGGAGTTGAACTTGAGGCAACGAAGGTGGGTGGAATTGCTAAAGGACTCACGATCGCTGAGAGTATCATCCGCAAGGCTAACGTAGTAGCCGATGCCCTAAGTCGAAGGTTGTATCGGATCTACGGGCCTTGTTCGCTCATATAAGTCTATATGATGATGGAAGCCTATTGGCGAGTTGCAAGTCGTGCCCACATGGCTAAAGGAAGTGAAGGAGGGACGGTTGGTGATGATGACTTAAGTATTAAGTTACTGACAAGCACAATGAGGGGATTAGAGGATTATGATGTCAACAATGAAGGAGTATTGTGCTACAAGGGTAAAGTCTCAGATTAGAAGAATAAGGAGTTGAGACAAAGGATTCTTTGGAAGCGCATGGTAGCCCTTATGCCATGCATCCGGGGCATCAAGTCAGTATAGAGATCTAAGGGAACAATTTTGGTGGTCCGACCAAGCGAAGTGACTGAATTTGTGGGAAATGTTTGACATGTCAGCAAGTTAAAGCTGAACACCAAGTCCCATCAGGATTGCTCCAACCAATCGAGATTCCCCAATGGAAGTGGGAAAGAATTACCATGGACTTCGTTAGTGGGCTTCCCCTTACGCCTACTAAGAAGGACTCGGTATGGGTAATAGTGGACCGTTTGACCAAGTCCGCACACTTTATCCCAGTCAGAATGGATTATTCTCTTCAGAAGTTGGCTAAGTTGTATGTGGCGGAAATTGTGAGATTACATGGAGTACCGAAGTCGATCATCTCTGATAGAGACCCAAGGTTTACGTCTCGATTTTGGAAAGCACTTCATCAAGCTTTAGGCACTAAGCTAGACTTCACTACGGCCTTTCATCCACAATCAGACGGGCAGTCTGAACGGGTTATACAAGTGTTGGAAGATATGTTGAGAGGCTGTGTAATGGATTTTCGAGGAAGTTGGGAAGACTACTTGCCTTTAGCTGAATTCGCCTACAACAATAGCTATCAAGCCAAAGATTGAATGGCCGTCACGAAGCATTATATGGAAGGAAGTGTAGAACACCCACTTGTTGGACCGAGTTAGGAGAACGCCGAGTTTTGGGTCCGAGTTGGTGGCGTAAACCAAGAGAAGGTTGAGTTAATTAAGACACAGTTGAAGGAAGCCTCGATAGGCAAAAGTCATACGCAGACCTTAAGCGAAAGGAAATAGAGTTTGAAGTGGGAGATCAAGTGTTCTTGAAAGTCTCACCTTGGAAGAAGGTAATGAGGTTTGGCCGAAAAGGGAAGCTAAGCCCAAGATTTATAGGGCCTTATCAAGTACTGAAGCGAGTTGGGCCAGTGGCATACCAACTAGAGTTGCCACCTGAATTGCAGCAGATGCATGACGTATTTCATGTGTCCATGTTACGTCACTATCGATCGGATCCATCTCATGTGGTACCGGTTGAAGAAGTGGAACTAAGGCCAGACTTATCCTATGAGGAAGAACCGATTCGGATCTTAGAACGTGATGTGAAAGTACTACGAAAGAAGACAGTTCCTCTAGTCAAAGTGCTATGGCGCAATCATGGAACAGAAGAAGCTTCGTGGGAGCCAGAAGAGGCGATGAGACAGCAATACCCTCAATTATTTTAGTTAGGAAATTTTGGGGACGAAATTTTGTTTAAGGGGGGTAGAACTGTAACATCCTGAATAGGGCCTATGCATTTCCAGTTTAATTGTATGAAATGACAAGTTTCAAGTACTATGAATAAATTTGTGAAACTTTTGGAAACCTAGAAATGCATGGAAATGGAAATGAAAATGAAAATGGAAATGGAAATGGACATTTTGGAAACTTAGACATTTTGGAAACTTAGACATTTTGGGAAACCCGAACATTTTGGAAACACGAACATTTTGGAAACCCGAACATTTTGGAAACCTAAACATTTTGGAAACACGAACATTTTGGAAACCTAAACATTTTGGAAACCCAAGATGTAAGGAAAATGGCAAGTTATAGAGATGGCATGAAAATTTTAGGAAACTTAGAAATAAGGCCGAATGACAAAATTTAAAGCCCAAAATAGGAGATAAGGGCAAGAGGGCCTTAAAAGAAAAAGTTGGTGAATTTTGACATACAATCGAGCTTGGAAAAGTGGCACAAGTGTCACTTAAGGCTTATGGATAATGGCTGAGTTCGAGTCACATGGAAAGCAATTATTGAAGGTTTAATTTTGTTTCCCAAGGCTAGGGATGGACGGCACATGTTTGATTGAAAGGGAAGAGTTTTATTTTATTAAAACTTGTCAAATTAAAGTGATAAATAGAGGATTTATTTTACTAAGATAAATAAGGAATTAAAGGATGGATTAAAGGTTATTTTAATTTAATAAAGTGATAATTAATGAAGATTAAATTATCACTTGGGAGAATAGTGGCCAAGTTTTGGACTCTTGGTCTAGCATTAGCTTAAAAGAGGAAAGAGAGACTTTTCTCTCATTCACTCCACTTTAGAAATTTTGCTCTCTTTCCCTCTCTTTGCGAAATTTCCCTAAGAAAGGACTCCATCTTTTCTTTTCCTTCCTTTTGCCATTGCCTAGTCAAAACTCTTCTCTTCCAATCTCGGTTAGATCTCCATAGCCGGATCTCAAGAACTCCAAGACAAGGAAACAAGTGATTGAAGGTTTCAAGGTAAGTTAAGCCATTCAATTTTCTTTCTTTCTAGTTGTTGAAAGTAAAGGCTTAATTCCTATTCTCTTTGATCATGGCCGAATATACAAGGGATCTCGGGTTTCCACCATCGTCGAACATAAAGATCAAGGATCTAAGGTAAGAACAATTGATTCTTGTTCTTTTAAATCAATTTAAACAAGGCTTAAGAAAATAACCTCTCTTTTGTCTATGGTCGAATGTTAGAGGAGGAGTTTCGGATTTCGGATCCGAGGAAAATTAAGGTAAGACACATTCTGCTAAAGGCCATCTACCACTTATTAAAGTTAGATCAAATCTAACCTATGATCTTTAGGGATTTCACGGTATTCAAGACAAAAGGGACTTTCTGGATTTGGAATCTCTAAGGTAAGCCTCTAAAATATTCACTAAGGGTTGTGTGAGTATCTAAATCCATTCCTTAATTTTGAAAAGCGAAAAACTAACCATATTGAACTACAAGGTTGGTCGAATATCGTAGAGGAAAACCAAACTTTCGGATTTGTATAATCACCAAATCGGCAAAGGTGAGTTTTTCCTTACAAATCCTACTAGGATTTGGTTTTGTTTAAAAGGGTTTATTAATGTGTGTTAATGGATGGGCGAATATAGGGATTAATAGATCTAAAAATTAGATCGGGATTCTCGAGAAATCAAGGAACCTATTAAGCTTAAAAAGGTGTGTACCCTTACTATTCTTCGATATATTATGGTTAAATATTTTAATATACGATATGAATAATAATATGAATGTGGCTATGTACCACACATGTGACAAAAAGTACCAAGGCACGTTTCCTACTGATAGGATTGTGATAAAATGTTATTTTAATAACATGCGAATATATGAATATGAACATGAAATTAAATTATGCTATATATATATATACATGTTTTGGGGCATTCGGGATTTATGTTAAAGGGGAGAACAGTGTTGACTTGGTCTCACCAACGAATGCATCACTTGAAGATTCTCTAATATCTTAAAGTATAAATCATCAATGCACAATTACCTATGACTTACTTCAAAACATATCAATAAAAATCATAAATCAATAGAAGTTTCATTCTAATTAGTAATATGAGAAAATTACTTAAGACAAGATATCATTCAGGGATTTAAGAATAATGCAAAAAGTTAGGAAACTTTGAAATTCACCCCTACACTTAAGATGTACATTGCCCGTAATGTACAAAGATAGATATTCACAATATAATAACAAAATCACAAGGTAGGGAGAGAAGTGAAACTTCCTGAAGTTTGGGTGGAGTCAAAGAAAAGAAATGGGGGAAAATTTGGGACGAGTTGGAGGAGGAGGCATTGGTGGTGGTGGTTACTAGGGTCGTGGTGTGGTGATTCCCAAGCAGCCTGAAGAACCTAAATAAACAAAATCAAAATATAATAATATAGATTTAGTACAAGAGAGATAAAGAGAAAGAAAACAAAGGAGAAGAGAAAAGAAAAAGAAAAAGTAAATGGACTCAAAGGTCCTTGTCCTATTGAATTAATGAAGCGGCCAGGATGAACTTATGTAGATTGGTCTCGCACAGGGAAACTGTGCTCGGATACTTTCTCTTCTTTGACATGGTGACGATGGTGTAGATAAAGAGTGAGGGGAAGGGAAAATGAAGGAAAATGAGAGGGAAAAGCTTCAAGGGATATGGAAAAGAGGAAATTGGGGAGTAGGTGAGAAGAGGGGGTTTTAAATAGAAATCTGAGATCTGGTACATCCCCACGCCCATGTGTCATAGGCGTGTTAGGTCGCACGACCGTGTTATGGCTCCTTTATTTCTCCCATACGCCTGTGTGGAGGTTTTTACAGCCGTATGGTTCAATCAGTATCGGCCATGGCTGCATCGCACGGTCGTGGCATTTTATCGTAGCCCGTGTTCGGGGAAAATTTTGTCCTATTACCATACTGTTATGGCCATGCCCATGTACCTACCTGTGGTGCCCACACGGCCATGGCCACGGCTGTGTGTAAGGCCATGGGTATGAAAAATCTGTGCCTAAACATGCAAAGAAATAGACTAAACTAATTAGTAGGGTTAGTGCTCGTGTTGCCTCTCGAGAAGCACTCGTTTAAAGTCTTCAGCTAGACTTACCTCTCATTCACACATTCACGGTGGTTTGAGGAGTTGAAACTCCTCTCCCCTGCTATCAGTCCTATGATTCTTATATAGTTTGAGTCGAGTAGTGTTTACCTTAAAAATGCCAAATTTAAGATTAGTTACCTCGACTGTTCCATATGGGTAGATATTCAGGACCTCAAAGGGGATTTCTTTGTTTGTATCAAGGTCTAAGTGGTGATCCGAGGGTCTATTTTATTCAATAATACCTGATCTCCTTAAATTGGTTTGGCTTATGGTGTTGCCTCGGTTCTTCTTCGTGTGTTCCTAGTTTCTCTTTAAAATGTGTCTTCCATACGTCTAGTTCATCAATTTGAAGCCTCCATTCCTCATGAGTTATTTCCTTGTTGGCATGAGGTCTAGGATCTGGTTCAGTTGTGTAGTTCCATGGTGCTTCCTGAAAAGAAAGTTTAACCAAATGGTCATTGATTGAATTTATGTTCTCACCTTTATTACATGATGTCCTAGCCGAGTCAAGTGCTTGAAGAGTGATCATCTCGTCACCTACATAAAGTATAAGTTCTCCTGTACCAACATCAATTTTAGTTCTAGTAGTTGCTAAAAAGGGTCTTCCTAAAATCAAAAGAATATTATTGTCCTCATCCATGTTTAAAATAACAAAGTCTGCTAGGAATATGAATTTGTCAATTTTCACTAGTACATCTTCAATTATACCCCTAGGAATTCTAATAGTTTTATCAGCTAATTGAATGCTCATCCTAGTTTGTTTGGGTTTCCCTAGACCTAACTGCTTAAACATTTTATAAGGCATAACATTTATACTTGCCCCTAAATCAGCTAAAGCATTATCAACAAATAAACTATCAATTAAGCATGAAATTGTAAAACTCCCTGGATCTTTTAATTTTCATGGTAGTTTATTTTGAAAAATTATCGAGCACATTGCATTTAGCTCCACATACGACGTCTCGCCTAATTTCCATTTTTTTGTCAAAATCTTTTTTAAAAATTTCCTTGAATCTAGCATCTGCGAAAGAGCTTCAAGAAATGGTAAGTTAATATGTATTTTTTTATAAGTTTAAGAAGTTTACCAAATTGTTCATCTGTGTTGTCTTTCTTCATTGCATTGGGGTATGGCACACGAGGTTGGTACTCTATAATTACTGGTTTCGGTTTATCATGGCTTACCTCAACCTTACCTTTATTTACCACAAGCTCTTGCCTTGGCTCAAATTCAGATTCCACTAACCTTTCACTATTTTGAGAGGTAACGACATGAAGTTGCTTCTTTGGGTTTGTTTCAGTGTTGCTTGGCAAGCTACCTTGTGGTTGTTCAGAGATCAGCTTAGCAAGTTGTCCTAATTGGTTCTTGATCCCTTGAATTGATGCTTGTTGATTTTTAAGTGTTGTTTCTGTGTTTTGGAAATAAGTTTCTAACACCGTGATGAATTTTGTTAGAATCTCCTCAAGGTTCGGCTTCTTTTCTTGTGGGTAAAGTTGCTATTGAAAGGGTGGGAGGGATTGTTGTCTCTGATTTGCTTGGCCGCCCATGAAAAGTTGGGATGGTTCCTCCAACCTGGATTGTAAGTGTTACTATAAGGGTTATTTTGGGGTCTAGAATTATTACCCATATAGTTCATCTGTTCATTTTCTATGCCAGGGTTGTAGGGTGGGTATTCTGTATTGTTTGTCCCTCCTCCGTATGTATCGCACTACATCACTGGGTGTACCTGCGAAGAACCACATAAACTATCAATCTTTTTATTTAACAGTTCTACCTGATTTGATAGCATGGTTATTGCATCGAGGTTGAAGACACTGGCGAATTTTGTTGGCTTTGTCCTTGTAACTTGCCACTGATAGTTATTCAATGACATCTCTTCAATGAATTCGTAGGCAGCCTCAGGTGTTTTGTTGTTCAGGGTACCGTCGGTGGCTGAATTGATTAATTGCCTAGTTGAAGGGTTCACACCATTGTAAAAGGTTTGAACTTGTAGCTATAATGGTAACTCGTGGTGGGGCACCTCTTTAGTTGATCCTTATATCTCTCCCATGCATCGTAAAGTGTTTCTAAATCGATCTGTACAAATGAAGAGATATCATTCCTCAACTTAGCCGTTTTAGTTGGCAGAAAATAATTAAGTAGAAATTTTTGGTCATTTGTTCCCACGTAGTGATTGATCCTCGTGGTAACGAGTTCAACCATTGTTTAGCTTTGTTCCTTAATGAAAAGGGAAACAATCGAAGACAAATGGCATCATCAGAAACGCCATTTATTTTGAAAGTGTTGTAGAATTCTAGAAAATTTGCCAAGTGATTGTTAGGGTCCTCATCCTACAAATCATCAAACTGACCAAACTGCTGTATCATCTGTATAGTGTTAGGTTTCAGCTCAAAATTATTTACAGCAATAGCAAGTCTAACAATACTAGATTTGATTCCTATTAAATTAAGTTTAGCATAATCATACATAGTACGAGGAGTAGGATTTTGATTCACCGGGTTTGCTGCCACCACAGGAGGTAGCGGATTGTTGTCATCCATCTCTTTGGTAGTATTGGTTTCATCTTCTTGCTCTTCTTCTAGGTATTGTAAGCTTCGGCTTATTTCCATATGGTTTCTGTGAACTGTGTATTCAATTTCACTGTCAAAAAGCAAGGGTCCTGGCGGGTTCCTCCAAGCCATAAACTAGAATTACTTGCAAGAAGCAAAGAAAAATTAGTAAAGTTAAAAATTTAAAATAAATAAAAATTGTAAAGAAAAATAAAATGGCTAAATTAATAAAAATCTAGTGTTCCTAATATCTTAGTCCCCAGCAACGGCGCCAAAAACTTGATGGAGCTCGAAACTAACTATTATTTCGACAAAGGCAAGCACACATATCGAACAGTAATATAGCTGTGGTGAGTCTGGAATATCGTATCCTCAAGGACCAAGAGTACTAGTATTAACTATATTTTTATTATCTAGCCTAATAATTAAAGGGGATTTATTTTTAATCTAAAATTTAACTAACTGATTTAACTAACTTATGAACTTGACAGGGAGTAAACTGGGAAAATACCTTGGACAACTTATATGAGACGGACGACACCTAAGGAAGAATCCACCTAGACTTCACTTATTTCTTTTGATTCATGTGATTTATTCATTTGACTTAATCCGTAAAAATCCCTGAATTATATTAATACCTCTTTCGAGGCTACTAACAACGGACTCTAGGTTAATTAATTAAAATCTCTTTCTAATTAAAACCCCTATTGTCGCATTAATTCGATCTATGGATTCCCATATTAGGTTTGACCCTAATTCGACAGATTTTTTTTGCCCTATTTCTAGGGTTGCAATTAACTCCGCTTAATTGTGTTGATCTACTCTTAAATAGGGATTTTTGCTCCACTAAATATGTAACATCTCAGATAGGGGGCTCTGCATTTGTACTGTGTTATGTGTGTACGCTGTGCTGTGTGTGTTATTCTGGTGTGTTTAGAGGTTTCAGGGAGGCTTGAGGTTAAGCCTGAGCCTTGGTAGAAATTTCATTTTTAGGCACTACAAGGGAGAACTAGTTGAAGTGGGCCTTAAGGATACTTAAGTGGGGAAGTTGTCATAAAAATCTAACTAGTAAAGTGGCAAGGAGGCACCACTAATGGTGTAGGTAGGTGACGCCACAGTGAAGTGGTGAGGGAGCAAGTTCGAGTTGCGTTGACAGTAACTAGGAGTGTTTTTTTTAATTTGTGTGCCTAAGGAGTCTGAGAGGCAATTTTGGCTGGGACTCTGCATGGGTGAGTGTGGATTAAGTCAGAAGATATGAAGATGAGGATAAGAGGAAAATGTGGGATAGGATGTGAGTGTAGGTGGTGGCCGAATGTTGGACACTAGGAGCAAGGGGGAGAAATCGGTTTTGGTGTGGCTAGGGTGTGTCGAATTTTTACTCTGGTGTATGGGTTTTTGTTCTTAAAAACAGTGCATTTTCGGCTTTTGGGTAAGTAGGTGCCGAAATTTGTTTGGTAAGGTGAGAGTTATCTTCTTATTTTCGGCATTTGAGGGTTCATTTCTTCTCTTCTTTTTCTGCCAAAACTGAAACCACTTAGGTCCTGCCGAAATCCTTCTTTTTTACCCTTCTTAACACTTCTCCCTATCTTGTTCTATTTCTCTTCTCCCAATTATTTCTTTCTCTGAAACCGAAACCCCTAACTCTATTCTTATCTCTACTTCCATGCTATAGCCGAATGTCCCTTGCCCACAGTTCTCTTCTCCATTTCTTCTACAAGCCGAATCTTCATAGCTTTTCTTCTGTTCATCTTCTCTTCTGAATTCTTTTAAAACTGAAAACCCCTAGATCTCATCTATGGTTTTGTTTTATTTCTTTCGGCTTCCAATCTTCTTCCTTGTCATTGCCGAATCTTCTCTTAAGTGGTAGCTGAATCTCCTGTGTTGAGGTAAGCGTCGACTCCTATTAATCCTTCATGTTCTCTTTCGGGTTTTAGAAGCCAAAATCGAATGGCTAATTGGCTTGGTAAGCCATCGTTAGACTGATGTTTCTCACTGTTTCTTGTGTTCTCTTTGGGGCGCTATTTCAGGAATTGAAGGAGATCTGATCATCTAAGTTCATAAGCCAAAAACTGTTAACCTTCAAACCATATCTCTTCTTTCGGGATTTTAAGGTAAGGGTGTTCTCTTTGGATTGGGTTTAGGATTCATTATCATAATCGATACATTAACCCTACCTTGTGGTTTGACAACCATATTTCGTTATAGTAGCATCTGACCAAATCTTTGATGGAATCCAATATTGATCAGGCAAAGGAGGGGGTTGGACTCGTGAACCTAACCCCAAAGGTTAAGAGGCGTGCGGTGTCTGCTGTTCGAGATTGGCCACCGGGTTGTGGGCCAACTTCTAAGCAGAATATTAAACAGATAGCAGTGGTTCCTATTAGCGATAGTGTTGACATAGAAAGCGTGGTATTACGTGTTATCAGGTGTGTAAACTTTCACACACTTTATTTTATTTGTGCTAACAATTGTGTGGGCTGAAAAGTCAGAAAAGGTTGTGTAGACAGTCGTGATGCCCTTATTGGTAAGGCTAGGAATGCCAGGTACATTATCGTATCATTTTCTTTACATGGACGGATATGTGTGTGGTAATCTATTGTGTTTTGGATAGCATGTTGCATTCATTAGGATATGTATGTAGTTCATGGGGTATGGGTTTGACATGAAGGGGAAGAGCATGATTATTTGGTGACGTAGTGATCGGTGGCTATACCACGATATATATATATGTACATACATTAATTGGGTCACATAGTGATCGGTAGTTAAGCCACGATATATATATTTTATTTGGTCACATTGTGATCGGTGGCTAAGCCATGATGTATTATTTGGTCACCTAGTGATCGGTTTATAACTGGCAGTATGGCTGTCGAAATGGAATGTAGCGGATGGAGGGTTGATTGTAGAAATCCCTACTTTATGATGGGCTGGTACGGGTTGGTATGTAGAGGATGGAAAAGCTAGGTTTGGGTTGGGTTTATTGCATTCATGTGTTTGTATGTTTTGATATATATATGGGGCAAGGCCCAATGTGTGGTTGTGGGCCATGAGCCGTCTGTATAGTGTGGGAGAATTTACACACTGAGTCCCGATGACTCACCCATTTCTTTAATTTTTTTCAGGTGATCAGTAGATCGTGGATGTGGGAGTTGAGGCGGACTAGTGGAGGCCATAAAAGACGTTATCTTTATTCTATGAACTTTTCATTGCTTAAAGTTGGTTTTTATTTAGGGTTTTCCTTGTAATAAGGCCTTTAGTGATTTTAAATTTGGTTTTAGTGTTTACTTTGGTTACTTGTTATTAAAAGATGCTCAAATCAGGATTTCTTTTCTGAAACGATTAAACAACTATATTTCAAAAATAGTAATGAATGGTTTTCAAAATATATAAATAAAACTCTGGTTTTTCTTAACAAGGATAACTCTTGTCTAAGTAACCTTTATATTGAAAGTCGTCTGAAACTAATTGCTTAAACACAAAGTCATTGCTTTAACCGGGAAGTTTTAAAAAAATTCATGGTTTTTCCAAAGTCACTGTAAGATCGTTTCTAATTCACCCTGTGACATAGCAGGTCCCAATAAGTAACGTTTGAAATTTGGTTTGGGGTGCTACATTTTGGTATCGAGCAGTTACAAAACTTGAATGTGAAATGGGTTCAAAAAGGTTGTATAAAATCGAAGTGAGTATTAAGGTTTTGATCGAGATATGGCATCCGAGTCCACCGACAACCAATCCACATAGGTAAGTGTTCTAACTCCTGGCAATGTATGCATAAAATGCTTATTTGATTGGATGGATATGCTATTAGCATAGGGAAACTTAAACTTTAGGGACTAAAACCTCTAGCTTATGACATGTTCTACCAAAACTACTCTTTAAAACTAAGTTTCATAAAATTGCTTGGTCTTAAGACAGTGGAAGACACTAACTCATAAAAATTTTAATTAGATTAAATCGAAAACGTTAGTCATGAGCACTAGGGGGCATGGTGTGCGTGGCCGCGGTAGAGGCATGATTGTTGTGTCGGAACCGGTAGGGTTTGGTCATGAGTCAGGAAATGAGAGGCCAATGCCGCCAGCTGTGGAAGTAGAATATCTAGACCAAGCAGGCGGAGACGATGCGGTATCTTAGGTGATGTGACGAGTACTGGAGAGAGTTGCTGGGGCAGGCATGGGTACAAGGGCTCGAAAATCTGTGTCGGAGCGACTTCGGGCTAATGGAGCAGAAATGTTCAGGGGTATTTTTGGCGTAGCTCTTAATACAGCTGAGTAATGGTTGGAGGTAGTGGAGCGTATAATGGATGATCTCGAATTCACGGAAGAGGAAAAGTTAAAAGGAGTAGTGTCTCTTCTCTGGGATGAGGCGTACCAATGGTGGCTTATAGTTAGGGATGGATCAGTGGCTGACCATATTACCTGGGATTTCTTCAAGTCAGCATTTCAGAGTAAGTACATCGGATCGAGCTATGTAGATGCGCAGCGTAAGGCATTTCTTAATCTGGTCCAGGGAAATAAATAGGTGGTTGAATATGAAGCGAAATTCCTGCGCTTGAGTCGTTATGCCCGGGCGATAGTGGCAACAGACCATGAACGTTGTGTTCGGTTTGAGGATGGTCTGAGGGATGACCTGCGTGTGCTGATAGCTCCTCAGCTAGAAAGGGAGTTTGCGGTCTTAGTGGAAAGGGCTAAGATAGCTGAAGAAGTTAAGTGGTCCGAGAAGCAGAATCAAGATAGGGATAGGGATAGGAATAAGAGGAATTTTGGATCGTCGGGGTTAACGGGGCATTTTCAGAAAAGACCTAAGATGGATGGGCCGAGTCAGGGTGTGAGATCTAGGGGTAATAGTCAGCCTTAGAGGTGTGGCCAGTGTAATAGATTTCATTCGGGCAAATGTTGGATGGGTGATAGAAGATGTTTTAGGTGTGGGCTACTGATCATCAGGTTAGGGATTGCCCACAAGATCGGGGTGGTTCAGGGCTGGTGGGACAGGCTAATGCTCAGCTAGGTAGAGGATGTCAACAACCGCAGAGAGGTCGTGGTCCAGCTAGGAGGGTAATGGTTATGGCCAAGGCCGTGGAGCACCAGGCATATGTCCAGGGAACACCGATGCGAGACAGTCGAGGTGGTCTACGCAGCTAGACGTCGAGAGGAGGGGGATGCATCGGATGTCATAACCGGTACGTTCTTGATTTTTAGTTTGCCTTTTTCTACATTAATTGACATTGGATTGACGCATTCTTATGTTGCTAGTGTAGTATTTGGAAACTTAAGTATAGACTCTGAGATTATTTCTAGGGAGATGACGGTAATTAGCCCGCTAGGTCAGTCGTAGTGGTGAACAGACTGTTTAGGGATGTGCCTCTAGAAGTACAAGGGGTAGTTTTTTTGGCGGATTTAATGGAACTGCCGTTTGGGGAGTTTGACCTGATCTTAGGTATGGACTGGTTAGTGAGATATCGGGAAAATTTGGACGTGCAGCCAAGCGTATGGTACTAAGGACCCTTCAAGATGATGAAGTGGTGATAATAGGGGAAATGAGGAACTACTTGTCTAATATAGTGTCCGCTCTAAAGGCTGAAAGAATGGTGAGAAAAGGATGTAGGGCATTCGTAGCTTTTGTTTGTGCTCTGGAGGTCCAAAATTTAACTGTGGGGAATGTTAGAACGGTGAGGGAATTTTTTGACGTTTTCCCAAAAGAACTTCCAGGACTAGCTCCGGATCGCGAGGTGGAGTTCAGAATTGATCTTCTTCCGAGGATAGCACCAGTGTCCATTGCACCATATAGAATGGCACCGAAGGAGTTAGTGGAACTGAAAGCTCAGATTCATGAACTGTTGGATCGGAGTTTCATTCGACCAAGTGTATCACCTTGGGGAGCGCCAGTGCTATTTGTTAAGAAGAAGGATGGATCAATGCGTATGTGCATTGACTACCACCAGCTAAACAAGTTGACTATCAAGATCAAGTATCCGTTGCCAAGGATTGATGACTTGTTTGATCAATTAAAAGGGGCATCAGTTTTCTCAAAGATAGATTTGAGATCAGGATACCATTAGCTTGAGGTCAAGGAATCAGACATTCATAAGACAACTTTCAGGACCAGTTATGGCCATTACAAATTTTTAGTGATGCTGTTTGGGTTGACCAATGCACCAACAACGTTTATGGATATGATAAACGGGTTTCCAACCTTAACTAGTTTGTCATAGTATTTATAGACGATATCCTGGTATATTCAAGGTCGGAGGAGGAGCACGATTCACATCTTCGAGTGGTTTTATAAATCCTGAGGGAGAAACAATTGTATGCAAAATTCAGTAATGGCTATGTGAGGTTACTTTTCTGGGACACATCGTGTTGGCGGAAGGGGTTAGAGTTGATCCTCGAAAAGTTGAAGCTATCATGGATTGGAAATCACCCAGGTCTGTGACAGAGATTCGGAGTTTCATTAGTCTTGCTGGATAGTACATGAGGTTCGTTGAGGGATTCTCCCTGATTGTGGCACCTTTAACCAAGTTGTTGCTGAATGGAGTACCTTTTTTGTGAGGTGATAAGCAGCAGGAAAGTTTTGAGAAGCTGAAGAGGGTATTGACAAAAGCTCCGATTTTGATTCAATCAGAGGCTGGAAAGGAGTTCGTGGTTTACTGTGATCCTTCACACACGGGGTTAGGATGTGTGTTGATGTAAGGTGGGGAAGTTGTTGCTTATGCGTCTCGACAGTTAAGACCGCATGAGCTAAATTATTCCACACACGATTTGGAGTTGGCAGCGGTGGTGTTTGCCTTGAAAATCTAGAGACATTATCTGTATGGAGAGAAATCCGTCATTTATACAGATCATAAGAGTTTGAAATATCTCCTTACCTAGAAAGAGTTGAACTTGAGGCAGAGGAGGTGGATTGAGGTATTAAAAGATTACGATTGTTCGATTGAATACCATCCGAGTAAAGCGAACGTGGTGGCAGATGCGCTAAGTCTGAAGGTGATCTCAGATCTGAGGGCGATGTTCGCCCATCTGAGCCTGTATGAGGATGGGAGTTTATTAGCTGAGCTTCAAGTGAAGCCGACGTGGGTAGATTAGATTAAAGAGAACCAGTTGCAGGATGAAGACTTAAGTGCTCGATTATCTCAAGTGCAACATAGAGAAGTAGGGGATTATAGTCTGAACGAGGATGGGGTCCTGTGTTTCTGAAAGAAAGCTTGCGTGCCGAGGGACGTGAAATTGAGGCGGATGGTTCTTCAGGAAGCACATAGTAGCCCATACGCTTTGCATCCAGGAGGAAGTAAAATGTATCGGGATTTACGAGAATAATTTTGGTGGCCAGGTCTGAAGTGAGAGGTAACTAAATTTGTGGGTAGATATTTGACATGTCAGCAGGTAAAAGCGGAGCATTAGTTGCCTTCAAGGTTATTGCAGTCGGTAAAGATCCCGCAATGGAAATGGGAGAGGATCACTATGGATTTTGTTAGTGGGCTACCCCTTACGCCTACTAAGAAGGATTCGATATGGGTAGTCATTGATCGATTGAAGAAGTTCGCTCATTTTATACCGGTTCGGGTTGATTACTCTCTTCAGAAGTTGGCTAAGTTGTATATAGTGGAGATTGTGAGGTTGCATGGAGTACCTGTGTCCATCATCTCGGACAAAGATCCTAGGTTTACATCAAGATTTTGGAGGGCAATGCAGCAAGCGTTAGGTGCGAAGTTTGATTTTAGTATGGCATTTCATCCGCAGACGAACAGATAGTCAGAAAGGGTGATTCAAATCTTGGAAGACATGCTGAGAGGTTGCATCCTCGATTTCAAAGGTAGCTGGGAAGAATTTCTACCATTGGCGGAATTCGCATATAACAACATCTATCAGTCCAGTATTTGGATGGCGCCATATGAGGCGTTGTATAGGTGAAAGTGTCGTACTCCTCACGTGTTGGACAGAGTTAGGTGGCGTCGACTATTGGGTCGAAATTAGTGTTGGAAGCGAGAATAAGGTTGAGTTGATCAAGAGCTAGGTTGAAGGAAGCTTCGATGGCGTAAATCTTATCTTGACGACGAAATAGAGGGACATAGAATTTGCAGTGGTTGGCCAGGTATTCCTAAAGGTGTCACCATGGAAGAAAATTCTAAGGTTTGGACGAAAGGGTAAGCTAAGCCCCAGGTTCATCGGGTCTTACTATGTATTGAAGCGTGTAGGACCAGTTGTTTATCAGCTCGAACTACCTTTGGAGTTAAGTAAGATTCATGATGTGTTTCATATATCAATGTTGAGATGCTACCGTTCAGACCCATCCCATGTGATACCGTTGGAGGAACTCGAAGTAAGGCCTAATTTATCCTTTGAAGAGGAACCAGTTCAGATCTTGGAGCGGGATGTTAAAGTTTTACGAAGGAAATCGGTTCCTTTGGTTAAGGTTCTATGGCGGAATCACGGGTCAGAGGAAGCTACTTGGGAGCCGGAGGATGTTATACAACAGGAATACCTGCATCTCTTTTGACCAGGTAATTTTGAGGCTGAAATTTCTTTAAGAGGGGTAGGACTGTAACATCCCAGATAGGGGGCTCTGCATTTGTACTATGTTATGTGTGTACGCTGTGCTGTGTGTGTTATTCTGGTGTGTTTAGAGGTTTTGGGGAGGCTCGAGGTTAAGCCTAAGCCTTGGTAGAAATTTCATTTTTAGGCACTAGAAGGGAGAACTAGTTGAAGTGGGCCTTAAGGATACTTAAGTGGGGAAGTTGACATAAGAATCTAACTGGTAAAGTGGCAAGGAGGCGCCACTAAGGGTGTAGGTAGGTGACGCCACAGTGAGGTGGTGAGGGAGCAGGTTCGAGTTGCGTTAACAGCAACTATGAGTGTTTTTTTTATTTTGTGCGCCTAAGGAGTCTGAGAGGTGGTTTTTGGGACTCTGCATGGGTGAGTGTGGATTAAGTCAGAAGATATGAAGATGAGGATAAGAGGAAAATGTGGGATAGGATGTGAGTGTAGGTGGTGGCCGAATGTTGGGCATTAGGAGCAAGGGGAAGAAATCAGTTTTGGTGTGGCTAGGGTGTGCCAAAATTTTACTCTGGTGTATGGGTTTTTGTTCTAAAAAATAGTGCATTTTTGGCTTTTGGGTTAGTAGGTGCTGAAATTTGTTTGGTAAGTTGAGAGTTCTCTTCTTATTTTCGGCATTTGATGGTTCTTTTTTCTCTTCTTTTTCTGCCAAAACCAAAACCACTTATGTCCTGCCGAAATCCTTCTTCTTTACCCTTCTTAACACTTCTCCCTATCTTGTTCTATTTCTCTTCTCCCAATTGCTTCCTTCTCTAAAACTGAAACCCCTAACTCCATTCTCATCTCCACTTCCATGCTATAGCCAAATGTCCCTTTCCCATAGTTTTCTTCTCTATTTCTTCCACAAGTTGAATCTTCATAGCTTTTCTTCTGTTCATCTGCTCTTCTGAATTCTTTTAAAATCGAAAACCCCTAGATCTCATCTATGGTTTTGTTTTATTTCTTTCAGCTTCAAATCTTCTTCCTTGTCATTATCGAATCTTCTCTTAAGTGGTAGCCGAATCTCTTGTGTTGAGGTAAGCGTCGACTCCTGTTAATCCTTCATTTTTGGAAGCCAAAACCGAATGGCTAATTGGTTTGGTAAGGCCATCATTAGACTGATGTTTCTCACTGTTTCTTGTGTTCTCTTTGGGGCGCTATTCCGAGAATTGAAGGAGATCTGATCATCTAGGTTCATAAGCCAGAAATCGGTAACCTCTGAACCATATCTCTTCTTTCGAGATTTCAAGGTAAGGGTGTTCTCTTTGGATTGTATTTAGGATTCATTATCTTAATCGGTACCTTAACCCTACCTTGTGGTTTGACAACCATATTTCGTTATAGTAGCATTTGACTAGATCTTTGATGGAATCCAATCTCAATCAGGCAAAGGAGGGGGTTGGACTCGTGAACCCAACCCCAAAGTTTAAGAGGCGTGCGGTGTCTACTGTTCGAGATTGGCCACCGGGTTGTGGGCCGGCTTCTGAGCATAATAGTAGACAGATAGCAGTGGTTCCTATTAGCGATAGTGTCAACATAGAAAGCGTGGTATTGCGTGTTATTAGGTGTATAAACTTTCACACACTTTATTTTATTTGTGCTAACAATTGTGTGGGCTGAAAAGCCGAAAAAGGCTGTGTAGACAGTCGTGATGCCCTTAGGGGTAAGGTTAGGATGCCAGGTACGTTATCATATCATTTTTTTTACATGGACGGATATGTGTGTGGTAATCTGTTGTGTTTTGGATAGCATGTTGCATTTGTTAGGATATGTATGTAGTTCATGGGGTATGGGTTTGACATGAAGGGGAAGAGCATGATTATTTGGTCACGTAGTGATTGGTGGCTATGCCACTATATATATATATGTGTACATACATTAATTGGGTCACATAGTGATCAGTGGTTAAGCCACGATATATATATTTTATTTGGTCACATTATGATCGGTGGCTAAGCCACGATGTATTATTTGGTCACCTAGTGATCGGTTTATAATTGGCAGCATGACTGTTGAAATGGAGTGTAGCAGATGGAGGGTTGATTGTAGAAATCCCCACGGTGTGATAGGCTGGTACGGGTTGGTGTGTAGAGGATGGAAAAGCTAGGTTTGGGTTGGGCTTATTGCATTCATGTGTTTGTATGTTTTTGTATATATATATAGGGCAAGGCCCAACGTGTGGTTGTGGGCCATGAGCCGTCTGTATAATGTGGGAGAATTTACACGCTGAGTCCTGGTGACTCACCCCTTTCGTTAATTTTTTTCAGGTGATCAGTAGATCGTGGATGTGGGAGCCGAGGAGGACTCGTGGAGGCCATAAAAGACGTTATCTTTATTCTATGAACTTTTCACTGCTTAAAGTTGGTTTTTATTTAGCGTTTTCCTTGTAATAAGGCCTTTAGTGATTTTAAATTTGGTTTTAGTGTTTACTTTGGTTACTTGTCATTAAAAGATGCTAAAATTAGGATTTCTTTTCTAGAACGATTAAACAACTATCTTTCAAAAATAGTAACGAATGGTTTTCAAAATATATAGATAAAACTTTGGTTTTTCTTAACAATGATAACTCTTGTCTAAGTAAACTTTATCTTGAAAGTCGCCTGAAACTGATTGCTTAAACACAAAGTCGTTGCTTTAACCGGGAAGTTTTAAAAAAATTCATGGTTTTTCCAAAGTCACTGTAAGATCGTTTCTAATTCACCCTGTGACATACTAGGTTCGGTCGTAACATTTGGTTCGAGTTTTGGGTGTTTCAAAATAAGCACATTCGACTTGAATCAATAACCTGAATTATCAAAACAAGAATAAAACTCACAATTAAGAATAAGCACAAGTATTTATCTCATAAATCTAATAATAATAAGATCTGTTATAGGTTTCATCCCCTTAGCTATCTATGGGATTTAGTTCATAATAGAAGAGGAACAAATCAAAAAAGAGGAAAAACAACAAAACATAAGAAAACCCAAAAACTTCTAAAGAGTTTGATAAGATATCCTCGGTCTTGATGGAAATCCTTCTCCTAAGTTGTTCCTAACGACTGTCTTGGAATATTTTCTCTTTCTACTCGGCGTCTATTTGACCTCCTGTCGAACCCCCTCTTAGGTCGCCCCCTATGGTGTTTATATAGGCTTTGGAATGCCTCTATTGGCCCACAAGTAGCTTATTCCGAATAAAACTCTTCTTTGCTGCGGTAGGGACACGCCCGTGTAGCACGCCTATGGTGGACTCCTTCGGCCGTGGTCGAATCTCCTCACCACACACAGCCGTATGATCTACCCGTGGTCGATAGTTCAGGCCGTGTGATTTCTAATGTAGGCCCGTTTTATCCCTTTTTGGCCCATTTTTCATTCTTTTTGACTTTCTAAGCTCTCCTGAGTATAAAACATGAAATTAAGGGATTAGGAGCATCGAATTCGTCAAATATAATGAAAATTCATCCACAAATAAACCAATCATGGGGTTAAAATATGTGTAAATTACGGTTTATCACCCTAGCGAAGGTTCTTTGGCATAAACACAAGATCGAGGAAGCTATATGAAAACAGTACCTTAACCTATTTACCGTAAGATTTTCGGGGACGAAAATCCCTAAGGGGGGAGAGTTATAACAACCCATTTTTAGTCAAATCAGAATAGTGGTTTTGGGACAACAAATCTGAAGTCAAAATATTTATTTTATTATTATTTTAATGTTTAAAGCATGGTAGCATTTATGTGTGAAAATTTCGTTAAGAAATTTTATCGTTTTATTGGTCAATTTGAGAAAAAGGACTAAATCGCGTAAAGTGTAAAAGTAGAGTTCCATTAGATAAAAGTATCTAATAGCTATGAAATTTTAATTTAGAGGTCCTTATGTTGTAAATGGACCATTATTAAGGTGAGTGGACCATTATGGACAACCATTAAGTGATTATAATAGTTTTATAATAAGGTTAGTTTTGGAATTTTATTATTAATGATGAATTAAATAAAACAAAACATAAAACTATTCTTATCATCATCATCTTGGCCAAATAAAGCATGAAGAAAAGCTAATTTAGGGTTTGAAACATTCGACTACTTCAAGTTGTAATTGTCAGCCCATTTTTGCTCGGTCATTAATAATTTCTATGTTTTTGTGATCGTTGCTTCGTAATCTAGCTAGCCCGCCTATGATTTAGAAACTGTTAAAGATTTAGCATGTTTCTATCATTGAATGTTTGAGTAAATTGATATTTATGATAGATTATAAAGGTTTATTGATAGATTTACTAGTTCTGTAAAGTGATTTTTGACAAAAATGTCAAAAAGGGATTAATTTATGAAATTGTAAAATTATGTGGGTAAAAGTGTAAATAAATAAAAGATATAGGCTGCCAGGGACTCCATTAAAATTTAGCTAAGCATGGGTTTGTGATTAATTACATGAATTTGCAATTTTATGTGATAGGGACTAAATTGTAAAAGATGTGAAATATTAGGGGCAAATGTGTAAAAATGCATTAAAGTGAAATTTGGACTAAATTGAATAGATGAAATACTGAATGTGCTAATTTTGAAATATATATAGATCAAGATAAGCAAGGATTGAATCTAGATCGGGGAAAAGGAAATGTTGACGATTAGCGGAAATTTGTTATCCGAGTGATACGAGGTAAGTTCGTATAATTAGAATCAAACTTTTAAATATTTGTAATTGTTTGAAATGAATGTATGTAATTGAGTCAATGATCTACTTGAAATTTGAATGCCTTACTGATATAGTCTGATGGTTACCGAGCCCCGTTTGAACCGTAAGAATTCGTAGGATACGAGTGACATGTCACTAGGGTTACCGTTTAAGTTGAGATCCTGCATGTACTCACCGCAGCTCGTATGAGCTTACCGATATATCAGCTCGTAAGAGCTTACTGTTCTCATCTTGTCAGAGCTTACTTTTACCAGCTCAATAGAGCTTATTGTTCATCAACTCAAGAAGAGTTCACCGATCATAGCTTGAAAGAGTGAATACGATGATGAATTGACGGATTACTGATTAATATACTTAGTGTGTATCACCCGTGTATCTATCGATATTCTATTAGGTTCAACGGCCAATTCTGTAATGTTTATACGGATGAATTATTGGTTATATAAATGGATTGTCGATTATATGATTGAGGATGAATTGTTACATATGTTATACATGTTATATGAATTTGGTATGATATATTACATTGATGTATGAAATTGAGATAAAGGTTGATTATATGTACTTATGAGACTAACATATTGATGAATGCTTGTGTATAGGCATTTGGCAAGTGAAATTGATATACTTTGTTTAATTTTTTATTATGTATAAATAGTAAGTTAAATTCTGAATTACATGGGCTTACTAAGCTATAAAGCTTACTCTGTTTCTTTTCCTTGTTTTATAGAGGTTCGATAGCTCACTCGATTTGGTTAAAGTCAGAGTTACGCATCACACTATCTAGTTGCTGATTGGTACTTTTCAACTCATGGATATATGTAAATATGGCATGTATAGGCTAGTTATAAATATGATAGTTGTGGTTACTTAAGCTAGTGATTTTGGTACATGATATGGTATGTGATAAATCCATTTGATTTGGCTTAACTTGATATAATGCTTTGGTTGCATATAAGTATTCAAATATGTGTGTGAAATGTTGTGAATTGGTTGCCTATTGATGTAACATCCGGATTTTGGGTCTAGTTAGAATAATAGTTTCAAGACCACAAATTCGAAGTTGAAATATTTGTTTTATGATTTTTTCTTGAGGTCCATGGCATGTTTGTATGATTGTATGAAAGTTTCATGAAGAAATTTTGTGAATAAGCGTCCAATTTGACTTTTTGGACTACATTGAAAAAAGTTACAAAATATGATATTCTAGAAGCTTTAAGTATGAAATAGCTTTGGATTATTAAGTAGAGGTCCTTAATTAGCAATTTGCCTAATTTTTATTTTTATGGACAAAAATGGGCATGAGTAGGTAAAATTTGAAAGTTTAGTAAAAATGGCATTTTGGTCATTTGGTTAATAAAATAATTAAAAGGGAAAATAAGTCAAAAATCATGTCCATCTTTCTCATGCTTAGCTGAAATTCTCAAGAACACCATAGCTTGGGTTTCTTCAACTTCCAAGCTTGATAGTAAGTGCATCCTAGCCCTATTTTTAATGTTTTTTTACGTTTTTTAAGTTGTTATCAACCGATCTAGCTATTTCTATCATTTATTGGAGCTAGGGTTCATGTTTAAAAATTTATCCATGTGTGACATGCATGTGTTTTGATGTTTCATGGTAGATTATGAAAGTTTGACATGTAATATAATCTTTTACTAAGTGATTTTTGATGAAAAAACCTAAAAAGGACCTTTTTGTAAAAGTTGTAAAATGAATAGTAAAAATCTAATTTGAAGGAAAATGTGGGCTGTTATGAGCATGTGTTAGGTTCGGCTAGGCTTGGGTAACAAAGAAAATGGACACATTTCATTTTACGAGCCTAGAGACTAATTTGTAAATATGTGAAAGTTTAGGGGGCAAAATGATAATTTTGCCAAAGTATGGTTTTTGGACTGATTTGAACAATGTGATAATTAAATGAGCTAAATTTGCTATTATAGATCAAGAAAAACTGAGTCCGGACCTAAATAGAGGAAATAACAAGGTTGTGGACTAAATCAAATAGTTAGCCATATTTTGGTACCGAGGTAAGTTCGTGTGTAAATAATGCAACATTACATTATTAGGTATTTAATGCTTTAATATTGCATGAATTGTGTAATTGTCTTAGTGGACTTGATTAATGTTGACTCGATGGTGATTCGACACAGATTTGATACCTCAAAATCCCGGTTGAACCTTAGGAATAGTTAGGATACAAATGTCATGATATTAGGGTTATGAGTTTACTTGTAAGACAATATCTGGGATATGGCATCATTATGAGATTTCGTGTAAGACCATGTCTGGGACATGGCATCGATATTAGAATCGTGTAGGACCATAGCTAGGCTATAAGCATCGATATGTGATCCAATGTAAGACTATATCTGGGATGTGGCATTGGTATGATTTTATGTGTATGTGATTCCTGAGTATCCTTTAGTATTCCAAGTGGTTCAACGGGTAGTCCAAAGATTATGTCAACGAAATGACAAGGTATGAACGTGTTGAAAAGGTACAAGTATGTACACAAAGCTCATACATATTGAGATTATAAATCGATGAGATCTTGGTAAAAAGTGAATGAATAAATCATGATCATGGCTTTTATTGTACATTATGTAAATGACATGATTTAAATGTATCTATTATACTTGATGACATTGTGATAAATTACATTATGTTATGTGTATAATAATGCATGGTTAATGTTGTTAATTATTTACATGCAAACTTAAGCTTTATGCTTACTCCACTTTCTTTTCCATTTTCTTATAATATCGCCAAGCTAGCTCGAGGATCGAAGGGCATCGGAGACTCGATCACACTATCAATTGGAACTTTTAGATATAGTTAGTCTTAACATTTTGAGTATGGCATGTATAGGGACTTGATCTTTTTGTTATATGTCATATTGGTTTAGCCAAATGTGTTGGCTTATGATGATATTTGATTCATCTTGTATAAGGCCATGGGATGTGGCTCATAATGATTATTTGGTTGTAAACCTATTCATATATGCATGCATGTTCCAATGCCATTAAGATATGGCCCATGGTTATTGATGGTTGAATGATGATGTGTTGTATGTAATTATGGATGTTTGATGATGGTAAAGCACTTAGTTATGCCATGTTAAGTGCCTTGAAGTCATATATATATTTGGATTGGTGTGGTTTTGATGTTGTGTAGGCTAGTGCAAGTATGAGTGGCAAAAAGGCTTGGTAAATAGCCTTATTTTTTCCACACAGGTAGACACACGGGCATGTGTCTAGGCTGTGTGTGACACACGGCTTGCCCCATAGGCGTGTGTTATGGTCGTGTGTCCCCTGCACCCTAATTATTGCAAAAAAAATGCCCAGTAGTAAACACACATGCATGAGACACGGCCATAGGACATGGGCATGTGCCCAGGCCGTGTGAAGTCTACACTTGATTTTAGAAATTTAGTTCGCCACACGACCTAAGGACACAGGCATGTGCCTTGGCCATGTGACTTCATTTTAATGATGACGTCATAAACAGAATGTCCCCAATTTTGGACATGGCCTGAAGCACGAGTGTGTGATATGCCACACTGGCGTGTCCCTTTACCTACATGGGCGTGTCCCTTCACCTACACGAGCGTGTGGACCTTTTTGATGAAAAATTTTCAAGTTTTCCCAGAAGTTTCTAAGGTTCTCGATTTAGTCCCGAACCACTCCTAATGTATGTTTTGGGCCTCGTAGGCTCGTTTAAGGGACGTTATGAATGTTTATGAAAAGTTCTAAATTTGAGTGGAAATTCATGTCTCAGTTTTGTATGATTGCTTGTGTATAAGTCCGGTAACGCCTCATACCCTGTTCCGGCGTCGAATAAAGGTAAGGGGTGTTACAATTGAGTTACAAAATGTTGTAAAATATGCCTATGCAGTTCTGTAAAATTAGGGTGGCAAAATGGCTTTGCAAATAGCCTATTTTTTTCCACATAGGCAGAGACACGGGCGTGTGTCTCAGCCGTGTGTGGCACATGGTTATGACACACGGCCGTGTGTCCCCTGGTGTGGAAATTGAAATGAAGTCAGTATGCTCCACACGGCTTCACACACGAGCGTGTGATTGGCTGTGTGGCACAAGTCAGTATACCCCCTTATTGGCACATGGCCTAGCACACAAGCATGTGACTTGGCAGTGTTGCATAAGTCAGTATAACCTACAAGTTTGACACGGCCTGGCACATGGGCATGTGTTGCCACTTCGAAGAGTACACAGGCTAGACACACGGGTGTGTGGTCTACCATGTGACTGAAGTCGGTATGTACCCCTTATTTTCACATGGCTGGTGACACAGACGTGTCTAGTGGCTGTGTGAGACACACAGCCTGCCCACACGGGCGTGTGTCCTCTATTTGAAGCAAAATTTTTTAAGTTTCACAAAAGCTTCCCGAGTTACCGGTTTAGTCTCAAACCATTTCTAATGCATGTTTAAAGCCTCGTAGGCCCTTCTAAGGGATAAACTAATTATATTTGAATGAGATTTGAATGATGAATAATTGAATGGATCAAATGTATGTTTAAGTAGTTGTTTAACTATTTCGTAAGTCCAGTAATGCTCTGTAACCCTATTTCGGCATTGAATACGGGTGAGGGGTGTTACATAAATGCCCTAAACCAATAATGAAGCCATTAGACGTTCGCGCGTATGTTTTGTATCAAATCAATGTTAGTATCCTAGCTAATTTAGATATGGAAAATTGTTATGGTCATGCTGTTTGGGTTGAACCTATAAGAGTTTATTTTAGGGTTGTTTATGAGATATATTAATTTTAGAAAATATTGATTTTTAATTTAGGCCCGATTTAAGGTCTTAAGGAGAAACTGCGAGTTTCGCCAATTTGCTGTAGTAGTGTGAAAAATTAGGTGTGGGTCCTAACTTATTAAATTGAATGCTTAAATATAATTTTTAATGTTATAAATGTTTAATAAGCGTGCTGGTTGGGCTTGGATAAATGGCTAAGTAAATATTTTGTGAGTGGCCGAATCAGGTATGTTTCGAGCCCTAACTATGTGGCATTTTCGCAAAGTTATGTGATTATTGAATGATTTTATGATTGGTATTTTTATGAGTGGATAATTAATATGACGCTTGTTGGTTGTATGCATGACATGTTTTAGAATGAGAATAAGGCTTGGATGCATGAAATATTTGTATGGATGAATTACTATGAAATGTATGAAAGTTTGCTATACATGTATTGAGAAAAATGTTGTAAGTGGATGTGAAATTATGGCATGTTGAATGACACCATCTTAATGGTGAATTGAATGATTGATAAGTGATCCTATTGGATGAAAGTAAACTATAGTATGAGGGCATGTTGAACATGCTATTGAAATGAGAAAGTAATGGATTCATGACTTTGAATTAGTTTTGTATGACATCTTGTATGTGCATTGGGGTGGGTTTTTGTGAATGACAAAGAAGTTCCGTGGAGTAATGGCGGCATATTAAGTCTGCATTTATATGTAGTTAGTGCATTGCGTCGGGAGTACTATAGAGACTGGTGATTTTATCACATTTTATGTTAAATGGCAAAATATTTGCATTATGTTTTTATGGTATTTTAGCCACAACGAGCTTTGCTCGCAATGTTCGAAGTTTGGCAGATGAGTTTTGGGGAAACTCGTAGTGTGTAGCTAATGGTTGGGGTAGGAATTCATTTTTGCATAAAGAAACGTTCATGACTCATTTTAATGTGATATTGTTGCTATTATTATGATACATGGATTCTTGTAGGATTGATCTTAAACCTATGTTAAATGTACTTATTGATTAGACTCACACTAAGCTAGTTAGCCACCCTATTACTTCAATCTTCTTTAGTAATGAACAAGAATAGGATTAGACATGGCATGCGGACGTACGACGGACTTCGGACTTAGGTTTTATTTTATTTAAAGTTCCTTAAATTTATTTGGTTTTTGGACTGTAAAGCTATTTGAACTGTGGTTTGAATTTATTTATGTTTTGGGGTTTTTCAGGCATGCATAATTTACATACTTTAAATTGGTATATAAGTATATTCTAAAATCAAACTAAGCATGTTACTTGGCTTAATAAATAATCGGATCTTTGATTGATTTTTTGCTTGAACTAAATTTAATAGGGTTTTTCAAAAGCAATGATGAGTAATGTGTTTTTCCTTAAAACCACGCCAATGTTACTAACTTGGCTTAATAAAAGTTGAACATATTAATGAACGTTATCCCAAAATAACAAAGGTAATTGTGATTTTATTTAAATGAGAGTGTATTTGAGGTTTTCAACCATCGATAGGGTAGATTCGTCGTTTAGGTTTCCAATGGTAACAATTTGGTCATAAAGTCCAGGTCGGGTTCGGGAGGTTACATTTAATTGTATCAAAGCTTAGTTTCAAAACCTATGACTGAATTTTTATTCTTTTTAAAAATAAGTCGGCATGCATGCATCCATAGATGGGGAATTTTTAGGAAAAAGAAACCACAACATTTTGAAAAAGTATTTCTTTCAAGAAATATGGATAATCGCAGTGTAAGGCCCTTAACAAAGGTGAACTCACTATTGAGGGTGGGAATATGGATAATTGGACTATAATAATAAATTTGATGAGGACGATCTAGTAACAAAGGCTTTGTTAAGGGCTTTACACAGGGTCGCTAGGCCTCTGATTGGTGGTGTTAGTCATGGGACGATTGCTAAGAGGTTCCACTCTAGTGGGGCAGAGTTGTTCAAGGGTATTGCTGAAACTTCCCCTATAGTGGCTGAGTACTGGATGGGGACCACTGAACATATATTGGATGATTTGGACTGCACGCTTTACTAGAAACTTAAGGGTGTTGTATCCTTATTGAGGGATGAGGCATTTAGGTGGTGGTAATTAGTGGTTAAGGGTATGCTGCCAGAACGTATTGATTGGGCCTATTTTTAGGATGCCTTTTGATTCTCCGTAAGTTGGAGTAGCAGATTAAACTAATTTTTGCACTTTCGGAGCTTGAAAGCAAACATTATCATTAGTTTCTAATTATGTTTTTGTAAGTTTTCTTAAAGATAATAAAATGTGCAAATTAAGTATTTTATTGACCCTAAGGGTTGATTGAGGCCTGGAACGACGAAAATGTGCAAGTGTACACAATCGTAATAATTAATAAAGTGACAAGTAAATGTTGAGTTATCGTACCCACAAGGACTGTGAAAAGAATTATTTATGAATGTAATTTAAAAACACTTTGGTAAAGAATACTATTTCAATTTGAGGAGGTGATTAAAAACTAGGAATTTAACTAAGTAAAATAAATAAAAATAAAATAAAAGTTTCAATGCACGATTTCAAATGATGATTTTAATCAAGATGACACAATTGTGCTAGATTAATTACATTTCTTAACTTAGAATTATTAAACTCATGTTTATGTTGTTACGAAAACATTCACGGTAACTCAATAATTTGCTAACTTATGGACATACTTACCTACCAAAATCCATTTATCTCCTGACTATATCTCTATCTCATTTCAACCGATTAAACAAATTTTAATAACCAAATGTGTTAACGCACATACATACCTATGAAATTAAAATAATCTCTTGTACATATCTCTATGCCTATTCAAACAATTAATTTCATCTCATAAGCACATAAAAGATTACGTGAGGTAACAATCTATTTCTACCTTGAAACAGTTTAATCACAATAAAGGATGATCTTGTGCATGCATACAGATGGACTAATGCCACGAATATCGGCTATGGTCCATCTGGTAACCTTCTTGAATTGTTTCAATACTAGGATTAGTTTCTTTTGTTGCTCTTGGTCTACTCTACTGAAACAATCACAAGCAAGGTAGAATCGTTACCTAAATAAACATATTTTAAATGTGAGGGAAGCACTTTTAGTTCTAATTTAGGTGGTTCTTCAATCGACGCTTTTGTCTAGGCATAATCTCTACTTTCTAATTCCAAATATTCAAAGCAGGATTGCAGATTAAATCCCCTTTGATTGGCTTCTAGAAAAGCTAGGTATTCCTCCCTCTTTATCACTTGGAAGGTTTGATGTCAAAATTTTCTCCAATGGGTCCTCAACATAGTTGAGTTCCTTTTCCATGAATAATTCCTCTAACTCAGATACTGTAGAACAATCATCAACTGTGTCAGGAAATCGCATAGACTTAAAAACATTAAATGTTACTTGATCGTCTTGAAAATGCATAGTGAGCTTGCCCTTCTGCACATCAATAAGGGTCTATATAGTTGCTAGGAAAGGCCTTTCGAGGATGATTAGCATCTCTTTATCTGCTTCAAATTCTAGAATAACAAAGTCAGTAGGAAAAATAAATTTGTCTACACGTACCAATACATCCTTGATCTTTCCTTTAGGATGTGCTAAATATTGATCTGCTAATTGAAGTGTAACCATAGTAGGTCTAACTTCACCTATCCTTAACTTCCTAAATATAGACATATGCATCAAGTTGATGCTTGTACCCAAATCATATAGTGCCTTACCACAATAAGTTGTTCCAATGCTGCAAGGTATGGTAAAACATCCAGGATCCTTCAACTTTTGAGGTAGTTTGTCTTGAAGATATGTACTGCATTCTTTCGTCAAGGCTACCTTCTCAAATTCTCTAAGTCTTCATTTTTTTTGATAGGATATTCTTCATGAATTTGACATAGTTCGGCACTTGCTCAAGTGCTTCTACCAATGGAATATTGATAAGAAGTTGCTTGAGTACATCTAAAAATTTCTTGAATTTGACTTCCTATTTTTGCTTTTGAATCTTTTGCGGGTAAGGTGGTGGAGGATTCTTTACTGGAATTGATTGATTCCGTCTTCTGTGGCAATTCTGCATCTAATGAAGTTGTTAGCTTATCAGAATTGACTGGTTTTGAAGTTACCTTTTCAGAGTTCACAAGTTCTAGTTCTAGTGAGATTGGAGTTTCAACACTTGGTTGAACTTCCACTACATCTTAAGCATCAGCTGGCTCCTCTTTAACTTTGACAGTGTAGGGTTCTAATGTTTTTCTACTCCTCAATGTCAATGCTTTACAATGCTTTTTCCCCAGATTTCTTGGGTTCTCCGTATCACTAGGTAAAGCACCCTGTGGTTGGTTCCTAAGTTCAGTTGCGAGTTGACCCACTTAATTCTCCAAATTCCTTAAAGTGGCGTCATTCTTTGCCATATATGCCTTCAATAGGTTCTCTAAGCTATTGGAAGGTTCATCTTGAGTTGGTTTTTAAACTTGTTGGGTAAAAACAAGTGGTTGGGCCTGTCTAGGTTGTGCATAAGTGTTATTGGGTCCAGCCCCCTGGTTAACTCTAAGAAAAGTTAGGGTGGTTTCTCCAAGATGGGTTATAAAAATTTGATTGTAGTCCTTGCCTTCCTCGATTTTGGTTTTGGTTACCCATGTAATATAGAGATTCTGGGTTTGATGGACATTCTTTGAACAAATGCCCTTCCTCACAATAAACACAGGCTACATTTTTTAATTGACTCGGTGGCTGAACTGCAAAAGTATTGAACCCATTAGTAGTAAAGGTTTTAAGCATTATTAATATTGAGGATACCTGAGATGCAAGTGAAGTGAGAGCATCCACTTCATCTACTTCAGTGACTCATCTTCATGACGTTGCTCAATTGGTTGGCCATTGAAAGTTGTTGCTGGAAATCCTCTCAATGATTTTATAAGCCTCGTTATAAAACTTAGAAATGAGAGCACCATTAGCAGAAGCATCCACGACCATCCTCCTGTGAGCATTCAGACCATTGTAGAACGTCGCTAATTAGATGCAATGAGGGATTCCATGATGAGGGAATCTTTGTAATTGTTCTTTAACCTCTCGTATGCCTCATATAATCACTTATCATCCAACTGTTGGAAGGTAGTAATCTCGTTCCTCACCTAAGCATTCTTGCTAGGTGGGAAGTACTTCACAAGAAATCTTTCTGCTAACTCTTGCCATGTGGTAATGGAATTTGGTGGTAATGAGTTCAACCAGGCTCGAGCTCTATCCCTCAATGAATATTGTAACAACTTTAATCATAGTGCATCTTCAGCTACTACGACTAACATGATAGAATCTCTCACCTCCATAAATAGTCTTAAGTGAAGGTGAGGATCTTCGGTAGGCATTCCACTAAATTGGCCAACTGTCTGAAGCATTTGGAACATAACTGGCTTCAGCTCAAATTGTTGTGCCTCGATTTTGGGTCTCCTAATACTCGGATTGTGATCATGAAACACTGGCACGACAAACTGTCTTAGAGCTCTATTCCTATCATCGAAATAAGGATAGGATTTTGAGTAGGGTTTGCTCCATTTCCTTAATTTTGGTTTTCGAAATTCATTTTTTTGGTCCTTCACTGCACTGCTTGTCTCCTTCTTCGTCGAAAAGTTCTTTCAATTTTAGGATCTATGGGGAGTAAATCGATAATTCGATCAATCCTCATAAACACTTGAAATAATCACAGAAAATTAATTAAGTTAAAATTGAATAGAAAAATAAACCAAAATTCAAAATTAACAATTCACAAATAATTACTTTTTTAAGTAGTCCCCGGCAACGATTCCAAAAACATGGAAAAATGGAAATTTGCATATAACACCCCTCACTTATATTCAATGCCGGAATAGGGTTACAGAGTATTACCAAACTTATTACACAATTGAGTATACATTTGCTCAAACATTTTTCAATTTCAAATACAAGTCATTCATAACCATTCATCAAGTCCCTAATACGAGCCTATGAGGCCCAAAACATGCATTCGGGGTGGTTCGGGACTAAATCGATAACTTAAGAAACTTTTGGAACACTTAGAAAATTTTTTCAAAATACAGGGGACACATGCCCGTGTGGCCCGGCCGTGTGTCTCACACGGCCAAAGACATGCCCATGTGGGCTGTGTGGACAATCGAAATAGGATCACACGGCCGTGTCCCAGCCTATATCCGACCCCGTGTAACTCACTGACTTGGGTCATATGGCCAACTATACGTCCGTTTGACCAGCCGTGTGCCCTTCAAAATGCCCTCACACGCCCTTGTTCCAAGCAGTGTGCTAGGCTGTGCCAAACCTGTAGGGTATACTGACTTATGCTATAAGGCCAAGTCACACGCCGTGTGTTAAGCTGTGTGGAGCATACTGACTTGATTTCTAATTCAACACCAGGTGACAGATGGTCGTGTAACCTAATCGTGTGTCACACACGGCTGAGACACACGCTCGTGTCTCTACTCGTGTGGACAAAATAGGCTAATTACCATGCCATTTTGCCACCCAAATTTGCACATCTACACCAAACCAAATGGCACATAATATGGCATAAATTGACATTCAACCAAAAAATCATACCATTTCAATACCAACAATTACAAAACATACCAATACCACATTATGTCATTCAATTCCATACCAAAACTCACTTTCACAAATCATCAAAATAACCAATTTCAAATATGCATTATTTGCCTAGATTCACTAGCATACCAATATTCAAAACTCAACCATTTGCTATCCATAATACCAATATCAACAAGCATCACATGTTCATCATCAAACTCACAACACAAACCATATGCACAGATATATATACACAACCAAACCAACCAAAATAAGTCAACTCTCATGGCTATATACAAAACCAAACACTTAATATTTACAAACCATTTCAAATGACTAAATTCATTAGCAATATATATATATACCAAAATGGCTATAATCCTATACATGCCATAAACTCAAAATACTTAAGTTCAAAAGTACCAAAATAATAGTTGGATAGTGTGATGAAGTCTCCGAAAATCTAGAATCCGAGCTAGCTTTGATTTCATTATAGAACACGAAAAATTAAACAGAGTAAGCTATAAAGCTTAGTAAGTTCGTATAATAATAAACTCAATTAACCACAAATATATAATTCAACCAATTAAATATATCAACATATAACTCATAATAGCTAACAAACCTTTCATACATTCTATCATAAGATTTGATGTAAAATTCACAGTTTTCTTCAATTCAAAAGCTCATACGGTTCATGTACATACCTGTACCATCTCGTATCAAACTTATACTCAACCACATCTCTGACATATATACCCATTGAACCATTCAGAATACTATCGAATACTCGGGAATCTCACACCCTAAGTGCCACATATATAGTCGAAGCTATCTCAATCTCATATCACATATAATGCTCACTCTCGAGCTATCAATGGGTCTGCTCACACAAGCTAACGGCCATGACGAAGCTACACAGTCTTTATTCACAGTGGTGGCAGTATCGCAATATATTCGGATGACTCAGCCACTAGTAGGATGTACGGACCAGCACCCAAATCACATAACTCCTAATTACATGTCATTTGTATCCTAATCTATTCCTAGAGTTCAACCGGGATTTCACATTTGCCAAATTTCATCAAATATGTCCGCAAGGTCATATACTCAATTTATGAAATTCCAAAGCATTTGAAGCACAAATATAATAGTGCTTATTAAATACAAACTTACCTCGAATATAAAAATAGCGTAATAAGTCGATTAGTCTGAAACCTTGTTCTTTCCCCGACCTAAATCCGTATTTCACTTTTTTTCATCTAAATGCAATCAAAATTAACTTATTTAATAATCTCTCTATTCAATTTAATCCAAAACACACAATAAGGCAATTTTACGCTATTGCCCCTAATATTTAACATTTTTACAATTTAGTCATTATTTCATAAAATTACAAATTCATGCAATTCAACCAAACCCATGCTAGCCGAATTTCAATTAGGTCCCTAGTAGTCCACACTTTTCATTTATTTCACAATTTAACCAAAAACTTTACACAATTCACAAATTAATCCCTTTACAATTGTTGCTTATCTAACAACAAGCATACATTTTCTATCATTAAACATCAAAATACACATAGATTCATCAATGGAAAAACCCTAAACCTTTAATAGTTTTGCAAATTAGTCTTTGGGCTAGCTAGATTAAGCTGCAACGATCTCAAAAACATAAAAATCAATAAAAACGGGACAGAAATGAACTTACATGCTCAAGGAGACTAGGCTGAATGTTTCAAGCTCTTTAATGTTATAAATGTTGACTTATGAGGTAGCACACTATTGAAAAGGCCATTGGACAAAGAAAAACTATAAGTTTCTTTCCTAATGATAGATAATAAGGGAGAGTTCAGTCATGATAGTTTTAGAGGATTGACTCCATTATTAAACAATGATGTAATTAATACACAAAGAGTTGTAACTTAATTAAAAATTATTTAAGCCCTGATTATATATGTCTATTCGATTCCTCCACTGGCTCAATCTAACCCTTTATGGATTGAAATTAGAGGTTAAATGAATGTAAATGATAGAAAGTGAAATAGATTGCATGCACTACTATTCGTATTAAATACATTTTCTCGTAAGGAAAGCAGATGATTTGGAAATTAATTTAATTTCTTTAAACTATTATTTAATTGATTGTAATTAAATGATTGAGTTTAAAGAGAAAACCAAATTAAGTAATACATCATAGGCTTATGGAACAAGATAATTAAATGAATTTACTCATAGATACTAGTATGATAAGTTGTGTAACACCCCTAACCCGAATCCATCACTGGAACAAGGTTATAGAGTTTTACCAGAGTTTAAGGGTCAAATAATAGACATTCTACAAGCATTTAATATCCAAATCCATGTCCAATCAAATTTAATCATATAGTCCCTTACATGAGCCCTCGAGGTCCAAATCGTGCATTAGAATCAGGTTAGGACTAAACCGGGTACTCAAAAAATTTTTCGTGAAATTTTAAAAATTTTCTTAGGTGCAGGGGTCACACACTCGTGTGAACAAGCTGTGTGGCTCACACAGCCAGGGACACACCCGTGTCTTAGGCCGTGTAACTCTTTGACTTGGGTCACATAGTCAAGTCACACGCCTGTGTTGCTAAGCCGTGTGTAGGTGCAGGGGTCACATGGCCAAGCCACATGCCGTGTGCCAAGCCGTGTGATCAATTATGAGCATTATGTTTTGACATTTTAAAGATGCACAGGACACACGGCTAGGCCACACGCCCGTGTACGAGGCCATGTGTCACACACGGCTGAGACACACGTTCGTGTCTCTGCTCGTGTGGACGAAAATAGACTATTTTCCAAGCTACATTTCTCACCCATCTTGTCTTTCACCTACACCAACACTTAATCACATTCACAAACCATTTCAAATCATTCAAAATAAGTCCAAATCATGTCTTAAACATGGCATAATATCATGTACAACCAATGTACCCTTAGGTACCATAATGTCAATTTATTGTCATGTTAATCTATCTTTTATATTTATCTATTTACCAAATGCACACATGCATGATCACATTCATTTTCAAACTTGATAGATCCACTTATAAACATATCAAAATATGTCAAACACAAGCCATGCCAATGGCTAGTTTCTTTTAAAACATTTACATGCCATCATTGGCTAAATAACCTATACATGCCATTATAACCATAATTGATTTACCATATTGATCGTTGTTTTTTCTAGTTTTAAAATTTATAATGAATGAGATCGAACCTGGAAACTAACTCTGACAATGATTAAAGGTAAGTGGACCTATCGAACAGTAGTATAGTTTAGGCAAGACCGATTTGTCGAACCCAAAGGAACTAAAAGTGCTAATACTCACTTTCTTTTTTTTATTTAGCCTAAAATATGGAGTGATTGGTTGATTTACTCTAATTTAACGACTACTAAGCTAAAGACACAAAGAAAAAAGGAACAAATTGAGAAATAACTTGAAGAAAGCTCAATTGATCATGATGATACCCTCAGGAAGAATCCACCTAGACTTCACTTGTTATTTAACACTAAACCATACGATTTATTCACTTTGTTTGATCCGTAAGACTCCCTAACGTATATTAAACCATCTCTCAAGGCGAATAATGTCTAAACCTAGGTTAATTAGTGGAACTCTCATTCTCTTATAATAACCCCCTATAATAGTAGTAAATCGATCTATAGACTCCTATATTAGGTTTCACCCTAATCTGGCAAAATCTCGTCACCCTATCTTTAGGCGTGCAATCAAATCTACTTAATTATGCTAGATCTACTCTTAAGCAAGGTCTATTCCTCCTCCACCTAAGCACATCAGATTTAGATTAAGCATGCATAATTAAGAACTATTTATCATATAATTCAGAAATCAATAACAAGATTCATCTAGGTTTCATCCCATTCAGGTATCTGAAGGGTTTAGTTCATAACAAATAAAGACAACATCTCAGGAGAAAAGATAAAACAAAACATAAGAAATCCCTAAAACCCCCTGAAGGAATTGAATAAGAAATCCACCGTATTGAATAGAATTTTGGCTCCTTGAGATGGATCAGCTGGCTATCTTCGAGTAATTCCCACAAATCTGGCCTTCTGGCTCGGCTCTCTGGCCTAGCTAACCGCCCCTTTTCAGGTTACACTTAGAGTGTTTATATAGACTTTTAGAATGATTTACTTGGCCTCTAAGTATCCCAATTCAAGTATACTTCCTACTTGGTGTTTGAATAGGCTTTGGAATGTGTTTCTTTACCTCAAAGTATCCAAATTTGATGAAATTGCCCTCTCCCGCGACAGGGGCACGGCCATGGTACACACCCGTGTAAATTATTTTCAAACCATGTCTTGATTCTGTCGATTGGGGCACGGTGTGTAAATCATGGCATGGCTGTGCCTTAGCTAATTGTCGAGGCACGGTCGTATGGCTTGAAGTACAGGCAGTGTCGATTTCCTCTTTAGCCTAAATTGGCCCGTTTTAAGCCCGTTTCTTGTTCTTTTTGTCCTCGGGTGCTTTCCTGAGTATAAACATGAAAAGAAAGGATTAAAAGCACCTTTTTTACATAAATCAGGGCTAAATCATCCAAAAGCATACTAAATGTGGGCCTAAAATATGTTACTTTTACGGTTTATCAAATACCCCCACACTTAAGCTTTTTCTTGTCCTCAAGCAAAATTCTCAACTTATAATTAAAACAAACTTTCCATAATTCACAATTCCTATCAACAATGCCTCATCATAATTCACAGATAATTTAACTCAAAGACTCCTAAAGATTCAAACAATTCTAAGTCATACATTTTGTAGCACAAAAAATAGGTGTCTCTCCTTATCCAAATAATTACCTTTAATTCAAAATCGACAAGGATTGACATCCTCACTAAAGATTCAATCAAAGTGTTTACGTTTCATGAAATGGCACTCATAAATCGAACCTGAAAAGTTAATCCCATAGGCTTGCCTGAAAATCAAATCTCCACCACTGTAATATGAGATGATACACAAATCAAAAGGTCTTTATCAGGGTTGTAACAGGGCTTAGGTTAAAGGTGTGGATAAAAGCTGAATTAGAAGGTTTAGAATCGAGATTGAATTAACAAGTTACCTAACTTTTAGAAAAATAATTTAACTAATAGTCTGAATAATTACATCACATGAAAATACTAATAATACGAGCTTCTTCTTCAAGATGTTGAATTTAAACGTACAAGCTCTTAAAACATAAAACTAATAATGAATATTTTCTTTTTATACTATTAATACTGAATATACTTCGATCGATTTGATTTTTTTTAAGAACAAACTAGAAACATAATAAAGAAAACTTTATCAACTGAAATAAACTAATTCGGTAACTGATCAAATCAATTCTCGATAGAAGGGTAGTCAAAAGAATGGTGATAACAAATATAAAGGGCTTTGGGCTAATATTAGTGGGTAAATCAATAAAAGGGTTGTTAGGGTCAAATGGGTTCACTAAGGGTTAATTTGTGAAGGTAAGCTTTTTAGTGTAGTGAATGGGTTAAAACCTAGGTGCCTTTATCATCTCAGTATATCAAATCATTTAATGTGGTCTCGATATGTATAATCAAGGCAAGTTCTAGAATAACAATTCAGTGTTGACACACTCATAATCAATAAAGTGAGCATCAAAAATTATGGGTATTTGACATCAATCTTGTAAATTTCAAACTTCAAGGTAATATTCAAATTAAATTCAACAACCTAGAAAATTTTTTATTCTAGAAAAATAGACTTATCATGCTTGATTCTCTAGTATTCTTCAAGTATAAATCATCAATGCACAATTATTAATGACTTACTCAAAAATATATCAATAAAAATCATAATCATTAGAAATTTCACCTTAATTGATAATATGAGAAAATTACTTAGGAACAAGACTAAAATTCAGGATTTAGGAATAATGCAAAAAGTTAGGTATTTTTAAACCCCGCACTTAAGATGCACATTACCCTCAATGTACAAAGATAGATAAACAATTAATGTAATCAAAAGAGAAGCGGAGAAGTGACACTTCCTAAATTTTGGATGATTCCGGGAGTTGGCAGAGGTCGTGGTAGAAGATGGGTGGAGGAGGCGGTGGTGGCGTTTTCTATAGGCCTGGTGGGGTGTCTACTGATGAGCTTTGTGCTAGATAAAGAAATTGGGTAGCTTGCAAAGATATAGCCAAGAAATCTAAAGAAACATTAATAATATACTAATACTATAATTAAAGACAAATAAAATAAAGAGAAGGAGACTAAGAAGAAAACTAAAATTAAAAGAATAGACTAATGGACTAAAGAGTCCTTATTGTTGGATGGTACACGAGGTGGGTGTGACATCTAAGGCTATGGTGCATGATTCCCAAGCAGCTTTTAGAACCAAAAACCAAGAAACTAAAAGAAATTAAAATATATTAAGTAGAAGAGAAGTATAGATAAGTAGGATAAAGGGGAAAATAAACGTAAAGAAAAATTTAAATGGTCTAAAAGACCCTTGGCTTGGTGTTTGGATGAAGCGACCGGCATGAACTTATGTGTTGGGGTCTCCTTTGAGGAGACAATGCTTGCCTTCTTATGCTTCTTTGGCATGATTCTAGTGTAGCTCAAGAGTCTGGACACCTTTTCTAAGGAAAGAAAGAAAAGAAGGAAGTAAGAATGAGGGGAGAAAGAGAAGAGCTGTGGGGTTTAAATAGAATTTCCAATCTGGCACGTTCCTACACACGTGGATTGAGGGTGTGTTGAATTACACGACCGCATCGCACAATCGTGTGTCTAGGTGTGTTGGTTCACCCACGCCCGTTTTCCAGATGCTACGTCCATTCTTGAAAAGGCAGTGTGTTGGCACGATTGAGTAGCATGGGCATGTTTATCCCGTGTCTGGTAAGTCAGAGCTTCACACGATCTTGGCGCACGGCCGTGCCAATTTATCGGTGCCCATTTATCGGTGCCCATAGGGGAGTGTTCAGATTTGTGACGTCGATTTGCACGACCGCTGCTATGTCAGTACGGGGATTTTGGTGGTCCACACGGCCACGGACACGACGGTGTATAAGGCCGTGTGTCCTAGAAATCTTCACTTTTGGTTAAGTTACAAAGAGAAATAGAAAAAAAAGAAAAGAAAATGAAAACAAATGTAAAAAGAAGTAGGGTTAGTGCTCAGGTTGCCTCTCGAGAAGCGCTCATTTATAGTCTTAAGCTAGACTTTTCCTTGTACTTGAATCAGGGAGGTTTAAAGATTTTAATATCTTCCCTCTTTCTTAAAGTTCTATTTTTTTGACAAAGTTGAAGTCGAGAGGCGTTTACCTCAAAAGTGTTGAATGTTGGGTTGCTTACCTCGACTATTTCGTGTGGGAAGATATTGTGTACATTAAGAAGGTTTTCTCCCTTTGCCTTCAGGTCTATTGTGATGATGTGTGGATCTGCTTTGTCTAACAGTACCTGGTCTCCTATTTTGTAGTGGTTTGATGTTTCTACGAGCTCTTCTGGTAGTTCCTCTAGTTTTACTTCGTGCGGTTTCGATTCTTCTTTGACTTGTGTCATCTGTTCTTCTAAATTGTCGACCCTAAGGTCTTGTCCATTGTGTGATTTTTCTTTGTCGATTTGGGATCTATGAGTCGGCTCAGGGTTGTGTCTTTGCTTGTTTCCTGCGATAAAGGTTGAACAATTTGATTATCATATGTATTGACTTTCTTACCTTCATCGATTGTTGTCCTGGCCGAGTCAAGAGCTTGAAGAATGATTGATTCGTCACCTACACAAAGTATGAGTTCCCCTATGGCAACATCAATTTTAGTCTTGGCAGTTTCTAGAAAAGGTCTTCCTAAAATTAAGGGGATTGTATTATCCTCATCCATATCTAATACAACAAAATCTACTGGGAAAACAAATTTTTCTATTTTGACAAGAACATCTTTGATAATGGCCCTAGAAATTCTAATAGTTTTATCAGCTAATTGTATACTCATCCTAGTTTGTTTGGGCTTCCCTAGACCTAGTCGTTTAAATAATGTATATGGCATGAAATTTATGCTTGCCCCTAAATCAGCTAATGCATTATCAATAGCTAAACTACCAACTAAACATGGAATTGTAAAACTCCCTGGATCTTTTAGCTTTCGTGGTAGTCTATTCTGTAACATTCCTCAGCATGCTGCGTTCAATTCCACGTGGTGCTCTTCGTCTAATTTGTGTTTGTTCGTCAAGAGCTATCTTAAAAATTTCCTCGAGTCTGGCATCTAAAAAAGAGCTTCAAGAAAAGGTAAGTTAATATGTAATTTCTTTAAGAGTTTAAGAAACTTACCGAACTGTTCCTCTGAATCGTCTCTTTTCATCGCTTAGGGATAAGGTATGTGAGGTTGGTACTCCTTAATTACTGATTTTGGTTTTTCATGTGTTACCTCTACCTTACCTTCGTCTACCTTGTTTTCTTGTGTTGGGTGGGGCTTATCTAATCCCTTTCTGTCATGAGCTGAGATGGCTTGAATTTGCTCCTTTGGGTTAATCTCGGTGTTACTTGGTAGACGTACTTGTAGTCATTCTGACATTAGCTTTACGAGACGTTCGACTGCATTAGTGGCTTCCTTGACTGACTTGGTAAGTTCCCCAACTCGATTCTCGTTGCTTTTAATTGTTTTCTCAGTTTCTTGGAAATGATTTTCTGTGTTTGCCATGAATTTTGTCAGCATCTCTTCGAGGGTTGGCTTCTTCTCTTACTGATATGGCTGAATTTGGAAATTTTGAGGAGGTTGTTGTCTTTGGTTTCCTTGATTTCCTTGACCTCCCCATGAAAAATTTGGGTGGTTCCTCCAACCTGGATTGTAATTATTACTATAAGGATTATTATTGGATCTGAAATTATTACCTATATAGTTCATCTGTTTGTTATCGACGTTTGGTTGGTAGGGTGGGTACTCAGGATTCGCCATAGTTCCACTTGTGTTGTACTACATGACTGGATGTACCTGCGAAGAACACAAACTATCAAGCTTTTTATTCATCATCTCTACCTATGTTGATAGCATGGTCACTACATCAAGGTTGTAAACTCTGGCTGATTTTGTCAATTTTGTCCTTGTAACTTGCCACTGATAGTTATTTAGTGACATCTCTTCAATGAACTTGTAGGCTGCTTTAGGAGTTCTATTGTTCAAGGTTCCACCGGCGGCTGAATCGATTAGTTGCCTCGTTGATGGGTTTACACCATTATAGAAAGTTTGGACTTGTAACCACAAGGGTAGACCATGGTATGGACACCTTCTCAAGAGATCATTGTATCTCTCCCATGCATCGTATAATGTTTCTAAATCCATCTGCACAAAATAAGAGATATCATTCTGTAATTTGGCCATTTTGGTGGTGGGAAATATTTTAATAAAAAAATTTCGATCATTTGGTCCCATGTAGTGATTGATCCTCTTGGTAACGAGTATAACCACTATTTGGTTTATTCCTTAATGAAAAGGGAAATAACTGAATACGAATGGTATCATCAGAAACGCCATTTATTTTGAAAGTTTCACAAAACTCTAAAAAATTAGCTATATGAGTGTTCGGGTCTTCGTCCTGCAAACCATCAAATTGAACAAATTGTTGAATCATTTGTATTGTGTTAGGCTTTAATTCAAAATTATTAGCAGCTATAACTAGATTCAGCTTCTGTAAAATGAGGTTTAGCATAATCATACATAGTACGAGGAGCATTGTTTTCTGCCACATCTCGTGGTGGATTATTGTTCGTCCATCCCTTCAGTGGGATTGGATTTGTCTTCTTGCTCTTCTTCTATGTAATTTAGGGCTCGCCTAATTTCTCTGCAATTCCTATTAGCGGTAGCATCAATTTCACTATCGTATACTAGAGGTCCTGTCGGGCTCCTTCTAGTCATAAACTAGAGGTACCTGCTAGGAAAAAGGAAGAAATAAAATTAGCAAAAAAAAAAAAATGAATTGCGAAATAAAAATAAAAATAATGGCTAAAGTAATAAAAATAGAGCTTTCTTAATATTTTAGTTTCCCGGCAATGGCGCCAAAAATTTGATCGTTGTTTTGTCGAGTTTTAAAATTTATAATGAATGAGATCGAACCTGGAAACTGATTAAAGGCAAATGTACCTATCGAACAGTAGTATAGCTTAGGCAAGACTGGTTTGTCGAACCCAAAGGAACTAAAAGTACTTATACTCACTTTCTTTTTATTATTTAGCCTAAAATATAGAGTGATTGGTTGATTTAATCTAATTTAACGACTACTAAGCTAAAGACACAAAGAAAAAAGGAACGAATTGAGAAATAACTTGAAGAAAACTCAATTGATCACGATGATACCCTAAGGAAGAATCCACCTAGACTTCACTTGTTATTTAACACTGAACCATATGATTTATTCACTTAGTTTGATCCGTAAGACTCCCTAACGTATATTAAACCCTCTCTTAAGGCGAATAATGTCTAACCCTAGGTTAATTAGTGGAACTCTCGTTCTCTTATAATAACCCCCTATAATAGTAGTAAATCGATCTATGGACTCCCATATTAGGTTTCACCTTAATCCGGCAAAATCTCGTCACCCTATCTCTAGGCGCGCGATCAACTCCGCTTAATTATGTTAGATCTACTCTTAAGAAGGGTCTATTTCTCCTCCACCTAAGCATATTAGATTTAGATTAAGCATGCATAATTAAGAACAAATTAAGTATTTACCATATAACTTAGAAATCAATAACAAGATCCATCTAGGTTTCATCCCCTTCAGGTATCTGAAGGGTTTAGTTCATAACAAATAAAGACAACATCTCAAGAGAAAAGATAAAACAAAAATTAAGAAATCCCTAAAACCCCCTGAAAGAATTGAAGAAGAAATCTGCTGTCTTGAATAGAATTATGGCTCCTTGAGATGGATCAGCTGGCTATCTTCGAGTAATTCCCACAAATCTGGCCTTCTGGCTCGACTTTTTGGCCTAGCTAACCGCCCCTTTTTAGGTTACACTTAGAGTGTTTATATAGACTTTTAGAATGCTTTATGTAACATCCCAAAATTGGGCCTAGAAGAATTGGGCCCACTGGGCTTTAGGCGTAGGAGCGTTTAAAATTTTTGAGAACAAGAGAACGGCTTTAGTGCTAGTTGGGCCTATTAGGTGAGTGATTTTGGAAGGTTAGAGGGTTTCTATGAAGTCCCGGGTTCAAACTTTGGTTTTAGGTGAATAAAACTATGAGAGTTAGTAGTAGGATTTAAGAATAAAATGTGGAGAAAAATGACACAAGTGGAGTGTGTGGTGTAGTGGCAAAGTGACGCAACATAATAGACAAGGGGGTGACGCCACAAGGAAGGAAGGAGGTCCAAGGTTCAAGTCTTGGCTCTTGCATTTTGGATTTCTTTTAAAATGGCCTCTAGAATTTTTCCATAGGGTTATATTTAGTTGCGCATGATTTTAGACACAAGAAAGTGAGAGGTCTAGTGGCAAGGCATCATTAAGTGTGCAAGGGAGCTTGGGTTCGAATCTCATGACAAGTAAGGGAGTATTTATTTTACGGATTGGACGGGAAGAGTTTGAGTTGGATTTAAACTCTGCTGACGGAGGGATCCCACATCGGAAAGATACAAAGAAGGAACGTGAGAAGCTAGCTATATAGAGAGCATTCTATGAGGAGAGTTAATATTCCTTGGTAGGCATTTGGGTGCAGACCTAGAGGATAATCGCCAATAGTTGTGAAGGAAGGGCTACTAGAACGTGAGGTACACGGTAAGGTTACGGTGAGGTTTCAGTTTCCAATAAGTGTATATTAAGTTATGATTAATCGTTAGGTGATGTCGATTGTAGGTTTGTGACTAAGGGGTTTACAGCGCGCGTGGTTACCAGGTGTGTACAAACACTGCACACACGAAATCGGCAATGCCGAAAAGTCAAAAAGTCGAAAGTGGCTAAATGGGCCCAGTGGACCCTGAGGCTAAGTTTGATGAAATGGTTTGGTTGGTTATACGAATTGAATTAGTCATGCATGATACATAAATTGGATTTGTTTTGGGCCTAATAGGCCATATGATGACATTTGGGCCTAATGGGCCGTAAGGGAGTGATTTGGGCTTGATGGGCTTATGGGGACGTAGACATGTATGCTAGGGTTTATGGACCTTAGGCCTAGTTTGAACAACTCTTAAATTCCATAAGATTTTCTAATAATTAAACATGTCCGTAAACAAGTCGTTGGGTTGGAGTGTGGCAACGGGCATACGCATGTCTAGGATTGGATCTAGGGAGAGCTTGGTACTTAAGCGGCCCTAGTGGCCCACCTCCTCTTTTCTGGAAATCTACCTGGTGCGTAGTGTCTGTTCATTTTAGCCGCGAGGACTTGTTGATGGGCCAAAGTTCATAACTAAAACCCGAAAGGAACCGAAATACCCTCGATTTGTGATATTACCAAAATACCCCCAGTTTACGAAATCACCAAAATACCCCTAGTTTATAAAATTACTGAAATACCCTCGATTTGTGAAATTATCAAAATACCCCCGATTTGTGAAATTGCCAAAATACCCCTGATTTGTGAAATTATCGAAATACCCTCAATTTGTAAAATTATTGAAATACCCCTGGTTTGTAAAATTATCGAAATACCCCCGATTTGTAAAATTACCAAAATATCCTAGGTTTGTAAAATTACCGAAATACCCCTAGTTTGTGAAATTACCAAAATACACCTGGTTTGCGAAATTACCGTTTTACCCCTAAACAATAAAATAACCGTTGTACCCTCGTGGTAGTACTAATGTTGTCTGTGTTAATTGTATGATTGATTATGTTCGAGATGCACTGCATACATGGATTAGTTATGAGTAGAATTACCGAATTACCCTTGGTAGGTAAATTACTGAAATACCCTCGATAGGTAAAATTACCGTTATACCCTTTGGGGTTGATTAGCATGATTGTGTGTAACTTCTCACACCATTTATATTGTCTTGATAACATATATACTTATGTATATTCGGTTAAATGCCGAAAACTCAGTATGGCTATTGAAATCCCCGTGGAGGGTAAAGGCGATTCATCAGGTTAGTGACTTCTATGATATTAATAGATGGTTCTGATGAGATGACATGTTATATGTGATGAGCATCCTATACATGCATGCCAAAACCTATTGAAACCATACATCAGTATCTTATGCTTGCATGGGGTTGGGATTGTGATTCTAAAGGGGAAATGTTGTAGTGGCTCTGCCACGATCTATTGTAGTGGCTCTGCCACGATTTGTTGTAGTGGCTCTGCCACGATCAGTTCTGGTGGCTATGTCACGATTCTGACGATGAGCAGCTAACTGTAGCATGACTGGCATCGGTGGTGTGTAGCGGTGAGGGTTGATTGTAGAAATTCCCATTGGTGTGATTGGCAGGTACGGGTGGTGTGTAGTGGATGGAAAATTAGGTTGGGCTGGGTTTGCATCACATTGCATACATGATCTTCTGTGACATATGATATGGGTTAAGGCTCAACTAAGGCTATTTTGGGCTAAGGCCCAATTGCCACCATTACTGTAATCGGCTTCGGCCCGAATTGTTGCGATGCATGTTCTTACCGACGAGGGTTGTGCACACTGAGTTTTCGTAAACTCACCCCCTCTTTTTATTAAATGTTTCAGGTGATTCCCAGCGATTGAGGATTGGGAGCCGTGGAGGACTCGGGGGTGGCTATACATCAGAGATACTGCTCGTGAACTTTAGTAATTTCGATTTTTTCCTTTTCTTTTAGATTATTTATTTTGGGTTAATATTTTGTAATAAGACCATTGGTTTATTTTTTCTATGTTTTCATTTATGACTGTTAAACTTATAAATATTGAATTTCTTAAAACATTAGCAATCATTTTCTAAAATATCATGTTTACGCAATGATGCAAGTTTAACTTTCATAGCAGAACAGTTTTTCAAAATAATAACAACTTTTAAACAATCATGTAGCAAATCGCATTTTTCTCAAACAAACAACGAACTCGGAGTTCAAAAATCTGATAAAACTTTTCTAAACAATTACTAAGCTTTTCAACTTCCTTCAATGTGACATGCTAGATTCGGGCCTAACTTCTAGGCCGGGTTTGGGGTGTTACATTTAATGGTATCAGAGCCTAGGTTGCAAAGCTCGAGCTATGAAATAGGCCTTAGATTTTGGGTTTTTTTAGAAGTTTTGGCAGGATTCTTGAATTGTGGTTCATCGAGCCCCCGACGTCGAGCCAAGTAAGTTTTTCTGTTATTGTTTAAATTATTGAACTGTATAGATAATGGGCTACTTAAAAATAGGCTTTTAGAGACTAAAGCCAGTAGGAAACTTAAGCCAATAGTGGATTCTCGACCGTGAAATAACTTTAAGAAATTGTTGTTACTTACATAAGACATGTGCCCTAAACAAGTGGAACTAAGTTCTAATTTCATTAAAATTCTTAATTCAGAAATACGCAACGATGAGCGCTAGAAGAGGTGCAAGAGGTTGCGGCAAAGGCTGTGGAAGTGTGTTAGTGTTATTATATCAGAGTGCGCAGCAAAAGCATAGTTGTGTGACTTGAGCGGTGCGTTTAGTAGTTAGTTGGAAATTTCGAGGACGAAATTTCTTTAAGGAGGGTAGATTTTTAACATCCCAAAATTGGGCCTAGAAGAATTGGGCCCATTGGGCTTTAGACGTAGGAGCGTTTAAAATTTTTGAGAGCAAGAGAACGGCTTTAGTGCTAGTTGGACCTATTAGGTGAGTGATTTTGGAAGGTTAGAGGGTTTCTATAAAGTCCCGGGTTCAAACTTTGGCTTTAGGGAAATTTTGGTTTTAAGTGAATAAAACCCTGAGAGTTAGTAGTAGGCTTTAAGAATAAAATGTGGAGAAAAATAACACAAGTGGAGTGTATGGTGTAGTGGCAAAGTGATGCCACATAAGAGACAAGGGGGTGGCGCCACAAGGAAGGAAGGAGGTCCAAGGTTCAAGTCTTGGCTCTTGCATTTTGGATTTCTTTTTAAATGGACTCTAGAATTTTGCCATAGGGTTATATTTAGTTGCGCATGATTTTAGACACAAGAAAGTGAATGGTCTAGTGGCAAGGCATCATTAAGGGTGCAAGGGAGCTTAGGTTCGAATCTAATGACAGGCAAGGGAGTATTTATTTTGCGCATTGGACGGGAAGAGTTTGAGTTAGATTTAAACTCTACTGACGGAGGGATCCCACATCGGAAAGATACAAAGAAGGAAGGTGAGAAGCTAGCTATATATATAGAGCATTCTATGAGGATAGTTAATATAACTTGGTGGGTGTTTGGGTGCAGACCTAGAGGATAATCGCCAATAGTTGTGAAGGAAGGGCTACTAGAATGTGAGGTACACGGTAAGGTTACGGTGAGGTTTTGGTTTCCGATAAGTGTATATTAAATTATGATTAATCGTTAGGAGATGTCGATTGTAGGTTTGTGACTAAGGGGTTTACAGCATGCGTGGTTACCAGGTGTGTACAAACACTACACACACGAAATTGGCAATGTCGAAAAGCCGAAAAGCCGAAAGTGGCTAAATGGGCCCGGTGGGCCCTGAGGCTAAGTTTGATGAAATGGTTTGGTTGGTTATACGAATTGAATTAGTCATGCATGATACATGAATTGAATTTGTTTTGGGCCTAATAGGCCATATGATGAGATTTGGGCCTAATGGACCGTAAGGGAGTGATTTGGGCTTAATGGGCTTATGGGGACGTAGACATGTATACTAGGGTTTATGGACCTTAGGCCTAGTTTGAACAACTCTTAAATTCCATAAGATTTTCTAATAATTAAACATGTCCGTAAACAAGTCGCTGGGTTGGAGTGTGGCAACGGGCATACGCATGTCTAGGATTGGATCTAGGGAGAGCTTGGTACTTAAGCGGCCCTAGTGGCCCACCTCCTCTTTTCTTGAAATCTACTTGGTGCATAGTGTCTGTTCATTTTAGCCGCGAGGACTTGTTGATGGGCCCACCGAAAAGGACCGAAATACCACCGATTCTTGATATTACCAAAATACCCCCAGTTTGCAAAATTACCAAAATACCCCCAATTTGTAAAATTACTGAAATACCCCGATTTGTGAAATTGCCGAAATATCCCCGATTTGTGAAATTATCAAAATACCCTCGATTTGTGAAATTATCGAAATACCCCGATTGTGAAATTACTGAAATACCCCTAGTTTGAAAATTATCGAAATACCCTCGGTTTGTGAAATTACCAAAATATCCCATGTTTGCAAAATTACTGAAATACCCCTGGTTTGCGAAATTATTGAAATACCCCTGGTTTGCAAAATTATCGTTTTACCCCTAAATAAAAAAATGACTATTGTACTCTCGTGGTAGTACTAATGTTGTCTGTGTTAATTGTATGATTGATTATGTTCCAGATGCACTGCATACATGGATTAGTTATGAGTAGAATTACTGAATTACCCTTGATAGGTAAATTACTGAAATACCCTCGGTAGGTAAAATTACCGTTATACCCTTTGGGGTTGATTAGCGTGATTGTGTGTAACTTCTCACACCATTTATATTGTCTTGATAACATATATTTATGTATTTTCTGTTAAATGCCGAAAACTCAGTATGGCTATTGAAATCCCCGTGGAGGTAAAAGCGATTCACCAGGTTAGTGACTTCTGTGATATTAATAGATGGTTCTGATGAGATGCCATATTATATGTGATGAGCATCCTATACATGCATGCCGAAACCTGTTGAAACCATACATCAGTATCTTATGCTTGCATGGGGTTGGGATTGTGATACTAAAGGGGAAGTGTTGTAATGGCTCTGCCATGATCTATTGTAGTGGCTCTGCCACGATCTGTTGTAGTGGCTTTGCCATGATCTGTTGTAGTGGCTCTGCCACGATCTGTTTTGGTGACTATGTCACGATTCTGACGATGAGCAGCTAACTGCAGCATGACTGCCATCGATGGTGTGTAGTGGTGAGGGTTGATTGTAGAAATCCCCATTGGTGTGATTGACAGATACGAGTGGTGTGTAGCGGATGGAAAATTAGGTTGGGCTGGGTTTGCATCGCATTGCATACATGATCTACTATGACATATGATATGGGTTAAGGCTCAACCGAGGCTATTTTGGGCTAAGGCCCAATTGCCACCGTTATTGTAATCGGCTTCGATTCGGATTGTTGCGATGCATGTTCTTACCGATGAGGGTTGTGCACACTGAGTTTTCATAAACTCACCCCCTCTTTTTATTAAATGTTTCAGGTGATTCCCAGCGATTGAGGATTGAGAGCCGTGGAGGACTCGGGGGTGGCTATACATCGGAGATACTGCTCGTGAACTTTAGTAATTTTGATTTTTTCCTTTTCTTTTAGATTATTTATTTTGGGTTAATATTTTGTAATAAGACCATTAGTTTATTTTTTCTAAGTTTTCATTTATGACTGTTAAACTTATAAAAATGGGATTTCTTAAAACATTAGCAATCGTTTTCTAAAATATCATGTTTACGCAACGATGCAAGTTTAACTTTCATAATGTAATGCTTTTTCAAAATAATAACAACTTTTAAACGGTCATTTAGCAAATCACATTTTCTCAAACAAACAATGAACTCGGAGTTCAAAAATTTGATAAAACTTTTCTAAACAATTACTAAGCTTTTCAACTTCCTTCAATATGACACGCCAGATTCAGGCCTAACTTCTAGGCTGGGTTTGGGGTGTTACACTTTACTTGGCCTCTAAGTGTCCCAATTCAAGTATACTTCCTACTCGGTGTTTGAATAGGTTTTGGAATATGTTTATTTGCCTCAAAGTATCCAAATTCGAGTGAAATTGCTCTCTCCCGCGACAGGGGCACGGCCGTGGTACACACCCATGTAAATAATTTTCAGACCGTGTCTCGATTCTGTCGATTGGGGCACGATCGTGTAAATCGTGGCATGGCTATGTCTTAGCTAATTGTCGAGGCATGGCCGTGTGGCTTGAAGTTCAGGCCATGTCAATTTCCTGTTTGGCCCAAATTGTCCCATTTTAAGCCGTTTCTTGTTCTTTTTGTCCTCGGGTGCTTTCCTGAGTATAAACATGAAAAGAAAGTATTAAAAGCACCTTTTTACATAAATCAAGGGCTAAATCATCCAAAAGCATACTAAATGTGGGCCTAAAATATGTTACTTTTACGGTTTATCACATATATATAATGAAATGGGCCGATGGATAATGTGAGTGATCTCCACCAAGCTTCCAATCCAACGATCTTCTAAATCACTATAGGACAAGGGAAAATAAAATAGAGTAAGCATATTATTCTTAGTAAGTTCATATAACTTGGAACTTAACTTACCATTATCTTAAATTTAGGTAAGCATTTAATTTATTTCCAAATCATGTTGGCCAAATGCCTAAACACATATCCTCATTAACCATGTCAGTCATGTATTTTGGGTAATAACTTATAATCACGAATATACAAAATTGTCAGAAAATTTCATACACATATGTCTTCCATCACATATTTTCAATATATAACGAAAGTACAAAGTCATTAAGCATGTTTCACATTCTTGTATCAAGTACATCATACATCAACATAACAAATGCTATCATTTCTATGTATTTCAGGCTTGTTTCAGTAATAGTTTGTTTTGAATTCATGTTAAACATATATTTTTCATGAATATCAGAAAATATATTTCTCGACACTAGTTAAATTTCCATGTTCAAATATTTCACATATCACGTGTTCATGTAACATGTATAATTCAAATCCAAGTAATTTAAATACATTTTCATAATAATTCATCTCGAATTCAGATTATTTCATGTCAGAACTTTACCCATTAAATCATTCGAAATACCAATATCACATGAGTAGTACACTCAAAGTGGACAAATCTATAATCATGAATGAATGTATTCATCAGATAAATTCCATGTACATATATCATCATCTCATATTTCCATATATCAAGTATCATTATTTTCATGTGTTTCAGGCATATACATGTATTAATTAATTTCATGTTCATATTCTCTAATGTCAGGATTTTCCTCGTTTAATTTTTCTGAAATATCGATGGATACACAGGTAGTACACTCGAGGTGTACAAATCAAGATCCATTAATTCATATTCAGGGGTACCCGCTAGGGCACATAACTAGGGAGCACACTCTCAAGCCACATATCAGGATGCTCAAATGAGCCATGTAACCATGTAACAGGACTCTTATCTAGGCTAATCAGAAACTCATAAGAGATTTACTCAGGAAGCTCATAGAGCTTATCAGATATCTCTGAAGAGATAATATTAGGGAGCATCGAATAAGGTAACAGGGAGTTCAAGCGAGCCATGTCAGGACACTCAATAAGAGTTGCGTTTGTGTCCGATAAATAAGCAGGATCACAATCGATCACATAACAAGACGCTCACACAGAGCTGCAGTAGTGCGCAACACATGCCAAATCACTACCGATTAGAATGTTCGCAAGAACTATATATCAGGATGCTCGAAAGGGCTAAATCAGGATTACTCGTTCGAGCTAAATCCTGTCTGCAACATATGCAGGACCATATTCAAATACGGGAAATCATGTATCCATCGACTTTCTTTTATTCAATCGAGATTCAACATTTTCAGATATTATCAGGCGTGTAATTATTTCATACATATATAATATTCACAATATTCAAATAAACACATTTCACATTCATTTATCATTTTTTGGAGATTATCTTTTATCGGGTTTTGTCAAATATGTTTTCAATGTCATACATATATGATATTTATACAATTCACATATACAACCTTTAATTCAAGCATATAAATATACACAATTTAGTTACACAAACTTACCTCGGTAAATGTTCGTGTTTGTAAAATCTACTAATCCGACATTTTTTACTTTTCCTCGTTCTAACTCTGAATTTGGTCTATCCGGATCTATACGAGTAAACTTAACATCAATTTAATACAATTTAAACTCAATTCAGTCCAATTCACATCATAGGCAAAATTACCATTTTGCCCCTAAACTTTTAATTAATGACGATTTTGTCCCTAGCTCGAAAAATGAAATTCATGCAATTTAATCCTTGTTCCAAGCCTAACCAATTTTTACATGTAATATTTACAGCACATGTGTTTCATAAAATTTAGAATTTTTCCATTAATTTTATAAATTTTCAATTTAGTCCCTAAATCATGTTTTCATCAAAATTCACTTTGTAAAAGTTATTTATCTATCAACAATCTTTCATATTTTACCATAAATTTCAAAATTTCAGCATATTCATCAATGGAAAAATTTTCATACTTTGATAACTTTACAAATTAATCCCCAAAATAGCTAGATTAAGTTGTCCCGATCTCAAAAATATAAAAATTACTAAAAACGAAACAAGATTGATTACCTAATTAAGCCAAGAAAGCTTGCTTTCTCTTTCCTAGGGTTTCCATGTATTTTGGGGAAGAAGATGACATAAAATGATGATATTTTTTTATTTAATTAATTTATCACCTTTTATTTTTCATCTTTCCAATTCATCCTTTTCTTTATTTTATTTTCCATGGATGAATCATCATCCTTAACAACTAAGAATTTTTAATGGTCTAATTACCATATAAGGACCTCCAAGTTAATGTTCTATAGCTATTTAATCCCTTTAGCTATTAGAACTCAACTTTTACACTTTGTGCAATGTGGTCCTTTATTATTATCATCCTGTAGATCATAAAATAATATTAAAATATTTTTTTCTTTTCGTACTCGGATCTGTGGTCCCGAAACCACTATTCCAATTTTACCAAAAATGGGCTGCTACAATTCTCCCCCTTAAGAATTTTCGTTCTAAAAAATCTTACTAGTAAAGAGGTTCAGATATTACTTTCTCATGACTTCTTTCGATTCCCAAGTAGCTTTCCTTATATCGTATCATTGTCAAAGAACTTTCACTAAAGCTACCTTTATATTTTCGTTTCTTTCACTTCACATGCCAGGATTTCAATCAGTCACTCACTGTAAGTCATGTTAAGTTGAATTTCAATATCTATCAGAGAAATAACATGTGAGGAATCTGATCGATACCGTTGTAACATAGAAATATGAAAAACACTATGAATTCTGTCAAGCTCTGACAATAATGCAAATTGATACCCAAGTCCGATTCTTTTCAATGATCTCATATGATCCAATAAATCGCGGACTTAATTTGCCTTTACAACCAATCTGGAGAACTTTCTTCCATGATGAAATTTTTAAAGATATTTTGTTGCCAATTTGAAACTCTATTTCTTATCATTTAAGATCCATATAAAATCTATGACGACCAGAAGCTTCTTTAAAAATATCTCGAATCACTTTCACTTTTCTTCAGTTTCACGGATCAGATCAATTCAATTCCATATATTCTTTTTCTCACTAAACCTAGTTCCATACTATGGAGTTTTACATTCATGATCATATAGAGCCTCGTACGGTATCATTTTAATACTTGACTAGAAATTGTTTTTATATGCAAATTCAGTTAACTGTAAATATTTCTTTTTCAATTGCCTTCGAACTCTAAAACATAGCACTGAAGCATATCTTTCAAAAATCTGAATCACATGTTCAAATTGACAATCTGTCTGAGAATGAAATGCGGTACTAAAATGTAACATCATACCCAAAGCTTCTTGTAACTTATCCTAGAATCAGCATGTGAACCGTGGATCTTAATAAGAAATAATGGAAATTGGCATACCATGTAATAGCCCAATTTTGAGTTTGATCATAACGAGTGGTTTCGCGACCATCTAACCAAGTCAAAATGTTTATTTTATTATTCTATTAGTATTTTCAGCATGATAGTATTACGGTATAAAAGTTTCATAAAGAAATTTTATCGATTAAATAGTTAATTCGGTAAAAAAGACTAAATCGCGTAAAGCGATAATTATGAGTTCTATTGCATAAATAGATTAAATGACATTGGTTTTCTTAGTGGGAGTCCTTGCATGGCAATTATACCATTTCCTTTTTGAATGGACGGTAGTGGGCTTAAGTTTGCATGGCTTTATGTTTTATTAATAAGGTTAAATTTGTACATTGGTTAATATATGTTATATTAGTAAAATAAAATAGAAAAAATGTCTTTATTTTATTCACGCATGGCTTATTATAAGAAATAAAAGAATTCCTCTTCACATTTTTAAGGTTCGGCTATATTGATGCTTGATTAAGGTATGTATTGAACTCAGTTTTTGATAATTTTTATGTTTTTGAGATCGTTGCTTAGTAATCAACAAAGCCCATGCCCTAATTTATGAAATTGTTGATGTTTTTAAAATATGCCATTGTTGAATACTTATGTATTTTGATGTTTATTGATAAATTATTGATGGTCGTTTATAGATATACATGTTTTATAAAGTGATTTTTGACAAAATTGAGTATTTGGGATTAAATTGAAAAAGATAGAATTTTTGTGGCTAGAAATGGAAATAAAATAAAAATATGGGCTGTTTTGATGCTATAGAAAATTCGGTTATGAATGGGTATATAAAAATTTTGTGTAATTTTGCATATTTATGTATTATGGACTAAAGTGTTAAAGTGTGATAGTATAAGGGTTATTTTATAAATAGGTCAAAATACATGTTTCTGGATTAAATTGAATGTGTTGGTGATTAAATGGGTTGAATTTTAATTAATATAGATCAAGAGAAACAATTCTCAGAATTAGATCAAGGAAAATGGAAAGTAGACGAATAGTCGATGGATTACGAGGTAAATTTGTATAGCTAAAAATCGAACTGTTAGATATGTGTAATTATTTAAATTGAATATATATGTATGCATAGTGAATAACTTACTAGAATTATCGGCTCTATGAATATGTTACTACCAACGAATTATATGATTAATTGATACAAAAATTATATGTTACAAGTATCTGAATACAAGTTTCTGTTACATGCTTATATGATTAAATATATCATATGGTACAAGAACGATATGAGTAAATGAGATATGGGATGAATTGGTATTTGAATAAAAAAATGTTATAGATGTTTTATATGTACATGAATTCAATGGATAATAAACATGGCTTATGCAAACCGAGCATTTGAATATATATGTTTTAATTGAATTGAAAATATGTGAATTGAGAAATTGTTATATTAAATATCGTTAATTTTGAATTTAAATTAGTTTAATATGTTGTTTTGAATTTTATAGAGTTATAATTGAGATAATTGAATATGATTATGCATGGAAATGATATATTTGAGTTTAATTCGACTGAGTTACGACATTTGAAAGTCTGTATGAACTTTATGGAATAGCTAGAACTTTCAATATATGAATTATGTATAAGATGACTTTATAATAGTGATATTCGGGCTTTGAGCCTAGCAAGCCTTGCGCTGGTGAATTAAATTAGGCTTTGTGCCTTGCAGGCTTTATGCCGGTGTATTAAATCATGTTTTGAGCCTACCAGGCCTTGTGTCAGTGTGTGATACAGGCTTGTGCCTAGCAGGCTTTATGCCGGTGAATTAGTATAAGCTTTATGCCTAGCAGACTTTTTGTCGATATGGCATCGATATGTGATTGCATGTAAGACCACGTGGCATTATATGGTGCGATTTGGCATTATACGATATGTTATGTGATTATCTTAGTTATAAGCGTGTATCCTATTCAATTTGGGCCATGGAGGGGAGGAGTTGTAGGCAGTTCAAACTCTGCCTTGGACTAAGTCTTCCTATTCAAACGATGGGTGGAGAGCAAATTGTGGAGGTGGACTAGTTCAACTAATTTGAATTGGTGGTTTGGGAGTGTTTGGGGGAGTTGTGGCCGGTTGTTGAGGAGAGTTTGGGGGGGTGAGTGGCCGGTTTGGTGTAGTAGGAGTGTGCCGAATTTTGCATTTGGCAAGTGTGCATTTTCGGTCAAATTCTTTTTGGTAAGCTGATTTCTCTTTGTGTCAAAAGCTTTCTTCTCTTTTTCTCTCTTTCAACCGAATGTTCAAGTACCGTTTTGCCAAAATTGCTTTGCATCTTTTTACTTAGTGTGTGAGGCCGAATATTGTTCCCTTTTCCACTTGAATCTTGTGTAAACCGAAACCTCAAGCACTTACACTTGCCGAAACTACAACACTTTCTTCTCCACATTTCTTTTCTCTTTTCTCATTTGGTAATCTTGGTAGCCGAATGTTCATCTCTCTCTCCCTTTCTTTTCCAAGTGTTGAAGCCGAACCTAGTTTCTTTTTCTCTCCCTTCTTGACCGAAACACATCCTTCCAAAAACCTACATCCTCCATCTTTTTTTTCTTTAAACCGAAAGCACCCCTCCATTCATCATTCTATTTTCTCTTTTTCCAAAACTCCCTTAGCTTTTTGAAACCAATCGTTCTTCCCATTTCTTACAAGGCCGAACCTCCTTCTCCATTTTGATTAGGGTGTTGTTCGAATCTTTTCTTTCTTCCTATAGTTCTTCATTGCCGACTATTGGGAAGCAGTGTGACCTTGTTGGAGTCTTGTTCAATCGGCCTAGTAAGAGGTAGGTGTTTGGCCGAATGGCCATTTCTTCCCTTTCTTATGCTTGGTCGATTTTCTGATGTGTTTAAGGGCCGATTTCGGTATCTGTTAGAAGGGAGTTAACTCTTTGGTGGGTAACTGATTGTGTTACAGGGCCTTTGGATTTCGGAAGAAAGCAAGAAGGAGCTTTTTTTCTCTGATAAGCAATCAATAAGTGGTGGTAAGAACGGGTGCTTGTATTCGATTTCGTTTAGTTTTCTTTAAGTCAAGTCATTAGGAGATTAACCGTTATTCTTTTCTAGGGTGTGACCGTTTGGAAAAGGAACATTATTGGTTCGGGTTTGGTAGGAAACCAAACCATTTACAAGGTAAAGGTTTAACGCAAACCCCCTTTTTGGTTTATCTATTCTGGCCGAATGGTCTAAGTGATTAACCCCTGTTTGGCTGACTTTAGGAGCAAGATAATCGAGGGTATAAACCGGTTCTTTGGGATTAAGCGCGATCTATCGTGTGTAAACTAACACACTTTCTTAACTGAGTAATGTGATAACCTGATTGTGTAAATGAAACAGTGTGGTTGACTGATTTGGTACCCATTGAGGTATGGATACGGATTCGGGTAAGTCCGTTTCATTATGAGATATGTGATGATATGTGATATCATGATTATTGGTGTATATACGTTGAGATGCCATATTAAGCATGTGAGCATGATAGCATGATTGCACGATTTTGCATTTAGTATGATATGCTATTGGGTGATTTGAGAGGAGGGGGAGTATGATATCCGTGTCTTTGGGACACTGTGTCTTTGGGACACCAGAGGTTTGGCACCTCCAGTGGTTTGGTACCACAAACGATATTTTGTGACTTTGGGTCACCAGAGGTTTGGCACCTCGGCCTCGCCCCGATGGCTTAGCACCATGGTGGGTTGGCCCCACGCTTGATTATGGGATTGACGCCAGTGATTTGGTATCACACGATGGGTTGGCCCCATCACCGGATTTGGATTTGCGGTCACCAAAGTGATTTGGTATCACTCGTGTCTTTGGGACACTAGAGGTTTAGCACCTTATTGCGACTCGTCCCTCGTGGTTTGACACCACCGTGGGTTGGCCCCACTTATGAGATACGGATTGTCGCTAGTGATTTGGTATCACACGATGGGTTGGCCCCATCATTGGATTATTCGTGACTTTGGTCACTCGAGAATGGATCAACGGGTAATTTATCGATTTGTAATAAATAAAGTAAATGTTATAAGAGATATAAGAAGTACATGATATATGTTACATAATTTATATGAGATTATGTGCTAAATGAAATAAAAGTTACATGGATTATATGTTACAATTATATGTGTACATGATAAATAATACTTGGTATACATGATTTATATGTTACAGAATTACATGATTTATACTGAATACATGCTATATGAATTACATGAGTTACATGGATATTATATTGCAACAAGAGTTATATGATTTACATGAATATATGTTATACAAAGTTACATGATTTACATGAATTGACTGCTATACGAGTAGATGAATTATAAAGATGATATGTTACATTAATTATATAAGTTACAAGATGAAATCTTACATGAGATATTTGATGGGTATAAATGAAATGAGAGATGAATTAGATATTAAATAGACATTATAAGTTTGGTTTTTCCTTGTGAATGGATGAACTATGGTTCGTCTTGATGAATTGATGTTATACGGTATAATTACGCTATCGGTTATATAAATGTGTTAAGGTGTCCTTTGAATGGAAATAAATTGATATGAATATTATTTGAATTTAAATGCTTATTGTTTTTACTCATGATGTTTTGATGAAATATGAATAGGTAATATTTATATGGTATAAGTATAGATTACCAAGTGTATGGTTCTTAATAAGCAAGATACTGAGTATTCAATGATAGTTTCATTGATTTGACTGAAAAGATGACGATGTGAAAATAGAAATGAGGATACGAATCAGTACAGGTATATGTGTAATACTCAACAAGTAAGTGACATTGATAAATTCATGTGATACGTGAGTAGCTGTGATAAATTACGCATGAATTACATGACAATTAAGGAAATAAATATTGAATTAAATAAGGCTGGTTCAAAAGCAATCAAATTGCTTAAAATGACAAGCTAATTGTTAAATCCTTTATATAGTGCTGTTAATTATACGAGCTTACTAAGTTATTAGCTTACTTTGTTTATTCTTTGTATTTTACAGTGATTCAAATGCTTGCTCAGGCTGGAAGTCATGGAAGATTTCATCACACTATCTAGGGGGTAATTGGTATTTCTAAACTCTTTGATGTGGGGTAATATGGCATGTATAGGCTGTAACGTCCTAAAAATAGGGGTCTAGCATTTTTTTGTGTTATTGCATGTGTTGTGCTTGATAAGCTTTTTATTTGGGTGTGTTTGGGGTTCTTGGGAGGCTCGAGTTCGAGCCTAGGGCCTAGTGAAATTTTGGTTTTGGGCACTTTAGTGTGGTGAGCTAGTAGAGGCATGACTTAAGCTTAATTGGTTGTATTTTGATAACACAAGGGAGCTTGTGGTGGAGTGGTGTTGGCGTCACTAGTAGAGCAAGGGGAGGAGTTCGAATCCCACATGTTGCAAAGAGGAGTTTATTTTTATGCTTAGGAGGGGGAGGTAGCTGAGTGGAGACCAAACTCTGCAGGAGAGAGAGAGGACTTGGTCAAAATGTTTGAATAGGTGATAGAGAGTGAATTGTGGTGTACTTGGAGGAGTGAATCAAGGGATTTGAGAGTGTGGGTGAGAGTTGGTCGTGAGTGGGATTGTGAGAGGGAGGATTTCGGCCAAGAGAGGGGTATTTTGTTAGAGTACATTTGGTTTTGGGGTGTGTGTGTGTGTGTGTGCAATTCTCTTATGTTCTTAGCATTTTTGGCATTTTAGGCTTCCTCCTTTGAGATCTCGGGTCCTTTGTTTCACATTTTTTCTATTCTCTTTTGCACATTCTTTTCTATTCTCCCCTCACTTATTCTCTTTTGTGCTCTCCATAACTTAAACTTCTTCTTCTTCTTTGTGCTTCTACTATTTTCTCCATAAGCGATTCTCTTTTGCCCCATTTGAATTAGCTTCTTTTTCTTTTGTCATTAGCCGAACTTGGTCTAGTCTGAAGCGTAGTGGGTTTTCGTTCATCAAACCTCCCTTTTCATTTGGTTTTTCTATAGTGGCAAGGTAATGGTCTCTTTTCTTTTTATGTACTTCTTCCCTTTCTCTCTTTCTCAAAGGACCGAAGCGCTCATCTTCTATCTCTTTTAATCATGCTGGGTCTGAACACTTCTCTCCACCTTAAATCTGGTTTGTTCCTCAGTGGAAGCCTAAACCTTTGTTGGTCAGTTGTTGAATCAGTGGCACCCGAGTAAAGATGACTATGGCCGAATGGGGGGATGGTTGGTTGTTCTTTATTCTAAGTTCATTTAGGCCGAAAGGCTATTTCTTCGTTGTTTTGAACAACAACGCTAACTCGTGCTATTCTTTAGGGACTCCACTTTGTAAGAGAGTAGACTGAACGTTCAAGCGTAGCAGGAGTGGACGTCGTTCTTAGTAAGTAGTGTAGTAAGTTGTCGTTTTCAACTTAATGGTTATGTCTCACAATGGTTAAGGCTAATGATTAAAGTATATGGATTTATAGGTGCGTAGTCTCGAGGATTCAACCTACACTCATAACATGTGTGTAATCTCACACCACTTCAATGGTTGCTTGTGATGATCGATGAAACGGGCAAAAGCTGAAAAGCCGAAAATGGTGACTACTCGAGCATGCGAGTGCTTGTAGTGGTAAATCGTGATGCGAATAGTGATGCTAAGTCGTTGAGAGTGTCACGAACACTCTCACGATACTGAGGTTGTAACGGGTCGAATCGGACTAAATGGGCCTAACAGGCTAATCGGCCCACTTAGGCAAAACAGCTGGAATTATAACAAATGATAGGCCCAGATGTGAATTATGCGAATCTGATTCCAAAAACATGCGTTTTGGGCCACACGAGCGTGTGGGCCCGTTTGGGCCTAAAATGGATTTTAGGCCCAATAGTGTCGTAAAGACCCAAAAAGGGTCCCGAGTCGCTCGAGGTGATAGTAGGCCTTTGGAAAGGCCATTGATGAGGAAATTACGAAAATACCCTTGGAGGGTAAATTACCAAAATGCCCCTAGGCTGTGAAATTACTAAAATACCCTCGATGGGTTGTATGACCATTTTACCCTCAGTGTTGTCAAGTAACAATTGTATGTTTACATTACACTTGTATATGTTGATATGTATATTGCATTTTATCTTGTTGCATGGGCGGGTTAATGTTTGAAGAGTAGTGTAGACTAGTGGCATAGCCACAATATATTTATGTATATATATATATATATACATAATTATGACTCTGGTGGCTCAGCCACAAATATTGTGATTAGCAGCTTGTCTGCAATATTGGTGTGATTGACAGGGTGGGTTGACTTGATCCCCACAGGTGTGATTAACTTGTACGGGGTGTGTTGGTTGGATCGGGTTGGGCTGCACTATTTCATTTGCACTTTCATGAATATAGGGCTTAGGCCCATATTGATGTCTTATGGGCTCGGGCCCAGTTAATGTCATTTAGGGGATTACACACCGAGTTCTCATAACTCACCCCTTTTTCTTTAACCTCACAGGTAATCCTCAAGGATAGAGGATGTGGAGCCGGGGAGGACTCAGTGGTGGCCATACAACGGAGATTTCTCTCAAACTTTAGTAAATTCAGTTTTTATGTTTATTTTAAGATTATTTATTTATTTTGGGTTGATACTTTGTAATAAGTCCATTGGTATACTTTTCTTTTAACCTTTCAACTATAACTGTTAAACTCATAAATACGGGGTTTTCTTAAAACATTAACAATCGCTTTAAAAAATATCACATTACTGCGAATAATCAAAATCAGATTTCATTACAAAGACAGTTTTCAAGTTAATTACAAATTTTTCTAAAATGGACACTGAGTAAATAGGATTTTTTATAAACAACCAACATAACTCGGAGTTTAAAAAAAAAAAGTGCAAACATTTTCAACGAACATTTAGTTTTTTTCAACTACCCTTCTATGTGACATGCTAGATTCGGTCATAACGTGTAGGCCGGGTTTGAAGTGTTACATAGGCTAGTTAATAAGTTTAATTATATGGTCACTTGTGTATATGAATGAGATATGTTCTGTTGTATTTTGATCAAGCTATGTGATATGGCTTGAGTGAAAATGGTTGATTTGATATAGAAGTATTATATGATATATTCATCTTGTGATAGTTTTGTTAATTGGCATTTTGGTATAGATGATATATATACTTGAACATGTTATGCAAATGATGCTTGTAGGTACATGTCATAAGAGCTGTGAAAATGGCTTAAACCAAACCTGTTTTGTGCCACACTGTCAGAGCACACGAGCGTGTGACTTGACCGTGTGACCCTATTTCGTAAGTTTTCCTATATCTTTTATATGTTATAAATTATTCCCCATTGTGTAATTAGAATTTTATATGCTCGTTTTAAGCATGCTATGAATATGAATGATTGATATTATTGAATTGAGATGATGCTTGATAAAAGTTAAAGTTTTACTGTTCCAAACTATGTTACAAGTCCGATAATGCCCCTTACCTATTCCGGTGACGGTTACGGGAGAGGGGTGTTACATTTTATTGGTATCAGAGCTACGATTTAGTCAGTTCTAGGACTAACGTAGTGTATACGAGTCTAGCTATACATGCCATAATTAACCTGTGGTAGTGTGATATCTTCTGATTCTAACAAGAATGGTTTTAATTAGACAGATGTGCTTTCTGACCGAGCTAATTCTGATAGTACTAATTATGATACATGAATACCGAGTAAAATTTATGTGTGATGAGTTAAAAATCATAAAGATATGAATGATAGTTTATAACATTATGTTATTGATAAATGTTATGTTATGTTATGTTATGTTATATGCTAATATAGGTGAGAGTCAAATTATGAGGCTTTACAACCTTCACCCCTTTAACGGTATAGAGTTATAATGAAATTCATCTTATTTGGATTGAATAAGTTCCTAAATATGAAATCAAAGAGCTCAAGGATTAAATGATTTATAACATAGTCAGATATGAGAATGGATTAGCAAATAAAGACTGTCCTGGAAAAGATGGCAGATTTCTCAAGAGATCATTCAGATTATGTAATGCTACCGTTAAAGAAGAAATTTTACTTCTGTTGACTGAATTATACAGGTATGTTAATTAAAGAAGGTATTACTGGAATATTTACCATTTGATATGGGTGTTCTTTCCAAAAAGTTCAGTATAGTATTATATTTGGGATTACGGTATCTCAGCTTTCCTATGATTCTATATGGTTACATGTGAAAGATATTTATAGAATGGATATAGTTATATTCACTTTGGTTATACAAATTGCGGATCTATAGAGATTGTGATTCTGCATTAGTTTTTATTGGAACTATATTGATTTCCCTTTTGTCCTGAATTGCATTATTGACAGGAGAAATTGATTCATTTGATTAATCTGGTTGAGTTATCCATTTGAAGGGTACTAAAATTTTGTGTACTTGAGTTATCTGTAGATTAATAAATAACTAAATAAATCTTGTACGCTTACAGGTGAATTGACGGGTAGTCTAAATGAAGAGTTCATATTCTAGATGATATGAAACAGAATTATAATTATCAGATCAAATCTAATTCAGAAAGTGATTTTATAATAGCCAGGTTAAGAAGGTAAATTGATGTTTATTCAGTAAATCTGTGGGACCCGAAAATAAGACAATGAATTGCCAGCTAAAAGAGTACAATGGGAGACATCTTCTAACACTGTGTTTCGTATTAAGACTGATGATTTCTTATTATTCTGAAATAGAGTTTAAGTACCGAGAAATCTAAAGATTTTACAGTGATTGATATATGAAGCTCACAGTAGTAGTTAGCCTGATTTTCTAGGAAACATAAGATATTTAATAATCTGAAACAGTTATATCGATAGAAAAGTATGAAGCAAGATATTTTTTTTACTCTACGCTTTGTAGTTTAAAGTACCAGCAAGATAAACTGATTGATATGTGTCTTCGGGACTGTTATAGTCTAAGATGATATTAGAGTAAAAAAAAAGGGTTAGTAATACGATGAGTTTTGTATTGGGATTGTTCTTATCATAGAAATAGAAAGATGTTACCTGAGTTACTGTCGAATGTTTAAAAAGTCTGCACATTCATTTCTATAGTACAGATTTCTCTTTTAATAGACTTGTTAGGTTGTATATTTCAGAGATTTTCAGATTATACAGCGTGTCAGTCTCCATTATCTTGAGAACTCGAGATTTATATTGCGATTCAGTAGAAAGCTACAGTAAGATTTGGATATTTGGTTGAGTTCTAATATGACATTTCATTCTCAAATTGATGGTCAGATGATTCAAACTCTCGGACATTATGTTTTGTTTTTGTGTTTTAAAATTTGAAGGAAACTGAGAAAAGCATTTATTGATGGTGGAGTTTTGTATAATAATGGTCATCAGATTATATAAGCTGGCACCATACGAAGTATTGTATAGTTGCAATTATCGAACTCCATTATTCTGGATAGAGCTTTATGAGAAATAGATTCACTGAATTGAGTTGATCAAAGAGATGGGAGAAAAAGCGAAAGTAATACAAGACAGTTGAAAGCAGTTTCGCATCGACGAAAAATGTATAAGGTTTTAAAATATAAAGATATTGACTTTCAAGATTGGCGAGAGCGTTTTTGAAAAATCACACTGTTAGTTTGATCTAACTAAAGTAAAGTTGAATCCACGATATATTGGGCTCCATGAGATTTACAGGAGAATAAGGTTAGTGTTTCATACATCTATGTAATAACGGTACTGATCAGAATTCTAACCCTAGAAATCAAAGAGTTGAAATAGAAGTATATCACTTGTAAAAGTTCTCTGGTGTAAACACGGGATAGAGGATGCTATGTGAAAACAGTATCCTAACTTGTTTACCAGTAAGATTTTCGAGGATGAAAATCCCTAAAGGGGAAAGAGTTGTAACAACCCAATTTTGAGTTTGTTCAGAACGAGTGGTTTCGGGACCACCTAACCAAGTCAAAATATTTATTTTATTATTCTATTAGTATTTTCAGCATGATAGTATTACGGTATAAAAGTTTCATAAAGAAATTTTATCGATTAAATAGTTAATTCGGTAAAAAGGACTAAATCGCGTAAAGTGATAATTATGAGTTCTATTGCATAAATGACTTAAATGACATTGGTTGTCTTAGTGGGAGTCCTTGAATGTAAATTATACCATTTCCTTTTTGAATGGACGGTAGTGGGCTTAAGTTTGCATGGCTTTATGTTTTATTAATAAGGTTAAATTTGTAAATTGGTTAATATATGTTATATTAGTAAAATAAAATAGAAAAATGTCTTTATTTTCTTCATGCATGGCCGATTATAAGAAAGAAAAGAATTCTTCTTCACATTTTTAAGGTTCGGCTATATTGATGCTTGATTAAGGTATGTATTGAACTCGGTTTTTGATAATTTTTACGTTTTTGAAATCGTTGCTTAGTAATCTACAAAGCCCATGCCCTAATTTCTGAAATTGGTGATGTTTTTAAAATATGCCATTGTTGAATACTTATGTATTTTGATGTTTATTGATAAATTATTGATGGTTGTTTATAGATATACAAGTTTTATAAAGTGATTTTTGACAAAATTGAGTATTTGGGATTAAATTGAAAAAGATAGAATTTTTGTGGCTAGAAATGGGAATAAAATAAAAATATGGGCTGTTCTGATGTTATAGAAAATTCGGTTATGAATGGGTATATAAAAATTTTGTGTAATTTTGCATATTTATGTATTATGGACTAAAGTGTTAAAATGTGATAGTATAAGGGTTATTTTATAAATAGGTCAAATTACATGTTTATGGATTAAATTGAATGTGTTGGTGATTAAATTGGTTGAATTTTAATTAATATAGATCAAGAGAAACAATTATAGGAATTAGATCGAGGAAAAGCGGAAAGTAGACGAATAGTCGATAGATTATGAGGTAAGTTCATATAGCTAAAAAGCAAATCTATTAGATATGTGTAATTATTTCAATTGAATATATATATATATATATATATGTATGTATGCATAATGAATAATTTACTAGAATTATCGGCTCTATGAATATGTTACTACCACGGATTATATGATTAATTGATACAAAAATTATATGATTAAATATATTATATGGTACAATAACTATATGAGTAAATGAGATATGGGATGAATTGGTATTTGAATAAAAAAATGTTATAGATGTTATATATGTACAGAATTGACTAGATAATAAACATGGCTTATGCAAACTGAGCATTTGAATATATATGTTTTAATTGAATTGAAAATATATGAATTGAGAAATTGTTATATTAAATATCATTAATTTTGAATTTAAATTAGTTTAATATGCTATTTTGAATTTTATAGTGTTATAATTGAGATAGTTGAATATGATTATACATGGAAATAATATATTTGAGTTTAGTTTGATTGAGTTACGACAATTGAAAGTCTGTATGAACTTTATGGAATAGCTAGAACTTTCAATATATGAATTATGTATAAGATGACTTTATAATGATGATATTAGACTTTGAGCCTAGCAAGCCTTCTTATTTGGTGAATTAAATCGAGCTTTGTCCCTAGCGGGCTTTATGCGGTGTATTAAATCAGGCTTTGAGCCTAGTAGGCCTTGTGCTGGTGTGTGATACAGGCTTGTGCCTAGCAGGCTTTAAGCTGGTGAATTATTATAAGCTTTATGCCTAGCAGACTTTATGCCGATATGGCATCGATATGTGATTGCATGGAAGACCACGTCTGGGACATTGGCATTGTACGATATGTGTGATTATCCGTGTATCCTATTCAATTCCAAATGGATCAACGGCTAATTTACCGATTTGTAATATATAAAATAAATGTTATAAGAGATATAAGAAGTACATGATATATGTTACATAATTTATATGAGATTATATGCTAAATGAAATATAAGTTACATGGATTATATGTTACAATTATATGTGTACATGATACATAATACTTGATATACATGATTTATATGTTACAGAATTACATCATTTATACGAATACATGCTATACTGAATTACATGAGTTACATGGATATTATATTGCTACAAGAGTTGTATGATTTACATGAATATATGTTATACATGTTACATGATTTACATGAATTGATTGCTAAATGAGTAGATGAATTATAAAGATGATGTGTTACATGAATTATATAAGTTACAAGATGAAATCTTATATGAGATATTTGATGGGTATAAATGAAATAAGAGATGAATTAGATATTAAATAGACATTATAAGTTTGGTTTCTTCTGTAATATCCCGAATTATGGCTTATGCGTTATTATTAAAATGTGTGAAATAGCATGTCATTGTGAGTTTGAATGTGTATTTATGAATGTTTGTGAACTTAAGAATAATAGGAAAATACTTTAGAAAATGTTAAGTTTTAAGTTTTAAGAGGAAGCTAAGTTGATATGGCCTTAAGAGAAAATGTAAGGGAAATGAGACATGAAGTTGGGCTTGGTAAAGTGGCTACAAGGCGCCACTTAGGGCCTTAGCAAGTGACGCCATTATCAAGGGGAAAGGGCCATGGTTTGAGTAGCGTGGGAACCACTTGGAGGTTTTTATTTTTTTTATTTATTTTCGGTAAAAAGGGGAGAGAGGTGGACGGCATAGGGACTTCATTTGGATGAGCTTTAGTTAGTTTTAAACTCTTTTTAGATTTCGGCTAAGGGAGATGATAATTATGATTTAATTAATTATTTTAAAATAAGGGGATAAGAGGAAAAACAACAAGCAGAGGCTAGCCGAAATTGTGAAGCAAGTGTTCATCTTCTCTTTTATTTTGTGAAGCCGAAATACTCCTTGTGCTAGCCGAATTTACATTCCACCATTGCTGAAACCCTCAAGCTCTTTCCTTCTCATCTTTTGTTGAACCGAAACTCTCTAAGTGTTCATCTAAAAACTGAAACTCCTTCACCCTCACCATTGCTGAATAGTTCATCACCATTTGAAGCCATAGTCGAATCTCTAGGTGCTTATTTTCTCCTTCTTCTATCGCGAGTCTTAAAAGTCAAAACCTACTCTCTCTTGGCCTTCACAAGTAGTGTGGGGTGGTAAGTGTCTCTACATAAACAATCATTTTTTTGATGGTATGCCAAAACCAAGTATTTGGTCTTGGTTCTTATAGCATGGCCAAATGTCATAGTGCCATTAAGTGTGTTCTTTTGTGTGTAGTCGGAGGAAGGAAGCATTGAGGGAGTCTCTTGGATTCGATTACCTAAGGTAAGTGTTAGGTACTATTCGGCCAAGGGCCATGGTTATGGATTTATGTATTAAAGCCGAATCTAACATATGTGTATAGGGAATTCGACATCTCCATAGTCAAGTGGTGTTTTCGGGATTTTAGATTCACAAAGGTAAGTGAATCTGACATTCGGCCAAGGTCTTATTATGGTATTTAGATCTGTTTCTTCTTCGCTTTTAAGCCGAAAACTAACCAAGTCAATGGATCTAGTGATTAGCCGATTACAGGAAGGAGCATAGTAAAGTTTCGGGATTTGATCTTAAATCCAATCGGCAACAAGGTAAGTTTTGGTTTCAAAAGTCCTTCGGGATTTAATAATCTAGCCGAATAGGTTTTGCTAATATGTCTACTAATGGTCGATTATAGGAACTAAAGGATCTAAGGCTTTAGATCGTGTTTTTCGGGATTTAAGTGAACCGCTAAGTGCATCAGGTGTGTACCCCACACTATTTCTTAATAAGATTTGTGGCAATGTTTAATAAATATAAATATATGTGTTATTAAGAATGTGAAAAGTATGGCTAAGGTACCATACAATGGTACAAAGTACTCAGGTACGTTTTCCTATTCCTACTGGGATTATGATCTTAAAACACGTATGTGAATCTATAAGAATGTGAATAGAGAATATGGCATAAAATGCATGATTTTGTATGACATGGGCATTTGGGTGAATATGAAAGGGGAAGTGAATGTGGTGACTATTGTCACATTATCTGAATGTGGTGACTTCGGTCACATTATCTGAATGTGGTGTCTCAAGACACAAAATATTATCTGGTGGCTATGCCACGAATTTATAAGGGCAATGAGCACGTTGACTGCAGTGACTGCCTTCGATGGTGTGTAGCGGATGGAGGGTTGACTTAGTAGTCCCCGGTGTGCGAGGTTGGTACCCGGTGATGTGTAGTGATGGCATCCGGGTTTGGGTTCGGGTTTGCATCATATTATTTAAATGCTATACGTACATGTATGATTTGATATGTCTAAATTTGTTAAGGCTTAGTGTTGTGGTTACACATTGAGTCTGTTGACTCACCCTATTGTGGGAACATTTTTCAGGTGACGATCAGTAATGGACCGGGCGGCGGGGAGCTTAATGGTGGCCATGCTCAGCAAGGAATTTTATGATTTTGACATTTTATTTTTATTTAAGTACTTTAATTTATTTGGGTTTGTTTTGATGTAATAAGGCCATAGTGATAAACTGTTTATGCATGCATTTTAATTATTCCAATACGGTACTAAATTTATCAAATCAAAGATCAAATGTTTTATTTGAAAATAAACCCTAAACGTTTTGACACTTAAATTCACATGATTTTAATTAAAGATAAAACCTATAATTTGACCTACCTTTTAATTTAAACGTTTTGAACTTAACAATGGCATCTTTATAAAAACTTATATTTCCAAAATAAATTGGTTTCCAACTTGAGCCCAACCCAAACCGAGTTTTTCCCGAAATCACTTAAAGATTTTCAGACGAACCAACGAATTTGATCTGTTTTTACTCGAGGAACATACCAGATCTGGTCGAGACTCATGGGCTGGGTTTAGGGTGTTTTAGCTTGGTACCAGAGCCTGATTTTTGAACTCTCGACCTTGGGTTTAAGGCCCAAAACGTTTTCAAAGTTAAGCCCAAAATAATTTTTTGAAATAAGCGTGTTTTTTGGCATGGCACCTAAGTCTTCGACCCAAAGTCCACCAGGTAAGTACCCCTATCTCCTGTGTGATTTATATTATGACTTGTAGAAGGGTAGAAATGGAATGGAATGTAGATTAGCATGATAAGTACTTGAACCCTAGGACTAGTTACCCCAACAATTACATAAGACTTAAATGCCTAATTAAACAAACCTGTGGTTAAGTCGCCGAGTTAGGGTGTGGCAACCATGGTATGCATGTCTAGGATTGGTTTCGGTGGGAGCTTGGTACTTAAGCAGTCCTAGTGACTCACCTCCTCTCCACTCGAATCCTACAGTGCGTAGCTACGGTTTACCCTAACCAAGAGGACTTATTCATAAGGCTAAACCCAATAACTAAAACCAAAAAGGACTAGCCATATTTTCATAAAACACCCTAGTTTTAAAATTTCTAAATTACCCTTTTGATTTATAAAGACTATTTTATAATTTTTTCGCAATAATTCGATTTACAAAATTACTAAAATACCCCTAGTGGTAAAATTACTAAAATGCCCTTGGTTTTAAAATTACCATATCACCCTCGATTTCAATAAAATTTTCTTACTTTGTAAAAGTATCCAAAACCCTATTTTTATGAAGTCCAAAATACCCGATTTGAAAATTCTGAAATTACCTGGTTTACCAAAATTACCAAAATGACCTACTTTCCAAATCTTAACCATACATTTGATTTGGAAAATTTTTATTTTAAAATACCCATGAGTTTGGAAAATTTTGAAATGACTTTTGTGATTTTCAAATTGACCCGAAATTATTACCAAAATACCCCTGTGGGACAAATTACGAAAATACCTCTAGGATAGAAAGGGACAAAAAAATGTTCAAAGAGTAAATGTGTATGGAAGATACTATGGAATGGATGTGTTTTCTTTGAATTAGGATAGAAGACTTGAAACATTGATTGATCGAAAGAACCCCTATTAAACTTCCTTCCATAAAACTTCTTCGCGGATAATCAGTGGAATAAAGGCTAATTCATAAAATTTCTTAAACCAGATTAAAGCGCGACCGTAGATATGAGCTCTAGGGGACGTGGTCGCAATGTACGAGGACGCGGTCGAGGTAGAATGACTATGTTGGAACCCGTTAGATTGGGTCAAGGATCTGAGAATGAGGTACCACCGCCACCACCACCAATTTATCGGTGTTGAGCAAAGAAGATCGACGGGAGAGGATCTTGTATCGTAGGTCGTCTACAAGTTCTTAAAATGATGGCTGGTGCTGGAGGGAATATGGGAGCTCGGAAGTCTATACCTGAGCGACTCCAAGCCAATGGAGCTGAAGTGTTTCGTGGAATATCGGGTGTGGCACCCAGTACAGCTGAATATTGGTTGGAGGCGACCGAGAAAATTATGGATGAGCTCGATCTGACCTCTGAGGAGAAATTGAAAGGAATGGTGGCGCTGCTACGCGATGAAGCATATTAATGGTGGCTCACAGTTTGGGATGGTGCCACCCGAGGATCTAACACAGGAGTATGTTAAGGCGTATCAAAAGAAGTATGTGGGAACCGGATATATTGATGAGCGAGAGGAAGGCATTTAAGGGTTGGTTCAAGGGAATAAGTCTGTAGCAGAGTACGAAGCTGAATTTCTAAGGCTGAGCCAGTATGCTCAAGGAGTGGTGGCAACATAGCATGAGCGATGTGTCCGGTTTGAGGACGGACTAAGGGATGATCTGAGATTGTTAATCGCTCCACATCAGGAGCGGGAGTTTTCGGCATTAGTAAAGAAGGCTAAGGTAGCCGAAGGAATTAAGAACTCTGCAAGGTAGAACTCTGATCGGAATAGAAATAAGAGAGGTTTTGGGTCGTCTGGATCAGCTGGGAGTGTTCAGAAGAGGCCTAGAGTTGATGGGCCGCGAGGTCAGCAAGCTGCTATTGGAGAGCAATATCGTACTTGTGAGCAGTGTGGGAAGAAACACTTAGGTGAATGTTGGAAAAAGACAGGTGGATGTTTCAAGTGTGGGTCAAAGGACCATATGATTAAGGACCTGTCTCGATGAGACCAGATGGGAATAAACCGAGAGCTCGTAATGTTAATCGGTGGTAGAGGTGGACAGCTGACCTCGGTGAGCCGTGGTCCGAATAACAGAGGAAATGGTACCGTAGAGGACGTGGAACACCGGGTCGAGGTACTGCTAATATTGAGGCAAGGCGGTAGGGTTTGGTTTATCACGGTTCACAGGAGGGAGGATGGAGACGACCGGACATTATAACCAGACGTTCCTTATTTATGGTAAGCCTTATGTTACTTTAATTGATGTGGGCTCGACCCATTCTTATGTGGCATGTAGAGTAGTTGAAACTCTAGACATAGCCTCTGAACTTTCTGATAGGGAGATGACTGTAGTAAGCCCATTAGGTCAAACTGTAGTGGTGAATAAGCTCTTTCGTAGTGTACCTTTAAAAATTTAAGGCGTAGTATTTTCTGCTGACTTGATGGAACTTCCCTTTGGAGAATTCGATCTCATACTTGGTATGGACTAGCTAGTGGAACATCAAGCTGTGGTGGACTGTGCAGCTAAGTGAATGGAGTTTAGGACCCCAGAGGATGAGGTGGTCATTATGATAGGAGAAAGAAGAAACTACTTGTCTAATGTAGTTTCGGCATTAAAGGCTGAAAAGATGGTTCGAAAGGGGTGCAAGGCGTTCTTAGCCTTCGTAAGTGCGTTAGATAGAAAGGAAAGAGGTGTCAGTGGAGTTAGAACTGTAAGGGATTTTGAAGATGTGTTTCGGAGGAATTACCAAGAATACCCCCAGATAGGGAGGTGGAGTTTGGAATTGACTTGCTGCGGGGAACAGCTCCTGTGTCAATTGCCCCGTACAGGATGGCACCAAAGGAGTTGGTGGAGCTCAAGGCTCAAATCCAAGAATTGTTGGATCGTGGGTTTATTCGACCCAGTGTGTCTCCATAGGGATCACCGGTCCTATTTGTGAAGAAGAAGGACGGAACTATGCGAATGTCCATAGATTATCGTCAGTTGAATAAGCTGACCATCAAGAACAAGTATCCCTTGCCAAGGATAGATGACTTGTTCGATCGACAAAGGGCGGCAGTGTTCTCAAAGATCGACTTAAGGTTAGGATATCATCAGTTGAAGGTGAAGGAGGCAGATTCCATAAGATAGCCTTTAGGACAAGATACGACCACTATGAGTTTGTAGTAATGTCATTCGGGTTGACAAACGCTCCAGCCGCCTTCATGGATATGATGAACCGGTTTTCAACCTTACTTGGATAGGTTCGTCGTGGTGTTCATCGACGACATCCTCATATACTCTAAGACTGGGAGGAGCATGATGAGCATCTCCGGATTTTACTGCAAGTATTAAGGGAGAAGAAGCTTTATGCCAAATTCAGCAAGTGTGAATTTTGGCTTAGGGAAGTTGCCTTCTTAGGGCATGTAGTGTCAGTAGAAGGAATAAGGGTGGATCCTAGAAAGATTGAAGCAGTGTTGGATTGGAAACCACCTAGGTCAGTGGCTGAGATTCACAGTTTCTTGGGATTGGCAGGCTACTACAGAAGGTTTGTAGAAGGGTTCTCGTCAATAGCAGCGCCTTTGACAAAGTTATTGAGGAAGGAAGTACCCTTTGTATGGACGGATAAGCAACAGGAGAGCTTTGAAAAGCTTAAGAGGGTATTGATGGAAGCTCCAATGTTGATTCAGCCTAAGGCAGGAAAGGATTTTTCGGTGTATTGTGACGCTTCCCATACAGGTTTGGGTTGCGTATTGATACAAGACGGGAAGGTAGTCGCATATGCGTCCCGATAATTGAGGCCACATGAGGTGAACTACCCAATGCATGACTTGGAATTAGCAGCAGTGGTCTTCACTCTTAAGGTATGGAGGCACTATCTTTATGGCGAAAAGTTGACGATCTACACCAACCACAAGAGCCTTAAGTATTTACTGACTCAGAAGGACTTAAACTTGAGGCAGCGAAGGTGGGTTGAATTACTGAAGGACTATGATTGTTCAATAGAGTACCATCCGGGCAAGGCGAATGTAGTGGCGGATGCCCTAAGTTGGAAGGTTGTGTTGGATCTGAGGGCGATGTTCGCACACTTGAGTTTGTATGATGATGGAAGCTTGTTGGCAGAGTTTCAAGTCAAGTCGACGTGGTTGAATGAGGTGAAAGAGGGACATTGGCTGATGAGGACCTAAGTGCTAAGCTACAGCAAGTACAGAATGGAGAGTTGAAAGATTATGGCATTAATGGCGAATGAGTGTTGTGTTTCAAGAGAAAGGTCTATATGCCTAAGAATAAGGAACTTAGACGAAGAATTCTTCAGGAATCGCATAGTAGCCCTTATGCTATGCATCCTGGAGGCACTAAGTTGTATAGAGACTTGAGGGAGCAGTTTTGGTGGCCTGGTCTGAAGAAAGAGGTTACTGAATTCGTGGGGAAGTGTTTAACGTGTCAGCAAGTTAAGGCTGAACACCAGGTTCCGTCAGGATTGCTTCAGCCAATCATGATTCCGCAGTGGAAGTGGGAGAGAATTACCATGGACTTCGTTAGTGGGCTTCCCCTTACGCCTACTAAGAAGGACTCGGTATGGGTAATAGTGGATCGGTTGACAAAATCCACGCACTTCATTCCAGTACGGGTTGACTACTCCCTACAGAAGTTGGCAAGGTTGTATGTAGCAAAAATTGTGAGGTTGCATGGAGTGCCGATGTCAATTATCTCGGATAGGGATTCGAGGTTCACGTCTTGATTTTGGAAGGCACTACATCAGGCTTTAGGCACCAGATTGGATTTCACTACGGCTTTTCATCCACAGTCGGACGGCCAGTCTGAACGGGTGATCCAAGTCTTAGAGGATATGTTGAGGGGCTGTGTGATGGATTTCAGAGGAAGTTGGGAGGAATATTTGCCTTTAGCGGAGTTTGCCTACAATAATAGCTATCAGGCAAGTATTCGGATGGCACCGTACGAAGCACTGTATGGTCAGAAATGTCGCACTCCTACGTGTTGGACGAAATTGGGAGAACGTCGAGTTTTGGGTCCAGAGATTGTGGCAGAATCTAAAGAGAAGGTTAGTGTGATTCGGGCACGGTTAAAGGAAGCATCTGATAGACAGAAGTCGTATGCAAATCTCAAAAGGAAAGAAATAGAATTTGATGTGGGAGACCGAGTGTTTCTTAAAGTTTCGCCTTGGAAAAGGTAATGAGATTTGGTCGAAAAGGAAGTTAAGTCCAAGGTTTATAGGACCTTATAAGGTTTTGAAGCGAATTGGACCAGTGGCATATCAGTTGGAGTTGCCACCAGAGTTGAAGCAAATGCACGGCATATTCCATGTTTCCATGCTATGTCATTATCGATCGGATCCATCTCATGTAGTTCCGGTTGAAGAGGTGGAGCTAAGGCCAGATTTATCCTACGAGGAAGAACCAATTCATATTCTAGAACGAGATGTGAAAGTGTTACGATAGAAATCAGTTCATCTAGTCAAGGTGTTATGGCATAATCATGGATTAGAGGAAGCTTCGTGGGAGCCAGAGGAGGCAATGCGATAGCAATACCCTCACTTATTCCAGCCAGGTAATTTTGAGGACGAAATTATTTTAAGGGGTAGAATTGTAATATCCCGAATTATGGCTTATGCATTATTGTTAAAATGTGTGAAATAGCATGTCATTGTGAGTTTGAATGTGTATTTATGAATGTTTACGAACTTAAGAATAATAGGAAAATACTTTAAAAATGTTAAGTTTTAAGTTTTAAGAGGAAGCTAAGTTGATATGGCCTTAAGAGAAAATGTAAGGGAAATGAGACATGAAGTTGGGCTTGGTAAAGTGGCTACAAGGCGCCACTTAGGGCCTTAGCAAGTGACGCCATTATCAAGGGGAAGGGGCCAGGGTTCGAGTAGTGTGGGAAGCACTTGGAGGTTTTTATTTTTTTATTTATTTTTGGTAAAAAGGGGAGAGAGGTGGACGACATAGGGACTTCATTTGGATGAGCATTAGTTAGTTTTAAACTCTTTTTAGATTTTGGCTAAGGGAGGTGATAATTATGATTTAATCAATTATTTTAAAATAAGGGATAAGAGGAAAACAACAAGCGAGGCTAGCCAAATTGTGAAGCAAGTGTTCATCTTCTCTTTTATTTTGTCAAGTCAAATACTCCCTGTTAGCGAATTTACATTCCACCATTGCCAAAACCCTCAAGCTCTTTCCTTCTTATCTTTTGTTGAACCGAAACTCTAAGTGTTCATCTAAAACTGAAACTCCTTCACCCTCACCATTCTTTGAATAGTTCATCACCATTTGAAGCCATAGCCGAATCTCTAGGTGCTTATTTTCTCCTTCTTCTATCGCGAGTCTTAAAAGTTGAAACCTACTCTCTCTTGGTCTTCACAAGTAGCGTGGGGTGGTAAGTGTCCATCCATAAACAATCGTTTTTTTGATGGTATGCCGAAACCAAGTATTTGGTCTTGGTTCTTATAGCATGGTCGAATGTCATAGTGCCATTAAGTGTGTTCTTTTGTGTGTAGCTGGAGGAAGGAAGCATTGAGGGAGTCTATTGGATTCGATTACCTAAGGTAAGTGTTAGGTACTATTCAGCCAAGGGCCATGGTTATGGATTTATGTATTAAAGTCGAATCTAACATATGTGTATAGGGAATTCGACATCTCCATAGTCAAGTAGTGTTTTCGGGATTTTAGATTCACAAAGGTAAGTGAATCTGACATTCGGCCAAGGTCTTATTATGGTATTTAGATCTGTTTCTTCTTCGCTTTTAAGCCAAAAACTAACCAAGTCAATGAATCTAGTGATTAGCCAATTACAGGAAGGAGCATAGCAAAGTTTCGGGATTTGATCTTAAATCCAATCGGCAACAAGGTAAGTTTTGGTTTCAAAAGTCCTTCGGGATTTAATAATCTAGCGAATAGGTTTTGCTAATATGTCTACTAATGGCCGATTATAGGAACTAAAGAATCTAAGGCTTTAGATCGGGTTTTTGGGATTTAAGTGAACCTCTAAGTGCATCGGTGTGTACCTACACTATTTCTTAATAAGATTTATGGCAATGTTTAATAAATATAAATATATGTGTTATTAAGAATGTGAAAAGTATGGCTAAGGTACCATACAATGGTACAAAGTACTGTGATATGTTTTCCTATTCCTATCGGGATTATGATAAGATCTGTTAAAACACGTATGTAAATCTATAAGAATGTGAATAGAGAATATGGCATAATAATGCATGATTTTGTATGACATGGGCATTTGGATGAATATGAAAGGGGAAGTGAATGTGGTGACTATTGTCATATTATCTGAATGTGGTGACTTTGGTCACATTATCCGAATGTGGTGTCTCAAGACACAAAATATTATCTGGTGGCTATGCCACGAATTTATAAGGCGATGAGCACGTCATTGCAATGACTACCTTCGATGGTGTGTAGCGGATGGAGGGTTGACTTAGTAGTCCCCACGTATGCAAGGTTGGTACGGTGATGTGTAGCGGATGGCATCTAGATTTGGGTTCGGGTTTGCATCATATTATTTAAATGCTATACGTATATGTATGATTTGATATGTCTAAATTTGTTAAAGCTTAGTGTTGTGGTTACACATTGAGTCTATTGACTCACCTGTTGTAGGGAACATTTTTCGTGTGACGATCAAGAATGGACCGGGTCGGCGGGAGCTTAATGGTGGCCATGCTCGAGAAGGAATTTTATGATTTTGACATTTTATTTTATTTAAGTACTTTAATTTATTTGGGTTTGTTTTGATGTAATAAGGCCATAGTGATAAACCTGCTTATGCATGCATTTTAATTATTCCAATACGGTACTAAATTTATCAAATCAAAGATGAAATGTTTTATTTGAAAATAAACCCTAAATGTTTTGACACTTAAATTCACATGATTTTAATTAAAGATAGAACCTATAATTCGACCTACCTTTTAATTTAAACGTTTTGAACTTAACAATGGCATCCTTATAAAAACTTATATTTCCAAAATAAATTGGTTTCCAACTTGAGCCCAACCCAAATCGAGTTTTTCCCGAAATCACTTAAAGATTTTCAGACGAACCAACGAATTTGAACTATTTTTACTCGAGGAACATACTAGATCTGGTCGAGACTCGTGGGACGGGTTTAGGGTGTTTCATCTTCCTTGTGAATGGATGAACTATTGTTTGTACTGATGAATTGATGTTATACGGTATAATTCTGCTATAGGTTATATGAATGTGTTACAGGTCATTTGAATGGAAATAAATTGATATGAATATTATGTGATTTTAAATGCTTATTGTTTTTACTCATGGTGTTTTGATGAAATATGAATAGGTAATATTTATATGGTATAAGTATAGATGGCTACCAAGTATATGGTTCTTAATAAGCAAGATACTGAGTATTCAATGATAGTTTCATTGATTTGACTGAAAAGATGACGATGTGAAAATAGAAATGAGGATACGAATCAGTACTGGTATATGTGTAACACTCGACAAGTAAGTGACATTGATAAATTCATGTGATACGTCAGTAGATGTGATAAATTACGCATGAATTACATGACAATTAAGGAAATAAATATTGAATTAAATAAGGCTGGTTCAAAAGCAATCAAATTGCTTAAAATGAAAAGTTAATTGTTAAATCTTTTATATAGTGTTGTTAATTATACGAGCTTACTAAGCTTATTAGCTTACTTTGTTTATTCTCTATATTTTACAGTGATTCAAATGCTCGCTCGAGCTGGAAGTCATCGAAGATTTCACCATACTATCTAGGGGGTAATTGGTATTTTTAAACTCTTTGATGTGGGGTAATATGGCATGTATAGGCTAGTTGATAAGTTGAATTATATAGTCACTTGTGTATATGAATGAGATATGTTCTGTTGTATTTTGATCAAGGTATGTGATATGGCTTGAGTGAAAATGATTGATTTGATATAGAAGTATTATATGATATATTCATCTTGTGATAGTTTTGTTAATTGGCACTTTGGTATAGATAATATATATACTTGAACATGTTATGCAAATGACGCTTGTAGGTACATGACATAAGAGCTGTGAAAATGGCTTAAACCAAGCCTATTTTATGCCACACTGTCAGAGCACACGAGCATGTGACTTGACTGTATGACCCTATTTCGTAAGTTTTCCTATATATTTTATATGTTATTAAATTATTCCCCGTTGTGTAATTAGAATTTTATATGCTCGTTTTAAGCATGCTATGAATATGAATGCTTGATATTATTGAATTGAGATGATGTTTGATAAACGTTAAAATTTTTCTGTTCCAAACTATGTTACAAGTTCGGTAATGGCCATTACCTATTCCGACGACGGTTACGGGATAGGACTGTTACATACCATGTACTCTGACAAATCTCAAAAACAGATAATTCAGACAATCTATCAAGTGAGAAATCCATTCATGATAGAATAAAATGTGCAGGCTTCGTCAAATGATCAATGATTACTCAAGTAGCATCTTTCTTTTTCAGAGACTAGGGTGTTAAAAATATAACATCGGTAATGACAATATATCGCAAAGAAAAGAGAAATAAAAATTAAAGAGCACACAGATTTTACGTGGAAACCCTTTCGGAAAAAAAAACCATGGGCAGAGGAGAAGAAAATTCACTATGTTGAATTCGAATAATTACAAGAGGAATAGATTATGTCTATTTATAGGCTTGTAAAACCATATTCTAATAGGAGTGTAGTAAGATTGAAACACCTTATTCTAATCAATATCAAATAGATGGAGTTTAATAAGGTTTAAAAAACCTTATTTAAATTAAAATAAAAGAAGTGTAGGTCTATAGGGATTCTTCTTTTATTTTTTATTTTTACCATTGTATTTTATTTAAATAAGGATTCGGACCACTTAATTCTAACAAAGGGTAATCCCGATATAAAATTCATAGTAACTTTATTCCATTTTCATTTCAGTATCATCACCGGCTGTAACCATCCTGAAGGTATCATCTTTAACTTGTTGACATATCAAACATTTATATACAAGTTCAGAATTACCACAATTTCATTCCGGGCTACTAATACATCTTTTTCAAATCATTATGCATTTTATCATTCCCCAGATGAGCAGACATAGTACCACTGTGGCCATTTGTGTAAAATTTTCTGTATAGGCTCCAAATTCTTCAGTACACAAAATCTATCTCGGAACAATAGACAATCATCAGATTCAATCTAAAATTCTGCATCAAGAGTTAATCCACACTGTATTCATTTAACTTGCAACTCATTATCATTTTTCTGAGCTTCACAATTTTGTCGTAGAAACATCGGTTTAGCTTTATACTCAACTAAAATTGAGCCATTATCAGAAATAACAATCGAGTGTTCTTTGCTTGTAAGACAAACATGAATTTTGTACTCAAAGCATCAGCAATTACACTTGCTTTTCCCAAATGAAAATCAGTTATCAAATCATAGCCTTTCAATAGTTGTAGTTATCCACACTGTCTTAGATTCAAATATTTTTCGACATCAGATAATTTAAAATTTTATAATCAGTAAATATGCTGCATTTTTCACCAACTGATAATGTCGCCACATTTTCAATGCAAATACAATAGTTATAGATTGTAAATCATGTATCGGGTAATTCTTTTCATACGATTTTAGCTGTCTAAAAGTATAAGCTATTACTTTGCCTTTGTGCATCAAACACAGTCTAACCCATTCAATAATACATCACTGTAATAACAAATTTCTTACCCGATTCATTCTGAACCATAATTGATACTTCGATCAATAGGGCTTCCAACTGATCAAAACTTTACTGATATTTATCGGTCCGTTCAAATCTTACATCATTTCTGTAATAATCGTGTCATCAATGTAACTATTTTAATTATTAACATTGAAGCTTTGAGTTTTCGAAGCCACAACCATTAGATAGATTAAAAACGATAGTGCCATAATAGGACTGACATTTCAAAATAGTATAGATGGAACAACACCTCAACATCAATAGTACTCTCCAAAATGGAAAAGGAAAATAAAAAATGGCCCTAATAATAGCTAGTGCAGTAATACAATTTCAATAACTTGTGATCCATATCACTAAGCTTCATGATCAAGTCAATATTTATAACAGTAATAAATGTAATTACCTCCGGCCAATGAATATCTTTCACAGATAAACCATGTGTGAATAATAAAGAAATTGATAATATCCTAAAGAAAGTCTAGAAGAGTAATATAGCGCATACGCAGTAGAAACAACTGTGATAGAGACAATGTAAATTACATATTTGAAATTCTGAGCTTTAACCAGTATAAGTAGAAAATAGAATCATATGAATCTTATCTTCAAATCTTCTATCAAATATAATAGTCCTAGAAAACCAGAAGAAGATAGAGTAATGTCGATCATAAATCAACCAGACTAACAATAATTCTGTCTAATATCATGATTAGCCAACCTTTCTATATGATAAACATCACATCTGAACATGAACAATTTCATATGCCTCTAAGAATAACAGGACATGTAGATTACCCGGAAGAGATTGTTGTAATATATCCGGTTATAACAGCTACATTCAAATATCTTTGAAATTTCATCACTATTCCACTGACTAATAAAGTCATTAGTAATCTCACATTATTTAATTCACTAAATGATCCAATTTAGAATAAATTTTAGGTTAATCCATTCTGTAGATACCATACCTGAATAAGTCGATTACTCATTAATAACTTCTTCCTTAATAGTGACATTGCGTATCCCGAATAATCTTCAGAAAAATTTGATATTTCTTTTAATACCGTCTTTACTTACTAACCCATTCTCAACTCTGACTAAATTATTAATCATTTAGCCACTGAACTCTTCAGTTTCACACTTGTAAACTTAATCAATATAAATCTTGTAAATTTTATTGTATAAAACTATACTGGTGAGGGGCTGGAGGTCGTAAGGCCTCAAAATTTGACTTTCATATATACACACATATATCATAACATTTGTCATCAACATTTTCATTGCAAAACATTTATTTCATACCTTTATGAGTTCCGTTTCATCATAAGTAACATTTTTTACTCAGACACGTGAGTATCACTTTCAACATTATCGAAATTATCTCAGTTGGAAAGCATCTCTGTCTATTAGTAAAATAATTTCTCATCAGAGTCGGGAGATATCACACTATCACAGGTTATAAAATGGCATGTATTTCTAGACTTCACATATGCTACATCCAGTACAAGAACTGACTAAACCGCAACTCTGATACCAACAAATGTAACACCCCTAACTCGGATCCATCGTCGAAACAGGGTTACAGAGTGTTACCAGAGTTTACGAGTCAAATAACAGACATTCTAAAAGCATTTAATATTCAAATATATTTTCAATCAAATTTAATCATATAGTCCCTTACATGAGCCCTCGAGGCCCAAATCGTGTATTAGAATCAGGTTGGGACTAAACAGGGTACTTAGAAATTTTTGAAAATTTTAAAAAATTTCATAGATGCAAGGGTCACACGCCTGTATGGACAAGCCATGTGGCTCACACGGCCAGGGACACACCCTTTTATTAGGTCGTGTAACTCTCTAACTTGGGTCACACGGCCAAGTCACATGCCTGTGTGCTAAGCTGTGTGTAGATGCAAGGGTCACACGGCCAAGCCACACGCCCGTGTGCCAAGCCGTGTGATCAATTTTGAGCATTCTATTTTGACATTTTAAAGATGCAGGGGACACCTGGCCAGGCCACACGCCCATGTACTAGGAGTGTGTTACAAACTGCTGAGACACACGCCCGTGTGGACAAAATAGGTAATTTTCCAAGCCACTTTTCTCACCCATCTTGTCTTTCACCTACACCAACACTTAATCACATGTAGAAACCATTTCAAAGCAGTCAAAACAAGTCCAAATCATGTCTTAAACATGACATAATATCATGTACAATCAATGTACCCTTATGTACCATAAATGTCAATTTATTATCATGTTAATCTATCTTTCATATTTATCTATTTACCAAATGTACACATGCATGATCACATTCATTTTCAAACTTAATAGATCCTTTTATAAACATATCAAAATATGTCAAACACAAGCCATCCCAATGGCTAGTTTCTTTCAAAACATTTAAATGTTATCATTGGCTAAATAACCTATACATGCCATTATAACCATAATTTATTTACCATATATATACCGAAATAGGTCGATGGATAATGTGAGTGATCTCCACCAAGCTTCCAATCCAATGATCTTCCGAATCACTATAGGACAGTGGAAAAATAAAACAGAGTAAGCATGTTATGCTTAGTAAGTCCGTATAACTTGGAACTTAACTTACCATTATCTTAAATTTAGGTAAGCATTTAATTTATTTCCAAATCATGTTGGCCAAATGCCTAAACACATATCCTCATTAACCATGTCAGTCATGTATCCGAGTAATAACTCATAATCATGAATATATACAATTGACAGACAATTTCATACACATATGTCTTCCATCACATATTTTCAAAATATCACGAAAGTACAAAGTCATTAAGCATGTTTCACATTGTAACACCCTAAATTAGGGGTTATTTGTAATTTAAATATTTTCCCATGTGTGTGCTTGAAGAATTAAATTCTAGGATTATTTGGCATGTTTTAGGGTCTAAAAATAACCCCGAACTAGGTCGGATTTAGAATTAAAATTTTCTTTTAAGGATGTAAAGAAGGAGCTAGGAGATAGGGGTTAAGTAAAAATTAGGGAGAAGCATGACATGAAAAATGGCTTGGAAAAGTGGCTTCCATGCGCCACTTAGGTGCTACAAAGGGTGCGTCTAAGGGTTTCCAAGGGATGAGGAGGTTCGAGTCACGGTAGTAACAAAGGGAAGTGTTTTCCTTTTGGGCTTTTTGGGGCGTTAAAGGAAAGGGGCCAAGTAATGAGGGCTTTAAAATTAAATGGTGAGGATATTTGACATGAAAGTCAAATGGGAAAGATGGCAAGGGGCGTTGGAAGAGAAGGCTGGGGCATGAGGTTCCAGGTTCGAACCAAGGCTACTGCAGTGGGCATTTTATTTTTTTTTATGCTGCTGGCGTGAATGGGAGAGAGTTTGCTTAATTTTGGACTCATAATTTCGGCTGGAAGAGTAGCTATTAGTGTTTTATTTTCATTATAATTGTAGAAGAGGTGTATAGGAGATAATTGGAAGATAAAACTTGCTTTATCTTTTGATAATTAAAAGCCAAATTATCACCAAAAAAAGAAGGTATTGTCGATTATAGGACTCCTTGGGGGCTGTCCATATTCAGTTTGTATAGCAAAGTAGTGCCAAAATTCATGAAATTATTTTCTTTTCTCTCTTCATTAGTGCTGGCCAAATTCTCCCATTGATACATTGCCAAAATTTACTCAAAACTTCCAGCTTCTCTTTTTTCCTTTTTAGCCAAATCTACCCCCTCTTTTAAGAGGAAAATTCCAGCCCTTCCATCTTGCCTTGGTTGAATCTCTTAGGGGCTGTCAAACCTCTCTTTTGTAGTTCTCCAAGTGGCGTTGAGGTAAGTAATTTCTTCCTTAAAGAAATCGGGTTGTTTCTTCTCTTTTGGGATGGCCGAATGAATCATAAAAATCACAAAGATGGTATTTCTTTGTTGTAGTTAACAGGAAGGTGCGTTGTTGGAGACTATCGGGTGTTGATTTTTCAAAGGTAAGCCACCTACACTATTCGGCCATAGGCCACTTCCCTTAGTTTTACTTATAGCCGATTCTAACAAGTGTTTGGTATGGATCTCGGCATGCCAAGTGATAATTCCGGGATTTCGAATTATTTTGGTAAGTGGGGTAAGTGAGTAGTTCCATTCAGCCAAGGGCCATATTTGGATTAAAGGTGCGATTAGTCCTTCGGGATTACTATTTGGCCGAATAGGTCTATGGTACTAATTTTGGTGATTGGTGAATATAGGTCAAGGAATAAAGCACTAAAGATTGAAAACTTGGGATCTAGGAATTTCGGTAGAAGCAGTGTGTAAGAACTCACTACACACTTTATTAGTTTACATGATTATGTTGTTGCCTATTTACCTTTTTGGTAGTGATTTGCTTATGGCTAGGTATGGATTCCGGTAAGTCCCTATTACGTGATCTTTGATATATGATTTTGCATGCCATCACATGATGTTAAATGCTATGCCTAAATACATGATATATGAAAATTGATATATAAGCATGTGATGGTGGGATTGATGAGAGGAGGGGGAATGATTTTATGGACTGTCGCCAGTGGTTTTGACCATAAGATGGGTTGGCCCCATCAGATTATTTGTGACCTATGGTCATCAGTGGTTTTGACCACACCGATTGATAAATCGAGACTAAGTCCCAGTGGTTTGGTACCACTAGTGGTTTTGACCACACTTGATTATTTGTGACCTATGGTCATCAGTGGTTTTGACCACACGATGGGTTGGCCCCATCATTTGATTTGTGACTCTAAGTCATCAGTGGTTTTGACCACCAGTGGTTTTGACCACACGAGGTAGTTAAGGAGTATGGATGGGTAGGTTGGGTTGCATGTGCATGTTTATTAATAAATTGTGTATGAGTTGTATTTTCCGGGTGGGGGATTTACACACTGAGTCTTGGTGACTCACCCCTTCCCTTACCATTTTGCAAATGAGTAGATCGTGGAGATGGAGCCGGAGAGGACTCGAGGCGGCCATGCTTATCATTGGATTTGAAATTACTTTGTTTTAGTTATTATTATTTATTTTCTAAGTCCTTTTTATTTTGGGATTGTAATAAGGCCGCTATTATTATTTTGGATGTTTATTTTACTGTTTTATTTTACTTATGTTATATTACAAATGGAATTTTATAAATATTAATTGAACCGGTTAAAAGTAACTTTTCAAACTTAATAAACTTCTACGGGTTTTTAAAGATGTTACCATCGGGTAACAAAAATAAACCAAGTCCACTATAACTTTGACGATTTTAAAATGCTACATGATCAAATGTTTTCAAAAGGGTTTATCAACCCAACTGTATTTATAAAAAGCCCAACTAAGTTTTCAAACACCGTTTTCATACCTTAGCCAAATTTTATCAAGTTTTCACCAAATTCTTAAAATGTTTCAAATTATTTTACTCCGTGACATACTAGATCCGGTCAGGACTCATGGGCCGGGTTTGGGGTGTTACACACATTCTTTTCTCAAGTACATCATACTTCAACATAACAAATGCTGTCATTTCCATGTATTTCAAACTTGTTTCAGTAATAGTTTGTTTTGAATTCATGTTAAACATATATTTTTCATGACTATCAGAAAATATATTTCTTGACACTAGTTAAATTTCCATGTTCAAATATTTCTCATATCGTGTGTTCATGTAATAGGTATAATTCAAATCCATATAATTCAAATACATTTTCATAATAATTCAACTCAATTCAGATTATTTCATGTCATAACTTTACCTATTAAATCATTTGAAATATCAATATCACATGAGTAGTACACTCAAAGTGTACAAATCTATAATCATGAATGAATGTATTCATCAGATAAATTCCATGTGCATATATCATCTCATATTTCCATATATCAAGTATCATCATTTTCATGTGTTTCAGGCAATACATGTATTAATTAATTTCATGTTCATATTTTCTCATGTCAAGAATTTCCTCGTTGAATTTATCTGAAATGTCGATAGATACACAGGTAGTACACTCGAGGTGTACAAATCAAGATCCGTTAATTCATATTCAGGGGTACCCATTAGGGCACATAGCAAGGGAGCACACTCTCGAGTCAAATATCAGGATTCTTAGATGAGCCATGTAACCATGTAACAAGACTCTTATCTGGGCTAATCAGAAAATCATAAGAGTTTTACTTAGGAAGCTCATAGAGCTTATCAGATATCTCCGAAGAGATAATATCAGGGAGCTCTGGATAAGGTAACAGGGAGTTCAAGCGAGCCATGTCAGGACGCTCAATAAGAGATGCGTTTGTGTCAGCTACATAAGTAGGATCACAACCGATCATATAACAGGACGCTAACACAGAGTTGCGGTAGTGCGCAACACATGCCAAATTACTACTGATCAAGATGTTCGCAAGAACTATATATCAAGATGCTCGAGAGGGCTAAATTAGGATTACTCGTCCGAGCTAAATCCTGTCTGCAACAGATGCAGGACCATATTCAAATATGGGAAATCATGTATCCATCAAATTTCCTTTATTCAATCGAGATTCAACATTTTTCAGATATTATCAAGCATGTAATTATTTCATACATTTATAATATTCACAATGTTCAAATAAACACATTTCACAAACATTTATCTTTTTTGGGCATTATCTTTTATCGGGTTTTATCGGATATGTTTTCAATGTTATACATATATGATATTTACACAATTCACATACACAACCTTTAATTCAAGCATATAAATATACCCAATTTAGTTACATGAACTTACCTCAAAAATTGTTCGTGTTCGTAAAATATACTAATCCGACATTTTTCTCTTTTTCTCATTCTAACTCTGAATTTGGTCTATTCGAATCTATACGAGTAAATTTAACATCAATTTAATACAATTTAAATTCAATTCAATCCAATTCACATCATAGGCAAAATTACCATTTTGCCTCTAAACTTTTAATTAATGACGATTTTGTCCCTATGTTCGAAAAATAAAATTCATGCAATTTAATCCTTGTTCCAAGCCTAACCAATTTTTACATGTAATGTTTACAGAACATGTATTTCATAAAATTTAGAATTTTTCATGATTTTTACAACTTTTCAATTTAGTCCCTAAATCATGTTTTCATCAAAATTCACTTTGTAAAAGTTATTTATCTATCAACAACCTTTCATGTTCTACCATAAATTTCAAAATTTCAGCATATTTATCCATGGCAAAATTTTCATACTTTGATAACTTTACAAATTAATCCCCAAAATAGCTAGATTAAGTTGTCCCGATCTCAAAAATATAAAAATTACTAAAAATGGAACAAGATTACTTACCTAATTAAGCCAAGAAAGCTTGCTTTCTCTTTCCTAGGTTTTCCATGTATTTTGGGGAAGAAGATGACATAAAATGATGATATTTTGTTATTTAATTAATTTATCACCTTTTATTTTTCATCTTTCCAATTTCATCCTTTTTTTATTTTATTTTCCATGGATGAATCATCATCCTTAACAACTAAGCATTTTTAATGGTCTAATTATCATATAAGGACCTCCAATTTAAAGTTTTATAGCTATTTAATCTCTTTAGCTATTAGAACTCAACTTTTGCACTTTGTGCAACTTAGTCCTTTATCAAATTAAACATGTAATCGATAAAATTTCTTTACGAAAATTTTACACAATATTATTATCATACTTTAGATCATAAAATAATATTAAAATAATTTTTTCTTTCAGGACTCGAATCATGGTCCCAAACTATCGTTCGATTTTACTAGAAAATGAAATCGCTACAAGTTGTCATGGATTTAATGAAATTAGAATTGAATTGAGAAAATAATTTAATTGGAAGAATTAATTATTTTTTTGATTAACTAAATAAATAATATTTGGGGGAAAAAACTAGTTATTTTGGTTGGATAAATTATATGAGTTGGTTAATTACTAGATAACATATATAATTGTACTCAATACATGAAAAGGCCTAGAAAGCTTAGCTTAGTAGTGGTGGGTGGCACATTCAGTCTGGAAACACAGTGTGCGACATCCACCATGTACTATCCTAGTGGAAGTCAATGTTTTTCTATTAAAATATTATTATTTTGTCTTTTCTTATTCGAGTAGAATTCTTATGGTTTTTCTTTTTATATAGGGAGTTTGGGCTAACTCAAATGAAGAACATCATTGAGTGTAGTTACATTTTCAAAATATAGTGAGATTTATTTTCCCAAATAAATTATATTTTTTTGTGAGAACTTGAGATTTGACTTAGGTTTCATTTTCTATAGAGAAAATTAATTTTTTCCACTAAAAAATTATAGTTTCCATTGTTATGGGTTCGAATTTTAAAACCACTCTCTAAAAAAATCAAAAGTTTAAGAATGGAAGAGAATAACATGTTGGTTGAAAGCCTCCCGCTAAGCGAATAACACAAAGGTTGGGTTTAAAGAAAAAAATTTAAAATCATGTTGTGCAAACACATTTTTTAATCTATTTTTGCAACAATATTTTTCTAGAAGGAAATTTTAAAAGTACCTTTTGATGATTTAGTTTAAAGTTTGAGTAATTTTTATTTGGTATATGTATTTATATTAAATTAAATAATTATTTTATATAAAATAAAATGTAAGAAATTTATTTTTATATATTTTTAAATTTATTAGATTTTAAAAATATATATGCGTATTTTTATTATTTTAGAATTATAACTAAATTGAGACAATATGTAAATATTGAAGATCAATTTTTTAAAAATGATGACTAAATTGATACGATATGTAAAAGTTGAAGGTTAAATTTATTATTATACCAATTTTAAATTGACAATCACCTTCCCATCAAACACTTAATGGCACTTACAAAATGGACAAAGAAAAGCTTGATTTGTTGGATAATTATTTTGAAAATTTTAAAATTGGATGATTAAAAAACTTAAGCATAGTTGATTTTATAATAAAAATTAAACTATTAGTCACTAAATTATGGGTAAGTTTTCGTTTTGGTCACTTAATTAAAAGAAGTTATAATTTAATTATTGAACTATTTGAAAGTTTTTATTTAAGTTATCAAACTATTCAAAGTTTTTATTTAAGTTATTGAACTATTAATCGATCAAACAAAAAATTTACTCATAATTTAATGAATAATGATGTAGTTTATTTTTTTTAAAATTTATTGAGTGTAATTTATTTTTTAATTGATGTTGGGTAGGAATGATTTATTGCTTTCTAATTTGCTACTAAGGATATTTGCGCAATTAATATAAACCGGAAACCTTCGATAATGATTGAATAACTTGTAAAACTAAAATTAATATATTTGTTTGTTCAAACTGTGTAACAAATGACACTCATGTCAAGGCTTTTATCAGAAACATGTAACATAATAGCCCATAAGATTCGTACAATTAATTGCATTTTTTTCCCTCTTTTGTTGTTAGTTCTTTATTATTAATGTGATTGGGGATCCCATGCAGTTGGACTATTAAGTCCACAACCAGCTTTCCTTTTTTGCATACAAAGTCTTTCGTACAAGAAGAGAAAATCATTAAGGTTGTCATAGATACTAAAGTCCTATTCAACTGAGAAAATGAGAAAGAGTCAAAACATAGCCCAGAGATAGAAACAAATAACATGGACGGCATTATAAAAATGATCGTGCCAAAGTTCCAAGCCCGAGAAAAATTGTTAACAAGACATCTTCCAACATGGCTACGCATCACAAGTTTAGATTGAGGATTCGAACAGTAGCAGATATTTGAGTCACTTTTTTGAATTATGATATTGTAGATTCATATAATATTTAGATTTTAAAATTATTATTTATTGTGAATTCGAACATCTAAAATCTCTATTATTATTATCTATATTGCTTATTTGGATAATGAATAGATTTCTAAACTTATAATTTTGATTATATATATTTAAAAAAAATTAGTGGATTCAAATTTAAATTTTATTGAATTTGGAATTCTAATATTGATTGAAATTTTGAATACTTTTTGTGGATTTGGATATTTGACGAATCATAATATTTAATTTGAGTTTAGATTTAAATAATAATATTCAAGTAATTTCCGTAGATTTAGGTTTTTAGGCAAATTTGTGGATTTGAATTTGGATGGTTAAGAAAATGTGAATATTTGATTCATTGCTATTCCTAAGCATAATACCATGAGATGGATCAATGCTCAATTAGAAAAGAACCGGCCATCGGTGTGAACCAAGTTCCCTTTAATGTGTACATTCATCATAGCTCTCGTGGAGAGACTGAAGTCAAGATTTACAACAAAGCCAAAGAAGGCCACCAACAAACTCAAGCCATTCTAAAGAATGCAAAGACAACATAAACCCCTCACCCCATCCTTAAGGGAAAACAAGAACCAACAACTCTCTAAGATCGAAAAGCTATAGAAAAAATTCGACAAAAGGATATCAAAAGGCTACGCTAGAAGGCTAGTTACAAGGAAAAGACTGAGGACGTGTAACATACCTTCCTTGCACAAGCCAAAAACCATCTAAATGAAAGGGGGGAAAGAGAAACGTTGAAAAGAGACAAGAGGGAAAAGAAAAGAAGAAACAAAAGCCACACAGTCACTAAATAGGGCGGGCATTGCATGACTAGGAAGAAGAAGGCAAACAGTAGCTTGTTTAAGAAGTTTTCTAGAAGAAGGGAATCGACAGGCTCAAGCAATAGATGACAAGCATTTTCAACTTTAAAAAATTATGAACTTATTTTTTTTGTTAAAAAGAGGAAGAAGCTATGACACACAAAAATTAATTAGTAAAAACCTCAAATACACCACTTAAGTGGTGGAAGTATTTGTATTCGTAAATAGAATTAAATAGGATTAAATTTTAATAGAGATAACATTTATTATTTGAAAAACAACATGAAAATTATATTTTCGCTTTGCAATTCAACTTGAAGCAAAAGATTTCGTTTGACGAACCATAAAAACTTTAAAACTATTAATTCTATTAGATGACATTTGTTGGCATGAGTCAGTTACTAAACTACAAGAAACATAATTAGAGCAAAAGTGACAACGAAAGTGGGCACTGAATAATTGTGACAACCACAATGAAAATAGGGGATAACAAAGTTGTTTATGCAGTTTGGTATTTCTACGTCTACGAAGCCTAGCTTAGTGAGATTAATCTATTATCTTTGAAACAAATACAACCACTAAACCTAGTTCTAGCACACTCTAGTGAACCTCACTTTTGTGCTTCAAATACTAGTTATGTCACCACTAAATTGTCCCTTTGAGAACTTAGCTTGTAAAACTAATCACAAACAGGTTTTACAATTCAAATGCACTCTCACAAATAACATTCCACACTAAACAAATAACTACTCTCCAAAACCAGTACCACAACCTATACAAGTCTCTCGATTATATAAGATTTTTGAGAGTTGCAAACATACTAAAGATCAAATCACAATCCCTTCTAAAACAATAGCTAAATACAAAATAACATTAAATGACCAAAGTAAAAATGACTGTTCCCCCTTAACACAACAGTTCAACCATCAATGCTCGTTTTGAATTTTGCATCAACAAAAAAACCATAATTATAATTAAATAAGTTTGTAGACAAGAAGAATATGCAACCAAGTAAAATAAGAACCTATCTAATAACATCCAATTCACTAAATATCAAATTACAATCATCCGCAAAAAATGTTCAAAGAGATAAAAAATAATAATAGCAAAGCAGTAGCATCTCTAGCAACAATCCTCTCTCCTATCAACCATCATCTGGCCCCCCTTTATAAAAATATTGTCAAGCCATACTTCATCAGGAAGGGTAATCATATCATTGTAGAAGGCTCTTTGTTTGTCCCTTATCTTTTGAATGCCCTTTTCCTTTGCTCAAAGTCAGGAAATAAGTATGTCATTAGCTTCAACGGAGGAGGTAAGCTCATCAATCATCCTCTTTCTAATTTTAAAGGGAATAGTCTTGGGGTCTAAGGAAGTGTGCACTTCCTATTCCTTCTGTATTGACACCTCTTCTTGATAAATGTTAAAAGTAAGATGTTTTAACCTCATTCTTAACGCATTTTGGGTGATTATTTGATGTTAATTGTGAATTTTATACCCCTAATCCTTTAAATTCGTATTTTAATGCTTAATAGAGCACTTGGAAGGAAAAAGAGAAAAAAACGAGTGAAAACCAGAACGTTGGAGCAAGCTGTAGAAGCCACATGAGTTGAACCATTCCACATGATCAAACCACACGGCCATGTGACCCACATGGGTTGAACCATTCAACACAGCTAGACCCCACAAAATTGTGCACCAAAGTGCAGAAAATCACAATTTTTAAGTTTTTCAGGCATTCTAAGACATATATATGACAAAACTAAGAAGATGGGAGGGAGTTGTTAAAGAATAATTAAGAAAATAACTCAAAAAACACCATTAAAGTTGACTTTGAAGCAAATTTCTGTCAAGATTGAAGATTCACAGTTGATTTCTTAGAAAGTTATCATGAGTTTCTTTGTTTCTTTTAGTTATATTGTCTTTGGGATGTTTTTATTTTCAAGCATGAACTAATTGTCTAAATACCTAGGAAGATAAACCATGTGATTGATTTTGTCATTTGATTTTTATGGACACAATAAATACCTAGTTTCTTACTCTCAATTATGTGTGCTTAATTCATGGTTTAATGTTTCTAGACTATTGATCCATGTTTGATGTGTTTAAATTGGTGGTTGAATAGACCTTGTTTAAGAGTAGATCTTGCTTAATTGAGTGAAGTTGCATGCAATCCTAGATATAGAATGACATAAATCTATCGGATTATAGTCAAATATAATAAGAGAATTTATAACAAGAGTTAATGAGATAATAGGGGTTAGAAAGAAATTTCAATTAATCAACCTAGAGTCAGTTGCTCTTATGCTCAAAAGAGATATTTGCATAATTTAGAGATTTCTATGGATCAATTTACTAAGTAAAGAAATTGCCTAATTTAGATTGATAGTGACAGATGAAATCTAGGTGAATTCTTTCTTGGGTACTATTTTGCTTCTTAGTTGTTAATCGATTATTTTTCTGATTTATTCTTTGTCGTGTTCATTAGTTAATTAATTTAGTTAATTTTAGTTTTAACCAATCACTTGAATTATTCAGTTAAATAATAGAAAGATGATAATTACTAGTACTTTTAGTCTTCGTAGGAATGATATCTTTACTCACCGTAACTATACTATTAATTGAGAGGTGTAGTTGTCTTAGTGAAATTTTTAGTTGGTTTCGCGACGTATCAAGTTTTTTGCGCCGTTGCCGAGGACTAGAATATTAGGAAAACTTTATTTCTATTAATTTAACCATTTTTATTTTTATTTTAATATATATTTTTAAATTAATTGTTATATTCTAATTTTTCTTTTGTTTGATTCTTACATGTTCTTTTGGTTTATGACTAGAGGCAACTAATTGGAACCATAAGTTTTTTATAGTGAGATAAAACAAACTTCTAACAAAAATCGGAGAGAGGTTAGAAAAGCAAGGCAAGGTCAACAGATTTTAATAGACGATCAAGAGCAAAAGGACATTACTGTTGAGATGGATAATAATCTTGTTAATTAGCAACTTCCTACAACTCCAGCTCCTCGGACTATGTATGACTATGCTAAGCCCACTCTAATTGGGGTTGAATTGAGTACTGTCAGACCGACTATTGCTGTAAATAATTTTGATATTAAGTCAAACACAATTCAGATGGTGCAATATTTTGTTCAGTTTGATGAGTTGCAAGATGAAGATCTAAATGCTCATTTAGCTAACTTTCTAGAGATTTGTGACATATTTCAAATCAATGGCGTTACTGATGATCCCACACGCTTGCTGTTGTTCCCATTCTTTTTGAAGAACAAGGTAAAATAGCGGTTGAATTTACTTCCACGGGATTCAATCACCACTTCAGCTCAGATGACTGAAATTTTTTGTTGAAGTATTTTTCACTAGCCAAAAAGCTAAGTTGAGGAATGACATCTCTTCGTTTGCTCACACTATACGATACATGAGACAGATTTAAGGATCTTCTAAGAAGATGTCCTCACCATGGATTACCTTTGTGGTTACAAGTTCAAACACCTTACAATGATTGGTGGAACACTGAATAACAAGACATTGAGGCAGCCCAAGAATTTATTGAGGAGATGACATTGAATAACTATTAGTGGCAAGTTATGAGAACAAAACCTACTAAGGCATTCAATGTTTTTTATATAGATGCAGTGGCTATGTTGCCGAGTTAGGTGGAAGCGATGAGTAAAAAGATTGATTGTTTAAGTTGTAGTAAACAGGTGAATCTGGTAATGCAATGCAATGCAAATGAAGCAGAGATGATTAATCCAAAATATTCACCCTTAAAGTCTAACATGGCACATGAGCAAGTCGAATTTATGGGTAATAATTCTAGACCTCATAATAACCCCTACAGCAACAATTATAATCTAGGATGGAGGAATCATTTTCTCTTAAGGTGGTCAAAAAAATCAAAGGTTACAACCCCATCTAGGTTTTCATTAACCTTATCAGTAAGAAAAGAAACTGATTCTGAAAGGGATGTTGACTAAATTTATTTTAGTGTCAGAAGCTAGATTTCAGAACACGGAAATGACTTTGAGGAATCATCAACCATCTATTTAGGTTCTCAAGAATCAAATTAGTTAGCTTGCTAAATTAGTTTCAAAAAGACAACAAGGTAGTTTTCCTAGTAATGATAAAACCAACCCAAATGAGCAAGTCCATGCAATCATTGTACGAAGTGGAAAGGTGTTAACTGAGCCTAAAAAGAAGTTGATTCTGGATGCTATTGAGAAAAATGATGGGGTTGAGGAATACAAGAAAGAGCATAAGTCGATGGTTAGAGAATACAAGCCACTAATTCCATATTTGACAAAGTTGAAGAAAGACTGCATGATTGAACAATATGGTAAATTTCTTAAACTTTTAAAAAAATTTCATATTAACTTACCTTTTGTTGAAGCCCTTTCGCAGATGCCCAAATAAATAAAATTTTTAAAGGAACTTTAAAAAATAAAAGGAAGCTAGACAAACTGTCCACTAAGGAGCTAAATGAGGAGTGTTCGACCATTCTCCAGAACAAACCACCCACCAAGCTAAAGATCCAAAAGTTTTCCTATCCCTTGTTTTATTGGTACTTAAATGTTGAAAATGATTTGGTTTATTTAGGTGCTAGTATAATTCTAATGCATTATAAAATGTTCAAACAGCTTGGTATCGGGGAACCAAACCCACTAGGATGACTATTTAATTAGCTAACATATCAATTAAGTATTCTAGGGGTATTATTAAATATGTACTTGTTAAAGTAGATAAATTCATATTCCTTATTGATTTCATTATATTGGAAATGGATGAAGATATAAAGGTACCCATGATCTTAGGTCAACCCTTTTTAGTCACTGCTAGAATTGTTATTAATGTGGGTAATGGTAAACTTGTGCTGAGGGTAGGTGATGAAGAGGTTACTCTTCAAGCACGTTATGTTGTGAGAGTTTCTAGTGAGCGAGATGATACTTGTCATTTTATTGATGTTAGTAATCATGTGGTTCAACGTTCTTTGCAAGAAATCAATCTTGAAGATATGTTGAAACTGTATCCATTTCAAGGTGATGGAAATCAAGTGACAAGTGAAGAGAGAATGGTGCAGCTCGATGAATTAGATGAATAGCAAATAAAGGCTGATGAGAACCCGAGAATGTTAAAGAAGTAACAAGGCAACATCATGGTGTGCATGTAAAGAGGACGAACCAATTCAAAGTTAGAGACAAAGTACTGTTGGACAATCTAGATCCACAAATGTTCCCTAAATAGTTGAAATCGAGATGATCAAATCCATTTGTGGTACTAAATGTATTCCCATACGAAACCACTAAGTTAACATACCCTGATTACGACACATTCAAGGTAAACAATCATCATTTCAAGCTTTATTTTGGTGGTGATATTGATAACGAAAGAGAGGAGCTTCAGCTCTAAAATCTAACTTAACCGTAAGCTTGAAAAGGGAAGTCGAACTTAGACTTTAAACAAGCGCTTCTCAAGAGGCAACCTAAGTGTTTTTTTTTTTTTTTCTATTTAATTTTGTTTCATGCTTAGTTTCTTATTTACCTATTTTCTATTTTTATTAATTCAAAATAAATAAAAGAAATAAAAAAGTGCCACACGATCTACAGTAGATCACACGACCTAGAGATATGGCTGTGTGACCCACACACCCCTTGACACGACTGTGGGAGAAGCAAAAAATTAACTCCACACGGTCATGTGTGTCATGGACCATATGAATACTGGAGCCAATTTTTCAATTTTATTTTGACACACAGAGTCTAAGTGGCTTCACACAGCTTAGACACACTAGCGTGTCCCAAGCCGTGTGAACATTGGAGAAAATTTTAAAAGTTTTTAATAGGCCACACGGCCTCAGGGAGATACCCAGCCGTGTGGCCCACATGGCCTTGTACTTTTTTTTTTAAAGCTAGTTGCACCAAACCCAAACCTTAACCGCCACTTTATCTTTGTCACTCTCATGCACCGAAAAGTCCCCAAACTATCTTTTATTTTTATTGTTAGTTGTTTTTATTTTATTTTTCAAACTTGTATGTTTTATTTTATTATTCACTTTACTACTATTATTATTTTTTGGCTGTTTTTCTATTTTTATCTCTTTATCTTATTTTATTTTTGTCTATCTTCTTATTAGTTTTCTTGGAATTATGTACTTAATTTAGAATCCCCTACTATTCTGGATTTCACTATTCTGATGAAATCATCCAAGTTTAGGGCAATTTCGGTTTTCTTCCTCACTTATGATATTTTGCTTATTGTGTTTATATTTGTTTATATATTGAGGGCAATGTATATCTTAAGTGTGGGGAGGATTTTATATGTTTATGCAATATAATCATTGATTTTTTTTTTTTGTGTTTAAGTAATTTTCTAAAACCTAACATTGAAGTTAATTTTTAATTAAGAGTTTTTATTGATTTCGTCCGGGATTAATTTGTGAATTTTTATGCATTGTGTGATTTATACTTTAATACATGATAGAGTCAAGCATGATAGGTTCTTTTTTCAGAAATTATTATTTTAGATTGTCTCCCTAAATTGAAGCATTATCTTGAAATTTTAAATTTACAAGTTTAACATAAAACCATTGTAACAGCCCATTTATGCCCGGGCTTGAATAAATAAAAATAATAATAAATAAAAACCCAATGTCCAATTACAGTCCATTTACAGGCCCGAATTACATGCCAAACCCAATTAGCCCAAAACCAAAACCCATTACACTCTCAGACCCAAAACAGATTATCCAAACCCAATACTAAAACAGACTACCAAAATTAATACCCAAAACCCGGAGGCCCAAAAATTAAAAGAGCCCAGTTGGCCCAAATAATTTTCAGACATAGGAAACCCTAGGGTTCCAATCGCGTCGCAAGCCTCAACACCAGCCCCTCGGTCACGCCGCAATCAGTGAACGGACAACGCTCCACCGCCATGGTTCTCGTCATTCACCTGCAAACAAGGAAAGGAAATAGACAGTAGCAGCAGATTATGATTTTGCATTTATTTTTTGATTTTATTTTGGGTTATAAATAACCCTAAGGCAATCTGTAAGAACACATATACACGCATACATACAGAGAAATAAAAATACGAAAACTTCATAACACAGGTGACTTTCTCAGTTATTTCAATTTGTTTATTTTTTTTTCTTTTCGATCTATGCATTTTTTATACGTAAATATATTGTTTTCAAAAAAATGAAAAAAAAGGGGTTCACCTCTTTATTTGCGCTGAAAAAACGGAGTCTTTGATTTCATGATCGCCGTGTATGGTGGGCGTCTTGATGGTGCTGCGGTGGTAGGTTTGATCAAGTCTGGCCAAGGCCAAAGGACAGAGAGAGTTTTTTTGAACTCAGTTTGTTTTTTTTTTCTGAAGTGATTCTAAATGATTTTTAAAAACAAAAATTTAGCTTTTATAAGGCCATCATACGATGCCGTTTTAGGATTAGCCATTAACTCCCAAAACGACGTTGTTTTAAGGCTAGACCCGCTCGTTGACCCGATAACTAGGTAGGATTCGCGTGTTTTCATAAAAAGGAGAATTTGTCTCTTTAGTCCCTCCTTAATTTTGCGCTTTGTAATTTCGTCCAATTTAATTTTTTTATTTTTAATTCCACCATCAAAGTTTGCTTCTGTTTCGATTTAGTCCCTCGGGTTCTTTAAGGGATAATATTAGAACGGCGTCGTTTAGAAGATAAGACATAATTGCCTAATTGGTCCCTATGGTGTGACGCACGTTCTGATTTGATCCTTTTATATTTTATTTTTATTTATATTTAATCCCTATTTCTTTGTTTATTTTAAACCCTTTTTATTTTTATTTTATTTTAAATTATTTTAACATTATATTAAATCATTTATTTTATAAAAAGTTTTTTATTTGTATTATTTTTTATATTTGTATAGTGTATATTAATTTATTAATAATATAAAGTTTTTATGTATTGTTTATTCTAAATACGTATTATTTTTATATGTATTCATTATTTATATTAGGTTATTTTATTAATATTATTTATACATTATTTTAAAATTTGCACATTAGTTATTATATTACATTTTTATTTTATATATTTTACATTATTATATTATATTTTATATGTAACTTTTAAATTATTTTATCCTTAATATTGTATATAATTTTGTATACTATATAATGTTTATATTATTTATTCTTAAATATGTCGTTTTATGCATATATGTATTAGATTATTATATTATAAATATTTTTTATTTATATATCATTTATTTATTTAAAATGTGTTTTACTTATTTTCTCATGAATATATATTATTTTTATGCCATATCATTTTTTATATATATGTTTTTTTTTTTTGCAATATCTATTATTACATATTACTCATTCTATGTTGATTATTTTATTTTACATCTAATTTTGCATGTAAAGTTTTATGTTTATTTAGTAGTTTTTTTATCTTTTATTATTTATTGCCTTATATCTTATATTTGTTTGTCCATGCTCTTTTATTTATTTATGATTCTTATGTTTGCTTTAGTATAATTATTCTATTATTTGTATCATTTTTATTTCATATTATTCTTTTCGTAATTATCTTAATGTAACATCCGAATAGGGCCTATGCATTTCAGTTCAATTGTATGAAATGACAAGTTTCAAGTACTATGAATAAATTTTGATACTTTTGGAAACCTAGAAATGCATGAAAATGAAAATGAAAATGGAAATGGAAACCTGAACATTTTGGAAACCTAAACATTTTGGAAACCTAAACATTTTGGAAACCTAAACATTTTGGAAACACTGAAGATGTAAGAAAAATGGCAAGTTCTGAGCAGCATGAAAATTTTAGGAAACTTAGAAATAAGGCTTGAATGACAAATTTTAAAGCCCAAAATAGGAAATAAGGGCAAGAGGGCCTTAAAAGAAAAAGTTGGTGAATTTTGACACACAATCGGGCTTGGAAAAGTGGCTCAAGGTGTCACTTAAGGTTTATGGAAATGGCACGAGTTGAGTCACTTGAAAGCAATTATTGAAGGTTTAATTTTGCTTCCCAAGGCTAGGGGTGGACGGCACTTATTTGCTAAAAAGGAAGAGTTTTATTTTATTAAAACTTGTCAAATTAAAGTGATAAATAAAAGATTTTCTCTACTAAGATAAATGAGGAATTAAAGGATGGATTAAAGACTTTTAATTTAATTAGGTGATAATTAATGGAGATTAAATTATCACTTGGGAGAGTAGTGGCCAATTTTTGGACTCTTGGTCTAGCAATTTCAGTTAAAGAGGAAAATTGAGACTTTTCTCTCATTCATTCTACCTTTAGAAATTTTGCTCTCTTTCCCCCTCTGCGAATTTTCCTAAGTAGGAAACCAACCTCTCTTTTGTCATTGCTAAGTCAAAACCTTTCTCTTTTGATCTCTGTTAAATCTTCATAGCCGGATCTCTCAGAACTCAAGTCAAGGAAACAATTGTTTAAAGGCATCAAGGTAAGGTTAAGCCATTCAATTCCCTCTCTTTCTAGTTGCCGAAAGTAAAAGGCCTAATCCCCATTTTTTTTGATCATGGCCGAATATGCAAGGGATCTCAGGTTTCCACAATCGTTGAATATAAAGATCAAGGATCTAAGGTAAGAACAATTGATTCTTGTTCCTTTAAATCGTTTAATCAAGATTTAGGGAAATAACCTCTCTTATGTCTTTTGGCCGAATGTCAAAGGAGGAGTTTTGGGATTTCAGATTCGAGGAATTTAAGGTAAGACACATTCGGCCAAAGGCCAATTACAACTTTTTAAAGTGAGATCAGATCTAACATATGAATTTTAGGAATTTCGACAGATATTTAAGACAAAAGGGAACTTTCGGGATTTGGAATCTATAAGGTAAGCATCTAAAATATTTGGCCAATGGTTGTGAGATTATCTAGATCAATTCCTTAATTATTGAAAAGCCGAAAACTAACCCTTATTGAAATACAAGGTTGGCCGAATATCAGGTAAAGGAAAAACCAAACTTTCGGGATTTGTATAAACACCAAATCGGCAAAGGTGAGTCTTTTACAAATCCTACTAGGATTTGGTTTTGTTTTAAAGCCAAATAGGTTTATTAATGTGACTTATATGATGGCCGAATATAGGAGATATGAGATCTAAAAATTAGATCGGATTCTCGAGATCTCAAGGAACCTATTAAGCAAAGCAGTGTGTACCCTTACTATCCTTCGATATTTTATGGCTAAATATTTTAATATATGATTATGAATAAGAATGTGAATGTGGCTATGTACCACAAATGTGGCAAAAAGTACCTGTGCACGTTTCCTACTCGATAGGATTGTGAAATATGTTATTTAATAACATGCGAATATATGTATATGAACATGAAATTAAGTTATGCACAATATATATTTTTGGGGCATTCGGGATTTATGTGAAAGGGGGAGAATAGGTGTTGACTTCGGTCTCACCAACGAAAAATGTTGACTACGGTCACATTGCGAAATTTTGGTAACTTCGGTTACAATATTTGAATATAGTGTCTAAAGACACAACGTTTAAATTTGACGATAGTGTCTAAAGACACAACGTGGTGTGTAGCGGATAGAGGGTTGACTTATTAGTCCCCACGGTGTGAATGGCGTGGTGTGGTGGTGTGTAGCGGATGGACCATTAGGATTGGGTTTGGGTTGCATCATAATTTCATTATTATATGGACCTGATGATTTGAACATGAATGCCTGATTTATTGAATGTTAGTATTGTGTGCACATTGAGTCTGTTGACTCACCCCATTGTGGGAATTATTTTTCAGGTGATGAGCAGTGACGGACCGGGCAGGTGGACCATGAGGTGGCCATGCTACATGCGAAAATTTCATTTAGTTTGGACTTAATTTTATTTTTAGTTACGTTTGTTCTATTTTGGGTTTTACTTGATGTAATAAGGCCTTAAGGCCCAGTGGATTATTCTTTATGTTTGCTTACTGTTAAGTTTCATGCTAAGAACTATATTGGATGTATTTAATTAAATGGGCTTACAAGATTAAATAAATGGGTTTCCAATCTAAGCCCAACTCAAAATAATAGTTTTTCTAAAATTTACAATTTCTCTAAGCATCGAAAATGTTTTGAAATCGGATTACTTTAGGAACATACCAGATCAGGTTCGGGCTCGTGGTAGGGTGTGGGGTGTTTGATTTGTATCGAGCCAGTTTTAAACTCTCGGCACTGTGGGCTAAGGCCCAAAACATTTTCAAAGCGAGCCCAAATTATTTTCTTTGAAAATAAGCGGGCTTTGGCATGGCCCTAAGTCTCAACCCATGATCCACCGGTAAGTACCCTAACTCCATGTGTGATTCTCATGATTTATATAAGGGTAGAAAAGGCATGGAGCGTAGAATAGAATAATAGGAACTTGAACCTAGGATTAGACTACTCAAACGTAAACACATAAGACTTAATGCCTTTGAACCAACCTATGGCTAAGTCATTGAGCTAGTGGTGTGGTAACCCTTGCACGCATGTCTAGGATTGGATCCGGAAGAGCTTGGTATTTAAGCAGTCCTAGTGACTCACCTCCTCTTGCAGAATCCTACAGTGCGTAGCTTCGGTTCACCATAACTCGGAGGGCTCGGTGGTGTGGCAACCTCTCATGCATGTCTAGGAATGGTTTTGGTGGGAGCTTGGTATTTAAGCGATCCGCATGACTCACCTCCTCTCCACACAAATCTGCACAGTGCGTAGCTTTGGTTCACCCCGACCAAGAGGGCTCGGTCATAGGCTAAACATAATGACTAAAACCCGAAAGGAACTAGCCATGTTAAAAAAAAAAGAGAGAACAAAACAACAAACCCTAGTTTTTTTCAAACTTTTAAAACTTCCTTTTAAATCTGAGAAAAATTATTTTTACAACATTTTCTGAAAAACTCTTGATTTACAAAAATTACGAAAATGCCCTTAGTAGTAAAATTACCAAAACGCCCCTGGTTTGTAAAATGTTCAACTACTCAACAACTTTACCAAAATTTCATGATTTCATAAACATTCAAAAACCCTAATTTGTAAAATATCAAAATACCATGATTTTGGAAAATTTCAAAAATGCCCCTAACTTACAAAAATTACCAAAATGACCCTGAATTTCAAGATTTTTGCAACATCCCCATTTTTGAAAGAACCATTTTAAAAAAAAGAACCCTCAAAAGTTTTACAACTTTTGAAATACCCAAATTTTATTAAATTTCACAAATTTACCCTGATTTGGGAAAAAATTACCAAAATACCCCCAGACTTTGAAATTTTTCCAAAACTACCGAGACTTTGAAATTTTCAAAATACTTTTTGACAAAAACACCAAGAAGCATTTTCTTCTGAAAAATTACGAAAATACCCCTGTAGGACAAAATTACGAAAATACCCTCGGGTAGTGGAAAACAACAAACAACAAAAAAAAAACTATAACATTTCTCTGAATGAACGAAAGTTCATATTTGTTTGATGGATGGATGAATGAATGGAAAAGACTGTGTGTATGTATGATACGAAAGAACCACTCTTAAATCCCTTTTCATAAAACTTCTTCGTTAATAAATAAGTGGAACAATGACTAATCCATAAAATTCCTTAATCAGATCTCGACGCTAGAAAATGAGCTCTAGAGGACGTGGTCGTCGTGGTCGAGGAAGAGGAAGGATGACAGTGTCGGAACCCGTTAGGTCGGGTCAAGGGTCCGACAATGAAATGCCACCGCCACCACCACCCCCAGCTGTTAATGTTGAGCAACAAGCTCGACGGGGAAGAGGGTCATGTCGCAGTCAGTCTCTGCGAGTTTTGGAATTGGTGGCCGGTGCAGGTGGAAATAGAGGAAATCGAAAGTCGGTACCTGAACGACTCTGAGCTAATGGAGCGAAAATGTTTCGAGGAGTATCCAATGTGGCACCCAGTACAGCTGAGTACTGGTTGGAAGCAGCGGAGCGTATCATGGATGAGCTTGATTTGACTCCAGAGGAAAAGTTGAAAGGGATGGTGGCGTTGTTACATGATGAAGCGTATCAATGGTGGTTGTTGCTCGTGATGGTACCACGGTGAAAATTTGACACAGGAATATGTTAAAGAGGCCTTTCGGAAGAAGTATGTGGGAACCGGTATCTGAGATGAAGCAGAGGAAGGCTTTTTAGGGTTAGTACAAGGGAGTAAGTCCGTCGAGAATATGAGGCGAATTTCGAGGTTGAGCCGCTATGCTCGAGGGTAGTGGCAATCGAGCATGAATCCGTGTCCGCTTTGAGGACGGGTGAGAGATGATTTAAGATCATTAATAGCACCGCATCCGGAGCGGAATTCTCATTTTGGTAGAAAAGGCCAAGGTGGTGGGGATTAAGGATGCTACTAAGCAGACCGTGGATAAGAATAAGGCCAAAAGAGGGTTTGGGTCATCAGGAAAGGGTTACAAGAGGCCTAGGGTTGACGGGCCACGAAATCAACAAAATGGCACGGGCTGGCAAATTCGCCCTTGTGAGCATTGTGGGAAGAGGTACACGGGTGAGTGTTGGAGAAAGATAGGAGCATGTCTTAAGTGTGGGTCCAAGGACCATATGTTTAAGGATTGCCCCAAACAATCGAGATGAGAGCCGATCGGTAGTTCGAATGCTAGCTGGGCCGGTAGAGGGACAAAGACCTCAACGGGTCGTGGTTCGAGTAGTAAGTGGTAGTGGTACAGTGAGAGGCCGTGGCACATGTGGTCGAGGTACTAATGCTAATGCCGATGCAAGACAACTGGGTTTGGTTTATGCGGTTCGCCGAAGGGAAGATGGAGACGCGCCGGATGTTATAACTGGTACGTTCTTTATTTTTGACAAACCCTACTTTGCTTTGATTAATGTGGGTTCGACCCATTCCTATGTTGTAAGTAGTGTAGTGAAAACACTAGGCCTAGACTTTGAACTTTCTGATAGGCAGATGACTGTAGTAAGCCCTTTAGGCCAAACTATAGTGGTAGACAAGATCTTTCGGAATGTACCCCTAGAGATTCAGGGAGTGAACTTTCGAGCGGACTTAATGGAGTTACCCTTCGGAGAGTTTGAGCTTATACTTGGAATGGATTGGTTAGTAGAACATCGAGCCGTGTTGGATTGTGCGACTAAACGTATGGAACTAAGAACCCCGGAGGATGAAGTGGTAATAATGATCGGAGAAAGGAGGAACTATTTATCTAATGTAGTTTCGACACTGAAGGCTGAGAAGATGGTTAAGAAAGGTTGCAAAGCGTTCTTAGCTTTCGTAAGTGCGATAGGTGGAAAAGAGGAAGGTATTAATGGAGTTAGAACGGTAAGGGACTTTATGGATGTGTTTCCAGAGGAGTTATCGAGAATACCCCCAGACAGGGAGGTGGAATTTGGGATTGATTTGCTACCGGGGACAGCTCTTGTGTCAATCGCCCCATACCGAATGGCACCTAAAGAGTTAGTGGAGCTCAAGGCTCAGATACAAGAACTGTTGGATCGTGGGTTCATCCGACCCAATGTGTCTCCGTGGGGAGCACCGGTCTTATTTGTGAAGAAGAAGGACGGAACTATGCGTATGTGCATAGACTCACCGTCGATTAAATAAGTGACCATTAAGAACAAGTATCCCTTGCCAAGGATCGATGACTTGTTCGATCGGTGAAGGAGCTGCAGTGTTTTGAAGATCGATTACGGTCGGGATACCATCAGTTGAAGGTGAAGGAGGTGATATCCATAAGACCGCTTTTAGGACAAGATATGGTCACTTGAGTTTGTGGTGATGCCGTTTGGGTTGACGAACACTCGGTAGCGTTCATGGACATGATGAATCGGGTTTTCAACCCTACTTGGATAGATTTGTCATAGTGTTCATCGATGATATTTTGGTGTATTCGAAGTCGGAGGAGGAGCATGATGAGCATCTCCGAGTCGTGTTGGAAGTGTTAAGGGAAAAGAAGCTCTATGCCAAATTCAGCAAGTGCGAATTTTGGCTTAAGGAGGTGGCATTCCTAGGACATGTGGTATCTGCAGAAGGAATAAGAGTGGATCCTAGGAAGATCGAAGCAGTGTTGGATTGGAAACCACCTAGGTCCGTGGCTGAAATCCGAAGTTTCTTAGGCTTGGCAGGCTATTACAGAAGGTTCGTGGAAGGATTCTCATCAATAGCCGCGCCTTTAACCAAGTTACTAAGGAAGGAAGTACCCTTCGAATGGACTAATAAGCAGCAGGAGAGCTTTGAAAAGCTTAAGAAGGTGCTGACAGAGGCTCCAGTGTTAATTCAACCGGAGGCAGGAAAGGAATTTGTGGTGTACTGTGATGCTTCGCATACGGGGTTAGGCTGTGTGTTAATGCAAGATGGCAAAGTGGTTGCTTATGCGTCTCGGACTAAGGCCTCATGAGCTTAACTACCCAACTCATGACTTAGAGCTAGCAAGCAGTGGTTTTCGCCCTTAAGGTTTGGAGGCACTACCTTTATGGAGAAAGGTCGATTATCTACATGCACCACAAGAGCCTTAAGTATTTATTGACTTAGAAGGAGTTGAACTTGAGGCGTGAAGGTGGGTGGAATTCTTTGAAAGACTACATGTTCAATAGAATATCATCCTGGGCAAGGCGAATGTGGTAGCCGATGCCCTAAGTCGAAAGGTTGTATCGGATCTACGGGCTTTGTTCGCTCATCTAAGTCTATATGACGATGGAAGTCATTGGCGGAATTACAAGTCGTGCCCACATGGTGAAGGAGGTGAAAGAAGGACGGTTGGTGATAACGACTTAAGTACTAAGGTGCGACAAGTACTGACAAGGGGATTAGAGGATTATGGTGTCAATAATGAAGGAGTATTGTGCTACAAGGGAAAAGTCGTATGTAGAAGAATAAGGAGTTGAGACAAAGGATTCTTTGGAAGCGCATGGTAGCCCTTGTGCTATGCATCCGGAGGCATCAAGTCGTATAGAGATCTAAGGGAACAATTTTGGTGGTCCGACCAGGCGAAGTGGTGAATTTGTGGGGAAATGTTTGACGTGTCAGCAAGTTAAGGCTGAACACCAAGTCCCATCAGGATTGCTCCAACCAATCGAGATTCCCCAATGGAAGTGGGAAAGAATTACCATGGACTTCGTTAGTGGGCTTCCCCTTACGCCTACTAAGAAGGACTCGGTATGGGTGATAGTGGACCGTTTGACCAAGTCCGCACACTTTATCCCAGTCAGAATGGATTATTCTCTTCAAAAGTTGGCTAAGTTGTATGTGGCAGAAATTGTGAGATTACATGGAGTACCAATGTCGATCATCTCTGATAGAGACCCAAGGTTTACGTCTCGATTTTGGAAAGCATTTCATCAAGCTTTAGGCACTAAGCTAGACTTCACTCGACTTTTCATCCACAATCGAATGGCGATCTGAGCAGAGTTATACAAGTGTTGGAGGATATGTTGAGAGGTCGTGTAATGGATTTTCGAGGAAGTTGGGAAGATTACTTGCCTTTAGCTGAATTCGCCTATAACAATGACTATCAAGCCAAGATTCGGATGGCACCATCTGAAGCATTGTATGGAAGGAAGTGTAGAACACCTACTTGTTGGACCGAGTTAGGAGAACGCAGAGTTTTGGGTCCGAGTTGGTGGCGTAAAGCGAAGAGAAGGTTGAGTTAATTCGGGCACGGTTGAAGGAAGCCTCTGATAGGCAAAAGTCGTACGTAGACCTTAAGCGGAAGGAAATAGAGTTTGAAGTGGGAGATCAAGTGTTCCTGAAAGTCTCACCTTGGAAGAAGGTAGGGAAGCTAAGCCCAAGATTTATAGGGCCTTATCAAGTACTGAAGCGCGTTGGGCCAGTGGCATACCAATTAGAGTTGCCACCAGAGTTACAATAGATGCATGACGTATTCCATGTGTCCATGCTACGTCGCTATCGATCGGATCCATCTCATGTGGTACCGGTTGAAGAGGTGGAACTAAGGCGGACTTATCCTATGAGGAAGAACCAATTCGAATTTTGGAACATGATGTGAAAGTATTGCGAAGAAAGGCGGTGCCTCTAGTCAAAGTGCTATGGCACAATCATGGAACGGAAGAAGCTTCGTGGGAGCGTAAGAGGCGATGAGACAAGAATACCCTCAACTATTTTAGTTAGGAAATTTGGGGATGAAATTTTGTTTAAGGGGTAGAACTGTAACATCCTGAATAGGGCCTATGCATTTCCAGTTCAATTGTATGAAATGACAAGCTTCAAGTACTATGAATAAATTTTTGATACTTTTGGAAACCTAGAAATGCATGAAAATGAAAATGAAAATGGAAATGAAAACCTGAACATTTTGGAAACCTAAACATTTTGGAAACCTAAACATTTTGGAAAACTAAACATTTTGGAAACACGAACATTTTGGAAACCTAAACATTTTGGAAACACGAACATTTTGGAAACACGAAGATGTAAGGAAAATGGCAAGTTCTGAGCCATGAAAATTTTAGGAAACTTAGAAATAAGGTAGGAATGACAAATTTTAAAGCCCAAAATAGGAAATAAGGGCAAGAGGGCCTTAAAAGAAAAAGTTGGTGAATTTTGACACACAATCGGGCTTGGAAAAGTGGCCTGAAGGTGTCACTTAAGGTTTATGGAAATGGCCTGAGTTCGAGTCACTTGGAAAGCAATTATTGAAGGTTTAATTTTGCTTCCCAAGGCTAGGGGTGGACGGCACTTATTTGCTAAAAAGGAAGAGTTTTATTTTATTAAAACTTGTCAAATTAAAGTGATAAATAAAAGATTTTCTCTACTAAGATAAATGAGGAATTAAAGGATGGATTAAAGACTTTTAATTTAATTAGGTGATAATTAATGGAGATTAAATTATCACTTGGGAGAGTAGTGGCCAAGTTTTGGACTCTTGGTCTAGCAATTTTAGTTAAAAGAGGAAAATTGAGACTTTTCTCTCATTCATTCTACCTTGCCGAAATTTTGCTCTCTCTTTCCCCCCCTAGAATTTTCCTAAGCAGGAAACCAACCTCTCTTTTGTCATTGCTAAGTCAAAACCTTTCTCTTTTGATCTACGTTAAATCTTCATAGCCGGATCTCGTAACTCAAGTCAAGGAAACAATTGTTTAAAGGCATCAAGGTAAGGTTAAGCCATTCAATTCCCTCTCTTTTCTAGTTCCGAAAGTAAAAGGCCTAATCCCCATTTTTTTTGATCATGGCGAATATGCAAGGGATCTCGTGTTTCCACAATCGTTGAATATAAAGATCAAGGATCTAAGGTAAGAACAATTGATTCTTGTTCCTTTAAATCGTTTAACCAAGATTTAGGAAATAACCTCTCTTATGTCTTTTGGTGAATGTCAAAGGAGGAGTTTTGGGATTTGATTCGAGGAATTTAAGGTAAGACACATTCGCCAAAGGCCAATTACAACTTATTAATGTGAGATCGATCTAACATATGAATTTTAGGAATTTCGACAGATATTCAAGACAAAAGGGAACTTTCGGGATTTGGAATCTATAAGGTAAGCATCTAAAATATTCGGCCAATGGTTGTGAGATTATCTAGATCAATTCCTTAATTATTGAAAAGCCGAAAACTAACCCTTATTGAAATACAAGGTTGGCCGAATATCAGGTAAAGGAAAAACCAAACTTTCGGGATTTGTATAAACACCAAATCGGCAAAGGTGAGTCTTTTTACAAATCCTACTAGGATTTGGTTTTGTTTTAAAGCCAAATAGGTTTATTAATGTGACTTATATGATGGCCAAATATAGGAGATAACAGATCTAAAAATTAGATCGGGATTCTCGAGATCTCAAGGAACCTATTAAGCAAAACAGGTGTGTACCCTTACTATCCTTCGATATTTTATGGCTAAATATTTTAATATATGATTATGAATAAGAATGTGAATGTGGCTATGTACCACAAATGTGGCAAAAAGTACCTGTGTGCGTATCCTACTTCGATAGGATTGTGAAATATGTTATTTAATAACATGCGAATATATGTATATGAACATGAAATTAAGTTATACAGATATATATTTTTGGGGCATTGGATTTATGTGAAAGGGGAGAATAGGTGTTGACTTGGTCTCACCAACGAAGGTGGTGACTTGGTCTCACCAATGAAAAATGTTGACTACGGTCACATTGCGAAATTTTGGTAACCGGTTACAATATTTGAATATAGTGTCTAAAGACACAACGTTTAAATTTGACTATAGTGTCTAAAGACACAACGTGGTGTGTAGCGGATGGAGGGTTGACTTATTAGTCCCCACGGTGTGAATGGCGGTGTACGGTGGTGTGTAGCGGATGGACCATTAGGATTGGGTTTGGGTTGCATCATAATTTCATTATTATATGGACACGATGATTTGAACATGAATGCGATTTATTGAATGTTAGTATTGTGTGCACATTGAGTCATTGACTCACCCCATTGTGGGAATTATTTTTGGTGATGAGCGGTGTGGACCGGGCGGTGGACCATGAGGTGGCCATGCTACATGCGAAAATTTCATTTAGTTTGGACTTAATTTTATTTTTAGTTACGTTTGTTCTATTTTGGGTTTTACTTGATGTAATAAGGCCTTAAGGCCCAAGTGGATTATTCTTTATGTTTGCTTCATCGTTAAGTTTCATGCTAAGAACTATATTGGATGTATTTAATTAAATGGGCTTACAAGATTAAATAAATGGGTTTCAATCTAAGCCCAACTCAAAATAATAGTTTTTCTAAAATTTACAATTTCTCTAAGCATCGAAAATGTTTTGAAATCGGATTACTTTAGGAACATACGAGATCCGGTTTGGGCTCAGAGGCGGGTGTGGGGTGTTTCACTTAACTTATTAGATATAATGTTTTGTATCTCGAGGTAAGGATTTTTTGCAAATAAAGGTAAGCTTAATTTCAAAGTCTTGAGATGTTACATCCTAACTCATTGGGTGTGATATTTTATTTCTTTAAGATAAATGAGTTTTAGTTTTTTTTTTCAAATAAAATGATCGTATTTTAAAATTTTCTTAAATAAATTTTCAACATTAGGGCATGATTTTATCAATTAGGTACCAATTTTTGGGTGTTACGAGGGTGCTAACCCTTCCTCGTACGTAATCGACTCCCGAACCTGTTTTCTTGAATTTTTAGGCAAAAATCAATGTTTTGAAATAAAACATTTTATAAGGTGATCTGATCACACCTAAGCAAAAAGGGATTGGTGGCGACTCCCATTTTTGTTTTCTTTAGTCGATCTCCGTTTTTTTTATAAAACTTTAAAAATAGTTTCGACAACTATAATTTTTTGTGAGCTTTTGACCCTATAGAGCATAAATTTTATTTTCTGTTCAATTTATTTTTGGTTGTGAATATATCTACTTGATTTGTTATTCTTGAAATTTTTTCAATCATACATATTGAAATCACATTATTGATTTGATATACTAAGATGATAGAGGCACTTAGGATTTAAACCACTTAACCTTTATACAACTTATAGGTTGAATTGACCCCTAGTAAACTTCGTTGATCCTAACACATTTTTTTTAACTTAACAACTGTTCATGTTAACCTATAATCCACATTAATGTTGTAAAATTCTTTTTATTGACTCCCTTTTTGTTGAGATTCGATTTGGTTAGTTGCCTGACTATGTTTTATCATCTGCATTGTTGAATTTTTCTCTATGTTCTAATAAAAGAAAGAAAGAAAAAAATTTGAACAAAAAAATTGATTGAGATCATTAGTTTCATCTTTCGTATAAAAGCTCACATCCACTCTTTATTTCTTGTTGATGCAAATTCTTTTAATTCAAACAACTAATTTCTTTTCTTGTTTGGTAACTTATCAACTTGACTCTCGATCGTAACCAACTATTCTGACATGTTCCGTACCCTTAACCTAAGCCCTTTTACAACCTTGTAAAGACATCTGGATTGGTGTGTCATATCATTTCTATAGTGGTGGATATTTGATTTTCAAGCAAGTCTATGGTAATAAAATTTCTTGTTCGATTGTTGAATGCACATTATTTGAACCTTAAACACTTTAAGTGCTTAAGTGAATCTTAGTAAGGGTGTTCATTTTAGTTGAGTTTAAATTTTAAGAAATTATTGAGATAGGGCAGCTGCCTAAAGGTTTTTATGTCTTAAAGATTTCTACTTGGATTTTTTGTGTTCTTTAGTGTCATTTTTGTTTAAATTTTAAATGCGTGATTATCTTTAGATTATCCTAAGACATTGTCGGTGAAAATAATAAATTGAGGGAAGTTATGTAACCCTTCAGATTTTAGGGTTAGGATATTTGAGGTTTGAAGTAAGGGTCAGTGAGTAGGTTCATCTATTGTGTTTATTTTCGCATTCTAGTGTTAGAATGAGCCTGCTGGTTCGGTGGTTGGATATGTGTTGGTTTACTTTTGGGTTAGGGGGTCGAATCCTTATGTGTGTTTTGGGGAAGTAGTTTTATTTTAGATTTTTTAAGTTTTAAAATATTTATTTGATTTTTAGTTATTTTACCAAAAGTCTTTCCCATGTTCTTTTCCTCCCTCTTCATGTTTTTTTTTTCTTCTTTCAATTTTTTCTTTGCTTCCTTTTTCTTTTGTTTCCCCAATTTCGATATTTTCTTTTTCTTCTTCGTTTTTGTGGGTTTTTTTCATCTCGTTAGATAGTGTGGTTTTCTGTTCTCATTTCAATTCAAAATCAAGTAGAAGTTTTCAAAAGGATAGTTGAGGCTCTGGTCGTTTGATGTGCGTTGGAAGCACTTTTCAAGCGTGTTTTTGAACCGTTAAATTTTGATACTGGATCATTGATGAATTCTATGAAGTTCAACTATTTTCCTATGTTTCTAAAAATAAATTGTGTGTTTCTGAAATTAGAGTAAGTATGGGTCGTTTGATGTTGGTTTACATGATATCAGTCGATTTCAACATGAATCTTTAGAATTAATGATGTTAGCAATTCATTTTGTTGAGGAAATTCACGTTTTCAGCTTCTTTTGGTGTGGTTTTGTGACCACTCGGGTGGTCACACAAGCATGTTGGAACGACGGAAATGTGCAAGTGTACTCAATCGCAACAAGTAATAAAGTGACAAGTAAATGTCGAGTTATTGTACCCATAGGGACTGTGAAAATAATTATTTATGAATGCAATTAAAAACACTTTGGTGAAGAAAAATATTTTGATTTGAGGAGGTGATTAAAAACTTAGATTTTAAACTAAGTAAAATAAATAAAAATAAAATAAAAGTTCCAATGCACAATTTCAAAAGATTATTTTAATCAAGATGATATAATTGTGCTAGGTTAATCACATTTTTTAACTTAGAATTATTAAGCACATGTTTAAGTTGTTACGAATAAATTCATGGCAACTCAGTAATTTGCTAACTTATGAACATACTCACTTACCAAAATCCATTCATCTCTTGACTATTTCTCTATGTCAATTCAACCGATTAAACAAATTTTAATAGGCAAATGTGTTAATGTACATACATACTTATGAAATTAAAATAATCTCTTGTACATATCTCTATGCCAATTTAAACAATTAATTCAATCTCATAAGCACATAAAAGAATACGTGAGGTAACAGTGTATTTCTACCTTAAAACAATTTAATCACAATAATCTTGCAAGTTATGCAAGGCTAATGTATCGCTAGATACCGTTACTAATTGAACCCTCAACTACCTTAGATGATTAAACATGCACTAATTAAGTATCGTGTTTATTAATTACAATTTCAATCCATTTAAATAATTAATTCATTAGTTACCTTACAATTGTAATGCAAGAATAACTTAGTCATGATTTTACTTAATCAAACATCTTACCGAGGCCTAGAACAACACAAATACAATTTTAATAAATTAAGAAGACGAAATGCGATAAACCTAACACGAATTAAATTTAAGCCATATCAATTAAATTAAACATTTCAACATCACAAATATTCATAGACATGTTCATCATAACAACAACCAAAATTAAAAGGATAGGGAATAAGAATCAAATTCGGTGTTTCTCCGTGGCTTGATTGGTTTGCTCCACTCTTCCTTCTCCGCCTATTCTTGTCGAACCAAGGCTGCTACGAACACTTTAATGCTGCTCCAAATGGTGGATTAATGAATTTTTTCAAATGGTGAAGCCAGCAAGAGAATAAAGAAAAATGGATGGGAAATGAAGAGAGAAAATTGAGAGAGAAGAGAAGAGATGAGGTGTGTTTGAAATGAGCAGCCAAGGGGGTTTTATAGGTTGAGAGGGCTGCCAAAAATAGCCAAAATCAGCAGCTAAAGAGCCCTCCCATGGCTGGCCACACATGTGGCAAGTTTGAAGTTTTCAAACTTGCTATATTAAGGTAGGAGCAAATCTAGAAAGGCACAAATAGTGGAGGGGTTTGTTTGACATTTGAAAAAGTCTTCAAGGGCCATTTTGCATGTTAATTAATCAGCCAAGCAAGCTGCTTGGGTTAGCATGTGGGACGGTTTTGGGCTGCCCAGTATTCGGTCGGTTCGTTTTTCTCAGTTTAGCTCAACTGGGCCACTTTTCATAATTAATTAATAATAATTTATTTAACCCAAATTAAATTGGATATAAATTAAAATTAATTATATTATGAATTAATACACATAATTTGGACCGTCTTAGGCTGAGAAATTAATTCGCCTTTCTCGATTTTGCATTTCTAGCAGTGTCTGCTGAGCCGTTTTTTCACCATTTGTGCAAATCTGTCAAAAATAATCAAAATTAGTGATTAAATTAATTAAAATTAATTATTTTAATAATTTAAGTACAAAATAATTATTTTATAATAATTATATATTTTTTGACAAGAATTTTACCGAACTTGCATATTTTCATGTTTTCACACCCCCAAACTTAATTCATTGCTCGTCCCGAGTAATGCACAAATTTGAAAAGAATTTCTCCGAAATACCTTTGAAAAATTCCTTCAGAACAACACTCTTCCAACAATCATGATTTAAGTATGCTTATGCTAAAAAATAAAGAAGTTTGATATTTATGCTACTTATGTATACATATAATTCAAATTAATCTCAGTTATAATTATGATAGCGAAAATAGACTAAATGTTTCCTCAATAAAGACATGTTAAATTCCTAGCAATTTTATTTTATTTCCTTATTCAAGATTATGCTACAATCATTAAGTTTAACATATGCCTTCATATGTTGAACATATCAATTTCTCTCCACTAATGTAGATAGCATAGAAACTTGAATCAATAAGTCTTTAAAAAGGTTGTAACGTGGCTAGACTAGGGGTAGGTAAAAGATAGATAAATATAGGCTAAAAACCCTAGACTCAGCTTCAATCGAACTTTTAGAATATTTACCTTTAATAAACCAACTTACTTTGCTTTCACATGCTCTTTTGTTCATCTATTTTCTTTCAATTACACATGCTCTCTTTTTTTCGAGCATTTTGTTATATGTACTACAATTTTTTGAGCATTTAATACTTCTTTTCAACTCTCCCAAACTTATTTTCAAAGAATGTTCTGAATAGTACTGAGTCTAATGTTTGGGATAATTTAAAGATAATTAAGAGAGAGGTGATGGCTAATTATTGCAAGGGTTCAAATAAAATTAGGCCATATAGTCTCAAAGTTGGGTTTCAAAGGATAAAATTTCATCAAGGTTGGCTTGAAAGGCTCAAACAATCCAAACTGTAACACCCCAAACTTAGCCCATGCGTTTCGACTGGATCGGCGTGTCACGGCTTGTACATTGAAAACTTTTGCCTTGTTGGTCTTGGAAGTCGTAAGTTAATTAGACATTATTAGAGTAAATAAGTGACATTTTAAAAATAAAATCTTATATTAGATTATTAAGTATAAATAAACCTTGACATAAAATTTATAAGTTGCATAACATTGAAAACTTCTTAGTTGAATAAAAACTAGGGCCTTAAAAAATCCCAAATAAAAATAAAATAAACTTAAAGAAATCCTGAAATAATTTGTAGAAATAAAACTTGATGGCCCCTCGAGTCCGCCTCGGCTCCCATGTTCATGATCTCTCGCTCACCGAAATGTTGGGAAAAATAAAGGTTGAGTCACCAAGACTCGATGTGCAAATCCGAGAACACATAAAAAGGCTTGAGGCCCACAAACACATTATGAGCCTTGGCCCATATACAAGGGTAACAAAATATGCAACATGGCCCATCCCAAACCTATGAGTCCATCCTCTACACACCCCGTACCAACCATCACACCGTGGGATTTCTACAATCAACCCTCCATCCGCTACACACCATATCAACAATTTGATCGTCATATAAAGATCGATCACTATGTGACCTATGTGGCGAAACCACCGATCATTATCAGCGACCTTAATAATATATCGACAACCTGTCTTTTGTCATCATAAAGACCGATCACTATGTGACCTATGTGGCAAAGCCACCGATCGCCTCATGACCGCCTCCCTTCGTAAATCAATCAATCCCATCCCATGCATACATGCAAGAATCGAACATTAAACTATCTAAATAGATCACATATTTTTACATACTTGATACACATAGAAGTTTCTATGATTACGCACGACATCCCTTGCCTACCTTTTCGGGTAATCGATTGTTCATATAGCCTCATTTTTTACTTTTAGCCCATAACATACATATAATTCAGATTAACAAGTGAGATAGAGATCTACACACCTTTTCTGACTTTTAGCCCATAACATACATATAATATAACAAAGCTTATGTGTCAATAATCTACACACGACACCGATAAAATGAGGCTTTCTATATCGACGCTATCCTTAGTTGACACAACCGCTATCTCGCCTAAGGTGTTGTTCGTAAGCGGTCTACAACCAATTGGCCAATCTCGAACAGCAGATACTGCTCGTTTCTTAAACTTAGGGATTCTTTCTTTTGCTTGATCCATATTTAATTCCATCATAAATCCTTATCAGAGTTACTATAATAATATTTAATCGTTAATCCTCCTTATAAAGTTAAAATCTTGTATATAATGATGAAATCTAATAGAAATCTAGGAAAATCTTCTTACCTTAAAATCCCAAAATTGGAGACTTATGAATTTCGGCTTTTAGATCTAGTCGACTAGGCTTCCTTCAAATCCCGACTTGCCGCCCATCATAAACCATTAAACTATTAGCTTTCGGCTTTTGCCTTTTCAAAAATCGGGAATAGATTATGAGAACTAATAAAAAATCTACTCTTACCTTAACTTAGGAGATTCGGCTAGTACTAGAGAGAGAAGTCGACAATGTCAATGGAGGATTTAAATGCCGGAGGTATAGAACAATTTCTCAAATAGGATGAATAAAATAAAAACTATAGAGATTTCGACTTTTTAGAGAAGGAAGAGAATAATGGAGTTTTCAACTTTTAGAAGAAAGAAGAGAATAATGGAGTTTTCGGCTTTTAGGAGAAAGAAGAGAATAATGGAGTTTTTGGCTTTTAGAAGAAAGAAGAGAATAATGGAGTTTTCGGCTTGTAGAGAAATTGGAGAAAGAAATTTAGAGAAAAGAAGCTAAGGAATTTCGGCACAAAGGGAGAGGATTTAATGTCAAAACAAGGAGCTAGCCCCTATTTATAGGAAATTGGCAACCCTTTGCCATGTAGTAGCTGGTTTCTTTACTCCTCTCGGTGATGGATTCTTGGCCATCACTCTCTTTGTAGATAAATTCTAACTTTTCTCCTTTATCTTAATCTACTAGCTCATCTAAAAGAGACTTAATTATCTCTAACTCCTTCCTCCTTTATCAAGATATTATCCACATATTTTAATCATAAAATCCCTAGATCTTAGCCTTTATCTCGCTTATTATCCACATAAAATAAATTCCTAAATAATAGCCTTTATCTGCTTATTATCCACATATTTTAAACATTAAAACCCCTAAATCTTAGCCTTGTTGCCATCCACTCCACCTAATCCTAATTCCCAAAATTTAGCTAACTTAAATTAAAAGAATTGGGCTCCATGAAACTTAAATTTGGGCCCCCTACTCCTTATGTGTGGCATCACCTCCTAAGATTGGGCCACAAGCCCACTTTGGTATTTTAAATATAGATACTACCTTTTAAACCCTATAATGCCCAAACAGATAATTTTAATCAAGGCCTCTGCCTAAGCTTGAGCCCAATTTGGACCCCTAACACTTAAATAACTCATTCCACATATTCACCCATTAAACGCATAGGCCCAAAAATTTAGGATGTTATAGTTCTACCCTCCTTAAAGAAATTTCGTTCTTGAAATTTCCAACTAACTAGTAATCATTCTACCTGAGTCTCACCACTATGCTTTCACAAGACTCTAATTCTAAAGCCAAAATAAACACTTAGTATTCTATTGTAGGGTACGCACCATTATTCGCATCTGAAGCGTCTTCGTCCCCTTGTACTCATTCTACCGATTTGCATTTATCTGATTAGAAATTTTATGAATCATTATTTCTTTCCACTGATTTATCGCGAACAGTCTTATGATTAATAGTTCTAAAAAGTAGTTCTTTCGAATTCATACACACACTACAGTCTCAAGTTCATTCATTCAATCATCAACATTCATGAACTCGCGTTCATTACAGAAAAGTGTTGTGGTTGTCATTGTTGTTGTTTTCCACTACCCAGGGGTATTTTCGTAATTTTATCCTACAAGGGCATTTTTTTAAAATGAGGTTCCTTGATAATTTTATAAAATAAGGGTATTTTGGTAATTTTGCATTCCTGGGGGTATTTTGGTAATTTTGGAAATTGAGGGTATTTTGGTAATTTTGGAATCCTGGGCATTTCAAAAATTTTAAAATTTGAGGGTATTTCGGTAATTTTGAAATTTGGGAGTATTTTGATAATTTTGAAATTCAGGGGTATTTCGATAATTTTGAAATTCTGGGGTATTTCGATAATTTTAAAATTTTGGGGTATTTCGATAATTTTTGTGATCTGAGGGTATTTTGGTAATTTTGTGATTCAAGGGTATTTCGATAATTTTACAAAATAAGGGTAATTTGGTAATTCTACAAATCGTATTATTTTGGTCATTTTGCATAACAAGGATAATTTGGTAATTTTCTTCATAGTTGCGAACATTTTCAAATCAAATGTATTTTTTTTTCGAAGTGTACAAAACTTAGGGGTTTTGGTTGCAAAAAAGGGTGGTTGGTCCCTTTCGAGTTTTAATTATGGGTTTAGCCCATGAACAAGTCCTTATAGCTAGAGTGAATAGTCACTACTCACCAGGTAAGATTCTTGTGAAGAGGAGGTGAGTCACTTGGACTGCTTAAATACCAAGCTCTTCCGGATCTACTCCTAGACATGCATATGCCTGTTGCCACACCTTAGTCTTGTGACTCGTTTATAGGTAGTGAAGTTAAGTCTTATGGAATTGAAGAGTTGTTTGCCTAAGCCTAGAGTCCATCAAGTTCTAACCTAGATAGTCTACGTCCCATAAAGCTCATTAAGCCCACATAAATAACATAGCAAGAGTTTAGAATACTTACAGGTGGATCGGTGTCAGAGACTCAAGGCCATGTCCTCGAACTAAAAAAAAATTTCTAAAACATTTCTAGACCCATTTCATAGCCCGAGTTTTGAACTGGGCTCTGATACTAAAATTGTAACAACCCAAACCCGACCCATGCGTTTTGACTGGATCTGACGTGTCACGGCTTGTACATTGAAAACTTTTGCCTTGTTGGTTTTGGAAGTCGTAAGTTAATTAGACATTATTAGAGTAAATAAGTGACATTTTAAAAATAAAATATTATATTAGTATTATTAAGTATAAATAAACCTTGACATAAAATTTATAAGTTGCATAACATTGAAAACTTCTTAGTTGAATAAAAACTAGGGCCTTAAAAATCCCAAATAAAAATAAAATAAACTTAAATAAATCCCAAAATAATTTGTAGAAATAAAACTTGATGGCCCTCGAGTCCACCTCGGCTCCCATGTTCACGATCTCTCGCTCACGAAATGTTGGGAAAATAAAAGGTTGAGTCACCAAGACTCATGTGCAAATCCGAGAACACATAAAAGGCTTGAGGCCCACAAACACATTATGAGCCTTGGCCCGTATACAAGGGTAACAAAATATGCAACATGGCCCATCCCAAACCTATGAGTCCATCCTCTACACACCCCAAACCAACCATCACACCGTGGGATTTCTACAATCAACCCTCCATCCGCTACACACCATATCGACAAATTGTCTTTGCTTATCATAAAGACCGATCACTATGTGACCTATGTGGCGAAGCCACCTATCATTATCGACCTTAATAATATATCGAAAGTTGTGTTTGTCATCATAAAGACCGATCACTATGTGACCTATGTGGCAAAGCCACCGATCGCCTCACGACCGCTCCCCTTCGTAAATCAATCAATCCCATCCCATGCATACATGCAAGAATCGTAACATTAAACTATCTAAACAGATCACATATTTTTACATACTTGATACACATAGAAGTTTCTATGATTACGCACGACATCCCTTGCCTACCTTTTTCGGGTAATACGATTGTTCATACTGACCTCATTTTTGACTTTTAGCCCATAACATACATATAATTCAGATTAACGATGTGATAGAGATCTACACACCTTTTCCGACTTTTAGCCCATAACATACATATAATATAACAAAGCTTATGTGTCAAGAATCTACACACGACACCGATAAAACGAGGCTTTCTATATCGACGTTATCCTTAGTCGACACAACTACTATCCGCCTAAGGTGTTGTTCGAAGTCGGTCCACAACCAATTGGCCAATCTCGAATAGTAGATATCGCTCGTTTCTTAAACTTAGGATTCTTTCTTTTGCTCGATCCATATTTAATTCCATCATAAATCCTTATCGAGTTACTATAATAATATTTAATCGTTAACCCTCCTTATAAAGTTAAAATCTTGTATATAATGATGAAATCTAATAGAAATCTAGGAAAATCTTCTTACCTTAAAAATCCCAAATTGGAGACTTATGAATTTCGCTTTTAGATTTAGTCGACAAGGCTTCCTTCAAATCCGACTTGCGCCCATCATAAACCATTAAACTATTAGCTTTCGCTTTTCCTTTTCAAAAATCGAGAATAGATTATGAGAACTAATAAAAATCTACTCTTACCTTAACTTAGGAGATTCAAATTAGTACTAGAGAGAGAATTGACAATGTCAATGGAGGATTTAAATGCGGAGGTATAGAACAATTTCTCAAATAGGATGAATAAAATAAAAACTATAGAGATTTCGACTTTTTAGAGAAGGAAGAGAATGATGGAGTTTTCAGCTTTTAGATGAAAGAAGAGAATAATGGAGTTTTCGACTTTTAGGAGAAAGAGAGAATAATGGAGTTTTTGGCTTTTAGAAGAAAGAAGGGAATAATGGAGTTTTCGGCTTGTAGAGAAATTGAAGAAAGAAATTTAGAGAAAAGAAGCTAAGGAATTTCGGCACAAAGGGAGAGGATTTAATGTCGAAACAAGGAGCTAGCCCCTATTTATAGGAATTGGCAACCCTTTGCCATGTAGTAGCCGGTTTCTTTACTCCTCTCGGTGATGGATTCTTGGCCATCACTCTCTTTGTAGATAAATTCCTAAATTTTCTCCTTTATCTTAATCTACTAGCTCATTTAAAAGAGACTTAATTATCTCTAACTCCTCCTCCTTTATCAGCATATTATCCACATATTTTAATCATAAAAATCCCTAGATCTTAGCCTTTATCTCGCTTATTATCCACATAAAATAAATTCCTAAATAATAGCCTTTATCTCGCTTATTATCCACATATTTTAAACATTAAAACCCCTAAATTTTAGCCTTGTTGCTATCCACTCCACCTAATCCTAATGCCCAAAATTTAGCTAACTTAAATTAAAAGAATTGGGCTCCATGAAACTTAAATTTGGGCCCCTTACTCCTTGTGTGTGGCGTCACCTCCTAAGATTGGGCCACAAGCCCACTTTGGTATTTTAAACATAGATACTACCTTTTAAACCCTATAATGCCCAAACAGATAATTTTAATCAAGGCCTCTGCCTAAGCCTGAGCCCAATTTGGACCCCTAACACTTAAATTAACTCATTCCACATATTCACCCATTAAACGCATAGGCCCAAAAATTTAGGATGTTACACAAACAAAAGTTGCCTAAATCATTTTCAATGTTCCATGCTTCCTAGGATTTCACCTCAAGAAATTACTAAGTCAATTCTAAAGACTTAAAATTTCATGCATGCCTAACTCTACTAAGGAATTAAAAATTTTATGGTACGATTACGCTTATGTCATATTTCAGTTAACATAAAAATTATTGAAATAATCGAGCTTTATTCATACTGAAGTTTAGCATACTTAACAAAATTTCAAATTTTTTTATCAAAATATAACCTAATCATAACTAGAAGAAAATTTTATTCTGAGTGGAAATAATTTCAATTTTTTGGTCCCCCTACTTAAGATGAACAATGTCCTCATTGTTAAAAGTGAATAGATACTATACACCAGGTAGGATTCTAGAAAAGAGGAGGTGAGTCAATTTGACTGCTTAAGTACCAAGCTCTCTCTAAATGCAATCCTAGACATGTATATATCTATTGCCACACTTTATACTTTACTACTTGTTCATTTTTAATAATGATTTCCACCTCTTGTTTTATTATGCGAAAATAAAAATTCCTAATTAAACTTAATCCTAAAATAACCTAAGAATAGAAATAAAATAAAGTCAAGATCCCCCCTTTTTATTTATTTGCAGATCCTTCCGAATTCGACTCATCTTTTACTCCATCATCTTTTTTTTTTTTTGCATGAATCGCTTTGCTTCTTCTTTGATAGTGGAATCCATGGTTAAAATATGAAATCTGGAAACTTAGGCACAAAAATAAATGGGTCATTCTATATTTTCGTAAGAGCACTTCTCACTGAGTCATCTCTTATTTTTGAATATCTCTTGTAAGCTTGTTGCTGCCACTGCATATGTTGCATTATGTCCATCAACTTTGACAGCTCATCTCGTAGATCTAGGCGAGGCGATTGAGTTCTGAACATTGAAGTTACGACATCAAGTTTGACTTTTGGTTCCATTGGTTCTACCTTATCAAGGATTTTTGCTGATTGCATCTATTCAATTTCTATGGAATCTTCTTCTTCTTCTACGGGATCCTCACTTTCTTCAACTCGTTGTTATAGAACAGAGTCTCCAGCTATTCGGTAGAGGTCTCAATCTGTAATTGTGCCCTGGCTATAACCTGTCCTCTTTACGTTTGCAAGAATTTTAGCTTTCAAGTACAAAAATGTTATCGTAAAGAGAAAGTAAGCTGGGCTAGAACGCTTAGCGGCACAATTCTGTTTTTCTCTCAAGATGATTTTTCCCACATCAATGGTCTTTCCAGTTAAAATCAAGTATAATAAGACCATTAGCTCTAATGAAATTGTAGTCCCATGTGAAATAGGAATAAGGTTAAATCGGAAGAAATAGAAACGTACCTTCACAAGTGGTGTCAAATATTCTCTTCGAAAAGTGAGAATTCCTTGTTTTGACATAGTCCACTTAGAACCTGAAACTGTAAGTTTCGTGAGAATTTCCTGCAGACTCTTAGACTCAATATTGCTCATCAAAAAGAATATTCATTTTTTTTCAAAATTAGGCAATTCAAAGAATTCATTAATAGCGTTTGAGGTTATTGGTACCTTGATTCTGCAAACAGAAACTTTCGTCAACTCACTTGAGATTAAATTCACATAAAATTCATGAACTAACTCCTCATCCACACTAGGTTTTTTCTCACAAAACAACTCCCAATTGAGAGCTTCAGCAACATGATGAATGCGCACCATGAAATCAATATAATTGTTTTCTTTCAGTGTAAAGCCTTTCTCTGGGTGCATTTGTTGATTTTTGAAAATACTTTCGTATCTCGCTTTAGCTTCTTCATAGTGGAATTTGTTTTGTGATTCGTCAATTTGGGTAGAGGCACGAGTTCTCTTACGAGGCATGATTAACTTGAACATAAGATGGAAACAATTATTTTCTCAAAAATTTAATTAGTATAAACTATTAATAATTCAATATATTGAAAAATTAAATAATTAAATAAAATTAAAATTTAGGAGAAAAATTTGTCTTACCACCTTTTTTATAAAAATTAAGAACTCCTAAAAAACAATTATAAATCAAAAGTGGTCAATTTAGGATAGGTTGGAGGGTTATCGGCTAGGGATGTTGATGCGAGTAGCAAAGATGGTGTGCCGCATGGATGTGTGTGGGAGCAGCATCAAGCTGGGGCTAGGAACGCGACGGGACATGAAATGCGCGATGGGGCGGTGCATGGGGAAGTCTTGGCGAATGGTTATCGGCCAGTGTTGCGACTAGGGAGTTAGAGGCTTATGACACTTAGGTGATCTGGTATTTGGTGGGGATGGAGTTTGAGTGATGAATAATGGAGAAGGTTGGTGGAATTTATAAGGGAAAGGAGTAGGAGCTAATGTAGAATTCTTAGAACAATTTAATAATTAAAATATTCTAAATTCTAATCCTATACAAAGTTAACAACAACCAATAATTAATACAATGCTTATTAAATTATTATTTGCTATTAATTTATTAAAATAAAACTTATTAAATAAAATATAATTAAATTTAAACTAATCCTAACTCTATGTCAAGTTAATAATTAATTTATATTATAATGGAAATAATTATATATTAATGATTATCATCTTTTTTTTCTTTTTTATTAAACTAAAACTTTTATTCTAGATGCTTTTAGAAATATTTACAAAAGAGGCATCTACTTTTATATTTACAAAAGAGTAACCAAATTTTGGAAATAATTCAATTAAGTACCTAAACTTAAGGAAAATTTGAAATTGAGTTGCAATTTAAAACTGGGATCAAAATTGACCCTTTTGTTTGAAAACTAAAATTTATTTTGTCATTTAGGGGATAATTTCTCAGAAGATTATGTTAAAATCAATTCCCAAGAAAGATTGGAGGGGTTACAAATGGTTCCGCTTAAGTTCCAATCTCCTAGACATAATTTATTTAAACATAATAATCTCGAAAATATACCCTAAATCATTTATTTAAAAAGAAAAACAAGAAAAATTAAATATATGATAAAATGAACGAGATTTGATCCCGTTCAATTTTCTCCCCCCAATAATGTTTTAATCGCTAAGCATTGACTCGAAAATTATCTCCCTTACTCTGAAGTTCAACAACTTCGTATGGATAAACTCAGTGAATCGTAAATGGGCCGGACCAACGTGATTTTAACTTACATAGAAAGAACCTTAATCTAGAATTGAATAACAAGACTTGCTGACCTCCTTCAAATTCTCGAACTCGAATGTGCTTGTCATGCCATTTCTTAAGTCTCTCCTTGAGTAATTTGGCATTCTCGTAAGGGAACATTCAAAATTCTTCTAACTCGTTGAGTTGGAGCATCCGTTTCTCTTTAGCAAGCCTAAAATCCAAGTTGAGTTGTTGAAGAGCCTAGTAAGCTTTGTGCTCTAACTCCAAGGGCAGATGATAGGCTTTGTAACACCCCTTACCCGTATTCAAAACCGGAACTGGGTTTGAGGCATTACCTAACTTATCTCGCTAAAACATATAACATTGAGCTATAAAATTTCATTTAAGCCCATCTCTTGCTTATTCTTGGCCTACGAGGCCCTAAACATACCTCTGAGAGGTTTCAAGATTTAATCGAGAACTTTTACGAACTTGGAAAACTTTTCATCAAAACAGAGGCCACACGCCCGTGTTGATCTAGGGACACGCCCGTGTGCCCCTAAGACATGCCTGTGTTCATCACCCGTGGTCGACACTGACTTATTTCACATGGCCGGACACACACCCGTGTCCCTCACATGGCCTCGACACACCGGTGTCTTAGCCCGTGTGCCAAAAATCTTGGCATTTTGTTTATGATGTCATCACTTCACTAAGGCCACACGGCCAAGGAACATGCCCGTGTCCTTAGGCCGTGTGTCAAATTAAAATCCACATTTAATGTGCAGATTTCACACGGCCTGGGTACACGCCCATGTCCTAGGCCGTGCCTCCCACACGGCTGAGACACACGGCCATGTCTCTGTCTGTGTGTTTACTACAATGCATACTGACTTGCAATTCTAGCATGCCAGAGGACACACGATCGATCAACATGCCCATAGGGCTGACCGTGTGTCACGCACGGCCTAGACACATGCCCGTGTGTCTACCCGTGTGGACAATTAGATGGCTATCTTCCAAGCCATTGCCACCCTAACAAGATTTCATACTCAAACCAAACAACTCATAACTCAAAGATACATCCAGGAACTAAATTTATAATAATCACACAAACATAAACTTCGTAATTCCATCATCATTGAATATATAAAGTATCAAGTATTGGCCCAATTCTAATGACCATTTACAAAATGATTTTGATAAATACATAGCCAACACTTTGGCTAACAATTACGACCTAACAAAATACCCAAGTTCTATACATGTCATACCCAAAATAAGTCTAAATTGTTATACCAAAGTGATGTCGATAGTGTGATTTTTGAACTCCAACGTTACACGTTCCTCGAGTTATCTTGGCAATACTACAAGGAAAAAGGGCAATCAAAAGGGGTAAGCATAAAGCTTAGTAAGTTTGCATGGAAATAAATAGCAACAATGAGATCATAATATAATCCATCTGTGGCATTAACTAACCATACACAAGTCATGGTTTCTTGACATACTTACTCACACTTGCCCTTATTTAGCACATACCATACCACATATCGTAATATTTCTTCATGACGAATTCATTAGTACCTGTATTCACTCATTCACATGACTTTAGTACAAATCTCATTTCTAAATCTAAACTCATCTACTTATCCCATTAATCACTAGGGATAATCAAAGACGCATATTCGTCGTCGTTAATGTAAGACCAATGCCACACCCCCGATGTGGTCTTAAATGGAGTCACCTCTAAATGCCAATGTCATATCTTGGATATGGTCTTATATGGAATATCACATCAAGTATCGAAGCCATATCACGGATATGGTCTTATACGAGATCTCAACTCGGTGCCGAGGCCATGTGCCAGACATGGTCTTATACGGGACCTTATCCATTTCATATCTTGATGATAGTATTTTCATATTCAATATGGTCCACTACGACTTCAACATCTCATTCAACATTAACTACTCAATTTAGTAGGGCATCATGAATCGATATAGTGCCAAGCATTCTCATACATGCTAACATGAATGTTGAATCTATCACATACAAACTTACCTCGATCTCGAAATGAGCTAGCTCGTCGATTTAATATGAGATTTTGTTCTTTCCCCGATCGAGGTGAATTCTTGGTTCTTCTTGCTCTATAATAGAAAATTTAGATCATTTTAATCATCACATAAATAAAAGCATTTTAATAAACATGCTTTGGCAAAATTACTATTTTACCCTAGACTTTGGCAAAATGACTATTTTGCCCTTAGGCTTGGAAATTAATTCTAATCATATTTCTACCTTCAATAATCCTAGGTGAACATTTAATACTCTTATGGCTATCATCAAAATTCAACTTTTCACACATTTACTACAATTTTTATAACCTTTACTACAAGGTCCAATTAGGTGTTTTTATGACAACACCATTCATAAAAGTTGTTCATCTAACAACCAAGACTCATTTTCTCCCATAAAAATGCAGCAAACAACATAAAAACTCACAAGGATAATCCCTAGACTTTTCACCATAATGCAAGATAGTCCCCTCTTTAGAAAGCTAAAGCTTTAGGGGTCTCAAAAGTACAACTATCTTCAAGAAAAACCATTAAAATCACTTACTAGGATGGAGGAGAGCTTGCTAAAAATTTGAGTTTTCAAAACCCCTATTTTCCTTGCTATTTTAGGTAGAGAAAAATGGCTATCATCTTTTCTTTATTTTATTAATACTAGTCATATTAGTCACCAACTATTACCAACTTTGACCAATTTTGTCCATCTTTGTCTTCTAACATCTCCTATGGCCGGTCAACTATCTATCAAAGGGCTAATTGCCTTTTAAAAACCTCCAATTTACAATCCATGGTTATTTGGCACCTTTAGCCAATAGAATGGAGCTTTCACACTTTATGCGTTTTAGTCCTTTTTCGCGATTAAGCAAGAAATTGATAAAATTAAAGCACCAAAAATTTAATGCACTAATATAATCATGCTCTGACTCATAAAATATCATGAAAATGATTTTATCTAACTCAAATTAGTTACCCTGAGATCATTGTTCGACTAGCCCCTAATTCGGACTGTTACAGGCTTTCCCAAAGACCAACCTATAGGGTGACATCCATAAAGGTGACTTGTATGTTGTCCTGTAGAGCCATAAAGCATCATCCAGTCTTTTAGACCAATCTCGTTTGTTCAGACAAAATACCTTCTCAAGTATGCCTTTTATCTTTTTGTTTGCCAGTTCAGCTTGCCCATTTGTCTACGGATGGAAAGCTGTGGCAACCTTGTGCTTTACTCTATGTTTTTCAAGTAACCATTTCAACCACTTGTTCACAAAATGGGACCCTTCATCACTGATGATGGCTCTTAGGGTTCCAAATCTTGTGAACACATGTTTCTGTAAAAACTTCATCACAACCTTAGCATCATTTTTGGATATGCCTCAGCCTCAACCCATTTAGACACATAGTTTACTACTACTAATATGTTCTTGTGATCAAAAGATGGAGGGAAAGGATCAAGAAAGTCAATACCCCAAACATCGAATAATTCTACCTCAATAATGTTTGTTCGAGGCATCTCATTTTGTTGGTGACATTTCCAATCCTTTTTGACATCGATCACAACTCTTTACGTAAGCATATGCGTCTTTGAATAGTGTTGGATAAAAGACTCCGGCTTGCAATACCTTAGCCACATTACGTGTGCCTCCAAAGTGTCCCCCACTCAGAGGTGAGTGGAAATGGTATAGAATCTTATGTACTTCATCTTTTGCCAAACATCTCCTGATCATTTTGTAACATCCTAGATTAGGGGTTATGCGTTTGTGCATAATTCATGAGTAGTAGGTTTTGGCAGTGTTTGGAAGTGAATTAAGGGTTTTTAAAATCCTAGGATGGAAGAGAAAACTTTGGAAAAGTTATTGGTTTTTAAGTTAAAAACAAGAAGTGATGTGGAAAAATGGCAAGGGGCGCCACCTAAGGTGCAAGGGTTATGGCATCAAGTGAAGTACTTTGAGGGAAGAGGTTCGAATCCCATTGTGTGCATTTTTCTTAATTTTATGAAATAGCATGTTTACTATGATATGGATGTGTGGTTTGCATTTTTAGAACCTTGGAAATGTAAGGAAATATAAGGAAATGTAAGGAAGTGAAAGGAAATGAAAAGAAATGTAAGGAAGTGAAAGAAATGAAAGGAAAGGAAATGTAAGGAAATGTAAGGAAATGTAAGGAAATGTGGAAATGTAAGGAAATGTAAGGAAATGTATGGAAATGTAAGGAAATGTATGGAAATGTATGGAAATGTATGGAAATGTATGGAAATGTAAGGAAATGTATGGAAATGTAAGGAAATGTAGAGAAATGTAAGGAAATGTAGGGAAATGTCCTGAAAATGTAAGAAATGATTTAGAAATGTTAAGTTTCAAAAAGAGGAAAGTGAACATTTTGGAAACTTGGAAATGTTAAGTTAAAAGAGGAAAGTGAACATTTTTGGAAACTTGGAAATGTAAGGAAATGTCAAGTTTAAAGAACCAAACAAATATTTTTGGAAACTTAGAAATGACTTAGAAATGTCGAGTTTTAAATGTTTAAAAGAGGAAACTAAGGCAAGGTGGCCTTAAGAAAGTTAATAGGAAGAATTTGACACCCAAACAGGCTTGGAAAAGTGGCCTGAAGATACCACTTAAAGCCCAGTGAGTGATGCTACTTAGGTGGATAATTTGGGCCTCGTAAGGCCACAAGGAGTCCAATAGAACAAGTTAAAATTTGGCTCAACAAGGGAAGGGAGTGGGCGGCATCTAGCTAAAACTTTAAGTGATTTTTATTTAATTACTTAAAGAGGAAGCAATGGACGACAATAAGGACTCTTAAGGGAAGAGTTTAATTCTCTTTAAAATTCGGCTAAATAGGTGGATAAATGAAGAATTATTCTTTAATTAGGAGAATGAGGGAAGAGTGATGGCCAAGTAAGGGATTCTAAGTTAGTAAATTCGACTATAAAAGGGAAAGAAGGCCATTCATTCATTCACTCTTCCTTTGCCGAATTTGTTAAGCATATTCTCATCTCTCTGCCGAAATTTCTACAATTTTATTCTTCTTCTTTTATTTTTTCCAAGCCAAAATACCTTGTGCTCTAGCCGAATCCTCCATCTTTATTCTTCCTTCTCTTTTCTTTCTAAACCCTCCAAAAGTCGAAAGTTGTGAGAGCATCATTTAGCCATAGTTGAATCTCTGAAGGTTGAAGTGAAGGTGCAATCGATTCCTTCAAATAAGGGAGAAGTTCTTTTCCCAAAGGTACACCATAGGATGCGTGTTCCCTAGTTATTTGGTGAATTTCGGGATTTAAGATCCTTAAGTGAGTAGCCAATTTCAAAGGGGGAAGAATACAAGTTTCCGGGATTTGATTTTTTTATTCAATCGGCATTAAGGCATTAAAAATCTAAGGTAGTAGATCGGATTTCGGGATTTCAAGTGAAATCGTTGTTTAATCAGTGTGTACCCTACTCTAAGTTTTAATATGTTCATGGCTATGTTTTAAATTAAATGTGTTAATATGAAAGTGTAAGAATATGGCTAAGGTACCGTGTGTACCTACACTAATCTTAATAGATTTATGGCTTAAACTTGATATATGTGTTAATATGAAAGTGTAAGAATGTGGCTAAAGTACCATGTTATGGTACAAAGTACTCACCACGTTTTCCTACTCCTACTAGGATTATGAAATATGTTATACTTAACATGTGAAAAGTGCCATGAATGTGAATTTAAGTATGATATGCATGATATGAATAATATGGGGCATTCGGGTTATTTGAGAAAGGGGAAGTGAATGTGATGACTTCGGTCTCACTATCTGAATGTGGTGACTTCGGTCACATTATTTGAATGTGGTGACTTCGGTCACATTATCTGAATGTGGTAACTTCGGTTACATTATCTGAATGTGGTGTCTCATGACACAATTATCCGTTGCTATGCCACGAATTTTATATGGGCGATGAGCACGTCGATTGCAACGAACGCCTTCGATGGTGTGTAGCGGATGGAGGTTGACTTAGTAGTCCCCACTGCAAAGGATGATGGCATGTGGAGTGTAGCGGATGGCATATAGGTTTGGGTTCGGATTGCATTCATTATTTTACCTAATATATTGACATGTATGTGATATGATAATGCATGCCTTGAAATGTTAATTCTTAGTGTTGGTTACACATTGAGTCTGTTTGACTCACCTCCTTTGTGGGACTATTTTCAGACGACGATCAGTGATGGACCGGGACGGCAAAACTTGTGGTGGCCATGCTCTTCTTGAAGAATTATTTATTATGGACATTTTATTTTATTAGGTACTGTTTAATTTTATTTTGGATTTTGTTTATGTAATAAGGCCATAGTGATGATTTTATTTTTGTTTTAATTACTAAGTTATGATTTTGGGTATTTAAAGAACAAGTCCATTTAATTTAAAATAAGCTTAAATATTTTGTCACCAAATAAATGGGTTTTCGATATAAAAATAAACTTGTTTTCAACTCGAGCCCAACCCACAAACAAACTATCTTCAAAACACACAGTTTTCAAAGTAACAAAAGAATTTTTTTTAACCGGGTTACATCGAGGAACATACCAGATCCGATTCAGGCTCGTGGGCCGAGTGTGGGGTGTTTCAGTTTGGTATCAGAGCCCAGTTTTAAACTCTCGGCCTTGGGTTTAAGGCCCAAAACATTTTCCAAAGTAAGCCCAAAAAGAATTTTCTGAAAAATTTTAGGTTTTTCTAGCATGGCCCACTAAGTCTCCGAGCCATGATCCCACTGTAAGTACTTCGACTTCAAGTGATTTGAATATGTGAAATGTATGGGCTTTTATGGCAATGTAGATTAGTGAACTAGGATATGTTGAACCCTAGGACTAGTCTACTCAAAAACACAAGTACATAAGACTTAAGGACCATTAGACAAACTCGTGATTAAGTCACGAGCTAGGTGTAGTAACCATGGTGCGCATGTCAGGATTGGTTTAAGTGGGAGCTTGGTATTTAAGCGATCGCATGACTCACCTCCTCTCCACTCGAATCGCACAGTGCGTAGCCTCGGTTCACCTTAACCAAGAGGACTTATACACTGCTAAACCCCGACTAAAACCCGAAAGGGACTAGCCAGTATTTTATGGAAACCCTAGTTTTAAAATTTCTAAATTATCCTCTTGATTTGAAAAAGATTATTTTATAAAATTTTCTTGAAATATTTCAGATTTATAAAATTACAAAATACCCCTAATGGTAAAATTACAAAATGCCCTTGGTTTATGAAATTTTCAAAATATCCACAGTTCCTATCAAAATTTCATTACGTTATAAAATGTTCAAAAATCCTAATTTGAAAAATGACAAAATACCCTGATTTTAAAAAAAAATTATGAAATTACCCCTACCCTGCAAATTATCGAAATACCCCCAAGTTACAAAATTACCAGAACGACCCCTGATTTTCAAAATTTTTGCAACAACACCAATTTGGAAAACAAATTCTAAAAAAGAACCCTCAAGTTTTGTAAATTTTGAAATACCCTTGATTTATTAAGATTTATAAATTTACCCTAGTTTATTATCGAAATACCCCTGTAATTTCAAAATTTTCGAAATACCCCTGAGATTTCAAAAATTACCAAAATACCCTTATTGACAAAATCACCAAGGAACTTTATTTTGACAAATTACGAAAATACCCCTATAGGGCAAATTACGAAAATACCCCTAGGTAGTGGAAAAACAACAATAATGAAAACTACAACATTTCTCTGAATGAACGAAAGTTCATAATTGATTGATGGATGTATGAATGTAAAGACTGTGCATGTATGAATACGAAAGAACCACTTCTAAAAATTCTTTCCATAAAACTTCTTCGCGGTTAATCGCTGAAACAAATTTTTAATACATAAAACTTCTTAATCGATTAAATCATGACGTTAGAAATGATTTCTAAGGGATGTGAACTTAGAGATTGTGCTTGGAAAGTATGATGGTTCTATTAAGATCGAGTCTTGCACGTAAGCATAAGTGGTGAGAAGGATTGTACGATGTTAGTAAGTAATTTCGAGAACGAAATTATTTTTAAGGAGGGTAGAATCAGAACATCCTAGATTAGGGGTTATGCGTTTGTGCATAATTCATGAGTAGTAGGTTTTGCCGGTGTTTGGAAGTGAATTAAAGGTTTTAAAATCCTAGGATGGAAGAGAAAACTTTGGACAATTATTGGTTTTAAGTTAAAACAAGAAGTGATGTGGAAAATGGCAAGGGACGCCACCTAAGGTGCAAGGGTTATGGCATCAAGTAAAGTACTTTGAGGAAGAGGTTCAAATCCCATTGTGTGCATTTTCTTAATTTTATGAAATAGCATGTTTCTTGTGATATGGATGTGTGGTGTGCATTTTTAGAACCTTGGAAATGTAAGGAAATATAAGGAAATGTAAGGAAGTGAAAGGAAATGAAAGGAAATGTAAGGAAGTGAAAGGAAATGAAAGGAAATGTAAGGAAATGTAAGGAAATATAAGGAAATGTAAGGAAATGTAAGGAAATGTAAGGAAATGTAAGGAAATGTATGGAAATGTAAGGAAATGTGTGGAAATGTATGGAAATGTATGGAAATGTATGGAAATGTAAGGAAATGTATGGAAATGTAAGGAAATGTAGAGAAATGTAAGGAAATGTAGGGAAATGTCTTGGAAATGTAAGAAATGATTTAGAAATGTTAAGTTTCAAAAAGAGGAAAGTGAACATTTTGGAAACTTGGAAATGTTAAGTTAAAAGAGGAAAGTGAACATTTTTGGAAACTTGGAAATGTAAGGAAATGTCAAGTTTAAAGAGCCAAACAAAAATTTTTGGAAACTTAGAAATAACTTAGAAATGTCGAGTTTTAAAAGTTTAAAAGAGGAAACTAAGGCAAGGTGGCCTTAAGAAAGTTAATAGGAAGAATTTGACACCTAAACAAGCTTGGAAAAGTGGCCTGAAGATACCACATAAAGCCTAGTGAGTGACGCCACTTAGGTGGATAATTTGGGCCTCGTAAGGCCACAAGGAGTCCAATAGAACAAGTTAAAATTTGGCTCAACAAGGGAAGGAGTGGACTGCATCTAGCTAAAACTTTAAGTGATTTTATTTAATTACTTAAAGAGGAAGCAATGGACTGCAATAAGGACTCTTAAGGGAAGAGTTTAATTCTCTTTAAAATTCGCTAAATAGGTGGGTAAATGAAGAATTATTCTTTAATTGGGAGAATGAGGGAAGAGTGATGGCCAAGTAAGGGATTCTAAGTTAGTAAATTCGGCTATAAAAGGGAAAGAAGGCCATTCATTCATTCACTCTTCCTTTGCCAAATTTCTTAAGCATATTCTCATCTCTTTGCCGAAATTCCTACAGCTTTTATTCTTCTTCTTTTATTTTTGCCAAGCCAAAATACCTTGTGCTCTAGCCGAATCCTCCATCTTTATTATTCCTTCTCTTTTCTTTCTAAACCCTCCAAAAGTCGAAAGTTGTGAGAGCATCATTTAGCCATAGCCGAATCTCTGAAGGTTGAAGTGAAGGTGCAATCGATTCCTTCAAATAAGGGAGAAGTTCTTTTCCCGAAGGTACACCATAGGCCGCATGTTCCCTAGTTATTTGGTGAATTTCGGGATTTAAGATCCTTAAGTGAGTAGCCAATTTCAAAGGGGAAAGAATGCAAGTTTTCGGGATTTGATTTTTTTATTCAATCGGCATTAAGGCATTAAAAATCTAAGGTAGTAGATCGGATTTCGTGATTTCAAGTGAAATCGTTAAGCGAATCAGGTGTGTACCCTACTCTAAGTTTTAATATGTTCATGGCTATGTTTTAAATTAAATTTGTTAATATGAAAGTGTAAGAATATGGCTAAGGTACCGTGTGTACCCCACACTAATCTTAATAGATTTATGGCTTAAACTTGATATATGTGTTAATATGAAAGTGTAAGAATGTGGCTAAAGTACCATGTTATGGTACAAAGTACTCGTGCACGTTTTCCTACTCCTACTAGGATTACTTAAATATGTTATACTTAACATGTGAAAAGTGACATGAATGTGAATTTAAGTATGATATGCATGATATGAATAATATGGGGCATTCGGGTTATTTGAGAAAGGGAAGTGAATGTGATGACTTGATCTCACTATCTCGAATGTGGTGACTTGGTCACATTATCTCGAATGTGGTGACTTGGTCACATTATCCGAATGTGGTAACCGGTTACATTATTCGAATGTGGTGTCTCATGACACAATTATCCGTGGCTATGCCTCGAATTTTATATGGGCGATGAGCACGCCAACTGCAATGACGCCTTCGATGGTGTGTAGCGGATGGAGGGTTGACTTAGTAGTCCCCACTGGTGTGTGGATGGTACGGTGGAGTGTAGCGGATGGCATATAGGTTTGGGTTCGAGATTGCATCATTATTTTTACCGTTATATGAACATGTATGTGATATGATAATGCATGCCCGAAATGTTAATTCTTGGTGTTGGTTACACATTGAGTCTGTTTGACTCACCCCACTGTGGGACTATTTTCAGGCGACGATCAGTGATGGATCGGGATGGCAGAACTTGTGGTGGCCATGCTCTGCTTGAAGAATTATTTATTATGGACATTTTATTTTATTAGGTACTGTATAATTTTATTTTGGGTTTTGTTTATGTAATAAGGCCATAGTGATGATTTTATTTTTGTTTTAATTACTAAGTTACAATTTTAGGGTATTTAAAGAACAAGTCCATTTAATTTAAAATAAGCTTAAATATTTTGTCACCTGAAATAAATGGGTTTTCGATATAAAAATAAACTTGTTTTCAACTCGAGCCCAACCCACAAGCAAACTATCTTCAAAACACATAGTTTTCAAAGTAACAAAAGAATTTTTTTTAACCGGGTTATATCGAGGAACATACCAGATCCGGTCCAGGCTCATGGGCCGGGTGTGGGGTGTTTCACATTTTATCTGCACACTTTTTAAACAAGTATGGCTCTTCCCAGAAATAGTACTTCATCTTATCAATTGGCATCAAACCATAAGTTAAATAGTTAGTAATATCAGCAAACCAAGGGGTATTACAGACATGATTTACCTTTAGTATGTGCTCATTTGGAAATGTTTCCTGAATTGGTATAACTGGAGAATTCCCTTCTTGCGGCTCCAATATGGACAAGTGGTTTGCTACTTGATTTTCTACTCCCTTTCGATCTTGAATTTCTAGATCAAACTCTTGAAGTAGAAGTACCCATCAGATCAGTCTCGGCTTAGCGTCTTTCTTGGCAAGTAAATACTTAATTGCCGAGTGGTTTGAATAGACAGTCACCTTGGTACCTACAAGATAAGATCAAAACTTGTCAAAAGAAAACATAATAGCAAGTAACTCTTTCTCTGTTACCGTGTAATTTAGTTGAGCTCCTGTTACAGTCCGACTTGAATAGTTGATGGGATGAAAAACTTTGTTCCTTCATTGGCCCATGACAGCTCCTATCGCGAAGTCACTTGCATCACACATCAATTCAAATGGCAAATCCCAGTCTGGTGTGACGATTATGGGTGCCAAAACTAATCAACTCTTCAAATCTTTGGAGGCTCTTAAGCACTCTTCATCAAATTTGAACGTCATGTCCTTCTCTAATAATTTGCATAAGGGTTTAGCAATTTTGGAGAAGTCCTTGATAAATCTTCGATAGAAATCGGCGTGGTCCAAAAAGCTCTTAACACCCTTTACAGATGTTGGAGGTGGGAGTTTCTCAACAACGTCTACCTTTGCTTTATCTACTTCGATTCCATGTCTCATTATCCGATGCCCTAGAACAATACCTTTTCGTACCATGAAATGGCACTTTTCTTAGTTGAGTACAAGGTTTGTTTCTTCACATCGCCTTAGTACTTTAGCTAGATTGGCTAAGCAATCATCATATGTATCTCCAAATACTGAAAAATCATTCATAAAGACTTCCAAGTATTTTTCAATTATGTAAGTAAAAATAGACATCATACATCTTTGAAATGTAGTAGGTGCATTACATAAACCAAATGGAATGCGTCTAAATGCCAATGTACCATACGAGGAGGTGAATTTTGTCTTGTGTTGATCTTCTGGTGCTACTGTAATCTGGTTATACCCCGAGTATCCATCAAGAAAATAGTAATAGTCTCACTCTGCGAGTCTATCCAGCATCTGGTCCAAAAACGACAAAGGAAAGTAATATTTCCTAGTCGCGTTGTTCAGCTTTCGATAATTGATGCAAATTCTCTATCCCATAACCGTTCTAGTTGGTATCAACTCGTTATTCTCATTCTTAACAACTGTAATACCTCACTTTTTTAGTACGCACTGGACCGAACTTACTCATGAACTATCTAAGATGGGGTAAATTATACCCGCATCTAACCATTTGATTATTTCCTTTTTCACCACATCCTTTATGATGGGGTTTAGTTTTCATTGTTCATCAATCGTCTCTTTTTCACCACCTTCCATGATAATCTTGTGCATGCATACAGATGGACTAATACCGTGAATATTGGCTATGGTCTATCCGATAGCCTTCTTAAATTATTTCAATACTAGGATGATTTTCTCTTCTTGCTCAATAGTTAATTCTCCTGAAACAATCACAGGAAGAGTAGAAGCGTTACCTAAATAAACATATTTTAAATGTAAAGGAAGTACCTTGAGTTCTAACTTAGGTGGCTCCTCGATTGACACTTTTGGTTGGGCATAGTCCCTATTCTCTAACTCTAAAGATTCAAAATGGAATTGCGGATAAAATCCCCTTTGATTAGCTTCTAGCAAAGATAAGTATTCATCCTCCTCTTCATCATTTGGAGGGTCTGATGTCAAAATTTGTTCCAATGAGTCCTCAACATAATTGAGTTCCTTTTCCACGATTAAATCCTCTAAATCAGACATTGCAGAACAATCATCAATTGTGTCAGGAAATTGCATCGACTTAAAAACATTAAATGTTACCTGATCATCCTAAACACGCATAGTAAGCTCACCCTTCTGTACATCAATAAGGGTCCTTCCGTTGCTAGGAAAGCCTTCCTAGGATGATTGGCACTTCTTTGTCTACTTCAAAGTCTAGAACCACAAAGTCAGTAGGAAAAATAAAATTTTCTACACATACCAATACGTCTTGAATATTTCCTTCTAGATGTGCTAAGGATCGATATGCTAATTGAAGTATAACCGTAGTAGGTCTAACTTCACTTATCCCTAACTTCCTAAATATTGACATGGGCATCAAGTTGATACTCGTACCCAAGTCACATAGTGCCTTACCACAATATGTTGCTCCAATGTTGCAAGGTATGGTAAAACACCCAGGATCCTTCAACTTTGAGAGTAGTTTTTCTTGAAGATACACACTACATTCCTTTGTCAAGGCTACCACCTCAAATTCTCTAAGCCTTTATTTTTTTGACAAGATATTCTTCATGAATTTAACGTTATTCGATATTTTTTCAAGTGCTTCAACCAACAGGATATTGATATGAAATTGCTTGAGTACGTCTAGGAACTTTTTGAATTAAATTTCCTGCTTTTGCTTCTGAAGTCTTTGAGGGTAGGGTGGTGGAGGCTTCTTTACTGAAACTGGTTGATTTAACCTCTGAGGAAATTCTACATCTAACGAAGTTGTTAGTCGATCAGAATTAGCTAGTTCTAAAATTACCTTGTTAAATTTTGCAAATCTTGGTTTCGGTGAAACTGGAATTTCAACACTCGGTTGAACTTCCTTTGAGTCTTGAACATTAGCTGGCTCCTTTTTAACTTCGACAGTGTTGGGCTCTAATGTCTTTCTGCACCTCAATGTCAATTCTTTACAATTCTCCTTCCTGGATTCTTCAGATTCTCCGTATCACTAGGTAAAGTACCCTGTGGTCGGTTTCTGAGTTCAGTTGCATACTGGCCCACTTAATTTTCCAAATTCCTTAGAGTGGCATCATTTTTTTTCCATGTATTCCTTCAATAGATTTTCTAAGCTATTGGATGGTTCAGCTTGGGTTGGTTTCTGAACTTGTTGGGGAAAACCAAGTGGTTGGGTCGGTCTAGGTTGGGCATAAGTGTTACTGGTTCTTGTCCCTTGGTTACTCCAGGAAAAATTTGGGTGGTTTCGCCATGATGGGTTATAGAAATTGGATTACAGTCCTTGCCTTCCTTGATTTTAGTTATGGTTACCCATGTAATACACGGATTCTGGGTTCAATGGACATTCTTCAAACAAATGTCCTTCCTTATAATAGACATAGGCTACATTTTCAACTTGATTCGGCGGCTGAGCTGCAAAACTATTAAACCCATTAGTGGTAAAATTTTTAAGCATTGAGGATATTAAGGATCCCGAGATGCGAGTAAAGTAAGAGCATCCACTTTATGTACTCTAGCAACTTATCTTCCTGACGCTGCTCGATTGGTTGGCCATTGATAATTGTTGCTGGCAATCCTCTCAATGATTTCATAAGCCTCATTCCATTAGCAAAAACGTCCACTTCCATCCTCGTGTGTATATTGAGACCATTATAAAATGTCTCAAGTTGGATGCAATGTGGGATTCCCTGATGAATGCACTTTTGTAATAATTCTTTGTACCTTTCCCATTCCTCACACAAGGATTCATCATCCATTTGTTGGAAAGTAGTGATCTCGTTCCTCAACTTAGCATTCTTGTAGGGCAGGAAATACTTCATGAGGAATCTTTCTGCTAACTCTTGCCATGTGAAAATTGAATTTGGTGGTAATGAGTTCAACCAAGCTCGAGCTTTATCCCTTAGTAAATATGGGAGCAGCTTCAATTGTAATGCATCTTCGGGTACTCGACTAACTTGAAAGAATCGCTCACATCCATAAACAGTCTTAAGTGCAGGTGAGGATCTTCAGTAGGCATTCCACTGAATTGGCCCACTGTTTGAAGAATCTGGAACATGACTGGCTTCAGCTCAAGCTATTGTGCCTTAATTTCAGGTCTCCTAATACTCAGATTAAGATCATGAAACACTGGCATGGCATACTGTCTTAAAGCTCTATCCCTATCATCAGCAATAAGAATAGGATTTTGACAGGGTCCACTCCATTTCCTTGAGTCAAATTTTCAAGATTAATCTCTTCGATCCTTCTCTAACTTGCTTGTCTTCTTCGCTGTCGAAAAGTTCTTTCAATCTCAGGTTCTACAGGGAGTAAATAGATAATTCGGTCAATACTCATAAACACCTGAAATAATCACAAAAAACTTAATTAAGTTAAAATTGAACAGAAAAATAAACCAAAGTGCAAAAATAACAAATTCACAAATAATGACTTTTTAAACATCCCCGAAAACGGCGAGAAAAACTTGGAACGACAGAAATGTGCAAGTATACACAATCACAACAAGTAATAAAGTGACAAGTAAATGTCAAGTTATCATTCCCACAAGGACTGTGAAAAGAATTATTTATGAATGCAATTACAAACACTTTTAAAAGATTTCTAATTAAGATGACATAATTGTTTAAAAGATTTTTTAAAAGATGAATGCAAGTTATCAAATTTTTAACTAAGTAAAAAATAAAAATAAAATAAAAGTTCCAATGCACGATTTTAAAAGATGATTTTAATTAAGATGACATAATTGTGCTAGGTTAATTACATTTTTTAACTTAGAATTATTAAACTCATGTTTATGTTGTTACGAATAAATTCACGACAACTCGGTAATTTGCTAACTTATGAACATACTCACCTACCAAAATCTATTCATCTCTTGACTATATATCTATGTCATTTCAATCAATTAAACAAATTTTAATAGGCAAATGTGTTAATGCACATACATACTTATGAAATTAAAATAATCTCTTGTACATATCTCTATGCCAATTCAAACAATTAATTCAATCTCATAAGCACATAAAAGATTACGTGAGGTAACAATGTATTTCTACCTTGAAACAGTTTAATCACAATAATCTTGTAAGTTATGCAAGGCTAATGTATTGCTAGATATCGTTATGAATTTAACCCTCAGCTACCTTAGATGATTAAACATGCACTGATTAAGTATCATGTCAATTAATTACAATTTCAATCCGTTTGAATAATTAATTCATTAGTTACCTTACAATTGTAACGCAAGAATAACTTATTCATGGTTTTACATAATTAAACATCTTACTGAGGCCTATAACAACACAAACACAATTTTAATAAATTAAGTAGACAAAATGCAATCAACCTAACACTAATTAAATTTAAGCCATGTCAATTAAATTAAACATTTCAACATCACAAATATTCATAGACATGTTCATCATAACAACAACAAAATTACAAGAATAGGGAACAAGAATCAAATCCGGTGTTTCTCCGTGGCTTGACTGGTTTGCTCCACTCTTCCTTCTCCGCATGTTATTATCAAACCGAGGCTGCTACGAACACTTTAATGCTGCTCCAAATGGTGGATGAATGACTCTTTTTCAAGACGTGAAATTGGTAAGAGAATAAAGAAAAATGGATGGGAAATGAAGAGAGAAAATTGAGAGAGAAGAGAAGAGATGGGAAAGTTGAGGTGTGTTTGAAATAAGCAGCCAAGGTGGGGTTTTATAGGTTGAGAGGGATGCTAAAAATAGCCAAAATCAGTAGCCAAAGAGCCCTCCCATGGCCGGCCTCACATGTGGCAAGTTTGAAGTATTCAAACTTGCTATATTAAGGTAGGAGCAAATCTAGAAAGGCACATATAGTAGAGGGGTTTGTTTGCAATTTGAAAAATTATTCAAGTGCCATTTTTCAAGCTAATTAATCAACCAAGAAAGCTGGTTGGGTCAGCATGTGGGACGGTTTTGAGCTGCCTAGTACTCTACCGGTTTGATTTTTCTCAGTTCAACTCAATTGGGCCACTTTTCATAATTAATTAATAATATTTTATTTAACCCAAATTAAATTGGATATAAATTAAAATTATTATATTATGAATTAATACACATAATTTGGACCATCTTAGGCTGAGAAATCAATTTGCCTTGATGCTTCAAAATTGTTTCTCGATTTTACGTTTCTAGAAATATCTGTCGAGCCGTTTTGCACCCTTTGTGCAAATCTTTCGAAAATAATCAAAATGAATCATTTAATTAATTAAAATATATTATTTTAATAATTTAAGTACAAAATAATTATTTTATAATAATTATATATTTTTCAACAAGAATTTTACCGAACTTGCATGAATTTGAGTTAATAAGGGCATGAAAAAGTGTGTACATTTTCGTGTTTCCACGTGTGCCGCACATGGGTGGTTCACACGGCCGTGTGAAATTGAGAATTAGGGTTTTTGGAAAAATTGTGGTGCCACACGGCTATATGGCCGATATTTGGGAATTTTGGGATTTTAGTCAAATTCCAGACGGGTGTGTGTTCTGGACACATGGTCGTGTCCCATGGGCATAGGAGTGTGTGAGACTTTCACACAGCCGTGTTCACCTTGCACCTTATTTTAGCCAATTTGGATAGAGAGTTACACAACCTGTTCACACAACCATATCCCCTAGTCACATGGGTGTTTTTCCTCATCACACGGGCATATGCCTCTTTTACATGGGTGTGTCGGCTTCCACACAGTTGTGTGGCCCTATTTCGTTGATTTTTGTTCAATGATAGATTTTGAATCCTTGGTGTTTTTGTATGTTCCACCCTTAGTTATGCCTTAGTAAATTTGGTAGAGACTTTGATTAGCTCAAATTTGTACGTCTGTGCGTAAATAAGGTGTTAATTTATTTGTTTGATTAAGTGTTTTGTGATGTTACTAGTAAATAGCTACAAGCATAATTGATTCTGAATTTGGTCGATTGAATATTTGCACCTCTGGTTCTTTTTGACTGATGTGTGAGTCTCTGTAAGTTGAGTACATTATTTTTGTAAGTATGCTAGTGATCTATGTTCATACATACATTTGCATAAAGTTTTGGGTTTGGTTGCAAAAAGAAGAAGTCTGGTCTGATTTAGCAGATTCAACTACAATACATCTATACAACAATTTATGCACTGTACTATGCATATGTCAGCTCAACTGCATAATGTCATTTGAGTGGCTTAGTTCCACTTTACGTGGTATGTAGGGTGGACTGGCCTTTCAAGGTCCTATTTGGTGTGTAGGGTTGGTTAGGCTTGATATAGCTTATATGTGGTGTGTAGGGCAGTCAAAGTGGTGTTCAGTTAGTGGGGTGGGATTATTTTTAATCTGTTGCATCTATATTGCATTCGTACATACATCTGCTGTGAACATTTTTTTATTTGAAACACATGTTTAATATGTTATGACGTGTTTTGATTATTATGTATGGTTGGGACGTTCATTATGTGTTTCGATATGACTTTTGGAATAAGTCATAAATGAGTTACCGGGTTGACTTTTTGTAAGTGAATTTCTAACGAATGCTATTTAGAACCATAATAGTGTTTTCCGTCTTTTACCATTTGTTTTGTTTCGAACTCACACTGAGCTCACGTAGCTCACCCCTTAGTTTTTCCCTTTTAGGTACTCTCATGTTTTGGAGCTGGACTCAAACTAGAGATCTTGGAAGGATAAGACTTGAATTGGCTAACTAAAGTGTTTTGTTCAAATTTTTAGTTTTCAAACTGTTTTGGACTGTTTGTGTAGTAGGGACTGTGGTATAAGTTTTATTTATGGGATTTCATAAACTCTTATTTTGGACTGAATTTTAAAAACTGCAGATTTATACTTTTGAATATTTTAACATAATTTAAATTTTCTATTTTGAATCCTAAATGATTACACAATGTAGTTCGAATTTAGCAAACGTGTTCGAATTGAGGTTTTAACAAATCATTTTAGTAAAATTGCTTTTGGATCACTTCGATGGTCAATTTGGCCACCGAGATTCGACTGAAACTTCTAGGTCAGGTTTTAGGGTGTTACATTTAGTGGTATTAAAGCCAAGTTTGCAAAACTCGGCCTGTGTATTTACGTATCGGTGTGCACATGTGTTCATTTTAAAAAAAATGTGTTTTGATAAATCATACCATAGTGTTTTGAAATGATTTCACTAATTTTGCGAAAATGAGATGTTTGAGACTCCGATGCTGGTTGTGCGATCTTTTGGGACTGTAAGTTTAGATCTTTAAAATTTGAATTGTAGTATTAGATATTTATTTTTTTATTTGATTTGGAATTATGGATCTTTTGAGTTTAGTTACAAGATTGATATGGATTCTCGTGGTAAGTGGGATCGTGAAGATCAGCCTAGTTAGACTCTTGAGGAGTCGTCAGCTTTTTAGGGACGTGTGTCTGTTCAGGAGTTTGAAGTCAATGTGGCTCCACCAATTTCGGGTAGCGATAACCTGGAGGTTGGTACTGAGGCATTGACTCGAGTAGTGAGAGATATTTTAGAGAAAATATTCGAGGCTAGCTTAGAATGAACTCGAGAGATGGTTCAAGGTAGGTGTGTGGATTGTAGGAAGAAAAGGGATCGTAGTCCTTCGAGGTTGTAGCCTTGGTCTACGAAGCATGTAAGAACAAAGTTGAGTGTTAGCAAAGGTAGTTTGGAAGGTTCTAGTAGTGGTGCGGATGTTTTAGTTTGTGGGCATTGTAAGAAGTGCCATTCGGGCAACTATTGGAATGTGTCTCAGGTGTGGGTCCACAGGGTATCGGATTAGGGAATGTCTTGGCGTCATTGAGACAGGTATAGTTTTAGGTTGTTGTGATTCTATGTGTTAATTATGAGAATGACATTGATTCCTTATTCGTTGGATAATGATTGTTTGTGTGTGATAAAGAAAATGAGAATCTACTTTAGTGGTTAAGTGTTTGGGGTATGTGTGCGAGTTTTTAAGGTTAAAGTCTAATATGGTAGTACTTTGGGATTAAAGTGCACAAAGGAGCATAGTGGTGGGACTAGTTAAAGACGACTATTTTGTTAGTGGGAAATTTTGGGGATGAAATTTCTTTAATGAGGGGTGAGTTGTAACACCCAGGATTTTGGGGTTAGGATCTTTGAGGTTTAAAGTAAGGGTCAGTGAGTAGGTTGATCTATTGTGTTTATTTTCGTATTCTAGTGTCTTAATGAGCCTACTAGTTCGGTGGTTGGATATGAGTTAATTTACTTCTAGGTTCTAGGTTCGAAATCTTATGTGTGTTTTGAGGAAGTAGTTTTATTTTAGATTTTTTTAAGTTTTAAAATATTTATTTTATTTTTAATTATTTTACCCAAAAGTATTTCCCATGTTCTTTTTCTGTTCTTTTCCTCCATCTTTATGTTTTTTTTCTTCTTTCATTTTTTTCTCTACTTCCTTTTTCTTTTGTTTCCCCAATTTCAATATTTTTTTCTACTTCGTTTCTGTGGGTTGGTTTTGTCTCGTTGGATAGTGTGGTTTTCTATTCTCGTTTCAAATTAGAATTGAGTAGTAGTTTTCAAAAGGATAGTTAAGGCACCGGTCGTTTGATGTGTGTTGGAAGCGCTTTTCAGGTGTATTTCTGAACTGTTAAATTTCGATATTGGATCGTTGATGAATTCCATGAAGTTCATTGATTTTTGTATGTTTCTGAAGATAAATTGTGTGTTTTTGAAATTAGAGCGGGTAGGGGTCGTTTGATGTTGGTTTTCATGATTTCATTCAATTTCAGCATAGATCTTTATAATTAATGATGTTAGCAATTCATTTTGTTGAGGAAATTCACATTTTCAACTTATTTCGGTGTGGTTTCGTGACCACATGGGCGTATGCCGCACATGGGCAGGTTCACACAATCGTGTGAAATTGGGAATTAAGGTTTTGGACAAATTTTGGTGTCACACGGCCGTGTGGCCATTATTTAGGAGTTTGGGGATTTTAGTCGAATTCCACACGGCGTGTGTTCTGGACACACGGCCATGTCCTATGGGCACACGGGCATGTGAGACTTCCAAATGGCTGTTCACACGACTATGTCCCCTGGTCACACGGACATGTGTTTTCATCATATGGGTGTGTGCCTGATTTCACACGAGCATGTGCTGCTTCACACGGGCGTGTGCTACTTCACACAGACATGTGCCTCTTCCACATAGGCATGTACCATACGGCCTAGGCACTTATACACGGCCGTGTGGTTCTGTTTCTTAGATTTTTGTTTAGTGACAGATTTTGAATCGTTGGTGTTTTTGTGTGTTCCGACCCTCAGTTATGCCTTAGTAAAGTTGGTAGAGACTTTTATTAGCTTAGATTTTTGCATCTGTACGTAAATAGGGTGTTAATTTATCAGTTCGATTAAGTGTTATGTGATGTTACTAGTAAACATCTACAAGCATAATTGATTCTGAATCTGGTCGATTGAATATGTGCACCTTTGATTCTGCTTGACGTATTTGTGACTGTCTGTAAGTTGAGTACATTGGTTTTATAAGTCTGCTAGTGATCGGTATGCATACATACATTTGCATAAAATTATGGGTTTTGTTACGAAGAGAAGGAAGTCTGATCTGATTTGCCAGTTTCAACTGTTATACATCTATACAGTGATTTACCGCACTGTACTACTCATATGTCAGCTCAGCTGCATAATGTCATTTGAGTTGCTTAGTTCCACTTTACGTGGTGTGTAGGGTAGATGGACCTTTCAAGGTCCTATGTGTTGTGCAGGGTTGGTTAGGCTTGATATAGCTCATATTTGGTGTGGAGGGCGGTCGAACTAGTGTTCGGTTGGTGCGTGGGATTGTTTTTAATCTGTTGCATCCGTTTTGCATTTGTACATCATTTGGCTGTGTGAACATTTGTTTATTTGAAAAAATGTTTAATATGTTATGATGTGTTCTAATTACTACGTATGGTTGGGACGTTCATTATATGTTTCGATATGACTTTTTGAAATAGTCATAAATGAGTTACCGGGTTGAGTTTTTGTAAGTGAATTTCTTATGTGTAACACCCCTTACCTGTATTCAACACCGAATAGGGTACGAGGCATTACCGAAACACATACACTTAATTAATCATAGCATACAACTTACTCAACCATTCACGTGTAGTATTTGCCACACATAATTATCACACATTCACTCATCCAACCCAAACAAGCATGCACATCCATGTAATGCTTCATCATAGACTAATAACATAATAAATATTGGCCACATCAAATGGCCTTATACAAAAATGACCTTTAATTAGCATAGGCCAAAATTCTAAGCCAACTCATAATAACATGTACACAAAATACCAAGTCCCTATACATTCCATAGACTTAAAAAGCTAGAATAAAAATTATTGATACCAAACCATAGCTTCTTAGTGTGATAAAATCTCCGATGAGCTCCAACTTGAGCTTGCATTTGTGACACTATAGGAAAAAGAAAGGAAGGGGGGTAAGCATTATAGCTTAGTAAGTAGGTATGTAAATAATAAGCGATTTATTAATAGCCTTTTATAAATCTTCACAATATGTTCTGAAGATAATACAATCATAATTGCACATAGTTCCACTATTTATTCATGATCATCTCAAGCTGTCTATTCGAGTCGCAGTCACTAAATTATTTTTATATCGAGATACAGAGCTTCAAAATAAGATCCGCTAATTTTTCTTGAAACTATACTCACATATCTTCTTACCATAAAATTTTTAGAATTTTTGGTTTATCCAATAATTACAGTTTATTCTTTAAAGTTTTCCCTGTTTCGTTGTCTGACAATTCCGACCCCTCTGCACTAGAAATTAATTATCTCATCGTACAGAATTTTGATAATGTTTCCATTTGTTTCTCTTGAAACTAAATTCATTAAAAAAATTAAGAATATAAATTATAAACCATAATTATTTTTATACAATTTTTAATGATTTTCCAAATTCGCACTGGGATTCCAAATCATTCTCGATTTGCCTCACAAAAATTTAAATATCATGAATATGAAATTATTTTTTTTACACCATTTCTTTTATTTGCAAATAGACTCATTAAGCTTTAATTTCATATCTTATTCAACCTCTAATTCGATTTCCACCATTTGTGGTGATTTTTCAAAGTCACGCAACTGCTGTTGTCCAAAACTGTTTCGTTGCTAAATTTACTCTTTCATAATTTCACTTACTCCATTTCATCTTACCGAAGGTTCGATCAAATACCGAGCACATTGTTCATAAATTTTCACACTTATACATGCACTTATTCATCACACATTCATATTCAATTACACTTAGTAATTACATGATCACATGTATTTTCACTTAGTCAATTTCCGTTGAACTCATCGGAATAATAACAGATACGCGGTGGCCTGCACATAGTACCACCCTTGTAGCTGAAGCTATCTAGTGCACATAGCAGCTTGCACTTAGTACTAACACATGTGACCAAAACCATCACTTACACATAGTGTTCTGCACTTAGTACCACACATGTGATCGAAGCTATCGGGTACACTTAGTAGCCTGCACATAGTACTACACATGCTACCTATCCTTCTGGTACACGTAGTAGTCTGCACTTAGTACTACACACGTGACATAAAACCATCTCGTAGCTTTCTTGTATACATAGCGTCCTACACTTAGTACCACACATGTGACCTAGCTACCTCATTCGTATCTTTTCTATTCCGAAGGTTCAACCGAGAATTCTCACTTTTCAACATTTTACCAATTCATCCATAATCAATCACAATTCATAATTTACATCAAATAATTACTCCATATTCAACCATATCTCATAAAATATAAAAAATATTAACACATAAATAAAAAATATGCATTATTTACATACAAACTTATATCGACACAAAAAATGGCAAAGAAGGACCTAACCGTCAATTTCTCGTTTTCCCCCGTTCTAGGTCCGAACCTCATTTTCTTTGATCTATAATATCACATTTAGTATATTTATTAGTCACATTATTCAATGTGATCCAAAAATCATATTATAGAAAAAATTACATTTTTACCCCTAAAGTTTCACATATTTACATTTTTCCTCTAGGCTTGTAAAATGATTTTTATTCAATTTCCTTGCATTTTAAGCCTAGTCGAACCATTTTCATAACTATAGCAATCCACAATTTCCATTTAGTCACACACTTACACACATTTTACAACTTTTTACAAACTAGTCCTTTTTGACAATTTCACCGAAATTCACTTAGTAAAAGTCGTTAATTACACACCGAGCATTCATATTCTACCATTAAACATCAAAACACAAGCATTTCTCATATGGGTAAATTTTCAAAAATCAACCCTAGCTCAAATAAATGGTAGAAATAGAGAGATTGTGTTACAAGGATTCGAAAAACGTAAAAATCATTAAAAACAGGGCTAGAACGGACTTACAATCAAGCTTGGAAGCTTGAAAAACCCTAGCCATGGTTTCCCCTTGTGAAATTCGGCCATGGGGTTGAAGATGGACAAAAATTGGATTTTAATTTTGTTTTTAATTCATTTTAATTACTAAATGACCAAAATACCCCTAACTTAAAAATATTCTATTTCACCTATTTTGTAACACCCCTTACCCGTAATTCCCGCCGGAACCGGGCCTGAGGCATTACTAGAAAAAAAAACCACATGATCGCCACTTAGGTTCATTGTGACTACTCCCTTTAAGTCACCTTATCAACCTCCTTCTTGACTTACGAGGCCTCACTCATACACACGAGGCTCTCGAGACTATATCAAAACTTTTTGAATCTTAAAATTTTCTCCATCTAAATAGGGACTACACGCCCGTGTTAGATGGCACACGCTCGTGTGTAGACACACACGCTCATGACCACCAACCATGCATGAAAACTCAAGCATTCTTTCAATTCCCCAGGGCTAGAGCACACGCCCGTGCCCACCACCCATGCCCACCACCCGTGGTGAACACTAACTACTTCACACGGCCTTAAGTCTAGGCACATGCCCGTGTGGCTAGCCCGTGGCCTACACTACTCAATTTTGCCAAAGTGACACGGCCAAGGCACACGACCGTGACTGGCCATGTGTCACACATGGCCTTGACACATGCCCGTGTGTCTATCCACATGAACAAGAGCTAAGCTATTTGCCAAGTTCTTTTCAATCCTCAATCATACACAACATGCACTCATCCAATCCATCTATAATCAACTCATATTGAAGTACAATCTCACATGGATAACTTCATCTTTTCATATAATAAAATAGCCAACTACTATGGAATTATACAAAATAGATTATCCATCTAAAGGCCAACATATCTTAGCCATTTACAACAAAATTCACTAACTTGTCTAGCCTCTATACATGCCATATACAAAACATTAAGTCTCATGTACTAGATGTGCTGATAGTGTGGGCGATCCTCCAATTGATTCACGTATCTCAATTCAACTTTTTTGCCCTATAAAACAAGGGAAAAGAAAAGGAGTAAGCTTTGAGATTAGTAAGTTTACACATAAAAAATTTAAGCATTCTAGTATAAGCTAAACAACAATTAGCATTATACTACCAAATAAATTGACATCCACAACTATGCTTACTCTTTGTATTCCTTACCACATTTCCAACACATCATGAGTCACATACTCATAATCATCGACATGTACCCCTGCACTCAATACCACATTTACCCAAAAGTACAACACATCATTTTATCACACCAATACATCCACACAGCTAAATTACTCGATGGTTTCGCATTCAGCCCATCACAATCAGATAATAAGGTAGTATCGCTCAAATCCTACCAAGAGGAAATCATAGTGGTTTCGCACATAGCCCACTAAATAATATACTTAACTATGGTATCGGACACAATCCATCGTTGTTAAGTATTAAGGTGGTATCGCACTTAGCCCACCATCAAAAATTATCACTACACATCCACATATGTACTTATTCATTCATTCATGATATCTACCACATTCATTCCACTTGAACCACATAAGTTCTCAATCATTCTAAATCATTCTCATTCATTCTCATTCATGCTACAGACTAGCTAGCATTAAGAATGTATAAGTATAATCGAATTGATTACGCATAAACTTAACTCGGCACTCAAAAGTATAGAGACGTGCAATTTAGTCCATCACTTTGCTTTTGCCTCGATTTCGATCCGGGCTTCATCTTTCTTGGTCTATAATGAAAAATCAACTCATTCAATACAAACATTGAATAAATTGACCCTTATCTCATACTTTAGAAAATTACTATTTTGCCCCTAATCTTCTCATATTTACACTTTTGCCCCAAGGCTCGTAAAGTGATTTTCATTCTACTTTCTAGCCTTTCATGCTTAGCTGAACCATTTACTCAACTAAAGCAATCATCAATTCTCACTAAATCAGACATGTATGACCAAACTTGAGACTTTCACAAACAAGTCCCTACATGCATTTTTCATGGAAATCACTTAGCAAAAGATGTTTCTACTACATCAAGCTTTCATATTCTTCTATTAAACATCAAAATACTTGTATGTCATACATGGTTACATTTTTGAACATCCATCTTAGCTCAACATATAGCTAAAAATAGCTTTCTCATGTTACTACGACTTCAAAAATACAAAAAATATCAAAATCCGGGCTTAGGTGCACTTACTAGCAAGCTTGAAAAGTTGAAGAGCCCTAACAATGGCTTCTCTCAATTTTTGGCAGCTTGGAGAAGAAGATGAATGAAATTCTATCATCTTTTTCCCATTTTAATCATTTAATTGCCAAATAACCTAAATGCCCTTTTTGACAAACTTTCTATTTTAACTCATCCATACCCAATTTTGTCCAAAAATTAGAAATTGTGAAAAATGCTCTTTAAGGACCTCTAATTGATATTCTAAAGTTATTTCATACAAATAACTTCTAGAATCTCGCATTTTGAAACTTTTGCAATTTAGTCCTTTTGGGCAATTCAACCACAATTTCACAAAATTGCTTCATGAAACTTTCACATTAACATGCAAACATGGCATAAACCTAAAAACTCATACATATAACTCGAATTTGTGGTCTCGCACCACTATTCTGACTAGGCCCTAAATTGAGATGTTACAACTCTCCCCTTTAGAGATTTTCACCCTCGAAAATCTTACCAGTAAAGAGGTTTGGATGTTGTTCTCTCATAGTTTCTTTCGGTTCGCACGTAACCTCTTCCACACTGTGTTTTTGCCACAACACTTTCACTAGAGCTATGTTCTTATTCCTCAACTGTTTCACTTCTTGAGCCAATATCTTATTCGGATCTTCTTCATAAGACATGTCCGATCTTATCTCAATTTTTGTCTAAGAAATCACATGTGAAGGATCGGAGTCATACCGTCGCAATATCCACACATGGAACACATTTTGTATCTTTTCCAACTCTACTGGCAAAGCCAACTAGTAAGCTACTGGCCCAACTCTGTCTGTAATCTCATATGGTTCTATGAATCTTGGACTCAATTTCTCTTTTTCGTCCACATATAATGATCTTCTTCCACGGGGACACTTTCAAAAACACTTTGTCACCCACCTTAAACTCAATTTCTTTTCTTTTCAAATCTGCATACGACTTCTGTCGATCTGAAACAGCTTTCAGACCATCACGAATCACTTTCACTTCTCTTCAGTTCTTTCACTAGATCGACCCCATGGATTCGCTTCTTACCAAGCTCAGTCCAATACAAAGGAGTCCGACACTTACGACCATACAAGGCCTCATACGGAGCCATCCGTATACTCGACTGATAATTGTTGTTGTAGGCAAACTCAAGCAAAGGTAGATATCTCTCCCAACTACCTTCGAATTTTTACACACAGCTTCGAAGCATGTCTTCACGAACTTGAATCTCTCTTTCAGATTGACCATCAGTTTGCGGATGGAACGCAGTACTAAAATTTAATCTCGTACCCATGGCTTCTTGCAACTTCTTCCAAAACCTCGAAGTAAACCTCAGATCTCTATCCGATATTATAGACACAGGCATACCATGTAATCTCACTATCTCTGACACAATCAATCCGGTTATCTTATCCAGTGAGTAATCAACACGTACTGGAATAAAATAAGCCGACTTCATCAATCTGTCCACAACAACCCATACAACATCTTTCTTTTTTAGAGTCAAAGGTAACCCCGTCACAAAATCCATTGTACCCGGTCCATTTCCATTCGGGTACCATCACTGGCTGAAGCAATCTCGAAGGTACTTGATGCTCAGCATTCAGCTAATGATAAATCAAATATTTTGCCACAGAATTTGAAATTTCTCTTTTCATACCCGGCCACCAATAAAACTTTCTCAAGTCATTGTACATTTCGTACTGCCTGGGTGTACAAACAAATAACCACTATGTGCCTCAAGCAAAACCTTTTGGGTTAACTATTCATCTTTTGGAACATAAATTCTGCCATCGTACAACAAATAATCATTCGAGCCCACTCGAAATCAGAATCACTTCTTGATCCGCACTTAACTCTCTTAGCTTGCATCCCACTATCATTTTTCTGAGCCTCACATAACTGTTGAACAAATAGTGGCTTAGCTCTTAGCCCCGCCAAAATAGCACCATCATTAGACAACTCATGCTTATAACTCTTAGAGCACACAATGATTTCCTACTCAGGGCCTCCACAACCACATTTGTTAAGCCTAACAAACTCGCCCTCATATTCTGCTACTAACATTCTTCCTTGCTTCAACTCAAGAAATTTCTTCCTTTTCTGATCAATAAATTGCTAGCTTATATACTTCTTCCGAAACTCTTCCAAAAAGAAGTCCCACATCACCCCCTCTTTTGGGACCGCTAACGTCAACATCTTCCACCAATAGTATGCTAAATCCCTTAGCAAAGATACGACACACTTCAGGTTCTCTTCGGGTGTACATGAGAGTTCATCAAATACTCTAATTGAGTTCTCCAACCAGAACTCTGCTCCCTCAGGGTCATCATCTACCTTAGCTCTAACCTCCTCAGCCCCGTGTTTCCTAATCTTATTCACCGAGGTTTCGATGTCCTCACTACATCTATACCTTAAGGAGCCACTGGAATTGGTTGAAGTATAGAAGGAAGTAGAGGAGGTTGATATTAGGTTCGCTCGAACATAGTCTGAGTACCAATTACTCATCATCTAGAGAAAGGCTTCTCGAGCCTCGGCTCTTTGACCCCAAGTCTTGGGTCCACTCTGCACAGGTCACGGTCCCTTGCGCAGAGCCAGCCATTACTAGCTGTTTCACTAGTAGTCGATGGATCGAAATCCATATAATATATCAAATGAAATTTAAAATCGTCAAAAACCACCACACTATCCTTGAACACTTATGGCATGTATAGCTAGCCTCTTACACCCACTACAGTAGCCCTAGAACTGACTAAACCATAACTCTAATACCACTAAATATAACACCCCTTACCCGTAATTCCCGTCAGAACCGGGCCTGAGGCATTACTGGAAAAAACCACATGATCGCCACTTAGGCTCATCGTGACTACTCTCTCTTAAATCACCTCATCAACCTCATTCTCGACTGACGAGGCCTTACTCATACACACGAGGCTTTCGAGACTATATTGAAACTTTTTTGAATCTTAAAATTTTCTCCATCTAAACAGGGACTACAAGCCCGTGTTAGATGGCACACGCCTGTGTGTAGACACACATGCCCATGACCACCAACCGTGCATGAAAATTCAAGCATTCTTTCAATGCCCCATGGCTAGAGCACACACTCATGCCCAACACCTGTGGTGAACACTGACTACTTCACACGGCCTTGAATCTAGGCCAACGCCCATGTGGCTAGCCCGTGGCCTACACTACTCAATTCTGCCAAAGTGAAATGGCCAAGGCACACGCCCGTGGACTGGCCGTGTGTCACACATGGCCTAGACATATGCTCGTATGTCTATCCACATGAACACGAACTAAGCTATTTGCCAAGTTCTTTTCACTCCTCAATCATACACAACATGCACTCATCCAATCCATCTATAATCAACTCATATTGAAGTACAATCTCACATGGATAACTACATATTTTCATATAATAAAATAGCCAACTACTATGGCATTATATAAAATAGATTATCCATCTAAAGGCCAACACATCTTAGCCATTTACAACAAAATTCAATACCTTGTCTAGCCTCTATACATGCCATATACAAAACATTGAGTCCCATGTACCAGAGTGTACTGATAGTGTGGGCGATCCTCCAATTGGTTCACGTAACTCAATTCAACTCTTTTGCTCTATAAAACAAGGGAAAAGAAAAGAGTAAGCTTTGAGATTAGTAAGTTTACCCATAAAAAATTTAAGCATTCTAGTATAAGCTAAACAACAATTAGCATTATACTACCAAATAAATTGACATCCACAACTATGCTTACTCTTTGTATTCCTTACCACATTTCCAACACAACATGAGTCACAAACTCATAATCATCGACATGTACCCCTGCACTCAATACCACATTTACTCAAAAGTACAACACATCATTTTATCACACCAATACATCCACACAGCTAAATTACTCGATGGTTTCGCATTCAGCCCATCACAATTAGATAATAAGGTAGTATCGCTCATATCCTACCAAGAGGAAATCATAGTGGTTTCGCACATAGCCCACTAAATAATATACTTAACTATGGTATCGCACACAGCCCATCGTTAAGTATTAGGTGGTATCGCACTTAGCCCACCATCAAATATTATCACTACACATCCACATATGTACTTATTCATTCATTCATGATATCTACCACATTCATTCCACTTGAACCACATAAGTTCTCAATCATTCTAAATCATTCTCATTCATTCTCATTCATGCTACAGACTAGCTAGCATTAAGAATGTATAAGTATAATCGAATTGATTACGCATAAACTTAACTCGGCACTCAAAAGTATAGAGACGTGCAATTTAGTCCACCACTTTGCTTTTGCCTCGATTTCGATCCGGCTTCATCTTTCTTGGTCTATAATGAAAAATCAACTCATTCAATACAAACATTGAATAAATTGACCCTTATCTCATACTTTAGAAAATTACTATTTTGCCCGTAATCTTCTCATATTTACACTTTTACCCCAAGGCTCGTAAAGTGATTTTCATTCTACTTTCTAGCCTTTCATGCTTAGCCGAACCATTTACTCAACTAAAGCAATCATCAATTCTCACTAAATCAGACATGTATGACCAAACTTGAGACTTTCACAAACAAGTCCCTACATGTATTTTTCATGGAAATCACTTAGCAAAAGATGTTTCTACTACATCAAGCTTTCATATTCTTCTATTAAACATCAAAATACTTGCATGTTATACATGGTTACATTTTTTGAACATCTATCTTAGCTCAACATATAGCTAAAAATAGCTTTCTCATGTTACTACGACTTCAAAAATACAAAAAATATCAAAATCCGGGCTTAGGTGCACTTACTAGCAAGCTTGAAAAGTTGAAGAGCCCTAACAATGGCTTCTCTCAATTTTTGGCAGCTTGGAGAAGAAGATGAATGAAATTCTATCATCTTTTTCCCATTTTAATCATTTAATTGCCAAATGACCTAAATGCCCTTTTTGACAAACTTTCTATTTTAACTCATCCATACCCAATTTTGTCCAAAAATTAGAAATTGTGAAAAATGCTCTTTAAGGACCTCTAATTGATATTCTAAAGTAATTTCATACAAATAACTTCTAGAATCTCACATTTTGAAACTTTTGCAATTTAGTCCTTTTGGGCAATTCGACCACAATTTCACAAAATTGCTTCATGAAACTTTCACATTAAGATGCAAACATGGCATAAACCTCAAAAACTCATACATATAACTCGGATTTGTGGTCTCGCACCACTATTCTGACTAGGCCCTAAATTGAGATGTTACAACTCTCCCCCTTTAGAGAATTTCGCCCTCGAAAATCTTACCAGTAAAGAGGTTTGGATGTTGTTCTCTCATAGTTTCTTTTGGTTCCCATGTAGCCTCTTCCACACTGTGTTTTTGCCACAACACTTTCACTAGAGCTATCTTCTTACTCCTTAACTGTTTCACTTCTCGAGCCAATATCTTAATCAGCTCTTCTTTATAAGACATGTCCGGTCTTATCTCAATTTTTGTCTAAGGAATCACATGTGAAGGATCGGAGTCATACCGTCGCAATATCCACACATGGAACACATTTTGTATCTTTTCCAACTCTACTAGCAAAGCTAACTGGTAAGCTACTGGCCCAACTCTGTCTGTAATCTCATACAGTTCTATGAATCTTGGACTCAATTTCCCCTTTTCGTCCACATCTAATGATCTTCTTCCATGGGGACACTTTCAAAAACACTTTGTCACCCACCTTAAACTCAAATTCTTTTCTTTTTAAATCTGCATATGACTTCTATCGGTCCAAAATAGCTTTCAGACCATCACGGATCACTTTCACTTCTCTTCAGTTCTTTCACTAGATCGACCCCATGGATTCGCTTCTTACCAAGCTCGATCCAATACAAAGGAGTCCGACACTTACGACCATACAAGGCCTCATACGGAGCCATCCATATACTCGACTGATAATTGTTGTTATAGGTAAACTCAACCAAAGGTAGATATCTCTCCTAACTACCTTCGAATTTTAACACACAGCATCGAAGCATATCTTCACGAACTTGAATCACTCTTTCATACTAACCATCAGTTTACAGATGGAACGCAGTACTGAAATTTAATCTCGTACCCATGGCTTCTTGCAACTTCTTCCAAAACCGCGAAGTAAACCTCAGATCTCCATCCGATATTATAGACATAGGCATACCATGTAATCTCACTATCTCTGACACAATCAATTCGGCTATCTTATCCAGTGAGTAATCAACACGTACTGGAATAAAATGAGCCGACTTCATCAATCTGTCCACAACAACCCATACAACATCTTTCTTTTTCAGAGTCAAAGGTAACCCGTCACAAAATCCATGGTAACTCGGTCCATTTCCATTCGGGTACCATCACTGGCTGAAGTAATCCCGAAGGTACTTGATGCTCAGCATTCACCTGATGATAAATCAAATATTTTTCCACAGAATTTGAAATTTCTCTTTTCATACCCGGCCACCAATAAAACTTTCTCAAGTCATTGTACATTTTGTACTGCCTGGGTGTACAAACAAACAACCACTATGTGCCTCAAACAAAACCTTTTGGGTTAACTCTTCATCTCTTGGTACATAAATTCTGCCATCGTACAACAAATAATCATTCGAGCCCACTCGAAATCAGAATCACTTCCTGATCCGCACTTAACTCTCTTAGCTTGCATCCCACTATCATTTTTCTGAGCCTCACATAACTTTTGAACAAATAGTGGCTTAGCTCTTAGCTCCGCCAAAATAGCACCATCATTAGACAACTCATGCTTATAACTCTTAGAGCACACAAGGATTTCCTACTCAGGGCCTCCACAACCACATTTGTTAAGCCTAACAAACTCGCACTCATATTCTGCTACTAACATTCTTCCTTGCTTCAACTCAAGAAATTTCTTCCTTTTCGATCAGTAAATTGCTAGCTTATATACTTCTTCCAAACTCTTCCAAAAAGAAGTCCCACGTCACCCGCTCTTTCGGGACCACTAACATCAACGTCTTCCACCAATAGTTTGCCGAATCCCTTAGCAAAGATATGACACACTTCAGGTTCTCTTCGGGTGTACATGAGAGTTCATCAAATACTCTAATTGAGTTCTCCAACCAGAACTCTGCTCTCTCAGGGTCATCATCTACCTTAGCTCTAACCTCCTCAGCCCCGTGTTTCCTAATCTTATTCACCGAGGTTTCGATATCCTCACTACATCTATACCTTAAGGAGCCACTAGAATTGGTTGAGGTATAGAAGGAAGTAGTGGAGGTTGAGCATTAGGGTTCGCTCGAACATAGTCTGAGTACCAATTACTCATCATCTGGAAAAAAGCTTTCGAGCCTCGTCTCCTTGACCCCTAGTCTCGGGTCCACTCAGACAAAGGCGGTCCCTTGCAGAGAGCCAGACATTACTAGTCAAGTTTCACTAGAGTCGATGGATCGGAATCCATATAATATATCAAATGAAATTTAAAATCGTCAAAAACCACCACACTATCCTTGTACACTTATGGCATGTATAGCTAGCCTCTTACACCCGCTACAGTAGCCCTAGAACTGACTAAACCATAGCTCTGATACCACTAAATGTAACACCCCTTACCCATAATTCCCGGCAGAACCGGGCCTGAGGCATTACTAGAAAAAACCACATGATCGCCACTTAGGCTCATCGTGACTACTCTCTCTTAAATCACCTCATCAACCTCATTCTCGATTGACGAGGCCTTACTCATACACATGAGGCTTTCGAGACTATATCGAAACTTTTTTGAATCTTAAAATTTTCTCCATCTAAACAGGGACTACAAGCCCGTGTTAGATGGCACACGCCTTATGTGTAGACACACACGCCCATGACTACCAACCGTACATGAAAACTCAAGCATTCTTTCAATGCCCCATGGCTAGAGCACACACTCGTGCCCAACACCCGTGGTGAACACTAACTACTTCACACAGCCTTGAGTCTAGGCCAACGCCCATGTGGCTAGCCCATGGCCTACACTACTCAAATTTGCAAAAGTGAAATGGCCAAGGCACACGCCCGTGGACTGGCCGTGTGTCACACATGGCCTAGACACATGCCCGTGTGTCTATCCACATGAACAAGAACTAAGCTATTTGCCAAGTTCTTTTCACTCCTCAATCATACACAACATGCACTCATCCAATCCATCTATAATCAACTCATATTGAAGTACAATCTCACATGGATAACTACATATTTTCATATAATAAAATAGCCAACTACTATGGCATTATATAAAATAGATTATCCATCTACAGGCCAACACATCTTAGCCATTTACAACAAAATTCACTAACTTGTCTAGCCTCTATACATGCCATATACAAAACATTGAGTCTCATGTACCAGAGTGTTCTGATAGTGTGGGCGATCCTCCAATTGGTTCACGTATCTCAATTCAACTCTTTTGCTCTATAAAACAAGGGAAAAGAAAAGGAGTAAGCTTTGAGATTAGTAAGTTTACACATAAAAAATTTAAGCATTCTAGTATAAGCTTAACAACAATTAGCATTATACTACCAAATAAATTGACATCCACAACTATGCTTACTCTTTGTATTCCTTACCACATTTCCAACACATCATGAGTCACATACTCATAATCATCGACATGTACCCCTGCACTCAATACCACATTTACTCAAAAGTACAACACATCATTTTATCACACCAATATATCCACACAGCTAAATTACTCGATGGTTTAGTATTCAGCCCATCACAATCAGATAATAAGGTAGTATCGCTCATATCCTACCAAGAGGAAATCATAGTGGTTTCGCACATAGCCCACTAAATAATATACTTAACTATGGTATCACACACAGCCCATCGTTGTTAAGTATTAAGGTGGTATCGCACTTAGCCCACCATCAAATATTATCACTACACATCCACATATGTACTTATTCATTCATTCATGATATCTACCACATCCATTCCACTTGAACCACATAGGTTCTCAATCATTCTAAATCATTCTTATTCATTCTCATTCATGCTACAGACTAGCTAGCATTAAGAATGTATAAGTATAATCAAATTGATTATGCATAAACTTAACTCGGCACTCAAAAGTATAGAGACGTGCAATTTAGTCCACCACTTTGCTTTTGCCTCGATTTTGATCCGGCTTCGTCTTTCTTGATCTATAATGATAAATCAACTCATTCAATACAAACATTGAATATATTGACCCTTATCTCATACTTTAAAAATTACTATTTTGCCCCTAATCTTCTCATATTTACACTTTTGCCCCAAGGCTCGTAAAGTGATTTTCATTCTACTTTCTAGCCTTTCATGCTTAGCCGAACCATTTACTCAACTAAAGCAATCATCAATTCTCACTAAATCAGACATGTATGACCAAACTTGAGACTTTCACAAACAAGTCCCTACATGCATTTTTCATGGAAATCACTTAGCAAAAGATGTTTCTACTACATCAAGCTTTCATATTCTTCTATTAAACATCAAAATACTTGCATGTCATACATGGTTACATTTTTGAACATCCATCTTAGCTCAACATATAGCTAAAAATAGCTTTCTCATGTTACTACGACTTCAAAATACAAAAAATATCAAAATCCGGGCTTAGGTGCACTTACTAGCAAGCTTGAAAAGTTGAAGAGCCCTAACAATGGCTGCTCTCAATTTTTGGCAGCTTGGAGAAGAAGATGAATGAAATTCTATCATCTTTTTCCCATTTTAATCATTTAATTGCCAAATGACCCAAATGCCCTTTTTGACAAACTTTCTATTTTAACTCATCCATACCCAATTTTGTCCAAAAATTAGAAATTGTGAAAAAGCTCTTTAAGGACCTCTAATTGATATTCTAAAGTTATTTCATACAAATAACTTCTAGAATCTCGCATTTTAAAACTTTTGCAATTTAGTCCTTTTGGGCAATTCGACCACAATTTCACAAAATTGCTTCATGAAACTTTCACATTAACATGCAAACATGGCATAAACCTCAAAAACTCATACATATAACTCGGATTTGTGGTCTCGCACCACTATTCTGACTAGGCCCAAAATTGAGATGTTACAACTCTCCCCCTTTAGAGATTTTCGCCCTCGAAAATCTTACCAGTAAAGAGGTTTGGATGTTGTTCTCTTATAGTTTCTTTCGGTTCCCACGTAACCTCTTCCACACTGTGTTTTTGCCACAACACTTTCACTAGAGCTATGTTCTTATTCCTTAACTGTTTCACTTCTCGAGCCAATATCTTAATCGGCTCTTCTTCATAAGACATGTCCGGTCTTATCTCAATATTTATCTAAGGAATCACATGTGAAGGATCGGAGTCATACCATCGCAATATCCATACATGGAACACATTTTGTATCTTTTCCAACTCTACTGGCAAAGCCAACTGGTAAGCTACTGGCCCAACTCTTTCTGTAATCTCATACGGTTCTATGAATCTTGGACTCAATTTCCCCTTTTCGTCCACATCTAATGATCTTCTTCCACGGGGACACTTTCAAAAACACTTTGTCACCCACCTTAAACTCAATTTCTTTTCTTTTTAAATCAGATACGACTTCGCCTTCATCCAAATAGCTTTCGAGACCATCACATATCACTTTCACTTCTCTTGCTTCTTTCACTAGATCGACCCCATGGATTCGCTTCTTACCAAGCTCGGTCCAATACAAAGGAGTCCGACACTTACGACCATACAAGGCCTCATACGGAGCCATCCATATACTGACCGATAATTGTTGTTGTAGGTAAACTCAACCAAAGGTAGATATCTCTCCTAACTACCTTCAAATTTTAACACACAAGATCGAAGCATATCTTCACGAACTTGAATCACTCTTTCAGACTGACCATCAGTTTGCGGATGGAACGCAGTAATGAAATTTAATCTCGTACCCATGGCTTCTTACAACTTCTTCCAAAACCTCAAAGTAAACCTCAGATCTCTATCCGATATTGTAGACACAGGTATACCATGTAATCTCACTATCTCTGACATAATCAATCCGACTATCTTATCCAGTGAGCAATCAACACGTACTGGAATAAAATGAGCTGACTTCATCAATCTGTCCACAACAACCCATACAACATCTTTCTTTTTCAGAGTCAAAGGTAACCCCGTCACAAAATCCATGGTAACTCGGTCCATTTCCATTCGGGTACCATCACTGGCTGAAGTAATCCCTAAGGTACTTGATGCTCAGCTTTCACCTGATGATAAATCAAATATTTTGCCACAGAATTTGAAATGTCTCTTTTCATACCAGGCCACCAATAAAACTTTCTCAAGTTATTGTACATTTAGTACTGCCTGGGTGTACAAACAAATAACCACTATGTGCCTCAAGCAAAACCTTTTGGGTTAACTCTTCATCTCTTGGTACACAAATTCTGCCATCGTACAACAAATAATCATTCGAGCCCACTCGAAATCAGAATCACTTCCTGATCTGCACTTAACTCTCTTAGCTTGCATCCCGCTATCATTTTTCTGAGCCTCACATAACTGTTGAACAAATAGTGGCTTAGCTCTTAGCTCCGCCAAAATAGCACCATCATTAGACAACTCATGCTTATAACTCTTAGAGCACACAAGGATTTCCTACTCAGGGCCTCCACAACCACATTTGTTAAGCCTAACAAACTCGCACTCATATTCTGCTACTAACATTCTTCCTTGCTTCAACTCAAGAAATTTCTTCCTTTTCCGATCAAGAATTGCTAGCTTATATACTTCTTCCGAAACTCTTCCAAAAAGAAGTCCCACGTCACCCGCTCTTTTGGGACCACTAACGTCAACGTCTTCCACCAATAGTATGCCGAATCCCTTAGCAAAGATATGACACACTTCAGGTTCTCTTCGGGTGTACATGAGAGTTCATCAAATACTCTAATTGAGTTCTCCAACCAGAACTCTGCTCTCTCAGGGTCATCATCTACCTTAGCTCTAAACTCCTCAGCCCCGTGTTTCCTAATCTTATTCACCGAGGTTTCGATATCTTCACTACATCTATACCTTAAGGAGCCACTGGAATTAGTTGAGGTATAGAAGGAAGTAGAGGAGGTTGAGCATTAGGTTTCACTCGAACATAGTCTGAGTACCAATTACTCATCATCTGGAGAAAGGCTTCCAAGCCTCATCTCCTTGACCCCTAGTCTGGGTCCACTCTGACAAAGGCAGATCCCTTGCAGAGCCAGGCAGACACTAGTCAAGTTTCACCAAGAGTCGATGGATCAAAATCCATATAATATATCAAATGAAATTTAAAATCGTCAAAACCACCACACTATCCTTGTACACTTATGGCATGTATAGCTAGCCTCTTACACCCGCTACAGTAGCCCTAGAACCGACTAAACCATAGCTCTGATACCACTAAATGTAACACCCCTTACCCGTAATTCCCATCAGAATCAGGCCTGAGGCATTACTGGAAAAAACCACATGATCGCCACTTAGGCTCATCGTGACTACTCTCTCTTAAATCACCTCATCAACCTCATTCTCGACTGACGAGGCCTTACTCATACGCACGAGGCTTTCGAGACTATATCGAAACTTTTTTGAATCTTAATATTTTCTCCATCTAAACAGGGACTACAAGCCCGTGTTAGATGGCACACGCCTGTGTGTAGACACACACGCCCATGACTACCAACCGTGCATGAAAACTTAAGCATTCTTTCAATGCCCCATGGCTAGAGCACACACTCGTGCCCAACACCCGTGGTGAACACTAACTACTTCACATGGCCTTGAGTCTAGGCCAACGCCCATGTGGCTAGCCCATGGCCTACACTACTCAATTTTGCCAAAGTGAAATGGCCAAGGCACACACCCGTGGACTGGCCGTGTGTCACACATGGCCTAGACACATGCCCGTGTGTCTATCCACATGAACAAGAACTAAGCTATTTGCCAAGTTCTTTTCACTCCTCAATCATACACAACATGCACTCATCCAATCCATCTATAATCAACTCATATTGAAGTACAATCTCACATGGATAACTACATCTTTTCATATAATAAAATAGCCAACTACTATGGCATTATATAAAATAGATTATCCATCTAAAGGCCAACACATCTTAGCCATTTACAACAAAATTCACTAACTTGTCTAGCCTCTATACATGCCATATACAAAACATTGAGTCTCATGTACCAGAGTGTTCTGATAGTGTGGGCGATCCTCCAATTGGTTCACGTATCTCAATTCAACTCTTTTGCTCTATAAAACAAGGGAAAAGAAAAGGAGTAAGCTTTGAGATTAGTAAGTTTACACATAAAAAATTTAAGCATTCTAGTATAAGCTTAACAACAATTAGCATTATACTACCAAATAAATTGACATCCACAACTATGCTTACTCTTTGTATTCCTTACCACATTTCCAACACATCATGAGTCACATACTCATAATCATCGACATGTACCCCTGCACTCAATACCACATTTACTCAAAAGTACAACACATCATTTTATCACACCAGTATATCCACACAGCTAAATTACTCGATGGTTTTGTATTCAGCCCATCACAATCAGATAATAAGGTAGTATCACTCATATCCTACCAAGAGGAAATCATAGTGGTTTCGCACATAGCCCACTAAATAATATACTTAACTATGGTATCACACACAGCCCATCGTTGTTAAGTATTAAGGTGGTATCGCACTTAGGAAACCATCAAATATTATCACTACACAACCACATATCTACTTACTCATTCATTCATTCATGATATCTACCACATTCATTCCACTTGAACCACATAGGTTCTCAATCATTCTCAAATCATTCTCATTCATTCTCATTCACACACTAGCTAGCATTAAGAATGTATAAGTATAATCAAATTGATTATGCATAAACTTACCTCGGCACTCAAAAGTATAGAGACGTGCAATTTAGTCCACCACTTTGCTTTTGCCTCGATTTTGATCCGGCTTCGTCTTTCTTGATCTATAATGATAAATCAACTCATTCAATACAAACATTGACTAAATTGACCCTTATCTCATACTTCAAAAAATTACTATTTTCCCCTAATCTTTCTCATATTTACACTTTTGCCCCAAGGCTCATAAAGTGATTTTCATTCAACTTTCTAGCCTTTCATGCTTAGTCGAACCATTTACTCAACTAAAGCAATCATCAATTCTCACTAAATCACACATGTATGACCAAACTTGAGACTTTCACAAACAAGTCCCTCCATGCAATTTTCATGGAAATCACCTAGCAAAAGATGTTTCTACTACATCAAGCTTTCATATTCTTCCATTAAACATCAAAATAATTGCATGTCATACATGGTTACATTTTGAACATCCATCTTAGCTCAACATATAGCTAAAATAGCTTTCTCATGTTACTACGACTTAAAAATACAAAAATATCAAAATCAGGGATTAGATGCACTTACTAGCAAGCTTGAAAAGTTGAAGAGCCCTAACAATGGCTTCTCTCAATTTTGGTAGCTTGGAGAAGAAGATGAATGAAATTCTATCATCTTTTTCCCATTTTAATCATTTAATTGCCAAATGACCAAAATGCCCTTTTGACAAACTTTCTATTTTAACTCATCCATACCCAATTTTGTCCAAAATTAGAAATTGTGAAAAAGCTCTTTAAGGACCTCTAATTGATATTCTAAAGTTATTTTATACAAATAACTTCTAGAATCTCGCATTTTAAAACTTTTGCAATTTAGTCCTTTTGGACAATTCAACCGCAATTTCACAAAATTGCTTTATAAAACTTTCACATTAACATGCAAACATGGCATAAACCTCAAAACTCATACATATAATATAACTCGATTTGTGGTCTCGCACCACTATTCCGACTAGGCCCAAAATTGAGATGTTACAACTCTCCCTTTAGAGATTTTAGCCCTCGAAAATCTTACCGATAAAGAGGTTTGGATGTTGTTCTCTTATAGTTTCTTTCGGTTCCCCGTAACCTCTTCCATCTTGTGTTTTTGCCACAACACTTTCACTAGAGCTATGTTCTTATTCCTTAAGCTGTTTCACTTCTCGAGCCAATATCTTAATCGGCTCTTCTTCATAAGACATGTCGGTCTTATCTCAATATTTTTCTAAGGAATCACATGTGAAGGATCGGAGTCATATCGTCGCAATATCCACACATGGAACGCATTTTGTATCTTTTCCAACTCTACTAGTAAAGCCAACTGGTAAGCTACTGGCCCAACTCTGTCTGTAATCTCATACGGTTCTATGAATCTTGGACTCAATTTCCCCTTTTCGTCCACATCTAATGATCTTCTTCCACGGGGACACTTTCAAAAAACACTTTATCACCCACCTTAAACTCAATTTCTTTTCTTTTCAAATCTGCATACGACTTCTGTCGGTCCGAAATAGCTTTCAGACCATCACATATCACTTTCACTTCTCTTCAGTTCTTTCACTAGATCGACCCCATGGATTCGCTTCTTACCAAGCTCGGTCCAATACAAAGGAGTCCGACACTTACGACCATACAAGGCCTCATACGAAGTCATCCGTATACTCGACTGATAATTGTTGTTGTAGGCAATCTCAACCAAAGGTAGATATCTCTCCCAACTACCTTCAAATTTCAATACACAGCATCGAAGCTTATCTTCACGAACTTGAATCACTCTTTCAGACTGACCATCAGTTTGCAGATGGAACGTAGTACTGAAATTTAATCTCGTACCCATGGCTTCCTGCAACTTCTTCCAAAACCTCAAAGTAAACCTCAGATCTGTATCCGATATTGTAGACACAGGTATACCATGTAATCTCACTATCTCTGACATAATCAATCCGACTATCTTATCCGGTGAGCAATCAACACGTCTTTGGAATAAAATGGTGACTTCATCAATCATCACAACAACCCATACAACATCTTTCATTTTGAGTCAAAGGTAACCCGTCACAAAATCCATGGTAACTCGGTCCATTTCCATTCGGTACCATCCTTTGGTGAAGTAATCCTAAGGTACTTGATGCTCGACTTTCACGATGATAAATCAAATATTTTGCCACGAATTTGAAATGTCTCTTTTCATACAGCCACCAATAAAACTTTCTCAAGTTATTATACATTTAGTACTACACAGGTGTACAAACAAATAACCACTATGTGCCTCAAGCAAAACCTTTTGAGTTAACTCTTCATCTCTTGGTACACAAATTCTGCCATCGTACAACAAATAATCATTCGAGCCCACTCGAAATCAGAATCACTTCCTGATCTGCACTTAACTCTCTTAGCTTACATCCCACTATCATTTTCTGAGCCTCACATAACTGTTGAACAAATTGTGGCTTAGCTCTTAGCTCCGCCAAAATAGCACCATCATTAGACAACACATGCTTATAACTCTTAGAGAACACAAGGATTTCCTACTCAGGGCCTCCACAACCACATTTGTTAAGCCTAACAAACTCGCGCTCATATTCTGCTACTAACATTCTTCCTTGCTTCAACTCAAGAAATTTCTTCCTTTTTCGATCAGTAAATTGCTAGCTTATATACTTCTTTTGAAGCAAAAAGAAGTCCCACGTCACCCGCTCTTTCGGGACCACTAACGTCAACGTCTTCCACCAATAGTATGCCGAATCCCTTAACAAAGATATGACACACTTCAGGTTCTCTTCGGGTGTACATGAGAGTTCATCAAATACTCTAATTGAGTTCTCCAACCAGAACTCTGCTCTCTCAGGGTCATCATCTACCTTAGCTCTAAACTCCTCAGCCCCGTGTTTCCTAATCTTATTCACCGAGGTTTCGATATCTTCACTACATCTATACCTTAAGGAGCCACTGGAATTAGTTGAGGTATAGAAAGAAGTAGAGGAGGTTGAGCATTAGGGTTCACTCGAACATAGTCTGAGTACCAATTACTCATCATCTGGAGAAAGGCTTCCCAAGCCTCATCTCCTTGACCCCTAGTCTTGGGTCCACTCTTGCCAGTATGATCCTTCTTGAGAGGCCGGCGCATTACTAGCTGTTTCACCAGTAGTCGATGGATCAAAATCCATATAATATATCAAATGAAATTTAAAATCGTCAAAAACCACCACACTATCCTTGTACACTTATGGCATGTATAGCTAGCCTCTTACACCCGCTACAGTAGCCCTAGAATCGACTAAACCATAGCTCTGATACCACTAAATGTAACACCCCTTACCCGTAATTCCCGTCAGAACCGGGCCTAAGGCATTATTGGAAAAAACCACATGATCGCCACTTAGGCTCATCGTGACTACTCTCTCTTAAATCACCTCATCAACCTCATTCTCGACTGACGAGGCCTTACTCATACACACGAGGCTTTCGAGACTATATCGAAACTTTTTTGAATCTTAATATTTTCTCTATCTAAACAGGGACTACAAGCCCGTGTTAGATGGCACACGCCTGTGTGTAGACACACACGCCCATGACTACCAACCGTGCATGAAAACTTAAGCATTCTTTCAATGCCCCATGGCTAGAGCACACACTCGTGCCCAACACCCGTGGTGAACACTGACTACTTCACACAGCCTTGAGTCTAGGCCAATGCCCTTGTGGCTAGCCCATGGCCTACACTACTCAATTCTGCCAAAGTGAAATGGCGAAGGCACACGCCCGTGGACTGGCTGTGTGGCACACATGGCCTAGACACATGCCCGTGTGTCTATCCACATGAACAAGAACTAAGCTATTTGCCAAGTTCTTTTCACTCCTCAATCATACACAACATGCACTCATCCAATCCATCTATAATCAACTCATATTAAAGTACAATCTCACATGGATAACTACATCTTTTCATATAATAAAATAGCCAACTACTATGGCATTATATAAAATAAATTATCCATCTAAAGGCCAACACATCTTAGCCATTTACAACAAAATTCACTAACTTGTCTAGCCTCTATACATGCCATATACAAAACATTGAGTCTCATGTGCAGTGTTACGATAGTGTGGGCGATCCTCCAATTGGTTCATGTATCTCAATTCAACTCTTTTGCTCTATAAAACAAGGAAAAGAAAAGGAGTAAGCTTTGAGATTAGTAAGTTTACACATAAAAAATTTAAGCATTCTAGTATAAGCTTAACAACAATTAGCATTATACTACCAAATAAATTGACATCCACAACTATGCTTACTCTTTGTATTCCTTACCACATTTCCAACACATCATGAGTCACATACTCATAATCATCGACGTGTACCCCTGCACTCAATACCACATTTACTCAAAAGTTCAACACATCATTTTATCACACCAGTATATCCACACAGCTAAATTACTCGATGGTTTTGTATTCGGCCCATCACAATCAGATAATAAGGTAGTATCACTCATATCCTACCAAGAGGAAATCATAGTGGTTTCACACATAGCCCACTTAACTATGGTATCACACACAGCCCATCGTTGTTAAGTATTAAGGTGGTATCGCACTTAGGAAACCATCAAATATTTTCACTACACATCCACATATCTACTTACTCATTCATTCATTCATGATATCTACCACATTCATTCCACTTGAACCACATAGGTTCTCAATCATTCTCAATCATTCTCAATCATTCTCATTCATGCTACACACTAGCTAGCATTAAGAATGTATAAGTATAATCGCATTGATTATGCATAAACTTACCTCGGCACTCAAAAGTATAGAGACGTGCAATTTAGTCCACCACCTTGCTCTTACCTCGGTTTTGATCCGGGCTTCGTCTTTCTTGATCTATAATGATAAATCAACTCATTCAATACACATATTGACTAAATTGACCCTTATCTCATACTTCAGCAAAATTACTATTTTCCCCCTAATCTTTCTCATATTTACACTTTTCCCCAAGGCTCATAAAGTGATTTTCATTCAACTTTCTAGCCTTTCATGCTTAGCCGAACCATTTGCTCAACTAAAGCAATCATCAATTCTCACTAAATCACACATGTATGACCAAACTTGAGACTTTCACAAACAAGTCCCTCCATGCAATTTTGATGGAAATCACCTAGCAAAAGATGTTTCTACTACATCAAGCTTTCATATTCTTCCATAAAACATCAAAATACATGCATGTCATACATGGGTACATTTTTGAACATCCATATTAGCTCAACGTATAGCTAAAAATTGCTTTCTCATGTTACTAGGACTTAAAAAATACGAAAAATATCAAAAACAGGGGATTGGATGCACTTACTAGCAAGCTTGAAAATTTGAAGAGCCCTAACAATGGCTTCTCTCAATTTTCGGTAGCTTGGAGAAGAAGATGAATGAAATTCTATCATCTTTTTCCCATTTGAATCATTTAATTGCCAAATGACCAAAATGCCCTTTTTGACAAACTTTTATTTTAACTCATCCATACCCAATTTTGTCCAAAAATTAGAAATTGGAAAATTTCTTTTTAAGGACCTCTAATTGATATTCTAAAGCTATTTTATACAAATAACTTCTAGAATCTCACATTTTGTAACTTTTACAATTTAGTCCTTTTGGACAATTCAACCGCAACTTCACAAAATTGCTTTATAAAACTTTCACACTAACATGCAAACATGATATAAACCTCAAAAACTTATATATATATATATATATATATAACTCAGATTTATGGTCTCGCACCACTATTCCGACTAGGCCCTAAATCGGGATGTTACATATTTCATGTCCATGTTTGTCCAACAAGCTAACCAATGGTCTAATTATCATTTAAGGACCTCAAATTTTAAATTTCATAACACTTTGAAACCTCTAACATGTAGAACTCAACTTTTTCACTTTTTACAATTTAGTCCTTTTGACTAATTTGAGTGCCCAAATGTCAAAATTTTCGAATGAAATTTTCACAAAATCTTTTCGTGAAATCATAGACCATAAAAATGTAATAGAAATAAATTTTTATTCATCAGATTTGTGGTCCCAAAACTACTGTTCTGACTAGGCCTAAAATCGGGCTGTTACAACTCTCCCCCTAGGATTTTCGTCTCCAAAAATCTTACTAGAAGAAATTTCTTTCAACTATCATGAATCACTTTCATTAATTTCCCAGAATCGCAAATCATATCAACCTCATATATATCTTTCTAATCGCCTTTAACTTTAACACACAGTGCCGGAGCATATCGTCAAAGTTTTGAATTACTCTCTCAGACTTGCCACTGATTTACAGGTGTATTCATAGTTTCCTATAGCTTTTTCCATAATTGGGATATAGCCCTTGGATCTCAATCCAAAATAATGGGGACTAGCACTCTATGAGAGCTAACAACCTCAGAAACATAAAACTCGGCCGATCTGTCAAATGAGAAACCCGATCGCCAAAACATCTATTTCAAATAACTGCACATTTTGATTACTCCTAGAATGAACCAACGATCTACTACTGAGCCTTGTACAAAAATTTCCTGCATAAGCTCTGAATTCATCTGTACACAATTTCTATCTCAGAACAATAACATCAATCATCAGGTCAGACCTAAAATTCTAAATCAAAAATCGACTCATACTGAATTCATTTAGCTTACCATTCATTAACACATTTCTGAGATTCTCAATCTTGCAATGAAAACATCACTTTAACTTTTAATCTAACTAAAATCGGATCATCATCAATTAAGATCAATCGTGTAACCCACTCAAAAAATAAACAAGGATTTTTTTTCCATTTAGCATCTGTAACTATATCTGCTTTCCCAGAGATTAATCAATAACCACTTACGATCTTTCAATAGCTCGAGTCTTTAACACTATCTTAACTTCAAATCTTTCAGTGACATTTGATACTTTATTTCTTGAAAGTAGGGAACATGAGACACCTTTTGTCGAATAAACGATATCACCAAATTCTCAATATGGACATAAAAGTGACTGTCTCTAAATCATTGGTCGAACAGTTCTTTTTAATGTGACATGAACTATATCAAAACATGAACCATCACTTTACATTCTAGTAATAAAACACATTCCAACCCGTTCAATAGTGCATCATTGAAAAATCATAAATTCATTACTCAATTCAAACTGAATTCAGAACCAGAGCTTCGGTTAATAATATCTTCAACTATTTTCAACTTTGCTAACATGCACAGACCATCCAAATTTTCATAAATTTGATAACCATATCATTCAGAACAGCTTTAACTCATAATAACATCATTAGATTAGAACAAATCCAATAGGTATATCTCGGTATCATACTCTCAAGAATATCAATCCTTCATTCAGACTGTCCATCGATATCCTCGTGAATGTACAAAATTAATTACCATAAATTAGGATACTTTAACTACATGTAACTCAAATCACATTTCAACTGACCAACTCACTTTGATAAAAACAACCGAGTCGATTTTGACTATTAAATAACAACATAACAAAATGCTCCTTTTTTCATGTTATTAAAACAACTCAAGCACACAATCTTTCAAAATTCTCTTATTGTAATATCTTGGAAATGGGCTTGTGCATTCATGCTTAATTATATGAAATATTATGTTTATGAATGTTTTGAATGTGATCTATGAATATCGTGAACTTTGAAATGTAGGGAAATACCTTAGAAAATTTTTAAATTTTAAGTCTTGTTAAGGGAGCTAAGTGAATAGGGCCTTAAGAGAAAATGTATGTAAAATATAACATACAAATAGGCTTGGTAAAGTGGCTATAGGATGCCACTTAAAGCCTAGGTAAGTGACGCCACAAGCTATGCAAATGGGCCTAGGTTCGAGCCACATGGTAAACAAAAGGAGATTTTATTTTTTCGGCATTAAGGGGGAGAAGTGGACGGCATTAAGGCACTGAGAGGGAGGTGTTTTATTTTTGTTAAAATTTGGTTAGATAAGGGATATTGATGGATTATTTTTAATCTTAAATGAGGAGATAAGAGATGAAGGAGGAGAAAAGTTAGGAGATTGATAGAGTTGGCCGGCCAAGGGAGTATTTGGGTGGTATTTTTGGCTAATCATAGAGTAGGTGTGCCGAAATTCTTAATTCTCTTCTCATCTCTTCCTATAACCAAGTTTCCAATTGCTTCTCCCAAGTTCTTCTTTTCTTTTGTCAAAATTGAATTCCTCTTCTCCCTAAAATAGCCATTGCCGAATCTTCCTAAAGCATATATCTCACCCTATTCAATCTTGTTGAAGCTGAATACACCAGTGGCCATAGTCGACTAGTCTCTAAGTCTTCATAGCCGAATCTTTGAGGGGCTTCAAGCAAAGGGGCTATCGATTTCTTCAAGAAAGGGTAAGATCCAAATTCGGTTTCCATTCCTTTATTTTTTTTAAACTTATCAAAATTTAGGGACTAATCCCTATTATTGATCTTGGCCAAATTATGGAAGGGAGGTTTCGGGATTTAGTAGTTATCAACTACAAAGAGGAGATCTTTCGGGACTTTCAAGGATCTAAGATGAGTCAATCGGTCAAGGGCCATTTATCATGTTTAAGTGATTGAAAATCGGTTCTAATATATATGTTTATAGGGATTTCGACAGAGGTATACAAGGATTCCGGGATTTGAGTATTACAAGGTGAGTCCATATGAACATTCGGCCAAGGCCTATTTTGATACTAAGATCTATTTCTTACATGTTTAAAAGCCGAAAACTAACCTATAAGGTGATTTGGGTGCTAGCCGATTGCAAGGATAAAGCATTACAAAGTTTTTGGGATTTGAGTGATAGGCAAATCGTCACCAAGGTAAGTTTTGAGTTATAATCCTAGTGGGATTTGGCTTCATGGCCGAATGGGTCTTAGTAAATTACTATATGTTGGCCGAATATAGGAACAAAGGATCTAGGACGCTAGATCGAGATCTTCGAGAATTTGGAGTGAATTCGCTAAGTTAATCAGGTGTGTACCCCACACTATTTCTTAATAAGTTTAGGGCACTATTTAATATGTATGTATGTTATACGAATGTGGAAAATATGGCTAAGTACCATGCTATGGTACACAATATTAAGGTACGTTTTCCTACTCCTACTATGAGTATGATAAGACTTGTTATGCCATGAATATGAATATGATAAGAATGTGAAATCGAGCCTAAGGCATTATGTTGCATGATTTTGTATGACATGGGCATATGGGATATTATGAAAAAGGGGAAGTGAATGTGGTGACCTGAGACACGATATCGAATGTGGTGACCTAAGACCACGATATCTCGAATATGGTGTCTCATGACACAAAGTATGTATCGGTGGCTATGCCACGAATTTTATAAGAGGCGATGAAAGCACGTCATTGCGATGATGCGCCTTCGATGGTGTGTAGCGGATAGAGGTTGACTTAGTAGTCCCCACGGTGTGCGAGGATAGATGCGGGTGATGTGTAGCGGATGGCATATAGGCTTGGGTTAGGAATGCATCATTAAATGTAAATTATGATATGTATGAATATGATTTGTTATGCTGAATGTGTTAAGACTTAGTGTTTGTGTACACATTGAGTCATTTGACTCACCCGTTGTGGGAACCTTTTTGGTGTGACGGTGACGATCGGTAATGGATCGGTCGGCGAGGAGCTTAAAGGTGGCCATGCACACAAGGAATTTATTTAATTTGGATTTTATTTTATTAAGTACTTTAATTTATTTTGGGATTGTTTGATGTAATAAGGCCTAGTAAGAACTATTTCATGCATGCATGACATTTATTTCGATCGATACAAATTTTACCAAATTTAAAGTTAAGTAAATTTTATTTCAAAATAAATCTAATAATGTTTTGACACTTAAAACAATATGAATTCGAATTTTAAAGATAAAAACCTAAGACAAAGGAATCGACAAGTCTTCTAAGTTTGAAAGTAAAATTTTAAATAAACCCTGTTTTCAAAAATTAAAGCAGTTTTCAACTTAAGCCCAACACAATTCGGGTTTTCTGCCAAAATCACCCAAGCTTTTCCAAAGAACAAATGAATTTGAACCGGTTTTTCCTGAGGAACATACCAGATCTGGTCGAGGCTCGTGGGCCAGGTTTGGGGTGTTTCAGCTTGGTATCAGAGCCCAGTTTTAAACTCTCGGCCTTGGGTTTAAGGCCCAAAATGTTTTCAAAGTTAAGCCCAAAAAGAATTTTTGTGAATTAAGCGAGATTTTCGGCATGGCCCACTAAGTCTCGATTCAAGTCCACCGGTAAGTACTCAGATCTCTTGTGTGATTTAAATTATGACTTGTAGAAGGGGTAGAAATGGAATGGAACGTAGATTAGTGTGATATGTACTTGAACCCTAGGGCTAGTTACCCCAACAATTACATAAGACTTAAATGCCTAATTAAACAAACTTGTGGTTAAGTCGCCGAGTTGGGGTGTGGCAACCATGGTGCGCATGTCTAGGACTGGTTTCGATGGGAGCTTGGTATTTAAGCAGTCGCATGACTCACCTTCTCTCCACTCGAATCCTACCTGGTGCGTAGCCTCGGTTCACCCTAACCAAGAGGACTTATACACGGGCTAAACCCCTAACTAAAACCCGAAAGGGACTAGCCGTATTTTTATGGAAACCCTAGTTTTTTTAAAATTACTAAATTACCCTTTTGATTTGTAAAGACTATTCTATAAAATTTTTCTGAAATATTCTTTTTAATTTACAAAATTACTAAAATACCCCTAGTGGTAAAATTTCAAAAAAATGCCCTTGGTTTATGAATTTTCAAAATACCCACAGTTCTTATTAAAATTTCATTACTTTGTTCAAAACCTTAAATTTATAAAATATCAAAATACATTGATTTTGGAAAAATTACGAAAATACCCTAACCTGTAAATTATCAAAATACCCCGAGTTACAAAATTACCAGAATGACCCCCGGTCTTCAAAAAAATTTTTTGCAACAACATTGATTTGGAAAACAAATTCTCAAAAACAACCCCCAAGTTTTGTAAATTCCAAAGTACCCTTGATTTATCAAGATTTACAAATTTACTCGGGTTAATTACCAAAAAACCCTCAGATTTCCAAATTTCCCAAAATACCCCGGGAATGCAAAATCACTAGAATACCCTTATTGACAAAATCACCAAGGAACCTTATTTTGACAAATTACAAAAATACCCCTATAGGACAAATTACAAAAATACCCCTGGGATAGGAACGGGCAGAAATGTTCGAAGAGTGAATGTGTATGGGAGATACTATGGAATGGATGTGCTTTTCTGTGAATTAGGATAGAAGACTTGAAACTTTGATTGATCGAAAGAACTACTACTAAACTCTTTTCATAAAACTTCTTCGCGAATAATCAGTAAAACAATGGCTAAAGCATAAAATTTCTTAAACCAGATTAAAGTGCGATTGTAGAAATGAGCTCTAGGGGACGCGGTCGTAATGCACGAGGATGCGGTCGAGGTAGAATGACCGTGTCAGAACCCGTTAGATCGGGACAAGGATTTGAGAATGAGGTACCACCGCCACCACCACCACCACCTGTTGGTGTTGAGCAGCAAGATCAGACGAGAGAAGATGTTGTATCGCAGGCTGTGCTGTGAGTTCTTGAAATGGTGGCTGGTGCTGGAGGGAATATGGGAGCTCAAAAATTTGTACCCGAGCGACTCGAGCCGACGGAGCTGAGGTGTTCCGTGGAGTATCTGGTGTGGCACCCAGTACAACTGAATATAGGTTGGAAGCAATCCGAACACATTATGGATGAGCTCGATCTGACCCCTGAGGAGAAGTTGAAAGGAATGGTGGCAATGCTACGCGATGAAGCTTATCAATGGTGGTTAACAGTTCGGGATGGTGCCACAGCTGAGGATCTGACCTAGGAATATGTTAAGGTGGCATATCAGAAGAAGTATGTTGGGCACGTTATATTGATGAGCAGAGGAAGGCATTTTGAAATTTGGTTCAAGGAACAAGTCGATGGCAGTCTGAAGCTAAATTTATAAGGTTAAGCGGTATGCTTGAGAGTGGTGTCAGCGAGCATGAGCGGTGTGTTCAGTTTGAGGACGGACTAAAGGATGACCTGAGGTTGTTAGTCCCTCCACATCAAGAGCGGGAGTTTTCTGCTTTAGTAGAGAAAGCTAAGATAGCGAAAAAAATTAAGGACTCTGTGAGGCAGAACACGGACCGGAATAAGCGAAGAGAGGATTTGGGTCATCTGGATCTTACGGGAATGCTCGAGAAAAGGCCTAGAGTTGTTGGGCATGAGGGTCAATAAGCCCGGTACTAGAGGGCAATATCGTACTTGTGAGCAGTGTGGGAAGAAACACTTAGGCGAATGTTGGAAGAAGACAGGTGGGTGTTTCAGATGTGGGTCAAAGGACCATATGATCAAGGACTGTCGATGAGACGGATGGGAATCAACGAGTAGCTCGAATGTTAATCAGTGGTAGAGGTGGACAATGACCTCGGAGAGGTCGTGGTCCGAATGGTAGAGGTAACAATCTTTGGTAGAGGGCGTGGGACAAGGGTCGAGAGTCTTTGCTAACTCTTGAGGCAAAGGCGGTCGGGTTTGGTTTATGCGGTTCACCGTATGGAGGATGGAGACTCACGGACGTCATAACTAGGTACGTTTCTTGTATTTGGGAAACCCTATTATGCTTTGATTGATGTGGGCTCGACCCATTCTTATGTTGCTTGTAGTGTAGTTGAAACACTAGGCATAGCCTCTGAACCTTCTAGTAGGGAGATGACTGTAGTAAGCCCACTAGGTCAAACTTTAGTGGTGAATAAGGTCTTTCGAAGTGTACCTTTAGAAATTCAAGGCGTGGTATTTTCTGCCGACCTGATGGAACTTCCCTTTGGAGAGTTCGATCTCATACTTGGAATGGATTGGCTAATGGACCATCGGAGCTGTGTTGGACTATGCAGCTAAGCGAATGGAATTAAGGACCCCGGAGGATGAGGTGGTCATTATGATAGGAGAAAGAAGAAACTACTTGTCTAATGTAGTTTGGCGCTAAAAGGTGAAAAGATGGTTAAGTAAAGGGTGCAGGGCATTCTTAGCCTTTGTAAGTGCGTTAGATGGAAAGGAAGGAGGTGTCAGTAGAGTTAGAGCGGTAAGGGATTTTGAAGATGTGTTTCAGGAGGAATTACCAGGAATACCCCCAGACAGGGAGGTGGAGTTTGGAATTGAATTACTGCCGGGAACAGCTCCTGTGTCAATTGCCCCTTATAGAATGGCACCAAAGGAGTTGGTTGAGCTCAAGGCTCAAATCCAAGAATTGCTGGATCATGGGTTTATTCGACCCAGTGTGTCTCCATGGGGAGCACCGGTTCTGTTTGTAAAGAAGAAGGACGAAACTATGCGTATGTGCATAGACTATCATCAGTTGAACAAACTAACCATCAAGAACAAGTACCTCTTGCCAAGGATAGATGACCTATTCGATCAGCTTAGGGGAGCAGCGATTTTCTCCAAGATCGATTTAAGGTCTGGATACCATCAGTTGAAGGTGAAGGAAGTGGATATCCATAAGACAACCTTTAGGACAAGGTACAACCACTATGAGTTTGTGGTAATGCCGTTTGGGTTGACAAATGCCCCAGCCGCGTTCATGGATATGATGAACTAGGTTTTTCAACCTTACTTGGATCAGTTCGTTATTGTGTTCATCGTCGACATCCTCGTATACTCCAGGTGAGGAGGAGCATGATGAGCATCTCCGGATTGTGCTGCAAGTGTTAAGGGAGAAAAGCTCTATGCCAAATTCAGCAAGTGTGAATTTTGGCTTAAGGAGGTTGCATTCTTAGGACACGTGGTGTCTGCTGAAGGAATAAGGGTGGATCCTAGGAAGATCAAAGCAGTGTTGGATTGGAAACCACCAAAGTCGGTGGCAGAGATTCGTAGTTTCTTGGGATTGGCGGGCTATTACAGAAGGTTTGTAGAAGGGTTCTCGATAATAGCCGTGCCTTTGACAAAGTTGTTAAGGAAGGAAGTACCCTTTGTATGGGCGGATAAGCAACAGGAGAGTTTTGAAAAACTTAAGAGGGTATTGACGGAAGCTCCAATGTTGATTCAGCCGGAGGCAGGAAAGGATTTTATGGTGTATTGTGACGCTTCCCATACAAGTTTGGGTTGCATATTGATGCAAGACGGGAAAGTAGTCGCATATGCGTCCCGACAGTTGAGGCCACATGAGGTGAATTACTAGACGCATGACTTGGAATTAGCAGCAGTGGTCTTCGCTCTTAAGGTATGGAGGCACTATCTTTATGGCGAAAAGTCGACGATCTAGCACAGACCACAAGAGCCTTAAGTATTTGTTGACTCAGAAGGAGTTAAACTTAAGGCAGCGAAAGTGGGTTGAATTACTGAAGGACTATGATTGTTCAATAGAGTACCATCCGGGCAAGGCGAATGTAGTGGCGGATGCTCTAAGCCAGAAAGTTATGTCGGATCTGAGGGCAATGTTCGCACACTTGAGTTTGTATGATGATGGGAGCCTGTTGGCAGAATTACAAGTCAAGCCGACGTGGTTGAATGAAGTGAAAGAGGGACAGTTGGCTGATGAGGACCTAAGTGCTAAGCTACGGCAAGTACGATATGGAGAGTTGGAAGATTATGGCATTAATGGCGAATGAGTGTTATGTTTCAGGAACAAGGTCTGTATGCCCAAGGATAAGGAACTTAAACGAAGGATTCTTCAGGAATCGTATAGTAGCCCTTATGCTATGCATCTGGAGGGACTAAGTTGGCTGAGAGACTTGAGGGAGCGGTTTTGGTGGCACAGTGCGAAAAAGGAAGTTACAGAATTGGTTGGTAAGTGTTTGACGTGTCAGCAAGTTAAGGCTGAACACCAAGTTTCGTCAGGGTTGCTTCAGCCAATCATGATTCCGCAGTGGAAATGGGAGAGAATTACCATGGACTTTGTTAGTGGGCTTCCCCTTACGCCTACTAAGAAGGACTCGATATGGGTAATAGTGGACCGTTTGACCAAGTTCGCGCACTTTATTTCGGTGAGAGTCGACTATTCTTTGCAGAGGTTGGCAAAGTTATATGTGGCAAAAGTTGTAAGGTTGCATGGAGTGCCGGTGTTGATTATCTCAGATAGGGACCCAAGGTTTACTTCTCGGTTCTAGAAAGCGTTACATCAGGCTCTAGGCACTAAGTTGGATTTTACTACGGCTTTTCATCCATAGTCTAACGGCAGTCTGAACGGGTAATCCAAGTTTTAGAGGACATGTTGAGGGGCTGTGTGATGGATTTCAGAGGAAGTTGGGAGGAATATTTGCCTTTAGCAGAGTTTGCCTACAACAACAGCTATCAGACCAGTATTTGGATGGCACCGTATGAAGCGTTGAATGGTCGGAGGTGTCGAACTCCTACGTGTTGGACAGAATTGGGAGAACGTCGAGTTTTGGGACCCGAATTAGTGGCAGAATCTCAAGAGAAGGTTGAGATAATTCGTGCACGATTAAAGGAAGCATCCGATAGACAGAAGTCGTACGCAGATCTTAAATGGAAGGAAATCGAATTTAATGTGGGAGACAAAGTATTCCTTAAGGTTTCACCTTGGAAGAAGGTGATGAGATTGGTTGGAAAGGGAAGCTAAGCCCAAGGTTTACAGGACCCTATCGAGTGTTGAAGCGAGTTGGACCAGTGGCATATCAGTTGGAATTGCCATCCGAGTTGAAGCAGATGCATGACGTATTCCATGTGTCCATGTTACGTCGCTATCGATCGGATCCATCTCATGTGGTACCAATCGAAGAGGTGGAGCTAAGGTCAGACTTGACCTATGAGGAGGAGCCGATTCAGATCCTAGAACGTGATGTGAAAGTGTTAAGGAGGAAGTCAGTTCCTCTAGTTAAGGTGTTATGGTGCAATCATGGATTGGAAGAAGCTTCGTGGGAGCCAGAAAAAGCAATGCGACAGCAATACCCTCACTTATTTCAGCCAGGTCATTTCGAGGACGAAATTATTTTAAGGGGGTAGAACTATAATATCCTGGAAATGGGCTTGTGCATTCATGCTTAATTATATGAAATATTATGTTTATGAATGTTCTGAATGTGATCTATGAATATCGTGAACTTTGAAATGTATGGAAATACCTTAGAAAATTTTTAGATTTTAAGTCTTGTTAAGGGAGCTAAGTGAATAGGGCCTTAAGAGAAAACGTATGTAAAATATAACATACAAATAGGCTTGGTAAAGTGGCTATACGACACCACTTAAAGCCCAGGTAAGTGACACCACAAGCTATGCAAATGGGCCTAGGTTCGAGCCACATGGTAAACAAAAGGAGATTTTATTTTTTCGACATTAAGAGGGAGAAGTGGACGGCATTAAGGCACTGAGAGGGAGGTGCTTTATTTTTGTTAAAATTTAGCTAGATAAGGGATATTGATGGATTATTTTTAATCTTAAATGAGGAGATAAGAGATGAAGGAGGAGAAAAGTTAGGGGATTGATAGAGTTGGCCGTCCAAGGGAGTATTTGGGTGGTATTTTCGGCTAATCATAGAGTAGGTATGCCTAAATTCTTAATTCTCTTCTCATCTCTTCCTATAACCAAGTTTCCAATTGCTTCTCCCAAGTTCTTCTTTTCTTTTGTCAAAATCGAAATCCTCTTCTCCCTAAAATAGCCGTCGTCGAATCTTCCTAAAGCTTATATCTCACCCTATTCAATCTTGTTGAAGCCGAATACACTAGTGGCCATAGGCGACTAGTCTCTAAGTCTTCATAGTCGAATCTTTGAGGGGCTTCAAGCAAAGGGGCAATCGATTTCTTCAAGAAAGGGTAAGATCCAAATTCGGTTTCCATTCCTTTATATTTTTTTAAACTTATCAAAATTTAGGGACTAATCCCTATTATTGATCTTGGACGAATTATGGAAGGGAGGTTTCGGGATTTAGTAGTTATCGACTACAAAGAGGAGATCTTTCAGGACTTTCAAGGATCTAAGGTGAGTCAATCGGTCAAGGGCCATTTATCATGTTTAAGTGATTGAAAATCGATTCTAATATATATGTTTATAGGGATTTCGACAGAGGTATACAAGGATTCCGGGATTTGAGTATTACAAGGTGAGTCCATATAAACATTCGGCCAAGGCCTATTTTGATACTAAGATCTATTTCTTACATGTTCAAAAGTCGAAAACTAACCTATAAGGTGATTTGGGTGCTAGGCGATTGCAAGGATAAAGCATTACAAAGTTTTTGGGATTTGAGTGATAGGCAAATCGGCACCAAGGTAAGTTTTGAGTTATAATCCTAGTGGGATTTGGTTTCATGGCCGAATGGGTCTTAGTAAATTACTATATGTTGGCCGAATATAGGAACAAAGGATCTAGGACGCTAGATCGAGATCTTCAGGAATTTGGAGTGAATTTGCTAAGTTAATCAGGTGTGTACCCCATACTATTTCTTAATAAGTTTAGGGCACTGTTTAATATGTATGTATGTTATACGAATGTGGAAAATATGGCTAAGTACCATGCTATGGTACATAGTATTAAGGTACGTTTTCCTACTCCTACTATGAGTATGATAAGACTTGTTATGCCATGAATATGAATATGATAAGAATGTGAAATCGGGCCTAAGGCATTATGTTGCATGATTTTGTATGACATGGGCATATGGGATATTATGAAAAAGGGGAAGTGAATGTGGTGACCTAAGACCACGATATCTGAATGTGGTGTCTCATGACACAAAGTATGTATCTGGTGGCTATGCCACGAATTTTATAAGGGCGATGAGCACGTGTACTGCAGCGACTGCCTTCGATGGTGTGTAGCGGATGGAGGGTTGACTTAGTAGTCCCCACGGTGTGCAGGATGGTATGGGTGATGTGTAGCGGATGGCATATAGGCTTGGGTTCGGGAATGCATCATTAAATGTAAATTATGATATGTATGAATATGATTTGTTATGCTGAATGTGTTAAGACTTAGTGTTTGTGTACACATTGAGTCATTTGACTCACCCTTTTTAGGTGACGATCGGTAATGGGCCGGATTCGGCAGGAGCTTAAAGGTGGCCATGCACAGCAAGGAATTTATTTAATTTGGATTTTTATTTTATTAAGTACTTTAATTTATTTTGGGATTGTTTGATGTAATAAGGCTCTAATACGAACTATTTCATGCATGCATGCCATTTATTTCGATCGATACAAATTTTACCAAATTTAAAGTTAAGTAAATTTTATTTCAAAATAAATCTAATAATGTTTTGACGCCTAAAATAATATGAATTCCAATTTTAAAGATAAAAACCTAAGACAAAGGAATCGACATGTCTTCTAAGTTTGAAAGTAAAATTTTAAATAAACCCTGTTTTCAAAAATTAAACCAGTTTTCAACTTAAGCCCAACACAATTCGGGTTTTCTGCCAAAATCACCCAAGCTTTTCCAAAGAACAAATGAATTTGAACCGGTTTTTCCTGAGGAACATACCAGATCTGGTCGAGGCTCGTGGGCCGGGTTTGGGGTGTTTCACTTATCATGCCATCAAAGGCGTTTACAATTACATTAGCTCTAAGAAACAAAGATATCCCGATTGAATACATTGACTTTAATTAACTTACCTGAGAAAAGAAGTCCATCATACGGATTGAAGCTTGTGATTTCATTACTTATACATTTGTCGATGTCAATTCCTTACACTAAAATTAGAGAAATCCAGATACCAGAATCACCACGTTTCTATGATAAAACCAGAAGCATAAACATAATAGACATAGTTATCACAAGCCAAAGAACACACTTTAAAGATAAGCCATGATTAATAATTTACGAAGTATGAATGATAGGAAAACCAAGATAAGGAAATTAAAGATACAATACCATACTGGAAATCGAGAACATAACTCATAAGAAAATAATAAAGGTCCTGATGATTCGTTAGAGAAAGCCAGAAGAAAAACACTACTTATCGACTCTAGACTTCCATCATAACAGAGATAATATATTTCTAAATATTTATATATAAGACAGAATAATATCAAGTAAAAATGGAAGAATAGTCCCACATAATTTTTTACCATCGACTTTATTCTAACATAATAGAATAGAATTTTGAATAGATAAAGAAATACCGATCATAAACTGACCCAACCAACAGGGCTTTCGTCTAACATCATAGTTAGCTAGCATTCTCATTACATAAGAACTCCATCTGAACTGAACAATGACACACATATCTCTGACGATATAAGAATATATAGAATACACAGAAAGATCATCATATTCATCTCAACTATAACTATCACACACAGACTACTCAATTATTATTTCTCTGACTAATTCTATCATCATGTATCCCGCATCATTCCATTCACTAAAGAAAACCGATTAGTGAAGAATCTTGGCGTACACATACTTTAGACTTCATACTCAATTGAGTCAATAGTCTAGACTAGCTTCTTCTTTATTCGTGACATTGTAAAATCTGTGTAATCTTTAAAATAATATGATATTTCTTTTAAAGCTAAGTTCATTTGTCACACTGTACTCAACTCTGTTTGCATTACTAATTATTTCACCACTGAACTCCTTAGTTTCCCACTTATGAACTTATTCAACATAATTCTTGCAAACTTTCATCATAAAGCAACACTGTTAAGGGGGTGATGTTGTAAAGCCTCTAACTTGACTCTCATAAATACACACATATGACTTAGCATTCATCATCAATGCAATATCATCATAATCACATAATTCACTCTAAGAAAATTTTCATACCTAGTCATGTTACACAAACTTTTCGATTGTCTTATTCAAACAAGTGTACTTAAACATACATTCCATGAATTTTGAGTAAATTTACTCTTAACACTCACTTAATCAAGCATGTTAGGCACATAACATCATATGAATACCAACATATATGGATGAGTTTATCACAACATAAACTTTCATTTTATTTCACTTTTCCACATTTCCCAACTTATAGTTATCTCATTCCGCACATTAACACATGCATATCATGAACTTCTATTCATACATTTCCACATTTCAACACATCGTAAGCATAATTCAATCATCTCAATATCATTTTTAGTATTATCGGCAATAGCTCGGTTGGAAGTCATCTCTGTCTTAACAAAATAATTTCGTTAGAGCCGAAAGATATCACACTATCACAATTTACATATGGCATGTATAGCTAAACTCTTGCACACGCTATGTTAGTTCAAGAATTGACTAAACCATAGCTCTGATACCACTAGATGTAACACCCCTTACCCATATTCAATGCTGGAATAGGTTACGAGGCATTACCAAAATACATACACTTAAATAATCATAACATATAACTTACTCAACCATTCACATTTAGTACTTTCCATACATAATTATCACACATTCGCTCATCCAACCCAAACAAGAATGCACATCCATGTAATGCTTCATCATAGACTTATAACATAACAAATATTGGCCGCATCAAATGGCCTTATAAAATAATGACCTTCAATTAGCATAGGCCAATATTCTAGCCCAACTCATAATAACATGTACACAAATGATCAAGTCCCTATACATGTCGTAGACTTAAAAATCTAGAGTAAAAATCATTGATACCAATCAATAGCTTCTTAGTGTGGTAGAATCTCCGACAACCTCCAACTCGAGCCAACATCTATGACACTGTAGGAAAAAGAAAGGAAGGGGGATAAGCATTATAGCTTAGTAAGTAGGTATGTAAATAATAAGTGATTTATTAACAGGCTTTTATAAATCTTTACAATATGTTCTAAAGATAATACAATCATAATTGCACATAGTTCCACTATTTATTCATGTTCATCTCAAGCTATCTATTCCAGTCGCAGTCACTAAACTATTTATATACCGAGAGACAAAACTCTAAATTAAGATCCGCTATTTTTTCCTGGAACTATACTTACAATATTCTTATCATAAAATTTTCAGAATTTTTGGTTTATCTAATAATTACAGTTTATTCTTTAAAGTTTCCCCTATTTCGCTGTCCGACAATCCCGACCCCTCTGCACTAAAAATTAATTATCTCATCGCACAGAATTTGGATAATGTTCCTGTTTGTTTCTCTTAAAAGTAGACTCATTAAAACAATTTAAGAATATAAATTATAAACCATAATTATTTTTTTAAATTTTAATGATTTTCCAAAGTCGGAACATGGGATTCTGACATCATTCAGACCCTGTCTCACAAAAATTTGAATATCACAGAATATTAAATTCTTTTTTTTACTCCATTTCTTTTATGTGAAAATATACTCATTCAGTTTTAATTTCATATCTTATTCAACCTCTAATTCGATTTCCACCTTTTTTGGTGATTTTTCAAAGTCACACAACTGTTGTTGTCCAAAACTGTTTCGTTGCTAATTTTACTCTTTCCTAATTTCACTTACTCCATTTCATCTTACCTGTAACAGATCGAATTTGACCCTACTCGGAACGGTGGTTTTGGGACCACGAATCTGAGTCTGAGAATTATTTTAATATTATATTTTGTGTTTATTATATGTGAATTAATGTGTGTGAAAGTCTCGTAGAAAAATTTTATTGTTTGTGTGTTTAATTTAGAAAAAGGACTTAATCACGTAAAAAGTAAAAGTAGCAAACTATAGTGAAAAGTACCTATTTGATGATGGCTTTTTAAAGTGGGGTATTAAAAGAATAAATAGTCCAATTTTAAAGTTAGTGGGTGGCTAAAGTCATCATTGCCCTTATTATATATGTTAGTTTTATTTTATTAAAAGGGTTATATTAGTAATTTAGTATTAACTTATTATATGTTAAAATAAATAAAAGAAAAAAATCATTATCATCTTGGTGGTTCTTGGCCAAATGTTGAAGAAGAAAAGGGGTTTCATTCCTTTTACATTTTGGCACTTTAAAGCTTAAAATCAAGTTAGTTTGATTTGGTTTTGTTAATTTTTACGTTTTTGTGATCGTTGCTTCATAAATTACCCGACCCATGCTTGAATTTTTGAAAATCATGTGTATATGAGGTTCAGCCATTGATGTGTTCTTATGGTTTATGATGTTTGATGATTTAAAATTAAATATATGTTAAAGATTAATATGTTTTGTCTTTGAATTTTTGGTAAATTTGAGTATTTGGGCTTAATTGCAAAAATAAATTTTTAGAGGCGCTTATTTGTGAAATAAGTGAAAGAAATGAACTTGTATAGTCCTTAGGAGTATTCAGCCCTTAAGTAGTATTGAGAAATTTGGTGTATTTTGTGTTTTATGCAAATAGGATTAAATTGTGAAAATGTGAAATAGTAAGGGTAAAATGGTAAATTGCCTATTTATATGCTTAGGGACTAAATTGAGATGAAATGTACTTGAATGAGCTAAATTTTAATGTGTTTAGATCAAGAACAAAGAAAAATGGATTTGGATCGGGGAAAACAAAGGTTCTCGAGTAGGCAGGTTTCTGTGATGCATCGACGATTGAGGTAAGTCCTTAAGCAAGTATACACCAAAGAATTATTTACTGAACATAGTATATGATGATGTTTGAATATTTAAAGCATAAATATACATGTGGGCGGAATGTGGAGTATGAATTTGTAGTGAAATTAATTTGGTTATCTGATGTGAATATGTATGTTTGGATTAATAGGTGAAAGTAAAATGAAGAATATGAGATGGTTAATAGTTTAGCACTAAGTCATCGTGTATCGGAAAGTTGAATGTGTTGATATTCGGGCTTCGTGCCTAGCGAGCTTAGTCTTGGGTGACATATTCGGGCTTCGTGCCTAGCGAGCTTAGTCTGGGTGACATATTCGGCTTTGTGCCTAGCGTGCTTAGTCTTGGTGACATATTCGCTTCGTGCCTTGCAGGCTTAATACCGATGACATATTCAGGCTTCGTGCCTAACAAGCTTAGTGTCGGTGATATATTCGGGCTTCGTGCCTAGCAGGCTTAATGCCGGTGATACTTTAAAATGAAGAAACCATAAATTGCTCGAGGTGTAACATAATGAATCTATTGAGTTAAAAACTCAGGTAAGCATAAGTCCCATTTGAATTCATCAAAAGTAAGATAAGTTGTGATTAATGTTACTCGAGTTGAAATATTATGTTAAGAATGGTGTTATGTGAATTTGAGCTTATAATCGGCGTGTATGAATATAGAAATAATAGAATTTTTAGTGTGATAATGTAATGGATATGAATGTTGAATTTACATGATTATAAACATGCGATTCATGTAATATATATACTTTGTGCTTTGATGAGTTGCGAGGTTAATGGTAGTGAAGTATAAGTAATTGAGTTAATATATTACTAGTATTTGGTTTTTATCAATTGCATATCGAAATATACATATACAATGTCCTACATTTATTGATTAAAAATGTTAAAGTGCTTGATTAGTGAATTATCTTTTGCTTAAGACTTACTAAGCTAGTGAGCTTACTACGTATGTGTGTATTTACATTTTATAGATCATTGATTCAACTACGGGCTCGGGGATCATCAAGAAAGTTGACCACACTATCACTCTCTTTGGTATATATATATGTTTACTTTTTTGAATCAAAGGCATGTATAGGCTGTATTTTGATAAGTAATGAATGATATTCGATTTTGTAAATATATATATATATGGCCTTCTTGAATAAAATTCATTACTTTTGGATTAAGCATTGTTTATATGTTTGATATAATAGTCTATTTTAATCATTGGTATAAGGCGTATGCTTATAATGCTTGGAAGTTAAATGTAGTTGTATAGAAATGATTATATATATGTATAAGTATGCTTATTATTATGTCGTGTGAATATCTCTACTTAGATTATTATGTGCTTTGTATAATTAGGAGATGATCATGGAAATGTATATACTAATGCTTTGGGTTGATCATTGAAGTTTTATATTGGGAACCGAATATATGGTCAATGAATTGGTTGTATTTATATATAATTTGAATTAGTTACATATCATGTGTGTTTGGTAGGTTATTCAATGATCTTGTATCCATGAATTAATAAGGTAAAATGAATTGAAGATTATGGTTTGACATGACTTCATTTTAGGGATATTCGCATATTACAGAGCTTTGATGTGTATGTTTGGTTATGCTATAAGGTTGAATGTCACATATGTGAATGAAAAGCAAATAGAGTATCATGGATCTATTCATTTTATTATGCATATTTGTATAAGGTATAAAAGATATGTTGAAATTCGACTAATGAAATAGATGTATTTATATATGTTTAACATATGAAATTTGGTGTTGTTATGTGGAAGCTCGATTGAAACTTGTATAGATTATGAGTAATGATGTGTTCATTATGAAACACGGTTTGTAACGTAAGTCTTGAACATTATTTGTTGATATGGAAAAATTTAAAAATGCGTATTGGGTTTATTCCATAAATGGTATGCTAAAGCGTGTCTAGTTCGGTAATGCCTCATAAGTCTAATTCAGCGGTAGATACGGGTTATGGGGTGTTATATTTTATTGGTATCAGAGCTACGGTTTAGTCGATTCTAGGACTATCGTAGTGTGTAAGAGCCTAGCTATACATGCCTTTGAATTGTAGATATGATAGTGTGGTGACTTCTAACAATTTCAATTGTATTTTATATAGTAAATGGATCTTGATCCTGATAGAGTCGTAGCTGATGATGTGGAGAGCATTGCGCCTGGTCTCGCAAGAGGATCAGTGCCATTAGACTCTCGACCAATTTGGGGTAGCCATGAGGGGAGGCTAAACAAGCCTTCTATTAGATGATGAACGAATGGTTTACCCAGTTTATTCAGACTAATCTGGCTGTACAACAACCTCCACCCCCGAATAATCCAACTCCGGTACCTTCAGCACCCCCGATGATAGATCCGATGAGATCTAGCAGGCCTCCTATTGATAAAATCAGGAAATATGGGGCCGAGGAATTCAAAGCCAATGATGATGATGACACAGAGCGAGCCGAGATGTGGCTTGATAACACTATTCGGTACTCGATGAGTTATCTTGTACTCGGATGAATGCCTAAAGTGTGCTATATCTCTACTTCGGACACCGCCTATCACCGGTGGAACACACGGTATCCATAGTTAGAAAGAAAAAGTAATTTGGGACTTCTTCCAAATTGAGTTTCGTGAGAAATATATCACCAGAGATTCATCGATCGAGAGCAGAAAGAATTTCGGAATTAAAATAGGTTTGATGGAATATGAGCGAAAATATTTACGGAGTGTATATCTACCAAAGCCATTATGTAAAAGATTTGAAGGCGGCTGAATGAAGACATAAAGTTACTTGTTGGCATTCTTGAAATCAAAAGTTTGTGACATTAGTCGAGCGAGCTTGTAAAGTCAAGAGCTCGAAAGGAGAAAAGAAAAGTGAAGTAGAAGCTAGAGACACTCGAAAAGATCATCGAGAAAAATTTTCCATTCTGTGCATAAGAAGTTCAGAGATGACCCCAGTTGACATAAAGCCACTTCAGACTTGCCTAGACATGATCGACCTCCAGTGAGTTCCCGAGCCACTTCGATAGCTAGTGTCGGTAATGTTCCACAAAACTGGGCCGAGTGTAAACATTGTGGGAAATGGCATCCTGGGAGTTGTAGAGTTCTTGATTGGTCCTGCTTTAAATGTGGATCATCGGATCATTTTATTCGAGAGTGCCCGATGTTAGCCGAGCAAAATGCAACTCAGAACACTAGACCAAAGCAAAGGCGCCAAGACGGGTAGGCCACTCAGACATTCAGGCAATGTAGGTGGTAGTCAGAGAGGGACGAAGGACACCGCAATACGATCAGAGGCTAGAGCTCCAGCTAGGAGCTTATGCTACACGAGCCAGAGAGGATGTTTCCTCCCCCGATGTCATTACAGGTACCTTTACCCTTTATGAAACCACTATGATTGCATTGATTGATCCTGGTTCGACTCATTCATATGTGTGTGAAACTCTAGTATTCGGTAAGACTCTGCCAGTTGAGTCTACTGAGTTTGTGATTCGTGTGTCCAACCCTTTGGGTAGATGTGTACTTGTTAATAAAGTGTGTAGAGGTTGGCCGTTGATGATTCGGGATTCTTGCTTCCCAGCCGATTTAATGTTGTTTCCCTTCGATGAGTTCGATATAATTTTGGGAATGGACTGGTTAACTTCACATGATGAAGTGGTGAATTGCAAAAGAAAGCTCATTGATTTGAGATGTCAGAACGGTGAGATCATCATAATTGAATCCATTGATTTAAGTGGGTTTCCTACAGTAATATCCTCGATGTTAGCCCGAAAGTATATGAGAAAAGGTGCGAAGCTTATTTGGCCTATGTCTTGGATAATAAAGTGTCCGAAAAGCATATTGAATCATGACGGTTGTGTGTGAATACTCGGATGTGTTTCTGAAGAACTCTGGGTTTACCACCAAGACGAGAGATTGAGTTCGGCATTGAATTAGCAGGGAATGACTCCGATCTCGATAGCTCCGTATCGGATGGCATCTCTTGAGTTAAAAGAGTTGAAAGCACAATTGCAAGAGTTAACAGATAGGGACTTTACACGACCGAGTTTCTCTCCTTGGGGTGCACCAGTTCTTTTTGTGAAGAAGAAAGATGGAACGATGCGAATGTGTATTGATTATCGGTAACTAAATAAGGTAACTATAAAGAATAAGTACCCGCTACCTCGGATTGATGATTTGTTTGATCAGTTGAAAGGGGCTTCAGTATTTTCGAAGATAGATTTGAGTTCGGGTTATTATCGATTGCGATCGAGAGATACGAGATGTGCCAAAGGCGCATTCCAAAGTAGGTACGGACATTTTGAGTTTCTAGTTATGCCTTTTGGACTCACTAATGCACCTACCATTTTATGGATCTAATGAATCGGGTCTTGTACGGTTTTGGATCGATTTGTAGTAGTGTTTATTGATGATATACTAATCTACTCCAAAGATGAAACCGAACATGCCGAGCATTTGAGATTAGTCTTTGCAAACTTTGCGAGATCAACAGTTGTATGCAAAGTTTAGTAAGTGTGAGTTCGGATGAATGAAGTTAGCTTCTTGGGTCATGTTGTTTCAAAGATCGTATTCGGGTGGATCCAAACAAAATAGCGACTATACTCGATTGGAAACCACCAAAGAATGTTTCGAGATTCAAAGCTTCCTAGGCCTTCGGGATACTACAGATGGTTTGTAAAGGTTTTTACGTGATAGCTACACCTTTGACAAAGCTACTACGAAAGATGTCAAGTTTGAGTGGTGAAAAAGTGTCGGAAAAGTTTTGAAATTGAAAGCCTTTTGACCGAAGCTCCAGTGTTAGCTCGGCTGAATCGGGTAAAGAATTTGTCATTTTAGTGATGCTTCTTTGAATGGGTTGGGTTGCGTTTGATGCGGAAGGCAAAGTTATAGCCTACGCTTGAGACAATTGAAGCCGCATGAAAGAAATTATCGACTCACGATCTGGAATTAGCAGCCATTGTTTTCGCATTGAAAATTTGGCGTCACTACTTATTCGGTGAGAAATGTCACATTTTTTGAGATCATAAAAGTCTAAAGTATTTGATGACTCAGAAAGATCTGAACTTGAGACAACGCAGATGGTTAGAATTGTTGAAAGACTATAAGTTGGTGATTGACTACCATCCAGGGAAAGCTAACGTTGTTGCAGATGCGTTAAGTCGAAAATCATTGTTTGCTCTTCATGCAATGAACGCACAGATGGTTATGTCTGGTGATGGTTCGATCATAGCCGAGTTACAAGCAAGACCGACGTTTATTCAGCAAATTTGTGATGCACAAAAAGTTGACAAAGATTTGATTGCTAGTCGAATTCAGTGTGAAAAAGATGCGGAATCAGAGTTTCAAATTGATGCAAATGACTTTTTGAACTTTAAAAGCCGAATGTGTGTTCCGAAGAACTCAGATTTGATTTAGATGATTCTGAGTGAGGCTCATAGTGGTCGATTATCGATACATCCGGGTAGTACGAAAATGTATAACGATTTGAAACAGTTTTATTGGTGGCCTGGCATGAAACAGGATATATCTGAATTTGTTTCAAAGTGCTTAATCTGTCAGCAAGTAAAAGCCGAGCATCAAGTGCCTTCTGGGTTACTTCAACCGATCATGATACCTGAATGGAAATGGGATAGAATCACTATGGATTTTGTATCTGGTTTGCCTATGACACCGAGCAAGAAATGTAATACCCCAAACCCGGTCAATATGCCACGACCGAATCTGGTATGTCATTGAGGAAAATATTTTGAAAAAGAATCGAATAACAATTTAAATTTTAGTGAAAAACTCTTTGAAAATTCTATATTTGTAGAAAACAGGTGTACAATAGGTTTAAACTGATAATTACTTTGAAATTTCCTAAATTAAACTTTAAAGCTTAGTTGATAAATCGAGGTTAGAAAATATTTATATCATTTTAAGAAAACTTGAATTTTACTTTGAAAACCATTTGCATTTGAATGTAGAAACTTGATGTTTGAAAATCATTTAAATTGTAGAAATCACTTAATTTATATTAAACTATCAAACAATTTATATTACCCGATGGTAAGATTTTAAAACCATTGCATTTTTATTTCTTTAGAAAACTTTGGGCTCAATTATTAAATTAACTAAATAATTTATAAGCCATATTAAAACATATCCAAAGCATATAAATAATCCAAAACATAATTAAAGAGGCCTTATTACAAACCCAAAATTTAAACAAAAACCAAATTAAAATAAACTAAAGTACCCCAAATCGTTGTTCATGTAAAATCAAATTTTATCGCATGGCCTCCTCGAGTTCATATGGCTCCTCATCCACGATCTCACGAATCACCGAAATGATAAGGGAGAAGGTGAGTCACCAAGACTCGAGACATAAATCCTTCCCCGATTAATGCAACATTCTTACACAATTTATAATCAAGCAACATATATATTATGCACCCAACCTAACCATCCATAACTCCTTTTCTACCCGTGTGGTACCAAACCACCGGTGGTGCCAAACCACGGTGACCTAAAGTCACGATATCCAAAATGTGATACTAAATCACTTTGGTGACCAAAGTCACGAATAATCAAGTTGTGGGGCCAACCCACGTGTGATACCAAATCACTGGTGATGATCCCATATCTCAAAAGTGGGGCCAACCCATGGTGATGCTAGACCACAGGGACGAGTCGCTATGAGGTGCCAAACCTCCGTGTCCCAAAGACACAAATGTGATACCAAATCACTAGAGGTGCCAAACCTCTGGTGTCCAAAGACACGGATATCAAATCCTTCCCCCTCCACTCATAATCCCAAACCAATATATATGTAGAGTATAAATCATGCCATCATACTTTGATATGATCATATTACACATAAAAATCGTAAATCATGATATCAATCCACATATATTAACATCATATTGCAACGGACTTACCAGAATCCTCATTCATACCATCATAGTATCATATCAAGATCTCATCGTTTTCCACTTTGATAATAAGATTAGTAAATTATTATATAAATATATACATAAGCAAATTATAAAGTGTGTAAGGTACACACCTGTCACAAACGCAAGTACTAGATTTCAGAGACCCGATCTACCGCACTAGATCACCTTGTCCTATATTCGGCCAAACCACAAGATTATGAACAAAACCATTCGGCCATACCAACAAATCTCGAAAGGTTATCGTTTAAAATACCAAGTCTTACCTATTGGCTTACCCCAAAACGAATGTCAAAGGATTGAGGCTTAGAACGATTGCTTCCAAAGTCCCAAAGAGTCTAGAAGAATAAATTCCTATGAATAGTTAGATCCTTACAACAATTGTCCAAAAATTCAGCCTTTGCCCTCAAGAAAACAACATTGATAAGAGAGAAAGAAAAGGAGATTAGCCAAGACACTTCCCTATCTTCAAAATCGGTTATAGATGAACCCAAAGGAAATCTACCCTTGATGATTTTCGCCAAGATAACACCAAAGAGAGAAAGAAGATTAGGCTATGGTGTTAGTTGATGGAGGAAAATTTGGTTAGTGTGGGGAAAAAGAAAGAAAAAGAAAGTGAAATACAAGAGAGGGATTTCGGCAAAGGAAGGTGGAGAGGACTTTTGGCATAAAAGTTTGAGAGAAGAAAAAGAAAAATGAAAGGGAGGACATGGTACTTTCGGTTTTAAGCAAAAGTGGAAAAAGAAAAAGAGAGAGATGGGAGAAAAGAGATTCGGCCAAGGAAGTAAAAGAGAACAAAATGAAAGAAAATGCCTCCTTCAATGGTAGTATATTTTCGGCACAAAGAGAAAAAGAGTTTGAGAGGAGAAGAAAACAATACCAATTGGTCAAAAATAAAAGCTAAAACCAAAACAAAAGCTTACCTATTACTCACTAATACATTCGGCTAGGGAGAGTGTTTTTGGAGAGAAAAGAAAATGATGTACAATAGCTAAGGAATATGGCCAAAAAGCTACCAACCTTCCAAGCCTTCAACAAAATCGGTCAACCCCTCCCCCTAGACCATTATGCTGTCCACATACATGGATTAATGGCCATAGAAGAGTTTCCAAAACACTCTCCATCATCCAAGCCCTTTGTCCCCCCATCCTTCCATAAGTCTTAAGAATCTTATCCCTAATTACAAGCTTTCCAAAACCATTATTCAACTTACCAAAAATTTTGAAAGTCCAACCTACCATAAGAATGGCTTGGCCGACACTTAATGCTAAGATGCATAAAAATTAAAGTCTTCCAATGCAATCCATGCTACTCGAACCTCTTCCCTCATGCAACCTTTCATGCATCATAGCCACCTTGCCACTTACTCCTCATGTGTTAGAATTTAATACTTAAATTATCTTAAGTGTCAAGATCACCTAGTTCACTTCATTAAATTTTTAAATACCAAGAATTATTCTAGCTTCATAAATAAAATCAAGCCTTCACTAGGCCATGCTAAGCACACAAACAATACTACCCGAGCTAACACAAGCTACCATCTGATACACAAATTTTAGGATGTTATAATTCTACCCCCTTAAAATAATTTCGTCCTCAAAATTACCTGATCAAAAGAGTTGAGGGTACTGCTGCCTCATAACATCCTCCGGTTCCCACGTAGCTTCTTCTATGCCATGGTTCCGCCATAAGACCTTTACTAAAGGAACTGACTTCTTACGCAAAACTTTTACATCTCGATCTAGAATCTGCACTGGTTCTTCTTCCACTGTCAAATCTAGACTCACCTCTAATTCCTCCATTGACACAACATGCGATGGATCCGAACGATAGCGTCTTAGCATGGAGACATGGAACACATCATGAATCTGACTCAGCTCTGATGGCAACTCGAGCTGATAAGCTACTGGTCCCACACGTCTCAACACCTTATACGGCCCAATGAACCTTGGACTCAACTTGCCTTTTCTCCCAAATCTTAACACTTTCTTCCATAGCGAGACCTTCAAAAAGACCTGGTCAACCACGGCAAACTCTATATCCCTCCGCTTGAGATTGGCATAAGACTTCTGCCTATCTGAAGCTTCCTTCAAACGAGCCTGAATCATCTTAACTTTATCCTCAATCTCTGTAACCAACTCTGGTCCTAACATCTGACGCTCACTCAACTCTATCCAGCATGTAGGTGTGCGACACCTCCTACTATACAACGCCTCATACGGTGCCATCTTAATGCTTGCTCGATAACTATTGTTGTATGCGAACTCGCCTAATGGTAAAACTCTTCCCACCGCCTCAAGTCCAAAACACATCCTCTCAACATATCCTCTAAGATTTGAATAACTCTCTTCGATCGTCTGTCAAGCGTGGATGAAATCCGTACTAAAATCCAACGCGCACCCAAAGCCCGATGTAACGCTCTCCAAAACCTTGATGTAAATCTAGGATCTCGTTCGAGATGATCGACACCGGTACACCGTGCAATCTCACTATCTCGCCACATACAACTTAGCTAACTTATGAAGCGAGTAATCCACCCTCACGGAATGAAATGAGTTGACTTAGTCGACGATCCACAATCACCCAAATCGAATCTTTCTTACTAGGTGTAAGAGGTAATCCCGAAAAAGTCCATAGTGATCCTTTCCCACTTCCATTGTGGAATCTTCACCGGTGAAGTAATCCAGATGATGAATCGATGCTCGCTTTGACCTTCGACACGCCGACATTTACCCACAAACTCAATTACCTCCCGCTTGCACTGCCACCAAAATTGCTCTCTTAAATCCGATACATCTTGCTACCTCCGGGATGCATAGCGATGGGCTGCTATGTGCGTCCCTGAAGAATCCTTTGCCTCAACTCAACATCTTTCGCATACAAGCTCTCCCTTGAAAACACAACACTCCATCATCGGACAAACTATAATTCTCTAAACCACCATTCTGAACCTGCAACCTCCGATCATTCAAACCATCATCCTCTAACTGCTTTTTTCTTGATCTGCTCTAACCAAGTCGGCTTGACTTGCGGTTCGCCAAGAGACTCCATCGTCAGATAAACTAAGACGAGCAAACATCGATCTTAAGTCCGATACAACCTTACGGTTCAACGCGTGCTCGCCACCACATTAGCCTTGCTCGGATGATATTCAATCGAGCGATCGTAGTCCTTCAACAATTCAATCCATCTCTACGCCTCAAATTTAAATCCTTCGAGTCAAAAGATACTTAAGACTCTTATGATCCGTAGACTATCGACTTCTCTCCGCACAAATAGTGTCTCCAAATCTTCAAAGGCGAAACCATCGCAGCTAATTCCAAGTCATGTCGGATAATTAACCACATGTGGTCTCAACTGTCGAGATTCATAAGCCACTACCTTCCTTCCTCAGATCAAGACACATCCCAAACCAAGATGTGATGCATCACAATAAATCGTGAATTCCTTGCCTACCTCAAAGTTGAATTAAAATCAGAGCTTCATCGTAATCTTCTTCAACTTGTTGAAACTTTCTTGCTGCTTCTCAGTCCACACAAATGGAACTCCTTTCCTCAACAACTTGGTCATCGGTCGCTATCAAAGAAAATCCTTCCACAAATCTTGGTAATACCCCTTGAGACCTAGAAAACTCCAAATCTCGACCATCGACTTAGGCGACTTCCAATCTAACACCGCTTCGATCTTTCGAGGATCCACTCTAATCCCCTCAGCTGATACAATGTGACCCAAGAAAGTCACCTTCCTAAGCCAGAATTTGCACTTACTAAATTTAGCAAAAAGCTGTTTTTCCTCGAGAATCTGCAACACTACTCGTAAATGCGCATCATGCTCCTCCTCTGACTTTGAGTATACCAAAATATCATCTATAAATACCACAACAAACTGATCCACAAACTGTTGGAATACCCGATTCATCATGTCCATGAAAGTTGCAAGGCCTTAGTCAATCCAAAAGGCATTACCAGAAACTCGTAGTGCCCATATCGAGTGCGAAATGCCGTCTTATGGATATCAGCCTCTTTCACCTTTAACTGATGATATCCAGACCTTAAATCAATCTTGGAGAAAATCGCTGCTCCTTTAAGCTGATCAAACAAGTCATCTATCATCGGTAAAGGATACTTGTTTTTGATCGTCAGCTTATTCAACTGGAGCTAGTCTATACACATCCGCATCGTACCATCCTTCTTCTTGACAAAAAGTACCGGCGCTCCCCAAGGTGAAACACTTGGTCGAATGAAACCTCGATCCAACAACTCTTGAATCTGAGCCTTCAATTCTACCAATTCCTTCGGTACCATCCTATACGGAGCTATAGACACTAGCACCGTTTTTGTAATAGATCTATACCGAATTCGACTTCACGATCCGAGGCGATTCGAAAGTTCTTCCGAAATACATCAAGATATTCCTTTGATTCGGACATTCCCCACAAGAGACTCCTTAGCTTCCAACGCACACACATGGACTACATATGCCTCACGACCTTCCCGACCATTTTCATAGCTTTCAACGCAGATACCATGGTGGATAGATAATCTCTTCTATTACCTATCATAACTACCTCTTCACCCTCGGTGTCTTCAAAACCATGCGCTTAGCAAAGAATCCAAACTTGCTCGGTACTTGACCAACCAGTCCATCCTAAGAATCGATCGAACTCCCAAACGTAGTTCCATCGATCACTACAAACTACCCCTTAGAGTTCTAGGGTACATCCTTATCTGACTTATTAACTTCTACAGAGTGACCTAGAGGACTAAAATCGCCATCCTCCTGAAGCGCCTCGAGTTTAAGTTCATGGTCTCTACTATACTACTAGCAACATACGAATGTGTCGAACCCACATCTATCAAAGCAGTATATGGAACACCAAAGATTAAGAACGTACCGGTGATGACGTCCGGTGCATCGTCCTCCTCTCGACGTCTCACAGCATACACTAAACCAAGTTGTCTTGCCTCAGTGTTACTTGCACCTCTCGCCGATGCTTCGTGGCCTCGCCGAAGCCATTACTTCTCTACCATTACCACGACCTCTCTGTGGTGACGGTCCTCCCTTCCGAATCGAGCACGATCTTAACCTCGATCGATTCCTAGCTTGCTTACATGGACAGTCCCTCACACGATGATCTAGCGAGCCACACTCGAAACATCCTTTCCCTCCGGTCCAACATTCGCCCAAATGATATTTTTCGCGACGGTTACATTGTCTTTGGTCCTTGATTAGCGAGAATGAGCCTCCCAAACCGATTCGCCCATTACGCCTAGCCCTCTTTCGAGAATTAAGGTACAATCCGGATGATCCAAAACTTCTCTTATGTTTGTTCCTGTTGTGATTCTACTTTACAGATTCTTTTATTCCCTCAGCAATCTTAGTCTTTTCAACCAACGCAGCAAACTCTCGCTCTTGATGTGGAGCAATCAGCAACCTTAGCTCATCTCTCAAACCATCCTCGAACCGAACACATCATTCGTGCTTGAAGCCATAATACCTCCAAAGATCTGGCTCAATCTTAAGAACTCAGCCTCATATTCTGATACGGACTTACTCCCTTGAACCAAACTTAAAAATGCCTTACGCTGCGCATCAACGTAACTAGACCCAATATATTTCTTCTGATATGCTGCCTTGAAATAGTCCCAAGTAAGATCCTCCACCGCAGCATTGTTCCACACCGTGAGCCACCACTGGTATGACTCATCCCGAAGAAGTGACACTATCCCTTTCAACTTTTCCTTGGCATTCAGATCCAGATCATCCATGGTTCGCTCCGTCGCCTTTAACCAATATTCAGCCGTACTGGGAGCTACACCCGAAACACCTCAAAATACTTCGGCTCCATTGGCTCGGAGTCGCTTAGGTATAGATTTTTGAGCTCCCGTGCCTCCTCCTATTCCAGCTACTCTTTCAAGAACTCTTAGCATTGCTTGAGACACTGCGTCGTCCCCCGTTTGATCCTGAAACTCAACTCCAACGGTGGTGGTGGGGTGGTGGGTGGGGTGGTGGTACCTCATTCTCTGGATCCTGTGACCCTAACCTCGTCGAAATAGGGTTACGAGGCTCGTTTCACATAGTTATTTATCCATCCTATCAATTTCCCTAACTTCTAAATCCAATAGCAATCATTCACTAAATCATATTAGTTAAATTTGCCCATATGAAACACACAACTAGATAAAATAACTAATATGCCACAAAACCATGTTACATGTACTTAATACATATGACTCTAATATTAATGGCATTTGTATACTTAAAACATATTAAAAGATATATATCATTTCATTTCATACATCACATATATGTCAATATATCTATTTCATTAATTGAATATCGAACATATCAATTCATTGCTACTACACAAACACAAAATAAAACCATTCAAACCGTATTACATTAATTATTATGCAATCACATATGCGATTTTAGTAACCTTACAATATGACCGAACATACTATTGATGCATATATAAATATATATAGTGCGTATTTTACCTTAAAAATAAAAGCCACATCTAACATTTGAACACAAATAACATTTCACTGTACTCCTAATTCGCATGTATATTAGTATACCTAAACTTCATTTTTCATCTTATTAACTAATCATTGATTCAACACAAGATAATCAAGATCATATGCTTACCAAAATGAACCAAATATTACAACCGAATTTACAACCACACATGTGCGCATACCCATATTAATATTAACATCAACTTGGCACTTTTAACTATCCAATAAAACTAACCAAAACATACTTAAATCATACCATCATTTACCATTTGGATCCGTACCAACAATCAACAAAAATAGTCTTGAAACATATTCTTTACTTATCATTTAGCAACCAAGCTTATATAGCCAATACTCAATCAAATACATATCCATCATTTACCATTTCTCATTGCGAATCAAAATCCAAACATTATCAATGTATATACCATATATTAAGCTCATTAACATGAACCAATTAATAAGTCTTTCTTATCATAATCTAACATGCATAAATAATAATACCACTCACACATGATTAAACCATAATCAAGCATAAATAATAGTTCATGGCATGAGCAAACAATATCATCAAAACACTAAACAAGTTATTCAAAATAGATAGCCATTTTCGCATGGCTAGCATATTTATACTATTACAAAACATTAGTTATACGGTTTAATCTAGCCTATACATGCCCTTTTTAAATAACAAACTAAGTTTTCAATACCAAAAGGAAGTCGTTAGTGTGGTTGACTTCACGGATGATCCTCCAAGCCCGTAGTTTGAATCAAAATCTATAAAACAAAGATAAACAAAGACACACACAAGAAGCTTACTAGCTTAGTAAGTCCCAAGCATACATAAATATAATGAGCATATAGTATAAAACATAATTATTTCATTATGTAAAATATAGATCGTTGAATAATAGTAATACTCTTTACTTAAATATCATTGCTATAACATCGAAAACCAATCTAGGCATCGATCTTCTAGACTCTAGTAACATTAAACATATCATACCTTACTTACTTACCGAGCTTTTAACTAGACTCATTAGCTACAATTTACCTTGAACAACAATTCGGTTTCTCCTTTGTAAAACACATCACAGGCATAAAGCTCGCTAGGCATTTAAAGCCCGAAATAAATCACTCAAGACGAAGCTCGCTAGGCACTAAGCCCGAATATATCACCGCACGAAGCTCGCTAGGCACTAAGCCCGAATATATCATCAAGACGAAGCCTCGCTAGGCACTAAGCCCGAATATATCATCGCACGAAGCACTGCTAGGCACTAAGCCCGAATATATCACCTAAGATGAAGCTCGCTAGGCACTAAGCGAATATATCAATGTGATCAATCATTCCACACACATTTCATATCTATATTACATATCCAATTCAACTAAACTTATTCACCTTAAACAAATAAATCATTACTTCATCGTACAATCCCACAATTCGCATTGATACACTTATTCATATCAAATTATCAATTTATGAAATCAATCCAATACACATATATACATTCGGCTATAACATGATTATATACTAAAATTCATCAAACATTATCATTTAATAAGTTCATGAATAATTCTTTAACAAATTTCGATTTAAGGACTTACCTCGGTTGTCGATAGGCGCATGAATCGGCTATTCGAGAACCTTCGTCTTTCCCGATCTAACTCTGTTTTTCTTTTGCTCTTGATCTAAAACACATTAAATTTAGCTTATTCAAGCACAATTCATCTCAATTTAGTCCCTAAGCACATAAATGGGCAAATTACTATTTTACCCCTAGTATTTCACAACTTTGTAATTTAGTTCTATTTGCATAAAACTCAAAATACATCAAATTTCCCCATACTCCTTAAGGGCCGAATATATATGAGGACTATACAAGTCCATATCTTTTATTTATTTTGCAATTAAGCCCCTCTAAATTTTTATTTTTATAATTTGGCCCTAAAAACACAAATTTACCAAAACTTCCAACACATAATATACTAATTTTTAACCTATCTATCATCTAACATCATCAAGCATCATAAACCTCAAGAATTCATCAATGGCCGATTCATACATACACAATAATCTTAGAAATTCTAGCATGGGTCGGGTACGTTTCGAAGCAACGATCTCAAAAACGTAAAAATAATCAAAAATCGAACTCAATTACATACCTAATCAAGCTTGCAAAGACCGAATGTTTGAGAGCTTTGGTTTCTCTCTTCTTTTTCTTTTGTTTCGGCAATAACAATGAAAATAAAGATGAACACTCCACTTTCTTTTCTTTTATGTTTTGTTTATAATATGTTTATAATATAATAATATATTATAATATAACATATAATATAAACATATTTTTACTTTATAAAATTTGCATGTTGTCATCCACTATCTCTAAAAAATGGGTTATTTACCCTTCTAATGCTTCATATTAAAGCCATGCTCAAATAGGCACTTTACACTCTAGTATGCCACTTTTACCTTTTACGCGATTAAGTCCTTTTTGTCAAATTTGATGCTCAAACGATAAAATTTTTCTACGAAACTTCCACACACATAATTTCACATATAATAAACTCAAAATATAAATATTAAATATTTATCGAACTCGGATTCGTGGTCCCGAAACCACCTTTCCGATTAGGGTCAGATTCGGTCTGTTACAACTCTCCCCCCTTAAGGATTTTCGTCCCCGAAAATCTTACCGTTAAACAACGTCGGATATTGTTGCCTCATTGAATCTTCAGGCTCCACGTTGCCTCTTCAACTCAAATTGTCGATTCCATAACACTTTCACTAAGGAAATCTTTTGTTTCTTAACTCTTTCATTTCTCGAGCTAGAATACGGATCGGCTCTTCCTCATCGTCATATCGATTGTATCTCAATCTCGATTTGAACAATCACATGTGATGATCCGATCAGTATCTACGAGCATAGAAACATGAAATACATCGTGTATCTTTTCTAATTCAGAGGGTAGCTTCAATCTATAAGCAACAGCCCAATACGTTCAACGATTTCATACGGTCCGATGAACCTCGGATTCAACTTACCTTCGACCAAATCGAGTACTTTCTTCCATGGGGAAACTTTTAAGAATACACGATCTCCTACCGAAATTCAATGTCTTTACGCTTTAAATCGGCATAGGACTTTTGTCGATCGATGCGACTTTCAAATTATCTTTGATTATGGCCACTTTCTGTTCAGTCTCTTTAATCAAACCAACCCCGTGTATCTTACTTTCACTGAGCTCATTCCAGTATAATGGTGTTCGACATTTTCACCCGTATAAGGCTTCATAAGGTGCCATTTTGATACTTGATTGAAAGCTATTATTATAAGCAAATTCAATCAAAGGTAGGTATCATTCCCATGCACCTTCAAACTCGAGAACGCAACATCTCAACATGTCCTCAAGTATTTGAATAGTTCACTTGGGTAATGCATGTCTGCGGATGGAAGGCAGTACTAAAATGAAGTTTAGTACCTAAAGCTTCTTGCAACTTCTTCCAAAATCGTGATGTGAATCTCTGGGTCTCATGCAAACAATAGAACTCAGACACCATGCAATCTCACAATCTGTGATACGCACAATTCAACAAGTTTATCAAGTGAATAGTGCATGCATCGGCACAAAATGAGCTGATTTAGTCACCTATCAACTATAACCCTGACGGCATCCTTCCTATTCGGTGTCATAGGAGACCGAATACAAAATCCATTGTGATTCTATCCCATTTCCATTCGGTATCATGATTGGTCAAGTAGTCCGGATGGCAATGTTCACTTTTACTTGTCGACAAATTAAACATTTCAAACAAATTCAGATATATCCGTTTCATGCCCGGCTACCAATAGAACTATTTCAAATCATTATACATCTTTGTGCTACCCGGATGTATTGATAATTGACCACTATGGGCCTCACTCGTAATCACCATATCAAATCTGAGTTTTTCGAACACACATTCGGTTTTAAAATTCAAGCAGTCATTTGCATCAATCTAAAATTTGATTTCTGCACCTTTTCACATCGAATTGGCTAGTAATCAAATCTTCATCAACTTTCATGCATCACAAATTTTTGAATAAACATCGGTCTTGCTCGTAACTCGGCTATGATCGAACCATCACTAGACATAGCCATCATGCATTCGATGCACGAAGAGCAAATAATGATTTCGACTTAATGCATCCGTAACAACATTAGCTTTTCCGGGTGATAGTCAATCACCAATTCATAGTCTTTCAACAATTCTAGCCACTGCGTTGTCTCAAATTCAGGTCTTTACGAGTCATTAGATACTTTAGACTTTTATGATCTGAATAAATGTGACATTCTCGCCAAACAAATAGTGATGCCAAATTTTAATGCGAAAACAATGGTCGCAAGTTCTAAGTCATCGTCGGGTAATTTCTTTCGTGCGGCTTCAATTGTCTTGAAGCGTAGGCTATAACTTTGCCTTCTGCATCAAAACGCAGCCCAAACCATTTAAAGAAGCATCGAATAAACAACGAATTCTTTACCCGATTCAGTGAACTAATACCGAGACTTCATCAAAGGGCTTTCATCGATCAAAAATTTTCGACATTTTTCGACCACTCGAACGACATCTTCTGCAGAACCTTGTCAACGGGTAGCTATCATAGAAAATCTCTCACGAATCGTCGATAGTAACCCGCAAGTCCCGTAAAACTTGAATATCGTAAACATTTTTCGGTGGCTTCCAATCAAGTATATCCGAGATTTTGTTCGGATCAATTCGAATGCCTGATGTTGAAACCACATGTCCCAAAAAGCTAACCTCTTTCATCCGAACTCACACTTACTAAACTTCATACAAATTGATGATCTCGCAAAGTTTGTAGCACTAACCTCAAATGTTCGGCGTGTTCAATTTCATCTTTGGAGTAGATCAATATGTCATCAATAAACACCACCACAAATCGATCCAAAAGCGCCTAAAACCCGATTTATCAAATCCATAAAAATAGCAGTGCATTAGTAAGCCCAAAAGGCATTACTAAAAACTCAAAATGTCCGTACCTCATCCAAATGCGATCTTTGGCACATCTGTATCTCGACTCAGAATCGATAATAACCCGATCTCAAGTCTATCTTGAAAATATACAAGCCCTTTCAACCGATCAAACAAATCATCAATCCGAGGTAACGGTACTTATTCTTTATAGTTACCTTATTCATTCTTGCCGATAATCAATACACATTCGCATCGTTCCATCTTTCTTTCTCACAAAAGAACTGGTGCACCCAAGGAGAGAAACTTGGTCGTGCAAAGCCCTATCTGTTAACTCTTGCAACTGTGCTTTCACTCTTTTAGCTCAAGAGGTGCCATCCGATATGGAGCTATTGAGATCGAGTCGTTCTGAGCTAATTCAATGCCAAACTCAATCTCGTATGGGGGTAAACCGGTAGTTCTTGTAAAACACATCCGAGTATTCACATACAATCGATGCAGACTCAATTTGTTTCTCGGACAATTTATTATCCAAAGACATAAGCCAAATAAGCTTCACACCCTTTTCTCACATACTTTCGGGCAAACATCGATGATATAACTATAGAAACCCACGAATCACTGGATTCAATTCTAATGATCTCACCGCTCGTGTCTCAAATCAATAAGCTTTCTTTTGCAATTCACCACTTTGCATCATGCAAAGTTAACCATCCATTCCCAATATCAAACTCATCGAAAAGGCAACGACATTAAATCAATGGGAAGCAAAAATCCCGAATCATCACCGGGCAACTTTTACACACTTTATTAACAACACACATCTACCCAAAGGGTTGGATACGCTGAATCACAAACTCAGAGACTCAATGGCGAGTCTTCTTGAATACCGAGTTTCACATACATATGAATGGGTCGAACCAGGATCAATCAATGCAATCACAAGAGTATCATAAAGGGTGAAAGTACCGTAATGACATCCGAGAAGCGACATCCTCTCTAGCTCGAGTAACATAAGCTCTAGCCGGAGCCCTAGCCTCGATCGATCGTTGTGTTCTTTGTCCCTCTCGACTACCACCTACATTGCCGGTATACCGGGTGGTCCGCCCTATCTTGATGCACTACTCGGTCTAGAGTTACATCAGTATTCGCTCCACCTAACATCGGGCACTCTCAAATAAAATGGTGCGAGGATTCACATTTAAAGCAAGACCGGTCACGAACTCTACAACTCCGTGATGCCATTTTCCACAATATTTGCATTCAACTCGATTACGTGGGACGTTACCAACACCGCCATCGAGGTAGCTCGGGAGCCCACGGAGGTCGATCACGTCTAAATGAATCAAGTAGCTTTGTGTCGATCAAGTCATCTCTAAACTTTATAGATGTGGAATGAAAATTCTTACCCGACGATCTTTTACGGGTGTCTCTAGCTTCATCTCAACCTTTCTTTTCTCTTTCCCAAGCTCTTGACTTTGCAAGCTCGCTCAACTAGTGTCACAAATTCTTTGATCTTAAGAATGCCAACTAGTAACTTCAAATCTTCATTCAAACCGTCTTCAAACCTTTTGCACATAATGGCTTCAGAGATACACACTCCGAGCATATCGGCTCAATCGACAAATTTTCGCTCATATTCACCACGGTCATTTGCTCTGCTTTTAGTTCAAGAAATTCTTTACGTTTACGGTCGATGAACCTCTGGTCGATATATTTCTTCGGAATTCATTCGGAAGAAATCCACGTCACTTTTCTTTTGGAACCATCGATACTAGTGTATTCCACCGGTGTGAGGCGGTGTCCCGGCAAAGATATAGCACATTTTAAACATTAAATGCAGAGTGCAAGATAGCTCATCAAGTACCGAATAGTGTTATCAAGCCACATTTCATTTCGCTCTCGTATCATCATCATCATTAGCCTTGAATTCTTCGCCCCAAATTTCCTAATTTTATCAGCAGGAGGCCTACTAGATCTCATTGGATCTATCATCGAAGTCTTTGAAGGTCTGGAGTTGGATTATTCGGGGTGGAGGTTGTTGTACCGTTGGATTATTCGAAAAAGCTGGGTAAACCATTCATTCATCATTTGGTAGAAGGCTTGTTTAGCCTCTCCTCGTGGTTACCCGTAATCTGGTTGAGAGTCTAGTGGCACCGATCCATGTCGAGACCAGTAGCGACACTCTCCACATCATCGACTACGCTCTATCGGGATCGTAATCCATTTACTATATAAAATACAATCGAAATTGTCAGAAGTCACCACACTATCATATATACAATTTAAAGACATGTATAGCTAGATCTTTCATACTACGGTAGTCCTAGAATCGACTAAACCGTAGCTCTGATACCAATAAAATGTAACACCCTTAACCCGTATCCGTCGTCGAAATAGGGTTACGAGGCATTATCGGACAAACACAGTTTCACATAGTTATTTATCATTTTTCATTCACAAGGTTATATCAATTTCTTTACGATATAACTTCTAAATCCAATAGCAATCATTCACTAAATCATATTAGTTAAATTTGCCCATATGAAACACACAACTAGATAAAATTAATCATGCTTAGTTACTTATAATACATATGCAAACTATGCTTTAAAAATTTCAACCATATTAATATCATCTATATATATATACACATACTCAATTAACTAATATGCCACAAAACCATGTTACATGTACTTAATACATATGACTCTAATATTAATGGCGTTTGTATACTTAAAACATATTAAGCATATATATCATTTCATTTCATACATCACATATATGTCAATATATCTATTTCATTAATTGAATATCGAACATATCAATTCATTACTACTACACAAACACAAAATAAAACCATTCAAACCGTATTATATTAATTATTATGCAATCACATATGCGATTTTAGTAACCTTACAATATGACCGAACATACTATTGGTGCATATATATATAGTGCGCATTTTACCTTAAAAATAAAAGCCACATCTAACATTTGAACACAAATAACATTTCAACGTACTCTAATTAGCATGTATATTAGTATACCTAAACTTCATTTTCATCTTATTAACTAATCATTGATTCAAATACACCATAATCAAGATCATATGCTTATCAAAATGAACCAAATATTACAATCAATTTACAACCACACATGCGCATACCCATATTAATATTAACATCAACTTGGCACTTTTAACTATCCAATAAAACTAACCAAAACATACTTAAATCACACCATCATTTACCATTTGGATCCGTACAAGAATCAACAAAATAGTCTTGAAACATATTCTTTACTTATCATTTAGCAACCAAGCTTATATAGCCAAGACTCAATCAAATACATATCCATCATTTACCATTTCTCATTTTGAATCAAAATCCAAACATTATCAATGTATATACCATATATTAAGCTCATTAACATGAACCAATTAATAAGTCTTTCTTATCATAATCTAACATGCATAAATAATAATACCACTCTCACACATGATTAAACCATAATCAAGCATAAATAATAGTTCATGGCATGAGCAAACAATATCATCAAAACACGAAACAAGTTATTCAAAATAGATAGCCATTTTAGCATGGCTAGCATATTTACACTATTACAAAACATTAGTTATACGGTTTAATCTAGCCTATACATGCCCTTTTAAATAACAAACTAAGTTTTCAATACCAAAAGGAAGTCGATAGTGTGGTTGACTTCACGGATGATCCTCTGAGCCCGTAGTTCGAATCAAAATCTATAAAACAAAGATAAACAAAGACACGCACACAGTAAGCTTACTAGCTTAGTAAGTCCCAAGCATACATAAATATAATGAGCATATAGTATAAAACATAATTAATTCATTATGTAAAATATAGATCGTTGAATAATAGTAATACTCTTTACTTAAATATCATTGCTATAACATCGAAAACCAATCTAAGCATCGATCTTCTAGACTCTAGTAACATTAAACATATCATACCTTACTTACTTACCTGAGCCTTTAACTAGACTCATTAGCTACAATTTACCTTGAACAACAATTCGGTTTCTCCTTTGTAAAACACATCAAGCATAAAGCACCGCTAGGCATTTAAAGCCCAAAATAAATCACCGCACGAAGCACCTAGGCACTAAGCTCGAATATATCGCAAGCACGAAGCTCGCTAGGCACTAAGCCGAATATATCAAAGACGAAGCACGCTAGGCACTAAGCCGAATATATCAAGACGAAGCTCGCTAGGCACTAAGCCGAATATATCAATGCGATCAATCATTCCACACACATTTCATATCTATATTACATATCCAATTCAACTTAACTTATTCACCTTAAACAAATAAATCATTACTTCATCGTACAATCCCACAATTCGCATTGATACACTTATTCATATCAAATTATCAATTTATGAAATCAATCCAATACACATATATACATTCGGCTATAACATGATTATATACTAAAATTCATCAAACATTATCATTTAATAAGTTCATGAATAATTCTTTAACAAATTTAAACAGGACTTACCTCGGTTGTCGATAGGTCATGAATCGGCTTATTCGAGATCCTTCGTCTTTCCCGATCTAACTCCATTTTTCTTTGCTCTTGATCTAAAACACATTAAATTTAGCTTATTCAAGCACAATTCATCTCAATTTAGTCCCTAAGCACATAAATGGGCAAATTACTATTTTACAAATATAAATATTAAATATTTATCGGACTCGATTCGTGGTCCCGAAACCACCTCGATTAGGGTGCTCATGTCTAAATTCTTGACTTAGCTGATTTAAAAGTTTTATGCATTAGTCATTATTCCACTATCTTTATAACACAGTTTTATGAATAGTTTTAATAAGAGGTTGCATCGCAAGTACATCCAACCTATAGTTTTGGATCTCTAGAGTAGTTCCTACTACTATACAGTCATACCATCATCATTATATCATCAAAATCAACAATTTGAAGTACTTACCCGGGCGGATCGGTGCCGGAGACTCGGTGCCATGCTTTTCCAACCATATAATTTTAAACAAAAATATTTTAAAACTATACTTTAAATCATTTTGGGCCTCGAGCCCACAGCCAAGTTTTTGAACTTAGCTCTGATACCAATTTGTAACACCCCAAACCCGGTCAATACGCCACGACCGAATCTGGTATGTCACTGAGGAAAATATTTTGAAAAAGAATCGAATAACAATTTAAATTTTAGTGAAAAACTCTTTGAAAATTCTATATTTGTAGAAAACAGGTGTATAATAGGTTTAAACTGATAATTACTTTGAAATTTCCTAAATTAAACTTTAAAGCTTAGTTGATAAATCATAGGTTAGAAAACATTTATATCATTTTAAGAAAACTTGAATTTTACTTTGAAAACCATTTGCATTTGAATGTAGAAACTTGATGTTTGAAAATCATTTAAATTGTAGAAATCACTTATTTTATATTAAACTATCAAACGATTTATATTACCCGATGGTAAGATTTTAAAACCATTATGCTTTTATTTCTTTAGAAAACTTTGGGCTCAATTATTAAATTAACTAAATAATTTATAAGCCATATTAAAACATATCCAAAGCATATAAATAATCCAAAACATAATTAAAGAGGCCTTATTACAAACCCAAAATTTAAACAAAACCAAATTAAAATAAACTAAAGTACCCCAAATCGTAGTTCATGTAAAATCAAATTTTATCGCATGGCCTCCTCGAGTTCATCCGGCCTCATCCGCGATCTCACGAATCACCGAAATGATAAGGAGAAGGTGAGTCACTAAGACTCAGTGCATAAATCCTTCCCGATTAATGCAACATTCTTACACAATTTATAATCAAGCAACAAATATATTATGCACCCAACCTAACCATCCATAACTCCTTTTCTACCCGTGTGGTACCAAACCACCGGTGGTGCTAAACCACTGGTGACCCAAAGTCACGATATCCAAAAATGTGATACCAAATCACTGGTGACCAAAGTCATGAATAATCAAGTTGTGGGGCCAACCCATGTGTGATACCAAATCACTGGCGACGATCCCATATCTCAAAAGTGGGGCCAACCCACGGTGATGCTAGACCATAGGGACGAGTCGCTATGAGGTGCCAAACCTCTGGTGTCCCAAAGACACAATTGTGATACCAAATCATTGGAGGTGCCAAACCTCTGGTGTCCAAAGACACGGATATCAAATCCTTCCCCCTCCACTCATAATCCCAAACCAATATATATGTAGAGTATAAATCATGCCATCATACTTTGATATGATCATATTACACATAAAAATTGTAAATCATGATATCAATCCACATATATTAACATCATATTAAAACGGACTTACCCGAATCCTCATTCATACCATCATGGTATCATATCAAGATCTCATCATTTTCCACTTTGATAATAAGATTAGTAAATTATTATTATATAAATATATACATAACCGAATTATAAAGTTTGTAAGGTACACACCTGTCACAAACGCAAGTACTAGATTTCGGGACCGATCTACCGCACTAGATCACCTTGTCCTATATTCGACCAAACCACAAGATTATGAACAAAACCATTCGACCATACCAACAAATCTCGAAAGGTTATCGTTTAAAATACCAAGTCTTACCTATTGGCTTACCCCAAAATGATTGTCAAAGGATTAAGGCTTAGAACGATTGCTTCCAAAGTCCCGAAGAGTCTAGAAGAATAAATTCCTATGAATAGTTAGATCCTTACAACAATTGTCCAAAAATTTGGCCTTTGCCCTCGAGAAAAACAACATTGATAAGAGAGAAAGAAAAAGGAGATTCAGCCAAGACACTTACCTATCTTCAAAATCGGTTATAGATGAACCCAAAGGAAATCTACCCTTGATGATTTTCGGCCAAGATAACACCAAAAGAGAGAAAGAAGATTCGGCTATGGTGTTAGTTGATGGAGGAAAATTTGGTTAGAGTGGGGAAAAAGAAAGAAAAAGAAAGTGAAATGCAAGAGAGGGATTTCGGCAAAGGAAGGTGGAGAGGACTTTTGGTATAAAAGTTTGAGAGAAGAAAAAGAAAAATAAAAGGGAGGAGATGGTACTTTCGGTTTTGAGCAAAAGTGGAAAAAGAAAAAGAGAGAGATGGGAGAAAAGAGATTCGGCCAAGGAAGCAAAAGAGAACAAAATGAAAGAAAATGCCTCCTTCAATGGTAGTATATTTTCGGCACAAAGAGAAAAAGAGTTTGAGAGGAGAAGAAAACAATACCAATTGGTCAAAAATAAAAGCTAAAACCAAAACAAAAGCTTACCTATTACTCACTAATACATTCGGCTAGGGAGAGTGTTTTTGGAGAGAAAAGAAAATGATGTACAATAGCTAAGGAATATGGCCAAAAAGCTACCAACCTTCCAAGCCTTCAACAAAATCAGTCAACCCCTCCCCCTAGACCATTATGCCATCCACATACATGGACTAATGGCCATAGAAGAGTTTCCAAAACACTCTCCATCATCCAAGCCCTTTGTCCCCCCATCCTTCCATAAGTCTTAAGAATCTTATCCCTAATTACAAGCTTTCCAAAACCATTATTCAACTTACCAAAAATTTTGAAAGTCCAACCTACCATAAGAATGGCTTGGCCGACACTCAATGCTAAGATGCATAAAAATTAAAGTCTTCCAATGCAATCCATGCTACTCGAACCTCTTCCCTCATGCAACCTTTCATGTATCATAGCCACCTTGCCACTTACTCCTCATGTGTTAGAATTTAATACTTAAATTATCTTAAGTGTCAAGATCACCTAGTTCACTTCATTAAATTTTTAAATACCAAGAATTATTCTAGCTTCATAAATAAAATCAAGCCTTCACTAGGCCATGCTAAGCATACAAACAATACTACCCAAGCTAACACAAGCTACCATCTGATACACAAATTTTAGGATGTTACAAGAAAGATGCAGTCTGGGTTATAGTAGATAAACTGACCAAATCAGCTCATTTTGTATCGGTTCGTATAGATTATTCACTCGATAAACTTGCTGAGTTGTATATATCTCAAATTGTGGGATTACATGGTGTGCCGAGTTCTATTATCTCATATAGAGACCCGAGATTCACATCCCAATTTTGAAAGAAGTTGCAGGATGCTTTAGGTACTAAACTTCATTATAGCACCACCTTTCACTCGCAGACAGACGGTCAGTCTGAGCGAACCATTCAAACACTTGAGGACATGTTGAGATTTTGCGTTCTCGAGTTTGAAGGTACGTGGGAAAAGAACTTACCTTTGATTGAATTTGCTTATAATAACAGTTTTCAATCAAGTATCAAAATGGCACCCTATGAAGCTCTATATGGCCGCAAGTGTCGTACGCCATTGTACTGGACCGAGCTCAGTGAGAACAAGATACAAGGGGTTGATTTGATTAAAGAGACCGAATGTAAAGTGGTTATAATCAAAGATAGTTTAAATGTTGATCGATCGTCAAAAGTCTTATACCGATTTGAAACGTAAAGATATAGAATTTCAAGTCGAGATCGGGTATTCTTGAAAGTATCTCCGTGGAAAAAAGTACTTGCTTTAGTCGAAGGCAAACCGAGTCCGAGATTTATCGGACCGTATGAAATCATCGAACGTATTGGGCTGTTGTTTATAGATTGAAGTTACCCTCGAATTAGTAAAGATACACGATGCATTTCATGTTTCGATGCTCTGAGATCTGATCGATTCGTCACATGTGATTACTCCATCCGAGATTGAAATCGATCCGATATGACGTATGAGGAAGAACCGATCCGTATCTTAGCTCGGGAAATGAAAGAATTAAGAAACAAAAGGATTCCATTAGTGAAAGTACTGTGGAATCAGCATGGAGTTGAAGAGGCTACGTGGTAGCCTGAGGACTCAATGAGGCAATAATATCTGATGTTGTTTAACGGTAAGATTTTTGGGGACGAAAATCCTTAAAGGGGGAGAGTTGTAACAGGCCGAATTTGACCCTAATCGAAACAGTGGTTTCGGGACCACGAATCTGAGTCTGAGAAATATTTTAATATTATATTTTGTGTTTATTATATGTGAATTAATGTGTGTGAAAGTCTCGTAGAAAAATTTTATTGTTTGTGTGTTTAATTTAGAAAAAGGACTTAATCACGTAAAAAGTAAAAGTAGCAAACTATAGTGAAAAGTGCCTATTTGATGATTGCTTTTTAAAGTGGGGTATTAAAAGAGTAAATAGTCCAATTTTAAAGTTAGTGGGTGGCTAAAGTCACCATTGCCCTTATTATATATGTTAGTTTTATTTTATTAAAAGGGTTATATTAGTAATTTAGTATTAACTTATTATATGTTAAAATAAATAAAAGAAAAAAATCATTATCATCTTGGTGGTTCTTGGCCGAATGTTGAAGAAGAAAAGGGGTTTCATTCCTTTTAAATTTTCGGCACTTTAAAGCTTAAAATCAAGGTTAGTTTGATTTCAGTTTTTGTTAATTTTACGCTTTTATGATCGTTGTTTCAGAAATTACCCGACCCATGCTCGAATTTTTGAAAATCATGTGTATATGAGGTTCACCATTGATGTGTTCTTATGGTTTATGATGTTTGATGATTTAAAATTAAATATATGTTAAAGATTAATATGTTTTGTCTTTGAATTTTGGTAAATTTGAGTATTTGGGCTTAATTACAAAAATAAAATTTTAGAGGGGCTTATTTGTGAAATAAGTGAAAGAAATGAACTTGTATGGTCCTTAGGAGTATTCGGACCTTAAGTAGTATTGAGAAATTTGGTGTATTTTGTGTTTTATGCAAAAAAGATTAAATTGTGAAAATGTGAAATAGTAAGGGTAAAATGGTAAATTGCCTATTTATATGCTTAGGGACTAAATTGAGATGAAATGTACTTGAATGAGCTAAATTTTAATGTGTTTAGATCAAGAACAAAGAAAAATGGATTTGGATCGAGGGAAAACAAAGGTTCTCGAGTAGCCGGATTTATTTGATCTATCGACAGTTGAGGTAAGTCCTTAAGCAAGTATACACCAAAGAATTATTTACTGAACATAGTATATGATGATGTTTGAATATTTAAAGCATAAATATACATGTGGGCCGAATGTGGAGTATGAATTTGTAGTGAAATTAATTTGGTTAATACAGTGTGAATATGTATGTTTGGATTAATATGTGAAAGTAAAATGAAGAATATGAGATGGTTAATAGTTTAGCACTAAGCAATCGTGTATCGCAGTTGAATGTGTTGATATTTGGGCTTCGTGCCTAGCGTGCTTAATGGGTGACATATTTAGGCTTCGTGCCTAGCGTGCTTAGTGCCTGGGTGACATATTCGAGCTTCGTGCCTCAGCGTGCTTAGTGTTGGTGACATATTCAAAGCTTGGTGCCTAGCGGTGCTTAGTGCCGGTGATATATTGGGCTTCGTGCCTAGCAGGCTTAGTGCCGGTGATATATTCGAGCTTCGTGCCTAGCAGGCTTAATGCCAATGATACTTTAAAATGAAGAAACCATAAATTGCTTGAGGTGTAACATAGTGAATCTATTGAGTTAAAAACTCAGGTAAGCATAAGTCCCATTTGAATTCATCAAAAGTAAGGTAAGTTGTGATTAATGTTACTCAAGTTGAAATATTATGTTAAGAATGGTGTTATGTGAATTTGAGCTTATAATCAACGTGTATGAATATAGAAATAATAGAATTTTTAGTGTGATAATGTAATGGATATGAATGTTGAATTTACATGATTATAAACATGCGATTCATGTAATATATGTACGTTGTGCTTTGATGAGTTGCAGGTTAATGGTAGTGAAGTATAAGTAATTGAGTTAATATATTACTAGTATTCGGTTTTGTATCAATTGGATATCGAAATATACATATACAATGTCCTACATTTATTGATTAAAAATGTTAAAGTGCTTGATTAGTGAATTATCTTTTGCTTAAGACTTACTAAGCTAGTGAGCTTACTCTGTATGTGTGTATTTCAGTTTTATAGATCATTGATTCAACTACGGGCTCAGGGGATCATCAAGAAAGTCGACCACATTATCACTCTCTTTGGTATATATATATGCTTACTTTTTGAATCAAAGGCATGTATAGGCTGTATTTTGATAAGTAATGAATGATGTTCGGTTTTGTAAATATATATATATATATATATATATGGCCTTGCGAATAAGGCTGTTACTTTTGGATTAAGCATTGTTTATATGTTTGATATAATAGTCTGTTTTAATCTTTGGTATAAGACGTATGCTTATAATGCTTGGAAGTTAAATGTAATTGTATAGAAATGATTATATATATGTATAAGTATGCTTATTATTATGTCGCATGTAATATCTATACTTAGATTATTGTGTGCTTGTTATAATTCGTAGATGATCATGGAAATGTATATACTAATGCTTTGGGTTGATCATTGAAGTTTTATATTGGGAACCGAATATATGGTCAATGGATTGGCTGTATTTATATATAATTTGAATTAGTTACATATCATGTGTGTTTGGTAGGTTATTCAATGATCTTGTATCCATGAATTAATAAGGTAAAATGAATTGAAGATTATGGTTTGACATGACTTCTGTTTTAGGGACATTCATGCATATTACAAAGAGTTTATGTGTATGTTTGGTTATGCTATAAGGTTCGAATGTCACATATGTGAATGAAAAGCAAATAGAGTATCATGGATCTATTCATTTTTATTATGCATATTTGTATAAGGTATAAAAAGATATGTTGAAATTCGACTAATGAAATAGATGTATTTATATATGTTTAACATATGAAATTTGGTGTTGTTATGTGGAAGCTTGATTCAAAACTTGTATAGATTATGAGTAATGATGTGTTCATTATGAAACCTGGTTTGTAACATAAGTCTTGAACATTATTTGTTGATATGGAAAATTTAAAATGCGTATTGGGTTTATTCCATAAATGGTCGTGCTAAAATGTGTCTAGTTCGGTAACGCCTCATAACTCTAATTCAGCAATGGATACGAGTTATGGTGTGTTACATTACCGAAGGTTCGATCAAATATCGAGCAAATTGTTCATAAATTTTCAAACTTATACCTGCACTTATTTACCACACATTCATATTCAATTACACTTAGTCGTTACATGATCACATGTATTTTTACTTAGTCAATTTCCCGTTGAACTCATTGGAATAATAACAGATACACAGTGGCCTGCACATAGTACCACCCTTGTAGTCAAGCTATCTAGTGCACATAGTAGCCTGCACTTAGTACTACACATGTGACTGAAACCATCACTTACACATATTGGCCTACACTTAGTACCACACATGTGATCGAAGCTATCGGGTACGCATAGTAGTCTGCACCTAGTAATACACATGCGACTTATTCGTCTAGTACACGTAGTAGCCTGCACTTAGTACTACACACGTAACCTAAAACCATCTCGTAGCTCTCTTGTACACATAGTGGCCTACACTTATCACCACAAATGTGACCTACCTACCTCATTCGTATCTTTTCTATTCTGAAGGTTCAACCGGGAATTCTCACTTTTCAACATTTTACCAATTCATCCATAGTCAATCACAATTCATAATTTACATAAAATAATTACTCCATATTCAACCATATCTCATATAATATAACAAAATATTAACACATAAATAAAAAATAATGCATTATTTACATACAAACTTACCTCGACACCAAAAATGGCAAAGAATGACCTAACCGTCAATTTCTCGATTTTCCCGTTCTAGGTCCGAACCTCATTTTCTTTGATCTATAATATCACATTTAGTCTATTTATTAGTCACATTATTCAATGTGATCCAAAAATCATATTATGGAAAAATTACATTTTTGCTCCTAAAGTTTCACATATTTACACTTTTGCCTCTAGGCTTGTAAAATGATTCTTATTCAATTTCGTTGTATTTTAAGCCTAGCCAAACCATTTTCATGACTATAGAAACCCACAATTTCCATTTAGTCACACACTTACACACATTTTGCAACTTTTTACAAACTAGTCCTTTTTGACAATTTCACAGAAATTCACTTAGTAAAAGTCGTTTATTACACACCGATCATTCATATTCTACCATTAAACATCAAAAAACAAGAATTTCTCATATGGGTAAATTTTCAAACATCAACCCTAGCTCAAATAAATGGTAGAAATAGAGAGATCATGTTACGAGGATTCCAAAAACATAAAAATCATTAAAAACGGGGCTAGAACGGACTTACAATCAAGCTTGGAAGCTTGAAAAACCATAGCCATAGTTTCCCCTTGTGAAATTCATCCATGGGGTTGAAGATGGACAAAAATTGGCTTTTAATTTTGTTTTTAATTCATTTTAATTACTAAATGACCAAAATGCCTCTAACTTAAAAATATTCTATTTCACCTATTTCATGTCCATTTTTGTCCAAAAAATTAACCAATTGTCTAATTATCATTTAAGGACTCAAATTTAAAATTTCAATAACTTGAATGTGGGTTAAGAGTTTTACTTGTGGAAAAGCAAACGTTTAAGTGTAGAGATACTTGATTAATACTAAAAGTAACTTGTTTCCAGTAATTGCAGTTCCTACCCTAGTAGAAACAACAAGATCTTTATTTTTTTTTGTTTTTCAAGGTCCTAAAGGACTCTCATTTTCCACTATTCTCTGGTTGACTTTATTGGTCATCCAGCCTTATGCAGGCTTTTCCTCCCACGAAGGCTCTTACTGGCCAACCCAATCTTTCAACTATCACTTTTTTGGCTTATAAATTTAGCATTGTCCCTTAATATAGTTTCTTTCATAACTACTAAAATGTGTGAGATCACGGCTTCCCTGGTGGACACATTTTGATGAATATCACATTTACCTCTTTTTCTAAGGAGTCTCTTCCTGCTTTTACCCTAATTGGGTTGAAACACTTCTTGGGTTCCACTCATCATCACTTATGGTGAATTCACCATCTCCCCGATACTTTATATTCCTCATACACAGTCAACTCATTCATTCTTGTGACATATTGCACTAGTCACACCGTGAACTCTACTTTGAACCTTGGTGTCTCTCTTGCAGACTTATCGAGCATAACCCCATAATTACTGCCCTGATAGGCTACCCCGTATTTACTACCTTGGCAAACTACAGCATGATTACTATCCTAGTGGACTACCTCATTTTTATTGTCTCGATGGACTACCTATGTTATCATGTTCAAGTTATAGTCTTACATATTAGACCTCTTTTGAGGTTTCGCCCCGTAAAACCTAACCATCATTGTGGTGTCACCCTATTGAGCCTATTGATCACCATCTTGGAGTTGCTCTATGGAACCTAAATACGCCCCAAAGGACCAGTCGATATCATTCCTCTTTACATTTTTACCTTGATGCTCAAACACCGAAATATCCCCTTGTAAGGCTTACAGCTTTGCACATCATGGTTTGCACTCAGTAACACCGTATGACAATATCTTAACGGAATTCTATTTCCTTATCCATCCGCCCATACTTACATTTCACCAATTCTATCTATACATTAATTCTCAAACACCGCAATGTCCCTTTTGAAAGGCTTGGAGCTTCACACATCACGGTTTTCACTCAGTAACATTGTATGATGGTAAATAAAACCCAATTTCCCAAATCCTTTCTCCATCTAACCCGTAGATTATGTCCCTTCCGTACCCAAATTTCATAAACATGTAGACACAGTCATGCAATTTATCATTTCACATTCATTATGAACTCAACACAAACTAAGTACTTGATCAATGTTGTTCATGCAAGCAACATAACGACATTTTATCACCCAAAAAGCAAGGTACAGAGACTCATGCTAATCACACAACATTCTAAGGACGGAATACAAAAACTCCGTTGCTTTCTTATCTTTGATAGCTTAGCTTGTCCAAATGCCAAAGCCTACTTTATCCCGGTAGCTAAGCATAACAACCATTTATTAGTTAAACTACAGGTGTTCATCCCCTAAAACCCATAATCTATAATTATTCAGAAATTGTGTAGAGTTCTTACTCAACTTCTTTCTTCAATCCTCAATTATAGAGAGGTAAGGTAACTTAACATTCCTTAATTTCTCTACTACTAGAATTTAATTCACATGGCTGCTACAACATGATATCTTCTTTCAGTTATATCATGTTCTTCTTCAGAGCGACTGAAGAAGATGATGCTATCGAGAGGAAAAATTGTAAACAAAATGAGAAGAATTTTGTTTCCTACACACCTATATATATACTCCATTGGCATGGTCTTCATAGACCAATACCACCACTCAATCCTAATCATTTTGTCTCCCATTATGGCACTAGTCAATTCAAATCTAACTAAACCAGAATTGTAATCTAATCATTCCCAACCAGCCACTTAACTTTCTAAATATCTCATTAGAGCCTGAAAATTTCTATTTCTCTACAATCAGCTCCTTAACTCTTCTTTGAGTTTGGGTCCTTAAGAGATCTAGGTGTGAGAACTCCCTCACCCTTAAAGAAAACTTCATTCTTCAAAATTTCCTCTATTAACCTAATTGTAGGCGACCTTCAAACAAATTCCCTTTTATCATTGATAATCCTTTGTGTTCCTCGAGGCAGACATCTCTACCATCTCCAATTATCATAATACTGACGTAACACTTATGTATTCCTCCTAAACTTATTTTGCTCAAACGGTGGCTCCATTCTTACTCTATATAAGGCTATTAACTTATACGGACTAACTCTTGAGCCTTCCGAAAGATTCTTACATGCACCATCAACCAAGCATTTGCTCAGCTCTAAACTAATGAGCAATTCTTATAATAACATGGGTCATATGGCGGGTTCTTGATAAACAACTAGCTCTTGTGGAAATTCTTGTTTTTCTGGTGATTGAGGGGTTCAAGGAAAATCCTCTCTGACTTGAAAAGTGTCAAATACAGATAGGAAAACTTGAATTATTTCCTTCAAATTAACGAAACTTACCTTAGACACTTAGCTACTTAAATCAAGTCGTTGGGAAGGGAGGCCTTTCATCTGAAATTACTCTTTGACTCTTTATTAACTAAGTTTCCTTCTAAATCCCTAGTTTTTTTCTTGGCCTTCTCTAATTCATTCGACTGAGTTCCTCTTCCTTTCTTCCTTTGACCTCTTATCATCAAGTTTTCTAGTTAATTTCTTAAGTCTTTTCTACTTTTTTCATTATTCCCTTCCCTCACAAAAAATGGTCAAAATCAAACAAAATTATCGCGAGGGTAATAACCATTGCGGTGATGGTAGAAGAGGTTGTGAGGGTGACAGAAAAGGTGATGGGGATGGACCTAGTGGCCACAAGGTAAGCACCCCAGTGGAGACATCTTTTTCTTGTGTTAAACAACATTGAAAGAGATGGCCTAGTTTCTGAATGTTAAAGGGTTACAACTATCAAACTTTGCCAATGAATTTAGCTTAGTTCAAGGTGAATGTAGGCTAAGAGAAAACTCCAACAGTGTTATTCTTTCCTTGTATTTTTTTGAATCTAGGTTTCCTCACCCTCTTCATCCCTTCTTCTATACTGTTCTTAACAAGTATGGATTCGCGACGGGGAAACTCACTTACTAATCTTGGTGGACCTTAATCCTTTCTTCATCGACTATTGCCTAAAGAGCAAGCCACCTATCCTTCGGGTTTTCCAACAAATTTATCAACTAAAAGTGACAACTCAAGGGTTTTCGTTGGGTTGGCCCATTTTAGTACTCGCCAGGTGTAATTTTTTTGTACCCGCAGGCAACCTCTGAATAATGAGGTTACAGAGGATTAATTCGACCGATTGAAGTTGGGCTACTCTTTCATTTTGGAGAGCCTCATTATTGTTAGAAATGTTTTGTACATCCCTTACCCAGTTCAGACGCCGAAATCAAGTAATAGGATGATACAAACAAATACAAACAATTACATACAAATTATAAATCAAAATCTCAATTAAATATCATTATAACACAATTGATCAAGTAAAACATGTAATTCAATCAATTTTAGGTTTGTATTAAGCTTACGACAGCTTAAAACCAACTTGGTATTAATAACGAATCAGTCTGAAATAAAAACAGCAGATAAGAAAAATTTGCAAATAAGGGTCACACAGTTGTGTCCTTTGACCATGTGAAAAGGCTGAAGCCACGTGGGCCAAAGGTGAAAATATACAAAAATAAAAAAATGTCTCACGACCATGTCATTGGGTCGTGTAACAAACTGTGGTCGTCTACACCAAAAATCACCAAAAAAACCTATAGGCCATAAGGTTATGCTATATGCCTGTGTATGGCACATGGCCTGGCATAAGTCATGTGCACCTGAAAATACCTTTCAATACATGTTTTCTAGCCTTGAATCACTTAAGGCTCTCAACTATTATACGATATCTCAACCAAATCAAAAACATCAAAGTCATACCAAGAATATAGCTTATAACAACAATCTTAAGTGTCTAACTAATATGCCTTCAATGACACCTCAAAACAACAATCCAAACATACATTCACTTAACCATTCAGATCATCTTATAATTGACTCCAAAAAAACTTTATAACTGTAACATTCTAAAATTTGAGTATCATCTTGTTATTTGTGTTAGTTCAAGTATGATTTTTATTGTGTGCTTGGTATAGTTTTGTGAAGGCTTGGAATTATTAGCTAAGCTAGAATAATTTTTAGTATTGAAAATTTAGTGAAGTGGAATAGGTGATCCTGACACTTAAGTTAATTTAAGTGTCTAATTTTAGCACATGAGGAGTTAGTGGCAAGGTGGTTATGGCGCATGAATGGTTGCTTGAGGGGAGTGGTTCAAGTATCATGGAATACATTTTGAAGACTTTATTTTTATGCATCCTTACATTAAGTGTTGGTCAAGCTATATATATGGTAAGTTGGACTTTAAATTTTATGGCAAGTTGAATAATAGATTAGGAAAGCTTGTATTTTGGGATAAGAATCTTATGGATTAAGGAAGGATAGGGGGACAAAAGGCTTGAATGTTGGAGAGTTGTTTTGGAAACTCTTCTATTGCCATTAGTCCATGTATGTGGATGGCATATTGGTCTAGGGGGAGGGGTTGACCGCTTGGTAGGTTGGTAGCTAGTTGGTAAAAATTTCCTTAGCATTTGAGCATTATTTTCTTTTCTCTCCACAAACATTCTCTCTAGCCGAATGTGTTCTTGGCAAAAAGGTGAATTTTTGTTTTAGTTTTTGCTTTCATTCTTCGTTTTGTGTCATAACCAAAAACCCTTTGAGTTTTGCAAATTTCTCCCTAGTGCACCAAAGTGAACCAAAAGCCGAATGTCCATAGTTGTTTGCCAAATTTTCTCTTAGGCATTTGGCCGAATCTTCATTTGAGCCTCTCTCATATTCTATTTTCTTTGTAGCCGAAAACCAACCCTCTCCCCTTCATCTTTTTCTTCTTCTTTAGTGGTTGGCCGAATCTTCCTTCTCCTCAATTCTCTTTTCTTTCTTCCACTTCTGTTCAAAGCCGAAAGCATCCCTCTCCCATTCTATTTTCTTCTTCCATTCTCTTCTTTCTTCTATTGCCGAATCCTCCTTCTCCTATTTTCATTTTTCTATTTCTTCCTCTTTTCCACTCTAGCCGAATCTTATTTCTTTCTTTTGTTTTGTCTTGGCCGAATATCAACAAGGGTGGATTCTCTTTGGGTTCTTTTTTAAGTGGTTTTGAAGATAGGTAAGTGTTTTGGCCGAATTTCCTTATTCTTTTCTTTTCTCTCTATCGTTTCTCATGAGGGCAAAGGTTAAATTTTTGGGCATTTGTTAGTAAGGTTCTAACTATTCATAGGAACCAAATTCTTTTAGGCTCTTCGGGACTTTGGAAGCAATCGATCTAAGCCTCAATTCTCTGATAATCAATTTTGGTAAGTCAAGGGTAAGGATTGTGTTAGTTATACATTATTCCACCCTTTGGGATTTAGTGGTATGGCCGAATAGTCTATGTTTTTAATCTAAGTATTGACCGAATGTAGGACAAGGAGATCTAGTACGGTAGATTGGGTCTTCGGGATTTAGTGATTTCGCTAGTGACAGGTGTGTAACTTACACACTATATAACTCGGTAATATATTAATAAGTTAATCATGTTTTAAAGCCGAAAACTGTGAAAATCTTGATATGATACCATAAGGGTATGAGCAAGGAATCGGGTAAGTCCGTTTCGATATGACTTTTGCAATATGATGCATGATGATACTATTTATGATATATTTGCTATGTGATTCCTAATAAAGCATAATGGCAAGATTTGTACAAATATTGCATTGTGATGGGTGATATGAGAGGAGGGGGAAGGATTTGATATTCGTGTCTTTGGGACACCAGAGGTTTGGCACCTCCAGTGGTTTGGTACCACAAGATTATTTCGTGTCTTTGGGACACCAGAGGTTTGGCACCTCATAGCGACTCGTCCCAGTGGCTTAGCACCACAGTGGGTTGGCCCTACATTTGATATTACGGGATTATCGCCAGTGATTTGGTATCACATGTGGGTTGGCCCCACAGATGGATTATTCGTGACTTTGGGTCACCAAAGTGGTTTGGCACCACATTATTGGATATCGTGACTTTGGGTCACAAGTGGTTGGGCACCACCGGGTAGAAAAGGAGTTATGGTTTGGTATTTACATTACTTGGTTATGTAGAAAAGGAGTTATGGATGGCTAGGTTTGGTACTCACCTTCTCTCTTATCTTTTCAGTGATTTGTAGATCGCGGATGAGGAGCCGGATGAACTCGAGGAGGCCATTCAATAAAATTGGGTTTACATGAACTTGATTTGGGTACTTTATTTTATTTTAATTTGGTTTTGTCTTTATTTGAAATTGTAATAAGGCCTCTTTAATTATGGTTTTGGATTATTTATATGCTTTGGACTTGTTTTAAACATGGCTAAATAAATATCATGGTTGATTTAATAATTGAGCCCAAAGTTTTCTAAACTATAAAAATGCAATGGTTTTCAAAATCTTACCATCGGGTAATATAAATCGTTTGATAGTAAAATTTCAACTTAAGTGTTTTCGACAACTTAAATGATTTCCAAATTGCAGTTTCTACACTCAAATGCAAACAATTTTCAAAGTAATAATTCAGGTTTTTCTTAAAATGACATAAATGTTTTCTAACTTATGGATTGACAACTAAGTTTTAAAAGATTTATTTACGGAATTTCAAAGTAAATTATCAGTTTTTAACTTATTATACACCTGTTTTCTACAAATATAGAACAACAAAGAGTTTATCACTAAAATTTAATCGGTAACTCAATTTTCTTCAAAACGTTTTCCTCTGTGGCATGCCGGATTTAGTCATGGCGTATTGATCGGGTTTGGGGTGTTACAAATTGGTATCAGAGCCAAGTTCAAAAGCTCAGCTGTGGGCTCGAGGCCTAAAATGATTTAAAGTATGATTTTTTTTAAATATTTTGTTTGAAATTATATGGTTTGAAAGACATGGCATCGAGTCTCCTAAGACCGATCCGCCTGAGTTAGTACCTCAAACTGTTGCTTTTGATGATATGATTATGATGATGATGGCATGATCAGATAGTAGTAAGAACTACTCTGAGACTTAAAACTATAGGTTGGATGTACTCATGAAACAACTTCTTATTAAAATTATTCATAAAGCTGTGCTTTAAAGATAATGGAATAATGATTAATACATAAAACTTTTAAATCAGATAAGTCGAGACTTTAGACATGAGCTGTAACACCCAAACCCAGTCAATACGCCATGACCGAATCTGGCATGCCACAGAGGAAAACGTTTTGAAGAAAATTGAGTTACCGATTAAATTTTAGTGATAAACTCTTTGTTGTTCTATATTTGTAGAAAACAGGAGTATAACAAGTTAAAAACTGATAATTTACTTTGAAATTCCGTAAATAAATCTTTTAAAACTTAGTTGTCAATCCATAGGTTAGAAAACATTTATGTTATTTTAAGAAAAACTCAAATTATTACTTTGAAAACCGTTTGCATTTGTGTGTGGAAACTTCAATTTGGAAATTATCTAAGTTGTCGAAAACACTTAAGTTGTAATTTTACTATCAAACGATTTATATTACCCGATGGTAAGATTTTGAAAACCATTGCATTTTTATAGTTTAGAAAACTTTGGGCTCAATTATTAAATCAACCATGATATTTATTTAGCCATGTTTAAAACAAGTCCAAAGCATATAAATAATCCAAAAACATAATTAAAGAGGCCTTATTACAAATCCAAATAAAGATGTTAACCAAATTAAAATTAAATAAAATACCCAAATCGAAGTTCATGAAAATTGAAAGTTCAACTTACCAAATGCAAAACTTGGCCGACACTTAATGCAATGATGCATAAAAATAAAGTCTTCCAAATGCAATCCATGCTACTCGAACCACTTCCCTCAAGCAACCTTTCATGCGTCATAACCACCTTGCCACTAACTCCTCATGTGCTAGAATATAACACTTAAATTAACTTAAGTGTCAGGTTCACCTAATCCACTTCACTAAATTTTTAATACTAAGAATTATTCTATCTTCATAAATAAAATCAAGCCTTCACAAGACTATGCCAAAAATTGGGCCTAGTAGGATTGGGCCAATTGGACCTTGGGCTTTAGGAACAATTAGAGTATTATCTTGTTATTTGTGTTGGCTCGGGTATGAATTTTTTTGTGTTTGGCATAGTCTTGTGAAGGCTTGATTTTATTTATGAAGCTAGAATAATTCTTAGTATTAAAAATTTAGTGAAGTGGATTAGGTGAACCTGAAACTTCAGTTAATTTAAGTGTTATATTCTAGCATAAGATGAGTAATTGGCAAGGTGGTTATGACGCATGAAAGGTTGCTTGAGGGAAGTGGTTCGAGTAGCATGGATTGCATTTGGAAGACTTTATTTTTATGCATCATTGCATTAAGTGGCGGCCAAGTTTTGCATTTGGTAAGTTGGACTTTCAATTTTTATGGCAAGTTGAATAGTAAATTAAGAAAGCTTGAACTTTGGGAAAGGAATCATATGGATTAAGGAAGGATAGAGGACATAAGGCTTGGTTTAAGGTGAGGTTTTTGGAAGCTTTTTAATGGCTAATTGTCCATGAATGTGGACAGTTTGGGGTGTTACATATTGGTATTAGAGCCAGGTTTAAAAGCTCAACTGTGGGCCCGAGGCCCAAAATGATTTAATGTATGATTTTTTTTAAATGTTTTGTTTGAAATTATATGGTTTGAAAGACATGGCATCGAGTCTCCCAAGACCGATCCGCCTGTAAGTACCTCAAACTGTTGCTTTTGATGATATGATTATGATGATGATGGCATGGTGTATAGTAGTAAGAACTACTCAAGAGACTCAAAACTATAGGTTGGATGTACTCATGAAAACAAAACTCTTTAATAAGAATTATTCATAAAGCGTGCTTTAAAGATAGTGGAATAATGACTAAAGCATAAAACTTTTAAATCGATAATCGAGACTATTAGACATGAGCACTTTCGAGGTCAAGGTCGTGTCTACGCGTGGGACGCGACGGGTAGGATGGTCGTGTATCGAACCGGTGAGGTCAGTCAGGGTCGAAAATGAGATACCAGATACCTCCACCGGCTGTAGGTGGTGAGTTTTAGGATCAAACAGGGGACAATGCAGTGTCTCAAGCAATACTGTGAGTTCTTGAGAGAGTAGTTGGAGTAGGTGGAGGGGCGGGAGCTCGGAAATCTATACCTGAGTGACTCCGAGCCAATGGAGCTGAGGTTTTTAGAGATGTTTCAGGTGTAGCTCCCAGTACGGCTGAGTATTCGTTAGAGGCGATAGAGCAAATCATGGATAATTTGGATTTGAATGCTGAGGAAAAGCTGAAAGGGATAGTATCGCTTCTTCGAGATGAGTCATATCAGTGGTGGCTCATAGTGAGGAATAGTGCTCTAGCGGAGGATCTTACTTGGGACTATTTTAAGGCAGCATATCAGAAGAAATATATTGGGTCTAGTTACATTGATCTTGCACGTAAGGCATTTCGAGTTTGGTTCGGGGAGTAAGTCCCAGACGAATATGAGGCGTGATTTTTAAGATTGATTTGGTATGCTAGAGGTATCGTGGTTCGAGCACGAGCAATGTGTTCGATTCAAGATGGATTGAAGGATGAGTCGAGATCGCTGATTGCTCCACATCGAGAGTAGAGTTCTTCGCGCTAGTTGAAAAGACTAAGATTCTTGAAGGATAAAGGAATCAGAAGGCGAGTCACGATAGAACAAACATAAGAGAAGTTTTGGATCATCTGGTTCAACCGTAATTCTCGTAAAAGGGCTAGACAGTGGGCGAATCAATTTGGAAGGCATGTTATTACTAATCGAGGACCAAAGCGGTTAACCGATGTGGGAAATATCATTGGGGCGAATGTTGGGTGGTGGAAAAGGATGTTTTGAGTGTGGCTCATTGGATCATCATGTGAGGGACCGCCCACGTAAGCTAGCTGTGAATCGATCGAGGTCAAGGTCGTGCTCAGTTTAGAAAGGAGGGACCGTCACCGCAGAGAGGTCGTGGTAATAGTAGAGGAGGTAATGGTTCTAGTCGAGGCCGCAGAGCATCGGGCAGAGGTCCAAGTAACACTGAGGTAAGACAGCCTGGTTTGATGTATGCAGCGAGACGTCGTGAAGAGGGCGATGCACCGGACGTCATAACCGATACGTTCTTAATCTTTGGTGCACCATATACTGCTTTGATAGATATGGGTTTGACACATTCGTATGTTGCTAGTTGCATAGTAAGGACCATGAACTTAGACTCTGAGACTACTTCTAGGAGGATGACAGTAATTAGCCTCTAGGTCACTCTGTAGAAGTAAATAAGCTGTATAGAGATGTACCCCTAGAACTTCAAGGGGTAGTGTTTGTAACTAATCTGATGGAATTGCCGTTTGGGGAGTTCGATTTGATTCTTGGGATGGACTGGTTGGTTTAGTACTAGGCAAGTTTGGATTGCGCTGCTAAGTGCATGGTTTTGAAGACAGCTGAGGGTAAAGAGGTGGTTATGATAGGTAATAGAAGAGATTATCTATCCAACGTGGTATCTGTGTTGAAAGCTGAGAAGATGGTCAGGAAGGGCTGTGAGGCATTTGTGGTTCATGTGTGTGCGTTGGAGGCTAAGGAGTCTACTATAGGGAATGTCAGAATAGTAAAGGAATATGCTGACGTATTTCCAGAAGAACTTCCGGGACTGCCTCCGGATCGTGAAGTTGAATTTGGTATAGATCTGTTACCCAAAACTGTGCCAGTGTCAATTGCTTCTTATAGGATGGCGCTGAAGGAATTGGTGGAGTTAAAGGCTCTGATTCAAGAGTTGTTGGATCGAGGTTTTATCCGACCAAGTGTTTCACCTTGAGGAGCACCGGTACTTTTTATCAAGAAGAAGGATAGTACGATGCGAATGTGTATAGACTACCGCCAGTTGAATAAGTTGATGATCAAAAACAAGTATCCATTGCCGAGGATAGATGACTTGTTTGATCAGCTTAAAGGGGCAGCGGTTTTCTCCAAGATTGATTTAAGGTCTGGATATCATCAGCTAAAGGTGAAAGAGGCTGATATCCATAAGACGACATTTCGCACTCGGTATGGGCACTACGGGTTTCTAGTAATGCCGTTTGGGTTGGCTAACGCACCGGCAGCATTCATGGACATGATGAATTGGGTATTTTAGCAATTTTGGATCAGTTTATCGTGGTATTTATAGACGATATTTTGGTATACTCCAAGTCAGAAGAGGAGCATGAGGAGCATTTGCGAGTAGTCTTGCAGATTCTGAGGGAAAAATAGCTTTATGCCAAATTTAGTAAGTGCGAGTTCTGGCTTAGGGAGGTGACTTTCTTGGGTCACGTAGTATTAGTTGAGGGGATTAAAGTGGATCCTCAAAAGATCAAAGCAGTGTTGGATTGGAAGCCGCCTAAGTCAGTGGCTGAGATTAGGAGTTTTCTAGGTTTAGCGGGGTATTACTGAAGATTTGTGGAAGGATTTTCTTTGATAGCAGCACCTATGACCAAGTTATTGAGGAAAGGAGTTCCATTTGTGTGGACTGAGAAGCAACAAGAAAGTTTCAACAAGTTGAAGAAGATTCTGACTGAAGCTCCAGTTTTGATTCAACTTGAGGTAGGCAAGGAATTCATGGTTTACTGTGATGCATCACATACTGGCTTGGGATGTGTGCTGATGCAGGAAGGAAAGGTAGTGGCTTATGCATCTCGACAGTTGAGACCACATGAGGTTAACTATCCGACGCATGACTTGGAATTAGCTGCAGTGGTTTTCGCCTTGAAGATTTGGAGACACTATTTATGCGGAGAGAAATCGATAGTCTATATCGATCACAAGAGTCTAAAGTATCTTTTGACTCGGAAGGATTTGAATTTGAGGCAAAGACAGATGGATTGAGTTGTTGAAGGACTACGTCTGTTCGATTGAGTATCATCCGGACAAGGCTAACGTGGTGGCAGACGCGTTAAGCCGTAAGGTTGCATCAGACTTAAGATTGATGTTTGTTCATCTTAGTTTATACGACGATTGGAGTCTTTTGGCAGAATTGCAAGTCAAGCCAACTTGGTTAGAGCAGATCAAGAAGAAACAGTTAGAAGATGATGGTTTGAATGATCGGCGGTTGCAGGTTCAGAATGGTGGTTTAGAGGATTATATTTTGTCCAGTGATGGAGTGTTGTGTTTTCAAGGGAGAGCTTGTATGCCGAAGAATGTTGAGTTGAGGCAAAGAATTCTTCGGGACGCACATAGCAGCCCATACACTATGCATTCTGGAGGTAGCAAGATGTATCGAGATTTAAGAGAGCAATTTTGGTGACCGTGTGCAGGCGAGAGGTGGCGAGTTTATGGGTAAATGTCGACATATCAAGAGTCAAGGCTAAAAATCGATTCGTCTGGGTTACTTGGTAGGTGAAGATTCCACGATGGAAGTGGGAAAGGATCACTATGGACTTTGTCAGTGGATTACCCCTTACACCGAGTAAAAAGGATTCAGTTTGGGTGATTGTGGATCGTCTGACTAAGTCAGCTCATTTCATTCGGTAAGGGTGGATTACTCGCTTCAGAAGTTAGCTAAGTTGTATGTGGCAAAGATAGTGAGGTTGCACGGTGTGCCAGTGTCGATCATCTCGGACAGGGATCCTAGATTTACGTCGAGGTTTTGGAGAGTGTTACATCAAGCTTTGGGTACGCGGTTGGATTTCAGTATGGCATTTCATCCACAGTCTGACGGGCAGTCGGAAAGGGTTATACAGATTTTAGAGGATATGTTGAGAGGTTGTGTTTTGGACTTCAGAGGCAGCTGGGAAGAGTTTTTAGCATTAGCTGAGTTTGCCATACAACAATAGTTATCAGGCAAGCATTAAGATGGCACCATATGAGGCGTTGTATGGTAGGAGGTGTCGCACACCTACATGCTGGATAGAATTGGGTGAGCATCAGATGTTAGGACCAGAGTTGGTTGCTAAGACTGAGGACAAGGTGAAGTTGATTCAAGATCATTTGAAGGAAGCTTCAGACAGGCAGAATTCATATGCCGATCTCAAGCGGAGGGATATAGAGTTTGTTGTGGGTGACCAGGTCTTTTTGAAGGTCTCACCATGGAAGAAAGTGTTAAGATTTGGGAGAAAAGGCAAGTTGAGTCCAAGGTTTATTGGACCGTATAAGGTGTTGAGACGAGTGGGACCAGTAGCCTATCAACTCGAGTTGTTGCCAGAGTGAAGTCGGATACATGATGTGTTCCATGTCTCCATGCTTAGACGCTATCGTTCCGATCCATCACATGTCGTGACAGTGGAGGAAATAGAAGTGAGTCCAGATTTGATGATAGAAGAAGAACCAGTGCAGATTCTTAACCGAGATGTGAAAGTTTTGTGTAAGAAGTCAGTTCCTTTAATGAAGGTTTTATGGCGAAACCATGGCGTAGAAGAAGCTACGTGGGGACCGAAAGATGCAATGAGGCAGCAGTACCCTCAACTCTTTTGATCAGGTAATTTCGAGGATGAAATTTTTTTTGGGAGGATAGAAATGTAACATCCCAAAATTGGGCCTAGTAGGATTGGGCCAATTGGACCTTGGGCTTTAGGAAAAATTAGAGTATTATCTTGTTATTTGTGTTTATTTGTGTTGGCTCGGGTATGAATTTTTTTGTGTTTGGCATAGTCTTGTGAAGGCTTGATTTTATTTATAAAGCTAGAATAATTCTTAGTATTAAAAATTTAGTGAAGTGGATTAGGTGAACCTGACACTTAAGTTAATTTAAGTGTTATATTCTAGCACATGAGGAGTTAGTGGCAAGGTGGTTATGACGCATGAAAGGTTGCTTGAGGGAAGTGGTTCGAGTAGCATGGATTGCATTTGGAAGACTTTATTTTATGCATCATTGTATTAAGTGTCGGCCAAGTTTTGCATTTGGTAAGTTGGACTTTCAATTTTATGGCAAGTTGAATAGTAAATTAGGAAAGCTTGAACTTTGGGAAAGGAATCATATGGATTAAGGAAGGATAGGGACATAAGGCTTGGTTTAAGGTAAGGTTTTGGAAGCTTTTAATGGCTAATTGTCCATGAATGTGGGCCAGTATGGGTGTTTAGGGGTTGGCTGAATGTTGATAGGATTTTTGGGGGATTAGTTGGTCAATTCTTAGTATTTTGTGAATCTTTTGCATTTTTCTTTTCCTCTCCAAAATCTTCCTCCTTAGCCAAATGTGTCTTGGACATTAGGTGCAATTTTGTTTTTGTTTTGGCTTTCATCCTTGAACCAAATCCTAATTTAAGATTTACCTCATCTGCCAACAACCAACCTTAGTCTCAATCTTTGCTTAACATCCTTGAATAATAAACCAAAACCACTTGACTTAGCAACTTTGTGATTAAATCGTTTGCTTCCAAAGTCCCGAAAAGCCTAGAAGAAATCGGTTTCTAAGAATGATTTTGTAAGCAAACAAATTGACTTTGCCCTTAAGAAAACGATAGAGAAAAGAGAAAAGAAACTAAAGAAATCTCATTCTCCAAAACCGGTTGAAGGAAACCAAATGAAGACCTACCTTGTTGTTATTTTTCACCAAAAGAGAGAAAGAAGATCGGCTATTTCGAAGACTATTAAATAATGTTAAAGTGAAGAAAGAGAAAGGAAAAGAAAAGGAAATTAGGAGAAGGAGGATTCGCTTGAGCAAACAATGGAAGAAAAGAAAAGGAATTAGGAAGGAAAAAACCAAAAAAAGTAAAAGAAAAGATCTTTTCTTTTAACAATTATGAAAAGAAAAGAAAAGAGATGGGAGAAAGAGATTCGACCAAACACCTTGTTTTAAAAAAGAAAAGAGCACAAAGTGATAAGTGTGGTTTCTTCTTCAAAGAAGAAAAGAGAGAAAGCAATTAGGATTTGGTTCAAGGATGAAAGCCAAAACAAAATTCTATTTTCTTTTCTTCCATTGTTTGCTCAAGCGAATCCTCCTTCTCCTAAATTCCTTTTCTTTTCCTTTCTCTTTCTTCACTCTAGCTGAAATTATTTGATAGTCTTCTATCCACCATAGCCGAATCTTCTTTTCTCTTTTGGTGTTATCTTGGTGAATAACAACAAGGGTAGGTCTTTATTTGGTTTCCTTCAATCGGTTTTGGAAGGGGTAAATGTTCATGGCAGTATTTCTTTAGTTTCTTTTTTTCTCTGTCATTTTTCTTGAAGGCAAAGGCGAATTTTGGGCATTTTCTTACAAGGTTCTAATCATTCTTAGAAACCGATTTCTTCTAGACTTTTCTGAATTTGGAAGCAAACGATTTAATCCTATTTCTCTAGCAAACGAAGTTGGTAAGTCAAGTTGTAAGGATTTATGTTAGTTTATTATTCTTTAAGAGGATGTTAAGCCAAAGGCTATTGAGACTAAGGTTGGTTGTGGGCCGAATGGTCTATGGTATTCATCTTAGTGCTGGCTGAATGTAGGACAAGGAGATCTAGTGTGGTAGATCGGGTCTTTGGGATTTAGTGATTTCGCTATTATTAGGTGTGTACCTTACACACTTCATAACTCGGTAATATAAATATTTAAATATTCTAATCATGTTGTTAAAGCCAAAAGCTATGAGATTCTCAATATGATACCGTAAGGGTATGAGCAAGGAATCGGGTAAGTCCGTTTCGATATGACTTTTGCAATATGATGCATGATGATACGATTTATGATATATTTGCTATGTGATTCCTAATAAAGTATAATGGCATGTTTTGTTTAAATGTTACATTGGTATGGGTGATATGAGAGGAGGGGGAAGGATTTGATATCCGTGTCTTTGGGACACGGAGGTTTGGCACCTCCGATTGGTTTGGTACTCTGAGTTATTTCGTGTCTTTGGGACACCGAGGTTTGGCACCTCATAGCGACTCGTCCCAGTGGCTTAGTACCACAGTGGGTTGGCCCCACATTTGATATTACGGGATCGTTGCTAGTGATTTGGTATCACACATGGGTTGGCCCCACGGATGGATTATTCGTGACTTTGGGTCACCAGTGGTTTGGCACCACATTATTGGATATCGTGACTTTGGGTCACTAGTGGTTTGGTACCACACGGGGTAGAAAAGGAGTTGTGGATGGCTAGGTTGGGTGCATTATATATATATATATTGCTTGGTTATGAATTATGTAAGGATGTTGTATTAACCGGGGGAAGGATTTAAGGATGTTGTATTAACCGGGGGAAGGATTTATGCACTGAGTCTTGGTGACTCACCTTCTCCCTTATCTTTTCAGGTGATTCGTAGATCGCGGATGAGGAGCCGGATGAACTCGAAGAGGCCATGCAATAAAATTTGGTTTTACATGAACTTCGATTTGGGTATTTTATTTAATTTTAATTTGGTTAACATCTTTATTTGGCTTTGTAATAAGGCCTCTTTAATTATGTTTTTGGATTATTTATATGCTTTGGACTTGTTTTAAACATGGCTAAATAAATATCATGGTTGATTTCATAATCGAGCCCAAAGTTTTCTAAACTATAAAAACGCAATGGTTTTCAAAATCTTACCATTGGGTAATATAAATCGTTTGATAGGAAAATTACAACTTAAGTGTTTTTGACAACTTAGATGATTTCCAAATTGAAGTTTCTACACACAAATGCAAGCGGTTTTCAAAGTAATAATTTGAGTTTTTCTTAAAATGACATAAATGTTTTCTAACCTATGGATTGACAACTAAGTTTTAAAAGATTTATTTACTGAAATTTCAAAGTAAATTATCGGTTTTAACTTGTTATACTCTGTTTTCTACAAATATAGAACAACAAAGAGTTTATCACTAAAATTTAATCGGTAACTCAATTTTCTTCAAAACGTTTTCCTCTGTGGCATGCCAGATTCGGTCATGGCGTATTAACATCCTCTTAAAGAATAATAAACCAACATAAATCCTTACCACTTGACTTACCAACTTTGTTTGCTAGAGAAATAGGATTAAATCGTTTACTTCCAAAGTCCCGAAAAGCCTAGAAGAAATCGGTTTCTAAGAATGATTAGAACCTTGTAAGCAAATGCCCAAAAATTGGCCTTTGCCCTCAAGAAAAACGACAGAGAAAGAGAAAAGAAACTAAAGAAATACGCCATGAACACTTACCCCTTCCAAAACCGATTGAAGGAAACCAAATGAAGACCTACCCTTGTTGTTATTCACCAAGATAACACCAAAAGAGAGAAAGAAGATTGGCTATGGTGGATAGAAGACTATCAAATAATTTCGCTAGAGTGAAGAAAGAGAAAGGAAAAGAAAAGGAAATTAGGAGAAGGAGGATTGCTTGAGCAAACAATGGAAGAAAAGAAAAGAGAATTAGGAAAGGAAGAAGATTAGGCCAAAAGAAAGTAAAAGAAAAGATGTAGGTTTTTTTAACAATTATGAAAAGAAAAGAAAAGAGATGGGAGAAAGAGATTGACCAAACACCTTGTTTGCCGAAAAAAAAAAGAGCACAAAGTGCTAAGTGTGGTTTCAGTTTCAAAGAAGAAAAAGAGAAAGCATTTAGGATTTGGTTCAACGATGAAAGCCAAAACAAAAACAAAATTGCACCTAATGTCCAAGACATTTGGCTAAGGAGGAAGATTTTGGAGAGGAAAATAAAATGCAAAAGATGCACAAAATGTGTTGATTCAAGCTCGTTTGAAGGAAGCTTCGGACAGGCAAAAGTCATATGCCGATCTCAAGTGAAGGGATATAGAGTTTGCCGTGGGTGACAAGCTTTTTCTGAAGGTCTCGCCATGGAAGAAAGTATTAAGATTTAGGAGAAAAGGCAAGTTAAGTCCAAGGTTTATTGGACCGTATAAGGTGTTGAGATGAGTGGGACCAGTATCCTATCAGCTCGAGTTGCTAGAAAAGCTGAGTCAGATACACGATGTGTTCCATGTCTCCATGCTTAGACACTATCGTTCTGATCCATCACATGTCGTGGCAATGGAGGAAATAGAAGTGAGTCAGATTTGTGATAGAAGAATAACCGGTCTGATTCTAAACCGAGATGTAAAAGTTTTGCGTAAGAAGTCAGTTCCTTTAGTGAAGGTTTTATGGCGAAACCATGGCGTAGAAGAAGCTATGTGGGAACTGGAAGATGCAATGAGGCAGTAGTACCCTCAACTCTTTTGATCAGGTAATTTTGAGGATGAAATTTTTTTTTAAGAGCGTAGAATTGTAACATCCTGAAATTGGGCCTACTAGGATTGGGCCAATTGGACCTTGGGCTTTAGGAAAAATTAGAGTATTATCTTGTTATTTGTGTTTATTTGTGTTGGCTCGGGTATGAATTTTTTTGTGTTTGGCATAGTCTTGTGAAGGCTTGATTTTATTTATGAAGCTAGAATAATTCTTAGTATTAAAAATTTAGTGAAGTGGATTAGGTGAACCTGTCACTTAAGTTAATTTAAGTGTTATATTCTAGCACATGAGGAGTTAGTGGCAAGGTGGTTATGACGCATGAAAGGTTGCTTGAGGGAAGTGGTTCAAGTAGCATGGATTGCATTTGGAAGACTTTATTTTTATGCATCATTGCATTAAGTGTCGACCAAGTTTTGCACTTGGTAAGTTGGACTTTCAATTTTTATGGCAAGTTGAATAGTAAATTAGGAAAGCTTGAACTTTGGGAAAGGAATCATATGGATTAAGGAAGGATAGGGACATAAGGCTTGGTTTAAGGTGAGGTTTTGGAAGCTTTTAATGGCTAATTGTCCATGAATGTGGATGGTATGGGTGTCTAGGGGGTTGGCGAATGTTGATAGGATTTTGGGGGGATTAGTTGGTCAATTCTTAGCATTTTGTGCATCTTTTGCATTTTTCTTTTCCTCTCCAAAATCTTCCTCCTTAGCCAAATGTGTCTTGGACATTAGGTGCAATTTTGTTTTTGTTTTGGCTTTCATCCTTGAACCAAATCCTAATTGTTCCTACATTCGGCCAACACTAAGATTAATACCATAGACCATTCGGCCAACAACCAACCTTAGTCTCAATAGCCTTTAGCTTAACATCCTCTTAAAGAATAATAAACCAACATAAATCCTTACCACTTGACTTACCAACTTCGTTTGCTAGAGAAATAGGATTAAATCATTTGCTTCCAAAGTCCCGAAAAGCCTAGAAGAAATCAGTTTCTAAGAATGATTAGAACCTTGTAAGCAAATGCCCAAAAATTCAGCCTTTGCCCTCAAGAAAAACGACAGAGAAAAGAGAAAAGAAACTAAAGAAATACGGCCATGAACACTTACCCCCTTCCAAAACCGATTGAAGGAAACCAAATGAAGACCTACCCTTGTTGTTATTCGGCCAATATAACACCAAAAGAGAGAAAGAAGATTCGGCTATGGTGGACAGAAGACTATTAAATAATTTCAGCTAAAGTGAAGAAAGAGAAAGGAAAAGAAAAGGGAAATTAGGAGAAGGAGGATTCGGCTTGAGCAAACAATGGAAGAAAAGAAAAGGGAATTAGGGAAGGAAGAAGATTCGGCCAAAAAAAAAGTAAAAGAAAAGATGTAGGTTTTTTTTTAACAATTATGAAAAGAAAAGAAAAGAGATGGGAGAAAGAGATTCGCCAAACACCTTGTTTGCCGAAAAAAGAAAAGAGCACAAAGTGATAAGTGTGGTTTCGGTTTCAAAGAAGAAAAGAGAGAAAGCAATTAGGATTTGGTTCAAGGATGAAAGCCAAAACAAAAACTTCCATTTTCTTTTCTTCCATTGTTTGCTCAAGCCGAATCCTCCTTCTCCTAATTTCCCTTTTCTTTTCCTTTTCTTTCTTCACTCTAGTGAAATTATTTGATAGTCTTCGTCCACCATAGCTAATCTTCTTTCTCTCTTTGGTGTTATCTTGGCTGAATAACAACAAGGGTAGGTCTTCATTTGGTTTCCTTCAATCGGTTTTGAAGGGGTAAGTGTTTATGGTCGTATTTCTTTAGTTTCTTTTCTTTTTCTCGCTATTTTCTTGAGGGCAAAGGCCAATTTTTGGGCATTTTCTTACAAGGTTCTAATCATTCTTAGAAACCCATTTCTTCTAGGCTTTTCGGACTTTGAAGCAAACGATTTAATCCTATTTCTCTAGCAAACGGTTGGTAAGTCAAGTTGTAAGGATTTATGTTAGTTTATTATTCTTTAAGAGGATGTTAAGCCGAAGGCTATTGAGACTAATGTTGGTTGTGGGCCGAATGGTCTATGGTATTCATCTTAGTGCTGGCCGAATGTAGGACAAGGCGATCTAGTGCAGTAGATCAGGTCTTCGGGATTTAGTGATTTTGCTATTATCAGGTGTGTACCTTACACATTTCATAACTCGGTAATATAAATATTTAAATATTATAATCATGTTGTTAAAGCCAAAAGCTATGAGATTCTCAATATGATATTGTAAGGGTATGAGCAAGGAATCGGGTAAGTCCGTTTCGATATGACTTTTGCAATATGATGCATGATGATACGATTTATGATATATTTGCTATGTGATTCCTAATAAAGTATAATGGCATGTTTTGTTTAAATGTTACATTGATATGGGTGATATGAGAGGAGGGGAAGGATTTGATATCCTTGTCTTTTGGACACCAGAGGTTTGGCACCTCCAGTGGTTTGGTACCACAATTATTTCGTGTCTTTGGGACACTAGAGGTTTGGCACCTCATAGCGACTCATCCCAGTGGCTTAGCACCACCGTGGGTTGGCCCCACAATTGATGTATTGGGATTGTCGCCAGTGATTTGGTATCGCACGTGGGTTGGCCCCATAACTTGATTATTCGTGACTTTGGGTCACCAGTGGTTTGGCACCACATTATTGTATATCGTGACTTTGGGTCACTAGTGGTTTGGCACCACCAGTGGTTTGGTACCACATGGGGTAGAAAAGGAGTTATGGATGGCTAGGTTGGGTGCATTATTTACATTACTTGGTTATGAATTGTGTAAGCATGTTGCATTAATCGGGGGAAGGATTTATGCACTGAGTCTTGGTGACTCACCTTCTCTCTTATCTTTTCAGGTGATTCGTAGATCGCGGATGAGGAGCCGGATGAACTCGAGGAGGCCATGCAATAAAATTCGATTTTACATGAACTTCAATTTGGGTATTTTATTTAATTTTAATTTGGTTAAGATCTTTATTTGGATTTGTAATAAGGCCTCTTTAATTATGTTTTGGATTATTTATATGCTTTGGACTTGTTTTAAACATGGCTAAATAAATATCATGGTTGATTTAATAATTGAGCCCAAAGTTTTCTAAACTATAAAAACGCAATGGTTTTCAAAATCTTACCATCGGGTAATATAAATCGTTTGATAGTAAAATTACAACTTAAGTGTTTTCGACAACTTAGATGATTTCCAAATTGAAGTTTCTACACATAAATGCAAATGGTTTTCAAAGTAATAATTGAGTTTTTCTTAAAATGACATAAATGTTTTCTAACCTATGGATTGACAACTAAGTTTTAAAAGATTTATTTACTGAATTTCAAAGTAAATTATCGAGTTTTAACTTGTTATACTCTATTTTCTACAAATATAGAACAACAAAGAGTTTATCACTAAAATTTAATTGGTAACTCAATTTTCTTCAAAACATTTTCCTCGTGGCATGCCGATTCGATCATAAGCGTATTGACTGGGTTTGGGGTGTTACAAATTGGTATCGAGCCAAGTTCAAAAGCTTTTGTGGCCCGAGGCCCAAAATGATTTAAAGTATGATTTTTTAAATGTTTTGTTTGAAATTATATGGTTTGAAAGACATGGCATCGAGTCTAAGCACTAATCCGCCTGTAAGTACCACAGCCTTTGGTTGTGATTTTGGATGTTATAAACTTTGAATGATTAGTAATAGTGGACTACCTTAGAGACCAAATTAATAGGACTCTAAGGACTCATGCAAAACAAAACTCTTTAATAAGAATTATTCATAAAGCGTGCTTTAAAGATAGTGGAATAATGACTAAAGCATAAAACTTTTAAATCGGATAATCGAAACTTTTAGACATGAGCACTCGAGGTCGAGGTCGTAACTGGCGTGGGACTTGATCGGGTAGGATTGTTGTGTGCGAACCGGTGAGGTCAGTCACGGATCGAAAAATGAGATACTAGAACCTCCTTTGGTGTAGGTGGTGAGTTTTAGGATCAAACGGGGGCCGACACAGTGTCTCAAGCAATGCTGTGAGTTCTTGAGAGAGTAGCTAGAGTAGGTAGAGGCGCGGGAGCTCAAAAATCTATACCTGAGTGACTCCGAGCCAATGAAGCTGAGGTATTTTGATGTGTTTCGGGTGTAGCTCCCAGTACGGCTGAGTATTGGTTAGAGGCGACGGAGCAAATCATGGATGATTTGGATCTGAATGCTGAGGAAAAGCTGAAAGGGATAGTATCTCTTCTTTGGGATGAGTCATATCAGTGGTGGCTCACAGTGAGGAATAGTACTGCGACGGAAGATCTTACTTGGGACTATTTTAAGGCAGCGTATCAGAAGAAATATATTGGGTCTAGTTACATTGATGCGAAGCGTAAGGTATTTCTGAGTTTGGTTCAGGAGAGTAAGTCCGTATCAGAATATGAGGTAGAATTTTTTAAGATTGAGCCAGTATGCTGGAGGTATCATGGCTTCGGAGCATGAGCGATGTGTTCGATTCAAAGATGGATTGAGGGACGAGCTGAGACTGCTGATTGCTCCACATCAGGAGCGAGAGTTTGCTGCGCTAGTTGAAAAGACTAAGATTGCTGAATGGATAAAGGAATCTGTAAGGCAGAGTCACGACAGGAACGAACATAAGAGAAGTTTTAGATCATCTGGGTCGGCCGGTAATTCTCAGAAAAGAGCTAGACAGAGTGGGCCAAATCAATCTGGAAGGCCTGTTACTGCTAATCAAGGACCAGCATAGTGTAACCGATATGGGAAATACCATTGGGGCGAATGTTGGACTGGTGGAAAAGGATGTTTTGAGTGTGGCTTGCTGGATCATCGTGTGAGGGACTGTCCACATAAGTTAGCCGAGAATCGATCGAGGTCAAGGTCGTGCTCAGTTCAGAAAGGAGGGACCGTCACCGCAGAGAGGTCGTGGTAATAGTAGAGGAGGTAATGGTTCTGGTCGAGGCTACGGAGCATCGGGCAGAGGTGCAAGTAACACTAAGGCAAGACAGCCTGGTTTGGTGAATGCAACAAGATGTCGGATGAAGAGGGCGATGCACCGACGTCACAACCCAGTGCGTTCTTAATCTTTGGTCCACCATATCCGCTTTGATAGATATGGGTTCGACACATTCTTATGTTGCTAGTTGCATAGTAAGGACCATGAACTTAGACTCGAGACTACTTCTAGGAGGATGATAGTAATTAGCCCTCTAGGTCACTCTATAGAAGTAAATAAGCCGTATATAGATGTACCCCTAAAACTTCAAGGGGTAGTGTTTGTAGCTGATCTAATGGAACTTTTGTTTGGGGAGTTTGATCGATTCTTGGGATGGGTGGTTGGTTAAGTACCGAGCAAGTTTGGATTCTTGTTGCTAAGCGCATGGTTTTGAAGACGGTGAGGGTAAAGAGGTGGTTATGATAGGTAATAGAAGAGATTATCTATCCAACATGGTATCTGCGTTGAAAGTTGAGAAGATGGTCAGGAAGGGCTGTGAGGCATTTGTGGTTCATGTGTGTGCGTTGGAGGCTAAGAAGTCTACTGTAGGGAATGCCAGAACAGTAAAGGAATATGCTCACGTATTTTAGAAGAACTTCCGGACTGCCTACGGATCGTGAAGTTGAATTTGGTATAGATCTGTTACTCAGAACTGTGCCAGTGTCAATTGCTTCGTATAGGATGGCGCCGAAACAATTGTTGGAGTTAAAGGTTCAGATTCAGGAGTTGTTGAATCGAGGTTTTATCCGACCAAGTGTTTTGCCTTAGGGAGCGCCGGTACTTTTTGTCAAGAAGAAGGATGGTACGATGAGAATGTGTATAGACTACCGCCAGTTGAATAAGTTGACGATCAAAAACAAGTATCCATTGCCGAGGATAGATGACTTGTTTGATCAACTTAAAGGGGCAGCGATTTTCTTCAAGATTGATTTAAGGTCTGGATATCATCAGCTAAAGGTGAAAGAGGCTGATATCCATAAGACGACATTCGCTTTTCGATATGGGCACCACGAGTTTCGATAATGCCGTTTGGGTTGGCTAAACACGCAAACATTCATGGACATGATGAATCGGGTATTTCAGCAGTTTTTGGATCAGTTTGTTGTGGTATTTATAGAGATATTTTGGTATACTCCAAGTCAGGGAAGGAGCATGATGCGCATTTGCGAGTAGTGTTCTGATTCGAGGAAAAGTAGCTTTATGCCAAATTTAGTAAGTGCGAAGTTCTAGCTTAGGAGGTGACTTTCTTGGGTCACGTAGTATCGGTGAGGATTAGAGTGGATCCTCAAAGATCGAGCGATGTTGGATTGGAAGTCGCCTAAGTCGATGGTGAGGTTCGAGTTTTCTAGGTCTAGCGGGTATTACCAAGATTTGTGGAAGGATTTTCTTTGACAAAGAAAGACCTATGACCAAGTTATTGAGGAAAGGAGTTCCATTTGTGTGGTGAGAAGCAACAAGAAAGTTTTGACAAGTTGAAGAAGATTCGATCAAGCTCGATTTTGATTCAACTGAGGCGTGCAAGGAATTCACGATTTACTATGATGCATCACATCTTGGCTTGGGATGTGTCTTGATGCAGAAGGAAAGGTAGTGGCTTATGCATCTCGGCGATTGAGACCACATGAGGTTAACTATCCGATGAATGACTTGGAATTAGCTGCGATGGTTTTCGCCTTGAAGATTTGGAGACACTATTTGTACGGAGAGAAATCGATAGTCTATACTGATCACAAGAGTCTAAAGTATCTTTTGACTCAGAAGGATTTGAATTTGAGGCAACGCAGATGGATTGAGTTGTTGAAGGACTACGACTGTTCGATTGAGTATCATTCGGGCAAGGCTAACATGGTGGCAGACGCATTAAGCCATAAGGTTGTATCAGAATTAAGATCGATGTTTGCTCGTCTTAGTTTATACGACGATTGGAGTCTTTTAGCGTAATTGCAAGTCAAGCCGACTTGGTTAGAAGCGGATCAAGAAAAGCAGTTAGAAGATGATGGTTTGAATGATCGGAGGTTGCGAGTTCGAATGGTGGTTTGGAGGATTATAGTTTGTCCAAATGATGGAGTGTTGTGTTTTCAAGGGAGAGCTTGTAGGCGTCAAGGATGTTGAGTTGAGGCAAAGAATTCTTGGGATGCACATAGCAGCCCATACGCTATGTATCCTGGAGGTAGCAAGATGTATCGGATTTAAGAGAGCAATTTTGGTGGCAGTGTCAAGCGAGAGGTGGCGAGTTTGTGGGTAAATGTCGACATGTCGCCAAGTCAAGGTGAACATCGGTTGTCGTGCAGGTTACTTTGGTGGTGAAGATTCCACGATGGAAGTGGGAAAGGATCACTATGGACTTTGTCGGTGGATTACCCTTACACCGAGTAAAAAGGATTGATTTGGGTGATTGTGGATCGTCGACTAAGTCGACTCATTTCATTCGGTAAGGGTGGATTACTCGCTTGAAGTTAGCTAAGTTGTATGTGGCGGAGATAGTAAGGTTGCATAGTATGCCGTTGTCGATCATCTCGGACAGAGATCCTAGAATTCGTCGAGGTTTTGAAGAGTGTTACATCAAGCTTTGGGTACGCGGTTGGATTTCGAGACGACATTTCATCCACAATCGACGGGCGATCGAAATGGTTATCTGATTTTAGAGGATATGTTGATAGGTTGTGTTTTAGACTTGAGGCGGTTGGGAAGAGTTTTTACCATTAGTGAGTTCGCATACAACAATAGTTATCGAGCAAGCATTAAGATGGCACCATATGAGGCATTGTATGGTAGGAGGTGTCGCACACCTACATGCTGGATAGAATTGGGTGAGCGTCAGATGTTAGGACCAGAGTTAGTTGCTGAGACTGAGGACAAGGTGAAGTTGATTCAAGCTCGTTTGAAGGAAGCTTCGGACAGGCAGAAGTCATATGCCGATCTCAAGCGGAGGGATATAGAGTTTGCCGTGGGTGACAAGGTTTTTCTGAAGGTCTCGCCATAGAAGAAAGTATTAAGATTTGGGAGAAAAGGCAAGTTAAGTCCAGGGTTTATTGGACCGTATAAGGTGTTGAGACGAGTGGGACCAGTAGCCTATCAGCAAGTCCTTAATCCATATGATTCATTTCCCAAAGTTCAAGCTTTCCTAATTTACTATTCAACTTGCCATAAAAATTGAAAGTCCAACTTACCAAATGCAAAACTTGGCCGACACTTAATGCAATGATGCATAAAAATAAAGACTTCCAAATGCAATCCATGCTACTCGAACCACTTCCCTCAAGCAACCTTTCATGCGTCATAACCACCTTCCCACTAACTCCTCATGTGTTAGAATATAACACTTAAATTAACTTAAGTGTCGGTTCACCTAATCCACTTCACTAAATTTTTAATCTGAAGAATTATTCTAGCTTCATAAATAAAATTAAGCCTTCACAAGACTATGCCAAACACAAAAAATTCATGCCGAGCCAACACAAATAACAAGATAATACTCTAATTTTTCCTAAAGCCCAAGGTCCAATTGGCCCAATCCTATTAGGCCCAATTTCGGGATGTTACATGAGCACTTGAGGTCAGGGTCGATTATACGTGGGACGCCGGGGTAGGATGGGTTGGTAAGGTGCAGTCGGGGTTGGAAAATGAGATACCAGCACCACCACCAACTGTAAGTGGTGAGTTTCAGGATCAAACGGGGGATGATGCAGTGTCTTAGGCGATACTGCGAGTTCTTGAGAGGGTAGCTAGAGTAGGTGGAGGCGCGGAAACTCGAAAATCAGTACCTGAGTGACTCTAAGCCAATGGAGCTGAGGTATTTCGAGGTGTTTCTAGTGTGGCTCCCAGTACGGCCGAATATTGGTTAGAGGCGACGGAGCGAATCATGGATGACTTAGATCTGAATGCTAAGGAAAAGTTGAAAGGGATAGTGTCGCTTCTTCGGGATGAGTCATATCAGTGGTGGCTCACGGTGCAGAATAGTGCTGCAGCGGAGGATCTCACTTAGGATTATTTTAAGGCAGCGTATCAAAAAAATATGTTGGGTCTAGCTACATTGATGCGCAGCGTAAGGCATTTCTGAGTTTAGTTCAGGGGAGTAAGTCCGTATCAGAATATGAGGTAGAATTTTTAAGTTTGAGCAGGTATGCTGGAGGTATCGTGGCTTCGGAGCACGAGCGATGTGTTCGGTTCGAAGATGGATTGAGGGACGAGCTGAGATTGCTGATTGCTCCACATCAGGAGCGAGAGTTTGCTGCGCTAGTTGAAAAGACTAAGCTAGCTGAAGGGATAAAGGAATCTATAAGGCAGAGTCACGATAGGAATAGACATAAGAGAGGTTTTGGATCATCCGGGTAGGTAATTCTCGAGTAAAAGGGCTAGCGAATGGGCGAATCAATCTGGGAAGCTCACATCGCTAATCGGGACCAAAGACAGTGTAACCGATGTGGGAAATATCATTGGGGTGAATGTTGGACTGGTGGAAAAGGATGTTTTGAGTGTGGTTCGTTGGATCATCGTGTGAGGGATTGTCCATGTAAGCTAGCGAGGAATCAGTCTAAGGGTCAAGGTCATGCTCAGTTCAAAAAGGAGGGACCGTCACCGTAGAGAGGTCGTGGTAATAGTAGAGGAGGAAATGGTTCTGGTCAAGGCCGTTGAGCATCGGGTAAAGGTGTAGGCAACACTGAGGCAAGACAGCCTAGGTTGGTGTATACAGTGAGACGTCGAGAAGAGGTCGATGCACCGGACGTCATAACCGGTACGTTCTTAATCTTTGGTGCACTATATACTACTTTGGTAGATATGGGTTCGATGCATTTGTATGTTGCTAGTAGCATAGTAGAGACCATGAACCTAGACTTTGAAATTACTTCTAGGGAGATGGCGTACTTAGCCCTCTAGGTCACTCTGTAGAAGTAAATAAGCTGTATAGAGATGTACCCCTAGAACTCTAAGGGGTAGTGTTTGTAGCTGATCTGATGGAACTACCGTTTGGGGAGTTCGATCGATTCTTAGGATGGTGGTTGGTCAAGTACTAGGCGAGTTTGGATTTTTGCCGCTGCGCATGGTGTTGAAGACGGTGAGGGTAAAGAGGTGGTTATGATAGGTAATAGAAGAGATTATCTATCCAACGTGGTATCTGCGTTGAAAGCTGAGAAGATGGTCAGGAAGGGCTGTGAGGCATTTATGGTTCATGTGTGTGCGTTGGAGGCTAAAGAGTCTATTGTAGGAATGTTCGAATAGTAAAGGAATATCTTGATGTATTTCGGAAGAACTTCCGGACCGACTCCGGATCGTGAAGTTGAATTTGGTATAGATCATTACCGTAAGCTGCCAAAGGTGTCTATCGCTCCGTATAGGATGGCGCCAAGGAATTAGTGGAATTAAAGGCTCGATTCGGAGTTGTTGGATCGAGGTTTTATCGACCAAGTGTTTACGCCTTGGGGAGCGCCGGTACTTTTGTCAAGAAGAAGGATGGTTCGATGCGGATGTGTATAGATTACCGTCGGTTGAATAAGTCGACGATAAAAACAAGTATCCTTTCCGAGGATAGATGATTTGTTTGATCGACAAAGGCGCAGATTTTCTCCAAGATTGATTTAAGGTCCGGATATCACCACTAAAGGTGAAAGAGGTCGATATCCATAAGATGGCATTTCGCACTCGGTATGGACACTACGAGTTTCTAGTAATGCCTTTTGGATTGACTAACGCGCCGATAGCATTCATGGACATGATGAATTAGGTATTTCAGTAATTTTTGGATCAAGTTTTCGTAGTATTTATAAACGATATTTTGGTATACTCAAAGTCGGAAGAGGAGCATGATGCGCATTTGCGAGTAGTGTTGTAGATTCTGAGGAAAAAGTAGCTTTTTGCCAAATTTAGTAAGTGCAAGTTCTGGCTTAGGGAGATGATTTTCTTGGGTCACATAGTATCAGCTGAGGGGATTAGAGTGGATACTCGAAAGATTGAGGCAGTGTTAGATTGGAAGCCGCCTAAGTCAGTGGCTGAGATTCGGAGTTTTCTAGGTCTGACGGGGTATTACCGAAGATTTGTAGAGGGATTTTCTTTGATCGCAGCACCAATGACCAAGTTATTGAGGAAAGGAGTTCCATTTGTGTGGACTGAGAAGCAGCAAGGAAGTTTCGACAAGTTAAAGAAGATTCTAACTGAAGCTCCGGTTTTGATCCGACTGAGGCGTGCAAAGGATTCACGGTTCTTGTGATGCATCACATCTTGGCTTGGGATGTGTGTTGATGCAGGAAGGGAAGGTAATGGGTTATGCATCTTGACAGTTGAGACCACATGAGGTTAACTATCCGATGCATGACTTGGAATTAGCTGCAGTGGTTTTCGCCTTGAAGATTTGGAGACACTATTTGTACGGAGAGAAATCGATAGTCTACACGGATCACAAGAGTCTTAAGTATCTTTTAACTCAGAAGGATTTAAACTTGAGGCAGCGTAGATGGATTGAGTTGTTGAAGGACTACGACTGTTCGATTGAGTATCATCCGGGCAAGGCTAACGTGGTGGCAGACGCGTTGAGCCGTAATGTTGTATCAGACTTAAGAGTAATGTTTTCCCATCTTAGCTTGTATGACGATGGGAGTCTATTGGCAGAACTACAAGTTAAGCCGAATTGGTTAGAACAGATCAAGGAGAAACAGTTAGTGGATGAGGGTTTGAATGCTCGAAGGTTGCAAGTTCAGGATAGTAATTTAGAGGGTTATAGTTTGTCCAGTGATAGAGTATTGTGTTTTCAAGGGAGAGCTTGTATGCCGAAGGATGTCGAGTTGAGGCAGAAAATTCTTCGGGACGCACATAGTAGCCCATACGCTATGCATCCTGGAGGTAGTAAGATGTATCGGGATTTAAGAGAGCAATTTTGGTGGCAAGTGCAAGCGGAGGTGGCGAGTTTGTGAGTAAATGTCGGCGTGTCGGTAGTCAAAGCGAGCATCGATTATCGTCAGGTTACTTCAATAGGTGAATATTCCACAGTGGAAGTGGGAAAGGATCACTATGGACATTGTCAATGGATTACCCCTTACACCTAGTAAGAAAGACTCAGTTTGGGTGATTGTGGATCGTTTGACTAAGTTAGCTCATTTCATTCCGGTAAGGGTGGATTACTCGCTTCAGAAGTTAGCTAAGTTGTATGTGGCGGAGATAGTGAGGTTGCACGGTGTGCCAATGTCGATCATCTCGGACGGAGATCCTAGATTTACGTCGAGGTTTTGAGAGAGTTACATCAAGCTTTGGGTGCAGCGGTTGGATTTCGAGACGGCATTTCATCCATAGTCGACAGGCGATCGGAAAGGGTTATACAAATTTTAGAGGATATGTTGAGAGGTTGTGTTTTGGACTTCAGAGGCAGCTGGGAAGAGTTTTTACCATTAGTTGAGTTCGCATACAACAATAGTTATCAGGCAAGCATTAAAATGGCACCATATGAGGCGTTGTATGGTAGGAGGTGTCGCACACCTACATGCTGGACAGAGTTGGGTGAGCGTCAGATGTTAGGACCAGAGTTGGTTGCAGAGACGGAGGATAAGGTGAAGTTGATTCAAGCTCGATTGAAGGAAGTTTCGGACAGGTAGAAGTCGTATGCCGATCTCAAGCGGAAGGATATAGAGTTTGCCATGGGTGACCAGTTCTTTTTGAAGGTCTCGCCATGGAAGAAAGTGTTAAGATTTGGAAAAAAAAAGCAAGTTGAGTCCAAGGTTTATTGGGCCGTATAAGGTGTTGTGACGAGTGGGACCAGTAGCCTATCAGCTCGAGTTGCCTATGGAGCTGAGTCAGATACATGATGTGTTCCATGTCTCCATGCTTAGACGCTATCGTTCTGATCTATCGCATGTTGTGGCAATAGAAGAAATAGAGTTGAGTCCAGATCTGACGGTGGAAGAGGAACCAGTGCAGATTCTGGATCGAGATGTGAAAGTTTTGCATAAGAAGTCAATTCCATAAGTGAAGGTTTTATGGCGAAACCATGGCATAGAAGAAGCTACGTGGGAATCGGAGGATGTGATGAGACATCAGTTTCCTCAACTCTTTTGATTAGGTAATTTCGAGGACGAAATTATTTTAAGGTGGTAGAATTGTAACATTCTAAAATTTGAGTATCATCTTGTTATTTGTGTTAGTTCAAGTATGATTTTTATTGTGTGCTTGGTATAGTTTTGTGAAGGCTTGGAATTATTAGCTAAGCTAGAATAATTTTTAGTATTGAAAATTTAGTGAAGTGGAATAGGTGATCCTGACACTTAAGTTAATTTAAGTGTCTAATTTTAGCACATGAAGAGTTAGTGGCAATGTGGTTATGGCGCATGAATGGTTGCTTGAGGGGAGTGGTTCGAGTATCATGGAATACATTTTGAAGACTTTATTTTTATGCATCCTTACATTAAGTGTCGGTCAAGCTATACATATGGTAAGTTGGACTTTAAATTTTATGGCAAGTTGAATAATAGATTAGGAAAGCTTGTATTTTGGGATAAGAATCTTATGGATTAAGGAAGGATAGGGGACCAATGGCTTGAATGTTGGAGACTTGTTTGGAAACTCTTCTATGGCCATTAGTCCATGTATGTGGACTGACATATTGGTCTAGGGGAGGGTTGACCGATTTTGTTGAAGGCTTGGTAGGTTGGTAGCTAGTTGGTAAAATTTCCTTTGCATTTGAGCATTATTTTCTTTTCTCTCCACAAACACTCTCTCTAGCGAATGTGTTCTTGGCAAAAGGTGAATTTTTGTTTTAGTTTTGGCTTTCATTCTTCGTTTTGTGTCATAACCAAAACCCTTTGAGTTTTGCAAATTTCTCCTAGTGCACCAAAGTGAACCAAAAGGCGAATGTCCATAGTTGTTTGCGAATTTTCTCTTAGGCATTTGGCGAATCTTCATTTGAGCCTCTCTCATATTCTATTTTCTTTGTGGCAGAAAACCAACCCTCTCCCTTCATCTTTTCTTCTTCTTTAGTGGTTGGCGAATCTTCCTTCTCCCCAATTCTCTTTTCTTTCTTCCACTACGCTCAAAGTCAAAGCATCCTCTCCCATTCTATTTTCTTCTTCCATTATCTTCTTTCTTCTATTGCGAATCCTCCTTCTCCTATTTTCATTTTCTTTTCTTCCTCTTTTCCACTCTAGCCGAATCTTCTTTCTTTCTTTTGTTTTGTCTTGGCGAATATCAACAAGGGTGGATTCTCTTTGGGTTCTTCTTTAAGTGGTTTTGAAGATAGGTAAGTGTTTTGGCGAATTTCCTTATTCCTTTTCTTTCTCTCTATCGTTTCTCATGAGGGCAAAGGTAGAATTTTTGAGCATTGTTAGTAAGGTTCTAACTATTCATAGGAACCAAATTCTTTTAGGCTCTTGAGGACTTTGGAAGCAATCGATCAATGCCTCAATTCTCGACAATCAATTTTGGTAAGTCAAGGGTAAGGATTGTGTTAGTTATCGTTATTTCACCCTTTGGGATTTAGTGGTATGGCGAATGGTCTATGTTTTTAATCTAAGTATTGACCGAATGTAGGACAAGGAGATCTAGTGCGGTAGATCGGTCTTTGGGATTTAGTGATTTCGCTAGTGCGGTGTGTAACTTACACACTTTATAACTCGATAATATATTAATAACTTGATCATGTTTTAAAGCGAAAAGCGTGAAAATCTCAATATGATACCATAAGGGTATGAGCAAGGAATCGGGTAAGTCGGTTTCGATATGACTTTTGCAATATGATGCATGATGATACTATTTATGATATATTTGCTATGTGATTCCTAATAAAGCGTAATGGCATGATTTGTATAAATGTTGCATTGTGATGGGTGATATGAGAGGAGGGGAAGGATTTGATATCCGTGTCTTTGGGACACGGAGGTTTGGCACCTCCGGTGGTTTGGTACCACAAGATTATTTCATGTCTTTGGGACACGGAGGTTTGGCACCTCATAGCGACTCGTCCAGTGTCTTAGCACCACGATGGGTTGGCCCCACATTTGATCGTCTGGGATTGTCGCCGGTGATTTGGTATCACACGTGGATTGGACCCACAGATGGATTATTCGTGACTTTGGGTCACTAGTGGTTTAGCACCACATTATTGGATATCGTGACTTTGGGTCACGGTGGTTTAGTACCACCGGTGGTTTGGGGGTAGAAAAGGAGTTATGGATGGCTAGGTTGGGTGCATTATTTACATTACTTGGTTATGAATTGTGTAAGTATGTTGCATTAATCGGGAAGGATTTATGCATCTGAGTCTTGGTGACTCACCTTCTCCCTTATCTTTTCAGTGATTAGTAGATCGCGGATGAGGAGCAGGATGAACTCGAGGAGGCCATGCAATAAAATTGGGTTTACATGAACTTGATTTGGGTACTTTATTTTATTTTAATTTGGTTTTCGTCTTTATTTGAAATTGTAATAAGGCCTCTTTAATTATGGTTTTGGATTATTTATATGCTTTGGAATTGTTTTAAACATGGCTAAATAAATATCATGGTTGATTTAATAATTGAGCCCAAAGTTTTCTAAACTATAAAAACGCAATGGTTTTCAAAATCTTACCATCGGGTAATATAAATTGTTTGATAGTAAAATTTCAACTTAAGTGTTTTCGACAACTTAAATGATTTCCAAATTGAAGTTTCTACACTCAAATGCAAACGGTTTTCAAAGTAATAATTTGGGTTTTTCTTAAAATGACATAAATGTTTTCTAACCTATGGATTGACAACTAAGTTTTAAAATATTTATTTACGGAATTTCAAAGTAAATTATCAGTTTTTAACTTGTTATACACCTGTTTTCTACAAATATAGAACAACAAAGAGTTTATCACTAAAATTTAATGGTAACTCAATTTTCTTCAAAACGTTTTCCTCTGTGGCATGCCAGATTCGGTCATGGCGTATTGATCGAGTTTGGGGTTTTACAATAACTTATGCACTAATTCTACCAAATCATTTCAAGCAAGGCATAGTCATAAGCATCATCTTTTCATATTCATTCCTTGGTATATCACCTAATTACCTTATAAACAAATAAATCACTTAGCAAATTATCATTATCATGATCATTTCCATCACACACATATATACAAATGTTTCTTACATTGCCAACAAGATTCAAAATGGACATTATATATCCATAAGATTTCTTAGGTACATTCTAAGACCAAAATGAATAAATCACCAATACTTGAGTCTAGGATTGCCACTAGATATTGAGTTGATGATCTAGAAGAAAATACCTAGTTTGTGCATGGAAAATAAAATCGTGCACTCAGTATAACTCGGTACTATTTCTATAATCTAAACATTAAAACGTAATATAATACATTTAAAATGCCCAAGTTAAAAATTAGGTGATGTTATGCAATTAACATGTCAATTGTGCTAATTCATGCATTCATTGTTAAAATTTAATACATTTTACTAATGTTAAAATATGACAATTCTACTTTCCATATCATTTGATATCTCCATTCATATGATGGTTATCAATGTTCCAACTCATTTCAAAATTGAATATTGCATTTCATATCCATTTCTTATCCTTTTTCTATTTCAATAACAACAATTACATCCATTTGATATATAAATTCATCACTAATTCATTCATCCATACTCATGATAACATCAATCATCTTTATATGCATTCAATTACACATTTATTTAAACATATACATTCTTCACATAATTTCAATTTGGTCCTCCATAATCTTACTCAATTCAAATCAATCTAAAAATAGCTCATCATATTACATTATCTCACCTTATGTTCTTACCATGCAACAATAGTTCAATATGTAGCCATTTACAAATAGTTTGGGTTATAGAAATACAAACCATAAATTTTGAGCTATTCGTCAATGGCTCGTCTTTTCTTTTCTCTTTTTGAGAAATCTGGGTTGTTATAATGTACTTCACCACCTCTGAATAACATGAAATACTCTAGCTTTTGGACAACAACTGATAAACCATAAAAGTTACATATTTTAACCCCATATTTAGTATGCTTTTGGATGATTTAGCCCTTGATTTATGTAACAAGGTGCTTTTAATCCTTTCTTTTCATGTTTATACTCAGGAAAGCACCTGAGGATAAAAAGAACACAAAACGGGCTTAAAACGGAGTAATTGGGCCTTAATAAGTAATTAACACGGCCTGGCTCAAAGCCCACGTAGCACACGGCCATGCAGCATTTATTCATCAAACGGACGTGCCTGGTGATCTACATGGCCGTGCCCAAATCGACAGACCTGAAGCACGGCCTGAATCTTGACTCACACGGCCGTGCCCAAAATGATAGAATCGAGACACACCCCAACCACGATCTACACGGACGTGTGCCATGGCCGTGCCCCTGTCCCGGGAGAGAGCAATTTCACTTGGATTTGGATGCTTGAAGCTAAATAAACATACTCCTAAGTCTACTCCAACACCCTAATAGTAATTCTACTTGAAGGAGATACTTAGGAGCCAAGTATAGCATCCCAAAGCCTATATAAACAACCCAAGGCAAACATTAAAGGAGGCTTTTTGGCAGAGGCTTTTGTCGAAGCGTTCATCTTTTAGGGAATCACTTGAAGATAGCCATTTGATTCATCTCAAGAAGCCAGAACTCCATTCAAGATGGAGGATTTCTCCTTTAATTCCTTCAGGGGGTTTTAGGGATTTCTTATGTTTTGTTTATTCTTTTCTCTTGAGATGTTTTGTATTTAGTTATGAACTAAACCCTCGGATACAGAAGGGATGAAACCTATGATGGATTTTGTTATTTGATTTCTAAATTATATGATAAGTACTTGGTTTGTTCTTAATTATGTTGCTTAATTTAATCTGATGTGCTTAGGTGGAGGAGGAATAAACCTTACCTAATAGTAGATCTAGCATAATTGAGCGGAGTTGATCGGGCGCCTAGAGATAGGGTTACAAGATTTTACCAGATTAGGGTGAAACCTAATATGGGAATCCATTGATCGATTTACTGCTTCCTTAGGGGGTTATTATAAGAGAACGAGAGTTCTGCTACTTAACCTAAGGTTAGACGTTATTCCCTTCGGGAGAGGGTTTAATATAGGTTAGGGAGTCTCACGGATCAAGCTAAGTAAAGAAATCATATGGTTTAGGGAATAAATAATAAGTAAAGTCATAGGTGGATTCTTCCTGAGGGTATCATCTTTATCAACTGAGTTTTCCTAAAGTCTTTCTCCAATTCAATCTTTTGTCTTTGCATTTAGTCTAAGTATTTCGTTAGTTTAATAATCCAATCACTCCAAATTTCAAGGTTAAATAATAGAGAAAGTGAGTAGTAGTACTTTTAGGTTCCTTTGGGTTCGATAAGATATTCTTGCTCGAGCTATACTCTTTGTTCGATAGGTGCACTTGCCTCTATCGTTGTCATAGTTAGTCTCTGAGTTCGATCACTCTTTATAAATATTAAAACTTGTTGTTTGAAACGATCAAGTTTTTGGCGTAGATCTTAGGGAATCCTAAAATATTAAGAAAGCTCTATTTCTATTACTTTAGCCATTATCTTTATTTTAAATTTCTCTTATTTTTATAAATATATTTTGTTTTTCTAAATTTATTTCTTTCTTTCCATAGCGGTACATCTAGTTTATGACTAGAAGGAATCGAGAGGACCATTAGAATCGAGAGTGACATTGAAGCTACCGTTCACGAAATCACATAGAAATTAGATGAGCCTAGACTATCAAAGAGAAGAACGGCAAAGATCCAATCCCTCTTGAAGGGATGGGCGAGAACAACCCACCAAATGTGCAAGAACAGAATGCTCGCGTACTATGTATGATTATGCTAAACCTAATTTGACAGAGCGAATCTAGTATTGCTAGGCCCGCTATAGCTACTAATAATTTTGAATTAAAGCCTAACACAATACAAATGATTCAACAATTTGTTCAATTTGATGGTTTGCAGGATGAGGATCCAAACACTCATATATCTAATTTTTTAGAATTTTGTGATACCTTCAAAATAAATGGCATTTCTGACGATGCCATATGTATTCGGTTATTTCCTTTTTCATTAAGGAATAAAGCAAAGTAGTGGTTGAACTCGTTACCATGAGGGTCAATCACCACATGGGATCAAATGACCAAAAAATTTCTTTTAAAATATTTTCCACCAGCCAAAATGGCTAAATTTAGGAATGACATATCTTCTTTTGTGCAGAATGACGCAAACATTATATGATGCATGGGAAAGATAAAAGGATCTCCTAAGGAGATGCGCACACCACGGATTACCTTTGTGGCTTCAAGTCTAAACTTTTTACACTGGTGTGAATTCTCCAACTAGGCAAATGATTAATTCATCAGCCGGTGGAACTTTGAATAATAAAACTCCTGAAGCGGCTTACGATTTTATTGAGGAGATGTCGTTGAACACCTATCAATGGCAAATTACAAGAGCTAAACCGACAAAATCAGCTAGAGTTTTTAACATAGATGTAGTGACAATGATGTCGACACAGGTGGAGTTAATGAATAAAAAGCTTGATAATTTATGTTCTTCTCAGGTACATCCAGTCATGCAATGCGAAGTGAGTGGGAATGTGGTGAATTCTGAGTACCCACCCTACCAACCAGGAGTAGAAAATGAGCAGACAAACTATATAGGTAACAATTTCCGATCTAATAATAACCCTTATAGTAACACTTATAATGTAGGTTGGAGGAACCACCCAAATTTTTGTGGGGAGGACAATGAAATCAAGGAAATCAAAGGTAACAACCTACTCCAAATTACCAAAACCAACCCTATCTACAGGAAAAGAAATCAACCCTTGAAGAGATGTTGACAAAATTTATGGCAGCTACAGATTCTCATCTCCAAATGAAGGAAGCAACACTTGATGAACAACAAATCTTACTCAAGGGAATCAAGACTCAGGTGGGAGAGCTCATTACGTCAGTTGGAATATTTAATGGAATAGTATGTGAACTAAGGGCGAAAATTTTTTCCAAAGACATAGAGCAAGTAAGGGCAGTCACACTAAGGAGTGGCAAAGAGCTAGTTGAACCACAAAAAAAGACACCACATGATGTTATCAAGGAAAAAATGTAGAAGTTGAGAACGACAATACAATGCCTAAAGAGAATAGAACACAAATTCCATATCTAGAAAAATTGAAGAAAGAAAAACTGGATGCTCAATACGGTAAGTTCCTTGAACTCTTTAAACAAATACATATTAACTTACCTTTTGCTGAAGCTATTTCCCATATGCCCAAGTATGCAAAATTCTTAAAGGAACTTCTCACAAACAAAAGGAAGCTTGAGGAAGTATCAAATGTGGAGCTTAATGAAGAGTGTTCAGCCCTTCTCCACAATAGATTACCATGAAAGTTAAAAGATCCAGGGAGTTTCACTATTCCTTGCTTAATTGGTAGTTTAAACATCATGAAAGCATTAGCAGACCTAGGCACTAGTATCAACTTAATGCCTTATCGATTGTTTAAACAGGTAGATCTTGGGGAACCAAAACCCACTAGGATGAGCGTTCAATTAGCTGATAGATCTATTAAATATCCTAAAGGAGTTATTGAAGATGTCTTGGTAAAAATTGATAAATTTATTTTCCCCGTTGATTTCGTTGTGCTAGACATGGATGAGGACATCAATGTTCCTTTAATCTTAGGGCGTCCTTTTTTAGCCACTGTTAGAGCTATTATTGATGTAGGTGACGGCAAACTAGCACTAAGGATAGGTGATGAAGAAATTATTTTTCAAATTTATGATGCCATGCGATATTCTAAAGAGCAAGATGATTCTTGTTATTTTATTGGCACTACTGATCATATTATTAAAAATTCATGCAGGAAATCCTGTAGGATGACATGATGGAACTGTGTCCGCCTCAAGGAGAGGGGGGAGAGGATGAAGGTAATGAGATTAGTTTGAATACATCATCATTCAGACAAATGAAAGAAGAAAACATTGAATAAGATGACGTATTAAAATAGAAACCCTCCATCGAAGAGCCGTCCAAATTGGAATTAAAATAGTTACCAAAACATTTAGAATATGCATTCCTCGAGGACAATTCTACGTTACCATTAATCATCTCTTTAGAACTAGAACCCAAGGAAAAGGAGGAGCTGATAAAGGTACTAAGAGAACACAAGAAATCCATAGCTTGGAAAATCTACGACATCAAGGGAATAAGCCCCGCGTTTTGCACCCATAAAATTTTAATGGAAGAAGAATATAGACCATGTGTGCAACCTCAGAGACGATTAAACCCCAACATGAGAGAAGTTGTCAAAGTCGAGGTAATTAAACTTCTTGATGCAGGAATAATTTATCCTATTTACGTGACACTTGGGTAAGTCCTGCGCGGTAGTTCCAAAGAAAGGAGGAATAGCGGTAGTGCCCAATAAAAAGAATGAGTTAATTCCCACAAAACGATTCTGAGTTGGAGAGTTTGTATAAACTATAGGAAGTGAATGATGCCACCGTAAAAGATCACTTTCCTCTACCCTTCATTGATCAAATGTTAGAAAGACTATCTGGGCATATGTACTATTGCTTCCTGGACGGACTCTCCGGCTACTTCCAAATCCCATAACTCACGAAGACCAAGAGAAGATGACATTTACGTTCCCATACAGACGTTTTCTTATCGTAGAATGCCTTTTGGATTATGTAATGCTCCGCCACTTTTCAACGTTGTATGTTGGCAATCTTTGATGAACTTGTAGAGGACATCATAGAGGTATTCATGGATGATTTCTCGGTATTGGTAATTCTTTCCGACTTTATCTTAAAAATCTAAAGCGAGTTCTAATTAGATGTGAGGAAACAAACATTGTTACGAATTGGGAAAATGCCACTTTATGGTTAAAAAGGGATTGTTTTAGGACATAAGATTTCTAGAAAAGGGATTGAGGTAGATAAAGCAAAGTTGAAACCATAGAGAAATTACCTCCTCCTAGTTTAGTGAAGGCTATTAGAAGGTTTTTAGGACATGCGGGTTTTATAGAAGATTCATTAAAGACTTTTCTAAAATAGCTAAGCCTTTGACAAAATTACTAGAAAAGATGTCCCTTTTAATTTCAATCAGGAATGTTTAGATGCATTCAATATCCTTAAAGATAAATTAATAAATGCACCAATTATAATCGCACTTGATTGGAATTTACCCTTTGAACTAATGTGTGATGCAAGTGACTTTGCAGTAGGCATGGTTTTGGGACAACGAAGAGACAAGCATTTTCAGCCAATCTACTACGCTAGTCAAACATTAACACCCGCGCAAGAAAATTACACCACGACTGAGAAAGAACTACTAGCTGTGGTTTTTGCTTTTGACAAATTTAGACAATATCAAATATTATCGAAATTTGTCATTTACACTGACCATTCAGCTCTTCGTTATCTTTTAACCAAGCCTGATGCAAAACATAGACTCATACGATAGATTTTACTCTTCCAGGAATTTGATCTGGAAATATAGGATAAGAAGGAGCTGAGAATCTGGCGGTAGATCACCTCCCAAGACTAAAAAATCCACACACCAAAAAGCTTGATGAAATAAATGATTCATTTCCCGAAGAACAACTCTTTTCTTTAACACATTCTGAAGTACCATGGTTTGCAAATATTGCAAATTATTTATCAGCTAACGTCTTGCCAAAAAAATTAACACATCACCAAAAGAAGCGATTCTTCACTAATGTGAAAAATTATTTTTGGGAAGATCCCTTTCTTTTTACATATGTGCAGATCATGTAATTCGAAGATGCATTACAAAGAGAGAAGCAAGCAAAATCCTGGAACATTGTCATTCAGGACCATTAGGAGGACATTACAGTGGTATTAAGATAGCACACAAAATACTAGAATTAGGTTATTACTGGCCCACTCTACCGTGTGTGATAAATGCCAAAGAACAGGTAATATTTCTAAACGTAATGAAATGCCTTAAACATATATGTTGTCATGTGAAATATTTGATATATAGGGTATTGATTTTATGAGACCTTTCCCTAGTTCATTTGGAAATAAATACATCCTAGTAGCAGTTGGTTACATGTCAAAATGGGTAGAAGCAGAAGCCTTACCTACCAATGATGCCAGGGTAGTAGTTAAATTTCTCAAGAAACTATTCTCCCGATTTGGGAAACCTAGAGCCATCATTAGTGATAGCGATACCCATTTCTGTAATACACAATTTGAAAAAGTTCTAAAGAAATATGGAGTATTCCATAGAACAGCGACCCTATATCATCTTCAAACTAGCGGACAAGTTGAGGTAGAAAACAGAGAGCTTAAGCGCATCCTAGAAAAAAGGGTTGAATCAAATAGAAAAGATTAGGTAGTTAAGGTAGATGATGCTTTATGGGCCTACAGAACAGCATTCAAAACACCTCTAGGAACATCCCCAGACAAACTTGTATACGGGAAAAGCTGTCATCTACAATTTGAGCTAGAACACAAAGCTTTTTGGGCAACAAAATTTTTAAATACTGACCTCACAATTGCAGGAAAGAGAAGAATGATGCAAATGAATGACCTGGATGAATGGAGAACAGAAGCCTAGGAAAACTCAAAACTGTACAAGGAAGCAACAAAGCGACGCCATGATGCTCATCTCAAGCGATCAAAACAATTCGAAGAAGGAGACCTGGTCCTACTATACAATTCAAAGCTTAAACTATTCCCGGGAAAACTGAAGTCAAGATGGTCAGGCCCATTCATGATCAAAACAATCTTTCCATACGGCACCATTGAGGTAACTCATCCCAAAGAAGGCACATTCAAGGTAAATGGTCACCGACTTAAAATTTAAAACAGTGCAGATTCTGGAGATACCAGAGAGGAGCTTCTGCTCCACGAACCCTCCTTTAGAATCAAAAATAGGGAAAGTCTAGCTTAAGACTATAAACAAGCGCTTCTCGGGAGGTAACCCGAGTGCTAACACACTAACATTGACTTGGTCTTTCTAAAATTTTTCTAAAATGATCTAACAGAAATGCAGGATTATTAACACAGCCTTGAACATGGGCGTGCCAACAATCGTGTACAAGGCAGAGGACACACCACGGGCATGGCAGGATCCATGCACAAACAGGGAAAAATTCTTTTCAACAAACACGGGCTGTGATATAAGACACACCCATGCCTTTCAACCGTGTGAAGCTACTGACTTATTGAGCACGGCTAGAACACGGCCATGCCTATGACTGTGTGAACATACTGACCTATAAAGCACGGGCTACACACGCCTGTTTGACCCAACCGTGTGAATCAAAACACGGCCGTGGCAAACCCATCTAAACGCGCCTAAAACCCAAAATCGTGAAAAGCACGGTCACTTTTAAAACGACACGGGCGTGTAGAAAGACCGTGCCTCAGACCCTATTTATAAAAATAACCGCCCTCTTCCCCAAACCTAAACCCTAAAATCAGATCCCAACCCCCCTTCTTCAATCCGGCCACCAAATCACCCCTCCTCCAACCCACCTCCTTCCGACCATTCTTCTCAAAATACCAACCAAAACCAACCACACGCCCGCAACACACGCCTTTACCAGGTCGTGCCCATGCTGAAAAACCCAGCACCACCTCCGTGCACTCCACCCATGCTCGTCCACCGTGCCTGGTTCCTTTTCCTTCACATTTTCACATATTTTGTCTTTATTTAAAGTTTTGTTTGATTTTAGATTCAATTCATATTGTTTAAGTTTATTTTAATTCTTGTCTAAGTCTTTATTAAAGCATGATTCTTTATTCTTCTTGGTTATTTTATTTTTCTTTTTGGCTGCTTTAATCTATTTTTCTTATTGATTTCTATTATTTAATGCATTATCTATTTTACTATTAACACATGTTAGATTTCATTGCCTCAACTTATGGAAGAATTGATGTTCTAACGCAAATCACAGTTAGCTTGTAAAATCATGATTTTTATGAAACATGTTTGGTTTCATGAGTCATTTGTATAGCTTTATTATTTTATTAACCATGATTTTAGTTAGGAATTAGTCTAATGAATAATGAGATTGAGGTTTGCTGATTTTAGTATTTGTTCTTGAAGAAATATTTATATTTGCTATTGATTTTTGATTTTTTTGTAGGAAAATTTTTGCTTATATAAAGGAAGTGTTTTTCAAGTATTATGTCGTTATCACGTATTAAACGAGCCGTCCTGAGCAAGAAAAGGAAGGGGCTCAGATCATCATCCAGAATTGCCTCTATCGAACCCTGACACCCCTTCCTCCGATTTCCGCAAGCTACCCAAGAAGAGAGTTACAAGGTATTCAAAGAACGGCCATTAGGCACCGGAAGGTGCATTGACTGGAACACCGTTGAACAAATAGGACTAGCAAATGACATTCGGGCCCTCATTTCAACAGAACCATGGGAGCAGTTCTTCTCAATCATCGAGCCCACATACTTGGAGCTAACACTAGAGTTTTGCACAACTTTTACTTTATAAACAGTGATGGCACGGTTTGACGAGCCAGGAACAATGCAATTTTGCTTAGGGGGTATGTTACGTCCTTTAAGCATTCCCCAATTCGGCATAGCTCTCGAACTTTATACAGATGAATTTAGAGAGGAAAATAACCTCTTCGAGTTAGGCCGAGAACTCCCTCGTAACTCCCTTCACTGTTGGCGCCGCCTGGCACCCACTACGAATTCTTACAACCCAGTCGATTGAAGGAAACAGCCCTTGGCCCATCCCTGAGATATATCCACGCCATCCTAGCCCACACTATCACAGGTCATCGCGAAAGCACCGGCGTGGTAAACAAGCACGATGTTTACTACTTATCGTGCATGTCAAAGGGGGACGTTTTCTATTTGTTATATTTCATCGCATGTGTTATCCAGCACCAAACAGAGCAACACAGAAAGGGGATTCTATCAATGGGGCGATACATCACTAGGCTAGCTCGACACTTCGACCTGCTGAACACAGACGATCAGATAACCTCCCTCACACTGATGGGTAACATGGTACCTCAAGGCATCCAGACGATGCTACACATGGGGATGATTAAACATCGTCGAGGGACCGTTCCCCTCTAATACAAACTAGCTACAAACGAGGAGGAGCCTGAGGACATTACTGATGATGTCCCACCAGTCCCAAGCCAGCAGCCATCTTATCCAGCAGCTTCGATGGTAGGTATCTCTGCACTCCTAACATAGTTCGAGCAATACTGCATCCAGCAGGTTACTAACACTGCCCGACATTTTGATGGGATCAAGGCTGCCCTTCAGCAAATCTGCCATCATTTTCATATATCACCACCGACACCTCCACAGGATCCAGTTGATGATGAGGACCTCTGAATCCTCACTTTCATATATCTGTCATTTACATCCTTTATTTTAAAACTCTTTATTTAATGTTGCATGTGAATTTGAACTTTTACTAGTATTACATTTTTTTCTCTTTCTTCTCATTTACCATTGGCTATCTAATTTCCTAAAAATCCCTAACCAATTATACGTTACAATATCATTAACAAAGTGACTTTGCAGAATTACACCCCTCACACACTCAAACTCCAGGATCATCTAGATTTCAGGGAGTATTACTTTCCCCACTTATCTTTTTGATTTGGCACCTATTTGTCATTATCTATCTTTGTACATTGAGGGCCATGTACGCCTTAAGTGTGGGGGTAATAGTGCCTAACTTTTTGCATAATTCTCAAAACCCTGAAATTAGTCTTGATCTTAAGTATTTTTCTCATATTATTAATTAGGGTGAAATTTCTAATGATCTATGATTTTTATCAATATGTTTTAGAATAAGTCTTAGTTAATTGTGCATTGATAATTAAATTTGAAGAATACTGGAGAATTGAGCATGATAAGTCTACTTTCTAAAAATTAAAATTGATAGGTTGTTAAACCTAATTTGAGTATCACCTTGAAGTTCAAAATTTATAAGGATTGATGTCAAAACACCCATAATTTTTTGTGAGATTTTGAGCCTTATAGAGCATATACCCTTTTTTGTGCTCACTTTAATCGATTATGAGTGTGTCAACTTTGAACTGTTATTGTAGAACTTGCCTCGTTTATGCATGTCGAGACCACATTAATGATTTGATACACTAAGATGATAAAGGCACCTAGGTTTTAACCCATTCACTCCACTAGAAAAAAGCCTACCCATACAAATTAACCTCTAGTGAACCCCATTGAATCCTAACAACCTTTTTATTGACTCACCCACTAATATTAACCCAAAATCCCTTTGTATTTGTTATAAACATTCCTTTGACTACCCCTCTATCGAGAATTGATTTGATCAATTGCCGAATTAGGTTATTTCAATCACCAAAGATCCTTCTATTATGTTTATTTTAGTTTGTTCTTAAAAAAAACCCAAGTATATTCAATATTATTAGTATAATAAAAGAGCTTAGAGCATTTAAAACTCCAATGGTTGAAGAAAAAGCTCGTATTAAAGTATTATAAAATTTTATGTAATGAAAATATTCGTTATTATAGAGTATTTATCAATAGTAAGTATTATTAGTTTTCATTCGATATTTAGTTCATTGTTTCTAGTTAGGTAAATTGTCAAGTCAGTCTCGATTCTAAACCTTCTAATCCAGCTTGTATCCACACCCTTAACCTTAGCCCCGTTACAACCCTGATTAAAGACCTTCTGATTTGTGTATCATCTCATATACAGTGGTGGAGATTTAATTTTCAGGCAAGCCTATGGGATTAACTTTTCAGTTTCGACTTAGAGTGCTTATTCTTGAACCTTAAACACCTTTGAGTGATTTGAGTGAATCTTTTGTGAGGATGTCAATCCTTGTCTGTTTTGAATTAAAGGTAATCACTTAGATAAGGGGAGACACCTATGTTTTTGTGCTATAAAGGTATGACTTATCGTAATTGAATCTTTAGGGTTCTTTGAGTTGAATTATCCATGTATAAATTATCTATGAATTATGATGAGACATTGTAAATAGGAATTATAAATTATGGAAAGTTCGTTTTAATTGTAAGTTGATAATTTTGCTTGAGGACAAGCAAAAGCTTAAGTGTGGGGGTATTTGATAAACCGTAAAAGTAACATATTTTAACCCCATATTTAGTATGCTTTTGGATGATTTAGCCGTTGATTTATGTAAAAAGGTGCTTTTAATCCTTTCTTTTCATGTTTATACTCAGGAAAGCACCCGAGGATAAAATGAACACAAAACGGGCTTAAAATGGAGTAATTGGCCCTTAGCAAGCAATCAACAAGGCCTGGCTCAAAGCACACACGACCGTGCCTCACCAATTACCTAGAGCACGGCCTCAACTACGTAACACACGACCTGTAGCATCTATTCATCACACAAACGTGCCTAGTGATCTACATGGCCGTGCCCAAATCGACAGACCTGAAGCACGGCCTGAATCTTGACTCACACGATCGTGCCCAAAACGACAGAATCGAGACGGCCCAACCAAGATTTACACGGGCGTGTGCCATGGCCATGCCCCTGCCACGAGAGAGAACAATTTCACTTGGATTTGGATGCTTGAAGCCAAAGAAACATATCCTAAGTCTACTCCAACACCCTAATAGTAATTCTACTTGAAGGAGATACTTAGGAGCCAAGTATAGCATCCCAAAACCTATATAAACAACCCAAGGCAAACATTAAAGGAGGCTTTTTGGCAGAGGCTTTTGCTGAAGCATTCATCTTTTAGGGAATCACTTGAAGATAGCCAGTTGATTCATTTCAAGAAGCCGGAACTCCATTCAAGACGGAGGATTTCTCCTTTAATTCCTTCAGGGGGTTTTAGGGATTTCTTATGTTTTTTTTATTCTTTTCTCTTGAGATGATTTTGTATTTAGTTATGAATTAAACCCCTCAGATACCTGAAGGGGATAAAACCTATGATGGATTTTGTTATTTGATTTCTAAATTATATGATAAGTACTTGGTTTGTTCTTAATTATGTTGCTTAATTTAATCAATGTGCTTAGGTGGAGGAGGAATAGACCCTACCTAAGAGTAGATCTAGCATAATTGAGCGGAGTTGATCGAGCGTCTAGAGATAGGGTTACGATATTTTGCCGGATTAGGGTGAAACCTAATATGGGAATCCATTGATCGATTTATTGCTTCTTTAGGGGGTTATTATAAGAGAACAAGAGTTCCACTAATTAGCCTAAGGTTAGATGTTATTCGCTTTGAGAGAGGGTTTAATATAGGTTAGGGAGTCTCACGGATCAAGCTAAGTAAAGAAATCATATGGTTTGGGGAATAAATAATAAGTGAAGTCATAGGTGGATTCTTCCTGAGGGTATCGTCTTTATCAACTGAGTTTTCCTAAAGTCTTTCTCCAATTCAATCTTTTGTCTTTGCATTTAGTCTAAGTATTTCGTTAGTTTAATAATTCAATCACTCCAATTTTTAGGCTAAATAATTGAGAGAAAGTGAGTAGTAGTACTTTTAGGTTCCCTTGGGTTCGATAAGATATTCTTGCCTGAGCTATACTACTGTTCGATAGGTGCACTTGCCTCTATTGTTGTCACAGTTAGTCTACAGGTTCGATCACTCTTTTATAAATATTAAAACTCGACTGTTTGAAATGATCAACAACCAAACATAATTTAAATTGTTTATCAAGTGCAACCAAATAACGTGAAGTTGTCCAATTTTGGGCAGCAACTAGACTGATTATAGCATGTATTAAATCCAACAATATAGCATGAAATTTACCATCTTGGAACATGAATTTAAACTCAAATAAGGCATGAATTTTAGTCCAAACGAATTACATGGAATTATCCAACTTTGAACAACAACTTTGATTAAAACAAGTGTTATATTCAACTGAATACCATGAAATTTACCAGCTTTGGGCATGCAATAAAACTCAATTAAAACATGAATTTGTTCTAGCCAAATGACATGAAATTTACAGGTTTGGACATGCATTCTAATTGTTCCATTTAAAAACAATAGTTGAAATAAAAAAAACATGCATACTATTAAAACTAATGTCGATAATGGTAATATAGAATGATCGCAAAGCGAAAAGAAAAAAAATAAAATAAACAAATTTTACGTGGAAACCCATTCTAGAAAAAACCACTGGTAGAGGAGGAGAAATTCACTAATGTTGAAAAATGAATGATACAAGAGGAGTTTCGACTAAATCTATTTAAAATTTGAAAAACCTTATTCTAATCAATGTCAAATAGACAAAGTAAAGTTCTATACAGATTCTACTTGTGCCACACGATCCGTACCACTTTATTTTCTTTAACAAGAATTTGGGTCACACAACTCTAACACATACTTAAAGAAGTTAAGATTTGCTTTACCTTCATGCAAATCAAATAATCTTATTAGTAAATGAAGTATACAACTGATATTTTAAGGCTCAAGGACCTCACCAGAAATTTCTTCCTACTCGAAACTGTCTACACCATTTTCTCCTTCCCTTTAAGGGTTTGTTCTCCTTCTTTTTAGTTAGCAATGCTTGAGAATTTAGCCTTACAATAAGTGAAATTTTTTGTTTGCCTTAACATGCGATCCATGACTCTCTTTTCCCTCTTATAAGACAAAGATAAAATGAAGAAACTATGAGCTAAAGCTAATGTTCTCTCCCCTAGGTTGATGTAGATGAAAAGAGAATATTTTTTTTTTCTATCCCTTTCCACTACCATCTTTTTTCTTTTAATTACTAAAATTTTTTTATAATCAAATTTTAACTAATTTTTCATATAAAATATATATAATTTCAATTCCTCAACCGACCATCTCAAAAAATAAAGGTATATTTATTATATAAGTCCTTTTCATGAGTTCTAATTAAAATTCTCCTAGTAATTTCTCTATTATTACTATTTCGATCTAGTCTCTATACCTTAGTTAATCACTAATTCAATAAAATTACCAATCCAAAATTAAATTCACTTATAATATAACCCCGTAAATATTTAATAATAAAATTTACTAGTTTAGTTTATGCAAACTAGGTCCCATGCCTCATATTCAAAAACCACTGACTTTAGGCACAAACCACACATACATTGACTAACTGACCAATTTATAAAATCCATATAATCAAAATTCACAATAAAACTATATTTACCTTGAAAATATTATTAAATAATATTTATGGACTCTTGTATTGGAGAACGGGGTTTCGAAACCACCATTTTCGACAGCACTGCAAATCAAGTCATTACAATTCTCCCCTTAAAGAAATTTCGTCCCCGAAATTTACTCGAAAAGTGGTAGGGATACTGGGATTTTGATTTTGCTTCGAATCAATTCATTTGCAAACTGAGGTAAGATAATCACTAAATGTGAAGGAATATCAGGTAAGAAGACTGTAATACTTGTGATGTGTTGAACTGATGAGTATATGTCTAATTCCATGATGTTGTGATGTCTTGGATTTGATGTGTATGGATGAATGTTGTGATGTATATATGTTATGTTGAATAAATTTACAATAATGCATCTCTAAGTTCTTGTGAACTTACTATGGATGCCTCTAATTGTAGGATTCGTTAAAACGGAGTGAGATAAGAGACAATGCCAAGGATATGCCATGGGAGTGGCGATCTGTGTTGATATGCATACAGATAAGATTAAAGGAAATATTGTGTTGGATGTGTAGTTTACGCCAAAGGAAAGGCTAAGAGAGCCACATGATTGTTGTTAGCCATAATGTATAAGTATAAGATAACCCTTAGGGAAGTTAAGTCTGAACAAAAGATGTAATACTCTGATTGTATGTGTTGCTTGATGTAAGGCAAAAACTATAGATATTATTCAAGTTGTAAAGAAAATAGAACATTGTGTAGTTAGTTGAATAATAATAATAATAATAATAATAATAATAATAACAACAACAACAACAACAACGAGGTAATTCAGCTAGAAAACTTGTAAATTGTATTAAGTCATTAATATGTTTATTACATAGGCGAGTAGGAAAGTTTAGGTCGCGTCTCGGTTAATACGTAACACCCTTCACTCAGACCCAATGGAGGGCTTTACCCTTTTATAGAAGAATTTTTTTACTCAAACCTCTCTAGAACATTGATTAGTACCTTTTCCATTATCCTCTTGTCTGAAAACTCCTCCCCATGCATCCTGATTTGGTTTACAACCTTCATAAGCCTATCAAAATACTCCTTTATAGTCTCTGACTCTTTCATCTTTATAACCTCGAACTCTATCAAAAAGTTCATCACTTGAATCTGCCTTGTTTTGTCACTTCCTTGGAACTCTTCCTTGAACTTGTCCCATTCTTCCTTTGTATTGCTTAGCTACCTCCTCACTGTGTTGCATGATTTCAACAAAATTTGGATTTGCTCTTAAGGGAGGCACATCTCTACTTGTTTTTACAACATTTCACAGGTCAAAAGCCCCCAGGTATGCCTTCATCTGTACTACCCAAATAGGTTAGTTTTCTTCCATGAATACAAGAGGATTTGAGGTTGCAAAGCTGTTGGAAGCCATATTAGGTTCTAAGAAGTTTTTGGAGTAGAATAAGAAAGTTTTTTTTTTCTGGTTTTTCAGATCACACACAGTTCCTCAAGGTCAATTTTTTTAAGCTCTAGATACCATGTTAGGTTATGGAAGAGAATAAAAGAGAGAGCTAGAAAAGAAAACAAAACCAAAAAATTTTTAAAGCAGAATAGTCTTACTTTCATTAAGATTTTGGTGTATAATATACAAAATACTACTGCTATTACAGTGGTTAATCATATCCTAAAACTTCAGTAAGTATTACATCAAGAAGATTGTATCACTTAACCAAATACAAAATGACAAATTAGGTGTATCGTGCTTGACTACTTATAACTGCTCTGTCAAGCTAAAACATAAAAAAAAAACATACACTCTTAGAATATCTAAGAAAAATCTCATTCATCTAATAATCACTTTCCCAGTGCATAAACAATAGAGAACACATTATGTTTGGAAAAACAAATAGCAGTTTAAAAATATTTTTAAACTTAAACCAAGAATTTGGTGATTCCAACTTTTACCTTTTTTTTTAACATTTGAGGTTTAAAATTATCAAACGAACTCCATTTACTATCTTTCTTCTATCTACATGCAAGACTTCAATGCAACTTATTGTTCTGAAACAAAAATCTCCTACTCTATTAATGTCTCTTTTTAGGAACAAAGAAGCTTTGGAGTCTAAGCTTAAACCAAGAGAATATCAGTTTTAAAAATCATATAGAAAGGTAATTGTTTATTTCTCTTAAATGTAGTGATTTTATGATCTAAACTATTGTCAAAGTTGAATTTTAGTTTTATTTTTATCTGGTTTTGAAGCAAAAAATCTATGTTTCTATTGTGGTTGAGCAATTTTATTTTTTTTTGTTCTTTGAGTGATGCTACCAACTACTTTTTTAGTCATATGATTGTTCTTTTGAGATCCTACCATCTTTTAAGGATAGCCAGATCCAAAATGGGCTACATATCTGTGTTCCCTTGATTCCCAAAAACCTGTATTATTTCATTAACTAAAACTTATTGTAAACCTGTAATATAAAAACCTTAATGCCTTCATAAGTCTTGTAATTTAAAAACTTGTATTATTTCATTAACCAAAACATGTAATATAAAGTTGTACATGGATTGAGCATTTCACCCTCAATGCTCTCATGAGTCCTGAAATTTAAAACTAGTCTTTGTAATGCAACATACATACTGAATATTAGAGTTAGTTGTAAATATAATTAGTTGGTAGTTCAAGGTTCTGTTAGTTGGTTAAAACTCTAGTTTCTCTCATTTTATATGTATAAATACCCTCCTCTAGTTCAATAATATTCAAGATAAAGTTTTTAACTCGTTCTTTAGTATATAGTATCCATTCTTGCCTTTATGTGAGTTCCTTTCATGGTATTAGTCACCATTAGCTAAGCTACTTTTCGTTGTGCTCGATGGCTGCAACTTTTTCTAATGTGTCCGCAAATAAAGCAATGTCCCCAAGAAACTCTACTCCTGTCCACAACTCCTCATTGTCGTGTTTTCTCGATGGAGAAAGAGCTTACAAGTTGTTTAGTCTTTTCCTAAACATGATACAATATAGCTTAAAGAAGATACATCTTTTCAGTGGAAACATCAATTGAGGCTGATTATAGATGGATACGGACTTACCGTTTACGTCCATGGCACTTTTCCAACTCCATCTCGGTTTGTGTCAGATCGAAAAGGAAAGTTAATTTCTAACTTAGATTTTGTGCCTTATCATCAGCAAGATAAACTTCTCGCATCTTGGCTCTTATCCATGATCAGTGGTGATGTTTTGTCATATTTTACGACCCACGAGTGCATATTCAAATATTTGTGACCGTAGTCACCATATAACGTTGGTGAGACCGAAGTCAACACCTTCAAATATAACGTTGGTGAGACCGAAGTCAACACCTTCAAATATAACGTTGGTGAGACCGAAGTCAACACCTTCAAATATAACGTTGGTGAGACCGAAGTCAACACCTTCAAATATAACGTTGGTGAGACCGAAGTCAACACCTTCTTCCCCTTTCACATAAATCCCGAATGCCCCAAATATATATATATATCATGCTTAACATTCAAATATTCACATGTTATAAAATAACATATTTCATAATCCTATCAGAAGTAGGAAAGCGTGCACAGTACTTTTGTACCACGTTAGGGTACTTAGCCATATTCATATAATCATATAATAAAAATAATTGCCATATGAAATATCGAAAGTTAGTGTGCGTACACACCTGATTTGTTTAGCGATTCCTTGAGATTCCGAAAAGCTAGATCTAAAGTTTAGATCCTTAGTCCCTACATTTGATTCATCCTTTATTACTTAGCATAAATTCTATTTGGTTATGATATCCAAATCCTAGTAGGATTTGTAAAAAGACTTACCTTCAGGCTGATTAGGTGTTTATTCAAATCCCGAACACTTGGTTTTCCTTTACGATATTCGCCAACCTTGAATCTCAATATGGGTTAGTTTTTGGCTTTTCAATAATTAAAGAATTGATCTAGATAATCTCACAAACATTGGCGAATATTTTAGATGCTTACCTTATGGACTTTAAATCCCGAAATTCACCGAATAACTAGGGAACACGTGGCCTATGGTGTACCTTCGGGAAAAGAATTTCTTCTTCCATGATTCAGCCAAGATTAATAATCAAAATTAGTCTCTAAATTTCAATAAGTCTAGAATATAAAAGAATGGGAAACTAAACTTGGATCTTACCCTTATTTGAAGGAATCGATTGCACCTTCACTTCAACCTTCAGAGATTCGGCTTAGAGACTTGATGAACAATCGGCTATGATTCCCTTATGTATTTGGTTTCAAAGATGAAAGAAGAGAGGAATAATAGGCTTAGAAGGAAATTGGCTAGGAGGTTAAAAGAAAAGAAGAAAAGAATGGATGCTCAAGAAGAATATTGGCGGAGGAAAGAGAGGAGAATGAATAATGAATGGCCCTAGTCCCTCCTTTTATAGCCGAATTTACTAGGCCAAGAATCCTTTACTTGGCCACCACTCTTCCTTATTTTCCTAATTAAAGAATAATTCTTCATTTATCCACCTATTTAGCCGAATTTTAAAGAGAATTAAAATCTTCCCTTAAGAGTCCTTATGATCTTCTAATTAGTCGAGTTTTAAAGAGAGTGAAACTCCTCTTTGCAAGCTTTGTGCCGTCCACCTCTTGGGCTTCTAGAAGCAAAATAAAACTTATTTTATTTGCTTCTTATGTGACTCGAACTCAAGCCCAAAACCTTTTGCATGTGGGCCATTTCCTAAGGCCTTAGGTGGCATCTTCAGGCCACATTTCCAAGTCCGTTATTGGGTCAAATTTCATGTACTTTATATTTTTAGGGTCACTTGGCCCTAAGTTCCCCTTTGGGCTCTAAAATTCGACATTCCGGGGTCATTTTTAAGTTTCCAAAAATTTTCGCGCGGCTCTGTATTTTCCAAGTTTCCAAAATGTTTAGTTTCCTATTTTGGCTTGGTTTCCAAAATGTTCACTTTCCTAATTTACTTAGGTTTCCAAAAATGTTCACTTTCCTAATTTACTTAGGTTTCCTCTTTTAACTAATCGTTCCATATATTTCCTTACATTTCCATACATTTCCTTACATTTCCATACATTTCCATACATTTCCATACATTTCCTTTCATTTCCTTTCATTTCTTTATATTTCCTTTCATCTTAAGGTTCTTGAAACTCTTGAACACATCCAACACACCTTGCGATCCCACTATCTCATGAATTACGCATAACGCATAACCCCTAATCTAGGATGTTACAGTTCTACCCCTTAAAAATAATTTCGTCCTCGAAATTACTTACTATCATTCATCCGCATACCTAACTCACCACACTACGCTATTGCTGCGCACTCTGATCTTAAAGAACTATCATACTTTCTAGGCACATTATTTATTTTTCTTTTTTTTTTTTAGTTCACGTTCCCGAGAACTCATTTCTAACGTCACGATTTAATCTGATTAAAGAGTTTTATGCATTAGTACTTTGTTCCACTGTTTAACCGCGAACAATTTTATGAAAAGGAGTTTAGGAGTGGTTCTTTCGTATTCATACATGCATACAGTCTTTTCATTCACTCATACATCCATCAAACAATTATGAACCTTAGTTCATTCAGAGAAATGTTGTAGTTTTCATTTGTTGTTGTTTTTCCACTACCCGGGTATTTTAGTAATTTGTCCTCTGTGGGTATTTTCGTAATTTGTCAAAATAAGGTTTCTTGATGATTTTGTCACAAAGTATCTTTGGTATTTTTAAGTTCCCGGGGTATTTTGGAAATTTTTTTGAGATCCGAGGGTATTTCAGAAATTTTTAGACCTTGGGGTATTTTGGTAATTTTCCACAAGCTGGGGTAAATTGTAAAATTTTAATAAATGGGATATTTGAAGTTGCAAAACTTTGAGGGTTCTTTTGAGAAATTTATTTTCCAAAAGCGATGAAGTTGCATAAATTTTGGAAGTTAGGGTCATTTTGGTAATTTTAGTAAGTTAGGGCAATTTTATAATTTTCGAAAAATCAAGGTATTTTGATAGTTTGCAAATTAGGGTTTTGGACTTTTATAACATAATGACATTTTGGTAAAGTTTGTTGAGTAGTTGAACATTTTATAACTGTGGCATTTTGTAATTTTACCACTAGGGTATTTTAGTAAATTTGTAAATCGAAATATTTCAGAAAATTTTATAAAATATTCTTTTTAAATCAAGAGGTTAATTTAGAAATTTTTAAAATTAGGGTTTCCATAAAAATCTGCTAGTCCCTTTCGGGTTTTAGTTATTGGTTTAGCAGTGACTAAGTCCTCTTGGTTAGGGTGAGCAGTTTGCTACGCACTGGTAGGATTCGAGTAAAGAGGAGGTGAGTCACTAGGACCGCTTAAATACCAAGCTCTTCATGAATCCACTCCTAGACATGCGCATGCATGAGTTACCACACCTAGCTCGGTGACTTAATCACTGTGTTTGTCTAGTGTATTAAGTCTTATGTATTTGTGTTTGAGTAGACTAATCCTAGGGTTCAAGTTCCTATCATGCTATTCTATGTTCCATGCCTTTTCTACCCTTAAAGCAGTTCACGTAATCACACATATAGTTAGGTACTTACGGTGGATGCATGGGAGACTTAGATGCCATGCCATAAAACACCTTATGTTTCAAAGAAAAATCATTTGGCTCACTTTGAAAGCGTTTGGGCCTTAGCCCAGGTAGGAGAGTTTAAAGCTGGCTCGATACCAATTAAAACACCCCACACCCGACCCACGAGAATGGACCGGATCCGGTATGTTCCTAAAGTAAACCGGTTTCAAAATCATTCGTTACTTAGAGAAAATTCGTAAAATTTTTTTCTTTTTTTTTGAAAAATATTGTTTGGATTGGGCTTAGATTGGAACCCATTTAATAAATTTTGAAAATCCAACTTAAGTGAGGTGACAAAACAATTTTAGGGTTTATTATTTTGAAAGAAATAAATTTTGTTTTCTTAACTTTAATTAAAAATAAATTGTAACACAATCAACATGAATAAGCGGAAATAAAGAAAATCCAAGCGGGCCTTATGGCCTTATTACATCAAGTAAAACCCAAAATAAAATAAAAGTAACTAAATCAAATAAAGTCCAAACTAAATAAATTCTCCGAATGCAAACATGGCCACCTCAACGTCTACCGGCCGGTCCGTCACTGCTCATTCCGAAAATAGTTCCCACAACGGGTGAGTCAACAGACTCAATGTGCACAAGACTAACATTCAACAAATCAGCATTCATGCTCAAAACATCAGATCCATAGAAAATGAAATTATGATGCAACCCAAACCCAATCCTAATTAGCCATCCACTACACTCCCCGTACCAACCTTGTACACCGTGGGGACTACTAAGTCAACCCTCCATCCGCTACACACCATATTCAAATATTTGTGACCGTAGTCACCATATAACGTTGGTGAGACCGAAGTCAACACCTTCAAATATAACGTTGGTGAGACCAAGTCAACACCTTCAAATATAACGTTGGTGAGGCCAAGTCAACACCTTCAAATATAACGTTGGTGAGACCAAGTCAACACCTTCAAATATAACGTTGGTGATACCAAGTCAACACCTTCAAATATAACGTTGGTGAGACCGAAGTCAACACCTTCTTCCCTTTCACATAAATCCAATGCCCCAAATATATATATCATGCTTAACATTCAAATATTCACATGTTATAAAATAACATATTTCATAATTCTATCGAAGTAGGAAAGCGTGCACAGTACTTTTGTACCACGTTAGGGTACTTAGCCATATTCATATAATCATATAATAAAAATAATTGCCATATGAAATATCGAAAGTTAGTGTGCGTACACACCTGATTTGTTTAGCGATTCCTTGAGATTCCGAAAAGCTAGATCTAAAGTTTAGATCCTTAGTCCCTACATTTGATTCATCCTTTATTACTTAGCATAAATTCTATTTGGTTATGATATCCAAATCCTAGTAGGATTTGTAAAAAGACTTACCTTGAGGCTGATTAGGTGTTTATTCAAATCCCGAACACTTGGTTTTTCCTTTACCTGATATTCGGCCACCCTTGAATCTCAATATGGGTTAGTTTTCGCTTTTCAATAATTAAAGAATTGATCTAGATAATCTCACAAACATTGGTGAATATTTTTAGATGCTTACCTTATGGACTTTAAATCCGAAATTCACCGAATAACTAGGGAACACGTGGCCTATGGCGTACCTTGGAAAAGAATTTTTCTTCCATGATTCGCCAAGATTAATAATCGAAATTAGTCTCTAAATTTCAATAAGTCTACTAACATCGCTTATGTGAAAAAGAATGGAGCCAAGTGACCCATTTGTTTGTTACAACTTCCGGTGCCAAGATCTCCAGGTTAAAACATGACCTGGATTATTTGAAGAAAGGTCACATGTTAGTCAAGGAATACTTGGCTGAAATTAAGAGTGTCTGCAATCTCCTTGGTGCCTCCGTATATCACGTTTCAACAACTAAGCAGGTTGACATTGTGCCCAGGGTCATTTGGTAAAGTTTGAATCGGTTCTTACCATTGCTTCATTTTTTTTGACACCTTTGAAGATGAGTCGCCTTGTTGATATCTTGCTAGAATGTGAACATCGATAGTAGAGATTTTTGTTGGAGATCCTTCTACAATCCAATATGCTTCAACATCCATCTATGTTGAGTAATCCAGCAATGAATCCTCTGACAGTTCCAGTGCTTGAGTCTTGATCGATGGGCTCATTTTCACATAGTGGTCGAGTCATTATCGTAGTCGTGGCTAGAGTAAACATGGCCATCATCAGTGTCAAATATGCGGTCGTCTTGGCCACCTTTCTTATGTAACGCCCCAAATTTGGGCCTAAAAGGAATGGGCCTTGAGTGTGGGATCAGCTAGGAGACTGCACATAAAAGTTTATGTCTGCAAGAAAATGACACAAATTGATTGTTTTCTTTAATGGCTAAGTGATTTGGGTGTGTATAGGGGTGTGTGAGAAGCCTGGGTTCAAGTCTTAGCCCTTGCAAAATTTTTAATTTTCCCTTAAATGAACCTGGACACTGGCACTTAGGCCTTATTAATAATAATGCTTGTTTTTTGACATAAGAGGAGCTTGTGGCTTAGTGGCAAGTGGCGTGAATTGGCTGATGTAAAAGCTTGGGTTTGAATCTCTTGGCATGCAAAGGAGTATTTATTTTATTTCCTTGCAGCATGAGAAGTGGAGTTAGACTGAAACTCTACAATGTGAAGCTTGAATTGGTCTTAGAGTTGTTATGGATGATATCAAGGAGGGATAAGGGGAGTGATTTGTGGAGATTTTCAAAGAATTTGAAGTGTGAGGAGAGTTGTGGCCGAATAGGACTCTGAGGCCTTAGAAAATTCAGCTGAGGGGTTTTCTTTCAGTTTTGGTCAGTTTGTCACAGGTGTCTGAAATTGTTAAGGCTCTTTTCTTTCTTTACTCTCTTGTGTCGAATTTGCAAGTGGCCATTTGTGCATTTTGGGTATTCGATTCCTACCATTCTAGTAAACTAAACTATTTTGTTTTCAAGTCCATTCCTCTCCTCTCTTTTGCACCAACATCTGCCAAAACCTTCCCTTATTCTCTATTCTTTTCAAGTTTTAGCCAACTGCCTGTTTCATCCCTTGTTTCCTATTGATTTCTTTTGGCCGAACCCATCACCCTAGCCACTTATGACCGAAAATTCTCCTCTCCCTTTTCGATTCGGGTTCTTCTCTTCTCTAGGTGGTTCTTACTTTAGCCGAAACTTAACACTATCCCCTTTTATTTCAGTTCTACAAGTATTTCTGACAAGTCGATTCTCGACAAGGCATGTGATCAAATTTGGGTTAGCAATCTTAGAAGATTAAGCCACCCTCATTCTATCAAGGTTCAGTACACATGGAATTCTTCATGCATCTCGTTAAACAGGTGTGTAACCATACCCTACAAACGGTAATAGGCGTAAAAGCCAATAAAGTGTGTAATCACACTATCATTTTTGTGAGTCGATACCTCAGTCAACAATCAAGAGACAACCAAGACCGTTCAAAGATGCGTCGCTGAAAATTACAAACTCTTTTCCCGGCTTAGGTTGCACTAAAATCGGTACTTCAGTCAACAATGCCTTCAACTGTTCAAAACTCTTTTGACATTTCTCAGACCATTCAAAATTAACATCTTTTTGCAACAGCTTAGTCATAGGAGTAGCAATCATCGAAAAACCCTTAACAAAATGTCTATAATATCTGGCTAAGCCCAAAAAGCTTCTAACCTTCGATACATTTCTCGACGATTTCTAATCAACAATTGTCGAAATCTTACTCAGATCAACCCTTATACCTTTCGCTGAGACAATATGTCCCAAAAATCTGACTCCTCGAAGCCAAAACTCACTTTTACTGAATTTAGCAAATAATTTCTTATCTCTCAAAGTCTACAATATAGTTCTTAAGTGCTCGGCATGCTCAGACTCATCTCAAGAATAAATCAGAATATCGTCAATAAACACAACCACGAATTTGTCTAAATATGGTCGGAAGATTCGATTCATTAGTTTCATAAAAATAGCAGAAGCATTAGTTAATCCAAAAGGCATATTAAGAAATTCATAATGCCTAGCACATCCGACTCTTTAACTCTCAACTGGTAGTAGTCAGACCTCAAATCAATCTTCGAGAACATTGTTGCTCCTTTCAACTGGTCAAAAAGTCATCAATTCTTGGCAAAAGATACTTATTCTTTATCATTACTTTTTTGAGCTGTCGATTATTGATACAAAGTTTCATAGATCTGTCTTTCTTCTTTACAAATAACATGGTGCTCCCTAGGGAGAAAAACTTGGCCTCGCGAAACCCTTATCTGCAACTCGTGCAACTGAGATTTCAATTCTTTCAACTCGGTTGGAGCCATTCTATATGGAGCAATCGATATCGGTGAAGCCCCTGGCACTAAATTAATACCAAACTTAACTTCTCTAATTGGTAGCAACCTAGACAACTCTTCTAGAAAAACATCCGGATATTCACAAACTACCAGCACCGATTCAATTTTCAATTCAGACACTTTTGTATTCAACACATAAGCTGGATAAGCTTCACAACCTTTTCTTACATATCTCTATGCAGACATCGAAGAGATCACAACAGGTAACTCAGCCACCTTATCTGAACCAAAACGAAGAATTTCACCATTTTTACATTTCAATTCAATAATTTTTCGTCTACAATTCACTACAGCATCATGCAGTGTCAACCAATCCATACCCACAATAACATTAAACTCATCAAATGGCAACAATATTAGATCAGCCAGAAAACAGTAACCTCGAATCATCAAGGGACAATTCTTACAAACTAATACATGTTTGCCTAAGGGGTTTGACACTTTAATCACAAACTCAGTAAATTCAATAGCCAAGCTCTTACTAGCTAGCAATTTTATGCAAACATAAGAATGAGTCGATTCAGGATCAATCAATGCAACTACATTATAAAGAGAAAAAGTACTAGTGATAACATTGGGAGATGTTGCTTCTTCACGAGCATGGATCGCATAGGCTCTAACGGGTGCTGTAACCTTGGATCTTACAATTGAATCTTTAGTTACACCTTTACTGCTAGCCGCATTCACCGTATTCCTCGGGGGTATCCCTCTAGTGGCAGTGTTGCCCGATCTTGCATTCTGAATCTTGTCTTTCTCAGCCATCTCAAGGCAGTCCGAATAAAGTGATCTTGTGAGCCACACTTAAAGCAAGCCCAGTCATTCCTTCTACATTCATTGGGATGTCGTTGCCACAGCATTGACATTCAGGCCTACCAAACCTAGCATTACCAACGCTCGCTACTGATGTAGTTTAGGCTTTAGAACCCGAGAATTACTTCCCATGATCTCTGTTGGAATACCCAGCTGAAGCACTCGAAAGAGCATACAAATCTCTCGATTTCTTAGACTAAGATTGAAATTACTTACTCATCGGCCTCTTTCTCAAATCGCTAGTCTCAATTTCAGCTCTTCTCTTCTCCTTGCTTAATTCTTGAACTTTACAAGGTCGGTCGAATAGCACTACAAATTCTTTCAGCTCAAGGACTCCAACTAACAATCGAATATCCTCATTCAACCTATCTCTGAACCTTTTGCACATGATAGCCTCGATGGAAACACACTCCTGATCGTACTTACTGAGCCTGACAAACTCTCGTTCATAGTCAGTTACAGACATTTGGCCCTGTTTAAGCTCTAAAAACTCTTTATGTTTCTGATCAATGAACCGTTGGCTGATATATTTCTTCCTAAATTCATCTTGGAAGAATTCCCAATCAACCCTCTCTCTAGCTACTATTGACACAAGAGTTTTCCACCACCGGTATGCTTAGTCTCTCAGAAGTCATACAACACATTTTAGGCATTCATCTGGTGTGCATGACAGTTCATAAAATACCCTGATGGAATTTTCGATTCAAAACTCGGCTCTCTCAGGATTATCATTGACATTAGCTCTAAAATCTTTAGCCACATGCTTTCGGATCTTATCAACCGGAGGCTTATTCCATCTTACAAATTCTATACCTTGTGGAGCTATGGGAACTGGCTAAGGAATAGTTGAGGGTGGAGGGGATTGAGCAGTCAGACTTTTTCGAACAAACTTCGTATACCACCCGTTCATCATATAAAGGAAGGCTTCCCTAGCCCCTTCTCCTTGACCAATTATCACTAGTCTACTTTCAGATGGCGTGGTCTCTTGAGCAGGAGTCGGTGCATTACTTTCTACGTCATCAGCTTCAGCTCGATTGGAATCCATTTAGTATATAAAAACACAATTTAAAGTTTTCAGGAGTCATCACACTATCACGGTTTATTTATGGCATGTATAGCTAGACTCTTACACACGCTACATTAGTCCGAGAGTCAACTAAATCGTAGCTCTGATACCACTAAATGTAACACCCATTACCCGTATTCGATGCAAAAATAGGGTACGAGGCATTACCGGACATATAACACAAACATTCATACAAATCGAATCATAAAAGTTGCATCAAAATTAAAACTATCCGTATTCAAACATAAAGTCCCTAATACGAGCCTACAAGGCCCAAAACATGCTTTAGTAGTGGTTCGAGACTAAACCGAGCACGTAGGAAATTTTTACAAAACTTAAAATATTTTTACTAGAAACAGCGGTCACACACCCGTGTGGTTTTGGGATACGCCCGTATGGGTAGGCCTAAACATGTCATTTACAAGCCAACATATATCATGCTTGAAAACTTCATACTTTACCAAACTAGAGCACACCACAAGCACATCTACAAATATTCAATATGGTTACTTTCAATATTAGCTTACCAACATGTCAATTCTCCCCATTTAACACCTAAATTATTTAGCCACAATCATTCATCTACCAACCAAATAAAAGGATATCACAAATAACATTAGCCAATGCATAACTCACATCCAAATAAACCACGATTAGCCATCTTTCAAGGCCTTATACAAAATATAACATTTATCAATTAGAAGCCAATACTTTCGGCCAAATCATAATGACACATATAACAAAATGACCAAGTCCCTATACATGCCATAAATCAAAATATTGACATTCCAATGGTACCCAAAATAATGGTTGATAGTGTGAATGGATTTCCGACGATCTCCAATCCTGAGCTATCTTGGTGACACTATAAGATAAGGGAAAGAAAGGGGAGTAAGCTATATAGCTTAGTAAGTTCATATGCAAATAATAAATAACATTAATTATACATTTTTCATATAAATAAATTAACATATACTAAAATAAATGTCATTAAAGTTTCATGAGCATAACTTACTCAATCACATTCCTACCAATAGTTCATCATATACCGAATCCATTTCTATTAATTTTTTGGTACATACCTGTCCAACTCGTAACATAACCACATACTTTCTCATCTTTGACATACCCATTGAACCACTTGGAATACTATCGGATACACGAAAAACTTTGCATATAAGTGCCACATATGTAGCCAATGCTACCACAAATCTCATAACACATACAAGCTCGCTCTCGAGCTATCCTCGGGCCTGCTCACACAACCTGTCAGTCAAGACGTAGCTACTCGGTGCTGCTCACACAAGCTGTCAAGTATCCGCAACATATTTCGGTATTCTCAACCACCAGTAGGACATACAAGACTAGCACTCGGGACACATAAATCACATAATCACATGGGTTCCTAGTGGCATGTCACTTGTATCCTAATCTAATCCTAAGGTTCAACCAGGATTTCTCTCTTGCCGGAACTTTGTCGAATATGCTCGTAAAATCAATCATACAGTTCATGCAATAACAAAATATTATAAATACAATTATAATGTTGCATTATCAACATACGAACTTACCTCGGTACAAAAATAGCAGAAATGGACCAAATCGTCAAACACTTTGTTTTTCCCCTGATCTAGGTTTGAACCTCATTTTTCTTGATCTATAATATTAAACTTAAATTATTTAACAATCATATTACTCAATTTAGCCCAAAAATCATATTATGAAAAAATTACCTTTTTGCCCCTAACTTTTCAACATTTTACATTTTAGTCCCTAGGCTCGTAAAATGAAATATGTTCAATTTCTTCAAAACCCAAGCCTAGCTGAACCATTTTCATACTCATAATAGCCCATGTTTTTCATTTATTCACATTTTTCTACTCATTTTATAGACTTTTACAAATAGGTCCCTTTTGACATTGTCATCAAAAATCACTTTATAAATGTTGTTTAACTAACAACAAACATGCATTTTCTACCATTAAACATCAAAATACATACATGTTCAACATGGGTAAAATTTTAAACTTCACCTTTCTTTCAAATTAGTCCTTGAAATAGCTAAATCAAGTTACAACAATCTCAAAAATATAAAAATCGTTAAAAAAGGGACAAGAACGGACTTACACTCAAGCTTGAAAGTGGCCAAAACCCTAGCTATGTCTTCTCCTTGTGAAATTTGGCCATGGAGGACTAATTTGAAGAAGATGACATCTTTTATTTGTTAAATTTTGTCTTTATTAACCAAATGACTAAAATGCCCTTAATGAAAAACTTTAAAATTTCACCTAACCATGTCCATTCTTGTCCACTCTAAAGTATAGTGGTCTAATTACTATTTAAGGACCTCTAATTTAAGATCTCATAGCAATTGGTCACCTTTAATGTAACACCCCTAACCAGTATTCATTACAGGAATAGGGTTACAAGGTATTACCGATCAATACATAACACATAGCTTACATTTATCAACGTCAAGCAATCATTCTCATAAATCATTCAATACAATCACATTATCCTTTATGCGGGCCTACGAGGCCTTAAATATGCTTTAGAAGTGGTTCGGGACTAAATAAATAACATACGAAACTTTTTGAAAACTTAGAAATTTTTCAATCATATAAGGGTCACACGCCCGTGTGAATAGGCCGTGTACCTCACACAGCTAGTAGACACGTCCATGTCTTAGGCCGTGTGGAAATAGGGCATACATACTAACTTGCATCACATGGCCGAGGACACGCCTGTGTGCCCTTTGAAATGGCCACTCACGCCCATGTGCTAGACCGTGTGCCATTTAGGGGGTATACTGACTTATACCACACGGCCAGTCACACGCTCGTGTGTGAGACCGTGTGGAGCATACTGACTTCACTTCAATTTCAACACCAGGGGACACACAGCCGTATAGCATGACCGTGTGTCGCACACGACTGAGACGCACACCCATGTCTCTACCCATGTGGACAAAAATAGGCCATTTGCAAAGCCAATTTGCCACCCTTTTTGTACATAACTACATAAGCTCAAATGGCATCATTTTAAGACACAAATATGAGCCAAAAGTCATCAACCGATACACAAACATACCTAATCCATTTCAACTAAATTCAAAACTCAAACCCATACCATTTATCTATTCAAATACTAATCAATTTATCTTGCTTTACTAAGCATAATTCACATATATAATTCATCTAACTAAACCAATTCAAATATACATAATCACTTCAACTCCAATCATTCAAGATAGGTCTATTTCCAAACATTAAAAGTAGAACTATTAACATATTCATAAACATCATCAAGTTCATCATTTTATGGCAACACAAAAGGCCAAAATACACATCCATCAAATAAACCATTTTGACACAAGCCTATACATGCCATATACCATATATACATGATTTCAAAAGTACCCAAATAGATGATCGATAGTGCGATGATGTCTCTGATGATTCCCAGATCTGAGCTATCTTTGTAGAACTATAAAACATTAAAAATCAAACAAAGTAAGCTTTACAGCTTAGTAAGTTCGTATGTGAACATGAAATAATCACAACATTCAAATAATAATTCAAAATAGATAATATCATTAACATTTAAAGCATCAATTCATGAATTAACATAAAACTTATCCATGTTCTCATTCATGAGTTCTTAACTTCATCTATCTCAATACTTGAATAGTTTTCCATACATACCTGTACCGATACATTTTTATTTCTCATCAATACTCTTATCAAACCACTCCTGTTTACAAATTCTTTTGATACAATTTCATCGATTTTTCTGATGCCATAGTCCAACTATGGTCTTTTAAATATATTGCCAAGGCCTGCCGTGGTCTTCATTCACATGCCATAACCCAGTTATGGTCTTATTATTCGATTGCCATAGCCCAGCTATGGTCTTATTCGGCAACTTGCCTTACTCAATTCGTACATTTCATTTAATACCACAACATTTATTCAATAGAATAATTCCTATCTCAATTTCATCTATCAATAGATAAGTACACATTTAAGTTCAATTATATGAACTTACCTCGTATTCAAAATTAACGGATCGGATTGACTATTCGACAACCTTGCTTTTCCCCCGATCTAAATTTGAATTCTTTCTTTCTTGATCTATATGAATTCAAAATTAACTTATTCAGTCATATACTCTTTCGATTTAGTCTAAAACATACATTTAGGCATATTTACACTTTAGCCCCTCAACTTTTACACTTTTAACAATTTAGTCCTTATTTCACAAATATAGAAAATTCATATAATTTCATTATACTCTGGCTTAGCTGAATTACCTATAGGTCCCTAGCAACCCATAACTTTCATTTATTTCACATTTAAACACCTTAATTTACAAATTTCACAATTTAATCCCTTTTTGACATTTTTGCCAAAAATCACTTTACAAAACATATATAACTATCATCAAGCTTTCATATTTCAACATTAATCATCAAAGAACTCATAGATTCAACAATTGAAACTCTCAAAATCTTTAACAGTTTCGAAATCTAAGGTACGAGCTAGCTAGATTACGAAGCAACGATTACAAAAACATAGAAATCATCAAAAATAGAGCTAAAATCGTACCTTAATCAAGCTACAAGAGTGTCGAACCTTTGAAACCCTATAATGGTGTTTTTCTTCTCTTATTGTTGGTTGAATAAGAAGATGAACACCAAATTTTATCTTTTTTTATTTAATTATAACTTAATAACTAATTTAACCTTACTAACCTCAGTAATAAACATATAAAATCTCATAATGGATGTCCATTAATGTCCATCAACATTTAAAATGGTCTAATTACCATTTAAGGCCATCATATTTAAAACCCAAGGCCAATTGACACCTTTAACTAATAGCATGCAACTTTTGCATTTTACGCGATTAAGTCTTTTTTTCTCAAATCGAGCAATCAAACAATAAAATTACTTCATGAAAATTTCACACATTCATACTTTCATGCTATAAACACATAAAATACTATTAAAAATAATTTTTGACATGAAATTCGTGGTTTTGAAACCACTGTTTTGATTTAGCTAAAATCGAGCTATTACATTTAGCATATAGAATTCAAAGTTTGCACTTTTTGTAATTTAGTCCTTTTAACTAAATTGAATGCTCAAACGTCAAAATTTTCGAACGAAATTTTTATGAAATCATTCCATAAAACTGTAGACCATAAAAATATAATAAAAATAAATTTTACTACATCGAATTTGTGGTCCCGAATCCACTATTCTGACTAGACCCAAAATCGGGCTATTTCATGGTCGAAAGCCAAAATTTTTAAATCGAAGATTCTGATAGTTAAGCTTATTGAACAAGATCCTCATACTATTGAAGAAGCCTTTACTAGTTTGGAATGGAGAATGGCTTCTAGGAGGAATATGATGCTTTGATTCACAACAACACTTGGGCTTTAGTTCTTTTATCTCCAAGTCGAAAGGCAATTGGTTACAAATGGCTCAAATGAAATCCGGATGGTACAGTGGCTCAAAAAAGGAAAATTAGTTGGTAAAGGGTGTTCTTAAGTTACTGGGTGTGACTTTTGTGAGACATTTAGTCTCGTAGTCAAACATGCTACAATTCACACCATTCTGTCTATTGTTGTTACTAAACGGTGGACATTGCGACAAGTTGATGTCAGTAATGCCCTTCTTAATGGTGATTTGACAGAGGAAGTATACATGTAGTAGCCTTTCGGTTATGTCCAAACAGATGAAAATGGGCAACCCATTGTATATCGTCTAAACATAGCTTTGTATGGTCTGTGACAAGCTCCAAGAAACTAGTTTGATAAGTTGAAGGATTTTCTTAAATCCATTGGTTTCACACTTTCCAAATTTGGTGCATCTTTGTTTTTTTGTTTTACTAATTTATCCTAGATATATGTCTTGGTGTATATAGATGACATCATTATTACAGGTGACTCTAGTTCACAGATTAATGTTTTTGTTCGACAACTCCACACTGAGTTTTTGCTTAAAGATAAGGGATTCCTTCACTACTTCTTGGGTATAGAGGTGACGAGTCTTTCGAATGGTGGATTTCATCTTTGTCAGCAAAAATACATTATTGACTTGTGTCGCGTGTGAAATGATATGTGACTTTGTGCAAGTATACACGTTGAATCAAGTAATAAAGTGAAGAGTGAGTATCATTCCACAAGGTTCAGATTGAGGCACAAAAGTGGTCAAGTTGTTATAATAAAATGCGATTAATGCTATAGAAAATTCAATGATAAATATGCAATGGCAATTAGTGGAGTAATGATGTAAGCAATACGTGGATTTAATGAATAACTGAAAATGCTATGGCAAAAGTGAAAGCAGAAATGTAATGGCAATAATGAGAGTGATTATCTGAATAGAATGTAAATAAAGAAATAAACAACTAAATATGTTGTGATAAAGTTACTACGACAAAGAATAAGGATAGAGTGATGTTGATTCGGAAGGTCGAGATTACCCAAAATTGACCCTTACTATTAATAATGCCTTGGCAAAATTATATCTGTTTTACTGCACAGAAGAGTTCTAAAATGGTCTATCTATCGCGAGAGCAAAACCTCAAGTTACCTTGCCCTTGTCTATAGGCTTTTTAGATATCTTGCATGGGTTCCTTCTGTATGATCATGACTCTATGTCTAGAGTCGACTACAAGTGTCAATTGAATACTTGCTCATTTCATTTAATTTTAATACAACCAATCCAACCCTCTCGAAATTAGAATCAATTTTTAGCATGCGAACAACCTTATATGTCTCGAGATCATTTGCATTTTAATTAAGAAATAGGAATAATCAAATGAAATAGTAAAGTAAGTTACATAAATATTGCATCCATAAAAATAGTTTAAGTTTTCATCAAAAGTAATCCCAACCCTATGAGATTTAGCTCATGGGCTGGGAAATAAAATTTCAAACCAAAATATTATCCAACATTGCATTCAACTACTTCAATTCAACCTTTCAAAGAAACATGAATGGAAATAATGGAAGAACTTCGGAAAGAAGCTTTCGCTTGCCCAGTCCCCACTTCGGCAGCACAGTATTCTACGATGGCTAAGAAGGACTACTTTCAATTTCCTATCCTTTGCATAGCCGGACACTTACTCACGCCTAAGGATCTCTCTCACTTTTCTTTCCACCGTTTATAAGGTCCCTTTTATCAGCTTTTATACATAAATTAGGATAGGGTTGGCTAACAACTCATGATTATCTTATCCTCTTTTAGGGGGATTTATCCGGTACAAGTTTGAATTTGCATTAGGACTGTTGCATAAAAATTGTTGACTTGGTCTTCGGGCATTTGGCACGGCATCCGTGCTGGCAAACTTTCTGCAATTTTCCCTAACAAAACTTCACTCCTTTATTTCCTCGTTCCAAAACTTGTTCCTGTCACACAAAAAACTCCACTGCAAATGATTAAAAGCACTTAATTCCAACAGCGTCCAAGTCCTAATGCAATATTAAAAATGCTAACTAAAATGTCCTAAAAATGCAACAAAATGTACTTAAGTACAGGCAATTAACTAGATCTAAAGGCATGAAATATAACTCTTTTCAAGAGTTATCAACTTGTTAGAACAATGTCATATGAACAATGCTAAAGGCGTCCCTACACGTGGTTAGTTCTTACTCTCTATCCAAACACATAGGGACACCTTTTTTTATCCACGAGAGTATCGAAGCATTGCCGGTGCCTTACAATATGTGATTCTTACCCAACCTGATATTGTGTATGCAGATAATCGTATATGTCAGTTCATGCACAATTCAATCGATGTTCACTTTGTTGCCATCAAACACAACTTATGTTACCTCTGTACTACTATTGACCATGGGTTACAAATTACACTCGCTAACAGGTTGTCTCTAGTTGGGTATGCAATGCAAATTGAGGTTTGGACTTTGACAATTGCCAGTCAAGCACTTGGTATTCTGTGTACTTTGGTGGGAATCTAGTTTCCTGATTCTCTAAGAAACAACAAGTTGTTTCTCGATTGATGACTACAGCAGAGGATCGAGGTATAGCTACTACACCTGCAGACATTACATGGCTTGAATCATTACTACGGGAACTTCATTTACCTTCTGAAGACCAACCTACTATTTGGTGTGATAATTCCAGTGCAATGGTTGTTGCGGCCAATCCCGTTCTTCACTCTAAATTCTAGAATGTTGAATTCAATCTTTTCTTTATTCGTGAGAAGGTTGCAGAAGGATCGTTGATTGTTGGTGAAGTTCTTGTATGTGATCAGATTGTTGATATTCTCACCAAACCTTTATCCACTTCTCATTTTTTTTAGTTGTGAGAGAAACTTTATATCACAACATAGTAGTAGATGGGTGAATATTAGAGTCAATTGTAAACAGAATTAGTTGATAGTTCAAGATTCTGTTAGTTGGTTAAAACTATGATTTCTTATTCTATATGTAAAAATACCCCTTCAGTTCAATAATATTCAAGCTAAAGTTCTTTTATTCATTTTTGAGTAAATATAGTATTAATTCTTTCCTTTATGTGAGTTCCTTTCACTCAATTAGTGTTCCCTTTTTGATATGTTGCTAATGCAGCTCCACTATGATCATAATTCTTTCGACTTTTCTTCCTAGCAATGAAGAGAATCCAATCAAACTTAATACCAGTCTCAAGCATGCATGCCCTTGATGATGTGACGATGCTTTGATTGCATGAGGCTATGTTTTGTTAAAATGTCTCCATTACTACTTATGTCGAAGTTGCTCAATTGAATAAGATAAAAAAGTATGTTAAGTTTTTATGTGCTAATTGCTTACTATCAAGTCATTAACTTGATAGGAAAATTCTTATCTCCATAAGACCGGTATGCTGATTTGTCTTTATGCATCTTTGAGGAGTGTCAAGTAAACTATTCTTTGCCAACTTTTGCATTTAAATATTTTCTTCTTTGTTATTCTTTTGGTGAAAATTATTACTAATGTAACAGCCCGGTTTAGGGGCTAGTCAGAATAGTGATCTTGGGATCACTAATCTGAGATTTGAAAATTTATTTTCATGTTATATTATGAGTTAGAGTATGATAGAATGTGTGTATGAGAATTTTGGTACTTAAATTTTAATGATCTCATGCTTAATCGCGAGAAAGAACTAAATCGCATAAAGTGCAAAAGTTTCATTCTATAAGTTAAAAGTACCAAATGGCTATAGATTGACAAATTGAGGTATTTAAAAGGCAATTCAGCCCCTTGTAAGTGCTTGTCGGCCATAGGGGACAAGGATTGACCAAGTTGGTCAAAGTTAGTGAGTAGGTAGATTAAATTGATAGTTTAATATTAGAATAAAGAAAGAGAAGATATCATCTTTCTCTCCATCTTTATCCACCGAAATTGATAAGAAAAATAGAGGTTTGAAAGCTCAAAATTTTTAGCAAGCTCTTCTTCATCCTAGTAAGTGTGCTAGTGATCTTTCTTTGATAATAATTGTACTTTTGATGCCCCTAAAGCTTAAGCTTTCAAATGAGGGGACTGTTGTGCAACATGATGAAATGTTAAGAGAGTTACCATGAGAGATTTCATTGTTAATTTCTACATTTTTATGGAAGAAAATGAGTCTTAGTTGTTGATAAATAACTTTTGTGAAAGGTGTTAGCATGAAAACACCAAATAGAACCTTGAAAAAAAAGTTATAAAGTTTCTGATTAATATATGAGATATTGATTCTTGATGATAGCTTTAAGAGCATAAATGTTCACCTAGGCTTGCTGAAAGTAGAAATGTGATTAGAATTTATTTCCGAGCCTAGGGGCAAAATGGCCATTTTGCCAAAGTCTAGGGGCAAAATAGTAATTTTGCCTAAACATGATTCTTGAAATGCTTTTATTAATATAGTGATTAAAATGAGTTAAATTGTTATTATAGAGCAAGAAGAACTGAGGACCCGCCTCGATCGGGGAAAGAACAAAGTCTCAGACTAATTGACAAGTTAGCTCATTTTGAAATCGAGGTAAGTTTGTATGTGTTTTAAGCAACCTTTATATTAGCATGTTGAGGAATGCTTGGCATTATATTAATGCATGATGCACTACTAAATTGAGTAGTTAATGTGAATGAGATGTTGAAGTCCTAATGGACCATATTGATTATAAAAATGCTATCATTGAGATATGAAATAGATAAGGTCTCGTATAAGACCATGTACGGGACATGGCCTCGGCACCGAGTTGAAATCCCATATAAGACCATATCCAAGATATGGCTTCGGTAATGAATATGAAAATCATATAAGACCATATTTAGGATATGGCATCGATACATGATAGGAAATTTCATATAAGACCATATCCGAGATATGGCATTGGCATCTAGAGGTAATCCCATATAAGACCATATCCAGGTTATGGCATTAGCATCTAGAGGTGATTCCATGTAAGACCACCTCGAGGACGTGGCATTCTCTTTATACTTAAAGTAATGACGATAAACACACGTCTTTGACTATCCCTTGTGAATAGTGGGATAAGTAGATGAATTTAGAAGTAGAAATGTGAATGATATTTAAGTCATATGAATGAGTGAATACAGGTACTCGTGAATGAGTCATGAAGAACCGATTTTGATATGTGGCACGATATGTGCTAGATAAGGGCAATTGTATGTAAGTATTGTCAAAAAGCCTTGACCCATGTACGGTTAGCTAGTACCGTTGATGGATTATCTTATGGGATTATTATTGCTATTTATTTCATACAAACTTACTAAGCTTTATACATACCCCTTTTTCATTGCCCTTCTTTCTTGTAGTATTGCTAAGGTAACTCAAGGATTATGGACGTAGGAGTTTAAAAATCACACTATCGACAGCACTTTGGTATAACAATTTTAGACTTATTTTGAGTATGGAATGTATAGGACTTGAGTATTTTGTTAAGTTGTTATTGTTAGTCAAAGTGTTGGCTATGTAAGTTTGTAAAAGTCATTTTGTAAATGGCCTTTTGAGTTAGGCAAGTACTTAGCAAACTCTTTTGCTTAATGAAGATGAAATTCATGAAATGTATGTTCCTTTTATTATCTTGTATGTTGGAATGAGTTCTTAGACTTACTTATGGGATAGGAGTTGTATTATTGTGAGTGGAAGCATGTATGTGTGCATTGTAGGGTGGAAAGGGCTTGGTATACAGCCCGCTAATTATCCACCTAAGTAGACGCACGGCGTGGGTCTTGATCATGTCTCAGAGACTTAAAAATTTATAATATGAATGATCTAGCGTAAAAACTAATTGTGACAACGACTTGAGGCAAGTGCGCCTATCGAACAGTAATATAGTTTAGTGGCAAGATCGGATTATCGAACCCAAAGGAACCAAAAGTACTAATACTAACTTTGTTTTTATTATTTAACCTAAGAATTAAAGGAATTGTTGTTAAACCTAAAATTAACTAACTACTAAGCTAAAGATGCTAAGACACAGAAAAGGAATTGGGGAAAATACTTGAGGAAAAAACCAATTGATTAGGACAATACCCGAGGAAGAATCTACCTAGACTTCACTTATTATCTAACTCTGAACCAGACGATTTATTCACTTGACTTGATCCGCAGGATTTCCTAATTTATATTAATACCTCTCTCGAGGCTACTAACGTCTAACCCTAGGTTGATTAATTGAAATCTCTTTCTAATTAAAACCCCTAGAATTGCATTAACTCGATCTATGGACTCCTATATTAGGTTTGACCCTAATCCGGTGGATTTTTGTCATCCTATCTCTAGGGTTGCGATCAACTCCGCTTAACTATGCTAGATTTACTCTTAAATAAGGTTTATTCCTCCTATGCCTAAGAGCATAAATGCTTGAATCAATATCCTGAAATATCAAAACAAGAATTAAGAACACATAGTTAAGAACAAATCAAGTATTTATCATGCAGCTTAGAAAACAATAACGATCCATCTTAGGTTTCATCCCCCTCAGGTATTTGAGGGGTTTAGTTTATAATCATAAAAAAATACATATCAGAATAAAATATAAAACAAAACATAAAGAAAAACCCTAAAACCCCCTGAAGGAATTTGAATGGAAGATCCTCAGTCTTGAGTATGATTACGGCTTCTTGAGATGAATCAACTGGCTTTCTTCGAGTGAATCCCACAATTTGGCCCTTCTGGCTTGGCTCTTTAGCCTAACTGAACGCCCCCTTGAAGGTTGGCCTCTAGGGTGTTTATATAGGCTTTTAGAATATCTTTCTTTGCCTCTAAGTACCCTAATCCGAATGAAACTCTTCTTTGCTACGGCAGGGACACGCCCATGTGCCACACCGTGCGAATCGAGTTATAGGCCGTGGTCGGTCCTGCTAAAGAGGCACTACCGTGTGACTCGAGGTCCAGGCCATGTGGATTTCATACTTTGGCCCATTTTCTCTGTTTTCATCCCGTTTCTCGTTCTTTTCATCCTCCGGTGCTCTCCTAAGTATAAAACATGAAAACAAAGGATTAGGAGCACCAATTTCCATAATTAAAGGGATAAATCATCCAAAAGTATGCTAAATGTGGGATTAAAATATGTGTATATTATGGTTTATTAGGTCTAGACCGTGTGGGAGGCACGGCTAGCACATGGGCATGCGCCCAGGCCGTATGAAGTCTGCACCTAGCACTTAGGATTTAAATCACCACACGGCTAGGGTACACGGGCATGTGTATAAGCGGTGTGGGTAAGTCAGAGTACTAAGGTTTTGTACATGGGCGAGAGCCACGGTCGTGCCATGGCCGTGTGAATTAGTCAGTGTTGACCATGGGTGGAAGACACGGGCATGCCTTAGGGGCACACCGGTTTGTCCCTAGGCCTACACGGGCTTGTGGCCCATGTTTTGATTAAAAAGTTTCTTAAACTCGTGAAAGTTCCCAAAAAGATTCCGATACTTCTCAGAAGTATGTTTAGGGCCTTTTAGGCCGAGTATGTACGAGCGATGGGGTTAAACAAAATTTTATAACCTTATTCTAGATGTTTAAGCAAGATTAGCTATGTAGTGCCTCAAACCCTGTTCCGGCTCAAACACGGGCAATGGGTGTTACAACTAGTAAGCCAACTAATCATAATTTTGAAATGATTAATTTGTACATGTTAAACAGTGACTAAAAGAATGAAACTACTGTATTGAATCAAGAAGATTATAGCATAATACAAAACTTTGATAATCTTGAATGTACATGCATACAGGCAATATAGCAACATAGTTTAACTACTTTAACAACTAACTACTGACTTTGCTAACTGCTAAAAACTAACGACTAACTAACTTTATCAATTACTCTAACATTCTCCTAGTTTCTTCTTTTCAATAAGAGAGGTAGCATCTCTGGGCAATACGCGAAGAGCCTATTGAAATAAGCCAAATCGCTTGGGTGTGATGGGTTTTGTGAGGACATCAACAATCTGTTTTTCAAAAGGGACAAAGTTGACTTGCAGTGTGCCATCAAGAACTCTTTCTCGAATAAAGTGATGATCGATATCAATGTGTTTTACCTTAGCATGATGTGTAGGTTTGGCAGCCATTGAAACCGTGGATGTATTATCACACCAAACCACAGGAGACTACCAGAAGGCCACACCAACCTCATCTAACAACTGTTTGACCCACAGCAGCTTAAACACATAGTTGGCTAGACTGCGATACTCTACCTCAGATGAGGATCTAGGCACGACTGCTTGTTTTTTTGAACACCATGCAACTGGATTCGGTCCAAGGTAGACAACATAGCCTGTGGTGGACCGTCTATCTTCAACTGAGGAGGCCTAGTCAGCATCTAAATAGGAAGTTAGCTGGAGCTAGCCTTTGGAGTAATGTAGCCCATGAGCTATAGTGCCATGGAGGTATCGTAGGACACGCTTAACTACCTTCCAATGAGCCTCACTTGGAGCATTCATATATTGACTGAGCTTGTTAACACAGAAGGACAAGTCAGGGTGGGTGATACACACGTATTGAAGCATGCCAATTGTACTTTGATATAAATGATCATCAACTAATGTTGGACTCTCATAAGCTACTACTAGCTTTGGAAAGCTCACCATGGGTGTTGGCATGGGTGCTGCTGTGGACATACTTGTTTTGGACAGTATCTCACCAATGTATTTTTGTTGACTTAGAGACAGCCTTTGAGGTGTATGTTGGACTGCGACACCTAAAAAAAACTGAGTGGCCCCATGTCTTTGAGAGCAAATTTTGTGTATAGCAGTTGCACAACTTTGTTAACCTCTTAATTGGAACTGTCTGTGATGACTATATCATCAACATAGGCCATAAGTAGTAGAAGACTTTTGAATGTAGCTCAAATGAACAATGAAGGGTCAGTTTTGGTTTTAGGCCAATCAGGTACTGTCTGAGTGTTTGAAACCATGCACGAGGGGCTTGGCGCAGTCCGTATAGAGCTTTGTTTAATCGACACACAAGCTTCTGTCTATTAGGACCAAATTCTTCAAACCCAAGCGGCTGCTCCATGTAAATCTCCTCAGTCAACTCCCCATTGAGGAAGGCATTGTTTACATCAACCTGCCTTAACGACCAGCTTTCATGACTGAAATAGCAAGAATAGTGCGAATGGTAGTAGCTCGAACCACAAGACTAAAATGTCTCGATAATCCAGGCCTGCATGCTGAGAAAACCCCTTGGCCACTAGACGTGCTTTGTACCTCTCAACAGTGCCATCAACCTTTATTTTTACTTGAAACAACCACTTGCAACCGACTGCTCGTCTTTTTTCATGTAGAGGGCACATGCACCATGTGTTATTTTGAACGAGAGCCTGTAGTTCACTATGCACAGTAGCCTTTCAGGAGTCATTGCGCATTGCAACATGAATGTCTTTGGGAATACCTTCAGAGGAAGAGGGTGCGATGCTCATGTATGCTTTTGGCTTAAAGATACCTACTTTGCTGCGAGTTACCATAGCATGGGTGTTGCATAGGACAGGCAGAGAAGGTGGTTGAGTTGGGATAGGGTTAGATGTAAGAGAGATAGATCGGTCAGAGATAGAGGGAGTTGGGTTAGAGGAATGAGACTGAGGGTTATTATTAAGAGAAGCAATAGGTACAGAGGTCAACTGTCAAGGTGATTGAATGGAAAGATTGGCTTTAGTACAAGCTGACGACAAGATAAATAGCTTGGAGCTTGACATTGGTGGAGATAGAGAACAAGGAGGCTTGGAGTTGATGGTTGTAAATGGGAACACTGTTTCATGAAAAGTGACATGTCATGTGACATACACTCTACCAAAGGAATCTTGGCATCGGTAACCCTTATGCAACGAGGAATAACCCAAAAAGGTGCAAGGTGTTGACCTATACTATAACTTGTGAGTGTTGTAGGGTCAAAGGTTAGGAAAGCACAACCAACTAAAACTTTGAACAGTTTTTCATACGGCGAGATGTTGTTGAGAGGGTGAGAGGGCAACCTGTTGAGCAAGTAAACCGCACTAGCAAAGGCATCATTCTAGTAAGTCATGGGCATAGAGGTATGTGCCAGCATGGAGAGACCTGCTTCGACTATCTGTCTATGTTTTCACTCAAACAGGCCATTTTGAGCTGAGGTATAAGGACACGTGAGGCGATGCACAATCCCTTGTTGAAACAGATACATTTTCAAAGCTTGAAATTCTCCTCCCCCATTTGTTTGAAGAGTTTTAAGCTTGCAACAATGACCCTTTTAGCTTGTCTTTGAAACTGTGGAAACACAGTAAGAACTTCAAATTTCCTTTTTAGAAAGTAAACTCAAGTGTATCGTGTATAGGTGTCTGTAAAGGCAACATAGTATCAAAAGTTATTAGAAGTAACTCGAGCTAGTCCCCAGACCTCAGTGAACACCAATTGAAGTGGTGCAGTATATTCGATTACTGATTTCTAAAATGGTTGCTTATGTTCTTTGCCCAAAATAACAAGCAATACGTGAAAATGAATCCTTATTCACACCAAGAGGTATGTTACACTTGAGTAGTGCCTTTGTAAGTATAGCTTTACAAGGGTGGCCTAGTATGTAATGTCACACATCAAAAGGAACAACTGAGCTGGTAGTAAAACATTGAGCTGAAGCAGTTAAGCCTGACTTGGTAGGATCAGGTAAGTGAAGTTTGTACAATCCATACTGCACAGACCCTTTAAGAAGCACCTCCCCTGTATACATGTCACGAACCTGACATTGTGTAGGAAAAAACTCAAAAATCACCCTGTTATCTTTAGTAAACTTTGAGATAGACAAGAGGTTCTTGGTTATGTCAGGCACAAACAGTAAAGATCGCATGTTTAAGGAGAGCGAACGAGTAAGCAGAAAGTACTGACCAGAGGATAATACAGGAAGAGCATCACCATTACCAACATACACTTTACTTGGACCCTTGTATGGTGTATTTTCTACTAGGAAAGTAGGTGAGTGTGTAAGATGATGTGTTGCCCTAGAGTCAGGATACCACGCATTATCTCCAACTGTCTCAGGTGTGGCAATGTAAGCTTGGGGATGTGGGGCTACTGGAGTAGATATACTGGTTGGTGGGAAACTGCTGGTGGCAAATAGATTAGACTAGGGAATGCTGGCATTGCGGATGGAAGAAACTAGTGTGGTTGAGCATGGTAAACAGTAGTTGGTGTAGGTGGCATCCAAGGCATCATGGGAGAGCCAGTACCAAACATACAAACATTGGCTTGTGAAGACTGAGGTGGCCTATATTCTGTACTTTTGTATGAGGCATCAAACCTATAATAGCAGTGGTCAACAAGGTGGCCTTGTTTCCCACATAGCTGACACTGAAATCGTAAGCCAGACGTTCGACCACGCCCTCTTCCTCGAGTGCTAGTAGGGGGACGATAAAAAGGTGTAGATTCACTGTTGTCAACCTACCTTACTGGCTGATGTGAAACCACATTAGCAGAAGCAGAAGCCTCAAGAACTGAAGAAAGTTCCCGTGTCTCAGCATCCAAGAACATGGTAGTGACACCCTAAACTGTGTAGGGTGTTTGACTAGCGGAGATGATCGTAACAATAGACTCATAATCTAAAGGCAGACCATTGAGAATTGCGATGACATGCTCATAATCTCTAATGATCTCTCCACAACTAGCAAGACTAGCACAATTGTAACACCCCGTACCCAAGTCCAATGCTAAGACTGGATGCGAGACATTACCATGCTTGAACTTACTTAATTAAGTACTTACTAGCTATTAAATTTCGTTTGACTTAAAATCTTTCTTTCTTGGTCTCGACATACGTATCATAAACATACGAGGCCTTAAACACTTGATCGAACTTTCAAAACTTATCACAAATCTTCTCACAAAATCAAAGGTTACACGTCCGTGAGGTTTGGGGCACACCAGTTCACCCCTAAACATGCCCATGCTTCCCATCCGTGGAGAGCTACTGACTTATCTGACACGGCCTTGACACGCCCGTGCCCTCCAACCGTGTAGAGCTACTGACTTATTTGACCCGGCCTGAGCACACGCCCATGCCCAAGCCGTGGGTCTTACACGGCTCATGCACACGGTCGTGTGATTCACCCGTGGCCTTTTCTAACAAGTAATCATAAGGTGCAGGGTTCACACGGCCCAGACACACACCCGTGTGTCTAACCGTGTGGACACCTAGAGGCTATCTACCAAGCCTTCTTACCACTCTCACCCACACACATACATATACCAATTTAGTAAAGCCTCAATTTATCAACTAAAACACATGATCTTATACATCGATTCATGAAAATAAGGTTTTCCTCCCATACAATAACAATGACTTAAGCCATTATCAATGGCTATACACTTTTAACTATAAACCCTCTTAGGCCAACATAATTTGGTACATTAACAACAACTTAATCAACCTTAATTTCTAGTCCTATACATGCCATGACTCAGAAAGTTTTGATACCTCGTACAATGTGTCTGCTCGATAGTGTGATAACATCTCTGGCAGCCTCCAACTCGAGCTAGTTAAAATAACCTATAAGAGATGGGAAAGAAAGAGGAGTAAGCAATAATGCTTGCATAAAATGATAATTTTATAAGTTCATTGAATATACATCACCACAAAACATCTTTATACTAGGTCTTTCCCATTAACTAATGATTTCTTACTCAACCGCTCTTGAAGCTTACTCAATCACTCTTGAAGCTTACTCATTCTATCTCTTACCGTACTACAAGCCAATTGCTCGTTTAACTAGATTCCATTCCTGCACTGATTGTCATGTAATCACATAAGACAACACATCAAACATCTTCAATAAACTACCCATCTCTCGGGGGTTACACACTTAGCTCACCAGTATTAATACAACTGATGGTATCGCGTACAGCCCACCACTACCAACAATAAGGCGATACCACACATAGCTCACCGTCATTTATCATTCATGAATAACAACCCACCAGCTTACCTCTATCTTAAATGTTCATTCAAGAACATTTACGTACACTTCTATTCTTGCTAACATTCACGGACTATGTCATATAAATCTGTCTCATGCAACTAAGGTGCATTATTTATGCATTTCCCACGAAGGTTTCATCATAAATTAAGTTCATCACCTTTCAATTCTAACACATACCTGTGCTTCTCGTGGTACAACCACATACATTCATCATATCTGCTGAAATACTCAAGTTATAAAATATTCTCTTGAGTCTCATACACATGAAGTCACATAGAAATCGTACCCCAATAGAATCTTACTTGGATTAACATGCCGATGCCATGTCCCTGACATGGTCTTATATGAATTCTTACATTGAAGCCATAATTCAATATTGTAACACCCCTAACCCGTATCCGTCACCGGAGTAGGGTTACGAGGCATTACTCGTCAAACCACAGTCAACGCATTCATACAAATACTATTACATTAATTAATAGTAATTAATTCATGCTATCACAATCAAACATGTACTTTCATTTCAAAAATTATAATGCTAACAAGTTTATTACAATTAATATCTTTACTATCTTATAAAAAAAAACAATTTTCAATCAAATAGTAAAAAGACTATTCCTTTGGTCATTTTTGAATACATTAGCCGAATATGTACATCCACCCTTATTCAATATATACCAATCAAATGCATTATTATTTAGGGCAAATAAACCTACATGACAAAGCTTTACTAATTACCATTATCATCCATCTACATTATCAGTTAATTCGTTATAGACGACATGATCGAATTTCGCAAAACCAAGCTCATACAAACTTAATCATATCCTTTTCAAATGTACTTAACTCAGGAATATATCTACAATGTTATTAATACAAATCATATAACTATATTTACATAGTCTCATGCGCCCTATCACTAAATGTTCACCAAAAATAATTTAACCATTCTAACTTCATGTCGAAATGCATATAAATATCAAATAAAATATAAACTCCAATCTAAACCAATGCCATGGCGAATATTACAAGTAAGTGTACAATAATTTGATCATTATTATTTCACACATAACATAATATGAAATGAACTTTCTTGATATATTCGAACATGATAAATTAATAACAACATCAACAAGCATTACTAAACCATTTACATATATATATATATATATATATAGCAACCTATTAACTTGCTAACATATTACATGCTTTAAATCATCTAGCATCCAACATTTATCCTTATTATCTAAATGCATATCCCAATATTACACCATATATATATATATATATCATATGATCATTTTCCGTGTATGATTTAAAGCATGACCGCAGCACATATCTAATGGTATTTTAATGCAAGCTACCATATCAAAATATGAAACCCAAACTTAACTAAAAGCAACAAATTTTATTCGCAAGGCCATATTTATATTTACAATCCGACATCATTCATTATTTATCAAAACAAAGCCTATACATGCCTTTGATTCAAAAGTTTACAAAACATAACTATACCAAAGAGAGTGATAGTGTGGTCGATTGTCTTGATGATCCCCGAGCCCGTAGTTGAATTATTGATCTATAAAATAGAGCACAAACATAAACAGAGTAAGCTCACTGGCTTAGTAAGTCTTAAGCAGCTTTACAACTCAACTAGGTATTCAATTAGATTGAATAGAATAACATTATTAACATTTATGAACTGACAAAACACATATATACTACCATGGCTGATTATCAATGTTCACACCTAGTGAAATAATATTCAACGTACACTTAAAATATGAAACTTATCAATGGTACCCAGATTGCTAATCAATACATATATATTTTCACTTCAACCGAATAATACTTTCTGTGTACATTTAAAATAAGGGTACATAATTGAATATATACATTTATCTATATGTATAGCTCATGGCCGAACCTATATAGGTATAATTTCTCATACCAATACAATAAACTCAAGTAAGCAAGTAAACATATCAACTCAATGTCTTTTCTAATCACATATCTTAAGTATCGAATATATAAACACATTTCTATCAACTTGATTATTCAAGTAGCATCACATATATCATAAACTTGATTCGATACATAACTTTTGGTCGAACACTATAGTAATAAACCTTGGCTTATTCAAATACCATCATAACTAGACCATTTCATTCATAAGCATAAGCTCGTATTAAAAATCACTGGTATAAAAACTACTAGACCGAAGGTCCGAGATTTAAACACCGACACGAAGCCTGCTAGGCATTAAAGCCTTAAATAAATCACCGGCACGAAGCCTGCTAGGCATTAATGCCCGAAATAAATCACCGGCACGAAGCCTGCTAGGCATCAAAGCCTGATATGTAACACCGGCACAAGGCCTGCTAGGCATCAAAGCCCGATATGTAACACCAGCACAAGGCCTGCTAGGCATCAAAGCTCGATATGTAACACCGGCACAAGGCCTGCTAGGCTCAAAGCCCGATTAATAACACCAGGACGAGGCCTGCTAGACTCAAAGCTCGATTATCAACCCAATCAACATTCCCATACACATTACTTAATGCTGCAATCACATCCATCTCGTATACTTTATTTTACAATTTCATGTTAAACCGAACATAATTATCCACATCTCATTCAACAAACAAATTTACTACAATTTCATACCCCACATTCGGCCTATATATATTTTCATGCCTTAAATACCAAACTTTATCATGTACTACTTTCGTAAATAATTTCTCGATATAAATTTTCTTAAGTACTTACCTCGGTTGTCGATAGACCGTGCAAATCGGCTATTCGAGAACCTTCATCTTTCCCCGATCTAAATCCGTTTTTCTTTGTTCTTGATCTAAAACACATTAAAATTTAGCTCATTCAAGTACATTTCATCTCAATTTAGTCCCTAAGCACATAAATAGGCAATTTACCATTTTACCCCTACTATTTCAAATTTTTACAATCTAGTCTTAATTGCACAAAACACAAAATATACATTATTTCAATACCACACTCAAGGGCCGAATATGTATAAGGACCATATAAGTCCATTTCTCTCATTTATTTTGCATTTAAGCCCTCTCAAATTTTTATTTTTTACAAATTAGTCCTATTTACTCAATTTTTCACTAAAACTTCAATACAAAACTTATCAATCTTAGTTCTAACAATAAATTAAATTCATCAAACATCAATTATCATATAAGAATGCTAATGGCGAACCTTAGACATGCTCGGTTTAAAAATTACAACATGGGTTGGCTCATTGTTCAAGCAACGATCTCAAAACGTAAAATTTACAAAAACCAAATCAAACTAACCTTGAAATCAAGCCACCAAGTGCCAAATTCAAAGAACAAAACCCCTTTTTTATTTCTCAATATTCGCCATGAGAGAATGAAAAGATGGTGGCTTTTGTTTATGTTATTTTAACATATAATAAAGTAATTATTAAATTACTAATATAACCTTTAATATAAAATAAAACTAACATATATACTAAGGTTATTTTGACATAAGCCACCCACTAACTCTAAAAATGGGTTATTTACCCTTTTAATGCTCCACTTTAAAAGCCATCATCAAATAGGCACTTTACACTATAGTTTGAGACTTTTAAAATTTACGCGATTAAGTCCTTTTTGTCAAATTAAACACCCAAACGATAAATTTTTCTCTGAAACTTTCACACATTTTAATTCACACATAATAAGCACAAAATAAAATATTAAAATATTTCTCAGACTCGGATTCGTAGTCCCGAAACCACCGTTCCGATTAGAGTCAAATTCGATTCATTACAACTCTCCCCCCTTAAGGATTTTCGTCCCCGAAAATCTTACCATTAAACAACGTCGGATATTGTTGCCTCATTGAATCTTCAGGCTCCCACGTAGCCTCTTCAACTCCGTGCCTTTTCCACAGTACTTTCACTAATGGAATTTTCTTGTTTCTTAACTCTTTCTCTTCCCGAGATAAAATACGGATCGGTTCTTCCTCATACGTCATATCAGGTTGTATCTCAATCTCAGATGGAGCAATCACATGTGACGGATCTGATCTGTATCTACGGAGCATAGAAACGTGAAATACATCGTGTATCTTTTCTAATTCAGAGGGTAGCCTCAACCTATAAGCAACAGCCCAACACGTTCAATGATTTCATACGGTCCAATGAACCTCGGGCTCAACTTGCCTTCCTACCAAAACGGAGCACTTTTTTCCACGGAGAAACCTTTAAAATACTCATTCTCAGACCGAAATTCAATGTCTTTACGTTTCAAATCAGCATAAGACTTTTGACGATCCGGCGAGCTTTCAAATTGTCTCTAATAATAGCTACTTTCGATTCGGTTTGTTTAATCAAATCAACCCCTGTATCTTATTCTCGCCGAGCTCACCAAAGATAATGGTGTTCGACACTTTCGCCCATACAAGGCTTCATAAGGTGCCATCTTGATACTAGATTGAAAACTATTATTATAAGCAAATTCAATCAAAGGTAGGTATCGTTCCCGTACCTTCAAACTCGAGAACGCAACATCTCAACATGTCCTCAAGTATCGAATAGTTCGCTCGATCGACCGTCATCTTCATGGATGAAAAGTCGTACTAAAATGTAGTTTAGTACCTAAGGCATCTTGCAACTTCTTCCAAAATCGCGATGTAAATCTCAAATCTCTGTCTGAAACAATGGAACTCGGTACACCATGCAATCTCACAATTTGCGATACATACAATTCATCAAGTTTATCGAGTGAAAAGTCCATGCGAACCAACACAAAATGAGCTGATTTAGTCAGTCTATCAACTATAACCCAGACGGCATCTTTCTTACTCGGTGTCATAGGAAGACCGGATACAAAATCCATTGTAATTCTATCCCATTTCCATTCAGGTATCATGATTGGCTGAAGTAATCCGGATGGCACTTGATGTTCAACTTTTACTTGTCGACAAACTAAGCATTTCAAACAAATTCAGATATATCCGTTTCATGCCCGGCCACCAATAGAACTGTTTCAAATCATTATACATATTTGTGCTACCCGGATGTATTGATAATCGACCACCATGGGCCTCACTCAGAATCACCTGTATCAAATCTGAGTTTTGAACACACATTCGGCTTTTAAAATTCAAGCACATCATTTGCATCAATCTAAAAATCGACTCTGTACCTTTTTCACATCAATTCGTCTAGCAATCAAATCCTTGTCAACTTTCTCGTATCACAAATTTGCTGAATAAACATCGGTCTTGCTTGTAACTCGGCTATGATCGAACCATCACCAGACATAGCTATCTGTGCGTTCATTGCACAAAGAGCAAACAATGATTTTTGACTTAACGCATCTACAACGACGTTAGCTTTTCCCGGATGGTAGTCAATCACCAACTCATAGTCTTTCAACAATTCTAACCATCTGCATTGACTCAAATTTAGATCCTTCTGAGTCATTAAATACTTTAGACTTTTATGATCTGAATAAATATGACATTTCTCGCCAAATAAATAGTGACGCCAAATTTTCAATGCGAAAACAATGGTCGCAAGTTCTAAGTCATCGTCGGGTAATTTCTTTCATGCGGCTTCAATTGTCTTGAAGCGTAGGCTACAACTTTGCCTTCTCGCATCAAAACGCAGCCCAAACCATTTAAAGAAGCATCAGAATAAACAACAAATTCTTTACCCGATTCAAGCTGAACTAACACTGGAGCTTCTGTCAAAAGGGCTTTTAGCTGATCAAAACTTTTCTGACACTTTTCTGACCACTCGAACCTGACATCTTTCTGCAATAACTTTGTCAACGGGGTAGCTATCATAGAAAAATCTTTCACAAATTGTCGATAGTAACCCGCAAGTCCCAGAAAACTTCGAATCTCAGAAACATTTTTCGGTGGCTTCCAATCAAGTATAGCCGATATTTTGTTCGGATCAACTCGAATGCCTGATGCTGAAACAACATGTCCCAAAAATTGACCTCTTTCATCCGAACTCACACTTACTAAACTTCGATACAAGCGCTGATTTCATAAAGTTTGTAGCACTAATCTCAAATGCTCAAGATGCTCAATTTCATCTTTGGAGTAAATCAATATATCATCAATAAACACTACCACAAATCGATCCAAAAACTGTCTAAAAACCCGATTCATCAAATCCATAAAAACAACAGGTGCATTAGTAAGCCCAAAAGGCATAACCAAAAACTCAAAATGTCCGTACCTCGTCCGAAATGCAGTCTTTGGCACATCTGTATCTCTGACTCGCAACTGATAATAACCCGATCTCAAATCTATCTTCGAAAATACTGAAGCCCCTTTCAACTGATCAAACAAATCATCAATCCGAGGTAACGGGTACTTATTCTTTATAGTTACCTTATTCAGTTTCGTCGATAATCAATACACATTCGCATCGTTCCATCTTTCTTTCTCACAAAAGAACTGGTGCACCCAAGGAGAGAAACTTGGTCGCAAAGCCTCTATCGTTAACTCTTGCAACGTGCTTTCAACTCTTTTAGCTCGAGAAGTGCCATCCGATATGGAGCTATTGAGATCGAGTCGTTCCGGAGCTAATTCAATGCCAAACTCAATCTCTCGTCTTTGATCGGGGTAAACCCGATAGTTCTTCAGAAACACATCCGAGTATTCACATACAATCAGTGCATGATTCAATCATTTCTCAGACAATTCATTATCCAGTACATAAGCCAAATAAGCTTCGCATCCTTTTCTCACATACTTTCAGGCTAACATCGGGGATATAACTGTAGGAAACCCACCTAAATCACTGGATTCAATTTTAATGATCTCACCATTCTGGTGTCTCAAATCAATAAGCTTTCTTTTGTAATTCACCACTGCATCATGCGAAGTTAACCAGTCCATTCCCAAAATTATATCAAACTCATCGAAAGGCAACAAACATTAAATCGATGGGAAGCAAAATCCCGAATCATCAATGGGCAACTTTTACACACTTTATTAACAAACACACATCTACCCAAAGGGTTGGATACGCTGAATCACAAACTCATGAGACTCAATGGCGAGTCTTATCAATACCGTAGTTTCACATACATATGAATGGGTCGAACCGGGATCAATCAATGCAATCACAGTAGTATCATAAAGGGTGAAAGTATCGGTAATGACATCGGAGAAGCAAGATCCTCCTAGCTCGAGTAACATAAGCTCTAGCTGGAGCTCTAGCCTCGGATCGAGCTACTGTGTTCTTCGTCCCTTCGACTACCACCTACATTGCCAAAATGCAGGTGGTTCGCGCCGTCTCGATGCTTCGCTTTCGGTCTAGAGTTCTGCGTCAGATTACGCTTTCGCCTAACATCGGGCACTCTCGAATAAAATGGTCTGAGGATCCACATTTAAAGCAGGACCGATCACAAACTCTACAACTCCCAGAATGCCATTTTCCACAATGTTTACATTCAACTCGATTCTGTGGAACGTTATCAACACTCGCCATCGAGGTAGCTTGGGAGCCCACGGAAGGTCGATCATGTCTAGGTGAATCAAGTAGCTTTATGTCATTTGAAGTCATCTCTAAACTTCTTAGATGTGGAATGGAAATTCTTACCGACGGTCTTTTACGAGTGTCTCTAGCTTCATCTCAACCTTTCTTTTCTCTTTCCCAAGCTCTTGACTTTGCAAGCTCGCTCGACTAGTGTCACAAACTCTTTGATCTCAAGAATGCCAACTAGCAACTTTAAATCTTCATTCAAACCGTCTTCAAACCTTTTGCACATAATGGCTTGGTTGATACACACTCCGAGCATATCGGCTCAATCGACAAATTTTGCTCATATTCAGTCCACGGTTATTTTCCCCTATTTCAGTTCAAGAAATTCTTTTCGTTTCTGGTCGATGAACCTCTGACTGATATATTTCTTGCGAAATTCATTTTGGAAGAAATCTCATGTCACTTTTTCTCTTGGAACCACTGATACTAGTGTATTCCACCAATGATAGGCAGTGTCCCGAAGTAAAGATATAGCACATTTCAAACATTCATCCGAGTGCAGGATAGCTCATCAAGTACCCGAATAGTGTTATCAAGCCACATTTCAGCTCGCTCTGCATCATCATTATCATTAGCCTTGAATTCCTCCCCCAAATTTCTTGATTTTATCAGCAGGAGGCCTACTAGATCTCATTGGATCTATCATCGAAGTCTAAAGGTATGGGAGTTGGATTATTCGGGGTGGAGGTTGTTGTACAGTATGAATTATTCTAAACAAATTGGGTAAACCATTCATTCATCATTTGGTAGAAGGCTTGTTTAGCCTCTCCTCGTGGTTACTTGTAACTGGTTGAGAGTCTAATGGTGTGATCCATGTGCGAGACCAAAGCAACACTCTCCACATCATCATTCTGGCTCTATCGGGATCGGAATCTATTTACTATATAAAATACAATTGAAATTGTCAGAAGTCACCACACTATCACATATAAAATTCAAAGGCATGTATAGCTAGACTTTTACGTACTACGGTAGTCCTAGAATCGACTAAACCGTAGCTCTGATACCAATAAAATGTAACACCCCTAACTCAGTATCCGTCAGGAGTAGGGTTACGAGGCATTACTCGTCAAACCACATCAACGATTCATACAAATACTATTACATTAATTAATAGTAATTAATTCATGCTATCACAATCAAACATGTACTTTCATTTCAAAAATTATAATGCTAACAAGTTTATTACAATTAATATCTTTACTATCTTATAAAAAAACAAGTTTCAATCAAATGGTAAAAGACTATTCCTTTGGTCATTTTTGAATACATTATTTAATATGTACATCCACCCTTATTCAATATATACCAATCAAATGCATTATTATTTAGGGCAAATAAACCTACATGAGAAAGCTTTACTAATTACCATTATCATCCATCTACATTATCAGTTAATTCGTTATAGACGACATGATCGAATTTCGCAAAACCAAGCTCATATAAACTTAATCATATCCTTTTCAAATGTACTTAACTCAGGAATATATCTATAATGTTATTAATACAAATCATATAACTATATTTACATAGTCTCATGCGCCTATCACTAAATGTTCACCAAAATAATTTAACCATTCTAACTTCATGTCCAAATGCATATCAATATCAAATAAAATATAAACTCCAATCTAAACCAATGCCATGGCGAATATTACAAGTAAGTGTACAATAATTTGATCATTAATATTTCACACATAACATAATATGAAATGAACTTTCTTGATATATTCGAACATGATAAATTAATAACAACATCAACAAGCATTACTAAACCATTTACAAATATATATATATATATATAGCAACCTATTAACTTGCTAACATATTACATGCTTTAAATCATCTAGCATCCAACATTTATCCTTATTATCTAAATGCATATCCCAATATTACACCATATATATATATATATATATATATATATATATATCATATGATCATTTTCGTGTATGATTTAAAGCATGACCGCAGCACATATCTAATGGTATTTTAATGCAAGCTACCATATCAAAATATGGAACCCAAACTTAACTAAAAGCAACAATTTTATTCGCAAGGCCATATTTATATTTACAATCCGACATCATTCATTATTTATCAAAACAAAGCCTATACATGCCTTTGATTCAAAAGTTTACAAAACATGACTATACCAAAGAGAGTGATAGTGTGGTCGACTGTCTTGATGATCCCCTGAGCCCGTAGTTGAATTATTGATCTATAAAATAGAGCACAAACATAAACAGAGTAAGCTCACTGGCTTAGTAAGTCTTAAGCAGCTTTACAACTCAACTAGGTATTCAATTAGATTGAATAGAATAACATTATTAACATTTATGAACTGACAAAACACATATATACTACCATGGCCGATTATCAATGTTCACACCTAGTGAAATAATATTCAACGTACACTTAAAATATGAAACTTATCAATGGCACCAGATTGCTAATCAATACATATATATTTTCACTTCAACCGAATAATACTTTCGTGTACATTTAAAATAAGGGTACATAATTGAATATATACATTTATCTATATGTATAGCTCATGGTAGAACCTATATAGGTATAATTTCTCATACCAATACAATAAACTCAAGTAAGCAAGTAAACATATCAACTCAATGTCTTTTCTAATCACATATCTTAAGTCAGAATATATAAACACATTTCTATCAACTTGATTATTCAAGTAGCATCACATATATCATAAACTTGATTCGATACATAACTTTTGGTCGAACACTATAGTAATAAACCTTGGCTTATTCAAATACCATCATAACTAGACCATTTCATTCATAAGCATAAGCTCGTATTAAAAATCAACGGTATAAAACCACTAGACCAAAGGTCCGAGACTTAAACAAAGACGAAGCTCGCTAGCATTAAAGCCCGAAATAAATCACCAAGACGAAGCACGCTAGGCATTAAAGCCCGAAATAAATCACCGCATGAAGCTCGCTAGGCATCAAAGCACGATATGTAACAAGCACAAGGCACGCTAGGTATCAAAGCCGATATGTAACACCAAGCACAAGGCCTGCTATGTAACATCCTAAAACGGGCCTATGCATTTTGGCCTAATTGTACAAAAAGACATGTTTTATGTGTTTTGGAATAAATTTGGAATGATTTTGGAAAATAAAGGATGTATGGAAATGTTACGTCGAAAATAGGAAAGTGAACATTTTTAGAAACCTAAGTAAATTAGGAAAGTGAACATTTTGGAAACCAAGCCAAAATAGGAAACAAAACATTTTGGAAACCAAACCAAAATAGGAAACTAAACATTTTGGAAACCAAACCAAAATAGGAAACCAAGCCAAAATAGGAAACTAAACATTTTGGAAACTTGGAAAATACAGAGCCGCGCGAAAATTTTTGGAAACTAAAAAATGACCCCGGAATGTCGAATTTTAGAGCCCAAAGGGGAACTTAGGGCTAAGTGACCCTAAAAATATAAAGTACATGAAATTTGACCCAATAACGGACTTGGAAATGTGGCCTGAAGATGCCACCTAAGGCCTTAGGAAATGGCCCACATGCAAAAGGTTTTGGGCCTGAGTTCGAGTCATCTAGGAAGTAAATAAAAGAAGTTTTATTTTGCTTCCATGAGTGGAGAGTTGGACGGCACAAAAGAATCTAGGAAGAGGAGTTTTTATTCAATAGAACTTTTGGCTAATTAGGAGATTTGATGGAATTTCATAGTTGATAAAATTAAAACTTATCACAAATGAAGAGTTGGCCAATTTAGGGACTCTAAGGCTAATAGTTTGCCAAGAGAGAAAAGAAAAGAGCCATTCTCTTCCCTTCAACCTCTTGCCGAAATCTCCTAGTCAAATTAGCAACAATCTTTTCTCTTTTCTTTAGCCGAATCCTCCTTGACAAAACTCTCTCCATCTCTTTTCCTTTCTTTTTCTTTTCTTCTACTATCCCTCCACAAAAGCCAAAACTTTGAGACCCATAATAGTGCCATAGCCGAATAGTGTAAGGGATCATCCGGGATTCGAAACGAGGTAAGTACATCAATATACATTCGCAAAAGGTCCTTCCATAATTGAATGGTAGTTCAAATCTAACAAGTGATTTGGCAGAATTTAAAATAAAGATCAACTTGGATTTGAGAACCTCAAGGTAAGTGAGTTTATACATTCGCCAATGCCAAATCTTAGTCAATTAGATCAAATTGATCAAAAACTAACCTATTCAGAGATCTAGGTTTTGGTAGATTACAAGGAAAAAGGAAGGTGAAGTTTTCGGATTTAAAATCCATAAGGTAAGCACTTGAAAGTATTCGGCCAAGGCTTGTGTGATTACATAGATAAGATCTATAATTATTAAAAAGTCGAAAACTAATTTATGTTGAGATTTAAGGTTGGCCGAATATCAAGTGAAGGAAAACCAAGTTTCCGGAATTTTAATAAACATCAAATCGGCATCAAAAGTAAGCCTCTTTACAAATCCTACTAGGATTTGGATATTATAGCCCAAAATAGAATTTATGCTAAGTAATACATGATAAACCAAATGTAGGAACCAAGGATCTAAACACTAGATCTTGCTTTTCGAAATATCAAGGAATCGCTAAACAAATCAGGTGTGTATTCCACACTAATCTTAATAGTTCTATGGTTTAAATATGTTATATATGTTAATGTGAATGTGAAAGGAAGTGACTAAAGTGCCATATTATGGTACAAAGTATTCAGGTACATTTTCCTACTCCTACTAGGATTTCGAAAAAATGTTATACAAGTGAAAAGTGATGTGAAAGTGAAATAAAAATATGATATGCATGATATTTATAATTTGGGGCATTGGTCAATTGAAGAAGGGAAGTGAATGTGATGACTTGGTCTCACTAAGTGAATGTGATGACTTGGTCTCACTAAGTGAATGTGATGACTTGGTCTCACTAAGTGGTAACCGGTTACATTAAAGTGGTGGCTATGCCACAATATTATCGATGGGCGATGAGCACGTCATTGCAATGACGCCTTCGATGGAGTGTAGCGGATGGAGGTTGACTTAGTAGTCCCCACGGTGTACAAGGTTGGTACGGGTGGAGTGTAGCGGATGGCATATAGGTTTGGGTTCGGGTTTGCATCATTACCTTGAAATTTTATATGCATATGATTTGTATGGTGTGCCTATTTCTATTATGTTTAGTGTTGGTTATACATCGAGTCATCGACTCACCCGGTGTGGGAATATGTTTCAGGTGATGAGCAGTAATGGACCGGGACGGCAGAACTTGTGGTGGCCATGATCGACTTGAAGTTCAATTTAATTTGAACCTTTATTTTATTTTAAGTACTGTACAATTTATTATTTTGGGTTTCGTTTTATGTAATAAGGCCACCGTGATGAATTTTTTATTCTGCTATAATTACTATGTTATGAATTTAGGGCTTTATAAAGAGTAAGCCCACTTAATATGAAATAAGTTTAAATATTTTGTCACTTGAAACAAATGGGTTTTTGTTATAAAAATAAATTTGTTTTCAACTCAAGCCCAACCCACAACAAACTATCTTCCAAAACACATAGTTTTCAAAGTATTCGAATGAATTTGAACCGGGTTACTTCGAGGAACATACCAGATCCAGTCCATTCTCATGGGCCGAGTTTGGGGTGTTTCATGCTAGGCATCAAAGCCCGATATGTAACACCGGCACAAGGCCTGCTAGGCTCAAAGCCCGATTAATAACACCGGCACGAGGCCTGCTAGGCTCAAAGCCCGATTATCAACCCAATCAACATTCCCATACACATTACTTAATGCTACAATCACATCCATCTCGTATACTTTATTTTACAATTTCATGTTAAACCGAACATAATTATCCACATCTCATTCAACAAACAAATTTACTACAATTTCATACCCCACATTCGGCCTATATATATTTTCATGCCTTAAATACCAAACTTTATCATGTACTACTTTCGTAAATAATTTCTCGATATGAATTTGCTTAAGGACTTACCTCGGTTGTCGATAGACCAGTGCAAATTGGCTATTCGAGAACCTTCGTCTTTCCCCAATCTAAATCCATTTTTCTTTGTTCTTGATCTAAAACACATTAAAATTTAGCTCATTCAAGTACATTTCATCTCAATTTAGTCCCTAAGCACATAAATAGGCAATTTACCATTTTACCCTACTATTTCAAATTTTTACAATCTAGTCTTAATTGCACAAAACACAAAATATACATTATTTCAATACCACATTCAAGGGCTGAATATGTATAAGGACCATATAAGTCCATTTCTCTCATTTATTTTGCATTTAAGCCCTCTCAAATTTTTATTTTTACAAATTAGTCCTATTTACTCAATATTTCACTAAAACTTCAATACAAAACTTATCAATCTTAGTCCTAACAATAAATTAAATTCATCAAACATCAATTATCATATAAGAATGCTAATGGCGAACCTTAGACATGCTCGGTTTAAAAATTACAACATGGGTTGCCATTGTTCAAGCAACGATCTCAAAAACGTAAAATTTACAAAAACCAAAATCAAACTAACCTTGAAATCAAGCCACCAAGTGTCGAAATTCAAAGAACAAAACCCCTTTTTTATTTCTCAATATTCGCCATGAGAGAATGAAAAGATGGTGGCTTTTGTTTATGTTATTTTAACATATAATAAAGTAATTATTAAATTACTAATATAACCTTTAATATAAAATAAAACTAACATATATACTAAGGTTATTTTTGACATAAGCCACCCACTAACTCTAAAATGGGTTATTTTAAAAAGCCATCATCAAATAGGCACTTTACACTATAGTTTGAGACTTTTAAAATTTACGCGATTAAGTCCTTTTTGTCAAATTAAACACCCAAACGATAAAATTTTTCTACGAAACTTTCACACATTTTAATTCACACATAATAAGAACAAAATAAAATATTAAAATATTTCTCGGACTCGGATTTGTGGTCCCGAAACCACCGTTCGATTAGGGTCAAATTCGGTCTGTTACAAATATGGTCTTATACGAGGCTTTAACTATCGTCTCAACATTCTACATGCATTTCTCATTACTCTAGGACTTAATTCTCATGGCATCTCATCAAATAATATATGTATCATATATCTATAGAGTGATTATACATTCCATACAACATTGGAATACTTACATCATGCATACTTCCAATAATTACACATGAACTTACCTCGTTGTCGAAATGGCCGGAAAGGACTATTTGCCCACATTTCTCTTTTCATCCGTTCTAGGTCTGAAACTCGTTTTCTTTGATCTAGAAAAATTAAATTTACTCATTTAATCACTTAATGATCATATTACAACATAATATCCACTTAGGCAAAAATGACCATTTTGCCCCTATACTTTGGCAAAATTACGATTTTGCCCCTAGGATCGTAAATAAATTTTTATCTTATTTTCTTATTAAACAAACTTAGTTGAACATTTAATCCTCTTACAACTACTCATAATTCCAACTATTTCATGCTTTAATGAACAAATCACAATTTTTGCATTTTAGTCCCAATTAGGTGTTTTCATGACAACACCCTTCACAAAAGTTGTCTCTCATCATCTTATCATCCATTTTCTTCCATAAAAACTCAGCAACCAGCATAGACTCTCTAATGGCAAGTCCCTAGACTCTCAACCATATTGCAAAATAGTCCCCTCATTAGCTAGCTTAAGCTTTGGGGACTCCAAAAGTACAATTTTTATCAAGAAAAGTCATCAAAATCACTTACTAATAAGGGAGATAGCTTGGCTGAAAGTTCAAACCGCCAAAGCTCCATTGCTCTTCAATTTTTGGTGGAGAGAAGATAGGTGAATAGTAAAAGATGATAACATCTTTTACTCACCTTATTTTATTCATTTTTTTCACCTAATTCCCACCTATTTTGACCAAAGTTAAAAATTCTTGTCCCCTATATCACATGGCCGGCCTACTCACTTAAAACAAGGCCAATTTGCACAATTGGGGCCTCCAATTAATAGCCCATAGCTATTTTGCACCTTTTGCAAATAAAATATAACTTTCACACTTTATGGGATTTAGTCCTTTTCACAAATTAGCTAGAAATTACTAAAATTAAGGCACCAAAATTTTCATAAATCCTTATAAACATGTTATAACACATAACATAACATGAAAATAATTTTATCTACCCTCGAATTAGTGATTCCGAGATCACTGTTCCAACTAGCCCCTAAATTGGGCTGTTACAATAATACCCTTTAATCTTCATTAAAAAATCTTTCATAGACAAATCCCCTTTGCCCTGAGAGTGTAAAGCTCGCCTGTAAAACATCATTCTAGACGTGGTTTTGCTACCATATAGATTAACAATGGAATTCCAAATCTGAGCACTAGTTTCCATACTAATAAGATGAGGAAGAGCTGCCTGGCTTACTGACGATAAGAGCCAAGACGCAAGAGCACTATCTTGTTGCTAAAACCAAGTAAACTCAAGATTTTCTTAAGGCACACCATCAGCATCTAGAAGGAACTGAGGAGGAAGGATAGTTCAAGAATCTAAGAAACTTTGAAGCTTAAACGTTTTGATCACTAAAAGAATTTGTTGACGCCACAACAGATAATTAGTGTCATTAAGAAGAACACTAATTTTCTTGGTAGAAAAGAATCAACTATCAACACCATCAGCAATACTGAAAGCCATCGCAGGCGCGGCAGACTGAATAGCGGATGAACTGGAGGGACGAGACATGAAGAACTTAGAAGACTAACCTCCAAGGATCAATGGCCATCTGATACCATGTTAAACAATGACTAAAAGAATGAAACTACTGTATTGAATCAAGAAGATTATAGCAGAATACAAAACTTTGATAATCTTGAATGTACATGCATGCAGGCTATATAGCAACGTAGTCTAACTGCTTTAACAACTAACTACTGACTTTGCTAACTGCTAACAACTAACGGCTAACTAACTTTATCAGTTACTCTTACAGTACAACTTTATTAGAAAAGTAAGAAAAAAAAAAAAAAAGATAAGAGTTAGTATTTTATTTATTTATTATTTTGAAATGATTTATTTGTATAACTTTATGAAAGAAAGTTTTGCACTAACCCCTTCATATTGTAGTTACCGCAAAATAAAATGATTAAGTAATTTAATTAATTGTTTTATGAAATAATTTTAATTGTAGAAATAATAAATTTTATAATAGTTTAATAATTTGTGCTTGTGTCTTAAACACTTTTCCATTTCATAGAATGGTCAAATAAGTTTTTTTTTTTTTTTTTTGGGGGTGAGTTATGAGTAAACCTTACTCATTGGCATGAGTAAACTTTGATGTACCCAGTCTGTCCTTGAAAATAAATAAAAACCATTAGTCCTTAGCGAACTCAATTTTTTTTATAATTGTTAGGGGCTTTTGTTTTTATAGTGCTAATGAAGTTAATAATAATTGAAAGTTAATAGTCTAATGTGATATTGAATTATTTTGCTGAAAATATATTATTTGGTAAATGAAAAATGTCATGCTTGTTGAAGTAAGTGGGATCTCCAAAGGTTAAATGGCAAAAGCAACATAGGATAGGAGGATGACAATAATATAAAAGATGTGGCGCTTATTACCTGACAGTTGATGCAACCTGCATCTTACGTAAGCGAGAAAGGGAGACGAAAGACCATCTGTTCTGATTGCAGAATGTTGTTTCAGCAAACAAATTGGGCAGCAAATTTTGGCTATGATGGGATTCAGAGACAAGCTGGGAATTGGGACAGGGAATTCCAAAGGATTACAAAAAAATCCAAAGGGAAGAGTCGGGCAAAAACCATTATTCACATTCCCTCCATTGCTATGATTTATTTCATCTGGAAGGAGACCATACCATTTCTCACTCAGGGAATTAATTGATGCTCAACTGCTACTTAGACAATAGAATACAACTACTTACCCAAAATTAATGATAACAATAAATACCGTTTTTCCATTTTTTGCTTTTCCTAGTTTCTTATTAAACACTATTAGCACTAATTCCCCGAGTCAACTTGATTGACTCTTCCCTCGTTGTTTGCAGCACATTTTGTTTTTTGGTTTAATTCTTTGTTAATAATGTTAAAAAAAAAATCGATTGTTAAATGATATTAATCAAAATATAACATATGACACATCCAACCAATTATAATGTGTCACTTGATAATTAAGTTTATTTAAAATAAAATATTAAATTTAAATTTAAAAAATATCTTTGACTTTAACTTACTATTGACTGTATGCTGACCGATGTTGACCACCATTAACCATTCACATGGTGCTATTAGAACATACCATGTATCATTTTTGTTTTTAAATATATTATATATTATTTTAATTAAAATGTAAAAAAATCATATAATATATAAAAATTAAACTTTTTTATTTTTATTTTTTTACAAAATTCTAAATTATATAAATTTTAAAAGTGAAAATAATAAATACAAATTGAAACTTTTGATAAAAATTAAGAAAAAAATTTAAATTTTAAAAATTTGCTCGAAACTAAAATTTTAAAAATATATATATTCTTGAGAAAACTTAAATTGTTTTGAATTTAGATATATATTTTTAAATTTTACAATTTAAAGTTGTTGAAAAAATAAAAATATTTTAGAATATATATTTTTAATATTTAAGTTTTTTCAATTTTAAAAATTAAATTTTTTTTTATAAAATTATCATTTTCATATTTTAATTTGTCTTTTAAAATTTAGATTTCTATATTGTATAATTTTATTAAAAATATTTTTAAAAACTTTTTAATATTTTTACTTTTTAATATTTTTAATCAATATAATATATATAATATTGAAAAATATTAAATGACAAGTGCACATGCCACTTGAATGGTCAATGACTAGTCGATATCGATTAATTGTGGTCAATGTCAATCAACACCAATCATTGCCAATCAATATCTGATCAACAATGAGCCAAAACCAAAGATGTTTTTATTTAATTTTAATGTTTTATTTTAAATAAACTTGATTGTTACATTACACATTATAATTGGTTAGATGTGTCACATGGCACATTCTAATTAGCGTTATGTGGCAGTCGATTATTTTTAATATCATTAAAGAAAATGGGGTAAAATATTCAAATATACCAAAAAATAACAAAATTTACGAAAAAGGGCCGATTTTAAGAAAATTTACGGAAAAGGGTCATTTCCCCTCAAAACACGTCCACGTCAGCGCGTTTTGTGGAGATAAACTAGGAAAGCGCTACTGGGACGACTTTTACCACATCGATAAAAGCGCACTAACGAGGACGCTTTTAGGTGATAGATAGCAAAAGCGTCCCTAAGGCGCTTTTGCCCTCTTTCCCATCTTGACTTTTTAGCTATTTTTAGCGTTAGGGTATAAAATTTTAAGGTTCTTAGGCTAGGGTTTATGATTTTTTAGGGTTAATTAGGATTGTTAGATTTAGAATTTTTAAAGGAAATTTAATTAGGGTTAATTAGGCTTTAGTAAAAATATATTTAGGGTTTTGGGCAAAATATATTATAAAAAAATTATTTGAATTTTTTTGACAGTTGTATCTGGCAAAATAATTTTGAGAAGACGTTTCTGAACAAACAGTGGCCAAAACGCTTCAAGCAGGATGCACTGTCAGCAGGAGTACTGAAAAGAGCTCCCACGTGGACGCTCTTTTGCTACAGTAGTCTCCGGTAAAATAATTTTGAGAAGACATTTCTGAGCAAACAGTGCCCAAAACGCTTCAAGCAGGATGCTTCGTCGTTAGGGTCTTGAAAATAGCTCCCACGTGGACGCTCTTTTGCTATAGTAGTCTCCGGTAAAAGAATTTTGAGAAGACGTTTCTGAGCAAATAGTGGCCAAAACGCTTTAAGCGAGGATGCCTTGTCGTAGGGTCTTGAAAAGAGCTCCACGTGGATGCTCTTTTATTCTGAGAGTCTATAGCAATCCTTAGACTATAAATTAGCCAAATTTCATTCTCAGGTTGCATAACAAAAATTGAGGCAAAAGAAAAATAGAAACTGAAAATGAGTGAACGTATTAATGACGTTATTTACTACGATGTGAGGTTTGTGACACCGAAAATGGTGTTATTTTTTTATCGGAGAACACAGCGCGACTGGGTTTTAATCAGAACATAGATTTGTCAGAACTTCGCAAAAGAATTAGGCGCAAAATCTTCGGAACAACGCCAATGAAAGTTCAGTCTATTAAGTATAGGTTTTGCGCTTCGGTTGATCCGGTGAGATATGAATCATTCGACATCAAAGGTCCTCGGAGCTTGGAGGCAATGGTGGAGACTCATCTTGCAAGTGGATCACCCTATCTTGAGGTATATGTACAATTTTCATCGCCAAGTGATCTTCCTTCGACCTCAACATCTACTTCTGCTCGAGGGGAATACATGACCCCAAGCCGACACTCTATTAGTGAGAGGCAGAATATGGAAGTGCCCGTGTTTGGTGGTATTATGGAAAACATAACCCCCGCACGATACTCGGTTGGTGGATGGGACATGCATATCCTTCCTTCGACATCCGATGATAGAAATGCGTATTGGGGAACGTCATCAACTTCTAGTGGTTGGCAATCGACATATGATTGGGAACGTTACGAAAGATGTTTAAGGAGGGATAATGTACTCCTCACGACATCCACCGGCGAGGGGCCCTCGTTCGTTGTAGATTATGATGGATCAGGTGATGAATCGGATGTGGATCCACCTCGAGAGCCCGGACTCGATGGTACTGAAGTTGGATTATTTTCTGAACCGGAGCTGTTCCAATAGTACCTGAAGATTTGAGGGTGGTTCAGACGAAAAAGAAGAAGATTCGCTATTCAGGGCATACTCGCCTCCAGCCCACATGCATAATGTCGATCTATCCCAAGACGATGCATTGGAGTTTCCTGAACTACCACATCGGACACATGACCGTACAACTTCATCGTTGGATTCGGACGAATTAGAAGTTGGTAATGAGTTTTCCAACAAGAATGCTTTTCTTGCTGCATTGAAACAATATAGCATCAAGAACGGGGTTAACTACATCGTGGTTAAATCTAAGCTCGATAAGTATGAGGTGAAGTGTGCAGTGCAAGACGGTACGTGTTCATGGAAAATCATGGCCTCATTGAGGCAAAGGACAGGCTTGTAGGAGATCAAAAAGTACAAAGGTCCACATACATGTCTTGCTGGTACAGTATCACGATGTGTTCAATGTTTTTGAATAATACTAATATTACGTAATGTTGCATTATTTAACGTACTTCATTGACAAGTGTTACACAAGATCATCCGAAGATGGATTCAGAGATGTTGGCTGACTTAATAATGCCGACGGTGAAGGCCGATCTCAAGACTACAGTGCCGGCCTTAATTGGAAATATTCGTAGCCAATTGGGGTACACGCCCTCTTATAGGAAGGCTTGGATAGCCAAGCAGAAGGTGTTGGAAAAGTTGCATGGTCGGTGGGACGCTTCATATAATGAAGTGTGGCAGTGGTGTTAGGTGCTGGAGAGATATGTCCCGAAAGATAATGCAGACTTGAAAGCAGGCAAGCATACTACAATGATCATTTGCTCAGTGGATGCGCAGTGTTCAAGCGCCTTTTCTGGACATTTAAGCAATGCCGATATGCATTTATATATTGCAGGCCATTGGTACAAATTGACGGTACCTTTATGTATGGCAGATATACGCATCGGCTATTGCTAGTTGTGGCACAGGATGGCAATGGGAGAATCCTCTCGATTGCATTTACAATAACACCAGGGGAGTCAACTGATGATTGGGATTTCTTCCTATTTAGGCTAAGGAGGCATGTCTGCCCTCAACCTGATATATGCGTTATATCGGATCGGGGCCCTGGAATACTAGCCACAATAGAGCGCTAGGGAAGCCTGTGGCATCTCACACACCATCGATATTGCCTAAGGCATGTTGCATCCAACTACTACGGGCAATATCGATCTAAAAGTTAGCGACGACAAGTGACCAATATGGGTATGTAATATCTATTAATATAATTTCATTTGTAATATTCAATTTATTCTCAATTGAAGAGTGGTATGTAATATTTGCTATCAATGTATATTGGTAGGGTACGAGATCAATAAGGACTGTTTTTAGGAGATGTTGGCGAGTTTGCGATCAGATAACGAAGAAGGCGCAAACTACCTGTGCAATATTCCTTTCGAACAGTGGACACAAGCATACGACGGCGGCCTATATGGTCATATGACCTCAAACCTGGCAGAATGCATAAATTCTATTCTAAAAGGTACGCGTCATCTATCGATAACATCGGTTGTGCGAGAGACATATTTTCGTTTAGCGGCACTATTTCGAAGCGAGCAGCGAGTTATAAAGGCCAGATGCAAGGAGGCCATGTATGGAGCGCGAAGGTCCTGCGAGATATTAACAGGGGGAAGGCATGCGCCAACACCATGCACACAGTGTGTCACGATCGCGACAACCTATGGTTTTGTGTGACGGAGTTTGACAGACCGAACCAAGGTATTATTGGAGGGCAGTATCCTGTGACTATGGGATATTTGATGCACTTCGTTACCCATGCGCTCATGTACTTACGGCTTGTCAGAATCTCGGTCTTGATCCCATGAGCTATGTCGACGAAGTGTATAAAATAGAAAATATGTACAACGTGTGGAGACACGTATTCCCACTAGTTCCAGATGAACGTAAGTGGCCGTCGATATCGCTTGCACAGTATAAGCTGTTGCCGGATAGACAACTGAGGCGCAAACCAAAAGGTCGACCTTACTCGACTAGAATACGCAACAATATGGATATCCGAGAAACGTCCAACCAACGTAGCTTGTGCGGATGGTGTAGGAACCCAGGCCATACATCTCGCTCGTGTCCAAATCGGAATAGTTGACAATCTGCTTAACTTTTTCTGTCTCTTGGTATCAATGTAAATTCTATTTATTTGTTGATGAAAACGGTGAACTTTTGTAGAAAGACTAATTTGAAAAAAAAAAACTTTAAGTTACAATAAAATCACAAAGGTTGGACTTTTATTTTTAAATTTAAATTTCAAAAAAAATAAACAAGTTCTATTTTATTAAAGATATTAAAATTAAATTACAAAAACATATAAGCAACTATTATTTTATTAAATATATTAAAACTAAATTACAAAAATAAAAACTTCTTATTTTATTAAATATATTTAAAATAAATTATAAAAATAAAAAATAAAAACTTCTTATTTATTAAATATATTAAAACTAAATTACAAAAAAAATAAAAAATATATTAAAAATTAAAAAGGGCTTTTTTGTAAATATTAAAGGACAATTTTGAAATTTTAGAGAAAGTTTCAAGGACTTAAAGAGAAATTTGAGAGGAATTTGAGAGAAGAATGAGTAAGGACTAAAGTGTGAAAGAAATAAAAGGGTTGAGGGTTTTTATAGATTTAATTTTTTGACCGAGTAAAAGCGCGCCCTTGGGGACGCGCTTTTGCCACATCAGCTCAAAACGCACTGATATGGACGCGTTTTGAGGGGAAATGGCCTTTTTCCGTAAATTTTATTAAAACCGGCCCTTTTTTGTAAATTTTGTTATTTTTTAGTATATTTGGGTATTTTATCCAAAAAATGACTGAACCAGATAATGAGATAATAGTTTAAATATTAATTTTTTAAAAATAGATACAAAATAAGAAAACAAACATACATTAAACCTTTTATTTTAAAAATGTGTAGTAATGAAATGAGGAGAAAAACTGGAGAAGGATAAAAGATTTCTTAACCTGAAGGTATATGCGGTAGTTGTCCAAAATCTTCCATGATGAGAATCAGTCGGAGCGATGCCATCGTGCAAACAGTTCCATTGAAGTTACGGTATTATTGGTTGCTAAATTTGATTTGTGAAATCAGCATGTATTTCCTTGCATAGTTCCATAATCCATTCTCTGTATCATTTACTACACCAACAGAAAGTGAAATGAAAGGGCTTATATTGTCTCGAATTTATCCCACTTTTTTTTTTTTTTTCATAGAAACCTCTGTTAATCACCATTTTCAGTCTTTCTATGGGATTGGCTGTTTTGCTATAGATCTCTTGGTCTTCCTCCGCTAGGGTGTAATCGAGTCGAGCCCTAATATTATCGAGCTTGAACTCAATTCAAAATTTAAGGCTTGACCGAATATCTATTTTTAAGCTCGAATTTTGTTCGAGATATAATTGAGCTACTCGAGCCTAGTTTAATTAAGCTCATTTACTAATTTTTGTACTCAAACTCAAGCTCGATTGAATAATTAAGTTTAAGGTTAATACTACATATTAAGAGTAAAAATGTAATTTAATAATATAAAGATATAAAAAGCTTGATCAGGCTTGCGGGTCGTTCAAGTCAAGTATTATTAAATTCAAATTTGATTTGATCGATAACTTGAGCTTAACTCGATAATTACAAAATTAAATTTAAATTTTTTTTTAAATCAAACTCAAATAATTTACAAAAACTAATATCTCATTCAAACACCTAATTAGGATATCTGACACTTCGTAATTTGCGTGCATCTCTCACGTCAATTTAATCCATACATATATCATTATTAATCGATGGTGTCTTCCCTGAACTCGTCACTATCTTACCATGTACATAGGAAATTAAATAGAACGCTAAGCTAGGACGACATTGAAATTGTTGAATATAATATTATATAAATTATTTTCAAATAAAATGTGCTACTAAAGTTGGTAATATAAAAATTGAAAATAGATACAATTATTCATAAACATTTCGAAAATAAAAGTTGTATATTTTCAAAGAAGCGCATAGGTACCTTATAGTACTCTATATATAGATACATAAAATGAAAATCGAAAAATGGAATTGAATTCTCAGATAAAGATACCATTAAAATTATATTTGTTTTTTCTTGTGTACCTCGAATTTCATTCTAGTTTAAAATAACTCGTAGTGCAGTTTAAATAAAAGCATTGTATCTCAGAATAAAATTTCTTGATCGTTCTACATATAAAGAAGAAATAACTATTATTAAGATAGTTACCTAAAAATGCCTTACCTTTAACAAAAAAAAAATTATACAACAGAAATTTTGTGTGTTTTTAACCAAAATATTGATTTCTCCTGGTGTGGGTGTTATCCATGGTTAGGAATTAGATTGAAAACCAATCCATATTTAACGTTTTTCTTCAATAATGCAAATTAAACAAATCAAGGTAAGACTCACAGGAAGCCGTCTTAAATGCATGATCATATTTAGCAATGTAGTTAAAAAAAAAGGGGAATCTATGAGTTAATTATATCAACAATAATGCGAATATCAAATTTAGATTATTATTTTTACTTGTATTGTATTGGCCCATTTCGCCCGACCTATTTAAAATTAAAAAATAAACCAAATAAAACCAAAAAAATATAAAATAATAATAGTCCAATAAATATAACAGTCCAAATACAATTATAAACCCAATAACTTAAAACAAATAACAGCCCAAATACAAAACACAATTCCTAAACCCAAAGCCCAAATGCCAAACAAGGCCCAATACTGAATAGGCTCTATCTTCTCAGCGCTTTGTAGTCTGGAACCCTCCAGCGCCACAGCCTTCCCCCACGCGTGCCTCACGTGCATTCGTGCCGCAACCGTCACACACACGCACGCCAGTGTCAGCAAGGGTCTCCTCCACAGCTGTACCTGCAACAGAAAGCATCAACAGCAGCAAGAATGATAGGGGGTAGCAGAATATAGTAGAATGCAGTAGAATTAGGAAAACGTGTATTGCATTTTCTGGGCTATAAAAACCCCAATATTGTACAGTATGTTTTTTTTACAGGGAGACGAATACAAAAAAAAAAAAAAGAGTACGAAATAAAAAAAAAAGCAAGAATCAAAAGGTGATTTCATCTTTTTTATCTTAAAGTTAGAATTTCTTTTTCATTTCTTTTTCTACTTTGATTACACATGCGAAAATAAAAAGAAAAAGGAAGGATTACCATCGTAAGTTTCTGTCCTCATCTTCTCCGTCGCAATCGGGGTTTTAGATGAGGATATTGGTTGGAGAGTACGGCAGATCGGTGTTTATGAAAGCGAATCGAACCTTCGTGTATCGCTACTATAAGACCCATAATTTGCCCGGGCCCATTTTACAACCTAATTACCCAAAACCCGAGGCCCAAATCAGATGGCCCACTAAGACCCAAAACCCAATTAGCTTACCCAAACCCAATTACAAACAAACCCAAAAACATTAAGCCCAAAACCATGCCCAATTAGCCCAATGCCCTAAATCAGAAAAAACAAGAAAAAATAAACCCTAGGTGTGTCGCACCTAGGGCCTTTTGACCAGTCGTCTGCCAATCCTGCCACAGCCTCTGCAGCACCGACCCTCCCACTTGCACCGCCATTAGCACCTGCACAAAAGAGGAAAAGATAGCAAATAAATGAAGCTTGTAAAAAGGGCTATATAAGCCGATCTAAACAGTTGTAAATGGGGGATCCCTTTTTTCGATTATCAATATAAACACAAAGATCCAAACAAAAGAACAAAAAAAATCATAGAATAGCAAGCATAGATTAGACAAAAATAGCAAGCATAGATTAGACAAGAAAGCATCGATTAAACGCAAAAGAAACCACTAAAAATCAAAAGCAGAAGCCAAAAAGGTGATATTTCCTTACCATTTTCGAAAGTCTTTTTCTTTTTCTCTCTTCTTTTTTAGCATATATATATGTACCTATATTATTTTTAAAAAAAAAGGAATAAAAATTTTACCTTTTCGAGGCTCCGACTGTCGTGCACGACGGTGTCGGCGATGGAGCCCGCGGCGGAGTCTGGCCAGAACTTCACCGCCCATTGGACCTGTAGAGAAAAAAAAACAAAACAGGGGGTTAAATTTTTTTTTAAGAATTTTGTCCTTAAATAGCCTCCCAAAACGATGTCGTTTGGCGAGGCCTTTCAAGCGCCAAAACGGCGTCGTTTTGGCCAGGATCCGCGTGTTGACCCGACCCGCCCAGGAGGATCCGCGTGTTTTGGTGTAATTGTTTTATTGCTATTTTCGTCCTTCCGCTTTTTTATTAATTTGCAATCAAGCTTTTCGCTTTTTCTAATTTTGGCCCCGAACTTTTATCCCGATTACATCTTGGTCCCTTCGCTGCTGCGCGTTTTGAAGGGAGGGGTTATTACCCACTTTGGTCCCTCCACTTCTTTCGCGCATTACAATATGGACCTTTCCTTTTTTTATTTCAAATGTACCCCAGCATTCTGTTTTCAATTCAATTTGTCCTTTTTGGCTATTTTCACTCATTTATTGTTAAATAAATTATTATTATATTATATTTAGTATTATATTTAATACTATATTATTAAATAAAATACATTTTGTAAAATTACTATATTTTATCTAAAGGTTTTTTTTTTAAAATAAGGCAATGTTTTGTATTTAGAAATTTGGGAATTGTGCCCTAATGTGCTGGGTTTCGATTTTCCGTTTGACTAAATAACTAAATATCCTTTTAATAAATTTCGTAAATCATGAGATGATTTTGACTAAATAACTATATTCGTCCTTTTTGGCTATTTTCACTCATTTATTGTTAAATTAACTATTATATTATATTTAGTATTATATTTAATACTATATTATTAAATAAAAATATATTTTGTAAAATTACTATATTTTATCTAAAAGTTTTTTTTAAAATAAGGCAATGTTTTGTATTTAGAAATTCGGGGAATAGTGCCCTAACGTGCTATGTTTCAATTTTTCGTTTGACTAAATAACTAAATATCCTTTTAATAAATTTCGTAAATCATGAGATGATTTTGATTACAAGGGTTTAAAATATCATGTCCTAACGTGCTGGATGTGATGTTTGTATTCTTTCGAAACAAAGAAATCTCAAATTTTAACTCAAACTATTCAAGTTTTTAAAGAAATCATGTTTTCAAATCTTTTCGAATTTTCGACATTAAGACATGAAATTATCAATTAGGTAACAATTTTGGGCGTTACGAGGGTGCTAATCCCTCCTCATATGTAACCGACTCCCGAACCCGTTTTTCTTGGATTTCATAGGCCAAAATTAATATTTTGAAATAAAATGTTTTATAAGGTGATCCGATCACGCCTAAGTAAAAAGGATTGGTGGTGACTCCATTTTTTTTAAAGTCGACCCCGGTTTCTAAAATCTCACAGCTTGACGACTCCACTAGGGACACCAAGAGAGTCAAGCAGTAAAATTGATTATTTCATGTCCTTTTGTTCAAATTTTAAAATATGATTTGAAAAACTATGATTTTTTTATTGCGTGTGGTTCTAATTTATAAAATGTCTCTACATGGCACTGCATGACCGTTGTGGTCACACCCTAAAGTGGGAGCAAGAAGCTATACCTTTGTGAGGTTTTCATCTCCGCATGGGCTAGTGGATTGCTTCGGGATACATCTGTACCTATGTCTTCGTGAAGTTTTCACTTACACATAGCCATAGGGAAATGTATTCCCCTGAATCGAACTCGGTCCGTATGAACCTATAATGGGTGAGGATCGAGGAATCTTCTGGTTCGGGTACCTCAACTTTAGAGCTGAACCACATATAGAAAACCTAAGGGCTCATCCTAAGTAGAATTATACCAAGCCTTAGTGATTACCCAAATAGGTGTTTGTTATTTTATTTGCTTTATATTTTATTTCATAATACTAACTTGTTGTGCTTTATTTTTCTGGTGCATGTCATTTCATATTTTAGAGAGGTATCGATTCACGATCAGTTTCTAAGTTAGAAAGCTGGTTATGGAGAACGAGTTCCTTGATAAAGTGGAAGACAATTCAGTCATCCACACATGGTCAGATTGAACACAATTAGAGAAAGGGAATAGATTAGTTGACGGGTATGTATCTGAATTATGGGATTTTACTCGTATTAGCATCACGCAAAATGAGTTCTGTGAGTTGAAAGAAACATAGAACCAGTGGGACGATGAGGCAAAGCAACTGTTCTATCGTAGTTATGGCGATCTACCCTATTTGCTTGACATCAAGGTAGATAAGCATCTATTACGGGCTATGACTTAGTTTTGAAACTCTGCTTATAGTTGTTTCACTTTCGAGAAAGTAGATTTAGTGCCCACGGTGGAGAAATATACAACCTTGCTTCGGTGTTCAAGGATCCAAGTCGACGAAGCTTATTTTAGGGCTACCAATGTCCCAACTTTTGTGAAGAAGTTAATGAGTATCACGGGGATGAGTGAATAGTGGGTTGCAGCCAGAATCCAAGAGAAAGGTGAGGGTAAGTGCATACCCTGGGTGAGTTAGAGGGACCTGATCCTAGCACATCCAGATGTAAAGAAGAAGATCGACGTCTTTGCCTTATGTATTTATGGTTTGGTAATTTTCCCTAAAGCTCTGAGACATATATATGAAGCAGTTACTGATTTATTCGACCGACTTAACAAAGGGGTCACACCTGTACCTGCGATCTAATCCTAGACCTTCAGATCTTTGAACGCATGTCGGAGAACTGGTGAAGGTAGATTCATTAGATGCGCACTGTTATTGTTGGTTTGGTTTCACAATCATTTTTGGAGGGTTGACAAGGTTCCTTACTGAGTGTCCTTTGAAAGTTATTCCCCTTTAAAGGAGGCCACGATTAAGACAAGGAGGGACGACATATCGGAGCAAAGGTAGATGGAAATTCTTCAAAACCTTCGAGAGGAAGATGTTGAGTGGAAAGCCCCTTGGATGGTTCCCGACGAAGTCCTTTATCGGTGTGGAAATTTTGGTTGGGTACCTCTGCTTAGAATCTGGGGAGTTGTTGGATATGCACTGTTACTTGTACTAAGGTAATATAAAGCAAGAAAGTTCATACCGACGACATATGGGTTAGCTCAAAGTGAATTCTCATATAAGGGGGATAATTATAAGAAGAAGATTCGAGAGATTTCTGAGGCTTGAAAGCGGGCTCGCTGTATGAAGATATTAATTGGAGAACCGATGACAACCCTGGAATACAAAGAGTGGTTGAGCAAAAGGATCAATGATAACATCCTTGGGCCAAGCTTGGAGGGCGCTCGATCGATGAAAGAGTATTTACAAGTGGTCTCATCAGAGTTAGAGATTATAAAGGAAGACTTTGAGAGGTAAAATTTAGAGCTTGGAAAGAGGATAGAGAAGTTGGAAGAAGAAAAAATGTACCTAATATTAGATGCAGATGTTCAGAAACTGGAGGCAAAAAGTTAAGAAAAGAAAAGTGGAAGATAGAGGAAGATCGAGATAGTTTAAAGACAGAATATAAGAAGATACGTTTGACGATGAAGAATGCTGGATTAGGAAAGACTTCAGAACAGTGGCAATAGAATATTCAAGAGGAAAAGGCCAAAGCTAACTATTGGGATAGGAAGTTTCAAGAAATGCAAGCATGAAACGAGGCCTTAGAGAAGAATTTGACAGATAGCTAAAAGAGAAAAGTGGATTAAAAGCTAGAGTGGCTGAACTTGGGCGATCTCTTCATCACCATCGAAGTCGTAATTCTAAAATCGAACTAAAATCAAGTCTGAACAAGATCAAGGAAATGAAGGGAAAGATTGAAGAATTAGAATCAGCATTGCACAGTTGTGAACTTTGGATTAAGCTTCTCGAAATAAGAGAAGAGCGTTGGAAGGAAGAGCTTCACCATTCTCATGATCAAGTTAGAAATCGGGATTACCTCATGGGTGAAGCAAAAGTTCAGATTCAAGAGGTAGTTGATCACCTACAGACTTTGGCAGCATAGGATGATATATTGAGTATGAAGTATGAGCTACATTCAGATCGTAGTCAAGAGCTAACCTCTTTGTTTGGGAAAATCAAAACTTTGGGCCTTAGGGCGAAAGCATATTTGTAGTTCATTTTATGTAAAGGATTTTGTTTTCTAATAAAGTTTTCTAAAATAAAGTTGAATCTGAATCGATGCCTTATTTTTACATTCATGCATTTGCATTACATCACATCATATGCATTTAAGACCATAGAGAGAGCCTAATTAGTTGAAATTATCATAGAGAGAGAGAAAGAGAAGGAAAAATCTGGAAGCTGAACACCGTTACGGTACACGTGCCAAAAAAAAGAAAATGGATCAAAGACTTGAACAATTCCAGAGGGACATGCAAGACTAGATGCAAGAGCAATTGGCAAAGCTCCAACAAGAAATAAGAGACCAAATGTTGGAAGCTCAAAGGAACATGATGGCTCAAATGGTCCCAGATGCTGAACGAGGCGATGGACAAAGGAAAAGGTCCCACGACTATGGCTGGAGAAGATAGAGAAGGCATTCCCCTATGTTTTACCCCACCACATGCACAAACACAGCCTGAAGAGTATCCCCAAAGACCATCTGTCACGATTAGGCCTTAACAAGGGCAAGCTGATACTAGACCGCCCATAAACTTCCATGTTGGCTCAGGATCCAATCCAGGAGATAATCCAACTAATCTTGCTATTCCTAATTTGGATATAACAGATAGGGATGGGACAAGAATTGAATCCTCGAGGCAGTTAGAGGATCGCTGTAGATGGTTGGAGGAAAAGTTCAAGGCTTTGGAAAATGTCGATCATCACTATGGTATTGACGCAAAAGACTTGAGTTTGGTTTCGGATTTGGTGTTTCCTCATAAGTTTAAGATGCTAGAATTTGAGAAGTACAATGGGACTAGCTTCCTTAAAGCCCACATTACCATGTTTTGCAGATGCATGATCGGCTATGTTAACAATGATCAACTCTTGATTCATTATTTCTAAGATAGTTTAGTGGGGGCAGCGTCTAGATGATATAATCAACTCGGCCGTGCTAGGATTAGCTCTTGGAGAGACCTAGCCCAAGCCTTCATGAAGCAATACAATCATGTCACGGACATGATGCTTGATAGGATCACTTACAAAACATGGAAAAGAAGTCAAATGAAAGCTTCAGGTAATACGTGCAAAGATAGAGGGAAGTTGCCATGAAGTTCAACCACCTCTCCTAGAGAAGGAAACTACCATACTTTTTATCAACACCCTGAAAGATCCATTCATCACCCATATGATAGGCAGTACCACCAAGAGCTTCACTGATATAGTGATGGTAGGAGAAATGATTGAAAATGCCATAAGGGGTGGCAAGATTGAAGCAGGGGAAACCACTAGAATGTCTGTTCCTAGGAAAAAGGACAACGAGGTAAATAACACGAGTACATACAACAAAGGGCACTCGAAGGCAATCACTGTTAGCCAGCCAAAGATAGTCACGACGGGCAATAAGGGTCGACCAGAAAAGAATCAGGCGCAAGGTAAAATTCTAAAAAGCTCCAATTTACACCAATCCCAATGACATATAAGGAGCTATATCAAAGTTTATTTGATGCGCATGTGGTGTCCTCTTTTTATCTAAAACCGTTATAGCCCCCATATCCAAAATAGTATGACTCAAATGCTCAATGTGATTGTCGTGCGGGAATAACAGGGCATTCAATAGAACACTGCACTGCCATCAAAAACTTAGTTGAAAGATTCATCAAGATGGGGATTGTGAAGTTTGATGATACACCTAGTGCGAAGAACCCATTACCCAACCATGGGGATAAGAGGATAAATGTGATAGGTGAAAAGGTCGTGAGAAATATAAAGGGGGATATCTCAGAGGTAAAAACCCCTTTATGAATGGTTTGGAGAGAAATGATGAGAAGAGGATTGGTAGAATTAGATTCTGTGAAAGGATATGGAGAAATAAGGGACTACTTTGAGTTCCACAAAGCAGAGGGGCATGAGATCCAAGAATGTGTTGAGTTTAGGATCTTGGTACAAAGCCTTATGGACAACAAGGAATTGGAGTTTTATGAAGAAGGCTTAGAGGGAGGAAACATACATGCAATCGAAGGAGAATTGACAAGCAAAAAGTCAATTATTCGAGGATCATCATCTCCGACCAAGAAACACGGAAGGCGAAGCACAAGTGGTGCCAAAAGTTGTAATCTAGAAACCTGTTTCCTTTTCTTACAAGGATAACAAAATGGTACCTTGGAATTATGACTGTAATGTGACAATACTGGGAGTGGAAAGCTCAGTTAGCACTTCCGAAGAGGTCTAAGATGAAGGGTCCTACACACGTAGTGGAAAGCATTACGATTCAGGAAACGTTAGAGCACAACCAGTGAAATCAATGACTATGGAAGTTGAACGAGAGAAAGGACCTGGGGCCCTTATCAACGAACCTATGAAGGAGGAAGAGGCTAAAGAATTTTTGAAATTCTTGAAGCACAGTGAGTACAGCGTGGTGGAACAATTGTGCAAACAACTGGCTCGCATATCAGTGCTAGCCTTGCTTTTAAGCTTAGAAGTGCATCGCGAAGCGCTGATGAAAGTGTTGAATAAAATTTGCATTGCTAAGGATATATCTATCAACAAACTAGATCGTCTGGTTAGTAACATAAGTGCTGACAATTTCATTTACTTTAGTGATGATGAAATCCCACCGGGGGGCATGGGATCAACAAAGGCTTTGCACATCACTACTTATTGCAAGAGATACACTCTACCAAGTGTGTTAATAGATAATGGATCGACTTTGAATGTCTTACCGTTGTCTACACTGAAGAGGTTTCCTATAGATAGTTCTTACATGAAGACATGGCAGAACATAGAGAGAGCATTTGATGGCATTGAAAGAAGAGTGATAGGAAGAATTGACATACCATTATTGATCGAGCCTAACACATATTAAGTGGACTTTCTGGTGATGGATATCAAGACCTCCTACAACTGCTTGTTGGAAAGGCCCTGGATTCATTCGGCAGGGGCAGTGCCCTCATCGCTGCACCAAAAATTGAAACTGGTAATAGAGGGTCGGCTGGTAACTATAAACGTAGAAGAAGACATCATAGCGACTGTTACCAATGTGGCGCCATATTTAGAGACAAATAAGGAGGCCACTGAATGTTCTTTTGATCTTTAAAGTTCGTAAATGCAACATTCATCTTGGAAGGGAATAAAGTTCCAGTGCCTAAGATATCCAGAACTATGAAGATGGGCTTACAAATGATGATAGGGAAAGGAGCCCTCCCAAGAAAAGGAAAAGGATGGACTTGTTGGGCATTCGCCCGTATGAACCTGGAAGCATTTTGGACAATTGGACTACAGAGGAATTTCTGTAGATTTTAGAGATTATACAGAGTAATATTCAAAACGCACTTGTTGTTTTTAAGCCTAGGAACAATAAGACTTCTTTTTTGAATTAGGCTCATGTTCAGATATTTTTGTTTCAATAAAATACATCTTTAATGACCAATTCTGGCCAATATTCTCTCATTTTTTATTCTTTGGATTTTCTAATTTTATTCCAAATTTTTTTATTCCCATTCATATCATGTGAATAGTTGTCCTCAAATTCATTTGTTCTTTGTACATTTTTTGGTGCCTATCACAGGTCCCTAGATATTAATGATATGAGCAATGATACTATAGACCTAGAGGTCCATTTTGAGCAAGACATGTGTTTAGAAAAATCTCGGGATTTTGAAGGTGACTGAGAGTGTGACTTATATCTAGATTTGTTAAGAATGGTAAAGCAAGAGGAGAAACAAATTTTACCCCATGAAGAGGAGATAGAGAACATAGCCTTAGAGAAGGAAAAGGTTGTGAAAATTAGAACGCACATAGCCGAAGAGACGAAACAAGATCTTGTTGAGTTGCCACGGGAATTCAATGACGTTTTTGCATGGTCATACCAAGATATGCCTGGTCTCAGTACTGATATTTTAGTACATCGTCTTTCTATAAGAGAAGAGTTCAAGCCAGTTCAGCAAAAGTTACGAAGGATAAGGCCTGATGTGATGTTGAAAATAAAGGAGGAAGTCAAGAAACAGTTTGATGCTGGTTTTTTGCTAGTGGTCAAATACTCGGAGTGGGTTGCCAACATTGTTCCTATCCCTAAGAAAGATGGAAAGGTCCAGATGTGTGTAGACTATAGGGACTTAAATAAAGCCAGCCTAAAGGACAATTTCCCTTTGCCGCATATTGACACATTAGTGGATAATACGGCAGGATATTCATTATTTTCCTTCATGGATGACTTTTCAGGATACAATCAGATCAAGATGCACTGGAACAGTTCGGTTTATACCCTAGTCGAAACAGTGGTTTCGGGACTACAAATTCTAGTTTGTATAATATTTTAATATTATTTTTTATACTGTTGTTATGTGATTAAGCATGTGGAAAATTTTCGTAAGTTAATTTGATTGTCTGTGTGGTTAATTTGACAAAAGGATTAAATTGCATGAAATGTGAAAGTTGCTTGCTATTTGCTAAAGCACCTATGTGTTGTGGCTTTATAAAATGTGAGGACTTTTGTGGCAAATAAGCCAATTCTATGATAGTGGACGATAATAAATGTGGTACATGCATTTTTTTATATGATTATTAGTTTATATTATATGTTATAAAAATATTATTACTTATTCATTAAGTTATAATTATTTTATAATAAAAGAAACTTAGTGGATGGTTTTGGTCAAAAATGACCTTGTTAGTGATGTTATAAATATTTTATATTTTAAAGCTAAATTAGTAAATAGATTATTATGTATGATATATTTGATATAAGCATGAAAAATGGCCATTTTTAGTTCATCTTTTGGCCGAATATTTGAGAAAGAAGAAAGGGTTTAGTTCTTTTGAATTTTGGCACTTACAAGCTTAAATCAAAGGTTAGTTTTTGACCCATTCTTAATAATTTCTACGTTTTTGCTATCATTGCTTCGAGAGCTATCAAACCCATGTACTAATTTTGAGTATTGATGATGTTTGTGTGAGATGCCATTGATGATATGTCAAGCTTTTTGATGATTTTTGGTGTTAAATGAAAGATGTGAGCTAGATTAACATACTTTGTTCTTGAATTTTTGATAAATTTAGCTAAATAGGGTTAAATTGAAAAATGGTAACTTGAGGGACTAAATAGAAAATTTGATGGAAAATATGGATTTGTGTGTAATGTTTATGTATTCGACTAAGCATGTGTATGTGTGGATTTTGTGAATTTTATATTTTGAGAAAAATGGATTAAATTGATAATGTGTGCAAATATGAGGGCTAAATTGCAAATAGCCCTAAATGTGTGTCTATGGATTGAATTTATGAATTAGTGAATAAAAGGGTTAATTCTGAACATGTTTAGATCAAGAACCGAGGAAAACGAATTTAGATCACGAGAAAGTGAAAGTAACCGAGTAGCCGTTTTCATTCTGATAAACCGAATATGAGGTAAGTCACTATGCAAATAAACATATTTGTATGATATTATATTTGTTCTTATGACTATTATTGAATATGGATATTCATGAGAAGATATGCAAATGAAATCTAGGATAAGTTCGATATAGTGACTAAGTCCGAGAAGTCCCGTACGAACCTAGGAATTGATAGGATTAGATATGTTATGACATAGGTGTTTGTTCTGTTTTATCATGTAAGACCACGTCTGGGACGTTGGCATTGATCTAAGACTCGTGTAAGACCACGTCTGGGACGTTGGCATCGATATCAGCTTTATGAATAAGACCACGTCTGGGACGTTGGCATCAATATGACTTTTACGTGTAAGACCATGTCGGGGACATCGACATCGTATTGATTTGTGTAAGACCCTGTATGGGACAGTGGCACTGATATCCGAGTGCATGTAAAACCTCATCTGGGACGTTGGCATTGTACAATCATTCTGAGCTTTCTGAGCATCGTATTATTTTCCTATTGGTTCAATGGGAAAATTTGTGATACATATTACAAATCTGAGCTTTGAACAAATATGTGATTATAAAACCATTTCAGGTACGTTGATTATACACTAATTGTGTATACAAGGTAAGCATCTATGTGATCTTATTATGATGCTATGAATATGGAATTGATAATATGATATGTAAAGTTTTGGTTAAATGAGTTATACGTTTATGTGATTCTCGAATTGTGAATATAACAAATGTGATCAAAGGTATATGAATCAAAGCATATATGTGATAATTTCCTAAGTGTTTGATATGTGTTAATGTATTTATTTGCATATATGCCTCCCTTGCTAAGTTTGTTTGTATATTGACTTACTAAGCTTTTGGAAAGCGAACTCTATATGTGTGTTTCTCTGTTTTATAGGTCGTTAAAGCTACTGTAGTCTCGGACCGTCAATGATCATCATTACACTTTTAAACTCGTTTTGGTACCCTTTTGAAAATGTATATAGCTTAATATGGCATGTATAGGCTAGATATGTGTATATGATTTTGAAGTGAACATAGTCATGTGTTTTGACAAGTTTTGAGTTGATAAATGCTTGAATAAATGAGCTATATAATACAAATTTTGATATGAGTTGATGCATATGAAATGGTTAAGTTTTGTTTACACAATGGATGATTATGATTGTATATGAATTAGGTGTATTTTGTGGGTTTAATAACCTAAAAATGGTGAAAATTGCAGTTTTCACACGGCCTAGACATATGGGCATGTGCCCAAGCTGGGTGGCAAAAGTCAGAATCAAAAGAATCGCCCACGGGCTAGTTCCACTACGTGTGTAGTAAGTTAGAATCGCCACTGGGCGCCCACGGCCATGTGATTTCCACAGGCAGCCACACGGGCATGTACCCCTATTTTCAAGAAAAAGTTTTTAAAGTTTCTAATTTAGTCCCAAATCATTTCCTAATCATATTTTGGGTCTTGTAGGTCCATATTAGGGTCGTAAAGATGAAAGTTGAAAAAAAAAATTTAAGTTGTGCCACGGGATTATGTCTCAATTTTCTCATTTATTTATGTTTGACTCCGGTAATACCTCGTAACCCTATTTCGGCGACAGTTTATGGTTAAGGGATGTTACATTTGGTTGATATCAGAGCTATAGTTTAGCCGATTCTCGGACTAACATAGCATGTCAGAGTCTAGCTATACATGCCATATATCTTAATTGTGATAGTGTGATGAATCCTGACGTATAAAATGTGATTTTTGTATAGTAATGGATCCCGAAAGAGCCGTAACCGATGACGTAGAAAGTAATACGCCTGATCCCATGCAAGGGACAGCACCCTCTGATTCAAGACTGGTTACGAGCGGTCAAGAGGGAGAAACTAAATAAGCTTTCTTCCAGATGATGAATGAGTGGTTCACTCAATTCGTAAGAAATAAACCGACTGTTTCACAACCCCTACCCCCGGTTAATCTCCCTCAGACTAGAGATGTGCCACCAGTTATGCATCTAAATAAGTTGAATAAGCCTCCTATTGACAAGATCCATAAATATCGAGCCGAAGAATTCTGGGCTACTAAAGATGACGATGCTTAAAAAGCCGAATTCTGGATTGAAAATACTATCCAGGTATTTGATGAGATATCTCTGACTCCGGCAGAATGCATAAAGTGTGTTGTATCGTTACTTCGAGATGTAGCATATCAATGGTGGAAAACTTTGATTTTAGTCGTTCTAAAAGAGCGAGTCACGTGGGACTTCTTTCAGATTGAATTCTGGAAGAAGTATATCAGTGAGAGATTTGTCGATCAGAAATAGAAGGAATTTTTGGAACTAAAACAGGGCTAAATGATTGTTTCTGAGTATGAACGAGAGTTTGTGAGATTGAGTCAATATGCTTGAGAATGTGTATCTTCTGAAGCTATAATGTGTAAAAGATTTGAAGATGGCCTTAATGAAGACATTCGTTTGCTTGTCGGGATTTTAGAAATAAAAGAGTTCATTGTACTCGTTGACCGAGCTTGCAAAGCTGAGGCACTCGAGAAGGATAAAAGAAAAGCTGAGTCTGAAACTCGTGATATGGAAAAGAGATTTTAGAGTAAATCATTTTAGTTTGCTCCGAAAAGATTTCGAGATGATCAAAGTCGTTCCAGAGATAATATGGGACATTTGAACAGAAATCGAGCTAGATCGCAAATGAGTTCCAAAACTCCAGCAACTTCAGTGGCCAGCGTTGGAAATGTTCGATCCGAGAGACCCGAATGTAAACATTGTGGAAAAAGACATCCGGGAAGCTGTAGATTAAACGAAAGATCTTGCTTTAGTTGTGGATCGCTTGATCATTTTATCCGAGATTGTCTTGAGACTGTTGAGCTAGAAACTGTTCAGAATTTGAGATCTGATAATACACTTGCGAGAGGTAGACCATTGAAGAATGTAAGAAATGTTAGTGGTAGTCAGAGAACTACGAGAGAGAATGTTATCAAGTCTGAAGCCAGAGTGCCAGTCAGAGCGTATGCTATTAGAGCTCGGGAGGAAGCCTCATCACCTGATGTGATAACTAGTACTTTTACTCTTTATGATACTTCTATGATTGCTTTGATAGACCCTAGTTCTACATATTCGTATATATGTACAAATTTAGTATTCAACAAAACTTTGCCCGTAGAGTCTACTGAGTTTGCTATAAAAGTATCGAACCCCTTAGGTAAAAGTGTCCTTGTTGGCAAAGTATGCAAGAACTGTCCGTTAATTTTTCGAGATATCTATTTCCCTGCTGATCTGATGCTTTTGCCATTTGATGATTTCGATATTATTCTGGGTATGGATTGGTTGTTTATGCATGATGCTGTTGTGAACTGTAAAAGAAAATCTATTGATTTGAGAAGTCCGAATGATGAGATTATACATTGAGTCTGATGATTTGAATGGATTTCTTGTTGTGATATTTATTTGAAAGCTCAGAATTATGTGAAAAAGGGTTACGGAGCATATTTTGCTTATGTAATTGATTCAAAAGTATCCGAGAAGAAAGTTGAATCAGTGCCCATTTTCTGTGAATTTTCTGATGCGTTCCCTAAAGAGTTACCGAGCTTACCTCCGATTCGTGAAGTTGAATTTGGTATTGAATTATTGCCTGGTACGACACCTATTTCGATAGCTCCGTATAGAATGGCACCAACCGAGTTGAAAGAGTTAAAGTCTCAGTTGCAAGAATTGATTGATAGAGGGTTTGCTAGACCAAGTTTCTCTCTTGGGATGCTCCTGTTCTATTTGTGAAAAAGAAATATGGCACTATGAGAATGTGTATCGATTATCGTTAGTTGAATAAAGTGACAATAAAGAATAAATATCTGTTGCCCCGAATAGACGATTTGTTTGATCAGTTAAAAGGAGCTACCGTGTCTTCCAAAATTGATCTGAGATCGGGATACTACCAGTTGAGAGTTAAAGATCGAGATACTACGCGATAAAAGTGAGCATGCTGAACATTTGAGAATTGTGTTGAAAACTCTGAGAGAAAAGCAATTGTACGCGAAATTTAGCAAATGTGAATTCTGGTTGCACCAGGTTAGTTTTCTGGGACATATAGTGTCGGCTTCTGGAATCCGAGTAAGATTTCTACTATTTTGAATTGGAAACCTCCGAAAAACGTGTCTAAAGTCCGTAGTTTTCTAGGTTTGGCTGGTTATTACCGTCAATTTGTTAAAGGATTTTCAGCGATAGCTACTCCGTTGACTAGATTACTTTAGAAAGATGTCAGATTTGAATGGTCGGATAAATGTTAGAAAAGTTTTGATCAGTTGAAAACTCTATAAACAGAAGCTCCAGTGTTAGTACAACCAGAATCGGGTAAAGAATTTGTTGTATACAGTGATGCCTCGCTAAACGGTCTGGGATGTGTTTTGATGCAAGAAGGCAAAGTTGTAGCTTATGCCTCGAGACAGTTGAAGCCTCATGAAAAGAATTATCTGACTCACGACCTTGAATTAGCTGCAATTATGTTTGCACTTAAGATTTGGCGTCATTATCTGTACAGTGAGAAATGTCACGTATTTTTGGATCATAAAAGTTTGAAATATCTGATGACTCAGAAAGATTTAAACTTGCGTCAGAGAAGATGGCTTGAGTTCTTGAAAGATTACGAGCTTGTGATAGATTATCATCCGGGTAAAGCAAATGTTGTTGTAGATGCGTTAAGTCAGAAATCATTGTGTGCATTATGTACTTTAAATACTCAACTGGATTTGTCCGATGATTGTTCTGTGTTAGCAGAATTAAAAGCAAAACTGTTGTTCGTACAACAGATATGTGATGCTTAGAAGGTTAATAATGAATTAGTATTGAAACGAGCTCAGTGTGAATCAAATTCTGAATCTGAATTTCAAATTATTGATGATTGCTTGAGATTCTGGGATCGTATTTGTGTTCTGAGAAATCCAGAGTTGATTCAGTTGATTTTGAATGAAGCACATAACAGTCGTCTATCTGTTCATCCAGGAAGTACTAAAATGTATCATGATTTGAAGCATCATTATTGGTGGTCTAGTATGAAACGAGACATTTCTGACTTTGTTTCAAAATGCTTAGTTTGTCAAGAGGTGAAAGCTGAACATCAAATTCCCTCTGGTTTGTTACAACCAATTTTGATTCCGGAATGGAAATGGGATAGAGTAACAATGGATTTTGTTTCTGGATTGCCTCTGACTCTGAGAAAGAAAGATGCGATTTGGGTCGTAATTGAATGATTGACGAAATCTGCACCTGAGGATATGGAGAAAACTACCTTCATAACTATGTGGGGTACCTTTTGTTATAAGGTAATGCCATTCAGACTGAAGAATACAAGGGCGACATATCAAAGGGACATGGTAACTTTATTCCATGACATGATGCATAAAGAGATTGAAGTATATGTTGATAACATAATCGCCAAATCTCGAACAAAAAAGGAACACATTAAAGTTTTGAGGACGTTATTTTTTAGATTAAGAAAATTTCAATTGAAGCTCAACCCGGCAAAGTGTACTTTCGGAGCTCGGTCAGGGAAGTTATTGGGTTTCGTGGTTAGCAAGAGAGGAATCGAAGTTGACTTAAATAAGGTCAAAGCTATAGAATAATTGCCTCCACCGCGCACTCAAAAGAAAGTTCGAGGTTTTCTTGGAAGGTTAAATTACATTGCTCTGTTTATTTCATAATTAACTGAGAAATGTGATCCCATATTTCGTCTTCTCAAGAAACACAACCAAGGTGTATGGGACTATGAATACCAGAGAGCTTTTGACAAAGTCAAACAATATCTGTCAAACGCACCAGTACTATCTCCGCCTAATCCAGATAGACTGTTGATACTGTATCTATCAGTGTTCAATAACCCCATGGGATGTGTGCTTGGTCAACACGATGAGTCAGGAAGAAAAGAAAAGGAGATATACTATCTCAGTAAAAAGTTCACTGAATGTGAAATGACATATTCGTCAATTGAAAAATTGTGTTGCGCTTTGATTTGGACAACCCAAAGACTAAGGTAGTATATGCTATATCATACAACCTGGTTAATTTTGAAGCTTGATCCGTTAAAGTATATGATGGAGTCAACTGCTTTGAATGGAAGGATGGAAAGGTGGCAGATTTTGTTGCCGAATTTGATATGGTCTATGTGAACCAAAAGGCTATAAAATAGAGTGCAGTAGCAGAATTTCTGGCTAGCAGAGCTTTAGAGGATTATGAACCTTTGAGCTTTGATTTCCCCAATGAAGAGTTGATGTATGTGGCAAATACTGAAGAATGTCCGTGGAAGCTAAATTTTGATGGAGCGTCAAATGTTGTGGTAAATAGAATTGGGGCAATCTTGGTATCCCCTAGTGGTGATCATTCTCCAATTACATGCAGATTGGATTTTGATTGCACGAATAACATGGCGAATTATGAAGGTTGCATCATGAGAATTCGAGCAGCTGTAGAGTGTAAGATCAGAGTGTTAGAAGTATATGGAGATTCTTCCTTAGTAATCTACCAGCTTAAAAGAGAATAGGAGACAAGAGATCCCAAGCTAAGTGATTATCGAAAAATAGTTCTGGGATTGATAGAGGAGTTCGATGAAATTACTTTTAATTATCTCCCACATGATGAAAACCAGATGGAGAATGCTTTGGCAACCCTGGATTCTATGATCAAAGTAAATAGGCTAGAGGATATGAGACCTATTCAGATGAGTATTTTTGAAGTTCCAGCTCATTGTTATAATGTGTAAGAGAAAGAAAGAGATGATCACCCTTGGTATCATGATGTATTGCGATATGTAAAAAATCGTGAATACCCAGAGCATGCAACTGAGAATGAGAAAATGACATTAAGAAGATTTGCCTCTGACTATGTTTTAGATGGGGATATCTTGTATAAAAAGAGAAAAGATCAAGTATTATTGAGATGCGTTGATGCTGTAAAGGCTAGGAAAATCCTAGAGGAAGTTCATGAGGGCATTTTTGGAACACACGCTAATGGATTCACAATGGCCAGGCAGATAATGAGATTTGGATATTATTGGTCCACCATGGAAGGAGATTGTATCAGCTATGCCAAGAGATGTCATAAATGCTAGATTTATGGAGACAAAATTCACGTGCCTCCGTCACCTTTGTATATTATGACTTCCCCATGGCCTTTTTCCATGTGGGGCATGGATGTTATTGGACCGATCTCACCAAAATTTTCGAATGGGCATCGATTCATCTTCGTGGTAATTGAATACTTCATGAAATGTGTAGAGGCTGATTCATATACTAGCGTCACTAAGTCAGCAGTTAGTCAATTTTTAAAGAAGGAGATCATTTGTCGATATAGAATGCTTGACAGGATCATATCAGACAATGCATTGAACTTGAACAATAGCACAATAGTAGAAGTTTGTAGTTAATTCAACATCAAACACCACAACTCGTCTCCGTATCGTCTAAAAATGAATAAGGCAATGGAAGCGGCCAATAAAAATATCAAGAAGATAGTAGGAAAGATGACTGAGACTTATAAGGATTGGCATGAGAAACTATCGTTTGCACTCTATGCTTATCGAACGTCCGTCAGAACCTCTACTAGGGGTAATTCCTTTCTCGTTGGTCTATGGGATGGAGGCAGTTCTACCTATTGAAGTGGAAATACCTTCTCTTCAAGTTTTGTCAAAAATAAAGCTGGATGAGTCTGAATGGATCCAGGCTTGGTATGATTAGTTGAACTTAATTGAAGAAAATAAGCTAAGGGCTATTCGTCACGATCAGATGTACCAAAAACGAATGATGCGAGTCTTCATTAAAAAGTTCACCCAAGAGAGTTTCATGAGGGGGACCTTGTACTGAAAAAGATTCTTCCCATACAAAAGGATTTCAGAGGAAAATGAATGCCAAATTGGGAAGGGCCATATGTGGTGAAGAAAGCTTTCTCGGAGGTGCACTATTTCTGATTGAAATGGGTGGGAAAAGTCTACCCAATCCTGTGAACTTGGATTCAGTCAAAAAGTATTTTGTTTAAAGAGGATAAGAGACCAAGGTGAAAACCCGCAAAAGGCGCTTTGAGTTTTAAAAAAAAGGGGGGGAGAAGCCAAGGCAAAAATCCATAAAGGGCGCTTTGAGACCAAAGGAGTTTTGAGTTGAAAACCCGAAAAGGGTGGCTCAAATTCTGAATAAACACGCAATCATCTTGCTATACTTGAATCAATAAGAAATGAAGTATGTTGCATATTGGATCATCAACAAAGTACTTTGGGTCTTCTAAACATATATTAAGCGCAAAGTAGTCTTCGTGGAGTTTGTATATAGAAGCCCAATCTGTGATATTTAGGGCATCTGATCTTTGTCCTATTCATTTTACTATCTTTGGATTTTTTTTTCTTCTCAAAGATATGTTCCTAGTTAATCTTCTTTGTATTTTTGATAATCCATTTAACTCTTTTTGAGATCAATTTATTTGTTACCCACTATTCATAAACATGTTGCATTGAAATAATGATTGATGAACTAATAATTTTACAATAGAAGTTCTACATATTACTTTGGAAATTTCTAGATAAAACAAGGAACCGAAACAGGACAATTGTCTAGAATTTCCATGTGCATAGATCAGAAATATTTGAGAAAGAAGAGTCTGGATAGAGACTATTTCTCTGAATTCTTTGTCCAAATGATAATTGGACAAAATAATGAGTTGATGTGACAAAAGAAGTGATGTCATCAAGTCATAACATTCGGGGAATGATGTAACAATCTAAGTTGATGAAAAATTCAGAACCCCTGAATTGTGGTGGAATGGATTGATTTTAAAATAAATCCTATACCCTAAAAATTACAGATGGGACGGATTGAAAAAGTTTCAATTCCCATCATGGTAGGATGGTACAAGCTTTGTGTCCTCAAGTTTCAAGCGGAGTTGACTATGAAATTACAGTAGGCAAGCTTGTTGAGCAGAATATGATTGGTGTTTCGAGAGGAACAATGATGAAGAACAAATGAGTGATGACACCTAGAGTAGGAATCATACTCATAATATTTTTTATAAATCATAGCAAATCTTATTAGGAGCATTTGATTCATTCCGATCATTGCATCCTAATCCTTAAAATGTTTAAAAAGGAATCATTTTCATGACATGTTGCATTCATGTCACTCATAACACATGTAGCTAGAAGCATTTGATTAGTTCTGATCATAGCATCTTGGTCATTTGACATAAACATATGGAACCGAGTCTACAGGACATGTCCCTCAGAGGACGGTGTAGCAATGTCGGTAAATTTACAGATCTTATCTCCCTAAGCAGTAGTGGAGCAGATCAAATTTGGCGAATATTATCTTCCCAGGGTAATAGGGGAGCAGATTTTAGCCATTAGCCTTATCTCCCTGATGTAGCAAGGGAGTAGGCTAAAGTTTGTAGTCTTATCTTCCTGAGGTAGCAAGGAAGCAGACAAAAGATTGTAGATTTTGTCTCCCTAAAATTGCAGTAGAGTAAATCGAAGACGGTGAATCTTATCTTCCCGAGGTAGTAGGGAAGCAAATTTTAGCCACCAGCCTTATCTCTCTGAGGTAGCAAGGGAGCAGGCTGAAGTTTGTAGTCTTATCTTCCTGAGGTAGCAAGGAAGCAGACTAAAGATTGTTGATTGTCTCCCTGAAGTTGCAGTGAATTAGATCGAAGATAGCAGATCTTATCTCCCTGAAGTTGCAGCGAGTAGACTGAAGATTACAAGTCTTATCTCCCTAAATTTGCAGTGGAACAGACTGAAGATAGTTAATCCTATCTCCCTAAAGTTACAATGGATCAGATTAAAGCGACAAATCCTATACCTCTGAAGTTACAGTAGGTGGAATTAAATCTGCTATAACTACAAATCTCATCTTTCAAAGTTGCAGTGAAGTGGATCAAAGCAATAAGATACGATGGACTGGAATGAGGCTACATGAAGAATAGGAGCATTGAAGAATCAAGACTCAGTGGATATGAGAAAATTTGGACCTTCTTTATGTCTTTGCTCTTTCCTGTTACACGACAACGAGCAAAGAGGGGCAACTGTAAGACCTATAATTTGCCCGGGCCCATTTTACAACCCAATTACCCAAAACCCGAGGCCCAAATCAGATGGCCCACTAAGACCCAAAACCCAATAAGCTTAACCAAACCCAATTACAAACAGACCCAAAAACATTAAGCCCATAACCAAGCCCAATTAGCCCAATGCCCCAAATCAGAAAAAAAAAAAGAAAAAATAAACCCTAGGTGCGCTGAACCTAGGGCTTTTCGACCATCATCGTCGCCAAGCCCGCCACCGCCTGCAAAGACTGACCTCCCACTTGCACCGCCACTGGCACCTGCACAAAAGAGGAAAAGACAACAAATAAATGAAGCTTGTAAAAAAGGGCTATATAAGCCGATCTAAACAGTTGTAAATAGGGGACCCTTTTTCGATTATCAATATAAACATAGAGATTCAAACAAAAGAACAAAAAAAAAAGAGAATAGCAAGCATAGATTAGACAAGAAAGCATCGATTAAATGCAAAAGAAACCACTAAAAATCAAAAGCAGAACCCAAAAAGAGGTGATATTTCCTTACCATTTTCGAAAGTCTTTTTCTTTTTCTCTCTTCTTTTTTAGCATATATAAATATATATATATATATACCTACACTATTTTTAAAAAATAAAAAAAGGAATAAATATTTTACCTTTCGGGCTCCAACCGTCGTGCACTGCAGCGTCGGCGATAGAGCCTGCGACGGAGTTTGGCCGAAACTTCACCGCCCCTTGGACCTGCAGAGAAAAAAACAAAAAAGAAGGTTAAATTTTTTTTTAAGCAGGAGACAAATTATTTTTTTAAAGAACTTTGGGCCTTAAATAGCCTCCCAAATTGACGTCGTTTCAGGCAGGTCTTTCAGGCGCCAAAACGGCGTCGTTTTGGCCAAGATCCGTGTGTTGACCCGACCCGCCCAGGAGGATCTGCGTGTTTTGGTGTAATGGTCTTATTGCTATTTTCGTCCTTCCGCTTTTTTATTAATTTGCAATCAAGCTTTTTGCTTTTTCTAATTTTGGCCCCAAACTTTTATCCCATTCCATCTTAGTCCCTTCGCTGCTGCGCGTTTTGAAGGGAGGGGTTATTGCCCACTTTGGTCCCTCCACTTCTTTTGCGCATTACAATATGGACCTTTCCCTTTTTTTTATTTCAAATTTACCCCAGCATTCCATTTTCAATTCAATTTTCGTCCTTTTTGGCTATTTTCACTCATTTATTATTATATAAATTATTATTATATTATATTTAGTATTACATTTAATACTATATTATTAAATAAAAATACATTTTGTAAAATTACTATATTTTATCTAAAGGTTTTTTTTAATAAGGCAATGTTTTGTATTTAAAAATTCAGGGAATAGTGCCCTAACGTACTGGGTTTCGATTTTCCTTTGACTACATAACTAAATATCCTTTTAATAAATTTCGTAAATCATGAGATGATTTTGATTACGATGGTTTGAAATATCATGTCCTAACGTGCTAGATGTGATGTTTGTATTCTTTCGGAACAAAGAAATCTCAAATTTTAACTCAAACTGTTCAAGTTTTTAAAGAAATCATGTTTTCAAATCTTTTCGAATTTTCGACATTAAGACATGAAATTATCAATTAGGTACCAATTTTGGGCGTTACGAGGGTGCTAATCCTTCCTCGTACGTAACCGACTCCTGAACCCATTTTTCTTGGATTTCGTAGGCCAAAATTAATGTTTTGAAATAAAACGTTTTATAATGTAATCCGATCACACCTAAGCTTAAAGGATTGGTGGCGACTCCATTTTTGTTTTTTAAAGTCAACCCCGCTTTCTAAAATCTATAAAAATGGTTTCGACAGCTACTCGCCGTTTATAGTGGCGTTTTAGTGGTTAACGGAGAGGTTTTAGATTGCGGCTGAAAACAAAAATAAAAGGGGGCTAGAGTTTCAAAAAATTAGCAGATGGTTTAAATCGGCTTATAAAGGGTCGGCGTCTATTAAGAAAATGGCTCTGTTTTGGCTAATTTCAATAGCCTGAAAACGACGCCGTGTGGTGTGACCCGATGACCTGATCCATAGATGGCTAAGATCCGCGCATTATGATCTCCGAGGATATTTGCGCATCTAGTCCTTCTTTGTCGTATTGTTTTTCGATTAGACCTGTTATATATTTTATTTAGTTTTTTAATTGATCTATACAATTTGTACGTCATTTCAATCTAGTCCTATCTATGTGCTACTTTTTGGATTTGGAATATTTGCTAATTTGATCCCTTATTTTTGTACAATTTTAATCGATCCTCGATTTTTAAAATAATTTTGTTTATTTATGAAATAACCTTCTAATTTTATTTTTTATTTCGATTAATTTTAATTTTATTTATAATTCTTGATTTTTCTAGTATTAAATTTATTCATCATTCAAGCTTTTTAATCAAATTGTTTTGAAATCGATTCTATAATGTTCTAATTTGTTCAATTTTCCATTTATATGTATTTTGTTTATACTTTTATAAATATTCAATTTTCAAAACATATATTATGTATTTCTTTGATAACTTATATAATATTTAATTTAAATACAATTATATGTTATTATTTTATACATACATATAGATACAATAATAAGACTTTTTTTTTATATTATTGATTTTACATTATTTTATGTGTATATTTTCTCTTAAACTTATCTATATGCATATTTGGTTTCTTTTAAAATTACTTATATACGTATGTATTTCTATTTTAAATTTAATATACATAATTTATCAATATGAAAGATCATACTTTATTGTATATTTGAACTTATTTCAAATATTTTATATACTATTAATTATTTATGTTTTATATATTTTTAAATTCATATACTATGTTTTTGTGTTTTGTAAAATTCATTGCAAATATTTTAAATACATATTTCAGTAAACTCATTTACAAATTATTCTATTTTGAACAATTTCATAAATTGTAGATTTCAAACTCCACTTTCTTTATTTTAAATACATTTGTTAGCATTCAAAATTTTGTTTTATATTAATTTGCCATTGTCAATTTTATAGAATTATTATATCTTGTAGCTTATTGATCTTTGATTGTTAATATATGTCTTTTAAACCATGTAGTTATCATTATCGTATATTGGTATGTTTAAATTATTGCTATAATCACCATTCATATATATGATGTTGAGTTTGTGTGTATTTCTTGCTTAATGTTGTGTTTGTACTTCTTGTTATTGTTTTATGTTTCAAACTCCAATATATTCAAGCCTTTACTAAATGTTTCATTTCATTAAAAAATATATTTTGAGCCAATTTTAAGATTGCGTATTTAAAATTTTTTCAAGATAAGGCAATATTTGTGTGTTTAGAAGTTCGAAAAATTACGCCCTAACATGCTAGGTGTCAACTTTCTATTGGACCAAATACCTTTTTAATTGCATGTTTTGAATATCAAAGATGATCCCGGTGTTGAGGTATAAATGTGTCATATCCTAACGTGTTGGATATGATATTTTTATTCCTTTGAAACGAGTTATTCTTGAGATTCAATTCAAAATTAATTAACATTCCTTAAAAATCACATCTTAAACATTTTCAAGTTTTCAACGTAAGGACACTAGTTAATCGATTTGGTACCCATTCTGGGGTGTACAGGGGTGCTAACCCTTTCTCGTGCGTAACCGACTCCCGAACCCTTTTTTCATTTAATTTCATAGACCAATAATTTTTTTTACAAGGTGATCCAATCACACCTAAACAAAAAAGGTTGGTGGCAACTCCACATCACATTTTTAAAGTCGATCACTGTTTTTCCAAAAGTAAAAATAAAAATGGTTTCGACAGCTTGGCGACTCCACTGGGGACTGGTTGAGAGTCAGGCTATAGATTGATTAATTTTTGTCCTTTTGATTGAAAATTTGGAAAACTGTTTTGAAAAATCATGTTTCTTTTGATGCATTTTTGGTGCTATGATTGCAATAATGTCGAGTCTCGTAGAATTCTCTTGCATTACATTGCATAACCGTTATGGTTACACCTTTAAGTGGGAGTGAGAAACTATACCTTCGTGAGGTTTTCACCTCTGCACGGGCTAATGGACTGCTTCCGGGATACATCTGTACTTATGTGCTTCGTGATATTTTCATCTCCGTATGGCCATAGGGAAATGTATTCCCCTGAACCGAATTTGATCCATATGAGCCTATAATGGGTGAGGATTGAGGAATTTGCTGGTTCAGGTACCCTCTCTTAGAACCAAACCACATATAGTGAACCCTAGGAACCCACTTTAGGTAGAATTATGTTAAACCCTAGCAGTCACCTCGATAGGTGTTTGACTATTTTCTGTTTGATTTGATTTTTTACTAACGTGTTTTCTTTTATTATGGCTACATTGCATTTCATCATCATAGAAAAGAGGTGTTGATTCATATTCGATTGCTAAATAGAAGAGTTTTTATAAGAAAATGGATTGCTTAATAAAGTGGGTTATAATACGTTCGTCCAAATATAGTCCAAGTAAACAAAACAAGAAAATATTAATAGTATATGATTTTGCCTCGTTGTCTGGGGATTCAAGCCAGCAAAGATTACTCGAGAGTCAATACGTCTCAATTTTCTTAAAGAAGCTTATGAGCATCGTGGAGAATAAGTGAGTGAAGAGTCACGGCCTGGATCAAGCAATAAGGAGCTAAAAAGGCATCTATTGAGAAAGTTCACGGGACACAACGTTCGAATACAAAGAAGAGGATTAGTATCTTCACTTGGACTATGAGGACAAATCCATATATGAAATCCGTTTTATGTAAAAAAATTATTTTCTAGAAAAGTTCTTCTAATGGAATTGAATTCAAAATCAACGCCTCTCTTTCTTTTTGCATTCATCCCACACATTTCCATTGCATTTCATGCATTTGCATAACATCATATACATTAAAATTTGTAGAAAGACTCTAATTAATTAAAAATTATTTCAGTAATCTGGAAACCGGCATCGTTACTGTACTTGCGCAAGAATAAAAACCATGGACCAAAGGTTGGAAAGAATAGAGAAAATGCAAATACAGATGCAGGTGCAATTGACCAAAGAAGAGATGCGAGAATAAATGCTAGAACTCCAAAGGAATATGATGGGCCAGCTAACCCAGTTATTAGCTGAAGGACTTGAAAACAGGAGTGGCCCAGTGGTTAACAATGTGGATGATGATGAAAACATCGTTTATTCCCCAATAACTATCCCGACTCAACCAGACACGCATTCGCATGGAGTACCCATCATTATTGGACCGCAATGTTAGACTAATACTTCGGCCTTGTTAAACTTCCCGATGGGTTCAAGTTTAAACCCGAAGGATGATCAAGCTAAACCGGTTGTATTGGCAGAAATAAAAGAAAAAGAGAGTGGACTTTAAAAGCCCCGAAGAAAAAGGAAGATAAAATGAATAGTACAAGAAGGTATAAAAAGGGCCATTTATAGTTGATTACAGTTAGCCAGCCAAGGGCGGTAACTACCAGCCATCAGGTATCCCCATGACAAGAACCCAATTCAAGACCGAACTCAGAGAAACCTCAATTCACACCCATCCCAATCACATATAGGGGGTTGTACCAAATTTTGTTTGACGCACATGTCATATCGACTTTTATATAAAACTAATAGGGCGCCCATACCCCAAATGGTACGACATAAATGCCCAATGCAAATACCATGGAGGAATCACAGGGCATTCGATTGAGAACTGTGCCACTTTTAAAAAGATAATCGAAAGATTCGTCAGATCGGGTATCATAAAATTCGATGATCCCTCTGGTGCAAAAATTTCGTTACCCAACCTTAATGTTAAGGGTATAAACATCGTGAGTTCTATAATAGATAAGGGCATAAAATCCAAGAATGCATCGAGCTGAGGGCCTTAGTGCAAGGCCTGATGGATAATAAATTGAAGAGATCAAAGACCTGAAGGAATATTAAGGAATCTTAGCATTAATGACATACCTAAAGAAAGGATCAGGGAATAAAAGTTTCCAAGCCCTTACATGCTTGGGAAGGTTTTAAACAATGGGACTGTGGAAGGGATCCCTATATTTTTAGAACTAATCTAGAGTAATATTCAAAACGTACTTGTTGCTTTAAGCCTAGAAGTAATAAGAATCCTTTTGTGAAATAGGCTTGTGTCCAGAATTTTTATTTCAATAAAATACATCTTTTTAAGTAAATATTTTTTCATTCTTTACATTTCATAATGTACATTCTTTTGTTTTTTAGAATATTCTTTCATTCTTTATTCATGATCATAACATACAAATAATCATCCTTAGAATAATTTATTCTTTGGAATTTTTGCCTTCGTACCTAGGTACCTAGATATCAACGACATGAGCAACATTGTTACAGACTCTCTTTTTGAATGAGATATGGGTCTAGGGGATCTAAGGACTTTGAAGATGACAGAGATTTTAGCCTATCTTTTGATTTGTTAAGGATGGTAGAACAAGTGAAAATAGACTCTACTCTGTAAAGGGTTAGTGGACGTTGCGAGTTTAGGAAAGGGTAAAGATCGAAGCTTAACTCACTACAGAAATAAGGCGAGACATCATTGGGCTATTTTCAAGAATTCCAAGATGTTTTTGCACAATCATATTGAGGAACACTAAGTTTGAAATGTGGGTATGCTATTTAAAGTACTCATGGTAATGATTCTACGATGGTCAGACTAATCAAGAGGTTCGGGCTACTGGTTTACCAAGAAAAGGAAATTGCATTAGTTACGCCGTAAATGTCAAATTGGGGAAGACAAGACTTATGTGCCTCTTCCATACTTTCTATAGAGGGGGCATAGATGTTATGGGGAAGATCGCATCAAAAGCATCTAGCCGATACCAATTCATATTTGTGGTTATCAATTATTTCACTAAGAGGGTGAAGGTTGCTTCATATGGCAAAGTTATAAAGTCAGAAGTCATCAAATCCAAAACCAAATTCAAATCCAAATTCAAATTCAAATCCAGATCTGAATTCAAACTCAAGTTCAGATTTAAATTTAAATTTAAGTTCAAATGCAAATTCAAATTAAAATTAAAAAAAATAAAAACAAAAAAAAGTGGCAATAAAGAATGCCAGAAAGAAACATGTTTAACATAATTGCACAATGTCAAAGATCTACGATCATTTAAAGATCGACACCATATCGTCTCAAAAGAAAGGCGCCAAAAAACCATTCAAAAATTTTTGAAAAATGACTGAGACTTGTAAAGGTTTTATAGAGAAGTTACATTTACCCTCTATGTTTATTGAGCGTTGGCCAGGACCTTCATCGGGGCAACATCCTTCCCATTGGTTCATCAAAGAGAAGAAATTGTTAGAAGTTAAAATTCCTTTTCTCCAAGCTTTGAGTGAATTAAGAATTGGATGAAGCAGAATGTATCCAATAAGCTTGATTGAAAATATTCATTATGGTTGAATGTACTAAAAACGGATGACATGGGCTTATGGTAAAAGGTTTGCCCAAGAGAATTTCTTGATGGGGACATGACATTAAGAAGGATTCTTCTCATATAAAAGGACTTCAGAGGAAAATAAATGCCAAATTTGAAAAAACCTTATGTGGTGAAGAAGGCTTGTTCTAGAAGATCATTAACCTTGACCAAGATGGATGGCAAGGACATACTCAGGCTGGCGAATTCAGATTTTATCTAAAATGAGACGCCAAGGTAAAAACCCGAAAAGGGTGCCTTGAGACCTTTTAAAAAAGGAAATTAAAAAAAGAAGCAAAAATAAATAAAATAAATAAAAATTTTTCAATCAAAAAAAAGAAGAAAGAAAAAGGAGAGGCCAAGGCGAAAGCATGCAAAGGGCGCTTTGAGACCAAAGGGGATTTGAGTTGAAAACCCAAAAAGGGCAGCTCAAATTTTGATCGAAAGTGGGGCATACAATAGTCCGCTACACTTGAATTAACAATGATGAAGTATGTGACATCTTGGGGCATCGATAAAGTACTCCAGATCCCCTAAGCACATATTGAGCTTAAAATGGTCCTCAAGAAGTTTGAACAAGAGAAGCTTAGGCTGCGATATCTAGGGCACTTTGTTTCCATCTTACCCATTCTGAATTTGTTATCTTTAATTATTATATTCACTTCAAAATACACTACCAATAAATTTCCTTTCATTGCATTTGCTAGCTTTGCTTAACTTATTTATTTCGAGTTATGCTCTTAATTGGTTTCCTTCTTATCCATTGTTATGATATTTTTCAAGCATTTTGCATTGAAATAATGATTAGTGGACTAATAATACTTTCATAAAAAGAGTTTTACATATTACTCTGGAAGCTTCTGAATAATAAAAGAACTTGAAACATGACTATTGTTTAAAACCCACCAAGTTTAAGGGATAGAAATATTGGTGGAGGATGAGTCTAAACTGAGACTATCTTTCTGGACTTCTGTCAAAAAATGGTGATTGAACAAAATGACAAGACATTGCGTCAGTGATACAATCTTGACGAAAAATAGGCAATGTTAACCCAAGTGTAAAAGGGGAATCATTCTCGAAAAAATGATATTCTGCATCCATGCAAATATCATGATACACATTTGGTTAGGTCACTCGGGGAGTGATCAGTTAATTGAACAGGTTATAGACCTATTCTTGATTTACAGTAGGTTGGATTGAGGATGAAATGAATTCTATACCCTTGAGTTGCAGTGACATGGATTGGAAAAGATTCAGATCATATACCCCTAAGTCACAATGAGATAAACCTTGAAGTTATAGTGGGGCAAATCTGTTGAGCAAGATATAATTGTTTTCTCGAGTTTTCTGTCAAGAATTCTAGCCGAACAAGATAGAGGCATAATACGTCAGCGATAAAATCTTGTTGAACAATGAGTGATAACACCTTAAACATTTAAAAAGGGATCATTCTCATAAAATTCTTCATCCATGCAAGACACATTTAGTTAGGAGCATTTGATTCATTCCGATCATTGCATCCAAATCCTTAAAAAGGGATTATTTTCATTCTGCATTCATGCAGGACACATTTAGTTAGGAGCATTTGATTCATTTCGATCATTGCATCCTAAACATTGTACATTTAACAAAGGATTATTCTCATGACAGCCTGCATTCATGCAAATGTCATCCAAAATATCATTCAGTTAGGAGCATTTGATCATTCCGATCATTGCATCCTAATCATTGTAAATTAAAAAAATAATAAAAAAAAGGGATCATTCTCATGACATTCTACATTCATGCAAATTTCACCCATAATATCATCTAGTTAAGAGCATTTGATTCATTCCAATCATTGGATCTTAATCATTATACATTTAAAAAAAATCATTCTCATGACATTCTGTATTCATGCAAATATCATCCAGTTAGGAGCATTTGATTCATTTCGATCATTGCATCCTAACCATTGTACATTTAACAAAAGATCATTCTCATAACATTCAGCATTCATGCAAATGTCATCCATAATATCATTTAGTTAGGAGCATTTGATTCATTCCGGTCATTGCATCTTAATCATTATACATTAAAAAAATCATGACATTTTTGGCATTCATTCTGATCATAGCATCCGGATCATTTGGCATAAACATATACATGTGGAACCGAGTCTACAGGACATGTCCCTTAGAGGACGGTGTAACAACATCGGTGAATTCAGAGATCTTATCTTCATAAGCAGTAGTGAAGCATATCAAATTTGGCAAATCCTATCTCTATGTATTAGCAATGGAGCAGATTTTAGCCATTGGTCTTATCTTCCTAATGTAGGAAAGCAGACTAAAAATTTCAGATTTTGTTCCCTCAAGATGGTAGTGGAGCAGACTGAAGATTGAAGTCTTCCTGAGATAGTAAGGAAGCAAACTGGAAAGTTCAGATTTTGTTCCCTCGAGATGGTAGTAGAGCAGACTGAAGATTGAAGTCTTCCTAATATAGTAAGGAAACAAATTGGAAATTTTAGATTTTGTTCCCTAGAGATAGTAGTGGAGCAGACTGAAGATTGAAGTCTTCCTGAGATAGTAAGGAAGCAAAGTGGAAAGTTCAGATTTTGTTCCCTCGAGATGGTAGTGGAGCAGACTGAAGATTGAAGTCTTCCTGAGATAGTAAGGAAGCAAATTGGAAAGTTCAGATTTTGTTCCCTAGAGATGGTAATGAACCAGACTGAAGATTAAAGTCTTCTTGAGATAGTAAGGAAGCAGACAAGAGTTCAAGTTTTGTTCCCTCGAGATGGCAGTGGGACATGATGAAGATTGAAGTCTTCCTGAGATAGTAAGGAAGCAAATTGAAAAGTTCAGATTTTGTTCCCTAGATATGGTAGTCGAGCAGAATGAAGAATGAAGTCTTCTTGAGATAGTAAGGAAGCAAATTGGAAAGTTCAAATTTTGTTCCCTCGAGATGGTAGTGGAGCAGACTGAAGGTTGAAGTCTTCCTGAGATAGTAAGAAAGTAGACTGAAAAGTTCAAATTTTGTTCCCTCGAGATGGTAGTGGAGCAAACTGAAGATTGAAATCTTCTTGAGATAGCAAGAAGGACTAAAAAGTTCAAATCTTGCCCCCTCGAGATAGTAGTAGGGCAGGCTAAAGATTATAGTCTTATTTTCCTGATATAGCAAAGGAGCAGACTGAATAAAATTATAGATCTTGTCTCTTCGAGATAGCAGTGAGGCAGATTGAAAATGGTGAATTTTATCTTCCCGAGGTAGTAACGGAGCAGATTGAAACCACAGGTCTAAGTTGGATCGAAGCGCTAGTTCTCATGCCTTGAATATGCAGCGAGATGGAACAGAAAAGCACTGAAAGAGGTCAAGATTCGGCAAGACCGGGCAAAATTGGCCCTTTTTGAAGTTTTTGCTCTATTCTCGTTACACGACAATGAGCAAAGAGGGGCAGTTGTAATAGGCCCATTTCGCCCGGCCCATTTAAAACCAAAAAAATAAACCAAATAAAACAAAAAAATATAAAATAATAATAGTCCAATAAATATAATAGTCCAAATACAATTATAAACCCTATAACTTAAAACAAATAACAGCCCAAATACAAAACCCAATTCCTAAACCCGAAGCCCAAATTCTAAATAAGGCCCAATATTGAATAGGCTCGATCTTCTCAGCGCTTTAGAAACCCTAGAGGTTTCTAGAACCCTCTAGCACCGTAGCCTTTCCCCACGCGCGCCTCGCGTGCATTTGTGCCTCAACCGTCACACACACACGCCGCCATGTCGGAAGGGTGTCCTCCACAACCAGATCTCGCAATGTAAACAAAGAGCAAGAATGATAGGGGGTAGCAAAATATAGTAGAATGCAGTAGAATTAGGAAAACGTGTATTGCATTTTCTGGGCTATAAAAACCCCAATATTGTACAGTATGTTTTTTTTTTTACAGGGAGACGAATACACAAAAAAGAATACAAGATCAAAAAAAGCAAGAATCAAAAGGTGATTTCATCTTTTTTATATTCGATTTAGAATTTCTTTTTCATTTATTTTTCTACTTTGATTACACATGCGAAAATAAAAGAAAAGGAAGGATTACCATCATAAGTTTCTGTCCTCGTCTTCTCCATCGCAATCGGGGTTTTAGATGAGGATATTGGTCGAAGAGTACGGCAGATCGGTGTTTATGAAAGTGAATCGAACCTTCGTGTATCGCTACTCGCCGTTTACAGTGGCATTTTAGTGGTTAACGGAGAGGTTTTAGATTGCAGCTGAAAACAAAAATAAAAGGGGGCTAGGGTTTCAAAAAATTAGTAGATGGTTTAAATCGGCTTATAAGGGGTCGACGTCTATTAAGAAAATGGCACCGTTTTGGCTAATTTCAATAGCCTCAAAACGACACTGTGTGGTGCGACCCGATGACCCGATCCATAGGTGGCTAAGATCCGCGCATTATGATCTCCGAGGATATTTGCACATCTAGTCCTTCTTTTTCATACTGTTTTTCGATTAAACCTGTTATATATTTTATTTATTTTTTAATTGATCTATACAATTCGTACGTCATTTCAATCTAGTCCTGTCTATGTGCTACATTTTGGATTTGGAATATTTGCTAATTTGATCCCTTATTTTTTATACAATTTTAATCGATCCTCGATTTTGTTTAAATAATTTTTTATTTATGAAATAACCTTCTAATTTTATTTTTTATTTCGATTAAGTTTTAATTTTATTTATAATTCTTGATTTTTTTAGTATTAAATTTATTCATGATTCAAGCTTTTAATCAAATTGTTTTGAAATTGATTCTATAATGTTCTAATTTGTTCAATTTTCCATTTATATGTATTTTGTTTATATTTATTATAAATATTTAATTTTCAAACCATATATTATGTATTTCTTTGATAACTTATATAATATTTAATTTAAATACAATTATATGTTATTATTTTATACATACATATAGATACAATAATAAGATTGTTTTTTTATATTATTGATTTTACATTATTTTATGTATATATTTTCTCTTAAACTTATCTATATGCATATTTGGTTTCTTTTAAAATTACTTATATACGTATATATTTCTATTTTAAATTTAGTATACATAATTTATCACTTTGAAAAATCATACTTTATTGTATATTTTAACTTATTTCAAATATTTTATATACTATTACTTATATATGTTTTTATATATTTTAAATTCATATACTATGTTTTTGTGTTTTGTATAATTCATTTCAAATATTTTAAATACATATTTAGTAAACTCATTTACAAATTATTCTATTTTGAACAATTTCATAAATTGTAGATTTCAAACTCCACTTTCTTTATTTTAAATACATTTGTTAGCATTCAAAATTTTGTTTTATATTAATTTGCCATTGTCAATTTTATAGAATGATTATATCTTGTAGCTTATTGATCTTTGATTGTTAATATATGTCTTTTAAACCATGTAGTTATCATTATTGTATATTGGTATGTTTAAATTAATGCTATAATCACTATTCATATATATGATGTTGAGTTTGTGTGTATTTCATGCTCAATGCTATGTTTGTACTTCTTGTTATTGTTTTATGTTTCAAACTCCAATATATTCAAGCCTTTACTAAATGTTTCATTTCATTAAAAAATGCATTTTGAGCCAATTTTAAGATTGCATATTTAAATTTTTTCAAGATAAGACAATATTTGTGTGTTTGGAAGTTCGAAAAATTACGCCCTAACGTGCTAGAATTGCATGTTTTGAAGATCAAAGATGATCCCAGTGTCGAGGTATAAATGTGTCATATCCTAACGTGTTGAATATGATATTTTTATTCCTTTGAAACGAGTGATTCTTGAGATTCAATTCAAAATTAATTAACATTCCTTAAAAATCACATCTTAAACATTTTCAAGTTTTCAACGTAAGGACACTAGTTAATCGATTTGGTACCCGTTCTGGGGCGTACGGGGGTGCTAACCCTTCCTCGTGCGTAACCGACTCTTAAACCCTTTTTGTCATGTAATTTCGTAGACCAATAATTTTTTTTACAAGGTGATCCAATCACACCTAAACAAAAAAAAAATTAGTGGTGATTCCACATCCACTACACCAAATCAGACTTTTAGCGGCGTTTTTAGTGGCGTTTTAAATAAAAACGCCGCTAATATTACACAATTGTGGCGTTTTCAAGAAAACACCGCCAAAAAAAGAACAATAGCGGCATTTATTTCAAAAACGCCGTTAAAAATGGTATATAGCGGCGTTTTCTAGTAAGTGCCGCTAATGCTCAAACTTTTAGCTACGCTTTTATACAAGCGCCGCTAATGCTCAGACTTTTAGCGGCGCTTTTGTACAAGCGCCGATAATGCTCGACTTTTAGCGGCGCTTTTATACAAACGTCGCTAATGATCAGACTTTTAGCGGTGCTTTTGTACAAGCGCCGCTAATGATCAGACTTTTAGCGGTGCTTTTGTACAAGCGCCGCTAATGCTCAGACTTTTAGCGGCGCTTTTATACAAACGCCGCTAATGCTTCGACTTTTAGCGGCGCTTTTATACAAGCGCCGCCAATGCTCCGACTTTTAGCGGTGCTTTTATACAAGCGCCACCAATGCTCGACTTTTAGCGGCGCTTTTCTTCAAACGCCGCTAATTCTTGCTTTGAATTATATTTTATTTTAATTAATTCACTTATAAGCAATAAGAAAGTTTCATTTTAGTTACTTAATTATGAAAAATTACAAATTGCTGACTAAATAATTTAGAAGTTTTCATTTAAGTTACAAATTAAGCTATTAAAATTGATTTAGGGTTTAATATTTAGTATGTTAATTTCATGGTTTAGGGTTTGTTATTTTGGTGTATGGGTTTAGTGTTTTAAAGTTTGTTGTTTGGGTTTATTGTATAGTGATTAATATCTTAGTGTTTACTGGTATTAATGTTTAAGTGTTAATTAATGGTTAGGGGGTTTAGAGGAAAATGGTTAATTAGTTAGGGTTTTGGGTTTGGGGTGAAATGGTTAATGTGTTAGGTTAATTTTTGAGTTTAGAGTTTAAGGTTTAGAGTTTATGGTTTAGGTTTATGATTTTAGGGTTTAGGGTTTAGATTGTTATCTATATGACCCAAAATCCCGAAACTAAAATCCCAAAAAGTTGGTCTCGGATTATGGTTTAAGGTTTACAGTTTAGAGTTTAAGGTTCGAGTTTAATGGTCTAAGATTTATGGTTTTGGGTTTTTAGTTTGAGGTTTGTGTTTTGGTGTTTGTGGTTTAGGGTATAATATTTAGGGTTTTAAATTTAAGGTTTAAGGATTAATCTTGAGGGTTTAAAATCTTAGTGTTTAACGATATTAAGGTTTAAATCTTGGTAGTGGTTAGGGGTTAAGATTAAGGGTTTATGGGTTTAAGGGTTAAGTGTTAAGGGTTTAGGGTTTATGTGTTAGGGCTTATGTTTGAATGTTTAGGGTTTAATGAGTCTAAGATTTAGGGTTTTGACTAAATGAGAGCCAAAATTACAATAAAAGTCAAGCACTCTTTCATCTAGCTTTGTTGTATTTAGTATTTAACTAGTTTAATTATATTAATTAAAACGTTATATTTTTAATTTAATATTTAAAATCTTTACAAAAATTAATAACACATAGAAAAAATTGAAATAAATAGCATAGAAAATATATGTTAAAATGAAAACAATGAAAATACAATTATTTAAAATAATAAAGATATATGGGTATATATATGACTGATTTATTTTAAGTTTATTTATTAAATAATTTCTTATATAAATGCAAAAAGATAATATTAGTATTATTATATTAAATTTTCATTATAGTTTTAATTATTTAAACATAAAGGAAATCATATATTAAATAAACTAGATTGCTTAAAACTCAATTTAAAAAAAAAAATTTTATTAGCTAAGTTAAAAATAATTTCATTGTAAATTACTATGTTGTTTACAAATAAAGTATATTGTTTCAAACAAAGCAAAATTAGTTTAAAAGGAATTTAATAAAAAATAAAAACTGTTAAAATTTATTAAGATGAAAGAGATTAGTGGCGTTTTTTGTCAAAAAACGCCGCAAAAAAAGTTAGCGAAAACGGTGTCGTTTCATGAATTAGCGGCGTTTTTTGCTGAAACCGCCACTAAAGGTCATACATTACCGGTGCTTTTGAAAAGCACCGCAGTATTTATTATTTAAACGATGTCGTTTTACCATCCATCAGGAAACCCCTTATAAGCGGGACGACGTCGTCTTTTTTAAAAATGCAACAACTTTCATGGCACTATTTGATAAACGCCGCTAAATGTCAGGAATTAGTGGCACTTGTATGAAAACGCCGCAAAACGTATTTTGCTTTTGACAAAACGTCATTGTTTTTTCCTTAGTCTTTACCCCGAGTCTTCCCCCTCTCCCCCCCAAACACAGAACTCCTAATCCCTAATTTCTCCCCAAATCCCCTACCGCTCTCATTGGAAATCTCGAGAACCTCTATTCATTCTCTGTTTCCTACGTGAAAGGTACGTACGATCCTCTGTTTCCTCCGTGTTCTTTACTATTTCATTCATTGATCTTTGTTTCCTCCGCTTGTAATTTGTAGATTTATTTTCGATCAAAAAAATATGAAGTAATTTGTTTTCGATTCAAAACCTTCTGCTTTCATTTTTCTTTTCTTTTTTCGCTAGTTTCCCTCATCTCCTTCTGCTTTCATTGTACTTTTTTTTTCTTCCATATCTTGCAAGAGTGCAAGCCTTACTGCATAACTGCTTGTTCTGTGCTCGGGCTTTTTAGTCCTCTCTTTCATGTAGATTTCCATCTAGATTTTGCATCGCACGCGAGATTAAATCCAAGCCTTTACCAATTCAAAGGTAATCTAGATTCTGTGGTTAGGTATTTTTTGATTTGTTTAGCTTTTTGTGTGGGGTTTTCGATTATTTGCCTTGACATGATTTTTAGTGAAAATATCTTTCATCCCGACTATCTATTGATTTTTTTCCTGTAATTTATAAGTATTCCACGATTGGCATGAAGCGAGTTAGGTTTGATTTCACAAACACCCAAAAAAATAAAAGGAAAATCCAGTTTCTGATTGTACAGCACAAAAATGTTTGCATGGTTTTTAAAAATTGTAGTAAAAATAAATTGAATAAGATTGAAGCACATTTCTCTTCACAAAGGAAATGAACTTGATAATGGTTTAATTTTTCTTTTGGTTATCACTTTCCTTCGCATTTGAAATAATACTTTGTTTATTGCTCTTTAATTATGAATGACATTGAGTTTGGGTGAAACAATTAAAGGTAAATGGACAGAACAGAAGCGATAAGCTTGCTCGATAGAGTGATGAATGGAGTCCATCCTAATGTACTGACTTTCAATTCTTTAATCAATGCATTATGCAAGGAAAAGAGGATGGGATAAGTTATTACCATGATGGAAGTAATGAGTCACTCATAATTGGATTGTGCTTAACTACTTATTGTTCTTTATTTTCGAAAAACATGGAGATTGTGGTGAAAAAAATAATTATGTTTCGAGTTAAATCGACAGAAACGGCAAGCTTGCTTTGATAGAATGATTAATGAAGGAGTTGGTAGTGAGATTTAGTCCTTTAATCAATCCTTTATTCAAGAATCTAACCATTTATTCTTCTCTTCTCATTTTCAAACCAATTATGTGTTTGATTAATGTTTTTTAATGACAAGAATCTAACCATTATTGTTTTATAAAATGATGTTTGTAGATAAGAAGATATTTGGGGCTGTTTGATTCCGGTATTTGATCTCTAGTATTTGTGGGTTACTAATTTCACCACTTTGACGAGGCTTTGGTGGTTGTTAAACGAACCAGTCACAAGATGAGCCCCTTGCTGCTTAAATGATAGCAGCATTTGCACCTTCTCAATATCCACACCTATCTCCTCCCTCTGCAGCACGTAAGTTTCGTGGCCTTGTGCTAAACTTGCGATTTGTGGCAGCAATATGTTTTAGGATTGAATTAACATGTTCCTAAAAATTTTGATGATTGCTATTTGTGGCAGCAATTTGTGTACCAACTTTTTCTCTGGTGAAATCCCGGATATTGGAGTCCTCAGCACTTTAGGATAAATTCTTGAGTACCCTTCTCATTCCCATGACCATCTTTTTATGTCTATGCTTGCTATTATATATGGATGCTTTCTATATCATACAACTATCGACTTTATGGTGTCTGCAAAACCTATTATATTGGTTGAAATATGCTATAAGTCTCTATACTTTTCGTGTATTTGAAAATTATAATTGAACAATCATAATAAGTATTAATAATTAATATAATTTTTCCGTCCGTACCAATTTGAACTCGTTACGATCTGAGGCCAAAAAATCAAGATCAATCTGACCTAACTTCAAGATAAATTCAATCCAAAGCCCAAAAAATCTCGAATTTATAATTGAACAATCATAATAAGTATTAATAATTAATATAATTTTATAATATTACTTAAAATAAAAATAAAATGTAAATAAATGACTATATTTTTTGAAAGTGTTTCATAAGGATTGTATACTTATATTAAAAATTTATTAATAGGAAAATTAATTAATAATAATTTTATTATATTAAATTATAAAGTGAAATAATTTTTAAAAACATCAAATTAATACAAATAATTTGAATACTATAATTATATATGTATAAAAGATATATAAAAATAATAATTATTAAAATATATAAAATTAAGCTTTAATAATAATTTAGTAATATATTATATAACTATTATCAAAAATTGAAACCGATTACCTAAACCCGACCTTAAACCAATACTAAATTGATATATTACTAATACATAATACAATAATGTATTATAATGTATTAGTATTACTAACACAAAATATAACATATAATTATTCCTAAAATATTAATACATATATAACTATTATTATACTTATAGCATATTTCAACCAATATAATAGTAAATAACAATATTTAATAATATTTATTTTCTAAGCACCTCACAACATCTCAACTTACCTAATCTAAAAGAATACAAAACTTATCTAAAAGATAGTAATAACTTTTTCATGTTTTTGAATTCTATTATTTTATATTTCAATTGTAATAATTGAATTATTTGCTAAGTTGTATTTGTGGTTAACCCTAAACCCTAAACCCTAAACCTTAAACCCTAAATCCTAAACCTTAAACCCCTAACCCTTAACCCCTAACCCCTAACCCCTAAACCTATAACCTTTAAAACCCTAAAACCTTAAAACCCTAACCCCCTTAACCCCTAACCATTAAACACTAACCCCTAAGCCCTAAATCCTAAACCCTTAAACCCTTAAATCTTAAACCCTTAACCCTTAAACCCTAACCCTTAAACCCTAACCCCTAAACACTAAACCCTAAACCTTTAAATCTTAAACCCTAACCACTAACCCTTAACCCCTAACCTATAACCCTTAACCCCCAAATTTAAGTTAATATCAAACTTCATAACTTACATAATACTTGTATAGATAAAAGAAAAAGATTCAAAGTATATAGGCTGGAAACCTGACGGGTTGCCTTATATCTCACTGTTAGATATAACGGATCCTCCCTAGGTGTAACAATGCCACGTATGATGGATCTAAACGAAATACCAAATTAAATATCGAAATAATATAACATTTATTAAACCCTAAATCCTAAACCCTTAAAACCCTACAACCTTAAACCCATAAAACCCTAACCCTAACCCCTAACCCCTAACCCTTAAACCCTTAAACCCTTAAACCCTTAAATCTTAAACCCCTAACCCTTAACCCCTAACCCTTAAACCCTAACCCCTAACCCCTAAACCCTAAACCTTAAACCCTTAAATTTTAAACCCTAACCCTAACCCTTAACCCCTAACCTATAACCCTTAACCCCTAATTTTAAGTTAATATCAAACTTCATAACTTACATAATACTTGTATAGATAAAAGAAAAAGATTCAAAGTATATAGGCTGGAAACCTGACGGGTTGCCTTATATTTCATTGTTAGATATAACGGATCCTCCCTAGGTGTAACAATACCACGTATGATGGATCTAAACAAAATACCAAATTAAATATCGAAATAATATAACATTTATTAAACCCCTAAATCTTAAACCCTTGAAACCTTAAAACCCTAAAACCCTAACTCTTAACCCCTAACCCCTAACCCTTAAACCCTTAAACCCTTAAATCTTAAACCCCTAACCCTTAACCCCTAACCTTTAAACCCTAACCCCTAAACCTTAAACCCTAAACCCTAAACTTGTAAATCTTAAACCCTAACCCCTAACCTTAAACCCCTAACCTATAACCTTTAACCCCTAATTTTAAGTTAATATCAAACTTCATAACTTACATAATACTTGTATAGATAAAAGAAAAAGATTCAAAGTATATAGGCTAGAAACCTGACGGGTTGCCTTATATCTCACTATTAGATATAACGGATCCTCCCTAGGTGTAACAATGCCATGTATGATGGATCTAAATGAAATACCAAATTAAATATCAAAATAATATAACATTTATTAAACCCCTAAATCTTAAACCCTTAAAACCCTAAAACCCTAACCTCTAACCCCTAAGTCTTAACCCTTAAACCCTTAAACCCTTAAATCTTAAACCCCTAACCCTTAACCCCTAACCCTAAACCCTAACCCATAAGTTTTAAACCCTAAACCCTTAAACCCTTAAATCTTAAACCCCTAACCCTTAACCCCTAACCTTTAAACCTTAACCCATAAACCTTAAACCCTAAACCTTAAACTCATAAATCTTAAACCCTAACCCCTAACCCTTAACCCCTAACATATAACCCTTAACCCCTAATTTTAAGTTAATATCAAACTTCATAACTTACATAATACTTGTATAGATAAAAGAAAAAGATTCAAAGTATATAGGCTGGAAACCTGACGGGTTGCCTTATATCTCACTGTTAGATATAACGAATCCTCCCTATGTGTAACAATGCCACGTATGATGGATCTAAACGAAATACCAAATTAAATATCAAAATAATATAACATTTATTAAACCCTTAAACCCTAAACCCTTAAAACCTTAAAACTCTAAAACCCTAAAACCTTAAACTTTAACCCCTAAGCCCTAAACCCTAAACTCTTAAACCTTTAAATCTTAAACCCCTAACCTTTAACCCCTAACCCTTAAACCCTAACCCATAACCCTTAACCTCTAAACCCTAAACCTTAAAACCCTAAAACCCTAAACTTTAAACCCTAAATCTTAAACCCTAAACCATTAAACCCTTGAATCTTAAAGCGTTATCCGGAAGGATCAATTGTCGAGGGCTACTTGGTAGAGGAATGTATGACTTTCTGTTCGAGGTATTTGGAAGATGTTGAAACAAGAATGAACAGGCCAAGCAGAAATGCTGGGCTCACAGATCATAATTTGGCTGAAACTTATTTATTTCAAAGTTTCAGAGAACCGATCGGCAGAGTCAAAATTACAGAATTAGACGATAGATCGTGGGTCCAAGCACATCGATACGTTCTTTTTCATCACGATTCAATGGAACCATTTCGGAAGTACGTTCTACAATTTGATAAATACTCATCAATTATGATTTGTTTATCTTCTAACAAAGTAAAACCTTTTTTACCGTAGTGAGTACAAACAAATATTGAGAGCTCGTTCACGATCTCGAAGATTAAATCGACGAGAAATTAATAAGTTGTTCGCAGAATCATTCCATGAATGGTTAAGCCAAATGGTATGCAATTTAAATTTTCATTGACAAGTAATAATATTTTCTCATAATATTCATAATTACTCGATTTACTTTCGACTCAATAGGTTTGGAGTCGAATGAAGTAAATGATGACGTTAAATGGCTTTCACAAGGTCCAAACAGAATAGTTAAAAGATATAGTGGCTTCCTCATCAACGGATCTGATTTCATACAAGGTATCGCGAGAGATTGAGGAGAACCCAAAATTGCGAAATTGTTGTTAATTCTTCGATTACAAGTTATGCTAGTGCTAGGGACAGTAATCCGGTCGAGGGGAATTTGGAATATTATGGACTTATTACTGACATCATTGAGTTGGATTATTACGGCAAATGCAAAGTTGTCTTATTTCGAGGTGATTGGGCAATGATGTGAATACGGCTCATGAATTAAAAACGATCAATATGGCTTTACAATGGTGAATTTCTCTTGATTAATTCACACCGGAGAACAACTGATGGACGAGCCGTATGTGTTTTCTTCTCAAGTTAAATAAGTTTTTTACTCGGAAGATCCAATTGATAAGGGTTGGTACGTTGTACTTCGAAACACCCCTAGAGACTTCTTCGACATTGGCAGTGGAAGTAGAGATGACATAGTCAAAAGATCAGAAACATTGCCTTTTCCAGAACAAAACTTAAATGAAAATATCCCTAGTACTAGTCAACAATTTCAATGGGTTCGTCAAGATGTGGACGAAGATATTTACTGAAATATGATTTAGTAAGATTTTATGATTTATTATTTACATGTAATATTATAATTTTAATGTTGGCCATGTTATATAATTTAACTATTTTAAATATCCTATTATTGTTGTTATTTGTTACTAAAATTTTAAACTATTTTATGTGTATTGCAGGAAAAATGCCTAGAAGACGATTACGAGATTTAAATATGACCCGCGAAACTCCAAATCCAGAAGAAGCTAATAGTAGTGAACAGCAAACAGTTGTTGGATCTTCTACTCTACCGGACATAGATGACGAGCCTGGAGAATTTGAAAGTAATGTTAAGTTTATTTTACATGCATGTTGAATTTTATTATTGATTCATTTTTCAATTTTAATATAATAATATATCATTTTTCAAAGCTGAAGGTGGTGGGATGCGCAGAGGTCGGGGATGTACATTACTTAAAGATTTATACGACTTAAAGCCTACCGATCGTGTTAAAGTAAGGAGAAACAATCATGGGCAGCCTGTTGGATCTGAAGCTCATTGTTAGGAGGCTATTTGGGCATTTTAGCACGAAATGCCAATATGTTGCCCATTAACTACGAATCATGGCATCACATGCCTGATGCCAACAAAAATCGGGCTCTCGAAAATATTAAGGTAACAAAACGTGAATGTATTTTATAATACTTTAATTTAATTTTCATTTATATTAACTTTTTATACTTTTTTCTTGAGGTAGATTTAATTTAGAGGTCTCGATGACTATGTTAAGAAGACATTGGGTAAAAATGGAGAGACAATAAAAACACGCTAAAAAACTATATTTTAAGAAAGACATAAACCTCGACTAAAAATTAAGAAATGTTCCAAGAATGTTGAGGTACCAATGGGAAGATCAAGTTAGATTTTGGAATTCAAAAAAAGGAGAGGTATTACGTCCTTCTAAAATATTATAAATTATTTGGTTTATAGTGTTTACTATATATATAATTCAAATTGCATTATGTAGGACCGTGAGCGAGTTGGAATAAGCAACTGACTGAAATAGAAATTCATGCACACGGCAGGTTCTAGAAGTTTTGCTTGTGTAGCTGAGGTCGAGGTATTATAATTTATTAATTATGTCAAATATTAATTATTTTATACTATTAAATTATATTTTTTCTACTAAAATGTAGGAAACTTGATTGGTCAAAAAGTTGGACGCGTTCGACTTTTTGATATTACTTATAGAAAGAAGGATGGATCTCGATGACATCCGAAGTCTGCGAAATTTTGGTATATTTACGTAATAAAATTTTATTTTTATAAATATTTCTAATGTTTAATTATAATAGTTTAATTCATCGTTTATAGTTTTAAATTTATAATGCTAAATTATGTTGCATTCTTTCTTATTTATATATTTCGTTTCTAACTCTTTCATTGATTTATTAGGATAAACTAAAGGAGAAGAAGGCGGAGTATGAAGCGGCTGCTTCGACTGATAGTTCTGTTAATCTTGAGGAGATTGATAACAGAATTATTACAGATGTTTTGGGTCCTGAAAGGTACGACTGCTTCGATTGATAGTTCTGTTAATCTTTAGTATATTTTTAATAGAATTATCACTAATGTTTTTGGTCTTGAAAGGTATGGTCGGGTTCGATTTAAAGGATCTGGTGTTACCCCGACCCAATATTTTGGATCCGGCTCCCAGCAGTACATGCCTTCCAGGGGTCAATCTCGTCTTTGAAGTTCGAGGCTACAAAACCAGATAGCTCGGATGCAAGAGAGCACGGTTGAGCAGAGGCGACAAATTGTCGATGTTCAAAGAAAATATGAAGAACTCCAAAGAACGACTTAGAGCGGATCTGAAGCGGCAAGAGAGAAGGAGGCAAATGCAATGCGAGGGAGGCAGAGGCAAGATTGATGCTAGCAGAAAGCGTAAGAAAATACGAAGAGCTCCAAGACACCGCTTCAAAGATATGATGCGATGTTTCATGATGCGAAACCGCCATCTTAGACATTTAGTTTCTCGTTGTAAAGAAGTTTTGAAATGATTACATTTAACATTATTGTTACAATATTTTCAGTTATCATTCATTTAATTTATTAAATTTCAAGTATCATTTACAATTAATGTATTTGGTGTGATTTTTGTGCTAAATTTGCTGTTTTGGGTTGGAATTATATACTGTTATTGGTTGGTTTTCGTGCAGGAGGGGTATAATATTGAAAAATTGCACTTCGAAAATCTGTACAAATTAGCGGCGTTTGTAAAAAAGCGCCGCTAAAAACCACGACTTTTAGCGGCGTTTTTGGGAAAAGCGCCGCTAAAAATCACGACTTTTAGCGGTGTTTTTTGGAAAAGCGCCGCTAAAAACCACGACCTTTAGCGGCGTTTTTGGGGAAAGCGCCGCTAAAAACCACGACCTTTAACGGCGTTTTCAAAAAGCCGCTAAAAGTCGTGGTTTTAGCGCGCTTATCCTAAAACGCCGCTTAAAGTTTTTAGTGCTTTTCCCAAAAACGCCGCTAAAGGCCATGACTTTTAGCGTTTGTAAATGAAGCGCCGCTAAAGGCCATGGTCTTTAGCGGCGCTTTTCTCACAAACGCCGCTAAAAGTCATGGTCTTTAGCGGTGTTTTTTTCCCATAAACGCCGTAAAAATTTTCGGCAGTTGTATTGGCGGCGTTTTTTGTGGTGCTTAGAAAAGTCGCAAACACTTTTAGTGGCGCTTTTAAACGCCGCTAAATGCCAAAAAAAAATGCTGCTAAAAGTCTGTTTTACTGTAGTGATCATATTTTTAAAGTCGATCACCGTTTTTTCAAAAATAAAAATAAAAATAATTTCGACATGTATAATTGCTAGTTGTGTCAAGAGCATTAAAACCACATCTATTAATAATGCATGTTGCTTCTCATAAAATATTAATGTTCCCAATCGACATCGCCTGTAACATCCTGAAAAGGGCCTATGCATTTTTGGTTTAATTGTACGAAATGACATGTCTTATGTGTTATGAATAAATTTTGAATATTTTGGAAACACAGGAATGTATAGAAATGTTACGTTAAAAGAGGAAAGTTAACATTTTGGAAACCTAAGTAAAATAGGAAAGTGAACATTTTGGAAACCTAAGTTAAAGAGGAAAGTGAGCATTTCTGGAAACTTGGAAATGCAAGGAAATGTCAAGTTTAAAGAGCCAAACAAAAATTTTTGGAAACTTAGAAATGACTTAGAAATGTCGAGTTTTAAAGTTTAAAAGAGAAAATTAAGGCAAGGTGGCCTTAAGAGAAAAAGTATGTGAAATTTGACACAAACAGGCTTGGAAAAGTGGCCTGAAGATGCCACTTAGGGCCTCTGGAAATGGCGCCACATGCAAGGGTGTTGGGCCTGAGTTCGAGTCACATGGGAAGCAAATAAAAGAAGTTTTATTTTTGCTTCTAGAAGCACAGAGGTGGACGGCACAAGGCTTGCAAAAGAGGAGTTTTATTCCCTTTAAAATTTTGGCTAAGTAGGGGATAAATGATAGATTTAATATTAGATTACTTTAAGTGGATAATTGATGAGATTAAATAAAGTGATAAATAAAAGATAAAATTTATCAAGTTGTGGAGAGTTGGCCGATTAAGGGACTCCTTGGATGGTATTTTCAGCCAAGGTTGTAAAGGAGGAGGCTATAGCCGAATTCTATTGAGCCAACTTGCCTCTCTTTTGCCAACTCTTTTCTCTCCAAGACTATCATCTTTTTCTTCTTTCTTTTCCAATTGTTCTAGCCGAATTTTCCCCCTCTTCTTAGTTCACTTTCATCGATTTCTCAAGGGACTCTCTCTTCTCTCTTTTCTTTTGCTAAACCGACAATACAAACATCTTCATAAGCCGATTCCTTGTTAAGTTCCAAAAGCCAAAAATAAATCCCCTCTAGCCCTAGCCAAATCTTTGAAGGACTTAAAGCATAAGGTTGTCGATTTGTGTATTAAGGGGTAAGGATCTAAAGATTATCATCTTATTTCTTTTCTTAGGCCAAAAATTAGAACTCTAACTCTATTAATGTCTATGGCCGACTACTTGAAGGAAGTTTCGGGAATTAGGTGCTGTCGACTACAAAGAAGAAACTTTCGGGACTTCTAAGATCTAAGGTAAGTTATGAATACCATTCGGTCATAAGCTATATTATTATGATTTAATGTTAGATTAAATCTAACATATGGTTATAGGAATTTCGACAGCATTAAGAAAGCAAGGATCCAATTCGGGATTTAAGATTTTCAAGGTAAGTAACTATGAATATTCGGCCAAGGCCTTATTTTAGTACATAGATCTATTCCCTTATTATCTTAAAAAGCCGAAAACTAATCGATGTAGAGATCTAGGATTTGGCCGAATACAAGGAAGAAAAACAAAGTCTTCAGGATTTGAATAGTCATCAAATCTGCACCAAAGGTAAGAAATTGACTACATAATCCCTTTGGGATTTGGGTTATAGTCGATTAGGCTTTAAAAGAAAACACTAAATTTGGCCGAATAGGCCTTTGCTAAATATTACCATGTTGGCCGAATGTAGGGACTTAAAAATCTAAAGCAATAGATCGATTTTCTTTCGGGATTTCAAGGAATTCGTTAAGCAAATCAGGTGTGTACCCCACACTAATCTTAATAGATTTATGGCTTTAACATGATATATGTTGTTAATATGAAAGTGTAAGAATGTGGCTAAAGTACCATGTTATGGTACAAAGTACTCAGGTACGTTTCCTACTCCTACTAGGATTACGAAATATGTTATATTTAACATGTGAAAAGTGACATGAATGTGAATTTAAGTATGATATGTATGATATAAATAATATGGGGCATTCGGGATATATGAGAAAGGGGAAGTGTATGTGGTGACTTCGGTCCCACTATCTGAATGTGGTGACTTCGGTCACATTATCTGAATGTGGTAACTTCGGTTACATTATCTAAATGTGGTGTCACATGACACAATTATTTAATCTGGTGGCTATGCCACAACTTTTATATGGGCGATGAGCACGTCGACTGCAGTGACTGCCTTCGATGGTGTGTAGCGGATGGAGGGTTGACTTAGTAGTCCCCACGGTGTGCAGGTTGGTACGGGGATGTGTAGCGGATGGCATCTAGGTTTGGGTTTGGGTTGCATCATTATCTTGAATCATTAAATGTGAAATTATGATACGTATGAATATGATTTGTTATGCCTGAATTTGTTAAGACTTAGTGTTTGTGTACACATTGAGTCTGTTTGACTCACCCCGTTGTGGGAACATGTTTCAGGTGACGATCAGTGATGGACCGGGTTCGACAGAAGCTTAGGGATGACCATGCACAGCAAGAAATTTATGACTTGGACTTTTATTTTATTTTAAGTAATTTAAAGTTTATTTTGGTTTTAATTTTGGGAAATTATTTGATGTAATAAGGTAGTAGTAGCGTTTACTTTACTTTTATTTATTGAGCATACAATTTTATATTTATTAAAAGATTAAGTAAAATTAATTTAATTCAAAGCCCAAACGTTTTGTCGCCTAAAACAAAAGGATTTTTAATAACGAAATAAACATGTTTTCAACTCAAGCCCAACCCAAAACAAACTTTCCTTCAAAACGCTCAAGTTTTTCCTAAATACAAAAGAATTTGAAATGGTTTTCACCGGGGAACATACCTGATCCAGTCCAGGCTCGTGGGCCAGGTGTGAGGTGTTTCAATTTGGTATCAAAGCCTAGTTTTAAACTCTCGGCCTGTGGTCTAAGGCCCAAAACATTTTCAAATCGAGCCCAAATGAGTTTTATGGAAGTATTTCTGAAAATAGGTAGGTTTGATGGCATGGCACCTAAGTCTCCGACCCGCAGTGCACCAGGTAAGTACCCCTAACTATCTGTGTGATTATGTGAATCATAGAAGGGTAGAAAAGGAATGGAACGTAGAATAACATGATAGGAACTTGAACCCTAGGATTAGTCTACTCAAACACAAATACATAAGACTTAATGCACTAAACAAACCTATGGCTAAGTCAATCGAGTTAGGGTGTGGCAACCATGGTATGCATGTCTAGGATTGGATCTGGAAGACCCTGGTATTTAAGCAGTCCTAGTGACTCACCACCTCTTCGCAGGAATCCTACCTGGTGCGTAGCTTCGGTTCACCCTAACCCAGAGGACTTAGTGGGTGTGGCAACCCCAATGCGCATGCCTAGGAATGGTTTCAGTGGGAGCTTGGTACTTAAGCAGTCCGTGTGACTCACCTCCTCTCCACTCGAATCCTGCCTGGTGCGTAGCTTTGGTTCACCCTGACCAAGAAGACTCGGTCATAGGCTAAACCCAATAACTAAAACCCGAAAGGGAACTAGCCATGTTTTTTTTAATAAGAACCCTAATGTTAAAAAAAACTCTTAAAATCATTTTTCTTTAATTCGTGGAAACTATCTTTTCTCCACAATTTTTCGAAAAAAAATTTTAGATTTATAAAATTACAAAAAATACCCTTAGTGGTAAAATTACAAAAATGCCCTTGGTTTATAAAAATGTCTAAAATACCCACAGTTCTAATCAACATTTTCATTATTTCATAACAAGTCCAAAAAAACCCTTATTTACAAATTATCAAAAATACCTTGATTTTAGAAAATTACAAAATTGCCCCTAACCTACCAAAATTTCCAAAATGACCCTGATCTCCAAAATTTTTGCAACTTCATCGTTTTGGAAAATAAATTTCTCAAAAAGAACCCTCAAAGTTTTGCAAATTTTAAAATATCCCTGAATTATTAAACTTTACAAATCTACCTTGGTTTATTACCAAAATACCCCCGAAATTCAAAGTTACCAAAATACCCCTAGAATTTCCAAATTTATCAAAAAGCCCCGGGATTCTAAAATTTCCAAAATACTTTATTACAAAATCACCAAGGAACTTTATTTGAAAAATTACGAAAATACCACTGTAGGACAAATTACTCAAATACCCCTAGGTAGTGGAAAAACAACAACAATGAAAACTACAACATTTCTCTGAATGAACGGAAGTTCATAATTGATTGATGGATGTATGAATGGGAAGACTGTGTGAATGTACGAATACGAAAGAACCACTTCTAAAATTCTTCTCATAAAACTTCTTCGCGATTAATCAGTGGAATAAAGGCTAATTTATAAAAATTTCTTAATTAGATTAAAGCGCAGTCGTTAGGAATGAGTTCTAGAGGGCGCGGTCATCAAGGACGCGGTAGAGGAAGAATGGCTGTGTCAGAACCCGTTAGGTCGGGTCAAGGGTCTGACAATGAGTTACCACCGCCACCACCACCCCATTCGTCGGTGTCGAGCAAAGCAAGCTCGAGACGGGGATATCTTTATATCGCAGCTATCTGCGAGTTCTTAAAATAGTGGCTGGAGCGGGTGGAAATACGGGAGCTCAGAAATCTGTACCCAAGTGACTCCAAGCCAACGGGGCTGAGGTGTTCCGTGGAGTATCTGGTGTGGCTCCCAGTACAGTTGAGTACTGGTTGGAAGCAACCGAGCGCAGTATGGATGAGCTCGATCTGACCCCGAAGGAGAAGTTGAAAGGAATGGTGGCACTACTACGAGATAAAGCATATCAATGGTGGTTAACAGTGAGGGATGGTGCCACTGCTGAGGATCTGACCTGGGAGTATGCTAAGGAGGCATATCAGAAAAAGTATGTCGGCACACGATATATTGATGAGCAGAGGAAAGCTTTTCTGGGGCTGGTTCAAGGGAACAAGTCGGTAGCAGCATATGAAGCTGAATTTCTGAGGTTAAGCCAATATGCTCGAGGAGTAGTGGCAACGGAACATGAGCGATGTGTCTGTTTTGAAGACGGTTTAAGGGATGACCTCAGGTTATTGATAGCTCCACATCAGGAGCGGGAGTTTTTCGCGTTGGTAGAAAAGGCTAAGGTAGCCGAGGGAATCAAGGACTCGGTTAAGCAGAAATCTGATAGGAATAGACCCAAGAGGGATTATGAGTCATCAGGATCATCGAAATGTCTGAGAAAAGGCCCAGAGTGATGGACCGAGGGTCGCAAGTTGGTACCGGAGGCGATGATCGTCCTTGTGAGCATTGTGGAAAGAAGCACTTAGGGGAGTGCTGGAAAAAGATGGGAGGATGTTTTAGGTGTGGGTCCAAGGACCATATGCTCAATGATTGTCCTAAGAAGCCAGATGAAAGTCGATCGCCAGACTCGAATGTTAATCAGTGGTAGAGGAGGACAATGACCTCAACGGGTCGTGGTTCAATAATGAGGTAATGGTACTGGCAGAGGATGTGGAACACAAGGCAGAGGTGCTGCTAATACTGAGGCAAGGCAATCGGGTTTGGTTTACGCAGTTTACCGGAGGGAGGATGGAGACGCACCGGACGTCATAACCAGTACGTTCTTTATTCATGGCAAGCCTTATTATGCCTTAATTAATGTGGGCTCGACCCATTCTTATGTTGCCTGTAGTGTAGTTGAAACACTAGGCCTAGACTCTGAATTTTCTGGTAGGTTGATAACGGTAGTAAGCCCGTTAGGCCAAACTGTAGTGATGGATAAGATCTTTCGGAATGTACCCCTAAAAATTCAGGGAGTGAGCTTTCGGGCTGACTTAATGGAGTTACCCTTCGGAGAATTTGACCTCATACTTAGTATGGATTGGTTAGTAGAACACCGAGTCGTGTTGGATTGTGCGACTAAATGAATGGAACTAAGGACCCCTGAGGATAAGGTGGTCATTATGATAGGAGAGAGAAGAAACTACTTGTCTAATGTAGTTTCAGCGCTTAAGGCTGAAAAGATGGTTCGAAAAGGGTGCGAGGCACTTTTAGCCTTTGTAAGTGCGTTGGATGGAAAGAAAGAAGGTGTAATGGAGTTAGAACGGTAAGGGATTTTGAGGATGTGTTCCCAGAGGAATTACCAGGAATACCCCCAGATAGGGAGGTGGAATTTGGAATAGATTTGCTACCGGGAACAGCTCCTGTGTCAATCGCTCCATACCGAATGGCGCCAAAAGAGTTGGTTGAGCTCAAGGCTCAAATCCAAGAACTGCTTGATCGTGGATTTACTCGACCCAGTGTGTCTCCATGGGGAGCACCGGTCCTGTTTGTAAAGAAGAAGGACGAAACTATGCGTATGTGCATAGATTACCATCAGTTAAATAAGCTGACCATTAAGAACAAGTATCCTTTGCCTAGGATCGATGATTTGTTCGATCAGCAAAAAGGGACCGCAGTATTCTCAAAGATAGACTTGAGGTCGGGATATCATCAGTTGAAGGTGAAGGAGGCGGATATCCATAAGACAGCTTTTAGGACAAGATACGGCCATTTTGAGTTTGTAGTAATGCCGTTTGAGTTGACGAACGCCCCAGCCGCGTTCATGGACATGATGAACTGAGTTTTCCAACCTTACTTGGATAGGTTTATCGTCGTGTTCATCGACGATATTTTGGTGTACTCCAAGTTTGAAGAGGAGCATGATGAGCATCTCCGAAGTTGTCTTGCAAGTGTTAAGGAGAAGAAGCTCATGCCAAATTTAGCAAGTGTGAATTTTGGCTCAAGGAGGTGGCGTTCTTAGGGCATGTGGTATCCGCAGAGGAATAAGAGTGGATCCTAGGAAGATCGAAGCGGTGTTGGATTGGAAACCACCTAAGACCGTGGCTGAGATTTGAAGTTTCTTAGGTTTAGTAGGCTATTACAGAAGGTTTGTGGAAGGGTTCTCGTCTATAGTCGCGCCTTTAACAAGGTTGTTGAGGAAGGAAGTACCCTTTGTTTGGTCGGAGAAAAGCAGGAGAGTTTTGAGAAACTTAAGAAGGTTTTAACGGAAGCTCGGTTTTGATTCAGCCAGAGGCGGAAAGGAATTCACGGTGTATTGTGACACTTCCCATATAGGTTTGGGTTGCGTATTGATGCAAGACGGAAAGGTAGTCGCTTACGCATCTCGGCAGTTAAGGCCGCATGATGTTAACTACCCAACCCATGACTTGGAATTGGCAGCAGTGGTTTTCGCCCTTAAGGTGTGGAGGCACTATCTCTATGGAGAAAGGTCAGTGATTTACACAGATCATAAGAGCCTTAAGTATCTGTTGACTCAGAAGGAGTTGAACTTGAGGCAGCGAAGGTGGGTGGAATTACTGAAGGACTATGACTGTTCGATAGAATATCACCCGAGCAAGGCGAATGTAGTAGCGGATGCCCTAAGTCGGAAGGTGGTGTCGGATCTGAGGGCAATGTTCGCCCATTTAAGTTTGTATGAGGATGGAAGCCTGTTGGCTGAGTTGCAAGTTAAGCCAACGTGGTTGAAGGAGGTGAAAGAGGGACAGTTGATTGATGAGGATTTAAGTGTTAAGTTACAACAAGCACAGAACGGAGAGCTAAAGGACTATGAAGTTAGTGAGGAGGGAATGTTGTGCTTCAAAGGAAAGGTCTATATGCCGAGGGACAAGGAGTTAAGACAGAGGATTCTTCGGGAAGCACATGGTAGCCCTTATGCTATGTATCCCGGAGGCACTAAGTTGTACAAAGATCTAAGAGAACAATTTTGGTGGCCTGATCTTAAACGAGAAGTTACTGAATTCGTGGGAAAATGTCTGACGTGTCAGCAAGTTAAGGCTGAACACCAAGTCCAATCGGGATTGCTTCAGCCAATCGAGATTCCGCAGTGGAAGTGGGAAAGAATTACCATGGACTTCGTTAGTGAGCTTCCCCTTACACCTACTAAAAAGGACTCAGTATGGGTAATAGTGGACCGTTTGACTAAGTCCGTACATTTCATCCCGGTAAGAGTGGATTATTCCCTTCAGAAGTTAGCCAAGTTATATGTGGCAAAAATCGTGAGACTACACGGAGTGCCGGTGTCAATTATTTCAGATAGAGACCCCACGTCTCGGTTTTGGAGGGCACTTCATCAAGCTTTAGGCATTAGGTTGGACTTCACTACGGCTTTTCATCCACAATCAGACGGGCAGTCTGAACAGGTAATACAAGTGTTGGAGGATATGTTGAGAGGCTGTGTGATGGATTTCTGAGGAAGTTGTGAGGATTACTTTCCTTTAGCAGAGTTCGCCTACAACAACAGTTATCAGGCTAGCATTCGGATGGCACCATATGAAGCATTGTACGGGCGGAAGTGTCGAACTCCTACTTGTTGGATTGAGTTAGGAGAACGTCGAGTTTTGGGACCAGAGTTAGTGGCAGAAACTGAAGAGAAGGTTGAGATAATCCGAGCACGGTTAAAGGAAGCCTCTGATAGGCAGAAGTCTTACGCTGACCTTAAGCGGAAGGGAATAGAGTTTGAAGTGGGAGACCAAGTGTTTCTGAAAGTCTCGCCTTGGAAGAAGGTGATGAGGTTTGGTCGAAAAGGAAATTTAAGCCCAAGGTTTATAGGGCCCTATCGAGTACTAAAGCGAGTTGGGCCAGTGGCATACCAGTTAGAGTTACCACCAGAGTTGCAGCAGATGCACGACGTATTCCATGTGTCCATGCTACGTCACTACCGATCGGATCCATCTCATGTGGTACCAGTTGAAGAAGTGGAGCTAAGGCCAGACTTATCCTATGAGGAAGAGCTGATTCAGATTTTGGAACGTGATGTGAAAGTGTTACGGAGGAAGTCAGTTCCTCTAGTCAAAGTGTTATGGCGCAATCATGGATCGGAGGAAGCTTCGTGGGAACCAGAGGAGGCAATGCGACAGCAATACCCTCAATTATTTTAGCTAGGAAATTTTGAGGACGAAATTATTTTAAGGGGGTAGAACTGTAACATCCTAAAAAGGGCCTATGCATTTTTGGTTTAATTGTAAGAAATGACATGTCTTATGTGTTATGAATAAATTTTGAATATTTTTGGAAACCTGGGAATGTATAGAAATGTTACGTTAAAAAGAGAAAAGTTAACATTTTGGAAACCTAAGTAAAATAGGAAAGTGAACATTTTGGAAACCTAAGTAAAATAGGAAAGTGAACATTTTGGAAACCTAAGTTAAAGAGAAAAGTGAACATTTCTGGAAACTTGGAAATGTAAGGAAATGTCAAGTTTAAAGAGCCAAACGAAAATTTTTGGAAACTTAGAAATGACTTAGAAATGTCGAGTTTTAAAGTTTAAAAGAGAAAATTAAGGCAAGGTAGCCTTAAGAGAAAAAGTATGTGAAATTTGACACACAAACAAGCTTGGAAAAGTGTCCTGAAGATGCCACTTAGGGCCTCTAGAAATGGCGCCACATGCAAGGGTGTTGGGCCTGAGTTCGAGTCACATGGGAAGCAAAAAAAAGACATTTTATTTTTGCTTCTAGAAGCACAGAGGTGGACGGCACAAGGCTTGCAAAAGAGGAGTTTTATTCCCTTTAAAATTTCGGCTAAGTAGGGGATAAATGATAGATTTAATATTAGATTACTTTAAGTGGATAATTGATGAGATTAAATAAAGTGATAAATAAAAGATAAAATTTATCAAGTTGTGGAGAGTTGGCTGATTAAGGGACTCCTTGGATGGTATTTTCGGCCAAGGTCGTAAAGGAGGAGGCTATAGCCGAATTCTATTGAGCCAACTTGCCACTCTTTTGCCAACTCTTTTCTCTCCAAGACTATCATCTTTTTGTTCTTTCTTTTCCAATTGTTCTAGCCAATTTTTTCCCCCCTCTTCTTAGTTCACTTTTGTCAATTTCTCAAGGGACTCTCTCTCCTCTCTTTTCTTTTGCTAAACCGACAATACAAACATCTTTATAAGCCGATTCCTTGTTAAGTTCCAAAAGCCGAAAATAAATCCCCTCTAGCCCTAGCCGAATCTTTGAAGGACTTAAAGCATAAGGTTGTCGATTTGTGTATTAAGGGGTAAGGATCTAAAGATTATCATCTTATTTCTTTTCTTAGGCCGAAAATTAGAACTCTAACTCTATTAATGTCTATGGCCGACTACTTGAAGGAAGTTTCGAGAATTAGGTGCTGTTGACTACAAAGAAGAAACTTTCGGGACTTCTAAGATCTAAGGTAAGCTATGAATACCATTCGGTCATAAGCTATATTATTATGATTTAATGTTAGATTAAATCTAACATATGGTTATAGGAATTTCGACAGCATTAAGAAAGCAAGGATCCAATTCAGGATTTAAGATTTTCAAGGTAAGTAACTATGAATATTCAGCCAAGGCCTTATTTTAGTACATAGATCTATTCCCTTATTATCTTAAAAAGCCGAAAACTAACCGATGCAGAGATCTAGGATTTGGCCGAATACAAGGAGAAGAAAAATAAAGTTTTCGAGATTTGAATAGTCATCAAATCGGCACCAAAGGTAAGAAATTGACTACATAAATCCTTCGGGATTTGGGTTATAGCCGATTAGGCTTTAAAAGAAAACACTAAATTTGGCCGAATAGGCCTTTGCTAAATATTACCATGTTGGCCGAATGTAGGGACTTAAAAATCTAAAGCAATAGATCGATTTTCTTTCAGAATTTCAAGGAATTCGTTAAGCAAATCAGGTGTGTACCCCACACTAATCTTAATAGATTTATGGCTTTAACATGATATATGTTGCTAATATGAAAGTGTAAGAATGTGGCTAAAGTACTCAGGTACGTTTCCTACTCCTACTAGGATTACGAAATATGTTATATTTAACATGTGAAAAGTGACATGAATGTGGATTTAAGTATGATATGCATGATATAAATAATATGGGGCATTCGGGATATATGAGAAAGGGAAGTGTATGTGGTGACTTGGTCCCACTATCCGAATGTGGTGACTTGGTCACATTATCCGAATGTGGTAACCGGTTACATTATTCGAATGTGGTGTCACATGACACAATTATTTAATCTGGTGGCTATGCCACAACTTTTATATGGGCGATGAGCACGTCATTGCAATGACGCCTTCGATGGTGTGTAGCAGATGGAGGGTTGACTTAGTAGTCCCACGGTGTGCGAGGTTGGTGCGGGGATGTGTAGCGGATGGCATCTAGGTTTGGGTTTGGGTTGCATCATTATCTTGAATCATTAAAAGTGAAATTATGATACGTATGAATATGATTTCTTATGCTGAATTTGTTAAGACTTAGTGTTTGTGTACACATTGAGTCTGTTTGACTCACCTTGTTGTGGGAACATGTTTGGTGACGATCGGTGATGGACGGGTTGGCGGAAGCTTAGGGATGGCCATGCACAAGAAGAAATTCTGACTTGGACTTTTATTTTATTTTAAGTAATTTAAAGTTTATTTTGGTTTTAATTTTGGGAAATTATTTGATGTAATAAGGCCGTAGTAGCGTTTACTTTACTTTTATTTATTGAGCATACAATCTTTATATTTATTAAAAGATTAAGTAAAAATTAATTTAATTCAAAGCCCAAACGTTTTGTCACCTAAAACAAAAGGATTTTTAATAACGAAATAAACCTGTTTTCAACTCAAGCCCAACCCAAAACAAACTTTCCTTTAAAACGCTCAAGTTTTTCCTAAATACAAAAGAATTTGAAATGGTTTTCACCGGGGAACATACCAGATCCGGTCCAGGCTCGTGGGCCGGGTGTGAGGTGTTTCATCGCCGTCCATAAAATACACCAATTGTCAATCATCATTCATAAAATATACCAAGTATTGAGTCAAGAGTCAGTTGGAAACGAAAAGCCATGTCATATTCAACATATTTTCAGTGTTGTGTAGCAGGATAATATTCAATATATGTCTTAGTTTTGACTTTTCCCTAGCAAGGCAATATTCAATATGGTATGGTTTGGAAGCTAGCTAAAATAAGGGATTTATGATGGTAACGGCTCATGAGAATCTGTATTTCAACTGTTTGAATGATAATCTAAAATAAAATTATTTGGATTTAATACTTCATGTTTCTTTCGAATATGAAAACCTGTTAGTCTACTCGAAAATCTTTTCTCATGGTAAAAGTATTATGGTAATTTTTGTGTTAAGAGGTCAATTATATTTTGTCCATTCTATTAAAAGAATAGATAAATTAATTCTTTTATGTAAAATATAAATAACAATTGACCTTTTCATACAAAAGTTCGCCCATATACGGTGATAAGCGATAGTTTGACTTTTTCAATTTTTTATATAAGTTATCTGAAACTAAAGGATGATTAAGATTAGATAAAAGCACCATGGAGGCCCCTATATTAAAAGTCTAATTGTATTTTTCCCCTTTACTAGAAAAAATGGCAAAGTAGTCCACATACATATAATTAAAGATCAATGATAAGTGTTAAAGATAACATGTTTTAACCTTATTCTTAATGTATTTTTGGATGATTATCCGATGTTAATTGTAAACTTTATACTCCTAATCATTTAAATTAATGTTTTAATGCTTAATAGAGCACTTGGGAGCAAAAAGAGCAAAAAACGAGTGAAAATCAAAGCATCGGAGCAAGCTGCAGTAGTCACATGAGCTGAACCATTCCACACAATCATGTCGATTTCACAAGATTTCAAACCGAACTGTGGGAAATCATGTTTTTCAAATTTTTCAAGCATTCTAATACGTATATATGACAAAAATAAAAAGATAGGAGGAAACCATCAGGAAATATTTAAGAAAACAACTCGAAAAAACCATTGAAGCTGACTTTGAAGCAAATTTCCGTCAAAACTAAAGATTCTCATTTGAATTCTTAGGAAGTTATCATGAGTTTCTTTATTTCTTTCAGTTATACTGTCTCTTGGTTGTTTTTATTTTCAAGCATGGACCAATTTTCTAAATACCTAGGAGACGAGTCTTATGATGAATTCTGTAATTTAATTTTTATTTTGCACAATAAATACTTAATTGATTGTTCTCAATTATGTGTGCTAAACTCTTGGTTTAATATTTTTAAAGTATTGACCCATGTTGGATGTGCTTTAAATTGGAGGTTGAATAGACCTTGTTTAATAGTAGATATTGCATAGTTGAGTAAAGTTATATGCAATCTTAGAAATAGAACGACATAAATCTATCGAATTAGAATCATGTCTAATAGGGGAATCTATGACATGAGTTAATGCGATAATAAGGGTTTTAATTAGAAAGAAATTTCAATTAATCAACTTAGAGTTAGTTGCTCTTATGCTCGAAAGAGATATTAGCATAATGTAGGGATTTCTACGAATTAAGATACTAAGTAAAGAAATTGCGTAATTTAAATTGATAGTGACAAATGAAATCTAGGTGATTTTTTTTCCTGAATGTTGTTTCGCTTTTTGGTTGTTAATCTATTATTTTCGTGATATGTTCTTTTTCATGTTCGTTAGTTAATTAATTTAGTTAATTTTAGTTCTTATTCAATCACTTGAATTATTCTAAATAATAGAAAGACGATAATTACTAGTACTTTTAGTCTTCGTGGGAACGATATTTTTACTTATCGTAGCTATACTATTAATTCGTAAGTACACTTGCCTTAGACAAATTTTTAGTTAGTTTCACAACACATCAACTAAACTGATCATTTTGTTAAAAATTTTATTTATTTCTACTATTAAAAGCTTTTGTTGTTGACAAAAGAACCAACCATTAACACATAGCGTGTCATATGTACGTCATGTTGATGTGATAATATTTTAAAAATTTAAAAATCCTAAAATAAATAATTTTTATAATTATTTTTATAACCACATCCAAAATGAGCCTAAACATATGATTTTCATGATTCATTTCATCGTAGACGTTTTTTTCAAAAAAAATTATAAAAACATAGAGAATTATAAAAAAACTTATTTAAAATTTATTAAGAATTATAAGAAATTATAAATAATGATTAAAATTTTAAAATTATATATATACACGCGTTTAAAGAATTCAAATATATACATACACAAATATTTATAATTATTTAATAATTATTTAGGAAACAATTCGAGAATAAACCCAAATAAAAGGTTGTTTAGGCTCATTTGAACCTAGACAACTAATTGTCTAAGTTCATTTTGGACATTCTTTTAAATAATCATTAAATAGTTGAAAACAATTTATAATTTCTTATAAATTTTAATAAACTTTAAATAATTTTCTATTATTTTGAAATAATTATTAAAATTTTATTTATTTTTGAGATTTTTTAATTTTTAAATATTTATTGATGTTGCAAAATATGTCACATCAATATAAGGTACACATGGCATATCACATGTCGCTCTCCAGTCGCTCTGTTAGTCTTCTCATCACTTAAAAGTAGAGATTGGTTGAACTTTTAACAAAATGACTATTTTGCACTTTAATCTAACATGTAAGAACCAATTTGCTCTTTTTTGAGTAAATGGGCAAAATGTAATCCGACTCTTAATACGTGGGCCTCTATAGTACTTTTACTTCATCATAAAGAAGGCGAAACCCGAATCGCCAAATGGATTTTGAGCCGATTTGCTTTGAATGAAGTGAATTTTTTTCTTTTGGAAAGTGGATATGGAGCAGGGCTAGGGTGGATTTTTGTTTTGACAGTAGGTATAAAGCAATTATAATAATTACTTATCTTGTCTCACTCTATTCCATTATATAAAACTATCATTTTATTTATATATATAATTATTAAAAGGGTAAAAATATAGTAATGTGCTATAAAAAATACCTATGTTTTACGTTTAAATAAGCTTTTTAAAGAATTATATTTAAATATTTTTCTTGATTTTAAAATGATTAAAAATTTTAAAGATAAATAGCAAAAATGAAATTGAAACGAAGCGGGATGAGATGGAACGGAACGGAGCGGAGATGGATGTATCAAACATATATAAAGGTCATAGTAGTTTTCAAAATTATAAATCTATAATAAAGCACGGTGGGTGAAAAAGAGAATATGTCAACTAATTACTTAACAACACATGGATGAAACTTTTAATCAAATGATCAATTTGTACTTTTTTCTAACATACAATGATTAATTTATTATTTTTTAATAGAAGGGCAAAATACAATCTACTTTTTAATATAAAGGTCACATTGATACTTTTACCCCATGTAGATATTTATGCCCATCAAACGCATGAAGCATGAACGAGGAGAAGCACAAAAAGACTGACAAACAAACAAACAAGGCTCAAGGTCACCGTTGCCTGCATATACCTGCTTATTGAAAATCTAATTCAAGTTTCTTGTACAAGCTAATTAAGTTTTATATAATACATATATATAAGACTGTTCCTTTCTCATGCTAAGGGAAAGACGTAGTTAAACCTGGGCAGTGAGTTCAACCCCCTCAACATGTTCTGTTTTGTGGCTGAGAGGCTTGAAAGTATAAAATTTTGCACATATTAAGTAGTATACAATGTTTAGAGCTTGCAAAAGTGTGAGCAACCAATAGAAATACTCCAACTTCCCCTTATTCAAGTTTCTATTAGGAAGCCAGTCGGAGTACTTGTGGACTAGCGTAACCAGAAGTGTGCTTGTGTAGTCCCCAACGGATATGGATGTCCAGAACAAAGCAGTGGCGGTGCTCCTCATGCTCTCGGGAGCTTGGTTATAGAAAAATTCGAGGTGGCCAATTACCATGAACGCCTCGGCAATGCCATGAAGGCTATACTGCGGAACAAGCCAAAATACTGAGATGGGAATTGTAGATTCGGGGCTGTCAATTAGGCCACTAGTCGAGGCTGCATGCTTTCTCTTCACTTCAACGAATCCAGCGACCATAGTTGCTATTATCGCGATGAAAAAGCCAATGGCCATCCGCTGCAAGAAGTTTATGCCCCGTTCAAGGCCTGTGATCCTCCGTGCAACACGAACCAATAGGCGATCATATAAGACTATAGTGATGAGCATTGATAACATGCCGAAGACAGACATGGAAGCAGAGGGAATTACAAAAAACTTGGTCAGGTGTCTTTCCATTGTGTTGGCTTGTTGCAATGAAAATGTGTTCTGTTGAGCATTAGATGTGGCAAATAGAATACCAGCTGCCCAAATTGGTAGCATCCTCAATATAGATTTTAATTCTTCAACTCTATGGACGGTGTTGAGTCTCCAGAAATTCGGTTTTTCTGATGACTTGAGACTATCTTCTTCAGTGACAATGGCAGCCTTATCCAGAAATCTACACGGTTAGAATAGAAGTACGAGTTTAGATTTTCAATAGAAACTGAATAAATTTAGATCATATGATATGAAATCAGGGGAGGCAAGTAGCAACTTACTTGAGTTGCTTTGTATGGTGAAGCAGACCGTCTGTGGAAATGGATGCATCGAGCTCCTCGTTGACATAGAAAAACTTAGGATCAGAAATCGAGGGAATCTTTCTCTTCCTAAAAGCGGCAACAGAGACCTGTAAGACACGAGTATAGGGACTACCGGCAGGATCCAGATTTCGGTAAAGAGGGTAACCAATGAGGAATACAATTATGGACAAAGCCATGGCTAAGGTAGGAATTCCAAGGCCCCAGCTCCATCCTACATTGTCTTGAATATACACAAGCACCGTTGATGCCAGTAATATTGAGGCTCCCAATGCAAAGTAATACCAATTAAAGAAAACCCACGTTTTCCTAGGCTGCGCAGGATCCTCCTCAACGAATTGCTCTGCCCCAAACGCCGCCACGCATGGCCGGATCCCGCCTGATCCTAAGGCTGCGAATAGAAGAGACAGGTAGAGAACAGCCGTTTGACTCCCATTGGCTTCTTGGCAAACTTGGTCACCTACACATGGCGGTGGCCGTAGCTGTGGCAGTGCTGCTGAGAGTGTTAGGACTATCATTCCCTGTTCACATCATCAGATCAGATCAGATCAGATTGTAGTTTTTTCAACAGACAAGAGACCGTCAAATCTAATTAAATTTTCTTTTATGGAAAATCAGTCTAATTAATTTAGTCAATATTAGACACTTGCTTTTTTTACTAAAAAGAGAGATTGAATCATTTCTTGGAATGTTCCGACTATATAAGTAAACTGTAATATTGATGATTCTTGTCCTCGAACTACACACAGAGGTAGGTAAATCGAAAACCCTCAGTATTCAGAACGGAAAATCTCTATGGAAAAAGGCAACCATTCTTACTGCTAGGTATATGGCCGTTGCGACAGTGATGGTCCAAAATTTCCCAGCATAGGAATCAGCAATGAAAGCCCCAAGCAATGGCGTCAAGCTCGAGGTACCATTGAAGTTGGTCACGGTGTTGGCTGCTTTTGTTAAGGGCATGTGAAGCTGCTGTGTCAAGTAGTTAACCATGTTTTTACTGAAGCCCACCATTGCCAATTTCTCGCATATCTCGTTTACTGGAACATACACGATGAAGTAATTAGCCATACGAGAAATAAATAAATAAATAAAAAATCTAGGATTCCAACAGTTCTCAAAAAGCTTACCTAAGATGAAGGGCATCGTCTTAATTCCACCCTTTTCGTTATTATTGACAAATGCCTTGCTCTGCTTATCATCGGCATTTCCGGAAGTAGCAAAGCTATCTTTGTTTTCAGGAGTTGCAGTCGCCATGCTGTGGTTTTCCATAAAAAAAGCTAGCAAGCTCAATGTTTTGAAGGCTGCCCTACTTCTCCAATGCGAATTTTGATACCATAAATGCGATTGGCCCTTGAGCGTGAACTTTGGTCAGAAGGATGAAGAAAAGAAAACAGAAACTTAACTTGTAAAGGTCAAACAAAGCAACAACAACAGAAACAAGACTCTTTCTTCGAGATTAATCTTGCCTTCCTTGGACTAAAGCTTATATAGTAGACAATTTTGTCTTTGTTCTCTTGTGTTCACTTTGCATTATTGGGATGGAAGAATGACTCACGAAACTGCACACTTGATGTCATGTTTGAGAAATGAGCAAATGACAGTCGATTTAGGGGTCTATTAATTATCGAAATGTATTCGTAATTTTGTTTTTATTTTTATTTTATAAATCCATAAAAATAAGAGGCGATTTATTTAAAAATACCGAAAAAATAATAAATTTACAGAAAAAAGGCCGAAATCTAGAATATTTATTAAAAATGGTCATTTTCCCACAAAATGCGTCCACGTAAGCGTATTTTGTGGGGAAAAGCAAGGAAGTGCGCCTTGAAGGAGCGTTTTCTACCACATCATCAAAGCGCGTTGATGAGGACGCGCTTTATTGATGTGGTGTAAAGCTCCCTCAAGCGCGTTCATCGTCCTTCCTCGTTTGATTTTCAGCTGTGTTTAGTGTTAGGGAATGAAATTTTAAGGTTTCAAGGCTAAGGTTTATGATTTTTTAGGAACGTTAGATTTAGGGTTTTTAGGGGAAAATTAATGGAGTAGATTATAGGGTTAATTAGAGTTTAGTAAAAATATGTTTAAGGTTTTGAGCAAAATATATTAGCAAAATAAAAATTATTTGAATTTTTTTGACATTTGTATCTGGAAAAATAATTTTGAGAAGACGTTTCTGAACAAATAGTGCCGAAAACGCTTCAAGCGAATGCTTTGTCAAGAAAATCTTGAAAAGAGCTCCCGTGGGCGCTCTTTTGCTCTGATAGTCTCCGGTAAAATAATTTTGAAAAGACATTCCTGAACAAATAGTGCCGAAAATGCTTCAAGCAGGATGCACTGTCAGCAAGAGTACTAAAAAGAGCTCCCACGTGGACGCTCTTTTGCTACAGTAGTCTCCGGTAAAATTATGACTATAAATTAGTCAAATTTCATTCTCAGGTTGCATAATAGAAATTGAGGCAAAAGAAAAATAGAAATGAAAATGAGTGAACGTATTAATGCTGTTATTTACTACGATGGTAAGGTTTGTGACACCGAAAATGGTGTTGTTTTAATATCGGAGAACACAACACGACTGGGTTTTAATCGAAACATAGATTTGTTAGAACTTCGCAAAAGAATTAGGCGTAAAATCTTCGGAACAACGCCAATGAAAGTTCAGTCTATTAAGTATAGATTTTGCGCTTCGGTTAATCCGGTGAGATATGAATCATTCGACATCAAAGGTCCTCGGAGCTTTGAGGCAATGGTGGAGACTCATCTTGCCAGTGGATCACCCTATCTTGAGGTATATATACAATTTTCATCGCCAAGTGATCTTCTTTCGACCTCAACATCTACTTCTGTTCGAGGGGAATACATGACCCCAAGCTGACACTCTGTTAGTGGGAGGCAGAATACGGAAGTGCCCGTGTTTGGTGGTAGTATGGAAAACATAACCCCTGCACGACACTCGGTTGGTGGATGGGACATGCATATCCTTCCTTCGACGTCCGATGATAGGAATACGTATTGGGGAATGTCATCAACTTCTAGTGGTTGGCAATCCACATATGATTGGGAACGTTACAAAAGATGTTTAATGAGGGATAATGTACTCCCCACAACATCCACCGGTGAGGGGTCCTCGTTCATTGTAGATTATAGTGGGTCGGATAATGAGTCCGATGTGGATCCACCTCGAGAGCTCGGGCCCGATGGTGCAGAAGTTGGACTATTTTCTAAACCAGAGCCTGTTCCAATAGTACCTGAAGATGTTGAGGGCGGTTCAGATGAAGAAGAAGAAGATCCGCTATTCAGGTCGTACTTGCCTTCAGCCCACATGTATAATGTCGATCTATCTCAAGACGATGCATTGGAGTTTCCTGAACTACCACACTGGACGCATGACCGTACAAGTTCGTCGTTGGATTCGGGCGAATTAGAAGTTGGTAATGAGTTTTCCAACAAGGATGCTTTTCTTCGTGCATTGAAACAATACAGCATCAAGAACGGGGTTAACTACCACATGTTAAATCCAAGCTCGATAAGTATGAGGCGAAGTGTGCAGTGTAAGAGGGCACATGTTCATAGAAAATCATGGCCTCGTTGAGGAAAAGGACAAGCTTGTGGGAGATCAAAAAGTACAAAGGTCCACATACATGTCTTGTCGGTACAGTTTTACTATGTGTTCAATGTTTTTGAATAATACTAATATTACGTAATGTTGTATTATTTAACGTACTTCGTTGACAAGTGTTACACATGATCATCCGAAGATGGATTCAGAGATGTTGGCTAACTTAATAATACCGACTGTGAAGGCTGATCCCAAGACTATAGTGTCGGCCTTAATTGGCAATATTTGTAGCCAGTTGGGGTACACGCCATCTTACAGGAAGACTTGGATAGCCAAGCAGAAGGCGTTGGAAAAGTTGCATGGTCGGTGGGACGCTTCATATATTGAAGTGTGGCAGTGGTGTCAGGTGCTGGAGAGATATGTCTCAGGTAGCATAACAGACATTAAAACAGAATCGACATACTACAATGATCGTTTGCTCTGTGGATGCTCAATGTTCAAGCATCTTTTCTGGACATTGAAGCAATGCCGAGATGCATTATATACTGCAAGCCATTAGTACAAATTGACGGTACCTTTATGTATGGTATATATACGCAACGGCTATTGCTTGCTGTAGCACAGGACGGCAGTGGGAAAATCCTTCCGATTGCGTTTGCAATAACACCGGGGGAGTCAGCTGATGACTGAGATTTCTTCCTATCTAGGTTAAGGAGGCATGTCTGCCCCCAACCTGATATCTGCGTTATATCAGATTGGGGCCCTGGAATACTAGCTGCAATAGAGCAACAGGGAAGCTTGTGGCATCGCACACACCATCGATATTGTCTAAGGCATGTTGCGTCCAACTACCACGGACAACATCGATCTACAAGTCAACGATGGCAAGTGACCAATATGGGTATGTAATATCTATTAATATAATTTTGTTTGTAATATTCAATTTATTCTTAATTGAAGAGTGGTATGTAATATTCACTATCAACGTATATTGGTAGGGTACGAGATCAATAAGGACCGCTTTCAGGAGATGTTGGCAAGTTTGCGACCAGTTAACAAAGAAGGCGCAAACTACCTGTGCAATATTCCTTTCGAACAGTGGACACAAGCATGTGACGGCGGCCTACGATATGGTCATATGACCTCAAACCTGGCCAAATGCATAAATTCTATTCTAAAAGGAACGCGTCATTTTCGATAACATCGGTTGTGTAAGAGACATATTTTTGTTTAGCGGCACTATTTTCGGAGTGAACAGCGAGTTATAAAGGCCAAATGCAAGGAGGCCATGTATGGTGCGCGAAGGTCTTGCGAGAAATTAACAGGGGGAAGGTACGGGCCAACACCATGCACACAGTGTGTCACAATCGCGACAACCTATGGTTTCGTGTGACGGAGTTTGACAGACCGAACCAAGGTTGGCGGGCAGTATCATGTACACTTGATAAATAGGACCTGCGACTGTGGGATATTTGATGTACTTCATTACCCATGCACTCATGTACTTGCTGCTTGTCAGGATCTCCGTCTTGATCCTATGAGCTATGTCGACAAAGTGTATAAAATAGAAAATATGTACAACGTGTGGAGACACGTATTCCTACCAGTACCAGATGAATGTAAGTGACCGTCGGTATCGTTTGCATCGTATAAGCTATTGCCGGATAGACAACTGAGGCGCATGCCAAAAGGTCGACCTTGCTAGAGTAGAATACGCAACAATATGGATATCCGAGAAACGACCAACCAACGTAGGTTGTGCGGATGGTGTAGGAACCCAGGTCATACATCTCGCTTGTGTCTAAATCGAGAATAATAGTTTAACTTTTTTGTCTTCTTAACTTTTTTTGTCTCTTGTTGTCTATTTACAATAAAAAACAAATATTGGACTTTTATTTTATAATTAAATTACAATAAAATAAAATTAAAAAATTCTATTTTATTAAAGATATTAAAATTAAATTATGAAAAGAAATTAAACAACAATTATTTTATTAAATATATTAAAACTAAATTACAAAAATAAAAATAAAAAACTTTTTATTTTATTAAATAAATTAAAATTAAATTACATATAAAAATAAACAATTTCTATTTTATTGAAGATATTAAAATTAAATTACAAAAAAAATTAAACAACTATTATTTTATTAAATATATTAAAATTAAATTATAAAAATAAAAAATAAAGAACAACTTTTATTTTATTAAATATATTAAAATTAAATTACAATAAAAAAATAAACAATTTCTATTTTATTAAAGATATTAAAATTAAATTACAAAAAAATTAAACAACTATTATTTTATTAAATATATTAAAATTAAATTACAAAAATAAAAATAAAAAACAACTTTTATTTTATTAAATATATTAAAATTAAATTATAATAAAAATAAACAATTTCTATTTTATTAAAGATATTAAAATTAAATTACAATAAAAAAATTAAACAACTATTATTTTATTGAATATATTAAAAGTAAATTACAAAAATAAAAAACTTTTTAATTTATTAAATATATTAAAATTAAATTAAAATAAAAAATAAACAATTTCTATTTTATTAAAGATATTAAAATTTTAAATTAAAAAATTAAACAACTATTATTTTATTAAATATATTAAAAGTAAATTACAAAAAATTAAAAATAAAAAACAACTTTTAATTTTATTAAATATATTAAAATTAAATTACATATAAAAAAATAAACAACTTCTATTTTATTGAAGATATTAAAATTAAATTACAAACACAAATAAAAAACAACTTTTATTTTATTAAAAAAATTAAAAATTATATTACAATTAAAAAATAAAAAAGGCGGTCCGAATCAATGTTGATGCTTGGTTGAATCGGCGCCACAGGGGTGGTCGTGATTCTGCGCTTGATTCCTCCTTCTTCTAGCTTCCGGCGGGGGTCGTGGAACCTCGGACGGGGATTCTGGTTCCTCTGGCAGTGGGTCTGGTTGTGGGTATTGGGAGGATGACCCGCCTTGATAAAATAACGATTGCGAAGGTATTTGCATAAACCACGGTGGGGTGTCTGAATCCCGTAAGGCGAAGGAGACTGGTAAAAAGAAGTGCTTCCCGATGGCGCCTCCTATGATCCCTCACGCTATGACGGCCTCAAGATCGGCTAGTCAGTCAGAGTAGTTGGGAACAAACTCAAACTGAGCCATGCATTCCAACTTGGGGTGGGACTGGGAAAAGGAAACATATAAGGGCTAGGGTACGCACCTGGCATAAAGGCCAAAGGCTGTGATGTCGGTGTCGTCGGCTGAAGTGATGGGCCCAATGATCGCGTGGTATTGTTGATGGGCCCGTGATCGTGTTTCGTGTTGTTGATGGTCCCGTCTTATCACCCCTTCTCCTTGGATTTAAAGGGCCCCGTCGTTCCCTTTGTTGACAAAGTTGCCGTCGCCTTCTCCTCTTTCGACAACAAATACGACTTACCATGGATCCTAAACTATGGCATGTATTCCGGCACGTACGCTAACTCACGAACGACGACTGGTTCCCGAATAGGTAAATAATCATACTGGTTCTCCCACATCTCGATATATGCTAACCAAAATCTTGGCCAATCCGTGTGTAACTGCCGTAAGTCGACTTTGTGCTCATCATCGAGCACCTCATGTGGCATGGGAATCGATTGTCGGAATCCAAATTGTCGCAGAACCCGATCTGACTGGTGCATCTCGACGGTGGCATAGTTGATCAATGGGACCTTCACATGCCAAATGTTTAGATTTTGCAAGAACTCCTCCGGAATTATTGCCCGAATTGCCGGATCCTCGTACGGTGTCCATTGAAACTATATTAACATGACCAAAATATTAGTTATATACATAATACCAAACACTAAATATGAAATACTAAATTATAAATACGAAATTCGAAACTTACTTGTGATTCCGACCGTTGGTCTAATAGAAGCCGTATATCTTCAAGTGAGGTAGGTATTCCAGCATAACTCGCCGAATGGTTCCACCTAATTAAATAAATTTTTAGCATACAATTATACTATAAATCTATGTAATAACTGTAAAATATAACATTAAATTTACCTCGTTATCAGTGGGAATGTATAAGGGTGGTCGAGTCGAGGATGTAAAAATGAAAATCGAAACCATGCCCATGACTGCAGTAGTGATAGGCAACCTCCGATTTTCGCTTTACTCAGCTGCGTCGCCTCGCACATCTCTCGATACAACTTTGATAGCACGACAGACCCCCAACTCAATTCACCAGCTGCTCTAAAATGAACAAGTTTCAGCAGCCATCTCAAGTGTACGAGGTTTCTAGACAGGTCCAGCATCAGATAGCCTCCAATTATCTCAAGAATGTATGCTCGAGCATACTGTATTCTTTCTATTTCGGTCGAACCATCATTCGGCTCTGGGAATGTGTCTCGTAACCAGGCCATCTTAATCCGACCTCCATGGATGTTATCTGGAATGACACCCAAAAGCTCGTAGCATACGGCGGTCCAATCGGTAGAAGTTGCAGACCCGGTGACTACAGACCCATCCACCGTCAATCCTAATTGCAACTGCACATCTTCCAAAGTGATAGTACACTCTCTGCATGGAAGGTGGAAAGTGTACGTCTCGGATCTCCACCTCTCTATCAACGCATTGATTAAGTTCGGCTCCAACTTGCACCCCCAGCCTATCGTGGCCACGTGCCAAAAACCCGCTTCCATCAGGTAATTCTCAATCAACAGCGATGGGGGACCATACAAATTGCAAATATAGCATTGCAACACCCGATCTACAGACTGTTTAAAAAATTATAAAATAAAAATTAATTAAAATTGCATAAACCTAAAAAATATTAAATAGTATTGAAAAATTAAAATTAAAACTTACCATTTGCATTTGATCGAAGGAGATGTGCTTATCGTCGCATTTAATTAATTCCCGACCATTGGTAATCGATCGAAAATTTTATAATTTATCAAAACTATATTAAAAAATAAAAAAGGGCTTTTTTGTAAATATTAAAGGACTATTTTGAAATTTGAGAGTAAGTTTCAAGGACTTTAAGAGAATTTTGAGAGGAATTTGAGAGAAAGTTGAGAGAAAGATGATAGAGGACTAATGTGTGAAAAAATAAAAGGGTTGGGGGTTTTTATAGGATTTTTTTATTGTTGCAAAGAGAAAGCGCTTGAGAGAGAGCTTTACGCCACATAACAAAGCGTCCTCGTCGATGCGCTTTGTTGATGTGGCGAAAGCGCTCTCTTAAAGCGCTCTTTTCTCTTTCCACAAAACGCTACCGACGTGGACGCGTTTTGTGGGGAAATGATCATTTTCCGTAAATATTTCAGATTTCAGCCCTTTTTCGTAAATTTATTATTTTTCGGTATTTTTAGGTAAATTTCCCAAAACAAGGAGAGTGGCAGGGACGGAAAAAAAATTTCATTTCAATCTTTTAAAATTTTTAAAATTTAAAATTAATAAATGTAAAATCATACTTTAGCCCAATTTAAAAATGATAAAAATTTAAATTAATTTTTTAAAATTATAAAAATATAAACTATTTTAATTATAAAATTATATTTTTAGCGTAAAAATTAAAATTTAATTTGGATCCACTAAATAGTTTTTCTACTTTCACCTTGGATAGTGAGATAATTTTTGAATTTTAATACTACAGCCATCCAATTACAGTCTCACAACAGTTCCACGTTGGTTGACTTATTGATAATTAGATAGCATCTCCTTTTCCTTTTTGTTATACCCTTAATAATATCCTTATGTATATAAATATTTATCTAATTAAACGATGAATCCAAAATAAAAAGTCATTTATTGAGTCAAGTTGTTTAATAAAATTGATAGTCAAATAGGAAACTGGAGAATCTAGTTGTATTTATTCATATTTAAAAAAATCAATTTATGTAAAAGGTTTTAACTGGTGAAATGCTAGCTCAACATGTGGAGTAATATATAAATAAATAAATTTATAATTGCAGGGAGAGTCCAAAAATCTGAAAACCATAAATTTTCTCATCTACTTCTGTGTCCAAATTGTGAAAATAAATTAAGGGCCGAAAGATGACATTGCGTTAGCAGGTTTTGGTTATGTCGGTGAAAATTGAGGTTTTAATCTTTTGAGAATTTTAGTTGTAAGTTTTATAGTAAGTAAATTATATGAGGTGAGTTAATTATAAATGTAAATATAAAAAATATATAGAAAAATTTCAAACCATAATCAACGTATATATGGATAGACTACAATATATGTGGTAAGCAAAGCAAAAATTCAATAATAAGTAAATAGAAGAATGTTTTACGCTTAATATAATATTTAATATCTGAACTTGATTTTTTTTTAATTTGATACTTAAAATTTATGTTGTCCAATTTAATATTTAAACTTGACACTTTTTATTTTTGAGAGTCCAATTTAGTACCTAAACTTTACTCATTTTTTCTAATTTAGTACTTTTTTTTTCCATTTGGTACTTGTAAGCGTTTTACAAAATACTCCAATATATTAACAATATTATTTTTTATAAAGTAGTAAAATAATCAATGCATGACCGACATGTGGCAGATGATACGATATTTTTTGTATTTTATATGGTCAATTACTTTTAGTTTTATTTACTTAATTAATTATTTTACTAATTGAAAATAATGTATTTCTTTTAATTTGGGATTTTAAAATTATTTTTCTTATTTAATAATAATTCATTGAGCATAGCCCAATGCCTATTTTTTAACATAAATTTTCTTTAATATTGACAATATTTTTGTAGCATAAAAAATTTAACACCGTTACTATTTTACGTAATTTGTATTGCATTTAATAAATTTAAAATTTAAGTATCAAATTGAACTTAAAAAAGTTTAAGTACCAAATTAGAAAAAAATGTTAAGTTTAAGTATCAAATTGGCCCAAAAAAGTTTAAGTACCAAATTAAGAAAAAGTGTCAAGGTCTAATACCAAATTGTGTCAAAAAATTTAATTATCAAATTAAGAAAAAATGTCAAGTTTAAGTACCAAATGTTATATTAAGCCAATATTTTAATTATTTACTTATAATGATAAGCAAAACAAAGTAAAAATTTCAATAGTTATCAATTTACCATTTAAATTACTTTATAAAATTCATATTTATTATCATATTTCTTAAAAATTTCTTGATTCATTTTATTGTAGTCAAATATAATAATGTTATACACGGCAATAATGGTAAGCGAAGCAAAAATTTTGATCTTTATGTTCACTTTAATATTGTTAAAAACAATTATGGAGAAATTGGAATAATGAATATTAACGAAAAATTGGACTCAAACTAATTAATGGTAATTAAGGAAAATTGGACTAATGATAATCAAGGGAAAAAAAGAGAGAAGAAAAATCAGTATTCAACGATGCATGAGTGCCTATAAGAACCATTCTTGCACGATAAATGAACACATTCAACGGATGATTAAGTTAAATGTAGTATAAAGTGTTAAAGATAAAAAATTGGAAATTTGGCATCGCGGAGTCCTCACTTTCTACCCACCAAATTTGTGGGAGGTTATGTGTTGGCAGTTTATTAAATCTTATATTTGAGTTATGTTGATTATTAGATGAATATCTACCAGTTAATGAATATTAAACCGCTAGGAAATTTAAATATTGGTAATTTATTTGGATCGAAATTCCTCAATACATTCTATTGGATTGAGAACTTTAGATTGGATCTTGATTCTGATGTTGAGCTGCCAATAATCCATATTTATTGTGTATGGTATTATTTCATTGAAGGTAACATCATGAACTCATTTTCCTTATTCAATCCATATTGCTCATTGCAAAAGAAAAGGGTAGTGACTTAGACACAAAGAAGGGGTCCTTACTCCATTTGCATAGACAAACCAACTCAAAGTAATAATAATGAATCCCTCATGTGCAAACATATCAACTTTATAGAATGTGGATACTTACCATGAACAAAAATATAAACAAAGACATTACACACACACACATATGGAAGTAAGAAGGAACTCACAAGAAAATGCATCAAGTTTAAACAACAGGACTTTTGCCCTTATCTCAAGAGCCTTCAGGAGTGTCTTGAACCATAATATAGATAGTTAAACTTATCAGATCACTATACCAAAAAACTAAACAAGCTTGTAGAAAACATTAGCAAAAAACTCAAAATCGGGAAGTTTTCTTCCTTACACTCTAAACTGACCCTAAAACATGCAACTCTAAGGTCACGTAAATAATCATGAATATAACCTAAAGTTCATCGATGTTTACCAGGTGCTAAAACAATTAAGGAGTTGGCTGAGTACAACGAACCCAAATCTTCAAGTAAGCATCAGGTCTAAGGTTTTCCTAGAGAAAAGGTGTAGAGAAAATTTGAGAAGAAAATATGAATGCAATAAAAAATGTAAAACTTGCTCAAGAAGCCAATACTAACTTTATATAGATAAACATGGAAGGTAGGTTTAGTGGATAAGTCAGATTATCCCACTAAAACCCCTCGATTCCTGTGACCCAGCACTTTCTCTCTCATCATAAATGTGAGTCTTATCAACTACAGTAACTTAGTTCTCTTCTAACCAATTTTCATTTGTCTAACTAAATTGTTCAACAAAAATAACAATAAGATAATAAATAGTTGTTTCAAACTAAGGACTAATAGTTGGGGTGGCACATACTCTACAAAAGAGACCACCAAACCAGCAAACTCGCCAAACTCAAACTTCGCCCAAAGGCACATTCATGGAATTTATGTACTTAGCCAAATCTAACACCTTACCCACTAAGAATTTACTCTATGTACCATAAATCAACAATAATTGTAACACCCCTCACCCATATTAATGCCGAAATAGGGTTACGAGGTATTACCGATCAATTTACAACACATATAGCATACATTTATGCAACAATAAGCATTCATTCTCATAAATCATTCAACACAATCACATTGTCACTTATAAAGGGCCTATGAGGCCTTAAACATGCTTTAGAAATGGTTCGGGACTAAACCGATATCATACGAAAATTCTAGAAACTTAGAAATTTTTCATGTAAACAAGGGTCACACGCCCATGTGAACAGGTCGTGTGCCTCACACGACTACACGCCTGTGTCTTAGGCCGTGTGAAAATAAGGCATACATACTGACTTGGGTCACACGGTCGACCACACGCCCATGTGTCTAGCTCATGTGTCTAGCTCGTGTACCTTTCGAAGTGGCCACACACACCCGTGTGCCAGGCCATGTGCTAGGTCGTGCCAAAACTGTAGGGTATACTGACTTATGCAACACGGCCAAGTCACACGCCCGTGTGCTAAACCATGTGCCAATTAGGGGGTATACTGACTTGTACAGCACGGCCAATCACACGCCCGTGTGTGAGAGACGTGTGGAGCATACTGACTTCAATTTAATTTCAACACTAGGGGACACACAGCTGTGTAACATGATCGTGTGTCACACACGGCTGAGACACACGCCTGTGTCTCTGCCCGTATGGACAAAAATTGGCTATTTACCAAGCCATTTTGCCACCCCATTTGGTACACACCTTCACCTACGCATATGGCACAAAAACAAAGCAAAATAGGCAATCCAAAGCAACCAAATGAACTATAATTCGTACCATTTCATCTAAACATTTCTTAGCCTAAACCTCAATCATGAACACCATCTATTCAGTAACCATTTCCAAGTATCATTAAACACATTATAAAATGGCACTAACATATCTAATCAACATATACTAAACTTACATCATTTTTCTCCCAATTCACAAGCATAACACCAATTCCACAAATCTCATAATATAAACCATAAGCACACTTATATTTACAACCAAACTAGCCAAATCTCATAGCTATAAATACAAACAAAACATAACCTTTCACAAGTAATCTCAAATGGCAATATTCACTTTCAAAACATAACCAAAATGACCATAATCCTATACATGCCATATGACCAAACCAAGAGCTCAAAAGTACCAAAGTGATGGTTGGATTGTGTGACGTAATCTTCGACGATCCCCGAATCTAAGCTAGCTTTGAAATCACTATAAGACATGGAAAAATAAACAAAATAAGCTTTATAGCTGTAACAGCCCGATTTAGGGCCTAGTAGGGATAGTGGTGCGAGGCCACGAACTCAAGGTGAATTTATGAGTTTTTCAAGTTTATGCAATGTTTGCACGTTAGTATGAAAGTTTTGTAAAGCAATTTTATTAAGTTGAGGTCAATTGGTCCAAAAAGGACTAAATTGCAAAAGTTGCAATATATGAGTTTCTAGAAGCTTTTTGCATGAAATAGCTTTAGAATAATAATTATGAGCCCGTAAATAGTAATTTTCCCAAAAATAAAATTTTGGACAAAATTGACCTTGGGATGGTGTTAAATAGAATTTTTATGAGGAAGGGCATTTTGGTCATTTGCCTATTAAGTGTTTTAAGTGGGAAAAGATGAGAAAAATTCACTCATCTTCTTCCTTGTCTTCTTAGAAAATTTGAAGACACCATAGCTAGGGTTCTTCATTTTTTCTCAAGCTCATAGTAAGTTCATCTTAGCCAGCTTTTTAATATTCTTCGTATTTTGAAGTTCTTGTATTATGAATTAGCTAATTTTAGATATGAAATGAGCTAAGATGCATGTTCAAAAATTTACCCTTGAATGATATGCTTGTTAAATGATGTTTTATGGAAGCTTAAGAGAGTTTGATGTTAGATAAACACCTTTTCCTTAATGAGTTTCATGAAAAAATGGTAGTAGGGACCATTTTGTTATAGTTATAGAATTGGTCATACCTACTAGAAATAGTGATAATTGATGATTGTTATAGAAGAGAAAATGATTCAGCTAAGCATGAAGTTTAAGAAAGTTGCATGAAAATTAGTTTACGAGAATTGGGCAAAAGTGCAAATATTAGATAGCATAAGGGCAAAATAGTAATTTTGCCAGAATATGAATTATGTGTTAATTTAGTAATATAATTATTAAATGATCTATTTATGATTATAGATCAAGAAAAATGAAGCCCGGATCAAAATCGAGGCAAGAACAAAGTTGTGGACTAAATTGCATATCTACATACATTTTGTATATTAAGGTAAGTTTGTATGATTTCTAAGTTTTATGATTTTTATCATTAATTTGCTTAGTATAATGTACAATAATTGTATGAAATGATCATGTTATGTTCAAGCAAGAAATCACGATAATATGTACAAGCAAGTCCTGATTGAAGATGAATTTCCCTGGGATACTTGATCTACCACACAAGATATCATGTAAGTCCAAGGCAAGCTTGGCATTGATCAAGTTATCATGTAAGTCCAAGGCAAGCTTGGCATTGAGCAAGGTATCATGTAAGTCCAAGGCAAGCTTGGCCTTGAGCAAGATATCATGTAAGTCCAAGGCAAGCTTGGCATTGAGCAAGATATCATGTAAGTCCAAGGCAAGCTTGGCATTGATCAAGTTAGCAAGCAAGTTATCATGTAAGTCCAAGGCAAGCTTGGAATTGATCAAGTTAGCAAGCAAGTTATCATGTAAGTCCAAGACAAGCTTGGCATTGATCAAGTTAGGAAGCAAGTTATTATGTAAGTCCAAGACAAGCTTGACATTGAGTATGTTATCAAGAGCAAGACTTCATATAAGTCCATGTCAAGACATGGCCTTGAAACTAAGATGAGATATTCCATGTAAGACCATACGAAGTTATGGACTTTGGTATCAAGTTATGTGGGTCGAGATTTAGTATCCTCGATTATTCGCAGAAATTCATCGGGCAAACAAATAAGTAAAAAAAAAGATATCAAGAAAGCTAAGAAAGCAAAGTTAGTATCAAGATGAAATTGAGTATTATTCATGTTATGAATGAGGAAGTAAGGATTATGATTATTATTATTAAAGTATGCTGATCAATGCGATCAAGTGATACAGGTACCATGTTTACCTTACAAGTATGAGAATGTTAAGTATCATAAGACATGTAAGAATCAAGTATGAGTAATTAAGTTTTATAGCTGAAATTATGATACCATTGTAAGCTAGATGGTTTATGCTAAGCAAGTATATTGACATGTGTTATACATACAAACTTACTAAGCTATATGCTTACGTTATGACTCTTTCTTACTATGCAGTCCCGCCAAGCTAACTAGTGGATCATTAAAGTCGGAGCTCGTAGCACACTATCAACTCTTATTTTGGTATAGCCATGTTACTTTACTAAGTATGGAATGTATAGGAAGCATTCATTTTGTGTATATGCTTTAGGAAAGGCCATTGTATAGGCCATCAAGTTCATTATTCTTTTGTATTTGACTAAGTATGTGTGTTTATTGAGATCAATGAAGCATGTAGTATTATTCATGAAAGCTGGGTTGTTATTGCATTGTTGATTTGAGTTTATGTATGATCTTCTTTTCAGGGTGGAAAATAGCTTGGTAAATAGCCTTTAAGTCTTAAGACGCGGTTGGACACACAGGCGTGTGTCAAGGCCGTGTTAACCTTACACCTTAGTATTATTAATCGAGAATAGGCCACGGGAAAATCCCGGGTGTGTGTGTATGCCGTGTAAGACACATGGTTTGGACATGGGCGTGTGCCTGCACAAGTGTTAATTTAGTCGATATATCAAGGATTAGCACACGGTCTAAGCCCACGGGTGTGTCATGGCCGTGTGAAATTAGTCGATAACCTCCACGGTTGGTAGACATGGGCGTGTCTAAGCCATGTGAAAATAGTCGATAGCTCTCCACGGTTTGAGGGCATAGGCGTAAGGGTACAGGCGTGTTACAAGTCTGCAGGCGTGTGAACCTGCTTCAAAAATGAGTTATTTGATTTTAAATTCTGAAAGTTTTCTGACATGAGTTAAAGGCCTCGTAGGCCCTTGTTATATGTGTTGACTAAGAAAGTGAAGTTTTTAAGTTGGAACGAAATTTTATAGCCCGTAAGTACATGTTTCAGTGAGTTCAAGCATAGTAATGTCTCATATCCAGACCCAGTATCGGTCTTGGGTGCGGGGTGTTACAATAGCTTAGTAAGCTCGTATGATATAAACTCAACTAATCACACATACACATTCATCAATCTAAACATATTATCATGAAATTCAAGATTACTAACAAACCTTTCACATGCTTATTGATAAGCTTATATACAAAATTTGTAACTTCTTCTATTTTAAGCTCATAATATACATATACATACCTGTACTAATCCATGACAAGTTCATACGTACACGGAATGCTGTTGAATACTCAATATCTCGCACACTAAGTGCTATACTCTATGTCTCGCACACTAAGTGCCATACATAGCCGAAGCTATCTCAAATCGCACACTAAGTGCCATACTTAGCCGAAGCTATGTCGAATCACACACTCAGTGCCACAAATAGCCGATTTGTCGTCGAACATAAATATAGTCCCATATATACAATTTATGCAATATCAAAGCATTAAAAAACATAATTACAACAATGTTTATTGTATACGAACTTACCTCGGATGCTAAAACAGCGAATCGAGTCGATTAGTCGATAACTTTATCTTTTCCCTAATAAAAGTCCATATTCCACTTTTCTTGATCTAATTATATTCAAAACTAACTTATTCAATCATCTATTCATTCAATTTAATCCAAAATACACTTTAAAACACATTTACACTTTTGCCCCACAATTTTCACAATTTAGTCTTTAGTTCACAAAATCACAAATTAATGAAATTCAAGACTAACCCATGCTAGCCAAATTACCATAGTGCCCCTAGCATCCCATAATTTTCATTTATTCCCACATTTAACCACTACATTTCTTATTTTCTCAATTTAATCCCTTTTTGACGGTTTTGTCAAAAATCACTTTACAAAAAATATTAATCTAACATTGAACCTTCTAAATATATCATAAAACATCAAATTACTCAAGCATTCAACAATGACAACATGATAAATCTTTAACAATTTTGCAAATTAGTCCCATGGCTAGCTAGAATACGAATCAACGATCTCAAAAATCATTAAAAACTAAGTCAAAATGACTTACCAATTAACCGTGCAAGTGTCAAACCCTAAAACAAATTCTATGGCTTCTTCTTCTTCGTGTTTTCAGCTAAAGATGATGATAATGAAGTCTAAATTGATTTTTGTTTTATTAATATTATGTTAATTACTAATTTACTATTTTAACCTTATAATAGGGATGGTCTAATTACAACGTAAGGACCTTAATTTTAAGGTTCTATAGCTATTTAACACCTTTAGCTAATAGAACAACATTTTTGCATTTTACGCGATTTAGTCATTTTTCTCAAATTGACCAACTAAACAATAAAATTTCTTCACGAAACTTTCACACAATAATTCTATCATGCTGTAAACTTTAATAAAATAATAAAATAAATATTTTGACTTCAGATTTGTGGTCCTGAAACCATTGTTTCAATTTGACTAAAAACGGGCTGTTACAACAATAACTGGATACAATGACTTTGCCAAGCTGGAAGTCACAACTATCTCCAACTTAGGAAATTCGTCCCAAAAATACATACCTGAAGATAACTGAGGATACTGATCTTTCATTAGGCTTTCTTTTTCCCAAATAGCTTCTTCAGTACTATGATTCCTCCGTGACACTTTAACCAAGGGAATTTGTAATAGCTCGATTTTGGGTCTAATCGAAATAGTGGTTTCGGGACCACAAATATGACATAGTAAAATTTTTTTATTATATTTTTATGGTCTACAGTTTTATGAAATGATTTTGTGAAAATTTCGTTCGAAAATTTTGACGTTTGGGCACTTAATTTAGTTAAAAGGACTAAATTGCAAAAAGTGCAAAAAGTGGGTTCTAGAAGCTAGAGGTGTCTAATTGCTATGAAACTATAAATTGAAGGTCCTTAGATGGTAATTAGACCATTCGTTAAGTTAGTGGACAAAAATGGACATGAAGTAAGATAATTTTTATGTTTTAAGTTAGGGGCATTTTGGTCATTTGGCTAATTAAATGAATTAAAAACCAATTTTTGCTCATCTTCTACCCCTTAGCTGAAATTTACAAGAAGAAGACATAGCTAGGGTTTTTCAAGCTTCCAAGCTCGATTGTAATCCCATTCTAGCCCTTTTTTAATGATTTTTATGTTTTTGAGATCCTTGTAACTCGATCTACCTATTTCTAGTACTAATTTGAAGTATGATTTTTCTAGTACTAATTTGAAGTATGATTAAGGTATAGGGTTTGACCCATATTAGATATTTTTGAATTTTGATGTTTAATGGTAGATTATGCAAATTTGATGTTGGATAAACATGTAACAACTCGATTTAGGGCCTAGTCAGAATAGTAGCTGCGAGACCACAAATTCAAAGTAAAATATATGTTTTATGGTTTTTATGAGGTCTATGACATGTTTGCATGTTTGTGTGAAAATTTCATGAAGAAATTTTATGATTTAGTGATCAATTTATCTTTTAGGACTAAATTGCAAAATTGTAAAAATGAGATTCTAGAAATTTTAAGTATGAGATAGCATTAGAAAATTTATTATAGGTCCTTATTTAGTAATTAGAGCATTATATCTCATGATGGACAAAAATGGACATGGAAGGGAAAAATCTCAAGGAATGGCCTTAAGGGCATTTTGGTTATATGGTTAATAAATTAATAAAAAGGGAAAAAGAAGTAAAAAATGGTGTCCATCTTCTTCCCTAAGTGCCAAAATTTGAGGAGAAGCCATAGCTAGGATTTTGTTCATTTTCAAGCTCAAAGTTAGTGCATTATAGCCCTTTTTGCTTTTTTTCGTATTTTTGATATCCTCGTAGATCGAATTAGCTATTTTTACCATTATTTTGAGCTAGATTCATGTTCAAAAATTTTCCCATATATGAAATTCATGTATTTTGATGCTTAATGAAATAATATGAAAGTTTGATGTGTGATGAACATCATTATCTAAGTGATTTCCATGGAAAATGCATAAAAATGACCTATTTGTAAAGATGATAAAATGTGTACTAAAAAATGATTTTAAAAGAAAGTGTGAGCTATTATAAGCTTAAGATAGGTTCGGCTGGGCTTGGGTAACCAAGAAAATGAGTATATTTTGTTATACGAGCCTTAGGACCATTTTGTAAATATGTGAAAGTTTAGGGGTAAAATTATAATTTTTGTCAAAGTGTGATTCATGGGATGTTTTAGTCAATATGATAATAAAACAAGTGAAATTGTCATTATAGATCAAGAAACATGAAGTCCAGACTGAAACCGAGGAAAGAATAAGGTAGTGGACTAAATTGAACAACTATCCATATTTTGGTACCGAGGTAAGTTTGTGTGTAAAACACCAACGTCATGTTATTATGCTTTTTAAATGCTTAATGTTATGTGAAATGTATTTTTTTCCCATGAAATTGGTTAATGAGGTGTTGATGAAAAGCATGATGAAGTTGTATTATGACGAAGTCCCGGTTGAACCTTAAGAATAGAAAGGATACCTTGTCACGACATGAGATTAATAAGATCCTGTGTAAGACCATATTTGGGATATGGCATCGGCATCAAATAGTGATTCTGTGTAAGATGACGTCTGGGACCTAGCTTCGGTATAAAATCGTGTAAGACCATGTCTGGCACATGGCATCGACATACGGTCTCGTGTAAGACCATATCTGGGATATGGCATCGACATCGATATGAGATCCCGTATAAGACCATATCTGGGGTATGGCATCGACATCGACATGTGATCCCATATAAGACCATATTTGGGATATGGCTTTGACATATTGTTACGTGTATGGCAATTCCTCAGTATCCTTTAGTATTCCAAGTGGTTCAATGGGGTAAAGAGCTAAGTTATATTAAAGATGGGAAAAGTGCTAAAGATATGTGATGTAGTGATATAAGTACATATGCGAAACTTACGAGAAATGAGTCCGACAGGTGATATGTGATTGGTAAGAGTGAGCATGAGTAAGCCACGTCAATGTGTTTGAGATGTTGTGTCATTTCATAATGCAACATGTGGATGTTCTCACAAGATTTTATGTTGCTAACTATTACATGCAAACTTACTAAGCTTTATGCTTACTCCCTCTCTTTCCATTTCTTTGTAGTATCACCAAGCTAGCTTGGGGATCGTAGGACGTCGGAGCTCGATTCACACTATCAAGCTATTCTTTTGCGTACAGTAAAGTTTGATTAATTTGGGTATGGCATGTATAGGAACTTGGTCAATTTGTTATATGCCATATTGGTTAGCCAAGGTGTTGGCTATTAATATTACTTATTTCATGTTGTAAATGGCCATTGGAATTGGCCAATACTAGTTAAGTTATATCCATTCAATGATGATGAAGTTCATGAAGTGTAAGCTTGTACGATTGAATGAGTAATGTGTGAAGTATATGCATGATGAACGTAGTATGAAATTAAGGTGTAGATGTCTTGATTGTAGATATTAGAAGTGCATTATTGTATGCTATGTGTTTGCTAGAAATGGTATAATTGTGTGTGCTTTCTGGATGGCAAATGGCTTGGTAAATAGCCTTATAATTGTCCACACAGGTAGGCACACAGGAGTGTGTCTAAGCCATGTGTGACACACGGCTTGCCTCATGGGCGTGTAGCCTGGCCGTGTGTCCCTTGCACCTAATTTGCGAAAAATTCAGTTCATCACATGAGCTAGCACACAGGTACGTGACTCAGCCGTGTGACCCTAAATGTTTGTTGCGTCATAAACAAAATGTCAAGGTTTTCACACACGGGCATGTCATGGCCGTGTAAGGGACACGAGCCTTAGACACGGGCATGTGCCAAGCTGTGTGAAAACCCCTGTAGGTTTGAAATGAAAAATAAAATCCACATAGACTAGGGACATGGGTGTGTGTGACAGCACGACCTGCCCACACGGGCGTATACCTTTCCACACAAGCGTGTGGCCTTATTTCGAGCAAAAATTTCTAAGTGTACGTAAGCTTCCGGTTCAGTCCCGAACCACTCTATATGTATGTTTCGGGCCTCGTAGGTCTGTAATATGGACAATATGGTTATGAATGAAAATTTTTAATATGGATGAAAATTTATGGCTCGATCTTGTATGATTAATTATGTTAATTTCGGTAATGCCTCGTACCCAGTTCTGGCGTCGAATAGGGGTAAAGAGTGTTACATTTATAGGCATTAGAGCTACGATTTAGTTGATTCTCAGACTAACGTAGCGTATGCACGAGTCTAGCTATACATGCCATACGTATATGTATATACAAAATGATAGTGGGACCGTAATAGCCTGATTATGACCCTAATCGGAACAGTGGTTTTGGGACCACGAATTGAGTTAGAAAAATATTTTAATATTATATTTGATATCTATAATTTATGTTTGAGCATGTGTTAAAATATCGTGGGTTAATTGTCCGTTTGTGTGTTCAATTTAAGAAAAAGGACTAAATTGCATAAGTGGTAAAAAGTAGCCTTTTATTTATTTAGTGGTCTAATTGTTTTGATTTATTTTATATGGGGACTTAGGTTGTAAATTTACCATCTTGCATGTAGTGGACGGCATGTGGTTTTTAATTTCATGCTAATATGTTTTATATATTATATAATTAAGTTAAAAAGGTTACATTATAATATATGTGTTAAAAATAATAAAATAAAGAAACATGTTTATTTCATCCCATTATCTCTTCATCACCGAAAAGAAAAGAAAGGAGAAGAACTCAAGCTCTTCAGACATTCGACCTTTGCATGAATTGATTTAAGTATGATCCGATTTTAGTTTTTGATCATTTTTACGTTTTTGAGATCGTTGTTTAGAGCTTTACCTAGCCCATGTGTAAATTTTTGAATTAGTTGTGTTTTTCATGTGATGCCATTGAAGAGAGCTTGATGTTTTTTGTTATTTATGGAGGAGATATTGATTGTATGTGTTAGATTAACAAATGTTATTCTTGAATTTTTGATGAAATTAGATGATTTGGATTTAATTGTAAAAATAAAATTTTTAGAGGTTGGAATGTTAAATAAATGAGTTGTATAGGCTTGTATTAAGAAGATGGAAATTCGGCTCTAAAGAATGGTAGCCAAATTTTGAGTAATTTGTGAGTTGTGTATTAGGGACTAAATTGTAAAAATTATAAATGTTAGGGGTAAAATAGTAATTTTCCCATTTATGTGATTTTTGTATTAAATTGAATGAAAATATCTTTAAATGAATTTAATTTGAAATTATTTAGATCAAAAACAAAAAGAGTCGGGATTGGATCGGGGAAAAGCGAAGTTGAACGAATAGCTGGGAAACCCTAATCTGTCGATTACCAAGGTAAGTTTTTAAGCAGTTGGACGAAATGAATTTGAATATATATTAATGTGCAAATGAATAAAAGTAATAAGCATGTTAAATCCCTTATTGCCGAATGTAACATGAAATGAAAGGAAATATACATATGTTAGCCAAATGTAAAGTTGGTATATATGTATGTATAATTGTTGATTAATTGAGTTAATTGAATATATGCATGAATAAAGAGGTAGTTAAATATGATTATGAAATGAGAGAGAGATGTATGTTATGGATAGATATATGTATATTGAGTATGTAGAATGTAATGGTATGTGATAAAGGTAAATTGAGTTGTTGTTGAATATTTTAAATTATGTGTATGTATGAATGGGAATGGAATTATAAGTGTTTTGAAGAGAAAAGGAAAGATCGGTTAAAGGGCACTATGTGTGCGAGCTTAAACACCGAGCACTGTGTGTGCGAAATCGATCGAATGGCACTAAGTGTGCGATACATTACTAGTATATAACACTATGTGTGCTCTTTTTCAAGTAACGGCACTAAGTGTGTGATACGTTACATGAGTTGCACTATGTGTGTGGATTTTCGGATCCTTTCAAGGATATAAACTAATGGATGGAGAAAACCAAGATGTGGCACGTAGGTAAGTGATGCATGAAAATTGAATAACTTCGTACCAATGAGGTAAGTTATTTTAGCATATGAAACTTATAGTAATGTGATATAATCGTTTATCTTTGAGCTTGTTTCAAAATGGATAAATGGCATGTGATTATTCGGTTTTGTGACCTATTAAAGATGGTAATTGTTGAATGGTGACAAGTTAAGCATATTTATGTTTATGAATTAGTTAATGATCATGTTGGATTTATTAAATTGCATATTGATTAGTTGTATATCTTTACCATTGCTTAAAACTTACTAAGCTAAATTAGCTTACCGTATATGTGTTCATTTGACTATTTTTATAGATTTTGAAGTTAAAGCTCGAGCTCAGGGATCATCGTCAAGTCAATCACACTGTCCACCATTTTTTGGTACCTTTTTGTGAATGAACCTAAAGTCTATGGCATGTATAGGCTAAACTACTTGGTATAGATACAATGATGTAAATATGTATGTGTTTAAATGCCATTCAAAAATGGCTTTGTTTCTATGCATGAGTTGGTTTCATATGTTTGGGATGTTATGAATATGATTATGCATATTCGGTTATAATATAAATTTGATGTGTATGTGTGTGCTTCATGAGATTTTGAAAGGTATATTATTTATAAGTTGCGAATAAATGTTTATTATATGACTTATAACCTTAACTTGGTAGCTATTTTATATTATGTTATGTAGAATATTGCAAATTTTGAGTTAGGTTGAATAAGGTATATGGTATACTTGGGTTAATGAATATACTCTTGTTAAATTTTATAGGTATTTACGGGACAAGTCATGAAAGGAATAAGTCATGCTTTATGTATGTGAATATTGAATGTGTTACATTAACGAATAATTTGAAATATGCTCACATTAAATATTCGGCCATGGTGTGGTTATAAATTGGAGTTCATGTTAATCATTGGTTGTTCATACGCATATATATATACATTCAGTTATGAGGTTGAAAAGGAGTATCCCATTGTGGTGAACAATTAGTTATGATATGCATGTGATTGAATAAATGTAGATAGTTGATTTGTACAAGTTGACTAAGAATAAACATGCATATATTCGGTCATGCTATTTAATATGACCAAATAAATAGTGTTTTGTTATTTGAATGAAATGATTTAAATTTTTTTTTAGATGTTAATGATATATTTTTGAATTAACTTGTTTATTTGCGATAACATTAATTGATTATGCATTAGTTACGTAATGTGATTCATGTGAATAAGTTGACTTGTGGTTAGACAAGTAATACCTCGTAACCCTAATCTGGCGATGGATACGGGTTAGGAGTGTTACATTTGATTGGTATCAGAGCTACGGTTTAGTCGGTTCTTGGACTAACGTAGTGCGTGTGAGTCTAGCTATCATGCCATGTTTAATAATGTGATAGTGTGATGACTTCTGACAATGAAATGTGTTTTCTTCTTTCGTATAGGAAATGGATCCTGATCCCGAGCGAGCTATAGCTAACGATGTCAAGAGCGTGGCGCCTGTTCTCGCGCAAGGGACCTCACGGATGAATCTCGACCAGCTGCTAGTAATCCTGATGAAGGGGTTAAACAAGCCTTCTATAGTATGATGAATGATTGGTTCAACCAATATATCAGGACTAATCCAACTGTTCAACAGCCCCTAAATCCAAATACTTCCCCTGTAGTACCAATGATACCCCAGGTCGTTAATCCTGAAAGAGTGAGCAAGCCTCTAGTTGACAGAATTAGAAAACACGGGGCTCAAGAGGTTAGAGCCGAAGATGATGATGATGCTGAGCAAGCTAAATTTTGGCTCGATAATACCATTCGTGTTTTCAATGAGATATCATGCACACATGATGAGTGCCTGAAGTGCACCATATCTTTATTATGGGATTCTGCCTACTATTGGTGGAACACTCTCTTATCAGTTGTTCCAAAGGAACGAGTTATCTGGGATTTCTTTTAGACGGAGTTCCGTAAGAAATACATCAGCTAGTGATTTATAGACTCCAAATGCAAGGAATTTCTCGAGCTTAAATAGGGTCGTATGACCGTATTTGAGTACGAGCACAAGTTTGTGAGACTTAGTCGCTATGCCCGTGAGTGTTTTCATCTGCAGTTGCTATGTTCCGGAGATTTGAAGAAGGGTTAAACGAAGATATAAAACTTCTAGTTGGCACTCTTGAAATAAATGAATTCGTAGTACTTGTTGAGCGAGCTTGTAAAGCCAAAGAGTCGGGGAAAGAAAAACAGAAAGCTGAGTTTGAAGCTAGAGACTTTCGAAAGAGATCAACGGGTAAATTTCCCCAAATGTCATCAAAGAAGTTTAAGAATTATGGTAGTCGATCCAAAGCTAACACAGTGATCTCTATATGAGAACGATCACTAGTAAGTTCACGGGCTACCTCGATTGCCAGTGTTGGCAATACCCGACCGAATAAGCCTGAGTGTCAATAGTGTGGTAGACTGCATTTTGGTGAATGTTTGGGTAAATATAACAATCGCACTTGCTACAAGTGTGGTTTGCAAGATCATTTTATTCGGGATTGCCCAGAGACAGCTGAAAAAGATAATACTCAAAGTGCAAGACCGAGGAGTACTGTAGCTAGAGGCAGACCATCTCGTAATATAGGAAGTAGGGGTGGCGCTCAGAGGGGGACTTCATATGCGGCTATTTGATCAGAGGCTCGTGCGCCAGCTAGAGCTTATGCCATTCGTGCCAAAGACAAGGCTTCATCTCCAAATGTCATCATTGGTATATTCACTCTCTTTGATACTAGTGTAATTGCTTTGATTGATCCTGGTTCAACTCATTCTTATGTATGTTAAACATTAGTATCCAGCAAGACTCTACCTGTTAAGTCTAATGAGTTTGTGATTCGGGTTTCGAACCCCCTGGGTCGGTGTGTGCTAGTTGATAGAGTGTGCAAGAATTTCCCTTTAATGATTCGAGACTCATGTTTTTCGGCGGATCTGATGTTGCTACCATTTGATGAGTTCGATATTATCCTCAGTATGGATTGGATAACAGTGCACGATGCAATAGGTAATTGCAGACAAAAGGCTATTGATTTGCGGTGTTAGAATAATGAGATAATTCGAATTGAATCTACGGATTTGAATGGGCTACCAGCAGTGATAGCTTTGATGTTGGCTCGTCAGTATTTGAGAAAAGGTTGCGAAGCTTACTTTGCTTTTGTGATTGACAGTAAAGTAACTGAAAAGAAGATTTAATCTGTACCGATTGTTTGTGAGTATCCAGATGTATTTCCGGAGGAATTGCCGGATTGCCACATGTTTGGGAGGTAGAGTTTGGTATTGAGTTAGTGCAGGGATGACTCCGATTCGATAGCTCCGTATAAAATGGCACCGATCGAACTAAAGGAGTTGAAAGCTCAGTTGCAAGAATTGACAGATAGAGGTTTTGCTCAACCGAGTTTCTCTCCCTAGGGTGCGCCAGTCCTATTTGTGAAAAAAATGATGAAGCTTTAAGAATGTGCATCGATTATCGACAACTCAATAAAATAACCGTAAAGAATAAATATCTATTGCCTCATATTGATGATCTATTTGATCAACTTAAGAGAGCTTCGGTATTTTAAAAATCAATCTAAGGTCAAGTTATTATCAGTTGTGAGTTAGAGACTCGGATGTACCAAAGACTGCTTTTCGGACGAGATACGACCATTATGAGTTTTTAGTGATGCCATTCATACTCACTAATACCCCTAGTATTTTCATGGATCTGATGAATCGGGTATTCAGATCGTATCTAGATGGTTGTATTCATAGATGACATAATGATTTATTCACGTGACAAAACCGAGCATGCCGAGCATTTGAGACTTGTGTTACAAATTTTGTGTGATAAGCAGTTGTACGCGAAGTTCAGCAAATGTGAGTTTTGGTTGAATGAAGTTAGTTTCCTGGGGCATGTTGTTTTAGCATCGGGCATTCGGGTTGACCCGAGTAAAGTTTCGGCTATACTTGATAGGAAACCTCCGCGGAATGTTTCTGAAGTTTAGAGTTTTCTAGGACTTGCCAAATACTATAGACTCTTCGTGAAAGGGTTTTCTATGATTGCAGCTTCGATGACAAAACTATTACAGAAAGACGTTAAATTTGAATGGTCAGAAAGGTGCCAAAAGAGTTTTGATCAGCTAAAAATCTTGCTAACGGAAGCTCCAGTGCTTGTTCAGCCAGAGTCGGGTAAGGAGTTCATTATTTTTAGCGATGCATCCTTAAATGGTTTGGGTTGTGTTTTGATGTAAGAAGGTAAAGTTGTAGCTTACGCCTCGAGACAACGAAAACCACACAAAAGGAACTATCCGACTCATGATCTCGAGTTGGCTGCTATAGTTTTTGCTTTGAAAATATGGCGTCACTACCTATTCAGTGAAAAATTCCATATCTATTCAGATCACAAGAGCCTAAAGCATTTAATGAATTAGAAGGATCTGAATTTGAAACAGCGATGATGGTTGGAACTGTTAAAAGTCACTATTTGCTCTACGTGTAATGAATATGAATATAGCTATGAATGATGATGGTGTGATTATTGCAGAATTGAAAGCGAGACCACTGCTCGTATAATAGATCCGCGAAGCTCAAGAGGTTGATAAAGATTTAATAGTAAAAAGGAGTCAATGTGGCTCGAGTGCGGATTCAGATTTTCAATTAGATGCTGAGGGATGTCTACAGTTTAAGAATCAAATATGTGTTCCCAAGAATCCTGAGTTGATTCGAATGATCTGTGATGAAGCTCATAATAGTAGATTGTCGATTCATCCGTGTAGTACGAAGTTGTATAACGACCTGAGACAGCATTACTGGTGGCATGGTATGAAACGAGATATTTCAGACTATGTGTCGAAGTGTTTAATATGTCAACAAGTGAAAGCTGAGCATTAGGTACCATCGGGACTATTTCAACCGATTATGATACCTGAGTGGAAATGGGATTGAGTCACGATGGATTTCGTATCTGGGTTGTCGTTAACACCGAGTAAGAAAGACTCAATCTGGGTTATTGTAGATAGATTGACGAAATTGGCCCATTTTATTTCGGTACATATGGATTTCTCACTTCATAAGTTAGCTGAGTTGTACATATCTCAAATCGTATGATTGCATGGAGTACCTATTTCTATTGTTTCGGATAGAGATCCGAGGTTTACATCGTGGTTTTGGAAGAAACTACAAGATGCTCTAGGTACTAAATTGCACTTTAGGTGGCTTTTCACCCTCAGTCGGATGGTCAATTCGAACGTGTTATTCAGATACTCGAGGACATGTTGAGATGTTGCATTCTTGAGTTTGAGGGTACTTGGGAACGATACTTGCCTTTCATTGAATTTGCGTACAATAACAACTTTCAATCGAGTATCAAAATGGCACCTTACGAAGCTTTGTACGGTCGTAAATTTCGTACACCTCTATATTCGACCGAGCTAAGTGAAAGCAAGATATACGAGGTTGATTTAATTAGAGACTAAGTAGAAAGTAAAAGTAATCTGAGAAAGTTTGAAAGCCGCGTCAGATCGTCAGAAATCATATGCAGACTTGAAACGTAAAGATGTAGAGTTTCAGGTGGGTGATGAGTATTTGATAAACCGTAAAAGTAACATATTTTAGGCCCACGTTTAGCATGTTTTTGGATAATTTAAGCCTTGGATTATATAATTTGGTGCTCTTAATCCGTTGTTTTCATGTTTTATACTCAAGAGAGCACCGAAAGATGAAAAGAATGAGAAACAGGCTTAAAATGAACCAAATTGGGCCAAAATAGAAATCGACACGGCCTGGGCCCATGACCACACGGCCGTGCCTCATTGATAGACTAGAACACGGCTGAGCCCCGAAACACACGGTCGTGCCTCATCATCAGACTCGACCACAGCCTGTAATCAAAGCACACGGGCGTGTCAGACGGGCGTGTATCTGCCGTAGCAAAGAAGAGTTTTAGTCGATTTAGGGTACTTAGAGGCAAAGAAACATATTCCAAAAGCCCATATAAAGACCCTAGAGGCCAACCTTGAGGGGTACGTTCGGATAGGCGTCCGACTAGGCCGAAGAAGGAAGATTTGTGGAGATTTACTCGAAGATAGCCAGTTGATTCATCTCAAGAAGCCGGAATTATACTCAAGACGGAAGATCTCTCCTTCAATTCCTTCAGAGGGTTTTAGGGATTTCTTATGTTTTATTTTATCTTTTCTTTTGAGATGTTTTCTTTTACAATTATGAACTAAACCTTCAGATACCTAAGGGGGATGAAACCTAAGATGAATCTTGTTATCCTTTGCTGAACTATATGATAAATATTAGGCTTGGTCTTAATTATGTGTTCTTAATTCTTGTGTTGATATTTCCAAGATATTACTTCAAGTATATGTGCTTAGGTGGAGGAGCAAAAGTCCCTACCTAAGAGTATATCTAGCATAATTAAGCGGAGTTGATTGCGCGCCTAGAGATAGGATGACGAGATTTTTTCGGATTAGGGTGAAACCTAATATAGGAGTCCATAGATCGAGTTAATGCAATTCTAAGGGTTTTAATTAGAAAGATATTTCAATTAATCAACCTAGGGTTAGACGTTAGTCGCCTCGAGAGAGGATTAATATATGTTAGGGAATCTTACGGATCAAGTCAAGTGAATAAATCATATGGTTCAGTGTTAGATAACAGGTGAAGTCTAGGTGGATTCTTCCTTGGGTGTCGTCTTAATCAATTGGTTTTTCCTCAATTTATTTTCTCAATTTCATTCTTCTTTGTCTTAGAGTCTTTAGTTTAGTACTTAGTTAATTTAGATTAAACAACAAATTCCCTTAATAGAAAGAGAGTTAGTATTAGTACTTTTGGTTCCTTTGGGATTTGACATACCGGTCTTGCCTAAACTATACTACTGTTCAATAGTTGCGCTTGCCTCCATCGTTGTCTTAGTTAGTTTCCAGGTTCGATCATTATTTATATAAATTTTAAGACTCAACAAAACAACGGTCAAGTTTTTGGCGCCATTGCCGGGGAATTGAAATATTAAGAACGCTTAATTTTTATTACTTTAGCCATATTTTAGTTTTGCAATTAAATTTTATTTTTGCTTTTCTAAATTTTCTTCTATCGCTCCTTTCAGGTAGTTCTAGTTTATGGCTAGAAGGAACCCAGCAGGACCCCTACTTTACGATAGTGACATCGAAGGTACTGTTCATAGAAATCGCAGAGAGATAAGGCGAAGCTTAAACTACATAGAAGAAGAGCAAGAAGGCGAAACTAATCCTACTGAAAGGATGACCGAGAATAATCCGCTACCTCCAGAGGCAGCCAAACATCACGCTCCACGTACTATGTATGATTATGCTAAACCTAGTTTAACAGGAACTGAGTCAAGTATTGTTAGGCCTACTATTGCTGCAAATAATTTTGAACTAAAACCTAACACTATACAGATGATACAATAGTTTGTTCAGTTTGATGGTTTGCACGATGAGGATCCTAACACACGTTTAGCAAATTTTCTAGAATTCTGTGATACCTTCAAAATAAATGGCGTTTCTGATGATGCCATCTATGTTCGATTATTTCCCTTTTCTTTGAGGAATAAATCCAAATAGTGGTTACATTCTTTTCCGCGAGGATCAATCACTATATGGGACCAAATGACCGAAAAATTTTTATTAAAATATTTTTCGCCGGCCAAAATGGCCAAGTTAAGGAATGATATCTCTTCTTTTGTGTAGATGGATTTAGAGACACTTTACGACGCATGGGAGAGATAGAAAGAACTATTGAGAAGGTGCCCACACCATAGATTACCCTTGTGGCTACATGTCCAAACTTTTTTGATTTGATATACTGAGATGATAAAGGCACCTAGGTTTTAACCCACTCACTCCACTAAAAAGCCTACCTACATAATTAACCCCTAGTGAACCTCTTTGATTCTAACAACCCTTTTTATTGATTCACCCACTAATATTAACCTCAAACCCCATTCGTATTTGTTATCACCATTCTTTTGACTACCCTCCTATCGAGAATTGATTTGATCAGTTGCCTAATTACTTTATTTCAGTTGATAAAGTTCTTTTTATATTATATATTTATTGGCTTGTTCTTAAAAAAATCGAAGTATATTCATTATTAGTTCTATGTTCTAAGAGTTTACATGTTTAAGTTCAACATCTTGAAGAAGAAGCTCGTATTATTAGTATTTTAAATTTTTGTGTGATATAATTATTCAGGTTATTAGTTCATTTTTCTAAAGTTAGGTAATTTTTCAATTCAATCTCGATTCTAACCCTTCTAATTTAGCCTTTATCCACACCATTAACCCAAGCCCCGTTACAACCCTGTTAAAGACCTTTTGATTTGTGTATCATCTCATATTACAGTGGTGGAGATTTGATTTTCAGGCAAGCCTATGGGATTAACTTTTTAGGTTTGACTTATGAGTGCTTATTCTTGAACCTTAAACACTTCGAGTGCTTTGAGTGAATCTTTAGTGAGGATGTCAATCCTTGTAGGTTTTGAATCAAAGGTAATTATTTAGATAAGGGGAAACACCTATGTTTTTGTGCTACAAATATATGACTTAAAATTGTTTGAATCTTTAAGAGTCTTTGAGTTAAATTATCCATGTATGAATTGTCTATTATGATGAGGCATTGTTAATGAGAATTATGAATTGTAGAAAGTTCGTCTTAATTGTAAGTTGAGAATTTCGCTTGAGGACAAACAAAAGCTTAAGTGTGGGGGTATTTGATAACCGTAAAAGTAACATATTTTAGGCCCACGTTTAGCATGATTTTGGATGATTTAAGCCTTGAATTATGTAATTTGGTGCTCTTCATCTGTTGTTTTCATGTTTTATACTCAGGAGAGCACCGGAAGATGAAAAGAATGAGAAACGGGCTTAAAATGAACCAGATTGGGCTAAAATAGAAATCGACACGGCCTGGGCCCAAGACCACACGATCGTGCCTCATTGATAGACTAGAACACGGCCTGAGCCTCGAAACACACGGTCGTGCCTCATCATCAGACTCGACCACGGCCAACAATCGAAGCACATACGGGCGTGCCACACGGGTGTGTCCCTATCGTAGGAAAGAAGATTTTTAGTCGATTTAGGGTACTTAAAGGCAAAGAAACATATTCCAAAAGCCTATATAAAGACCCTAGAGGTCAACCTTAAGGGGCACATTTGGATAGGCATCCGGCTAGGCCGAAGAAGGCAGATTTGTGGAGATTTACTCGAAGATAGCTAGTTGATTCATCTCAAGAAGCTAGAATTATACTCAAGACGGAGGATCTCTTCTTCAATTCCTTCAGGGTGTTTTAGGGATTTCTTATGTTTTGTTTTATCTTTTCTTTTGAGATGTTTTCTTTTACAATTATGAACTAAACCCTCAGATACCTGAGGGGGATGAAACCTAAGATGAATCTTGTTATCGTTTACTAAACTATATGATAAATATTTGGCTTGTTCTTAATTATGTGTTCTTAATTCTTGTGTTGATATTTTCGGTATATTACTTCAAGTATGATGCGCTTAGATGGAGGAGAAAAAGTCCCTGCCTAAGAGTAGATCTAGCATAATTAAGCGGAGTTGATCGCGTGCCTAGAGATAGGGTGACGAGATTTTATCGGATTAGGGTGAAACCTAATATGGGAGTCCATAGATCAAGTTAATGCAATTCTAGGGGTTTTAATTAGAAAGAGATTTCAATTAATCAACCTAGGGTTAGATGTTAGTCGCCTCGAGAGAGAGATTAATATATGTTAGGGAATCTTACGGATCAAGTCAAGTGAATAAATTGTCTGGTTCAGTGTTAGATAACAAGTGACGTCTAGGTGATTCTTCCTTGGGCGTCGTCTTAATCAATTGGTTTTTCCTCAATTTTTTTTCTCAATTTTATTCTTCTTTGTCTTAGATTCTTTAGTTTAGTAGTTAGTTAATTTAGATTAAAAAACAAATTCCCTTAATAGAAATAGAGTTGGTATTAGTACTTTTGGTTCCTTTGGGATTCGACATACCGGTCTTGCCTAAACTATACTACTGTTCCATAGGTGCGCTTGCCTCCATCGTTGTCTTAGTTTCAAGGTTAGATAATTCTTTATATAAATTTTAAGACTCGAGAGAACAACGATCAGTATTTTTGAAAGTCTCGCCGTGGAAAAAGATACTTAGATTTGGTCGTAAAGAAAAGCTGAGTCCGAGATTTATTGGGCCGTACGAAGTTATTGAGCGTATTATGCCTGTTGCGTACAAACTTATGCTACCCTCTGAGCTAGACAAGATTCACAATGTTTTACATGTATCGATGCTTTGATGATACAGATCCGATCCTTCTCATGTGATTAGCCCATCAGAGGTTGAGATTCAGCCCGACTTGACTTATGAGGAAGAACCGATTTGCATCTTAGCTCGTGAAGTGAAAGAGTTACGAAATAAGAAAATATTGTTGGTTAAAGTAATGAGGCATAAACACAGGGTTGAGGAAGCAACTTGGGAACTCAAAGAATCAATAAAAGAACACTACCCACACTTATTCTTTGGTAAGATTTTCGGGGATGAAAATCTCTTAAGGGGGAGAGTTGTAACAGCCTGATTATGACCCTAATCAGAACGGTGGTTTCGGGACCACAAATTTGAGTTAAAAAAATATTTTAATATTATATTTGATATCTATAATATTTTTTTGAGCATGTGTTAAAATATCGTGGGTTAATATGTCCGTTTGTGTGTTCAATTTAAGAAAAAGGACTAAATTGCATAAGTGGTAAAAAGTAGCCTTTTATTTATTTAGTGGTTTAATTGTTTTGACTTCTTTTATATGTGGACTTAGGTTGTAAATTTACCATCTTGCATGTAGTGGATGGCATGTGGTTTTTAATTTCATGCTAATATATTTTATATATTATATAATTAAGTTAAAAAGGTTATATTATAATATATGTGTTAAAATTAATAAAATAAAGCAACATGTTTGTTTCATCCATTATCTCTTCATCACTGAAAACAAAAGAAAGGAGAAGAACTCAAGCTCTTTAGACATTCGGCCTTTGCATGAATTGATTTAGGTATGATTCGATTTTAGTTTTTGATAATTTTTACGTTTTTGAGATCGTTGTTTAGAGCTTTACCTAGCCCATGTGTAAATTTTTGAATTGGTTGCATTTTTCGTGTGATACCATTGAAGGGAGCTTGATTTTTTTGTTATCTATGGATGAAATATTGATTGTATGTGTTAGATTAACAAATGTTATTCTTGATTTTTTGATGAAATTAGGTGATTTGGATTTAATTGTAAAAATAAAATTTTTAGAGGTTGGAATGTGAAATAAATGAGTTGTATAGGCTTGTATTAAGAAGATGGAAATTCAGCTCTAAAGAATGGTAGCCAAATTTTGAGTAATTTGTGAGTTGTGTATTAGGGACTAAATTGTAAAAATTTTAAATATTAGGGGTAAAATAGTAATTTTCCCATTTATGTGATTTTTGTATTAAATTGAATGAAAATATCTTCAAATGAATTTAATTTGAAATTATTTAGATCAAGAATAAAAAGAGTTGGGATTGGATCAGGGAAAGGTGAAGTTGAACGAATATCGGGAAACCCTAATCCGTCGATTATCGAGGTAAGTTTTTAAGCAGTTGGACGAAATGAATTTGAATATATATTAATGTGCAAATGAATAAAAGTAATAAGCATGTTGAATCCCTTATTGCCGAATGTAACATGAAATGAAAGGAAATATACATATGGTAGCCAAATGTAAAGTTGGTATATATGTATGTATAATTGTTGATTAATTGAGTTAATTGAATATATGCATGAATAAAGAGGTAGTTAAATATGATTATGAAATGAGAGAGAGATATATGCTATGGATAGATATATGTATATTGAGTATGTCGAATGTATTGGTATGTGATAAAGGTAAATTGAGTTGTTGGATATTTTAAATTATGTATATGTATGAATGGGAATGGAATTATAAGTGTTTTGAAAAGCAAAGGAAAGATCGGTTAAAGGGCACTATGTGTGCGAGCTTAAATACCGAGCACTGTGTGTGCGAAATCGGTCGAATGGCACTATGTGTTCGAAAGAATAAGTAATGGCACTAAGTGTGCGATACATTACTAGTATATAGCACTATGTGTGCTCTTTTTCATGTAACGACGCTAAGTGTGCAATACGTTACATGAGTTACACTGTGTGTGCTGAATTTCAGATCCTTTCAAGGATATAAACTAATGGATGGAGAAAACCAAGATGTGGCACGTAGGTAAGTGATGCATGAAAATTGAATAACTTCGTACCAATGAGGTAAGTTATTTTAGTATATGAAACTTATAGTAATGTGATGTAATCGTTTATCTTTGAGCTTGTTTCAAAATGGATAAATGGCATGTGATTATTCGATTTTGTGACCTATTAAAGATGGTAATTGTTGAATGGTGACAAGTTAAGCATATTTATGTTTATGATTTAGCTAATGATCATGTTGGATTGATTAAATTGCATATTGATTAGTTGTATATCTTTACCATTGCTTAAAACTTACTAAGCTAAACTAGCTTACTGTATATGTGTTCATTTGACTATTTTCACAGATTTTGAAGTTAAAGCTTGAGCTCAGGGATCATCGTCAAGTCAATCACACTATCCACCATTTTTTGGTACCTTTTTTTGAATAAACCTAAAGTCTATGGCATGTATAGGCTAAACTACTTGGTATAGATACAATGATGTAAATATGTATGTGTTTAAATGCCATTCAAAAATGGCTTTGTTTCTATGCATGAGTTGGTTGCATATGTTTGGGATGTTATGAATATGATTATGCATATTCGGTTATAATATAAATTTGATGTGTATGTGTGTTCTTCATGACATTTTGAAAGGTATATTATTTATAAGTTGCGAATAAATGTTTATTATATGACTTATAACCTTAAATTGGAAGCTATTTTATATTATGTTATGTAGAATATTGAAAATTTTGAGTTTGGTTGAATAAGGTATATGGTATACTTGGGTTGATGAATATACTCTTGTTAAATTTTATAGGTATTTACAGGACAAGTCATGAAAGGAATAAGTCATGCTTTATGTATGTGAATATTGAATGTGTTACATTAACGAATAATTTGAAATATGCTCACATTAAATATTCAGCCATGGTGTGGTTATAAATTGGAGTTCATGTTAATCATTGGTTGTTCATACGCATATATATATACATTCAGTTATGAGGTTGAAAAGGAGTATCCCATTGTGGTGAACAATTAGTTATGATATGCATGTGATTGAATAAATGTAGGTAGTTGATTTGTACAAGTTGACTAAGAATAAACATGCATATATTCGACCATGCTATTTAATATGACCAAATGAATAGTGTTTTGTTATTTGAATGAAATGATTTAATTTTTTTTCAGATGTTAATGATATATTTTTAAATAACTTGTTTATTTGTGATAACATTAATTGATTATGCATTAGTTACATAATGTGATTCATGTGAATAAGTTGACTTGTGGTTAGACGAGTAATACCTCGTAACCCTAATCCAGCGATGGATACGGGTTAGGGGTGTTACAATGACGACTTCTGATGATTTAAATTATGTGTTCGTATAGCTAATGGATCCTGACAGAGCAGTGGCGGATGATGTAGAAAGTAACGCGTCGGCCCCCGCCCAAGGGACGATGGCAATTGAAAATGAAAATAGACCAGTGACTGTGAGTCAGAGAGGAGGAGAAGAGGCTAGGGAAGCCTTTCTCCAGATGATGAATGCCTGGTATACGGAGTTCGTTCAAACGAACCCGAACACTCAACCCCCTCCACCCCCACTGATTCCTTAGCCTACCCCTGTAACTCCCCAATTTATAGAAATGGTAAGAAGAGAAAAGCCCCCGGTTGATAGAATTCAGAAACAATGAGCTAAAGATTTTTGAGCTAATAAAGATGACGATCCGAAAAAAGTAGAATTCTGGCTTGAAAATACCATCAGGGTATTTGATGAATTGTCTTGCGCAACCAAAGAGTGTATGAAGTGTGTTGTGTCTCTCTTGAGGGATTTGGCTTACTAGTGGTGGAACACCCTTGTATCAGTTGTACCAAAAGAGAAAGTTAATTGGGAATTTTTCCAAGAAGAGTTCCGAAATAAATATATTAGCCAAAGGTTTATCGATCAGAAAAGAAAAGAATTCCTTGAGCTAAAATAGGGTCGAATGACGGTAACCAAATATGAGCGTGAGTTTATATGGCTCAGTAAATATGCGCTGGAGTGCGTATCCACCAAAGCCATCATGTGTAAAAGGTTTGAGGACGGATTAAATGAGGATATCCGATTGTTTTTTGGTATTCTAGAGCTGAAGGAATTTGTTGTGCTAGTAGAGAGAGCTTGCAAGGCTGAGGAATTGGCCAGAGAGAAAAGAAAGGCTAAAATCGAGTCTCGTGACTCGAGGAAGAGACAATTGGGTAAGTCATTTCAATCCTCGCCCAAGAAATCAAGAGAGTTCACTACTCGATCAACTGCTTCAGTTGGGTTCTCAAACAGAAGTAAAGGTAAACAGTACTTGGGTTCTAAAGCTCAGACCACTTCGATTGCTAGTGTTGGTAATGCTCGACCAAGTTGACCGGAATGTTCACAGTGTGGACGGCGTCATCTCGGTGAGTGCCGAGCAAATGAGAGAGCTTGTTTCAAGTGTGGATCGCAAGATCACTTCATTAGAGATTGCCCCGAGATGGTTGAAAAAGATAAATTTCAGAGTGCAAGATTGGGTAGTATTACTAGAGGGAGACCACAGAGAAATTTGAGAAATGGGGCAAGTAGTAAGAATACACCTATAGAGCAGACTGCAAGATCTAAGGGTAGAGTGCCTGCGAGAACTTATGCCATTCGCACTCATGAATAGGCGTCATCCCCTGATGTAATTATGGGTACATTTTCTCTCTATGATACTCATGTTATTGGTTTAATTGATTCGAGATCTACCCGCTCATATGTTTGTATGAAATTAGTATCTAGTATGAACATGCTTGTAGAGTCTATAGAATTTGTGATAAAAGTGTCAAATCCCCTAGGTAAATGTGTGTTAGTTGACAAGGTATGCAAAGATTACCTTTTAATGATTAGAGGTCATTATTTTCCGACAAATCTCATGCTATTGCCATTTGATGAATTCGATGTAATTCTTGGTATGGATTGGTTAACTGCTCATGGTGTGATAGTAAATTGTGGAAGGAAATTTATTGAATTAAAATGTGAAAATGGGAATATCCTTCTTGTTGAATCAGATGAACAGGACATATTGCCTGTAGTGATTTCTTATATGTCTACTCAGAAATATGTAAGAAAGGGATATGAAGCTTATCTTGCCTTTGTGATGAATGCCAAATAATCAGAGTTAAGAATTGAATCAGTGCCGATAGTATGTGAGAATCCATATGTATTTCAGGAAGAATTGCACGGGTTACCTGTGGTTAGAGAGATTGAATTTGGCATTGAGTTAGCCCCTGGTACTGCGGCTATTTTGATTGCTCCGTACAGGATGACTTCGACCGAGTTAAAAGAATTGAAGGCTCAGTTGCAAGAGTTGACAGATAAAGTTTCGCAAGACTGAGTTATTCTTCGTGGGGTGCTCCTATATTATTTGTGAGAAAGAAAGATGGTTCTATGAGGTTATGTATAGATTATCGGCAACTTATTAAGGTAACCGTAAAGAACAAGTATCCCTTGCCAAGGATTGATGATTTGTTTGACCAATTGAAGGAAACCACTGTGTTTTCCAAGATAGACTTAAGGTTCGATTATTACCAGTTGAGAGTCAAAGACTCAGATGTACCGAAAACCACATTTTGGACAAGGTATGGTCACTATGAATTTCTAGTTATGCCTTTTGGATTAATAAACGCCCCTGACGTGTTTATGGATTTAATGAACCACATCTTTCGGCCATATTTGGATAAATTTGTTGTAGTCTTTATGGATGATATATTGATTTACTCTCGTGATGAGAACAAGCATGTGGAGAACTTGAGGATGATTTTACAAATTTTACGGGATAAATAATTATAAGTGAATTTTGGCTTAAAGAAGTTGAATTTTTGGGGCACATTATTTTGGGCGATGGCATTAGAGTTGACCCGAGAAAGATTTCAGCCATTGTTGAATGGAAACCACCGAATAACGTGTCAGAGGTTAGGAGCTTTCTAGGCCTAGCTAGTTATTACAGATGGTTTGTCAAAGAATTTTCCATGATAGCTACTCCGATGACGAGGTTGTTACAAAAAGATGTTATGTTTGAATGGACAGAAAAGTGCCAACAGAGTTTTGAAAAACTAAATGCATTGTTGACTGAGGCTCTAATTTTAGTGCAACCTGAACCGAGAAAAGAATTTGTGGTTTATAGTGATGCATCCTTGAATGGATTGGGTTGTGTGCTTATGCAATAGGGCAAGGTGATAGCTTATGCCTCTAGGCAGTAATGCCGCACGAGAAGAATTATCTGACCCATGATTTAGAATTAGCTTCCATTGTATTTGCATTGAAGATTTGGAGACATCATTTGTATAGCGAGAAATGTCGGGTATTCACTGATCATAAAAGTCTAAAGTACTTGATGACTCAAAAGGAATTGAATCTAAGGCAACAAAAATGGTTGGAGTTAATAAAGGATTACAAGCTAGTGATTGACTACCACCCGGGAAAGGCAAACGTGGTCGTCGATGCCTTGAGTAGGAAGTCTTTGTTTGCATTGAGAGCTATGAATACACGGTTGGCTTTATCGGATGATGATTCTATTCTAGCTGAATTGAGACCTAGATTAATGTTTCTCCAAGAGATTTGTGAAGCTCAGAAAGGCGACAGTGATTTGTAAGCCAAAAGGGTTCAATGTGAATTGGGTATGGAGTCAGACATTTGGATTTGTTCTGCTGGTTGTTTGATGTACCGAGATAGGGTCTGTGTATTGAGAGATGATGAGCTTATTTGGAAAATTTTGCACGAAGCACATAGTGGATGTTTATCTGTTCATCCAAGCAGTTCAAAGATGTATAATGACTTGAAGAAATGGTATTGGTGGCCGAGTATGAAGAAAGATATTTTTGAGTTCGTATCGAGATGCTTAATTTGTCAGCAAGTTAAAGCTGAACACCAAGTACCTTCTGGCTTACTTCAGCCTATTATGGTTCCCGAATGGAAATGGGACAGAATTACTATGGATTTTGTGATGGGTTTACCTTTGACACCGAAAAAGATGGATGCCGTGTGCGTTGTGGTTGATAGACTTACGAAGTCGGCCCATTTTATACCGGTACGCATTGATTATTCGCTTGATAAGTTGGTGGATTTGTATGTCTCAGAAATTGTAAGACTTCACGGACTACCGTTGTCGATTATTTCGGATAGAGATCCAAGATTTACATCACGGTTTTGGAAAAAGTTGCAAGAAGCCTTGGTCACCAAGTTGAATTTTAGTACAGCTTTTCATCCGCAAACCGATGGACAGTCTGAGAGAGTAATACAGATACTTGAAGACATGCTCCAATGCTGTATTTCAGAATTTCAAGGTAATTGGGATAAGTATTTACCATTAGTGGAATTTGCCTACAATAACAGTTTTCAGTCGAGCTTGAAAATGGCGCCTTATGAGGCATTATATAGGCATAAGTACCGAACACCCTTATATTGGACCGAACTAAAAAAATCAAATTCACGGAGTTGATTTAGTCAGAGAAACCAAAGAGAAAGTCAAAGTGATTCGTGATTATTTAAAACCTACTTCGGATAGACAAAAATCCTACGCAGATTTGAAACAGAAAGAGATTGAGTTTCATGTTGGTGATAAGGTATTTTTGAAAGAGTCACCATGGAAGAAGGTTCTCAGATTTGGCCGGAAAGGCAAATTGAGTCTGCGCTTTATCGGACTATATGAGATTACCGAGAGGACAAGGCCAGTAGCCTATCGGTTGGCTTTGCCATCTAAGTTTGAAAAGATCCATGATGTGTTCCACGTGTCCATGTTACGCCATTACAAATCAGACCCTTCACATGTGATTGTACCGACAGAGGTTGAAATTCAACCCGACATGACTTATGGCGAAGAGCCAGTTAAGATTCTAGCACAAAAAGTCAAACAGTTGAGGAATAAAAGTATAGCCATTATGAAAGTGTTATAGAAAAGACATGGGGCTGAAAAGGCTACATAGGAGCCTAAAGAGGCTATGAGAAACCAATATCCAAACTTTTTTACTGGTAAAATTTTTAGGGATGAAAATTTCTAAGGGGGAATTGTAATAGCCCGATTTAGGGCCTTGTCAAAATAATGGTTATGAGACCACAAATCCAAAGTAGAAATATATGTTTTATGGTTTTTATGAGGTCTATGACATGTTTTCATGGTTGTGTGAAAATTTCATGAAGAAATTTTATGATTTAGTGATCAATTTATCTTTTAGGACTAAATTATAAAAATTACAAAAATGAGATTCTAGAAGTTTTAAGTATGAGATAGCATTAGAAAATTTATTAGAGGTCCTTATTTAGTAATTAGAGCATTATATCTCATGATTGACAAAAATGGACATGGAAGGGAAAAATCTCAAGTAAGGGCCTTAAGGGCTTTTGGTCATATGGTTAATAAATTAATAAAAAGGGAAAAAGAAGTAAAAAATGGTGTCCATCTTCTTCCCTAAGTGCCAAAATTTGAGGAGAAGCCATAGCTAGGGTTTTGTTTATTTTTAAGCTCAAAGTAAGTGCATCCTAGCCTCGTTTTTTATGTTCTTCGTATTTTTGAGATCCTCGTAGCTCGATTTAGCTATTTCTACCATTATTTTGAGCTAGAGGTCATGTTCAAAAATTTACCTATGTATGACAGGCATGTATTTTGATACTTAATAGAAGAATATGAAAGTTTGATGTGTGATGAACATCTTTATCTAAGTGATTTTCATGGAAAATGCATAAAAAGGACCTATTTGTAAAGATGATAAAATGTGTAGTAAACTTAGTTTTGAAAGAAAGTGTGAGCTATTATAAGCTTAAGATAAGTTCGGCTAGGCTTTGGTAACCAAGAAAATGAGTATATTTTGTTATACGAGCCTAGGGACCATTTTATAAATATGTGAAAGTTTAGGGGTAAAATTATAATTTTTGCCAAAGTGTGATTCATGGGCTGTTTTAGTCAATGTGATACTAAAACAAGTGAAATTGTCATTATAGATCAAGAAACACGAAGTCCGGACCGAAACTGAGGAAGGAACAAGGTGGTGGACTAATTGAACAACTATCCATATTTTCGTACCGAGGTAAGTTTGTATGTAATACATCAACGTCATGTTATTATTCTTTTTAAATGCTTGATGTTATGTGAAATGTATGTTTTTCCCATGAAATTGGTTAATGAGATGTCGATAAAAAGCATGATGAAGTTGTACTATGACAAAGTCCCGGTTGAACCTTAAGAATAGAAAGGATACCATTGTCACGACATGAGATTAATAAGATCCCATGTAAGACTATATCTGGGATATGGCATCGGTATCGAATAGTGATTTTGTGTAAGACCACATCTAGGACCTAGCTTCGGTATGAAATCGAGTAAGACCATGTCTGGGACATGGCATCGACATATGGTCTCGTGTAAGACCATATCTAGGATATGGCATCGACATCGATATGAGATCCCGTATAAGACCATATCTGGGATATGGTATCGGCATCGACATGTGATCCCATGTAAGACCATATCTGGGATATGGCTTTGGCATCTTATTACATGTATGGCAATTCCTGAGTATCCTTTAGTATTCCAAGTGGTTCAATGGGATAAAGAGCTAAGTTTATATTAAAGATGGAAAAAGTGCTAAAGATATGTGATGGAGTGATACAGGTACATCTGTAAAACTTATGAGAAATGAGTACGACAGGTGATATGTGATTGGTAAGAGTGAGCATGAGTAAGCCATGCCAATGTGCTTGAGATGTTGTATCATTTCATAGTGCAATGTGTGGACGTTATCACAATATTTTATGTTGCTATCTATTACATGCAAACTTACTAAGCTTTATGCTTACTCCCTCTCTTTCCATTTCTTTGTAGTATCGCCAAGCTAGCTCGAGGATCATAGGACGTCAGAGATCGATCACACTATCAAGCTATTCTTTTGGGTATAGTAAAGTTTGATTAATTTGGGTATGGCATGTATATGAACTTGATCAATTTGTTGTATGCCATATTGGTTAGCAAAGGTGTTGGCTATTAATGTTACTTATTTCATTTTTTAAATGGGCATTGGAATTGGTCAATACTAGTTAAATTATATCCATTCAATGATGATGAAATTCATGAAGTATAAGCTTGTGCGATTGATGGAATTATGTGTGAAGTATATGCATGATGAACGTAGTATAAAATTAAGGTGTAGATGTCTTGATTGTGGATATTAGAAGTGCATTATTGTATGCTATGTATTTGCTGGAAATGGTATAATTGTGGTTGCTTTCAGGGTGGCAAATGGCTTGGTAAATAGTCTTGTAATTGTCCACACGGGTAGGCATCAGACGTGTGTCTAAGCCGTGTGTGACACACGGCCTGCCTCATGGGCGTGTAGCCTGGCCGTGTGTCCCTTGCACCTAATTTGCAAAAAATTCAGTTCGTCATATGGGCTAGCACACGGGCTTGTGACCTAGCCGTGTGACCCTAAATGTCTGCTAACGTCATAAACAGAATGTCAAGGTTTTTACACACGGGCGTGTCATGGCAGTGTAAGGGACATGGGCCTTAAACATGGGCGTGTGTCAAGCCGTATGAAAAGCCTTGTAGGTTCGAAATGAAAAATAAAATCCACAAGGACTAGGGACATAGCGTGTGTGACCATAGGACCTGCCCACACGGGCTTGTACCTTTCCACATGGGAGTGTGGCCCTGTTTTGACCAAAATTTTTTTCTAAATGTACGTAAGCTTCCGGTTCAGTCCCAAACCACTTTATATGTATGTTTCGGGTCTCGTAGGTCTGTAATAGGGACAATATGATTATGAATGAAAAGTTTTAATTCGGATGAAAATTTATGTCCCGATTTTGTATGATTAATTATGTTAAGTTCAATAATGCCTCGTACCTGGTTCCAGCGTCGAATACGGGTAAGGGGTATTAAAAAACAACTTTGACTAAGTGATTTTCGGTAAAAATGTCAAAAAGGACCTATTTGTAAAAGTTATAAAATATGTAGCAAAAGTGTGATTTAATGGAAATTGTTGGCTGTTATGGGTATGAAAATAGTTCAACTAGGCTTGTGTATTAAAGAAACTGAACATACATCATTTTACGAGCCTAGGGACTAAAATGTAAAATGTTAAAAGTTTAGGGGTAAAAATGTAATTGTGGCATAATTTGATTTTTTTTTTGCTTAATTGAATAATGTGATAATTGAATAAGTTAAATTTGTTATTATAGATCAAGAAAAATGAGGTATGGACCTAGACTAGGGGAAAAACAAAGTATTTGACGATTAGGTCAAGTTCTACGATTTTTGTACCGAGGTAAGTTCATTTGTAAATAATGCATTGTTATATTTATATTTTAAATGCTTTAATATTTTATGAATTGTGATTTACCCTTTGGATGTATTCGAAAAAGTTTTGATAAGCGAGAAATTCCGATTGAACCTTAGAAATAGATAGGATACAAATGTCATGACATTAGGGTTACTAAGATTAAGTGTAAGACCATATCTGGGATAGGGCATCGATATGAGACTCGTGTAAGACCATAGCTGGGCTATTTGCATCAATACGAGATTTCATGTAAGACCATATCTGGGATATGGCATTGGTACGGTGTTGTGTGTATGAGATTCCCGAGTATCCTTTAGTATTTCAAATGGTTCAACGAAAAATTTAACGGGAATGTCAAAGTTGTGAAAGACTATGGTTATTTTGTGAATTGGTATAGGTATGTACGTAAAACTCGTAATTAATGAGCTCGATATGTGATGAAGCCTCGGTAAGGTTGTGATTGAGTAAATTATGACTATGAGATTTTAGTAACATTTCTGTTAACTTACATTATGTTAATTGTTTGTTAAATGTGTGGTTATGATGCTTATTATTTGCATAGGAACTTACTAAGCTATATAGCTTACTCCCCTTTTCTTTCCATGTCTTATAGTGTCACCAAGCTAGCTTGTGGTTTAGAGATTGTTAAAGATCCACTCACACTATCAACAATTGTTTTGGGTACCAATGGATTTAACATTTTGAGTTATGGCATGTATAGAGGACTTGGTCATTTTGTTATGTGTCATAATTGATTTGGCCAAATATGTTGGCTTGTATTGGTTGAAAGTTCATTTTGTCAATGGCCATTGAAATTGGATAATGTTGGTATAAGTAATTTATATGATGATGCCTTTCATGGATGTGAGTATGTACATGATATGAGTTGATAAATATGTAATGTTTGTGTATGATAGATAGTAGCATGTAAATGATGAGTTGTTGTCTTGGTTGTCGCTGATTTGGTTGTATGTTTATGCTTGGTTTGGTGCTATGTTATGTTGCGTAGGTGTGTACATTAAAGTGTGGCAAAAAGGCTTGGTAAATAGCCTTATTTTTGTCCACACGGACGTATGTCTAGGCCATGTGTGACACACGGTTTGCCCCATGGGCATGTTTTTCAGCCGTGTGTCCCCTACACCTTAATTGTTGCAAAAAAAAAATGTTCAGAATTGAGCACACGAGTTGAGACACGGACGTGTGTGCTATACGGCCTTGAACACGAACATGTGCCTTGGTCATGTGAAGTCTACACCTATTTTATAAAAAATTATAAAAATTAAATCAACCACACGGTCTAGCACATGGGCGTGTGGCACAGCCATGTGGCACAAGTCAGAAAGCTCCCTAATTTGAACACAGCCAGTAGCACTGGCATGTCCCATGGTCACATGGGCGTGTCCCACATCCACACGGGCGTGTGACCCCTATAACATGAAAATTTTTATAAGGTTTGTAAAATTTTCTAAAGTTCTCGGTTTAGTCCCAAACCACTTCCAATGCATGTTTTGGGCCTCGTAGGCTCGTATAAGGGACGTTATAGTTGAATATGAACGTTTTAATTTGGATGCAAAATATATGACTTGGAAATGTATGTTTGTTTGTGTTTAAGTCTGGTAATGCCTCGTACCCTCATCCGGCGTTGAATACAGGTAAGGAGTGTTACTTTTATTTCCCAGCTACTTTACTTCATTGGAAAGAATACAAATAGGTTCTTCTTCACATGACAGATTTAGTTCAACCTCTAGTTCCTCCATTTGTACAACATGATCAAGATTGGATTTATATCTTCTCAACATTGATACATGAAACACATTGTGGATCTTTGATAACTCAAGAGGTAAGGCCAACATGTATGCCACTAGTCCAACTCTCTCTAAAACTTCATAAGGCCCTACAAATCTTGGACTCAAATTTTCTTTCTGGCCAAACCTGGTGATCCTTTTCCAAGGGGAGACTTTCAGAAACACTTTATGTCCAACCTCAAAAGATATTTATTTCCTTTTTAAACCTACATATGTTTTTTTGTCGATCTTGTGCAGCTTTTAAATGACTATGAATGATAGCAACTTTCTCTTCAGTTTCGCATATGAGATCTGGACCCATTATCTTTCTTTCACTAAGCTTCATCCAACAAGTAGGTGTTCTACACCTTCTACCATATAATGCTTTAAATGGAGACATCTTCAAGTGAAGTGATAACTATTATTGTAGGTGAACTCGACCAAGGGAACATACCTTTCCCAGTTTATCCCAAAGTCGATTACACAACTTTTTAACATATCTTCTAAAACCTGAATAACCCTTATTAATTGGCCATCAGCCTAAGGGTGAAATACAATGCTAAATTGTAGCTTAGTTCCTAATGATTTCTGATCCAAAACCTTGAAGTAAACCTCAGATCTCTATTAGACACTATGGAAGATAGTATTCCGTGGAGGTGTACTATTTTAATAATATGAATTCAGCTAATTTGCTCGAAGAATATGTAGTATTCACAAGAAGAAAATGAGTTGTCTTGGTAAGTCGATCTACTACCACCCTTACAGAATTCTTCTTGGGTGGAATGAGGGGAAACCCTGAAACAAAATCAATGGTAATCATATCCCATTTACATTCTGGGATTTCCAAAAGATACATTTTACCTTAAGGAACTTGATGTTCAACCTTAACTCTTTGACAAGTTAAACAACTTGAGACATACTCAGAAATTTCCCTTTTCATGCTAGGCCACCAATAAGAGTCCTTCAAATCTCTATACATTTTGGTACTTCCAGGGTGAAGTGAAAAAGGTCCTTGGTGAGCTTCTTTTAGCAACTCTTTTCCCAGTCTATTCTCTACCGGTACAAACATTCTATCCCTGAATCTTAGCTAGCCATCCTTGCTTATAGTGAAATTTATTGCTTTGTTAGACATCATTCTTTGCTTGAAACAATCACATTGAAAATCTTTCATCTGCTCCTCTAATATCAATGAAAGATAGGTTAGTTTTACAACTAATTTTTCCATCAAAGCTTCATTATTAGACATGGTCACCTTAGCTCGAAGAGACAGCAAGGTTGCCATAGTTTTCCTACTCAATGCATCTGCCACTACATTTGCTTTTCCTGGATGATACTCAATAATCAAGTCATAATCCCTTAACAACTCTAACCATCTTCTTTGGCACAGATTCAAGTCCTCTTGAGTCATTAAGTACTTCAGAATTTTGTGATTAGAACATATATGACATTTCTCTCCAGAACAAATAATGTCTCTATAATTTCAATGCTAGAACCACTACTGCCAATTCTAGATCATGTGTAGGATAATTTCTTTCAACAGGTCTCAACTAACGTAACGCATAAGCTATGACCTTTCCTTTCTATATAAGGACACATCTGAACCCGTTCAAAGACACATATGTATAAACTATGTATTCAAACCTAGGTTTTGGTTGTGCTAACACCGGAGCTTCAATTAGATCTGCCTTTAATTTCTCAAAGCTCTATTGACAATCATCGCTCCATACAAAATTTTCTCTTTTTCAACAGTCGAGTGAGAGACAATGCTATCATCGAAAAACCCTTCACAAACCTCTTATAGTACCCAGCTAACCCTAGAAAGTTGTGGACTTTAGAAACATTTTTCGGTGAGTTCCACTCAAGAACTACCTTAACCTTAATAGGATCCACCATGATACCATCAATTGAGATGACATACCCCAAAAATGCACTTCTTTTAGCCAAAACTCACATTTACTAAACTTCGCATATAGCTAATTATCGCACAGGGTTCTTAATACAATTCTCAAATACTATTCATGATCGATCTCATTCTTAGAATAGACCAGTATATCTGTAACAACCCTAACCCATAACCATCACTGGAATAGGGTTAAGAGGTGTTACAGGACAATTTGAATCTTTTATGAACATTTTACAACATATAATACATCATCATCATATCATAGCAAATTATAATCATATAGTCCCTTTAAAAGGTTTACGAGACCTTGACATGCATTGGGAAAGGGTCGAGACTAAACCAGTACATAAATATTTTTTTCAAAAACTTAATATTTTTCAAAGCTACAGAGGTCACACACCGTGTGGAAAGGCCGTGTGCCTCACACAGCCTCAGACACACCCGTGTGTCTGAACTGTGGCAAAACAGGGAATACATACTGACTTGTCCACATGGCAAAAGACATGCCCGTGTGCTTGACTCGTGGGCAACAATGACTTAATTCACACGGCCTGTCACATGCCCGTGTGCGAGTCTGACTTGTTTCAAAATACAACCACGAGGGACACGGTCGAGACACACGCCCGTGTACTCAACCATGTGGGCAAATATAAGCCATTTACAAGGCCAATTTGCCACCCATTTAAGGGTCAATCCTACAAGCACAAATAAGTAACATTTCAAACTCCACAAGCAACCAAAAACATACCAAAAATTACCATCTTTTCTAATCCTTCATGAGCATATCATACACATCAACTTATGCACAATTTATCTCATAACAACTTCAAACACTTCTATGTAAAATCCATTCAAAACTTACCAACTCAATATACCAACCATTCATCATAAATATACCAACATTGCATCATCTAACATAGATTAAAAGTTACCATATTAATAACCATTATCAAGCCATATCACATGGTTTTATATACATCTCAAAACATTAACTAAAACTACTAGCCTATACATGCCATACTTAGCTATGTTCACATTCAAAAGTTACCAAAATATAGTTTGATAGTGTGATGATGATCCTCGATGATTCCAGATCCTTCGTACCTTTGATTATCTATAAAACAATGCAAACACACACAGAGTAAGCTTTCAAAAGCTTAGTAAGCCATATACAAATAAACTTATTATGTAAAACATTTATAACCATTTCATTCACATGATCTTTAGTATAATACAATAGCAATTTCATAATTCTTCCTTGGCTCAAAAGTTTCTAACCATTTACTTACCAACAAATCATATCTCCATGTATTTCATTAGATCATAGCACATTTGTATATGACACATCTTAGTTCATTAATTCTATATATATATCTCAATTCCACAATCTCAAATATACTTACTTTTCATACTCAAACTTTACATATACTTCAAACGTTCCTGTGTCGAATACACATTTCACATAGTCATTCAACTCTTGGAGTGCCTGTTGAACCATTCAAATGAAATGGGATACTCAGATAACTCAGAATACTCGTACAATGCCGACGTACCAGACATGGTTTTACATGTAATCAAATATCGATGCCACTGTCCCAGACAGGGTCTTACACAAAATCATATACGATGCCAATATCTCAGACATGGTCTTACACGTAATTTTAAAATCGATGCCAACGTCCCAGACGTGGTCTTACACAATATCACATATCAAAACCCTATGTCATGACATATGTATCCTAACTATTCCTAAGGTTCATACGAGACTTTTCGGATATCGTCATAATATAGGAGCCTTGATGGATTTAACATATTCAACTCAAATAATCATATAACATAATTCATTCACATGTAAGAAATATTAATTCAATCTAAACACATTTATTTGTATATCGACTTACCTCGTACGAATATGAATGGACTGAGACGACTACTCGACCACTTTCGACTTTCCCCGATCTAAATCTATTTTCTTTGGTTCTTGATCTATACATATTCAAATTTAACTCTTTTATTCACCAAATCATTCAAATCAATCTAAAAACACACATTTAGGGCATTTTACAAATTAGCCCTCACATTTTCACATTTTGACATTTAAGTCCCTATCTCATAAATTCATAAATTATACAAAATTTCAATACTCCCATGCTTAGCCGAATATTCTATAGTCTATATAAGTTCATACATTTCATTTATTTTTCATTTTAGTCCTTCAATTTATCATTTTCACAATTTAGCCCAAATTACTCAAATTAATCAAAAATTTAAAGACAAAACATATTAATCTATCACATATCTCTCATATTTCATCACCATCTAACACAAAGCTCAAACATTCATCAATGACACATTTCAAAATCATCATCAAATTCCAAAATTGAGACATAGGCTTAAGATAATACGAAGCAATGATCATGAAAACGTAAAAATTATCAAAAACCAAGCTAGTTACATACCTTAATCAAGCTCAAACCTAGGCTGAATGTAACAAGGCTTTAAACTATTCTTTTTCTTTCAATTTTCAGTGCAACAAAAATGATATTCATCTACTTTCATGTTTGTTTTATTAATAATAATTATTATTATCTATTTCCATTTTTACCCTTAATGAAACATTAATGAAAAACATTTAAATCATGGACATAATTGTCCACTAACTTAATAACGGCATAATAACCTTTTAAAGACTTATAACAAATCAAATCATAACAATTTAGCACATTAACAAATAGAAGGCCACTTTTACATTTTCTGCGATTAAGTCATTTTCTTAAATTAAGCACACAAACAATAAAATTAATTCATGAAACTTTCACACATGCTTAATCACATACTGAAAGCACATAAAATAATATTAAAATAATTTTTTGACTAGGATTTGTGGTCCCGAAACCACTATTTTGACTAGGGTCTAAACCGGACTATTACAATTCTCCCCTTTAAGGATTTTCGTCCCCGAAAATCTTTCCGTCGAATAGATTCAGATATTCCTCTCTCATAGCATCTTCAGGTTCCCACGTAGCTTTTTTGACCCCGTGTCGATGCCACAATACTTTTACTAACGAAATTTTCTAGTTTCTCAATTCTTTAATCTTGCGAGCTAAGATACGAATTGGTTCTTCTACATAAGTCATATCAGATTGAATTTCTATTTTAGAAGGAGAAATTACATGTGAAGGATCAGATCTGTATCGTCGAAGCATTGATACGTGAAACACATTATGATTCTTTTCTAACTCAGGTGGTAATAACAGTCTGTAAGCAACTGGCCCAATATGCTCGATAATTTCATATGGCCCAATGAATCTCAGACTCAGTTTGCCTTTACGACCCAATTGAAGTATTTTCTTCCATGGTGAGACTTTCAAAAGCACTTTATCTCCAATCTCAAATTCAATATCTTTTCGTTTCAAATCTGCGTAAGATTTCTGACAATCAGATGCTGCTTTCAAACTATTACGGATCACTTTTACTTTTTGCTCAGTTTCTTTTATCAAGTCAACCCCGTAAATTTTATTCTCGCTGAATTTTGACCAATACAGAGGTGTTCGACATTTCCTACCATACTAGGCTTCATATGGTTCCATTTTAATGCTCGACTGAAAACTATTATTGTTCGCAAACTCAATCAATGGTAAATACTGTTCCGACATATCTTCAAACTCAAGAATACAACATCTCAACATATCCTCTAGAATCTAAATAATCCGCTCGGATTGACCATCCGTCTATGGGTGAAAAGCTGTACTGAAATGCAATTTAGTACCTAAAGCCTCTTGCAATTTCTTCCAGAATCGTGAAGTAAACTTCAGATCTCTATCAGACACAATAGATAATGGCACTTCATGCAATCTCACAATATCAGAAATATATAGCTAAGCTAACTTATCAAGTGAGTAATCAGATCGTACCGGAATAAAATGAGCTATTTCGTCAATTTGTCAACTATAACCCAGATTACATCTTTTTTTCTCGGAGTCAAAGGCAACCCTGAAATAAAATCCATTGTCACTCTATCCTATTTCCACTCAAGAATAATAATCGGTTGTAACAAATCGGATGACACCTGATGTTTAGCTTTAACTTGCTAATAGATTAAACATTTCGAAATAAACTCTGAGATATCCCGCTTCATACCCGGCCACCAATAAAGTTGTTTCAAATTATTGAACATCTTTGTACTTCTCGGATGAGCAGATAGGCGACTACTATGCACTTCTTTCAAAATCAATTGAATCAATTCTGGGTTTCTTTGAACACATATTTGATCTCAAAATCTCAAACAATCATCAATATTAATTTGAAATTCAGAATCAAAGTTCAAATCACATTGAGCTCGTTTCGTTAACATTTCATTATCAATTTTATAAGCATCACATATTTGCTATAAGAATAACGGTTTTGATTTCAATTCAACCAAAATTGAACCATCATCTAAAGATCTAAATGAGAATTCATCGCACGTAGTGCAAATAGTGATTTCGAACTCAATGCATCAGCAACAACATTTGCTTTACCCGAATGATAATCTATCACAATCTCGTAATTTTTAACAATTCTAACCATCTTCTCTATCATAGATTCAAGTCTTTCTGTGTCATCAAATATTTCAAACTTTTATGATCTGAAAACAAATGGCATTTTTCACCGAAAAGATAGTGACACCAAATCTTTAAAGCAAACACAATTACTGCTAGCTTAAGATCATGCGTTGGATAATTCTTTTCATATGGCTTCAATTGTCTTGAGGCATAAGCTATAACTTTGCTTTCCTGCATCAAAACACATCCCAGACCATTTAAAGAAGCATCACTATATATCACAAAGTCCTTACCAGTTTTTGGCTGTACTAGTACTAGAGCTTCGATCAATAGAATTTTCAATTGATCAAAGCTTTTCTTACACTTTTCAGACCACTCAAATTTTACATCTTTCTGAAGTAATCTCGTCAGTGGAGTTGCAATCATCAAAAAGCCATTTACCAACCGTCAATAATAACCAGTAATTCCCAAAAAACTACGAACTTCAGACATATTTTTGGAGGCTTCCACTCTAAAATAGCGGAAATCTTGCTCGGATCACCTCGTATACCAGATGCTAATACAATATGCCCCAAAAAACCAACTTCACACAACCAGAACTCACATTTACTAAACTTTGCATATAATTGCTTATCTCGCGGAGTTTGAAGAACAACTCTCAAATGTTCAGCATGCTCAACTTCATCACATGAATAAATCAAAATGTTGTCAATGAATACAACAACAAATCGATCTAAATATGTAACATCCTAAAATTTGAGCATGGAATTGATGCATGTTTTAGTGCTTAACTTGTGTATAATAAAATTTTTCATGATTAGTATAGTCTTGAGGAGACTTGAGAACTATTCGGAATTAGAATAAATTTTAGTAAGGAATATTTAATTGAAGTGGATCAAGTGACTTTGAGGTTTAAGTAAAATTAAGTGTTAAAAACTAGCATAAAATGAGCTAGTAGCAAGGTGGTGTTGGCGCATGTATGTTTACTTGAGGGGAGAGGTTCGAATCTCCTAGCATGCATTTTGAAAGCTTTTATTTTTTTTCTTTACTTAGCAAGTGTCGGTCATGGATAAGATTAAAGGATGAGTTGGACAACATTTTTGGCAAGAAGACTAAAGGAAAAAGGTAAGTAAAGGTTTAAGGAAAAGAATCTCATGAATTAAGGTGATAAAGGGACATAAGGCATGGATCAAGGGCTTTGTTTTGGAAAGCTTTGAATGGCTAATTGGCTATGAACTTGGACGGTTTTTGGGGCTAGGGAGGTTAGCCGAATTTTGTTAGTAGCTTGATAGGGATTAGGTGCTAGTTTGGTTAATTTCTTTAGCAACATGAGCATTATTTTCCATTCTCTCCAAAATCCTTTTTCCTAGCCGAATGTAGTTGAAGCAATAGGCAAATTTTTGGTTGTTTGGCCATTTCTTTTTTACCAAATTAGTATCATCTTCTTTTCTTTCTCTTTTGTGCCGAAAACATGCAACTTTGAAGAAGCATAATTCTTTTTTCTTTTCTTCTTTTTGGCCGAATATACACCAACCCCAAGACCCTATCTTTGTTCATCTTCCATCCTTGGAAAATCAACACATAAACACTCTCTCTCTTTACTCTTTTTGTCCTTTCTTTCTTCTTGTAAAGAACACTCAAACATCTCATTTTCTCCCTTTTATTTTCACCATGGCCGAATGTTGCTAAGAACTATCTCCTTCAATTTTCCTTCATAACTGAATCTTCTACAACTCACATATTTCATTCTCAATGATGCTTCTTCCTACTCACACTTTAATCAATCGGTAAGTGGCTAGTACAATATTTTGAAATTTGTTATTTCCCTTTCTTTTGTGCCAAATCTATGTGGTGTGGGATGATCTTTTTGGATTGAGATCATCATCATACCATATTTCATTCTAACCTTTTTCTATCATAGAAACATAGTGGAGGGCTGAAACTCAAGTGTTCGTAAACGTCGTGGATCGTTGAAATTGGATTTAAGATGTTAAAGGTAAGGGATTATTAAGGTAAACCGATTACACTCTTTAAGTCTTTAGTCTTAAGATTTTCGATATATTATTAGGACTAATGGTTCTTTCTCTTTGAAGACAATCAAGATAGGGACAAAAAGGGCAGTAAATAGTGTTCGGAAGAGGGGTGGTTCCGCTATTCCCCCTAAGTTTAAGAGAAGGACTATTTTAGGAATCTAAGACTTTCCACCGGGTTGTGGACCCTCATCCGGTGAAAACCAATTATTCAAAGTTGTACGTACCCCCGAACCATTGTTTACTCATGGTTCTGAACCTTTGATCGGAAAGAAATCGCAAATAGTGGTTATTCAATATTTCGAGGGTAAGATTTAGATCGCTCAATATTAGAATAGTTTAATATTAAATTTTAGTGTCCTAATCCTTCGTAATGTGTGTTTAGATATCGACGAGGGGGAGAGTATAGTTCTCACCGTAATCAGGTGTGTAATCTCACACTATATCTCATGGGTTAGATGGCTATACAGTAGTAAAAGTTGGATTAAAAATCGCAAAGTTGGTGAAATGGGAAAATATGGTATTATCGACACTTTAGTGTTAAGATCATGAAATCGGCATTAAGATCGTAAAAATTTTGAAATCGTCCTTAATGGCTAAAACGATAATAAGTGAAAATTTGGGCCATGACAAATTTGGGCCATATGTGATATTTGAAAATTTTAGGCCATATGTGATATTTGATAAATTTGGGCCATGTGTGATATTTGAGAATTTGGGCCATATGTGATATTTGAGAATTTGAGCCATATGTGATATTTGGCAAATTTGGGCCATGTGTGATATTTGAGAATTTGGGCCATATATGATATTTGAGAATTTGGGCCATATGTGATATTTGGCAAATTTGGGCCATATGTGATAATTGAGAATTTGGGCCATATGTGATAATCGATAAATGGGCCATAGGTGAAATTTGATAATTGGGCCATTTATGATAATTGATAAATGGGGTATAAGTGATATGTGTTTTAATGGGCCAAAATTCATAAATTATAATATGGTTTTCTTTACAAATATTTTGTAATGCATAAACATGATTGCATGGGTTGGGATCAATGATGAAGAGAAGAAAGGCTTGATGCCAGAATTCTAGATAGGTGACTCTGTCACGATGGCCGTTGCCCAAAATCTAGATCGGTGGTTCAACCACAATTATTTAAATGGCCGTTGCCACAAATATTATATTGGGCTTAAAGCCTACTTTGGTGTGTTGGCGGGGTGGGTGACTAAAGATCCCCACAAGTGTGCTGGATGGGTACGGGGGTGTGTAGCGGATGGAAATCTAAGTTTGGTTTTGGGAATTGCATATCATTTGCATTTTTTTATATATATGCTAAATTATTATATTTTGAAATGGGCTTAGGCCCAAATAAATGTTTAAATGGTCTTGGCCCAGTGGACTATGGTAAGTGAGTTACACACTGAGTTCTAAGTAACTCACCCCATTTTTTACCCTCTCGGTAATAACAATTGATGGAGACTTGGGTGGAGATGACTTCGTGGGAGGCTATACTACAAATGGTGGTTTATAAAACTTTAAGACTTCTTTTATAATTTTTTTATTAAGTATTATTTTAATGGCGATGTAATAAGGCCTTTTTAATTATGGATTTTATTATGTGGATGGATTAATTATGATTTAGTTTTATTAAGTTGGATTGATTTAGTTTTTCATAAATGATTTTCTAAAACTTTCAGTATAAAATAAAGGTTTTCTTAAATATCTTTAAAACTCAGAAATCCTTTAACTCTTCATTAGAATATTTTGATTAAATAAATTTTAAAATTTTAATCAAATACTACTCTATAGATCCAATGATAATCTCTTGTGTTTTTAATTAATGATTTCAAATAAACCTCGATTTTTCGATAAAGTCATTCTCTTAATCATTTTGGAATTTGATTTCTACTTAGTTTAATGATTTGAATGTACGTTAAATTTGTGTGGCATGCCGAAATTCGGACTTAATACATGGCGGGTTTGGGGCATTACATTTTATGGTATCAGAACCCAATTTCAAAACTCGACTGTGGTTTGGGTTCAATAATGATTTCTATTTAAAAACCACTTAAATTTCTAAACTTTATGTTTTAAAGGTAGTATGGCACCAGGAACATCCAACACCAAGTCAAGTAAATATGTTCATTAAGTATTTATTTATTAAATGTTTATTATTGTGATGAGACCTAAGGAACACTCTAGAACTTCTAGTTTTAGGTGTTGAAAATGATAGAGATCGAGACTATAGGATGTGATTGCGAAAACAACCCTATCTCTTATATCTCATAAAATATCGTTAATAAACACTGAAATAATATTCTGATTCATAAAATTTGTAATCAGATTAAAGCGAATTAGTTAATAAAAGCACTAGAGGGCGTGGTCGTGGGCGTAGGCGTGGCCGTGGTAGAGGACGAGTCTTTGCGTCAAGTCTTGGGTCACATACCGAAAATGGATGCACCTGCGTCATTCGAGAGCGAAATTGAATCTCATGATCATGCGAATGAGGATAATGCTTTGACTCAAGCAATGTTGCGAGTCTTAAAAAGAGTAGCTAGAGCCAGAACTGGGCCAGTAACTCGCGGATCAATATCGGAACGAATCAAGTCTAGTGGTGCAGAAGTTTTTAGAGGTGTCTCTGGTGTAGCTCCGAATATGGCAGAATATTGGCTTGAGGCTGTAGAATGAATTATGGATGATTTGGAGTGCACCGTCAAGCAGAAACTGAGAGGAGCTGTGTCTTTGCTAAGAGATGAGGCGTATCAATGGTGGCTTATTGTTCGAGAAGGCACCGAGGCTGCATTGGTTAATTGGGATTTCTTTAAAGCTGCTTTCCAAGGGAAGTACGTCGGAACAAGTTATGTAGATGGCCGAAGGAAAGAATTCCTGAATTTGGTTCAAGGAAGTAAGACTGTGGTAGCCTACGAGGCAGAATTTCTTCGTTTGAGTCGTTATGCTTGTACTATAGTGCAGACTAATCATGAGCGCTGTGTACACTTTGAGGATGGACTAAATGATGAGTTGCGGGTACTGATAGCCCCACAACAGGTGCGGACTTTTACCTCGCTTGTAGAGAAAGCTAAGATAGCCAAAGAGGCTAAGAATTTAGAACGCCAGAACCGAGAAAATGTAAGAGGCAAGAGGGATTTTAAGTATTCTGGTTCTTCTAAAAGGTTTCAAAAGAGGCAACAGAATGATGAGCCAGTTCAAGTTAGGGCACCTGTGACTACCAATCAGATTCGAGAATGTACCGACTGTGGTAGACGACATCCCGGAGAATGTTGGAGGAAAATTGGAGCCTATTTTAAATTGGATCCAAGGATCATCAGTTTAAAAATTGTCCTCGATGGACTGAAACGACTTAGGAAGCTCGTAACCCTGAGGCTCAGCCAGCTAGAGGTACTCAGCAACCACCAAGAGGTGTGGACCAGGTCGTGGTGGTAATCGTAACGAACGTGGACAAGGTGCATCGGGTCGAGGTAATGGTGTTAGAGGTAACACGGAGGCGAGACAGGCAGGATTGGTCTATGCTGTCAGGCGTCGTGAGGACGGCGATGCACCTGATGTGATAACTGGTACGTTCTTCATCTCTGATGTACCTGTTACTGCTTTGATAGATATCGGATCTACCCATTCGTATGTTGCTAGTGCTATATCTAGAAACCTAAACATTAGATCTGAGATTACCGATAGAGAGATGACGGTAATTAGTCCTTTAAGACAGTCGGTAATAGTGAAAAAATTATTCAGAGATGTGCCCTTAGAGATTCAAAGAGAGGTATTTCTAGCAGACTTGATGGAATTACCTTTTGACGAGTTTGATCTTATTTTGGGCATGGATTGGTTGGTGAAGCATCGGGCGCAATTGAATTGTGTCAAAAAGTGGATGTCAATTAGGACTGTGGATGATAAGGAGATAATAATGATAGGCGAGCGAAGAAACTTTTTGGCAAATGTGGTATCTACTTTGAAGGCAGAAAAGTTGGTGTGGAAAGGGAATAGAGCATTCTTAGCTTCATCAGTGCTTTGGATGCCAAGGATTTATCAGTAGAAGGTGTGAGAACGGTGAAAGAATTTCCAGATGTCTTTTCTAAAGAACTTTTGGGTCTACCTCCAGATCGGGAAGTAGAATTTGGCATTGAGCTTTTACCCGGAACTGCTCCGGTGTCCATTGCTCCTTATAGAATGGCACCGAAGGAGTTAGTGGAGCTTAAAGCTCAAATTCAAGAACTGCTAGGTCGGGGATTTATCTGACCAAGTATGTCTCCGTGGGGAACACCGGTTTTGTTCTTCAAGAAGAAGGATGGGTCGATGCGTATGTGCATTGATTATAGGCAGTTGAATAAATTGACGATCAAGAATAGGTATCCATTGTCGAGAATCGATGATATGTTTGATCAATTAAGAGGAGCTTCAGTCTTTTCCAAGATTGATTTGAGATCGGGTTATCATCAACTCAAGGTGAAGGAGGCAGATATTCATAAGACGGCATTTCGAACTCCCTATGGGCATTATGAGTTTTTAGTGATGCCGTTTGGTTTGACTAATGCACCAGCTGCATTTATGGACATGATGAACCGAGTCTTTCAGTCTTATTTAGACCGGTTCGTAGTAGTGTTCATAGATGACATCTTGGTATATTCGAGGAATGAATAAGAGCATGACTCTCATTTGCGCACTGTGTTGCAAATTTTGCGAGATAAGCAACTATATGCCAAATTCAGTAAGTGTGAATTTTGGTTGAAGGAAGTGACTTTATTGGGTCATGTAGTGTCAGCTGAAGGAATAAGAGTTGATCCTCGAAAGGTAGAGGCTGTGTTGGATTGGAAACCGCCAAAGTCAGTAGCTGAGATCTGAAGTTTCTTGGGTTTGGCTGGTTATTATAGACGCTTTGTTGAGGGGTTTTCATTGATTGCTGCACCCCTAACTAAGTTGTTGAGGAAGGAAGTACCGTATGTATGGACCGATAAACAACAAGAAAGTTTTGAGAAATTGAAGAAGATTCTAACGGAAGCGCCAGTACTGATTCAACCAGAGGCCGAAAAAGAGTTTATCATTTACTGTGATGCGTCACACACGGGTTTAGGATGTGTACTGATGCAAAGTGGAAAATTGGTAGCTTATGCTTCTCGATAGTTGAGGCCGCATGAAGTCAATTATCCTACTCATGATTTGGAGTTGGCTGCGGTAGTGTTTGCATTAAAGATTTGGAGGCATTATCTTTACGGTGAGAAGTCAATCATTTATACGGACCATAAGAGTCTTAAGTATCTTCTTACCCAAAAGGAGTTGAATTTAATACAACGGAGATAGGTGGAGTTGTTAAAGGATTATGATTTCTCAATCGAGTATCATCCTGGAAAGGCTAACGTTGTGGCAGACGCTTTGAGTTGAAAGGTTGTATCGGAGTTAAGAGCAATATTTACTCATCTCAGTTTGTATGAGGATGGCAGTTTGTTAGCGAAACTTCAGGTGAAGCCTCTGTGGTTGAAACAAATCAAGGAAAAGCAATTATCCGATGAAAAGTTGGGTCCTTTAATACAACAAGCTGAAAGCGGTGTAATAGGAGATTTTGGTTTGAACAAAGATGGTGTACTGTGTTTTCGTGGAAGGGTTTGTATGCCCGAGGATTCAGATTTGAGGCGTAATCGCAGAGCGGAGGAAGCTACGTGGGAGCCTGAGGATGCAATTCGACAACAATATCCTCATCTCTTTTAGCCAGGTAAATTTCGAGGACGAAATTTTCTTTAAGGAGGGTAGAGTTGTAACATCCTAAAATTTGAGTATGGAATTGATGCATGTTTTAGTGCTTAACTTGTGTATAATAAAATTTTCATGATTAGTATAGTCTTGAGAAGACTTGAGAACTATTCGGAATTAGAATAAATTTTAGTAAGGAATATTTAATTGAAGTGGATCAAGTGACTATGAGGTTTAAGTAAAATTAAATGTTAAAAACTAGCATAAGATGAGCTAGTAGCAAGGTGGTGTTGGCGCATGTATGTTTGCTTGAGGGGAGAGGTTCGAATCTCCTAGCATGCATTTTGAAAGCTTTTATTTTTTTTGCTTTCCTTAGCAAGTGTCGGTCATGGATAATATTAAAGGATGATTTGGATAACATTTTTGGCAAGAAGACTAAAGGAAAAAGGTAAGTAAAGGTTTAAGGAAAAGAATCTCATGAATTAAGGTGATAAGGGGACATAAGGCATAGATCAAGGGCTTTGTTTTGGAAAGCTTTGAATGGCTAATTGGCTATGAACTTGGACGGTTTTTGGGGCTAGGGAGGTTGGCCGAATTTTGTTAGTAGATTGATAGGGATTAGGAGCTAGTTTGGTCAATTTCTTTAGCAACATGAGCATTATTTTCCATTCTCTCCAAAATCCTTTTTCCTAGCCGAATGTAGTTGAAGCAATAGGCAAATTTTTGGTTGTTTGGCCATTTCTTTTTGACCAAATTAGTATCATCTTCTTTTCTTTCTCTTTTGTGCCGAAAACATGCAACTTTGAAGAAGCATAATTCTTTTTCTTTTCTTCTTTTTGGCCGAATATACACCAACCCCAAGACCCTATCTTTGTTCATCTTCCATCCTTGGAAAATCAACACATAAATACTCTCTCTCTTTACTCTTTTTCTCCTTTCTTTCTTCTTGTAAAGAACACTCAAACATCTCATTTTCTCCCTTTTATTTTCACCATGGCCGAATGTTGCTAAGCACTATCTCCTTCAATTTTCCTTCATAACTGAATCTTTTACAACTCATATATTTCCTTCTCAATCATTCTTCTTCCTACTCACACTTTAATCAATTGGTAAGTGGCTAGTACAATATTTTGGAATTTGTTATTTCCCTTTCTTTTGTGTCGAATCTATGTGGTGTGGGATGATCTTTTTGGATTGAGATCATCATCATACCATATCTCATTCTAATCTTTTCTCTATCATAGAAACATAGTTGAGGGCCAAAACTCAAGTGTTCGTAAACGTCGTAGATCGTTGAAATCGGATTTAAGGTGTTAAAGGTAAGGGATTATTAAGGTAAACCGATTACACTCTTTAAGTCTTTAGTCTTAAAATTTTGATATATTGTTAGGACTAATGATTCTTTGTCTTTGAAGACAATCAAGATAGGTACAAAAAGGGCAGTAAATAGTGTTTGGAAGAGGGGTGTTTCGCTATTCCCCCTAAGTTTAAGAGAAGGACTGTTTCGGGAATCCGAGACTTTCCATCGGGTTATGGACCCTTATCCGCGAAAACCAATTATTCGAAGTCGTACGTACCCCCGAACCATTGTTTACTCGTGGTTTTGAACCTTTGATCGGAGAGAAATCGCAAATAGTGGTTATTCAAAATTTCGAGGGTAAGATTTAGATCGCTCAATATTAGAATAGTTTAATATGAAATTTTAGTGTTCTAATCCTTCATAATGTGTGTTTAGATATCGACGAGCGGGAGAGTGTAGTTCTTACCGGAATTAGGTGTGTAATCTCACATTATATCTCATGGGTTAGATGGCTATACAGTAGTAAAAGTTGGATTAAAGATCACAAAGTTAGTGAAATCGAAAAATATGGTATTATCGACACTTTAGTGTTAAGATCATGAAATCGGTATTAAGATCGTAAAAATTTTGAAATCGTCCTTAATGGCTAAAACGATAATAAGTGAAAATTTGGGCCATGACAAATTTGGGCCATATGTGATATTTGACGAATTTGGGCCATATGTGATATTTGACAAGTTTGGGCCATGTGTGATATTTGAGAATTTGGGTCATACGTGATATTTGAGAATTTGGGCTATATGTGATATTTGGCAAATTCGGGCCATGTGTGATATTTGAGAATTTGGGCCATATGTGATATTTGAGAATTTGGGCCATATGTGATATTTGGAAAATTTGGGCCATATGTGATATTTGAGAATTTGGGCCATATGTGATATTTGGCAAATTTGGGCCATATGTGATAATTGCAAATTTGGGCCATATGTGATAATCGATAAATGGGCCATAAGTGAAATTTGATAATTGGGCCATTTATGATAATTGATAAATGGGGTATAAGTGATATGTGTTTTAATGGGCCAAAATTCATAAATTATAATATGGTTTTCTTTACAAATATTTTGTAATGCATAAACATGATTGCATGGGTTGGGATCAATGATGAAGAGAAGAAAGGCTTGATGCTAGATTTCTAGATAGGTGACTCATCACGATGGCGCTGTTCGAAATCTAGATCGGTGGTTCTACCACAATTATTTAAATGGCCGTTGCCACAAATATTATATTGGGCTTAAAGCCTACTTTGGTGTGTTGGTGGGGTGGGTGACTAAAGCTCCCCACAAGTGTCCTTGGATGGGTATGGGGTGTGTAGCGGATGGAAATCTAGGTTTGGTTTTGGGAATTGCATATCATTTGCATTTTTTTTATATATATGCTAAATTATATTTTGAAATGGGCTTAGGCCCAAATAAATGTTTAAATGGTCTTGGCCCAGTGGACTATGGTAAGTGAGTTACACTTTGAGTTCTAAGTAACTCACCCCATTTTTTTACCCTCTCGGTAATAACAATTGATGGAGACTTGGGTGGAGATGACTTCGTGGGAGGCTATACTACAAATGGTGGTTTATAAAACTTTAAGACTTCTTTTATAATTTTTTTATTAAGTACTATTTTTAATGGCGATGTAATAAGGCCTTTTAATTATGGATTTTATTATGTGGATGGATTTATTATGTTTTAGTTTTATTAAGTTGGATTGATTTAGTTTTTCATAAATGATTTTCTAAAACTTTCAGTATAAAATAAAGGTTTTCTTAAATATCTTTAAAACTCAGAAATCCTTTAACTCTTCGCTAGAATATTTTGATTAAATAATTTTAAAATTTTAATCAAATACTACTCTATAGATCCAATGATAATCTCTTGTGTTTTTAATCAAGGATTTCAAATAAACCTCGATTTTTCGATAAAGTCATTCTCTTAATCGTTTTGGAATTTGATTTCTACTTCGTTTAATGATTTGAATGTGCGTTAAATTTGTGTGGCATGCCGAAATCTGGGCTTAATGCATGGGCGGGTTTGGGGTGTTACAAAATACGGTCTGAAAATTCTATTCATCAAATCCATAAAGACAGCATGAGCATTTGTTAGTCCAAAAGGCATAACTAAAAACTCATAATGCCCGTACCTCGTTCTGAAAGCAGTTTTAGGAATGTCTGAATCTTTTACTCGTAACTGATAATATTCCGATCTCAAATCTATCTTTGAAAACACGGTGGCTCCTTTCAGCTAATCAAACAAGTCATCAATTCTGGGCAGAGGATATTTGTTCTTAATAGTCACTTTGTTTAACTGACGGTAATCAATGCACATTCTTATAGTGCCATCTCTCTTTTTCACAAATAAAACGAGAGCACACCAAGGTGAGAAACTCGGTCGTGCAAATCCTCTATCGGTCAATTCCTGCAACTAAGACTTTAACTCTTTCAATTCTGTCGATGCCATTCTATACGGAGCTATTAAGAAAGGAGTTGTCCCCAGCACTAAGTCAATACCAAACTTAACTTCTCGTATCGGACGTAATCCCGGTAGTTCTTCAGGAAACACATCAGAGAATTCACAAACAACTGGCATAGATTCAACTTTCTTTTTAGTCACTTTTGAATCAATCACATAGGCAAAATAAGCTTCATAACCTTTTTCACATAACTCTGAGCGTTCATCACTGATATCACAGCCGGTAACCCATTCAAATCATTAGATTCAATCCGAACTATTTCATCATTCTGACATCTCAAATCAATGGTCTTTCATTTGTAGTTCACAACAGCATCATGCAATGTTAACCAATCCATACCCAAATTTATATCAAACTCATCAAAAGGTAATAACATCAAATCAGCCGGAAAGCAAATATCTCGAAACATCAACGGACAATTCTTGCACACTTTTTCAACCAAGACACTTTTACCTAGGGGGTTCGATACTCTAATTACAAATTCAGTAGACTCTATAAGAAAAGTTTTACTAGATATTAAGTTCATGCATACATATGAATGAATAGACCCTAGATCGATCAATGCAATCACAGAAGTATCATAAAGAGTAAATGTACCCGTAATAACATCTAGAGATGAAGCTTCCTCACGAGCTCAAATGGCATAAACTCTGGCAAGTTCTCTAGCTTCAGATCTCGCAACTGTATCTTTCGTAGCTCTCTGGCTACCACTCACATTTCTTGTGTTTCTAGAAGGTCTACCCCTAGCTAAAGCATTATCTGAATTTAGATTCTGTACAATCTCTTGTTCAACAGACTCGGGACAATGATCCGCATTTAAAACAAGCTTGGTCATTCAATCTACAATTACCTGGATGTCTTTTACCACAATGTCTACATTCAGGTCACTCAGATCAGACATTTCCAACATTAGCTATCGAAGTAGCTGGAGCTTTGAAGTTCGAATGCGATTTAGCACGATCTCTGTTCGAATGTCCCACATTAGCCTTTGAACGGCTATGTTCATCTCTAAATTTCTTTGATGCAGACTGAAATGATTTCCTTGAGAATCTCTTTCTCACATCTCTAGCTTCTGACTCATCTTTTCTTTTATCTTTCCTGAGTGCTTTAGCTTTACATGATCAATCAACAAGCACAAAAAACTCTTTAATTTCCAAAATTCCAACTAAAAACAGATATCTTCATTCAGACCGTCTTCAATCCTTTTACACATTATTGCTTCAGTTGAAACACATTCCCGTGCATATTGACTTAATCTCACAAATTCTCTCTCGTATTCTATGATAGACATACGACCCTGTTTCAATTCAAGAAACTCTTTTCATTTTTTATCTATAAATATCTAAATAATATATTTCTTTCGGAATTCAGATTGAAAGAATTCCCAAGTAACTCGTTCTTTTGGAACAACAGAAGTCAAAGTTTTTCACCACTGATAAACTGCATCTCTTAACACAGAAACGACACATTTCACACATTCCTTAGGAGTAAAAGACATTTCATCAAACAATCAGATTGTATTCTCGTGCCAAAACTCAACTCTCTTAGCATCGTCATCACTAGTGCCCTTGAACTCTTCAGCCCTATATTTACGAATTTTATCGACCGGAGGCTTATTCAACAGATTCAGATTCATAACCAGAGGTACAACAGAAATCTGAGGAGGATTGGGTGGAGGCGGAGGTTGTGAAACAGTCGGATTTGTTTTAATATATTGAGTGAACCACTCATTCATCATTTGGAAGAAGGCTTGTTTAGCCTCTCCTTCCTAGCCGCTAGTGGCCGGTCTAAAATTAGATGGCACTGTCCCTTGAGCGGAGCAGGCACATTACTTTAAACATCGCCAGCTATAGCTCTTTCGGGATCTATTTACCATACAAAAAACACATTTTCTATGTCAGGATTCATCACACTATCACAGTTCGTATATATGGCATGTATAGCCAGACTCTCGCACGCTACATTAGTCTTAGAATCAACTAAATCTTAGCTCTGATACCAATAAAATGTAATACCCTAAACCCATAACCATCGCCAGCATAGGGTTAAGAGGCGATACCAGACAATTCAAAAATTTTATGAACATTTCACAATATATAATACATCATCATCATATCATAGCAAATTATAATCATATAGTCCCTTTAAAAGGTCTACAAGACCTTAGACATGCATTGGAAAAGGGTCGGGACTAAATTGGGCACATACAAATTTTTCCAAAAACTTAACATTTTTCAAAGCTACAGAGGTCACACGCCCGTGTGGGTAGGCCGTGTGCCTCATACGGCCTCAGACACACCCGTGTGTCCAAACCGTGGCAAAACAGGGCATACATACTGACTTGTCCACACGGCCAAAGACACGCCCATGCGAGTCTGACTTGTTTCAAAATACAACCACAAGGGACACGGTCAAGACACACGCCCGTGTGCTCAACCATGTGGGCAAATATAGGCCATTTACAAGGCCAATATGCCACCCATTTAAGAGTCAATATTACTAACACAAATAAGTAACATTTCAAACTCCACAAGCAACCAAAAACATACCAAAAATTACCATCTTTTCTAATCTTTCATGAGCATATCATACACATCAACTTATGCACAATTTATCTCATAACAACCTTAAACACTTCTATGTAAAATCCATTCAAGACTTACCAACTCAATATACCAACCATTCATCATAAATATACCAACATTGCATCATCTAACATAGATTAAAAGTTACCATATTCATAACCATTATCAAGCCATATCACATGGTTTTATATACATATCAAAACATAAACTAAAACTACTAGCCTATACATGCCATACTTAACTATGTTCACATTCAAAAGGACCAAAATATAGTTTGATAGTGTGATGATGATCCTCAACGATTCCCGAGCCTTCCATAGCTTTGATAATCTATAAAACAATGCAAACACACATAGAGTAAGCTTTCAAAAGCTTAGTAAGCCATATACAAATAAACTTATCATGTAAAACATTTATAATCATTTAATTTACATGATCTTTAGTATAATACATTAGCAATTTCATAATTCTTCTTTGGCTCAAAAGTTTCTAACCATTTGCTTACCAACAAATCATATGTTCATGTATTTCATTAGATCATAGCACATTTGTATATGACACATCTTATTTCATTAATTCCATATATATATATATATCTCAATTCCACAATCTCACATATACTTACTTTTCATACTTAAACTTTACATATACTTCGAACATACCTATGTCGAATACACATTTCACATAGTCATTCAATTCTCAGAGTGCCCGTTGAACCATTTGGAATCAAATAGGATACTCAGATAACTTGAAAAACTCGTACAATGTCGACGTCCCAGATGTGGTCTTACATGTAATCAAATATCGATACCACTGTCCCAAACAGGGTCTTACACGAAATTGTATAGGATGCCAATGTCCTAGACATTGTCTTACACATAATTCTCAAATCAATGCCAACGTCATAGATGTGGTCTTACATGATATCACATATCAGAACCCTATGTCATGACATATATATCCTAACTATTCCTAAGGTTCGTACGGGACTTTTCGGATATTGTCATAATACTAGAGCCTTGACGGATTTCACATATTCATCTCAAATAATCATATAAAATAATTCATTCACATGTAAGCAATATTAATTCAATCTAAACACAATTATTTGTATATCGACTTACCTCGTATGGATATGAACGAACAGAGATGACTACTCGACCACTTTCGACTTTCCCCGATCTAAATCTGTTTTCTTTGGTTCTTGATCTATACATATTCAAATTTAACTCTTTTATTCACCAAATCATTCAATTCAATCTAAAAACACATATTTAGGGCATTTTACAAATTAGCCCTCATATTTTCATATTTTGACATTTAAGTCCCTATCTCATAAATTCACAAATTATACAAAATTTCAATACTCCCATGCTTAGCCGAATATTCATATAGTCTATATAAATCCATAAATTTCATTTATTTTTCATTTTAGTCCTTCAATTTATCATTTTCACAATTTAGCCCAAATTACTCAAATTCATCAAAAATTCAAAGACAAAACATGTTAATCTATCACATATCTCTCATATTTCATCACCATCTAACACAAAGCTCAAACATTCATCAATGGCACATTTCAAAATCATCATCAAATTCCAAAATTGATAAATGGGCTTAAGATAATACGAAGCAACGATCACGAAAACGTAAAAATTATCAACAATCGAGCTAGTTACATACCTTAATCAAGCTCAAACCTATGCCGAATGTAACAAGGCTTTAAAGTCTTCTTTTTCTTTTAATTTTCGGTGCATCAAAGATGATATTCATCTATTTTCATGTTTGTTTTATTAATTATAATAATTATCTATTTCCATTTTTACCCTTAATGAAACATTAATGAAAAACATTTAAATCATGGACATAATTGTCCACTAACTTAATAATGGCATAATAACCTTTTAAGGACTTATAACTAATCAAATCATAACAATTTAGCACATTAACAAATAGAAGGCCACTTTTACATTTTCTGCGATTAAGTCATTTTCTTAAATTAAGCACACAAACAATAAAATTAATTCACAAAACTTTTACACATGCTTAATCACATACTGCAAGCACAAAAAATAATATTAAAATATTTTTTGACTCGGATTTGTGGTCCCGAAACCACTATTCCGACTAAGGTCTAAACTGAACTATTACAATATCATTGATAAAAACTACTTCAAACTGATCTAAATAAGGCTAAACACCTGGTTCATTAAGTCTATGAAGATAGTTGGTGTATTGGTCAACCCAAAAGGCATTACCAAAAATTCATAATGATCATACCTGGACTGTAAGGTTGTCTTAGGCACATCGTCACCTTTAATCTTTATCTAATAATATCCTGACCTTAGGCAAATCTGTGAGAAAACGGTAGCCCCACTTAATTGATCAAATAAGTCTTCAATCCTTGTCAAAAGGTATTTGTTCTTTGTCGTAACCTTATTCAGCTGGAGGTAGTCTATACATAGGCGCATAGATCCATTCTTCTTCTTTACAATTGGTACGCCCCAAGGTGACACACTAGGCCTAATAAAACCCTTACTCAATAGATTTTGTAGCTGTTCCTTTAAATCTTTAAGCTCTAAGAACACCATTCTGTAGGGCGTACACGATATAGGGTTATCTTAGGCTCCAACTCAACCGAAAACTTTCTCTCTAAGAAATGCATCTAAAAATTCTTTTACCACAGGCACTTAACTAATCTCACTCCTAGACTCGAGCGTATCCATGATATACACCAGATAAACATCTGCGCCTTGAATAATCATCTTCTTGGCAGACATTGCAAAAATAATTTTGTTCGCCAGTTTTGACTGTTTACTCGACATCATTATCTCTTTACCCTCAGTATTTACTATGTGTACACTCTAGTTCTACAATTCCTCTTTATTTTTGTTTTTTACCTGCCTTTTTACTGTTGTGTTTATTGTTGCTGCTGCCATGTACTTGTTTTTGCCCACATTTATTTTTTAGAATATCCTACCCTTTTCATGCCCAAGATTTTCACAAGGAATTCCCATTGTTTGACCTGCGAGCGTGATTCTTATCTACTGAGTTAGTTATGGTTTTTCTATATTAATTTCATCTCTATTGTTTTATTTTTATTAGGCTAAAATAATTATGATTAATAAAGTTAATCCTATCTTGCTTATAGTAAAATCGATTAAGTCTAAATACAAAGAGGACATTTAATACAAATGTATATTAAATTTATTTTCATAACTGATAGGTACTTTCCCAAACTTATTTTTGACACTTGATTATTTTTCCTAATCCTCCAAAATTAAAGTTTTTTTTCATTAAAGAATAAAATAAAATGAAATCTGATGATTCCGTGGTTATGAGCACAACTTAAAACGTGACTGACTGAGTAACTGGGGTAAGATGCTTGGGTTGTCATCATATTTCGCATAAAAAGGTTGTGTGACATGTTAGGTAAAACTCCGTTAACCGGGGAAAAAATTTAAGAGTGTGTTAGGCTGAGTAACCAAGGTGAAGTGCTTGGGTTGTCATTCCACTTCGCATCAAAAGGGCCAATACATTCTTAAACAATATATATAATATAATAAATTAGGAGTATGTTGGGCTAAGTAACCGGGGTGGGGTGCTTGGTTGTTATTCAACTTCGCGTCAAAAGGGTCAATACATTCCTAAGTATTAAAAAAATAATAAAGTAAAAAAAATAACTAAATAAAACGAAGGAAAAAGAGAATTTCATTTGGGGACTAATGATAGAACAAATAGGGTGTCTTGGTAAGTTTAGTAAATTACCTAACTTACATGAAATGATCCAAGTCGATTTAATTTTTGTGTGTTTAAATTGGAGTACTTTTTCAGTTTTACTTAAAGCAAGCTAAATGTTCTCTTTATTTTCATATACTTATGCCTAATTTTTATAAAAATTTAGAGTGATACTTCTTTCATGGTAAAATCTAAATTACACAGTGGGATAGGAACCATATTTAAAGATGGCTTAATTGTGACTTTTAATAATAGCATTGAAATTTATGGAAATAGTACTCTTATTTGTAATGGATGCATGTCAAATAATCTCTATTTCATCAAACCAAATATGTACACATTGCTTGAAACTGAATTAATGAATAAAAGAGTTTAGATGGATTCTATGAAGTCCAACTCAGTGTGGGAACTTGTAGACTTATCAAAATAGATAAAACCCATAAGGTATAAGTGAATCTACAAGAAGAAAAGAAATGTAGATGGAAAAGTGGAAACTTATAAGGCCAGACTTGTAACAAAAGGGTATACTCAAGAAGAAGGTATCGATTATGAAGAAACCTTCTCTCTGGTAGTCATGCTTAAGGCAATCCGCATATTGTTATCCATTGCGGCGGCTCTTGATTACTAGATCACTAGATCTAGAAAATGGATGTCAAGACAACATTCTTGAATGACTATCTTGAAGAGAGTATCTATATGATTCAACCAATCGAATATATAGCTAAAAGAAACAAGCATAAAGTTTGCAAACTACTTAAATCCATATATGGACTTAAGCAAGCATCCTACTCATGGAATCAGCCATTTGATCAAGTGATTAAAAATTCTGGATTTGGGCAAAGTGTAGATGAACCCTGTGTTTATAAACATTTTGGGGTGAAAGGTGATCCTTGTTGTTCTGTATGTTGATGACATTCTACTCATTAGAAATTATGTAGGGACACTGTCATTGATTAAATTGTGATTAACTCATTAGTTTAGCATAAAGGACTTAGGAAAAAACTAACTATGTTCTAGGTATTCGAATCTTAAGGACTAAAAGAATAAATTGATATGATTGTCATAAGCTTCATACAAAGGCAAGATATTGGAACGTTATGCAGTGATCAATTCAAATAAAGGAACTCAAAACCTTTGCATCAGGTTTCACCTTTCTTTGGAAGACTGTCCTAAGACAACAGAAGAAGAAAGTCCATGGGAAAGGTTCCTTATGCTTGTGTATACTCAAGTATTTACGGAGAACGAGAGATTTTATGCTTATGTATTCCGAAGTATACCTTACTCTTATTGGGTATACCAATTCTGATTTCCAAACGTGTCAAGATTTGAGGAAATATATATTAAGTTGTGTCTTTCTCCTAGGCGATGAGTCCATAATGTGAATAAGTGTCAAGCAGGGTTGCACTGTTAACTTCACTATGGAGGCCAAATATGAGGTATGGAAAAAGCTAGAAGCGAGGCAGGACGGATTATTGCCTACCCTTACCCCAAACCAAATCTTGATGAATCCACTCCAACTCCGACCCAACACTAACTCTTAAAGAAAAATCCTCCTAAACCCAAACCCAAAATTTAATAGAAGGCTCGACTTCGATTTTGACCCAATCCGAATTTAATTTAATTATTTTATTCTTTATTTTGAAGAAAATGAAATTACATTTTATTTTTTTATTTGAAGAAAATAAGTGTTTTTCAGTTTAAACTTAATATTTATTTATTGAAAACAAAAAAACTTAATATATATGAATGGTATTTTTATAAATATCTTAAGGCAAAATGAATTTACCTCAAACTCAACCTCGACTTAATCCCACCCACCTCAAACTTTATTTTTTTATAAAAAAAAATTCAAGCCTAACGAATCTGGTCGAATTAAAACCCATCAGATTTGAATTTTTTTTACCATCCATTGATATGAGAATGGCTATCTTCTGAGTCCATCAATTCCCAAGGAATTACAAACACCAAATTATTATAAAAATCTATTTTTATAATTAATTCTTAATATCTAAATTTAAAACAATAAACCTTCACATTGAGCCCTAAATCCTAAATATTAAAGCATAAAATTTTAAACACTAATGATAAAATTTTCTATAAATCCTAAATTCTTCAATCATAAACCCTAAATTTCTACCCATTAATTTATAAAATTTTAAATAAAAAATTAACTATAATAATAAATTTATTTATAAATCTTAAACACTAAATTTTAAAATTTTAAACCCTAAATACTAAATTTTAACTTTCAAATCCTAACCTTGCAATTTAAAAATAAAAATAAAGGCTAAAATTTGTCATTAATTCTCGAAGGAATTCACGGTCAGTTACAATGCCTTTTTCTTGTGTATCTAGCAAATAGTGTTTAAATAACTCATAGTTTAATTTTATTCATTATCACATAAAATAGCAATGAAAGCATTTAATTATGTTATTGTAGAGGGGAAAGAATCTTTAATCTTACAATTTACATCAATCCGCAAAAATATGGGGAACTTAAAAGACCCCAACTCTATAATTTCGAGGTTCAACAATCGTTTGCGTAATTAGAAGGTGATTCCATGCGCAGGAAGAAAGTGGGTTAACTTCGATACTTACCATTGAAAACATGAATTAATTAATTTGTACATTGAGTTATAAATTTTGTTCGGTTTACTCAAGAGTAGGATGTAATCGAGAGCAGAGTTCGAATATTTTTAAATTTGAGTTCGATTTAAAATTTAAAATTCAATTCTTGATTTAAGTTCTATCGAATATTTATTTTTAAGTTCGAGTTTAGTTTGAGATATAATCAAGCTATTAGAGTTTGAGTTAGATTAAGCTCGTTTATCAATTTTTTGTACTCGAGTTTGTGCTCGGCTTGATAATTAAACTTAAGGTTAATAATATATATTAAAGGTAATAATGTAATTTAATAATATAAAAATATAAAGTGTTTGATAAGACTCGCGAGTAATTCGAGTTAACAATTACTAAGGTTGAATTAAGATTGATCGATAACTCAAGCTCGAACTCGATTCGATAATTACTAAATCGGGTTTAAATTTTTTTAAAACTAACTTAAATAATTTGCGAGTACTCTGATTTAGATTGCTATCTTAAAATGTGGAAGCGTTGAAGATTCCGAACAGTGAGAGTCCAGAAAGAAAAAAGCGAAAGAGATAAGAAATGCACACAAGGGAACTGAATTGATAGAAAAAACAGTAATTATTTTGTCAGGTTGCATGCATGCGTGTTTTATTATGATAATGACAACGATGATTTTATGATCAAAATTAAAAAGTGCATATCAATCAAACTTTATCCATATCTTAATGGTTTGCGAAATTAGTGTGGTTGTGATTGAATAGGGATTGCATGAAATTGTGATTATACGTTATTTTTATTCTTTTTTAAGAGGAGAATGATAAATCTAAATTTTTTTTTTGTCTGAAAAATTTTAAATTCAACTAAAAATACTAAATAAAAGTCAAGAGTAAAATCTAATTTGTCATTCCTTATTAAAAATAGATAGAAATGACGTGTAATCACAGCTTTATATAATCATTCTTCGATTGTGGTTATCATAGATGTGTGTACGAGAGTTTATTTATATATACTAATAATTTATATTAATTAGAATTTATCACAATAAAATTATTATATTTTAAAAAATAATATTCCATATTTAAATTTTTATTTTGAATGATTTGAAATTTAATCATTGTGCTTAAAAGTTGAAAATTTAAGTTATTTTATTTTTAAATTTAAAATCTCAGTTCAATTATTAATATTATTAATATTTTTTGTCAAAATTTATCAATTAGGCATGTTAATTAGACTGTTTCATATGTCGTTATGTATGATTGACAAAAAAAAAAATAAACATATTAAAGTGAAAAATTTTAAATTAAAAATATAAGAAGATTAAAATTTCAATTTTTAAATAAATAAAAGGAGTAACAGCATATTTTAATAAAAAATAAATTATAATTAGAGAGTGATGTTTTAGAACGTGAGGGGAGTGTGACCACACCTTTGAAAGTTGGCCATCTACTCTGACCCAAAAGTAAACGATATAGTGAAGGAGGGTTTACATTTTACAACCCAAACCAAATATTTTTGGATTAGGGAGTAAGGGTGAAGCATGTTGGGGAATAAAATGTGGACTGCCTTCCACTTGCTTAAAGCGTGCGGAAATTACACGGGATTCAGCGTTCAAACATTCAAATGAATGCGCACTGCCCCTGCTTTACTTGTTTATGCGTTTTAATATTCCCAATTCTTTCTTCTTTTTAACAATAATTGAGTCCCATCACCAAAAGTTCTTTTATTTGTCCCTTCTGTTGTAAAGAAATATAGGATTCATATTCAACTATAGATTTGAAGTGGTCAAAATTTAGCTTAATCAAGTAGTTCATCATTAAATTCGTGCTTATTTCATTTAAAATAGTTATAGATTTAAATGATTTCTTATAAAATATTATATTTTCTTGAATGACTTTTCTATAAAGTAATTTTTGTTACTATGTAATTTTTTAAAATTTATTTTAAAAAACTTGTTTAGTGAAACAAACACAAAATATATTATATTCATTACAAAATATTATAAAATATTTCCTTTGGCGACCAAAATTTACTTTATTATAATAACATTTTATAATAATTAATATCTTATATAAATTTAATAAATAAAAAATTGTATAGTTAAAACTTAATTTAAAATTACATATACTATTGCAGATAGTGCCATACTGCCACATTTAGAACTAGAAGTAATAAATAAAACTAAATTTAATTTAAACAAACACTTATATTTATATTATTAAAATATAAAATATTTATCACTAAATTTTTAAATTGATATGTATGTTTTATTAAATTATAAATATAAATAATTTCAATAAAATATTAAGAATAATATTTAAATTTAAAACTATTCTTAACGTTAAAATTCATATTAAAATAAAATTGTAATATTAAATACTTTATTAAAATAATAATTTTTTAATTTTATGAATAATTTATTATATTGTTAAATATAAACAATTAAATATGTATAGTTAACAAAATTAAAAATATAATATTTGGAATCAATATTTTAATATTCTTAAAATTAAAGTTAAAATTTACTTTTAATATAATAATATTAAATTTGATAGAAGTTGAATTTTATATAAAAATTAAGTTTTAACTTTTCCTAAAAAGATTTACCTTTTCAAAATGGGAAATCGAAAATAATAAAAAATAAAAATTGGCGAAGCTATTTCCATGAAAATTAAAAAAAAAAAAACAAAACAAAACAGAAAAATCCGTGAAACAAATGCTCCCTATTGTTGTTAATTACCTTTTGTTTTATTTTAGATTTTTGTCGGGTGTAGATAGAGCACAAAACTATGAAAAGCTATGAGAGAATATCAAAAATGAGGAAGTAGAAGAAAATACGAAGAAGTATCAAAAAATATGATGAAATATAGAAAATTATAAGGAAATATAAAAAAAATGAAGAATACCTTAAATTATGAGTGAATAAAAAAATACGAGAAAATTATGAAACATAATTTCCCTTCATTTATTCTTTTACCGAATTAATAGGTACAACATTGTAGAATTTCCCCAACTAACATTGTGTTAGCTGTATATACTTGAATTAGGTCATAATTTTTTAGTTATGTCAATTAATTTTAGTTCCGTTCCAATCTTACTATATAATCACTTTTTTAAAGTTTATTTATTAAAGATTAGATGTTTCAATTAAAAGATAAAAAAAAATAATTCAGAGATTTATTAATAATTGAATTAACGAATAACTATTTTTCTTAAAAAATATGATTATGCTGAATAAATGTGTCATATATCACGCAACTCTTTCACTTTTGTAGAACCATTTTTCATGGATTGGTTAGCTAAGAAGTCATTTTGGGTGAGCTGATGGATCTTAAAGCCCAAAATCGTAGGACTTGTCCCACATTTTGATGGTGGCCCAAATCGCAAAATCCATACTACGTTTTCTTATTATTAAATTCTTTATATGTCAAAAAAAATAATAAATCAATTAAATTCTTGTATTAAATTCTCATTCAATTAAGTTTTTATTGTTAATTAAATCAATCAATTAAACCCTTTCATTAATATTTCTATCATTGATCACGTTCACTGTTAAAATAATTTGATGGAGAATCAGATGGTGACACGTGCCAACTTGTTGTTTAATCTAATAATTTACTAATAAAAATATTAAACAACATAAAAATTATTAAAAATCAAAAAAAATTATATAGAAAAAATAAAATATTTAAAATTCTTAAATATTTAAAATATATATTAAAATTCATATAAATTTATATATATTATAAAAATTAATAAATTCTAATAAATTTTAAAATATTTATAAAATCAATAAAACATGTTTAAATTTTTGTTAAAACATATTAGAATTCTTTAAAAAAACATAAAATATGAATAAAAATATTAAAATTGATATAAACTTATAAATTTTATTAAAAAATAATAAAAGCTTGAACTAGATAGAACCTGTTGGTTGGACCGGTTAGATCAAAATCGACAGAGGTATCTATTCGGAGAAAGACATTAGAGCAGTTGATTTGAGAATAACACGGTTGAACCAATTTTTTTTAAATATTTTTTTATCAAACCAAAATTTCATTATTCAACTATTAGTATATGCTAGAATGAATTGAAATATTCTGACAAGGTTTTCTAAACTGAGTTGGTTGTTGAATTAATTAGGACACTAGTTTACTAGTTCAACTAGTTCGTCCAGCTCAATTAAATAAAATATTAAAATAAATTGATTTTTTAGCATTTTCTTAATATAGAGATGTAATTAAATTGTTTTCACATTTTTAAGGACTTTTTGACATATAAACCAACTATAAAATCTATTTACTGATTGAAGTTTAAAATTTACACATTTTCTTACTACTTTTAAAATCAAGTTTAAACATTCGAGTTCAAAGCAGATTTTTCCAACATGTTTTATTGAAATAAGGATTTTCATGGCTCAAATGTTTTTAATAGAAAAGAAAACACAAACACATACGCTCCAAGTAAAATTACTATAATAAAATTAAAAGTTAAATTGCATTTTATTTTTTTATTGAGATAATGAGTAAATTAATTTTATATGTTAGATTAAAAATAATTGATCATGTTATTAAAAATTTCAGCCATTTGTATTGACAAAAACTAGCATGATTGATAGAAGGACTAAATAGTCATACATGGCATGTCACGTGTATTTCATGTTAATGCATAGAGGCTAATTTTTAACTGTAGAAATTGATAAAAAAAATTTAACAGAATGACTAATTTACATAATTTTTTAGTAAAAAAAATAAAATACAATCTAACTCTTAATATTAAAACTTTTATGTTGCTTTTATCCTTTACCAAATAATGTCTTCCGGAGAGCATGAACAAAACTAAGACATAACATGAAGTCAAAAAATGTTGTCTTGTTACACTCTCTCGAAAGTAATTTGGGTTCTTCCTGATCAAATTATATACATGTGTCAATAAAAAATGATGTCAAAATTGAAAACAAGGAAGACACCTCCACACACAAACATAACAAAATTAATAAAACTAAAATATGAGGATTAAGACTAACCCTTCAAAATATAACCAGGAATTAGGAAAGAGTAAGAGTTGAAAAGTAAAGTTTAGGAGATTAATTAAGGCTCATTCATTAAGTTTGCTGTTTGAATAACATATATGATACATATCTAAAGTAGTGAATAATCAAAACCTTTTTAAGGTGAAAACAGCACATGCACTTTCCCTTTTATTGGCTTGTATATTTACTCACCATATGGAGTTTTGCTGCTACATGCACTTGAAATATATTCCTAGTAAAGTTAAAAGAAAACCCAGAATCCACTTCCCTACTAATTCATGACATTTCCAAAATACTAGGCTACCTTATACCCAGCTGATCATCAAAGAATCGTTTTAATGATGAGAGAGTTCGAAACTTGGAAGCTTTTATTCCAAGGGAGGGGACTTGCTGTAAAGGGAACATTGAAAATTAAGAACCAAAGCAATTTGCCTAACGCTTCTTCTCTTATTTCAGTTTATCAAAATCTGACTAAATGTAATTCTCCGAGAGGGGGAAAATTCTAACTAAATGCATCAATCAATAAACTATGGATTCCTTTTGAATACATACTTGTCGCATTGCTAGTTTGGGATTAATTTTTTGCCATAACAAAACTCCTTTTTATAACAACTACTCTTGATTATATTTTATTTTGATCATCTATAATAACAACATAATTATGAACTACACTTTTTATTGATTTAGTGTTTTATATCAATTTCTTGGCATTGCTACCCGCTTCTTGTAGAATTGCTAGCCATTAAAGAAGCATGTTTATTTTTTAGCTTTGAGGTGAAAGAGTGATTTTCTATTAATTGTTGAATGTAACTGACCTCTCGTCAAATGTAGTAGACAATTTGAGTTAATTCTACACTTAAAGAGCTTATTTTATTGGTAATTCAGGATTTTAATTTATATTTTCAATATTTAGGCCTTAGGATTAGAAGTTAATAAAAGTAAGTGTTTTAATACATTTTGTAAGTGTTGTGACCCAATAGGCCGACACATGCCTTAGGTTGTGCTAATGGGTTTAATTAAGTGTGTAGGATGAAGATATAAAGGCTCAATTGACGTGGAAGCAAGGGATGAGTGATGCACAAGCTTTCTGAGCCGTTAAAGCACCAAATAATCGAATGAGGCTGGAATTGGGTGTCGTGTCCTGCCATAACCTTGGTGGGCGCGACACACATTGACGTCTTGCCCAAGTAATTTGGAGTTATTTTCATCCGCATAATAAAGCTTATATGAAGACCTAGGACATGTCGAAGACCTAATTTGAGTTGCCAACATCTCTATAAATAAGATATTAGGGGTTGAATGTAATCAAGTCATCCTAGATGCCTTCAAAAACCCTCGTGGTTTTAAATTAATTTCTTTTCGTTTTTTAGATACTTTTTTTTCTTGAATCAGTTTTGATTCAATGACTTATTGATTTAATTAAAGCATTCAGTTTATATTCTTCTTTGCGCTTGTTTTATTTCGTTATTCCAATCAAGAGATTTGCTACTTCGTTCCCCATTTGATACTCAATCCACAATTATTCAAATCTCTTTTCTTCTCCAAATTGATCGTATTTCTTACATTGTTTATTCAATCGCAGTTGAGATTACGAATAACATGAGTGGCTAAATCCATTAGGAGAGATTAACAAGTAGATGGGGATGTCACTAACGAAGGATTTGGGATTTCTCGAGATGGATTGGTTGGTATAAATTACGTGTTATTAAACTGTTAGGCTTGACAACCCTAATAAGTTATCATAGGGTAGACGAGATCGAAAGATGAAGTCGAATTGAGTAAATCATAATTTATCCTGGTTGAGAAAGTGATGTCAGGACATAAGCAATATCAACCAATCAATTAAGTTAATTAGAGATAGGAGGTAATAATTGTAACAGCCCGATTTTAGCTAAATCAAAACAGTGGTTTTGGAACCACAAATCTGATGTCAAAAAATTATTTTAATATTATTTTCGATATTTACAGCACGTTATTTGACATTTGTGAAAATTTCGTGAGCTAATTTTATCGATTGGTTGGTTAATTTGAGAAAAAGGACTAAATCGCATAAAATGGAAAAGTAGTGTTCTATTAGCTAAAGGTATTAAATAGCTATAGAACCTTAAATTTAAGGTCCTTATGTTATTATTAAACCATTTATAAGATAATGGAAGTTAGTAGCATGGCATTTGGAGTAGTTATTAAAGTTTATTAAGGTTAAAAATGTAAATTATTAATAAAGGTTAATAATAATAAAACAAATAAAGAAATTTTAATGCTTTCATCTTCATCTCATGCCAAAATTGAAGAGAAGAGAAAGCCATTCTAGGGTTTTTACATTCGGCATCTTCATAGCTTAATTGGTAAGTGTTTTGAGCTCAGTTTTTGTAATCGTTGCAGCTTAATCTAGCTAGCCTGTACCTTTAATTTCAAAACTGTTAAAGATTTTGAGAGTTTCCATTATTGAATCTATGTGTTCTTTGATTTTTAATGTTGAAATATGAAATCTTGATGATAGCTTTACATGTTTTGTTAAGTGATTTTTGATGAAAATGTATAATAGGGATTAAATTGAGAAAATGTGAAAATATGTGGTTAAATATGCGAATAAATGAAAAATGTGGGTTGATATGTGTATTAAAAATTCAGGTAGCATATGATTGGATGAAATTGCATAAATTTGTGATATTGTGTAATAAGGACTAAATTGTAAAAGTTGTGAAATACTTGGGGCAAAAGTGTAAAAGTGCTTTAAAGTGTGATATGGACTAAATTGAAAGAATATGTGATTGAATAAGTTAATTTTGAATCCATATAGATAAAAAAGAAAGAATTCAGATTTAGATTGGGGGAAAAGCAAGGTTATCGAGTAGTCGACCCGATCCGTCATTTCCGTATACGAGGTAAGTTCGTATAACTGAACTTAAATATGTATCTATTTATTTGATGGATAAAATTGAGATAGTATTTATTTTATTAGATAAATGTGGAGATATTAAATTAAATGCACGGTTTAAGCAAATGAATTGTTGAATAAGACCATAGTTGGGCTATGGTAAAATCGAATAATAAAACCATAACGGGTTATGGCATGTGAATGAAAGACCACGACAGGGCCTTAGTAATGGATGTGTAAGACCATAGTTGGACTATGGCATCGAAAAATCGATGTACTCATATCGTAAGCATTTATAAACTCAAAGTAATTTGATAGGTGAATTAGTGAGAATAGATATGTATCAATATAGGTATGTACGGAAAACTATTCTAGTCACGAGCTGATGGAAGTTGAGAATTTTATGTTAATTGAGTGATGTTGCTTTAATGCAATTTATGTTATTGATTTAGAAATGTTAATGAATGATGAGATTATTTTAAATTTACATACTATGTTTTATAGTATTTCAAAGCTTGCTATGATCCGGGGATCGTCAGGGACTTCATCGCAATATCAGACATCTATTTAGTACTTTTGAGTTGTGTAAATATGGTATATGGCATGTATAGGCTTGTGTCATTTTGGTATGTTTGATGGATATGTATTTTGGCCATTTGGGTTGGCATAAGATGATGAACATGATGATGTTATAAATGTGCAAACGATTCTATTTTGAGTTTGGTAAATTGACTTATGTTATGTAATTGAAGTTGATAATTTGAAAGTTATGTGTTTGTGAATTAATGTTTGATAATGCATGTTTGAAATGAATTAGTAAATTGAATTGTATATGTGAATTAGGTATGAAATTAAATAGCAAGTTGTGACATATTTGTGACTTGCATGGTTGGAGATAGATATAGTAAGATTTATGTATTGGTTAATGACTTTTGGCTGCATATTTGTGCCTTGAAATGGTACCATTTGTACTAATGTAGGTATGTGCAAAATGGGGTGGCAAATTGGCCTTGCAAATGGCCTATTTTTGTCCACACGGGCAGAGACACGGGCGTGTGTCTCAGCCTTGTGTGACACATGGTCATGGTACACGACCATGTGTCCCCTGGTGTTGAAATTGAATTGAATTCAGTATGCTCTACACGGTCTCACACACGGGCGTGTGACTGGGTGTGTGGTGCAAGTCAGTATACCCCCTAAATGGCACACGGCCTAGCACACGAGCATGTGACTTGGTTGTGTTGCATAAGTCAGTATACCTTACAGGTTTGACACAACTAAGTACACGGCCTGGCACACGGGCGTGTGTGGCCACTTCGAAGGGCACACGGGCGTGCGGTTGGTTGTAACACCCCTTACTCGTATTCAATGCCAGAACAGGGCTTGAGATATTACCAGACTTATAACACAAGCATTCACAATCCCGAGTCATAAATTTTGTGTCCAAACTAAAACTTTTCATACACATTCATATCATCCCTAAAACGAGCCTACAAGGCCCAAAACATGCTTTGGAGGTGGTTCGGGACTAAATCGAGAACTTTAGAAAATTTTACAAAACTTAAAAAATTTTTCATGTTACAGGGGTCACATGCCTGTGTGGGTTCGGGACACACCCGTGTGACCTTGTGACATGCCCGTGCTATAGGCCATGTTCAATTTAGGGAGCTCTCTGACTTGTGCCATACGGTCGTGCTACATGCTCGTGTGCTAGGCCATGTAGCACACACGGCTGAGACAGACGCCCGTGTCTCTGCCCGTGTGCTAAATTTTGGACATTTTGTTTTGCAAAGTTAAGGTGCAAGGGACACACGGCTGGAACACATGCCCGTGGGGCAGATCGTGTGTCATACACGGCATAGACACACGGCCGTGTGTCTACCTGTGTGGGCAAAATAAGGCTATTTACCAAGCCATTTTGCTACCCTTACTTGCACACATCTACACAACATCACATGGAACAAATTCAAGCATATAAATGCAACCAAACAACCACAAACAAGACAATATCATGTCATTCTTATACCACCATTTATCATGCTTAAAACATCATACTTAGCCCGTTAAAAACACACTAACTTCACATTCACAAGAGGACATTAATATATGAATAAACTTATAATCAATATAAGCCATCATTCATGGCTGTATACAAGATGAAGCATTAGCAATTACAATCTAACACATATGGCTAAATTAATAATGACACATATAACAAATTGACCTAGTCCCTATACATTCCATAGACGTAAAATGCTTGAATTCATTTATACCCAAAATGATAGCTTGATAGTGTGATAGGATCTCCAGCGGTTTTCAACCCGAGCTAGCTCAATAACCCTATAAGACATTGGAAAGGAAGCGGGTAAGCTATATATATATAGCTTAGTAAGTCCGTACATAAATAATTAGCAACTCTTACAAATCTTTTGTTAAGTCTAACAATTTAAACACTAGATAAAACAAATTACTATAAATCTCACAATTATAATTCTTATTCAATCATAATAATTACTCTATCAACTTATAAGCACAATTTAACATATCATGGCATTAGCCTAACAACCATAATCTCTCATTTGTAACATATTACAACAAATAACAAATCTTTCCAAACCTCATAGTAAACATGCACATTAATTATGATTATTTACATTTCAAGCATATACTTTAACATCTTTCAATTGCCTAAGTTCTTATCTTCCCCTTTTCTCATATCCGATAAATCACAATTTGCATGAATAAAACATGCTATATCATAACTCAATTTGGCTCGAAGGCCAATCACAAAATCGTCAATCGAATTTACCATGTATTTCATACATCACAAGTATAGACCAATAATCAGAAGTTTTTCATAAAATCATTATCGTGGAAAATCATGAACTCACAATGTCATGAAGTCAATGCTTATAAACTTTACGTACATACATGTACCAATTCGAAATACTTACATACTCTTTCTCTTCTTTGACACACCCGTTGAACCACTTGGAATACTATCGGACACACGAAATCTTTGCACATAAGTGCCACATATGTAGCCAATGCTACCACAAATCTTATAACACATATAAGCTCGCTTTCGAGCTATCCTTGGGCCTGCTCACACAAGCTGTCAATTGAGACATAGCTACGCAGTGCTGCTCACACAAGTTGTCAAGTATCCACAACATATGCCGGTATACCCAGCCACTGGTAGGACGTACAATACCAGCACTCGGGACATATAAACCACATAATCAGATGGGTTCCTAGTGACATGTCACTCGTATCCTAATCTATTCCTCAGGTTCAAACGAGATTTCTCACTTGTCAATTCGTCGTTGAATGTATCCACATTGTCATTCATAAAATTCATGAATAATAAAACACATAAAAATACAAATATAACATTGCCTTTATTTACACACGAACTTACCTCGACATAAAAATGGCGAAAAAGACCTAATCGTCCAATACTCCTTTTTTTCCCGTTCTAATTTTGAACCTCGTTTTTCTCAATTTATAATATCACACTTAACTTATTCAATAATTATACTATTCAAATTAGCCCAAAATCACATTATGGAAAAATTACATTCTTACCCCTAAACTTTCGACATTTTACATCTTAGTCCCTACGCTCGTAAAATGATTTTCATTCAATTTCTTCAAAACCCAAGCCTAGTCGAACCATTTTCATACTAATAACAGCCCACAATTTTCATTTATTCACATTTTTACATCATATTTTATAACTTTTACAAACAAGTCCTTTTGGCATTTTTACCGAAAATCACTTAGCAAAAGTCGTTTAACAAACAACAAACATGCATTTTATACCATCAAACATAAAAATACATACATGTTTAACATACGTAAAATTTTAGACTTTGACATCTCTTCAAACTAGTGGTAAAAATAGATAGATCATGTTACAAGGATTTCAAAAACGTAAAAATCATTAAAAACAGGGCTAGAATGGACTTACAATCGAGCTTGAAAGCTTGAAAAACCCTAGCCATTTCATCTCCATGTAAGATTCAGCCAAGAAAGAAGAAGATGGACAAATTTGGCTCTATTTTGGCTTTTTAATTCATTTTAATTACTAAATTACTAAAATGGCCTTAATGAAAAATTTTAGAAACATACCAAACCATGTCCACTTTTGTCCACCAACTTAATAAATGGTCTAATTACCATTTAAGGACCTCAAATTTAAAATCTCATAGCAATTGGACACCTTTAGCACATAGAATTCAAGTTTTGCACTTTTTGTAACATTTTAACTAAATTGAGTGCCCAAACGTCAAAATTTTCGAACAAAATTTTCACGAAATCGTTCCATAAAATTGTAGACCATAAAAATATAATAAAAAAGAATTTTTATTCGTCAGATTTGTGGTCCTGAAACCACTGTTCCGACTAGACCCAAAATAGGGCTGTTACATTGGCCGTGTGGCCCAAGTCAGTATATATGCCCTATTTTCCACACGGCTTGAGAGACGGGTGTGTTTGGATCCGTATGAGGCACACGGCCTGTTCACACGGGTGTGTGACCCCTGTATGGTTGAAATTTTTCTAAGTTTCCAAAAATTTTCTCGAGTTATTGATTTAGTCCCAAACCACTTTTAAAACTTGTTTAAGGCCTCGTAGGCCCTTATAAAAGACAATATGTTTGTGATTAAATGATATTTGAATATGAATGCATAAATGTATGAGTTATGTATGTTAAATGATGGGTACAAATACAGGTTAGGGGTGTTACAATAATTGTCTTAATCGATGACTAATATACTTTAGAACCCTAATCCAAAGTTAGCTGCAAACCCTGAAGCGAGTTAATCTTCCTGATTGGTTTATCGATTTAACTTGTTTGTTTACCTTTCCTTATTTATCTATTTTGTTAGTTATTTATTTTTAATTCTATTAATCTATTTTATGATCCACCGTAATAAATGAATTAACAATTACTACTTAGACTTAGCATTGTAAAAAGTATTTTCATTATTTGTTTCATCCTCCCTTGGGTATGATCCTCAAACTACTTTCGGTATTTCATTGTACAACTCTATTACAATTTGACCCATGCACTTGTGGATACTGTCATTCTCAATTCTTATATTTTTAGTGTTATATTTATTCTATATAGGCGGGCAGGTTGTTGGCGACGTTGCCGGGGAGGTTTCGACAAGAAATTTTGGAAATAACTTTTTTACAATTAATAAGATAAGTAGGAACATTAGGACCTATAGATACGATTTTAATTTTTGTTTATTTATTCTTATATATATTTTTATTTTCATTTCAAGTCGTGTATGACCTGAAGCTCCTACACTCCAATTGAGCCATGCCCAGATCTGGAGCAACTACTCAAGTGCAACTATCAATTAATGGACAACGATCCACTCGCGATTATAAACTTACCCCGAGAAAATATGTTATTCGAAGAGCCACAAGAAAATAATTGGGAAGAAGTCCCAATGACCCAGAAAATGTTGCGTGAAGACGCCTTATCTACCTTAGACATGGTGCGAGAAAACATTGAGCGGTCGACGATCAACACTAATAATTTTAAGATAAAGATGACCACGATGCAGATAATCCAAAACACATTGTAGTTTAAAGGGAACATAGTTGAAGACCCAAACCAACACTTGAAGCAGTTCCTTCAACTATGCTAGACCTTCAAGTTTAATGAGGTAATCGATAATGTTATATGTCTACATTTATTCCCGTTTTCATTATACGAAAATGTAACTGATTAGTTAGACTCATTAGAACCGGGTTCCATTACAACATGGAATGATCTAGCAAAAAAATTCCTTCATAAATTTTTTTTGATTAGTCGAACAATTCAACTTCGACGAGAAATAACTAATTTTAAACAATACGAAGGTGAAACCCTTCACGAGGCTTGAGAGCGTTTTAAGACAATGCTAAGGAATTTTCCATACCACGAACTGCAAACACGGCTCCAAATTCAAATATTCTACAATGGTGTTGACGGATATCTAACCTAGATGGAGCATCTGACGGATCTCCCATGTTTCATGCGTACGAACGAACTTATAAAATCATTGAAGATATGGCTATGAATTTGTACATGTAGCCTAAGGAGAGATTTATGTACCAATCGAAGCCTCCAACGGCGAAAGCAGTGAACAAAGGGAATGAAGAGATTAGATTTGAACAAATTTTGGAAAAGCTTAACCATTTGGAGATGCCAGTCAAGTCAATAAGAACAAAGCTACACTAAAAAATTCAACCAGAGGAAGCAAGTTATGTAAATAATAGGTGTAGCGACCCTTAATCAAATACTTATAATCTTGGTTGAGGATATAACCTCCCCAACTCGGCCTAGACGTTATACCCGAATTCGGGATATTACATCAGCCATTAAGATGGCCTATTAGCGATCAGGGTTTATAAAACAGTGATTTAAAACATTTGTTTATTTTAGAAGAAAACTTAGCTTATTTTTAGAAAAATAAATGAGTTAAAAAAATTAGTTTAACATTTTATTTTGTAAAAAATGATTATCATTAAAAAATTTAGTTAATTTCTAGTTTATTTACTAGACAAAATTTATTTATAATCTTCCAACTGGAAAGTGATTTTTAACTTAGTTTTAATAAAATCTATATTTCATGCATATTTGATTATAATCCATAATTTGATATTTTAAGAAATAATAATTTGAAAGACATGCATGCTAATTAATATAACTCCCAAACTCGGCCTAGACGTTATGACTGAATCGTGAAAGTCACATGGGACACCTAAACCACGATTCTACCATATCGAAGTTGAAAACCTTAAATGCGCTCTTTTTAAATAAAATTGCAGCTACCCTTGTTATTTAGAGAAAAAACGTTCATTATTAAAAATCTAGTCTTTTCTAAGTCAGGTTCGTAGCACTGGTATGTTTTTCGAAAAAACTTTTTGCACATCGTTGCTTTTGAAAAACAACTTTGATTATCTTAATTGCAGCAGAAATTCGATTAAAAACCCAATTATTAATTAAGACAAGTAACATGCTTAACCTAATATCAATATATAATAAATCATTCTCATGTGTGTAGCTATGCATGCATGAAAAATTCCCAAAGCAGAAATAGTCCTAAACTATAGTTCAAATCGCTTTACAGTAAAAAAAAGCCAAAAACCATATAAAGAAGAGAAATTGATGGTGAATCTTAATGGCTTGGACGACAGCACACAAGAGAATCAAAAAAGAAAGCTGAAGAGAAAATAGAAGAGGAAGAGGGTGAACGGCTAGGCTAGGGAAAAATTGACTTCAAGGTTGAAAAATACAAGAAAATTTTGAATTTATACTTAGGGTACAAAGGTATGGACGACACATGTAACACCCCTCACCCATATTCAACGTTGAAATAGGCTTACAGAGCATTACATTCCATTCAGAATCAAAGATTTTGTCCCTAATACCAGCCTACGAGGCTCTAAACATGCATTGGGAGTGGTTCGAGACTAAACCGATAACTTTAGAAACTTTTTGAACACTTAAAATTTTTCTCAAAAACAGGGGACACATGCCCGTGTGGCTAGGCCGTGTTTCTCACACGGCCAACAGAAACGCCCATGTCACAAGCCGTGTGGACATTTAAAATGGGAGCACATGCCCATGTCCCACCCGTGTGTCGACCCTGTGTAACTCTCTAACTAGGGTCACACGGCTAACACACACGCCCGTGTGCTAGGCCGTGTGCTAGGTCGTGCCAAACCTGTAGGGTATACTGACTTATACCACACGGCCAAGTCATACGCCCATGTGTGAGGCCGTGTGGAGCATACTGACTTGGTTTTATTTTCAAAACCAAGGATACACGACCATGTGCATGACTGTGTGTCACATGGCTGAGACACACCCCCGTGTCTCTGCCCGTGTAGACAAAAATAGGCTATTTACCAAGCCAATTTACCACCCAAACTTGTGCACACCTACATCAAATTCAAAGGCACCAATACATAGCATATATGAGCATTTAAACAACCTCAATCAATCATCATTCATACCATTACAATACCAACAAATACAAGACACACTATATTTGTAACACCTCTAACCCGTATCCGCCGCCAGAATAGTGTTACGGAGCATAACTAGAGATTTTTGGAACATTTACAAACATTTCATGTTAATCACTATTCATTTACCAAGATTATACATAATGTCCCTTAAATGGGCCCTCGAGGCCCAATACGAGCATTAGGAACAAATTGGGACAAAATTGAGATATCAAGAAATTTTTCGTGAAATTCTAATTTTTTTCCAAAGTACAGGGCTCACACGCTGTGTGGTCTAGGAACACACCCGTGTGGTTGGGCTGTGTGGTCTCACATGCCTGTGTCCCTAACCCGTGTAACTCTCTGACTTTTAAGGCATGAAGAAATTTGAGTCACACGGCCAAGTCACATGCCCATGTGCTAGGCCATGTGGCGAATTTTTATTTTCAAAATTAGGTGCAGTTTTCACACGACCATGTAACACGACCGTGTAACATGCCCGTGTTCAAGGCTGTGTCAACCACACGCTCTGAGACACACGCTCATGTCTCTGCTCGTGTGCTCAATTCTGAGCATTCTATTTTCTCAAATTCAAGGTGCAGGGGACACACGACCTAGCTACAAGCCCATGGGTAGGCCGTGTGTCACACACGGCCTAGACACACTTCTACCCGTATGGACAAAATGAAGCCATTTATTAGCTTCATTTTCTCACCCAATTTTACCAACAACCTACATCAATACTTGCATGTATATACCAGCCAAATCAAGCATTAAAACCAAGCCTAAACTAACATCTATCATGGCATAATATCACATGCAATTCATGTTTATAATCATACTTTTGGTACATATACAAGATAAACATACCCTATCTATCCACACTTAACACATAAGCATTAAACATGAGATAACTTATAAACTAGAGGTGATCATGGGCCGGGCCAAGCCGGGTTCGGGTTGGGCCCAGACAAAATTTTAGGCCTATTTTCTAGGCCCGAGCCAACCAGGCCCGAAATATGGGCCTAAAAATTTTGCCAAGCCCGGCCCGAAAGAAAATTGATGAATCCGAGCCCGGCCTATATTAAATTTTTTTTAACTTTTTCATTAAATAAAAATTTTAAAACAAATATTAAAACAAAAAATAAATAAAAATATTTAAATTTAAAAAGTATATTTGATTAAAAATAAAATATATATTTAATATATAATTCGGGTGCCCGGGTAGTTTTACCCGAGGCCCGGCTTGTTTTCTAAACGGGCCTCTTTTTTTGCCCAAACCCATATTTCGGGTCTATATTTTTACCCGAACCCTCCCATTTTTCGGACGGGCCGTCGGGCCGGGCCGAGTAGCCCAACCCATGATCACCTCTATTATAAAAATACCAAATAAATCACTGCTAGCCATTCCAATTGCTAGATTACAAAACATCACTTACAAGTCATTATTTGTCCAAATAAGCTTATACATGCCATTATACCAAAATGAGATTTCTAAGTATACCAAAAAGGAGATAATGGATAGTGTGATTATGCTCCGACCGATCCTCCAACCTTCGCAAGCTTAGCACTATAAAACAAGGGAAAAGTAAAAGGGGTAAGCATTTTCATGCTTAGTAAGTTCGTATAACAAAAAATACACTTACCAGTCATATCTATTCAAACAAGCATACATAAACATACATTTCATCCATTATAAGTAATTCACCTAAACATATACACTTGATCAAGCAAGTTAGTCATATAACATCATATAAATATCAAGTAAATATAAATGAGCTCATTACAAACAAACTTTCATTAATTCCACCTTTCCATATTTTCAGAGTCTTTTCCGTTGAACTAATGAAATTTCGATGAACATTCGGGTGATGTACATAAGGTATACATATAAATTATCCGTTAATTCATATTCATAATTACCCATTGGGCATAAGTTCGAAGAGCATACTCTCGAGCCACATATTTTACCACAGGATTATCAGTCCAGGCTAAATCTCCGTTTTTCAAACGACGTTCACAAGAGTCATTTAGGATTGCCAGTCTAGGCTAAATCCTTTTAGTGACCAATGCTCTAAAGAGCTTAATTAGGGTTACCCGTCGGGGCTAAACCCAATCCATAACATATGCTCAAGAGGCTTAATTCAGGATTACCCGTCCGGGCTAAATCCTATTTGTAACATTTGTCATATCCTACTCATTTCGAGAAATCACCACAATTCATCGAATTTCAATGTTCAACTGGGACATGACATTTTATCCATATTTTCTAAATTATATTTATTTCATTATGTTCATCATCATATACATATCATTAAAATCATATAATTCAATTCAAGCAATTTAACATACATATTTAAGTTACACGAACTTACCTTGACAATTTTTCGTGTTTGAATTCCAACTAATCCGAAACTTTTTGTTTCCCTCGATCTAATTCTGTAGTTGGTCTTTCTGGGTCTATATAAGCAAATTTAACTATTAACTCATCACAATTTACATATATTTGCATTCTACTACATCTTAGGCAAAATTAATATTTTGCCCCGACTCTTTTCAAAAATTCCAATTTCATCCTTAGGCTCGGAAAATGAATTTCATACAATCTAGTCCTCCTTCCAAGCCTAACCGAAATTTAAATAACATTTTTTACAGAACACACATTTCACAAATTTCAGCATTTTTCATGGGTTTTACTACTTTTCATTTTAGTCACTAAATCAAGTTTTCATCAAAAAATACTTTGTAAAAGTTGTTTATTTATCAACCATCTTTCATTTTCTGCCATAAATTTCAAATTTCCAACATTTACATCCATGGAAAAGTTTCTACACTTTGTTATCTTTTCAAATAAATCCCATAAATAGAAAGATTAGCCTATCCCGATTCTAAAAATATAAAAATCATTAAAAACGGGGCTTGATTTCATACCTTTTCAAGCTTGGTAAGTTCTCTTCCTCTCTCCTAGGGTTTCCATAGAAAATATTAGGGAAGAAGATGAATAGAAAACATGATAATTTCTTTTTATTTTTCTATCATCTTTTTAATTTGCTGATTTTCTATTTAGTCCAAAGCCATTTTTAATTTTTCCATGGATGAGTCACCAAGAAAAATCTACATACTTTTCTTAATGGTTTAATTACCGTATAAGGACCTCTAGTTTTGAATTCCATAGCTATTTAATCCTTATAGCTTCTAGAATTTAGCTTTCTTATTTATACAATTTAGTCCTTTACCTAATTAACCACACAATCGATAAAATTTTCGTATCAAAATTTTCATGTGACCTTCTTATCATAATACCAACCATAAAATACAATTTTATTTTTGGGCTCAGATTTGTGGTCCCAAAACCATTGTTTCTATTTCACCGAAATTGGGCTGTTACAATATCCCAATATGCCTTCCAAATCATACCAAATTTCACTTATTCAAACATAAAAAATAACCCAACTCAAATATGCAATATTTAGCCTAATTTCACAAGTAAACCATTATCCACAACTCAACCATTTGACAATAATCATACCTATTACCATCAAGCATCATACAACCATCATCCAACACATTTTACAAACATAAACATATATATATATATATATATATATATATATACACATACATGACTCAAACATACCAAATTAACCCAACCCAAAATAAGCCATCACTTATGGCTATATATACAAACCACAACATAAGCATTTACAAGCCAACTTAAGTGGCACAACACATTACAAAATATACCAAATGACCAAAGTCCCTATACATGCCATATACCAAAATACCAAAGTTCAAAAGTACCAAGTGATAGTAGGATAGTGTGATGTAGCCTCCGACAATCACCGAATCCGAGCTAGGTTGGTTTCACTATAAAATACGAAAGATTAAACTAAGTAAGCTATATAACTTAGTAAGCTCGTATGAAATAAACTCAAATCAATCATAAATATTCAAATCAACCAATTGAATATAGCAACATTTAGATCATTAAACTAACAAACCTTTCATATGTTAATCATATGTTTAAATGTGCACTCACAACTTATTCGATTTAAAACTTATACGGTTCATGTACATACCTGTACTATCTCGTATCAATCTCATACTCAACCACGCCTTTCATTTTCCCGTTGAACCATTCGGAATACTATTAGATATGTGGGAAACTCGCACACTAAGTGCCAATATCATGACCCGAAGCAAACTCCATCTCATATCACATATACTGCTCACATTAGAGCTATCCACAGGCCTGCTCACACAAGCTATCAGTCGAGACGTAGCTACACGGTGCTGCTCACACAAGCTGTCAAGTATCTGCAACACATGTCGGTATACTCAGCCAGCGGTAGGACGTACAGAACCAGCACCCAGATCACATAATCACAAACCACAAATACCCCTAATGACATGTCACTAGTATCCAAATACATTCCTAAGGTTCAACCGAGAATTTCAATGCCGAATCGTCGTCGAATCATTGTCGAATATATACATAATCTCGTATTCACAGTTGATGCAATATCAAAGCATTAAAAACATAATTATACCAAACTTATTATATACGAACTTACCTCGGATGCTAAAACGGCGAAACGAGTAAACTATTCCGTAACTTTATTCTTTCCCTGATCTAAGTCCGTATTTCACCTTTCTTGATCTAAATATAATGAAAATTAACTTATTTAATCATATCTCTATTCAATTTAGTCCAAAATTCACTTTAAGGAATTTTTACACAATTACCCCTAATGTTTCACCTCTTTTACAATTTAGTCCTTATTTCACAAAAACACAAATTCATGCAATTTAACCACAACCCATGCTAGCTGAATTACTACTATGTCCCTAGCAGCCCATATTTTTCATTTTTTTCACATTTAAACCACAAATTTTCCACATTTCACAATTTAATCCCTAATTTGCATTTTCACTAAAAATCACTTAACAAAACTTGTATAACTAACATCAAACATTCAAAATCTATCATTAAACATAAAAATACTCAAGTATTAGTCAATGGAAACATTCAAAATCTTTAACATTTTTGCAAATTAGTCCCTGGCTAGCTAGACTTGTTGTAACGATCTCAAAAACATAAAAATCATTAAAAAGGGGACAAATCACATACCTAATTGCATGAATTTATTTTGGCCGAATGAAGAACCCTAATGTCTTCTTTTCTTCTTCAATTTCGGTTAAAAGATGAAGATGAAAGCATTTAATTTTTGTTTGTTTTATTATAATTAACTATATTTACTAAATACCGAAAAATAACCTTGTTAGTAATTCAATATTTCAATTATGCCAAGCCATTATCATCCACTATCTAATTAATGGTCTAATTACCATACAAGGACATTAAATTTAAGGTTCTATGGCTGTTTGACACCTTTAGCTAATAGAACTCAAGTTTTACGCTTTTCGCGATTTAGTCCTGTTTATCGAATTAAGCACTCAAATAATAAAATTACTTAACGAAAATTTCACATAATCATATTTTCATGCCTTAGACATTAAAATAATAATAAAATAAATATTTTAACCTCATATTTATGGTCCCAAAACCACTATTCTGATTTGACTAAAAACTGGCTGTTACAATACACACATTAAAAAAACAAGGGATTTTGCAAACTAATTTTGCAAAGGAAAATATTCGAACTTGGGACCTTAATCTAATTTCCATTCTTTTCCATTTATCAATTAACCACTAGGCTATTTCCTTATTTTTGAAATAATTTTGTAATATTTATTTTAAAAATAAGGCGTGTCGCATACTAGGGTTTGATGCAAAATTTGCAAAATAATAAAAATGGTGCGAGAGAAGGAATTTGAACTTAGATTTCAACGAACGTTTCACTAACACTTAACCAATGAATCAATACCTCATTTATTTCCTAAAAGCACATAGATAATCTAAAAAATTAGGGCATGCCCATTCTCTCTCAATTCACAAACCCAATTTTACTAACCCCGATTTTTGGGATGTTACAATTTTCCCCTCGTCAAGAAATTTCAACCTCAAAATTTTCTTAGTCACAAAATCTGTTACCCCTTTTTCTTCAAATTAGGCCACCAAGCCTTCACTGCGCAACTTTGATTCCAACACAATTTCAGACAATGCATCTCCTTAAATTCCCAACATATATCTTGCAGATTTAATTACGAAAACGTTACTAACAGATTCCTCTACCCTAATTCCCAATTTTAACAGAAACTCTACTGGATGACGCTTACCACAATATCTACAAACTAGAACCCTAGTTGATCTAACAATTTCTCCGGTAATTGTAAAACCCTAAAATAGGGCTAGGAGTTTTGAGGGTATTCTAGTAATTTTAGCCTATATGTGCTTGAAATTTCGTAAGGTTGATATTCAATAATTTTTTTGACAATGGCTATTAGGGAATTGAGTCAATTTCTGAAAATGAGTTTTAAATACCTTTAATTTTGAAAATAGGACTAATTTGTAAAAGAGTTAAAACTGGGAGCTTTTTTGAAGCAATTTACCTTGAATTTTAAAATCAACCTAAAAACCCTCATTCTCCAAACTATTTCACGATAGTTGCTCTCCAAAGTTGCTATTGTTGTCCCTTGCTATTCGCTTGAGCTTTCAATTGATTTTCGATTCCCAAACCTAATGATTTCTTACTCAACCGCTCTTGAAGCTTATTCAATCGCTCTTGAAGCTTACTCATTCTATCTCTTACCGTACTACAAGCCAATTGCTCGTTTAACTAGATTCCATTCCTGCACTGATTGTCATGTAATCACATAAGACAACACATCAAACATTTTCAATAAGCTACCCATCTCTCGTGGGTTACGCACTTAGCTCACAAGTATTAATACAACTGATGGTACCGCTGCATGTACCCCACCACTACCAACAATGAGGTGATACCGCATAGCTCACCATCATTTATCATTCGTGAATAACAACTCACGACTTACCTCTATCTTAAATGTTCATTCAAGAACATTTATGTACACTCTATTCTTGCTAACATTCATGCACTACATCAATAAATCTGTCTCATGCAACTAAGGTGCATTATTTATGCATTTCCCACGAAGGGTTCATCATAAATTAAGTTCATCACCTTTCAGTTCTAACACAAACCTGTGTTTCTTGTGGTACAACCACATACATTCATCATATCTATTGAAATACTCAAGTTATAAAATATTCTCTTGAGTCTCATACATGAAGTCACATAGAAATCGTACCCCAATAGGATCTTACTTGGATTAACATGTCGATGCCATGCCCTCACAGCGTGGTCTTATCTGAATTCTTACATCGAAGCCATAATTCAATATGGTCTTATACGAGGCTTTAACTATCGTCTCAACATTCTACATGCATTTCTCATTACTCTAGGACTCAATTCTCATGGCATCTCATCAAATAACATATGTATCATACATCTATAGAGTGAATATACATTCCATACAACATCGGAATACTTACATAAACTCATGCATACTTTCAATAATTGCACATGAACTTACCTCGTTGTCGAAATAGCCGGAAATGACTATTTGCCCACATTTCTCTTTTCATCCGTTCTAGGTCCGAAACTCGTTTTCTTTGATTAATAAGGGAGATAGATTGGCTGAAATTTCAAACCCCCAAAGCTCCATTGCTTCTTCAATTTTCGGTGGAGAGAAGATAGGTGAATAGTGAAAGATGATAACATCTTTTACTCACCTTATTTTATTCATTTTTTTCTCACCTAATTCCCACCTATTTTGACCAAAGTTAAAATTCTTGTCCCCTATGTCACATGGTCGGCCTACTCACTTAAAACAAGGCCAATTTGCACAATTGGGCCTCTAATTAATAGCCCATAGCTATTTGGCACCTTTGCAAATAAAATAGAACTTTCATACTTTATACGATTTAGTCCTTTTTCACAAATTAGCTAGAAATTGCTAAAATTAAGGCACCAAAATTTTCATACATCCTTATAAACATGTTATAACACATAAGATAACATGAAAATAATTTTACCTATCCTCGAATTAGTGATTTCGAGATCACTATTCTGACTAGCCCCTAAATCGGGCTGTTACAATTCTTCCCCCTTAAGGATTTTCATCCCCGAAAATCTTATCAGAAGGAGTTGTTACTAACTTTCATAAAACGTTTCCCTCAACTCTTCAAAATCACAATCTCACGTATCCTCAAGTTTCTCTTACCAACAACTCTTAAGCTATGATACATAAGGTCGAAACGTAACTTGAGATTTACGTTATCCTTCTTCTGCGTATATATTGTATTCAGCAATCCACCAATTGGAATTATATATATATATATATATATATATCCAAATGATCGTTCGGATCTACACTAATCAATCCACTACAATTCGAAAGACATCCCTTCTTTGGGAATATTGTCCAACTAAATTAGAAATCCATAACGTTTCGTCTCACTTTCTCATTAAAGTATTTATCGAATGTAATAGTCTTGATTTGTACACTTTAAAACTCATCTTTTAGTAGTTAACCACCTCGACCCTAACTCAATTATGTCGTGAAATGTACTTTACTTGTCAACACATTTATGCACATAATCATTCTTCTTTTCTCTTGCTTTAGCAGATATGCTACTCTTGAATCTCTTACCACGAAACTTGAATAAGTTCCATTCTTTTCCATTTATCAATTAACCACTAGGCTATTTCCTTATTTTTGAAATAATTTTGTAATATTTATTTTAAAATAAGGCGTTCGATACTAGGGTTTGATGCAAAATTTGCAAAATAATAAAAATGGTGCGAGAGAAGGAATTTGAACTTAGATTTCAACGAACGTTTCACTAACACTTAACCAATGAATCAATACCTCATTTATTTCCTAAAAGCACATAGATAATCTAAAAAATTAGGCATGCCCATTCTCTCTCAATTCACAAACCCAATTTTACTAACCCCATTTTGGGATGTTACAATTTTCCCTCACAAGAAATTTCAACCTCAAAATTTTCTTAGTCACAAAATCATACCCTTTTTCTTCAAATTAGGCCACCAAGCCTTCATCCAAGAACTTTGATTCCAACACAATTTCGCATAATGCATCTCCTTAAATTCCCAACATATATCTTGCAGATTTAATTACGAAAACGTTACTAATGATTCCTCTACAAAACCCTCATTCTCCAAACTATTTCACGATAGTTGCTCCAAAGTTGCTATTGTTGTCCCTTGCTATTCGCTTTGAGCTTTCAATTGATTTTCGATTCCCAAACGTTGAACATTCCGAATTAAAATCTATTCTTTCATTTAAACTCAGATATAGATGATTTAATAAAAGGCAAAAGTTCTTAACACTTAATACTTAAAGAGATTATTATGATCCATACAGTTATGGTTATCATAATTGAACACTTTCACAGTTCAACATTATTTCTTTAGCCATTTGTCCTCAAACTCTTTAACAATTCTTTTCATTAACAAACCTCAAATTAAAAGGATCTCTACAAATATACAATTTCGAAGCTTCCTACTCACTTGCATCAAATAACTTAGGTTAACTTCCCTTTGTTCTTAACAATGCATAATCAATATAATTGTTAAAGCTTTAGACGTATTTACTAATAATCACCTTTATTAAGCATATACCATGCCTCACTCCATATTCGTTTCCTTGCGACTCGCTCACAAGGGACTGATTCACTCATTCACATGATTTTGACACAATCCTCATTTCTACCACTATACTAATCTATCCGTCCCATTGATTACCGGGATAGCCAAAGATGCATATCCACCGTCCTTCATGTAGGTACTGAAACCAATGTCATATTCTAGTGATGGTCCCATATGGAATCTTCTTTAATTGCTAATGCCATATCTCGGATAAGGTCTCATATGGTCTTCCTCATCAAGTATCGATGCCATATTCAGATGTGGTCTTACAGAGTCTCATATTCATTAACATTGCCATATTACAAATATGGTCTTTTACGGAATCATATCTAGTCGAGGCCATGCCTCGAACATAGTCTTATATGGGACCTTATCTAATTCATATCTCAATGATAGCCTTTTATTCTAGTCCCCAAGGACTTCAACCTCATGCTCAACAACAATTACTCTACCTAGTAGAGCATCATGTATCAATGTAACACCAAGCATTTTCAAAATATTTCTTACTCAACCGCTCTTGAAGCTTATTCAATCGCTCTTGAAGCTTACTCATTCTATCTCTTACCGTACTACAAGCCAATTGCTCGTTTAACTAGATTCCATTCCTGCATTGATTGTCATGTAATTACATAAGACAACACATCAAACATTTTCAATAAGCTACCCATCTCTCGTGGGTTACGCACTTAGCTCACCAGTATTAATACAACTGATGGTACCGCGTACAGCCCACCACTACCAACAATGAGGTGATACCGCACATAGCTCACCATCATTTATCATTCGTGAATAACAACTCACCAGCTTACCTCTATCTTAAATGTTCATTCAAGAACATTTATGTACACTTCTATTCTTGCTAACATTCATGCACTACATCAATAAATCTGTCTCATGCAACTAAGGTGCATTATTTATGCATTTCCACGAAGGGTTCATCATAAATTAAGTTCATCACCTTCGGTTCTAACACAAACTGTGTTTCTTGTGGTACAACCACATACATTCATCATATCTTTGAAATACTCAAGTTATAAAATATTCTCTTGAGTCTCATACACATGAAGTCACATAGAAATCGTACCCCAATAGGATCTTACTTGGATTAACATGTCGATGCCATGCCTCGACGTGGTCTTATCTGAATTCTTACATCGAAGCCATAATTCAATATGGTCTTATACGAGGCTTTAACTATCGTCTCAACATTCTACATGCATTTCTCATTACTCTAGACTCAATTCTCATGGCATCTCATCAAATAACATATGTATCATACATCTATAGAGTGAATATACATTCCATACAACATCGAATACTTACATAAACTCATGCATACTTTCAATAATTGCACATGAACTTACCTCGTTGTGAAATAATAGGAAATGACTATTTGCCCACATTTCTCTTTTCATCCGTTCTAGGTTAAAACTCGTTTTCTTTGATTAATAAGGAGATAGATTGGCTGAAATTTCAAACCCCAAAGCTCCATTGCTTCTTCAATTTTCGGTGGAGAGAAGATAGGTGAATAGTGAAAGATGATAACATCTTTTACTCACCTTATTTTATTCATTTTTTTTCTCACCTAATTCCCACCTATTTTGACCAAAGTTAAAAATTCTTGTCCCCTATGTCACATGGTCGGCCTACTCACTTAAAACAAGGCCAATTTGCACAATTGGGGCCTCTAATTAATAGCCCATAGCTATTTGGCACCTTTTGCAAATAAAATAGAACTTTCATACTTTATACGATTTAGTCCTTTTTCACAAATTAGCTAGAAATTGCTAAAATTAAGGCACCAAAATTTTCATACATCCTTATAAACATGTTATAACACATAAGATAACATGAAAATAATTTTACCTATCCTCGAATTAGTGATTTCGAGATCACTATTCGACTAGCCCTAAATCGGAACATTACAATTCTTCCCCTTAAGGATTTTCATCCCGAAAATCTTATCGGAAGGAGTTGTTACTAACTTTCATAAAACGTTCCCTCAACTCTTCAAAATCACAATCTCACGTATCCTCAAGTTTCTCTTACCAACAACTCTTAAGCTATGATACATAAGGTCAAAACGTAACTTGAGATTTACGTTATCCTTCTTCTCACAGATATATTGTATTCAAGAATCCACCAATTGGAATTATATATATATATATATATATATCCAAATGATCGTTCGGATCTACACTAATCAATCCACTACAATTGAAAGACATCCTTCTTTGGGAATATTGTCCAACTAAATTAGAAATCCATAACGTTTCGTCTCACTTTCTCATTAAAGTATTTATCGAATGTAATAGTCTTGATTTGTACACTTTAAAACTCATCTTTTAGTAGTTAACCACCTCTGACCCTAACTCAATTATGTCGTGAAATGTACTTTACTTGTCAACACATTTATGCACATAATCATTCTTCTTTTTCTCTTGCTTTAGCAGATATGCTACTACTGAATCTCTTACCCTGAAACTTCTGAATAAGTTCGAGACTCATCGTCTTTCAAATTCTATCTCAAGGAAATATCGACACCAAAAATCTTATCCAACCTGGATTTTAATGCCTAGAATAAACTCATTCAGAGCTTATTTAAAATACCATTTACTACCTCATTTCTGAACTCCTCTACTCAGAAAGGAATACTCGTTTTAGTCATTAAACTTTGAAACTAAGATATTACCAAGTAATGGTCAACCGAGTAACTAACTCGCATTGCTTAACAAGGATCTTTTATTGTATTATGCTATCCGAGAAGTATTACAATAACTATACCCACCAATGTAATAGTTCAAGCGGTTTCCACCAATTCATTCTCAAAATCTCTTGAGATAAGATTTCTCCTTATCAAAATTAGAAAAATACATATTGATTTTTCCATGGATCATGAATATCAACGAAACGAACTACTAGAATCATTAGTAGTTCTTTCAATACTCAATATCATATGAACTGAGCATATCTTTGTATTCCACTCTCATATAAGAATTTTTCATTTCTTGATTCATGCATGAATATACAAAAACTTCGAATCATGTGTCAATATATTAAATCGAGCTTCTTTTGCTGTGCTAATCTAAAACTTTTACTAGCATCATATCTCACGATCTTAGGAACATTTCGATCGAATCCATTAACTCTATTCGATTTACTCGAAGGCTCATCATACAACATGAAACTGGTGATTTCACTTCTTATACTAAAATCATCACGGACTTCTTCCTTAAAAAACCCGTACAGGGTTACAAGGATATAAAGGAATGTCAATTCCAATTACTAAATCGAAAACCATTTAATCTAATTTTAAAGTCAGCTAATCTTCTCGTACTATCTCATTTCATGAGATAAACAGCTATGTTGCCTCCAAAAAGGCAAAAGTTCTTAACACTTAATACTTAAAGAGATTATTATGATCCATACAGTTATGGTTATCATAATTGAACACTTTCACAGTTCAACATTATTTCTTTAGCCATTTCGTCCTCAAACTCTTTAACAATTCTTTTCATTAACAAACCTCAAATTAAAAAGGATCTCTACAAACATACAGCTCAGGCTTCCTACTCACTTGCATCAAATAACTTAGGTTAACTTCCCTTTGTTCTTAACAATGCATAATCAATACAATTGTTAAAGCTTTCAGACGTATTTACTAATAATCACCTTTATTAAGCATATACCATGCCTCACTCCATATTCGTTTCCTTGCGACTCGCTCACAAGGGACTGTATTCACTCATTCACATGATTTTGACACAATCCTCATTTCTACCACTATACTAATCTATCCGTCCCATTGATTACCAGGGATAGCCAAAGATGCATATCCACCGTCCTTCATGTAGGTACGAAACCAATGTCATATTCTAGTGATGGTCCCATATGGAATCTTCTTTAATTGCTAATGCCATATCTCCGGATAAGGTCTCATATGGTCTTCCTCATCAAGTATCGATGCCATATTCTGTATGTGGTCTTACACGAGTCTCATATTCATTAACATTGCCATATTACAAATATGGTCTTTTACGGAATCATATCTCGGTGCCGAGGCCATGCCTCGAACATAGTCTTATATGGGACCTTATCTAATTCATATCTCAATGATAGCCTTTTTATTCTAGTCCCCAAGGACTTCAACCTCATGCTCAACAACAATTACTCTACCTAGTAGAGCATCATGTATCAATGTAACACCAAGCATTTTCAAAATGCTAACATAAATACTGCATTAATCACATACTAACTTACTCAATTTGACTCTCATAATATCTCATCATAATTCCGCTGTGGTAAGGGGGTGAGATCACAAAGCCCCATAACTTGACTTTTGTGATCACATGTATATAATTTACTACTCATCATAAATAAAATATCATCATAGTTATACAACTCATCTCAAGTGAGTTTACACATTTATCACGCTACAATTGTTTCTATCACAAATACATTAGAATAATGTCTTCACTTACTCAAGTTCTACATTACTATCTACTTGAGTACTCAACGTTTAACTCTACTTTCTCTTACAATCAATTATCAATCAATGAATGCCTTACGGTCCGAGTCGTCATTTACACGATTGCCATAGTCCAACTATGGTCTTACTCATATCACGACAGCATAGTCCAGCTATTTCTTTATATGTCATCATGATGCCATAGCCTCGCTACGGTCTTACACGAAATCTCATACCAATACCAATGTCATACCCTTGGTATGGTCTCATATGGAACTCATGTCGATGTCGATGCCAAATCTCAGATATGGTCTTACACTGGCTCTCATATCGTGGCCGATGCCATGTTCCAAACATGGTCTTACACTGGCACTCTCATTGCCATGGTCCAACCATGTTCTTATTCATCTTTTCATCGTTGAACGTTCGTACTCATCTCTTGCATTTTGCTTAGTCAAACTTCCAAACTTTAGCTTTCATACCACAATATGGGTGGTTTCTTGCTCTTACCGCTTCTCACATACATCATGGTGCTTACTATTCTCATGTCTGTAAGGTAAACAAGGTACCTGTAACACTTGATCACAAAAATTAGTATGCTTTACTATAATAAACATAATCTCAGCATCATCATTCATAACATGAATTATACTTGTGAGTCAGTCTTAACTAGCATGACATAATATCAACTTTACTACTACCTTTCTTGCTATCTCATTTTAACTTTACTCATTTGCCCGATGAATTTCTGTGAATTACCGAGGATACTAAATCTCTTGCCATGAACTTGATGCAAAAGCCATATTCTAGATATGGACTTACATGAAAGGTCTCTTCTTGAATCAATGCCAAGCTTGCCTTGGTCTTACATGAAATATCTGTTCAATGCCAAGCTTGCCTTGGACTTACATGAAATATCTGTTCAATGCCAATCTTGCCTTGGGCTTACATGAAAGATCTCTTCTTGAATCAATGCCAAGCTTGCCTTAGTCTTACATGAAATATTTGTTCAATGCCAAGCTTGCCTTGGACTTACATGAAAGATCTCTTCTTGAATCAATGCCAAGCTTGCCTTGGTCTTACATGAAATATTTGTTCAATGCCAAGCTTGCCTTGGACTTACATGAAAGATCTCTTCTTGAATCAATGCCAAGCTTGCCTTGGACTTACATAAAATATTTGTTCAATGCCAAGCTTGCCTTGGACTTACATGAAAGATCTCTTCTTGAATCAATGCCAAGCTTGCCTTGGTCTTACATGAAATATTTGTTCAATGCCAAGCTTGCCTTGGACTTACATGAAAAGTCTCTTCTTGATTGCCGATGCCATGCCTTGGCTTGGTCTTATACTGGCTTTCTTGTCTCATGTGATGGATCGAGTATCCTGGGCAATTCTTATTCAATAGGGACTTGCTCATAATTAATCTCATTGATTTCTTTATTCAGCAAAACATCAAACATTTCATGATGATAATGTACATTATACTAAGCAAATCAATGATAGAAATCACAAAGCTTAGAAATCATACAACTTACTGAATTTAACTCGAGTGAGATTCTCACTTTTTAATAAAACAAATTCGTTAAGGCCAAGAGACATCACACTATCACGATCCACATATGGCATGTATAGCTATACCCATACTCTCGCTAGGTTAATCCTAGAACAGACTAAACCATAGCTCTGATACCACTAAATGTAACATCCCGTATCCAGGTCTGATGCTAAGACTGGATGTGAGACATTACCATACTTGAACTCACTTAATCAAGTACTTACTGGCTATAAAATTTTGTTTCGACTTAAAACCTTTCTTTCTTGGTCTAGACATACGTATAATGGTCATACGAGGCCTTAAACACTTGTTCGGACTTTCGAAACTTATCAAAAATCCTCTCTCAAAATCAGAGGTTACACACCTGTGTGGTTTGGCGCACGCCCGTGCACCCCTAAACACGCCCATGTTTCCCATCCGTGGGGAGCTACTGACTTATCTGACACGGCCTTGACACGCCCGTGCCTTCCAATCGTGTGGAGCTACTGACTTATTCGACACGACCTTGACACGCCCGTGCCCTCTAACCGTGTGGAGCTACTGACTTATTCGACACGGCCTGAGCACACGCCCATGCCCAAGCCGTGGGTCTTACGCGGATCATACACACGGCCGTGAGATCCACCCGTGGCCTATTCTGACATTTAATATTAAGGTACAAGGTTTGTACGGCCTAGACACACGCCTGTGTGTCTAACCGTGTGGACACTTAGAGGCTATCTACCAAGCCTTCTTACCACTCTCACCTACACACATACATATACCAATTTAGTAAAGGCTCAATTTATCAACTAAAACACATGACATTATACATTGATTCATGAAAATAAGGTTTTCCTCCCTTACAATTACAATGACTTAAGCCATTATCAATGGCTATGCACTTTTAAACTATAAACCCTCTTAGGCCAACATAATTTGGTACATTAACAACAACTTAATCAACCTTAAGTTCTAGCCCTATACATGCCATGACTCAGAAAGTCTTGATACCTCGTACAATGTGTCTGCTCGATAGTGTGATAACATCTCCGGCAGCTTCCAACTCGAGCTAGTTAAAATAACCTATAAGAGATGGGAAAGAAAGAGGAGTAAGCAATAATGCTTAGTAAGTTCATCTACATAAAATGATAATTTTATAAGTTCATTGAATATACACCACCACAAAGCATCTTTATATTGGGTCCATTGAATATACACCACCACAAAGCATCTTTATATTGGGTCTTTCCCATTAACTAATGATTTCTTACTCAACCGCTCTTGAAGGTTACTCAATCGCTCTTGAAGCTTACTCATTCTATCTCTTACCGTACTACAAGCCAATTGCTCGTTTAACTAGATTCCATTCCTGCACTAATTGTCATGTAATTACATAAGACAACACATCAAACATTTTCAATAAGCTACCCATCTCTCCGGGGTTACGCACTTAGCTCACTAGTATTAATACAACTGATGGTATCGCGTACAGCCCACCAGTACCAACAATGAGGTGATACCACACATAACTCACCGTCATTTATCATTCGTGAATAACAACCCACCAGGTTACCTCTATCTTAAATGTTCATTCAAGAACATTTACGTCCACTCCTAGTCTTGCTAACATTCATGCACTACGTCAATAAATCTTTCTCATGCAACTAAGGTGCATTATTTATGCATTTCCCATGAAGGGTTCATCATAAATTAAGTTCATCACCTTTCAGTTCTAACACATACCTGTGCTTCTCGTGGTACAACCACATACATTCATCATATCTGCTGAAATACTCAAGTTATAAAATATTCTCTTGAGTCTCATACACATGAAGTCACATAGAAATCGTACCCCAATAGGGTCTTATTTGGATTAACATGTCGATGCCATGTCCCTAACATGGTCTTATATGAATTCTTACATCGAAGCCATAATTCAATATGGTCTTATGCGAGGCTTTGACTATCGTCTCAACATTCTACATGCATTTCTCATTACTCTAGGACTCAATTCTCATGGCATCTCATCAAATAACATATGTATCATACATCTATAGAGTGAATATACATTCCATACAACATTGGAATACTTACATAAACTCACGCATACTTTCAATAATTGCACATGAACTTACCTCGTTGTCGAAATAGCCGGAAAGGACTATTTGCCCACATTTCTCTTTTCATCCGTTCTAGGTCCAAAACTCATTTTCTTTGATTAATAAGGGAGATAACTTGGCTGAAAGTTCAAACCCCCAAAGCTCCATTCCTTCTTCAATTTTTGGTGGAGAGAAGATAGGTGCATAGTGAAAGATGATAACATCTTTTACTCACCTTATTTTATTTATTTTTTTCTCACCTAATTCCCACCTATTTTGACCAAAGTTAAAAATTCTTGTCCCTTATGTCACATGGCCGGCCTACTCACTTAAAACAAGGCCAATTTGCACAATTGAGGCCTCCAATTAATAGCCCATAGCTATTTGGCACCTTTTGCAAATAAAATAGAACTTTCGTACTTTATGGGATTTAGTCCTTTTCACAAATTAGCTAGAAATTGCTAAAATTAAGGCACCAAAATTTTCATACATCCTTATAAACATGTTATAACACATAACATAACATGAAAATAATTTTATCTATCCTCGAATTAGTGATTCTGAGATCACTGTTTCGACTAGCCCCTAAATCGGGCTGTTACAGTGATTGTGTGAAAATTTCGTTAAGATATTTTATTGTTTAAATGTTTGATTTGATAAAAAGGACTAAATCGCATAAAGTGTAAAACTTGAGTTCTATTAGCTAAAAGTGTCTAATAGCTATAGAACTTTAAAGTGGAGGTCCTTATGTTGTAATTAGTCTATTGATGTAGTGGGTGGACATTTATGGACATCAAATGGATGTTTTAAATAATTTTATAATAAGGTTAATATTGTAAATTGATAATTAAAGATTAAATAAGTATAATAAAACCATTTTTTTGTCCATCTTTTTCACCCTAATCAAAATTAAGCTAAAAAAAACACCATAAATAGAGCTTCAAGGTTCGTCCAAGTTTCCTTGTGCATATAAGTTCATTTTTGTCCCGTTTTTAATTATTTTTATGTTTTTGAGATTGTTGTAGCTTAATCTAGCTAGCCCAGGGACTAATTTGTAAAAATGTTAAAGTTTTAGGGTTTTCCATTGATGAACTTAATGAGAAAAATTGAAATCCAGTAAGTTAGGGCACGATTTTCTCAAAACTCCCAAATATCGAATATTGCCTTATTTTAAAAAAAATCGTGCATTTTGATATATGAAGGTATATTTGGCCACATTAATAAATAAAGATTAATAAATTTTTAAAAAATAACAAATCTAAAAAAATAAAAAACAAAATGTACCAAGCTTTCAAATAATAATGGACATTGTTAAAACAAATAATGTGAAAGAAAAGGATTTTGAAATCGACAATAAAAATAAATTTAAAAATAAATTCATGTATAAAAATTTTAAAGTAGGTATTATATGTAAAAGTTTAAAATAAATCCCAAAAAAAGATAAAAATAAATAATATATAAAATAGTAATATATAAATTAATTTTAAAATAAATATTATGTAAGACGTAAGTTTAAATAAGTAATATATAAAACAATATATATATCAATCTAAATAAATAACATACAAAATGACTTAAAGAAAATGATATGTGACAAATCCTAAAAGATACGCATAAGTTTAAAATAAACAATATTCTAAAACTTAAAATAGATAATATAAAAGCAGTTTAAAATGATATAAAATAAAACCCTTAAAAATAATAGTTATATAAAACAATAAGAAAAATGAATTATTTTATATCAAAATAAAACTATTTTGATTAAGTTTTTTTATATTATTACTTTAAATTATCGTATACATCATTCATTTTTCTTATTTTTTTATATAACGATTATTTTAAAGTATTTCTGCAAGTTGTTCTAATCTTGTAAAGTATTTCTACATTGCATTCCATGACCGTTGTGGTCACACACTTTTAAGTGGGAGTGAGAAGCTACTCCTTCGTGAGGTTTTCACCTCCATGCAGGATAGTGAATCACTTTTGGGATACATCTGTACTTATGTCTTCGTGAGATTTTCATCTCCGTGCAGCCATAGGGAAATGTATTCCCCTGAACTGAACTTGGTCCGTATGAGCCTATAATGGGTGAGGATCGAGGAATCTGCTGGTTCGGGTACCTCAACTTTAGAGCTAAACCACATGTAGAAAACCTAAGGGCTTACCCTAAGTAGAACTATGCCAAACCCTAGTGGTCACCTAGATAGGTGCCCTATTTTGTTATTTATTTCTCTTGTGCTAACTTGTTTCTTTTTTTTATTGCATTGCATTCACATCATAGAAAAGAGGTGTTGATTCAAATTCAATTTCTAAATAGAAGAGTTTGTCATGAGAAAATGGATTTCTTGATAAAGTGGATTATAATACGGTAGCCCGAATATGGTCCAAGTAAACACAACGAGAGAAGACTGATAGTCTGTGAAGGAATACAAGACTTTATTGCCCAAGGATTCAAGCTAACAAAGGCTATTCGAGAATCACCACGTCTCGGCTTTCTTGAAGAGGCTAACAAGCTTTGCGAGGATAAGTAAGTAATGAGTCGTGACCCAAGCAAAAAGGAGCTAGTGGAGGCATCTATTAGAAATTTGCAAGATTTGACCTTTGCAAAGAAGGGGATTGATATTTTTGCTTGGAATAAGAGGGCAAGGATGCATATGTAATCCGTTTTATGTAAAGAAGTTTATTTTCTAGAAAAGTTGTTCTAATGGAATTTTGAATCAACCCCTCTCTTTCTTTTGCATTCATTCCATGCATCTGTATTGCATTGCATCATTTGCATTAGACTTTTACAAAAGGACCCTAATTAGGTAAAATTATTTCAATTAACCTGGAAAACATTGAACAATGGTTGGAGAGATTAGAGTAAAGGCAAATACAGATACAAGATCAATTGACTAAAATTCAACAAGATATGCGGAATCAAATGTTAGAATTCCAAAAAAATGTGATTGGCCAGTTAAGTCAGTTACTAGCCGAAGGGCTTGAAGAGAGGAAAGGCCAGTAGTCAACAGTGGGGATGATAATGAAAACCTCGTCTATCCCCCAGGTTTTACTCCAATAAGCGTTCAAACTCAACCAGACGCACATCTGAAAGAGACTCGTTACTATCAAACCCTAACCGTATCAGGCCAGTATGTCGGCACCAATAAACTACTCGATAGGATTAGGTCTCAATTCGGGGGGCAATCCAACCAATCCCATTGTCATTAATCTAGCTAGTATAAAAGAAACAAGGAATGCTAGTGTGGAGATACCAAAACAATGTGAAGACCGTTACAAAAGGAAAAAGCGAGACTAAAGCTCCCAAGTTAATACTTTAAGGCCCTGAAGAAAAAAGAAAATGAGGCGAATAACACGAGTATGTTTAGAAAGGGTTATTCAAAATTGAATACCATAGGCCATTCAACTACTAGCCATCAGGTCTCCTCAAGGTAAGAACCCAATCCAAGACCGAACTCAGAAAAATCCCAATTCGTTCCCATCCCAATCACATATAGGGAGTTATACCAAATTTTGTTTGATGCATATGTAGTATCCCATTTATACTTAAAACCTATACGACCTCCATACTCTAAATGGTACGACACGAACGCCCAATGCGAATACCATGCGAGAATCGCAAGACACTCAATCGAGAACTGCACCACTTTCAAAAAGATGATCGAAAGACTTGTCAAAATGGGTATTGTCAAATTCAATGATCCCTCTGGGGCAGAAAATCTGTCACCCAACCATCTAGATAAAGGGGTAAATATTATGAGATCTATGGGATCCAAGAATGCATCTAGTTCAGGGCTTTAGTGCAAGACTTGATATTGGGAAATCTGAATATTAATGATATATCTGAAGAAAGAACTGGATTTTTCCAAGCATCTGCCCTTACATACTTGGGAGTATTTTGAACAATGGGACTGTGGAAGAGATCCTTATATTTTTTAGAGCTAATTTAGAGTAATATTAAAAATACGCTTGTTGCATTAAGCCTAGAGGCAATAAGAATCCTTTTGTGAAATAAGCTCGTGTCCAAAATCTTTATTTCAATAAAATGCAACTTTTTGAACAAATATTCTTTTATTCTTTCCATGTATAGATTCTTTTATTTTTGGAATTTTTTCCAATACTCTTTTATTATTCATTCATGATCATATCATACAAATAATCATTCTTTAAATCATTTATTCTTTGGAATTTTCCTTCGAACCTACAATAGGTCTCCAGATATCAACGAAGTGAGTAATGTTGCTACTGACTCAGAGTCTTCTTTCGAGTAAGATATGTGTCTAGAGGGATCTCAGAACTTTGAAGATGACAGATATTATAACCTATCTTCCGATTCGTTAAGAATGGTAGAACAAGATGAAAAACAGACCCTATTCTACAAAGGGTAAGTGGATATTATGAGCCTAGAAAAGAGGTGAAGATTGTAGCCTAGCTCACCACAGAAATAAGGTGAGACATCATTGAGTTATTTTCAAGAATTCAAAGATGTTTTTGCACGATCATATCAGGACATGCCTGAGCTACTAAGACGCGGGTGCGTTGAAATCTTAAAAGAGGTCCATAAGGATGTCAGAAGGACACATGCTAATGGTTTTATAATAGCCAAGCTAATCATGAGGTTTGGGTACTGCTAATTTATTTGTTTTTTTTTAGATTTGTTATTTTTTTAAAAAAATCATTAATCTTTATTTATTAATGTGGCCAAATATACCTTCATATTTCAAAATCCATGATTTTTTTTAAAAAATAAAGCAATATTCGATATTTGGGAGTTTTGAGAAAATCGTGCCCTAACTTACTATATTTCAATTTTTCTCATTAATTCCAAATGATTGAGTACCCTTCTTGAAATTAAAACATATGAATTTTTAAATAAAAAAACCTATTCTTGGGAATTTAAGACGTTGTGTCCTAACTCACTGGATGCGACGTTTTGTCATCTCGAGGCAAGGATTTCTAAAAAGCAAAGGATATTCGGTGTTTGGAAAATTTGAAAGATCGTGCTCTAACTTACTGAGTTTCGATTTTCCTTTTAAAATCTAAATAATTAAATGTCTATTTAAAATTGAAGGACATAAGTTTTAAAAATCAAAAGGATCGTATTTTAAAATCTTCTCAAATTTTCGACATTAAGACATTAATTAATCAATTAGATACCAATTTCGGGCATTACGAGGGTGCTAATCCTTCCTCATGCTTAACCGACTCCCGAACCCGTTTTCTCGAATTTCGTAGACCAAAATCATTGTTTTAATAAATCAAAATGTTTTTTATTAAAATGATCAATTTCAAGGTGACCCGATCACACCTCAAAAAAGATTGGTAGCGACTCTATTTTCATTTTTAAAGTCGATCCCCGTTTTTAAAAAAAAATGGTTTCAACAGTTGTTGTTAGATAAACAACATTTGTAAAGTGATTTTGGGTAAAATTGTCAATTAAGGTTTAAATTGAGAAATGTGAAAATTTTGTGGTATAAATGTGAAATAAATGAAAAATATGGGCTGCTATGGTAATAAGAGAAATTCGGCTAGCATGGGTAGGGACTTAATTGCATGAAATTGTATTTTTATGAGCTAAGGACTAAATTGTAACGATGTTAACTTATTAGGGGCAAAAGAGTAATTTTTCCATAAGGTGATTTTTGGGCTGAATTGAATAGAACGATAATTGAACAAGTTAAATTTGATATTATATAGATCAAGAAAAATGGGGTTCGAATCTAGATCGGGGGAAAAACAAAGTTTTGGACTAGTTGATCCATTTCGTCATTTTTGTGATCGAGGTAAGTTCGTATGTTAATAAGAATTATTATAATTATGTTTTAAATGCTTTATTATTGAATTTAATTATGAATATGACCTTACAGATATGTTCGACGAAGAATTCAGCAATGTGAAATCCTGGTTGAACCTTAGGAATAGATTAGGATACAAGAGACATGTCATTAGGGGTTATGTGTTTTGGGTGCTAGTCCGTACGTCCTACCGGTGGCTGAGTCATCCGGCATGTGTTGTGGATTCTCATCAGCTTGTGTGAGCAGCACCGTGTAGCTACGTCATGACTTGTGTGAGCAAACCTGTTGATAGCTCAAGAGTGAAAATTATATGAGATATGAGATTGAGATAGCTTCGACCATGTATTGGCACTTAGAGTGCAAGATTCCTGAGTATCGATATTATTCCAAATGGTTCAACGGGTATATTGAAGATATGAAACAGTGAGAAATATATACGTATCTGTACAGGTATGTACGGAATCTATATGAACATTGAACCTATAAAAGTTGTGAGTTCATGAATACTTATGTGATTGAATATATGTTAACATTATGGTTTAATGATTTTGTAGTATATTATGTTAATACTACTTGATTGGTGAATGAATGGTGAGCTTAACTTATTAACTATGCAAGATTACTAAGCTTTATAGTTTACTCTATTTACTTTTCCATGTTTTATAGAGATTATCGAAGCTTTCTCGAATTTGGAAGTCATCGGAGATCTCATCACAATATCAAGCTATCACTTTGGTACTTTTGAACTTATGTATTTGGTTATATGGCATGTATATGAGTTATGGTCATTTTGGTATATATGTTGGTAATGAATTTGGCCATTTGATTTGGCTTGTAAACGATGAATGTTTGGTTATGTGTATAGCCATGTGATTTGGCTTATTTTGGTATACTTGGTGATATGTATTCATGTGCAAATGGCCTTTTTGGTATGTTGTGTATAATGGCTATGTGAATGCTTGTTATGGATTGGTAATTTGAGTACCATATGTTTGAAATTTGGAGATTTGGTATGCATGTTATTTTAGGTAAGAAAGTGCATATATGAAGTTAATTAGTTAAGTGATTTCACTACACCAAAACAGATTTTTAGCGGCATTTTAGTGGCGTTTCAAAGAAAAATGCCGCAAATATTATACATTAGCGGCGTTTGAAGGAAAACGCTGCCAAAAAATGAGCAATAGCGGCGTTTATTTACAAAATGCCGCTAAAAGTTTGGGTATTAGCGGCGCTTTTGGAAAAACGCCGCTAAAGGTCTGGGCATTAGCGGCGCTTTTGGAAAACGCCGCTAAAGGTCTAGGCATTAGCGGCGCTTTTGGACAAACGCCGCTAAAAGTCTGGGCATTAGCGGCATTTTGGACAAACGCCGCTAAAAGTCTAGGCATTAGCGGCGCTTTTGTGAAAACGCCGCTAAAAGTCTGAGCATTAGCGGCGCTTTTGGAAAAACGCCGCTAAAAGTCTGAGCATTAGCGGCGCTTTTGGAAAAACGCCGCTAAAAGTCTGAGCATTAGCGGCGCTGGAAAACGCCGCTAAAAGTCTGAGCATTAGCGGCGCTTTTGGGAAAACGCCGCTAAAAGTCTGAGCATTAGCGGCGCTTTTGGAAAAACAGCAAATAATTTTAAAGTTTTTTTGGATATATGGTGATTGTTTTAAATTTATATATTAAATAATTTCTTATATAATTGTAAAAGAGATAACATTAATTTTAATACATTAAAATTATGATTCTAGTTTAAATTATTTACGAGAAAATATTTGTTAAAAATGAAAAAATATTAAATAATTTCTTATATAATCATAAAAGAGATAGTATTAATTTTAAAATATTGAATATTAATTCTCATGATTATTTAGGGGTTATGGTTTAACATATATAGTTTAGGGTGTAAGGTTTAGGAGTTACTGTTTTAATGTTTAGGGATTATAGTTTATGATTTGCGGTTTAAGGTTGTCTTAGGGTTTTATGGATTAAAAGTTAGGGTTAATGGGTTTAAAGGTAAATGGTTAAGGGTTTGGGGTTAATATTTTAAGGGTTAGGGGTTTGAGGTTTTGAGGGAAATTAATGGTTAATAGGTTAGGGTTTTAGGTTTATAGTTATGGGTTTAAAGTTAGGGGTTTAGGGGGAAATGATTAACGTGTCAGGTTTTTGAGTTTAGGGTTTATGATTTAAGTGTAGAATTTTAAGGTTTAGGGTTTAGGGTTTAATTTACATTTAGTGTTTAATTTTTTACCTTAGTGTTAAAGGTTTAGCATTTAGTGTGTAAGGTGTGGGTCGTAAAGTTTAGGGGTTAATGTTTATATATAGTTTAGGGTTTTAGTTGTTTAGAGTTTTTGATTTAAGGTTTAGTATTTATGCTTTTAGGGTTTATATGTCTATAAGGTTTATGATTTAAGATTTTGTGGTTTATGGTATTTTAGGGTTTAGAGTTTATAAAGGTTTATAGTTTAGGGTTTTGGGGTTTATAATGTTTTAGGGTTTAGATTTTGGGGTTACGTGTTTAAGGTTTTATAGGTTTTAGGGGTTTAAGGGCCGACTTAGGGTCTGGATTTAAACAAACTAGTGTTGTACATTCTGATCCATCATCCAAGTGGCCATCATGTATTATTTTCGAAAACTCATGCAGTACTCTTTCATCCTCTTCGATCTATTATTATTTATCTAATTTTATATTAATTAATTAATATAAAATTATTTGTAATTACTTTTAAAATATTCAAAAATTAATGAGGTAGAAAAATTTAGAACCAATAACATTAAAAATAAATGTTAAAAATGAAAAAATAAAATACTATTATTTAAAATACTTTTAAATTTTTTGGGTATATGAGTAATTGTTTTTAATTTATATATTAAATAACTTTAAATTTTAAAATTTCAAAATTTATCCAATTCTTTTAAATATTACTTAAACTTTAAAATAAAGAAAAATTTGATTAAATCTTTAAAACTATATTAGTATCAAGAATATTAGCGGCGTTTTTAATTAAAAACGCATAAAAGGTAAGAAATAGCTGCGCTTTTCAAAAAACGCCGCAAATAATCATTTTATTTTAGTTAAAAACGGCGCCGTATTGTTAGCGTTTATCAAAATTGCTTAACGCTTCGTTTCCCCATTTTTGATTTCCCGAAATCCATAACTCTCATCTCTTTGCTCTTCCTATTCTCATCTCTGTTTTCAACAGTTGTGGTCTGCACCTTCTATTCCTTTTCTTTTGCTTTGATTTCCAATCTCTTCCTTTTTTACAATAAAAGAAAAGCTGCACCTTTATTTTCTTTTTTCTTGAATCCCCTTCTCTTTTATCTTCTTTTATTCGAAAAAAAAAACACATTTGTTCTTGTTCATTTCGTCTTTGAGCAGAAATCCCTAAGTGTTCAATTTGTTTTCTGCCAAAAAATATCCTGAGGCTCATGGTTTTTTAAATAGATTATATTTTTCTATATAATCTCATTTTTATGAATCTATATTTTTACCCAAACCAATTTTTTGCTTTATTCCCCCGTGAAAGCCGAACATCCCTTTCCCTTTTCCTTTAGTCATTCACGGCAAAGTTTTATCACTATTTCCATCACTTTCCGTTTCACTTTGCTCATCCCACGCCACTAGATCCACCACCTTTTCCATCGTGGTAATCATCCTCCTCCATCGGGAACATTGGTACTCATGACCCAGTTTGTCTTCTGTCTCTCTCCACCTCCCTCATAACAAATCTCGGCACCTCATCCACAAGGTAAATCGTTTCTCCCCTTTTTAGTCCCTCTGTAGCCATAATGTGTGACGATTCATTTCCCTCCTAAGCAGTGTATAGAAACTTTCAGCTATGGAAAGCCTCCCTTAACCTCTGTATATCTTTGATAATAGCCCCAATAACCGAATCATCTTTCCCCAAATGGAAAGTCTCCATTTGCATCTTGAATCACTGCCTGAGCCCCAACTTATTATTACTATACCTCTGCTAGCATCAACATTAAGCTTTAAAAATCCATGCCATGGCTTTTCCTATTTCTTTGAGCTTCAATAAGTTTAACGGGTTATCAAAGATTGATGTTGTTGTTTCTTCCTTGGATGTTGGAACGGTCAATTTGATGGTGTGGCATTGCACGATCCCTTGAAAAGCAGGAGTAAGTCGAAGAACTTCTATTTAATTTCGTGTTTTCTTTTTCATTATCGTCGGTAAAGTTTAATGGATTACGCTTGTTGAGTTTGGTTCGTCAATTATTTTCTCTTATTTCTTTGGACATGGATCTTTGTTGTCTATTTATAGATTTTAAGATTTTAGGGTTCGTTTTTCATTTTGGTCTTAGGGAGGTTTTTTCCTTTAAAGAGAGAGGGCTGGCGATTGATGTAAATGAACCCAAGTTTTATGTGATTTTATTGGGTTAAAACATGGACTAGCAAAGATATTGATAATTCTGGATTAAATTGAGTGCTTTGTTTTCCATATAGGATAATAGGAATATTTCTTTCTATTATGGCGCATATGGTATATGCGTGGTTTGTATGACTAGCTCTCATTCAGAATGCCGAGCCTAAACAAGTTTTTCATATATTTGTGGGTTACATCATATGTTATTTTCTTTTTTGTTTTTTCCCGAGAATTTTAGGAAAATGGTGATTGATGGTAAACATGGATGGATATTGAAGTCTGTGTGCTGACAATTTGATATGGTTTTTCTTTTTCTTTTGGGTACATAAAAAAGAGAAGGAATAATGGATTTTAGGCTTTTAGAAAGTGAGTTTTCCTTATATTTAAACAATCTTCTATTGATGGTCAGTATGTTACTGTATGTAGTTTTTTTTTACTAGTCAGCTTTACATGATTTTATCGATCATGTTGTGAACAAGGACTTGTGGACTGGAAGCCTGGCAATATATTAGTTGTTTCTCAGGTTCTCACAACTTGGTACTGTTATCCTCATTTTAATGGGTTATAGAATGGTTATGTGGCATTCGTGGCCCCGAGACAAGAGTTTTGTTATCATTAGGTGCTTTAACTAATTTCTATCAGTTTTAATTCCTCTGCTCTTCCCTCTTGTCTAAAGCTGTTATGAGTATCTCAACTATTCTTACATTTCTCCTTCCTTTCTATTTCAGGAGTTCTAATGGTTGCTGAAGCTCTAGCTTTCTCTTTCTCTTTTCTTTGCTTTAGTACACAAGCACAGAGGCATGTTTTAAGCTGAATTGCATATCATGATGATCCATTTTGTCTATCATTTTTGGCTATTTTTATTTGGTTGTTCACCAACATAGATCGAAGTTCTTGTCCTTTGTTAGTTATTCAGTAATTAACCTGGTGTGGGGTGTTGGTTAGAATTAGGTTGCATTCATCATTGTTATTCTGTGTTAATGTAGATTTATTTGCGTTATTGACCATTATTGTATTTTCCTGAAATTTATCTGATTGTGATAAAATACATATTTTTATTGTCTCTTAACCTTGAAAGCGGATCACCATTTAAAGCATGGGTATTTCTAGATATTACCGGAGAAAGATTTTGGGATTTAGTAGCTCACCGCTTGCTTCTTAAGGCATCAACAATTTCAACAAGTAGCATGGCACTTCAAACGACCTTTTCTAGAATTTTAAGTCTTGAGGTTTTTGACTATTTATATGTTGCGCATGACATTGAGCGCTAGAAGTTTGTCTTTGCAAGTTTTAGATTTTCTTTTGACATTGGTGGTTGTTATTTAACTTGAAGAGTGATGACTTTGTGGTATTGGTTTTGATCTTGTAATGATATTGCACCTCTGAAATTTTGGTTGTCGGTTTCCTTATTTGCCTTGTATATTAATTTCTTGAATGATGTCTACAACTTTTATTCAATTCCTCTCAATATTATTTTTGCCCAACTCATTTTATCTATCTATCCTTACTATTTAGATCTGAGTTTTTGTTCTTTATATTGGCAAGCTTGAAGGTGTTATGTCTGGATGCTTGTAATTATATCTGGAGCATTTATTAAAGTCGTCAAAATGCTTCTTTTTCTTAAAAAAAAATCATGTTTAGAAAGTCAAATATTTGATTAAAAGGACTCATGAGAGTGTTGTGTCAATATATAGAGTAGTATTTAAAGAAAGTGTGCATGTTTGAATAGTTGTAGTGTGTTTCTTTTAATGTTTGGATAGCTTAACTCCTTGCATCATCGTGTTCTGGTGATTGGGAGGTGGGTACTTCCGCTCACGCTCCATTTCAAATGAAGATTATCCCAAACAAGCCTCCAAAGTGTAAATTTCCCTGGGGCTTTTTCCAACCAAATGTTTATCCATCTGTCTCTGTTTGCCTTTCAATTCTAGTTTGTTAGAATGTTTTTGTTATATTGTCTTTAGTTGCTTGCACACTGCATTTTCCTATCTGTATTGTGCGGGACACTCTTGGTCTTTGGAAGTCCATATTGGTATCTGGTAGGAACTTGGCGAATACTTTGTATTTGCATGTCTCCTATGAGAAGGTGGTTTAGAAGTGTTTTCTCGCGGCTATGAGAAGCTTGGCTTCGTACGCAGGTTTGCATTCTTCCCATATCTGGTTGTTAGCATGGTTATATCTTTTGTGGTTGTAGTGTTGCATGTTTATTGCTGCTTCCATTGTTGCATGAATTTATTTTTAACTCATTATGGTTGAAATAAACAATTTTCGTTAAATGAAATTAGTGTTGGAATATTCTTGTAATTAATTTTTGTGTGGGAGCGATTGCAAGTGATTTTCCGAACTTTTATATGTTTAAAATTCAGTAGATTAGTCCAAGGTAAAAAAATGAAGTTCCTTGATGCTCAATGAAGTGTGAAGCATATGATTCTTCGATGCAAGTAAAATTTGAGAAATTTTATCCAAGCCCTTAGAAATTTTATTTGTGTAGCTCAACTTGTTCCTTACAAGGAAGAAAACAAAGTCATCTGTATACCCGTGGTTGTGTCTGTAAGTTCTAACATTGTTGTGAAGTGATTTTAATGCTTTCTTTCTTCTTCAACTTGTGATGAGTGGGTGGAGTTGTAATAAAATCTTATTCAGTTGTGCCTCTATGTGGTTTCGAAGTTATGTATTCCATTACTGATTTCATTTTAACATTTGAGTTGCGGTTGTCAGCTTAGAATCTCTGAACTTGGGGCTTTCATCTGAATGTCTTGTATTTTTCTTTTGATAGGAAGAGTTAGTGTACTGTCACTTTTAATATGGACAAAATTAAAACAGTTTTGAATGTTGGAGAGTTAAAATCTTATTAGAGGAAGGGTCTATTTTGTTTATGGATCATCTTAAGAAATACCATAATAAAGGGGGAAGTTATGATTTTACCATATCCAATTGTCTCGATCAAGAATTATAGAGTTGTTGTAAGTTTTTGTTCTTAGGACAAAAACATTTTCGATGTTTTTTAGACCATAATTTTATTTGATATTGTTTTGCATCCCTCCTACTATAGGCTTAATTTACATTTCTAAGATTTGCTTTTGCATGGTATTGATAGATTTTGCATTTGAACTTGACCACTGCAGTTGCTATAATTAAATGTTAGTATTAACCGTGCCTATCCAATGAATGATTTGTATTTAAAAGATATGATTAGAAAAGCATTTTTGGGAATTTGGAGAACTCATCTTGTAAAATGTCGTTTCTCCCTTTATTGTGGAGCTTTGATTTTATTTAAATATTTTGTTTTATTCACTCATTATTGAAGTATCTATTTATAGCTACTTAGAATAACCATTGGAAAATTTTCATTGATGATATAGACATTTTTTAAATTTATTGGACATGTTTAATAGGTGATGACTTTCCAACTACAAAATTATATAGACGTCAGAGTGATGGATATCTTAAGCTGCCAAGAGGTTAGTATTGTTCTTTTCAGTTCACAAACAATAAAATAATTGAACTTTAGTTAAAGAATCTTTGATCTTAGCCAAGTTGTTTAATTTTTTTTTTCTATAAGTTCATTGATTTATTTTGTTTCTTTACATTTTCTTTTGTCAGGTATGAGTCACTGGCATGGTGACAAAGAAGTAGAAATTTTGCGTCTTCAATACTTGGAGAATGAAAAGTGATATGAAGAGTTGAAGAAATCCATCCTTGGTGAGGAGTCTGAGGATGAAAAGGGTTCGAATCTGAGTTCAAGTGATTTGCTAAAGTGATATGAAGATTTGAAGAAATCCATCCTTGCTTCTTTTTTTAAAATTCTTGTTGAATATTGTTTGCTATCGATTTCCTTTTTTTGGTTTAAATGTTATGGGCTGAAAAATGTTTAATTTTTATTATTTTTTCCTTAAATATTTTTATAATATTTTAATTTTATAATATTTTAATTTTATTCTTTTTATAATATTTTAATTTTTTAATTTTCATGACTTTTAGCGGCGTTTTTCTTAAAAGCGCTAAAATTCCATACATTTAGCGGTGTTTTTCTTAAAAGCGCTAAAGCTAACCTTTATTACCTTTAGCGGCGTTTTTAAAAAGTACCGCTAAAACCCCTACCTTTAGCGGCGTTTTTAAAAGCTAGCTAAAAGCTCATACCTTTGGCGTTTTCCTAAAAAGTGCCGCTAAAAGCCCCTACCTTTAGCGGTGTTTTTTCACAACAAACGCCACTAAATTTTGCGGTGCTTGCTTTAGCGGCGTTTTTTGCGTTACTATTAGTGGCGCTTAAAAACGCCGCTAAAAGCCCAAAAAAATGCCGCTAAAAGTCTGTTTTGGTGTAGTGTTTGAGAATGTGAATTTTGGTATAAAATTGAATGGCTTATTGTGACACTTGTGCAAATTGTGAATAATGGTATGGATTTAGCATGAATTAAGCTTGATTGAGATTGGTTGGAATGCCTATTTATGCCATGTTATATGCCATTTGGTTTGTGTAGGTGATTGAAAGTTTGGGTGAGAAAAATGGCTTCGCAAATAGCCTATTTTTGTCCACATGGGCAAAGACACGGGCGTCTGTCTCAGCTCTCAGCTGTGTGTGACACACAGTCAGGTGACACGGCCGTGTGTCCCCTAGTGTTTAATTAGAAACCAAGTGATACGAGCCCGGTTCCGTAGAGTTATCGAGTCATTTATGCGCCCGATCGATAAAACAAAGAAGTTTCGTTTGAAATTGAAGTTGAATCTATAATAGGCAAGACGATGGTTTAGGTAGCAAAGTTGGCTCGGAATAATGAAGATGGATGAGGTTTAGGTTCGATTGCAAAGGAATGGAAAAGGAAAAATAATTTCGAAGGATGGAATCGAATTGGTACTTAAGGGTCAAGAGTGAACCAACACTAAATCGAGTGTTGACCCGAAACTTATAGGACACTTAAGGTGGTTTCGAAAAAGATAGTTTAAAACCTTGGCCCGATACTTAGAAAAGTATGAACCAAAGGTATAATTAGAGAATGCCGCACCCGAGTTTAGGGAGTGATAAGTTCAAATGAGACTCAGTTGACGCCACTAGAAGCTAGATAAGTCAGTTTGGGTCTCGAACGAAATTTGAGAGAAAGATATCTCACAAAAATGGTAGCAATTCATTAAGGTGCAAAAAAGTTCTTTACAAAGTGATTTCAGCCTGAATTTATAGACACTACATGGACAGCCGAATAGGCATCTTAGAACCTAAGAAATTAGCTTGAAAATTCCAAAATTTTGGAGAAGGATTCCTTAAGCTTCCCCATGCATGGAGAACGTTAATGGCTGCTTCTAGATGGCTGAATTGAGCTGGAAATTGAGTGACCTGGTTGGAAATTGAGGTGCAATGAATTTGGTCAGCAACCAGCTTGAATGTGCTTTAAATGTGCTGCATAGTTCAGCCAAATAATCTTGGGGTTCTTTGGGCTGCTTTGGGAACTTCGCAAGTCAAGTAATATAAATAAGCTGACTTGAACAGCCATGGAGGTGTGAACACACGAAAATGGGCAGCCAAATGTGTGAACACATGAAACTAAATAGCCAAATGAGTGTGAAAAGCACTTAGCAGCTACTGGAATCTTCCTTGATGCTTCGGTGAGTTGAAAGGGTTGCTTGAACAATAAAACAGCAACCCCTAAAGGTCCCTTGCTGTTCACGATGGTTTGCATGGAGGGGAGCAAACAGCAACAGCCCTTTAATTGTTGTCCATGCAATGTACCTACAGCCATGAATTAATTTAAGTAATTAGGCTTAGGATAAATTAAAATCGATTTGTTTTTTCAAAAATGGTTCCTTTGCAATGCAACGGAAATTAGGGAAAATATCAAATTTTACTTAAGCCATGTATCGTGCATTTTTCGGTTATTATGCTTGAGTAATCCATGCATGCAAAAATCCTCAAATGAAAAGTTACCAAGCCACAAACTAGAAATAATTAAAAATTACAAACCAAAACCAATAGAGACTGATTAATAATACTTATTAAAAATAGTCCGAGGTCCAAGATGATTCTCTGAATGCTGGGTCTGGTCTTAGTTTTGAGGTTTACTTGAAAAGTTAAACACTATGAGGGGTGAGCTTATGAAAGCTTAGAGTGAACCAACAATTATATAATGGACATAAATATCAAATAAAATGAAACAAATTAGCATTAACAAAAGAATACAGAATCATCATAGGAATTTCATATCATTACATAGCCATTATCAAAATCAATGTCAAACGGTGTATGAGTATAGGCCATCATTCATTCGAGTAATAATCATTAATTTCGATATCATTCAATACAACACAATACAATACGTAGCATAAATCAATAACATTTGAGTATACCATGAGCATGAGGCAATGCAAAAAGGTTTCTACCAAAACCATCCGCTACACACCACGAGTTCCCTAGAACCCATCATCCGAACTCCAAAACATTATGGGCTTAAGCCCGTTGTGGTTAAAACCACCAATAACAATATATAGAAAATTTTGCTAGTAATAATGCAGACAAGCTGACAATAAAAATGCGATAAATCGTCGTTCCCTTTGGTACTCTAGGTGCACTGCACTGACTACGTATAAATACAGATTTAATATGCCGTATTACTCCATGGAACTCCTCTGTCAACCACAAATTAACCCGCCCCAATGCACATTTAATATGTCACACAATCTCATACATATCCATAAATCAATACTTTCACATTTAATTGGCATTTTCAACATATGCCATCATTTATAAAATACTTTCAGTAAATGGAAATAATATTCCAACTTTTAATTTACCAATAAAATGGTATCATTCAACAAATCACAATTTCATGTTCATTTATAACTTTTCTTTGTGAGCATGTATAGCAGTCTTTTAAACATATCATAACAAATCACTTGTTTGAATATATCATGCATAAGCCTTATTTTACTCATAAACATACTATACACACAATCAATCATTCATCAAATTAACCAAACATTAATGACAATGTCAATCATTTAGTCAAATTAGCAACATTGCTACCATGCCAAATAGTTAAGGCTTGAAACGTACCTAATTCGGCCACTTACAAATTAATTACTTAGCTAATTAAGCCAAGCCCAATCAACAAGCTAAATTACCAATTAAATCATAATAATTATCATTACCAATCAAGTTATTGAGTTTAGGACCCACACATTATTTTACGCTCTTTCGTCGCAAACTAGCAAATCTTACAGTTTCTCTAATAAACTTTAAAACAGACCAAAATTAAATTAAATTAAAAAAAGAAATCAATTAGTAAACCTCTTAAACATCCCTTAAATACTCACTTATGGGTTTGATTTAATCATCCCAATTACACCTATTTTTTGAATCCAAACTAGTTAGATTTCTTACATTGTTTGATGCGAATCGTACGCGCAAATGTCTTTCGACTTTACTATTGATTTGTAGCATTTGAGTCAGAACCTAACACATTTAAATATTAGAAAATAAGTATCTAATCTTGATTAAAATATTTTATTTAATCAATCCATAACCTTTTCCGAAAATCTATGTTGAACAACAAACTAGTTTACGATTACCCACACTTACGCTTCTTGAATTGTCAGATCCGAATTGTCGATTGATTAAGAACAAATTTCCCTAATTAACATATTATTAAAGAATAATTAGGAGTATTTCAAGAACACAAAATCATGCTAGAAAAATATGGGAAAGAATTAAAGAAAAACAACCCCCTTTCTTGCCCATAGGTGCGTGCACCACCACCCGTGGTGGCCAAATTAGGGCTAATTTAAAGCCACCTTCAAGATAAATTAAAAAGATGAAAAATAACAATTAAATATTTAAAAATATAAATTTCAGATCTATAAGTTTTGATTTTTAACTCACAATTTTCATCAAGAAATTGAAAGAAAATAATAACTTACACAAGCTAGGTGAAAGGGGCGACAATGGAGTTCTTTTGGGGCATCAATGGAGGCCGATTTTAAGTGCTAAAATTTCAGGTTTAAGGCTGTAAATTTTATGATAAAATGACAGCAATGAGAGGAAAATAATAGTGCAAAAACCCATTGCAAAAAGAATAGAAATTGATGGTAAATCTTGGTGGCTTGGGCTGCAGCACACAAGGGAAGAAAGATAGAAAATTAAAGAGAAAATAGGAGAGGAAGAGGGTGAACGGCTAGAGTAGGGAAATTTTGACTTAAAGGCTAAAAAAATACAAGAAAAATGTATTTATACTTAGGTTTCAAGGGTATGGATGACATACACATTAAAAAAAAACTTGAGATCTTGCAAAACTTAATTATTTTGCAAAGGAAAAGATTTAAACTTGGGACCTTAATCTAATTTCCATGCTTTTCCATTTATCAATTAACCACTAGGTTATTTCCTTATTTTTGAAATAATATTGTAATATTTATTTTAAAAACAAGGCATGTCACATACTAGGGTTTGATGCAGAATTTGCAAAATAATAAAAATGGTGCGAGAGAAGGAATTTGAACTTGGGTTTCAAGGGACGCTTCACTAACACTTAACCAACGAAACAATACGTCATTTATTTCCTAAAAACAAATAGATAATCTCAAAAATTAGGGCATGAACACTCTCTCTTGATTCACAAACCCAATTCTACTAACCCCCGATTTTTGGGATGTTATAATGACTGTTATTTTTGTTGATATGTTGGAGGAGGGCTTGGACATATTTATGGATGATTTTTCAGTATATGGAGATTCCTTTCAAGAATGTTTTGACAATCTTGAAAATTCCTACAAAGATGCGAAGAAACCAATCTAGTGCTTAACTGGGAAAAATGTTACTTCATGGTCAATGAAAGATTGGTTTTAGAACACCAAATATCAAGAAAAGGTCTAGAAGTAGACAAAGATAAGATTGAGGTTATTAAGAAACTTCCGAACCATACAATTGTTCGGGGAGTGAGAAATTTTCTAGGCCATGTTGGATTCTACAGGTGAATCATAAAATATTTCATCTCTAAACCATTGAATCAACTTTTGCAGAATGAGACATCGTTTATATTCAACTAGGAATGCATCAAAGCCTTTGAGGTAATAAAAGAAAACTTATTTCTGCACCTATAATTATTACTCCTAACTGGTTAAAGCCTTTTATCATAATGTACGATGCTAGTGACTATGTTGTAGGGGCAGTGTTGGGACAAAAGAGAAACAACTTATTTGGAGTCATTCATTATGCAAGTAAGACACTCAACTCGACACAATGCAATTACACTACAACTGAAAAGGAGATGTTGGCCGTTGTGTTCGCTTGTTAAAAATTTTGCCCGTATTTGTTGGCCAATAGAGTTTATGTTTACACTAATCATTCGGCATTAAAATATGTCATGAAGAAAAAAGAAACAAAAACCTCTTGGTTGTGTGAATAGTGGGCTTCCAACAAGCCCACTAAAACAAACTTAAAATAAAAAATAAAACTTGACTAAAGATTGGGCCTTGGGTTTGAAAATAATTTCGAACTTCAAATTTAAAATTGATTTGGGCTTAAAATAAAAAATAATAAAACTTGGACCAGCTCCAATTGGGCCTGAAAGAAATAGAAAACAAGGCATGGAAATTAATTTGACTATCAAGATAAATTTGAAAACTGATTTTGGGTTTAAAATTGATAACCTTATTGGGACCAAAATTAAACAAAAATCAAATCTTATATTTTATTATACATAAAAAATTTGACACCAAAACTTCCACCAAAGGTTCAACTAAACCAGAAAACTTCAACTTGAGTTTAAAAAAAATTCAATTGATTGTTCCAAAGTTGATTTGGCCTATATTTAAAATTTTATTCAGATCTCAAAATTCAAATGAAGTTCAATTTAATCTCAATTTAAATCAACTTCCCATAATTCAAATGAAATTCAATTTAATCTCAATTTAAAACAACTTGGTTAACAAAAAATTTTAAAACTAAATTAGACTTCAATTTAGTGAAATTCATCAAAATATCGATTTATTCTCGAGAATCCAAATAAATCCAATTCAAAGCCTAAAGTTAGGTGTCTACAACTAGAACCTCCAAGACATGTACCAATGCCTCTAAGCATATATCGATGCCTTCATGTGGGCACTGATACCTTGCTCTCTTGTTTTGCAAATTTGACTATTGACTTAACTTGTACTTATATATTCCAATAATGTATCGGCCCATTTCTCCCTCATTTTGTAAATTTGGTTACTAACTTGCCATATTTTGGTACATGCAAGCCACCTACCAATACTTTTGCTTAAAATTTTCTTGAAAGCATTTGGAACACTTTGGAACCAACTCAAGAACATTTAATTAAGTATAAAACACACATAGAACATGTTTTTGAGAATATTTTACACTTAGAAAATATTTTAGACTTTTTCCATTTAATTTGTTAAAGAAGGAAAAATATAATGTTTTATCATATCAAAATACTTAGTGAATGAAAGCTAACAAAATCATTTCACCAAAATTTCTTTTTCTTCTTCTTTTTTTCAGTTTCCTTGGTTTTCTTTTATTCTCTTTTGAGTTTAATTAAGGTTCCTAAATTCTATCATGCACTGATCTCAATTATCATATGAAATGCTTATGAATATTACCTATGAGTAATGGAAAGGGACATGACACCATATGAGTAATAGAAAGGTAGAAAACCATCCTACAACCACTTGAAAGTGTAGGGGTGTCTTGCTAACGTAATGTATAATGGTAAGTCGAGACATATGCATTGTCAACACAATATCGTTAAAATAAACTGATCTTAAATGAAGTTATCTCCATTGATTTTGTAAATAAAAAAAAAAAAGATAACATTGCGGATCTGCTAAGTAAAGGCTTAAATCGAGATCATGTTGATAAAACATCGAAAGGAATGAGATTGGTCATGAAAATAAAGGCATTATGTGAAGGAAAACCCTACCTAGCTGGTTGGAGATCCCAATATCTAGGTTCAAAGGGACAACCTACTTGTATTGACCTGTGAGGTCATTGTGGGGTTATTATCCCAAGTTCATTCTTATGATGTAAATAGTGACTAAAAATGAGATAGGTTAAGCAATACTTTTAGTAACCGCTATGTGTTTTGGTGAGCCGAGCAACGTAAGTCACATATGTAAGAGTGAAATAGGGTTGCTTCGAGGAGACTACTGGGGCATAGTCCTCTCAAACCCTTACAGAATGAAGAGATGTTCACGGCCATATGAACATAGCCATGAGAACTAAAACTTTGCCAGGGGAAGTAGTTGCGTGAGGTATATCATCGTTTACACAAAAGGTAGAATAGTTCAAGGACATCACATCTACTAGTTAGCTAATAAAGTAAATATACTTTCACAAGGAAATGTTCACGGGTGGATGCCTGCCTATCCTATACAATTATCGATCGTAGATTCTATCACCACATCAAGTCAATGTTTTTTCGTTAAAATTATCAATTTTCATTCATGTGGGGGATTGATGGAAAAAATGTATTTTTTTTGGAAACTTTGAGAGATATTCTCAATTGGTAAAGGTGGAGAGTTGAATAAAAAATTATGGTTTTATATTCTACTCCATGAAACCTTTACAACGGTATACCATATGCTCAAAATGAATGAGTGATGAATGAGAAATTGATGCTTAAAGTAAGCCACTTGTGAATATTTGTTGAGGAAAAGAAAAGCTTAGATCCCACATTGGTTAAATACCAAGTGTGAGATATGTATATATATATGAAAACCCACTTGAGAGTTATTGAATGACTAAGCTTAAAACCCTGCCTCGCGCGCAAGGGAGTTGTAACATCCCGATTTAGGGCCTAGTTGGAATAGTGATGCAAGACCATAAATCTTAGTTATATGTATGAGTTTTTGAGGTTTATGCCATGATTGCATGTTAGTGTGAAAGTTTCATGATGCAATTTTGTGAAATTGCGGTTGAATTATCCAAAAGGACTAAATTGCAAAAGTTACAAAATGTGAGATTCTAGAATTTATTTGTATGAAATAGCTTTAAAATATCAATTAGAGGTCTTTAAAGAGAAATTTTCCCAATTTCTAATTTTTGGACAAAATTGGGCATGGATGAGTTAAAATAGAAAGTTTGTCAAAAATGGCATTTTGGTCATTTGGCAATTAAATGATTAAAATGGGAAAAGATGATAGAATTTCATTCATCTTCTTCTCCAAGGCTGCCGAAATTTTCAAGAAGCTATTGTTAGGGCTCTTCAACTTTTCAAGCTTGCTAGTAAGTGCATCCAAGCCCCGTTTTTGATATTTTTCGTATTTTTGAAGTCCTACTAACATGAGAAAGCTATTTTTAGCTATATGTTGAGCTAAGATCGATGTTCAAAAATGTACCCATGTATGATATGCATTTATTTTGATGTTTTATGGAAGAATATGAAAGCTTGATGTAGTAGAAACATCTTTCGCTAAGTGATTTCCATGAAAAATGCATGTAGGGACTTATTTGTGAAAGTCTCGAGTTTGGTCATACATGTGTGATTTAGTGAGAATTGATGATTGTTTTAGTTGAGTAAATGGTTCGGCTAAGCATGAAAGGCTAGAAAGTTGAATGAAAATCACTTTACGAGCCTTGGGGCAAAAGTGTAAATATGAGAAAGATTAGGGGCAAAATAGTAATTTTGCTAAAGTATGAGATAATGGTCAATTTAGTCAATGTGTGTGTTTAATGAGTTTATTTATCATTATAGATCAAGAAAGATGAAGCCCATATCGAAACTGAGGCAAGAGCAAGGTGGTGGACTAAATTGCACGTCTCTATACTTTTGAGTGCCGAGGTAAGTTTATGCGTAATCAATGTGATTATACTTATACATTCTTAATGCTAGCTAGTGTGTAGCATGAATGAGAATGATTGAGAATGATTGAGAATGATTGATAACCTATGTGGTTCAAGTGGAATGAATGTGGTAGATATCATGAATGAATGAATGAGTAAGTAGATATGTGGATGTGTAGTGATAAAATTTGATGGTGGGCTAAGTGCAATATCACCTTAATAATTAACAACGATGGGCTGTGTGCGATACCATAGTTAACTATATTATTTAGTGGGCTATATGCGAAACCACTATAATGCCATCTTGGTAGGTTATGTGCGATACTACCTTATTATCTGATTGTGGTGGCCTGAATGCGAACCACCGAGTAATTTAGCTGTGTGGATGTATTAGTGTGATAAAATGATGTGTTGTATTTTTGAGTAAATGTGGTATTGAGTGCAGGGGTGCATGCCGATGATTATGAGTATGTGACTCATGATGTGTTGAAATTGTGGTAAGGAATAGAAAGAGTAAGCATAGTTGTGGATGTCAGTTTATTTGGTAGTATAATGCTAATTGTTGTTTAGCTTATACTAGAATACTTAAATTGTTTATGTGTAAACTTATTAAGCTCAAAGCTTACTCCTTTTCTTTTCCTTTGTCTTATAGAGCAAAAGAGTTGAATTGAGATACGTGAATCAATTGGAGGATCGCCCACACTATCAGCACACACTGGTACATGAGACTCAATGTTTTGTATATTGCATGTATAGAGGCTAGAAAAGTTAGTGAATTTTGTTGTAAATGGCTAAGATGTGTTAGCCTTTAGATGGATAATCTATTTTGTATAATGCCATAGTTGTTGGCTATTTTATTATATGAAAAGATGTAGTTATCCATGTGAGATTTTACTTCAATATGAGTTGATTATAGATGGATTGGATGAGTGCATGTTGTGTATGATTGAGGAGTGAAAAGAACTTGGCAAATAGCTTAGTTCTTTTTCATGTGGATAGACACACGGGCTTGTGTCTAGGCCATGTGTGACACACGGCTAGTCTACCAGCGTGTGCCTTGGCCGGCAGAATTGAGTAGTGTAGGCCATGGGCTAGCCACACGAGCATGTGCCTAGACTTAAGGCCATCTGAAGTAGTCAGTGTTCACCACGGGTGATGGGCACGGGCGTGTGCTCTAGCCATGGGGCATTGGCAGAATGCTTGAGTTTTCATGCACGGTTGGTGGGCATGGGCGTGTGTGTCTACACACGGGCGTGTGCCATCTAACACCGACGTGTAGTCCCTATTTAGATGGAGAAAATTTTAAGATTCGAAAAAGTTCGATATAGTCTCGAGAGCCTCATGTGTATGAGTGAGGCCTCGTAAGTCAAGAATGAGGTTGATGAGGTGACTTAAGAGAGAGTAGTCACGATGAGCCTAAGTGGCGATCATGTGGTTTTTATCTTGTAATGCCTCAGGCCCGGTTCCAGCGGGAATTACGGGTAAGGGGTGTTATAGGGGCTGCAAATCCAAACCCGTCAGGGTTGAGGGCACACTCGCACGACGTGGGCAATGCGAAATGTCCAGACCGGTCGGGCCTAAAAAGGGCCAATACGTAATTTATTTTTCTCAACAGATATTATACAGAATCTGTTTTAAAAAGACAAATATCTTGATTTAATTTTATTCCAATCAATTTGATTTGATTTGATTTGATTTGATTTGATTTAAAGGCTCCTTTAATGCAGATTTGTATTTTTATTCATGGACATTTCCAAAATTCTTCCGTATTGAATGCCTATAAAAGCTTAAAGAATATTACAGAATTCTTTACACACACACAACAGATTTATTTCACTCTCGAAAATTCTTTCCTTTTTCTCTCCAAATTTTCAAATTTTTCTATAGGCAAGGTTTGTTCGTTGACCACTGCAGAGGTTCTACTATTGCGATCATCTTGTTATTGTATCCTGAGAGACAAACGACCAACGTTTCTCCAAGTACCATAGGAGTAACTAAATATGTCTTAAGGAAACTGTAAAAATAGGCATCAACATATAGTAAAACTCGATCCCTTTATTCGATTTCTGGTTTTTTTATAATCTTGTTTATTTAATTGGTCTTAGAGATCTAATATTTTAAATATAACTATTTATTTAATTTGTTTTTATTTAAATATGGTATTTTTACATAAATATAAATATTTGTTTATATTATTTGTTCAAATTTTATATTTAATACAATTAATTATATTTATATTTATTCGCTAACTTGTTAAATTGTGTGATACTGTGTGAGTTCGTGTTAAACTTTGTACGTAGCAAAAAGCAAAAGAATCAATGTATCTTATTTTATGTTAAGTGCTAATTCTCTTATGTCATATCATGATCATATATTTGTTTTATCCATATAAGAATACTTCATCCTAATTAGTTTATTCTTTCCCTCCCCCTAGCCTCTACTTTAGCATCTTTGGGATCAAAATTTCTATATAGAAATTAAAAACTAGAAAAAATTTCTTTATTTATCTTCTTATTCTTTTATTTCTTAATTTATCTTCTTCATTTATTCGTTACTATTTTTCTCAAAAGAAATTCGGTAATATTGAAAAGCTACAAAGAAGGCGAATGAAGGTTTCGCACTAGAGTGGAGATCGGAATTGATTGAGATATAAGGCGTCAAATTTGCCAGTCGCGCCCCTCAGGCTCACTTGCAAACATGCAGTAGTGCCAGTTGCAGGAGGAAGGAAATATATCATCCATGTATATATATATCAAACTGGATAAGGCTTAGCCCACAAATCCTTTTTTCTTTTCAATAATTGATGTCAGGGATGAGGATATGGATCTAATTCTTTGAATAAATCCTGAAACTTTACATCAATGAATGGACCAAATTATAAGCGAATGCAAATCAGCACATTTTGATCATTCTTACAGTAACAGTAACAGAGAAAGTAAAAGAAAAAGAAAAACCGTAAACATAATCTCTTAATCCATTTAGGGAATAAAATTTGAATGTATGATTGGCGCCTGAGAAGAGTGGTGGTCTATTTCCTTGATATTCAAAGCAGCACCATTTCCTATCTGCATTCAAAAATAAACCTTATTTCTTTATATTAATAATCGTTACGTTGGTTTATCAAGCTTCCCTTTTACTTCCTCTCCTTTTTAACCTTGTGATTTTCCCTAGGTGCGGGTGCTAAGGTCAGTCAAGACAACGAAAATACAAAAGATGGTGTTGAAGGTTGCTGCCAATTGGTGACAAAAGTTTCAGACTTCATTGGATCAACTACTTGAGACAACAAGTGTTATTTTCATTCAGTCTTTGCATGTACTATAAGGCTCCGTTTGTTTCACTAAAAATGACTTCCATACAATGATTTCTAAAAAATGATTTACTTTTCTGGAAAAACTAATATTTTTTTATGTTTGGATGAATCTGTGTAAAATATTTTCTGTTATTTGGTAGATCTCTCAAAATATTTCATAAAAGTTGTTTTCAATTAAATAAACATACATTTGAGATTTTTTTATTTTTCATTGTTTAATTGAATTTATTTTATTTATAATTTTATATTTTATATTGTTTTTGCATATATTGAAAATATTATGTTAAATTGATTCATTACAATGTCATTTTTCATTACATGACTACTAAGTGAGTATTTTTATTTAAAATGCGACATCAACAAAATTGACAAAAAATTAACGATGTAAACAATTGGACTTGATTTTAAAAATTAAAAAGTAAAGGGACTAAATTCTTGAAAATAAAAATACAAAGACTAAATTACAAATTTGTGAAGTGTACATAGACTTATGACATATTTTAACCTTTATACTACAAAACATTTATTGTTAATATATTTATAATTGTAATAAATATTTATTATTAAAATATTAATATTGAATATTTTTAATAATATGTGAATAATATTATTTAAAATTATTATTTTAAAATTTATTATTAAAATAAATTTGAAATATTAAATAACTTATTATAAGACTAGATATAAATAATTAAATATATATGTTTAATAATATTGAAAAATATTTTTAAATATAAAAATAAAATTTATTATCAATATAATAATATTAAGCTTGATTTAAGTTAATTTTTATAAAAAATAAAATTATCTATAGATGAGCTCTTTTCTGGAAAATGACTTACGTTTTTCAAAATGGTAAGTCATTGTACAGGAAAAAGGGCTTAGGCTCCGTTTGTTTGTCAGTAAAATGTTTTCCGGAAAATTATTTACTTTTCTGGAAATGATTTACTTTTCTAGTGTTTGGATAAATCTGTGTAAAATATTTTACGGTGTTTATGATTTCGAAAATATTTTCCAGAAAAGCTATTTTGACATATATTAAAAAATTTATATGTATATTAATAAATTTATATTTTAAATTGTTTTTATATATTGCAATGATTTATTTATAAATAAATAAATCAAATTAAATATATAATAATACTCAATTATTAAGTTAGAATATTAACCGTCATAAATTGAAAACAACCAAAGTCTATTCACACTTTTTCAGATAAATGTCAAACACAAATACTTTAAGAAGAAAAAGAGAAACCCCTATAACATAGGTTTTCCTTGTATACATAATGGAAGTTTATTAGCTTAATATTGATGACCACAAAAACATTATTGTTCATCAATTTAATTTAACAGAGAAATTATTTTTTCTCAGACAAATGTATAATTTGAAGACATTGAAACTAGGAGCTCAAGTCAAAGCTCAAAACATTGTATGAATATACAACCAGTGACAAGGAACCAATTAATATCCTAAGAAAATTGTTCTATATTGGTACAGGCTTCAACTTCATGCGATGTTTATCTATCATGTATCATGCTGCTTGTTTTGGATTAGTTAAACTAATCAATCCTTTCTAGATTAAACATCACCATATCTTCAAGCCCTAACCGGAAATCGCTTTAAGGAAGCCATTGGAGACTATTGATTGCAATATCAGCTTTCTCTTTTGCCAACTCTTGTGCCCTTTCGATTCCCCCGCATTGCTTTACTAGTTCGATTGCTTCGTCAAGGGAACCAGTCTTACAAAACTCAGATTCAATGATATCTCTATGTTTTGGCTCCTTTTTTAGCGCAAAAATTACAGGTGCTGTGAGGTTGCCTTTTGCTAGATCGATGCAGTTGGTTTCCCAATTTGCTCACGATTATAGAAAATCCAATATGTCATCAACAACATGGAATGATAAGCCAAGATTCTTTCCATATTCATACATTTGCTCTGTTACACTACGATCAACTCCTTTGAAAATGGCGGCTCCTTGGTACTAGCGCAATCAATGAAGTTATTTTGTAATAACTCTTTAGCAAATAGTCTTCAAGTTTGACATCACGATCAAACAAACTCGATGCCCGCTTAATCTCACCACTTGCAAAATCCTTAATAACCCGCAATATCATTAATGAGGATACACTTGAGACTAGTTAAAGTGAAATATCAATAGTTTGAGAACTATCTCCATAGCCACAAAGACGTTTGAATCTCCACAGGTGGTACTTTTTAGTCAATACTTGGGTTTACATCCAAACGAGATGGTAAATATTAGGCCTAGGTCCTACATACCTGGCTAATGAGTTTAATGACTTCAAGGTTTTCAAGATTTGCAAGGTACCATGACGACTGAGCAAACATGAAGTCCCCAGCCAGTATGGCTACTCTCGTGCTGTACAATTGGTAAACCATCTCTTTTCCTGCAATTAAATTAACATACAGTTCCAAATTAGCAGTCTCCAAATGATAAAAGACTAGGAGAAAAAAAGATATCGAAGAAATTCAAGCTCTTCACATGGGATCAAAGTTCTATTATTACTATTACCATTACTATTGAATGTTAAAATCGAGCAGTCAGAATCATTCAATGGAATGGTAGGTGCAGTGGTTCCTATCCCTAACATGCACAGGCTAGAAATTTGGCTACAGTTTCACTCTTAAACACCACCACAACTACCAATTTGCTATATATGTACAAAGAACATGGACGCCTCACATTTATACATGCACTTCTTGTATATACTGAAATAGAAACTGTGTCTAGTGCCCTTATACATGTGTATAAAAGGCTGCAACCATAGCCTCAATAATCCCAAAGAAAACAATCACAGTAAATACAACCAATGCAAGTGCTATGAATTTGAAACTTGTAGAGAGCTCTAAGCACAAACCTTTTGAAGAAATGGACGCCCCTCTTACTCGCAACAAAACTCCGGGAAGTCGCTAGTTTAAACTTAAACGCGGCTTACTTGAACTACTTACACAAACTGGTTGCTGCATGACAAAGCCAAATTCATTATAGCATTTCTCTGAAAGACACTCAAAATATTCATTACTGAAAATTAGGTACTGTAACATCCCAATTTTGGGGCTAGTCGAAACAGTGGTCTCGGGACCACTAATATGAGGTTGAGAAAAAAAATTTTGGTATTATTTTGTGTTATGGCATTAATATATGGCTATATGAAAAATTTTGGTGCTTTAATTTTAGCAATTGTATATTTAATTGTGAAAAAGGACTAAATCGCATGAAATGTAAAAGTTTCATTATAAGTGGTAGAGGTGTCTAATAGCCAAAGAATATCAAATTGGAGGTCCTTAAAGTGAAATTAGGCCATTAGATATGTGATGGTCAGTCATATAGCTTAGGAGGACAAGAGCATTAATTTTAGTCAAAATTTGGTGATTTTAGGTGATAAAAAATGAATAAAATAATATGAATGAAAGAGTTGTCATCTTTTACTATTCACACTTCTTCTCCCCCAAAAATTGAAGAGATAATAGGGGTTTTTGAAGTTCAAATTTTCAGCTACATCTCATCCTTGCAAGTAAGTCATTTTGGTGATGGTTTTTTATGATTTTTGTGCTGTTAGAGTCCTCAAAGCTTAAGCTAGCAAATGAGGAGACTAATTTGTTAAATGGTTGAAAGTTTAGGGAATTTCCATGAGAGAGTTTTTTTTTTTTTTTGTTAGCTGAGTTTTTATGGAAGAAAATAAATGTTAGTGAGATGAGAAACAACTTTTTGAATGATGTTGCCATGAAAACACCTAAATTGGACTTATTTGCAAAGATTGAAATTGTGTAATAAATGCATGAAATAAATGGTTCTGTAAGTCATTGTAAGAGAAATAAATGTTCTGATAGGCTTGTTTAATGAGAGAATGTGAAGAAAAATGATTTACGAGCCTAGGGGCAAAATCGTAATTTTGCCATAGTACAAGGGCAAAATGGTCATTTTTACCTAAGTAGAGATTATGATATATTATGATTAGAAAATGATTGAAAGAGTGAATTTTATTGTTATAGACCAAGAAGAGCGTGGAATCAACCTTGACCGAGGAAAATGCAAGGTTATGGAATAGACCGTTGATCAATACGTTTTGCACCGAAGTAAGTTTATGTGTAAACGATGCATTTTAAATACACATATTGTTGCTTATTGGTGCATTGTATGAGTGTGAACATATATGGTTCAAATGGATTGAATTTGGTAGACAATGAATAATTTTCGTATGAATGTTAAAATAGATATGTAAGTGTGGAATATTACCCGAGTAATTAATGGTGGGCTATGTATGATACCACCTTATTATTCATTCATGATGGGCTATTTGCGATACCATCGTTTATATTATCATTTGGTGGGCTAAGTGCGATACCACCATAAATATTCTTGTTGGTGGGTTATGTGCGACACCACCCTGTTAAAGATAAATGGTGGGCTAAGTGCGAAACGACCGAGAGTTTGGTATTACTAAGAATAACTTATTGTGTAATTGTGATGTGTTGTTTCTTGTGATCATGTGTTAAATAATAGGAGCATTTGGCTTATGATATGGTTGGAATGTGGTATGAGATGAATGGGTAAGCATGATCTTAAATTGTGAAATACTACTTATTGATTAGCACATGTTATGATGTTTATTGTTTACATGTAAACTTACTAAGCTTTAAGCTTACTCCCTTTCTTTTCTCTTGTTTTATAGTGTTAAAGAGCTGGGTTGAGATACGAAGATAATTGGAAGACCACCTACACTATTAGCTCATTTCGGTATATTTAGAACTAACATTTTGAGTATGGTAATGGCATGTATAGGGGTTAGACTAGGTATATTATTTTGTTATTATGGCCAAATGTGTTGGCTCATTATAGATGAAATATTTTGTATATTGCCATAGTAAATGGCTCTTTACTATCAATCAATGATAAGAAGAGGTTATTCATGATTGTGTAGAGTCTATGAATGGTTTGTTTGGTTATGAAAATGCATGATTGAATTGATGGTGGAGGGTGAATTATGCTTGAGTGAGTTAGGGTGATGAAAGAGCTTGGCAAATAGCCTTGTTCTTGTCTACACAAGTAGGCACGCAGGAGTGTGTCTAGGCCGTGTGTGACACAGGGTCAATTGCATGGATGTGTGAGTAGGTCGTGTGTCCCCTTGCTTGCTAGAAATGCAAGTCAGTAAGCTCAGTAGTAAACACACGGGCAGAGACACAGACGTGTGTCTCAGCCGTGTGGGAGGCACGACCTTGGACATGGACGTATGCCCAGGCCGTGTGAAGTCTGCACCTGAATTCAGGAATTTAATTTGACACACAGTCTAAGGACACGGGCGTGTGCCTTAGCCGTGTGACCATAGTGAGGTGATGATGTCATAAACATAATGCCAAGGTTTTGGCACACGGGCTGAGACACAGGCGTGTTGAGGTCGTGTGAGGGACACGGGCGTGTGAATTAAGTCAGTGTCGACCACGGGTGTAGAGCACAAGCATGTCTCAGAGACACACGGGCGTGTCTCTTGAACAACACGGGCGTGTGGCCCCTATTTTGGCAAAATTTTTCTAAGTGTGTGAAAGTTTCTGATTAATTCTCGAAACCTTCCGGAAGTATGTTTAGGGCCTCGTAGGCCCATTATAAGGACGTTAGATTTGTAAATGGAAAATTTTTAATTTGGAATGAAATTTGACAGCCTAAAGTTGTATGACCATGTGAGTTATGTACTGTAATGCCTCGTACCCGATTCCAGTGTAGAATATGGGTAAGGGGTGTTACATTTAATGGTATTAGAGCCATGATTTAGTCGATTCTCAGACTACCGTAGCGTGAGGTAGAGTCTAGCTATACATGTCATAAGCGTATATTGATAGTGTGGTGGCTTTTGACAATTCTAAACATTTTTTATATAGTAAATTTATCCCAATCAAATGATTTCTGATGATGCAGCTAGTAATGCGCCGGCTCTCGTGTAAGCGACCGCGCCTGTAAAGAATGGACCCGAGACTAGGGGTCAAGGAGAAGAGGCCCGAAAAGCCTTTCTCCAAATGATGAGTAATTGGTACATGAAGTATGTACGAATGAACCCTAATGCTCAACCTCCTCCACCCCCTCTTATACCCCAGCCAGTTCCTGTGGCTCCTCAAGGTATAGATGTAGTGAGGATGACCAAGCCTTTGATAGGTAAGATTCGGAAGCAATGGGCCGAGGAATTTAGAGCCAATATAGAAGATGACCCAGAGAGGGCAGAGTTCTGGCTTGGGAACTCGATGAGAGTATTTGATGAACTCTCCTGCACACTTGAGGCACCGTGTCCTTGCTGAGGGACTCGACATACCATTGGTGGAAAATGTTGACATCGGTGAGTTCCGAAAGAAGTATATAAGCCAACAATTTGTGGACCAAAAAAGAAAAGAATTCATTGAATTGAAGCAAGGAAAAATGACTGTGGCAGAATATGAGCATGATGTTAGGCTCAGCAAGTATGCACAAGAGTGTGTGTCTACAAAAGCTATCTTGTACAAGAGGTTTGAAGATGGGCTGAATGAGGATATCAAACTCATAGTTGGGATTTTAGAATTAAAAGAGTTTGTAGTATTGGTTGATAGGGCATGTAAGGCCGAAGAACTGAATAAAGAAAAGAGGAAAGCCATGAGTGAGGCCCAAGATGCAAGAAAAAGGCCAATGAGTAATCATACCAAGCTCAATCGAAGAGGTCCAAAGAAATGAACCCCTGGACGACAGCGTCAGTTGGACATTCACATCGAGATCGAGGTAACACATACTAGGGCTCGAGAGTTCAAGCCACTTCGATGGCAAGTGTGGGCAACCTGAAGTCCAAACTGGAATGTCCAAATTGTGGTAGGCAGCACGCCGGGGAGTGTTGGGGAAACAACCGGAATTGTTACAAGTGCGGTTCACCAGACCATTTTATCCGAAATTGTCTAAAAAGGGAGGAGAAGGAAGGAAAGCAATAAGTGAGATCAAGCAATGCACCTTTGAGGGGTAGATCACAAAAGAACCTAGGAGGTAGGATTAGTAGTAGAGGTTTGCCTCGAGATTCTGCTGTGAGGCCGGAAGGTCGAGCACCTGCAAGGACCTATGCCATTCGCGCTCGCGAGGAGGCATCATCTCCAGATATGATAACGGATACTTTTTCTCTTCATGACACCTCTGTTATTGCTTTGATTGATCCAGGGTCTACCCCTTCATATATTTGCATGAAATTGGCATCTAGTATGGGCATGGTTATTGAGTCTATGGAATATGTAGTAAAAGTGTCAAACCCGTTAGGCAAATATGTGCTAGTTGACAATGTGTGTAGGAATTATCCTTTGACAACTAGAGGTCATTGTTTTCTGGCAAACCTTATGTTGTTGCCGTTTGATGAATTTGATTTGATTCTTGGCATGGATTGGTTGACTGCCCATAATGTTTTAGTGAATTGTGGTGGCAAGTTTATCGAATTGAAATGTGAAAATGGGAATGTCATTCGAGTTGAATCAGGTAGATCGGATAATCTACCAGTGATAATTTCAACTATGGTAGCTAAAAAGTATTTGAGGAAAGAATTCGAGTCTTATCTTGCTTTTGTGCTGAATACTCAAGAGTTAGAGGTAAAGATCGAATCAGTGCCGGTGGTATGCGAATATCCAGATGTGTTCCCAGAGGAGTTACCTGGATTGCCTCCAGTTAGAGAGGTCGAGTTTGGAATTGAGTTAATTTCGAGAACGGCACCTATTTTGGTTGCCCCGTATAGGATGGCACCATTGGAGTTGAAAGAACTGAAGGTTCAGTTGCAAGAGTTAACGGATAAGGGTTTTGTAAGACCGAGCTATTTCCGTTCGGTGCTCCAGTACTTTTTTGTGAAAAAGAAGGATGGGTCGATGAGATTGTGCATAGACTACCGACAGCTCAACAAGGTAACATTGAAGAATAAGTATCATTTTCCAAGGATAGATGACTTGTTTGACCAACTGAATGGAGCTATGGTGTTCTTCAAGATAGACCTAAGGTGTGGTTATTATCAGTTGAGAGTTAAGGAGCAAGATGTGCCGAAAATTGCACTTCGGATGAGGTATGCTCATTATGAGTTTCTTGTCATGCCATTTGGTCTAACGAATACCCCTACGATTTTCATGGATTTGATGAATCGCATCTTCCGACCGTACTTGAACAAATTTGTAGTCATTTTTATTGACGACATATTAGTCTATTCTCAGGATGAGAGTGAACATGCAAAGCATCTAAGAATTATCTTGCCAAATTTAAGAGAGAAACAGTTGTATGCTAAATTTAGCAAAAGTGAGTTTTGGCTCCGAGAGGTCAAATTCTTAGGACACATTGTATCGGGTGATGGTATTAGAGTTGATCCGAGTAAGATCTCAGCTATTGTGGAGTAGAAACCCCCAACAAATGTATCGAAAGTCAGAAGCTTTTTGGGTTTAGCGGGGTACTACAGACGGTTTGTAAAAGGGTTTTCCATTATTGCTACCCCGATGATGAAACTATTGCATAAAGATGTCAAGTTTGAATGGACTGAGAAATGCCAACAGAGCTTTAAGAGATTGAAAACATTGTTGACTGAGGCGCCAGTTTTAGTACAACCTGAGTTGGGCAAGGAGTTTGTAGTATATAGTGATGCATCATTTAATGGACTCGGCTGTGTGTTGATGCAAGAGGGTATGGTAGTAGCTTACGCCTCGAGACAGCTAAAACTGCATGAGAAGAATTATTCGACTCATGATTTGGAGTTGGCTGCAATTGTTTTCGCTTTGAAGATTTGGCACCATTATTTATATGGTGAGAAGTGTCGAATCTTCACGGATCATAATAGTTTGAAGGACTTTATGGGTCAAAAGGACTTAAACTTGCGGCAACGATGGTGGCTCAAATTATTGAAGGATTATGAGCTAGTAATTGATTACCATCTGGGGAAAGTGAATGTAGTTGCGGATGCCTTGAGCAGAAAATCTTTGTATGCTTTAAGATTTATTGGTACGAACTTAGCATTGTCTGATGATGGAGTTATATTGGCCGAGATGAGGGCAAAACCGTTATTTATTCAGTAGATATGTGAAGGTCAAGAGAATGATAGCGAGCTACAAGCTAAAAAAGCTCAGTGCGAGTTGGGAAATGATTCTGATTTTCGGGTGAGTTCAGATGGTTATTTGATGTTTCGCGACCGGATTTGTGTACCTAAAGATGATGAGTTGATTCAAAAAGTTTTGCATGAAGCACACAGTGGTCACTTGTCAGTACATCCCGGTAGCAGGGAAATGTACAATGATCTGAAGAACATCTCTGAGTTCGTGACAAAATGTTTAGTATGTCAACAAGTGAATGCTGGGCACCAAGTACCTTCAGGATTACTTCAGCCCGTAATGGTTCCCGAGTGGAAGTGGGATCAGATCACCATGGATTTTGTAACAGGGTTGCCTATGACTCCGAAAAAGAAAGATGTTGTGTGGGTTATTGTTGATAGACTGACGAAGTCGGCTTACTTTATACCCGTGAGTAGATTATTCACTTGATAAGCTGGCTGAGCTGTATATTGCTAAAGTGGTGAGATTACATGGAGTTCCTATATCTATTATCTCGAATAGAGATCCTAGATTTACTTCAAGATTTTGAAAGAAGTTGCAGGAAGCCTTAGGTACAAGGTTGAATTTTAGTACTGCGTTTCATCCTCAAACTGACGGCCAATCTGAAAGAGTGATTGAAGTTCTTGAGGATATGCTCTGATGCTTTGTGTTAGAGTTGGGAGGTAGTTGGGAATTATATCTACCTTTGGTTGAGTTTCCTTACAAAAACAGTTATCAGTCGAGTATAGGATGGCACCGTACGAGGCCTTATACGGTAGAAAGTGTCGAACTCCCTTGTACTGGACCGAGCTTAGTGAGAAGCAAATTCATGGGGTTGATCTAGTTAAAGAGACCGAGGAGAAAGTGAAAATAATTCGTAATAGTTTGAAGGCTACTTCAGACCGACAGAAGTCGTACTCAGATTTGAAAAGAAAAGAAATCGAGTTTCAAGTGGGCGACAAAGTATTTTTGAAAGTTTCCCCGTTGAAGAAAATATCAAGATTTGGTAGAAAGGGAAAATTGAGTCCACGATTCATAGGACCGTATGATATTACCAAAAGGATTGGCCCAATGGCATACTGGTTGGCCTTGTCGGTAGAGTTGGAGAAATACGCAACATGTTCCATGTATCGATATTGAGGCGATATCGTTCCAATCCTTCGTATGTGATCCCTCCAACGGAAGTTGAGATACGATCGGAAATGACTTATGAAGAAGAGCCGATTAAGATATTGGCTCGAGAGGTTAAACAGTTGAGGAATAAGAGTGTAGCTTTAGTAAAAGTGTTATGGCAAAAACACGGTGTGGAAGAAGCTATGTGGGAACCGGAAGAAGCCATGAGGGAACAATATCCAAATCTATTTACCGGTAAGATTTTCGGAGGCAAAAATCTCTAAAGGAGGGGAGAGTTGTAACAACCCGATTTTGAGGCTAGTCAGAACAATGGTCTCAGAACCACTAATCCGAGGTTGAGGAAAATTATTTGGTATTATTTCATGTGTTATGACATTAATAAATGGCTATATGAAAATTTTTGATGCTTTAATTTTAGCAATTGTATGTTTAATTGTGAAAAAGGACCAAATCGCATAAAGTGCGAAAGTTCCATTATAAGTGGTAGAGGTGTCTAATAGCCAAAGAATATCAAATTGGAGGTCCCTAAAGTGAAATTAGGCCATTAGATATGTGATGGCCAGCCATATAGCTTAGGGGGACAAGAGCATTAATTTTAGTCAAAATTTAGTGACTTTAGGTGATAAAAATGAATAAAATAAGATGAATGAAAAAGTTGTCATCTTTTACTATTAACACTTCTTCTCCCCAAAAATTGAAGAGAGAATAGGGGTTTTTGAAGTTCAAATTTTCAGCTACATCTCATCCTTGCAAGTAAGTCATTTTGACGATGGTTTTTGTTGATTTGTGTACTTTTGGAGTCCCCAAAGCTTAAGTTAGCTAATGAGGAGACTAATCTGTTAAATAGTTGAAAGTTTAGGGAATTTCCATGAGAGATTTTTTTTTTGTTAGCTGATTTTTTATGGAAGAAAATGAATGTTAGTGAGATGAGAAACAACTTTGTGAAGGGTGTTGCCATGAAAACACCTAAATTGGACTTATTTGCAAAGATTGAAATTGTGTAATAAATGCATGAAATAAATGGTTCTGTAAGTTGTTGTAAGAGAAATAAATGTTCAGCTAGGCTTGTTTAATGAGTGAATGTGAAGAAAAATGATTTATGAGCATAGGGGCAAAATCATAATTTTGCCATAGTACAAGGGCAAAACGGTCATTTTTGCCTAAGTAGAGATTATGATATATTATGATAAGAAAATGATTGAATGAGTGAATTTTGTTGTTATAGACCAAGAAGAGCATGGAATCAACCTTGACCGAGGAAAAGGCAAGGTTACTGAATAGACCGTTAATCAATATGTTTTGCACCGAAGTAAGTTTTTGTGTAAACGATACATTTTAAATACACATATTGTTACTTATTGGTGCGTTGTATGAGTGTGAACATATATGATTCAAATGGATTGAATTTGGTAGATAATGAATAATTTTCGTATGAATGTTGAAATAGATATGTAAGTGTGGAATATTACCCGTAGTAATTAATGGTGGGCTATGTGCGATACCACCTTAATTATTCTTGTTGGTGGGCTATGTGCGATACAAAAAACAAACATCCATCATCGCTTAATTATTTTTTCCTTTTTTTGTTTTTCTTTTCTAAGCAACCAAATGAAAAACAAACATTAATCTTGCTTTTATCCCTCGATCAACCTAGAGCTTTGGTTTATATACATACAAGAAGACATACATCCATCATCCATTCAATGAACTGAAAGTAACCAGTTCAATCAGCCAAAAAAAGAACCCTTTTTTTTTGGGTTATCATCTATTAGAAATAGTTTCAATCAATTTCAACTCATTTTGACTAAAATTCATCGAATCAACAACAGAAAAATCTAACAAAAATTTGATTCGAAAATAGAAGAATTACCTAAAACAACAATGGAATCTTGAGGAACCGCAACAGGAAGATGAATCTGAAGAGTGATCAACAACGAAAAGAACAAAAATCAGAGATTTTTGAAACCGATCAGTTTCAATTTCAAGCTTGTTTCCAGTATTTCTCTTTTCTAAAAATTTGAGCTCAGGAATCCCAAAATCATTCAAGTTTCTTGCCTAGCTAAAGAAACAAAGAAAGGCAACAAATTTTAGGCATAAAATCGGTTAAAAATGTGGACAAGTAAAGAACAACAAGCAAAAAAAGAGCTTTATGCCATACCTTAAGCCAAGACCGAGCGAAGAATTCATGGTAGACTTGCTTGAGAAAGAGAGGAAACGAAACAGAATATGCTGAGAAGAGAATATATGCAACAGACTTTTACCTGGAAGAGAAGATGAAGAACAGAAGAAGGAAAAGGAATGAAGAACGGAAGAAGGAGAAGGAGCCTTACCTGGATGAAGGAAGAACCGAAAAATGTCTTACAGAAATGAAATCCGTAAGACATTTTCCCCTAAAACCCATTCATTTTACATGTGTCTTGGAAAATATTTTCCAAATGTAAAATATTTCCAGTCAAACAAACACTGGAAAACCAGGAAACATTTTCCAGAAAATATTTTCCTGCAAACAAACGGACCCCTAATCTCATTAGCCACCGCTTCTTTCTTTTTTTTTTTTTTTTTTTTGTAAGAGTTCAATTTTATTAGCTCACTAAGATTTTGTTTGATTGGTTAAAACCCTAATCTTGAGATCAAGAAGCAATGAATACGATTTTCCTCTAGCGAGCTTGAAAGTGCGAGAAAGAATCCTGGTACCTACTCTAATGCCATAAGAGAGGAGAAAGTTTTGGTAGAAATTACCAATGGCGTTGGCCACGCCGGACGGGGTGTCGTCGCCACTCGCTGCCATCCTATGATGCTTCTGTAGCTCCTATATTGCTTCCCTCAATCAGTCCTCAGCCTCAGGCAGTCGTCGCTCCGCCTCCGGGCTGTCTGCCAACAACCATGCCGTGGAAATCGGGTTTTAGAGAGAGTCGGCATTTTAAATTCGATAATAATTGATAAGTTAGTTCTTTTTAATTGACTTTATTGCTGAAATAAAAACATTTTTTTATTTCTCTCCCTGTTTTTCTTAATTTTCCTGTAAAATTTCAAAAAAATAATGCTGCATGGTGATTTTTTTTGACAAATGGCTAGAATTAAATGGGTAAGGTACTCAAACTGACTTAAAAAAAAATTGAAGTACCAAAAAATGGGTATACTTCAGAGGGTAATATTTGAAATAAGCCGAACAAGAAAATGGATATGTAGTAGTATTTTTTACTCTTGAGACCGCACATCCAATTTCTATCATCTTTTCATATCTTCAAGCATTATTGCACAAAAGCTTATTGATAGGAGATTGGGAGCCATTAATATAATAATCCTCCATAGTATGGCTATTAGATTCTATCATGTCAAGCAATTAGCAATCGCCCAACCCAGCTGATCTTACCACTACCCTTTGCTTCTTTTAACCACTGTTTGCAATTTGTTAACCGGGAATTCCATTCATTTGTGTAAACATTGGATTTTGGGTTTGGGGAAACAGTATTCATGATAATCACACGACCACAAAAGACATTTGCATAAAGCTGCCGTATGTGTATATATATATATATATATATCCATGTTATCGTCATCCACTTACTAAATTCCTGAGTGTACACGGACTAAAGAATATATTCTTTATCTTATAATTGTATATAAATCAGCAAATTTTATTATAACAGTACTGGAAAGAGAAACATATGGAAGGTAATCAAAATGTCAAGTGAAAAATGAAACAAGATTAATGATAGGTTTTATATTGTTGTTCTGATTCTGTAGTGGTGGAATCCGATTCTATAGTGGCTGCTTCTCGGTACACCAATACTCGATATCAACCTTGGCGCCCCTGGGAGATTCTTAAACCACTTAACCACTTGTGGTTGAATATGAAGACGGTGGTTTTTGTCAACGTTTGGCGCCACACCTCCTAAGGGGGCATTTATCGATCAGCTGCTCACTGTGTGTTGCTACTTGCTGGTTTTGTTCTACTCCTCAAGGCGTGTACTGCTTTGATGTTTCTATTTGCTAACTGAATTCATATTTTGTTGGAAGAAAAGACAAAAATAAATACTATCATTAGGCATCCGCAACGAAGGTTTTGGCTTTCGATGGTCAAAGAAAGAGAAAGGTACTTTTTGTTTTTTTGGGTTCCTTTAATAATGGGTGGAGAGAATTTGATATATTTCTCTCCTAATCTTCCTCCTCTGAAGCTTTTTTACTATAAGTTAGCAATCTTTAATAAAAAGAAACTTTGTTATTACAAAAAGAAACTGTTCGTTAATATGATAATTTTCAAATAAAATAATAAAATGAAAGAATTCTTAATATAAAACAAAAGGTTCCAAGGATGATGAGTCAAAAAGTAACTTATGTGAAGTGTGAAGACCATTCTCTCCTCCAAGTTGAAATGAAAACATCAAATGCTCTTCCCTTCCCATCTCTTTAAATACCCCCACCACTCTCACCATGCTTTTCTACTCACACTCGAGATCAAATACCAACATAATTACCCAAGTTGAGAATAGGAGAGAGAAAGAACAATGGTGGGTTCCCCCCCCCCCCGCCCTTTTATTTTTTATTTTTTATTTTGCTGCTCTTTTTATGTTGTCTTCTCACTCATTATTCGTCCTCTCGTTGCTTCATTCAAATTACAAACAACAGACAACAAACCTATGTTGCTTTCCTAGATACTATTACTAACTCGCCTTTTATTGTACAGGTAGGAGGATACCAGGATAATAGATGGGAAGGGTATGTGGATTGGAGGGGCAGACCTGCTTTAAGGGGCCAACATGGTGGCATGGTGGCTGCCTCCTTTGTCTTGGGTTAGTTACCTGATCTATTCCTTTTTGTTGCTTTTGACACGAATCAAGGGTGAGCTTCCGCTGGAGGCATATTTTATGGGTTCATTCCATCCCTTAGTTTAATGATAAATTTTGGGTGTACGTAGTTGTGGAAGTGCTGGAGAACCTGGCCTACTTGGCAAATAGTAGCAACCTGGTGCTGTATCTGTCAAAGCACATGCACTTATCTCCATCAAAATCGGCAAACGATGTCACCAATTTCATGGGGACAGCCTTCCTTCTGGCTCTGCTTGGGGGCTTCTTATCCGACACTTTCTTCACTACTTATCACATCTACCTCATAAGCGCACTCATCCAATTCCTGGTACTCCATTTTCACACTCTCTTATCTTAAAAACTCTCTATGTTTTGTTTCATTATTGCACTTCATCCGCATTGTGGTTGTCATAAATAAAAGACACGGGCAAAAATATGACAGTGTTCCCTCCCTGCGACTTCGGTGTAAACAAAAAAACCCAGTCCGCCTAGGTACAACAACTAACGAGGCCTTACTAAAAAAATGTCAGTACATTTGTCCACTTTCTTTCGGATCTCAAAAGTAAACTAAGTCTGAGATAATAAAACAGGGTCTGTTTCAATTCAACCTTCCATCACATATTGGAACTTCCAAAAACAATTGGTTATGTTAGCTATGCTTTCAAATGCCTCGTATTCCATTACAGAAATTCCTTTTTTTCTTATCCATAAATTGAGAAGTGGGGCGAGTGGGTCCTGGAGTAGGCCAATGTTAGGGTATTAGTCGTGGAACTTATCCTTTCAAAGCTGACGCCTTGGGATTTGAGTTTAACGATAAGAGAGCTTTAGCTCTACACGTACCGCATGAGTGTCAAACTGTCGCTGGAGCTCCTACCCTATGTCGTACGTCTAATACACGGTAATTTTCAACTCTTCATCCACCAATCACTGTACAGTATCTGGCTAGAGACGAATCCGAAGAAAATCCTGGGAAAACCAATTCCATTTAATAATGGGTGCGTAGCTTTCTTCGAATGAAAAAGGGAAATGAAGCAAAGGTTGCTCATTTCATTTTGGGCAGGTCCATGAACCACGTGGGCGGCCATTGATAGAGCCCAAGCGAAACTTGAAAGTCTATTTAACAGAGAATCATGCTCACCCTGCACCATTCAATATAACAAAGCCATGTCGTCAACAACCCGGTTTCTTTACAGTGATATATCATTGAAATCTTCGCAGTGCAATCCTTGTGTGGCTAACGCCAGATAAAGGAAAAACCATATTGAACGGCCCAACAAGTTGGACCTAAATGCTATCGGCTTTTCGGTTTAGTATGTGGAAATCAATCATATAGGGAACTGACGAATCAGTTTGATCCAGCTTACTCATCTCCCCTTCCCTATCTATTATACGACCTTGGATGCTGTGTATGTATGGATTTCGAACTTGAAAGTCTTTCTTATGTTTGAAAACTGCATGAAACCGAGTTTACCTAGCTGTATAAGGAATTGAATGCAAGCTTCATTTCTTCCCATGAATGCCTTAAAGAGATTCAAAGGAAAGAAAAAGGAATGCTTGAACATTATTATGAATCAAAGTTATTCAAATTAATTGCTGGGGGACTTCTAATATCTACACACTTGCTAATTGAGCATGCATGGCTAACCAACTGTGGTCGTTGAAACAGGGGTCGGTCATTCTTACAATGCAAGCTCGGACTGCTTCCCTAAAGCCACGAGAATGTAGTCCATCAACCACCTCCATTCCATGCCATGAAGTTGGAGGTGGGAAAGCAGTAATGCTGTTCACTGGCCTCTATCTTGTGGCGCTTGGTGTTGGAGGGATAAAGGGGTCCTTACCAACACATGGCGCTGAGCAGTTTGATGCCAACACCCCACAGGGAAGGAAGCAAAGATCCACCTTCTTCAACTACTTTGTATTCTGTCTCTCATTCGGTGCACTCATAGCCGTCACATTTGTTGTGTGGGTTGAAGACAATATGGGATGGAAGTGGGGTTTTTCCATCTCTACAATTGCAGTATTGTTGTCAATCGCAATCTTCCTTGCTGGTTCGGCTGTTTACAGGAACAAAATACCCTTTGGCAGCCCTCTTACAACCATTGGCAAGGTAAAAGCTACTTCAATTATCAGACCCCACCTTGATGCCATTCCTGTAATGAAGAAATAAGTTTTGTTTTTTGCTTTACTTGAACAGGTTTTGGTTGCTGCTATGCTGAACAGTTGCATGAGCAAAAATCCAAAAAATGCCATTGCGAACCTGACAACGAGCCCTTCTTATCGAACTGAAAGCAGCAAAAAAGGAGACCACCAAATCCCAACTGAAAGCCTCAAAGTCCTAAACAGAGCAGCGGTGAACAAGCCAGCTTACCCAGCACTTGAATGCTCAGTGCAGCAAGTAGAGGAAGTCAAGATCGTGCTTAAAATCTTTCCCATATTTGCTTGCACCATTGTTCTCAATTGCTGCCTAGCTCAGCTCTCCACTTTTTCAGTTGAGCAGGCAGCAACCATGAACACTAAGCTTGGTTCATTGAAAATTCCTCCAGCTTCCCTACCAGTCTTTCCCGTGGTCTTCATCATGATCCTAGCCCCGCTTTACGATCACTTCATTATCCCATTTGCTCGGAGAGTAACTAAAACTGAGATGGGCATCACTCATTTGCAACGAATTGGGATTGGTTTATTTCTTTCCATGGTAGCCATGGCAGTGGCAGCTCTTGTCGAAATTAAACGAAAAAGAGTAGCAACTTACTCTGGCCTACTTGACTCAACCAATCCATTACCCATTACATTTTTGTGGATTGCTTTACAGTACTTGTTCCTGGGGTCAGCTGATCTTTTCACCTTGGCAGGGTTACTAGAATTTTTCTTCACCGAGGCGCCCTCAACCATGAGATCCTTGGCTACATCTCTTTCTTGGACTTCCTTGGCAATGGGGTATTATTTAAGCTCGGTAATTGTATCAATAGTGAACAATGTGAGTGAGAACTCAGGGCACAAGCCGTGGCTGTCAGGGCATACAATAAATGGATATCATCTGGAGAGATTCTACTGGCTTATGTGTGTGCTTAGCGCTTTGAATTTCATGCATTACCTTCTCTGGGCCATGCGCTATAAATACAGATCAGCAGGCAGTAGCAAGTAAAACAAGCATGGCCAACTTCTGATTTCTTAATATGAAGGAGCAAGTCCTTAGTCAAGTAAATGGATCGATCAAGTTAAAATGCCAGCTTGGGCCATGCAGAGATAGAACTCAGACTAATGCAAACTTCAGCCCCATACTATCCATTTTGAAAGGACATAAAAAGCTATGAGGAGACCCCTTTTTTTTTTTTATCTTTATCTCTTTTATCATTTTCTACTCTTTTTATCTCTTTGACTGAATATGTAAGTATTCTCTCTTTATTTCTTTAGTTTTTCCTTTCTAGTTACTTGTATAAATACCATGATATTTTATCAATAAAGTCAAAATTTTCAGTCTTCACAAAACTTCACTATGGTATACAGAGGCTTGGACATACGACAACACTATCTTTTCCCTTTACCACCACCTAATCCCAATCCTCTGACTCCCTACCCCAATCACATGCTTTCGAATTTCATGAATCTCTATCACTCTACCTCGAGTCACTATTCCCTCTGCATTATCACCTATCCAAACAAAACCCATTTGTCATAAGCTTCATCTCTTCATTGCCCCATTTTCACCATCCTCCACACTCTACCGCTCTTCACCTTTCTCCAAGTCCCATGCCTATTTTCAATTCAACTCACCTAGCTATTACTCTCAATATGCCATCCACCAACCCAGCCTCTCCTTTCTTGTCCATAAATGCTACTGCACAGGCTCCCATATAGCTTACCACCACTATTTAGCAATCATAGTTTTCTCAGTGACATTCTTGTCACAACCCAAGAATGGAGTATGACGTGGCAGTTTTATCTTAATACAATACTTAATAATTTAAGTATTATCTCAAGATAATATCATGTTGTCCATAAAACACAAAGACTTCTTTACTATGTTAACGCATCATATTTACATTGAATGTCATCATTACAACTCGAGTTTAAGTGTCAAGAAAGAGTGAGAATTTGATACCATTTATACCAAATGAGAATTTTATTAACTTAAAAGAAAAGAAATATGGTTAAAAATACTATTATTATTCATAGCAAGTAATCGAAAGTCCATTCAAATAATGAGAGGGTTTGGACAAAATACAATGCCTAAAATATAAATTTGGGTAAAACTTAAGACTAGTTTTTAATAGGGTGGGGCATTGATCAAATTTTTTTAGCTCGAGCCCGACCCCGACCAAATATATTGTTATAAAAAATATTATATTAATTATATATGTTAAATAATAATATATATATATATATATATATTTATATTAGACACTAACCCAATAACAATTAAACTCATTACTCAAAACTTAAAAAATTTATCCAACTAAATAACACAACCCAAAATATAAAATTTTAAAAATTATATTTAATAAAATAAAATCTTTATTATATTTATTTATGTTTTCATATAGTAAAACATTTATTATATTTATGGTAATATTTTAATATAAATAATTTTAATGTATTTTTAATGTGTTAGAAAACTTTTATTTTAGTGTCTTTTAGTGCATTTAGTGCATTATAGTTTTTTTAAAAAATATTTTTAAATAAAAACTAATCTAAAAAAAATTAAATTTGGACGGGTCATGTCGGACCCGGGTTTATTTTTCTTAAATTGGGTCGGACTTAGATAAAAAAGTAAATTCATATTTCAAGCCGAACCGAACTCAAATTTAAAAAATTGATCTAGATATCTTATATAGACCTAATTAGGTCTATAGGCAGCTCTATTTGTCCCTTATACATCTGAAAAGCTCTACTTCTCCCCTATACATCTGAAAAGGAAAAATTAGGATAAGAGAATGAGTTATTATTTCCCCAATATAACCATGAACACTTCAATAAAAAGATTGTTCTAATATTATATATATAACATCACTTGAAAAAATTTATTAAAAATTAAAAAATATTGTCAAATAAATCACGAATATGACAACATCAATAGATTCACCTATGAATTCATTGAGATGATGGAAGACTCAATTTTCATTTACACACCACAAACAATTTGTATTTCAATTTTAAGACATTTATCAAGGATTTTAACACTCATGTCTACGATCATAAGTTCATCCCATTAGCAGGGCCATCAGTTGTCTATCGGTGATGTTTTTCTTCACTGTCATTTATCAAAGGATGTTCACATGGCATTACCCTGAGGATTTATTGAAGGTACTCACCCATGTATGTGAGCTTCTTATAGCTCTGTTTAAAGTTTTAGTTTAACAATGTAAATGAGATAATAGTGCTCATAAATTATTCAAGTTTAACTTGAAAGAACTCGAATTCAATTCGATAATTATCAAGTTAAATTTAAATTTGAACAACTCGAGCTATCGATCAAGACAAAATCAAGCACTATAATACTTGATTTGAATAGCTCGTGGGCCTAATTAATTTTTTTTCATTTTTATATTATAAAATTACAATTTTACCTTTATTACATAAAAAGAGCTTACTTACAAATGAGATTTTTTTTTTTTTTTACAATCAAAGGTTACATTACTGTTGACATATTTGATGGCAAGGAAAATTTGTGTAGTTGAGACAGTGACCACAACTTCAAGCACTGTTTCATTTTCCTACTTGCCTATTTTTAAAGCTGCCAAATTTTAGAACAAAAGCATTGGGCTATCTGTTTTGAAGATATTTGGACGAGTTAGAGCCTAAAACATGAAGACCAATTGCGTTAAAATTTAAGGCTTGAAGATTGGTTATTTGCAGATCAAGTTTGGTTACTTGTGAAACAAGTAAAGTCATTATCTATTGTTAAAGACATTGAATTACACCGAGACTCCTATGGAATTATTACCCTATGCCAACTTTTAGCTTTACTTTATAGAAAAGTAGTAGTATATAAACTTAATTTCTGTCTAGGTTAAAAAGTAACCGAGAGATAGAGAGATCATAAATTTCTTCAAGTTAGGAACTTTTTATGTATGCATTGTTTTTGTAAGCAATCAAGAGAGTTTCTTGGATTGCAAAACTAAGCTTTTGAGGGAGAAGCTTAGTGGGAGAGTGACCTAGTCTTTGTACATGGTGAGGTCACTAAATTGGTGAGAGTTAGCCCAATGTTAGGACTTAAATAATTGGTTGTACTATTAGAAAGATAATGGATTATTGCTTTGGTAAGGCCCTGTAGACGTAGACTGAGGTCAAACTATGTAAACAATCTTGATGTTCACCTTTACGTTTATGCACTTTTGATTTCTTAGTTGAAACTATGGCCATAGTTTCAAGCACTATTTTGGTCATAGTCTCTGTTTGCTAAGAAAATACCCCGCTTTTCGACAATTTGGTATTAGAGTCTTTCACTTAACATAAATAGTGATTATCCTAGTTGATATACTTGCTTGCAATGGAAGGATCTTCAATTCCACGTCCATCTATACTTGGTGGAGAAAATTATGCATATTGGAAAGCTAATATGAAAACATTCATCAAATCAACGGATAAATAAGCCTAGAGAGTTGTTTTAACTGGATGGACTTATCCCTTCACATCAATAGAAAGAGTAAAAACTCTCAAGGTCGGGGCAACTTGAACTACTAAAAAAGAAAGGACTGCTAATACCAACTTCAAAGGTCTTTATGGTATTTTCTGTGGTATACATACACAATAATTCAGAAGGATTTCTAAATGTACTAAAGCCAATGAGGCTTGGGAAATACTAGAAACTACTCATAAAAGATCCAATATAGTCAAACAATCTAAGCTTCAGATGCTGACAACCAAATTTGAGACTCTAAGGGTGTAGGAATCATAGACCATTGAAGAGTTCTATACAAAACTTTGTGACTTGGCCAATTAGGCTTTACTTTAGGAAGTGAGTACTCAAACTCTAAACTTGTGAGAAAGGTTATTAAGTCACTACCTGAGAGGTTCAACATCAAAGTAACAACCATCGATGAGGCCAAGGATATCAATGCCATGAGGATTGAAAAGTTGATTAGGTCTTCCAAACCTTTGAGCTCAACATGGAAGAAGCTAAGAAGGGCAAAATGAAATTTTAGAAGAACATTGCTTTTCAATGGTTGAAAATTGTGCCCACTAAACAAAGTACTATTATCAAAGAAATGCAAGAATAGTTGGTTTTTCTTACTCAAGGATTCAACAAGATGGCCAAGAAACAATTTGGGAGGAATAAATGCTCTGAGTCATCCAAGGCTATCTAAAAGAGAAAATTCCAAAATAAAGTTTATTCAAATATTCTAGATGAGAGTGTCAAACCGTTGATACAAGCCATGATCAGGGCTTAGTGATGAATTCTCGATAGAGTAACCAACTGATGAATCTCGCCTTAGTGATCTACTATGACAGGAACCTTATGTATTGGAATATGGGGTAGTGTAAGTGCCTACCAAACTTGCAACTTCTTAGGTCATGTATTGAAGTTATCTAGGATTCTATTGCTTGAATTAAAATGTTGTATTATTCTAAGCAAATATGAATGTCTGGGCTGATTTGAAGATGCAATGTAACTGGTGTTCTAATAATTTTCTGGTCCTGAAAGGAATCCGTCAAAAGTAATTATCCATCAAATATCGTTTTGAGAAGTGTTTCTAACCACAACTATAAAAAAATTGTGTAATGGGATTTGAAGTATAGTGATGGGTCTGAGATTCACCAGTCGGGTGAAATGTGTATAAGATGGATAAGTGTAGAGATTGGCGTATGGTTATCCACTAATCAAGAATTCAAAAAGTATTTGCTAAGGTCTAAAAAGGAATTCAAATCCTTGATTCAAAGAATTTTACAACACCGTTTAAAGGTAATAATGAGTGAGGTTCACTAAGTTCCTTTAAAATTATATGCGTCTTTTGGTATGTCGGTCTATCAATTGAACTAGAGCACCGAGAGGGACCAGGCCAGGGATGCGCCATAACGGTAGCATAAGTGTAATAACCCGTTTTTAGTCAAATCAAAAAAGTGGTTTCGGGACCATAAATTTGAATTTAAAATATTTATTTTATTATTATTTTAATATTTACAACATGATAGTATGTTTGTGTGAAAATTTCATTAAGAAATTTTATCGTTTAAAAGCTCAATTTGATAAAAAGGACTAAATCGCGTAAAGTGTAAAATTTGAGTTCTATTAGCTAAAGGTGTCTAATAGTCATAGAACTTTAAATTGGATGTCCTTATGTGGTAATTAGACCATTAATAGCATGAGTGGACATATATGGACATATTATTAAGTGTTTTGAAGGTTATTAGTTAATATAGTAAATTAGTAAATAACTTAGTAAAAAAATGAATAATATCAGAATATCATCATTTTCTCTTCTTCATCACCGAAATTAGGAAACAAAAACCTCCATGGATGCATGCTAGGTTTGTCCAAGCTTTCATTGTCCAATTAGGTACTATTTTTGTCCCATTTTTAATGATTTCTATGTTTTTGAAATCGTTGCAACTAGGTCTAGCTAGTCTAGGGACTAATTTGTAAAATTTTTAAAGGTTTAGGGTTTTTCCATTGATGAATGTTGATGTATTTTGATGTTTAATGGTAAAAAATGCATGCTTGTTGTTAGATAAACAACATTTGTTAAGTGATTTTTAGTAAAATATCCAATTAGGGATTAAATTGAGAAATGTTGAAACTTTGTGGTTAAAATGTGAAATAAATGAAAAATATGGGCTTCTAGGGACTTAATTGAAATTCGGCTAGCATGGGTTGTGGTTAAATTACATGAATTTATGATTTTATGAAATAAGGACTAAATTGTAAAAGTTGTAAAATACTTGAGGCAAAAGTATAAATGTGATTAATGAGTGTTTTGGATTAAATTGAATAGAGAGGTAATTAAATAAGCTAAATTTGATTACATATAGATCAAGAAAAGTGAAATTTGGATCTAGATCGGGGGGAAAAACAAAGTACTCGACTAATCGACCTATTTCACCGTTTTTACGTCCGAGGTAAGTTCGTGTGTAATAAGCATTATTATATTTATGTTTTAAATGCTTTGATATTGCATAAATTGTGAATTATGATATTGCGGACACAATCAACGAAGATTCGACATTGGAAATCCCGGTTGAACCTTAGGAATAAGTTAGGATACAAATGACATGTCATTAGGGGATTCATAGAGTTGGCTTCAGGCCATGATATTGGCACTTCGGGTGCGAGATACATTGAGTTGGCTTAAAGACATGATATTGGCACTTCGGGTGCGAGATTCATTGAGTTGGCTTTGGGCTATGATATTGGCACTTAGGGTGCGAAACTCCCGAGTATCCGACTTTTATTCCAAATGGTTCAACGGGTATATCGAAGATATGAATTGGTGAGAATAGAGACGTATTGGTACAGGTATGTACGGAAACTGAATATGCATTGATCATATGAAAGGTTTAAGTTTATGGTTAAATAGATGATTGAGTATAAAGTTAACACTTTGTTATATATTTTGTGGTAAGTTTATGCAAAATTTGAATGGAAATTAATTAAACGGTAAGTTTTACTTATTATTTTCATACGAGCTTACTAAGCTATAAAGCTTAATTTGTTTATTTTACCATGTTTTATAGTGATTTCAAAGCTAGCTCGAAGTCGGGGATCGTCGGAGACTTCGTCACACTATCCGACTACTACTTTGGTACTTTTGAAACTATGTTTTTGGTCATATGGCATGTATAGGAGTTTGGTCATTTGATATATATTTGGTGTTGGATGTAGCCATTTGAGTTGGTTTATTTTTGTTGATTGATTTTGTGTATTGCCTTGTAATTTGACCTATTTTGGAAAATATGGTGATGTATATATATATGTTAATATTATTTGGTGATGAGGTTTATATTTACTTATTGAATGCCTAGATGAGATATGGTAGTAAAGGTAGCAAATTGCTTAGGGTATGCCTTATTGTGGATTGGTATATTGAGTACCATATGAGTGCATTAAGAGTTATGATATACATGTGGTTTTTGGTAAAGTTGTGCACAATTAAAAGTGACAAATTAGGTGTTTTGAGATTGTGAAAATTGTATGCTTTGGAATTGGCATGTTTTGGTTTTAGTTGTGCTTGAATTTGATGCCCATATATGCTTTGATTATGTGCCATTTGAGTTGTATAGGTGTGTGTAAATTTGGGTGGCAAGATGGCTTGGTAAACAGCCTATATTTGTCCACACGGGCAGAGACACAGGCATGTGTCTCAGCCGTGTGTGACACATAGTCATGTACACGGCCATGTGTCCCCTGGTGTTGAATTAGAAACCAAGTCAGTATGCTCCACACGGCCTCACACACGGGCATGTGACTTGGCCGTGTGGCATAAGTCAGTATACCTAATAGGTTTGGCACGGCCTGGCACACGGGTGTGTATGGCCATTTTTAGAGTACACGGGCTAGTCACACGGGCGTGTGTGTTGGCCGTGTGACCCAAGTCAGAGAGTTACACGGGGTCAGACACGAGCTGGGACACGGCCATGTGCTTTCATTTCGAATGTCCACATGGTCTGTGACACGGGCATGTCTCTCCCACGGTCGGGCCACACGATCGTGTCTCTCACACAGCTGGGCCACACGGCGTGTGTCCCTTGTTTTGAAAAAAATTTCTATGTGTTCTTAAAGATTTCAAAGTTATTGATTTAGTTCCAAACCACCCCGAATGCATGTTTTAGACCTCGTAGGCTTGTATTAGGGACGTTATGAATGTATTGATTACTAATTGCATGAAAATTGAAAATGTATGAGTAACTGTATGTGTAATTGTTTTATAAGTCCGGTAATGCTCGTAATCCTATTCCAGCGTTGAGTACAGGTGAGGGTGTTACAATAGGGCAATATTATACATACAGAAGGACATATATAGAAACATATTTTTCAAAAGACAAATAGTAATGTATGCTATGAATATGTCTATTCTATCAGACAATTTGATGTAAGGCCTTATTTCACCTTTGAAAGTTTATGACAAACGATAAATGTATTATTTCAAACCTATTGTCTTAAAAATGATTTTTATATAAATAAGAGGTACATTCAATATGATTTTTTGCAGATTGAAAATTTTAGTTAAGTATGTAAATGTTGTGACATCTTATATTCAGATCCGTAAATTGGGTTAGGTATAGGGTGTTACAAGTTAGTACTGGAGTTCTATGCCAGCCTACTTCAAAGCATTGATGACCCACCACCAAGTTGCATCACAAGGTTTATGTGCAAGGCAAATGGTACAAGTTTGGGCCTACACAAATTAAACACTTGTTCTACCATCCTTGCTCCAATATGTGGAATTTGGGGAATCTAAAGACACTATTGTTGCCCATATTACCAATGTAGTTCACCTTACATGGTATGTTGGTTCAAAACTTCATTTATCAACCTTGGAACCACCTTATGCTGCACTTTATGCAATAACCATGAGGAATTGACTTCCCAACAACCAAAGGCACAATGTGACCAAAAAGATCTTTCTTGTTAAAAAAGGTTGTAACACCCCAAACCTGGCCCATGAGCCCTGACCGGATCTGGTATGTCACGGAGTAAAAATGTTTGAAAGATTCTGATTTTCTGATGAAAAATTTGAAAAATTCTGCTAAGGTTATAAAACAGTGTTTGATAAAACGTAGGAGAAAATGATTGATTTTTATAAACATGGTTGTGTTGAAAATCCTTTGAAAATATTTGATCATTTAAAATTTTAAAGTCATCAGATGTTATTGTTAACTTGGTGAATTTTGCTACCCGGTGGTAACATTTTTGAAAACTCGTAAAATTTACTTAATTTTGAAAATGTTACTTTTAACCAATTTACTTAACATTTATAATTTCATTTGTAATATAGTATAAGTAAAGTAAAAACAACTATGTAAACATCCAAATAATAATTAGCGGCCTTATTACAACCCAAAATAAAAATTTAGTAAATAAGCAAACTTAAACTGTATTAAATAAATTCCATATCCAAGGAACAAGCATGGCCGCCTCGAGTCCTCTCCGGCTCCATCTCTGCGATCTACTCATCTGCAAAATGGTAAGGGAAGGGATGAGTCACCAAGACTCAGTGTGTAAATCCCCCACCCAGAAATGTAACTCATACACAAATTATTAATAGACATGCAAACATGCAACCCAACTAACCATCCGTACTCCTTTAACTACCCCGTGTGGTCAAAACCACTGGTGGTCAAAACCACTGGTGACTAGAGTCACAAATCAAGTGATGGGGCCAACCCATCGTGTGGTCAAAACCACTGATGACCATAGGTCACAATTTATCAATATGTGGTCAAAACCACTGGTGGTACCAAACCACTGGGACTTAGTCACAATTTATCAACGGTGTGGTCAAAACCACTGGTGACTGAAGTCACAATTAAACTGATGGGGCCAACACATCTTGTGGTCAAAACCACTGGTGATAGTCCATAGAGATCATCCCCCTCCTCTCATTAATCCCACCATCATCATGCTTACATAACAAATATCATAATCCCATATATCATGCATTTATGTATAGCATAGCATTCAACAGCATATGATGACATATACAAACATATATCATAGATCACGTAATAGGGGACTTACCCGGAATCCATGCTTATGCCCACAAGGCAAAGTTACAACACGAAAGGTTATACAGTGACATAATAAACAGTCTATGCTAATAAAGTGTGTAAGAGTTTACACACCTGTTTAACCGTAGATCTAAGGGGAAATCTCGAATCTATGCGATATCACAAAATCTTGAAAGTAATCCCGTATTGCTCCTACAATCGGTAAACACCCAAACCTTTAGATCTAATAGCCATTCGGCTATACTAATAATCCTGAAGGATATGTCGTGCTCGAAATAACACTCACCTTGGTTGCTGATTTGGTCTCCTACCAAATCCCGAAACTGTACTTATTCCTGAAATCGTTGAATCCTTATATGGCACATGTTAGTTTCGGCATTAGGCATTAATTCTTAACAAATGGCCTTTGGCCGAAACTATCTATTACTTATCAAAACAGATTTGAAATCCCAGAAGACTTCGTCAAAGCCCCTTAATGTTACCTACACACAAGAGAGCACATCACTTTCATCTTAAGAACACATTCGGCCAACCTTACCAAGGCCTATTCTTACTTTAGGCACACTAGAAGGAAAAAAAAGAAACCGAATGTTAGAGTGACACACTTACCACCCTTTGAAATCGACATCACCTTCCTTAGGGGGATTCGGCTTATGCCCTTAATGGTAGGGGATATTCGGCTAGCAACACAAATAGAAGGTGAAATTTTTAGTAGAAGAGGGGGTAGGTTCGGCCAATAAGGAATTAAAGAAGAGAGGAATTTTGGAGAACCTTAAGACCAAGAGAACTACAGAGAATTCAACACAAATTGGGAAGAAAGAAAACAAGTTTTCGGCACCCCCTCACTTGGCCAAATATGCCATCACAAAGAGCCCTTCATTCAGCCACCTCTTCCTTTTTTTTGTGATAATTCTTATCTTTTGATTATCACCTATTTAGTTAAATTAAATACAATACCTATCTTCTATCCCCTCATTTATCACCTCTTCAAAATAAAAAAAGAAATAAAATAATAATAATAATAATAATCACTCTTCTTAGCCGAATAAAACAAGGTTTATCCTTATCAAAATAAGAGTCCCACATGCAAGAGATCAGCTCCCTCTCCCATTCACGCCAGTTTGAAAAAAAATAAAGTACCAACTGCTGCTCCCTTGGTTCGAACATGGGACCTAATGGAGCAAATTGCCCAACGCCTCTAACCATTCTGCCAAGGCGTGTCTTTGTGACATAACCTCGTCACAAATTCTTTTAAAAGTTTCTTCGCTAGCTTCCCTCCGCTTTAACTCCGAAGCAAAATAAAAACACCCATTGTTGCCCATGCTTCTCGAACATGGGACCTCACTGTCGCAGCCCCTTACAACGCTCCATGCCACTCTTCCACATCGACTTTCATGTCCATAATCCTCACCATTTATTTTTAAGGCCTTCCTAGCTCATCACCCCATACATAACACAAAAGAAAATAAGACTCCCAATGCGCAAACTCGGCAGCTCGAACCCAAGACCTGCGCCCATCGTCACCTCCAAGCTCTTAAGTGGCGCATGAAAGCCACTTTGCTACTGACTCATTTCGTGAGATAAACCCCTTACAATCCCTTTTAAGCGCTCCTTCCTTAACTCCCTTTTGCCTTAACGTTTAAGGCAAAAATAAAACATTCTTGCGCTTCCACCAGGACTCGAACGTGAGTCCTCCCTCCTGTACTCCCTTGCACCTCAGCGCCTCAAGCCACTATGCCAATATATTCCTTGTGTCATGCTTCTCCTGAATTTTTTCTTAACCCCTATCTCCCCTTGCTTCCTCCTCTAAAGCACTAAAAAGAAATTTCAGCCCTAAGTCAGACCTAGCCCGGGGTTATGACTAGACCCTAAAACATATCAAGTGATCATAGTATTCATTTCTTTTCAAGCAAGCACATGAAAATAATAAAATTACAAACAACCCCTAATTTAGGATGTTACAAAGGTGGGAGATGGGATCCAATTCGATATTAGAGACTTGATTTTTACAGAGATTCGTCAACATGTTGAAAATGTGTACAGTTTGCTTAGTCTTCCCTATCCATCTTTCACATTTCAAATCATATTTTTGCAAAATGAAAAAATTGTCAAGTTTATTAAGAAGTATGAGAAGATGTCTCTAGAAATGATGTTCTCTCACTAGTGATTAGAAGGGAGGCATACTCCCCTAGACCCTAGCAATGTGCAAAAGGAAGAAGCCTCCACTGAAAAGACAATGGTGCTTGAAACTGTTGGCATAGATTTTGGCACAATTCTTGGTTCTTCAAGCACATCAGTTGTTGTTGATCAAATGACCTCAAAGCACGCAACAATAAGTTATTGGCCAAAAAGTTGGATATCTTGGCTAGACAACTTTAGCGATCCCTTTGTTGAGAAATGTGCCTATATTGTAGTAAATATGTAATTGTTTTCTATGTATTTGAACGATGGATACATAAATTTCTATTATGTCTTTTGTATTTTTGTCTTTCATATTTTGCATGTATAGCAAAATTGTGACAATCAAATATTAATTCATTGATTGTCTAAGTTTAAACTGATGATAAGTGGCATTGTAAGAACATTTACATTGTGAGAAAGACAATTTACTTTAATAGATAATCTAAACGAGTTTGTAATCCTGTAAAAGAATCAAAGTGAGCATTTGATTCAAATATCGAGAAGGATTATTATGTCATCTATAATTCCAATTAAGGAGATGACTAGTCTTGGCTATCGGAGTAGTTGATTTCACGGGTAGAGACATATATGTATTTATTGACAAAATAATACATTAGACTGGACCCAAGATAAATTAATTCTAAATTCGTTTGTGAATTAATTCACTTGTGAGATTCATGGTGTGATTTACCTAAATCCTAAGTTAGTCACTGACCATGTGTATGTAACTTATGTGTTTTGACATAAGTGGAGGCTTATGCTCTATAAAGATGATCCAGCCGATAACCTATATGTTGGGTACATGACTTGTGTATGCCATGGCTTTACTAGCAACAGTGGAATTCATAACTCAGTTAAAGAGTAAATGATATCTTCTCATTGGCATTATGTGGATTGATAAATATGGAACGTGGACACGAGTTACTTATTCTCGAACGAGCAATTTATTACAATAATTTTTTTAAAGTGATCATATTAATAATTAAGAAGATACAATAGTGACAATGAGATAAAATAGGATTATATTGAGTGAACGGATTTAGCTTAGAGGAATCAAGGATATCATACAAGGGTAACACACACATAACGAGGTCATTGGTCAAAAAAGTTGGATGAATTACTTTCGTAAAGAGTACACGCTATAAGGAGTTTTCAAACATGGTACTTGTAATTTCCCAAAAATTACTACAGTAAGAAAGTAAGATATTATCCTTGATATAGTAAAACAAGGAAATAAACTGACAAAAAGGGAAATTTTGAGTTATGTCAACATTGGGAAGTATATTATGATATATTAATTCAAGAAAGGACTAAATTTTAAAGTGAGAAAAGTTTTGTTGCCCAAGAGTAAATACTTAAAATTTGAGAGGTTAAAGTGTAAATATGAAAAAGTTAAAGGACCAATAGTGTAAATATTTTAAGGGTGGAATGATCTAGAAACTAAGGAAAATGGATGAATTAGGAGCAAATTGAATAGGTGAAGAATTATGAGGGACTAAATCGTAATTTTACTAAATTAACTGATGACTCAAGGATGGAATTTTAAAAGATCATAAAGGGCAATGGTCAATCAGATAAAGAGAGAAATCTAGAAGGCAAGATGATGTTGGTGATATTTTAGATTAATTAAAATAATAAATATTATTTTATTAATATTTTAATGAGATATTTTATTATTATTTTATTTAATATATAAGGAGAGAAAGAGAAAAGAAAGAAAGAAATTTTCTTTTCTTATAATTTGGTCCTTTCACCAAAAATCCACCATTTTCACTTAGAAATCAAAATAATTTCCATAGCCATCAAGAGAGAAAGATAATAAGGAGACTATGGGGAGCTTGAATATCAAGTTAGATTCAAGAAATAGAAGCTGGAGGAGAGAGAAAATCAAGTTAAAGATTGAAATCAATAGGACAAGGTAAAAACATCAAGACTCCAACATATTTTTTTAAGTTGATATTATTGAAAAAACATGAAAATGATGTTAAAGTACAGTTTTTTTTTTTTTTTAAGGTTCTATGTTCTTGATATGTTATTGAAGGGAAATGTTGTAGAGAAAGGAAATAAGGATGTTATAAACTTGGTAATCAACATTTTGCACTAAAACAGTTTTGGACAGCAGCAGTAGTCTAACTTTGAAAATCACCAAAAATTTTGGAAATCAAAATAGAGGTTGAATAAAACATAAAATTAAATTTCATTGAGTCTATTTTTTTTCATAGAAGAAACGGTGTAAGCAATAGAATTGTAAATTATGAGATATAATAAATTTTGTGAGACAAGGTCAGAATGATTTCGGGTTCCCCTATTCTGACTTTTGAAAATCATTAAAAATTGTAAAAAAAAATGCTTAGGGGTTTAAATTAATATTTTCAATTATAATGAGTCTATTTTCAAGAAAAACAAATAGAAATATCATCCAAACCCTGTACCAAGAGATAATTAATTTTTAGTAAAGAAATGTCGAAGCTGTCAAATAGCAGAACATGGATAAATTTGAAAATTTTAATGTACTTATTGGCTAAATTATAAATTCTAAAATTTTTATGGTAGAAATATATTTGAGTTTAGTTTCAAAAACATCAAGCGGATCTTAATTTAGAATTCTATAGCTCAAGATATAAGTAATTTAGTGATGACTCAAGTGGACAACTTGATATGAACATATAAGTAAATAGTGGAATTATATATACATTAAGGATGTGGAATGGAGAGGAGGAGGAGGAAAATATATGAATATTCAACTAGCATGGGTTTACATTAAAAATGGATAATTTGCATGGTTTAGGCTCAGGGACTAAATTGAATAAAAATAAAACTTTGAGTGCAAGTTTGTAAAAAATGTCAAAAATGACCAAATTGCATGAAATGAATTGTTTTATTATTTAAATTAATAAATTGAATGAAATTATTAATTTAGATCAAGATCGAGTGGAAAATAGAGAAAAATATAAAATTTCTAAAATGCCACTAAATCTTGGTATTTCTGCAATTTAGCCAGGTAAGTTTGTGTAACTGAATTGTGTTTATTTTTATGCTTTAATTGAGTGTGGTACGTGTTTATGTGAATTATATAAATTTTATAATGTATGAAATAATCACATGTTCGTTAATGTCCGAAAAATGTTAAGTTCCGTTTGAATAATGAAATTCGATGGATACATGATTTCCCGTATTGAATGTGGTCCTGCATATGATGCGGGAAGAATATAGCTCGGATGAGCAATCCTGTTATAAGCCCTCTCGAGTGTCCCGTTATATAGTTCTTGCGAGCATCCTGATCGATAGTGATCCTGCATGTGTTGCGCACTACCGCATCTCTTTATAAGCGTCCTGTTACATGATTAGTTGTGATCCTGCATATACTGCGGACACAAACGCAGCTCTTCGTGAGCATCTTGATATAAGCTCTTATGAGCTTCCTGATATGGCTCGCTTGAACTTCCTGTTATGCTATCCGAAGCTCCCTGTTAATAACTCTTCGGAGTTACCTATTAAGCTCAATGAGCTTCCTATTCTAAACTCCTATGAGTTTCTTGTTTAGCCCGGATAAGAGTCCTGTTACATGGCTCATCTGAGCATACTGTTATACGGCTCGAGAGTGTGCTTCCTGATTATGTACCCTAAAGGGTACCCTTGAATATGAATTGACGGATCACTGATTTTCATACCTCGCGTATACTACCTGGGTATCCATCGATATTTCAATGATTCAACAGACAAAACTCCTGATGTGAGAAAATATGAGTTTAATATAATTTATTTCTCAAATATCCCTAAAATACATGAAAATGATATTTATTTGATATATTGAAACAAGACATGAAAAATACATGTGTATGAAACTTGCCTGATAATTATGTATATTCATGATTATAAACTGCTTTTTGAAAAAATATACACGAAATTCATGAAAATGATGGTATATGAAATATTGATATAATGAAATGAATGATATATGTTTATGAAGAAACGGAAAGAGAATGGTATGTATCATGACATGTAAATATGTGACTATCTTTGATATGTTGATACAAGCAAATTATGTAAGTTGAGATAAGTAATAAACTCAAGTGTGACATGTCGAGAAAATAAGTTTATCAATGTTGAATTTATATGAAATATATGCAAGCTTGTAGTTATGATGAAATGATATGCTTAAATGATTTATCATTTGATTAATTCGAAAAAGGTCTATGTTTACATGCACTAGCTTGTAGCTATGATGGAATGATATGCTTATGACTGGTGTGTTATGCATACAGTATGAATGTGGAAGAGTTAAAGTTGTTTAAAAACCTACCATGCTAGGAATAATATGTGTAAGTGATACTGTAGATTATTGACTTAGTGAGTTGTTAAATATAACTTCATGAGTATTGTGGTATCAATAATGGATTATTTTTTATATAAATAAATTTCATATTTGAAAAGAAGTATTATGATCAAAGATTATACGAGCTTACTAAGCATTCATTGCTTACGTATTTGTTTTTATTTACCTTATAGATTATCGGAAGCTCGAATGGGTTGGAAGCTTGTCGGAGCTATATCGCACTATCCATTGGTTCTATTGGTAATTTTGGATAATCTAATTCTGGTTATAATGGCATGTATAGGTTATTTTGATTAAACATTAGTCTATATGTGTTTTGGTATTTTGGTATATGCACAATTTGCCTTAAAATGATAATGTTCTAAAATGTTTGGTTAGTTTGATGACAAGTTGGATAAGAAATAACGCTAGGAAAAATGGCCTATTTCGTCCATACGGGTAGAGACACGGGCGTGTGTCTCAACCGTGTGTGACACACGGTCAGATGACACGGCCGTGTGTCCATTGCATCTTCTAATTTATTCAAAACAAAATGCCCACATGGTCTAAGACACGGGCGTGTCTCGCCCACACGGCCGTGTGACTCTTGCAGTATTGAAAATTTTAAATATTTCTGAAAAATTTTTTGAGTTTTTAGTTTAGTCCCGATATGTTTCTAATGTATATTTTGGGCCTCGATGGCTCACATAAAGGACGTTATAATTAAATTTGATTGATTTCAGGTATGAATGTTATATGAAGTGAAATTTTTGTTAAATGATCTATAAATTTCGTTAATGCTCCGAAACCCTGTTCCGGTGATGGATATGGGTTAGGGGTGTTATAGTACTTCTTGTGGACTGACTCTATGATTAAATAATTGTGAATTATCGGATCAATACTTCTAGACATAATTGCAATTACTAGAGCCTAAATGTATATGTCTGATTGGTCCCTCCGCTAGCTCAACAAAACCTCGATAGGACTATATTTGAATTAGAAGAAAATTCTATGACTTTGGAAATAATTTAATTGAGTCGATTTATTCGATTTGAAATTAAACTGGGGGCTCATAAGAATTGTTCAACTAGAAAATTTGATTAAAAAATTTTCCTGAAAACTCTAAGTGATTTTTGAGAAAATTAATTTTGATCAAATAAAATTAAATTAATCAAATTAATTAAAATTAATATGGTATTTTTGGAAATTAATTTTAAAATCAGAAAATGGGCCCAATGGGTAATTGAACTTGAAAATTGAGCTTGAGATCGTTAATTGGGCTCGGGAGCCCAAAACTGAGACTAAGACCCAAAAACTAGTTGAATCGGGCCTAGTATATGAAACTGGATTGACGGTCCAACCGGTGGCTGGACCGGACCAATCGAGCCATCATTGGCCCGTATCGAACTGGCAAAATTTGAACCAGCTCAAGTGCCGTCGGCTGCGACGGTGACATTCTGGTGGTTGGCAAATGGTCGACGATGGTGAAAAATATTTCTGATTCGAAGCGAGCCCACATTCGGCTGACATGAGCTTGAGGATAGCAGAAAAGACAACTCGGTCAAACATTCATCCTAGACAATTTGAAAAGGTACAATTTTGATTAAGTGTTTATTACTTTAGATATCACAACCAAGTTTTTCTTTTGGAAAAAAATATTAGAACTCTGGTTTTGCCCTAAATTTATTTTCCACTGTATTTTCCAAACACGATTTTCCAACACCCTTTTCAATCATTGAACAAAAGGGGGAGCAGTGATAGTGTACATATTTTTTGGCAACACTAACCACAAACTTAGGATTCCAATTCTCATTAATCAAGTGTAGTGATTCACTGAATCTAGTAATCTTGTACTTTTGCCCTTGTATGTTTTGAATCATATTAACAAGCCTTTATTTTTTGTCTTTACTGTGTTAATATCCTACTTTAATGCTTCAAGATAAGGTAGTTGCGAATTTTTGATTAAGGGCGAGATCCTTAGGGGGAAAATATGTAATTGTGATGATTTTATTTTTCCCTAAATTTGTTTTGTTCAAAAATTGTCAGAGGGGAGATTGTTGACATATTTGAAGGTAAGTAAAAATTTTGTGGTTGTTTCCGTGGTTGAAATAGTGGTCACAACTTCACACACTATTTCATTGTCGTACTTGTCTATTTTCAGAGTTGACAAATTTTAGAACAAAAGCATTGGGCTATCTGTTTTGAAGATATTTGGACGAGTCAGAGCCCAAAACATGAAGACCAATTGAGTTAAAATCGAAGACTTAAAAATTAATTACTTGAGAGGTTATTCACAAAACAAGTAAAGTAACTTTCTATCGTTGAAGACATTGAATTGCATCGAGACTCTTATGGAATTATTATCCTATGTTGATTTCTACTTTTACTTTTATAGAAAACTGTTTAGACTATGACTTATGTAAGTAAAACTTAAGTAGTATATAAACTTAAGTTTTGTCTAGGTTAAAGAGTAACCGAGAGATAGAGAGAGCATAAATTTGTTCAAGTTAGGAACATTTTATGTGTGCATTATTTTTGTAAGCAATCAAGAGCGTCTCTTGGATTGCAAAACTAAGCTTTCGAGGGGGGAGCTTAATGGGAGACTAATCAAGTCTTTGTACAACAGTAAGGTGGGTAAATTGATGAGAGTTAGCCTAATGTTAGGACTTAAATCATTGGGTGTACTATGAGAAAGATAGTGGATCATTGCTCTAGGCAAGGCCTTACAGACAAAGATTGAAGTCGAATTGCGTAAACAATCACGATGTTCATCTTTACATTTATGCACTTTTGATTTCATAGTTGAAACTATGGTCACAATTCCAAGCACTATTTCAGCCACAATTTTTGTTTGCTAAGCAAAAACCCCTCGTTTCTACAATTACAATTTAGGAGGAAGGGATGTTAACACTAGGATTCAAACCCTAAACCTTGAGGTGCCAACAAAGATCATTAACCACTTGCTTTTCTGGGTTGTTGGCAAGTACAAACAAGTTCGAGCTTGAATATGAATGAGCTTAATTGAGCTTGAGCTTAGAAATTAATGTGTGATCAAATTTAGATCAAATATGGAGTCTTTTAAATTTCAAGTCAAGCTCAAGCTTGAACTTACTACTATTTAGATTCAACTTGATTCAATTACACCTTAAGTTCCATGAGATGAGTATGATGAACTTCTAGTGATTATTTGTTTAGGTTTGGGATTTAAAGTTTCCCACTCAAATCATTGCTTATTTATTCAATCAACTTCTTGGACGGTCATATATTTAGTGGTGTATGTTGATGTTTTGATCTTTACAAGAAATAGTAAAATTACAATTGATCTCTTAATCAAGAAACTTGGGCTGCTTGCCTGCTTGCCTACATTCTTGGTGTTAAGCTGTTCACACTTCTAAGGTGCTTTACTTATCACAAACAAAATACAGTTAAAATAGCTTTCAAGTGATCCGAAGGAATATTATGCTTTAGAAAATTTGAATCTGGCTACACTGGTTATAGCCCTTGCCACTAGTGAGTTATTTCAATTCTTTCGATGTCCAATCATAGAAAGGCTAAATTTTTTCATCTTTCATAATACTAGCCAACAAAAAGGTGACACATAACACGTTTTTGCTAGAAATCATATTCTTCTTATAGGTAAAATAAAAGGAACTTGATAGTTTTATTATCGCTTTTGACAAAAAAAGAACTTTAAGTAGTAATTGGAAAAGTAATATAATTTGGGGCGAATTTTGTAAGTAGTTCATCATCAAATGTTGGACTGTTCTTATGATATTAATTAGCTATCTTATTTGTAGAATACATGAAGGTTTCTACCTTGGTAACTGCACGTTTTTTAAGATGCAGACGAGGCATATAACAGAGATGATTGAATTTCTACTATTCTCCTTTTGGTTTTTCATGGTATTCGAAGAACTTGTTGCTCAACTTTGTTGGCCGGAACATCATCTTCAAGAACATGCCATCGGTTATTTGTTGTGATAATTTAAGTTCTATATATCTTCGTGCTAATCCAGTTTTTCAGTCAATAATGAAATATACTTGTTTCATTAGTTTTCCCTTTTCTCGCTAATTACATGTGAAGATACCTCGATATTTCATAAACAAACTCCCGAGTTTTAACCTTCACAAAACTTCATTTGAAACAAGAGTGGCGGCTAACAGTATCAGATACTTTTAGATTTCGCTAGGCTATTCTTGTTTGTCTTTTTCTCGGTTCTGTAAGCTTTTTGTTTTTTTTTTCTTTAGCTTCTTCACATTAGCCTTGGTTGTTCATAAAAGAAAAAAAAAAGATTATTCCAAAAGCACAAACAAATAAAGTTGTGGAGAGGAGCGCATGAAAAGGTATGATTGAAGTTGATCTTAGTGTCAAGACACTTATTTACCAAAGAGAGAACATAATTGATACATTTTCTATATAAACAATGCTACATACCAGTGAACCCCTGAAACAATCTCTCCATTATTATTCCTTTTCCTTATACATTTTGTGATTTCGGTGAGGTTACATACAGTAATCTACACCGGTATGAGATTCCAAGCTTGTAAGATTGGATTCACGTGTTTGGTGAGTGATAAATAACAGCTGCTAAGAATATTGAAGCCGTCTATGACTTAGAGGAGCCAGCAGCCATTGATAAGCTCCTCACTGCAACCTTCACTGCACCTACAGTGCTAAGTTGCCTCATCTCTGGGCTCAGCCCATGTCTCTCCTTGTTCTTACACTCTTCCTCTATCTGAACCCCCACAAAGTAAGCTACCTGAACATATATAATCAGTATAAGCGGGCAAAACAGAAACAACACTATTACTATATAGCATTGATCCTCTCCAAGTTGGCTTTTAGATAATAGAGAAAAACTGAAACATTTACACTCCACAATTTGTGAGCTATTAACACCTTGATTATCGACAATAACTGAGTTTTAGCCCAGATCCCAATTTCCCAACCTCTATCAACTTTCAGCATTACTTGGGCTTACCATCAATATATTCAATAAGAAAGTTTAACGTGATATTAAAAACCCGAATCTTGAAACAATAGTTTATAAAGCCTTTCAGCTACTCTAATGAGAATAACAAAGCAAAAGTCAGACCATTCCAACATAAAGAGACAAAAATGAGGTGTGGCAAAAATATCACGTAATAAACATACATACTCAAGTTCTACTGCTTATATGCCACTAAGTATCACACTGGCTTAAGCTATGACAGGCAAGCCTACTGGGCTGACATGACATGACAAACTGTGTTTCTTGTCTCCTTCTTCTTCTTTTTTCTTTTTTTTTTTTTAAAAAAAAAACCTTGCAGAAAACAAAAAATTTCATCCTTTGCTTATATTGAGGCATAACATGAAAGTAAAATTCGTGTTAAATAAAACTGATACACCCATTATCATCAATACTTGACTTCAGTGATTGAAGCTGAAGCTACACTAAGTGGCCAACAACAAGATGTGAATAATATTCATATTGTCAACAGAATACCATAAATTAGTATCACAGTACTTCTCTGGACTAATGAAAGGCAATGCATATGCAATAACACTTTACCTTGCCAGAGGCATTACGAACAGGTGATAAGTGAAGGCAATTCCAAAATGAGCTTTTGTCCTTCCTGGTATAGTAATAAGAATGCTTAGACCTTATGGAGACAATGCCATGCTTCAGTAAATATTGGAAGTGTTCAAGTATCAACCTGTAACTTAAAATACGTACTGTGCATGCTTGCTCTGTTTGAATACTTTCCTTTATCTGGAAGAAAAAGTAGGTAATAAATAACAATGCACCCAACATAAAGTCCGCATATCAGTATATGAAGTTTAGAAGTTTACATTGGATAAAGCAAATACCTGATGTAAAGTTGAAGTATCTGTATCAGCGCCATTCAAAACTGCAAAATTAAGCCCCAATATTTCATGCCTATCATAGCCTATTGAGGCAAAGAAGTAGGTAAGGAGCTACATAAACTGCATCCTTAATTGAATTTACAAACAATCTACTCTAGTTCTTTCCCTTTTCAATGGTTAAGCAATTATGAGGTTGACTATGATGCCTAGATTAGGTAAAGCACCTGTCAATTTTAAGAAGGCGTCACTTGCATAAACTATAGGCATCCTGAGTAAATGTGAATCAATTCTGCAAGGCCACAAAATATGTTGCAAGTAACCCAAAGAAAGAGACATCAGAAATCCCTGATAAAGCTGATTATTATGATAAAATAAAATAAGAAAATTAAAGAATTTGCAAACAACTCACAGTACAAAGCTTTGTTTGATTCTACCAAGTGATATATTTAATGATGAACTGATGTAGCATACCCCAGGTACACTGCATCTCGTCCCACAGACCAATCTGCCAGTTGACTCACTATAGTTGGTTAGCACAGACAAGATGCTGTTAAATGCATTCACTGCCATTCGCTTCTCAAAATCACTTGCCTCGCATGTCTCTTCAATATCTAATACTGTAATATACACTTTATAGATGAGAACTCAAACAAGTAAATCCAATTGGAAATGGAACATGAAGATAGCTGTCATCGAAACAAAGAGTGAAACATCAATTAAGCAGGCAGATATGGGATGTCAAATTGAGGGTGGAAATGGAAAAAGTTCATAGCTGAGTGCAAAAAGTACTATTTATGAACATATTTGCAATTAAACGTACAGTTGCCAACAAGTATACTAGTAGTAAAAGCATCCTGAATAAAAATATTTTTCATACCAGTGTCCAGTTACTTAGTTTAGACCAAATACTAAAGCTATGTTACATTTAATTAGGCTCTGGAGCTCACAAACGAGCAATAATTTGATTGCATCAAATGTATGAGCAAACTGCAGTTGATCGAACAATAATGGCTACATTATAAAACATTTGTAGCTGAGAAAACGAACCATTAGTAGCGGAATCCAAGGGAAAAACACGACCCAATTCCAGCACAGGATTGGTATCCACTTCCTTCCTACAAGAGCCGAACATAATCTCATTAAAGCCCGAGCCATCCTCATTCAAGCTCACCCCTCCGTTCCTCCTCGGTTTCCTGGTAATCGGGACCTGAACAGCCACGAAATGAATCACCCTCCCATCTTCTTTGCCAAAAACCGGACTCATATGAAACAACATCCAAAACGGTGTCCCGTCTTTACGGTAATTCACCAAATTCACTTGAACATCTCTCTCTCGTCGAATCGCTTCGCTTATTTCCATCACCGTTCTCCGATTGGTTTTGGGGCCCTGAAATATCTTGCCGTTTTGGCCGATCACTTCTTCTAGGGAATAACCCGACATTTTTAGGAAGCCCCGGCTGGCAAAAACGATAGGGTGGCCTGAAATTGAAGGATCGGTGATGGTGAAATTGTCGGGTAGTTCGTCGAGAGCTTCGCGAACCCATTGGGAGTAACGGGTATTGAAAGATTGTTGGATTAAACCCAATTTAGAATCCATCTTCGTCGTTGTTGGCGTTGTTTTTTAAGACCTGCGATTCTGGGTTTCGCGGTTGGAACCAATCCCATGTGGGTAGTAATATATTTGAAAGAAGTTTGAAGAACTCGCAGACTGAAAATATCAAAGAATAAAAGCAAAAGACAGGAAGGCAGAACAGAAAAAGCTTTAAAGATTCTAAAAATTACTAGGAGAAGGTGGAAGAGTATTGAATGTAAAGTTGATTAATAGTAATGTTTTGTCTTTTAGAAGCAACCTGTGTGTGTGTGTGTGTGTGTGTGTGGGGGGAGTGAGTAAGGTGAAAAGGAAGAAACGGAGTGGGTGTGAGAAGTGGGAAAATATCTTAGGAAATCAAAATTAGGAGCGAATGAACAACGATGCTTGAGCAATTCCAATCAATCGTTTTGATTTTTTGGTTTTTTTGCCTTTTGGCTTCAATGAACGAATATTTGTGATGATTGGGAGTTGCCCAGTTGGAGAATCATCTACCTCTACTATTACTATTGCAAACTATAAACCACAAACTAGGGGCCTGGAAACAAAGAGCAGAATGCAGTCAAACATTACGTTTCCATAGTTAATTTGATTGACAAATGATGTGATGGATTTTTTCTATAATCCAACAAAAATGGTAAGATCAGTAGTAAACATTTAGATGAGAGATAAGATGAAGTAAGAGTGAAGAAAACAAAAGAGAAGGGCCTCTCACAAAGTATAAAGGTGGAAGGTTCCCAACCAATTTACGCTACAAATCCAACCAAAATCCCTCCTTTTCAATGTCTTACAAACTCCTCTTTTGTTTAAAATTAAAATAAATTGATTTTTGTATTCCATTGCCCTATTTCTCTACTCAAAACAGAGCGTCCCCCCTCTTCTTTTATTCAATTATTATTGACCCCAAGGCAACAAAATATAAAAACTTCCAAAGTTGAAATATATAATTTGTCTATACCCATTTTATTTCTCCAGGCTGAGACAGGGATAGAAAGAAACGCCGAGGTGGCACAATTCTCTCTCATACTTATCCTTTTAGCCGCGTCATCTCATTGTCATTCTTTTCTTAACTTATTATTTTTCAAATCACATTCATTTTCCTGATGTGTTTTTGGTACTCAAATGTTAAATGTCCACTCATTTAACTAATTTTTTTTAATCAAATAAATAACTGATTTTATTGAAAGCCTGCCTAAAGATAAAAAAAACAACCAAAGCCCACAGAAAGCCAAAAACCACAGACTTAAAAGAAGAAATAAATGTGTTTCAGAAAAAGAAAAAATAAAAACAAAAGCAGGCGTCCTATCTTCTTGAAAAATCCTAAATCAGCCATCAAACTTTTCATCTCTCCAAACCAGATGAAGGGACAAAAGCTCCCTTGTTCTAACGCAACACGCCTGGAAGACCACAAATCCATCTTCCACAAAAGAACAAAGGCCACAACCGCATTTACAACCCTTGATTACCGACCGTTCTTTCTCTCAACGCGAGTCTCTGTACCGAAATTGGGAGATCCCCAATCCATTTCCCAAAAAAATTCGTTCGTTTACCCTCCAAAGCCATCGTATGAGCCACGCCATTTGCAAATCATAGAACATGCCAAGAATGATCTCCTCAAAACACAACCCCAGTTGTCTGATGTTGTGAATAATCGGTCCCATCACCGATCTATCCTCAGCTTTCTTCACAACGCTCTTTATGACAGTCAGTGAGTCGCCCTCCACCACCGACGCCGAAAGCCCATGGATAACGCAAAGATTACAGCCATTTCACACGCCCTAGCTTCCGCCACAAATGGGTCTGCAATATGATTAATAAGATAAGTTTCTACACCTCTTATAATACCTGTTGAGTCCCTAGCGATAACTGCCGTAGTAGCTATCCGTTCAGTCAAATTAAACGTTGCGTCAAAATTAAGTTTGATAAAACCTTCATCGTGGGTCTCCATAACTCCTTCAGACGATTTGATTATAGGTAGAAAAGACGATTGGACCGCATCGATTTCAGATATACCCTCTTATAAAACCAAGGGTCTCCAGTAAACTAAAGGGGACTCCTTCATGAACGAATTTATTTCTTTGGTACCATAAGCTCAGAAGGAAAATGTAATTCTGCCTCTTTGTTGCTCATCTGCCTTAATGAAAGCGAAAGCTAATCTTTTCTTACTATACCAAGTCTCCTCCAAATCTGGGATCTGAACTTGCGGTGACTCACGGTCGTTTCAACGCACCACAAGACCACATCAGTGTTGGAATCCTCCAAGCCAACCTTACGGAGAGGAGATAGATGCCACACCAACAACCGTTTTGCCAAATTGCAAGAGTGGGGAAGCAAATTATTAAACAATCTCCAGACATGAATTTTAATTTTTTGTGGGACATGTAATTGCCATAATGCTTTGTAAAAATCCTTATAGTCCTCGTCAGTAGAGCAATTTGTAATAGACGTGGTATTAGTAGTAAGTAGGACACGGTACCCACTTTTTACTGAGTAGTCCCCTAAACCTTCATACTTCCAGACCAACATATCTTCCATGCACCTACCAGCAATCGGGATAGAGAGAATTCTGTCAGCAGTAGCCTCATCAACAACATTGCGTATCAACTCACCATTCCAGGTCTGTGTGTCTTCTTCAATAAGTTGGCTAACATAACTCCAATGAGGATTAATCTCTTGACCTGACACTCGATTGTTATCTTTTCCAAGCAACCAAGGATCATTCCAAATGTTAACCCGATCCCCCTTACCGATCCGCCAAAGTATCCCGTCCGCTATCAACTCTCGAACACCACACATATTTCGCCAGGTAAAAGAAGGGTAAGCACCTATTTTAGCTGACATAATATCTGACGTCGGAAAATAACGAGCTTTTAACACTCTTGCTAACAAACAGTTGGGTTGAACTAAAATGCGCCAAACTTGCTTGGCTAAAAGAGCCTTATTAAACAGGAATAAATTTTTAAAACCCATCCTACCATAAGACTTTGGCCTGCAAAGCGATTCCCAACTTGTCCAATGAATACCTTTCGCTGTTTTGTTATTCTCCCACCAAAATTTATTCATGATATTTTCCAACTTACGGCATAACGTATTAGGAAATAGAAAACATTGCATAGCATAAACAGAAGTAGCTTGCAATATAGATTTAATGAATACCTCTTTGCCTCCCATTGAAAGAAAACGGGTAGTCCATCCTGCAATTCGTTTTCTAAATCTATTAATAAAATCCACAAAAGCCCAAGTTTTCCTTCGCCCCACCATCATCGGCAGCCCCAAATACTTCTCAGGATTACAAGCCCTTCGAACTCCCAAAAAACTTGTGATTTCCCCTCTCATTCCTTCATTTACATTGGCTCCAAAATAAACAAGCAATTTTTCATAATTCACCTTCTGACCAGCGTACTTCTCGTACTCATGAATGATATCTCTAACAATAATGGCTCCCTCTCGTGTAGCATCTCCAAAGAGAATACAATCATCTGCAAAAAATAAGTGATTAATCGTAAGTTTTTCCTTTCCAATCGGGGCACCTCGCATACTCCTTCTCTGCTTAGCATCTTCCAAGAGAGTGGAGAAACCTTCAGCACAAATTAAGAAAAGAAAAGGACTTAAGGGATCTCCTTGTCTCAAACCTCTCGATGGCGAAAAAATTACACTGTCCTCACCATTAAGACAAACCGAGTAAACAACAGAACTGACACACCTCATAACCAACACAATCCAATCAACATAGAATCCCAACGCCCTCATCATTCCTGCTAAGAAGTCCCATTCAACACGATCATACGCCTTACTCATGTCTAGTTTAAGAGCAAAGTGCCCCTTTTTTTCACTCTTCTTCCTCTTCATAGAATGTAGAACCTCATAAGCAATCAAAACATTATCTGAAATGAGTCTCCCTGGTACAAAAGCCCCTTGAGCTTCGTTAATGCATTCTCCCAACATGGTACTCATTCGGTTAACCAACATATTAGCAACAACTTTATACACCACATTACAAAGACTAATGGGTCTAAATTGAGACATCAACTTCGGTTTATCAACTTTTGGAATAAGCACTATTCTTGTTTTATTGATCTCACCAAACTCAATATGTCCATTCAAAACCTCTAGACAGTATCTCGATACCTCCGGTCCAACAATGTGCCAATAACAGCTGGAAAAACACTGCGAGAAACCATCGACTCCTGGAGCTTTTAACGGTGCCATTGATTTAAGAGCATCCCAAACATCATCCTCCGTAAAAGGTTGTAATAAATAATCATTCATATCATCCGTAACCTTTTTTTTCACTAGATTCAATAAATGTTCATCAAACCCCAACTCAGAAGCGGTGAATAAATTATCAAAATAATTCGAAGCGACTTTGAGCATTTCCGTAACCTCTGTATGTCGAACGCCGTTGTCGTCCACCAGCTCATGAATTCTACCATGAGAGAACCGTTGTCCAGCCAACTTATAAAAATAACTCGTGTTGCGATCCCCTTTTTTAAGCCAGTTAACACGGGCTCGTTGTTCCCAAAAATTTCCTCCTTATCAGCTTCCAGATTGAGATCTAACTGAATCTCCAAAATTTCTGCTAAAACGTCATCAGAAACATCTTGAGGAAAAAGTCCCTCCAATCTCTGTTCAAGCTGAATCCGTTTTCTCTTCTCTTCACGGCTTCTGGAGCTGTACATTTTAACAATTTGTTACCCATAATCTTCAATTTATCCGAAACACTTTTAGAAGAATTGATCCACCATCTACGAATTACTCCCTCAAAAGAACTGTCCAAACACCATTTGGCCTCAAAACGAAAATTCTTGCCTTTACGTTGCATATCCCCTCGGCTCTTACCCATAGTGTCAAGAAGAATAGGACAATGATCTGAAAAAGAATGTGACAAGTGTTCAATTCGGGAATTTGGAAAGGATTCAATCCAGTTAGGATTTGCTACACCACCGTCTAGTCTCTCTCTGATATTAGTAGACTTGAAACGGCCTCTCTCCCATGTGAACCAACGCCCAACAAAGCCAAGATCAATAAGATCACAGTCCTCCAAAACCAAACGAAACTCCATCATCTGTCTTTTAGAACGAAGGCGCCCTCCCCTCTTCTCAAATGAGCTCATAATCTCATTAAAGTCTCCCAATATGACCCATGGAGAATTAAGCTCACCACAGAGTTGTCTGAGAAGATTCCATGATCCCAACATTTCCTGTTCATTCGGATTCCCATAAAATCCCGTAAGCCTCCACGGTACCTCACAATCACTATCTTGAATTTCCACGTCAATATGGGATGAGGTTTACAATGAAACTACACAATGCATACTTATTCCCTTCTATTTTTAAAAAATTAACCGAGGTTGGGTCGCTTATTTACAAGATTAATTTTAGTGGAAAACACAAAATACCTTTCTTTAATTACTATTATTCAATTACCCTTATCTTTCTTTTTTAAATTATTTTAAAACATATTCATGAAGTAAGTGAAAATAATAAAGAAATTATATAAATTAATAATTAGATTTCAAATGAAAATAACAAAATTAACAATTTAAATAATTATCTTCTCTATTAGATTTAAGAAATTTTATAATTTACTTAAATAAAAAATTTAAATTTTCTAAATAATATATTTTTTAAATTTCATTATAAATATTATAAAACAATTAACTATTTCTTTAATTTATATGTATAACCATGTACAGGTAAACAAACTAATCATATTATATTATATTATATTATGACACATTCAATGAAAATAATAAAGAAATTTATATAAAATAATAATTAATTGAAATGACAAAATTAACATCTTAAAGTTTGAAGTCTTATGTTGAAGTGTTGTCATAAGTGTTTTAGTTTGAATTTAAATTAATTTTAATAACTTTCTTGTAAAAGTATAGAAAGTTCAATGCCATATAATAATATTTATTAATTGTTTTAGAATTTGAATTTTAATATTTTTTATAAAGTTGATATCAAGTTAATTTGTGACATTAACTTAGTAAAACAATTAAATAATAGCATATATTATATTTTAGGGATAAATCTCAAAATTATATATAACTTTGTTTTAATATGTAATTTAATACATAAATTTTGATTTGGCGTAATTATACATAATGAAATTTTGATTGTGGTTCAAATGTCTATATGAAACTTTATATTTTATTTAGTCATGCACATTTAAAGAAATAAATACATTAATTTATTTTATAATGGATAAATATAATTATTTATGTATGCAATATATATATAAAATGATATTATCTTGATAATTGTGTTAATAATTTGTGAGAATTAGATCGAATCAAATTTTCATATATAAAATTGCACTTTAGACCAAAGTTCATGTATAGTTTTGAGATCTATTCCTATATTCTAATATAGTGTATACATTAAATGTAATTTATTTTAAATTTAATTTATGTATGTTTATTTTTAATAATTTCTCATGAATAATAATTAATTATAATTTTTCTTTATCTTCTTTATTTTTAATTTGTTTTAATCACTTCTTTATGCAAATACATATTAAATATTTTAGACAATTTTATTCAATTATATATTATCATTGAGTTGATTGCATTAAATTATTACTTTAAATAAAATAATTAAATCTTTTGGAAGTTTAAGTAAATAGGAAAATAAATAAAATTATATGTTAATAAGTAAAGTAAATTTTGCACAAATATTAGTTTGATTAATTGAAGTAGCTTTCAACTTCCTAATTTTTATATTTATTTTTATTAATAGATGTGGAATACATCAAATATAAATTCTTACACTTAAATATAATGTGAAACAGTAGTAAAAGAAGTAGGATCGGTCCTACAAGAATTGAGATATTTAAAATTGTGATTCATTTTAACCAAGACGTGTAGTAAGCAATTTTCATGCCTCCGACTTATGTCAACCTATACGAAAAATAAATGGGGATTAAATAAAATAAAATAAAATAAAATAAAATAAATATGCAGTAAATAATTAGAACATAATTAAAAACTGATGAGACAAGGCTCCAGCTTCAAGCAATATTTTGGTTTTGGGTTCGAACTAATCCCGAACAATAGATCTTTTCCTCCAATCTATAAGTCGATTAAGGGAATAACTCAACAATTAATTCTTACTAAACGAGCAATCTTAAAACCAACACGATTTAGTTCTTTGAAAACCTTGCGAATTAAGACTTAATTCAAATCAACGAACTCAACTGTGTGGGCCTTTTAAACTAAATCGTTAATTCTTTTAAGAGATCTAACCACCTACTCAATTAATTAGTCACATCAATTTCTTTTTTGATAGTCTGAATATGACTATTATAGATTGTATCAATTTTTTCACTTATACATTACACAACACAACAAACTCTTTTTAACTTAGTATCATGATGACTTTTAAAACGATTGAGTCTATCTTCTAAATTAAAAAATAAAAAAATACTGAAATAAAAGATTTTGAATATGATTCCAAGCCTCATACTTCTCTTCCGAATTGATTATTAGCTCAATGCCAGAATTTTAATTACTTGTGAAAAGAATATATGTATAAAGGAAATAAAAAATAAATTAAAATAAAAAGAAAGAAACTGACAAATGGTGATGGTGAATCACCACCCCTTGCCTTGCGCGAGGAAATAAAGAAAATTAATAAAGAATGATAAATGTGTCCCTCTTTTCTCATCTCTTTGAAAAGCCAATTTTTTTTAAACAAATAAAAGCTAAATTTAAAATCCATACTTACCAAATTTCTTAAGATAAAAATTAAGAAATTATCTAATAAAATAAATAAAAGGTGAAGTATAAAAAATAAAATAAAAGATCAACTATAGTCTTAATGAAACTCTTAAAATATTATTCTTACAAATAAAATTTTAAAAAATATCTTAAAGAGTCTTTGTACATCCATTAACTGCTTTTGTACCCCAAATTTTTTCGAAGACTCACATTTTGACTGTTCTCGACTTTTCTAGATTTGTTGCACGTATCCAAAAATTCACGGGAACAAAGCACAACAATCATGCTGATTGGGCATAATATCATTTATTTTGTTGAGCTAAGCAAATCGAAAAATAACGAGAGGAAGTGAATTAGTATTTAAAAAATACTATTGGAGATGAGTGAAAGGATAGAAATATTAAATATTATGATTTATAGAGGTTGAAATTTCAATTGTCCATATTTTCTACCTTAACCAAATAGGAAGTATTTTACTAGGGGTGTCGTCGCCCTTATGTTCCAATTCTATTGGAACATTGTATTTTCTAGTAAAATACTATTATTTTATTAGAACTTATTCAAACATAATTTTAGTAATGTTTCTCTATAAATAATAGCTATGAGTTAACTTATTGGCATAATTTTTCGAGTATCGATATTCTATCTAAAAATAGTGGCAATTTATTTTAAAGAATAAAATCTATTTTCGCAAAAAAACTCATGATTTCCAGTTAATAGAGAGAATTAATTTTCTACTGAAAGTTAAATAAAGCTTTCATTTTGTGCATTGATTCAATTTATTTTGAGCTCACACTCAAAGTGATTCGAGGTTCAAGGATAGCAAAGAAGATCGATCAGTTGAAAATCGGGAAATGACTTAGACCACCTTCGCACAAAACACAAGTATAATTTCGGTTAAAATTTATTACTATAAATATCACAAATGGCTTTATTTTAAGAAAAAAATTAAACTTCCGCTATGCCTAAAAACACTATTTTCTAAACTAATTTTTCCAACAACTTCTCCCCATATGCATCGATACCATAGTGTAGGGAAATGGCCCTCGCCCTATTTTGAGCAATTTTTACCTTCTGAGGCTTGTTTTTGGTCCCTAACGCCTCTAAACCTCTTCAAATTGATTTTTAATGATTTCAATTTGACTTTAAAGTCTTACAAATGAATTTATTTGATTTCAAAATTTTTATAAAAAAATGTTTTAAAATCAATTATTAACTAAAATGAATGAATGATAATAATTAATTATTTTCTACATCTCGAGTTCAGATCTGTCGTCCAAGTTGAATGTGGGGTGCCACAGTCTGATTGAGTAATATGGTCCACAAAAATTGGATCTATAAAAACGGTATAATGAAGTATTTTTTGTAATAACACAAAACATCGCATTCAAACTTTAATAATTAGTGTAATAAGATAACATTGTACAATCAAACAAAATGTTACTTGTTTGTGTTATTACAAAATGTTATGCAAGTTATAAGAATTTGTGTACCTGTGTAATGTATTCTATAATTTGTTTTATTACAATATCTATAAGGGTTAAATATAAAATTTGTACCCAAACTTGTCCGCTTCTCCTAGATTGGTACTTATGATTTTTTTTGTCCCAGATTGGTACCTAAACTTTTTTTTCCGTCCAATATATTGGTACCTAAGCCTAACGCCATTAGTTTTTTGCTGATGTGGCAATATTGGCCAATCGTACGCCATCATGTGGCGTTCTCTTGTACCACTTTTTCTTTTCTTTTTCATTTCCCTTCTTTTCTTTTTTTTTTCTTCTTTTTATTTTTATTTTCCCTACCTCTATCTTATTCACTCTTCTTCATCTTTCTTGGTTTTTTTCTACAAAAAATCTTTGTTTTCAATTTTCTCTACCTTTTTCCCGATAACTAAACAAACTTTTTCATTTTCTTTTTCCTAATGAAAATGTCATTAGGGCACAAAAGTTCGAGGAATCCAACCGCTATCATTTATTCTCTCATGAACAAAAGAGAAAAGCTTCAAGACGAGCTTCACAATATCGAAAAGTAGGTAATAGTTTTCCTGCTTTCCCATGGAAAATTTTGCTCTTTCTTTTCCCTCTTTTATGTGTATATATATTGGTAAAAAAGCTACAAATTCGATGAATTTTACAATTAAAATTAAATTTCTTAATCTAATTCATTTTTTTGTTGCAAGTTTTTGAGTTAGAAACTAATTATTTACAAGATTCGAGCCATTTCAGGCATGTTTTGAAAGGATTTGAAGGGTTTCTTTCTTCATCCAAAAACACAACAAAGTAATTATTATTTATTAACCCATATTTTATTATCTGTTGGTAATTTTATATATGAATTTATTTTTAATCATTTAAAAGCCAAGAAAAAAACCCAAGAATCTGGAGTCGGTTATTCGTTCCAGTTGGCCCTGAAATTAGGAAATGAAGAAGAATGAATAAGAAAGATGAAGAAGACAGAGGTAAGGAAAAGAAAAAAAAAAAAGACAGAGGTAGTGGGCATCGATTCATCTAATCCACCCTTGATCACTTTTAGATTAGACTTTGAATCCCAATCAATCTTTACCACTTGATTCTTTCTTAATGCTTTTGATTACTCTTTTTTTTTTTTTTTTGTTTGTGTTTTGGTTTCTCTAGGTCATATTTTGTTGAGATTTTTGCTTTTGCCTTGTGGGTTTTATTTGTTTGTTTGAACAAACAAATTAAATGGGAAAACTAAAGAAAGAAAAGTCTGCCAAGTTGATAAGTATAGCAAATATAGAGAAAAACGTACCCAAGCTGAACAATGACGAAGCTCCCTCTGAACGCAACGAATGATAGTGAATGGTGAATAGTAGCGAACGACTGTGATATTTTACGATTTTAAGAAATTAGTGCCGTTCGTCAAGGATGTTTTGGGTGAATGGGTAGGGAAAACAAAAAAGAAAATAAAAAGAAAAAGAGTTACAAGAGGACGCCATGTGGCAGCATTGGCTAGTGCTGTTGTTGGAAATTGTTGATTGCAATTTCATTATTCATGAGCACTTATTAAATTAGAAAGTGATGATTTGTTCATCCAATGGATAAATTTGATTTCCATGGGACATGTTTCTTCTAAGAAGAATGTCCAACACAAAGGGTCCTGGCTCTTCAACAGTGTCCATTTAGTGCATATAAATGGAGGGACTATGGTGCTTACAATAATCATTACAATCAATCCAATTTCAGAAATTGGAGTAGAAGTTAGGGAATTCCTTGATTTTGCTAATCAAAGGAAATAAAAAAGCTTAGTTGTATCCTGGGAGGACTTTTATCTTAACCCTCTAGCAACTTGTGTGGAGGCAAATTATTCTCTTTGGCAAGTGTCACCCATGACTTGAAGTCTACTGTTTAATTAAATATCGTTTTCATATATATCTTCTCCATTCAAATACCCCAACAATAAAAGAGAACAATTTTGGAGATGCTGACGGAGGCTACCATTGCATTCAAAATGATGAACCAAGAGTTTGTGAAACTTGACCGATTTGATGGCTCAAACTTCAATCGCTAGAAAGATGAAGTGTTGTTCCTTTTTACTGCCTTGAATGTGGCATACGTTCTAGATCCAAATCTACAACTCATGGAGGATTCCACCCCCAATGCAAACCCCGAGGAAATTACGAAAGTGGCCAAACTCAAGAAGAAGCGCGAGGAAGACTATTTCACATGTCGTGGACACATCATCCACACCTTGTCCGATCGATTGAATGATTTCTACATGTTGGTGCAATCCGCGGTGGAAATATGAAAAGCTCTTGAAGAGAAGTACAAAGTTGGGTGACAAGGTTGCGATAAATTTTTAAAGATGAAGTATTTCGAATTCAAAATGCTCGATAGTATCCTGATCATGGATCAAGCCCATGAACTACAAGTACTTGTAAACAGGCTTCATGACTTGAAAGTTGTTATTCTAGAATTGTTACAAGTCAGAGTTATCATCTCAAAGTTGCCCTCGTCTTGGACCAATTATCGAAAGAAACTTTTGTATTTGGCAGAGGACTTCATTGTGGAGAAAATACTTAGGCATTTACGTATTGAAGATGAAACTCAAAAGCATGATGAGGTTCATCTTTCCCAAAGTTCTAAAGTGAACCATGTGAGCGAGTCCAATAACTCACGAAATAGTAAGCAAAAGGCCACATTTGAAACCAAGTACATGTAAGACAAGAAGAAAAAATCTTAGAATTGTTACAATTGCAATTAGAAAGGAAACTATATTAAGAATTGTAAACTTCTAAAAAAAAGTAAGATGCCACAACTTCCAAAGCCAATATGGTGGAGGACATGGACTTAGTGGCCATGGTTATGGAAGGAATAAAGATTTTAGAGATTGGTATGATTACCAAACTCAACATAGCCATGACAAATAAGTCCTATAATTGGTGGCTCCACTCCAGAGCTGTTTTCCATGTGTGTAATGACCGAAAACAATTAAAGAGTTACGAACTAGTGGCAAATCGTGAAGTGCTTATGGGTAACTATTAATCAGTTAAGGTGCTCGGTCAAGTGACGATGAAACACAACTTCACATCCAGGAAAAAAATTAGGGGCTAGTCAGAACAGTGATTTCAGAATCACTAATCTGAGGTCGAAAAAAATTATTTTTATGCTATTTTAGGAGTTAGAGCATGATTATAAAGGTGCATGAAAATTATGGTGCTTTAATTTTAGCGATTCATGCTTAATTGCGAAAAAGGACTAAATCGCATAAAGTGAAAAAGTTTAATTTTACAAGCTAAAGGTGCCTAATAGCCATAAAATATTAATTGGAGGTCCAAAATGTTCACTTAGGCCTTGTTTTAAGAGGTGGCCGACCATAAGGGGACAAATGAGTCAAAATTAGTCAAAGTTGGTGTAGTAGGTGGATTAAATTATTGAAACAGAATAAAATAAAGAAATAAAAGATATCATCTTTTCTCTTTCACTCATCCACTGAAAATTAGCAGAAAATAGGGGTTTTGAAAGCTCAACAATTTCAGCAAACTCTTCTCCTTACAAGTAAGTGTTTTAGTGATAATTTCTTAATAATATTTGTACTTTTGGAACCTCTAAAGCTTAAGCTATCTAAAGAGGGGACTATTTTGCAAAACAGTGAAAACTTTAGAGTTTTTCCATGTGAGATTTTAAGTTTTTTGCTGCATGTTCATGGAAGAAAATGAGTCTTAGTTGTTAGATGAAAAACTTTTGTGAAATGTGTTACCATGAAAACACCAAAAAGGACCGTTTTGTGAAGGTTGCAAAATAGGTGGTAAATGTGTAAAATAATGAGTATTTAGGGCTTCCATAAGAGTAATAAATGTTCACCTAAGCTCGTTAAAGAAAGAAATTTGATTAGAATTAATTTCTGAGTCTAGGGGTAAAATGGTCATTTTGAGAAAGTTTAAGGGAAAAATGGTAATTTTGCCAAAATGTGATTTTTGAAATGTGTTTAATAATGTGGTAACTAAATGAGCTAAATTTTTATTATAGATCAAGAAGAGCGAAGAATTAACCTTGACCGAGGAAAGAGGAAAGTATCGGACTAGATCGACAATCTAGCCTATTTTGATTATCGAGGTAAGTTTGTGTGTAATAAATACAACATCATGTTATTAAGTTCTAAATGTTTGATATTAGTGATGTTGTGTAATAATTCTATGTATTTGAGTTATGATGTTGAATGAGAAAAATGATGAAATTTTGATGTTGAAGTGTAAGTGGGACTATAGTGAATATGAGAACACTATTAATGAGATAGGGGATGGATAAGGTCCCGTGTAAGACCATGTTTGGGACATAGCCTCAGCACCGAATTGAGATCCCTTATAAGACCATATCTGGGATATGGCATCGGCATTTAATAAGAAAAATTGTAAAAAGACCATATCCAGGATGTGGCATCGATAATTGATATGAATCCCGTATAAGACCATATCTGGGATATGGCATCGGCACTCAGAGATGACCCCATGTAAGACCACATCTGGGATGTGGCATTGGCGTCATATTATATGAATGACGATGAACAAGTATCATTTAATATCCCAAGTGATTTAGTGGGATAAATAGTTAATCTTGGAATAGAAATGAGATTAGTGCTAAAGTGATGTGATTGAGTGATCACAGGTAACCATGAGTAATTCACGAGAAATGTTTACGATATGTGACATGGTATGTACTCGATGAGAATAAGCATGAGTAAGTGTTGGCAAAGTGCTTAAGACTTTATGTTTTTATCCAATGCCATCGTTGGATGACATTGTGAGCTTATGTTGTTATTTATTTTCATGCAAACTTACTAAGATTTATGCTTACCCCTCTCATTTCCTTTTTCCTTATAGCATTGCCAAGTTAGCTCGAGAATTCGTGGAACGTCGGAGTTCGAAAATCACACTATCGACTACTCTTTGGTATAGCAAAGTTAGATTCATTTTGAGTATGGCATGTATAGAACTTAGTCTCTTTTGTTATGTCATATTTGTTAGCCAAAGTGTTGGCTATTAATGTTGTTAAATTCATTTTGTAAGTGGTCATTGGAATTGAGCCAATACTTGACAAGTTTATATATATTCAATGATGATGAAATTCATTAAGTGTATGCTTGTGTGGATGTCTTGATTTTGAGTCTTTAGAAGTGCTTTATAGTCCTGATATATGTTGGATTGAATTGGTGTAAGTATGATTGCTGTATAGGGTGGCATTTGGCTTGGTAGATAGCTTTTCAAATGTCCACACGGGTAGACAAAAGGGCGTGTGTCTAGGCCGTGTGTGACACACGGTCAGCCCCATGGGCTTGTTGGTTGGCCATGTGACCCCATGCATGCTAGGTTTACAAGTCAGTATGCTCAATAATAAACACACGGGCAGAGACACGGCCGTGTGTCTCAACCGTGTGGGAGGCACGACCATGGTCATAGGTGTGTGCCCATGCAGTGTGAAGTCTGCACATAAAATTAGGGATTTAATTCGACACACGGTCTAAAAGCACGGGCATGTGCCTTGGCCGTGTGACCATAGTGATGTGATGACATCATAAACAGAATGCCATAGTTTTTGGCACACGGGCTAAGACATGGGCGTGTCGAGGCCGTGTGAGAGACACGGACTAAGGAGACGGGCATGTGTCCGGCCGTATGAAAACTCCTGTAGATTCGAAACAAAAAATAAATTCCATATGGGCTAGAAACATTGGCGTGTGACATCACACGGCCTGCCCACATGGGCGTGTGGCCCTGTTTAAGCAAAATTTTTCTAAATGCACGAAAGTTTTCGGTTTGGTCCTGAATCACTCCAAATGTATATTTAGGGTCTCGTAGACCCTTGATAGGTATGTTATGATTATAAATGAAAAGTTTTAAGTTAGAATGGAACTTTATGGCCTGATGTTGTGGGTTTAAGCAAGTTAAGTTTGGTAATGCCTCGTATTCGATTTAGGCATTGAATACGGGTAAGGGGTGTTACATTGGCCTTGATCCATGTGTTGTATATTCTTGATGTGGGAAAGAATTTAGTGTCCGTGAGTCTTCTGTGTAACAAGGGGTTCAAGGTTATCTTGGAATCTAATATGTTAGTCTTGCTTACGTGTAATAGCCCATTTTCAGTGAAATTGGAACAGTGGTTTTGAGACCACAAATTCGACCTCAAAAAATTTATTTTAATGTCTATAGCATGTTAGTAGTGTCGTATAAAAATTTCATGAATAAGTTTTAACGTTTGCATGCTAAATTTGATAAAAAGGATTAAATTGCAAAAGGTATAAAACTTGAGTTCTATACGCTAAAGGGATTAAATAGCTTTAAAAATAAAAGGTTGGAGGGTTTATGTTGTAATTAAACCATCTATAATGTGAGTGGACAAGTATGGACACTTTTTAGGTGATTTTTAAGGTTATTAATTGAGGTTAATTTAGTAATTTAATAAATACAAAATAGTAAAATGATTAAAACAAAGATATCATCTTTGTTCTTTCTTCTCTACCACCGATTTTCAACCAAAAGAAAATCCATATTTGAAGCTTCAAGGTTCGGCCATAGCTCATCCTTGCATGTGAGTGATACTTTGTACCGTTTTTAATTATTTCTGTATTTTTGGAGTCGTTGTAGCTTAATCTAGCTAGCCCGAGGATTAATTTACAAAACTATTAAAAGTATAAGATTTTTCCATGAATTTATATTGGTTTTTTTGATGTTTGATGGATGAAAATGAATATTTGATGATAGTTGAGCAACTTTTGTAAATGAATTTTTGATGAATTTGTCATATTTAAGTATTTAATTGAAAAATAGAAAAAAGTTCATGGTAAAAATGTGAAATAAATGGAATATAGGGCTTGCTAAGGACTAAATTAATATTTGGCTAGCATGGGTTTGGACTAAATTGTATGAATTTACATTTTTATGAGTTAAAGACTAAATTGAAATGAATTCAAAATTTTAGGGGCAAAATCATAATTTTTCCAAATTATGATTTTTGAATTAAATTGAATAGAGTGAAAATTGAATGAGTTAAATTTGATTATATAAATCAAGAAAAGCAACGTATGAATTTAGATTGGGGAAAAGAAAAAGTATTGGATTAATCGATCGTACTTCTTCGTTTGTGTTTGAGGTAAGTTTGAAACACCCCACACCCGGCCCACGAGCCTGAACCGGATCTGGTATGTTCCTAAAGTAAACCGATTTCAAAATCATTTTCGATACTTTGAGAAAATTGTAAATTTTTAGAAAAACTATTATTTTGAGCTGGGCTTAGATTGGAAACCCATTTATTTAATCTTGTAAGGCCATTTAATTAAATACATCCAATATAGTTCTTAGAATGAAACTTAACAGTAGGCAAACATAAAGAATAATCCACTGGGCCTTAAGGCCTTATTACATCAAGTAAAACCCAAAATAGAACAAACGTGACTAAAAATAAAATTAAGTCCAAACTAAATGAAATTTTCGCATGTAGCATGGCCACCTCATGGTCCACCTACCATTCAAATCACGCTTCATCACCGAAAAATAATTCCCACAATGGGGTGAGTCAACAGACTCAATGTGCACACAATACTAACATTCAATAAATCAGGCATTCATGTTCAAATCATCAAGTCCATATAATAATGAAATTATGATGCAACCCAAACCCAATCCTAATGGTCCATCCGCTACACACCACCAGCACCGCCATTCACACCGTGGGACTACTAAGTCAACCCTCCATCCGCTACTCTCCATCAAAGGCATTCGCCCATATACGTTGTGTCATTAGACACTATAATCAAATTTAAACGTTGTGTCATTAGACACTATTGTAACCGGTTACCAAAATTTCGCAATGTGACCGTAGTCAACATATTTCGTTGGTGAGACCAAGTCAACACCTTCGTTGGTGAGACCAAGTCAACACCTATTCTCCCCTTTCACAAAAATCCCGAATGCCCCAAAATTTATATATTATGCATAACTTAATTTCATGTTCATATACATATATTCGCATGTTATAAAATAACATTTTGACAATCCTATCGAAGTAGGAAACGCACTGGTACTTTTTGCCACATTTGTGGTACATAGCCACATTCACATTCTTATTCATATCATATATTAAAATATTTAGCCATAAAATATCGAAGGATAGTAAGGGTACACACCGATTTGTTTAGCGATTCCTTGAGATTCAAAAGCTAGATCTAAAGTTTAGATCCTTAGTCCCTACATTTGATTCATCCTTTATTACTTAGCATAAATTCTATTTGGCTATGATATCCAAATCCTAGTAGGATTTGTAAAAGACTTACCTTGAGGTGATTAGGTGTTTATTCAAATCCGAACACTTGGTTTTTCCTTTACCCGATATTCTACCAACCTTGAATCTCAATATGGGTTAGTTTTCGCTTTTCAATAATTAAAGAATTGATCTAGATAATCTCACAAACATTGGCGAATATTTTTAGATGCTTACCTTATGGACTTTAAATCCCAAATTCACCGAATAACTAGGGAACACGTGGCCTATGGTGTACCTTCGGAAAAGAATTTCTTCTTCCATGATTCACCAAGATTAATAATCGAAATTAGTCTCTAAATTTCAATAAGTCTAGAATATAAAAGAATGGGAAACTAAACTTGGATCTTACCCTTATTTGAAGGAATCGATTGCACCTTCACTTCAACCTTCGAGATTAGAGCTTAGAGACTTGATGAACAATCGGCTATGATTCCCTTATGTATTTGGTTTCAAAGATGAAAGAAGAGAGGAATAATAGGCTTAGAAGGAAATCGGCTAGAGATTAAAAGAAAAGAAGAAAAGAATGGATGCTCAAGAATAATATTGACAGAGGAAAGAGAGGAGAATGAATAATGAATGGCCCTAGTCCCTCCTTTTATAGCCGAATTTACTAGGCCAAGAATCCTTTACTTGGCCACCACTCTTCCTTATTTTCCTAATTAAAGAATAATTCTTCATTTATCCACCTATTTAGCCGAATTTTAAAGAGAATTAAACTCTTCCTTAAGAGTCCTTATGATCTTCTAATTAGTCGAGTTTTAAAGAGAGTGAAACTCCTCTTTGCAAGCTTTGTGCCCACCTCTTGGGCTTCTAGAAGCAAAATAAAACTTATTTTATTTGCTTCTTATGTGACTCGAACTCAAGCCCAAAACCTTTTGCATGTGGGCCATTTCCTAAGGCCTTAGGTGGCATCTTCAGCCACATTTCCAAGTCCGTTATTGGGTCAAATTTCATGTACTTTATATTTTTAGGTCACTTGGCCCTAAATTCCCTTTGGGCTCTAAAATTCGACATTCGGTCATTTTTAAGTTTCCAAAAATTTTCGCATGACTCAGATTTTCCAAGTTTCCAAAATGTTTAGTTTCCTATTTTGGCTTGGTTTCCAAAATGTTTAGTTTCCTATTTTGGTTTGGTTTCCAAAATGTTTAGTTTCCTATTTTGGCTTGGTTTCCAAAATGTTCACTTTCCTAATTTACTTAGGTTTCCTCTTTTAACTAATCGTTCCATATATTTCCTTACATTTCCATACATTTCCTTACATTTCCATACATTTCCATACCTTTCCATACATTTCCTTACATTTCCTTACATTTCCATACATTTCCTTACATTTCCTTATATTTCCTTTCATCTTAGGGTTCTTGAAACTCTTCAGAACACATCCAACACACCCACTGATCCCACTATCTCATGAATTACGCACGAACGCATAACCCCTAATCTAGGATGTTACAAAGTTTGTTAATTTAAATAGCATTGAATTATGTACGATTTAAATGATTTTATGTTATATATATTGATATTACAAGTCTACAGAAATATCCAATGAAGTTTGGTGACTTTTGGATCTCGTTTGAACCTTAGGAATATATAGGATACAAATGACATGTCATTAGGGGTTACCGTGTTTTGGGTGCTAGTCCTGTATGTCCTACCGATGGCTGAGTTTTTAGCATGTGTTGTGGTTACTTGACAGCTTGTGTAAGCAGCACCATGTAGCTATGTCTTGATAGACAACTTGTGTGAGCAGACCTATTTATGGCTCGAGAGAGAGCATGTATATAATATATGAGATAGTAGTGGTTTCGACCACATGTTGGCATATAATGTGCGAGATTCCCGAGCATCTGATATTATTCTAGTGGTTCAACGGGTATACAAAAGGGAAGGAGCATATATGATTCAATTCATAATGTCATGTAAGCATGAGAAAGGTATGAGATGATAGTGACTAAAGATTTCTTGTATGTTCATAATAGTATGAATGTTTGAATGGGAAGTATATGGAAGCTCTTTGTTGTGTAATGAATTTTACTAAGTTTTGTGCTAACCACTTATGTGAATTGTTGTTGGTGCTTAGGTTTGTGCCAAGCTATGTTGGATATGTTCATAAATTGCCTTTAATCTTTTATAATGAAATGGTAAGCATTGTTTATGATTTACGAACTTACTAAGCAGTTTATGCTTACTTTGTGTGTTTTCTCTCATGTTATAGGTAATCAGAAGCTCGATGGGTTGAAAGCTTTTCGGAGATCCATCACACTGTCCATCGGCTAAATCAGAAGATTTTGATGATTTTGAGTCGTGGTTATAATGACATGTATAAGTGTCTTGTTTAATGAATTTAGCCATTATGTGTGGCTTGTATATATCTTATCTTGGTTGATGAACTAGTTGGTATGATACTTATATTATATGGTATTTTGTGTGGTGGTTAATTTGATGTTGTGTTGGTTAAGATGATGGTAAGGGAATGTTGATGGAAATGGTATGGTAGCAATTAAGGTTTGGTGTGGAATGAATGTAGCATGATGTTGAAAATGGCTAGTTTTGGTAGTTTGGAATTGATCATCTTATGGTCAATTTGGTATGGTATATGTTAGTTGGGAAAGTGGTCACTTTGTAATGGTTGTACATGAGTTTTTGGTACATGATCATTATGGAAAATGTGATAGTAAAATTGTCCAATTGATAGTTTAAATGATGAATGAATTGGATAGTTGTTTAGGTAAGTTTGATGGTGTAGTTGTGGTGCCAATTTGGCATATTGGTTGAATGAATAGTTTTAGGTATTTTAAGCTTGAATTTGCATATGCTAAGTGAGTTTCAAATGCTTGTTTATATGTATATTTGGCTTGTATAAGTGGTAGAAAATTGGGTGATAAAAATGACTTGAAAATGGCCTATTTTTGTCCACACAGGCAGAGACACGGGCATGTGTCATAACCATGTGTGATACATGGCCAGGTGACACGGTTGTGTGTCCCCTGTAGCTTTAAAAGGGTTGCAAGTTAGGTTGTTACACAGCCTGGTACACGGGCGTGTGAAATTACTTCGAAGGGTACACGGCCTGACATACGGGCGTGTGGCTTGGCCGTGTGACCCAAGCCAGTGAGTTACACGGGAACGAACACGACCGTATGTCCCTATTTTGAATGCCCACACGGCCGTGTGACCCCTACAATTTGAAATTTTTTTTCTTTTTCTGAAAAATTCCATATGTTTATGATTTAGTCCCGATTCATTTCTAATGTCTTTTTAGGGCCTCGAGGGCTCGAGAAAGGGACTGTATGTATGATTTTGGACGATATTGCTCTGATTTATGTTGTGATTTGTTTGTGATGATAAAATGTTTATTATGTGATGTTATGCTCCGGTAATACTCCGTAGCCCTAATCTGGCAGCATATATGGGCTAGGGTGCTACATTAAGGGTGATATTTATGTAGGAAAAGGATATTTTATCGAGTGCATGTTCAAGTTGAGCATTGATATGGATAAAGCCAATTTTTCTACTTATAGTCTTGAATCTTATTCTTTGTGGCATGCATGTCTAGCACATTTTAATTTTAAAACTCTACAATATATGCAAAAGAATGGTTATATCAGTCTAAGTAATGATGAGTTTGTGGATAAATGTGAGGTTTGTATTGAATAAAAAATTACCAAGAAACTATTTCCTAATAAGTGTGAAAGAAATTTACAAGTGTTAAGATTTAATCCATTTAGATGTTTGTGAATTAAGTGGAATTCTAACAAGAGGTGGAAAACGATATTTTATCACTTTTATAGATTACTTCTCTAGACTTACTTATGTGTATCTCATGAAAAGAAAAGACGAGGCTTTTGATATGTTTAAACGTTTTAAAAATGAGGTTGAGAATTTGTTTAGTAAGAAAATCAAAGTGCTTTGTAGTGATAGGGGTGGTGAATATTTTTCAAATAAATTTAATGTATTTTTTGAGGAACAAAGTGTGGTACGTAAGTGTTCCGCGCCTTATACTTCGCAACAAAATGGTTTGGTGGAAAGAAAGAATCATACTTTAATAGATATGGTTAACTCGGTGTTGTTAAATGTTAAACTTCTATATAATCTATGGGGTGAAGCATTATTGACCGCATGTTATATCCTTAATAGAATACAATCGAGAAAATTCAAAGTATCTTCATATGAGTTACGGAAGGGTCAAATGCCAAACTTAGATTATTTCAAAGTGTGGGGGTGTTTGGCTTACTGTAGAGTTCCTAACCAACAGAGAACAAAGTTAGGACCAATAGCCATCAAGGGTGCATTTGTTGGATATGCCCAACACTTTAAGGCTTATCGTGTTCTGGACTTAGTGCCAAATACAAAAATTGAAACAAGAGATGTTGTATTCATTGAAAATAAGGTTTTTTTATTATTCAACAGATCCAGAAAAAGAATATCAACCAATGATCTTAAGTGATCAAACCAAGAGAAGTCTTTGTGATAATAAGGATACAGAGCTGAGGAAAATTCAAAGAGTGAGAAAAGAAATGGACTTTGGTCCCAATTTTATTTCCTCACAATCTCTAGCATTCCTCGGTGAGGGAAATAGGGAATTTGTAATTAAGAAGATCCCCATAATGTTTAATGTGGATGGTAATCCACAATCCAATGGTGAAGCCATGACTTCTAGGGATGCGATATTTTGGAAAGAGATGACAAATGATAAAATGTATTCAATATTGTACAACAATACTTGGATTCTAGTTGATCTTTCTCAAGGATCGAAGCTTATTGGGTGTAAATGGGTGTTTAAAAGGAATAACACTCCAACAGGGGGTTTTCCAACCTTTAAGGCTAGGTTGATGGCAAAATGATTTAGGCAAAAGAAAAGCCTAGATTATTTTAACACCTATGCATCGGTGACTAGGATAACCTCCATTCAAATTCTTATGGTACTTGTATCTATCCATAAGTTATATGTACATCAAATGGATGTTAATACAACTTTTTTGAATGGTGATCTCGAAAAGGAAGTCTAAATGGAACAACCAGAAGGCTTTGTGTTTCCTGGGAATGAACATAAGGTGTGTAAGTTGATCAAGTTGTTATATGGTTTAAAATAAGTGCCTAAACAATGGCATGAGAAATTTGACTCGGTTATCTTGTTATATGATTTTTACATAATGGTGTGGATAAATGTATTTACACGAAATTCACCGATAGGTACGGTGTAATTATTTGTCTCTATGTAGACGATTTATTGCTTTTTGGGAGAAACATAGAATGTAATAGCCCGATTTAGGGGCTAGTCAGAATAGTGATCTTGGGATCACTAATCCGAGATTAGAGAAATTTATTTTCATGTTATATTATGAGTTAGAACATGATAGCATATTTGCATGAAAATTTTGGCTCATGTTTAATCGTGAAAAAGGACTAAATCACATAAAGTGTGAAAGTTCCATTCTATAAGCTAAAAGTACCAAATGGCCATAGATTGTCAATTGGAGGTCTTTATTAGGCAATTAAACCCCCAATATTTTGCTTGGCCAGCCATAGGCTAATTTAGGAGACAAAGATGGACAATATTGGTCAAAGTTGGTGAAAGTGGGTGACCAATTTGACTAGTTTAATATTAGAATAAGGAAAATTTTTGCAAATCGACGGAGAAAGATGGAGATGAAAACACCAAATAGGACCTTGATGAAAATGTTATAAAGTTTGTGGTTAATATGCGAGTTATTGATTTTTGATGATAGCTTTAAGAGCATTAAATGTTCACATAGGCTTGTTGAAGGTAGAAATGTGATTAGAATTTATTTTCGAGCCTAGGGGAAAAATGGTCATTTTGCCAAAGTCTAGGGGCAAAATAGTAATTTTGCCTAAGCATGATTTTTGAAATGCTTTTATTAATATAGTGGTTAAAATGAGTTAAATTGCTATTATAGAGCAAGAAGAACCGAGGACCCACCTCGATCGAGGAAAGAACAAAGTCTCGGACTAGATCGACAAGCTAGCTCATTTTGAAATTGAGGTAAGTTTGTATGTGATTAAAGTAACATTTATGTTAGCATGTTGAGAATGCTTGGCATTATATTAATGCATGATGCTCTACTAAATTGAGTAGTTAATGCGAATGAGATGATGAAGTCTTAATGGGCCATATTGATTATAAAAATGCTGTCATTGAGATATGAAATAGATAAGGTCCCGTATAAGACCATGTCCAGGACATGGCCTCAGCACCGATTTGAGATCTCGTATAAGACCATATCCGGAATATCGCTGGGCCATATTGATTATAAAAATGCTATCATTGAGATATGAAATAGATAAGGTCCTACATAAGACCATGTCTAGGACATGGCCTCGACACCGAGTTGAGATCTCGTATAAGACCATATCCGGGATATGGCTTTGGTAATGAATATGAAAATCGTATAAGACCATATTTAGGATATGGCATTGATACATGATAGGAAATTCCATATAAGACCATATCCGAGATATGGCATTGGCACCTAAAAGTAATCCCATAAAAGACCATATCTAGGATATGGCATTGGCATCTAGAGGTGACTCTATGTAAGACCACCTCGAAGATGTGGCATTGGCTTTATACTTACAGTAATGACGATAAACACACGTCTTTGACTATCCCTTGTGAATAGTGGGATAAGTAGATGAATTTAGAAGTATAAATGTGAATGATATTTAAGTCATGTGAATGAGTGAATATAGGTACTCGTGAATGAGTCACGAAGAATCGGTTTTGATATGTGGCACGATATGTGCTAGATAAGGGCAATTGTAAGTAAGTATTGTCAAGAAGCCTTGACTCGTGTACAATTAGCTAACACCGTGGATGGATTAGTTTATGGGCTTAGTATTGCTATTTATTTCCATGCAAACTTACTAAGCTTTATGCTTACCCCTTCTTCATTACCCTTATTTCTTATAGTATTGCTAGGGTAACTCAAGGATCGTGGACGTAGGAGTTCAGAAATCACACTATCGACAACACTTTGGTATAACAATTTTAGACTTATTTTGAGTATGGCATGTGTATAACTTGAGTATTTTGTTAAGTTGTAATTGTTAGTCAAAGTTTTGGCTATGTAAGTTCGTAAAACTCATTTTGTAAATGGCCTTATGAGTTAGGCAAATACTTAGCAAACTCTTTTGCTTAATGAAGATGAAATTCATGAAGTGTTTGTCCCTTTAATTATCTTGTATGTTAGAATGAGTTCTTAAACTTGCTAATGGGATAGGAGTTGTATCGTGTTGAGTAGAAGTATGTATGTGTGCATCGTAGGGTGGCAAGGGCTTGGTACATAGCCTGCTAATTGTCCATATAGGTAGACACATGGGCGTGGGTCTAGACCGTGTGGGAGGCATGACTAGCACATGGGTGTGCGCCCAGGCCGTGTGAAGTCTGCAACTTGAACTTGGGATTTAAATCACCACACGACTGGGGTACACGAGCGTGTGTATAGGCCTTGTGGATAAGTTAGAATGCCAAGGTTTGGCACACGGGTTAGTGACACAGGCATGTCAAGGCCGTGTGTCTTAGTCAGAATCGACCACGGTTGGGAGACATGGACATGTCTTAGGGGCAAACGGGCGTGTCCCTAGGCCTACACGGACGTGTGGCCCTTGTTTTATTAAAAAGTTTCTTAACGTGGTGAAAGTTCCCGAAAAGATTCCAATACTTCTTAGAAGTATGTTTAGGGCCTCCTAGGCCGAGTATGTGCGAGCGATGGGGTTAAACGAAATTTTATAACCCTATTCTAGAAGTTTAAGCAAGATTAGCTATGTAATGCCTCAAACCCTATTTTGGCTCAAATACGGGCAAAGGGTGTTACATTTATTGGTATCAGAGCTACAGCTTAGTCGATTCTAGGACTAACGTAGCGTAAGTACGAGTCTAGCTATACATGCCGAATGTAAGAATGTTCGAATAATGATAGTGTGATGGCTCCTAACGTATAAAATCGTGTTTTTTTTGTAGTATATGGATTCTGATCCGGACCGAACTGCAACTGATGATGCTGTGAGTAACGCACCGGCTCCCGCTTAAGGGATTGGGCCAGTTAATAGTAAACCCGAGTCCATGGGTCAGGGGGAAGAGGCTCGAGAAGCCTTTCTCCACATGATGAGCAATTGATATACAGAGTATACCCAAGAAAATCCTAATGCTCAACCCCCTCCACCCCTACCAATTCCTTAACCCATTCTAGTAGCCCCTCAAGTGGTTGAGGTGGTGAGAAGAGAAAGGCCTCCGGTGGATAAGATTCGGAAGTAATGAGCCGAGGAATTTCGGACAAATAAGGATAATGACCAAGAGAAAGCAGAATTCTGGCTTAAGAATACCATTCTGGTATTCGATGAGTTATCCTGCACGCCTGAGGAGTGCTTAAAGTGTGCGGTATCTCTCCTGAGAGATTCAGCCTACCGATGGTGGAACACCCTAGTGTCGGTGGTGCCAAGGGAGAGAGTTAGTTGGGAATTTTTCCAAGAGGAATACCTGAAGAAGTATATCGGCCAGAGGTTCATCGACCACAAGAGAAAGGAGTTCTTAGAACTAAAGCAAGGTCGTGTGTCAGTGACCGACTACTAACGAGAGTTCGTAAGGCTTAGCAAATATGCATGGGAGAGAGGCCGTCATGTACAAGAGATTCAATGACGGATTGAATGAAGATATCCGCCTATACGTGGAAGTTCTCGAATTAAAGGAGTTCGTAGTGTTAGTGGATAGAGCCTGTAAAGCCGAAGAGTTGGCTAAAGAGAAGAGAAGAGCTGAGTACGAGTCTTGTGACTCGAGGAAGAGACAATGAATAAGTCTCACCAATCTCATTTAAGAAATCGAAGGATTTCACTACTCAATTAGTCACTTCAGTGGGGTTTTCAACTCGAAGTAAAGGTAAGCAATTTTCAAGGTCGAAAGGGCAAACCACATCAGTTGCTAGTGTGGGCAACGTCTGACCTAGTAGACCAGAATGCGCTCAGTGTGGCAGGCGCCATTGTGGTGAGTGTCGAGCTATTGAGAAAACTTGCTTCAAATGTGGGTCCTTAGACCACTTTATCAGAGATTGTCCCAAGGTGGACGAGAAAGGAAAGCCTCAGAATGCAAGATTGGGAAGTACCACTAGGGGAAAACCATTCAGAAACCCGGGATTGAGATGGGAAGCAAGAATCCATCTAGAGAGTAAGCTGCTAGAGTCTAGGGTAGAGCACCAGCGATGACATATTCCATCCGTGCTCGTGAAGAGGCATCTTCTCCCGACGTGATCACGGGTATCTTTTCTCTCCATAATACTCGTGTTATAGCTTTAATTGACCTGGGATCTACCCAATCATACATATGCATGAAATTAGTCTCTAACATGAGCATGCCTATAGAGTCTACCAAATTCATCATAAGAGTATCTAATTCCATAGGCAAGTGTGTCTTGGTTGATAGAGTTTGCAAAGGGTGCCCTTTGATGATTAAGGGTCATTGCTTCCCGATCGATCTTATGTTATTACTGTTTGACGAGTTTGATGTCATCCTTGGGATTGATTGGTTAGTTACCCATGGAGTAATTGTGAATTGTGGGACGAAGCATATCGAGTTGAAAGATGAAAATGGTAATTTTATTCGTGTTGAATCAGATAAGCCGGATAGGTCACTAGTAGTGATATCAACTATGTCAGCTTAGAGGTATCTAAGGAAGGGGTATGAGGCTTATCTTGCCTTTGTGTTGAACACTAAAGAGACTGAATTGAAAATTGAGTTAGTACCCATAGTATGCGAGTACCTAGATGTTTTCTCGGAAGAGTTGCCAGGGCTACCTCCAGATAGAGAGATTGAATTAGCTCCGGGTACTGCCCCTATTTCTATTGCTCCATATAGAATGGCTCCAACTGAGTTAAAAGAGCTAAAAGCACATTTGTAAGAGCTAATAGAAAAGGGCTTCACAAGGCTGATTTTCTCCTAGTGAGGTGCTCCCGTTCTATTTGTGAAGAAGAAAGATGGTTCCATGAGACTATGTATAGATTATCGGCAACTCAACAAGGTGACGGTGAAGAATAAGTACCTGTTGCCGAGGATCGATGATCTATTTGATCAATTGAAGGGGGCCATAGTATTTTCCAAGATAGATTTGAGGTCAGGGTACTATCAGTTGAGAGTCAAGGACTCGGATAGATTTGTTGAGTTAAATTGCTGTCATTGAGATATGAAATAGATAAGGTCCCATATAAGACCATGTCAGGGAAATGGTTTCGGTAATGGATATAAAAATCGTATAAGACCATATTCAGGATATGGAATCGATACATGATAGGAAATTCCAAATAAGACCAAATCCATGTAAGACCACCTCGAGGATGTGACATTGGCTTTATACTTATAGTAATGACGATAAACACACGTCTTTGACTATCCCTTATGAATAGTGGGATAAGTAGATGAATTTAGAAGTATAAATGTGAATGATATTTAAGTTATGTGAATGAGTGAATATAGGTACTCGTGAATGAGTCATGAAGAATAGGTTTCGATATGTGGCACGGTATGTGCTAGATAAAGGCAATTGTATGTAAGTATTATCAAGAAGCCTTGACTCGTGTACGGTTAGCTAACACCATGGATGGATTAGTTTATGGGCTTAGTATTGCTATTTATTTCCATGCAAACTTACTAAGCTTTATGCTTACCCCTTCTTCATTGCCCTTCTTTCTTGTAGTATTGCCAGGGTAACTCGAGGATCGTGGACATAGAAGTTCAGAAATCACACTATCAACCACACTTTGGTATAACAATTTTAGACTTATTTTGAGTATAGGATGTATAGGACTTGAGTATTTTGTTAAGTTGTAATTGTTAGTCAAAGTGTTGGCTATGTAAGTTTGTAAAAGTCATTTTGTAAATGGCCTTATGAGTTAGGTAAATAATTGGAAAACTATTTTGCTTAATGAAGATGAAATTCATGAAGTGTATGTCCCTTTAATTATCTTGTATGTTGGAATGAGTTCTTAGACTTGCTAATGGGATAGGAGTTGTATCGTGTTGAGTAGAAGTATGTATGTGTGCATCGTAGGGTGCAAGGGCTTTGTACATAGCCTGCTAATTGTCCACATAGGTAGACACACGAGCGTGGGTCTAGACCATGTGAGAGGCACGACTAGCACATGGGCGTGTGCCCAGGCCGTGTGAAGTTTGAACCTTGCACTTGGGATTTAAATCACCACACGGCTAGGGTACACGGGCGTGTGTATAGGCCTTGCAGATAAGTCAGAATGCCAAGGTTTGACACACGGGTTAGTGAAATAGGTGTGTCAAGGCCGTGTGTCTTAGTCAGATTCGACCACGGTTGGGAGACATGGGCATGTCTTAGAGGCACACGGGCGTGTCCCTAGGCCTACACGGGCGTGTGGCCTCTGTTTTATTAAAAAGTTTCTCAAACTCGTGAAAGTTCTCGAAAATATTCTAATATTTCTCAAAAGTATGTTTAGGGCCTCCTAGGCCGAGTATGTGCGAGTGATGGGGTTAAATGAAATTTTATAACCCTATTCTAGAAGTTTAAGCAAGATTAGCTATGTAATGCCTTAGACCTTGTTTCGACTCAAACATGTTGGAGAGATAAGGGAATGTGAGCTAAGCTCCATTCAATGGAAATGTTTGGTGTGTTAGAGAGTGTTAGCTATATGCTTCACTTGTGAGACATGTTTGAATCTAGGAGCCTATGTGGTGTGTTGGAGATCCGTGTATCCGCTTAGTGGTGATAGTGCCCACTTTTACGTTTTATAGCTGAAGTGCCAAATTGTATTAAATTGTAAATATGTTTGTATGTATTATGATGTATGCATGAATGTGTATGTGTTGACTCTATAAATAGACTATTTAATATGCAAAAGATTAAAATGTGTCAACTAAGTTAAGGCTGTTATAATTATGCTACTTATATGCTTAACCAATGCTTGATGAACTGTTTGTGTAACACTCCTTACCCGTGTCTGACGCCAAGACAAGATACGAGGCATTACCAGACTTAACTTGCTTAAACATACATTATCGAGCTATAAAATTTCTTTTCAAACTTAAAACTTTTCATTCATATTCATAACATCCTTATTATGGGCCTACGAGGCCTTAAACATACATCTGGAAGGTTTCAGGGTTACACCGGAAACTTTTGTTCACTTAGAAAATTTTTTGCCAAAACAGGGGCCACACGCCTGTGTGGTCACACACGCCCATGTTCCTATCCTGTGTAGAATATATTTTTTTCATTTCTAACCTACAGGGGTTTTCACATGGCCGGACACACGTCCGTGTCAATAGCCCGTGTCCCTTATATGGCCTAGACACGCCTGTGTCCTTCCCCGTGTGTAAAAACCTTAGCATTCTGTTTATGACGTCAGCAACTTCTCAAGGGGCACACGGCCTAGGCACACACCCTTGTGCTGGCCCGTGTGACGAATCGAATTCTTGTAAATTTGGTGCAAGGGACACATGGCCTATCAACTGGGTGTTGGCCGTGTGTCAAACACGGCTTAGACATACGCCCGTGTGTCTACTCGTGTGGACAATTAGATGGCTATTTTCCAAGCCAATTGCCACCCTAAAACATAAACACACTTATACCAACTCAAGCAATACATGATATGGCAATAATACACTATAAAGAACCACTAATCATCCTTCATACATTTCATATTTTACTTTATCATTTGCATAAACTTTCACTTCATAAAACTTATCGTCATTAAAATATGAAACTTGACAAAAATTGGCCAATTCCCTATGGCCATATACAAAATGAGGGGATAACATTAGTAGCCAACACTATGGCTCTCAAATATGACAAAATACAAAATAACCGAGTTCCTATACATGCCATACCCAAAATAAATCAACTTTACTATACCAAAAGAATGATTGATAGTGTGATCCGAGCTCCGATGTTCTACAATCCCTGAGCTAGCTTGGCGATACTATAAGGAAAAGGGAAAAGAGAGGGGTAAGCATATAGCTTAGTAAGTTTGCTTGAATTAATATGGTAACATAAGTGTTCATGGTAAAATCCATTCATATCATATAACGATAACAACAAAAGTTCTAAAGTGTTTAGGCATACTTGCTCATACTCACTCTTACCATCACACAACACATTATGGTTTCATAACTTGTAATTTTACTTATGGTACCTGTATCACTTAGTCATACAATTTAGCACCTATGCTAACTTGGACATAAACTTAAATCATCATCATCCTTAACATGAATGGAACTCATTATAATCCTTGTATAATTTAACTCTATAGCATCTTTTCATACTTAGCTCTTTTTCCCGTTGAACTACTCGAAATATCAGAGGATACTCAATCTCATCTTACATGTATCATGATGCCAATGCCATATCCCATATATGGTCTTACATAGGATCACCTCTTGATGCCAATGCCATATCCCAGATATGGTGTAACACGGGATCTCTTCGCTCGATGTCAATGCCATGTCCCAGACATGGTCTTACACGAGATCTTGCTTTGGTGCCAAAACAATATCCCAGACATGGTCTTACATGGGACCTTCCTTATTCGATGCCGATACCATGTCCTAGACATGGTCTTATACAGGATCTACATTTGGTGCCGATGCCATGTCCCAGACATGGTCTTATACGGGACCTACATTCGGTGCCGATGCCATGTCCTAGACATAGTCTTACACAGACCGTCTTTATCTCATGTCGTGACATAAGTATCCTCGTTATTCTGAAATTTCAACCAGGACTTAGCATATTCTCATTCATTTTCTCATCAAAAAATTATTCATAAATTTCATGGAAATGATATGCATTTGTCAAAATAATAAGTAATTTTAAACATAATAGCATATGTAGCCTTAATTTCACACAAACTTACCTCGGCACCCAAAATGCGTGTAGATGTTCGATTTAGTTTGATACTTTGTTCTTGCCTCAGTTTCGGTCTGGGCTTCGTGTTTCTTGATCTATAATAACAATTTCACTTGTTTAATACTCACATTGACTAAATTGACTCATGAATCATACTTTGGAAAAATTATGATTTTGTCCCTAAACTTTTACATATTTACACTTTTGCCCCTAAGCTCGTAAGATGATTTTCATTCAACTTTATTGTATTTCAAGCCTAGATGAATCATTTTCTTAACTATAACAGCCTCTAATTCCCACTATTTCACTCATATATGACCATTTTATAACTTTTACAATTTAGTCCTTTTATGAAATTTTCATGAAAATCACTTAGAAAAAGATGTTTATCATACATCAAACTTTCATATTCTTCAATAAAACATCAAAATACAAGCACGTCATAGATGGGTAAATTTTTGAACATAAACCCTAGCTCAAAATATAGCTAGGAATAACTAAATTGAGCTACGAGGATATCAGAAATACGAAGAACATTAAAAATGGGGCTAGGATGCACTTACTATCATGTTTGGAAGTTGAAGAAACCCTGGATATGGTGCTCTTGTGATTTTCAGCCAAGGTTGGAGAAGATGGACACCATTTTTGACTTATTTTCCCTTTTTAATTCATTAGTTAACCAAATGACCAATTTGTCTTTAAGGCCCCTTTCTTGAGATTTTTCCTTCCCATGTCTATTTTTGTCAATCTTAAGATATAATGGTCTAATTAATAAATAAGGACCTCTAGTAATTTTTATAATTCTATTTCATACTTAAATCTTCTAGAATCTCATATTTTCTAATCTTTGCAATTTAGTCCTAATGGACAAATTAATCGCTAATAAATAAAATTTCCTCATGAAATTTTCACACAATCATGCAAACACATCATGAGTCTCGTAAAAATCATAAAACACATATTTTTACTTCAGATTTGTGGTCTCGCACTACTATTCTAACTTGGCCCTAAATCGGGCTGCTACAGTTTGTATGGTAGTTGTTCTAGGCATTCATTGAGCTTGTTAGGCTCACCCACTCCCTTCTTTACCATTGCAGATTAGTTGTGTGCTGGTATGAGTGTTGTGGTTCTCAAGGTGTGATCCAAACAAATCTTTGTGTTACTTCGTAGGTGCTTATTATCTATTTGTTTATGTATCAAGTATAAGACAGTGTGGTAGACTATATGCTAGTTTTTGCTATGACTTTTAATTTGTTTACATGATTATTTTTCCTTAGGACTTATGGAATTTACACTTGAATTATTGGTTTCTTGCTTAGTCATGATTATGAAGTTTTAGAATGTTATTTCAGACATTTTGGTGCTCGTTTGATGAAGTGAGTGATGCATGATGATTAGACTGTAATTAGTATGAGTTATATGTTTGTAATTACTATATTTTTTATGTTCGGAGCAAAGGTATCGATATTTGGGTTTTAGCATCGATACCTCCTTGATTTTTGAAAGTGCAGGAAGTCAGTAGCGTAATTTCGTATCGATACCTTATCACGAGTATCGATACTCGAGGTAAAATAATCGATACTTTTTGAAAGGTACCGATAATTTCTGAGACTTTGAATTTTATTATAGAAATGGTAAGCAATTTTGGTATCGATAATCGAAGTAGTATCGATACCACTTGAGAGAAATATTGGTACCACACCTTAAATATCGATACATATGTGAAAGTTTTGGAACTTTTACTTAATGGTCCCAATGCATGATTAGCTATTATTATAAGATTAGTTGATTTATGAATAGCATGTAACAATGATAACTAAGGAGTAAGATTGACTTAAAACCTATATGAATACTAAAATGGAAGTCGTTTCATTAGAATGAGCTTTTACTTATTGTATATGGCATGAGACAGTGGTGTAACATCCTAATATTCGGGCTTAGTGACCAAGTCGGGTATAGGGTGTTACAAAATTTGTAGGATTTTTGGCTATCTTAAGAAAGAAAAAAATTTGGGATTATTCTATAGTGATGTAACACCCCTAACTCATCTCTGTCGTTGGATTGGGGTTATGGAGTTTTATGATAACATTTCAAACATTTAACACTACTGAAAAACAAATATTCAATATAATTGCAATTAATGAAATTAGAAATCATTCACAATAAACACATACTTACAAGCCTTAAAGTGAGTTTACGGGGCCCTAAAAATAGATTGAAAACATTCTGGGGTCAATTTGAAACAAAATGGACAAGTTAGAAAAAAGTTAAAAATTTTGAAAATAGGGGACAGACAGCCGTGTGTCACAGCCCAGACCATGTGGACATTCGATGTCCAGACACACAGCTGTGTTTTAGCCTGTGTGTTTGCTCGTGTGAATATTTGATGTTGAGTCACACAGCCATGTCTTAGACTGTGTCAATCTATTTTAAGATACATGACCGTGTCACGTGTGTCATGTGAAACTTGCACCTAAAGACAATAAAACACACGGCTGTGTGGATATACCGTATGGGTCACACGATCGTGCAGCAGCCTGTGTCCCAGGACGTGTGCACCAAATTTTCTTCAAAAACAAGGTACACTTTATACCTAACTTGGCCTCCAATCCAAACTTAAAACCATATTAAAACCATAACAAAAAATACTCTTAAACAAGTCAAAACATAACAATTACCTACAATTCATGTGCCTAACCAATGTGCCCTCATTGACACCACATTTAAATCATCGAATACAACCCAACATTTCATCCATCCTTTACCTAACCAATATGCCATTCAAAGGCACCTCCAACAAAGACTAATTATTCTATAACCATGTTAAAGAGCATATGACATTAACCACTTTCTCATCCTCAATCAAAATTCACCAAAATGACCAAATATAACCAATCTTACCAAGTTTCCATTTCACAAAGCATTTACCAATTGACTTCAACAATTATAACCATCCAAAAAAGTCAAGCTTATCAACATGCTTATTTCATTCATAAATATATACAAACATTTTTTGCAAGAGATAACATAATTCTAAATTTTATATGACTTTCAATTTAAGTAACTTATACTATATTCAACCATAGACCATAAGACTTTTACTCAAAATATCATTATCCTAGGTACATGCCATGACACAAAAAAGAAATACCTCACCAACGTTGAGTTCAAGATTTGTCATGGATGTTGAGTTGATGAACAAAAGTAAGTAACTAACTTGCATTCAAAGAAGGGTTCACACATTAAGCAAACTCATTCCTTCAAAGAATCACACTTACAACTAGTGACCTAAATTTACATTCCAAAATGTATAAGTTTATCTCCATGGAATTTAGCATACTAATCAATAATTCATTTAATACCTCTTCCATGATATATGTCACATACCAATCTTTTCCACTAGATTTATTATTCCTTGTCAATATGAGTCATTCAATGAATGGTACCCGGTGCCTAACAGCTAAATCGTAATCAAGTTTTGCACCTCACGCTAGTTAGATAAACCGACATATATAATGATGTGCCTAGAGCTAGTAAGATAAACTGACGAAAGTTGCGCCCAGCACTAGACAGATAAACCGAAAAATAAAATTTTGTGCGCAACACTAGTAAGATAAACTAACGAAAGTTGCGTCCAACGTTAGTCAGATAAACCAACAAATATAATGGTGTGCCCAGCACTAGTCAGATAAATTGACGAAAGTTGTGCCCAGCGCTAGTCGGATAAACTAATAGATATAATGGTGTGCCTAGCACTAGTCAGATAAACTGACGAAAGTTGCGCCCAGCGCTAGTCGGATAAACTGACAATATTTATTATACATTTATTACATCCTCGATACCTTGTTTCACAATTCCATCAAACACAACTACAACCAAAGTACATTTGTTTTATTTATCTCATATTCAATCATATAATCATTCATATTCCTCAATTCAATTGAATTAATCAATTACCTTAAAAATATCATAACATTAAGTACTAACTAAATTAACTAAAATGAATTAATGAGTTCGAGTTCAAGGACTACAAACTTACCAAATTACAAAAGCTACTAAAATCGAAGACGATCACTCAACAACCTTTTGCTTTCCACGATTAGCAATTGATCCTCTCATTTCTTGATCTAAAAACAATAATTTAATTTAATAATTCAACGACCAAGAATATTTATACTATAACATTTAACCCTTTAAACAAATTTCACATCTTTGCATTCAATATATATACTATTCAATCCTTAATCCCCAAATTTTAGTTTTCCCGAATCAATTCCCAACTAACCAATTTATACTGTTTTCCAATAGTCCCTTAATCACTATAATTAACAATTTTAACCATGTTATTTTGAGTTTACAAAATTTAAGTCCCTAGAAATTAATATCAACAAAAATCACCACTCAATTTAACCAAATTAGCCCATAAGACTTATAATTTATTCCATCACCTCAAAGACATTTAACATTCTAGGAAAAATATTATCTACGATATTCATGATTTATCAAATTAGTCACTACTTAAGCTTGGTCTAGCTTCAATAATTTTTAAAAAAAATGCAAAATTTACTAAAATGGTAGCTCAAAACACTTACACATATATAAATATAATTTCATAACCACTCACAAATTTAACACCCAACAAAATAAACCAAGCATTAGAATTTCTCATAAATGGCAACTTCAACAAATATCATTAATTCTTAAAATTTCAACATGGACAAATTAACCCATAAGATTAAAACTTCAAAAACATAAATTTCTTGTAAAAATAACCAAAATTTACTAACCAAATTAAACATGCAACAATGAGCTCTTGGCTGTGCGACTTCTCCCCTCTTTCTTTTTTGTTTCGAAAAGAAAAAAAAAATTAAAAGAAATATCTTTGGCTTTCTTCTCTCCACTCACTAATATCCCCCTTTTATTATTAATATTATATATTCTTTTATAACAAAGTTTTAACTTAATTATTATAAAACTTAGCACATATAATACTTATAATATTACTATAATCATCCACCATCAATACTTATATAAATAATGGCTTATTTATTTAATAGGTCCCTAATTTGGATCCACCTTATAATTTAGTATTAATTTCTACTTTTATCACTTATTTGATTTAGTCCCTTTACTTTAATTAAACACTTAATACTTAAAATTATCTAACTATCATTCAATCCCTTCTAGGGCAACTTTATAAATATTTAATAATAATATTTATTAGTCCGATTCGAGAAAACAGAGTCCCAGGAGACACCAATGACTTTCGGGTCATTACAAGTGATTATCTCGCGGTACTAGAAGGTTACTTGGATGTAAGTTGGATTACAAGTGTAAATGACAATAAGTCCACATCGGGATGGATTTTTGCGATTGGAGGTGGAGCCATTAGTTGGGCCTCCAAGAAAAAAACTTGCATCTCACATTCAACTATGGAGGCTAAATTTATAGCCTTGGAGGATACTGTCAAGGAAGTGGATGACTAAGAGATCACTTGTTAGATATAAAGTTGTGGCCATAACATAGGTTCTCCACTTCCGTATATTATGATAGTGAATCCACCATGTCTCCAGCGTAGAATAAGGTGTACAATGGAAATTCTAAACATATAAGTTTGAGACATAAGTATGTGAGACACTTGATTAGGGACAGTGTGATAAATGTTACCTATGCTAAGTCAATTGACAATTTAGCAGATCTATTGATTAAAGGTTTGTAAAGGGATTTGGTTAAGAGTACCACCACTAAGATGGGATTAAAACCATTCTAATCGCGTAATTGATAATGGAAACCCTACCTTTTTCTTACCATAAGTTAGTTTTGAGGCTCAAAGGGTAATAACAAGTTATCGAGTGACAATTTGCACTAAGATCAAGATTTAGTGTTTATATTTTAGGAGGATGAGTTCTACTCTTAATGGATGAATATTAATTGTCATGAAATCAACATATATGAACATGAAGTGGTGCCTCTTCAATGAGAGTTTCTTTATGGTTTTCTCTCGTACATGTTCATGAAACGGGATGAGCACATGACCATAACGATGCTAAAGAAAATAAACTCTTACTCTAATAATTTACGGTTATGTGTGAAAATTTTCCAGTATCGACTTTAAGAGTGATGGTTCAAGCGACTAGCCACCATTCACTTTGTTGATACTTTGAGGGTTTGCACTAAAAGAAGGTTCAATCTACGAATACCCTTCTTTATGCATAACTGTTGTGTACTTATTTTTGGAATTAGCAATTTAGTAGGGGATTGTTGGGAATTGTATATTGCAAATTCATTATTCATGAGCACTTATTCAAATTAGAAAGTGATGATTTATTCATCCAATGGATACATTTGATTTCCATGGGACATGTTTCTTCTAAGAAGTATGTCCAACACGAAAGATTATGGCTCTTCAATAGTGTCCATTGAGTGCATAGAAATAGGGGGACTATGGTTCTCACAATAATCATTACAATTAATTCAATTTCAAAAATTAGAGTAAGAGTTAGGGAATTCCTCGATTTTGCTAATCAAAGGAAATAAAAAAGTTTCGTTGTATTGGAACGACGAAAATGTGCAAGTGTACACAATTGTTAAAAAAGTAATAAAGTGACAAGTAAATGTTGACTTATCATACCCACATGTATTGTGAAATAAAAATATTTATGAAATGTAAATCAAACACTTTGGCGATGGGGAAAATATTCTGTTTTGAAGAAGTGATTTAAAAACTAAAAATTATGTAACAACCCGTTTTTAGTGAAATCAGAATAGTGGTTTCGGGACCACAAATATAAAGTCAAAAAATTTATTTTAATATTATTGGATTATCTACAACATGATAGTATTAACGTATAAAAATTTTGTTAAGAAATTTTACTGTTTACATGATCAATTTGATAAAAAGGACTAAATCGCGTAAACTGCAAAAGTAGAGTTCTATAGGCTAAAGGTATTAAATAGCTATAGAAATTTAAAGTGGAAGTTCTTATATGGTAATTAGACCATTAGAGTTGTTAGTGGATGAGGATGGCTTAGCATTTGTGTAAAATTGATTAATTTTAAAGATTAAATTAGTAAAAAGGTAATAAATGATAAAGAAAAACAAAACATCATCTCTTAGTCATCTTCTCCAACCTAAATTAAAAGAGAAGTGTTTCCATGGGAGCTTGAAGTTTTGGAAACCTTAATTCCCTTACATTGGTATGTATTTTTGTCCCCTTTTTTTATGATTTCTACGTATTCGGGATCGCTGTAGCTTAATCTAGCTAGCCCGGGGACTAATTTGTGAAACTATTAGGGTTTTTCCATGAATCAATATGTATGATTTTTGATATTTTATGGAATAAAATGGTTAGTTTTTGATAGATAAACAACTTTTGTTAAGGGATTTTTGATGAAATTGTCAATTAGGGGTTAAATTGAAAAATATGATAAATTCATGGTATAATTTATGAAGTAGTAAAATGTGTGGGCTGATATAAGTGTATAAGATATTAAACTAGGCTTGGGTAAGGGTAAAATTGTATGAATTTCATTTTTCGAGCCTAGGAATTAAGTTGCAAAGAAGTTAAAAGTATAGGGGCAAAATGGTAATTACCTCTAAAATATGTTTTGGATTAAATTGAATGAATTATATGTTGAAGTGAGTTAAATTTATCCATATAGATCCAGTTAGATCTTGTACAGAGTTAGATCGGGGCAAAGAAAAAGTCTCGGATTAATCGCCTCGCATCTATGTATACTTGTCGAGGTAAGTTCGTGTAATTGAATTGTGTTTATATGTTTTTAATTGAAATATATAATGTTATGAATTGCCCTACATAATTATCGATTGCATATCCAATAATGTACTACGATTATCGAGCCCCGTTTGAACTATAGGAATCCGTAGGATGCAAATGACATGTCATTAGGGTTACTGATTTGGGTGAGGTCCTGCATGAGTTGCGAATACTCTATAGCTAGTGAAAGCATACCGATTTATAGCTCGTGAGAGCATACTGATCTAAAGCTCAAATGAGCATACCAATTCACAGCTTGTATGAGCATACATGTACATGAATTGACTGATTACAATTATAAGAGCTAGCACACTATGTGTGAGCTATCCTGAGTATCCAACAGTATTCTAAACGGTTTAACTGGCAATGTTCTGATACTAAATGATAAGAGTTCAATACGAACTATTACAGGTATACACATGGGTTACATAGAAATGTTTTTACATGGTTTATGGAAACTTGAATCGGTTGATACATGTATTTGGAACTTGATCAATTGTTGTATTCAACCATGCTTATTGGCTTATATGTGTAGTTACATGGATAACATGGTTGATGTATATAAGCTTAGGCATTTGGCCAAATTGTGTTGGGATATGTTTGTTTACTTACCTATTATATGATTAAATGGTAAGTTATATTCTATATTATACGAACTTACTAAGCTTAAATGCTTACTCTTTATTATTTTCTGTGTTTTATAGTAAGTCGGAAGCTCGTTCGAGTTAGAAGTGTAACAGTTCGGTTTAGACCCTAATCGAAATAGTAGTTTGAGACCACAAATTCGAGTCAAAAAAATATTTTAATATTATTTTTCGTGCCTATGATATGTGATTAAACATGTGTGAAAGTTTTCTGATTTAATTTGGTCATTTATGTGCGTAATTAGAGAAAAAGGATTAAATCGCATAAAAGGTAAAAGTGGCAATTCATATGTTAATGTGTTAAATTGACATGGCTTAGTAAACATGAAGTCCTTAAGTGGAAATTTGACCACTAAACATAGTAGTGGACGGTTATGGGCTTGTATAATATAAGTTTATATGTTAATTAAAAAGGGTAAATAAGCAAATGTATTATTAATGTTATATTAAATAAAATGAAAGCCAAAATGCTATCATCCTCCATGCTTCATCATCGAATTTGAGAAAGGAAATTAGGGATTAAAAGCTTTGAACATTTTGGCACCTATCTAGCTTGATTCAAGGTTAGTTTTTGTTCGGTTTTTGATAATTTTTACGTTTTTGTACTAGTTACTTCGTGTTCTCTCAAACCCATGCCTTAATTTTGGAAATTGATGAGAATTTTTAAATGTGCCATTGATGAATTCATGAGTTTTATGATATTTGAGGATGAAATATGAAATATATGTGTTAGATTAACATGTTTTGTATTTGGATTTTTAGTGAATTTGAGTAATTTAGACTAAATTGAGAAAATAATATTTTTAGGGACTAAAATGTGAAATAAATGAAATGTATGGACTTGTATGAAGCTTTTGAAAATTCAGTTAGGCATGGGCAACATGAAATTTTGTGTATTTTGTGATTTCATGAAATAGGGACTAAAATGTCAAATGTGAAAATATGAGGACTAATTTGTAAATTTACCTAAATATGTGTTTTTGGATTGAATTGAATGATTTGGTGAATAAATGGATTAAATTTGAATATGTATAGATCAAGAACTGAAGAAAATGGATTTAGATCGAGGAAAGTCGAAAATAGTTGAGTAGCCGTTTGTTTCCGTTTATCCAAATCCGAGGTAAGTCTATATACAAATAAATGTATTCATGTTGATTTATGTATGTACATATGAAATCTAATTGTGATGAATGTGTACGAGATGATAAATACATAAAAACATAAAATCCGAGATAGTATCAACATGGTGTCAACATCCGAAAAAGTCCTGTACGAACCTAGGAATAGATAGGATTACATATGTCATGACACAGGTTTCTGATATGCGATATCCTGTAAGACCACGTCTGGGACATGGGCATCGATTTGAGATTTACGTGTAAGACCATGTCTGGGACATTGGCATCGTATCTGATTTCATGTAAGACCCTGTCTGAGACTGTGGCTTCGATATTTGGTTACATGTAAGACCACGTTTGGGACGTTGGCATTGTACGATTACTCTGAGTATTCTGAGCATCCTATTTGATTCTGAATGGTTCAACGGGAAATTTTGATAAATAAAGGACTATGTGAAATGAGAACTCAATTCAGGTATGTTTGAATCATACACTATGTATGTGTATGAAAGGTAAGTATAAGTGGTTGTGTACAAGTGAGAAATATGAAAAGATTCAAAGAGTTAGATGTGATATGTGTATGAATATGTTATGTTCTATTGACAAACTTTGAGATATGAATTGTTGGTAAGATATGGCTAAACAAATGAGCCAAAGAAGAGTTTGAATTTGTAATTGGGAAACATTAATGATCTTGAATTGATAATGGTTATGTGAATTATATGTTAAGTTTATTTGTATATGGCTTACTAAGCTTTTGAAAGCTTACTCTGTTTGTGTTTGCTTTATTTTATAGATCGTCAAAGCTACTGAGCACTTGATGATCATCGAGGATCATCATCACACTACTCAATCCTATTTTGGTGCCTTTTGAAAGTGTATATACTAAAGTATGGCATGTATAGGCTAGTCACTTTGAATTATGTTTGAAATATGTATATAGCCATGTGATATGGCTTGTTAAATGGTTGTGATATGAATGAGTAGCCATGTTGTATGATGCTTTGTTTGGTATGGTTTAATGACTAATGAAATGGTCAAAGTAAAGGTAAGCTTATTGATGCAAAGTTGGTATATTATTGATGAGTAGATGTCATATTGTAGTGGTAAGTTGTGAATGATTTATGCTTGGAAATGCTAGTGAATAAGTTGAGCTAAATATCATATAAATTAGTATGTTTGAAATGTACTTGAATGGGTTGAAAAGACGGCCATTTGGTATGTTTTTGGTGCCATTTGTGTTTGGAATAATGCTTGTATGTGCTTGTAGGGCTAACCCAAAGTGTGGATGGCATTTTGGCCTTGCAAATGGCCTATAATTGCCCACACGGTTGAGCACACGAACGTGTGGCTCGATCGTGTCCCTCATGGTTGTATTTCAAAACAAGTCAGACTCGACCACGGGCTGGACACACTAGCGTGTGACTGGCCGTGTGGATCAAGTCAGTGTTGACCACGGGCGAGGCACACGGGCATGTCCACGGCCGTGTGGACAAGTCAGTATGTATGCCTTATTTTGACACGGCTTAGACACAAGGGCATGTCTGAGGCCATGGGAGGAGCACGGCCTGCTCACACGGGCGTGTGACCTCTATAACTTAGAAAATTTTTAAATTTCTGAGAAATTTTATATGTGTTCGATTTAGTCTTGGCCCCTTTCTAAAGCATGATTACGCTCTCGTAGACCTATTTAAGGGACATTTTGATTTGATTAGTTGAATTATAATATGAAATCTGTAAAAGGATCCGATTTGTTCGGTAATGCCTTTAACCCTAGACCGGCGATGGTTACGGGTTAGGGGTGTTACAAGAAGCTTGTCAGAGCTATATCACACTGTCCATCGGCTCTTTTGGTACTTTTGGATGTTTAATTCTGATTATAATGGCATGTATAGGTATTATGGCTAATGTTGGCCTATATGTTTGATTATGAATATGACTATTTGGTTTGGCTTGTGATTTGGCACTTGATGATGTTATGACCTTAGTTTTGGCATGTAAATATTAGCTTTAATATGATTGATAATTTGCTTAATGTGTTTGAATGATGAAAGGGGAAATGATAGTTGAATGTGCATATTAAATATGTCTTGTAACTTTTTATGAATTGGTATTTTGCTATGGAAGACATATATGTATGTTAAGGCTAGTAATTGAGTGGTTATTTGGTATCAATTGGTATGCTTTGGTTAGGTAATCAAATGTTATGTATTGATGCTAATGTGCCTATAAGTTAGTTGAGTATTTTGGACAAATAGAGTGCATGATTGAACATATTTACATGTTGTCATTTGAGGTGCCTAAGGGCATATTGGTTGTATGAAACTTTACCATATGTAAATATATTGTTTATGCTTATTTTGGATGCCTTAATATGGCTTGGTTATATATATGCAAAGTTGGTTATAGGTACATGACAATTTGGGTGAGAAAAATGACTTGTAAAATGGCCTATTTTCATCCACATGGGTAGAGACACGTGTGTATGTCTCAGCTTTGTGTGACACATGGCCAGGTGACACGGCCATGCCCCTTGTAGCTTTCAAAGGATTGCAAGTCAGGCTGTTACACGGCCCTGGCACACAAGCGTGTGGGGTCACTTCGAAGGGTACACGACTTTTCACACAGGCGTGTGACCCAAGCCAGTTAGTTAAACGGGCGCAAACACGAGTTGGGACACAGCCATGTGTCCCTATTTTGAATGCCGACACGGCCTGAGACTTGGGCGTGTCTCTTGGCCATGTGACCCCTGCAGTGTTGAAAATTTTTACTGTCTTCTAAAAAAATTCCTATTTTCGATTTAGTCCTAACTTGTTTCTAATGTGCATTTATGAAATGTTTGAAATTTTTTGTCCGTTTGAATTGTAAAGTCCAGTAATGCTCCGTAACCCTCTTCCAACGACGAATACGGGTTAAGGGTGTTACAAATTAAATAAATAAAAAGTAAAAACTTCAATGCATGATTTTAAAAAGATGAGTTTTAATCAATATAGCATAATTGTGTTAGATCAATTACATTCCTTAACTTAGAATTACAAAACCCATGTTCATGTTGTTACGAATATTTTCAAGGCAACTTGGTAATTCGTTAACAACTGCACGTACATACTTACTAAATTAACCAATCTCTTGAACATTTCTCAATGCCAATTGAAACTATTAATCAATATTCATAAGCACTTATAAGATTAACCGAGGTAACAATATATCTCTATATTAAAACAATTTAATCACAATAATCTTGCAAGTTATGCAAGGGTAATGTATCGTTTAATACCGTCGCTAATTTAACCCTCAACTACCTTAGAAGATTAAACATGCACCAATTAAATAATTCTTCAATTAGTTACAATTTCAATACGTTTATTAATTAATTCATTCGTTACCTTACATTTTATAATGCAAGTATAGCATAAGCATGATTTTATTTAATTGAACAACTTACCAAGGCCTACAACAATACAAACATGATTTTAAAAATTTACTTAGATAGAATGCAATCAACCCAACATGAATTAAATTTAAGCCATTTTGATTAGAATAATAACAAAAATAAAACAAGTATTCATATTCATGATCACAACATAAACAAGAAAATTAAAGAGAAGGGAACTAGGAAGTAAATCCAATATTTCTCTGAAGCCATACTAGTGCGCTCCTCTTCTTCTTTACTCATTGTGTGGAACTGAGGCCTCTATGAACAACTGAATGATGCTATTCCAAGGTGGAAGAAGGCTATTTTTCAAGAGAGAAATCGACAAGGGAAAGGGGAAAATAAGGAAGGGAATGGAAGCGAGAAAAGCAAGTGAAAGAGAGATGTGTGAGAAATGAAGGGTGTCTTGAATGAGGTAGAAAAGGTGTGTGTTTATAGGTGTGAATGGATGCTAAAAATAGAAAATAATTTGTAGCCACACACTCTTCCTTGGCCGGCCATACAACAAGCAAGTTTGAATATTTCAAACTTTGCTAAATTTAGCTTGGGCCAAATCTTCAAAGGCATAAGCTTGAATAGAGTTTAAGGAAACTTTGTGGGCTGTTTTGCAAGCATAAAAATCAAAAAAATTTAGCTGATTGGGTCAGCTTGTTGGACGGCTTTGGGTTGCAGATTTGCTTGTTGGATCAGTCTTTAATGCTTAGCACACTAGGCCACTTTCTCTTTCAAGCTTTATATTAATTTTTTAACCCAATTAAATTTGGATAAAAATTAAATATAGAGCACATAAAAAAAATCATAATTTGGACCGTCCTTGGTTGGAAAAATATTCAACCTTACTCGTGATTCACTTTATGCAAAGCCTTTCGAGGTGTCTGCCGAGCCAATTTTCACCTTTTGTTCAAAACTGTTGAAGTTAAACCAAATTTGTGAAGATTTATTATAAAAATAATTAAAATTCAATGTTAATAATTTAATTAAAAATTAATTATTTTATAATTAAAGTGTGAATTTTGACAAAATTTACTACGAACCTGGATGAATTAGAGCTCAAAAGGTACTAAAAAAATCTATATATTTTTGTGTTTCCATACCCCCAAACTTAATTCATTGCTCGTCCTGAGTAATGCACAAATTGTAAAGAGGAAGTGCTTGAAATCATGATTGAAAAATGTATTTAGAATACACTAAACTCATGCATGTCTAGCTCTCCTAAAGAATTAAAAATTTTATGGTATAATTTGCAAACTTTATTAAAAGTAATATTATGTCATAATTCAGCTAATATAGAAATTATTGAGATAATAGAACTTTATTTATACTTAGAAGTTAGCATAATTAACAAAAATTCAAATTTTTGAACAAAATATAACTTAATCATAATATTAAGAATAATGTATCTTGAAAAATAATTTCAATTTTTGGTCCCCCTACTTAAGATAAACAATGTCCCCATTGTTAAAAACAATAGAGAGAATGAAAATATAAAAGTGAATAGATACTGTACACCAGGTAGGACCCTAGGAAAATGAGGTGAGTCAAGTTTGACTACTTAAATAGCAAGCTTTTCCAAGGCAAATCCAATCCTAGACATGTACATATCTATTGTCACACTTCTTATTTTGCAATTTGTTCAATTTTATTGATGATTTCCACCTCTTATTTTATTATGTAAAAAATAAAAATCCTAATAGAACCTAATCCAAAAAATTACATATCCTAAAAAAGAAAAAAAATATAGTAAAGATCCCCCTTTTTATTTATTTGTAGATCCCTCAGAATCTGACTCATCTTTTGCTCCATTGTCTTTGTTTTTGCATGAATCACTTCGTTCCCTCTTTGATATTGGACTCCATGGTTCAAATATGAAATCTGGAAACTTAGGCACAAAAATAAATGGGAAATGAAATTTTTTTGTAAAAGCAGTTTTTATTGAATCATCCCATATTTTTGAATATCTCCAATAAGCTTATTTTTGCCACTGCATATGTTGTATTAGGTCCATCAAACTTTGACAGAGGCAAATGAGTTCTAAATATTGGGGTCGCCATGTCAGGTTCAGTAATTGGCTCAATTGGTTCTGCCTTATAAAGGATTCCAGTTGACTGCTTTCATATGATCTTTATGGGATCTTCTTCTTCTTCTTTTGGATCCTCGCTCAGTTCAACTCGTTGTAGCAGAACTGAATCTCTGACTACTCGGTAGAGGTTCCAATCTGTGATTGTGCCTTGGCTATAACCTGTCTTCTTTATGTATGCAAGAATTTTAGCTTTCAAGCACAACATTGTTATTGTAAAAGGAAAGTATGCTGAGCCAGAATGTCTAGCGGCACAAGGCTGAACTGAATGAAATAAAACCATACATTCACTAGTGGTGTCAAATATTCTCTGTGACAAGTGTGAGTTCCATGCTTTGACATAGTCCACTTAGAACCTAGAACTGTATATTCCTCAAGAATTTCTTACAATTTTTTAGCCTCAATATTTTCCATTAAGGAAGAGTATTCGTCATCTTCAAAATCAGGTAATTCAAAGAATTCATTAATAGTGTTTGAGTTTATTGGTACCTTGATTCCTCGAAAAAGAACTTCTGTTAATTCACTTGAGGTCAAATTTGCATAAAATTCACGAACTAGCTCTTCATTTGCACTAGGTCTTTCCACACAAAATACATCCCTATTTAAAGTTTCAGCAACTCGTCAAATGCTCCACATAAAATTAGTATAGTTTCTTTCTTTCAGTGTAAAGCCTTTTCTGGGAACATTTGTTGATTTTTGAAAATGCTATTGTTTCTCGCTTTGGCTTCTTCATAGTGGAATTTATTTTGTGATCCTTCAACTTGGATAGAGGCATGAGTTCTTTTGTGAGACATGATTAACCTGAACGTAAGATGGAAACAAATATTTTCTCAAAAATTCAGTTTACATAAAATATTAATAATTTAATAAATTGATAAATCATATAATTAAATAAAATTGAAATTTAGGAGAAAAATTTTCTTACCACCTTTGTATAAAACTTAAAAACTCAAAAATAAAATTATTATGAAGCTAATAGAGTTGGTTTAGGGTTGGTTGGAGGGAAATTTCTAGGTGGCTAGTTGTGATAGTAGTGTGGTGCTAAGGAGACAATGGGCGTGCTACTTATAACATCCTAAAATTTGGGGTTCTACATTTTGCACTATGTCATACATTTGGCTAGCTATGCTTGTCATTTGGGTATGTTCGGGGGTCTTGGGAAGGCTCGGGGTCGAGCCGGGGCCCTAGTGAAATTTTGGTTTTAGGGCACTTTGTGAGGGTGAGCTAGTGGAGGCAGGACTTAAGTATAAAAGTTGGTGTTGAGTTAACAAAGGGAAACAGAGTGGCCTAGTGGAGTTGGTGTCATAAGGAAAGCAAGGGAAGAAAGGTTCAAATCCCATCTGCTGCACTATGGAGTTTAATTTTTGTGCTCAAAGTGGGGAAGAGGTGGCATTTGGCTGGGACTCTACCTAGGTGATTGTTTAATGGGTCAAAGGTTTTCAAATGGATGGAGGAGAGGAGCTTGAGGAGTTTGAATTGGTCAACCAGGAGCTTGGGGAGTTTGAATTGGTCAACCAATTTGAAATGGGGGATGGAGAGTGAGTGGGAGAGAAAAACAAGGGATTTGAGAGGGTGGGTGAGAGTTGGCCGAATGTTGGAGAGGTGAGAGGTGAATTTCGGCTATAGGGTGTTTAGTAAGGGAATTTTGGAATTTGGGGAATTGAGAGAGCAAAGAACCACTTGAGTGTTGTGCAACTTTTTCTTTTTAGTGCACCGAAAATTCTTTGGTGCATTTTAGTTCTCATTTGCATTTTCGGCATTTACTATTCTCTATACCAAAACTACTCTCTTTTCTCTCCATTAGTTCTTTTCATTTGGGAGTTAGCCGAGCCTATAGAAGTGACCATTTACGTTTTCCTCTCCATCTTTTCCCTTCAAGTTTTCGTTTTCTTTTTCTCCTTTGTTCATACCATAGCCGAATCCTCTTCTAGTCTTTTCTCTTCTTTTAGCCGAACTTTCTCAACATTTCATCTCCTCTATTTCTTTCTCCTCTTGACCGAATCACCTTCTACACCTTTTCATTTTCTTTGACTTCCTTATACCTTAGCCGAATCACTCTCCTTCTACACTTCTTCTATTTCTTTATTCTCTTTTCTTTTCCTCTCTCTCTTATTCTACTCTTGAGCCAGAACCCCTCTTGTGTCAAACTAAACCAGTATCTTTCATCTGTTGTTATTAGCCGAACATCAAGAAGCAAGGTGCTAGGATTCCTTTGGTTGCCGAAAGTCCCTTTCCAATCGATTTTTCTTGTTGTAAGGTAACGGGTTCTCTCTTCATATGTTTTTCTCTTCTCTCATTTAAAGATCGTAGCAGTCATCCTTTTACTCCTTCCTTTTTAGGCTGAATATAAGTACTCTCCCCACCTTGAAGCATGTTTGTTCTTTCGTAAGAAGCCGGAGCTCTTGTCAGCAGTGGCTGAATCTAAGACATCTTGGTAAGTTAGTTTTGGCCGAATATGGGTGAGGGATGGACGTTCTTAATAAGAGTTTTTAGGCCGAAATGCCATTTCTTCTTTATTTTTGGGGAGCATCATTTCTAACTCGTGAGTTATTTAGGAACTCAGTCAAGGGGATAGAACCAAGCTGCGTTGATAATTAAGGTAATGGGTTTCTCTCTAGTTCTATACGATCAGTCTCTCTTTGTTGTGCTCTGCCATAACCAAACCTCTTTGTTAGACAATCGCTAATTTCACTGTGGTACCTTACTGATCGAACTCTCTTCATGGATGCGAGTACTAGCCGTTCTAAGGAGGCATTGGCAAGGGAGCCTAAAGGGAGTGGACTCATAGTCTCCGCTCTTAAGTTCAAACGGCGTGCAGTGTCAGCAATCCGTGATTTTTTACCGGGTTGTGGTAGAGAGCCGACATCTTTTTGGGATAGGCAAATCGTTGTTATTCCCGCTAGTGAGAGTGACTGCGATCAGGAGTGTATAATCCTTCGCGTAATCAGGTGTGTAAACCACACACATTCATTTGTCTATTTTGCATTAATATGTGTATTAGCTTAAAGCCGAAATAACTATAACAGAAATTAAGATGCCCAGTGGGTAAGTAGGAGATACCAGGTAAGTAACACTAATGACTATGCCATTCGAATAACTTAGCATGACTATATGTGTGTTTTGATTATCTGATGTACATTGAGATATGTATTGCATTCATCACATTATGATAATATGTTGCATAATATTGGGATATGATATTGATGAAAAGGGGCAGTGTATTTCGGTGACTCTGTCACACTATTTCGGTGGCTATGCCACATATTTCGGTGACCTGTCACATTATTTCGGTGGCACTATCACAATTTTGGCGATGAGTAGCATGACTGCCATCGGTGGTGTATAGAGGATGAGGGTTGATTGTAGAAATCCCCATCGGTATGTTTTGGTTGGTCGGGTAGTGTGTAGCGGATGGATTACTAGGATGGGTTGGGTTGCATTGCATTGTATTCATTATCTGCTATGCCATGTTATTAGGGCTAAGGCCTAGTTCATTTCTGTATGGGCTTCGCTCAATTGGATTTCGTTAGGGCTAAGGCCTAGTTGGTATTTGAATGGGCTTGGCCCAGTTTTGTTCGTATGGGGAATTACACACTGAGTTCTCGTAACTCACCCCTCTGCTTAATCTTGCAGGTAAAACCCATCAGTGAGGATTTGGGGCCGAGGTGGACTCTGTGGTGGCCATATATCGTTATTTTAGTAATTTCCTTTTTACTTTGAATTAAATGTTATTTTAATTTGGGATTATGTTCTGTAATAAGGCTACTAGGATTTTAATTTGGTTTTTGTTATAATTTGATTATTATCTATCATGAAACGATCAAACGAGGTTTTCTTAAAAATTTAAATAACTATTTTCCAAAAACGAACCATAAACTATCAATAAATAAACTTGGGATTTTCTTAAAGCTTCAATAATTGTTTCCAAGCGTCACACTACAGAAAACCACTGAGTATGATTTTTGTGATATTAAACAAGTTTTGGTAGTTAGTAATATTAACAACATTTTGCAAGAAAACCTTAAAGTCAAATTTGATTTTCAAATGTGAACCAAAACTCAAAAGTTTTAACATGATCTCGAAAATTCTTTAAAACCTTTCCATGTGACATGCTAGATCCAGTCATAACATTTGAGCCGAGTTTGGGGTGTTACATTTAGTGGTATTAGAACTAGGTTGCAAAACTCGACTATAGAATGGGTTTCAAAAATGTTTTCCAGAATTGGTTTGAAATCTGGTTTAAGAAATGTATGTCTTTCTGGAAGATGGCACCTGAGCCTCCGGCACTAGATTCGTAAGTCTTCTGACTTTGTCTGATATTATGAAATGATTTTAGAAGGAATTCTTAGAATTAGTGTTTTATGGCTACTACCTATAAGAGTTAAGACTTTAGAGACTGAGACATTAGGAAATTCGATTTATGAAAACAACTACTATACTCATTTTGCATAAAACATTCTTAATAAACATTGAAGTGAAATACTAATCCATAAAACTTGTAATCAGATTAAGTCGATTCTATTAACATGAGCACTAGAAGACGTGGACGTGGTGGATGCGGCCGAGGTAGAGGCTGAGGTACTAGGGTTGAATTTGAGGCATCTGGGCACATGCCTGATATGGAAGCACTTGCATCATCGGTGATCGAGGCGAGGTCCGATGATTGAGATGAAGGGACGATGCTTTGTCCCAAGCTATGCTGCGAGTCTTGGAATGGGTTGTTGGGGCAAGCACTAGATCGGTAGCTCGAAAATCTATCCCTGAACGACTTCAAGCAAATGGGGCTGAGATATTTAGGGGCATTTCTGGTTTGGCCCCAAATGTAGCTGAATACTGGTTGGAGGCCGTTGAACGAATCATGGATGATATAGATTGTACAGCAGAGGAAAAGTTGAAAGGAGCAGTGTCCCTTCTACGGGATGAGGTGTACCAGTGGTGGCTTATAGTGAGGGAAAGTACTCTAGAGGACCGTATTACTTGGGACTTCTTTAAGACAGCGTTCCAGGGAAAACATGTTGGGGCGAGCTATGTGGATGCCCAGAGAAAAGCATTTTTGAATTTGGTTCAAGGGGGTAAATTCGTGGCTGAATACGAGGCAGAGTTCCTACGCCTAAGCCATTATGCTCGGGGTATCGTCGCAACTGATTATGAACATTGTGTTCGATTTGAAGATGGTCTGCGAGATGAGCTGCGACTACTGATAGCTCCGCAGCAAGAAAGAGAATTTGCTATACTGGTTGAGAAGGCAAAAATTGCCGAAGAGGTGAAGCGTTCTGAGTGGCAGAATCAAGACAAAGACAAAGAAGTTTTGGGGCGTCAAGGTCTATTGGGGGGTCCCAAAAGAGGCTTAGGTTTGATGGGCCAGGTCGAGTTTCGATGCCTGTTGTTGTTGGACAGACTCGATCGTGTGTTTTGTGTGGGAAAGTACATTTGGGTGAGTGTTGGAGAAGAACTGAAGGATGCTTCAAGTGTGGATCTAGGGATCATTTAATAAAGGACTGTCCACAAAAGGTGACTAGGGTGCGGTCAGTAGGTGAGGGAATTGTTCAAGTGGGGAGAGGTGGTCAGTAGCCGCCGAGAGGTCGTGGTTTGGCCAGAGGGGGAAATGGTTTTGGCCGAGGTCGTGGAGCACCGGGCAGAGGTGTTGGTAGTATAGATGCAAGACAGCTGGGGTTAGTCTATGCAGCTCGATGGCGAGAGGATGGCGATGCACCAGACGTCATAACTGGTACGTTCCTTATATTTGGTGTACCCTTTACAACTTTGATAGATATTGGGTCTACACATTCATATGCTGCTTGTACTGTGTCTAGGACTTTGCGTATTAAATATGAGATTGTTGATAGAGGAATGTCTGTGATTAGCCCTCTAGGACAATCTGTTGTAGTGAATAAACTATTTAGGAATATGCCTTTAGAAGTGCAATGAATTGTTTTCTCGGCAGACTTGATGGAATTACCGTTCGGCGAGTTCAATTTGATTTTAGGCATGGACTGGCTAGTTAAGCATCGAGCAAACTTGAATTGCACTGCTAAGCGTGATATTGAAGACTTTCGAGGATAAGGAGGTACTAGTAATAGGACAAAAAGGAATTACCTGTCTAATGTGGTGTCGACACTAAAGGCTGAAAGGATGGTGCGAAAAGGTTGCGAGGCATACCTAGCTTTCATCAGCGCTTTAGATGCCAAGGAAGTATCTGTAAGGGATCTTAGGACGGTGAAAGAGTTTTCGAATGTCTTTCCTGAAGAGCTTCCGAGATTGCCTCCGGATCGCAAGGTCAAATTTGGCATTGAGCTATTGCCAGGAACGGCTCTGGTATCCATCGCCCCATATAGGATGGCACCAAAGGAGCTGCTAGAACTTAAAGCTCAGATCCAGGAGCTGTTGGACCGTGGTTTTATCCGACCAAGTGTGTCTCCATGGGGAGCACCGGTATTGTTCGTTAAAAAGAAAGATGGGTCGATGCGTATGTGCATTGAATATAGGCAATTGAACAAGTTGATGATCAAGAACAAGTACCCGCTATCAAGGATTGACGACCTGTTCGATCAAATGCGAGGAGCTTCGATTTTCTCGAAGATAGACTTGAGATCTGGGTACCATCAACTAAAGGTCAAGGAGGTGACTATTCATAAGATTGTGTTTCAAACTCGGTATGGGCATTACGAGTTTCTGGTGATGCCGTTTGGGTTAGCAAACGCAGCAGCCGCTTTTATGGATATGATGAACAGGGTCTTTCAACCCTATCTAGATCGGTTTGTGGTGGTATTCATAGATGACATCTTGGTGTACTCAAGGAATGAAGAGGAGCATGATTCGCATCTCTCGATTGTTCTGTAGATATTAAAAGAGAAGCAACTGTATGCCAAATTAAGCAAGTGTGAATTTTGGTTGAAGGAAGTGACCTTTTTGGGGCATGTTGTTTCTGACGAGGGGATTAGGGTTGATCCTCGAAAGATCGAAGCTATTCTGGATTGGAAACCGTCGAAGTCTGTGTTAGAAATTCAAAGTTTTCTTGGTTTGGCTGGGTACTACAGAAGATTCATTAAGGAGTTTTCGCTGATTACTGCACCTTTAACCAAGTTATTGTGAAAAGGAGTACCATTTGTTTGGCCCGATAAGCAACAGGAAAGTGTTGAGAAGATAAAGAGGATTTTGACTGAGGCACTAGTGTTGATTCAACCTGAGGCTAGGAAGGAATTTATCGCCTATTGTGATGCATCGCACATAGGTTTGGGATGTGTGCTAATGCAAGAAGGGAAGGTAGTAGCATATACATCTCGTCAACTAAGGTCGCATGAGATGAACTATCCCACTCATGATTTGGAGCTAGCAGCTATGGTGTTCGCCTTGAAAATATGGAGACACTATCTGCATGGAGAAAAGTCGATCATCTACACCAACCATAAGAGCCTAAAATATCTCTTTACCCAAAAGGAGTTGAATTTAAAGCAACGGTGGTGGATAGAATTGCTGAAAGACTACAATTGCTCAATCGAATATCACACGGGTAAAGCTAACCTAGTGGCAGATGCGTTAAGTCGTAAGGTGATATCGAATTTGAGAGCAATGTTTGCTCATCTCAGTCTTTATGAAGATGGTAGTCTATTAGTAGAGCTTCAGATTAAGCCGACATGGGTAGGTCAGATTAAAGAGAATCAATTGTTGGATGAATCGTTGGGTTCTCAGTTTCAGCAAGTGTGTAACACCCCAAACCCGGCCCACGAGTCTTGACCGGATCTGGTTTGTCATTACAGAAAAACGTTTGAAGACTGATTTCACTGACGGGTAAAACATTAAAAATTTTTGTCTTTAATAAAATATTGTGTGTTTAAAATTACAAATAAAACTTTAATGTTACCAATTATCCGATTTTAAAGAAAAACTTTAATATATAATTTTGAGATATAAATTACCAAAATAAAATCATATCCATCCGATTAAAACATAATAATAAACCTTAAAACTTTAGGAGGCCCTTATTACAATAAATAAATAAATCCCAAGTACTTAATAATAATCTGAGTAAAATAAATATAATGTCTTCTGCATGGCATAAAAATAATTTCTGCATGGCCACCTCGTATCCACTCCAACCCGATCCAAGCCTTATTCATCACCTGCGATGTTGGTAAAAATTTGGGTGAGTCAAACAAACTCAGTGCATAGTTATTTCACATGTCTCCACATATGGGCTTGGCATATATCCACACAGTCCACATATAAAATTATGCAATTATGAAGCCCAACCCATCCTAATGTCCATCCGTCACACCTACCTCGGCAGACCTGCTGCCCAAGGCCGTGGCTAATCCACCGATCAACCAAGTGATCCCACATATCCTACCTTGGCAGACCTGCCGCACAAGGCCATGGCTAAGCCACCGATCACATAAGTGATCCCACATATCAATCAGTCCACGGTGATGCACATAGCTATCAACCGTCGAGATGTGGCACCTAGCCAACACCTCCCTTGATGAAGCACATAGTTAACATCAAGCGCTAATGTAGCACAAGGCTAACATTAGACCACGTACATAATGTACACCCTTTCCTTCGATAGTCACATCCCAAGCCCCATGTATCATGCCACAATATGATTAAAATAAGCATACATCACATGCCATCTCAATTTCATACACATACCATAGGCAAATTAATGTCATAAAGCACTGACCTGATAAATCGATTACCCATTATGGGTATCCACCATCCTAGCCCTTATTTCGGCTATCATTCACATTATACACATATTCATAATAATACATTTAAACATTCATTTAAGCATTCAAGAGACAGTGCGATAACTACGCACCTGACTATTTAGCTAAATCCCGAACTATTTGAATCTAACCAGATCTTGGAACGTGGTTTTCCTCCTCCCTTAATGCCGATTTGGTCTTCTACCAAATCCCGAATCCACACTTAATATTCTTACCAAAATGAATCGAAATCCCGAAAGCTCCTCTTAATCACTGTCAAATTGCCTAAACATCCATAACCCAAAATCGGTCAACACTAATAAACATAATGGCCTATGGCCGAATATTAGCAACCTCTTACCTATTTCTTCTGAATCCTAAAATCACACACTTGTACCCAAAAGCCTGTCAAAATCCCTTGATAAATCGAATCCCGAAAGAATCCTTCAAAGCACCTTGACGTTATCTACCCACAAGTGATCACATCACTTATTGTCTTAAGGAAACATTCGGCCAACCTATAACCAAAGTTTAATCACTTGATTCGGCACCCTTATGAAAAAGAATCCAAAACCGATTACGTAAATACTTACCATTACATGTTACTTGAAGAGGCTAGAAGAAAGACTCACACTAACGCTTTCGACTCTTAAGTCTTGTGACAAAAAGAGAGAATGAGGCCACTATGGGATTCGGCTATGGCTTCTAAATGGCAAGGGGTTATTCGGCTATCCAAGATAATATGTAGAATTAAAGTTGAAGAAAAGAGAAAGAATAGGGAGAAGAAGAAGTGAGAAGCAATTTGGCTCAAAGAGAGAATTAGAGGAACAATTTTGGCCAAGGAAAATAAAATGAAGAAAAGAATAGCTTAAAAGATGGTCACCCCTATTTATATAACTCAAATTCTAAGACTCCTACCTCCTCTCAAATTCCACTTCCTTCTCCTATAATAACTCTTGAACACATATTCAAAATATATAAAAATAAATCTATAATTATCTTCTATCTATCAACTTAAAATAAATCCACCTTTATCAACTTAATAAAATAAAATTATCCATCATTAATCCCTTATCAAACTCCTAAATCCTCTCTTTATCTACCTATAAAAGAATAATAAAAATAAATTAATTATCTACTACTTATCTAGCCAAAATTCAAAATAAAATCCAACTTAATCCTTACCCAATTAGAGGTCCAATTGTCGCCCATTACTTCCTTCTCTTGGCGCCAAAAGCCAAAAATAAAACACCTAATCGCTGCTTCACACGCTTGAACCCAAGACCTCATGGAACCCTTAATCGCAGTAACGCCTGTGCCACTTTGCCAAGGCACCTCTTTGTGACATAATTCACCTCAATTTCTTTTAAGACATACTTAGCCCAAGCGCCTTCTTGTCGCACAAAAATAAAATGCCCTTTCTTGCTTCCTTCGCAACTCGAACCTGGGCCCTTATTGCCGCAAGCCACATATAGCGCCCCAAGCCACTCTTCCATGGCCTTCTTTTATGACATAAGCTCGCCACAATTTATTTTAAAGCCTCCTTCCCTAGCTCCCTCTTGTCTTAACGCCAAAGCAAAATAAAAACACGCCCATGCCGCCAACGGGATTCAAACCAAGGCCCTTGTCAAGGCGTCATTCCAGGCCCTTAAGTGGCGCATGGAAGCCACTTTACCAAGGCCTGTTTTATGCCAAACACGCCTAAGATTTTTCCCTTAAGGCCTCCCTGGCCTTGCTCCCCTTCCAGATGCAAAAAGAAAAGCCCATTGCTTCCCACGCTGCTCGAACCCTGTCCACCTAGCTCCTTAAGGCGTCACTCCCCTAAGCACTAAGTGGCGCCTCCTGGCCAATTTACCACTTGGATTTCTTGTGTCCTAAACTCCAGAAAATTTCCTTAAGGCCTCTTCAGCCTAATTTCCTCTTCTCACTTAAAATTCCAAAAATTTCCAATGCATTCCCTTTTAATCCTAGAGTTTTAAAAACTCCTAAAACACCTCCAAACACCCTTAAAGCCTACTAACACTTGAGTTATGCTCCAAACGCATAACCCCAAATCCGGGATATTACAGTTCTACCCCCTTAAAATAATTTCATCCTCGAAATTACTTAGCTAATTGCACTCCTACTCACCACACTATGCTTACGCTGCGCACTCTAATCTTATAAAACTATCATACTTCCTATGCATAATCTCTAAGTTCACATGCAAGGCTTCAAACACTTTCACTAGCGATACAAGAAAACTCTACAACAATCAGAGCAATTAAGGGTATTCCAGAAATAAGGAACGTACCCGTTGCCACATCTGGTACATCTTCCTCCTCGCGACGGCCAACTGCATAAACCAACCTTGGTTGCCTCGCATCTGCACCTTCAGCATCTCTGTTTGGTGTTCCACGACCTCTGCCAAAACCATTTCCTCCATGGTTCGAACCACGACCCCTTGTCACTTGTTGACCACCTCTGCCTGACTGCTCATAACCTTGGCCTGCTGTCCGAGCCCCATTCGAATTCTGAGGACAATCTTTAATCAAATGAGTCTTAGACTTACATCTAAAACACTCCCGATTCTGATTCCAGCACTCGCCAACATGATACCTCCCATATTGAGCACATGGACGGTCCGAATTTCCAGCAGCTGGCTTAGCAACACGAACAGAATTCTCGACCCTCAGTCTTCTCTGAAAGTTCTCAAACGATTCTGATGATCCAAAACTTCTCTTATCCTGATTCCTCTCCTTATCTCTGTTCTGCCTCACAGAGTCCTTAATCCCTTTAGCTACCTTAGCCTTCTCTACTAGCACAGTGAACTCCCGCTCCTGATGTGGAGCTATCAACAACCTAGGTCGTCCCTTAATCCATCCTCGAACCGGACACACCGCTCATGCTCCGTAGCCATTACTCCTCGAGCATATCACTAACCTTAGGAATTCACCCGTGCTACACATGCACTTATTCCTTGAACCCACCCCAAAAGGCCTTCCTCTTCTCATCAACATATCTGGTTCCCACATATTTCTTCTGATACGCCTCCTTCACATACTCCCAGGTTAGATCCTCAGCTGTGGCACCATCCCGAACTGTTAACCACCATTGGTACGCTTCATCGCGTAACAGCGCCACCATTCCTTTCACTTTCTCCTCAGGGGTCAGATCCAACTCATCCATAATTCGCCCGCTGCCTCCAACCAATACTCAAGAAGATGGGTGCCACACCGATACCCCACTTAAACACTTCACTCCATTGGCTCTGAGTCGCCAGTCTGCACTTCCTAGCTCTCATATTTCCACCGCTCCACCACTATCTCGAACTTCAAGACCGCTCGCGACATAAAGATCATCCCCGCTTGATCTTGCCTCAATACCAAAAGCTGGTAGTAGTGGCGGTGGTACCCCATTCTCAGATCCTTGACCCGACCTAATGGGTTCCGATACAGCCATTCTTCCTCTACTGCGTCCACGATGACCTTTTCCTCTAGAACTCATATCTAACGTCGCGATTTAATCTGATTAAAAATTTTTATGCATTAGAAATTTTGTTTCACTGTTTATCCGCGAGCAAATTTTATGAAAGAAGTTTTCAGAAGTAGTTCTTTCGATCAGAATTTCAGTTCAAGTTCACTATTCTAATTCAGAGAATCACATTCAAATTCACATTCATCCATCTCAATAAAGACACATTCGTTCATCCATAACATTCAATCCCTCTTCCATGGGCATTTTTGACCATTCCCAACCTAGGGGCAATTTCGTCATTTTTCCTATAATGGTATTTTGGTAATAAATCGGGGTCAGATTGAAATCTTCACAAATCAGAGGCATTTCAAAATTTTCAAAACTTAAGGGTATTTTGGAAATTTCTAAATTAAAAGTGTCGCAGAAATTTTAAAAATTGAGGGTTATTTTGGTAATTTTGCAAGTTGGGGGTATTCTTGTAAATTTCCAAATCTGGGTATCTCAATATTTTGCAAAATAGGATTTTATTATATTTTGTAAAATAAGAATATTTTAATAAAAGTCAAGGGTAATATGATTTTTTTTAGCCAAGGGCATTTTGGTAATTTACAAACGTGGGTATTTTCGTAATTTTGTAAATTGAAAATATTTTGAGAAATGTATTCAAAATAGTTTGTACAAATCGAAAAGGGTAATTTAATGTTTTAAAACTAGGGTTTTATAAAATTATGGCTTGTTCCTTAGGGTTTTAGTTATTGGGTTTAGCAGTGAATAAGTCCTCTTGGTTAGGGTGAACCGTAACTACGCACCATGTAGGATTCGAGTAAAGAGGAGGTGAGTCACTAGGACTGCTTAAATACCAAGCTCTTACTGAATCAACTCCTAGACATGCGTATAATGGTTGCCACACCTTAACTCGTGACTTACTTCACGGTGTTTGTTTAGTTGTTCTTAAGTCTTATGTATGTGTTTGAGTGTACTAGCCCTAGGGTTCAATAGCCCTAATATTCTAATCTACGAGCCCAAATAAGCCCATAACATTTCACATATAAATCACTTCAATAGTCAGAGGTACTTACCTGGTGGACTTCGGGTCGGAGGTACAGGAGCCATGCCAGAATAACCTGAAAAATTTCTTAAAAGTCCAAATATTTTTTTTGAAAAGCCTATTTTTTTGAAAACATTTTTCGGGCCCAAAACCTCAAAGCTGAGTTTTGAACTGGGCTCTGATACCAAACTGTAACACCTCAAACCTGGCCCACGAGTCTTGACCAGATCTGGTTTGTCACTACAGAAAAACGTTTGAAGATTGATTTCACTTACGGGTAAAACATTAAAAATTTTTGTCTTTAATAAAACATTGTGTGTTTAAAATTACAAATAAAACTTTAATGTTACCAATTATCCGATTTTAAAGAAAAACTTTAATATATAATTTTGAGATATAAATTGCCAAAATAAAATCATATCCATCCGATTAAAACATAATAGTAAACCTTAAAACTTTAGGAGGCCCTTATTACAATAAATAAATAAATCCCAAGTACTTAATAATAACTGAGTAAAATAAATATAATGTCTTTTGCATGGCATAAAAATAATTTCTGCATGGCCACCTCGTATCCACTCCAACCCGGTCCAAGCCTTATTCATCACCTGCGATGTTGGTAAAAATTTGGGTGAGTCAAACAAACTCAGTGCATAGTTATTTCACATGTCTCCACATATGGGATTGGCCCATATCCACACAGTCCACATATAAAATTATGCAATTATGAAGCCCAACCCATCCTAATGTCCATCCGCCACACCAACCTTGGTAGACTTGCTGCCCAAGGCCGTGGCTAATCCATCGATCAACCAAGTGATCCCACATATCCTACCTTGGCAGACCTGCCGCACAAGGCCGTGGCTAAGCCACCGATCACATAAGTGATCCCACATATCAATCAGTCCACGGTGATGCACACAGCTATCAACCGCCGAGATGTGGCACCTAGCCAACACCTCACTTGATGAAGCACATAGCTAACATCAAGCGCTAATGTAGCACAAGGCTAACATCAGACCACATACATAATGTACACCCTTTCCTTCGATAGTCATATCCCAAGCCCCATGTATCATGCCACAATATCATTAAAATAAGCATATATCATATGCCATCTCAATTTCATACACATACCATAGGCAAATTAATATCATAAAGCACTGACCTGATAAATCGATTACCCATTATGGGTATCCACCATGCTAGCCCTTATTTCGTCTATCATTCACATAATACACATATTCATAATAATACATTTAAACATTCATTTAAGCATTCAAGAGACAGTGCGATAACTACGCACCTGACTATTTAGCTAAATCCCGAACTATTTGAATCTAACCAGATCTTGGAACGTGGTTTTCCTCCTCCCTTAATGCCGATTTGGTCTTCTACCAAATCCCAAATCCACACTTAATATTCTTACCAAAACGAATCGAAATCCCGAAAGCTCCTCTTAATCACTGTCAAATTGCCTAAACATCCATAACCCAAAATCGGTCAACACTAATAAACATAATGGCCTATGGCTGAATATTAGCAACCTCTTACCTATTTCTTCTGAATCCCGAAATCACACACTTGTACCCAAAAGCCTGTCGAAATCCCTTGATAAATCGAATCCCGAAAGAATCCTTCAAAGCACCTTGACGTTATCTACCCACAAGTGATCACATCACTTATTGTCTTAAGGAAACATTTGGCCAACCTATAACCAAAGTTTAATCACTTGATTCGGCACCCTTATGAAAAAGAATCCAAAATTGATTACTACAGAAATACTTACCATTACACGTTACTTGAAGAGGCTAGAAGAAAGACTCACACTAATGCTTTCGGCTCTTAAGTCTTGCGACAAAAAGAGAGAATGTGGCCACTATGGGATTCGACTATGGCTTCTAAATGGTAAGGGGTTATTCGGCTATCCAAGATAATATGTAGAATTAAAGTTGAAGAAAAGAGAAAGAATAGGGAGAAGAAGTGAGAAGCAATTCGGCTCAAAGAGAGAATTAGAGGAACAATTTTTGGCTAAGGAAAATAAAATGAAGAAAAGAATAGCTTAAAAGATGGTCACCCCTATTTATATAACTCAAATTCGGCACTCCTACCTCCTCTCAAATTCCACTTCCTTCTCTTATAATAACTCTTGAACACATATTCAAATATATAAAAATAAATCTATAATTATCTTCTATCTATCAACTTAAAATAAATCCACTTTTATCAACTTAATAAAATAAAATTATCCATCATTAATCCCTTATCAAACTCCTAAATCATCTCTTATCTACCTATAAAAGAATAATAAAATTAATTAATTATCTACTACTTATCTAGCGAAATTTAAAATAAAATCCACTTAATCCTTACCCAATTAGAGGTCCAATTGCCGTCCATTACTTCCTTCTCTCTTGGCGCCAAAAGCCAAAAATAAACACCTAATCTTGCTTCACACGCCTTGAACCCAAGACCTGCTAGAACCCTTAACTGCAGGTAACGCCCTAGACCACTTTTCCAAGGTGCCTCTTTGTGACATAATTCACCCTGAATTTCTTTTAAGACCTACTTAGCCCAAGCGCCTTCTTCTTGCACAAAAATAAAATGCCCTTTCTTGCTTCCTTCGAACTCGAACAGGCCCTCATTGTCATAAGCCACATATAGCGCCCCAAGCCACTCTGCCATGGCCTTCTTTTATGACATAAGCTCGCCATAATTTATTTTAAAGCCTCCTTCCCTAGCTCCCTCTTGTCTTAACGCCAAAGTAAAATAAAAACACGCCCATGCCGCCAACGGGATTTGAACCAAGGCCCTTGTCAAGGCATCATTCCAGGCTTTTAAGTGGCGCATGGAAGCCACTTTACCAAGGCCTATTTTATGCCAAACACGCCTAAGATTTTTCCCTTAAGGCCTCCCTGGCCTTGCTCCCCTTCCAGACACAAAAAGAAAAGCCCATTGCTTCCCACGCCGAACCCCGCCCACCTAGCTCCTTGAGGCGCCACTCCCTAAGCACTAAGTGGTGCCTCCGCCAATTACCACTTGGATTTCTTGTGTCCTAAACTCCAGAAAATTTCCTTAAGGCCTCTTCAGCCTAATTTCCTCTTCTCACTTAAAATTTTAAAAATTTCCAATGCATTTCCTTTTAATCCTAGAGTTTTAAAAACTCCTAAAACACCTCCAAACACCCTTAAAGCCTACTAACACTTGAGTTATGCTCTAAACGCATAACCCCAAATCTGAGATATTACAAAGTGGAAAGAGGTGAGACAATGGATTTTGAGTTGAACAATGAGGGGGTATTATGTTTTCGTGGAAGAATTTGTATGCCGAAGGACTCTGTTTTGAGGCAGATGATTCTACAGAAGGTCATAGTAGCCCATACGCTATGCATCTCAGTGGATGCAAGATGTATCGAGATTTACGCGAACTATATTGGTGGCCAGGGCTGAAGCGGGAGGTTACCAACTTTGTGAATAAATGTTTGACATGTCAGTAAGTGAAGGCAGAGCATCAGTTGCCTTCGGGGTTACTGTAACCGGTGAAGGTTCCACTTTGAAAGTGGGAGAGGATAACAATAGACTTTGTTAGTAGGCTGCCCCTAATGCCTACTAAGAAGGATTTAGTATGGGCAATCGCTGACCGATTGATTAAGTCTGCACACTTCATATCGATTCGTATCGACTATTCATTACAGAAGTTAGCCAAGCTGTATGTGGCAGAAATTGTGAGGTTGCATGGGGTAACTGTGTCTATCATATCACACAGGGATCCTAGGTTTACATTACGATTCTGAAAGGCGTTGCACGAAGCTTTAGGTTCAAGACTAGATTTCAGCATAGCGTTTCACCCACAGACTGTATCAGACGGCTGGTCAGTCGAAAAGGGTAATTCAGATCTTGGAAGACATGTTAAGGGGCTGTGGGATCGACTTCAGAGGTAGTTGGGAGGATTTTCTACCATTGCCAGAATTTGTATACAACAATAGCTATCAATCCAGCATTCAGATGGCACCCTACGAGGCGTTGTATGGTCGTAGGTGTCGTACCCCTACTTGTTGGACAGAGTTGGGTGAGCGATAGTTGTTGGGTTCAGAATTGATCTCGTAGACCAAGAAAAGGTTGTTGATTCGCTCGATTGAAGGAAGCTTCGATGGCGTAAATCGATGCGATCTGAAGCGTAGAGGAATAGAATTTTCAGTGGGGGATTATGTCTTCTTGAAAGTCTCACCCTAGAAGAAGGTTTTAAGATTTGGACGGAAGGGCAAGTTGAGCCCCAGGTTCATCGGGCCTTATCGGGTGTTAAACGTGGGACCAGTGGCTTATTAGCTTAACTTACCTCCGGAGTTGAGTCAGATACGTAATGTATTCCATGTTTTGATACTTAGGCGCTATCATTCAGATCCATCTTACGTATTGTCAGTGGAAGAAATTGAAGTAAGAGCTGACATGTCTTTTGAAGAGGAGCCAGTGCAGATTCTAGATCGGGATGTTAATGTGTTGAGAAGGAAATCTATTCTGTTGGTCAAAGTGTTATGGCGTTATCACGTTTCAGAGGAAGCCACGTGGGAGCCAGAAGAGGCAATTTTGATAGCAATACCCTCATCTCTTTTAATCAGGTAAATTTCAAGGCTAAAATTTCTTTAAGAACGTAGAACTGTAACATCCTAAAATTTGGGGTTTTGTATTTTGCACTATTTCATGCATTTGGCTAACTATGCTTGTCATTTGGGTATGTTCGAGGGTCTTGGGAAGGCTCGGGGTTGAGCCGAGGCCCTGGTGAAATTTTGGTTTTAGGGCACTTTGTGAGGGTGAGCTAGTGGAGACAGGATTTAAGTATAAAAATTGGTGTTGTGTTAACAAAGGGAAGTAGAGTGGCCTAGTGGAGTTGGCGTCACAAGGAATGCAAGGGAAGAAAGGTTTAAATCCTATCTACTGCACTATGGAGTTTAATTTTTGTGCTCAAGGTGGGGAAGAGGTGGCATTCGACTGGGACTCTACCTAAGTGATTGTTGAATGAGTCAAAGGTTTTCAAATGGATGGAGGAGAGGAGCTTGGGGAGTTTGAATTGGTCAACCAATTTGAAATGGGGGATGGAGAGTGAGTGGGGGAGAAAAACAAGGGACTTGAGAGGGTGAGTGAGAGTTGCCCGAATGTTGGAGAGGTGGGAGGTGAGTTTCGGCTATAGGGTGTTTAGCAAGGGAATTTTGGCATTTGGGGAATTGAGAGAGCAAACCAAACCACTTGAGTGTTGTGTAACTTTTTCCTTTTGGTGCACCAAAAATTCTTTGGTGCATTTTAGTTCTCATTTGCATTTTTGGCATTTACTATTCTCTATACCAAAACTACTCTCTTTTCTCTCCATTAGTTCTTTTCATTTGGGAGTTAGCCGAGCCTATAGAAGAGACCATTTCATTTTCCTCTCCATCTTTTCCCTTCAAGTTTTTGTTTTCTTTTTCTCCTTTGTTCATAACATAGCCTAATCCTCTTCTAGTCTTTTCTCTTCTTTTAGCCAAACTTTCTCAACATTTTATCTACTCTATTTCTTTCTCCTCTTGACCGAATCACCTTCTACACCCTTTCATTTTCTTTGACTTCTTTATACCTTAGCCGAATCACTCTCCTTCTACACTTCTTCTATTTCTTTCTTCTCTTTTCTTTTCGTCTCTCTTTTATTCTACTATTGAGCCAAAACCCCTCTTGTGTCAAATTAAACTCGCATCTTTCATCTTTTGTTATTAGCCGAACATCAAGAAGCAATATGCTAGGATTCTTTTGGTTGCCAAAAGTCCCTTTCCAATTGGTTTTGCTTGTTGTAAGGTAACGGGTTCTCTCTTCACATGTTTTTCTCTTCTCTCTTTTAAAGATCGTAGCATTCATCCTTTTACTCCTTCCTTTTTAGGCCGAATATAAGTACTCTTCCCACCTTGAAGCGTGTTTGTTCTTTCGTAGGAAGCCGAAGCTCTTGTCAGCAGTGGCCGAATCTAAGACATCTTGGTAAGTTAGTTTTGGCCGAATATGGGTGAGGGATGGACATTCTGAATAAGAGTTTTTAGGCCGAAAGGCCATTTCTTCATTATTTTTGGGGAGCATCATTTCTAACTCGTGAGTTATTTAGGAACTCAGTCAAGGGGATAGAACCAAGCTGCATTGATAATTAAGGTAATGAGTTTCTCTCTAGTTCTATATGATTAGTCTCTTTCGTTGTGCTCTGCCATAACCAAACCTCTTTGTTAGACAATCGCTAATTTCACTGTGGTACCTTACTGACCGAACTCTCTTTATGGATACGAGTGCTAGCCGTTCTAAGAAGGCATTGGTAAGGGAGCCTAATGGGAGTGGACTCATAGTCTCCGCTCCTAAGTTCAAACGACGTGCAGTGTCAGTAATTCGGGATTTTTTACCGGGTTGTGGTAGAGAGCCGACATCTTTTTGGGATAGGCAAATCGTTGTTATTCCCGCTAGTGAGAGTGACTACGATCAGGAGTGTATAGTCCTTCGCGTAATCAGGTGTGTAAACCACACACCTTCATTTGTCTGTTTTGCATTAATATGTGTATTGGCTTAAAGCCGAAATAACTATAACGAAAATTGAGATACCCAGTGGAGATACTAGGTAAGTAACACTAATGACTATGCCATTCGAATAACTTAGCATGACTATATGTGTGTTTGATTATCTGATGTACATTGAGATATGTATTGCATTCATCACATTATGATAATATGTTGCATGGGATTGGGATATGATATTGATGAAAAGGGGCAGTGTATTTCGGTGACTCTATCACACTATTTCGGTGGCTATGCCACATATTTCGATGACTCTGTCACATTATTTTGGTGGCATTGCCACAATTTCAGCGATGAGCAGCATGACTACCATCGATGGTGTGTAGCGGATGAGGGTTGATTGTAGAAATCCCCACCGGTGTGTTTTGGTTGGTCGGGTGGTGTGTAGCGGATGGATTACTAGGCTGGGCTGGGTTGCATTGTATTGCATTCATTATCTGCTATGCCATGTTATTAGGGCTAAGGCCTAGTTCGTTTTGGTATGGGCTTCACCCAATTGGATTTCGTTAGGGCTAAGGCCTAGTTGGTATTTGAATGGGCTCAGCCCAGTTTTGTTCGTATGGAGAATTACACACTGAGTTCTCGTAATTCACCCCTCTGCTTAATCTTGCAGGTAAAACCCATCAGTGAGGATTTTGGGCCAAGGTGGACTCTATGGTGGCCATACATCGTTATTTTAGTAATTTCCTTTTTACTTTGCATTAAGTGTTATTTTAATTTGGGATTATGTTCTGTAATAAGGACACTAGGATTTTAATTTGTTTTTTTTATAATTCGGTTATTATCTATCATGAAAGGATCAAACAGGGTTTTCCTAAAAATTTAAATAACTGTTTTCCAAAAATGAACCACAAACTATCAATAAATAAACTCGAGATTTTCTTAAAGCTTCAATAATTGTTTCCAAATGTCACACTTTAGAAATCTACTGAGTCTGGTTTTTGTGACTTAAAACAAGTTTCGGTAGTTAGTAATATTAACAACATTTTGCAAGAATACCTTAAAGTCGAATTTGGCTTTCAAATGTGAACCAAAACTCAAAATTTTGAACATGATCTCGAAATTTCTTTAAAACCTTTCCATGTGACATGTTTGATCCGGTAGGAATGTCTAGGCCGGGTTTGGGGTGTTACACGACTAGCAAGTGGAAACATCAATGTGCGATGGCTAGGGGCGTGATCAGCAGTGGCTTGCGGGATCAGCAGTTGGAGTGCATGAGCAGGGGCTGGTGTGTGTCAAACAGGGCGCGAGCAGGGCAGGCATGTGCTGCCGAATGTGTGGATAGGTGAGTCAGGCAGTAGGTGCGAGTGATGACGTGTGCAAGGTAGTAGGGTGCGAGCTAGGTGGTCAGCTTGTTTGCGCACGGGCAAGGATAGGTGCAGGTTGGCTAGCAACTTGCGTGCGATGGTGGCTGTTGGGTGTCTGCAGCTACTAGTGGTTCCTTCGGTAGTTGTTGATAGGAGCTGCAGCACTAGATAGCTTGGACGTTGGATGGTTTTAGGAGTGATGAAAGAAAAGGTACATGGAAAGGTGGGATTTAAAGTGTGAGTATGGGGGAGTTCAACTCAAATTCTTATAACAAAATAAGAATAAATTATTATAAGTTCTAATGCAATATAAAGTTAAAAACAATTAATAAATAATATAAGGTATATTAATGTATTATTTGCTATTACTTTACTTATTGAAATAAAAACTCTTAAATAAAATATTAAAGCAATTCAAATCTTATGTAAAGTTGATAACAACTAATATACATTATATAAAATATAATTATATATTAGTTATTATCACCTTATTTTAAAATTAAATTAAAACTTTTATTTTAGCTTCTTTTAATGATATTCCCAAAAGATACATTAATTTCAATATTTACAAAAGAACAACCAAAATTTTTGAAATAATTCAATTAAGTACTTAAACTTAAAGAAAATTTGAAAATTGAGTTGCAATTAAAACTTGGATCAAAATTGAACCTTTTATTTGAAAAATAAAAAATTTATTTTTCCATTTAGGGAAGAATTTCTCGAAAAATTATGTTAAAATTAATTCCCAAGAAAGATTGGAAGGGTCACAAACGGTCTCGCTTAAGTTCCAATCTCCTAGACAGAATTTATTTTAACATACTAATCCAGAAAATATACCCTAAGTTATTTATTTAAAAGAAACGAGAAAAATTAAGTATCCGATAAAATGAACAAGACTTTATCTCGCTCAATTTTATTCCCCAATAATTTTTTAAGTGTTGAGCATTAACTTGAAAATTACCTCCCTTACCTGTAAGTTCGACAACTCCATATGGAAAAACTTGGTGAATAGTAAATTAACCGGACCAATGTGATTTCAACTTACCTGTAAAAAACCTTAATCTGGAATTGAACAACAAAACTTGCTGAACTGCTTCGAATTCTCGAACTTGGATGTGCTTGTCATGCCATGTTTTTAATCTCTCATTCAATAAGTTGGCATTTTCATATGAGAAAGTTAAAAATTCTTCAAACTCGTTAAGTTGGAGCATTTGTTTCTCTTTGGCAAGCTTGGGATCCAAATTGAGTTGTTGGAGAGCTCAATAAGCTTTATGTTCTAATTCCAATGGCAAATGACAGGCTTTCCAAAAGACCAATTGATAGGGAGACATCCCTAAAGGTGTCTTGTATGCTGTCTTATAGGCGCATAAAGTGTCATCTAGTCTTTTGGAATAGTCTCATCGGTTTCGAAAAACTACATTCTTGAGTATGCCCTTTATCTATTTATTGGCCAATTTAGTTTGTCCGTTCGTCTACAGATGGTAATCTATGGCAACTTTGTGGTTCACTCCATGTTTATCGAGCAACCATTTCAACCATTTGCTCACGAAATAGGACCCGTCATCACTAATGATGGCCCTAGGAGTACCAAACCTTGTGAACACATGCTTTTACAAAAACTTCATCGCAACCTTGGCATCATCCATTGGATATGCCTCGGCCTCAACCCACTTAGATATGTAGTCTACTGCTACCAATATATACTTGTGACCAAAAGACGGAGGGAAAGGACCAAGAAAGTTAATACCTCAAACATCAAATAATTCTACCTCAATGATGTTTGTTTTGAACATCTCATTTCTGTTGGTGATGTTTCCAACCCTCTAGCATCGATCACAAGTCATTATGTAGGCATATGCATCTTTGAATAGCGTTGGCCAAAAGAATCTGACTTGCAACACTTTAGTTGAAGTACGTGTACCTCCGAAGTGTCCCCCACTTTGAGCTGTATGAAAATGATATAAAATCTCATGTACCTTATTTTCTGCCATGCATCTCCTGATCATTTGATCTATGCACTTTTTGAACAAATATGGCTCTTCCCAAAAATAGTACTTCACATCGTGAATAAACTTTTCTTTTGTTGATATGTAATATCAATCGACATCAAACCACAAGCTAAATAGTTAGCAAAATTATCAAACCAAGGGGTGTTACGGACATGATTTACCTTCTTGTGGTTACAATCTAGATAAGTGATTTGCTACATGGTTTTCTACCCCTTTTTTATCTTTAATTTCTAGATCGAACTCTTGGAGTAGAAGTATTATAATAACCCGTTTTTGGGTCAAATCAAAATAGTGGTTTCTAGACCACAAATATAAAATTAAAATATTTATTTTATTATTACTTTAAGGTCTACAGTATGATTGAATGATTGTGTGAAAATTTCGTTAAAAAATTTTTATCGATGGGGTGTCCAATTTGACTAATAGGACTAAATTGCAATAGGTGCAAAATGTGTGTTTTAGAAGCTAGAGGTGTCTAATTGCTATGAAATTTTAAATTGGAAGACCTTAAATGGTAATTAGACAATTATACTTTAAGATGGACAAAAATAGACATGGTTAGGTGAAATTTCAAAGTTATGCATTAAGGGCATTTTGGTTATTTGGTAAATAAAGACAAAATAAAACAAATAAAAGATGTTCATCTTTCTAATTTCATCCCCCATAGCCGAATTTCAAGGGTCACCATAGCTAGGGTTTTTGCCAAGCTTCCAAGCTCGATTGTAAGTCCGTTCTTGTCCCGTTTTTAATGATTTTTATATTTTTGAGATTAGCGTAACCTAATCTAGATATTTCAAGGACTAGTTTGAAAGAAAATCAAAGTATAAAATTTTAACCATGTTAGATATTTGTGTATTTTGATGTTTAATGGTAGAAAATGTATGCTTGGTGTTAGATAAACAAAATTTACCAAGTGATTTTTGATGAAAATGTGAAATAGGGACCTATTTGTAAAAGTGGTAAAATGTGTGTAAAAATGTGAATAAAAATGTGAATAAATGAAAAATGTGGGCTTTTATGAGCAAGGAATAGGTTCGGCTAGGCTTGGTTGTGATGAAATTGAATGAAAGCCATTTTACGAGCCTAGGCACTAAAATGTAAAAAAGTTGAAAAGTTAGGGGCAAAAATGTAATTTTTTCCATAAAGTGTTTTTGGGATTTAATTTAATAATGTGACGATTGAATAAGTTAAATGTGGTATTATAGATCAAGAAAGACAAGGTTCTGACCTAGACTAGGGAAATAACAAGGTTATGGACTAAATCGAACTATTAGCCATTTTGTACTTAGGTAAGTTCGTATGTTAAAAATAAGCTTTAATATGATTGTATTTTATTGCTTTAATATTGCATGAACTATATGTTCAATTAATGTGGATGAGCTTAATCCTATGAATGAGTCTGGAGACGAATCGACAAGCAAGAAATCCCATTTGACCCTTAGGAATAGGGTAGGATAGAAGTGACATGTCACTAGAGTTAGTATGTGTTATGTGATTATGTGATTTGGGTGCTGGTCTTGTACGTCCTATATGTGGCTGAGTATATAGACATATGTTGCGGATACTTGACAGCTTGTATGAGCAGCACCGTGTAGCTATGTCTTGACTGACGGCTTGTGTGAGCAAGCCCGTTGATAGCTTGAGAGCGAGCAACTATGTGATATGAGTTTGAGGTAGCATTGGCTCCATATATGGTACTTAGTGTGCAAGAATCCCGAGTATCCAACATTATTATTCCGAGTGGTTCACGGGTATGCCAAAGATGAGAATGTGTGTAAATTTATTTCGAGATGGTACAGGTATGTACATAAAGCTTGTACCTATTAAATGCTTGAAATAATGAATATGAGGTAAGTTTTGTGTTGGAATGAGTTATGATCATGAGACTATTGTAAATTTAAATTTAGTTATATTATATTATTGAATGTTTTATGTATGATAGAGCTGCTTATTTCTTGCATACGAGCTTACTAAGCTATATAGCTTACTTCGTTTATTTTACATGTTTTATAGTGTCACCAAGCCAGCTCGGATTGGAGATCGTCGGAGATCGTATCACACTATCAAACTGTTATTTTGCGTACCGATGATTTTAAACATTTTAAAAATATGGCATGTGTAAGGACTTGTTCATTTTGTTGTATGCGTCATTATGATTTGGCCAAAAGTATTGGCTTGTAATGGATAAGTGTTTTTTTTTTTTTGTATAAGGCCTTGAAAGATGGCCTGTCTTGGTTTAATTGGATGTGAGTTATGCATGGGCTAACTTTATTTGTGATATGACATTTATTTGCTTGGTGGATGAACAATTGTGGCTTAATAACTTAGGTGTTAAATAGGGAAAATTGGCTTGATGGTAAGTTAGTGAAATTGGGCTAGACTATACCTATTTAAGGTAATCATATTGAATGCTTGTGGATGTGTTTGTGGTATATTATTTATATGAAATTTAATAATGATGTTCAATGAGAAAATGATGAAAATTTATGATGTTGAATTCCCGGTTGGACTTAAAAGTGAGAGGATGTCATCATCAAGACATGAGATTGGTAAGGTCCCGTATAAGACCATGTCTGGGACATGGCCTCGGCATCGAATTGAAGTCATATAAAACCATATCTGGGATATGGCATCGACATTGATATGAGATCCCGTATAAGAACATATCTGGGATATGGCATTGGCATCGAGATGTGACCCCATGTAAGACCATAACTGGGATATGGCATTGGCGTCATGTTTATGTGTATGATGATGATGATGATTATGTATCCTCGAGTATTCCAAGTGAATCAATGGGATAAATAGTTAGTCTTATAATAGAGATGAAATTAGTACTAAAGTTATGTGATGAAGTGATACAGGTACATATGAGTAATTCACGAGAAACGTTTACGATATGTGACATGTAATTGGTAAGAGTAAGCATGAGTAAGTTATGGCAATGTGCTTGAGAATTTGTGTTTTGCTTTATTCCATGCAATGGATGGATGACATTATGAGCCTTTATGTTGCTATTTATTTCATGCAAACTTACTAAGCTTCATGCTTACCTCTCTCATTTCCCTTTTCCTTGTAGTATCGCCAAGCTAACTCGGGGATCGTGGGACATCGGTGTTCGGAATCACACTATCAACTTCTCTTTGGTATAGCATAGTTTGATTAATTTTGAGTATGGCATGTATAGGAACTTGGTTATTTTGTGTTATGTCATATTTGTTAGCCAATGTGTGGCTATTAATATCATTAAATTCATTTTGAAAATGGTCATTGGAAATTGACCAATATTTGACCAGTATATATATTCAATGAAGATAAAGTTCATGAAGTGCATGCTTGTGTGATGGGATGAGTAATTGAGTAAAGAATATGCATGTTGAACGTAGTGTAATCTATGTAGGGATGTATTGATTTTGGGTATTATAAGTGCCTTATGGTCATGGTGTATATGGTATTAAAATGGTATAAGTGTGGTTGCTTGGTAGGGTGGCCATTGGCTTGGTAGATAGCCTTACACTTGTCCACACGGATAGACACACGGGCGTGTGTTTAGGCCTTATGTGACACACGGTCAGCCCTATGGGTGTGTTGATGGCCCGTGTGTACCTCTGCATGCTAAGTTGGTAAGTTAGTATGCCTAGTAGTAAACACACAGGCTAAGACACGGTCGTGTATCTCAACCGTGTGGGAGACACGGCCTAAGACACGGGTATGTGCCCGGCCGTGTGAAGTTTGCACCTGAAATTAGGAATTTAATTTGACACACGGTCTAAGGAAACGAGCGTGTGCCTTGGCCGTGTGACCTTTTTGAGATGATGATGTCATAAACAGAATGTCAAGGTTTTCACACATGGGTGAAGACACGGGCGTGTCATGGCCGTGTGAGGGGCACGAGCTATGGACACGGCGTGTGTTAGGCCATGTGAAAACCCTTATAGGTTCGAAATAAAAAATAAAATCCACACAGACTAGGGACATGGGCGTGTGTGGTTACACGGCCTGCCCACACGGGCGTGTCCCTCTTCACACGGGTGTGTGGCCCAGTTTGTGTTAAAATTTTTCTATGTAACACCCCTTACCCATAATCCCAGCCAGAATCGAGCACGAGGCGTTACCGTACAAAGCTATTTGATCGCCAATTAGGCTCAACGCGACTACTCTACTTGAGTCTTTACAACAACTTCATTTTCAACTTACGAGACTTTACTCGTAATTACGAGGGCTCTCGAGACTATATCAGAAACTCCTACGATCCATAAAATTTCTTTCTCAACTAAACAGGGAGTACAAGCCCGTGTTAGAAGACACATGCGGCCGTGTGTAATCTCACACGCCTATGTGCCCAAATCGTGCCTAAAAGCCCCATCATTCTGCCAAAGTCCTACGGCTAGGGCACACGCCCATGTAGAATAAGACACACCCATGTACCCTCAAGAAATGCCCGTGTCTTCCACCCTGGTCGACACTGAATAATTTCACACAGCCTAGACACGCCCATGTGGTTAGTCCATGGTCTATCCTGACTTAAAATGCTAACATGCAGGGGACACACGGCCAGGTTGCACGTCTGTGGGCTGACCGTGTGTCACACATGGCCTAGCCACATGCCGTGTGCCTACCCATGTGGACGAGAACGAGGCTGTTTGCCAAGTTCTTTACATTCCCCTAGCTCATACCACATAACTTTATTCATCATACTAATAAACAATTCATGATTTCAATATAAATTCCCATAAGTAACTCATAATTTCATAAATGATAAGGTGGGCCATCAACCTTAGCAATTTACAAAATAATTGTCTTAGCAAGAGCCAATACATCTTTGGCCAAAATAACAAAATAATCTAACTAGTCTAGCCCCTATACATGCCAAACACAAAATCACAAAGTCTAAATATACCGAGGTGAGCAGATAGTGTGGGCGGACTCCTGGTTATCGACGTATCCCGGCTCGACTCTTTAGCTTTATAAAACAAGGGAAAGAAAGGGGAGTAAGCTTTAAGCTTAGTAAGTTTACATGTAAACAATATAACATTTTAACATGTAATCAACAATTTCATAGCTTAATATACTAAACAAGAAACAATCTACATTCATGATCATGCTTACTCATTTACTCCATTCCCACATTTCAACCATATCACAAGCATACCGCATACATTCATTAAAAAGTTCCCCTGCACTTAGCATCACAAGGTTACATAATACAATTCATCACTATATCTAAATCCATCACTCAAGTCAAATTACTCGGTGGTTTCGCACTTAGGCCACCATCGACCTTCATTAGGGTGGTATCGCACATAGCCCACCAAAAGATTAGTTACGGTGGTATCGCAGACAGCCCACCAAAAGATTAGTTACGGTGGTAACGCACATAGTCCATCGTAATTAAACAATAAGGTGGTATTGCACTTAGCCCGCCATTAAGCGTTGTCTTTACACATTTATATGATTATTTCATCATTCATACAATAATCATTCAATCCACTGGAATCACATATGTTCTCAATCATGCCGTACACTAATTAGCAACATAATGTTTACAAAAATATGCATTCTTTACACATAAACTTACCTCGGTGCAAAACGTGTTAATTAGCAATTTACTCGATCACCTTGCCTTTCCCACGGTCAAGGTTGACTCCACGCTCTTCTTGATCTATAACAATGAAATTCATTCGTTTAAATCATTCTATGATCATAATACATCAAATTCTACACTTGGGCAAAAATGACCATTTTGCCCTTGTACATTGGTAAAATTATGATTTTGCCCCTAAGCTCGTAATTTTTTTCAACACATTTTCTCAATAAACAAGCCTAGCTGAACATTTATTTCTCTTACAACTACTCAAAATTCCAACTATTCCATGCATTTATGAATCAAATTAAATCTTTGCATTCAAGTCCTATTTAGGTGTTTCCATGATAACACCTTTCATGAAAGTTGTTTCTCACCGCCCTAACATTCATTTTCTTCCATGAAAACTCAACTAACAATATAACTACTCTCATGGCAAGTCCCTAGACTTTCAACCATATTGCAAATTGGTCCCCTCATTAGCTAGCTTAAGCTTTGAGGACTCCAAAAACATAAAAAATCACCAAGAAAGACCTCTAAAATCACTTACTTGTAGGGAGATAACTTGGATGAAATTTTAAAGCATTCAAAACCCATCTAAGCTTGAAATTTTCAGTGGAGGTGAATAATGAATAGTGAAAGACGATATCTTTCCTCTTTAGCATTTTTTTTATTCATCTTTTATCACTTAATGTCACCAAAATTGACTAAAATTAATGCTCTTGTCCCCCTAGCTTCCTATGGCCAACCAACACCCTCAATATGGCCTAATTGCACTTTAAAATCCTCCAAGTTACATTCTATGGCTATTAGGTACCCCTACCTTATAAAATAGAACTTTCACATCTTATGCGATTTAGTCCTTTTTCACAATTAAACATGCTATTGTTAAAATTATAGCACCAAAATTTCCATATAACCATATATTAATACCATAACACATAAAGTAATACTAAAATAATTTTCCTTAACCTTGAATTAGTGGTCCTGAGACCACTGTTCCGACTAGTCCCAAAATTGGGCTGTTGCAACTCTCCCCACTTTAGGGATTTTCGCCCTCGAAAATCTTACTGGTAAAATGGTTTGGATATTGCTCTCTCCTTGCTTCTTCCGGTTCCCACGTTGCCTCTTCTACACCGTGTCTTTTTCATAACACTTTTACTAAGGCTATGTCTTTATTCCTCAACTGTTTCACTTCTCGAGCTAAGATTTTAATCGGCTCTTCCTCATATGTCATATCTGGTCGTATCTCAACTTCTGTTGGAGGAATCACATGCGAAGGATCGGAGCGATAACGCCTTAACATTGATACATGAAACACGTTGTGGATTTTTCTAACTCTTCCGGTAAAGCCAATCGATATGCCACTGGCCCAATCCTTTCGATAATCTCATACGGCCCTATGAATCTCGGACTCAATTTACCCTTTCGACCAAATCTCAATATTTTCTTCCATAGGGACACTTTCAGAAATACCTTATCGCCCACTCGAAACTCAATTTATTTTCTTTTCAAATCTGAGTGCGATTTTTGTCGATCTGAAGCAGCTTTCAGACTATCCTGAATAACCTTCAGTTTCCTTTCAGTCTCTTTAACTAAATCAACCCCATGGATTTGTTTCTAACTCAGCTCGGTCCAATACAAGAGAGTTCAACACTTACGACCACATAAGGCTTCATACGATGCCATCCGTATGCTCGACTGATAACTATTGTTGTAAGCGAATTCGACCAAGGGTAGGTATCTTTCTTAACTACCTTTGAATTCTAACACACAGCATCGGAGCATATCCTCAAGAACTTGGATCACTCTCTCAGATTGACCATCAGTCTGAGGATGGAATGCAGTGCTAAAGTTCAATCTTGTACCCAATGCCTCCTACAACTTCTTCCAAAACCTCGAAGTAAATCTCGGGTCTCTGTCCAAGATAATAGATACAGACACTCCATGTAACTTTACTACCTCCGTAATATACAACTCAGCTAACTTTTCTAGCAAATAATCAACACGCACGGGTACAAAGTGAGCCGACTTCGTTAACCTATCAACAACAACCCACACAGCATCTTTCTTTTTTAGAGTCAAAGGCAGCCCGTCACGAAGTCCATAGTGATCCGATCCCACTTCCACTCGGGAACCATCACTGGTTGAAGTAATCCTGAAGGCACTTGATGCTCAGTTTTCACTTGTTGAAAAATTAGACATCTTGTTACATACTCGAGATGTCTCATTTCATTCCTAGCCACCAATAGAATTTCTTCAGATCATTGTACATTTTCGTACTGCCCGGGTGTACTGACAAATAACTACTATGTGCCTCTTGTAAAATTTTTTGGATTAACTCGTCATCTCTGGGTACACAAATTCTATCATGGAACATTATGCAACCATTTGAACTTATCCGAAATTCAAAATCGGCTCTTGATTCACACTTATCTCTTTTAGCTAGTATCTCGCTATCATTCCTTTGAGCTTCACATATTTGTTGAACAAATAGTGGACTAGCTTTCAACTCAGCTAGTATAGCACCATCATCAAACAATGACAAACTCGTGCTCATGGCTCTCAAAGCATACAAGGATTTTCTACTTAAAGCATCGCAACTACATTCACTTTCCCCGGGTGGTAATCGATCACTAGCTCGTAGTCCTTCCATAATTCAAGCCATCGTCGTTGCCGTAAATTTAACTCTTTTTGATTCATCAAGTACCTCAAACTCTTATGATCCGTGAAGATTTGACACTTCTCACTGTATAAATAATGTCGTCAAATCTTCAACACGAAAATAGTTGCGGCCAACTCGAAATCATGAGTCGAGTAATTCTTCTCATGTGGTTTTAGCTGTCTCGAGGCGTAAGCGACTACCTTACCCTCTTACATCAACACACAACCGAGACCCTTTAACGATGCGTCACTGTAGACCACAAACTCTTTTCCCAATTCAAGTTGTACCAAAACCGATGCCTCTATCAATAACGTTTGCAATCTCTCGAAACTCTGTTGGCATTTTTCAATCCATTCAAACTTAACATCCTTGTGCAATAGTTTCGTTATCAGAGTAGCAATCATAGAGAATCCTTTCATGAATCGCCTATAGTACCCCACTAAACCCAAAAAGCTTCTGAATTCGACATGTTCCTCGGTGGTTTCCACTCCACAATAGCCGGGACCTTTCTCGGATCAACTCTAATACCCTCACTTGACACAATGTGTCCTAAGAATCCAACCTTTCGAAGCCAAAACTCGCTCTTATTAAATTTAGCATATAACTACTTGTCTCTCAAAATCTGTAAGACGATCCTCAGATGCTTCGCATGATCACTTTCATCTCGGGAGTAAACCAATATGTCATCAATAAAAACAACTACGAACTTGTCCAAATACGGTCGGAAGACACGATTCATTAAGTCCATAAAAATCGTAGGAGCATTTGTTAAACCGAACGACATGACCAGAAACTCATAATAGCCATACCTCGTCCGAAATGCCATTTTCGGAACATCTTGCTCCTTAACCCTCAACTATTAATAGCTGGATCTCAGGTCAATCTTGGAGAACACCGTAGCTCCCTTTAGTTGATCAAATAGATCATCTATCCTCGGTAAAGGATACTTGTTCTTCACAGTTACTTTGTTGAGCTGTCTATAGTCTATGCACAATCTCATCGACCCATCTTTCTTCTTTACAAAGAGTACTGGGGAACCCCACGGTGAATAGCTAGGTCTTGCAAAACCCCTATCCATCAGCTCTTGCAGCTGAATCTTCAGCTCTTTCAACTTCAACGGCGCCATCCTATACGGGGTGATAGAAATAGGTGCCGTTCGTAACTAACTCAATTCCAAACTTGACCTCTCTAATTGGAGGTAATCCAAGTAACTCTTTTGGGAATACATTCGGATACTCACATGCAACCGGCACTATTTCAATCTTCACTTCAGACTCTTGGGTGTTCAGCACAAAAGCGAGATATGACTCACATCCTTTTCTCAAATATTTCTCAACCACCAAGGAAGAGGTCATCGTCGGTAAATTATCTGACTCACCTGATTCAACTCGAATAACATCTCCATTTTCACATATCAATTCAATGAATTTACTACCACAATTCACTAAAACACTATGGGTATTCAACCAATCCATAACAAGAATTAGATCAAAATCATCAAACGGTAACAACATAAAGTTTGCTGGAAAACAATGACCCCTAATTGTCAAGGGATAGTTTTTACAAACCTTGTCCACTAACACATGTTTTCCTAATGGGTTGGACACCTTTACCACAAATTTAGTAGACTCAATAGTCATATTCAAACTAGATGCCAATCTCATACAAATATAAAAATGGGTTGACTCTAGGTCAATCAAAGCAATAACAAAGGTGTCATGAAGAGAAAAAGTACCCGTTGTTACATCTGGAGATGATGCCCCTTCTTGAGCACGAATAGCATAGGTCCTTGCTAGCGCTCGACCCTCTGACCTCACTGTAGAGTCTCATGTTACACCTTTACCACTAGTCCCACCTCCCAGGTTCTTTTGTGGCCTACCTCTAGAGGATACATTGCTTGATCTCACCTCTTGCTTTTTCTCTTTATCATCTCTTTCAGGGCAGTTTCAGATGAAATGGTCGGGGGAACCACATTTGTAACAATTTTGATTGTTTCCCCAACACTCCCCAGTGTGATGTCTGTCACAACTTAGGCACTCCGGTCTGGACTTTGGATTGCCCACACTTGCTATCGAGGTGGCTTGAACTCTTGAACCTGAATACTTGTTGCCTTGCTCCCTTTGCGAATACCCGACTGATGCAGTCGCCCGAGGGTTTACTTCCTTGAACCTCTTAGATTGAGCTTGATAAGGTTTACTCATCAGTCTTTTTCTCGTATCCCGGGCATCACTCACGACCTTCCTCTTTTCCTTACTCAATTCTTTGGCCTTATTGGCCCTATCCACCAACACCACAAACTCTTTTAGCTCTAAAATCCTGACTAAGAGTTTGATATCTTCATTTAACCCATCTTCAAATCTCTTGCATAGGATAGCTTCCGTGGACACACACACTCTTGTGCGTACTTACTAAGCTGAACAAATTCACTCTTATATTCCGCCACAGTCAATTTTCCTTGCTTCAGCTCAAGGAATTCCTTGTGCTTCTGATCCACAAACCATTAACTTATATACTTCTTTCGGAACACTTCCAAAAAGAAGTCCCACGTTACCCTCTCCTTAGGAACCACCAAGGTCAATGTTTTCCACCAATAGTATGCCGAGTCCCTCAGCAAAGACACAGCACACTTTAAGCTTTCCTCAGGTGTACAGGAGAGTTCATCAAAAACCCTCATTGAGCTCTCAATCTAGAACTCTGCCCGCTCAGGGTCATTATCTATATTAGCTCGAAAATCTTCAGCCCTTTGCTTCCGAATTTTGTCTACCGGGGGCTTAGTTGTCCTCACCATTTCTACACCTTGGGGAGCCGCAGGTGCGGGCTGAGGTATAGGAGAAGGTGGAGGAGGTTGGGCATTGGGGTTTGCTTGTACATACTCAGTGTACCAGTTATTCATCATTTGAAAAAAGGCTTCCCGAGCCTCTTCTCCTTGACTCCTAGTCTCGGGTTCACTCTGCAAAGGCACGGTCCCTTGCGAGAGCCGCTGCATTACTAGCTGCATCATCAACAACCGATTTATTGGGATCCATATACTACATAGAACAAATTTAAAATCATTAGAAGCCACCACACTATCATCATACGCTTATGGCGTGTATAGCTAGACGCCTACACACGCTACGGTAGTCCTAGAACCGACTAAACCATAACTCTAATACCACTAAATGTAACACCCCTTACCCATAATCCTTGTCGAAATCGGGCACGAGGTGTTACCATACAGAACTATTTGATCGCCACTTGGGCTCAACGCGGCTACTCTACTTGAGTCTCTACAACAACTTCATTTTCAACTTACAAGACTTTACTCGTAATTACGAGGGCTCTCAAGACTATATCAGAAACTCCTACGATCCATAAAATTTCTTTCTCAACTAAACAGGGAGTACATGCCCGTGTTAGAAGACACACACGCCCGGGTGTAGTCTCACATGCCCATGTGCCCAAACCGTGCCTAAAAACCCCATCATTCTGCCAAAGTCCCACGGCTAGGGTACATGCCCATGTGGAATAAGACACGCCCGTGTACCCTCAAGAAATGCCCGTGTTTTTCACCCATGGTCGACATTAACTAATTTCACACAGCCTGGACACGCCCGTGTGGTTAGTCCGTGGTCTATCCTGACCTAAAATGCTAACATGCAGGGGACATACGGCTAGGTTGCACGCCCGTGGGCTTACCGTGTGTCACACATAGCCTAGGCATACGCCCGTGTGCCTACCCATGTGGACGGGAAAGAGGCTGTTTGCCAAGTTCTTTACATTCCCCTAGCTCATACCACATAACTTTATTCATTATACTAATAAATAATTCAAGATTTCAATATAAATTCCCATAAGTAACTCATAATTTCATAAACGATAAGGTGAGCCATCAACCTTGGCAATTAACAAAATAATTTTCTTAGCAAGAGCCAATACATCTTTGGCCAAAATAACAAAATAATCTAACTAGTCCAGCCCCTATACATGCCAAACACAAAATCACTAAGTCTAAATATACCGAGGTGAGCAGATAGTGTGGGTGGACTCCTGGTTATCGACGTATCCCGGCTCGACTCTTTAGCTCTATAAAACAAGAGAAAGAAAGGGGAGTAAGCTTTAAGCTTAGTAAGTTTACATGTAAACAATATAACATTTTAACATGTAATCAACAATTTCATAGCTTAATATACTAAGCAAGAAACAATCTACATTCATGATCATGCTTACTCATTTACTCCATTCCCACATTTCAACCATATCACAAGCATACCACATACATTCATTAACAAGTTCCCCTACACTTAGCATCACAAGGTTACATAATACAATTCATCATTATATTTAACTTCATCACTCAAGTCGAATTACTCGGTGGTTTCGCACTTAGCCCACCATCAGCCTTCATTAGGGTGGTATCGCACATAGCCCACGAAAACATTAGTTACGGTGGTATCACACACAGCCCACAAAAAGATTAGTTATGGTGGTAATGCACATAGCCCACCAAATGGTAAATAGACGATGGTATCGAACATAGCCCATTGTAATTAAATAATAAGGTGGTATCGTACTTAGTCCACCATCAAGCGTTGTCTTTACACATTTATATGATTATTTCATCATTCATACAATAATCATTCAATCCATTGGAATCACTTATGTTCTCAATCATGCCATACACTAATTAGCAACATAATGTTTACAAAAATATGCATTCTTTACACATAAACTTACCTCGGTGCAAAACGTGTTAATTAGCAATTTACTCGATCACCTTGCCTTTCCCACAGTCAAGGTTGATTCCGCGCTCTTCTTGATCTATGACAATGAAATTCATTCATTTAAATCATTCTATAATCATAATAAATCAAATTCTACACTTGGGCAAAATGACCATTTTGTCTTTGTCATTGGCAAAATTACAATTTTGCCCCTAGGCTCGTAATTGTTTTTCAACACATATTCTCAATAAACAAGCCTAGATGAACATTTATTTCTCTTACAACTACTCAAAATTCCAACTATTCCATGCATTTATGACACAAATAAAATCTTTGCATTCAAGTCCTATTTAGGTGTTTCCATGCTAACACCTTTCACAAAAGTTGTTTCTCACCTCCCTAACATTCATTTTCTTCCATGAAACTCAGCTAACAACATAACTACTCTCATGGAAAGTCCCTATACTTTCAACCATATTGAAAATTGGTCCCCTCATTAGCTAGCTTAAGCTTTGGGGACTCCAAAAACATAAAAAATCACCAAGAAAGACCTGTAAAATCACTTACTTGTGAGGAGATAACTTGGCTGAAATTTTAAAGCATTCAAAACCCCTATAAGCTTGAAATTTTTGGTAGAGGTGAAGAATGAATAGTGAAAGATGATATCTTTCCTCTTTAGCATTTTTTTATTCATCCTTTGTCACCTAATGTCACTAAAATTGACTAAAATTAATGCTCTTGTCCCCCTAGCTTCCTATGGCCGGACAACACCCTCAATATGACCTAATTGCACTTTAAAATCCTCCAAGTTACATTCTATGGCTATCTGGTACCCCTAACTTATAAAAGAGAACTTTCGCATCTTATGCCATTTAGTCCTTTTTCACAATTAAACATGCTATTGTTAAAATTAAAGCACCAAAAATTCCATATAACCATATATTAATACCATAACACATAAAGTAATACTAAAATAATTTTTCTCAACCTCAGATTAGTGGTCCCGAGATCACTGTTCTGACTAGTCCCAAAATTGGGCTATTACATTCTAAGTGTTCAAAAGTTTACGGTTTAGTCCCGAATCATTTCATATGTATGTTTAATGTCTAGTAGACCTACAAGACGGACATTATGGTTTTGAATGAGAAGTTTTAAGTAGGAATGAGATTGTATATTTGAGTAAGTTAAGTACGGTAACGCCTTGTACCTAGTTCAGCTGTTGAATATGGGTAAGGGGTGTTACATTAAATGGTATCAGTGTTACGGTTTAGTCGATTCTCGGACTAAAATAGTGTAAGTATGAGTCTAGCATGCATTCCATACATATGAGTATTTACATGATGATAGTGTGGCGACTCTTGACGATTTAAAATTGTATTTTTATAATATTAAATGGATCCCGATCGAGCTGTGGCCAATGATGCTGCAAGTAATTCACCGACTCCTGCACAAGGGACCACACCAGTAGAAAGTAGACCTGAGACTTTGGGTCAGGGAGAAGAGGCTCGAGAAGCCTTTCTCCATATGATGAGCAACTGGTGCACTGAGTTTATTTGAGCAAATCCTAATGCTCAACCCCCTCCACCCCCACTTATTCTTCAGCCTACCCTTTAGCTCCCTAAGTGGTAGAGGTAGTAAGAAGAGAAAAGCCTCCGGTTGATAGAATTCGAATGCAAGGAGCTGAAGAATTTTGAGCTCGTAAATATGATGATCCGAAGAGGGCAAAATTTTGGCTTGAGAATACCATCAGGGTATTCAATGAGTTGTCGTGCACATCTGAAGAGTGCATGAAGTGTGTGGTATCTCTCTTGAGAGATTTGGCCTATCACTGGTGGAACACCCTTGTGTTGGTTGTACCAAGGGGGAAGTTATCTGGGAGTTCTTCTAAAAAGAGTTCCGCACGAAGTATATTAGTCAAAGGTTCATTGACCAGAAAAGAAAGGAATTCTTGGAGCTAAAGCAAGGTCGAATGACGGTGACCGAATATGAGCGTGAGTTGGTAAGACTTACTAAATACGCTTGGGAATACGTATCGATAGAAGCCATTATGTGCAAAATGTTCGAGGATGGGTTGATTGAGGATGTCCGTTTATTTGTTGGTGTCCTAGAACTAAAAGAATTTGTTCTGTTAGTGGATAAAGCCTATAAGGTAGAAGAACTGGTCAAAGAGAAAAGAAGAGCTAAAATCGAGTTTTGTGACTCAATGAGGAGATAGTTGGGAAAATCATTTCAATCCTCATGCAAGAAATCAAGAGATTTTACTACCCGATCAGCCACTTCAGCTAGGTTTTCGAATAGAAGTAAGGGCAAACCGTACTCAGGGTCTAAACTCAGACCATTTCAGTTGCTAGTGTTGGCAACGCTCGACCAAGTAGACCGGAATGTCCACAGTGTGGCAGACGTCAACCCGAGGAGTGTCGAACAAACAAGAAAGCTTGTTTCAAGTGTGGATCCCTAGACCATTTTATCAGAGGTTGCCCTGAGGTGGGTGAGAAAGAGAAACCTTAAAGTGCATGACCTGGAAGTACTGCTAGAGGAAGGCCACAAAGAAACCCGAGAAATGAAATGAGTAGTAAGAATACATCTAGAGAGTAGACTGCAAGAGCTGAGGGTAGAGCACTGGCGAGAACATATGCCATTCGAGCTCGCGAAGAGGGGTCCTCCCCCAATGTGGTCATGGGTACATTTTCCCTCTATGATACTCATGTTATAGCTTTAATTGATCCGGGATCTACCCACTTGTATATTTGCATGAAATTTTTCTCTAGCATGAATATGCTTGTAGAGTCTACTGAATTTGTGATAAAAGTGTCAAATCTCCTAGGCAAATGTGTGTTAGTTGATAGAGTATGCAAAGGTTTCCCTTTGATGATTAGGGGTCATTATTTTTTGACTAATCTCATGTTATTGCCGTTTGATGAATTCGATGTCATCCTTGGAATGGATTGGTTAACTACTCATAATGTGATAGTGAATTGTGGAAGGAAATTCATTGAGTTAAAATGTGAAAATGGGGATATTCTTTGTGTTGAATCAGATGAGCAAGATAGATTGCCTGTAGTGATGTCTTCCATGTTGACTCAAAAATACCTTAGAAAAGAGTACGAAGCTTACCTTGCTTTTGTGATGAATGCTAAAGAGACTGAGTTAAGAATTGAATCAGTGCCCATAGTATGTAAGTATCCAGATGTTTTCCCAGAGGAATTGCCTGGGTTACCTCTGGTTAGAGAGATTGAATTTATGATTGAGTTGGCCCCTGGTACTGCGTCTATATCGATTGCTCCGTACAGAATGGCTCCAGCCGAACTAAAAGAACTGAAGGCACAGTTACAAGAGTTGAAGGAAAAAGGTTTTGCAAGATCGAGTTATTCTCCGTGGGGTGCTCCCGTATTATTTATGAAGATGAAAGATGGTTCCATGAGGTTATACATAGATTATTGACAGCTTAATAAGGTAACCATGAAGAACAAGTACCCGTTGCCAAGAATCCATGATTTATTTGATCAATTGAAGGGAGCCATGGTATTTTCCAAGATAGACTTGAGGTCTGGATATTATCAATTGAGAGTAAAGGACTCGGATGTGCCGAAAACTGCATTTCAGACAAGGTATGGTCACTATGAATTTTTGGTCATGTTTTTCAGTTTAACAAATACCCCTACAGTTTTCATGGATTTGATGAATTGTATCTTTCGATCATATTTGGATAAATTTGTTGTAGTCTTTATTGATGATATATTGATCTTGTAACACCCCGCACCCAAGACCGATACTGGGTCTAGATACGAGACATTACTATGCTTGAACTCACTTAAACATGTACTTACGAGCTATAAAATTTCGTTCCAACTTAAAAATTTCACTTTCTTAGTCAACACATGCATTACAAGGGCCTACGAGGCCTTAAACTCGTGTCTGAAAACTTTCGAAACTAAATCAAATAATTCATTTTTGAAGCAGGGTTCACACGCCCATGTGACTTGGAACACGCCCGTGTACCCTTAAGCATGCCCATACCCTCAAACCGTGGAAGCTACTGACTATTTTCGCATGGCTTAGACACACCCGTGTCTTCCAACCGTGGGAGGCTACTGGCTAATTTCACACGGCCATGACACGCCCGTGAGCTTAGACCGTGTGCTAATCTTTGATATACTGACTAAATCAGCACGGTCTGGGCACACGCCCATGTCCAACCCGTGTGTGTAACACAGCCTATACACACCGTCGTGGAATTTGCCCATGGCCTATTCTGATTAATAATACTAAGGTGCAGGGTTAACACGGCCTTGACACACGCCCTTGTGTCCAACCGTGTGGGCACTTATAGGCTATTTACCAAGCCATTAGCCACCCTGAACTGAAGATCATATCCATACACAATTCAACGATGCAATAACAACCCAATTTTATGAATAATACTACATGCTTCATTGATCTCAATAAACATACATACTTAGTCAAATTTGGCCAATCACTTAGCCATATACAAAAGAATAATAAACTTGATAGCCTTTACAAAGGCCCTTTGAAAACATGTCCACAAAATTAATGTTTCCTATACATGCCGTACTTAGTAAAGTAACTTAGCTATACCAAAATAAGAGTTGATAGTGTGTTACGAGGTTCAACTCTGATGATCCACAATTTAGCTTGGCGGGACTACATAGAAAGAAACAATCAAATACGTAAGCATTTAGCTTAGTAAGTTTGCATGTAAAGCACATGTCAATAAGCTTGCTTAATAAAAACCATTTAGCATAACAATAGTATCGTAATTTCAGCTCTAAAGCTTACTTACTCATACTTGGTTCTTACATGTCTCATGATGCTCACTATACTCATTTTGTAAAGTAAACATGATACCTGTGTCAGTTGATTACATTGATCAGTGTACTTAAACAATAATCATTATGATCTTTAATTCTTCACTCATAACATGAGTAATATTTAATTCATTTTGATGCTAGCTTTGCTTTCTTAGCCCTCTTGTTACCTCATTATTAACCTTACTTGTTTGCCCGATGAACTTCTATGAATACCCGAGGATACTAGATCTCTTCCCACTTAACATGCCACCAAAGCCATATCTTAGGCATGGTCTTACATAGAATTTCTCATCTTGGTTTCAAGGCCATGTCTTGACATGGACTTACATGAAGTCTTGCCCTTGATAACTTACTCAATGCCAAGCTTGCCTTGGACTTATATGATATCTTGATCAATGCCAAGCTTGCCTTGGACTTACATGATATCTTGATCAATGCCAAGCTTGCCTTGGACTTACATGATATCTTGTGTGGTATATTGGGTATCTTGGGGAATTCATATTCAATCGAGGCTTGCTCATGTTAAATCTCTTTGTTCACAAAAATGATAGGAATTACAAAATAGCAATGTATATTATACTAAGAAATTCAATGATAGTGATCATAAAGCTTAGAAATCATACAAACTTACCTCAATATACAAAATGTACGGAGATGTGCAATTTAGTCCTCGACCATGTTCTTGCCTTGGTTTCGATCGGGGCTTCGTTTTTCTTGATCTATAATCATGGAATTCATTCATTTAGATTTCTTATGATTACAATACATCAAACTCTTCACTTGGGCAAAACGACCATTTTGCCCTTGTATATTGGCAAAATTACGATTTTTCCCCTAAGCCCGTAAATTATTATTCAACACATTTCCTCAAAAATTAAGTCTAACTAAACCTTTATTCCTCCCACAAAAACCCACAAATCTAGCTATTTCATGCATTTATACCAAACTATAACATTTACATCTTAGTCCCATTTAGGTGTTTTCACAACAACACCTTTCACAAAAGTTGTTTCACATATCCCCAACATTTATTATCTTCCATAAAAACTCAGTTAACATCATAAATACTCTCATGGCAAGTCCTTAGACTTTCAATCATATCACAAATTAGTCCCCTCATTAGTTAGATTAAGCTTTGGGGACTCCAAAAACACAAAAATCACCAATTAAAACCACCTAAATCACTTACTTGAATGAGAGTTGAGTGGCTGAAAGTTTGAAGCTCCAAGAGCTCTATTTCCTCTTCAATTTTTGGTGGAAAGAGATGAGTGAATAGTGAAATATAATAACATCTTTTATTTCTTTTATTTTATTCATGCTATCACCTAATTTCCACCAAATTGACTATCATTTATGCTCTTGTCCCCTTATTTTGCTTGTATGGCCGGTCAACTCATGAAAGATGGCCTAATTTCATTCTAAAAGCTTTCTAATTACAATCTATGGCTATTTGGTACCCCTACCTTAAAAATAGAACTTTTGTATCTCATGCGATTTAGTCCTTTTTCTCAATTGGTCATGCTATTAGTAAAATTAAGGCACCAAAATTTCTATATAATCATATATTGACACCACAATACATAAAATAGTACTAAAATAATTCTCCTCAACCTCAAATTAGTGGTCCCGAGACCACTGTTCTGACTAGCCCCAAATTTGGGCTGTTACAAATCTACTATCAAGATGAGAACGAGCATGCTGAGCATTTGAGAACGATTTTGCAAATTTTGAGAGATAAATAATTATATGTTAAGTTTAGTAAAAGTGAATTTTGGCTTAAAGAAGTTAGATTTTTGGGGCACATTGTCTCGAGTGACGGTGTTCGAGTGGACCCAAGTAAGATTTCAGCGATTGTTGAATAGAGACCACCAAGGAACGTAATCGAGGTTAGGAGTTTTTTGGGCTTAGCTGGCTACTATAGATGATTTGTCAAGGGATTTTCCATGATAGCTACTCTGATGACGAGGCTATTGCAAAAAGATGTGAAGTTTGAGTGGACAGAAGAGTGCCAACAGAGTTTTGAGAGATTGAAGGCATTGTTGACTGAGGCTCCAGTTCTAGTACAACCCAAACTAGGAATAAAATTTGTGGTTTATAGTGATTCATCCTTGAATGGATTGGGTTGTGTACTCATGTAAGAGGGAAAGGTGATAGCATATGCCTTTAGACAATTAAAGCTGCACGAGAAGAATTATCTCGACCCACGATTTAGAGTTAGCTGCAATTGTATTTGCACTAAAGATTTGGAGACACCATTTGCACGATGAGAAATGTAGGGTGTTCACTGATCATAAGATCCTAAAGTACTTGATGTCTCAAAAGGAGTTGAATCTAAGGCAGAGAAGATGGTTAGAGCTAATAAAGGATTATGAGCTAGTGATTGACTGCCATCTAGGAAAGGCGAACGTGATCGCCGATGCCTTGAGTAGGAAATCCTTGTTTGTGCTGAGAGTCATGAATACACAGATAGCATTGTCAGATGATGGTTCTATGCTAGCCGATTTGAGAGCTAGACCAATGTTTCTCCAAGAGATTTGTGAAGCTCAGAAATAAGACAATGATTTACAAGCTAAAAGAGTTCAATGTGAGTCGAATGTTGAGTCAGACTTTTGGATAAGTCTTGATGGATGTTTGATGTTCCGAGATAGGGTCTATGTACCCAAAAATGATGAGCTTATTCAAAAAATTTTGCATGAAGCACATAGTGGATGTTTGTTTGTACATCTAAGCAGCACAAGGATGTATAATGACTTGAGGGAATGGTATTGGTGGCCGAGTATAAAGAAAGACATTTTCAAGTTTGTATCGAGATGCATAATTTTCCAACAAGTGAAGGCTGAACATCAAGTACCCTCGAGTTTACTACAGGCTATTATGGTTCCTGAGTGGAAATGGAACCGGATTGTTATGGATTTTATGATGGGTTTGCCCTTGACACTGAAAAAGAAAGATGCCGTATGGGTCATTATTGATAGAATTACTAAGTTAGCTTATTTCATACCAGTACAGGTTGATTATTTTCTTGATAAGCTGATTGAATTGTATATTTCTGAGATTGTGAGATTGCACGGAGTGCCTTTGTCAATCATATCGGATAGAGATCCGAGATTTACATTACGATTTTGGAAAAAGTTCAAGAGGCCTTAGGCACAAAATTGAGCTTTAGTACAGCTTTCCATCCGCAGACCGATGGTCAGTCGAAAAGAGTAATCCAGATTCTTGAGGACATGCTCTGGTGTTGTGTTTTGGAGTTTCAAGGCAACTGGGAAAAGTACTTACCATTAGTAGAATTTGCCTACAATAATAGTTTTCTATCAAGCTTGAAAATGGTGCCTTACGAGCCATTGTATGGGTATAAGTGCCGGATGCCTTTATATTGGACTGAACTCAGAGAGAATTAGATTCACGGGGTTGATTTAGTTAGAGAAACTAAAGAGAAAGTAAAGGTGATACATAATTGTTTAAAAGCTACCTTAGATAGATAAAAGTCTTATGCGGATTTGAAATGAAAAGAGATTGAGTTTCAAGTCGGTAATAAAGTGTTTCTGAAAGTATCACCATGGAAGAAGGTTCTCAAATTTGGCCAGAAAGGAAAATTGAGTTCATGCTTTATCAGACCGTATGAGGTTACTGAGAGGATAGGGCTGATAGCTTATTGTTTTCCATTACCATCGGAGTTGGAGAAGATTCATAATGTCTTTCATGTGTCTATGTTGCGTCGATACCGTTCTGACCCATCACATGTGATTTCACAAACAGAGGTTAAGATTTGTTCAGACATGACTTATGGTGAGGAACCGATTAAGATTTTGGCACGAGAAGTCAAAGAGTTGAGAAACAAAAGTATAGACCTTTTGAAAGTACTATGGCAAAGACATGGGGTAGAAGAGGCTACATAGGAGCCCGAAGAGGCTATGAGAAACCAATATCCCAACCTTTCATCGGTAAGATTTTCAGGGACAAAAATCCTTAAGGGAGAGAATTGTAACAGCTCGATTTAGGGGCTAGTCAGAACAGTTGCTTTGAAACCATTAATTTGAGGTTGAAGAAAATTATTTTAATATTATTCTATGTGTTATAGCATGATTACAAGAGTGCATGAAAATTTTGGTGCATTAATTTTAGCGATTTCATGCTTAATTGCGAAAAAGAACTAAATTGCATAAAGTGAAAAAGTTCTATTTTACAAGCTAAAGGTGTCTAATAGCTGTAAAATATAAATTAGAGGTCCCTAATGTGCAATTAGTCCTTGTTTAAGGTGGTGGCCGGCCATAGGGACAAAGAAAAGACTTTGTCAATTGGTTAGGTGAAAATTTGGTGACTAAATTGATTGTAATCATAAAATAAAGAAAAGAAAAGATATCATCTTTTCTCATCTTCTTCTCCACCGAAAATTAGCAGCAAAATGGAGGTTTGAGAGCTCAAAATTTCAGCCAAGCTTTTCACCTTGCAAGTAAGTGATTTTAGTGGTCTTTCTTGATAATAATTGTACTTTTGAAACTCCTAAAGCTTAAGCTAGCTAAAGAGGGGATTATTTTGAAAAATGGTTGAAATTTTAGGGATTTTCCATGAGATTTCTTATGTTATTTTCTGAGTTTTTAGGGAAGAAAATGAATTATGGTTGTTAAATAAACGACTTTTGTGAAAGGTGTTTCCATGAAAACACCTAAAATGACCTTTTTGTAAATGTTGTAAATTGGGCAGTAAATGCATGAAATGATTGGTATTCTAAGTTGTTATAAGAGTAATAAATGTTCAGCTAGGCTTGTTAAATGATAAAATTTGATGAAAAATGATTTACGAGGCCAAGGGTAAAATTGTAATTTTGCCAAGGTATAAGGGCAAAAAAGTAATTTTTGCCAAAGTAGAAATTATTGAAATGTATTGATTAATGTGGTAATTAAATGAGCTATTTTTTTTATTATAGATGAAGAAGAACGAGGAATTAACCTTGATTGAGGAAAATGCAAGGTTTCGGACTAGATCGACAAATTAGCCTATTTTAGTATCGAGGTAAGTTTGTGTGTGACAAATTCAACATCATGTTGTTAAGTTTTAAAATTTTTTATATTCGTGAAGATGTATATTATTTCTATGAAATTTAATAATGATGTTCAATGAGAAAATGATGAAAATTTATGATGTTGAAGTCTCGGTTGGACTTTAAGAAGTGAGAGGATGTCATCATCAAGACATGAGATTGGTAAGGTCCCGTATAAGACCATGTCTGGGACATGGCCTCAGCACCGAATTGAAATCGTAGAAGACCATATCTGGAATATGGCATCGACATTGATATTAGATCCTATATAAGACCATATTTGGGATATGGCATCGGCATCGAGATGTGACCCCATGTAAGACCATATCTGGGATATGACATTGGCGTCGCGTTCATGTGTATGATGATGATTATGTATCCTCGAGTATTCCAAGTGAATCAATGAGATAAATAGTTAAGCTTATAATATAGATGAAATTAGTACTAAAGCTATGTGATGAAGTGATACAGGAACATGTGAGTAATTAACGAGAAATGTTTACGATATGTGACATGTAATTGGTAAGAGTAAGCATGAGTAAGTTATGGCAATGTGCTTGAGACTTTGTGTTTTGCTTTATTCCATGCAATGGATGGATGACATTATGAGCCTTTATGTTTTTATTTATTTCATGCAAACTTACTAAGCTTCATGCTTACCTCTCTCATTTCCCTTTTCCTTGTAGTATCGCCAAGCTAACTCGGGGATCGTGGGACGTCGGAGTTCGGAATCACACTATCAACTTCTCTTTGGTATAGCATAGTTTGATTAATTTTGATTATGGCATGTATAGGAACTTGGTTATTTTGTGTTATGTCATATTTGTTAGCCAATGTGTGGCTATTAATGTCAATAAATTCATTTTGTAAATAGTCATTGGAAATTGACCAATATTTGACAAGTATATATATTCAATGAAGATAAAGTTCATGAAGTGCATGCTTGTGTGATTGGATGAGTAATTGAGTAAAGAATGTGCTTATTGAACGTAGTGTAACCTATGTAGGAATGTCTTGATTTTAGGCATTAGAAGTGCCTTATGGTCATGGTGTATATGGTATTAAAATTGTATAAGTGTGGTTGCTTGGTAGGGTGGTAATTGGCTTGGTAGATAGGCTTACAATTTTCCAAACGGATAGAAACACGGACGTGTGTTTAGGCTGTGTGTAACACCGGGTCAGCCCCATGGGCGTGTTGATGGGCTGTGTGTGCCCCTGCATGCTAAGTTGGTAAGTTAGTATGCCTAGTAGTAAATACAAGGGCTGAGATACGGTCGTGTGTCTCAATCGTGTGGGAGACACGGCCTAAGACACGGGCATGTGCCCGGGCCGTGTGAAGTCTGCACCTAAAATTAGGAATTTAATTTGACACACGGTCTAAGGACATGAGTGTGTGCCTTGGCCGTATGACCTTCTTGAGATGATGACTTCAAAAATAAAATGTCAAGGTTTTCACATACGGGTGAAGACACGGGCGTGTCATGGCCGTGTGAGGGGCACAGGCTATGGACACGGGCATGTGTTAGGCCGTGTGAAAACCCTTGTAGGTTTGAAATGAAAAATTAAATCCACATGGACTAGGGACATGGACGTGTGTGGTTACACGGCTTGCCCACACGGGCGTGTCCCTTTTCACAGCATGTGGCCCTGTTTGTGTCAAAATTTTCCAAGTGTTCAAAAGTTTACGGTTTAGTCCCAGAGCGTTCCATATGTATGTTTAAGGTCTAGTAGACCTACAAGAGGGACGTTATGGTTTTGAATGAGAAGTTTTATGTAGGAATAAGATTGTATATTTGAGTAAGTTAAGTACAGTAATGCCTCGTACACCAGTTCAGGTGTCGAATACGGGTAAGGGGTGTTACAAATACATACCAAGTACAATCCAACCATTCCAAGCATTCAAATAAGCAAATTTCATCATTCAACATGGCCTATCGTTGCATTCATATATGTTTACTAACTTACCTTGGTTTAATTCATGTGTTAAACATGATTTGATCAACTACTTGACATACATATATAGTTACATTAGAATAACATTAGAAGTATATCAAAAATACCATTACTAGTCATTCCAATAGCTAGATTTAAGCATTATTTACATTTACATGCCAATATGGCCAATATATCATATACATGCCATTACAACCGTAATTGATTTACCATATTATACTGTCATGGGCCGATGGATAGTGTGAGTGATCTCTGCTGAGCTTCCAATCCAACGAGCTTCTGATTTACTCTAAAACAGGGTAAGCATTGTATGCTTAGTAAGTTTGTATAACATGGTATTTAACTTACCATTAATTCTTTTTTGAGGTAACTATGTAAGGCACATTCATCAATTTGACTTCAAGCCCTACACTTATCCTCATTGCCCTTGTTAGTCATGTATTCCATAATAACCTCAAAACATGTTTGAGCTCAACAACAATCAAGTTTCCATGCACATTTGCATTTCATAGCATTTTTTCATTTAACATGCATAAATCATCTCTTTATATTACAAGTATAATTTCATTATAGTTCATCTCAAGTTTAGATTATTTCATATCAAAACTTTATTCATATTTCTAGAAATATCAATGTCACACGAGTCGTAGTACACTCAAAGTATACAAGTCTATAGTCAAGGATGACATATTCATCAAAAGAATTTCATATACAAGTATTATCATCTCATGTTTTCTTATATCAATCGTCACGTATCATCATTTTCGTGTATTTCAGACATATACGTGTAACAACTCATTTCTTATTGATATTCATCTCATGTCAATAGTTTTACCTATTGAATTTATTTAGAATATCGATGGATACACCGGTAGTACACTCGAGGTGTACAATTCTATATTCCGTCAATTTATACTCAGTAGTACCTTGTAGGTACACTCTCGAGCCACGTATCATACATCAGAATTACCAGTCTAGGCTAAATTCTAACTGTAACATAGACTCTAAGGGTTTTGTCGGATTACCAGTCCAGGCTAAATCCTTTTATGACAAAGAATTCCCTATAGAGTCCAATTTGGGTTACTAGTCTAGGCTAAATTCAGTCAATTAGGATTACCAGTCCAGGCTAAATCCTAATTGAAACATATACTAGAGAGGCTCATTTCGGATTACCCGTCTGGGCTAAATCCATTCTGCAACACATGCAGTTTTATCAGGGAAATCACATTTATCCAACGACTTCCATTTATTCAAATGGGATTTAACATTTATCAGGCAATTTTCGGGTATATGTTCAATCTCATAAATTTATGCATTCATCCAATTCAAGTATTCACATTCAACTCAAGTATAAAATTTACATTTTTATCATTTATCATTTATCGAGCATTATTACTGATCGGGCACATTTGATTTATTGGGATTTGACAAATATGTGATCATTTCACAAAATCAAGGCACTTATACAATTCACAGCACAACATTTAATTCAATTATAAAAATATATACAATTTAGTTACACGAACTTACCTCGACAAAGGTTCGTGTACAAACATCTACTAATCTGACATTTTCCTCTTTTTCCTTGTTCTAACTCTGAATTTGGTCTATCCAGATCTATACGAGTAAATTTTACATCAATTTCACATATCTCATATTTATTTGGACTCAATTTACATTCTAGGCAAACTTACCATTTTGCCCTTAACTTTTTCATAAATTCTATTTTCGTCCCTAGGCTCGAACAATGAAACTTGTGCAAATTAATACCTATTCCAAGCCTAACCAAAGCCCCATTACAAATTTTACCTCATATGTGTTCATAAAATTTTAGATTTTTCATCAAATTTTACAACTTTTCATTTTAGTTCCTAAATCATGTTTTCATCAAAAATCACTTTGTAAAAGTTGTTTATCTATTAATAATTTTTCATTTTATACCATAAATTTCTAATTTCAAGCATATACATCCATGAAACATTTTCATACTTTGATAACTTTTCAAATTAATCGCTCAAATAGAGAGATTAAGCTATCCCGATTCCAAAAATATCAAAATTACTAAAAACGGGACAAGAAAACTTACCCAATTTGGCCATGAAAGTCTCTTCTCTCTCTCTTAGGGTTTCCATGTTTATTTTGGGGAAGAATATGACATAAAATAAGATGATATCTATTTTATCATCTTTTATTTAATTAAAATTTTCACTTTCCAATTTAGTCCTTACCCTTTTTCTATATTTCCATGGATGAGTCACCAAGAAAAATCTACATACTTTTCTTAATGGTCTAACTACCATATAAGGACCTTTAGTCTTTATAGCTACTAGAATTCAACTTTCACATTTTATGCAATTTAGTTTTTCTCGTAATTAAGCACCAAATCGATAAAATTTTTATGTCAAAATTTTCACATGTCACGTCTATTATATTACGGACCATATAATAAAATAAATACAAATTTTATTTTTGGCTCGAATTTGTGGTCCCGAAACCACTGTTTCGATTTCACCGAAATTGGGCTGTTATATTATGAGCCTAGGGACCAAAATGTAAATATGTTAAAGTTTAGGGGAAAAATGTAATTTTACCATTATAGGATTTTTGGACTGGATTGAATAATGGGAATAATAAATGAGTAAAATTTTTTATTATAGATCAAGAGAAACAAGGTTCGGACCTAGATCGGGGAAAATAAAGTATTTGACGATTAGGCTCCATTTCTATTATTTTTGTACCGAGGTAAGTTCATATGTAATAATGCATTGTTATTTGTTATTTATGCTTTAATTGGTTTAATATTGTATGAATTGTCATTTAATCTTCGAACGAAATCGACAAAGTTCAACAAGCGAGAAATCCCGATTGAACCTTAGGAATAGTTTGGATACAAATGTCATGACATTAGGGTTATTGAGATTTCGTCTAAGACTATATCTGGGATATGGCATCGATATGAGATTTCATGTAAGATCATAGCTGGGCTATTGGCATCGATACAAGATCCTCATGTAAGGCCATATCTGGGATATGGCATTGGTATGGTACTATGTGCGTGTGAGATGTCCCGAGTATCCTTTTGTATTCCAAGTGGTTCAACGAGAAATTCAACGAGAATGTCAAAGTTGTGAAAGGTTATGGTTATGTTACGAGTTGGTACAGGCACGTATGTAAAACTAATTGAATAATAAGCTCAATATATGATGAACCCTCGGTAAGGTTATGAATGAGTAAGTTATGATTAAAAGACCTAAATACTATTTATGCCAAGCTCATCATGTTATTTGTATGTTACATGTGTGATTATAATGCTTATTATTTTCATAGGAACTTACTAAGCTATATAGCTTACTTCCCTTTCTTTTCCCTTGTTTTATAGTGTCACTAAGCCAGCTCGAGGGTCAGAAACTATCAGAGATCCATTCGTAACACCCCAAACCGGTCAATACACCACAATAAGAATACGGTATGCTACTGAGGAAAAGGTTTTGGGTGGTCTAGGTTGAAGTCTAGCGGTTTGGTGAAAACGCTTAGCGGGATTTTGTATTTGAGGAAAACTTCGATTAGGTTTTGATGAAAATCGACGATGTATTTGAAAACCCGTAAAGTTTTGAAATTTAATCCGATGTGTAGGTAAAACTAGTTTATTTCGTTTTGAAGCTTAAGTTATTTCTTATTGTTACTAAAACATTTTTTTAGTAGAAAATCATATGTAACTTAGAAAAACCATATGAATTCACTTAATCCCAAGTTATAGTATGATACCCGATGGTATAGTTTAAAACATCATTTTGAAGTTTTGAAAACGTTGTCTTTCCAAGTTTTAGCACATTTCACTTAATTGGTTTGTTAAAGCATATTGAAAATCTACTTAAACATAACATATCAAAAACATAATTTAAGAGGCCATTTACAAACCCAAATATAACAAAATAGCAATAAACCAGCTAGTGTACCAAATTTTATAAAAGAAGTCAAGCAAATCTTTATTTCAGTATGGCATGAGCACCTCGAGTCCATCCCGGCTCCATGTCCGCGTCTAAGTGTCACCTGAAAAGTCAAGGAGAGAGTGAGTCGCAAGACTCAGTGTATAATTCCCTTCCCCGGTACAACATGCCAACACACATATCATAATGAATAATGCGATAATGCACCTGTTCCTAACCAACCGTAGACGCTTTTCTACCCGTGTGGTACCAAACCCTTGGTGGTGCCAAACCACCGTGACCCAAAGTCACGATATCCATCTTGTGGTACCAAACCTTTGGTGACCAAGTCACAAATAATCCAATGATGGGGCCAACCCATCGTGTGATACCAAATCACTAGCGAGGCGATCCCATATCTCAAAAGTGGGGCCAACCCACGGTGGTGTTAAACCACGGGGACGAGTCGCAAATGAGGTGCCAAACCTCCGTGTCCCAAAGACACAATGTGATACCAAATCACTTGGTGACCGTAGTCACAAATCCGATGATGGGGCCAACCCATCGTGTGATACCAAATCACCTGGCGTCAATCCCGATAATCAAGCGTGGGGCCAACCCATCGTGGTACTAAGCCATTGGGACGACGCCGAGGTGCCAAACCTCCGTGACCCAAAGTCACAAAATATCATTGTGGTACCAAACCTTGGAGGTGCCAAACCTCACGTGTCCCAAAGACACAAAGTGTCCCAAAGACACGGATATCATACTCCCCTCCTCTCATATCACCCAATCACATAACATACTAGATGCAAAATCGTTGCAATCATGCTATCATGCTCACATGCTTAATATGGCATCTCAAAGTATCAACAATCATGATATCATCATCATCACATAACTCATAATGAAACGGACTTACCCGAATCCGTATCCATACCTCAATGGGTATCGAGATAATCAATCACCTGCTTCACTTACAACAAAGTTATCACATTATTAAGTTAAGGAAAGTGTGTTAGTTTACACACGATATATCGAAGATTAAAGCCTAAGAACCGATCGAATCTTTTGATCACCTCAACGACCTAGTCCTACATTCGGCCAACAAAGGGTTAACACTAACCCAATACCATTCGACCAACAAAGTAAATAACCCAAGGGTTGCGTTAAATCCTACTTCATGCGAATGGTTTGGTTTCCAAACAACCGAACCAATAATGCTTCTTACCAACCGATCACACCCTAGAAAAGAATAATGGTTAATCTCTCCTCATGACTTAACTTAAAGAAAACTAAACGAAATCGGATCCAAACACCCCTTCTTACCACCACTTACCGATTACTAAGCAGAGTGAAAAGGCTCTCCTTGCTTGACTACGAACTCCAAAGACCCTATATGGAAATAGTTACCAAAACAAGTGATTAACTCCATTGTAATAGGTATCGAAATCAGCCCTTAGATATACCTAAGAATCGATGAGTACCAAATTGAAAGGAGAAAGGCCATTCTACCAACACTTACCCACTACCAATCGATTGAAACCGGCACCTAACAACACCCAATATTCGCCACCCAACACCGGAGGAGAATGATTTACCAATGTGTTTGGAAAAGACAAGAAAATAAAGATAGATGAATGGAGGGTCACTTTCGGTTTGAAAGGAAAGAAATGAATAAGGTGTGTTTAGAAGAAGAACAAGTTTTGCTACTATCCTTCAAGAAAAGAGAAAGAAAATGCTAGGTTCGGCTCAAAGATGATGAAAACAAAGGCTGGTTTCGGTTTAAAAGAAATGGTATGGAACAAAGGGAAAAATCGGCACAAAGTTTATGAAACAAAAAGAAGAAGTGAGAAGAAAGGGTCTCTAGTTTGACTTTGCACAATGAAGAGAAGAAGGAAGAAACAAGGTATACTTTCTAATAAGGGTGCTAGAGGTTTCATTAACTAAATTGAAAAAGAAAAGGAGGTAGGAGGGCATTACTAACAAGGTTTTCAAAAGGGAGAAAATGATAATGGAGTGCTTGGTTGGCTAAAACAAAGAGAAGAAGCAAAACAAAATAGCAAGCAATTTCGGCAACACACAGGGTTTGGTTTCAAAAAATGCACAACAAAATGGGTGAGATTAGACTTAGGCTATTTGCAAGTGAAGAGAATTTTCTTTGCAAGCTTTTGACTAAACTAAGAATCGACTTGTTGACACAAAGAAAAGAAGAAAAAAACTTAATTGTTTCCCTAAGACCGAAAATACACCCAAAGGACCAAGGAGTTTGGCACTCCCAAGCTCCCCAAACACTCCTCAAAACCGCCAACCTCCCCATTTGCTCTCACCACCAATTCAAATGGCAAAGACCAAGTCTCCCTCCTACAATTGCTCTCCATCCACCGTTTGAATATGTTGACCAAGTCCATGGTAGAGTTCAAATTGCCCACAACTCTCCCCTTCATGCCGTCAAAATGGATGCAAAAGGGGTGGAATTCTCGCGACTTGAACTTAAGACCTCCCCCTTGCAATTGACGCCACACACACACCCTCCAAGTGGCGCATGCTTTGCCACTCCACCAGCTCCCTTCTTGTGTTACAAATTCACTTAAATTAATCATAAACCCCAAGACCTTCACTCCTATCCTTAAAGCCCAAAACAAAAATTTCACCACCTACCAGGCTCACTCCTAGCCTACAACTAAGCCCCGAAAACACCCAAACAACATCATAGCAAGCAATTAATCATGCAACCAATGCCAAAACAAAATAGCCCTTAACCCGGGATATTACAGTTCTACCCCCCTTAAAAGAATTTCGACCTCGAAATTACCTGGTCAGAAGAGTTGCGGGTATTGCTGTCTCATCATATCCTCGGGTTCCCACGTCACTTCTTCCACGCCATGATTCCGCCAAAGAACCTTGACCAGAGGCACAGACTTCCTGCGCAGAACCTTCACATCCCGATCTAAAATCTGTACAGGCTCTTCCTCCATGGACATATCTGGATTCACCCCGATCTCTTCTACTGTTACCACATGTGATGGATCGGAACGATATCTCCGAAGCATCGAAATGTGGAACACGTCGTGAATCTGACTCAGCTCAGCTGGCGACTCGAGCTGATATGCAACTGGTCCCACTCGTCTCAGTACTTTATATGGCCCAATAAACCTCGGACTTAGCTTGCCTTTCTTCCCAAACCTTAATACTTTCTTCCACGGTGAGACCTTCAGGAAAACCCGATCTCCCACAGCAAATTCAATATCTCTCCTCTTAAGATCGGCATAGGACTTCTGTCGGGGTCAAGCTTCCTTCAATCGAGCCTGAATCAACTTAACCTTATCTTCGGTCTCCGCAACCAACTCTGGTCCCAATAACTGACGTTCACTGAACTCTGTCCAACAAGTAGGTGAACGACACTTTCTACCGTACAACGCCTCATAAGGTGCCATCTTAATGCTCGCTTGGTAACTGTTGTTGTAGGCGAACTCAGCCAACGGTAGATACTCCTCCCAACTACCCCTGAAGTCCAATACACAACCTCGTAGCATATCCTCCAAGATCAGATAACCTTTCCGATCGCCCGTCGATCTGCGGATGAAATGTCAGTCTTTGAAATCTAACAGTGTACCCAGAGCACGATGTAACGCCTTCGAACCTTGATGTGAATCTCGGATCCCTATCCGAGATGATCGAGCAGCACCCGTCAGCCTCACTATCTCTCGATACATCTGACTTTGCCAACCTCTGCAGTGAGTAATCCACCTCACCGTAATAAAGTGAGTGATTTAGTCACCGATCCACAATTACCTGCATCAATCCTTTTTGCTCGGTGTAGCGGTAATCCTTGCGAAATCCATAGTTATTCTTTCCCACTTCCATGTGGAATCTTCTTTGGTCAAGCAACCCAGACTAACAATCGGTGCTCGGCCTTGACCTCCGACAAGTCGGACACTTACCCACAAACTTCGGTCACCTCTTTTTCGAGACGGCCACCGTAAGGCTGTTCTCGAGGTCCCTATACATTTTGCTACCTCCGGGATGCATAGCGTAGGGTTGCTATGTGCATCTGAAGAATCTTTTGCCTCAACTCGTAATCTCTCGGCATACAAGCCTTCCCCGAAAACACAAAGCACCCCATCTTTGGACAAGTCAGAACCCTTCAAACCATCATTACGCACTTGTGTCCTCTGCGCGCACTCGTAACCTCATCCAAAGAATCGTTTTCTCGGATCGCTCAACCCAAGTAGGCTTAACTCGCGGCTCTGCGAGAATACTCCGTCGTCATACAAACTCAAGTGAGCAAATAACGCTCTCAAACCGAAACAACCTTACGGCTCAACGCGTCGCCACAACGTTAGCCTTGCGGATGATACTCAATTGAGCAATCGTAGTCTTTCAAAGCACTCAATCCATGGTACATGCCTCGATTTAAGTCTTTACGAGTCGGAAGGTACTTTAGACTCTTATGGTCCGTATAGACTATCGATCTTTCTCCGTACAAGTAATGCCTCCATATCTTTAAGGCAAATACTACAACCGCTAACTCCAGATCGTCGTAGGATAATTAACCTCATGTGGCCTCACCGGGATGCGTAAGCCACCACCTTCCCTTCTTGCATCAAAGACATAACCCAATCCGTATGTGATGCATCGCAAAGACATCAGTAAATTCCTTACCGACCTCAAAGTTGAATTACAACCGAGCTTGATCAAAATCTTCTTTAACTTATCGAAGCTCTCCTGCTGCTTCACCCAAACAAACTAACGCCTTTTCTCAATAATTTAGTCATTGGTATTTGCGATCAACGAGAAACCTCTACAAATCTTGGTAGTATCACCAAGCCCAGAAAACTCGAATTTCCGCCATCGACTTAGGCGGCTTCCAATCCAAAACCGCTTCTATCTTACTGGGTCCATTCTAATCCCTCAAATTACACTACATGACCCAAGAATGTCACCTCCCCGAGCGAACTCAGATTATTGAACTTGAGATAGATTTGTTTCTCCCTTAGAGTCGCAATACCACCGTAAATGAGCATCATGCTCCTCCTCGATCCTTGAGTATACCAAGATGTCATCGATAAAACCACCACGAATCGATCTAGGTACTATTGGAACACCCTATTCATCGATCCATGAAAGTCTTCGGTGCGTTAGTCAACCCGAACAGCATAACCAAGAACTCAAAGTGCCCATACCGAGTAATTAAATCTTTGTCTTTACGATATTTGCCTCTTTTACCTTCAACTGGTGATACCCAGACCTTAGGTCGATCTTCAAGAAAACCGACGCCCCCTTCAGCTGATCAAACAAGTCATCTATCCGAGGTAGTGGATACTTGTTTTTGATCGTCGACTTATTCGGTTAGCGGTAGTCTATGCACATCCGCATAGTACCATCTTTCTTCTTTACAAAGAGTACCCGGCGCTCCCCATGGCGAAATACTTGGCTTCGATAAAGCCTCGGTCCAACAATTCAGATTCGAGCCTTAAGCTCCACTAACTCCTTAGGTGCCATCACATGCGAGCAATGGATCTTGGCGCAGATTCCGAATGATCTATCCCGAACTCTACCTCCCGATCCGGTGGCAAACCGGAAGCTCCTCGAAACACATCCACAAATTCCCTAACTATCCAACTGTCTCCACAAGCAGACTCCTTAGTCTCCAAGGCATACACATGAACCACATACGCTTCACAAATTCTTCCCGACCATTTTCTCGACTTTCAGAGCAGATACCACATTGGATGAGATAGTTTCTCCTATTACCGATCGTAACTACTTCATCACCCTTACTGTGTCAGAACCATGCGCTTAGTCACAGATCCAACTTCGCTCGGTGCTTACTCACCAGTCCATCCCTAAAATCGATCGAACTCCCCAAATGGCGCTCCATCGATCGACCTCAAGGATACCCCTTGGAGTTCTAGAGGTACGCCTCTATACGCTTTATCTACCACTACTGAGTGACCTAGAGGGCTTATTACGGTCATCGCCTAGAAGATATTTCGAGTCTAAATCCATGGTCTTCACTATGCTACTTGCAACATACGAGTGTGTTGAACCCACATCAATCAAAGCAGTAAATGGAGAACCAAAGATTAGAAACATACCGGTAATGACGTCCGGTGCGTCGCCCTCCTCTCGGCGCCGCAAAGATACACCAACCCCACCGTTCGGCCTCGTAACTACACTGCACCTCCGCCGGTGCTCCACGGCCCGACCGTAACTATTACCTCCTCCGCCATTACCTCGGCCCCTCTGCGGTGGTCTATTATTTCAGATCGACACGGCCCCGATTCTCTCGATCAATTCTAGCTAACTTACGCGGACAATCCTCACTCGGTGGTCCAAGAAGCCACACTCAAAACAACCTCTACCATCACCCAACATCCTCCCCGGTGAGCCTTTCCAGCGGTTACATCAGGGCGGTCCCGCCTAGCAGACAACAAACCTACCCGATCGATTCGCCCACTCGGTCTAGCCCTCTTCTGCTGATTACCGATGACCCGTAAGATCCAAAACTCATTTTGTAACGGTTTCTATGTATACCCTGCCTCACAGACTCTTTAATGCCCTCGGCAACCTTCGCCTTTTCAACTAGAACTGCAAATTCACGCTCCTGCTGGGGCGCAATTATCAACCTTAGTTCGTCTCGCAGGCCATCCTCAAACGAACACACCTCTCATGCTCAGTAGCCACCATACCCCTGGCATACCGACTCGCCTTAGAAACTCGCCTCGACTCGGCACGCATTTGCTCCTGGACTAACCTTAGAAATGCTTTTCTCGCTCATTTATGTAGTTAGCTCCGACGTATTTTTTTCTCGATAAGCACCTAAGTAATCCCATGTCGATCTTCACCGCAATATTGCCACTGACCGTGAGCCACCATCGGTATGACTCATCTCGAGAAGCGACACGATCCCTTTAATTTCTCTTCACCGTTAGGTCCAGATCGTCCATGATCCGATTCTGCCGCTTCCACCAATACTCAAGCAGATGCTAGGAGCAACACCGAGAGACACCGGAAGAACTCACCCCATTTGCCCAAGTCGCCAGCACGATTTCCTAGCTCCTACGCCTCCACCGCCGGCTACCCTTTCTAAAACCCGCAAAGATTGCTCTGTGACATCTGCGTCATCACGGATCGCTCCTCGAACTCACCACCTCCGGTGGTGGCGGAACTGCACCTCATTCTCGAACCCCGCCTGTAACCTATGGGCTCGAAATAGTCATCCTATGCGACCACGCCCACGACCACGCCCACCTCGGTACTCATGACTAAATCTCGCCCGATTAAAAAGTTTTATGTATCGGTCATTATTCCACTTTGTGTTTAAAGCAAAGTCTTATGAATTTTAAAGAAGCTTTGTTTCATGAGTCCACAGAGTCCTATTAGTTTCAATCTCTAAAGTAGTCTTACTAGCCAGCCAATCATATCAATCAATATCACAACAAATAGTACGGGGTACTTACCTGAGCGAACTGGTGCAGGAGACTCGGTGCCATGCCCTTCAAATCATACTTTTTTAAAACAGAATACTTGAAAACTATAGTTTTAAAACATTTTGGGCCTCGGGCCCATAGCCGAGCTTTTGAACTTGGCTCTGATACCACAAATGTAACACCCAAACCCGGTCAATACACCACAATTTAATCGGTATGCTACTGAGGAAAAGGTTTTGGGTGGTTTAGGTTGAAGTCTAGCAGTTTGGTGAAAACGCTTAGCGGGATTTTGTATTTGAGGAAAACTCGATTAGGTTTTGATGAAAAATCTGACGATGTATTTGAAAACCCAGAAAGTTTTGAAATTTAATCCGATGTGTAGGTAAAACTAGTTTATTTCGTTTTGAAGCTTAAGTTATTTCTTATTGTTACTAAAACATTTTTTTTAGTAGAAAATCATATGTAAGTTAGAAAAACCATATGAATTCACTTAATCCCAAGTTATAGTATGATACCCGATGGTATAGTTTAAAACATCGTTTTTGAAGTTTTGAAAACGTTGTCTTTCCAAGTTTTAGCACATTTCACTTAATTGGTTTGTTAAAGCATATTGAAAATCTACTTAAACATAACATATCAAAAACATAATTTAAGAGGCCATTTACAAACCCAAATATAACAAAATAGCAATAAACCAGCTAGTGTACCAAATTTTATAAAAGAAGTCCGCGCAAATCTTTATTTCAGTATGGCATGAGCACCTCGAGTCCATCCGGCCCATGTCCGCGTCTAAGTGTCACCCTGAAAAGTCAAGGAGAGAGTGAGTCACAAGACTCAAGTATAATTCCCTCCCGGTACAACATGCCAACACACATATCATAATGAATAATGCGATAATGCACCCGTTCCTAACCAACCATATCGCCTTTTCTACCCGTGTGGTACCAAACCACTAGTGGTGCCAAACCACCGTGACCCAAAGTCACGATATCCATCTGTGGTACCAAAACCACGGTGACCAAGTCACAAATAATCCAATGATGGGGCCAACCCATCGTGTGATACCAAATCACTAGCGAGCGATCCCATATCTCAAAAGTGGGGCCAACCCACGGTGGTGTTAAACCACGTGGACGAGTCGCAAATGAGGTGCCAAACCTCCGGTGTCCCAAAGACACAATGTGATACCAAATCACCGTGACCGTAGTCACAAATCCGATGATGGGGCCAACCCATCGTGTGATACCAAATCACCGGCGTCAATCCCAGATAATCAAGCGTGGGGCCAACCCATCGTGGTACTAAGCCTTTGGGATGAGACGCCGAGGTGCCAAACCTCCGTGACCCAAAGTCACAAAATATCATTGTGGTACCAAACCTTTGGAGGTGCGAAACCTCGGTGTCCCAAAGACACAAGTGTCCCAAAGACACCGATATCATACTCCCCTCCTCTCATATCACCCAATCACATAACATACTAGATGCAAAATCGTGCAATCATGCTATCATGCTCACATGCTTAATATGGCATCTCAAAGTATCAACAATCATGATATCATCATCATCACATAACTCATAATGAAACGGACTTACCGAATCCGTATCCATACCTCAATGGGTATCGAGATAATCAATCACTTTGTTTCACTTACACAACAAAGTTATCATATTATTAAGTTAAGGCAGTGTGTTAGTTTACACACCTGATATATCAAGATTAAAGCCTAAGAACTGATCGAATCTTTTGATCACCTCAATAGCCTGGTCCTACATTCGGCCAACAAAAGGGTTAACACTAACCCAATACCATTCGGCCAACAAAGTAAATAACCCAAAGGGTTGCGTTAAATCCTACCTTTGCGAATGGTTCGATTTCCAAACAACCCGAACCAATAATGCTTCTTACCAACCGATCACACCCTAGAAAAGAATAATGGTTAATCTCTCCTCATGACTTAACTTAAAGAAAACTAAACGAAATCGGATCCAAACACCCCTTCTTACCACCACTTACCGATTACTAAGAGTGAAAAGGCTCTCCTTGCTTGACTACTTAACCCAAAGACCCTATATGGAAATAGTTACCAAAACAAGTGATTAACTCCATTATAATAGGTATCGAAATCAGCCCTTAGATATACCTAAGAATCGGCAGAGTACCAGTGAAAGGAGAAAGGCCATTCGGCCAACACTTACCCACTACCAATCGATTGGAAACCGGCACCTAACAACACCCAATATTCGGCCACCCAACACCAGAGGAGAATGATTCGGCCAACAGGTTTCGGAAAAGACAAGAAAATAAAGATAGATGAATGGAGGGGTCACTTTCGATTTTGAAAGGGAAAGAAATGAATAAGGTGTGTTTAGAAGAAGAACAAGTTTCGGCTACTATCCTTCAAGAAAAAGAGAAAGAAAATGCTAGGTTCTACTCAAAGATGATGAAAAACAAAGGTGGTTTCAGCTTTAAAAGAAATGGTATGGAACAAAGGGAAAAATCGGACAAGGTTTATGAAACAAAAGAAGAAGTGAGAAGAAAGGGTCTCTAGTTTCGACTTTGCACAATGAAGAGAAGAAGGAAGAAACAAGGTATACTTTCGGCAATAAGGGTGCTAGAGGTTTCGGCTTAACTAAATTGAAAAAAGAAAAGGAGGTAGGAGGGGCATTCAGCTAACAAGGTTTTCAAAAGGGAGAAAAATGATAATGGAGTGCTTGGTTCGGCTAAAACAAAGAGAAGAAGCAAAACAAAATAGTAAGCAATTTCGACAACACCTGGGGTTTCGGTTTCAAAAAAAATGCACAACAAAATGGGTGAGATTCGGCTTAGGCTATTTGCAAGTGAAGAGAATTTTCTTTGCAAGCTTTTGACTAAACTAAGAATCGGCTTGTTGACACAAAGAAAAGAAGAAAAAAACTTAATTGTTTCCCCCCTAAGACCGAAAATACACCCAAAGGACCAAGGGAGTTTCGGCACTTCCCAAGCTCCCCCAAACACTCCTCAAAACCGGCCAACCTCCCCCCATTTGCTCTCACACCACCAATTCAAATGGCAAAGACCAAGTCTCCCTCCTACAATTGCTCTCCATCCATCGTTTGAATATGTTGACCAAGTCCATGGTAGAGTTCAAATTGCCCACAACTCTCCCCTTCATGCCGTCAAAATGGATGCAAAAGGGGTGGAATTCTCGCGACTTGAACTTAAGACCTCCCCCTTGCAATTGACGCCACACACACACCCTCCAAGTGGCGCATGCTTTGCCACTCCACCAGCTCCCTTCTTGTGTTACAAATTCACTTAAATTAATCATAAACCCCAAAGACCTTGACTCCTATCCCTTAAAGCCCAAAACAAAATTTCACCACCTACCTGTGCTCACTCCTAGCCTACAACTAAGCCCCAAAACACCCAAACAACATCATAGCAAGCAATTAATCATGCAACCAATGCCAAAACAAAATAGCCCTTAATCCGGATATTACACATTCACACTATCAACTTAATATTTTGGGTACCATTGATTCTAATATTTTGAGATTATGGCATATATAGGGACTTGGTCATTTTGTTATGTGTCATAATTAATTTAGCCAAATGTGTTGGCTTATGTTGGTTGATAATTCATTTTGTAAACGGCCGTTAAAATTGGCTAATATTGGTTTAATTATATATATATGCATATGATGATGCTTTTCATGGATGTGGAAAATTTGAATGGTTTGAGTTGATAAGTATGTGGTGGTTGTATGTGATAAATGATAGCATGTGAATGATGTATTGATATCTTGTTTGTGGTTGATTTGGTTGTATGTATATACTTGGAATGGTTCTATGTTTGTTGTGTAGGTTTGTGCATGGAAGGGTGACAAAATGACTTGGTAAATAGCCTTCTTTTTGTCCATACGGATAGACACACGGGCATGTGTTTCGACCGTGTGTCTCTACACCTTAATTGTTGCAAAATAGAATGCTCAGTATTGAGCACACGGGCGTGTGTCTCAGCCGTGTGGACAGCAAAGCCTTAAACACCGGCGTGTGCCCTGGCCGTGTGAAGTTTGCACCTAATTTATGAAAAATCATGAAAATTAAATCAATCACACGGCCTAGCACACGGGTGTGTAGTACGGCCTATTTTGAACACGACTTGTAGCACGGCCGTGTGACCCCTGTTTTAATGAAAAATTTTCTAAGTGTTGTATGATTTTCTAAAGTTCTCAGTTTAGTCTTGAACTACTTCCAATGTATGTATTGAGCCTCGTAGGCTCGTATTAGGGATTATTTGAATGTATGTGAAAGGTTTTAAAATTGGATGGAGATTACGTCTTGGTTTTGTTTGTTTTGTTGTATTTAAGTTCGGTAATGCCTCGTACCCTATTTTGGCATCAAATACGGGTAAGAGGTGTTACATTTAGTGGTATCAGAGCTATAATTTAGTCAATTCTAACTAACATAGTGTGTGTAAGAGTCTAGCTATACATGCCATAAATGAACTATGATAGTGTGATGACTCTTGACAATTTTAAATTATGTTTTCATGTAGTAATAGATCCCAATTGAGCTGAGGCTAATGAAGTTGAAAGTAATGCACCGGCTCTCGCTCAAGGAGCAGCACCGTCTGATAGTAGACCTCCTATGGTTAGTCAGGGAGAAAGGGGTAGGGAAGCCTTTTTCCACATGATGAATGAGTGGTATATGGAATTTGTTCGAACAAATCCGAATGCCCATCCTCATCCACCCCTACCTATTCCTCGACTGGTTCCCATAGCTCCACAGGGTATGGAATTTGTAAGAATGAACAAGCCCCCGATTGATAAGATCCGAAAGTATGGGGTTGAAGATTTCAGAGCTAATGTGGATGATGATCCCGAGAGAGCTGAGTTTTGGCTCAAAAACTCCATTAGGGTATTTGATAAGTTCTCCTGCACACCGAATGAGTGTTTAAAGTGTGCCATTTTGCATGTCACTGGTGGAATACACTGGTATCGATGGTACCAAAATAGAGGGTTACACGAGAATTTTTTCAAGAGGAGATCTGAAATAAATATATTAGTCAGCGGTTCATCGACCAGAAACGTAAGGAATTTCTTGAGCTAAAATAGGGTCGTATCACAGTGACGGAGTACGAGCGAGAATTTGTCAGACTTAGTAAATATGCTTGAGAGTGTGTTTCCACTGAGGCCATTATGTGCAAGAGATTTGAGGATGGATTGAATGAGGATATTTTTGTGTTAGTTGGGATCTTAGTGCTGAAAGAATGTGTGGTATTGGTTGAACAAGCTTGTAAGGTTGAAGAGTTGAATAAAGAGAAGAGGAAAGCTGATCTTGAGGCTAGAGATTCGAGGAAAAGACCAATGAGTAAGTCATTTCCATCTAAGTTAAAGAAATCTAAAGAAATGTATTCTCGTTTGAATGTTTCAGCTGGGTATTCCCACAGAGATCGTGGGAAGCAACATTCATGTTTTAAATCTCAAGCTACTTCGATGGCAAGTGTGGGTAATGTAAAGTCTAATAGACCTGAATGTCAACATTGTGGAAGAAGACATCCCAGCGAGTGTAGAATTAATGATCGGGCTTACTTTAAGTGTGGTTTTCAAGAGCATTTTATCCGAGGTTGTCCTGAAATGGCTAAGAAAAATTTTAGAGTGCGAGGCCGAGTTATACTACTAATAGGGGTAGACCACCGAGAAATACCAAAAATAGAGCTATTAGTCAAGGTGTGACAAAAGATACTGCTGTAAGATCTGAAGCTCGAGCACTTGCTAGAGCCTATGCCATCCGTGCTCGTGAAGATGCGACATTTCCGATATTATCACTTGTACTTTTTCTTTCTATTATACTAATGTTATTGCATTGATCGATCCTGGATCAACTCATTCTTATGTTTGTGTGAATTTAGTACCTATTAAGAGCTTGCCAGTTGAGTTTACTGAGTTTGTGATTAGAGTGTCAAACCCCTTAGGCAAACATGTATTAGTTGATAGAGTTTGCAAGGATTGTCCCTTAATGATTTGGGGGCACTATTTTTTGGCTGATTTAATGTTGTTTCCATTTGATGAATTCGATGTTATTTTGGGTATGGATTGGTTGACACTGCATGATGCTGTAGCTGTAACATCCTGAAAATGGGCCTATGCATTTTTGATTTAATTATATGAAATGGCATGTCTTATGTGTTATGAATGTATGGTGAACATTTTTGGAAACTTGGAAATGTTAAGTTTAAAAGAGGAAAGTGAACATTTTTGGAAACTTGGAAATGTTAAGTTTAAAAGAGGAAAGTGAACATTTTTGGAAACTTGGAAATGTAAGGAAATGTTTTAGAAATGTTAAGTTTAAAAGAGGAAACTAAAACAAGGTGGCCTTAAGAAAATTAGTAGAGGAATTTGACACACAATTGGGCTTGGAAAAGTGGCTATAAGGCGCCACTTAAGGGCCTAGCATGTGACACCACCTACATATGCAATTAATGGTGTTCGAGCCACAAGGAAAGCAAAAAGAAGTTTTATTTTGCTACAAGATAGGTAGAAGTGGACTGCATCAAGGCACTAAGGAGGAGTTTAAATTCTTTTAAAATTTCAGCTAAGGGTAGATAAATGATGATTTATTTTAGATTATTTTCAAAGAGATAATTGAGGATTATTCTTTAATTTTTAAATAAAGTGATAAAGATAAGAGAAGTGATGGCCAAGTAAGGGCACTGGCCTAGTAATTTCGGCAATAGGAGGAAAAGAGAGGCCATTCATCATTCTTTCTTTCTCCTTTTCTCTTTCTTGAAATTTCATAGCAAAATCCTCTCTTCTCTGCTATTTCGCCAAAACCGAAAACTCTAGCAAAGCAAGCCGATTTCTTCACCTTTCTTCTCTTCCTTTTTCTTTTCTCTCAACCTTCCAAAAGCCGAAAGCAGGTTTTCTTAGCCCTAGCTGATTTCTCATTAAGCCTTAAGAGCCGAAATTGTGATCCATATCAAGGCCATAGTCGAATATCCTTGAGGAGTCTTAAGCATAGGTGATGTCGATTTCTTCAAAGTAAAGGTAAGATCCATGATTATTCGATCTTCAGTCCTTTCCCTTATTTTAGCCGAAAGTTAAGAATTAATCCCATCAATATCTGTGGATTGCCGAAACTACATAGGATCTTTAGGGATTTGTCTGCCATTGTCGACTACAAAGGGACAAGGATATTTCGGGACTTATAGGATCTAAGGTAAGAGCTTAAGACATTCGGCCATAGGCCATTCTATTGTGATTTAATGATTGGAAAATTTGATCTAACATGTGGCCATAGGTATTTCGACATCTCCACAGTCAAGTAGTGTTTTCGGGATTTAGATCCACAAGGTGAGTCCATATGTACATTCGGCCAAGGCCTTAATTGTTGATTAAGATCTATTTTTCGTTTAAAAAGGCTGAAACTAATTTGTTAAAGTGATTTAAAGCTTGGCCGAATACAAGAAGAGTATAGTGAAGATTTCGGGATTTGACACCAAGGTAAGTTTTAGTGTACTAATCTTACTAGGATTTGGATTTATGGCTGAATGGCTCTTTACTAAGTATTAAATGATTGATTAAATGTAGAGATTTAAGATCTAAGTCATTAGATCAAGCTTTTCAGGATTCAGATTGAAAGCGTTAAGTGAACCAGGTGTGTACCCCACACTATTTCTTAAAAAGTTTTATGGCAATGTTTAATATAAGTATGTGTATAAGAATGTGAATATGGCTAAGGTACCATGTCATGGTACAAAGTACTCAGGTACGTTTCCTACTCCTACTAGGATTATGTTAAATATCTGTTATGACACACATATGACATTATAAGAATGTGAAATAAGAATTTGGCATGTTAATGCATGATATGTATGATATGGGGCATATGGGTTATATGAAAAGGGGGAGTGAATGTTGTGACCTAAGACCACCATAACTAAATGTGGTGACCTAAGACCACGATAGCTGAATGTGGTAACCTAAGACCACGATATCTGAATGTGGTGACCTAAGACCACGAATTTTATAAGGGCGATGAGCACGTCGACTGCAGCGATGCCTTCGATGGTGTGTAGCGGATGAATGGTTGACTTAGTAGTCCCCACGGTGTGATGGTTGGTACGGGTGATGTGTAGTGGATGGCATATAGGTTTGGGTTCGGGTTGCATCATTATTTCCTATCTGTTATATGAATATGCATGTAATATGTGAACATATGCCTAAATTGTTAAATTTTAGTGTTGGTTACACATTGAGTCTGTTTGACTCACCCCTTGTGGGATTATTTTTCAGGTAACGATCAGTAATAGACCGGGTCGGCAGGAGCTTAAAGGTGGCCATGCACAGCAAGGAATTTATTTAATTTGGATTTTTTTCATTAAGTACTTTGAATTTTTTTTTTGGGAATTATTTGATGTAATAAGGTCATTGTAGAACTACTTTACTTTGCTTTTATTTATTAAGCTTACAAAATTTTATTTATTAAAAGATTAAGTAAATTTATTTTAAAACAAAGCATAAACGTTTTGTCACCTAAAGTAAAGGATTTTAGTAATGAAATAAACTTGTTATCAACTCAAGCCCAACCCAAAACAATCTTTCTTTCAAAACACACAAGTTTTTCCTAAGTAATAAAAGAATTTGAAACGGTTTACACCGGGGAACATACCAGATCCGATTAAGGCTCGTGGGCCGGGTTTGGGGTGTTTCAGTAGCAAACTGTAAAAGAAAGACTATTGAATTGAAATATGAAAATGGTGAAATTCTTTGGATTGATTCAGATGAGTCGGGTGAGTTACCTATTGTGATTTCTTTGATGTTTGCCCAGAGATATGTGAGAAAGGGTCGTGAAGCTTATCTAGCTTATGTGTTGAATACAAAAGTGTCTGAGTTGAAAATTGAATCAGTGCTGATTGTTTGTGAATATCTGGATGTGTTCCAGGAAGAGTTGCCAGGGTTGCCACCGGTTAGAAAAGTTGAGTTTGGTATTGACTTAATACCAAAAACTTCACTGATATCGATCGCACCATATAGGATGGCTCCGACTGAATTGAAAGAATTGAAAGCTCAATTGCAAGAGTTGACAGATAAGGATTTTGCGAGATCAAGTTTTTCACCATGGGGTGCATTGGTGTTATTTTTCAAGAAGAAAGATGGCAGCATGAGACTTTGTATTGATTACTGATAGCTCCATAAGGTGACTATAAAGAACAAGTATCCTTTGCCGAGGATAGATGACTTATTTGATCAGTTGAAAGGGGCAACAGTATTTTCAAAGATTGACTTGAGATCTGGCTCTACCAGATGATAGTTAAAAAGTCAGATGTGCCGAAAACCACTTTCAGAACAAGGTACGGGCATTATGAATTTCTTGTTATGCCTTTTGGACTAACTAATGCTCCTGCTTTTTTTTACGGACTTGATGAATCAAATTTTCCTATCGTACTTAGATAAGTTTGTGGTTTTTGTTCATCGATGACATCTTGATTTATTATCGGGATGAGTCTGAGCATGCCGAACATTTAAGAGTTGTGTTGCAGACCTTGAGAGATAAGAAATTGTTTGCTAAGTTCAGAAAAAGTGAGTTTTGGCTATGAGAATTTGGATTTTTGGGACACATTATTTTTGGAGATGGTATTCAGGTAGATTCGAGTAAGATTTCAATAATTGTTGATTGGAATCCGTTGAGAAATATATTGGAGGTTCGAAACTTTTTGGGCTTAGCCGGTTACTACCGAAGTTTTGTCAAAGGATTTTCAATGATTGCTACTCCTATGAAAAAGATGTCCAATTCGAATGGTCTGAAAAATGTCAGGAAAGTTTGAGAAGTTGATAGCATTATTGACTGAGGCACTGATTTGAGTACAACCTGAACCGAGAAAAGAATTTGTGATTTATAGTGAGGCGTCACTGAATGGATTAGGATGTGTGTTGATGCAAGAGGGCAAAGTGATAGCTTATGCCTCGAGACAGTTGAAACCACATGAGAAAAATTATCTGAGGCATGATTTGGAACTAGCTGCTATTGTGTTTGCTTTGAAGATTTGGAGACATCATCTGTATAGTGAGAAATGTCGTGTTTTTACTGATCATAAGAGTTTGAAGTACTTGATAACTTAGAAAGATTTAAACTTGCAACAACGGAGATGGCTCGAGTTACTGAAAGTTTATGAGCTAGTAATTGATTACCACCCAGGTAAGACAAATGTAGTCGTAGATGCGTTGAGTAAGAAATATTTGTTTGCTTTGAGAGCGATGAATACACAATTGACTCTATTCGATAATAGTTTGATTCTAGCTGAGTTAAGAGCTAGACCATTATTCCTTCAACAAATTTGCGAAGCTCAGAAATGTGACAATAACTTGCAGACCAAAAGAGTTCATTGTGAATCGAGTAGTGATTCAAATTTTCATATCAGATCTGATGATTGTTTGATGTTTCGATGTAGAATTTGTGTACCAAAAAATGATGAAACTTATTTAGAAAATTTTTCATGAGGCTCATAATGGTTGTTTATCCATGCATTCGGGTAGTACAATAATGTATAATGATTTGAAGAAATTGTATTGGTGGTCAGGTATGAAATGAGATATTTTAGAGTTTGTTTCGAGATGTTTGATTTGTCAGCAAGTGAAAGCCAAACACCAAGTACCTTCGAGCCTACTCCAACTAGTGATGGTACCCGAGTGGAAATGGGATAGAATTACGATGGAGTACGTGATGGGTTTACCTTTGACTCCGAAAAAAAAAGATGCCATTTAGGTCGTTGTTGATAGATTGACGAAATCAACTCTTTTTATATCGTTACGTACTGATTATTCACTTGATAAGCTAGTTGAATTGTACATTGCTGAGATTGTGATATTACACGGAGTGCCCATTTCTATTATTTCGAATAGATATCTAAGGTTTACTTCGAGATTTTGGAAGAAGTTACAAAAGGCTTTGGGTAAAAAGCTAAACTTTAGTACAGTATTTCATCCACAAAACGATGGGCAATCAGAGAGAATGATTCAGGATCTTGAAGATATGCTTCGTTGTTGTGTTTTAGAATTCGAGGGTAGTTGGGAAAGATATCTACCATTGGTCGAATTTGCCAATAACAACAATTTTCAATCGAGTATAAAGATGGTGCCTTATGAGGCATTATATGGCCGCAAGTTCTGAACACCTTTGTATTGGACAGAGCTTAGTGAGAAACGAATTTACGAGGTTGATTTGGTTAGGGAAACCGAAGAAAAGGTAAAGGTAATCCGCGATTGCTTGAAATTAGCTTCAGATCGAAAAAGCCATACGCAAATTTAAAAAGAAAAGAGATCAAATTTCAGATTGGTGATGAAGTATTTCTGAAAGTATCTCCATGGAAGAAGATTATGAAATTTGGCCGTAAAGGCAAGTTGAGTCCACATTTCATTGGGCCGTATGAAGTTATTGAAAGAATAGGGCCAGTGGCATATCGGTTAGCTTTACCAATGGAGTTGGAAAGAATTTATAATGTGTTTCATCTGTTGATGTTGTGACAATATCGTTCTGATTCTTCACATGTGATTTCTTCGACAGAGGTTGAGATTCGACCCGATATGACTTATGGTGAAGAACCTATCAAGATTTTGGCTCGGAAGTTAAACAATTGAGAAATAAGAGTATAGCCCTAGAGAAAGTTTTATGGCAAAGACATAGGGTTGAAGAGGCTATGTGAGAACCTGAGGAAGCTATGCAAAAATAATACCCAAACCTATTTTTGGTAAGATTCTCGGGGATGAAAATCCCTAAGGGGGGAGAGTTGTAACAGCCTGATTTTGGGCCTAGTTGGAACAGTGGTTTTGGGACCACAAATCCGACATAGTAAAATTCATCTTTATTACATTTCTATGGTCTATAGTTTTACGAAATGATTTCACAAAAATTTCGTTCGAAAATTTTGACGTTTGGGTACTCAATTTAGTAAAAAGGACTAAATTGTAAAAAAAGTGCAAAAGTTGAGTTCTACATGCTAGAGGTGTCTAATTTCTATGAAATTTTAAATTGAAGGTCCTTAGATGGTAATTAGACCATTTTTTAAGTTAGTGGACAAAAATGGACATGGTAAGATAAAATTTCAAAGTTTTAAGTGAAGGGCATTTTGGTCATTTGGTAAACAAATGAATAAAAAGGGAAAATCAAGCCAAAATCTTGTCCATATTCTCCCCCTTGTGCTGAAAGTTAGAAGGAAGACATAGCTAAGGTTTGGCTAATTTTCAAGCTCGATTGTAAGTCCGTTCTTGCCCCGTTTTTAATGCTCTTTACATTTTTAAAGTCGTTATCACTCGATCTATCTATTTCTACCATTAATTTAAGGAATAATCAAGGTCTAGGTTTGAAACATGTTATACATTTGTGTATTTTTATGTCTAATGGTAGAAAATGAATGTTTGGTGTTAGATAAACAACTTTTACTAAGTGATTTTTTAATGAAAATGCCTAAAAGGACCTATTTGTAAAAGTTATAAAAATATGTAGTAATAGTGTGTTTTGATGGAAATTGGAGGCTGTTATAGTTATAAAAATGGTTTGGCTAGGCTTGTACATTAAATAAATTGAACCCGTTTCATTTTACGAGCCTAGGGACCAAAATATAAATATGTCAAAGTTTAGGGGCAAAATGTAATCTTGCCATAATAAGATTTTTGGACTGAATTGAATAATTTGAATAATAAATGAGGTAAAATTGCTATTATAGATCAAGAGAAATGAGGTTCGGACCTAGATCAGGGAAAAAATAAAGTATTTGGCGATTAGGTCCCATTTCTACTATTTTTGTATCGAGGTAAGTTCGTATGTAAATAATGAATTGTTATATGTTATTTATGCTTTAATTGTTTTAATATTGTATGAATTTTGATTTACTCTTCGAACGAAATTGACAAAGTTTAACAAGCGAGAAATCCCGATTGAACCTTAGGAATAATTTGGATACAAATGTCATGACATTAGGGTTATTCAGATTTCATGTAAGAATCGATATGAGATTTTGTGTAAGACCATAGCTGGGCTATTGGCATCGATACAAGATCCCCATGTAAAACCATTTCTGGGATATGGCATTGGCATGGTACTATGTCTGTGCGAGATATCCCGAGTATCCTTTAGTTGTAACGAACCGTAATTTACGGTTATTAGAAAAGTGCATTTCCAGGTCATTATTATCGTAAAACGGGTTTGTAAATATTTATTAAAATATTTACGAAGTTAATTGTGAGGTTAATTAGGTTTTGGCTAGGTGAATTAGCTTGAATTAAGGTTAATTTAGTGTAATGACTAGATTGAATATAGGGTAAAAGTTGAATAATAGAATCAAGAAAAATTCAAGGGAGTAAATTAGCATATAAACCATAAGTGAAAATAAGTGACAAATGTATGGAAAATATAATCCCATGTGTATGTATAATATACATATATTTGTTTATAATATTTAATGTATACTTAATATTTAAGTATAAAATATAATAATATAATAGTATATTATAATTAAATAAAGGAAATAAGAATAAAAATCAAAAGAAAAAGAAAAGAATTGGGACGAAACAGAAAGAAAAATAAAGAAAGAAAAAGAAAATGGGAAATAGGGTTTTTAAGGTTTCAAACTTAATTGGTAAGTCAATTTAGTCCATTTTCTTGTAATTTTGATGTTTTGGAATCCTAAAACAAAATATTACTTGATTTATGTGGAAATTTTGAAAGTTAGTTGATTTTTAGATGTGGGTTATGTTGAATTAAAGTTGATTTTTAGATGTGGGTTATGTTGAATTAATTGAGGAATTAGGGTTTGAATTGATAGAATTTTAAGTTAGAATTGAGAAAAGGATTGAATTGTAAAAAAATTACAAGTTTTATATAACAGGGACTAAATTGAAAGATATTCAAAATTAGGGTCTATGGTGAAATTAGAGAGTTAAATTTAGTTTTAAGTGATAAATTGAATGAAAAATAAAGAATAAATTGTAAAGAAATAAAGTTAGTATTGGTTAGGGATTAAATTGAATACTATGCAAGAGTTGAGTGATAAATCATAAAAGTAATACATTTTAATCCAACGCTTAGCGTGTTTTTGGATGATTATTTATATAATTTGGTGAATCTGATGCTCCTAATCCTTTAATTTGTATTTCTATAGTTAGGTGAGCATAGGGAATCAAAAGGAGTGGTAACGGGCCTAAACCGAACAAAATGGGCCACCTGAAGGATCCACACGACCAAAGCCCTCACTACACGGGGTAAACACACACCCGTTTGAACCATACGGGCTGGACACACGCCCGTGTGCCAGCCTATGTCGATCGAGAGCCATGCAAATTCCCACACGGCCTGGGCCTCCTCACACGGGTTGATCACACACCTGTGTCCCTGTAGTACCTTGCTTTATTTTCACGCGAAAAAAGCCAATTTTTAAGGTTTCTGAGCCTTCTAAAGTCTATAAATACACATCAGAGGAAGACCTAAATGGGAACGCAGAGTAGATCAGAGAAATTACTTGAAGGAAGCCGTCAGAATCATCTAGAAGGCGGCTTCACTCCAAGATTAAATATCTCCATCAAGTTTTTTAGAAGTTTTTGGGTTCTTTATGTCTTGTTGTTTTCCTAATTCTATGATTTTTTTCCTTTTACATTATGAACTAAACTCCCTAAATACCTAGGGAGGATGAAACCTAGATGAATCTTATTATTTAATAAATCTAAATTACGTGATAAATACTTGATCTTGTTCTTAATTATGTGTTCTTAATCCTTGTGTTGATGTTTTCAGGAATATTAATTCAAGTTTAATATGCTTATTCAGTGGAGCAAAAGTCCCTGCTTAAGAGAAGATCCAACGTAATTAAGCGGAGTTGATTGCAATCCTAGAAATAGGACGACATAAATCTGCCGGATTAGAGTCAAATCTAATAAGGGAATCTATGGATCGAGTTAATGCAACGATAGGGGTTTTAATTAGAAAGAGATTTCAATTAATCAACTTAGAGTCAGTTGTTCTTAGTCTTGAAAGAGATATTAACATAATTTAGGGATTTCTACGGATCAAGTCAAGTGAATTAATCATTTAATTCAGAGTCAGCATAATAAGTGAAGTCTAGGTGGATTCTTTCTTACGTGTTGTCTTTATTCATTCGATTATTCTCTTCACTCTTTGTCCCATTCATAGTCATTCAGTTTGTAACATCCTGAAAAGGGCCTATGCATTTTCAGTTTAATTGTATGAAATGACAAGTTTAAGCACTAAGAATAAATTTTTGATATTTTTGGAAACCCGAAATGCATGAAAATGGAAACACGAACGAAAACATTTTGGAAACACGAACATTTTGGAAACTTGAACATGTAAGAAAAATGGCAAGTTCTGAGCCGATCGAAAATTTTAGGAAACTTAGAAATAATCGAGAAATGTCAAATTTTAAAGTTTAAAATAGGAAATAAGGGTAAGAGGGCCTTAAAAGAAAAAGTTGGTGAGATTTGACACACAAACAGGCTTGGAAAAGTGGCCTGAAGGTGTCACTTAAGGCTTATAGAAATGGCGCCATGTGTAAGAGGAATGGGCCTGAGTTCGAGTCACTTGGAAAGCAAATAATGAAGGCTTTATTTTTGCTTCCAAGGCTAAGGGGTGGACGGCACCTATTTCTAGAAAAGGAGGAGTTTTATTTCTGTTAAAACTTGATAAATTAAGTGATAAGTAAAGGATTTTCTCTTAATAAGATAATTGAGGAGATAAAGGATGGATTAAATACTTTTAATATAAATAAGGTGATAAATAAAAGATAATATTATCACTAATGGGGAGTAGTGGCCAAGTCAAGGACTCTTGGTCTAGCAATTTCAGTTAAAGGAGGAGAATCTAGGCTATTCTCTCATCATTTCTAAGCCTTGCCGAAATTTTCCTAGCTCTCTCCCCCTCTTTGCCGAATTTTCTTTAAGCAAAATCCATTCTCTCTTCTTCTATTTTCTTCTCTGTTTCTACTGTCAAGCCGAATCTTTGTTGATTCTAAGCAAAGGAGCAATCAACTACAACATCAAAAGAGTAAGATCTGTGGTCAATCAATTTCTATTCCTTTTCTTTTACCAAAATCAAGGTACTAATCCTATTCTTGTTCATGGTCGAATCTACAAGGATCTCTCGTGTTTTTACAATTACCAAATATAAGGATCAAGGATCTAAGGTAAGAACAATTAATTTTGTTCTTCTAATTCTTTTAATCAAGATCTAAGGAAATAACCTCTTTTATGTCTCTTGGCGAATATCAAAGGAAGAGTTTGGGATTTGATTCAAGGAATTTAAGGTGAGGCACATTCGCCAAAGGCCAAATACTACTTATTAAAGTTAGATCGGATCTAACATATGAAGTTGTAGGGATTTCGACAGGCATATTAAGGAATCCTCTTCAGATTTGGAAATTGTATGGTAAGTGACATTCGGCCAAGGTTTGTTCTTGATATTAGGAATTATTTTCCATTTATTCAAAAGTTAGAAACTGACATAATTACCTGATTTAGTGCCTAGCCGATTTAAGGAAGGAATACTATCAAATTCTGGCATTTGATTTACAATCTTTCAATTCGACAACAAGGAATTAACAGATCTAAAGTTAGATCAGGATTTTCGAGATCTCAAGGAACCCATTAAGCAAATCAAGTGTGTACGCACACTAACCTTCGATTTATCATATGGTAATTATTTTAATATATGAATATGCATAAGAATATGAATGTGGCTAAATACCACAAATGTCGTAAGAGTACCCAGGTACGTTTCCTACTTCTGATTGGATTATGAATATGATATATTTTGAATATATGAATAAGAATTAAGTATGGCATGATATATAATTTATGGGGCATTCGGGATTTATGTAAAAGGGGAAGAAGGTGTTGACTTCGGTCTCACCAACGGAATATGGTGACTACGGTCACAAAATTTGAATATGGTAACTCCGGTTCCATTATCTGAATTTGGTAACCGGTTACATTATTTGAATATGGTGTCTAATGACACAAATTATATAGGCGATGAAGCACGTCATTGCAATGAACGCCTTCGATGGTGTGTAGCGGATGGAGGGTTGACTTAGTAGTCCCACGGTGATTTGGCGAGTGCGGGTGGTGTGTAGCGGATGGACCATTAGGCTTGGGTTGGGTTGCATCATCATTTATTTTATATGAATGTGAATTTGATATGAACATGTATGCTCGATTTGTTGAATGTTAGTATCTTGTATGCACATTGAGTCTCATTGACTCACCCGTTGTGGGAAATATTTTCGGTGATGAATAAAGGTTTGAACGGGACGGTAGACCTTGAGGTGGCCATGATCCATTTGAAGATTTTATTCGATTTGAACTTTATTATTTGTTTTGGGTTTTACTTGATGTAATAAGGCCATAAGTCCTAGTGGATTTTTCTTATCCTGCTTTACTTTAAATTGTTATGTTACGAACTATTATGACTAAAGTTAAGTGATTTTTTTTTTATAAACCTTAAAAATTATTTTGTCACCTTAAAAAAATTGGATTTTCAAATAGATTAAATGGGTTCCCAATCTGAGCCCAATCCACAACAATATTTTTCTAAAAATTTTACAAACTCTCTCTAAGTAACGAAAATCTTTGAAACCGATTTACTTTAGGAACATACCAGATTCGGTTCAGGCTCGTGGGCCGGGTGTGGGGTGTTTCAATTTGGTATCAGAGCCCAGTTTTAAACTCTCGGCCTGTGGGCTAAGGCCCAAAACGTTTTCAAAGCGAGCCAAATGATTTTCTTTGAAAAATAAGCAGGCTTCTGGCATGGCCCCTAAGTCTCCAACCAGCAGTCCACCAGGTAAGTACCCCTAACTCTATGTGTGATTCTGTGAACTGTATAAGGGTAGAAAAGGCATGGAACGTAGAATAGAATGATAGGAACCTGAACCCTAGGATTAGACCACTTAAACATAAAACCACATAAGACTTAATGCACTGAACAAACCTATGGCTAAGTCACTGAGCTAGGGTGTGGTAACCCCTGTACGCATGTCTAGGATTGGATCCGGAAGAGCCTGGTATTTAAGCAGTCCTAGTAACTCACCTCCTCTTCACAGGAATCCTACCTGGTGCGTAGCTCGGTTCACCCTAACTCAGAGGGCTCAGTGGTGTGGCAACCTCCATGCGCATGTCTAGGAATGGTTTCGGTGGGAGCTTGGTATTTAAGCGATCGCGTGACTCACCTCCTCTCCACACGAATCCCGCCAGTGCGTAGTTTTGGTTCACCACGACCAAGAGGGCTCGGTCATAGGCTAAACATAATGACTAAAACCCGAAAGGAACTAGCCATGTTTTAAAAAAAAAGAGAACAAAACAACAAACCCTAGTTTTTCAAACTTTTAAAACTTTCTTTTAAATCTAAGAAAATTATATTTACAACACCTTCTGAAAAACTCTTGATTTGTGAAAATTACAAAAATGCCCTTAGGGGTGAAATTACCAAAACGCCCCTGGTTTATAAAGTGTTCAACTACTCAACAGCTTTACCAAAATTTCATTATTTTATAAACACTCAAAAACCCTAATTTGTAAAATATCAAAATACCTCGATTTTGGAAAAAATTACAAAATTGCCCCTAACTTACCAAATTACCAAAATGACCCTGATTCCCAAAATTTTTGCAACATCCCCATTTTTGAAGGAACAATTTTCGGAAAGAACCCTCAAAGTTTTACAACTTTTGAAATACCCCAAATTTATTAAATTTTACAAATTTACCCTGATTTGTGAAAAATTACCAAAATACCCCTGAGGTCAAAAAATTATCGAAATACCCTCGATTTCAAAATTTTTCCAAATTACCCCGAGATTTTGAAATTTTCAAAATAATTTTTGACAAAAACAACAAGGAACATTTTTTCTTCTGAAAAATTATGAAAATGCCCCTGTAGGACAAAATTACGAAAATACCCCTAGGTAGTGGAAAACAATAACAACAAAACTACAACGTTTCTCTGAATGAACGAAAGTTCATACTTGTTTGATGGATGAATGAATGAATGGAAAAGACTGTGTGATTGTATGTATACGAAAGAACCACTCTTAAATCCCTTTTCATAGAACTCCTTCGCTGGTAAATAAGTGGAACAATGACTAATCCATAAAATTTCTTAATCAGATCTCGACACTAGAAAATGAGCTCTAGAGGACGTGGTCATCGTGGTCGAGGTAGAGGAAGGATGACCGTGTCAGAACCCGTTAGATCGGGTCAAGGGTCCGACAATGAAATGCCACCGCCACCACTACCCCTAGTTGTTAATGTTGAGCAGCAGGCTCAGACGGGGGAAGATGCTGTGTCGCAGGCTGTGCTGCGAGTTTTGGAATTGGTGGCAGGTGTAGGAGGAAATTCAGGAAATCGAAAGTCTATACCTGAACGGCTCCGAGCTAATGGAGCGAAAATGTTCCGAGGAGTATCTAATGTGGCACCCAAAGATACCGGTGATCTTGGTTGAAAGCAACGGAGCGTATCATGGATGAGCTCGATCTGACTCCAGAGGAAAAATTGAAAGGGATGGTGGCGTTGTTACGCGATGAAGCGTATTAGTGGTGGTTAACTGTTCGGGATGGTACCACGGCTGAAAACTTGACCTGGGAATATGTTAAGGAGGCATTTCAGAAGAAGTATGTGGGAACCAGGTATACAGATGAACAAAGGAAGGCTTTTCTAGGGTTGGTGCAAGGGAGTAAGTCTATCGCAGAATATGAGGCGAATTCTTGAGGTTGAGCCGCTATGCTCGAGGGTAGTGGCAATCGAGCATGAACGCCGTGTCCGTTTGAGGATGGTGAGGGACGATCTGAGACTGTTGATAGCACCGCATCAGGAGCGAGAATTCTCGACTTTGGTGGAAAAGGCCAAGGTGGCCGAGGGGATTAAGGACGCTACTAAGCAGACCGTGGATAGGAATAAGGCCAAGAGAGGATTTGGGCCATCTGGAAAGGGTCACAAGAGGCCTAGGGTTGACGGGCCACGAAACCAACAGGCTGGTACGGGCTGGCAGTATCGCCCTTGTGAGCACTATGGGAAGAAGCACATGGGAGAGTGTTGGAGAAAGACGAGAGGATGTTTCAAGTGTGGGTCCAAGGACCATATGCTTAAGGATTGTCCCAAGCAACCAGATGAGAGCCGACCGACAGTTCAGAATGCTAGCCAGGCTAGTAGAGGCGGACAGTAGCCTCAACGGGGTCGTGGTTCGAGGTAACCGAGGTGGTGGTGCTGGCAGAGGCCGTGGAACGCAGGGTCGAGGTACTAATGTTAATGCAGAAGCAAGACAACCAGGTTTGGTTTATGCGGTTCACCGAAGGGAAGATGGAGACGCGCCGGATGTAATAACCGGTACGTTTTTATTTTTGACAAACCCTATTTTACTCTGATTGATGTGGGCTCGACCCATTCCTATGTTGCAAGTAGTGTAGTGGAAACACTAGGCCTAGACTCGAACTTTCGATAGATGATGACTATAGTAAGCCCATTAGGCCAAACTATAGTGGTAGACAAGATCTTTCGGAATGTACCCCTAGAGATTCAGGGAGTGAACTTTCGGGCTGACTTAATGGAGTTACCCTTCGGAGAGTTTGAACTTATACTCGAAATGGATTGGCTAGTAGAACACCGAGCCATGTTGGATTGTGCGACTAAACGTATGGAACTAAGAACCCCGGAGGATAAAGTGGTAGTAATGATCGGAGAAAGGAGGAACTACTTGTCTAACGTAGTTTCGGCACTGAAGGCTGAGAGGATGGTTAAGAAAGGGTGTAAGGCATTCCTAGCCTTTGTAAGTGCGATTGGTGGGAAGGAAGAAGGTATTAATGGAGTTAGGACGGTAAGGGACTTTGTAGATGTATTTCCAGAGGAATTACCGGGAATACCCCCAGACAGGGAGGTGGAATTTGGAATTGATTTGCTACCGAGAATAGCTCCTGTGTCAATCGCTCCATACCGAATGGCACCAAAGGAGTTAGTGGAGCTCAAGGCTCAAATCCAAGAACTGTTGGATCGAGGGTTCATCCGACCCATCATGTCTCCGTGGGGAGCACCGGTCTTATTTGTGAAGAAGAAGGATAGAACTATGCGTATGTGCATAGATTACCGTCAGTTGAATAACCTGACCATTAAGAACAAGTATCCTTTGCCAAGGATCGATGACCTGTTCGATCAGCTGAAGGAAGCCACAGTATTTTCAAAGATCGACTTAAGGTCGGGATACCATTAGTTGAAGGTGAAAGAGGCTGATATCCATAAGACCGCTTTTAGGACAAGATATGGTCACTTCGAGTTTGTGGTGATGCTGTTTGGGTTGACGAACGCTCCAGCCGCGTTCATGGACATGATGAATCGGGTTTTCCAACCCTACTTGGATAGGTTCGTCGTTGTGTTCATCGACGATATTTTGGTGTACTCGAAGTCGGAGGAGGAGCATGATGAGAATCTCTGAGTTGTGTTGGAAGTGTTAAGGGAGAAGAAGCTTTACGCCAAATTCAACAAGTGTGAATTTTGGCTTAAGAAGGTGGCATTCTTAGGACATGTGGTATCCGCAGAAGGAATAAGAGTAGATCCTAGGAAGATCGAAGCGGTGTTGGATTGGAAACCACCTAGGTCCGTGGCTGAAATCCGAAGTTTCTTAGGCTTGGCAGGCTATTACAGAAGGTTTGTGGAAGGATTCTCGTCAATAGCCGCGCCTTTAACAAAGTTGCTAAAGAAGGAAGTACCCTTCAAATGGACTAATAAGCGGCAGGAGAGCTTTGAAAAGTTTAAAAGGGTGTTGACTAAGCTCGGTGTTAATTCAAAGGAGGCGGGAAAAGATTTTGTGGTGTAATGTGACGCTTCAGACACGGGTTAGGGTACGTGTGCTAATGCAAGATGGCAAAGTAGTTGCTTATGCGTCCACAATGACTAAGGCCTCATGAGGTTAACTACCCAACCCATGATTTAGAGCTAGCAAGAAGTGGTTTTCGCCTTAAAGTTTAAAGGCACTACCTTTATGGAGAAAGGTCGATTATCTACATGCACCACAAGAGCCTTAAGTATCTGTTGACCCGAAGGAGTTGAACTTGAGGCGTGAAGGTGGGTGGAATTGTGAAGGACTACGATTGTTCGATAGAATATCATCCGGGCAAGGCAAACGTCGTGGTCGATGCCCTAAGTCGGAAGGTTGTAATGGATCTACGGGCTTTGTTCGCTCATTTAAGTCTCAGATGATGACGGAAGCTTTGTTGGTGAGTTACAAGTCGAGCCCACATGGTGAAGGAGGTGAAAGAAGGACGGTTGGCGATAAGGACTTAAGTACTAAGTTCTGACAAGTACCGCAAGGAGGATTAAAGGACTATGGTGTCAATGATGAAGGAGTCTTGTGCTACAAGGAAAGGTTTGTATGTCAAGGATAAGGAGTTGAGACAAAGGATTCTTCGAGAAGCGCATGGTAGCCCTTATGCTATGCATCCGGAGGCATCAAGTCAGTATAGAGATCTAAGGGAACAGCTTTTGGTGGTCTAATCAAACGAGAGGTGATGAATTTGTGGGGAGATGTTTGACGTGTCGACAAGTTAAGGTGAACACCATGTCCCATCAGATTGCTTCAACCAATCGAAGTTCCCCAATAGAAGTGGGAAAGAATTACCATGGGCTTCGTTAGTGGGCTTCCCCTTACGCCTACTAAGAAGGACTCGGTATGGGTGATAGTGGACCGGTTAACCAAGTCCGCACACTTTATCCCAGTAAGAATGGATTATTCTCTTCAGAAGTTGGCCAAGTTATATGTGGCAGAAATTGTGAGGTTGCATGGAGTACCAATGTCGATCATCACTGATAGAGACTCAAGATTTATGTCTCGATTTTGGAAGGCACTTCATCAAGCTTTAGGCACTAAGTTAGACTTCACTACGGCTTTTCATCCACAATCGACAGGCGATCTGAAGGGTTATACAAGTGTTAGAGGATATGTTGAGAGGTCGTGTAATGGATTTTCGAGGAAGTTGGGAAGATTACTTGCCTTTAGTTGAGTTCGCCACAACAACAAACTATCAAGCTAGCATTCGGATGGCACCATACGAAGCATTGTATGGAAGGAAGTGTAGAACACCTACTTGTTGGACCGAGTTAGGAGAACGCCGAGTTTTGGGTCTAGAAATAGTGGCAGAAACCGAAGAGAAGGTTGAGTTAATTTGGGCCCGGTTAAAGGAAGCCTCTGATAGGCAGAAGTCGTACGCAGACCTTAAGCGGAAGGAAATAGAGTTTGAAGTGGGAGACCAAGTATTCCTGAAAGTCTCACCTTGGAAGAAGGTAATGAGGTTCGGTCGAAAAGGGAAGCTAAGCCCAAGATTTATAGGGCCCTACCGAGTACTGAAGCGAGTTGGGCCAGTGGCATACCAATTAGAGTTGCCACCAGAGTTGCAGCGAATGCACGACGTATTCCATGTATCCATGCTACGTCGCTACCGATCGGATCCGTCGCATGTGGTACCTGTTGAAGAAGTGGAGCTAAGACCAGACTTATCCTACGAGGAAGAACCAATTCGGATTTTGGAACGTGATGTGAAAGTACTACGAAGAAAGACAGTGCCTCTAGTCAAAGTGTTATGGCGCAATCATGGATCAAAAGAAGCTTTGTAGGAGCCAGAAGAGACCATGCGACAGCAATACCCTCAACTATTTTAGTTAGGAAATTTCGGGGATGAAATTTTGTTTAAGGGGGGTAGAACTATAACATCCTGAAAAGGGCCTATGCATTTTAAGTTTACTTGTATGAAATGACAAGTTTAAGCACTAAGAATAAATTTTTGATATTTTTGGAAACCTGGAAATGCATGAAAATGGAAACCTGAACATTTTGGAAAAACATTTTGGAAACTGAACATTTTGGAAACTTGAACATGTAAGAAAAATGGCAAGTTCTGAGCCGATCGAAAATTTTAGGAAACTTAAAATAATCGAGAAATGTCAAATTTTAAAGTTTAAAATAGGAAATAAGGGCAAGAGGGCCTTAAAAGAAAAAGTTGGTGAGATTTGACACACAAACAAGGCTTGGAAAAGTGGCTGAAGGTGTCACTTAAGGCTTATGGAAATGGCGCCATGTGTAAGAGGAATGGGCACGAGTTGAGTCACTTGGAAAGCAAATAATGAAGGCTTTATTTTTGCTTCCAAGGCTAAGGGTGGACGGCACCTATTTCGGAAAAGGAGGAGTTTTATTTCTGTTAAAACTTGATAAATTAAGTGATAAGTAAAAGATTTTCTCTTAATAAGATAATTGAGGAGATAAAGGATGGATTAAATACTTTTAATATAAATAAGGTGATAAATAAAAGATAATATTATCACTAATGGTGAGTAGTGGCCAAGTCAAGGACTCTTGGTCTAGCAATTTCAGTTAAAGGAGGAGAATCTAGGCTATTCTCTCATCTTTTCTAAGCCTTGTCGAAATTTTCCTAGCTCTCTCCCCCTCTCTGCCGAATTTTCTTTAAGTAAAATCCATCCTCTCTTCTTCTATTTTCTTCTCTGTTTCTACTGTCAAGCCGAATCTTTGTTGATTCTAAGCAAAGGAGCAATCAACTACAACATCAAAAGAGTAAGATCTGTGGTCAATCAATTTCTATTCCTTTTCTTTTTACCAAAATCAGGGTACTAATCCCTATTCTTGTTCATGGCCGAATCTACAAGGATCTCTCAGGTTTTTACAATTACCAAATATAAGGATCAAGGATCTAAGGTAAGAACAATTAATTTTTGTTCTTCTAATTCTTTTAATCAAGATCTAAGGAAATAACCTCTTTTATGTCTCTTGGTGAATATCAAAGGAAGAGTTTGGGATTTGATTCAAAGAATTTAAGGTGAGGCACATTCTACCAAAGGCCAATACTACTTATTAAAGTTAGATCGGATCTAACATATGAAATTGTAGGGATTTCGACGGGCATATTAAGGAATCCTCTTGATTTGGAAATTGTATGGTAAGTGACATTCGCCAAGGTTTGTTCTTGATATTAGGAATTATTTTCCATTTATTCAAAAGTTAGAAACTGACATAATTACCTGATTTAGTGCCTAGCCGATTTAAGGAAGGAATACTATCAAATTCCGGCATTTGATTTACAATCTTCCAATTCGGCAACAAGGAATTAACAGATCTAAAGTTAGATCGGGATTTTCGAGATCTCAAGGAACCCATTAAGCAAATCAGGTGTGTACGCACACTAACCTTCGATTTATCATATGGGAATTATTTTAATATATGAATATGCATAAGAATATGAATGTGGCTAAATACCACAAATGTGGTAAGAGTACCCAGGTACGTTTCCTACTTCTAATTGGATTATGAAATGATATATTTTGAATATATGAATAAGAATTAAGTATGGCATGATATATAATTTATGGGGCATTCGGGATTTATGTAAAAGGGGAAGAAGGTGTTGACTTGGTCTCACCAATGAATATGGTGACTACGGTCACAAAATTTGAATATGGTAACTCGGTTCCATTATCGAATTTGGTAACCGGTTACATTATTTGAATATGGTGTCTAATGACACAAATTATATGGGCGATGAGCACATCGATTGCGATGATCGCCTTCGATGGTGTGTAGCGGATGGAGGGTTGACTTAGTAGTCCCCACGGTGTGACTAGCAGGTACGGGTGGTGTGTAGCGGATGGACCATTAGGCTTGGGTTGGGTTGCATCATCATTTATTTTATATGAATGTGAATTTGATATGAACATGTATGCCTGATTTGTTGAATGTTAGTACTATGTGCACATTGAGTCTGTTGACTCACCCCGTTGTGGGAAATATTTTTAGGTGATAACAGTGACGGACCGGGACGGTAGACCTTGAGGTGGCCATGATCCATTTGAAGATTTTATTCGATTTGGACTTTATTATTTGTTTTGGGTTTTACTTGATGTAATAAGGCCATAAGGCCTAGTGGATTTTTCTTATCCTGCTTTACTTTAAATTGTTATGTTACGAACTATTATAACTAAAGTTAAGTGATTTTTTTTTATAAACCTTAAAAATTATTTTGTCACCATAATAAAAATTGGATTTTCAAATAGATTAAATGGGTTCCCAATTTGATCCCAATCCACAACAACATTTTTCTAAAAATTTTACAAACTCTCTCTAAGTAACGAAAATCTTTGAAATCGGTTTACTTTAGGAACATACCAGATCCGGTTCAGGCTCGTGGGCCGGGTGTGGGGTGTTTCACAGTTAGTCAATTAGTTAGTTAATTTTAGATTAAAAACAAAACCCCTTAATTATTAGGCTAGATAATAAAAAAGATAGTTATTACTAGTAATTTTAGTCCTTGAGGATACGATATTCCAGACTCACCACAACTATACTACTGTTCAATAGGTGCGCTTGCCTTTACTCACCACAACTATACTACTATTCAATATGTGCGCTTACCTTTGTTGAAATATTAGTTAGTTTCGAGCCCATCAAGTTTTTAGCGCCGTTGTCGGGGACTAAGGTATTAGGAATGCTTAATTTTTATTACTTTAGCCATATTTATTTTATTTGCAATTTATTTTTGTGTTTAATTTACTAACTTTTCTTTTATTTGCTTCTGGCAGGTATTTTTAGTTTATGACTAGAAGGAACCCGTCAGGACCCTTGCTTTTTAACAATGAGATAGAAAGTACCACTCGCAGAAATCGTAGGGAGATAAGGCAAAGTTTACAATACATAGAGGAAGAGCAAGAGGACGATACTAATACTACCAAGGAGATGGCTGATAATAATCCGCTCCCTCCGGTGGTTGTCAAAAATCTTGTTCCTCGTATTATGTAAGACTATGCTAAGCCTAATTTAACTGGGGCTGAATCGAGTATTGTTAGACCTGCTATTACTGCAAATAATTTTGAACTGAAACCTAACACTATTCAAATGATTCGAAAGTTTGTCAGTTTGATGATTTGCAGGACGAAGACCCAAGTACTCATTTAGCAAATTTTCTAGAATTCTGTGATACTTTCAAAATAAATGGCATTTCTGATGATGCCATTCGCCTTCTATTGTTTCCCTTCTTGTTGAGGAACAAAGCTAAACAGTGGTTGAACTCATTACCACGAGGATTAATCACTATATGGAAGCAAATGACTGAAAATTTTTTACTTAAATATTTCCCGCTGGCTAAAACGACTAAGTTGAGGAATGATATCTCTTCTTTTGTGCAGATGGATTTAGAAACAATTTACGATGTATGGGATAGATACAAGGATCTACTGAGAAGATGCCCACACCATGGGTTACCTTTATGGCTATAGGTTCAAACCTTTTACAATGGTGTGAACCCCTCAACTAGGCAATTGATTGATGCAGTCCCCGGTGGTACACTAAACAACAAAACACTTGAGGTTGCCTACGAATTCAATGAAGAAATGTCACTGAATAACTATCAGTGGCAAGTTATGAGGACGAAGCCAACAAAGGTAGCCGATGTTTTCAACATCGACGTAGTTACCATGCTATCAAACCAGGTAGAGCTTTTAAATAAAAAGATTGATGGTTTGTGTGGTTCTTCACAAGAGATTTTAACCCATGAAGTGAAAGTTTTATGAAACAAGAGAGTTCTGTTGGTTAAGGTTTTATGGCGCAACCACAAAGTGAAAGAAACTACTTGGGAAACAGAGGAAGCGATGAAACGTTAGTATCCTTATTTGTTTAGCTCAGGTAAATTTTGAGGAGAATTCTTTTTAGTGGGGGAGAATTGTAACACACCAAAATAGGGCCTAGGAGTTTTAAGGGTATTTTAAGAATTTTGGTCTATATGAACTCGGAATTTCATAAGGTTGGTATTCAATAATGTTTTTGACAATGGTTTTCAAAAAGTTAAGTCAATTTTTGTAAACGAGTTTTAAATATCTTTAATTTTGGAAAAAGACTGAATTGTAACAAGGTCAATACTGAGAGTTTTTATTAAGCAAATTGCCTAGAATTTTAAAACTTAACCAAAAAAAAAACCCCTTCCCAGCTTGTTTCACGAAAAAGCTTTGCACTCTTCTTGCTTGTGCCATTTTTGCTCTCTCAAGTCCTCTTCATCAATTTTGGTTGCTAAATCTTCTCCTTTTTTATTTCTATCAATTCTCAAGCCATTTATCTTCAAAACATTCTAAGAAAACACCAAAGAATCTCATCAAATTCATCATCTTCCTTGACTGTGGGTTTCTCAGATTTGTGCCGAAAACTCTATTTTTCTTCTATCAAAGCTAATCAATAGTCTTCGTATTAGTTTTAATATTTATTTAGTTCTTTAAACTGAATTTTTAGCCATTAAAACACATGTTTTAAATGAAAAGCCGAAAAATAGGTCTTTGATGGTGAATTTCGAGTTTGTGGATAAAAAATTGTGGTTTAAAGTGTTTTTTAATTAGTTTTAACCTAATTAGAAACTTTCTAAAGTAACTTTGAAGTTTTGTAAGGATTTCTCTAGTTTTAATGAATTTTTGTTATTATGGCCAAAACTTGCCGAAAAATTTTGATACCTTGAAACGTTTAGTTTTGTGTAGTTTAAAGGTTGGGAATTAGTTGTAAATGAATATGAAGATGATGAAACTCATTTCGTACAAAAATATTAAGTGTAGAACGAGTTATTCGAATTTTATGTTTGTCATGCTAAATTGTTTAGTTATATGAGAATGTAGTTTAGGCTTGTGTTTCACTTGGTTTAAGTAAGTCCTTGGTTGTTACTAGACTGTGTATACTGAGTGATTGTTGTGTATGAAGCCTTGGATTCATTAGAGCCTACTACGAGTTGAAGGAAGAGCTAGTTCAAGCTCTCGATTTTTGGTGAAAGTTGATAATCGGTAAGAGTTTTAGGATCACTGCTCTTAGATGATTTGTTGTGTATTTAAGAATTTAGAGGTAGCCTAAACCCCCACTCTCTAAATTTCGAGTGTAAGTATTCTCGCACCTATGATGAAATATGAAATATGTTTGTTTGTGAATTTATGAATTTGTGAAATCGTGAACATATCTGAGATGCTATGATATACGCTATGAGTTTATGTTGACTGTTGTGGATGTGAATATGAGAGTATATTATTCATGCCATGTGACGGTAAGTAAGAGGGTATGTTCTCATAGCTTATGACAGAGATTGCAATGTGTTAATAATGTGAATATGTAGTGAATATGTACAGGAAATCGGTAAGTAAATATCTGATATTAATATGGATATTTTGCCCTTGTGACTTAATAAGAGCGTTGGATATAGTTGGCATGCCATAGGATTGTGAGTACTCACTTATATGTGTTGTGATATATGCGGTGCTAAGGCCCAGGGGCAGTTTTGGAGAGATAAGGGAATGTGAGCCAAGCTCCATTCACTGGGACATCTTTGTGTGGTGTGTTAGAGAGCTTTAGCTATATGCTTCGCTTATGGAATATGATTGACTCTAAGAGACTATGTCTGGTGTGATGGAGATCCGTGTATCTGATGAGTGGTGATATAGTCCACTTTACATTTCATAATCTTAAGAGCCAAATTATCATACATTGTAACTAAACATGATTGTATGTAATTATATGTGCTTATATGTGATTGATATGTGTAACACCCCAAACCCAGTCTATGCATTAAGACTGAATTTGGTTTGTTACACAGATCGAACTATCTTAATAATTTCAGACGAATCAGTATTTCAAAACCCCCTTTTTTTTTGAAATTAGAGTTTAATAAAACCAAGAGAGAAAAATTTAAGTTTGATGTATTTGAGAAATAAGAATAGTTAAAAGTTTCTCATATGTTTAAAAACCCAATTTATTTTAAGTAAACATTATATAATAATCATAAGCCCATATTAAAATATCCAAAACATAGTTTTAAACCAACCACACATAAAAATCCATAAAAATATTAATAATAGAGGCCTTATTACATCATACCCAAAATAATAATTTAAAGAAAGTACTTATTTAAAAGCTCAAAATTTATTTAACCCATGCTTGCAGTATGGCCTCCACGAAGTCATCCTCGGCCCAAGTCCACATCAATTTCCATTACCTGAGAGGAAAAATTTGAGGGTGTGAGTTACTCAGAACTCAGTGTATAACTTACTTACTTAATCCACTGGGCCAGATAATCAAGTCATGATTTTGGGCTTGGGCCCATTATCAAGATTAACAGTATAAATAATGGAATGCATGCAAAAAATGAAATTTCCCACCCAAACCTAATTTCCATCCGCTACACACCACCCGTACCAACCATCACACCTGTGGGGATCAAGTCAACCCACCCCGCCATCACACCAATCGTAGTCATTAAGCCATTTTATATTTGTGGCAGAGCCACCGAACTAGATTGTGACAGAGTCACTGAACTAGAGGCATTGAGCCATTAAAATATTTGTGGCATAGCCATCGAACTAGAGGCAATCAGCGGTTTAATTATTTTGTGGCAAAGCCACCGAACTAGATTTTGGCAACAGGCCTTTCTTCTCTTCATCGTTAATCCCAACCCATGCAACATGTATGCAAAATAGCTTATGTACATATGATGATTTTATCAAAAAGGCCCAAGTCAATATTTCAAGTTTTTATTAAGGCCCATAATACAATATATCATTTGTTCCATATAATTAATTAGCATCTTTGGCCCATTTAACGATCTAGCATAGATTTTGGCCCATTTAACAATTTAACAGAGATTACGGCCCATTTACGATCTAATGTAAATTTCGCCCATTTTTGATCTAATGTAGATTTCGCCCATTTATCGATCTAGCGAGATATCGGCCCATTTATCGATCTAGCGTAGATTTCGCCCATTTATTATTTATCGTGATTTGACCCATTTAACTATCTATCCAAGATTTGACCCATTTTACTAACTAGCATATTTTCGGCCCATTTACTAACTAGCAAACTTATCGACCCATTTTACGATCTAACACATCTTTGGCCCTTTTACACATGAGATTTTTAGTATTCATTTTACTACCTATTCATCGGGGCATTTTCGTAATTTTCACATTTTTAATAATTTTTATGAAAATTTCACCAAAATACCAATTATTTCGTATTATACCGATTTTGTCATTTTTACGATTTTTACTAAATACCACGAATGACATCCAACCCGAGAAAAGTGTGAAGTTACACACCTTGATATCGTGAGTACTAAACCTTCCCACTCGTCAACACCTAAACGTAATACGAACCATTAGAATACTATTATTTATCAAAAATAGACTATTAGGATTCGATCTAAATCCTTACCCCTTTGATTTTGAACCACTTCTATTTTTGGTTTCTCCTCGTTTATTGATTCATTGCCCACTGAGAATCCACAAACGTACAAGGGCTCGGGAGTACGAACTACTTCAAATAATTGATTCTCCTCGGTTGATGGTCCGCAAACGGTGGAAAATCTCGATTCAAAAAATTTCTTCGTTTATAAATAGGGATTTATGAATCGCCCCTCTTTCAAGGTCGTGGACGCCCTTTTTGCCCTATCTTGAAAATCTCTAAAGATGTACGATCATTAGTCCGACTATAAATATTGAAATATGACTAACGTTTATAGGTTTTTAGATTTGGCTTACCACGGTTTGTATTCGTTCCACGAGAATCGATCGAGCGATTGTGTCCCTAAAACAAAATCGTTTAATAACTAACTATACTAAATGAATAAGAATCCTTAAAAGAAAAATTCCTTACCTTGATTCTTGAAATCGATTGTGGTAAAAGAAAATGAAGAAATTTTTTTGTCACAAGAGCAAAATGCATTCGGCCATGGATGATATAAAATTGAGGAAAATTGTAATGAAGAAGAAAAATAAAGTAAAGGGAGATAGGATGGTATGGTTCGGTTTCAAAAGAGAAAGAGAGAAAGAAAGAAAAAGAAAGGAGAAAGAAAAGAGAAGAAAAAGAATTTGGATTTTTGGAAGGATGGTATAATCGGTTTTGTGAAGAAGAAAGAAAAAGAATGGTCTTTTGGTGTGTTGATGGTTTCGGCACTAGGGGGAATAGATGGCAAACAATTGATCAATGATCAAAAAGAAAAATGATACAAGAAAATTGCTATAGCTTTCTCAAGGGGTTTGGTAAAATTCGGCTAGAGAGCAAGATAGATGAAAGGAGAATAAACACTTTGCTTAAGCCAAAATGACCAAAATGAAAAGGTTTTCCTATCATCCTAGCTTACCATCCTCTCAACCAAAACTGGCCACCCCCCCTTAGCCTCAATGCCGTCCAAATACAATGGTCAAATGGCCATTAAGAAGTTTCCAAAACACCTTCCTACACTTAAGCCCTTTTCCCCTCCTTTTTCCTTAAGTTGATGAAACACAATCCCCCATTTCAAGCCCTTATCCTTAGCTTTCCAAATACTTAGTGTTCTTACCAAAAATAAAACATTCCAACTCATCCTAGCCTTATCTCTTTGCCGATACATGCTCAAGCTAAAGCAAAAAAATAAAAATTCCTAGTTGCATGCTAGGTGATTCGAACTCCTTCCCTCATGGTAATACATATGGCGCCAACTCCACTTTACTACTAGCTCAACTTATGCCATCTTTTGGTACTTAATTAATTTAAGTCTTAAGGTCATTTAATTTCTTTACTCTAAAGTACACTTAAATAATAATATTTATTCTAGCTCTAAGTAACCCGAACCAACATTTAGCAACATTATGATACTCAATTATTTAGAATGTTACAATTCTACCCCTCTTAAATAAAATTTCATCCTAGAAATTTACCTGATTAAAAGAGGTGAGGATATTGCTGTCGAATAGCTTCCTCAGGCTCCCACGTAGCTTCCTCCGCTCTGTGATTACTCCATAAAACTTTGACCAATGGCACAGTATTTTCTTAGCACCTCAACATTCCGGTCTAAAATTTCCACTGGTTCTTCTTCAAAAGACAAGTCTGAATTTAATTCCACTTCCTCAACCGGTACTATATGAGATGGATTCGATCTATAGCGTCTCAGCATGGAAACATGGAAAACATTATGAATTTGACCCAACTCCGGAGGTAATTCAATTTGATAAGCCACTGGACCAACACGCTTCGTCACACGATATGGCCCGATGAACCTAGGGCTCAACTTGCCCTTCTTTCCAAATCTGAAAATTTTCTTCCAAGGTGAGACCTTCAGGAAGACCTGCTCTTCCATAGCAAACTCGATATCCTTTCGCTTCAGGTCTGCATACGATTTCTATCTATCTGAGGCTTCCTTTAACCGTGCTCGAATAACCTTCACCTTTTCCTCTATTTCAGATATCAACTCAGGACCCAACATCTGCCGTTCGCCCAATTCAGTCCAACAAGTAGGAGTACGACACCTACGACCATACAATGCCTCATAGGGTGCCATCTGAATGCTAGACTGATAGCTATTATTATACGCAAATTCTGCCAATGGTAGAAAATCCTCCCAACTACCCCTAAAGTCGATCACATATCCCCTTAACATATCTTCCAATATCTGAATTACTCTTTCCGACTGACCATCAGACTGAGGATGAAAAGCCGTACTGAAATTCAACTTTGTCCCCAAGGCTTCATGCAGAGCTTTCCAAAATCGTGATGTAAATCTAGGATCCCTGTCTGATATAATAGACATTGGTACCCCATGCAACCTCACGATTTCGAATACATACAGCTTTGCCAATTTTTGCAATGAATAATCCATACGAACCGAAAGAAAATGAGCAGTCTTCGTCAAATGATCAACTACTACCCATACGAAATTTTTCTTAGTAGGTGTTAAAGGTAACCCACTAACAAAATCCATAGTTATCTGCTCCCATTTCCAAAGAGGAATCTTTACCGGTTGTAACAATCTTGACGGTAATTGATGTTCTGCCTTCACTTGCTGACAAGTCAAACATTTTCCTACAAACTCAGAAATCTGACGCTTCAACCCTAGCCACCAATACTGCTCACGGAGATCTCGATACATCTTACTTCCTCCGGGGTGCATAGCATAAGGGCTACTATGCGCCTCCCGTAGAATCATTTGTCTCAATTCTGAGTCTTTAGGCATACAAACCCTTCCACGAAAGCACAACACTCCATTCATATTTATACCAAAATCCTCTATTTCACCCCTTTCAACCTGCTGAAATAAAAGTTCCAACTTTTTATCTGATGTCTGCTTTTCCTTGATTTGTTCCAACCACAGAGGCTTCACCTGAAGTTCTGCTAACAAACTACCATCCTCATACAAACTTAAATGAGCAAACATTGCTCTTAAATTAGATACCGCCTTACGACTTAACGCGTCAGCTACCACGTTAGCCTTTCCAGGATGATATTCTATTGAGAAATCATAGTCTTTTAATAATTCAACCCATCTTCTTTGTCTCAAATTCAACTCCTTTTGGGTAAGGAGGTACTTAAGACTCTTGTGATCCGTGTAGATGATAGATTTCTCACCGTAGAGATAGTGCCTCCAAATTTTTAAAGCAAAGACCACTGCAGCTAACTCCAAATCATGAGTAGGGTAGTTTACTTCGTGTGGTCTCAATTAACGAGAAGCATAGGCCACCACCTTTCCATTTTGCATCAGCACACAACCCAAACCCGTGTGAGACGCATCACAATAAACAGTAAATTCTTTTCTAGCCTCCGGCTGAATCAAAACTGGTGCTTCTGTCAGAATCTTCTTCAATTTTTTGAAACTTTCTTGTTATTTTTCAGTCCAAATATACGGAACTCCCTTCCGTAACAGTTTAGTTAGGGGTGCAGCAATCAACGAAAACCTCTTTACAAAGCGTCTATAGTAACCAGCCAATCCTAAGAAACTCCAAATTTTAGCTACCGACTTTGGTGGTTTCCAATCTAATACAGCCTCAATCTTCCGAGGATCTACCCTTATTCCTTCAGCTGATACCACATGACCCAAGAAAGTCACTTCCTTTAGCCAAAATTCACATTTACTGAATTTGGCATAAAGTTGTTTATCTCGAAGTAGGTGTAATACAATACGCAAATGTGTGTCATGATCCTCATCGTTTCTTGAATAAACCAAAATGTCATCTATGAATACCACCACAAACCGGTCTAAATATGGTTGAAAGACTCGGTTCATCATGTCCATAAATGCGGCTGGTGCATTGGTTAATCCAAACGGCATCACTACAAACTCATAATGTCCATAACGAGTTCAAAATGCCGTCTTATAAATATCTGCTTCTTTCACCTTAAGCTGGTGATAACCCGATCTTAAATCAATTTTGAGAAAAGCAAGCTCCTTTCAATTGATCAAACAGTCATCAATTCTCGGTAAAGGATACCTATTCTTGATCGTCAATTTATTCGGTTGTCTCGTAATCAATGCACATACGCATCGATCCATCCTTCTTCTTCACGAACAAAGCCGGTGCTCCCACGAAGACACACTCATCGAATAAATCCCTGATCCAGCAATTCTTGAATTTAAGCTTTAAGCTCTGCCAATCCTTTGGTGCCATTCTACAAGGAGCAATGGACACTGGAGCCGTTCCGGGCAAAAGCTCGATACCAAATTCTACTTCCCGATCTAGAGGTATACTAGGAAGTTCTTCGGGAAATACATCTGGAAATTCCTTCACCATTCTCACATCATCCACAGATAACTCTTTGGCATCCAAAGCACAAATAAAGGCTAGGAATGCTCCATACCCTTTTCGCACCAACTTTTCTGCCTTCAACGCCGATACCACGTTCGCCAAGTAGTTTCTTCGTTCACCAATCATTATGACTTCCTTATCATCCGAGGTTCTTATTGACATCCGTTTCTTAGCACAATCCAAATGCGCCCGATGTTTAACCAACCAATCCATGCCCAGAATGAGATCAAATTTGTCCGAAAGGCAATTCCATCAAATTCGCCAAGAATACCTCCTCTTGAATTTCTAAGGGTATGTCTCTAAACAGTTTATTTACAATTACCAACTGTCCTAAAGGACTAATTACTGTCATCTCACTATCGGTAATTTCAGATTCTAGATTCAGGTTTCCAGATATAACACTAGCAACATACGAGTGGGTAGAACCAATATCTATTAAAGGCGAATAGTACATCGAAGATGAAAACGCGTACCGATTATTACATCGTGCATGCCATCCTCTGGCGTCTAACCGCATAGACCGATCTGGCTGTCTTGCATCCGTGTTTCCTCTAGGACCATTGCCTCGACCCGATGCACCTTGACCACGTCCAGCCCCATTACCACCACGACCTGGTCCACGACCTCTCGGTGGGCTTTGAGTACCTCCGGCATTGTGCATCAAGATACGAACTTTCCGAGTCGTATCCATACGTCGAGGGCAGTTTTTATAGTGGTGATCCATTGCACCGCATTTGTAACAAGCGCCCGTTTTCCTCCAGCACTCTCCAGAATGCCTTTTTCCATATTCAGCACAATCTCGACCTCAATTATTAGTTATAGGTGCTCTACCTTGGGCTGATTCATCATTCTGAGGCCTCTTCTGAAATCTCTTTGAAGAACACGACTGCTGTGTCTCTCTCTTGTTTCTAAATCTTTCTCGATTCTAACGTTCTGAGTTCTTAGCCTCTTCGGCTATCTTGGCCTTCTCCACAAGCGTGGCAAAAGTTCTAACTTGTTGTGGGGCAATCAGAACCCTCAACTCATCATTCAGCCCATCCTCGAATCGCACACAACATTCATGATCTGTTGACACTATTTTTCGAGCATAGCGACTCAAGCGTAAAAACTCAACTTCATACGCTACCACTGTCTTACTCCCTTGGACAAGATTCAGAAATTCCTTCCTTCGGGCGTCTACATAACTCATTCCAACATATTTCCCTTGGAAGGCAGCTTTAAAGAATTCCCAAGTAATCAGTGCAGCTTTGGTGCCTTTTCGAACAGTAAGCCACCATTGATACGCCTCGTCTCTTAGCAAGGACACAACTCCTTTCAGTTTCTGTTCGACAGTGCATTCCATATCATCCATAATCCGCTCCACAGCTTCGAGCCAATATTCAGCCACATTCGGAGCTACATCAAAAACTCCTCTAAAAACTTCTGCATTATTTGACTTGAGTCGCTCCGAAATTGACCCACGAGTTGTTGGCCCAATTCTAGTTCCAGCGACCCTTTCTAGGACTCGCAGCATCGCTTGTGCCAAGGCATTATCTTCTTCCATATGATCGCGTGATCCTGTCTCACTCTCAAATGACGCAGGTGCATCCATTTTCGGCATATGATTTGGTGCTTCAGTTGCACCTCTAACACCTCTTCCTCTTCCACGGCCACGTCTACCGCGTCCACGACCACGTCCTCTAGTGCTCATGATGACTAATTCGATTTAATTTGATTACAAGTTTTATGAATCAGAAAATTGTTTCAATGTTCATTAACGGTGTTTTATGAGATTTGAGAGATAAAGTTGTTTTTCGCAACACATCCTATAGTCTCAATCTCTACGATTTTTAACATCTAAAACTAGAAGTTCTAGAGTGTTCCTATGATCATCATAATAATCATTAAGTAATAAATACTTACTTGACTTGTTGCTTGGATGCTTGTGGTGCCATACTAATCTTTTAAAACACAATTGAAATAATTTTATCTGTAAATTATTTATTGAACCCAACCACAGTAGAGTTTTTGAAGCGGCTCGATACCATTAAATGTAACACCCCAAACCCGGTCTATGCATTAAGACTGAATTTGGTTTGTTACACAGATCGAACTATCTTAATAATTTCAGACGAATCAGTATTTCAAAACCCCTTTTTTTGAAATTGAGTTTAATAAAACCAGAGAGAAAAATTTAAGTTTGATGTATTTGAGAAATAAGAATAGTTAAAAGTTTCTCATATGTTTAAAACCCAATTTATTTTAAGTAAACATTATATAATAATCATAAGCCCATTTTAAAATATCCAAAACATAGTTTTAAACCAACCACACATAAAAATCCATAAAATATTAATAATAGAGGCCTTACTACATCATACCCAAAATAATAATTTAAAGAAAGTACTTATTTAAAAGTTCAAAATTTATTTAACCCATGTTTGCAGATGGCCTCCACGAAGTCATCCTCGGCCCAAGTCCACATCAATTTCCATTACGAGAGGAAAAATTTGAGGTGTGAGTTACTCGTAACTCAACGATAACTTACTTACTTAATCCATGGGCGGATCATCAAGTCATGATTTTGGGCTTGAGCCCATTATCAAGATTAACAGTATAAATAATGGAATGCATGCAAAAATGAAATTTCCCACCCAAACCTAATTTCCATCCGCTACACACCACCAAGACCAACCATCACACTGTGAGGATCAAGTCAACCCACCCCGCCATCACACCAATCGTAGGCATTAAGCCATTTTATATTTGTGGCGAGCCACGAACTAGCCAGTCACCGAACTAGAGGCATTGAGCCATTAAAATATTTGTGGCATAGCCACCGAACTAGAGGTAATCACCGTTTAATTATTTTGTGGCAAAGCCACCGAACTAGATTTTGCAAGCAGCCTTTCTTCTCTTCATCGTTAATCCCAACCCATGCAACATGTATGCAAAATAGCTTATGTACATATGATGATTTTTTCAAAAGGCCCAAGTCAATATTTCGTGTTTTATTGAGGCCCATAATACAATATATCATTTGTTCCATATAATTAATTAGCATCTTTGGCCCATTTAACGATCTAGCATAGATTTTGGCCCATTTAACAATTTAATGAGATTATGGCCCATTTACGATCTAATGTAGATTTCGCCCATTTTTGATCTAATGTAGATTTGACCCATTTATCGATCTAGCGAGATATCGACCCATTTATCGATCTAGCAGAGATTTCGGCCCATTTATTATTTATCAGGGATTTCGGCCCATTTAACTATCTATCCAAGATTTCGGCCCATTTTACTAACTAGCATATTTTTTGGCCCATTTACTAACTAGCAAACTTATCGGGCCATTTTACGATCTAACACATCTTTGGCCCTTTTACCCATGAGATTTTTAGTATTCATTTTACTACCTACACATCGAGGGCATTTTCATAATTTTCACATTTTTAACAATTTTTATGAAAATTTCACCAAAATACCAATTATTTTGTATTATACCGATTTTGTCATTTTTACGATTTTTACTCAATACCACGAATGACATCCAACCCGAGAAAAGTGTGAAGTTACACACCTTGATATCGTGAGTACTAAACCTTCCCGCTCGTCAACACCTAAACGTAATACGAACCATTAGAAAACTATTATTTATCAAAAATAGACAATTGGGATTCGATCTAAATCCTTACCCCTTTGATTTTGAACCACTTCTATTTTTGGTTTCTCCTCGTTTATTGATTCGTTACCCGTTGAGAATCCACGAACGTACAAGGGCTCGGGAGTACGAACTACTTCAAATAATTGATTCTCCTCGGTTGATGGTCCGCAACCAGGTGGAAAATCCCGGATTCCCGAAATAGCCCTTCGTTTATAAATAGGGGGATTTGCGGAACCGCCCCTCTTTCGAAGGCTATGGACTGCCCTTTTTTGCCCTATCTTGAAAATCTCTAAAGATGTACGATTATTAGTCCGACTATAAATATTGAAATATGACTAACGTCTATAGGTTTTTAGATTTGACTTACCACGGTTTGTCTTCGTTCCACGAGAATCAATCGAGCGATTGTGTCCCTAAAACGAAATCGTTTAATAAATAACTATACTAAATGAATAAGAATCCTTAAAAGAAAAATTCCTTACCTTGATTCTTGAAATCGATTGTGGTAAAAGAAAATGAAGAAATGTTTTTGTCACAAGAGCAAAATGCATTCGGCCATGGATGATATAAAATTGAGGAAAATTGTAATGAAGAAGAAAAATGAAGAAAAGGGAGATAGGATGGTATGGTTCGGTTTCAAAAGAGAAAGAGAGAAAGAAAGAAAAAGAAAGGAGAAAGAAAAGAGAAGAAAAAGAATTTGGATTTTTGGAAGGATGGTATAATCGGTTTTGTGAAGAAGAAAGAAAAAGAATGGTCTTTTGGTGTGTTGATGGTTTCGGCACTAGGGGGAATAGATGGCAAACAATTGATCAATGATCAAAAAGAAAAATGATACAAGAAAATTGCTATAGCTTTCTCAAGGGGTTTGGTAAAATTCGGCTAGAGAGCAAGATAGATGAAAGGAGAATAAACACTTTGCTTAAGCCAAGATGACCAAAATGAAAAAGTTTTCCTATCATCCTAGCTTACCATCCTCTCAACCAAAACCGGCCACCCCCCCTTAGCCTCAATGCCGTCCAAATACAATGGTCAAATGGCCATTAAGAAGTTTCCAAAACACCTTCCTACACTTAAGCCTTTTTCCCCTCCTTTTTCCTTAAGTTGATGAAACACAATCCCCCATTTCAAGCCCTTATCCTTAGCTTTCCAAATACTTAGTGTTCTTACCAAAAATAAAACATTCCAACTCATCCTTGCCTTATCTCTTTGCCGACACATGCTCAAGCTAAAGCAAAAAAATAAAAATTCCTAGTTGCAGGCTAGGTGATTCGAACTCCTTCCCTCATGGTAATACATATGGCGCCAACTCCACTTTACTACTAGCTCAACTTATGCCATCTTTTGGTACTTAATTAATTTAAGTCTTAAGGTCATTTAATTTCTTTACTCTAAAGTACACTTAAATAATAATATTTATTCTAGCTCCAAGTAACCCAAACCAACATTTAGCAACATTATGATACTCAATTATTTAGAATGTTACAATATGTGTCGAAATATATATATATACCTAAACATTCATATAAATAATGTGTAAAAGAATTCATGGATATGACTAAATTTGTGGCCTATGACACTTAGTTAATGACGTTTTGGGAATATGCAATATGTTGTTTGGTTGATGCATGACGACTTGTTTGTGTAGTGGTTGTTCTAGGCATTCATTGAGCTTGTTAAGCTCACCCATTCCATTTTATCCTATGCAGAGTAGTTGCATTCTCGGTGTTAAGCAGTGTGACTGTCGAAGGATTGATCAAAGCCATTTTTTATTCATTATAGTAGGTGTTTTGCTTATTCTAGTTCTAGGGAATAAAAATGCAATGTGGTAGACATTTATATTGGATTGTTAAGACGAATTTGGGATTATTTGCATATTTTGTATGTTTGGAAGCATGTGGACTTCGATATGGTATTTGGACTATTGTTTTAGACATTTTGATGTTTTTATGACTAGGCGAATGAAGCGTGATGTTTAAGGATTAAGTTTGAATGATTTAAATGTTCTTATATATTAAAGTTTTGTAACCTAAAGCAGAGGTATTGACATTAGAGCTCTTTAAATGATACCTCTGTATTTTCAGAAGTGCAGGGGAGTTAGAATACCAATTTGGTATTGATACCATGGCTCGAGTATCAATACTCGGGGTGTAATTATAGGTACCTTGCGAAAGGTACCAATAATTTTTTATGTTTTGAAATTTGGTGAGAAACAGAATGCTAGTTTGGTATCGATTTTCCAGGTGGTATCCATACCACTTAAAGGAAATATCAATACCATAGAGGCAGTATCGATACCTATGTAACATTTTTGGGAAATTTGATAAATGGTCCTAATGCATGGTTCGTACCTATGTTATGCTATTTTATGAATTCTTGGCATGGTTTATCACTAAAAAGTGAATGTATGGTTTATAATTCATGATAATGCTATGTTATTTTTAATCAAAAAAAAAAAGTTGCATGAGAAATAACATGTCGTTTTAGATGAACAAGTTGTGAGACGGTGGTGTGACATCTCGATATTTGTCTTGGCATCCAGGCCGGGTATGGGGTATTCCAACTTGCTTATACAGAGTGTTGGTCACACTTGCCAGCATATAGCGATGAGCTATCTTATTAGACTCTTCCCAAAGTTTTCTAGCCTCAGCTTGAGTAGCCGGAGGGCACTTAGTGTCAATAACTGTTTTGAGTTTTTCACAACCCAAGATGATTATCAGGTTCCTTTTCCATTCCTTATAGTTATTCTCGTTCAATTTGTTTTTAGTGAGTATGTCAATAAGGGAGTAGGTGTCATTTTCGAACTGAAAATAAAATATTCATCTATTAATATTTTTGTATAAGAAAATGTTTGAAAATTTTTACAACATTACAATATGCAATAAGATGATGCATGCGCCTTACATTAAACCTTGAAAAACATTTGTAAGTTATTGCTACAATAATTTCCACACCTATTGAATCAAGCCACAGTGGGGTGATCATGATTAACTAGTAAGAACATGGATTTCCATCCAATTATTACATGAACCTAATTCCTTAGGCATTCACACATACTAATAATCGTGTAATGTTTGACCATCATTCTAACTAAAGTAGAGCTCCATTTTAAGCAATTACTAGAAGATCTTGAGTGTATAACCATCAACCTATCACCTATCGTATCATGACCAAGAATGAGTCATCGTGGGACAATCTCACTGAGTAACATGCTCTGACTAGTTGTCCTCTTTTAAAGATAGAATTTCTTGACCTATCGCATGATAATGCCTACCACAAGAGCTGGTCCAATTATCATTTGATCATAAGTGAATTCTTTTTTCTTTTAGGAAATCTCCTCAGTGAAATCCACATAGCAATCCTATCATGGGGTAGTGCACTTGCCATTCCATCAAAAGAGACCATTAATGGAGGTCGTAGGTCTTGTTTAGGGACATTCTCCCACTCAATATTTTAAAAACCTACAAGGTTTTTAATTTTCACTGTAATCATGAATGATTAATATATGCATGAAAAGTACATGTGACAATCTTTCTGAAACTATATGGCATGCTTATCTCATATATGCATTACATGCTATGACAATTTTATAATATTCATATTCATTTATTCATAAAATCGACAATTTAAATTCACTACAATTTTTCTTTGAAGGGAAAAACTAAAGAAGTAAATGTGAATCATGCCCCAGGTAGGGTCCTAAGAAAGGGAAGTGAGTTATATTTGACCGCTTAAAAACCAAACCTTTCCTTGCCAAAGTCAATCCTAGACATGTACTTTCTCATTACCACACTTTTCACGGTAATTGAATAACCTAAAAAAGTAAATGGAACAATACAACACATGTATTTTCTAATTGCCACACTTTTTATTTTTAATCTATCAATTGTGAATCATCTCATACATATATATCACAATTATATCTTTAACAATTACTAAACAGATAACTAAGGAGATGGGTAATTACAATAAAGTTGCCAGCCAAGGTTTCCTGGTTCTATTTCTATAAAATAAATGAAAAACCAAAAATTATTTTGTTTTTCACCACAAGGCATTCCATGTATCTTCAACCACCATTGCTCCATCTTCTCATCGTCATGGACTTCTTTTAGAAAAATTACATTTAAGTCCTATGTTCGTTTCCGACTCACAAGAGTTATATATAAAAAAATAATCCTACGTAGAGATAATTGTCCACGGTCTATTTCCTAAGAACCACAACCTTGGAAAAAAATAATAATTATATAATAAATATATAATATCACATTCATTCCATTATATTCCCGTAAACATGCAAATAATTACAAGAATGTCACCTTTTATTAAATATCAATCAAACAAGATGAAGAGAGAGATTTGGTCTTGATTTACACTATAGGCATAACACAACCTGGCTTTTGATACCGATTGTTGAAAAATCCCGATTTGAAAACATTTTTTGCATAATGAAAAATTAAAATTTTGCAAATAACCCGATTTGTGATATTTATAGCAATAAACCCTAACAGAATTCATAAATGTGTTTTGGACAATCTGTTTTAGCCAATCACTAACAATCATTATGTCTCCCACTATGGAACCAGTCGGTTCCATCTAAACTAAACCATAATAGAAACCTAACTATTTACCAAACTGGCACAAAATTTTCCCCAAATTTCCTAATAGAATGCGCCAACTTATTATGCATTCAATTAATTTCTAAAATTCCTTTAAATTGAAGTTTTATAGAAATCCAAGTGTGGCATGCTTTGACTGGAACTAGATTATTAAATGATATGAATTGATTGTGATAGGTTGTGGTTGACTCGAATACAAATCAAATGATTTAGGATGTAACTTATTTTATATACATACTTGTCAATGGGAAAGTGAATATATGTGTCACAAATAGTATAAGTTTAGAGTAGGAATGTATTGGTTATATATTGGTATTTGATTATGCCTATTGGGTCATGAATGGTAAATAGTTTCGAACTTGGTATGCTATGCTAAGATGCTAGTGATCTTGATGAATTAATTATAATTGCATATGATTTTGTATGAGACACATTAGCTAACCAGTTTATAGTATTTGAGCTGCTGTAAACTTGTATTAAACTTGGAAATGTTAGTATATTAATTGAAACAAATGGTTTAGGTGATATCAGAAGTGATAAATTGGAGAATGGAATTGACAAGGGCATGTTTTGATATTGATATGATCAAAATGTTATTATAATAAGCATAATGAAACGTCTAGATACTAAGTATTGAAGTGGGAAGATTTGTTGTTAGTTTTGCACACTTAATATGCTTATATTGAAAATGTAAAGCTTAGTAAATTCAAGTTATAAGTATGTGATAGATATGCATATATAGACATGTTAGAAAAATCCCGGTTTGAAAACGGTTTTGTTGCACAGCAAAAAATTAAAATTTTAAAAATCGACTTGGTTTGTGATATTTATAGCAATAAACCTTAACCAAATTCATACGTATGTTTTTGACTTAGCGGACGTTTTTTGTTCTCTACTTTCAACCAAATGATCTTCTCCACTATTCTCGTACCCTGAACTACTTCGAGTGTGGGCTCAACCAATTGAATCAAAATACAGAACTAGAAAAAGTTTTCTCTCTTTTATTTGGGTTGAAAACAGAAATTATCTCTTCTTAATAGAAACTGATAGAATTGTTATTCTAGAAAAATATATTTGATAGTTAAGAATAAATTCTCTCTATTTTTCAATAGAGTAACAATCTCTTAAAGTTGTTTATTATGCCTTACCGGTATCATCTATTTATAAGAAGAAATGTAGAACACTTGTTGAGTTGTAGTGGTTTATTTCAAATAGAAAAGAAACTTTCTACTTAGAGTAAGAATGGGGTGGACGACACACCCTATTCCTACTAAGGTTGTCACGTCCTTCATGTTATATGAGGGGTTTTCGACCTCTCTCACAACGGGTCCAATTACAAGTACTTCTTGGGCCTTTTGACCCAGTACTCTTTAATGTGGTCCAACCTGATTCAATTTTTCTATTTCCTAAAATAAACTTTAATATTCTATATTAAACAATTTTTTTCATCCTTATTTTACCCATAGTAAAATTTTGACGATTTGACCCCGTTAAAATTTTTGACGATTTTACCCTTAGTAAAATTTCGAGAAAATACATTCCATATTTCATAACTCAACATGTTTACTATGACCAAATGATTTATTTTCATTTTTGGGCTTTAAAATAGCTCAAAAACATAAACTCATTATTCCGATTATTTTTAAGTAATCCATATAAAATTGCAAATAAATCATTTCCATTTTTGGAAACCTACATCCATTTCCAAATGATTACATTTTTTCATTTTGGAAAAAACCATAATCATTCTTGAATGTTTCCCATTTCTCTTTTTATATTCATTATATTCATTTCTATTCAAACACACAATTCATTTCTAGTTTCAACAAGCTAGCAAAGGGATCGATTGGACATATTTAATTATGGCGCAAATGATTTATAATTAAGTTTCAACTTTTCGCCTATTAATTATAAACTCATTTAGTCACAAATTCATTATACTATAGTATTGTGATTGAGCTCTCCCTAACGACATACCATTTTGAAAGTAACTACTTAATACTCATCCAATGACATAGTCATAAGTGTGTTACCCTCATAGGAGATCCTTGATCTCTTTGGCATAATATACGTTCTCCCAATATGGTCCTATTTTATCTTATGGTAACCATTACATCTCCCTTCATGAAAAGTCAATTACTATCTAACAATAATTAAGTCATTCATTACAAAGATGAAGGACTCATGGGCATGTTTACTTTTCATCAACCATGTAATGCCAATAAGAAGATATCATTTACCCATGTCTTGGGCTATGAATTCCACTGTTGTGAATGAAACTACATACTACGGAAGTCGTACACCCAAAGCACTAACTTTCAGTTCCTTAACTATTTGAACTCAGGCTTTTACTAACATCAAAGTGTACAAGTCACGCATACATAGTCTGCCATCCACTCAATATTTAGGTATGCCACATTATGAACTTCAAAAGCGAATAAATCCATAAATGGATTCGGGATCTATTCCACTTTGGACCAGTCCCATGTACTATCAATTCAGTTAGTCGCATCTACGTCTCTATATTTTAGGAGTCATCCGCTCCATCAAGATAAGGCATCTCCATAATTGGACTTGATAGACGACATATTTGTCTTTTAATCAGTTTGCTCATTTCTGATTAGACTAAGGACATGCTTAGGTTTGTCTACTAATACAAGTTGTCTTTTCATATTACGATCTAACTACGTAATACCGCTTAGTATTAGTTAAACATTATACAACCAATGAGAAACATTTTCTTCCATTTTGATTTACATGCAAAAAATGTTTCAGGACAATAATACAAATTATTAATGTAATTCCTGAATAATTTTATTAACCAATCTGTTCGAAAAATTACATGTGTACTTAGACGAAAATACTACACTTGTAACACCCCTTACCCTTATTCAAAGCCGGAACCGGGTTTGAGGCATTACCTAACTTATCTCACTAAAACATATCACATTGAGCTATAAAATTTCATTTAAGCACATATCTTGCTTATTCTCAGCCTGCGAGGCCCTAAACATACCTCCAAGAGGTTTTGGGATTTAATTGAGAACTTTCACGAACTTGGAAAACTTTTCATCAAAATAGGGGCCACATGCCCGTGTTCATCGAGGGACACGCCCGTGTGCCCCTAATACATGCCCGTGTTCACCACCCGTGGTCGACACTGACTTATTCTACATGGCCGGACACACGCTGTGTCCCTCACACAGCCTCGACATGTTCGAGTCTTAGCCCGTGTGCCAAAACATTGGCATTCTGCTTTTGACATCATCACTTCACTAAGGCCACATGGCCAAGGCACACGGTTGTGTCCTTAGACCGTGTGTCAAATTAAATTCCACATTTAATGTGCAGACTTCACACGGCTAGGGCACACGCCCATGTCTTAGGCCGTGTCATCCACACGGTTGAGACACACAGCCGTGTCTCTGCCCGTGTGTTTACTACTAAGCATACTGACTTGTAAGCCTAGCATGCAAGGAGACACACCGTCAATCAACATACCCATGGGGCTGACCGTGTGTCTCACACAGCCTAGACACACTCCCGTGTGTGTACCTGTGTGGAAAAATAGATGTCTATCTACCAAGCCATTTGCCATCCTAATAAGAAATTATACTCATACCAAAACATTCCAATCTATAAAATGACCAAAGGTATCTCTAAAACTCAAAAGAATCAAGACATACACAAGGGCATACACTTCATGAAATTCATCTTCATTAAGCATAAGAAATTGCCAAGTATCGGCCTAACTTACAAAATGAATTCAATAACATACATAACCAACACTTTGGCTAACAATTACGACCTAACAAAATACCCAAGTCCTATACATGCCATACCCAAAATAAGTCTAAATTGTTATACCAAAGTGATGTCGATAGTGTGATTTTCGAACTCCAACGTTCCACGTTCCTCGAGTTATCTTGACACTACTACAAGGAAAAAGGGAAATGAAAAGGGGTAAGCATAAAGCTTAGTAAGTTTGCATGGAAATAGATAGCAACAATGAGCTCATGATAAAATCCATCCATGGCATTAATTAAACATACACAACGTATTAGGCTTCTAGCCAACTTACTCATACTTGCCCTTATATAACACATACCGTGTCACATATCAAAATGTTCCATCGTGAATTACTTACGGGTACCTGTATTCACTTATTCACATGAATTTAGTACTAATCTCATTCCTACTTCCAAACTTATCTACTTATCCCATTAATCACTAGGGATACTCAAAGATTCATAATATCATCATTAATATAAATACGAGGCCAATGCCACATCCCAGAGGTGGTCTTACATGGAGTTACCTTTGAATGCCGATGCCATATCCTGGGTATGGTCTTATACGAAAATTTCACATCAAGTATCGATGCCATATCCCGGATATGGTCTTATACGATTTTTGTATTCATTACCGAAGCCATATCCTGGATATGGTCTTATACGGGATCTTAACTCGGTGTCGAGGCCATGTCCCGAACATGGTCTTATATGGGACCTTATCCATTTCATACCTTGATGATAGCAATTTTACATCTCGATGATAGCAATTTTACATATTCGTTATAGTCCACTAGGACATCAACATCTTTTTCAACATCAGTTACTCAATTTAGTAGAGTATCATGCATCAATATAATACCAAGCATTGTCAACATGCTAACATAAATGTTGAATCTATCACATACAAACTTACCTCGATCTCGCAATGAGCTAGTTCGTCGGTCTAATCTGAGATTTTGTTCTTTCCCCGATCGAGGTGAATTCTTGGTTCTTCTTGCTCTATAATAGAAAATTTATCTCATTTTAATCATCACATAAATAAAAGCATTTTAATAATCATGCTTTGGCAAAATTACTATTTTGCCCCTAGACTTTGGCAAAATGACCATTTTGCCCCTAGACTCAGAAATTAATTCTAATCATATTTCTACCTTCAACAAGCCTAGGTGAACATTTAATACTCTTATGGCTATCATCAAAAATCAACCTTTCACACATTTAATACCATTTTTATAGCCTTTGCTACAAGGTCCAATTAGGTGTTTTTATGGCAACACCTTTCACAAAAGTTGTTCATCTAACAACCAAGACTCATTTTCTCCCATAAAAATACAGAAAACAACTTAAAAGCTCACATGGAAAATCCCTAGACTTTTCACAATAATGCAAGATAGTCCTCTCTTTAGAAAGCTTAAGCTTTAGGGGTCTCAAAAGTACAACTATCTCTCAGGAAAACCATTAAAATCACTTACTAGGATAGAGGAGAGCTTGCTGAAAATTTGAGCTTTCAAAACCCCTATTTTGTTTGCTATTTTTGGTGGAGAAGGATGGAGAGAAAAGATGATATCTTTTCTTTCTTTAGTTTATTAATACTAGTGAAATTAGTCACCAATTATTACCAACTTTGACCAATTTGTCCATCTTTGTCTCCTATCATCTCCTATGGCTGGTCAACTATCTATATAAAGGGCTAATTACCTTTTAAAGACCTCCAATTTACAATCCATGGTTATTTGGCACCTTTAGCCAATAGAATGGAACTTTCGCACTTTATGCGATTTAGTCCTTTTTCGTGATTAAGCAAGAAATTGATAAAATTAAAGCACCAAAATTTTCATGCACTAATATAATCATGCTCTAACTCATAAAATATCGTGAAAATGATTTTCTCTAACCTTGGGTTACTGACCCTAAGATCACTATTTCGACTAGCCCTTAATTCGAGCTGTTACAATTCTCCCCCTTAAGGATTTTCGTCCACGAAAATCTTACCGGCGAAAAGGTTGGGATATTGGTTTCTCATAGTTTCCTCGGGCTCCCATGTAGCCTCTTCTATTTTGTGCCTTTGCCACAACACTTTTACAAGGGCTATACTTTTTTTCTTAACTATTTGACCTCTCACGCCAAAATTTTAACTGGCTCATCACCATAAGTCAAGTCCGGTTGTATCTCTACCTCTGTTGGTACTATGACATGTGAAGGATCTGAACGGTATCGGTGTAACATGGATACGTGAAAGACATCATGAATATTTTCCAGCTCAGGTGGCTAAGCCAACCGATAAGCTACCGACCCTATCCTCTCGGTAACTTCATAAGGTTTGATAAATCGCAGACTAAATTTTCCCTTTCGGCCAAATCTGAGGACTTTCAAGAACACTTTATCACCGACTTTGAATTCAATCTCTTTCCTTTTTAAATCTAAATAGGACTTTTGCCTATCTGAGGCAACCTTTAGACAATCACGTATTACTTTTACCTTCTCTTCAGTTTCCCTGACCAAATCAACCCAATTTATCTGTTTCTCTCTGAGTTCTGACCAATACAAGGGCTTTCGGCACTTACGTCCATACACTGCCTCATAAGGCGCCATTTTCAAACTTGACTGAAAACTATTGTTGTAGGAGAATTCCACAAATGATAAGTATTTCTCCCAATTACCATGAAATTCCAAGACACAACATCGAAGCATGTCTTCAAGTATCTAAATTACCCTTTTCGACTGTCTGTCGGTTTGTGGATAGAAGGCTGTACTAAAACTCAATTTTGTGCCCAAGGCCTCTTGTAACTTTTTCCAAAATCATGATACGAATCTCGGATCTCTATCAGAAATGATCGACAATGGTACACCATGAAGTCTATCTCTGCCATGTACAAGTCTGCCAATTTATCAAGCGAATAATCGACTTGCACTGGTATGAAATGAGCTGACTTTGAGAGTCTATCAGCCACTACCCATACCGCATCTTTCTTCTTCGGAGTCAACGTTAAGCCTGTCACGAAGTCCATGGTAATACGGTCCCATTTCCACTCAGGAACCATAATGGGCTAAAGTAAACCCGAAGGTACTTGGTGTCCAGCCTTCACTTGTTGACAAATCAGGCATTTTGATACAAACTCGAAAATATCTTTCTTCATACTAGGCCACCAATACCATTTTCTCAAGTCATTGTACATCTTCGTGCTACTCAAGTGCACTGTTAAACATTCGCTATGTGCCTCATTCAAAATCCTATGAATAAGTTCATCATTCCTGGGTACATAGACCCTATCTTGAAACATCAAACATCCATTAGGATTTACTCAAAAATTTGACTCAACATTCGACTCATATAAAACTCTTTTGGCTTGTAAGCCGTTATCTTCTTTTTGAGCTTCACAAATCTTTTGGAGGAATAATGGTCTATCCCTCAACTCGGCTAAAATGGAACCATCATCCAATAAAGCAATCTGAGTATTCATGGCTCTCAGCATGAACAATGATTTTTTGCTCAAGGCATCTGCAACTACATTCGCTTTTCTTGGATGGTAGTCAATCACTAACTCATAATCATTAATCAGCTCTAAACACATTCTCTGCCTCAAATTCAATTCTTTTTGAGTCAACAAATATTTTATACTTTTCTGGTCGGTGAAAATTTGACACCTTTTACCATACAAATGGTGTCTCCAAATCTTCAACACAAATACAATTGCGACCAACTCTAAATCATGAGTTGGGTAATTCTTCTCGTGCGGCTTTAATTGCCTAGAGGTGTATGCAATTACCTTACCCTCTTGCATAAGTACACAACCCAGTCCGTTCATGGATGCATCACTGTAAACCACGAATTCTCTTTTCAGTATAGGTTGCACCAAAATAGGAGCCTCAGTCAACAACGTCTTCAATTTCTCAAAACTCTGTTGACACTTTTTTGTCCAATCAAACTTCACATCTTTTTCCAATAATCTCGTCATCGGGGTAGCTATTATGGAAAACCCCTTGACAAAATGCCTATAATAGCTGGCTAGGCCTAGAAAACTCCTTACTTCAGTTACGCTCCTCGGTGGTTTCCAATCAATAATTGCTGAAATCTTACTCGGGTCTACTCCAATTCCATCTCCCAAGACAATGTGCCCTAAAAATCCCACTTCCTTGAGCCAAAATTCACTCTTACTAAACTTGGCATACAATTGTTTTTCTCTCAAGATTTGCAGAACCATACTCAAATGCTCTGCATGTTCGTTCTCATCTCAAGAGTAGATCAGTATGTCATCGATGAAGACCACGACAAATTTATCCAAATATGGTCAAAAAATGCGATTCTTTAATTCCATGAAAATCGCAGGGGCATTCGTTAGGCTAAAAGGCATGATCAAAAATTTATTGTGGCCATACCTGGTCCTAAATGTGGTTTTCGGTACATCCGAGTCCTTGACTCCCAGCTGATAGTTCCCGGACCTCAAATCTATCATGGAAAATATCGTGGCCCCTTCAATTGATCAAATAAATCATCGATCCTTAGCAACAGGTACTTGTTCTTCACAGTTACCTTGTTGAGCTGCCGATAATTGATGCATAATCTCATAGAAACATCTTTCTTCTTCACGAATAAGACGAGAGCACCCCATGGAGAAAAACTCAGCCTTGTGAAACCTTTATCTGTTAGTTCTTGTAACTGGGCTTTCAACTCTTTTAGCTCAGTTGGAGCCATTCTATATGGATCAATAAAATAGGAGCAGTACTTGGAGTTAACTCAATCCCAAATTCAATCTCTCTAACTGGAGGTAGCCTTGGTAAATCTTCTAAGAAAACATTTGGGTACTCACATACTATGGGTACCCACTCCATTTTCAAATCAATCTCTTTAGTGTTCAACATAAAGGCAAGGTAAGCCTCGTACCCCTTCCTTAAATACCTCTGAGTCAACAAGGATGATATCACTACTGGTGATCTATCTTGATTATCTGATTCAACACGAATAAAATCCCCATTTTCATTTTTCAACTCAATATGTTTCTTACCACAATTCACAATTACACCATGAGTAACTAACCAATCCATCCCAAGGATGACATCAAACTCATCAAACGGTAATAGCATAAGATCAACAGGAAAATAACAACCTTTAATCATCAAAGTGCATCCTTTGCATACTCTATTAACCAACACATACTTTCCTAGGGGATTAGACACTCTTATTTCAAACTCAGTAGACTCTATAGGAATGGTCATGCTAGAGACTAATTTCATGCATATGTATGAGTGAGTAGATCCTGGATCAATTAATGCTATAACACAGGTATCATAAAGAGAAAATGTACCCGTGATTATGTCGGGGGAAGATGCCTCTTCACGAGCATGAATGGCATATGTTCTCGCCGGTGCTCTACCCTCGACTCTTGCAACTTGCTCTCTGGATGGATTCTTGTTACCCATTTCATTTCTCAGGTTTCTCTGTGGTCTTCCCCTAGCAGTACTTCCCGATCTTGCATTCTAAGACTTCTCTTTCTCGCCCACCTCGGGGCAATCTCTGATAAAGTGGTCTAAGGACCCACATCTGAAACAAGCTTTCTTATTTTCTCAGCACTCACCAAAATGGCGCCTACCACACTGTGGACATTCCGGTCTACTTGGTCAAACATTGCCACACTAGCAATTGATGTGGTCTGCCCTTTAGACCCCAAAAATTATTTGCCCTTGCTTCGGTTTGAAAACCTGACTTAGGTGATTGATTAAGCAGCGAAATCCCTCAATTTCTTAGATAAGGTTGGAGTGACTTTTCAGTTGTCTTTTCCTCGAGTCACGAGACTCATTTTTAGCTCTTCTTTTCTCTTTAACCAACTCTTCAGCCTTATAGGCTTTATCTACCAACACTACAAATTCCTTTAGTTCGAGGACTCCCATGTATAAACGAATCTCTTCATTTAACCCATCCTCGAATATCTTACACATGATGGCCTCGGTAGACACACACTCTTGGGCATACTTACTAAGCCTTACGAACTCCCATTCGTAGTTAGTCACTGACATACGGCCTTGCTTCAATTCAAAGAACTCTTTTCTCTTATAGTTGATGAACCTCTCGCTGATATACTTCTTTCAGAATTCCTCTTGAAAGAATTTCTAGCTAATTCTCTCCCTTGGTACCACCGGCACTAGGGTATTCCACCACTGATAGGCTGAATCTCTTAAGAGGGATGCTGTACACTTTAAGCACTCATCAGGCGTGTAGGATAACTCATTGAATACCCTGATGCTATTCTCAAGCCAAAATTATGTTATCTCTGGATCATCATCTTTACTAGCCCAAAATTCTTGACTCTTTGCTTCCAGATCTTATCAACCGGAGGCCTTTCTCTTCTCACTACCTCAACCACTTGAATAGCTACAGGAGCAAGTTGAGGAATAGGTGGGCGTGTCTGGTGGTCGTGTGGATAAGTTAGTATACATGTTCTATTTTGGCACGGCCAAGACACATGGGTGTGTCTGGTGGCCGTGGGAGGCACACGGCCTACCTACACAGGCGTGTGACCTATGTAGCTTTGAAAAAAATTTTAATTTCTGAGAACTTTAGTATGTGTTCAGTTTAGTCTCGACCCTATTCTAAAGTGTGATTAAGGTCTCGTTAACCTATAAAAGGGACACTTTGATTATGATTGATAAACTGTAATATGAAATGTCTGTAAAAGTTTTTGATTTGTTAGGTAACGCTTTTAACCCTAATCGGTGATGGATACAAGTTAGGGGTGTTACATTTGATTGGTATCAGAGCTACAATTTAGCCAATTCTTGGGCTAACGTAGCGTGTCAGAGCTAGCTATACATGCCATATATCTGAACTATGATAGTGTGATGAATCTTGACGTGTAAAATGTGATTTTTGTATAGTAATGGATCTCGAAAGAGCCGTAGCTGATGATGTAGAAAGCAATACTCCTGCTCTCGCTCTAGCTCTGATTTGAGACAGGCTACAAGCGGTCAAGAGGGAGAAGCTAAACAAAGACAAAGTCAAGAGGGAGAAGCTAAACAAACTTTCTTCCAAATGATGAGTGAGTGGTTCACTCAATTTGTGAGAAATAACCCGACTGTTTCACAAGCTCCACCCCCGCTTAATCCCCCTCAAACATTTGTTATGCATCTGACTATGAATTTGAATCTGTTGAATAAACCTCCGGTCGACAAAATACATAAGTATGGGGCTAAAGAGTTCAGAGCTACCAATGATGATGATGCCGAAAAAGTCGAGTTTTTGTTAGAAAAAACTATCTAGGTATTTGATGAGATGTCCTTGACTCTAAAAAAAAGTATTAAATGTGTTATTTTACTGCTACGAGATGTAGCTTACCAGTGGTGGAAGACTTTAATTTTTGTGGTTCGAAAGGAACGGGTCACTTAAGATTTCTTTCAGTCTGAATTTTAAAAGAAATACATCATTTAGATATTCATTGATCAGAAAGGAAAGGGATTCCTGGATTTGAAACAAGGCCGCATGTCTGTTACTGAATATGAACGAGAGTTCGTGAGACTAAGCCAATATGCTCGAGAATGTGTTCCGACTGAATCGATAATGTGCAAAAGATTTGAAGACGGTATTGATGAAGATATCCGTTTGTTAGTTGGGATTCTGGAAATAAAAGAGTTCGTAGTGCTTGTTGACCGAGCGTGTAAAGCTGAAGCACTTGGGAAAGACAAAAGAAAAGCTGAGTCTGAAGCTAAAGATGTGAGAAAGAGATTTCACAGTAAATTATTTTGGCCTACATTAAAGAAATTCAGAGATGAACAAAACCGATCAAGAGTTATTGTGGGACATTTGAATAGAGGTCGAGCTAGATTACAGTTGAGTTTCAAAGCTCCAGCAACTTCAATGACGAGTGTTGAAAATGTCAGATCTGAGTGACCCGAGTGCAAGCGTTGTGGTAAAATACATTCGGGGAATTGTAGATTGAATGATCAAGCTTGTTTCAGATGTGGATCGTTAGATCATTTTATTTGAAACTGCCCAGAGTCTGTTGAGCAAGAGACTGTTCAAAATTAGAGATCCGATAATGTTTTAATGAAGGGTAGACCTTCCTAAATACAAGAAATGTTAGTGGTAGTCATAGGTCTACGAGAGATACTGTTGCGAGATCTGAATTTAGAGCGCCAACTAGAGCGTATGCCATCCGAGCTCGTGAGGAAGCTTTATCTCCAGATGTTATTATGGGTACATTTACTCTTTATGACACTTCTGTGATTGCATTGATAAACCCTGGTTCTACTCATTCGTATATATGCATGAACTTAGTAATCAGTAAGACTTTGCCTATAGAGTCTACTAAGTTTTTTGTAAAAGTATCAAACCCCTAGGTAAAAGTGTTCTAGTTGACAAAGTATGAAGAACTATCCGTTAATGTTTCGAGATATCTATTTTCCTACTGATCTGATGTTATTACCATTTGATGAGTTTGACATAATTTTGGATATAGACTGGTTGACACTACATGCTGCTGTTGTAAATTATAAAAGAAAGACTATTGATTTGATATGTCAGAATGATGAAATAGTTTGGATTGAGTTAAATGATTAGAATAGGTTATATGTGCCTGAATCTATCCATCTGACTGGAAACAAACTTTGAATGTACATTTGTGACTTCAGGGTTGGTCTGGAAGAAGAATTCGTTTTCTTGAAGACTTGATACTGAATTATATCTATAGGAACGACTCTATCTGGGAAATGTTATGATAAATTAAAGTTAGTTTGATTGTTGAAGTTTTCTTCTACACGAAAATAAATTCGATAGAAATATCAGTTTTGGTTCAGTCTGAGTTCAATAAAGAGATTACAATCTTTGTCCTTGTGTTAATGAATGAAAGATCTGAACTTGGCACAGCAAGGTTAGCTCCAATCGTCGAAAAACTTTTGAGTTTGTAAGTGATTCTTGTCCAAGGAAAATGATTATGGTTTCGAATACTTTGATTTGGCAATGAATACATGATTGATTTTATCAGGTAATGAACAGTTATTAGTTGAATTAGAAGTTAAATAAATGTTTATTTCGTGAAGTCATGAAATTTAGAAGTGTGTCAGCAAACTATACGTTAAAAAGAGTTCAACATAAATTGATTTCTGATTCAGAATCTCAGATGTGGTATCGATGATTATTTGTTATTTCGAGATAGAGTGTGTATGCTGAAAAGTTCTATGAATGTATACAACAACTGCTACAAGAATCTCTCAGTGATAATTCATTTGTTCATATGGGAACAACAAGATGCACAACAGTTCTAATAAGTGTGAAATGTGATATATTCTAACTTTATTGATTATAGAAATGGAAGGTGATGAATTTTGTATCAAGATTAAAAAGATAGAGTTTTCTAAAATGTGATTAACTGTCTGAAAAAGATCTCTCTATACTTATAGATTTTCTCTTTTGATAAAATAGTTGAGTTATCCATTTCTATGTTGGTAAGTCTGTCTGTGGTGTTAGTTATCGTTAGTTTGGATTAAGATCTGAAACTTATATGGTTTTTTGAAAGAGATTATGGTAATTTGTGAGTATAAAATTGTATTGAAATCGGTAAAGAAAATGTCGTTGCCGATGAATTGAGTCAAAAATTATTGTTTGCATTACGTGAAAAGAATGCTCATTTAGATCTGTCTGATAATGGTTCAGCGTTAGCTAAATTGAAAGCGAAACTGTTGTTTTTACAACAAATTTCTGATGCTCAGAAGATTGATAATGAATTGTTAGCTAAACGAGCTCAGTGTGATCCAAACTCTGATTCTGAATTTTGTGTGGATGATAATGATTGCTTGAGATTCCGAGATTGAATATGTATTCCAAGAAATCCAGAATTGATTCAATTAATTTTAAGTGAAGCTCATAATTATCGCCTATCTATACATCCGGGTAGTACAAAGATGTATCATGATCTGAAGCAACACTATTGGTGGTCTGGTATGAAATGAGATATCTCTAACTTTGTGTCAAAATGCTTAATCTATCAGCAAGTTAAAGCTGAACATCAGGTTTCATCTGGGTTGTTACAACCGGTTCTGATTCCCGAGTGGAAATGTTATAGAGTGACAATGGATTTTGTTTCGGGATTTGCCTCTGAATTCGAAAAAGAAAGATGCGATTTGGGTTGTAGTTGATCGATTGACAAAATCTGCCCATTTTATTCTAGTACGATATGATTACTCACTTGATAGATTAGTCAAGCTTTACATTTCTGATATTGTGAGATTGCACGGGTTGCCACTATCCATTATTTCAGATAAAGATCAAAGGTTCACATCAAGGTTCTGGAAGAAATTACAAGAAGCTTTAGGTACGAAATTGCATTTCAGTACTGCCTTTCATCCGCAAATAGATGGTCAGTCTGAGCGGATCATTCAAATTCTCAAGGACATGTTAAGATGTTGCATCCTTGAGTTTAATGGTTCGTAGGAACAGTACTTACCACTGATTGAATTTGCATATAACAACAATCTTCAGTCAAGCATTAAAATGGCACCTTATGAAGCTTTGTACGGACGTAAATGTCGAACACCTCTGTATTGGATTGAGCTCAGTGAAAATAAGATACATGGGGTTGATCTGATAAAAGACACTGAATAAAAAGTGAAAGTAATCCGTGACAGACTGAAAGCAGCATCTGATAGTCAGAAGTCACTTGAAACGAAAAGAGATTGAATTTGAAATCGGTGACAAAGTGTTCTTAAAAGTGTCTCTGTGGAAGAAAGTACTCCGATTCGATCATAAAGGAAAGTTGAGTCCGAGGTTCTTCGGACCGTATGAGATCATCGAGCGTGTTGGGCCAGTTGCGTATAGATTATTGTTGCCCTCTGAGTTAGCAAAAATACATAATGCATTCCATGTTTCGATGTTCTGTAAATACCGATCTGATTCGTCACATGTGATCTCTCTGTCTGAAATTGAAATCTGATCTGATATAACTTATGAGAAAGAATTAGTCCATAACCTAGCTACTGAAGTGAAAGAGTTAAGAAACAAGAAAATTCTGTTAGTGAAAGTGTTGTGGTATAGACACGAAATAGAAGAGGCTACGTGGGAGCCTGAAGATTCAATGAGACATCAATATCTGAATCTGTTTAACAGTAAGATTTTTGGGGACAAAAGCCCTAAGGGGGAAAATTATAATAGTCCGTTTAGACCCTAGTCAGAACAGTGGTTTCGGGACCACAAATCCAACTCAGTGAAATATTTTAACATTATTTTCTGTCCATTGATGGGTGATTAAGCATGTGTTAAATTTTCGTAAGTTAAATTGTTCGTTCGTGTGCTTAATTTGATAAAAGGATTAAATTGCATTGAATGTAAAACTAGCGTGATATTTGTAAAAGTGTCCATTTGAGATGGCTTTTTAATAAGGAGGCCTTATGAGGCAATTGTGCAAATATTTAGTTAGTGGATGCATAAAAGACATTAATGGCCTTATATTTATGTATTTTATATATTTGTTTGTAAGGTTAATTTTGTAAATGAATAAATGGTTAATGTTTTAATAAAACAAAACAACTAAAGTGGCCATTTCCATTCATCTTTCACTGAATTGTTGCAAGAAAAAGAAAAGGTTTTGCTTTGTTATATTCACCATATCTAAGCTTAAATTAAGGTATGTTTTGACTCTGGTTTTTGATGATTTGAAGAATTGAAGATGTTTATGAGATGTGCCATTGATGAAATGGTGAGCTTTGTGATGAGTTTAGATGTTAAATGAAAGATATGTGTTAAATGAACATGTTTTGTTCTTGAATTTTTTATGAATTTAGCTAATTAGGGCTAAATTATGAAAAAATATTTTGAGGGATTAAATTGTGAATTTAATGAAATGTTTGGACTTAGATGAGATACATGAGCATTCGACTAAGTATGAATATATGGTGATCTTGTATATTTGATGTTTTGTGAAAAATAGACTAAATTGATAAAATGTGAAAATGTGAGGGTTAAATTGCAAATAGCCCTAGATGTATGTTTTTGGATTGAATTGAATAAGCTGATGAATGAATGGGTTAAATTTGAATATGTATATATCAAGAACCGAAAAAAAAAGGACTTAGATCGCGGGAAAGAGAAGGTAGTAGAATAACCGAGTCTGAAAAATATTCGAATCCGAGGTAAGTCAATATACAAATAAATGTATTTGTATTGAATTATGTATGTTCTTATGACTATTGATAATGATGAATGTATATGAGATGATGTATACATGAATTTCGAGATAGAGTCGGCATAGTGACAATGTCCGAGAAGTCCCGTTTGAACCTAGGAATAGATAGGGTAGTCTATGTCATGACATAGGTGTCTGTTATGTGATATCATGTAAGACCATGTCTTGGACGTTAACATTGATTCGAGATTTCATGTAGGACCACATCTGGGACATTGGATCGATATGAGATTTACGTGTAAGACCATGTCTAGGACATTGACATCGAATTGATTCGTGTAAGACCCTATCTGAGACAGTGGCATCAATATCTGATTACATGTAAGACCATGTATGGGACGTTGGCATCAGTATGAGATTTACGTGTAAGACTATGTCTGGGACATTGGCATTGTATTGATTCATGTAAGACCCTGTCTGGGATAGTGGCATCGATATCTGATTACATGTAAGATCAAGTCTGGGACGTTGGCATTGTACTATTATTTCGACCACTCTAAGTACCCTATTAGTTCCAAATGGTTCAACGGGAAAATCTGAGATATGAACGACTATATGAGTTGTATATCTGTCTCAGGTACGTTTTAAAGTACACTATGTGTGTATGAAAGGTAAGTATCTATACAAACTTACTAAGATGAATATGTGTATTGAAATGAGGAGATAATATGTGAAGATATGCTTGAATGAACTATGCGAATATGTGATATTTGAGTTGAAGAATGTGGTAAGATATGGTTAAGCATATGAGCTAAAGAATATGTGATGAATTTACTATGAGAACTATAAATGCCATTGTGTTAATTTGATTACGTGCATTTTATACTAAGTTTATTTGTATATGGCTTACTAAGCTTTTGAAAGCTTACTTTGTGTGTGTGTTTGCTCTGTTTTATAGATCGTCAAAGCTACTGAAGGCTCGGGGACCGTCGAGGATCGTCATCACACTACTCAAATTCATTTTGGTACTTTTGAAATGTGTAGATAGCTAAATATGGCTTGTATAGGCTAGTTGTTTTGGATTATGGTTGAAATGTGTATAAATAGCCATGAGATGTGGCTATATAAATATTGATGATATGCATGAGTGATTATGATATATGATTGTAACACCCCCAAACCCGGCCCATACGTTACGACCAGATCTGGTATGCTACGGGTTTAATGTTAAAAACTTTATTTGAGATGGTTAGCAAAACTTTGTCATTTTTATGGCTTTTGCTAAAAGATATCACTTGTAGGAAAAACCTTTGAAATTTATATATTTTTTTCTTTTAAAATATAATTCGTTTAAATTAAATCATAATTGAAAATCCTATTTTTTTTATTATCTATAAAGCATGAGTTTTTGATCGAAAATTTGGAAAGAAATAAATGTTCTCAAATATCAACTTAACCCTAAACTATGGGGCCTTATTACATCAATTAATTCCAACAATTAAAACTTGAAGAAAAAGAAACTGTAAATAGGCTATGTAAAAAAAATAATAACTTGATGGCCCCTCGAGTTCGCCTCGGCTCCCATATCTACGTTCTACTGCTCATCTGAAAGAGTAGAAAAAAAATGAAAGCGTGAGTCACCAAGACTCAGTGTATAAATCCCAAATGCACTGACCTGAGGCCCACAAACACATTATGGGCCTTGGCCCATACATGGAGGCAACAATCATAAATACATGATAAACAATAAGCAATTAATGGCCCAACCCATCCTAGAATTACATCCTCTACACACCAACCAGTACCAGCCATCACACCTTGGGGATTTCTACAATCGACCCACCAACCGCTACACACCAAATCGACAATCATACTGCCTATTCCATTATTAATCAGGGAATTTAATGTGGGTTTTCTACCACCGATCACCATGTGACAAACATTGTATTACGTGGGTTTTCTACCACTGGTCACCATGTGACCTAATCATGCTATTCCCCTTCATTATCATATTCCCACCCCATGCATACATACATAAAGAAATCATCATACTGACTTTCATATAATTCGATACACATAGAGATTTCTATGATTGCGTACCTGGCATCCTTGCCTAACCCTTTTCTAGGTTTTATTCGACTGTCTATACAGCCACTTTCTGACTTTTTAGCCCATAACACATAAAGAATAGTTAGAGAGTGTGTATTAGAGATCTACACACCTGGTTACCGTTAAGACGATACTTTCTATGTCTACGCTATCAGGAGCCGATAGAACTGTTATCTGCCTAAGGTGTTGTTCAGAAGCTGGTCCACAACCTAGCGGCCAATCTCAAACAGCAGAAACCACTCGTTTCTTAAACTTAGGGATTCTCTCCTTTGCCTGATCATATTTAATTCCATCACAGGTCCTTTTCAGAACTACTATCACGATATATGATCGTTAATCCTCATCATAAAGTTAAGGTCTTGTATATAATGAACGAAATCTAGAAAAAAAATCTAGGAAAAATCTCCTTACCTTAAAATCCCAAAATCGAAGACTAACGATTTTTGGCTTTTAGATCTAGATGACCAAGTTTCCTTCAAATCCCGGAATACTGCCCAACATAGAACCATTAAACGATTAGTTTTTTTTGGCTTTTGCCTTTCAATAACCGAAATAGATTAGGGAATCTAACAAAAGTCGACACTTACCTTAGCACAGGAAATTCAGCTAGCATTAGAAAGAAGATTCAGCAATGTCAAGAAGAAGTTTTAAATGCCGGAAGAATAGATCTATCTCACAAATGGGATGAATAGAGAAAAACTATGGAGATTCTGGCTTTTTAGAGAAATCGGCACAAGAGGAAAAGAATGGAAAGGAAAGTGAAGGGGGAGGTTTCGGCTTTTGAAGAAATTGAAGAAAAGAAATTATAGAGGGAGGGACTAAGAATTTTGGCATAATGGGGGAGAAAGAAATTAGGGTTCAAATGCCAAAATTTGAAGAGATATTCTCCTATTTATAGGATTTTCGGCACCTATCTATTAAAAACTGAAAGTGCTATTCCTAATATCTAAAGCTTAAGCAAATAATAGGGAAAATTTGGCACCCCTTTTCCCAAGTAGTAGCCGAATTCTTCACCCTTCTAGGTGATGGAATTTTGGCCATCACTTAGTCTTCTAGATAGCCCCTCCTAGATAGCCCCTCCTTCTTTCCCTTATCCTTATCAAAACACCTATATTGAAGGGACTTAATTGACTCTAACTCTTCCCTCCATTATCAGCTTTAATTATCCACATTAAAATCCTTAAATTTTTTCCTTGTTGCCATCCCCTATAGCCCTCCTTGGCTGCTGAATTTTGACCTAATTTCTTGGGCTTCAAGCAACCCAAATTTGGGCCCTTCTCATGCACTAGTGATGCCACTCTCTTCCTTCCCTTTGGCGCCACCTAACTTTGGGCCCCAAGCCCAATTTGACATATTTAATCATAGATAACTACCTTTAATTCTTTTAATGCCCAAACAGAATATTTTAACTAAGGTCTCATCCTTTTCCTGAGCCCAATTAGACCCTTAACAGTTAAATTAACACTTTAAACATTTCCACACACTAAATGCATGGGCCGAAAATTTAGGATGTTATAGTTCTACCCCCTTAAAGAAATTTCATCCTCAAAATTACCTGATCAGAAAAGATGGGGGTATTACTGTCGCATCGTTTCCTCGGGTTCCCATGTAGCCTCTTCCAAACCGTGGTTTCACCACAGCACCTTAACCAATGGAACCGTTTTCCTTCGTAACACCTTAACATCATGATCCAGAATTTCCACCGGTTCCTCTTCGAAGGATAGATCAGGTCTTACCTCGATTTCCTACACAGACACTACATGAGATGGATTCAAACGGTAACGTCTTAACATAGGGACGTGAAATACATCATGAATTTGACTTAATTCTGGGGGTAACTCCAGCTGATATGCCACAGGTCCTACTCGCTTCAACACCTGATAAGGTCCGATGAATCTGGGACCTAACTTACCCTTCCGTCCAAACCTTAATACTTTCTTCCATGGCGACACCTTCAAAAACACCTTGTCACCCACTGCAAACTCTATGTCCTTGCGCTTTAAGTCAGCATAGGACTTCTGTCTATCCACTGCCTCTTTTAGTCTAGCTCGAATCACTTCCACCTTTTCCTCTGTCTCGGTAACCAAGTCCGGACCCAAAATTCGATGTTCCCCTAACTCTGTCCAACACGTAGTAGTACGATACTTCCGCCAATACAAAGGCTCGTAGGGCACCATCTAAATACTTGACTGGTAACTATTATTATAAGCGAACTCTGCTAAGGGAAAAAATTATTCCCAACTACTTCTGAAATCAATGGCACAACCCCTCAACATGTCCTCCAAGATTTGAATCACCCGCTCAGACTGTCTATCGGTTTGTGGATGGAATGTTGTACTGAAATCCAACTTTGTTCCCAACGCTTGATGTAACGCCTTCCAAAATCGTGAGGTGAACCTAGGGTCCCTATTCGATATGATCGATACCGGTACTCCATACAACCTTACCACCTCTACTACGTATAGCTTAGCCAACTTTGGCAAAGAGTAATGATCCGTACTGGTATGAAGTGAGCAGACTTCGTCAAACGGTCAACAATCACCCAAACTGAATCTTTCTTAGTAGGCGTGATGGGTAACCCACTAACAAAGTCCATTGTGATTCTTTCTCACGTCCACTGGGGAATCCTCACTGGCTGCAACAACCCTGATGGTAATTAATGCTCCGCCTTAACCAGCTGATAGGTTAAACACTTGCCACTAATTCAGTCACCTCCCGTTTTAGGTTTGGCCACCAAAACTGCTTCCGCAAGCCTTGATACATCTTACATCCTCCAGGGTGCATAGCGTATACACTACCATGCACCTCATTCAAAATTCTACGCCTCAACTCTGGATCTTTTGGCATGCAAACTCTCCCCTGAAAACATAACAGATGATCCTTATCCATATCGAATTCTGTTGGCTCACTGCTAGAGATCAACTACAACTTTTCTCTAAGCAACCCCCCAATTTCCTGCTTCTCTTTAACTTGAATGATCCAAGAGGGTTTCACTTGAAGTTTCGCTTTCTTTAACTTGAATGATCCAAGAGGGTTTCACTTGAAGTTCAGCTAGCAAACTTCCATCCTCATACAAACTAAGATGAGCAAACATTGCTCTTAATTTAGAGACTACCTTACGACTTAAAGCATCTGCCACTACATTAGCCTTACGGGTGATACTCGATCGAGTAGTCATAATCCTTTAGCAACTCGATCCACCTTCTCTGCCTTAGGTTTAACTCCTTTTGAGTCAAAAGATACTTAAAGCTCTTATGATCTATGTAAATGATAGATTTCTCCTGCCACTAACTCCAAGTCATGAGTGGGATAATTTACTTCGTGAGGTCTTTACTGCTAAGATGCGTACGCTACAACCTTTCCATCTTGCATCAACACACATTCTAATCCTGTGTGTAAAGCATCATAGTAAATCACAAATTCCTTCCCAGCCTCCGGTTGAATCAACACCGGAGCCTCTGTCAAAATCTTTTTTAACTTCTCGAAGCTCTCCTGCTGCTTTTCAGACCAAACAAACGGAACTCTTTTTCGTAACAACTTAGTCAACGGTGTCGTAATTAAGGAGAATACTTCAACAAACCTTCGATAATATCCAGCCACACCAAGAAAACTTGAATCTTGGTCACGGACTTAGATGGTTTCCATTCCAACATCGCTTCAATCTTTCGAGGGTCTACCCTAATCCCCTCAGCCGACACAACATGCCTAAGAAAAGTAACCTCCTTTAGCCAAAATTCACACTTACTGAATTTGGCATACAACCGCTTTTCCCTCAAAATCTGCAGAACCACTTGCAGATGTGCATCATGCTCACCCTCCGATTTTCAATAAACCAAGATATCATCAATGAATACTACGACAAACCAATCCAAGTAGGGTTGGAACACTCGGTTCATAATGTCCATAAATGTTGCAGGTGCGTTGGTCAACCCAAATGTCATTACCATGAACTCATAGTGACCATAGCAAGTCTTAAAGGCCGTCTTATGGATATCTGCTTCCTTGACCTTAAATTGATGGTACCCTAACCTTAGGTCTATCTTTGAGAAGACTGAGGCCCCCTTCAAATGATCGAACAAGTCATCAATCCTTGGCAATGGGTACTTGTTCTTGATTGTTAACTTATCCAACTGGCGATAGTCAATGCACATACGCATTGATCCATCCTTCTTCTTAACGAATAATACCGGCGCTCCCTAAGGCGACACACTTGGTCGTATAAACCCTCTATCCAATAACTCTTGGATCTGTGCTTTCAATTCTACCAACTCTTTAGGTGCCATTCTATATGGAGCTATCGATATCGGTACTGTTCCTGAAAGAAGATCGATTCCAAATTTTACTTCACGATTCGGAGGTAATCCGGAAGCTCTTCGGGGAAAACATCAGGAAATTTCTTCACCGTCCTAATGTCTCCAACCGTTAATTCCTTAACTTCCATAGCGTGAATAAACATTAAGACTGTCTCACATCCTTTTCTCACCATTCTTTCCGCTCTCAGGGCGGTTACCACGTTCGACAAACAGTTCTCCCTTTCTCCTATTACCACCACTTCGTCAACCTAGGAGTTTTTAATACCATACGCTTAGCTGCACAATCTAACTTAGCGTGATACTTCACAAGCCAATCCATGCCCAAAATTAAATCAAACTCCCCGAATAGTAATTCCATTAGATCCGTTCAAAAGACTACCCCTTGAACCTCCAAAGGTACTTCTCGATAAAATTTGTTTACTACCACCGAATTTCCTAATGGGCTTACTACAGTCATCTCCCTAGAGGAAATTTCAAAATCTACACTTAAAGTTTCAGGCACCTTACTAACAACATATGAATGTGTCGACCCAATGTCAATCAATGCAATATAAGGCAATCCAAAGATTAAAAATGTACCGGTTATGACATCTGGTGCATCAGTCTTCTCTCGACGTCTAACAGTATAGACTAACCTCGGCTGTCTCACCTCAGTGTTTTCTGCACCTCGACCTACTACTCCACGGCCCCGTCCGGAACCTTTACCACCTCTAGTTGCCCCCGACCTCCTCTGCCAGGCTGAACATTCCTTTGGCCCGTGGGCCCTTCATTGCTTTTTGGCTGCAGACAGTTCCTAACTTGATGGTTAAAAGACCCACACCTGAAGCACTTTCCACTGCCCGCCCAACACTCACCTGTATGAAATTTACCACATCGAGGACACTTCGGTGTCTGATTAACAGTAGCAGGTCTATTATCTCGTCTCGGCCCCTCTGGCCTAGGTCTTTTCTGAGCACGTCTCGCTGCCCCAGATGATCCTAGGTTTCTCTTGATTCCACTCCTATCACTACCCTGGTTTAGTTACCTTGTTCGCTTCACCTCCTCAGCTGTCTTCGCTTTTTCCACTAGGACAGCGAATTCCCTTTCTCGCTGGGGGCTACCAATTCCCGCAGATCATCCTTCAGACCATCTTCAAAACGAACACAGCGTTCATGGTCTGTGGCTACCATCCCTCTAGCATAACGGCTAAGGCATAAGAATTCAGCTTCATACGCAGCCACCGACCTACTTCCCTGAACCAGATTCAAAATGCCCTGCGCTGCGCGTCCACATAGCTTGATCCAATATACTTATTCTGAAATGCTATTTTGAAGAATTCCAACGTAATGTGGTCAGCCACCGTACCATCCCTTACCGTGAGCCACCATTGGTAGGCTTCATCCCTCAAGAGGGATATAACTCTTTCAACTTCTCCTCCTCCGTGAGATTCAGATCGTCCATTATACGTTCAACCACCTCTAACAAATACTCAGCTGAGCTCGGGGCTAGACCAAAACTCTCCTAAACACTTCTGCCTCGTTGCTCCTAAGTCGCTCGACACAAATTTTCGGGCTCCTGTGCCCATACCTGTCTCAGCAACTCTCTCTAAAACCCTTAACACCGCCTGAGACACCACCTCATCTCCACCTGTCTGATCCTAAAATTCTACCTCCGCTGGTGGAACTGGTATCTCATTCCCAGATCCATGACCAGATCCTACGGGTTCTGACAAGGCCATCCTACCTCTACCACGACCACACGGCGGACGTCCACGACCTCTTGAACTCATTCATCGATTTGCATTTATCTGATTAAAAATTTTATGAATTATTAGCTTTTCTTCCACTAATTAACACCAAACAGTCTTATGAATAATAGGGTTAAAAGTAGTTCTTCCGAGTTCACAACGAATTCAGTCTCAAGGCTATATTTCCTAGCTCTAGTATACACATACATGCAACATCCATCACACAACCATCATACCAATAGCATTATAAACTTACATTCATCACCTAAGGGTATTTTTGTCATTTCACTACCCAGGGGTACTTTTGTAATTTTTACCTATAGAGGTATTTTTGTAATTTTCCAAAATAAGGGTTCTTGGTGATTTTACAAAATATGGGTATTTTGGTAATTTTTGAAATCTAGGGGTATTTCGATAATTTTGTAATCTGAGGGTATTTTGATAATTTTCACAAATTTTGGTAATTTCGTAGATCAGGGGTATTTTGGTCATTTTATAAAATAGGGTTAATTTGGTAAAAAAGAATTTTCCAAACTAAGGGTATTTTAGTAATTTTATGAAATAGGGTGGCTAGTCCCTTTCGAGTTTTAATTATAAGTTTTGGCCCGTCAACAAGTCCTTATGGCTAAGGTGAACAGTCACCACGCACCAGATAGGGTTCTAGCGAAGAGGAGGTAAGTCACTAGGACTGCTTAAATACCAAGCTCTCCCTGAATCCAATCCTAGACATGCGTATGCTTGTTGCCACACCCTAACTTGGCGACTTGTTTACAGGTTTGGTTTGGTTGGATTAAGTCTTATGAAATTGAAAAGTGTTTTAAACTAAGCCTAAAGTCCATCAATATCTAATATGCTAGCCTACGTCTATCAAGCCCATTAAGCCCACATGTATATCACAACAGGGGTTAGAGTACTTACCTGGGTGGATCGGGTGCCGGTAGACTCGAAGGCCATATCTTCATCAATTTCAAAACAGTTACTAGGCCCTTTTCACAGCCCGAGTTTTAAACTAGGCTTTGATACCAAAATGTAACACCCCCAAACTCGGCCCATACGTTACGACCAGATCTGATATGCTATGGGTTTAATGTTAAAAACTTTATTTGAGATGGTTAGCAAAACTTTGTCATTTTTCTGTATTTTGCTAAAAGATATCACTTGTAGGAAAAACCCTTGAAATTTATATATATATTTTTTAAATATAATTCGTTTAAATTAAATCATAATTGAAAATCTAGTTTTTTTATTATCTATAAAGCATGAGTTTTTGATCAAAAATTTGGAAAGAAATAAATGTTCTCAAATATCAACTTAACCCTAAACTATGGGGCCTTATTACATCAATTAATTCCAACAATTAAAACTTGAAGAAAAAGAAACTGTAAATAGCCTGTGTAAAAAAAATAATAACTTGATGGCCCCTCGAGTCCGCCTTGGCTCCCATATCCATGTTTTTCTGCTCATCTGAAAGAGTAGAAAAAAATGAAAGTGTGAGTCACCAAGACTCAGTGTATAAACCCCAAATGCACTGACCTGAGCCCACAAACACATTATGGGCCTTGGCCCATACAAGGAGGCAACAATCATAAATACATGATAAACAATAAGCAATTAATGGCCCAACCCATCCTAGAATTTCATCCTCTACACACCAACCCGTACCAGCCATCACACCTTGGGGATTTCTACAATCGACCCACCAACCGCTACACACCAAATCGCCAGTCATACTACCGATTCCATTATTAATCAAGGAATTTAACGTGGGTTTTCTACCACCGATCACCATGTGACCAAACATTGCATTACGTGGGTTTTCTACCACCGGTCACCATGTGACCTAATCATGCTCTTCCTCTTCATTATCATATTCCCACCCCATGCATACATACGTAAAGAAATCATCATACTGACTTTCATATAATTCGATACACATAGAGATTTCTATGATTGCGTACCTAGCATCCTTGCCTAACCCTTTTCTGGGTTTTTTTCGACTGTCTATACAGCCACTTTCTTGCTTTTTAGCCCATAACACATAGAGAACAGTTAGAAAGAGTGTATTAAAAATCTACACACTGTTACCGTTAAGACGATACTTTCTATGTCTACGCTATCAGTAGCCGATAGAAGTGTTACTTGCCTAAGGTGTTGTTCAGAAGTCGGTCCACAACCTAGCAGCCAATCTCGAACGGTAGATACTGCTCATTTCTTAAACTTAGGGATTCTCTCTTTTGCCTGATCCATATTTAATTCCATCACAAGTCTTTGTCAGAACTACTATCACAATATATGATCGTTAATCCTCATCATAAAGTTAAGGTCTTGTATATAATGAACGAATCTAGAAAAAAAATCTCGAAAAAATCTCCTTACTTTAAAATCCCAAATCAAAGACTAACGATTTTCGGCTTTTAGATCTAGATGACCATGTTTCCTTCAAATCCTGGAATGCCACCCAACATAGAACCATTAAACGATTAGTTTTTTTGGCTTTTGCCTTTCAATAACTAAAATAGATTAGGGAATCTAACAAAAGTCGACACTTACCTTAGCACAGGAAATTTAGCTAGCATTAGAGAGAAGATTCGGCAATGTCAAGAAGAAGTTTTAAATGCCGGAAGAATAGATCTATCTCACAAATGGGATGAATAGAGAAAAACTATGGAGATTCCGGCTTTTTAGAGAAATCGGCACAAGAAGAAATGAATGGAAAAGAAAGTGAAGGGGGAGGTTTCAGCTTTTGAAGAAATTGAAGAAAAGAAATTATAGAGGGAGGGACTAAGAATTTCGACACAATGGGACAGAAAGAAATTAGGGTTCAAATGCCGAAATTTGAAGAGATACTCTCCTATTTATAGGATTTTCGGCACCTACCTATTAAAAATCGAAAGTGCCCTTCCTAATATCTAAAGCTTAAGCAAATAATAGGGAAAATTTGGCACCCCTTTTCCCAAGTAGTAGATGAATTCTTCACCCCTCTAGGTGATGGAATTTCGACCATCACTTAGTCTCCTAGATAGCCCCTCCTTCTTTCCCTTATCCTTATCAAAACACCTATCCTGAAGAGACTTAATTGACTCTAACTCTTCCCTCCATTATCAACTTTAATTATCCACATTAAAATCCCTAAAATTTTGCCTTGTTGTCGTCCCCTATAGCCCTCCTTGGCTACCAAATTTTGACCTAATTTCTTGGGCTTCAAGCAACCAAAATTTGGGCCCTTCTCATGCACTAGTGACGCCACTCTCTTCCTTCCCTTTGGCGCCACCTAACTTTGGGCCCCAAGCCTAATTTGACATATTTAACCATAGATAACTACCTTTAATTCTTTTAATGCCCAAACAGAATATTTTAACTAAGGTCTCAGCTTTTCTTGAGCCCAATTAGACCCTTAACAGTTAAATTAACACTTTAAACATTTTCACACACTAAATGCATAGGCCCAAAAATTTAGGATGTTACAATGATGCTTGAATTATGAGTGTGTATGTTTGATCAAGGGAATGATTATATGGAAGGTAAATGTAGATGAATCATGCTTGAATGTGTATGTGTTTTTAGTTGGGAAAAGTGGTATGATTGGAAATGATTTTGAATATGAAGACATGCTGATTGTTTGACATGTTTTGGATGTCAAGTGTGCATGATATGAATTGGTAATTTTGCTTGTAGGTTTGACCCTTGTGTGGTGGCATTTTGACCTTGCAAGTGGTCTGTGTTGCCTACACGACCGTGGCACATGGGCGTGCCTAGTGGCCGTGGGTATAAGTCAGTAGATAGCCTAAGTGTACATGGCCATGGCACACGGGTGTGTCTGGTGGCCGTGTGGATAAGTCAGTATACATGCTTTGTTTTGGCACGGCCAAGACACATGTGTGTGTCTGGTGGGCCTGCCTACACGAGTGTGTGACCTCTGTAACTTTGAAAAAAGTTTTAAATTTTTGAGAACTTTAATATGTGTTCAGTTTAGTCCCGCCCTATTCTAAAGTATGATTAAGGTCTCGTTGACCTATAAAAGGGACACTTTGATTGTGATTGATGAACTGTAATATGAAATGTCTGTAAAAGTTTTGATCTTTTCGGTAACGTCTTTAACCCTAATTCGGTGATGAATACGGGTTAGGGGGTGTTACACACGATCGATCAACACGCCCATGGGGCTGACCGTGTGTCTCACATGGCTTAGACACACGTCCGTGTGTCTACTCGTGTGGACAAATAGATGGCTATCTACCAAGCCATTTGCCACCCTAACAAGAAATTATACTCATACCAAAGCATTCCAATCTATAAAATGACTAAAGGTATCTCTAAAACTCAAAAGAATCAAGACATACACAAGGGCTTACACTTCATGAAATTCATCTTCATTAAGCATAAGAATTTTTCAAGTATCGGCCTAACTAAGACCATTTACAAAATGAATTCAATAAGATACATAACCAACACTTTGGCTAACAATTACGACCTAGCAAAATACCCAAGTCCTATACATGCCATACCTAAAATAAGTCTAAATTGTTATACCAAAGTGATGTCGATAGTGGATTTTGAACTCTAACGTTCCACGTTCCTCGAGTTATCTTGACAATACTACAAGGAAAAAGGGCAATGAAAATGAGTAAGCATAAAGCTTAGTAAGTTTGCATGGAAATAGATAGCAACAATGAGCTCATGATAAAATCCATGGCATTGATTAAACATACACAACGTATTAGGCTTCTATCCAAGCATGGCATTGATTAAACATACACAACGTATTAGGCTTCTATCCAACTTACTCATACTTGCCCTTATATAACACATACCGTGTCACATATAGAAATTGTAACACCCCTAACCCGGCCCAAAACACTATGGCCGGACTTGAAATGTTACGGGGAAAGGTGTTGAAAATGGTTTAGATTCAAATGTTAAAAAGGAGTTTTAAGTTCTAAAACAGTAACTCTGTTTAAAGAGGGTTTCTTGTTCAAACTTAGTAATTCGGCGATGCATAAAAACTCACGGCTAAATAGGGTTCAAATTGTTACTCTTTCTTGAGTTTTCGAAAAACCGTTTGTTTATAAGTGATCCAAAATTTTAAACAAAACTTTCATTTGTTACCCTTAGGTCAGTAATATCTTAATACCATCTTTTAATTAATTAACGGATAGAAGAACTAACTTAAAACCATAATAATAATCCCAAAACATTTAAAGTGGCCTTATTACAATAAAGATATCCCAGAAAGTAAGGTAGAGTTTAAAACGTAAATAAAACTAAGAAAAATAGCTTCTGCATGGCCACCTCGAATCCTCTCCAGCCCGGTCCAAAGTATCATGTATTACCTGCATTGTTTGAAACAAACGGGGTGAGTCGTTTTGACTCAGTGTGCAATTAAACCACATGTTTCCACAAATGGGCTTAGCCCCAAAACCACATCAAATCGATAAACCACATATTATGATGCATTATGTCACCCTATGTAATATCCTGGAAATGGGCTTGTGCGTTCATGCTTAATTTTATGAAATATTATGTTTATGAATGTTCTGAATGTGATCTATGAATATCGTGAACTTTGAAATGTAGGGAAAAACTTTAGAAAATTTTTAGATTTTAAGTCTTATTAAGGGAGCTAAGTGAATAGGGCCATAAAGGAAAATGTATGTAAAACATAACATACAAATAGGCTTGGTAAGGTGGCTATAGGGCGCCACTTAAAGCCCAGGTAAGTGACGCCACAAGCTATGCAAATGGGCCTAGGTTCAAGCCACATGGTAAACAAAAGGATTTTTTATTTTTTTCAACATGAAGAGGGAGAAGTGGACGGCATTAAGGCACTAGGAGGAGGAGTTTAATTCCTCTAAAATTCAGCCAAGATAGGATAAATAAGGAATTTCTTTTTATCAAGTTTTAAACAAAGTGATAAAGGAGGAAAATATGGGAGAAGTGATGGCCAAGTAAGGGACACTAAGCTTAGTAATTTCGGCTAAACTAGTAGAAGGGGATAGCCGAAATTGTCAAAGAAAATATTCATCTTTCTCTTTTGTTTTATTTTCTCAACTCTTGCCTAGTCAAATCTTTTCTCCCTAAAATCCCCATTGCCGATTTCTTTCAAGTCCTATACTCTACCATTGAAGCCGAATCCCCCTCGTAAATCTTTGTTCTTCTTCTTTACAAACACAATCACAAGCTGAAAATACTAATAGCCCTAGCCGATTTCTCATAAAGCCTTAAGAGCCGAAATTGTGATCCTCATCAAGGCCATAGTCGAATATCCTTGAGGAGTTTTAAGCATAGGTGCTGTCGATTTTTTTTCAAGTAAGGGCAAGTTCAAAATCGGTTTTCATTCTTTTTCTCTTAGGCTTGTCGAAAACTAAGATCTAATCTCTACTATTGTTCTTTTGCCAAACTACATAGGATCTTTCGGATTTGTCCGCCATTGTCGACTACAAAGGAGAAGGATATTTTGGGACTTATAGGATCTAAGGTAAGGAAGATATTCGGCCATAGGCCACTTTTACCATGTTTTCATGTTAGAAATTAATCTAACATGTGTCAAAGTGATTTCGACATATACCAAAGGGTAAATAGAAATTTCGGGATTTCAAATCACAAGGTAAATTATACATATATGCAATCGGCCCAGGCTTATTTTAGCACTAGATCTATTTTCTTACATGATTTAAAAGCCGAAAACTAATCTATGAAGGGATTTAATACCAGCCGATTACAAGGAAGGGAGTCTACAACATTCCGAGATTTAAAAGTTTCAAGGTAAGTCCATATGTACATTCGGCCAAGGCCTTAATTGTTAAGACCTATTTTTCATTTAAAAAGGCCGAAACTAATTTGTTAAAGTGATTTAAAGCTTGGCCGAATACAAGAACAGTATAGTGAAGATTTCGGGATTTGGCACCAAGGTAAGTTTTAGTGTACTAATCCTACTAGGATTTGGATTTATGGCCGAATGGCTCTTTACTAAGTATTAAATGATTGATTAAATGTAGAGATTTAAGATCTAAGGCATTAGATCAAGCTTTTCGGAATTTGGATTGGAAACCTTAAGCGAATCAGGTGTGTACCCCACACTATCTTTTAATAAGATTTATGGCAATATTTTAATATGAGCATGTTTATAAGAATGTGAATATGGCTAAAGTACCATGCTATGGTATGATGTACCCAGGTACGTTTTCCTACTCCTACTATGAGTATGATATGGTTTGTTATGCCATGAATGTGAATTAAGGCATGATAATGCATAATGTGTATGTTATATGGGGGCATATGGGATATGATAAAAAGGGGAAGTGAATGTGGTGACCTAAGACCACGATATCTGAATGTGATAACCTAAGACCACGACATCTGAATATGGTGTCTCATGACACAAAGTATGTATCCGGTGGCTATGCCACAAACTTTATAAGGGCAATTTACACGTCGACTGCAATGACTACCTTCGATGGTGTGTAGCGAATGGAGGGTTGACTTAGTAGTCCCCACGGTGTGCAGGATGGTACGGGTGATGTGTAGCGGATGGCATATAGGTTTGGGTTCGGGTTGCATCATTATTTCCTATATGTTATATGAATATGCATGTAATATGTGAACATATGCCTAAATTTTTAAATTTTAGTGTTGGTTACACATTGAGTCTGTTTGACTCACCCCTTGTGACGATCAGTGATGGGCCGGGTCGACAGGAGCTTAGTGGAGGCCATGTGAAGTTTAGATTTTACTTTGTTTTGGACTCTTTTTATTTTAAGTACTTTGAATTTATTTTTGGGAATTATTTGATGTAATAAGGCCATAGTTGTATTATTTTATTTTACTTCTACTTATCCTGCTACAAAATATTCTTTTAAAAAGACTAAGTGAATTCATCATGAACTAAACCCTAAATGTTTTGTCACCTAAAGTCAAAGGATTTCAAATATAAAATTAACTTGTTTTCCAACCGAGCCCAACTCAAAAATAATCTTTCTTTTCAAACACATCATTTTTTTCCAATGCCACAAAAGAATTTTGAACAGGTTCACATCGAGGAACATACCGAGATCCCAGTAAAGGCTCGTGAAATTTGGGTTTAGGGTGTTTCAATTTGGTATCGAGCCCAATTTTAAACTCTCGGCCTTGGGTTTAAGGCTCAAAATATTTTCAAAGTTAAGCCCAAAAGAATTTTTGTGAATTAAGCGAGATTTTCCGCATGGCCCACTAAGTCTCCAGGCCAAGTCCACGGTAAGTACTCGATCTCTTGTGTGATTTATATTATGACTTGTAGAAGGGTAGAAATGGAGCGTAGAATAGAGATTTAGTACTTGAACCCTAGGGCTAGTTACCCCAACAATTACATAAGACTTAAATGCCTCATTAAACAAACATGTGGTTAAGTCGTAGGAGTTAGGTGTGGCAACCATGGTGCGCATGTCTAGGATTGGTTTGATTGGGAGCTTGGTATTTAAGTAGTCTGCGTGACTCACCTCCTCTCCACTCGAATCCTACCTAGTGCGTAGCCTCGGTTCATCCTAACCAAGAAGACTTATACACGGGCTAAACCCCTAACTAAAACCCGAAAGGGACTAGCCGTAATTTTTTATGAAAACCCTAGTTTTATAATCACCAAATTACCCCTTGAATAGTAGCAAAAACTTATTTTGGAAAATTTTTAAAATATTTTTGATTTATAAAAATTACAAAAATACCCCTAATGGTAAAATTACAAAATGCCCTTGGTTTATGAAAATTTTCAAAATAGCCACAGTTCTTATCAAAATTTCACTACTTCGCTTAAAGGAACCCTAAATTTACAAAATATCAAAATACCTTGATTATGGAAAAAAAAAAATTTACAAAATTACCCTAACACGCAAATTCAGAAATACCCCAGAAGTTACAAAATTACCGTAAGCGACCCCGATCTTCAAAATTTTTGCAACAACACCGATTTGGAAAATAAATTCTCAAAACAACCTCAAGTTTTGTAAATTCCAAAGTACCCTTGATTTATCAAGATTTACAAATTTACCCGGGTTAATTACCAAAATACCCTAAAATTTCAAAATTTCCAAAATACCCCGAGAATGCAAAATTTCCAGAATACCCTTATTGACAAAAACACCGAGGAACCTTATTTTGACAAATTACAAAAAATACCCCTGTAGGATAAATTACGAGAATACCCCTTGGGATAGGGCAGACGGAATAATGAGAAGAGTGAATGTGTATGTGAGATACTATGGAATGGATGTGATTTTCTGTGAATTAGGATAGAAGACTTGAAACTTTGAATGATCGAAAGAACCCCTATTAAACTTCCTGCCATAAAACTTCTTATGGATAATCAATGGAATAAGGGCTAATTCATAAAATTTCTTAAACCAGACTAAAGCGAGATTGTAGAAATGAGCTCTAGGGGACATGGTCGCAATGTATGAAGACACGGTCGAGGTAGAATGACCGTGTCAGAACCTGTTAGATCGGGACAAGGATCTGAGAATGAGGTACCACCGCCACCACCACCACCAGCTGTTGGTGTTGAGCAGTAAGATCAGAGGGGAGAAAATGTTGTATCGTAGGTTGTGCTGTGAGTTCTTAAAATGGTGGTGATCTTTGGAGGGAATATGGAGCTCAAAATCATGCACGAGTGACTCAGAGCCAACGAGTGAGGTGTTCCGTGGAGTATCTGGTGTGGCACCCAGTACAGCTGAATACTGGTTGGAGGCGACCAAGCGCATTATGGATAAGCTCGATCTGACTCCTGAGGAGAAGTTGAAAGGAATGGTGGCACTGCTACGCGATGAAGCGTATCAATGGTGGTTAACGGTTCGGGATAGTGCCACAGCTGAGGATCTGACCTGAGAATATGTTAAGGCAGCATATCAGAAGAAGTATGTTGGCACACGTTATATTGATGAGCAAAGGAAGGTATTTTTGGGGCTAGTTCAAGGGAACAAGTCAGTAGCAGAGTACGAAGCTAAATTTCTGAGGTTGAGCCGGTATGCTTGAGGAGTGGTGTCAACAGAGCATGAGTGGTGTGTCCGGTTTAAGGACGGACTAAGGGATGACCTGAGGTTGTTAATCGCTCCACATCAGGATCGGGAGTTTTCTGCATTAGTAGAGAAAGCTAAGGTAGCTGAAGGAATTAAGGACTCTGCAAGGCAGAACTCTGATCTAAATAGAAACAAGAGGGGTTTTAGGTCATCTGGAACATCTGGGAATGCTCAGAAAAGGCCTAGAGTTGATGGGCTACGAGGTCAGCAAACTGGTACTAGAGGGCAATATCGTACTTGTGAGCAGTGCGGGAAGAAACACTTAGGTGAATCTTTGGAAGAAGGCGGTAGATGTTTGGATGTGGGTCAAAGGACCATATGATTAAGGATCGCTGAGAAACCGGATGGGAATCGGCAAGAGCTCGAGAATGTTAATCGGTGGTAGAGGTAAGCAATGACCTCGGCGAGGTCGTGGTCCGAATAATAGAGGAAATGGTGCCAGTAGAGGACGTGGAACACCGGGTCGAGGTGCTACTAACACCGAGGCAAGGCGGTAGGGTTTGGTTTATCACGATTTACAGTAGGGAAGGATAGAGACGCTACCGGGCGTCATAATCGAGACGTTTCTTGTATTTGGGAAACCCTATTATGCTTTGATTGATGTGGGCTCGACCCATTCTTATGTTGCCTGTAGTGTAGTTGAAGCACTAGGCATAGCTTCTGAACCTTCTAGTAGAGAGATGACTATAGTAAGCCCACTAGGTCAAACTGTAGTGGTGAATAAGGTCTTTCAAGTGTACCTTTAGAAATTCAAGGCATGGTATTTTCTCACGACCGATGGAACTTCCCTTTGGAGAGTTCAATCTCATACTTGGTATGGAGTGGCTAGTGGACCATCGGGCTATGTTAGACTGTGCAGCTAAGCAAATGGAGTTAAAGACCCCGGAAGAAGAGGTGGTCATTATGATAGGAGAAAGAAGAAACTACTTGTCTAATGTAGTTTCGGCGCTAAAGGCTGAAAAGATGGTTCGTAAAGGGTGCAAGGCGTTTTTAGCCTTCGTAAGTGCGTTAGATGGAAAGGAAGAAGGTGTTAGTGGAGTTAGAACGGTAAGGGATTTCGAAGATGTGTTTCCGGAGGAATTACCAGGAATACCCCCAGATAGAGAGGTGGAGTTTGGAATTGACTTACTGCCGGGAACAGCTCCTGTGTCAATTGCCTCTTATAGAATAGCACCAAAGGAGTTGGTGGAGCTCAAGGCTCAAATCCAAGAACTGCTTGATCGTGGGTTTATCCGACCTAGTGTGTCTCCATGGGGAGCACCAGTCCTGTTTGTGAAGAAGAAGGACGGAACTATGCGTATGTGTATAGACTATCGTCAGTTGAATAAGCTGACCATCAAGAATAGGTATCCTTTGCCAAAGATTGATGACTTGTTCGATCAGCTTAAGGGGGTGGCAGTGTTCTCAAAGATTGACTTAAGGTCGGGATATCATCAGTTGAAGGTGAAGGAGGCAGATATCCATAAGACAGCCTTTAGAATAAGGTATGGCCACTATGAGTTTGTGGTAATGTTGTTCGGGTTGACAAACGCCCCAGCCACATTCATGGATATGATGAACCGGGTGTTTCAACCTTACTTGGATAGGTTCGTTGTAGTGTTCATCGATGACATCCTCGTATACTCTAAGACTGAAGAGGAGCATGATGAGCATCTCCGGACTGTACTGCAAGTGTTAAGGGAAAAGAAGCTCTATGCCAAATTCAGCAAGTGTGAATTTTAGCTTAAGGAGGTTGCATTCTTAGGGCACGTGGTGTCTGCTGAAGGAATAAGGGTGGATCCTAGAAAGATCGAAGCAGTGTTGGATTGGAAAGCACCTAAGTCAGTGGCGAAGATTTGTAGTTTTTTGGGGTTGGCAGGCTGTTACAGAAGGTTTGTAGAAGGGTTCTCATCAATAGCCGCGCCTTTGACAAAGTTGTTGAGGAAGGAAGTACCCTTTGTATGGTCGGATAAGCAGCAGGAGAGCTTTGAAAAGCTTAAGAAGGTATTGATGGAAGCTCCAGTCTTGATTTAGCTGGAGGCAGGAAAGGATTTTACGGTGTATTGTGACGCTTCCCATACAGGTTTGGGTTGCGTATTGATGCAAGACGAAAAGGTAGTCACATATGCATCCCGACAGTTGAGGCCAAATGAGGTGAACTACCCAACGCATGACTTGGAATTAGCAGCAGTGGTCTTCGCTCTTAAGGTATGGAGGCACTACCTTTACGATGAAAAGTCGATGATCTACACATACCACAAGAGTCTTGAGTATTTGCTGACTCAGAAGGAGTTAAACTTGAGGCAGCGAAGGTGGGTTGAATTACTAAAGGACTATGACTGTTCGATAGAATATCACCCGAGTAAGGCAAATGTAGTGGTAGATGCCCTAAGTCGGAAGGTGGTATCGGATCTGAGGGTAATGTTTGCACACTTGAGTTTGTATGACGATGGAAGCCTGTTGGCAGAATTGCAAGTCAAGCCGACATGGTTGAATGAGGTGAAAAAGGGACAGTTGGCGGATGAGGACCTAAGTGCTAAGCTACGGCAAGTACAGAATAGAGAGTTGAAAGATTATGGCATTAATGGCAAAGGAGTGTTGTGTTTCAAGAGGAAGGTCTGTATGCCTGAGAATAAGGAACTTAGACAAAGGATTCTTCAGGAATCGCATAGTAGCCCTTATACTATGCATCCTAGAGGCACTAAGTTGTACAGAGACTTAAGAGAATAGTTTTGGTGGCACAGTGCGAAGAAAGAAGTTCTTGAACTCGTTGGCAAGTGTTTGGCGTGTCGACAAGTTAATTTGAACACCAAGTTCCGTCAGGATTGCTTCAACCGATAATGATTCCGCAGTGGAAGTGGGAGAGAATTACCATGGACTTCATTAGTGGGCTTCCCCTTACGCCTACTAAGAAGGACTCGGTATGGGTAATAGTGGACCGATTGACCAAGTCCGCGCACTTTATTCCGGTGAGAGTTGATTATTCTCTGTGATTATTCTCTGTAAAAGTTGACGAAGTTGTATGTGTCCGAAATTGTAAGGCTGCATGGCGTTCCTCTATCGATCATCTCAGATAGGGACTCAAGGTTTACTTCTCGGTTCTGGAAAGCGTTACATCAGGCTTTAGGCACTAAATTGGATTTCACTACGGCCTTTTATCCACAGTCGGACGGGCAATCTGAACGGGCAATCCAAGTTTTAGAGGACATGTTGAGGGGCTGTGTGATGGATTTCAGAGGAAGTTGAGAAGAGTATTTGCCCTTAGCAGAGTTTGCCTACAATAACAGCGATCAGGCAAGTATTCGAATGGCACCTTATGAAGCACTGTATGGTCGAAAGTGTCGGACTCCTACATGTTGGACGAAATTGGAAGAACGACGAGTTTTGGGTCCAGAGATTGTGGCAAAATTTGAAGAGAAGGTTAGTGTAATTCAGGCTCGATTAAAGGAAGCATCCGATAGAAAAAAGTCATACACAGATCTCAAATGGAAGGAGATTGAATTTGATGTGGGAGACCAAGTATTCCTTAAAGTTTCACCTTGGAAGAGGGTGATGAGATTTGGTCAAAAAGGGAAACTAAGTCCAAGGTTTATAGGACCCTATCGAGTGTTGAAGCGAGTTGGTTCAGTGGCATATCAGTTGGAATTGCCACCCGAGTTGAAGCAGATGCACGACGTATTCCATGTGTCCATGCTACGTCGATATCGATCGGATCCATCTCATATGGTGCCAATCGAAGAGGTGGAGCTAAGGTTAGACTTGTCCTATGAGGAGGAGCCGATTCAAATCCTAGAACGTGATGTGAAAGTGTTAAGGAGGAAGTCAGTTCCTCTAGTTAAGGTGTTATGGCGCAATCATGGATTGGAAGAAGCCTCGTGGGAGCCAGAAGAAGCAATGCGACAGCAATACCCCCACCTATTCTAGCCAGGTAATTTCGAGGATGAAATTATTTTAAGGGGGTAGAACTGTAATATCCTGGAAATGGGCTTGTGCGTTCATGCTTAATTATATGAAATATTATATTTATGAATGTTCTGAATGTGATCTATGAATATCGTGAACTTTGAAATGTAGGGAAAAACTTTAGAAAATTTTTAGATTTTAAGTCTTATTAAGGGAGCTAAGTGAATAGGGCCTTAAGGGAAAATGTATGTAAAATATAACATTCAAATAGGCTTGGTAAGGTGGCTATAGGGCGCCACTTAAAGCCCAGGTAAGTAACGCCACAAGCTATGCAAATGGGCCTAGGTTCAAGCCACATGGTAAACAAAAGGAGTTTTTATTTTTTTCAACATGAAGAGGGAGAAGTGGACGGCATTAAGGCACTAGGAGGGAGGAGTTTAATTCCCTCTAAAATTCGGCCAAGATAAGATAAATGAGGAATTTCTTTTTATCAAGTTTTAAACAAAGTGATAAAGAAGGAAAATATGGGAGAAGTGATGGCCAAGTAAGGGACACTAAGCTTAGTAATTTCGGCTAAACTAGTAGAAGGGGATAGCCGAAATTGTCAAAGAAAATATTCATCTTTCTCTTTTGTTTTATTTTCTCAACTCTTGCCTAGCCGAAATCATTTCTCCATAAAAATCCCCATTGCCGATTTCTTTCAAGTCCTATACTCTACCATTGAAGTTGAATCCCCCTCGTAAATCTTTGTTCTTCTTCTTTACAAACACAATCACAAGTCGAAAATACTAATAGCCCTAGCTGATTTCTTATTAAGCCTTAAGAGCCGAAATTGTGATCCTCATCAAGGCCATAGTCGAATATCCTTGAGGAGTTTTAAGCATAGGTGCTGTCGATTTTTTTTCAAGTAAGGGTAAGTTCAAAATCGGTTTTCATTCTTTTTCTCTTAGGCTTGTCGAAAACTAAGATCTAATATCTACTATTGTTCTTTACCGAAACTACATAGGATCTTTCGGGATTTGTCTGCCATTGTCGACTACAAAGAGAGAAGGATATTTCGGGACTTATAGGATCTAAGGTAAGGAAGATATCCGGCCATAGGCCACTTTTACCATGTTTTCATGTTAGAAATTAATCTAACTTGTGTCAAAGTGATTTCGACATATACCAAGGGGGTAAATAGAAATTTCGGGATTTCAAATCACAAGGTAAAGTATACATATATGCAATCAGCCCAGGCTTATTTTAGCACTAGATCTATTTTCTTACATGATTTAAAAGCCGAAAACTAATCTATGAAGGGATTTAATACCAGCTGATTACAAGGAAGGGAGTCTACAACATTCCAGGATTTAAGAATTTCAAGGTAAGTCCATATGTACATTCGGCCAAGGCCTTAATTGTTAAGACCTATTTTTCGCTTAAAAAGGCCGAAACTAATTTGTTAAAGTGATTTAAAGCTTGGCCGAATATAAGAACGTATAGTGAAGATTTCGGGATTTGGCACCAAGGTAAGTTTTAGTGTACTAATCCTACTAGGATTTGGATTTATGGCCGAATGGCTCTTTACTAATTATTAATTGATTGATTAAATGTAGAGATTTAAGATCTAAGGCATTAGATCAAGCTTTTCGGGATTTGGATTGGAAACCTTAAGCGAATCGGTGTAAAAACCCACACTATCTTTTAATAAGATTTATGGTAATATTTTAATATGAGCATGTTTATAAGAATGTGAATATGGCTAAAGTACCATGCTATGGTACGATGTACCCAGGTACGTTTTCCTACTCCTACTATGAGTATGATATGGTTTGTTATGCCATGAATGTGAATTAAGGCATGATAATGCATAATGTGTATGTTATATGGGGGCATATGGGATATGATAAAAAGGGGAAGTGAATGTGGTGACCTAAGACCACGATATCTGAATGTGGTGACCTAAGACCACGACATCTAAATATGGTGTCTCATGACACAAAGTATGTATTCGGTGGCTATACCATGAACTTTATAAGGGTGATGTGCACGTCGACTGCAACGACTGCCTTCGATGGTGTGTAGCAGATAGAGGGTTGACTTAGTAGTCCCCACGGTGTGCAGGATGGTACGGGTGATGTGTAGCGGATGGCATATAGGTTTGGGTTCGGGTTGCATCATTATTTCCTATCTATTATATGAATATGCATGTAATATGTGAACATATGCCGAAATTGTTAAATTTTAGTGTTGGTTATACATTGAGTCTGTTTGACTCACCCCTTGTGGGATTACTTTTCAGGTGACGATCAATGATGGGCCGGGTTGGCAGGAGCTTAGTGGAGGCCATGTGAAGTTCAGATTTTACTTTGTTTTGGACTCTTTTTATTTTAAGTACTTTGAATTTATTTTTGGGAATTATTTGATGTAATAAGGCCATAGTTGAATTATTTTATTTTACTTCTACTTATCCTGCTACAAAATATTCTTTTAAAAAGACTAAGTGAATTCATCATGAACTAAACCCTAAATGTTTTGTCACCTAAAGTCAAAGGATTTCAAATATAAAATTAACTTGTTTTCCAACCCGAGCCCAACTCAAAAACAATCTTTCTTTTCAAACACATCATTTTTTTCCAATGCCACAAAAGAATTTTGAACCGGTTTACATCGAGGAACATACCAGATCCGGTAAAGGCTCGTGGGCCGGGTTTGGGGTGTTTCACCCTATCCCAACCTAAAATTCAACCGCTACACACCACCCGTATATCCAGCCACCACACACCAGGGGATTACTAAATCAACCCTCCATCCGCTACACACCTCTTTGGCAGTCATGCTGCCCAATGCCCACTTAGTGGTCTGGCCACTGATCCACGTGATTAAAATCACAAATATCCACGATGAGACTCAAGGTCGTCATCAATCCACGATGTGATGTGAGGCCATCATTAATCCACGCATATAAATATATATACATACTTCCCCTTTCCATTATATATATCGAACCCCATGTACATGCAGCATATTATGATGAAATGGCATAAAACATATGAACACGTCCAGATATACATATTTACATGCTTACATATATCCACATATATCCATCCACATTTTTGATATAGGAAATATACAAACCTGATTACCAGATTACCCATTATGGGTAGCAATACCACCACGGCCACTAGTTCGGCTACCACCCATATCACATGCATTTATTTAACTTATACAAGGAAAGTACAAAAACAGTGTGCTAATTACACATCTGATAACACGTAATACCACGCTCTCTATGTTGTCACTATCGTTAATCGACACTACTGCTATCTGTCTATGATCCTGCTCCGAAGCTGGCCCACACCCTGGTGGCCAATCCCGAACCGCTAACACTGACCGCTTCTTGAACTTAGAGGTAGGGACTACATGTCCAACCGCTTTCGTTCCTTGGCTAATACTCGAATCCATCAAACAAAGTTTTTGGTCAGAAGACTCGGGTTAAAACGTGAAATAATACTATAACGGAACCAAAAGTACACTTTGATTGCAAGAACACCCTTACCAAAGTCGATCAAATCCTTAAGGCTATACGCTTGCACGTTGAGATTGTCGAAATCCCCTACATAAGCCATGTTAGATTCGGCCCTAACACATATGGACAAAAGAAGTGGCCTTCGGCCTCACGTTATAACCTTCTTACCTCGATTGATCGAATCTTGAAAAATCCTTAAATTTTTAGCATTAGCTTATACAGAGAACCCAAAATCACCCCACAATACTAGAACCAATTGGGAAAAGTAGGCAATGACAGAATGATAGCGCTTCCTCTAAGAGATGAAATAAATAGATTCAAAGAGAAAGAGTAGAAAGAACTCGGTCAAGAGATGGCTTGAAACCAATGAATAAAAGAAGAAATAGAGATGATCAAAAGGTTCGGCTATGGTTCACAAGTGAGAGGTACATTCGGCCACCAAGAGAAAGGATATAGAGAAAGATGGAATTCGGCTTTTGGAGATAAAAGAATAAACAAAAAAGAAAAGAGAAGAAGAAGGAGATATGGTTCAGCTTTAAAGAAGAGAAAGAGAAACTCAAAGAATGAAAATGAACACTCTCCCCCCCACCTACACTCAATTTTGGCACCTATAGGCCCCCAACCGAAACACTCCCTCATGACAGAAAATGCCACCCCCTAGAACCCCATATTCGGCCAACTCTTAACCCCTTTCCTTATCCCTTCTTTTGCTCCTAATTTTACCCACATCCCTTCATTTAAATAAGTTTGAATGATTCCACTCCTACTAACTCTCTCTCCCTATCATTCAAAATGTTTGACCCTATCCAACCTCCACCTTCCAAGTGCCTTTGCCGAATCCACTACCTCTCCCTCTTGATGCAAAATACAACTCCCAAAATGCTGTCCATGTGGCTCGAACCTCCTCCCCCTTGAATTCCCTTTTGACGCAAACTCCCCATTGCTCCTAGACATCACTTTGCCATTCTACCACTCCTCCACTTGTGTTCATAAACCCCACATTAAATCCTTTAAGGCCTGAAGCCCCTAGCTCTCCCTTTATCAGCTTCAAACCAAAATTTCGCTAAGGCTCCTACCTAACCCTAAAGTTTCCAAAGCCCCAAACATACTCAAACAAGCATATAGTACATACCATCACACACATATGAATCAAAATGCGAGACCCCTAAATCCCGGATGTTATAGTTCTACCCCCTTAAAGAAATTTTGGCCTCAAAATTACCTGGTCAAAATAGGTGAGGGTATTACTGTCTCATCGTCTCCTCCGGCTCCCACGACGCTTCTTTTGAACCATGGTTCCGCCACAACACCTTAACTAGAGGAACTGATTTCCTCCGCAATACCTTCACATCTCTCTCCAAAATCTGAATTGGTTCCTCCTCGTAGGACAAATCTGGTCTTAACTCAACTTCTTCAACTGGCACCACATGCGATGGATCCGAATGGTAACGTTGTAACATCGAGACGTAAAACACATCATGCATCTGCTTCAACTCTAAAGGCAACTCCAACTGGTACGCTACTGGCCCCACTCGCTTCAAAACCCGATAAGGTCCTATAAACCTAGAACTCAGCTTACCCTTACGTCCAAACCTCATTACCTTCTTCCACGATGAAACCTTTAAAATACCCGATCACCCACTGTAAACTCTATCTCTTTTCGCTTAAAATCTATATACGATTTCTATCTATCAGATGCCTCCTTCAATCAAGCTCGGATTACCCTAACCTTTTCCTCTGATTCTACCACCATTCTGGACCTAACACATGACGTTCACCTAACTCTGTCCAATAGGTGGGAGTGCGACACTTCTGCCTATACAATGCTTCATACGGTGCCATTCGAATACTTGCTTGATAACTGTTATTGTACGCGAATTCTGCCAGAGGTAAGTATTCTTCCCAACTACCTCTGAAGTCGATAACATATCCCTTCAACATATTTTCTAATACCTGAATTACCCTTTCCGACTGGCCATCCATCTGCGGATGAAACGCCGTGCTAAAGTCCAACCTGGTGCCCAAAGCCTGATGCAATGCCCTCCAAAATCGTGACATAAATCTAGGATCCCTATCTGATATGATTGATATTGGCACCCCATGCAGTCTCACAATTTTTGCTACATACTGCGCCAACCTCTGCAGAGAGTGATCAACACGAACAGGTATGAAATGAGCGAATTTTGTCAACTGATCCACGATCACCCATATCGAGTCTTTCTTAGTAGGCGTAAGGGGAAGCCCACTAACAAAATCCATCGTGATTCTCTCTCACTTCCACTGCGGAATCTTCATTGGTTGCAGCAGTTCCGAAGGCACTTGATGTTCAGCTTTGACTTGCTGACACGTCAAGCACTTCCCCATAAATTTCGTAACTTCCCGCTTCAATCCAGGCCACCAAAACTGATCCCGTAAATCTCTATATAACTTACTCCCTCCAGGATGCATAGCATAAGGGCTACTATGTGATTACCGAAGAATCTTCTACCTCAACTCCACATCTTTTGGCACACAAACCCTACCATGGAAACACAAAAATCCGTCGTTGTTAACACTGTAGTCCTCTAATTCCCCATTCTGTACTTGCAGTAGTCGAGCACTCAAGACCTCGTCCACCAACTGTTTCTCTTTTACTTGACTTAACCATGCCGGCTTCACCCGCAGCTCAGCTAATAAACTCTCGTCATCATATAGGCTAAGATGAGCGAACATTGCCCTCAAATCGATACTACCTTTTGACTTAACGCATCTTCCACCACATTCGCTTTCCTCGGGTGATATTCAATCGAGCAGTCATAATCCTTCAACAGCTCTACCCACCTTAGCTGTCTCAAGTTCAACTCTTTCTGAGTCAGCAGATACTTTAAACTCTTATGGTACATATAGATCACCGACTTCTCCCCATACAGATAATGCATCCACACTTTCAAATCAAAAACCACTGCAGCCAACTCCAGGTAGTGCGTCGGATAGTTAACTTTATGGGGTCTTAACTATCGAGACGCATAGGCAACAACCTTCCCTTCCTGCATCATTACACAACCCAACCCCGTACGAGAAGCATCACAATACACCACAAAATCTTTCCCTGCTTCAGGCTGAATTAGAATCGGAGCCTCAGTCAAAACCCTTTTTAGCTTCTCAAAACTCTCCTGCTGCTTGTCCGTCCACACAAAAGGTACCTCCTTTCTCAACAACTTAGTCAAAGGTGCTGCTATAGAGGAAAAACCTTCAACAAATCTCCTGTAATAATTGGCTAGCCCCAAGAAACTGCGAATCTTTGCCACCGACTTAGGTGGTTTCCAATCTAGTACCACCTCAATCTTCCGAGGATCCACTCTTATCCCTTCTGCAGATACCACATAACCCAGAAAAGTTACTTCTCTTAACCAAAACTCACACTTACTAAACTTGGCGTACAACTTCTTTTCCCTTAAAATCTGCATAACTACCCGTAGATGCGCGTCATGCTCCTCTTCAGACTTAGAATATACTAGAATGTCATCTATGAACACCACAACGAACTGGTCCAAGTAGGGTTGAAAAACCCGATTCATCATATCCATGAACACAGCTGGTGCGTTCATCAACCCGAAAGGCATTGCTAAGAATTCATAGTGCCCGTAGCGAGTCCGAAAAGCCATCTTGTGAATATCTGCTTCATTTACCTTAAGCTGGTGATATCCCGACCTCAAATCAATCTTTGAAAAGATCGCAGCCCTTTGTTGATCAAACAAGTCATCTATCCTCGGTAGCGGGTACTTGTTCTTGATAGTCAACTTATTCAACTGGCGGTAATCTATGCACATCCGCATAGATCCATCCTACTTCTTTACAAACAACACCGGTGCTCCCCATGGAGATACACTGGGTCGAATGAAACCGTAATCCAGGAACTCTTGGATTAGAGCTTTAAGCTCAACTAATTCCTTCGGTGCCATCCTGTAAGGAGTGATAGACACCGACGCTATACCTGGCAGCAGATCGATGCTAAACTCCACCTCACGATCCGAAGCAACCCGAAGCTCTTCCGAAAAAACATCCACAAATTCCTTTACTGTTCTCACCTCCCCCACAACTGCCTTAGCAACTAAGGCACTAACAAACATTAAGAAGGCCAAGCACCCCTTCTTCACCATCTTCTCCGCCTTAAGAGCAGACACTACATTAGACAAGTAGTCTCTCCTCTCCCCTATCACCACAACCTCATCATCCTCGGGAGTCTTCAACGTCATGCACTTAGCAGCACAGTCCAAATTCGTACGATACCTTACTAACCAGTCCATGCTTAGGATCAAGTCAAATTCTCTGAACGGCAACTCCATCAAATCAGCCGGAAACACAGACCCCTGAACATCTAAAGGCACATCTCTAAAGAGTCTATCTACCACTATTGATTACCCTAAAGGACTAAGTACTGTCATCTTCCTAGAGGTAATTTCAGGTTGCACATTCAAGGTTCCAGACATCATGCTAGCAATGTAAGAATGAGTCGACCCTACATCAATTAAAGCAGTAAAGGGTAACCCAAAAATGAGAAACGTACCCGTTATTACATCTGGTGCCTCCCCCTCTTCACGACGTCTAGCTGCGTACACTAACCCAAGTTGCCTTGCCTCGGTACCCCCTGATCCTCTGTCCGGTGCTCCGCGACCTCGGCCAAAACCATTCCCTCCTCGATTCGGCCCACGACCTCTTGACATCTGTTGACCACCCCTTCCTGGCTGCACATACCCCTGACCTACTATCCGAGTCCTAGCCACGTCCTGAGGACAATTCTTAATTAGATGGTCCCTTGACCCACACCTGTAGCACTCTTTATTCCTTCCCCAGCACTCCCCTACATGAGACCTCCCACACTGAGCACACTGACGGGACTTACTTCCAGTAACTAGCGCAGAAACGCGAGCAGGTCCCTCAACCCTAGGGTTTTTCTGGAAACCCCCCGATGATACTGATGGTCCATAACTCCTCTTATTCTTGCCCCTGTCTTTATCCCTGTTTTGCCTCTCAGTTCGCTTGACCTCCTCCGCTATCCTAGCTTTTTCTACTAACTCCACAAAATCCCTCTCCCACTGAGGAGCTATCAACACCTGCAGTTCGTCTCGCAATCCATCCTCAAATCTCACACAGCACTCATAGTTGATTGCGACAATTTTCAAGGCGTACCGATTCAACTGCAAAAATTTTGCCTCGTACTCAGCTACCGTCTTACTCCCTTGCACCAAGTTCAGAAATACCTTTCTCTGAGCATCCACATAACTAGCCCCAACGTACTTCCCTTGGAACTTCATCTTGAAGAAATCCCAATTTATTTGGCCCGCCGGGGTACCTTGTTTAACAGTGAGCCACCACTGGTAGGTTTCATCTCGAAGTAGAGAAACTACGCCCTTCAGCTTCTCTTTAGCCATGCAGTCCAAGTCATCCATGATCCTTTCGACTGCCTCTAGCCAATACTCAGCCACGTTTGGAGCTACTCTAGTAATACCTCGAAACACTTTAGCTCTATTAACTTGGAGTCTTTCAGGAATGGACTTCCGAGTTGTTGTCCCTGCATTCGCCCCAGCCACTCGCTCTAGCATCGCAGACATTGCTCGAGACACGTGATCGTCTCCCCCGTCGACCACAAACTCGCTTCTACAGTTGGCGGTAGTAGTGCCTCATTTCTTGACCCATGACCAGACCCTACTTGTTCCGATATAGCCATCCTACCTCTACCACGTCGTCGCGTATTACGTCCACGTCCCCTACCACTCATCTCTATAATAGCGTCTTAATCTGATTTAAAGAAATTTTTATGCATTAGTATTCCTTTTCACTTATTAATCACAAATAATTTTATGAAAAGTAATTTCGATAGTGGTTCTTTCGAACTTGGACCTACCTATAGTTTCAGTTTCAAGCTTATTTCCTAATTCTAGAAACCACATATACTCATCAATCATCACACAGATAGCATCCACGAATTCACATTCATCACAGAGGGGCATTTTTGTCATTTCCCTACCCAGCAGTATTTTGGTAATTTTATCCTATAGGGGTATTTTTGTAATTTTGCAAATCAGGGGTATTTTAGTAATTTCACAAGTCGAGGGTATTTTGGTAATTTCATAAATGTATCTCGATAATTTCACAAATTGGGGGTATTTTGGTAATTTTGCAAATTAAGGGTATTTTGGTAATTTTCCAAAACCAGGGTAATTTTTACGAATCAGGGATAATTTAAGAATTTAAAAACTAGGGTTTACCTTAGGATTTTACAAAACAAGGTGGCTAGTCCCTTTTGGGTTTTAATTATAAGGTTTAACCTGTCAACAAATCCTCATGGTTAGAGTGAACAGTCACTACGCACCAGGTAGGTTTCCAGTGAAGAGGAGATGAGTCACTAAGACTGCTTAAATACCAAGCTCTCCCTGAATCCAATCCTAGACATGCGTATGCCTGTTGCCACACCATAACTCGGTGACTGGTTCACAGGTTTGTTTGCTTAGTTTAAGTCTTATGATTTCTAAAAAGTTGTTCAAACTAAACCTATAGTCCATCAGAGTCTAATTAAAATAGTCTACATCCCATGAAACCCATCAAGCCCACTCATATATATCATACAAAGATTTGGAATACTTACCTGGCGGACTTGGTCCAGAGACGCAAGGGCCATGCTTCCACAAAGCCATTTCCCGAAAAATTTTCTTTTAAACCAATTTTAAAGTTTAAAAATGTTATGGGCCTCAAAACCTCCAAAGGCCGAGTTTAGAACCTGGCTCTGATACCAAATTATAACACCCCTAACACGGCCCAAAACACTACGGCCAGACTTGAAATGTTACGGGGAAAGGTGTTGAAAATGGTTTGGATTCAAATGTGAAAAATGAGTTTAAAGAGGGTTTCTCGTTTAAACTTAGCAATTCGGCGATGCATAAAACTCACGGCTAAATAGGGTTCAAATTGTTACTCTTGCTTGAGCTTAGAAAAAGCATTTGTTTATAAGTGATCCAAAATTTTAAACAAAACTTTCATTTGTTACCCTTAGGTCGGTAATATCTTAATACCATCTTTTAATTAATTAATGAGATAGAAGAACTAACTTAAAACCATAATAATAATCCCAAAACATTTAAAGCGGCCTTATTACAATAAAGATATCCCGAAAGTAAGGCGAGTTTAAAGCGTAAATAGAACTAAGAAAAACGACTTACGCATGGCCACCTCGAATCCTCTCGGCCGGTCCAAAGTATCATGTATTACCTACATTGTTTGAAACAAGCGGGTGAGTCGTTTTGACTTCGATATACAATTAAACCACATGTTTCCATAAATGGGCTTAGCCCCAAAACCACATCAAATCGATAAACCACATATTATGATGCATTATGTCACCCTATCCCAACCTAAAATCCAACCGCTACACACCACCCGTATATCCAGCCACCACACACCAGGGGATTACTAAATCAACCCTCCATCCGCTACACACCACTTTGGTAGTCATGCTGCTCAATGCCCACTTAGTGGCCTGGCCACTGATCCACGTGATTAAAATCACAAATATCCACGATGAGACTCAAGGTCGTCATCAATCCACGATATGGCACGAGGCCATCATTAATCCATGTATATAAATATATATACACACTTCCCCTTTCCATTATATATATCGAACCCCATGTACATGCAGCATATTATGATGAAATGGCATAACACATATGAACATGTCCAAATATACATATTTACATGCTTACATAGATCCACATATATCCATCCACATTTTTGATATAGGAAATATACTAACCTGATTACCAGATTACCCATTATGGGTAGCAATACCACCACGGCCACTAGTTCGGCTACCACCCATATCACATGCATTTATTTAACTTATACAAGGAAAGTACAGAAACAATGTGCTAATTACACACCTGATAACACGTAATACCACGCTCTCTATGTTGTCACTATCGTTAATCGACACTACTGCTATATGTCTACGATCCTGCTCCGAAGCTAGCCCACACCCTGGTGGCCAATCCCAAATCGCTGACACTGATCGCTTCTTGAACTTAGGGGTAGGGACTACGTGTCCAACCCCTTTCGTTCCTTGGCTAATACTCGAATCCATCAAACAAATTCTTTGGTCAGAAGACCCTAGTTAAAACGTGAAATAATACTATAACGGAACCAAAAGTACACTTTGATTGCAAGAACACCCTTACCAAAGTCGATCAAATCCCGAAGGCTATACGCTTGCACGTTGAGATTGTCGAAATCCCCTACATAAGCCATGTTAGATTTGGCCCTAACACATATGGACAAAAGAAGTTGCCTTCGGCCTCACGTTATAACTTTCTTACCTCGATTGATCGAATCCCGAAAAATCTTTAACTTCTTTAGCGTTGGCTTATACAGAGAACCCGAAATCACCCCACAATACTAGAATCGATTGGGAAAGTAGGCAATGATAGAATGATGGCGTTTCCTCTAAGAGATGAAATAGGAATAGATTCAAAGAGAAAGAGTAGAAATAACTCGGTCAAGAGATGGCTTGAAACCAATGAATAAAAGAAGAAATAGAGATGATCAAAAGGTTCGGCTATGGTTCACAAGTGAGAGGTACATTCGGCCACCAAGAGAAATGACATAGAGAAAGATGGAATTCAGCTTTTGGAGATAAAAGAATAAATGAAAGAGAAAAGAGAAGAAGAAGAAGAAGATATGGTTTGGCTTTAGAGAAGAGAAAAAGAAACTCAAAGAATGAAAATGAACACTCTTCCCCCCCGCCTACACTCAATTTCAATACCTATAAGCCCCAACGCAACACTCCATCATGACTTTTGTACTAATTTCATTCCTACTTCCAAACTCATCTACTTTTCCCATTAATCACTAGGGATACTCAAAGACGTATAATCTCGTTATTAGTATAAGTACGAGGCCAATCTCACATCCTAGAGGTGGTCTTACATGGAGTCACCTCTAAATGCCGATGACGTATCCTGGATATAGTCTTATATGGAAATTTCACATTAAGTATCGATCCCATATCCTAGATATGGTCTTATACGATTTTTGTATTTGTTACCGAAACCATATCCAGGATATGGTCTTATACGAAATCTCAACTCAGTGCCGAGGCCATGTCCCGAACATGGTCTTATACGGGATCTTATCCATTTCAAACCTCGATTATAATAATTTTTCATATTTGTTATAGTCCTCTAAGACTTCAACATCTTTTTCAACATCAGTTACTCAATTTAGTAGAGTATCATGCATCAATATAATACCAAGCATTTTCAACATGCTACCATAAATGTTGAATCTATCACATACAAACTTACCTCGATCTCGAAATAAGCTAGGTCGTCGGTCTAATCCGAGATTTTGTTTTTCTCCAATTGAGGTGAATTTGGTTCTTCTTGCTCTATAATAGCAAATTTAGCTCATTTTAATCATCACATAAATAAAAGCATTTTAATAATCATGCTTTGGTAAAATTACTATTTTGCCCTTAGACTTTAGCAAAATAACCATTTTGCCCCTAGGCTCGGAAATTAATTCTAATCATATTTCTACCTTCAACAAGCCTAGGTGAACATTTAATACTCTTATGGCTATCATCAAAAATCAACCTTTCACACATTTACTACAATTTTTATAACTTTTACTACAAGGTCCAATTAGGTGTTTTTATGGCAACACCTTTCACAAAAGTTGTTCATCTAACAACCAAGACTCATTTTCTCCCATAAAAATGCAGCAAACAATTTAAAAGCTCACATGGAAAATCCCTATACTTTTCACCATAATGCAAGATAGTCCCCACTTTAGAAACCTTAAGCTTTAGGGGTCTCAAAAGTACAACTATCTTCAAGAAAAACCATTAAAATCACTTACTAGGATGGAGGAGAGCTTGCTAAAAATTTGAGCTTTGAAAACCCCTATTTTGTTTGCTATTTTCGATGGAGAAGGATGGAGAGAAAATATGATATCTTTTCTTTCTTTATTTTATTAATACTCGTCAAATTAGTCACCAACTATTACCAACTTTGACCAATTTTGTCCATCTTTGTCTCCTATCATCTCCTATAGCCGATCAACTATCTATCAAAAGGGCTAATTACCTTTTAAATACCTCCAATTTACAATCCATGGTTATTTGGCACCTTTAGCCAATAGAATGGAACTTTCGCACTTTATGCGATTTAGTCATTTTTCGCAATTAAGCAAGAAATTGATAAAATCAAAGCACCAAAATTTTCATGCACTAATATAATCATGCTCTGACTCATAAAATATCATGAAAATGATTTTCTCTAACCTCAAATTAGTGACGCCAAGATCACTGTTCCGACTAGCCCCTAATTCAGGCTGTTACAACACTTAGGGCACTAAATCCAGAAAAACATACATGTTTACTATGCGTAGAATTGTTAATGCTAAAATTACATAGATGATAAAAATATCATTAAGTATTTTACTCACCTTACATGTTGTTCTCTCTCTGCGCAAGTTGGATCAATTTGAGATTTCTGATTATCGACCTCAACATCTAATCCACAACTCGATCTCAAAATGTTCATTTGTTTCTAACTTTATTTACATTTGGCATGTACCTAATAGGTTAGGTTTTGTGGTAATTAAATGTTGTAGGTTATTAAATACATATATAAATGAAACTTAGATTTTGATTTGGTATGTTTAAGGAATGTTTGTTGTTTGACTTTATCTTATAAATTGTATAAGTTATTATGAATAGATCGTAGTTGGTTTGGTAATGAATATAACACACTATAGCTTGGTCCTAGCGATTGCGTCGAGTATAGGGTGTTATAATATTAACATTGAACATAACTCATGAAACAGTTACACGTTTATAGTCTAATCTCTTGTTTCTTGGTTCTTGAGTAAACTAAGATATTACATAATATCTCATATAAACTCTTTTTGAGCATAACCATGTATTTCTAGTCTCACTCAATCAAGAAGCCTAAGATATTACTCCCATTACGTAGGAGGGACAAATCCTATCTTGATCATTCTTGTCCCACTACATAGATTGTGGCATACCCAACGTTACTCTTTATTGTACAACCATTTACGGAAGGCATTTAACTGTGCCAAAGCATACAAATCACAATGTTAAGACTATGATGATCTCAAGTCTAAGGATCATATATATAATTATCACTATGAGAAATGTTGTGACTATTTTGTGATAATCTAATAAGCATTCTCATGGTGGATCACATATCTATAACAACACTTGTCATCAATCAAGTACACATTAGTCTCAATGCATTATTGTTATCTGAGTCCACAAAAATACTTGACTAAGGACATTTACTAATGATCATATCATTCTTTGGACTTTATCATTATAAAGATTATTGAAATCAATTATGTTATTATCATCATCATATAATAGGTCTTTTGGACTACTCCAACACTTCGAGACTCAAGGGAACTAAAACCTTTACTCCTCGCTTACTTTCATGCTCGATTTTCATCCTATTTCTTTACTCTTCTTTGTACTCTTTACTTTGATTTTGCATGTTTGTGTTGGGTTTTGGTTTAAGGCTTGTTCTGGTTGAGTTAAATTTTGAGGATGGTGGTATTGGTTTAGTGAAGGGAAAATGGTTTTTTTTCCATATCAGCAAGGTGCTTGGTTCATACTAGATGGCTATTTTTTTTTAAGTTTTATTTCTCGTTACATTTAACTCTGCATTTCTATTAAATTTGACCATTTGTATTTTTTTTTTTTTGGTATTAGTACGAAACTCAAACATGAGAAAGAAACTGAGGAAGCATAATAAGTAATGTTTTGAGACTTATAACTTGAGAAAGCATAATTCATAATATGTAAGCATAATCCAAGAGTGATCACATCAACGAAAGAGAAGAAGAAAAAAGACTTATGATTTGAGACTTTTTCATGGCTAGGGAAATGTTGAGACTTGAATTCATACAAATCCATTTGATTTGGAGAAATTTGAGTTTTTTAATGTTTTAATTTAATTTTGGGAAAAAATTCTACTAATTGTAGAGAAGGAAAAAGGATTGTAAGAAACTTTTATTCCACATCATCCTTATTCCTTTCCAATAGGAGCATGAAAAATCAGATTTTTCCTCTTAAAAATCAAAATTTTCCTTCTAATTTTTAGCATTGTCAGTTGGATTTGAATTTTTTCAAGAGGAAAAAGCTGAAAATTAGGAGGAAAAATATGATTTGTCATGCTCCTATTGGAAAGGGATAAGGATGATGTAGAATCACATTTTCATACAATACTTTCTCATAGAGAAGTCCCTTCAGCTTTTAGACAAACTCGACATCAATGCCACGTGTCATCACTTAATTGGTTTGTGTGCCATGTTAATAAAAAATTTAAGATTGTTGTAGTCGAATACCAGATTGATTGACGAAATAAAAACTTTAGGTATGAAATTGAAAATTTTAAAGTAACAACACCACATTAACACAAACCCTAAAGTACAAGGTCATTCATATCATTGTCCCCATTTTCTAATAAGGGGTAAAAGTTTCCAAAGATTAAACTTGTAGGGGTTCTATAATTAGCTGATGAAATTGAACTTCAAGTAAAGGTTTAACTTGTTTAGCAAATAACCAGTCATTACACAAATTATTGCCTTATTACACTAATTATTATGGATCTAATAACATTATATGTATTACACATTATAAAATACATTGCTCGATTACACAATTTTTTAACTTGCATAATATTTTTATATGATTAACGTTTTGTTAATTATAAGAAATACTACATTATTACATTATTTATTAAAATTTAAGGATAATAATTTTTAGACAAGAAATTATTATTTGATAGTATTTATTATATTCTTGTAATGTCTTGTGTAAGATGAATTACATAATAAATTACACAATTATAAAATTTCTTACCACTTATATAATGTTTTGTGTAAAAGCAGAATCGTAAGATTTTGTGTGATTATAAAATATCTTACTTTATACACTAATCATTATAGTTTAAGGGTAATTTTATGTGTTATTTTAATACTATGTCTAACATTACCTTATTACACTAACAATTATAGATAGGGTTAAATATAAAAATAGCGTCCAAACTTGTCCACTTCTCCCTAGTACTTATGATTTTTTTGTCCCAAATTGGTGCCCAAACTTTTTTTTCTGTCCACTATATTGTTACCTGAACCTAAAGTCGTTAGTTTTTTTTTTGACGTGGCAACTGTTGGGGTATTTGAATGGAGAAGATAGATCCAGAGACGATATTGAATTAAAAAGTAGAATTCGAGGTGTGGGTGACGCTTTCCAAAGAGAATAATTTGCCCCCACACAAAGTTGTTAGAGGATTAAGACAAAGGTCCTCCCAAGATACATGGAAACACAAAAATATATAGACTTTTCCAGCACCTTTTGAGCTCTAATTCATGCAGTTTCGTAGTAAATTTTGTTGAAATTCACACTTTAATTATAAAATAATTAATTTGCACTTAAATTATTTACATATTGATCTTTAACTATTTTATAATAAATTTTCACAAATTTGGTTTACTTTCGACAGTTTTGCACAAAAGGTGAAAATTGGCTTGGCATACACCTTGAAAGGCTTGAACAATTGGAGAATTTTTTGCATAAAGTGAATGATAAACCGTAAAAGTAACATATTTTAATCCCACATTTAGTATGCTTTTGGATGAATTTATCCTTAATTTATGTAAAAAGGTGCTCTTAATCCTTTCTTTTCATGTCTTATACTCAGGAAAGCACCCAAGGATAAAAAGAACGCAAAACGGGCTTAAAACGAACCAAAGTGGGCCGACCCAAGAAGACAACACAGCCTGGACTTCATGCCACACAGCCGTGCCTCGATAGTCATCTAGACCACGGCCTTACCCCGATTCACACGGCCATTTTTCCCATCGATAAATTCCATGCACGGGCGTGCCTAGTAATCTACACGGCCGTTCCCAAAATGGAAAAATCGAAGCACGGCCTCTACCCATATATTGCATGGGCGTTTAATAGCCGTGCCTAAATTAACAAGATAGAGACATGGGATGGACCACGATTTACACGGGCGTGTCAAGGCCGTGCCCCTGCCGCTGAAAAGAGAATTTCACTCGAAATTGGATGCTTAGAGCCCAAGAAACGCAATCTTAAGTCCACTCAAACACCTAGCACGAATTATACCCGAATTACGAGTACTTAGGAGCCAAGTAAAGCATCCAAAACGTATATATAAACAATCCAAGGCAGACAATTGAGCGTCGGGTTTTAGCGAGTTTTACGCGAGCTTTACTCGTTTAGGGAATTACCCGAAGATAGCCAATTGATCCATCTCGAAGAGCTGAAATTCTACTCAAGACGGAGGATCTCCTCTTCAATTCCTTCAGGGGGTTTTAAGGATTTCCTATGTTTTGTTTTATCTTCTCTCTTGAGATGTTTTCTTGTTTAATCATGAACTAAACCCCTCAGATACCTGAAGGGGATGAAACCTATGATGGATTTCGTTATTTAATTCTTTTGGTTTATATGATAAATACTTAGTTTGTTCTTAATTATGTTGCTTAAATTTATCGATGTGCTTAGGTGGAGGAGAAATAGACCCCGCCAAGAGTAGATCTAGCATAATTAAGCGGAGTTGATCGAGCGCCTAGAGATAGGGTTACGAGATTTTGCGAATTAGGGTGAAACCTAATATGGGAGTCCATTGATCAATTCTTTGCTTCCTTAGGGGTTATTATAAGAGAATAAGAGTTCCACTAATTAACCTAAGGTTAGGCGTTATTCACTTGAGAGAAGGTTTAATATAGGTTAGGGAGTCTCACAGATCAAGCTAAGTAAAGAAATCATATGAATTGAAAAGGTAGATAATAAGTGAAGTCATAGGTGGATTCTTCCCGAAGGTATCGTCTTTATCAATTGAGTTTTCTTTAAAGTCTTTTCCCAATGTTTCGTTTTTTTGTCTTTACAATTAGTTTAATTATTTCATTTGTTTAATAAACCAATCACTCCATATTTTAGGCTAAATAATAGAAAGAAAGTGAGCAATAGTACTTTTAGGTTCCTTGGGTTCGATAAAGATATTCTTGCCTGAGCTATACTACTGTTCGATAGGTGCGCTTGCCTCTATCGTTGTCGTAGTCAGTCTATAGGTTCGATCACTCTTTTATAAATATTAAAACTAGACTGTTTTGCAGCGATCAAGTTTTTGGTGCCGTTGCCGGGGACTTCTAAAATATTACGAAAGCTCTATTTTTATTACTTTAGCCATTATTTCTCATTTTTATTTTTATTTTTATTAAATTTCTAATTTTGCTAATCCTCTTTCTTTATTAAACTTGCAAGGTACCTCTAGTTTATGATTAGAAGAAACCCTAGAGGACCATTAGAATACGACAGTGATATTGAAGCTACCACTCGCAGAAATCGCAGAGAAATTAGACGAGCTCTAGACTACCAAAGAGAAGAACAACAAGATAGATCCAATCCTAATGAAGGGATGGCCGAAAATAATCACTCGATCATAAGATCGAGAATGCTCTGCGTACTATATATGATTATGCTAAACCTAATTTGACAGAGAGAATCTAGTATTGTTAGGCTGCTATAGTTGCTAATAATTTTGAATTAAAACCTAACACAATACAAATGATTCAACAGTTTGTTCAATTTGATGAATTGCGGGGCGAAGATCCAAATAATCATATAGCTAATTTCTTAGAGTTACGTGATACTTTCAAAATAAATGGCGTTTCGATGATTCCATCGTCTTGATTATTTCCTTTTCATTAAGGAATAAAGGAAAGCGTTGGTTGAACTTCGTTACCACGGTCAATCACCACATGGGACAAATGACCAAAAATTTCTTTTAAAGTATTTTCCACCACCAAAATGGCCAAATTTAGGAATGGCATATCTTCTTTTGTGCGAGAATGGCCGTGAAACATTATATGATGCATGGGAAAGATACAAGGATCTCCTAAGAAGATGCCCACACCATGGATTACCTTTGTGGCTTCAAGTCCAAACTTTTTACAATGGTGTGAATTCTTCAACAAGGAAAATGATTGATTCACCAGCCAGTGGAACTCTAAACAACAAAACTCTTGAAGCGACCTACGATTTTATTGAAGAGATCTCATTAAACACTTATCAATGGCAAATCACAAGGTCAAAGCCAACAAAATCAGCTGGAGTTTTCAACATAGACGCAGTGACAATGTTGTCAACACAGTAGAGTTAATGAATAAAAGCTTGATAATTTATGTTCTTCGCAGCACATCCAAGAATACAATGCGAAGCAAGCGGAATATGGCGAATCTTGACTACCCACCCTACCAACTAGGAGCAAAAATGAGTAGACAAACTATATAGGTAACAATTTCAGATCAATAATAATCCTTATAGTAATACTTATAACCCAAGTTGGAGGAACCACCCAAATTTTTCGTGGGAAGGACAAGGAAATCGAGGAATTCAAAGGCATCAACCTCTTCCAAATTATCAAAATCAGCCTTACCCACAGGAAAAAAAATTAAGCCTTGAAAAGATCTTGACAAAATTCATGGCGACCACGAATCTCATCTTCAAAAGTGATACAAACCTTGATGAACAACAAAAGTCGATGAAAGGACTCGAGAATCAAGTTAGAGAACTTACTAGGTCGATGGGACACACGACAAAGTTAATTTGAACGCCAACAAGGGCGTCTACCAAGCAACACGAGATAAACCCAAAGAGCAAATCCAAGCCATTATAACTCAAGAGGGTACCAAGTAGATAAACCCACATCAAGACAAGAAAAGAAGGATAAGATCGAGGTAGCCCAAGAAAAGCCAAACCGGTAATCAAAGAATACTAACCTCGCATACCTTATCCGAAGCATTGAAAAAGATGATTAGGAGGAATAATTGGTAAGTTTCTAAAACTTTTGAAGAAATTACATACTAACTTACCTCTTCTTGAAGCTCTTTTTCGGATGCCCGATGCAAGGAAATTCTTAAGCAAGCTCTTGACGAACAAGCGTAAACTAGATGAAGAGCACCATGTGGAATTAAGCGCAACATGCTCGGCTATGCTACTGAGCAGGCTACCAAAAATTAAAAGATCCGGGGAGTTTTACGATTCCATGCTTAATTGGTTGTTTGACTATTGATAATCGTTAGCTGATTTAGGGCAAGTATAAATGTTATGTCTTACGCCTTTGTTTAAGCGACTAGGTCTAGGAAAGCCCAAACAAACTAGGATGAGTATTCAACTAGCCGATAAAACTGTCAGAATCCCTAGGGGCATTATTGAAGATGTTTTAGTCAAAATTGATAAATTTGTTTTCCCAGTAGATTTTGTTGTTTTAGATATAGATGAGGAAAATTCAATCCCTTTAATTTTAGGAAGACCTTTTCTTGCAACTGCCAAGACTAAAATCGATGTTGCCACAGGAGAACTCATACTTCGTGTAGGAGATGAATCAGTCAATCTTCAAGCTCTCGACTCAGCCAGAACCACAGAAGATGAAGGTAAGAAAGACGTTTCAATAGATAATCAAATTATTCAACCTCCATCGCAGAAACAATTGAAACATCAAAGCGAGCCAACACGAAACATACGATCAACAATTTAGAAGAGCGGAAGATATACACCAATGAAAAGCCGATCCACGAAGTAAAACCTAAGGAACCACCGGAAGAACTCATAGGAATATCCAATCACTTTAAAATAGTAGACCGGTGCCGTTAGACAAAACCAGTCTTCACGTCACTTCAACAGACTCGAGGGCAAAGAAAGAAATCCTCCCCAAGGTACACAAAATCTTCCCCCACAACACAGTCGAGGTAAGTAACCCAAAATTCAACAAAATCGAGGTAAATGCTTCTCAATTCCAATCTTGCCATGAAAATAAAATCGCAAGTATGAGAGAAGATATTCAAACCTTTAAACCTCCCTGAAAATTTTCAAACATGAGGACAGTCTAGCTTAAGACTATAAACAAGCGCTTCTCGGGAGGCAACCCGAACATTAACACTATTTATTTTCAGATTTAATTTTAGTTTCTTTCCTTTCCATCTTTCTTTCCTAAGTATTTAGTTGGAAACTAATGCAAAAGTGTAGATTTCCAGACCACACGGCCTTACACACGGCCGTGTTCACGGCCGTGTAGACCACAAAAACCACCACACTGACAGGAGCAGGGCCGTGCAAGCCAGTCCAACCACTTTGCGACGTCACGAGCCCAACAACCCTAAAGCACGGGCATCGACAAGAACAGCACGGGCGTACCTATGAACCGTGTGAAGCTACTGACTTTCTAGAAACAGGTGTGGCTAACTAAGAAACAGACGTGTAAGAAGCAACACGCCATTAGCCACGGCCATGCAAGATAGCCGTGTGAGAGGACACACCCTCGGTACACGGGCGTGCGAACATACCAGAGTTGAAATCCTATTTAAATCCCCACAACCCATCTTCTTTGTCCTATCTCTTTCTTATTTCTTCTTTCTCTTTTCTTTCAAATTTTCTTCCTATTCGTAGAAAAGATCCAAGACACTTGAGCAACACAAAGATCATGAGTTTTCTTTAAAGTCTTTTCCCAATGTTTCGTTTTTTGTCTTTACAATTAGTTTAATTATTTCATTTGTTTAATAAACCAATCACTCCATATTTTAGGCTAAATAATAGAAAGAAAGTGAGCAATAGTACTTTTAGGTTCCTTGGGTTCGATAAAGATATTCTTGCCTGAGCTATACTACTGTTCGATAGGTGCGCTTGCGTCTATCGTTGTCGTAGTCAGTCTATAGGTTCGATCACTCTTTTATAAATATTAAAACTAGACTGTTTTGCAGCGATCAAGTTTTTGGTGCCGCTGTGGGGACTTCTAAAATATTTAAAGCTCTATTTTATTACTTTAGCCATTATTTCTCATTTTTATTTTTATTTTTATTAAATTTCTAATTTTGCTAATCCTCTTCTTTATTAAACTTGCAAGGTACCTCTAGTTTATGACTAGAAGAAACCCTAGAGGACCATTAGAATCGACATGATATTGAAGCTACCACTCGTAAATCGCAGAGAAATTAGACGAGCTCTAGACTACCAAAGAGAAGAACAACAAGATAGATCCAATCTCATGAAGGGATGGCGAAAATAATCATTTGATGCGAAGATCGAATGCTCTGCGTACTATATATGATTATGCTAAACCTAATTTGACAGAGAGTAATCTAGTATTGTTAGGCTCGCTATAGTTGCTAATAATTTTGAATTAAAACCTAACACAATACAAATGATTCAACAGTTTGTTCAATTTGATGGATTGCGTGACGAAGATCCAAATAATCATATAGCTAATTTCTTAGAGTTCGTGATACTTTCAAAATAAATGGCGCTTCGATGATGCCATACGCCTTGATTATTTCCTTTTCATTAAGGAATAAAGGAAAGCAGTGGTTGAACTTCGTTACACGAGGGTCAATCACCACATGGGACCAAATGACCGAAAAATTTCTTTTAAAGTATTTTCCACCAGCCAAAATGGCCAAATTTAGGAATGGCATATCTTCTTTTGTGCAGAATGACGCAGAAACATTATATCATGCATGGGAAAGATACAAGGATCTCCTAAGAAGATGCCCACACCATGGATTACCTTTGTGGCTTCAAGTCCAAACTTTTTACAATGGTGTGAATTCTTCAACAAGGAAAATGATTGATTCACCAGCCAGTGGAACTCTAAACAACAAAACTCTTGAAGCGACCTACGATTTTATTGAAGAGATCTCATTAAACACTTATCAATGGCAAATCACAAGGGCAAAGCCAACAAAATCAGCTGGAGTTTTCAACATAGACGCAGTGACAATGTTGTCAACACAGGTAGAGTTAATGAATAAAAAGCTTGATAATTTATGTTCTTCGCAGGCACATCCAGTAATACAATGCGAAGCAAACGGGAATATGGCGAATGCTGAGTACCCACCCTACCAACTAGGAGCAAAAAACGAGTAGACAAACTATATAGGTAACAATTTCAGATCCAATAATAATCCTTATAGTAATACTTATAACCCAAGTTGGAGAAACCACCCAAATTTTTCGTGGGAAGGACAAGGAAATCGAGGAATTCAAAGGCATCAACCTCCTCCAAATTATCAAAATCAGCCTTACCCACAGGAAAAAAAATTAAGCCTTGAAGAGATGCTGACAAAATTCATGGCAGCCACAGAATCTCATCTTCAAAAGACTGATACAAACCTTGATGAACAACAAAAGTCGATGAAAGGACTCGAGAATCAAGTTAGAGAACTTACTAGGTCAGTGGGACACCTGACAAAGTTAATTTCTGAACGCCAACAAGGACGTCTACCAAGCAACACAGAGATAAACCCAAAAGAGCAAATCCAAGCCATTACAACTCAAGAGGGTACCGAAGTAGATAAACCCACATCAGCACAAGAAAAGAAGGATAAGACCGAGGTAGCCCAAGAAAAGCCAAAACCGGTAATCAAAGAATACTAACCTCGCATACCTTATCCCGAAGCATTGAAAAAAGATGATTCAGAGGAATAATTCGGTAAGTTTCTAAAACTTTTGAAGAAATTACATACTAACTTACCTCTTCTTGAAGCTCTTTTTCAGATGCCCGATGCAAGGAAATTCTTAAGCAAGCTCTTGACGAACAAACGTAAACTAGATGAAGAGCACCATGTGGAATTAAACGCAACATGCTCAGCTATGCTACAGAACAGGCTACCAAAAAATTAAAAGATCCAGGGAGTTTTACGATTCCATGCTTAATTGGTTGTTTGACTATTGATAATGCGTTAGCTGATTTAGGGGCAAGTATAAATGTTATGTCTTACGCACTGTTTAAACGACTAGGTCTAGGAAAGCCCAAACAAACTAGGATGAGTATTCAACTAGCCGATAAAACTGTCAGAATCCCTAGGGGCATTATTGAAGATGTTTTAGTCAAAATTGATAAATTTGTTTTCCCAGTAGATTTTGTTGTTTTAGATATGGATGAGGAAAATTCAATCCCTTTAATTTTAGGAAGACCTTTTCTTTGCAAATCGCCAAGACTAAAATCGATGTTGCCACGGAGAACTCATATACGTGTAGGAGATGAATCGGTCAATCTTCAAGCTCTCGACTCACCGTAACCACGGAAGATGAAGGTAAGAAAGACGTTTCAATAGATAATCAAATTATTCAACCTCCATCGCAGGAAACAATTCGAAACATCAAAACTGAGCCAACACAGAAACATACGATCAACAATTTAGAAGAGCAGAAGATATACACCAATGAAAAGCCAGATCCACACGAAGTAAAACCTAAGGAACCACCAGAAGAACTCATAGGAATATCCAATCACTTTAAAATAGTAGACCAGGTGCCGTTAGACAAAACCAGTCTTCACGTCACTTCAACGGACTCGAGGGCAAAGAAAGAAATCCTCCCCAAGGTACACAAAATCTTCCCCCACAACACAGTCGAGGTAAGTAACCCAAAATTCAACAAAATCGAGGTAAATGCTTCTCAATTCCAATCTTGCCATGAAAATAAAATCGCAAGTATGAGAGAAGATATTCAAACCTTTAAACCTCCACGAAAATTTTCAAACATGAGGACAGTCTAGCTTAAGACTATAAACAAGCGCTTCTGGAGGCCTTGAACATTAACACTATTTATTTTCGATTTAATTTTAGTTTCTTTCCTTTCCATCTTTCTTTCCTAAGTATTTAGTTGGAAACTAATGCAAAGTGTAGATTTCAGACCACACGGCCTTACACGGCCGTGTTCACTACGTGTAGACCACAAAACCACCACACCGACAGAGCGGGCGTGCAAGCCGGTCCAACCACTTTGCGGCGTCACGAGCCCAACAACCCTAAAGCACGGGCATCGACAAGAACAGCACGGGCGTACCTATGAACCGTGTGAAGCTACTGACTTTCTAGAAACAGGTGTGGCTAACTAAGAAACAGCGTGTAAGAAGCAACACGCCATTAGCCACTACCATACAAGATAGCCGTGTGAGAGGACACACCCTCGGTACACGGGCGTGCGAACATACCAGAGTTGAAATCCTATTTAAATCCCCACAACCCATCTTCTTTGTCCTATCTCTTTTCTTATTTCTTCTTTCTCTTTTCTTTCAAATTTTTCTTCCTATTCGTAGAAAAGATCCAAGACACTTGAGCAACACAAAGATCATGCCGAAGAAACGTAAGCATCACCTCCTTAGAGGAGACCTCAACATGAGTTCATGCCGGCAGCTTCACTTAATTGACACGCCAAGGGTCTCGAAAACCTTTTCAGTTCTATTTTTCTTTTCTTGTCTCCTTTATTTTCCTTATCTTTACCTATTTCCTACTTAAATTAATTTATTTCATATTAGTTTCTTGGTTTTAGGTTCTAAAGGCTGCTAGGGAATCACACACCATAGCCTTAGAGGACACACCCACTTCACAAACCATCCAACAATAATGACTCCTTAGTCCATTAGTCTTTTCTTTCAATTTTAGTTTTCTTCTTAGTCTTCTTCATTTTATTTCCTTAATCTTTAATTATATTATTAGTATAGTATTATTATTTCCCTAGATCTCTTGGCTATATCTTCACAAGGCTACCCAATTTCTTCATCTAGCAAATTGCTTCTCAGAGCCACTCCACGAGCCCATAGAAAACACCATCACCGCCACCAACGACGCCAGGGATCATCCAGATTTTAGGGAGTATTATTTTCACCACCTATCTTTTTGATTTAGAACATAAATTTCATTATCTCTCTTTGTATATTGAGGGCAATGTACATCTTAAGTGTGGGGGTATTTAATAGTGCCTAACTTTTTGCATAATTTTTAAAACCCTGAAATTAGTCTTGATCTTAAGAATTATTCTCATATTATTAATTAGGATGAAATTTCTAATGAACTATTATTCTTATTGAAATGTTTTAGAGTAAGTCATAGTTAATTGTGCATCGATGATTAAATTTGAAGAATACTAGAGAATCAAGCATGATAAGTCTATTTTTTAAAAAAAAATAAAAAATAAAAATTGATAGGTTGTTGAACTAAATCTGATTATTACCTTGAAGTTCAAAATTTATAAGGATTGATGTCAAAAACACCCATAATTTTTGGTGAGATTTTGAGCCATATAGAGCATGTATTCTTTTTCTTGCTCACTTTATTGATTATGAGTGTGTCAACTTTGAACTGTTCTTCTAGAACTTGCCTCGTTTATACATGTTGAGACCACAATAATGATTTGATATACTGAGATGATAAAGGCACCTAGGTTTAACCCATTCACTCCACTAAAAAGCCTACCTTCACAAATTAACCTCTAGTGAACCCCGTTGAAACCTAATAACCTTTCTATTGACTCACCCACTAATATCAACCCAAAATCCCTTTATATTTGTTATCACCATTCTTTTGACTACCCTTTTAATCGAGGTTTGATTTGATTAAATTACCAAATTATATTAGTTCCGTAGTTACATTTATCATTTATGATGTAATGTTTTAGTTTGTTCTAAAAAAAATCAATCAAAGTTTAGAGCTCATGAATCTAAATTTCAATTGTTGAAGAAGAGCTCGTATTGAAGTATTATAGTATTCCTATTAGCTTTTAATTGATGTAAATACTTATATTAGTTCATTGTTTCTAGTTAGGTAATTGGTTAATTCAATCTCGATTCTAACCTTCTAATTCAACATTTATCCACACCTTCAACCTTAGCCCCGTCACAACCCTAATAAAGACCTTTTGATCTGTTTATCATTTCATATACAGTGGTGGAGATTTGATTTTCAGGCAAGCCTATGGGATTAACTTTTCAAGTTTGACTTAAAGTGATTATTCTTGAACCTTAAACACTTTTTTAGTGATTTGAGTGAATCTTTAGTGAGGATGTCGGTCCTTATCAGTTTTGAATCAAAGGTAATTACTTAGATAAGGGGAGACACCTACGGTTCCAGGCTATAAAGGTATGACTTATCATAATTGAAACTTTAGGGCACTTCCAGTTAGATCATCCATGTATAAATTATCTATGAATTATGATGAGACAATATCGATAGGAATTATGAATTATGGAAAGTTCGTTTTAATTGTAAGTTGAGAATTTTGCTTGAGGACAAGCAAAAGCTTAAGTGTGGGGGTATTTGATAAACCGTAAAAGTAACATATTTTAATCCCACATTTAGTATGCTTTTGGATGAATTTATCCTTAATTTATGTAAAAAGGTGCTCTTAATCCTTTCTTTTCATGTCTTATACTCAGGAAAGCACCCAAGGATAAAAAGAACGCAAAACAGGCTTAAAACGAACCAAAATGGGCCGACCCAAGAAGACAACACGGCCTGGACTTCATGCCACATGGCTGTGCCTCGATAGTCATCTAGACCACGGCCTTACCCCAATTCACACAGCCATTTTTCCCGTCGATAAAGTCCACGCACGGGCGTGCATAGAGATCTACATGGCCGTTCCTAAAATGGCAAAATCGAAGCACAGCCTCTACCCATATATTGCAGGGCGTGTCATAGCCATGCCTAAATCGACAGGATGGAGACACGGGCTGGACCACGATTTACACGGGCGTGTCAAGGCCATACCCCTGCCACGGAAAAGAGCAATTTCACTTGGAATTGGATGCTTGGAGCCCAAGAAATGCAATCCTAAGTCCACTCAAACACCTAGGATGAATTATACCCAAATTACGAGTACTTAGGAGCCAAGTAAAGCATCCCAAATGTATATATGAACAATCCAAGGCAGCAATTCAGGGGCGTCAGGTTTTGGCAGAGTTTTCTGCCAAAGCTTTACTCATTTAGGGAATTACCCGAAGATAGCCAATTGATCCATCTCAAAGAGTCGGAATTCTACTCAAGACAAAAGATCTCCTCTCCAATTCCTTCAGGGGGTTTTAAGGATTTCCTATGTTTTGTTTTATCTTCTCTCTTGAGATGTTTTCTTGTTAATCATGAACTAAACCCCTCAGATACCTGAAGGCGATGAAACCTATGATGGATTTTGTTATTTAATTCTTTCGGTTTATATGATAAATACTTAGTTTGTTCTTAATTATGTTGCTTAAATTTATCTGAAGTGCTTAGGTGGAGGAGGAATAGACCGCCAAGAGTAGATCTAGCATAATTAAGCGGAGTTGATCGGTGCCTAGAGATAGGGTTATTAGATTTTGCGGATTAGGTGAAACCTAATATGGGAGTCCATTGATTGATTTACTGCTTCCTTAGGGGGTTATTATAAGAGAACGAGAGTTCCACTAATTAACCTAAGGTTAGACGTTATTCACTTCGAGAGAAGGTTTAATATAGGTTAAGGAGTCTCACGGATCAAGCTAAGTAAAGAAATCATATGAATTGAAAAGGTAGATAATAAGTGAAGTCATAGGTGGATTCTTCCCGAAGGTATCGTCTTTATCAATTAAGTTTTCTTTAAAGTCTTTTCCCAAAGTTTCGTTTCTTTTGTCTTTACAATTAGTTTAATTATTTCATTTGTTTAATAAACCAATCACTCCATATTTTAGGCTAAATAATAGAAAGAAAGTGAGTAATAGTACTTTTAGGTTCCTTGGGTTCGATAAAGATATTCTTGCTCGAGCTATACTATCGCTCGATAGGTGCGCTTGCCTCTATCGTTGTCGCGATACTCTGTGTTCGATCACTCTTTTATAAATATTAAAACTAGACTGCTTTTTAAATGATCATAAACCAAGAGAAAGGTTGAATATTTTTCCACCAAGGACGGTCCAAATTATTATTATTTTATGTAATTTATATTTAATTTTTATCCGGGTTAATTGGGTTAAAAATTAATATAATGCCTAAAGGAGAAAGTGTCTCAGTGTGCTAATCATTGAATACTGATCTAACAAGCAAATTCGCAGCCCAAAACCGTCCAACAAGCTAAACCAATCAGCTGAATTTTTTTATTTTTATGCTTGCAAATCAGCCCTCAAATTTCCTTAAACTCCATTCAAACCCTTCAACTTTTTGGGCCTTTGAAGATTTTCCCTAAGCTAAATTTTGCAAAGATTGAAACATTCAAACTTGCTTGTTGTATGGCCAGCCAAGGAAGAGTGTGTGACTGCTAATTTTTTTTCTATTTTTAGCATTTATTCAAACCTATAAATACCCACCTTTGATACCTCATTCAAGACACCCTTTACTTCCCACACATCTCTCTCTTTCACTTATTTTTCTGTCTTCCACTCTCTTCCTTATTTTCCACTTTCCCTTTCTGATTTCCCTTTTGAAAAATAGCCTTCTTCTACCTTGGAATAGCATCATTCAATTGTTCATAGAGGCCTCAGTTCAACACAATGAGCAGAGAAGAAGAGGAGCGCACTAGTCTGGTTTTAGAGAAATACTGGATTTGCTTCCTAATTCCCTTCTCTTAAAATTTTCTTATTTATGTTGTGATCATGAATATGAATAATTGTTTTATTATTGTTCTTGTTCTAATTAAAATGGCTTAAATTTAATTTCTTTTGGATTGATTGCATTACGTCACGTAAATTATCAAAATCATGTTTGTGTTGTTATAGGCCTTGGTAAGTTTCTCAATTAAATAAAACCATGATTATGTTATACTTGTATTATAAAATGTAAGGTAACAAATGAATCAATTATTAAATCTATTGAAATTGTAATTAATTGACACAAGATTTAATTGGTGCTTGTTTAATATTCTAAGATAGTTGAGAGTTAAATTAGCGATTGTATTAAACGATACATTAGTCTTGCATAACTTGCAAGATTATTGTAATCAAATTGTTTCAATATAGAGATATAATGTTACCTCACTTAATCTTATATGTGCTTATGAAGTTTGATTAGTTGTTTAAATTGGCATTGAGAAATGTTCAAGAGATTGGTTAATTTAGTAAGTATGTATGTGTAGTAGTTAACAAATTACCAAATTGTCGTTAAAATATTCGTAACAACATGAACATGGGTTTAGTAATTCAAACTTAAAGAATGTAATTGATCTAACACAATTATGTCATATTGATTAAAACTCATCTTTTTAAAATCGTGCATTGGAATTTTTATTTTTTAGTTAGTTGATTTAGTTTTAAATCACTTCTTTAAAACAAAATACTTTCCCCATCACAAAAGTGTTTGATTTACATTTCATAAATATTTTTCTTTCACAATTCCTGTGGGTACGATAACTTGACATTTACTTGTCATTTTATTACTTGTTAACGATTGTGTACACTTGCACATTTTCGCCGTTCCAAGTTTTTGGAGCCGTTGCTGGGGACTGTTTTAAAAGACACTATTTGTGAAATTGTTAATTTTGCATTTTGGTTTATTTTTCTATTTAATTTTAATTTCATTATTTTTTTTATATGATTGTTTTAGGTGTTTATGAGTATTGATAAAATTATCGACTTACTCCCTGTAGACCCTGATATTGAAATAACTTTTTGACAAAGAAGAAGAAAAATAGCTCAACGAAGGACTGAAGAGATGAACTTTAAAAATATAAATCAAGAAAATGAAGCAAACCCTGCTCAAAATCCTATCCTTATTGCTGATGATAACAATAGAGCTCTAAGGCATTATGTCGTGCCAGTGTTTCATGAGTTTAATCTAGGTATTAGGAGACCCAAAATTGAGGCACAACAATTTGAGATAAAGTCAGTCATGTTCCAAATGTTTCAGACAATGGTCCAATTCAGTGGAATGCCTACCAAAGATCCTCACCTTCACTTACGATTGTTTATGGAGGTGAGCGGTTCTTCTAAATTAGCCTGGGTACCTGAAGATGCACTACAATTAAAGTTGTTCCTATATTCACTAAGGGACAGAGCTTGAGCCTGGTTGAACTCATTGCCACCAAATTCCATTACCACATGGCAAGAGTTAGTAGAATGTAACACCCCTAACCCGTATCCGTCGCCGAAATAAGGTTACGAGGCATTACCGATCAAATCACAACATACAACATACATTTAGGCATCCATTCTCAAACACCATTCAATCAATATCACATTGTCCCTTATAAGGGCCTACGAAGCCTTAAACATGCTTTAGAAATGGTTCGGGACTAAACTGATAACTTACGAAAATTATCAAAAACTTAGAAATTTAACAAACATATAAAGGTCATATGCCCGTGTGAACAGGCCATGTGCCTCACACGGCTCCAAACATGCCCATGTCTCAGGCCGTGTAAAAATAGAGTATACAGACTGACTTGGGTCACATAGCTGACCACACGCCCGTGTGCCCCTCGAAATGGCCACACACGCCCGTGTGCCAGGCTGTGCGCTAGGTTGTGCCAATCCTGTAGGGTATACTGACTTATGCAACACGGCCAAGTCACACACCCGTGTGCTAGGCCGTGTGCCATTTAGGGGGTATACTGATTTGTGCCACACGATCGGTCACACGCCTGTGTGTGAGGCCATGTGAAGCATATTGACTTCAATTCAATTTCAACAACAGGGGACACACGACTGTGTAGCATGACCGTGTGTCGCACATAGCTAAGACACATGCCAGTGTCTCTTCCCGTGTGGACAAAAATAGGCCATTTGCAAGGCCAATTTGCCACCCTTTCTCATGTTCACCTAAACAACCAAAATAATACCATTTCAACACATATATAAGCAACCAAAACATGCTATTTCATATACAAATCATGCCATTTAAAATCCATCCATTTCATCATCTTCAAATCAAGCCACAACATGTCATTTTTCAAGCAATAATACACTAATTGAAACCTAGCTAATTGAGCAACCATATAACCATCACAACATCCATCCCAAACATGCCAAAACACAAGGAAATATATACATCATATATCACTTATCAAACTTATGATTTAAACCAACTTAAATGGCCAAATACACATCAGCATTTACATCATTCGTGAGCCAAATCTCATGGCTAATATCATATCTCAAAACACATCATCATAACACTAGCCTATACATGCCATAAACCATATTCACAAAGCATCAAAAGTACCAACAAGTTGATCGATAGTGTGACGATTCCTGATGATCCCCGAATCTGAGCTAGATTCGATTATCTATAAAACATGGAAAGAACACACCAAGTAAGCTTTAAAAGCTTAGTAAGCCATATACAAATAAAATTACCACATGAATCAACATCATTTTCTTCAATAGGAAAACTATTCATAAGCACATGAAAGTTCACAAACCTTTCCTAATGTATACATATTCAATATCACAAGTGAATTTATCAACTACTTCCCTTTCCAACACTTGTATAAATCTCGTATGTACCCGAGTCACTTAACTCATTCACACATTCTTTCTTGACTTGAATTTGCCGTTGAACCTTTTGGAATCGTTAAGGATACTCAAAAATCACATATAGCTCGTACAATGCCATATCCCAAATATAGTCTTACATGTTATTACATATCGATGCCGAAAGCCCAGCTATGGTCTTACATGAAATCAAATAACGACGCCAATGTCCCAAACATGGTCTTACACGTTATCACTTAATGATGCCAATGTCCTGGACATGGTCTTACACATAATCACATCTCGTTAATCATAATGTCATGACATTCGTATCCTATACTATTCCTAAGGTTCGTACGGGACTTTCGGATATTGTAACCCTGTCGATTCTTGCTCATATTTGATAATTCAACATTCATAGCAGTTCAATAACAATTAAACATATATAATTCAATTTAAAGATATTTATTTGCATATGAACTTACCTAGTATTAGGGATAAACGGACTGGATCGACTATTCGATAACCTTTGATTTTCCTCGATTTAAATTCGATTTCTTTTGTTCTTGATCTATATACATTCAAAATTAACTCATTTATTCATCAAATCATTCAATTCAGTCCACAAACACATATTTGGGAATTTTTACACTTTAGCCCCTAAATTTCCACATTTTTACAATTTAGTCCATATTTCATAAAAACACAAACTACACAAAATTTAACAAAACTCATGCTTAGCCGAATTACCATAGTACCCCTAACAGCCCATATTTCACATTTATTTCACATTTCAACCACATAATTTGTACTTTTCACAATTTAATCCCTAAATAGTATTTTTACCAAAATCACTTAACAAAATATGATAATCTATCAAAAATATCCATTTTTCATCATCAAACATTTAAAAGCTTAAACATTCATCAATGGCACTTCACAAAATCATCAACAAACTCAAAAATTAGGGCACGGGCTAGCTAGTACCCGATGCAACGATCACGGAAACATAAAAATCATCAAAAATCGAACAAAATTCTTACGTTAATAAAGCTTTGAGTTGGCCGAATATCACAAGCCCTAAATGGTTTTCTTCTTCTTCTATTTTTGGTTGTAAATTAAAGAAGATGACAACCATTTTAAATTTTGTTTTGTTTTATTATACTTAATACATAAATTACTAAATTAACCTTGGTTAATAAACATTTAAAACATCAAATACATGTCCATTTATGACAAATTCAACTATCAATGGTCTAATATCATCATAAGGACTTTTCATTTAATAAATCATAGTAATTAAACACTTTTAACAAGTAGAATGCAACTTTTGTATTTTATGCGATTTAGTCCTTTTATCAAATTAGACATCCAATCGATAAAATTAAATCACGAAACTTTCACACATATGTAATCACATGCTATAAACACCATAAATAATATTAAAATAATTTTTTGACCTTGAATTTGTGGTTCCAAAACCACTATTCTGATTTACCTAAAACTAAGCTGTTACATAGAAAGATTCCTTATGAAGTACTTCCCACCTAGCAAGAATGCTAAGTTGAGGAACAAGATTACTACCTTCCAAAAATTGGATGATAAGTCCTTGTATGAGGTGTGGGAAAGGTTTAACTAACTATTACAAAGATGCCCTCATGACAGAATCCCTCATTGCATCCAAATAGAGACATTCTAAAATGATCTCAATGCTCACACAAGGATGGTAGTGAACACTTCTGCTAATGGTGCTCTCCTTTCTAAGTCTTATAACGAGGCTTATGAAATCATCGAGAGGATTGCCAGCAACAATTATCAATGGCCAACCAATCGAGTAGAATCAAGAAGACTAGTCACTAGAGTACATGAAGTAGACGCTCTCACTTCACTCGATCTTAGGTATCTTTGATATCCTCAATTCTTAAAAACTTTACTACTAATGGGTTTAATAATTTTACAGCTGAGCCACCGAATCAATTTGAGAATGTAGCCAGAGTTTATTGTGGGCAAGGATAGTTGTTCAAAAGAATGCCCATCGAACCTATAATCCATGTATTACATGGGTAACCAAAACCAGAATGAGGAAGGCAAGGTCTGCAATCTAATTTTTATAACTCATCTTGGTGAAACCACCCTAATTTCTCTTAGAGTAACTAATAAGCTAGACCTAGTAACACTTATGCACAAGCTAGACCGACCTAGCCACCTGTATTTACCCAACAAGTTCAGAAACAACCTCAAGTAGAATCTTCCAATGGCTTAGAAAACCTGTTGAAGGCATACATAACAAAAAATGATGCTTTAATCCAAAGTTAAGCAGACACATTGAAAAACCTAGAAAACCAAATGGGCCAGCTTGTGACTGAACTGAGGAACTGACCATAAGGGGCGCTGCCTAGTTATACAGAGAACCCAAGAAATCTAGGGAAAGAGCGTTTTAAAGCATTGACATTAAGGAGTGGAAAATTGTTGGTGCCTAACATTGTCGCAGTTGAAGAAGAGCAAGCTGATGCTTAAGATAAAGTGGAAGTTCAACCAAGTGTTGAAATCCCAGCTTGACCAGAACCAGAATTTGCAAAGCTTGATAAGGTAACTTTTGAACCAATCAATTCTGATAAACTAACAACTTCGTTTGATGTAGAATTGCCACAAAAGATGAATCAGCCAATTCAAGTTAAAAATCCTCCACCACCCTACCCTCAAAGACTTCAAAAGCAAAAGCAGGAAGTCCAGCTCAAGAAATTCTTAAATGTACTCAAGCAACTTTATATCAACATTCCATTGGTAGAAGCACTTGAGTAGATGCCAAACTATGCCAAATTCATGAAGGATATACTGTCCAAGAAATAAAGACTTGGAGAATTTGAGATGGTAGCACTGACAAAGGAATGCAATGCATATCATCAAAATAAAATACCCCCAAAGATGAAGGACCCTAGACGGTTTACCATACCTTGCAAAATTGGAGCAACTTATTGTGGTAAAGCACTATGTAATTTGGGTGCGAGCATAAACTTGATGCCCATGTCCATATTTAGGAAGTTGGAGATAGGTGAAGTTAGACCTAATACGGTTACACTTCAATTAGCAGATCGATCCTTAGCACATTCGAAGGAAAAATCGAAGATGTATTGGTTCGTGTAAACAAATTTATTTTTCCTGCTGATTTTGTTATTTTAGACTTTAAAGTAGATAAAGAGGTGTCAATCGTCCTAAGAAGTCCTTTCCTAGAAACTAGAAGGATCTTGATTTATGTGCAAAAGGGTGACCTTACTATGCGTATTTAGGATGATCAGGTAACTTTTAATGTTTTTAAGTCTCTACGATTCCCTAACACAGTTGATGATTGTTCTACAGTATCTGAGTTAGAGGATTTAGTTGTAGAATGGGAACTCAACTCTGTTGAGGACCCATTAGAACAAGTTTTGATGTCAGACCCTCCAAGTGATGAAGAGGGGGAGGGATACTTAGCTTTGCTAGAAGCTAATCAAAGGGGATTTCGTCCGCAAACTTGCTTTGAATCTTTAGAATTAGAAAGGAGAGATTATATTCAACCAAAAGCTTTAATTGAAGAGCCACCTAAATTAGGACTTAAGGTACTTCCCTCGCACTTAAAATATGTTTATTTAGGTAACGCTTTGACTTTGACTGTGATTGTTTCAGCAGAATTAACTGAAGAGCGGGAAAAGAAACTCATTTTAGTGTTGAAACAATTCAAGAAGGCTATCGGATGGACCATAACTGATACCTGTGGTATTATCCCATCCATTTGCACGCACAAAATAATCCTAAAAGATTGTGAGAAAGGAACGATTGATGGACAACGAAGACTGAACCCCATTATGAAGGACGTAGTAAAAAGAGAGATCATAAAATGGTTATATGTAGGTATAATTTATCCCATCTTAGATAGTTCATGGCTAAATTCAGTCTAGTGCATGCTAAAGAAAGGAGGTATTACGGTTGTTGGGAACGAGAATAATGAGTTAATACCAACCAGAACGATTACAGGATGGAGAATTTGCATATATTACCGAAAGTTGAACAAGGTGACTAGAGAAGATCATTTTCCTTTATCGCTTTTGGACTAGATGCTGGATAGACTCGCAGGGCGAGATTATTACTATTTTCTTGATGGATACTCAAGATACAATCAGATCATAGTAGCACTGGAGGATCAACACAAAACAACATTCACATGCCCGTAAGGTACATTTGTATTTAGACGCATGCCATTTGGTTTATGTAATGCACCTACTACATATTAAATATGTATGATGGTTATTTTTACTGACAAGGTTGAGAAGTATTTGGAAGTTTTATGGACGATTTTTTAGTGTTTAGAGACACTTATGATGATTGCATAGCCAATCTAGCCAAGGTACTAAAGCGATGTAAAGAAACAAACCTCGTACACAACTGGGAAAAGTGTTATTTCGTGGTACGAGAAGGTATTGTTTTATGGCACTGAATAACGAGACATAAAATAAAGGTAGATAAAGCAAAGGTAGATGTTATCGAGAAACTCCCACCTCCAACATCTGTAAAGGGTGTTAGGAGATTTTTGGGACATGTCAGATTCTATCAAAGATTTATTAAAGACTTCTCCAAAATCGCTAAACCCTTATGCAAATTATTGGAGAAGGACACGATATTCAACTTTGATGAAGAATGTTTGAAAGTGTTTAATGAGTTTAAAAATCGGTTAGTTAATGTGTCACACCGGATTGGATTTTCCATTTGAGTTGATGTGTAACGCAAGTGACTTTGCGATAAGAGTTGTGATGGGTCAGGGAAGGAATAAATTTTTTCATCCCATCTACTACGTAAGTCAGACTCTGACGGGAGCTCAATTGAATTATCCGGTAATAGAGAAAGAGTTACTTGCTATTGTATTTTCTTTTGACAAGCTTCGATATTATCTTGTAGGTACCAAAGTGACTATCTATACGGATCATTCGACAATTAAATATTTACTTTCCAAGAAAAATCCTAAGCCAAGATTGATCCGATGGGTACTTGTAACAACTCTACCCGTATTCAACGTCGAAACAGGGTACGAGGCATTATCGGACTTACATCGTAAGTAAACATACAAATAGAGTTATAAATTTGCGTCCAAATTTAAAATAGTTCATATTCAACCATAAAGTCCCTAATACGAGCCTACGAGGCCCAAAACATGCTTTGGAGGTGGTTCGGGACTAAACCTAGAACTTTAGAAATTTTTGCAAAACATAGAAAATTTTCCACTAAACAGGGGTCACATGCCCATGTGGATATGGGACACGCCCGTGTAGGCAGGCCATGTGGTCACACACGCCCGTGTCCCGACCCCATGTAACTCTCTGACTTGTAACTCATGAACAAATTGAGATCACACGACCTAGTTACACACTCATGTGCTAGGCCATATGGATAATAAATTTTCATAAAATAGGTGCAGACTTCACACGGCAAGGGCACACGCCCATGTGCTCAAATCTGAACATTCTGTTTCTCAAAATTAAGGTGCAAGGGACACACGGCCAAACACATGCCCGTGGGACAGGCCATGTGTCACACACGGCTTAGACACACGCCCGTCTGTCTACCCGTGTGGACAAAATAAGGCTATTTACCAAGCCATTTGCCACCCTCATTTACACACACCTGTACACAATTACAATGGCATAATTCATAGCACAAACAAGCAACCGATACCATCCTAACTAAGGCCTAAATATGTCATTTAAAAAAAACATCTATCATGCTTATAACATCATACTTTGTCAAACTCAAACAATCTTTACGAATATCAAACATTTTAAAACTTAACAACATGATGCTGAATTTATCAAACACAAACTTACCTTGATACCAAAATAGGCCAATTTGCCGATCTTGTCCGAAACCTTGCCTTTTCCTCGGTCAAGGTTAATTCCTCGTTCTTCTTGATCTATAATAACAAATTAGCTCATTTAATTACCACATTAATCAATATATTTCAATATTTTCTACTTTGGCAAAAATTACTGTTTTGCCCTTATACTTTGGTAAAATTATGATTTTTCCCTTAGGCTCGTAAATTGTTTTTCATCAAATTTACTCATTTAAAAAGCCTAGATGAACATTTATTACTCATATAAAAACTCATAATACCAATCATTTCATGCATTTACGACCCAATTTACAACCTTTACAAAAAGGTCAGTTTAGGTGTTTTCATGGAAACACCTTTTTACAAAAGTTGTTTATTTTACAACCATAATTCTTTTTCTTCCCTAAAAACTCAGCAAAAAACATAAGCACTCTCATGGAAAATTCCTAAACTTTCAACCATTTTGCAAAAGAATCCCCTCTTTAGCTAGCTTAAGCTTTAGGGGTTCCAAAAGTACAATTATTATCAAGAAAGATCACTAAAATCACTTACTAGCAAGGAGAAAAGCTTGGCTGAAATTTTGAGCTCTCAAACCTCTATTTTGCTGCTAATTTTTGGTGGAGAAGAAGATGATAAAAGATGATATCTTTTCTTTTCTTTATTTTATGATTAAAATCAATTTAGTCACTAAACTTTCACCTAACCAATTGACAAAGTCTTTTCTTTGTCCTTATGCACGGACACCACCATAAACAAGGACTAATTGTACATTAGGGACCTCCAATTTATATTCTACAACTATTAGACACCTTTAGCTTGTAAAATAGAACTTTTGCACTTTATGCGATTTAGTCCTTTTTCGTAATTAAGCATGAAATCGCTAAAATTAATGCACCAAAATTTTCATGCACTCTTGTAATCATGCTATAACACATAGAATAATATTAAAATAATTTTATTCAACCTCAAATTAGTGGTTCCAAAGCCACTGTTCTGATTAGCCCATAAATTGGGCTGTTACAGTTTTGGTGCATGAAAATGGTAAATTTGGGTGAAAAATGAGGCTAGGAAATGACTTTATTTTGTCACCACAGGCGTGCGTCTAGACCGTGTGTGACACACGGTCCACCCCATGGGCGTGTGGTCTAGCCGTGTGTCGCCTACACCTTAAAATTAAGAAAACAGAATGCTCAGAATTGAGCACATAGGCAGAGACACGGGCGTGTGTCTTAGCCATATAGGTGACACGGTCTTGAACACGGGCGTGTGTCTTGGTTGTGTGAAACCTGCACCTAATTTGAATTGAATTAAATAACCACACGGCCTAGCACACGGGCGTGTGGTATGGCCGTGTGGCAAAAGTCAGAGAGTAACCTAAATCGAACACGACCTGAGGTATAGGTGTGTCTAAGGGTCACAAGGGCGTGTTCCTTGGACTACATGGGCATGTGAGCCCTGAACCTTGGAAAAATTTTAAAATGTCACAAAAAATTCTTAGAGTTTTCGATTAAGTCCTGAATCGATTCTAATGCTCGTATTGGACCTTGAGGGTCCATTTAAGGGACATTACGAATGATCTCGGTTAATAAACTATGATTGACATGATTTATCTAAAAATACTCTGAATGTTCCGATAATACTCCGTAATCCTGTTCCAGCGATGGACACAGGTTAGGGGTGTTACATTTAGTGGTATCAAAGCTACGGTTTAGACAGTTTTCGGACTGAACGTAGCATATGTGGAGTCTAGAAATAGATGCCATTATATAACCTGTGATAGTGTGATATCTCCTGAATCTGATGAAAATTATTTTGCAAATGACAGAGATGCTTTCTAACCGAGCTAATTCCGATGACTCCGAAAGAGATACTCAAGTATCTGAGTAAAATGTTACAGATGATGAAATAGAATTCGAAAAGGTATGGATAGATGTTTTATAGTACATGAGAATGATAAACGTTATGTTATATGAGTATATACATGAAAGTTAATTTTTGAGGCTTACGATCTCCATCAAAACACACTTTTACTACATATTTTATAACCTTTACAAATAGGTCCTTTTAAGCATTTTCATCAAAAATCACTTAGTAAAAGTTGTTTATCTAACACCAAACATTCATTTCTACCATTAGACATCAAAATACACAAATTTCTAACATGGATCAAACCCTAGACCTTGATTATTCCTTTAATTAATGGTAGAAATAGATAGATCGAGTGATAACGACTTCAAAAATGTAAAGAGCATTAAAAACGGGGCAAGAACGGACTTACAATCGAGCTTGAAAGTTGGCCAAACCCTAGCTATGTCTTCCTTCTAATTTTTGGCACAAGGGGGAGAAGATGGACAAGATGGACAAGATTTTGGCTTGATTTTCCCTTTTTATTCATTTATTTACTAAATGACCAAAATGCCCTTCACTTAAAACTTTGAAATTTTATCTCACCATGTCCATTTTTGTACACTAACTTATAAAATGGTCTAATTACCATCTAAGGATCTTCAATTTAAAATTTCATAGAAATTAGACACCTCTAGCATGTAGAACTCAACTTTTGTACTTTTTAAAATTTAGTCCTTTTTACTAAATTGAGTGCCCAAACGTCAAAATTTTCGAACGAAATTTTCGCAAAATCATTTTGTAAAACTATAGACCATAAAAATGTAATAAAAATGAATTTTACTATGTCAAATTTGTGGTCTCGAAACCACTTTTCTGACTAGGCCCAAAATCGGGTTGTTACAATGAATTTGCCCAAAATCAAGCCAATTCCATCACCAAATCATGCATATACCTAAAATCCTTTTGTACACATAATTAAAGCATCAAAACATGGCCAAAACATACATGTAATGACCAATTAAATAGTCCAAAATCAATCAACCAATATGCCATACAAGGTACCCCAAATGCATTCATCTACAACTTACTTAAAATGCACATATTTGATAACACTTCCATCATTAAACATAATTCAACTTCTAACAAATCATGCCACAATATGACCATAAACACTTTATCACAAACTTACCATTTAGGCCATGCCATTCATGCATCTTAAGTACCCAAAATAACATAATTTGTCAAGCATCAAAAGGTATCAAATCCAAACAACTTATACATGCCAAAATCATCAACTAACACTCAACTAAATATCAAAACAAGTCTACCTATACATTCCATTATAACCTTGGCCATAACATAAAAAATTATAGATATTTATTTCGGATAGTAAGATAGATCTCCGATGAGCTTCCAAAACGATCGAGCTTCTGATAGAAAACTACGTAAGCACATAATGCTTAGTAAGTTCGTAAAACATGAAACATTACTTACCATTTCATTATATAAAATTTAGTATAAGCATAATGTAATCCAACCACAAGCTTGGCACAAGCCTAAGCACAATCATCAATATACAAGTTAGTGTACTTAAACATAACTCACTTGAATTAAACATAAGGTAAGCCATTTTTACATGAACATACATCATTGGATCCATTCATCTTTTCATGAGCATATACATTATTTCATTTGGAAACTTACCATATCATTTCCTTATCATTCCCGTTGAACCATTTAGAATATCTTTGAATACTCAGGAAAGCTCACACGAAGTGTGCTTAAACATATAACTGTAACATTTCCTTTACATCATTGCTCACACGAGCTGTGATATGGGCCTACTCACACAAGTTGTGGGTCAAAATGTAAGCTACATGATGCTGCTCACACGAGTTGTAGAGTATCCGCAACAAATGCAGGACCTCAGCCATCAATAGGACATTCAAGACCAGCACCAGAAACATGAAATCCCTAATGACATGTCATTTGTATTCTCCGAATTCCTAAGGTTCAACCAAGACTCGATAATTGCCATAGCATTTCTTTGGATAAGCATCATTTAATTTCATGGTAATTAACACATTAAAATATGAATTGATATATCATTTCAATGATATTTATTCATACGAACTTACCTCGACGACAAGGGCGTAAAAATGAGATCAACTAATCCAAGCTTTAGTTTTTCCCCGTTCTAGATCCGTACGTGGTCTATCTTGATCTAAATAGAAAAATTTAATCCATTTAATATCCCTAGCATTCAATTTAGTCCACATTTCATATTTTTGCAAAATTACTATTTTACCTAATATTTTAACTTTTCACAATTTAATCCTTAAGCTCATAAATTGAAATTTAAACATTTTAATCATTTTTTCATACTAGCTGAATTCTCTAGGGACCTAAATCAATCCATATAAACCATCTTTTCATAAATTTACCATTAAATTTTATCACTTTTACAAATAAGTCCCTAAACACAATTTAAATCAAAACTTACCTTACAAAACTTGTTTATTTAACAACAGGATTCATAATTTACCATTTAACATCAAGAAACATACAAGAACATTCATGGCACAATCCTAAATCTTTAACACTTTTGCAAATTAATCCCCGGGCTAGCTGGTTAAGCTACAACGACTTCAAAAATAGAAATAATTAAAAATGGGATCAAAATCACTTACATGCAAGATAATTTTGCTTGACCAAAACGCTCTCCCTTTCTCAAAAATGGTGGATAGATATTAGGGTTAAAATGATGAAAATGATATTTTGTTTCATCTTTTATTATTTATGTTAACTTATTTTATCTAATTACAAAATTAACCTTTATAACTTATTAAAATTTCATTAAAACCACATCATGGATATCCACTAGCCACACTAATGGTCTAATTATCCTTTATTTCCACTCACTTTAAAATCCCATAGCCATTAGACCCTTTAACTAATAGAACTCTACTTTTGCATCTTTTATAATTTAGTCTTTTTCACTTAATTAATCATGCAAATGTCAAAATTTCTTAAAGAAATTTTAATACGATCTTACTAACATCTCATAGACATTAAAATAATAATAAAATAAAAATATTCTTATCGAATTTGTGGTCCCAAAACCACTATTCCGATTTCACTGAAAACGGGCTATTATAACTCTCCTCCTAAAGGAATTTTCGTCCCCGAAAATCTTACCAGAAAATAGGTTCAAGTATTGCACTTTTCTTCTGGTTTCTAAGTAGTTTCCTCTATTCCGTGAAATTGCCAGAGAACTTTCACTAAAGTTATACTTTTATTTCTTAATTCTTTAATTTCTCAAGCTAGAATTCCGATCGGTTCTTCACTGTATGTCATACCTGACTGTATTTCAATATCAACAGGAGATATCACGTGCGAAGGATTTGATCGATATTGTGGTAACATTGATACGTGAAAAACATTATGAATCTTTCTCTAACTCTGATGAAAAAGCCAATCTGTAAGCTACTGGCACAGGTGCTAACAATCTCATCAACATACAACTCTGTCAATCTCTCGAGTGAAAAATCTGTATGCACTAAAATGAAATTCATCATATGCACAGATTTTTTCAAATGATCTATAATGACCCATACAACATCTTTGTTTCTCGGAGATAGAGGCAATCCCAATACAAAATTCATCATAACACGTTCCCATTTCCACTTTAGAATCATCACAGGTTGTAACAAACCAGAAGATACCTAATGTTCAGCTTTAACTTACTGATAAATTACACATCTTAATATGAACTCTAAAATCTCCCGTTTCATACCTAGCCACCAATACATTTGTTTCAAATCACTATACATTTTATTGCTACTAGGATGAATCAATAAAAAAACTACTATGAGCTTCCTGTAAAATCATCTGGATGAAATCAAAATTTCTCGAAATAAAAATTTTGTCTTTGAAATACAAACTATCATTGGAACCGACATGAAAATCTGAATCAGGTGTCGAATCAATTTTTTTCTGTTTAGTGACCAAATCAACATCACTTTTCTGAGCTTCGCAATCTGTTGTGAAATGTCAATTTAGCTTTCAATTCTGCCAAAATCAAACCTTCATCAATCAATGTCAAACATGTGTTCAAAACTCAAAAAGTAAACAGGGACTTTCTACTCAATGCATCAACAACGACGTTAGTCTTTCTAGGATGATAGTTGATAATCAAATCATAGTCTTTCAATAACCCAAGCCATTTACGCTGTCTCAAATTCAAATCTTTTTGTGACATCAAATACTTCAGGCTTTTAAGATTCGTGAAATGTGACATTTTTTTCTACACAAATGGTGTCACCAAATATCCAAAGCAAATACGATAGTTGCAAGCTCTAAATCATAAGTCGAACAATTCTTTTCTTGCGATTTCAACTTTCAATAAGCATAAGCTATCACTTTATCTTCTTGCATTAACACACAACCCAAACCATTCAATGAAGCATCACTATAAATCACAAATTCTTTATCGGCTTCTAGCTGAACCAACACAAGTGCTTTGGTTAATAAAGCTTTCAACTGATTAAGACTTTGCTAACATTTCTCTGACCACTCAAACTTAACATATTTTTGTAATAGTTTCATCAACGGCGTAGCAATTATCGAGAATCCCTTGACAAATCTTTGATAGTATCCAGCTAACCCTAGAAAGAATCTGACTTCAGAAACAGTTCTCGGAGGTTTTTAGTCTACTACAGTTAATATTTTACTAAGATCAACTCTAATACCATCTGCTGACACCACATGTCCCAAAAATCTGACTTCTCTGAGCCAGAATTCATATTTGTTGAACTTAGCGAATAGTTGTTTTTCACATAAAGTTTGCAAAACAATTCTCAAATGTTGGGCTTGCTCTGCCCCATATCGTGAATAGATCAGAATGTCATCAATGAATACAACAACAAATCTGTCTAAATACGGTCTGAAAATTATATTCATCAAGTCCATAAACACAACAGGTGCATTAGTCAAACCAAATGGCATTACAAGAAACTATAATGTCCGTATCTGGTTCTGAACGCGATTTTCGGCACATCTGAGTCTTTAACTCGTAATTGATAATAATCAAAACGAAGATCGATCTTTGAAAATGACATCACACCTTTCAACTGGTCAAACAAATCGTCGATACGTGGCAACGGATACTTGTTCTTAATTGTGACTTTGTTGAGCTATTGATAATCGATACATAGTCACATTGATTCATCTTTTATCTTAACAAACAACACAGGAGCACCCCAAGGAGAAAAGTTGGGCTGAGCAAAGCCCCTATCTATCAACTTTTGCAACTATGCTTTCAACTCTTTCAATTCTGTAGGTACCATTCTATACGGAGCTATTGATATTAGAGATGTTCCCGATATTAATTCAATAGCAAACTCAACCTCTCTGATCGGTTGTAACCTTGGTAACTCTTCTGGAAACACATCTGTATACTCATATACCACTGGAAATGATTCTAGCTTCAATTTTGAAATAGAGGTTATGTAGGTATTGTAGAAACCCAGCGCAAACAAAGGCAACATGTTTCGTTTGAGGGATACATTGGGTCCTCAACGTTTCTAGCATTCAATTTTTTTTTTCAATATAAAATTTATTACAATGCTTCTCTTTTTGTGTATAAAATATGTACATTCTTTTTCTTATTTTTATTTCATTTGTATTTGTCACCGTCTACTAACATTCATATAGTGGAAAATTACTACTGTAAGCAATACTTTAAGTACAAATTACAATTTCTCTAGCTATTGAAATTTTACCATTTTACGATTTAGTCTCGTGCCTTTATTAATTAGTTTTTTCAATAAAGGTACCTATCCAAAGTTACATATTTCATATAAAATATTATATATGGAAAATAACATATAATTTACATTAGAATTTAACAAAGAAAAATATGAGTTGCAACATAATATAAAAAAAAATTGATCATTTTTTTATTGATATCATTTATATTTACATCACAATAAGTAAATGAAAAATGCATCATCAGTGTTGTCGGATCGAATGTGTGCCATAGAGCAGTGGCTGGCAGGTGCACATAGGATTTTTGCGTACTAGTTGCGGTGTCGACTTCTTCTCTTGATCATGATCACCGTAATCATCTTCTTCATCTCCACATCAACCCTCGTACTCATCTTCATCTCCACCCTCGACTTCGTCTTCGTCCCCACCGCTTTCCTCCATACTTGAGTGCGGTTCCACTCTATGAGAATGTGGTTTCGCCGCTGACTTACCTCGATAAAACAACGACGTAGTGGATATTTGTGACACTATCAGTGAATAACCGTATGATGTCACAAACTCTAATACATTAGCATTGATACTGGGATTGGTGATGGCATTGGTATCATCGTCGGTGTCGGTACATACATCTGCATCAATTTCATCATTTGCATCGGCATCAGGGCGTAATATGCTCGGGATGGAGGTGCCCCGAAAAAAGTACCTACGGGAGGTGTAGATACAAGTGATGCGGTGGTGCTTGTGAAAAAAACACGGGGTTAGTGAAATTAACAAGAATAAATGGAGTGAACTGACCGAAATGTAGTGCAGACATCAGTGGCACTTGTTGGCTTGTAGCCGAGGACAAACCTTTCGCAGCACCTCCTCCAGACCTATACTGTTGAGGCAGTCTTCGTGGCCTCTTTTGACGAAGTTGCCTACTCCTCGCCTCCATCAACAATAGATATAGTTTGCCGGTGACTCTGAAATGTACTCCAAACAGTCCACCTTGTCTGATGAGAAAAAAGGTTTGTAGATGGGTAAGAATTCCAGGCTACGATCCCCAATATTGATGAACTCATTATGGTAATCTTGTCAATTTTTGTCGGTCTTCCCCTGTAGAACAAGCTTGTGCAGTGCTTCCATGTCTCATAATGGCGGCAAAATTTTTGCCTCCACTCGAACTACCGTATCACTCAATTTGATCCGTTCATCTCCACCGTCACGTACAATACCAACGGTACTTTCGCACCCCACATACGCCGGATGGCCAAAAATTCAAGCAAGATGCATTCTATGATATCCAGATCGGCATATAGCATCCATTCAAATTGCAATACACAATTATAAATTTTGTTTTGTACAGAATTTTAAATTTTAAATCATTGCATAAATGTTATAAGTTTGTAAAAATTAATAACTAACATCGGCTTTCGAACGTTGATCGAACAGCAGCTGGATATCTTCAAGCTGCTCCAGTAGTCCCACATAACTCGGCCCATGGTTCTACCTATTCAAGTGATCTGTTAGTTTAAACTTATAATAAATAAACAACATTTATTATATTAACTACATATTATTATCAAATTATTTTTACCTTGTCACCAATGGGAACGTATAAGGGTCATTCACTCGAGGATATAAAAATGGTAGCCACCACCATGCCCATGACTATGGCAGGAGTAGGCAACCATCGATTAACATCTTATCCGGTTCTATCCCCCGACACAACTCCCGGTACAACATGGCCAACACGGCCGATTCCCAACTCATGCATCTGCATTTTTTAAAGTCGACTAGGTGTAGTAGTCACCTTATGTGTACCAAATTTTGAGATTTATCGAGCATCAGAATGCCCCCATTAACCTTAGGATAGATGCTTGAGCGTATTGTTCTTTGACGACATCAAGCGCATCCTTAGGAAGTTATTTGAAATTATTCTCCAACCACTTCATATCTATCCATCCATCTTGAAACTTGTTCGACACCTTCCCAAAAAACGCCTCACAAAGGCCCTCTTTACTGGGAACGATCGTTGAACCCATAACGACTAGCCTATCCACCAGTAAACCTAGTTGTAAAGCTATGTCCTTGAGTGTGATTGTACACTTATCACATGGAAGATGAAAAGTGTGTCTTAGGCCTCCATCTTTCCACCAACGCGTTGATGAGTGTAGGATCGAATTTGTAGCCCCGGAACATATGGGTTGCATCCAAGAATCTCGCGTCTTGCAAGTAACCATGAAATGTAGTGCCTGGGCTCTTTGACAAATTATGTATGAACCCCTCCAAAATACGATCATCTGCCTATTTACATCGATAAAATAAAATAATTAATTTTTTAAAAATTTAAATTTAACTTAATTGAAAATAAAAAATTTAAAATTTCTCCTTACCACTATCGCTTGAGCAGTGAAAATGTACTTATCGTCGAAACGAATTAGAGAGTTTGTCATTCGTGAAAATTTAATTAAAGTGAATATACTAAATTAAATAAAACTTTAGTATTTTTAAACAAGTGCATAGCAAAATTTCAAAAAAAATTAAGAAAATTGAGAGAATTGAGAGAGTTCGAGAGGATTGAGAGTTTAGAGAGAATAGAGAGAGATGAATTTGAGTGAAAAAAAATGAAAAATGGTCTGATATTTAGAGGAAAAAAAACTATTGTTGGGACATTTAAAAATTTTTACTATTGCCAACATTTAAAAAGTCGTTGGGAAAATGACCGTTCTTTCACACACTCTCTCTAAAAATGACATATTTCCCTAATATTTAAGAAAAACCTAAAAGACTAATTAAAAAATATATATATCCGTAATTAAGCCGTTTTTCTTAGTCCATATATTAAAAAAATGTATGTTTTAATTTTTCTAAAAAATTTGTTTGAAGTTTATAATTTTCGATATTCTAGTATAAAAATAAAACTTTTTTTCAAATCTCAGTTGAACATTTTGCAAAGATGTTATTTGTCCGATTCATGTGCATTCTAGAGGTTAATGTGACAAGAGGTTTATATAGTTTATTTTAATATATGCTATAGGAATAAAAAGTGGGTAAATATAATACCGATTGATATAAATTAAAAGTCGATCAATTTTTTAGGTTTAATGATAAATTGGCTTTTTACTAAAATAATACAAAAAAATTAAAATACGAAAATAGGGTCCACTTTTAAAATTTACCAAATGGTACAAAGAGGGTGGTCGAGCCTCTGGAGGCGGCACCACCCTCTCATGAGGCACTCAAGTGTAAAAAAAAATTAAAATCTTAAAAAAATCTGAAAAGTAAAGGAAATGGCAGTAGTAGGTGGTGAAGCCTCGCCACAAGGCACTAATGGTGCTCTCGGCAGAGGCGACACCAATGGTGCCATGGCAAGAGGCGCCACCACCGCTTTTAAATCATGTGTCGGTTTTTTATCAAAATTTTATCAGCTGAGAAGAAGAAGAAGAAGAAGAAGAAGAAGAAGAAGAAGAAGAAGAAGAAGAAGAAGAAGAAAGAGAAAGGAGGAGAAAGAAAGAAGAAAAATAAGAGTATGTATAATTTTTTTTAATAAGGAAGATATTGTTGTTGTAACATTATATGATATATATTGATTTTATTTTTATTATTTGTTGTTGTTAGTTTAGTTTATAACTAATAGGTTAATAATATAGTTAGTTAGTTATTAATAGTTTTAGTTAGAAACCCTAAAATGATATTTTAGTTTAGTTAGTAGTATATTATTGGTAACCCTAAAATAAAATATTAAAATATTAGTGTATTAATATGTTATTATATATTAATATTTAGTTGATAATATGTTAGTTAATAAATTGTTAGTAGACTAATATGTTAGTTAAAAATCTTAAAACCCTAAAATAATATATTGTTAGTATATTAATAATATGTTAGTATATTAATATTTTATTTAATATGTAACATAGTTAGTATATTGTTGTTGTTAGTATGTTAATATGTTAGTATATTAATAATATGTTAGTATTTAATATGTTGTAGAAGATCAATATGAAGAGAATCAAGAATTTATAAATTGATTGTACAAGATTTTTCAGAGGAAGATACAAAGAGGAGATGGAATAAAATGTAGATCGACTTTAAGTGGTTAGATGTAAAGATAAATGTTGTTCATATACAAAATGATAATTGTAATAGTGTGAGCGTAAGAATGAAAAATAACATATTGAAACATTATGTTTTTATTTAAGAATAGTATATACTGAGTCGAAATTTTTCTGAGCAATTTTATTTATTTTTTAATAGATTGAATATTGAAGATGGATGATCAGTTTTTTGTATGTGTTTATTTCGATGGAACCATACTGACAACAACCGTTGGATGCATATTTGAATGTCGGCAACAAATAGCAATGAGATTTAATAGAAATGTCTCGTTGGATGATATGAAGCGAAGGATAAACACAAAAATTGTTAGACGTTGTGGGAGAAGGATCTCAAGAATTTTCTACAAGTTTCCAATTTAGACAGATCCGATCAAATTCACAGAAATGGAACTTGTAGACGACGAAGACGTTGAGACAATGATCGCTCTTTACTGTGGGAATGGGAGTAACAGAAATGCACCAATTCACTTATTTGCTGAGTTTACCGGTTTGGTATCGAGGCAAATGAAGAGAGCAATGCATATGGTGAAGAACGTGGAGCTCAAGAACCGTGCAAAGTGCCTCCAATATCGTATGTTGATGCCGATTCGAATATACGTGGGATCGATATTGATCTTAATATTACACCAGATATTGACGTGGTTGGTGATGATGGACACGATAGTAATGATCATTGTGAGGAAGAGGTCGATAGTGACAGCGATCCCGATATGGACGATATACCTGATGATATTGACAATGAAGACGTGAATGACGATGGAAACATTAGCGCGTCTTTGGTCGGGAACCAGATGGGATGTATTATGATACACAATAATCCTGGGCCACACATGTCGCACATAGACCCCGACGCAATGCGTGTAGCTGAGTTCTCGGAGTACCCTGAAATGTATCCTACTTATCGGCTGGCCGTAAATTTCGAGCATGAGTTATTCGTAGGCCAGAGATTCAAAAGTAAAGAAGAGTGCGTATCTGCTATTAAACGGTATAGCATGGATATATCAGCGGATTACAAAGTCGTAGTGTCCAAACCAACGGTTTATATTGGGGAGTGTTGGAAGGCAGCAGAAGGCTGCAATTGGCGGGTACGAGCTGCGTTCATTCAAAATTCACAAATGTGGGAGATACGAAAATTGGTTGGACCGTATACATGCAGATCGACACGTATGACAGAAGATCATAAAAAACTTGATTCGAAAACCATTTGTATGTCTATCCTTCCAATGGTGAAGGACATGCCAACCATCAAAGTTTCGGTACTGATTGCTGAAATACAAGCATGATTTCAGTATCGAGTATTGTATCGAAAAGCGTGGATAGCTAAACAGATGGCAATGGAGTAGCTGTATTGAGATTACGACTCATCGTATAATGAGCTGCAGGGATAGATAGCTACTATGAGAGAGTACATACCGGGAATTGTGATTGAGTTACAGACACAACCTGATTACGGCCCAGATGACCAATTACAGCCGGGGAAAAGAATTTTTCATCGGATGTTCTGGAGTTTGATCAATGTGTGCGGGCATTTCCACACTGCAAGTCGTTTGTGCAGGTTGATGGGACATGGCTATACGGAAAATATACACAGATCCTACTTATTGCGGTTGCTCAAGACGGCAACAGGAACGTGCTTCCAATAGCATTTGCCATAGTAGATAAGGAGAATATGGAATCCTGGGAATTCTTTCTTACCAACCTACGGAGGTATGTTATCAGCAATGATAATATTTGTATCATTTCAAATAGAGGGAAAGGATTAATTACCGCAATTAGGCATTCCGGTGTGCCATGGAGATCTGTTTACTGCATCCGTCATATTGCGGCTAACTTCCTTCGAGACTATAAGAATGCAGAGTGGAAGAGACAAGTGGTGAAAATGGGTAAAAGATAGCCTTAAATTTTCAACCATTCAATTTTAATGTTTTTATGTTATATATTTACCGTAACTTATCTTTTATTAAAATGTGTACAGCGTAGGAGTTAGAGCCACATATTTTTAACCAAAGAATGACTCGACTTGAGAGTCAAATGGAAGGTCAAACGAACAAATCTTTTCGAGAGTGGTTAGGCACAATGGAGCTGTGGCAATGGGCTCAAAGTTTTGACGACGTCTTTCGGTATGGTCAAATGACCACAAACTTGGTGGAGGGGGTCAACTCTGTGTTGTTGAAAACACGACATCTTCCAATTTCATCTGTCTTCTCGACTACATTCTACAGGTTGGCCACGTTGATGCCAAGAATGGGTGAACAACAAGTCAACCAGATGGATGCCGGACACGTGTTTGTGGAAGATGTCAGGGATGCATTGATTGTAAACCGTCGATTGCAAGGTCGATGATCAGAGAAATATATTCACGACGTATGGAAACTTTTCGAGTTACTGAGTCTATCGGTCGTCGACCTGGTTTGCCACCTAGATCTTATGGAGTCGATCTTAGAACAGAGAGTGCAAATGCAGGAGATTCCAAACACTTCATTATCCATGCGCACATGACGTGGTAGCGTGTGCTAAAGCGAACCTTAATGTTGAACAATTTGTGAATGATGTGTACACACTGGAGCGTACGTTACGTGTCTGGGAAAATGAGTTCCCTGTCCTGCTCGACCTGTCTACATGGGAGGTACCTCGGACGACTTTCGAGCTTGTCCTGGACAGAGCGCTACGTAGGAATCCGAGAGGTCGTCCGCAATCATCTAGAATCCATAATGAAATGGACATTAGGGAGAAATCCGACGATAGGCGCTATGGAATATGCAGAGTTAGGTGGTCATAATCAAGTAAATGCCCGCAACGAAACTACCATGTTGGCCAATCGTCAAGAGGAGTGGGAATTGACATTATTGATTAACATGTTTTGTATTGATTTTTGTGATTTTGATTAATTAGGCTAAATTGCAAAAAAATTACATGTATGGATTTGTATGAATGTTGATTTGTATTGATTTATATTTTGTGCGATATGGGTAGTATAATAAATGTTTTACATGTTTGTTTTGCTTTCTCATCAATCTGAATATTTACAAATTACATTAGATGTGAATATTTACAAATACAAATTAGAAGACCACCTAAACTGCAAGAAACACCTAAAATTGATGGTTCAATGGTGTAGTCCTAGGTGTATACTTCTGTGGTGGTCGACGATCACGTCATGGGTGCTCGCGACGACCAACATCCTCTTCAGTTCCCGATGGGGGTCCAGGTGGGGGTGTGCTAAACATGGTCGAAAAATCCTGTGGCTCGAACGGTATAGATGAACTCGAGCCAGAAGGAGTGCCCTGATGCACTTGATACGACCCAGAAGGCCTGATGTCATGTAGTGGATACGAGCCGGGAGTGCTGTACTGCGGTGTGTACGATCCAAATATATCAAACCCGGACTGGTATCCACCTCCTGAAGAACCCGGGAAGTAGTCATAGCCCGGCACATCTGGATGATACGAATGTGCATCCGAATGTGAATGTGATTGCTCGGCCCGCCTGCTCTCGCCAGTTTCGCTCGGATCGGGATCTGATCGCCTCGACCTCCATATCGGCTACTGCCTCTTATGCCCCATCTCGCTGCACGTGTTGGGGGACTACAATCGACTGTCCCCCGAGTATATATAGCTTCCCCATACTAGAGTACCATTGTATGTACTCTAATGAAGGTTGAAAATCGGAAGCCATATCCATCCGGGGTATACGGGACATGCGGTCATTCCACACCGCAATAAATTGCCTATGCCTAACCCCCCAATCCAAGCCTTGATTCCCTCTCTTATTTTTACCGTGAACCACTCCCACATGGCATGGCGGATCGGGGATATATTGGACGCAACCAAATTGCCGCAGCACTCGATCCGCGTGATACCACTCGACTACATGGAAACACACAATTGGTGCGTTTGTGCACCACATGTATGAGTGAATATAAGCGGCCGGGGGTACAACGGCTGTAATTTTTGGTCGACGATATGGCGTCCATTTAAACTGCACGATTAATAACATTGTCAAAATTTAACACGGTGTGCATATGATATACAACCTAACAAGTAACCAATATTGGAATCACTTACCCCTTCCCCGGCATGTTGCTCAATCATAAGCTGGTATATCGGGACAGTGTACGACCTCCCGATACCCGGATAAATGCTCCACCTACAAAAATAAATTTTAAGTCAAATATAATCAATATAAATAAATTGTCAATCAATAACAAATTATATTTTATCATCACCTGTTTACTAGTGGATATACATATGGTTGGTGGGTAACTGATGCCAAGAATGGCATCCGATACAAAGTCCATGACTGCAACAGCGTAAGGCATCCGCCTATGTCTACGGTCGTTGGATCTGTCGTCCGACAAAGCTCACGATACAACATCGCAAGAACAGCGGAGCCCCAACTATACGAGCGAGCATTACCGAAATCAGCCAATCGGGGTAGGTACTGGATATGAACCGTATTATTATTTGCATTGGGCATCAGTACACCCCCTATAATGTGCATAATGTACGCCGAGCAACAGACATCAACTCTACCGCATGGCATCAAGTGATAACTGTCCATACTTCGCTCTCAGCCATGTAAACTTCAAGCCCGTAAAATTTTTTTCGCCATCGCCGTACGGGTCCCCTAGTAGGCTCTGACATAGTGTAAATGGGTCATCTATCGCACTGACGCCCGTAACGGGACTCCCATCAACTAGGAGCCCAAGCTGCACTGCTACATCCTCTAGAGTGACTGTGCACTCTCCACACGGGAAATGAAAAGTGTGGGTCTCCGGAGCCAACGCCGACTAGTGCGGATATTAAATCATACCGTAAGTCAAACGTCTGGATCGAAGGTCACGACCCAAATCCAATTTTGCTCAATATACTGTACCAATCGTGCATCCGGGATTTCTTAACCCATTCACGCGCCTCTTAGTGTACAAAGACGAGTCCCTGAACGTGTTAAATCGTAAAAAATTATTATTATAACATAAATTATTATATACCTATTTTGTTAATATATCTCATGATTAATAAATAACAATACATTACCAAATTATTAGCTGCGTCAAATATGTGTAGATCAGACTAATCAATCGAGCCATTGCCCTCTCAGATAACCTACAAAAAAAATTATTTTTATATTAAAGTACAAAAAATAAATAAATAACATGCCAAATAAATAATATAATAAAAATAATATAATAATTTTACTAACAACAATAATAATAATACTAACTAACTAAAATAATATTTATTTTATTTAACTACCATTGTTTTTTACTTATTACTACCAATATACTAAAATAATAATTAGTGTTCTATTATTTTTAACTAACATAATAACTTTTCTTACAATCTAACCAACAAAATTATTATTTTAAGTTTTTTAACTAACTATCTATAGTTATATAACTAACAATATAATTAATATTGTAACTTTTAGTAATACTAACACACCAACTAACTAACTCATTTATTATTTTAATGTATTTAATTAACTAACTAACTAACTAATTTATTATTTTAGGTATTTAACTAACTAACTATAATAATAAACAATTTATTATTTTAGGGTTTAACTAACTAACTATAACACACAATATAGTTAATATTTAAACTTTTAGTAAATCATAATAATAATAATAATAATAATAATAACTAATTAACAATTATTATTTTAGGGTTTTAACTAACTAACTAAGTATAATAATAATAAATAACAACTACTAAAAATATAATTTTACTTAATATTTACATCATTACTAATATTAATAATAACCTTAAACCCTAATAACTAACTACCTAAATTATCATTTTAGGGTTTTAACTACCTAATTATAATATTAACTAACAATATTATTACAAACAAACTAAATTACTAACTTTTACTAATCCTAATAGTAACTTACTAACTAAATTATTATTTCAACATTTAAACTAATTATAATAATAACTATTTAATAATACTACTAATTAAAGTACTTTTTAAACACTTTTCTAATCTAAACTAACAATAACTAAACTAAACTAAACTAAACTAAACTAATCTAATAATACAACTAACTAACAATAACTACTAAACTAACCTAAACCCTAAACTAAACTAAACTACACTACTAAACTAACCTAAATAATACAACTAACAATAACTAAACTAACATACCATAAAATAAACTAACATTAACTAAACTAAACTAATAATAGAACTAACTAACCTAAATAATAACTAAACTAACCTAACCTAAACTAAACTAGCATTAACTAAGCTAAACTAATAATAATACAACTAACCTAAACTAAACTAACCTAAATAATACAACTAACAATAACTAAACTATTAACTAAACTAAACTAAACTACTAATACAACTAACTAACTTAAACTAAACTAACCTAACATTAACTAAACTAAACTAATAATTTAACTAACCTAAACTAAACTAACCTAATCTAACCTAAACTAACAATAATCAATAAAATATAATTATCCATATTTAAAAAAAAATTTACATACTTCTTTAAGTTTTTCTTCTTTTTTTTTCTTCTTTCTTTCTTCTTTCTCCTCCTCCCTTCTCTTCTTTTTTCCGGCGCCGGCGTGAAGCTGCTGCTTCTTCTTCTTCTTCTTCTTCTTCTTCTTCTTCTTCTTCTTCTTCTTCTTCTTCTTCTTCCTTTCATTTTCAGCTGATTTTGGGGACCATTATAAGGTCCCCAGCAAAACCCAATTGAAGAGGGTGCCGCCTCTGCCATAGGCACCTTCGATGCCGCCTCTGGCAGAGGCTGCACCAGTGTCTAGTCTGTCAACTTTTTTTTTAGTGTTTATTTTTTTTCAGTTGTAGGGGGGCAGCGTAAGGTTGAGGGTGGTGCCGTCTCTGCCAGAGGCGCGACCACCCTCTTTGTACCATTTTGGTAAATTTTAAAAAGGGGACCCTATTTTCGTATTTTATTTTATTTTTGTATTATTTTAGTAAAAAACCCTGATAAATTTGATCACTAATGTTTATATATTTTGTTAAAATAGTTTTGATTATATTTTGAGTCTTTTTATCATCAACTTTTGTTCTTTTCTTCAAACAGTTTTTCTAACCAATTTGATAAAAGTATCGTTATTTTAATGAGTTGTAATTTATTACTTAGGTAACCTAATAAGATAATTTCATGTTAAAATAATAAAATAAATAAATCTTAAATGAAATTAAAAATAACTCTTAATTTACAAAAAAAAATGAATGTAATTATTTAAAAAGTTTCAAAACGAATGCATACATGTATTTATTGAGAGGTTTCAAAAGATAATTAATAAATCAATTTTTTAGATAATTATATTTATTTTCTTTAAATTAAGAATTATTTTTGAATTTCATGAATAATTTATTTATTTACTATATTATTTTTACATGTAATTATTTTATTAGGTTATCTAAGAAATAAATTATATTTCATTAAAAATATTTCACGCTCAAAATTTCATATCATCCCGTTAAATTTTTAATAGTACTTTTATCAAATTAGTTAAAAGAATAATTTGAAAAAAAATAGAGGTTGATGATAAAAAAAACTCAAAAATACAATTAAAATTATTTTAAGAAAACATAAAAATATTAGTAACTAAATTTGTCATTAAGCTAACTTTTATAATACAATAGATTACATATAAAAGTGAAATCTAAATTGAATGAAGCCTGCAATTTTAATTTTTTTAATCATAAAATTAAGGTAGAAGAACTTATTTAGCCTTAAATTCTGAAGAAAAAAAGTGTCATTTTCCTTTTCTAGCCTTTTTTTTTTTTTTTTTTGCCTATCAAATAACTGTGTTTGTCATTTTAGCTTAAAATGGACGCAAAAAATTTAACCTACCGTTAACTATCTGATGTGGCACCAAAAATAAATAATAATAGAACGACGTGAAAATATTTATGTGTAATTTCACATAGGAAAAAAGGTTAGGGTAATTAAACCCAAAATATGAAAACGTAATAAAACTAAAGAAAAAAATTTCCCCTCAATCAGTATGGTAATCGAGGATTAATAGAAAAGCAGAAAAAAAAAATCCAGCAAAAATGATTTGAGATCTTCATTCCATATCAAATCTCCCATTCATATTGAATCACGTCAGTCTGTTTTTTTTTTTTTTTCACAGATTTCTTATTGTTTCAATAATGGGATTATTACTATGGCAAAGACTGAAGAGGGATCAAAATGTCTCCAGGAATTGCTATCTAATTCAACAACTTCAAATATGATATTTAGTAGGGTTTTTGACTTCATATTCGAGCTGATGATTGATCAATTTGGCCGTTATTTATTCCACAAATTGATTGAATTTGTTGATGAAAACCAGTTGCACATGATAATGGAGAAGCTAACACTTCCTGACAATTACATTTACTATGCATAAATTCACAAATATGGAAGTTTCGGGTTTACACTTGAAAAATAATTTCAATTGTTTTTAGAATAGAATCAAATAAAAAAATAAATTTAAAGTAAAAAACAGAGTAAGGTAAGAAAAGATAATATGCGATGTTTATTAATGCGGCTCAAATTCATTAATCTTATTCTTCGAAGTCTCACTTAGTGAATAATTTTATTCAACAATCATCTAAAATACCTATTAATTTAAACCTAATTTACCCCTACAGAAAAAAAAAATAATTACAGCCACAACACCGACATCAATTATTATAAATCATTTACCCAAATACCTCACTTACAAATCAATAAAACTCTTCAAACAATCAGTCACAACTTTTACCAATAAATTAGCAAACTACAAATGCTAAAGACATTTCAGAAAACTGCACACAAAATGATGCCATACTATTGATTATTTATAGACCCTTTCAAGTGATCATTCAACCTTATTTGAATCCAACCTTATTTAAATAAGCTTTAAACTCTTTTTAAAAGTTAAAATTATTTCATTAATTATTTTAAATATTTATCATATAAAACTTTTATAATAATTAAATTTTCGACAATTTCAAGTGCTCTAAATAATAAGGTTAATAATAAATATAAGTATCTAACTTCTCTCTTACTTGTTTAAGGCTTTTGATTGAAGAATAATATCCACCACATGTTATAGCACGAAATTATTTCTTCAAATCATAAGCTATATCATTCAAAAGTCAAACATATCAACTCAAAAATTTCAACCTAAGATTTTTCTATTGTTGAAATAAGATAAGCAGTTTGAGCACATTTCAACAAAAATAAAAGTGATCACTATTGTTGAGAAATCACCGGAGATTACGTGTGTCATCAAAGCTTTGAGCGGCGGTGAATTCGAAAAGCTAGTGATTGAAGATTGAAGTGGCTTGATGTCGTCAATTCTCAAATTATCTACTTGATTCAATTCAAGGTGAAGGGATTCTTTTTTTCGTTAACCCCCGACTGCTATACTGATTTAGGTGAATTTTTTTTTTCTTTAATTTTATTAGGTTTTCACATTTTGGGTCTTATGGCCCTAAACCTCAATTTTTTTTCACGCCTAGATTGTCATCTTATTCTATTATGATTTATGCTTGGTGCCACGTCAGATATTTAGGAGTAGGTTAAAATTTTCCATCTATATTTAGCAGTAGGTTATATTTTCCATCTATTTTGAGTTAAAATGATAAACACAATTATTTTAAGGGTTAAAAAAGGCTGAAAAAAAATAAAAGGTTAAATGATTTTTTTTTTACAAAGTTGAAATGTTAAATAAGTAATTCTCCTAAAATTAAAACTGAATAATTGTAACTTTCCATCTATAGATGGGTAAACAATACTTAAGCCACTAAATTACTAGTAAATTTATATTTTAATCGCTTAATATTAAAAAGTTATAAAATAATCGTTGAATTATTTGAAAATTTTCATTTAAGTCATTGAATTATTCAAATATTTTTATTTAAGTCACTAGGTTGTTAAGATTTTTTTTTATAAAAACATTTGGTTAGCGAGCTCCAAGCAACGATTTGATAATCAGTACAACCCATCAACAAGTAGAAGAACATACATTTAAATCCAAGTTTATCTAAAGGTCAGTGTTAGAGATTAGAGAAGAAAGTTGTTTAGATTTTAAATCGTAGATTTGTGACGAATAATGTTATTTCATAAAAAAAAAAGAAGAAGCTAAATTTGTAAAAGAGAAAGGAATGAGAGTTTTTAATTGGTGCAAGTAGTGCAAACAGATAAGACTATATAACATTAATTTTAATAATTCAGTAATTTAAATGATAATTTTCAAATAATTCAAATTTAAAGTTAAATAATTAAAACATAATCATGAACTACATATTAAAGGAGGAGCTAGATAAATTAAAGTATCCTATAGTCATGTTCAGTCTTCTCAATTCCATCTATTCTCCCTTCCTCGCCCCTCTCTTTTAAGCTTGTAACATTGCATCTTTGCTAAAATACATTTCAAAAATAAAAGTACCATGAAAATCTTTATACTAGAAGTTGGATTATATATACTCTATACTTAAAAATAGATAAATTTATCCATATATATTAGATCAAAGAACAAATTATTTATTTTATTAAAAGTTCCTTCCGTTACTACTATAAAAGTTAATCTTTATACATCAACATAAAATACACATGACACGTCATATCAATGGCCGATTATTTTGTCAATCACGCTAATTTTTAACAGTACAATTTGATAAACTTTTTAACAAAAAAATTTAATTTATTTTTTAACAAAAAAATTAATTTGCTCTTTAATCTAAAGTACATAAATTAATTTATTTATTTTATGAGTAGAAAAGATAAAAAGGCAATTCAGCTTCCAACTCCATGGTGGTTTTACCACATTTGCACTATTCTTAAACTAAATCAATTGGCATCCGTTAGCAACAGCACTATATTTTGTTTAACTGGGACGAGGAATGGACTCCACTAATAATATTAGGTAGTGCGACCTTACCTTCTCCCAAATTCCAGATCCTCGAGGGCTGAAGCAAAAGCACATAATTCCATTCCGTATGCTACTAATTTACGTTATACTATTACACTAACAACTTGATCAGGCTCTTGCATTGCTACTCCTTGATTAAGCCACGATTGGAAAGGCCCCTTCCTTTTTCTTATTGGATCCTCTTTCTTAAGATATTATAATTTCCTCATCCTCTGCCTGCCAACTTTAATGACTGAAACAACTTAAGTAATAGCATGTAAGCAACATTTGCATTTCACAGATGATAGGCTACATGAAGCCTTGTTTTTTTAAACCAAAAAAAAAAAAAAAACACTGTCCGCCCTAGCAAATTTAACATAACAAATTGCCAATTTCAGTTCGCCAATCACAATTATTTTTTCAATCCAAGATCATGAAAAATCCGTCAAAGCACATTATTACTCTCCCGAGTCTTCCAGACTTCCGGTTTCACCAATCAAAAGTAAATGCCTCCCTTCATTCAAACAATGATATTACCTTTCCCTACGGCTTGAGTGCCAACGCCAGCCCGACTTTAGCACTCTTTTCAATTGCTCTGGTGTCCACCTCTCCAGAGATAGTGAAGAGGGATTTTGGGCGCCACTCATGCTGGATAAGAGCACTTGCTCTGCCGTAGTTGTTCAGTCGAGCCCTCACTGTGGTTAACGGGTCAAGAGCATGCTGTGTACCGATTGTGAGAGTGTTCTCATTAGTTGAAAAGCTATGGGTCAGCTCCGCACCAACCGCTGTGTTCGTCAATGGGCTAACAATGTGGTAGTAGGAAGCATTAAGAGTGTCACCTTTATCATTTCTGTGGTTATCGACAAATTAACCTCATCAAAACCACAAGCAGAATAACAGAATACATGCACAAGCTACAGAAAGAAAAAACCAATTTACTGGAAGTTCCATATGAAAATATGGATAATAAGTAAACTAAAAGTTTAAGCCAACTCCGCCGAGGAACTACATACAATGTTAGGGAAGCAATGAGGTCAGAATGGGTGAAATTCAGCCCAGCATTCAATTTAGTAAAGTTTCCACTGGCGGTGTCAAATGAGAGATCAGTCCCCACAGAGACACAATTGTTTCCAACCACCCCAGAGAAGTTAACAAGGGGATTAGCATTCAAACCAATGCTAGTGCTTATGCCAGCATATTCATGCTGGTATTGCAGTTCCACCTGTCACAATAACGACAAATACCATGTCATGACCACATGATGAATCCTATAAGTTTACAGAAGTAAATGACAAACATAAATACAGCTAGCCACCTAAACCAGAATGTAGAAAATGTTGGCATTATTGAAAAAAAAAAAGAAGAAGTTAATGACATGAGTAAGGAAGTCTATTACCTTGCCAGACCTTTGATCAGGGACAATAAAACTAAAGATTGTCTTCAATCCAGGTGCAGGTTCATCAACGGTAACAGTGGCAAAAAGCTATTGGAAAAAAAAAAAAAAAACAGAAACAGAATGAGATAATACTTAAGCCAAGACTGAATTCACCCCGACAATGAGTAAAAACAGTACAAGACCAAAACATTGCCTACCTTTGTATTCATCATAATGAGATAGCATGCAATGATTATATGAACACGACCATTAAAATTCGAAGACTTATCAAATTGTTCTACAACTTACATTGGACTTAGTGTCAACTTTGACATTGGTTGTGATGTTATTGTTCTTCAGCTCAGTGCTTACATCAGCCAAAAGCAATTCACCTTTCTTAATCCCAGTTGATGTGATTGCCTGACATAATTGAAAAGGGAAAAAATGAGCCAAAATCATAAATCTCTAGATCAATCATAAATTCATAGGATCAGATATTCATGCGAGCGTATTGGAAACAATTATATACAAATAAGAGAATAATACTCGGAACAAATAAGAGAAAAAAAATCATATACAAATTAATAGGCTTTGCTAAAATATGAAATACGAATTCGTTTATGACAAAGAAAATAAATTAAAACAATCGGAACTGAAGAGAGCAGATGTTTCACTATATCAACTGCAATATTTAAAAATAAAATTAAAAGAAAAACTCACGACTCCATTGGAGGTATAAGTAGTGACAGTGAACTTGTGGTCGGCCTGGTAATCCTTGTAAAGAAGATCTGAAATTAAAACAAAAACAAAAATGAACAAAGGAAGCTGAAATGAAAAATAAAGTATAAAAGGAGAAAAAAATTCACCTCTAGCCTTTTTGCCGATATCGGAGTAGAGACCAGGTCCTTTCCCCATGCTTGATTTTGCCGAGAAAATGGAGAGGAAAGTGAGAGAAACGAAGGCTGGTTGCGAAAGACAGGGATGAAAAAGAATAATAATAATAATTGAAAAACCGTTTAATTTGAAAATAAAAGGAATTTTATGGACCGTTGATCATGAAGTGAGAAAGCCTTGGCCGCTGATATCAGGAATGGGCACATTGGGCAATTCGTCGCCTGATCACGTTTTTAAGTAGGTTTATTCTTATTAGGATAATCTATACAAATATTCATTTAATTATATCCGCATTCTTATTTTGGTCACTCAATTTTAAAAATTTTTAATTTAAGTAATAACGTTTAAATTGTTTTTGCTCACCATGTTAATTTTTAACTATTATAATAACATATTTAGTCCTCAATACTTATATATTTTATTAATTTGATCTTAATTTTAAATAATTCAATAAATTTAACATTTCATATTTATAAATTCTATCAATTTGATGCTTAAACTTTCTAACCAAAGCTTCTAGCTTTTAAAGCAAAGATAATCCACATCTATTAATTGTTTTATTTATGATTGAAATTATCCAATTAATGTACATAACCCTTTTTGTTTATATGTTTAAAAAGTAAGTGTTAGAAATGAACTAAACACCATTAAAAATAATAGAAAATAAAATTTTAAAAATATAATATATAATAATTTAATATTTGTAAGAAATAATTTTCACTCTACTAGAATAATTTTAGTTTTTAATTAATTTGATAAATAATTTAACACTAAATTAGATTATTATTAATATATATTGCTTATTGTGGATTTAAAATTAAAATTAAATAGTTACATGATAATCTCTTAATTAATTTATAAAATTAAAAAATTCAATGTAACAAAAGGATATTCAACTAATTCTTTCACTTTTTTTCTTATGATATAATTATTGATTTAACAATTAGATTTTTAAAGTCATATTTTTAGCTCTGGATTTAACTTTCAATTTCCAGAACCTTTTTGAGGACTATTTCTATGTACTTTGAAAGAAATATCAAATTGTTAACAATAAGAGTAAATTTAAAGTGTTCTTTTTAATTTTTTTTCCATTTTCTTTAGTCAAAATTTTATCAATCAAAAGGCTATACAATATTATATTTAGAAGAAAACTAATGATAAAAAGAAAAGGAAAGAAATGTCCAAGATAAACCCATTGTTATTTGAAATTGGCTCAGAAAATGGTTCATTAGTTGAGAGAAGTTTTTCTTTTTTCTTTTTTTGGGTTTTACAAATTTATTGTGTAGATTGCCTCTGTTTTAAAAGCTAAAAGCTTTGGTTAGAAAGTTTAAAGATCAAATTGATAGAATTTGTAAAAGTGAAGAGTTAAGTTTATTGAATTATTTAGAATCAAGCGGGTGACCAAAACAGGAACAAATTCAAATGTTAGTGCCTAAATTAAAATTTTGAAAGTTGGATGACAAAACTAGGAACGTGGGCATAGTTGAGTAATGTTAGAATTGAGTGATCATTATCCTTATTTAAATAAAATACAGTGGTAAAATAAAATAAAAGTAAAATCATATAGAACTACACTTCTTTTATTTTATTTTAGAATAAGATTTTTAAACATTACTAAACTTCATCTATTTGATATTGATTAGAATAAGGTGTTTCAATCGTACTACACTCCTTCTATTAGAATATGGTTTTACAAGCCTATAAATAGACATAGTCTACTCCTCTTATAATCATTCGAATTCGACATAGTGAATTATCTTCTTCTCTGCCGTGGTTTTTTCTTGAAAGGGTTTCCACGTAAAAATCTATGTGTTCTTTTTTTTCTCTTTTCTTTGCAATACATTGTCATTATCAACGTTCTATTTTTTTCACAAATTAGTATCAGAGCTTTCGGGTTATTCATCTCAACCACGGTAATGATGTATTTGAAGTATGAAATTCTGCTGTTGGATCACAAAACTAGTGTAACACCCCTAACCCGAATCCGATGCCAGAACAGGGTTGCGGAGCATTACCGGAGTTTATAGTTCAATTACAATTAATTTATATCATCTATTATTCATTTTCGAAAATCAATCACAATCAATCATAATGTCCCTTATATGGGTCCTCGAGGCCCAAAATACATATTAAAATCGAGTCGGGACTAAACCGGAATCATATAAAATTTTTCGCAAAATCTCAAAATTTTTCTCAGATGCAGGAGACACACGCCCGTGTGACTAGGCTGTGTCGCTCACACGGCCAATGACACGCCCGTGTCTCAGGCTGTGTGGGCATTCAATGTGAGGCATACAATCGTGTCCCAACCCATGTTCAAATTAGGGTAGCTACTGACTTGGGTCACACGGCTAGCCACACGTCAGTGTGCTAGGCCGTGTGGACAATTTAAATTTCAAAAATAGGTGCAGGATTCACGCGGCCAAGACAATTGCCCGTGAGTTGGGCCGTGTATTTTACACGGCTGAGACATATGCCCGTGTCTCTACCCGTGTGACCAATTCTGAGTATTCTGTTTCTCAATTTTTAAGATGCAGAGGACATACGGCCAAACCATATGCCCGTGCGTATGGTTGTGTGTCACATACGGTTGAGACACAGGCCCGTGTGTCTGCTCGTGTGGAAAAATAAGCCATTTTACAAGCCTTATTTCTCACCCTTTTTACCTTGCACCTACATCAACACTTCAATATATTCAGCAACCAATTCAAGGTATATAAATCAAACTAATATTCAAGTTTTATACATGGCATGTTTGCTCACACTTTCAAGTATTCATCTTACCCTTTTGTAATCATATACTTACCTAAGTGTGATTATATCTAGTTACTAATCCAAGCATACTCACATACCAAATATGATATAACTTCATACATAAATATATTAATTATGTTATCACTAGCCATTCCAATGGCTAATTACAACCAAAACATTTACATACCCTTACTTGTCACCATTAGCCTATACATGCCATTATCCCAAAATAAGTTTCCTATTTATACCAAAACAAGTTGGAGGATAGTGTGATGATGCTTCGATTGATCTCCAACCTTTACGAGCTTCCGAGTACTATAAAACAGAGGAAAATAAAACAGAGTAAGCATTTAGTGCTTAGTAAGTTTGTATAACAGGAATTTAACTTATCATGAATTTACATTTAAGATTATCATACAAAACATGTATCCAATAATTTTGGCCAATTGCCTAATGACATATACTCATCAAAACAGTTAGTCATGTAATTCACATGAATTTCAAGAAAATAGAGATGAGCTCATCAAACATAGATTTATAAGTATTTTAGGAATTTTTGAGATATAATCCATTTAGTTTTTATATTTTTCTCACATCAGAATTTTTGTCTATTCAATTATTGAAATGTCTATGGATACCCAGGTTGTATACTTGAGGTATACAAATCAATGATCTGTCAACTCATGTTTGGGGGTACCCATAAGGGCATATAATCAGGAAGCACACTCTCAAGCCATATATTAGGATGCTCATGTGAGCCATGTAATAGGAAGCTTATCCGGGCTAAATTAGGAAACTCATAAGAGTTTTAATCAGGATGCTCATTGAGTTTAACAGGTAACTCTGTAGAGTTATTAACAGGGAGCTCTGAATAGCGTAATAGGGAGTTTAAGCGAGCCATGTCGGGAAGATCATAAGAGCTTATATCAGGACGCTCACGAAGAGCTGTGTTTGTATCCGCAATAAATGATGGATCACAACCGTTCGAATCATGTAACAGGACACTCACAAAGAGCTGCGGTAGTGCGCAACACATGCAAAATCACTACCGATTAGGATGCTCGTAGGAACTATGTAACAGGATGCTCGAGAGGGCTTATAACAGGATTGCTCATCCGAGCTATATTCTGTCTACAACATATGCAGGACTATAATCAATATAGGAAAATACTGTATCCATCACATTTCATTATTCAAATGGAATTTATCATTTATCGAGCAATATCGGGCATGTGATTAATTTCATACATTAAACATTTATGCAATTCACACAAATATAACGTTCGATTCAAACATATTAAGATACATAATTAAGTTACACGAACTTACCTTGTTACTTGTTCGTATACAAAAATCTACTAATCCGTCACTTTTTCTTTTCCTCGATCTAAGTTCGTATTTGAGTTTTTCGGATCTATATAAATGAATTTAGAAATAATTTAATTCACTTTATACTCAATTGAATTCAATTCACATCTTAGGCAAAATTACCATTTTGCCCCTATTCTTTTCATAAATGACAATTTTATCCCTAAGCTCAAAAAATGAAATTCATGCAATTTAATCCTTATTTCAAGCCTAACTAAATTTTACATGTCTTAATAACAGCCCATGAATTTCATAAAAATAAAAAATTTTCCATGGGTTTTACAATTTTTCAATTTAGTCCCTAAATCATAATTTCATCAAAATTCTTTTTGTAAAAGTGGTTTATCTATTAACAATCTTTTATTTTCTACCATAAATTTCAAAATTTCAATATATTCATCCATGGAAAAGTTTTCATACTTTGATAACTTTGCAAATTAATCCCCAAGATAGATAATTTAAGCTATTACGAACTCGAAAATATAAAAATTACTAAAAACGGGACAAGAAAACATACCTAATCTAGCCAAGAAAGTTTTCTTTCTCTTTCCTAGGGTTTTCATGTATTTTTGGGGAAGAAGATGATAATAATAATATGTTATTTCTATTTAATTATTATATCATCCTTTATTTTTTCTACTTTCCAATTTAGTCATTTTCTTTTTCTAATTTTCCGTGGATGATTCACCAAAAATATCTACTAACTTTTCTTAATGGTCTAATTACGATATAAGGACCTCAAGTTTTGAATTTCATAGCTATTTGATACTTATAGCTACTAGAACTCAACTTTTACATTTTATGCAATTTGGTCCTTTCCACAATTAAACATGAAATCGGTAAAATTTTCTCAATGGAATTTCCATACATCATTTCTATCATAATGCAATTCATGCAATAATATTAAAATAAATTTTCTTTCTAACTCAGATTTGTAGTCCCGAAACCACTATTTCGATTTCACTAAAAACGGGCTGTTACAACCAGATTCGCGTTGTGGCAGATAAAGATGCAAGTAGTTCTTGGTTAAATGGACTTAGTCGATGCCCTACTAGGTATAGATTAGATGCATTTAACATTGACAGAGGAAGAGAAGAGACGTAAAGATCGAAAGGCGTTAACACAATTACATCTACATTTGTCTAACAGAATTTTGCAGGATGTGATGAAGGAGAAGACCACCACTGCATTATGGAAAAGGCTAGAACAAATATATATGTCGAAAACTCTAACCAGCAAGTTGCATATAAAGCAGCGTCTTTACGCTCATCGTTTGGAGGAAGGTGCATCTGTGCACGAACACTTAATAGTGTTTAAAGAAATTCTCTCAAACTTGGAGGGCATGGAGGTTTAGTATGATAAGGAAGATCTAGGGTTGATTTTACTTTGTTCGTTGCCCCCGTATTATTAAACCTTTAGAGACATGATTTTATATAGTCGCGAGTCTTTCACGGTTGATGAGGTTTATGATTATTTGACCTCGTATGATAACATGAAGCATCTTGTGGTTAAACTCGACTCTCAAGAAAAGGGTCTCATTATTCATGAGAGACAAGATCGAAATGTTAATGATGATCATGGAAGGACACAGGAATCTAATCCTCGCGATAAATCTAAGGGTAGATTAAAGTATTCAAACAGAGGTAAAACTTGTAACTTCTGCAAGAAGAAAAGACACATTAAATTTGAGTGTTATAAGCTATAGAACAAGATCAAAAGGGAGGCTGTGAATCATAACGGAAAGCAACCAGAAAAATCTGGTGAAGCTGATGTTGTAGAAGACTACAGTGATGGTGAACTTCTAGTTACTTCTGTCAACAATTCTAAAGTGAGCAAGGAGCGGATCCTTAATTCGGGCTGCACCTTCCACATAAGTCCCAATCAAGATTATTTTAGAACTTACGAAACAGTGTCTGAAAGTGTTGTTTTAATGGGAAATAATGCTTCGTGTAAAATTACAAGAGTTGGAACGATTACAGTTAGGATGTTTGACGGAGTTGTCAGAACATTTAGTGACGTACGGCATGTTCCAAAATTGAAGAGAAATTTAATTTCGTTGAGTACTCTTGATTCAAAAGGTTACAAATACACAGCTGAAAGTGTGGTTTTGAAGATTTCTAAAGGTTCCCTCATTGTGATCAAAGGGCAGAGAAAAACTATCAAGTTATACGTTTTGCAGGGTTCTACTGTTACTGGTGATGCAGCTATCGCTTCCTCTTCCTTGTCTGATGATGAAGTTACTAGACTTTAGCATATGCGCCTATGGCATATGAGTGAGAATGGCATGGCAGAATTGAGCAAAATAGGAATTCTTGATGGGCAAGGAATTTGCAAACTGAAGTTCTATGAGCACTGCATTTTTGGGAAGCAAAAGAGAGTTCGATTCACCAGAGGAATCCATAACATGAAGGGAACATTAGAGTATATTCATTCTGATCTATGAGGGCCATCCAAAGTACCTTCAAGAGGTGGAGCTAATTATATGCTAACTTTTATTAATGATTTTTCTAGAAAATTTTGGGAGTTTTTCCTGAAGCAGAAAAGTGACATGTTTTCTACATTTAAGTATTGGGAAAATATGATTGAAAAATAGATGGGAAAACAAATAATACGCCTTGGCACAAACAATGGATTAGAGTTTTGTTCTAATGAGTTTAATGAGCTATGCAAGTTAGAAGGGATCGTGAGACACTTGACAGTTCATCATATTTGTAACAGCCAGGTTTTAGCTAAATCGAAATAGTGGTTTTTAAACCACAAATCCAGTGTAAAAAATTATTTTAATATTATTTTCAGTATTTAAATCATGTTATTTGATATTGTGAAAATTTCATGAGCTAATTTTATCGTTTGAATGGTCAATTTGAGAAAAAAGACTAAATCGCGTAAAGAGTAAAACGTGAGTTCTATTAGCTAAAGGTATTACATAGCTATGGGATATTAAATTAGAGGTCCTTATGTTGTAATTAGACCATAATTAAATTGAGTGGACATTAATGGGCATAATATCATGAAAGTTGGTGGTTTCTAATTAAGGTTAATTTTGGTATTTGATAAATAATGTTAATATTGATAAAAACAAAAGGAAATTTTGTTCATATTATCATCTTTTCAACAAAAATAGAAGGAAGAAGAAAGCCATTTTAGGGCTTGAGATATTCGGCCAACTCTTAGCTTGATTAAGGTACAATTTTAGCTCGATTTTTTATGATTTCTATGTTTTTGTAATCGTTGCAGCTCAATCTAGCTAGCCCATACCTTTAATTTTAAAACTGTTAAAGATTTTAAAAGTTTCCATTGTTGAATCTATGAGTTCTTTGACGTTTAATGTTGAAATATGAAAGCTTGATGATAGTTTTACATGTTTTGTTAAGTGATTTTTGATGAAAATGCATAATAGGAATTAAATTGTGAAATGTAAAAATTATGTGGTTGAAATGTGAAATAAATGAAAGTTTTGGGCTGCTAGGGACCTATATGTAGTTTGACCAATATTAGGTTTATTGAAATTATGTGAATTTTGTGTTTTGTGAAATAAAGACTAAATTGATAAAATGTGAAAGTTTAGGGGCAAATATGTAAAATAGCCCTAATGTATGTTTTGGACTAAATTGAATGAATGGTTGAATAAATAATTTAATATTGAATATATATAGATCAAGAAAGAAATAATTCAGATTTAGATCGAGGAAAAAATAAGGTTATCGAGTAGTCGACCCTACCCGTCAATTACGAATACAAGGTAAGTTCGTACGTGGTAATTTCATTACAAATCTATGTTTAATGCTTTGATCTTGCATAAAATGTGATTATGAGATTACAGATAATGTTTGAATTGTGAATACGACTCTATGAATACGTTCGACGATGATTCGACAAGCGTGAAATCCCAGTTGAACCTTCGGAATAGTTTAGGATGCTAGTGACATGTCATTAGGTTATTGTGTTGGCTTAGGGCCATGATATCGGCACTTCGGGTGTGAGTTATACCTTGATTTGGCTTTGGGCTATGGTATAGGTATTTCAGAGATGAGTTACCTTGATTTGGCTACGAGCCATGGTATAGGTACTCCGGGGATAAGTTACATTGATTTGGCTATGGGCCATGGTATAGGTACTCCGAGGAGAAGTCACCTTGATTTGGCTTTGGGCCATGGTATAGGTACTTATCGATTGAGATCCTTGAATATTTGATTTCTATTCTAAATGGTTCAACGGGTAAACGAATGATGTCGTTGAGAAAGAGGTTAGTACGAGACGATACAGGTACGTATAGAACCTATTCGAATATTAAATAGTGAAGGTTCGATGAGTTTGTATTTGATCATGTTTTGAAACATGAGAAAGGTTTGTAGTTAATGTGTATATGGTTTTGATATATGCAATTGGTTGATTTGCATTTATTCAATATATTAAGTTATTCACATACGAGCTTACTAAGCTATGAAGCTTACTTGGTGTTATTTTTCTACGTTTTATAGTGAATCAAGGCTAACTCGGATCCAGGAGTCATTGGGAACATCATTACACTATCAAACATCTAAGTTGGTACCTTTGAATTATACATATATGGTATATGGCATGTATAAGCTAGATGTGGTATTTGGTTGTGATCATAGCCATGAGATTTGGCTTGTAAATGATGTTAATATTGATGTGTGTTTGGTTATTAGAAATGGTTGTTAATAACTTTTATAAGATGTTTATAATGCCTTGTGAGATGGAATGTTTTGGCATGGTTGTAACCAAGACATTATGGAAGTTAATATGGTTATTTGAATTATGGTGGATGAAAGCTTGAGAAAGGTCTTATTGTGACTTAAACTAATATGTCAAATTGGTAGTTAAATAGTATAAGTCTTATTGTAACCAAGATCATGTTGTTTTGGTATATATTTAAGTAAGTGAAATTGTTGTATTTGTATAGCATGAATGGTGCATGAATTGGGATTGATTTGACTTCCCTTTGTGTATGGAAATGGTACTATTTTACCTTGTGTAGGTACATTGAAGTTAAGGTGACAAATTGGCCTTACAAATAGCCCATTTTTGTCCAAACAGGCGTGTGTCTCAGTCCTGTGTGACACACGGTCATGTTACATGGCCGTGTATCCTCTGGTGTTGAAATTGAATTGATGTCAGTATGCTCCACACGGTCTTACACACGGGCGTGAGACTGGCCGTGTGGCACAAGTCAGTATACCCCCTAATTGGCACACAGCCTAGCACACTGGCGTATGACTTGGCCGTGTTGCATAAGTTAGTATACCCTACAGGTTTGGCACGGCCTAGCATATGGCTTAGCACACGGGCATGTGTGGCCACTTCGAAGGGCACATGGGCTAGACACACGGGCGTGTGGTTGGCCGTGTGACCCAAGTCAGTATGTATGCCATGTTTCCACATGGCCTAAGACAAGGGTGTGTCTGGAGCCGTGTGAGGCACACAGTCTGCTCACACGGGCGTGTGACCCTTGTAGGTTTGAAAATTTTCTAAGTTTCTAAAATTTTTGCATGTTATCGGTTTAGTCCCGAACACTTCTAAAGCATGTTTAAGGCCTCGTAGGCCCTTAGAAGGGACGATGTGTTTGTGATTAAATGGTATTTGAGTATGAATGCATAAATGTATGAGTTATATATGTTAAATGATGTGTATTGATCAGTAATACCTCGTAAACCTACTCCGGTGATAGATACGGGTTATGGGTGTTACAAGACTCCACAGCAAAATGACGTTCTAGAATGAATGAGCAGAATTTTTTTGGAGAAATTTCAATGTATGTTGTCGAATGCTAACTTATCGAAGTCGTCCTGGGCCGAAGCAACCTCTACTGCATGTTTTTTATTAATCAATCTCCATCCATTGCCATTAGGAAAAAGCCTCCATAAGAGGTATGGTATAGTAGTCTTGCTGACTATTCTGATTTAGAGATCTTTGGGTATCCTGCGTATGCTCATGTTGATAATGTAAAATTGGAACCAAGATCCATTAAATGTGTTTTTCTTGGTTTTAAAGCTGGTGTAAAAGAGTATAAGTTATGGTGTCCTAAAAATAGAAAAGTTGTGATTAGTAGAGATGTTGTTTTTGATGAAATTGCTATGCTACCTAACTTTTCTATTAAAGACTCTTCTAATAAAGAACATCAAAAGCAGGTGGAGTATCAGATTAATCCAAAATATACAACAGAGTCAACTGCTCAAGCCAATACAAAAATTTAGAATAGAGTTGCTTCTTCACCACAATACTCTATAGCCAAAAACAGAACTAGAAGAGAAATTAAACCTCTAAAGAAGTATGTTAAGGCTGATTTAGTTGCTTATACTTTAAATGTCACTGAAGGTATAGATGCAAACCAAGAGCCATCTAATTATTCTGAGGCGGTTAGCTGTGAAGACTAAAAAAAATGGATGTTTGCTATGCAAGAAGAGATGGAATCACTCCACAAAAATAGAACATGGGATCTTGTGAAACTTCCTAAAGGTAAAAAAGATGTTCATTGTAAATGGATGTTTAAAAATAAAGAAGGGACTTTAGGAATTTAAGAACCCAGATATAAAGCAAAAGCTTGTTTCAAAGGGTTACAGTCAAATTCCAAAAGTGGACTTTATAGATATGCTCTCTCCAGTTGTGAAGCATAATTCGATTCGAGCTTTGTTTGGTATTATGGCCATGCATGATTTGTAGCTTGAGCATTTAGATGTAAAAATTGCATTTTTGCATGGAGAACTTGAAGAGATATTTATATGCAACAACCAGAGGGTTTTACAGTCTCAAAAAAAGGACTATGTTTGCTTACTGAAAAAGTCCATTTACAGTTTGAACAGCAACAAGACAATGGTACAATAGGTTTGATTCCTTTATGACTTCTCATGATTTCAAAAGAAGTAGCTTTGACAGTTGTGTTTACTTTAAGAAAAATAGTGATGGTTCTTTTATGTATATACTCCATTATGTTGATGACATGTTGATAGCAGCGAAAGATAAATGAGAGATAAGAAATGTCAAAGCCCAACTAAGTAAAGAATTTGAGATGAAAGATTTGGGACCAGCAAAGAAGATACTTGGTATGGAGATTCTCAGAGATAGAAAAGCAATTAAATTATACCTAAGTCAAAAGGGGTACATTGAGAAAGTTCTTTGTAGGTTCAATATGCAGAGTGGTAAACCTATTAGTTCTCCTTTAGCAGTCCATTTTAGACTTTCATTGGCTTTGTCTCCGCAATCAGATGATGAGATTAAGTACGTGTCACATGTTCCATATTCTAGTGTAGTGGGATATCTTATGTATGCTATGGTTTATTCATGTCCAGATTTATCATATGTAGTCAGTGCAGTTAATAGATATATGGCAAATCCCGATAAAGAACACTGAAAAGTAGTTTGTGGATTTTAAGATACTTACGAGGTACTACTAATGTTTGCTTATAGTTTGGAAGAACTAGAGATGGAGTCATTGGATATGTTGATGTTGATTTGCTGGAGACCTTGATAGAAGAAGATCTCTTATAGGTTATATCTTTACAATCGGAGGTTGTGCAATCAGTTGGAAAGCCACTTTACAAACTACAGTCACTTTGTCTACTATTGAAGCTGAGTACGTGGCGATTACTGAGGCTTGTAAAGAAGCCATTTGGTTGAAAGTGTAATAGCCTAATTTAAGGCCTAGACAGAATAGTGGTTGCAAGACCACAAATCTGAAGTAGAAATATATGTTTTATGGTTTTTATGAGGTCTATGACATGGTTGCATGGTTGTGTGAAAATTTCATGAAGAAATTTTATGATTTTGTGATCAATTTATCTTTTAGGACTAAATTGCAAAAAAATGAAAAATATGAGATTCTAGAAGTTTTAAGTATGAGATAGCATTAGAAAATTTATTGGAGGTCCTTATTTAGTAATTAGACCATTATATCTCATGTTGGACAAAAATGAACATGGAAGGGAAAAATCTCAAGGAAGGGCCTTAAGAGCATTTTGATCATTTGGTTAATAAATTAATAAAAAGGGAAAAAGAAGTCAAAACTGGTGTCCATCTTCATCCTCCATAGCCGAAATTTGAAAAGAGCCATAGCTAGGGTTTTGTTTCACTTTCAAGCTTGATTGTAAGTACCTCCTAGCCCCATTTTTTATGTTCATCGTATTTTTGAAATCCTCGTAGCTCGATCTAGCTATTTCTACCATTATTTTGAGCTAGGGTTTGTGTTTAAAATTTTACCCATGGATGACATGCATGTATTTTGATGTTTAGTGGTAGAATATGAAAGTTTGAAGTGTGATAAACAACTTTTGCTAAATGATTTTTGGTGAAATCAATAAAAAGGACTTATTTGCAAAAGATGAAATAATATGTGTATAAAATGTAAAATAGTTAAAATTTTGGGCTGCTATAAGAGAGATTATGAATCGGCTAGGCTTGAGTGTGAGAAAAATGAACACATCTCATCATACGAGCCTAGGGACCATTTTGTAAATATGTGAAAGTTTAGGGGCAAAATTATAATTTTTGCCAAAGTATGATTGGTGGGCTGTTTTAGTCAATGTGATAATTAAATAAGTGAAATTTGTCATTATAGATCAAGAAACACGAAGTCCGGACCTAAACCAAGGAAAGAACAAGGTGGTGGACTAAATTGAACAACTATCTATATTTTGGTACTGAGGTAAGTTGGTGTGTAATAAATCAAAATTATGTTATTATGTATTTAAATGCTTGATATTACATGAAATGGATATTCTTTTTTATGAAATTGGTTAATGAGGTTTCGATGAAAAATATGATGAAGTTTTACTATATTGAAGTCCCGGTTGAACCTTAGGAATAGAAAGGATATCCTTGTCATGACATTAGATTAATAAGGTCCCGTGTAAGACCATATCTAGGATATGGCCTAAGCACAGAATTGAGATCCTGTGTAAGACCATATTTGGGATATGGCATCGGCGCCGAATAGTGATTCTGTGTAAGACCATGTCTGGGACATGGCATCGACATATGATCTCATGTAAGACCATATTTGGGATATGGCATCGACATCGATATGAGATCCCTTATAAGACCATATCTGGGATATGGCTTTGTCATCTTACTACATGTATGACAATTCCCGAGTATCCTTCAATATTCCAAGTTGTTCAACGGGGTAAAGAATTAAAGTTTATGGTAAGGATGGAAAAAGGGCTAAAGTTATGTGATGGAGTGATACAGGTACATATGCAAAACTCACGAGAAACGAGTTCGGTATGTGATATGTGGTTGGTAAGAGTGAGCATAAGTAAGCCATGTCTATGTTGCTTGAGAATTTTGTGTTAATTCGTAATGTAATTTGAGGATATTTTCACAAGATTTTATGTTGTTATTTATTACATGCAAACTTACTAAGCTTTATGCTTACTCCCTCTCTTCTCCCTTTTCTTGTAGTATCGCCAAGCTAGCTCAGGGATCATAAGACGTCGGAGTTTGATTCATACTATCAGGCTATGCTTTTGGGTATAATAAAGTTTGATTATTTTGGGTATGGATTATATAGGAACTTGGTCATTTTTTTATATGTCATATTGGTTAGCCAAGGTTTTGGCTATTAATGTTACTTATTTCATTTCGTAAATGGCCATTGGAATTGGCCAAAACTAGTTAAGTTATATTTTTCAATGATGATGAAATTCATGAAGTGCAAGCTTGTGCAATTGGATGAGTAATGTGTGAAGTATATGTATGATGAACGCAGTGTGAAATTAATGTGTGGATGTCTTGATTTTGGATATTAGAGGTGCATTATTGTTATGCTATGTGTTGCTGGAAATAGTATAAGTGTGCTTGCTTTTCAGGGTGACAAATGGCTTGGTAAATAGCCTTATAATTGTCCACACGGATAGGCACACGGGCGTGTGTCTAGGCCGTCTGTGACACACGGTCTGCCTCATGGGCGTGTAGCCTCGCCGTGTGTCCCTTGCACCTAATTTGCGAAAAATCAAGTTCGTCACACGGGCTAGCATACGGGTGTGTGACTCAGCCATGTGACCCTAAATGTCTACTAACGTCATAAACAGAATGTCAAGGTTTTCACACACGGGCTAAGACACGGGTGTGTCATGGCCGTGTGAGGGACATGGGCCATAGACACGGGCATGTGCCAAGCCTTGTGAAAACCCCTGTAGGTTCGAAATGAAAAATAAAATCCACATGGACTAGGGATATTGGCGTGTGTGACCACACGGCTGCCCACACGGGCTTGTTCCTTTCCACACGGGTGGGTGGCCCTATTTTGAGCAAAAATTTTCTAAGTATTCGTAAGCTTTCGGTTCAATCCCGAACCACTCTATAAGTATGTTTCAGATCTCGTAGGCCCATAATAGGGACAATATGATTATGAATGTAAAGTTTTAAGTTGGAATGAAAATTTATGGCCGATTTTGTGTAATTAAGTAGGTTAAGTCTGGTAATGCCTCGTACCCAGTTCCGGCGTCGAATACGGGTAAGGGGTGTTATAGAAAGGAATTTTTAGTGAACTCAATGAAGACCTTCAAATTAGTACAGTATTCTGTGACAGTCAGAGTGCCATCTTCCTTATAAAAGATCAAATGTTTAATGAGAGAACAAAACACATTGATGTTCGGTATCATTTTGTTCGTGATATTATTGCTCGTGGTGATATTGTTGTGAATAAAATTAGTACACATGAAAATCCTGCAGATATGATGACTAAGTCACTTCCTATAAATAAGTTTGAGAATTGCTTAGACTTGGTTGGTGTTCATTGTTGAAGTTAAACCCTTAAGGGGTTTTATAGAAGCGGTGGAGAACTTGTTCGTTGAGAGTTCGCGATGAAAAACTTGTTCATTGAGAATTCGTGTCAAGGTGGAGATTGTTAGAATTGAGTGACCCGAATCCTTATTTAAATAAAATACAGTAGTAAAATAAAATAAAAGTAAAATCCATATAGAACTACACTTTTTTTATTTTATTTTAAAATAAGGTTTTTTAAACCTTATTAAACTTCACCTATTTGATATTAATTAGAATAAGGTGTTTCAATCTTACTATACTCTTTCTATTAGAATATGGTTTTACAAGCCTATAAATAGACATAGTCTACTCCTTTTGTAATCATTCGAATTCGACATAGAGAATTATCTTCTCCTCTACCCGTGATTTTTTCCCCGAAAAGATTTCCACGTAAAAATCTATGTGCTTTCTATTTTTCTTTATCTTTTCTTTGCAATACATTGTCATTATTAACGTTCTATTTTTTTCACAAGTAATCATTCATATAGTTTACTAATAGTAGTATTTAACTAGTTTTCTTTGATGTGCAGATTATTTTCGTGTTTCATAAAATTATTATTTAAATAATAAGTGAATGAGATAAGATATAGTTTAATCGAAAAAATAAAAGATAATTGGTATAAAATGTAAATAAAAGACAAAACTTTGGTAAGTATTCAATTTTTGAGAGTAACGTTTTATTAAAATTCAAAATTATACTTGGTATGGAATATGGATGAATTGAGAGTTTATTGATTTAGTAAATGAGAAATCAGGCAATTGAAAAATTGAGAAATCATAAATATTTTGTTTGAATTTATTTAAATATATAAATTTAATAGAATATAATACATTCTCAATTTAAAAAATTATATTATATTGAAAAGAAATAAAATATTTTGCTGGTAAACTTTTAAAATGATAAAAGATATAAATAATAATTATAAGAAAACATTATGTATACATATTTTGTTGACTGGGGAAAGAGGATGACGATGCTCTAACTATATTATAAGGTACACAGTAAAGCTATTTACTTTTATTAATAGAGAAATCTTTTGAGTGTGCCCTTAAAAGGTTTACTAAAAACAAAAGAGAGTTGCATTCTAAAATGTTTTGAAATAAAGATATTCAATATTTGAAAAATAATCCATACACTTACAATTCATCAATTGACACTGAGTTGTCAGGCCGTACAAAAATATTTTTCAAAACATTTTGTCATACTAAAATTTCAAAATAAATGTAATAGTTGTGTCCAAAATTTTCTAATTAAACAATAAAAGCATACTTTGAAATATTAAATTTTAAATTTTGTTTTGAAGGTATTTGTATGTTGAAAGTTATTGATACAGAATGAATCTAAATATGAAATTTAAAAGTTTGGACTATTACATTAAAAATGTTGTATTTCATTTTTCTTCCTTTATTTTGATACCTCAAAAGATAATCTTAAAATGACGTCCTATATTTCAATTAACCACGTGATCCATTACTCGGTCCCTCTTCTTTTTCCTCAAAAAGAAATCTTTTTCTTTCAATGTTGGATCTTGTGTTTTAAGTATAGTATTTTCATCTATATATATTTTTAATTTTTTGAACAGATTGATTACAAAAGTATTCATGATTTGCATTAATACCCTTTATATATTATCTTCATGCGGTTTTTGCATGAAAATTAAAATAGAAGAAAATATTAGCTTATTGGTTGTTTAATATTTAACTAATACTAAACGACATTACGTGATCAGATCGTAATGCGAAACGACAACTTATATTAGTAGACGAACCTAAATATGTCTTTTAGTCTAATCGAAAATGAGCAGAATAATTGAAAAACTAATATGTCGTCTATCAAGTCCAATTGGGGAAATGCTTTGTCTTGAGCATCGGAGTAGATGACTCCTAGAAGATAAAGACACAGATGTAACTAATTGGACTGGTAGTACATTGGATTGGACCCAAGAAGAATAGATCATTTCATTGGCATTACATGGTTGATGAAAAGAAAATGTGGCCATGAGTCATTCGTCTTTGTGATGAATGACTTAATTACTATTTGATAGTAATTGACTTTTCATGAAGGAAAATGTAATGATTATCATGAGATAAAATAGGATCATATTGAGAGAACAGATTTATCTCAAAGAGATTAAGGAAATCGTAAGAGGGTAGCACACTTATGACAAGGTTATTGGATGAGCATTGATTGAGTTGCTTTCATAATGGTATGCCATTAGGGAGAGTTCAGTCACAATTCTATAGTGGAATGAATTTGTGACTAGATGAGTTTATAATTAATAGGTGACAAGATGGAACTTAATTATAAATCATTTGAGCCCTAATCGCATATGTCTAATCGGTCCCTCCGCTAGCTTGTTGAAACTAGAAATGATTTGCATGTTTAATCAAATGAACAGGAATGGATAGAAATGGTAAAATTAGAGTAATGGAAAACATTTGGAAATGAATATGATTTTCTCTAAATGGAAATGACCTAAAAATTGAATTTATGGTTTCTTTGAATTATTATTTAATTAAGCAATTAAATAATTGAAGTTCGAAAATGAAAATAAATTTATTGGTCATGGTAAATCCATTAAATGTAGAAATATTATATATATTTTCTCATAGATTCTTTTACAGTAAAGTTATCATGATTTTAACGGAATTAGAATTGGGTTGAGGAAATTATTTAATTGGGAAATTAGTTTAAAATGTTTATTTTGGAAAATAGAAAAACAAATATCGGGTTGGATTGAATTATAAAGTACTAGGTTAAAACTATAGCAAGTACTTGTACTTGGACCTGATATGGTAGACGGCCAAAAGCCCCTCATGTTTAAAGCAAGGGACGACAAACCCTAGTTTGTTTAACTAGGGTTGCTGCGCCACCTAATCCTAATTAGACTAGAAATTCAATTTTCTATTCAAATAGACTTCTATAGTTCAACAAGGGTTTTACCTCTTCTCCCTATAAATAGATAGCACCTAAATACACAACTTTGAGATATTGTTATTCTGGCCATAAATAGTGAGAGCTTATTCTCTAAGTATTAATTTTATTTTCCAGAATAACAATTCTGCTAGTTTATATTGAGAAAGATTTTTCTTTCACACTAAAAGTAAAGAAAACTATTTCTGCTTCTGTGTTTGATTTGATTCGTTCGAGCCCACACTTAAAGCAATTCGTAGTACGAGGATAGCAGAGAAGATCGTTTGGTTGAAAGCCGAAAACGACAAGGATCCATCTAGCCAAAAGCACATGTGCATTTCGGTAAATGGTTTATTTCTATGAATATCACAAATCGACTCAGTTTCCAAAATTTTTATTTTCCACTGTGCTAGAAAACTATTTTCAAACCGAACATTTTCCAACAACCATGACGCTTTAATAGAGTTTCTTGCCACTTCCAACTACTTCTCAACTCCCATACATCATCACCCTCCCTTACAACAATAGCCTTGTCCTTAAGGCTAAAATTTAGGAAACTTTTCAAGCAAATCAAACAAATATTCTCATGTGTTATCTTTAAGGAACAAGTTCCTCCAATGAACTACTTGATTGGCTGTACGATTGCCCTTGTTGAACTATCTTTTTAGCCAGCAAATCATATGATTCTAACACAAGAGATGTCCCTCGTATAAGCAACTGTGACCTTACTTTTTCTTTAGTTGTGACATGTGGAACATCGAATAGAGTTGATGTAACATCCTTAAATCGGGGTCTCTGCTTTTTTTTTGTATGTTTGCTTGTGTTAGTGTGATTGCTGTGCTAGTTTAGGGTGTTTGGGGTTCTGGCATGAGCTAGGGGTAGGCTTAAGCCATAGTAGAAATTTTTGTTTTGAGTACTTGGAAGGGCAGCTAATAGAGTTAGGGGTTAAGGGAAATATTTGGTGTGTTTTGACATAAGGAGCTAGTTGGAAAAGTGGCAAGGAGGCGCCACTTGAGCACAAGGGGGATGATGCCACAAGCAGGTGGGAGAGCCTAGGTTCAGCTTATGTAATTCCCTTTCGCTAATTCTTTTGACGCCTTGATTAAGGGAGGAGTTCGGCTCGAGGTGGACTCTGATGGATGATGTTGGAAGAGGTCAACAGGATTGAATGCGTGGATGAGAGAGGTTTGTAGAGTTGGATGGATTCAAACTCGTTTAAATAAGTGGTTAAGAGGAATCTAAGGAGAGAAATGGGGGATTGATATGGGAGGTGGCTTGGCCAAATTTTTTGTAATGGCTAGGAGAGCTTAGAGCATTCGGTTTTTGTGTGTGAGTGGGGTGCCAAAATTGGGTTTTTGGGGTATGATTTTCGGTATATTGGGGTGAGCTTCATTTTTATTTTGACTTTAGTTTTCTTCCATTTTCCTTGGTGCGAAACCTCTCTCTTAATTGCACACCCTTGCATCTTGGTTCTTTTTCTTTCTTTTTCAAAATACCTTTGGCCGAATGCCCTCCCAAACATTTTCTTATATTTGTTTCTTTAACTTCATCTTTTCTCTCAATCCCTTTCATTGTGCCGAAAACACCAAGAGCATCTTTCTTTTTCTCTCATCTTGTGCTAAAGCTGGAACCATCACCCTCCCTCTCTATTAACATTTTTCTTCTCTTCTTTTGGACCCATAGTCGAATCACCTTGCCATTCTTTTTCCTATTTTCTTCCAGTATTTGGAGGAGTCGAACCTTTCTTTCTTGTTGAGGTAAGTTGTTGTTTTCTCTCAATTGTGTCTTAAGGCCGAAACTCTCTAATCCTCTTTTCACTCTTGATTTTTGGCAAAACCGAATATCTATGCTCATATTTCCTTTCCTCTTCTTGCGTTTTCTCTTAATCTACCTAGGTCCCGAAATCAATCTCTCTTCTCTAGATCTCCAAGCTGAATCTCAACCCACATCTTGCAGCAGATCGTTATCACCCATCCACTCTTAATCGATTTTGGTAAATGTTGAGGTAGGGGGTGATCATCTTCTCACGTTATATTCTTTTCGGGATTTATGTTAGTGTCGAATGGCTTTTGGGATCTATGGTGATGTGTTTGGTCGATTGTAGGAAGGAGTGTAGCTGCATTCTGTTGATCTTTGAGATTTGCTTGGCTTGTGATTTAAATCTAAATCTTTGAGATTTATTGATTAGGTAAGGGATTTATTCATTCGGGTTTGATATTCTTAGTCATAGTATTCTCTATGTTAACCTGGCTTAGTGACCAAAAGGTGTTATGGACCCTAATGGTAGCCAAGCATTAGGAGGGGTCAGATCTGAGACCCCAGCCCCTAAGTTCAAGAAGAGGACCGTGTCTGCGGTTTGCGATTGGCCACCTGGGTGTGGACCAGCATCCGAGCAGGAGAGTAGGCAGTTAACGGTAGTGTCGATTAACAACAGTACCGACGTGGAGGGTGTTATACTGCGAGTAATCAGGTGTGTAACACTTACACACTCCATTAGTTAATTTGCTAATTATGTTTATTGTTAAAAGCCGAAATAACTATTGAAATCGGTGTGTTACCCTTATGGGTATGAGCGTGGACTCCGGGTAAGTCCCCTGTGGATTGGCTATCAATATATGCTGTTATACTATTTGATTATGCTATGCTATGTGCTACTTGCATTACAAACATGTTATTATGCCACGAAAAATGTGTTCATGATGATGGGCATGCTGAGAGGAGGGGGAAGGATGATTTAGACTGTCACCAGTGGTTTTGACCACACAGTGGGTTGGCCCCGCTTTCCTTATTATTTGTGATTAGTCTCAGTGGTTTTGACCACCAGTGGTTTTGACCACACGGATATTATTTGTGACTACGGTTACCAGTGGTTTTGAGCACACATGGATTATTGTGACTCGTCCCAGTAGTTTGGTACCACAGTGGGTTGGCCCTACATGTTGATTATAGGATTGTCATCAGTGGTTTTGACCACACTTATGTGATTTGTGACTACGGTCACTAGTGGTTTTGACCACCAGTGGTTTTGACCACACGGGGTAGACACAGGAGTTCGGTTGGTTAGGTTGGGTTTGCATGATTTGCATATTGACTTATGAAATGTGTAAGTGCCTTGTTATTATCGGGATGGGGATTTATACACTGAGTCTCGGCGACTCACCCCTTCCCTTACATTTTTGCAGATAAGGCCTAGATCACGGATGTAGAGTCGGGGTGGACTCGAGGTGGCCATGCACTTTGTTTTCGGGTTTTGTTTTAAACTTCCATTTCGGTTTATATTTTCTTTAAATTTGGTTTTGGATTTGTAAGAAGGCCGCTAAATTTTATTACTTTGGGTTTTTGATTATCTGCTTTAAGTTTTATCATACTGTGCTTAAGTTAAATAACATAACATGCTCAAATAACCGATAAAAATCAACGTTTTTGAAAAAAATCATACCTCTTGTCGGGATTTTTTACAAGTTTTACCATCGGGTATTAATAAACATATGAGGTTAATGAACAACACAAATTATCTCCAACTTAAGTCTTTACATCAAGTTCAATTACATAACGGTTTTTAACTTAATTATTTTAAACTCACTCGGGTTTTCATACAACCAAATGACTTACCAATACTAGAAACAACAAACGATCTTCTCAAGAGAGTTTTCTTTTAAACTCAAAAAGACAAAAATGTTTTCGATAACAGTTTTTCATAAAAGTAAACCGGCAACTTGTTTTCTAAAAAATATTTTTCACCCTGTAACATACTGAATTCGATCGTGGTGTGTTGACCGGGTTTGGGGTGTTACAGTTGAGACCCTAAAGGTAGTTTTAATTTGTAAGCTACCTCTCTTACCATATTAACAACTTTATAATGTCTAAAATATCTTAGGGAAAGTTTCTTGTATTGTTATATGCCTATAAGGTTGCAATTTTAGATAAACACAAATCCCCAATTTGGAACTTCCTATCAGATCAATATTTATTAGCTTGAGACTTCATTGGTTATTGAGCCTCTTAAGATGATATTTCAATAGTTGTAACACCTCATCTCGTTCCCATGATAGTGTATCCACTTGATCAACTAAAAACCCCTTGTGCATAAGGGATTTTCAATGGAGGTGCATAGCCATACAATGCCTCAAATGGAGTAAGGTTTGTAACAAAATGGTAATTAGTATTCTATCACCATTATACTAATGACACCAAGACTTAGGTTGATCCCCTGCCATACATCACAAATAGACTTTCAAATATCTATTGACCATTTTAGTTTACCTATCCATCTGAGGGCTATAAGTATTAGATTGGTTAAGAGTTGCCAAAAATTTCTAGTGAATTCATGATCTCTATCACTCATAATTAGCCATGAAATTTAAAAATGTTATCAACATAAGCCTAAGCAACATCACTAGTAGTGTAAGGGTGTGTTCAGCCAATAAAATGGTTATATTTAGTAAATCTATCAATCACCATTGAAATGACACTTTTCCTTAAGGAACATGACAAGATTTCAGTAAAGTCCCTACTAATATGGGACCAAGCATCTTTTGGTATCAATAATGGCTAAAGAAGGCCAAAAGTATATGCACCATCACACCTAAACCACTAAAAAATGTCACAAGTTTTGTAGAAAGCTCAAGCATCCTTCTTTATACCATTACAAAATAAAACCCTCTAAAGCCTTTTAATAGTAGCAAGTACATTGTTCCCATTGCACTAGTATGAAATAATTGAATACTTTATTCCTTAATTGTTGATTTTTTACCACTACCAGATGTCCTTTTCTCCTTAATTGATCTTAAGACCAAGTATAAACAAATTGTGTTATGGCCCCTTACTACAAAAAAATCATTTCAACTAATTCAAAACCTAATCATTTCTCTATATTTATCACATCTCCTCTTGCAAATCAGTAAAAATATTGGAAATAGTCAATGGCATAAGCTTCTTAACATGCACCCATAACAAAGCATCTACCACTACATTTTCTTTACCATGATAATCATAACTTATTAAATGCTAAGTAGAAGATGTTATCCTCTATTACAATATATGCTTAATACTCTGATGATTTATATAGATAGTAGAATGTCTCCTAGTTATATAGAGATGCCACCTAGTTACTGCATACAGTATAGCTTATAAATCATTTTCATACACTAACAAATATTGGTGTTTTGCTGATAAAGGTAATAGGATGACCTCCATGCATTAATACCACCACAATGCTAGATCTTGAAGCACCAATTTTGATAATGAACTCTTGAGTGAAATCAAACAATTGTAACACTGATGGTTGTGCCAAAGCCTTTTTCAACTTTTGAAATGCAAACTTGACCTTGGGTCCCTACTCAAATTGGTTCTTCTTAAGCAGGTTTGCATATGTTATCATAATTCTTGACCAATCCTCTGTAATATTATTAAAAGTTGGCCACTTTTGAATAGTTTCAATTTCCTTGGGTCAGTAGCAACACCTTTTTCTAATATAGAATTATCCAAATACTCCACCTAACATTGACCGAATGCACATTTGATCCTTCTAGTCAATAAAGAATTTTTCTACAATAGTTGAAAAATGTTTCTTAAATGTTGAACATGCTCCAAAAATGACCTGTTATTATAAAAAAACACTAGAATAAAATTCCTTAAGAAAGGTCTAAAGATATCATTCATAAGGCTCTAAAAGGTTGAGGGAGTGTTTGTCAATCCAAATGGCATTACTAGGAACTCATAATGACTATCAAGAGCCCTAAGTGTTGTCTTATAAATGTTTAAAGAATGCATCCTTGTTTGATGATACATTAACCTCAAATTAATTTTAGCAAACCATGTTGCCATATATAATTCATCTATTAGTTCTTCCACAATGAGAATAAGATACTTGTAACACTCTATTCCCGACTTGATCTCCGAGTCCATATACCGAATGTCACAATTAAACCATATTACTTAACGACCTTTCTAGCTTGATTTATTTATAGACTTAGACAAGGCCAAATTGTAAACCCATATTTACCATACAACTTTATTCTAGCTTTTTGGATAACAACATGTTTCAAAATTTAAACTTCAAATAAATTCTCTATTGTACAAGTAGAAAGTTCTTACAATTATTTTGCCATACTAGGTCGTATGTTTACACTTACTAAGACTTTGAAATAAATTTGGTATAAATACACTTATCCAACCCCCGAGGCGTAGCATTTAAGGGTGCCCCTCTATGCATGATTCAGCTGCATCACCATTCACGTGGACTTGGTAATGTCTGGCTTGGTCCCTCCACACGATCCTTGAGTTATTCATTGGCCCTACATTAAAGGTAAAATACATGTAACTTCAAAAGAACTTAGTTAGATACTGTATAACAGTATTCATAAAAGACTATCAAATTTTTGGGTAAACAAGAATTTGTACACAAAATTAAACCCCTAAGTATCGTAAGGGATTCCTTAGTTTGAATGGTGCGGACAATGCCTATACATTCGTCCTAATCAAATCATTGGCGGACATATCGGGCTGATTTAGATGTAATTATACTTTTGCTGACACCCCTTTCTGAGGCTTGATTTCATCTAGCTTTATCTCAGCCTTTAATTTTACCTTTTTGATTTAACTCATCAAAAGATAACCATATAAGCAATATTCAGATTAGTGACTACCTTTGGTAGACTTGCAGGCATCTTGCCACAATAGTAGACTCTTACTCTAATCCCTTCATTCCACATTGAACTAAACACCGACTTACTGTATTATCCATATGTTTACCTTCTTATAACTTAACTTGTGGATATGTCTTCTTTTAAAGGAAGACCCATTTACTAATATCCTTGTTTGTCACCCTTGAATATGAGATTTGGCTAATAGTTAAGCACCACTTTTCCCTTTGGACTCGTATTTGTATGATAGTCCCACAAGACTTTCCCACTTCAGACCATTCAACAAGATATTTAAAATAATAGTTAGTCCTTAGTGGACTATATCTTCCTTAGATTGTCATTGGCGAACTTTTACAATAGATAGTCCTCAATGGACTTTCCAACACTAGATAGTTCTAATGGACGTCCTCTTTCTTTGTTAATCTCTAGTGGACATTCCACCCTAAATAGTCTTTGGCGAGTTTTCCTTTTCTAGCGACCTCTTTACCAATAATTTCTTAAAAAATTAAATTTTCAATAACCGTCTAGCTTTATCATAGCGAATGTTGGTTTATTTGTCAACTCTAGAGGACTTTTAATGGCTGATACTTATTCATAAATAATTTGAAGGAAATACCTCTTCCCTCCACGTATACCCGCGTACAAGACGCTTCCACCCATTTCTTTTACCTTCGCATTCTCGGCGGGACCTTTTATTAATATGCTTGCCTGCATTCCCATACACGCCATAACCGTTATGCCAGATTTTTTTTCACCACATGAATCATATAATGATTTCCACCTATATTCTCGACGAATTTCCTATTTACTATCCTAGCAGACTTCAATTCTCCATAAGGCGTACTTCTTCACACTAGATCATGCCATGGCTCACCATGGTCTTTCGACTCCGAAGAGTCAGTAAACCTTTTTCGAGGTGTCGCTTCATAGAGCTTGTAGACTATTTTCATGGTGTCGCTCGGAAGAGCCTATAGATAACCATTTCTTTGGTGTAATTCGAAGAGCCTGTATATAACCATTTTGATGGTGTTGCTTTGAAGAGCATGTAGATAACCATTTCCAACCAATCCTTCTTAATTCTATTTTCAATTCGCCCATTCCTCCATTATGCCAAGTTTCTTATCTTCAACTAACCCTCCAATACTTCCCTCCATCACATTTTAATAACATGCATATCACGCATATAATCACATTCACTAACATAACATGGAGTACACCACATAACAGTTTATAGATACACATCCATGTTATACATTCAGAGAACATACTTGCAAAAATAATATAATCATACAACAACTATTATATGTGTAGTCAACAGACTTGACTGGACTCAGTGCAAAACAAATAAACAACATAACAACCAGAACAAACTAAAGCAACATTCAAATAGTTAAGTACAAATGATCACCTCCTATCCTTCCCCTTTGCCAGCTTAGCTTTTCCAAATACTAGAGTCTCCTATATTTTGGCCAGCTAAGCATGACAACCAAATGTACCAATTAAACCGAAGGTATCCAAACCTTAAAACCTAAAATCCAGTATCATATAGAAGCTTTTCAGAAATCCTTACATCTTAATTCTCAATTTTACGAATACAGTGAGATAAAGAAGCTTACCAGGTCACCGGATTATCTACTTTCCAAACTCAAACCTCACGATCACTACTCCATATAGAGCTTTCCTTAACTTTCTCTTCTTCAGAGCAAGCAAAGAAGATGATGTAAAAGAGAAGAAAATAAAATATAAATGAGAAGAATTCTACCTGCAAAATAACCCTTCTCACACAAATATATATATTCTTTTTGCGTACGGTCACCATAGTCTCAAATAAGCTATCCATCGCTAATCATTCTATTTCCCACTAAAGAACCAGCCAGATCTAAGTTAACTAAACCGGAATTGAGATTCAATTATTTACTATTTAGCCACTAAAATTTCTAAATTTGTCGGTAGAATTTGCCGAACCAATAATTTCTTTCAATTTACTCCTAATTCCTCTTAAGTTTCGGACTTTAATGGAAATCAGGTGTGACAATACTTATCCTTCAGGGTACCTTTATTCAACTTTCTATAATCAATAAACATTCTCGAGCTACCATATTCTTTTTAACTAACACCTAGGGAAGAAAAAGGACTATTGTTAGCCCGAATTTACCCTGCATCAAGTAGCTCCTTTATCATCTTCTCAGTTATGTCCTTTTGCATAGAAGAATGCCTATAAGGCCTAGAATTCTTAGCAACTACGTCTTCATTAAGAGTAATTCTGTGATCATGACATCTTTAGTAAGGTAAAGTCTTATGCTTCTCAAACACTTTTGTATGGCTTGGGCAAAGAGGCGCCATGGTGGTTGGTCACCTAGTGACCAACTAAGTGATATAAAATGGGGGCTAGTTGAGTAGTGTGAGGCAGAGGACCATCCATGTGTGTCTCTTAGTGTAACACCCCTTACATGTATTCAATGCCAGAACTGGGTACGAGGCATTATCGAACTTATCTTGATTGAACTTACAACTTTGGGCTATCAAATTTCATTCCAACTTAAAACTTCTCATTCACATTCATAACATCCTTATTATGGGCCTACGAGGCCTTAAACAAATGCAAACGGAGGGTCTTGGAATCAAACCGGGAACTTTTGTACACTTAGAAATTTTTTTTGCCTAAATAGGGCCATATGCCCGTGTGAAATGGGACACGCTCGTGTAGGTAGGCACGCCCATGTCCCTAGCCCGAGTGAAATTTATTTTTCATTTCGAACCTACAGGGATTTTCACATGGCTAGACATACGCCCATGCCTTTGGCCCGTGTCCTTCACACAGCCTAGACACGCCCGTGTCCTCACCAGTGTGTGAAAACTTGGGTATTCTGTTTATGACGTTAGCAACCATATAAAGGGTACACGGCCTAGGCACATGCCCATGTGTCTAGCCCGTGGTCGACACTGACTTGCAACACTAACATGCAAGGGACACACAACCTGGTCACACACCCATGGGACTGACCGTGTGTCACACACAGCCTAGACATACGTTCGTGTACCTACTCGTGTGGACAAGAACAAGACTATTTGCCAAGCTTTTTTATCACCCTAACTCATACAACATCAATCACATTCAACCATTTACTAAGTAACCCAATCATGCAACATATAGTTCCATGAATAACCTCATCTTTTCATAAATTAGTAATAATGAGCCATCAACTATGGCTATATACAAAAGAGTTCATTTTTAAAGGAGCCAACACACTTGGCCAAAACAACAAAATCTTTCACTAAGTCTAGCCCCTATACATGCCATACTCAAAATACTAAGTCTAAATATACCGAGATGAGCTGATAGTGTAGATGATCTTCCGATTATCTATGTATCCCGAACTTGCTCTTTGACACTACAAAACAAGGGAAAAGAAAGGGGGTAAGCTTTAAGCTTAATAAGTTTACATGTAAACTATAAACATCATAACATATGCCAATCAATCAATAACATTACATAATAAGCAAGAACAATCTCATTTCTGTAATAATGCTTACTCATCTCATCTCTTACCACTTTCCATCCATACCACAAAAAAAATGCTCACATTCACTTGAACACATCCCCTGCACTCATCACCACATGATATATTTACTTAGACAATTTCTTGATGAACCCCACGAAATAATACTAAGTATCCGGTGGTTTCACACATAGCCTACCAAAAGTTAATAATAGGGTGGTATCGCTCATAGCCCACCAACAAGAATAATTACGGTGGTTTCGCACATAACCCGCCAAATATCAATATAAATGATGGTATCACACACAGCCCATTGTGAATAAATAGTAAGGTAGTATCGCACACATCCCACCAAAAGGATAATTACGGTGGTATCGCACATAGCCCACCAAATAATTATCACGAATATTTTTTCGTATTTACACATCTATTCCGAGGTTCATACGAGGATCATTCAATATCTATAAATTTCAATCAATCTCAATCATAATTGATCTCATTCATAAAATGCATCGATAAGTAACAAAATATGTATTAAAGATGTATCGCTTACACATAAACTTACCTCGGTGCAAAATGTATTAGTCGACGACTTAGTCTGTAACCTTGCCTTTTCCTCGGTCAAGGTTGTTTCCACGCTTTTCTTGATCTATAATAATAAAATTAAATCATTCAATCACTTTATAATTCATTATACATCAAAATTTCTACTTAGGCAAAAAAGACCATTTTGCCCTCATACTTTGGCAAAATTACTATTTTGCCCCTAGGTTCGTAAATCATTTTTCATCACATTTTCTCATTAAACAAGCCTAGATGAACATTTATTTCTCTTACAACAACTCACAAAACCAATTATTTTATGCATTTATTACTCATTTACAACCATTACAAATAAGTCCTATTTAGGTGTTTTCATGGTAACACCATTCACAAAAGTTGTTCCTCAACCTACTAACATTCATTTTCTTCCATAAAAACATAGCAAACAACAAGAACACTCTCATGGCAACTCCTTAAGCTTTCAACCATTTTGCAAATTAGTCCCCTCATTAGCTAGCTTAAGCTTTGGGGGTTCCAAAAGTACAAAAATTATCAAGAAAGACCCCTAAAATCACTTGCAAGAGAATAGCTTAGCTGAAAGTTTGAAATCAAAAATCCTCTAATTTCCCTTCAATTTTCGGTAGAGAAGAAGCATGAATAGTGAAAGATGATATCTGTTTTATTTATCTTATTTTATTCATTTTTTGTCACCTAATTTCACCAAAATTTTAACCAAATTAATGTCTTTGTCCCCCTTGGCCAGCTATCACTCTTAAATTGGTATATTTTCAATTTAAAGACCTTCAATTTAATATTCCATAGCTATTAGAAACTCTTAGCTTGTAAAATGAAACTTTCGCACTTTATGCGCTTTAGTCCATTTTCACAAGTAAGCATACAATCGCTAAAATTAAAGTACCAAAATTTCCATGCATCTTTATAAACATGCTATAACACATAAAATAATATCAAAATAATATTCTTCAACCTCAGATTAGTGGTCCCAAAACCACTGTTCAGACTAGCCCCAAAATCGGGCTATTACAACTCTCCCCCTTTTAGAGATTTTCGTCCTCGAAAATCTTACCGATAAAAAGGTTTGGGTATTGTTCCCTTATTACTTCTTCCGGTTCCCACGTTGCCTCTTTTACACCATGTTTCTACCACAACACTTTTACCAATGCTATGCTCTTGTTCCTCAACTGTTTAATCTCTCAAGCCAAAATCTTGATTGGTTCTTCTTCATAAGTCATGTCCAGTCGCATCTCAATTTCTGTTGGAGGGATTACATGCGAAGGATCAGAACGATATCACCGTAACATCGGTACATGAAGCACGTTGTGTATTCTCTCTAACTCTACCGGCAAATCCAACTGGTAAGCTACTGGCCCAATCCTTTCAATAACCTTATACGGCCCTATGAATCGTGGACTCAATTTGCCCTTTCGACCAAATCTCAATATATTCTTCCACGGGGATACTTTTAAAAATACTTTGTTGCCCACTTGAAACACGATTTCTTTCCTTTTTAAATTCGCGTAGGACTTTTGTCGATCCGAAGTAGCTTTCAGACTATCACGGATCACTTTCACTTTCTCCTCAGTCTCTTTAACTAGATCGACCCCGTGAATTTGTTTTTCACTAAGCTCGGTCCAATACAAGGGAGTCTGACACTTACGGCTATATAAAGCTTCGTATGGTGCCATCCGTATACTCGACTGAGAACTGTTGTTATAAGCAAACTCAACCAAAGGTAGATATTTTTCCTAACTACCTTCGAACTATAACACACAGCATCAGAGCATATCCTCAAGAACTTGAATCACTCTTTCAGGTCGGTCGTCAGTTTGAGGATGGAACGCTATACTAAAATTTAATCTTGTACCCAAGGCTTCTTGCAACTTCTTCCAAAACCTCATAAATCTTGGGTCTCTATCCGAGATAATAGATATAGGCACCCCATACAATTTCACCACCTCAGCAATATACAGAACATCTAACTTATCAAGTGAATAATCCACACGCATCGGTATAAAGTGAGCTGACTTCGTTAATCTATCCATAATAACCCACACAACATCTTTCCTTTTCAGAGTCGTAGGTAACCCATGGTGATTTGATCCGACTTTCACTCTGGAACCATCACTGGTTGGAGTAATCCCGAAGGTACTTGATGCTCGGTTTTTACTTGTTGACAGATTAAACACTTTGTAACAAAATCAGAGATGTCTCTTTTCATACCCGACCACTAATACAATTTCTTTAAATCATTGTACATTTTCGTACTGCCCAGATTTATCGAGAAGCAACCACTGTGTGCTTCATGTAAAATTTTCTAGATTAACTCATCATCCGTAGGTACACAAACCCTGTCATGAAACATCAAACAACCATCTGAACACTCAAAAATCAGAGCAATTTCCCGATTCGCACTGAGCTATCTTATCTTGCATCTCACTATCATTCTTTTGAGCTTCACATATCTGCTGAGTAAATAATGGTCTAGCCTTCAACTCGACCAATATAGCACCATCATCAGACCACACTAAGCTCATATTCATAGCTCTCAAAGCATATAGGGATTTTCTGCTCAAGGCATCCGCAACCACATTCGCTTTCCCCTGATGGTAGTCGATTACTAACTCATAATCCTTTAATAATTCGAGCCACTGCCGTTGTCGCAAATTCAAATCCGTTTGGTCCTTCAAGTACTTCAAACTCTTGTGATCGATGAAGATTCGACACTTTTCACCATATAAATAATGACGCCAAATCTACAAAGCAAAGACGATCGCAACTGTCTCGAGGTGTACCTTACCCTTTTGCATCAACACACAACCGAGACCATTTAATGACGCATCATTGAAAACCACAAACTCCTTCCCGATTCTGGTTGTACTAAAACTGGCGCCTCAATCATCAATGCTTTCAATCTCTCAAAACTCTGTTGGCATTTCTCAGTCCATTCAAACACAACAGCTTTATGCAATGGTTTTGCCATCAGGGTAGCAATCATGGAGAACCCTTTTATGAATTGTCTATAGTACCCCGCTAAACCAAAAAAGCTTCTTACCTCTGACGCACTCCTCGGTGATTTCCACTCTACAATAGCTGAGATCTTACTCGGATCAACTCTAATGCCATCACCAGACACAATCTGTCCTAAAAATCTGACCTCTCGAAGCCAAAACTTGCTCTTGCTGAATTTAGCATACAACTATTTGTCTCTTAAGGTCTACAAGACAATTCTTAGATGCTCTGTATGCTCACTCTCATCCCTGGAATAAATTAATATGTTGTCGATAAAAACAACCACAAATTTATCCAAATATGGTCGGAAGATGCAGTTAATTAGATCTATAAAATTTGCAGGAGCATTTGTTAAGCCAAATGGCATGAGAAGAAACTCATAATGGTCATACCTCATCTAAAATGCAGTTTTCGGTACATCTTACTCCTTGACCCTCAACTAGTAATAGCCAAACCTTAGGACTATCTTAGAGAACACCGTAGCTCCCTTCAATTGGTCAAAAAAATCATCTATCCTTGGCAAAGGATACTTATTCTTCACTATTACCTTGTTGAGTTGTCTGTAGTCTATGCACAATCTCATCGACCCATCTTTCTTCTTCACAAAAAGTACCGGAGCTCCCTACGGTGAATAGCTCGGTCTTACAAAACCCTTATCCGTTAACTCTTGCAACTGAACTTTCAATTATTTCAACTCTAATGGTGCCATCCTATACAGAGCAACTGAAATAGGTGCCATACCCGGGACTAACTCTATCTCAAACTCGACCTCACTAACTAGAGGCAATCTGGGTGACTATTCCAGAAACACATCTGGATACTCGTATACCATCGGTACTGATTCAATCTTTACCTCTAACTCTTGAGTATTTAACACAAAAGCGAGATAGGACTCATACCCTTTCCTTAAGTATTTCTCAGCTACCATAGATGAAATCATTACAGGCAAACTATCCGATTTACCTGATTCAACCCGAATGACATCTCCATTTACACATTTTAATTCAATAAACTTACTACCATAGTTTACTTAAACATTATGAGCAGTCAACCAATCTATAATAGGAATCAAGTCAAATTCATCAAACGACAACAAGATGAGATTTTCCGGAAAACAATGACCTCTAATTGTCAAAGGACAATTCGTACACACCTTGTCAACTAGCACATGTTTACCTAACAAGTTTGACACTTTTACTATAATTTCCATGGACTCAACAATCATACTAATGCTAGATGCCAATTTCATGCAAAAGTATGAATGGGTAGACCCCAGATCAATCAAAGCAACAACAGAGATATCATGAAGAGAAAAAGTACTTGTTATCAAATATGGAGATGATGCCTCTTCGCGAGCGCGAATGGCATAAGTCCTTACTGGTGCTCGACCTTCCGATTTCACAGTAGAGTCTTTGGGTGAACCTCTACTACTAGTCCCACCTCCCGGGTTCTTTTGTGATCTACCCTTCGAAGATACATTACTTAATCTTATTTCTTGCTTTCTTTCCTTCTCATCCCTCTCAGGAAAATTTTGGATTATTCTCTCAACACTCCCCAGTGTGTTGTCTACCACAATTTGGACACTCTGGTTTATTTGACTTTAGATTGCCCACGCTTGCCATCGAGGTGGCTTGAACTCTCGATCCTGAGTATGTATTATCTCGATTTCGGTGTGAATATCCAACCGACACAGTCGTACAAGGGTTCATTTCCTAAGACCTCTTTGATTAAGTTTGGTACGATTTACTCATTGGCCTCTTTCTTGCATCTTGGGCCTTACTCATGGCTTTTCTCTTTTCCTTATTCAGCTCATCGGCCATGCATGCCCTTCAACCAACACCACAAATTCTTTCAATTCCAAGATCCCAACTAGAAGTTTGATATCCTCATTCAGTCCATCTTCAAACCTCTTGCACAAGATAGCTTCTGTGGATACACACTCTTGTGCAAACTTGCTGAGCCTAACAAAGTCACGCTCATATTCTGCCACAGTCATTTTGCCTTGTTCCAATTCAAGGAATTCTTTCCGTTTCTGATCCACAAATCTTTGACTTATGTACTTCTTTCAGAACTCTTCCAAAAATAAGTCCCACATCACTCTCTCCCTTGGAACTACCGATGTTAACGTTTTCCACCAATGATATGTCGAGTCCTTCAGTAATGACACAGCACATTTCAAGCTCTCTTCAGGTGTACAGGAGAGTTCATTGAATACTTGGATTGAGTTCTTAAGCCAGAACTCTGCCCTTTCGGGGTCATCATCTATATTAGCTCTAAATTTCTCAGGCCCTTGCTTCTGAATCTTATCTACCGAGGGTTTGGTCATTCTTACCAAATCTATACCTTGAGGAGCCACAGGAACTGGCTGAGGTATAGGAGGGGGTGAAGGAGGTTGAGCATTAGGGTTCGCTCGTACATACTCCGTTTACTGATTACTCATCAGATGGAGAAAGGCTTCCCGTGCCTCTTCTCCTTGACCCCTAGTTTCGGGTGTACTCTCTACAGGCACGGTCCCTTGTGCGGGAGCCGGCGTATTACTAGTAGCGTCATCAGTAGCCGCTCAGTCGGGATCCATTTACTATATAAAACAAAGTTTAGAATTGTCAGAAGTCACCACACTATCAATATACGTTTATGGCATGTATAGCTAGACTCTTACACACGCTACGGTTGTCCTAGAACCGACTAAACCATAGCTCTGATACCACTAAATATAACACCCCTTACTTGTATTCAATGCCAAAATTGAGTACGAGGCATTACCGAACTTATCTTGATTGAACGTACAACTTTGGGCTATCAAATGTCATTCCAACTTAAAACTTCTCATTCGCATTCATAACATCCTTATTATGGGCCTACGAGGCCTTAAACATGCAAACGGAGGGTCTTGGAATCAAACCGAGAACTTTTGTATACTTAGAATTTTTTTTGCCTAAACAAGGCCACAGACTCTTGTGAAATGGGACACGCTCGTGTAGGCAGGCACGCCCATGTCTCTAGACCGTGTGAAATTTATTTTTTATATCAAACCTACATGGGTTTTCACACGGTCGGACACACGCCCAAGCATTTGGCCCGTGTCCTTCACACGGCTTACACATGCCCGTGTCCTTGCTCGTGTGTGAAAACCTGGGTATTCTGTTTATGACGTTAGCAACCATATAAAGGGCACATGGCCTAGGGACACACCCGTATGTCTAGCCTGTAGTCGACACTGACTTGCAACACTAATATGTAGGAGACACACGGCCTGGTCACACACCCATGGGACTGACCGTGTGTCACACAAGGCTTAGACACACGCCCGTGTGCCTACTTATGTGGACAAGAACAAGGCTATTTGCCAATCTCTTTTTATCACCCTAACTCATACAACATGAATCACATCCAACCATTTACTAAGTAACCCAATCATGTAACATACACTTCCATGAATAACCTCATCTTTTCATAAATTAGTAATAATGAGCCATCAACTATGGCTATATACAAAAGAGTTCATATTTAAAGGAGCCAACACAGTTGGCTAAAACAACAAAATCTTTCACTAAGTCTAGCCCCTATACATGCCATACTCAAAATGTTAAGTCTAAATATACCGAGATGAGCTGATATTATGGATGATCTTCTGATAATCTATGTATCTTGAACTGGCTCTTTGACACTATAAAACAAGGGAAAAGAAAGGGAGTAAGTTTTAAGCTTAGTAAGTTTACATGTAAACTATATACATCATAATATATGCCAATCAATCAACAACATTACATAATAAGCAAGAACAATCTCATTTCCCTAATAATGCTTACTCATATCATCTCTTACCACATTCCATCCATACTACAAATAAAATGCTCACATTTACTTGCACACATCCCCTACACTCATCACCATAAACCACATGATATATTTACTTAGACAATTTCCCGATGAACTCCTCGGAATGATACTAAGTACCCGGTGGTTTCGTACATAGCCCACCAAATATCAATATAAATTATGGTATCGCACACAACCCATTGTGAATAAATAGTAAGGTGTTATCGCGCACAGTGTAACACCCCAAACCCGCCCTAGACATTACGACTGAATCTAACATGTCGCACCGAAGTGTTTTTCGAAATCAGGCTTGTTGAGAGAAATCCATTTTTAAACGATAGCCATGTTTGTTACTATTGGTTTTTTAGTTGGTTAAAAACCCGCGAAAGCTACTCTAATTAATGTCATTTTGAAGTTTTGAAGTTTGAAAATATGTGTTTGCCTTTTTAAAGCTGTTATTATTTTTGAAAACTTATTTATATCAGTTTGGCAGTTTTAAAATAAGAAATTAAACCCAATTAAAAGAAAATTAAATCACCAGAGGCCTTATTACATAAATATCAACCCAATATAAAAATTTAAATAACTAGGTCTAAAATAAAATATTAGCGAACGTGTGGCCACCTCCGAGTCCCTCGCAGCTCCAAATCATCTAAGGCTAAGGATTACCTGTACAGTTAAAAGAAAAGGTGAGTTACGAGAACTCAGTGTGTAATCCCCTATCATGCAGTAATAGTCTGGGCCTAAGCCCTATACAGTAACAGTACAGTGTGGGCCTTAGCCCATTACAGCAATTAATATGGGCCTAAGCCCAATATAGAATCAATATGGTGCACATATACAACCCACCCAATCCAACCAACACACCACCCGTACCAATTAACACACCATGTGAGGATAAAATCGACCCACCCAACCAACACACCAATATCGCAGCATAGCTGCCAGTAATAACAGTATATGTGGCAAAACCACTAATATCGAACGCAAAGAAAGCTACCGAAGAATCGTAACACAACAAAGTCGCCAAGAATAAAGATATGTGGCGGGGCCACCGATCTGATATACTTCCTCCATAATAGTATCCCAACCCCATGCAGCATGTTATGTCATAAATCATACATATATGCAGAATGTGATACTCAGTAACAATTATATACAAATCATGAACACATCAGTCAACCTACCCTTAAGGGTATAACGGTTATTTTACTCTTTAGGTGTACTTCAGTCATTTACTCCTTAGAGGAATTTTAGTCATTTTACTCTTTAGGGGTATTTTCATCATATAACAACCTTCCCGGAGGTCTACAGTCACCTCGAGCAACACAGATAACCTATATCGTCAAAACGGTGTAAATGGGCCCAAAGCCCAATATTCAGCCCAAGTGGGCCTACATGCTCGTGTGGCCTATTTAGCCCAAATTCAGTCATGGCTATGTGAATGTTATAGCCCAGTTTAATATTTTCTAGTTATCGTGGATTTATTTCGTGTGGGGCCCACAAGCCCATTGAGCCTACACGGCCCATTTCAGCCAAATGAGGCCCATAACGGCCCAGGAGCACGAGAACGCTCATGGTGGCCTCTACAGTCGATCACCCATGATTGTGGGCTCGGTTTACCACACGAGCGATCGCACGCTCGTAAGCCCTTAAATGCCAAAGTTTTGACTTTTCAGCTTTTGCCGACTCACAAAAATGATAGTGTGATTACACACCTTTTTACGGAGTCGTTCCAAGATCTACGAGCACCCAACCTAGATTCATCGAGATCCAATATTAGTCATTAATTGTTAGGGTAACGCCCTCTTAATAACATTAATCCGAAATACACTTCTCACCTTATTTGAATAAGGGTGACCTTAAACCCTCAACGATCACTGTTCAGCAACGATCAAACGCCTTCGCTGCTTTCCTAAAGTATAATCAAGAACCAATTAGTAAGTGGTAGGGCATATTCAACCAACCCTAAAAACATGAGGTAACCTTATTACCTCATCGGACGTTTGAGAATGAAAGTGCAACTCCTCCAAATCGTCTACACTTCACCACTCCTTGAGGAAGACTCTGGAATTGTAATGAGTGTAGTACGTGAAGAATGAAATAAAAATCGGTTAATGGGGTTATTCAGTTTTGGAAAAGAAAGGAAGAGTATAGGTGCATTCAGTTTTAAAAGTAAAATAGAGGATGGATTTTGAACAATTACCAATTGTCAGAGCTATTGTAGAATCGAAATAGAGAGGGACAGCACTTGGGTTTTAGCCCAAGTAAGAAGAGAAGCCAAATCAAGAAAGGAAGAGAGGGACTTTCGGTCACAACTTGCCAAATGTCAAAAAAGAAAAAGAAATATAAGGGAAAGGCAAATATGGGGTTCGGCTGAAACAACAGTCAATAAGCTAAAGAAATGAAAAGGCAGTAGACTAAAGCTCGAAAAGAGCAGAGAAGAAGGGAGTTTCGGCAGAGGTTGATACAGGAGAAAGAAAGGAATGGTCAACTACTAGAGAAAGAATAGTAGGAATCGAACAACAAAGATGCACGAGTGGTAAGTTACAATTTCGGTACTAGAGAGAAAATGAAGAAACAAGAATTAAACGTCCAAAAATCGGTGACAAAACTGACCAAAATGAGGGAAAAACCCCTCAGCCAAAATTCCTAGGCTTCCCTATACCCATTCGGCACAAACACTCCCGCTCACTCCAACTTCCTTGATTCACTCCACCAATCTCTCCATAATCCTCTCCATGACTTGCTTCTAAAATCCCTCCATGACCAATTCAAACTCCTTTCATCCATTAGACTTCCACTACAATACAACTCTAGCCGTCCTAGCTACAAAAATACATGCCCCCTATGCTGCGCCAACACTCGAACCTCAGACCCCCTTGCCACACTTGTAATGCCACCACCACCGCACCAATAGGCTTTTTGTTACTTAAGGTAAGCACAATAATTAATAAGAGGTGCTAGCATCCATATCCTTTTAAGAGCAAAATTTTAAAATTCTGTAAAAGCCAAGACTTGAACCCAAGCTTATCACACACCCCCATACACACCCAAATCACTTAGCCATTAAATCCAACAAGCAATTTGTGTCTGAACATGAAAAATTAAAGTCCCTAAAATTTTGGGGCATTGCAACTCTACCCGCCTAAAAAGAAATTTTGGCCTCGAATTTTACTTGGTTAGAATAGGTGACGGTATTGTTGTCGCATGGCCTCCTCAGGTTCCCATGTGGCTTCTTCTGAACTGTGATTACGCCAAAGCACCTAGACTAGCAGGATAGATTTCTTCCTCAGCATTCTAACCACACGGTCCAATATCTGCACTAGCTCTTCCTCGAAGGTCAGATTTGGCCTAACTTCGATCTCTTCGACTGGTACTATATGAGTAGGATTAGAGCGATAACACCTCAGCATGGAGACATAGAACACATCGTGAATCTGGTCTAATTCTGGAGGCAACTCAAGTTCATAGGCGACTGGTCCCACACGCTTCAGTATACGGTAAGGTCCAATGAACCTAGGGCTAAGCTTACCCTTTCGCCCAAACCTCAGTATCTTTTTCCATGGAGAGACCTTAAGAAAAGTTGAAGTCTCCCAAGAATACTTAATTTCTCGGTGTTTAAGATCTGTGTAAGACTTCTTCCTATCTGACGCTTCTTTCAACCAGTCTCAAATTAATTTTACCTTATCTCCGGTATCAGAAACTAACTCTGGCCCCAAAACTCACCGCTCCCTCAGTTCAGTCCAATAGGTAGGAGTACGACACCTATGTCCATATAATGCCTTGAACGGTGCCATTTGAATATTGGACTGATAGCTGTTATTGTATGTGAACTCTGCTAGTGGAAAATAGTCTTCCCAACTACCTCAAAAATTAATAACACAACTTCTTAACATGTCCTCCAGTATCTGAATCACCCTCTCTGACTGACCATCTGTCCAAGGATGGAATCGCAGTACTGAAGTCCAACCTAGTACCCAAAGCCTCGTGTAATTTATTCCAGAAACAAGATGTGAATCGAGGGTCTCTGTCAGATATGGAAACTAGTACCCCATGTAGTCTCACAATCTCAGCCACATACAACTTTGCCAATTTCTGCAACGAGTAATCACTGCGGACTGGTATGAAATGGGCAGATTTAGTCAACCAGTCTACAATGACCCATACTGAATCCTTCTTAGTAGGCGTTAAGGGTAGCCCACTCACAATATCCATAGTTACTCTCTCCCACTTCCAAAGCAGAATATTAACTGGCTGTAGTACCCCTGAAGGCAGTTGATGCTTAGCCTTAACTTGTTGGTATGTTAAGCACTTACTCACAAAATCAGTAACTTTGCGTTTCAGCCCTGGCCACCAGTACAACTCATGAAGATCTCGGAATACCTTGTTTCTGCCAGGATGCATAGCGTATAGACTACTATGCGCCTCTCGCAGTATAGACTGCCTTAACTTAGAATCCCTTGGTACACAGACTCTCCCACGGAAACATAGTACTCTCTCACCATTCAACCCAAAAATTAGGGACTCATCCACCTACTATTTCCCCTTAATTTGCTCAGTCCATGTCAGTCTCACTTGAAGCTCAGCTAACCAGCTACCTTCATCATACAAGCTGAGATGAGCAAACATTGCTCTCAAATCGGATACAGCCCTACAGCTTAGTGCGTCAGCTACCATGTTAGCCTTACCAGGGTGATACTCAGTCGAGCAGTCGTAATCCTTAAGCAGCTCTACCCATCTTTGCTGCCTAAGATTCAACTCCTTTTGAGTAATGAGGTACTTGAGGCTCTTGTGATCTCTGTAGATAATACACTTCTCATTGTATAAATAATGCCTCCAAATTTTTAGTGCGAATATCACTGCGGCTAACTCCAAGTCATGAGTTGGGTAATTCTTCTCGTGAGGCTTAAGCTGACGAGACGCATAAGCAACCACCTTATCCTCCTGCATTAGTACATAGCCCAATCCAATGTGTGATGCATCACTGTAGATAGTAAATTCCTTCCCAGACTCTGGCTGTATCAAGACAAGGGCCTCAGTCAGAACTTTCTTCAGTTTCTCAAAACTTTCTTGCTGCTTACCAGTCTAGTTAAATGGTACCCTTTTGCAGCAACTTAGTCAGAGGTGCAACAATCAAGGAAAGCCCATCAACAAAACATTTGTAAAACCTTGCCAGACCCAAAAAGCTTCGAATCTTAGACACTGTCTTAGGTGGTTTCCAATCCAATACAGCTTCAATTTTTCGAGGATCAACCCTAATACCCTCGGCAGATACCACGTTACCCAGAAATGTCACTTCTCACAGCCAGAACTCACAATTACTGAACTTTTTAAGAGCAAAATTTATAAATTCTGCAAAAGCCAAGACTTGAACCCAGGCTTCTCACACACCCAAATCACTTAGCCATTAAATCCAACAAGCAATTTGTGTCTGAACATGAAAAATTAAAGTCCTTAAATTTTTGGGGCATTACACATAGCCCACCAAAAGGATAATTACGGTGGTATCGTACATAGCCCACCAGATAATTATCACGGATATTTTTTCGCATTTACACATCTATTCTAAGGTTCATACGAGAATCATTCAATATCTATCAATGTCAATCAATCTCAATCATAATTGATCTCCTTCATACAATGCACCAATAAGTAACAACATACGTATTAAAGATATATCGTTTACACATAAACTTACCTCGATGCAAAATGTATTAGTTGACGACTTTGTCCGTAACCTTGCCTTTTCCTTGGTCAAGGTTGTTTCACGCTCTTCTTGATCTATAATAATAAAATTCACTCATTCAATCACTTTATAATTCATGATACATCAAAATTTCTACTTAGGCAAAAATGACCATTTTGCCCTCATACTTTGGCAAAATTACTATTTTGCCCCTAGGCTCGTAAATCATTTTTCATCACATTCTCTTATTAAACAAGCCTAGCTGAACATTTATTTCTCTTACAACAACTCACAAAACCAATTATTTCATGCATTTATTACTCATTTACAACCTTTACAAATAAGTCCTATTTAGGTGTTTTCATGGTAACACCTTTCACAAAAGTTGTTCCTCAACCTACTAACATTCATTTTCTTCCATAAAAACTCAGCAAAAAAATTGAACACTCTCATGACAAGTCCCTAAACTTTCAACCATTTTTCAAATTAGTCCCCTCATTAGCTAGCTTAAGCTTTGAGGGTTCCAAAAGTACAAAAATTATCAAGAAAGACCCCTAAAATCACTTACTTGCAAGAGAATAGCTTGGCTGAAAGTTTGAACTCCAAAATCCTCTAATTTCCTTTCAATTTTAGGTGGAGAAGAAGCATGAATAGTGAAAGATGATATCTCTTTTATTTATCTTATTTTATTCATTTTTGGTCACCTAATTTCACCAAAATTTTGACCAAATTAATGTCTTTGTCCCCCTTGGCCGGCCATCACTCTTAGAGTGGTCTATTTGCACTTTAAAAACCTCCAATTTAATATTCCATAGCTATTAGACACTCATAGCTTGTAAAATGGAACTTTCACACTTTATGCGATTTAGTCCTTTTTCACAATTAAGCATACAATTGCTAAAATTAAAGCACCAAAATTTCCATACATCTTTATAAACATGCTATAAAACATAAAATAATTTCAAAATAATTTTCTTCAACCTTGGATTAGTGGTCCTGAAACCACTGTTCAGACTAGCCCCAAAATCGGGTTGTTACAACTCTCCTCCCTTTTGAGATCTTCGTCCTCGAAAATCTTACCGGTAAAAAGGTTTAGGTATTTTTCCCTCATTACTTCTTCCGGTTCCCATGTAGCCTCTTCTACTCCATGTTTCTGCCACAACACTTTTACTAGTGCTATGCTCTTATTCCTCAACGGTTCAATAGAGCCAATATCTTGATTGGTTCCTCTTCATAAGTCATGTCCGGTCGTATCTCAATTTCTATTGGAGGGATCACATGCGAAGGATCAGAATGATATTGCCACAACATCGACACATGAAACACGTTGTGTATTCTCTCTAACTCTACCGGAAAAGCCAACCGATAAGCTTGTAACAGCCTGATCTTGGGGCTAGTCGAAACAGTGGTTTTGAGACCACTAAACCGAGGTAAGGAAAAATCATTTTGATGTTATTTTATGTGTTATAGCATTAAAATATGGTTAGGTGGAAATTTTGGTGCTTTAATTTTAGCAATGGCATGCTTAATTGTGAAAAAGGACTAAATCGCATAAGGTGCGAAAGTTCTATCTTATAAGGTAGGGTTACCTAAAAGCTATAGGATGTTGATTTGGAGGTCTTTAAAGTGCAATTAGGCCAATTAGAATGTGTTGGCTGGTCATGTGGTATAGGGAGACAAGAGCATTAAATATTTGGTCAAAATTGGGTGAATTAGGTAAGAAAAGATGAATAAAAATTAGTAAAAAGAAAAACTATCATCTTTAACTATTCACTCATCTCTTTCCACCAAAAATTTAAAGAGAAAATAGAGCATTTGGGGTTTCAAACTTTTAGCCAAGTTATCTCCTTGCTAGTAAGTGATTTGGATGATTTTAGTTGATGATTTTTGTATTTTTGAAGTCCCTAAAGCTTAAGATAGCTAATGAGTGGACCAATTTGCATTATGGTGGGAAGTCTAGGGACTTACCATGAGAGTATTTATTTTTTTAGTTGAGTTTTTATGGAAGAAAATAAATGTTAGGGAGATGAGAAACAACTTTTGTGAAAGGTGTTTGCATGAAAACACCTAAGTAGGACTTAAATGCAAAGATTGAGATTGTGTCATAAATGCATGAAATAGTTGGAATTGTGAGTAGTTGTAAAAGAAATAAATGTTCAGCTAGGCTTGTTTAATGAGAAAATAATTTACGAGCCTAGGGGCAAAATCATAATTTTGCCAAAGTACAAGGGCAAAATGGTCATTTTTGCCTAAATAGAGATGATGATGTATTATGATCATGAAATGACTAAATGGGTGAATTTTTTTTATTTTAGACCAAGAAAAGCGTGGAATTAACCTTGACCGGGGAAAAGGCAAGGTTACGGACTAAACCGTTGATCAACACATTTTGCACCGAGGTAAGTTTACGTATAAACGATGCATATATGCGTTTACATTCTTAATGGTAGCTAGTGTGTAGCATGATTGAGAACCTATGCGATTCTAGTGGAATGAATGAGACAGTAGTTGTGAATGGATGAATGGATTACAAGTAGATATGTGAATGTGTAGTGATTGTAACATCCCGAATTAAGCCCTAGTCAGAACAGTGGTTTTGGGACCACAAATTCGATGTAATAAAATTTATTTTTATTATATTTTTATGGTCTATGATTTCACAAAAAGATTTCGTGAAAATTTCGTTCGAAAATTTCGACGTTTGGGCACTCAATTTAGTCAAAAGGATTAAATTATAAAAAGTGCAAAAGTTGAGTTCTACATGTTAGAGGTGTCCAATTGTTATGAAATTTTAAATTGGAGGTCCTTAAATGATAACTAGACCATTGGTTAAGTTGGTGACAAAAATGGACATGGATGGGTATGTTTCAAAAGATTTTTTAAGGGGCATTTTGGTAATTTAGTGAATTAAATGAATTAAAAACAAATTTTAAATGCCAAATATGTCCATCTTCTTCATTAGGACGAAATTACAAGGGTTCTCCATATCTAGGGTTTGTTTCAAGCTTCCAAGCTCCATAGTAAGTGATTCCAAGCCCCGTTTTTAATGTTCTTTACGTTTTTGGAATCTCGGTAACTTAGTTTAACTTATTCTAGCAATAATTTAACCTAGGGTTCATATTTGGAAAAATACCCATAGGTGAAATGTTTCTATTTTGATATTTTATGATAGAATATGAAGGCTGAAATTATGTTAAACAACTTTTGTTAAGCGATTTTACGTGAAAACGAGTAAAATGACATAATCGGTAAAAATACCTAATGTTCATAAGTACATGTTAGAGTGAGAATTTGATGTTTCTATAGAAGGGAAAAATGTTCAGCATGTTATAAAACATAAGGATAATGGATGAAGTTTAATTTTTGAGCCTAGGGGCAAAATTGTAATTATACAAAAGTTTAGGGGCAAAATTGTAATTTTTCAAAAGTTTGAGTTAGGGACTATTTTAAGTAATACATTAATTAAATAAGTGAAATGTGATGTTTTAGACCCCGAAAAATGAGATTTGGACCTAAAACTAGAGGAAAATTGAAAATTCAGGAAAGTTGGAGAAATGATCATGTCGGCATTCGAGGTAAGTTCGTGTATTAAAATAATGAAATACCATGCTTGAATTGTAATTTTCTATTGATATGGCATAAATTGTATGATTTAATATGTTTAGGAGAAGTTAATGGATGGTATGTATGGTATGGAAAATGTGATGTTTATTGTGTCATGCGAAATTGAATGGTAAATTAATGTTACAGGAATTGAATGTTAAATTAATATTACATGGGTTGTAAGAGTTGCTACACGGTTGTACCTGACGAGATTTCGACAACAAAGTTTATATGTAAATAATGCATTTATTTTACTTGTACAATAATTATTTTGCTAGATATTATGGAAATCATTGGGTGATAACTAAAATATGAAAATGAATAGAATGGGAAATTCTTGATTGAACCTTCAAAAAATCGAGATATACGGACAATATGTAGCTAGGTCACACGAGTGATAAGGGACCTTCACCGTGTGCACAAGAAAGCTACTAGATGGCAAAATTTGATATGTAGCTAGGCCACATGGATGATAAGGGACTTTCATCATGTGTGCAAGAAAGCTACGGGATAATAATTTCATATATAACTAGGTCACATTTGTAATTCTGTGTGTATACCATGTGTACAAGAAAGTTACGGGTTATGAGTAGCTAGGTCACATGAGTGGTTCCTAGTGTTGGACACCATGTAAACAAGAAAGCTACGAGATGGAATGGCTAGGTCACATGGGTGATAAGGGACCTTCACCATGTGTACAAGAAAGCCGAATTATGTGTAGGTGGAGCTATGTGCTGAGACCACCGAGTATCGGGCGTTTTTCGAAGGGGTTCAACGAGATAATTTACTAATGATGATTGGTGCTATCATGTTATGAATAAGTGCAAGTGTGAATGTGACCAATTGAGAAATGTGGCAAATATACATATGAACAATATGCTCGATATGTAATCAGAAATTGGAAAGGTTGGTATAAGCAAGTGATGAACACAACTAAAGTGAAAGAGAGAGCAATAGTTTACAATAAAACTGTTTGGACAACAGTAGTAACATGAGTTTGAAAAATCACTAAAAATAGTATAGATTTAATTATAAGTTTTATGAGATATTGATTTAAAGCTTATTAAGTCTATTTTCATATAAAAGAAACATAGAAAACAAATGATTTGTATATTTTTAGATATTTGAATTTCTGTGAGACTAGTTCAGAATGATTATGTGATCCGCTGCTCTGCCTAGTAAAAATAATTAAAAATTGTAAAAAAAAAAACTGTAGGATATAAATTATATGCCTGGAGTCCTGAATGAGTCTACTTTCAAATGAACTAAATAAGAAGGTCATATGAACTCTTTACAAGGAGCAAATTGATTCGTAGTGAAGAGATATCAGAATAGTCAAATAGTAAAATAGGGGAATATTTAATGAATAAACTATATTGATTGGCTAAACCAAAAATTCTGGAAATATTATGGTAAGAATATATGTGAGTCTAGTTTCACGAAAAATTAACAGATCTTAATTTGGAGTTCTGTAGCTCTAGATATAAATAATTTAGTGACTGTGACTTGAGTAGACAACTTGAGATGAACATGAATAAAAAGTGGAACTATGTTCAATTATGATTGTATTATCTTGAGAACATATTGTGAAGATTTAAAAAAGCCTTTTAATAAATCACTTATTATTTACATGCTTACTTACTAAGCTTTGTAGCTTACTTCCCTTCATTTCCCATATCTTATAGGGTTGTATGCTAACTCGAGTTGGAGATCGTCGGAGATGTAATCACACTATCAAGCTATCATCGTGGGGTAAAAGTGAAAACAAACCTCTTAAGTTTATGGCATGTATAGGAGACTTAGTCATTTGTATATGTCATAATTGGTTTGGCCTAAAATGTTGGCCTTTAATATTTAGCGTTCATTTTGTATAATTTGGATGAAATTTTATGATTTCGATTTAATACGTTTTCAAGTGTATGTGTTTTGGTAATGCCTCGTACCCTATTCCGGTGTTGAATATGGGTAAGGGGTGTTACATTTAGTGGTATCAGAGCTATAGTTTAGTCGATTCTCGGACTAACATAGCGTATGTGAGTCTAGCTATACATGCCATATTACTACTCGTGATAGTGTAATACTCCCGACTCTGACGAAATTATTTTGTTAAGACAGAGATGACTTCCAACCGAGCTATTTTATGATAATGCTGATAATGATATTGAAATGATTGAGACGTGCTTATGATGTGTCAAAATTTGGAAAGGTATGAATAGAAGTTCATGATATGTATGTGTTAATGTACGAAATGAGATAACCACAAGTTGAGAAATGTGAAAAGTGGAATGAAATGAAAGTTTATATGGTGATAAGCCCATCCATGTTTGTTTGACATGCATATAATGTTATGTGCCCAACATATTTGATTAAGTGAAAACGATAAGTAAATTTTCTCAAATTGACAGAATGTGTTTATGTATACTTATTTGAATAAGATAATCGAAAAAGTTCGTGTAACATGACTATGTATGTTAATTAGCTTGAAGTGAATTATGTAATTGTGATTATATGATGTTGGTGATGAATACAAAGTCATATGTATGTATTTAGGAGAGTTAAGTCAGAAGCTTTACGACCTCACCCCCTTACCAATGTTGTTTTATAACAAAGATTCACGAGAACCATGTGGAATAAGTCCATAAATGTGATACTAAAAAGTTTAGTGGTGAAATACTTAGTAATGCATATGAGATAAGAATAGTTTGGAAAGTGGAAACAATTTTGGAAGGATATTAGAATGTTTTAAAGATTATACAGATTATGCAATGTCACGGATAAAGGAGAAGTTAGTCTCGGCTATTCGACTTATTCAGATATGATGTCTAAAGTATGTGTTTGCTAAAATTTTTCTCGAATTGATTTTCGTTAGTGAGTGGAATAATACGGGGTTCATGATGACAGGATTAATCAAAGAAATGATATTTGAATAGTAAAGATGTCCGTGTGTGTGACAGTTACAGTTGAAATAAATATGATGATCTTTTCTGTGTATTTATATAATCTCTTATCCTCAGAGATATGTGTGTGATTGTTCAGTTTCTGATGGAGTTCTTACGATGTGAGAAGCTAACTATGATGTTAGATGAATGCCCTGTTGGTCTAGTTAGTTTATGATTGGTATTTCTTTATCTCTTCGGAATTCTATTTAAATATGTTGGAATGAAGTCGATGATAAAAATTTATGTGAGACTATTCTTATATCTCTACTGATTATGGTTTTTTTTATATATACGGTAAATATATTATCTCTGTTATGATAGAAGTCCAGAGTTAATAAGCATTATTTTTCTGCTGGGTTTCTCTGAGGAATCATTAGGATCTCTGTTATTTTCTTGTGAGTTATGTTCTCAAACTTCTGGAATGGTATCGTATTTAGGGTTTTCTTATCGCCCTTATTGTGCAAATTATCAAACATGGCTCATCCTTAAAGTATGTTCTTTGGTCTATGATGGCTATGTTTAGTATGATTGTATTTTTGGATTCGATAATAGGAATGTGGTGATTCTGGTATCAAGGTTTCTCAAATTTTCGTGGAAGAAATTGATATTGACAAGGGTATAAATGGTAAGAACACAAGCTTAAATTATATAGCAGTTTTCTTTCCTCAGGTAAGTTTGATTAACGTTAATGAGTTCAATCAAGATATCTATTTCCTCGAGCTAATACGATTTAAAAGATCTTTGATTTGCATGCTAAAATAATTTTGAAGGATTGTATATTTGAGTTGTATCCTCAGCATGAAGAAAAGAGTATATTGATATGTTATTATTCGATAGCTGAAATCAACTCAGTTGTTTTTATATGAGTGAACTGATTTGTTAAGATATGATTTGAGTTATGTATATTTAAACATGCCTCAACTAAGAGAATAAATTTTGTGTATTCACGAGTATGAAGATGGATAGTCAGAATAAAGAAATTATATTTTAGAAAGCATAATATAGAGATATGCTTATTGGATTATTCTAATCGGATGATGTTATTATAAGTTAAAGTTGTTCTGATTGGAAAAGTTATTATATTTGTGAAAGTTTGAATCAATTGAAGGTATTTTAACCGAAGCTCTAGTTTTGAGTTCAGTTGGAATTGAGTAATGAGTTTATGATTTTTTTCAGTGATGCACTAGTGAACAGATTAGAATGAGTTTTATTGCTAGAATATAAAGTGATGGTTCATGTTTTCATGCGGTTAATGTCACATTAAAAAGAACTGTTCGACTAGTGATTTAGAGATGGTTATTATTATGTCTGTATTGAAAAATTTGATGACACTGTTTGTTTAACGAGGATTGTCATATGTTTCCTGGTTTCGAGAGTTTAATATATCTGATGGCATAGCAAAATTTGAGTTTTAGACAGTGATAATGAATTAAGCTATTGAAAGATTGTGAGTGATTATCGATTGATCTATGGGAAGCCAAGAGATATGCTAGTGGGTTGTTTTCAAACGTTTGATAGAATTAGCATAATAATTTCAATATGTATTGATTCTTTGTTTGATAGAATTCACTGAGTTCTATTAGGATTCAGATCGATGATAGAGTGTTTCTGAGAGTATCATCTTGAAAAAGAGTATTTAATGATGTTGGAAATTAAGAGAAAGATACTAAACCACTCTTCTGGTAAGATTTTTGAGGACGAAAATCTAAAAAGGGGGGAAGAAATGTAACATCTCGAATTAAGGCCTAGTCAGAACAGTGGTTTTGGGACCACAAATTCTACGCAATAGAATTTATTTTTATTATATTTTATGGTCTACGATTTCATGGAAAGATTTCGTGAAAATTTCGTTCAAAAATTTCGACGTTTGGGCACTCAATTTAGTCAAAAGGACTAAATTGTAAAAAGTGAAAAGTTGAGTTCTACATGTTAGAGGTGTCCAATTGTTATGAAATTTTAAATTGGAGGTCCTTAAATGATAATTAGACCATTGGTTAAGTTGGTGGACAAAAATGGACATGGATGGGTATGTTTCAAAAGATTTTTAAGGGGCATTTTGGTAATTTAGTGAATTAAATGAATTAAAAACAAAATTTAAATGCCAAATATGTCCATCTTCTTCATTAGGACGAAATTACAAGGGTTCTCCATAGCTAGGGTTTGTTTCAAGCTTCCAAGCTCCATAGTAAGTGATTCCAAGCCCCGTTTTTAATGTGCTTTACGTTTTGGAATCCCGATAACTTGGTTTAACTTATTCTAGCAATAATTTAACCTAGGGTTCATATTTGGAAAAATACCCACAGGTGAAATGTGTTTATTTTGATATTTTATGATAGAATATGAAGGCTGAAATTATGTTAAACAACTTTTTCTAAGCGATTTTACGTGAAAACGAGTAAAACGACATAATCGGTAAAAATACCTAATGTTCATAAGTACATGTTAGAGTGAGAATTTGATGTTTCTATAGAAGGGAAAAATGTTCAACATGTTATAAAACATAAGAATAAGGGATGAAGTTTAATTTTTGAGCCTAGGGGAAAAATTGTAATTATGCAAAAGTTTAGGGGCAAAATTGTAATTTTTCCAAAGTTTGAGTTAGGGACTATTTTGAGTAGTACATTAATTAAATAAGTGAAATGTGATGTTTTAGACCCCAAAAATGAGATTTGGACCTAAAACTACAGGAAAATCGAAAAATCGAGAAAGTTGGTAAAATGACCGTTTTGGCATTCGAGGTAAGTTCGTGTGTTAATAATAATGCAATACCATGCTTGAATTGTAAATTTCTATTGATATGGAATAAATTGTATGATTTAATATGTTTAGGAGAAGTTGATGGATGGTATGTATGGTATGGAAAATGTGATGTTTATTGTGTCAAGTGAAATTGAATGGCAAATTAATGTTACAGGAATTGAATGTTAAATTAATATTACATGGGTTGTATGAGTTGCTACACGATTGTACCTGACGAGATTTCGACAAGAAAGTTTATATGTAAATAATGCATTTATTTTACTTGTACAATAATTATTTTGCTAGATATTATGGAAATCATTGGGTGATAACTAAAATATGAAAATGAATGGAATAGGAAATTCTCGATTGAACCTTTGGAAAACTGAGAGATACGTACAATATGTAGCTAGGTCACACGAGTGATAAGGGACCTTCACCGTGTGCACAAGAAATCTACTAGATGGCAAAATTTAATATGTAGCTAGGCCACATGGATGATAAGGGACTTTCACCATGTGTGCAAGAAAGCTACGGGATAATAATTTCATATGTAACTAGGTCACGTGTAAAACTGTGTGTATACCATGTGTACAAGAAAGTTACGGGTTATGAGTAGCTAGGTCACATGAGTGGTTCCTAGTGTTGGACACCATGTAAACAAGAAAGCTACAAGATGGAATGGCTAGGTCACATAGGTGATAAGGGACCTTCACCATGTGTACAAGAAAGCTGAATTATGTGTAGGTGGAGCTATGTACTGAGACCACCGAGTATCGGGCGTTTTCGAAGGGGTTCAACGAGATAATTTACTAATGATGATTGGTGTGATCATGTTATGAATAAGTGAAAGTGTGAATGTGACCAATTGAGAAATGTGGAAAATGTACGTATGAACAATATGTTCGATATGTAATCGAAAATTGGAAAGCTTGGTATAAGCAAGTGATGAACACAACTAAAGTGAAAGAGAGAGCAAAAATTTACAATAAAACTGTTTGGACAGTAGCAGTGACATGAGTTTGAAAAATCACTAAAAATAGTAGATATTGAATTATAAGTTGCATGAGATATTTATTTAAATCTTATTGAGTCTATTTTAATATGAAAGAAACACAGCAAACAAATGATTCGTATATTTTGGGATACTCGAATTTCTGTGAGACTGATTCAGAATGATTATGTGATCCCCTGTTCTGCCTTGTAAAAATTATTAAAAATTGTACAAAAATAATTGCGGGATATAAATTATATGCCTGAAATAATGAATGAGTCTACTTTCAAATGAACTAAATAATAAGGTCATATGAACTCTGTACAAGGATAAAATTGATTCGTAGTGAAGAGAGGTCAGAATAGTTGAACAGTAAAATAGGGGAATCTTTAATGAATAAACTGTATAGATTGGCTAAACCAAAAATTCTGAAAATTTTATGGTAAGAATATATGTGAGTCTAGTTTCACAGAAAATTAATGGATCTTAATTTGGAGTTCTGTAGCTCTAGATATAAATAATTTAGTAACTATACCTCGAGTAGACAGCTTGAGATGAACATGAATAAAAAGTGGAACTATGTTCAATTATGATTGTATTATCTTGAGAACATATTGTGAAAATTTATAAAAGCCTGTTAATAAATCACTTATTATTTACATACTTACTTACTAAGCTTTTAGCTTACTTCCCTTCATTTCTCATATCTTATAGGGTCGTATGCTAACTCGAGTTGGAGATCGTCATAGATGTCATCACACTATCAAGCTATCATCGTGGGGTAAAAGTGAATACAAACCTCTTAAGTTTATGGCATGTATAGGAGACTTAGTCATTTGTATATGTCATAATTGGTTTGGCCTAAAATGTTGGCCTTTAATATTTAGCAGTTCATTTTGTATAATTTGGATGAAATTTTATGGCTCAGTTTAATACGTTTTCAAGTGTATGTGTTTTGGTAATGCCTCGTACCCCATTCCGGCGTTGAATATGGGTAAGGGGTGTTACAGTGATGATGCTTGATGGTGGGCTAAGTGCGATACCACCTTAATACTTAACAACAATGGGCTATGTACGATACTATAGTTATGTATATTATTTAGTGGGCTATGTGCGAAACCACTATGATTACCTCTGGGTAGGCTATGTGCGATACTACCTAATTATCTGATTGTGGTGGGTTGAGTGCGAAACCATCGAGTAATTTAGCTGTGTGGATGTATTAGTGTAATAAAATGGTGTGTTGTATTTTTGAGTAAATGTGGTATTGAGTGGAGGGGTGCATGTCAATGAATATGAGTATGAGACTCCTGATGTGTTGGAAATGTGGTAAGGGATAGAAAGAGTAAGCATAGTTGTAGATGTGAATTACATATGTTAATATAATGCTTGAAACACCCCAAACCTGGTCCACGAGCCTCGACCAGATCTGGTATGTTCCTTGTGTAAAAACAGTTCAAATTCAGTGGTTCTGTTGAAAATCTTTTAAGTGATTTCGGAACAAACTCAATTTGGGTTGGGCTCAAGTTGGAAACCAATTTTCTTTTGGAAATATAAGATTTATATAATTTCATTGTTTAGGTTTCAAAGCGTTAAGTTAAAAGATATATCGAATTATAGGTTTTATATTTAATTAAAATCATATGAATCTTAAGTGTCAAAACATTTAGGTTTTATTTTCAAAAAAAAACATTTGATCTTTAGTTTGATAAATTTCGTAACATATTGAAATAAATAAAATGCATGCATAAACAGTTTTTCACTATGGCCTTATTACATCAAAACAATCCCACAATAAATTTAAAGTACTTAAAATATATTAAATGTCCAAATAAATTAATTCCTTGCTGAGCACGGTCACCACTAAGCTCCTGCCGAGCCGGTCCATAACTGATCATCACCTGGAAAATGTTTCCCCAATGGGGTGAGTCAAACAGACTCAATGTGTACACAAACACTAATTCCAAATAGATTCAGCATATCAACTCATATACATTCATATCAAAATATACAATTAATGATGCATTCCCAAGCCCAAGCCTAGTTACCAACCGCTACACATCACCCGTACCAACTTTGCATACCGTGGGACTACTAAGTCAACCCTCCATCCGCTACACACCATCGAAGGCGATCGGCATGTCGGCGTGCTCATCACCCTTATATATTTCGTGGCATAGCCACCAGATAATATTTTGTGTCATGAGACACCACATTCAGATAATGTGACCGAAGTCACCACATTCTTATATCGTGACATGAGTCACCACATTCACTTCCCCTTTTACGATAACCTACATGCCCCCATATTTCATACACATTATGCAATATCATGCCTTAATTCACATTCTTATCATATTCACATTAATGGCATAACAAACCATATCATAATCATAGTAGGAGTAGGAGAACGTACCTTAGTACTTTGTACCATTGTATGGTACCTTAGCCATACTTTTCACATTCTTAATAACACATATATATATTAAACATTGCCATAAAACTTATTAAGAAATAGTGTGGGATACACACCTGATACACTTAGCGTTCACTTAAATCCCTAAAAGCCCGATCTAAAACCTTAGATCCTTTAGTCCCTATAATCGGCCAACACTAGGCATATTAGCAAAAAGGCCTATTCAGCTAAAAACCCAAATCCCGAAAAGTCCTTACCTTGTTGCCGTTTTCACCACTAATCAAGTCCCGAAACTTTGTTGTGCTTCTCCTTGAAATAGGTCAACACTAGACTACCTAAAGGATTAGTTTTGACTTTTTAAACAAAGAAGGAATAGACTTAAAACATCAAATATGGCCTTGGTCAATTGTACTTATGCACTTACCTTGCGATTTCCAAATCCCGAAAACACCACTTGACTATGGAGATGTCGACAGCCCTATACACATATGTTAGATTTAATCTAACACTAAAACATAATAGAATGGCCTATGGCCGAATTTCACTTATAGCTTACCTTGGGTTCTTAAAATCCTGTAGATCCCCTATTGTAGCCGACTTTACTGAAAAAGTCCCGGAAGATCCTTCCAAATTTCGACAAACAAATTATTAATGGGATTAGTTCTAGATTTTGACAAGTCTTAAAAGAAAAGGAATAAAAATTGAATTTGCTCGTACTTCTAATGATGAAATCGGTTACACCTTCTTCCCGACACCACGAGATTGACTTAGAGACTTGATGAACAATCGGCTATGGGCTTGAAACTTATCTTGACTTTTGATTGGGTTTGCAAAGAAGAAGAATTGATGATGGGAAGCACAGGTATTTCGGTTTTAATCAAAATAAAAGAAGGAAAGAAGAGTTGTTTGGAAGAATTGGCTATGGTGATTTTTGGGAAAGGAATTGACTAGAGAAGAAAGGTGAGAGAATAAAAGAAATAAGAAAAAAGATGAACACTTTGCTGAAAATTTGGCTATAAACTTAATCACTAGCCCCACCTTGTTATTCTCAAATTTTATCTCTTATCACCTCTTTAAATTAATCAAATAAATCCATCAATTATCCCTTATCTAGCCGAATTTTAAAAAGGATAAAACTCATCTTGTAAGTGCCTTGATGCCGTCCATTACCTCCCCATTTTGACGCCAACAAGCAAAAGAAATAAAAACCATTCTTTTGCCTCCCATGCGACTCGAACCCTGGCCCAATTGCACATGTAGGTGGCGTCACATGCTAGGCCCTTAAATGGCGCCTTGTTGCCACTTTGCCAAGCCCATTCTCATGTCATATCTCCCTTACATTTTCTCTTAAGGCCCTATCCTTTTAGCTTCCTCTTTTAGACTTAAAACTTAATATTTTTTTAAAGCTCTCTCCTATTTTCTAAAGTTCATAAATTCCATTATACACATTCACAACATACTCAAGCATGTTTTTTCATATAATTAACCGTAAATGCATAAGCCCATTTTCAGGATATTATAGTTCTACCCCCTTAAAATAATTTTGTCCTCGAAATTACCTGGCTAGAATAGGTGGGGGTATTGCTGTCACATTGGTTCTTTGGCTCCCAAGAAGCTTCTTCCAATCCATGATTGCACCATAACACCTTAACTAAAGGTACTGATTTCCATCGTAACACTTTCACATCTCGTTCTAGAATCTGAATCGGCTCCTCCTCATAGGACAAATCTGGCCTTAGCTCTACTTCTTCAACCGGTACTACATGAGATGGATCCGATCGGTAATAGCGTAGCATGGACATATGGAATACGTCGTGCATCTACTTCAATTCGGTGGCAACTCCAACTGATATGCCACTGGTCCAATTCGCTTCAAAACCTTATAAGGTCCTATAAACCTTGGACTTAACTTCCCTTTCTGACCAAATCTCATTATCTTTTTCCAAGGCGAAACCTTAAGAAACACTTGATCTCCTACATCAAATTTTATTTCCTTCCGTTTGAGATCTGCGTACGACTTCTGTCTATCAGATGCTTCCTTTAACCGTGCCCGAATTATCTCAACCTTTTCTTCGGATTCTACCACTAACTCTGGACCCAAAACTCGACGTTCTCCCAATTCCGTCTAACATTTAGGAGTCTGACATTTCGACCATACAGTGCTTCGTACGGTGCCATCCGAATACTAGCTTGATAGCTATTGCTGTAGGCAAATTCAGCAAGAGGCAAATATTCCTCCCAACTTCCTCTGAAATCCATCACACAGCCCCTCAATATATCTTCCAACACTTGGATTACCCGTTCGATCGCCGTCATTTGATGGATGAAAAGTCAGATGAAGTCTAATCTGGTGCCTAAAGCTTGATGTAACGCTTTCCAGAATCGAGAAGTAAACCTTGGGTCCCTGTCTGAGATAATCGACACCAGCACTCCATGCAACCTTACGACTTCCGCCACATACAACTTTGCCAACTTCTGCAAAGAATAATCGACTCTCACCGGAATAAAGTGCGCGGACTTGGTCAAACGGTCCACTATTACCCATACTGAGTCCTTCTTAGTAGGCGTAAGGGGAAGCCTACTAATGAAGTCCATGGTAATTCTCTCCCACTTCCACTGCGGAATCATGATTAGCTGAAGCAACCCTGATGGTACTTGGTGTTCAGCCTTAACTTGCTGACACGTCAAACACTTGCCGACAAATTCTGTAACTTCCTTTTTCAGACCAGGCCACCAAAACTGTTCTCTTAAGTCTCTGTACAACTTAGTGCCTCCAGGATGCATAGCATAAGGGCTACTATGCGATTCCTGAAGAATCCTTCGCCTAAGCTCCTCGTTCTTCGGCATACAAATCTTACCCTTAAAGCACAATACTCCCTCGTCATTAACACCATAACCCTTCAACTCTCCATTCTGTACTTGTTGTAGCTTAGCACTTAGGTTTTCATCAGCCAACTGTCCCTCTTTCACTTCATTCAACCACGTCGGCTTGACTTGCAACTCTGCCAACAGGCTTCCATCATCATACAAACTCAAGTGTGAGAACATCGCCCTCAGATCTGACACCACCTTCTGACTTAGGGCATGTGCCACTACATTCGTCTTGCTCGGATGATACTCTATCGAATAGTCATAGTCCTTCAGTAATTCAACCCACCTTCGCTGCCTTAAGTTTAACTCCTTCTGAGTCAGCAAATACTTAAGACTCTTGTGGTCTGTGTAGATCACCGACTTTTCTCCATAAAGATAGTGCCTCCATACCTTAAAGCGAAGACCACTGCCGCTAATTCCAAGTCATGAGTCAGATAGTTAACCTCGTGTGGCCTTAATTGCCGAGACGCATACGCAACCACCTTCCTATCTTACATCAAAACACAACCTAAACCTGTATGGGAAGCGTCACAATACACCGTAAAATCCTTTTCGCCTCAGTGAATCAACCTTTGGAGCTTAGTCAATACCCTCTTAAGTTTTTCAAAACTCTCCTGTTGCTTATCCGTCCATACAAAGGGTACTTCCTTCCTCAACAACTTTGTCAAAGGCGCGGCTATTGACGAAAACCCTTCTACAAACCTTCTATAATAGCCTACCAATCCCAAGAAACTACGAATCTCCGCCATCGACTTAGGTGGTTTCCAATCCAACACTACTTCAATCTTTCTAGGATCTACCCTTATTCCTTCAGCAGACACCACGTGCCCTAAGAATGCAACCTCCTTAAGCCAAAATTCACATTTGCTGAATTTGGCATAGAGCTTCTTCTCCCTTAACACTTGCAGCACAATCCGGAGATGCTCATCATGCTCCCCCTCAATCTTGGAGTACACGAGGATGTCGTCGATGAACACCACGACAAACCTATCCAAGTAAGGTTGAAAACCCGGTTCATCATATCCATGAACGCGGCTGGGGCATTTGTCAACCCGAACGGCATTACTACAAACTCATAGTGGTTGTATCTTGTCCTAAAGGCTGTCTTATGGATATCTGCCTCCTTTACCTTCAACTGATGATATCCCGACCTTAAGTCGATCTTTGAGAACACTGCTGCCCCCTTAAGCTGATCGAACAAGTCATCTATCCTTGGCAAGGGATACTTGTTCTTGATGGTCAGCTTATTCAACTAACGATAATCTATGCACATTCGCATAGTTCTGTCCTTCTTCTTCACAAATAGGACCGGTGCTCCCCACGGAGACACACTGGGTTGAATAAACCCATGATCAAGTAACTCCTGGATTTGAGCCTTGAGCTCAACCAACTCCTTTGGTGCCATTCTGTACGGAGCGATTGACACAGGAGCTATTCCTAGCAGTAAGTCAATTCCAAACTCCATCTCCCTGTCTGGGGGTACTCTTGGTAATTCCTCCGGAACACATCTTCAAAATCTCTTACCGTTCTAACTCCACTAACACCTTCTTCCTTTCCATCTAGCGCACTTACAAAGGCTAAAAATGCCTTGCACCCTTTACAAACCATCTTTTCAGCCTTTAGCGCCAAAACTACATTAGACAAGTAGTTTCTTCTTTCTCCTATCATAATGACCACCTCATCCTCTGGGGTCCTTAACTCCATTCGCTTAGCTGTACAGTCCAACACAGCCCGATGGTCCACTAGCCAGTCCATACCAAGTATGAGATTGAACTCTCCGAAGGGAAGTTCCATCAAGTCAACAGAAAATACTACGCTTGAATTTCTAAAGGTACACTACGAAAGAGCTTATTCACCACTACAGTTTGACCTAGTGGGCTTACTATAGTCGTCACCCTATCAGAAAGTTCAAAGGCTATGTCTAGAGTTTCAACTACTCTACATGCCACATAAGAATAGGTCGAGCCCACATCAATTAAAGTAACATAAGGCTTTCCAAATACAAGGAACGTACCGGTTATGACGTCCGTCGCGTCTCCCTCTTTCCTACTGTGAACCGCATAAACCAATCCTGGCTACCTTGCCTCAATATTAGTAACACCTCGGCCGGTGTTCCACGTCCTCTACTAGTATTGTTACCTCTACCATTCGGACCATGACCTCGCTGAGGCTGCTGTCCACCTCTACCAGCCTGATTAACATTCTGAGCTACTAGTCGATTCCCATCTGGTCTCATCGGACAGTCCTTAATCATATTGTCCTTTGACCCACATTTGAAACACCCATCTGTCTTCTTCCAGCATTCGCCTAAGTGTTTCTTCCCACACTGCTCACAAGTACGATATTGCCCTCCAGTACCAGTTTGCTGACCTCACGGCCCATCAACTCTAGGCCTTTTTTGAGCATTCCCAGATGATCCAGACGACCCAAAACCTCTCTTATTTCTATTCTGATCAGAGTTTTGCCTTGCAGAGTCCTTAATTCCTTCAGCCACCTTAGCTTTCTCTACTAATGCAGAAAACTTCCGCTCCTAATATGGAGTGATTAACAACCTCAGGTCATCCCTTAGTCCGTCCTCAAACCAGACACATCGCTCATGCTCTGTTGCCACCACTCCTCGAGCATACCGGCTCAGCCTCAGAAATTCAGCTTCGTGCTCTACTACAGACTTGTTCCCTTGAACCAGCCCCAAAAATGCCTTCCTTTGCTCATCAATATATCTGGTTCCCACATACTTCTTTTGATACGCCGCCTTAACATACTCTGAGGTTAGATCCTCAGCGGTGGCACCATCTCGAACTGTAAGCCACCATTGATACACTTCATCGCGTAGCAGTGCCACCATTCCTTTTAACTTCTCCCCGGGGTCAGATCGAGCTCATCCATAATGCGCTCGGTTGCTTCAACCAATATTCAGTCGTATTGGGTGCCACACCAGATACTCCACGGAACACTTCAGCTCCATTGGCTCAGAGTCGCTCGGGTACAGATTTTCGAGCTCCCATATTCCCTCCAGCACCAGCCACCATTTCAAGCACTTGCAGCACAGCCTGCGATACAGCATCTTCTCCCGTTTGATCTTACTGCTTAACACCAACAGCTGGTGGTGGTGGCGGTGGTACCTCATTCTTAGATCCTTGACCCGATCCAACAGGTTTTGACATGGTTATTCTGCCTCGACCGTGTCCTCGTACATTACAACCACGTCTCCTAGAGCTCATATCTACGGTCGCGCTTTAATCTGGTTTAAGAAATTTTATGAATTAGCCTTTGTTTCACTGATTATTCGCGAAGAAGTTTTATGAAAAGAGTTTAGTAGCAGTTCTTTCGATCAATCAAAGTTTCAAGTTTTCTATCCTAATTCATAGAAAAGCACATCCATTCCCTAGTATATTCACTCTCTTCAGACATTTCTGTCCGTTCTTATCCTAGGGGTATTTTTGTAATTTATCCTACAGGGGTATTTTTGTAATTTGTCAAAATAAGGTTCATTGGTGATTTTGTCAATGAGGGTATTCTGGTAATTTTGCATTCCCGGGGGTTTTTTTGGAAATTTGAAATCTGAGGGTATTTTGGTAATTAACCCGAGTAAATTTGTAAATCTTAATAAATCAAGGGTATTTTAGATTTTACGAAACTTTGGGGTTGTTTTTGAGAATTTGTTTTCCAAATCAGTGTTGTTGCAGAAATTTTTGAAGATCGGGGGTCATTCTGGTAATTTTGTAACTCGGGGGTATTTCGGTAATTTTATAGATTAGGGGTAATTTTCGTAGTTTTTTTTTTTCAAAATCAAGGTATTTTGATATTTTGTAGATTTAGGGTTTTTGAACTAAGTAATGAAATTTTGATAAGAACTGTGGGTAATATGAGTATTTTATAAACCAAGGGCATTTTGGTAATCTTACCACTAGGGGTATTTTTGTAAAATCTTTTTTTTAAAAAAAATGTCAGAAAAATTTTATAGAATAGCTTTTATAAATCAGAAGGGTAATTTAGAAATTTTAGAACTAGGGTTTCCACAAAAATACGGCTAGTCCCTTTCGGGTTTTAGTTAGGGGTTTAGCCCGTGAATAAGTCCTCTTGGTTAGGGTGAACCGAGGCTACGCACCAGGTAGGATTCGAATGGAGAGGAGGTGAGTCACGCAGACTACTTAAATACCAAGCTCCCACCGAAACCAATCCTAGACATGCACACCATGGTTGCCAGACCCTAACTCGGTGACTTAACCACAGGTTTGTTTAGTTAGTCATTTAAGTTTTATGTATTTGTTGGGGTACACTAGTCCTAGGGTTCAAGTACTTATAATCTCTATTCTACGTTCCATTTCTACCCTTCTATAAATCATAATATAAATCACACAAGAGATCAGAGTACTTACCAGGTGGACTTCGGGTCGGAGACTTAGTGTGCCATGCCAGAAAAACCTGCTTAATTCACACAAATTCCTTTTGGGCTTAACTTTGAAAATGTTTTGGGCCTTAAACCCAAGGCCGAGAGTTTAAAACTGGGCTCTGATACCAAGTTGAAACACCCCAAACCTGGCCCATGAGCCTCGACTAGATCTGGTATGTTCCTTGTGTAAAAATAGTTCAAATTCGGTGGTTCTGTTGAAAATCTTTTAAGTGATTTCGGAACAAACTCAATTTGGGTTGGGCTCAAGTTGGAAACCAATTTTCTTTGGAAATATAAGATTTATATAATTTCATTGTTTAGGTTTCAAAACGTTAAGTTAAAAGATATATCGAATTATAGGTTTTATCTTTAATTAAAAATCATATGAATCTTAAGCGTCAAAACATTTAGGGTTTTATTTTCAAAAAAAAAAAACAACATTTGATCTTTAGTTTGATAAATTTCGTAACATATTGAAATAAATAAAATGCATGCATAAACAGTTTTTCACTATGGCCTTATTACATCAAAACAATCCCAAAATAAATTTAAAGTACTTAAAATATAATAAATGTCCAAATAAATTAATTCCTTGCTGAGCACGGTCACCACTAAGCTCCTGCCGACCCGGTCCATTACTGATCATCACCTGAAAAATGTTTCCCCAATGGGGTGAGTCAAACAGACTCAATGTGTACACAAACACTAAGTCCAAATAGATTCAGGCATATCAACTCATATACATTCATATCAAAATATACAATTAATGATGCATTCCCAAGCCCAAGCCTAGTTACCAATTGCTACACATCACCCATACCAACCTGCACACCGTGGGGACTACTAAGTCAACCCTTCATCCGCTACACACCATCGAAGGCAGTCGTTGCAGTCGACGTGCTCATCGCCCTTATATATTTCGTGGCATAGCCACCAGATAATATTTTGTGTCATGAGACACCACATTCAGATAATGTGACCGAAGTCACCACATTCTTATATCGTGACATGAGTCACCACATTCACTTCCCTTTTTATGATAACCCACATGCCCCCATATTTCATACACATTATGCAATATCATGCCTTAATTCACATTCTTATCATATTCACATTAATGGCATAACAAACCATATCATACTCATAGTAGGAGTAGGAGAACGTACCTTAGTACTTTGTACCATTGTATGGTACCTTAGCCATACTTTTCACATTCTTAATAACACATATATATATATTAAACATTGCCATAAAACTTATTAAGAAATAGTGTTGGATACACACATGATACACTTAGCGGTTCACTTAAATCCGAAAAGCCCGATCTAAAACCTTAGATCCTTTAGTCCCTATAATCGGCCAACACTAGGCATATTAGCAAAAAGGCCTATTTGGCTAAAAACCCAAATCCCAAAAAGTCCTTACCTTGTTGCCGTTTTCACCACTAATCAAGTCCCGAAACTTTGTTGTGCTTCTCCTTGAAATCGGTCAACACTAGATTACCTAAAGGATTAGTTTCGGCTTTTTAAACAAAGAAGGAATAGACTTAAAACATCAAATATGGCCTTGGCCGATTGTACTTATGCACTTACCTTGCGATTTCCAAATCCTGAAAACACCACTTGACTATGGAGATGTCGACAGCCCTATACACATATGTTAGATTTAATCTAACACTAAAACATAATAGAATGGCCTATGGCTAAATTTCACTTATGGCTTACCTTGGGTTCTTAAAATCCCGAAGATCCCCTATTATAGCCGACTTTACTGAAAAAGTCCCGGAAGATCCTTCCAAATTTCAACAAATGGGATTAGTCCTAGATTTCAACAAGTCTTAAAAGAAAAGGAATAAAAATCAAATTTGCTCTTACCCCCTAATGATGAAATCGATTACACCTTCTTCCTGACACCACAGAGATTCAACTTAGAGACTTGATGAACAATCGGCTATGGGCTTGAAACTTATCTTTGGCTTTTGATTGGGTTTACAAAAGAAGAAGAATTGATGATGGGAAGCACAGGGTATTTCAGTTTTAATCAAAATAAAAGAAGGAAAGAAGAGTTGTTTGGAAGAATTCGGCTATGGTGATTTTTGGGAAGGGAATTTGGCTAGAGAAGAAAGGTGAGAGAATAAAAGAAATAAGAAAAAAAGATGAACACTTTGTTGAAAATTTTGGCTATAAACTTAATCACTAGCCTCACCTTGTTATTCTCAAATTTTATCTCTTATCACCTCTTTAAATTAATCAAATATATCCATCAATTATCCCTTATCTAGCCAAATTTTAAAAAGGATAAAACTCATCTTGTAAGTGCCTTGATGCCGTCCATTACCTCCCCATTTTGATGCCAACAAGCAAAAGAAATAAAAACCCTTCTTTTGCCTCCCATGCGACTTGAACCCTGGCCCAATTGCACATGTAGGTGGCATCACATGCTAGGCCCTTAAATGGCGCCTTGTTGCCACTTTGCCAAGCCCATTCTCATGTCATATCTCCCTTACATTTTCTCTTAAGGCCCTATCCTTTTAGCTTCCTCTTTTAGACTTAAAACTTAATATTTTTTTTAAGGCTTTCTCCTATTTTATAAAGTTCACAAATTCCATTATACACATCCACAACATACTCAAGCATGTTTTTTCATATAATTAAGTGTAAATGCATAAGCCCATTTTAGGATATTACAATGCTAATTGTTGTTTAGCTTATACTAAGATGCTTTTATTTTTTATGTGTAAACTTGCTAAGCTCAAGGCTTACTCTCTTTCTTTTCCCTTGTCTTATAGAGAAAAAAGGGTTGATTTGAGATACGTGGATTAACCGGGAGATCGCCCACACTATCAGCACACTCCGGTACAATAGACTTGATGTTTTGTATATGGCATGTATAGAGGCTAGAAAAGTTAGTGGATTTTGTTGTATTGGCCAAGATATGTTGGCCTTTAGATGGATAATCTATTTTGTATAATGCCATGGTTGATGGCTACATTGTTTTATGAAAAGATGTAGTTATCCATGTGAGATTGTGTTTGAATTTGAGTTGATTATGGATGTGTTATATGAGTACTTGTTGTATGAGATAGATGGGTGTAAAGAGCTTAGTAAATAGCTTTGTTCTTGTCCATGTGGGTAGACACACGGGCGTGTGTCTAGGCCATGTGTAACACACGGTCAGCCCAGGGGCGTGTAACTTGGCCGTGTGTCCCCTGCATGTTAGCATTTTAAGTCAGAATAGACCACGGGCTATCCACACGGGCCTGTGTCTAGGCCGTGTAAAGTGGTCAGTGTTTACCACGGATGGAGAACATGGGCGTGCCTAGGCCGTGTGGATTAATCAGAGATGACCACGGACCATCCATGTGGGCGTGTGTCTAGGTCGTGCGACTCAAGTGATTGTTGACCATGGGCGTCGAACACAGGCGTGTAAGATGATGCACGAGTGTGCCATCTACCTCACGGGCGTGTGACCCCTGTTTAGGTAAAATTTTTCTAAACGTGTAAAAGTTTCCGATTTATTTCTAAAACCTTTTGAGAGTATGTTTAGAGCACTGTAGGCCCATAAAAAGGATGTTAGTTATGAGAATGGAAAAGTTTTAAATTTGGAATAGATTTTGATAATTCAAGGTTGTATGACCTAGTAGGTCAAGTTTGGTAATGCTTTATTCTCGATTTTGGCGTAGGATACGGGTAAGGGGTGTTACATTTAGTGGTATCAGAACTATGGTTTAGTCAATTCTAGGACTACCATAGCATGTGTAGGAGTCTAGCTATACATGCCATAAGCGTATAATGATAGTGTGGTGGCTTCTGATGATTTTAAACTTGTTTTTATATAGTGTATGGATCCCGATCAATCGGCTGCAGATTACGTAGCTAGTAATGCACTGGCTCCCGTGCAAGGGATCGCACCTGTATAGAGTGGACCCGGGACTAGGGGTCAAGGAGAAGAGGCTCAGGAAGCCTTTCTTCAAATGATGAGTAACTGGTGCACGGAGTATGTACGAGCAAACCCCAATGCTCAACCTCCTCCACCCCCTTTTATACCTCAACCAGTTCCAGTGGCTCCTTAAGGTAGAGATTTAGTAAGGATAACAAAGCCCTCGGTGGACAAAATTCAGAAGCATGGGGTCGAGGAGTTTAGAGCCAATATAGACGATGACCCTGAGCGGGCAGAGTTCTGGCTTGAGAACTCAATGAAGGTGTTTGATGAGCTCTCATGTACACCCGAGGAGAGCTTAAAATGTGTTGTGTCTTTGCTGAGGGACTCGTCATACCATTGGTGGAAACGTTGACATCAATGGTTCCTACAGAGAGGGTAACGTGAGATATATAAGTCAGAGGTTTGTGGACCAGAAACGGAAGGAATTCCTTGAGTTGAAGAAAGGAAAAATGACTGTGGCGGAATATGAGCGTGAATTGTTAAGCTCAGTAAGTACGCGCAAGAATGTGTGTCCGCGAAAGCTATCTTATGCAAGAGATTTGAAGATGGGTTGAATGAAGATGTTAGACTCTTAGTCGGGATTTTAGAGCTGAAAGAATTTGTGGTATAGGTGGACAGGGCCAGTAAGGCCGAAGAATTGAATAAGGAAAAGAGGAAGGCCGTGAGTGAGGCCCAGGACGTGAGAAAAAAACTGATGAGTAAATCTTACCAAGCTCAATCTAAGAGGTCCAAGGAAGTGAACCCTCGAGCGACTGCATCAGTCGGGTATTCGCAAAGAGAGCGAGGCAACACGTACTCGAGTTCAAGAGTTTAGGCCACCCCGATGGTAAGTGTGAGAAATCCAAAGTTGAAATCGAAGTGCCCAAGTTGTGGCAGACATCACACTGGGGAGTGTTGGGGAAACAATCAGAATTGTTATGAGTGTGGGTGCCCCGACCATTTCATTCAAAACTGCCCTGAGAGGGATGACAAGGAGAGGAAGCAAGAGATAAGATCAAGCAGTGCATCCTCTAGAGGTAGACCACAAAAGAACCAGAGAGGTGGGACTAGTGGCAGAGGTGTATCACGAGACTCTACTATGAGGCCAGAAGGTTGGACGCCAGCAAGGACTTATGCTATTGGCACTCGAGAAGAGGCATCATCGCCAGATTTAATAATGGGTACATTTTTTCTTTATGACGCCTTTGTTATTGCTTTGATTTACGCGAGGTCAACCCATTCTTATATTTGTATGAGATTGACATCTAGTTTGAGTATGACTGTTGAGTCTACTAAATTTGTGGTAAAGGTGTCAAACTCGTTAGGTAAGCATGTGTTTGTTGATAAGGTGTGTTGGAACTGTCCTTTCACAATTAGGTGTCATTGTTTTCTGGCAAACCTTATGTTGTTGTCATTTGATGAATTTGATTTGATTCTTGGTATGGATTGGTTGACTACCCATAGTGTTTTAGTGAACTGGGTAGTAAATTTATTGAATTGAAATGTGAAAATGGAGATGTTATTCGGGTTGAATCAGGTGAGTCAGGTAGTTTACCGGTGATGATTTCTTCCATGGTGGCTGAGAAGTATTTAAGAAAAGGGTACGAGTCTTATCTCGCTTTCGTGTTAAATACTTAAGAGTCTGAAGTAAAGATTGAAACAGTGCCGGTTGTATGTGAGTATTTGGATGTATTCCCGGAGAGTTACCTGGATTACCCCCAGTTAAAGAGGTCGAGTTTGGAATTGAGTTAATTTCGAGAACGGCACCTATTTCGGTTGCTCTATATAGGATGGCTCCATTAGAGTTGAAGGAACTGAAGGTTCAGTTGCAAGAGTTGACAATTATGGGTTTTGCAAGACTGAGCTATTCACCGTGGGGCACTTTGATACTATTTATGAAAAAGAAAGATGGGTCGATGAGATTGTGTAAAGACTACAAACAACTCAACAGGGTGACAGTGAAAAATAAGTATCTTTTACCGAGGATAGATGACCTATTTAATCAACTGAAGGGAGCTACGGTGTTCTCTAAGATAGACCTGAGGTCCGGTTATTACCAGTTGAGGGTTAAGGAGCAAGATATGCTGAAAACAACATTCCGAATGAGGTATGGCCATTATGAGTTTCTGGTCATGCCATTTGGTTTAACGACTGCTCCTGCGATTTTTATGGATTTAATGAACCATGTCTTTTCGACCGTAATTGGATAAGTTTGTAGTAATTTTTATCGATGATATATTAGTCTATTCTCAAGATGAGAGTGAACATGCGGAGCATCTAAGAATTATTTTGCAGACTTTAAGAGACAAGCAGTTGTAGGCTAATTTTAGCAAGAGTGAGTTTTGGCTTGAGAGATCAGATTCCTAGGACACATTGTGTCGGGAGATGGTATTAAAGTTGATCCGAGTAAAATCTCGGCTATTATAGAGTGGAAACCGTAATGAAATGTGTCAGAAGTTAGAAGCTTTTTGGGCTTAGCGGGGTACTACAGACGGTTTTTAAAACGGTTTTTCATGATTGCTACCCTGATAACGAAATTGTTACATAAGGAAATTGTTACATAAGGACGTTAAGTTTGAATGGACTGAGAAATGTCAATAGAGATTCGAGAGATTGAAAACATTGTTGACTGAGACGTCAGTTTTGGTACAACCTGAGTCGAGAAAAGAGTTTGTGGTCTACAGTGATGCATCGTCAAATGGTCTCGGTTGTGTGTTGATGTAAGAGGGTAAGGTAGTAACTTACGCCTCGAGACAACTAAAACCGCATGAGAAAAATTATCCAACTCATGACTTGGAGTTGGTCACGATTGTTTTTGCGTTAAAGATTTGGCGACATTACTTATATGGTGAGAAGTGTAGAATCTTCATGTATCATAAAAGTTTGAAGTATTTGATGGATCAAAAGGATTTAAATTTGCGGCAACGATAGTGGCTCGAATTATTGAAGGACTATGAGCTAGTAATTGATTACCATCCAGGAAAAGCGAATGTGGTTGCGGATGCCCTAATTAGGAAATCCCTGTATTCTTTGAGAGCCATGAGCACGAGTTTGGCATTGTCTGATGATGGAACTATATTGGCCGAGTTGAGAGCTAGGCCACTATTTGTTCAACAAATATGTTAATATAATGCTAATTGTTGTTTAGCTTATACTAGATGCTTATATTGTTTATGTGTAAACTTGTAACAGACCGAATTTGGCCCTAATCGGAACGGTGGTTTCAGGACCACGAATTCGAGTCCGAGATATTTTTAAAATTATATTTTGTGCTTATTACATGTGAATTAATGTGTGTGAAAGTTTCGTAGAAAAATTTTATCGTTTGAGTGTTTAATTTTTTTTAAAAAAGGGCTTAATCGCGTAAAGTGTAAAAGTTGCATACTATAGTGAAAAGTGCGAAAATGATGATGGCTTTTAAATATGAGGTATTAAAAGGGTAATTAGGCCATTTTTAAGTTAGCGGGTGGCATATGACATAAGTAACCTTAAGTTATATGTTAGTTTTATTTTATTTGAAAGGTTATATTAGTAATTAAGTAATAACATATTATATGTTAAAATAAAACAAAAGAAATGGCCATTATCATCTTTGTTCTCTTGGCTGAATATTGGAGAAAGAAGAAGAACTTGGTTTCTTTTTATTTTCGGCACATATAAGCTCAAATTCAAGGTTAGTTTGATTTGATTTTTGATAATTTTTATGTTTTTCAGATCGTTGCTTCGAACATTAGCTGACCCATGTTAGAATTTTTAAATTAGAGCATGCTTGATATTCAGCCATGGTAAGATACTTGTGATTTATGATGTTTAATGGAAAAATATTAAAGTTAGGTTAAAGATTAGCTTGTATTGTATTGGAAATTTTATTGAATTTGAGTATTTTGGGCTAAATTGCAAAAATGAATTTTTGAGGGGGGCTAAAATGCTAAATAAATGAAAGAAATGGACTTGTATAGTCCCTATAAACATTCGGCCCTAAGGTGTTATAGTGAAATTTTGTGTGTTTTGTGTTTTGTGCAAATAGGACTAAATTATAAAAATATGAAACATTAGGGGTAAAATGGTAATTTGCCCATTTATGTGTTTTGGGACTAAATTGAGATGAAATGTGCTTGAATGAGCTAAATTTTAATGTGTTTAGATCAAGAACAAAGAAAAACGGATTTGGATCGGAGAAAGGCGAAGGTTACCGAATAGTCGGTCTACGTTGTCCATCTACAGTCGAGGTAAGCTCTTAAGCAAAAATATGTCAAAGGATTATTTATGAACATAGTAATTGATGAAATTTAGTAATTTTGTGCATAAATGTATGTGATAGCCGAATGTGGGTATAAGGTTGAATTGAAATTAAATTGTTAATTTTAATATGAATAAGCCTATTCTGTTTGAAATACGAAGTTAAAATGAAGTATATTTGATGTTTGTGACTTAGCATAAAGTGATATGTATTGAATGGATAATTGTGTTGATTATTTCGGGCTTAATGCCTAGCAGGCCTTGTGCCGGTGATCTATTTTGGGCTTAATGCCTAGAAAGCCTTGTCCCGGTGATCTATTTCGGGCTTAATGCCTAGTAGGCCATGTGCCGGTGATTTATATCAGGCTTTATGCCTAGTATGTCTTGGTGTATTATTTGGGCTTATTCTAGGCTTTATGCCTATGTAGAGCCAGAATCGCTAGTTGAGACATATGTATATAATGCTATGGGCTGGTAGATTTAACTTATTATATTAGTAAGGAATGAGGTAAAGTAGTTTGTAAGTGTGATGCAATGAAGTTGATGATACAAAATGTATTTTATTTTGTGATATTGAGCTTATCATTGATAGGTATGAATTGTATATATACACATGTGAGATTAAGGTATATACATGTATTTATATTACTTGAAGTTTCGAATATAATGGAGAAGGACAATGGTAAAAGAGTTTAGTAATATGAATAAAAAAATGGATATGAGATCGATATTTATGACAAGTTTACTTGACTTGGGATGTATGAATGCATATGATATTCATATGATTAGATAATGTATATGTTCATGGTAGTAAAGTGTTAATATTTAAGTTAAGGGCATTGAGGGTATTCGGCCATGAATAATTTACTTATATAATGCTTATATTCATTGCTATAAATTTATTTATTAAATGTTTAAATGTTTAAATATTAAGTTGTACTTGCTTAAGACTTACTAAGCTAGTAAGCTTACTCCGTGTGTGTTCAATGTTCTGTTTTATAGATTTGGTTAAGCTACGGGCTCGAGAAATCGTCAGCAGAGTCAACCACACTATCATCTTTTTGGTACACCTTTAGCTTGGTTTATTTTGGATAAAGGTATGTATAGAGTGATTAATGTCCTTGTTTGAGTTGAAAACTTTGATAATATATGTATTATAGTCATACGAATATGGCTTTTATTTTGTGTTTTGATGAGGATACATATAGTTTTCTTTTTAATGACTAGATGATGCATATGGTTATGTCATTGTGATGCAAAAATGGCAAGGATTTGTTTACCTTATATTCGGCCATGGTCTTGATGTTTATAATAGGTACAATTTGGTCTTGTGAATAATGACACCATAGGCTAAAATAATAATATCTTATTAATATGAAGGTTGTCATGGATTATAAGGATGATATGTTTGTTATATTTATGTTTTATATTCAAGTATGTTAAATGGGGTTTTAAACTCACTTTGACAAAAATGTGAAATGATATATATAATTGGTATGTATGAAACATTTGGTATATATATTTATTTACATATATGACATTTAGTATGATTAAATTGGGTTAGACATAATGGATGTAACCGAATAGGTAGTTATGTATTGGTTAATTGTATGAATTTTGATTAATTTATTTGATCATTCAATTTAGTGTATTTATATTTGTTACTTATGCTAAAATGCTTAAAACAATTATAGACTATTTGATAATCTGGTAATGAAATAAAATGGTATAGTAGATGGTAAGTTGGTATATGTATGAATTGCGATAAATGCCTGCGATGTTCTGAGTCTAGTTCGGTAATACCTCATAACCCTAATCCGACGACGGATACGAGTTAGGGGTGTTACATTTGATTGGTATCAGAGCTTACGGTTTAGTCGATTCTAGGGCTACCGTAGCGTGTGAGAGTCTAGCTATACATGCCTTTACTACATATACGATAGTGTGGTGACTTCTGACATTTCAAACTGTGTGTTATATAGTAAATGGATTTTGATCCTGACAGAGCCGTAGCGGATGATGTAGAGAGTGTAGTGCCTGATCTCGCACGCGGGTCAACGCCGGTAGACTTTCGACCTATCTCGGGTAGCCATGAGGGGGAGGCTAAGCAAGCCTTCTACCAGATGATGAACGGATGGTTTACCCAGTTTATTCATACTAATCTGGCTGTACAACAACCTCCACCCCCGAATAATCCAACTCCGATACCCCCAGCACCTTTGATGATAGATCCGATGAGATCTAGTAGGCCTTCTATTGATAAAATCAGGAAATATGGGGCCGAAGAATTCAAAGCTAATGATGATGATGACGCTGAGCGAGCTGAGATGTGGCTTGATAATACTATTCGGGTACTTGATGAGCTATCCTGTACTCTAGATGAATGCCTGAAGTGTGCTATATCCTTACTATGAGACACTACATATCACTGGTGGAATACACTAGTATCAGTAGTTCTGAAAGAAAAAGTGACTTGGGATTTCTTCCAGATCAAGTTTCATAAGAAATATATCAGTCAGAGATTCATCGATCAGAAACAAAAAGAATTTTTAGAACTAAAATAGGGTCGCATGAATGTGACTGAATATGAACGGAAGTTTGTCAGATTGAGCCGATATGCCCAAGAGTGTATATCAACTGAAGCCATTATGTGTAAAAGATTTGAAGATGGTCTGAATGAAGACATAAAGTTTCTTGTTGGCATTCTTGAAATTAAAGACTTTGTGGTACTTGTCGAGCGAGCTTGCAAAGTGAAGAGCTTGGGAAAGAGAAAAGAAAGGCTAAAATGGAAGCTAGAGACACTCATAAGAGATCATCGAGTAAGACTTTCTAATCTATATCTAAGAAGTTCAGAGATGACTTTGGCCGACATAAAGCTACTTCAGACATGTCTAGACGAGATCAACCTCTAGTGGGTTCTCGAGCTACTTTGATAGCCAGTGTTGGTAATGCTCAGCAGAATCGAGTTAAATGTAAGCATTGTGGTAAATGGCATTCTGGGAGTTGTAGATTCAGTGATCGGTCCTATTTTAAATGTGGATCGTCAGATCATTTTATCAGAGAATGCTCGATGTTAGCTGAGCAAAATACGGCCCAGAATAGTAGACCAAGCAATGTGTCAGTGTAAGGCAGACCACCTAGGCATTCGAGAAATGTAAGTGGCAGTCAGAAAAGAACTAAAGACACTGCAGTTAGATCGGAGGCTCGTGCACCAGCTAGAGCATATGCTATTCGTGCCAGAGAAGATGCTTCTTCCCCAGATGTTATCACTGGTACTTTCACTCTTTATGATACTACTGTGATTGCATTTATTGATCCCGGTTCGACTCATTCATATGTGTGTGAAACTCTGGTATCCAGTATGACTTTTCCTGTTGAGTCTACTAAGTTTATAATTCGTGTGTCCAACCCCTTAGGTTGATGTGTACTTGTTGATAAAGTGTGTAAAGGTTGCCCGTTGATGATTCGGCATTCCTGCTTTCCAGCTGATTTAATGTTGTTTCCTTTCGACGAGTTCGATATAATTTTGGGAATGGACTGGTTAACTTTGCATGATGCTGTGGTGAATTGCAAAAGAAAGATTATTGATTTGAGATGTTAGAACGGAGAGATCATCCGGGTTGAATCTAATGATCTGAATGGGTTACCAGCTGTAATATCCTCGATGTTAGCCCGTAAGTATGTGAGAAAAGGATGTGAAGCTTACTTGGCATATGTGTTGGATAATAAAGTGTCTGAAAAATAGATCAAATCCGTACTAGTTGTGTGTGAATACCCAGATGTGTTTCCTGAAGAATTATCGGGTTTACCACTAGTACGAGAGATTGAGTTTGGTATTGAATTAGTACCGAGGATGACTCCGATTTCAATAGCTCCATATCGGATGGCATCTACTGAGTTGAAAGAGTTGAAAGCACAGTTGCAAGAGTTGATAGATAGGGGCTTTGCACGACCGAGTTTCTCTCCTTGGGGTGCACCAGTTTTATTTGTGAAAAAGAAAGATGAGACGATGTGAATGTGTATTGATTATCGGCAGTTAAATAAAGTGACAATGAAGAATAAATACCCGTTTCCTCAAATTGATGACTTGTTTGATCAGTTGAAAGGGGCTTCAGTGTTTTCAAAGATAGATCTGAGATCGGGTTATTATTAGTTGCGAGTCAGAGATTCTGATGTGTCAAAGACTACATTCCGAGCGAGGTACGAACATTTTGAGTTTCTGGTTATGCCTTTTGGACTTACTAATGCACCTGCTATTTTTATGGATTTGATAAATTGGGTTTTCAGACAATATTTGGATCGGTTTGTGGTAGTGTTTATTGATGATATCCTGATCTATTCTAAAGATGAAATCAAACATACCGAGCATTTGAGATTGGTGCTACAAACCTTGTGAGATCAACAGTTGTATGCAAAGTTTAGTAAGTGTGAGTTCTGGATGAAGGAAGTCAACTTTTTGGGTCACGTCATTTCAGCATCAGGCATTCGGGTTGATCCGAATAAAATATCGGCTATTCTTGATTGGAAACCACCAAAGAATGTTTCAGAAATTTGAAGTTTTCTGGGACTTGCGGGTTACTACAGACGATTTGTGAAAGGTTTTTCTATAATAGCTACCCCGTTGACAAAGCTATTACAAAAAGATGCTCAATTTGAATGGTCGGAAAAGTGTCAGAAAAGTTTCGGTCAGTTGAAAGTCCTTTTGACCGAAGCTCTAGTGTTAGCTCAGCCTAAATCGGGTAAAGAATTTATTGTTTATAGTGATGCTTCTTTGAATGGTTTGGGTTGCGTTTTGATGCAGGAAGGCAAAGTCATAACTTACGCTTCAAGACAATTGAAGCCTCATGAAAGAAATTATCTGACTCATGATCTGGAACTAGCAGCCACTGTTTTTGCATTGAAAATTTGGCGTCATTATTATTCAGTGAGAAATGTCATTTTTATTCAGATCACAAAAGTCTGAAGTACTTGATGACTCAGAAAGATTTGTACTTGAGACAACGCAGATGGTTAGAACTATTGAAAGAATATGAATTGGTGATTGACTACCATCCGCGAAAAGCCAACGTTGTTGCGGATGCCTTAAGTCGAAAATCATTATTTGCTCTTCGTGCGTTGAACGAACATATGGTTATGACTGGTGATGGTTCGATCATCGCCGAGTTGAAGGCAAGACCATTGTTTATCCAGCAAATTTTGATGCACAGAAAATTGACCAAGATATGATTGCTAAACGAGTTCAGTGTGAAAATGATGCAGAGTCAGAGTTTCCAATTGATAAAAATGATTGTTTGATCTTCAAAGGCCCAATATGTGTTCCGAGGAATGTGAATTTGATTCAGATGATTTTGAACAAGGCTCATAATAGTCGATTGTCGGTACACCTGGGTAGCATGAAAATGTATAATGATTTGAAACAGTTCTATTGGTGGCCTGGCATGAAACAGGATATATCTAAATTTGTCTCCAAGTGTTTAATTTGTCAGCAAGTAAAAGCTGAGCATCAAATGCCTTCTGGGTTACTTCAGCCGATAATGATACCTGAATGGAAATGGGATAGAGTTACTATGGATTTTGTATCTGGTTTGCCTACAACACCGAGCAAGAAAGATGCAGTCTAGGTTATAGTGGATAGATTGACCAAATTAGCTCACTTTGTACCAGTTCGTAGAGATTCTCGCATTTTGGGACTAAATTGAGATGAAATGTGTTTGAATGAGCTAAATTTTAATGTGTTTAGATGAAGAACAAAGAAAAATGGATTTGGATCAGGGAAAGGCGAAGGTTACTGAATAGCCGGTCTACGTTGTCCGTCGATAGTCGAGGGAGCTCTTTAGCAAAAATATGTCAAAGGATTATTTATGAACATAGTAATTGATGAAATTTAGTAATTTTGTGCATAAATGTATGTGATAGCCGAATGTGGGTATAAGGTTGAGTTGAAATTAAATTGTTAATTTTAATATGAATAAGCCTGTTCGGTTTGAAATGCGAAGTTAAAATGAAGTATATTTGATGTTTGTGACTTAGCATTAAGTGATGTGTATTGAATGGATAATTGTGTTGATTATTTCGGGCTTAATGCCTAGCAGGCCTTATGTCGGTGATCTATTTCGGGCTTAATGCCTAGCAGGCCTTGTGCCGGTGATCTATTTCGGGCTTAATGCCTAGCAGGCCATGTGCCGGTGATTTATATCGGGCTTTATGCCTAGCAGGCCTCGTGCCAGTGTATTATTTCGGGCTTATTGCCTAGCAGGCTTAATGTCAGTGATATGTTATAAACGGAGAATCGAGAATCAAGCAAGTTGAGACATATCTATATAATGCTATGTCCTACAAGCTCGGGTAAGATTTAACTTATTATATTAGTGAGGAATGAGGTAAAGTAGTTTGTAAATGTTTGAGTTAAGTGTAATGCAATGAAGTTGATGATACAAAATGTATTTTATTTTGTGATATTGAGCTTATCATTGATAGGTATGAATTGTATATATACACATGTGAGATTAAGGTATATACATGTATTTATATTACTTGAAGTTTCAATTATAATGGAGAAGGACAATGGTAAAAGAGTTTAGTAATGCGAATAAAAAAAATGAATATGAGATCGATATTTATGCCAAGTTTACTTGACTTGGAATGTACGAATGCATATGATATTCATATGATTAGATAATGTATATGTTCATGGTAGTAAAGTGTTAATATTTAAGTTAAGGGCATTGAGGGTATTCGGCCATGAATAATTTACTTCTATAATGCTTATATTCATTGCTATGAATTTATTTATTAAAAGTTTAAATGTTTAAATATTAAGTTGTACTTGCTTAAGACTTACTAAGCTAGTAAGCTTACTCCGTGTGTGTTCAATGTTCTGTTTTATAGATTTGGTTAAGCTACGGGCTCGAGAAATCGTCAGCAGAGTCAACCACACTATCATATTTTTGGTACACCTTTAGCTTGGTTTATTTTGGATAAAGGCATGTATAGAGTGATTAATGTCCTTGTTTGAGTTGGAAAATTTGATAATATATGTATTATAGTCATACGAATATGGCTTTTATTTTGTGTTTTGATGAGGATACATATGGTTTTCTTTTTAATGACTAGATGATGCATATGGTTATGTCATTGTGATGCAAAAATGGTAAGGATTTGTTTACCTTATATTCGGCCATGGTCTTGATGTTTATAATAGGTACAATTTGGTCTTGTGAATAATGACACCATAGGCTAAAATAATAATATCTTATTAATATGAAGGTTGTCATGGATTATAAGGATGATATGTTTGTTATGTTTAGGTTTTGTATTCAAGTATGTTAAATGGGGTTTTAAACTCACTTTGACAAAAATGTGAAATGATATATATAATTGGTATGTATGAAACATTTGGTATATATATTTACATATATGACATTTAGTATAATTAAATTGGGTTAGACATAATGGGTGTATGTAGGATAGGTAGTTATGTATTGGTTAATTGTATGAATTTTGATTAATTTATTTGATCATTCGAATTTAGTGTATTTATATTTGTTACTTATGCTAAAATGCTTAAAACAATTATAGACTATTTGATAATCTGGTAATGAAATAAAGTGGTATAGTATATGGTAAGTTGGTATATGTATGAATTGCGATAAATGCCTGCGATGTTCTGAGTCTAGTTCGGTAATGCCTCATAACCCTAATCCGGCGACGGATACGAGTTAGGGGTGTTAAAAACTTGCTAAGCTTAAGGCTAACTCTCTTTCTTTTCCCTTGCCTTATAGAGAAAAAAAAAAGGGTTGATTTAAGAAACGTGGATTAACCGGGAGATCTCCCACACTATCAGCACACTCCGGTACAGTAGAACTTGATGTTTTGTATATGGCATGTATAGAGGCTAGACAAGTTAGTGGATTTTGTTGTATTGGCCAAGATATGTTGGCCTTTAGATGGATAATCTATTTTGTATAATGCCATGGTTGATGGCTACTTTATTTTATGAAAAGATGTAGTTATCCATGTGAGATTGTGTTTGAATTTGAGTTGAATATGGATGTGTTATATGAGTACTTGTTGTATGAGATAGATGGGTGTAAAGAGCTTAGTAAATAGCTTTGTTCTTGTCCATGTAGGTAGAAACACGGGCGTGTGTCTAGGCCATGTGTGACACACGGTCAGCCCAAGGACGTGTGACTTGGCCGTGTGTTAGCATTTTAAGTCAGAATAGACCATCGGCTATCCACACGGGCCTGTGTCTAGGCCGTGTAAAGTGGTCAGTGTTCACCAAGGATGGAGAACACGGGCGTGCCTTGGCCGTGTGGATTAATCAGAAATGACCACGGGCAGCCATGTGGGCATGTGTCCAGGTCGTGCGACTCAAGTCAGTGTCGACCACAGGCGTCGAACACGGGCGTGTGAGATGATGCACGGGCGTGCCATCTACCCCTCGGGCGTGTGGCCCCTATTTAGGTAAAAATTTTCTAATTGTGTAAAAGTTTACGATTTATTTCTGAAACCTTTCGAGAGTATGTTTAGAGCCCTGTAGGCCTATAAAAAGGATGTTAGTTATGAGAATGGAAAAGTTTTAAATTTGGAATAGATTTTGATAATCCAAGGTTGTATGACCTAGCAGGTCGAGTTTGATAATGCTTCGTGCCCGGTTTCAGCGTAGGATACGGGTAAGGGGTGTTACAAAGGTACTGGCCCAATCCTTTCAATAACCTCATTGGCCCTATGAATTGTGAACTCAATTTTCCCTTTCGACCAAATCTTAATATTTTCTTCCACGGGGATACTTTCAGAAATACTTTGTCGCCTACTTGAAACACGATATATTTCCTTTTTAAATCCACGTATGACCTTTGTCGATCCGAAGCAGCTTTCAGACTATCACATATCACTTTCACTTTCTCCTTGGTCTCTTTAACTAGATCAACCCTATGAATTTGCTTTTCACTAAGCTCGGTCCAATAAAAGGGAGTCCGACACTTGCTGCCATATAAAGCTTCGTACGGTGCCATCCGTATACTCGACTGATAACTGTTGTTATATGCAAACTAAACCAAAGGTAGATATTTTTCCTAACTACCTTCGAACTCTAACACACAACATCGGAGCATATCCTCAAGAACTTGAATCACTCTTTTAGGTTGGCTGTCGGTTTGAGGATGTAACACTGTACTAAATTTAATCTTGTACCCAAGGATTCTTTCAACTTCTTCTAAAACCTCGAAGTAAAACTTGGGTCTCTATCCAAGATAATAGATATAGTCACCCTATGCAATTTCACCAATTCAGTAATATACAACTCAGCTAACTTATCAAGTGAATAATCCACACGCACTAGTATAAAGTGAGCTGACTTTATTAATCTATCCACAATAACCCACACAGCATCTTTCTTTTTCAGAGTCGTAGGTAACCCCGTAACAAAATCTATGGTGATTCGATCCCATTTCCACTCTGGAACCATCACTGGCTGGAGTAATCCCAAAGGTTCTTGATGCTTGATTTTTACTTGTTGACAGATCAAACACTTTGTAACAAACTCGGAGATGTCTCTTTTCATACCCGACCACCAATACAAATTCTTCAAATCATTGTACATTTTCGTACTGCCCGAATGTATTGACAAGCAACCACTGTGTGTTCATGCAAACTTTTTTGGATCAACTCATCATTCTTAAGTTCACAAACCCTATCATGAAACATCAAACAACCATCTGAACTAACCAGAAAATCAGAGCAATTTCTCGATTCGCACTGAGCTCTCTTAGCTTGCATCTCACTATCATTCTTTTGAGCTTCACATATCTGCTAAGTAAATAATGGTCTAGCCCTCAACTCGGTCAATATAGCATCATCATCAGACCACACTAAGCTCGTATTCATAGCTCTCAAAGCATATAGGGATTTTCAGCTCAAGGCATCCACAACCACATTCGCTTTCCCCGGATGGTAGTCGATTACTAACTCATAATCCTTCAATAATTCGAGCCACCGCCGTTGTCGCAAAATCAAATCCCTTTGGTCCATCAAGTACTTCAAAATCTTGTGATCGGTGAAGATTCGACACTTTTCACCATATAAATAATGACGCCAAATCTTCAAAACAAAGACGATCGCAGCCAACTCTAAATTGTGAGTCGGATAATTCTTCTCGTGTGGTTTTAGCTATCTCGAGGCGTAAGCTGCTACCTTACTGTAACACCCCACACCCAAGACCGATACTAGGTCTGGATACGAGACATTACTATGCTTGAACTCACTGAAACATGTACTTACAGGCTATAAAATTTCGTTTCGACTTAAAAACTTCTTTCTTAGTCAACACATATAACAAGGGCCTACGAGGCCTTTAACTCATGTTAGAAAACTTTCAGAATTAAATCAAAAAACTCATTTTTCAAGTAGGGTTCACACACCCGTGTGACTTGGAAAACGCCCGTGTATCCTTAAGCACGCCCATGCCCTCAAACCGTGGAGAGCTACTGACTATTTCCACACGGCTTAGACACGCCCATGTCTTCCAACCGTGGGAGGTTACTGACTAATTTCACACGGCCATGACACGCCTGTGGGCCTAGACCGTGTGCTAATCCTTGACATACTGACTAAATTAACACGGTCTGGGCACACGCCCATGTCCAAACTGTGTGTCTTACACAGCATACACACACGGCAGTGGGATTTACTGTGGCCTATTCTGATTAATAATACTAAGGTGTAGGGTTAACACGGCCTTAACACACGCCCGTGTGTCCAACCGTGCCGGCACTTAAAGGCTATTTACCAAGCCATTTGCCACCCTGAAAAGAAGATCATACTTCAACTCAAATCAACAATGCAATAACAACTCATCTTTCATGAATAATACTACATGCTTCATTGATCTTAATAAACATACATACTTAGTCAAATACAAAAGAATAATGAACTTGATGGCCTATACAATGGCCTTTCTTAAAGCATATACACAAAATGAATGCTTCCTATACATGCCATACTTAGTAAAATAACTTGGTTATACCAAAATAAGAGTTGATAGTGTGTCATGAGTCTCAGGCTTTAATGATCCACTAGTTAGCTTGGCGGATCGCATAGTAAAAAGAATCATAACGTAAGCATATAGCTTAGTAAGTTTGTATGTACAACACATATCAATATACTTGCTTAATATAAGCCATTTAGCTTACAATGGAATCATAATTTCAGCTATAAAGCTTACTTACTCATACTTGTTTCTTACATGTCTTATAATACTTAACATTCTCATACTTGTAAGGTAAACATGGTACCTGTAACACTTAATCACATTGATCAGTATACTTTAATAATAATCATAATCTTTACTTCCTCATTCATAACATGAATAATACTCAATTTCATCTTGATACTAACTTTGCTTTCTTATCTTTCTTGATATCTTCTTTTTGACTTACTCGTTTGCCCGATGAATTTCTGCGAATAACCAAGGATACTAAATCTCAACCCGCATAACTTGATACCATAATAACTTGCTTGCTAACTTGATCAATGCCAAGCTTGCCTTGGACTTACATGATATCTTGATCAATGCCAAGATTGCCTTGGACTTACATGATAACTTGTGTGGTAGATCGAGTATCCTGGGGAATTCATCTTCAATCGGGACTTGCTCGTACTTATTATCGTGATTTCTTGCTTGAACATAACATGATCATTTCATAATTTTATTGTACATTATACTAAGCAAATTAATGATAAAAATCATAAAGCTTAGAAATCATACAAACTTACCTCAATATACAAAATGTATGTAGATATGCAATTTAGTCCACAACTTTGTTCTTGCCTTGGTTTCGATCTGGGCTTCATTTTTCTTGATCTATAATCATAAATAGATCTTTTAATAATCATATTGACTAAATTAACACATAACTCATATTTTGGTAAAATTATTATTTTGCCCTTATACTATCTAATATTTGCACTTTTGCCCTAATTCTCGTAAACTGATTTTCATGCAACTTTCTTAAACTTCATGCTTAGCTAAATCATTTTCTCTTCTATAACAATCATCAATTCTCACTATTTCTAGTAGGTATGACCAATTTTATAACTATTACAAAATGGTCCCTACAACCATTTTTCATGAAACTCATTAAGGAAAAGATGTTTATCTAACATCAAACTCCCATAAAACATCATTTAACAAGCATATCATTCAAGGGTAAATTTTTGAACATACATCTTAGCTCATTTTATAGCTAAAATTAGCTAATTCATAATACGAGAACTTCAAAAATACAAAGAATATTAAAAACGAGGCTAAGATGAACTTACTATGAGCTTGAAAAAAAATGAAGAACCCTAGCTATGGTGTCTTCAAATTTTTAGCAGCACAAGGAAGAAGATGAGTGAATTTTTCTCATCTTTTCCCCATTTAAAACACTTAATAGGCAAATGACCAAAATGCCCTTCCTTAAAAAAATCCTATTTAACACCATCTCAAGGTCAATTTTGTCCAAAATTTTATTTTTGGGCAAACTGCTATTTAAGGGCTCATAATTATTATTCTAAAGCTATTTCATGCAAAAAGCTTCTAGAAACTCATATATTGTAACTTTTGCAATTTAGTCCTTTTTGGACCAATTGGCCTCAACTTAAAAAAATTGCTTTACAAAACTTTCATACTAACGTGCAAACATGGCATAAACTTGAAAAACTCATAAATTCACCTCGGGTTCGTGGCCTCGCACCACTATCCCTACTAGGCCCTAAATTAGGTTGTTACCCTTACCCTCTTGCATTAACACACAGTCGAGACCATTTAATGATGCATCACTATAGACCACAAACTCCTTCCCTGATTCAGGTTGTACTAAAACTAGCGCCTCAGTCAACAATGCTTTCAATCTCTCAAAACTCTGTTGGCATTTCTCAGTCCATTCAAAATTAACATCTTTATGCAACAGTTTCGTCATCGGGGTAGCAATCATGGAGAACCCCTTTACGAACCGTCTGTAGTACCTGCTAAACCCAAAAAGCTTCTTATCTCTGACTTATTCCACGGTGATTTCCACTCCACAATAGCCGAGATCTTACTCGGATAAACTCTAATTCCATCACCAGACACAATGTGTCCTAAAAATCTAACCTCTCAGAGCCAAAATTCACTATTGTTGAATTTAGCATACAAATGCTTGTCTCTTAAGGTGTAACATCTCGGTTTAGGGTCTAGTTACACTATTGGTGTGAGACCATAAATCTGAGGGTTATGAATGAGTTTTTGAGGGTTACGCTATTTATGCATGCTAGTGTGAAAGTTTCATGAAGTATTTTTGTGAAATGGTGGTTGAATTGTCCAAAAAAGGACTAAATTACAAAAAGTTATAAAATGTGATGTTCTAGAAGCTATTTGTGTGAAATTGCTTTAGAATATCAATTAGAGGTCCTTAATGAACAATTTTCCCAAATTTTAGTTTTTGGACAAAATTGGGCTTGGATGAGTTAAAATAGGAAGTTTACCAAAAAGGGCATTTTGGTCATTTAGTAATTTAAATGATTAAATAGGTGAAAAGATGATAAAAATTCATTCATCTTCTCCCCCAAGCTACCAAAAATTTCAATAGCCATTGTTAGGGTTCTTCAAATTTTTCAAGCTTGGTGGTAAGTGCTCCTAAGCCCAGTTTTTGACATTCTTCGTATTTTTGAAGTCCTAGTAGCATGAGTAAGCTATTTTTAACTATTTGGTGAGCTATGATGGATGTTCAAAAATGTACATATGTATGACATGCATGTATTTTGATGTTTTTTGGAAGAATATGAAAGCTTGATTTAGTAGAAACATCTTTTGCTAAGTGATTTTTCCATGAAAATGCATGTAGGGGCTAGTTTGTGAAAAACTTTAGTTTCATCATACATGTGTTATTTAGTGGGAATTGATGAATGCTTTAGTTGAGTAAGTGGTTTGATTTAGCATGAAAGGCTGGAAAGTTGAATAAAATCACTTTACGAGCCTTGGGGCTAACGTGTAAATATGAGAAAGTTTAGGGGCAAAATAGTAATTTTACTAAAGTATGAGATGTGAGTCAATTTAGTCAATGTGTGTATTGAATAAGCTTATTTATTTATTATAGATCAAGAAAGACAAAGCCTGGATCGAAACCGAGGCAAAAGCAAAGTGGTAGACTAAATTGCATGTTTCTATACTTTTGAGTATCGAGGTAAGTCTATGCATAAACAATGCATTTATACTTACAAATTTATTAATGCTAACTAGTGTGTAGCATGATTGAGAATGATTGAGAATGGTTGAGAATGATTGAGAATGATTGAGAACCTATGTGGGATGAATGTGTTAGAATTTGTGAATGAATGATAGAGTAAGTAAAGATGTGAATGTGTATTGATAATGCTAGATGGTGGGATAAGTGCGATGCCGTCCTAATGCATATTAATGATGAGCTGGCTATGTGCGATGCTATCGTTAGGTATATCATCTAGTGGGCTAAGTGCGAGACCACTATGATTACCTTTGCGGTAGGTTAAGTGTGATACTACCTTATTAATTGATTGTGGTGGACTAGGTGTGAAACCACGGAGACATTAGCTGTGTAGATTAGCTGTGTGGATTAGCTTTGTGGATTAGTTGTGTGGTTTAGCTATGTGGTGGTAGTAGTGAATAATATATCTGTGTGGATGTGTTATCGAGAAATAAAGATGTGTTGTATATTGTGTAATGTGATATTGAATGCAGGGGTGCATTCCAATGGTTATGAGTATGTGATTCATAATGTGTTGGAAATGTGGTAAGGAATAGAAAGTGTAAGCATAGTTGAACATTATATGTTAGTATAATGCTAATTGTTGTTTAGCTTATCTATGATGCTTAATTGTTTATGTGTAAACTTACTAAGCTCAAAGCTTACTCCATTTTCTTTTCCTTTGTTTATAGAGTAAAAGTGGTGAACTGAGATACGAGGATCATTGGAAGATAGCCCACACGTCAACACACTCTGGTATATGAGATTCAATGTTTTGTATATGGCATGTATAAGGGCTAGACAAGTTAGTGAATTTTGTTGTATATGGCTAAGATGTGTTGGCCTTTAGATGGATAATGAATTTTGTATAATGCCATAGTTGTTGGCTATCATATTATATGAAAAGATGTAGTTTTCTATGTGAGATTTCTTTTAAATTTAAGTTAATTATGGATGTGTTGTATGAGTGCATGTTGTGAATGCCATATGGGTGAGAAGAGCTTAGCAAATAGCTTTGTTCTTGTCTATTTGAATAGATACACGGGTGTGTATATGTGACACACGGTCAGCACACGGGTGTATGCTTTGCCCGTGCGTCCCTTGCAGGTTAACCTTTTAAGTCAGAATAGACCACGGGCTAGTCACACGGGCATGTGACTAAGCTTTGAGGCTATGTGAATGAAGTCAGTATTCACCATGGGTTGGAGACATGGGTATTTGTGACTACACACGGGCTTGTCTCTTCTTACATAGGAGTGTTAGCCTTGTACAAAAGAGAAAATTTTTAAGATTTGAAAAAGTTTCAGAATAGTTTCGAGAGTCCCCGTATGTATGAATGAGGCCTCGTAAATTAAGAATGAGGTTGTTGAGATGACTTTTGAGGGAATTCGATGAGCCTGAGTGGCGAACGTGAGGATTTTGTTAAGGTAATGCCTTAAGCCCGGCTCCAGCGTAGAATCTGGGTAAGGGGTGTTACATTTAGTAGTATCAGAGCTATGGTTTAGTCAATTCTAGGACTACCATACTGGGTGTAATAGTCTAGCTATACATGCCATTAGTGTACAATGATAGTGTGGTGGCTTCTAATGATTTTAAATCTTGTTTATTATAGAACATGGATTCCGATCCATTGATTACTGATGAAGCAGCTAGTAATGCACCGGCTCCTGTGTAAGGGACCGTGCCTGTGCAAAGTGGACTCGAGGCTAGGGGTCAAGGGGAAGAGGCACGAGAGGCCTTTCTCCAGATGATGGGCGATTGGTACTCGGACTTTGTTCGAGCGAACCCTAATGCTCAACCTCCTCCACCTCCTACTATACCTCAACCAAACCCAGTGGCTCTGCAAGGTATTGATGTAGTGAGGATATTGAAACCCTCGGTGGATAAGATTAGGAAGCACGGGGCCGAGGAGTTTAGAGAAAAGGTAGATGACGACCCTGAGAGGGCGGAGTTCTGGTTAGAGAACTTGATGAGAGTGTTTGATGAACTCTCATGTACACCTGAAGAGAGCTTGAAGTGTGTTGTATCCTTGTTGAGTGATTCGGCATACCATTGGTGGAAGACACTAACGTTAGTGGTCCCAAAATAACAGGTGATGTGGGACTTCTTTCTGGAAGAGTTCCGGAAGAAGTATATAAGCCAACGGTTTACGGATCAAAAGAGGAAATAATTCCTTGAGTTGAAGCAAGGAAGGATGACAGTAGCAGAGTATGAGCGTGAGTTTGTCAGGCTTAGCAAATATGCTTAAGAATGTGTGTCAACAGAGACCATCTTGTGCAAGAGGTTCAAGGATGGACTAAATGAGGATATCAAACTCCTAGTGGGTATTTTGGAGTTGAAAGAGTTTGTGGTGCTAGTGGAAAGGGCAAGTAAGGCCAAAGAGTGGAGTAAAGAAAAGAAAAAGGCTGTGAGTGAAGCCCGAGGTGCTAGAAATAGGCCGATGGGAAAATCATATCAAGCCCAGTCAAAGAGATCCAAGGAAGGGAATCCTCGGACGACAGCCTCAGTGGGATATTCGTATCGAGACTCGAACAATATTCGTTCGGGTTCGAGAGTCTGAGCTACCTCGATGGAAAGTGTGGGCAATACGAAGAGAAAATCGGAGTGTCCCAATTGTGGTAGGTATCACACCGGAGAGTGTTGGTGAAATAGTCGAAACTGTTATAAGTGTGGCTCCCCCGACCATTTTATTCGAAACTGCCCTGAAAGGGATGATAAGGAAGAGAAGTAAGAGATGAGACCTAGTGACGTGTCTACAAGGGGTAGACCACCAAGGAACCCAAGAGGTGGGGCTAGTGGTAGAGGTACGTCCAAAGATGCTGCTGTGAGACCGGAGGATTGGGCATTTGGAAGGACGTATGCTATTCGCACTCACGAAGAGGCATCCTCCTCAGATGTGATAATGGGTATTTTTTCTCTCTTTGACACCCTTTTTATTGCTTTAATAGATCCATGGTCTACTCATTCTTATATTTGCATGAGATTAGCATCTAGTTTGAGTATGACCGTTGAGTCTATAAATATTGTGGTTAAGGTGTCAAACCCATTAGGAAAGAATGTGTTTGTGGACAAGGTGTGTAAAAATTATCATTTGATGTTTGAGATTTATTTTTTTTCGGTAGACCTGATGTTGTTACCATTTGATGAGTTTGATTTAATCCTAGGCATGGATTGGTTGATTACCTATAGTGTCTTAGTAAACTGTGGTAGTAAGTACATTGAATTGAAATGTAAGAGTGGAGATGTGGTTCGGGTTCAATCAGGTGGAACAGATAGTTTACCTGTGATGATTTCTTCCTTAGTGATGGAGAAATGTTTGAGAGAAGGTTGTGAGTCCTATCTCACCTTTGTGATGAATACTCAAGAGAGTGGGGTAAAGTTTGAAACAGTGCTAGTGGTACGCGAGTATCCAGATGTATTCCCGGAAGAGTTACTCGGATTACCTCCAGTGAAAGAGGTTGAGTTTGGGATTGAATTGATTCTAGGAATGACATCGAATTCTATTGCTCTGTATAGAATGGCACCTGTAGAATTGAAAGAATTAAAGATACAGTTACAAGAGTTGACAAATAAGGGTTTTGTAAGACCGAGTTACTCACCGTGGGGTGCTTCGGTATTATTTGTGAAGAAGAAAGATGGGTCTATGAGGTTGTGTATAGACTATAGACAACTCAACAAGGTAACGGTGAAGAATTGGTATCCTTTACCAAGGATTGATGTTCTTTTTGATCAATTGAAAGGAGCTACAATGTTCTCGAAGATAGACCTAAAGTCGGGTTATTATCAGCTTAGAGTGAAAGAGCAAGATGTGTTGAAGACTGCATTTAGAACGAGGTATGGCTATATGAGTTTTTGGCTATGCCGTTCGGTTTGATGAATGCACCTGTAATTTTTATGGATCTAATGAACCATGTTTTCAAACCATATGTGGATAAGTTTATGGTTGTCTTCATTGATGACATATTGATCTATTCTCTGAATGAGAACGATCATGAGGAGCATTTGAGAATTGTCTTGCAAACTTTAAGAGATAAGCAGTAGTATGCTAAGTTTAGCAAGAGCGAGTTCTGGCTCAAAGAGGTTAGAGTTTTGGGACACGTTGTGTCGGGTAATGGTGTTAGAGTTGACCCAAGTAAGATTTCAGCTATTGTGGATTGTAAACAACCGAGGAATATGTCGGAGGTTAGAAGCTTCTTGGGATTAGCAGGATATTACAGACGTTTCATGAAGGGGTTCTCTGTTATTACTACCCCAATGACAAAACTATTGCATAAAGATGTCAAGTTTGAATGGACTGAAACATGTCAACAGAGTTTCGAGAGATTGAAAATAATGTTGAAAGAGGCATGATTTTGGTTTAGCCAGAATCAGGGAAAGAATTCATGGTTTTTATTGATGCGTCGTTTAATGGTCTTGGTTGCGTGTTAATACAAGAGGGTAAGGTAGTCGCTTACGCCTCGAGGCAGTTAAAACAGCACGAGAAGAATTATCTGACTCATGATTTGGAGTTGGTTGTGATTGTTTTCGCGTTAAAGATTTGGCAATATTATTTGTATGGTGAGAAATGTTGAATCTTTATGGATTATAAGAGTTTAAGATATTTGATGGATCAGAAAGATCTGAATCTGAGACAGAGGTGGTGGTTGGAGTTGTTGAAAGACTATGAGTTAGTCATTGACTACCACCAGGGAAAAGCAAATGTGGTTGCAGATGCCCTGAGTAGGAAATCCTTGTGTGCTCTAAAAGTTATGGGCACGAGTTTAGCATTATCTGATGATAGTGCTATTTTGGCAGAGTTGAGAGCTAAGCCACTATTTGTTCAACAGATATGTGAGGCTCAGAGGAATGACAGTGAGATGCAAGCCAAGAGAGCTAAGTGCGAATAAAAAAGTGACTCTGATTTTTGAGTGGACTCGAATGGTTGTTTGATGTATCGTGATAGAATTTTTGTGCCCAAAAATGAAGAATTAATCTGAACAGTTCTGCATGAGGCCCATAGTGGATGGTTGTCGGTATATCCGGGCAGTACGAAAATGTACAATGACTTAAGGAAGTTTTATTGGTGGCCGGGTATGAAAAGAGATGTTTCAGAATTTGTGAGTAAGTGTTTGATTTGCCAACAAGTGAAAGCTGAGCACCAAATGCCTTCGGGATTGCTTCAACCAGTGATGGTTCCCAAATGGAAATGGGATCGGGTTACCATGGACTTTGTGACGGGGTTGCCTATGACTCCGAGAAAGAATGATACTGTGTGGGTTGCTGTGGACAGATTAACAAAGTCGGCTCACTTTATCCCAGTACGTGTTGATTATTCAATGGATAAGTTAGCTGAGTCGTACATGGTAGAAATAGTAAGGTTGCATGGTGTACCTATGTCTATTATATCGGATAGAGATCTGAGGTTTACTTCGAGATTTTGGAAGAAGTTGCAAGAAGCCATGGGTACAAGGTTGAATTTTAGTACTGCGTTCCATCCACAAACTGATGGCCAGTCTGAGAGGGTGATCCAAGTTCTTTAGGATATGATCTGATGCTGTGTGTTAGAATTCAAGGGTAGTTGGGAGAGATATCTACCTTTGGTTGAATTCACCTATAACAATAGTTATCATTCGAGTATACGGATGGCTTCGTATGAGGCCTTGTATGGTCGTAAATGTCGGACTCCCTTGTATTAGACCAAGCTTAGTGAGAAACGGATCCATGGAGTCGATCTAGTGAAAGAAACTGAAGAGAATGTGAGAGTAATCTGTAATAGTCTGAAAGCTGCTTCGGACCGACAGAAGTAGTATGCGGATTTGAAAAGAAAAGAGATCAAGTTTGAAGTGGGTGACAAAGTTTTTTTGAAAGTGTCTCCATGGAAGAAGATTATAAGGTTTGAACAAAAAGGGAAATTGAGTCCAAGATTCATAGGGCCGTATGAGATTACAGACAGAATTAGGCCAGTAGCTTACCGGTTGGTTTTGCTTGTAGAGTTGGAAAAGATCCATAATGTGTTCCATGTATCGATGTTGCGACGGTATCGCTCCAATCCTTCACATGTGATTCCTTCAACGAAAATTAAGATAAGACTGAATATGTCTTATGAAGAGGAGCCGATTAAGATCTTGGCTCGAGAAGTGAAATAGTTGAGAAATAAGAGCATAGCACTAGTGAAAGTTTTATGGCAGAAACACGGTGTAGAAGAAGCTAAATCGGAAACAGAAGAAACTATGAAAGAACAACATCCATACCTCTTAACTAGTAAGATTTTTGGGGGCGAAAATCTCTTAAGAGGGGAGAGTTGTAACATCCTGATTTAGGGTCTAGTCGGAATAATGGTGCGATACCACAAATCCGAGGGTTATGAATGAGTTTTTGATGTTTATGCTATGTATGCATGCTAGTGTGAAAGTTTCATGAAGTATTTTTGTGAAATGGTGGTTGAATTGTCCAAAAAGGACTAAATTGCAAAAGTCATAAAATGTGATGTTCTAGAAGCTATTTGTGTGAAATTGCTTTAGAATATCAATTAGAGGTCCTTAATGAACAATTTTCCCAAATTTTAGTTTTTGGACAAAATTGGGCTTGGATGAGTTAAAATAGGAAGTTTATCAAAAAGGGCATTTTGGTCATTTAGTAATATAAATGATTAAATAGGTGAAAAGATGTTAAAAATTCATTCATCTTCTCCCCCAAGCTGCCGAAAATTTCAATAGCCATCGTTAGGGTTCTTCAAATTTTTCAAGCTTGGTGGTAAGTGCTTCTAAGCCCAGTTTTTGATATTCTTCGTATTTTTGAAGTCCTAGTAGCATGGGTAACTATTTGGTGAGCTATGATGGATGTTCAAAAATGCACATATGTATGACATGCATGTATTTTGATGTTTTGTGGAAGAATATGAAAGCTTGATGTAGTAGAAACATCTTTTGCTAAGTGATTTTTCCATGAAAATGCATGTAGGGGCTAGTTTGTGAAAAACTTTAGTTTCGTCATACATGTGTGATTTAGTGAGAATTGATGACTGCTTTAGTTGAGTAAGTGGTTCGGTTTAGCATGAAAGGCTAGAAAGTAGAATAAAAATCACTTTACGAGCCTTGGGGCTAACGTGTAAATATGAGAAAATTTAGGGGCAACATAGTAATTTTGCTAAAGTATGAGATGTGAGTCAATTTAGTCAATGTGTGTATTGAATAAGCTTATTTATTTATTATAGATCAAGAAAGACAAAGCCTGGATCAAACCTGAGGCAAAAGCAAGGTGGTAGACTAAATTGCACGTTTCTATACTTTTGAGTATCGAGGTAAGTCTATGCATAAACAATGCATTTATACTTACAAATTTATTAATGCTAACTAGTGTGTAGCATGATTGAGAATGAATGAGAATGGTTGAGAATGATTGAGAACCTATGTGGGATGAATGTGTTAGAATTTGTGAATGAATGATAGAGTAAGTAAACATGTGAATGTGTATTGATAATGCTAGATGGTGGGCTAAGTGCGATGCCATCCTAATGCATATTAACGATGAGCTGGATATGTGCGATGCTATCGTTAGGTATATCATCTAGTGGGCTAAGTGTGAGACCACTATGATTACCTTTGTGGTAGGCTAAGTGTGATACTACCTTATTAATTGATTGTGGTGGACTAGGTGCGAAACGACCGAGACATTAGCTGTGTGGATTAGCTGTGTAGATTAGCTGTGTAGATTAGCTGTGTGGATTAGCTATGTGGATTAGCTTTGTGGATTAGCTGTGTGAATTAGCTGTGTGGATTAGCTGTGTGGTGGTAGTAGTGAATAGTATATCTGTGTGGATGTGTTATCGAGAAACAACGATGTGTTGTATATTGTGTAATGTGATATTGAATGCAAGGGTGCATTCCAATGGTTATGAGTATGTGATTCATAATATGTTGGAAATGTGGTAAGGAATTGAAAGAGTAAGCATAGTTGTACATTATATGTTAGTATAATTCTAATTTTTGTTTAGCTTATACTATGATGCTTAATTGTTTATGTGTAAACTTACTAAGCTCAAAGCTTACTCCCTTTTCTTTTCCTTTGTTTATAGAGTAAAAGTGGTGAACTGAGATACGAGGATCATTGGAAGATAGCCCACACATCAACACACTCTGGTATATGAGATTCAATGTTTTGTATATGGCATGTATAAGGGCTAGACAAGTTAGTGAATTTTTGTTGTATATGGCTAAGATGTGCTGGCCTTTAGATGGATAATGAATTTTGTATAATGCCATAGTTGTTGGCTATCATATTATATGAAAAGATGTAGTTTTCTATGTGAGATTTCTTTTAAATTTAAGTTGATTATGGATGTGTTGTATGAGTGCATGTTGTGAATGCCACAGGGATGAGAAGAGCTTAGCAAATAGCTTTGTTCTTGTCTATGTGAATAGATACACAGGCGTGTATCTAGGCCATGTGTGACACACGGTTAGCACACGGGCATGTGCTCTGGCCGTGCGTCCCCTGCAGGTTAACCTTTTAAGTCAGAATAGACCGCGGGCTAGTCACACGGGCGTGTGACTAAGCTTTGAGGCCGTATGGGTGAAGTTAGTATTCACCACGGGTTGGAGACATGGGTGTGTGTGACTACACACGGGCGTGTCTCTTCTTACACGAGCGTGATAGCCCTGTACGAAAGAGAAAATTTTTAAGATTTGAAAAAGTTTCAGAATAGTTTCGAGAGTCCTTGTATGTATGAATGAGGCCTCGTAAATTGAGAATAAGGTTGTTGAGATGACTTTTGAGGGAAGTTGATGAGCCTGAGTGGTGAACGTGAGGATTTTGTGAAGGTAAAGCCTTAAGCTCGGTTTCGGGGTAGAATCCGGGTAAGGGGTGTTACATAAGGTCTGCAAGATGATTCTTAGATGCTCTGCATGCTCACTCTCATCCCTAGAATAAATTAATATGCCGTCGATAAAAACAACCACAAATTTATCCAAAAAATGGTCGGAAGAGGTGGTTCATTAGATCCATAAAAATTGAAGGAGCATTCGTTAAGCCAAATGGCATGACAGGAAACTCATAATGGCCATACCTCGTCTGAAATGCAGTTTTCAGTACATCTTGCTCCTTGACCCTCAACTAGTAATAGCCAGAACTTAGGTCTATCTTAGAGAACACCGTAACTCCCTTCAATTGGTCAAACAAATCATCTATCCTTGAAAAAGAAAATTATTCTTCTCTGTTACCTTGTTGAGTTGTCTATAGTCTATGCACAATCTCATCGACCCATCTTTTTTCTTCACAAAAATTACCGGAGCCCCCCACGGTGAATAACTCGGTGTCACAAAACCCTTATCCGTTAACTCTTGCAATTGAACTTTCAATTCTTTCAACTCTAATGGTGTCATCCTTTACGAAGCAACCAAAATAGGTGCCGTATCCGGGACTAACTCTATCCCAAACTCGACCTCTCTAACTAGAGGCAATCTGGGTGACTCTTCCGGGAACACATGTGGATACTTGCATAGCACTGGCATTGATTCAATCTTTACCTCTGACTCTTGAGTATTTAACATAAAAGTGATATAGGACTCATACCCTTTCCTCAAGTATTTCTCAGCTACCATAGATGAAATCATTACAGGAAAACTATCCGATTTACCTGATTCAACCCGAATGACATCTCCATTTACACACCTTAATTCAATAAACTTACTACCATAGTTTACTAAAAAATTATGAGCAATCAACCAATTCATACCAATAATCAAGTCAAATTCATCAAATAGCAACAACATGATATTTGCCGGAAAACAATGACCTTTAATTGTTAAAGGACAATTCCTACACACCTTGTCAACTAGCACATGTTTGCCTAACAGGTTTGACACATTTACTACAATTTCTATAGACTCAACAACCATACTCATGCTAGTGCCAATTTCATGCAAAAGTAAGAATGGGTAGACCCCGGATCAATCAAAGAAACAACAGAGATATCATGAAGAGAAAAAGTACCTGTTATCACATATGGAGATGATGCCTCTTTGCGAGCGCAAATGGCATAAGTTCTTGAAGGTGCTCGACCTTCTGATCTCACAGTAGAGTCTCTGGGTGCACCTCTACTACTAGTCCCACCTCCCGGGTTCTTTTGTGATCTACCCTCAAGATACATTGCTTAATTTTATTTCTTGCTTTCTTTCCTTCTCATCCCTCTCAGGACAATTCCGGATAAAATAGTCGGGTGAACCACACTTGTAACAATTACGATTATTCCTCCAACACTCCCCAGTGTGTTGTCTACCACAATTTGGATACTTTGAATTATTTGACTTTGGATTGCCCATGCTTTTCATTGAGGTGGCTTGAACTCTCGAGCCCGAGTATGTATTACCTCAATCTCGGCGTGAATATCCAACCGACACAGTCGTCTGAGGGTTAATTTCCTTGGACCTCTTTGATTGAGTTTGGTACGATTTACTCATTGGCCTCTTTATTGCATCTCAGGCCTCACTCATGGCTTTTCTCTTTTCCTTATTCAGCTCCTCGGCCATGCATGTTCAATCAACCAACACCAAAAATTCTTTCAATTCCAATATTCCAACTAGAAGTTTGATATCCTCATTCAGTCCATCTTCAAACCGCTTGCACAAGATAGCTTCTGTGGACACACACTCTTGTGCATACTTGCTGAGCCTAACAAACTCGCGCTCATATTCTTCCACAGTCATTTTGCCTTGCTTCAATTCAAGGAATTCTTTCCGTTTCTGATCCACAAATCTCTGACTTATGTACTTCTTTCAGAACTCTTCCAAAAAGAAGTTGTAACACCCCAAACCCGGCCTAAAAGTTAGGCCCAAATCCGGTGTGTCACATTAAAAATTTTTTCGATAACGTATAAAAAAAAACATGTCAAATGAGATAAAAAACATGTTAGCTCCTTTTTATTCGTACAAAAATAGATGTTGATTTGTTAAAATCAAGAAAATCAAGTTTGACTTGAGATATTTAATGAAATACTACTAACCTCGAAGACTGATCGATTAAATTTGAAGTAATAATTTATAAAACTGTGACTTTTGAAAATATCGTTGATAGTTCGAGAGAAATTTCCGTATTAGAAATATTTGTAAAAGTTTATTTTGAAATTCATTTGTTAATCGATTTTGGAAAACCTTTATTGTGATTTTAGAAAAATCCCATTTAAAATAATTTGAGTAAAATATAAACACATCAAACATAAAGCTAAATAAAATAATCCAGAGGCCTTATTACAATACATAACCCAAAATAGTAAAGTAATAAAGTAAACGAAGTAAGAAACGAAAGTTCAAATAAAACTATTTCTGAAGTATGGCCTACACCAAGTCATACATGGCCCCAATTCCTCATCACTGAGCATTACCTACAAGGGTTAAGAAAGAAAGGGGGTGAGTTACAAGAACTCAGTGTGTAACCCACTTACCATTGTCCACGAGGCCAAAAATCCAATTAAGCATTTATTGGGCCAAAGCCCATTTACAATTATAACATAATAACATGTATATAATATGCATGTGATATGCAATTCCCAAACCAAACCTAGTTTTCCATCCGCTACACACCACCCGTACCAACTAACACACCTGTGGGGAGCTTTAGTCAGCCACCCCGCCAACACACCAAACTGGGCATTACGTCATATATCAAACTGGGCATTAAGCCATATATCAAACTGGGCATTAAGCCATATATCAATTTGTGGACAAGCCACTAGAATTTTGTAGCAAAGCTACCAAAACCTCTCTTCATCATTATCCCAACCCATGCAAATCATGTATATAATGCATAACAATTCACAATGATGTATTCAGATATTCTTTACAAATTTTATGGCCCATTATAACAATTTATCAAAGTTGGCCCATTAAGCAAGTATCATCTTGGCCCATTTTGCATATTTTCAGATCGGCCCATATAATCATATATCAATTTGGCCCACATATCAAAATATATCAGATCAGCCCATTAATCAATATGTCCATTTGGCCCATAAGGCAATGTGTCAATTCGGCCCATTAAGCAATTTCGTATTTCGGCCCATTAACACTGTACAAATCAGCCCAATAGGGGCATTTCCATAATTTGACCCATAAGGGCATTTTCGTAATTTGGCAATCATACCCGCTAAGGGTAATTCGGTAATCTTACCCACTAAGGGTATCATGGTAATTTCGTAACCAAGGCTTAACTACTAATTTGGGGCATAAAAGTTTGAAACTGTCCATCTGCGTCATACTGACTAAATTGACCATAACTCTAGTGAGGAATCTCAAAATCTAAATACGTAAATTTTTCCTGAAACAAGACTCATATATCTCCTTACTACAATTTTTCCAAAATTTTTGGCTTAACCATTTGATACAGTTTATTCCTTAAAATTTCCCTTGTTTCACTGTCCAACAAATCTGACCTCTCTTACCCAAAATTCAAATATCTCACGGTACAGTTTTCATATGTTGTTCCCACTTATTTTTATTGAAAATAGACTCACTAAGGAATCTTTAAATATAAACTATATCTCTTAATTCACTTTGTATAATTTTATACGATTTTTTTAAGACAGATCAGGGAACCACAAAATCATTCAGAACCAGTCTCACTAAAATTAACATATCTTAGAATATAAAATTCTTTTTCCCTCTCCGTTTATTCCTTATCAAAATAGATACAGTAAGCTTTGATTTGATATCTTATTCACTTATTAATTACCTTTCTCCTATTTTTCATGATTTTTCAAAATCACATCACTGCCACTGACCAAAACTGTTTTATTACAAAAACATGGTTACCACTATGAACCTACGCGCCCCCGAGTAATCCCGGATGCCGATTTCCGGTTTTATTTGGTATTTTGACCAAATCATAGAACATATCATACAAACTTTTAGAGAGATGTGAGATTACACACCATTTCAAACATGTTTTCGGAAGGTACGAGATTACACACCTTGATTTCGATTTCCTAACGAACCACTTGTCGTTGACCTAGAACAATACCAACAAAAAGTTAGCCTCAGATTTCCAAAAGATTTCATATCACTTACACTTGAATCACTTACGACTATATTAGAAGGTAGAAATATATCGAGTGATTTGTCCCTAAAACATATAGTTAATTAGTCAAAACTTCAATCTGATTTGCAACATAGCCGAATAGAGATATAACAAAAAATCCAAAAACGAACCCCTTACCTTATCGATATTGGATCCAATTACCACCGTTTGACTTCGGCTACAACAATACACGATCTCCCACTTCAAGCACTACAAAAAAGAAATGGATTTGTTTAAAAGAGCATAGACGATGATTCCGGTCAAAAAGACCCTCCTAAGACATAATATAGATTCGGCAAAAGAGAGAAGAAAATAAAAAGAATTGAAAGGGTTCTTACCGATTGTTCAAGAGATGAATGACAACTCGAATGGAAAGAAGATCAATGAAAGATGGAAGATTTGACTATGGTGAAAATATTAGAGTGAAAGTGATGATTGAAGGATTTTTGCTAAAAGAAAAGAAGAAGAAAGATGATGGATTAGTTTCGGTTTTCAAGGATGATGAATGAACAAAGAAATGGTCTCCAAGTTGTATGCATTCTGCAAAGAAAAGAAATGGAATAAGTCTCTTCAAGGTTGTATGGATTCGGCAAAAAGAGGACAAAGAAGTTTGGGAAGAAAAGAAAATGATACCAAATTGTCAATGAAGAATAGGCCAAAATAACCAAAATTTACCAATTACCAATTATCATAATCGGCTAGGAGAGGGAGTTTTGAGAGAGAAAGAAACAATTGATGTATTGATATTTTGTCCAAACCTATCACTTTTGTTTTTACCAAAACATCAAGCACCAAATTGGCTATCATCCTAGCCTCAAGCCGTCCACATTCATCCCCCCTAGGATAAGAGTTTGGCTACCCAAACTTTCCAAAACACCATCCTCAAAATAAGCCCCTTGTCCCCCTTACTTACCTATTCTCATGATTCCTTTCCCCAACTTCAACCTTGCCTTATTCTTTTAGCCACCTTACCAAAATAATGAAATCCACCCTTTCCATATTTATTCCTTGACCGACAAATAAGGAAGGGAAGCAAAAATAAAAGTCAAATTGCACATAAAGTGATTCGAACTCCTTCCCTCAAGGTTCTACAAGTGGCTCCATATCCTCTCTACTAATAGCTCTTTTATGCTACCTATTTAATCAATTATTTCCATATGCTTTAAGGTCATTTACTCCATCTCCTTAAAGTGCTAAAATACCAAATTTTTCCTAAGGCCCAATTAAACTCGAGACTTCATAGAAACCTTGAAACCTTCTAAATTCACTTAACTAATAGTCCAATTTACAATAATGCCATTCTCTTGTTCTCAAAATTTTAAACATTCCTACTCCCAAGGCCAATTGGGCCCAATTCTTCTAGGCCCAATTTCGGGATGTTACAGAAGTCCCACGTCACTCTCTCCCTTAGAACTACCAATGTCAATATTTTCCACCAACGATATGCCAAGTCCTTCAGTAATGACACGGTACATTTCAAGCTCTCCTCAGGTGTGTAGGAGAGTTCATCGAATACTCTCATATTGAGTTCTCAAGCTAGAACTTCGCCCTCTTGGGGTCATCATCTATATTAGCTCTAAATTCCTCAGGCCCTTGCTTCCGAATCTTATCTACCGGGGGTTTGGTCATTCTCACCAAATCTATACCTTGATGAGCCACAGGAACTAGCTGAGGTATAGGAGGGGGTAAAGGAGGTTGAGCATTAGGGTTCACTCGTATATACTTCGTGTACTAATTACTCATCAGATAGAGAAAGTCTTCCTGAGCCTCTTCTCCTTAACCCCTAGTCTCGGGTCTACTCTCTACAGACGCAATCCCTTACGTGGGAGCCGGCGCATTACTATCAGCGTCATCAGTAGCCGCTCAGTCGAGATTCATTTACTATATAAAACAAAGTTTAGAATTGTCAGAAGTACCACACTATCAATATACATTTATGCCATGTATAGCTAGAATCTTACACACACTACGGTAGTCCTAGAATTGACTAAACCATAGCTCTGATACCACTAAATGTAACACCCCTTACCCGTATTCAACGCCGGAATCGAGTACGAGGCATTACTAAACTTATCTTGATTGAACATACAACTTTGGGCTATCAAATTTCATTCAAACTTAAAACTTCTCATTCACATTCATAACATCCTTATTATGGGCCTACAAGGCCTTAAACAAGCAAACGGAAGGTCTCGAAATCAAACCGAGAACTTTTGTATACTTAGAATTTTTTTTGGCTAAATAGGGCCACACGCCCGTATAGGCAGGCCGTGTGGTCACACACGCCCATGTCCCTAGCCCGTGTGAAATTTATTTTTCATTTTGAACCTACAGGGGTTTTCACATGGCCAGACACACGCCCGTGCCTTTAGCTCGTGTTCTTCACACAGCCTAGATACGCCCGTGTGTGAAAACCTAGGTATTTTGTTTATGACGTCAACAACCATATAAAGGGCACACGGCCTAGGCACACGGCCTAGGCACACGCCCGTGTATCTAGCTTGTGGTCGACACTGACTTGCAACACTAACATGCAGGGGACACACGGCTTGGTCACACACCCATGGGACTGACCGTGTGTCACACACGGCCTAGACACACGCCCGTGTGCCTACCCGTGTGGACAAGAACATGGCTATTTGCCAAGCTCTTTTTATCACCTTAACTCATACAACATGGATCACATTCAACCATTTACTAAGTAACCCAATCATGCAACATACACTTCCATGAATAACCTCATCTTTTCATAAATTAGTAATAATGAGCCATCAACTATAGCTATATACAAAAGAGTTTATCTTTAAAGGAGCTGACACACTTGGCTAAAACAACAAAATCTTTCACTAAGTCCAGCCCCTATACATGCCATACTCAACATGCTAAGTCTAAATATACTGAGATGAGCTGATAGTGTGGATGATCTTCCGACTATCTACGTATCCCGAACTGGCTCTTTGACACTATAAAACAAGAGAAAAGAAAGGGAGTAAGCTTTAAGCTTAGTAAGTTTACATGTAAACTATAAACATCATAACATATGCCAATCAATCAACAACATTACATAATAAACAAGAACAATATCATTTCTATAATAATGCTTACTCATCTCATCTCTTACCACATTCCATCCATACCATAAATAAAATGCTCACATTTACTTGTACACATCCCCTGCACTCATCACCACAAACCACATGATATATTTACTTAGACAATTTCTCGATGAACCCCGCAGAATGATACTAAGTACCTGGTGGTTTCGCACACAGCCCATTAATAGTTAATAATAGGGTGGTATCGCACATAGCCCACCAACAAGAATAATTACGGTGGTTTCACACATAGCCTACCAAATATCAATATAAACGATGGTATCGCACACAGCCCACCAAAAGGATAATTACGGTGGTATAGCACATAGCCCACCAAATAATTATCACGGATATTTTTGCATTTACACATCTATTCCGAGGTTCATACGAGAATCATTCAATATCTATCAATTTCAATAAATCTCAATCATAATTGATCTCATTCATACAATGCACCAATAAGTAACAACATACGTATTAAAGATGTATCGTTTATACATAAACTTACCTCGGTGCAAAATGTATTAGTCGGCGACTTAGTCTGTAACCTTGTCTTTTCCTCCGTCAAGGTTGTTTCCACGCTCTTCTTGATTTATAATAATAAAATTCACTTATTCAATCACTTTATAATTTATGATACATCAAATTTTCTACTTAGGCAAAAATGACCATTTTGCCCTCATACTGTGACAAAATTACTATTTTACCCCTAAGCTCATAAATCATTTTCATCACATTTTCTCATTAAACAAGCATAGCTGAACATTTATTTCTCTTACAACAAGTCACAAAACCAATTATTTCATGCATTTATTACTTATTTACAACCTTTACAAATAAGTCCTATTTAGGTGTTTTCATGGTAACACCTTTCACAAAAGTTGCTCCTCAACCTACGAACAACCAATTTCTCCCATAAAAACTCAGAAAACAACATGAACACTCTCATGGCAAGTCCCTAAACTTTCAACCATTTTGCAAATTAATCTCCTCATTAGCTAGCTTAAGCTTTGGGGATTCCAAAAGTACAAAAATTATCAAGAAAGACCCCTAAAATCACTTACTTGCAAGAGAATAGCTTGGCTGAAAGTTTAAACTCCAAAATACTCTAATTTCCCTTCAATTTTTGGTGGAGAAGAAGCATGAATAGTGAAAGATGATATCGCTTTTATTTATCTTATTTTATTCATTTTTGGTCACCTAATTTCACAAAAATTTTGACCAAATTAATGTCTTTGTCCCTCTTGGCCGGCCATCACTCTTAGAGTGGTATATTTGCACATTAAAGACCTCCAATTTAATATTCCATAGCTATTAGACACTCTTAGCTTGTAAAATGGAACTTTCACACTTTATACGATTTAGTCCTTTTTCACAATTAAGCACACAATCGCGAAAATTAAAGTACCAAAATTTCCATGCATCTTTATAAACATGCTATAACATATAAAATAATATCAAAATAATTTTATTCAACCTTGGATTAGTGATCTCGAAGCCACTATTTTGACTAGCCCCAAAATTGGGCTGTTACACTTAGGCATCTTCTCGTGATTCCACATGTTCATCTTGAGTAGATGGTATAATAAGTCTTTAGCTACCAACAATGAAAAATGAACAAAAGAACAATGTTTAAAATACAAGTGACAAACCTATATTCAAATTTAATTTGTATTTAGTTGTTCAATAAACGAGTCTTTAAAGCTTGTCCATTTTCATGTTAGTTTGATAAATTAACATGAACGAACAAAAAAAATCAAAATATTCATGAATTATTTATCAAACACTTTATTTTTTTTTATACTCCTATTAGTGGTGCTACTTGCCTCAATAGTCTTCTCATTTCCCCTTACCATGATATTTTAATTAGGATGATGAAATTTTTAGATTGCAAATTATGTTAGCATAAAAAAATATAAAAGGTACGATAATATTTAAATTATTTATAGAATTATTAGAATTAATATATGAAATGTAATTTTTTTAGTTAATTAAGATTAAATGACTAGAAAAAGGCCCATTTCCAAAAATATATTACGAAAATGTTCAAAAATGATTGGAAATGGCCAATTTCCTTAAAACGCCCTGAGTTGGCATCATTTTCAGGGGAAACACATAAAATCACACCTAGCTCAGTGCTTTTTTCCTTGTTGACTAGTAAAACGCGCCCACATCAGCGCGCTTTAGTAAAGCACTTTTATATAGGCACGCTTTTGCCCGTGTTTTCCCCGTTCCAATTAGGGTTTAGGTTTTTTATTTTTTAAATGTTTAGATTTAGGGTTAAGGTTTAATATTTAAGGTTTAAGGTTTTTTTTTTAATTTTAAGTGTTTAGGATTTTAGGGCTTTATTTAATTTTTAGGGGTTTTGAAAAAAATAATTTGTATAGGATGGGTTCTAAAAAATTAATTTTGAGGGGATGGGTTCTGAAGAAATAATTTTGACGAGATGGGTTAAGTTTTTTAGAGAAAAATGCTCTAAATAGGATGCACAGTCAGCAAAAGTACTGAAAACACTTCCAGCTGGATGCCCTTTTCAATACTACTGCTTCTGGAAAAATATATTTGAGGAGATGGTTTTAAAAAAATATCCTGGGATTCCCGGGATGAGGTTTGTTAAAAATGCCCCGAATAATGGGGGTTGAGGTTTGTAGAGGAAAAATGCTCCAAACAGGATGCACTATCAGTAAAAGTACCAAAAATGCTTCCAGTTGAATGCCCTTTTCAGTACTACTTCTGATAGCACGTTGTAACACCCCAAACCCGGCCTAGACGTTATGGTCGTATCTGGCAATGTCACACGATAGTGTTTTTAAAACCTCGTTGTTACGATGAAAACATTCCATGTTATTATCTTTAGTAAACCTTTGTTAGAACTTAGTAAGTCATCTTTATTTATTTAAAACATTTGTTTTGAAACATCCCTCGTTGTGGAAGCTTTAATAAATCAATCTAGGTGACCATGCGTTTAAAAAATACTTTAACTTTTTTTGAAAACCAAATTTCCTACGACTAGCAGGTATAAATCCATAAAGTAAAATAAATAAATAAAACCAAAATTTAAAACCAAAGTCCCAGAGGGTCCTTAAATTACAACCCAAAATAATCAATAATAAACCAATCATAACTCGTAAATTGAAAACCATGAAGTCCAAAAATTACTGTGGTCACCGCTGAGTCCTCCGTCGCACCGATCCGTCTAAGTCTGGGGATTACCTGTGCGAATTAAACAAAAAGGGTGAGTTTACGTAAACTCAGTGTGTAATCCCGTAGAAACAAACAAACAATCAGTTTCACAGTGCACAGTTGAACAGTCTTGGGCCTTAGCCCATCTTAGTACAGTGTCAAAAATGTAGTAGGGCCTTAGCCCATCACAGTATTAGTAGCAGTAACAGTTATGCAATAGCAAAATCCTACCCAGCCAGCCTCTACACACCATCTCCATCCAACCCTACACTCCATGTGGGGATATAATCAACCCACCCATTCCTACACTCCAAGTAGTACCAAATGAGGCACAAAACAGTAGTTTACAGCAGAGCTGCCAGTAAATTAGGCTTAAAGCCTTTCAGTACACTTCCTCCGAATAACAACCCCCAACCCAATGCAATGCAACATACAATGAATGATATGCTATTATGCAATTTTAGTACATATATTTAGTTCAAATATTAACATGCTCAGTACAGATATCATCAGTCAATTTCACACATTTAGAGGTCTAAATAGCACTTATCGACCCTACAGTAAGTCCACAGTTGACTTGGGCGACCCGTGCAACCTTAAAAACATTTCAGTAAAAATGGGCCCACATGCCCATGTAATCTGCCCGTGTGATCCATTTTTAAAGTAACTCATGCTAGCTCAATACTCATATATGTTTTCACTATTTACTTATATGTTCATTCAAAGCTGTCTACTTGAGTCATTATCACTAAATTATTTATATATTGAGCTAAAGAATTCCAAATTAAGATCCTCTTGATGTTTTTGAAACTAGACTCAAATACCTTTCTATCATAAAATTTTTAGAATTTATAGTTTATCAAATAAGTACAGTAAAATCTTTAAAGTTATCCCTATTCTGCTATTTTATAGCTTCATCCTTTCCTTACTAAAAATTATTTATCTCTTAGTACGGAATTTAGATGATGTTTCTGTTTGTTTCTATTTAAAATAGACTCATTAAAGATTTAAACATATAAATTCAAGCCCTATTTTTTTACAATTTTTGATGATTTTCCTAATTCAGAATAGGGGAACCCGAAATCATTCTGACGTTGTGTCACAAAATTTATTATATCCCATGATTTATAATTCCATTACTTACACTGCTCTTCCATGAAAAACTAGACTCAATAAAATTTAATTTCATATTTTATTCAACCTCTAACTCAATTCCCACTACTTTTGATGATTTTTCAAAGTTAGACTACTGCTGCTGTCCAAAACTATTTTAGTGCAAAGTGTTGATTTCCAAGTTTATAACACCCTTAATTCCTTTGTCTACAATTTTTCGCATCATTTTCTCTTATTTATCTTAGTTCTCAACAGCAAGAAATTTTGGATTTTCGCCAAATCCCTTTTTTACGTTTCGGGTACACACCTGATATCGTTTTTGATGCGTAAGCACTCCTAAGCCTCCAGAACCTAAAAATCGACCAACATTTCTCCAGATTAATCACTTAATTCATTTTTAATCAACCAATTTCAGTAGGAACTCGACTAAAAACCTAGCAAAACCGTTACCTCACTTGAGTAACCATGACTTCACACAATCATAGCATCGATTCAAAACCACTAGCCCCTTGATTAACTCGTAAACACCAAAAAGGAATCCCCTTTTTAGAGATTAACCAAGAACAATTAACAATAGACAAAATCGTTACTTACTGAACATGCGTGACCAATGATGAACAACCGAATCAATTGGAAAAAAAGAAAAAGTAAAAGAAAAGAAAGAAACAGAAGGGGAAAAATAATGGAAATTCGGCTAGGGGAAAGAATCAGTAGAGGAGGAAAAAAAGAAGAAGAAGAAAACGTCAGAAAAAGTTTGGGGAATTGGAGAGAAAACCAAATCTCTAATTTTTTACTTTTTTTTTTGTTTTTGCAACAAAAAGATAATCATATTATTTTCTGATAACCTCTCCCCAATTATCTCCTAAAATAACTCTCTATTAACCCACTAAAACACAACTACTCAGAATTTTGCCCCAACACAACTCTTAGCTGAAATTAGAGCAAAAATACTATCTCCACGCCATCACAGAGAATTGAACATAGGACCTCCAACACTCCAACACTCCACTTAACCACCAAACTAGCAGACCCATTCTGATATAAACTTACCAACAATTAAACTTAGGCCCTTTGCACAAGGTTAAGGCTTTATTTATAAAAAAAACCAAAATTTACCCAAGTAAGGCTTGAACTTGGGACCTCACACAAACACCCAGAATACATAACCACTGAAGCAGATAGACATTGTGTGTCACACATACACAAGATCAAAAATTAAAACTTTGGGGCGTTACACGCGTCCTGCTTGGAGCATTTTTCCTTTACAAATTTCAACCCCCACTATCCAAGGCATTTTACAAAAAGGAGTGGGATGGTATCCCTTAAACTATAAATGACCCATATTTTAGCCTCTGGTGGCATAAGTTGGAGCAATAGAAATTGAAAAATTTCAAAAGAATAGAAGTTGGGGTTGAAGGTCTAAGTTGATTTTTCATGTTAATATTTTATACGAAGCATTATATTTATTGCATAATGTTTTGATTTTTCGTGATAAGTTTTTGTGTTTCAAATTTCTCTCAATAGATAAATTGGTTGAAAATGAGTGGACAAATTAGTGATATTATTTATTACGACGGTGAGGTCTGTGACCCCGAGACTGGAGTGATTTTTTTATCGAAGAACACAGAGTGACTGGCTTTTAACCAGAACATAGAGTTGATAGACCTTCGTAAAAGAATTATGCAAAAAATATTCGGGTCTATAGAAATGAGGGTTTCATTTATTAAGTACTGATTTTGTGTTTCGGTCAATCCTGTGAGATATGACTAATTTGATATCAAAGGTGCTCGAGGCTTGGAAGCAATGGTGCAAATGCACCTCGAAAGTGGATCACCATTTCTTGAGTTATATGTGGAATTTTCAAGACCAGATGAAGGACTTGTAACTTTAACGTCTCTTCCTATTCGAGTGGCGAGAACGGTTGAAAATGTCGATAGTACAACCACTTTGTTAGAAAGTTTCCATTAGGATATCCTAGAATCATCAATAGAAAGACACTCATCCGTTTTAGTCTTAAATTTTAATTGTGGGAGGCAAAAAATCGAACCATCAGGTTTTGGTGGTAGAATGGAATACACGACCTCTGTATGACACTCAGTTCGTGGATGGGACATGCACCTTAGTGGGTCAATGTTCAATGTTAGGAATAGTTACTAGGGAATGATATCATCTTCTAGTGGTTGGCAATTGACATGTGATTTTGGCCATTCCAAAATGTACACAAGAAGATATGATGTACTTCCTACGACGTCCACTGGCAAGGGGACCTCCAACATGATAGATGTTGGTGGGTTAGAGAACTAAGATGTCAATGAATCCAATATGGATCCACCTCGGGAGCCCGATGGTGACGGTTCAGAAGTTGCATTATTTTTTGAATTGATGCCTATTCCAACTGAACTTAATGACGGTGAAGAGGGTGAAAATGAAGAATAAGAAGAAGAAGAATTCCACGATTCACGGTGTACTCACCACTAGCCCACATGCATAATATCGATATTTCAAAAAAGGATGTGTTAGAGTTTGCAAAACTACAACACAAGAGGCCTGGCCATGGAAGCGCATCATTGGATTCAGGTGATTTGGAAGTAGGTAGGAAGTTTTCCAATAAAGATGGTTTTCTTGTAACATTGAAGTGATATAGCATCAAGAAAGGGGTTAACTGCCATGTGGTTAAATCCAAATCTGAGAAGTTTGAGGGGAAGTGTACAATGCGAGATGGCAGCTACTCATGGAAAACCATGGCTTCTGTTAAGAAGAAGAAGGGGTTATGGACGATAAAAAAGTTTACTGGTGAAACACCCCAAACCCAGCCCACAAGCCCTGACCGGATCTGGCATGCTCCCTGAGTAAAACGTAGTTAAGTTTCGGAATGACATTTTGAAAATCTTGATGGTTTTGAAGAATATAAATTTGGATTGTTCTCAAGTTAAAACCGTGTTGTAGTCTAACTTTGTACTAAACGATATTTTCATATTTCAAAAGTTACAAGTTAAAAGAAATGCCGGATTTTAGAGTTTATTATTATTAACTTGAAAACCATAGGTGTTTGGGTTTCAAAACAATTAATGTTGTTTTAAAAAAATGTTAAATCATCTTGTTCGATGTTGTTCGTATCATAATAAAAGTTAAAATCGCATAAATAAAATAGTTAAGTTATAATGGCCTTATTACATCAAAACATAACCCAAAATAAATCAAAATAAACTTAAAAACAAAAACCGAAAAAAAGCGAAATGCATGGCCACCTTTAAGTTCCTCGCCACCCGATCCCTTTATCGAGTGCCATCGCAAAATGTTAGCCCACGAAGGTGAGTCAACAGACTCGGTGTGTATCGACCATCACAGACTCCCAAAACATTCAAGGCATATTAAATCACATAAAAATAATTGTAAATGATGATGCAACCCAAACCACCTAGATCCAACCTCTACACATCACCCGTACCTACCGATCACATCGTGGGGATTACTAAATCGACCCTCCATCCGCTACACACCATCGAAGGCAGTCGTTGCAGCCAACTGCACATCGCCCTTATAATTGTGGCATAGCCACCAGATAATGTGACAGAGTCACCAAATTCATAATATGTGACATAAGTCACCAGATAATGTGGTAGAAACCACCAGATCACTTCCCCTTTAACATAATCACCCATATGCCCATGCAACATTCAAAACGTACATTTATCATGCAATTTACCTTAACCCCCAAAATCATAACTGATTTCCACATATTTTCACTTCAATGTTATTAAACAATATTAACAAGTATTAAGGGGTACATTACTGAATTCATTGTACCATTAAATGGTACCCTTAGGCATATTCATTCATAGCCTTAATAACATATTCATAACATTATTATTAATAGGGAGTTTAGGGTGGGTTACACACCTGACTATTCGTAGATCTAATCGAAATCCCAAAAATCCTGATCTAACGCACTAGATCCCCTTTCCTACATTCGGCCAAAACTAAGAACATTAGCATAGAGGCCATTCGGCTATACAGCAAATCTTGAAGGGTTAACGTAACTAAAATCCTTACCTTGCTATCGATTTTGGTTACCAACCAAATTCCAAAACTTCATGATAATCCCCCCTTGCAATCGGCTAAGCACTAGTACACTCAAACGGTTAGTTTTTGACTTTTAAACGAATAAGGAACAGATCTAAAACACTAGAACCCTCACCTAGATTGCTTAGCCAAATCCCGAAGATCTGTCGAAAACTCCCTAAGACACCATAGTTAGAATCGGCAACCTTCAATAGGTAGTATGGCCTTTGGCTGAATAGTATGTCTTACTTACCTTAGATATTCGAAATCCCAGAAGATCTCCCTTAAACCGTCGGCTACAAGTGGATCCCAAATTCTCCCTTCATAGTTTCGACCAAAGAAAATGAGAGGAATTAGATTCCTAGATTTCGGTAATCAAAAGAAAAAGGAAAAGAAAGAAATCGAATGACAGGATCCCTTACCACAATGTTGAAATCGATTGCACCTTTGTTTGGAAACAGAGATTCACTTTGGTTTAAAGAGAAAAGATTAAGGAGTTTCGCAAGAAAAAGAAGATTTTGACTTTTGATGACGAAGAGATTGTGTGAAAAAGAAGAAAAAGAATGATGTTGAAACTCAGTTTATGGTTCGGCTAAGGTGAGAAAGAGGAAGAAAGAATGGTGAGTAGAAAAGAAAAAGAAAGTGATGGTGAGGCTTAACAAAAATTTGGCTTAGGGGATTTTGGCTACTAGTGACCGAATTTGTCATCCTAAAAGTCCCTTGGCTGCCAACTCTCCTTCTCTCCACTCAATCCCCTCTTTTCCTCCTTCCTAGCCGAATCTCTAAGCTATTTGACCTAATCTACACTTCATCAATAAAGTGTCCTTGTGCCATCCAACACTGCCTTTCCTTGCTGCAAAATAAAACTCCAAAATGCTTCCCTTGCTGCTCGAACCTAGGCCCTTTTTACTCCCTGTGGCGTCACCTTACAAGGCCCTAAGTGGCGCCTCCTTGCCACCTTACCAGCTTAATTCTTGTGTCCTAAGCCACACAATGAACTCCTTAAGGCCTAGCTCCCTTAGTTCCTCTTTTTAGGCTTAAAAATCCAATAACTTCTAAGGCTCCTACCTACATCCCAAGGTTCCTGAAGCCCCCAAATCACATTCAAATCACAGACAAGCACCAAAACACATTTAAATCACAGACAAACATGCTACCACATACATTTAAGTGAAAATGCATAACCCCTAAATCCCGGATATTACAACTGGTTCACATACATGTGTTGCTTCTAGTACAATATCACTGGTTTATTAGGGTTTTATTTAGGGTTTAGAGTTATTTCCAATAAATTTAACATTCTTGTAGGATTGTAGGTGTTTCACAGGATCATCTGAAGCTAGATTCAGATATGATCGAGGGCCTAATACTATCGATGGTGAAAGCAGATTTGATGACTACTGTGTCGATTTTAATTGCCAATATTCGTAACCAATTCAATTACACGCCTTCATACCGCAAGGCGTGGATAGCTAAGCAAAAGGCCTTGAAGAAGATGCACAGTGGGTGGGATGCGTCATACAACGAGGTATGACAGTGGTGTCAGGTGCTGGAGAGGTATGTACCAGGTCGCGTAATAGATCTTGAAATAGGTCCAGCGTACTACAATGATCGCTTGCTCTATGGGTGCCGAATATAACATCCTATTTTTTGTGGTGTCAAAATAGTGATTTTGAGACCATAATTTTGGCGTAAAAATTTGTAAATATTATTTAATTAATATATTTATGAGTCTTTAGGGTCATATTAAATTTTGTTGGAAAATTTTATCGTTTAGATAGTTTAATAAGTAAAAAGGACTGAATCATAATAACTACAAAAGTTGAGTTATTTCTTGAAGTTTATGCTGGAATATGAGGCTTTATTGTTTGGGTGGACCATATTATAAAGTGTTTTTTGATGATTTTAAGGTTTAGTTATTAAATTGTTTAAATGTAAAGATTCCAAGGATTACAAGAGAAATAATCACAAGTAAAGGTGGTTATGGTAAGTTCATACTTCTAGTTATATATATTTATGTTGTGAAATTTATAAACATGTTGATTTAATTGAGAGTTGGAAATATGAATTATTAATATGATTCTGTGTTGGGTCAGGATATAAAGTGATGAAACAATTAAATATTCTGTTCTGGAGATATAGACCGTTTTGATGGTTGAGAATTTTGCATAAGTTGTGGATTTTCAACAACTTGTGTGAGCAGTATCGATAACTAGTGAAATGACTAAATACTCTATTTTGATGAATGAACTGTAGCGATGGCTAGGGACTTGCATACGTTACAAACGGTCAATGTTCTAGATCTAGCTCGATTGAGCATTATTCTATAAATTTTGAAAATGACAAGTGAAGTTATCTGATCAGTTTAAAGTAATGAAATGTGTAGTTCTTAGTTGTGGAGGATTGTGAATGACTGGCAATTTCCTATTTGATATTCGTTTGTGTTGTAAAATTAAATTGTAGCAAGTTCTATCGTTATTTTACGAACTTACAAATCTTTAAATAAGCTTACCTCTATTTGTCTTTTGTTTTGTATACTTTGTTTTGATGTTGGGAGATCGGATCAAGCTCAAAGAATCATACTATCTCAAGGACTAATTTGGTAGATTTTGAATATCTTGGTCTTATGGCATGTATAGGAGTATGTGTAGTAATAGTTTGTGAATGTGTAAATGATCATTTTAGTCCAAATATGCTTTTGAACTTAAGTTTTGTTTGATGGATTTTAAATGCTTTGATAAGTTTAAATCTTTTGTTCATATTAAGCACTTGGAATATAAGCCTTTATATGGTATGTTCGAAGTAAAAATGTGAATGATTAAGTTGATTGTTATGTGGTTGTAGTTAGAAGAACTCAGTTTGTGCTTTAAATGTAGCTAAAATTTACTTTTCTTTGTTTAGAAATGTTTGATGAAATGTGGTGGCTTTGAATAGCATATTGGTTAGTTTGAATTATGGTCTTAAAATGACATTTTGATTTTTCTTTGGGTGATGTTTAGGTTCCTTTAAAGTGTGCTTAAATGGGTTGAAAGGTTATGCATGAAATGGTTTAAAATGGCTTGGTTTTAGGTAAATTTTGGGTTCACCTGGCTTGAGACACAGCCGTGTGACTTAGCCGTGTGAGGCACATGGCTTGGTGACTTGGCCATGTGTCATCTGAGGATTTCAAAAGGTTCAAGACAGTGAGTTACATGGCCTAGCACATGGCTTGGCACACGAGCGTGTGACACGGCCGTGTGACCCTACTTAGTGAGTTACACGGGTGACGACACAGGCTAAGACACAACTATGTGTCCCCTGTTCAAAAGTTACATTGGGGTGATTCCACACAGCCATGTGACCCCTATTTCCAAGTTTTTACAACTTTTTCCTAAACTTTTATTTTATTTCAAATTAGTCCCAAATTTCCCTTAAGTTATTTTTAGGGCCTCGAGGGCTCGATTAAGGGATAGTACGCATGTAAACGAATGGTTTATGATATTATTAACATGTTGAATGATGTGATGTTTAAATGTTTTCAGTTGTACCGTAATGCTCTATAACCCTAATTCAATAACGAAGATGGGTTAGGGGTGTTACACTGAATGTTCAAGCGTCTATTTTGGACCTTTAAGTAATGTCGGGGTACATTCCAGTACTACAAGCTATTGGTACAAATAGACGATATCTTTATGTATGGTAGATATACCCATCGGCTGTTGTTGGCTATGGCACAGGATGGTAATTGGAGGATCATTCCAATTGCATTTGCAATAACACCAGGGGAGAAAGCAGACAATTGGGATTTCTTTCTGTATAGGTTAAGGAGGCAAGTGTGCCCCCAACCTGATATGTGCATCACCTTAGATCAGGGAACTATAATACTATCTGTAATTGAATGACAAGGAAGCCTCTGGGATTGCACACACCATCAGTACTATCTAAGGCACATTGCGTTCAACTACTACCAGCAATATCGGTCTACTGCTGTAACAACCTATTTTCAGTGAAATCGGAACAGTGGTTTCGGGACCAAAATTCGAGCCGAAAAGAAAATTTTTTTTTAATATTATTGCATGGTCTGCATTTTGATAGAAATGTCATATGAAAATTCTGATAAGAAAATTTTATCGAATATGTGCTTAATTAACGAAAGAACTGAATTGCATAGAATGCAAAATTTGAGGTCCTTATTTGATAATTAGACCATTAAAGAAAAGTTAGTAGATATTTTTGGTGATTCATCCATGGAAAAATTAGAAAAGGCTAAGGACTAAATTGGAAATCAAAATAATTAAAGATGATAAGTAATTAAATAGAAATATCATCTTATTTTATTATCAGCTTCATCCCCAAATTTCATGGAAACCCTAGGAGAGAGAGAAGAAACTAATCAAGCTTAATTGGATAAGTATTCTTGTCCCGTTTTTAGTAATTTTTATACTTTTAAGATCGGGATAGTTTAATCTATCTATTTTGGGGATTTATTTGTAAAGATATCAAAGTATAAAAATTTTTCCATGGATAAATATTGATAAACCGTAAAAGTAACATATTTTAATCCCACATTTAGCATACTTTTGGATGATTTATTCCCTAAATTGTGTAAAAAGGTGCTCTTAATCCTTTCTTTTCATGTTTTATACTCAGGAAAGCACCTAGGGATGAAAAGAACGAGAAACGGGCCTAAAACGGACCAAATTGGGCCAAATAGGAAATCGACACGGCCTGGGCCCAAGACCAAACGGCTGTGCATCCCTAATCTACTCTAACACGGCTTGGACCCCGAAACACACGGGCGTGTCTCTTCAGCAGACTCGGCCACCGCCTAAAATCGATTCACACTGGCGTGTGCCATGGGCGTGTCCCTGCCGCGACCAAGAGGAATTTTACTCAAAATAGGATACTTGGAGGCAAAGTAACACATTCCAAAGCCTATTAAAACACCCTAGTAGGAATTCTACTTGAATTAGGATGTGTAGGGGCCAAGTAAGGTATCTCAAAGTCTATATAAACACCCTAGGAGGCAACTTAAAGGGGGAGTTTGACAGAAGCCTTCTGCCAGGGCTTTTGACGAGATGGCGGAGCTAGGCCAAGGAGCCGGGCCAGAAAGGTCAGGTTTGTGGGAATCACTCAAAGATAGCCGGTTGATCCATCTTAAGAAGCTGAAATTCTACTCAAGACGGTGGATTTCTCCTTCAATTTCTTCAGGGAGTTTTAGGGATTTCTTATGTTTTGTTTTATCTTCTCTTCTGAGATGTTTTCTTTTATTGTTATGAACTAAACCCTTCAGATACCTGAAGGGGATGAAACCTAAGATAGATTTTTTTATTCTTTCTGAACTATATGATAAATACTTGATTTGTTCTTAATTATGTGTGCTTAATTCTTGTGTTAGTATTTTCGGGATATTGATTCAAGTTGAATGTGCTTAGGTGGTGGAGCAGAAGTCCCCGCCTAATAGTATATCTAGCATAATTAAGCAGAGTTGATCACACGCCTAGAAATAGGGTGATGAGACTTTGTCGGATTAGGGTGAAACCTAATATAGGAGTCCATAGATCGAGTTAATGCGATTCTAGGGGTTTTAATTAGAAAGAGATTTCAATTAATCAACCTAAGATTAGACGTTATTCACCTCGAGAGAGGGTTTAATATAAATTAGAGAATCCTACGAATCAAGTCAAATGAATAAATCGTCTGGTTCAGAGTAAGATAGCAAGTGAAATCTAGGTGGATTCTTCCTAAGCGTGCCGTCTTAATCAATTGAGTTTTCCCAACAGTATTTCCCCAATTCATTCTTTTTGTCTTTGCATCTTTAACTTAGTAGATAGTTAATTTAGATTAAACAATCAATCACTTAATATTTAGGCTAAATAATGGAAAGAAGGTTAGTATTAGTACTTTTAGTTCCTTTGGGTTCAACAATCCGGTCTTGCCTGAGCTATACTACTGTTCAATAGGTGCACTTGCCTTAAATCATTGTCAGAGTTAGTTTCCAGGTTCAATAATTCTCTTTATAAATTTTAAAACTCGATAAAATAACGATCAAGTTTTTGGCGCCATTGCAGGGGAACTAAAATATTAAGAAAGCCTTATTTTTATTACTTTTTCCATTATTTTTATTTTTTCGCAATTTATTTTTATTTTTATTTTAGTTTTAACCTTGCTAATTTTCTTTCTTTCTTTTTCAACACAGGTACCTAAATTACAGAGAAGAAGAACAACAAGGCGGATCCAATCCTACTGAAGGGATGGATGAAAATAATCCACCACCACAAGATGTGGAAAAAAAAATGCTCTGCGTACTATGTATGATTATGCTAAACCTCATTTAATGGGAGTAGAATCGAGTATTGTTAGGCCTACTATAGCTGCTAATAATTTTGAATTAAAGCCTATTCAATTTGATGGTTTGCAGGACGAAGACCCAAATACTCATATAGCTAATTTTTTAGAATTCTATGATACCTTCAAAATAAATGGCATTTCTGATGATGCCATACGTCTTCGGTTATTTCCCTTTTCATTAAGGAATAGAGCCAAACAATGGTTAAACTCGTTACCACGAGGGTCAATCACCACATGGATCAAATGACTGAAAATTTTTATTAAAATATTTCCCACCGGCCAAAACGGCCAAATTGCGGAATGATATCTCTTCTTTTGTGCAGATGGATTTAGAGACATTATACGACGCATGGGAGAGATACAAGGATCTCTTGAGAAGGTGTCTGCACCATGGTTTACCCTTATGGCTCCAAGTCCAAACTTTCTATAACGGTGTAAACCCCTCAACGAGGCAACTAATTGATTCAGCCGCTGATGGAACCCTGACCAATAGAACTCCTGAAGCAACCTATGAGTTTATTGAAGAGATGTCACTGAATAACTATTAGTGGCAGGTTACAAGGTCAAAACCAACAAAATCAGCCGGAGTTTTCAACCTCGACGCAGTAACCATGCTATCAACACAGGTAGAGATGATGAATAAAATGCTTGATAGTTTGTGTTCTTCGCAGGTACATCCAGTAATGTAGTGCGACGCAAGTGGAATTGTGGTGAATCTTGAGTACCCACCCTACCAACCGAGCACAGAAAGTGAACAGATGAACTATATAGGTATTAATTTCAGATCTAATAATAACCCTTATAGTAATACTTATAATCCAGGTTGGAGGAACCACCCAAATATTTCATGGGGAGGTCAAGGAAATCAAGGAAATCAAAGACAACAACCTCCTCAAAATTTCCAAAATCAGCCATATCCACAAGAAAAGAAACCAAACCTTGAAGAGATGCTGACAAAATTCATGACAGCCACAGAAAACCATTTCCAAGACACTGAGACAACACCTAAAAACCAACAAACATCGATTGAAGGGATCAAGAATCAAGTTGGGGAACTTACTAAGTCAGTTGGGGAAATTACTAAGTCAGTTGGACAACTTGCAAAGTTAATTTCCGAATGACCGCAAGGGCGTATACCAAGCAACACTGAGATTAACCCAAAGGAGCAAATCCAAGCCATAATAGCTCAGGAAAATGTAGGGTTAGATGAACCCAATTCAATACAAGAAAGTGAGGTAGAAGAAGGTAAAGTTGAGGTAAAATAAGAAAATCCAAAATCGATAATCAAATAGTACCAACCTCACATACCTTATCCCGAAGCGTTGAAAGAGACAATACAGAGGAATAGTTCAGTAAGTTTCTTAAACTCTTAAAGAAATTACATATTAACTTACCATTTCTCGAAGCTCTTTCGCAGATACCCGATTATAGAAAATTTTTAAAAGAGCTATTGACAAACAAACGGAAGCTAGATGAGGCATCGCATGTGGAGCTAAACGCAAGGTGCTCAGCAATTCTACAAAATAAACTGCCACAGAAATTAAAAGATCCAGCGAGTTTTACAATTTTATGTTTAATTGGTAGTTTATCTATTGATAATGCTTTATCTGATTTAGGGGCAAGCATCAATGTTATGCCTTATAAAACATTTAAACAACTAGGTCTACGGAAACCCATACAAACTAGGATGAGCATTTAATTAACTGATAAAACTATCAGAATTCCTAGGGGTATAATAGAAAATGTTCTAATCAAATTTGATAAATTCGTAGTCCCAGTAGACTTTTTCGTTTTAGACATGGATGAGGATAATTTGATTCCTTTAATTTTAGGAAAACCCTTTCTAGCAACTGCCAGGACTAAAATTGATGTTGATACAGGAGAACTCATTCTTCGTATAGGTGACGAATCAATCAGTCTACAAGCTCTTGACTCGGCCAGAACATCGACTGATGAAAGTGAGAAAGCAAATTCAGTTGATAACAAATTTGTTCAACCTTCATCATAGGAAACACCACAAAGCCACCAACCTGAGCCAAATCATAGACCTCGTGCCAATAAAGAAGAATTATATGAGGAACGAAGCCTTAAAGTCGATAAACTAGAGGAGTGGAAGACACGCTTTAAAGAGAAACCGGAACCGCATGAAGAAAAACTGAAGGAACCCCCGAACGAGCTGATAGGAACAACAAATCACTTCAAAATAGGGGATTAGGTATTGATGAACAAGGAAGACCCTCGAATCACTACTTCAGACATCAAAACAAATGAAGAAATCACCTTTAAAGTACTTAATGTCTTCCTATACGGGACAGTCGAGGTAAGGAATCCTAAATTCAACACTTTTAAGGTAAACACTACTCGACTTAAACTTTATATCAAAAATGAATTGATCGCATGAGAAAGGATTTTCACCTCCTCAAACCGCCATGACCATACAAATAACAGGTAAGTCTAGCTCAAGCCTTTAAACGAGCACTTCTCGGGAGGCAACCCGAGTACTAGCCCTATTTTTACTTTATTTTTTTATTTTTATTTCCCCTTTTTAGCATTCAAATAAACCAAAAGTGCAAATTTCCAGACCACACGGCCTTGCACATGTCCGTGGCCGTGGCCGTGTGGGCACCACAGGAAGGAACACGGGCGTGGGATGCATCTCTATTTAAACTTCATTCTTCCCTTCTCTTTTCCAGTTGTCTTTCTTCTTTCATTTTTCATTATTTATTTTTATTTTTATTTTTATTTTTATTTTCTTTATTACTCTCTTCTTATTTTGGATGCAATTTAGATTTAGCTTAGGATACAATAAAATCAAAACGGTTGCTTCGAGGATTCAATTTCAAACGGTTCGAGACGCTTCCCCACGTTCACCTCCAATCTTATCTGGTTTCTTTTCATTGAATTTATCCAAAATTCAGGATGTTTCACTTCTCTCCCAATTTTATGATTTTATGATTATTTTGATATTATTTATCTTTGTACATTGAGGGCAATGTACATCTTAAGTGTGAGGGGTGAAAGTTTATGTCTAACTTTTTGCATTATTCCCAAATACCTGAATTATGCTTTATTCTAAAGTAAGTTTCTCATATTACTAATTAGGAGGAAATTTCTTTTAATTTATGATTTTTATTGATAGGTCTTAGAGTAAGCCATAGTTAATTGTGCATTGATGATTTAAATTTTAAGATACTAGATAATCAAGCATGATAAGTCTATTTTTCAAGAATAAAAAATTTTCTAAGTTGTCGAACTGAATTTGAATATTACCTTGAAGTTTGAAATTTACAAGGATTGATATCAAATGCCCATAATTTTTATGAGATTTTGAGCCTTATAGAGAATACATTCTTTTTCGTACTCACTTTTTGATTATGAGTGTGTCAACATTGAACTATTATTCTAGAACTTGCCTCGATTATACATGTTAAGACCACATTTTTTATTTGATATATTGAGATGATAAAGGCACCTAGGTTTTAACCCACTCACACCATTAAAAAGCCTACCTTCACAATTAACCCTTAGTGAACCCTTTAATCCAAGCAACCCTTTTTATTGATTCACCCACTAATATTAACCCAAAACCCCGCTCATATTTGTATCACCATTCCTTTGACTACCCTTCTATAGAGACTTGATTTGATAAGTTTCTCAATTATATTATTTTAGTTATAAGAGTTCTTTCTTATGTAATCTGTGATAGCGTTATCTAAAAAAAATTGAAGTATATTCATTATTAGTTTTATAATTAAGTGATCTTATATGTTTAATTTCAATATCTTGAAGAAGAAGCTCGTATTATTAGTATTTTCATGTGATGTAATTATTTAGATTGTTAGTTCAAAAGTTAGGTAATTTGTCAGGTCAATCTCAATTCTAACCTTCCAATTCAGCCTTTATCCACACCTTTAACCTAAGCCCTATTACAACCCTGCTAAAGACCTTTTGATTTGTGTATCATCTCATATTACAGTGGTGGAGATTTGATTTTCAGGCAAGCCTATGGGATTAACTTTTTAGGTTTGACTTATGAGTTCTTATTCTTGAACCTTAAACACTTCGAGGGCTTTGAGTGAATCTTTAGTAAGGATGTCAATCCTTGCCGGTTTTGAATCAAAGGTAATTATTTAGATAAAGGGAGACACCTATGTTTTCATGCTACAAATATATGACTTAGAATTGTTTAAATCTTTAGGACTCTTTGAGTTAAATTATCTATGAATTATGATGAGACATTGTTGTTGAGAATTATGAAATTATGGAAAGTTCGTTTTAATTGTAAGTTGATAATTTTGCTTGAGGACAAGCAAAAGCTTAAGTGTGGGGGTATTTGATAAATCGTAAAAGTAACATATTTTAATCCCACATTTAGCATACTTTTGGATGATTTATTCCCTAAATTGTGTAAAAAGGTGCTTTTAATCCTTTCTTTTCATGTTTTATACTCAGGAAAGCACCTAGAGATGAAAAGAACGAGAAACGGGCCTAAAATAAACCAAATTGGGCAAAAAAAGAAATTGTTACGGCCTGGGCCCAAGACCACACGGCCGTGCCTCCTTAATTTACTTTAACATAGCCTAAACCCTAAAACACATGGGCGTGTCTCTTCAGCAGACTCGACCACGACCTGAAATCGATTCACATGAGCATGTGCCATGGGCGTGTCCCTGCCGCGACCAAGAGGAGTTTTACTCAGAATAGGATACTTGGAGGCAAAGAAACACATTCCAAAGCCTATTCAAACACCCTAGTAGGAATTCTACTTGAATTAGGATGTGTAAGAGCCAAGTAAGGCATCTCAAAGTCTATATAAACACCCTAGGAGGCAACTTAAAGGGGGAGTTCGATAGAAGCCTTCTGCCAGGGCTTTTGACGAGCTGGCGGAGCTAGGCCAAGGAGCCGAGCCAGAAAGGTCATGTTTGTGGGAATCACTCAAAGATAGCCAGTTGATCCATCTCAAGAAGCTAGAATTCTACTCAAGACGGTAGATTTCTCCTTCATTTGCTTTAGGGAGTTTTAGGGATTTTGTAACATCCTGAAAAGTGGCCAAATTGTATGAAAAGACATGTTTTATATATTTTGAATAAATTCTGAATATTTTTTTGGAAACCTGAGAATGTATGGAAATGTTACGTTGAAAATAGGAAAGTGACCATTTTTGGAAACCTAAGCTAAAAGAGGAAGGTAAACATTTTGGAAACTAAGCTAAAAGAGGAAAGTAAACATTTTGGAAACTAAGCCAAAAGAGGAAAGTAAACATTTTGGAAACTAAGCTAAAAGAGGAAACTAAACATTTTGGAAACACAGGAAATGTCAAATTCTGAGCACATGAAAATTTTGGAAACTTAAAATGACCCAAATGTCGAATTTTAAAGTTCAAAGGGAACTTAGGGCAGTGACCTAAAATATAAAGTACGTGAATTTTGACCCATTAATGAGACTTGGAAAAGTGGCTGAAGATGCCACTTAAGGCCTCGTGAAATGGCCCACATGCAAGGGTGTTGGGCCTGAGTTCGAGTCACATAAGAAGCAAATAAAAGAAGTTTTATTTTGCTTCCATAAAAAGAGAGTTGGACGGCACAAAGGATCTTGAAAGGGGAGTTTTAATTCCTTTGGAATTTTCGGCTAATTAGGAGATTTGATGGAATTTAATATTTGATAAAATTAAAATTTATCACATAGGAAGAGTTGGCCGATTGAGGGACTCTAAGGCTAGTAGTTTCGGCCAAAGAGGGAAAGTAAAGGGCCATTCTTCATTCTTTTCTCTTCAAGTGAAACCCTACCGAAAACACTCTAGCAAATTAGCATCAATCTTTTCTCCTCTCTTTAACCGAATTCTCTCTATCAAAACTCTCTCCTTCTCTTTTCTTTTCTTTTCTTTTCTTTTCTTCTACTATCCCTTCACAAAAGCCGAAACTTTGTGATCCATAAAAGTGCCATAGCCGAATAGTATAAAGGATCATCCGGGATTTGAAAATGATGTAAGTACATCTATGTACATTCGGCCAAAAGGTCTCTTCCATACTTGAATGATAGATCGATCTAACTGTGATTTGGCAGAACCTAAACTAAAAGATCAATTTTGGATTTGAGAACTCCAAGGTAAGTGTGTTCATATATTTACCAAAGCCAATCTTAAGTATTTAGATCAAAAGTGATCAAAATTAATCGATTCAAGGATTTAGGTTTTGGTAGAATACAAGGAAGAGAAAAGTGAAGTTTTCGGGATTTAAAATCCATAAGGTAAACACCTAAAAGTATCCGCCAAGGCTTGTATGATTACATAGATCGGTTCTTTAATTATTAAAAAGCCAAAAACTAACCCATATTGAGATTTAGGGTTGGCCGAATATCAGGTAAAGGAAAACCAAGTTTTCGGGATTTGAATAAACATCAAATTGGCATCAAAGGTAAGTCTTTTTTTACAAATCCTACTAGGATTTGGATATCATAGCCAAATAGAATTTATGCTAAGTAATAAATGATAAATCAAATGTAGGGACTAAGGATCTAAACATTAGATCTAGCTTTTCGGAATCTCAAGGACTCGCTAAAACAAATCAGGTGTGTACCCCATACTAATCTTAATAGATTTATGGCTTAAATATGATATATATGTTAATATGAAAGTGTAAGAATGTGGCTAAAGTACCATATTATGGTACAAAGTACTAAGGTACGTTTTCCTACTCCTACTAGGATTTCGAAATATGTTATATTTAACATGTGAAAAGTGATGTGAAAGTGAAATTAAATATGATATGCATGATATGTATAATTTGGGGCATTCGGGTTATTTGAGAAAGGGAAGTGAATGTGATGACTTGGTCTCACTAAGTGAAACGTGATGACTCGGTCTCACTAAGAATATGTGATGACTTGGTCTCACTAAGTGAATGTGGTAACTCGGTTACATTATCTAAATGTGGTGTCTCATGACACAAATATCGTGGCTATGCCACAATATCTTAAGTGGGCGATGAGCATGTCGACTCAATGACGCCTTCGATGGTGTGTAGCGGATGGAGGGTTGACTTAGTAGTCCCCACTGGTGTGCGAGGTTGAATACGGTGGAGTGTAGCGGATGGCATATAGGTTTGGGTTCGGGTTTGCATCATTATCTTGAATTTTATATGAATATGATATATATGGTGTGCCTATTTCTATTATGTTTTGGTGTTGGTTACACATTGAGTCTATCAACTCACCCGTTGTGGGAATATGTTTGGTGATGAGCAATAATGGGATGGACGGCGAGAACTTGTGGTGGCCATGTTCACTTGAAGTTTAATTTAATTTGAATCTTTATTTTATTTTAAGTCTTGTACAATTTTATTTTGGGTTTCGTTTTATGTAACAATGCCATCGTGCGATTTTATTTACGCTTTAATTACTATGTTATGAATTTAGGGCTTTATAAAGAATAAGCCCATTTAATTTAAGATAAGTTTAAACATTTTGTCACCTGAAACAAATGGGTTTTTGATATAAAATAAATTTGTTTTCAACTCGAGCCCAACCCATAACAAATTATCTTTCAAAACAAACAGTTTTCAAAGTATTCGAATGAATTTGAACCGGGTTACTTCGAGGAACATACCAGATCCGATCCATTCTCGTGGGCGGGTGTGGGGTGTTTTAGTTTGGTATCAGAGCCCAGTTTTAAACTCTCGGCCTGTGGCCTAAGGCCCAAAACATTTTTCAACCAAGACCAAAAGAGTTTTATGGAAATATTTCTGAAAATGGACAGGTATGATGACATGGTCCCCAAGTCTCCGACCCGCAGTCCACCAGGTAAGTACCTCTATCTATCTGTGTGATTATGTGAATTATAGAAGGGTAGAAAAGGAATGGAACATAGAATAGCATGATAGGAACTTGAACCCTAGGATTAGTGTACTCAAACACAAATACATAAGACTTAATACACTAAACAAACCTATGGCTAAGTCAGACAAGTTAGGGTGTGGCAACCATGGTACGCATGTCTAGGATTGGATCCTGAAGAGCTTGGTATTTAAGCAGTCCTAGTGACTCACCTCCTCTTCGTAGGAATCCTACAGTGCGTAGCTTCTGGTTCACCCTAACCCGAGAAGACTTAGTGGGTGTGGCAACCCCATATGCATGTCTAGGAATGGTTTCGGTGGGAGCACGGTACTTAAGCGATCAGCGTGACTCACCTTCTCTCCACTCGAATCCTGCACAGTGCGTAGCTTTGGTTCACCACGACCAAGAAGGCAGGTTATAGGCTAAACCCAATAACTAAAACCCGAAAGGAACTAGCCATTTTTCGGAACCTTAATATTAAAATTCTTAAATCATTTTTTCCCTTAATTCACGAAAACTATTTCTTAAACACAATTTTTTCTGAAATTTTTGACTTATAAAATTACAAAAATACCCCTAATGGTAAAATTACAAAAATACCCTTGGTTTATAAAATGCCCAACTACTCAATAGTTTTGCCAAAATATCATTATCTCATAAATGTTCAAAAACCTTAATTTGCAAACTATCAGGAAAAAAATATATATATACCTTGATTTATGGAAAATTACAAAATTACCCCTAACTTACTAAAAATTACCAAAATGACCCTAACTTCCAAAATTTTTGCAACTTCATCGTTTTGGAAAATAAATTTCTCAAAAAGAACCCTCAAAATTTTGCAACTTCTAAAATATCCCCGATTTATTAAAATTTTACAATTTACCTCGATTTGTGGGAAAATTACCAAAAACCCCAAGGTCCAAAAATTTTTGAAATACCCTCGGATTTTAAAAATTTTCCAAAATACCCCAGGAACTTAAAAATACCAAAATACTTTGCGACAAAATCACCAAGGAACCTTATTTTGACAAATTACGAAAATACCCCTGTAGGATAAAATTACGAAATACCCCCGGGTAGTGGAAAAATAGCAACAAATGAAAACCACAACGTTTTTCTGAATGAACTAAGGTTCATAATTGTTTGATGGATGTATGAATGAATGAAAAGACTGTGTGCATACGAAAGAACCACTCCTAAACTCTTATTCATAAGAGTTCTTCACGGGTAATCAAGTGAAACAAAATTACTAACTCATAAAACTTCTTAATCAGATCTCGATGTTAGAAATGAGTTCTAGAGGACGCAGTCGTCAAGGACATGGTAGAGGAAGAATAACTATGTCAAAACCCGTTAGATCGGGCCAAGGGTCTGACAATGAGTTACCACCGCCACCACCACCCCCAACTATTAATGTCGAGCAGCAAGCTCAGACGGGGGATGATGCTGTGTCGCAAGCCATGTTACGAGTTTTAGAAATGGTGGCTGGTGCGGGTGGAAATACGAGAGCTCAAAAATCTGTACCCGAGCAACTCCGAGCAATGGGGCCGAGGTATTTCGTGGAGTGTCCGGTGTGGCACCCAGTACAGTTGAGTATTGGTTGGAAGCAACTGAGCATATTATGGATGAGCTCGACCTGACCCCTGAAGAGAAGTTGAAAGGGATGGTGGCACTGTTACGTGATGAAGCATACCAATGGTGGTTAAGCGTAGGGATGGTGCCACCGAGGATCGACACGGGAGTATGCTAAGGGGCATATCGGAAAAAGTATGTCGGCACACGCTATATTGATGAGCAGAGGAAAGCTTTTTAGGACTAGTTCAAGGGAACAAGTCGGTAGCAGCATATGAGGCTAAATTTCTGAGGTTAAGCCGATATGCTCGAGGAGTAGTCGCAATTGAACATGAATGCTGTGTCCATTTTGAGGACGGATTAAGGGATGACCTAAGATTATTGATAGCTCCACATCAGGAATGGGAAATCTCCGCGTTGGTTGAAAAGGCTAAGGTAGCTGAGGGAATCAAGGACTCGACTAGGCATAACTCTGACAGGAATAGACCCAAGAGGGGTTATGGATCGTCAAGAAATGTGTAGAAAAGGCCCAAAACTGAGGGGTCGAAGGGTCAACAAGTTGGTACCAGAGGGCAGTATCGTCCTTGTGAGCATTGTGGAAAGAAGCATTTAGGTGAGTGTTGGAAAAAGAAGGGAGGATGTTTTAAGTGTGGGTCCAAGGACCATATGCTCAAGGATGTCCAAACATATCGGATGACAAGCGACAAAGAACTTAGAATGTTAATCATTTGGTAGGGAGGACAAGACCTCAATGAGGTCAAGTTCGAATAATGAGAGGTAATGGTGCTTGGCGGAGAGGACGTGGCGAGGTCTTGCTATCTTGAGGCAAGGCAGACGGGTTTGGTTTATGCGGTTCACCATAGGGAGGATGGAGACGCGTCGGACATCATAACTGAGACGTTCCTCATTCATGGCAAACCCTATTATGCTTTAATTGATGTGGGCTCGACCCATTCTTATGTTGCCTGTAGTGTAGTTGAAACACTAGGCCTAGACTCTGAACTTTCTAATAAGGAGATGACGGTAGTAAGCCCATTAGGCTAAACTATAGTGGTAAATAAGATCTTTCGGAATGTATCCCTAGAAATTGTGGAGTGAGCTTTGGTGACCTAATGGAATTACCTTTGGAATTTGACCTCATACTTGGTATGGATTGGTTGGTAGAACACCGAGCCGTGTTGGATTGTGCGGCTAAATGAATGGAACTAAGGATCCCTGAGGATGAGGTGGTCATTATGATAGGAGAAAGAAGAAACTACTTGACTAATGTAGTTTCGGTGCTTAAGGCTGAAAGGATGGTTCGTAAAGGGTGCGAGGTGTTCTTAGCCTTTGTAAGTGCGTTGGATGGAAAGGAGGAAGGTGTTAAAAGAGTCAGAATGGTAAGGGACTTTGAGGATGTGTTTCTGGAGGAATTACCAGGAATACCCCCAGATAGAGAAGTTGAATTTAGAATAGACTTACTACCAGGAACAACACCTGTGCCAATCGCTCCATACCGAATGGTGCCAAAGAAGTTAGTGGAGCTCAAGGCTCAAATCCAAGAATTATTGGATCGTGGGTTTATTCGACCCAGTGTGTCTCCGTGGGGAGCACCGGTCTTGTTTGTGAAGAAGAAGGACAGAACTATGCGTATGTGCATAGACTATCGTCAATTGAATAAGCTGACCATCAAGAACAAGTATCCCTTGCCTAGGATTGATGACTTGTTCGACCAGCTGAAGGGAGTGGTAGTGTTCTCAAAGATCAACTTAAGGTCAGGATATCACCAGTTAAAAGTAAAGGAGGTGGATATCCATAAAATAGCTTTCAGAACAAGATACGACCATTTTGAGTTTGTGGTAATGCCGTTTGGGTTGACAAACGCTCCAGCCGCATTCATGGATATGATGAACCGAGTGTTTCAACCTTACTTAGATAGGTTCGTTGTAGTGTTCATCGATGATATTTTGGTATATTCTAAGTCTAAAGAGGAGCATGATGAGCATCTCCGGATTGTGTTGCAAGTATTAAGGGAGAAGAAGCTTTATGCCAAATTCAGCAAGTGTGAATTTTGGCTTAGGGAAGTTGCTTTCTTAGGACACGTGGTGTCTGCCGAGGGAATAAGGGTGGATCCTAAGAAAATCGAAGCTGTGTTGGATTGGAAACCACCTAAGTCGGTGGCAAAAATTTGTAGTTTCTTAGGATTGGCAGGCTATTACAGAAGGTTCGTGGAAGGATTTTCATCAATAGCCGCGCCATTAACAAAATTGTTGAGGAAGGAAGTACCCTTTGTGTGGACAGACAAGCAACAGGAACTTAAGAAGGTATTAATGGAAGCTCCAGTGTTGATTCAGCCTGAGGCAGGAAAGGATTTTGTGGTGTACTGTGACGCTTCACATACGGGGTTAGGATGTGTTCTTATGCAAGATGGAAAAGTAGTCGCTTACGCGTCTCGACAGTTAAGGCCGCATGAGGTGAACTACCCAACCCATGACTTGGAATTGGCAGCACTGGTCTTCGCTCTCAAGGTGTGGAGGCATTATCTTTATGGAGAAAGGTCAGTGATTTACACAGACCATAAAAGTCTCAAGTACCTGTTGACTCAGAAGGAGTTAAACTTGAGGCAACGAAGGTGGGTGGAATTACTGAAAGACTATGACTGTTCGATAGAATATCACCTGGGCAAGGCGAATGTAGTAACGGATGCCTTAAGTAGGAAGGTTGTGTCGGACCTAAGAGCAATGTTCACCCATCTAAGCTTGTATGAGGATGGAAGCCTGTTGGCTGAGTTGCAAGTCAAGCCAACTTGGTTGAAGGAGGTGAAAGAGGGATAGTTGGTTGATGAGGATTTAAGTGTTAAGTTACGAAAAGCATAGAACGGAGATTTGGAGGACTATGAGGTTAATGATGAAGGAGTATTGTGCTACAAAGGAAAAGTCTGTATGCCAAGGGACAAGGAGTTAAGACAGAGGATTCTTCGGGAATTGCATAGTAGCACTTATACTATGCATCCCGGAGGCATTAAGTTGTACAGAGATTTAAGAGAACAATTTTGGTGGCCTGATCTTAAACGAGAAGTTACGGAATTCATAGGAAAATGTCTGACGTGTCAGCAAGTTAAGGCTAAACACCAAGTTCCATCGAGATTGCTTCAGCCAATCCAGATTCCGCAGTGGAAGTGGGAAAGAATTACCATGGACTTCGTTAGTGGGCTTCCCCTTACGCCTACTAAGAAGGACTCGGTATGGGTAATAGTGGACCGATTGACTAAATCCGTGCACTTTATCCCGGTAAGAGTTAATTATTCTCTTCCAAAATTAGCTAAGTTATATGTGGCAGAAATTGTGAGGCTACACGGAGTGCCGGTGTCAATTATTTCGGATAGAGACCCAAGATTCACGTCTCGATTTTGGAGGGCACTTCACCAAGCTTTAGGCACCAAGTTGGATTTCACTACTTTTCATCCACAATCGACAGGCGATCTGAGCAGGTAATACAAGTGTTGGAGGATATGTTGAGAGGATGTGTGATGGATTTTCGAGGAAGTTGGAAGGATTACTTGTCTTTAGCAGAGTTCGCCTACAACAACAGTTATCAGGCTAGCATTCAAATGGAACCATATGAAGCATTGTACGGACAGAAGTGTCGTACTCCTACTTGTTGGACTGAGTTAGGAGAACGTCAAGTTTTGGGACCAGAGATGGTGGCAGAGACGGAAGAGAAGGTTGAGATAATTTGAGCACGATTAAAGTAAGCCTCTGATAGGCAGAAGTCTTATGCCGACCTCAAGTGGAAGGAAATAGAGTTTGAAGTGGGAGACCAAGTGTTTCTAAAAGTCTCACCATGGAAGAAGGTGATGAGGTTTGGTCGGAAAGGGAAGTTAAGCCCAAGGTTTATAGGGCCCTATCAGGTACTAAAGCGAGTGGGACCAGTGGCATACCAGATAGAGTTGCCACCCGAGTTGCAGCAGATGCATGATGTGTTCCATGTGTCCATGCTATTGCACTACCGATCGGATCCCTCTCACGTAGTACCAGTTGAAGAAGTGGAGCTAAGGCCAGACTTAACCTACGAGGAAGAGCCGGTTCAGATTTTGGAACATGACGTGAAAGTGTTGCGAAGAAAATCGATTCCTCTAGTCAAAGTGTTATGGCGCAATCATGGATCGGAGGAAGCTTCGTGGGAACCAGAGGAGACAATGCGACAGCAATACCCTCAATTGTTTAGTTAGGAAAATTTTGAGGACGAAATTATTTTAAGAGGGGTAGAACTGTAACATCCTGAAAAGGGCCTATGCATTTTGGCCAAATTGTATGAAAAGACATGTTTTATATATTTTGAATAAATTCTGAATATTTTTTTGGAAACCTGAGAATGTATGGAAATGTTACGTTGAAAATAGGAAAGTGACCATTTTTGGAAACCTAAGCTAAAAGAGGAAGGTAAACATTTTGGAAACTAAGCTAAAAGAGGAAAGTAAACATTTTGGAAACTAAGCCAAGAGAGGAAAGTAAACATTTTGGAAACTAAGCTAAAAGAGGAAACTAAACATTTTGGAAACACAGGAAATGTCAAGTTCTGAGCAGTGAAAAATTTTGGAAACTTAAAAATGACCCCGAAATGTCAAATTTTAAAGTTCAAAGGGGAACTTAGGGCCAGGTGACCTTAAAATATAAAGTACGTGAAATTTGACCCATTAGCAGACTTGGAAAAGTGGCCTGAAGATGCCACTTAAGGCTCTCGAAATGGCCCACATGCAAGGGTGTTGGGCACGAGTTCGAAGTCACATAAGAAGCAAATAAAAGAAGTTTTATTTTGCTTCCATAAGAAGAGAGTTGGACGGCACAAAGGATCTTGAAAGGGGAGTTTTAATTCCTTTGGAATTTTAGGTTAATTAGGAGATTTGATGGAATTTAATATTTGATAAAATTAAAATTTATCACATAGGAAGAGTTGGTCGATTGAGGGACTCTAAGGCTAGTAGTTTCGGCCAAAGAGGGAAAGTAAAGGGCCATTCTTCATTCTTTTCTCTTCAAGGGAAACCCCTGCCGAAAATACTCTAGCAAATTAGCATCAATCTTTTCTCCTCTCTTTAGCCGAATTCTCTCTGTCAAAACTCTCTCCTTCTCTTTTCTTTTCTTTTCTTTTCTTCTACTATCCCTTCACAAAAGCCGAAACTTTGTGATCCATAAAAGTGCCATAGCCGAATAGTATAAAGGATCATCCAGGATTTGAAAACGAGGTAAGTACATCTATGTACATTCGGCCAAAAAGGTCTCTTCCATACTTGAATGATAGATCAGATCTACCATGTGATTTCAAAGAGAACCTAAACTAAAAAATCAATTTCGGATTTGAGAACTCCAAGGTAAGTGTGTTCATATATTAAACCAAGGCCAATCTTAAGTATTTAGATCAAAAGTGATCAAAAATTAATCGATTCAAGGATTTAGGTTTTGGCCGAATACAAGGAAGAGAAAAGTGAAGTTTTCGGGATTTAAAATCCATAAGGTAAACACCTAAAAGTATTCGGCCAAGGCTTGTATGATTACATAGATCGGTTCTTTAATTATTAAAAAACTGAAAACTAACCCATATTGAGATTCAGGGTTGGCCGAATATCAGGTGAAGGAAAACCAAGTTTTCGGGATTTGAATAAACATCAAATCGGCATCAAAGGTAAGTCTTTTTTTACAAATCCTACTAGGATTTGGATATCATAGCCAAACAGAATATATGCTAAGTAATAAATGATAAATCAAATGTAGGGACTAAGGATCTAAACATTAGATCTAGCTTTTCGGAATCTCAAGGAATCGCTAAAACAAATCAAGTGTGTACCCCACACTAATCTTAATAGATTTATGGCTTCAATATGATATATATGTTAATATGAAAGTGTAAAAATGTGGCTAAAGTACCATATTATGGTACAAAGTACTCAGGTACGTTTTCCTACTCCTACTAGGATTTCGAAATATGTTATATTTAACATGTGAAAAGTGATGTGAAAGTGAAATTAAATATGATATGCATGATATGTATAATTTGGGGCATTCGGGTTATTTGAGAAAGGGGAAGTGAATGTGATGACTTCGATCTCACTAAGTGAAACGTGATGACTCCGGTCTCACTAAGAATTTGTGATGACTTCGGTCTCACTAAGTGAATGTGGTAACTCCGGTTACATTATCTAAATGTGGTGTCTCATGACACAAATATCAGGTGGCTATGCCACAATATCTTAAGTGGGCGATGAGCATGTCGACTGCAGTGACTGCCTTCGATGGTGTGTCGCGGATGGAGGGTTGACTTAGTAGTCCCCACGATGTGCAGGTTGGTACGGGTGGAGTGTAGCGGATGGCATGTAGGTTTGGGTTCGGGTTTGCATCATTATCTTGAATTTTTATATGAATATGATATGTATGGTGTGCCTATTTCTATTATGTTTTGGTGTTGGTTACACATTGAGTCTATCGACTCACCCCGTTGGGGGAATATGTTTCAGGTGATGAGCAGTAATGGACCGGGACGGTAGAACTTGTGGTGGCCATGTTCAGCTTGAAGTTTAATTTAATTTGAATCTTTATTTTATTTTAAGTACTGTACAATTTTATTTTGGGTTTCGTTTTATGTAATAAGGCCATCGTGACGATTTTTATTTCTGCTTTAATTACTATGTTATGAATTTAGGGCTTTATAAAGAATAAGCCCATTTAATTTAAGATAAGTTTAAACATTTTGTCACCTGAAACAAATGGGTTTTTGATATAAAATAAATTTGTTTTCAACTCGAGCCCAACCCATAACAAATTATCTTTCAAAACACACAGTTTTCAAAGTATTCGAATGAATTTGAACCGGGTTACTTCGAGGAACATACCAGATCCGGTCCATTCTCGTGGGCTAGGTGTGGGGTGTTTCAGATTTCTTATGTTTTTTTTTTATCTTTTCTTCTGAGATGTTTTCTTTTATTCTTATGAACTAAACCCTTCAGATACCTGAAGGGGATGAAACCCAAGACGGATCTTGTTATTGTTTTCTGAACTATATGATAAATACTTGATTTGTTCTTAATTATGTGTGCTTAGTTCTTGTGTTAGTATTTTCGGGATATTGATTCAAGTTGAATGTGCTTAGGTGGTGGAGCAAAAGTCCCTGCCTAAGAGTAGATCTAGCATAATTAAGCGGAGTTGATCGCACGCCTAGAGATAGGGTGACGAGATTTTTTCGGATTAGGGTGAAACATAATATGGGAGTCCATAGATCGAGTTAATGCGATTCTAGGGGTTTTAATTAGAAAGAGATTTCAATTAATCAACCTAAGGTTAGATGTTATTCGCCTTGAGAGAGGGTTTAATATAAATTAGGGAATCCTACGGATCAAGTCAAATGAATAAATCGTCTAGTTCAGAGTTAGATAGCAAGTGAAGTCTAGGTGGATTCTTCCTAAGGGTATCGTCTTAATCAACTAAGTTTTCCCAATAGTATTTCCCCAATTCATTCTTTTTGTCTTTGCTTCTTTATCTTAGTAATTAGTTAATTTAGATTAAACAATCAATCACTTAATATTTAGGCTAAATAATAGAAAGGAGGTTAGTATAAGTACTTTTAGTTCTTTTGGGTTTGACAATCCGGTCTTGCCTAAGCTATACTACTGTTCGATTGGTGCACTTGCCTTAAATCGTTGTCAGAGTTAGTTTCCAGGTTCGATCATTCTCTTTATAAATTTTAAAACTCGATAAAACAACAATCAAATATGTTGAAATTTTGAAATTTATGGTAGAAAATAAAAGGTTGTTGATAGATAAACAATTTTACAAAGAGAATTTTGAATAAATCATGATTTAGGGACTAAATTGAAAAGTGGCAAAACCCATGGAAAAATTTGTTTTTGTGAAATTCAAGGGCTATTATTTTTATATGTAAAATTCGGTTAGGCTTGAAATAAAGATTAAATTGCATGAATTTCATTTTCTGAGCCTAGGGACGAAATTAGAATTTATGGAAAGTTTGGGGGCAAAATGGTAGTTTTTCCTAAGGAGTAAATTGAATTCAGTTGAATATGAAATGGATTAAATTGATGATTAAATCATTTATATAGATCCGGAAAACTTAAATTCGAAACTAGATCGAGGAAGAGAAAAAGTTTTGGATTAGTAGAATTTCTTGTATGGAAGATTATTAAGGTAAGTTCGTGTAACCAAATTGTGTATATTTATCTGCTTGTATTGAATGTGTTATGTGATTGTATGAATTATAAATGTTTAAAGTATGAAATAAATTATATGCCCGATATAGCTTGAATAAATGTTAAGTTCCGTTTGAATAATGAAATTCGATGTGTAACAGTCCGGTTTATACCCTAGTCAGAATAGTGGTTTTGAGACCACAAATTCGAGTCCGTATAATATTTTAATATTATATTCTGTGCCGTTGATATGTGAATTAGCATGTGCTAAATTTTCGTAAGTTAATTTGCCGTCTGTGTGTTTAATTTGACAAAAGGATAAAAGTGCATTGAATTTGAAAGTAGTTTGCTATTTTCTAAAGCACTTATATGTTGTAAATTTGTATAAATGGAGGCCTTATATGGCAAATATGCCACCATTGAGATAGTGGATGATGGAATGACTAAATAACCATAGTATTAATTTGTTCTATGTGTTTAATGGATAGGCATTTTAGTAATTGAATAAATGATATTAGTTTTAAGGAAAAAAAAGATGAGTGTTCATCTTTTAACTCTATTCTTTTGATCGAAATAACCAAAGGAAAGAAAGGAAAAAAATTGAGCTAGGGCTTTTGGCACTCTTAAGCTTGATTAAGGTAAGTTTTGACTTCGGTTTTCAATAATTTCTACGTTTTTGCAATCGTTGCTTTGAGAGCTACAAAACCCATGCCTTGATTTTGTGTTTTGATGATGTATGTGAAATATGCCATTGATGGTTTTGCAAGCTTTTTGATGTTTGAGAATGAAAAATGAAAGATTTGAGTTAGATAAACATGTTTTGTTCTTGAAGTTTTGATGAATTTAGCTAAATAGGACTAAATTGTGAAAATGGTAAATTGAAGGACTAAATTATAAGTTTGATGAAATATTTGGTCTTATATAGTCCCTAGAGAGGTTCAGACTAGCATGTGTGTGTGTGGATTTTGTGAATTTGATGTTTTGTGAAAAAAGATGAAATTGTTAAAATGTGCAAATATAAGGGTTAATTTGCAAATAGCCCTAAATGTGTGTCTATGGATTGAATTGAATGGAATGGTGAATAAAAGGTTTAATTCTGAATATGTTTAGATCAAGAACCGAGGAAAACGGATTTAGATCGCGGGAAAGCGAAAGTAACAGAGTAGCCATTTTTGTTTCGTTAAACCGAACCCGAGGTAAGTCACTATGCAAATAAATTTATCTGTATTGAATTGAATATATATTAATTCATTTGTTTATCGATGAAAATGAATGAGCATGAGATGCTAAGTGCGTGAATTCTAAAATAAGTTCGATATAGTGATAAAGCTGAGAAGTCCCGTATGAACCTAGGAATAGATAGGATTAGCTACGTCATTACATAGGTGCTTGTTCTATTTTATCATGTAAGACCACGTCCGGGACGTTGGCATTGATTTCAAATTTCATGTATGACCTCGTCTGGGATGTAGGCATCGATATGAACTTTATGAGTAAGACCATGTCTAGGACATCGGTATCATATTGACTCGTGTAAGACCAGGTCTGGGGCGTTAGCATCGGTATGATCATGCGTGTAAGACCACATGCGGGACGATGGCATCGACATACGAGTGCATGTAAGACCTAAATGCAGGACATTGGCATTGTACAACTATTCCGAGCTTTCTGATCATCCTACTAGGTTCCTATTGGTTCAACGGGCAAGTCTGCAATACGAATGGTATACCCGAGCTTTGATCAATAAGTGAGTGATTATCCATTCCAGGTACATTGTATGCACATTAAGTGCATATGAAAGGTAAGTACCTATATGATTTTGATATGAAGAAGAGCATGATTGAAAATGAGAATGTGAAACTTAAAATGTTGAATGTGGCAAATATGGCCATAAGTTTATGAACCATGATATATATATGTGATAGTTGCAAAGTGATTGATATATATATATATATATATGTGCCAATGTGTTTATTTGTATATGACTTACTAAGCTTTTGGAAAGCTTACTCTATGTGTGTATTTTCTCTATTTTATAGGTCGTTGAAGCTACTGAAGGCTCGGGATTGTCAAGGATCGTCATCACACTACAAAAACTTACTTTGGTACCTTTTGGAAATGTATAGCTAAATATGGCATGTATAGGCTAGATATGTGTACATGTTTTTGGAAGTGAATTTAGCCATGTGCTTTGGCAAGTTTAATTTGGTAATATGCTTGAATGAATATGATATATGATGCATATCTTGGTAAGGTAGAAGCTTATGAAATAGCCAAGTTTATGGTTAGTTGAATGATGAAGTTTTGATTTGGTTATATATGTGTTATTGTTTTGAGAGATGATATGAATGATTTGGATATTAAATGCATGGATTGGATGATCAAATTGGTATGAATGGAATTGGTATTGAATGTATGGATGAAGTGAACCATTTGTTATGTTTTGGTTGCCATATATGCATATTATGTTTTGGTATGTATTGCTTGTAGGTGAGACCCAAAATGGGTGGCATATTGGCCTTGGAAAAGGGCCTATAATGCCACACGGTTGAGGCACATGGGCGTGCCTAAGACCGTGGGTAAATTGGCAGAATAGGTCTTAATTTGCACACGGCCTCGACACAGGTGTGCTTGATGGCCGTGTGGAAAATGGCAGTATGTGATCTATTGTACACGGCCTTAGCACACAGACGTGCTTGCTGACCGTGTTGGTTTTGGAAGTATATAGCCACGGAGAAGACACACGGGTGTGTTAAGAAACTGTGGGAGAGGCACGGCCTACCCCCACGGCCGTGTGTCCCCTGTATTTTAGAAAAGTTTTAAATTTTCATGAAATTTCGTATGTATTTCGGTTTAGTCCCGACTCGATTTACAAGCATGTTTAAGGTCTTGATGACCTTTTTAAGGGACTTTATGTTTGAGATTGATAAATGACTATGGGATAATTCTGTAAATGTTTTTCATCTATCTGGTAACACTTCTAACCCTAATCCGGTTATTAAACATGGGATAGGAGTGTTACATTTGATTGGTATCAGAGCTACAGTTTAGTCGATTCTCGGACTAACGTAGCATGTCAGAGTCTAGCTATACATGCCATAATATTTGAACTGTGATAGTGTGATGAATCTTGACATGTAAAATGTGATTTCTATATAGCAATGGATCCCGAAAAATAGTGGCGATGGCGTAGAAAGTAATGCGCTGCTCCGGGCAAGAGCGAGCCTTTTGATTCGAGACCGGCTACGATCGGTCAGGAGAGAGAAGCTAAACAAGCTTTTTCCAAATGATGAGTGAGTGGTTCACTCAGTTCGTAAAGAATAACCCGACTATTTCACAACCTCCGCCCCAGTTAATCCCCCTCAGACATAAAATTTACCTCCGACTGCAAATCTGAATTTGTTGAGTAAGCCTCAAGTTCACAAGATTCGTAAGTATGGGGCAGAAGAATTTCGAGCTACTAAGGATGATGATGCTGAAAAGGTCGAATTCTGGATTGAAAATACTATTTAAGTTTTCGATGAAATGTCTTTGACTCCGGATGAATGTATAAAGTGTGTTGTATCCTTGCTTCGAGATGAGGCTTATCAATGGTGGAAAAGTTTGATTTCTGTTGTTCTGAGAGAACGAGTTACATGGGATTTCTTTCAGACCGAGTTCAGGAAGAAATATATTAGTGAGAGATTCGTTGATCGAAAACGAAAAGAATTTCTAGAACTAAAGCAAGGCCGTATGACTGTTACAGAGTATGAACGGGAATTTGTCAGGTTGAGTCAGTATGCTCGTGAATGCTTATCATCTGAAGCTATAATGTGCAAAAGATTTGAAGATGGTCTGAATAAAGATATTCATTTGCTGGTTGGGATCCTAGAAATAAAAGAGTTCGTTACACTTGTTGACCGAGCTTGCAAAGCTGAAGCACTCGGGAAGGGTAAAAGAAGAGCTAAGTCTGAAGCTCGAGATACAAGAAAGAGATTTTAGAGTAAATCATTTCATTCTGCTCCGAAAAGATTTCGAGATGATCAAAGTCGTTCCAGGGATAATACGAGACACTTGAACAGGACCCGAGATAGATTGCAAATGAGTTCCAAAATACCAGCAACTTCTGTGGCCAGTGTTGGTAATGTTCGATCTGAGAGACCTTAATGTTAACAGTGTGGAAAAAGACATCCAGAAAGCTATAGATTAAATGACAGAGCTTGCTTCAGATGTGGATTGCTTGATCATTTTATCTGTGATTTCCCTGAACCTGTCGAACCAGAGATTGTTCAGAATCCGAGATCTGATAATGCACCTGCGAGAGGTAGACCTTCAAAGAATACAAAAAATGTTGGTGGTAGTCAGAGAACTATGAGAGAAAATGTTGTCAGATCCGAAGATAGAGCGCCTGTCAGAGCGTATGCTATCCAAGCTCGTGAGGAAGCTTCATCACTTGATGTGATAACTGGTACTTTTACTCTTTACGATACTACTGTGATTTCTTTGATAGACTCTGGTTCTACGTATTCATATATATGCATGAATTTTGTATTCAGCAAGACTTTGCCTGTAAAGTCTACTGAGTTTACTATAAAAGTATTGAACCCCTTAGGTAAAAGTGTCCTTATTGACAAAGTATGCAAGAACTGTCCATTAATGTTTCGAGATATCTATTTCCCTGCTGATCTGATGCTTTTGCCATTTGATGAATTCGATATTATTCTGGGAATGGATTGGTTATTTATGCATGATGCTGTGTGAACTGTAAAAAAAAATCTATTGATTTAAGAAGTTCGAATGATGAGATTATACAGATTGAGTCTCATGATTTGAATGGATTGCCTGCTGTGATATCCATTTTGAAAGCTCAGAGTTATGATAAAAAGGGGTATGAATCATATTTTGCTTATGTGATTGATTCAAAAGTATCCGAGAAAAAAGTTGAATCAGTACCCATTGTTTGTGATTTTTCTGATGTTTTCCTGAAGAGTTACTGGGATTACCTCCGATTCGTGAAGTTGAATTTGGTATTGAATTTTTGTCTGGTACGACACCTATTTTGATAACCGTATAGAATGGCACCAATGAGTTGAAAGAGTTAAAGTCACGGCTACAAGAATTGAGTGATAGAGGGTTTTCTAGACCGAGTTTTTCACCTTAGGGTGCTCCTGTTCTATTTGTGAAAAAGAAAGATGGCACGATGAGAATGTGTATCGATTATCGTCAGTTGAATAAAGTGACAATAAAGAATAAATACCTATTGCCCTGAATAGACGATTTGTTTGATCAATTGAAAGGAGCTACTGTGTTTTCCAAGATTGATTTGAGATCGAGATACTACCAATTGAGAGTTAAAGATTCAGACATTCCAAAAACTGCCTTCAGAACGAGGTACGAGCATTATGAGTTTTTAGTTATGCCATTTGGACTAACCAATGCTCTTACTATTTTTATGGACTTGATGAACAGAATTTTCAGACCGTATCTAGATCAATTTGTTGTTGTATTCATTGACAACATTTTGATTTACTCATGTGATGAGAATGAGCATGCAGAACATTTGAAAATTGTGTTGCAAACTTTGAGAGAAAAGTAACTGTATGCAAAATTCAGCAAATGTGAATTCTAGTTGAATGAGGTCAGTTTTCTGGGGCATATTGTGTCAGCTTCTGGGATTCGTGTTGATCCGAGCAAGATTTCTACTATTTTGAATTGGAAACCTCTGAAATGTATCTGAAGTCCATAGTTTTCTGGGGTTGGCTAGTTATTACCGTAGATTTGTTAAAGGCTTCTCGACTATAGCTACTCTGTTGACAAGATTACTTCAGAAAGATGTCAGATTTGAATGGTCTAATAAATGTCAGAGAAGTTTTGATCAGTTGAAAGCTTTGTTAACAGAAGCTCTAGTGTTAGTACAACCCGAATCGGGAAAAGAATTTGTTGTATATAGTGATGCTTCATTAAATGGACTGGGATGTGTTTTAATGTAAGAAGGCAAAGTTGTAGCTTATGCCTCGAGACAATTGACGCCTCATGAAAAAAACTATCCGACGTATGATCTTGAATTAGCTGCGATTGTGTTTGCACTTAAGATTTGGGACCATTATCTGTATGGTGAAAAATGTCATGTGCTTTCAGATCATAAAAGTCTGAAATATCTAATAACCCAGAACGATTTGAACCTGCGTCAGAGAAGATGGCTTGAATTGTTAAAAGATTACGAGCTTATGATAGATTATCATCCGAGTAAAGAAAATGTTGTTGCTGATGCGTTGAGTAGAAAGTCATTATTTGCACTACGTGCTTTGAATGCTCAGTTAGATTTATCTGATGATAGTTTTGTAATAGCTGAGGTGAGAGCGAAACCGTTATTTGTACAACAAATATGTGATGCTCAGAAGGTTGATAATGAATTGTTGTTGAAATGAGCTCAGTGTGAATTGAATTCTGAATCTGAATTTTGAGTTGTTGATGATTGTTTGAGATTCTGAGATCGAATCTATGTTTCAAGAAATTCGGAGCTGATTCAATTGATTTTGAATGAAGCACATAATAGTCGCCTATCTGTCCATCCGGGAAGTACAAAGATGTACCATGATTTGAAGCAACACTATTGGTGGTCTGGCATGAAACGAGACATTTCTGACTTTGTTTCAAAATGTTTAGCTTGTTAGCAAGTGAAAGCCGAACATCAAGTTCCATCGGGATTGCTGCAGCCGATTCTGATTCCTGAATGGAAATGGGTTAGAGTAACTATGGACTTTGTTTCTGGGTTGCTTCTAACTCCGAAAAAGAAAGATACAATTTGGGTCGTAGTTGACTGATTGACGAAATCTGCCCATTTTATTTCAGTAAGATCTGACTATTCACTCAAGAGATTAGCCGAGCTTTATATTTTTGAGATTGTGAGAAGACCCGAGATTCACATCGAGGTTCTGGAAGAAATTGCAAGAAGCTTTGGGCACGAAATTGCATTTCAGTACAGCTTTTCATTCGCAGACGGATGGTCAATCTGAGCGAGCCATTCAAATTTTATAGGTTTGCGATGTTGTATACTTAAGTTTAATGGTTCGTGGGAACAATACCTGCCGTTGATTGAATTTGCGTATAACATTAGTTTTCAGTCAAGCATTAAAATGGCACCATATGAAGCTTTGTACGGACGTAAATGTCGTACACCTCTGTATTAGACTAAACATAGTGAGAATAAGTTACACGGGGTCGATTTGATAAAAGATACCGAACAGAAAGTGAAACTGATTCGAGATTGTTTGAAAGCAGCATCTGATCATCAGAAGTCCTATGCAGACTTAAAACGAAAAGATATAGAATTTGAGATCGGTGACAAAGTATTTCTAAAAGTGTCTCCGTGGAAGAAAGTGCTCCGATTTGGACGTAAAGACAAGCTAAGTCCGAGATTCGTCAGACCGTATGAGATCATTGAACGTGTTGGGCCGGTTGCATATAGATTGAAGTTACCCTCTGAACTAGAAAAGATTCGCAATGTATTTCACGTTTCGATGCTCCGTAGATATCGGTCTGATCTGTCGTATTTGATTGCCCCATCTGAAATTGAAATTCGATCTGATATGACATACGAAGAGAAATCGACCCATATCTGAGCTCGTGAAGTGAAAGAGTTGAGAAACAAGAAAATTCCGTCAATGAAAGTACTTTGGCATTGTCACGGTATAGAAGAGGCTATGTGGGAGCCTGAGGACTCAATAAGATAGCAATATCCGAATCTGTTTAACGGTAAGATTTTCGGGGACGAAAATCCCTAAGGGGGAGAATTGTAACAGTTTGGTTTATACCCTAGTCGGAACAGTGGTTTCGTGACCACAAATTCGAGTTCGTATAATATTTTAATATTATATTCTGTGTCGTTGATATGTGAATTAGCATGTGGTAAATTTCTATAAGTTAATTTGTCGTCTGTGTGTTTAATTTGACAAAAGGATGAAAGTGCATTGAATGTGAAAGTAGTTTGCTATTTTCTAAAGCACTTATATGTTGTGACTTTGTATAAATGGAGGCCTTATATGGCAAATATGCCACCATTGAGATAGTGGATGATGGAATGACTAAATAACCATAGTATTAGTTTGTTCTATGTGCTTAATGGATAGGCATTTTAGTAATTGAATAAATGATATTAGTTTTAAGGAAACAAAAGATGAGTGTTCATCTTTTAACTCTATTCTTTTGACCGAAATAACCAAAGGAAAGAAAGGAAAAAAAATTGAGCTAGGGCTTTCGGCACTCTTAAGTTAATTAAGGTAAGTTTTGGCTTCTGTTTTCGATAATTTCTACGTTTTTGCAATCGTTGCTTTGAGAGCTACAAAACCCATGCCTTGATTTTGTGTTTTGATGATGTATGTGAAATATGCCATTAATGGTTTTGCAAGCTTTGTGATGTTTGAGAATGAAAAATGAAAGATTTGAGTTAGATAAACATGTTTTGTTCTTGAAGTTTTGATGAATTTAGCTAAATAGGACTAAATTGTGAATATGGTAAATTGAAGGACTAAATTACAAGTTTGATGAAATATTTGGGCTTATATAGTCCCTAGAGAGGTTCGGCCTAGCGCATGTGTGTGTGGATTTTGTGAATTTGATGTTTTGTGAAAAATAGACTAAATTGTTAAAATGTGCAAATATGATGGTTAATTTGCAAGTAGCCCTAAATGTGTGTCTATGGATTGAATTGAATGAAATGGTGAATAAAAGGGTTAATTCTAAATATGTTTAGATCAAGAACTGAGGAAAACGGATTTAGATCGCGGGAAAGCAAAAGTAACAGAATAACTATTTTGGTTTCGTTAAACCGAACCCGAGGTAAGTCACTATGCAAATAAATTTATCTGTATTGAATTGAATATATATGTATTCATATGTTTGTCTATGAAAATGAATGAGTATGAGATGCTAAGTGCGTGAATTCTGAAATAAGTTCGATATAGTGATAAAACTGAGAAGTCCTATATGAACCTAGGAATAGATAGGATTAGCTACATCATTACATTGGTACCTGTTCTGTTTTATCATGTAAGACCACGTCCGGGACGTTGGCATTGATTTGAAATTTTGTGTAAGACCTCATCTTGGACGTAGGCATTGATATGAATTATATGTAAAATACCTCGTCTGGGATGTAGGCATCGATATGAACTTTATGAGTAAGACCATGTCTGGGACATCGGTATCATATTGACTCGTGTAAGACCAGGTTTGGGACGTTGGCATCGGTATGATCTGCACATGTAAGACCCTGTCTGGGACAGTGGTATCCACATACGTGTGCATGTAAGACCTCATCTGGGACGTTGGCATTGTACAACTATTCCGAGCTTTCTGATCATCCTACTAGGTTCCTATTGGTTCAACGGGCAAGTCTGCAATACGAATGGTATACCTGAGCTTTGATCAATAGTGAGTGATTATCTGTTCCAGGTACGTTGTATGCACATTAAGTGTGTATGAAAGGTAAGTACCTATATGATTTTGATATGAAGAAGAGCATGATTGAAAATGAGAATGTGAAACTTAAAATGTTGAATGTGGCAAATATGGCCATAAGTTTATGAACCATGATATATATATGTGACAGTTGCAAAGTGATTGATATATATATATATATATATATGTGCCAATGTGTTTATTTGTATATGACTTACTAAGCTTTTGGAAAGCTTACTCTGTGTGTATTTTCTCTGTTTTATAGGTCGTCGAAGCTACTGAAGGCTCGAGATTGTCAAGGATCGTCATTACACTACAAAAACTTACTTTGGTACCCTTTGGAAATGTATATAGCTAAAGATGGCATGTATAGGCTAGATATGTGTATATGTTTTTGGAAGTGAATTTAGCCATGTGCTTTGGCAAGTTTAATTTGGTAATATGCTTGAATGAATGTGATATATGATGCATATCTTGGTAAGGTAGAAGCTTATGAAATAGCCAAGTTTATGGTTAGTTGAATGATAAAGTTTTGCTTTGGTTATATATGTGTTATTGTTTTGAGAGATGATATGAATGATTTGGTTATTAAATGCATGGATTGGATGATCAAATTGGTATGAATGGAATTGGTATTGAATGTATGGATGAAGTGAATCATTTGTTATGTTTTGGTTGCCATATATGCATATTATGTTTTGGTATGTATTGCTTGTAGGTGAGACCCAAAATGGGTGGCATATTGGCCTTGGAAAAGGCCCTATAATGTCACACGGTTGAGGCACACGGGCGTGCCTAAGACCGTGGGTAAATTGGCAGAATGGGGCTTAATTTGCACACGGCCTCAACATGGGTGTGCTTGATGGCCGTGTGGAAAATGGCAGTATGTGATCTATTGTACACGGCCTTAGCACACGGGCATGCTTGGTGACCGTGTTGGTTTTGGCAGTATATTGCCACGAGGAAGACACACGGGTGTGTCAAGAAACTGTGGGAGAGGCACGACCTACCCCCACAGCCGTGTGTCCCTTGTATTTTAGAAAAGTTTTAAATTTTCATGAAATTTCGTATGTATTTCGGTTTAGTCGACTCGGTTTACAAGCATGTTTAAGGTCTCGATGACCTTCTTAAGGGACTTTATGTTTGAGATTGATAAATGACTATGGGATAATTCTGTAAATGTTTTGATCTGTCTGGTAACACTTCTAACCCTAATCCGGTGATCGGACACGGGATAGGGGTGTTACATGATGAATGTATGTAATTTCCCAATTTGAATCTGATCCTGCATATGTTGCAGACAAGATTTAGCTCGGACGAGTAATCCTGATAAATCCCTCTCGAGCATCCTGATAAATAGTTCTTGCAAGCATCTTGATCGGCAGTGATTTTTCATGTGTTACACACTACCGCAACTCTGTGTGAGCGTCATGTTACATAATTCGATCGGTTGTGATCCAACATATAATGCGGACACAAACGTAGCTCTACGTGAGCGTTCTGATATAAGCTCTTATGAGATTCCTAACATGGCTCGCTTGAACTCCCTGTTACCTTATTCGGTGCTCCCTGATAATAACTCTTCATAGTTACCTGATAAGCTATATGAGCTCCGATTAAAACTCTTATTAGTTTCCTATTTAGCTCGGATAAGCGTCATGTTACATGGCTCATCTGAGCATCCTGATATGTGGCTCGAGAGTCTGCTTCCTGATTATGTGCTTTGATGGGTATCCCTAAACATGAATTGACGAATTACTAAATTGTACACCTTATGTGTACTATCTGAGTATCCATCGAAATTTCAATGATTCAACGGATAAATTCCTGAAATAAGAAACTATGAGATTAAATGAATTATGTTTCAAATGTTCCCGAAATACTTGAAAGTTTGTAACATGATGAGCTTATCCATGCTTACTTAATGTACATGAGAATTATGTGACTAACTTGCTTATCTTAGTGCATGCGATTAGGCAAATGTGCTAATTTGTTGGAAAGCATGAAATTGTTATGCTTTTAAATGAATATGATTGGTAAGTTTACTTTCCGTTATACAAACTTACTAAGCTTTAAATGCTTACTAGGTTTTATTTTCTCTATTTTATAGTGCTCGGAAGCTTGTAAAGGTTGGAGATCGGTCGAAGCAACATCACACTACCTTCTAGCTCATTTTGGTATAAATAGTAAACTCATTTTGGTATAATGGCATGTAAAAGCTAACTTGGCCATTGATGGCATGTAAATGGTTGTATGTAATCTAGCCATTGGTATGGTTAGTGATGTTTGATTTGGTATATTACTATAAAGTTATACCATGTTAATATATATATGAGTATGTATGGTTAGATTAAATTAATATAAACTATATGCCTTAACAAAAAGGTAAGTTTGGTTATATGAATATAGGTGATGTTATATCATACATGTTAATGTTATTTTGCTTGGTTTAATGTTTAGAATTGGTTGATGTATGTTTGCAATTGTTAATGTAGGTTGTTGGAAAATTTGGGTGAGAAATAAAGCTAGGAAATTACTTTATTTTGTCCACACGGGTAGACACACGAGTGTGTGTCTTGACTGTGTGTGACACATGTGACACATGGACATGTGGCTTGGCCGTGTGTCCCTCGCATCTTAAATTTGAGAAACAGAATGCTCACATGGGCAGAGACACGAGCATGTGTCTCAGCCGTGTGTGCTACATGGTCCAAAACACGAGCGTGTATCTTGGCCTTGTGAAACTTGTACCTAAATTGTGAAAAATTGAATTTACCACACGGCCTAGCAGACGGGCGTGTTGCAGGCCGTGTGACACAAGTTAGAGAGTTACACGGGGTCAGACATGGCCTACAGCACAAACGTGTCCTATGGTCACATGGGCATGTCCCTTGACCACACGGGAGTGTGTGCCCGCATCTAGGAAAAATTTTGAAATTTTGCAAAATATTCTTTGAGTTCCCGATTTAGTTCGGACTCTATTCTAATGTTTATAATGGGCCTTGAGGATCCATTCAAGGGACAATATGACTAGTTTCGGACATGAAAAGTAATTAACATGAATTATCTGTGATTGTTCTGTAAACTCTGGTAATACTCTGTAACCCTATTCCAACGGCGGATACGGGTTAGGGGTGTTACAACTGTTGAGCGATGATAAATGACCAACATGGGTATTTAATTGCCATCAATATTATTTGGTTTGTAAAATTCCCTTTTTTATATTTTTTGGTATGTAATCGTCGCTATGCACTTATACTGACAGGGTACGATATCATGAAGGATTGTTTTCATGAGATGTTAGAAATATTACGTCAACTAACTCGATAGGGGCAACATACCTCACTAACATATCATTCGAATAGTGGACACAAGCATACGACAGTGGGTTACGATATGCCCACTTGACATCTAACCTGGTGGAATGCATCAATTCCATTTTAAAAGGAATGCATCATTTGTTCATAGCCTCAGTTGTGAAAAAGACATACTTTTGTTTGGCGGAACTGTCCAAGGTATTGACGGGGTAGTGTACCAAGTACACCTAAGAAATAGGACTTGCGACTGTGGGATATTTGACGCACTTTATTCTCCATGCGCTCATGCAATTGCAAGTTGTATGAATCTTCGTTTAGATCCCATGAGATTTTTCGAAGAAGTGTACAAATTAGAAAACTTGTACAACGTGTAGAGACACGTATTCCCACCAGCCCCAAAATGAACGTAAGTGGTCGCCTATATTGCTTGTTCCATTTAAGTTGTTACCTAATAGAGAATCGTGATGCAAACCAAAAGGTCGATCGTGCTCGACTCGAATATGCAACAATATGGATATTCGGGAACACTCAAACTAACAAAGGTTATGTGGGTGGTATAGGAACTCGGGCCATGCAATATCGTCATGTCCACATCAAAATTAAACATTATAATATGTCTTCATGGGATTTGTTAGCCATTGTTAATCCAAACTAAATGTAATATTTCTTCATGTGAATTTTCAACAAAAAACATTTGATAATTCTTTTCAAATTAAATCTTATTACTATGCTATGTGAAAATAATCAAAATAAATTTCCATTTTGATTAAGGTTTAATGGTATAAGAATTAGACTGTTTACAAAAAAAAAAGATTAAAAAGAACTTTCATTTTCTTAAATGATACAATATACAATTCGTTCTAGGTACAGCTTCAGCAGCCAGTCTAACTTAGAAGGGACATTGCCATGTGACCATAGGACGGGGTGGTCGATGGTTACGCGCTGGATTCCTTCTAGGTACAGCTTCCGGGCGAGGTTGTGGTCGTTAGGGTTCACCTTCAGTCGATGTAGATCCTTCCAATCTATAAATAGGTGGTTGGGAAGATGACCCATCTTCATAGAACAAAGATCTCGGAGGTATTTGTGTCACCCACGGTTAATGAGCATAACTATATTGAGTCCTATAAGTCGATGGGATAACGACTGCACTCTCCTTCAGTGCTTCATGCATATATGGCCTATACATCATTGTAGGTGTCGCCGTCATCGAGAAATAAGATGGCCCAGGTGTGTACCACATCGACGATGGATGACCAACAGTCCAACTTGACATAGGACTAGAACCAGAATATAGACCAGAATAAGGCAGTACATACTGAATGGGGTATAGTGAAGGCATCAGTGCTAAGGCCGTTGGGGCCAGTTCTTGTGTGGGCACTGATGATGGGCCCACCTCAACACCTATTAGATTTAAAGGGGACCGTCATGGCCTACTCATATGGGGACGCTGATGCCTTGCCTCTTCCCTTAAAAAATATGGCTTGCCATGGATTCTAAATCACGGCATGTAATCCGTATCGCATGCTAACTCTGGAACGAGAATTGCGTCACAAGTAGGTAAAAAATCATACCAGTTATTTCGCATGTTGATGTATTGCGAGTGGAATGCTAGCCAATATTTATCCAGTTGTTGTAAGTCGATACAATGCAGATCATCAAGCTCTTGAGGTGCGATGAGAACCGATTATCGAAACCCGAATGGCCACAACACTCTATCCACCTCGAGCATCTCAACAGTAGCGTATACTACCAATGAGACCTTAACGTGCCAGGCGTTGGGATTTACAAAAAATTCATCAAGAATTACTGCCCGAATTACCGGGTCCTCGTATAGTGTCCATTAAAACTATATGAATAGGATCAAAACATTAGTTATATATATATACTGCTAAATACTAAATACGAAATTGACTACATTATTTATATATAGTTCAAAATTAAATAAATACATACATCCACTTCTGATCGTTGGTTTAATAGAAGTCATATATCTTCAAGCTTGGTAGGTAATCTCATGTGACTTGAGGCATGGTTCCACCTATTAAAATAATTTATTAGCATAAAAATTTATTTTAAATCAATTTAATAACGGTAATATCTACTGAATTTTACCTTGTTACGAGTAGGAATGTATACAGATAGTCCACTCGAGGACATAAAAATGGAAAGTGGTACCGAGCCTAGGATTTTAGTAGTAAAAGGCAACCACCAATTTTGATTTTTTCTTGTTTTGTCGCCCGACACATCTCCCAGTACAATGTTGCCAATAGGGTGGACCCCCAACTAAGTTCGCCAGCTCTTCTAAAATTGATGAGTTTCAGCAGCCAACTTAGATGTACAAGGTTTCATGACTTATCGACATCAGAATACCCACGATAATCTGAAAGATGTACACCCAAAAGTAGCATTCTCTTCTCTCTTTAATAAAATCCTTCGTCAGCTCCGCGAAATTATTTCGTTGCCAAGCCATTTCGATTTGACCTCCGTAAATCATTTCTAGAACCACACCCAAAAGATCGTAACATATGGTTCCCCAATCAAGAGACTGAATAGACCCACTGACTACCAACACATCCACGGGCAACCCCAACTGTAATTGCACGTCCTCTAGAGTGATAGTGCACTCATCGCATGGGAGATGGAATGTATGCGTATTGGGTCTCCACCTCTCCACCTACGCGTTTATTAGTTTCAGGTCTAACTTGCACCCTTGGCTTACAATGGTCACATGCAAAAAACCTGGTTTCCCTCAGTATGTTTCAATCAATGGTGATGGAGGACCAAGTATGTTACGAATATGGCATTGCAAAATTCGATCCTCTGCCTATTTACATAAAAGTTATAAAAAATATTAATTTCAATTACAACTATGAACTAAAAAAAAATTATTCTTACCATTTGCAATTGGTTAAAATAGATGTACTTGTTATCAAGACGGATTAGAGACCCAACCATTTCTAAATATATAATTGAACACGAACAAATTTTTAATAAAAATGTTATTTCTTGAAATTACTAATAAAAATAATAAAAAGAATGCTTTAGGGAAAAATAATTTAGGAAAATAATTTAATAGACTATTTGAGAGGTTTTTGAGATTTTTGAGAGATTTAGAAGAGAATTGTAAGAATTGTGTGTGAGAAATGTGTTATAACATGTTTATAAAGGTGCATGAAAATTTTAGTGCTTTAATTTTGGTGATTTAATGTGTAATCGAGAAGAATGACTAAATCACATAAAGTGCGAAAGTTTTATTTTAATCGTTAGAGGTGCCAAATAGCTATAGAATATTAATTGGAGGTCCCAAATGAGAAATTTGGCCTTGTTTTAAGTGAGTTGGTCAGCCATAGTATGCAAAGGGGACAAGAGCAGTTATTTTAGTCAATAGTTAGTGATATTAGTTGACAAAAATAAATAAAATAAGATGAAATAAGCCAAGGCTATCATCTTTTCATTTTTTTTTTCTTCTCCAACCGAAAATATTAGCAAGCTTAAGGGTTTGAAAGCTTGAAAATTTCAGCTACGTCTCATCCTTGCAAGTAAGTCCTTTTGATGATGATTTTTGATGATTTTTGTGTTTTTGGAGTCCCTAAAGCTTAAGCTAACTAATGAGGGGACTAATTTGTGCTATGGTTGAAAGTATAGGGACTTGCCATGAGAGAGTTTATGTTGATTGCTAAGTTTTATGGAATAAAATGAATGTTAGGAAGATGAGAAACAACTTTTGTGAAAGGTGTTGTCATGAAAACACCTAATTGGGACTAAGATGCAAATGTTGTAGTTTGTTCATTAATGCATGAAATAATTGGAATTATGGATAGTTGTAAGAGGATTAAATGTTCAGCTAGGCATGTTTAATGAGAAAATGTGATGAAAAGTGATTTACGAGCCTAGGGGCAAAATTGTAATTTTGCCAAAGTATAAGGGTAAAATAGTCATTTTTACCTAAGTGTAGATTATGATGTATTATGATTTATAAGTGATTAAATGAGTAAATTCTATTGTTCTAGATCAAAGAAAATGAGATTCGGACCTAGAACGGGAGAAAAGAGACATATGGACAAATAGGTCCCTTTCTACCCTTTCGATATTGAGGTAAGTTCGTGTGCAAATGTTACAATTATGTGTGGGTTATTTAATATTCGAATGCTGTATGGAATGTATATTTACTCTATGAATGTATTAAATATGTTTTGACGAGATGTCAAGAGAATTGAATCTAAGAATAGTGGGAAATACAAATAGCATAATATGATGATAGTTACGGTCTCGTATAAGACAATATTGGAATATGGCCTCGGTGTGAGATATTGAATAAGCTCATGTTAGGGACATGGTATCAATATGATATTTCATGTAAGACCCTATAGGGGGCATGATGTTTGTAACAGCCCGATTTTGGGCTTAGTCGAACAGTGGTTTCGGGACCACAAATTTGATGTTGAGAAATTTATTTTATTTATATTTTTATGGTCTACAATTTCACATAATGATTTCATGAAAATCTCATTCGAAAGTTTTGACGTTTGGGCACTCAATTTAGTTAAAAGGACTAAATTGTAAAAAGTTCAAAAGTTGAGTTCTACATGTTAGAGGTGTCCAATTGTTATCAAATTTTAAATTGGAGGTCTTTAAATGATAATTAGGCCACTAGTTAAGTTGGTGGACAAAAATGGACATGGATGGGTATGTTTCAAAAGATTTTTTAAGGGGCATTTTGGTAATTTAGTGAATTAAATGAATTAAAAATAAAATTTAAATGCCAAATTTGTCCACCTTCAAGCTTAGGCCGAATTTAACATGTGGGAAGACATGGATAGGGTTTTCAAGCTTTCCAAGCTTCATGGTAAGTCCATTCTAGCCCCGTTTTTCATGTTCTTTACGTTTTTGGAGTCCCGGTAACTTGATTTAGCTTATTCTAGCAATAATTTAACCTAGGGTTCATATTTGGAAAAATACCCATAGGTGAAATGTGTTTATTTTGATGTTTTATGGTAGAATATGAAGCTTAGAATTATATTAAACAACTTTTACTAAGCGATTTTAAGTGAAAGCAGTAAAAGCGACATAATCGTGAAATACCTAATGTACATAAGTGCATGTTAGAGAAATAATTTGATGTTTCCATTGAAGGTAAAAATGATCAGCATGTTAGAAAACATAAGAATAAGGGATGAAGTTTAATTTTTGAGCCTAGGGGCAAAATAATAATTATGCAAAAGTTTAGGGGCAAAATTATAATTTTGCTAAAGTTTGAGTTAGGGACTGTTTTGAGTAGTACATTAATTAAATAAGTGAAATGTGATGTCTTAGACCCCGAAAAATGAGATTTGGACCTAGAACGGAAGGAAAATCAAAAATCGAGAAAGTTAGTAAAATGACCGTTTTGGTATCGAGGTAAGTTCATATGTTTAATAATTATGCATATTTGAATGATAAATTGATATTTTGGCCATAAATACTTTAGTATTGAGCTTGAGATATAATGATTAATGTTCGATAATAATTCGATATTGGAAAGAGAACTTGTATAATTTATATGTAAGACCATATTTTGTATTATGGCTTTGTATGATAACAAGTAAGTATTGACTAGTATAGTTTAATGAGAATAAGTTAAGTTGATGATATGATGAGATTTAGAATGTAAGTAAGTAAGTTGAGTAACATTTTATTATTATGCAATTATTGTTATTAGTAAAGTTATTATTGAGTTATGCGACTAACCTTGAGAATTTGAGCAACTATGTTTCAGCTATGACTTGACAAGGCATTGATATCTCAAAGTCCATGGCTATACCATGGCAATTAAGGAAGAATTGACAGAAAAGTCCATGTTCATAACATGGCATTTAAGGAGAAATTGACGGTTAAGGATACCATGTAAGACCATGTCAAGACATGGCATTGGTAAGGCAAGGATCCCGTGTAAGACCATGTCAAGACATGGTATCGGCATTGATTAAGGACTCCATGTAAGACCACATCAAGATGTGGCATTGGCAATAAGACAAGGATACCATGTAAGACCATGTTTGGAGCATGACATTTGGTAAGATAAGGATATCATGTAAGACCATGCCAAGGCATGGTATTGATAATTTCTATAAGGTAAGGAAATTATGTAAGACCATGTCAAGACATGGCGTTGATGAGTTACTATAAGGCAAAGGTCCCATGTAAGACCATGCCAAGGCATGGCATTGGTGAGTTCATAAGGCAAGGATACCACGTAAGACCATGTCAAGACATGGCAATGGTAAGTTCAAAAATGAAAAGGTTCCCGAGTAATCCAAAGAGTAAGTCAAAGAAATGACAAGGTGAGAACATGAAGAAAAAGTACAAGTATGTATTTAAGGCTTATTTAATATTGAGATTGTAAGTAATTGAGATTATCAAATACTAAGTAAGTGATGAGTTTTTAGTTATGCTTGTGACACTTTATGACATGATTGGAAATATGCCTATATTATGAAAGAGTACTCATGTGTTAAGTGAGATGTTGTAGGTATGTAAGCAAGCTATTAAGTAAGGTGCCCTTTGTATTCTGAGCCTTTGGTAAGGTTACTGATGAGTTCACCAAGAAAATCGATTAAGTGAAATTATGTGTGGCTTGTAGTGATAAGTTTAGGTATATGCATGTGTAACATATGAGCAATATGCTCGATATGTAATTGGAAATTGGAAAGATTGTTATAGGTAAGTAATGAATACAACTAAAGTGAGTGAGAGCAAAAATTTACAAATAAAACTGTTTTGGAGAGCAGCAGTAGAGTAACTTCAAAAAATCACCAAAAATGGTAGAAATGGAATCAGTAGTTGAGTGAGATATGAAATTAAATCTTATTGAGTCTATTTTCATATGAAATAAACAGAGAAACCAAAGAAATTCTGTATTTTGAGATATTTAGATTTTTGAGAGACTGGTCCAGAATGATTACGTGATCCCCTATTCTGTATTGGAAAAACCATTAAAAATTGTAAAAAAAAATATTTATGTGATATAATTTATATTCTTAAAATTCTGAATGATTATAGTTTCAAATAAACTAAACAATAAGGTCATCTGAATTCTGTACGAGGAGATAATTGATTCGTAGTGAAGAGAGGTCAGAATAGTCTAACAGTGAAATAGGGGAATTTTAATGAATAAAATGTACTAATTGGAAAGACTAAAAATTTTATAAATTTTATGGTATGTGAGTCTAGTTTCAGGAAAAATTAGTGGTTTGTAATTCGGAGCTCTGTAGTTCAAGAAATAAATAATTTAGTGACAGCGATTCAAGTAGACAGATTAATGTGAACATGAGTAATAAGGTATAAGCATGTGATTTAATGATTGTATCAATTTGAGAGCTTGTTGTGAGGATTTGTCTCGTTGAGGCTTTGGTAAGGCTATAAATGAGTAACTTGAGAAAGTAAGAACTTAGCATTATTTATGCAAGTTATGACAGCTTAGTAGTAAGCTAAATTCATTGCTAATGCTTATTATTTTTACATGTGAACTTACTAAGCTTTATAAGCTTACCCTCTTTTCTTTCCCATGTTTCAGAGTCCTATTAAACAAGCTCGAGCTAAAGGTTGTTGGAGATCACTTCACACTATCAAGCTATCTATGGGTATCTTTATTTATAAATGATTTATGTTATGGAATGTATAGGGGCTTGACTAAGTCATTTTGTATATGTGTTAATTAATTTGATTAAATGTATTCCTTCATAACGGTAATAAGGATTATTTTGTATTTAGCCACGACTTGTGGCTCATATTGGTCATGGAGTTATAATGCTTGTGTATGCATGTGTTTGTTAAAGTTTAAATTATAAGTGAAATTTTATGGCTCGAGATTTGGTAGAATGTATTATTAAGTCTGGTAATGCCTCGTACCCGATTTCGGTGTAGTATACAGGTAAGGGATGTTACAATGTCGATGAGATGTTATGTGTATGAGACTCAAGAGTGTTATTTAATAATTTGAGTGATTCGACAAGTATGTTGAAAATGAGAAAGTACGTGGTTGTACCACGAGAGGTACAAGTATGTATTAGAATTAAAATAAAGTGAATTTGGTATATAAGGAACCCATAGTGATTAATGTGTAAACGATGCATTTTATATGCACGTTATTGTTATTTATTGGTGCATGGCATGATTGAGAACATGTATGATTCAAGTGGAATGAATTTGATAGTTATTGTATAGTTTCGTATGAATGCCTAAATATTGATGTAAATGTGTAATAACAACACATGACGGTGGGCTAAGTGCGATACCACCTTGTTACTTATCTACGATGGGCTAAGTGCGATACCATTGTTTAGATTATTATTTGGTGGGCTATGTGTGATACCACCCTATTAAAGATTGATGGTGGGATAAGTGCGAAACCACCGAGTGATTTGGCATTGAAGTTGGCTCAGTGATAAATTATGATGTGTTGTATCATAAGAAATTGTGGGATTAGTGCAGGGAATGTATGTTAATGAATGTGAGCATTAAGCTCGAGATATGGTTAGAATGTAGTAAGAGACAGAATGAGTAAGCGCTATGAGTGATTGAATAGGTAACCAATAGTTTAAGAGTAAAACTCATTATAATACCTTATGATTGAGTATAATCAATGAATATCAACAATTGATTATTATTTGTATATGAACTTACTAAGCATTATTGCTTACTCCTTTTCTTTTCCCATCTCTTGTAGGTTAGCTTAACTAGCTCAGGTTGGAGACCACGGAGATGTTTTCACACTATCAAGCAGACAGTTGGTAAGAGGTTTCAAGTCCTTATGAGTTATGGCATGTATAGGGATCTTTTTAAAGATGATTAAGTCAAAGTTGAGATAGCCAAATGTGTTGGCCTAAGAGAGTTTATGGTTTGGTTGTGTATAGCCATAGATGATGGCTTAAGTTGTTTGTAATTATACTAGAAATAGTTCTCCATCGTGTATAGGATGAGGAATTCATTGTATGGTTTAAATGTGATAATTCAAGAGTTATAATTGATGATATGTGAAGTTTATGTGATGGTGTATGAATGTATGCAAGTGAGGGTGGCTAAATGGCTTGGAAAATAACCTTGAATTGGTCCACACGGGTAGACACATAGGCATGTGTCTAGGCCGTGTGTGACACACGGTCAGCCCCATGGGTGTGTGACTTGGCCGTGTGTCCCCTGCATATTAGTGTTGTAAGTCAGTGTCAACCACGGGCTAGCCATACGAGTGTGTTCCTAGGCCGTGTGACCCTTATGAGGCTGCTTACGTCACAAATAGAATACCCAAGTTTTTACACATGGGCGTGTCTAGGCCATGTGGAGCACATGGGCGTGTGTCCGACCGTGTAAAAACCCCTGTAGGTTCGAAATGAAAATAAATCCTACACAGGGTAGGACATGGGCGTGTGTGACCACACGACCTGCCTACACGGGCGTGTCTGATTTCACACGGGCATATGGCCCTTGTTTAGGTGAAAATTTTCTAAAAGTTTAAAAAGTTTCAGTTTGGTTCCTCGACATTCCGAGTGGGTGTAAAGGGTCTTGTTGACCCATGATAGGAACATTACGATGGTGAACGAAAAGTTTTAAATTGGATAGAATTTTTATAGCCTAAAGTGGAATGATTAAGCAATTCAAGTCCGGTAATGCCTCATGCCCAGTTCCGGCATAGAATCCAGGTAAGGGGTGTTACATTTAGTGGTATCAGAGTTATAGTTTAGTCAGTTATCAGACTAACCTAGCGTGAGCAAGAGTCTAGCTATACATGCCATGTGTGGACCGTGATAGTGTGATATCTCCCGGCTCTCATGAAATTGTTTTGTAAAGATTGAGATGATTCCCAACCGAGCTAATTTCAATAATGTTGTAAGTGATAATGAGGTAATTGAAATGTGGTTATACATCGAGGAAATTTAGGGAGGTATGAATAGAAGTTTATGACATGTGTGTGATAAGGTATGAAATGAGAGTTATAAAGTGATAAGCTTATCTGTATTGGCTTGATATGCATACGGTGTTATATACTCAATCAATTGGGTTAGGTGTATATAGTGAGTAAATTTACCCAGAGAACGGGATATGTGTGTATGTACAACTGTTTGAATGATGTATGATCAATATGTCCACATAGTTTAATCTCATGTGCGACTGTTAAAGTAGAGGATGTATAATATTTTATTCCGTGACTCTGTATGAAGCCACACGTATTATAGTGTGGGAGTTAAACTGAGAATTTTGATTAAGTAGAATGCAGGGGATGAGTATGGTCGTTCAATGATAAAATGATTAATAAGACCATGGTTGGACCATGGCGGTACATGTGATCCCATATAAGACCATGTGTAGGACATGGCATTGGTAATGATACGTGATTCCGTGTAAAACCACGTCTGAGACCTGGCTTCGGTATGAAATCGTGTAAGACCATATCTAGGATATGGTGTCGATATTGATATAAGATCTCGTGCAATACCATCTTTAGGATATGGCATCGGCATAGACATGCGTTACCATGTAAGACCGTATCTGGGATATAGCATTGGTGTCGATATGAGATTTCGTGTAAAACCATAGCGGGGCTACGGCATCGTGACGACATGTAAGATTATAGCTGGGCTATGATGTTGTATACGAGTAAGACCATAGTTGGACTATGGCAATTAAGTAAACGACATACTCAAACCCGTAAGACATTCCCTAATTTCATAAGTAATGGTAAGAGCAATTGGTGTTAAATGTTGAGTACTCAAGTAGACATTAATGTAGAGCTTGAGTAAGTGAAGTCACTGTTCAAAATTATGGGTGATAGAAACAATTGTAGCATTAGTAAACGTGAAAACTCGCTTGGAGCGAGTTGTGTGACTACGACGATATTTCATTAATGATGAATGTTAAATCATATGTATGTAGTCATGAGAGTCAAGTTAGGGGCTCTACGACCTCACCCCCTTACCACTGTTGAATTATGATGAGATTTTTTTTTATGAGAGTCAAGTTGAGTAAGTTCATGAGAATGGAATGAAAGAGTTCTGTGGCGAAACAATTAGTAATGTATGTAGAGATAAAGGTAGTTAGAAAGTGAAAATAGTTTGAGAAGAATATCAGAATGCTTTGAAAATTGTATTGATTATGCGATGTTACGAGCAAAGAGAAAGTTAGCCTAGGCTATTTGACTTAATTGAGTAGGAAGCCTAAGGTGTGTACTTATCGAGATCTTCTCGAATTGATGTTCACTAATGAAAGGAATAGTCAAGGAGATTATGATGACAGAAATGGTTAGAGAAACCGTATTCGAACTGTGAAAGTGTTTAATTATGACAACCATAGTTGAATGGATTATAATGATCTATTTGAGTATTATGTATAAATATATGTTTCCCTTTAGGGGTGATGTGGTTGTTCTTTTTACGAAATTGTGATCGTGTGAGAATGTTAGATGATTGTACAATCAGACAAAACAGTTGTCGATTTGGTTAATTGAAATCGACATTCCTTTTTCTCTTTGTAACCTTATTTTGGTACTTTGAGGAGGAAGTTGGTGATAAAACTTTACGTGAGATTTCTCTTATATTTTTTGATTATGGTTATCTTTAAAGTGTGTGTTCTTCGAGTTGTGATAGTTATATCTACTATGATTGCACTTTTGATTTGATCATAGAAAGGTGATAATTCTAATATAATAAGTGAAATCACAAGTTTCACGTTGTGCGATTGGTTTTCAGGTAAGTCGAATAGATTTAATGTATTCGATTGAGATGTATCTGCTATCTTGAGATAAGATGATAGTAAAGGTTTTAGATCATCATATCAAAAGGAACTCAAATGAGAGTGTGTTCGAAATATTTTCTCAATGTAGAGAAAAGAGTAGATTGACATATTGAGATATGATTCGAGTTGTGTGTATATTTACGCATGAACCATCAAGGAGAATAAAATTCTATGTGTACATGAGTTTGAGAGCATGATACAAAGGTATGCTTATTGAAATATTTTAACCATGATGGTTAAGTTGAAAGCCATTAAAGGTACTATTAATTGAAAATTCTAGTAACGAGTTCAGTTGAATTGGGGGGAAAAGTATTTTAATACCAGTGTGTAAAGGAATAGTTTACATTTTTGTGTGATTAGAGTTATGTCGAAAAGAATTGTTGGATTGGTGATCCTGAGACGATCACTTTTGTATCTGAGTTGTGAAATTGAGGTTATAATATGATTTGTGGAAAAATGTCATGTGTTTTTCTGAATTATGAGGAATTAGAGTTTCTAATGCTGCAGAAAAATTTGAATGTGGGATAATGAAAACGGTTTGAATCAATACAATAGTGTGTATAGTTATTGAAATACTTCTCGGATAGTGGACATGGTACAGTTGCCTGGATGGAAGATCCTTGTTTAAGCAATACGAGTTAGCTACTCAATTGACCTTAGTTGGTAATATCCTAGTTTCAGTGAGATTAATGACTAGAGCGAGTTTTAGTTTTTCCTTTCAAGATAAAGGAGTTCAAAAATGAGATAATGGATGGTATTTTAAATAAGCTCGGAATGAGTGTCTAAGATGTTAAAATTTAGGTCGGATAAGATTTCCATTGTTGATGTTACCTTGAGATAGAAATTGTATGTTGATGTATTCAGAACTTATGTAGAAGTTTTGGGTATGAGACTTAATAGTAGCAGGTCTACTCGTGCAAGAATAAGAGAAGTTGCAGATATATGCATAGATGTTTTTGACAACTGAGTACATTTTATGATATGATTGAGTTTATGTTCGGAAGTAGTTGACCGGTAAAAGCTGAATTATTAGAGTGTTCAAAGCTGGGATAATTACAGTCATTGATTATTCTAAGGAGAAAGTGTGATAAAGTACTATAGATTTCGAATTTGGATTGGCATGATTTTCCCAAGGAGGGGGATGTCATCCGAATTGTAGTGAATCATTCGATAAAGATCAGAATGATCATTTCGGCATGAGCAGAGTTCACAATTGTCAGATTATTAAGTATATGTGCCCTGGAGAAAGAGTAATCTAGGTTCCAAAGTTGTGCTTCGATCTTGTGTACTTCAGCTTAAAGATTTTGGCGAGAGAAACTTGAGGACAAATTGATTGTGATTTTAAAGAGTTGGTGGAAACATTTTAGGAGTGTTGAAAGCAACTTATCCTGGTAAGATTTTCAGGGACGAAAATCCCTAAAAGGGGAGAATTGTAACAGCTCAATTTAGGGGCTAGTCGGAACAGTGATCTCGGGGTCACTAATCTGAGGTTAGAGAAAATTATTTTCATGTTATTTTATGTGTTATAACATGTTTATAAAGGTGCATGAAAATTTTAGTGCTTTAATTTTAGTGATTTCATGTGTAATCGCGAAAAAAGACTAAATCGCATAAAGTGCGAAAGTTCTATTTTAATTGTTAGAGGTGCCAAATAGCTATAGAATATTAATTGGAGGTCCCAAATGTTCAATTTTTCCTTGTTTTAAGTGAGTTGGCCAGCCGTAGTATGCAAAGGGGACAGGAGCATTTATTTTGGTCAATAGTTGGGGATATTATTTGACAAAAATGAATAAAATAAGATGAAATAAGCCAAGTCTATCATCTTTTCATTTTGTTTTCTTCTTCAACTGAAAATATCAGCAAGCTTAAGGGTTTGAAAGCTTGCAAGTAAGTCCTTTTAATGATAATTTTTAATGATTTTTGTGTTTTTGGAGTCCACAAAGCTTAAGCTAGCTAATAAGGGACTAATTTGTGATATGGTTAAAATTCTAGGGACTTTCCATGAGATATTTTATGTTGGTTGCTGAGTTTTATGGAAGAAAATGAATGTTAGGAAGATGAGAAACAATGTAATAGCCCGATTTAGGGCCTAGTCGGGATAGTGGTGCGAGGCCACGAACCCGAGGTGAAATTATGAGTTTTTCAAGTCTATGCCATGTTTGCATGTTAGTATGAAAGTTTTGTAAAGCAATTTTATTAAGTTGAGGTCAATTGGTCCAAAAAGGACTAAATTGAAAAAGTTGCAATATATGAGTTTCTAGAAGCTTTTTGCATGAAATAGCTTTAGAATAATAATTATGAGCCCTTAAATAGCACTTTGCCCAATATTTAATTTTTGGACAAAATTGGCTTTAAGAGACTATTATGGAAATTTTTAAGAGGAAGGGCATTTTGGTCATTTGGCCTCATTAGTGATTAAAATAGGATAAAGATGAGAAAAATTCACTCATCTTCTTCCTTGTTGCTGCCGAAAATTGGGAGACACCATAGCTAGGGTTCTTCATTTTTTTCAAGCTCATAGTAAGTCCATCTTAGCCCCGTTTTTAATATTCTTCGTATTTTTGAAGTTCCCGTATTATGAATTAGCTAATTTTAGCTATTAAATGAGCTAAGATGCATGTTCAAAAATCCACCCTTGAATGACATGCTTGTTAAATGATGTTTTATGGAAGTTTAAGAGAGTTTGATGTTCGATAAACATCTTTTCCTTAATGAATTTCATGAAAAATGGTAGTAGGGACCATTTTGTAACAGTTATAAAATTGGTCATACCTAATAGAAATAGTAAGAATTGATGATTTTTATAGAAGAGAAAATGATTCAGTTGAGCATGAAGTTTAAGAAAGTTGCATGAAAATTATTTTACGAGAATTGGGGCAAAAGTACAAATATTAGAAAGTATAGGGGCAAAATAATAATTTTGCCAAAGTATGAGTTATGAGTCAATTTATTCAATATGGTTATTAAATGATCTATTTATGATTATAGATCAAGAAAACGATGCCCGGATCGAAACCAGTTCTTTCGCTGAAGAGGTTTGTGCTTCCTTTGTTGAAGTAAGGACAAATGGTTTGATTCGAGATTTCCTAAGAATCGACTTAGTGAAATCTCATATTTTTTATATGAGAAAAAGAAATGATCCGTCAGCTCCAGAATTTATTTCTGATAATAGGTCGGGTCATCATTGACTAGTTTGATCAAGCCGCTGAGTATTGGAAACAGGCTATAGCGCTTACTCCTGGTAATTATATTGAAGCAGAATTGGTTAAAGATCACGCGGCGTTTCGAATAAGAACTTACACATCTACATACATTTTGTATATTGAGGTAAGTTTGTATGATTTCTAAGCTTTATGATTATTATCATTAAATTGCTTAGTATAAAGTACAATAATTGTATTAAATGATCATGTTATGTTCAAGCAAGAAATCATGATGATAAGTACGAGCAAGTCCCGATGGGAGATAAATTTCCCAGAATACTCGATCTACCACGCAAGTTATCATGTAAGTCCAAGGCAAGCTATGCATTGATCAAGTTATCATGCAAGTCCAAGGCAAGCTTGGCATTGATCAAGATATCATGTAAGTCTAAGGCAAGCTTGGCATTGATCAAGTTAGCAAGCAAGTTATCATGTAAGTCCAAGGCAAGCTTGGCATTGATCATGTTAGCAAGCAAGTTATCATGTAAGTCCAAGGCAAGCTTGGAATTGATCAAGATATCAAGTAAGTCCAAGGCAAGCTTGGCATTGATCAAGTTAGCAAGCAAGTTATCATGTAAGTCCAAGGCAAGCTTGGCATTGATCAAGTTAGCAAGCAAGTTATCATGTAAGTCCAAGGCAAGCTTGGCATTGACTATGTTATCAAGAGCAAGACTTCATATAAGTCCATGTCAAGACATGGCCGTGAAACCAAGATGAGATAACCCATGTAAGACCATGTCTAGGATATGGCTTTGGCATCATATTATGTGGGAAGAGATTTAGTATCCTCGGTTATTCACAGAAATTCATCGGGCAAATGAGTAAGCTAAAAGAAGATAGCAAGAAAGCTAAGAAAGTAAAGTTAGTATCAAGATGAAGTTAGATGAAGTTGAGTATTATTCATGTTGTGAATGAGAAAGTAGATATCAGGATTATTGTTATTATAGTATACTGATCAATGTGATCAAGTGATACAGGTATCATGGTTACCTTACAAGTATGATAATAGTAAGTGTCATGAGACATGTAAGAACCTATATGAGTAAGCAAGCTCTTTAGCTGAAATTCATGATACTATTGTTTATGTGAAATGGTTTATATTAAGCAATGATGATGCTATGAGTTGCTACATGCAAACTTACTAAGCTATATGCTTACGTTATGATTCTTTCTTTCTATACAGTCCCGCCAAGCTAACTTGTGGATTATTAAAGTTGGAGCTCGCAACACAATATCAACTCTTATTTTGGTATAGCCAAGTTACTTTACTTAGTATGGCATGTATAGGAAGCATTCATTTTGTGGACATGTTTTAAGAAGGGCCTTTGAAAAGGCTATCAAGTTTATTATTCTTTTGTATATGGCTAAGTGATTGGCCAAATTTGACTAAGCATGTATGTTTGTTGAGATCAATGAAGCATGCAGTATTATTTATAAAATTGGGTTGTTATTGCATTGTTGAATTGTGTATGGATATGATTTTCATTTCAGGGTGGCTAACGGCTTGGTAAATAGCCTGTAAGTGCCCACACGGGTGGATACATGGGCGTGTGTCAAGACCGTGTTAACCCTGCACCTTAGTATTATTATTCAGAATAGGCCACGGGCAAATCCCACGGCCGTGTGTGTGTGCCATGTAAGACACACGGTTTGGACATGGGCGTGTTCCCAGACCGTGTTGATTTAGTCAGTATATCAAGGATTAGCACACGGTCTAAGCCCACGGGCGTGTCATGGCCATGTGAAATTAGTCAGTAACCTCCCACGGTTGGTAGACATGGGCGTGTCTAAGCCGTGTGGAAATAGTCAGTAGTTCTACACAGTTTGAAGGCATAGGCGTGCTTAAGGGTACACGGGCGTGTTCCAAGTCACACGGGTGTGTGAACCCTACTTCAAAAATGAGTTATTTGATTTTAATTCCAAAAGTTTTCTGACATGAGTTAAAGGCCTCATAGGACCTTGTTATATGTGTTGACTAAGAAAGTGAAGTTTTTTAGTTGGAATGCAATTTTATAGCCCGTAAGTACATGTTTCAGTGAGTTCAAGCATAGTAATGTCTCGTATCTAGACCCAGTATCGGTCTTGGGTGTGGAGTGTTACATTTAGTGGTATCAAAGCTACGGTTTAGTCGGTTCTAGAACTAACGTAGCACGAGCATGAGTCTAGCTATACATGCTATATGTAAGAATGTTTTTTTTAATGATAGTGTGACGACTCCTGACGACTTAAATTATGTTTATACATATAGTAAACGGATCCCAAAAGAGCTAAGGCGAATGATGTAGAAAGTAACGCACCAGCTCCCACAGAAGGGACGGTGCTGTCTGAGAATGAGAATAGACCAACTACAGTGAGTCAAGAAGGAGGAAGAGAAGAGGCTAGAGAAGCCTTCCTCCATATGATGGATGTCTAGTACATAGAGTTCGTTCAAGCGAACCCGAATGCACAACCCCCTCCACCCCCGCCTGTTCCACAACCTACTCCAATAGCCCCTCAAGTAGTAGAGGTGGTAAGAGGAGGTAAGCCTCCAATTGATAGGATCAGGAAGCATGGGGCAGAAGAATTTTGAGCTAGAAAAGATAATGATCCTGAAATAGTTGAGTTCTGGTTTGAAAATACCATTAGAGTATTTAACGAACTGTCCTGCACTCTTGATGAATGCATGAAGTGTGTAGTCTCTCTCTTAAGAGATTCTGCTTACCAATGGTGGAACATCCTTGTGTCGGTGGTACCAAGGGAAAGGATCTCATGGGAATTCTTCCAAGGAGAGTTTAAGAAAAAGTATATCAGCCAGAGGTTTGTAGACCAGAAGAGGAAAGAATTTCTAGAGCTGAAGCAAGGCAAGATGTCAGTAACCGATTATGAGCGAGAGTTTATATGACTCAGCAAGTATGCTCGCGAATGTGTGTCCACTAAGGCCATTATGAGTAAAAGGTTTGAAGACAGTTTAAACGAGGACATTAATCTGGTTATTGCTGTCCTCAAATTAAAAGAATTTGTTGTGCTAGTGGAAAGGGCTTGCAAAGCTGAAGAACTAGTAAAAGAGAAGAAGAAATTTGAAATGGAGTCTCGCGATTCTAGAAAGAGATAGTGGAACAGGTCATTCCAATCGTCATCCAAGAAGTCAAGAGATTTTTTTACTCGAACAACTACTTCCACTGGATTTTCAAGAAAAGACAAGAGTAAGCAGTATTTGGGAAATAAAGCATAGATGACTTCAGTTGCAAGTGTTGGGAATTTTAGACCTGACAGACCAAAATGTCCACAATGTGGCAGACGCCATTTGGGAGAATGCCGAGCACATGAAAATGCATGTTTTAGATGTGGTTCCCAAGACCATTTCATAAAGGATTGTCCAGAGATGACTAAAGAAGAGAGAACTCAGAACCCGAGATCCGGAAGTATGGTCAAAGGGAGACGCAGAGGAACCTGGGAAGTGGGGCAAGTGAAAGAGGTAACTCTAGAGAGCAGGCTGCGAGACCCGAGGGTAGAGCGCCTGCAAGGACTTATGCCATTCGCAGTCGCGAATAGGCATCTTCCCCTGATGTTATTACGGGTACCTTTTCTCTTTACAATACCAAAGTTATTGCTTTAATAGACCCCGGAACCACACACTCTTACATTTGCATGAAATTATTACCCGGTTTGGGTATGCCTATAGATACCACAGAATTTGTGATTAAGGTTTCTAATCCTTTAGGCAAGAGTATGTTAGTTGATAAAGTTTGTAAAGATTGTCCATTAATGATTAGAGGTCATTGCTTTAAGGCAAATCTTATGTTGTTACCATTTGATGAATTCGACCTTATTCTTGGTATGGATTGGTTGACTACTCATAATGTAATTGTAAATTGTGGGAAGAAATACATTGAGATGAGATGTGAGAATGGGGATACTCTTCATGTAGAATCAGATGAGCAAGGTAGATCGTCGGTAATAATTTCTCATATGATGGCGCAAAGATATCTAAGTAAAGGGTATGAGGCATTTTTGGCCTTTGTATTGAATGACAAAGAGACAGAGTTAATGATTGAATCAGTGTCGATAGTATGTGAGTATGTGGATGTTTTTCCTGAGGAATTACAAAGATTACCACCAGTTAGAGAAGTTGAGTTCAGCATTGAGCTAACTCCCGGTACTGTACCAATATCCATTACTCCTTATAGAATGGCTCCAACATAGTTAAAAGAGCTAAAGTTACAGTTGCAAGAGTTGACAGACAAAGGCTTTACAAGATCAAGTTGTTCACTATGGGGCACTCCGATTTTGTTTGTGAAAAAGAAAGATGGCACCATGAGATTATGCATTGATTACTGTCAGCTTAATAAAGTGACAGTAAAGAACAAGTATCCATTGTCAAGGATCGACGATTTGTTTGATCAATTGAGAGGAGCGATTGTATTCTCCAAAATAGACTTGAGATCAGGGTACAACCAGTTGAGAGTGAAGGATTCAGATGTATCCAAGACTGCCTTTCGAACAAGATATGGGCATTATGAATTTTTAGCCATGCCCTTTGGGCTGACCAATGCTCCTGTGGTATTCATGGACTTAATGAACCGTATTTTTAGACGATACCTTGATAAGTTTGTAGTCGTTTTTATTGATGACATATTGATTTATTCCTAAGACGAGAATGAACATGTTGATCATCTACGGATAGTTTTTCTGACTCTTCGAGAAAATCAGTTGTATGCAAAATTCAGTAAAAGTGAGTTTTGGCTCAAGGAAATGGGATTCCTGGGACATATTGTCTCGAGAGATGGAGTCTGAGTATATCCAAGTAAGATCTCAGCTATAATAGACTGGAAACCACCGAAGAACACCACTGAGATTAGAAGTTTTCTAGGCCTAGCCGGCTACTACAGAATATTTGTCAAGGGGTTTTCTATGATTGCAACCCCGATGACTAAATTGTTACGGAAGAACATGAAGTTTGAGTGGTCGAAAAGATGCCAACAAAGTTTTAAGAAGTTGAAAGCAATGCTGACAGAAGCTCCAGTCTTAGTACAACCCGAATCAGGGAAAGAATTTTAGTCTATAGCGATGCATCCTTAAATGGATTGGGCTGTGTACTCATGCAAGAAGGCAAAGTGATTGCTTATGCCTCAAGACAGTTAAAACCTCATAAGAAGAATTATCCGACGTATGACCTAGAATTGGCCGCCATAGTCTTTGCATTAAAGATCTGGAGACACCATTTATACGGTGAATAGTGTCAAATTTTCACCGAGCACAAAAGTTTGAAATACTTGATGACACAGAAAGAGTTGAACTTAAGACAAAGAAGATGGTTAGAGTTGATAAAAGACTATGAGTTGGTCATCGACTACCATCCAGGAAAGGCGAATGTAGTCGCCGATGCTTTGAGCAGGAAGTCTCTGTTTATTTAAGAGCATTGAATTAAAAAATATCTTTATCCGATGATGGTCCTATTTTAGCTGAGTTGAGAGCTAGACTAATGTCCCTTCAAGAGATCTTTGAAGCTCAGAAAGAAGATAGTGAGTTGCAAGTCAAGAGAGCTCAATGCGAGTCAGATGCTGAATCTGACTTTTGGATTAATTCTAATGGATACTTGATGTTCAGAGATAGAGTTTGTGTTCTGAGAAAAGAGGAGCTTATTCAGAGAATTTTGCACGAAGCACATAACGGGTGTTTATCTGTACAGCCGGGTAGCACCAAGATGTATAATATCTAAAGCGACAGTATTGGTGGCCGAAAATGAAGAAAGACATTTCAGAATTTGTTACCAAGTGCTTGATTTGTCAGCAAGTAAAGGTTGAACACCAAGTACCTTCGGGTTTACTTCAACCTATCTTGATTTCGAGTGGAAATGGGACCATATCACCATGGATTTCGTAATGGGTTTACCGTTGTCTCCGAGAAAGAAAGATGATGTTTGGGTAGTGCTTGATAGACTCACGAAGTCTATCCACTTTATACCTATACGAGTGGATTACTCCCTAGACAAGTTGGCAAACTTGTATGTTTTAGAAATAGTAAGGCTTCACGGAGTTCCTTTATCGATCATATCGGATAGAGATTCGAGATTCACGTCCAGATTCTGGAAGAAGTTGCAAGAAGCTTTGGGTACAAAATTAACTTTTAGCACAGCTTTTCACCCTCAGACTGACAATCAGTCAGAAAGGTTAATTCAAGTACTCAAGGACATGCTCAGATGTTGTGTTTTGGAATTCCAAGGCAGTTGGGAAAAGTTTCTCCCATTGGTAGAATTCACCTATAATAATAGCTTTCATTCGAGCTTAAAGAAGGCGCCTTACGAGGCCCTATATGGGCGTAAGTGCAGAACTCCCTTATTTTAGACTGAACTCAAGGAGAACCATATTCACGGGGTTGATTTGGTTAAAGAAGCTGAAGAGAAAGTGAAAGTAATTTGAGAATGTTTAAAAGCTGCCTCAGACAGACAGAAATCCTATTCGGATTTAAAGATAAAAGAGATCAAGTACCAAGTTGGGGATAAAGTCTTTTTTAAAGTATCACCATGGAGAAAAGTTCTTAGATTTGGCCGTAAAGGCAAGTTAAGTCCACGTTTCATTAGACCTATCGAGGTTACGGAAAGAATTGGGCCAGTAGCTTACCATTTGGCTTTGCCATCAGAATTAGAGAAGATACATGATGTGTTTCACATGTCAATGTTACGACGCTACACATCAGACCCTTCGCATGTGATTATCCCTTCGGAAATAGAGATTCATCCCGACATGACTTATGGTGAAGAACCAGTCAAGATTTTGGCTCGAAAAGGTAAGCAACTATGAAATAAGAGTATTGCCTTAGTAAAGGTATTGTGGCAAAGGCACGGAATAGAAGAAGCTATATGGGAATCAGAAGAGAGTATGAGAAATCAGCATCCAAACCTTTTTGCTGGTAAGATTTTCGAGGATGAAAATCCCTAAGGGGGAGAATTGTAATAGTCTGATTTAGGGCCTAGTCGGGATAGTGGTGCGAGGCCACGAACCCGAGGTGAATTTATGAGTTTTTCAAGTGTATGCCATGTTTGCACGTTAGTATGAAAGTTTTGTAAAACAATTTTATTAAGTTGAGGTCAATTAGTCCAAAAAGGACTCAAAAGTTGCAATATATGAGTTTCTAGAAGCTTTTTGCATGAAATAGCTTTAGAATAATAATTATGAGCCCTTAAATAGCAATTTACCCAAATATTAATTTTTCGACAAAATTGGCCTTAAGAGACTATTATGGAAATTTTTAAGAGGAAGGGCATTTTGGTCATTTGGCCTCATTAGTGATTAAAATAGGACAAAGATGAGAAAATTCACTCATCTTCTTCCTTGTTGTCAGAAAATTGGGAGACACCATAGCTAGGGTTCTTCATTTTTTCAAGCTCATAGTAAGTTCATCTTAGCCCGCTTTTAATATTCTTCGTATTTTTAAAGTTCTCAGATTATGAATTAGCTAATTTTAGCTATAAAATGAGCTAAGATGCATGTTCAAAAATCTACCCTTGAATGACATGCTTGTTAAATGATGTTTTATGGAAGTTTAAGAGAGTTTGATGTTAGATAAACATCTTTTCCTTAATGAATTTCATGAAAAATGGTAGTAGGGACCATTTTGTAACAGTTATAAAATTTGCCATACCTGCTAGAAATAGTGAGAATTGATGATTGTTATAGAAGAGAAAATGATTCAGTTGAGCATGAAGTTTAAGAAAGTTGCATGAAAATCATTTTATGAGAATTGGGGCAAAAGTGCAAATATTAAAAAGTATAGTGGAAAAATAGTAATTTTGCCAAAGTATGAGTTATGAGTCAATTTAGTCAATATGGTTATTAAATGATCTATTTATGATTATAGCTCAAGAAAAATGAATCCCGAATCGAAACCGAGGCAAGAACAAAGTCGAGGACTAAATTACACATCTACATACATTTTGTACATTGAGGTAAGTTTGTATGATTTCTAAGCTTTATGATTATTATCATTAAATTGCTTAGTATAATGTACGATAATTGTATGAAATGATCATGTTATGTTCAAGCAAGAAATCATGATGATAAGTACGAGCAAGTCCCGATGGGAGATGAATTTCCCAAGATACTCGATCTACCACGCAAGTTATCATGTAAGTCCAAGGCAAGCTTGGCATTGATCAAGTTATCATGTAAGTCCAAGGCAACCTTGGCATTGAGCAAGTTAGCAAGCAAGTTATCATGTAAGTCCAAGGCAAGCTTGGCATTAATCAAGTTAGCAAGCAAGTTATCATGTAAGTCCAAGGCAAGCATGGCATTGATCAAGTTATCAAGTAAGCCCAAGGCAAGCTTGGCATTGATCAAGTTAGCAAGCAAGTTATCATGTAAGTCCAAGGCAAGCTTGGAATTGATCAAGATATCATATAAGTCCAAGGCAAGCTTGGTATTGATCAAGTTAGCAAGCAAGTTATCATGTAAGTCCAAGGCAAGCTTGGCATTGACTATGTTATCAAGAGCAAGACTTCATATAAGCCCATGTCAAGACATGGCCATGAAACCAAGATGAGATAACCCATGTAAGACCATGTCTAGGTTATGGCTTTGGCATCCTATTATGTGGGAAGAGATTTAGTATCCTCGATTATTTACAGAAATTCATCGGGCAAATGAGTAAGCTAAAAGAAGATAGCAAGAAAGCTAAGAAAGTAAAGTTAGTATCAAGATGAAGTTAGATGAAGTTGAGTATTATTCATGTTGTGAATGAGAAAGTAGATATCAGGATTATTGTTATTATAGTATACTGATCAATGTGATCAAGTGATATAGGTATCATGGTTACCTTACAAGTATCATAATAGTAAGTGTCATGAGACATGTAAGAACCTATATGAGTAAGCAAGCTCTTTAGCTGAAATTCATGATACTATTGTTTATGTGAAATGGTTTATATTAAGCAATGATGATGCTATGAGTTGTTACATGCAAACTTACTAAGCTATATGCTTACGTTATGATTCTTTCTTTCTATGCAGTCCCGCCAAGCTAACTTGTGGATCATTAAAGTCGGAGCTCGCAACACACTATCAACTCTTATTTTGGTATAGCCAAGTTACTTTACTAAGTATGGCATGTATAGGAAACATTCATTTTGTGGACATGTTTTAAGAAGGGCCTTTGTAAAGGCTATCAAGTTTATTATTCTTTTGTATATGGCTAAGTGATTGGCCAAATTTGACTAAGCATGTATGTTTGTTGAGATCAATGAAGCATGTAGTATTATTTATAAAATTGGGTTGTTATTGGATTGTTGAATTGTGTATGGATATGATTTTCATTTCAGGGTGGCTAACGGCTTGGTAAATAGCCTGTAAGTGCCCACACGGTTGGATACACGGGCATGTGTTAAGACCGTGTTAACCCTGCACCTTAGTATTATTATTCAGAATAGGCCACGGGCAAATCCCACGGCCATGTGTGTGTGCCGTGTAAGACACACGGTTTGGACATGGGCGTGTTCCTAGACCGTGTTGATTTAGTCAGTATATCAAGGATTAGCACACGGTCTAAGCCCACGGACGTGTCATGGCGTGTGAAATTAGTCAGTAACCTCCCATAGTTGGTAGACATAGGCGTGTCTAAGCCGTGTGGAAATAGTCAATAGTTTTACACGGTTTGAAGACATAAGCGTGCTTAAGGGTACACGAGCATTTTCCAAGTCACACGGGCATGTGAACCCTACTTCAAAAATGAGTTATTTGATTTTAATTCCGAAAGTTTTCTGACGTGAGTTAAAGGCCTCGTAGGACCTTGTTATATGTGTTGACTAAGAAAGTGAAGTTTTTAAGTTGGAATGAAATTTTATAGCCCGTAAATACATGTTTCAGTGAGTTCAAGCATAGTAATGTCTCGTATCTAGACCCAGTATCGGTCTTGGGTGTAGGGTGTTACATTTAATGATATCAGAGCTACGATTTAGTCAGTTCTAGGACTAACGTAGCACAAGCATGAGTCTAGCTATACATGCTATATGTAAGAATGTTTTTTTAATGATAGTGTGACGACTCCTGACGACTTAAATTATGTTTATACATGTAGTAAACGGATCCCAAGAGAGCTAAGGCGAATGATGTAGAAAGTAACACACTAGCTCCCACAGAAGGGACGGTGCTGTATGAGAATAAGAATAGACCCACTATGGTGAGTCAAGAAAGAGGAGAAGAAGAGGCTAGAGAAGCCTTCCTCCATATGATAGATGTCTAGTACATGGAGTTCATTTAAACGAACCTGAATGTACAACCCCCTTCACCCCTGCCTGTTCCACAACCTACTCCAATAGCCCCTCAGGTAGTAGAGGTGGTAAGAGGAGGTAAACCTCCAATTGATAGGATCAGGAAGCATGGGGCAGAAGAATTTCGAGCTAGAAAAGATGATGATCCAGAAAAAGTTGAGTTCTGGTTAGAAATACCATTAGAGTATTTAACGAACTGTCCTGCACTCCTGATGAATGCATGAAGTGTGTAGTCTCTCTCTTAAGAGATTCTACTTACCAATGGTGGAACACCCTTGTGTCGGTGGTACCAAGGGAAAGGATCTCATGGGAATTCTTCCAAGAAGAGTTTAAGAAAAAGTATATCAGCCAGAGGTTTGTAGACCAGAAGAGGAAAGAATTTCTAGAGCTGAAGCAAGGCAAGATGTCAGTAACCGATTATGAGCGAGAGTTTGTACGACTCAGCAAGTACGCTCGCGAATGTGTGTCCACTGAGGCCATTATGAGTAAAAGGTTTGAAGATGGTTTAAACGAGGACATTAAGCTGGTTGTTGCTGTCCTCGAATTAAAAGAATTCGTTGTGCTAGTGGAAAGGGCTTGCAAAGCCGAAGAACTAGTAAAAGAGAAGAAGAAATTTCAAATAGAGTCTCGCGATTCTAGAAAGAGACAGTGGAACAAGTCGTTCCAATCGTCATCCAAGAAGTCAAGAGATTTTCTACTCAACACTACTTCCACCGGATTTTCAAGAAAAGACAAGAGTAAGCAGTATTTGGGAAATAAAGCACCGACGACTTCAGTTGCAAGTGTTGGGAATTTTAGACCTGACAGACCAGAATGTCCACAATGTGGCGGACGCCAATTGGGAGAATGCTGAGCACATGAAAATGCATGTTTTGGATGTGGTTCCCAAGACCATTTCATAAAGGATTGTCCAGAGATGACTAAAGAAGAGAGAACTCAGAACCCAAGATCTGGGGGTATGGTCAGAGGGAGACCGCAGAGGAACTCGGGAAGTGGGGCAAGTGGAAGAGGTAACCTCAGGGAGCAAGCCGTGAGACCCGAGGGTAGAGCGCCTGCAAGGACTTATACCATTCGCACTCTCGAATAGGAATCTTCCCCTGATGTTATTACAGGTACCTTTTCTCTTTACAATACCAAAGTTATTGCTTTAATAGACCCCGGATCCACACACTCTTACATTTGCATGAAATTATTACCCTGTTTGGGTGTGCCTATAGATTCCACAGAATTTGTGATTAAGGTGTCTAATCCTTTAGGCAAGAGTATGTTAGTTGATAAAGTTTGTAAAGATTGTCCATTAATGATTAGAGGTCATTGCTTTAAAGCAAATCTTATGTTGTCACCATTTGATGAATTCGACCTCATTCTTGGTATGGACTGGTTGACTACTCATATTGTAATTGTAAATTATGGGAAGAAATACATTGAGATGAGATGTGAGAATGGGGATACTCTTCATGTAGAATCAGATGAGTAAGGTAGATCGTCGGTAATAATTTCTCATATGATGGTGCAAAGATATCTAAGAAAAGAGTATGAGGCATTTTTGGCCTTTGTATTGAATGACAAAGAGACAGAGCTAAATATTGAATCAATGTCGATAGTATGTGAGTATGTGGATGTTTTTCCTGAGGAATTGCCAAGATTACCACCAGTTAGAGAAGTTGAGTTCAGCATTGAGCTAACTCCTGGTACTGTACCAATATCCATTAGTCCTTATAGAATGGCTCCAACAGAGTTAAAAGAGCTGAAGTTACAGTTGCAAGAGTTGACAGACAAAGGCTTTGCAAGATCAAGTTGTTCACCATAGGGCACTCCGGTTTTGTTTGTGAAAAAGAAAGATGGCACCATGAGATTATGCATTGATTACCGTCAGCTTAAGAAAGATATAGTAAAGAACAAGTATCCATTGCCAAGGATCGACAATTTGTTTGATCAATTGAGAGGAGCGACTGTATTCTCCAAAATAGACTTGAGATCAGGGTACTACCAGTTGAGAGTGAAGGATTCAGATGTATCCAAGACTGCCTTTCGAACAAGATATGGGCATTATGAATTTTTAGTCATGCCCTTTGGGCTGACCAATGCTCCTGTGGTATTCATGGACTTAATGAACCGTATTTTTAGACCATACCTTGATAAGTTTGTAGTCATTTTTATTAACGACATACTGATTTATTCTCGAGATGAGAATGAACATGCTGATCATCTACGGATAGTTTTGCAGACTCTTCGAGAAAATCAGTTGTATGCCAAATTCAGTAAAAGTGAGTTTTGGCTCAAGGAAGTGGGATTCTTGGGACATATTGTCTCGAGAGATGGAGTCCGAGTATATCCAAGTAAGATCTCAGCTATAATAGACTGAAAACCACCGAAGAACACCACCGAGATTAGAAGTTTTTTGGGCCTAGCCAGGAACTACAGACGATTTGTCAAGGGGTTTGCTATGATTGCAACCCCGATGACTAAATTGTTACAGAAGAACGTGAAGTTTGAGTGGTTAGAAATATGCCAACAAAGTTTTGAGAAGTTGAAAGTAATGCTGACAGAAGCTCCAGTCTTAGTACAACCCGAATCAGGGAAAGAATTTGTAGTCTACAGGGATGCATCCTTAAATGGATTGGGTTGTGTACTCATGCAAGAAGGCAAAGTGATTACTTGTGCCTCAAGACAGTTAAAACCTCATGAGAAGAATTATCCGACGAATGACCTAGAATTGGCCACCATAGTCTTCGCATTGAAGATCTGGAGACACCATTTATACGGAGAACGATATCGAATTTTCACCGATCACAAAAGTTTAAAATACTTGATGACGCAGAAAGAGTTGAACTTAAGACAAAGAAGATGGTTAGAGTTGATAAAAGACTATGAGTTGGTCATCGACTACCATCCAGGAAAGGTGAATGTAGTCGCCGATGCTTTGAGCAGGAAGTCTTTGTCTATTTCAAGAGCATTGAATTAAAAAATATCTTTATCCGAAGATGGTTCTATTTTAGCTGAGTTGAGATCTAGACCAATGTTCCTTCAAGAGATCTTTGAAGCTCAGAAAGAAGATAGTGAGTTGCAAGTCAAGTGAGCTCAATGCGAGTCAGATGCTGAATTTGACTTTTGGATTAATTCTGATGGATACTTGATGTTCAGAGATAGAGTTTGTGTTCCGAGAAAAGAGGAGCTTATTTAGAGAATTTTGCACAAAGCACATAACGGGTGTTTATCTGTACATCCAGGTAGCACCAAGATGTATAATTATCTAAAGCAACAGTATTGGTGGCTGAAAATGAAGAAAGACATTTCAGAATTTGTTACCAAGTGTATGATTTGTCAGCAAGTAAAGGCTAAACACCAAGTACCTTCGGGTTTACTTCAACCTATCTTAATTCCCGAGTGGAAATGGGACCGTATCACCATGGATTTCGTAAAGGTTTATCTCCGAACAAGAAAGATGCTGTTTGGGTAGTGGTTGATAGACTCACGAAGTCAGCCCACTTTATATCTGTACGAGTGGATTACTCCCTAGACAAGTTGGCAAACTTGTTTGTTTCAGAAATAGTAAGACTTCACGGAGTTCCTTTAACGATCATATCAGATAGAGATCCGAGATTCACGTCCAGATTCTGAAAGAAGCTGCAAGAAGCTTTTGGTACAAAATTAAGTGTTAGCACAGCTTTTCACCCTCAGACTGACGGTCAGTCAGAAAGGTTAATTCAAGTACTCGAGGACATGCTCAGATGCTGTGTTTTAGAATTCCAAGGCAGTTGGGAAAAGTTTCTCCCATTGGTAGAATTCGATTATAATAATAGCTTTCAGTCGAGCTTAAAGATGGCGCCTTATGAGGCCCTATATGGGCGTAAGTGCAGAACTCCCTTGTTTTGGACTGAACTCAATGAGAACCATATTCACGGGGTTGATTTGGTTAAAGAAGCTGAAAAAAAAGTGAAAGTAATTCCAGAATGTTTAAAAGCTTCCTCAGACAGACAGAAATCCTATTCGTATTTAAAGAGAAAAGAGATCGACTACCAAGTTGGGGATAAAGTCTTTTTGAAAGTATCACCATGGAGAAAAGTTCTCAGATTTGGCCATAAAGGCAAGTTAAGTCCAAGTTTCATTGGACCTTACGAGGTTACGGAGAGAATTGGGCCGGTAGCTTACCATTTGGCTTTGCCATCAGAATTAGAGAAGATACATGATGTGTTTCACGTGTCAATGTTACGACGCTACAGATCAGACCCTTCGCATGTAATTACCCCTTCGAAAATAAAGATTCATCCCGGCATGACTTATGGTGAAGAACCAGTCAAGATTTTGGCTCAGAAAGTTAAGCAACTAAGAAATAAAAGTATTGCCTTAGTAAAGGTATTATGGCAAAGGCACGGAATCGAAGAAGCTACATTGGAATCAGAAGAGAGTATGAGAAATTAGTATCCCAACCTTTTTGTTGGTAAGATTTTCGAGGACGAAAATCCCTAAGGGGGAAGAATTGTAACAACCCGATTTAGGGCCTACTCGGGATAGTGGTGCGAGACCACGAACCCGAGGTGAATTTATGAGTTTTTCAAGTCTATGCCATGTTTGCACGTTAGTATGAAAGTTTTGTAAAGCAATTTTATTAAGTTGAGGTCAATTGGTCCAAAAAGGACTAAATTGCAAAAGTTGCAATATATGAGTTTCTAGAAGCTTTTTGCATGAAATAGCTTTAGAATAATAATTATGAGCCCTTAAATAGCAATTTTCTGGAAAATTAATTTTTGGACAAAATTGGCCTTAAGAGACTATTATGGAAATTTTTAAGAGGAAGGGCATTTTGGTTATTTGGCCTCATTAGTGATTAAAATAGGACAAAGATGAAAAAAATTTATTCATCTTCTTCCTTGTTGCTGCTGAAAATTGGGAGACACCATAGCTAGGGTTCTTCATTTTTTTCAAGCTCATAGTAAGTTCATCTTAGCCTCGTTTTTAATATTCTTCGTATTTTGAAGTTCTCAGATTATGAATTAGCTAATTTTAGCTATAAAATGAGCTAAGATGCATGTTTAAAAATCTACCCTTGAATGACATGCTTGTTAAATGATGTTTTATGGAAGTTTAAGAGAGTTTGATGTTAGATAAACATCTTTTCCTTAATGAATTTCATGAAAAATGGTAGTAGGGACCATTTTGTAACAATTATAAAATTGGTCATACCTACTAGAAATAGTGAGAATTGATGATTGTTATAGAAGAGAAAATGATTCAGTTGAGCATAAAGTTTAAGAAAGTTTCATGAAAATCATTTTACGAGAATTGGGGCAAAAGTGCAAAAATTAAAAAGTATAGAGGCAAAATAATAATTTTGCCAAAGTATGAGTTTTGAGTCAATTTAGTTAATATGGTTATTAAATGATCTATTTATGATTACAGATCAAGAAAAATGATGCCCGGATCGAAACCGAGGCAAGAACAAAGTCGAGGACTAAATTACACATCTACATACATTTTGTATATTGAGGTAAGTTTGTATGATTTCTAAGCTTTATGATTATTATCATTAAATTGCTTAGTATAATGTACGATAATTTTATGAAATGATCATGTTATGTTCAAGCAAGAAATCATGATGATAAGTACGAGTAAGTCCCGATGGGAGATGAATTTCCGGGATAATCGATCTACCACGCAAGTTATCATGTAAGTCAAGGCAAGCTTGGCATTGATCTTGGCAGTTATCATGTAAGTCCAAGGCAAGCTTAGTTAAGCAAGTTATCATGTAAGTCTAAGTCAAGCTTGGCAATGATCAAGTTATTATATAAGTCCAAGGAAAGCTTGGCATTGATCAAGTTAGCAAGCAATTTATCATGTAAATCCAAGGCAAGCTTGGAATTGATCAAGATATCATGTAAGTCCAAGGAAAGCTTGGCATTGATCAAGTTAGCAAGTAAGTTATCATCTAAGTCCAAGGCAAGCTTGGCATTGAGTATGTTATCAAGTGCAAGACTTCATATAAGTCCATGTCAAGACATGGTCGTGAAACCAAGATGAGATAACCCATGTAAGACCATGTTTAGGATATGGCTTTGGCATCATATTATGTGGGAAGAGATTTAGTATCCTCAGTTATTCACAGAAATTCATCGGGCAAATGAGTAAGCTAAAAGAAGATAGCAAGAAAGCTAAGAAAGTAAAGTTAGTATCAAGATGAAGTTAGATGAAGTTGAGTATTATTCATGTTGTGAATGAGAAAGTAGATATCAGGATTATTGTTATTATAGTATACTGATCAATGTGATCAAATGATACAGGTATCATGGTTACGTTACAAGTATAATAATAGTAAGTGTCATGAGACATGTAAGAACCTATATGAGTAAGTAAGCTCTTTAGCTGAAATTCATGATACTATTGTTTATGTGAAATGGTTTATATTAAGCAATGATGATGCTATGAGTTGTTACATGCAAACTTGCTAAGCTATATGCTTACATTATAATTCTTTCTTTCTATGTAGTCCCGCCAAGCTAACTCGTGGATCATTAAAGTCGGAGCTCGCAACACACTATCAACTCTTATTTTGGTATAGCCAAGTTACTTTACTAAGTATGGCATGTATAAGAAACATTCATTTTGTGGACATGTTTTAAGAAGTGCCTTTGTAAAGGCTATCAAGTTTATTATTCTTTTGTATATGGCTAAGTGATTGGCCAAATTTGACTAAGCATGTATGTTTGTTGAGATCAATGAAGCATGTAGTATTATTCATAAAATTGGGTTGTTTTTGCATCATTGAATTGTGTATAGATATGATTTTCATTTAGGGTGGCTAACGGCTTGGTAAATAGCCTGTAAGTGCCCACACAGTTGGATACACGAGTGTGTGTCAAGACCGTGTTAACCCTGTACCTTAGTATTATCATTCAGAAAAGGCCACCGACAAATCCCACGGCCGTGTGTGTGTGCTGTGTAAGACACACGGTTTGGACATGGGCGTGTTCTCAGACCGTGTTGATTTAGTCAGTATATCAAGGATTAGCATACGGTCTAAGCCCAAGGGCGTGTCATGGCCGTGTGAAATTAGTCAGTAACCTTCCACGATTGGTAGACATGGGCGTGTCTAAGCCGTGTGGAAATAGTTAGTAGTTCTACACGGTTTGAAGGCATAGGCGTGCTCAAGGGTACATAGGCATGTTCCAAGTCACACGGGCGTGTGATCCCTGCTTCAAAAATGAGGAATTTGATTTCAATTCCAAAAGTTTTCTGACATGAGTTAAAGGCCTCGTAGGACCTTGTTATATGTGTTGACTAAGAAAGTGAAGTTTTTAAGTTGGAACGAAATTTTATAGCCCGTAAGTACATGTTTCAGTGAGTTCAAGCATAGTAATGTCTCGTATCCAGACCCAGTATCGGTCTTGGGTGCGGGGTGTTACAAATAACTTTTGTGAAATGTGTTGTCATGAAAACACCTAATGGGACTAAGATGCGAATATTGTATTTTGTTCATTAATGCATGAAATAATTGGAACTGTGGATAGTTGTAAGAGGATTAAATGTTCAGTTAGGCTTGTTTAATAATAAAATGTGATGAAAAGTGATTTACAAGCCTAGGGGCAAAATCATAATTTTTCCAAAGTATAAGGGCAAAATAGTCATTTTTACCTGAGTGTAGATTATGATGTATTATGATTTATAAGTGATTAAATGAGTAAATTCTATTGTTCTAGAACGAAGAAAACGAGATTCGGACATAGAACGGGAGAAAAGAGACATATGGACAAATAGGTCCCTTTCTACCCTTTCGATATTGAGGTAAGTTTGTGTACAAATGTTGCAATTACGTGTAGGTTATTTAATATTCCAATGCTATATGGAATCTATATTTACTCTATGAATGTATTAAATATGTTTTGACAAGATGTCAAAAGAATTGAATCTAAGAATAGTGGGAAATTTGAATAGCATGATATGATGATAGTTACGGTCCCGTATAAGACCATATTGGAATATAGCCTCGGTGTGAGATATTGAATAAGACCATGTCAGGGACATGGCATCGATATGATATTTCATGTAAGACCCTATAGGGGGCATGATGTCGATGAGATGTTATGTGTATGAGACTCAATAGTGTTATTTAACAATTTGAGTGATTCAACAGGTATGTTGAAAATGAAAATGTACGTGGTTGTACCACAAGAGGTACAAGTATGTGTTAGAATTAAATTAAAGTGAATTCGGTATATGAGGAACCCATAGTGGTTTAAGTGTAAACGATGCCTTTTATAAGCACATTGTTGTTATTGATTGGTGCATGGCATGATTGAGAGCATGTATGATTCAAGTGGAATGAATTTGATAGTTATTGTATAGTTTCGTATGAATGACGAAATATTGATGTAAATAATAACAACGCATGACGATGGGCTAAGTGTGATATCACCTTGTTACTTATCTACGATTGGCTAAGTCTGATACCATCATTTAGATTGTTATTTGGTGGGCTATGTGCAATACCACCGTAACTATCTATTTGGTGGGCTATGTGCGATACCACCCTATTAAAGATTGATGGTGGGCTAAGTACAAAACCACCAAGTGATTTGGCATTGAAGTTGGCTTAGTGATAAATGATGATGTGTTGTATCATGAAAAATTGTGGGGATAAGTGCAGGGAATGTATGTTAATGAATGTGAGCATTAAGCTCGAGATATGGTTAGAATGTAGTAAGAGACGGAATAAGTAAGTGTTATGAGTGATTAAATAGGTAACCATGAGTTTAAGAGTAAAAATCATTATAATACCTTGTGATTGAGTATAATCAATGAATATCAATAATTGATTATTATTTGCATATGAACTTACTAAGCATTATTGCTTACTCCATTTCTTTTCCCATCTCTTATAGTTTAGCTTAATTAGCTCGGTTTGGAGACCTCCGGAGATGTTTTTACACTATCGAACAGACACTTGGTATGAGGTTTCAAGTCCTTATGAGTTATGGCATGTATATGGATCTTTTTAAAGATGATTAAGTCATAATTGAGATAGCCAAATGTGTTGGCCTAAGAGAGTTTATGGTTCGGTTGTGTATAGCCATAGATGATGGCTTAAGTCGTTTGTAATTATACCAGAAATAGTTCTCCATCGTGTATGGGATGAAGACTTCATTTTATGGTTTAAATGTGATAATTCAAGAGTTATAATTGATGATTCGTGAAGTTTATGTGATGGTGTATGAATGTATGCAAGTGAGGGTGGCTAAATGGCTTGGAAAATAGCCTTGAAGTGGTCCACATAGGTAGACACAGGGGCGTGTGTCTAGGCCGTATATGACACACAGTCAGCCCCATGGGTGTGTTACTTGGTCGTGTGTCCCCTACATATTAGTGTTGTAAGTCAATGTCGACCACGGGCTAGCCACACGGTCGTGTGCCTAGGCCGTGTGACCCTTTTGAGGTTGCTAACGTCACAAATAGAATACCCAAGTTTTTACACACGGGCGAGGACACGGGCGTGTCTAGCCATGTGGAGCACACGGGCGTGTGTCAGATCGTGTAAAAACCCCTGTAGGTTCAAAATGTAAATAAATCCCAAACGGGTAGGGGCATGGGCATGTGTGACCACACGGCCTACCCATACGGGCGTGTCCCATTTCACACGGGCGTATGGCCCTTGTTTAGGTGAAAATTTTCTAAAAGTTTGAAAAGTTCCAGTTTGGTTCCTCGACATCCCGAGTGGGTATAAAGGGTCTCATTGACCCATGATAGGGATGTTACGATGGTGAACGAAAAGTTTTAAATTGGAAAGAATTTTTATAGCCTAAAGTGGATTGATTAAGCAATTCAAGTCCAGTAATGCCTCGTGCCTGGTTCTGGCATAGAATTCGAGTAATGGATGTTACATTTAGTGGTATCAGAGCTATGGTTTAGTCAGTTCTCAGACTAACCTAATGTGAGTAAGAGTCTAGCTATACATGCCATATGTGGACCGTGATAGTGTAATATCTCCGGCTCTAATGAAATTATTTTGTTAAGACTGAGATGATTCCCAATCGAGCTAATTTCAATAATGTTGTAAGTGATAATGAGGTAATTGAAATGTGCTTATGCATCGAGGAAATTCAGGGAGGTATGAATAGAAGTTTATGACATGTGTGTGATAAGGTATGAAATGAGAGTTATAAAGTGATATACTTATCTGTATTGGCTTGATATGCATAAGGTGTTATATACTCAACCTATTGGGTTAGGTGCATATATTGAGTAAATTTACCCAGAGAACGGGATATGTGTGTATGTACAACTGTTTGAATGATGTATGATAAATATGTCCACATAGTTGAATCTCATGTGTGACTGTTAAAGTAGAGGATGTATAATGTTTTATTTCATGACTCTGTATGAAGCCACACGTATTATAGTGTGGGAGTTAAACTGAAAAGTTTAATTAAGTAGAATGCAGGAGATGAGTATGGTCGTTCAATGATAAAATGATGAATAAGACCATGGTTGGACCATGGCGTTACATGTGATCCCATATAAGACCATGTCTAGGACATGGCATTGGTAACGATATGTGATTCCGTGTAAGACCACGTTTGAGACCTGGCTTCGGTATGAAATCGTGTAAGACCATATTTGGGATATAGCATCGACATCGATATAAGATCCCGTGCAAGACCATATCTAGGATATGGCATCGGCATAGACATGCGTTACCATGTAAACCGTATCTAGGATATGGCATTGGTGTCCATATGAGATTTCGTGTAAAACCATAGCGGGGCTATGGCATCGTGACGACATGTAAGATTATAGCTGGGCTATGATGTTGTGATACGAGTAAGACCATAGTTGGACTATGGCTATAACAGCCCGATTTAGGGGCTAGTCAGAACAGTGAACTCGGGATCTCTAATTTGAGGTTTGAAAAAATTATTTTCATTTTATTTTATGTTTTATAACATGTTTATAAGGATGTATGGGAATTTTGGTGCTTTAAGTTTAGCGATTTCATGCTTAATCGTGAAAAAGGACTAAATCGCATAAAGTGCAAAAGTTCCATTCTATAGGCTAAAGGTATTAAATAGCCATGAAGTGAAAATTTGAGGTCTTTAAAGTGCAATTACACCTACCTAAGAGAGATGGACGGTTAAGGGGACAAGGAATTACAAGTTTGACAAGAGTTGGTGACTTTTGTTGCTCAAATGAATAAAATAAGATGAAATAAGCAAAAAGCTATCATCTTTTTATTTTCTTCTCTTCTCCACCAAAATTTTTAGTAAACAAGGGGTGTTTGAAAGCTCAAAATTTCAGCAACTCATTTTCTCTTCAAGTAAGTGATTTTGATGGTTTTAGTTGATAATTTTTATACTTTTAGAGTCCCCAAAGCTTAAGCTTTCTAAAGAGGGGACTATTTTGCAAGATGGTTGAAAGTCTAGGGACTTCCATGAGAGATTTTGTGTTGTTTGCTGGGTTTTTATGGAAGAAAATGAATGTTGGGAAGATGAGAAACAACTTTTGTGAAAGGTGTTGTCATGAAAACACCTAATTGGGACTAAAATGCAAATATTATATTTTGTTCATTAATGCATGAAATAATTGGAATTGTGGATAGTTGTAAGAGGATTAAATGTTCAGCTCGGCTTATTTAATAAGAAAATGTGATGAAAAGTGATTTACAAGCCTAGGGGTAAAATATTAATTTTGCCAAAGTGTAAGGGCAAAATAGTCATTTTTCTTGAGTGTAGATTATGATGTATTATGATTTATAAATGATTAAATGAGTAAATTCTATTGTTCTAGATCAAATAAAATGAGATTCGGACCTAGAACGGGAGAAAAGAGACATATGGATAAATAAATCCCTTTCTTCCCTTTCGATATTGAGGTAAGTTCGTCTGCAAATGTTGCAATTACGGATAGGTTATTTAATATTCCAATGCTGTATGGATGTTTATTTACTCTATGAATGTATTAAATATATTTTGACGAGATGTCAAGAGAATTGAATCTAAAAATAGTGAGAAATTGAATAGTATGATACGACGATAGTTAAGGTTCCGTAGAAGACCATATTGAATTATGGCCTCGGTGCGGGATTTCGTATAAGACCATGTCGGGGACATGGCATTGATATGTTAATTCATGAAAGACCTACCGGGGGTATAATGTCAATGTGACATTATGTATATGAGACTCAAGAGTATTATTTAACAATTTGAGTGATTCAACAAGTATGTTGAAAATAAGAATGAATGTGGTTATACCACGAGAGGTATAGGTATGTGTTAAAACTGAATTGAGATAAATACGGTATATGATGAAACCACAGTGGGTTATGTGTAAATGGTGCACCTTGGTTGCATAAGTTATAATTAGTAATGCATTGCGTGAATGCGAACGATTATCGTAGAAGCTAAGTAAAAGTGGTAGTGTGTGAGGATGTTCCCGGATGAACATTTGAAATAGAGAAATGCATGTGGATAACTATCCATGAGTGTATAATAACAGTGGGCTATGTGCGATACCACCTTATTAATTGTTAGCGATGGGTTGTGTGCGATACCATCAACAATATTATTAACGGTGGGCTATGTGCGTTACCACCTTATTAATTAATGATGGGCTGTGTGCAATACCATCGCTTATAATATCATTTGGTGGGCTAAGTGCGATACCACCGTAATTATTCTTGAGGGTGGGTTAAGTGCGATACCACCGTAATTATTCTTAAGGGTGGGGTAAGTGCAAAACCACCGAGTGATTGGTAGTATGAGTGGTTTATGGAAGAAAAAATGTTTGATGTGTTGTTTTATGTGATTATGTGGTGACAAGTACAGGGATGTATGCTAATTAACATAAGTGTTTGACTGTGGCATGGTTAAAATGTGGTAAGAGATGGAATGAGTAACCTTCAAGAATGGTTAATTAGTAACCATGAGTTTAAGAGTAAAACTCATTATAATACCTTGTGGTACAATAAAATCAATGAATATCAATAGTTGATTGTTATATACGTATGAACTTACTAAGCATTATTGCTTACTTCTCTTCCTTTCTCATCTCTTATAGGTTAACTTAGCTAGCTCGGGTTGGAGACCCCGGAGATGTTTTCATACTATCGAGCAGACACTTGGTATGAGATTTCAAGTCCTTATTAGTTATGGCATGTATAGGGATCTCTTTTAAAGTTGATTAAGTCATAGTTATTATAGCCAAATGTGTTGGCCAAGAGAGTTTATGATTTTGTTGTGAATAGCCATAGATGATGGCTTAAGTTGATTGTAATTGTGCTAGAAATAGTTCTCCCTTGTGGTTGGGATGAAGATTTCATTTGTATGAATCAAATGTGTTTAATTCAAGAATAGTATTGATGATTAAAGGATGTTGTGTGATGGTGTATGAGTATAAGCAAGATAAGGTGGCTAAATGGCTTGGAAAATAGCCTTGAATTGGTCCACACGGGTAGACACATGGGCGTGTGTCTAGGCCATGTGTGACACACAGTCAACCCACATGGGTGTGTTAATAGGCCATGTGTCCCCTGCATGTTAGTGTTTTAAGTCAGATTAGACCACGGGCTAGCCATACGGGCATGTGCCTAGACCATGTGAGATGGTCAGTGTTCGCCATAGGTGTATAACACGGGCGTGTTCTTAGGCCGTGTGACACAAATAGATTAACCAAGTTTTTATACACGGGGTAGGGACATGGGCGTGTGTGACCACACGACCTAACCCCACGGGCGTGTCCCATTACAAATGGGCGTGGGGCCCTTGATTAGATGAAAGAAACTTTAATATCATAAAAGTTTTTGGTAGGGTTTCGAAATCCCTCGTATGTATGTTTAAGCCCTCGTAGGTCCTTAATGACGTGTGTTGTGATGATGAAAGAGAAATGTCAAGTTGGGATGGAAGTTGTCTAATTTAAGTAGATGAAGTCCGGTAATGCCTTGTGCCGATTCTGGCATAAAATTTGGGTAAGGGGTGTTACAATGGCAATCAAGTAAACGACATACTCAAACCCCTTAAGACATTCCCTAATTTGATAAGTAATGGTAAGAGAAATTGGAGTTAAATGTTGAGTACTCGAGTAGACATTAATATGGAGCTTGAGTAAGTGAAGTCACTGTTCGAAATTATGGGTGATAGAAACAATTGTAGCATGAGTAAACGTGAAAACTCACTTGGAGCGAGTTGTATGACTACGATGATATTTCATTAATGATGAATATTAAATCATATGTATGTAGTCACAAGAGTCAAGTTAGGGGCTCTACGACCTCACCCCCTTACCACTATTGAACCATGATGAGATTTTTTTTTTTATGAAAGACAAGTTGAGTAAGTTCATGAGTATGGAATGAAAGAGTTCAGTGACGAAACAATTAGTAATGTATATAGAGATAAAGTTAGTTAGAAAGTGAAAATATTTTTAGAAGAATATCAGAATGCTTTGAAAATTATATTGATTATGCGATGTTACGAGCAAAGAGAAAGTTAGCCTAGGCTATTTGACTCAATTGAGTAGGAAGCCTGAGGTGTGTAGTTATCGAGATCCTGTTGAATTGATGTTCACTATTGAAAGGAATAGTCATGGAGTTTATGATGATAGAAATTGTAACAGTGTGATTTATACCCTAGTCAGAACAGTGGTTTTGGGATCATAAATCTGAGTCTGAATAATATTTTAATATTATTTTCTGTGACTTTGATGTGTGATTAAGCATGTGCTAAATTTCTATGAATAAATTCGTCCGTCTGTGTAGTTATTTTGACAAAAGGGCTTAATCGCATAAATTGAAGGTTTGATAGTTAATTGTGAAAGCATCAAATTGTTGATGTCTTTATAATTTGAAGCCTTTAAAAAGCAATTAGCCTATTAATTTGGATGGTGGATGACAATAGTCTTTAATGACCTTATGCACATATGTTTTGTTTTATTTTATTAAGGGTTAATAAGGTAATTATTAATAATATGTATGTTATTATATGATGAAAACATGAAAATGGATATTATTTTCATGCATTCTTCCACCGAAAACAAAGAAAAGAATAAAAGAAAAAGAAAGGTAGGTTTTGGTTGGTTTTAAGCTTATTAAGGTATGTTTTGGCTTTAGATTTTGATGATTTTTATGTTTTTGAGATTGTTGCTTAGTCTACTATCAAGCCCATGTCTCAATTTTGTGTATTGATGATATTTGTGAGTTGTGCCATTGATGAAATGGTAAGCTTTATGATGAGTTTAGTTGTTAAATGAAAGATATGTGTTTAATGAACATGCTTTGTTCTTGAAATTTTGATGAATTGAGTTATTTAGGGCTAAATTGAGATAATAGTAATTTGAGGGACTAAATTACAAATTTGATGGAAAATATGGGCTTGTATAAGATGTACGAACATTCGACTAAGCATGGTTAAATGATGATTTTATGAATTTGATGTTTTGAGAAAAATGGACTAAATTGTTAAGTTATGCAAATGTGAGGGTTAATTTCTAAATTGCCCAAAATATGTGTATTTGGATTGAATTGGATGAACTGGTGAATAAAAGGGTTAAATTTGAATATGTATAGATCACGAACTGAGGAAAACAGACTTAGACCACGGGAAAGCGAAAGTAACCGAGTAGACGAATCCATTTCTATTAAATCGAATCCAAGGTAAGTCATTAAGCAAATAAACATATTTGTATTGAACTGCGTATGTTTATATGACTAATGTTAACGATGAATGCTTATGAGATAATCTATAAATGAATTCCGAGATAAGGTTGACTTAGTGACAATGTCCGAGAAGTCCCGGACGAACCTAGGAATAGATAGGATTAGCTATGTCATGACATAGGTATCTGTTCTATTTTATCATGTATGACCACGTCTGGGATGTTGGCATTGATTTGAGATTTTGTGTAAGACCACGTCTAGGACGTTGACATCGATATGATCTTTACGTGTAAGACCATGTCTGGGACATCGGCATCGTATTGATTCGTATAAGACCCTGTCTGGGACAGTGGCATCGATATCTAAGTACATGTAAGACCTCGTTTGGGATGTTGGCATTGTATGATTATTCTGAGCTTTCTGAGTATCCTATTAGATTCCAAACAGTTCAATGGACAAATCCGAGATTTGAACAATCACGTGAATGTATATTCATTCCAGGCACGTTTTGTATGTACACTAAGTGTGTATAAAAGGTAAGTACCTATATGAATTTGCTTTGAAGAAATGTATGGTTGAATATGAAAATATGAATGAGATACAAGAATGGATATGAATAAGCTAAGTATATGTGTGTTATGTGAAATGAAATATGTGGCAAGCTTTGAGTAAGTAAATGTGCCAAAGTATATGAAATGAAATGGCTATGTGATTTATAAGTACCAATGATTCAATTTGGTTATATGCATTGTGTGTAAAGTTTTTTTGTATATGACTTACTAAGCTTTTGGAAAGCTTACTCTCTGTATGTGTTTTCTCTGTTTTATAGATCGTCAAAGCTACTAAAGGCTCGGGGACCGTCGAGGATCGTCATCACACTACTCAACTTGTTTTGGTACATTTTGGAAATGTATATAGCTAGATATGGCATGTATAAGCTAGTTATTTGTATAAGAGTGTGACTTGAACTTAGCCATGTGATTTGGCTAGTTATGTTTTGGTAATATGCTTTGATGAATGTGTTATATGATGTATATTTTGGTATGGTTAGAAAGCATAAGAAATGGTTAAGATTAAGGTAAGTATATAGATGAAATTTTGAGCATATATGTTCAACAAAAAGATGAACTTGTGAATGGTAAGTATGGATATATTATGCTTGTATATTTATGAGTTTTAGTCTTGTAAACTTGGCATGATTAGTATTGGATTGGATGGTAGAGATGGATGATTATTTTGATATGTTTTTGGTTGTCATATGTGCATGAGATGTATTGATAATTTGCTTGTAGGAATGACCCTAGTTGGGTGGCATATTGGCCTTGCAAATGGCCTATAATGTCACACGGTGGTTTTACACAGGTATGCCTAGTGACCGTGGGGTAAAGTCAGTAGCTAGCATGAGAGCACATGGCCATGGTACACGGGCGTGCCTAGTAGCCATGTGAAAAATCAGTATACGGCCTAAGAATACAAGGCCTTAGTACACAGGGGTGCTTGGTGACCGTGGAGCCAAGTCAGGTTCAACCACGGGGAGCAGCCGTGGGAGGCACACAACCAGCCCACACGGGAGTGTAACCCCTGAAACTTTGAAAAGTTTTAAATTTTTGAGAATTTCTGTTTGTGTTTCGGTTTAGTCCTGACCCTTTTTCAAAGCATGTTTTAGGTCTCAATGACCTACATAGGCGACTTTATGATTATATATGATACTTTAATTTGCGAATTGTCTGTTAAAGTTTTAGATGTGTCAGGTAATGCCTTTAACCCTAATCTGGTGATAGATACGAGATAGGGGTGTTACATTTGGTTGGTATCAGAGCTACGGTTTAGTCGATTCTCGGACTAACGTAGCGTGTCAGAGTCTAGCTATACATGCCATATATCTGAATTATGATAGTGTGATGGATCCTGACGTATAAAATGTGAATTTTTGTATAGTAATGGATCCCGAAAGAACCGTGGCTGATGACAGAGAAAGTAATGCGCCTGCTCCCGCGTAATGGACAGCGCCCTCTGATCTGAGACCGGCTACGAGCGGTCAAGAGGGAGAAGTTAAACAAGCTTTCTTCAGATGATGAGTGAATGGTTCACTCAATTCGTAAGAAATAACCCGACTATTTCACAACCCCCGCCCCCGGTAATTCCCCCTCAGACTACAGTTGTGCCACCGGTTATGTATCTGAATTTGTTGAATAAGCCTCCAGTTGACAAGATCTGTAAATATGGGGCTGAAGAGTTCCAGGCTGCTAGTGATAATGATGCTGAAAAGGCTGAGTTCTGGTTAGAAAATACTATCCGAGTATTCGATGAAATGTCTCTGACTCCATAAGAATGTATAAAGTGTGTTGTATGATTACTTCGAGATGCAGCTTATCAATGGTGGAAAACTCTGATTTCTGTTGCTCCGAAAGAGTGAGTTATGTGGTACTTTGTCCAGATTGAGTTCCGGAAGAAATACATCAGTGAGAGATTCGTTGATCAGAAATGAAAGGAATTTCTGGAACTAAAACAAGGCCGAATGACTGTTACGGAATATGAACGAGAATTTGTAAGATTGAGTCAGTATGCTCGAGAATGCGTATCTACTGAAGCAATAATGTGCAAAATATTCGAAGATGGCCTTAATGAAGATATCCGTTTGTTAGTCAGGATCTTAGAAATAAAAGAGTTTGTAGTACTTGTTGATCGAGCATGCAAAGTTGAAGCACTCAGTAAAGATAAAAGAAAAGCTGAGTCTAAAGCTCGAGATATGAGAAAGAGATTTTAGAGTAGATCATTTCAGTCTGCTTCGAAGAGATTTAGAGATGAACAAAGTCGTTCAAGAGATAATGTAGGACATTCAAATAGAAATCGAGCTAGAACGCAAATGAGTTCCAAAACTCCAATAACTTCAGTGGCCAGTGTTGGAAATGTCCGGACTGAGAGACCTGAATGTAAGCATTGTGGAAAAAGGCATCCGAGAAGTTGTTGATTAAATGACAGAGATTGCTTCAGATGTGGATCACTTGATCATTTTATCTGTGATTGCCCTGAGTCTGCTGATCCAAAGATTGTTCAGAATCTGAGATCTGATAATGCACCTGTGAGAGAAAAACCTTCGAAGAATGTAAGAAATGTCAGTGGTTGTCAAAGAACTACGAGAGATACTGTTGCATGATCTGAAGCTAGAGCGCTGCCAGAGCATATGTTATCCGAGGTCGTGAGAAAGCTTCATCTCCAAATATTATAACAAGTTCTTTTACTCTTTATGATACCTCCGTGATTGCATTGATAGACCCTGATTCTACACATTCGTATATATGCATGAATTTAGTATTCAGTAAGACTTTGCCTGTAAAGTCTATTGAGTTTGCTATAAAAGTATCGAACCCCTTAAGTAAAAGTGCCCTTGTTGACAAAGTATGCAAAAACTATCTGTTAATGTTTCGAGATAATTGTTTCTCTGCTGATCTGATGCTTTTTCCATTTGATGAGTTTGATATCATTCTGGGTATGGATTGGTTGACATTGCATGATGTTGTTGTAAACTGCAAAAGAAATACTATTGATTTGAGATGTCCGAATAATGAAATTGTACGGGTTGAGTCTAATGATTTGAATGGATTGCCTGTCATGATATCTATATTGAAAGCTCAAAGATATGTGAAAAAGGGATATGAGGCATATTTTGCTTATGTGATTGATTCGAAAGTGTCTGAGAAGAAAATTGAATCAGTGCCTATTGTTTGTGAGTTTTCTGATGTATTTCTGAAGAGTTGTCGGGTTTACCTCCGATACGTGAAGTTGAATTTGGTATTGATTTGTTGCCTGGTACTACACCTATTTCGATAGCTCTGTATAGGATGGCACCAACAGAGTTAAAAGAGTTTAAGTCACAGTTGCAAGAATTGACTGATAGAGGGTTCGCTAGACTGAGTTTTTCACCTTGGGGTGCTCCTATTCTGTTTGTGAAAAAGAAAGATGGGACGATGAGAATGTGCATCGATTATCGTTAGTTGAATAAGGTGACAATAAAGAATAAATATCTGTTGCCCAGAATTGATGACTTATTTGATCAGTTAAAAGGAGCTACTGTATTTTCCAAGATTGATCTGAGATCGGGATACTACCAGTTGAGAGTGAAATATTCAGATATACCGAAAACTGCTTTCAGAACAAGGTAAGGGCATTATGTGTTTTTAGTTATGCCATTTGGACTAACAAATGCTCCTGCTATTTTTATGGATCTGATGAACAAAATTTTTAGACTGTACCTAGATCGATTTCTTGTAGTATTCATAGATGACATTTTGATTTATTCACATGATGAAAATGAGTATGCTGAACATTTGAGAATTGTATTGCAAATTCTAAGAGAAAAGCAATTGTATGCGAAATTCAGCAAATGTGAATTCTGGTTACACAATGTTAGTTTTCTAGGACATATTGTGTCAGCTTCTAGAATTCGAGTGGATCCAAGTAGGATTTCTGCTATTCTGGATTGGAAACCTCCGAGGAATGTGTCTGAAGTTCGTAGTTTTCTGAGTTTAGTTGGTTATTATCGTCGATTTGTAAAAGGATTTTCAGTGATAGCAACTCTGTTGACTAGACTACTCTAGAAAGATGTTAGATTTGAATGGTCTGATAAATGTCAGAAAAGTTTTGATCAGTTGAAAACTCAGTTAACAGAAGCTCCAGTGTTGGTACAACCAGAATCGGGTAAAGAATTTTTTATATACAGTGATGCTTCGTTAAATGGTCTGAGATGTGTTCTGATGTAGGAAGGTAAAGTTGTAGCCTATGCCTCGAGACAATTGAAGCCTCATGAAAAGAACTATCCACCGTACGACCTTGAGCTAGCTGCGATTGTGTTTGCACTAAAGATCTGGCGCCATTATCTGTATGGTGAAAAATGTCACGTGTTTTCAGATCATAAAAGTCTGAAATACCTGATGACCCAGAAAGATTTGAACATGCATCAAAAAAGATGATTAGAGCTATTGAAAGATTATGAGCTTGTGATAGATTATCATTCGGGTAAAGCAAATGTTGTTGCCGATGCATTGAGTAGAAAATCATTGTTTGCACTATGTGTTTTGAATGCTTAGTTAGATTTATCTGATGATAGTTTTGCGATAGCTAAATTAAAAGCGAAATCGTTGTTTATACAGCAGATATGTGATGCTCAGAAATCTAATAATAAGTTATTAGCGAAACGAGCTCAGTGTGATTTGAATTCTGAATCTGAATTTCGAGTTGTTGATGGTTGCTTGAAATTCTGAGGTCGTATCTGTGTTTCGAGAAATCCGGAGTTGATTCAACTGATTTTGAGTGAAGCACATAACAGTCGTCTATCTGTTCATTCGGGAAGTACAAAGATGTATCATGATTTGAAGCAACGCTATTGGTGATCTGGTATGAAGCTAGATATTTCTGACTTTGTTTCGAAATGTTTAGTCTGTCAGCAAGTCAAAGCTGAACATCAAGTTTCGTCTGGTTTGCTACAACCGATTCTAATTCCAGAGTGGAAATGGGATAGAATAACAATGTGTGTTATGTGAAATGAAATCTGTGGCAAGCTTTGAGTAAGTAAATGTGCCAAAGTATATGAAATGAAATGGCTATGTAATTTATAAGTACCAATGATTCAATTTGGTTATATGCATTGTGTGTAAAGTTTATTTGTATATGTCTTATTACGCTTTTGGAAAGCTTACTCTCCGTGTGTGTTTTCTTTGTTTTATAGATCGTCAAAGCTACTGAAGGCTTGGGGACCGTCGAGGATCGTCATCACACTACTCAACTTGTTTTGGTACATTTTTGAAATGTATATAGCTAGATATGGCATGTATAAGCTAGTTATTTGTATAAGAGTGTGGCTTGAACTTAGCCATGTGATTTGGCTAGTTATGTTTTGGTAATATGCTTTGATGAATGTGTTATATGATGTATATTTTGGTATGGCTAGAAATCATAAGAAATGGTTAAGATTAAGGTAAGTATATAGATGAAATTTTGAGCATATATGTTCAACAAAAAGGTGAACTTGTGAATGGAAAGTATGAATATATTACGCTTGTATATTAATGAGTTTTAGTCTTGTATACTTGGCATTATTAATATTGGATTGGATGGTAGAGATGGATGATTATTTTGATATGTTTTTGGTTGTCATATGTGCATGAGATGTATTGATAATTTGCTTGTAGGAATGGCCCTAGTTAGGTGGCATATTGGCCTTGCAAATGGCCTATAATGTCAAATGGTTGTGGCACATAGGCGTGCCTAGTGACCGTGGGGTAAAGTCAGTAGCTAGCATGAGAGCACACGGCCATGGTACACGGGCGTGCCTAGTAGCCGTGTGAAGAAGTCAATATATGGCCTAAGAATACACGGCCTTACTACATGGGGGTGCATGGTGACCGTGGAGCCAAGTCAGGTTCAACCACGGGGGGGACACACAGGTGTGTCTAGCAGCCGTGGGAGGCATACGACCTGCCCACACGGGCGTGTAACCCCTGAAACTTTGAAAAGTTTTAAATTTTTGAGAATTTTTTTATGTGTTTCGGTTTAGTCCCGACCCTTTTTCAAAGCATGTTTTAGGTCTCAATGACATATATAGGGGACTTTATGATTGTATATGATACTTTAATTTACGAATTGTCTGTTAAAGTTTCTGATGTCTCAGGTAATGCCTTTAACCCTAATCCGGTGATGGATACGAGATAGGGTGTTACAAAAATGGTTAGAGAAACTGTATTCGAACTGTGAAAGTGTTTAATTATGACAACCATAGTTGAATGGATTATAATGATCTCTTTGAGTATTATGTATAAATATATGTTTCCCTTTAGGGGTGATGTGGGTGTTCTTTTTACGAAATTGTGATCGTGTAAGAATGTTAGACGACTTTAAAATCAGACAAAACGGTTGTCGATTTGGTTAATTGAAATCGACATTCCTTTATCTTTTTGTAACCTTATTATGGTACTTTGAGGAGGAAGTTGGTGATGAAACTTTATGTGAGATTTCTCTTATATTTTCGCTTAGTATGGTTATCTTCAAAGTGTGTGCTCGTCGAGTTGTGATAGTTATATCTACTATGATTGCGCTTTTGATTTGATCATAGAAAGGTGATAATTCTAGTATACGAAGTGAAATCACAAGTTTCACGTTGTGCGATGGGTTTTCGAGTAAGCCTAATAGAGTTAATGTATTCGATTGAGATGTCCCTGCTATCTTGAGATAAGACGATAGTAAAGGTTTTAGATTAGCATATCAAGAGGAACTCAAACGAGAGTGTGTTCAAAATATTTTCTCAATGTGGAGAAAAAAGTAGATTGATGTATTGAGATATGATTCGAGTTATGTGTATATTTACGAATGAACCATCAAGGAGAATAAAATTCTATGTGTACATAAGTAGAGAGCATGATACAGAGGTATGCTCATTGAAATATTTTAACCATGATGGTTAAGTTGAAAGCCATTAAAGGTACTATTAATTGAAAATTCTAGTAACAAGTTCAGTTGAATTGAGGGGAAAAGTGTTTTAATACTAGTGTGTAAAGGAATAGTTTACATTTTTGGGTGATTAGAGTTATGTCAAAAAGAATTGTTAGATTGGTGATCTTGAGACGATCACTTTTGTGTCTGATTTGTAAAATTGAGGTTATAATATGATTTGTGGAAAAACGTCATGTGTTTTTCTGAATAATGAGGAGTTAGAGTTTCTAATGCTGCAGAAAAATTTGAATGTGGGATAATGAAAACGGTTTGAATTATTACAATGGTGTGTATAGTTATTGAAATACTTCTCGAATAGTGGACATGGTACAGTTGCCTGGATGGAAGATCCTTGTTTAAGCAATACGAGTTAGTTACTCGATTGACCTTAGTTGGTAATATCCCAGTTTCAGTGAGGTTAATGACTAGAGTAAGTTTTTCCTTTCGAGATAAAGGAGTTTAGAAATGAGATAATGGATGGTATTTTAAATAAGCTTGGAATGAGTTTGTCTAAGATGTTAAAATTTAGGTCAGATAAGATTTTCGTTGTTGATGTTACCTTGAGATAGAAATTGTATGTTGATGAATTCAGAACTTATGTAGAAGTTTTGGGTATGAGACTTAATAGTAGCAGGTCTACTCATGCAAGAATAAGAGAAGGTGCAGATATATGCATAGATGTTTTTGACAACTGAGTACATTTTATGATATGATTGAGTTTATGTTCAGAAGTAGTTGATCGATAAAAGCTGAATTATCAGAATGTTCAAAGCTGGGACAATTACAATCGTTGATTATTCTAAGGAGAAAGTGTGATAAAGTACTATATATTTCGAATTTGGATTGACATGATTTTCCCGAGGAGGGGGATGCCATTTAAATTGTAGTGAATCATCCGATAAAGATCCGAATGATTATTTTGGCATGAGCAGAGTTCACAATTGTCAGATTACTGGGTATATGTGCCCTGGAGAAAGAGTAATCTAGGTTTCAAAGTTGTGCTTCGATCTTGTGTATTTCAGCTTAAAGATTTTGGCGAGAGAAACTTGAGGACAAATTGATTGTGATTTTGAAGAGTTGGTGGAAACGTTTTAGGAGTGTTGAAAGCAACTTCTCCTGGTAAGATTTTCGGGGACGAAAATCTTTAAAGGGGGAGAATTGTAACAGTCCGATTTAGAGGCTAGTCGGAACAGTGATCTCAGGATCACTAATCCGAGGTTAGAGAAAATTATTTTCATATTATTTTATGTGTTCTAACATGTTAATAAAGGTGCATGAAAATTTTAGTGCTTTAATTTTAGCGACTTCATGTGTAATCGCGAAAAAGGACTAAATCGCATAAAGTGCGAAAGTTCTATTTTAATTGTTAAAGGTTCCAAATAGCTATAGAATGTTAATTTGAGGTCCAAAATGTGCAATTTGGCCTTGTTTTAAGTGATTTGGCCGGCCATAGTATGGAAAGAGGACAATAGCATTTATTTTGGTCAATAGTTGGCGATATTAGTTGAAAAAATGAATAAAATAAGATGAAATAAGCCAAGGCTATCATCTTTTCATTTTGTTTTCTTCTCTAACCGAAAATATCAGCAAGCTTAAGGGTTTGAAAGCTTTAAAATTTCAGCTACATCTCATCCTTGCAAGTAAGTCCTTTTGATGATAATTTTTGATGATTTTTGTGTTTTTGGAGTCCCTAAAGCTTATGCTAGCTAATGAGGAGACTAATTTGTGATATTGTTGAAAGTATAGGGACTTGACATGAGATATTTTATGTTGGTTTCTGAGTTTTATGGAAGAAAATGAATGTTAAGAAGATGAGAAACAACTTTTGTGAAAGGTGTTGTCATGAAAACACCTAATTGTGGACTAAGATGCAAATGTTGTAGTTTGTTCATTAATGCATGAAATAATTGGAATTGTGGATAGTTGTAAGAGGATTAAATGTTCATCTAGGCTTGTTTAGTAAGAAAATGTGATGAAAAGTAATTTACGAGCCTAGGGGCAAAATCGTAATTTTGCCAAAGTATAAGGGCAAAATAGTCATTTTTGCCTAAGTGTAGATTATGATGTATTATGATTTACAAGTGATTAAATGAGTAAATTCTATTGTTCTACATTAAAGAAAACGAGATTCGGACATAGAACTGGAGAAAAGAGACATATGGACAAATAGGTCCCTTTCTACCTTTTCGATATTGTGGTAAGTTTGTGTGCAAATGTTACAATTACATGCGGGTTATTTAATATTCCAATGCTATATGGAATGTATATTTACTCTATGAATGTATTAAATATGTTTTGATGAGATGTCAAGAGAATTGAATTTAAGAATAGTGGGAAATGCGAATAGCATGATATGATGATAGTTAAGGTCCCGTATAAGACCATAATGGAATATGGCCTCAGTGTGAGATATTGAATAAGACCATGTCAGGGACATGGCATCAATATGATATTTCATGTAAGACCCTATAGGGGCATTATGTCGATGAGATGTTATGTGTATGAGACTCAATAGTGTTATTTAGCAATTTGAGTGATTCAACAGGTATGTTGAAAATGAGAAAGTACATGGTTGTACCACGAGAGGTATAGGTATGTCTTAGAATTAAATTAAAGTGAATTCGGTATATGAGGAACCCATAGTGGTTTAAGTGTAAACAATGCATTTTATATGCACATTGTCGTTATTGATTGGTGCATGGCATGATTGAGAACATGTATGATTCAAGAGGAATGAATTTGATAGTTATTGCATAGTTTCGTATGAATGACAAAATATTGATGTAAATGCGTAATAACAACACATGATGGTGGGCTAAGTGCGATACCATCGTTTAGATTATTATTTGATAAGCTATGTGCGATACCATCCTATTAAAGATTGATGGTAGGCTAAGTGTGAAACCACCGAGTGATTTGGCATTGAAGTTGGCTTAGTGATAAATTATGATGTATCATGAGAAATTGTGGTGATAAGTGCAGGGAATGTATGTTAATGAATGTGAGCATTAAGCTCGAGATATGGTTAGAATGTGGTAAGAGACGGAATAAGTAAGCGTTATGAGTGATTGAATAGGTAACCATGAGTTTAAGAGTAAAATTCATTATAATACCTTGTGATTGAGTATAATCAATGAATATTAATAATTGATTATTATTTGCATATGAACTTACTAAGCATTATTGCTTACTCCCTTTCTTTTCCCATCTCTTATAGGTTAGCTTAACTAGCTCGGGTTGGCGACCGCCGGAAATGTTTTCACACTATCGAGCAGACACTTGGTATGAGGTTTCAAGTCCTTATGAGTTATGGCATGTATAGGGATATTTTTAAAGTTGATTAGGTCATAGTTGAGATAGCCAAATGTGTTGGCCTAAGAGAGTTTATGGTTCGGTTGTGTATAGCCATAGATGATGGCTTAAGTCGTTTGTAATTATACCAGAAATAGTTCTCCCTCGTGTATGGGATGAAGACTTCATTTTATGGTTTAAAGTGATAATTCAAGAGTTATAATTGATGATATGTGAAGTTTATGTGGTGGTGTATGAATGTATGCAAGTGAGGGTGGCTAAATGGCTTGGAAAATATCCTTGAATTGGTCCACACGGGTAGACACACTGGCGTGTGTCTAGGCCGTGTGTGACACACGATCAGCCCTATAGGTGTGTGACTTGGTCGTATGTCCCTGCATGTTAGTGTTGTAATTCAGTGCCGACCATGAGCTAGCCACACGGGCGTGTGCCTAGGCCGTGTGACCCTTATGAGGTTGCTTACATCACAAACAGAATACCCAAATTTTTACACACGGGCGAGGACACGGGCGTGTCTAGGCCGTGTGGAGCACACGGGCCTAGCACACGGGCATGTGTCCGGCCGTGTAAAAACCCCGTAGGTTCAAAATGAAAATAAATCCCACACGGGGTAGGGACATGGGTGTGTGTGACCACACGGCCTGCCCACACGGGTGTGTCCGATTTCACACGGGCGTATGGCCCTTGTTTAGGTGAAAATTTTCTAAAAGTTTGAAAAGTTTCGGTTTGGTTCCTCGACATCCCGAGTGGGTGTAAAGGGTCTCGTTGACCTATGATAGGGACGTTACGATGGTGAATGAAAAGTTTTAAATTGGAAAGAATTTTTATAGCCTAAAGTGGAATGATTAAGCAATTCAAGTCCGGTAATGCCTCGTGCCCGATTTCGGCATAGAATCCGGATAAGGGGTGTTACAAAAAAGCATTGAGCTAGACACGCTTTTCTGTGTTTCCCCTATAAATGACACCAGCTCAATGCATTTTAGGGAAATCGACCTTCTCCAATCATTTTTGAATAAAACGACCCATTTCTATAAGTTTTTTTTAGAAATGAGCTTTTTCTGGTGATTTAATCATTGATTTCTATAGATAATTTATTTTAACAAAATTTGGTTGATATATAATATGAACTACAGCAAAACAGACTTTTAGCGGTGTTTTTTTAAGCCTTTAGCGGCGCTTATAAGCGCCACTAATAGTATTTGTGACGCTTTTAAAAGCGCCATAAAAAACGCGGTTAAAACAAATGCCGCAAACTTTAGTGGCGTTTATGAGAAAAAAACGCCGCTAAAGGTCATGACTTTTAGCGGCGCTTTTCCGACAAACACTATTAAAGGTCATGGCTTTTAGCGGCGCTTTTCCCACAAACGCCGCTAAAGTCATGGCTTTTAGTGGCGCTTTTCCCATAAGCGCCGCTAAAGGTCATGAAAAATAAAAAAAAATTAAATTATTAGTCTTGATTTTAACTTTAAAAACATTGTTAGAAGAAACAACCTAAACCCAAAAGAGTAAAATGGATATGCATAATATTAAAGAAAAAGAGTAAAAAATTATGAATCATTGTTTCTTTTATAAATATGATAATAAAAACCAACACAATAAATTAAGTTCTAGCAAAAAAAAAAAAAACAATAATCAGCACGATACATAAAAGTTCTAGCAAAATAAGAAAACATGAAAATCTTCAATTTGAAGGACTCCTCAAGAAGCTACTATTGCAGCATCCCAAAATAGTTTATGCAAAAAAAAAAAATTGTAAGTAAAAGCGTAGGATGAAAGTGCCAACAATCTGATGAAGTATATAATATATAATAGTAAAACCTAGGTAAATGAAATTGAAAACAAATCAAAATCTAGAATAACTTACATATTTTGTTAAATGCAACAATATCACAGCTCTGAACGTATTTATTAATTGGTTCCACTGTAAGATGTTCCTCGATCAAAGTATCAACAGACACTAAATCATCCATAATTGTCATCATAATTTGCAATTTCTTGATTCCGTAACCAATAGGCACAAGCTTAGCTGCAACATGAAATGAAATCCAATGTCAGTTGATGGATAAAATCTATGGCATACAATATATAAACGCCACTAAAGGTCATGAATGTAGAGATCATATTGCAGTCCATCGGATTTGGTACGAAGTCACTTGTATCGAATAACTTTCATTTCCAGTAAGTCCAATCTACACAAGCAATCCAATGAAGAAATGAAACAAGACCGAGCCCATAAATAGAACTGTGCTTATCGAGCCAAAATCATCGAAGCCCTCATCTCCATCATCTAATGCACCAAACAGATGATTAGCACAATAAAAGCAGTTCAAATGAAAAAACAGTGATGATGACGCTAATATAGGAAAAAGCATAATCTATTTCAAGTGAATAACGACAATCAACAAACCATCTTAATGTTTCAAGAAAGAATTATTCATACCAGGGCATTCATCGCTGTCACCACCCAAAAGAAATACATCTAGGTCTTGCTCAACAAATGAGGCCGAAGTTTTATTATGTTACTTGCTTTCCTTTACGTTGTTGAGACGTCATTTCAATGTTTGAAGATTCCTTCATTTTTTGTCCCGAATTTTTCTCATTTTTCGCTCAATCTCTTCCATGTACCACTTCTCATGCCTGTATGGAAGCATATATTAGCAGTGGTCTCACTGGTAACAAAAATAATGTTATCTAAAACACAAGTAAAAGTGCACATTAGAGCAAGGAAATATCTAAAATGCACCTTCAGATCCAGATGACATGCACAATTACTCAAGAATTGATTCTGAGAAAGATGTGTTTTAAAGAATTTCAAGTCAAATGAAAAGAAATCAATACTATTAAACGTGTGCTAAAGGCCAAACCATTTCTTCTGGAATCAAAAATTCAGTGGAACATTCTATTTTTGGTTTAAAAGTTTGTGAATTCATAAAATACATAAATTAAAGGAGAAGTGCAAGGAAGCAATAATCATCCGAACTACCTATATTCAGGATAAACTCATTTTAAATGAAGTGGTGACTAGCAAGTGTAAATTCAAAGAAAAGACAAAATGAAGGCTTAACATTGAGATGGATTACTTACGGTTACAACGTGATTTGTTTACTAGTAGAAAGTATATTCTCTAGAATTTCCTCTCTCATAACACGCGGGCACAACTCAAACCTCAACTTTGAAATTTCCTGGAATATAGAGTAAAAGAAATAAAACCATATTCTTCAGAAACACAAGACTCAATTCTTCCAACTATCAATTGATATGAATATGCTCATGCACTATGATTACACTTACTGTGCTAATAATAAAAAGTTAACTTTGTAGTATATACAAAATAAATACACATTAGGCTGGTCAATTTACCCCATGAAGACTCAAGAATTTGGGAAAATATCAGAGAAAAAAGGAAAGCATCACAGTTTGGTGCTTACTATTCAAACAACATTGAATGTTTTAATCCCAACAAAAGACCATATATCCAATAAAGATGGAAATAAATGACCATAAGCTTCTTGTTGTTAGTGAATAGAAGATGAAACTGGAAATTGTTACAATTGTTTTGTTATTATTCTTGATTTGTTCTGGTTCCTGCTTGTTTTGGGGATTATTAATTGAAAGTATAGTAGGATATAGTTCTGTTCTTCTTTAGATTTTGAAATCAAATGCTGGATAGTGGATGACTGACACAAACATGGAATAGTCCATTGGTCTGCATTCCAATTGCTCACTCTTTTAAAAATTCTTTATTCTTATAATAATATAGGTAAACTATAAATATAATCATTTAATTATACTTTTTATTCTATTTTGGTCACTCAACTATTAATTTTTTGAATCTAGTCATTAAACATTTCAAAGTTAAATATTTTGATTACTCGAGCTAATGTGGGTTTTTTATTAGTCTAGTAACAAATTTAACCCTCTAATGTTTATATATTCTATCAATTTGGTACTAAATATAAAAAATTCAACAAACTTAACTCTCAATATTTACAAAATTTGTCATTTTAATTATAATTTTAAAAAATTCTATAAATTTGACTATCAACATTTACAAAATCATTAATTTAGTCTTAACTTTAAAAGTTAAAAATATTTAAAAAATCATTTTTAGCCCTTTATAACCCATCGCCTAACTCACATGAGATATTAAAATAAGAAAAGAGAACACTCTTTTAAGTTATTTGCAAAAAAAAAACTTTAGAAAGTTGGGATAAAACATAAAAAAAATTAAGATGAAAAAATAAAGACATTAAAAACATTATTTGCTCGAGTAGTAATGTAACAAATTATTCCAGATAGGTTCTAAATCAATTGGTTTGGTGTAGTGTGGAGCCTAAATTATAAAAGAAATTGTTGCAAGTGACTTGAAAGAGATACTCTTTTTCTTATTTTAATATATCACATAAGTTAGGTGATGGGTTATAAATGGTTAAAATGATTTTTAAATATATATTTTAATTTCTATAGTTAGGAATAAATTGATAGATTTTATAAATATTAAGGGTTAAATTAATTGAATTTTTAGAATTAGAAATAAAATGATCAATTTTGTAAAAGTTAAATTTATTATTTCTTTTATATTTAAGATTCAAATTAATAGAATATATAAATATTAAAAGACTAATTTTATTACTAACAAAAATGCACATTAATTCAAAGGATTAAAATATCAAAAATAAATAGTTAAATGATTAAAATAAAATAAAATACATAATTTATTTGAGTCATTACCTAATAATAATAAAAATTATGGTAGAGAATGTTAAAAAGATAACCACGAAAGGGAAAGTGATTTAACGATCTCTCTCCCTCCAAATCTCCAAGTGTGGGATAAATTTACGTTCCAATGAAAAGTGGGTATTTTTAGATTTACGAAATTGGTGGGGATCGCCCCAATCACTATTATCAGCTTCATCCAAATTAACGATTCTTATTTTATGACGAAACAACCAACAGGTTAAGGGTCAAATATTTGTACTTATACAAAGAAAACAATAATCCCAGACTTCATCTCTTTTACGAGTTTCTGCAACAATCAAAAAAGGCAATATCAAAATCTACCTATCTTCCATTTCCATTGCCTCCCAACCATGGCCACCCTTGCCATCGGTTCCCTTCTCCAAAACCCTAGGCTATCGTCTCCTTGCGGGCCAAAGTTGTTGTTAAACTTAAAGCCTCTTCGCTCATTGGATTTGGATTGTTCTCCACATAGAAAGATTCTCTGCTCTCGTGGCGTTTGCTCCTGTAACTCCATCCCTTGCGGGAAGTTTCATGTCGTTAAAGCCAGCTCAACTGATACAGCTCCCATTGACACCTCTTCTTCCAGTGACGTCTTGTACGAACAGACTTTCCCCGTCAACCGAATTGAAAAGGTTTTCCATCTTCATCTTCATCTTCATACGTATATGTATATGTACATGCATACATGTATATTTATATGTTTTTTGAGTGCGTTGCCTGATGTATATTGCGTGTGTGCATGTTGTTGGCATATATACCTTTGTTTTTGCATTTTTGGTTCCTATTTGATTGCCTAAAAAAGAGAAGAAGAAAACTTATTGAATCGAAGTTGATTTCTGTACTCTGATGCATGGTGATTAAGAAACTTTCTGGAGGAAAAAAAGATGGATAGTTTAATTACGTGGTGCAACTTCAAATCCGAGATAGGAAGAAGGTAGAGAAAAGAAGAAGAACAGAGAGAAAAGAGAGATTTCTGCAATTTCCTTGTGTGATTTCATAACCGTTTTCTCATTACAACCCATGCTTAAAAAGAAAAATAAAGAAAAGATAAACGTGCCAAATTCAGTTATAACAATACTCACTGTTTAACTTAAGTCCCTATGCATCGTTTTTGCTAAATTATTCTCAGTATTAAACTCACCGTTTTAGACTCTTTTACTCTCTATTTTCTTACTTAGCTTTTCACCCCGTAACAAGTACTGCCTCCCAAGAAAGGATCCTTGTCCTCAAGGATGAAAGTGAGGAAATTTTGCTTGAAGTAGAGGTAAAGATTCCCATGTTGCATCTTCAGTAAAAGAGTCGATCCGTTCAACCAAAACTTCAGTAACAGCTTGGTTCCCTTTTTTAACTATTATTCTGTCCACAATTTTAACTGGTTCTTTCCGCTGTGCCCCATGAGCATCAACCAAGGGTAGTTGAGCTTGAGTAGGAGCTGATCCTATATGTTTTTTCAACTGAGAAATGTGAAATGTTGGGTGAATGCGTTAGCCTGGGGGTAATTGTAGAGTATATGCCACTTCCCCTACTTTCTTAATTACAGGAAAAGGTATATAGTACTTAGGAGATAATTTTTTATGAAGAACCTTCCTAACTGTCTGTTGCCTATAAGGTTGCCGTCGCAAGTATACCAAATCACCAACTTGAAAGCTCCTCTCAGACTGATGTTTGTCAGCTAACTACTTCATACGAGACTGGGCTCTTTTGAGATGGAATTGCAATAGCTTCCTTGTAGCCTCTCGAGCCTCCAGGCTTCTGTCAACCACTACCACTGATGAGACCCCTACTAAGTAAGGCATGTGTTGAGGTGGTGGCTATCCATACAAAGCTTCATATGGGGTAAGCTAAATGGAGGAGTGAAAAGAAGAGTTATACCACCACTTTGCGAAGGGTAACCAACTAAACCAATTTGCAGGTGTCTCTCCAGTCATGCATCTCAGATAGTTCTCAAGACACCAATTTAGTACCTTAGTTTGACCATCCGTTTGAGGATGGTATGCTGTGGACAATAGAAGTCTAGTACTAGCTCTTCGAAATAATTCCTGCCAAAATCCACTAACAAAAATTTTGTTTGTGTCTAATATAATTAAGTCAGGCATGCCAAGAAGTTTATAAATATGATTCAAGTACTCTTGTGCTACATCTTTAGCTGTACATGGGTGAGATAGTGCCAAAAAATGACCATATTTAGTCAAGTGGTCCACCACAACCAAAATGGAATTTTTCTTGCTAGAGTTCGGTAATCCTTCAATAAAATCTAAGCTGATAATAGACCATGCTTGATCAAGCACAGGTAAAGGCTGAAGAAGTCCTAGAGATGTTACTGTCTCACTCTTGCATCTTTGACAGACCAAACACTCTCTAATCCAGTGTTTGACATCAGTTGTTAGACCTTTCCAGTATAACAAACTAGCTAAACGTTTCTTAGTGGCATGGATACTTGAGTGACCCCTCACTGTGCTAGTATGAAAATGTTGAAACAATTCCCTTCGCAATTTCAGGTTCTTTCCCACCATAATTTTCCCTTTCCTTCGCAAAAATCTCCCATCCTGAGAATACTTTTGGTCTTGATATCTATGCTGTTGGACATCTTGTATAATCCTTTTCAACTTATCATCTACTTCATATGATTGCTTCACCTGTTCCAAGAGACTAGAAATGACAGAACTAGTTGATAATTGAAAGAACTGACCTTGCTCCAACTAAGGTTGTCAAAAGAGAGCATCAGCCACCCTGTTGTTGATACCTTTCCTGTATGAGACCTCAAAGTCATAACCTAACATTTTAGCTACCCACCGTTGATGAAATGGAGTTATAGCTACTTGAGTAGATAAGAATTGCAAGCTTTGGTGATCGATTCAAATTTTGAAATGCCTTCCCACAAGGTAGGCATGCCATTTCCTAATAGCCAATAAAACTACTAACATCTCCTTTTCGTAGATTGATAGGGCTTGGTGTCTTACGCCTAAGGCCTTGCTAAATAAAGCCACCGGTCTCTCTTGCTATTACAGCAACTGCTCCAATTCCAAACCTACTAGCATCAGTATCAACCGTGAATTCAAGCTGAAAGTTTGGTAACACCAAGACAGGTGCTGCATATAAGGCTTCTTTTAATGACTGGAAAGCCAATGTTGCCTGTTCAGACCAACCCCAACCATTTTTTTTAATAAGTCTGTAAGAGACTTAGCTAACACTCCGTAGTTTCTAATGAATCTCCTATAGTAGCCAGATAGTCCAAGAAAGCTTCTTAATTCTTTCACTGATTGAGGAATGGACCATGAAGAAATACATTCAATCTTGGATCTATCCATAGATAGTGTCCAAGGTACTCAATTTGAGAAGTACCAAAATAGAATTTATTCTTTTTAGCAAACAGTTGTTGATCCCTTAAGATCAGAAGAACTATTTTCAAATGTTGCAAATGTTCGAACCAAGACTTTGAATATACCAGTATGTCATCGAAGAATACAAGCACAAACTTCTTCAACAATGGTTTGAATACTGAATTCATAAGAGCCTGAAAACTAAAGGGAGCATTAGTGAGGCCAAAGGGCATCACTAGGAACTCATAATGCTCCTGATGTGTCCTAAATGTTGTTTTATGTGCATCAGGTTTCCACATTTGAATTTGATGATATCCGGACCTCAAATCCAGTTTCAAAAACACCCGAGTTTCCCTTAATTCATCCAGCAACTCCTCAATTATGGGGATGGGAAACTTATCCTTGATTGTATGTTGATTTAGTTGTTTGTAGACAACGCACAACCTCCAGCTTCCATCTTTCTTTTTGACCATCACCATAGGGGAAGCAAAAGAACTATTGCTATCCCTGGTTATCCTAGCTTGAAGCATCTCTTGAATCAATTTTTCCATCTCTCCCTTTTGAATGGCAGGATGTCTGTAGAGTCGAATTTTAACAACAGCTCCTTCATCTCTCAAGGGAATTCTATGGTCTTGCAACTGAGGTAATGGTAACCTTTTTGGCACTTGAAAAACATCAGCAAAGTCTTCCAATAACCCTTGAAGTTGTTCCTTACTATCATTAACTACCATAGCCAAAAGTGTCACTTGATTAGGTGAGCTCATTACTAAGGTATAAGGCCCCAGAGCTTGCCCCATAGCTACAAAACATCTAGAATTTGAGTCACTATTTTCTGCTGCTAAGGAGCCCAGAACAATACAATGAACAATGCATGGTTCACCCTTAACCATAAATTGCATGGTAAAAAAACCAAAGCTCCAAATAATATCTCTCAAGGCCAGTAACCACTGAACCCCTTACACTATGTCACAGCCCTTCAATGGTAATACCATGAAATCTGTTTCGAGCTAGTAATTTTGAACCTCCCGTCGAACTTCTTTGCACATCCCCTTGGTGAACAAACAGCTCCCATTTGCTACAGAGACCTTTAATTGTGCTTGGTGCATTACTGGAAGCGATAACCTACTCACCAATCTAGCATCGATGAAGTTATGTGTGCTGCCTGAGTCGACCAGAATGATTGCCCAACTAGACCCATTCGAGCAGCCACTTGCATAGTATTATGGCCTTGTAAACCAGTAAGGGCAAATAACGAAATCACAGGGGATTTGGATGGTTCCTGTTCAGGACTACTCTCCTCAAGCCTATCAGAACATTCTTGAAATTCCTCTGCTTCACTGTTAGATAGAGGTTCCAGCAGAAACTGATATAACTAGGATTTGACACTTGTTTCCGACATAGTACTTGGCTCCACACCAGAAGCATAAGCCCTTCTGCTTCCGTTCAACCATTACTGCTAGTGAAATGGATCGAGAAGTTGATTTGCTTACTGGAGCACTACTCACAGACTGTGAAGCAGAAACAGACCTCATGGGAGCTGAAGAATAACCCAATATAACAGATGGGTTGAGCAGTGATCTAGGGGAACAATTCAAAGGTGCTGAGGTCTTCTTTGCTGAGCAAGACAGAAGCATCTCAATCTTTCTAGCCAACTGGAAAGCCTCCAATGTAGAGGGTTCAAACAAATCAAGATAATGACCAATTTCTGCCTTCAAATTACTTAGAAAAATGCTAAAGGCATACGTTTCAGGAAGGTGCAATTGATTTAATAAACTAACAAACATATCTTGATACTGTACCACTGTACCTTGTTGCTTTAGATTAACCAGCTCTTTCATAAGATTCCCGAATTGCCCAAATCCAAAATGATCTTGCAAACTCTTCATGTACGCTGGCCAAGATAACATCTAGAGACACCTATTTCGTTGAGAGTAGAAATGGTGACATTCCAAAGCTCGACCTTACATATTCAACATTACTATGCAAACTTTGCTGGATTCTGGAGTTCCTTCAGCCTCAAAGTATTGTTCAAGCTTGGTCCACCATCCCCGAATATCGCTGCCATCAAACTTGGGACACTCAAGCTTGCTTCGCTTCTCAAATGCTCCTATCACAGGTGAGCGATTCTTTAGATGCACGCTGCTCACATCAACCGAGGGTATCATGCTTGGTCTAGTTGGGGCGTTGGGTACCCCCGCATCTTTTGGTTGAAATCCAGGTGGAGCCCCTAAGACCCCATTCACTTTTTCCATGGTTCTATTTGCTGGAGGTCCAAAATACTGGCCTAACAAAGCTTGTAAATCCCCACGGAACTCATCCTTGAACTCTTGAAACTTGGTCTCCATCTTAGTCTCTAATCGAACCATCTCGTCTTGTATTTTAGAGATTTTTTGTTGCATGCCCCCAACCTCCTTTTGCAGTCGCGTTGAAACACCATCGCCGACCATCACAGGGATCGTAAAAGGTCTGATACCTTTGATGCAACTTCAAATCCGAGACAAGAAGAAGTTAGAGAAAAGAAGAAGAACAGAGAGAAAAGAGAGATTTCTGCAATTTCCTTGTGTGATTTCATAACCGCGTTCCCGTTGCATCCTGTGCTTAAAAAGAAAAATAAAGAAAAGATAAACGTGGTAAATTCAGTTATAACAATACTCACCGTTTAACTAAAGTCCCTACGCTCAGTTTTTGCTAAATTATTCTCAGTATTAAACTCATCGTTTTACTAAAGTGAAACTCACCGTTTTAAGACCCTTTTACTCTCTATTTTCTTATTTAGCTTTTCACCCAGTAACATTACGTTACCATAATATTTGTGCAAATGTTCTGTTTTCAACTTCAACAGAGCTGCTTATCCTGTTTTAGTGTTTGTTAATTTCTGATTTGAAATAATAGGTGGAGGGAAAACTGTTGATCAGGTTGGATCAATCAAAGGATCAGCTGAATTGGCGACTTACAATAGGATGTAGTCTTTCAGGAAAGTGGATTCTTCATTGGGGAGTCTCTTTTGTTGGTGATACCGGCAGGTACGCCTTGATTTTTGACAGTTTCTTGGATAATGTTTGTAGGTTATGTAATTGAATGCTATTTGCACGTTGGAATATATAACCTTGTTAGTGGGGACTTACGTGATCCAAAAAGTAGTACAATAAAAAAAGCTTGTATCAAATTTTGCAGTGAATGGGATCAACCTCCTAAAGACATGTGGCCTCATGGTTCAATTCCCATTAAAGTGTGTATTCTAATTTTTGTGTGAAGTCTGCCTTTTCATTTTGACATAAAAATATATGGAGTAAGTGGGATATTTTCAGGACTATGCAATTGAGACGCCCTTCAAGAAGCCGTCTAAAGATGATACATTTCATGAAGTAAAGATAGATTTTAATCCCAGCAGTGCCATTGAAGCTATACATTTTGTCCTCAAGGTTTGTGCTTCCAAACCTAGAGACTGATAAACTGTTTGTATATTTGACAATTCTAATCATTTGACATTTTGTCAATCTTGTTATTATTAGATTATCTTTCTTTTTCTCCTCTCTCACATTTGGGGGATTATGTGTTGCTGCAGGATGAAGAAACTGGAGCCTCGTATCAGCACAAAGGTCGAGATTTTAGGGTGTCTCTTGTGAATTACCTCGAGGATGATGGCAATATGATTCAAGCTATAAGCAGCTTTGGCAAATGGCCAGGTTGCAGAAAGTGCTATAATCTTTTTTCTTTTTGCATGAGTTCCTGCTTTTAATGATATACATCATTTTCTGCTATTAATTTAAATCATCCAGGTTACTTTTTTCCCTTACATTTATAGCGAATAGATAATGCTTGTTGCCTTTTCCTGATGCAATATAGTATAGAACAATGAAGTTCATTGGTTTGGTATTGATTATTAACTGGTACTAAAAAGAGGTTAGTTTGCACAATTTATTTCTTCACCACCTTTTTTATATTGTGCAATTATGACTTATGGTTAGTGTCTTAGAAGTTTAAGTCTGGTTTCTTCCCTAAAACCTCTTAGGCACAATTAGAAGTCAAGTGGCTACTGGCAGATAAGTTATAGTATCCCATCTGAACCTAGTTTATGAATTGGGAATTGGGTGAAGTGTGTGAAGGTGAGAACATAATTGACTATTCCTACACTCTGTTTCTTGTTCAGTAATATATTGACACATACTTTGCATTCTTTTGATCCTAGATGCTGTGGAGCAACTCCCTAACATGGTACTTAAAGCAGAAGCATCATATGACACTAAAAATGAGAACAGGCGACATGAAGGGTTCTATGAAGAGCAGCCCATTGTAAAAGAAGTTTCTGTCGGTAGCATGGTCAATGTTGCAATTAGGAAGTTCCCTGATGCAGCAAATATTGTTCTACATTTAGAAACTGACATACCTGGAGATGTTGTAGTTCACTGGGGGGTTTGCAGAGATGATGCTAAAACATGGGAAATTCCTGCTGTCCCATATCCACCTGAAACAGCTGTGTTCAGGAACAAGGCTTTACGCACCTTATTGCAGGTGTGAATTGTAGTTGTATTCTCCTATTGAGAACTTAAACATGACTAAGTTCTTGCTGCAGATATTCTTGGTAATAATATATAAAGTATACTAATGCATTCTTATTTAGATGTCAGCAAATCATTTTTCCTAGTTTCATGTAGTTGCTTTGTTTTCATTTATACTTAGGATAAAACGAAAACATAGTATTATGTGGTAAAGATGTAAAGATTTCAGTTGGATTATGTTGGAACAACTTTCTTAGTTACTATAGGATGTAAATAACTTGCAATATTACTAATAAAAACAATGAAGAGTATGATCTTATTCTTAACACGGTTTCAACTTTCATATAGTTTTCTTATTGTTTGTTTAGAAATGAGTTTGGAAACATGCCATTTATCAAAGGCGGAATGTTAAAAAACGTCAAATTGCTGTGACAATGTTCTAGGGTCTTCGCCTCTTTCTTTTCTTTTTTGTATTCTCTCCATGGATTTCTTTTATCAGGATGTATAAGATTAAGAGTGCTTATTTATTATTACTTACAAATACTAGTTTAGAATTCGTTTATTATTATTATTATTATTATTTTTTTTTTTTTTTTTTTTTGATTTTGCAGCCAACAGGAAATGGATCAAGGGCATTGTTCACTTTAGATGAAAAATTTGATGGATTTCTTTTTGTTCTAAAGCTGGATGATAACAGTTGGGTGAACTTTCAAGGAAATGACTTCTATATTCCCCTCTCTAGTGCCAGAAGTGTTAAAAGGCAATCTGATAGTGGAAGTGAAGAAACTTCTGGTAAAGCTCATACTGATGGTATAATCAATGAGATACGGAACTTGGTCAGTGGCCTTAACTCTGAGAAGAGTTTGCAGACTAAAGTAAAGGAGGCAAAAGAAAGCATTCTTAATGAAATTGAAAAGCTAGCCGCTGAAGCCTATAGCATCTTCCGGAGCTCCACTCCATCCTATCCAGAGGAAGATTCGGATGCTGATGATGCAGAACCCACTATTAACATATCCTCTGGAACAGGCTCAGGTTTTGAAATATTGTGCCAAGGTTTCAACTGGGAATCTAATAAATCTGGACGATGGTATATGGAACTCAAAGAAAAAGCTTCTGAAATATCTTCACTTGGGTTTACTGTGATTTGGCTGCCACCACCAACCGAGTCTGTGTCACCTGAAGGTTACATGCCGAAGGACTTGTATAATTTAAATTCCAGGTACATATTGCAAGCTTGTAGTTTACATAACAAATCTTTCAGGTTTTTACATTTTGGTGCCTGGTCAAAGTCATAGAAGCTGAAACTTGCAAATATGAACTTACAAATGCTTTTTTTGATTTCTTTTTTCTTAAAATTATAATTGGGAAACTTTGTTCAGGGAAAAAGATGGAAGTGAATGTTTTTTTATGTTTGCTTTAGTATGCTGATCAATGGTTGGTTGCAAGTCTCAGATTTTGGTTCAACCAAAAGAAAGTGCACATTTTTTTACCTCTCTTTTATGCTTCTTTAACTTACATTTAACCATCTGTAATGGTAATATAAGACTTCAATTACTCTTTTAATCTAAAAGACTACATGCAAATGCCTCTTGGACATGCTGAAATGTAGAATGTCATAGTTATTTCCCATATCTGAAAGAAATCATGTTTTCATGCTCCTCAAGAGGCCTAAGGTAAACCAGTGTGCCACTGTTTTTTCATTTATCAGGTATGGAACAATAGATGAGCTGAAGGACCTCGTAAAAAGCCTCCATGGAGTTGGTTTGAAAGTTCTTGGTGATGTTGTATTGAATCACCGTTGTGCACACTATCAAAATCAGAATGGTGTTTGGAATATATTTGGGGGTCGCTTGAATTGGGATGATCGTGCGGTAGTTGGAGATGATCCTCATTTTCAGGTACTGGTGTTTTCTGTGATTTTCAGAGCTTAGGCCAGTTCTTAGAGGTGCATGGGTAGCAAAGTTTTAGATTCATCTGTTAGCGTATATACAACTTATAACTTGCACAAGATTTAGGTTATGTTTTTCTCATTGTGCAGTTAAACTTTAGGCCAGTAAAATTTTGGACAATACAGTATGTAACCCGACATCTTGTCTTACCTTGATTTTTTCTGGCAGCAAGACTTAAGTTAGCAATGGTAACTGTGTCTCATTGCAACAATTACTGAGCTTTATGGATAGAAATGCTAGAGGTCTTAACCTTGTAGAATAAGTAAATGTATTTTATGATTTAACATATTGGTTTACAATTTTTGTGTGCTAAGGTAAATTTGTAAAAACTTGATTCTGAGATCCATGCACATGGCAGAGTTATCTAGATGAACAAAAATTCAGTTTAAGTGTTGTATGATTGGCATGCTTAGGATGTACGTATCTGAACTTGTCAGTACAACTAGAGGATGATAACTGAGCAAATATATCCTTCATGGCTTACCTATAATATTGGTTGTTATAGTCCAAACTTTTCAGCTTGTTTCATGCCTTTATTTATGCATAATCTCCGGTTCTTTTTTTAGACCTAAAGAGTATTATTTATTTTTTAGACATGAAGATTATTGTTTATTGTGCAATCTTTTGATCCTGAAGAGTATTATTTATTTTTATTAGACATGAAAATTATTGTTTATTGTGCAATCTTTTGATTGAACTCTATGCTTCTGTTCTATTGATGTTATGTGGAAGCTATGAACTCCTTGCTTCTGTCATACAGGGCAGGGGTAACAAAAGCAGTGGAGATAATTTCCATGCTGCTCCAAACATTGATCATTCACAATATTTCGTAAGGAAGGATCTCATAGAGTGGCTATGCTGGCTAAGGTTGAAACGTGAATCTCTTTTCCTTCCACTATCTATCATGCCTGAAAGGATTAGAAAAGCATGTATTTTCTCACTTTTTGATCCTGCTTTTACTTTTTTTTTCTTCTTGTCAAAAGTTCTTTGATGGACATGTATGGATACATATTCTCAAAATTTTGAAACTATTGCCAAAGTTAACCGTTTATTGCGTCAAGATCTTACTTTAGCACCACTACATTCATAACAAAATATATAATATACACTATAGGCAATATGAATAACTTGTTTGTAGAAACCAGAAAGGTTTAACAGGAACAAATGATTATTTGTATATTAATTAGGTACTTGTGCACTTTTTTCATTTTTGAGGTGATTTTTTATATAATTTTAGCCTGGCAATGGGATATGATTAAATAACTGAACTAGAACACAGTTACATAGTAGCTGATATAATTAATATAGTATAGTGTATTTGTCCTTTGTTTCTTATTAAAATATATGGCCCATCAGGAAAAGGGTGTACTAATGGAAAGTTTTAATTTAGTAAGAAATGAGGTGCAACATAGTGGTTTTTGGGTCACAAATTTAAGCCTAAAGTTTGCAATTTTGAATAATCTACCCTTGTGCTGGTTTTATAGCGTGGTTTTCCTAAAAGGTTTTGTAAAAATTTATCAATGCCTTAGTCAGATGATGGATTAACTTGGCCTAGCTATTCAATAGTTTTCTTGGATCAAAAGGTTAGCTCAACGGGATATTTTGATTGTTTTGGTTGTTTAAGCATAGGTTCCGTTTTTGGTTGTAGTGTATCCATTGGTGTAAAATCTAATGGAAGAACTGGATATTTAACACCTCTTTAGGAACCATCTTCATCCTTCTCTCCAGAAAGTTATAATTCCAATCACTACATCTTAGGCTTTTCTTTGGGGTTTGCTTTGAGATGCCTTATATTCTACGTTACAACTATCTTGTTTGTTTTCTTAATTTTTTCTTCTGAGAATTGGGTTATGGTAACTCAGATTCCAAGGAAGCTAATCTGAATATAGCATTAATACTGAGGAATTAATGAACAAGTTTGTTGGTGTTATGCAAGACTGAGCAGCAAGCTTGTGCAACAAGCCTCAATGCTTGGTGAAGAAGCAAAGCAGAAATTTGCTAGGAAAATAAAAACAGCAACGAAAAACAAGAAAAATGGAGCTTGAGTTGCATGAAATCTGATGATTTTCATTAACTAGAGCATTGGCATACTGCCATTACATATATCAGATATTGACAAAGGAAATTAAAACAAGTTTTCACGTAACATCCACCTAATGCCACTAATTCACATGGAAACTTGAAACATTAGCTTGTACACATTGCATTGCTGCTATAATCAGCTCAATCACTATCAAAATGACATAAAATATCAGCCTAACATAGTTCAAAGTAAGCTAAACTAAGTTACATTGACTAAGGATTACATAATAGACAGAAATGAACACTTGCTGCACATGAAATAACAGCTTCAGCTTGGCTCGTGTGCATGGCCACCTTTTGTGCTGTATGAGGTGCATGTGCTGCTTCCTTGGTGCTGCATGGGCTGCATGGAAGGCCAACTTTTAACACTCTTCCTTGGACTCCATGCTGCATACTCCTATTAGATCTCTCAATTTATAAAACCTTGACTTGTTGAGAGCTTTAGTTAAGATGTCAGCAGCTTGATCTTCAGAATTACAATGGATCAATTCAACTTCCTGAGCCTGCTCCATTTCTTGAACAACATGAAGCTTTATGCTGAAATGCTTGGTTCTACCATGGAAAACAGGATTTTTTGCAATTGCAACAGCTGATTTGTTGTCACAATAGATCTTTGTAGCACCATTTAGATCGAGGTTTAAATCTACCAAGATTTTTCTAAGCCATATGGCTTGGTTTACAACTGCAGCTGTTGCAATATATTCAGCTTCTGCAGTTGATTGAGCTACCAGACTTTGCTTTTTCGAGCTCCAGCAAAACATGGCTGATCCAAGACTAAAAGTATAACCAGATGTGCTTTTCATATCATCCATAGAACCAGCCCAGTCACTATCAGTGTAGCCAATCAATTTCAAATATTCAGCCTTGCTAAACAATTTACCAAAGTTCAAGGTGCCTTTGATGTATCTGAGGACTCTCTTGGCAGCTTTGAAATGACTCTCATTGCAGCAATGCATGAATCTTGAGAGCAAACTCACAGCATACATTATGTCTGGTCTAGTGGCAGTCAAGTATAACAAACAACCAACTAGACTTCTATAGGTTGATTCACATATTTTCTCAAAGGTGCCTTGGCTCGATAGTTTTTCACCTGCAGCAACTGGTGTGCTAGTTGCTTTACAATTCTGCATCGAGAACTTGTTCAAGATCTTTATAGCAAAAGCCTTCTGACTTAGATAAATTCTCTTCTGAGTTTGTGTGACTTCCATGCCTAGGAAATAGGTCATCAGTCCTATGTCAGACCTCTCGAACATCTGTTGCATTTTGATCTTGAAATCAACCAATATTGCTTGATCTCCTCTTGTCACCAACAGGTCATAAACATACAGAGAGACAATGAGCTATGTTTGAAGTTCTTCCCTCTTGACATACAATGTAGGCTCACTAGTGCTTCTCTCGAATCCCAAGCTGACCAAGTACCCATCGATTCTGCTGTACTAGGCCCTTGGTGCTTGCTTCAAGCCATACAAGACTTTGTTCAACTTGTACACCATTTTTTTCCTTGCCAGCCACCTTGAAGTCTTGAGGTTGCTCAACATAAATCTCTTCTTTAAGGAAATCATTGAGAAAAGCTGACTTTACATCAAGCTGGTGGATTTTCCACTTCATTTGAGCTGCTAAGGCAATTAGCAGCGTAATGGTGTCAAGTCTAGCCACTGGAGCAAAAGTCTCTAGGTAGTCCATGCCATGCTTCTGACTGAACCCTTTCACAACTAGCTTAGCTTTCAGTTTGTTCAAGCTCCCATCAACATTGTGCTTGGCTCGATAGACCCATTTCACCCCAATAACCTTCCTGTTGACAGGTTTTTAAACCAACTCCCATGTCTGGTTCTTTTCAATCATGTGTATTTCATCAACCATTGCTTGCTTCCAGCCTTGGTGTCCATCAGCCTCTTCAAAACAACTTGGCTCCACTATGGCTACATGTGCCCTTTCATAGATCTCTGCCAAAGGTCTGGTGCCTCTGATTGGAACATCATCAATGTCCATTTCTGGACCAGCATGATCTTTTTCAGGATGACTTGCTATCAACTCCTCAAAAGGAGCCTCTGGTTTATTCTTCTCCCAATTCCAGCTTGCTTTTTCATTGAACACCACATCTCTGCTCACTGAAACTTTATTTGTTGGGGGATCCAGAATTCTATAGCCCTTTTTGATTGAGCTATAGCCTACCAGTATGCCTGCTTGTGCTCTTTTGTCCAGCTTGCTCCTTTTTACAGTTGGGACTTGTGCATAACATATGCATTCAAAGGTTTTGAGGTGAGCCAGTGATGGCTTGAATCCGAACCAAGCTTCAAATGGAGTCTTCATAGCTAAAGCCTTGGTTGGAAGTCTATTTTGAAGATAGACAGCTGTGTTCACTACCTTTGCCCACAATGTTTTTGGCATTTTCTTCTCAAACATAAGACATCTGGCCATATCCATCAAACTTCTATTCTTCCTTTCACTCACGCCATTCTGTTGGGGAGTATATACATTGGTCAGTTGATGTTTGATGCCAGCATCAGCGCAACTAGCTTGGAACTAAGCTGAGGTGTATTCAGCTCCATTGTCAGACCTGATGGTCTTGAGCTTGCAACCTGTTTCTGTTTCAACTTGTGCTTTGAACTTTAAGAACACTTGAGCTACCTCAGACTTATGCTTCAAGAAATAAATCCAACAATATCTGGTACAATCATTAATAAAAAGTATGAAGTACCTGTTTCCACTGAGTGATTCAGTCTTCATGGGACCACACGCATCAGTGTGCACAAGTTGTAGCTTCTCTGAGGCTCTCTAGGCTTGACTCGAGGGAAATGGCAATCTTGCTTGTTTCCCTAGTTGACATACTTCACAAACATCATCATGCTTCACTGAGTTAGTGAAGTTTTCAACCAAATCTTCACTGATCATCTTGGCCATTGCTCTGAAGTTTGCATGCCCAAGCCTTTGATGCCATAGCTTGGAGTCTTCAGCTGAAACTGTGTATACTGAGTCTATAGTGTTTGTCTAGTCAACAACAAAGCTTTTATCAGCCATAGTGATTGACATGAGCTTAGATCCATGTGGATTAATGATTTGGCACTCCTTGCCCTTGAACACCACTGTATAGCCCTTGTTTAGCAACTGAGCTATGCTGAACAGATTTCTATCAATTTCAGGCACTAGCAACACATTTGTAACTAGTTTGTTGCCTATGGGAGTGTTTATCAACACATCACCTTTTCCTTCTACCTTGATAAAATAACCATTTTCAACTTTAACCTTGGCTTTAAAGCTTGTATCAATTGAATTAAAAATGGCAGCATCTGGGGTCATATGGTTGGTGCAGCCACTGTCTAGGAGCCACCCTATGGTAATCTTTTCTCTTGCAGCTGAGCATGAGACTGCAAAAACTTATTTTTCATTGTCACTGCCTTCTTCAGCTACTCGAGCTTCAGCCTTTGGTTGTTGATGTTGATCCTGTCTTGGTCTGCCTTTGTTCTTGCAAACCTTTTCAACATGGCATTTCTTCTTGCAATACTGACATGTTGCATCTGGCCTAAACCAACAATTTGCTTCTAGATGGCCTGATTTTTTGCAATGCCTGCATGGTTGGTCCTTTCTTTTAGTAGCATCAGACTTAGGCTTGTCTTTCCAAGCCTTCTTGCCTTTGTAGGCAGTGGTGCTCGAGGCTGGTTTTGTTTTGGCTTGGAAGGCACCTTCTTGGTGCTCTTACAGTCTACTGGCCCTTTTTTGCTCCTGAGCATGCAAAGCATTAATGAGCTTTGTTAAGGAGATGCTGGCCAAGTCTCTCGAATCCTCAAAGGATGAGATTTTTGCTTCATATCTCTCAGGCAATGTTGAGAGCACCTTCTCCACTATTCTTGCCTCATTGAACTGCTCTCCTAGCAACCTTATGCTGTTGACCACAGCTATGATCCTATCTGAATACTGCTTTATTGTCTCTTCTTCCTTCATCTTTAAATTTTCAAAGTCTCTTCTCAAATTCACAAGCTGTTGTTGCCTCGTCCTCTCAGTCTCTTGGAACTCCTCTTTCAACTTGTCACAGGCCTGTTTGGGAGTCTCACAAGCCATGATTCTTGTGAAGATCACATCGGATACACTGTTTTGTATGCAAGACATGGCTTTGTGCTTCTTTGTTCTTTCATCGGCATGCTGCCTGATCTGAGCCACTGTGGGATTGGCTCTAAGTGGAGCTGGCTCGACATCTGAGGTCACAACTTCCCACAGGTCAAAGGCCTGCAGGTAAGTCCTCATCTTCACTTCCCATATGTGAAACCCTTCACCACTGAAAACTGGTGGTGCTGCTGGAGAGAAGTTTGCAGCCATTCGAATTCAAGTTTTAACAGCAACAGGTCCTCTAAGACAATGGCTCTAGATACCAATTGTTGGTGTTATGCAAGACTGAGCAGCAAGCTTGTGCAACAAGCCTCAATGCTTGGTGAAGAAGCAAAGTAGAAATTTGCTAGGAAAATAAGAACAGCAACGAAAAGCAAGAAAAATGGAGCTTAAGTTGCATGAAATCTGATGATTTTCATTAACTAGAACATAGGCATACTGCCATTACATATATCAAATATTGACAAAGGAAATTAAAACAAAATTTCACCTAACATCTACCTAATGCCACTAATTCACATGAAAACTTGAAACATTAACTTGTACACATTGCATTGCTGATATAATCAGCTCAATCACTATCAAAATGACATAAAATATCAGCCTAACATAGTCCAAAGTAAACTAAACTAAGTTACATTGACTAAGGATTACATAATGGACAGAAATGAACACTTGTTGCACATGAAATAACAGCTTCAGCTTGGCTCGTGTGCATGGCCACCTTTTGTGCTGCATGAGGTGCATGTGCTGCTTCCTTGGTGCTGCATGGGCTGCATGGAAGGCCAACTTTTAACAAAGTTGTCATGTGTTTAATTCAAATGTTACTTGTTTCCTCATCATGTTCTGATCAGCTTTGTCTGTATGCTTTTACATCACGCAAGAGATTTACTTGCTGATAATTTCTGCAAAGTATTTTCTTCTACTGTAATAGCTTATTGATATAATGCCTTTCTGGCTATTTGTGAGATGCAGAGAAGAAATTGGGTATGATGGGTGGAGGCTGGATTTTGTCAGAGGATTTTGGGGTGGTTATGTCAAGGACTACTTGGATGCAAGTGAACCATACTTCGCGGTGGGTGAGTATTGGGATTCTCTCAGTTACACATATGGTGAAATGGACCACAATCAAGATGCCCACCGACAGAGAATTGTCGACTGGATCAGTGCGACTAACGGAACTGCCGGTGCATTTGATGTCACAACTAAGGGAATTCTTCATTCGGTAAGCACTCCTGCTAAGTATTTTTGCAGAAATGAAGACATTATTTATATTCATTTCGTTACGGTATAATTATCTATAACTCAGGCACTGGAAAGACGTGAATATTGGCGATTATCGGATCAGAAAGGGAAGCCTCCTGGGGTTGTTGGATGGTGGCCGTCTCGTGCTGTTACCTTTATAGAGAATCATGACACTGGTTCTACCCAGGTTTGAGCATGCATCACTGTCTTTTCATTTGTTTCCCCTTTAACTACTTTGAATGCTAATGCTTACATTCTTCTATTCAAACTATCCTGTTTGATATGATATGCCACTCCTGAAGGGTCATTGGAGGTTTCCAGGTGGAAAGGAAATGCAAGGATATGCATATATCCTAACACACCCAGGAACACCGGCTGTGTTTTATGATCACATTGTCTCCCACCATCGCTCAGAGATTGGTGCTCTTATCTCTCTCAGAAACAGAAACAAAATCCATTGCCGGAGTATAGTAAGTATCCGAAACTCTAGCACTAAAAGGAAGGACAAGTATTTGACTCGGTATATGGTATAGGTTGAAATTGTGAAGGCAGAGAGGGATGTATATGCGGCCACCACAGACGACAGAGTTGCAATGAAGATTGGACCAGGTTATTATGAGCCTCCAAGTGGACCCAAAAGATGGTCCTTAGCTCTTGAGGGATACGATTACAAGGTCTGGGAAGCATCTTCTTAATGCAAACTTGGGCCGGGAAATATTTTTACTTTGCGTAGTGTACATAGTCAATCCTATAGGAATGTCCAGCATGTACCTCTCATTCCATCATTTGTACCATTTTTTACCCGATATACATATAGGGTGTTTGACCAAAGTCAGGGCTTACAGCAGGGGATTGTTTATTGGAGCCACTTAGCTACAGTCCAAGGAGTTTCAGCTTAGTACTTGTTCATTGTAGCTTATTTTATAATTCCTTACGAGAATAACATTGGAAGAACAATTTCTTGCCTTCTGCCAAATCTGTAATATTTCTGCAAATTGGCTTTGTTGTTATTATTTTCTTATAAAATAAAATGAAATACTATTTATTCCTTTCCAATTCCAGCTGCCCTGGTTTTTTTTTTTTTTTTTTTTGTTTTTCACTTTCAAGGTTTCATTGTTATCATAAAGTTTTTTGTCAAGGCAAATGTCATTGATATATGTGTATTATCTATTTATTTATTTTATGAATTTTAAAATTATTAAAAGTAAATATTTTTATATATTTAGAATTAATTAATCTATTCTATTTAAATACGAGATAAACTACTCGATGATCACCCTATGAGAAGGTTCTTCCTATTTTGATCGTTTAAAATTTTTTATCAATCAGTCGTAGTTGTTAGAAAAATTATTGAAATGGTCACCCCAATATACACAATTTGTTAAAAAATAATGTTTTATTCAACATTTTCATTTAAAAGAGAAGCATTTTAACTATTTTTGGAAAGTTAATAATTAAATTTAACTAAAAAAGAATAAGAGTCGACAAAAATATGTAAACATGGATAATTAAATTTATCATTATGCCAAACTAGAAAATTTTAATAAATTCAAAAAAATAAATATAAAGAAAATTTCATAAAACAATCAAAATTTCAAATAATCTAGAAAATAATTATTTGTTTGAATTTTGTTAGAAACTTTGAAAGTTTAATTAACTAAGAATTTTTTAAAAAAAAGAGGCTAGATTTCGGTAAATATCCCATATATATCAAAATAAAGAAAAATTACGGAAATATGCGGTTTGAAGAATATTTACGGAAAGTATCATTTCCCCAAAACACGCCCCACGTCGAGCATTTTGGGGATGCAGAGCTAAAGCGCCCTTAGGATGTGCTTTTGTCACCTCGCAAAAGCGTCCTCGGGGCGCTTTAGCCTCAACAGTCAAATCCCATCGGCCAATTTTTTTGACCGTTGGGCCCTAACAGTCAAAAAAAGAGTATAAAAACCCCCCAACCCTTTATTTTTTCACACTTCAATCCTTTCTCAATATTCTCTCAATTTTATCTCAATTTTCTCTCAATTTTCTCTCAAAGTCCTTAAAATTTACGCTCAAATTTCTAAATAGTCCTTTACTATTTACTGAAAAATCCTTTATAATTTTTTAATATATTTTTTGGAATATTTTAAAATTTTTATCGGATTACAATGGTAGGGAATTACGTCGCCTAGACAACAAGCACATCTCCGTCGACCAAATGCAAATGGTAAGTTTTAATTTTAATTTTTCAATATTATTTAATTTGTTTTTCAATTATGCAATTTTAATTAATTTTAATTATATAATTTTTAAACGATCGTAGATCGGTGTTGGAATGTTATATTCGCAACATGCATGGTCCCCATGGCCATTGATCGAGACTTACTGCGGGAAGCGGGTTTTTGGCACGTGACCACGATAGGCTCGGGGTTCAAGTTGGAGCCGCCTTTGATCGTAGCGTTGATAGAGAGGTGGAGACTCGAGATGCACACTTTCCATCGCCATGCGGAGAGTGTACCATCACTCTAGAAGATGTGCGATTCTGATTGGGATTACCGGTGGGCCGGGTCGGTGATCACCGGGTCCACAACATCTACCGATTGGATGGTCGTATGCTATGAGCTTCTGGGTACCATTCCGGATAGAATTCAAGGAGCTCGGATATATATGGCCTGGTTACGAGACGCATTCCCGGAGCTGAACGAGGGTTCGACCGAAGTAGAAAGAATACGGTATGCTCGGGCATATATTCTTCAGATAATTGGAGGCTATCGATCTGGGACCTCTCTAGAAACCTCGTTCACACGAGATGGCTCCTGAAACTTGTTGATTTTAGAGCGGAAAGGTGAATTGAGTTGAAGTCTGCCGTGCTATCGAGGTTGTACCGGAGATGTCTTGCGGAGCGACGCGCCGAGTAAAGCCAAAATCGAGGTTGCCTATCACTCTGCGATCATGGGCATGGTTTCGGTTTCTATTTTTACGTTCTCGACTCGACCAGCCATATTCATTCCCACTGATAACGAGGTAAATTTAATATTATATTTTACAATTATTTAGTAGATTTATAGTATAAGTGCATGCTAAAAGTTTATTTAATTAGGTGGAACCATTCGGCGAGTCATGTTGGAATACCTAACTCGCTTGAGGATATACGACTTCTATTGGACCAACGATCGGAATCACAAGTAAGTTTCGAATTTCGTTATTATAATTTAGTATTTCGTATGTAGTCTCTAATATTATGTATATAACTGATATTTTGGTAATGTTAATATAGTTTCAATGGACACCGTACGAGGATCCGAAAATTCGGGCGGTAATTCCGGAGGAGTTCTTCCAAAATTCGAACAGTTGGCACGTTAAGGTCCCATTGATCACCTACGCGACCGTGGAGATGCACCAGTCAGATCGAGTTTTGTGGCAATTTGGATTCCGACAACCGATCCCGGTGCCACCGGAGGTGCTCGATGATGAGCACAAAGTGGACTTACGGCAGCCGCACACGGATTGGCAAGATTTTGGTCAGGTCATATCGAGATGTGGGAGAACCGGTATGACTTTTTACCTATCCGGGAACTGATCATCGTTCCTGAGTTAGCATGCGTGCCGGAGTACATGCCATGGTTTAGGATCCATGGCAAGCCGTATCTGTTGTCGGAAGAAGAGAGACGACGGAAAATTCGCAAGCGAAGGGAACATCGGGCCCCTTTAAATCTAAGGAGAAGGGGTGAAGAGACGGGGCCATCAACAGTGCCTACACAATCACCGGGCCCAGCAACAAGCGCTACTACGATCACCGAGCCCATCGATCCGACAACACCGACATCACAGCCTCCACCGTTTATGCCAGGTGCGTACCCTACCCCTTATATGTATCCTCCTAACCCGTATATGTTTCCTTTTCCCAGTCCCACCCCAGGTTGGAATGCATGGCCGGGTTCGAGTCCGTTCTCGACTACTCTCGCTAGCTAGCCGATCGTGAGGCCGACGTCGCATGTGGGATTAGAGGAGGGGCCGTCGGGAGCAGTTCTTTCTACCAGGCTCCTTCGCCGAACGGGATGCAGTCACCCCCGCCGTGGTTTATGCAAACACCTCCGGGGTCATTATTTTATCAAGGTGGGTCATCATCGCAACACCCAGAACCAGACCCACAGCCGGAGGAACCCGATTCCCTTGAGGTTCCACAACCCCATGGGATGCTAGAAGGAGGAATCCAACGATACCCCACCAGCCCCAGTGTGGCACTTTGGTTCCCACCCCAAGCATCGACCTAAACCCTAATTTAGTTTTGTAATTTTATTTTTTTGTAATTTAGTTTTAATATATTTAATAAAATTTGAGTTTAATTTTTTATTTTACGTAATTTAAATTTGTAATTTAATTTTAATATCTTTGATAAGATAGAAATGGTTTAATTTTTTTATAATTAATAAAATTTGAGATTAATTTTATTTCTTTTGTAATTTAATTTTTAATTTAATTTTAATATCTTTGATAAGATAGAAATGGTTTAATTTTTTTGTAATTTAATTTTTTTATATTTAATAAAATTTGAGTTTAATTTTATTTCTTTTGTAATTTAATTTTTTAATTTAATTTTAATATCTTTGATAAGATAGAAATAGTTTAATTTTTTTTGTAATTTATTTTTTTATATTTAATAAAATTTGAGTTTAATTTTATTTCTTTTGTAATTTAATTTTTAATTTAATTTTAATATCTTTGATAAGATAGAAATGATTTAATTTTTTGTAATTTAATTTTTTATATTTAATAAAATTTGAGTTTAATTTTATTTCTTTTGTAATTTAATTTTTTAATTTAATTTTAATATCTTTGATAAGATAGAAATGGTTTAATTTTTTTGTAATTTAATTTTTTATATTTAATAAAATTTGAGTTTAATTTTATTTCTTTTGTAATTTAATTTTTAATTTAATTTTAATATCTTTGATAAGATAGAAATGATTTAATTTTTTTTGTAATTTAATTTTTTATATTTAATAAAATTTGAGTTTAATTTTATTTCTTTTGTAATTTAATTTTTAATTTAATTTTAATATCTTTGATAAGATAGAAATGATTTACTTTTTTTGTAATTTATTTTTTATATTTAATAAAATTTGAGTTTAATTTTATTTCTTTTGTAATTTAATTTTTAATTTAATTTTAATATCTTTGATAAGATAGAAATGGTTTAATTTTTTTTGTAATTTAATTTTTTATATTTAATAAAATTTGAGTTTAATTTTATTTCTTTTGTAATTTAATTTTTTAATTTAATTTTAATATTTTGATAAGATAGAAATTGTTTAATTTTTTTTGTAATTTATTTTTTATATTTAATAAAATTTGAGTTTAATTTTATTTCTTTTGTAATTTAATTTTTTAATTTAATTTTAATATCTTTGATAAGATAGAAATGGTTTAATTTTTTTGTAATTTAATTTTTTATATTTAATAAAATTTGAGCTTAATTTTATTTCTTTTGTAATTTAATTTTTAATTTAATTTTAATATTTTTGATAAGATAGAAATGGTTTAATTTTTTTTGTAATTTAATTTTTTATATGTAATAAAATTTGAGTTTAATTTTATTTCTTTTGTAATTTAATTTTTAATTTAATTTTAATATATTTGATAAGATAGAAATGGTTTAATTTTTTGTAATTTTGTAATTTAATTTTAATAACTTGAATAAAATAAAAGTTCTTGTACAAAAGTTCACCGTTTTCCTCCAAAAAATAGATATTACATAGCCACCAGAGACAAAAAAGCTAAGAACACGGTCAACTATTCCGATTTGGACACGGCGAGATGTATGGCCCGGTTCCTACACCATCCATGACAAATGACTTTGGTTGCTCGTTTCTGGATATCCATCTTGTTGCGTATTCTAGTCGAGCAAGGTCGACCTTTTGGTTTGCGCCTCAATTGTCTATCCGACAACAGCTTATGCAGTGCAAGCGATACAGACGGCCACTTACGTTCATCTGGGACTGGTGGGAATACGTGTCTCCACACGTTGTACATGTTTTCTAATTTGTACACTTCGTCGACATAGATCATAGGATCAAGACGGAGATTCTGACAAGCCGTAAGTACATGAGCACATGGGTAACGAAGTGCATCAAATATCCCACAGTCGCATGTCCTATTTGTCAAGTGTACACGATAATGCCCGCCAACAATACCTTGGTTCGGTCTCATCAAACTCGTGACACGAAACCATAGGTCGTCGCGATCGTGACACACTTGTGTGCATGGTGTTCGCCGTGCCTTCCACGGTTTATTTCTTGCAAGACCTTCGGCTCCATACATGGCCTCCTTGCATCGCCCTCTATAACTCACGCTTCTCTCTGGAAATAGTGCCGCTAAATGAAAATATACCTCTCGCACAACCGATGTAATCGGTAGATGACGGGTTCCTTTTAGAATAGAATTTATGCATTTGGCCAGGTTTGTGGTCATATGACCATATCGTAGGCCGCCGTCATATGTTTGTGTCCACTGTTCGAAAGGAATATTGCACAGGTAGTTTGTGCCTTAGGCGTTATCTGAGCGTAAACTGGCCAGCATCTCCTAAAAACGGTCTTTATTGATCTCGTACCCTGCCAACATACGTTGATAGCGAGTATTACATACCACTCTTCAATTGAGAATAAATTGAATATTACAAATGAAATTATATTAATAGATATTTCATACCCATATCAGTCACTTGTTGTTTCTGTCTTTTAGATCGATGTTGCCAATAGTAGTTGGATGAAACATGCCTCAGGAAATATCGATGGTGTGTAAGATGCCACATGCTTCCCTGGCGTTCTATTACCGCAAGTATTTCAGGGCCCCGATCCGATATAACACATATGTCAGGTTGGGGACAAACATGCCTCCTTAACCTAGATAGGAAGAAGTCCCAGTTATCAGCTGACTCCCCTGGTGTTATTGCGAACGTAATCGGAAGGATTCTCCCACAGTCGTCTTGTGCCACAGCTAGCAATAACTGATGCGTATATCTACCATACATAAAGGTACCGTCAATTTGTACCAATGGCTTGCAGTATGTAAAAGCATCTTAGCATTGCTTAAATGTCCAGAACAGACGCTTGAACAATGCGCATCCACGGAGTAGAAGATCGTTGTAGTACGTCGGTTCCGTTTCAAGGTCATCGTCTTCGCTGGGACATATCTCTCCAAAGACGACACCAACGCCACACTTCATTATATGAAGTGTCCCACGACGATGCAACTTTTCTAACGCATATACGCTTGGCTATCCAAGCCTTTCTATAAGAGGCGTGTACCCCAATTGGCTATGAATATTGCCAATTAAAGTAAGCACCGTAGTCTTGGGATCGGCCTTCACCGTCGGATTATTAAGTCACCAACATGTCCGAATCCATCCTTGGATGATCTTGTGTTACACATCATCAAGCACGTTAATAATACAACATTACATAATATTAGTGTTATTCGAAATCATTGAACATATAGTGGTACTGTACCAGCAAGGCATGTATGTGGACCTTTGTACTTTTTGACCTCCCACAACATTGTCCTTTTCCTCAACGACGCCATGATTTTCCATGAACATGTGCCGTCTTGCACTGCATATTTTGCCTCGTACTTATCGAGACTGGATTTAACCACATTGTAGTTAACCCGTTCACGATCTTTGTATTGTTTCAATGCGAGAAGAAAAGTATTCTTGTTGGAAGCGGTTACCAACTTCTAATTAGTCTGAATCCAACGAAGAATTTGTACGGTCACACGCGTCTGATGTGGTAGTTCAGGAAACTCCAATGCATCATCTTGAGATAGATTGACATTATGCATGTGGGCTGGAGGTGAGTACGCCCTGAATAGCGGATCTTCTTCTTCTTCGTCTGAACCGCCCTTAATGTCTTCAGGTACAATTGGAACAGGCTCCAGTTCAAAAATTAATCCAACTTCTGTACTGTCGGGCCCTGGCTCCCGAGGTGGATCCACATCGGATTCATCGTCTGACCCTCCATAACCTGCAACAAATGAGGGCCCCTCGTCGGTGGATGTCGTCGGGAGTACATCATCCCTCCTTAAACATCTTTCGTAAATATCCCAATCATATGTGGATTGCCAACCACTAGAAGTTGATGACGTCCCCTAATACATATTTCTATCATCAGACGTCGAAGGACGAATATGCATGTCCCATCCACCAATCGACTGTAGTGCAGGGGTTATGTTTTCCATACTACCACCGCACACGGGTACTTCTGCATTTTGCCTCCCACTTACAGAGTGTCGGCTTGGGGTCGTGTATTCCCCTCGAACGACAGTAAATGTTGAGGTCGCAGAAAGATCACTTGGAGATGAAAATTCTACATATAACTCGAGATAGGGCGATCCGCTGGCAAGATGAGTCTCCACCATTGCCTCAAGGCTCCGAGGACCTTTGATGTCGAATAAGTCATATCTCACCGGATCAACCGAAGCGCAAAATCTATACTTAATAGACTGAACTTTCATTGGCGTTGTTTTGAATATTTTACGCCTAATTCTTTTGTGAAGTTCTACCAAATCGACGTTCCAATTAAAACTCAGTCGCGCTATGTTCTCCGATAAGAAAACAACACCATTTTCAGTGTCACGAACTTCACCATCGTAGTAAATAATAGCATTAATACGTTCACTCATTTTTAGTTTTTTTTTCTTTTTCCTGAATTTGCCTTCTGCCAATTGAGAATAAAATTTGGCTGATTTATAGCCTAAGTTTGCTGGAGACCACTGTAGCAAAAGAGCATCCACGTGGGAGCTCTTTTCGATACTCCTGCTGACAGTGCACCCTGCTGGAAGTGTTTTTGGCCACTGTTTGTTCAAAAATGTCTCCTCAAAATTATTTTATCGGATACCACTGTAGCAAAAGAGCGTCCACGTGGGAGCTCTTTTCGATACTCCTGCTGACAGTGCACCCTGTTAGAAGCGTTTTTGGCCACTGTTTGTTCAGAAACGTCTCCTCAAAATTATTTTGCCGGAGACTACTGTAGTAAAAGGGCATCCACGTGGGAGTTCTTTTCGGTACTACTGCTGACAGTGCACCCTGCTGGAAGCATTTTTGGCCACTATTTGTTCAGAAATGTCTCCTCAAAATTATTTTGCCGGAGACTACTGGCCCAAAAATTCAATTAATTATTCATAGGAGAATGGACGGCAAAAACGCGTCCACGTCAGCACGTTTTTGGGGGATACAGAGCTAAAGCGCACCCTTGAGGATGCGCTTTTGTCCACCTCAGCAAAACTGCACTTACGTGGGCGCGCTTTTGCTAAGGTGGACAAAAGCACATCCTAAGGGGCGCGCTTTAGCTCTGCATCCCCCAAAAACGCGCTGACATGGACGTTTTTTGGGGGAAATGGTACTTTCCCGTAAATATTCTTCAAACTGGCACATTTCCGTAATTTTTCTTTATATTTGGTATATATGGGATATTTACCCCTAGATTTCATTTATTAAAACAGTTCAAAAAAAATAAAAAATCACAACAATAATAACTAATAGAAGATAAAAACCTTAACAATTTCCTTAGAAATAGAAGCATATCTTTGATAAAACCAAAGAGTACCCAACCGTTTTAATGAGCTCAACCACTCCCTAAAGGCATATAAAACAAAAGGAAAACCAGGAGCTCATTAAGAAAACAAGCCGTCTCTTTCAGGAAATGCAAAATCTAGAGACCTTCTCTATCTCTTGAGCAATCGTAACCATCAGCAGCTAAAATTACATGTTTAAAAATACATCTATAATAGATTTCACTCAAAGATTTTGCGTCTGTAATATAGGCACTAATGACAGATCCATCTTCGTTTTGTGCATGTAATTTCTCTACAATAGTAAGAGAATCTCTTTCAATCATCACATCCCTAAAACCCAGATCAAGGCCCATTTGAATTGCCTGGAGGCATGCAAGCGCTTCAGTCGCCAAAGGAGTAGGTACGTGATTGTTGATAATCATTCTCAAACCCAAAACTGTCCTTTCTTAGTATCTGCCCACTATCTCCAAGCATGATTTCTTTGTATAGCTTTGCAAAACAGCATCAAAGCTTATCTTGAGCGAGGGTGGTTTTGGTGGTTTCCATCGTTTAGATTCAACTCTTTTGATAGATAACCTCTCATTTTTGATTTCTAGATCTCAAATGTATGAATCAATGAAATTAACTATTTCAAAAGTTGACTGTTGAATCCTCAATCGAAAAAATATTGGTAATGTAATCCTCCCTCCAATGTCTCAATCTTGGCTCAAGGAGTTTAGAAACCTTGTCTATAATTTGATTTCTTGCATTTCTATAAATCTTGTAATCGACATCCAGGAACCCAAGCATTGTTCCAGATGGATATATTGGTACTCGATCCCACCCGCCTGCACATGTCTGTTTGAAGAAGTCCTTTCGCAGCCCATATACTTACTCTTCCAGGTATAAGAAGGATAATTTCCTAAACTCGATCTCAAAAAAGGGGAATCTGAATAATATTTAGCCTTTAATGTGCGCACCAATAAAGAATCTAGAGAACTAAACAATCGCCAACCATGTTTTGCAAGAAGGGATAAATTGAATTTTGATAAACTCTTAAACCCCAAACTATCGTCTTCCTTAATGTCACATAGTTTTCTCCATTCGCACCAATGAATCTCCTCTTGCCCTTGTGTTTCTACCACCAAATCCTGCTAATGATACGCTCAATTTCAACATAAAGAGAGTTAGGCAATAAAAAGCATGACATCAAATAAGTAGGGATGGCTTGCATAATGCTTTTAATGAAAGCCTTTTTACCACATTGAGAGAGTGGTTTAACACAACAATTATTAATGCGACTAACCACCTTGTCTTTCAATATCTAGAAAGCCTTCTTTTCTGTCAACCTACCATATTCGGAAGTCTAAGGTATTTTTTTCAGACTTGAAGAACAACAGACATTCAAGATTTGATAACTTGATATCCTTGCTTGATCTGAAATATTAGAACTAAAGAACAGAAGAGATTTCTCAAAATTGATGCATTGACCTGAGAAAACTTCATATTCTTTTGAATATACCCTCCATATTGTTGGTCCCCGCTTGCATACTTTTGCTCCAATAATTATTCCTTCCCCTTTTTCCATTCTTATAAGAGATGATAAACCTTCACTACAAATAAAGAAAAAGGTAGGGGTTGAGTGGATCTCATTGCCTAAGATCTCTTGTCGATTTAAAGATTTTCCTGCTTCCCCATTAATAATAATTGAGTAATAAACTGTGGGAATACAGTGCATAATGAAATTGACCCAAAAAAAAAAAGAAAATCCCATCTTGATCATCATATCCCATAAAAAGACCACTCGACCCAATCATAAGTTTTACTCATATCGAGTTTGAACGGAAAAGAGTCAATTTTCCCTATTCTTCTTTGCTTGAAAGTGGGAAGTATCTTGTAGGCAAGTGATTAATCTCCTCGGAACAAAAGCACTTTGTCCTTCATCTATGTAAACATTTTACACCTTTTGAAAATGATTGGCAATTGTTTTTTTTATATAATGTTATAAAGAATTGTACATAGACTTATAGGTAAAAAATGCATCAAATTGTTAGGACGTGCAATTTTAGGGATAAGGATTATATGAGTAGAATTAATAGCCTCTAAAGAAGTTGTAACAACTTGATTTATAATTATGTCGGAACAGTGGTTCAATGACCACAATTTCGACAATAGAGTTCAAAAATATTATTTATTTACATTTACCAGCCTGTTAAAGTGTTTTATTGATGTTTGAATTGGTGAATTTAGTCAATAAATTAAAAATGAAAGTGTATGGACTAAATCATAAGAATTAGTGAAACCTTGGTCAAATGAGTTTAATAAAAATTGTTCAAGGTTCAAAGTGGTAAATAGTTACTCTTGCATGGTAGTTTCGGTTGTGTCAATGTTTAGTGAAAACACTTGTTAATTTTCATCATTAATGAAAATTAATATGTTCAAGTGTTGTGAGTTGAAGTGGAGGGGAAGAGAATTTCATTCTCTTCTTTCTCCACCAAAAATGTTGTTCTCTGTGGAAGAAGGAAAAACTTTAAGCTTTTTCGATTATTCAACTTTGCGTGCAAGTGTTTTCAAATCCTATTCTTTATGAGTTTCATGTTTTTGTTATCCTTGTATCTTGATTTAGTCAACTTGCATGTCTAGTCTCAAAATTGTTAAAGTCCAAAGTGATGTCATTGATAAAATGAATGTATGTCGTAATGGTTTGTTGTTAGGGAGAGCTTAGTCATGATACTATAGTGGAATAAATTCATGATTAAATGAGTTTATCATTAATAGGTAAAAAGCCAACTTAATTATAAATTATCCTAGCCTTAATTTTTTATTTCCAATCGGTCCTTCCGCTAGCTCGTTGAAACCATAAATGAATTGCGAGTTTGAATAGAAATAAATAGAATGAATAGAAAAAGAGAAATGAAAAATATTTTGGAATGACTGATTTTTTTTTTTCCGAAATGGAAAAATGGAATCATTTGGAAATAAATGTAGGTTTCCAAAAAATCAAAATGGAAATGATCTATTTGCAATTCTATATGGATTACTTAAAAATAATTGAAAGAATGAGTTTATGTTTTTGAGTTGTTTTGAAGCCCGAAAATAAAAATAAATCATTCAATTACAGTGAAGATGTTGAGTTATGAAATATTGAACATATAATTTTGAGAGATTGTTACTCTGCCCAAAAATAGAAAATTTATTCTAAGCTATTAAATATAATTTTTCAAAATAAAAATTGTATCGTTTTTTATTAAAGAAGACAATTTTTGCTTTCAACCCAAATAAAAGAGAGAACTATTTCTAGTTCTATGTTTTGATTCAATTAGTTCTAGCCCACAATTGAAGCAGTTCGTGGTACGAGAATAGAAAAAAGATTTTTAGTTTAAATTGAAAACAATGAACGTCCACTAAGCTGAAAGCACATGTATGGATCAGTTATGGTTTATTGCTATAAATATCACAAACCAAATTAATTTTCAAAATTTTAATTTTTTGATGTACAAGAAAATCGTTTTAAAATCAGATTTTTTCCAACATCATGGATTGATCATTAACACTCAATTCTACTACTATATTGGGTAAGTTCATATGGTGTTGTTATATTTATTTTTGAAATGTTGTACGTAAATGTATATGGTAAAATGTTAGTAAACTTGTATTGATAAGGTGAGAAAGGTATTAATCAGTAAGAAGAAAGTTATGTTATGTATATGGAACCCGAATGAACAAAGGATATAATTGGCATGCCAATAGGGATAAATGCTCACTGTAAGGGAAGAAAGGGAAATATGATGAAGATGAAAGAAGTTACTGAAGTTTTTTGAAATCCTGCATTTGTTGTGAATTTCCAATTTAATCTTTTTAGAGATTCTAGTGTGTTAATAGCTCTTATGAGTAACCTGGTGTGTTACGGAGGGAGAATATTTAGGCAATTGGCTTTGCACTATGTACATCTGGCATGTTATCGGTTGGAAATAGCTCTTATGAGGAATCTGGTGTGTTCTTAGGGGAGAATATTTAGCCTAAGGGCATTGCATTATGTGCATTTGGCGTGTTATTGGTTGGAAATACTCTTATGAGCAAACTAGCGTGTTAACAGATGGATACTTACGTATTCCTTTCTATTTTTACTGAGTCATCGGGTAGAATGTTTTTGAAATAGAAATGCTTATGGTATAATTTATATGAATTGAAATAAAGTATGAATAAATAATGAAATGTTTGGGACATATTATATGTTTGAATGCAGCATACCCACATTGTACATGTGAAAGGTGTTGGCAGGATAAAGGAATTTAGTTAAGTGTTATAAATGTATGAATGTTTTGTGAGGTGAGTTTAACATTTTAAACCTATGTACTTACTAAGCATATTTAATGCTTACCCTTTTTATCCTTTCCCTTCATTGTAGATATATTGGCAGAACTCAATAGGCAGATTGATCCACTACTCACAGTATCCAACTTCTATTTCGGTAGGATTATTTTAACTCTACATCAGGTCAAGTGACATGAATATAATCTCTATTTGGTGAAATTTTATATGAAATAAATGATGATGTTTTGAACATTGTGTACATATATATATATATATATATATATGCTCTTTTGTGATAATTGTTCAATGCTAGTGTAAACTATTAGTACGCTTGAAATGGAGGTAATTGTGCGTGTTAAATATGTTGACACATTAGGGATAATTGGCAGACTTATAAAGAGAACTGTTTGGGAAGATAATAATCAAGTAATAAGAACGCACGACGGATAGTAATTTGGCGGATAAGCTTGGGTGGTCATTTTTCTGTCGGATCACCTTGGCACATTTTATTTAAAAGTTTTCGTATAGAATTATAAAATTCTGAAACTAATAACATTGTTTAAACCTTGATTAATCTCATAAATGTTTGCACCTCTAATACTTATGTATGATTAGAATAAGAATTTTGATGACTTTAAAATAGATATACGTGATGGTTTTACATGTAAATGTCTCTGTTTTTCTATAACACTTTGTAACTCGAGTCTAGCGACCGAGCTGGACGAAGGGATTTACATTTGGTTGGTATCAAAGCTGTGATTTAGTCGGTTCTAGGACTAAACGTAGCGTGTATTGATTCTAGAAAATATATGCCACTTTAACCTGTGATAGTGTGATGTTGGACGATTCGATTTGACCATATTTTCTTATAGATTTGAAGATATCGACAGAATCTAATCTGTTTCCAATGATGAAGTAGATAGTAATGTATTGGCTTCTGAGCAGGGAGTAAGTCTTAGTATGCTAGTTCTGCACATGACCAAAAATGATGCGAAGAATACCTATTTCAGTGTCATAAGTCAATGGTTTAATGAGTTATGGGAGCCAATTTTGTGGCTCCACAACCTCTGCCCCCTAATGTGTCTTCTTCTGTACCCCTTGGTCCTCAGAGTTTAACTCATATACTTGTGATTAGGCTTTTATTACACAAAATTCGTAAATATGGGGCTGAAGAATTTAGAGGTAAGTCTGGTGATGATCCCACCAAAGCTGAATACTGGTTAAAGAATATGTAGAGAATCTTTGATGAAATAGCATGTTCGCCTGATGATTATGTTAGATACAGAGTGTCGCTGCTAAAACATGAAGCATATTATTGGTGGTCTACATTAGTAGGTATGGGTACCAAAAGAAAGAATTAGTTAGGAATATTTTTAATCTAAGTTTCGAAAGAAATATGAGTAAAAGGTATCTAGATAAGAAGAAGAAAGAATTCCTGGAGTTAAAGAAAGGTAATAGATCTGTGACTAAATACGAACAAGAATTTGTTCAATTGAGTAAATACGCACGTGAGATAGTGCCAACTGAAAAAGAGATGCATGTTCGATTCGAGGATGGACTAAATGATGAGATTAAAATGTTGGTTGGTGCTATAAAATTACGAGAATTTGATGTTCTGACAAATCGATCACAGATAATGGAAGAAATTTATATTAATAAAAGACAGAATGAAAGAAGATCTTAAGATTTTGGGAAACATAGAGTTTTGAAGTCGTTTACAACTCCCCCGCAAAAGAAATTCAGAGAAGTTTCTAGCCACCAAACTATTCCGCCAAGTAATACAGGTAGAAATAAAATGAAATTTAGTTATTCGAGATTTCAGTCTCACCCAACGGTAAGTGTTGGAAGTTTCTGCAATTTAGATAGACCTATTTGTGAGCATTGTGGTAAGTTGCATGATGGGGTATGTCGATTTAAGTCAGGTGCTTGCTTTCGATGTGGATCAATAGAGCATTTTTTGAGAAACTTTTCGGGAAACACTGATATTAACGATGATCAATCTAGCAAGTTGTTGTCAACTCCTCAAAAGGGTAGAAGACCGAGACAAAGTGGTAATACTGGTGGAAATCGAAGTGGAAGAAGGGATACTGTAGATAGGTCTAAAGCAAGACACCAGCTCAAGCTTATTCTATTCAATCTAGGGAGGAAGCCTCTGCACCAGGCATTATAGCTGGTATTTTCTCTCTTTTTGACCTACAATTTATTCATTGATTGACCTTGGGTTGACTTATTTGTATATATGCACTACTTTGGTAAATGATAAGAATATACCAGTAGTGTCAACTGATTTTGATGTTAAAGGAACAAATCCTTTAGGTTAGAGTTTCATAGTGAACATGATATGTAAGTAGTGTCCATTGAAAGTTTAAGGCTGTGATTTTCTTGCTGATCTGATGATGTTGCCTTTTCATGAGTTTGATATTATTCTAGGTATGAATTGATTGACATTGCATGATGCTACAGTGAATTGTAAATAGGAAGAGATTCTTTTGAAATGTCAAGATGGTGAGATTATTATAGTTGAATCTATTAAGCTTGGTGGTGTGATTAATATAGTATCAGCGTTATCTACTTAAAAATTAATTAAAAAGGGTTGTGAAGCATTTTTGGCTTACATACTTGATACTCGAATGTTTGAGTTGAAGGTAGAGTAGGTACCGATTGTTAGTGAATTTGTTGATATGTTTCCTAAGAAATTGCGTGGGTTGCCTTCGAATCGTGAAATCAATTTTTCTATTGAATTAGTACCTAGGACTATCCCAATTTCAATTGCTCTATGCAAAATGGCTCCTACTGAATTGAAGAAACTAAAAGCCCAGTTGGAAGAGTTGATTGATAGAGGCTTTATTAGACCAAGAGTATCACCTTGGTGTGTGTCAGCTTTGTTTGTGAAAAACAAATATTGGTCAATGAGGTTATGCATTGATTATATATAGTCAAACAAGGTCACAATAACGAATAAGTATCCATTTCCTCAAATTGATAATTTGTTTGATCAGTTGAAAGGAGCTATAGTGTTCTCAAAAATTGATTTGAAATTTGGATATTATCAGTTAAAGGTTAAAGAATCTAATGTGCTGAAGACTATTTTTAGAACTTGATAAATTCATTATGAATTTCTGGTAATGCTATTTGGTTTAACTAATTCCCCTCCTACATTTATGGATTTGATGAATTGAGTGTTTCATTCGTATTTGGATCAATTTGTTATTGTGTTTATTGATAATATTTTAATTTACTTGAAAGACAGATAGTAACAAGATGTATAAAGATAGTAAAAATGATATTTTATCTAACATCCTGATTTTGGGTCTAGTCAAAATAGTGGTTTCGAGACCATAAATCCGAAGTAGAAATATTTTTTATAATTATTTTGAGGTCCATGACATGTTTACACGATTGTGTGAAAGTTTCATGAAGAAATTTTGTGAATAAGTGTCCAATTTGACTTTTAGGACTAAATTACAAAAGTTACAAAATATGAGATTCTAGAAGCTTTAAGTATGAAATAGCTTTGGATTGTTAATTAGAGGTCCTTAAATAGCAATTTGCCCAATTTCCATTTTTATGGACAAAAATGGGCATGAGTAGGCAAAATTTGAAAGTTTAGTAAAAAGGGCATTTTGGTCCTTTGGTTAATAAAAGAATTAAAAGGGAAAATAAGTGCATCCTAGCTCCGTTTTTAATGTTCTTTATGTTTTTTAAGTTGTTATCAACCGATCTAGCTATTTTTACCATTTATTTGAGCTAGAGTTCATGTTTAAAAATTTACTCATGTGTGACATGCATGTGTTTTGATGTTTCATGGTAGATTGTGAAAGTTTGATGTGTAATAAACATTTTTTACTAAGTGATTTTCGATGAAAACACCTAAAAAGGATCTTTTTTTGTAAAAGTTGTGAAAATGAGTAGTAGAAATGTGATTTAATAAAAAATGTGGGCTGGTATAAGCTTTATATAGGTTCGACTAGGCTTGAGGAACAAAGAAAATGGACACATTTCATTTTACGATCCTAGGGACTAATTTATTAATATGTGAAAGTTTAGGGGAAAAACTATAATTTTGCCAAAGTATGATTTTTGGACTGATTTGAACAATGTGATAATTAAATGAGCTAAATTTACTATTATAGATCAAGAAAAACGGAGTCCGGACCTACACCGAGGAAAGAATAAGGTTGTGGACTAAATCGAATAGTTAGCCATATTTTGATACCGAGGTAAGTTCATGTGTAAATAATGCAACATTACATTTTTAAGTATTTAATGTTTTAATATTGCATGAATTGTGTAATTGTCCTTGTGGACTTGATTAATGTTGATTCGATGACGATTCGACGAAGATTTGATACCTCGAAATCCTGGTTGAACCTTAAGAATAGTTAGGATACAAATGTCATGACATTAGGGATTGAGTTTATGTGTAAGACCATATCTAGGATATGGCATCGTTATGAGATTTCGGTAAGACCATGTCTGGGACATGGCGTCGATATGAGAATCGTGTAAGACCATAGCTAGGCTATAGGCATCGATATGTGATCCCATGGAAGACCATATCTAGGATATGGCATTGGTATGATTCTATGTGTATGTGATTCCCGAGTATCTTTTAGTATTCCAAGTGGTTCAACGGGTAGTCCAAAGATTATGTCAATGAAATGACAAGGTATGAACATGTTGAAAGGGTACAAGTATGTACACAAAGCTCATACATATTGAGATTATAAATCGATGAGATCTCGGTAAGAAGTGAAAGAATAAATCATGATCATGGGTTTTATTGTACATTATGTAAATGACATGATTTAAGATGTATCTATGATACTTGATGAAATTGTGATAAATTACATTATGTGTATTATAATGCATGGTCAATGTTGTTAATTATTTACATGCAAACTTACTAAGCTTTGTGCTTACTCCCCTTTCTTTTCCATTTTCTTATAGTATAGCCAAGCTATCTCTAGAATTGAAGGACGTTGGAGACTCGATCACACTATCAATTGGAACTTTTGGGTATAGTTAGTCTCAACATTTTGAGTATGGCATGTATAGGGACTTGTTCTTTTTGTTATATGTCATATTGGTTTAGCCAAATGTGTTGGCTTATGATGATATTTGATTCATTTTGTATAAGGTCATGGGATGTGGCTCATAATGATTATTTAGTTGTAAACCTATTCATATATGCATGCATGTGCCAATGCCATTATGATATGGCCTATGGTTATTGATGGTTGAATGATGATGTGTTGCATGTGATTATGAATGTTTGATGATGGTGAAGCACTTAGTTATGCCATGTTAAGTGCCTTGAAGTCATACATATGTTTGGATTGGTGTGGTTTTGATGTGTGTAGGTTGGTGCAAGTATTGGTGGTAAAAAGGCTTGGTAAATAACCTTATTTTGTCCACACGAGTAGACACACGGGCCTGTGTCTAGGCCGTGTGTGACACATGGCTAGCCCCAAGGGTGTGTGTTCTGGCTGTGTGTCCCCTACACCTTAGTTTTGAGATACATAATGCGCAGTAGTAAACACACGGGCACGAGACACAACCATATGTCTCGGTCTTGTGAGAGACATGACTGTAGGACATGGGCATGTGCCCAAGTCGTGTGAAGTCTGCACTTGACTTTTGGAATTTAATTCACCACATGGCCTAAGGACATGGGCGTGTGCCTTGGCCGTGTGACATCATTTTGATGATGACAGCATAAATAGAATGTCCCTTATTTTGGACACGACCTGAAGCACGGGCGTGTCCCTTCACCCATACTGGCGTGTGGACCTTTTTCATGAAAAATTTTCTAAGTTTTTCGAAAGTTTCCAAAGTTCTCATTTTAGTCTCGAACCACTCCTAATCTATGTTTTGGGCCTCATAGGCTCGTTTAAGGGACAATATGAATGTAAGTGAAAATTTTTAAATTTGGACGAAAATTCATATCTCGATTTTGTATGATTGTTTGAGTTTATGTCCGGTAATACCTCGTACCCTCTTCCGACGTCGAATACGGGTATAGGGTGTTACATTTTACAAGAAGCTCATAGTAGTGTTTATTGAATTCATCCAGGTAGTAACAAGATGTATAAAGATTTGAAATAGAATTATTGGTGGCCGAAAATGAAGCGTGAAATCTCAGAGTTTGTCTCAAAATTTCTAGTATGTAAACAAGTTAAGGCTGAACTTCAAGTTCCTTGAGGTTTGTTACAACCAATAATGATTCCTAAATGGAAATGAGAAAGAGTATCAATGGATTTTGTATCAAGGTTTCCTATGACTTCGAAAAAGAAAAATGCTACCTAGGTTGTGGTTAATAGATTGACAAAGTTAGCTCATTTCATTTCATTAAGAACTGATTGCTCACTTGCGAAGTTAGCAGATTAGTATGTGGCTGAGATAGTTAGATTACATGGTGTACCAGTATCTATCATTTCAGATCGTGATTCGTGTTTTACTTCAAGATGTTGGGGTAAGTTACATGAAGCTTTAGGCACCAAACTAAATTTCAATACAACATTTCATCCAGAAACAGATGGTCAGTTAGAGCGTGTAATTCAAATTTTTGAAGATATGTTATTATGTTGTGTTATGGAATTTGAGGTAGCTGGAAGAAATATCCCACCTGTTTGAGTTTGATTATAATAACAATTATCAGTCAAGTATCAAAATGGTGCCATATAAAGCTATGTATGGAAGGAAACACAAAACTCTGTTATATTGGTCTGAGTTAAATGAAAGGAAGTTGGTAAGAATGATTTAGTTTGTGAGGCAGAATAAAAAGTTAAGGTTATTAAAAACTATCTGAAAGTTGCATCTGATCGATAGAAGTTATAAGCAGATTTAAAAAGGAAGATCATATTACTTCCATTTCATATCTATCTGCCATCTTAATTATCAAATACCACATTTCTTTTATGATATTCAATCTTATGATTTTGATGACTTGACCAACATCATTTTAGTTGTACTTATTCCACTTTTTACCATTTATCTCTTTGTTAACTTGACTCAGACTTGAATGGATACATGGATCCAACCGACACACTAGTTTGGCACCTAGTGCCTCATCGAATAAATTCAAAGTAAATAGTTTGCGCCCAGCACTCATCAATAAGTTTGACACCCAGTGTCTCATCGATAAAACCGAAGTAATTTGACACCCAGTGCCTCATCAACTCGTAGTCGAAATAACCCTGAACTATATCCAACTCTGCTCGAACAGTTAATAGTAATCAATTGACTTTACAATTTTTTTTCAACTCTAAGCTTAAAATCTATCAAATTAGTACCTAAAACTTCAAATATTCAACCGTGTCAATATCCTAAATCTTTAATAGTTCTGAGAAATACTACACAGGTCAACTAGCTTAAGCTTTTAGGATTCCAAAAATATAAAAATTACAAGAAAAGAAGTAAATTACAGTAACCAATTGAAGCTCCAAGGTTTTCTCTAATGGCCGAATATATTCTCCCTCAACTCCTACCTTTAGGATCTCATTGTCTCCTTCGGTTCCTAAGTCACTTGTTCCACACCGTGACAACGCCATAGGATTTTCACAAGTGGACCATGTTTATTTCTTAACTCTTTCACTTTACGAGTTAGAATTTCAACTGGATCTTCCTTGTAAGACAAATCGGGCTAAATTTCAATTTATTCCATTGAAATAATATGAGATGGATCCAATTGATATCTCCTAAGCATCAACACGTGAAATACATCATGCATCTTCTGTAATTCAACCGGTAATGCTAACCCATATGTAATTGGTCTGATCCTTTCGATGATTTTATATGGTCTGATAAATCGAGGACTTAACTTTCCCTTCCGGCCGAATCATAGAGCTTTCTTCCACAAAGAAGCCTTTAGAAATACTTTATCACCCACAAAAAAAAAATCAATATCTCGATGTTTCAGATACGCATATGATTCTTACCTATCAAAAGCTACTTTCAGTCTATCTCTGATCACTTTAACTGTATTTTTTGTTTCTTGAATCAACTCTGGCCCAACAACTTTTCTTTCACACAAATTCGAATAGCAAACAGGTGTTTACACCTTAAACCATATAATGCTTCATACGGAGTCATATGAATGCTCAATTGGAAACTATTATTATACACATATTTGACTAACTGTGAATAACGGTCCAAGCCTACTTTAAAATAAATTACGTAGGCTCAAAGCATATCCTCCAATATCTGAATAACTCGTCTCAATTGCTCATCCGTCTGCGGGTGAAAAGCAGTGTTGAAATTTAGTTTTGTACCTAAAGATTCATGTAACTGTCTCCAGAATCTTGAGGTGAATCGAGGATCCCGATCCAAAATTATCAACATAGGTACTTCGTGCAATCTAACTATTTCTCAAATGTATAACTCAACTATCTTCGGAACTGACCAATCAATTCTAACTGTAAGAAAATGGGCTGACTTCGTAAATCGATCAACTATCACCCAAATGATATTTCTTTTACTCGGAGACAATGATAACCCCATTATGAAATCCATCATTATACATTCCCATATCCATTTAGGAATCAAATTAGGTTGAAGAAGTTCGGTGGGGACCTAATGTTCTGTCTTAACTTGCTAATAAGTCAAACATTCGGTAACAAACTCGACTATTTATTTTTTCATACCGGGCCACCAATACATTTCCTGCAAATCACGATACATTTTTGTTTTGCTAGGATGTATAGCAAAAGGACTTTCGTGAGTTTCACGAAGTATTAAATCTTTTACATTGATGACTTTTGAAATACAGATTTGATTACAAAACCTCAAGCAGCCACGATCATCAATACTATAGTTTTTTTGTTGTGCCTTGATGAACCATTTTCTTTTTCTCAACTAACTTGACATGAACAAGTTATGCATCTCTGATTTTTTAAAAATATCAGATTCCCTGAAGAGTCGGGTAATCCACCATATCATGTTTGGTGAAGGTGCCCTATAAGTTAAAGGCTCTCACCCTACTTGCGTCATTTGTTTAATTTTACTCAGAGAATAAGAATGTAGAGGAAAATGGAGAGTTTATCTTTGAAACTTTGGTGACGATAGTCCAAGGGAATGACACCCAGTATTGTAATTAGATTAGAAAAAAGAAGGATAGAAAGAAGAAAAGTGAGATATATTAGGTAAGTTGGTTAAGCAAAAGGTTTGTGAATTTGTGAATTTCCCCTTATCATTCTGGTTTATTTATAACCAAAGACATGCATGAGAAGTTATGGAAATTTAAGAATGGTAAAGGAACTATTCAGGTCCACCAGTGCATGAAAGACACCTGTTGTCATGGGCAGGAGCAAAATCCTTTAGTATTCTCGATATTTGTGGAGTAAAGTGTATCCAACAATGGAAAGGTCAGATACATACGAATGAGCCGATACTTATATTTCATTAAGTGTTAAGGGATCCACAAATCGGGTGGAGCAGGTATAAAGCTAACTTACGAAAAGATAACTAAGTTGAAGTTTTCATTAATAATGAAAGGTGAATTCTTTCGTTAACCATACAAGGGAAAAAGATAGGGATGAGTTTCCCTTAGTCTGTATCTGAGGCTAAGCATGAAAAGAAATTTTGAGGATAATTTTTTTTTGTGTGGGAGAATTGTCACACCCAGGTTCCTTTAAGTTTGGAAATTAGGAATAATTGTGGGATTAAATTGAAAGAAACTGTAAGTTGGTAGCTTTTACAGGAATATCTGGAAAATTTAAGGGAGGATTTGGACATTTTTGAGTTCAAAATTCCAGTTCGATTGGATTGGAAATAATTGGTTCCTTAGTGGGAGACAAATGATTATCAATGGATGGTTTCTATACAGTTGAAGACCATGCGTGAAGAGCTATAAATAGATGAGAAGTGACTTCCCGAGGATAAATCATCTAAGTTATGTTTCATTTTTCTCTCTTCTTCATCTTCTTCTTTGGTTTCTCTAAAGAGAAGATAGTTACGAGAAACTCTGCATAGAGTGATGATCATGAGGTTTGAGTCTAAAAGGTAGAGAATCTAGTGAGTTAGTAAGATTTTAAGTCCTTCGGTGTTCGTAAACTTAAGAAAAATAGAGTTGAGAATTTTCAGAACCTTTGAGCGGTTCTGTATGTTTTTGGAAAATCGAGTTTTAAGTTGAAATTGTTGAGTTTAACTTATGACTTTGGTTATAATGCTTGGCTGCTAAAGGAATGGAAGCTCTAACAGTTGGAAAAGCTAAGCTGATGAGGCAAAGAAGCATTAGGTGAGTTTCCATACTCCATTCTTTGGAATACTATATGGTTGGCATGAATTTATGTTGAGTTTTATAAGATTTTTTGATGATATATGATCCTTGTTGACTATTAAATGCTAAGCCTGTATAAGATTAGATAGATAGATTAGCATCCGCTAATGTAGTTCGGTATGTAAGAAATATTTATGATTCCATGTTTTAAAGGTAGCGTGTGTTAGAGTATTCCCAAAGACCAATCATGATATGATTGTAATAACAAACTTGTTTTACCTCATTCATTAATATAAGGCATTTCTATTATTATTTTAGTCTCTTTTCCATGTATATTAATAAAATTTTTTATAATAATGTCATGAGAATAATATGATTATTCTTAAAAGGTCCTTAGTCGAGTATTATTATGGGCCTAGACAACAATAATGCATTAAGACTAACATGTAGTTTATTGATGACAAAGTGTTGTCATTGACATAGGATGTCAAAATTAATACATGAGTATGTATGTTAGAGAACAACATATTGGACTTACTGTAATGAGTATGTTTCTTGGATTATTATGTAATAGTCATAATATTACTCATAGTGATTACTATGTTTATGATCCTCAAACTTGAGATCATCATTATCCCAACATCGTGATTCATATATTTTGATATAGCCAAACGTCCACTGTAACTAGTTGTTCTATAAATGCTGATGTTGGATATATCACAATCTATGTAGTGGGATATGGTTGTTCAATATAGGATTTGTCCCTCCTACATAATGGGAGCAATATCTTAGGGCACTTGATTGAGTGAGGCTAGAAATGCATGGCCATACTCGAATAAGTTGATATGAAATATCAGACTTATTTGTTTATTATAGTCTGCTCAGAATATCAAGAAACGTTAGATGGACTATGAAAGTGCGACTATTTCATGACTTGTGTCCATTTTAGATATAAAGGACAAAAGGATTTAATACATGAAGGTTTAATCACAGAGATGTTATGTTGAATCATGACTTCTTATAACTTAGGTAGCAATGATGCATTGCTAGATGCCACTCATTGTTTGTAATATTGGAATCGTTCTAGTATTACTACTACCGTTACAAGAACCTACAAGGTCACACCCTATGGTTGAAACGAATGGAATTCAAACATATTTGGTATTGTTTTTTTGGCTATCACATGAACTAAATTGATTATAGAATTAATTTAATTGGGTAGTTAAATATCGAACGAATTATATGTACAAGTATGTTGTACACATAATGAGGACATGGTTAAATATATATATATATATATATATGTGTGAATTTGAATCGTATAAAATTTAACTAGACATAAATTGCGAAATCCTTGTTATAATTATTATAATTATAATTTACGATTGAACATTATTATAATTATTGTAATTGTAATTTTTAGTCAAACATTATTATAATTATGGTAATTATAATTATTATATTCGATTAATTATTATAATGAATTTTGATTCATATTAAGATATCAACTATTCCCGAATTAGGAAATATAGAGTTTTTAAGAAAAACCTTATATACTTGAAATATAATGTATGAGGTCTAATAGCTTTCAATGAGTTTTTCTCTTTGAAAAAGTTTAAGAGAGTTCTTGCAATTTGTTGTCACACTGGGTGGATTACGTAGAGGCTGAAACTTTTCATAGTGGCTTAGAATTGACATACAATTGTGTAATTAGTTTTACAATAGTTATCTTTGGTTTTCTAGAAGATTAAAGGTAATCGTTCATACCCTTCTCACCCCAATTAGTTCCTCGCACATGAATCCCTGGGTGTGATCACCATATTTATTTTTTCTGCTGTGCTATGGGGTGTACCGGTGTTCAAATAGTGTGTTCCATGATAGTATGTTAATGAAATGCATGTATTGCATGTTTATATCGGTGGAATACAGAGGGGAGATTATTGACGAGTTAGGTGAAGTTAGAATTTTGGAGAAGAGAGCTTCCATTTGCCGCCTTTCAGTGCTATTGGGTTCAAACCACAATGTGCAAAGCTCTGGGTCTAGTGAAAGGAACATTGCGGTGTTCATGTAACACCTCTAACCCGTATCCGTCGCTGAAATAGGGTTATGGGGCATTACCATAAAATCGTAGCTTAAAACATTCAATTTCAAACATTTCATAAGTCATAGTATAATTCATCCAAAATCATGCATATCATTCCCTGTTTGAGCCTTCGAAGCCTTAGAAACACTTTAGAAACGATTCGGGACTAAATCTGCAATATTTAGAACTTCATGGAAAAAGATTGAAAATTTCACACAGCAGAGGTCACACGGCCGTGTGACTCACACGGCTAAGACACACACCCGTATCTCAGGCCGTGTGGACATTCAAAGTAGGGACACACGGCTGTGTCCCAGCCGGTGTCCATGTAGCATCCTAAATAATTGGGTATCATTATGTTGCTTAATGTTGGTTCGGGTTACTTGGAGATAGAATAAATATTATTATTTAAGTGTACATTTGAGTAAAGAAATTAAATGACCTTAAGACTTAAATTAATTAAGTGCTAAAAGTTGGCATAAGTGAGTTAGTAGTAAAGAGGAGATGGCGCCATAAGTGTTCCTAGAGGGAAGGAGTTCGAAACACCTGACAAGCAACAAGGAAATTTTATTTTTTTTCTTTAACCTATGCATGTGTCGGCAAGGGGATAATGATGGATGAGTTGTATTGTTTTATTTTTGGTAAGTAGACTAAAGGAAAAAGGTAATTGTTAACTTATGGTAGGGAATCAAGAAAGTTTGGAAAGATATGGGGACATAAGGCAAATATCAAGGAAAAGGTTTGAAACAAATTCATGGCCATTTGACCATGAATTTGGGACGACATTAATGGCTAAAGGGAGGTGGCGAATATGTTAGTAGTTTGGCTAGGATTAGGAGTTAGTTTTTGGTCATTCCTATCATCTTGTGCAAGTTTTGCATTTTCTCTCAACCTTTCTCCTTTGGCGAATTTGAGCTTTTGGTAAGCCTTAATTCTTTTGACCATTTGGTCATTTTGCTTATCACTTTAGTATTCTTTTGTGTGCCTTTTCATAGTGCGAAATTACCAACACCAAAGATCATTCTTTTCTTCCTTTCTCCATTGCCAAATGTACTTTGCCCTAAACACATCTCTTACTTTCTCTTTTCTTCTCTTTGAAAACCGAATCACCATCATCATCATCTTTTTCTCTCACTTTTAATTTTCTTTTCAATCATACCTTCTCCATTATTTTCTCTCATAGCGAATCTCTTTCTTTTCCTAAACATCATTCTCAATCATTTCTTTTCAACCGTGGAGAATAGGTAAGAGTTCTTTTTAGTTCATGTTAGTTAATAGTGGTTTTGGCGAATATTGATGGTGGTAAGAAGGATTTCTTGGATCGAAATTGAAACACCCCAAACCCATTACGAGAATGGATGGATCGGTATGTTTCTCAAGTAACCGGTTCAAATTCATTCAAATACTTTGAAAACTATGTGTTTTGGAAGATAGTTTGTTGTGGGTTGGGCTTGAGTTGAAAACAAATTTATTTTTATAACAAAACCCATTTGTTTCAAGTGACAAAATATTTAAACTTATTTCATATTAAGTGGGCTTACTCTTTATAAAGCCCTAAATTCTTAACATAGTAGTTATAGCGAAATAAAAATTAAATCACGGTGGCCTTATTACATAAAACGAAACCCAAAATAATAATTGTACAATTACTTAAAATAAAATAAAGGTTCAAATTAAATTGAACTTCAAGTCGATCATGGCCACCACAAGTTCTGTAGTCCGGTCCATTCTTGCTCATCACCAAACATATTCCCACAGCAGGGTGAGTCGATAGACTCGGTGTGTAACCAACACTTGAACATAATAGAAATAGGCACACCATAAAAATCATATACATATAAAAATTTCAAGGTAATGATGCAAACCCGAACCCAAACCTATATGCCATCCGCTACACTCCACCGTACCAACTTTGCACACCGTGGGGACTACTAAGTCAACCCTCCATCCGCTACACTCCATCGAAGGTAGTTCTTTGCAATCGACGTGCTCATCGCCCATCGATAATATTGTGGCATAGCCACCACTTTAATGTAACAAAGTTACCACTTAATGTGACCGAAGTCACCACATTCACTTAGTGAGACCAAGTCATCACATTCACTTAGTGAGACCAAGTCATCACATTCACTTAGTGAGACCGAAGTCATCACATTCACTTAGTGAGACCAAAGTCATCACATTCACTTCCCTTCTTCAATTGACCGAATGCCCCAAATAATAAATATCATGCATATCATATTTTATTTCACTTTCACATCACTTTTCACTTGTATAACATTTTTTTCGAAATCCTAGTAGGAGTAGGAAAATGTACCTGAATACTTTGTACCATAATATGGCACTTTAGCCACTTCCTTTCACTTTCACATTAACATATATAATATATTTAAACCATAGAACTATTAAGATTGGTATGGAATACACACCGATTTGTTTAGCGATTCCTTGAGATTCAGAAAGCAAGATCTAATGTTTAGATCCTTAATTCCTACATTTGGTTTATCGGTATTACTTAGCATAAATTCTATTTTGGGCTATAATATCCAAATCCTAGTAGGATTTGTAAAGAGGCTTACCTTTGATGCCGATTTGATGTTTATTCAAATCCGGAAACTTTGTTTTCCTTCACTTGATATTCACCAACCTTAAATCTCAACATAAATTAGTTTTAGGCTTTTTAATAATTATAGATCTTATCTATGTAATCACACAAACCTTGGCGAATACTTTCAAGTGCTTACCTTATGGATTTTAAATCCCAAAACTTCATTTTCCTTTTTCCTTGTAATCGGCCAAAACCTAGATCTCTCGAATAGGTTAGTTTTGATCAATTTGATCTAATTGACTAAGATTTGGCCTTGGCCGAATGTATAAACTCACTTACCTTGAAGTTCTCAAATCCCGAAGTTGATCTTTATTTTTAATTCCTGCCGAAATCACTTGTTAGATTTGAACTACTATTCAATTATGGAAGGGACCTTATTGCCGAATGTATGTTGATGTACTTACCTCGTTTCGAATCCCGGATGATCCCTTATACTATTCGGCTATGGCACTATTATGGGTCTTAAAGTTTTGGCTTTTGTGGAGGGATAGTAGAAGAAAAGAAAAAGAAAGGAAAAGAGATGGAGAGAGTTTTGACAAGGAGGATTCGGCTAAAGAAAAGAGAAAAGATTGTTGTTAATTTGACTAGGAGATTTCGGCAAGTGGTTGAAAGGAAGAGAATGGCTCTTTTCTTTTCTCTCTTTGGCCGAAACTATTAGCCTTAGAGTCCCTAAATCTGCCAACTCTTCATTTGTGATAAGTTTTAATTTTATCAACTATGAAATTCCATCAAATCTCCTAATTTGCCAACAATTCTATTGAATAAAAACTCCTCTTCTTAGATTCCCTTGTGCCGTCCAACTCCCCACTCATGGAAGCAAAATAAAACTTCTTTTATTTGCTTCCTAGATGACTCAAACTCAGGCCCAAAAATCTCTTGCATTTGGGCCATTCCTAAGGCCTTAGGTGGCATCTTCAGGCCACATTTCCAAGTCCGTTATTGGGTCAAATTTAATGTACTTTATATTTTTAGGGTCACTTGGTCCTAAGTTCCCCTTTAGGCTCTAAAATTCAACATTCCGGGGTCATTTTTAAGTTTCCAAAAATTTTTGCGCGGCTCTGTATTTTCCAAGTTTCCAAAATGTTTAGTTTCCTATTTTGGCTTGGTTTCCAAAATGTTTAGTTTCTTATTTTGGTTTGGTTTCCAAAATGTTTAGTTTCCTATTTTGGTTTGGTTTCCAAAATGTTTAGTTTCCTATTTTGGCTTGGTTTCCAAAATGTTCACTTTCCTAATTTTACTTAGGTTTCCAAAAATGTTCACTTTCCTATTTTCGACGTAACATTTCCATACATCCTTTATTTTCCAAAATCATTCCAAATTTATTCCAAAACACATAAAACATGTCTTTTTGTACAATTAGGCCAAAATGCATAGGCCCTTTTTAGGATGTTACAGTTCTACCCCCCTTAAAATAATTTCGTCCTTGAAATTTTCTAACTAAATAATTGAGGGTATTGTTGTCTCATTGCCTCTTCTGGCTCCCACGAAGCTTCCTCCGATCCATGATTGCACCACAATACTTTGACTAGAGGCGGCTTCCTCAGTAGTACTTTCACGTCACGTTCGAATCTGAATCGGCTCTTCCTCATAGGTTAAGTCTGGCCTTAGCTCCACTTATTCTACTGGTACTATGTGAGAGGGATCCGATCGATAGCGACGTAGCATGGACACATAGAACACGTCATGCATTTGCTGTAACTCCGGTGGAAACTCTAGCTGGTATGCCACTTGGTCCCACTCGCTTTAGTACTGATAGGGCCCGATAAATCTTGGGCTTAATTTCCCTTCCGACCAAACCTCATCACTTTCTTCCATGGTGAGACTTTTAGAAACACTTGGTCTCCTACTTCAAACTCTATTTCCTTCCGCTTGAGGAATTGGCATAAGACTTCATCTATCAGAGGCTTCTTTTAATCGTGTTCTAATTATTTCAACCTTCTCTTCTGTCTCTGCCACTATCTCTGGTCCCAAAACTCGACGTTCTCCTAACTCAGTCCAACAAGTAGGAGTACGACTTTTCCGTCCGTACAATGCTTCATATGGTGCCATTCAAATGCTAGCCTGATAACTGTTGTTGTAGGCGAATTCTGCTAAAGGCAAGTAATCCTCCCAACTTCCTCGAAAATCCATCACACATCCTCTCAACATATCCTCCAACACTTGTATTACTCGTTCAGACTGTCCGTCTGATTGTGGATGAAAGGCCGTGGTGAAATCCAACTTGGTGCCTAAAGCTTGATGAAGTGCCCTCCAAAACCGAGACATGAATCTTGGGTCTCTGTCTGAAATAATTGACACTGTAGCCTCACAATTTCCACCACATATAGCTTGGCTAGCTTTTAAAGGGGATAGTCCATTCTTACTGGGATGAAATGTGTGGACTTAGTCAAACGGTCTACTATGACCCATACCGAGTCCTTCTTAGTAGGTGTAAGGGGAAGCCCACTAATGAAGTCCATGGTAATTCTTTCCCACTTCCACTGCGGAATCTGGATTGGCTGAAGCAATCCCGATGGAACTTGGTGTTCAGCCTTAACTTGCGACACGTCCGACATCTTCCACAAATTCGTAACTTCTTGTTTAAGATCCGCCACCAAAATTGTTCTCTTAAATCTACATGACTTAATGCCTCCGGGATGCATAGCATAAGGGCTACTATGCGCTTCTCGAAGGATCTTCTATCTTAACTCCTTGTCTCTTGGTATCTGAGACCTTCCCTTTGTAGCACAATACTCCTTCATCATTAATCTCATAGTCCTCCAACTCTCCGATTCGTGCTTTTTGTAGCTTAACATTTAAATCTTCATCAACCAACTGTCCCTCTTTCATTTCCTTCAACCATGTTGGCTTGACTTGTAACTCGGCCAACAAACTTCCATCCTCATATAAGCTTAAATGGGCGAACATTGCTCTTAGGTCCGTCACAACCTTCCTACTTAAGGCATCAGCTACTACATTCGCCTTGCCCGGATGATATTCTATCGAACAGTCATAGTCTTTCAGTAATTCCACCCACCTTCGTTGCCTCAAGTTTAACTCCTTTTGAGTCAATAGGTACTTGAGACTCTTGTGGTCATGTAGATCACGACCTTTCTCCATCTGAGATAATGCCTCCACACCTTGAGAGCAAAACCACTGCTGCCAATTCCAAGTCATAGGTTGGGTAGTTCACCTCATGCGGCCTTAGCTGTCAGGACGCATAAGCGACTACCTTTCCATCTTGCATAAGAACACATCCTAACCCCATATGTGAAGCGTCACAGTATACCACAAAATCCTTTCCTGCCTCAGGCTGAATCAACACCGGAGCTTCAGTTAATACCTTTTAAGTTTTTCAAAACTCTCCTGTTGCTTATCTGTCCACACAAAGGTACTTCCTTCCTCAACAATTTTGTTAATGGCGCGGCTATCGGCGAGAATCCTTCCACGAACCTTTGGTAATAGCCGCCAATCCTAAGAAACTACGAATCTACGCCACCGAATTAGGTGGTTTCCAATCAACACCGCTTCGATTTTCTTAGGATCCACCCTTATTCCTCGGCGGACATTACGTGTCCTAAGAAAGCAACTTCTCTAAGCCAAAATTCACATTTCTTGAATTTGGCATAAAGTTTCTTCTCCTTAATACTTGTAACACAATCCGAGATGCTCATCATGCTCCTCTTGGACTTAGAATATACCAAGATATCATCGATGAATACCACAACGAACTTTGTCTAAGTAAGGTTGGAACACTCGGTTCATCATATCCATGAATGCTGCTGGGGCGTTTGTCAACCCAAACGGCATGACCACAAATTCAAAATGGCCGTATCTAGTTCTGAAAGCTATCTTATAGATATCCACCTCCTTTACCTTTAACTGGTGATATCCTGACCTTAAGTCGATCTTTGAGAATACTACCGCTCCCTTTAGTTGATCGAACAAGTCATTAATCCTTGGCAAAGGATACTTGTTCTTGATGGTCAGCTTATTCAATTAACGATAGTCTATGCACATACGCATAGTTCCGTCCTTCTTCTTCACAAATAGGACCGGTGCTCCCCACGGAGACACACTGGGCTGAATAAACCCACGATCCAATAATTCCTGGACTTGAGCCTTAAGCTCCACTAACTCCTTTGGCGCCATTCGGTATGGAGCAATTGACACAGGCGCTGTTCCTGGTAGCAGGTCTATTCCAAATTCAACTTCTCTATCTGGGGGTATTCCTGGTAATTCCTCTGGAAACACATCCTCGAAGTCCCTTACCGTTCTGACTCCTTTGACACCTTCCTGATTTCCATCCAATGCACTTACAAAGGCTAAGAACGCCTCGTACCCTTTACGTACCATCCTTTCAGCCTTAAGCACCGAAACTACATTAGTCAAATAGTTCCTTCTCTCTCCTATCATAATGACCACCTCATCCTCAGGGGTCCTTGTTCCATTTGTTTAGCCGCACAATCCAACACGGCTCGATGTTCAACTAACCAATCCATACCAAGTATGAGGTCAAATTCCCCGAAGTGTAATTCCATTAGGTCAGCCCGAAAGCTCACTCCCTGAATTTCTAGAGGTATATTCCGAAAGATCTTATCTACTACTATAGTTTGGCCTAGTGGGCTTACTACCATCATCCCCTTATCAGAAAGTTTCGAGTCTAGGCCTAGTGTCTCAACTACACAACAGGCAACATAAAAATGGGTCGAGCCCACATCAATTAAAGTATAATAGGGTTTACTATGAATGAGGAACGTACCGGTTATGGAGTCCGGCGCGTCTTTATCCTCCCTACGGCGAACCGCATAAACCAAACCCGATTGTCTTGCCTTAGTATTGGTGGCACCTCGCCACGTCCTCCGCCAAAGACTATTACCTCGATATTCAAACCTCGACCTCGTTGAAATTCTTTGTCCCTCCCTACTAGGCCGATTAACATTACGAGTTCTTTGTTGTCTATCATCGATATCTTTGGACAGATCCTTGAGCATATGGTCCTTAGACCCACACTTAAGACATGGTCCTATCTTTTCCAACACTCACCGAGTGCTTCTTTCCACAATACTCACAAGGACGACATCGCCTCGGTATCAACTTGCGACCCTTCGACCCTCGATTACGGGCCTTTGTGCACATTTCCGACGATCCATAACCTCTCTTGGGTCTATTCTGTCGAGTTACGCCTAGTCGAGTCCTTGATTCCTTGACTACCTTAGCCTTTTCAACCAACGTGGAGAACTCCGCTCACGATGTGGAGCTATCAATAACCTTAGGTCATCCTTTAATCCGTCCTCAAAGCGGACACAGCTTTCATGTTCAATCGCGACTACTCCTTGAGCATATCGACAACCTCGAAATTCACCTCATATGCCGCTCTCGATTTATTCCCGAACTAGTCCTAAAAAGCTTTCGCATTGCTCATCAATATCGAAAGTGCCGACATACTTCTTCCGATATGCCTCCTTAGCATATTCCCACGTCGAGATCCTCCGCCGTGGCACCATCACAGACGATTAACCACCATTGGTATGCTTCATCACGTAATGAGGCTACCATCCCTTTCAACTTCTCTTGAGGGTCGGTCGAGTTCATCCATAATATGCTCGATTGCTTCCAACCAATACTGGTACATCTTTGGGTGCCACACTAGACACTCCACGAAACACCTCGGCCCTGTTGGCTCGGAGTCGCTCGAGTCTGATTTTGAGCTCCCGAATTTCCACCGCGCCGACCACCATTTCCAACACTGCAACATAGCTCTGCGACACGGCCTCATCCCGTTCGAGCTGCTTGCTCGACATTAACAATTGGGGTGGTGGTGGCGGTGGTAACTCATTGTCGAACCTTGACCTGATCTAACGGGTTCTGACACAGTTATTCTTCCTCTACCGCGTCCTTGACAATCGCGTTCTCTAGAACTCATTTTCTAGCGTCGAGATCTGATTAAGAAATTTTATGGATTAGTCTTTGTTCCACTTATTTATCAGCGAAGGAGTTTTATGGAAAGGGATTTAGGAGTGGTTCTTTCGTATTCATACAAACACACAGTCTTTTCCATTCATTCATTCATCCATCAAACAAGTATGAACTTTCGTTCATTCAGAGAAATGTTGTAGTTTTCATTGTTTATTATTTTCCACTACCCAGGGGTATTTTCGTAATTTTGTCCTACAGGGTCATTTTCATAATTTTTCAGAAGAAAACGTTCCTTGGTGTTTTTGTCAACAATTATCTTGAAAATTTCATAGTCTCGGAGTAATTTGGAAAAAATTTTAAAATCCGGGGTATTTCGGTGATTTTCGACCTCAGGGGTATTTTGGTAAATTTTTTTTTCACAAATCAGGGTAACTTTTGTAAATTTAATAAATTAGGGGTATTTCAGAAGTTGTAAAACTTTGAGGGTTCTTTTCAAAAAATTGTTCCTTCAAAATGGGGATGTTGTAAAAATTTTGGAAGTTAAGGTCATTTTGGTAATTTTAGTAAGTTAGGGCAATTTTATAATTTTCAAAAAATCAAGGTATTTTCCTGGTAGTTTGCAAATTAAGGTTTTTGAACATTTATGAGATAATGATATTTTGGCAAAACTGTTGAGTAGTTGGGCATTTTATAAACCAAGGGTATTTTTGTAATTTTACCACTAGGGGTATTTTTGAAATTTTATAAGTCAGAAATTTTTGGAGAAAATTGTGTATAAGAAATAGTTTTCATGAATTAAGGAAAAAAATGATTTAAGAATTTTAATATTAATGTTCCGAAAAATGGCTAGTTCCCTTTCGGGTTTTAGTTATTGGGTTTAGCCTATGACCGAGCCTTCTTGGTCAGGGTGAACCAAAGCTACGCACCAGGCAGGATTCGAGTGGAGAGGAGGTGAGTCACGATTGCTTAAGTACCAAGCTCCCACTAAAACCATTCCTAGACATGCGTCTGGGGTTGCCACACCCACTAAGTCCTCAGGTTAGGGTGAACCGAAGCTACACACGGTAGGATTCTGTGAAGAGGAGGTGAGTCACTTGGACCTGCTTAAATACCAAGCTCTTGAGGATCCACTCCTGAACATGCGTACCATGGTTGCCACACCCTAACTTAATTGACTTAGCCATAGGTTGGTTTAGTGCCTTAAGTCTTATGTGTTTGTGTTTGAGTACACTAATCCTAGGGTTCAAGTTCCTACCATGCTATTCTACGTTCCATGCCTTTTCTACCATTATACAGTTCATAAATCACGAATCACTCATAGAGTTAGGGTACTTACGGTGGATCATGGTCGGAGACTTAGGGCCATGTCTTTATACTGTCCATTTGTAAAAATACTTTCATAAAACTCATTTGGCCTTGTTTTAAAAACGTTTTGGGCCTTAGACCACGGTAGAGAGTTTGAACTGGCTCGATACCAAATTGAAACACCCCAAACTCTATTACGAGAATGGATGGATCTGGTATGTTCCTCAAGTAACCGGTTCAAATTCATTCGAATACTTTGAAAACTATGTGTTTTGGAAGATAGTTTGTTGTGGGTTGGGCTTGAGTTGAAAACAAATTTATTTTATAACAAAAACCCATTTGTTTCAAGTGACAAAATATTTAAACTTATTTCATATTAAGTGGGCTTACTCTTTATAAAGCCCTAAATTCTTAACATAGTAGTTATAGCGAAATAAAAATTAAATCACGGTGGCCTTATTACATAAAAGCGAAACCCAAAATAATAAATTGTATAGTACTTAAAATAAAATAAAGGTTCAAATTAAATTGAACTTCAAGTCGATCATGGCCACCACAAGTTCTGTCGTCCTGGTCCATTACTGCTCATCACCTGAAACATATTCCCACAATGGGGTGAGTCGATAGACTCAGTGTGTAACCAACACTAAACATAATAGAAATAGGCACACCATAAAAATCATATGCATATAAAAATTTCAAGGTAATGATGCAAACCCGAACCCAAACCTATATGCCATCCGCTACACTCCACCCGTACCAACCTGTACACTGTGGGGACTACTAAGTCAACCCTCCATCCGCTACACTCCATCGAAGGCGATCATTGCAATCGGCGTGCTCATCGCCATCGATAATATTGTGGCATAGCCACCACTTTAATGTAACCGGTTACCACTTAATGTGACCAAGTCACCACATTCACTTAGTGAGACCAAGTCATCACATTCACTTAGTGAGACCGAAGTCATCACATTCACTTAGTGAGACCGAAGTCATCACATTCACTTAGTGAGACCGAAGTCATCACATTCACTTCCCCTTCTTCAATTGACCCGAATGCCCCAAATAATAAATATCATGCATATCATATTTTTATTTCACTTTCACATCACTTTTCACTTGTATAACATTTTTTTCGAAATCCTAGTAGGAGTATGAAAATGTACCTGAATACTTTGTACCATAATATGGCACTTTAGCCACTTCCTTTCACTTTCACATTAACATATATAACATATTTAAACCATAGAACTATTAAGATTGGTGTGGAATACACACCTGATTTGTTTAGCGATTCCTTGAGATTCCGAAAGCAAGATCTAATGTTTAGATCCTTAATTCCTACATTTGGTTTATCAGGTATTACTTAGCATAAATTCTATTTTGGGCTATAATATCCAAATCCTAGTAGGATTTGTAAAGAGGCTTACATTTGATGCCGATTTGATGTTTATTCAAATCCCGAAAACTTTGTTTTCCTTCACTTGATATTCAGCCAACCTTAAATCTCAACATAAATTAGTTTTTGGCTTTTTAATAATTATAGATCTTATCTATGTAATCACACAAACCTTGGCCGAATACTTTCAAGTGCTTACCTTATGGATTTTAAATCCCGAAAACTTCACCTTCCCTTTTTCCTTGTAATCGGCCAAAACCTAGATCTCTGAATAGGTTAGTTTTTGATCAATTTGATCTAATTGACTAAGATTTGGCCTTGGCCGAATGTATAAACTCACTTACCTTGAAGTTCTCAAATCCCGAAGTTGATCTTTATTTTTAATTCCTGTCGAAATCACTTGTTAGATTTGAACTACTATTCAATTATGGAAGGGACCTTATTGCCGAATGTATGTTGATGTACTTACCTCGTTTCGAATCCCGGATGATCCCTTATACTATTCGGCTATGGCACTATTATGGGTCTCAAAGTTTTGGCTTTTGTGGAGGGATAGTAGAAGAAAAGAAAAAGAAAGGAAAAGAGATGGAGAGAGTTTTGACAAGGAGGATTCGGCTAAAGAAAAGAGAAAAGATTGTTGTTAATTTGACTAGGAGATTTCGGCAAGAGGTTGAAGGGAAGAGAATGGCTCTTTTCTTTTCTCTCTTTGGCCGAAACTATTAGCCTTAGAGTCCCTAAATCCGCCAACTCTTCATTTGTGATAAGTTTTAATTTTATCAACTATGAAATTCCATCAAATCTCCTAATTTGCCAACAATTCTATTGAATAAAAACTCCTCTTCTTAGATTCCCTTGTGCCGTCCAACTCCCCACTCATGGAAGCAAAATAAAACTTCTTTTATTTGCTTCCTAGATGACTCAAACTCGTGCCCAAAACCTCTTGCATTTGGGCCATTTCCTAAGGCCTTAGGTGGCATCTTGAGCCACATTTCCAAGTCCGTTATTGGGTCAAATTTAATGTACTTTATATTTTTAGGGTCACTTGGCCCTAAGTTCCCCTTTGGGCTCTAAAATTCGACATTCCGGGGTCATTTTTAAGTTTCCAAAAATTTTCGCGCGGCTTTGTATTTTCCAAGTTTCCAAAATGTTTAGTTTCCTATTTTGGCTTGGTTTCCAAAATGTTTAGTTTCCTATTTTGGTTTGGTTTCCAAAATGTTTAGTTTCCTATTTTGGTTTGGTTTCCAAAATGTTTAGTTTCCTATTTTGGCTTGGTTTCCAAAATGTTCACTTTCCTAATTTTACTTAGGTTTCCAAAAATGTTCACTTTCCTATTTTCGACGTAACATTTCCATACATCCTTTATTTTCCAAAATCATTCCAAATTTATTCCAAAACACATAAAACATGTCTTTTTGTACAATTAGGCCAAAATGCATAGGCCCTTTTTAGGATGTTACAGAAATAATCATTCATTTTATTAACGTTTTTCTTTATTATACTTTAGTGCGATAGCGAAGATCGAACTTCGAGTGTTCGTGAGTATCATAGAACGTTGGAATCGATTTAAGGTGTTAAGGAGCGTTTTGGTCGATTCTCTTATTATGAACAAGGATATTTGTGGTAAGGAAATCTTACTCTTAAAACCTTTAGTTATATTTTCGATATATTCTTAAGTTGGATTAATGATCTTTTGTCATTGAAGACATTCAAAATAGGGCAAAAAAGGGCAATCCATAGTCTTCGTAAGAGGGGTGGATCCGCTATTCCCCCTAAATATAAAAGAAGGGCTATTTCGAGAATCCGGGATTTTCCATCGGGTTGCGGACCATCAACCGAAGGAAGTCAATTATTTGAAGTAGTTCGTACTCCCGAGCCTTTGTACGTTAGTGGATTTTCAGCGAGCAATGAATCGATAAACGAGGATAAACCGAAAATAGAAGTGATTCAAAATCAAAGGGGTAAGGATTTGGATCAAATCCCAATAGAATATTTTTGATAAATGATAGTGTTCTAATAGATCGTATTATGTTTAGTGTTGAAGAGCGAGAAGGATTAGTACTCACGATATCAAGGTGTGTAACTTCACGCTTTTCTCGGGTTGGATGTCATTCGTGGTATTGAGTAAAATCGTAAAGACGACTAAATCGGTATAATACGTATTAATTGGTATCTCGGTGAAAATACATGAAAATGATTAAAATTGTGAAAATTACGAAAATGCCCTCGTGAAGTTAGTTGTTAATATGTAAATTTTATGTCTCGTAAAAATGGACCGAAAAATATGCTAGTTAGTAAAATGGGCCGAAATCTCTGTTAGATCGATAAATGGGCCGAAATCTCTGCTAGATCGATTAATGGGCGAAATCTACGCTAGATCGATAAATGGGCGCTAGATCGATAAATGGGCGAAATCTACGATAGATTGATAAATGGATAGATCGATAAATGGGCGAAAAGTTCGATAAAATTGTTTAATGGGCCGAAAAGCCTGATAAATTGTTAAATGGGCCAAAATCTTAGCTAGATCGTAAATTGGGTTTAAGATGCTAGATTGCTAAATGGGCTAAATGCTATTTCAAAATTTTGGGCCTTAATAAAAACTAGAAATATTGACTCTTATGTTATTCAAATCTTTTGATAAAATCATCATATAAACTTATACAAATTTTTTTTTGCATACATGTTGCATGGGTTGGGATTAATAATGAAGAGAAGAAAGGCCTGTTGCCAAAATCTAGGTCGGTGGCTTTGCCACAAAATAATTAAATGGCTAATTGCCTCTAGTTCGGTGGCTCTGCCACAAAATAATTAAATGGCTAATTGCCTCTAGTTCGGTGGCTCTGCTACAAATATAAGATAGCTTAATGCTTGTGATTGGTGTGATGGCGGGGTGGGTTGACTTGATCCCCACAGGTGTGATGGTTGGTACGAGGGTGTGTAGCGGATGGAAATTAGGTTAGGTGGGAAAATTCATTTTGCATACATATTATTATTTATATTGTTAATCCTGCTAATGGGCTCAAGCCCAAAACTATGATTTGATGATTTGGCCCAATGAATAAGTAAGTGAGTTATAGACTGAGTTCTAAGTAACTCACTCCCTCAAATTTTTCATCTTGGGTAATGGAAATTGACGTGGACTTGGGCCGAGGATGACTTTGTGGAGGCCATACTTCGAATGAGGGTTAATTAAACTTTGAACTTTTATTAAAGACTTTCTATAATTTACTATTATGGGTTTGATGTAATAAGGCCTCTATAAACGTTTTATGGATTTTATGTGTGGATGGATTTAAATTATGTTTTGGACTATTAATATGGGCTTATAATTATTTTATTTTCTTAAAATAATTTGGGTTTTTAAATATATGAAATTCCTTTATCATTTTCTTAAATATTTTGAACTCTTATAAAATTTACTCTAAGGATTTTATCAATACAATATTAATGATATTTTCAATAAATGTTTTTCTCATATACATCAAATTTAAAATACTCTTTTGGTTTTTATTAAACCTTGTAATTATAAATGATTTCTATTTTAAATTCCTATTCTTCGTAATTATTAAGATAGTTCGATTTATGTAACAAACCAGATCTAGTCTTAATGCATAGACCGGGTTTGGGGTGTTACTTTTAATGGTATCAGAGCCAGTTTCAAAAACTCGGCTGTGGTTGGGTTCAACAAATAATTTCCGTAGGAAAAATATTTTAATTATGTTTTAAAGATCAGTATGGCACCACAAGCATCCGGCACCAAGTCAAGTAAGTATTCATTGTTAAATGATTATTATTATGATGATGATATGACCATAGGAACACTCTAGAACTTCTAGTTTTAGATGTTAAAATTAAAGAGATTGAGACTATAGGATGTGTTACGAAAAACAACTTTATCTCTCAAATCTCATAAAACATCGTTAATAAACATCGAAACAATTTTACGATTCATAAAACTTGTAATCGATTAAATCAAATTAGTCATCATGAGCATTAGAGGGCGTGGTCGTGGGACTTGAGAGGCGTGGCCGTGGAAGAGGGCGAGGTGTTAGAGGTGCAAGCTGAAGCACCAAATCATATCTTCGGAAATGGATGCACTGCATCATTTGAGAGTGAGACGGGATCACGCGATCACATGGAAGAAGATAATGCCTTGATGCAAGCAATGCTGCGAGTCCTAGAAAGGGTCATTGGAACTAGAATTGGGCCAACAACTCGTGGGTCAATTTGAACGACTCAAGTCAAATAATGCGAAGTTTTTAGAGGAGTTTCGGTGTAGCCCCGAATGTGGTGAATATTGGCTCAAGTCGTGGAGCGGATTATGGATGATATGGAATGCCTTCGTTGAGCGTAGCGAAAGGAGCTGTGTCCTTGTTAAGAGCGAGGCGTACCGGTGGTGGCTCATCGTTCGAGAAGGCAAAAGTCGCACTAATTACTTGGGAATTCTTTAAAGCGCCTTCAAGGGAAATATGTTTGAACGAGTTATGTTGGCCTTGAAGGAAAGAATTTCGAATCTTGTCCAAGGGAGTAAGGCGGTGGCAACGTATGAAGCTGAGTTTTTACGTTTGAGTCGCTATACTCGGACAATAGTATCAATAGATCATGAACGTTGTGTGCGTTTTGAGGATGGGCTTAATGATGAGTTGAGAGTTCTGATTGCCCACAACAAGTTAGAACTTTTGCCACGCTTGTGGAGAAAGCCAAGATAGACGAAGAGGCTAAGAACTCAGAACGTCAGAATCGAGAAAGATTCAGGAACAAGAGAGAGACACAGTAGTCGGGTTTTTTAAAGAGATTTCAGAAGAGGCCTCGAAATGATGAACCAGCTCAAGGTAGAGCACCTGTAACTAATAATCAAGTTCGAGATTGTGCTGAATGTGGAAAAAGGCATTTTGGTGAATGCTGGAGGAAAACGGGCGCTTGTTACAAATGCGGTTCAATGGATCACCAATATAGAAATTATCCTCGACGTATGGATACGACTCGGGAAGTTCGTAATAATGATGCACTGTAGGCGGAGGTACTCGGCTGACCACCAGGAGGTCGTGGACCGGTCGTGGTGGTAATGAAATTTGGATGTGGTCAAGGTGCACCGGTCGAGGCAATGGTCCTAGAGGTAACACGGATGCAAGACGACTGGATCGGTCTATGCGGTTAGGCGCCATGAGGATGGCAATGCACGATGTAATAAGCGGTATGTTTTCATATTCGATGTACATTCTCGCCTTAATAAATATTGGTTCTACCCACTCGTATGTTGCTAGCGCCATATCCGAAACCTAAATCTAAAATCTAAAATTACCGATAGTGAGATGATAATAATTAGTCCTTTAGGACAGTCGGTAATTATAAATAAATTGTTTAGAGACATACCCTTAGAGATTCAAGAGGAGGTGTTCTTGGTGAATTTGATGGAATTGCCTTTCGGCGAGTTTGACCTCATTCTAGGCATGGATTGGTTGGTTAAACATCGGGCACATTTGGATTGTGCTGAGAAATAGATGTCAATAAGAACCTCGGACGATAAGGAAGTCATAATGATTGGTGAATGAAAGAACTACTTGGCGAATTTGGTATCAGCGTTGAAGGAAGAATAAGTTGGTGCGAAAAGGGTATGGAGCATTCCTAGCCTTTATTTGTGCCAAAAAGATATCTGTGGATGATGTGAGAACGGTGAAGGAATTTTTGAATGTTTTCCCGAAGAACTTCCTGGTATACCTCTAGATCGGGAAGTAGAATTTGGCATTGAGCTTTTGCTCGAAGCACTCCGGTGTCCATTGCTCCTTATAGAATGGCACCGAAGGAGTTGGCAGAGCTTAAAGCTCAAATTCAAGAATTGCTGGATCGGGGATCTATTCGACCGAGTGTGTCTCCGTGGGGAGCACCAGTTTTGTTCGTCAAGAAGAAGGATGGATCAATGCGTATGTGCATTGATTACAGACAATTGAATAAATTGACGATCAAGAATAGGTATCCTTTGCCGAGAATTGATGACCTGTTTGATCAATTGAAGGGAGCTTCAGTTTTCTCCAAAATTGATTTGAGATCGGGTTATCATCAGTTTAAGGTGAAAGAAGCAAATATTTATAAGACGGCATTTCGAACTCGTTACGGACATTATGAGTTTGTAGTGATGCCGTTCGGATTAACCAATGCACCAGTCACATTTATGGACATGATGAACCGAGTCTTTCCACCATATTTGGACCGATTTGTGGTAGTGTTCATAGATGACATTTTGGTCTATTCAAGAAATGATGAGGAGCATGACACGCATTTGCGTATAATATTGCAGCTACTTCGTGATAAGCAACTTTATGCCAAATTCAGTAAATGCGAATTTTGGCTAAAGGAAGTGACTTTCTTGGGTCATGTGGTATCAGCTGAAGGAATAAGGGTAGATCCTCGAAAGATTGAGGCCATTCGGATTGGAAACCACCAACGTCGGTAGCTAAAATTGAAGTTTCTTGGGTTTGGTGGTTACTATAGACGCGTTTTGTAGAGGGGTTTTCGTTGATTCTCTGCACCCTAACTAAAGCTGCTGGAAGGGAGTTCAGTATAATTGGACCTGAAAAATAACAAGAGAGTTTCGAGAAATTGAAGAAGATCTGACGGAAGCTCGGGTTTAATTGGTAGGAGGCTGAAAAGAATTCACTTGTTTATTGTGATCGTCTCACACGGTGCAGGTTGTGTCTTGATGCAAAATGGAAAGGTGGTGGCCTATGCTTCTCATCAATTGAGACCGCACGAAGTAAACTACCCTACTCATGATTTGGAGTTAGTGCGGTGGTCTTTGCTTTAAAGATTTGGAGGCACTATCTCTACGGTGAGAAATCTATCATCTACACAGATCACAAGAGTCTTAAATACCTCCTTACCCAAAAGGAGTTGAATTTGAGACAAAGAAGATGGATAGAATTATTAAAGGATTATGATTTCTCAATCGAATATCATCCTGGAAAGGCTAATGTGGTTGCTGACGCATTAAGTCGTAAGACAGTATCTGATTTGAAAGCATTGTTTGCTCATCTGAGTTTGTATGAGGATGGTAGCTTGTTAGCAGAACTTCAGGTGAAACCTCTGTGGTTAGAACAAATCAAGGAAAAGCAAATATTAGGCAAAAAGTTAGGACCCTTACTTTAGCAAGTCGAAAATGGTGAAATAGGGGATTTTGGAATAAACACGGAAGGTGTGTTGTGCTTTTGTGGAAGAATTTGTATGCCTAAGGATTCAGATCTAAGACAAATGATTCTACGGGAGGCACATAGTAGCCCTTATGCTATGCACCCCAGAGGAAATAAGATGTATCGGGATCTCCGTGAACAGTATTGGTGGCCAGGGTTAAAGCGGGAGATTTCTGAGTTTGTAGGAAAATGTTTAACTTGTCGACAAGTGAAGGCGAGCATCAATTACCGTCGAGATTATTACAACCGTAAAGATTCCTCTTTGGAAATGGGAGCGGATAACTATGGATTTTGTTAGTGGGTTACCTTTAACGCCCACTAAGAAAAATTCGTATGGGTAATAGTCGATCGCTTGACGAAGACCGCTCATTTTCTTCCGGTTAAAGACGGATTATTCGTTGCGTAAATTGGCTAAGCTATATGTATCCGAAATTGTAAGGTTGCATGGGTACCGTATCCATTATATCGATAGGGATCCTAGGTTTACATCACGGTTTTGGAAAGCTCGCATGAAGCCTTGGGGATAAAGTTGAATTTTATCGGCTTTTCATCCTCGATCGATGGACGGATCGGAAAGAGTAATTCAAATATTGGAAGATATGTTAAGGGGATGTGTAATCGACTTGAGGGTAGTTGGGAGGATTTTCTACCATGGCGTAATCGCATATAACAATAGCTATCAATCTAGCATTTAGATGGCACCCTATGAGGCATTGTATGGTCGTAGGTGCCGTACTCCTACCTGTTGGACTGAATTGGGTGAACGACAGATGTTGGGTCCTGAGATGATATCTGAAACAGAGGAAAAGGTAAAAGTTATTCGAGCACGGTTGAAAGAAGCCTCAGATAGACAGAAGTCGTATGCAGACCTGAAGTGTAAGGATATCGAGTTTGCTGTGGGAGACCGAGTCTTTCTGAAGGTCTCACCTTGGAAGAGAATTTTTAGATTCGGAAAGAAGGGTAAGTTGAGCCCTAGGTTCATCGGGCCATATCGTGTGATGAAGCGTGTTGGCCTAGTGGCTTATCAGATTGAATTACCACCGGAGCTGAGTCAAATTCATAATGTTTTTCATGTTTCCATGCTGAGACGTTATAGATCGGATCCATCTCATATAGTACCGGTTGAAGAAGTGGAATTAAATTCAGACTTGTCTTTTGAAGAAGAACCAGTGGAAATTTTAGACCGGGATGTTAAAGTGTTAAGAAAGAAGACTGTGCCATTGGTCAAAGTTTTGTGGCGCAATCACGGAGCGGAGGAAGCTACGTGGGAGCCTGAGGAAACTATTCGGCAACAATATCCTCACCTCTTTTAATCAGGTAAATTTCGAGGATGAAATTTTCTTTAAGAGGGGTAGAATTGTAGCATCCTAAATAATTGGGTATCATTATGTTGCTTAATGTTGGTTCGGGTTACTTGGAGATAGAATAAATATTATTATTTAAGTGTACATTTGAGTAAAGAAATTAAATGACCTTAAGACTTAAATTAATTAAGTGCTAAAAGTTGGCATAAGTGAGTTAGTAGTAAAGAGGAGATGGCGCCATAAGTGTTCCTAGAGGGAAGGAGTTCGAAACACCTGACAAGCAACAAGGAAATTTTATTTTTTTGCTTTAACCTATGCATGTGTCAGCAAGGGGATAAGGATGGATGAGTTGTATTGTTTTATTTTTGGTAAGTAGACTAAAGGAAAAAGGTAATTGTTAACTTATGGTAGGGAATCAAGAAAGTTTGGAAAGATATGGGGACATAAGGCAAATATCAAGGAAAAGGTTTTGGAAACAAATTCATGGCCATTTGACCATGAATTTGGGACTGACATTGTGGCTAAAGGGAGGTGGCCGAATATGTTAGTAGTTTGGCTAGGATTAGGAGTTAGTTTTTGGTCATTCCTATCATCTTGTGCAAGTTTTCCATTTTCTCTCAACCTTTCTCCTTTGGCCGAATTTGAGCTTTTGGTAAGCCTTAATTCTTTTGACCATTTGGTCTTTTTGCTTATCACTTTAGTATTCTTTTGTGTGCCTTTTCATAGTCTGAAATTACCAACACCAAAGATCATTCTTTTCTTCCTTTCTCCATTGCCGAATGTACTTTGCCCCTAAACACATCTCTTACTTTCTCTTTCTTCTCTTTGAAAACTGAATCACCATCATCATCATCTTTTCTCTCACCTTTTATTTTCTTTTCAATCATACCTTCTCCATTATTTTCTCTCATAGCGAATCTCTTTCTTTTCCTAAACATCATTCTCAATCATTTCTTTTCAACCGTGGAGAATAGGTAAGAGTTCTTTTAGTTCATGTTAGTTAATAGTGGTTTTGGCGAATATTGATGGTGGTAAGAAGGATTTCTTGGATCGAAATAATTGTTCATTTTATTAACATTTTTCTTTATTATACTTTAGTGCGATAGCGGAAGATCGAAACTTGAGTGTTCGCGAGTATCATAGAACGTTGGAATCGATTTAAGGTGTTAAGGGAATGTTTTGGTCGATTCTCTTATTGCGGAACAAGGATATTTGTGGTAAGGAAATCTTACTCTTAAAACCTTTAGTTATATTTTCGATATATTCTTAAGTTGGATTAATGATCTTTTGTCATTGAAGACATTCAAAATAGGGCAAAAAAGGGCAGTCCATAGTCTTCGTAAGAGGGGTGGATCCGCTATTCCCCCTAAATATAAAAGAAGGGCTGTTTCAGGAATCCGAGATTTTCCACCGGGTTGCGGACCATCAACCGAGGGAAGTCAATTATTTGAAGTAGTTCGTACTCCCGAGCCTTTGTACGTTAGTGGATTTTCAGTGAGCAACAAATCGATAAACGAGGATAAACCGAAAATAGAAGTGATTCAAAATCAAAGGGGTAAGGATTTGGATCAAATCCCAATAGAATATTTTTGATAAATGATAGTGTCCTAATAGATCGTATTATGTTTAGGTGTTGAAGAGCGAGAAGGATTAGTACTCACGATATCAAGGTGTGTAACTTCACGCTTTTCTCGGGTTGGATGTCATTCGTGGTATTGAGTAAAATCGTAAAGATGACTAAATCGGTATAATACGTATTAATTGGTATCTCGGTGAAAATACATGAAAACGATTAAAATTGTGAAAATTACGAAAACGCCCTCGTAAAGTTAGTTGTTAATATGTAAATTTTATGTCTCGTAAAAATGGGCCAAAAAATATGCTAGTTAGTAAAATAGGCCGAAATCTCTGTTAGATCGATAAATGGGTCGAAATCTCTGTTAGATCGATAAATGGGCCGAAATCTCTGCTAGATCGATAAATGGGCCGAAATCTCTACTAGATCGATAAATGGGCCGAAATCTCTGCTAGATCGATAAATGGGCCGAAATCTCTACTAGATCGATAAATGGGCCGAAATCTCTGATAGATCGATAAATGGGCCGAAAAGCCTGATAAATTGTTAAATGGGCCAAACTCTTAGCTAGATCGTAAATTGGGTTTAAGATGCTAGATTGCTAAATGGGCTAAATGCTATTTCGAAATTTTGGGCCTTAATAAAAACTAGAAATATTGACTCTTATGTTATTCAAATCTTTTGATAAAATCATCATATAAACTTAGACAAATTTTTTTGCATACATGTTGCATGGGTTGGGATTAATAATGAAGAGAAGAAAGGCCTGTTTCCAAAATCTAGTTCGGTAGCTCTACCACAAAAAAATTAAATGGCTAATTGCCTCTAGTTCGGTGGCTCTGCCACAAAATAATTAAATGGCTAATTGCCTCTAGTTCGGTGGCTCTGCCACAAATATTAATGGCTCAATGCCTCTAGTTCGGTGACTTTGTCACAATCTAGTTCGGTGGCTCTGCCACAAATATAAGATGGCTTAATGCCTGTGATTGGTGTGATGGCAGGGTGGGTTGACTTGATCCCCACAGGTGGGATGGTTGGTACGGGGGTGTGTAGCAGATGGAAATTAGGTTGGGTGGGAAAATTCATTTTGCATACATATTATTATTTATATTGTTAATCCTGCTAATGGGCTCAAGCCCAAAACTATGATTTGATGATTTGGCCCAATGAATAAGTAAGTGAGTTATACATTGAGTTCTAAGTAACTCACTCCTCAAATTTTTCATCTCGGTAATGGAAATTGGCGTGGACTTGGGCGAGGATGACTTCGTGGAGGCCATACTTGAATGAGGGTTAATTAAACTTTGAACTTTTATTAAAGACTTTCTATAATTTACTATTATGGGTTTGATGTAATAAGGCCTTTATAAACGTTTTATGGATTTTATGTGTGGATGGATTTAAATTATGTTTTGGACTATTAATATGGGCTTATAATTATTTTGTTTTCTTAAAATAATTTGGGTTTTTAAATATATGAAATTCCTTTATCATTTTCTTAAATATTTTGAACTCTTATAAAATTTACTCTAAGGATTTTATCAATACAATATTAATGATATTTTCAATAAATGTTTTTCTCATATACATCAAATTTAAAATACTCTTTTGGTTTTTATTAAACCTTGTAATTATAAATGATTTCTATTTTAAATTCCTATTCTTCGTAATTATTAAGATAGTTCGATTTATGTAACAAACCAGATCTAGTCTTAATGCATAGACCGGGTTTGGGGTGTTACAGTCCATGACTGTGTAACTCTCTTACTTGGATCACACGGTTAAGCAACATGCCCGTGTGCCAGGCCGTGTGCTAGGCCGTGTGCTAGGTCGTGTAACTGCCTCACTTGCAACCCTTTGAAACCTATAGGGGACACACGGTCATGTCATATGCCCGTGTGTCACACATGGTTGAGGCACTTGCCCGTGTGGACAAGAAATAGGCCATTTTCAAACCATTTCTTTCACCAAAATCAAGCTCACACCTACAAGTCATTTGCACATAAAATCAAGCTTCAAAGCACACCTAAAACATGCATGATAGAACTAATTCAATATGGTATCTATCCATACAACTAATATGCCAAAAGGCACCTCAATCACAAATCATCAAATCAACCAAAACATAAACACATTTGGCATAAATCAACCACACACAACTACCTATTTCCATACCATGTCATAGCATCATTTATCATGTACCAAAATTGAACCAAACATACCAAATTGGTCATCCAACATATACTTTTACTTGACTATTTCAACACCAACCATTTAAGCACCAAAATTCCAAAAGTCCAACAACCATATTACCATATATATATACACGCCAAACATAACCACTAAATCATTAATATAGGTCCACCTATACATGCCATTATAACCATAACCAAAACATCAAAAGCTACGATATAGCTGCTGGATAGTGTGATAGGTTTTCGACAAGCTTCCAAACCGAACGAGCTTTCGATTAACTATAAAACATGGGAAATGAGACTATGTAAGCATATAATGCTTAGTAAGTTCGTATAACATAAAACACAACTTACCATTTCATTTCATAACATTAAAATTTAATATGGCATAATCCAACTTTAGCTTGGCACAAGCCTAAGCACCAACAGAAACTTGTTAGCATTCTTGAACATAATTCATATGAATTTAACATGGATAACCATTATACTTGAGTATGATTCAATTGGATTTATCATCCATCATAACAACATAACATGTTTTCCATGTAGCTCACCATTTCAATGTATTTCATACATACATGTCTTGGTTCATATTGAACAGTTACCATATCCTTTCACATTCATACCCGTTGAAACGTTTAGAATATCATCGGATATGCGGGATAGCTCACACAAAGTGTGCTAAACATATAATCATAGCCTTTCCATTCTTTTACATTGTTGCTCACAGGAGCTGTGAAATGGGACTGCTCACATGAGCTGTGAAATAGGCCTGCTCACATGAGCTGTGGGTTGGAATGTAAGCTACAAGATGTTGCTCACACAAGCTATGGAGTATCTGCAACACATGCTAGACCTCAGCCATTGGTAGGACATTCAAGACCAGCACTCGAAACATGGAAACCTTAATGATATGTCATTTGTATCTTATGAATTCCTAAGGTTCAAACGGAGCTCTATAGTAGTCGTAACATTGTTAGATTTGCATTAATTATTTACATAACAATCCAAAATTTACATATAGCTGAAAAGATAGAATTAAAACATTATAAAATTACATTAACTTACCTCAACAATAAAGGCGTAGAAATAGAGTCGACTAATCTGAAGCTTGATCTTTACCCTGATCTAAAATTGTACAAGGTCTATCTTGATCTAAATAAATAAATTCAATCTATTTAATATCCATTCTAATCAATTCAATCCAAATTTCATATTTTTGCAAAATTATGCTTTTGCCCCTATTGTTTTGATTTTATTACAATTTAGTCCTTAAGCTCGTAATTTGAAATTCATGCAATTTCATCCCTACCTAAGCTAGCCGAAGTCAATATAGGTCCATAGCAACTCATACAATTCATTATTTCACAATTTCCACCATGTAAACATTTTACAAATAAATCTCTATTTAACATTTTTAACAGAATTTACTTTACAAAAGTTGTTCATTTATCAACAAAGATGCATTTTCTTCCATCAAACATAAAAAATAACATGAACACATTCATGGAAAAACACTAACCTTTTAACAGTTTTGCAAATTAATCCCTGGGCTAGTTAGATTGAGTTACACCGATCTCGAAAACATAAAAATCATTAAAAACGAGACAAAAGTCATTTACATGTAAGCTAGAGAATGAATCGAAACTTTAAAGCCCTAAATGGTGTTCTTCCTTCTTCATTTTTGGTGGAGGAAGAAGAAGAATGAAAATTAAAAGAGTTTGTTTTGTTTATTTTAACCTTTATTACTAAATTACCAAAATAACCTTTAAAAACTTTAATAATTTCAATAAAAACAATCCCATAAATGTACACTATCACTAAAATGGTCTAATTACCATATAAGTACTCTTACATTTTTGTTCTATAGCCATTTAATACTTTTTGCTACTAGAACTCTAATTTTGCATCTTTTACGAATTAGTCATTTTTACCAAATTAAGCATACAAACGATAAATTTTCTTAACAAATTTTTTATACGACCTTGCTAACATACTATAGACATTAAAAATTAATAAAATAAATATTCACACATCGGATTTGTTGTCCCAAAACCACTGTTCCAATTTCACTCAAAATGGGCTGTTATAGTTCGAGCATCAAGGTTAAAAGTGGTGAAATGGAGGAATGAGTGGATAGATAGGGAAATGGAATTTCAGTTAGATTATGCAATTCGGTGTTGTTGGGTGCAAGTCGTGATGTTCGGAGCTCCAAGCCTTGCGGAAGGGACACTGTGGTATGCAAGCATTAATGTTAAATATGAAACGAAATGTTATCAATTGGCTCGCTAGAGTAACACTATGACGAATGTTATTAGGTTCTATAAAAAACACTGCTATGAAAGTCAGTAGGCTCGATGGGGTGACACTACGATGGCATAAGGTCCTTTGGGCCAACACCTCAAAGAGGTTTAAGGTATAAGACCATAGCTCAGATGTGGCAACCAATTTGAGTTTGCTAGGATGTTAAACATGGGGTAAAATGTGAAAGACCATTGCTTGGCTACAGAAACATAGAGAGTTCACTAGGACAATAAACACAGGCAGTCCACTAGGACAATAAACACGGGGTAATCCGTCAAGACGGTAATCACGGAAAAAGGTTAGAAGAAAAATGCAATTAACGATTATAGTTTGCAAGCGAATTTTGAGGAATCCATTAAACAAGGAAAAAGTGGTAGAAAAGGGAATAGTTTGCCAAAACAGTAATCATAGAAGCCAGTAGGGCATATAGGTGGTAACCCAATAAGAATCAAACATGGGAAATGGCGTGCCAGTAGTGTCTGGTGTATAGGAAAATGAAAGAAAACTTATCTGGGAATCACATATAAGGATCTGCCATTAAGAACCACTAGAAGGTGCTTAGTGGAACTTTATATGTTAGAGGTTCGATCATAAGTACCCCAGATAGTCTATTTGGTAAAGAGGAGATTAGTTAGAACCCATTGACAGAAAGAGGTACCAAGAAGGTTAATCCAAGTGGCAAACATTTCTGTCAAGAGTATTCCTATTTTAGGAAAACCTAGTACGGGAGTATCCATTATAGAGTTAGTTTTATAGGGGATCATCAGATAAGGGAAATCGTGAACTCAAATGGTCATTTAGGTAATAGTTTACTGCATATTAAAGGCCCAATGGTCCACATGCATGTTACGTCTTAAAAACAAAGTATCGCAAATAAGGTGAATTACGAGGAAGTAATCCAAACAACTTTTAAACCCGAATATAGGGTGAAATGAGATTTAGTTTGCCAGAGTGGCGTGGGTCCTCATTATTTTACCTATTTGATGGGATGTCAATAGGTCATTCAAAACTTGAGTAAGGAAGGGAGTCTGCCAAGGACAAGTCAGAATTGGAATGTGCCCCTAGGAAGGCATATAAAAAAGGGTCCTTAGGATGGAAATTTTAAGAGGACAACTTTTTAAGTATATTGCAAAAGGGATAATGTAATTGAAGAAATATCAGAATTCATATTTGTTACAAGACATTTGAAAGTCCATCAAGACTAGTCGAATGGTGATAGGATCGACCAAGGGAAGACCATTTAATGATCTGTCCACCAATAGATAAGTTAGGAGAATGATCCGAGACCACCATTTTAGGTTAAAAGAAATCGTCCCAAAACAATCGGGGAGTTGAATATGTTTAGTTTCTTTTCATTTTATTACCTGTAACATCCTGAAAAGGGCCTATGCATTTTGGCCTAATTGTACAAAAAGACATCTTTTATGTGTTTTGGAGTAAATTAGGAAAGTGAACATTTTGGAAACCTAAGTAAATTAGGAAAGTGAACATTTTGGAAACTTGAACATTTTGGAAACCTGAACATTTTTGGAAATGATTCAAAAATGGAAACCTGAACATTTTGGAAACTTGAAAATGTAAGAAAAATGGCAAGTTTACAGAGCCGATTGAAAATTTTAGGAAACTTAGAAATGATGCCGAAATGTCAAATTTTAAAGTCCAAAATAGGAAATAAGGGCAAGAGGGCCTTAAAAGTAAAAGTTGGTGAAATTCGACACACAATCGGGCTTGGAAAAGTGGCCTGAAGGTGTCACTTAGGGCTTATGGAAATGGCGCCATGTGTAAGAGAAATGGGCCTGAGTTCGAGTCGCATGGGAAGCTAAAAATAAAAGTTCTATTTTGCTGCAAGGATGGACAGAGGTGGACGGCACATAGGCTAATTTTAAGAGTTTTTATCCTTTTAAAATTCGGCAAATAGATAGATAATGATGGATTATTATTGATATTATTTTTATTAAGAGATAAGGGATAAATAATGGATTTATTTTAGATTATTTTTAAGTGATAAATAAGGGATTTTAAATTTGGATTATCGAGGAGATAATTGATGGATTAAATGCTTTTATTTTTAGATAAAGGAGATAATATTATCTTAAGGAGAGTGGTGGCCAAGTCAAGGACTCTTGGCCTAGCAAATTCGGCTATAAAAGGAGAACCCAAGGTCTTTTCTCTCATCTTTCCAAGTAGCTGAAAATCCCTTGCTCTCTCCCCTCTTTGCTCAATTTCTCTTTAAGCAAAATCCATCTCTTCTTCTTCTATTTTCTTCTCCTCTCCTTTGCTATTGTCGAGCCAAAACACTCTTTGATCCTCGATTAAAACTCCATAGCCGAAACTCGTGACTCTAGGCAAGGAAACAATTGATCAAAGCATTAAAGGTAAGGCTTGTTTTCTTGATATTTAGGATTGTTTCCCATTATTTCAAAAGCCGGAAACTGACATGGTTACATGGCTAGTGTTAGCCGATTTCAAGGAAAAGGAATACTAGCAATTTTGGGACTTGATTTACAGACACCCAAAATTCGGCAAACAAGGTAAGTAATACAAATCCTACTAGGATTTGGTTTTCTTTAAGCCAAATAGGTTTGTCAATATGCTTTAATGAATGGCCGAATATAGGAGTTAAAAATCTAGATCGATAGATCGTTCTTCGGGATCTCAAGGAACCCAATAAGCGAATCAGGTGTGTACGCACACTAACTTTCGATATTTCATATGGCAATTATTTTTATTATATGATTATACGTAAGTATATGAATATGGCTAAGTACCCTAAAGTGGTACAAGAGTACTCAGGTACGTTTCCTACTTCTGATAGGATTATGAAATATGTTATTTTATAACATGTGAATATATGTATATGAATATGAAATTAAGTATGTTATGCATGATATATATATTTTTGGGCATTCGGGATTTATGTGAAAGGGGAAGAAGGTGTTGACTTCGGTCTCACCAACGTTATATGGTGACTACGGTCACAACATTTTGAATATGGTAACTCCGGTTACATTATCTGAATTTGGTAACTTCGGTTACATTATTTGAATATGGTGTCTAATGACACAAAGTATATCGGCGATGAGCACGTTGATTATATGACGCCTTCGATGGTGTGTAGCGGATGGAAGGTTGACTTAGTAGTCCCCACATTGTGTGGCGGTGCACGGTGGTGTGTAGCGGATGGACAATTAGGCTTGGGTTGGGTTGCATCATCATTTTATATGAATATGAATTTGATTTATGAACATGTATGCCTGATTTGTTGAATGTTAGTACTGTGTGCACATTGAGTCTGTTGACTCACCCCGTTGTGGGAAATATTTTCGGTGATGAACAGTGATTTGACCGGGACGGTAGACCTCGAGGTGGCCATGTTTCATTTGAAGATTTTATTCAATTTGGACTTTGTTATTTTATTTTTTTGGGTTTTACTTGATGTAATAAGGCCATAAGGCCCAGTGGATTTTTCTTATTCTGCTTTACTTTAAATTGTTATGGTACGAACTATTATGATTAAAGTTAAGCGATTTTTTTTTAAAAACCTTAAAAATTATTTCGTCACCTTAATAAAAATTGGATTTACAAGATTACTTAAATGGGTTTCCAATCTAAGCCCAACCCACAACAACATTTTTTCCCAATATTCACAAATTTTCTCTAAGTAACAAAAATCTTTGATATCGGTTTACTTTAGGAACATACCAAATCCGGTTCAGGCTCGTGGGCCGGGTGTGGGGTGTTTCATTACCCCTACAAGGTGGGGTCTATTTTTTGATTATTGTAGTAAAGAAACTCACTAAGTTCATTTGAACTTACAAAAGTTTTGGCTTATCTTTGTAGGATTCGTGGGATAAGGAACTCAAGGAGGGACCAAGACAGACCGGGTTAGATCAATAATCATCTTTAGTAAGGTGTCATGCATGTAGGAAGGAAGTACCTTCAGAGGTTTCTCCTCAGGGTTATATTTATTGTCATTAAGTAGTTTTCTTAGAATATAGAAATTTCAAGGTAGTCAATTAGGTTGGTTTAAAGTTCCCGTTGTAAGAAACATTCAAAATAAATTAGTAAAGTATTTTGGCAAATTTCTAATTTGAGTTTGATGTTAGATCAAACCGAGTTAATTGTGACACTCTATACACGGACTTGGCGATTGGGTTTGGTAAGGGAGTTACAAATCCAAAATGAGTTAACATATTTAATACACGCAATTATTTCCATTTCAAGCATACAAATAGTCTATGCCAACATTGGATAATTATCATAAAGGAGTAAATATATATATGAACACAATGTTCAAAACATCATCATCTATTTCATATACAATTTCACCAAATAGACCTTATATACATACTACCTGACTCGGAATAGAGTTAAAATTATTCTACCGAAAAAGAAGTTGGATAGTGTGAGTAGTAGATCAATCCGCTTGCTGAGTTCTGCCAAAATCTCTACAGGGAAGAGAAAAGATAAATAGGGTAAGCATTAAATAGGCTTAGTAAGTACATAGGTTTAAAATGTTAAACTCACCTTGCAAAATATTCATACATTTATAACACTTAACTAAATTCCTTTATCCTGCCAACACCTTTCACTTGTACAATGTGAGTGCATTGCATTCAAACATAGAACATGTCCCACACATTTCATTATTTATTCACACATTAATTCAATTTATATAAATTATACTGCAAACATTACTATTCCAAAAACATTTCGCCCGATGACTTAGCAAGAACAAAAAAGAATACGCGGGTATTCATCCATTAACACACCAATTTGTTTGTAAGAGCACTTCCAACCGATAACAGGTCAGATTGCTCATAAAAGCTTTTTCCAACTGATAACATGCCAGAATCTCCAAAGAGATTAATTGGAAATCCACAAAAAATGCAAGATTCCAAAAAACTTCAACAACTTCCTTTATCTTTTTCACATTTCCCTTTCTTCCCTTACAGTGCACAATTACCTTTATTGGCATGCCAACTGTATCCTTGGTTTATTTGAGCTCCATATACATAATATAACTTTCTTTTTATTGAATCATACCTTTCTCACCTTATCAATACAAATTTACTAACATTTTACCATATACATTTACATACAACTTTTCACAAATAAACATAACAACACCATATGAACTTACTTGGTACAGTAGTAGAAATTGAAAGTCAATGATCAATTCGTGATCCTCCCTTTTCCTCTATTATCTACTAGTTGATCTGGTTCTTGATCCATACATTAATACAATTAGCTTATCAATGGCAACACTTCAAACTTTAACAATTTTGAGAGTAGACATGTAGGTTAGCTAAATTGAGATACAATGATCTCAAAAACACGAAACTGATGAATAACAGGCATTGAAAACACTTACATGCAAAGTTGACTAATTGAGAAAACTTATACCTTTTCTTTCTTCTACAGATAACAACGTTTTCGGTGGAGGATGATGAGAATGAAAACTCTTTTCCCTCCACTTCAGCCCACAACACTTAACATATTAATTTTCATTGTTAAATGAAAATTAACAGGTGTTTCCACTAAACATTGACACAATCGACACTACCATGAAAGAGTGGTTATTTACCACTTTGTACCTTGGACAATTTTGATTAAACTTATTTAACCAACTTTTCGCTAATTTTTACAATTTAGTCCATACACTTTTATTTCTAACTTGCTGACCGAATTTACCAATTCAAGCATCAATAAAACACTCTAACAGGTTGGTAAATGTAAATAAATAACATTTTTTGACTTTAACATCGGAATTGTGGCCCTTGAACCATTTTTCAACATCGTTACAAATTGGGCTGTTACGCTATTGATATCCAACTCGTGATAAAACTTAAACAAGTAGCATTTTTCGCCCAAATTTGACATCAAAACACCTCAAGAGGGTGTCAGAGATTGGCCAAGGTAGTTCGCATTATCAGGAAGTGAACAACACTCGCCGTAAAGAAACATCCCTCAAGGCAATACTCATACATTGGCTTTTACGATTCAATTCCCCCATGAATGGCCAAGCCTCCTCTTCCCAATCAACAATACTCAAACCAACCATCCCACTCTCTATGGATAAAAAGAATAATCAACAAAAAACGAAAAAGAGAACAAGACAAAACTAAGAAAGCCTTTTAAGGAGAAAAAAAAACGTGCCACTATGAGCAAACATAACCGAGAAAAAAGCAGGCCATAAAGGCAAAATAAGAATTTTTAATAGGCATAATGATAAATTTAGTTCTTTTTGTTTTCAATTTGACCTTTATTCTTTTTTTTTTTTCCGCACTAAATTTGGCCTTTAACGTCTTAAAAAAAGTTGAATTTGGTTATTAACTTTTCAAAAAAAGTCAAATTGAGGCATTTTTAACGGAAATACCCACTAAAACATTAATCTTTTAAACATGCAACACACATGGCAATCCACTTGTACTTCATGCTAATTTCTTTTGAATTTTTATGAATTTTTTATCTTTCTTTTATTTTTTTAAAATACTTTTTTTTATAATTTTTAAATTATTTATTGGTGTGGCATAGTTATACAAATTAGATAAATATTATATATGTACTTTTCTTGCTCACATTGGCTAATATGTTAAAAGGTTATAAATTTATGGAAATTTTCATTTAATAATTCGCTTTGTGTATATGTTAACATGATTATATTTATGTCATGTTTTAATTATTTGCATTTATTTTGTGAAATGTTTCAATTTAACTTATATCTTACATAATTTTGTCATAGTAATTTAATTTTAAGTTTTTTAAACTACAACCAAATTAATTTATTTAAGAATTAAATCATTATATTAGTCATATATTAATATAAATATCATATTAAAAAATTATTTTAATTTTGAAAGCATATCAAAAGCGTTATTTAATTTGCAACCAAAGAAATTACTACCAAACTAATTAGTCAAATGCTACTATTAATCTTTGTATGTATAAATTTTAAATTTAATTTTTATACTCTAATTTTTTCTATTTTAAGTCTTAGACTTTTTTATTTTAAAAATTCAATCTTGAGTCAAACATTAAGATACTTTAAATAAAATAATATGGCTTTTAACGAGCATTAAGTAAAAATAGTAATTAGATATAACATTGCACATATGATAATATATTTGCTACATAAAATTTTGAAAACAACATAATTTAACTTAACAAGTTTAATGGTTATTGTTTAGGTCAAGATAAAAATTTTAAAATTTAAAAAATATAGAAACTAGAAATAAATAAATTCAAAACTTATATTACGTTGGGAATTAACAAATGTTAGGTGCAATGATATATTGTACTCCCGAATAGGGAAGAAAGGTTTGAACATTGGAAATAGTATTGTGGGGAGGGCAATAAAAAATTCCGAACATAAATCATAAAACCGATATATGATAATAAATAAAATTACATGAAAATTTAGATTAATTAATGGGGTGTTGGGCCGCAGTCACCACTTTTTTTTTAAAATTTAGGACGACGGTGTGTTTACTTGTAGTTAATGTAAACACAGCAGAGGTGATAAAATTAAATACATTAATAATACTATAAGGTGAAAGAAAAAGTAAACTAAACACACGAAAGATTAAAGTGTTTTGATTGATATCACCGAATTAATTTAATTAGATTCAATGGTTTGAAAATTACCAAGTCCCCATTGTTGAACATGTCTTACATCACAAGGACGGTTAGGGTTTCTAGATTCCTTGTTTTCTTTTTTGACTACAGCCATCTGATTTTCAGTAGGCCAACGTATTCGACAAACGATATTGGGTTCAACAAAAACATTACCTACCCAGTCTCTCCCTGTTCTATGATATTGCATTCAATTATTAATCGACATTTCAAAAAAAGATAATGTAATTTAATTTGTTTTACATGAAAGCAACTTGGAGAAATTTCTTGAGTCTTTTCTCTCTCTGAGGCAAAATATGAAGTTGTTACTTGTCTTCCCTCTTCTTTCTTTCTTCTTCTTTTGCAGTGTTTCTTGTGAGGTAATAAAAGGTCTCCCAAGTCAACCTGCCAATGTTGGTTTCAAACAATACTCTGGTTACATCCTCATTCAACCTCAACATGGCCGAGCTTTATTCAGCTATTTTGTGGAAGCTGATTCCGCCAATCCACTCGCACATCCCTTGACATTGTGGCTTAATGGAGGTAAAACACACTGTTGGAACAATGGCAGTAATATAGTATTCAAAATGAACTTGAAACAGCTATGAGTTTGAAAGAAACAAAAGCAAATAACACAAAGAGAACTTGAACTCAAAAAAATGGCTAGAAATATCACTCACACATTTCATTGAAAGATGTAAAAATATATACATGAGTTACAAAGTCAAGATGACAATTACCTAATGACTTAACTACTCCCACTAAGCTTAACCAACGTTAACTTATGTAATACACAAAAGTAAAGCTAATAATGTCAGCTATTACATCCATCAAATTCAAATAAAAAATTTACTAACTTTTGATATCAAGTTACAAGCTAACTTGATCAAGTTACAAAATGATCTAAAGAAGCAAAATGACTAAGTTGCTTACGGTTCGATCTCGATCTTTGGCATCTTTGGCCGAAAGCTCTTGATGGTCACTTGTTGCATTGCAGGCCAATGCTTAACACTTCTCCTTGGACTGTATGCAACAAACACCAATTGAACCTCTTAAGTCCTCGAACCTTGTTGCACCAAGAGACTTTGTCAAAATATCAGCCAATTGTTCTTGTGAGCTGCAATGAATAAGACTAACCTCTTTGGACTTCTCAGCCTCTTGAACAAAATGGAACTTAGTTTTAAAATGTTTAGTTTTGCCATGAAAACCTGGATTCTTGGCTAATGCCACTGCTGATTGGTTGTCAACCTTGATCTTAGTAGGTTCAAGTTGCTCTTCATTTAGATTACATAGCAACTTTCTAAGCCAAATGTCTTAATTAACTGCTGTTGTAGCTACTATGTATTTAGCTTCAGCTGTGGATTGAGCAACTGTTTGCTGCTTCTTAGAACTCTAGCAAAAAACTCCTAAGCCAAGGGTGAAGAAGTAGCTAGAGGTGCTCTTCATGTCATCGATAGAGCCAACCCAGTCACTATCTGAGTAACCAACCAACTTAAGCTCACTTCCTTTCTTGAACATGACCCCAAACATCAAAGTTCCTTTAACATACCTGAGTATCCTCTTAGCTGCCTTGAAATGAGTTGTGTCACAACAATGCATGAACCTTGACAATAGACTAACAATGTGCATGAGGTCAGGTCTGGTTGCTGTTAAGTAAAGAAAACAACCAACTAGGCTTCTGTACTCCTTTTTATCAACTCTTTCTTGATTTCCAAAACTTGCCAGTTTCTCCCCTTGAGCCAATGGTGTGCTCATTGATTTGCAATTTTTCATGTAAAATTTATTTATAATTTTCAAAGAAAAGGCATGCTGACTAATAAAAATGCCTTGATCAGACTGGTTCACTTCTATACCAAGGAAGTATGTCATAATTCCCAAGTCAGTCATGTCAAACACCTTTTGCATTTGTGCTTTGAATTCTTGTATCAAATCACCCTTGCTTCTAGTCACCAACAAATCACCCACATAGATTGAAACAATCAACAAGGTCTCATCTTTAGAATTTTTCACATAGAGTGTTGGCTCACTCAAGCTTTTCTCAAATTTGAGCCTAGACAGGTAAGCATCAACTCTTTCATACCAAGCTTGAGGTGCCTGCTTCAGGCCATAAAGAGCTTTCTTCAGCCTATAGACTTTGTCCTCTTCTCCTTGGACTTTGAAACTATCTGCTGCTCGATATATATCTCTTCTTTAAGAAAAACATTCAAGAAGGCTGACTTAACATCAAGTTGATAAATTTTCCATTGCTTTGGTGTAGCCAAGTCAAATAGAAGCTTGATAGTGTCTAGCCTTGCCACTGGAGCAAATGTCTCCATAAAATCAATGCCATGCTGCTGGCTATTCCCTTTCACTACAAGCCTTGCCTTGTGTTTGTTCAATGAGCCATCAGCATTGAATTTGGCTCTAAAAACCCACTTGACACCTATGACTTTCTTTTGATCAAGTCTATCCACCAGATCCCAAGTGTCATTTTTGTGGATCATGTCAATCTCAGCTTCTATGGCCTTCTTCCAATGCTTGTTTCTCACAACCTCTTCAAAGCTCGAAGGCTCAACTATAGCCACATTACATCTTTGATAGAAGTCATCAATGGACCTGGTCCCTCTCACAAGAGGATCATCCACATTTGCATTACTGGGCTCATTTTCTGTTGGTTCCAAACTACTGTCAATTTGGTCTTCTTCAAACTGACTTGTATCTGAACCATCCAAGCTTCAAAACTTTTTTTCATCAAATTTGATATCCCTACTTACCAAAATCTTCTTGTTTGAGGGATCAAATACCCTATAGCCCTTCTTGGTGCTGCTATAGCCAACAAATATGCCTGGAACTGACATTTTCTCAAGCTTAGTTCTTCTTTCTGCAAGTACAAGAAAATAACACACACAGCCAAACACTTTCAAATAAGAAACAGATGGCTTGAGTCCATGCCATGCTACAAAAGGAGCCTTGTCCCTCACAGCCTATGTTGGCAGCTTGTTGAGTAGGTATACTGAGGTATTGACACCCTCACCCAAAATGTGCTTGGAAGTTTGCTTTGAAATAGCAAACACCTAGCCATGTCCATCACTGTCCTGTTCTTCCTCTCACATTCTCCATTTTGTTGAGGAGTATACACTGTGGTTAATTGATGATGGATCTCAGCCTGCTCATACAACTTCTAAAATTTTTTAGACAAGTATTCAATGCCATTATCTATCCTCAAAGCCTTAATCCTGCAGCCTGTTTGATTCTTAACTAAAGCTTTAAATTTTCCAAAGGCTTCAAACACCTCAGACTTCTGTTTCATGAAGTAAACCCAACAAAATCTGGTTAAATCATCAATAAACAGCACAAAGTACTTACTTCCATTTGGTGAAGGGGTCTTCATTGGTCCACAGACATCAGAACTTACCAATTCAAGCCTTTCTCGAGCCCTCCATGCCTTGTTGACTTGAAAAGGTAGCCTAGCCTACTTACCAAGCTGGCATACTTCACAAACAATGTCTTTTGCCTCAACCTTGGTCATGTCCTCTGCCAAATTCAGCTTGTGCAACAAATCGAGTGACCTAAAATTAGCATGGCCTAGCCTCCTATGCCATAGACCATCATTGTCAGCTAGGCTTGTACAAGCCTTCTTCTCAAGATAACTTACATCAAGCATAAAATATTTGGCTTCCATAGGTACTGAGACCATTTCCTGGCCTTGAAAGTCTTCAATAACACAAGAACCATTCTTGAAAACTAGTGAATAGCCTTTTTCATCCAACTGACCAACACTAAGTAAATTCTGATCTATATCAGGCACATAAATCACATCTGAAAAAACTTTGTTACCTGAACTAGTGTTGATCACAACATCACCTTTGCCTTTAGCTTCAATCAGGTCCCGTTGCCTATCCTGATCTTTGAGGAAAAGCTCCTATCAAGATTCTTGAACAAGATTTCATCAGCTGCCATGTGATGTGAGTAGCCACTATCCACAAGCAAATTGTATTTGACTTTGCTTGTGGTTACAAAGCTTGAGGTAGTAAAGACATGCTTCTCCTAAGCTTGAAGGTCCTTAGCAGCCTTAGCTTGTGTTTGCTGCTAAGCTTGTGCCTTCTCCTTATTCCTGCACACCTTCTCATGATGACCATACTGTTTACAACTTTTGCACTAAATATCTGGCATGTTCTAGCAGTACCTTTCCAAATGATTGGTCTTTTTGCAGTGTATGCATGGTGGAAACCTCTTTTTCCCTACATCTCTTCTTGATCTCTCCCTTCTATCGACCCAAGGCTTCTTTGCTTTCTGAATTGAGCCTGAGCCATCTTTGGCTTTTGCTTGGAAGGCTCCCTCAAGGTGCTCTTCCTGCCTATTAGCCCTTCATTGCTCAAGTGCATAAAGAGAGTTCACCAACTCAGACAAAGAAATGGTTGTGAGATCCCTTAAGTCCTCTAATGAAGAGATCTTTGACTCAAACCTTTTAGGGAGAGTGGTGATAACCTTCTCAACAACCTTGCTCTGACTGAAGTCTTCTCCAAGGAGCCTAATGTTTATTGACAGTAGCCATTATCCTATCAGAGTACTATTTGATAGTCTCTGACTCCTTCATTTTTAAATTCTCAAATTCTCTTCTAAGGTTGATCACTTGTTGCTGCCTTGTCTTATCTGATCCCATGAAATCCTCCTTCAGCCTTTCCCACGCTTGCTTAAGTGAGTCACAAGCCATAATTCGAGTGAAGATTACATTAGACATTCCATTCTATAGGCAGGCCATGGCTTTCTGCTTCTTGGCTTGCTCCTCACTATGTTGCCTAATCTGAGCAATGGTTGGATTGGCCCTCAATGGAGGTGGTTTAGCATCATTCTCGATTACACTCCACAAATCATGCACTTGGAGGTAAGTTTTCATCTTAACTACCCAAGTGTAGTAGTTCTCTCCAGCAAACACAGGTGGTGGTGGTGGTGTGAAGCTCATATTTCAGCAACAAAACAAACAGACCAACAAAAAATAGTTTCTTCCTTCTCATGCTTTGTTCCCATAGAAAAACACCAACGGTAGAGGTCCTCAAAGAATGTAGGCTCTGATTACCATTTTTTGGAATAATGGAAGTAATATAGCATTCAAAATAAGCTTTGAAACAGCTATGAGTTTGAAATAAACAAAAGCAAATAACACAAAGAGAACTTGAGCTAAAAAACATGGCTAAAAATATCACTCACACATTTCATTGAAAGGTGTAAAAATATATACATGAGTTACAAAGTCAAGATGACAATAACCTAATGACTTAACTACTCCCACTAAGCTTAACCAATGTTAACTTATGTAATACACAAAAGCAAAGCTGATAATGTCAGCTATTACATCCATCAAATTCAAATAAAAAATTTACTAACTTTTGATATCAAGTTACAAGCTAACTTGATCAAGTTACAAAATGATCTAAAGAAACAAAATGACTAAGTTGCTTCTGGTTCAGTCTCGATGCTGGCATGTTAGCTGAGCTGCTGCTGGTCACTTATTGCATTGCAGGCCAATGCTTAGCACACACTCTCGTTTCCCCAAGTGTCTTTGGTTTCTCTTTTTGACCAACTGCTATACATTGATTTGTTTTAGGCCCCGGTTGTTCATCTTGTGCATTTATGGAACATGGTCCTTTCCAGCCTGGGGAAGACAGACGCTTGGTTAAGAATCAATATTCATGGAATCTTGGTAATTATTTTAACTTGAAAGAGAATCTAACTGTGAAGTTGAGTTATTCAATGGAGCTAATTTTCACAATGAACAGAATCAAACATGCTATATCTTGAGAGTCCAATTGGTGTTGGATTTTCCTACTCAAATACAAGCTCAGATTACCTTAGTTTGAATGATACTACAACAGGTTGATATTAATATTGTCGTTTCATTACTTGATGTCGGCAATTTTTTAAACATAGAGCACTGATAACCAATGTTTTCAGCTAAGGACAATATGCAATTCCTTCTTAATTGGTTTGAAGAATTCCCACAGTATAGAAACTTAGATTTGTATCTTTCTGGGGAAAGCTATGCAGGTCATGTTTCATTTATTACCCATATCTTTACTTTTCATTGTTGTATTGGCTGTCAAATAAATGGAATCTAGCACCATATATGTGTACTCCCTGAAATATCTATGCTGTCCATTCATTTCCCTCCACTGATTTATATTTTTCACCTCTCTGCTTATTGTTTATCTTAATTTAATGATTTGAATGCAATCACTGGCATCAAAATAAAGGACAAATTTAATCTCTTTTCTAATAAAAATTAAATATAGGTCACTACATTCCTCAGCTTGCTGACTTAATCCTAGATTATAATAAACGTTTCAGTGGCAGACCCATCAAGCTTAAAGCCATTGCAGTTAAGCTTCCTCTTACCAACTATTCTTGTGTTTATCTATGAATTTAAGCTTTACCCAAATATTGTCATTACTTTTCGTTTATTCTGCAGTTGGGAAATCCTCTTTTAGATCCATATATTAGTGTAATCAATGCTGAGTTATTGTGGTCACATGGAGTCATTTCAGATGAAACTATCCTTTTGAGTAAGACTGCATGTAATGCATCAAGGCACCTTAAAAAGTCCATTCACTATAATCTGTCCAAAGAATGCATACATGTGCTTAACAAACTAGAAGAAGATATGGGTTCATACACTGACCCTAGAGACCTAATTTTGCCTATCTGCTTATCACCAACTCTACTTGGCCAGACTTTTTATCAGGGAACACATAATCGGTTACATTGGAAGGTAAGTAATTAACAACATTAACACTAGGGCATAAAAGCGACTGGTTTTTTTCCAGCTAACAATTGTCTTTGATTATTCTAGAAGCTTGCTATGAGCTCGGCTGTTGCCACTGATCCATGTCGTGTAGATGAGATACGTCAGTACCTCAACACACCTAAAGTACAAAAAGTACTTCATGCAAACACAACTTACATCTCTTCAGTTTGGGAATTCTGTGGAGGGTCTCTCTTTCTCTCAATTGGTAATTTGGCATATGTTTCTGCATGTATGCAAGCAAACTAAACAACTTGTTATAATTGCAGGATTCTTTCCTATCAAAGAGAGAGTATAGGGATCAATATCATACCCCTTCTGTCAAAACTCCTCAAAAGCAGTATTCTAGTTCTCCTCTTCAAGTGAGTAATTTTAAACCTCAAAGGGTTTCTAATTTCAAGCCCCAGTTGCCTCAAAATGACTAAAATTTTCTATAACTCCACTGTAGTGGAGATCAAGATTCGAAAATCCCATTAACACAAACAAGGATAATTTCAAATATGCTTGCAAAAAAACTGAAGCAGGTGCCTTTCAGAAGTTATGCTCTATGGTATGATAAGAAGCAGGATGTCTTGCAAAGTCATGCCTGCTATTTAAAGTTTTTTCCACTATTCATTCCAGATCCATGGTCTAATATATATAATCAAGTTGGTGGGTGGACTGTAACACCCCCAAACTCGACCCAGACATTATGGCCAAATCTGGTGATGTCACATCAAGGACAACTCCAAATCGATTTTACTAAGTTAAAACTTAGGGCCTAAAAACCCAAAATCCTTGAATCTTGTTAAGTAATAATAAAAACCCATTATTTCAGAAACCATGTTTAAACATAAGAAATTAATCAGGTTTAATAATTAAGTAAACAGTTGAAACAATAAAACTCAAAATCTAAAGACAAAACGGAGTACAAGGCCTTATTACATCCAATGAAAATAAAGCAATTAAAATCATGTCTTTTGAAACAAATAAGTAAAACTTTTAAATATCTTGTAGTGTGGCCAGTTTCGAGTCCTCTCCCACATCGACCCGTTTACTGAAGATCACCTGAAACATTTAATAAAAAGGGGTGAGTTTCGAAACTCAGTGTGTACGACCCTTGGTAATCCAATCAGCATAAAATTATCACATTGGGCCTAAGCCCTATCAAAATGGTGGTCTTGGGCCTTAGCCCACAGCAACCCCATGTCACATCAAAATCACATGAATGTAATGCACCCATCCTAAATCCAACCCCGCACACCATTTCCCTTCTAACCCTACACACATGTGGGGATATAAATATCAACCCACCCATCCCTACACACCAAAGGTAGCACTAGGAGCGACACTACTCAAACATTGCAGCAAAGCTGCTATAACGGGCTTAAAGCCACTGATGGATCCACGGTCGTCAAGCGACTATGCGATCCTCAAATCTTCCTCTGTATCATCAAAACCCACCCAAGTGCAACATATATTTCGTGAATGCAACACACATTTTCACACTTTAAGCACTTAGGGGTATTTTAGTCATTTCACTACCTAGGGGTATTTTCATAATTCTACCCTACAGGGGTATTTAGGTAATTTTGCAAAATAGAGGTACTTTGGAAATTTTATAAATCAGGGATATTTTGGTAATTCTGCAAATTAGGGGTATTTTGGAAATTTTCCAAATCAGGGGTATTTTAGTAATTTTACAAATCTAAGGATATTTCGATAATTTCCAAATTAGGGGTATTTGGTCCCTCTCGGGTTTTAGTTATGAACTTTGGCCCATTAACAAGTCCTTGCGGCTAAAGTGAACAAACACTATGCACCAGGTAGGATTCCAGAGAAGAGGAGGTGGGCCACTAGGACCGCTTAAGTACCAAGCTCTCCCTAGATCCAATCCTAGACATGCATATGCCTGTTGCCACACTCTAACCCAGTGACTTGTCCACGGACATGTTTAATTATTAGATTAAGTCTTATGCGGTTTAAGAGTTGTTCAGAATTAGGCCTAAAGTCTATTAAACCCTAGCATACTTTTCTACGTCCCCATAAAGCCCATCAAGCCCAAATCACATCCTTTCGGCCTATTAGGCCTAAATCTCATCCATATGGCCTATTAGGCCCAAAACAATTCCAGATCATGTAACATGCATGACTAACTCAATTCGTATAACCAACCCAAACAATTTCATCAAACTTAGCCTCAAGGCCCACTGGGCCCATTTAGCCACTTTTGGCTTTTCGACTTTTCGGCATTGTTGATATTGTGTGTGTGTAGTGTTTGTACACACCTAGTTACTGCGACGTGCTATACTATCCTTAGCCTTGAACCTACAACCAACCAACCTTCTATCAATCACTAAATCAACACATTTACCAAAAGTCGAAGCCTTACCGTAACCTTACCGTGTGCCACCGAGTTCTAATAGCCCTTCCTTAGCTACTAATCAAGAGTATCCCCTAGATCTACACTCACAAATACACCATCAAAATCTACGTGACTCATAATCCACACAAGTCACCCCTATAGATCATACACACATTCACCATTCACTTAAACCACAATCGAGTTGAGTACACTTACCCTTGCTAACGATCCTACCACGCTTGCGATCTTTGAACCTTATCCTTGTTATCACAGAGTTAATGATAGGACAGTTAGATAGCCTTTCATCTTTTAGCAAAACATACAAGAGAGGTTAACCGAATACTTACCAAACCCACTTTCGATCTTGCGGCCTAAATTTGACTTTTAACCTTGACTGATAGTAGATAATAATCAATTTGTGATGGAGGAAAACAATAAGGGTTTGGCACAAATAGGAATTTCGGCAAGGAAGGTTGATGGTAATTCGGCAATAGGAGAGTTTGACTATGACAGAATTTGGAAAAAAGGGAGAATAGTGGTTCGGTAATAGGAGAAACCGATTGAGGGAGGAAAATAAAACTTATGAAAGCTCAAAGAACCTTTCAAAGCATTCGGCCCTCTCCTTTTATAGCCACAAGCCGAATACTCTTTTCCCCACAGTCCCATTCGGTACCAATTCTTCCCCTTCCTCAACTCCTAACTTTCCTCCCTGATAACACCTTAGCCTTATCTAAAATTTCCTCTATTATCAGTTCCCCTTACCACTCAAACCTTCCAACGGAAGAGTTCATATTCAACACAACTCTGGCCGTCCACCTGTGCAAAATAAAACACTCCAAAAATACCACTCCTAATACTCGAACCTTGGACCTCCTCAGCTGACAACACGCCACCTTATAGGTCCCCAAGTGACGCCAATTGCCACTGGACCACAAGCCCATTTGTGTCCTATTTTAATCTGCTTAAGTGGCCTAATGCCTGAGACTAGGATCCCCTAAAGCAAGAAAAAATAAATTTTTCCCTATGGTCTTCCCTATCTATAAGACTTCAAATAATCTCGATAATACCTTAAAATTAATATTCAAAGTGCTACTTATACATACCAACCTCAATGCACAGAAATTTAAAGTTTCAGGATTTTGGGGCGTTACATGGACTCAGTCATTTGGCAAAGTAAGGAGAGGCCAAAATTTGACATTTTTGACATTTGCTATAGTAAGAGGTGCAACACATGAGGTTCCATACACGTCTCCTTCGCAAGCGCTCACACTCTTTCAAGCATTTATTAGAAGATCTCTTTTGGCTCTAAATAGAGTTTAAGTTGATGGAACATTTTTAAAAAAATACATAATGTTCTAATAGTTGCAAATGAAAAGTTACCTAACAAAAGTTATATCAATTAATTGTTAAACAAAAGGTTAGCACTGTTTATGTTGATGAGTTATGTTTCATGTTATTAAAATTTATGTTGATTATTAAAAAAAAGTTAGGGTTATCCAAATAATATATAATGAATAATTGTGTTTATTTATAACGACCCAAATTTGGGCCTAGTAGAATTGGGCCCATTGGCCCTTCGGCGTGGGAGCGCCTAAAAATTTGAAAATAAGAGAACGGGCTTAATGCAAGTTGGACCTATTAGGTGAGTGATTTTGGAAGGTTAGGGAGCTTCTATGAAGTCCCGAGATCAAACTTGGGCTTTAGGAAAATTTTGGTTTTAGGTGAGTAAAACCTTGGGAGTTAGTAAGTAGGCTTTAAGAATAAAATGTGGAGAAAAAGGACACAAAAAGAGCTTGTGGTGTAGTGGCAAAGTGACGCCACATAAGAGACAGGGAGGTGACGCCACAAGGAAGCAAGGGGTCCAAGGTTCAAGCCTTGGCGCTGGCATTTCATTTTGATTTGTTTTTTAAGTGAACTTGGACTTTGGCCCATAGATTTATATTTAGTTGCGCATGATGTTAGACACAAGGAAGTAAGTGGTCTAGTGGCAAGGTGTCATTAAGGGTGCAAGGGAGCCTGGGTTCGAATTTACAAGCAGGGGAGTATTTATTTTGTGGATTGGACGGCCAGAGTTTTTGTTGGATTTAAACTCTACTGAAGAAGGGATTCCACATTAGAAAGCTAGCAAGAGGGAAGGTGAGAAGCTGGCTATATATGGAGCTGTCTATGGGCATAGGAGCATTCGGAGCGCGGATTAGCTTCAGATTCCTATCAGGTGTGTATCTCGCACTACTCTAGCTATAGAGTGGCAAATGTCGAAATACCGGTCACACGACGATGGTAGCCACACGAGCGTGCTGGCGCACGTGTGGGAGCTTCGACGCGATAGTCGAGGCCACCATGAGTATTCTTGTGGGTTGACGTTGTTTGTGCCAAGTGGGCCCATAGGCTCGGGGCTCATATGCATAAATTATATGATTGTGTAGTAGATAGTGAACTGGTCTATGTGAATCTCATATCTTTGGCTAGATTTGAGCTAAATGGGCCACACGAACGTGTGGGTCCATTTGGGCCGAGAATGGGCCCTAGGCCTATTCGCATCGTTATCTTTGTTTAGAATATCTCGATTTGTGAAATCATCGAAATACCCCTGGTTTGTGAAATTATCGAAATACCCCTGGTTTACAAAATTACCGAAATACCCCTAGTTTGTGAAATTATCGAAATACCCCTGGTTTGTAAAATTACTAAAATACCCCTAGTTTGTGAAATTACTGAAATACCCCTAGTTTATGAAATTACCAAAACACCCCTGGTTTGCAAAATTACTTAAACACCCCTAGAGGGTAAATTACCGAAATACCCTTGGTGAGTAAATTACTGAAATACCCTTGGTGGGTAAATTACTGAAATACCCTTGGCGGGTAAATTACTAAAATACCTTAGTGGGTAAATTACTGAAATACCCTTGGTGGGTAAATTATTGAAATACCCTTGGTGGGTAAATTACTAAAATACCTTAGTGGAAAAATTACTGAAATACCCTTGGTGGGTAAATTACTGAAATACCCTTGGTGGGTAAATTATTGTTATACCTTTAGGGGTTAATTAGTACGATTGTGTGTATTTTGTTTAATTGGTTGTGATGGTAATTTATTTCATACATCATTTTTGATAAATGCTTCGCATACATGACATTTGATAAATGCTTCGCATACATGACATTCTGCATGGGATTTTCTTTTAACTTTCATTGGAATTCTTTTAGTTATGAACTAATAAACAATATAATATGGGTTTTTAAAAACGATAACTGTCGTTTTCAAATATCACGTTTCCACAACTTTTAAAGTTAATTTTCTACTACAAACAATATTTTGAAAACAATATTATGTTTGCAAGGAAAAATAACTTTAAGCAAATTTTATTTGTTAAGCGACGAAACTTGAGGTTTTTCATTGAGAGAAAGTTTTTAAATTGAGGAAAGGTTTTTAAAGATCATAAGGTTTATACAACCTTTTGATGTGACATGCCAAATTCGGGCCTAACTTTTAGGTCGAGTTTGGGGTGTTACATTATTCTTAATAAATGAGATTATCCAAATAAAAATTTATTAAATAGTTATGTCTCTTGTCTCGAGAACTTCTATAAATAGGAGTTGAATTCCATTTGAATGTACACCAAAAAAAACTCTAAAAGATTTTCTTTGTTCGCCTTCATCTTGTAATGTTTACAGATTAATTTATAAATAATTATTTCAATTTTTTTGTAGAATTTGATACTCTTGCTATACTCTGCTCAATACTCAGTTGATTGTTTTTGTCAATGCAAAATACATAGTTATTGGGTTTTATTGTATACTCAAGGTTCATTTGTTGATAACTCTTTTGCATACCAAAATATAAGTTGAGGGTAAATAGAACATTAAAGAAAGTGACATGGTTACATACATTGAAGTCTTTGTTAATTTCTCATAAGATTATTTTTATCCCCATATTCCAACAATTTTAAGATTCTAATTTTTCAATTTATGAGAAACTAAAGAAGGTGTAACACCCCAAACCCGGCCAGGTGCTAAGGCCAGATTTGACATGTCACATGAGAAAAATACATTTAAGTCCTTTTCATTCGTACGTAAAAAGAGGTATTGCTTCGTTAAAATCAAGAAAACAAGTTTGATTTGAAATATTTGATAAAATACTACTAACCTCGAAGATTGATTGATAAATCGATAAATTTGAACTAATGCTATTATAAAACCGTGACTTTTGAAAACGTCGTTTGAAAATTCGAAAGAGAATTTGAGTCTTTTGAAAATTTCGTTGATAATTCGAAAGACAATTTCCATGTTAAAAATATTTGTAAAAGTTTATTTTGAAATCCATTTGTTAATCGATTTATGAAAACCTTTATTTAATTTTTTTAGAAAATTCCCTTTTAAAACAATTTAAGCAAAATAATAAGTATATCAAACATAAAGCAAATAATAAAATACTCCAGAGGCCTTATTACAACATAAAACCCAAAATAGTAAAGTGAACGAAAATAGAAATCTAAAGTTCAATATGAACCATTTCTGAAGTATGGCCTCTATCGAGACATCCATGGCCCAAGTCCACGTTACTGAGCATTACCTACAAGGATTAAGAAAAAGGGGGGTGAGTTACAAGAACTCAGTGTATAATCCCCTTACCATCATCCACTAGGCCGGAACCCGTTTAGCAAAAACTTAGGCTTGAGCCCATTCAACAATAACTTGGGCCGAAGCCCATTTAGAAAAATAATGTAACAATTATATCATGTGTATGTAATTGAGTTCCCAAACTGAACCTAGTATTCCATCCGCTACACACCACCCGTACCAACCAACACACCTGTGGGGATCAACTCAACCCACCCCGCCAACACACCAATCGCAGACATTAAGCCATTTATAACAAATTTAATTGTGGACAAGCCACCAGAATAATAGAATATACGTGGAGTGGCCACCAGACAGATCGTGACAGAGTCACCAAAATATGTGGCAGAGCTACCAGAACTTCTCTTCAATATTATCCCATCCCATGCAAAATCATGTATATGATGCATAACAAATCATAATTTTTACAATATAACAACAATAATTTATTTGGATGTTTATTACAAAATTATAGCCCATTATAACAATTTATCAAATAGGCCTATTTAGCAAAATATCAGATTGGCTTATATAACAAAATATCAAATCGGCCCATATAGCAAATTATCAGATTGGCCCATATAGCAAATTAACAAATCAGTCCATTAAGGCATTTTGTATTTCGGCCCTTCAAAGCAATCTTATCAAATTGGCCCATTAAGGCATTTTCATAATTCGGCCCATCAGAGGCATTTTCGTAATTCGACAATTTACCCACTAAGGGTAATTCGATAATTTCGCAATCCAGACTTAACTATTAATTTGGGCATAACAATTTAAACTGTCCATCTGCGTCGTACCAACTAAATTGACTATAACTTGGGTTAGGAATCTCGAATCTAAATCCGTAAATTTTACTTGAAACTAAACTTGGGTTAGGAATCTCGAAATCTAAATCTGTAAATTTTCCTTGAAACTAAACTCATATATCTTCTTACTAAAAATTTTCCAGAATTTTTGTCTTAACCATTTAGTACATTTTATTCCTTAAAATTTCCCTTGTTACACTGTCCAACGATTCTGACCTCTCTTACCTTAATTTCAAATATCTCACTGTACGGTTTTCATATATTGCTCCCACTTGTTTCTAATGAAAACATGATCACTAAGGATTCCATACATATAAATTATAACCCATAATTCACTTTGTATAATTTTATACGATTTTTCCAAAATAGATCAGGGAACCACAAAGTTAATTAGAACCAGTCTCACTAAAATTAAGATATCTCATACTTTTCCTTCTCCGTTTCTTCCTTATCAAAATAGACACAGTTAGCTTTAATTTGATATCTCATTTACTTTCTAATTCGCTTTCTCCTATTTTTCGCGATTTTTCAAAAACACGTCACTATTTCTAAGCGAAACTATTTTATTACAAAATATGGTTACTACTACGAATATACGCACTCCCGAGTGATCACGGATGCCGGTTTCTAGTTTTCTTCGGTATTTTGACCAAATCACAAAACATATCATACAAAATTTCTGAGAGATGTGAGATTACACACCATTTCAACCATGTTTTCGGAAGGTACGAGATTACACACCTTCTTCAGAATCCGTAACACGATATTCTCTGCGGCACCTAAAGATACAGTCGGTCAACAATTAGTCCAAAACCCAATTTACAACTTCATCCAAGTATTGCGATTGATTAATAATCTATATCACTTACCAACAATCCGAGTCTCTTATTACGAGAGATAGGTGTTTGACTTTACCACTATTTTTGAAAAATCCACAAGTAGAGAGTATCGAGTGATTTCTTGCCTAACAACATGATCGATTAGCCAAACTTTCAATCCGATTCACACCATAATTGAATAGTGATATCGAATGGACTATGAAAAGACTCCTTACCTTAATCGATGATAATCCCGATTCCCACCAATTGGCTTATGACTATGAATGAATCGACAAGGATTTGGTATTAGGCCACCCATTAGAACTCTACGAAAAAGAGTTGATCAAATACGAGAGTGATGGAGAGAGTGATATTTTGATAAGAAACAAAGTGGAATAGCCGTATAGTGATGAACATACCTATTTGGCTTGAAAGAGAAAAAAATGAAAGGAGTAGAAATGAAGCCCTTACCCGATTCAACCAAGGAGAGATGTCTAACACACAAAAATGGGGAAGATAAAAGATGATAGAAATTTGGCTATTGAAGAGAAAATAATAAAGAAGATTATGGTTATGTCGATTTAGGAAAATGGAAGAAAGGTTGAAGGAATGATAAAAAGAAGAGAAGAGATATGAGAAGAAATGTTAGGTAATTCGGCTAACACAAAGGAAAAAGGTTGGAAAAGAGTACCAAAAATGTTCAAAAGAGAAAATAGGCTTTTCAAGCACAAACTTACAAATAGGCTAGGATAATTTAGCTCCTCCTTTTTCCCCATCAAAACCGTCCACATTCATGCCCCTAATAGTCAAAAATTTGCCAACCAACCTTTCCATAACATTTCCCTTGAAAAAGGCCACTTGTTCCCCTTATTTTCCCCTTTCTCTTGGTTTCTTTCCTCACCTTCATTCTTTCCTATTCTCCTTAGCCATCTTGCCAAAAATAAAAAGTCCACCTTACCTTATTTACATGCTTGGCCGACACTTAAGGAAAGGGTGCAAAAATAATAGTCAAAATTTGCACACAATGGGATTTGAACCTCTTCCCTAAGGTACTTCATGTGACACCACATCCTCTTTACCATATGCTCATTTATGCTAGCAATTTACTCATTTATTTCCATAAGCTTTGTAACATCCTAAAAATTAGAAGTATTATCTTATTATTTGTGTTGGCTTGGGTATGAATTTTGTGTGCTTAGTATAGCCTTGTGAAGGCTTGACTTTATTTATGAAGCTAGAATAATTTGTAGTAATTAAAATTTAATGAAGAGGACTAGGTGGTCTTGACACTTAAGATGATATAAGTATTAAATTCTAGCACATGAGGAGTTAGTGGCAAGGTGGCTATGATGCATGAAGGGTAGCCTGAGGGAAGAGGTTCGAGTAGCATGGATTGCATTGGAAGACTTTATTTTTTTATGCACCTTTGCATTAAGTGTCGGCCAAGCTATTCTTATGGTTGGTTGGACTTTCAAAATTTTTGGTAAGTTGAATAATGGATTTGGAAAGCTTGTATTATGGGATAAGATTTTTAAGACTTATGGAAGGATGGGGGGACAAAGGGCTTAGATGATGGAGAGTGTTTTGGAAACTATGCTAAGGCCATTAGTCCATGAATGTGGACGGCATGTGTGGCTAGGGGGTGGCCGAATGTTGATAGGAAGTTTGGGGGGGTTTAGTTTGTTCAATTCTTGCATTTTGTGCATCTTTTACATTTTTCTTTTCCTCTCCAAAAGTTTTCTTCCTTAGCCGAATGTGCCTTGGCAATAAGGTAAATTTTGTTTTAGTTTTAGCATTTGTCTTTTTGTTTTGTGTCAAAGCCAAAAAAAGACCATAGAGGTTTGCCAAATTTTTTCTTAGGCATTTGGCCGAATATTCAATAGAGCCTTTCACATATTTTTATTCTCTTTGAAGCCTAAAACCAACCCTCTTCCCTTCCATCTTTTTCTTCATCTTTAGTGGTTGATCGAATCTTCCATCTCCCCATTTCATCTTTTTCTTTCTTCCACTTTTGCTCAAAACCGAAAACATCCCTCTTCCATTGTAATTTCTTTCTTTTCCTTCCTTTTTCTTTCTCTTTCTCCACTCTAGCTGAATCCTTTTTGTTGTTACAAATCAACCATAGCTAAAATTTCCTTCACCATTTAACCATATTGCCAAAACTTCCCATTTTCTTTTTGATTTGTCTTAGCTGAATATCAACAAGGGTAGGTCTTCAATTGGTTTTCTTCAAACGGTTTTAGAAGGGGGTAAGTATTCATGGCCGTATTTCCTTTATTTCTTTTCTCTTTTCTATGTTGTTTTCCTTAAGGACAAAAGCCAAATTTTGGGCATTTGTTAGTAAGGTTTTAACCATAGGAACTTATTTCTTTTAGGTTCTTCGAGATGTTGGAAGCAATCGATTTAACCCTATTTCTCTAGCAATCGAAGTGGTAAGTCAAGTGGTAAGGATTTTTGTTGGTTCATTAATCTTTAAGTGGATGTAAAGCCGAAGGCTTGTGAGATTAAGGTTTGTTGGTGTGGCTGAATGTTCTTGTTAATGATTTTGTGGTTTGGCCGAATGTAGGACAAGGAGATCTAGAGAGGTAGATTGGGGCTTCGGGATTTAGTGATTTTGCTAGTGCCAGGTGTGTACCTTACACACTTTATAACTCGGTTTATATTTATATATATATTAATAAACTAATCATGTTACCAAAGTGGAAAACTATGAGATCTTGATATGATTCCTTGATGAGTATGAACAAGGACTCGGGTAAGTCCGTTTTAATATGATGTTGATATATGTTGTTTAATATCATGATCTATGATATATTTGTTATATGTTCATATTAGAGCATGATGGCATGATTTGCATAATAATTGCATTGTTATGGGTGATATGAGAGGAGGGGGAAGATTTGATATCCGTGTCTTTGGGACACCAGAGGTTTGGCACCTCTAGTGGTTTGGTACCACAGTTATTTTGTGTCTTTGGGACATCAGAGGTTTGGCACCTCATAGCGACTCGTCCTAGTGGCTTAGTACCACCATGGATTGGCCCCACTTTCGATATATTGGGATCGTCGCCAGTGATTTGGTATCACACGTGGGTTGGCCCCACAACTTGATTATTTGTGACTTTGGGTCACCAGTGATTTGGCATCACATTATTGGATATCGTGACTTTGGGTCACCAGTGGTTTGGCACCACCAGTGGTTTGGTACCACACGGGGTAGAAAAGGAGTTATGGATGGCTAGGATGGGTGCATTATATATATATATTGCTTGGTTATGAAATGTGTAAGAATATTGTATTAATCGGGGGAAGGATTTATGCACTGAGTCTTGGTGACTCACCTTCTCCTTTATCTTTTCAGGTGATTCTTGATCGTGGAGGAGGAGCCGGATGAACTCGAGGAGGCCATGAAATAAAATTCGGTTTTGTAAGAACTTCAGTTTGGGTATTATATTTTATTTTAATTTGGTTTATATTTTTATTTGGGTTTGTAATAAGGCCTTTTTAATTATGTTTTTGGATTATTTATATCCTTTGGGTTTGTTTTAAATATGGCTTATAAATTACATGATTGAGATATTAATTTGAGCACAAAGTTTTCTAAACTATAAAAATGCAATAGTTTTCAAAATCTTACCATCGGGTAAACAAAATCGTTTGATAGTAAAATTTAAACCTAAATGTTTTCGAAAACTTAAATGATTTCCAAATTGAAGTTTCTACATTCAAATGCAAACGGTTTTCAAAGTAATAATTCGGGTTTTACTTAAAATGATATAAATTTTTTCTAACCTATGAATTGTCAATTAAGTTTTAAAAGATTTATTTACGGGATTTTAAAAAGTAAATTATCGATTTTTAACTAATCATGCACTTATTTTCTTTAATTAAATTGAAAACTAGATTTTTCTTCAAAACGTTTTTCTCTGTAGCATGTTAGATTCGGTCATGGCGTGTTGACCGGGTTTGGGGTGTTACAAACTGGTATTAGAGCCAAGTTCAAAAGCTCGGCTATGGGCCCAAGGCCCAAGATGATTTAAAGTATGGTCTTAAAAATGTTTTTGTTGAAAATTATATGATTTGAAAGGCATGGCACCGAGTCTCCGGCACCGATCCGCCCGGGTAAGTACTTCAAACTATTGATTATGATGATGATGGCATGAATGTATAGTGGTAGGAACTACTCTAGAGATCCAAAACTATAGGTTGGATGTACTCGCGAAACAACCTCTTATTAAAACTATTCATAAAACTGTGTTTTAAAAATAGTGGAATAATGACTAATGTATAAAACTTTTAAATCAGCTAAGTCAAGACTTTAGACATGAGCACTCGAGGTCGGGGTCGTGTTATGCGTGGACTTGTAGGGTAGGATGGGCGTGTCCGAGCCAGAAGGTCGGGTCAAGGATTCGAGAATGAGGTACCACCACCCCCACCACCAGCGGTTGGAGTTGAGTTTCAGGAGCAAACGGGGGATGACACAGTGTCTCAGGCGATGCTGCGAGTTCTTGAGAGAGTAGCTGGAATAAGAGGAGGCGCGGAAGCTCGAAAATCTGTACCTGAGCGACTCTGAGCTAATGGAGCTAAAATATTTTGAGGTGTTTCGGGTGTAGCTCCTAGTACGACCGAATATTGGCTAGAGGCGACGGGCGAATCATGGATGATTTGGATCTGAATGCTGAGGAAAAGCTGAAAGGGATAGTGTCACTTCTTCGGGATGAGTCATATCAGTGGTGGCTCACGGTGAGGAATAGTGCTGCGGCAGAGGATCTTACTTGAGACTATTTCAAGGCAGCGTATCAGAAGAAATATATTGGGTCTAGTTACATTGATGCACAACGTAAGGCATTTTTGAGTTTGGTCCAGGGGAGTAAGTCCGTATCAGAATATGAAGCAGAATTTTTAAGATTGAGTCGGTATGCTGGAGGTATCGTGGCTTCGGAGCACGAGCGATGTGTTCAGTTCGAGGATGGATTGAGAGACGAGCTGAGACTACTGATTGCTCCACACCAGGAGCTAAAGTTTGCTGCGTTGGTTGAAAAGACTAATATAGCTGAAGGGATAAAGGAATCTATAAGGTAGAATCACGACAGGAACAAACATAAGAGAAGTTTTGGATTATCCGGGTCAGTCGGTAATTCTCAGAAGAGGGTTAGGCAGAATGGGCCAAATCAATCTGGGAGGCCTATTATTGCTAATCAGGGACCAGCACAGTGTAATCGATGTGGGAAATATCATTGGGGTGAATGTTGGACCGGAGGGAAAGGATGTTTTGAGTGTGGCTCACTGGATCATCGTGTGAGGGACTATCCACGTAAGCTAGCCAGGAATCAGTCTGAGGGTCAAGGTCGTGCTCAGTTTAGAAAGGAGGGACCGTCACCGCAGAGAGGTCGTGGTAATGGTAGAGGAAGTAATGGTTTTGGTCGAGGCCATGAGCATCAGGCGAGATGCAAAGTAACTCTTGAGGCAAGATGACTGGTTTGGTGTATCTGTGAGGCATCGAGAGGAGGGTGGCCTTGCCGGACGTCATAAGCTGATGCGTTTTAATCTTTGGTGTACCATATACTGCTTTGATAGATGTGGGTTCGACGCATTCGTATGTTGCCAGTAGCATAGTAGAGACCATGAACTTAGATTCTGAAACTGCTTCTAGGAGGATGATAGTACTTAGCCCTCTAGGTCACTCTGTAGAAGTAAATAAGCTGTATAGGGATGTACCCCTAGAACTCCAAGGGGTAGTGTTTGTAGCTGATCTGATGGAACTGCCATTTGGGGAGTTCGATCTGATTCTTGGGATGGACTAGTTGGTCAAATACCAGGCGAGTTTGGATTGCGCTGCTAAACGCATGGTGTTGAAGACAGCTGAGGGTGAAGAGGTGGTTATGATAGGTAATAGAAGAGATTATCTATCCAACGTGGTATCTACGTTGAAAGATGAGAAGATGGTCAGGAAGGGCTGCGAGGCATTTATGGTTCATGTGTGTGCATTGGAGGCTAAAGAGTCTACTGTAGGAAATGTTCGAACAGTGAAGGAATATGCTGATGTATTCCCAGATGAACTTTCGGGATTGCCTCCGGATCGTGAAGTTGAATTTGGTATAGATTTGTTACCCGGAATCGCACCAGTGTCAATCGCTCCGTATAGGATGGCACCGAAGGAATTAGTGAAATTAAAAGCTCAGATTCAGGAGTTGTTGGATCGAGGTTTTATCCGACCAAGTGTTTCACCTTGGGGAGCGTCGGTACTATTTGTCAAGAAGAAGGATGGTACGATGCGGATGTGTATAGACTACTGCTTGATTGAATAAGTGACGATCAAAAACAAGTATCCTTCCGAGGATAGATGACTTGTTTGATCGACTTAAAGGGCATTGTTTTCTCCAAAATTGATTTAAGGTGCGGATATCATCACTAAAGGTGAAAGAGGTGATATCCATAAGACAACATTTCGCTTTTCGGTATGGACACTACGAGTTTACGTAATGCCTTTTGGATTGACTAATCTTGTGGTGACATTCATGGACATGATGAATCGGGTATTTTAGTAGTTTTTGGATCAATTTGTCGTAGTATTTATAGACGATATTTTGGTATACTCTAAGTCAGAGGTGGAGCATGATGCGCATTTACGAATAGTGTTGCAGATCCTAAGGGAAAAGCAACTATATGCCAAATTTAGTAAGTGCGAGTTTTGGCTTAAAGAGGTGACTTTCTTGGGTCACATAGTATCAGCTGAGGGGATTAGAGTGGATCCTCCAAAGATCGAAGCAGTGTTAGATTGGAAGCCGCCTAAGTCAGTGGCTGAGATTTGAGTTTTCTAGGTCTAGAGGGGTATTACCGAAGATTTGTAGAGGGATTTTCTTTGATCGCAGCACCTATGACTAAGTTATTGAGGAAAGGAGTTCCATTTGTGTGGACTGAGAAGCAACAAGAAAGTTTCGACAAGTTGAAGAAGATTCGACTAAAGCTCGATTTTAATTCAACTTTGAGGCGTGCAAGGAATTCACGGTTCTTGTGATGCATCACATCTTGGTTTGGGATGTGTCTTGATCTGAGGAAGGGAAGGTAGTGGCTTATGCATCTCGGCAGTTGAGACCACATGAAGTTAATTATCCGACGCATGACTTGGAATTAGCTGCAGTGGTTTTCGCTTTGAAGATTTGGAGACACTATTTGTACGGAGAGAAGTCGATAGTCTACACTGATCACAAGAGTTTAAAGTATCTTTTGACTCAGAAGGATTTAAACTTGAGGCAGCATAGATGGATTGAGTTGTTGAAAGACTACGACTGTTCGATTGAGTATCATCCGGGCAAGGCTAACGTGGTGGCAGACCCGTTGAGCCGTAAGGTTGTATCAGACTTAAGATCGATGTTTACTCGTCTTAGTTTATACAATGATGGGAGTCTTTTGGCAGAATTGCAAGTCAAACCAACTTGGTTAGAGCAGATCAAGAAGAAATAGTTAGAGGATGATGGTTTGAATGATCGGAGGTTGCAGGTTTAGAATGGTGGTTTAGAGGATTATAGTTTGTCCAGTGATGGAGTATTGTGTTTTCAAGGGAGAGCTTGTATGCTGAAAGATGCTGAGTTGAGGCAAAGGATTCTTCGGGACGCACATAGCAGCCCATACGCTATGCATCCTGGAGGTAACAAGATGTATCGAGATTTAAGAGAGCAATTTTGGTGGCCAGGTCTGAAGCGAGAGTTAACTGAGTTTGTGGGGAAATTTTTGACGTGTCAGCAGGTTAAAGCTGAGCATCAGTTACCGTCTGGGTTACTTCAGTCGGTGAAGATTCCATAGTGGAAGTGGGAAAGGATCACTATGGATTTTGTCAGTGGATTACCTCTTACACCTAGTAAGAAGGACTCAGTTTGGGTGATTGTGGATCGTCTGACTAAGTCAGCTCATTTCATTCCGGTAAGGGTGGATTACTCGCTTCATAAGTTAGCTAAGTTGTATGTGGCGGAGATAGTGAGGTTGCACGGTGTACCAGTGTCGATCATCTCAGACAGAGATCCTAGATTTACGTCAAGGTTTTGGAGAGCGTTACATCGGGTTTTGGATACACGGTTGGATTTTAGTACGTCATTTCATCCACAGTCTGACGGGTAGTCGAAAAGAGTTATTCAGATCTTAGAGGATATGTTGAGAGGATGTGTTTTTGGACTTCAGAGGCAGCTGGGAAGAGTTTTTACCATTAGCTGAGTTCGCGTACAACAATAGTTATCAGGCAAGCATTAAGATGGTACCATATGAGGTGTTGTATGGCAGGAGATGTCACACACCTACATGCTGGACAGAGTTGGGTGAGCGTCAAATGTTAGGACCAGAGTTGGTTGCAGAGACTGAGGGTAAGGTTAAGATGATTCAGGCTCGTTTGAAGGAAGCTTCGGATAGGAAAAAGTCTTATGCCGATCTCAAGCGGAGGGATATAAAATTTGCCGTGGGTGACAATGTCTTCTTAAAGGTCTCGCCATGGAAGAAAGTGTTAAGATTTGGGAGAAAAGGCAAGTTAAGTCCAAGGTTTATTGGGCCGTATAAAGTGTTGAGACGAGTGGGACCAGTAGCCTATCAGCTCAAGTTGCCAGCAGAGTTGAGTCAGATACACAATGTGTTTCATGTCTCCATGCTTAGACGCTATCGTTCTGATCCATCACATGTTGTGACAGTGGAGGAATTAGAGGTGAGTCCAGATTTGATTGTGGAAGAGGAACCAGTGCAGATTCTAGATCGAGACATGAAAGTTTTGCGTAAGAAGTCAGTTCCTTTAGTGAAGGTCTTATGGCAGAATCATGGCGTAGAAGAAGCTACATGGGAACCGGAGGATGTTATGAGGCAGCAGTACCCTCAACTCATTTGATCAGGTAATTTCGAGGACGAAATTTTCTTAAGGGGGTAGAATTGTAACATCCTAAAAATTAGAAGTATTATCTTATTATTTGTGTTGGCTCGGGTATGAATTTTGTATGCTTAGTATAGCCTTGTGAAGGCTTGACTTTATTTATGAAGCTAGAATAATTCTTAGTAATTAAAATTTAATGAAGTGGACTAGGTGATCTTGACACTTAAAATGATATAAGTATTAATTTCTAGCACATGAGGAGTTAGTGGCAAGGTGGCTATGATGCATGAAGGGTAGCTTGAGGGAAGAGGTTCGAGTAGCATGGATTGCATTGGAAGACTTTATTTTTTTTATGCACCTTTGCATTAAGTGTCACCAAGCTATTCTTATGGTAGGTTGGACTTTCAAAATTTTTGGTAAGTTGAATAATGGATTTGGAAAGCTTGTATTATGGGATAAGATTCTTAAGACTTATGGAAGGATGGGGGGACAAAGGGCTTAGATGATGGAGAGTGTTTTGGAAACTATGCTAAGGCCATTAGTCCATGAATGTGGACGGCATGTGTGGCTAGGGGTGGCGAATGTTGATAGGAAGTTTGGGGGTTTAGTTTGGTCAATTCTTGCATTTTGTGCATCTTTTACATTTTCTTTTCCTCTCCAAAAGTTTTCTTCCTTAGCAAGAATGTGCCTTGGCAATAAGGTAAATTTTGTTTTAGTTTTAGCATTTGTCTTCTTGTTTTGTGTCAAAGCCAAAAAGACCATAGAGGTTTGCCAAATTTTTCTTAGGCATTTGGCGAATATTCAATAGAGCCTCTCACATATTTTTATTCTCTTTGAAGCCTAAAACCAACCCTCTTCCTTCCATCTTTTCTTCATCTTTAGTGGTTGGCGAATCTTCCATCTCCCATTTCATCTTTTCTTTCTTCCACTTTTGCTCAAAACCGAAAACATCCCTCTTCCATTGCAATTTCTTTCTTTTCCTTCCTTTTTCTTTCTCTTTCTCCACTCTAGTCGAATCCTTTTTGTTGTTACAAATCAACCATAGCCAAAATTTCCTTCACCATTTAACCATATTGCCGAAACTTCCCATTCTCTTTTTGATTTGTCTTGGCCGAATATCAACAAGGGTAGGTCTTCAATTGGTTTTCTTCAAACGGTTTTTGAAGGGGTAAGTATTCATGGCCGTATTTCATTTGTTTCTTTTCTCTTTTCTATGTCGTTTTCCTTAAGGACAAAAGCCAAATTTTGGGCATTTGTTAGTAAGGTTTTAACCATAGGAACTTATTTCTTTTAGGTTCTTCGAGACGTTGGAAGCAATCGATTTAACCCTATTTCTCTAGCAGTCGAAGTGGTAAGTCAAGTGGTAAGGATTTTTGTTGGTTCATTAATCTTTAAGTGGATGTAAAGCCGAAGGCTTGTGAGATTAAGGTTTGTTGGTGTGGCCGAATGGTCTTGTTAATGATTTTGTGGTTTGGCCGAATGTAGGACAAGGAGATCTAGAGAGGTAGATCGGGGCTTCGGGATTTAGTGATTTTGCTAGTGTCAGGTGTGTACCTTACACATTTTATAACTCGGTTTATATTTATATATATATTAATAAACTAATCATGTTACCAAAGTGGAAAACTATGAGATCTTGATATGGTTCCTTGATGAGTATGAATAAGGACTCGGGTAAGTCCGTTTCAATATGATGTTGATATATGTTGTTTAATATCATGATCTATGATATATTTGTTATATGTTCATATTAGAGCATGATGGCATGATTTGCATAATAATTGCATGGTTATGGGTGATATGAGAGGAGGGGGAAGATTTGATATCCGTGTCTTTGGGACACCAGAGGTTTGGCACCTCCAGTTGTTTGATACCACAGTTATTTTGTGTCTTTGGGACACCAGAGGTTTGACACCTCGTAGCGACTCGTCCCAATGGCTTAGTACCACCGTGGGTTGGCCCCACTTTCGATATATTGGGATCGTCGCCAGTGATTTGGTATCACACGTGGGTTGGCCCCACAACTTGATTATTTGTGACTTTGGGTCACCAGTGATTTGGCATCACATTATTGGATATCGTGACTTTGGGTCACCAGTGGTTTGGCACCACCAGTGGTTTGGTACCACACGAGGTAGAAAAGGAGTTATGGATGGCTAGGATGGGTGCATTATATATATATTGCTTGGTTATGAAATGTGTAAGAATATTGTATTAATCGGGGGAAGGATTTATGCACTGAGTCTTGGTGACTCACCTTCTCCTTTATCTTTTCAGGTGATTCTTGATCGCGGAGGAGGAGCCGGATGAACTCGAGGAGGCCATGAAATAAAATTCGGTTTTATAAGAACTTCAGTTTGGGTATTATATTTTATTTTAATTTGGTTTATATTTTTATTTGGGTTTGTAATAAGGCCTTTTTAATTATGTTTTTGGATTATTTATATGCTTTGGGTTTGTTTTAAATATGGCTTATAAATTACATGATTGAGATATTAATTTGAGCACAAAGTTTTCTAAACTATAAAAGCGCAATAGTTTTCAAAATCTTACCATCGGGTAAACAAAATCGTTTGATAGTAAAATTTCAACTTAAATGTTTTCGACGACTTAAATGATTTCCAAATTGAAGTTTCTACATTCAAATGCAAACGGTTTTCAAAGTAATAATTCGGGTTTTACTTAAAATGATATAAATGTTTTCTAACCTATGAATTGTCAATTAAGTTTTAAAAGATTTACTTACGGGATTTTAAAAAGTAAATTATCGATTTTTAACTAATCATGCACTTATTTTCTTTAATTAAATCGAAAATTAGATTTTTCTTCAAAACGTTTTTCTCTGTAGCATGTCAGATTCGGTCATGGCGTGTTGACCGGGTTTGGGGTGTTACAAGCTTTGAGGTCACTTACTATCTCTCCTTAATAGGCTTAAACACAAAATTTTACTAAGGCCCAACTTGAACCCGAAACTTCATAGAAACCTCGTAACTTTCCAAAATTACTTTCTTAATAAGTCCAACTTGAATTAATGCCATTCTCTTGTTCTCAAAATTTTAAACGCTCCTACGGCCAAGGCCCATTGGGCCCAATCCTATTAGGCCCAATTTGGGGATGTTACAGAAGGTGTGTTTATTCACTGCACATTCACATGCCACTACAAGCATGGTAGTATGAGAATGGCTATCGACAAGTGCGGTTGAATCGATGTCAATGATATTATCAAATTTTGATTTAGAAGAAATATTTATTGCGAGAAAATGAATGTCAAATTTATTTTTTTACATGTGTTGCATGAATTAGATTTCAACAATTAAGTTATATTCATATTAATTATATTATGAAAAAAGTAAGATTGTCTCATGGATTATTTTATTGATAGAAATAAAATGTTAGTTATTATATGCATGATATTTTAACATGCAAAATTATTATTGGTATAAAATTATATAATATATATTATATATCATGTAAGAAAGAAAAGAAGAAAATGAATGGAATGAAAATATATGGTTGGGGAAGGATCTACTAATGGATCGAAACAATACTTTTTATTTTGAGTGGTAATGACATGTAATATGAATAATCTTGGTTGGTTAAAAAAAAAAAAACTAACAAAAAGCTATATGAGTTTTTATATATGATTGCATATTTTTTAGTTTATGTTATAAATGCTGGACTAGAAGTGGTTTTGACTAGAAATGAAATAAGTCATATGCAACATGCAAAAGATAGTGCGGTGTCTCCTTTAGCATGGTTAATTTTTCTAATCAAGAAAGAATAGTGAAAAAACATTAGCTAATATCACAAAATTACTATTTTGGTATGAAATCATCTAATGGAAATTTAAACACGATAATCATATATTTGAAAATGGAGATCATATTGTACAAGTTTACAACACATGATTTTTTAAAAATATTTATGTCTTAAATATGATCTATGGTTTTATAATTTTGAGATATAGTGAAATTTTAAAATTCACTTTAGAAGCCATGAATAAAATATCTCATGAGTAATGAAATAGAAATATTAATGTTCTTTGACCCATTTAGGTGGTGGACATAGTTTCAATGATAGTCACAAATTGACTAATAATTTCTATGATAAATGGTGTATAAGTACGTGATGTTATAGTCAAAAATTGAATGATTGATGGTTTTCTAATATGATTATGTTATAAAATAATATATGGAACACTTTTGTGTTGAAAAATAATGTTAATTGAGTATGAGTCCATGATGATCATTAAAGGTCATCTATTAGCTATGAAAGAAACTATAAAAATAGTAAATATGTTGTCTTATTTCACTAAGGGATTTGAGGGCTCTTTATAATAACTTACTAGGTGAAAAAGAAATGATGTATGGTTTCATATACGTGGTGATTGTGAAATTAATTTCTTAGATATTAATAAATAAATTAAAACAGCCCGATTTAGACCTAGTCAGAATAGTGGTTTTGGGACCATAAATCTGAGTCTGAAAAATATTTTAATATTACTTTTTGAGTCTACAACATGTGAATTGGTTTGTGCGAAATTTTCGTGATTTAATTTAATCGTTTGTGTCTTAATTTGCAAAAGGACTAATTCGCAGAAAATGCAAAATTGTCCTTCGATTTGAATAATGATCGAATTGATGTGTCTTTATAAAGAGGAGGTCTTTATGTGGTTATTTAACCATTGAATGCATTAAATGACAAAGTATGGACAATAGTTAGTGGAATTTTTAATGAAAACAATAAGGTTAAAATAGTAAAATGTGAATTAATGTTGTTTTAATAAAACAAAACATGCATTAAGTGTTTATGTTCATCATATTTGCTGAAATTGAAGAAAAAATAAGGGTTTGAGTTCTCAAACATTCGTCCATTGTCTAAGCATTAATCGGGTATGTGTTTTTGATCCATTTTTGATAATTTCTATGTTTTTGTGATCGTTGCTTCGTGTTCTCTTAAGCCCATGCCCTAGTTCATGAAATTGATGATGATTTTGAACTATGCCATTGTTGATTTTGTGAGCTTTGTGATGTTAAATGGTGAAATATGAAAGCTTAATGTTAGGTAAATATGTTTTGTATTGGGATTTTTGATGAAATTGATTATTATGGGCTAATTTGTGAAAATGAGAAATTGAGGGGCTAAAATTTGAAATAAATGAAATATGTGGGTTTATATGAGCTAAAGGAATATTCGGCCAAGCTATGATATTATTAAATTATGTGTATTTTGTGATTTTATGAAATAGGGACTAAAATGTCAAAATGTGAAAATGTAAAGGCTAATTTGTAAAATACCCTAAATATGTGTATATGGATTGAATTGAATGATTTGGTGAATGAATAAGCTAAATTTGAATGTGTATATATCAAGAATCAAAGAAAACAAAATTAGATCAGGGGAAATCTAAAGTGGTCGAGTAATCGTTTATTTCCATCCGAAGCCGTACGAGGTAAGTCGATATACAAATAAATGTGTTTGAATTGAATTATTATTGCTTATATGTGAATGAATTGTGATATATGGCTATTTGAGCTAAATATGTGAAATCCGAGAAAGTTTCGATAATGTGACGACGTCCGAAAAGTCCCATACGAACCTTAGGAAATAGTTAGGATACGTATGTCATGACATAGGATTCCGATATGAGTTATCGTGTAAGACCACGCCCGGGAAGTTGGCATCAATTTGAGATTTACGTGTAAGACCATATCTGGGACATCGACATTGTATATGATTTTGTGTAAGACCCTGTCTGGGACAGAGGCATCGATATTTAATTACATGTAAGACCACGTTTGGGATGTTGGCATTGTACGAGCTTTACGTGTAACACCCCAAACCAGGTCTATGCGTTAAGACGAGATTTGATTTGTCACACAGAACGAACATCCATTTAATTATCTAATGATTTAGGTAAAACAGTTCTACAAAACCTTTTGAAAATGAAGTTTAGTAAAACCAAGAATTTGATTTAAAATCGATGAATAAAGTAGTACTAGTTTGAAATCTTATTATTTAATATTTAATTGTTAAAGACTTTAAAGTAATTTTAAAGAGTTCAAAAGAATCGAAAACAAGAATATTTAAAGAATCTCATATGTTTAAAAACAAAATATTTAAGGAAATATTATTAAAATAGTATTAGTCCAAATTAAGTGTCTAAAGCATAATTAAATCCATCCACACATAAAAATCCATAAAATAATAATAATAGAGGCCTTATTACATCATACCCAAAATAGTAATTAAATAAATATACTTAATTGAAGTTCATAGTTTATAAAAACCTTGTTCGAAATATGGCCTCCACGAGTCATCCTCGGCCCAAGCCTCCATCAATTGCCATTACCTGAGGAGGATAATAAAGCAGAGTGAGTTACTCAGAACTCAGTGTATAACCCACTTACCATATCCACTGGGCCAAATCATCAAGACATTATATTAGGCTTGAGCCCATTTACGGATTTAACAATATAATAATAGTAATGCATGTAGAATGAAATTCCCAACCAAACCTAAATTTTCCATCCGCTACACACCACCCGTACCAACCAACACACCTGTGGGGATCAAGTCAACCCACCCCGCCAACACACCAATCGCAGGCATAAAGCCATTTTAAATAATATTGTGGTGCACCACCGAACTAGATTGTGGCAAAGCCACCCGAACTAGATTTTTGGCAACAGGCCTTTCTTCTCTTCGTCAATTTTTTTCCAGCCCATGCAATCATGTTAATATATAAAACATAACAATACATTCACATGATAAATTTAACAAAAGGCCCATAATACAAGTGGGTCCATATCTCAAATTTTCATTTTGGCCCATAAGGCAAAATAACATTTTAGCCCATTTAATGATCTAGCAAACTTTGGCCCATATATCGATCTAGCAGTTTTTTGCCCATATATCGATCTAGCAGTTTTTGGCCCATATATCAATCTAGCAGTTGTCGACCCATATGTCACATGAGGCATAAAATTTTACTATTTATCAATTAACCCATTGAGGGCGTTTTCATAATTTCCACGACTTTAATCGTTTTCATGCATTTACACAAAAGTGTTAATTATTTCGTATTTCTCCGATTTTGCCATCTTTATGATTTTATCCCAATACTTACGGTATAGTATCTAACCCGAGAGATAAGTGTGAAGTTACACACCTAGTTACAGTGAGAACTAGACTTTCCCGCTCGTTGATACCTAAACTCGCATCACGATAATTTAGAACACTAATACTGTAACATCCTGAATAAAGGGGTTATGCATTTTTACTTAATTGAATGTTGTTACATTGCCTATGAGTAGTTGAGTGAGCTTTGGAAGTTTTAGGAACTTCAGTATGTAAGTGAATGCTTAGAGAAATATTAAATTTTTATGACTTAAGATGGAGCTAAGCAAGATAAGCTTTAAGAAATATTGACAAGAGGTTTTAAGCATAATAAGTCATTTGGCAAGGTGGTAATGGTGCATGGGTGAATGCATGAGGGGAGAGGTTCGAATCCCCTAGCTAGCAAGTGGAAGGATTTTATTTATTTTTAATTTCTTTCCTATAGTGTCGGCCAAGCTTATCTAGAATAGATGGACATCTTTTTATTTTTGGTTAGTAGACCTTAGGAAAAAGGCAAGTTATGATGTTATGGTAGGATAAGGGGACAAAGGGCTTGAAGAGGGGATGATGTTTTGGAAGCTTTTTCATGGTCATTTGACCATGAACCTAGACGACATAAGGGGCTAAGGGGGATGGTTTAATTGTGATAGAATCAAGGGATTGATGGAGAAGAATTTAGGAGGAAAAAGGGGATCATGTTGGCAAAGTGTTGGCTGAATTTTGCATTAGCATTTGGGGTGTATGTTGGCCAAAATTTTAACCAATTTGTGCATCTTTTTCCTTTTCTCTAAACCTTGTTTCTTAGCCGATTGCATATTACAAAAAAGAGAAACCTTTTCTTTTCTTTTAGTCATTTGATACTTTACCATTTCGGTTTTGAGTAGTCCTTTTATTTTCTTTCCTCCAAATCATACTTTCTTTCTCTCCTCTTTGTAACCAAAAATACCAAATATCAAAAATCATTTTTCTTCTCTTTTTCCCTCATGGCCGAATGCACATAGTCTCCAAACTCATCTCTTTTCTTTTGAAAATTATCATCATCTTCTTCTTCACTTTCAACCGAAACCATCTTCTACCAAAATCAAAACCACCATTCTCTTTCTTCTCTTTCGTCAAACCGAACTATCTTCCATTTTCGTCTTCTTCTTTCTTTTCTCTTATTACAAACCGAAACCACCATAGCCAAAAAAAAAAAAAAAACTATCTTTTCTCTTCTCTTTTTGTCCAAGCCGAAATCATCATTCCTTTTCTTCTATATTGACAAGGCCGAATCTCCCAATAATTCAAGTAAGGATTTTTATCAATTGTTCTCATTATCTTCTTTTAGAATAGCCGATTTAGAAATTTAATTCTCACATTTTCTCCTAGGCCGAATCTTTGAAGGGGATTTTAAGGATCCTTTTTGGTAGCCAACGTTTTAAGAGAGATCATTCGGAATCATCCAAGGTAAGGATTATCATTTTCGGTTATATCATTTCTTTTAGATAGATTACTAATCGACTTTATTTTAGGGGAGAGTTTAGGACAAACAAGATAGGTTCAAAAGAGCGGTAAGGAGTGTTTGGAAGAGGGTGGCTCATATACCCTCAAACTTCAAACGAAGGGCTGTATCGGGGATACGAGATTTTCCACGGGTTGTGGACCCTCTGCTAACAAAGATCGATTATTTGAAGTCGTGTGTACACCCGAGCCACTTTTCGTTAGTGGGTTGTCATTGGGTTTTGATCCATCTATCGGAGAGAAACCACATATAATGGTTGTCCAAGATTCCGAGGGTAAGGATTTAGATCTCTCATCAATAGTGTAGATTATAAGTATTAGTGTGTTCTAATCAAGTGTGATAATTAACTACGTGTTGACGAGCGGGAAGGTATCGTTCTCACTGTCATAAGGTGTGTAACATTATACTAAATTCCTCATAGATCTAAAATAAATAAGATTTATATGAAAATATGTTTGATAATGATTGTGGGTACCATTCAGTGGAATGCGATATTCAGGTATGTTTACCCCTAATACTTCGCTAATTTTGCTATATGCATAAATGTGAAATAAGTATGATTTTGCTATGATTTTGGGGTAAATGGCATGAAAACTAAATAATATGTATGTGCATGGGCATATGGGTGTTATTGATAAGGGGAAGTGTTCGGTGGTTTTACCACATAATCTGGTGACTTGGTCACATATGTGAATCTGGTGACTTGGTCACATATTTGAATCGATGACTTTTGGTCACAATTATCTGGTGGCCTTGCCACAAAATTATAAGGCGGCGTGCATGTTAGCTGCGAAGAATCGCCTTCGATGATGTGTAGTGGATGGAGGGTCGATTTAGTAATCCTACGGTGTGATTGGTTGGTGCGGTGGTGTGTAGCGGATGGATATTTAGGTGGGCTCGGGTTTGCATTTCATTATATATATCCATGTGATTTCTAAATGATTTTATTTGATTTGTTATAAAAATGGGCTTATGGCTAAATATGACTTAATTGGGCTTATAGCTATATGTGTTATTAAATGGGCTTAAAGGCCATGATCAATTGGGCTTTTAGTGTTTTTGTTACACATTGAGTCTATGACTCACCCTTTGTGGGATAATTTTCAGATGACTCTTAGCGTGATGGATCGGGTCAATGAGGACTACGTGGTGGCCATTGCTCAACAAAGTATTTCGAGTTTCTCCTAATTAAACTTATTAAGCTTATTTTTATTACTTAGAATTTATTATGGGTTTTATTATTTTTGTAATAAAGCCACTATGAACTATTTTTAATTTTTTGCATTTGGATTTTTATTACGCCACGAACAATATTTATTAAATAACTTAATGGTTTTCGATAAATAATTTAAACTGCTTTTTTGACACTAATATATATATGTTTTTACAATAATAAGTAAAATTTTCATTAAATTTGGTTTTCTTTTAACTTATAAATTTCTCTTAAAAATAATGTTTTAAGAAGATACAAATTTATTTAAATTCGATTTCAACTTTGAATATTAAGTTAATCATTTTATACAAACTCATCAATTTTTCTTAAACAAAACGAGAAATTGCTAAAGTTTTATTCAAGGAACATATCAAATCGATTCGAGCTTTTGGGCGGGTTTGGGGTGTTTCAACTTGGTATCAGAGCCCAGTTTTAAACTCTCGGCCTTGGGTTTTGAAGCCCACAACGTTTTCAAAAATTTAGCCCAAATGAATTTTTGAAAGTTTTCTTAAGTTAAATGGTTTTATAGAAGCATGGCACCCGATTTCTCGGCCTAGGTCCATCAGGTAAGTACTTTTATTGATAAAGTAATATGAATGTATGATAAGCCTAAGGAAACTATACTTAAGAGACATGGACCCTAGGTGTATGTGTACTGCTACGGAAAAACCACTGAATAAATATTTGTTGCATAAAACTTTCTTTTAATAAGAAGTGAAAAGACTCTAATGCATACGACTTTTTCGTAAAAACAGATAAGACGCGTAGTAGATATGAGTTCTAGGGGACGTGGTCGTCGTGGACGTGGTAGAGGAAGAATGGTTGTGTCGAAACCAGTTAGATCTGGTCAAGGTTCCAAGAATGAAGCTCCGCCACCGGCTGTTGGGGTGGAATTTCAAGAGCAAAATGAAGGAGGTGACATAGTATCACAAGCTGTGCTGCGAGTTTTGGAACAAGTAGCAGAAGCTAGTATGGGAAATGGGTCTCGAAAGTCAGTAGCTGAGAGACTTAGATCAAATAGAGCTGAGATTTTTAGGGGAGTATCTAGAGTAGCTCCGAATGTAGCGGAGTACTGGTTGGAGGCAGTCGAGGGGATCATGGATGATTTGGACTGCACTGCTGAAGAAAAGTTGAAAGGTGCTATTTCACTACTTCGTGATGAGGCCTACCAGTGGTGGCTCACTGTCAAGGAGAGTACCCCTATGGATCGAGTGGATTGGGGGTATTTTAAGGTTAAATTTGAAGGGAAATATGTTGGAGCTAGCTATATCGACTCTCAGAGAAAGGCGTTTCTGAATTTAGTGTAAGGAATTAAGTCGATAGCTGAGTATGAAGTAGAGTTCTTGCGACTTAGCCGATGTGCTAGAGGGATAGTAGCTACTGAATATGAGCGGTGTGTCAGATTCGAGGATGGACTAAGAGATGAGCTGCGAATGTTGATTGCTCCGCACCGGGAAAGAGACTTTGCAGTCTTAGTAGAAAGAGCAAGGATAGCTAAAGAAGTTAAGCGGAATGAGAGACAGAACCGGGACAGAGGCCAGAATAAGAATAAGAGGAGCTTTGGGTCTTCAGGGTCATCCGAGAATTTTCAAAAGAAACCAAGAGTTAATGGGCCGTGAGGTCAGCAGACTGCTACGGGAGGACAACATCGTACTTGTGCTCAATGTGGGAAGATGCACCCGGGAGAATGTTGGAAAAAGACCGAGGGATGTTTCAAGTGCGGGTCTAAAGATCATATGATCAAGGATTGCCCGATGAATTCAGATAAGAACCAAGATGGGTCAACGTGTTAATCATTTGGCAGAGGTGGACATGCGACCGATAAAGGGTCGTGGTCCAAATGGAAGAAGTAATGGTTCGGTAGAGGTCGCGGGACTTTAGGTAGAAGCGATGGTAGCTCGAGGCGAGACACGGCCAGTCGGTATATGCGGTTAAATCATCGAGAGAGAAGACGATGGACGCACCTAATGTTATCACGCACGCGTTTCTAATTTTGGGTTGCCTTTATTACTTTGATAGATATAGGTCAATTCATTCATACATCGCTAGTGAAGTATCTGAAACTCGCATGTGACTTCGAGGCGTACCTAGGAAGATGACCGTACTTAGTCCTTTAGAACAGACAGTAGTAATAGATAAACTCTTTAAGGAAGTGCCTTTAGAAGTTCAAGGGACGCAATTTTCGGTTAATTTAATGGAGTTGCCATTTGGAGAATTCAACCTGATCTTAGGCATGGACTGGCTAGTGAAATATCGTGCAAATGTGGATTGTGCTGCTAAGCGGATGTCATTAAGAACTATTGATGACAAAGAAGTTGTAGTGATGGGCGAGAGACGGAACTACTTATCAAATGTAGTATCCGCTCTTAAGGCAGAAAAGATGGTTAGAAAGGGATGTGTGGCTTTTCTGATGTTGGTTAGTGCCTTGGAGGTTAAAGAAGCAACTGTTGAAGGAGTCAGGACTGTAAGAGAATTTGTAGATGTTTTTCCAAACAACTTCCAGGATTGCCTCTGGATCGAGAGGTAGAATTTGGGATTAAATTATTGCCTGGAATGGCACCAGTTTCTATTGCTCTGTATAGAATAGCACCAAAGGAGTTGGTTGAGCTTAAGGCTCAGATCCAAGAGTTGCTTGATCGTGGTTTTATCCGACCTAGTGTGTCTCCATAGGGAGCACCGGTCCTATTCATGAAAAAGAAGGACGGATCGATGCGGATGTGTATAGACTACCGGTAGTTGAATAAGCTGACCATTAAGAACAAGTATCCTTTGCCAAGGATCGATGATTTGTTCGATCAGCTTAAGGGAGCTGCGGTATTCTCAAAGATAGATCTAAGGTTGGGGTACCATCAGCTTAAAGTGAAAGAAGCAGATATCCATAAGACAGCTTTCCGAACAAGATATGGGCATTATGAATTCCTGGTAATGCCGTTCGGATTGACGAACGCCCAGCTACGTTCATAGATATAATAAATCGGGTTTTCCAACCCTACTTGGATCAGTTTGTCGTGGTATTCATAGACGACATCCTAGTGTATTCTAAGTCAGAGATAGAGCATGATGAGCATCTCCGGATTGTGTTGCAAGTTTTAAGGGAGAAGAAACTTTATGCCAAATTCAGCAAGTGTGAATTTTGGCTGAAAGAAGTTGCGTTTTTAGGCCATGTGGTGTCTGCGGAAGGGATAAGGGTGGATCCTCGGAAGATTGAGGCAGTACTAAATTGGAAACCACCTAAGTCCGTATCTGAGGTTCGCGGTTTCTTGGGATTAGCAGGCTACTACAGAAGATTTGTCAAAGGATTCTCATCGATAGCTGCACCTTTAACAAAATTGTTGAGAAAGGAAGTACCTTTCGTGTGGGCTGATAAACAGCAAGAGAGCTTTGAGAAGCTTAAGAGGGTTTTGACTGAAGCTCTGATTTTGATTCAGCCTGAGGTAGGAAAGGATTTTGTCGTGTATTGTGACGCTTCTCACACAGGATTAGGATGTGTTCTGATGCAAGACGGGAAGGCAGTTGTGTATGCGTCTCGGCAGTTGAGGCCACACAAGGTTAATTACCCGACGCATGACTTGGAGTTGGTAGCAGTGGTCTTTGCTCTTAAAGTTTGGAGACATTATTTATATGGGGAAAAGTCAGTGATATACACGGACCACAAAAGTCTGAAATATCTACTGACTCAGAAAGAACTGAATTTGAGGCAACGAAGGTGGATAGAGTTGTTGAAAGATTACGACTGTTCTATTGAGTACCACTCGGGCAAGGCGAATGTGGTGGCGTACGCCTAAGTCGAAAAGTGGTGTCGATTTAAGGCGATGTTTGCACATCTTAGTCTTTATGATGACGAAGCTTCTTTGGTAGAATTACAAGTTGTCGACATGGTTGAGTCAAGTGAAAGAGAGCAGGTTGGTAGACGAAGATCCGAGTGCAAAGCTACTGCAGTGAGAATGAGGAATTAGAAGATTTTGGTATTAACAACGATGGGGTATTGTGTTTCAAAGGTAAAATCAGATGCTTGGGGATCAAGAGTTGAGGCAAAAGATTCTTCAGAGTCGTGATGGTAGCCCATATGCTATGCATCCTGGAGGAAGTAAGTTATCTTGAGATTTGCGAGATCAATTTTGGTGGCTTTGGTCTTAAGCGGAAGTTACGTAATTCGTAGGAAAGTGTTTAACGTGTCGACAAGTCAAGGCTAAACATCAAGTACCTTGGATTGCTTGGTAGATAAAGATTCGGCGGTGGAAGTGGGAGAGAATCACCATGGACTTTGTTAGTGGGCTTCCTCCACGCCTACTAAGAAAGACTCGGTATGGGTGATAGTGGACCGATTGAATGAAATCGCACATTTTATCCCGATTCGAGTTGATTACTCTTTACGTAAATTGGCAAAGTTATATGTGGTGAGATTGTGAGATTGCATGGAGTGCGGTGTCGATTATTTTGGATAGAGATCCGAGGTTTACGTCTCGATTTTGGAAAGCATTGCATCGAGCTTTGGGCACCAGATTGGACTTCAAGATCGCATTTCATCCACGGTCGGACGGCCGGTCGAGCGAGTAATTCAAGTCTTAGAGGATATGTTAAGGGATGTGCGATGGATTTTAGAGGAAGTCGGGAGGAGTTCTTACGATTAGCGAATTTTGCGTACAACAACAGATTACCAAGCCAAGATTCGGATGGCACCGTATGAAGCACTATATGGATGGAAGTGTCGCACTCCTACGTGTTGGACAGAACTAGGGGAACGCCATATTTTGGGTCCAGAAATAGTGGCTGAATCTGAAAAAAAGGTTAAGGTAAAAGAAGCATCTGACAGGAAAAAGTAGTACGCAGATCTTAAGCGGAAAGAAATAGAGTTTGCTGTGGGGGATCAAGTATTCCTGAAGGTTTCACCTTGGAAAAAGGTGATGAGATTTGGTCACAAAGAAAAGTCAAGTCCCAGGTTCATTGGACCTTATCGGGTTTTGAAGCGGGTCAGACCTGTGGCATATCAGTTAGAATTGCCTTCGGAGTTGAAGCAAATGCACGATGTGTTCCATGTTTCAATGTTACGTCATTACCGGTCGGATCCATCTCATGTAGTGCCAGTTGATGAGGTGGAATTAAGACCAGATTTGTCTTATGAAGAGGAGCCAGTTCAAATCCTGGAGCGGGATATAAAGGTTTTACGGAGAAAATCGATTCCTCTCGTCAAAGTGTTATGGCGTAATCATGGATCGAAGAAGCTTCGTGGGAGCCAGAGGAAGCGATGCGATAGCAATACCCTCACTTGTTCTAGCTAGGTAATTTCGAGGTCGAAATTATTTTAAGGGGGTAGAACTGTAACATCCTGAATAAAGGGGTTATGCATTTTTACTTAATTGAATGTTGTTACATTGCCTATGTGTAGTTTTGTGAGCTTTGGAAGTTTTAGGAACTTCAGTATGTAAGTGAATGCTTAGAGAAATATTAAATTTTTAAGACTTAAGATGGAGCTAAGAAAGATAGGCTTTAAGAAATATTGATAAGAGGTTTTAAGCATAATAAGTCATTTGGCAAGGTGGTAATGGCGCATGGGTGAATGCATGAGGGGAGAGGTTCGAATCCCCTAGCTAGCAAGTGGAAGGATTTTATTTTTTTTAATTTCTTTCCTATAGTGTCGGCCAAGCTTATCTAGAATAGATGGACATCTTTTTATTTTTGGTTAGTAGACCTTAGGAAAAAGGCAAGTTATGAGGTTATGGTAGGATAAGGGGACAAAGGGCTTGAAGAGGGGATGATGTTTTGGAAGCTTTTTCATGGTCATTTGACCATGAACCTAGACGACATAAGGGCTAAGGGGATGGTTTAATTGTGATAGAATCAAGGATTGATGGAGAAGAATTTAGGAGGAAAAGGGGATCATGTTGGCAAAATGTTGGCGAATTTTGCATTAGTATTTGGGGTGTATGTTGGCCAAAATTTTAACCAATTTGTGCATCTTTTTCCTTTTCTCTAAACCTTTTTTCTTAGCCGATTGCATATTACACAAAAGAGAAACCTTTTCTTTTCTTTTAGTCATTTGATACTTTACCATCTTGATTTTGAGTAGTCCTTTTATTTTCTTTCCTCCAAATCATACTTTCTTTCTCTCCTCTTTGTAACCGAAAATACCAAATATCAAAGATCATTTTTCTTCTCTTTTTCCCTCACGGCCGAATGCACATAGTCTCCAAACTCATCTCTTTTCTTTTGAAAATTATCATCATCTTCTTCTTCACTTTCAACCGAAACCATCTTCTACCAAAACCAAAACCACCATTCTCTTTCTTCTCTTTCGTCAAACCGAACTATCTTCCATTTTGTCTTCTTCTTTCTTTTCTCTTATTACAAACTGAAACCACCATAGCCAAAAAAAAATACTATCTTTTCTCTTCTCTTTTTGTCCAAGCCGAAATCATCATTCCTTTTCTTCTATATTGACAAGGCCGAATCTCCCAATAATTCAAGTAAGGATTTTTATCAATTGTTCTCATTATCTTCTTTTAGAATAGCCGATTTAGAAATTTAATTCTCACATTTTCTCCTAGGCCGAATCTTTGAAGGGGATTTTAAGAATCCTTTTTGGTAGCCAACGTTTTAAGAGAGATCATTCAGAATCATCCAAGGTAAGGATTATCATTTTCGATTATATCATTTCTTTTAGATAGATTACTAATCGACTTTATTTTAGGGGAGAGTTTGGGAAAAACAAGATAGGTTCGAAAAGAGCGGTAAGGAGTGTTTGGAAGAGGGGTGGCTCTGTTATACCCTCAAACTTCAAACGAAGGGCTGTATTGGGGATACGAGATTTTCCACCGGGTTGTGGACCCTCTGCTAACGAAGATTGGTTATTTGAAGTCGTGCGTACACCCGAGCCACTTTTCATTAGTGGGTTGTCATCGGGTTTTGATCCATCTATCGGAGAGAAACCACATATAACGGTTGTCCGAGATTCTGAGTGTATGGATTTAGATCTCTTATCAATAGTGTAGATTATAAGTATTAGTGTGTTCTAATCAAGTGTGATAATTAACTACGTGTTGATGAGCGGGAAGGTATCGTTCTCACTGACATAAGGTGTGTAACATTATACTAAATTCCTCATAGATCTAAAATAAATAAGATTTATATGAAAATATGTTTGATAATGATTGTGGGTACCATTCAGTGGTATGCGATATTTAGGTATGTTTACCCCTAATACTTCGCTAATTTTACTATATGCATAAATGTGAAATAAGTATGATTTTGCTATGATTTTGGGGTAAATGGCATGAAAACTAAATAATATGTATGTGCATGGGCATATGGGTGTTATTGATAAGGGGAAGTGTTCCGATGGTTTTTACCACATAATTTGGTGACTTCGGTCACATATGTGAATTTGGTGACTTCGGTCACATATTTGAATCCGGTGACTTCGGTCACAATTATCTGGTGGCCTTGCCACAAAATTATAAGGGCGATGTGCATGTTGACTGCAGAATCGCCTTCGATGGTGTGTAGCGGATGGAGGGTCGATTTAGTAATTCCACGGTGTGATTGGTTGAATACGGTGGTGTGTAGCGGATGGATATTTAGGTGGGCTCAGTTTGCATTTCATTATATATATCCATGTGATTTCTAAATGATTTTATTTGATTTGTTATAAAATGGGCTTATGGCTAAATATGACTTAATTGGGCTTATGGCTATATGTGTTATTAAATGGGCTTAAAGGCCATGATCAATTGGGCTTTTAGTGTTTTTGTTACACATTGAGTCTATGACTCACCCCTTTGTGGGATAATTTTTCAGATGACTCTTAGCGTGATGGATCGGGTTAGCGAGGACTACGTGGTGGCCATTGCTCAACAAAGTATTTTGGACTTTCTCCTAATTAAACTTATTAAGCTTATTTTTATTACTTAGAATTTATTATGGGTTTTGTTATTTTTGTAATAAGGCCACTATGAACTGCTTTTAATTTTTTATGCTTGGATTTTTATTCGCCACGAACAATATTTATTAAATAACTAAATGGTTTTCGATAAATAATTTAAACTGTTTTTGACACTAATATATATATGTTTTACAATAATAAGTAAAATTTTCATTAAATTTGGTTTTCTTTTAACTTATAAATTTCTCTTAAAATAATGTTTTAAGAAGATACAAATTTATTTAAATTGATTTCAACTTTGAATATTAAGTTAATGCTTTTATACGAACTCATCAAGTTTTTCTTAAACAAAACAAGAAATTGCTAAAGTTTTATTCGAGGAACATATCAAATCCGGTCAGGCTTTTTGGGCCGGGTTTGGGGTGTTTCAAATACTATTTATAAATCTATTCTTATAAATAACGATCTAGACTTTACCCTTGGAATTTCGAACAACTTCTATATGCGGTTTCTCCTCGATTGTTGGTTCGTTACCCGTTGAATATCCACGAATAAACAAAGGCTCAGGAGTACGAATGACTTCAAATAATAGATTCTCCTTGGATGAGGGTCCACAACCCGGTGGAAAATCTTGGATTCCCAAAACAGCCGTTCGCTTGGAATAGCAAAACCACCCCTCTTTCGAATACTATTCACGACCTTTTTCATCCCTATCATGATTGTCTCCATTGACAAAAGATCGTTAGTCCAACTAAAAAGTATATCGAAAATTATGACTAACAATTTGAAGGGTGAGATTGGCTTACCACAAAATATCCTTGTCCCACAAGATGAAAATCGAGTGATAACGTCCCCTAAAACAAAATCGATTAATAGTTCATCTATAACAATATGTCGAGTAGTATATAGCTCCTTGATAAGAACCCTTACCTTAACACTTCAACTCAATTTCTAACGAATCACGATGATAACGAATACTCCAAGTTCGGCCTTCTTTATAACACTATAAAAATGAAAGATTTTCTAAGGAAAAAGAACGTTATTATCGGTCATAAGACCCTCCTAAACTTATATATATTCGGCTAAGAAAAGAAGGGAAAAGAAAAGATTCGAAAAGAGTTCTTACCGATTGCTTAAACGAAGGTTGAAGGAATAATCAACAAAACAATATAGATGAAGAGAAGATTCGGCTTTGAAGGAAAATTGAAGAAAATGGTATTAGTACCATTCGGCCATGGGGAGAAAAGGATGGAGAAAGTGTTTGAATGATAAATAAAATGGAGAGGAAAAGAGAATGGGGAGTAGGTGTTTATGGTTCGATTTTCAAAGAGAAGAAAAGAGAAAGAGAAAAGTGATGAGTTTAGGAACAAAATGCATTCGGCAATGAGGGAGGGGAAGGAAAAAGAAGAATGGTCTTTAGCTTTGGTATTTCGACATAAGGAGAAGAGTGTATTGAGATGCTAGGCAAAAATGTGCCCAAATGGTAACATGAAAAAGAAATGGTCAAAAGAACTAAGCTTACCAAATGCTCAATTTCGGCCAGGAGAAAAGTTTTGAAGAGAATTGAAAATTTTGCACAAAAATGCTAATAATGACCAAAAACTAACTCCTAATCCTAAGTTTTGAAGAGAATTGAAAATTTTGCACAAATATGCTAAGAATGACCAAAA